>OU538742.1:15000-9397500 GCA_912999735.1 Aporia crataegi
GCGACGCCACAGAAAAGATTTTGCAGTCGACTATCTCCACGGCCGAACTGCTCCGGGAGGGGGCGCCAACAGCAGATAACAGACCACACACGGACGCCAACGTGGAGGGCGAGCTCGCTGAGATCAAAAAATCCCTAGCGAGCTTGCAGACCAAGTTGGCGGAAACTATGAAAACACCAAAACCACAAACACGTGACATAAAACAACACCTGGAACCTATCTCGGAAAAACTGGAAGCGGTGTCCTCCGAGCTGCGTACCATGCGCGAGCTGAAGGAAAAAACACCGCCACGAACTGCGAACCTGGGTACGGAACTTGCAATAGCGGAGATGAGAAAGCTCACCTCGACGTATGCCCAGGTGGCTGCTAAGCCAGCAAAGGAGAAGGTTCCTGCAAAACAAAAACAAAATAATACGCTGATAATCACATCCAAGGACCCCAAGTCCACTAGCGACCAGGTGATCGATAAAATCACAACGGCATTGGATTTCAAAAACACCGGTGCCAGAGTGGAAGGGATCCGAAAAGCTAGGAACCAGAAGGTTGTGGTCAGGTGCGGATCGAAGGAAGATATGGAGCTCGTGAAGAGCCGTGTCTCCAACGTTTCGGACCTGAAGGCCGAAACGGCGAAAACCAACAGGCCTCTGGTAAAGGTCACGGATGTGATTGCAGCACACACCAACGCCGAGATGGTGGAGCTCATACTCGCGCAGAATGAGCACCTCCTCAAGGACGTTGAGTCACAAAAAAAAGAGATAAGGGTGCGGTATAGGCGGAAAGCGAGGAACCCGCTGGAATGCCACCCAGTACTCGAGGTGTCGCCTGAAATCTACACCCGGTTTCTCCAGGCGGGAAAAATATACATCGGCAGGCAGTGGAGACCGGTCTACGACCAGTCGCCGCTGATACAGTGTCCAAAATGTCTGGGCTTTGGTCACACGAGGGCTCTCTGCAAGGAGAAACAAGACTCTTGCAGCCACTGTGGTGGTGCCCACACATGGGATAAGTGCTCAAAACGACTTGCAGCACAGCCGCCAAAATGCGGCAATTGCTCAAAGGAGAAAACCTCCACTGACACCAACCACAACGCCTTCAGTGCCGAATGCCCAATTAGAGCTAAGTGGGACGCAATAGCGAGATCCAAGATTTCGTATTGCTAAAGGCGCCAACGCCAACAAACACCACGCAACCCCCTCTGCAAATGGAGACACAAGGTTGAGATTCATCCAGGCGAACCTTCAGCGCTCCAAGCTAGCCACAGCGGAACTGATTCAGTCGGCCGAGGAGATGGGCATCTCTGTAGCACTAGTTCAGGAACCCTACGTGGGTAAAACCGGAGTGCTTAAAGAGCGCCCAGGCACCAAAGTCATACAGTGCACTATCGACCGACTGAAACCGGTAAAAGCAGCGGTCATCGTCTTCGGGGGAAGCCTGGAGGTCATTCATGACCCCCAGATCGTTACCGAGACGGAGGCCGCGGTAAAGCTTGTGGCTGGCAGTCTCCAAATAGGAGTTGTCTCTGTCTACCTAGAGGGGGACAAAGATATAGAACCATATATAAGACGCATTAAAAACAATAAGGACAAGCTAAAAACAGCAAACGTAATCATAGGGGGAGACGTAAACGCCTGGAGTCAATGGTGGGGAAGCAACTCAGAAGACACGAGAGGAGCGGCGTACAACGCGTTCCTAAATGAAGAAGGCTTCCACATCCTTAACACTGGCAATACCCCAACCTTTGAAACCACAAGAGGTGGAAAACTGTACACCAGCGTCGTAGACGTGACGGCGTGCAGCGAATCCCTTCTAGGAAAAGTGGAGGGCTGGACTGTGGATAGAGGTCTAACTACATCGGATCATAATGCCATCACCTTCCACATCGAGCTGGGTAAAAGTCTCCCCCCCCTTAAGACCATTACAACAAGGCTGTATAACACCAAAAAGGCCAAATGGCCGGAGTTTAGTTCCGCCATCAAAACTTCGCTAGCTTCCAAAAACATCTCCCCAAAAACAATAAAAGAGACGAGCTCCCGAGCCGAACTCGAGCATCTGACAGCCAGGTACGTGGATGCAGTCAGGGAAGCTTGCGAAATAGCCATCCCGGAAATCGCTCCACCGAAAGCGAAATCAAACCTACCCTGGTGGTCACATGAACTTACAGCTTCGAAGAAGAAAACACTGCGGCTAAAAAGACGTATCAGAAATGCAGCCTCTCACCGTAGACAAGACGTAATAGACGAGTATCTGCGTGCAAGAGAGGAATATACGTCGTTAGCCAAAGCGGAGCAAACGAGGAGCTGGAAAGAGTTTTGCTCGACCCAGGAGAAAGAGAGTATGTGGGATGGAATCTACAGAGTCATAAGGAAAACGGGCAAAAGAAGCGAAGACATGCTCCTTAGGGACGCTGGAGGCCAAACACTGGATCCTCAGCAATCGGCGGAGCTTCTAGCCCAAACCTTTTACCCAAAAGACTCCGAAGAACTGGAAACTCCATTCCACAAACTCATTCGTCAGAAAGTGTCAACTTCCCTAGTCAAAATCCAAAACTTGTCAGCAGACGACCCACCTTTTACTAAGGGTGAATTGGAGGCTGTGCTCTGTGCACAAAATCCTAAAAAAGCCCCAGGCCCTGATGGGTTTACAGCAGACATTTGCGTGGCAGCTGTAAAAAGTGACGAGGAGGTCTTTCTTGCGCTCATGAACAAGTGCCTACAGTTGGCCTACTTCCCGGTGCAATGGAAGATTGCCCACGTTATCATCCTGCGTAAACCAGGGAAAGATGACTACACCCACCCCAAATCCTACAGGCCGATTGGTCTCCTACCAGTGCTGGGAAAATTCCTCGAGAAATTACTGGTGGGTAGACTACACTGGCATATCCTCCCAACTCTCAATCCTAAACAATACGGCTTTCTACCGCAGCGCGGTACCGAGGACGCCCTTTACGACATGCTGGGCCTAGTACGTCAAGAACTGAGTACCAAAAAGTCAGTCCTTCTTATATCACTGGACATAGAGGGCGCCTTCGACAATGCGTGGTGGCCAGCCGTAAAATCCCAACTCATAAAAAAAGGGTGCCCAAGAAATCTGTATGCCCTCATTGACTCGTACCTCAGCGACCGGAAAGTCAAGGTCAACTATGCCAGAGCTGTGTGCGAGAGGGAGACTAACAAGGGATGCGTCCAAGGGTCCATAGGTGGACCTACTTTTTGGAACATCCTCCTTGACTCCCTCCTGCACACACTCGAGGCACAAGGTGTGAGATGTCAGGCATTCGCAGATGATGTGACACTTATATTCTCCAGCAGATCGATTGACTCCATGGAGTGGGAAGCAAACAGAGCCCTTGAGGCAGTGGAGGAATGGGGGTCTCAAAACAAGCTAAGCTTCGCTGCGCAGAAGACGCACGCGATGCTAATCACTAAGAGACTAAAGTACAACAACCCAGAACTCTATATCTCGGGCAGGCAAATCAGACTCGTGGAGGAAATCAAACTTCTTGGGTTAACAATCGACAACAGACTCACCTTCAAAACGCACGTAGCCGCCATGTGCAAAAAAGTGGCCGACATATATAAGCAACTAGCGTGTGCCGCGAGGGTGAACTGGGGTCTTAATGGCGAGGTAATCCGAACAATCTATATGGCGGTGGTGGAACCGATTGTGTTGTACGCGGCAAGCGCTTGGGCCCCAGCAGTCGAGTTACAGATGATTCGTACTCAACTTGACTCGTTACAGAGGGGCTTCGCTCAGAAAATCTGCAAAGCGTACCGCACGGTGTCTCTAAACGCCGCAACGATCCTTGCGGGAGTGCTACCTCTGGACCTCAGAGTCCAGGAGGCGGCGCAACTATACAAAGCAAAGAAAGGACTCTCTTCGGATTACCTTCCCCCCCACGCAAAACTGGAGACAAGAATAGGTTACAGAGACAACCCTCACCCATCCACCACAATAGCGATGTGTTATACAGCCTTAGAGAGTATCGACTCCGAAACTCTAACCTCCCTTCAACAAACAGGTCCCCAAATATACACGGACGGTAGCAAAATTGACGGCAAGGTCGGCGCTGCCCTTACCTGGTGGGAGGGGAACGAGGAGACGGATTCTCTTAAATTCACTCTAAACCCAGCCTGCACCGTATTTCAGGCGGAACTTTATGCGCTGTTCAGAGCTTTTAAGATGGCAGAAAGCAGTATCCACCCGGTGGTTAACGTCTTGAGTGACTCAAGATCTTCACTCGACCTACTGAAGAACCACAAGACAAGCCATCCACTAGCAAAAGCCATAAAGGAAAGTCTGGATGCGGTGCAAAAACAAAAAAGGGAGATAAGGCTGTTCTGGCTCAGAGCTCATGTCGGAACGCCCGGAAACGAGCGCGCAGACGAATTAGCTAAGTCTGCAGCAACAGCCACAATAGATACACCGCATTATGGCGCCATCCCCTTAGCTTATATTAAAAATAAAATAAGAGAAGAGACCGTCCGCAAATGGCAGGACAGGTACTCCACTACGCCCGGGGGTAAAATCACAAAGGCAATACTGCCCGACGTCGAGGCGGCTTTCCGCCTCGTGAGGTCGACCCAGCTGAGTCCTACTCACGTCCAAGTGTTGACGGGACATGGCGGTATCGCCGAATACCTGCACAGGTTCAAGCTGAAAAGCAGTCCCGAGTGCGAGTGTGACCCGTCAACCTCCGAGTCCGTGTGGCACATATTATTGGAGTGCCCCAGGTTTGCGTTGGACCGGATGGACTTGGCGCACAGGCTGGACAGGCCCTTGACGGAGGGAGTAGTAGCCGAGACGGTGGCGGACCCGAAGAAAAGACAACTGTTCTTCAATTTTGCCGAAAAAGCATTCAGAACAGCTGCTAAAAGAAACGCCACCACGAACACAAATACACTGGCACACACCTGTGACACACACATGACACAAAACACAAACAGAACTCCAGCGACTCAACAGCAGAGGCCCGAGCCCGGACCGGTCCCCAGAGAAGCGGAAGACATCATCCTGCATCTCGGAGAAGCTGGAACCCCCAAGCTGAGAAGAAAAGGGGTAGCTCTCTTCATGGACTCCGGTGAGGAAAGGCTAGGGCTCAGCTTCTGTAATGCGGTAGCCAAAAAATGGGTAACGATTTCCCCGGGGCTCGCGGTACTCCTAAATGGCAGCACCTTTAAAACCAGCATTCGTCGTAAGACCTACGACGAAATGGCAACCGTGACAGTGGCTACTCAAACCTGCAAGATGGTACGCGCCCGTAACAAGGTCGTGCTGCTGTTTGCGGGCAATGAAGAAACTAGCAGCTTCACACAAGCCAGCAGAGTGCTGACATGGTTGGAAGAGATGGGCGAGAGGGGGAAAACTCAACCCAAAATACTCAGTATCGACGCGGCGGTGGTGGGTTACATTACGGGGGATGCAGCGGAATACATAGGCTGCATAAAAGCCTCCAAATATCACGAGGTGATAGCGTACGAGGACAGAGGCGCAAGCCTAGACTTCCTCAGCCAACATCATGGTTCGCAGGAGACCCCTAGTGTAGGACGGCCCGATGACGCCAGTGGATCTGAGAGGCTGCAACAGAGAGTAGCCGAAGCAAAGAACAGGGAGCAGCTCTCTATAGCAAAGGAGTCAAAGGAGGCAGACACAGTAACATGCAACATAATACACACACTCACACAAACATTCAATGCCGCGATCGCGCACATCCCCCAAGCAAGGAGGTCGCTCGAGAAGCCAAGCGGCAGCAAGAAACCCCCAAAAAAGGAAAAGTTAGGAAAAAGAAACCCTTCTAGGGCGCAAATGGGTGAAGTCGAGCCCCCCCAACTCCTCCCGGCCACGGGGCCGGCCGTACACATGGGGAACGCGTTCCTTGAGTTCCTCGCAGCCACAAGAGCAGCCAGAACGGTGAGCATGCTCACTTGCCAAGGCATCCTGCGCTCCTTCCAAAGGGGTGCAGAGGGCGTACTGGCGGACGAACTCAAGGCAGCGGATGCCGTCATCTTCAATAACGCCACATCACAAGTGCTTCGTGGCGGAGCCTTATACAGGTGCATGGCGGCATACAGTGGGACGGCTGGTTTCGTGGAGATAGACGAGGAGAGGACGGAGGAGAAGGGTATTCCAATATATAAAACCCCACCCTCGGACCCCATAGCAGTAGTCGCCAAGTGTACGAGGGTTATGCTGGACGAGAGAATTCTTAAAACAGCGGAATCCGTTCTGAGCGACAGTGCGTCCGGCAAAGTATTCGACACATGGCAGGTACCCAAGTTTGAGTGGGTCAATGGGGTCCCAGGGTGCGGAAAAACAACATGGGTGGTCAAGCGATTTAATGTGGAGAACGACTTCGTCCTCACCACCACAATCGAG
Source organism: Aporia crataegi (assembly GCA_912999735.1). Lineage (NCBI taxonomy): Eukaryota > Metazoa > Arthropoda > Insecta > Lepidoptera > Pieridae > Aporia > Aporia crataegi. The sequence goes on from OU538742.1 coordinate 21,373, forward strand.
GCAGCGAAAGACCTCAAGGAGAGGCTAAGCAATAGGCTAGGCGTAGCAGCCAGCACTAGGGTACGCACATTGGCATCGGTACTAGTAAATGGTTTCAGGGAGTCTGACAAGAGGCGGTGTAACCGACTGATAGTCGACGAGGCCCTCATGAACCACTTCGGTGCCATCGTGATGGCCCTGCGGTTGGCAGAAGCCAAAGAAGCTCTTCTCCTGGGGGACGTCAATCAGCTGCCCTATATAGATAGGGACAACCTCTTCCCAATGACATACCGTCGCCCAACTCATCTCACTAATGTAACTCATAACTTGCTGTGCACTCACAGAAATCCAATGGATGTAGCATATGCCATGAAGGAGGTGTATGATGGCATTTATTCGTCCAGGAATGCTGTGAGGTCCCTCAAGCTAAGTGGCTACTCGGGCATAGAGATTCCTAAAACCCCAGACACCCTCTACCTAACACACACCCAGGTGGAGAAGGAAGCGCTCACAAAACAAGGCTTCGGAGAGGGTGGGGGTTCTCGTGTCCTGACGATCCACGAAGCCCAGGGACTGACATATAGCACGGTAAGGATAGTCAATACCGCGGATAAAAAACTCCAAATACACGACAGTGTAGCCCATGCAGTGGTGGCAATATCGCGTCACACCATCGAATGTGTATACTACACAGACGACAGGGATGACGCGATTGGAAGATTCGTAGACACCGCTCGGGCAGCTGGAGAAGATAAAATCCGTGAGTATAACACCAAAATGGCTATCAAGCACAGAGACAACAAAGTGCTTGAGATGATGTTGGGAGTCAGGAAAAAGTAGGTGTTCCACTTCGATGATGCCGCACTCGTGAAAAAAGCCAATCCCACAGGCATAGGAGGCGGCAACTAAAATATACAATAGGAATAACATGTTATACATAATCATAAGTTAAAAACAGTATTACATTATATTATAAAGACCAGTAAAACTGTGTACCGCTTAGAAACATAGATATATAAGTATTGTGTGTTAAAAGAAAAAAAAAAAAAAAAAAAAAAAAAAAAAAAAAAAAACATTATTGTGATTAGTTATATACATATAGATAGTTATAGGTAAGAAAGGGTGGTGCTTAATAAAAAAAAAAAAAAAAAAAAAAAAAAAAAAAAAAAAAAAAAAAAAAAAAAAAAAAAAAAAATAAAAAAAAAATTTATTAATAATAAAAAAAAAAAAAAGATAACCAACATAAATTGTAAATATGAATACTTAGCTAATAATTATAATCATAAACTGTACTGGATATGTTAATTAAAATAGAATAGTAAACTAGGATAATAAGTAGAATAGAAAGAGCTTCCGCCAGCACGCTCCTTCAGAGCGCAGCTGAGTTTCTGTGTAAAAATAATATGTAAAAAAATAATTATAACATTAAAGTCATACCACAACAAAGGGCACGGACAAACAAAGTCTGTGGAAAACTGTTTACTAATAAAAAAAAAAAAAAAAAAAAAAAAAAAAAAAAAAAAAAAAACCTAACCTAACCTAACCTAAAAAAAAAAAATGTTTGGAACACCTCACTTGCCTGTAATACTGCACGGATCAACGTACTAGTATTACATTACGAGCCCTCGGGGATCGCACTAGGCATTTCACCCAAGGAACTCAGGCAATGTGCAGCCCCAGGCCTTCTGTGTATATGCCACATCCGACCCAGCCGGTTTTACCCAGCCCCCTCACCCTTGTCTCCTTCCCCAACTCGGTCGTCTGAGTCACCAAGCTGATTTCAAATCAGCCCCCCATTCAACCGAGATTTATGGGGAATTCAACTCCGCCCAAAGTCGCTAGCGACTTCCCTCCCCGCTACTTCCACCCCCTCTCAGGCTAGTAGCCAGCCTCCAGAGGCCGAATACAAATTATAAATAAATTATAAATTGTATTACGGACCGGGGATCGAACCCGGTACCCCAAGCTTCGTAGTATGCATATAATACCACTTAGCTAGGAGCTCCTCAAAAAGGAATGTTGAATTGCTAAACCACTTGCAATTTCCATCCTCGGCCTTCCATGTCCATCTATCGACGGACATAGTCAACCTTTACCAGTATCATTTCTCAGACTTCTAAGAAATCTTTGAAAATCAACCAGACCCTCCGCGCGACTTTTTGGGACTCCCCAGGCAAGTGACCAGCCTCCAGAGGCCGAATACAAATTATAAATTAATTTTAAAACTTGCATTCAGACCGGGAATCGAACCCGATACCCCTCGCTTCGTGGCCAACATTCAAGACCACTTAGCTAGGAGCTCCTCTTAAAGGAATGTTGAATTGCTAAACCACTTGCAATTTCCATCCTCGGCCTTCCATGTCCATCTATCGACGGACATAGTCAACCTTTACCAGTATCATTTCTCAGACTTCTAAGAAATCTTTGAAAATCAACCAGACCCTCCGCGCGACTTTTTGGGACTCCCCAGGCAAGTGACCAGCCTCCAGAGGCCGAATACAAATTATAAATTAATTTTAAAACTTGCATTCAGACCGGGAATCGAACCCGATACCCCTCGCTTCGTGGCCAACATTCAAGACCACTTAGCTAGGAGCTCCTCAAAAGGAATGTTGAATTGCTAAACCACTTGCAATTTCCATCCTCGGCCTTCCGTGTCCATCTATCGACGGACATAGTCAACCTTTTCCAGTATCATTTCTCAGACTTCTAAGAAATCTTTGAAAATCAACCAGACCCTCCGGGCGACTTTTTGGGACTCCCCAGGCAAGTGACCAGCCTCCAGAGGCCGAATACAAATTATAAATTAATTTTAAAACTTGCATTCAGACCGGGAATCGAACCCGATACCCCTCGCTTCGTGGCCAACATCCAAGACCACTTAGCTAGGAGCTCCTCAAAAGGAATGTTGAATTGCTAAACCACTTGCAATTTCCATCCTCGGCCTTCCGTGTCCATCTATCGACGGACATAGTCAACCTTTTTCCAGTATCATTTCTCAGACTTCTAAGAAATCTTTGAAAATCAACCAGACCCTCCGCGCGACTTTTTGGGACTCCCCAGGCAAGTGACCAGCCTCCAGAGGCCGAATACAAATTATAAATTAATTTTAAAACTTGCATTCAGACCGGGAATCGAACCCGATACCCCTCGCTTCGTGGCCAACATCCAAGACCACTTAGCTAGGAGCTCCTCAAAAAGGAATGTTGAATTGCTAAACCACTTGCAATTTCCATCCTCGGCCTTCCGTGTCCATCTATCGACGGACATAGTCAACCTTTTCCAGTATCATTTCTCAGACTTCTAAGAAATCTTTGAAAATCAACCAGACCCTCCGCGCGACTTTTTGGGACTCCCCAGGCAAGTGACCAGCCTCCAGAGGCCGAATACAAATTATAAATTAATTTTAAAACTTGCATTCAGACCGGGAATCGAACCCGATACCCCTCGCTTCGTGGCCAACATCCAAGACCACTTAGCTAGGAGCTCCTCAAAAGGAATGTTGAATTGCTAAACCACTTGCAATTTCCATCCTCGGCCTTCCGTGTCCATCTATCGACGGACATAGTCAACCTTTTCCAGTATCATTTCTCAGACTTCTAAGAAATCTTTGAAAATCAACCAGACCCTCCGCGCGACTTTTTGGGACTCCCCAGGCAAGTGACCAGCCTCCAGAGGCCGAATACAAATTATAAATTAATTTTAAAACTTGCATTCAGACCGGGAATCGAACCCGATACCCCTCGCTTCGTGGCCAACATCCAAGACCACTTAGCTAGGAGCTCCTCAAAGGAATGTTGAATTGCTAAACCACTTGCAATTTCCATCCTCGGCCTTCCGTGTCCATCTATCGACGGACATAGTCAACCTTTTCCAGTATCATTTCTCAGACTTCTAAGAAATCTTTGAAAATCAACCAGACCCTCCGGGCGACTTTTTGGGACTCCCCAGGCAAGTGACCAGCCTCCAGAGGCCGAATACAAATTATAAATTAATTTTAAAACTTGCATTCAGACCGGGAATCGAACCCGATACCCCTCGCTTCGTGGCCAACATCCAAGACCACTTAGCTAGGAGCTCCTCAAAAGGAATGTTGAATTGCTAAACCACTTGCAATTTCCATCCTCGGCCTTCCATGTCCATCTATCGACGGACATAGTCAACCTTTACCAGTATCATTTCTCAGACTTCTAAGAAATCTTTGAAAATCAACCAGACCCTCCGCGCGACTTTTTGGGACTCCCCAGGCAAGTGACCAGCCTCCAGAGGCCGAATACAAATTATAAATTAATTTTAAAACTTGCATTCAGACCGGGAATCGAACCCGATACCCCTCGCTTCGTGGCCAACATTCAAGACCACTTAGCTAGGAGCTCCTCAAAAGGAATGTTGAATTGCTAAACCACTTGCAATTTCCATCCTCGGCCTTCCGTGTCCATCTATCGACGGACATAGTCAACCTTTTCCAGTATCATTTCTCAGACTTCTAAGAAATCTTTGAAAATCAACCAGACCCTCCGCGCGACTTTTTGGGACTCCCCAGGCAAGTGACCAGCCTCCAGAGGCCGAATACAAATTATAAATTAATTTTAAAACTTGCATTCAGACCGGGAATCGAACCCGATACCCCTCGCTTCGTGGCCAACATCCAAGACCACTTAGCTAGGAGCTCCTCAAACCACTTGCAATTTCCATCCTCGGCCTTCCGTGTCCATCTATCGACGGACATAGTCAACCTTTTTCCAGTATCATTTCTCAGACTTCTAAGAAATCTTTGAAAATCAACCAGACCCTCCGCGCGACTTTTTGGGACTCCCCAGGCAAGTGACCAGCCTCCAGAGGCCGAATACAAATTATAAATTAATTTTAAAACTTGCATTCAGACCGGGAATCGAACCCGATACCCCTCGCTTCGTGGCCAACATCCAAGACCACTTAGCTAGGAGCTCCTCTAAAAGGAATGTTGAATTGCTAAACCACTTGCAATTTCCATCCTCGGCCTTCCGTGTCCATCTATCGACGGACATAGTCAACCTTTTCCAGTATCATTTCTCAGACTTCTAAGAAATCTTTGAAAATCAACCAGACCCTCCGCGCGACTTTTTGGGACTCCCCAGGCAAGTGACCAGCCTCCAGAGGCCGAATACAAATTATAAATTAATTTTAAAACTTGCATTCAGACCGGGAATCGAACCCGATACCCCTCGCTTCGTGGCCAACATCCAAGACCACTTAGCTAGGAGCTCCTCTAAAAGGAATGTTGAATTGCTAAACCACTTGCAATTTCCATCCTCGGCCTTCCGTGTCCATCTATCGACGGACATAGTCAACCTTTACCAGTATCATTTCTCAGACTTCTAAGAAATCTTTGAAAATCAACCAGACCCTCCGCGCGACTTTTTGGGACTCCCCAGGCAAGTGACCAGCCTCCAGAGGCCGAATACAAATTATAAATTAATTTTAAAACTTGCATTCAGACCGGGAATCGAACCCGATACCCCTCGCTTCGTGGCCAACATTCAAGACCACTTAGCTAGGAGCTCCTCAAAAAGGAATGTTGAATTGCTAAACCACTTGCAATTTCCATCCTCGGCCTTCCGTGTCCATCTATCGACGGACATAGTCAACCTTTACCAGTATCATTTCTCAGACTTCTAAGAAATCTTTGAAAATCAACCAGACCCTCCGCGCGACTTTTTGGGACTCCCCAGGCAAGTGACCAGCCTCCAGAGGCCGAATACAAATTATAAATTAATTTTAAAACTTGCATTCAGACCGGGAATCGAACCCGATACCCCTCGCTTCGTGGCCAACATTCAAGACCACTTAGCTAGGAGCTCCTCTAAAAGGAATGTTGAATTGCTAAACCACTTGCAATTTCCATCCTCGGCCTTCCGTGTCCATCTATCGACGGACATAGTCAACCTTTTCCAGTATCATTTCTCAGACTTCTAAGAAATCTTTGAAAATCAACCAGACCCTCCGCGCGACTTTTTGGGACTCCCCAGGCAAGTGACCAGCCTCCAGAGGCCGAATACAAATTATAAATTAATTTTAAAACTTGCATTCAGACCGGGAATCGAACCCGATACCCCTCGCTTCGTGGCCAACATCCAAGACCACTTAGCTAGGAGCTCCTCAAAAGGAATGTTGAATTGCTAAACCACTTGCAATTTCCATCCTCGGCCTTCCGTGTCCATCTATCGACGGACATAGTCAACCTTTTACCAGTATCATTTCTCAGACTTCTAAGAAATCTTTGAAAATCAACCAGACCCTCCGCGCGACTTTTTGGGACTCCCCAGGCAAGTGACCAGCCTCCAGAGGCCGAATACAAATTATAAATTAATTTTAAAACTTGCATTCAGACCGGGAATCGAACCCGATACCCCTCGCTTCGTGGCCAACATCCAAGACCACTTAGCTAGGAGCTCCTCAAAAGGAATGTTGAATTGCTAAACCACTTGCAATTTCCATCCTCGGCCTTCCATGTCCATCTATCGACGGACATAGTCAACCTTTACCAGTATCATTTCTCAGACTTCTAAGAAATCTTTGAAAATCAACCAGACCCTCCGCGCGACTTTTTGGGACTCCCCAGGCAAGTGACCAGCCTCCAGAGGCCGAATACAAATTATAAATTAATTTTAAAACTTGCATTCAGACCGGGAATCGAACCCGATACCCCTCGCTTCGTGGCCAACATTCAAGACCACTTAGCTAGGAGCTCCTCAAAAGGAATGTTGAATTGCTAAACCACTTGCAATTTCCATCCTCGGCCTTCCGTGTCCATCTATCGACGGACATAGTCAACCTTTACCAGTATCATTTCTCAGACTTCTAAGAAATCTTTGAAAATCAACCAGACCCTCCGCGCGACTTTTTGGGACTCCCCAGGCAAGTGACCAGCCTCCAGAGGCCGAATACAAATTATAAATTAATTTTAAAACTTGCATTCAGACCGGGAATCGAACCCGATACCCCTCGCTTCGTGGCCAACATTCAAGACCACTTAGCTAGGAGCTCCTCAAAGTAATTGCTAAACCACTTGCAATTTCCATCCTCGGCCTTCCGTGTCCATCTATCGACGGACATAGTCAACCTTTTTCCAGTATCATTTCTCAGACTTCTAAGAAATCTTTGAAAATCAACCAGACCCTCCGCGCGACTTTTTGGGACTCCCCAGGCAAGTGACCAGCCTCCAGAGGCCGAATACAAATTATAAATTAATTTTAAAACTTGCATTCAGACCGGGAATCGAACCCGATACCCCTCGCTTCGTGGCCAACATCCAAGACCACTTAGCTAGGAGCTCCTCTAAAAGGAATGTTGAATTGCTAAACCACTTGCAATTTCCATCCTCGGCCTTCCATGTCCATCTATCGACGGACATAGTCAACCTTTACCAGTATCATTTCTCAGACTTCTAAGAAATCTTTGAAAATCAACCAGACCCTCCGCGCGACTTTTTGGGACTCCCCAGGCAAGTGACCAGCCTCCAGAGGCCGAATACAAATTATAAATTAATTTTAAAACTTGCATTCAGACCGGGAATCGAACCCGATACCCCTCGCTTCGTGGCCAACATTCAAGACCACTTAGCTAGGAGCTCCTCAAAAGGAATGTTGAATTGCTAAACCACTTGCAATTTCCATCCTCGGCCTTCCGTGTCCATCTATCGACGGACATAGTCAACCTTTTCCAGTATCATTTCTCAGACTTCTAAGAAATCTTTGAAAATCAACCAGACCCTCCGCGCGACTTTTTGGGACTCCCCAGGCAAGTGACCAGCCTCCAGAGGCCGAATACAAATTATAAATTAATTTTTAAAACTTGCATTCAGACCGGGAATCGAACCCGATACCCCTCGCTTCGTGGCCAACATCCAAGACCACTTAGCTAGGAGCTCCTCAAAAGGAATGTTGAATTGCTAAACCACTTGCAATTTCCATCCTCGGCCTTCCGTGTCCATCTATCGACGGACATAGTCAACCTTTCCAGTATCATTTCTCAGACTTCTAAGAAATCTTTGAAAATCAACCAGACCCTCCGCGCGACTTTTTGGGACTCCCCAGGCAAGTGACCAGCCTCCAGAGGCCGAATACAAATTATAAATTAATTTTTAAAACTTGCATTCAGACCGGGAATCGAACCCGATACCCCTTGCTTCGTGGCCAACATCCAAGACCACTTAGCTAGGAGCTCCTCTAAAGGAATGTTGAATTGCTAAACCACTTGCAATTTCCATCCTCGGCCTTCCATGTCCATCTATCGACGGACATAGTCAACCTTTACCAGTATCATTTCTCAGACTTCTAAGAAATCTTTGAAAATCAACCAGACCCTCCGCGCGACTTTTTGGGACTCCCCAGGCAAGTGACCAGCCTCCAGAGGCCGAATACAAATTATAAATTAATTTTAAAACTTGCATTCAGACCGGGAATCGAACCCGATACCCCTCGCTTCGTGGCCAACATTCAAGACCACTTAGCTAGGAGCTCCTCAAAGGAATGTTGAATTGCTAAACCACTTGCAATTTCCATCCTCGGCCTTCCGTGTCCATCTATCGACGGACATAGTCAACCTTTTCCAGTATCATTTCTCAGACTTCTAAGAAATCTTTGAAAATCAACCAGACCCTCCGCGCGACTTTTTGGGACTCCCCAGGCAAGTGACCAGCCTCCAGAGGCCGAATACAAATTATAAATTAATTTTAAAACTTGCATTCAGACCGGGAATCGAACCCGATACCCCTCGCTTCGTGGCCAACATCCAAGACCACTTAGCTAGGAGCTCCTCTAAAAGGAATGTTGAATTGCTAAACCACTTGCAATTTCCATCCTCGGCCTTCCGTGTCCATCTATCGACGGACATAGTCAACCTTTTTCCAGTATCATTTCTCAGACTTCTAAGAAATCTTTGAAAATCAACCAGACCCTCCGCGCGACTTTTTGGGACTCCCCAGGCAAGTGACCAGCCTCCAGAGGCCGAATACAAATTATAAATTAATTTTAAAACTTGCATTCAGACCGGGAATCGAACCCGATACCCCTCGCTTCGTGGCCAACATCCAAGACCACTTAGCTAGGAGCTCCTCTTAAAAGGAATGTTGAATTGCTAAACCACTTGCAATTTCCATCCTCGGCCTTCCGTGTCCATCTATCGACGGACATAGTCAACCTTTTTCCAGTATCATTTCTCAGACTTCTAAGAAATCTTTGAAAATCAACCAGACCCTCCGCGCGACTTTTTGGGACTCCCCAGGCAAGTGACCAGCCTCCAGAGGCCGAATACAAATTATAAATTAATTTTAAAACTTGCATTCAGACCGGGAATCGAACCCGATACCCCTCGCTTCGTGGCCAACATCCAAGACCACTTAGCTAGGAGCTCCTCAAAAGGAATGTTGAATTGCTAAACCACTTGCAATTTCCATCCTCGGCCTTCCGTGTCCATCTATCGACGGACATAGTCAACCTTTTCCAGTATCATTTCTCAGACTTCTAAGAAATCTTTGAAAATCAACCAGACCCTCCGCGCGACTTTTTGGGACTCCCCAGGCAAGTGACCAGCCTCCAGAGGCCGAATACAAATTATAAATTAATTTTAAAACTTGCATTCAGACCGGGAATCGAACCCGATACCCCTCGCTTCGTGGCCAACATCCAAGACCACTTAGCTAGGAGCTCCTCAAAAGGATGTTGAATTGCTCAACCACTTGCAATTGCCACCCTCGGCCTTCCGTGTCCATCTATCGACGGACATAGTCAACCTTTTCCAGTATCATTTCTCAGACTTCTTAAGAAATCTTTGAAAATCAGCCAGACCCTCCGCGCAACTTTTTGGGACTCCCCAGGCAAGTGACCAGCCTCCAGAGGCCGAATACAAATTATAAATAATCTTAAAACTTGCATTCGGACCGGGGATCGAACCCGGTACCCCTCGCTTCGTGGTATACAAATACGACCACTTAGCTAGGAGCTCCTCAAAAGGAATGTTGAATTGCTAAACCACTTGCAATTTCCATCCTCGGCCTTCCGTGTCCATCTATCGACGGACATAGTCAACCTTTTCCAGTATCATTTCTCAGACTTCTAAGAAATCTTTGAAAATCAACCAGACCCTCCGCGCGACTTTTTTGGGACTCCCCAGGCAAGTGACCAGCCTCCAGAGGCCGAATACAAATTATAAATTAATTTTAAAACTTGCATTCAGACCGGGAATCGAACCCGATACCCCTCGCTTCGTGGCCAACATCCAAGACCACTTAGCTAGGAGCTCCTCTAAAAGGAATGTTGAATTGCTAAACCACTTGCAATTTCCATCCTCGGCCTTCCGTGTCCATCTATCGACGGACATAGTCAACCTTTACCAGTATCATTTCTCAGACTTCTAAGAAATCTTTGAAAATCAACCAGACCCTCCGCGCGACTTTTTGGGACTCCCCAGGCAAGTGACCAGCCTCCAGAGGCCGAATACAAATTATAAATTAATTTTAAAACTTGCATTCAGACCGGGAATCGAACCCGATACCCCTCGCTTCGTGGCCAACATTCAAGACCACTTAGCTAGGAGCTCCTCAAAAGGAATGTTGAATTGCTAAACCACTTGCAATTTCCATCCTCGGCCTTCCGTGTCCATCTATCGACGGACATAGTCAACCTTTCCAGTATCATTTCTCAGACTTCTAAGAAATCTTTGAAAATCAACCAGACCCTCCGCGCGACTTTTTGGGACTCCCCAGGCAAGTGACCAGCCTCCAGAGGCCGAATACAAATTATAAATTAATTTTAAAACTTGCATTCAGACCGGGAATCGAACCCGATACCCCTTGCTTCGTGGCCAACATCCAAGACCACTTAGCTAGGAGCTCCTCAAAAAGGAATGTTGAATTGCTAAACCACTTGCAATTTCCATCCTCGGCCTTCCATGTCCATCTATCGACGGACATAGTCAACCTTTACCAGTATCATTTCTCAGACTTCTAAGAAATCTTTGAAAATCAACCAGACCCTCCGCGCGACTTTTTGGGACTCCCCAGGCAAGTGACCAGCCTCCAGAGGCCGAATACAAATTATAAATTAATTTTAAAACTTGCATTCAGACCGGGAATCGAACCCGATACCCCTCGCTTCGTGGCCAACATTCAAGACCACTTAGCTAGGAGCTCCTCAAAGGAATGTTGAATTGCTAAACCACTTGCAATTTCCATCCTCGGCCTTCCGTGTCCATCTATCGACGGACATAGTCAACCTTTTCCAGTATCATTTCTCAGACTTCTAAGGAATCTTTGAAAATCAACCAGACCCTCCGCGCGACTTTTTTGGGACTCCCCAGGCAAGTGACCAGCCTCCAGAGGCCGAATACAAATTATAAATTAATTTTAAAACTTGCATTCAGACCGGGAATCGAACCCGATACCCCTCGCTTCGTGGCCAACATCCAAGACCACTTAGCTAGGAGCTCCTCAAAATGAATTGCTAAACCACTTGCAATTTCCATCCTCGGCCTTCCGTGTCCATCTATCGACGGACATAGTCAACCTTTTCCAGTATCATTTCTCAGACTTCTAAGAAATCTTTGAAAATCAACCAGACCCTCCGCGCGACTTTTTGGGACTCCCCAGGCAAGTGACCAGCCTCCAGAGGCCGAATACAAATTATAAATTAATTTTAAAACTTGCATTCAGACCGGGAATCGAACCCGATACCCCTCGCTTCGTGGCCAACATCCAAGACCACTTAGCTAGGAGCTCCTCAAAAGGAATGTTGAATTGCTAAACTACTTGCAATTTCCATCCTCGGCCTTCCGTGTCCATCTATCGACGGACATAGTCAACCTTTTCCAGTATCATTTCTCAGACTTCTAAGAAATCTTTGAAAATCAACCAGACCCTCCGCGCGACTTTTTTTTTGGGACTCCCCAGGCAAGTGACCAGCCTCCAGAGGCCGAATACAAATTATAAATTAATTTTTAAAACTTGCATTCAGACCGGGAATCGAACCCGATACCCCTCGCTTCGTGGCCAACATCCAAGACCACTTAGCTAGGAGCTCCTCAAAAGGAATGTTGAATTGCTAAACCACTTGCAATTTCCATCCTCGGCCTTCCATGTCCATCTATCGACGGACATAGTCAACCTTTACCAGTATCATTTCTCAGACTTCTAAGAAATCTTTGAAAATCAACCAGACCCTCCGCGCGACTTTTTGGGACTCCCCAGGCAAGTGACCAGCCTCCAGAGGCCGAATACAAATTATAAATTAATTTTAAAACTTGCATTCAGACCGGGAATCGAACCCGATACCCCTCGCTTCGTGGCCAACATTCAAGACCACTTAGCTAGGAGCTCCTCAAGGAATGTTGAATTGCTAAACCACTTGCAATTTCCATCCTCGGCCTTCCGTGTCCATCTATCGACGGACATAGTCAACCTTTACCAGTATCATTTCTCAGACTTCTAAGAAATCTTTGAAAATCAACCAGACCCTCCGCGCGACTTTTTGGGACTCCCCAGGCAAGTGACCAGCCTCCAGAGGCCGAATACAAATTATAAATTAATTTTAAAACTTGCATTCAGACCGGGAATCGAACCCGATACCCCTCGCTTCGTGGCCAACATTCAAGACCACTTAGCTAGGAGCTCCTCAACCTAACCTAACCTAACCTAACCTAACCTAACCTAACCTAACCTAACCTAACCTAACCTAAAATTGGTATAACTTTAAACAAATAGTTCTTTTTATCAATAGAATTGGATAACATATCAGCATACTTTTATTAAACATCTGTATGATTTGACATAATTTCTATATTTCTACATTTGTATGTTAGTAATGAGAAGGCTTTAATTTGATGGTTGTGTAAAATGTATTTAAATTACCCGCCTTCTTACTACAACTCTGTACTTGCAACACTACTCTCACTCACTCCGTTCACGCTCGTTTTTTCTTACTGTATTAAAGTGTAAATTATAAGCTCAATTAATTATATTAGTTCGCTTTATTTCAACACCAGTCAACAAAAAGCTTATTTCCAAAAGGGGGGATGTCGGAAACCCACTACTTTGGAGATATGATTTTTTTTAAATGTTAACCTCAAAATACAAAATTCGTAATTAAACTAGTCAAAAAAAAGGGTGAAATTTCGTAGAAAAACGTGAGATATATAAATAAGTCCATTCATCTTTACTTTGCAGTCCGAAAACATGGATTTTTCCAAGTATGTTTATATCACAATTCACAACTATAATTACCAAAACTAGAAAGTGTGTAACCTAAACTATAATACTTTTGATAACTGACAGTTTATTAATGGAAATAATTAATTCATAGACTAATAACAGATAAAGGAATAAAATAAAATACATTCATAGACTAATAACAGATAAAGAGTAAAACAGAAAGGATAAGTTTAGGTTTAATTTTTTTTTTTGACTGAGTCGCTTCTGCGCGGCTTCGGCGCTACGCACCCTCGGCTTATAAAAAAACACTCTAGTGGTAGGACAGAAAAGACCACGTGGAGTCGGAGTTGGCAGATTCGGTTCTGTGACTGAGTCGCTTCTGCGCGGCTCCGGCGCTACGTGCCTCCGGCTTATAAAAAAAACTCTAGGGGTAAGACAGACAATACCACGTGGACTCAGGGTTGGCAGATTCGGTCCTGTGACTGAGTCGCTTCTGCGCTGCTCCAGCGCTACGCGCCTCCGGCTTATAAAAAAACACTGGGGGTAGGACAGACAAGACCACGTGGAGTCGAGGTTGGCAGATTCGGTTCTATGACACATTCATGACCTAATAACATATACTTAAAGGAGTACAACAAAAGGACTGGGTTTAGATTCAGATATTTATTATTATTATTATTATACGTGTTTTGTAGTTAATCACATATATTAAACATGTAATAGTATGGGAACCAACACAAGTCGCCATAAAAATAAAATGAACCTCTAAGAAACCAGTTTTTTATTTCATACAATATTGTTAAATTTATCTAAGCCATAGAAGTGAAAACTTAATTCAATTTTACATGCCATATAACAAATTATGTTGATATGACAATTAATAAAACAATGTTTTTATATTTTTTTATTATCATCTAATTAAATCAAACGATCTTGAAATTTATATAAACTTTTTTATTCAATTAAAAATACTAAAAATTTGAGAAGAACAAAAAAAATATTATTTCTTTAATCGTCACAGATAGTAGACTACGAAAATACATAAAACGGAACTGTTAATGGTCGACAAAGTGTCAAAAAGTTGATAACATTTTACGGATTTAAAATAATTATATCTCGAAAACTAAGAATTGCTGACGGAAAATATTTTACATGAAGCTTTCTAGTAATATATTCTACATGTATAAAAAATATGAACGTCCAAATCAGTACCACGCTTTGGATACCAATATGAGGCAGACTGACGATGATCGCATGCGATCACGCCACACGTACGATAAATCGAACGATGATCAATTAATCGCAATCGAAATTTTTGGGGTTGCCTATTGCGATCTCCAATCGATTGTTCGATCATAAAATCGGATGCGATATTGCCACACACGTACAACAATTGTCGTTCGATTTTAAGATCGAGCGACGAATCGTTACGATAATTGTCTCGTGTGTGGGCTCCTTTAAAGTGCGAATCTCATTGCCAATCCTACTGTTTTAACAGTAGATTTGCTGTTTTCACATTGATGTCCCTGTTTTCTGTTTCATTCCTAATTTTTACTGTTTTTCAACTATCGTTCTTCAGCGCCATCTATTACACTATGCAAACATTTTTTGATAACCACTACGTCACACTACACAGTACACACTGATATCGAAATAACCGATTGCTATTCATTTGAAGCCACAGAAAGGCACATGAAGAAATTCAACAAAAATATGTATAATTTTAAAAATAAAAAAAAATGAGTGAAAGTGAAAATATTGAAGATGGGGCAATTGAGAATGAAACTGAAAAATAATTTTACTTTGATTTTTGTTTTTTGTTGTTGTGATTATTAATAAAACAAAGTACGTGAGTTCTGGTATGTGACTAAGAAAATTGTTTATTGTTTAATTATAATATTATGAGCAAAAGTATGTAATCTGCCTTTCCTACTGTTTTTTTGGCGAGTTGGCAGTTGCTTTTTTTTAGTTTTTTGGGGTTGGCAACACTGCTACTAACTAAAAAATAGTAAAAATTAATATTGTTTTTGTTCAGTGATAACAAATATTTTACATATTTGTAAGAGATACAAGATCCATATCGGATGTAATCATTACTATAAATCACAATATTAAACAAATCGGCCCTAATTAATTATTTTCACACTAATTATTAGCAGTTCGTCATTGAATCCGTGACGCGCCTGCGATCCCGCCAAAAACAATGAATCTTCATCTTCTTTTGTTTTAAAATGGCCGCCTCGCTTTCACCAACATGACGCTCCGCTAGAGTAGCCCGCGCTTGTCATTTGTCACATGGCCACCCTTCTAAACCGTGCGCCGTCATATTTTTATATTACATACATAATAATATAATCACAGACAAGGTAAAAACGTAAGGACTGAGGAATTTTTTTTTGTAGTTAATCCTTGTGCTTTAGCATAGTATTTTCATAATATTCATAACTGATAACAGTGACAGTCACAACTTAAAAGGTATGGTGAATCTCGTCGATACACTTATGATTAATACGGTGACGGAGGGAGCTATGAATATTTTACGAAATATTGTAAGTTTTATCTTTAGCATGATATCGCAATTTTGTTCTTTTAGTAGATAGCCAATGAATATTGTGATAATTACATTCTTATATCCACTGTATTCTCAGCATTTATTATTGGATTACAGGGAGTTTTTAAAAGTAAATCTGTTGAAACACCAGTTCCAATAATTATCAGAATGCCACTTTGGGAATTAGCACAGCAATCTGGACCCTTTGTTAGATTGGCGGGGCTAAGCGGAGCAGCTGCAGTAGTACTGGGAGCAATGGGGGCTCACCGTGCTTTTCCAGAAAATGAAACTAAAGGAGAAGATTTAAGGAAAATATTTGAAACTGCAAATCGGTTTCACTTCCTGCACACTTTAGCATTGATGACTGTGCCCCTGTGCAAGAGACCCTATATTGTGAGTTCATAATATTTATTTCAGTAAGCAAATTTACTTTACAACTTAGTGTGAAAACCCTATGATAAAATATATTGTTATGTTTCATAGTCAAGATTATATTACTTACCTATGTGAATTGAGAAATTTCATCCATAACTTTGCAATAAGTAATTAACTACCCTTATTTCAAAATGAATTTATTCCTGTAAAAATGTAACTTAGCTTCGACCAAAATCATTTTCAATTCAATCACTCTGATTCACATATCATTTGATTGACTGAGCATTGTAAAGTAAAAAGAGGTAAATTTTGTTTTAGGCTGGAACCTTCTTTATCACTGGAATGGGCCTCTTTTGTGGGACATGTTATTACCATGCTTTTACCGGAGAGCGAGCACTCAGGAGACTAACACCAATTGGAGGCTCTTGTCTTATCCTAGGCTGGTTAGCTATGGTATTGTAAATTGATATTTAGATTTAAATATGTTGATTATTGTCTTCTATATTTTATTAAATGTGTAAGTGATTTCAGTTACGTACTATATCATGTAAGATAAGTTTTATTAAAGTATTGTAATGAAAGAATAATATTTTGAGCTTCACATTTCTTACTAGATTGCCTTACTGTACTTGTTAACTTTTTCATGAGGGCATTTATATAATATTATGCTTATCCAGTTTTTTCATCCATCCATTTATCCATTTGAATGGAGTCCAGTGTTTTCACTTTAAGGAAATTCTCTTTTATAGGGAAAGAGGATTCTCCAGACTCGTAATGAGTGTAATTATTAATCTAATTTTAATTTACCATACATACTATTTTTGTACCATTGTCACCAGAACTTAGTTGTATTATGCAATATTATGTATACTTGGTTTGATTTGCTCAATGTTCTTTATTGTGGAGGAGAAGCGGCATCAAATATTCAATTTATCTTTTTGTTTCAAAAAAAAAATAACATGGAGAAAAATGGTTACCAAATCATTTCACTTTTACTAGAAATTCCTTCATCAAATACTGCACTGCAAAGACTACCTATTCAGTGTTCTCAAAAATATAATAACCAACAAAAAAATGGAAAGCTTGAATGGCTCAATTTTAGAACCCAACAGTGCTATGTTGTGTGCAGCAAAATATGTAAAAGAAATGTGATGTTTCGACTTCCAAATCATATAATTGTTTTCTTATATACATTAAATATGCTGTGGTTTATTTTCAGTATTATATTTTTGTTCCCAAGATGTAGGATTTTTAAAAGTAATTTATTGAGAAATAAAGGATGGCGAAAACTGCTAACACCACCGCAGCATAATGTGTAAACAACCTTTAAGCACTTTAAGTTTGTTAACATATATTTTTTTGTTTATTATTGTATAAATACATTTTCTACAGGTTGAATGTGAATATTGGCTCGATGCCATAATAGTATCGTCCACTTTACTACCCTTATAATGAAGAAGACACAGAAAAAAAGTTTATATTGTATACATGGTTTTATTGAAATTATTACATAATAAATTTTGCACTTTTTTAATTCCGATACCTTAACTTACTCAAAAACACACCATTTGGTTGTAAATGCTATAGTAACACACAAAAGAGACTATTGATGGTCCATTAATATTAGTGTATGACTTAATAAATGGTGGCAATAACTATGAGCACAGCTTCTCAGATTGCACCCATCTTTCTGAAGCTACAGTCCACGTCACATTTAACACAATAACATGTAGTCATTAGATTCTAAGGGCTGATTTATAATATATTAATGTAGGTATTTTAGAATAAATTTTGATGTTTGAAAATTTTCGACAAACATTTAATTTTATTACATTTAACTTTCCAGACATTAAAAATTCTGCTGCAAATAATATTAAAAAATATAAGTATTAACATAAACTCTTTGTAATCTACATACATCTAACAAACTATAGAACACGGAACCTTTAGTGTCCATTGCACTGAATTAAATCACTCACGATTGCACATAAACAGCAGTCCGGGGGCTGCAAATAGTTTTGTATGGTAATTAATAATAATATCACTAACCACATTAACATTTACTTAATGGAGGTATGACAAGCGTAGGACATTTTAGGAGAGATGGAAGGAATGCTGTCCTTCGGAGGCCGCGAGCCGCAGCTTGGCGCGCATCACCTCTGCGCTGCTGTAATCAGGCAGCTTGAGATAGTTGACGCACGTCATCACCGATGGCAAGTACTCGTCCGGGTCGAGCGACTCCAGCGTCTTGCGCACCACTGTCAACGGCGGGTTCAGCGCTTTGAAACCTCCGGTAGGCAGGCGGGGGCTGCCAGTCACGAATTGCAGGAAGAGGCGTTGCTCTTCGCGACTGTATGAGGCCAAGATGTCTATGAGCATGCGAATGGCGCGCGACTCGGCGTTGTAGCCGTGGTCGGGTCGGATGCACTCGGCGAGCATTCGAGCCTCCCAACGCTGCTCTCTGCCACCTGTTAACGTTATGGCTCTCATGTTACAAAATGATCGACTCTTGCAATAAATAATAATGAAGTATCAGTGAGTTATTTTACCTGATGGACTGCCACAGAACACCTGTTCCAATTCTTCAGGATAGAATATTTTTAGATTGGCCAACGGGAATACCGATTCAAATCCTTCTTTAAATGCTTCCATCTGTTTTATTACTCCTGCAATCAGATAATTAACATCTTTTTATATTAACAGACATTTTACACACTTTACCTAATAGGAAACAAACCTTTAAACATTTGTGAGCCTAAATAACTATTGTAAGAAAAATACTTATGTAAAGTCTCAGTTCTAGAGTTTGCAATTCTTATGCTGGCCTTACACAGCCCGAATGTCTAATTTATATTATTAATTCAGAAAGAACGGAATTCCATACAATTTCAGCTCCACACACAATCAGATTGTTTCAGGTTACACAGATACTGACTCGCGTTCTGAATTCCAGATCGGAATATTTAAGATTATGATTTCATAACCGTATTCCCATATATTTTAATAGAGCGGCTTACACATAGTGGAATCAGATTATGAATTAAAGTAATTGTAAGTCTTTCTTCAGCGGAAATGGCTCTTTTCGTGTGTGTCTTTCTTTCGGATTTTATTCTCCAGCAAACTAGTTATTCATCAAATGATGCTACTGACATTCTGTGGTAGTCAAAGAATCTGTCAGGATACTGTCGAGTGTCGTAGTTCTCTCGCCGTAATGTGATTCCCTTGACTGAATATATTCAGTGAGGTGGAATAAGCGCTTTAGAGGATAAATCCAGTTTTTGCATTTGTTTTTTTTAAATTACCTATATAGAGAATCAAGAGCAGTGCGATTAGTATTAATTAATCTTCTATAAAGACGTTTGCATGTGCCGGGAATTCAATTCAATTTCAAAATATCTTTTTTAAATTTCACACACAATTTCGAGTGTTAATTTAATTCTAGAGCGTACAAATATAATTTTCACAATTTTTTTTAAGCTAAGCGCTTATTCAAAAACTTATGGCGATAATTTTATTAATACGTACTATTACGTGTAATTAAAAACTAAGTAACTAGATAATTTATTATGAAAATAGATACAAGAATTTCAACCTTATGCAAGCTTTAGTGTAACATTTGCATTTACTGGCTTAATTTTTATTTTATTATATATATAGAAAAATACCTACAAGTGAGCAACATAAATTTTTGAGTTGATTTGAGGCTACATACAAAAATAACTCTCACGAATATCGCTCGTATATCCAGATATAATATTCTTATTACGACACCGATATGTCGGACAAAGTGCCGGAATTTAGATTATGAATTGAGAGACATTATGGCTGTGTGAGGCGTCTAATGCAACACTACCTTCATAGAGCAGCCAATGAGTGACGAGTGCTATGTAATGGTGCAGGTTGTGTGCGGTGACGGGAATGTCTCTCCCGCCGCGACGCAGCTCCGTGCACCCGTCTCCTGGCAGGATGAAGTCTAGTCCCAGCTCCTCGATGGGACAGCCATCTAGCTCGAGGGCGTTAATCTGCGCATTGTCCGATATAATAATAATAGTTCCAAGGAGAGTGAGCGAAGAAAAGGAAAAGGCAAAGGGGAGCAATACCATTTGTGTTTTTTGTTCGGGCGAGTAGGCGTGGTCGGCGACGATGGCCTGGGCGCGGTCTGCGACGCGTCGGAGGCGGCATAGGGAGCGCCACAGCTCGGGCGACACGTGCCGCACGTCGCTCAGCCTCAGCCACTGCTGCTCACCCACCGCCCACCGGTACATCGACACCGACAGTGGAATGTCCACCTGATCAACAAATTCAAACAAATGCAAATAAAAATTGCATTTTTTATTTTTAATCGGCTAGGAGGCCCACTCAAGAGATCAGATCGCCGCCCGTGGACACCCTCTACGCCTGTTGGGTCACGAGTGCGTTGCCGGCCTTTTAAAGAGAGGTACACTCTATTCTTGAAGGTCCCTTAGTAGTAATGGTTCGGAAATACCAGAGGACAGCTGGTTCCACAGTGGTGGTGCGTGGCAAAAAATGCCTTAGAAAACGCTCAGTTGAAGAAAAACTTGCGGGCTAAAGCAGACCCTGCTGCTAACTTACTGTTCTGCTTACACACTAACAATACAGCTCTTACAGACTTTAATTATACGAGGTTCTGTCAAGAGCGTAACACTTTGACACGGCACGTGGGTTGGCACGTGGTTATAAGGGATATAGACGCGTCCTGGCCACAACTGTTGATTCCATTCATTTTAGGATGTCGTTGAAGGATAACCTGGTAAAACATGGTTCTCTCCGCAAACTGGGCCCATAATTGGATCAGTACCATCGCGTTTTTTTTAAATAGATTTATACAAAGAAACTCACCATCCTTGAATCCATAACTGCTTTGGCCATAAACTTGCCGAGGAAGCGGAACTTGGCCTTGACTCGGGAGAGGTGGGAGGCGCGCGCGTTCCGGCCGACGGCCTGGGGGAAAAGGCCGCAAGGCCACGAGACGTAGGCGGCGTCTGGTGCCGGCACGGACGTCTCCTTCTCCCATTCGGAGGGCTCGGGCGAGCGGTCCGAGTCGAGGTTCAAAGCGTCGCGCACCGAAGATGCCAAACGTGTAGCGGGGTCTGAAGAGCCGTCCGAGACTAGGACGGGTTGGCTCTTGACAATCTCGCCACCGAACGAGGCGGGCTTCTGCTTGAAGTTCTCGCTGCCGTGCCATAGGTCGAGGTCGGCCCTCTGCAGCTCTTGCGAGACGAGCGCGTAGAACTCTAGCGTTGGCCCAAGGCCCGTGCCGACCTCGTTCTCGTACTGTATTTCTAGCAGAGCCTGGAATCATCATCGATAGTACAATACAATAGGTCATAGGAGATTGAGAGATGCTGCAAGGTGACCGCTTCATTAGGTACCTTAGAGTGGGCGAACTCGTGCATGACGTGCTCGGCCTGCCTGAGCACGTTGTCCCGGTGTACGGTGCGCTTGCGGCGGTCGAGGCGCGGCGCGACCCGCTCGGCGTCGGCGGAGGCACCTGGGCCGGGCGCGCCTCTCTCGCCGCCTGCCTCCAGCAGCCGCTGCAGCGCGCGGTCGCGGTCGAACGACACCACGTAGAACAGCAGGTGACGGCACTCGAACGGCAGCACGAACGGACTAGAACGAAACGTCAAGTCAAAATCAAAATATATTTATTCAGGGAAATCATTTTAAATCGTCAATTTTTGGTTGCTTAATATTATGTACTTTGTAAAAAATAAAATCCGGTTCCGGCTGTCGAAAAGTAAACACGTTGTAGTACCGCTAAATAAATTAAATACTGTGGAATTACTGTGCAACGCAAAAGAACACTTGAAAATATCATACTTTGTGTGTTAAAGTGCATAATAAACTATACACTAAAGTGCAACAACATTAAAATAACTTAAAATAACACAAAATTTATTGAAATTGTGAACTAAAAACCAAAGGCTATTCGCCATTTTCTACCAACATACACGGCATATCGACAACTGACAGTGACGTTTGAATTTTGACACAAACGTCACAGTACAAGTGTACCAATATTTTAACGTTTCGTTCATTCACTCAACGTTCTGTTCCACGCAAGCGCAGTATAGTCAAAACATAATGGATAATAATATGCAATTATTTTACGATCAAATAAAAATTGAAATGGCAAAACAAACTAAAGAAATTATATCACAGATAGATGAAAAACTAGTACCCTTTACACGAGAAATAGAAGATTCCAAGTCTGAAAATCAATACTTAAAGGAAAAAATATCTTTATTGGAAAAAAATTGCAGAACGAACAACTTAATTATATACGGATTAAAAGAAAATGAGCAGTCTTCATCCGAACTCGTAGACACTTTTAAAGAAAAAATAAAAAGTGATCTCAATATCCATCTTGATAGCAGGGACATAAATATAGCTCGGAGGATTGGCAAACTAAATAATAAAAATGAAAAGGAAAGACCTGTATTAGTCTCATTTGTAAATAACTGGCAGAAGTATAACATTTTAAAGAACAGAAAAAAACTAAGGAACATTCATATTTCCGAAGATTATCCAAAAGAGATCCTAGACAAGAGGAAGGAGTTACAACCAAAACTTCTAGAAGAAAGAAAAAATGGCAATTACGCTGTTTTAAACTATGATAAGCTTATAGTAAAAAAAGGATTAAAAGGAAACGAAAAACGAAAGAGAGACCATTCAACTTCGCCTGCAACAACAATCCAACCAAAAAAACAGATGGCTACCACTAAGACTAATAGGATAAATGCATTTGACATAATGAGAGGAAGAAGCAACTCTCTCTCCACCCCTTCCTCAAGCGATCAGAAACTATAGAAAATATCCATCGTGGGAAATTAGACCACCACCCTCCAGCTATCAGCCTCCAGCTCCAGATCTAGAAATAAATAACTTAATGATGCTAAATATTTGTAGTTACAACGTAAGATCCTTGTCAAACAAAGAGAGATATTTTGAACTCACATATGCACTCAGGAATGTAAAGTGTGACATTCTAGGGCTGTCAGAAGTCAACAGATTGGGCTCCAATATAGAAGAATACCACGATTATATCCTGTGCTACTTTGGCGAAACAAAAGGACTCCATGGAGTTGGGTTCCTTATTAGCAAAAAATACAAAACTAACATAATAAACTTTACAGGAATATCAGAGAGAGTAGCCCTCATGCAACTAAAATTTGGTGAACGTCATATATCATTAATCCAAGTCTATGCACCAACAGATAGATCAAATGAAGATGACCTTTACCGTTTTTACCAAGATTTGGACAGAGCACATTCTCTGACAGACGACAAGATAATAGTAGTAATGGGAGACTTCAATGCCAGAATAGGACATCCAACTAAGGAAGAAGGCTTGATTTTAGGAAAGTATGGTTATGGAACACGCAATGAAAGAGGTGAAAGATTAATAGATTATGCCTTAGAATACAAACTCTCAATAATTAATACTTTCTTCAAAAAGAGAAAGGCACAAAAATGGACATGGATATCACCTGACAATATTACCAAGACCGAAATCGATTTTTTAATGACTAATAACCCCAAACTATTCACAAATTTTGATTTAATTAACACATGCTTCCCCTCGGATCACAAACTCATAAGAGGCACCATGATACTAAAATCACCTAAAATTAGCAGGAGAAATTTTAGCAACTTACCAAATATCCCGAAAACACAAGATGAAATTGATAAATTTGTCAATAATTTAAAATCAAACATTAAAAATTTAGAGGATGAACTACTACTTACCAATATCCAAAGCTATTACAATAAATTAGAAAGTATAATTTTAAGCTGCTCAAAATCATGTAGAAAGACTGAGAAAGAAGGACATAGAATATTTAGTGAAGTAACAAAACAACTAATCAAAAGACGGAGTGAACTCATACATACAAAAATAAGAACATAGATAATAAAAGAGAACTAAAAAGAGTTTACAAGGAAACTAATAAATCAATCCGGAAAGACTATCAAACACATAGACATAAAGTTATAACAAGAAACATAAATAAATATAGAAGTACAAAAAAAGCGTTTAAGGAGTTAAACATTCACAAATCATGGATAGAAAAACTTAAACAAAAATCAAATGTAACCAAAACAAGGAAAGATGTAATCAATCACGCAACAAACTTCTACCAAGACCTGTACCGAAGAAGAGATAGCGACAAGAGTCTAGAACTTATGAATAATAACTGGGAACCTGAATTAAGCTCAGTTAAACCAATTGAAAATACAGAGGTATATGAATTAATCAAACAGCTAAAGAATGAAAAAGCCCCGGGCCAGATGGGCTCAGCAACGAAGTTATTAAGTTAGGAGCACCAATTCTAGTACCTTACGCATCTATTTAATATGGTAATAAATACAGAGACAGTACCGTTACAATGGTGTAAATCCGATATAATATTGCTATTTAAGAAGGGCGACCCACTGGACATAGGAAATTACAGGCCGACAAGCCTTCTAACCAGTATGTACAGCTTTTTTCTTCTATATTACTTAATGAGCCTATTAAAGATCTACTTTTTAACTCATAGGCCATAGCTCATGTCCACCTCAGAGTTTTCATCATATTTATAGTCCATCTGTGTATCATCATCGGCCTTTACAATTCTCCATTTGGTATTTCTAAATATTTAGTTTGATTAATTTGTATGTACTGTGGCTTTGCATCAATTGAAATTCCTAAATAGTTCAAGTTATTACAGCCCATGTCTTTCATTCTGAAGTTAGATGGAAGAATTTTTTTAACTTTTTTATTTTTACAATTTGAAGCCATTGTGTACCGACGTGCCGCTGTGTATACTTATTAGATGGGAAATAGTATTCCAATGGTATAGCAATCCACACAAAACGGGACACAAACACTTCAAATCGAGAAAAACAATGATCACATTCAAATAGCCTAACCGAATTGCACCGCTATATTGTTTGGCCAATTTCACTTTATTTACTCATTCAAAAACGCTAAAAACACTTGTACACTGTATTTATAATGTGTTAAAGAGATGTATTTGGAAAGGGGCTGTCTACAAACGCAAAAATCAATTAAAAGGAAATAAAAACGGGACGTTTTGAACAGCTGTTACTATTAGGGTTGCCACAAGCAAAAAAACCCTAAATGGTTTCTCTAAATAAAGCGATTTCAACTCACCAAGCGTAAGCGATTTTTTTCAACCATGGTGGCAAGTTTCCGGTCATAATAACGAGAGGATCTTGCAGTTGTCGGTTAGCCTTCGCGGCGAGCTGCGGACGTATAGAGAAGAACGTATAAGTTAAAATAGTAACAGCAGATTAAGTAGTCTAGCAAGAGAGGGGAACGCACCTTGGTGTTGATGAATTCCGAGTTGGGCACGAGAGGGCGGTGGTCAGGCAGGCAGGCGGCGCGGTAGAGCGTGGGCCAGTGCCGCGAAAGGGCGTGCAGAGCACGTAGTAGGGCCAGCGCGGGCAGTGAGGGATCGCTCATTTCGATGCTCCACTTGGAGAGGCACGAGCGCAGCATCGTGACGAGCGAGCTCGCCTGTGCTGGGACTACGCCTTCTGTCCACAATAAGTCCGGCTTACGCCGCGAGGATATCTTGGTGGTCTGCCCCTTGCCCTTGCGCGACGTGGAAGAGTCGGCGCGCGCTTGTTCGCCGCCTTCTACGGCGCGATAATATATTGTATGCGTCTGGATCCAAATACCGGCGTTCGCTGAAACACGGACGCACACATGCATTACTGTTTAAGAATTTAGGGAAAGAGACCATGAATATAGACCATTTCTTTTTGCAATACACATACATAATAATTTTCAACGTCTGTCGTATATTTCTCTTTTTTTTTTCATATATATATATATATACAGTTATAGTTTAGTTTGGTCGGCTGAGGTCGTGAACGCTAGAGACCGTCGGGTTGTATCGTGAACACTTTGGTCAGGTTTTGTGTTCGTTAAACGGTGCGCCTGCTAGCCGGTTTAGCTCGAAGCCGTACCGCTTGGTGTCGGGAGCGAACATTGACTCACAGCTAGTATAAATAATAGCCGATTTTTATTCAACAGTCGCTCTTAGAGAGTTCTCAGAAGGGAATTATTCAATAGTGGTTCTTAGAAGGAGAATCTCTGTCCAAATGAGTAGTGGTTAGGTATTTCGAGTAAATAACAAAGTCATTGGGTGAAGTGTATTGATGTTTAGTATGGTTTGTATTATTTTTTTAATGGTAAATTGCTAAATTGCTTAGAATACTTTTTTACTTCGACCAAGTGAAGGATTTTCTTAAAAAATGTATAAGAACTACTGGGGAAAAAAAGAGAGACGTTACCCAAAGGAGTCTCAGTGTCGGTGTCGGCGTCGCTCTGTTCGCCGTACTGTCTGACCGCCTGATATACTGTCATGTTGTACGGGAGAACAGTGTCTCCGATCAGGAACTCCAATTTATGATCTGAACTGGAAGAAGCGATTCAAACTTGAGTAATTACGTCTTTGGGTCGAGTAAAAGTGAAATAATAGCAGGCAAAAGCTTACTCGGCGACATGATGCGAGGGAGCGAGCGTGTCCTCGACGTCGTCGTCGGAGCCCGCCTCGTCATCCGTTTGCGGGCCCGTGCTCTCGCGACTGCGCGCTTGCGCATACCCGCGTTGCGCCAGGTATCTGCCAACGGACCACAAATTACAATATGTACTCACCATCGTCGAGATAACACTAAGCCAGTAGACTATACGAAGGAACATTTACTACAAAAACAGCAGCACATCACAATTAAGTGCACTATATTATATATATACAGGTGTCCAGTAAATAGTACGACATACTGCAGGGGTGATAGCTAGGGTCAATACCTACCAAAAAAACACAATATATGTTCAGCAAAATTTTACAGATTTAAAGTTATACAACATTTTCCGAAATATCGAAAAATCACTACTTTGAAACAGATTTTTAAGCATCTCGTAATGAAAAATTCCTTTTCTGGTATTTTTTTGTACATCAAATTATTCGTGAATAGTTACTTTACTAATTGATGTCTTTTTTCTATCAAAAACAAGAATGTTTTAAAGAAATAATATTTTTTGTTTAAATTTTTACAGAACAATTTTCTTATCGCTTAACTTTAACCTACAGTGGTGAAAAAAAAATGTATGTGACAGTTTTGTACAACAGACTTAAAAAATAGCTCGTTCAATGGTGATTTTGGAAAGATACAATACTAGTGCATTTTCATCAAAAAAATACAAAAACATGCTATTTTAGTTCCAGAGAAGCTGATATTGTTGAAAATGTAATTAACGTAATTTTGACAAAACCACTACGAGAATAAGTATTAGCTGCTCATTTACGCGAATTATTTTATTGTATCGCCCTAAAAGAAGTAGAATGCTTAAAAATCTGTTTCAAAGTAGTGATTTTTCGATATTTCGGAAAATGTTGTATAACTTTAAATCTGTAAGATTTTGCTGAACATATATTGTGTTTTTTTGGTAGGTATTGACCCTAGCTATCACCCCCTGCAGTATGTCGTACTATTTACTGGACACCCTGTATATATAGTGCATGTATATATAGTTATTTGATTAAATATGGATAAGAAAGCCTCACCGCTCGATCGCTTGCACCAACGCCAGGGGGTCTATCCGCACCACACCGCCTTTCCACTGCTTGAGGGTGGAGCAGGACGGATGCCGCTTGAGGTCGCACATGAGCTGGTGCGTGTTGAAGAACTTAAGGGCGGAGGTGGCCGGGCGAGCGGGCAGGTCGTGCACGCGCACCGGGAACTGTTCCAGGTGGGAGACGCAGGCGTTGACCTTGGCCACGAGGGTGGACAGCGCGGCAGCTCCGTCCGCCGCGAAGGCACCGCCACCGCTCGCCTTTTCGAGCCAGGCGGAGTCGTCGGTGGCGAGCGGCATCTCGGCGAACACGTGCAGAAAGAGGCGCAGCCGCTCCTCACAAGCGGCCACCTGCTCCGCCCCCTCTTCCGGCTCGACCTCGGCATCGTCCTCCGCCCCGCTCAGGAACCGCAGCAGAGCGCCGATCACGCCCGAGTGGTTCACCTACACCGAATCGACTTCAAACTAGTAAATTTGACCTAAGCTCCAATTCGCCACGACTCTCTCGCAATTCTAAATTTATAATATGACGTGTTTTTTTGTGCAGAAATCAACATTATTTTTTATATCGAGTGCAAATTTAAAATTATTTTATGCTCTCAAGCTGTTGCAATTATTATCACATTTATTAGGAATTTATGGAATAGCGGCGTAACTATTTTTACAACTCTTATTATACAAATTTAATCCCTTCAAATTTTAAAAAACCCCAAAAAATACTTTTTAAATTTAATATAATTGTAGATAGGTTAGTATCGTAGAAGAGACGGTCTTACCTCAAAGGGCGAGAGATCGTGGCTGGCGAGCGTGTCCCGCAAGACGAGCAGCGGGTCGAGGGCCACAGCGGCGTTGGCTGGTAGAGCGGCGGCGAGTGCAGCCAGCCGCTGGAGCGCGCCACCGCCGCCGCCCAGCGCGCCCCACTCACTTCGCAGCCGGCTCGCCACGCTCTCGATCCACTCGCGGACCTTCTCCCTGAACAAGACAGACCACGTTCGACACTCATTACAAAAACAAAGCAAGAAACCATTAATAAATCAAATGTATATTGTTCACGCCAAAGCGTGACGTTGACATTTGACAGCTAATAGACAATAGGGAATGGGATGTGGAGCCTACTCTCACTCTCACGCGCTGCAGTTTGGATCGCAAGTCATTCCACCTACCGGCGATAGCAGTTATCGGATAATCCGCGTATCGAACACACGTCATACACCAGCCCGCGCGCCGAACGAACATTATTCGATACCAATAGCTACACTTACCCAATCACACAAGAATCACTAGTATTAATACATTCACGAAGCATAATTCACTCAACTCGGCACACTCAGCCGCACAGTGATAAGTAACAAGAGTGAAGTACAGTTGTGACAGCGAGAAGGAGAAGGCAGAAGCCCCAGCGCAGCAACATCATCATCATCACGAGGTCAGTTCTACAGTTTTTACCCCCTAAGTGGTCAATCGACCATATATTATTAGTCAAGTGGACAAATTTCGAGTTTTAAACAGCATATATTAAAAGGAGACCCCGTTCGATACGATCAAGATTATTTGTGTGAAAAATCGAATCTAGAAATTTTAAAAGGAAGGGAATAAAAGGTAAGTGGAAATAGAAAACAGGCAGCTTAAGAGTAGATGGGTACCTAAGCAACGTTACTAACTTGTTCTGCAGCGAGAGACTGGCGGAGGCGTGTGGCGAAGCGAGGAGGGCGGTGTCCTTGTGCGCGGGCGCGTGCGGCGAGCGTCCCCAACGCGATGGATTCAGCGAGGAGAGGAAGGAGGACGTCTTGGACGCCCCGCCCACCCGGCTGCCCGACCGACCCGTCGACGCTGCGCCCGATGCTACGGTCATCATATATTTTATCTCGGATCTTGTAAGGTGACGTTTTATTTAGACATTGCGCACTTAAGCAATATCTAAATAAAAGAATTACATGAAATTTATTACTTATCACATCCGAACAAGAGAAGATAAAAATCATTGTCATATTCCTACAAGGAAACAAAGTTAGCATTTATACCTAAAGTAACTAGGTCAAGATTTTTAATTTTTTTTATTGACTGGTAAAAGTGGCGTCACTATCTGTCTCGCTCGCTCATGGCAAAAATGCCCACTATCCATCTCTCTCATCATTTTTCTATAAAATATAGAACCTACCAAGAGCTTGTGCGAATAAAAAAACATTTGAACTGAGTAAATTGTGTTAGTAAAAATCGGGTTCCTTAAGGGTTTTATTTTTTTACTCGTTTTTTTTTAGTATAAAACTAACAAGTATTGTACCATTTTACAATTCTGATTAAATGCGCAAACTTTTGATGGCACTTGCCACGGCACTTTAGTACATTTTTTTTAAAGGAGGGTCTTTCAAAGTCGACAAATTTTGAAAATTTTAAATTCATAGTTTATCAAATAGTCTTAAATCTAGAAAACTTGGGGCAATTGTGTCATTATTTTTGACTGTGGTTCTAGAAATGTTATTTAGGATTACGGTTCCAAAGTTAAAATGGACAAAAATAATAAAAATTAATCACAATAACCGAAAAATGGGTACAGTTTGACCAAATTTTTAGGTTTTTCTTAAATGTCCATAATTTTCAAACTACATGCGATAGATTTTTTTTTTCTGATTTTTCTCGTGATGGTTACAGTCAATCCTGTCACCCCGTTTAGGTTTGGCGTTGAGTTCAGGGACACCCTGTATATTTGTGTTATTCAATATTTGAATTGTCACGAAGGAGGTTCAATCAAATATTTTTCGCGTTGCTATGGAATATTTAAATTTTTGTGATCTGTAGCAGCTTCCGCTTTAGAGCATGCGCAGTGATTTGTGTAGTTTAGAGATTTAGGTAAGTAGTTTATGAAAGTGATGAACGTACAGTGCGGGGCAGGGGCGGCGGCTTGCGGCGCAGTGGGCGGTGGGGCGTGACCCAGGGCGTGGTGCCCGAGCGTCACCTCTTCGCGCGTACGAGGCCTGCGGGTGCCCGCGCCGCCCGACCGCTTCACGGCGCGTTTGCGTTTCAGCATGTCGGCTAGTTGGAGGGGGCTGCCGGATCTGAGGGATGTCAGTGTAAGCGAGGTCAATAATTATTGCTATACGAAGAGAGACGTAACTTATTACGGCGATACGAACCTGTGTACCGACGAGTTCGTTTGATGAGTGGAAGCGGTGGTGGCGGGCCCCGCCTCGGACACGCCTGCTTCAGGAGCCGCTACTGTCAAATTTATGCTGAATTAATATAAAATATGTAGGTATGTAGTTTGAGGCACACTAACAATACGCATACAAACAAATAAAAAATTTAATACTTAAAGATACAAAACTAATGCATGTGTGTCCCCTTTTACTAATGTGCATTAGTTTAAGGAGAATTTCTCAGAAACAGAAAAAGTTAATGAAGAAAAAAAATGTTTGAGTGTTAATTCTATTCAGAATGCTGATGAACTCACGTAGGGAGGTGGCGATGAACGAGCCAGAGGCGGAGAAGGCGAGAGAGATGTTGGTGTGCTCCAAGGATGAGCCGGAGGTGGAGGCCGGCGGAGTCGAGTTGCCCGAGCTGCGGACGCTAGCGCCGCTCTCCGACTGCACCGACATTCATATTCTATTATTTGTATTCACGCATAATAATAGTCTAAGAACTAGCCTAAAAGCAATATGATAATAATCGAGGCGAACCTGACCGAGTGTATCAGAATAACCCTCAACATTACATGATGGAGTGGTGTACATAGCCTTTGCTTCGATTTCTCTTTATATCGACATTGTGTTTTGGCTAACGTGTTACGCGCGTTATGCACTCTATATTAGCTTTATAGTTGGGAAACAAAAGGTCTCCTTACCTTGAGCTTAGGATGCCTGGATGGGTGTGGCGCAGGAGCCTTGTTCGCCAGCTGCACCACCTGATGCAGCACGCCCTCGCGGCGGAACTGCGCTCCCATCTCCTCGGGCAGCCGCTGCATCAGGATTTCGGCCAGCTGCAGGGATCCCACCACTATGCGGAGGTCGCTCGAGGCCATCATGCCGGCGATGTGCGACGATATCACTTGAGTCTTGAGCACCTGCCGGAGAAGTTGAGCGTCGGCGTAGAAGACGCACCGCAAAATGGCCTTGAGTGCCTGCGAGCGCACAGCGGGCCCCGCCGAGCTCCAATACACCTCGTGCAGCACGGCCAGCAGGGCTCGGAGCAGAGACGGGCTCGACCGGACCATGGCCACGCGAGGGTCTGCAAATCGTCGTTAGTAGCTGTATAGAGACTGCAACGCCCTTCCGCCACCTTTGCGCACACAGCGTTTCAAATTCAAATAGATAATTTCCAAATAAAAAATAGATTTCCAAAGAAATAAATGCGTATTCCTATCGGAAATATATTCTAAGCAATTTACCATCAAAAAAATAATAGAAACCACATTAAACATAAATACACTTGGCCCAATGACTTGCCTATTTACTCGAAATACATAACCACTACTCTTATTTTTTTAATGTTAAATTGCTTAAATTATATTATACTAAAACACCAGCGGCTCACCACCACCAGCTCAGCTTCGCTGGGATAGCTATACAACACTCGTCGTATGATAGTATATTAGCATTTATATTAAATATAGCATTTAAACAATTTATTTTTTTAAATTTTAGTGCGTAAAGAGCTACCATAGTACATGAAATGAAAGGAAAAAGAAGAATAAAGCAACGCTCCCAATATTTACCAGCCAAACCATTTTCTCACTCATGCTTTTCTTAGTTGTAAATTGTAATCGCTACGAATTGCGGATTCAGAATCGTTGATGTTTATAGTATATGTGTAGTGAAAGTAACAAGTGTAGTTAATTAAAACACTCACTACTGTTATTGAAAAAAAAAAATTTTATTATGCCAAGTCCCTGCCTTTCTATACGTTCCTTATTGTAAAACGATAGCGCGTTTTAAATTCGTGCAGCGCCATCTATGAGCATTTCTTAGTACTAAATACTAATAACATTAACAAAGTGAAAGGAGGCAGCAGTACCTGGCGCGGGAGGCGTGTCGGCGTCAGGCGCGGGGGCGGCAGGCACTTGGCGCTGAACAGGGCGAGCCGTGCCGGTGTGGTCGTTAAGCTGCTGCATGGCCGTGAGGTCGACGGTGTAAGAGCGGCCCAGCGTCGCCAGGCACACCTCCTCCTCGCCGGCGCTGGCGCCCGCCTCCAGCGCGCGACATTCTGCCCAAGAATAATACCGCCATACACCTACACAGGTGGAGCTTATTCAACTATACTTCGCTACACTACATGCCACTACGAGAGGAAGTACGAAGCCCGAACGTGTCACACGTACCTCTGTCATCCCTCCACTGCCACTGCGCGCTCCGCTCGTTGGGCGCGGCCCACGGCTTCTCGAGATAGGCGTCCACTGCGAAGATGCCGTCGGTCGGCAGCCGGGGCATCAGCTCCCCGATCAGGCAAGTGATCTCGTACAATTCCTGGGGCAGCCGAGGCAATAGCTCCACTTGCTCGTGGTGCACAGTGGAGCCGGTCAGCAGACAGAGCAAGGTGTCGGCGATGGAGCGCTGGTGCAATGCGAGCGCCAGTTGCGGACACGCCGCGCACATCATCCACAGCAGGCGAAGGACCGTGATGAACGTGTTGCCCGCTATCAGAGGCGGCTGGACCACCAGCTGAAATGACGCAATTAGTGTTTTTTGTGTTTCAATTATTTATACCTATACAGTAGTAGATCATATTTGTTTTTAATTATATATCATTGAATAACAACTATGGCGGAAATCCTTTATTAGGTACAGGGAATAATGAAAGGGGATATTAATAAAGCTCCATTGTTTATTTCTAATTTTAATATAACTATTCTGCTAAAGAAACTTGATTTTGATCAATAGCAGAACGTAAAAGGTTCTCAATAGACAAGTCTCAAAAGTGCATTGGCAATTGAAAAGATCTTGGCCTAATTTTTTTCAAGAATAACCGAATCCTTCCCCTAATGAATACACTGTATGAATAACTCACGAGTTGCTGCAAGTTGGTGAGCAATTCGGGAGTGGCAATCTCCTGCAGCCGGG
Organism: Aporia crataegi; assembly: GCA_912999735.1. NCBI lineage: Eukaryota > Metazoa > Arthropoda > Insecta > Lepidoptera > Pieridae > Aporia > Aporia crataegi. The sequence goes on from OU538742.1 coordinate 55,119, forward strand.
CGGGATCGTGTTGGAAGCTGTCCACCAAACGGGAGAAAGCCAAGCAGACGCACTCCACCGACTTTTTGTCCTGAATTGTTAATCTGTAACAACATCGAGTAGAAATTAAGACACGTTCAGCGGTACGTACGTTGTTTGGGCTCTAGTCGAGGTAAGTTCGGTAGGTACCTGTTGGCCAGCAGTTGCAGAGAATCCCTGACCAGGTGGAACTCGTCAGGCGTCAGGTTCTGACAGCAGTTAGCAGTGATGGACAGCGCTGCCCGCTGTGCGTTGATCGAAAAGAAGTCCAGATAGGTGAGGCACGCCGACACGCCGCGCTACACACACAAATTATACCTTATCAAGATCTTTTTTTTAAATATAAAATAACGGAAAACAGGGCAGGCATAGACAACTGCGCCAAAGTACGCGGTAAAGTTGCGTTGTCGGCTTTATCTGCCTCGTCTGTTTATTTAGTTTAGCTTCTGCTACTAACCGCTTGCAGAATGGCCTTAGAGTGTCGCCTGGAGAGCATGTCGAGGGCGGTGAGCGACTGTTCGGCGACGTCCATGCACGTGATCGCCTGCAGCTTGTCGAGGAAGGCCGGCACAGCCAAAGCCACCGCGCCGCTGCTTCGCGGCAACGCCTCCAGCATGTACGTCAACGCCCGACAGGCGTGGTTCATCTGTTACGTTTATTACATTCGTTCATCTCCCACAGCGAATAATGTAAAATAATGCAAAGTTCATTAGTTACACAATCTAGAATCCACACAATCAATAACGCAAAAAATTTTGAAACATATTATGTCGTTTTGGATTGAAGTAGGGCTACTTTTTGGTTGAAATTTGTTCTGAATTAGAGTTCCTGACTTATTATTCATTCGTAGGCTTATCCTCACTATTAAGACGCCATATTTTTGGGTCGTCATAGCGACCGCTATCGCGTTTGGTGAAATCGTTTTCGGACAAACTTTGCGACATGTCGTCTCTACTGAAAATATTCTGGCAGAATGTATATTAAAATAAGTGTGTCTAACGAAGATCATTACCGAAACAGACAAAACAAATGTTATTATTCAGTTCAAATACTGAGTTTAAGATAATGTAACCTTTAGTATAAGCAGACCATACCATATCAAAGTTGTGTTCAGCAGCGAGAAGATTGACCAGGGCGGGCACCACCTGCCTGACCGGGAAACCGGCGAGCGTGTCCTCGTTGCCCATCACCAGCAGCTGGCACATCTCGATCACTGCCTGCAGCTGCTGCCCCTCGTCACCCGTCGCCTGCAGCCCGGAGAGCAGTTGCGCCGCCTTCGATGCCGCTGCTCCACAAAGTGATTGAGCCTTTACCTACCGATCTCATCGTATAGCGTATCGAGAAAAATTACTACAAAATTGTATAATATCTACCAGAGTTGGCGGTGACGGTGCGGTGCAGGAGATGCTGCATGCGAGGGCCGAGCGCACCCAGTAGATGCGGAGGTAGGCCGCGGGCCTCGAGCAGCGCCTGCAGCCGCCCCACCTCACCCTCCTCCGACGAAGACTCCTCTGCGACCCCCGCGCCTCCTCCGCCCCCGCCGCATTCCTCCGCCGGCGACGCCACTGTAAACGGACAAGACGCGGTTTACACAGCACGTTACAGAGCGAGAGATACGGGGATCGAAGAGATGTGAAAGGACGCACCTTTGCCCTTAGGCTTGACGTCGCTCGAAGCGTCGTCCGGCATCGAGGCCGCCGAGGAGGACACCGGCGGAGTGGACGACGTTGACGCTATCGCACCCTGTAACAATATATGACATATCATTACTACATTGTAATGAAGTCCACCACTACAGCTATCACTATTGTTACATACAACTTTCTGTGGCACAGAGCCCACCTTGGCAGCTCTACCACATTTCTCCGACCGACTCAAACCAAGTGCGCTACTGAAAAGTTTTACATGTTATATTTGACGTTTAGAGCTGATATTTGATAATATTGATATTATCAGTGATTTCTTACAATGTGTCAGAGCCTTAATAAACCTAACAGTATACCAATACACAAGCAATCAAAGAGAAAATATGATACCAACACACAAAACAATGCATATAATCATAATTATTAATTATGCAAAACATATTATGGAGGTACATAATAAGAGAAAAATAAATAATGGATGAAAATGAGAACAAATAAATAAATAATAATTCAAAGATTGTATTGGTGAACTCGGTGACGTCAAGGTTATCACTGAAAGGCTCAGCCTTTCCGTCTTCAAAGCATCTTTCATTAAAGACAACGTCCTTCGTAGCAATTTCATTTAAATAAATATATTTCAATACTCACCGTGGTTACCGACTGCGGATGAGACCGGCTGGATGCGGCACCGGTGCTTGCGCACGGACCCAGGCTGCTTTTACCTTTTAAAAAACTTTCTTTTAACATTTTAAAAGTACTTTATAAAAGCTCACCCTGGGAGGGAGGACACTGGGGAATAGAAAGAGTTCTACTGACAAAGTTAGAAAAAGGTATGTACCCCGTTTGTCTTTGCGCGCGGTGGCGACGGTGGCGGCGGTGGCGTGCTGGTGGGGCTGCGGCATGTCGCGTGGCCTCGGCCGCCGCCCACTACCGCCCGCCTCCTCGGCCCCTGGCCGCCTCTTGCCGCCCTCCGGCCTCTCTTGCCTCTCCTGCCGCTGAGAGGTGCTGCCTCCTCTCGTCAGGCAAGCACCCAGAGTAGCACCCGTTGCAGCAGCGATGCTCTTCGCGTATACAAACAATACAAATTCATATGCCATCATTGAATATATTAATCATTTACCTACTAACATAACTCTATAGATATACTCACTCTTCTGGCGTTAGTTTGTCGTAAGTATGGAAGGTCTCGAGGAACGATGAGTAATTTACTCTCAGAACTGTGCGGTTTTGACGAACTGGCTTCTGAAAGATACAAATCGAAAGTTATTTTCTCTCCGAGGGAGCTCATTTGTCGTCACTAAAGTATGTCATGTGTATAATGATCACCTTGCAAATCTTTAAATGGCGGCGGAGACGCGGTCCTGCCGCGAAGAGATCCGCTCCTGCGATCCGAGGGAGGCGGCGCTTCGTTTGCCGACGCGCTCACTGAAACTAAACACCTATGTATGTTTCATACTATCTACAATAAATGCACTCGAATGAACACGATAACATGTCCGATAAGAAACGTAGCTCGGTTCAATATTAAACAGCACAATTATATGATCGCAACAAATTATGTTTCATCATCCATGTTTTAATGATTAGACATATTTACCTGAAGTGTCGTTAACGACGGTCGAAGTCGGCGGACCGAGGTCTCGATTGTACCGTTTTCGAAGTGAATACGTACACGAGGGGGCACCGAGCGGGTCTTTCGCCGTATCTCGTTCGAAAGAACCCCTCTCGCCGAATGTATTCTTTGATTCTGCTGTTTCGTTTATCCGCCCCTCGACTTTAGACTTCTTGGGCTCCTCTATATCTAACGAGCAAATACTACTCTTTCTGTTCGAAAGCGAACGATGTGACGGTCGTTTCCTTTTCTTGCCCTTTCTTCGGCTCGCCGTTGGACTGTACACCGAATAGTCAGAATCGAGTAGTTCGGTGACGGTCGAGGAGCTGAAGGGAGAATAGGCGTAATCTCTCTCGTCTAACGGCAACAATCCTCCTTCGCTCTGGTTCGATACTTGTTGCGAAGCTGACAACGCCGCAGCGAGGTGCAAGGACCGTTGCGGGGCTTGAACAGCAGTACTTTTCGGGAGTTCACAAACGCTCTCCGGCTTAAGAGCGGTCCGTGAACGTGTGCAGTAAGCTACACACTCGGTTGTTTTTGGTGAGGCACGCTTCCTGCCTTTTTTCTTGTCATTCAAAGAGGTTCGGCGACGTTTCGAATGTTCGCCGGCCGTGTGCGGGATATCTCCGTGTTTAGAATCCAAAGTGTCGTATCGAGTCTCGTAGACGTCCGTGCCGTACGACCACCTTTCTGAAAGAGAGTAGTCGGATCTAGGCAGCGAGTTGACGAGACGTGTGCTTCTTCGCAGTTCAATGCTAGAGCTCTGGGACTCCGCGTCGTGTTGGCGGCTGGTGTGTGCTTGGGGCGACGTGGCAGGGCCTCTTTTGCGATGGCTGGCGCTCGCCTTACGCACGTTACGTAAGCACCGACCGCCCACCACCCTGCTAGGAGAAGACCTGCAGAACAATATCACTTTGTTTATACACTACAATCACTGACGATAAGTTGTTGACAGACAGGAACAAGATAAGATTGCCCAAGAAATCTATTGTGTTGCTTATGCCGATTGTCCCTTGTAAATTCTCATCTCAGTGATTCCATTGGTACACTTTTATTTTATTTTACTAATTACTAATATTAATTGGCATACCTTTCATACTTCTTCACTACCATACTCATTTTATTAATCTTAATATTTTGAGATAATATGTGTTTCATAAAACCATACAAGACTTGATATGATTGACACATAAACTCTTTTTGAGCCAAGAACAAAAAAAAAATCAACAGGTTGCTTAAGTTTATAAGGGTACCTACAATACTTTGAAAAAAACAGTCACTTTTCTACTATCTAATTAAAATATTTTAAGTAGTACATAGTATAATTTGTAATATAAGAGTATGTCATGGCCATGCTGATCAGCTGTTTGTCTTGTTAGTAAAGATGTTGGCCAAAATTATCAGTAGTTTTCTACTTATTGTATGCAAATAATTGTTTTGTTTGATATATATACAGTACAGATACAAATATATTAGTTTGAATATAAAAGTGACAAGTAATAGGCAATACTTTTTGCTTTATAACGATTGAGTTTTCAGAAACTCGCATATGTTTCATTAATTTTGCAGTACCAAAAAAATAAAGTGAGATTTTGTATTACATGCTATGCAGTATATAATGATATTTATTATGATTTTAAATTCCATACCATATTCATAGAGATTAATGAATTTTGAATTGGAAGCTAGCCCACTGATGGGTATATTACCTGCTGGACTCTCTCGTGAGTGCAGAGAGCGACGGTGTGGTATGTTGCTCGGCCATAGACGACGCTGAGAGAAACGGGGCTGCTTGTGTGTGGCCTGCGCAGGCCGCCCGCGCCCGCTACCTGCCCGGTACCATGCCCGGGCGAACACTATTCCACTGTCTATGCATCCACTTTCGCCACCCTCAAAACCACATCACCTGTTCCACTACACAATCACACCTGCCGTACTTTACCAACTCACAGTTACTATTTACACTTCTGTTCAAATCTGGAACAAAGGTAATAAAAATCAGCACAAAAAATTAACATAATACTACGTTACATAAACATTATATCAATTATTAATGAGAACACTATAAAATGCCACCGAGGCAGGCGTTCGATTGTTTTGGAGTGCAGTTACCTAAATCGTTGTAATTTGGAATATGAAATAACTATACAATTTATCACTAGGTTTTTTATAATATATGTAATATGACACGATTTTCGTGGTACCTACCTACCTATTTTTTTCAACAATATTCATACCAAGTCACAGCTGGCCATCTGTCAAACAAATCAATGTTGTCATTTGTCAATGTTACCGCTGCGCATGGCTAAGCAGACGATAATTGCCATCACTAAAAATTATATACCTAAATAATCAACACAATAATAGTAATTACCTAATCAATATAAAAATATTATAAATTGTTTTATTTTGTAATTATACAGTGGTGGATTTTTGAGACGGGACAATAAGGGCAGGTACTTTAATCGTTATAGTTACAGGGAAACGTTCCAAGGAGACTATAACTTTTTCTGAACAAAAAAATATTCTGAACTACATTAACAGATTTCGGAAAAAAAATGCTAGTAACAAAAAAAAATTTGTATGCATATCGATCCCATTACATGTAGGGATCAAGACTATGGAACCATTTGAGGTATGAGTACTATAAATCGAAGAAATTTTTGTTAAATAAATTTTATAATATTATATTGTAGAGATTTTTACGCTTAATTTAATAATTTTTCTTTTACATTTAATTGGTATCGCGAAATTACTACGATTTCAGCGTTTTAAATTACTAACCACTAAAACACATGAGTTTGTTGCACAATAAAATTTTCTATTAAATCACTTAATATTATTTTGTAAGGTTCGGTATGTAGAAAAAGTTGAATAGGTGGGTAAAGTGAACACTATTTGAACCTACCTGAGTAGGCACTTGTCTGGTCAGGGTCTCCATAAACGCGAGGTTCTGGATCAGTAGTGGATGTTGGAAGTTGGAACAAAGCACATTGAACCAGGATTGTGTACATCCATTAGTACAATAAGCTCATTACTGTTATTGTTATTATTATTGTATTACTTAATTGACTATCACAGTTTGTGGTTAGACATTTCGAAACTATCTTTTAAATTGTTTCAAACTAATTTAATAATACTTTAACAATATTTTCAACACACTTGCTTGTAAAGTAAAACTTATTACATCGCCTTTAGCAGCACACACACACATTTTACTTGAATTTATTCATTGTTTGTTTAATTTTATTTTTTTTGTCAATTGTGTTCCATTATTATTTGTTTTTCTAGTATCCTATATAATTGCTGTATTTTGTGTGTGTGTGTGTGTGTGTGTGTGTCTGAAGTTGCAAATAAAGTATTTATCTATCTATCTAGATAATGATTTAAGACAAAATGATATGTTAATATTATTTCATCGTTCCGACTTTCACTAACAATAATTTTTTAACTAGTAGCTTAGTCTTTTATCGTTTTAATTGTATTTAGGTTTATTTTAAAATGCAATGTTAAAACAGAAAGGGGCTGCGCCCCAAGGCCGAGGGTCGTCAACCCGACGGTAGACAGGCACATGTATTGGGCTCGTGCGAATCCTGCTGGCCTCGTTGCTCACTAATCACTGCTCAGTGCTCAGTGCTCACTGCTCAGGTCTCAACGAACCCAACCCTTCGCACATTATTTTTAATTCTTTCTGTACAATTTCGAATACTTACGAATTTCGAGAGACGACAACCCTTTTAAGCATCGGACAGCCGTTTGCCTAACTAATGTAACTTAACCTCCAACTATCTTCTAAAAAATTAATTTTAACCAAAAAAATAAAACTGACCTCAAAACGCACTGAAAAGTAAAAAATAAATTTTGTATTATAAATTAACTTACTATAAATGAAAGACGTAAATAGTGTTGATAAATAAAATTCGTGTAAAATTCAACAAGGGCATAAAACTTTCATGTTGCTTTTTGAAAGGCGGTGCCAAATATATATTCCGTCAAAAGCTTGACAATATGAGTTTTAATTAAATCAATTTATTATAATTAATATATATTTAATACAACATGGACATCTCTATTGCTAAAGCGAACTAATTGAAGATTTTTCAATTTTTTATTTTATAACCTCAATATCTCTAAAACTATAAATCAAATTATTTTGATTCTTATTCTCTCTTGTTGCAAATTTAATACTAAATCGAATAACATCTAATTCATCGATAAGGATTCATAAATCATAGAGTTATAAGCAAATAAGCACGACATGGTCGCGCGGAATTCAGCGATTTCTCGTCCGATTGTGAAACTATTCTTTCAATATGCTGAAAACTATTAATCGTAAAAATTCTAAAAAAAAATGGGACCACTTCGACGAGTTATCCTATCGTTTGATACCTCACTCATCCAAATCGGTCTACAAATGGCGACGTACGAGCGGAACATCGGAAAAAAAAAAAAAAATACACGTCGAATTGATAACCTCCTTTTTGGTTTTTTTGAAGGTCGGTTATAAATGAGGTATAATGTTTGGTTTTATTAAGACAGAGTTTGAGCAGGTTCATTCCCAAGCTTTTTTATCTTCTAAATTCTAAGTAATCCCTTATTTTATAATATGCTTTTTTATAGTTTTCTTTTAATTGTGTTTTTAAATTTATTTATTGAAAGTTTAAGCATATCACTTGGGAGTATAAACTTTTTTAATAAAAAGGAGGAGCTTTATGGAGCCTACTAGTGGCAAGAGCGAGTTTATTTTTACCTATTCCTAGTATTAAATTCATGACTATCGCTGTTTTTTTTAAACAAGTAAATATTTTTGTACATATATCAGATTTTCATAAATATATTGACATATGACATACTTAATAACTCAAGTTGTTATATCATATAATATCATACAATGACAGAAAAAGCTCGAAACACAAGATACGACGATGACGTTTTAAATTAATTTGGACAAACAATCCTAAATGCATATAAAAATAAATAAATTTCCACTACGAGAGTCAACGACCTAGCCTAAGCAGTTCTCGCGCCCTCAACCTCGCCACTGGCGAAGCACTCGTCTTGGGTTCCCTGTGGGTTCAATGAACTTAACGACCCATTAATTTGGCACTGCCCAATTCACTAAGACGATCTCTATAAAACACAATAAAGTGACAACAGGAGCCAAATTCAAAAAAAAAAAGATTTAAATTAGGTACCCACTTACAGAACTTAGTATTATTTATGTTGAATCATAAAAGTTTTCAAATCAATGCTGAGCAACAAAAATTATTAGCTAAACAAGTGATCAGATAAGAACCCAAAGGGAGCCTTTAAACAAGTTCGCATTGCCTTCTTCACTTACTACCTACGAATAATAATATGTATAGAAGTGAACTCAAACTCAAAAATGACACTATGCAAATATGTACCTAGGTACATAGTACACGCCTTGACGCGACCAATTGCGTGGTCTTGGTGTCTTGTGATTGGTCATATTGTCTTGACGCGACCAATCACGTGCAAACATATTAACCTTGATGTTTGTCAAGGTCAAACGTTGGTGGGTTCATTTTTGAAGCGCTATTTGTATGAGAGTTATGTTTCTAGACATATTATTATTCATAGCTTACTAAATAATATACTTATTTGACAGCGTATGGCTCAGAAGAGTGAATCACTCAGAATCATTAGGCCCTTCGCTCATGGAGCTATTCAAACATGACGAAACTAATAAGTAATTACAATTACAAAAACAGTTAGAAACTGTACCTAGCACACGATGCAAGGTTCATGACAAGGTTTCACTCAGTTCTGTCATTTGTGCTCACAATTTCATACGGTTAACAAGGGGAAATATTAGGAAAAAAAGCAAACATGTCGAGTGGATCGAGTGATGATGATGACATTGTATTGTACTATTATCTTAATAGACGCCAAAGGAATCTTCGCAGATTTTGGATTCACCCATATATTCGAAATAATGTGAACTGCAGATTATAACTGCAGATAATGACTAGTCGCGTCGTGTGAGCACCTCAATGAGAATGTATCGGCGGTGACGCTCAAGGAACTCGATAGTAATTTAAGTTTGTAACTAGTTCTCTTTGAGTAGCTCCATGAGCGGAGGGCTTTTGATTGACGTGTGACGTACACGTGACAGAAGATATAACGACAATCTGGCGGAGCGTCATGATGATGGAAGCGAGGCCTTTTCGGAACGACACGTGTGGTACTTGGTAGGGGCGGGAGACGCTGGCGCACCACTTGATATGACGAATCGCTTTTATTACTTCGGCATTATAATAATAGACTTTTACTCTAATTAGTTATTACCCGTGAGAGCAACTATTTTATTGTGATTGCAAGATTAGAATGTTACATATTGGAGAAGAAGCCATCTTTTATTTTTCTGGTCCCACAGATGCCCACTATTACTATGACCTGCTATGTGTTCGAATTTCTTTTTTTAACCGACCTTCAAAAAAAACCAAAAAGGAGGTTATCAATTCGACGTGTATTTTTTTTTCCGATGTTCCGCTCGTACGTCGCCAATTGTAGACCGATTTGGATGAGTGAGGTGTCAAACGATAGGGTAACTCGTCGAAGTGGTCCCATTTTTTTTTTAGAATTTTTACGATCAATAGTTTTCAGCATATTGAAAGAATAGTTTCACAATCGGACGAGAAATCGCTGAATTCCGCGCGACCATGTCGTGCTTATTTGCTTATAACTCTATGATTTATGAATCCTTATCAATGAATTAGATGTTATTCGATTTAGTATTAAATTTTCAACAAGAGAGAATAAGAATCAAAATAATTTGATTTATAGTTTTAGAGATATTGAGGTTATAAAATAAAAAATTGAAAAATATTCAATTAGTTCGCTTTAGCAATACAGATGTCCATGTTATATTAAATATATACTAATTATAATACATTGATTTAATTAAAACTCATATTGTCAAGCTTTTGACGGAATTTTATGAAAATCTAAGCCATACATTTGATGTTATGGAGCAAAACTTGTCAACAGAGAAAAACATGTCATACGTTATTGTTTACGCGTCCAGTTTAGATCTCTATAGCTCGATGTAATATCAGTTTATATCGATGACTTATATATCATTTTATAAAACATTAAAAGAATCATATATGATAGTAAAATGAATAAGGTAGAAGAAATACTTCTAGAAATAGAGAGAATATAGTAACTGAGTTCCTACTGTAAATCACAATGTGCGTTCACTTGCTTACTATAAAACACCATGAAAACTTCATTTATATGAACGATATTACTTAAATTTTTAGTATTAAACGATTCAGTTCTGCGTTTTCTTATTTTCATTAATTTGAAAATATTAAATTAAATTAATTAAATTAGTTTTTAGTGTATAAGGTAAGCGTAAAGTCAGAGCGTCCATGTTAGTTTCGTTTTGATGGTATGATAACCAACTATACGGTTTAGAAGAGCCACTCAAAAGTATAAAATAAATTAATTTTAAACAAAAAATAAAACCGACCTCAAAACGCACTGAAAAGTAAAAAATAAATTTTGTATTATAAATGAACTTACTATAAATAAAAGACGTAAATAGTGTTGATAAATAAAATTCATCTAAAATTCTACAAGGGCATAAAACTTTCATGTTATTTTTTGAAAGGCGGTGCCAAGTATATAAATATAGGCTGAATGAATATTCCTGGACTTTAATAAAAAAAATAATTGAATGGCTTGGCGCCGCGTTTCAAAGAGCAACATGACAGTTTTATGCCCTTGTAGAATTTTAGATGAATTTTATTTATCAACACTATTTACGTCTTTTATTTATAGTAAGTTCATTTATAATACAAAATTTATTTTTTACTTTTCAGTGCGTTTTGAGGTCGGTTTTATTTTTTGTTTAAAATTAATTTATTGTTGGATAGTCCATTAACAGAGGAAGTCTAGGTATAATATGTAAATTTCAAAACACATAACAAATGTGTAAATTTCATATTTCAGCCAAAACATTTAACAACAAATATATTTTCTTTTCTACTTTTTCAACGACTTTACTGGTGGACGGAATGATTGAATATAAAATAAAATTAAATGAATCAGTTGGTTCTTTTGATGAGCTTACGGCTAAATTAAAAAGTTCAATATCTCGCCAGGACACCGTAATTTTTTTAGTATACGTATTTATTGTTGAAGGTTGTTAGGTACCTACTTCAAAAATAATAAGGTTGATCCTATTACGTTTTCACTTTCAATAATAGAGGATTTGGAAAGTTCAGATTAGTCTTCATTAGGTAAATGAAAAAAGTGATATTATTAACGCGCACTCTTGAACTATATATAAGACAGCAACTTGCCGTTCGTGTGTTTGGACGCTTTGTGTAAAAGAGGACTGAACGAAAATATAACCTTGTAGATATATCGAAACCTACCTACACTAAGCTACTCCAAATGCCGATGCATGATACATAGCATAGAAATCGGTACATTCGTTTACCCCTCTGTTTCAACTTTCGTTAGGGATTACATTTGAGAGAAAGTGACGGCGTCGTAACTCTGAACTGGTAACCTACGAGTTACGGTAACCAGATTGCGCAAGAAGCCATGAGCGGTGGCCGGTGCGCCCAATGACCACGGGTTATGTCGGCTCGTCTTAAATACAAACAAAAATACGCGTCGAATTGATAACCTTCTTTTTGGTTTTTTTGAAGGTCGGTTAAAAATTAAACCGAATCGAACAATATTAGGAAGAGCTTAAGGTTAAGTGAAGTGATTCAAACTAAGGATAATACAGTTATATTAGTAATGTATCGATTTAGGTATATTATACTAAATTTTTTCTCCAATCTCCCAATTAACTGTTCAATATGATTGCACAATATGCCTATACCTTACGTAGGTACCTATGTATCTACACGCGAACAGTTTTATCAAATGACCTTGTCGGAAATTGCATTATGCAGGTATGTTACGTTACTTAGGTATGGGTGAGCAGGTAAAACAATACATACTAAGGATTCATACCTACAACAAACCCACCTTTACATTAATAGGTTACTCTTACTGGCCAGTGGCCACTAACTGCAGTTCAAAACAAATACCTATACCTACAGTAGGTCGATTTAATAAATTTTCTTTTCAAAAAACTATAAGCCGACATAAAAGTGCACTTCAAATCAAATACATATTTGGAAATTTGGGTTCCATGGAGTATAATTATGTCTATTTCGAATTCTATTTATAGTATTTTTAACCGACCTTCAAAAACACCCGAAAGGATGTTATCAATTCGACGCGTCTTTTTTTTTTGGATTTACCACTCCTACGTCGCCGTCCGTGAACCTATTTAAATGAATGAGGTGTCAAACCATAGAGTAACTCGTCGAAGTGGTCCCATTTTGGAATTGATGAGGCATTGAGAATATAAGCACAGGAGATTCGATTTTCTTGAGAAATTAAAGGACTTAGGACTTTAGACCAGTTGCCGTTACACAATTGGTTAAATTTTGTAACAGAGAAAAAATTATCAAAATTACCTCTTATAACGGGTCCAAAAAATTCTTCAATAATTTTTAAGTACCTATCTGTAGATTAGCCTGTAGATTAATACCTATATACTTATTTGGCAGGAAGATATTCCAATTAATAATATCCATTACTTTACTTACTTTATTTCTGGTACCGGTACATTGAGAAAATACATAATACATACAAATATATTATTAGCGACCGATCATAATGGTGTTGCGGAGACGATCGAAGCGGCCGCCTGCTGGGAAGGCATCTCTACTTCACGAAATAAATCAAAAGTACAGCCAAGTCAGCAAATTGTAGCCCCGCATCTGCTACAAGCCTATACTCACGCTTCAATGGGACAGTTGCATTCTTTTGTACAAGTAACAGTTTTTGATTTAAACGTAAAATACGCTAGTAATAATAGTTCAATGTAAAAAATTGTATTGTCGCATACGACCTTTCTAATTTAGCGAATCGAATGAATGGGAAAACGCGCCGGTGCCCGTTTTCCCATACATTCGATACCCCCTTCACTTATGTCGCAAGCGCACTATTTTAGATTTATTGTTTATCAATGCCTCATCTTAATCGTTTTCAGTTCAATTGAATAATGGTTTGTCTTTAGATTAAGTATTAAATTTGCAACAAGAATCAAGATAATTATATGCACAATATTAAAGATGTTGAGGTTAAAAAAATCAAAAATTGAAAAACTTATTCGCTTTAAATTAATTCGCTTTGGCAATTCAGAAGTCCATGTTATATTCAATTTATAGTAATTGTAATAATTAACTTTATTACCTATTAGATATCCAAGTTTTTGACGGGATTTCATGAAAATCTAAGCCATAAGATTTTCATTTTCATTTTTTATTATCTAGATCAAAATAATATCGTCATAAAAGCTCGACTTGCAAAAATAAATATTTTTTAGGTAATAAAATTCTTTCACAAACTTAAGATTTAAAAAAATTGTACTGCATTACCTATTGGAAACCTTCAGTTTATGCAAGATATTTTATCCAGATTTTTAATATTTAAACTCAGCATTAATATTCTTACCAAAACATTTGATTATTGAAAATTATTTTAATTAAAAAAAAGGTAAGGTAACTAGTATTGTTATTACATTTAATTATTAAATGTCTTTTGTACTATTATGTTAAATAGTTTTTTATATTCCTTACTATAAGAATGTTGTAAGTTTAATTCCGTTGATAAACAAAAACAGTTTTCACGTGTTTTATCATTTTGCTCAAAATTTTATAAAAATAAAAGTAATGTAACTACTTACCTATGTTATTACGTTAAATTATTTTTCTTTTGTACGTGTTATTTATGTTAAATAGTTTTTTATGTTTCTTCCTATAAGAATTTAGAAGTTTAATAACGTTAATAAACAAAACTTCATTTCATTTGTTTTATTATTTTGCCCAAAACGTATTTGCCCTTATTCATACTGACCGGGAAAAGTGATTAGGCATGAAATTTTAATCAAATTGCCCATGTGACGTGGGCTGTGGGCATTATGTTTACAGGCCGATCACTATTCATAGGGACCAGACTTCTCAAGCTGCATAAGTACGAGTATGAATGTATGGTAACAAACTAAACTGTTTTGAAGAGCCCCACTCAAAAGTATAAAATATATTTATTTTAAATAAAACCGACCTCAAAACGGATTAAATTGCGGTCTTGTTTGTATCTTGTTCTGAGGTCGGTTTTATTTTTTAAAGTAAATATAAATTATTTTAAACAAATTTTAAGTATTTTACGTTTTTGGGGGAACATTCCCAAGACTAATTATTAACAATGAATAGAGATTGAAATTAATATGTCGTCTAGGGATGCGAATAGTTTTTAGGTTTAGTTGGGTTTTTCTTAAAATGGCAAAAAAAAAATGGCTACAATTTATTTGGAACCACCTCTTTATGCAAATAAACAATCAAACATATCAAAATATAGAACTTCCGCTCATCGAGTCGTTCGATAAGATTCTATTCCTAATATGAATAACGGTGAGATCCATTCACGTTGCATTACGACCTCAAGATATTGATGGTTTGCTGACCTATTTATTTCCGCCTCCCTGCCGCGACTCTTCTTGTCAAACAGTCAACTTAGAAACGTAAAGACAAACGGAACGCGTGTGATGACGTTGCCACTGGATTATAGCATAAAAATATTAGTATTTTTTACAATTTCGAATAGCTTAAAGTGTTCAATTAGGTTTTGATAATAATAGTAGTAAGTGTAATGGCGCGTTCACATGGAGTCGTCAACTGGGCGAGAATACTACTCGTCCTGCGCATGTCTCACGACTGCTTCATCACGACCGATAATATACGACCGCCGGTTCAAACGGAGCTAACATTTCGAGAACGTAGGTCGTAGGCGATAGGTGTCTGACTATAAAAAATTATATAAAAATAAAATGAAAAATAAAATGTATTATTTATTTAATTAATAAACTCGCACAATATTTAAACTCGCACAAAAATCGAAAAAATACGGGTAAGTATATACCTACGCGAGAACATTCACCATCGGCAGATGTTTCACGACTAAGCCGGTCGTGTCCACGATCGGTCGTTGACGACTCCCACTACCACGATTACCAGTTAACACTAGGTAGTGATCACGACTAATTCTCCTAAGTAGTCGTATTCTCGCCCAGTTCATGACTCCGTGTGAACGCGCCATAAGTGTCGTCTGTCGTACGTATAGTTTGTCCGGACGGACGGCGACGAGGCCGGATCGATAGAGGCGTCGAGGATCCAAACAGCCGCCCTGTCTCGACGCTCATAACTGCACTGCACCCGACATATAGGTAGGCCTAGTGGAGGCCGCTGTCTATTCTCTAAGTAATAAAGCATATTTAGAGAGAGAGAGAGAGCGTTCGCGACAGCAAACAAACATCGCGAAATCTAAGTTATATCTATCTCTGTGTAATATAAATAACAATTAATTAAATATGATATTATTGATTATAATTATGTAATTTAAGAGACAATTCTATCGATTTTTTTTTAAATTACACATTTGTATGTCTACATGCCTACATTTCAAAAACATGTTATTTAATAATAAAAAAGATTAGCTTTTGGATTAATGTCTAAAACATAACTTATATTCTCTACACTTGCTTTCTGCAAAAAATAGACCAAACCTTTATTAGTTGGGCATTGTTTATAAGTAGTAGATAAAACAACAATTTAGATTCCGATTGGTACAAAAAAATATAAGCTTGCACTCAATCTACATATTCATAAATGATATTTGTATAATACAAACCACATATTGTATGTTTATTAATAATCAGTATTCCTCCTTGGTTCAACATAATGTTATTATAAATTAGAAGACTGTTATTGTTACATAGAAATAATAAAGTTAAAGATAAAATAAAGAATCCAAATAAATGGCTTCAAAGGTGTTTTGCTTATTGCTTATTGCGTATTGCTACTCAAATTTACATTAGCTATCACCTAACTGCCATTGAAATTCATTTAATTTAAAAGGCTATTTTAAAATAGAACCAACAATTATTTTTCCTTTATCCTATGATTGGATAAAACACATTACCATGATTACCACTGAGAAAAATCTATATAAATAATAATGAATCACCAATATGTATGTAAATGCATAACTTCCTAACGACAGCCCCAAATTGAATAATTCTTTTTTTGTTGTGTTTGTTATTATCTGGAGAAGGTTCTTATGAAATAAATAATTAAGAAAGTTGTGCAGAACATTAGAAAATTTCTAATGTCATCTTCTTAGTGCTTTTCACAATATAACCCTTTCTAATGTAATCTTATAGTGTTTGACATAACTGATAACTGACAGTATTTAAATTATTATGCCAATTCGAATTCAATATTCAAATTAAGACTGGAAGCTTTCATCGAAGATGTTGCCTAAATCCTTTGAGATATAAAAAAACAATGCATAACGGGATATTCTTCTTTTATGTGTACTAGCTGACCCAGCAAACATTGTTTTGCCATATTAATTTTTGGGGTGGGCTACCCTTATCACTTAGGTCTTAGGGGTATGAAAAATAGATAGTAGCCAATTCTCAGACCTACTGAATATGCATATAAAATTTGGTAAAAATCAGTAAAGCCGTTTCGGAGGAGTAAGGTAACTAATATTGTGACACCAGAATTTTATATATAAGAATATACAAAAAAGTTCTTGGTGGCATATTATGTACTTTTCAACGATAGCTTACTAAACCCATTGTATCTTTTATTGCCGGTACAATGTTCGAAGAGTCAGGTAGTGAAAAATAAAAACATTTAGTTAATGTTTATAGAGATCTGATATAGTTTTGACCCAAATTGCTTAAATAATAATTTTAAATATATTGTTCAAATGAGATTCATTAAATACTATTAGATTATAGATTTTAGTGTTATTCAATTTCAATCAATATTTCTGAAATAAATTAGCTGTACTAAA
The DNA here is from genome assembly GCA_912999735.1 of Aporia crataegi. Classification (NCBI taxonomy): domain Eukaryota; kingdom Metazoa; phylum Arthropoda; class Insecta; order Lepidoptera; family Pieridae; genus Aporia; species Aporia crataegi. The sequence continues at coordinate 72,360 of OU538742.1, forward strand.
AAAAATATAATATGTAGTAGGTATATTAAGTATAATTAAAAAATTGTCTCACAACATGACCTAGTTATACAATGTGATATTATTGTTTTGACCTAAGTGGCATTAACAAGTTACAACAAAGAAAATATTAACATAAAAACTGCTTAGTGTTCATAAACTATTATAATTTATTGCAAAAAAAAATCAAATTTATAAATACTTACTATTTTTGTTTGAAACTTACTAGGTACTAAAGAGTAGTCCACCAGGACAGTTTTCTTTGTTCCGAAAACTTATACATAGATACATACTTCTTATATAACGCGATTGTAGGGTAATCTTAAATATCAAGGTTGTGAATTTCTTTTACCTAATCATGCTTAATAAGTTAATAATATTGCAACATGAAAGATTCATCATCGACACGTTCTTAAATACAGAATTACTGTTTATATTGTAATCTTCATCTAATTATCAGCAATAAGTGTAAAATATTCTTACCTTCGTAGTGAAAAACTTGCATGAACGAATTCTTCATAAAAAAATGTATATACACAAAGATGATTTACGCGCAACTAACACAAAGTCGAACTAAGACGTAATTGAACGATTCTTTGAACTGCATTTGTGGTGTTGTAAGTTGTTTAAGGAATCGATTAGATACCTAAATATTTTTTTGAAATCAGAGATACCCCGTTAACACATCTAATTTCACTAAATATTCAAGAACATACACCAAATAAACGCATTCAGAGTAAACAATACTGATTCAATGCAATCAATTGACACTATTCAATTTGGATCCATTTTTTCCTATACCTACTTACTTTACTCTGATCCAAACAATACAATAGTCAAGAAATAAAACAGCTGGCCGATATGTAGTATGTGCCTCAACCACAGAGTAAAATATTAATACTTAAAAACAACAACAGATTAGAATAATATGAGAATAATGAAGTCTTCCCTTAATGTTTTTATCATTTTTTTTTAAACATTAAGGGAAGAAAGTTTGAAGGTCGGATTGTTCATGAACAAAGACAAAACAAAATTAATTACAAACTCTAAACCAACTACCATAACAATTGACAACCAACCACTCGAGTATGTGCAAGAATATATTTACCTCGGCCAGGTAATCTCTCACAAAGATTAAACTTCTAAAGAAATAAACCGAAGAATAGCAAATGGATGGAAGAAATACTGGTCCTTGAAGGAAATTTTGAAATCCAAAGAATTAAGTATGTCAATGAAAAGGAAAGTCTTCGACTCCTGTGTACTCCCAGTTATCATCTATGGTTGTGAAACATGGTCACTTACCAGACACCACTATGAAAAGTTAGAACGTTGCCAGAAAGCCATGGAGAGAAGCATGACAGGTATCAAAAGGCTAGATAAAGTTAGAAGCAGCAAGATAAGTGAAAAGTGAAGTCCCGTGTCCCCCAGTGGGGTATGGGGCAGATGCATTTCACATCTGTTTCACTGATCGATTTTTTCTTTAGGGGCAAGTAGGTGATCAGCCTTCTATGTCCTGCCAGACCGAGTTTTTTTTTTTTTTTTTATCTCCGCCGGGAATCGAACCCAGGACCTCTCGGTTGTAACGCTTACGCGCTTACCACTAGACCAAGGAGGCGGTCAGCAAGATAAGAGAAAGAACTAAAGTTGCCGATATAGTAACCCAAATAGAACAGTGGAAGTGGAGGTGGTCTGGTCACTTAATCCGTGACACACAAAACAAGTGGAGCTCAACTATCACAAACTGGTACCCGAGAGATGGTAAAAGGAGTAGAGGACACCCCGACACAAGGTGGGAAGATTATCTGAAGCTTACTGGTGGTTATAACTGCAGGAGAGTAGCACAAGTCAAATCCCAATGGAAGACGTTAGAGAAGGCCTATGCCAAGCGGCACACTGAATTACGGAACATTCTGTAACTCTAAGAGAAAGACAAAATATCAGTGCACAAACCCTGTAATGCAGGTTAAAAAGGGCTTGAAAGAAATGAAGTCTACCGCTTTTTCGTCTATTATAAGCGAGAAAACAAAGCTCATATTATTTGAATCATTTAATATTATATATAATATACACAAAAAACAACATTATTTTCATAACTATAAAGCCTGCACTACTCGCAAAGTTACTTCGACGAAGTTTTCGTCGAAGTGACTACACACTCGTGCAACCTCGCGAGGAGCTCAGTCGAGACACTTCGAGTCCTTTGACTCGGGTGCAAAAACCAACAACGACTGGAAGTCACCCGAAGCGAGCCGAGGTTGCACGAAGCGAACCGAAGTGCCCTTCTACACTATCGTATTCGCTCAACTTCAACCAACTTCACGAGTAGTGTTGTGCAGACATAAGAAAAAATCAGTGTATCTACTATCTAGTCTACTCACAAAGAGTGATGTAGGTATTCCGTTAACCGTATTTCTCATTTCGGAAACCTCTGGGGGTTGATCTTATAACAATATAAAAGAGCACTCGCTATTCTGTCTGTAGGAGAATGATATTGACACTCACGCTGACTCTGCAATTGTCATTCAAAATTGTCTTTCCCATAGAGGTTAGAGAGCAGGAGAACAATTGCTACGCATTGAACTCTATACGTTATCTGTAATGCTTACCAAGCAGTGTTGCCCGAAAGAAAGAGAGATTCTCCTATTCTTTTTGATATAGGGTTGGCATAAATATTTGCATCGTTATTTTCGATTACGAGGGTAGGCGGTGTCACTGTTCACTTCAACTCTGTGTTTTTTTATGATTTTAAAATAAGAAAAGTGTTTTCTAATCCATAAAAAGTGCAGAAATAAACAACTGATTTTTTAACATATATTGTGGAAACAGTGATATATTTCGTGGTTGACTATAAAAATCAGGTATAAACAATTGAGTGCGAAGACAGTTTTCTTGTTACCTACCGAACAATTTTGCAGTGTGAATACTAAACTACACTAACACTAACTATACTTTTATAATAGTAAAACTTAAACCGAAAATGCAAATCAAAAATTTATAACACTTAACATTTAATACAGGTACTACTTCACTTTTGAAAGATACGTGATTATAATTTATTATTTATCTCGCGGGCGCAGCGTTGAAAGACACAAGCTCCCCATCCGAAAGTCAAGCGGCAAGTGGTCAGTGATAAAGATACAAAAAAAGAAACCTAGAGGTTTTGCAGAAAAGATTACTAGTACCGATGTTGATGTTACTATGGTCAAATGGCTAGATAACAAGCCAGCCAACTTAGCATCTAACTTTATTGGTATAGGTGAAAAGATGGTCAAAGACAGAGAAAAGATTTATAGAAGTTGAGAGGCCTGAAATAGTCAAAAAGTACAATCACGCAATGGGAGGCGTTGATCTACTAGATCAACTAATGACCTATTATAGGACTTCCATAAAGTCGAAGAAGTGGCCTTTGCGGATGATTTTTCATGCTTCAGGTCTGGCCGTCGTTCAAGCCTATCGTGAATAATAACACAAAAATTATTTTCCACTCTTTAGTGCGTTTTGAGGTCAGTTTTATTTTTTTATTTAAAATTATTATTTTTTTACGAAATTTTCTATTAGAATATCTAGTACCTAGTTGAAATGGTAATTTGTTTTAGTGCATTTAATTGTACCAGCTCAAGTGGCGTTAGGAAATACTTACCTATCATTATTTCATTATAATAGGTGCCTAAGTATTTATTATAAATTATTTTAATTATTTCATTATATTTTTAGGTTCCCTTTTAATGAGAAAGAGATGCTTCAGAAATGGGTACATGTTGTTCGAAGAAAGGATTTTAAACCTAGTTCCAGCTCAACATTATGTAGTTTACATTTTATTGAAACTGATTTCGTTTCAACTGTTGTAAGTGGAAAATTAATGTTAAAAAAATGTGCTGTACGAACTGTATTTAATTTACCAAATCATTTAATGCCAAAAATAAAAGAAAGGAGAATCCTACAACGAGAAGTAAGTACTTACCTATATAAACATACAGAAACAAGTATTTATATATATTTTATATTTGTATATGTTCGTTATTCAAGATTCTGTTTTCTTTATTAAATAAGTGGTTTAAATTTATTTTTAAGGACATAACAGCCGTTCACAATAATGCAAATACATCTACTTACTTACTTGTCAAACCGAAACAAAGTTTGTATAATATATTGACGTAACTGGAGGATAATTAGAAAAAATTGGGTATGTGCTAGACCACACGAGAGAAGCGAAAACTGCAACAAGGCGAAATTAAAAATACGAAATACAAGTTTTTTTGCGTTCTAACTTTTACAATGTACTTAATTATAATTGTGTATAAGTTACTCCAGTGAATTTTTCTTCATCTGCATCATCATACTCTAAAAATGAAACTATAGGTTTTTGGTAATTAAAATATGAAATGAATATTTTTGAATGGAATGTATTTCCTTTCATGTCCTACCTAAACTTTAATTTGTGTGAATCATTTTTTCGAGTTGGTTACCTACCTTCTGAGTAGATCTTGATCATTAATTATTTATTTTAAGCCTTAATTTAATAATCGTTGTTGTCGAGTCATTTGTTTTTAGTTGTTTAACTTAGTAATAATCGTGTAAATTATAAGAAAAGCTGCCGAATTGCACCTATATTAAGTAACTAAGTTGTATTCAGTGACCTTTTTGCCTGTTTTGCAATTGCATTTATATGCCTTTTTTATTAAATCTATATGCTAATAATTCTAAATATTGAAATAATTACGTCAGTCCCTTTGTCTCGCAACCTCGACTCGACCCGACCGTCTCGACTCGAGCCGACTGAGCGCGACCCGAATGAGTGATGATTGAATTGCGTGATGCGTGACGGCTCAGTTCAATTCAGTACCCACAAAAAGTGCTAAACGTGCCTAAAGAAGTTTTCACTTCAAAAAATACACGTGGAATAGATACCCTCTTTTTTGAAGGTCGGTTAAAAAGAGACAACAACACCATTCATATCTGCTCTCTCTTTCTAAAATGCTATCTTGGTTATGTTTACATTGGTCTTATGGCGAGTGAGCATTCCAGTTATCATATTGGGTTGGAGAAAAAGTTTCTTCGCATTCTTTAATAAAATTCAAAACATTTTTTAATATAGTTTATTAACATTAACTAAAGTATGTAGGTACCATTTTGTTCGATAACTTTTGCCATCTTGTAGGTAGGGACATGATCTCATTGCTATAGAAATTTTGGAGCTTCTGATCAAAAAACCGCGACAAGTAGTTTTGGCAGTCCTCTCGTGATGTTAACCTGACAGCGCCTAAAGAATTCTGAAGAGACCGAAACAGGAGCAACGCTGGGTTTCACTGCTAGTATAAAATAAAATATTTTTAGGTATGTTATATTGTAGTGTTGGTTTTCAATCATGGCTATCCAAATAGTCGTCTTCATTGGAGAGACATAGATTTTTCAATATATCTGATGGTGAAGGAACATTTTTCTCGTGTACTTGCACCGAATCTATCAGTTCATCAATAATTTTAGTACTTAAAGAGTTATTTATCTCTTGATTGCTAATTCCACCTTTTATGAGACCCAATTCATACGAATAATTTGAAGCAATGTTTTCAGGTATAATACTAAAGTTTTCTGATTCCATGTCTTCTAATGATATTTGAGCGCCAGTTCGAATCAGTTCAGCATTAACTTCAGAAATTTCTGAGAAACCAGAACATGTTAATTGATTTTTTTGGCATTTATAACTCGAATTTAGTGACTGTTCAGTTTTACTTAATTTTTCTACAAAATCTTCTGCTACTCCCGGAAGCTGCGATGAACATTTGTGTGTTCGTTGAGAAACCTGAAATCATATTTTTCTTTTTGAATAAAGGGAAATGCAATAAAATGCAATATTGTTGAATATTTCATTTTGAAATAAACTCACTTTATATCTAAAAGTTTTATCACATGCGGTACATTTATACGGCATCGCCCCAGTGTGTATTCTCCTATGTACCAAATACGATACTCTCTGTCGGAAGCACTTGCCTGAAATTTAATTGCATCATGCTGTTGTGATATGTACTTTATAAAATACTAGCAGCGAAACCCAGCATTGCTCGGGTTAAAATACATTGCGTGTTTAATGCCATAAAAAATGATACAATTTTTAACATAGATATTATAGATTTCTATTTTCGATATTGAGAGACTTATTCGGCCATCAAACATGCGGTGTGTATTATATAGAGTATATCTAATAGAGTAAACTAATTAACGAATTTAAATAATTTTAAAAAAAAGCAACAAAAGGCGAAAATATGAAAGTCTCATGGATTCTTATATTTTCGTTCCTTTTGGAGTGGAGACTTTGGGTCCATGGGGGCCAGAAGCGCGTCGATTGTTTAAAGAGATAGCGACGCGCTTAGTTGAGACCACAGGAAACCCGAAAGCTGGCTCATATTTCGGCCAACGCGTTAGAATAGCGATACAACGCGGTAATGTAGCCAGTATTTTGGGTACGCACCCTAACGGCTTTGATGAGCCTTTTGTATTTTTGTAAATATATTTAAGTACATTATTGTAAATATTCAAAAAATTATATAGAATATTAAAAAAAAAAAGAAAAAGCTTAGTAAATGATAAATTTATATTTTATTCACCACGCCTGAATGCCTCTCGAGTGAGGAAGGCTATAATTGTTTTTGGCATTTTTCTTATTGATCTAACATCTCCTTGTGTTAGAAACAATTATAGCCTGTTATATTTTATGAAACTGACTAAATTTTTGCTACTTTTGGTGGTTGATCCTTTGGAAATCTGTTAACAATATGGAAATGAGTTTTCAGTTTACAAAATTATTAATTAAAAAAATGTAACTTTCAATAATTGGAACCCAAAAACATAACTACTAAGCAGTTACGGACATAAGAATGAATATATATATATATAAACAGGTGAAACATAACACTTTTTTGGGCTTCGCCGCAGTTGCTTGTCATCTAAACATGAATTAATGAAAAATATTCGTAATCGATCCTTCATTCATTCACACTGTCCCATCCCTAGAGCAAAACATAACCCTGTAAAAAAAAGTGAAGTCCCGTGTCCCCTAGTGGGGTATGCGGCAGATGCATTTCACATCTGTTTCACTGATCGATTTTTCTTTTGGGGGCAAGTAGGTGATCAGCCTTCTATGTCCTGCCAGACCGAGTTTTTTTTTACCTCCGCCGGGAATCGAACCCAGAACCTCTCGGTTGCAACGCTTACGCGCTTACCACTAACCCTAGGCGGTCTAACCATCGTCAATCGTTTAAAATATATTAGTAAAAGGTATGAAGATTAATATTTATTAATCTTTATAACGTTTACTACTAATCTTAATATATATATAAAATGCTTTGTAACCCTGTACAATACTAATAATACTAAATTTAGTGGTACGTTTGAGCTACCAACGTACCACTAAATTTTTCTATCACAATGACGTAAAAGTTATTTTGAAGATTATATTTAAATAAAACCAAGTTGATGGTTAATTTATATTTACATGTGATATTCCTATCACTATCCTGATTTAGCAAATTTGAAGAAGCAGACCGCCTTTTACAAGTCGAAACCACACAATTAACCATTTTTTGGGAGCACTTGTTTGCGACACGACACGATTCAATATGGCACCCGTCGCGGACGAATTAGTTTTATATAACCCATGCAGGTCATATGGCCACGGTACTATGGCAGAGGGGATCGCTTAGCTATGCCATCTCCTTGGGGTAAATGCTCTAAGACATGTTCGCATTCGAAAAGCAGTGGACCCATTCTTTTTTATGGGTCTCTTTTATGGCATTTTAGAACTCACTCACCACAACCTAAGGTCTCGTAAAGCGAATACCACGAAGTTTATCCTTAGTTCTTGGGAATAAATTAAAGTCGCAGGGTACCAAGTAAAAACTATACAGCGGATTACTCATTATCTCGACACCTGCCATAGTTTAATATCCAATTGTTCGTTTTGCGGAGTTTGGTGAGGCGTTGTCATAGTGAAGGAGGATGCTACTTCAAGCACGCTGCTGTCGTACAAGACAACGATCAAACAACAGTTAACATAGCAGCCTGCACTAACTGTCCCTCCATCTTCCAGCACAACTGTCGCGAAATGACATTTTCAACCAAAGAACGAAGCAATCATGTTTTTTCCATTACTTTTCCTTGTATTTACCTTAGAGTAAACGAGTAACCTCCGTTGAATTTTTCTTACACTTCGGGACACCAGTCTATTCTAAGGCGTTTCTGGGCGTCGGTCAAAATATGGAGAATCTGACTGGTGCAAAGCTTCCTGGCGCTTAAACGTTCGTACAATTTTTTGTGCTTGACTCATAACAATGCCTAAGCTTGCCCGCATCGGCTGGTAAGGCATTCTCTTATCTTCCTCTGTCATGCGTCGCACAGCATTGATGTTATCTGTAGATGTCGCCGTTGAAGGTCGTCTCTTACGCAAATCATAACAGAGATTGCTATGCCCATCATTAAAACTATTGTAAATATTATTTAATAAAATTATAGAACAAAACGTCTGTATAGTATAATCTATACAGATAAATAAAATTGGAGTATCTGTTTGTAATATTAAAATTACCGCTTTTAAGTTTTAACTAAATGCATAATGATACACTGTACATATTATACCAAGATAACATTTACCATTTTTGTGTGTCTGTTTGTTCCGGCTAATTTCTGAAAAAAAAACGGGCATATATCTGATGTAATAAAGAGTAACTTAGGTTACTTTTATTTTAGAAATTAGTAGAAATAAATAAAAAATGTATGTGTACTTAATACCAACAGCAAGAAACTGCACTGCGTGTTTGGGATAATATTATATTACCTTTAAGCTATAACATCACGTTACGACGAAATTAACGCGAGTGAAACTACAATTATCTTATGAAACTAATTTAATTAATAACTTTATCCTAATACAAATGCGTCTAAGCTAGCTCGATGCTTGGTAGATTCTTATTCTATTTTTACAATAATGAGAGACTTAGCCTAAGACTGTCCCACACATGTCCCATTACAAACTGTCGCTCGCAGCAGGGCTACGTGAGCAGGTTCTCACGTAGGTTATTACGTAACAAACTTATTATTACCTGAGTAGTAATAATAATAAGGTGGTCTTACCGCAGGTTTCACAAGCGAATGGTTTTTCGCCTGTATGTATCCGTTGATGGTTATGCAAAGTAGATAATTCTTTAAATGCCCGACCACAGTAGCTGCACGTGTGAGGTTTGTCATCATTGTGATATAGAAGATGCTTATGATAAGACTGTTGAAATGTAAACGTCTTGTTGCATTGCGAACAGGAATATGGAGTTTCACCTGTGTACAAAAATTTAATTTATAATAACATACTTGCGGGCATGACGTATTTTGATGTTCTTATGGCCGTAGCGCCATCTATATCTACAGAGTGGCATGCTTCCGAGATAAAAGCAACATAAATATAATTTTTCCTAATAAGTAACGTCGTTTAACATGTAAAATAATTAAGCTAAAGTTGAAATATCTCTTCCAGGAATATCAAAAAGCGACTTAGTAGTTTTTTTTTAAATATTTTAATATAGGATAAAATATTCATATTGATAAAGAGATGGCATAACTAGAACATTTGTCTTAGATAGAATTATCTACTTGTTCTAATTGAACGCAGAGCAAAACCACAAGGATTTAAATGTTGCAAACGAATCGAATCGCGGGCAAAACTAGCTTAAAATAATTATATTGGCGAATTTAATTTGCCGAAGCACCAATTCGTTGGACTGCCTTTTATATGTTTTGTTAGTACAATTTACTTTAAGCTCGCTAGATTCAGATTTGTACAATTCATTGTACAAAAACCATCCCTAGATGTCGACAGAGTATTCCATGTCTTAAAATAGTGTGACGGACAACTCTGTCGACATTTAGGGATGGTTTTTGTACAATGAATTGTTCAATGTTTATTTTGATATAATAATATGTATATAAAGAGAACGCGAAACATATTTTAATGTATACAAATACAATGATAATTTCACAAAAAATAAAAACTAGAAATTTGCAAAAGTAGCGTCATCTAGCGAACTTTGAGTTTTGTGGGACCGAATCGAACCACCTTAAGAAACAATTTCTTTAACCTGTATGAAGGCGTTTATGTTTCTTCAAAAAGTATTTTGTGGTAAAATATTTGTTGCAAACGTCGCATTGCCATTGTTTTCCACCGTTTCTAGCAAAATTGAAAGGTTTCTCACTATCTTCAATGTTCCCGACTACCTTCTGATCACCATTTTGAACCTTAGAATCGCTTTCGTGCTTTTGTTGAGTAAAACCATAATGAGCAACTCGCAAATGCACCATGAGTGAACCGCGCATTTTGAAGTACTTGGAGCAAAGGTGACAGTGGTATTTCGTGGGTTGGGTGCTTTTATCTTCTAAGTCATGTATAATGCTGTTGTGCATTTTCAAGATGTCTTCATTAATAAACCGAACCCCACAGATATCACATCTACTCGTATTATGATTTTCGTCTATCGGACTGTCGGCCGTTACTGTCCTTATCAACATGGAATTATTTGTGAGGTTGCTATTTATAACTGGCATCGTATTCAGAGCGACAACTGGCAGTTTTGGGTATATTTTTACAAACTTAACAGGTGCAGCAGCTGTAGCACTAAATTTATTTTTTGGGATTATTTCTTTGTGTTTTTCTACTTCTGGGTTTTCATGAATAGCTTTTAGCTTACTGTTTTTTTGCCTCGCGTCATCTTTAGTAATTGCTGCAATATTCACGTGGCTGAATAAGTGTATCGTTAATTTATCCAATCCAACGACTTCTTCTTGGCAAACAGGACACACTATTTTATTTGTAGACACGAATATTAAGCGGTCTTTGAGTGACTGAACCGTGCTAAACCCACCGATATGTAAACAAACAGGACAAGGAATTGCCGCTGCGTAAGCACTCATTCTGATGATAAAAGAATTTAAGCAGAGTTAGTGTAGGTACATTATTCACCACTGTTAGTATGGAACTAATCTTCATTGGAGCTATTTTAAGAAGATTACGCCTTTATATTTTGGGCAGCATTCCAAGTAATTTGGCATGTTTAATTTTCAACAGAGTTAAAGGTACCTACTTTGATTTATTAAAAATTTCGATTCGATTATAATATAGAAGTATGCAAGGCATATACTTATTTTGAAATCTGTTCCTAGGATGTTTGGCCAAATATTTAGGTTAAAACTTCAGTAGGTAAGTAGATATTAATATTATAACAGATATTATTATAGCTGATAAGTTTTATACCAAATTAGTATGCCATTATAATAAGTGATAAATAGAGAAGTTTTTAAAAGCAAATTACTTTCATAAATAAAAGTGTTTTTTTTTAAATCTTTGTGGTAAAATTTATTTAATTTTTTTCCTTCGTGAGCTCTTAATCACTAATTTGAATCTAATTTTGCTCTCCATAGCTTATAAATGTATCCGAGACTTAAAGTCAAATCAAAACATCCGATCTAAAACAGATGTCACAAAAGTTTTAGTGGTTAATACCAGAATACAATGAAGTTGTAATATGATGGAGAAGCTTGCACATCGGCAACCAGCTTTGGTCAATCGGTCGTCCCCACTGCTCCTTCACGACTAAGTGCGACCCCATACTGCACAACAGACAGTCTCCAAGCTGCAAGAGCTGGGGTTGGTAGCTCTCCCTCATCCGCTATACTCACCAGACCTTGAACCTACCGGCTATTACTTTTTCCAAAATTTAGACAATTTTTCAGTGGGTAAAAAATTCAATCTCCGAGAGGCAGCACAAAATGCCTTTGAAGATTTTGTTGCCCACCGTCCAGCTGATTTTTACAAGAAGGGCATCAATAAACTGCCAATGCATTGGCAAAGATGTGTCGATTACACGGGTGATTACTTTGAATTACAGAAACAAAAAAGTTTAAAAAAATAGTACTTTCACTTATTCCATACAAAACGGCAATTTCATTATAAAAATTAAATAATTATTAGTACTTATTTTGTTTTTAATAAATAAGTATTTCTATATAAGTATATACCTACAATTTGAAACCGACACAAAATTAATAAATATTATACTATGATGTTATTTATATGAAATTAATATTATAGTTTCTTACCTATTGAATTTAAAGTAAGTTTGCAAATATAAAGTATATAATGTTAAAAAAACAAAAAATCGTCATCAGCTGATTGTTTGTGGATGTAAAGATCCAGTAGCGTAGCATGCCTTGGAGGGGCCTGCATCAAAATTTGTCGGGGCGCCCAAATGAAGGGTAGGTAAAGATTTCTCACAAAAGAAACAAAAATGCTTGCATTAAATTAAAATAAATATTTATTGATTATAAATTCTTCCTCCTAGAAATTGAGCTAGCTAAACAATTAAAATTAAATATAGGTACATTTTTATTGCCTTTTTTTCGGCAAATTGATTTATTAAATCATCTATAACTGAAGACGATTTCAGTTTTTCTAAAATTTCTGCCTCTATAGACAATAGTGACAAGTCTGGTAGCCGTTTCTGCCCCATTATACACGTTAGGAGCCTCTATAGTCCGGGAGCCCCGTATCATTGATATCGGAGCAAATTTTTTTCCAATGTTTTTTTGATGCTGTCACCTTTAGCTCCACTGCTAGTGCGACAACTGACACTCACTTTATTGATTTCTGAACATTAAACGACTGTTTGACATAAAATTTCTAGAAAATTTGCAATGCTACCTCCCGGACTATTATATCTATTGCTGATGCCTGTTAACTCTTTAACAGTATTGAAGCTACCATCGTTTAAAATAATTATATAATACGCAAATCAGAGTCATCTATCACATTGTACAAAGTGGATTGTGATTTGTGGTGGGAATTGAAATCTCCACTAACAAGTATGGACTTTGAAAGATTACCTATGTTATTGCATAGTCTATTTAATCTGAAAAATTGTCTAATATATTTACTCTTAGGACGACAATAAACATTTAAAATGTAATATATTGATCGTACTTATTCATAAAAGTTTGTTTCTATAACATTGCATTTTAAAAATGGTTTTACTGAAATAGCTACTCCATTACGATCGTTTATAGAATTGTTAAAGTAAATATTAAAATATATATTGTTATTGTCTTTAAACCACGTCTCATTTAATAATACAATATTATTTTCTTGCAAAAATTTAGTTCGAAGTGTTTTTTTACTATTTGCACTTTGAATATTGTTTTGCGCAAAACGACAGTTAGAATATTATATTATATTGGAACTTAAAATATAGGTACATTATTTTTAGTAGTAAATTTTTCAGTAGGTAACATTTGTTTAATGGATGTTGTGTTGATAAGCACATCACTTCTTTTATTTCTGATGTAAAAATTTGGTTTAATGAATCAAACCTGATATATAACATAGGTTTTATTTAATAAAAATGTACACATAGTAAAGGAATCTAGACTGACGTTGTCAAATATGTTTCTTATAGATCACCACATAGGGCTTATTTAGAATTACAAATTCGCGCCATCAATTTTCAAATTCCCGACAGAAAATTGTGTTAAATTGCTGGAATCATCCAACCACAGAGTACCGTTCAAAACCTGAGCCTGACACATAAATGTCAAATCGTTTATTGTTTGAAGTTTTTTTGTGTTCAATTTTCAAAAACGCCGCGGCGGTTGCGCTGTTCTTGTCTTGCTCTTTATAAAGTAAGAATTATGTTTCCTGAAACCGGGGCAACAGTAAACAAACTCGTTCCATAAAGAATATTGACGATTTCATTATACTCACATTATACTTTTACTGCTTTTTAAAATGACCGACTACCAAATTCCTGGCTATATGTCTCAACTACTAGAAGAACTAGGCTGGAATCAGGGGACGAGAATCCCTTTAGCAAACCCCGACAATCAAAACCTGGAAACATTGCTTATATCACGGTGTGTTGTTACAGATTGTCCTTTATTTATTAAAACAGTCTTCTCCATCAGCACGATTAGAATTAACTTAATTAAAAAAACATCCTTTTTAGACGCGATGAAATACAGAGGCTGAAAGAGGCTTTAATACTGCAAAATCAGAAAATATCAGACCTAAATAAGTACAAGGACAATGTCCATACTGAGTATCAAGAAAATACTGTAAGATAAATTTATTGGTTTGTAATAAAATATTAGATTAGATTATCAATAATTTGAGGTTGATGTTTTTTTAGCGCTTACTATTTGCTCACAAACAACAATTGGAACAAGAGGTCAAGCTTCGTCAACTGTCTTGTAATGAAACCGATCGGCTGGAGAGAGACATTGTAGAGTGCAACAAAGAGACTAATACCATATCAACTCGAATTGATAGACTGCAGAGTAATTAGTAAAAATTTATTTTAGATTTATAAATTAATTGAATGGATTGGGTCTGTATCTGCCTAAAACAAAATTTGAGTATTTTTAAAGAAAATATAAAGCATGCTGTTTTTAATAATATTCAATCACATTGTTTTTAATAATTAAAAGAGAAGAATATGCTTTTTCACATTTAGGTAGTTCATTTTTTATTTATTGCATGTAATAAGTATGCATCAGTGATCAGCTTGCATAATATAATGCAAGTCATATTGATCAGTCTTGTGATTTCTTGAGTGCATCAGTGCAAGCTTTTAATTCAATATTATGTTTTAAGCTGATATCTAAGAAAATGAAAATTATGTTAAATATTTGTTTATTTACTCTGATGTCTTTGATTTTGAATTAAAAGAAAATTAAACTTTACATTCTAGTTTTTATTATCACCACAAGTTTTTGTTAAATTGTGGTGTTTTTAATTTAGATAGCATTGCTCGCCTTTTAAAGAAGGCTGATTTACTGAAAAGTGAAGTATGTGGAGAGCGTGGAGCGTTGCAAGAGTGGAGAGCTGTTTTAGAAAGAAGTGCTGGTGATATATCAGCAATCGAGCAGTTCACTAAACAAGATCTTTCGAAGGCTAAGGTAACCTACTCATGATATTATTGATACTTCTTGCTCAACCACACCAGAAAGGCCGAGCGGATTAGGATGAAATGTTCTTATTTTGTTTAATTAATTAAATAATTAAGGAATTTTCTTATACTAAAATATATTGTATTGTATATTGAATGAACAGGCTCTGGAGATGACGAGGCAAAAATTGAAAGTGGAGCATGATTGCATTCATGAGCGCCTGGTTCAACTCATTTCTAACCTCAGTGCCGAGGAGCGAGCCTGCGAGAGGATTTCACTTCAGGTGATTACAACTTACATCTTTTTTATTCACTTCCATCTCAATTGTTTTTTTGAAAGATGACGTGATCGAGATGAATTTTAAAAATAATTTCATTTGTTCATCTGTTTATGAGATATTCTAATTCGTAACAAGCTTTTACAATGTCAGTTGTACTCCAATTAATTTCTTCTCGTGCAACCAATGTTAATAAAATAACAAGGAATACAAATGGGTTTGCAGGTGATGGAAGGAATGGAGCAGCGGAAAGAGATGATGTCGATGTGGACGTCTGCCGTGGAAAATTTGAGGCAGCGGGACTCGGACATCAGGCACATTCGGGCAGTGAGCATGCCAATGTTCTTTGTATTACTGCTTCCTTTTCGGTGTAATTGTTATATTTATAGACGGGACCGCGTGTCTGTCTCGATTCATAATGGACTCTCCATTTAGAATTATCATCATTAAATAATTCCAAGTACCACTTGTATAAGTACATGCTTTTCAATGTCGGTGTATATTTAAGAATGACGACTGAGAATGATGTACGCGGCAGGACTACGCTGCACTGGAGGCGGCGGCGAACAGGCTCGCGGAGGAATCTCGTGAGCAGCAGTTGTTCTGCGAGCAACAGCAGGGGAACAACGCGGAGGCGCAGAAGGAGAACGTGGCGCTCGCGCAGCTGCTCAGCCAGGCCAGACTCGCCTATCAGAGCACATACGACGAGAACCTCACGCTCGACAGCGAGGTATACCTGTGTACTCCCCTTGTAAAGCTCGAAAGTCCTGTCCTCATCGGTGCGGAGTAACGAGGTGTGGGTATGTCCAGGTTCACAGTCTGCAGCGGGTGTCGAGTAACATGACGACGGTGTTGGAGAAACTCAATTCTGAGAACAAGCAGCTGATGGACGAACAGCATCGGAAGGACGTGGCCTTGCAAGCTGTCAATGACAAGGTGCGACATTTCGAAAGCATCGTACCTACACCTTTAAGGATGATATTTTTACAAGGATTCATTTAATATGTTTCAGCTGAAGCAGTTAAGAAGCGACGCGAGGGAGTCGACGGACAAATCGAAAAGCTCGGAAAAAAGAGCTCAGGAGCTCGAGGAAATGTTGAATGTGAGTGGGAAATGTTTACCTTTAGCCGAAAGTTGTTTGCTCGATGAGCGCAGCGAGTGAAATGGTGTCGAGTGCTATTTTAATAATTGAGCGTTTGTTTTGAACGGGCTCAAGGAAGAGGAGCGCTACGCAAGCAGTCTCACGACGAACCAACAACGCGCCATGCACTGCTCCTTTGTTGAACAACAGAAACTGTTGGCTCTCAAAAGTGAAGAGAAATTGTTCCACATGCAGCTTAAAGGTTCCGATTTTTAAATATTAGCATTATTTCAAAATTGCTGTGTGTTTGATGTGTGATTTTAAATCTTCGATCGCTTATGAACAACGCTTAGACATTACATACATTTATTAGCTCAGATAAGAATTGTTTTTCTCAGCATCGAAGGCGATAATGAGCAAATTAGGCACCAAACAGCGGAGCGTCGAGAGAAATTTGCAGAGTCAGAAGGAGTCCTTCTATGGAATCGTAAGTTTATCTAATAAAACGCTTCTTTCAGATTATTATTAAAAGCTATTTCATCAAAATCGAGGTATAAAATTAAAGTGGATTCTGATGAAAGAATTCTCGTTGTGTGGTAGTTGGGACAACCGTCATCCATGGATTGCGCTTCGTGTACATTGGCGAGCGAAATTTGCATTGCCAGTGGAGACGAAAAGAAAAGTGCGTTTAGTTTAGAAATGAATTAATTGCATTGTGACCATTGACAAAGTGCGTGTCGGTGTTTGCAGAGCTATCAAGTGGAGACGACGGGCGCCCGCGTCGCACACATGGAGGGCGCCAGAGCCGAACGAGAGTGCTCCGCCGAGCTCGTCGACAGAGAGAACAGGTCTCTGTCTCTCCCCTCTGCATCCCTCTCACCACGCCTGCCTCTACTATTTCACCTGATGCCTTTTCCACTTCATGTTTTTGATAGCTACTTTGAAAAACCGCTACACACGATTATTATAAATAAAAATATCTCATAAATTATAGCCAAGATCAGTCTCGATCAGGTCAGCTTTCAAACAAAAGTATAATTGGTGCATTCATCTAGGAGTTACGATGCCACAGATACTTATAACTGAGAAAACCTTTTTAATTGATTTTGTCCTATTCTAAACAGCAGCGGAAATTGAACATATTGTAAAATAGGTGGTTTTATACTATTTTAAAATTGAATTAATTTATACACTGACGGACTCATAAACTGCATCCAAGTAATAGACGACTTTGAAATAAATATTTTAACCAAGGATGCAAACTTTCTATACAGATTTAAATTGAAACCTCTAGATTGGTTCGTGAACTTTAAAACAGTGTAGGGTCATAGCCATAAGTTTAAGTTTGTGTACTGGAAAGGACCTTAAGACTTTTTTTGAAGAAAAAACAGAAATTTAAGAAAAATTGGTTTTAACAATAGACGCAAACTTTATGCAAGGGTTTATTTATGTTGTAATAAGGTGTATTACCTCCACGTGCCTTTATTACGGATTCTAATCGGTTCCGCATAGATTTTATTTGGGTTATTAAAAGATCTTGCGGAATTTTGTCCCATTCTTCTGAAAGTGCTGTTCTTCGTGCTGCCACTGTCGTGGGCACATGATTTCTCGTTTAAACAGCTCTTTTTAAATTGTCCCAAACATGCTCATTGGGATTATGATCCGGGCTGCGTGCTGGCCAATTCATTGTACGTATCCCAACCTCTTCGCAATATTGTCGAACTTATGCGGCCGGGCATTATCCTGCATTAAAGTAAAATTTTCGCCTATGAATCCCATGTAAGGCACCACGAGATCTTCTAAGATCTCTGTTATGTAGCGATGTGCAGTCAAACGCCCTCTATTACCGTTTTGACGGACCATGTCTATGAACACGAGTTCTGTTCGCCCGTTCATCGACATGCTCCCCAGACCATACACGAACCGCCTCCAAAAGGAACACGCTCCTCAATGCAACTTTGAGCATATCGCTCCTCACGTCGAAGATAGACTCTTCTGCGACCATCTGCTCCATATAAACATGTCCTACACTCGTCCGTGAACAATACGGAGGCCCATTGCTCTTCTGTCCAATTTAGGTGATCACGCGCAAACCTTAAGCGAGCTTGTCTGTGACCTACAGACGACTTTGGTCCATTTGCTGGTCTAAAAGGGGTGATATCCGCTTCCTTTAACCTTCTTCTTATTGTTCGTGCACTCACATTTACTCCACGCACTTCATTAAGCTCTGTTTTGATGTTTACTGACGTGAGGAAACGATTTCGCAGGGAAGTTGTAACAATAAATCGGTCATCACGACCGGTGGTTGCTCGAGTCCTGCCTGTACCACGTCTCCTTCTGTAAGAACCTGTCTCCACAAACCTTCTGTATATTCTAGAAACCGTAGACTGGTTTAAATTTAAATTTCTACCAATCGTTCGTTGATCCAAGCCTTTTGAGCCGCTTGTTCGGACGAAGTATCCATATTATGGTTCAAAAACTCTCGATGAGTTAAAAAACTAATCCAACAATTCTGCTAGTAACAATAATTCAACTGACAAAAGAATAAAAAATCAATGCGAATCAATTTAAAACTGCTTTAAATAACACGCAAATCTGATACTACGAGTAAATTTTCTTTTCCCGGCTATATTCATTTGTTTTACTGCAGTTCTATTTTAAAATTTTGCTTTTTTTTAAGATTAAGAGCCAGTCTCTCCATATTTATATAATTTAATCTAAAAAGTTTGCATACTTATTAAAAAAAATCATTTCAAAGTAATCCTGAACTTTGATGCAGTTTATGAGTCCATCAGTATATAAATATACAATACAAATGGCAAAGTAGTTATGAGTGGTGTACGAAGGAAATGGTCGGTCAGGTTGCAAGAGGTGCGAGCCCGTCACGCGGCGAGAGTGGCGACGCTGGAGCGGCATTCGGGGAAGCTGGCGGACGACATGCGCCGCCTCGCCAGGGAGCTGGAAGCCAGGAGCGTCGAGCACACGCAACTGGTACGCGCAGGCTATTGCCGTTGCTGGCTTTATATACATATATACATGTTATTTACACGTGTGATCGGTTCGATGTGTTTTGTAGCAAAGCCGGCTCAAGAGCTCTATGCTGAACGTGGAGGGCGGCGAGAAGGATTTGAAGGAGCGCCGCGACTCGTGGCGGCGGCTGCGTGTCGAGGAAGCGCTGATGCGGCTGAGGGTCGGGCACGCGTCCCGCGCCCTGGCGGGCCTGCACGACGCCGCGTTCAGCCTCGACGAGCAAAGGCTGCATCTCGACGCCGTACGTGCCCTGCTTATTATTACTCTCACCTCGCAGCTCTTTACTTTCTCGTGATAGAGGAGGCTGGAGGAACTGGACTAGCCGATCTACATATTAGAACAATATATCTTGATATTGTTGATGGAAAAAACGCATTAGTTGACTTTAAAATAAATAAGTATGAATCTTTATTTTACATCGATTGGCTATCGTGGATGACGTTGTAGGCAATGAACGAGCGGCTGACCGAAATAGCGGCTCGCCGCGACGTGTTCGCCGTGCAAAGGCGGGCCTTGTTCGAGGACATCGGCAAACTGCGGGCCGAGATCCGAGAGAGGGAGCAGCGGATTGAACAGCTCGTCAAAAGGTTTCTACGTGATCACATCGAGATATCAGAAGGGGGCAATTCTGCTGCAACAATCCGTAATGAAATTGAAAACGATTTAAAAACCAAAAAATTACAATATTTAATGAATGAAAAATGGATGTCAGCTGTGAAACAAAAAAAATGCATCAAAAACGGTCCATTCGTTTAAAAGCTACCGTGTCCCAGCAAGCATTGTAGACAGCGCTAAGACTCGTTTTGCGCCGGGGTCGTATTAAAGTTTGAATCGGTCGCAATGTGTTGCAGATACGACATATTCATCGCTTCGCTGGGGAAGGACGAGTCGGGGCAGCAGTTATCCGTGACCTTCTTCAAAATAAAGGTGAGAAGGCGCAAGAGGCAGGGAAGGAGGGAGGTGGGACTGAGATAGAGTGAGAGTGACGTGTCGGTGGTCAGTTCGCAGCGGAGCGGGCAGAGCTGCGCGAGCGCGGCGCCGCCCTCGACCTGGAGATCGGCAAGCGGGAGAAGGACATCTCGGCACTGGAGGCCACGCTGAGGGTCGTTGCCGCCGCGCACTCGCACTTCCTGCTTCGCGTCAACCCCCTGCCCGACGATTGTACTTATCATCTTCACATCACTTTTCAGTAGACTACTTTCACGACAGGAGATTAGTAGAGCTTATTTATTTATTATTGTTTGGTGGGATTTTAAAGTACATAGAAAAAACATACAAATAAAATGAAAGAGTTGTTATTAAAATGAGAGACGATGGCTATTGCAGCGCCGGAGATGGAGGAGTTGCACGAGCTGACGAAGCAGTACTACGAGAGGCGCGACGAGGTGAAGGCGGCGCTCGCTGGAGTCACCGCCCTCGAGCGGAGCAATGCGGAGGCCGCCGAGAGGCTCACCCTTCTCTCGGACACGTGCAGGCACCTCTGCGCCAAGGAGTTAGGGCTCTTATTCAACTGTTCAAAACATTAAACTTGGCTTTAGATCACGTACACTTGGCCTAATTTATTGTATTTTATTTTTTGAGTTTTGTATGAAAAATAAATAATGCAAGCCCCCTTAAAGTTGAAAAGGTATGATCTATGATCTTACTTTACTTAGGCACCTTCATAAGTATCGTTTGTTTGAAGGTCAGAGTGCGAGAGTGCGTTGGAGGGGGCTCAGGAGCGGGCGCAGCGCCAACAGACTCGGCTGCAGAACGCCTACGATGCGGTGAAGGTGAACGCGCGAAGGGCCCGCAGGCTTGTTGAGGGGGAGGAGGACTGGAGGATCTTTCAGGTGCACTTAAGACGGCCTTATCGCAGAGGGTACGGCTTAGTTGGAGAGAGAAGCTTAACATGAACGCTATGAACCAGATGTCGATTTGGGTGCGCAACTACGCAGAGGCGGCGTTCGGGGCAGCATCAGCGCTGCACGAGCTGTGCGGCACATGTCCCACCATCAGCGCCAGAGTTGGGGCCTTGATATCCGCCTCGGACCTGCCTCCGCATCTCTCGAGGAACCAGCGGAGGCTGCACGCCCTCCTGCAAAGGTTTCATCTCCCCTTTACTTACCCACCTCCGACATGACATTCGATATACCAATACTTTAAGCAATTTACCATTACAAAATAATAGAAACCACACTAAACATACATACACTTCGCTCAATGATTTTCCTATTTAGTCGAAATACATAACCACTACTCATTTGGACAGAGTTTCCTCTTATAAGAGCGACTGTTAAATAGTAAAGGTAGCCGGCAACCATGCCCGATATGTATATTAATTGTGAATCAATCTTCGCTCCTAATACAGAGTGGTACGGCTTCCAGTTAAACCGGCTAGCACGTGCACCGTTTAACGAACATAAAACGCGACCAGTTTTTACAACATCAGCCGACCAAACTAATCTATCATTATACAATATTATTTTTGAGTTTTATACTAAAACATATTATATGTTAAGAAAAATTGTGATTACCACGTGTTAATGTTATTAGTATTTAGTACTAAGAAATTCTCATAGATGGCACTGCACGAATTTAAAACGCGCTATCGTTTTACAATAAGGAACGTATAGAAAGGCAGGGACTTAGTATAATAAAAGTTTTTTTTCAATAACAGTAGTGAGTGTTTTAATTAACTACCACGTATATAATAATCACAAAATGTTTTACGTTTTCAGAATAATTGAGGCCGATAGCGGTGGACCTCGCACTAGGGAATCCGTGCTGGACCCGGAAGGTAACTATTGAGATGTCGATTGTACACTAATTATTATTAGGGTATTACAGTTGTTTTTTAAAAGTATCTCAATTACATTTTGTAGTGCTATCACTACAAAAAAAAAAAAATTCTCAGTTTTAAAATTTATTTTGTATTTTAACTAACATTTACCGACTGCTTAGTGCTTTTTGCCCCAGCTATCTAAATATTATACTATTTTAAGCAATTTAACATTGTCACTACGCGTTGCTTGTTACACTAAAACACCACACACTGCTGCTGATTCACAAACTCAACTCATTTATTTTCATAATTCACAACATATACCTATACAACTAGTTACAAAAAGTTTGAAAATACAACGATAGCGGGTTTTGCGGCCAGTTAACAGCGCCATCTCTGATTCATTTAGTGAATTTCAAATTTTTAACTACACACATTATAACAAATTTATTTGTTAAATTTGGACAACCATTAAAAAAATAATAGAAACCACAATAAACATAAGTACACTTTGTCAAATGACTTTTTTATTTACTGGAAATACATAACCACTACTCAATTAGACAGAGTTTTCTTTCTAATAACCATTATTGAATAATGTCCTAGAATAACTGTAGAACTTTTTTCTAAGAGCGACTGTTGAGTAATGGCAGCTGGCAACCAAGCCTGCTATTTAAATTAGCTGTGAGTTAATCTTCGCTCCTGATGAAGCTCGAATGCGAGCTAAACCGGCTAGCATGCGCACAAACGAACACGAAATACGACCAGAGTATTCACGACATCTGCCGAACGAACTAATCTATCATTACATTTTTAGATTTTTTTCTCATAATACAGTCAAACATAATTTTGGCATAATCGTATCGCAGTGACGGAGAGCGTGTTCTCGAGCTCGTCGGAGTCGGAGCGGAGCGGGGTGAGCGTGGCGAGCGGGTTCACAAAGCGGCTCTCCGCCTTCCGCCGCACGCTCGCGCCCAAAGTGCAAGAGCACGCGGTAATAAGAGGCTTCTTTACTCTATCGTCACCCTGATGTCACCTTGTATTACACTTTTCATTAACGTTAAACTTTTTACAGCTGGTCGAAGATATTCCAGAACAAGGTACGTTTATTATATTTGTTCGGTCAGAATAATTAAATTCTACTTTGGTTTGTAATTATACTAGAGTCATTTTAATAGGTAACATTTGACAATTTATCAAAATTCAACAACGTAACCTTGTAACGGAGGGCATAAAATAATATATTTTTTCGTTTTGTTAGAACTGCACAATTGTTTAACTTTTTTCATTTGGGGGTGGGAGGGCAAGGGAGGTTTCAATGTCAGTCACGTTCATAAACCTCATGTAAAATATGACAAATAAATTGATATTATTACCTTATGAAATTTATATATCTTAATTTTTATGCTTTGAAAATAATAAAGGAAATTGTCAGCTGCGTTGATGGGGGTAACACCGTCAGTCAGCGTGATAAACATTTTGCGCGCTCAACGCATTCGGGCGTTGCAGTCTTTTTGGAAGTAAAACTGACGATCTTTACACCCAAAAACAATCAGCAGACGATGATTTTTTTTTTGTTTTTTAACATTTAATTTATCCTATATTCAATGCAGCTGACGATTTTTTTTTTTTTTTTTTGAAAACATGTAATGGAAACAATAATTTAATATTTCATAGAGTTTCGCTTGGTATAAAAATCATCGGAGCAGATTTTTTTCCAATGACTTTCATGCTTTAGCTCCACCGCAAGTGCGACAACTGACGCTCACTTTAGTGATTTATGAACATTAAACAACTGTTTGAAGTAAAATTCCTATAAAAAATGATACGCTGTCTCCCGTACTAATAGTGTTGATAAATAAAATTTATGTAAAATTCAACAAAGGCATAAAATTATGTTGCTCTTTGAAAGACGTTATACGGACCGCTTACAATATATTATGTACTAGTTAATAAAATTAAATTATTTCAGTTAGTATAATTTAATATTATAACATGGACTTCTATATTGCCAAAGCAAACTAATGGAAGTTTTTTCAATTTTTATTAACCTTAGTATCTGTAAAGCTATAAATCGAATCTTGATTCTTATTTTTGTTGCAAATTTTATACTGAATCTAAAACATAATATAGGTATAAGAGTAATGGCGCGTTCACACGGAGCCGTGAACTGGGCGAGAATACGACTACTTAGGAGCATTAGTCGTGATCACTACCTAGTGCGAACTGGTAGTCGTGGTAGTGGGAGTCGTCAACGACCGGTTTAGTCGTGAAACATCTGCCGACGGTGAAGGTTCTCGCGTATATACTTATCCGTATTTTTTCGATTTTTGTGCGAGTTTATTAAATAAATAATACATTTTATTATTCATTTTATTTTTATATAGGTAATTTTTTAGTCAGACACCTATCGCCTACGACCTACGTTGTCGAAATGTTAGCTCCGTGTTAACCGGTGGTCGTATACTACCGGTCGTGATTTAAGCAGTCGTGAGACATGTACAGAATGAGTCGTATTCTCGCCCAGTTCACGACTCCGTGTGAACGCGCCATTAGGTACTTATAAGCAAATAAGTAGGTACCTACGTAGTCGCGCGAATTTCAGCGATTCTCACTCGATTTTGAAACTATTCTTGAAAACGATTGATCGTTGAGTTACCCTATTGCTTGACACCTCATTCATACAAATCGGACCACGGACAGCGACGCGACGTAGGAGTGGATCATTGCAAAAAGATACACAATAGGTTATTAAAATGTCAATGCGGCACTTTATGAGCACTAATGATTTTTCAACATACATACTGTTGAAATAGACGACGTACAAAGGATAATTTTGCGCAGCGCGTCGTTCCACGGTGGCCTTACGCGTTGTGACGCTGGGCCTGGAAGAGCCTTCTTCGGCCATGCCTCGCCCGGCCGTGAGCGCGAGATCGAGGAAGTCCTTCAGATAAACTAAACTATCTTAAATTCTATTTTTATATATTTTTTCACATAATGACAATATAATTGTGTGCATTATTATTAATTTTTTTCTAGTCTTTCGAGTTTTATGTACCTTACTTAGTTTGAATAATTAATAAATTATTTTGATTACAATATTCTGTTTGTAATTTATTACTTTGTCACTGTTATTTCATCCGTAATTTAGAAACAATTTTTTTTATGCCACTAAGAATATCTTTCCTTTTACGACTGTGTCCGTTAGAAAAAGTACAAATTTATTTCTACAATCATTTTATTCCTTTAAAAATTTCCTTACAAGAATTTGTCATTTAAAATAGCTAAGTACACCAAAATATGTGTTGGCAAGAAATAAATAAATAAAATACTTATCAGGTGGGCTTTAACATTATTGTCAACGGCTTTCTTTTTTGTATACCTACTTTAAATTAACGTATTGGACGAAATCAAATATCCAATACGAAAAATCTCCAAATAGAAAAGGCCCCGTAAGACTCACGCTTTGTCACGACACCCATTAACGCTGGAAGTTCGTTTGGAAATAAAACCTCGTGTCGTCACGAAAACTACACTTCATTTCCATACAAATTGCTAGCGTTAGTGGATAAATAACAGTGAAGTTCTTGTCTGGAGCTCAAGGGTCATTTATAATAAACAAAAATACAATTTTAAGGAGCTCCTAAACTTGATTGACATTTGTGTATTCAGACACAATACAGTTGTTTATAAAAATTATACAGAGCAAAAAATGTTAAGTTTCAAATGTAACACTGTTTATATCTTATTGAATATTCCACATATCACCTTTTATGAATTAAGCTATCAAGAGACTGAATAATTATTTTCAGAAGGCACACAAGCAGTTTTACAGAAGCTATGTCTTTAATAGGCCCAAATTGCTCTGTTCCTTAAATTAAGGAAGTTTGCCATGTTAATGATAGGTTCATTCAAAAATTGTTTGCATTAAAATGTAGGCGAGGAAATATATTGAAAGTTTTCAAGTGTATTGTGACAACATAATAAATCTAATTATTAGAAGCATATTGTGTTTTTAAGCAAAACAAGCTATTTAAGATTAACCTATGTTTATAAAAATTTGAATATGTGGTATTACAAAAAATTGTCATGTTTCATTATAGTAGAATTTAAAAAAATTGACATTGCTAATTAAGGAACTATCACAATTGATTTTCTCAACAATAAATACAGGCCATAATATTTAAGTGGTAAAAATATGGTAAAACATGAAATTTACTAAATACATAAATTAATATTTTTTTTTATAAATAAATCTCAAATAGATTAACAAACATATTTTAAAAAATATTTTATTAATACTTCATATTTTGTACATTAAGTTTCAAATTTCACACAAGGCATGTGCTTTTATTTTTGACACAGTTACATGTGATGACAACTAAAATCTACATGTCAATACCATTTTTATTAAATACATTATCAGTGCAATGTGACAAAACTATCTGAAACTTGTTTCCTTACCAAAGTCCTCTATATTCAATTTCATTGCTTTTACAACTAATTTATTATTGCATCACAGATATAAGGTGATGAATTATTTTTATAACTTTAAATAACAAGGAACACTGACACTGAATTATTAATTTAAAACATACTTTTAATTTGATTATTACACTGTTAAACTGGACTCTGGGAATTGCGACATTCTCTTACTCAACATAGAGCACACAATGACTTGAATAGGAGCTGCCCAAGCCAAAAAGCATGGGAAATTCAATTGAAACTAGTCCATGTACAGGCATAATACATGTCTCGCCGAAACTTGCTTCTTGACACTTTATTTCACTACACAATCTTGGGTATTCACTAACTTCAAACAGTGCTAGAATATCAAAATGTCATAAATCAGGAAAACGTAAAGGGTCTTCAACAAAGTCTTCTGGTACTACAAATAAATGAGGAGGGTTGTTATCACGGAATTCAAAACTTTGGAACGTTATTTTAGCTGTAACAGTAGGCAGGATTGGTATATCAATTTTAACAGGAAATCCTTTTGGTAACTTCATGGCAATGAATTGCCTTAATTTTGCAAAATGTTTAAAAGGTGCAATAACTTCAAGAACATTTAGAAGCATATCTACACTGAGTGGAAAGTCATCACTCATGGCAAGTGTGGCACGGAAGTTACGAGAAGACTCCTTATACACTAGTTCCCTGCCTAAACTGGGATATTCACCTGGAGGTGATGATATGTAAGTATTCCAGTTGACTACTGTATCTGGAGGTGGGTTTAGGGAAGCCCTGCGCACTGGCTCTCCATTAGTATCTAAATTATGTGTATTACCTCTCGTCCAACTCTCAATAATTGCTTTATTCTTCTGTAAGTCATCTGTCGATAAATGTTCTCTTCTTTTTCTTGATTCAAGCACTAAGCCAGTAATAGTATATACATCACTTTTATATATTCCTGCTACAGTCTCTTTACGGTCTTCTCTGAATATCCATCCAGACTGAGCTCTAGAAAATAAGATACTTTTGGTGGACATTTGAGCAGCTAAAATATCACTTGACATCAGGATATCAACTTCATCCTCAATCTCATTCTCCGTTTCTTCATAGCGAACTTTCTGATATACTTTTGCTTTGTTGTCTAAAACTGTTAGGGACTCACTAGTTGGTTTGTCACCTTGAAATATAAAAGACAAGTCACCCCTTTCCCACTTCATATCAGTGAAATCAACCAATGTGGTATCCAGTCTGATCCTTGATCCAGATTTAAAAATTTTACATACATCAGAAGGTAAAATTCTCGAAACCAAAGGGACCCACGAATGGAAATCCCATTTAAGTTCCATGTAGAAATCTTGTATTTGTTCCAATGCTCTAATTAGATCAGGTCTTCTTAACTCCATTTGCTCTCGAGCTTGCTGTTTAAGTTTACGTACCAGAGATGAAATGGTTTGACGATCACCGTAGCTAATCGCTTCGGCGAGTGGTGACCAACCTGCAAGGTTTTTTACCTTCACTGGTGCTCCATGAGCTAAAAGTAATTGTATGCAATCCTTTCGCCCTAACATAACGGCCAAATGCAAGGCTGTATTCCCATGTTTATCTTTTTTCGTCACGTCGTTAGTACGCAACAACGATGACAGTTTCCGAACATCACCGCCGAAAACACATTCGTGGAGAGGGAATGTATCGTCTTCATCTTTACTATTTGTATCAGACATTGTATGTAACTTTACTACATCACTAGACATGAGCTATCAATGGGCAATAGCTATAATTGCATTTAATGTTGAAAGATTTGTTAGAATTTAGGCCCTAGACACGGTTCAGTTCTTAAATTCTTCATACAGTATAGAAATGTTATTAAATTATTAACATGATAAGAGATTATGCAATTATATATTACAACGGCATGAAAATAATAAAACTCCACGTCATTTTTTTGTTAGTAATAAAAATGTTAGAAAAAATAGAAATTCAGTATCAGTGTTGCCAAGTTACACCACAGAGTAGTTACAACATAATAGTCCTAACACACGCTCGGATCTAGTCCGGCGGACTGAATCCGCCGACCTAATCCGCTCTCGCTACACACGACCGGACCGGACTGCATCAGAAAGTTGCTTCACGTACGCCTTCATGTGCACACGTTTAGTCATCATGTCGTTGGACACAAAAATTATGGTTTTTAGATGAAGATGATTTTAAAATATACCTGCGAATGAACCGCGAAACCTTTAAAGATTTATTAAATTTAGTTAAACCTCTCATCACAAAAATTATACTGTTATGAGAAAGTCCTTTTTTAAGCCCTTGTTGAATTTTACATGAATTTTATTTAACAGAACTATTTACGTCTTTTATTTATCGTAAATTTATTTATAATACAAAATTATTTTTTTTACTTTTCAGTGCGTTTTGAGGTTGGTTTTATTTTTTTATTTAAAACTAATTAATTAAGTTATTATTGCATAGTGTATGGCTTACGTTGTCATTTAAAACAAATAATTGACATAACTCTTTTTGCCAATTACTGTCTTCTTCATTACAACAGCAGATCTGGCTATCGCCATCCTCGTCTAACAAATGATGTGGAGCGATAAATCTCTCTCTCTAAACATCTTGTCCGGTCCGACCCTCCACATGTGCGGATTTGGTACGGAGCAAACCATATCCGATGTGCAAACCAGCGGACCGAGGCGGACTCAATTAATAATAATTATGTTCGCCGGACTACTCTACAGCCGGTCAGATTTGGTACGGAGCAAACCAAATCCGTTGTGCGCTCCGTACTAAATCCGAGCGAGTGTTAGGACTATTAGGAATCTTCATCCAACTGAGATAGTGATGACGAAAATTCGTCTTCATTCGATGCCATCGCAAAAAGAAAGGTACACCGGAATATCCCCATACACGCTACCAATGTTCGGTTGACCTGCGCAGGTATACCTACATAGATAACCTCTCCGGTAGACCGTAGCGTGTATGGCCGGCATTAAAGATGGTAAATATTTAAGGTAGAGTGATTTATTTGAGTTAGCGCGTAACATCACTAGTCAGACAAAGACAGCGATTGCCTTTCTGACATTTAACGTCTGTCAATTTTTAACAAGAAAAAGAGTTCACGCAACATTGTAACGACGTTCAGTTCTTTAGATTAGAAATTGTTTATTATGTTTAGAATGGTTTATTATTGAAAGAAAAAAGTCAAGCAATTGTGCAGTTCTTAGAAAACGAAAAAATATATTATTTTATGCCCGCCGTTACAAGGTTACGTTGTTGAATTTTGATGAATTGTCAAATGTTAATATTTGTCTGTCCTTGTCTGACTAGTGGGATTACACGTTAACTCTTTTTCACTCTACCTTAAATATTTACTATCTTTAACAGCTACTTACCCTTATTTGCGGCAAGATTTAATTAAGCAGCCGTATATAATAATAATAAGAAAAAAATTAGCTTTCATTTGATATATAAATTATAAATGTAGGTTATGGACGTATATTTTTACCAAAATTTCACCTGTTTACATCTGGCTGTGGAGAGGTACGGCCAATTGCAAAACGGCAATCGTGATTTTTCAGAATATATATATATTATATTGCCGTGATGTGGACGATGTTTTATTTAAAAAACAAGTGAACGAAATTTTTTCCCAAAAATCAATAAACAATAATTTAATTAAAAATACTTGCGGCCACATTTTGATAGGCAACCTAGTAGATATATATTCTCTTAATCATAAATATTCGAAAAAAATTGATCTTAACCGTGTACGCGATGGGTGCATTGATTCTATTGCAGGATCGTAGACCAATAGCATGCATGAACTAACTAGTTATGAATGTCACGCTTATTTCTCAATAGATACCCACTAGACTAGAGCAATAATTCTACAAAAGCATCCTTGATCCTATAGCAATAGCACAGATGAGTACTTTTTATATGGTATGGACCGATGTTTATTAATATTATGATTATTAATAACAGTGTTCTGTTAACTGTACGTACCTAATGACTTAACGTAGTACAATGTGCATATTATCTGTGACTGTTATTATGTTTGTCATCTCTAGAAACAAAATTTATTATCTAGTTTTCAAATAAAAATTAATTAATAACTAAATTCGTCGCTAACAACGTCTACGTGCTTTTCATTTAGTGGTTTTACATTTGATTCCGATTTATTCAATGTATAAATACCATTGTAATTCTTGAGGTATTATTGTTAAAAACATCTCGGAAGTGTAAACACGAAATCATTTGCGTTATCGCTAACATAGTGTTTAATATAAAAATATTAAATCTGTAAATTATAAAGGTTTGCCGGTATCACAGTGAATGTGATAATCAACACTTTATAAATTACATGACGTTTAAATATACTATAGTGAATATTATGTGAATCATATCTAAGAAGAATACAAGAAACAGAACATCGAAATGTAAGTAATTTAGTAATTTATTATTATATTTTTGAGATGTAGTTATGTTGAGTGTGGACTGCTAATGATTGTACCCAAGTTAGAAGAACATCAGCATCGGTGGTAAATCAATAATCGAAAATCTGTGTAAGAATCTGTTTAACAAAAGTCATTGTGGCATTAAATTAATTCTGTATTTATAAGATAAAATTCTCTCCTTTCCCGCCAAAAGAACGTGATGTGTATATTTTTTGTTGTATTGTAGCTCTAAAACCCCATTATAACACGACTTTAAATTGATTTAGAAGTAAATGGATTTAGTATCTGATCACAAATTATATAAAAAAATCTTTTCCTCTTTATATGTCTACAAAAAAGTAAAAAAAGGCCAAAAATTTTAAAGGATAGCTTATTATACCCATTCTAACTTCTAAAAAATGGTCACACACCAAACAATTTGAAAGAATATTTTAAGCAATTTACCATTAAAAAAAATAAAAGAAACCACACTAAACATAAATACACTTTGTCTTATAACTCTCACATTAACTCAAAATTCACAACCACTATTTAATTGGACAGAGTTTCCCCTTCTAAGAACAACTATTGACTGTTTCCTTCCAAGAACGACTGTAAAATGCATACTGGCAGCTAAGCTCACCGCTTATGTAGGCTTGGAGGATACAGACTGGTACAGCCTTGAGCTAAACAAGTCAGAGTGCACTTGTTAACAACAGATCCTAACACTAAACCTCAGTGGAGAATTCACGACATCAGCTGACAGAACTAATCTATCATTATATAATATGTGTTATATGAAATATATGAAATAATAAATTAAAGCTGTCTTAGAACAATGCAACATTGTAGACACACTGGACATCATAATAATTTAGAAACCTGAAGTGTGAGTGGGTGATAGGCATTCATTTGAGTGATAACAAATTTAAACACACATCCAGCAATATTTACTGTAAACATTTTAGAAGTTATTTTTACATTTCTGTTTTTATTGCTTTATTACTGGAATTATAAATAATATAAATAATCATAATTCATTGAGACTTAAACAAGTTCATTAATGTTATGGCAAACAGCACATATTGTAGTTTCACACAAATAAAATAATTTTATAATTTGAAAAGATTATTGATTTATGTTTAAATTTAATTTTCGTTATACAAAATTTGCAACTGCTATCGATATAATGTTATTCTACTGTTACAAAAACTTTATAACTTTATACCTACATAAAAAAGACAAAAATATAACGAGGTTTTCCAGAACCGTAGCAGCCCCATCATCGGTAGGTATCGGTGGGTTTGTCTAAGCTCTAAGCAGTTAACGAGATGTCGATGCCTTCGGTTAGGTAGGTAAGTGTCCGAGGTAGGGATTGAGCGGGTGATAGATGGAGAAAAGGGTGAGGCCAGCACTCGGCACTCGGCAGTGGGAAGTCGGCATGCGCGCGGCGCTCGATCCGGGCAGTTGCACGTTTTCAGTCAGTGAAGTTGCCGTGTGTGACATGCTGCAATCGACGCTTGCAAATGTTATTCGGTTCGTTGAAAATATGCATAGACGCTTCTGCACGCCATCAATCCATCTTTAAACATGCTCAAGAAATTGTCATTTCATTCTCCGTAGAATTGATAGTATGTATAGATTCATTCGATATAATTATTCATCATTCATGTAGATAAATTGTTAGGTATCCTAATAGGAGAAACAGTTTCAAAATTGTAATTAGACAGATTTTTACTCAAAAGTTGTGATTTAGTTTTGCAACCTAATGTTTAATAATAAAAAAGAAATTCAAACTAATAAGGTCTTATATTAAGCTAATAAAACTATTGTAAGATAGCGACGCAGTAGGCATTTGCAGAGCGTTAGCTGATTAGCTCTCGTCTGCCGCTCACAGGAAATCAACATAATATCATCTGATGTAGTCTCAGGCTCTGGAGAATACAGTTGTAACGAGTTTATATTGAGAGCTCTTCTGTTTGTTACGGAACTAAATTGTATCGCTAAGCACTAAATCGCATTTAACATTTTTTCGAGGATATTGTGTTCGGCTCTTTACATGCAAAATTCAGACTTTCTGTACTCCCTTCTCATTTGTAGCAAGATATCTCTGGTTAGATAAAAAATTTGATAATTACAAAAACCTAAATAATTAACATGAAATTAATTCCTTTAGCAAAGTAGAATCGTATTTTCTTTCGAGTGATATGTAGGTACCTACTGCTTAGTGCTTACGTAGGTACCTACATTAGTTACATTACTATAAGAACTTTTTCATGTTCATTGAATTTGTATTAAACTTGAACAATTTTCACTTGTAAAAAAAATTAAAGAGTTAAACTTTTGGTGGCTGCACATTTTAACCGTTGACGAAAAAGAGAATTGTTTTAAATTTGACATGTCTGTCTGTCTGTGGCATTAACGAAATGGAGTGATTTCGATGCGGTTGTTTTCGTTTGAAAGCTAACGTCATGTCAACGAGGTCGGCCTTAACTACAATCTACAAAGATCTGTTCGTCCATTTATGAGAACCGAAATGATGATTTCCAATAAGAACATTTGGAAATCATCATTTCGGTTTTTTATTGTCTTCAATGTCACCTTAAAAAATAAATAGGTTCCGTGCCGACTTCAAAATAATATAGCTACTTCGTTTTACTTTATTACAAATAAAGCTGACTGGTTTATTTTAGCTGGCGAGGCCTGTGGGCTCAGGCTCTGTCAGTCCTATTCAATGGTGGAGATACAGGCTCCTCCACAGTAACACATTTTATTACTGTGTTGATCACATCAAACATTTATTTATAAATAGTTGTGCTCCGCGATTTCACCCGCTATCGTCCTATAGAATACTCAACATAAATTACAATAAAATGGTTTTTTTTTAAATTAATCTAAGGGAAAGATCCCTAAGGATACCGGTACAAAAACTGTGTCATCCTTGCCAAAAATCACGTCAATCAGGTACTCGGTTTCGTAGTGAAATAAGAAACTTTTTTCAATAAAAGAACATTATAAATTATCGCACAGGAACACACATATATATTTATATGTTTATCCACCTAACCTAATCAGAGCATATTATATCCGGAACATATTCTATTTGTGTGCCAAATTTCGTTCAAATCCGTTCAACCGTTTAGGCGTGAATGAGTCACAAACATCCAAACATCTTGACAAATTTTTGCATTTATAATATTAGTGGGATGCATCTATATTTGGATGCTGGGTTAGATTTCGCAGGCCAGTTATTGTCTGTTGATACTTGATAGTTTTTAAGTAATGAAGCGCGTGCATGGAGCACGTTGCCAAGGTTACAGGGTGGGTGCGATCAGCTGGGCTTACGTAAGGTCGAGGGGCGCGAGAGGGATTGCGAGAGGGGGAGGAGCAGACAGTACCCCTCAGGCGGAGGTTAGGGCCGATCGATAATTGCTCGACTCGCGCTGTCGCTTACTATAATCACTCAGAAATAGATTTGCTTTTGTTTCGCTTGAAGGAATACTGATACTGTAATAATATTATTATCTAACATATAACTACGAAATTAACTTATGAAATCGGATGTAGGTATTAGTTGGTAGCTAAAATGGCGATGTTCGTGATTTGGCATGCGTTCTACACTCGCTTAGTTCCCCGAGCAGATACGTATTTAAAATGAATTTGCCCTTTGCGAGGGAAGGCGTTCGAGAATGTTGAGTGATGAAAGAATCACTGAGTGGACGTTGGGCAATATGTGTACATAGGTCACACTAAAAGTTTCCGGAACTGGCCACTTACGTAAACAATATTTAAAAAGTAATTACAATATTTGAAAATGGAACTCTTTGTCTGTAGAATGCAGTTTGTTTCATCTGACTGTCAATTTTTTTTTATATTGTGGCGCCATTTTAAAAATCGCGTTTCTACATTATTATTCTACGTTTTTAAATGTAATTTGACAGCTCAGCAAAGCCTCGCTCGACTTCAATCTGCTTTTGGCGATGAAGCACCATGCAAGACGACTATTTATAGCTGGTTTGCAGAATTCAAGCGCGGTCGTGTCAATCTCAGTGACGAATCCCGCGATGGTCGCCCCTCCAGCGCCGTATGATCAGGTTAAATAGAGGATGGAGTCGTCCGCCGCGTCTGTCCGATTATCTCTCTCTGTGCGAGTTTGACCAATAGATATTGGAACGAACGGAGAAAACCAACTGTGAACGGCATCATAGCGAGCATCAGGCCTTCCGCCTCATACGTCTTTGAGATAGTTATTTATAAACTCGCATTTTGATGAACAGTAACCTTTAGTCAAATGTGAAGGTAAATTCATGTTATTTTAAACTACCTACCTGTCAAAAACGAAATTTGCATACATAGCGAGGTCCTGCCCGTGTTACATTTTATTAATTTTAAATAATTTTAATATTTTTTCTTAATTTTTTCGTTTTCAGAAAACGAAAACGAATCGTGTTTGTTTTTTTAAGCATAATTGCATAGTAAATGCATGCATATACAATAATTTAAAACGGCTTGAGTGCTTGCAATATTAGTTTCGAAGAGATTGCTAACAAACAATGCAAGGCGAATATTTTCTTTCAAATCAGATCGGTCCAAACATCTGTATAAATATATTATATATATAATATAAAATATATTGCTGTATAATCAAATCAATATTAAAAATAAACTATATTCAACTATCCTGTAAACTTAATATTATCGACTTTATAGTCCGGGATCCCTGGCGCATTTATTGAATTTGATTACTATCAAGCTAATTTTTCGTGAGTAGCTTCATTTCGATGAGACGCCCAACAATTTCCTCACGAAAACTCCCGATTGTGGGAAGTAATAACGGTAGCAGGGGTAAAATATATTGATTTGCTGGTTCTCAAAAATGTATTAGTAACTGCTTTTAATTTTGTTAAATCTCAAGATAATTATGTAAATTATTGGAAAAAACATTTGTCCTACAAAATGTATGGTTTGATCAGAGTCCCCTCCTTCCAACATGCATCGATGACGAGGTCATCAAAAAGGATTACTAACAGCTGAATTTTTTCTATTACTTAGGTAATATTCATATTATTAAACAGTCACATTGTCCTAAGAATTGCGTGGTACGTTATCGCGGACCTACGCTCAGAAATTGTTAATACCACAAGATCATTTTTCTCAATACTAACATTAGGACAAAAATATTACATAATAGGTTAGTGAGTTCTCTGCCCAAATGGAACAATTTCCTACAAGAAAACAGGTATTTATCACTAGTCCGACATTCACCCTTATACGATCCCTATTGCAGGACGTTATCAAACTCGTACTCGTTTAAAAGATAATAATGACACTTTATGAAATTTACTTGTTTTTTATTTGCTTTTTGGCTTGCTATATTATGATTTTTTTTCTTTCTATAGAAGGAACGTGTGAGGCGTGCACTTTTGGGTTTTCAAATTTTTTGCGTTTTCCCATTTATAACATAAGATACAGTGAAAACATCTTTTTAAACTTTAAATAACTTTATTTTTTAGTTAACTAGGTACAAAATGTTGTGTATTTACTTAATAAAATATTCATACAGGAACATAAATTTTAACTGATAAAAAAATTAGTATATACATATGTATATGTTGCATAGCAATGGATAATATACGGACAGTATTTGGACAGGAGTTTTATTTTTACGTCAAGTACCTGCATAGGTACTTATAGTAAAAGTGACTGGATATTAGGATAGTTCTTATCTCTTTTTTTATCTCGTTTGAAGACGACCTGTTCGCTTCTGACGGTAAAGGCATTAATAGCCATTTTTATTGGTCGTATCAATTCATAATTTGGTGTCCGGTGACCTGTTAGTAGTAATAGTCAGTAGGTAAGCCAGCACTTACTGCAGAGGTGCCGTGTTTGAGCACCTTGAAATGGTCACAATAAATATATTATGTACCCACTTAGTGAAATTAGACAGTACCCTGCGTCCCCTAGTACCCTATGTCCTTTCACAACTTATTATTTATGTTTGTGCCAAATTTCATTAAAATCGGTTCAGTGTTTTAGGCGTGAAAGCATGACAGACAGACAGAGTTACTTTCGAATTAATAATATTAGTATGGAATCTCGTATATTCATGGTAGCGCAGCCGAAGAAAGCTGTGCAGCAGTGCTTTTCTTCTGATTTACTTTGTTTCCTGTGGGAATGAGAAGTTTTCCCGTGGCAAAAAGTACTCCTTGTCCTTTCTCAACTTATTATCTATGTTTGTACCAAATTTCATTAAAATCGGTTCAGTGGTTTAGGCGTGAAATCGTAGCTATATATAGATAGACAGATTTAATTTAGAATTTATAATATTATATTATTAATATATTAGTATGGATTCCCTAGAACAGTCGAGCATTTCCGAACATATTTTTTTTTTATATAAAATTAATTTATACATAATTAGGTACGTGAAAATACACGTATGAACTTATTATTCAATTATTTAAAAAATGAAGTAAAAATATTCGATCGACCTTTCATAAGACAAATATTTAGATTTCACTCGGAATTCTTTATAGCAAGAGAAATGATAACCTATTACTTCTTATAATTTATGTTGATGATGCTTTCGAGCAGATAGAAAAAATTTGCAAGAAAGCCAAATGTCTTTATTAAATTTCTTCACTTCTTCTCTTTTCTCTCGGAAAGTAGGGTTTTCACGAAGCAATTTACATAAAAAACACTCGTGACTTCTTTAGCGATACATATTGGAAGGAGGGGAGACTCTGATCAAACCATAAATTTTGTAGGACAAATATTTTTTCGAATAATTTAGATAATTATCTTGAGATTTAACAAAATTAAAACCAGTTACTAATAAATTTTTGAGAATCATCAAATCAACATATTTTATCCCTGCTACCGCTATTACCTCACCTCACTCTCTGATAAGTCAACTATCACACAACCGCTATTACCTCCCACAATCGTTTTTGTTTTTGTTTTTGAGGTTTCGTAAAGGTAGCGGTTCGCGTCCGAGACCGTGAACGGAGGCCGCGAGAGTACTTGACGCTATGAAATGTATGAGAGCCAGTTCGCGAGCGAGACCGTGAACGGAGGCCGCGAGAGTACTTGACGCTATGAAATGTATGAGAGCCGGTTCGCGAGCGAGACCGTGAACGGAGGCCGCGAGAGTACTTGACGCTATGAAATGTATGAGAGCCAGTTCGCGAGCGAGACCGTGAACGGAGGCCGCGACAGTACTTGACGCTATGAAATGTATGAGAGCCAGTTCGCGAGCGAGACCGCGACCGGAGGCCGCGACAGTACTTGACGCTATGAAATGTATGAGAGCCAGTTCGCGAGCGAGACCGCGACCGGAGGCCGCGACAGTACTTGACGCTATGAAATGTATGAGAGCCAGTTCGCGAGCGAGACCGCGACCGGAGGCCGCGACAGTACTTGACGCTATGAAATGTATGAGAGCCAGTTCGCGAGCGAGGCCGCGACCGGAGACCGAGACGCGAGACGCGCGACAGCGAGACGGTCGCTGCCCCGGTCAAGTAGTGCCTCCGGTCACGCTCGAAAAGCACATGTATTTAGTGTTTATGGAACAAATGCAAATATATTATTTATCTCATTTGGCATTATGAGATTATTAAGAGTATATGAATAAGCGATACGGATGTCTGCAAACCGAATTTAAGATTTTCAAATAACATTTCTGAAATTATAACTTACTAGCTGTGCACCGCGGCTTCACCCGCGTTAACTTCGTCGTAATGTGATGTTATATAGTCTAAAAGCTTTTTGCTCTAAAAATGACGATACTTCCATGGAACATTTCATCCCGCTTATCGCGGTCTCGCGTCTCTGTCGCGGCGCGAACCGCTATCTTAAGGCAATTGTTGGGGGTCTAATCGGAATGAAGCTACTCACGAACATTTAGCTTGATAGTAATCAAATTGAAAAATGCTCCCGGACAATTATAGATAGATTAGTTACTAGTACTATTTCATCGTCCGGAGTAGGTAGGTACATTGTTCATGTAACATTGTCATGTGGATGTGCACACTTGCTTATTATATTCATTTGCTTTCTCAGAAGTAGCTTTTAGCCTTTATTGTAACATGAATATTGTTTTTATAAGTTTCTTTTGGTTTTAGTGTAATTAAATAAAATACAAATTTATTCTACTAAGAACAATAGGTTCTGAGTAATAATACTGTTTCTCATTAATATTTGTTTGTATAGTCTGTGGGTTGTGGCACAATCGTACATATTAGTTTATATTTTAAAGACCTTTTGATTCTCTTCATTCGTTTTCGAACCCATTTGTTTTCATACACGACAAAATGTGATAGGAAAAAACTTTGAGATTTGTTTATTTAAGCTTTTGTAGCGCCGTTCACACCGCTTTGCTTGTTTATTGACTGGCTTTCGTTGTTTGGTTTGCAGCGCGAGTTTTAATGCTGGTGTCATGTTAATCTGTGGCTGCTAAGTGGCAATGTCGTCGCCAGCGCGGGCGCCTGCGCCTCCGATACCGGCCGGCGCGGGCACACTGCCCCCAGGGCCGGGACCTTCTCGACAGAGATCTCTCAAGGACCGGCTGAAGGAGGGAATCACGGGACCCTTCCACTGGCAGTAAGTGACGCCATTTCATGCTAAGCTTTCCCCTCTTGCGAAATGCTTGCAAAGGTATTGCATGTTTTTGTTTTGAAAAACAGCAGCCCGACATTCACCAGAAAATACAGGCACGTCTTATCTCCACAGGATACATCCACTTGTTAGTTTTTGCTATCTGCAAAATACATATCATTCAGTAACGCATCACACGCTTGAGGGTAGCAATATGTAGGTACTTATTGGTTTGAATTGCGTCGGGATTCGTGGCTAGAGTCGATCTGCTTAATACTAGGAAGAGAATATCTCTGGTTGTATGAGCCGTCCCATCGCGTCAAACTATTTCTTCAATATCCAGAAAACTATTGATCATAAAAATTCTAAAACATAATTTTAACAAAAAAAAACCGACTTCACATTGAAACTCTAAAACTACTAAACAGATTTTGATAAAATTTAAATGGAACTTCACGGAAAGCACCAGCTTTTAAACAAAAATCATCAAAATCTGTTCACCCAGTCGAAAGTTCTGAGGCAACAAACATAAAAAAACATACGCGTCGAATCGAGAACCTTCTTTTTGGTCGGTTAAAAATAGAAACACGCAAATAATTTCTACGTTTTTATGTTAATATTGACTTGTTGTAAATGTCTTTCTTAAGTGACTGGAAATTCTTCTTACATGAAATAAATTTTCCTCATACATTTTCATTGGCGTTTATGGCGTTTTAAGTGACACGTTATTATTCGGAACTATGAGGCGATACAAAGTTTTCGGGGTCCACTAGTATATTAATATAGTCATATTTGTTTGTGCACTCTGATATAATGATTCATTTGTACTTATTTAGAATATAAAGAAATTGATTTGGTATTTAATATCGCAATTAACTTATACAGGAGTCTTACTTGAATTTACTTTTTGCGGAACTCGCTATCATAGTTGTTCTTAGATACAGCGGAATACAGCCTCGGCCGACATAAAATGTGTAGGCTCCCAACATTATAGAGTCTTTTGTCCCGTCTTTACTCACCGCAAATGTGATGCGGCTCGGTTGTAAAACGAACTGGGCCTTTGATCACTCTCGACACCAATCTTCTCTACTTTTGTATTTTAGAGTTATATAAACTAAACAGATGTAACCCTAAACTTTTGGAACATGAAAGGATTGAAATTGTATGAGGAGATCGTGACCGACTGGTGAGTGGCGGGTGCACGCCGTCGCATTGAAGAGAGTCACGCGCGAGCCGCTCTTCTGCGACAACAGAGCACGTCCAAGTCGATTCTCTTTGTGTATTTGCATATCAATGACGGTCGGCGCTCCAACTAGCAGCCTTTGTGCACGCGATGCCGTACAGTCAGCCTGTACTGCAACTAAATATGTATTTTTCTCAATATCTATTCTGGTGATAATGAGTGTGAACTATGAAACTTTAATACAAAAGAAACAATTTAATTAAGACATTAATTTTATACCTAAAAAAAATTAATCTACAGCAGCAAATTGGAGAATAATATAGATACGTTTTATTTTGGTTTAAATTACTCAAGATGCCGACACTTCTCTGAAATGCGCACTTCGCTATAACAATGATATGGAAATTTTTATCTTTTACCTGTTTATCAATTTCACTGAGACAACATAATCTGAATCTTTTTTTATTTCAAAACATAAATTGCATTTGTCTACTTCATTTTAGCACTTTTACTGTTATAACCATCGAGTCACCTCACATCGGGGCATTGGAGGGACAGCAGCAAACCTGATGTATGAAAGGCTCGTTCGATGTATTATAATTGAAGACAATTAAAAAGTCCGTAACGAAGGACAGGTGGCAGAGGAGGCGATCCTCCCATTCTGTTTGCCGCTTTCGACCTTCTCAATGTTTTACGAGCAAAGAGACGGATAAGATAACGATGCCAGTCGTGTACGAGACTGTTTACCTTTTAAAAAGCGAATTTTCTTTGCAACAACATCCTTTCCACGAAGAGAAACAACGCGAAGGTGGTATTAGGATAGGTCTAATTTGATATCGTCGTGTTGCGATTGCGGTTCAAGTACACGAATTAAGGTCGCATTGCCAGAACTGCATGTAATGGACGATTAGCGGCGCCGGCTCGACACCTCTCGAGATGATGCTGGGCAGGCGCATCCGCCTCGAAATACCTACTTCGTTGAATG
Source organism: Aporia crataegi (assembly GCA_912999735.1). Classification (NCBI taxonomy): domain Eukaryota; kingdom Metazoa; phylum Arthropoda; class Insecta; order Lepidoptera; family Pieridae; genus Aporia; species Aporia crataegi. The sequence continues at coordinate 114,139 of OU538742.1, forward strand.
CAACGAGATATCAGAACATTTGCGTCGAACTAACAAACATGCAGCCATCGTTATTTTCCCACTTTAGGCGTATATTTGGAATATTCGAGCAGGTGAAGTAATTTCGAGTTAACCGAAGTGATCGTTAAATCTCGTGTAAATTATTAATAATACATTATTATTCGTCACAGCGGTGTAATTGTCGCTCATTCTCAAACTAAGCATATTTTCTGAATATCTTTGGATTTACTGGTTTCGAATTTAATAAAAATGACTTTACAGGTACATACGTGCAAACCAATTTTAAGTTATATAAAATACTTACCTATGTTATGTTGAAAAGGTCCTCTTTCGTATGTCTTCTTTTTTAGTATAAGTAAGGATGTTTATAGAATACTGTTATCATATCCTTTTTAAAAACTTGAAAGCAAGCCTTTTACTTTTACTGTCTTAATTATTTCAGTAAACAATAAAGTGTCGTTTGCGAACAAAAAAGAAACCTTAGTTTAGTCGCAACTAATATATGCAACTAATGCAACTGCAAGGGTATTTTGGAACGAATCGGTTAATTTATAAGTATCGTTAAAATTCATTAATTATCACTTATTCGGTGCAAATTAAAAATTGTGGTATCTTCAATCTCATTATCTATGACGTGTTATTTTTGATAATAAAATATATCTTTCGATAAATCAGTATTGGAACTTGGACACCGCCTCAGTATGCATCCATGATTTTTTTAAAGATGACATTTTGCTGTTTCAACGTGTACAATATTTGATATCGTTTTGTGTTAGTTTCTGAAATGAATTTTCTGGATGTATTTTGGTATGTACACAAATAATTATATAAATAATTAAGAACTAACAAAATATTGAGCAATGAAGACGCCGGTAGCGAATTCAAATTAAACGATTTCCAAAGTGTTCACTCGAATATCTCGACCTGAATATAGAATGCTTGACATTTAAAGAAGTAAAATCAAAAATGCCGGGCTACAAAATTAACTTTATTTTTCATTTTAGTTTTTACTCTTTGAAGAAATAAGTTATAATGGCTTGAGGCGAATCTTTAACAGCAGTTCCATAAATGATCGTACGTCGTAATGGTTGTTCTATAAAATTAGAAAATTGCTGACAAATCCACCAGACCTTAGATCATTTGCCCCTTCTACCTTACAAAAGTGCTTTTTACTATTGATAATTATAGATACCTACACATACAAGTGCCGTTTTTAATGGTTAAACGTGATCTGAGCTATTAATTCTTCTTGTACGAGTAAGTGCGTGATGCTTGGTTTAGGTAGGCTATTATTGGCCAATTTTCTAATAGCGAACCCGCAGATCAATAATCAGTACTTCTCTCACGGGTTTAAGACAATTGGGGAATGAATTTGGTAAATTAAAAATATTCTCTTGTCACCCAAATTCCATAGTCAGAGATCGTTGCTCCCGACAGTTATTAGATTATGACGAAGGTCTGACTCATCGGGATCCTGGTCCATTAAACGTAAAGAAAAGTATTATTAACGAGGGGATGACTAAGTTCGACACGGCAGCTGGAGGGTGTGGCCTTTGGCCGTGTGGCCGGCACAGTGCGCAAGGGGACTGACGTTGGTCTACTCTTCGATTATGCATCAACAGTTAATAACAGTTTTTTTTATTAGTCTCCTCGTTTGCATGGCTCCTGTCGAATGATCGGAAGTTTCCATTATCTACTGTCCCATGAACATCTCATGTTGGTTTCCAAGTAATTTTAAGTACCAATATAATATCATTAAAAGATAATATACTATTCTCGGAAATGGTGTCCGTTATCACAAGTAGCTGGTAGACATAATGATAAGATACAGTTTACATACCTTTACTCCATACTTTACAAACTACTAAAACAATGGATGTGTGACAAATGGATGAACAGAGTACCTAGTCAGAATTACACAGAGTCAAAGAGCCAATCACTCTCGATCGGTTCTTCAGCCGTCGCGTCAGCTTTACCTGAGGCTGACGTGAATTACTGTAACTATGTATAATGTATATTGTACATTGTACGCAATAAAAAAATGGTATATAACTGTGATAAATAGAGACGCTATTTAAAGGCAATCGGCCGCCTTTTTAAGTGTATAAACTCGCAGATATCTTCAAGATAGCTCACAAAATGTCTGAAGGGACTGCCTGCCTACTGCGTCAAACCTATGCTTATACGACTATATTATGTCCTTGAGGCACCAGAAGTAGACGATTGGCTATGGTAGGTATTAATTGTTGAACAAATGCAACGGCAGGCTAGACAATGTCTAATAAACATCATTGTCTTTTATTAGCGTAGATACGTTTGCTTACTTGCTTATCAATAAACAATACATCTCTGTCTAAACTATGATGTATCATGTATGTTTTGTGCCCATTTCTGAATTTAAAACCTCCACGATAACAAACGTTTAAACATCACAATCAGCCAAATATCCCACGAACAGACCGAATACTTAATAAATAGATTTATCGGTACATTTATATCTAGTCAATCGATAAATCATATATTACATACTCTTACGAAATATATAGATTATAGGATATATAACACCACGCTACGACAAATAAGGGCGGATATGCAAAAGTCTATGAAAAATGTTGAAAAATGGAATAAGATTAAGAAAGAACTGTTCATTTGACCTTCTTTGTGCAGGCTCAGTTATAAAAATCCCGTTAGAGGTGTCTCCAACTCTTCGCCTCTCATTTCGCTTAGTCATTCTCATATTCTCCACCTTTTATACTCCAACCTCTTCATCCTAAAACTCTTTCTTATTTCAAAAGTGTTCTCAAATTTATGGGTGCATCTTCTAATTTCCACCCCACAACTCACTCCTTTTTCCATTTGTTTGGCCGCCATCTTAAAATCTCTCTTCCACAGGCATTTCTTGTCCTCGTCTTACTTTTATTATTTTTCTTGTTTGGTTACCTGGAAGAGATCGTTTATTACCGATAAGCCCGCCCATTGCACTCCAATCAGCTGAATCTCTTATATGTATTATTATGTTATTGCAGCGAAGCGTTCATAAATAAATAATTTATTCGAGGGGAGAACCTCGCGTTGCATGATACGTCGCATCTTATCATAAACTAGTGGTCGCCTATTGGTCGAAATTCGACCACAATTTAAGAATAAGTCAGGTATGTATGTGTGTATGCTGTGTGTCATCCAATAAATATTTCTAATGCATTTTATATAAAAAATAGCTTTATGCACTTCTTCTCCATATAAACTGTAACTGTGTCAAATTTCGCGATCACCCGTTCGCGCAATTTTCGTATAAAGTTTTTGCTTCAGGTATTTATTAATATCATATCATCGTGAATTATAATATTTTATGACATGAGAGACTCACTACATTAGAATTTAATCAAAACAATTTAACCACAGTGATTTACCCTATTATAATTTCTATAGTGTGTCAGTTTTAGCGAGGTGACGAATTTCAAACGTTCCAATTTTATTCCGCTTTATTTTTTTGTGTTAATATGAAATTGGCGTTGCGCACATTTTTATAATACCTCTACTTGCAAAATGTAAGCAAAGTAACTAGATAAATATTGGGGGTAGAAAGGCGCTTAGGTATTTAGAGCGGTTATCAGGTGATGAAGATACGACATCCAGGGCAGCGGCCCCACCACCAGCCATTGATTGAAGCCAGTAGCAGTGCAGGCGGCGCGAGGTTCGCACGCGAGCGTACGCGCAAGTGAAAGCGGCTCGCGCGAATTCCGCGATTTCGTGTGCCGACATCTTCGGCTAGTTGGTTTGAGTTGCACCAGAGCAAGGCGAAAGGAGGTCGCAAATCGTACGTGGCCCGTAAGACCGCATTTACAAGCGTTTCTGTGTTTATTTCTAATTTGACATAAAGGAATCTTTACTTTTTCAATTTGAATAATTTTCATAAAAGTTTTTTGGTACTTGTTCACGATGTAAGTTTCATTCAAGGACAAACTATCTACTGGTACGATAGACTAATTGAATCCTTCTAATGTTCGTTTAAATGCACAGTTACGGTGGTTAGGTCTGTAAAGGGCTTCAGTTTTTACAAGGTTGAATGACACCCCAATGCGAAAGTCTAGAAGGGACCTCGGCACCTAGCCCTCAATGAATTTGGTTTGATGCCTCGTGTCACGTAAACGCGTTGTATATCAGCTGTGACTATTGGCTTGCTCTTATTAAAAATTCAAACATTTTTATTGTTTAGTCGGTGAGAGAGAGCATACTGATATTTTTATTATTTACCTACGTTAATTTTGCGCATTTGGAAGCTTTTTAAATAAGTAATACGCGGGCTACGAAATTCTACGTAATAATTGTAGAAGAATCGACCTCTGAGGGCCGTTTCCAAGTTACCTTTTAATGCCCTCAAAACCCCGTAACTATCATTAAACTGTAAAATAAATTGCTAGTTAGGCTTTGTTAGTTTGAGGCAAGTTTACAAATATTCAATTTCACTCCCCCCGACAATATTACAAATAAGAATATCTCATAAGTGGATAAGGGATTTTTATTAATTTTAGGTTAACTTTATCTCGATTACATCAGCTTTTAAACAAAAGACAGCATCAAAACAGATCCATTCGTGTAGGAGACAGAAAGGCACACTGACATGTTACTTAAACTTATTATACATTTTGTCCCTTTTTGCGTCGGTGGTTAAAAATAAACAAGTGTTTGAAAAAGTGGGGAAAGAAGTTTTCAGTTTATTTTCATTTAATTGCAGTATATAATTTAAATATGACTATATTTATAGTCATAGAGGCCATTCTATAGGCATAGATGATTTCGATGATGAAAATAGCAACATGACAGTTTTACGTCCTTGTTGAATTTTATTTATCAACACTATTTACGTCTTTTTATTTATAGTACAAAATTTATTTTTCACTTTTTAATGCGTTTTGAGGTCGATTTTATTTTTTTGTTTAAAATTATTTATCTTTAAACGCCACGTAGTCCGATAGTAAATACCTGACTTTATCCTGTATTGACCAATTTATACCTTTTACATGGTTTCATTAAAGTCCAAAGACAAATCAAAAATCATTTATTCATTCGTAAGCATGTATTATAAGCTTTTTGAGAATCACATAGTCTGTTAGTATGTTTACGTCTGAAAAGATTGCAAACAACAAATTGAACTATACGAGTTGATACATAAAAAAAGTTTTCCTAAAGAGGTTTGCTTCATAAAAAGTTTGTAGTGTTTTTTATTGTGACCTAGTCGGCCAACTAAGGCGCAGGTATGTGTAATGTGGTCGTCAATGTCAGCGGCGAATGCCTTTCTGTGGCAAGCCCAGCTGAGCTGCACGTTGATACAAGAGCCCGCCGCTTTTTCTAACAAAATGATATTTGATTTAACATGTCTGGCATTACTTTCAATTGTTTCTCATATCTATATAATTTGTCATGCACTTATAAAAGCTTACATCGCAAGGTGGAAGGTTGTATTAATCTACTTTTTTCTTAGATTTGTATCAAGAAATTTTGTCTGTCTATTTTTATCCTCTCATCAATCACTCCAGTTTGAGTCTAACTTGGTATAGCTTAGTGTGCAAAATGTAACAGGAATTATGGAATAAAACACACACAATTGCATCATTTTTATTTCTAAAAAATGTCTTACGTGCATAATCACAATAATTAGTAATTGATTGTTTTGTTAACGAGCTCCATAACCCTGATACGGACTAGCATTTATATCCTTTGCAAATGATTGAATAATAATAGGTCAATTAGTGGACTATACAGCCTTCATCGTATGATCTATTTATGCGACAAAAAAATATAACTCTTATGTTAATAAAGCAACAGATGTATATTTTATTTATTATTCAGAAAGCTTTGTATGAAAGGCAATTCAAAAAATATTTTCTAAATATGTTCTTATTTCTAACCGCCATGTCGGGCTTGTTTTAAATTGTCTTCGATTTCACTTGTTATAAAGTTTTGTAAGGGCTTTTCTAGGTTCATTCACACAGTGAATAGAGCCTCTTGGTGTATTGTCATTTTGTACAGTTTGTACGAATAATAAACTGAAATGTATATTTTTGTTAATTTCATTGTGCGGAATCAGAAATGAGGGCGTCTCGTGAAGATCGTCATTCCGGAGTTTTATTTGTGGCGCTCGAAAATTGAGAATATTTTCAACCTGTTTGCCATATATTTGTGTTCTTTTAATTACAATTATTGCAATCTCGAGGCGTGAAATTATTGCATTTATTTTAGAAATAAAATTAAAAAATATTGTTCGTTTAAATACCGTGTTAGGTTTTATCAGCTATTTTGAATTTCATTTTGTAACCTTAAGGAGTTAAAGTGACAAAGCATTTTTTAGTGTTTTATTAATATCACGTTTAACAAGTTTTTTGTTTATTAAAAATGTCGCTCTAACAAGGCAGCTCCAACAAACATGCAGGCTGCATAATGCAATAGTAATAATATGTACTTACCTATAAGTTAAATTGGAAACATTACGTAAAAATTTCGTACAAGAAATGAGTAGGTATAAAGGAAAGTGATCTGAATTAATTTTTGGTACGTTTTAGGTAAGTCGTTTTAAAGCAATTTTGGTTACATAATTTAGTCGGCTCAAGTTCAAATAAAAACATCGCTTGATAGATGGGCAAATAAAATGTTTTCGTTAATTTCGTAATCTTAAAGTTAAACACATCTGAGATAATATAATAATAAGTGATAGAGTTGATAATTGTGTTATTCGTTTTAAAGTAAGTGCATAATTATTAGGGCTACGAGCAAGGACTAGACTAGAACAAGTGAAATTGAAGACAATTAAGCAAACATTGGTCGGGGTCAAATTGATTATTACATTTTCCCATTATTACTTATTTCTATTGAACGATCGATATTTTCTTTGTCCTGTGCGGACACGTTGTAGAGAATTAATCTGTATTCCGTGTTAAGCACATTCTCATTAAATATGCGATTGTTGCTTCATAGCATTGTTTGTTCACCTCCTTGTGTCGTCTGCTAGCACTGAAATTATTATTTCTAGTGTATCGATTTATTATTGAAGACTTATTATAATTTGTACCCCTTATGTTTATTCAGACCGCGTGAATGAATACTGAATAGATAAGCGAAATTTTTGATTATCTAAGTCGTTACTACTTAAAAAACTATTTTACTTTTATAAGCATATGCATAGTTTAATTTACGTCTGGAAATGGACGGAAGGTTTATGGGGTGAAGGTTTTTTAGTTAACTAAGGTTTTACTTTGAAAAAATAAATGTAAAAGCTTAGTTCTCGTAAGATACTCGTTTGCGTGTAGGTGTTGCTTAATTTTGTACACTTTCTTGTTCATTAAGAAGTAGGAAAGTTGTTATAAAATGATAAAAGCCAATTGGACCTTGAAAGTAGTGAACGTTTTGAAAAGCGAGACGGTGATGTCGAAGTGCGTAGTTGCAGTGAGGACGTGAGATAACTACGAACTGACATGCTAATAAGCATCGTGCGTGCTTTATCTTCGGCAAGACCTTTACTTGGCCGTTAGCATAAATCCTATGGGCTACAATAATATCAACTACTTAAATATTACTTTCAATTTTTATTTTTTTATTTATCATATTATACATTAACAAACAAATTTTATACATTACAATATAAACAAAATGAAAATAATTTGATTTTGTCTTACGATTAATCCTATTTACAAATGGATGATTCCTGGTCTAATAAACTGCTGCCACTTGCCGGATGGGGTGTCATAAGTGACACGGAGGTGTGGTTGAATTTCTACAGACTTGCCTGAAAAAATTCAACCAAACTAACAAAAATTGGGTTGCCTGGAACAGATCGCTGAATAGCAATAATGCCACCCATTGCACTCCATTGCAACGAAGTATTAAAAAAAACTATTGAAATGAAATGTTGATGAATACACACTAGAAATCAAAACAAAAGATTATTTTTAACCCTTGTGATGTCTGGTCGATGAAAACATTGATTAGGCACATTATGATTTGTTCGACTTCATTTTACACTGTGATGTTGCTCTTACGAATGCATGGATCACGCATTAGTGCCAGTAAATTTCATCAAAATATATTAAACATATGTTAAAATAAAAAATGTAAAACATATTGCGTACTTACAACTATTATTACAATTACGTCAGTCGGTTAAAATATCAAAAGATAGGTACTTTCTATGTGCAAAAATAACATTGACATTTCTAATTAATATGACGTGGCACGTGATACAATGACTAACCATTTTCTATTTCGTGTAATTAAAAATAATATTTCTATAAATGGATGTGCTGCGACGAGTGACAATAAAATTGAATTGAAGCACGGCCTTGGCGGAATAAGTCACAACTGATTGTTTTTCAAGCTATTTCAGACGAGCGCATGTCATACCTACTTGTTAATATTAAAATCTCGACGTAATGACACTTCTGGGTGACTGACACTCGTAGTCCTTTCAGTCCTAATTTCGATTCCCTGGAACTCATCGTGAACATCGTCGTTTCGCTAGCTGCAGTGTCCTACAACCTGTCGAAATGAAAAGACAATGTATGATTCGCGAAGTGTACCTACTTCAACTTTTTAAGATTATAATATACGAGTCAACTTTCCCCTGCGCGAGCCGCGATGGCCGATGACCAACCACTGCGTCGTTACGAAAGCTGCACCTGTTTATGCCTATAAGGCGTAGTATCTATTCTTGTTCTATGACTTGCGTGTTTGCTCTTACCAAATAAAGATGAATATAACATTGATAAAGCGAAGTGTTTATGGTTTCTATTTTAGACAAAATGTTAAATAAGCTAGTAAAATAAATGGTAATGGAAAACCGATAATGGTTAATCGAAATTTAAATATACCTACATATTTTTTTCTTCGATGTTGTAAATTGTCACAATTTAAATTTTAAAGTGACACTGGTTGCTAAGTTCAGGGCTCAGGCTAACGTAAGTGACGAATGTAGGCTATTTTTAATTGTATGACTATCACAGAAACGTTTGTAAGTTAGTTGAACGAATTTCTGGATCTTCTCTTTCAGACGATTGCCGTGTCCCTGAAAATGTGTTTTGTAAACGGGTAGAGTTCGTGCTCTAGTTTCAGTACCAAGTGGCAAAGTGACACAAGTGTTAACAATGAGTGGCGGTGAGGCGACGCTAACGGAATCTCCGGTTCCCGTGGCGCTGGCTCGCCTTCAGGGACGGCCTTCCAATCGCTTGCCCCGCGGCCTGCGCACACATCGGCCTAGTTTGCCTCTCGCCAGCTTACAAGAGGCTGCCGACGAAGGCAGCAGGCGCTTCAGCGACGAACCCTTCAACCGAGACACCGATGACGACGAGGCCTTCGTCGAGACCGATGTCGTAAAACCATCCGCATCGAACGGACGCCGAGCCTCGGATGCTACATTCGCTGAGCGTTATCGAAAAGTGAACGAGTTCGACGGATCCCCTCCAGAAATGCCCCGCCGTGCCTCCCTGGCCGTGCCCGTCAGCGACGGCTACGGAGCCAGTGAGAAGGGGCGGCGCCGTTCCTGGGCAGCAAGATTACAACTGGAACGTAAGAAGCGGAAGTCTGGTGGCAACGACACCGACGAGGAAGGCGAAACGATTTACATGCGCCAGAAACGCCCCTCGTGGTGGAATGTATTCGTGCCAGACAACATGCTTAGACACAGGTACAATATTAATCGAATTCATTTCAATTAATAATTGTGACGTTATAGCACTTAACCGTCAACCTATCTTTCAGTAGCTATTAAAATTAATACACAGATACATGCTTTTAAAATCGATTTCCTTGACCTAGTCTTTGCATAGTGCTAAGAATGAAAATTTATATGCTCCAATAATTAGTCAAAAATAAAATATTCAAGCCGATAAAAATAATACAATAGAGCATTTTGAAAAGCGAAACTAAATATATTAGATACTATTGTTATTATAAAGTAATGCGTAATTATATTGTTGCTCATTTCGAAAAGTGTGTAAGACTAACTTACGTAACTCTTACCGAGTTCGCCGAATTTTATTTATTTTTGTTTTATATTTAACCGACCTTTAAAAAACCAAAAAGGAGGTTATCAATTCGACGCATATTTTTATTTTTTTTCCGATGTTCCGCTCGTACGTCGCCATCTGTAGACCGAATGGGATGAGTGAGGTGTCAAACGATAGGGTAACGCGTCGAAGTGGTCCCATTTTTTTTTTTAGAATTTTTACGATCAATAGTTTTTAGGATATTGAAAGAATAGTTTCACAATCGGGCGAGAAATCGCTGAATTCCGCGCGACCATGTCGTGCTTATTTGCTTATAACTCTATGATTTATCAATCCTTATCGGTGAATTAGATGTTATTCGATTAAGTATTAAATTTGCAACAAGAGAGAATAAGAATCAAGATAATTTGATTTATAGTTTTAGAGATATTGGGGTTATAAAATAAAAAATTGAAAAATCTTCAATTAGTTCGCTTTAGCAATACAGATGTCCATGTTATATTAAATATATACTAATTATAATAAATTCATTTAATTAAAACTCATATTGTCAAGCTTTTGACGGAATTTTATGAAAATCTAAGCCATATATTGGATGTTATGGAGCAAAATTTGTCAACAGAGAAAAACATGTCATACGTTGTTGTTTACGCGTCCAGTTTAGATCTCTATATCTCGATGTAATATCAGTTTATATCGATGACTTATATATCATTTTATAAAACATTAAAAGGATCATATGTGATAGTAAAATCAATAAGGTAGAAGAAATAATTCTAGAGATAGAGAGAATATAGTAACTGAGTTCCTACGGTAAATCACAATGTGAATGTGAACGCACATTGTGATTTACCGTAGGAACTCAGTTTCAAAGAGCAACATGACAGTTTTATGCTCTTGTTGAATTTTACATGAATTTTATTTATCGACACTATTTACGTCTTTTATTTATAGTAAGTTCATTTATAATACAAAATTTATTTTTTACTTTTCAGTGCGTTTTGAGGTCGGTTTTATTTTTAACCGACCTTCAAAAAAACTAAAAAGGAGGTTATCAATTCGACGTGTTTTTTTTTTTTTTTTTTTTTTTTTTTTTGGCGATGTTCCGCTCGTACGTCGCCATTTGTAGACCGATTTGGATGAGTGAGGTGTCAAACAATAGGGTAACTTGTCGAAGTGGTCCCATTTTTTTTTAGAATTTTTACGATAAATAGTTTTCAGCATATTGAAAGAATAGTTTCACAATCGGACGAGAAATCGCTGAAGTCCGCGCAACCATGTCGTGCTTATTTGCTTATAACTCTATGATTTATGAATCCTTATCGATGAATTAGATGTTATTCGATTTAGTATTAAATTTGCAACAAGAGAGAATAAGAATCAAAATAATTTGATTTATAGTTTTAGAGATATTGAGGTTATAAAATAAAAAATTGAAAAATCTTCAATTAGTTCGCTTTAGCAATAGAGATGTCCATGTTATATTAAATATATACTAATTATAATAAATTGATTTAATTAAACCTCATATTGTCAAGCTTTTGACGGAATTTTAAAAAACATCTAAGCCATATATTTCATGTTATGGAGCAAAACTTGTCAACAGAGAAAAACATGTCATACGTTATTGTTTACGCGTCCAGTTTAGATCTCTATAGCTCGATGTAATATCAGTTTATATCGATGACTTATATACCATTTTATAAAACATTAAAAGGGTCATATATGATAGTAAAATCAATAAGGTAGAAGAAATACTTCTAGAGATAGAGAGAATATAGTAACTGAGTTCCTATGGGAAATCACAATGTGTGTTCACTTGCTTACTATAAAACACCATGAAAACTTAATTTATATGAACGATATTACTTTAATTTTTAGTATTAAACGATTCAGTTTTGCGTTTTCTTATTTTCATTAATTTGAAAATATTAAATTAAATTAATTAAATTAGTTTTTAGTGTATAAAGTAAACGTAAAGTCAGAGCGTCCACGTTGGTTTCGTTTTGATGGTATGATAACCAACTACCTATACGGTTTAGAAGAGCCACTCAAAAGTGTAAAATAAATTAATTTTAAACAAAAAAATAAAACCGACCTCAAAACGCACTGAAAAGTAAAAAATAAATTTTGTATTATAAATGAACTTACTATAAATAAGACGTAAATAGTGTTGATAAATAAAATTCATCTAAAATTCTACAAGGGCATAAAACTTTCATGTTGTTTTTTGAAAGGCGGTGCCAAATATATAAATAAAGACTTATCGAATATTCCTGGACTTTAATAAAAAAAATTAATTGAATGGCTTGGCGCCGCGTTTCAAAGAGCAACATGAAAGTTTTATGCCCTTGTAGAATTTTAGATGAATTTTATTTATCAACACTATTTACGTCTTATTTATAGTAAGTTCATTTATAATACAAAACTTATTTTTTACTTTTCAGTGCGTTTTGAGGTCGGTTTTATTTTTTTGTTTAAAATTAATTTATTTTGATTAAAATTAATTTATCCGATACCTATTCACTTCTACGTCGCCGTCCGTACACCGATTTGGATGAATGAGATGTCAAACGATAGGGTCTCCTCGAAGTGGTCCCATTTTTTTTTAGAATTTTTACGATCAATAGTTTTCAGGATATTGAAGTAACAGATTGACAATCGGGCGAGAAATCGCTGAAGTTTCAATATTAAATATGCAACAAGAATACATTAAAATCATATAATTCAATTTATAGTTTTAGAGGATCAAAAATTTCAAAAAACTTCAATTACTTCGCAGTGGCAATACAAAAGTCCATGTTATATTTAATTTATACCAATTAAAATACTTTATTTTAATAATGTAGTTGGTATATTATAAAGCTTTTGACGGAACTTCATAAAAATCTAAGCCATATATTTTATGTTATGGAGCAAAAATTGACAACTGAGAAAAACGTTTACGCATCCAGTTTATTCTTTATATCTCGTTGAAATATTAGTCTATATCGATGACTGATATTATCATTTTGTAAAACCTCAAGTCATATATGATAGTAATAAAAAAGTAAAACCAAGCTCAAAACACACTAAAATATATTTAAAAAATTTGTATTTATAAATGAACCTACAAATAATAAGAAGTAAATAGTGTTGATAAATTAAATTAATGTAAAATTCAACTAGGATATAAAACTGTCAAGTGTCTTTTTGAAAGGCGGTTAATTAAAGTACATAATATCTTTAATTTCCTATAGTCCAAGTCATTTGCTAGACGATGCCTGCATTTACTAGTTGTAGTGTTAATATTCCTGTTCAATGCACACTTCAAGTACAGGAGCAAGTAAATGCATTCACTGGTGACTAAAGTTAAATTTAGTAAATGTATGCCTTTACTACTGTAAACACTCTCACTGTAACGTATACCTCCCTCCATCGATATGCAGACTCGTATGTATCTAAATTTTTAGCGATTTCGTCATCATATTATCTGTTAGCGCAATTTGTCCCGTTCACGATTTCTTTTCACCGTCGATTGAAACGTGAACATCCTTTTAACGATGATCTGACTTATTTTTCTGAACTGACCGACTCACGACTGAGAATACATTTTAAACATATTTTTGGTATGTTTTTATTGTCAGCCTACGTGACTGTGAGTGATTAAGATTTATTGTACCTTTTCACAGAGGGCAAAAAAGAAGAGTGTTATAAGTTTAATTTGCCTGTGTGTCTGTAGCATAGAAAAAAATTGCATTATCTATATCTAAGGCGCATTATTTAGGGAAATGAGCTTGTAATATTGAAAACAAAGATAATATTACATTTAAATCCGGATTAGTCAGTGTGGCGAAGGTCGAAGGGGTACATAATATAATAATCTTAACAGATTTGCTTGCAATTTGCATAAAGCGACACTTACATACATTTTTAAACTCATTCCCGCAAAATAACAGACTTTTATCACAACAGACACTTTAATTACTACATTATTGTTTTATTTATCCAACTCAAAAATAATGGTTATCGCTAAAATTTATGCTTTACGGGTAAGACAGAATATTTAAAATTAAATTAATTCAGTTGACATTGCAATGTTTCTGTAAATGAGTCTACGCTCTTAAAAGGAACAAGTTACCTGTTTTTGTAACTTACTTCATTGATGCGCCGCTCCGGTCGTTCATAGCGTTTTGTATATATAAGCCTACAACTTTGTCGTTATACAAAAGAATATTTAAATTAGAATATATTTATATTCTATACTGAGAAAAGTTCTCTCGCAGTTGAGATTTCGTTAATAACTATTTTAGTTTTAAAACGTGTATTCGAACCGCGTCGGTGTGTGTGTGTGTTTTGTTATAATTTACAGTTGGAGAATTGTAAATGCGGTGCAGCTATTTGATGGTATCTTAAGGTTCGATAGCTGCAGGGACTACGTCACAAAGTGGTTTCATCATAACATGGTCTCACTTGTTTCCGCAATAGTGCATTTACCTCAATTTCTTTGTGGCACACAATCCGTCATATACATGTACATTTAAGAGTGTTCAGGCCCTTTTACCGAAATCATTTTAATCGCGTCCCACTTATTAGCGAGATAAAACTAGGTCGTATCTATACGAGATTTTATATAATATGAGAAACGTCTGTCTCAAAAGTTGAGTTGATTGTCTTTTTCTTTCTGAGCATTGACGACCGCACAACGTGTGACTCACTCGAACGATACGTATTCACATTATCTGGGTCACGTATTCCGTTAACGCACCTATTGTATTTGGTTTAATACATTTTTGCTGCTCCTTAGTTGTGCATTATTATTCTTTATTATTGTGTAATGGTAATTGCTTGTTTACAATATACAATGACAAATGTTTATCAAAACTTGGCGTAGTGCCGCGCCGGAGCCACCCCCGCAAACAAACTAACTATTATTAGTTAGAACTAACGTTACCTAACATTATATATATTCATATTTTTAGTATCCTTTGTCCTGTTATATTCTTGTGGGATATATAATAGCATTGGTTACAAAATAAAAAAGCTCTGAGGCCTGTCCTGTCTCCGCGTGATATACCTCACCTATGCTAGAAGGGATAGGAGGTGGAATACTAATTTGTTTTCTTCTTTCTTGACTCTTTACATGGTTTGCTTTCTTTCTATGTATGAATGATTGTGAAATCTGAACGAAAATGTTTGTGCTCAGGAGTCGGGGACGAGAACGATGGAACTATTAATTACGATCTTATTTGCCTAAGCAAGGTCTAAAAGTTAAAGCGTAAAACTTTTTCTCTTTACTTTTTATTGCAACAAGTTATTGTGGATCTTTCGGTAAACTGTGAAAAATGCAACGAATGTGCTCTCATAATATTATTGAGATCTGTACAAATCCCTTTGGAATATCTTTTGAAGAAAAGCGTTATCACCGAGTCGAGACAATACAAGTAATTAGGCAAGGAGTAGACGAATTAAATGATATTTGCATTGAAACAATCGTGATTCTATTCACAGTCGTCGTATTTGCGGCAGATAACGTGTGCACGACTATTGTTTTATTTATCTTCATCACTTCATTGCTTATATAGATATGAAGTGAACGGAACATTGAAAAATTATTTATACACTTGATTGAACGCTTCCTTCCGAATGCAGATAGTTGACCCATGCTTATGGTCTATAACTTTGAGCAAGGTCAGCCGCATTCTGCCACTAGTTAGGTGCCTGTAGACGGCATAGTGATTTTATTACTTATTCGCGATTAGTAGTCGGCAATTTTCACTAATCAGTTGCAATATGCAATCAAATTATAATAACATACATTTATCGTTGTAAGTTTGTATGAGATTCTTCTATTCGCCTGATGAATTCATCATTTTACATTTTTTCTAAATATAAATGTTTTTTTTATATGATACTGTTTAGAAAATGTTAGTAGTCGGGTTTTAATTCTTAAACTCTCTTGTTATAGACACATTCAATAAACGGGTGAATTCAGTGTAGGTATTTAAAATAACTAAAAAAAATCAACAATGAATAAGAGGAATATGTTTATTTTCTTTTCTCAACAAAGGTAAATGCGAAAAATGTAATTTTGTTTTTGTTCTATCTGAAAGTTTGGACAGATTAGTGGGACCTTGAAGTAGAAGTCGTCTAGTTTTTATAACAAATGTACGCACTTGAATTCGCGCCCGCATCGGCTAGCGAACAATACTCACCAATTTGAGACACATTGATAAAAAACTAATCGACCTTCCCTGATGTAACCTCTACTAGTAGTCTGGTACCTGCCTACTTGGTACAAGTTTGGGTCTGCGTACATTATCATCATCATCATCATCATCATCATCTATCACCATCGGTATGAGACCGCATATCTCAAGGGCTTATCGCAAAATAAAAATTAACGCGTAACCCTAGGAAATCAGATAAATTTGGCAAAATATTTAATCATACGTCTCGTATTATAAATAGTTTGGTTTCATTTAGGGCGGAGAGCGAATTTGTACGTACTAACTAATTATTAAAAGGCAAAGCGATGTACGGAACGTGATGAGCGCTCTTTGAGAAGAGCGTGATTTTACGTATGAATATGAACTTGCAAATGACGTACATTTCTGATATTCAAATACAATTGGGCTAATTGTGAAGCGCCGCAATTAGCCGGCTGATGGATGAGCGAGTATCATGACAGTCGTCAATGCCACTCAGGTGCGATAAAAAATTAAAACCCTCATCACTTACTCTTGTCATACTTTTAATTAGGCCTACGAACTATATTATTTTTAAATTACACTATAAATTTATCAAATTCTGATATTATGTTAGAGAATATTAATGATCTGTAGCTTAAAATTATTTATTCAATTCTTTATTATTTTTTTGTTCACTTATTGACATATGACTTGGTTCTGTTAATTTTTCATGTATTATATAAAGCTACAATACCACGTATCTATTCATTCATTCATTCATAGCCCATTGATAGACTTTTATTACTAAACGGTGAGGAAATGGGATTTTTTTACCGATTCTAATCCAAATCGAACTTGAGGAAAAATGTTGCAAACTCCAGGGCTCGAAGAAGTCAAAAATATTTTCAACCGCCCACAATTTTCAACTTGAATTTTGAAAGAAACAATATTTCGACTGTATGGAACGCCATCTCCCACGAGATGGCCTATAATTATATGAAAGATATTCAGATAACGGAAAGAAATGGGGTGAAATCGATAGAAGAGACTTGGTATGAGTTAGTATAGTCAGTTTTTATGGTCTGATTTGACCAGTGAGCTTACCCAAGAGCGATGAAAAATTTCGTTATACGTTTCCATACATTTTCTATAGGACAAGTATTGCTAGCGAGTTGTGTTCAACTTTCATAAAGAATCTTACATTGCAAATAATCAGTATTTAAATGCTGTTGATATTCTTCTACGTTTCATAATACTACATTAAGATACAAGTGTCTAAAGTTGGTGATTACAGCCAAGGCGATATTTAGAGGAGAGCCGATGGCGAGGGTTATACATTATCCAAACACACCTTCAGCGCACCTTTTACCTATAAAACATTAATTATCCAAACACACGTGGGCCGCCAGCAGCCCAGCGAACTTTCAACACCTAGTTTTCAAGTAAAATGCGAGTTGTCTAAATGTTGTGTACGTCAGTAGTATTTAAAACTTATTGTAAGTGTAATTACTAATTTTTTTGTTTTTCCTCTAAACTCATGAGGATACAAAACCAGCCACACAGATTTATCCTTGTTCAGTAACGTGCTGTACGCGATTCGGTGCAATATATTAATTGTTTATTGTCAATACCTAAATGTAATCTCTAAGCTGCCGCATTATCTTGATTTGACTGCGACAATGCCGAGTAAGACGAATTTCAAAGAGTTTTTGGTGACTTACCATTCTCGTTCGTGTATTGTAAAAATTACTCCATTGCTCAATGATTATGGGTATGTTCAATGCATTTTATTACTACATTGAAAACATTTTTATTGATACACCGCTCGCCTTTCTCGACAAACGGACTGTCCAACACAAAAAAAATTCAATTTCAACCAGCTTTTCCTGAGATTGGCGCATTCAAGCAACCAAACAAAGTGAAAAACTTTTCAGCATTATAATGTTAGTCGTTTTAAAGATACATTGTAGACAGTCATTTTATTAATGCCTATTTAATCTTTAACTACCGAACGTTTAAACGATTACAAATATTATTTTTAACACTTCGTTGCAATAACAATAGAAAACAAATAAGAACTTAAGGTCATAACCAAAAAAAGAAAATTATTTTGTTAACCTCTGACGCAAAAATAGGGGTTTTATAAGTTCGACCTGTCCATCGTGTGTATTTGTCCATCGTAGCTCCAAATGGATGTACCAGTTCCGATACGGTTTTGTTTGAAACCTAACTTAATCGAGATGTATCTTAGCTACAAATTACAATGTATGTTGATCTTTTCTGTTTGTATTTGTATGTTGTTCACAGATGTGAACGAAACCACCAACCAACGAAATCGTTGGTGGGAGATTTTTGAATTCTCTTCAATTGTGTACAAAGTGTCAAGTGACAACAATAATACCTTTGATTATTGCACACGAAGCACGATTCGCACCTGGCAGTGCATTTAGGCTCAGATTCGTCTCATTATGTTCTGTTGGTTATATTTTGGATGCACTAACAGTTGTCAATTACTGCTTCGTACTCAGCCTGCTCTGAAAATGAATTACTCATTACTATTGTTGCTTTATGCTTTTTTAACAACTTTGTCTTTATATGTATGTATGTATTATGTGATCCGTTAGCAAACCGAGTGTGATTGTAGTAACAAAGCGGTTATACGAGTACCTATTATTTGTTCCCTTATGTGTTTCAAAAATACATCGTAGTTAAAAAGAAATTGAACGTGTCTACGACACGAAGGTAGGTAGAGAACATAACCTTACGATCTGTTCATTTCGAGATTCACATGTAAAATTCACATTATTGAAGGTACTTACCGTCTGTAAGCACCTATTCGCGGGGCGTCGATTCCCAGCATCTATATAAACAAATTCATTCCTCCAGAAAAGTGATTTTTAATAATTACTGCTCTTGGCCTCTTTTAACTTACGACTTCGAATTTTTCAAACACCTCGCTCTACTAAGTTGCACCGATTGCGCAATTGGTGGGTAGGCAGCTGCGTCGTCGCGTCAGTCGCTTCGCAGTTCGCCATTCTGAGACGAGTGCCTACTCGCGATCGTTACCCTGTTCCGACTCGATGATTTATTTTATATGCGTACAAAATATGTACTTGGTTAGAAACGCGTTTTATTTATTTATTTTCAATTGCGCTTGATAAATATACCTAACTTAAACCTGAGTTAGCGCTTAAGAAGCGTAATAACATTGAAAAATTAAATTCAATATTAAAATTTATTCATTCGTTATGTTCATTACCTATTCTATTTGTACCATATCGGAGGTTTTTTAATTTGTCTTCAATCAAAGCACAAATTAAGTGCTTAAATAATTTGAAAACATTGCATTTGGATTCTTTATGAATGAATAGGTAGTTCTCCTTAAGGCCGCTGTTGATGTCATTGATAGTTGATAGGTAGATTGCAGGAATGCAATAGGAAACTCGCTTTAATATTAGGATGTCGTACCTGCCATACTAAATAATAATAATATGCAGCTGTGAGTGAGCCCATCTCGTTACAGGCCGTAAGACAATTTCGCGGTCGGTCAAGTACGATCTCATTTCATTACGTAGCTACTTTGGTGCTGTTCTTTGTATTTTACAATAATAACATTTAAAGATTAATTAAAGTAGTTAGATAAAGAAATAATTCGCTTAGTAGGTTAAGTTTATTCATAATTCTAAAAGGAAATATTGTTAACAGTTACAATAGACAATAGTTCATTTTAGAAAAGGTCTTCAGATTCCATTCATTTCCTCTAACACCTGGCAGCTGAGGATCCGCTACAAGTAGTCAAAACATTCATTCCATTCGAATCTGTCTGCTGGCTTTTTCCTATACTTATTGTGAATACCTACTTTTAATTAATGATTTTTGTTCAATCTTTTTGTATCACCACCGAACCTACTCTTCCTTCGGACAAGCTACTTAGGAATTCTTTACATGACTTGTACTTGTTAAATTTGATTATTTACAAGCAAGAGCACCGTGTTAAATGTAGTTGACTCGTAAGTCGTAACATGTTTCACGCTCAGCGCGAAACTGTGTCTTCTACTCTACTATGAATGAAGTAGTGTGTAAATACTTTTGTGCCCCGCAGTTTCAACTGCTGTCAAAAACAATAATTTTTAGAATAAATAAATAAGATTGAAAACCAGCTAGAACCAGCTAAACAATTGCTGAAATAATAAACTAGAAGCCATAAATATCAAAAATAATACTTTATTTTACTGACCTTCTTCCTCTCAATTAGTTCTTTTGGCTTTGTATTCGACAAAAAATGTCAACTGCCAGTGCCAGAGCTGCTTTTGGTTCACTCAAAATCAAGACTAGTTTGACAATAGAGCGAGAAATCGCTGTCATTCGTGCGACCGCGTCGTTCTTATTTGCTTGTAACTCTATGTAGGTAATATGAACCCTTATCGATAAAGGATAGATAGATTATAGATAGATTTAGTATTGAATTTGCAACAAGAATAAATAAGAATCAAGATGTACAGTTAAATGTACAGTTTTAGAGATATTGAGGTTAAAAAATTGAAAAACTTCAATTAGTTCACTTTGGCAATACAGTAGAACCACCTTTCAAAGATCAACCAGCATGTCATTTTTTGTACTTGTTGAATTTTACATGAATTTTATTTATAGTAGGTTCAATTATAATACTAAATTTATTTTTACACTTTTTAGTGCTTTTTGTCTACACATGGTCGATATGTGTAGATATTCGTGAAAAAACGACTTTTATGACCTTTCACCTTCAATATCATAGGACGCGGACACGGTAACAATTGTGACTTTTGAAACAACATTTACAACGACAAAACAAAGGTTTATATCAATTTACAGCTTATTTTTCATTCCGAGGTGAAACCCCTAATATGACTGGGCTATAAAGCCATCAACGGACTTCGTCTGCTTCATCCCCGCAAATACCTAAAACTCTTCTATAAGAGCGCCTTAAGAAGCGCCCTCGTCGATCGCGCGAAATTCACTTCTCGCCGAAAAACATACCGCAGCCCTTGCTTAAACGGTCAGCTGCGAGTTGGGCTCGCTCAAGGTGTTAGAGTCTGTTCTTCTGCGTCTATCTGCTCTTTAAAGTGCGTGTGCAATTCTTGTCTCTCGATCTCAGTTAGTTCTCATTATGTGTAATGTGATCCCTCTTGATCGTTTTATTTAAAATAATTAATATTGCTTAGTGAAACTGGTTTTCAAAATTGTCTAGTATAGTAATTATTACACTCATTGACACATATTCCTCATTTTTTATAGTGCATGAACCGGAAGGCAAATGCAAATATATTTTACCACATAAACATTGAAATCGAATGCGTGAAACCATTTAATTAAAAAATGAAAACTCATGTACTCATGTATTAAATGAGTTTTCGTTTTGACTCAACTTCTTTAGTTGGAATAGAATTTGTAGCGAGCTATTTAGTTGTTAACTTACCTATCACATGTTAAATGTTACTTAGATAAATATATCTGCAATAAAAACATATTCTCACTTTAATTAAAAAAATAAGGGAGCTAACTCGTTTTATGATCCTGATTTATGATTCTTTAATGTTGCATTAGCAACTTAAATATACGGATAAATTTTATTAAAGCCTTAAAAAGCCTATATTTCTTATATTTTAACACTTCAAGGTGACTTTTTCGGCAATAAAAGATAACCAAGTTTTTCTCTAGCTCTACTCCATACCGTTATTAAATTTCGTCAAAATCTGTTTAGTGGTTCAAGCGTGAAAGGGTTCATAATTAATATGAAAGTTAATTTATTAGTAGTCACACGTACAAATCACAATATTAGAGATTCATCCAAGTAGCATCTATAGTGTATATGTAGACATGCATGCGCTGCTTGTTTAGTTCGTGTTCTGTTGCATGCAGGTCTAGGAGGGCGTCGCAGCAGCTATCCCGGAGCGCAGAAAGCATTGACCAGACATACAAGAGGTAACTACGTTTATTCATTCTTGTGTATTACAGAAAGATCCGAGACTGAGAGAACAATTGTTTTCGATGTTGCCTGTTTCTGTGTTGTTTAGTTAAGCCACTAATCCATTGTGTGTAACAAGTGCTTAATATAAAAATATTAGATACTCTAATTAGAAAATATTCGATTGATTGATTTAAATCATGGTTCAAGATTAAGATACCTATTGTTGGTGAAAAGTGCAAAATCACTCACGTGTACGACCAAAAAGAAGGTATACGATCTCAAAAAAAACTCTGTTCAAGCAATTCATGAACCGATTTTAGTTTTTTTATTGACGTCATAATTATTATCTTTAATTAAGAATGGATATATCTTCTGTGTAAGTACGTAGGTCGTAGATGATACGTGCCCCGATCTATTTAACGAAATCGCTCGGTTGCAGAATTCATATATGACATCAACGCTTTGACATTTCAGGTCTAAGAGCCGTTCAGTTGACCATGGCTTCGCGCCGCCCTTCGACCTGGATTCCTTACGGTCGAAGGTTGAGGGACGATTTGATGCCGTACAGAAAGGTAATTCTTTTACATTACATATTTTCTGGCCACACTTTTCCAAGTTACGTAAAACACAAACTTAAAGCCGGATTGACATTGATCAAGCGTTTAGTGGAGTATAGCAGTGCATAAGTGAGCGGCTCCAAGACGTGCTGTGTTCCTTCATAATGTTATTCTATTTTCAAAAAAATGCCAGGAAGACGGTCTGATGTTACAACAATGCAATTTTTGAATTAATATATAAGCCGTGAATGTCTATGGAACTGCAAAAACCCGTTGTCAGGGAGACGGCATATTATACCTAGGGATGTATCCGATACCGATATATCGGCGGTACTTTGGGTTTGGCGATATATCGGCATCGGCGATATTTTATTGCCGATGCCGATACTTTTAACGCACATCTTGCTTATCTAGATTCTAGTTCGTTGCAAACTTGAAAAAAATGGCGCAGAAGTACTTCAGTTTCCAAATGAGTTCTGTCGCATCCGAAAGATTATTTTCCACCGCAGGTCTTATACAGACAGACTTCCGAAATCGCCTTTCTCCGCAAAACTTGAGAATGCTCTGTTTTTTAAACAAAAATCTTGTTAATGTTAATTTTAATTATTAACAGTTATTGATTTTATTTTAATTATTACACTTAATTTTTAATTTTTAACCGACCTTCAAAAAAACCAAAAATGAGGTTATCAATTCGACGTGTATTTTTTTTTCCGATGTTCCGCTCGTACGTCGCCAATTGTAGACCGATTTGGATGAATAAGGTGTCAAACGACAGGGTAACTCGTCGAAGTGGTCCCATTTTTTTTTTAGAATTTTTACGATCAATAGTTTTTTAGGATATTGAAAGAATAGTTTCACAATCGGGCGAAAAATCGCTGAATTCCGCGCGACCATGTCGTGCTTATTTGCTTATAACTCTATGATTTATGAATCCTTATCAATGAATTAGATGTTATTCGATTTAGTATTAAATTTGTAACAAGAGAAAATAAGAATCAAGATAATTTGATTTATA
This sequence comes from Aporia crataegi, assembly GCA_912999735.1. NCBI lineage: Eukaryota > Metazoa > Arthropoda > Insecta > Lepidoptera > Pieridae > Aporia > Aporia crataegi. The sequence continues at coordinate 137,826 of OU538742.1, forward strand.
ATTTTAGAGATATTGAGGTTATAAATTGAAAAATTGAAAAATCTTCAATTAGTTCGCTTTAGCAATACAGATTTCCATGTTATATTAAATATATACTAATTATAATAAATTCATTTAATTAAAACTCATATTGTCAAGCTTTTTACGGAATTTTATGAAAATCTAAGCCATATATTTGATGTTATGGAGCAAAACTTGTCAACAGAGAAAAACATGCCATACGTTATTGTTTACGCGTCCAGTTTAGATCTCTATAGCTCGATGTAATATCAGTTTATATCGATGACTTATATATCATTTTATAAAACATTAAAAGGGTCCTATATGATAGTAAAATTAATAAAGTAGAAGAAATACTTCTAGAGATAGAGAGAATAAAGTAACTGAGTTACTACTGTAAATCACAATGTGCGTTCACTTGCATACTATAAAACACCATGAAAACTTAATTTATATGAACGATATTACTTAAATTTTTAGTATTAAACGATTCAGTTTTGCGTCTTCTTATTTTCATTAATTTTAAATTATTAAATTAAATTAATTAAATTAGTTTATAGTGTATAAGGTAAGCGTGAAGTCAAAGCGTCCATATCAGTTTCGTTTTGATGGTATAATAACCAACTATACGGTTTAGAAGAGCCACTCAAAAGTATAAAATAAATAAATTTAAAACAAAAAAATAAAACCGACCTCAAAACGCACTGAAAAGTAAAAAATAAATTTTGTATTATAAATGAACTTACTATAAATAAAAGACTTAAATAGTGTTGATAAATAAAATTCATGTAAAATTCTACAAGGGCATAAAACTTTCATGTTGCTTTTTGAAAGGCGGTGCCAAATATATAAATAATAAATTAATTTTAAACAAAAAAATAAAACCGACCTCAAAACGCACTGAAAAGTAAAAAATAAATTTTGTATTATAAATGAACTTACTATAAATAAAAGACGTAAATAGTGTTGATAAATAAAATTCATCTAAAATTCTACAAGGGCATAAAACTGTCATGTTGCTCTTTGAAACGTGGCGCCAAGCCATTCAATTAATTTTTTAATTAAAGTCCAGGAATATTCATTCAGTCTTTATTTATATATTTGGCACCGCCTTTCAAAAAACAACATGAAAGTTTTATGCCCTTGTAGAATTTTAGATGAATTTTATTTATCAACACTATTTACGTCTTTTATTTATAGTAAGTTCATTTATAATACAAAATTTATTTTTTACTTTTCAGTGCGTTTTGAGGTCGGTTTTATTTTTTTGTTTAAAATTAATTTATTTTATACTTTTGAGTGGCTCTCCTAAACCGTATAGTTGGTTATCATACCATCAAAACGAAACTAACATGGACGCTCTGACTTTACGCTTACCTTATACACTAAAAACTAATTTAATTAAATATTTTAAAATTAATGAAAATAAGAAAACGCAAAACTGAATCGTTTAATACTAAAAATTTAAGTAATATCGTTCATATAAATTAAGCTTTCATGGTGTTTTATAGTAAGCAAGTGAACGCACATTGTGATTTCCCGTAGGAACTCAGTTACTATATTCTCTCTATCTCTAGAAGTATTTCTTCTACCTTATTGATTTTACTATCATATATGACCCTTTTAATGTTTTATAAAATGATATATAATTCATCGATATAAACTGATATTACATCGAGCTATAGAGATCTAAACTGGACGCGTAAACAATAACGTATGACATGTTTTTCTCTGTTGACAAGTTTTGCTCCATAACATCAAATATATGGCTTAGATTTTCATAAAATTCCGTCAAAAGCTTGACAATATGAGTTTTAATTAAATTAATTTATTATAATTAGTATGTATATATAATATAATATGGACATCTCTATTGCTAAAGCGAACTAATTGAAGATTTTTCAATTTTTTATTTTATAACCTCAATATCTCTAAAACTATAAATCAAATTATTTTGATTCTTATTCTCTCTTGTTGAAAATTTAATATTGAATCGAATAACATCTAATTCATCGATAAGAATTCATAAATCATAGAGTTATAAGCAAACAAGCACGACATGGTCGCGCGGAATTCAGCGATTTCTCGTCCGATTGTGAAACTATTCTTTCAATATGCTGAAAACAATTGATTGTAAAAATTCTAAAAAAAAATGGGACCACTTCGACGAGTTACCCTGTCGTTTGACACCTCACTCATCCAAATCGGTCTACAAATGGTGACGTACGAGCGGAACATCGGAAAAAAAAAAAAAAAAAAAAAAAAAAAATACACGTCGAATTGATAACCTCCTTTTTGGTTTTTTTGAAGGTCGGTTAAAAAGACTGAACTTACTTCCTGGACTTTAATAAAAAAATTAATTGAATGGCTTAGCGCCGCGTTTCAAAGAGCTTTTACCTTAATTTAATTTTAATTCACTAAGCGTTTCTATCGGTATCGTATCGGCAAAAAGGCTTATCGCTGCATCTCTAATTATAATTTTTTGAAAAACAATTTAAAATAATTCTCTGTTCTAACTAACAAATATTTATAAATAAATTTTACCTAAAATACCCACCCAATAAATAGAAATTGGCAGTTAAATGTGAGCGTTTTTTGTGAGGTTTTTGTAATTAATTATAATAAATTAATATGGTCAGGATACAATACTTCTTCTTCAGTCTGCTCAAAAATTATGGTGAGAATTCTGCGCAATAGCGCACACATCTCCCGACGTGTCGTCCATTTCGCCGGAGAAATGCCACTTGACTGGCCGTCGTGAAAACAGTCAACTGTCCAGACTCTAGCTAGTAGCTACTCGTCACTGTACTTGCACTTGCCGCTTTGCGAAACGCTTGACCAATGTAAATCGGACTTAATGGAGCCAATATTATGGCGAGTGCGAACAAGTGAAATTGCAGACAATTAAAAAAAACCATTGAAACCCTTTTTTTAAAACATAGTAAAAATAGTAATTGCTAGCGCGCAACCAACCGAATCAAAGGGAAAATTTATTCACATCAATGTCACTAGAGCTTGTTATCTCGCGGAGTCGGCTGGCTTCTGGCACAGTCTTCTAAATAAATATGCCACTCATTAAAACAAGTATCCGGCAGATAACGTAAACTATATTAATAAATTCATCCAAAATATTTACTCAAGTCAACCACAGTTTCATGTTCGCTCTATTTAGTCGCCGTCTGCCGATAGCGAAATAAAATAAAATAATGCTCTTTTTTATTTACAATCGTTAACGACTTTTTAAATATAAATGCGAAAGTGAGTTTGTTGATTTGTACGGGGTGTACTCTATGTACAAGGCCACCGAGGCAGTTATTATAAGTAATGTGATGATTGTAGGCAGACAACGTCGCGAGTGAGAAATAGCTAGGAGAGCGGTCGAACCCGTAAGCATGAAGTCGCATCTATTTCAGCAGATTCATTTCAATGATCAATATTACGCGATGATGTATGACTGCTCTAGTTGGGTCGTTTTGCACACGGTATTCTATTCCGAAATCATCTCGCACTTTAGCACATTAAGGGCTATCTGTTATTTTATTTGATAGCGTATCATATTTTTTACTGTTTATCAATTATTTTAATCGCAAGTCTTAGCGACTGTTGTCTCGATAATAATATCATGATTTATCCCTGCACCAGAACAATAATGGAGAAGGTTACTAGGTACGCAAAATCGCTTTGTCATAGTAGAGCTTTTATTTATAAAAATGCGCTAGTTTTTGTTTTGTTCAAAAAGAGCAAGTATTTTTGATTTTACACGCATTTAAAGTTCGTCAGCTCGTGTCAGCAGCGAGACGTCACAGTACAGCACTCGCTCTCTGTCTCTCTTCGTGACTGCTGTAAAATGACGTCACGTCGTCATACTTTGAAAATTCTGTATCTCGGGAATAAATTGACGTATCAAATACTTTTTTCACACGATTTTTCAATTTTCAATAAAGAATACGGTGGGCTAAAAATCAAAATGTGAGCACAGTCTCCAAAGTCAAAGTCAAAATATCTTTATTCATTGAAATCATATTTGATCATTTTGAATCGTCATTTTTTTAATATGTGGTTTACAAAAAAAAATTATTGTAAAAAGAAAAATATAATATTTGGTTTTATTAAGACCGAGTTAGAGCAGGTTCATTCCCAAGCTTTTTTATCATCTAAGTAATCCGTTATTTTATAGTATGCTTTTTTATAAAGTTTTCTTTTAATTGTTTTTTTAAATTTAATCACTGACAATTTAAGCATATCACTTAGGAGTTTATTATAAAAGCGTATACATTGCCCTTTAAAAGATTTACTAACTCCATTATCCTAATATATATTTTTTGTAATCTGAGAGTTTTCTGGTAGTCGAATCGATGGCTTAGGTCTTCCTTCCAGTCTTCTGTGCGGCAGATGCTGGATTGGGGATAAAGTGAAAAAAATGTTTTTATCTACCTTAATCTGGCGACATTGCTATTATGTATATTTAAAATAACGTAAATGGTAATATCTCGCCTATTATTATAAAATTCTATCTCGCCTGTCCATTCGACAGCAAAGCAATCAATCGGTTGCCATAAAATAATTTTTAGCAATTGTTAACTTCGCGAGCAACATGCATAATATGGTTGTCGAAGCACTGGAGTTTTGCCAAGATATTAATCGCATCGCTTCAGCGTTTTATTACTCTGTACTTAATGCGTTCGCAATTTTTGTGAACTAATTCTAATTGAGGTTAATTTGTTGTGTAAACAAATTTATTTCACTAAATTCATTAGGTACCTGTCTTTACAGCTCCTACTCAATTTTGGTAGAAACAGGGTGAAAAAAGATTGATTAATTATATTATTCGTGTGTATAAAAATTAATAATAAAAACTAGATTTCTGCTTCCTTGTATGAAAATGATTAAAGATTAGGTACATCCCATTCAGATCTAGGTATGCCTTACTTTTTCCATCGAAAGCGAAGCGCTGTCATTAAACCTACTAAGCACACTCGCAGCGCTCTCGCGAACAAATACTTCCTCTGGCAGCTAAAACTAAGTGGATAATAGCCCGCAGCGGACGGATCGTGGCTCAAAGCGTTCTACAATTGATCTTGTGGTCAATGTTGTGCAAAATAGATGCGAATATAAATTCCATTGCCGTTGATATGAACAAAGTTGTTTCAGACGAGGAGGAGCAGGCCAGGAGGCTGCCACCGCCGCCCCCTGTTAAAACTATGACGTACACGGTAAGCTTTTAATTACATTATTTTATATACCTACTTTGTGGAACATGTGATAAATGTAGAATTGTTTAGATCAATCACTATATTCATATACGTGGTTGGTACTTTTAGACTGTTATTCTGTAAGTCTCATAATAATAGGTATGATATAAAAAGAATTTATCATTGTTCTCAGAAGGATCCAGTCTTGTAAATAATTGTTTTATCAATATAGCATACATTTTGGCTGTCTAAAATAATTTGTTTATTAATTATTGACTGCTGTAGTTATTCATCAGATTCAGATAATACATTAATAAAACAATAAGGCTGAGTTTGTTTTCGAGTACCTTGAACAATATCTATCCTATGAATATATTACAATGAAGGACGGAAGGCAATGCTAGTTCAAATAATGTACTCTGATAGAACAACGTTAGTAAAGAGGAGTAAATTAATTTCAAGTGCGTTTTGCATTCTTTGACAGTGACTAATGTGTATTGTGCTTTTGTTACGAAGAGTTCAGAGAGAAAATCACTCAAAGGCACAACATGATATCGTTCGAGTGTCTCACCCAATTATATTATGTAGATGTGAAATAAGATGGACGTGTAACTTTGCAAAATATTTATTACTTAGATAATAATTACTTTTACCTTTATGGTATGGTGTGCTTGTCAGGTCCGTGACCGGGACACTCTGACGTCTCTGGCTGCCCGCTTCGACACCACGCCCTCGGAGCTGACCAAGCTGAATCGACTGGCGACGCAGTTCATCTTCCCGGGGCAAACGCTGCTCGTCCCGGACAAGAGGAAAGGTACCTCCATCACCTTATTGTTCATATCTCTGCAATAGGCGGTCCTTTTTTAACATCTGAAATAAAAAGAGGGATGTTATTAAGATTAAATAATACTAGCAATAATATACTATGTATTACAATTCCTTTCTTTCTTCAGCTAATTTAACCTGCAGCAGTTTCCTCTTCTCCAAACTTCTTTAGAGTCATTTTCTTACAATACAAGTCTTTAAGATTTTCACGACTATTCATTACTTCATTCTAATTGCAATGAATGTTATGTAGGTATTGGCGCCTGCTTTTAGTCGAAGGAAAAATATCGTGTCTGTACGTTGCTAACTAATTTATTCAGGATTAAAAATTCTTATCGTTTCATGTTAATGATGACGATTTTTAAGAGTACCTATTGTTGAATGGTTTCCAGGTGCCGTCTCTTCGTTTAAGTACATATTGATTTTTTTTCATCCACTCTCATTAAATTGAGCACACGTGCTCGCTGCTTTCGGCCGCTTCGACCTGCCGCTTCTCAAGTCCGTTCTGGATTTGGTCCAGAGACGTACAACTCGGTCTACCGGTTTATCGATCTAAGTAATTTTATTAAATTGAGAAATTGTGTTATCAGCGGCCGAGCATTAAGAGCCCTCTCTAAAATAGTATAGATATTATTCAATTACTATAGTTATCAGAAAAACAAATATAACATCTGTTATCAAATCAATGCGCTTATCAAATTGTGATAAAAAATTTAGTTTCGATATTATTTTTCTAATTTTAAAGTCTTCTTGAGAAGGAACATTACCTAAGTATAAAATTAAGTTGATAAAAAAATAAAAATACTTCAAGAGGAGTTTAGTTGTTTAAACATGAGACAATTTGCTTGTGTATTGTGGCCGGCAAAAGGCGTGCGCGCCATTCGACAAAATTCGCTGCCCGTGCTCCAGGCCTGGCTTCAATGCTTGACTCAGTTGCCCATCACTAATTCTGGAATATTATAAAGGTCTCAATATTAGCAGACTCTGGCTTGTCCCTGCATTTAATAAATTACATCATAAGTTATATAAGTATATATAGATCGGTAAAAATGCCTATAATTATTTTGAATTGCACACAAAAGCTTCCGGTTTCCAGTTTTTTTTTTGTGAAGGCAAAAAACTGTTGTCAAGAGTTTAGAAGGTTGCACTTTCTCGAAATCGATCCAATTAAATCTTACATGCTCGATCCCTTAAAGATATAATTTCACAACTATAATATACTATTACGTATATTGCTCGTTTTGAATGTGTGATGAACGGCAATTTGGTGGAGGGAAAAACATGAACTGTGAACAGGTGTACGTTCCACCTTACTGCAATGTTACAATGTATATCTATAAAAAAACATTGATGTGATGGTGGCAAAACTGATATATATGTCAATAATCAAGCGTTATTTAATCAGCTTGAGGTGAAGAGTGTTTTCAGAATCAGATTTTAATTCAGTATACCTATTACATAATTATCAACGTCAGTGTGTCTCATCGTTGCATTAGTAATGTTTTAAACAATTGTAACAAAAGTTAAAAACTCTATCCTTGCATCGTCAAAGTTCTTTTTCATATTGCCTTAAAGTTGATTCTAGCATCTTTCTCAAAACAAAGATACCACCAGAATAACTACACTTAACAAATTGCGTAAATCGTTACCGCTTATCAGTAAAACACTTTACTTCATAACACATTTCAAATCACAAATGAATGGCACATTTAATGTACCTACGTGAAATGTTCCGCGTCGAAAAATAAAATTCCACGAGACACCATAATGGTCAGTGTTGACTGATTAAAGTGCTGTGTAAGGTCACGGTCGTCGCCAACGGAACGGGCTGAAACTCGTTTTTTATTATATTACTCGAAACCTTTAATGAAAAAGATAATTTACTATTTCGTAAAGCGAACTGTAATTATATAAAAGTTTGTAAGCATCTTCCGTTCGCGTGACGTCGTCTTGAAAACATTTTTTTTCCTATTTGTATACCGCTCAAACAGTCGCGGCGTGGCGGAGTGCGCCTTTAAACGCGGCCGCCTCTGGCCGTCTCTACTAACAATCAAACGTTCTATTTCAAACAAGATATGGACTTTATCGCTCGATGATACTCTCTTCCCTATATTACAATATATTGTTGACTGCACAAGTATGTTTCAGTTTGAATTCCTGAAACGCTGGTACCATGGTGCGTTGTGTCGTGTCACTTTGTAGTGCAGCGTAGTGAATTATGAGTAATTACTGCTTTCGTGTCTTCAGATGCCGATAAAGAGTCGGATGGTCCTTCGGAAAGCGGCGACAACACGTCGGAGTCGACTCAAGGAGCTCCGAGCGAGCCCGCACAAGAAAAAGGTACGACATTTAACATTTAATTAATAATTTCTATGAGAATTACGTAAAAGTGATCGGGCGAATCTAACTGCATAATTAGCGACGTCATCGGGATCGAATGGCATCAATGCCGATTGGCTGCAGAGCTGTATTCTTTGTGTATTTTATAATTACGCGTGACGTTTCGTATTTAAGGTTATAATTTTGTTAATTATTTATCTCATCCGCACACGGCCCACAATGAAATAATTAAAGTGACATTGTGCCTCCATTGCCTCGTCTAAGCGAGAGATATTAAGAAATATATGGCATTTTTGAAATAATAATGAAATAATTTTGTGTTCAAGGTCTTGTTACACATCTGTTCTGTATTAAATCATATTTTTATTATAACTAAGTGCCCGCAACTTCGTAGCGTAGCTTAAGAGCCTGTGGCCATTCGCAATAACTAATAAGGTTTGGAGTCCCCTTCTGGAGGTGCTTAGGTCAGGTACATTCGAAATGAGTTGTATTATGAAAATGTCATTGAGTGAATGCAAATTTGTGTGAAAATGTAAATAAGACGTAATTGTGTTGTTGTTTTGTTATCGCTACGCTCGAAGGAAAATTTTATCGCCATAGTCGTAGCGTAAACGAGAGAGAGGGGTTTCGTAATACTATGGGACTTTATGAACAATTCATATGCAAAGTGAGTTTTATGCAAAAAACATTAATAACCTAGTATAGAAACAGTGTAGAACTTGGCCAGGTGCTCATCCAATAGAGGTGTGTATTTCAGAAATCCTGGACAACCTGAGGCCGGTGTCGCCAGAGGTGGCAGCGAGCAGCAGCGGCCCTCAGCGCTTCCTCAAGATCAACGTGCGCCACATCACCGACGGACAGGTATATAGTTTTTTACAAAGCCTATGTCCTAAATTCAGTTCAGTGCTGTAAGCGTAAAAGACATTGTTACTTTCGCATTAATAATATTATTTATCTATTGATTTATACACTGCATAAAAATAATTATACAATAAAAAAACAACTAAGAATTTAATATAAATTAATAGAGATTAGGTATTATTGTGCAACAGTTGTCATCCTCCCCAAATGTTATACAGTCACCGCCTCTTTGACTAAGTCGGTTGCGTGTAAGGCCAGAAGTCCTGGGTTCGAATCCAAAAGAAAAAAAATGTTTCGGTTGGGTAAGCACAAAAGGGTGATCCCCTGGTTTGCCTGTGATGTTGGAAGCACCTTGTTTAATGAAAAAATTGAAGATTGTTTCTTAAGAGCGTTACGTTGCATTTGAGGGCGTCGTGTCGGGAGTGCTGCTCGTAACACCGAACGCGGTGATGTTCGACCCGAACGTGTCGGACTCGCTGGTGATGGAGCACGGCCCCGAGGCGTACGGTGTCATCGCGCCCATGGAGTACGTCGTCAACGCGGCCATATTCTTCGACATCGCGCACATGCGCACGCACGGCCCCGACCACAATGCGCACAAGTTTGTACTTTCTTCCTTCATTCTATGCACAACTATTATAGTGGAAGAAGTCAAGCGAATTAGGCGTTGTACGTTTCTCTGCTTTTACCAAATCTTTGATATTCACCAAGTATAATCAAGATTGTTTTTAACTTAAGGAAAACAGCATTTTATACTCTGATGATTAATTCCACGGAACTTGACAATTCAGAAGGATTGTCAACTTTGAATCATACGCACTGTGTGTAAGAAAAACTAAGATTTAAAAGTTTACTGATTATTTTAAAATTGTAATTACAATTTTTATTATCATATTATTCAAATTACTATAATTATTAAGGATTTTTTTCTTTTACATTTCTATACATCCCTTTTCCATAATCCATAGATTACAAACCTTTTTTGAAAAAACCTTTTTGTTTGTTAAATATTTACGCCGCGTATGTCTGTCATGTTGTTCTACACTGTTTTTTATTCAGCCATAAAAAATTACATTCTAGTTCGTAGTGTGCATTGAATGCACAAAACAAACACTAAGTTGTATGTGTCATAATCCTAAAACGAATGATAATTTCTCGCGTTTGAAGAGCGCTGAACACAATTCGCGTGTACAAATGAAACTACAATGATTCATGATCAGACAATGCGTTGTATTGTGTTACAGAGTCGAGCAAGCTGAAATATATTACATGCATTCACCCGGCAAGGACTCGCTTCTAGTCAAAGTGAGTCTATTATTCTCTCACCTCTCTGTTCCTTGTTTGAAGTACGTCCTGGATCGAACATCTAAGTAATGGGATTAATTAAATTATTATTCAATTTTAACAAAGTTTCAAACATTATTTACTATTGAAATTGTACCTATTAACCAAGAAGTATGTTGTGTACTAAGGACGAAACGTTCCCCGAGCTGCAGGCGGCCGGAGGGGGAGGTGCTGATGGCGATGGGGAGGAGGGACTGGAGGAGAGAGGAGGAGCCGCCTTCCCCAAGGCTTTCGAGAGGGACCTCGTCACGCCCACCACACAGGTAATCTTTTTTTTTTAATTACTTGTAAATTTACATAATTTAAGTAAAATTGAAGCTAAATTCACTTATTAACGAAACAATAACGAGTGAAAGCATTTTGTATGAACAGCAACAAAGTACCGAAGAGCGACGAAAGTCTTTGCTGGACCACCACTGGGCCATCCCCAGCAAGGACAGGATGTCCATCGATCAAGGAAGTGAGGTTCGTATATAATATCTATACTTTTTCCTTCATATTCAGAATCCGGTCTGTTTTATATTTTGAATTCTTTTAGTGCTTTTTTCTATTCCTCATGTTTTTTCTATATGTTTCTTTAGTATTTTTAACCTTTTTTGTTTGCTTTCGTTCTTTAATTATTTTTGAATCTTTTTACTTACTTCTGTTATCATTTGATTCTTATTATTATTCTTTCCTTGAATTATAGTTCTTTACGTTCTTGTAGCAATTGTTTCATTTCGAGTGATACTTCTTTCTTACTGCTTATTTTTACTTTCCTAGTTTCTGTTTTTAGTTGACTGATTAAAGAATCATATCTTTCTTGGATTGATATGTATTTTCCCCCACATCATTCAACGATAGATTGAGATTGTTTATAAGAATTAAGAAAATCCGAATTACATGTGCATTCAATAGCTTTCGTAATGTTCTGAATTCTTAGCTTTTTCTTCTTCTAGCGAAGACTAATATCTGTATCAAAGTTATTGATATCAGTAAATACGGATTAAATGCGTTTTTGCATTAGGATTTACTTATAAAGTAGTTAAGTTGTACATAATTTTGCCTCTAAATAATGTAAGGTATGTTTATATATTGAATTGTAGGTGTGTTAGTAGCATGATAGCTTAGAATCGCTAATGAGATATAATAATAGTGAATCGTTTTAGGTTTCATCGAGCGCCGATCACGGCAAAGAAGAGAGCTGTGAAGTGTCGATAGTAGAAGGCGTGGAAGGCATGGAGGGAGACGTGGAAGGAGCCGTCTCCGCCGAGGCAGAAGATGGTGCCCACCTGGTGAAGCTCTCCTACCACGACTCGGGCATCGACATTCGCGACCCTCTGCTGCACGTCACGCCGGCCAACTCCAAGAAGGTAGGCCAAAATAACACACCTAGCTTAATGAAGCACGGTTCAATGCCTGCCGAGTTATTTGCAATGAAGAAGACAACTAAGAATTTTGATCAAAATATTTAAACTACAGTATTGTGAATAATTTTAGGCGAGTATTGAACACGAGGACTTTCACCACGAAATAGAGACGATATACGAAACCCCGGAAGAGTTACTTGAGGACATACATTGCGATGTAACGTACGAAGCTAACTTCTTGAAGTGTTTTCTGGAACTCGATTTAGATGTGTTGCCTTCCCCCACCAGCGAGGTGAGGAAAGTAACGAGACTTCTTGCCTTCGACGGGTGGTCGGTTTTTTCTCGGCAATTTAAAGTTTTCATGGTGTCCGAGAGGACACCATGAAAACTTTGAACTTTTGAAGAATACACTTCCAATCAATACTTTTTCTATCTATGGTCTCGGGCTGTATTTTAAGAGCTTCGGTCCAAGAAGAGGTTTCTTCCATTCTATCATACTTGTAGCTTTGGAACAGGACTTTTCGAAAAGTTTTCAGCTGTTGTATTTGTCCTCCCTTAGAGCGTTTGTGTTGTGGCGTATTTCGAGTTGATAAAGCCTATATCTGTTTTTTTTAAGTTTTTGTCTAATTATAAATGTCCCGTGTAGGTATTTAGCGACGCAGACATAGTGCTCTCTGGGGAGTGGGTTCCGCCCGTGTGCCTGCCCCGTACCGAGCCTCCCCTCTCGGCCCCTCCCCTCGGCGAGAACGATAGAGCGCAACGCAAGCAGGCAGCCGTCTCTTTCTCGCTCGACGGCCAGCAAAAGGAAGATCCTTCGAAGCCGGATAAAAAGAATAAGGTATTTTAGAGGCCCGACTAGACTTATAGTGTTTTTAGTGAAAGGATATCAATTTAAAGTTTAATAACTTTATGTTACATATTATAATTTGAAATTTATTGTAAATATAGTTTCTGAAAGCGGTTGTTACTTTTAGATGTTGAAGCGCCTATCCTACCCGCTGTCGTGGGTGGAAGGTCTGACGGGTGAAGGACAGGTGCCAGGGTCCGCCTCTCAAGCCGACTCTTTGCCGACCTCCGCCGAGAGCCAACAGTCCACCAGCGTATTCTCCAAAGTGTTTAACAGGTACATAGAGGTTTTGACCTTTGTACACTTCAGTCTCTCTATAAAATGCAGTTCCTTATCGCCTAAGTATTCGGCTCACATCTAATCTAAGTGGTACGGTTTGACAGCCTTGACAGATTGAAAACAGGGATTGGGTCATATAAATCGATTTCAAGAGATATCGATAGCATTTATTTGTAATTACTAATCGATTATTATATTAGATCGAAATTAGATGATTTTACATAAAATTATGTTAATTTACAATATTTTTAATTTTAATTATGTGTTTTTGTTGACAGTTGGATGTCAGCTGAAAATTGAGTATTATTAAATGCTAAGACGACTGAATTAAAAATAGATTTTTACCGATTATTCGAATACAAGTGAACTTGCATACTCGCAATACTACGGTAAAGTACCTAACTAGGTGACTGAAACGTCGTCTAGATAAAAGCTATCTATTATAGTATATACTTATTGGTTATTTTGCTTTGTTTGAAAGATTTAAATTTAATGATTAAGAATTGTACAAGTTGTGATAAAACAAAAAAGGTTATTGAAGTTGTGTCAGTTAATCCTGTGCACAGTTGTTTCGGCTTGAAAAGTATAGCGCTCCCGAAACGATCGATCTGCATGACATGCGTTACGTGAATGGTCATGCAGCATGAAGGACTCGATTTTTTTGCACTCACTACTACTCTGTGCTATTATTATTATTATTTATACCTATATGAATATACCTATCCTATAGGTTTTGATACTTATACGCAACAAAAAATACAAAAGACTAATTTATAATTACTAATTTTTTCAAACAATTGCCTATTTTGTTTAATGAAATATTTTTCTTGTTATTGTCAATGTATGTTTTGCTCTTCGAGTCCCATAATTCTGGACAATCTTTATACATAGATATGAATAACAGAATGATTTTTTTCGCATCTGCGCTCGCGTGTCGTCGTCGTCGGGTAGCTCTTGTCCACTGTACTCGTCCATTATGGACGCCGTCTCGAAGCAAAGCAAACTGAGGTTTTGCATGACATGCCGATATCGAAACGATCAGTCACGCATGACAGCACGTAATGCATGTCATGCCGCATGATCGTTTAGGGAGCGCATATGAAACGTCAAATGTACCTCTTAGATTAGACAGACTACTCGTATAATCTTTAATATAAGCGTCCAAACACACGGACTGCAAGTTGCTGTCGACTGCAGTCGACGTCAGCCGTTGACATCCCAACTTCAGATTACATAGAAACATTGTTATTGCTCCTACTTCGTCGACGCCGACAAAAACGAAACATAAAAACACGTTCAATATGGGTTCAATAAATATTAATCAATTTAATACAAAAAATAATATATACATATAATTAAGTGTATACGTATTTTTTTTTAGTATACGTATTTATTCTTGAAGGTTGTTAGGTACCTACTTTAAAAATAACTAGCGACCCGCCCCGGCTTTGCACGGGTATAAAACATATATAGAACCCTTCCTTTTCAATCACTCTATCTATTAAAAAAAACCGCATCAAAATCCGTGGCGTAGTTTTAAAGATGTAAGCATACAAAGGGATATAGGGGAAGAAAAAGCGACTTTGTTTTATACTATGTAGTGATTAGGTTGATCCTATTACGTTTTCATTTTCAATAATAGAGGATTTGGAAAGTCCAGATTAAAGTCTTCATTAGTAAATGAAAAAAAGGTGATATTATTAACGCGCACTCTTGAACTATTTTTTATTGCAGTCAACTGCAGTCGACAGCAACTTGCAGTTCGTGTGTTTGGACGCTAACACAACTCATAGTTGAAATGATAGGCTAATACGAATATTGCTTATGACGAGTAATGCCAATCAAATTGCTTTATTTAGTAAAAAACAATTGTCGGAAGTAACTGCATTAATGGTTAGCAGTGGAAAGTGAAATGAAAGTTTACTTTCCTGCAATGACTTTGTTGCCGACCGTGTAAAAAGTGGATTACATTGTTTGTACATTATTCTTGACCGCCCCTGTGAATAATGTATGTCGACGCAACCCGGGAGGGATCGGTTTCGGACATGAAATTAATATAGCATTATTTGAAATTTTTCCTTTTTGCTACCGTGGATGCTAACCGGGACGTTCTGAACTCCGCTCCGTTCATTGGTGCCCGTAGCTCCCCAATGAACCTAGTGGAGTTCGGAACTGGGTTGTTCCTGAGTAAAACCCCGTCGGAGGAGGCGCC
Organism: Aporia crataegi; assembly: GCA_912999735.1. NCBI lineage: Eukaryota > Metazoa > Arthropoda > Insecta > Lepidoptera > Pieridae > Aporia > Aporia crataegi. The sequence continues at coordinate 153,075 of OU538742.1, forward strand.
GCATAACGCGCCGATCGGGTACGTCCCGCGCCACTACCTCTCGAGCCCCTACGCCACACTGATACGCACTGACCGTTGTAGACCGCGACCGTACTTGACGTTAGGAAACGTATGAACTCCAGTTCGCGAGCGAGACCGAGACCGCTCGGTCTCGCCATACATTCGCGCGGTCGCGGTCTCGGGCGCGAACCGCTACCTTAACAGTGTCTCGATTGCTATTTCAGTCAGAAATCTTTGAATTACGCAATGTTTATGAGTTTTAAAGCCAAAATACACGTAAATACCGTAAAGCTGTTCCGTGTCAGTGTGGGCGAAGAAGCCTCTTGTTTGTGACTTGACTTTTCCACTGATGTCTTTGGTCTCGTGTTGTGACGTGAACTTTGAATCTCACGAAAGTAACAATCTGGATTCAACGTTCTCGACGCTTATATTTCCGTGAAGTGCTAAGAAGCATGCAGTATTATATGTGTTAGGTGTAGAAAAAAAGAAATAGAAATGTATAGTTTGGCCGTATCGTGTGAATATTTCTTTTTCCTCTTACCGTACTACCTACTTTCTGTTTCACTTTATCAAGCTTATCTTAGGGCAAGTGTTATTATTCATATATTTCCTCTGCTGTATATTTTTCAAATGATAAAATTTTAATAAATCTTCAAAAACTAGAATTACTGCTAGCTGTGTATATCTAGTAGTCAGCGGTTTTTTCCAGGTTAATTTGAGGAAAAAATCGATAAAGCTCTCTCAAAAAGAATATTTTATTCCGTTTTTACAACATCATGTATGTACCACTCCTCCGTAGCGTATTGTTATAATATGTAATAGTCCTCCTCGATAAATGGACTATACGACACAAAAATATTTTTTCTATTGCAAACAGTAGTTTCTGAGATAAGCGCGTTCAACCACGAATCTCGAATTCTTCAGCTTCATAAAAGTAGTACCTATTTCTACTTATCATTAGCGTCGGCTTATTTTAATTCCGTAGTTGAAGAATTTCCAGTGGCACATCATTGCACATGATTGTTTTAGCTATTGAATAATAATCACCAAATTCCGCTCTGGCGTGATCCCTTCGGCTTACCGCTATTTCAGTAAAGTAAACCTCATTCGCGGTCACTTTGAGTTGGCCACCATCAAACACCACCTGCCCACCATATTGGCACTTCATGTTTCGTTAAATTAGCATGGGATGCTGCGCAGGGCTTAATATCGAACCACTATTTTCTTGAAGCAATAAGCGATGGAATAACTTGGTGTTTCTGTTTGTGTATCTATTTCAAGGGGACGAATCCAACCTTATCTTTAGTTTAACTTAACTAACTCTGTCACATCGTTCACAAATATAATTTAAAAATATGCATAAAACGCAAATAAATCTAATTCTGTGTAAACTGATTGGTCGTTAAAAGGATCATGGATGATGTAGTACGCTGATTTTAAGCGATTAATGATCTTGGAAATGCGTAGGCGCAGCTCGCTGGGCGGGTTCGGACGTTCCCACACCAAAGCAAACATAATGCCGCAACCGAAACTCGACTACCGGAGCATGGTATCTGTGGACGATATGCCTGATCTGTTTGCGTCTTTCGATAGTATGTATTGTATACTTTTACCTTTTTGTAAAGTAAAACCTCAGTTGATATACATTTTAATGCAATATTGAATAGGGGCATCGCCCTTCTATCGATTATGATAATTATTCAAATGGTTTTCTCTGGTTCAAAAAGTTTTATGAACGTGGTTGGAAAAAAATGAGAACCTGACTGAATTTGTTGGCTGTTCTTTTCAGATTTGGGCGCGTTCTTGAAAAACCTGTAAACTTAGGTTTAAAGAAGTGACTTTCATTAAACCTGACAATAAAGATATTTTTGACAGAACTGATCCCCCGTCCGGCGAGGGCGAGCGACGACCCGCCCCTGTATCTGCGGCTGCGCATGGGCAAACCCGCGGGCCGACCTCTGCCCCGCTCCACGCCGCTCATGTCCTACGGCCGCAAGCGGATGAAGCCCGAGTACTGGTTCGGAGTGCCCAGGAATAGGTGAGTGATTATTATAACAGATAAATAAGTAATACGACAAATGTGAATAACGCCTACTTTACTCTGAAACAATATACGATTTGTTCGCACATCGAACGAGTAGGCGGAGTTACATCAATATTTGTCTTTATGACGCATTCATAGCTCCAAAATAACTTTGTTGCTTTGCATCTTATAAGGATGATCATAGGTAATCGAAACAAATTAGACGTAGATGAAACATTTAATTAGCGCCTTTTTGTTACTAACAACTATATTAAAACACACTATTTCAGATAGAGCTAATCGAACGCGTTTGCTTAGGAGCAGAATATTTTATCACACAGCAATTTCGCCTTTAATATATTTAAGATAATACATTCGACAGCACTACTGTGACGTTTACATTAAGAAATAGGTAAAAAGGTTCAATAAATAATAGAGGTCGTGTTGGTGGTGGTGCTTGTAGGGTGGACGACCTTTTCAAGTTCCTGACGCACTGGGTCCCGGACCGCTACGGGCCCCTCGGGGACGTGGCCGCGAAGGGCTTCGAGCTCATCGACAGCGACACCGAGTTCGACGACGACGACTCCAAGCCCGGCCAGAAGGTAATTTCAAATGTGTTGTGACCTCCAGCTGTAATGGTTTTTTAACCGATAAACTTAGTACAAAAGGCATCTGGTGAATGTATGAATTGAGAAAGCACCGTTCCTGTTTGCGTCATGACTCATTAATAATAAATTATCGACTACTGATCGAGGTCTGTAAAGGTTGGATTATGTTTATACGTATCAGTACTGATATTTCTCTTACTACATTAGTTTTCTTACTTTAGCTGTGAAACATTCTTAGGACGCATCTGCAATTCTTGCTCGTATATCTTGTAATTCTTCTTATATTTTTTGTTTAAATCAATGACGTCTCGGGCACTGTCAGAAACATGTTTATTTGTTAACTAGCTAGCTAGTTTCACCCGCATTAACTCAATGGTTTTCTTCTCCTACTAAGCCTACCTATCAAAAGAAATAATTTAACCCGTCGTTGCAAAAAAATGAAGCGTAGCTAATTGTGTCTCGTTAAATCAACAGTAAGCTGAAAGGCGCCTTATCGCGACATCACTCATCAAGATAACTCCCTTATCATTTATTTACTAAAACATCCTAAAAGGCTAGTGGTACACGTGCGCCTCAATCGTGGCACTCGAGCTCTTCTACAAAGGTGGACTTCGTTCATATGTAGTTGCATGTTTTTTTAACCCTCGACGAAAAAAGCGGGTGCATCTATGGGTGCATGGGTCTGTCTGTCTGCAGCCCCGATGTCGATGCGTGTTATGAGATATTCTTCGGGAGATTTTTAAATTTTCAACGATTTAACTTGTCAAGTTGTGCTATTCGTTTTCAGGAGCGAACTGGAAGCAGCGGTGACGTCTCGGATCTCACAAGGGAATCTTGGGAGGTGAGCTTGTATTTCACTTTACTTGCTATAATAAACCTAACAAAAATTCCTACTTAACTAACCTACTGTTATCGTTGAACAAAAAAAGCTTTCTAACACGCTATGCCACATTTCACATTACAATAATTATAAATTTGTTTCGTCTGTTTAAGATGGTAAAAAAATTAATTCACTGTTTACACTTGTTTACTGCTTGTCTTTGAAACATTCTTTAATGCGTTTCCCGTCTCTGATACTTGGCGATTAGCTTCTTTTTTTTCTTTTACTTTTTTTTTGTAAAGGACCTGATACTTTTTACCAATAACCTGTGAAAAGATCTACAAATGCAAGAATGCGCTCAAACTATTGACTGAACAGATATTTTGTCAAACTTTTGAAATGTCTGTAGACCAATGACAATGAATGGGTCGCACAACAATGTAAAAATAGACATCGATTAGATTCAATTTTATTAGTTTGCGGCCGCCTTCTTTGTTAATTGATGAGTTCATGTTAATCATGTAATACTTACGAAGGCAGAGGCAGTTAACAGAGTACACAGCATCAGTCCGTACTTTCAAAACAAGGAGTTGATGTATTTAACCAAAGGATATTAAATAATATAAATGACATAGAAAATGACGTTAACACTTCTTAAAAATATTTACAACGAATGAAGCTATATAATTTGGTCTGAATAATGCATTCGCGAAGATCTCGCTCTTGCCATTAGAAATGTATCATTTGAAGTGTACACTTATATGCAACTGTGCGTAGCTGCTCAAGGCGCCCTACGTGAGAATATATTCGATAATGAAGAGCCAGGCCGAGGCGCTGGGCGACTCCCTCGGAGAAGACCCTCGGCCAGAGGTATTGGCCGCTCCGAACTCGCTCATCGTGCGCACCTCGCGAAAACTATTACATTTTCCCAAACGGCTGATAAGCTTAGCACAGTGAGCGTTTTCGGTCGCCGGCTTCTACGCTAGATGTATGTTTGGCACGAGAACTTAGAGAATGCACGACCGAAGTCGGAATGTGAAGCATGCGCCCGAGCACGTCACGAGCGTAAACACTGAGCCTGTTAAGGTCGTCTGCGCGGTGATTGCGTTGCGATTATGAATCAATTGACGGTCCGTGAGCCTTGACTTGCTCGATCCGTATGCTTTCGGTTGCACCTAGCGAATCCCGTAGACGCGCCAAACGTATCTCCAAGCCAACGTCTTCCAACGTACTCTGTGTCACAATTTTTAAATTATTTGGATACTGTAATTAAATATAAGTAGATTTATTTAAGTAATACACTTAATAAACTTGTTTCAACCAAAGCGGTTAGCCGGTTACAATATTATGCGTAAAAGGTTCGTTGCGTTGAATGTTGTTTATTATGATGAGGTACCTATCTACCGAAAATTGTAAACTACATCGAATTATACTTAACTAGTTGTGCCCCGCGGCTTCGCCCACGTTGCTTTCGTCTTAGCGTTATGTTGTACCTATAGCCTCGATAAATGAAATATCCAGCACAAATATAATTTTTTAAATCGAGCCACTGCTTCCCGAGATTAGCGCGTCCTGTCAAACAAACAAACTGCGGCTTTACAATATTAATAGAAATACCTATTTGTTTTATACGTTTAACATGAATCGAGGCGCGGAGGAAGTTGGAATCATCGACCCTACCTAGGTGTAGGTACCCACGAGTAATATTGAAGTAGGTAGTAATGAAAAATGTTTTATTTGTTTCAACATCAAGTAATGATATGTTCACAAAACGATAAAAGGCCTGTTTGTTCATAAAAGGAAGTGCTATTTACGTCTTGTTGAAGTTAAATTGGCGGTTAATTGTGAGCCATTGTGGCGAAAAGTTAACCAGCGGGAGGTATTTTAAAACGTGTAACGCGGTATTCCAGGTGCGTCCCTTCACCGATCTATTTTCACCTGCTGATATTGATTTGTTGTTTGCGTTATCTCAGGAAGCAGTGGCTCGATTTTAACAAATCTTTTTGCCGAGATAGTCCACGAGCGCGCGGCTCACATATGGCCAAAAGGGCAACGAGTGAAATTGAAATTGTCCATCTCGATCACTTGAGCTTCGAACAGAGCCACAAAGGCTGACACCGTTCTCTCTTTGTCGGGGCTTCAAAAGATACCAAACTTCAAGTGAAATTATTATAAGTTCATTAGACGAAAAAAAGTGCTTTTTCTAATGTTTATGATATTATAATTTTGTATATACTCTGTATCTGGCATAAATCGCCCGTCCTTTCAGTTTGACAACATAATTGTGTCTATTGTGTTAATAGTGTGCTCTTAGTTTTTCAATAAGTTTGACTCGTCTCCGAGGGTGTCGTGCATTGAGTGACTTAAACGGAGGGCTCTGAAACAGCATGACTGCAAGTGGTGCCCTTTAGAAGCCTATGCGATGCGGTAAAGAGAAGTTTTCATTATTAGTCTTAGTGAAGGACGTTTGACGGAAAACAATATTCGTAAGTACAGCAGTACAACATTCTTGGTCTTATTAGAAATATTTCCTTTCATACGGTATTAAATGAAGCCGGCTAGATGTTATCAGATCCAGCGTGATCGGGTTAATTTTTATTAATGAGTCAGTTGTATTGTATGAAATAATATTCAGCTGCATGTGCATCCACATACAGGCGCACTTTATGCTATCAATTAATTATTTTTAGCTTCAATCTAGAAGTAAAGGCATTTTCATAATAGTTTGATTTTTTCGATCATGTCATTGCAAAATAAATTTAAATTACCAATGTAAAGAATAAGTAGTAAGTGTAGTTTTAAACCGACTTCAAAGTGGAGGAGGTTCTTAGTTCAACTGAATTTTTTTGAGGCCAATGATTATTTTTGGTTTGATTAGTAATCGTGTTATATGTTTTTAAATGATTTTTATTCCATGCAATACAATCTTAGAAGTTATTGAAAAGCGTAATTTCGTTCGAAAACTAGTTTAAAATATATAACATACTGAATAAAAGAGATGAGTGGCCACCACATGTGCATCGTAACGTGATAGGCCTGACGGGCCCAGGCCGGTAACCAATAAGTATATTATTATGGGATGAAAGTATAAGTGTCCGGTTACGTCGGGCCCTCGAGCCTTCTCCTCTGAACACCCAATGAGGATCGGTTAGTCCATTTATGAGATGTTCTCCTTCGAAATCATTATGTTGGGGATTTTTGTCTTCGGTTTCACATGTTTATTGTCCATTTTGTGTCCCTTCATATTAAAATTTCGCCGTTAATTAGGTACTTTGTGTTCTTTATTGCTAATTTTAACATTCGGCTAATTGATTTTTAATAATCATTTCATTAAGAGTTCACTGATACGTTTATTTTCGTAGATATCTAATTATCTTTACTGCCGCATTATCTATATATTAACAAATATTGTTTATTGAACGTCGTTAAAATGTTTACAGATAACTTCTGTAAGTAGCTTTGTCTTGGCTTCTTGTTAGTCTTGTTTAATCTCGTTCATCTAGGTTTGGGTCACGACTCACGCAACAGTTTATTATATTTTTCCTTCATATAGTTCATACTCGTATGAAATAAAGAACGTTCAAGTCTTATAAGAGCGTACGTCTGCAGTCCGCCACAATGCGATTAACCCTTTGTTCGTGGGGGGTTCAAAACTTGAAGCACATTTCGTGTTAGAAAGTCGTGGATTCTGTTTCAATCGACCCACCATGAACTTGTCACTGATTCGGTGGTACGAGGTAGGATCCCATAAATCTTGGCACGTTGATAATATACGGGATAATAAATCGTTAGGTAGCCGCTGTCCGCTGTCCGCTGTCAAGAACACTACCATAACATGACGAGTAGGTGTAACTTTACATGAAATAGCCACTTCCTCGTTTACGCATTATCATTTGTAATTAAAATGTTGCGTTTACAGTTAGGTGTGTATCTATTGAGTTTTATCTTTAAACTTTTATAACTGTACAGTGAACATAATAATAATTATGTTATGTTGTATCTCCCGCTGTTTCATAAAACTGCTTTCCTTTGACAAAATATCAGAGGTTATATAAAAATAAGTATGTTCTTGGCCGTGCCTCTTTATAGCTATACTTTTTAAATGGTCATCTTTTTATTGCATCGGAGGATGCAAAAAGTGGGCTATAAAAATTTCGGACTTGTTGCAAGATAGGTGACGCGTCCAGCCAACTTTAGTCGGCAAGCAGGCAGGAACCCCTGTGCCTTACAAACGCGTACAAACCTTTTCATTATTCTTAACTTTCAAGGCGCCACTAATCAGTCCATCGTGTGTCATTATTGTTATTTAATGAGTTATTCATTTAGATATTTTTATTTAGCCATCACGTTTGTTTACACTTTTAAAATGATATGACGATCAAGTTTACTGAATTAATTTACTTACCGCTTGCCAATAAACCGGTCGGCCGGCGAGCGTGCACTTTTGGTCGCTGAGTGGGGGGCCACGCATGCCGAGTGCCGGCCCGCGTCTTTCTTTAGCCTCTAGCTGTAGCTCCGAGCTAGTAGCTAGTCCCGAAGTGGCTTCGGTACGCCGTACTCGCACTTCTGCCGTTTCACTTGCATTCCTTGAATATCTTCGCCTCACGCGAACCGTCTACAAACATCAGTGAATCGCTTTGTGAAACAATAAAAACTTTGTTTATAAGCAAAGCGGGCGGGCAATTTTCGATTGAAAACACTCATTAAACCGTGCATCGCGCCGGACGTGGGTGTACATAGAACGTGTTTTTTGTGACATACGCGCGTGCGTTTTATCTGAGGAAATCCGTTTAAATGCAGACTGTGAAATGGACAGAGATGGTGCGGCTCGGGCCGCCGACGCCACCGCCGACCGCGTTCGACCCTCAACAGGTGAGGCCAAAAAGAAAGTTGTCTCCGCGGCCAACAACTGCGTCGTACGTGTCTCCTATTATTTAGCAACGCGACTTTATTCGCTTATTTATAAGAAAACTCGTCCAACCCTAAGCTTCGAATGTCAGACTGGTCTTCCGCGCAGTGCTCGAAAATAAATGCACTTGGTAATTAGCTTTAGCAAATATTTACTCGCATTTCCTGTATGTGAGGATAATGTGCGAATTGCAGTAATGCAGTGCTGTGTTACTGGTTTAACAAATCGCCATAAATGTCAAATAATTGGTGCCTTATAATATCACAATGATAAATAATCGCTTATACGTATGGCTTACTAAATACCTACTAGATTTTACGAAATTTTGTTAACAAAAATAAGTGGTTATATTTTGAATATTTCAGTAAATAACGTTTATTCAATGCCAATAACCGAAATAGTAAAATATATTACACACATAGGGTAACATTGACACAGTTAAAAATACAAAGTAGGTATGGAATAGGTACCATCAGCCATCAGGGGCTCATCTTGCTAAATGTGGGTAAGAACCTACCTACCAATGTTTTATTCACGGCCTAAACTTAACCCGTAGGTAATAAGCCATAAGCTGTATAATTTATGTCGTTTAAACATTTTTTATTGTGTTTATCAACAATTCTGGGAAAAAACGTCCTCAAGCACGAGTCTGTTTCCATACACGTAACATACAATTTCGAATAACATAAAAAACTTTATAACACTATTGGACGATTATCTTATTTCTGTTTATGTAAGTTTAATAGATTTCTACTGCGACTGAAGTCGCCGCCAAATGTTTCTTAAATAATCAGTAACACACTGGGTTTTTCAGATAACTTATAAAATATTAGTATGATTACAGAAATATTAACCGGCTAATCCTTTAATGATAAATACCTATATTGCACTATTCACGAATGATTTACACATTATAACGTAACCTTATACGATCGTCGTGAGAAGTCAGTCGCAGAGTACCTATACTGCTCCTACTGATTTACCTTAACTCAAACAAATAATAAGTGATAGGTCCAAAAGTTATTTCTAAACTTATCAATAATGTTGCGAAACAGGCAGCTTTCTTAATTCTTTTTAGAAAAATGAAGAAAGCAAAAAGCCTTCGTGAGCTATTGTTGTTTCAATTTCAATTGTATACACTGATACTCGTATGAATGCGCACAATGCTAAATAATTTATTCAATCCGTAGGTGAACGGTGCATTGATTATTTCACTCTGCTAATGTTTAGAGCGAGTAGTGCGAGACGCTGTTGAACTGCTTAGTGCAAGGAATGTTTTCTCACGCGCATCTTTCCATCATACATTTTCCTTCATACTACGTTTCACTTTCATCAATTATTATAACATGTCTTTTTCAATTTATTTAGTACAGAATGTATATTCATTAAACGATATCTTACGTTGTGGCATGACGCACCGAGTACTTTTAAGTCGCATGATTATTGGATTGCAAATTTAATTTGTCACTATTGATTGGAGGAAACAGAAGGTAACTTTTAATGAGACTATTAATTTTCTTTTGATTAATTTATGATGGACAGCCGTTTTACTGAGACCTTCGTTAAGATCCAAGATGGAGCGACGATTTCCCATCGTGTTAAATAAAACCGTACTCGGGTCAGTACCTAATTCCCTTACTGAGAATCGCTGTTTGTAATATCTGTAAAAAGATGAATGAACTAAAACAGGTGCTGTCCATGAGCGATGAGTTGCGGCGGGCTCTGTACTCGTCGAGCGCCTCCGTCGACATGGAGTTCTCTCCGCCAGACCTCATCGGCACTTCCGAGATCTTCACCATGGAGCACAGGTTAGCACGAGATCACTCATTACATACAACAATTGCTTAGTGAAAAAATCATAAATTAAATAAATATTAAACCTTGAAGTATATTAATTGAGTGACATATCATTTGAACAGAGAGAAGTTATGCAGCGTGCTGCCGGCGCGCGCGCAGGGCTACATGTGGTCGCTGGCATTCAGCACGAGCCAACACGGCTTCTCTCTCGCCTCCATGTACCGCAAGATGCAGAGAGTCGACAGCCCCGTGCTGCTGCTCATACAGGACACTGATAATAATGTCGGTTCTATACTAAAGCATATCTTCATTTGCGATGCCCTACTGCCGTGCGTGTGTCACAGAACGTGACTGGCATCTAATTAGCTCATTACAATCATTTCATTACTCTCTCTCTCTACTCTGACCCACTGCTTACATTTGTCAATTTTTTCATTTCACTAGCTGCGTATAATTGGGACAAGTAGCGTAATATATTATTTTCAAAGTTCGCATCTACCTCTATAAATGTTAACTTAGATTCAGTTTAAACAAGAAAAATTTGAAGACCTTATAAATCCTTCATAAATGATTGTAGCTAAGACTCATTTGGAATACGCCGGCTTTACCTACTTAGCTCAGTGAATAATGTGATTTGTTTGTGGTGTTTCAGGTATTCGGAGCGTTGACCTCGTGCGCGCTGCGCCCCTCGGAGCACTTCTACGGCACGGGCGAGTCTCTGCTCTTCTCTTTCCAGAGGGTCGAAGAAGACGTCAAGAAGAGAGACGACGTCGACGACTCTGGCGTCAAACAGAAGAAGGATGACAAAGGAGGTAGACGATTATTTCAATTATAACATGAACATTTTCTCACGGTACTGGCGCTTCTATCGAAACAGGCTTTTTTAATTGTCTTCAATTCACTTGTCGAAGTTTGTGGTGTTATTTATATCTACGTTACTGAAAACCATCGAGCAAATACCAATACAGTAGTGACACGGGCAACGCGTGCCTGTCTTTAACGACAAGCGAATGTGACAGAGCCGTGTGACAGTATACAATCAGACTGACGAAAGCAATACAATCGTAATGGTGTCTCTCTCTCGGACTCTATTCGTTCGTGTGGTAAAAATAGCAAAATGTCAAACAGATTGAATCACATTTCATCGGTAAGCAACCGAAATTCATTCATTTTGAATAATATAGCTCATCTCTATCTAAAAATTTAATATAAATTTACTTTTTTTATAAATACTTATATCGATTCTTATGATTTCAGTGAATAATTAATGATTACATAATATTAATGGTACTTACAAGAAACTAATTAGATAAATGATCATTCTAGTGTAGCAGAAAATATATAGACACAAGATATCCATTCCTAAAAGAAAATCTTATGATTCAAAGTTGTTTTTCGTTTTTAAAATTATATTTTACTTCAACACCGTTTTTCCTTTAATTAAATAAGATTTTTCAACAATGTTAGAAGTTAAGTTTTATAAAGGTAAGAGATCACCGCCGCCCCTGGGCCCTGGGCAACCACGCTTATTTCATGGTTAACATGATATTTTATCGATAGCAGCTATGTGCTTATACCTAACTATTAAGACGGCATGTTTTGAAGCCGTGGCCCGTCTTTTTATGCGGCTCTTTATGTTCCCTAAATACATCCACCTACATCGAGATAGTGTTTTAAACATATAATTTTGTTTTTTCAGAATGTCCGTCTGGGCCGAAAATCAAATTCAAATCGTGGGGCTGGACCGGGGAGAACATGTACTTCATCCGGGGCAGCAACGACAACATCTCGATCGGCGCCGGAGACGGGAAGTTCGGCCTCTGGCTGGACGGTGACCTCTACTTGGGGCGCACCCAGCAGTGCACCACGTATGGCAACGAGCCCCTGACCACGCGCGAGGACTTCATCGTCAAGATCATGGAGTGCTGGACCTTCATCTGAGCGGCGGCTTCACAATTATGAAATTTGCTACGACCATTTGACACTTTTACTCGGCACTCGCGCCTCTCTAGTCAAAAGTACTCAACTCGACCAATGTTTCGATTTACGTTCGCGGAGCTATCGATCCTAGTCAATTGTGATTCGTTTGTGAGGTCCTAGGACCTAGGCGATGGCGCCCGAGAGCGCGGTTGTGTCAATTCAACGTTATTTAGGCGGGTGTATGTATATACTACTAGGTAGCGGGCCAGTAGAGAAGAGGGCGGGTCACTCCACTCCTAGTTAATTCGTTGCTTAGAAGCTGCGTGTCGGTGTTACCCACTTGAGATGTTCACCACACTAGACGCCTGCCGCGACCAAACAAACATATCTGACCTGTTAAGTGAAGCCAAGTTTGTGGCGCTCCTGAGCTGCGACCAGATCGTTACGATTAGTTTGCGTAGTGTTTGTTTTCATGATTGTAATTTAGTCATAATACGTACCTTAAGTTAGCATAATTATTTACGTTTACACTTCACTGTGATTTGATGGATATGGCATTTTATTGTATAATGAGAGTTGTTAATTACGTTTTCGTTTATTTCTATCGGTGGTACTCTAGCCGGAATGTAATATTACATTCATAAGTATTTAAATTTGTTAAAAATTATTTTTACAATGTTATCTCTCGAGTACATGAGTAGCGGATAAATATTATATTTAGAAAAATATAGATATATTAGAAAGCTTTATGGATGTAATCGTTGTGCTTAGTAATCGTATCACTTAGCATGATGTTGACTCAGCGGTCAGGGCCCTATGCCGATTGAATTGCCTAAGATTTGCTCTACCCACACGAGTATGGAGATGACGATTCAGTTAGCGCAGTTGTCGCCAACGCAACAGTACGCCCTTGTATCGGATGGTGTATGGCTCCATTCAGTAGTGGTGCATTATTTTTTGTATCATAAAATATGATTATAAAAAAAGATCTTTGTGTCAATTATACCGCAGAATCAATCATGTTAAATAGAACAGCTTTTAGCAACTGTCAATTATTCACGTTATAAGTCTGCAGCTGTTGGATCCTAGTTTGTTTCGTTATGGTCTAAAATAAGCTATGAGATTAATTGAAATATATTTTTATGGTGTATGATTTCATTGTTCGTAGTAGAGGTCAGGTGGTTGAGCACCTTTATTTGCTAGTGCATCTGTCCATGCAGTACCATAATATTGTTGTAAGTGTTTATTGTATTGAATTAAATATATATCGGCATAATACATTGTTACGAATTTTAGTTATAGTTACAATTGTTGAGTAGCTGTGAAATATGTATATTATTTATTTAATTTTCAAATTGCTGTAGATGTATTATTTCTGGTGATCGATCGTTTTAAGTTGTTAATGTAAATCAGGCCATAATAATTGAGAAATATATTCTTTTGAAAACTTTTTTTATTCCTTTACTCCATTTTACAAAAAATCATGCTACTAGTCTTAGTTTGGTCTATGAAAACGATTATAATTGGGATTATAGTCACTATCACTTTGGTGATAGTCACTGTATCCCCTCGAGTATCCATTGTTGTGTGAGCCTCCATCACGGCTTCCCTGGTAGCCTCTGTCACGCCTTCCCTGGTAGCCTCTGTCATGGCTTCCCTGGTAGCCTCTATCACGGTGAGACTTTTCTTTGTCATATGGTGCATATCTTCTGTTATTCTGTTGTCCTAACCTTTTATGAGACCACCAATTCTCTATAATTGGAGGAACAGAGGGTTCTGCAGTAAAAACTTTCATGAACTCTGTATCATTTTCAGTGTATCTGTCTTTGAATTCTTCTTCACATGCTTCTAGAAAAGCCTTGTCTTCAGAGGACAATTCAGTAGCCATTTTACTCCAGAGATGGGTAGACAGTTATTGATTGTAATACTATAAACAAATAGAATAATTAGTAATTCACTAAAAATAATTTTAAAAATATGTTTTTTTTGGGATTCAAACCCCCAACTCCAGAAAATATAAAAGGTTATCTATTATCTCACTATGCACTTACATACAGTTACATGTGCTGCTCCCATTTATTTAAAAAAATATTCAAAGGTTTACTTACATTGTTCACCAACCAAATTAGGTAAAATTGTAGATAAAATTGATCTAAATTGTGTGAGATAAGGTGAAGGTCAAATGACCACCCCAAAAAATAAATACTTAGTGCAAAAGCATGATCTCCAACAATACACAAAAAAACTCTTAATTCTTTTTCCCACTAAAATTAAAACTTATTAGTTTACATTTATATATTTATAGTTTATATATTATATAAAAATAAGTTCATAACTAGACTTAAGACATACTAACCAAACAACCTATTCCAATGTACTTTGAATATTAAGAAATATAACAGGAATGTGGAAAAAAATGTCTAGATAAAATTACTAGCACATTTTCTTGACTGAATAATGTATCATTGAAGGTGTTCAATGTGACTCTTAATCTATATTAGCGTTTAATTGTGCAATATTATTTCCTCAATTTCTACATAGTATTTCTTCTGAAACATATATTTAATAAAATATTTTTGAAGTGAGTTAGCTCAACTTTAATTTACAAGCCAATCCTATTCAAGTATTATCACCATGACAACAACAAATAAATAAGATCACAAACATCACAGAAACTTTCACAGTAGGTATCCCTTTCCCCTCAGAGTGTATTTTGATGAAATTAATGTGTATTTAAAACATCCTAACAAATACCCATAATAATATCAAAATTATGAAAAATGTCGTGGACTTGTATTATGGGATAATAAATAAGGTGTTTTTATTTAAAAATACCTAGGTACTTGTCCATTGTTTAAAAAGTTAGGTTAGGTAAATTCGCTTTGGAAATTGGAATAAATAGAATTATTTTAACAAATCCACAGCACAATAATCAGATCAAATTAGTAGGTAATAGGTATAGTTAAAGGTAGGTAAGTCAAGTGTCAATAGTCATTATCACAAGTTACTAGAATCTACCTATACTATCTACCTATAACTTTTTTTTTATTAATCCAAATCATGAAAATGTTAGTCCATGGAGGTAAGAGAGAAGGAGAACGATCGCTGTAGAAAAAAGTGTCCCAGAAATAAGGACACAATAAATGCAATCGCTAAATTGTCTCAATTCAACTAATAGTCTATTCATAAGTATTGGCTTGTTTATATGTATTAAGTAGGCAAGTGAATTAAAACTTAAATTTTAATTCTTTTTTCTAAAATTTAAAAAAATGAACTTGATTCTTTCACTTAAACGAACTTACTACTTTGACTAAAATGATGTAAATTAGTGATTGTTTACACGCGGGAACTTTGTTAAAATCAAGTTGAAACTAAATCACTTGCCTACTTATTACTACTTAATATAGTCTGTTTACACGTATTACCTTAGCAATAACTTCATCTACTAGTTACCTAGTACAAACAGCTAACTTTACAGATACTACTTAGAGACGGCAGCGCGGGTGATGGCTGAAAAATGATTTATAAATTCTACAAATTTTCAGGGACAGGCGGGCTAATGCTTTAGTATGTAGCGATCGATCACCTTCCTTCTAACCTCCATCAGCAGTGCTGCCACCTTAGTGGATTTTCCACTAAATCTGCGGCTTGGAACCCTCTTTTAGTGGCAACATTTTGCTTTTAGTGGCTAGCGGTTTTTTAGCGGATAAGGAGAAATATCATAAATTATAAGAAACGACTATTTAGCCATATTTTATACTTTCAAAACCTATATATTTTTAGGAGTATTTATTTTACTATGCAGGCAACACCAATTCATTTCCATAGACATTGGAAAGCATTCACGGAGATTTCCCGTGAAATATATTTAGTATAAGGTGACTAATAAAAAACGATGGAATGCAAGGGCGAGATCTATCTGTATCTCGCTCTACGGAATACTTAATAGTTGAGAGGGATATAATTTCCGCTTTCTATTCTATTTGACAGCATTTTACAATACTTAGTCCAATTTTTTTGAACTCGGTCAATCGGATTCAGTGCGTTGTGGTTTCGTTTCGCGACTACACATTTTTAGATGAAAATATTATTCATACGACGCTATGCCGAAACAGAATGAAGCTAACTCTTTTGAAATCAATTCTAAAAATACGCTGCGAAAGTGCGCTGGGAAAGTGCTGCAACAAATATGAATATTATAAAACAAATTGGGATTTGGGACGAAGGAGTCATATCAGTCTGATAACAGTGAGGCTGAAAATTAAAATGCAGATTCATCTGAACACGATTTATTAATATAAATAGTAACCTAAGGAACTTGATCTTTTTAATTACTAAAAGTAAAAAAAATATAATAACTACAATAAGATTTTTAATAATAAATGTACTTTTACTTTTTTTTTCTTTTTTGCTTTAATCATATTCATACATCTTAGTGGAAGTTTTAGCGGTTTTCAGAGGGAGACATCTTTTTGTTAGTGATTTTCTGGTGGTTTGAGGAGCCTTATCTGGCGGATTGCTATTTCATTCGTTGGCAACACTGCCTCCATGGTTATTTTAATTAATATCTTTATTTCGTGTTCTAAATAAAATGGAGACAAATTTACTTGTGGCTAATATAGGGAATTTTGACCACATCACAAAAAGTCAAGTTTAACTGAATGATATCACTTTCCTTTAATCGTACATATTATGTTCATGCATAAAATTTCACCAATTTACACATAAAATCTCGAAAATACACAACTTTTAGAAAATTATATAAAACAGGACAAGTTGTTGTTTATCAGTGTTTTTCAAATTGTGGGTCGCGACCCCCGAGGAGGGTCTATCTTCTGTTATCTGTAGGGTGGGGCCAGAGGTCGAGAGAACTTGAGTAAAAAACGATAAAGATTAAAAATATTGATTTATTAAGTAAGAGAATTTTAACAAAAGGATATACTCATAAACATTTGTATGTTAATACAAACAAATTAACAAAAAATAAAAACGTAAGACTCATGTTAATGCGAAGGTTGTGCTTATTTCTGATTAACCAATTTCTCCCATCGTGGATCTATATTTGCTACACATATGTACATGTCTTACGTACTATATTATGTACTTATATCCGAAACCTAATTATGGAGACGCATAAAAACATCGTATGGAATGAATATTTGTGACACTGTAACAATTTACACTTAATATTATGTACATGTTACGGGAAAATTTCTGTCAGAAAAAAATCTTACGTCCGGCAAAGGAGCCATCAGGCTGGCATCAGAACCGTACGGGCTGTTAGAATTTTTCTAACAGTGTGCGGGAGCTAATATATGCACGGAATGCCTTCTGGCGAGCGTTAGAATTTTTCTAATGTGCGGCCGGCCTTAACCTCTATGATAATAATAAACATGATTGGTGAGTTATGACAATTAACAGGTGCACATAGAGACCTCGCGCGCATTTAGTTATTTGTCAAAGTTGTTTACGATTAGGTTATAATTATTTGGTAAAAATAATTTAAATTTTGTGTCATTTACAACAATCTTAAAGGATATTATTCGATTAGATTATAAATATGGAGGAAAATGACTCAAGTTTCTAAAATTACAACCACCTAGATTTACAATATTAATGTCAAAAAGTACGCGAAGGTTTCAATCAAGAGTATTTGCATAATGTTCACACAAAATGTATGAATATGATAATATAACTTCTACTCCTAAACGTTGCGCACTCTCTGAAGTCACTAATTCATCCAATTATGTTTCTCCAACGGCAAATTTAAAATTATTAACAAATGTGGCTTTACAATATCCCACGCCGCCACCCAGCACGGTTCACCGAAAGGAAAAGTCTTTGCAGATATTGTGTGACAAGTATGAAATAAAATCATATTTGTAATGTTATTTACTATATTTAACTTATATTAATATAATATAAAATTTTATAATTTAGGTTTCTGGATCTTTATCCACTGCATGGAAATGGTCCTATAGAACTTCAGTTAGATGGAACTGCTTCTCGTTTGGGCGTAGAAAAGCGGCGCATGTATGACATTATTAATATATTGGAAGCTATGCAATGTGCAGTTCATAAAAGAAAAAATACTTATCTATGGCATGGAGCATATAGACTAACTTCATTTTTAAAGATGTTAAAGAAGCAAGGAGAAATTCTAAGACTGTCAGAAGTACTCAGAGGAAGAGCTCCTAAACCACCAGCCCCTAAACACAAAACTCTTGGTGTTTTAGCACAAAGATTTCTCATGCTCTTCTTAGTAGAGCCACCTGTAAGTTTTTCTCTTTGTATAATTATTGACTTATATTCATTGCATTTTAATAAGAATTTTTGATTGATTTCAGAATAGACTGATTAACTTAGAAATGGCTGTAAGTGTTCTCATAGACACAAATTCTAAAAACAAATCAATATTATCACCTGAGCAAATGGATCGTCAGCATAAGTCCAAAGTTAGGAGACTTTATGATATTGCCAATGTTCTTATTTCAATTGGTTTGATCGAAAAAGTAAATGGTAACTCAATATTGAAAAAACCAGTCTTCAGATATGTGGGTGTTAAAATGAAAAAAACAGAAAAGAATTTGCTTGCTCTGTCTCCAATTACACCCGTCACTTTACATGGCTCTCAGCAGCTTACACCTTGTCATGTGTTTGCTGGTAAGTCCAAAAGAAAGTTGGAATTCACTACACCTACAACCAGCATTGGAAAGATTGGCATTACAACACCTCCACACACACCGTCACATAAATGGGATGAAATTTTACTAGTTGCTGACATGGAATTGAATAGAATTAATAATTCCTTAACACTGTGACCACTGTGTGTCACATCTTTCCAGTAGAAAAATTAACTTGCCACCATAAATTATTATTATTGGCACACCTAATCCTAAGCGATTTCCCGTAAACCCTAGTAGGGCATGGGGCAGACACATTTCTGTATCTGTTTCACTGATCATTATTATTTTTACAGGCAAGTAGGTGATCCTTTTGTGCCTACCCAAACAAAACTTTTTATGACCTCCTGGGATTCGAACCAAGGACCTCTGGCGCATCACGAAGGCGCGTAAGCCACGAAGGCGGTTTTGGTAACTAATAGGAAATGGTACTTCAAAATGGTATTACAAAATTTATTTCTATATATTTTAAAGATATTATTATGACTATAATATTAATAGATTTTTTTACAAGAAATGTAACTTGAAGATTTTTATGTTTTTTTCAATAGCTTTCATGTACATGAGATTACTTTTCAATATACATAATAGGGTAAAGTTATATTTCTTTTACTCTTATATGTAAAAAAAAAAAATCTATCCTAAATTATATTTTGATAAAATATTTATTAATGTTAAGATAGGTATATTGTATAACTTCTTGACTACTTAATATTATTAAAAATCAAATGTTATTTTAAATAGTCAAGTTTATAGATATAATATTACATATTATATAGATTGCAGATATGGTGTCTTCCGGAGAGTATATTATATCCAGAATACATTTGTTTGAATATTGAAAATTTTATTGCACTGTTACTTTAGAAATATGTAAATTATAGACACATTTTATTGTATTCCTGGTTTTAAAAGTTGTCTGATGTTTTTTTCTTTTGTTGATATATTATTCAATTATGTATTTACATTAATTATGACATCTCTCTAAATGTGTGTATTTGTTAACTGCTAATGAGTTAACTATATTTACTTATTTGACTGAGTTTCAAAGTTATTCATGGTAAATAATACAATTATAGTGTATTGTTTTATACTCACTTATGACTTAACCGCCCTTCAAATGCATATTAAGATGGAACCGCGCGGTTAGCCGCTAGTGCGTAAGAGCACTAACAAAATAGTGAATATCAGGTTGTTTATAGATGTAAATTATGACTGTAATGTTTACTAATAATACTGAAATTATAGACTTGCCTATTACTTTCCAACCATTTTCATCATATTGTGCCTAAAATTTGGATTAAATTATGGCAAAATACTGACAAAATTAAACATTTTATTACAATGAATTACAAGATTTATCACACTGATTTGACACATAGACTTACAATGGACAAAAAATTTGTAGTTTGCAAAATTATTTAACATAGTAAAACTTTTTGGTAATAAATTGCAAATCAATATGAGTAGTTAGTAACCACCTATAAAGGGGATATGTCACTGGACTGACTGCCCTCCAAGACAAGAAATATTTATAACCGTTTGCTGAATGTTAAAAAAAACAGATTGCAATAATATAATATGAGGAGTTGACACAGTAACACAGTGTATGCAATAAAAAATACTGGTTTAGTGTAAAAATATGCGTAAACAATTTCCCTTGAATCTTTCATATTCAGAGTAAAACTGTGCATCTTTTACCCAACAATCAACTAGTTTAAAATGTACATTAATTGTTAATCAAACTGCCCAATTTTTATGCAATATATTTTTGTATTCTTCTGTATCCTAATGCTGGCTAGATCGTTTTGGTACATATGTATAAAGGTAACTTACTGTGTCAAACTTGCTCAATCATAGGAAATTGGTCTGGGTCGTTGGACAGGGATAAAGTTTCAGCGTCGAATAAACTCGCATGTAACGTCACAACAGTTACTGTCGCACCTTGAAAATTCAATTAATTACTCTACATTAAAACGATCATTCATATCACACCAACAATCATACATTAAATTTATTTATATAAAGCTGTTACTTTGATTTAAGAGCGCATTTTAATATTTTAAATTTTTTTAATAGACAGGAAATGTCATTCCTAAGTAATTATTGTTCCTATACCTACTAAAGCTTTTCAGTAAATGGTTCTTCAGTTTCTGAAATGTACTCATACTTAGTTATGGATGGTATAATAATAAAAATTACCTAGAACCCAGAAAAGAATGGTGCCGGCTCCTGCCAACCACATGATTAGAGTAAAACACCCCGCAGCCGCTACATATTGCTGTGTCTTTGTTAGTTCCCAGCTTCCAATCTAAAATTATACAAGATCCTCTATTTTTGAAAGCAAAATTCTTATACAGAATTAAATGTAGCATATTGTTAATTGTTACACATTGAATGGTGAAAAATTAACAACTTTTTGATAGTATAAAAACATTCCTCACATATTATAATTTAAACAGATAACTTACTTTAGGCTGAAATGTTATAAAAGTAACACATTATTCAACTAAAATGTATGAACATGAATATTTTAAGTTTTTTGATAAATTCAGAATCAATATAGAATATAACTATATTATATGATACATGACTCAGAATAAACATAAGTTATTAAGTGTTTCATTGATAACACTATGGATTGTTTAATAAATAAATGTCTTAGATGAAAATCCTGGAAAACAGGGAGAGAGTTTAAGAAGAAAAATGTTTGTGTAGTTACTGACATTAACTGTAAAAAGACAGTGTGAATTTATATGAAATAAAAATAATATATTATTTACCTTCCAAGTGTTAGGTCCTGATGTAAGTTTTTTATATCCAAAAAAACTAGCAACCATTGCCATCAATAACAGTGGTGATGTTATTCTGAAACAAAACTATGGCATTGGCAGAAAGAAAGTTAAAAAGATGATGAAAAATAAATTATTATTAATATTATTGTGTGCATAGATTATGTAGCCTGTGAATGTGAAATTCAACAATGATTGCATTTCTGAAATATTACTTACAAGCAATATGCAATTAGTCCCAAAAGTATAATCAAATAATTTGCTTGAAAATATTCAATATTTCTATAAAAACGACGTGATAATCTCGGAATCGAAGCTGGCGCCTAAAATAATAAATTGTTGTTTAGCAGTTTAAGCTTAATCATTTTTATAAATAAATACAATTTTTACTACCTTAAAATTTTCAGTAGCTACAAACTGAGTCCAAGGACGTCGTGACGATAGAACTCCCATAACCAATGCTGATGCTGCTCCACTTCGTACATGTTGAAGCAATCTAAAATATTATTAATTTTAGTCTTTTAGATGGCACAGAATCCTATATATAGAAATCTAGGTTTTAGAAAAGCATCTCAATTGTGTTATTAATGTAGTTGTATGTTAACATTAATGTTCATATTATAAAATTAGACACTTATTTAAAGTTAACAGTAATGTTACATTAAGAACACTTCTTGTATGTGCGGCATCAATTGATGACCGAGGCCTCGATCCTCAGAGTGTAGTGCAGATCAACACAGAATTAATTTGTAATATTATTATTATTATCGTTTTTAGTAAACTTACAAGTCCATATCATTGACATACTTTTGAAATCCCTTTTTCTCCGTTGTAGCGTTAATTTCTCCTGAAAGATCTATATTTACGTTTTCAGACATTGTTACAATAAATAAAAATGGTAAAACTGTAGGATTTCAATTTTCAGTCTTGACTCTTATTTACTCTAGTAGCCTAGTAGGTAATAATATGTAATTAATAATATTTAATAAATCTATTATCTAAAAAACAAGTTGACAAGTTCCAACTTCCACTGATTGTTTTTATTATCAGAGTAGTCAATAGTCATCACAGTTCACAGAACAATACTACTCATTCGTTTTGTCTTCATAATCATGTCACATCATATTGACATTAATAACATCTACAATTTGTACTTGCTCTCTGTGGGGCCATAACAACGTTAACGAGATGCTATTCCTTACAATAAAAAATGTGATCAGGCTAACGTTGTCCAGTGTCCTTGCATAAGCTTATTATGTCTTATTAAGCCCCTCAGGAGACAGATTGCGCGTGCTTTCTGGGGTCCATGTCTTATTGAATTCGTCTTTTTTTTTACATATTATGGGTGCTGTGATTTGCGCGTTGCACAGAACACTGAATAATTTAGTATATTATTTTGTGTCATTGATTGTGGTGTAAACTGTACTTGCCGCTTGGTTTTGGTCTTCTTTTAATAGGTATATAGAAACGTATTTTTTGTAAAATTGTAATTATTTATGTACCAAAACCAACCAGATACGTAAAAAATATTGTAAAGTTTTATTGAAAAACATATTATGAACAACTGAGATTCAATTATTTGATAGATAAAAGGAACTATGGAATTATTTCACAAATAGTTCATTGATTATGTTATAAACAAAATGAACGACGGAGATTGGATATGCAGTGATCCCAATTGTGGCAATATTAATTTTTGGAGAAGGAAATCATGTTATCGTTGTAATAAGGAACGTCAGAATGGTGGTCCATCGTTCAAAAAGAAATTAGGCACAGAAATAGGTAAATCTGCGGCAGAAAAATCACGCGGTTTATTTAATGCCGATGATTGGCAGTGTAATAAATGTGCAAATGTCAACTGGGCCCGGCGACCAACATGTAATGTTTGTCATTCACCAAAATTTGGAGAAGTACGCATTCTTCTTGGTTCATATTAATTGGATCTAAATTCTAAATATTAGGAATGAGAATAGTGTTAATTATAAAAATATAATTTCAGGTGGAGGCGCGAACGGGATACGGTGGAGGCTACAATGAACGGGGGGTTGTTGAGTATCGTAAGAAAGACTCTTCGTCTGACGATGAATATGATGAGTTTGGAAGAAAGAAACGGAAGCGCAAGGCGGATGCTTCTGAAACGGTAAGGATGTCTATTTATATTTTTATTTCTCATGAAAATCCCTCATGTATTTTTAAATATTTTTGTGACTTCCCAATTATAATCAAACTTAATTAAATGCGGTTGCTGAGTGAAAGATCATCATATTATATACCTCTTCTACATTTGAATAAAAGAGACAAAGGATATTTGAAGCTAAGAAGAGTTGATCATTACTAAAGTGGAGATAATTTTTCCTGCCTTCAGGTTGGCAGTCATCAAGTAATCACTGATGGACCTGTTATGAAAATGTTTCTATCATCAAGGCCGAAGAATAAAAGAGGAAATGAAACGGTAACTGGAAGTCAAAGTGACAGTTCTTTTTGTGATGCGACCGTTTCAGCCAAACATCAGAAAAAAATATCAAATAACAATAGTCATAAACAAAATGTACCACAAACTGTCCCAAAACTAAGTGGTTATCAACGTGAAAGTTTTATTATAAGTGTGAGTGATAAAGATCAATCAGGTTCCTCCAGTCATGAAGGTTATGTCAAAAGTAATCCTGTTATGGAAAATAGAGTTTCATCTACAAACAATGATTTTGTTTACAAATTTAGTGGACAGTGTCCTTCAGAGGCATTTGAAGTGACTTATACCATCGAGGAAAGGGTTAGAACAGCTGCTTTTGCAATTGTTTACAATAATTGCAAGATAAGCACTGACAAATTTGAAACTATCTATGATAAACCGGCTCCTGATTTCAAAACAATTTTTGCCTGGAGGCAAAAGTTGCTGACCACTGGTTGTTTGGTAGAAAATCATGTTGAGAACCGGGTCCTAAACATTCCAAGAGAAGTTGTTCCAAAAAAAGGTACTCTTAGGGTTTCCAATCCTGAAGAAATCCCAATAGACTTGGACAATGAAGATGAACTTAAACAGAACATTGAAGATAATCACAATACCTCACAAGGCTTTAACAGAAGTGGGAGTACAGATACATTATTAATTGATAAAGAACAAAAATGTCAGCCTGCAAGTGTTAATGAAAGAGAAATGCTTCAGAGTAGAGCATCTTCAAGAACATCACAGTCTAGCTCAAGGGATAGTAGATATTCTAAGTCTTCTGATTCAGATATTGAACTCGTGGAACCTGAAGAGTCCTCCAATGCCATAATTCCTAACAATATTTCTAAAGCACCAGATAGTGATTCAGATTCTATATCATACAGTAGTGAAAAAATTGACTTTCGTTCAAGAGTGTTTGCTGACAAGAAAATAATAGAGAAATCTAAAAAAGTACCTAATAATAAAAATAATGCTCTTTGCTCCAATAGCAATTCTACTTTTCAGGGTTACACTACGCAAAAAGATATTGACAAACCACCATTAGCAACTGGTAATACTTATATGCCAAGTTTTCATAATATTATTGTTAGGAATAGTGTTTGTGATAATGGATTGTCTGCAGAATATGTACCCACAATGATGGCAGCGACAGCCAAAAAACACTATCAAGACTTCAAAAACAATGTGAAGAAAAAAGGATATTGGGCAAAAGGTAATGGCACAAATTTCACTAGAAATGCTGCTTCATTGCATGAACAACAAAGAAAAAGTTTTTCATCTGTTGTCTCTTCTCCAAGAATGCAGACAAACAATAAACCATCATCTCTGCCAAATCCTGTAAAAAACTATACAATACCAGAAATGCCTGGGACAGATGTTAAAAGTGATCGTAGTTCAAATATAACAGTACCATATTATGAGTCAATGTTGAAATTGCCTCCACCAAAACAAAACTATTCCTTGTCAAAACATCTTAATAGTGCAATTTGTGAAGACTTTACCAAGGATGAGATTGATACTTCTATGGTTCTTGATAACTATGTCTCCTTTGGAACACCCATTGGATCGACTACTAACAAACAAAAGGTGCTTGAAAGTAATTCACGCGTTTTTGATATCGTACAAGCGACATCCACAAATAAAAATATAATGGATATATTTAGTTCTATTAGAGAAGAAAGTCCTGAAAAAAATGAAATGCAAAAGTATGATCAAATGAGAAAAAAATATGAAAGTATGTGGAACATTGATGATGATGATCTCTACAAGGACTCTGAAAGAGAAAGTAACCTCAATCAGGAAGTATCAATTACTTCCGAATCAGTTAAAAAATTTAGCCCCACAGACAGTAAATTGCTTTTGACCAAGGAGGAGGCCATTCTTAAAAAACATGATGAGATGCTCGACTTACTAAAAGATTTGGAAGGTAATGATATCACTGATACGACATATTTACCTACTCAAAGTAATAGTGCAAATGTTATTTCTGAAGACATAAAATCCGAAATGTTTTGTCATAACATAACTAACATTCCACTGCCTGATGACTCTAACAATACTTCAAAAGGAAGTTTGGAAGGAAATGAATCTCTAAGAAATTCTATAACATTGAAAAATATAAGTCCATCCAAGGAAGTGCATGTTTTGGAATCAATTATAATTAAACCAAAGGACCCTATTGGATCTGCACCAGCTGAAAATCAAAGACATCTTTCACAAGAAAAAGACAGCAAGGATATAAATGAAGAATTTACTAAAAAAATAGATAATGAAGAAAACCCCACACTTGACTTGTCTAATATTTTGAGTAATATTGACACTGATACTATAAAATTGGCTCTCAAAAATTTGCAACAGCTCAATCAGGTCCTGAATACAGTGGAAACGTCAGAGAAAAATTTAGAAGAATCAAAGATTGATACTATAAACTTGACAAATGATGAATGGGAAATGGAATCAGTTCAGCACGAAAATATTGAAAGGGAATTGCAAAGATTAGATGGCAACGCAGAGGACACACCCTTCTTGAGTGATATTTTTAACCCCAGCCCGATAATTATGCCATTGAATATAAAAATGAACATGAATTGCAAAAGTCTGTCTTCGGAAGAGAAGCAGAAAAACTTAAATGAAAACGCGCCCGTCATAGGTAACTTCAAAAGTTTCGCCCTTCCCAAACCGTTAATTTTAAATAGGCTCAAATTGGCAGTGAGACAACCCGATAAAAAGAAAGGTGAAGGAAAAAGAATGAAGCGAAAGAAAAAGGTTTGTATCGATAAAATTATTTTAATTTAACATTTCCTATAGTTAAAAATTTTAAAATAAATAAAGGTCCTAAGTTTAAGCGTCCAAACACACGAACGGCAAGTTGCTGTCGACTGCAGTCTACAATAGTTCAAGAGTGCGCGTTAATAATATCACTTTTTTCATTTACCTAATGAAGACTAATCTGAACTTTCCAAATCTTCTATTATTGAAAGTGAAAACGTAATAGGATCAACGTTATTATTTTTATAGTAGGTACCTAACAACCTTCAACAATAAATACGTATACTAAAAAAATTACGGTGTCCTGGCGAGATATTGAACTTTTTAATTTAGCCGTAAGCTCATCAAAAGAACCAACTGATTCATTTCATTCTATTTCATATTATATTTTATATTCAATCATTCCATTCTGCAACTGACTCCTATACTATGTAATCTGAAGTTGGGATGTCAACGACTGACGTCGACTGCACTTGACTGCCGCAGGCTGCCGCCGAATGCAGTCTGGGGGATGAAGTCTGGGGAGGTTTTAGCACAAGCATGAATTGTTTTCAGGCGTCAACATCAACTCCAAAAGAGACAGTTGATGCCGCAGAAGAGGACGACGAGGAAGAATCCGGTGATGAAGTGGACTTGGCTAAGTACGACCTTTGGGGTAGTGACGAGGAGAAAGCCAATCCTAACAGTGGTATGGCCCCTTTAACTTTTCTTTACTTTTAATTATTCATTTCAATTATATTAATTGTTTTATTTAAAAATGTTATAGGTCCTAGTGCAAATCAAAGTAGATATTATTTCTTTACTAGAGTAATGGTGCTGAACTAACAATAACTTAAGTTTTTTTTTAGAAAATACTGATAATAACAAGGAGAGTACTGAAAAAACAGAGGATGCACCCATCGAAGAAAGAAAATCTTCGGTTGAAAGAAAGAGAAAGAGGTGAGGATCATGTCAAAAATTTAATGTTATGCGTGTTTGTCTCTAGCGACATAGTGTAATTATCTTCGATCAACTACATTAAAGATATTGCACGCCATATAAAATTTTAGGCAAAACATGGCACACGTCAATTTTGCCATATAAACAGGGTTTATACATTGACGCTTTACGAACTAACCAGTCTAAGCTACGTAGGGCAATTTTGAAAAATGGAGTGTACCTACAAATAAGCAGTGGAGTAGCAAAAGTTCTTTTTGGTAGAGTCCAGACGTCCAGTGGTTTCACCCGCTTTATTCAAAATTTATCATGTTCCCGTAGGAATTTATATAATGTATTAGGCGGACATACGGAAGCCAAATAACAAATTTTATGTAATAATAATTTATTCTGCAAGGTTTCATATCCATGCTCGGTCTCTTCTGCTCCGCACAATATTAGATTTTTCTTCCTAGGCTGGAAATCTTTCTGAATAATATATTGTTTTTGCTGTTCGTTTATTTTTAATTTGCTCATTTTGTTTTCGATAAATATAAATTTCTGGTTAATATTGTCATTTATAGCTTTGGTAATATTTTCATTTCCTTTTTTTTATTACTTAGATCGCCTTGAATTTCTTTCAGAACTTTTTATATTTTTTTCGCCCCCGTATATTCGTACTACAAGTAGGCCAGCGCTCAACCAACGTTGATACATGTTATTGCGTATAAATTACAAGTAGCGGGCACATTGCGCGGAAGATCGGTCGTTCCGTCGCAGACCGCTCGACTTGAGCGTCTGCTAATTCCTCCGCAAGCCGATCTTCCGTCGGCGTAACGTGGTGTCTTACGTGAGCGAACTAGACGCGAACGCGAAAACAATAAACAGTATAGATCTATTGAAGTGGCCTTTTTTTTTTAACGTAACTGTTTAAAAATAAATTAATAATTATAATTAACTATTATGCGTTTGGTCACGTAGGCCACTTCAATAGGTTTATACTGTTTATTGTTTTCGCGCCTCGCCGCGTCGCTTCGCGTTCGCGTCTAGTTCGCTCTCGTAAGACAAATACTAAGATCGGCAACGCCGCATTCCATACAAATGTATGCAGCGCGCTACATTTGGCGGATAACTCTCGGCGACGGCGCACGCACAGGATGTTCGACACTGAACGATTTATTATCGAAGTGCAAAATAGGGTCAAATTCAGCAATACATCAAATGATTGTATGGACATTCGATAATATTCGAATGTTTTATCTGGATAGTCTCTTAGTTGCATGTACAAGGTATGAAATTGCCCAATTTCTAGTCGAAGAGTATTTAAGGGATGAACCCAATATTTACGCATTCTTTTTCTTTCTTCTTCTAATGCTTCATAAATAGGTATCACTTCTATCGGATCCATTACGACCACACCGTATAAGCGTTGGCAGTCGACTGATAATCCGCCGCTGAATTAATAATGTGGCTGCAACGAATGATAACGGATTGGCTGCCGCGGAAGTTCGGCGACGGAATTTCCGTCAAGTGGAGTGCTGGCCTTAAGTAGTAGACGTTTCTTAACGTTGTCAAGCTGACGCGTGTGCGCAGATTTTTGTCCGTCTAGTTCGGTCACCTGTCACTACATGGTATAAACATCAATATAAATGTATATGTGATGATTTGTAGTTTTCTTTCTAATAAAAAAATATTCACTTGTTACTAGTTCCTTTTTTGCACTAATCGCTCACGGGGTGGACTTCAGAGATGTCTATAATTTGATTTCCGCCTCCTTCTCGTTTGTACTAGCTCAGTAAGTAACAGTCGTCGTTTGATGTTTTGTATGCCAATATGTTGTCTAGTATTCCACTGATCTTTGGATTTTTTAAATTTTGTCGCACTGAGTTTACTACTTAAATTGTGTAAATAATCACTTTATAATATATTTTTAACTTGCAAAATATAACAGAGCCGAAGTGAAATGGGCCCAAGATCATCTACCCACCATGCCTACTCGACACGAATACATATAAGAATATCTCATGAATGCTGATTTTCATTAGTACCCAATATCCATTGCAATCATGTCAGCTTTGAAACAAAAGCATTGAAATCAAGTTTAAGATCTATGATGCCACAAATAGATATATGTTCACGCAGACACAACAAACTTCGACACCCCTATTAAGTATATCGTGGCGGGCTTAGAAAAAGATTGATATCATTAAAAATTGGCAACATTAATCAAGAAATTGTTGAAATTTGTTTCAGGTCAAGATCTAGGTCGAGAAGCTCCTCATCATCGTCGAGCTCCTCCTCGAGCTCCACTTCTAGTCATAGTTCAAACGAGCAAACGCCTAAAAATAAGTAATTATATTATTATTATTACTATTACTATATTACATAAAGCTACAATACCACGTAGTCATTCTCACATTCATTCATTCATTGATCGGCTTTTATTTCGAAACGGTGAGGGGAGGGGGGCAATTTTTACAGGTTCGTATGGAGGGTCCGAATCGAACTTGAGGAAAAATATAGCGAACTCGAGGGTATGAAGGAGTCGAAAAAATTTCAACTGCCCGCCGAAACGGCGACAGTTAGGGGAACCGGGTTTGCGGTTCTCGGACCGGCGCTGAAGGCAATTAGGTGGGGGGTGACGGTTCGACTCGAAGGACCAAAAACAAGATGGCCGCTATACTTTGCTAAAACTATTAGACCGTAGCTCGCTTGTTATACGTACGACTGACTGTTAAGAATCCGCCGATGCGGCTCGGATTGCCCTTGAGTGGACGCAGTACGCAAAAATGCGCGTCGTACCGTTGCGGCCCAACCCGCCGCAAGTGGACGTCTAGCTTTAGAGTGACGTTCATAAGGACGTATGTGATTCAATTTGAATTCCGCGAATTTAGTGTTTTCCCAAACATAAAAAAATAGCGTAACCTTTTCTCAAAAATGAAGACCGGCTAACAGTACGCGCCGCGTCGTGTTGTAGGTTCGACGACTTCAACCTGAACAGCGAGCGTGAGTCTCCGAGCGATCCGCCCAAGAAGCGCAAGTCGCAGCCGCGCTCGTCGAGTGCCGGCGCGAAGCCGCCGCCGCGCCGCTGTCGGGACACGCGATCCGCCGGCGAGGCTAGGTATGCTCCCATGCTACTGATTTGTGTGTACATTGACATAGTGTCGAATGGGCGGAGAAAAGATGTATATTAAAATTCATTGTTAATTTTCTCTTTTGTTTGGCGATGATATGTGTTCACACTCACACACAAATTAAAACAAACAAATACTAGAACCACTGATTTTATTGAACACAAGAATATGTTTATCTCAATTTAATTTGTAATTATAATACTAACTAATAACAATAGTAATAATTACTTTAAAAAATACTGAGCCTACATTATACTAGTTTCTGAAAACAAATCAATATCGAGTTTTAGAACCCGATAACGCCATCTGTTAGAACACTCTGTAACTAATTCTATTAGACAATATGCTTTTAAATTAAAATTTCGTTTTTATTTAAGTTTCAATTTGTTTTTTATTACATGATCATCATATTCAGAAGCTCATCAGTTTTTTCTTTAATTTACTCGATTGGAATTTTAAATTTATTAATAACAAACAAAATACAAATCTTTTGTCTCACCTTACCTAAAAACATGTCTTAATCTTCACTAAAACATAGCTTTTAAGGATGTAGCTAACCGAAGGGCCTCGGATTGGTCGGAATAAATAAATAAAGATATATTGAAATGAATTTGTTCAATTGCAGGTCTCGTGAGCGGGAAAGGCGGGACAAGTCGCGCGGCAGCAGGGAAAAGAAAGGCCGCAGATACAGCAGGGACGGCTCGGGAAACCATATGACATATGGCCGACATCGTTAAATATTCTATAACTAATATTGCTTAAATTTGCCTTTTGCGACTCATAATTTGTTTCGTTCTGGATTATCATACATCTTGTTTTTTGCGTAAACATATCTTGTTTATTCTTACTGAATACAAAATAGTTTCGCGAACTCATCTGTCAATTTCAGACCCAAAATGGATTTGACCGTTTAAAGTTGTTACAAATCTTTTTTAATTTGACCGTATGTGCTCAATCACGTTACCTCGCAGGCGCGGTCACGAAATATCAAACATACATATGGCGTATTATCCAAGTGTTCACGTACGAAACGCACGCGCAGTCGTAAGTAGCGGGCAAGCTCGCGACTAGCGCGTGCGGCGTGCTAGCGGCAATACCAAACGCGTGAAACTGTTTGTGTGTGTTCACGTTGAACTAGCGGCGGAGCGTGCGATTCACTCGCGACGTCAGGTAAGTTCAACCCAGTGGTCTGAATTTTCGGTTAAAAATTGTCCATGTTTTCAACCTCTGACAACGCGTCACACTCGCGCAGTCGTCTCGAACGTCATAGAGTGAGATCGGTAGAGTTGCCAGCTAAAATCGTCTGATTAGATAGAAAAATCGGGAGAATTTCCATGTATACTCTGAAATCGTAGAAAAATCGTTATATTTCGGTAAAACAAAGCCCATATCGGTAGAAACACCGAAAAATTGGTAGGTTCAGGACCACTGCACTCGCGCAAACGCCTGGCGGCCAATGTGAACACAAAATCACTGAAGAGAGAGAAGAATGAGCACTGTCACCTTGATCTTCCCGCGTTCGACATTGTAAAGATTTACCATTGTACAGTATTTCATGTTTGAATCTTAATTGTATACAACTAAGGTGTACTTTATTTCCTGAATACTTGCTGTCTAGACCTGTGTATACATTTAGATTAATATTAAACTTTCACACTGACCGTGAAAATATAACATTTCTATAGAACACTTTATTTCTATAGAAATGTTATGTATATAACATTATATTATATATATAATATATATAATGTATATAACATTGAAAAATAATTTCATTATTTTTTTATCTCGTTTCAACGAAAATTCATGGTTTACTTTTAACATCTACACTGACGGACTCATAAACTGCATCAAAGTAATAAACGACTTTGAAATAAATATTTTAACCAAGGATGCAAACTTTCTATACAGATTTAAATTGAAACCTCTAGATTGGTTCGTGAACTTTAAAACAATGTAGGGTCATAGCCATAAGTTTAAGTTTGTGTACTGGAAAGGACCTTAAGACTTTTTTGAAGAAAAAAACAGAAAAATTGGTTTTAACAATAGACCCAAACTTTATGCAAGGGTTTATTTATGTTTTAATAAGGTGTATTACCTCCACGTGCCCTTATTACGGATTCTAATCGCTTCCGCATAGATTTTATTAGGGTTATAAAAGATCTTGCGGAATTTTGTCCCATTCTTCTGAAAGTGCTGTTCTTCGTGCTGCCACTGTCGTGGGCACATGATTTCTCGCTTAAACAGCTCTTTTTAAATTGTCCCAAACATGCTCATTGGGATTATGATCCGGGCTGCGTGCTGGCCAATTCATTGTACGTATCCCAACCTCTTCGCAATATTGTCGAACTTATGCGGCCGGGCATTATCCTGCATTAAAGTAAAATTTTCGTCTATGAATCCCATGTAAGGCACCACGAGATCTTCTAAGATCTCTGTTATGTAGCGATGTGCAGTCAAACGCCCTCTATTACCGTTTTGACGGACCATGTCTATGAACACGAGTTCTGTTCGCCCGTTCATCGACATGCTCCCCAGACCATACACGAACCGCCTCCAAAAGGAACACGCTCCTCAATGCAACTTTGAGCATATCGCTCCTCACGTCGAAGATAGACTCTTCTGCGACCATCTGCACCATATAAACATGTCCTACACTCGTCCGTGAACAATACGGAGGCCCATTGCTCTTCTGTCCAATTTAGGTGATCACGCGCAAATCTTAAGCGAGCTTGTCTGTGACCTACAGACGACTTTGGTCCATTTGCTGGTCTAAAAGGGGTGATATCCGCTTCCTTTAACCTTCTTCTTATTGTTCGTGCACTCACATTTACTCCACGCACTTCATTAAGCTCTGTTTTGATGTTTACTGACGTGAGGAAACGATTTCGCAGGGAAGTTGTAACAATAAATCGGTCATCACGACCGGTGGTTGCTCGAGTCCTGCCTGTACCACGTCTCCTTCTGTAAGAACCTGTCTCCACAAACCTTCTGTATATTCTAGAAACCGTAGACTGGTTTAAATTTAAATTTCTACCAATCGTTCGTTGATCCAAGCCTTTTGAGCCGCTTGTTCGGACGAAGTATCCATATTATGGTTCAAAAACTCTCGATGAGTTAAAAAACTAATCCAACAATTCTGCTAGTAACAATAATTCAACTGACAAAAGAATAAAAAATCAATGCGAATCAATTTAAAACTGCTTTAAATAACACGCAAATCTGATACTACGAGTAAATTTTCTTTTCCCGGCTATATTCATTTGTTTTACTGCAGTTCTATTTTAAAATTTTGCTTTTTTTTAAGATTAAGAGCCAGTCTCTCCATATTTATATAATTTAATCTAAAAAGTTTGCATACTTATTAAAAAAAATCATTTCAAAGTAATCCTGAACTTTGATGCAGTTTATGAGTTCGTCAGTATAGTTTTTCGAGAACCACGGCAGTCTTGTAAATATTTGATCAGTGATTGAAATTGCCACTAGACAGCGTTGTACGCAATCACTACATAGTATAAAACAAAGTCGCTTTTTCTTTCCCTATATCCCTTTGTATGCTTAAATCTTTAAAACTACGCAACGGATTTTAATACGGTTTTTTTAATAGATAGAGTGATTGAAGAGGAAGGTTTTTATATATGTTTTATACCCGTGCAAAGCCGCGGCGGGTCGCTAGTCAAAGGATAAGGTCGATCGTTCATACTTCATTAAATCAAATCAAACGCGATAAAAATGATACATGTCACGAATATGCACCTAAGTCCATGACTGTTAGTGACACTTTCGTCGATGTCTCAGTTACATTAATCAAATTGCCATTAATGTAGACACACACAAGTTTTACAATTGCTTTGGCGAAATGAAAAACAAATATTTTTATTAACAAACAAACCACAAAACATAAATAATATTCTATATTAAGGCAAATAAAGGCAACAAGTTGGAAACTCTCAATCATAATAGCAGGCAGAGCGCGCGGGCGGAAATACAGAACTCTTCAAACTATTGAAAAAGTATATTTGTGTGTGGCTGAGGTAATTTTAATAAGGAACGAAAATAACGTTTGGTTTTATTGTCGTTTCTAGACGCTCGATATTTTATATAAATACAATCGACCCGTCCCGGCTTTGCACGGGTATAAAACATTTATAAAAACCTTCCTCTACAATCACTATCTATAAAAAAAACCGCATCAAAATCCGTTGCGTAGTTTTAAAGATTTAAGCATACAAAAGGGCATAGGGAAAGAAAAAGCGACTTTGTATGTCCTTTAATAGTTTTTAAAATAATATTTTTTAAGTAAATTATTATTTTAAAATTGATGCGATTGCGCTGTATTGTCGAGGTTTGAAAGTACTTGGCGCACTCCGTACATTGTAGGCTCAAAAAATGTATTTCAGGATTATCATAGTAAATAGTAAATAAAGTAAATTAAGTCTAAATACATGGTAGTGATTTACCAAGAAAATACACAGGTTTAATTTTTTAATTAATGACCTAATAACTTAAACTGCTTTTGCGAAGACTTTAGAATTAACAAAAAAAAAAAAAAAACATTCAAATAAAATGAAAATTCTAAGTGTTTTCAATCAAAGTAGGCTCTTAAGTATCGCGACAAACAAATAAATATTAAAGAACAAGTTTATAATTTTTTAATTTGAATAATCTTTAAAAACAGAAAATATTAATATAGTAATAATCGTCTCTATCTCTTTATCCCTTCGTGGAACGATCTGCAAATATAAGAAAAATATTAGGTGAAATTATTATTAATATTATTTTAGCAAATAATTACTGATGTGTTACCTCCTTCGAGACAGCGACAATCCTGGAAAAATAAAACATTTACGTAAACAATGAAATTATTTTCTATATAAAGTAGCAAGTGATTCAAGGGTTCTCTCATGTTAAGCTAGAGTGATGATAATATAGCAATTAGCACGCCTGGTGCAAAGTTAGGAATGCGCTTAATAGCAAATTACCCATTCCAAATAAGATTACCTCATAAAAGGATGAACAGATCTTGATTAATTATCGATAAGATCCATCTCGGTCACATCAGCAAGCAGCATCTCTTCGAGCAACAGAGACCCGTGAAACAGGTATATTTCCGTTGGGGGATGGTCGAGGGTTAGAAAAGTCCAAAGAAATGAATTTAACTTACGGGATTAACAAGTATTGGTTTTTGTGGGGATTTAGGCGTCGACGGCTCCTGCTTCTTCATCCTGGGAGTACAAGTAGCGTCGACAGCGCCACCTACCATAAAAGAAAATTCTAAAATACCACAAGTACCTAGTCCGGGATGCCTGGAATATTTTTTAATTTGATTACGAGTTTGATAACGTCCTGCAATAGGAATTCTCTTGTAGGAAATTGTTCCATTTGGGCAGAGAACTCACTAACCTATTATGTAATATTTTTGTCCTAATGTTAGTATTGAGAAAAATGATCTTGTGGTATTAACAATTTCTGAGCGTAGGTCCGCGATAACGTACCACGCAATTCTTAGGACAATGTGACTGTTTAATAATATGAATATTACCTAAGTAATAGAAAAAATTCAGCTGTTAGTAATCCTTTTTGATGACCTCGTCATCGATGCATGTTGGAAGGAGGGGACTCTGATCAAACCATACATTTTGTAGGACAAATGTTTTTTCCAATAATTTACATAATTATCTTGAGATTTAACAAAATTAAAAGCAGTTACTAATACATTTTTGAGAACCAGCAAATCAATATATTTTACCCCTGCTACCGTTATTACTTCCCACAATCGGGAGTTTTCGTGAGGAAATTGTTGGGCGTCTCATCGAAATGAAGCTACTCACGAAAAATTAGCTTGATAGTAATCAAATTCAATAAATGCGCCAGGGATCCCGGACTAACCTACCTAACTAAATAAATAAGTACCTAGCGACCTATTAGAATCGGACATTCATTACAAAGAAACAAACATACAAAATGATTGTTGAGCGTTACAATTTTTGGGTCAATCTATTTATTTATCTGACTTTAGCACATTAAAAACTGCAAGAAATGGGCACCACCAACATCATAAAATTCATTAATATTACGACAAACACTAGGATATCGAATTTACCTGGTCCAACATTAGCGTTTTCGCCCATGGTGACTTTATACATCTGAAAAGAGAATACTTAAAAAGTGATGTAGCTCAAGGTTCGGCATCGTCTTCGTCATATAATAATAATATGATATAAAATGATTAGTTATACATTGTTCACGATGGGGCATGAGGCAGGCCCCTCTGCAGGTTACGAGACTTCACATTTTCTCTTAGTTTGACTTCGATCCCAAAGAAATGATTATATTGCGACAGTAGTAGTACTTTCCTTCTTAATTTATAGCAAATCTGCCAAACCTCAATGAAATATTCGGGAGCTTTGGAACGCGCTACTTTGGCCGCTACAGATGATTCCAAGTGTCGAGCGGGGTAAGCTTTTTATATGAGGATCTACCTCACCATCTTTGCAGGCATTTCATCCACTTAACAAAAGCATAGCTACCCTCCCATCGTCCCCGGCGGCCAGTCCCGACGAGAGGGGCACCACGTCCGGTCCCCATTGCTTCATGAAGTGCCCCAGACGGGCAACTCGCTGAGCGGCCGTCGTGGTCGTGTGCGAACCGCCGCAGTATCGGTTGCACAGATGTTTATCAGTCTCCGATCTGAAGATTTGCGCTTTACTTCGTATTGCCAAAAATGTTAAGATTTAAGTTGTTCTAGAATACAGACTTCAAAGACCTACCTAAGATGATTTATACCAGACGTTGCCTATGGAGTCTAAATCAATCCAATAGTTTTGTTTATAAATTACTAAAGCTATCGAACTGAAATCAAGTGAAAATAGGTTCATCTATTTTGCTCCTAATTATAGCTCCTAAGTAACCTGTACCTATTCGCCATACTTATAATAAGTATAACTACTTATTATATTTTGCTTTTGTTACATTTTAAACTTACTTAGTACGTTTTCTACGGTTTTATACATAAAAATAGCCAAAAAAGTGAAATAAGTACTTAGGCTTGGGCGGGAGTTGCTTTTGGTCCATTTGTTTATCGATGCTCTCCCAATCCTTCATGTTCCTTTGTGGGAGGTTAGTGGCTTGGCTCTTGCGAATCGCGTCTGTTTGTTTTACACATTTTGTATATTAATTATTATATATATATACATAATAGTAATAGTATAAAACATTCGCTTTTTCTTCCCTTTGTATGCTTAAATCTTTAAAACTACGCAACGGATTTTGATGCGGTTTTTTTAATAGATAGAGTGATTGAAGAGGAAGGTTTTTATATATGTTTTATACCCGTGCAAAGCCGTGACGGGTCGCTAGTTAATTATAAAAGGTTTTTCATGTAAATCTTTACCCCTTACAAATTGCTGCATTAGAAACAATATCTCAAAATATGCAACGTCTCTATCTCGCTTTACAATTGTTGTTACGTAAAAGAGACAACACTTGAGCAAACGTAGTTGAGTAACGCTTATAAGTAAGGGGGTTAATTTTAAATAGCACACAAAGGTAGAAGTGCAAGAGCATCAAAATTATAAACATGTGGAAGACACCTATCTACTGAGGTCCGAGAAATAAAACTTATGTACAATTATTTGCAGGTAATTAAAAAAAACAAAGTTCTACAATATAATCTATTCTAAATTTCTAAAATATTACATTTATATTCTAAATTCTATTCTATTCAAATAGAATTTAGCTTTTGTTATAATTGTATTGTTTTACATGTTTGTTATAATATGTAAAGAAAAGTTCCACTCACCGAGTTCATAGCTCAAATAGGGCTTCATGGAGAGGTTGGCCGGCAGCGGTTTGCTGGCTGGCAAGTTGGAGGCCGCCTCCATCGCCATTACGGCTCGCGCGTCGCACGATATGCAGTTGACGTCTCTGGAATAAGCATTTGCCTCTTCTTATTTAGCCATTGCTCAACTTTGTTTTTACGTTTAAAAGAGAGATTTTATTTAAATTTTTCTTAATCCTGAAAACGATTATGTTTCCATGGCTCTAAGTTATAAATTATCCTTAGAGTTATTTTAAAAGTCAGGAATAACTAAAAGAAACTCTACGGCATGATAATAAAGTTATATTAACCTCAACAACTTCCTCTTGGTGCCTGCCGCCTCGGCCTCCCTCCGTAAGGCGGCCATCTGTTTCAAATTCTCTTGCAGCTGCCTCAGTTTGTTGTTGAAGAAGTCCTTCACCGGTGACAGCTCCAACTTGTCCAGCTTCATCTCGATCTCTCGTTGGATGTCATCGAGTGCTTGTTGCCATAGTGATTCCTGCGAAATTAACAGGAATCCGTGACTTTTTCTGAAACCGTATTACGCTTTTATGCATTCTATTTAATATGATAATGAAAAGTGTCCACATATAAGTTCTCTATACCTACTTATGGTAGATATAAGCAAGATTAAATAATATAAGTTAATTTGAAATAAAAAATAAAACTTACCTCAAAACGCACTATGTAAAAAGGTGCTATCCATTAATCACCTCTCCCCCCCCCCCTGGTGATACGTGGTGAGGTTTAAGACTAACTCCCCCTCCCCCATCCAAAATCACGTGTATTTTTAGTACCTACAAAGAATCTTAAAAGTTTTAGAATATTATCTTTTAATACAGGTAAGTATAAAGTATGTATAATCAAAAAAATTAAGGACTATAATAAAAATGTCTAGACAGAAAGGTTGCAGGTTGTTTAGAAAAAATAAATACACGTGATATCTTACTGTAGTCGCTGATTTTTGCCGAACCCCCTCACCTCTCCCCCTTTCGACCCTCACGTGATTAATAGACGACCCCAAAGTGAAAAATAAATTTTGTTTTATAAATGAAAATACGTAAATAGTGTTGATAAATAAAATTCGCGTAAAATTCAACAAGGGCATAAAACTGTCATGGAACATCGAAATACACATTGAATTGATAACCTCCTTTTTGGTTTTCTTGAAGGTCGGTTAAAAATTGTTACAAGAAGGAATTACTACATCTAAGAAAAACATAATAAAAGATTTTTTTCAGGACAAACACCGTCCATGCCCTAGCTTGTATATTTTTTCAATATTTTCTACCATCCTTAAACTGGTAAGTCCCTCGCGTCCCTCGAACTTGTTGGCAAGCTTTTTTTTTCACTTTTTTTGTTCCTGCATAGTTATCATAATGTCTTTGTTTCAATAGATATAATATGTATAAATTTAGTAGGCAAAAAATTGCACCTGCAAATTGAGTTTTCCAAGGGCGTGTTCGAGCCCTCGAGATAGATCGTCGCAGGCCAACTCGAACTGGTCCCTGGAGACCTTGCGCCCGAGCATCTTCAGATCTGCCTTGTCCGCCATCGCCTCCACCATGTCCTCTCTATCCAGTTTTACCGTTTTTAGTAGTTCTATTTGCTCCAGTAGTGCCTGCAAACAGGCTCATTTATGTACCTACATTAGACACGCAAGGTTTTCATTCAAATTATTTCAGGGACTCCCACAAGAAACACGATTGTTATTCACAATTATTTACAGCTCATCAATAAGTAGGAAAATATGAACCCGACTAAGTGTTTCGGTTGTTCTTCTGAGATTTGGAATCAGCTTTATGGGAGAATATCTCAGATCTTGAAAAGATTCTAACTTTTAAGTGATGTTCATTAGCGATTGTGTGTGTGATTCTATATGAATAAAGATATTTTGAATTTGAGTTTAATAATTTAATACTCGATTAAAGACAAATATCACATACCATCTTAACAACATTATACAAAAAGGATTAAACATACATTCATATTGTGAAGTCTGTCTTCTTTTTCGGCAGCCAGCTGCAAAGCCGTCTCATGAACTTGCTTCAATTGCTCCTGCATCTCTTGCACCGTTTGGAATAGTGACATCAGACCTCAAATTTTAAGATAGTTATTGCAACAAGTGAAATTAAATAAATTTTTAAAAATCTTGTCATGATTTTTTTTTATTGGATAGTGGGCAAACAGGCAGGAGGCTCACTTACGAGAAGCAATCCTCAACGCCAGTTGAGTCACGGGTGCGTTGCCCCTTTTAAAGAGAGGTACGCTTTTTTCTTGAAGGTGCCTAAGTCATAATGGTTTGGAAATACCTCAGAACGTGTGGAACGACGAACATCGAGATGATACAGATGAAATTTCGCATTCTGCCTCGACGTTCGAAGATGAAACTCAGCTGCTGGTATTAATCCAAACAACTCCTCTGACCATTCCCCATGATAAATGCGATAGAAGATGCAGAGGGAATCTACATCCCTACGCAACGCCAAAGGACCGAGCCGATCAGAAAGGATCTGGTCGTCAGCAATTCGAGCCGCTCTGCGCAGGATGCACTCAAGAGGAAGAAGCTGATATTTTGGAACTCCCACCTAATGGTGAGAGCAGTACTCCATATGGGACCGAATTTGCGATGATGATTACGATTAAGAATATGTCATAAATGCATCAACGGATCTTCATAAATTGATTGTTAAGCTCCATCTCGAGTCAGCTATCAAACATAAATAAACCAACACGCTGACACGTTAAATTTATAACACCCGTTGTTTCGTCGGGGATAAAACATCTGGAAATTAATAAAGTCATGGACATCATTACGATTCCTGTTTCACGTGTCGTCTCTTTACAAAAAGGTCTAGATCTAAATCCAAAAAACATAGTGTGCTATGTTTTGGAATTAATTAAATCTAGTCTCTGTGTAAAAAAGTCTAAATCTTAAAGTCTTCATTTGTAACAGTCTGCTGTTGTATATTTATACCTATGTCTTTTTAAAATAAATTAAAATGAAATTGGGGTTTACCTTGTATATCTTTAAACATATCTGGAGACAGGGCGTTTGATTCCAGGCTACGAGAAATGGCGGCCACTTGCTTCGATAAATACTCTATTTGATCTTGGAACGAATTTATCTGAAAAAAGAAAGAAAAGAATATGAATGAAACTAACGACAATTTAACTAAATGCATTTAGCTATTTATGATTAAATAAAAAAAGAAGAGTGTCTAACAAAACCAATATAAAATATACATTAAGTTTAATATGCAATTTCATGAAATGGGAACTTGAAAAGATTTTAATTAACATAATAACGAATCTAACTGTAACCGCATGTCGCGGGCCTTAGCTAGGTAAGAATGATGTAGAATGTTGATAATTTTCATTCAGCGAGCGATTAGCATACCATACCTTCTATATCGGTCTTATTCACTTCTCCAACAGCGAAATGAGCGATTTTAATTATTTCTTAAAGGCATTTTAAATTTCTATCATCTACTATCACCACTATTCCCTAGGTCCATGCATAACATTAAAAATGCCAAAGTAACTCTGTCTGTTACGCTTTCATGCTTTGATGAAGTAAGAGATAGAGTGGCGCTTGCGAAAGGACATAGGCTACCGTATATCGGGAAAAAACTCTTGAAGGCTTGAGAGAGAGCAAACACGCATCTGCGTGTTATAGTTGGCATTATAGTTTATAAACTATAATGGCAAAATATCAAAGCCATAGTAAAAATTGAAACGCTATTGGTAATGTTAAAAGTGACCTGATCCTGCAGGACACCATCCTTCTTGCCGAGGTCGTCGCAACACTGCTGAAGACGTTTCTCTAAATCGTTCAGCCTCTCCATGAGCCCCGCGATGTGTTGCGAGAACGACTGCCGAGGCGCCTCCGTTACTCTCCGCACTCAAATCCGGTATATATTTATTTTATTAACATTCACTTGCACAACCAAGAAAACATAAGTAATTTAATTAGGAGTGCAACGGACGAACTTAATTGGCCTATTTTTTCATTAAAGGAAGGAAGACAAGAAAAAATAAATGAGAGACATAAAATTTAGCATAAAGTATAAACTTAAACATACAAAAAACTTAGCACTTCGATTGGATTGCAAAGATTGAACGCTATAATAATACAGTATTAAGTTATAATTTCAAAATTATTTAAATTAATGTCCCTA
Source organism: Aporia crataegi (assembly GCA_912999735.1). Lineage (NCBI taxonomy): Eukaryota > Metazoa > Arthropoda > Insecta > Lepidoptera > Pieridae > Aporia > Aporia crataegi. Next base: position 195,891 of record OU538742.1, read on the forward strand.
CTACCTAGTTATCTAGACTTACCTGGAGCTGGTGCGGGCGGCGGAGGTTGCATAGCTAGTATAAAATTGTCTGATTAATTAATCGAACACAAATATTTAAAAAAAAAATAAACTAAGGGATCGTTCTTAATCACTATCAATACACGTTCATTAATTCGAAAAAAAAAACACGAATTATCACAAGGAGAGTGTGTTGTATTTTTCGTTGCAACCTTTCGTTTAACCTGCAACCTTAATGTTAGTCTGGACATTTCTATCACAATACTTGATTTAAAGATAATACATATTCTGAAAATTTCAATATTTTGAACAAAAAAATTAATGTGATTATGGGTAGGAAAGAGAATTAAAAAGTTGAAAAAATCATCACATGATTAATGAACGACCTCTAAGTAAGAACTTGGGGAGGATTTCTTGTTAAAACCGAATTCCGGTGTCCTTGGTATAGGCACAGTAGGCTGATCATCTACTTGCCTGAGTAGGAGCTCTAGACAAGCGACATTAGTGTTAAGACGGGTGTCGCCTTAGACGCAAAGTAAATTTGTATGAAAATTATGTTTTGTCATTTGCATACAAATTTGCTTGTTGTTAGACGACACCCGTCACACACGAATGTCGATTGTCTAGACTCTAGAGCGTAGAGGCGCAGATTTGGATCGAAGACGAAGTCATGAACAGCCACTAGTGTATAATAAATAACTCACATAATCCAGCTTGAATGTCCGCCATGGCAGTGTTGAAGGAATTAGTCAAATTGTCAAGCTCGGTTTTCATTTTCGCCAGACGTTGTTGAAGAGAAGCGAGGTCGTCCTTAGAAGCCGCGTTGTCGACCGGCGCGGGCGCAACTATTGTCTGAATTTGGGGCTCTCTGCAAGACACCCTTTTAACTATTATACCCATTTGACTCGACACAAAAAAACATCTTTAGCCGACATATATAAGTTGTCTATGATGAGTCGGACGTGTCTAAGGTTTGAGTGTATATGTCTGTGGCGTCGTAGCTTCTACTCGAATGGAACGATTTCTTTTGTATGAAAGCCGACGTCAAGATAAAGTCTTCTCGTCTATTGATGAGCCTCATGAGATATTAACGACAACGAATGAATGTGCTACTACTGTCAAGAAACAACCGACCTGGAAGCTTTCCGAGCGTTAATAGACTCTTGGAGACCAGCGGTGTCCGATATGATGTCCTGGACCAAGGAGCTGAGCTTCGCTATACCCGCCTCAGCGGCCTCCAGTCGCGAAGATACGTTCAACGACGTCCACATATCTGTTATGGCCTTCAGGTTCGTTTGGGATCTGAAAAAATATAATTCATATAATCTAGTTTAAATTCTACGTAAATTTACGATCAATAACGTTGTAGTGTGAAGGTTTTTTGTAGCTGTATCACTTTTGTAAATGTTGTAGGTGTAACTGCAGCTTTTCTCGAATCGAAAGTAGGTAGTTCATGAGGTTAAAGCGTTCAAAAAAAAAATTATAAGTAAAATGAGTAAATAAATATAGCTTATAAAGTATAAGGTAAATTGATACGATAATTATATATTTCCGAATTTTTAATAATAGAGATCGTACAGTTTTATCGAATATTCTAACAGAAACAGCCCTCACCTTACTTCTTGCAGAATCTCCTCATTCTTGGGCATGCTGCCGTAGACGCGACTCTTTAGATCCTCGACAGCGTTTTCCAGGAGATTGAATTTACTCAAGGTGACTAGAGATAGCTTCTCCGTAGACGTGAGTCGTTGAGGGCCCGGCGAGGGTGCGCTGGGCGGCGGGGAGTGAGCGCGTTGAGGACTTCGAGCCACTGTTATAGAGTCAAACATAAATTCATACGCGGTACTGGATCATATTAGGCTTCATTTAACAATAACTTGAACTGTTGCATGGGTATGTGTGAGAAAAATATTACAATTCTTAGCGTAGATATATACAATATCTCGGCTGTTGAATCTTCAGGTTGTTAACTTCGTAACCAAATTTTGTAATAAAAATTAAAGGTTCTACATGAAAAAGTATGTAGACTTACAAGGCGAATCCACTTTTTTTATACGTTCCACTGAAATAAAACAAAACATGTGTTAATAATTTTAAAAAATACTAAAATGCTTTTTGTGAATGAAACTTAACTAGGTTAAGTAAATACATACCTATTTGCAATGTTTGGGCTTTATAAAAAGATTAATTTAGGAAGCGAGATGAGCGGTAGGTATTTATTGCCTTATGACAATAAGGGGAGCTAATGGGAAGCGTCCTAGTGACGTCACACTCAAGTTAACAATTATTTATGATCCTAATCTATGTATATTTTACAATATTTTTTATATTTGGGAGAGTTCTTTGCCCAGCGATGGTGATGAAGATGATGATGAAGTATGAGTTTAAATTCATCATCAGTCGAGGATTATTAGAACTCACCTACTAATATGGTTTCTGGTTCTGCAGCGGCCGGAGGGGGAACTGTAAGTTTGTTATTATGTTAGGTGTTATACGATTATTATTCATCTACATCGATATACATAAATAATGCATTTCTTTTTACTCCGACAAAAGGAAGGGAGTTCAACATGACGTCTGCGTGACTCTCTTCGGCAGCGTAGGTAGGTAGGTAACACTAAAGCCAACGAGATCGAGATGGCTCTCGGCTACAATTTATCAACATCTGTTCATCCACTATTGAGATATCCTTATTTATTAAAATTGTCTTCAATTTCATCTTAGACCGAAACTTACCCACTTCCTCTTTGACAGTTTTCGCCTGTGTATTCTGAAGCAAAAAAATTTATGAGACAATAAAATAAAAATACTTTTAATACATGTTTGGTGAATATAGAAGAATTTACCTTATCCGTATCAACGACAAACTCGCTGATAGCAATGGTTTGCGAGTTTTCCCTTCCGAGGGGTAAGGCCGCGACACTCCCACGCAACTCCACATTCTTGCCAAGCACGCGCAATTGCTGCGCGAGACAATGCAGGACTGTTTGCAGCATGCAGAAGTCCACCACTCCGACCTAGTTCATAGTTAAGTTCACGTTTGCAGAGGCAGTTATTGAGGCCTATGCGTGTTGCGCCAGAGATTCTGACTAACAGATACATGTTGTACCTGCCCCATGCCGCAAGGATAACGGTGCTTCATTTTATATTATAGCCTGGCTAAGGCCGTTTGTGTCTCATGGAGATATGCTTAGAAGCACGTGTGGAATGAGGTACTTCTTTTTCAAATGAATTTAAAACTATTCATATGAATTCGCTTGTGTTCTGTACCTACTATTTAAATATTACTATGAGAACAGGAATGTAATACATCGAGCAATGTGGTAGCATGCTGATATTGTATGGTAAAATTAAAAGGCGCTCTAAATAAATGTTTTGTACATATTTCATGATGTGCAGGTTTAGGTATATTCTTAACCTTTCCACAAACTACTCCTCTGTATTGATTGAAACCTATTTTACAGCATAACTTAGATTAAAATCTATAATTTACTTATTCACATGTACATCATAATTCTGAATTCATGTAACATAAAAAATACTGCCGATCTGCTTAAATTAATAAAAAAGTGTTACCTCAGGAGTGCCGATAGCAAGGTCGATCATATCGCTAATGTTTAAAAATACGGCCGTTTCTTCTGAAATTGAAGCAAATATATAATTTTGTCATCTATACTAATATTATAAAGCTAAATAGTCTGTTTGTATGGTTGAAAGCGCTAATCTCAGCTTACTATACTGGTTCTAATTGAACAGTTATTTTTTTGTTCGATTGTGCATATTTTATCGAAGAAGACTGTAGGCTATATAAAATTACTCTGCTAACAATAGGAGCGAAGCATTAATGAAACATGTTACAAAATCGAAAAATGATGTCTTTTTGAGAACGGGTGAAGCTGCGGGCACAGCTAGTAATAATAAGTTAAAACTTCGGACTAATGTCCCAAGATACAATAGATAAATCATGGAGTACGAAAAAGTATGAAACAAAAGAAATTTACCTGACATACTGATGTTCAGTACTATAGATCCCGATCGAATATAACACAACACACTAAAAACTAAAATAAATCAAAAATAATCTACAAATCGACTAGAAAATATTTATAAACATTTTGTCAAACTTATCCAAATCGGTTAACAATATTATTATGAACTTTCTGTCAAACTGTAAATCTATTTTTCATATCTTTATGGCCGCGACCATAAACATAAATTAAGAAAATGTAAAGCAGAGATTATGGTTTTTTACTGAGAACAATAACAAATGTGTCACTTTTTTAACTTACAGAAATTTTTATAAGTTGTTTGTAATAATAAATGAAAAATTAATAATATAATAATAAATAAATATAATTAAATATTGAAGAGGAAAATCAATTGATATTATGTCATATAGGTAGTATATATTTTTAATATCCACATCTGATTCGGTCTTTCTGTGGATCGCTCGATCAACGTGGATCGTCTGCAGATAACGTGTAGATTTGAGTGCTCAAATATAAAAGCGTGGTGAGCAGAATTCAAAAATGAATATTTTTGTGTTTAAGCACCCGGCGCCTGTACCTTTTTGCTTCTTAGTAAAATGCTGAGTAAAATCTTTTAAATGCCAATGATTTAGGTATACGTAATAAGATTATATTAATGAAAGTGAAATTGAAGATAAAAAACCTCCGACAATATGATGACTACAAATAAAAATATCTCATAAATGGATGAATGGTTTCAGCTAAGACCCATCTCGAACACCTTAGTAATTAGTTTTCCGTCAGTAAGTCCGTTCGTTTAGGAGCTACAACGCCACAAACCAACACACAGATACGTCAAATTTATATATTGAAATTAAGTTTGTCTTCTGAGTTTGACTTAAGTACAACTAAGTAGTAAGACTTGAGTATAGTTTGTCTCGCTACAGCTAAGTAATTAATTGCTGAAATAAATCAATGAATTTAGTTGCAGTAGTGTGTAGCTGTGGTTGTTACACAGTTACGGCATAGAATTAAGAACAAACAAGGAAAGTAGGTAGCTACTTGTAAGGCGCGGTGATATGGAAAGATCTTGGAACTAGGTTTAAGCTATACGATGCTGAATGCGGGGCTAAACCGTCTTTTCTCTTAAAAACAGAATGAAACATCTCTAACAAAACCTCCTTCTGCACATGCTTATGACTCTATATGTAGATGTATGTTATATATCGTAGAAACCATTCAAATTTTCATCTTTTCTCTTCAAAATAAAGTCCAAAATGTACGTTGTGTGCATTTATTTCGACACGTTTATTAAGACAAGCATGGTGGAGTTATATCAAGGATTGCCGACATTTGGTCGCAGTTTTAACCGAATTTTTAACTAATCAACTAGAGGTTCTAGTTGATTAGTTAATGCAGTGTGTATGTATTTTTGTATATACTAATTGATAACGAACTAGGACCCCTGAAAAAGATTAACTTTCGCAACAGACAGTGTAGTCCCGACTTCTGTAATATACCATACTAAGTATAACTTCATTTATTTCACGTAATTATGTAATATCGTTTACATTATTTTTTGTTTTTTTAAACTTAGTTTACGATTTAAGTATGTTTACTTAAAACGTTTTGAGAACTCGCTAGTTACTCAGTTGTTTATTTATTTATTAATAAGCTACATATTTTAAATCCATAATTGTACCTACCTATATTAGCATACCATATTTCATTGAAGGATAGTGTACATATTTCTCAATGGCGAATCCAAAAGGACGAAGCCATTCGACAGATGAACCGTGGGTCGCGGTGCTCGTTTATTTTCATTTTCCGCTCGGCAACACAAAAGCAGGAAGCGACTTGCACGAAATAATTATGTTTTGTCATTTGAAAAAAGGTAAAGCCAAAGTTATTAAGCCGGAGGCTACTAGCAGCAGTAAAGAAAATAATTTAATAATAATATGTCATATTATTATTCGTAGTTTAATACAATTAAATATGTGTAGTATGGCTATGTTCAATTGAACATAGACTTACTTATACTAAGCTACCTCTTTATATAATCATAATACAAACCCGCATGACAAGTGAAGTTGAAGATATAATACATAATTTAAATGTCACATGTTTATTATTAATTAATAAGAATCTCTCATGAATGGATGAACATTGAACGGAGATCTATTCGAGAACAAAAAAACCGCTACCAAATCGGTCACAGACACATACACGTTAAACATTAAAACTCTCCTCTTTTTTCGTCGGGGGCTAAAAAAAACCTACTGCGGAATACAGTACAGTGTGAACGAATAATGAAAGCTACGAAGGCTACGTACAAGACGCAAGGCCACGACTTGCCTGGATCCCTGTACAGTTATGTGTACACATGTCGTTATATCATAATCACGTATAAGTACTCCTCATTAGGTTTCCGAGAAGCACATAATACGAACAACAAAGTACTATTCACTTTTTAAAAATGTGCTTAGCGGTAATGCGGTTTTTCGGTGGTTCTAAAACGGTGAAACAGTTTGATTAAACATCAATTGAACTGTGCAGATGTGCATCCTTCAATAGATTCTGCACAATATGAACTGCCCTGTGAAGAACAATACGAATAAAATAACGCAGACAACTACTATCTGCGTAGTTAGACTCACGATTCAAGAACTAAGAAGATATATATTTTACAGTTATCATGTTTTATTTTCACTTTTGCAAAAATATTTGGTTTCAATTAAGTGCAACAGATTTTAAATCCGTTTAATATTACATTTAAAGTGCATACTTGTTGTTATATGTTCAATACCTATATTAAGAGTTATGTATGTATAGAGAAAAATCTTATCTGCGTGCGTCTAAGGATTTGAAAGTCGGCGTGCGGGTTGAAGCTTTGATTTTATTTTAAGCTTTTGAAAGTGCTTTGTCGTGTCCTCTAGCTTTAAACTAAGAGAAATCCCTAAAACCTAAGCACTTTATTTATTTATTTATTTACTTATCCCATAATTCAGGGCCAACATGGCTAAATATTTTTATTCTAGCCAATAAGTACAAACACATAGATGTTATTTATATTTAACCTCTACTAATATAATAAATGCGAAAGTATTTTTAATTCTATCCATCTATCTGTTATGTCTTTCACGCTTAAACCGCTAAACCGATTTTGAAGAAATTTAGTACAGATTGACTCGAACTTTGGAGGATATGAGCTACCTTTATCGCGAAAAAGGCTTGAAGGGATTGAAATAGGGCAGAAACGCAGACAAAGTCAACGGCAGAAGCTAATATTTATGTATCTTTCTATCTATCTTTAGTTAAGGATAATAATATATAATAGTTTAAGGCTTCTTTCATTCACAATCATCGTCAAATAGAGCAGATCAGCGAGATGCGAACAGCGAATGCGAAGATTTTTTAGAAGAAGCATTTTTCAACGCTTAACTGTTGGCGAAAGTCATTTTTCTATAGAAATTATGTCTGCGTTTAAGGCAACACAGGTAGGCAAATGATTAAAGAAGCCTTACGGATGGTAGGAGCTAGGAACAGTAACCAGTTCCAACATTGCACAATGGGGTGTGCAAACAATGCAGTGGAGTTTCTTTATCCCATCAATATTTACCTCGGGTAGGTAAGATAAATAAACGTTCGTTCGTTGATTATATATGGGATGCTAAAACACTTGTTGTTTACACGATTGTTATCACTGAACTTTCAAGACTACGATAGGCCGATTGCGCTGCCAGCGAAGCGATTTACAAAATCTCAAATTATAGATAAATGCATTCAAATTATAGTCTGTGCGTGCGAACGTGGGGAATACGTGAAGCGAAAGATCCCACTCATCCGACACAATTTTTAAACTTCCGACCTATCTAACCCCAGAAGTAAAAAGAGACCTTAGCTGCTGTTGAAAAAATATTTGGTTCTTATTACTACTAGCTGTGTCCCGAAGCATTAATTTCGTCACGCTGCTATCAAACAAAAAAGGCAAAAATAATTTTTAGTATTCCAAGCAGTGTCCATTTCGATGGAGATTGGCGGATTCAATCAAACAAACAAGCTTTATAATGTTAGTATGGATTTCGACTGTCTGTGTTTGTTAATATAATATTTTACATAACAAATAAAGAGACGATGTTTCCTTTTTTGTAGGACAATGACAATGCTGGTGCCTAGTTCTGTTCAATGCATATTTGATTGATTAATGAATAATCAACAAATACATTATATTAGACAGCAATATTTATTTTCTTATATAAGACTATAAACTTATAACCTAGCTACAGAAGCTTTAATATCTGATTAAAGTGGTTCGTAAATTCGGGGAAATGTGAGATTTTCGAACGGGACAGGTGAGTGCGCGAGCGGGATGGACGAAAGCTCGGGAGGCGGGAGAGAGCAGCCGCTGAGCTGAGCCGGCAGCGGGCAGCGGATTGAGGAATGAGGATTCAATTCAACGACAGTCAACAGTGTTGTGTCGACGCGGTTAGTGGTCGGTCGCGTTGCGTCTACGAGACACACTTCCCACGTCACAAACTTTACGTGTAATACGAAAACAAAGTTTTAAAGCTGTCATCTGCAGCGGTTGATAATTACTTACAATAGTTAAACTGTCTTCGTTTTGTGAGGAGCATTCAGTGCGAGATCTGCTTTATGAGGTGAGTCGTGAAATTTTGACAGTTTAAAAAGTACGGTCATCGGTAGACGAGTCGACGCTGTATCTGATTTTATCTCTGTTGATAAGAAAGTTATTTGTGTTAGGATGTAAAGTAAATATTGAAAAATATCTCTTAATTTTACATATTAAAATATTAGCCAGACACATCAAATATACGGCACTTAGTTAAAATCCTAGTTAATAAATAAATCATAGAAAAGTAGGTAGGTGCTATAAATGCCGCTTCATCTACCTTTTTTTATGAGTTCATAGGTATTAGTATCTACTATTATTGTCTTCTACCGCCTCCTTTGTCTAGTGGTACATCTACGTTACAACCGAGAGGTCCTGGGTTCGATTCCCGGTGGAGATAAAAAAGAAACTCGGTCTGGCAGGACATAGAAGGCTGATCACCTACTTGCCCCTAAAGAAACAATCGATCAGTGAAACAGATGTGAAATGCTTCTGCCCCATACCCCACTAGGGGACACGGGACTTCACCTGATTATTGTCTTCTATTATTACTTACAAAAAGTAGGTACCTACTCTAGTATTAAATGGTTTTCGGAAATCTGTCTGTCAGTCTTCAAAGATTTTTAAACTGAATTTTAATAAGCCCCACGCACAAACATTTTCGGGTAAAATATTAAGTATAAATTTATTGAACAAAATTGTTTAGTTAGTTAAGTTAGAGTATCTATTTATGACACATTTAAAGAACACATTTAAAATTAATTAATTGTTTAGAGCAAAATTGTTAGATGATTATAAGATCATTACCTCAGTTATGGAACCACAGATATAAAAAATTATGGCAATGAAAATGTCCATACTTACATAATTCTCATGTTACGAAATAAAACTACCAATATTTAATTACTCTGTGTTATTATAAATACACAACGAAGTTTTTCAAATTTATACATACATTAGAAAAGATTTAGATTTAGCAATTTAATAAATACAATTATAAGTTATTAATTTGATAAGTATTTTTTATTTAATGTTTAGGTAAATAATATAAATGCGAAAATGTTTACATAATATGAATGCTGAGATTAGTGCGTTCAAACAATCAATCAAACAAAGTCTTCAGCTACCTATATTTATTTATTAAAGGTTTTCGGCTTGGCAGGACCTTTAAGTCTGTTTTTTTTAAATTCTTGTTTTTTAATGTCTTTATTTCGTGTCCCAATTTAAATGGCGAAAATTTTACTTTAGGCATATAAGTAATTTTGACCACATTACAAAGTCACGTTTCACTAAATTTTATCACTTTCCTTTCATCGTGCATATTGGCGAATAGTTTATATGCTTAAAACTCCATCAATTTTACACATAAAATTGGTTAAAATACTCAACTTTTAGAAAATTATATAAAACTTGAAGCACACGTTGTGGCGATGGCGTCAAAACTTTTGATATATTGTCAAAGGCAGATGATGGCATAGATATTTTTAAAAAATATACTTTTTAATATTTTGAGAACGGGCAACCCTGCTTTTGTTCGTGAACTTTCTGTATCGCAGATCGCTGCCGTTGGTTGCGTTTACATTCATGCTCGTTCTCGTGTCGATAACCTGAACCTTTTGTGAAAATAGAGGTTTTGTATCAATTCAAAACCTTTCTATTTAGGTTATTTATATTTGGATTAATCTTCATTTATATCTTGTTTACGGATTTATGTGTATTAATGTAATTTACCTAACCACTACATAATTAAGTATACCTATTTAAACCTAATTTCTCAAGTGAAATTGAAGACAATTTACAAAACCCCCGACATTTTAAATACAAAGAAGCATACCTATCTTAGGATGAATAGATTTTAGACATTAGTGACATAAATGAGATAGGTACTATGCAAAAAAAGAGTTACGATGTCATTGAGAGACACATAAATAAACACAGACACGCCAAACTTACAACTCCTCTCCACTCTCTCCTTAACACTCCTCTTTTTTCGTCGGGGGTCAAGAAATAGAATAACATTAGTGAATTTGATAATTACAGTTATAAGAATTCTTCATTGAAATATGACAGATAGGAAGCGGTGCCAGCTCGTTCTTGGCCGGTTTGAATTTTGATGGCAGGGTGGGGCAAGTTGCATTGGACCGCAGCGGCTTTTGTCATTCAATCGTCCCATTGCATTGTCCCGCGGTCTTTGTCGGTCGTCCATCGGCCATCCCGGGAGACACGCCTCGACGCGTTGACGTTCTGACAATATTTTAAATACCTACGAGATATTCCCATGCAGAGTTAATACGCCATGCCGGCACAAATAAATTAATACGCGGAAAATAATTACTTATAGTGAAAAAACAATACCAATTTAAATTAATTTGAAAGAAAGCAGGTTAAAAATTACCGCTTTAAATAAAAATGTGTGTTTTTAAATTGTCTTAAATTTCACTTGTTTTTTTTTAAATATGGTAAATATTGACTTACAACACAATATTAGCACGATGAAAACGTTATAAGGAAGGGAATTAATTATAGTAGTCATTTATAAGATTTAGATTGACAGAATTTACTAAAATCAACGAAGAGCTTTTAAGATGGGAACATTAAAGAATTTATTTAGGTAATAATATGATATTTTATACATATTGAAACAAATAGAAAAAACAAATTTTGCCGCTAAAAGTATTAAAAGGAAAGTAATTAATGTATGTATGAATCAGTCTGTAACAAATTTATATCCCAAGAGAAATAACGAGAAATACGGTTTTTTTTTTGTTTGAGTTTGCGTTTATTGAATTAATGATAAGCGGAACGAACGCAAACACCTGACAATATCCAACTGAAGTGTATAAATTACCTACAATGAAAGGATTGATTTAAAAATAACAATACAATTATTATTATACCTACAATTTTGTTTTTATAAAGAAATTATAAAAAATATAATCTTTCTAGGCTCATGCTACCGTTGTGCATAGGAATTAATCGATATGTTTTTATTAATTATATAGCTCAGTTATTTTCAAGCGAATAAATTCACAAAAATAATAATAAAACCTTCCAACTTGTCATACAATTGCTAAAATCTTATCCATGCATAAACAAAAACTAATTCTGTCGAAATATTTTTTTTAAAGACAATTTTACTCAGACAAAAGAGTAAAATTGAGACATATTTGATTTTTAAATTATCATCATTCATCGTCAGCCTTTTCTTTCATGACCATTTTTGACATGCAACCATCCGCCATGTTCCTCCAGTGCTCTCGACATTGGCCTTTGTATCCGTTCCGAACTGTGTCGAATATCGTAAAAGATTACCACATATAATGCTTAATAAATTATAAATTGAAGAGATTTTATTATAATTATTGACGACAAGGGTGTGTTAACGCAGAAGAAACCATTCAAGTTATAAAAGATGCAATAGATATCAGACATTAAAACTAACTTCAACAGATTTAAGCGTTTAGTTACCACTAGCCGAATGTGTAATAAATTTTAATTTTCGTCTACATAAAAGAATACGCCAGCGACCTGGGCATTCACCTTGAACGATGAATGTTGTAGAAGACTTGTTTAACCTCGCTCTAAAAGAAATATTTTCCTTTTTGTAACATTTTAAATCGATGCTCCGCTTTTATTAGTCGTATTGTGATGTTGTACAGCCTACAGCTTTCCTTAATAAATACTACACAAAAAGAATTTTCAAATTTGAACCACTAGTTCCTGAGATTAACGCGTTTAAACGAACTCTTATGCTAAAGCCATTATGAATAACATTAGTATAGATTAATTTGATGAATGATTTGAAATAGTCTTCATGCTAACACGAAAAGGAAAAAGAGTTATAATTATTCGCGAGAAGTGATTCGCGTTTGTGCGTTGCAGCGGTGGCATGACGTTTCCACAATCATACATTTCTGCATAAATGAATTATTAGAAGATGCGTTTCATCAGAGGAAAGTGAATATTATAAATATCTCTGTTGTAAGGTTTAAGAAAATAATTTATAAATAGCTACATCGTAATGTTTAAACCTGATTAATTTCTTTACTATTATTTATAAATATTTTGAAACGTTTAGACAAGCTCATTTGGAAAATATCTCAACTGATGAATGTTCACAGCGTCCCACTTTTATACAAGATTGCATGTCACGGTCGATAACTGTGCTATCAAGTATGAATTAATATTGGTAAAACAATAAGCGCATTGTCACTACATAAGTATATTATATTTGTTTTATATTTTGTCAGCGTCGAACTAGGAAGTACATAAGTTCGTTTCCAAATTGTCTATACAATAATCTACAGTTTAGATAGATATTTGTAATGCATTTACAACACAAGTGAAATCGAAGACAATTATAAAACTTCCCGATACGATGATGACAAATAAAGATATCTTGTTAATGGATATCAGGTATTCCTTATATATAAAGTTCTCGTGTCACAATGTTAGTTACCTTACTCCTCCGAAACGGCTTTACTGATTTTTACCAAATTTTATATACATATTCAGTAGGTCTGAGAATCGGCTACTATCTATTTTTCAGACCCCTAAGTGATAAGGGTAGCCCACCCAAAAAATTAATGTGGCAAAACAACGTTTGCCGGGTCAGCTAGTATATATATATAACAGATCCAGGTGGATCATGTCGGCCTCCAAACAAAAAGAGTCGAAAGAGGAATTTAGATAATATGCTATGGTCCAATGGTTCAAGTGACCGCCTCCTTAGTCTAGTGGTAAGCACGTAAGCGTTACAACCCAGAGGTCATGGGTTCGATTCCCGGTGGAGATAAAAAAAATCTCGGTCTGGTAGGACATAGATGGCTGATCACTTACTTGCCCCTAAAGAAAAAATCGATCAGTGAAACATGTGAAATGCATCTGCCCCATGGGGATACGGGACTTCACTGCAATGGTTCAAGTAGTACGGGGCTACAGACAGAAATAAAGACAGTCAGACTTATAATACCCCTCTTTTTCGTAATAATAAACACCCACGGATTAGTAGGTAAGTGTGATAATTCGTCACTAAGTACATTGTACCTACTAAACGAAACTAAGTGAACAGGCAAGATAATGTATATCCAATGTCCATGTAAATTAGTTTGTAAATATTATCAATTAATATATACTTGATACAAAATCTGTATATATAAAAATCAATTGCTGTTCGTTGGTCTTGCTAGAACTCGAAACTCGGAAGGTTGAATGTTTAAAATATGAAAAAATTGTGATCAATACCAAAATATTCACTAGAAATAATATATATGGCAAAGCAACGTTCGCCGGGTCAGCCTAATACTTAAAAAGGGTTTCCGCGTGTTGCGGTACATGTGCTTGAAGCTAAGAACTAGGTGTTATTATACGTAATACCTGTGCACAGAACGCGTGCAATATCACATCAATTATCTTATTACGCTCGGGGTCATTGCGTGTATCTACAACTATGTATGTATTACGAGATAATACTAATAGGGGTTAAAGTATGAAATTGCCGATGTGTAGTAATAGACCCTTTGAATCATAAAACCTTCATGGTGTGACATTTACCTTTGGGCTTCTTCTTTTATAAAATGTGTAACATTTGTTTTTCGACTTTCAATTATTTTTTTTATTCAGCTTAAACGTGAATGGATGGATACTTCGAAAATCCGAATTATTTTTGAGTACGAGTTCTGACGCAGAACTAACGCGACAGAAATGGCTTGCAATATCAACGCTGCATTTGGAGCGGAGACTGCTAATGAACGCACCTGCGGTTTTGGTTTAAACGCATTCGTAATGGAAACTTCAACTTGAAAAACGAACCACGTGGAAGAAAGCTGAATTGAAGGTGATAGTGGAAGCCGATCCGAGTCAAACTGCCCAGGAATTAACGGCATGGTTTAACGTTACCCCACCTACAATATTGCATGCATTCATTTGCATGATATCAAGAAGATAAAAAAATATTTAATTTTTAAAAAAGGTTTTAATTTTTATCGTCTTTACAGCTATCCCGGTGTCAGCCTGGTATAAAGCAATAAAGTCGAATTAATATCTTATTAAATAAATTTATAGACTATACAATATAATTTCCTTGCATGTTCACGCTTGGACGAAATGATACTCGATCGAATTTTGAATGTATGTAAATTAAATGTATTCTAACAAATACTTTACTTACTTTTTAATTAATTGTTGAAAGACAGCTTTGAGTTGAAATTATATATACTTAATACTCTCGACATCTCGTCTTTTGAAACATAAAAAACATTTAATAATTATTAGGTATTTTGCATAGATTATTTTATATTTGTCTAGATGCTACTAGATGTCTAGACTTTGGTCAGTTATTGAGTGTTTGTGTGGATATAGCAAAAATTTCTTCTTGTTTTTGTTGCGTTTGTAATGCATCGATAAATATAAATTATAAATATCTAATATTAACTGTCATAGATAATGTCTGACAGCTATTAGCCTGTAGTAACTGGTAAGTGATGTCAACGACTTATCTTCGGAGGCACTCCCGCAATACTTTACTTTGTCTATGACATTCGGAATAAATTGGTATGCAATAAGAAATAACAAGTGATATTCAGGTTGTGTCTGCAACAAGGAAATTGAAGACAATTTAAATAAAAAAAGCCCCTGACATTGTTGATGATTACTAGTAAGAATCTATACTAATATTTAAAACTGAAGGGTTCTGTTTGTTTGGGACTCGCTAATTACAGGAACTGATTCGAATTGAAAAATTATTTTTGTGTTGAATAGTCCATCTATTAAGGAAATTAATTAATACGGGCAAAACAGCAGAGGGAGTCCTTCTAAGAAATGGAAGAACAGTAGTTTATAAATACTTTGTATATCACCCTCGATCATGTCAGCTATTAAACAAATACCGCATTGAAATGCTACAAAGTAATTCGTAGAAATAAAATAACAATTAGAAAGTAAAACGTTCAATGAAACAAGAGTTTAACAAGGCCACAGTGGCAGGTGTCGGCGTTATAAAGGGGCAATATTAAACATTGTAATTACTATCCCATTCAGACCATTCTTGGAATGTTCAGAAACGGTTAGACTCATCTCCGGAGACAGTCGGCAGCACTGTCTGGGAACGTAACTCAATCTGCCTTTGTTTTTACTCCTAGTTTCAAACTTTTTTGTAATTTGAAAATATCTTGACTGCGTAATGCGTATGCTAGCCGTCAAAGGCGTTAAAGGTACTTTCTCTTTTTGTGGTGGTTGTATTATTATTTATTTCCTGTATTTTATGTACTTATGTAATTACTAGACACTTTATAAACTACGAACTACTGCAGTTTATGAGTTATTTTTGGGTCTTTGTGAAATTACTTCAATAGAACCATTCAACGTTTTCGTTTTTTAATAACATTTATGAAGTTTCTAATTTAGAATTATCAATTAGTTGGTACATATATAGAATGAAATGATTCCAAGCAATCTGTAAGTTAAGCGTTGAGCTGGTATATTATGTACAGTAATTAAAGCTTTAGCTTTTTTTTTAGATTTTAAGTATTTTTTAAAAGGCTTTTATCAGATTCCATAGCCACTATTAAAAAAGAATTTTGCTTAAAGTTGAAATCCGTATTTCATGGAATACAATATTAAGCTGATAATTATAAAGATTTTCCAATTCAGTCGAGGCGTGAAGTGTCCCTCTGGGTTGTATGAGGCTCATAGCCCGCGGTGCGTCTCGACAAAAGAACGTTCAAGTTATTAATGACTAGCATTCTTTGTCCCATTCATGCTTCATTCACAACGGGTCCTAGGAGAATGCTTTATTTTAATCAACAACAAATTACTTAAACTGAAAAAACATCTGTCTAATGACAAATTTCCTACTTGAATGTATGAGTAGTAAGTGCATGCCAAGGATTTATTCAAATCTTAATATAATATATAAAATATAAATTACGTGTCACGTTGTTTGGCCGCGATGGACTCCTAAACTACTTAACAGATTTTAATCAAATTTGCACACCGTGTGCATTTTGATCCAACTTGAAAGAAAGGATAGCTTACATCTTAATTTATAGTCGCAATATTATTTTATTGCAAATTATTTGACGCGATACGAAGTTCGCGGGGTCCACTAGTAATTCATATAAAAACAGGTTCACTGTATTATTGTTGTTATGTTATATTTATATTTAAGTTATCAAGTATTTTTATTAACTTTAGTTAATTAAGTTGGTGCCTGTCATAAGATTCTGTCGTGTCTGCTAAAGACAGTGGTCCTAAGATAGGTCCTAGCCTATGTCGGGGACCGACCGTCTTCAATTCCACTTCTGTGACTGACAATTTCCATTGTCTATGTGGTTTCCAGTTGTCCATTTGTGACACAAATGACATAAACTACCCCCGACATGTTAATTATTATTAAATTGAAAGACAGGTTATCATACATCGTAGAAAGATACACCTTTGTTCCACACATCCGTTCGCTTAGGAGCTACCTACGATGTCTAATATATGAATAACAAATTTATATATTATGTGTGGAAAATTTATAACATCTCTCAATAGCAAATTATTAAACTTTAAATTGTGAATAATTTGATATAACCGTATAGAAAAAGTCACAAGATAAATGAAGTTATTCCGTCTCATATTACATCTTTCCTTTTATTCCATTAAATGTGGTTTTTCCATTCCACTCGCTTCTAAGAATGTCGATGGTTCTTCTTTAGTATAAATTACCATCAGTTGGTCGGTTGATTACGAATAAGGATGCGGGCTGCCAAATAGGGCGGGGGTTCTATCCCGATGATAGACATCGGATTGTTGCTTAAAAAGGGATAATTATGCTTTTGCCTATACATTATATATATTATGAGCTTCTAGCGCATAAATGTAACTTCTAAATTAGGCAATTGGAAAAAAAATGTTTACAAAACATCGTCTATCTGTAAAAAGTCAGTCTTTACTAGGTATCTTATTAAATACACTACTATGCTTATTGAATAGGCTGAATTGAAATTCCTTTCGGATTATGAACAAGTTTCGTTGCGTCTTTTTGAATGCTAAAGAGCGTGATACTTCATATTCTAATATAGGTGTATAGCCCACAACTGCAGCTGGGAGGTGGCTGTAGATAGCGTCTGCGATAATAATGTTATTTGAGGAAAATCTTAGAGCGCGCCCAGTGTGTAGTGGTAGCCAAGGTAGCGAGATATTGCTATGGGATTTACAGCTATAGTAAAAAAGTAAAAAATTCCGATAGTAAAAAACAATAAGCTTATCGAAACATCGATAGTAATCTTATGGTTTAGGTACTGATCAACAACTGATTTCGCTGAGCAATGTTTGTTAAAAATCATATTGCAAATTTGATTAAAATCGGTTAAGTAGTTTAGGAGTCCATTGCTGACAAACAACGTGACACGTAATTTATATATGTAATATATTAAGATTATTCCTGGTATGTCCAGATCACAATACCAATTATTTTGTGTAGATTAATGAAAATACACAATAATTGTTAGTAGTGCTACACACATATTTATGACAAACTCGATATGTTCGCGTTGTCATCTGAGATGATGTCAAATCTCTTAAAATAATATTGATGTAAAGTTCGATTGAATATTAATCTAATAATTTATCAAATTTTCCATTAATATTTGTATAATCTAGACAAGCAAGTATTTCAATAAAAAAAAGTTGTCATACAACATAACATAACTGTCTTCAATTTTTTTATAGTAGGTACCTTAATGAGTTAAATCGATATTCGACGCTAACGCTCAAGATGATATTCAAAAAACACTTTTAAGCACGAGTACAATTTTGTATAGAATTAGTATTCTCATGAATTTTAATTCTTAATCAATTAATAAGTAAAAATGAAGACAATTTAAGAAGCCCCGTCAAATTAATTACAAATAAAATTCTTCATATATTATGAACACATATTTAAAAGTTGTACTTAAAAACCCAATTACTTCAGTTTTCCAAAAATCTACATCTAATATCTATAAATGCTTTGAAACAATGAACCATAAATAAGAGAACTGTATTTTACATAGAAATCATAAACCGTTTATGAACTCGGTCAATATGCATTGTCTTAAAATAATTATCACTTATTATCATAGTCTTGGGAACAAAGTGAATCTTGGAAAACTGTTTATTGTTGTATCGATATTGTGTAAATATGGGAAATCTCAAAAAACCCGTTAAGTTAGTTAATTCCAATACTTATAGTCTAGAATCTAGGTAACATACAATACCTGAGTGTTTATAATGAGGAGTTCAACATGGGCTTCGGAGTCGGTTAAAAATTAAGTTTTTTTTAACTTTTAAAATTCATGAATTTATGAATGTCAACTTACATTACTCGCAAAGGATTAGAATATCTTAAGTCTACTTGAGCTATCCTTGGATCTAACATTTAGGCGTTATCACTAAAATGGCATCAGCTAAGAGGATAAGATGACTTCTCATATTTGCCAGACTGGTTTATGCTTGAAGTTGACACTTGCGATGTATGTGGATGATAGTCAAGTATTTACTCAGTGCTGGGAGGTAATGTAAATCGTAGCATATTCACTCACATTACAACTTAGAAATACATATGGTTTGCAATATATGTAAATACAGTAAGATACTCATATTTTTAAGAAAAAGGCATGAATGGATGGAGCGTGTATATTTAATAAATATAGTCAAAATTGCGTAATAAGCGTTTCTTTACTGGACTAATATGTCACATCACTGAGGAAATATGTGACTGTCATAATTTGACATTTAACACCTGTAATGTTAATCGCCTTTGATCATGATCAAGCAGGCTGCAAAGCACGCGAAACATTAGAAGAAGTGCTTAGACATGGAGGCGGGTGTCTTTAAGATTAGATTATATATTACATTGGGTACAATGTCTATAAAAATACTCATATATATAACTATTTAATGCAAAGGACTCGTACTTCAGGTATGTATGTACGTATTGTGTAATAAGTTCTTACTTAAATTTACGTTTTGATATACTATATTCTATTCTATTCCTTCCACAAAACATTAGATTTATTAAAAATATTATTAAACAAAAAAACATAAAATCAATCAATGATAATTATTTAAAATGAATAAATATAGGAGTGAAATTATTTAGTTCCCATAAATCTGAAATGAGACACAATAACTTTGTTATTTACATTCTTATCTATGGCAACACCTGTTTTGCTTTTCAATGCTAAATATTAATGAGCAATACCAGGTTGACCTGTCTCAGATAAAAGGATCTAGTTTGTAGCAAAAATATTTATTACCACGTTTATTTTAAAGAGAATTCATGTTATAACTTGTTCAATACATTAAATAATAGAATACTACAATAAAAAACTCCGAGGTGAGTCTATTAAATTGTCATACGGATGTTTTATTAAAAAACAAAAACTATTTCTTTTTCTGGATGGTTAATTTTGAAAAACTATTTTTATTGGAATCATTTCTTTCATTTTAAAATAGGGGCATAATGGAAAATTTAAATCTTGTATAGGTAGCAACATTTCTCCTTAAAACTCGCAGCAGTAAATACATAGACTAGGCGAGTGACCCTTCTTGCCGCGCCAAAAGCGAGCTTGCTATTCACAACCGAGATATTAACTGGTTTTACGGTGGGCTCGATTCACGATTTTGCTTTCTACCTAAGGGCATTTATAAAAGGCCTTTTCCCTACTTATTTTCTCACATTTACGATTGACACATATTATATAATTGTTTCAAAATTAAATAAAAACTGTATTGCGTTCAAACGGACAGCGGGTTTAAGTTTTATTTATATCTGTCATTTTGTGATTTTTCTCAGCTAAGCAACGACGGGGAGTAAAACTAGTTCATTTCCTGAGTTCTGTTTGTAATTTATAATTTGTATGCAGCGTTGTAATCCTTATTTCGGTTGAAAAACCTTTTTAAAGAATTTTCAGGTTTTCACGTAAACAAATTCGCGTCAGCTTAAACAAAAACGAAATGTATGCTAACGAGAAGTGTCTACAAGCGACACGTTTCGCAGTTTTCATAAAAACAACACAACCCATACAAAGCGTGTCAAGCTACACGAATTTAACTCGCTGAAGGTTTCACAAATATTGTGTACCTACTTACATAAATCAGAAACAATTACGGGTTATTTAAAATTTTCAATTACTAAATTCTATCCAAAAATATAAAATAGTTCTGAATTTAAGAAAATATCTCGATTTTTGAAACAATTGCGTGTTAAGTTGTCGTTAACAAGTGCGCGTACTGGCCAATTTAGTTCGAAGCTCTGTATCAGGACTCAGCCATTATTCTAGAGTCGTTCTGAGAAGGAGCATTCACTTCTTGTTCTTAGAACCGTACCATTCAATAATCTGTCCTAGAGGGAGGACCTATGTCAGATTGGGTAGTGGTGTATTTTGAGTAAATAAGGAAGTCATTGCACGACGTGTATTTAATATTTATGTTTAGTGTGGTTTCTATTATTTTTTTCAATGGTAAATTGATAAATTTATAATAATGTAAAATATATCTTTATATTTTTTGACTTTGAAAACATACATTTTAAACAGAAGCTTGCGTGGATTGTAATATATTATTTTAAATTCAAACAAAGCCACGTTGAATTTCGGTTTCTAAATTCTGGTATAATTTTAGGA
Source organism: Aporia crataegi (assembly GCA_912999735.1). Taxonomy (NCBI): domain Eukaryota; kingdom Metazoa; phylum Arthropoda; class Insecta; order Lepidoptera; family Pieridae; genus Aporia; species Aporia crataegi. The sequence goes on from OU538742.1 coordinate 217,142, forward strand.
TCGGCAGAGTTAATGTTAAAGTAAATATTTGATGTAACGATACCCGAGCATACATTAGCGAAACCCTTGCAAAGTAGGGCTTCCAAGCGATCCTTTTGCGAAATTTAAGACCATATTATATTTTAAGCGGTGTTGAATTCCATACTTTGAGCAAACTATTAATTAAACTTATCGACCAACCATAAATTTAATCTAATGGGGTTTCATATATTTCTATACTTAAGAGATAAACAAAAGAATAATATAATATTTTACCTTTCTTTAAAGAAAATAAGTTCTACGTAAAAGAGTTTTGTATCTTTAGATTTATTGAGAGAATTAAAAAAACCCTCCGACTACCTAATTACAAATAAGTATAAATCACCAATGCATGAGCAGATCGCTATTATATTATAAGATTAATTTCGATCAAGTCCGATCTTTCAAACGAAAAATCGGATCGTAGGCGTGTGATCGTGTGCGTGTCTGTTTGTGGCATTTTAGCTCCCAAGACCTAAACGAACGAACCGATGTTTTACGCAGTATTTGTCTGTTTTAAAGCTGACGTGATCACGATGGATCTTCAATTTATAGAGGTTCTTTTTATCCTTATAATCTCTAATTATGAGATATATTTATTAAATCATGTCGGTTTTTTTTTTAAATTGTCTTCAGATTTACTTGTGCTATGGAGAGAATTGCTGCGTATTTATTATTCACTTTGATTCTGAATTATTCATATTACATAAGTGAGATGCTATTGTGAAGGCTGCTTGTAATTTTGTAGGCTTCGAAAGAAATTATTGCTGACATGAAGTTGGCAACATTGCTACGAAACGTGAGAACAGACGTACAATCTATATATTTTAAATAAAGTCGGGTTATTTATAACTCAAGAACGGCTGAACCAATTTTAATGATCTTGTCTTGTTGGATTTTCCTAATCCGAGAATAGCAGAATAACTATTAAAAAAAGAAAAATGTAGTTTTAATAATTATTTGATTGTTCAGATAACAAAGATCTGTCATAGTGATAACAAAGTAATCTTATTAAAATACTAAAAGTAACAAAAAAGTAATAAAAATAAGTAAAAAGTTATAAAGATATTAATCGCATGGACCGATATTGATTTAGTCTGTTTAAACCTTAACTCAAAAAGAGGGGTGTTATAAATATGACGAATCTGTGTGTGTAGATATGTATGTGGCATATAGCTTCTATTTATTATATTGTTCCGATTTTGAGGCTGTGTTTTTGTACGAAAGTTGACGGCATCGAGACGGTTCTTATCCTCGTAGCTACAATTTATCTAGTTTTGAGATACGGTATTTTATATTTCAATATGGTGGAAATTTCATATAAAAAATAATCCAAGTAGAATGTTAGAATGTCATTCGTGTACGAAATGCATAATGGAATTGTCGCTGATGCAGTTCCCGACGTAAATTCGTAGCTGACATCAACTCGTATTTGAGTTCATCTAATATTAGCTAAATGTAAGCAAGTAATTGCCTATTTCAGTGGCGAGCTCATAAAATGTAGGAAACAATTGAAATGTTCCTTTATTTCATGCACTAGCTTTTACGCGCGACTTGCTCAACAATGCACATGATGTAGGTACATGATTTTTGCGTAACTAACCATTTATCCAGCGCACAAACAAAGCTCTCAGAAGTAATAATGTGCCCGTTTCTGCAACATTCTTCATTGGGCGTACCGTGATCTTGTTTCGTCTTTCTCGACAAATGGACTATCCAACCAGCATTTCGAACGAGTGGATTCTGAGATAAGCAGGTTAAGTGAGCCAAACGAACAAACTCTTAAACCGTATAACATTAGTATATAGATTTCTAGATTCTGTTAGCAAGGGCGTCGCCAGGGGGGGCAGCTGTCCTCCACCGGTTGTTGTAAAGATTAGGGATATAGGGAAAGAAAAAGCGACTTTGTTTTATACTATGTAGTGATATAATAATATTGCCCCCCCCCCCCCTCTAGTCATAAACTGGCGACGCCCTTGTCTGTTAGTATTATTGTGTGTATGTTTTATATGCATATATGCTATGCTACAGCATGCTCGCGCACTGCTTTTTTGCGTCATCCACGTTTTTCAATGTGAATCTTTAGTATAAATAATAAATAATATACTACACAATACCAGGAGCAAGCTTATGCTTACCAATTCTCAAAGCACGAAACCTGTGCACCACATTGTGCTGTTGCAGGTATCCATGGCGAGCATCTTGTCCTTGTTAGCTAAGCGTTTTCGCGTTGTGTTGCCCGATATTATGATTACAAAGAGATTTTAAAAATTGTAGCGATGATCCATATCGAAGGAGTCTTTCAAACAAAACCCCGCATCGCAATCGGTCCATTCGTGCTGCAGCACAAACTTATAGTAACCCTCTTCTTTCGTCGGGGGCTTAAAATGATGACACATCAATGTGTTCTATAATCGAGAGCTACAGAATAAATAAAGTTTTTTTATGCATTAATCGATTTCATATTAAGGTTTTTAAGGCTCGAATTTCATTGGAAAATCCTCGCCTCTCTCTAAGTTACCCCTAGACACTGTTTGTTCAAGATCTAAAACCACAACACGGAAGGAACGCATTTGGTGGAAATCCAAGTGGAATATTTCCCTATATCCCGACAGTCGACATGGGCCATGTTTCGGGCTTAAGACTCGAGACCTTGGCTCAACGAATACCTACCTGAAAGCACTCATTTATATTTAAGAATTGTTCAGTTGTACGTACCTATTTCAAGATGAAAACTCTCATATGAATTCGTATTATAACTCGTTTTGTACATATACCGTCACTCGGGATAGACGATTTTTTAAAGAAGGGTGGTATCCTAGTGGGTTTTGTTTGAAATTTCAATCAAAAAATTTCAACTCTGATTATTACTAATTGTAATCATCGTGTCGGGAGGTTTTTTAAATTAATTGTCTTCAGTTGTTTTCATCTTAAAAATAAGGATTTGCAATTGCCTTATAATTCTTATGTAGTTTAATAACGCCCGATGTGACCCAATGTGGTTCAGTTTCTAACAATTCAAAATAATTGAAGACACGTGTTCAATCCTGTCTCGTTTATCATTGTTTAGTCTGAATCCCAAATGACGCAAATTTGCTGTGAATAGTTTTTTATGAAAATATACTCCGCAGTTGTTGTTCTGGCAGATAAAAATCATCCTAGAAGTGTATGTATATTTATCTGAAAGCTATAATTGATCTGATTTTTTTCATTGAACAATATTTTAATCTGTCCACCGCATCAGAATTTGGAAATAATTAAATTCGAGTTACACATAAGTTTTCGCTAATCTAGTCTCTCATATTCAGTTTACGTTCATTCACATTGATTCATTTCAGTTTATGCCTATCCGAAAATTGTTTTAATTTTTTAATTAAATGCTAACGACTTTTATTTGGTTGTTTTCCTAGATATAGATATTAATTTTTACATTACTTTGATAATTTTTAGGATATAAGAAAATATATATTTAAGCCATATGAATCAATAAATTTTCGTTATGGTTGTGTAATGTGTATACGAATATTATCAAATGAACGTGAACGGCGCCATATGGCCGCTGTTATGGCCGAATCTGCGTCTGCGCACACTCGTGAGAATTTGTTAAACGCAACAGCTAGACTCGTTTATTTGAATAGTCTAAAATGCACAAACACGATTAATTGTATGCTTCAAATGGTTTCGATCAAATACCACAACCCATAGTTTCGACACGCGGATTTTTTCATAAATAAATGTATACTATGAAATAGGTCGCTTAATATTCTCTACAAATATATACGTTAATAATAAGTAGCGAATACGTTTCACCTCTGCTACTGTATAATCTAAACAAAAACCGCAAATCGTTTCGTTTACAACACCTTTGTTTTTTGTCGGTTTTTAATCTTAATTAAAGAATATTTTGAAATTATTTACAACTCTCTCATGCAGATTCCCGCTTCGTTCTATAAAGTTTCCGTCTCGTCCACAACAATGTCAAAATCACCCCGTCACATTCTATAACAATTAACAAGTATGACAGCCGTCAGCCGTCAACTCGAATGACAATTGTCACAGCTATAGATGGTTTACGCTCAAGACGCATTAATTTTGCACTCGAAGTAACTTGTTTCCCCTTGATTTGAATCTAAAACGGATCTAGAATCAAGGCGTTAGACACTGCATCGATCTTATCTTTTTATGGCAGTAATAAAGGTGCGAGTCTGAGAGAAAGTCCGCAATCAACATTAAATATTATATTATGTCTCGATATGTTATAGAGTCGTTAAATGAATTCTCGTAGTAATAAAATGAAACATTAAAATTTAAACCGAGACCTTTAAGGCTTTTGCCCTCGCATGAATATGTAATACTAGAGTATTATTTTTTAGCTAAGCGTTAATTGCTTTCAACTTTTGTTAGAAACTAATTTTAACTCGCAGCTTCGTCCGAGTGGGCTTTTTATGAATGCTTATTTCACTCTAAAGATTCTAGTATCTCATGAAGCTAGAATATTTAGAGTGAAATTTAAATTTAAAAACTTAGAAGATTTTTCCAAAGCGCCCATTACAAACCCTTTATTTATTTTTATTTTATTTTATTATTTTTATATTATTTGTATAGAATAAAGGTAGTAGGTATTCCTGCACTATTTTTTTCTATATATAATGCTAAGATTATTTTGATCACACAAACAGGCAAGTAGATAAATGTTGTATAATAATATTATTTCTATTATAACGAGGTATTATGTAAGTTGATATCTTTTTGGATAGTAGGTACAATCTAAGTTCTTCTTCATCGCTTAATGTTCTCAGATGGAAGGTACTTAACCTGAAAATAGCTATGTTACTACATTTCAATAAGTTCGTTATGCTTGTCCGTTAATCATAATTTTAAGTTTTAAATCATACCTTGGTGTAGGGTTGACAATATTATTTAATGACATAAAACTAAAATTGCATACAATTTAAAAAAGCCCCGAAATCATGATTACAAATAAGAATACCTCTTAAATGGATGATGTTTCTCTATAGTCATAGATATGTGGAATTGCAACTCTCAATACCAAATTGGCAATATAAAGGAGGATGAGGCGCTGTAAGTGCATTAGTGGCAGCCCTTGAGCCAGAGGCTGCAGTTTCAATGTTCATTTTGCATATCACGAGTAAACCTCTTAACGAATTATTTATTGAGGGTTACAATGTGAGCGTTCATTTTAAATGAACACTGAATAAGCCAACTCCTGAATAACTATACGAATTATGACGACGCTACTTTTCGTATATTCACCGATAAATTTTAATAAAAAACTCATCTATTCTTAGGCGCTCGTTTCCAATTAATTTAAAATAGATATAATTTATTTTTTAAATATATAAATTTTATCTTTAAGCTTACTTCAGAGTGAATTAATAAAATATAAATAATAATTGTACAAAGAAATTATATGGAATTCGGTGCCTTACGGTTAAAGATTTTATGATTTTCTGTTACAGTTTGGCTGACTTCCAAATATTTCTTTGTAGAATTATTATTTCAGTTTTATATCATACTAGCTGTGCACCGCGGCTTCACCCGCGTTAACTTCGTCGATTCCTAAACTTTTCTAGCAATAAATATAGCCTATGTTACTCAGGGTGAATGTAGCTTTAAAATGGCGAAAGAATTTTTGAAATCGGCACAGTAGTTTTTGAGTTTATTCATTACAAACATACACCCAAAAATACAAATCTTTCTTCTTTATAATATTAGTTTAGATTATGTTGAAGTCTGAAGCCAGTCAAAAGTTTTTTTTATTAATAATTCAAATCGTTTTTTAATTGACTTCACAATAGCGTAACAAAATCCACTTGAATGGAGGACTTTCTGATTTGAATTCAGTTGAAAATTTAGAAAAGTTCGTAGAGAGGTTGTATAACGTTGCCTACATTCTGAATAGAGGGCGGCCTTATTGTTTGAACAGAAAGTATTTATAAAATTTACTTCTTACGGTTGGTACAAAGAGAAAAATCCGGTTATTGCTATAACCGGAACCGGTCACAATAGTGACTTAATAATTGATATATGTAATTGAATTATCCCGTGGAAAATCTAATCAAAATGTCAAAAGATAATATTATAAAGAAATCATATGGAATGCAGTGTCTGTCTTTATGTGGTTCCTCGAACATAATATGGCATTGAGTTCTATTTAAATTTCATTCGTATGAACTCGATGTTTGTCGTGCACCACCACTTCAGTGGACCAGATGCCTTCAGAGGTATCATCGGTTCGTTGACGAACCCACGGTCCGAACAGAACAGCTTAAAAGGCCGGCAATGCACTTGCGGCCCAACTGGCGTTGTGAGTGTCCGTGGACGGCGGTGCAGGAACCTTTAGTTATCCTCCTATATTGTATAAAATGATAAATCCTCAAATAAATCACTCAAACTTGTGGAAAATCAATAAATAAGGATAAAAATGGAACTGTAATTAATCTGTCAGATACGTACTTTGATATTTGAAATCAATTTATATACGAACATACATAACACAGCAGAATCAACCGAAAATCAGAAAATAGTCCGTATTCCGTGTATCTAATGAAAGTGGAGAGTAATTATGAATTGGAACATTAGCTTGCATAATATGTACATATATCTTTAGATCTGTATTTCTGTAACTGATGCAAATATTGTCCATAAAGGTATATTATTGTGTTGTATTTAAGTAACGGGTAGTTTTGTAATTCCTCCCGATTCTACGTTTGATTGAAGTTTACATATCCAAAATCGCATGCAAAGTTTATGAGTGAAATACATATAAAATGGCGTGTTATTCGACTCCGGAGCTCGTAACTTGTCACTAATTCATAGTGTCACACGATGCGCCCGTTTTAATCAACTTTAAAGGCACAACAAGTCCAATAATTGAAATGATAGCTACAAATTACATCTTTCATATGCTTTAAATGACATCGTGCGTATCGGAATATGCCTTTCCGGTTTCATTTAGTTATATTCTATTATTATAATGTCTTTAATTGACCGCGGCGTGCAGGTTACGAATCTGACTAGTAATCAACCAAGAAAATGATAACATCTAACCTTCTGGCCCTTCTGGCCCTTCAAATGAAGACCGATGGAATGTTGCCGCGAACTGCCAATAGATCTCATGTCTCGTAAGTGAAGATTGATAGGACACTCAGAGGGATGATCACATACCCATTAGATTGAACCCTTCAGGGAAGGAGTAACCGTGGCCGCCCTCCGAGGCTCGATGTTCAGTCACAGCCGCGGTGCGAGCAATAGGGTTGACATGGGCTGAAATTAATTGCAAATTAGGACATTAAGTATCTTCTCGATCAAAAAGTTAATATAAATAGAACGGACAACACCACCAGGTTAAATACTTCGTGTACTAAAAACTCGCGCCTTTGTGAAAATATAATATGTAGTTGATTAAAAAAGCTAAGTATATTTAGCTGGTAAATTGCACAAGGGAAAGGGAACTTTTAATTATAAATTTATGTAAGCTCACGGAACATCTTGCATCCGGCATCCTTGGAAGTAAATCCTTTGTTCCTTTAAAGATAATGTTCGTGATACATCGCCGATGAAGCCAATCAAGTTCACCTTACTGGTGAGTAAGTGAAGCTTCTGTACTTCGTTTTAGTGGATGCAAATGAATCACAAGTGAAATGGAAGACAATTTGATAAAACACCCGACATACATACCTATTGTAACAATTAATTGAAACATTGTATTAATAGGAATTTGAAAAAAAAGAAGAAGAGTTTAATTATCATATTCTATAACACTACTTGTTATATTTCAAAGCATTTTAAATGGCATAAAAGAATATTTAAACCCAAACCATGACTCCTGAAAAGCTACAAGTGAACGCTTCGTTAATTCTAAGAGTCTTAAGTCATTAACGAGATGATGCAGCTCGCTACCAAAACATCGTTGAGCGGTGATTAACTTCCAATTTATACCGATCGTTAACTTGAGATTTTCGCATGGATTCGCAGTTTTGTATAAAATTCTAGTCATGTTAAGAATTTTTTTTTTCCTCCAATAAGTTGTAATATGTACTTTTTTACATTTAAACTGTTTTTACTAGCTTAGGTACTAACGCTACGAGTGAAATTGAAGACAATTGAAAAGTTCCCCCGACACTAATAAGAATATTAAAAATAGATGATCGTCACAAATTGTTGCTGAGGACCATCTCGATCACGTCAGTGTTTTAAATAAAAAACATTCGTTTAGGAGCTACGATGCAGTAGACATACATACAAACTCGTCTCATTTTGCGTCGAGGGTTCAAAATTAATAAAGACGGGCTGTTATTTATTACTTTATATTTAAGTAAAAACTGATGTATTTTGGTTTCGAGGGGGGCGTCTATTTCAGAGAAGCACACATCTATGCTTATTGGTTTTAATATTTTTGGCTTATCGCTAAGATTTAATAAAAACCGGTTCATTCTATGCATTATGATATATTTTGCTGCTGATCTGCTTACTGCATAATCATACAGTAGCATTTAAGCATATTGTAAAAGTTAAAGTGTTGTAAGTATATCTTCGAGTCGGAGTTCATTGACTCTTGGTTTAAATGAGTCTATGTTTTGCTAGATCAGAAATAGGATTATGCTTATGCCAATATCGTCTTAGCATAAACAGAACATAAATAACCTTTCATAAAACAATACACCTTTGTTTACACTTTCAGAAAGTGCCTGAAGCAATAATAGTTTTTGTTATGCTCGGGTTAAAATTACATTCATACGTTGGACATGGTACACTTAGATATTGAGTCTCATTTAAAGCAGTATATTTTTCAAATACAAACTCATAATAATTACGTTGCTTCCATAGTTTTGATGTAGATTGATTTGTAAAATATTCAGATGTTAACAAGTGACATTGAAGACTGTTTAAAAAACCTATCGATGTTTTAATAATAAATAAGAAATCTCATGAATGGATGACCTTTATATACATTCTAAGATTCATCTCGTTCACTCCAGCTTTCAAATAAAATATCGTATCATCCTTTGGGTTATAAATCTAATTCGTTGTTAATTAAATGTTAAACTTTTTTCTGCTTAAAGCATTTAAGAAATTCTAAACTTATTTCTTACTGTTTAAACTTCGGGGAATAATTGTGTAAACGTTTAGCGAGGAATGAAGCGAATGCGAAAGGAAATTACTTAGAAGCAGCGCATAGAAGCGTTACTTCAAAGTTTTAATTTACTTGAAAGCTATCCCTGATTGCATATCCCTGCGATGGATTGCTATAAAACTGTTTTCCTCTCATCCATTCTCCCGATATATTTCAATGGCACCCAAAATAAATACGATTTTATTTTATTGCACACGTTATTAATTGTATCCTTTTAGGTGGTTCGTTTTACAGAAAAAATATTTATATTAGTACAATTTTTTCTTTTTACAATTTATTTATTTAAGAAATTGTAACTATGGTTGAAATTTATATTTTTTGCTCTCAATATGCATGTGTAATCATGAGTTAAGTAGAATAGAGTGCTATACAAACAACGTAAGGGTTAAACTGTTCGTATATTATTTTTTTAAACAAACGATAGCTCTACGCGTGTAGACAATTTACTGATTTAATCAATTGATTAAAAAGCTTAAACTCTTATTAAAATGGCGTGTTAAGATTTTAATTTACAATCGTCCTATAAAGACGGTTCTTATGTTATGTTTTCATTTTAATTATTTATAATTCATAACTGAAATACGCCTATGTTGTTACAGGTAGCGGTTCAAAATGAGGCTCGGATTTAAAAAATTCTATTGCACGTCTCAATGTATCACAACATGAAGGTTTTACTAAGAGCAAGACTGTAATATTGCCGTAGATAAGGACAAAGAAGATAATAAGAAATGAATTTTAAAGTAATATCAATTCTTCTTACATGGAATTTTCTCTTGATTTCTGCGAAGCGAGGTTCCGTTGAAGATGATACATCAAGGGCTAGAGAATTAAAAAATAAAGAGAACAATAGAAATCGGACGACGTTTAACGGTACGTTAACGGATTTACCCGAAAGACGGTACTTGAGGCACAGAAACAGTTCTAGATTCCGCAGTGACAGACGAAGGTTCTGGGAACGGGAGCATGAAGTGAGACGTGATCGCCGAAGAGGCTCCGACTCATCCGAGGATTCCAACAGAACAAATCCATTCAACGACAAGAGTGGCAAAAGAAAGGAAAAGCACGGAAAGACCACGAGTGAAAAGGCTTTTGACAGACGAAAACCACACACACCAGAGAGAACGCATAAGGCACCAGAAAGAACGCCAGTAAGAAAGAATACGACGCGGTTTAAACCTAAAATCGCAAATAAATGGCAGAACGGAGGTTTCATCCCGTACCCACAGCCGCGAGACAAAAAACCTAATATCATTTTAATTCTGACTGATGATCAAGATGTGGAACTTGGCAGTTTAAATTTCATGCCGCGTACAATGAAAGCAATAAGAAGTGCCGGTGCTGAGTTTCGTCACGCCTACACGACTACGCCGATGTGCTGTCCCTCGCGGTACGCTATTTCTAAATGGTTATTTAAATGTCCTAACATATGTCCTACAGATATCATTTAGATGTATATATCTATAACTGTTACAAAATATCTTGGTGTAGATTACAATAGGAATTTAACGATTAACTCCCTAAGATTACTCAACTAAAATCGTTGGTCAAAGGGTTTTGACTCAAAGCATTTGAGACATTGCCTCAAAAAAAGCAACGTTTATGAGTTAAAAGGCGTTAATTACAGGACGTGACATTATTATTTTAAGAATGGTGATTAGCGTTCTGTATTAACCAAAGATTAGAAAGAATATTTAGCCTAAGATTCCAATTTCGATGTCACTTTCAGGAGTTCTCTGCTCACGGGGATCTATGTCCACAACCACAACGTCTTTACAAACAACGACAACTGTTCGTCTCCGATGTGGCAAGCCAAACACGAAACGAACACCTTCGCTACGTACCTCTCTAACGCGGGATATCGTACAGGTCAGGACAAGTTGTATACAAATTAACATAGGCTTTTTTAATGGTTAATGTTTAGAAAGTAACTTCTGTTCTGGCTAGGACGAAGGATCGTTCCTAGCTGCGCTCTGCTCATCAATCGCGTTCATTTCGTCCTAATCCTTCCTGAAATTTGCGCATTCAACCAAATAAATTCAGCTTTATAATATACGTATAGATCCTAATGCTAATTCAATATAATTGGTTCCTCGCGCTATTAAAAAAATTATACAATATACAATATAAAAAATTAAACAATATAATATTAATATGATGAACTCTAGTTTTTCTACATTATTTCGTGGCTTAGTATTACATACATGAAACAGATAAACAGACGTATTTAACACATTAGTATATTTTGGCTCCATTCCAATGTCTAGTCTTCTACAAAATCTTTTTTGTACTATTTTGTTTTGAAATGTTCACTTCAGCTAACATAAATAATCCTTTGAAGTCCCAAAGACATAATTAGAATTAAAGACAAGTGTTAAAAAAGAACATCTTTCGATATTTGGTCGTCTTCCTGTCATTTAAAAGGGCATTTTTAAACCCCCAACGAAAAAAAAGGAATTATACGTTCGACATGTGTGTTTATGGCATAATAGAGCCTTAATAAATGGAAATGGATGGTTTATTCCTGTGAAAATCCGTTCATCCTTTTATGAGATATTGCAATCACCACGTCGGGGGCGTTTAAATTCTCTTCAATTTCTTTTGTTGTAAAAAGATGTTGAAATTTGTAATAACAAATCCATGGAATCTAAAAGCTATTTAGAATCAATCTCGACACGTCAGCTAACAAAAAAACTGTATTAAAATCCATTCGTTTAAGAGCTACGATACCACCGACAGACACACACACACGTCAAACTCTTAATACATAGTCTGGTTATAAGTAAATCGCATGGATATTTTTATTTCCAAGGATTTGTTATAAGTTTCAAGCTGAAATTGTACAAACACAGCTTGCACATGAAATGTGATACTTCCACCGGTTTCCTGGATTCCATGTCATTGATTACATCAATTCCGATTACCAATTGAGTTGTGACCAAGCATTTGTTACGTGATATCGGGCACCTGAGAATTCTATTGGCGCATAATTAATCAATGGAACTCAAAGAATTCCTTCAAAATTATCTTTAACTATCTTACTAGTATACTCGTCTAAGTCGTGTAACTCGTATATACTTGTAATGGGGAATAATTCCGGTATATGTCATTGTTGTATCATATTCACCGTTTCGGAATCTACGTAACGGAAGCTCTCAAAAGGAATCATTTTCCCATTTTCTATATATGGACTATCCTACACGAAACAAAATTCAATTCGATCGAGTATTTTCGAAGTTAAAACAAATTCTTCTTTATTATTTATAATAGTATTCATATAATACCGGGTTTTATTGAATTGGATATATATACATTTTAGTCCCTAGTCTGGCCATAAGAAGGCCCATAACAACAAAGCTACAGCTACTTAAAACTCTCCATTAAAGTAGAAATAAATAAATAATTGTTACATTATAATATAAATAATAAAAATAGTTTTACGTACTTATTCTTTTAGCAATAAACAAAACACAAATATTTCCTTTATTTTACAATACTGTTAGCTTTTATTGTTAAGTCTAAAAGGAATTGAAACATTCCTTTCGAATATGAGGAGCGATGAGGGTAACGAAAACCTATATACACCTAATTCTATTTGAAGTTGGTAATAAAATACATGAATGATATTTCTCGTACAAAATGCAATCAAGTTATAGAACAACCGTGTCAGGTATCTTCATAAAAAGTAATTGCTTTTTTGCCTGCATACATTTATTTTTAAGATTAAACGTATTAAGTGTTATTAGAATAGCAATGGTTTGTTTTTTTTATATCTTGGAAAGAAATTATTGCAGATGGTCGTGTAAAAAAAAACTCACATTACACGAGACTCACTGTTTTTTACAATTAAAGTCAAAAATGTCTTTTTTTTATATCGAGTCGTTTTCCTCACTCATGACCACCTCCATTATGTCTAATATTGATGGGGTGGTTTTCTTGGGCATATAGTTGCGGTGGGTTCTCTCGTCCTTCCGCCTCTGTATTGTAGAGGTGATTCAGGCCTCTCGGTCACAGGTTACCGCTACAGGCAACCCGCCTTTAATATCATAATATTTTCACATTTATTCGCATGTATGATAATACATATGCGCTGCACTGTTATTAATGACTTTAAACACGGAGCGAACGCTCGGCGAGTCCCATGTAATGACATAATAAAATCGGGATCACAATAACTAGAGTCATAACTTTACCGTTTCACGGTTTAACTGCATGTAATAAAATGTGTAGTTTTGTTATTTTTTAATAATACGAGTTGATACATACCCTCGACTTTGTCTGCATAGAGCGATAAAAAAGGTAGTCTATTGTTATTTCTGACATTCGGGATCTATCTCTACGAATCTGTATATTTTGTACTTTGACGCAAGAAAGCAATTTCTTAGCAATTTATGAGATCTTAAATTTCACTTTTAATATGGAGGTGTCTTTGTATTAAAGATCAATCTCTTGGATATAACCGTTATCCTGACCTGAGGCCCATAAGTCAATAGTTGTGCAGATAACACTTTTAGTATTAGTTATATTCGCAATTGGGAGAACGTGGGCACACGTGGGTTGGCGGACGTTGCTCATTTGTTCGCACACTCGCGATACAAACATTCATAGAAGTGTCCTTGGCGCTATTTGGGCTGACCGAAAGGGTCCGGCGAAGACGTGCTTTGTTCCAAAGGAAGGAATCACTTGCACTGGACGCTTCTTATTACGGCTCTCAAATGCCTATTTGCCTGCAACGGATCCATACAGGAACTTATGGCACGCGATCAATTGACAAATAAATGTTTTATAATAAAAGCTAAAGTTACAAGCTCTCATAAGTTAAACCTTCACTTGTTGGGCTTTCAACATCAATGTTATTAAGTTTTAGTATTTAGGTATAGACATAACCTTGTAAAATGTAAGTCTATAGGTCCTACCTTAATTACACATATACGACATCTAGGAGGAGAGTCTACTATTGAAATTAATCGCATTCAGTCGCAATTTAAACAAGTGCTCTCTGTGACAAGAAGCACGTGCCGACGATTTATCACGGGCCCGTTAAAGAGTCGATTTAGTTTGTAAATTTATGTTACAAACGAGCTGTAATAAATTCGCCCTATCCCTCCCGAGTGGGCGACGCATACACCCACATGAGGGACCACTATTTAGATTCCTTGCTCAATCTAATCACAGATTGCTTCTTCCGTTAACAGACGAAAGTGCGTGGGAGGGCTGTTGACTCGATTTTTCCCGCCGCGCTGCTTGGATTACGGGAATGGAATGCTGGAAGTCGTGTCTGTGCGATATTACCACCGAGTATTACAAACATTGAATGAGTTGAAGAATTAAAGAAAAGGAGAGAATACTTTGATTGTGTTTTCACGTGAAAACTGAAGAAAGATCTAAAATCAGTGTTCATATAATCTATATGAGCACATATAGATTATTTGTTGTGGAATGTATAACAATAGGCAATAGTTGAGATCAATTAGTAACTCCCGTAGAAAGAGAGATTACAAGTCTGACATGCCTTTTGGTCTCTGTGTTTATCTGTTGCATCGTAGCTAATAAACAAATATACCGATTTCGATGCGGTTTCTTGAAGTGAAAACTTCTTTAGCATCGTTGTTATGTGAAAGTCAATGAAACGAAAAAGCGACAGTAAAAAGAGACAGACACATAAATTCATAAGATTTAACGAGAAAATGAGATAGGAAGCATTATACAGTGTTTTTTAAAAAAAATATGTTTATGAGCTGACATGATCGAGATGGATCTTAGCTGCAATTTATGAAGATCTGTTCACCCATTTATGAGATATTATTATTTGTAATCCTCATGTTTGGCTTAAATGTCACTACTGCCTCTATATGATGAAGGTAGAAGTAGAACATATTTGCATATTTGCAATGTTAGTCGTGCAGGTGGAAGAGATAAAACAAACTATTGCTTTGGTTAGTTAGAAGGATAATAAATTTTAAACTTTTATAACTTATAGGCTGGGTAAAGAAGCTTGTTTATGCGCTGTAGTGTTCGTTGTTTATGGGTAGACACTAAAAGATGCTAAACCTTTGCGGTATGTAATAATTAGTGATTAGCAATCCCAAGGCACGTAAGGTACAATACTTTGTGAATATAATGACAATTGTGAACAAAATACCACAGCTTTAGCAACAGTTAAATATGTAGTTATTTTTTATCTCATTTCAACATCATACTTGCCTGGCATTTCATAATGATGCTGCGCAATTTGTCAGACTTGTAGCGAGGTTGTTAATAACTTGCTTTTCACTTGTAACAATGACTGTTTTAAGAGAGCTGTCTCAGTCAATCGAGTTCTGAAGAATTTCTCGTAAGATTAAGCCTTCCTAAGTGTTATTGCTTACAAAAACATATTATTACTTATAAACATTGCTTAACTGATATCTCAAAGTGTTTTTTCTCGTATTTGCAACAACATATTGTACGTCAGCGTACGAGAAAGTGACAGAGCTTTTGAGACGTTGTTTCAAATTAAGCAACGTTTATGTAAGGAGGCAAAAGTTGTATAATAACGATCGAATAGCCATAGGAATTAAAGATAAACAGAAGTTCATAAACACACGTATAAATATTTAGACCGTAATGCGTAGGCGGCGACGCCAAGCAGTCTACGCATTGAACTCAGTATCTGTGAAGAAAGAAAAAAACATTAATATAAAATTATATAAATGTTCCGTAATATGTTACTATTATTTGTATACTACTGAACGCGCTAATCTAAAGCACTACTGGTTTGAATCGAAAAATTCTTGACTTCATGATTCATTTATCAAGAAGGCTGACTATTTATAATCACACAACAACGAAATTAACGCGATTGAAACCGTGAGGCTAGTCACAAAAACAGGCAAGTTAATGGAAAATTTATTATGAGTCGCAAACCAGTGGTATAGGTACCTAACTCTTTATACGGTTAAAGAATAATATATTTCTCATAAGAATTTTACAATTCACTTACTGAGAATACAAAATTAAAATAAAGGTTTACGAAGCGGGTGGGTATGCAAAAATAAAATCACTGTGTCCGCGCTAGAACCTTGTCATACCAAATGTAATATTCATTGTATTATTCCAATTTCTGCTTGTAACACTAACCGACTTGAAAGTAAATTAGATAATCGAAAACAGAAAAAATATAGTTAGTAAAATGAGTATTTTTTACGTTTCGATCTACTTTATGAAAAAAATATTTGTTCGGTAAATAGAAATAGTGTGGTCTGGAGTTGAGGGCTCGAGGGATCGGGAGCGGAGAGTAAATATTTTAACGGAATGATAAACTTGGAGCTCTTCTTCAAACACCAAGTTTCGTTTTCTTTTTTTAAGTAAAGAACCAGCTCATCCCGAGAGCAAAGAAAACCGCAAAGGCTGTGCTTGTACAACACATTTTAAGACAGTATTTATTACTTATTAAAAGTACTTTTACCCTTTTCGCAATAAAAGCGAAGCTTTAGTACAATAAAGCAGAGATAAGAGTAGAGACGGGTCTCTACTCAATTTCATCAACATCAGTTCATTGGTTTTGGCGTGGAATGGTCACAGGCAAACAAACAGACAGTATTACTTAAATTGTGCGTAAAAATATACAGAAGCTAATATGTCTGTTTCGACGGAGGTTTAAGCTTCTGATAAATATAAATACACACGAAAAATGTTGCTTAGTTTGTTGTCAGATACAACGTGAGTGTACTCAATATAATCGAAAAGAATTCACATGGAATAGAACTGTGATTTGTCTATATTGTGTTTAAGTTATGAGCCATGACTCTAAGTAACGATAACCGGTATTAAGGTATTTGGATTGCAACAGTCGGCTTGACGGCATATTCATGGCGCAAAGGTCGCCTTCGATGCCATTAGCAGATTCCACTTTCTAAAGGAAAGCTTTTCAATGATTTAGAGTGTCCCCTTAGGTATTGGCCGTAGCCAAGCCTTCCTAGACAAATGGACTCTCCAACACAAAACGAATTTTGCCGAGATTAGCGCGTTCGACCTCTGCCTACGCCTTTATCTTATCGGCATAGAATTTGTTTTGGTAGGCTGTGTGTTGGCCATAACGATGGCGTAGGACGAATAGCATCGACGACAGATGTGTCGTAATCGGTAACACGTGTGGGACACGACGCGGCCCCTGTTTAAGATAATTAATATTGATGTAGCCATAATTAATAGATATTGATTATATAACCATTTCAAGCTACCACCGGGGTTTGAGTCCCCGAAAATAACATAAATGATAAGATCCAAGTACAACAACCTTATATTTAAGTAAGTAACATTATTGTAAATTAAAAATTAAAAAAAAAATCTTATCGAATATATTAAACTACTGAATACAATAAACTTATATTTTAAATACAAAACTGTTTGTTAAATAACAAACTATTAAACTGACTTGGATCAAGAACTAAGTCCTGAAGACTTAGTCTCTTCAGGACTTAGTTCGACAACAACAAAGTTTGATAAAGTTTATCATGGGCCATGGCCCGTTAAAATATCTGTCGTCCCAAAAGACGAACTCTACTTAATTCCAACCTAACATTTCAAAGAATTTCCTTTAATAAATTTAAAATATACGTTAAGCCTAATCGCTGAAACCTCTTCCAAAACTGCCGATTATTCGAATCATGCTAATGCTTGCGAATGATTTGCTCCAGTTCAAAAAATATACTTAAAATGACGTTTTATGAGCGATCTTGTATGAGATTCTATGTGACCAAATGAGTTTCAATTTTAATTGTCTTAACTCCTGGTCCCTGAAATTACTTTCAGGAAGTCTTACCACTCACTCAAACCAATTATTTATTGCTTCATGGAAGCCAGCGCATTGAATGAATTCGCTTAAAGATCACTCCAATGACTGAAAAACTAAAAATACATTCAAAGAGAAATGTTTATTTTGAGACACGTCCGTGAACTTTAATGAGTATTTCGTGAGGTGTGTCAGCGTTTAAGGCCATCGTGAACCCTAACGAAAACTTTATTAATACATAATTATTCCAAAACTAATATTTTTTTTTTTTGAAAATATATTACTTTAAAGATAAACATCTGACATTTATTTTACATGTTTTACACAATTTAATTTGATGATATTTTTCTGCTTAAAATTGAAAAGAAATAGCTTAATTAGTGTTAAATGGTAAAACAATCTAGGAACGATAACGGCAATGTAACAGTTTGTTAAAGTACCCTTTTTAATGTTTTTCTACATTTTTAGAATTACATTTGAAATGTTTAATCAGCCAGAATGTTAGTAATCGTAACATCGAGTCCAAGGGTCATATGCTCAATATGAAAACGCCATGCGTTAAGGAAGAGCCCAATTTATCGAGGCCACTAATTGAGTCTAATTCTACTTGTTCATAATTACGGCCGAAGATTTTTTATTGTAATTTTCCCATTTATTTCAATTACGTGCGCGTTAATGTTATAGCTGGACATCCTGATTACAACTGAGAACCGTTCATTGGCGTATAGCGCTTTAGAATTTATTAACTTTCACTTTCAAATGATATTTTAGTTTAAAAAGTCAAATTGAAGACTATCTCATCATATGAACTTCATGAATTGTTAAAAATCGGTAAAACACAATTTTAAACCAAATTTAAACACTATTCTTTCGTCGGGGGTTAAGGCGCGAGCATTTCTTTCACTGATAACTCTTAGAAGTGGCAAAATGGAGGCTGTTTTTACTTATTCATTTTAAAAAATCTTCATAATTGATTTCATTTATATTTATATTAGTATAACTAATTAATAAAAACCCCTTCAGTATAATAATAACGAAAAACGTCAAATTCCATAGCGCAGCGAAGCTGTTTTGATAAGTATCATAGAAAACGATAATCAAAAATGTTTAATATGAAATAACATTACGGATATAAAATGTAAATGACTTCCAGTTGTGGTATTTCATTCATTAGAGCAAATGAATGAGTCGTTTCGACTCCGCCCACGCTACGCGCGAACCATTGAAACTATGCTAGTCAATTTGATACGAGATTAGAATATTTTATTCTTACATTTCCATTTAAATGTATAACCATTTTATAAATATTACAAAGTATGCAGTTATGTAATCAATGTAAAATGCCTTCTCTTTCTCCTTCGCCCTCAAAAAAATAAGAGAGGCTGTTAAAAGCCTAGCTCGCAAGGCTGTAGGGCTATATACACGAAACTAAGCATTTAAAACCACGGAATACAAACGAACGCTCCTAAAATGCTGTGTTGTTGACGGTATTGTTGTGAACATCACGGACTAAAACAATTAAATTTTCTACAGATACCTATAAATAAATCGTATAGTTGATGACAGCCAGTATCTTGGAGTATTGTATTCCAAATTAAGTTGTCAATAGTCCTTGGTGAGGTGCGGCGGTGGCCCACCCACAGACACATCTCGTTAGCAGTTATTTTTGTATAAACCGATGAATATAATATCCATAAGACGTCTTCCACAACATTAACTTTAGAATAGATAACTGGATACAAAACGCTAGAACAAAGGAGTTAAGGAAATCTATGTGAGGAGACGACTACAATTAAGGCTATTTTCATTTTACTTATTTTGACTTACCGAAGAATTATTATACATTTTATTGGACTGTCCATGTCGACTTTCGAAATTTTGAGAATATTTACTAAAGGAACAAAATCCTCATCATAGAATAAAAATCTATCCGTATTGTTTAATCTATGGTCCACGAATAGCTAGAATACGGAAATTATTTTTTAATTTAGTTATTTGCCTGTTATATACCTACAACAGAATTTAAAATGCTTTTATTACAGACACGAGTATATCTGTCAATATATCAAGGAAATCAAAGAAATAGAATGGTTGCGCGTTAAGGAGGTAAAACGTATTACAATATTTCTTTGTAACTATTTATTTATCTTTCAAAATAACTAAACAGTATTATTATAAAATTTAAGCACCAAATGCGAGAGAATTTCGAGGAAATATGTCGTTATTTAGTAATATTTTAGTAGCAAACAGCGAGACATAAGCCGAGTGAATATTCAAGATCGGCTTACAATTTGCGTTTCTCAGAAATAGTAATGCGCCAGAGTAATTCCAATAAATACTGTATGCATACAGATTTATCATACTGCCGTTGATAGTTTGCGACATCGGACACTGGTAAATAATTCAGAGCTTCGTTTAATCAACGTTTGCTGACTTTAACGGATCACGAACCAGTTAAGTTTCATGAAATACCGAATCAAATCCGTGTTTAATTTTCACAACTTTATACTTGGCATTGGGAAACTTCTTTCTAGAGAGACTTGTCATGGTAGTAGTAGAAAACTTTTGATTACATATCTTTGAAGTAATGAAAAGATTTTCAAAAATTATACCTAGGATTCCTCTCGAACACGTCAACTTTAAAATAAAAAACAGACACAACACATCAAACTTATAAACACCTGTCTTTTTTCTTCGACCTTTAAGAGAGTATAAAATATCATTATATATAAAATACTGATTATCTTAACATCTTGAAAACTAGTTGTAGCCAGAATAGCGTAGTTTTTAGGCTTCACTGAGGTCGCTTCCGGGCGAGGAGCGTGGGCGGCGGTGGCGCCTCGCAGCCTCGTCTGGACGCCATCATTCATTCAATGCTCAATCGAATTAATTCTATTGTATTTTTTAGTATTAAAACGTTTTTAATAATGTATCATATTGGTTATTTATATTTTATTTAATATGATTTATTAAAATTAATTATATAATAAGTAAATAATTTACTTTTTAACTGAATTTTATCGATGATAAGAGATTCTACAAAAATGTACAAACTAGTAAGTTAAACGTACACAATTGAATTTAAAATAATCTAATGTCGCTTTTTCCATAGAAAATAAAATAATTCATTACATAAGTGGGTTACACTAAGTACTTAAGTAGTATAAAAATGCTATTAAATAATTGCAGCAACTTATTTCATGGAGTTTTCACATTTAATTAGTTTAAGTATATTACTTTTTACTATAAAATTCGGCATAAAATCAAAATTTGCCGAAAACTTCAGTAAAAAATATTATTATAACAAGATCGAATCAAAAAAGGTTTCATATACATATTTCATAAATGATATTAAAAAAGAAAATATGCTACGTTTATATATTTCTATTTTGTGACATACGAGTTTAGAATTTAAAAGTACGAATCCTAGGAAACCTAAGGTGTGCTGTGTCAACATTAGTCTAAGACAAAATAAACTTAGGGCTAGACGTTGAGTCATAAAACACTAGAACCGGCACGTTTTAAAAGCAATTGTGTAAATTAAGCAGGGTTGCGTGACATCACGTTTAGAATTATCACACTGGCGATTTGCTATGAGCAGGAGATACTGATAGAGAATATTGGTTTTTGAATGTGGTTCGCACCTGTTATTCAGGCTGCATTTAGGTCAAAAAATTTTGGGTTTTTGTCTCTTCACCTGTGTTTGTGACCGCCTCCTTGGTCTAGTGGTAAGCGCGTAAGCGTTACAACCGAGAGGTCCCGGGTTCGATTCCCGGCGGAGATAAAAAAAAACTCGGTCTGGCAGGACATAGAAGGCTGATCACCTACTTGCCCCTAAAAAAAAATCGATCAGTGAAACAGATGTGAAATGCATCTGCCCCATACCCCACTAGGGGACACGGGACTTCACTTTACCTGTGTTTGTGTGACATTCAAAATAAAATAAATAGTCATAGGTCTTCATGTTTTAAATCATTTTGTGTCAGATGCAATAATTCGTACAATGTAGGTCTTATCATGCGTAGATGGGAACAATTTTTTAAAGGATTTTGAACTATATAGTTTGCGTTCGTTGCGATCTCGCAATCGCCAGTGTAACAACGCACTTAAAGAGAAAGATAACTGAGAAACATTGACATATTTATTACAATTGACTCAACAGGATATCGGCTTCGAGTAATTCGAGAATACATAGTTATCGTGTCAATCAATGTTGCTAATTTCTGATAGATATGATTTAAGCTTTCATCAATTTATTAAGTTTTGAATGTTTTAAATAATAAGGTTTGTCCGTAAAATAATATATGTGTCATCAAAGTGTAGTCGCCAAACAATATAAAAACAATTTTTTTTATTCATAATAAATCACATACAATCATCGGGATATATTATCAAGTATCAAATAAATACTTGGCGACACATTTTATTTTTCTGAGAATGAAAATGTACATATATAACTTTGATGACACAAAATATAGTTCCCATTTCTGATTGTTATTGTAATATGAAAGTATTCATTATTTACAGAAATAGCATTTGCCTAGACTCCATGCCTTCAAGCCCCTCAAACCTTTTGTTGCAATGGATGGTAACCTATGTTCTTTCTTGGGTTCTAGTCTATCTCTTTACAATATTTCATTAAAATTCGTTCGGTAGTTTAAACGTTGAGAGAATACTAATATTATAAAGCTGATCTCTGTTTATTTGAGCGCAATAATTTATTACGAAATTAACGCGGGTGAAATCGCGAGGCACAGCTAGTCTTGAAATAAATTTAGCATTTAAAATCTATTATTATCACAGCTCGTATATAGCACCAGCGATTACAAGTTGTGGAAGTGAGTGACGTTTAAATATTTATAATGTAAATGAATTATTGATTGAATCGCGGCGAGATTCAATAGAGGCCTTATGCTTCAATCGAAGTTGTGCAACTGTCTTTTTCTTGTTCAACATTCCGTTCAAACTGTTACTGTGCCGTTCTGTCTCGATCAAACGTGTTACATAAGATGTATTATTAAAAAATTATGAGTATTTCACTAAAGAGCTGTTGCCCCGAAGTTTGACGCGAAAATAACGATTTTCGTCGTAGTGATGTTCTGTAGCCTTCCTGCGTAAAAGGACTATCAAGTAAGAAATGAAATCGTAATGCAAATGCACTACAAAAACAAAATACGGTGATTTGACAAACATTACAAAGTTAAGACTATCGTCCATCTTGTCTATTGTAGATAGATTAAAGGGCATAACATCGGTATAAATATCATAGCCAGACCTTAAACCTGGCCATCTCATGATCAGCTTACCCTTTTCATGAAGTTCCACGATTTTTTAAAATGACTAACTCAAACTAGCAAAGTCAAATTTTTATGATGTGCCCATTTACGTTTAGCCATATTAGTAACTAGTCGTGTCTCACGGTTTCACGCGCTCTCAATTTTGTTGAAAATTTGTACATAAACAGATTAGAGGTAGGGGAAGGACATAGAAATTTTATCGCGGAAGAAAGGCTTGAATAGAAATAGGCCCAAAACTGAGGTCAGAGTGAAAAGTTATATTAATCTTATCACGATAATAGTAACGCATGCATGTAGGTATGAACAATAAAAGTGCAGTAAACCGATCTCTCCATAAATGCGTTTAGATCCGCGTCGTAACTCGTTAAAAACGACTATTGTGTGCTGTTGTGAAAACAAAAAGAAATTCAACTATTAATTTATTACAGCTACAATTTATCATTTCTCGGAAGCCATTGAAGAGCGTTCTATAGAAACTGGGCGAGCATTGAGGGAATTTAATTAAAATAATAAATTATGAAGTAACAAATGCTGGAAGGTGCCTCGGGCGAGCCTCGTTATATGACAATGGTGAAGAAACCGTGTCACTTACCGCATGAATTTTTCCAGTTTTTACAACTATGTGGGTTAAGTGCTGCCAGCTCGTTTACCTAACAATTAGGGTACCATTCGAAAAGCAATTGATTGATTAATTAATTTGCGCGTTTGAACTCTTGTCTGTGCTAAAGTAAATTTTTAAAAGATATCTTTAATCAATAAATATTAGAAAACTTATTAATATTAGCTTTTTATACAGATTCAATTCAAGTCCAGTGGAATAGTTTATACTTCCTTGCTTATAAATGTCATTTACTGAACTTGTTTGTTGTAATCTTTGTTCTGTTTTATTTCATTTTTAACTCCAGCCCCGACGAAATAAGATCGACATGTCTGTGTCTTTTGCTCTGCTATGTGTGTCTGTGGAATTGTAACTCCTAATTGGACGCACCGAGAATAATGCACTTGTTGCAATAACAATTGCAGCGTGATGGTAATAGAGCATTTGAGACATTGTTTTTTAGTTAATGAATGTTTATGATATGTAAGGAAAATATAAAATTTATTTCTCAGAATCATGTATGGCATAACACTTGTTAGAAATAATTTCGAATTACGCTCAATAAACGATTAGCTGCACATAGTGATAAACAGCTCAATAAGCGATCCGTGGCATTTAAGGCTCTAGAAATTTTATTAAAAGAACAAACTACGTTATGCTTCGGTCATAAAAGGGATTCATTTGTCCGCGGAGGGATTAAGGACGGGCGAAATGAAATTCCTCGGAGCTTTGAAATAGGAGCGTGGCTCAGCGTTGTCACGGGACCGATAAATATCTCCTTAATGAGGTTGAAGGTGATGTAGGATTTGCTTCCGAAAACCTCTTTATTATATAAACTATATATATTCATTATACACATTATCTCACATACATTATTTAATCAATATATCTAAACTGACTTTTCGTGATTGGATATTGAAAACGATTTCATCCCCGGCGGAAAAATAAAGATGTTAGCTAGAAGTTTGGCAGGTCTGTGTATGTCTATGGCATCAATGTGACCATTTGTTACATATAGCTGAGCTCTCCATTGTTTTATTCCACTATAATAATTCATAAGATAAAACAATTCAGGCTCTTTATTAACAATTCTCCATTGAATACTGTATTTTTTGCCCGGTTTTAAAAAGGAGCTCTGAACTCGATTCTTTTATAACAATTTTATTTAATGAATACGTTACTAACCTAATAACAATGATAACATAATTTAAAAGTATGATATGTTTGTCTATACCTAACCTTTAACGGAGTGCGAGGGTGGGGGTGTGTAACACTTACGAATGTAATAAATGTGTGATTACTTAACATACATAACGATACTGAAAACGTGTGAATGTTTGTTGACAGGTTATTTCGGCAAGTACCTGAATAAATACAACGGTTCGTACACGCCGCCAGGGTGGCGCGAATGGGGCGGCCTCATCATGAACTCCAAATATTACAACTACAGCATCAACATGAACGGAAAGAAAATTAAACATGGCGATGATTATTTCAAGGTACGAGATATTTGACAAAAGTGAAACAAAACAACCATCGTTGTCAATTGACAATGATATCTACCCACTTTCATTAATGGTTTTTGATGAGAGTGAAGATATTGAATGAAGATGGACAGTGTTATAGTATACTGTAGAGTGATATTTTAATATTTCAGTGCCTATTTATTTCATTTTGATGTTCTAACTCCGAAACTAGATTTTTTATTACAATAAATATGTATTTCCATTAGCCGCGGACCGCTTATCCTAAGTGAGCTTCCGGCTTGGTTGCCTCTTATTCTATTAAAAAATGTAAGTACCTAACTATATAATTTTTCCTATAGAGAAGAAGACTTATACAACAAAAATAACAAATATTCCGATTTCATACACCAATCGAAAGCAGCATAATCCGAGACTAACAATTTTTCCTTACGACCTACTTAGTAATTTCTCAAGAAACAAAAATGTAATTATGTTAAACGCTAATTAATTTCAGGATTACTACCCAGATCTTATCGCGAACGATTCAATAGCATTCCTCCGCGCCTCAAAAAGAAGGTTTACTAGGAAACCGGTGCTCCTGGTCATGTCCTTCCCTGCACCCCACGGCCCTGAGGACTCGGCGCCGCAATATTCCCACCTGTTCTTCAATGTCACAACGCACCAGTATGTATAACGTATTCACATATTAGGCACAATGCACATGCTTTATGTTAAATCCATTTTATTAATTATAATCAGTTACTATAATACATTTCACATTTTATTGAGATTATAGACTTGGTGTCATAAAGTGTAGCTGTAATCCACACTAATATTATAAATTCGAAAGTAACTCTGTCTGTCTGTCTGCTACGCTTTCACGCCTAAACCACTGAACAAATTTTATTGAAATATGGCACAAACATAGATAATAAGTTGAGAAAGGACATAGGGTACTATCTAATTTCACTAAGTGGGTACATAATATATCTATTGTGACCATTTCAATGTGCTCAAACACGGCACCTCTACTAGTCACCACACCACACATCACACCACAGCTAGTCTTAAATATATTATAGCTTATAAACTTTTTACATTAATGTGCTGAAATGAAGTAAAGATTTGTTTTAGTTTTGCAGTGCAAATAACCGTAAATTTAAAGAAATAAGTACTTAAAAATTTCAACCACAACGCCTCTAGTTTTTGTGAATCCGTCTACATCCTTTTAAAGCTGTGTCCTTGTTAAGGGTTCTTCAAGCGGCTATTTTAATCGTTTCGTCTGCGACGGAAGTAATCATCTCAATTGCATTAGTCTTATATTGAAACTAAAATAATTATTAGTAACAACATGTCAACTTAATAATAAAATAATTTATTTTTAATGAATAATACGATTACTCTTTAAATATTTCAATTACTGAAGCGGTTTTCATACTGGTAGCTGGTGCATTTAACGTATAATTTGAATAAGAGATTTTTGATATGAAACATCTATAGCCTCACGTCTGTGCCGCACGTAAAGCCGATTTCTGGCGTGAAGATGCATGCCGTGGTGACGCGTCGCCACGCTATATGATGGTATATATATATACAGTCAATATGTAGTAGTATTGCATAGTCACATCTGCCAGGTGTCCCGTGACGGCTCACAACTTTTTTTTTTTTCATGAAGAATACTTCTTTATTCTTACTGTAGAATGAAGCTTCCTCTACAGTATCTTACCATCGAGGGGCTCCCCGGAGAGACGCACGTCGGACCTTCAAGTTCTGTTGTACTTCCTCTCCAGCTCGTTTAGCTTCTCTAAACGGGAATATGTTTGAGATCTTGTAATTATTTTTTTTTAATAATAACTTAATTCTAAGATCGAAATAATTTAAGAATTAGTAATTTGATTTTATTATTCAGGTAAAATATTTACTTATAATATAACGTAAAATACATAACATACATATATATGTTAAAACGTTTTTCTGTTTCCCATAAATATTAAATATTTTCTAATATTATAAGATCATTATACAGAATTTAAAATATGTAATAGCAGATTTAAAATGCATTGGTTTTGTTTTTCTAAAGGCTTTGATAGCTTCCGCGTTATCTTATAAAATATAAATTTATTTGTCGGTATGGCGTGCGCCGAATCGGCGCCGACAGCCAAAGCCCAACTTCGGTTTGACAGCGATTTTTTAAATATACAATGTAGCATAAGAGCTGATAAAACGAATTACATAATTATTTAACACATTAAACTTTACATTTGAAAAAACAATATGTCACAGATGTTTTATTGTTTTCACAATTAAGTTTTATATTTTCTAAAGACGCTGTATTATATATTTTAACTTTAAAATAATTAAGTACCTATCCATATCTCTGGATCGTATGTTTTTATTTGTGAGGAACAAAGATAAGCAAAAGACCGAATGATTAGGTTAAAAAATCTTCTTCCAAAAACTTTATCTCTATATTCGGCTATAGCTAAATTAATGTGTCAAAATATCGAATCATTAATTCCTTGTAAGCTCGAATAAATACCAAATGAGTAAGAGTTTACTTTACGAGTTTTAAAATGAAATTCGTCTTGCAGTCAAATCAATGAAATCATATATATCAGAAATTAAAATAAAGAACTGCTAATTAACCAATAAAAACCTACTTTTTAATTTATTTACACTAAGGATATCTGTATGAAAATGGTTGTTCGCCTCTCGAACGTTATCGTAATGTGTGGCCGAAACCAGTCCAAGGGTCGTTTCGCCGACAAACGGGATTGCAATAAAAAGTGTATGAATAAACGAATTTCAATTTTAAAATATTATAATGATACCTATAAACGAATATTATCAAGCTGAATATGGTTTGTTTGAAGGCGCTAATATCAGGAACTACTAGTTCGTATTGAAATATTATTTTTGTATTCCATTTATCGAGGAAAGCTGTAGAGTCTATATAATAACAGCAGGCTATTGGCAATGGGAGGGAATGCAGCAAAAACGGGAACGGGAAGAACTGCAGGGCACAGTTAGTGAAGTGACAAAACGATAACATCGCTGATCGTTGTTCTACGCTTATCGGGGCTTAATCGAGGGTTTCGGATTGCTGGGTTTTAGTTGTTTTTTCATTGTTTTGTTTAATCAATTGAACATGTGGATAAACTTGTTCTTACAATTCTAATCTGTTTTTTATGTGAAAATGAGCTAGTGTCGTTTCTACGCTTAAATTGCTAAACAGGTTTTGATTCAATTTGTTAGTTACTTACGTACATTGGAGCTGGGACACACTGGCTCTATATTGTATTGATACTAACTTTTTTTATTGTCACACTCGTAATACAAGTGTCTGCACTTTTTCTTGTGTTGATGACTGTAAATATTGTTTTTATTTAAGACAATTTCCCTGCACCTACAAGCTGCTGCAACAGCAAGTTGAGTATGTTGTGTTGTGTGAGAAGAAGTTTGAATCGTTACTAACATATTTAACAAATTATATGGGTCTATGATCTGATAAATAAAGTTTGATTCCTTATATTTGCGTTTATAGCCAATATAACAGATCTGTTTGTTGTCTATGAAATGCTTTACCTCTTCCAGCACACCGACGTATGACATGGCGCCGAATCCTGACAAGCAGTGGATTCTTCGCGTGACGGAGAAAATGAAGCCAATCCACCGTCAGTTCACGGATTTGTTGATGACCAAGCGGCTGCAGACCCTCCAGAGTGTAGATTTGGTGAGCGCGCAATTCTCTTCCAGTATACTAATAGTTGAACGCGTTAATCTCAGGAGCAACTGATTCGAATTGAGTTATTTTTATGTTGGACAGTCCATTTATTGAGGAAGGCTATAGCTAACATTACGTTATGACAAAATTAACTCGGGTGATGCCGCGGGGCACAGCTACATAGAAGATATGATATGATGATAAAACAAAAAGTTTATCACTTCATAGAAAACCTTATGTGTTATGGGACTTAAATTTTTATCGAGTTAACCCTCTTCTTTTCTTTTCCTGCTAGTTGGTTTTTCTTTAGATTTATTTTTTTGTAATGTTTTAAAAAATCACTGTTAATGAGTCAAAAATGCAATTAACATTTTGTCTCTGCTTGTATTTATCATTTAATAATATTTATCATAGTTATATACAATTTTAATTGTCTGTAAATGTGCTCCTGTGGGCATTATAAAAAAATAAACTGCATTAGAAACGAAGTAGTTACTAGTAACTGTTGTAACTAAGTAAATTTATAATCTCATTATGTTAATTTGTATAAGTAGCGACATCTATTGCGGTGTTGTGAAAAACACACGCAATCTACAATTTTTGGTTTGTTCGTCCTCCTTCTCACTGTTCAAAAATAGCTATGTAAGTAATAATATGTTCGTATAATAAAATAAAACTAAAGCTAAGCTTTAATTATTTTATCGATCTAACCATCTCAACAGTAACAATGTATAATGTATGTATTTGAATTATTTTTACAGGCTGTCGAACGCGTTTACCAGGAGCTAAAAGCCCTCGGTGAATTGGACAATACCTTCCTGGTCTATACGTCGGATCACGGCTACCACCTCGGGCAATTTGGACTCGTGAAAGGGAAAAGTTTTCCTTTCGAGTTTGACATTAGGGTGCCATTCCTGGTTCGAGGACCGGGCGTTGAACCCGGCACAGTGTAAGTATTCAAATTTAAATACTACATTTTTTAATCATACAAAATGACAACGAATAGGTATCACAATTAACCACGTAGTACCGCTCCCATTGGTCGCAGCGTGATGTTTTATAGCCTCCCTTCAAAAATTTACTATCCAACACAAAATTGTCAAAAATATTTATTTCTGTTCGAACCGAATGTTTCAGGAATAAACGCGTTTAACAAAACAAACAGACTTCGGATTTGTAATATTAAAAAGTATAGATTAGGCATAAAATTCCTTATAATGGAATTCCTTATACTCTCAGCGTGGATGACATAGTGCTGAACATCGACCTGGCGCCAACCTTCCTGGACATGGGTGGAGTGGATCTACCAGCGCACATGGATGGAAGATCACTCCTTCCGTTGCTGCAGCCCAGGCGCCGGCGTTCTGCAGCTCGTTGGCCGGATACTTTCCTCGTAGAGAGGTGACGAAATGCCTTTTTAAGCTTTTTTTGTAGTAACATATAAGTTAATCTAACGAAATTTTAATTTCAAATTCATTGATTTTTTAGAAATATTTAAGGAATATTTGAACTTGTCTGTGCATCTTTTTCTTTTTGTTTTAAAGCTGACTTGAACGAGGTAGACCTTAGCTTATCAATTTTACTCGTGAAGTACTGTGTCCTACTACGATTTTATATTTTTTTAAATAACTTTCTCTTAAGGAAAACCTGGTAGATTACAATCTTCTCTAATGGAAGACTAAGTAATTTATATTCAATTTAATTTGCTAAACGATTAACACAGCTCGGGACGGCGAGAAACGCAAGCGCACATAATGGAGGAACGTCTGCGCGCGCAGAAGTCCAGCCGCGAAATGAACGAAAAGGCGACGACAGCACAACCTCTTCAGTCATCATCAGAAAGCGCTGATTTCGATTACGACTCCGAAGACGATTTCCTAGAAATCGAGGATGATGACGATGATGTGAGTCTCTGACATTTTTATTTCTAGTTTATCCTGTACATTGAACTAGAAATGTACTTTTTGATATTGCTTGTGATTGCTGCTCGCATCGAACCGCGAGCGCATTTCTTGCTTTTGTGTCTCATCTAACTCATGTAACTTTTTAAAGTAAATAAATTGCATAATTTCAACTTAATTTGATACACATTACTGTGATGGATTTCATCGATTCTTTGGCTTCAATCTTTGTTCAACCGCCGACGAAATGGAAAGGGTGTTCTAAGATTGACGTGACGTGTCGTGACGTCTGTATGTTTTTTAGTTGGAAGCTGACGTGTTGCAGATAGTTATGACAATTTACGAATATATTCCGTTTATCCATTCTAGGGTATTCTTAATTTCATTTTTTTAACTTTTTCAGAGCACTCATATAAATAAGTCTTCGGAACTTCTGATATCGAATGAAAGCCATAACCCACTTTTAGAGGCAAGTTTGGAAAAGGTTCTCGAAGATGACGCGTCTAATGAACAGAATTTCTTATCAGGTAGGTTTCTGTATTATTGTATGTGTACTTTATTTTAGGAAAAATTTAAAAAGGATTTTTATTAAAAAGTACTATTTTATTGGTTAAGAATCAGCGGAATCGAGTTTAATAAACGATAAAGCGGCGCGGATAGCTGCCGAATGTTCCAAGGCTGAACTGAGGTCTCCATGTTCAGATAAACGCAAATGGAAATGTGTGTTGATTAATGGGCGATGGCGAAAGCATAAATGCAAATATGAGGTACATATTTAACTAAAGTTTAATTCTTTGTTTTTCAATTTAAAATAGATTATTTTTATTACATATTATGTAAATAAAAATTGTAAATAGTGTAATATATATATTTTCTTTATATTCACTCCTCCACGACGTATCAACTAAAGGCTAATCAGCTTTTTGTTATTTTGCAGCCGTATGTGCATGAATTGCAACCAAAAATGAGCACAAAAAAATGTGCCTGTTTTACGCCAAGTGGATTAGTTTACACTAGACTAGAAACTGATGGAAACATCGCAAGACGACCGGTAGATATGAACACATACAATATGACACGGCTTAAACGTTCCACGGACAACGACGTATTCGAACCAAATACTGTGGATAGTATATTAGAAGAAAATCCCAGCATCGGTCACATAAGTTTTGAAAATGAGCCATTGAACGAAATTGATAGAAAGACTGTTGAAGATAAGGTGGACGAACTGATCAAGGAGACTGAAGCGTTCCTAGAAGCTTACGAGCGTACCAAAGAGAACCTAGATCACAAGAGAATCAAGAGGAAGGCTCAACAAACAAATCATAACAGACACAAACAGAAAAATGAAGCTATGTTAAATGACAATGAAACTACATTAGAATGTAAAGTCGAGAAAGATGGAACTGTCAACTGCTCTCAAGTAATATACAACGACTTGAAAGCGTGGCATACGAATAGACTGAGCTTAGAGGATCAAATCAGACAGCTAAAAACGAAATTGGAGGACTTAAAAGAAATAAAGAGACACTTGAAGATTAGTAAGCCTGCCCAGGTTGAAGTGCAAACTATAAACCCATCATTTATAATAAATCGTATTCAAAACAAAACCGCTGTACAAGAAAACACTAATAAAGACGGCGGTCGTAAAGTTCGTCCCAATAGAGTTAAACCGAAACACAGGAATCCCAATTACTATGAGAAAAAGCTAAAACATACAAACGAATATAGTGTTCCCACTATTAACACGAACACCAAAGATGATATATTTCAAACACAACTAAAAAATGAAGGATCTACTGAATCTACAGCTATTGAAAATCACTTAAATGTTAGTGCATCTCAAGTAAATTCTACTAAAATAACTGAAGACCTACCAAAACCTCAAGTAACTACCATTATTATAGATAATAAGAAACATACAGACGACTTGACTGATCCGATGAGTACGATCAAAAGCGGTACGAACATTCCAGACGAAATCACAACGGAGTATGAGAGAATGATCGAATTATCGAGTTTAAACAATTCGGATAAAGCTTCTGCCACAACTGAAAGTAGTTCGACTAATTTATATACAACCTTAAAGTACTTTCATACGGAAGCTGATAGAATCTTGTCGAAACACAAATTTGAAAATATATCACATGAGAAAAGTATAGAAGTGCCACATTTTGTTTCTAAAATTAAGCCAGTCGCAACAACA
The DNA here is from genome assembly GCA_912999735.1 of Aporia crataegi. Classification (NCBI taxonomy): domain Eukaryota; kingdom Metazoa; phylum Arthropoda; class Insecta; order Lepidoptera; family Pieridae; genus Aporia; species Aporia crataegi. The sequence goes on from OU538742.1 coordinate 250,279, forward strand.
GCTAGTAATTTGGGCCCAACCAGATTCGACGCATCCGAATATGAGAAGCAAAACCCTAACAGAGGGACTTCTAATAGCATGGATATTTTTGATCATCCTACAGATGTATTTCAAAGGCGGCTTCATCCTTTATTTATTGAAAACGAAGATAAACACGTGTGTTACTGCGAAGAGAATCGGTGAGTTGGTTTCTCTCATTAATACGGAAATTTCGATATTTCAACAAGTTTATTTACATTTTAGACTTAGTAATAAAACTTAAGATTCTCATTTTAACCAGAAAACTCAAAGGGCCTGGCCAAGCTTACGTAGAAGCAGCTGAAAAGGCGAAGGAAGAAAGACGGAGGCTCAAGGAACAGAGGTTGCGTAAAAAGTTAAGAAAGGCGAAAAAGAAGGTAATAACACTGTCATTAAACTGTTTTTGAAGTTTAGTTTCCAGACGCAGAAGTAGGTGTGGCGTAAGTTTGAAAGATGTCGTGCCCGAGATGCACTCTTGCTACAATTTATGAAGATCTGTTCCTCCGTTCATGAGGTATTCTTATCTATACTAATACTAAAAAGCGGAAGAATTTGTGTATTGGTTTGAAGGCGCTAATCTCAGAGACTTTTTATTCAAATAGAAAAATTCTTCTCGTGTTGGATAGTTCTTTTATCGAGAAAGGCATATAACACGCTAGGCGAAATGAACGCGGGTGGAACCGCGAGTCACATCTATTGTAATAAACATTTGTGTTAACTCGTGTTTCAGGCGGAGTTGGAGAGACTGTGCGAGTCGGAGCGAATGAACTGCTTCCGACACGATAACGAGCACTGGAGGACGGCGCCTCTGTGGACGGCTGGGCCCTTTTGCTTCTGCATGAGCGCTTCCAACAACACATATAACTGCGTTAGAACAATCAACGCTACACACAATCTGCTGTATTGTGAATTTGTTACTGGACTTGTGACATATTATAATTTACGAATTGGTAAGCTTTAGGAAAAAATGTCACGCTTATGTAGCGCTTATGCCTCGCCTCGATTTCTTATGTATGTGAATCATTTCCATACATATTATTACATGACATTTGTTTTCGTTACGATAACGACACCCATTATATACTCATGTTTCTATATATATTTTTTTGTTTATATTTAACCCTTGGATGAAAAAAACGGGTGTTATAGTTCGACGTGACTGTCTGCGGCCTCGTAGCTGTTAAACGAATTGACCGATTTCTGTTTGAAAGATGATGTGAGCGAGAGGGATCTCATTGTCAGCTAATTTTTATGTAAATCTGTTTATTCATTTAAGAGATACTTTTATTTGTAAACATCACAAAACATGTCGAGGCTCCTTTAAATTGTTTTTCACTTGTTCCACGGACATCCATGGCATCATATAAAATTAAAAAGCTTAAAACCTCATTTTCGCATTTTAGTGAGAATTTACTTATCAATACTTCATACTAATATTATATCTAAAGAGGAAACATTTGTTTGTTTGTTTGAATGGAATAGGATCTGAAATTACTGGACTTATTGGACTAATTGAAAAATTCTTTCATTACACACATTAGGATTCTAAATTATCCCCAATGAACATAGGCTATATTTTATTGTGATTAATAATATTTATATTGTAGGCGCGGGTGAAGCCGCGGTGCGGTGTTATTATACAGTAAGTTGAGTTGATAGAACTTTATTTTTTCTAGATCCATTTGAAACTCAGAACAGAGTGAAATATTTGACGACAGCTGAAAAGGAATACTTCCATAACCAACTGCAGCAATTATTAAGTTGTCGCGGACCCTCTTGTAGGAGATATTCTCATTCTTCTGGTTAGTAAATTATATATATATAAGTATGTATATTTATTTATTTATTTTCAAGAAATGTGTGAGCCATTTTATGACCCGTTAGTAGGGCACGAGCGAATACGTTTAATTTTGTATCGATTTGCTTAATATAATTTAGTTAAAAATACATAATATAATAAAAATAGAAGAGAATAATAGAATTCACCGTTAAAGTTGTAGTTCTTGACTAATCCCGACCCCATTTATTTTCAACTCGCTGTAGTTTTTTCCACACAACACGCTTCTGAGCAGTGCAATAGTGCCAATACATTAAGTAAAATGTTTTCAGGAGTCGCCAATGACGAGACGAGCATGAGACGATATGTAGATGATCACATTACATATAGAGGAGACTCTCCAGGCTATAGCGAAAGGTTAGTTTCTTATTACTTTAATAGAAATGTAACGATCATTGAAATAGCCGCAGTGAAATAGAATGATATCACAATATTTTATAAGGTGTAGGAAGAGTCAGACTTCTGAAACGGCATGCCACTAGTGAACTTGCTTGGATATAACCTTATGAACTGTATAATAAAGATTTTTCAAATCCTATCGAAACTAAAACAGTAGTCGGGCTCCAGGACCACCACCACACCATAAACATCTTATTTAACACAGAGGAGTGACGTAGGTGTCATCGGAGATGCTAAAGGTTTTGCGAAAGTACGATCTTGACGCGATTTTTTGGTGATGACGTAATCGATCGGTCTTAGCTAAAATTTATGAAGTTCTGTTCATCCATTTATGAGGTGTTCTTATTAATTGTAAATAACATGTCGGATAGTTTTAAATTCACTTCGATATCACTTGAATTTTTTTTTTCAGAGCGTGGAGATTGAGTGGTTATGGAAGACGATTTGCAAGAGCTAGAGATTCACATCGTCGCCGGCATATGGCGTATTAGTCAAAGTTAATTTATTTTGTAAAGTTTTAAAACTAGAATATGCCCTGAAAGTACTCTTCTTATGCTCATGTAGGTACACAGGCAGACTGAAATATTACAACGATTCTTAAAGGGCTTATAGAAAATGGACTGCTATCTTCTGTCAATAGTTGTATCTGAAATTTTATATTAGAATTCAGAATTATCACTCACTCCATTCTCTATCTCTATGTATGTAACATATCCATTTTATTTTTAAAACAGGCGTTCTATTTAATGGCCTCAGGTAAACACTACAAGAATTGTTTTTTTTTTGGTATAGCATTAATAACATGAATTTTCATCACATAATAATGAGTTTTCTGTTTTATTAATGACATTTAAGTCATGAAATATAAGCAAGATGACTCAAAATGTGTACAGTACCCACTGGGCAAGAAATAATGCACATCGACCTCTAGAGACAGTCGGCTTATAACGACTTTGTAGAACGTCATCTCTGTAGCTCACTATCTATGTCGAGGTGACGCTCTATAAAGTCGAAATTAGCCGACTGTTTCTTTCGAGAGCTCGATATGCATTATTTATTGCCGGGTACTGTACTGTACCTACATGTTTTCATTGATAAATAATCAACATAAGGATCATGTTAACTTATATGAAAATTGATACTTATTGAAGACCTTGAAAATCAAAAGCTATAGAAGTGATTAATTCTGCTTATATATTTAAAAAGTAGGGCCTTAAATATTCTTGATGGCAGTGTTTAATTTACATTGAGATGTACTTGTGACACTATTATTGGTAAAAATCCATCTATAGCACTAGACTTGTGGTATAGATAGGATAGGATTAGAAATTAGAATGATACATAACACTGCCTGAAGCATATATTATTAGACCTGAAATGTACACTTGTACCTAATAGTTTTTATGAAGTTTGCATTTTCTATGCTATTTAGCAAAAATTTCTATGTGATGCAGTTTATATGTAAAATATAACGTAGCCAGTATGAATTAGTATTAAAAAGTGATATATTATGCCATGAGATGAATGTTTGTTTATTTGAATGCAGAAAGTAGTCGTGTACTAAGGTTTTACAAATACATATAGGCATGCATCCATGTAAACACCTCTGTGTATTTGATTAAATAAAATAAATAAAATTAATAGAATTTTATTAACCTAAGTAACCTTAAAAATCTAAAATGCTGTCTAAGTCTTGGTCATCAGACATAGAAAACATTGATTGTTTACAAAATGTAACATTGCTATTTAAGCTTTCTAAATCAGTGTCATTTGATTTTAAAATGCTACTTTTTGTGCTTTGTTGATTTTTATCCAATTTTGAAACAGATAAGACTACATCGGACTTCCCATTAATAACATTACTGCTAAGATTTACATCTAATGGTGATGGCAATCCTTCACCATCTAAAAAACTTGCCCATTTTGAAGTGCTAATCATAGGTTCTTTTTTTAAAATCTTTTTTTCTACGCAATTATTGTTTCTCCAGTCATTATATTGTTCATTTAAAGAAGCAGGTTTTCGATAGTTAGTTTCATTACTAATTTGACCATTAATTCCAATACAAGGATATTCTTCTTTATTAGATGGACATACAAATTTTGAACATTTTTTACTGTTTCCTATTTTTCTGTTACACACTCCTCTGTCATTTATTTCAGATACAAATTCATCAACCTCCTCAATTTGTTTAGATTTAGTTTTTTCTTTTGTATACTTGTCAGAACTATTTAAGAAAACTGCCTCATCTTTGACATCACGTTCATCAGTATAATGTGACCATTTACTGACTTTTGCTGGTGGAACAGAAGGAATATTTTGGGACATGTTTTCATTATGATCAGAGTTGTCGTCACTTAGTATATCAGGATCTGAATGTTTGACTGAATGCAATAAATTAAGCTTTTGTACATGCAATCTGCAATCTTTACTAGTACCTATGCCATAATGCCTTTTAATAGATTGCTTTTCTCCACACATTTTACATTCCCACTTGTTATTTTTCTTAGTTTGATGAATCTGTAAAGAATAAAGTATAACCAAATATTTTTTTTTTTTTGTATTAGTTAAGAAAGAACTAGAAGAATGAACACTATTATTTACTTGAAATATAAAACATTTATAGCATCGCAGAACATTAAAAATTTGAGGCATATTGTAGCTTTTAATTGGTCTTTAAATTTGAGCTTGTTTTAAATTTAAACTAAACTATTTTAAAGGTATTACGTATTAAACGTATCTCTGTTTTTATAAAATGATATTGTTTTGAAAATATTTAAATTTGGAACAAAAAGAAATAAAGTCAACACTCAACTGTCAATTGTTATTTGTCAAAACCAAATTTAAACCACAGAGTAAATTTATAGTAGCTTTGAAAATGTTTGGTACCTATATTATATTTACTGAGACAGTCACATCTGGAAGAAGTGGCAACACTTGCAAGTAACTATAATAATAATGGGGATTGGCGCCAATCCGGACGAAATAAGATAAAAAATATTTCATTTCCAATATTAAATTTTAACTAGTAACTCGATATTCATTCAAATGTCGATCAATCAAGAAACTTTAAAACACGTATTAAGCTTATGATTGCGAATACATTTTAACAGTAGGTACTGTATGTATTTTAAAAATTAATTTAGGTGCCTACTGCTAAATAAATTAACTAATCAATATGTAATTAAAGGAATGTAAAAAGGAAATTGTCTACTTACTCGTACTTTAATATTTTACTGAGCCATATCATCACAGATTTTGTACAATATTTTAATGGACATATTTTAAAAAATTACGTAAGTACCTACTTGGTACAACACAGAAAGATCACAACGTCTACTTATCTAAAATATAAGTTACATTATATAATAACGTTCATTTAAAAATATGTAACATTCGTGATAAACAAATCTAAAATCATAATTTCGTCAAAATATGTTTGAATTTTTAATCTTATTTCTTTCTTAGGAGAGTATACATAATATTAAGTACTTCATAATATTTTTTATCTTAATCACCTACATAGCTAATCAAACAAACTGTACACAGAAAATAATATTTTGATGTAAATATAGTAATAAAAATAAATTAATAACCCAAGTTTTTTTCTTTCATTTCACAGTCGCAGTTTCAAATAATAAATTTATTGACAGAACTTACGCCAAATGAAAAAAACAAATCACTAAAAACCAAACACAATAACTTAAATTTCTAACAGACTGCTGTAGGTACTATAATACATACATTATGAATTTTACAATATTAAAAAACCAGATTTTTAAGAATTATTTACACGAGTACATTTAACGTTTACATATAATACCATAAATATGTACAATAACAATAAAATAATATTCCTTTCAAATAAGTATTATATTGAGTACCTACTTGAAGCAAAAAAAAAATCAGCTGATGCCAGCGATGTTTTAGATACAATTAAAACAGATGTGTCCGTCTGTTTGTGGCGTCGAAGCTCCTCAACGAATGCATCGATTTCGATGCGGTTATTTATTTTAAAGCTGATTTGGTCGAGGTGGATCTTAGCTACTATTAATGAAAATCGGTTGATCCGTTTCTGAAATCTTATATATAAAATTCTCGTGTCACAATGTTTGTGTTGTGTCCTCCGAAACGGCTTTACTGATTTTTACCAAATTTTTTATGCATTTTCAGTAGGTATGAGAATCGGCTACTATCTATTTTTCATACCCCTAAGACCTAAGTGATAAGGGTAGCCCACCCCAAAAATTGATATGGCAAAACAACGTTTGCCGGGTCAGCTAGTAAAACTATATAAAGTTATCATGTCGGAGGCTTTTCAATTGTCTTCAATTTCACTTGTTCAGTCGATTTAATTTAAATTTGCAAATTCATAACAGATATTCATGAGATAGATAGATAATTATTGATTTATGAGAAATGGATTCTGACGAAAATCTTACCATTACGTAGGTAGATTATTATTAATCATAGTTTGGCGCTAGGTATACATTGAATTAAATTATATTAAAAGGAGTGACAATTTATATTATATTACACAACAATTTATTTTTACTTACTTCTTCTGTAATATTACTAATAAGTAGGTAAAAGATCTTTCAACTATTTCGTATCTAAAGGTGTGTGAGACTACAATTTGCTGACACGTGATTTTGATATCATTTAGGCCTCCCGCGACGCTTCATTCGTCAAAGTCAAATATTTAAAAGAGAGTCCTCTCCGCAACACCAGTATGACTGCTCGCAATTAATATTTTAATAATCTACATTTCATGAAGCAGAATAAGTATTGGTTAAACCAGTAGATTATAGTATGAGACGATTGAACCGGCGAGGAACAATATTATAACCCGCATTACGAAATTATATCAAAATCATGTGCCAGCAAATTATAGCCACACATACCAGTACAGCATTTACGCTTTCTGAGTAGGAACATCCTGAAGATTTGTTATATTATGCTTAATCAATGCACGTTTTTCAAATATGTACCTTCACCCTATCCTAAATGCAGTCTATTTCTCCGTTTCTCCTCGTGGCTGTTGTAGATTTTATTAAGCGGAATTAGAAGAATACTTTGTTTCATCCTGTCGAATATTCTTTCGTATTTACATTCAATGTATTACAAATTTACGATTAAAATAGGTAAACGTAATATAATAGGCTGTATTGCCAACAATAGGAACTTCGTGATACTTTCCAGTTTGGAAAAGACCGAAACAAATTGCGAAAATTGATCATAAAACTTCTAAACAAAATAACATTAAAAACATCATAACAATTTGATAATCTAAGTAAGTATAATTATGGTCTTATTTACTAATTTTGGCACGAGTTAAACACCTATAAGGTACTTTGGCAAGAACAAAATCGCAAAAATTAAGAAAAGTACGAATATTTGGCACATGCTTAAATAATTGTATAAATCTTTTTAATTTCTTAGTAAACTTTAAATTTGAAAATATGTAATATATTATACATATACATTTATTATACAGGTGCAAAAAAATATTCGCTTTACCTTTTAAATATTTAGGAAATTCTACATACTTACAGACTTACAGATGGTATGTAAGTGGTCACATACTCGTATGCACTCCGCGCAGATATTAATTTTTAATTTCTAACGTCTTACAACTTGCATTTCAAACTGTGTGTTTAAAAGAAACAAGCGTGCCACACATTTCGAAGGCACACACTATTCTCGATTATGTTTGGTGAAGTAAGGCGCAACATCCAGCGACGGTTACATGTGAACTTTATCTGGGATAAAGGAGGTACTTAATTGAGATGTCTACATGTGCATGACGGTAGTTCTGCGAGAGTACCCCCTCCGCGCAGCTCCGTCGCCTTGCGCCTCGCATTCCTTCCGAACTCTGGCAATTATGTCCGCGACCAACTTCTCCTCCCTCAACCTCTTTTCCTCCCATTCACTTGACGTTTTTACTGACGTATCAGCTACAACGACAGATTCCACTGTCATTCAATAAATAGTCTCATAATAATATTATATCAATACATATTGTAATGCTTTTAACCCTAGACGCAAAAATATGTGTGTCTGTCTGTGGCACAGTAGCTCCTTTACGAATTGACCGAGTTTGATGAGGTTCTTTTGTTTTGGAGCTGACGTGATCTAGATGGGTCTTAGAACAGTTCATGTGATATTCTAATTTGTAACGACGTGGGTGGCAGCAATTCGTGCGAAGTTGGGTTGGGCCGATCGTGCTAGTGTGAAATTAAAAATACCTAAGCATTATGTACCTAATATACCTACTCGTAAATATTTTTTGTGTATTACATATCGTGAAGTGTTGAAATTTTTATTTAAAATAAACTTAATATTATGCTGAGCTATACGCTTACCTTTATTTTGGCATCGATAAGGTCTTTTCGATTCTGTCTTAATAACATTTTGGATAGATTGTGTCTGTGTTTGATTTTGAAAATTTAGCACACTTGTTTTAGGGATGGACATTTCAGGATCTGTTTCGTCCTTAATATCTGTTGTACTTTGAATAACTGGGATTTCTCTAGCAATTTCTGCTTGTGCGTTCGTCAAAATAGGACTCGAGTCGTACAGATCTTCGCTATGTCTGCTGGCAATATGTCCTATGTAGCCTGTAACATAAAAAAACTTGTGTGGTTTGTTATTTCGGCTGCGTGAAATAAGGCTACGTTCTGTAATAAGGCTTCATCTATATTCTTCTCTTATTTTTTCCCAATTCAGCTGTTTACAACATTTTTGTAATAATACCTAGGAATAAGTACTCAGGTACCTACTTTTAAATCATAAAAATTGTTTTACATATCTTTAATTACTGACTTACCTGGAAGGCTTGCACTATGGCAATAAAAGGCACATGGCCAATACATATAGATACCATTTCCAACTTACCTCCTTACTTATACATACGTTGCTTAACTAAGATCTTAGCTCAAAGTGTACTCTCTCGTTTTTGCAACAATTGCACATCAGCGAGAAAGTGACAGAGCTTTTGAAACATATTTTCAAGTTAAAAAAAAAGCCTTTAACTCTAAGTAAGGCGGTTAATAGTATAACATACCTTTCCTACTTTTAAAATAGACACGACACTTTTCACATTGAAATAACGGCGCTGGATTTAACGGGTGCATTGTATGCACTTTATATTTGTGTCTATACCAATGTGTTCGACTCTGCAGCACCTCACCGCAGAGTTTGCAGATCACTCTGCCGTCACCGCGGATCATGTATTCCAAAAGATCATTTTTGACCATCTCTTTTGAGGCATCGTCGTGGGGTTCTCCTTCCTTATCACTTTCATTTGGCACTTCGGTTAGGAAATGAACACCTGCTTCCTGAGTCTCGTTTTCTTCAGTTTCCATAATATGTTGAGTATAATTTTCGCCAGAACAGTGATCGTCCGTCGACAACACTTCTAATGTTATAACTGGAAAATTGCTGTCAACTTCGTCATAATATGTCGTTTGATATTCTGAAAATAATATTACCTACATTAATTTAAATGTATCACAAAATATTTCAAAATCGGTTTAGTCGTGTAAGGCATACACATATAAAATTGTTATCATTGAAATAAGTCTGCGATGGTAAAAATAAAAATGCGACTTACAATTGTGGGAAGAATAAAAATAATTAAAAACATAATTGGTCTCTATTTTTATTAAAACGTAATTCGTAGTGTACATGATTCGCGTTCATTTATTGCGATGGTAAGATTCTTTTTCTTATAACTACATTTTATTTTTGTTACAATTTATAATAATACAAAGATTAAGTGTTAAAGCTTTGCTATTTGCAATATTTTAATTTTTTATATCTATAACCTTTAATTCAGTTAAACTGTGGTAGTATTTGTTAATAACATTGATATACAGGGTGTTTATTTTAGGTTAACCATTGAGAGAGAAACCTAAACTTTGAAAACAGGAAGTAAAAATGGGGCTTATTTTTGAAGTGAAAACTTCTTTAGCATCGTTGTGATTGGAAGGTTTCACTTCTACCACGTTTGAATTGCACACATGCTTTTTTTGTTGCTGACAGTAACTATTATAATTGTATTAACTATAAAATAGAAGTAATTGACATAATTATTTTTAAAAGTTTTTTAAAATAATGGCTTGCCAAAAACGCGCACCTGTATACCATAGGCCATCTAAAGTAAATTAACTTATATATAATACTTTAAGAATAGTCATAAAATATGAATGTACTTCTTAACTTGTTTTAAATAAATGTCTAGAGATAGTTCCTAAAAAAAAAAGAAAACAAAGGCAAATAATGAGAAGAAAAACAACATAATACTAAAATAAAGTTGTTAGAAAAAACAAGTATACGTGTACTCTAGTACATTTTACATAGAATATAAAAAATAATCAACACTTGCAATTATTGCACTCACTTATATCTGTGGGCTAACTCAGGAAACCAAATACTTTTATTGAAATTTTAATAAATGAATGCATATTATGTAGAATAGTTTAGTATTAAAAAAAATCGATAGCGTCTCTTTAAATCGCGCAAGAATCCCGATCCTGAATCAAATTTTAATTGTAGAAAAAATAGATTATTTCTAATAATATTTCAAAACTTCATAGATCATCTATTTTTTACCTTTAACTTGGAGGAAGGTAAATTTATTTTAAAATCCGCAAAATGTTTCCGGGCATTAATCGAGAGATAAAAATATTTGTCTCGAATTATACAGCTCTTTAGTCTTTAGATAATTCTTATTGGACAATTCATTTCTGATGTTTTCAAATAAATAGGAAACGAGCATAATGCTACTCAATGGAAACCATTCGGTTAGCCTACGTATAACCCTATTACGGGCTGCCAGGCAGCAAGTAGAAAACAAAATGAAAATAAACATGGGTTAACAATGTACAGAACAGCTAACTTAGTTAGCTCTAATATCACAAAATAAAATACTACAAAAACAAATAGAAAATCAAAGTGAACAGCCCGGACGCAATAAAAACTCTAGAAGGCGATCTTTAGTCATATTTAGTAGTAAGAAAGAAAGTGTTTTAAAATGGCTCGTTTTGTGCGAGTTGACTGGCGCATAACTACATTTATACCTATTTAAAATTTAAAAAATCACACTGAATTAATTGTTAATACCTTAACGGTGAATATAAAATCTATAACGATAAAGTTTATACACCCTCTATATACATCCGTCCAAACTTATACTTTTAACATTAACACTAAAATAATGTGCGTAAATTTTAAAACTATAATTAAAACCATGGATTAATTAAATATTAATTTGTGCTTAACACTAAAACTTAAAAATTGCTCATAACATTTTCACCAACTTTTCCCTTATAGAAAAACCATCGCTAAAAAGATCGATATTTGGAAATATCTTCAATCATTTCTCTTATTAATGGAAGAACTGCTGATTGTCGTTTCTGGGGTTCTTAATGTTCAAGGCATAAGAATCCCATCCTTAAATACTTTTAACCTATAGAAAACATGAAACGTATGAGTTACAAAACATTGCGCTATGGCACTCTTACCCAGTAGAGATAAACTTTCAGGATTGTAAAGACAAAATGTATTGCAACACTAATTGAAATAACTAACGGTGCGGATAAACTTTCTTGAATATTCTAATAAGATAAATAGTTAATTATTGAATAGAGATTTTGATTTTTAGTTAATGTTTTTAATCCTATTACGACACCAATAATCTATCAAGGCACACGAATCAAAAATATAAAATACTATTTAACTTTAGATTTCTTAAGAGTAAAAACAGCATAGAAAATGTTCAGACTTGCCGAGCACCCGTTATCTTTTTTAGAATACAATTATTATCAGAAAATATTACATACTTCGTAAAGACGACGCAACTGGCCCTTTTTATTGTTATTGTCTAGTTTGCACAACCATTTGAAACAATTAGCTTCAACAATAATTACATATTAAATGCATAACAGTAATATTGGAAATATAAAGTTTGTTGTTTATATATTAAAATTTCACTCCAAAAATAGAACGAGTACGAACTAATCAACTCTGGGGTACCTAAATCTATACAAAAATTGTAATTAGTAAAAAAGGCGTTTCAAAGGCACTAGTGTCCATAACACTTGGAATTGAATGGTAGAATCTATGCCTGAGCAGGGTCAGGAGAAGAATGCGGTATTGAGCCATGGGGTGACCCGGAACCGACTGTTTCCAGTTTAATTCCGGGCGGAAGCTGACCTTCAAGACCTGGTAATATAAAGTACGTATTCGGTGGATACACACAATCTTTTGGTACGTAGCAATCGTGTGTCATTTTCATGTGGTTCTTCATTTTATCGGGCCTAGAGAACTCTTTACAGCAAACGGGACAGGGGAAGACTTTTCGCTGTTGCCCCTCGTGGTAGAGGAAAGCGTGTCTCTGGAATGAATACTTGTTCTTGAAGGTTTTCTGGATGTTCTCCTTTGCGCATTCCGTGCATTGGTACACACCTTCATTGACTGACGCGTACCGGAACAGGTTCAGGCCTCTGACAGACATTTCAGTGAGTTGTTCAGCGGGGTCGTTGGAGGCAGAGTTTGCTCTTCGCCTTATCCGCCTTCGGACAGCGGGTCTTTGTCCGGCTTGCAATGTGTTATTGTTAATGGAATCGTTTTGATACTCATTTGAAGTTGAAGCGCCCTGTCCTGCGGGATTGCCACGTTTCCCTCGTCTCTCGTTCGACGGTGACGGCAGATACCTGATGTCTTTGCCTTCATATTCTGGGGTGCCGCGCCCTGAAATATAGTAAAATATGTTCACAAAATATTCTCTCAATAACGGATATTTCGACAAATCTACTTTTGTGCTCTTAAATGAAACAGTGAGGTAACTACAATAGCTAAAAAAAATTAAGGTCAAATAAAAAACCAACATAAAATATATTAAAATTTATTTGTTCAATGAGTAAATTACACCATGATAAAAACAAAAAATTTAACTTTTCTGGGCGAGTTTGTCAATTGTCATCATGATTGAATAGCACCAAATACCTACATCGATTGCAGATAAAGAAGGAATACAAACCGGCCCATTAAAGTCTTAAACAAAATAATTATTAAACTAGAAACAAAAATTAAAGAAATAATTAATTTTAACGTCCGTAGATACAGTTAACTGTGTAATTTTTACTCTACGCTTATTTTAGAACCGTCTCTAATAGAACGAACATTTAAAATATTTAATAAATAAGAAAATCAAAAAGGTCGTACAGACTAAAATCAAAATAGGACTCAAGTGTTTGCATTTGGAACCATTTCGGCAAGTTCAAGTCATATACACTTCAGCATAGGAAGGTGGGCCACAGGACAAGAGATAGTCAAAATTAGTCGAAAACTGCCCGTGAGCGGCAGTAGAATCATTTATGAATTGAAATCTTTAATCTCTCAGGTTTGTAACAAACAGATTTAAACATAAATAATATGAAAACAATTCAACCGCGTAACAGGACGAAATGACCCTGATAGCAATACGAATCAAACAAAAAAACAAGCAATTTGTACTGAACGAAAATGATTGCCAAAAATAAATTTGAGCAAAAAAGCTTTTACACTATAATCCTAGCTAACCACTCCATCTACGAAAGGTGAGAGAAGGTATCAATTAATAAAATACCTACCTGTTCAGTCCTCTCTCGTGACTACGTGTTTACACAGAAAATTCACTCCTATAGAAACAACACAATTTAATCTATATTATATATTATTATAAATAACTTATTCTAATCTTTATTAATAACCCGTGTTGTTACTTTGCTTCTACATAAGTATTATATTAAACCTAAATATAAAGTTAATGAATTTGTAATAGCGTCGTTGTATCACCAGTGTTAAGAGCATGTCATTCACTTAAACCATAGCAGCCGCAAAGGTACAGAGAGGAACATTAATTAAAAATAATTAAGACATCACATATAAATTAAAAGTAGGCAATTATACAAATAAAAAGGTAAAATAAGTAGTAACGAAAACAAAGTAGAAAAATAACATCGATTAAAACTTTATATATTTTGATTTAACTTTTATTTCTGTTTAAAGTTTCTAAAAATAGTAATTAACATATAATTATTGTATACGACTGTATTCGGTATCGACAACAAATAACTCTAATAGTGTAACTCTCAATCTAAACCTTTCTAAATTTAAATACATTTTGCCCCTCTATTGGCTAAGAATGTGCAATAACAAAAAATATGTAATTAACATTTGGCTAATTCCTATTTCACAATTTATTGAATGATTCATATATTATTGTTGAATATAACATATTACATAAATCGTATCTTTAAAACAATTGTAAATGAATACTATATATTATTTTACATACAATATAAAGCAGCTACACAAATTGTAAAACCATTAAAATTCGCTTTGCTGGCGGATAAAACATGACATAATTTTCAACAATCAATATATATTGTCTTATAGTATGTGCATCTATTTTAAGAATAATTACATAATAAGAATCGTTATATGTATATCTGGCATATATATGTATAATAATAGAATGTGTTCCCTGCAAAACTTACTTCGCGACAACCTATAGCATAATAATCATTTCTAAGGCAGCTAATTCATAGAAATATCTTGAAGAGGAAAAGGAAAATCTGCCGTTACGTTACTACTATAGCAAGATAAATAAATATATTCCTTATTATTTTAAGATTCAAATATTTTATTTAACAATATTTAAGAAGCATAATATTACTATAATTGCTCAAGATAAATCTATAATATGTATATGAATCGTGAGTATACTAAGTAATTTTATTACATAACTTCTGTTTTCAACAATTTGAAAATAAATATCTTTGTAAATAAAATATGTCATTATATATTTCTTTTTATAGAGGAGCCCCATTCCGTGTTTATAGTGCTCTGTTCAACGAAATAGGGCATATATACGAGTAGATATATTTTAAATTAATAATATTAACAAACAACATTTCGTTTAGGGACATTTATATTGTCACATTATATGCGACATTTCTTAAGTTTAATTTAGCACCAATTGATGATATTATATATTAACGAAACATTTCAATTATTAGAAATCTTTTAAACTTAAACTTTACTGTATGAAAACATCGGCACATAATCGTTTTACATGTTCAATGAGATAAGAAAACTGATGGGACACATTAGTCTTAAGAACAAAAAGAATGCTACAATTTAAGTTTTCGACATTAATTTTAGGCACTGGCTAAATTGACTATTGTAATAGACACTAAACTTTAATAATTAGCCTCATATATTAAGTTAAATCGTTTAAGTACCTATCCAATGTTCGAGATAAATTTTCTTAAAAATTTATGAAGGTTACAATAAATTCGTTATTAAATTTTATTGAAGAATTGAACAGTCTTAACGCACTTTCGAGCGACTCCGCCTAGTGCTAATCGAAAGGTACATCTTCATATCGTTTCAAATTTTGAAGTGGGAAACATGAGATGACATTCCTAATTTACCTAACAACTACCATTTTAAATACATGGGCCTAAAGGTTCTATTCTAAGGAAGCTTCTTAAAATTTATTGTAAAGTTTGAATCATGAAAATAAATAAATATACACAATATCCTTTGAAAAATCTTAACCAACTAGTAGACGAATTAACCTTTTAATATAACAAGTAAAGGCACACTAATAGGCAAGCGTTCCCTGGACCTACAAATTACTCGTGAAACGTTTGGGGTCAAACTTATTCGACTGTCCGAGTCAACTAATTTAAGTATCAAATTTCTACTTCCTAGAACTGAACTCGTGTTTGTAACCGTATGGAAGACTACATATTTTGCATTTGAATTAAATAAGTACGTTCCCTTAACTTATTAAGGCATTCCTCTAATAAAATATAGAAGTTAATCATCTCATGGTTCCTGCATATCTCCCAAAGCACCTTGCTAAAATCACTTTGACAACATTGTTGTCACAAGTTCATATTGATATAAAATGTATTATGATTATCTAATAATTGTTACTTTTAAGTAATTTTTAATCATCTAGATGTTGCCATCTTCATGATTTTGGTGATTTAGTTAGCACTGTAAATATAAGTAGGTAGGTAGATATAAATTTTTCTACTTAAGATATTTATGTTAGGTATTGTCTTTAACATACACGTCCTTTGAACCGAAATTGTCATAATAATCATCAATCTTGTACAAATGAAATGGAATAAATATGGGTATAGTAGCATAAATTAACATTAGTAGCTGCAACTTATAAAGGAACTATTCGTCTTCTTGAAATGAGATTACCTGTGTTATTTAACTATTGAGTTACATCGATACTTCAATGAAACATACAACCGAAAATTTCAACTTTTAAAACTATTTAAATTAATATTAAACCTATTTAAAAATCATAGCCCACGTTGAGTTACAACTTCGGTGAAGTTGTTATGTTCTATTATAACTAAGATCACTAAAAGGCAAGTAAATGAAAATGCATTTCACACTACGTCAATATTATCAATGGCATTGAAGCCTTTTTGTAAGGAGTATAGCCTCTAGTGTTCCAATATTCTGCTTAATAAATATATTTCCAATGTTTACAAAAAGGCTCTGCCATTGCTATAATTAAATAATATCTAATCTATACTAATTCAGTTCAATGAGAATTGCGTGTAATCAAACTACATTTGAATCACCGTGAGTAGTTACTTTGTACCCTGAAGTTTTTGTAAGTAATAAAATTAAGTAACAAGTGAGTGCAAAATAACAAGTAAATTATAGATTTAGTCATAACTCTTTGAAGTTCAGCACTCTAAGAAACAATGGAACAACGTAAATAAATAGATAAATATAACAACAAACAACCGTCGCTTAAAATATCAACAATCTTATTGATAGAGTTAAACTCAGAGCTCGAACTCCCAACACTCTTTCAGCTAAGCGACAAATGGATTCAGATCTTTTCATCTTGAGTATAATTAAGATTCCTGCTTTGCAGTTTGTTCGTTAGCGTTTGGCTGATTTTTGTGGATAATCTTTAAGTGTGCGATCATGTTATCTTTTCTTGTGAATTCTTTGAAACAAATAGGGCAAGGGAACACTTTCACGTCCTTCTTGTGTGAGGTGACGTAATGTCGACAGAAGTTGCTGATGTGAGTGTACACTCTCGCACATATTTTGCATCTGAACACGTTTTCGCCTTCTTTGATACAGTAGTCTCGGACGGACTCGTTCGTGTCCTCGTGATAGCTGCCCACGTTGCCCATGTTGTTCTTCCTTATGGGCGAAGGAAAAATACGATGTTCCCAATTGGTCTGGGATAAGTCTGTCACTTCATTGTTGGCCAAATTGAGGTTGTTCTGTTCCAATTCGGCGGCAAAGAGCTGGGTGGCAAGAGCCGGCATCAACACTGTTTCGGGAGGAAACTTCTCAAACGTATTTAACGCAGGATTCAGGTTAGAGAGCCCCGACAGCTGACTGAATAGAGTTCGAGCCCTGAATTTTGACATTTGGGGAAGTATTTTTTTACTATTCTTTGGCTTCAAGTTACGACCTAGTCTGTTTTTTTCATCTGCATCTTTCAAGGGGCCATCTTGTGAGTTGGAATTTTCGCGGCTTCTGTCGGGATTATACTTATATTCAATTGGTTCGTTGTATTCATCCGTAGTTTCAGTAGATTCCTGTTTAATTGAACCGTTTTCGATGGAGAGTACGGGAGCATTAGACGAAAAATTTGCTTGTATTTCATCTTTTGGTACTTTCGCGGTATCTGAAAATATTTATTGAAAAATACTGTATACTGTAAGGTAAGATTTAATAAAAACCGCACAAATAATCTTTTGATGAACTTCTATAGTGCATTTGGAAATATTGTAGTACTTCCAAGTAATTCTATAGGTAATATTTCCAATTTGCTCTAGGTGAAGGAAAGCTATTGGGAATAAGCCTTGTTTTGTTTACCCTTTACTTTACGTTTCATTATATATTTAATATGGAAGTTATAAGAATGAAATATTGTTACTCAAATATACCACACCGAAAATGCCCATGGCCATTCCTCTAATAGCTCTCCCCCGAAAGCAGAAAAGCAAGCAAAAGAATTCATTCTTTTATGGAAGAAAATATAAGCATTAAATTTTCGATTACAACAATTTTATATGTCACTTACCCCGTTCAGAAAAATAAAGTAATTATATCAAATAATTATCACTTCACTTTTTTCACTTCTAGAATATTCTCTTAACATCAAAGCTTATATCCCATTAGCTTTTCTTTTGTTCAACGGAATTTATTGATCTACTGTGTACGTCTTTTTGGAGTGTTAGGTAAATGAAAGGGAAGATTATACTGTATTTACAATAGGACAAGCTAATAAATAAGTTTATTTTTTTAATTTTATATTTGTCTGCGTTCATGTTCATATTTTTTTCGATACAAAATCATACCATTGTCAATATTAACTTATAGCAGGCTAAAAAAATTCGAAGGGAATTCAAATGATAACTATTACCGAATGTTGTCTAATCATCATAGTACATACCTGCTGATTCGGAGTCTTTGCCGGAATTCGGAGCTTCGTTTGACTGAGCGTCGTCACCCTCGTCAATCATGAGGGCCTCTCCTCCATCCTCACCGCCTGATGTTGCACCATCATCTTGATTGAAGCCATCCATTGACATTTTGACCTCGAGCATTTCAGGGGATCCTCGTAATAATTGGTCTCCAGCCCTGTTTGAAGCGTGCGATGCTGTCTCCGGAATGAATTCCCCTGGGGGGCTGGCCGCGGTGTTAAGTGCGTCACTGGAACTGCCACTAAGCTTCCTTGGCCGACCCCTCTTTCGTTTCGGTTGCATTAGTGCATTTCCTAATAGTGGCATCAGTAGATTAGGCGGGGCACCGCCACTGGGGACACCCGATGCAGGCCTTTTCTGATGCATATATGGATGTATTCTGTGCAATTGTGGTGGCGGTGTGTGCGCAGTATTTGTTTGCTGTTGTATTAACGAATTCGTCAACGCTGGAATATCGCATTTCTCCTCGTTCACTTCAGTGAGGCCTTTTATTCTTAGGCTCTCCGCTACTTTCAAGAATGCAGTCAATCGTTCTTGATCGACACTCACTTCTCCCCTGTACATGAAGTCCAATAAACTTTTCATATCCGAATAAGGAACATCCTTTAGAATAACAATGGGATGCTTCTCCTGATGATTGACAAAGAGGGCTTGGAAGTATGGACTGCAAGCCGATAGAACCATTTTGTGTGCTTTAAGCAATTGGCCGTCCACCGCCAGCGTAACATCAGTGAAGGTCTCGGCGTGCAACAGTTGGTCAAATACCGAAAGCATATTTGACTGGTGGTTGTTCCACCTCAGACAAAATCTTTGCGTGGCCATTTTTACTCAATATAAGTTCTTTGGAAGATAATAAATGCCACTCAGGCTTAAGAGCTATATAAATATCTACGATATCTCAGTGTATACATAAGTGTTCTCTCTTATTTCTTGGATCATTCAACAAAACTTTAACAATGGCTAATGTTTACATTAAAACCATTTTTACTTTTCTCATAGTGATTTCGTCTGACGGGCGCGAGGGGACCTGAAAAGGCATACATTTTTATTTAAAAAAAAAGAATTCTACCGAAAGTGAATAAAATGTTTGTTTCTGATTTAAGAATGTATTTTAAATTAATATATATTAGTAATGGAAAATAATATTCGATTCAGTAACTTCTTGTTTTTAGAATCATCAATTACCTAGTATCTTTAGAGAATTTTATCGTGGTCTAAGATGGTTCTGTGTAATTGATCACCCGAAAACATTATTATTAGTTATGACAACTCTTGGTGAGATAAACCGGCCATTAATTGCACGTATCGCATAAATATTAAATGTGAAATATTAGTAACATTTACTGAATTTTTGTTTTAAGAATAGGTATATCGTAATAAAAATTCGTATATATTGTAATAAAATCATGGTTAAATGAAGTATTCCAAGTAACAACAACCCACTGATGTTCGATTGATATTATCCCTTACGCCTACATCTTTTACAAACGTACAGGTATGTTGGCAACCTATCGTTTATTTGTATTATTTTTAATTTTGCAAATTAATTATTATGTTGTAGGTTTTACCTATTTTTCGTTTCAATTCTTGTGAGATTGGTATAATATAGTTTTGATTCATGGCTTTTATGATGCCGTATGAAAGAAATAAAAAAGCGCAACTTCTTCAATAGAAGGCTCATAGATACCTACGTATAACATAAGAGGTACCTATAGATTTAAATCAAGGTTAAAAATTGAGGGCGCCCCTAGCGGCAGCGGAAGGAGAATCTGTGCAACGGAGAGCACTCGGCGTAGCGCACTGCAGTAGAAAATATTCTGCGTTCAACGTTGCCATTCGCAAGAATAAATTAATCACATAGGTTATATAGGTTTTATAAAAAACATTTAATACGAATAAACACGATTAGCCGCTTATACAAACCAAAATTTATGTAATGCTGTTCCAACAAGATTCCAATTAGAATTTTAAGATTGTTTTTAAAAATCATATTTGCCGCATATCCACAGGTGCTGACCACAAATTGTTATCGCAGTATGGGCGCACGAATTATTACTACGCACCCAGTCGAGCGCGTTACATTACGTCATCACAATGGCATTATTACCTACGATAGGCACATTAAATCGAGCGATAGGAAGCGATAAGAAAAACTTGTAAATAATTAAAGCACTGCACAAAGTAAGGACGTACCACACGTATCTGTACTACAATCGACTCGACCCTTTTATGGGAATGAGGATCAGCCCTTCCGCCATAGCCCGAGACCGCGTTTACACGGCACCCCGCTCACCCGACGACTGACAACCCCGGCCCGCGCGCCGAGCACGGCCCGCGCCTCGAATATCACAAAAAATACGTCGTCATCATCGAAATGGCGGCAGTGGATATATTCAGCGCAGGGTGCACGCTTAAATACTATTGATTTATTGAATATTATTGATTTCCTCTCCCGACACAGATTGCACATCGATACATTACGAAAGACATAAATATACAAATATCTCAAGATGGAGCCTACTTTGAGACAACTCAAGGTTAACACAATATCTCGCCACAGAAAATCACTTGAAATTAATTCCCAGTGAAATTCTAAATATTATTTTCCATTGAGATTTTTTATATTTAAGTATTGACTGTTTTATATATCTCTCATTATTATTTTTTTTATGAACATAATAAAACACTAAAAAATTACACTTGAGCACAATTCAAAATTTTTAACATGCGATAGGTAACTTAAAACAAAATAAAAATAATTGCAATTCGTAATTGTATTGAGGCATTTGACCCTGAAATTTTGTTTACATACCCACCAAAGGTGTATTTATTGAAGGGATGAGTTTTCCACGTGAAAAACATCAATCCATCCGCGCTGTCGCCATGTCAGCACAGTTTTCTATCTTTGTTCCTCTCGCGCGGGGTGGATTTAGCGCCTCTCAGCGATTATCGCCGAAGACAACCGACCGCCACTTTTCACAACTCTAGAACTCGACACCGAACGGAAAATAGACCGCGGGGCGCACTTATGTTTTTCAATTAATCGCACTTTTTTTTGGAAACACAATTTGTGGCAAAGTACAAGCGTCCACTGTTTGACTAAAAGGTTTTAGAAAAAAACGAATTCAGGATCATGTTTCGAGTCGCGCGCGCTATGTACCTAACTCGGAAGTGTTTTTAATAAAAATGGCCTGCCGCCTCGGCGGGAGGAGTGGCAATGGCCAATGAGGTCGGTACCCTCTCTCTGGCACCCGCGCGCCCCTCCCTTCCGCACAGGGTTAGAAAGTTTCACCAGTGACTCGAGAAAAACATCACTAAGTCCTGGAGGACCTAATTGGCACCCCTTACGACCCCCATAATGTATTATAAGGGTTGCGATATTCTAAATATCACTGATATCTCATAATTATTCGCTTTAATTTACTTCCTTTATGAGGCGTTACACGTGTGTGATAACTGATAACAATATTTTCCGAACGCTTTCCATGTGTGATCATTAACAATGCAGCAAATGA
This sequence comes from Aporia crataegi, assembly GCA_912999735.1. Lineage (NCBI taxonomy): Eukaryota > Metazoa > Arthropoda > Insecta > Lepidoptera > Pieridae > Aporia > Aporia crataegi. Next base: position 272,587 of record OU538742.1, read on the forward strand.
AATATTTTTGGGTGAAAGGTTTTTATAAACACAATAAGCTATTACCTATTTTTATCGTGTTGGGAGTACCGAAGATGAAATCTCTGAGTAGAAGTTATTGATAAGGCTTATCACTTGTTGTTAGGAGAATTATGCAAGTTTCGCTCGTCGTTCTCAACCGTTACGGCAAATTTTGCTTCATCTATAATAATTTTTATACCTTTTTTCAATACAATTTCTTAACCATGTGGAAAAACTTATAAATACAGTAAAAAGTTCTTATTTTTCACGCCAGATATACTAGCTGGGCCCCGCATTGTGATCCGCTCTCAAGAAGAGTAATTTTTCCCGTCTTTCTAACCATTGACGCTCCGCTGCTAAGGATCGTAGCGCGATGTTATATAGCCTGTGCCTTCCTCGATAAATATACTATCGAATACAAAAATAAATTTTCAATTCAAAAATCAAAACACTAACTTCCTGAGATAAACTTAAGGTAAATTAAACGAACGAATTCTGCAATCCTTCCTTAAGAATATTAACGCCTGTTACAAGTAGATAAATAAATCCTAAGAAACAAACACATCGAACTGATAAACTCCGTTTTGAGTATCGGTTAAAATGATAATTACTAATGATAATCATTTATCACCAATTACAATTTCTATTAAATGTCGCTTGCTATCACATAAGGTATATCGAGTTACTATGATAACAACGAATATAGTTTTAAGGATTTTCAAACATAATATGTATTCAATGAACAATGTATTTGTAAATTATAAAAAGTATTTAAGATTTAGATCAAAAACACGAAATAGGTTAACGGTAATGGCAACGTGGTAATGCAGCCAATATATTGGGTAAACACCCCAAAGGCTTTGATAAGCCTTTTGTATATTTAAGTAGTAGTAGGTATTTAAGTATTATATTTTTACTGTATTTGTAAGATACGAATATGTATTTAGTACAGAAAATTATATTAAATATTTATAATCTATATGTTTGTTTCAGATTATTTTTTGCATAAAATGGTCAATTTTGTCGCTCTTATTCTCTGACATTGAAGTCTTGACAACTTTGACTTACAGAATAGTATAAAATAGTTATTATTATAGCCCATAGTGGCCTCGCTTTTGGCAAAATATTTAAATTTATTTAAATAAATCGAAAATTCAGTATTATTATTTTCATAAAATGCGCGACAACTGTTTTTTGAGATCGTGGATTGATGGAATAAGTAAACAAAATGAAATATATGTTTTAATGTCCAATAATAGTGCTATAGTCCATAAGGCCCTCAAATTTTGTAATATTTATGAAATTTTTAGAAATAAAATCTATAAACCACAAAATTACATAAAACGATCAGATTTAACTGACAATTTCTCTTTATTGAATAGGTATTTGTTAGTTTATGACTGAGAAATATTGCAAATAGCTTTTTAAACATTTTAATTATAAATTGTTTAGTACTCGAAATGATAAATGTAAAATCTTATGTATAAAATTCTCGTGTCACAATGTTAGTTACCTTACTCCTCCGAAACGGCTTTACTGATTTTTACCATTTTTTATATGCATATTCAGTAGGTTTGAGAATCGGCTACTATCTATTTTTCATACCCCTAAGTGATAAGGGTAGCCCACCCCAAAAATTAATATGGCAGTTATTGTATAAATGGTGCCTGTCAGTTCTATTGTATGAGAGTGGTATGTGTCAACGCAATTTTGTAATAAAATGGCGTGTGACGTTAACATCGGTTTGACGAGATATAGATACACTAGGTGTTCAGCGTTGACCTGACCCAGGTCACAATGTCGCTGTAAGCCGTGGCCGTAGTCCTTACAAAGAGGTGACCCACTTTTGAAACGGTGCATAAGAGCTTGCCAACACACTTTCCCCTCAATAACAAACATGCCCTGAAATCCTGAAAAATTCTAGGTCACCTAGGTTGACTGCCCTAACCCCCGACGCAAAAAGAGGCGCCTTATGAGTTTGACGTTTTTGTGTCTGTTTGTGGCATCATAGCTCCTAAACGAGTGGACTGCGATGCGTTTTGTTTTTTTGTAACCTGATCGAGATGGTTCTTAGCTACAAGTTATGAAGACCTATGTATCCATTAAAGATGTCGTGAATTTAATTCGTTATTCTGTTTATCTCTGTAGGTCTGTATTATGTTAAATCTTATGCTTCGGCACGCGCCCTGGATATTCTATCTTTCTTTATACTCAAGAGAATACAATTTTCGTGTTTCTATGTCTTATAATGTTTGAACAATAGAGGTAATACAAAACGCTGATAAATTGAATGCAATCCGCAACTACACTGCACGTAGCCCCATCGTAGCACTTTGAAACACAACAGTATTGTGTTTAAATACTATTTAGTAGCCGTTACTCCACCTGCGTAGGATGCAGATCAATAAATCGGTACTAATTTTATAAGGCTGTGAAGAGTTTATTTGTTAGGCTAAACGCGCTAATCTCAGGAACTACTTGTTTGAATTGAAAAATTTCTTTTGTATTGTCCATTTATTGAGGGAACCTAAACGGGTACATATATTCCATTAGAGAACGGGTGCAATCGCGGGGCACAGCTAGTCTAATTATAAATTTATTAAGGTTCTAATATCATCACTACTGTAGTTACTTTTTATAGACGTAAGTATAATATAATTTAAGCAGTGGACGTGTAATTGTTATAGTGCTAGTCGATACTACAATTAAAGTGAAAATAAAAACATTTTTTTTTTATTATTTAACTATTCGTCACAGTGAAACGAAATTATAGCAAAATATTGACGATTTATTGTACGGATTTTTAAATTTTATTTCATGTTATTTATGATGATCTAGTGTTTTTTCACTTTGTCTGGCTCATGCTGTAACGTTTGATCAAAAATTTCTTAAGAGGTAAAGATGTAAATAGCAAACTTAGTATGATGTTTGGAGAGTTCAATGAATAAGCATAATCTTGCAGTAACGGCGCAGAGAACGGTCGCTGTTAACTGTTATAACGCCGGTAAAAGCGGCGAACAAAAAGAAATCCTTCGGCTTTCTAACATCCGTGGCGAACACCAAGATGTTATAAGACCTCAAACACCTGACCCGCTTAAACACTATTTTGCAAGGCCTTGATACTACGAAATGTGCGAACGAGCACAATTTCTCACTCCCGATGCAAGAAAGGTGTTAAGTTTATGTCTGCGCGTCTGTTTCTTTCCTTCCGAAATGCCTGACTGACGAAATACGATTTGATCTTCTTCCTGCTTCATCTTGAACAAATATCAATATGTAAAGATTATATTAAAATTATTCATATCTCAATTTATAAATTCTTTTGAAAGATCTTACTTGAATTCTAATTTAACTGAAGGTTTTTACTGGAAAAGCTCTCAAATTAGTATTTCATTTGAAAATTGTACTTCGAAAGTTTCCCGAGTGTTTTGAAAATAAGTGATTTTATAGATTTCGATACACTCTTTCCGAAATTCAACTTTGACACCTTTTGTCTTCCGATCGCGGAATAATGTTAAATATTGAAAAAATTGCGCAGTTTGTGACAATACAGACACAAAATTAAAATAGAGAAAATTTCCTATATTAAGTATATAAATTACTAAAAATGAAACCATCACTTTAGAATTATTATGTACCTATTTCAATCAAATCTAACTATTACTCATTATTACAAAATATTTATCTAAGTAACAGTAATTGACACAGTTAGATTTGTATATCATAATAATTATTTATATATTAATATTATTGTTTAAATTACCTAAATGGTTCGAGTTATTTTGAAAGAAACAGGAATCGTAATTATAAAAAGAGACAATCAAATTTAAAATCTATTAAATCTAATGAATACTTAGATAAACGATGTCGTTAAAAATTAATATATTTTATGCAATTTGCTCTAATAACTGCACTTCCATCATTTTGATAGTCAACATTCTATTTAATGGGTGGCGAGTCAAAACCACAGAAACACTAATACCCTTCGATAAAAACATTAAAACTGATCCAGCCAGGGAACAATCAATGATTCTGTTTATAAAAAAAAGGTTCTAAACAAGTGAGTTTAAGCAAAATGTAAAAAAACCCATTGTTAATTATAAATAAGAATATCTTATGAATTGATGAAAAGATATTTATAAATTTTAGATCCACTCGACCACGTCAGCATTCAACCAAACAAAACGAATCTAAATGGAGGAAATTCGTTCAGGAGCTACGATGTCAAACACAGACAGATCCCTTTTTATGCATCGAATCTATGCTTAAGATACTGCCTTACAAAAGAAAAAAGGGACATTATCTTGATTTCACGGAGGCGAAGTCCCGAGGAAAATAGTGCTACGTATGTAAAAGAACTTGGATGCTTCGCAGGTTTTACGTACAACTAGCTGTACTCGGAGGTTACACCCTCTCTCAAAAGGCTAATTTGTCCAGTTTTTGAAACATTTTTATAAATGGACTATCCTGTACAACAACGCTTTTCCAATTCGTTCGTTTTGGTTTGAGACTAGCGCGTTGAACTCAACAAACAAATTGTTCAGCTTTACAACACGAGTATTAGCAAAGATGTCGTAAAAATGAGAAGGGCCCGGGCCCGTCCTGCTAGATTCGGTCGGTGGAGTAACGGTCAGGTTTCGGTTCATTGACTCGTTTCGGACGTTCAATTTTGTACTGTTAGAGATCTACGAAGCAATCATAGACTCCGCAATGTTACAAACCTCCCGAGCCAATGTCCTTCATTTTACGCCAAACCACAGCGTTATGATAAAACCACTCGCTTCCTAATTCCTATCATAGAGAAGAAAGTTGTATTTTATATTATACTATTTTACATTTACCATAATTGTGGGTAGTTTGTATGATCAAAGTTTACTTTATCTGAGAATGATCGAAAGAATAAATTCGCCTAACTTTTGCATCTATATTATATGATTCGCCACATCCCATTGTATGATGTTACAATTATCTGTAAAATGTGCAATTGTTTACATGTACCTACTTGTGTAAAAATTAAGTAACTAATGCCTTAAAAAGAGTAACTACCGAGTATCTTGCCGGTTGTTCTCAGCAGAATCCGCGGTGGTAACTGGACTATATAGAACTACAATTTAAAAACCAAAATTGCCTTCTAAAAGCTTATTTAAATAAAGTTTATTTTTATATTCTGGGTATGCAGCCCAACAGTTATGTAAAGTATGTTTGTAAATAAGTTTTTAATGTCAATGTAAATAACAAAAACTGGCAATCATAATGAAATAGAGAACATGATTGTATTGCCTCAATTCCTCTCTAAAACACTTACTCGGATTTGCATATCGTATCTAATATTTCTGAGAATTGTGTAGAGATAGTGCGAAGTTTGATGTAGGTACTGTACCTACAAAAAAAGTATAGACTAAACTTATTTTAATTAAATAGGAATATGAATAAGATATGCATAATTATTTTTGTAATGTTCTATACTACAATAAAGCAGAGCGTGAATTAAAAAGTCGGCAAGAAGGATCTTAATATAACTATTTCTAAACAATGCATTCACGAATCATGGTTGCATGAACTATATAATGTTATCCAATTGCAACATTTATCTCGGGTCTCGAACAGGAAAACAACTCTATTAATATTGAATATTTGCGATTTTTATTATCCTAAGCAAATAGCATAATAAACTTTAAAATATCGAAGGATGAACCGATTTAAAATTTGTTTAAAATGACATGAAATTCGGTCATGTAGTTTCAGCTCTTTGCTAGACTAGTTTTCGTTCCAAGAGAAAAGTAGCGTTCGAAGGACGATACATTATACTAAAGACGTCTTTTGCCAATGTAGGTCGTACCTACAAGGTGGGTATAACTTGTTTAGGGTGCGGCAGGGTTCCTGGGCCCGTCTCGATCTGTATTTCCGAGAAGGTCTAGCGACACTCGGCTAACTATGTCGCGTGGTATCTAGGTGATTTATTTCATTAAATACGGCAGGTCTTTTTTGGCATTAACTCAACATTTTGCTCGACATTGAACATTCGTAGTAATCTTAAACTATGTTACGTTTATTAGACTTGCGAAAAAGATTTATTGATTTTATTGTACTAACTTGTTTATGTTCTAAAAGATACTGATCTGTGACTATGTACGTTGAAATAAAACACTAAAATTCAGCAATGGTTTTTTTATAAAATTAGTAAGGCTATCGTATTAGTTTGGTATAATCTTTTAATCTAAATTCTAAAGCACTTTCGTAGTAAAAATTGATAAATATCTACCATAAAATTACCTTACTCTAATTTCGGTTTCTATTAAAACTAAAAAACTATTTAAACTATTTTTGTGCCAACAACAGAAACAAACAAATATGACGACCAATTCCAGAAAGTAATAACGATATAAACTTAATGTTACGTTATCCCCTGATTCCCTAGACTTAGAGCATAGCACAGATAGCTTCTTGTTTGCATGAGTGAAGAAGAAACAAAGCAGGAGAACATCCGTTATCGTCCCGTTACGACGCGGCTCGTCTTTCTCTCACGATACCACACTTGCTGCATCGATTATCGCATTTATAGCCATACAAGTGAAACTGAAGGCAGTTTAAAAAATCCATGACATGATGATTATAAATAAGAATATCTCATAAAGGATGAACAGGTTTTCATTTATTGTACAAATAGTCGATCTTGATCACGGAAGCGTTCAACAAAAAAATAGCTTTGAAATCGGTCCATTCGTAAAGGAACTACGATTTGACAGCAGGCACGTTAGTTAAGCTTATAACACTCCTATTAATTCGTTGGTAAAAAAACAAGGATCATCATAGGTCTGATGATAGTTAAAGCTTCAAAGTCAAAGTTAAAATAACTATTATTTAAATAATAATTCTACAATGCACTTTTAGATCGTCATTTTTATAGATTATTCCCAACAAACAACTTATGTTTTTCCATAATATTTCTACAGATTTTTTTAGAACTTCTTTTATTTTCAGATCCAATTTCGCACCTTTTTTTGACGTCCATGGTGACTCTATCCCACGATCGACGGTGTCTCGAGGTTTCTTCTGCTAGTTGAGGGTTCAGCAAGAATTTAGGGGTATCAAGCAAAATAAATGCCAAAGCGTTAGTTTTAATTGCGTCAGCGCAGGGCCGATTTCTAGAAACACCGCAAGGTCATACGAATTGCTCCCAGAGCCTACTAAAAACAACAGCACGTAGCTTTAATATTGACTTTTCAATAACTGAGTTTGCGTCTTCGCATTAGAAATGATTGTTATTGAACACTAACAGTATCCGAAGCCGTAAAGACGCAAGCGTAATTACTTTCTAGCGTTACTTTCTTATATTTAGGATGATAAACGACGGGTGTAAATGTTTTATTATCGTTTTATGCTCATTTTATGCTTCGGCGAGCCGATCAAAGGGATAAATCATAATTTAAGCGTAGCGTTGTGCTGGCTTGGTGGTGGCATTTCATTGTTACTGCCGTTCTACTCAGTAAACAGCTTGTAACTTACTATATTCATAACATAACTTATTATATTCCAGATATATATAATAGGTAATAGGTATGTAATAAAGACAATTATTACGTACGTTCCTATTATCTTTGTTTGCGTTGAAATATGAAACATGGGACTGCCACATTTCTGGGTCTGTTTCACTGATCATTTTTTCTACGGGCAAATAGATGATCAACCTTCTGTATCTACCCAACTGAATCATTAATTTATTTCTCCGGAATTCGAACTCCGACGCAACACGTTGATGCACATTTAGCCACGGAGGTGGTTATCTAAATTTGTACACTTTTAATATGGACTTCGTATTTTTTTATATTTAGTATTTGTTACATAATATAAGTAGATTATCTCTACACCACCATCACAAGACCTTGAGAGGAATCGCATACCTATATATTATGTTGTTTACGAGGCACTACGCAATTTGCAAACGTATTACAGCGGACAGATTATTCAAGATTGTAAACTTTAAGTACCTAAGTCCTTATTGATTTGTAATAATTTATGTTTAATGCTTGTCTATTTATAGAAAAACTACTGAGTAACACATTGGTATATATTTGTGAATCTATATTCAAAACTAAATAGGCTGAGAACAAAAGTTTATTTTGTTGTAAAAAGAGGTTTCTTATAAGCTCGACGTATCTGTGTGTCTGTTGCTGTGTGTGGCATCGTAGTTCCTACATGAATGGACCCATTTCGATGCGATTTTATGACGTGGTCCGTGATCGAGATAGATCTTTATTTGTGAAGATATATAGGTAATATGTCCAGTTATTTATGAGGTAGGTATTCTTAATTGTAATTAATATTTCGGGGTGTTGTTACATTGTCTTCGAATCACACATTTTTTTGGAATCTTTTGACGACCGGTTAGCGCAATTAATAGTGCTCCTTCTGCGTCGAAAGGTCCTGGGTTCGAATCCCAGTAGGCGCATTTATTTGTGTGATGAGCACGAATGTTTTTTCCGAGTCTTGGGATTTTATAAACTTTTAAATGTATTTATTGTGGTACCCTCGCTGTTTCTGATTATGGTAATCAGAAACAGCTACTTACTTTGGGATCAGAGCGATGTGTGTGAGTTATCCCAATTATTATTATTTCAACCCGGGAAGTCCCAGATTCGATATTACAAAGTAAATTTCTGGAAATTAAATTAAAAATAGGATCAAATAGATTTCTATAAATAAAAAGCACACGCATCTAATACAATGATTAAGCTGGTATCTTGACGTTCTATAGTAATGTAACAATACCTAGAAAGAGGAATAACAATACAAATGGAAAAAAGTGTAGGATTTCTCCTAGTTTTCCACGATCTCTTGGAAGGAAGCTTGTGCATTTTCACAAGTGAGACTGACTGACTGTGTGAGAGACTTATATGTGTAATTTACAATACAAATATTTGATGCTTTTTGAATCTTGATAACAGGCATGCAGGAGCGGTACACAATGGTTATTTAATGAAATAAGTAAAATGATATCAGGATTTTTTGGACTTATAATACCTACATAGTGCCCATTTTTGAAAAATTGTAGTATCGTACAAATCAAGGAAGTCTTATAAGCTATATCGTATATATAAGAGAAATTTCAAAAATAAAAAATGTTCCTTTTGACATATATATAATGATATCATTCGTCCTCTATTTCATTGGATGTCAATTGCACTAGGACGCCGTGGAAATCTCGCCCAGGGCGCTGCTAGTGCTAAAAATGACTGAAATCATTTAAATACAATGTATATTATTGTTCTTTAAAAAGTATTGCCTCAGATAAGTTTCAGTAGAATGAACTCTTACAAAATGGCCTTGTTTATTTACTCTTTGATTTCGACTTTCAAGGAAACAGTGAATTCGCTTGTCTATGAGTACTGCGCTTAGCGGTTTCATCCGCGTTTTGCGTGATATTATAATTTGAGCTTGTGTAGCCTTCCTCGATACATAGGCTATGCATTATGCAACACAAAAATCATTATTCAGTTCGACCCACTTGTGAGTAGTGTCTGAGATTAGCGCGTTTAAAGTAAAAGAATCTCTTTTTACTTTACTTGTAAACTTAATTTACATACTGTCTGTGCCTCGCGAATTCACCCGTGTTCATTTGAACTTCGGTACAAAGTTAATATTTGATTTCTGCTACATTTTTAAATGATTCCCCGCCTATTTTCGTATTGATGTTATATAATATGTGGGTAGTTATGTATAGCCTAAATGGCCTTCCTTGATAAATGGACTATCCACCACTAAAATAATTTTCCGTTCCTGAGATCATTGCATTCAAATAAACAAACTATTTAATATTTGTATATCTATATATATATAACTATATTCATAACTCAAGAACGGATTTTTATGATTTTTGTGTTTTTGGATTTATCTTAGGGTTAGGATAATAAATTTTAAAAATATAGGAAAATTCACGAAAAAGTGTTCTATGAAGAAAAATCCTTTCCCCTTCTACGTCCTCCTTCATTTTCTAAGGAATGACGTTTTAGATGACACGCTATTTTGCGGAACTTTGACGCGCAACGAAGTTCGCGGGGTCCACTGGTCAATTAATTATAGATTCATAGACAATTATGTGCCTGTTTATGCAAGCTTTATCTGGTCTAGTCACCAGTCATAGAGGTTTTGATAGACGGTCTTATGCCACTGCGCGCACGTGAGAATGTCCAGAGTAAGCAGGACAGATATACTCTCATACAGTAATCGCACTCACGTCCGACAGAGACAGTGAATTTGAAATTAGGGTGGTTCCACGTGAGTTCGATGACCTAGCGCGTCTGTGATTTTTATATTTTAGATTTGGTAGTGACCACTGCTTTTAACAAAAAATATAATGCTTTTTGCGCTTTTTAATTACTCTTCCTGAAGAACTCAATAAAATTGTGACTCATAAATAATTGTGGTTCGTGGATGAAGGTTCAAGAACCGTTGTACTTACACTTTTTGGAAAGTTCTTGCTCCTTAAAATGTGAATCGAGGTTCCGATAAGAAAGTACCTACCCATATACAGGTTTAAAATTTAATAGTTCCTGTGAATTTATTTTTTGAACTTAATATACCTAGGTACCTACTGAGTAGTCCTATTTTTAAAAAATTGTAAAAACTTACTTAGGTATCTATGAGTACTTAAAATAATAAAGCTGATGAGTTTTTTTGTTTGTTTGAACACGCCAAACTCAGGAACGACTGTTCCAATTGAAATTTTTATTTAATTATTTTTTTTGCATAGATTTGTTGCAAAAAAAGTGCCCTATTATTGAGAACGGGTAAAAGTAATACAGCATTATTTCTATAAAATCTAAGTTATATAAACAATATTAGTTTACATAGAAGTAATATTATGCGTAGTAGGTAGCAAACAAAAAGCATGATGTATACGACTAAGTAGGTATACCTTTTTAGGAAGTTTGTTTACTTAGACGTGTTAATCTTAAGAAGTGCCTACTGGTTCGAATCGAATAATAATTTTTGTGCTTGATGCACGTTTCGATTAAGGCTATATTATAACCTTATTATAACATCACGCTACGACGAAATTAACGCGGGTGAAACCACGACATACAGCTAGTACCTTAAAGTACCTACTTTAAAGTTCTAGATATATAAATTAAGTATTTCCAAAAACTTAGAGTAAATAGTAAATTTAAGAGTCAGTAGATGGCATGACATGTAATACAATGTTACCGTGATTGATTTTAAAATTTGTACTAAGTTTACTGTCAATTATCCACAACAATTAATTGGTCATCAAGTGATACACTAATATCAACGATTCACGTGCCATCGTCTGTCTCCACTACATAGTATAAAACAAAGTCGCTTTTTCTTTCCCTATATCCCTTTGTATACTGAAATCTTTAAAACTACGCAACGGATTTTGATGCGGTTTTTTTTAATAGATAGTGATTGAAGAGGAAGGTTTTTATGTATGTTTTATACCCGTGCAAAGCCGGGGGAGGGGGTCGCTAGTATAATATAAAAAAAACATAAGTCAAAACTTAAAAATATTTTTATTCATTTAAATCACATATACAGGTTGTTCAAGAACTCGCCCAAATCTGAGAACTAAGTTTTTAGAATTCATTTAAAAACAGCAATTTATTTCGGTATGATTTTTGAGTTGTACCTACCTACCTACCTACAAAAAACTGCTCTAAACTCTTTCACTTAATACTCGATAACCATGATGAAAACTAAAAAAATAGACTCAGGTAAGTATTTAAATTTATCCTAAAACAAACCTCATTACCTACCTATTCATTCAGTTAAGGTAGTTTTTATTTATTTTAGGACAACACTGATCCGAACATTATGTTAGTACATGATCTTCAATAATATTTGCTGACGTTGTCGCAATCTATTGGGTCTTTTTGCTTTTCTCGGCAATGAGTCGAGATTTTCGGTCCCCAGAGGCGCCTTTCTCTTCGGTACTTCAGCGACCACAGTTTGGGAGCCTTGCGATTGCGCAAACGCTTCCCACACGTGTGCATCCGAAAGGCGCTCATCTTTCGTACCGTTATTTTTCCTACTTCACAACGAGTTACGACTCGGCTAGGAATGTTTAATTAGAGAAAGGGCGTCGCTCAGATTCGTATTGAAGGTGAATTGCATAGTCAAGGTGAGATGTCAGCGAAATCCCCCGAGCCCTTGTTTAGCTGGGTTTAATTGCGCGGGCGCACGAGAGGCCGGAGTGGGTGAGCAGCGCACCGCCGCGCCCTCTCGCCTCCCCCTCCCTCCCTCCTCGCCCCACCGACCCGACCCCTTCGCGCCCCCACGCCGGAAAATACTCGGATGACAATAACTATTATGTGTACTTCTATGCGATCAAGGAAATGATTCTGCGCACCATACAAAGTACCTACGTAAATGTGCAAGTCCTTGGGACCTATGTAATTTTCTAGATTGATGGTAAATCACTGTTTTTAATAACACTTATTATAATTGGATATTAGTGCAAATGATACACAATTCCAAGTCACATAATTTCCCGTGAAATCTGATCTGATTTCTGGTGAAATTAGTTACTATTTCAATACCAAAATGCTTTTCCGAGTAAAAGGGTGAGTGGTGACCAACCCAAAATGAAAATAAATTCACATTAGCATTAATATTAACCGCCTCCGTGGCTAAGTGGTTTAAACGTTTGCGTGTTGCGCCGGAGGTACTGGGTTTGAATCCGGGGGAACTAATGAAAGTTCCGGTTGGGTAGGTACAGAAGGCTGATCACCTACTTGCCTGTAAAGAAAATAGTCAGTGAAACAGATACAGCAATGTGTCTGCTCCGTGCCCCATTCCGGGCATCCATTACGGGCATTCACTTTTTTATTTTATAATATTTAAGTACCTAGATATTATATTATTATTACGATTACGAGCCAGATTTGAGAGCCGTTCTTTAATTATATACCTACCTATATTGTATGTATATCTAAGTCATGTATCATATGAATCAGCTGCCTAAGTTGTTTACGCAACTGTTGCGCCGCAAGTCCTGCGTTTCAATCCCGGGAAAACCAGTAAATGTTTCGGTTGGGTACAGAAGGCCTGTAAAGCCTACTTGCCTGTAAAGGCATCGATCACTTAAAGAGATGCAGTAATATGTCTGCCCTATGTCCCACACAGGAGATAAGGGATTTCGATTTTATGTATTTATACTTTTAAATCACCGCCTTTCAAAAATTTAGTTGAAAAAATTAGAATGTCCTTGTAAATTATTATCAACAAATCATAATAAATAATAATTATCTACATCAACACCATTTAACCTTTCTATTTATAGTAGGCTCATTTAAATTAAAAACAATAATTTTATGTTGTTAATATTTTTTTTAAATATAATATTAAGCTCTGATCTATAATGAGGACATACAATAAACGAGACGACATAACGTATACGGTCTACTGGGCATTACTGGGTCCGCTAGTTTATACCAATATTATAAAGTTTGAGTTAGTTTGAACCCGCAAATCTTAGGCACTTCTTGATCGAAGTTAAATTTTTTGTGTTGGAAAGTACATTTATGGAGCATCAATGAAAATGTTGCTAAAACGGGAAAAACACGGACGACACAACTATAAGTAGGTAGGTGCTATGTTAAGAATCGTTTTAGCTAATGTATTGTGATTCGCTGGAGCAGGACATGAGTAGCGAGCGTGTCCTACAACGCACTCTATCAGAAGGTCACGGCTCTTCATGACGATAAGCCAACGGCTCCCTGATACACGTACCTTGTTATTTACGAGATTATACGTGCCATATACATATATACTATAATAGTACACAATTACTTTGTAACAACACACATACATATTTTTTTTAATTTTTACCACTAGCTGGTAGGTACAAAACATACACATAATTTACTTAAAAACAAGATGGCATTCGCGGGTACATTAAGCACATTTAGTTGATAATAAAAGGCCCGAAATGTTAATTACAAATACGAAAATCTCATGAATTGAAGATTTTTATCTAAGATATCTAAGATCTATTTAGATCACGTGAATTTTCGCACAAAAAAACCGCATCGAAATCGGTCTATTCGTTGGAGCTACGATGGCACAGACACACAGACACGTCAAACTTTTCTTTTTTCGTCGGAGTTTATAAATTACTTGAACTTACCTTGAACGTGAGGGAAACAAGGTGTATGGCGTTCATATTTGTATGTATGTAATGCGAGCTAAAAAGTTAACTGAAATGAAAAGATGTAGCGATAGTTTGCATTATGCATCTTAGCCGCATCTGAGGCACGTTCGCTTGGCCTTCGTTATGTTGCCTACGTCGCGTTGCCTACATGCCTTTGAAGGGACACAGACATTCCGCCTTGTTGCATTTAAATTGTACACAAATATACTTTAGACTTTGTTTAATACCTACGTAGCATTAACTCACGCCTACAGAGATTTCAAAGATCATATTATGTAGTTTAACTAATTTATTATACGTTTCCAAACATTGTACATCACAACAATTAATACAATACAAAGATTAAAAAAATAAGAGTTAATACATGCACAACACAATAATTAAATGAAAACTAAAAGAAAAAATAATATGTTATAGAGTTTATCAAGGGTTAACAGAATGAAAACCACAAACTCGAACGCGAAATCAATTTAAACACATGAAAACACAACAACGAAATTAGCTATAAGTTTACAAGGGCCATTATTTATTTTCTTATTGTTACGTAGTTCAACTTTTTTAATTTTGCTACACAATTTTACGCCTATTTTTCCGAAAGACGCTTCGAACGCCAAAAAATACTCTTTGGCTTCTGGATCGAAACTCGTAGAAATCCCTAAAACTAACATTAAAGGTCGACACAACAGCAGTACAATTTCACAAAGGAAAGTGAAAAATCGTAGCCTTCGAATAAACAACTCGACTGAAAATGTAGGCCTAGTGTTTAGCGCATCTCTGAACTAAATAGGCTTCCTATTTAGGTCACAGTTTTTTGTCCTCCAGTCATCGCAACGTTCTTGAACTATTTCAATGATAAAAGTGTGCTTTCAGATAGGCTGAAATTCAGGCTAGGATTTTTGTGAAGGTTTATCTGACAAATAAAATACTACTTAAGTGAATACTTTGTAGACCGTGAACTAATTCGAATTTTATTTTTAATAATTAATTAGTTCTCCGTTGATTAAATTTAAAAGCATTATTCCAAATTAAGTCGACGACTTGTGAATAAAATGTTCAGCGAAACAGACGTAGAAATGAGTCCGTTCAAAGTTCACTTACACATTATTTTATAGTAGCAGCAGCCATTGGGAAACTTGTAATGTAATTACGAGAGAAAAACTTCCCAAAACATTTAATATATTAACATTAGTATTGTACCTACATTCAATAATATTAAGTATTGAAGTGAATTAAACAATGGCTATATTTTTAATGATAACGGTGATTAAATTTTTCTGTTTTTACTAGATTCATTCTTTTATGTATACTTTCCAGCTACATAGTGCATTTATTTGAAAAATTGAAACGGATATTCGAGAGATCGAAATCGGGGTCGCCGATGCACTACATCAATGAGAGGGCACGGGAGGGCAGACCGGAAGTGAGCTATGCGAGGGTACTATGTGATTGTAATGCAAATTCCCCATTTCCGGCCGAGGGGATACAGGTGGGGGTCGCACCACCGTTTATCCACTTAGTTTAAAACTTGATAAATTTTAACACGTGGGTGGATGTCACCTGGCTCCACTTTTGTAAATACGGAAGTTAAAGGGATTCCTTCACATTCATTTCATTAAGTAGGTCAATTGTGACTCATGGAATGTTTACTTTTTATTTGACGTCAGCTTTAGAAGCCGAAATAAAGATTCTGTTTTATATAACCAGCACGTTATCCATGAGTTTGATATCGAACGTTTTTACTGTTGGAAAGCTATCATTCCCATAGTGGCCAAATAAGTTCCGACGCGTTACCAAGGGGCATTCTAAGATATTCCATACAATATTATCAAATTATCAAATTTAATTATCGGAAATCATTTGACCAGTCTTGTGATGGTAGAGCTTCAATTTTACGCACAGATATATCGACAAACTTTTATTAATAACTTTAAATATGGATGAAGTGCCTATTAGATAGTGTTAATTTACAGGAGCTGTTAGACACCAATAAACCGTACAATTTTTAATTAACAGATAACAAAAATCTTGAACCTAAGTACTTAGTAACCTAGACAAAAATTAAATGGATATTTCATACTGCTAATAAAGGACAATTTCGTGCCCAAATTCCTTTAGCCAGTGCTACGTGAAAATAATTCAATTTATGTGATTACCATGCTAATATGCTGTTTCCTGTGTGGAACAGGTGAGGGGTGAATTTGATTTCGAATAGCGTTGGGGCTTCTTGCTATAATTACGCTTATGGGTTATGGGGATCATTTATAACATACTAGCGAACGCATGCGAATTGTCTTAGTGATTTAAGACAAGTCGCATGCGTTCTCTATTTGTGGCAAACATTCTCATTTTTAATGGCTGTAGCATAAACAACGTGAACCAAAATGTAACAATATGAACAATTAATAAAATATTTTGGAAATTGAAGATATTCAAATTAATCATACCTACTGCCAAAACGGAGGAGTGAGAAATTATTAGTATTTTCGTTTCAGTCATTTTTATTATTTAATTATATTATTATATACAGTACGGATAATTATTATTTGATTCAAGGCGTGAAAGGAATAGCATGCTTTTCCTTCTGAAAAAGCAGCTACATACAATTGTGGTAAGAAACAACAATGATATAAAATCAGATACCGACAAAATGATTAGAGAGTGCTGCGATTTAGCGGGGAGGAATTTAGATCTTTATAAATATACTGAGAGGGACGTTACAGGCCGTCGGCCAAGCGTGCGCAGACGCAGGGGGCGGCCACCCCGGCTGAAGGTCATTCAACCTCCCC
Source organism: Aporia crataegi (assembly GCA_912999735.1). NCBI lineage: Eukaryota > Metazoa > Arthropoda > Insecta > Lepidoptera > Pieridae > Aporia > Aporia crataegi. The sequence continues at coordinate 289,543 of OU538742.1, forward strand.
TCCCTCCCCCCAACTGCCCCGCCGCGCCCGGCCCTCACAATCACAGCCCTGTACACGGAGGGCTAGTGAGGACAAGGACTCCGTTTGTTTCTTTGTTTTGAAATACCTTCTAAGTCGAGGGGCCGCTACCTACAAAAACTGGAAATTGTACGCTTTTTGAATTCTGAGACGCCTCATTTCTTTATTCCAGTTTGGCTGCATCAACTTTTGTAGGGAGTCTAAAACATTCATTAGAAAAATGGTTAAAAGAAATGAAACGAGCATCATCATTATTTTAAATGATTAATATAAAAATGTATTAAGTAAAAACCAGTAGAAACTACAGTAAATACATTTACTTGTCTCTATATGTCTATTCGTCTGTGTGACTTTTTATTTCGTTTCGAACCAAGGACCATGCCAAGGAGGTGACTCTACGACTGTTGCTATTATCGCGGCGCTGCAGCCCCACGTTCATTTTATTTGATGATAGGTAATATCAACGAATGTTGTAATCAATGTTATAAAATATAAATGCAAATACGAATAAAAAGGCTGAATACGCAATAATACATTCATTAAAAAATAACATTTATAATCCAAAACACTTCCTGCAATTTGTCTTTGTAAAAAAGCAATTGATCAAATTAAACTACCCCTATATTTGTCACCCTCAAGTGTTTTAAACAAAGGGCGATCAACTTCCCCTCGTTTATTGCACGTAGCATACGGTTTAATATTCACTTTGAATTGTTAACTTCTAAATTCAGTTCAATGTACAATTAGACACGATTGAACTCCTTTACCGGTATGCGGGTGGGGTGAATCCTTTTGTTTTTTAACCCCCGACGAAAAATAACAAGTGTTGCGAGTCTGACGTGTCTGTAGGTCAGTATGTGCGTAGTTTCTAAACGAATGGACGAATCCATCCGTTTTTGATGTATGAAAGCTAAGATGAAATGGTTATGCTTTTTATGAGATATTTTTATTTTATTTGTATCATGTCGGGGGGTATTTTAAATTGCCCTTAATTTCTTGTCTTGACTTTAGGTACTTTATTATATTAGAAAGGATTTACTTTTGCCTATAAATTAGGAATTTTCAGACTGGAAATTATAGTCTTATAAATTTTCTCTTGGCATTGTCTCTTCTTAAAAATCCGAAATCTAGTTCAGTTGTTGTTGCTTAAACCCTGAGGGCATGGGCGGGCTTTTTTTAAGCATGGTTCTACCAACTGACTTAACTTATGTATTAAGGTCACTGTTAGATTTAGTTCAAGAGTTAATTCCAGACAAATCGAATACTGTCCACAAGTTAGGAGAATAATTTATGAAGGCATCTTTAAAAGAACATTTTAAAAATTTGACCACAACTTATTACCATTAACTATTACTATTACCTATTAGATTAGCTATTAAGTAGTTTAAATTTATTCCGTTCGTTAACTTCGCGGTATATTTCATTTCATAGTCGAGTTAGTTTAAGGGGCCGGCATCCCTTACTTGAAATGTTATTTTTTACATTTCCTTCTTGACAAGGGCTGTAAGGTTCTCATGGATCGTGTAACGTTTAAAACGTACTTTTTAATTACCGTTGTACCGTATATTAATATGTTGTTAGCAGATAAATAGTAAAGAGTAGGTACAGACAAAGTATGGAGCTTTTTTGTCCTTTTAGAAAAATGAAAGGAAGCGAATTCAAATGCCGTTACAAAGCAGTTACACTGGATTTAATATATATTTTTATTTATAATAATAATATTATGCTCAGTAGTTTGTTTGTTTGTTGTAGAAACTCGTTAATCTCAAGAACTACTGATGCGAATTGAAGAATTCTTTTTGTTTTGGATAGCATTTATCGGGGAAGGCTATCGCGGGTCAGACTGCAGGGCTTAGCTAGTAATAAATACAATATTATCAATCATATGGACCAGTGGTGTTGGTAGTATGGTTTTTTAAACCCCTTCCATTCGTTCAGGAGCAACAATGTCACATACAGACACATAAAAAACCCGTCTCGTTTCGTCGGGAGTTAAATATACTATGATTGAAGTCTTTATAAAGTTAAATTACACTATACGGATGCAATTACTATACAATATGTAGTGAAAGGCTCCTTTACAATATCAGAATTTAATCAAAGCGCGACAGTGGACTGAGAATCTCTTTTGTGTGACTACATGTTGGAATAGCTTTATTGAGGTTGCATCATTAGTGCGTTGTAAAAAATAAATAATTTTGTAACCGTAAAGAAAACTAGAGCCCGCCTCACGAGTCATCTCGTTCACTGTGAATGTAAGTCATGATGTTACTATCTAAAACACTCCTAACCGATAGTAGGAGACGCTGGAAGATTTGTAACACTTATAATGTAGACGCTGTCGAAAAATACTTTACCAAACTTTTGGTAGAGCTACTTAGAGCCAAATGTTTTATAAAAAATGCTGTGGCTAAGTCAAGAGATGGCATTGACCCATTTTAAATCGTGCTTGTTTCAAACAAACCCAAAAACCATTAATAGCTTTCTGTTGTTTGTGCTTTACCACAGACAAAGTATAAACTACAAACTCTACATGCTTTCTTTTATGCGGACTGACGCTGATAAGCAAAATATGAATTGTTTATTTAATACATGTTTTGACGTTTTGAGACTCAATCACAATATCTATTGCCAAAACTATATACTTATGAAAATAATAATTATTTTATGATGAAACGATACACCACAATTATAAGCAATAACGAAAACTTTCGTAGACCGTAGCGCGTAGCGGTAATAATAATTGGAGAATAATTTGTTTTGTTAATAAATATCGTTCGCTCATGGTGTGCGGTTCCTGAGAATACACTAACAGTACACGTACAACCAATTATTAAAATGCTACTTCAAATGTTAACGAAATGCTTAGAGTAAGCGCCCGTCCTCCACTGGTACGAGTAGATATGATGTTAAAAAATAAAATACAATGAATCCGCGATTCGTGACGACTATATTAAAGCCTCGACAGACATGCTACTTTTAACATCGGCGATTCAGCCGCTTTTTAGGAGCTAGATGTGGCTACTAAACATTCCATTCCACACACTTCAAACACGACGACTGAGTCGCTTTTCGGCAGCTCGACACAGCGGCTAAGCACTTCACTCCACATACATTCAATACCGGTCGTAGCGATTTCAGTCGTCTTATCGTACAAATTGGCGTCAGAAGGCCCTAAAACGTGCGATTCTTAAGCGGCCCAACGCAGGTAAAATCCCAGATCGCCGATACTAATATTACTTAGTTTAGTTAAATAATAAACCTGAAATATAGATAACTACACTTGTGTAGATATTCTTCCCTGATTATGTGAATTGGTCAGGTTTAATAACCTGTAATAAGTGAAGCGCACCCTCCCTTATCGCGGTTCATGGTGTCAAACGACAAGTGCTCAAGATTTCCGTGTCAAATATAGCTTATGGAAGTGACTGAGAATTTTCGAATAATAAATATAATTTCTTAGATTTAATTTGTGATTCGGTAATTATTGACCTTGTTATAAAGCCTAGCTTTTGCCTAGCCTAGCGCGTGGGCACATAAAATAGCCTGTCACTTAGATTTTTTAAATTGTAGATACAATTTCTTAGAATTTATTTATTATAAGTATAGTATTCTTTATTTAATTCTTTATTTTTCTTGTTATATGTGATTAGCGTTTACTTGAAACTCCGCCTTCGTGAGCATATATTACGGGTTTAATATCATGTAATTCAGAAAGAATTTCAGTCAGTGACTGAATTTTCTAAATGATCCGAATATTTTTTAAACCATTCACTTAAAATAAAAATATGAACATATAAGTCTATGCTCTTTTTAATTTTCTCATCAATTTCACATTTTGTAAAGAATGTTCTCTCCTTATTGTGGAAACAAATAAACCGTCACCTTGTAGGGTATCTAGTGTGTATGTATATCAGTGGCGCGGTGACGTCACAAGTCACATGCCATGGCAGCGACATGGGGAGCGCTCTCATTCATAATTTCGCTCCGCTCTGATGCCCACAGAGAATGGCGAGATATTATGTTTTATGTATTTAGTCCTTTACAGCTTGATAATATCTCGAAACTTCCCTCATAAAATCATTACAAATGTACCTTTGATTTTTTTAAATTATAATATGTTAATGTTTGCGTAATATGATTTGATTTTTACCTTTTTGATTATAGAAGACACAGAATTTTTCTATTAATTTTTATTATTTTTAAAAATGAATTCGCAATAAAGTTATTTTAGGTTTAATAAGTTCAAAATTACCATAAGCTTTTAAGCTTATTTAATCTTTTTATAATTGTTGTTAAATGTTACATAAACAATATGTCACATTATGTCTGAATATAGACGTATTATTAAAAAATATAATTTATGTGTTGTAAGAAGTCTCATAATAATATTTGTTTCTCCGGGGTTCAAACCCAAGACCTTAGGGCTAGGCGATGCATAAACGACTTAGCCACAGAGCCAGTTTAAAATAAATCGCTATATTTTTTAAAACTTCTTCATTTGAAGTGACATTGTTCCTACTGAAGACTTATTTTACATCTTTTTTTCTGAATCTGAAGCACCCCTAATAGCATAAAACATAAATTTAAACATCCCACGACTTGAATCCCGAAAGGGCTTCGTGAGGGCGCTTTTGTTTTTTTCTTAAACAGGGGTGACTGCCCACTTGCTTTTATTTCTTATTCTTTTAAGATTATTGTTTCTGGTTTGAATCGAATGAAAGTAAAACATAACTTTTCACATAATACCTACGCACTTATATAATGACTTAAATAAACTGTAATTTTCCAGAAATATGGGGATATATATACTAATATTATATAGCTGAATAGTTTTTGGTGGAACGCATTAATCATTAATCTCATGAACTACTTGGTTTGAATTGAAAAAATATTTTTGTCTTGGATAGCCCATTCATCGAGGCTTTATAACATCATGCTACGACCAATTCGAGCAGAACCGCAATGAAAAATGGTAAAACCTTTTGAGTTATATATCCTTTAACCATTGATTGGACTGCTTAATTATGCAGTTTATACGTATTGATATTTCGCGTATCCGATAATATGATCAGACCCCCTCCCCTCTGACATATTGCCAACATGCGGGTGTTATCGATGTACCGGGGAGACACCCCCAGGACTCACCCGTCATAAATTTATCTACGATCAATATAGTGGAAACTTACCAACATTAAAATAGAGCCCGTATTTACTGTTTAAACGCCGCGTGAATTATTAAAATATGAATACATAACAGGTAAAATATATTTTATTTTTGGTTTTTGTGTAATTTTCACGCGAATAAAGTCGTGCCTGATATTGTATACTTACTTAGATTCAAACACGTTATTTTATATTATATAGTATGTAGTTGTTTTATATGAGATCACAGATCCATATAATTTGTTTGATGGATTCGTTGGGTTAGTAACAATTCAACCTGAGGAGCTATGTTAGTGTACGTTTAGAAAAAATATCTTTATTTTTATAGAATCACATAATGAACGTAACACAGCTTTCACGCAATGTTTAAAAACGCGGCCAAATCTGAAAAGAACAGCTCCGAAGCTCAATCGAATTCTCATTTTTTTCCAAATATTTTGGACTTGAGCAAGTCTTTACCAAGCTAAAATAATTATTTGACGGTTTTATAAATATATAAACATAAAGAAACAAATGAAAAGCCATATAAATAATTGAACAGATTCGCGTATTTGTCACAAATGTTGTTTGCAGCGAACTCTTCCTATCTTCCAAAAAACAGGTATTACTTTTCAGGTTGTCCTTTGGTAAACTCATCCAAGGACATTCAGTAGGTACCTTAGAATAAACGTGACACGTTATGAGGTGATAATTTCCTGTTGTTCAAATAAATTACAACATCGACGAGTCTTCCCGCCGTTAAAGTATGTTTGCGGTATCTGTTTGTTTATAGTATAAAGTTATATTAACCACAATCGACAGATGAACGAGTTAATTCTCTTTTTACAGAGATGAAATTTCATAAAATGTAATATACCTACAAATAAAAGCAAATGAAGACCATTAAAAACACCACGACATGATGATTACAAATTGGAATATTTAATAAACAGATGAATCGATCATAAAGTATTGTAGCTAAAATCCATTTCGATCAAGTTAGCTTCCAAATAAAAAACTGCATCGAAATAGGTACATTCGTTTAGCTAGGTATGATACCTTATACCACAGACAGACACATACACCTCTCGTTTTTGCCGCGATCAAAAAGAGATGAAATTTCATGAAATGTAATCTCTATGGGAAGGAATGTTTTGTCCTATAAAATTAGCTTCAAAGAATCAATGAAAATGTACGCGGAAGCTAAAGGTATTTCTCCTTTATAAAATTAACAACGTCTATTCACTTAAATTAACGAATTGCTTCAACAAACTGAAGGGTCGTTGGTCTTCGCTGAGGTGGTCGGTTCGAAAGGTTCAACCTCAACCACACACCTGTACGTTCTCAAGACGGCAACAGCCGAACTTATGCGATGACGCAACCCAAACAGGATCCACCTCCCAACAAAAAGTTCCACGGCCACTATTTCGAAACTCGTGCGCACCTAAATAGAGAAAGGCATCTAACTATGCTGGTACATCATTTGTAGCTTCGCTACCCACGGGGTACGGGGTGAATGCCCTTAAAGTCCTCCGTCCTCCTCGAGCATAGCGCCCTCCCGTTCTCGCGCGCGAGAATCCCTCTTCTTTTGACTTTGAAAAGAGGGCACGTAATTTGTCGCATCAACGTAATTTCAACTCTAAACACTAAACAACTGAGTCGTTTTTCGAATGAGAGCGACGTAGCTGTGTTCAGTTAAGGGTGTGTGCGCATTGCGCGTGAGTTTGTATTCAAATGAGGACACTGCGTTCCGCGCCGGAGAGCACTATGATTGTACTTTTTTAGTGCGAGAGCCGTAATCAGCGACAAGGAAATGAGCATCCTTAGGGGTGGCGCGACTCCACCGGCTATTGAGGACATCGTCTTGTTAAAACGACAATTAGTTGTTCTAGGACGTTACTATTCTAACGATGCATTGTCTTGCTCCATTATTCCATATGCCTTCTGAGTCATTCAGGCGTCATATCAGGCGACAATGTTTAACCTCGTACTAATCTGCTTTCAGTTACAGTATACCAACAAATAGTGTATGACTAGTTTTTACGTATCAAGTATAAATACCTAAATATGTAATAAAAATTAACATGAACATGATAAGATGTCACCAACACCAAGGCAGGCTTTAACAATATCGATCTGTAAGCGAAACATCGACATTGTTTTAGTTATTTCCGACGAAAAAGGGTGTTTTTAGTTTGACGTGTCTGTGCATCTGTCTATGACATCGTACATCGGCAGCTCCTAAGACCTAAACGAATTGATCGATTTCGATGCGGTTTTATTTTTTTGAAAGCTGAAATAAATCGAGACGGATTATAGCTACAATTTATGAAATTGTGTTCTACTATTTGTGAGGTACTAAGTCTTGCAATTATCATGTCGGGGGATTTTTTAAATTCCATTCAATTTTACTCATTTATTGAACAGAAATAGCATAATAAATATTTAAAACTCTAAAAGTCCAAGAACTTTTTAAATACCTTCAGTGGCCCATGTATAACTGTTTTTACCAATCTCGGCATCTTTTACGGATTTTAAATCATAATTCGTGCTCACCTTTCTATAAAAAAACTTTCTCTATGATTAAAAATTACCAATTTCTAGACTAGAATTTTTGCATTATTGCAAAACCAGATTACTTAAATGTCTCGCATCATAAAGAAGGATATAGAATAAGCTTAATATTTTATAAAGTCCAATCTAACTCCACAAAAATTATTCAATTCCGTTCAATGTTTTTGCCGTGTAAATAAAAACTTATTTCGCATGTTATAAATATAACTATGTACTTAGAAACTAACAAATATTTTTCATTGATCCTTCACTCCTATTGAGCCTTTCTCCATAAATGGACTATTCAATAGAAAAAGAATTTTTCCATTCGACTCGGTACCTACTTCCTGAGATTAACGCGTTCAACTTTATAATATCAGCATACGAGTAGATATCGGCATATAATAACATATATAAGTACATGTACCTACATTCTACTAGGTAGTGATGATGATGTTGATTTGGTATCGGCTGTCAGCGTGATTCACAATTTGTAAAGTAGGTGGTTTTAACAAGTTCGCTGAGTATGCGGATGACCCAAATCGATTTTTTTTTGCATTTTTACGAGAAATACATTTTTAGCTTGCATGTAATTGTTTGCTAAGCATTTCATAATCTAATTATTTATTACGGTTCAGCCACATGACACATCAACAATCACCCATCAAAATTCAATTATCACATAATTATTTTTTATATTGTGTGCGAAATAATGCGATAACATATTAATTTTATTGATATATCAGCAAAGGTTAATTTTAAAATAAAATTGAAGGCAATTTAAAAAAGCCCTCGACTTGTTACAAAATTGCAATAAGATCTCATAAATGGATGTTTCTCTGTTTTGTTTCTCATTAAATAAATAAACACGTTTTCATAAATTGTATCAAAGACAAAATAACGTTTCGAAATCGGTCACGGACTCGTAGACATAATTATTCCTATAATAGGTACCCATTTTTTATTGGATTTTAAAAATGTTTTATTTTCATTCACTAGTTAACAAAACAGCCCTAAGTATTGTAAATTTAAACGTCAAAAAGGCTACCATATTTGAAGTTTCAGTTATTAGTACCAATTTTTAATTTTCCCGTATCGCAAGTCAAGTAGTAACTTAATAAAGATGATAGCCGGTATTAAGTATAATAGATTAAAACGCATATTATATTAGGTTTTAAATTGAAATGAAGAAAGGAATATTTATTAATGTACACAACAACGTAAAAGAAAACTAAACTAACAAAACAAACTACTTAATAAAGAAAATATTAATAATTGCAATATTTTTAAATTATTAATTAATCAATTATACTTAAACGTTTAATGAATTTTTTTAAATGCTAAACGTGCCTCATCCACAGTAACTTGATTGAGGCTTAACCAATAAGCCACTCAGAATTCCGGTTTTTTGTGCTGTGTATTTTAACTTACAGTACCTAACTATTATATATGATCTTACATGATGAATAACTACAAGTTTACTATTATTGTATGGACTGTTGTACAGACCTTGGTTAGATAATAGAGTTAAGACGATGCGGAATGCAAGGATGACGGTTAACGTAACTGGTTCTATTTATGACGGATCTTTAAGATTTGCGATACGCTGCCTGCTTCATCTTTCATATTATTGCTTATCACTACTAAAATTATAAGTTTGAATTAGAAATTCCTTTGTGTTGAATAGTCCATCGACGAAGGCTATATAACATGACGCTCGACGAAATTAAACAGGCTGAAACTGAAGACCACAGCTAAGCGTGAATATCTAAGATTAACGAATAAGTGGTTATCTAAATATGTAATAAAATAAACTTCCTAAAAAAGTACCGCAGTTATATTTTAGGCAAAAATTGTATTGATGACAATGTACTACATCTATAATATAAGTATTTCATTATTTAAATAATTTAATAATAATGTTACAGTTTTAAAACTATTTACAACAAAAAGCTGGCTGGCAGTGGTTCCTCTCTGGATATATGTGTGAAATAAAGTGAAGTGTGTTACTTTTGACGTGTCTGAATCTCTGACTGCAGCTTAATGAATAAACCGATTAGGTATATGAGGACATATGAGGAATATAGGTGCATTACTTTATGAGGTAGATACTTTAAAATTGTTTTCAATTGATTATGCATAAAATAATAATAAAAGTTGAAATGAAGTCACAAAAATAAGGAAAAATAATAATAGAAAGAGCGGAATCTATTTTTAGCTTACGTGACCGTACTTATACAAGAGTTGCACGCTTTCTTTACAATCACCACCGTGAGATTAATTTTCATCGTAGATAAAAAGTTTTGCTCCACTTGGCCTTCTAACCGCGATCACTCGGAATTGACTTTTATTTAAAGAGATTCTGTGAAAGGATACAATTGCATTGTAATTATCTTGCGAATTACCTACGTATGTTCATTGATCAATCTCTGAATTTTTTCTACAAAATATGTAAAATTTCGTTACAGTTAACCCAGTGAGACTGTCTGGTCTGAACTAAGATTTTCAAAAGATTTCTTAGACCTTTTTAAGTCTCGACGTGTCTAAGTTAAGTATTTTATTTAAACAGTGACACAAGTTGAACAAAAACAAAACGCATTTGTAATAAAAAGTACGTATCAACCAAGTTTAGAATGTATCGTATAAGTTCGTCAGATGTGGGCGCAGCATGTAAATTTTCATCCTGAACATATTTTTGCCACGGACCTCAAACGACATAGTTACTCCTAACAGTTTCTCAAAGACTTTCTTTAGTATCACTGAGTAACTTGTTTAATATAGTCCTCGAAGGGAAACGAAAATACCGAGAACTCATTGCAACTACACAAACTTTTCCAGTAGCCGAGACAAGCTAAATTATTTAAGAATCGTCCTTTAAATTAGAATGTACGTTGGTTTGTTGTGCTTACGTAATGAGTAAAGGCTTGAGCGAGATGGTATTGCTCAACGGGAAGGGCTTTCGCCCACACCGCGTTATCTACTCAATAAAATATCTCTTTTTATGTCCCCCTTGTAACACGTTTGGAGTCGATTGCACAACCGAACATTCCGTGGCCGGTACCCCCATCGCTGACGAAGGAAACGTGTTTCGCCTATTATCATTCGAGAGTCAAGTTCAATAACGAAATAAAACTGAATCTCCATTTTAGGCGATTATTACAGTTTATTTACGACACAATACAAAATGAACGAACAACAAGTGAAATTGAAGACAATTTAAAATCCCATGACATGTTAATTGCAAATATCTCAAAAATTAATTTAAAACAGCTCGATCGAGTGAGATTTTATACAAAAAAAACTCATTGAAATCAGTCCATTACATTGTTATCCGAAATGAATACAATTTATGAAAAACATGTTTATTTATTTAAGCTAATATATATTCTCATTTGTAACCATGTCAGGCGATTCTCTATTGTAGCATTTATCACAAACATGACTTAGCAGACGAATATTAATTGAAATGCAATATGATAAAATTAAGCTTTAATATAGACATGAAAAATAATATTGAAACCATTCGTAGATTGATAATGAATTCAATCTCAAAGATCGGAGCGATCTTAATTACTTCCGTTCATTGGTTTTTTATATTTGATTTTTAATTGACCAATATTTTTTATTTAATAGGGTTCTATTTAACATAAAATTTATGTAAAAAAACTATAATCCGACTCCTAAGTGCAATTAGAGGTAGTAAATGTAATTGAAACAATCACTCCAAAACAAATACTATTGTAAGGCCTTAGGTCTTTTAATGATTTTACGTTAAGAAATGTTCAATCTATTTCATACCCTGACATGTATTTCTGCAGTTTCTGTGGTACACAATCTTAAGAACGTATTTTAAATAACTTTTGTACTTTTTTCAAACGACTTCTTACCAAAAAAAAAAAAAATTCTATATGTTATTCTACACATTTTCACTCATGCTCACTGAGAAACTGGAATTTCTGATCATCTCTTTGAACCTATCTGTCTTCAATGCTCTTTGTATATTTAACCGATTTTTGGCCTTTTTGTTAAATTATGTAGGTAGCCTATATATTTAATTATCGCTGTTAGCGTTAATAAACAAAAAGGTTTAACTTTGTAGTTTGAAAGAAAAAAATAGTGTAATGTATTATTTAATTGATGTTTCTTTGAAATTGCAGGTATCGACCTCAATTCACCCCACCGCAATTTCTACAAGTAATCGCAAAAACTTGTGATCGATATACTTACTATGTATCTACCTATGGAGTGGTGATACCTACGTATTTATGTTACCTGTTTTGTGTTAACTGTCTTCAATTTTATCTACTTGTAGAAGACACGAAAGAGACACGTCGATTATAGTAATTAGAAACCCATGCCCATTCCATTGTCCTTTTCTAAAGTTATACCTTTATATTTTAAGCAATTAATGCCTGAAGGCGAACATTAAACATTGACAATGCTTAATGTTGCGCATTTATAAGTTAGGAAACAGTTCCTTGTTGAGAGTACCATAGATCTCATAAGCTGGTTGTGATTTTAACGACACATTGTATGTATGGAACGGTTCATACATTGAGAACCGCATACAACCGTTACATTTCCTCAGTCCTTATGTCTACTTTAGAAGCCACACGTTGCTGACGATGTCTCGCAGGTTGCAGGGAGGATTAGTTGCAGACGGACAGAAACACAGAATGGAAGGAAGTGGAGTTCACCATTGACACCATGACATTTCTAAAAAATAACTATAAAAATACTATATCTGTATTAACTTACAAACGGTTGAATTAATTTGACTGTTTTAATAGTTTTAGAAGCTATTTGTAGAATCGGTTCATAACTTTGAAATTAAACTATCTACCTAATTCAATAATACGACACTTGAATAAATAAAAAACTTTACAGACATTGTGACGTTTTTTATTTATTGAGATATTTTGGTATAAGCCTTTTTAGGAAATGGCAATTAATGTCTGTTTATATTACTTTGTAGAGCTATTTATTAGAAATTGGTATTATATATCTTTTTAATTAATTTTATTTTAAATCACAAATTTGATTTTCAAAAACATACATAAGTATGATTTAAGTAAAAAAAGAAGGACGAAGTTTAATATATTAAATTTATTGTATGACTTGCTTTAATTACGCAGTAACAAAATGAATAAATAACTAGCACTGCCCCACGGTTTCACCTGCGTTTATTTCATCGAAGCGTAGGTAATTTTATATAGCTTTTTTCGATAAATGACTACCCACCACAAAAATAATGGTACAATTCGAAATAGTAGTTCCTGATTAATAACGCGTTAAAACTGTTCAGCTTTTTAAAATTAGCATCTAGATTAATCAAACCTTCGTTAGTTTATTGCTAAACTTTCTTTGTTCTTTACCAACATCTAACTGTAAGTAATAAATCAAAGGTCTACGAATAGACCGTAAAGGTGGACAAAAGCCCGAGTTTTAGAGCCCTTCAGAAAGTGTGTCGACTAGCCCTTCGCCTCCCGCCCCGCACCCGCGCTTCGTTGGAAAACGTCCATGCATTTTATAGTTTTCCTACGAACTCGCAAATGTTCAAACAATAGAACACTATACTAAAAGCAAAGATCTTTACTGACTATAACCTTTTATAGCATAGATATACTTACCAAATACATGTTTTTCTAGATTTGTGACTAAAAATCAAATTACTTAGCAGGAGCTTAGATACTTATTTTATGTGGTATTAAATGTTCAATCACAATAGTGACGGAAAATGACAGGAAGTAAAGACCTGCATCCAAAAATAGAGCTGAAAGAAAAGGAAATTATATTATTTTACTCATCAATATAAAGAAATTATATTGATGAGTAAAGTGACGTAAAAATGTAGCTTTATATTTAACAACTATTTTACCTTCCAGATTTTCATCCCTCATATTTCAAAGTACATACATGTTTTTATATTATGTACTTTGTATATCTAAAAACATTATGATTACAAATATTATCTATCCGTCTGGTATTAAAAGCGAGGATCATATAGGGGTCAAGGATATGGAAGAAACCACCAAGTCCGTCTCCACAATTCACTCTTCAAATATCTACGCATCAAACGCAAATCGTGGCGTGATGCAATTAATATTATTCCACTTAATTGCTAAAAATGCTGCAAGGTACTCCCGGTCCGCACCATTGATATTTTCGAATCATTGCGTCTTCCTACCGCAACGCAATACCCTCATTTATAAATAATTAATTGTTAAGATATATTCTAAACAGTTTCGTTTTATCGTTAGTTATACATGCAAATTATAACCGCCTCCGTGGCTAAGTGGTTTACGCGTCTGCGTATTGCGTGTTCCCGGGGAAACAAATTCAGAGACACCGATACAGAAATGTGTCTGCCGTTCTGTTTGCCATTAAAATTGTGAAGCATTTATGTTTGTCGTGTTTATTTTTGGCCAGACTAAGTCTAAAGTGTGGTTAACCTACTGTAAATAATTAAAAATCCATACCTCTGTTGATCTGTAGCATATCAGTTTGAACCTGGCCGTACTTTTGGTAATACGAATGACGAAATTGCTGACGAGGGACTCGAGTCTGCTTTGGAGGGCAGCGCTCGGTCCGGGTGGAAGGGGGTAGGTTGCGCAACGCATTACAATAACATTACGTGCCTTGGCAGCGCCCGCGCAGGGGTCATACGCCTGTCGCCTACTGGCTTCGGGGAAATACAAAAGCATTGTCACGTAGGAGGCACAAATGATTTGCTAAACGGTCTACGGTTAATATACGTAACAAACATACAAGTGAAATTGGGGACAATAAAAAAAAGCCGACATGATGATTGCAAATAATAATTTCTCATAAATTGATAAACAGATCTTTATTAATTATACTCAGCATTATAATCGGTCCGTTCGTTTAGAAGATACGATACGGGATACCTACCACAGACACACAAAGACGTCAAACTTACTTATATCTTTCTTTTTTCACCGGAGATTAGTGTTTTCGAAAAGTATTTTCTTAGTATACACAATTTCTCTGTAAGGCATAACGAAAAATTGAAAATTTTCAAAATTTTAACACAAGTTCTTTTTAATCCCCGACGTAAAATGGGGTATTTGTATATCTATGGATCTGGCTGTCTGTCTGTGGTAAATAATAAATCAAATGTAAGGAATTCTAAGCGATTTCGATGCGGTTTTTTTGTTATACTGAACAATTCACTAAACGACAGAAGGCAAAGGTAAAATATTATTTTCTAAAAATACCTTTTTAAGTGTAAAACAATGCATTTACCACCGACATAAACGATTTCCTCACAGAGACAATAAACCTTAATCGTCTATAATGATGTTTTTTCTAGCACGCCTATGCTCTCTTAGATCGAACATCCCAAGCATGCAAGGATGCGCAAACGACGCTCGCTCGCTTCTTTTTAGAAAGTGGCACGTGGCGGGGTTGTTCACCCTACGCGATCGGGGTCACGCGTCTCCCCTCCTCCGCCGCCCTCTCGCCCCTCCGCACCACTAGCCCTTGATAAGGAAACTCCATTGACACCATCGGGTCGATGGATAAGGCACTCCTTGCACTATACGACGGCTTCCGATAAGTACCTACGATAAGTGATAGGTCTTATTGGAATTTAGGTGTTCAGGAATTGAAAGAATGCAATGGAAATACAATTTATAATATATTTTATACTTAGTTAAAATAAAAACTACACGCGAAGCCGTTGTGATTGTGTTTCTAGTGTGATCACTCGATTCTACCTGTCTGTTACAATCGTTTGCCTGGCCCTCGAACCCGAGACCTTAAATAGCTACCCAGATAAACAGTAACCAGCAGTGATGTTTTTTAAATACTGTACCGGAGTTAAAATTACCTCTAGGTTATAGATACCAATGTTATAAAGCTGATGAGTATATTTGTATGATTCGAATTGAAAAACTATTTTTGTGTTGTATAATCCATTTATCGTGGAGGGCTGTTGTAACATCAAAGGCGGATGAAACCGCAGAGCAGAGCTAGTAAAAGTTAATGGGGATGCGCACGCCCGCATAGCAACTCCCGCAGCTGAAAGTAGGCCAAATTGATTGACTTATTTTTCTATTTACGACAGCCCTGTCTGGCGAGAATAATGCAGGCTATTTCTAATACAGGCCCTTGCTTTAAACAGGCAAATTATCGCAGTCAACATGGACTCATACATTTTCAAATTGTAATACCTATTGTGCGATTGTTTAAACAATTATAAACAAGTTTAAAAGTCATAATTTAGAGGAGGTTCGGTTCCATAGTATTACCAAGTTAAAATTCTAGGTAAATTCATAGTTTTTGTTAAACTTGTAACTAATGACTAGTTTTTAATATTACAATTCTGAAAGTGGAGTTTTAACAGATCTGTGAAAAATGTCAGTTCTTACAAACACTACAAGACGGCTTTTGATGAAACTTGGCAGGAAAAGACTTAACCAGAATGATACATTGATAAAAGGTTTTGAAGATTATGTCACCATGACCACACTTGCGCTCGATTATAGGCAAATACACCTACACAAGTTAACAAGTGAAATTGAAGGCAACTTTAAAAAAGCCCCGAAACGATGATTACAAATAAGAATATCTCAATAACGGATGAACCAATTTTCATAAATGGTAGGGAAGGTCCACCTCGATCACGCCAGCTTTCAAACGAAAAAAGTCAACGAAATCTGTCCAATGGTTAAGAAGCTACGACACCACAAACAGATACACACCCAAGGAAAAAAAAGAGTTTTTAACAAGATTAAAGTTTTTCTTTATTAGTTTACCAGTCTTTTATCTATTAATTTAAATAATAACCTTAGGCCTTAATCTTAATTGCTGTAGGTACCTATTTAAAATTACAAAACCACGATGATAATTAACGACTAATTAATTATTTTGTAAACCGTCAATTAACTTATTCACAGCGAAGAACTAAGAAGTATCTAATGTGATGAAAATATTTATAAGCTATAGGTACAACTTTTTTGTTCTCATTTCAATTAAAATAAAAACAAATAAGATTATTTTTTTATAACATTTACTCCTATTTCAGCTTGCGATTAAAATATCATTAACTTTAAAGTATAAAGTGTACACAAAACAATTTCTATTTTAAAAGATAACAATGTTTAGGTTCAAATTCAATTCGATTTAAAAATATAAAATGTTCCTAAAACATTTTGTATTTTTAATTTATTTCCAATTGTTTTCGTTTTTTGATCACCGGATGTTTGATCAGCACTTGTGATGCTGCCCATCGGTGCAGCAGAACTCCTTTCCAGCGGAGAAATTGGTTGGATTCCATTCGCCCCCACAATTCCTGATGAAGAGGAACGCCCTCTCTCGGTGAACATCACGCTCCACGGCGCCGCAAATAACTGGTCCAGCGCGCGGTAAGTACTTCAATATCTAGCAAAATTATGTACTTATTTTAGAATATTTTATCCATGTTTTTACTTATGTATAAATATTTAAATTTATACATGATTGATAATGATAAACATAATATGTAGGTTTTATATTAGTTTGGTTAGCGAGGAGTTCCGCATGTAAAGCGCACATAAGAAGGCTAAATTACAGTACCTAATGCAATATAAACGTTTAAAAAAAATAAGCTATCATTAGAAAATAAAGTTCAGTTTTCTTAAAAAAAATAAAACAAGGCAGCATTTGTTGTTTGTAATAAATGAAAACAAAACACTGATTCGAAGGATGTTCGTAAGTAAATTCTACCCATACTTACAAATAGAATGTTTGTTCCTCCTTCAAGCAGAAGACAAAACATTCTATTAAATAAATCCTAGCCTAGATTTCGTATGGAAATATGACGCACAATCAGTTTATACTTTGAAAGCAAACACATACTATGATTCCATATCAAATGATGACCCAATTCTGCGTGGACGCACACGCAGTCGTCGGTGGACACTAGTCTGACATAAATAACGCATCCTGAACTTAATTCATAGGAAAGCGGTATCTCGAAGTAATTGCAACATTATGACTGATTGAAATGGAAATCGTCGAAGGAAATGCAATGCTTACAACGTTTTATTGTCTGTCCGTCACTTTCTCAACAAATAAATTATCAACGACTTCATTGAATAGTTTATAATATTACCATCCCCGAGTTATAAATAACTGGAAAAGACAAATATTTTGAAATGGTTAAGAACACATTTAGAAGATAAGTATGGTTAGAACTTAAAAGACAAGATTTTACATGATTTACAAATTATGGTGAATATAATTATTATGAAAATTAAAATTATCTGCAATTGTAAGGTTCATGTTACGATGACAAAATGATGTGACAATTGGCTATTAAGAGTAACTACCGACTTTCTTGTCGGTTCTTCTCGGTAGAAGCTACTTTCCGAACCTGTTTTTAACTGTAAATATAAATAAATAAAAAAATCGACGATTTAAAAGTACTCTGTAAAAGCTTACTTGAATAAATTTTATTAACGCGCCTAAAGAAATTCATTATGTGTCTATTAAGGGTTGATTACGTCTAGGTACAATTATTTAAAGTATGCGTGAATTCATTTCTTATGACTGATATAGATGATTCTTATTTATGAATGTCAGGCACATTAAGAAATAGCTACTACTGCTATTATAAAACATATTAAAAAGTTGCAGGTCTATACTAATATTATAAAGCTGAAAAGATTGTTTGGTTGGAGGCGCTAAATTCTGGAACTGGTTCGTGTTGAAAAATTGTTTTTGTATTTGATAGTCCATTTATCTAGGAAGGCTATACCTACATTTAATAATATTACGCTACGACGAAAGTGGCGCGGACGAAATTGCGTTTTTATTCTAAGCCGCGGGGCAGGGCTTGTTTTATTTATTTAGTTATTGTATTCATCGTTATTGGCGTACCGCGTAGCGGTAGTGATAGCGTATGCTAATCACGAGGTCTCGAGTTCGAATCCCGGGTCGGGTAATGTTTGGGTTTTCGAATTTTCCCAATAGTAGCTCGGAGAGTAATATATGTACATATTCTTACTTCTCTCTAACTCCTATAATACTCACCACATCAAGACAAGTGCTTATACAGTGTTTGAACCCGATGGAGCCACATGGCAGGCTTGGTCCATCGGTGTCATATGTGACCACAGGTTCTCCCGTGGGAGGACCTCGGGGTTTAGTCCGGCGACCATCCTTGAAGCCAAGTTGTTGGGACATAAAGACACCGCACTGGCACGGCTCTAACTGCAAAAAATGTTTATACAGCGATATTGTTAGTTTTGGAAAATGCAATCGCTTTAGCGTCTGCATAAATTAAAAAATAAAATAAGAATATCTCACGAACAGATGAACAAGAAATAAATTGTAGCTAAGATCCATCTCAATCACGTCAACTTTCAAACACAAAAACGCTTGAATCGGTAGTTTAGGAGCTACGATGTCACAGACCCACAGATTTGTCGGACTTATAACACCCTCTTTTTTCGTAGATGGTCAAATATAAAAGCTAGTTTTCTTAATAGGAAACTTAATATACCCAATATTTACCTCATTATAATCATCTTCTGGAGACGCATCGTCATAACTATTGATAATCTCCTGTTGGTCTGGCTTCAGCTTGCGCTTGGCATCCACAGAGGCTAACCACAAACAAGCCACCAATACAGCGAACCGCTCAATTCCATACATCGTAATCTAAAGGAAACATTATATCTACATTAAAACCTTTCCTACACCCGGTATTAAAGATATTTCACCTAAATCCTACATAGGTAGTTTACAGTACAAATTTCTTCGTAATAATACATTATGAACATTTTAACCGAACTACGCAGTGTTTATGGACAATTAAAGATTATTGACAAAATTATGGGCTAATTTTATCGATAATTATTTCTGGAAGTCGCCGTTTCCGAGTTAGTTTTTGATTAATGGGTTTTTGAAATTGAAGACAATTTAAAAAACCCATTAATCAAAAACTACGCAGTGATTATTCACAAACTATTATTATTAACAAAATAATAGTCGAATAGTCAATGATATTTTGGGGAAGTCGCCGTTCTCCTAATTCCTAGATTGGTGAGTCTGAGAGTATCAAACACAGGTTAGCATATTATGTAGCTAGGTACTTAATTTATTTTATTTTTATTTTATTTTTATTAGCATCTCCAACAAAGAATACACTTTACAAGCTATGCTATTGTACTGTTACAGTTTAAACATTGTGTTTCTTCAATTAGAGGAGATCACAACATGCAATAGTACTGTACAACAGGAAAAGACTATGACATATCTTATCCATAAACTATCAATACAAAATTAAACGACAAATTAGAAGCAAAAATATTTAAACATAAAAAAAAACATAAAAATTAAAGAGAAAACAAATATCAATGGACGACTATTAAATTACGAAGTACTAAACACTCAAACATATACCTAAAAATAGTTACATAACTCAAGCAAACAACAATGTAGCTAATATAATATAACATGGTATAATATATTTATATTCTCATTACAAATTTCAAATACTAAAATCAATACATAATTTCTCGTTCGCAAAATTATAATACGCGCGTAAACAATAATCTCCGATTACTAACACTTAACTTACCTAAGCGGTAGGTACTTATAGTGAATGAATTACCTACCTTAAATACTAATTTAGAATCTTAAAGTACCTAATAAAATATATCAATAAATCCAACTTACGTCTGCTATCACTGTGACTATCACAATTACATTTCTAATGATTCCAAGACAATCGGAGTCACTATATAAATTGATTTCAGTCGAGGCGAAACGCTGTTGCTGGGTCAGCACAATATAATACGTGATCTTAAGACGTAGATATGAAACGTATTCAAAAAATACCTGTACGTACTATACCGATAAAAGATTAAATTTATGTCACTGTTTTAGTAGGTAGGTAATAGGAATACCTATTGCGTTGTATCACGCACAAATTAAAGGACATCGGAAAAAAATATTTAAAAAATACACGTCGAATTGATAGCCGTCTTTTTGAAGGTCGGTTAAAAAGGCAATTCAGATTCTTGTAACAAATTTGACAGCATCCACCCTTGGCGGCGGACCGCTTTTCATGAGTGAGCTTCCTGCCCGCTTGCCTTATGTAGCCTAAAGTTATCTTAAAAACTGATGTAAATAAATAGTAAAATTGAATAAAATTTAAAACTTCCCGATATGATAATTACAAATAAGTAAACAATTCGTAAATTGCAATTAAGCTCAATCTCCATAATATCAGGTTTAAAAAATCGGTCCATTTGTTTAAGAGCTACGATAGCACAGACAGACAGACACGTAAGACTTATAAATTATTACACTTTTCTTTTTGCGTCAGGGGGTTAAAAATTCAACTCAAATTCGATTAATAAAATAGGAAGGCATCCCAAAACCCAATAATTGTAAAATATTTGCTATACATAGGACATGTCCTAATGTAATCTAAAGGATAAAGTAGGTATATTTAAAAGCTGGGCTGATAAATAAACTGGAACAGTTTTAAGAGAAGAATTCAAAATTACGCTTAAACTAGTCAACCGATCGATGTGAAGATTTGAACACATCTTATCTGGAGAACAAATAAGAAGATATTTTTAATCTTTATCCATATTGGTCTCGGGAAAACCGATAAATTGACTTGCACTAAAAAGTGATAAATAAAACAAAAAATCATAAATTTCCTCCAAATTTCAATTTTAATTTCATTATAAGTTATTAAAGAAAATGATACCAAATAAATTTCCATAAATTATTTTTATTGCGTTCTTACAATCTATCCACAATTTAAAAAATACAATTGTATTTTGTAATTACAAAATATATTGTATTCAAAGTAACATTGAATTTAAATTGCAACATAAAATAACAGAACAACAACCTTTATAATACTGTCTTTGCGTTATAATATAATTAATAATTAATCACCGTCGCTACCAGCCAGACAAAGACCTAGTATTATAAAGCTGAAAGCTGGTTGAATGCACTAATGATTAGATCATTAGGAACTATTGGTTCGAATTGTTTTTTTTTTTTCTTGTGTTGAATTGACCAGTTATGGAGGAAGGCTATAGAAAATCACGCTACCACAGCTAGGAGCGGCTCATCGATAAAAAAATGTTGCAAAAATGGGCAAATTATGCAAGGCTAACGGTAAAGCAACCACTGCAAAGCCTCAGCGGGGCGCTACATTTATAAAAGAGCTTCAGATTGGACGTTTACTTAATTTTAGTCTTTGAAAAATACATAATTGGTAAAAAAACAATATTTAGTTAATATTCTATTATATACATATTACTTCAATCCTTTTTTGGAACTGAATGTATTTTTTAAATATGTAATATTATTTACGATAACTTTTAGTATATCTACTTCATTAGATAATTGTGAAACATGACACCATTTAAATAACAGTTCATTCAAGAATTTCGCAATTTTGTCTTAATAAAGAGAATAAAATAATTATTTGTTTTCATTTATGTGGAAATCAAACTTTGGACATAATTTTTTTTTCCGCTTAATATCTGTTTTATAGAATGCATGGAACTGTGACAAAATTTCGCATCATACAATAATTTGATTTACATTATATCTTACATTTCTACAATCACATTACTTATAAACCTTTAAAATTTATCATAAAATACTATAAACACTTAAAAGGTTCCATAAGATTTTATTAAAATTCACCTTAACAGTCATACTTATAAAATAGAAAAAACTGTGCTTTAATAAAATTGTACTCTGTATTAGGATTCACTCGGTTCATTGGCACTTACAAGATGAAATTCATTAAAAAAATTACATGCTTCAAATATTTTTTAACCCCCAATGAGTCTATTTGACATGTCAGTGGCAAAATAACTCCTAAACAAATGCACCAATTTCGAAGCGGTGTTGATTGCAATCTAATGTGATCAAGGTATATATCTTGGCAACAATTTATGAAAATTGGTTCATCTGCTAATGAGAGAGATATTCTTTATTTGTAATCATCATTTTGAGGGTCTTTTATTTGTTTTTAATTTCACTTGTATTGACACTTTTATAATAAATTTTAGTAAAGTATTATTAAATATTACAGACATTTTATTGACTGCTACCCTATATAAGAAAATAATAATAACATTATTATTCAAATTAGTTGAATATTTTTGTTATTACCATCTATATTCTATAATCTCTATTTTAAAAAATAATTGAATACCCAATAATTCAAGAGTCTTTCACTAGCATTAACTTGGCTTCACCCTCAAACACAACCTTTTTTTCTTCTTCAACCACACAGAAGAATTTCACTTTCAATAATTTCCGAACATCAACTAATTCTACACTGATTGTCAGTTTCTCACCCACAAAACACTTGTTTGGAAACTTCATTGTTTGAGATACAAGTATTGTGCCAGGTCCTGGCAAATGAGTACCGATAAGACCTGCTACTAAGCCATTGAGAAAAGCTCCGTGCACTATTGGCCTTTTATTTCCATTATTTTTATGTAAATAATTATGATCATTTGTGAGATTCGAGAATGTATCAAGATCCTTTTGAGTCAATGTTTTTTGTATCCTTATTTTATCACCAGCTTTAAATGCTGCCCGGCTAAATGATGTTGTGTGTAATTTACATATTTTTTGGTAGTTTTTATTATTGACAGCAATGTAGGGGAACCTGTTTGACAACATCTTGTTCATGACTTCTCAGATTTTTTGTTCTGCATGAACTTCCAACAATATGTTTGCAAGATTTGATATTACCTTATTTTCTGATGATTTCAATGTTTCTATTTGGCAAACAATTTGAGAATCATTTAAAATTGATGTTCTGTTATAGTTATAAACCTGTATAAATATAGTTAAAACATCTGCAACAGTCTCGCTATGTGTTGATGTCAACAAGCTTTTCAAATGTTTGAATCCATTGTGTTCAGTCAAATATTCAACATTCATGGGATCTGAAATTTAGTAATTGATTTTCATTGACACAGCTAGAATATGTTTATTGGTTTTAGATTTTAAAGACTGGTAAATATATGTTTCATATAACTATAGCACAAACAACTGTTTCAACATAAATTTTTAGCATTATAATATACACTTAGGAATGTTTCAGCTTATTATGTACCTGAACATAAGTTACAAATTCCAGCTGCAGCAAAATGTAGTAATTCAGATTGAACTTCATTTTTCATAACATACAGAAAGATGTCAAAAACACCAACATCCCGAATATAAACGAAATTTATTGGGTCATAAGCAAAATTAGCCAAGTTTGCGAGAACTTGACATTTAGCATCTGAAAATATCAATACAAAATATAAATTAATACGAATTTGTTTCCATAAAATGTGTTTTTTTTTAGATAAATTCTAATATTAAATAATAATATTTACCAAGGGAAGTTGAATTTAAATATTCGTCAACCAATAGCGATAAATAACTTTCACGGTCAGTTCCATTTTCTGGAGTATGCTTCTTTATGTACGATAAACTTGAAAACATTTCATTTCAACTCTCAGCACTATATTTGAATAATATATTTAAATTTCAAATTTACTATCACATTTCCTTGAATTTTTTGATTAAGATTCCATTCAAAATTATAAATCTATAAATTGCAAAACACATCAGAGTGGAAATTAATGTCACGAAAAGGTCACTATTGTCAATTGTCTAAGCTCGAATACATTTTTCATGTATTTTTCTCTGTGGACTGTATCCACAGATATCTAAAATAGGGAATTATTAAATTATAATTGGCTTTCTTTACAACCTTCTTGTACATTGTAACCTCAGACTAAAAGAGTTGAAGGAACCTGTAAAGGAGCCCATACACGGGACAATTATCGTAACGATTCGTAGGTCGATCTTAAAATCGAACGACAAATTGTACGTGTGTGGCAATATCGCATCCGTTTTATGGTCGAACGATTGATTGGAGATTGCAACAGGCAACCCCGAGAATATCGATTGCGATCTGAACATCCTTCGATTTATCGCACGTGTGTGGCGTGATCGCATGCGATCATGTATCATTTTTTATTATTTTGAAAGATACCTTATGCAAAAGCTCTAAGTATGTTTCCTCTGACATCCTAACTCCTAAAGTAGTTGTGCCAATGTTTAGGATTTTTCATCCTAAACATTAAAAACGTAATTCATCAAGAAGGTTGATTTGAGAATATTGATGTCTTTTCAGAAGCCATCTCTTAGTCTATCCTCTCCTAGTCTTCCTTTTATTTATTGTAAAAAGTCTTTTTTTATATAAAATGAGGGCTAATGCGCTAAAACAGAGTAGTTGCGACTTCATCGCTCACGCACATACGTGCTACACATCGAGATTGCGATCACATCGTTCGTGTGTCGACGGACGAAAATCTACAGATAAAATAACTTAATTTTTCATTACAAATATAAATAAATATTAAAATGTATAATTTACTAAATGAAGTAAAAGAATTTGTTTATGTACCTAGTTACCTTTTTTATTTTTGACATCACAGCATCAGAGAGATTTTTCCTAAGAGGATACCATATTCTATTATATCTTAGGATCTGTCAAATATTTTTAATGAACGTGATATTTGACATGGTAATGAGAATGACTGTTGAAGTGTAGACTCTCTTTCTGTGTTCAATGCAATTTTGAGTTTTGACATTTACTATTTGTAAAGTGTAGCTGGTAGCGGAAGGCCTGTGAAATTTATTTTTATATTTAGGTTAAAATTTATTACTAACATCTTAAATATGTTTTATTGTGTTCAGAATGCATTTTTATTATAAGTAAATGACGTACATATAAGAACTGACTTCAATATATTATAAAAAGTGTTATCATGGCTTCACTACTGAATTTTACCGGTTAGTAAAACTTGGTCCTAGTTGGTTAACCATACATTTTATTAATCCTAATAACATTAATATTTACTTCTTTACAGGACTGACCAACAAGAATTTGTTTGTAGTAGATTTTCAAGAACCATACAATGAGAAAGCTATAAGAGATGAATCTACACCAAACATTAGGAGTATTACTTACAGTCCTAAAGGAAATTATTTGGCATACAGAACAGATAAAAAGTAAAAATTTTGTATTAATATATTTATATTCTTATATATAAAATTCTCGTGTCACAATGTTAGTTATCTTACTCCGAAACGGCTTTACTGATATTTACCAAATTTTATATGCATATTCAGTAAGTTTGAGAATCGGCTTCTATCTATTTTTCATACCCCTAAGTGATAAGGGTAGCCCACCCCAAAAATTAATAAGGCAAAACAAACATTTGCCGGGTCAGCTAGTATATACATAAATATATATTAAATTTAATAATAGATTAATTAATTTCCAATATATTAAGATAAAGGCTGGCAACGCACCTGTCGACCAACAGGTGTTGAGGGTGATCATGGGCGGCGGATTGCTTTTCATAAGTGAGCCTCCTGTCCGTTTGCCTCCATATGATAAAAAAAAGTTAACATTATCTCATGATATCATAACTATTTAACTAGGTTGAAAGATTTATTGGAATTACTTCTAACTAAGGCTTCTTGTTCTTACTATGAATACCAATTGTTAAGTCTGATGATTGGTTTTATTTTAGGGTGGAGATTCTTAAATGTGCAGACTGGTCTGTAACAGCCACAATAGAAGGCAATGTGAAGGATATGCTTTTCTCTCCTCAAGATACTTACTTTATATCATGGGAGATGTTTTTTACTACTAAAGATAACCCACAGGTAAATAGTCAATAGTGACCATCAAAAATTGACATCTTTGTTCAAGTTATGTCTCAATTCTATTTTTATGAATATGGTTATTGAAGGAAAGATAAATGAAAATGTATAAATTGTAAATATTTCAGCTATGTTTTTATTGATAACATACAATTTTAAAACATTTTAGGGCAAACCAAACCTTCGTGTATTTAATTCAGCCAATGGAGAAAACATTGGTTCATTTATACAAAAAAATCAAATTGGCTGGTGAGTATAAAAAAATTTCATGAGCTAATTAGTGAATCATAGGACAGACACACTTTTGCATCTTAGGCTGGAAATCAGTATTCTATGCTTTCCACACTAGAAGTATTAATAATTAAAATTAACTGAAACAGAAATTCATTAAATATAAAACCCTAAGCCATCAACTCCTAAATATTTTCTTTATAGAATTAAAATTTCCATTTTATTTATTAGTTTTTAGTGAACTTTGATGTTAACATAATATTATGTTAGAATACTTGGTTTTTTTTTAAGTAAATTGTAAGATAACCCACAGGTAAATAGTCCAATAGTGAGCTTTGAGTGAAATATTCCTGAGTCCAGCAGTGATAATGAACAGAGATTGAAACTAATTAACTTATCAGTTTTTTGTTAAATTTTTCAAAAACTGCTCAATTAATTTTGATAAAATTTATATTATGACCTCTGAAGTATGATTTACAAAAAAAGTTTTGTTCAAAATTGTTTTTTTTTTGAAAAAAACAAAAATTGAAAAGTCTAAATTGAAAACCTGCTTTTTTGAAGTTATTTGAAAAAGTTCTAGTATGCTCAATCTATTATTTGTAACCAAAGATAATCTTAATTCTTACATATTTACAGGCAACCAAAATGGTCTTTGGATGAGAAACTTTTTGCTATTCATGCAAATAACAGGATTCTGATATATGAAGATGCAAAACTGGACCGTTACACTCATAACATTGCAGCTGATAAACTGCAGGCCTATAGCATATCACCAAGTCCTGCCCCGACTTACTATCTCTCTATATTTACTTTAGGTATGTAATCATTTTTAAATTTTAATTAATTGGAGTAGGTGATTTTTGTCAAGATCAACATTCAGATGTTTTATATAATGACTAGAGTAAGATATGTATTTTGTGAGTCATTTAAACAGTAGAATGTGTCATGTTTATTTATTTAATTTAATGTATTTCTGATGCACTTTATATTAAATAAAGTAGCGTTATGTACTTCTTCTCTATATAAACAAAAATAAAAATTCACGTTTGTCAAATTTCACGTTCATCCGTTAACACAATTTTCCTAAAAAGGTGTACAGTTTTCGTTTCACGTATTAATATAAAGATTATTTTAACCCACGACGCAAAAAGAGGGTTGTTAAGTTTAAGTTTGTCACGTTTGTGTGTCTGCCCCTTTGTCGGCGTTTTCACGCCTAACAAAATTTAAATGAAATGACACAGTTAACAATTTATTACGAAAAAAAGCTGGAAGGGGTTGAAAAAGAGCAAACACGTAGATATAGTGACTGGCAACAGTTAATAATTAAATATAGCAAGAGCAATAAAAAAATTTCAGGTAAATCGGGCCAACCATCATTCTGGCGTATATTCAAATTTCCACAATTTGATATAACTCAAGCGATCGTGAGCCGGTCATCCTTCCAAGCGGATAAAGCCACTTTCCACTGGAATAAACGAGGAACAAATGTTTTCACGTTGACACAGACTGATGTATGTTTTCAAATATGCTTACATTACATATCAATTATATTGATGTGCCGGATATCCGTATCCATATTCGCGAGAAGATCCGTATCCGAGAATATACATTTTAACGATCCGGCACATCACTAATCAATTATATTTTCTATTGCTGGAGCACACAAACTAATAAATTTAACCTGATCGATAGGTTGACAAAACGGGCGGCTCGTATTATGGAAAACAAGCTCTGTCTTATGGCGATGTTAAAGGAAATGGCGGAAATATGACATTCAGTAAGTCCAAGCTTTTTATGTTGATGACAGATTGATAGATAAATAGATTCTTCATTTGTTTTTTTTTTGAAAGGAGGATTATTATTGCTCAAGGAGGAGGCTGACTGTTCGAATATATCAACGCCAAGTATTCCGATATTGGCTGAGGCTATTTATAGCGAAACTGATCAAATACAACACAAATATAAATTTAAACAACGATTTAAACGTATTTACTTAAGTGCTTACTAAAATCCCAAGCGAGGTACAATAATTGTCTTTAAATTTTAAATTTACGTTAAGCGAAAGTTAATTGCTAAAACCTTTTTTAAAACCGTCGATTATTTGAATGAGAATTGCGCTTGGGAATGGTTTGCTCCAGTTCAGAAGAGAGCCCAACTGAGTTTATTGGCTGATCTTCTCGGATTAGGCATATTTTCTCCAAGGTTTCAAGTCCCTTATATGTCCAAAATATTGTTTGTAATTAGGTAAGGAAGGTCCGATCCACGCGATCGCCTGGAACCCCGGTAACTGGAACGAGTGGGTGGCCGTCTACGGACACGCACCCGCTAAAGCGACCCTTTTCAACGCGAAATGCGAACCCCTCTTCGAGTTCGGAACGGGCGCATGGAACTCCATCTACTTCCCGCCGGAAGGAAATAATATCCTTTTTGTGTATTATGAAACATTTGAGAATTATAATTTTAAGCCTCTTTTTACATATATCCTGCCTTTTAGCTTATCTATATCCTGTATATACTGTTAAATTATAATATTTAAAACTATTCATTTAAATTCATAAATTAAAATAATTTTTATTTTGCCTTCAATTTAGCTTGTTATAACTAGTGTAGCAGACAGTTTCAATTTCATTTATGGGTAGTGTTAACCGGTAACCGAAGTCGTCAAGTCAAAGAAAAACGTTATTTATTTATTTACTAAAATAAATATAAAAAAAATTAAAAAGCGATTTGTCAATTTTTTTTAATAAACCTTAACATCGGAGCACTAGTCCTGTTGAGCGGTTTCGGGAATATAGCAACAGGGCAGATCTCCGTATGGGACCTCCGAGGGCTGAAGCAGTTGGGTCAGTGCTCCGCCCCCGACACCACCTTCCTGCAATGGGACCCGAGGGGGGAGACCTTCATCACGGCCACCACCTATCCTAGACTAACGGTCGGCAATGGGTGAGAATATGTTATTATTTCATAGTGGTTTATTTTTAAGACACCATTTAGTACCTACGTATAAGTACATAACTTATTATAATTAATTTGTTAAGCTTTGAAAATTAATATTCTTACTTTAATCGTTTCTTTTTTACTTCTAAATGATAATAGTCTAAGATCCCGCTATACAACGACCTTCACCGAGATGCTTATTTAATGAGACGTATTTTTTATGTTATTAAATATGCCAATAAATATATCCTATATGGGTTGCCTAACAAATTTCAGTCCAGAGTATTTTTAATTAATAATTTAAAAAAAAATTTTTTTTAAACATTGCACCGGTGTGATTATTAAATAAATTTGATACCAATCGAAAGTTTGAAGCCCATAGAATATGCAAACGTTAGGTTGCCTATTTTTTTCCGGTCACAACCACGGGTTGCCAGGTGTAAACAGGTAAATCTATACTAGCATTTTGCAACGGTCTGATTATTGAATCAAACTTAGATAAACTGAAAGATTATTTCATAAGGAACACGGTGGTATAGGGTTGCCTGCGAAAAATCAGTCCCGAATTACGGTTGTCGAATTTTAAATAATAAAATATCGCTGCGAGTGAATGTGTGTGAGAGAGAGGTCCCAGACCAACCATCCCATGCGGTAGAAAAGGACGCAGCGTAGCAGCTGTTTAAAGTCCGCCCATTTAAAGAAGGAGAGTGCGCATGCTATTTGTGCTTGGAAATGAAAAGGATAGCGATAGACTCGTATATGCTGTGCATTATTTTGGAGTAGTTAATTATTAATATACAGAAATAGTTATTTAATTTTTTATTTTTTAATCAATTAATTATTTATCTATGTTTATTGTTTATGCGACACTAAAGTATATACACATCTTTAGTAAAAAAGACAGTTAGAGTAAAACATATATATTACTTATCTGGCAAATTTTATCTTTATTATTGGGAGCCGAAATAAAAAACAACAATTAATAGAATACTTCTGTTTATTGAAAAAAATTTAAAATACAATTTTTTTTAAAATTACTCAGGTTCCGAGTCATCGGACATATAACTGTGATCTCCAACTTCTGAATCTTCTTCGTCATCACTCTCCGTTTCAGTTTTTTCGACAATGTCTTCTATTTTTAAAGGTGTATGATCCCCAATGAATCCTACTGGTTTTAAATATTCATCTAAGAACCAACCGCAGTTCTCAGGCTGAAGTTTCACGCATATTGGATCCGTTGCATTAAGCCACATGGAATTTACGAAAATAGTTCGTAAAATTTTCTGAGTTAATGATATCCAGCATGGTGGTATGGAGTTCGGAATCGAAGCCTTTTATTTTTTTTTTAAAGTGCTCGCTGTCTTCTTTTGCAGAGTAATTCTTCAAAAAAATGCGATGTCTCGCATCATTCACACTGGTACAGTTCCTGATACCATACATACTAGACGTAAATTCTTGAACAGTCTTCATTTTTTCACCAATGAAAATATCATATCATTAAACAGCTGCTACGCTGCGTCCTTTTCTGCCGCATGGGATGGTTGGTCTGGGACCTCTCTCTCACACACATTCACTCGCAGCGATATTTTATTATTTAAAATTCGACAACCGTAATTCGGGACTGATTTTTCGCAGGCAACCCTATACCACCGTGTTCCTTATGAAATAATCTTTCAGTTTATCTAAGTTTGATTCAATAATCAGACCGTTGCAAAATGCTAGTATAGATTTACCTGTTTACACCTGGCAACCCGTGGTTGTGACCGGAAAAAAATAGGCAACCTAACGTTTGCATATTCTATGGGCTTCAAACTTTCGATTGGTATCAAATTTATTTAATAATCACACCGGTGCAATGTTTAAAAAAAATTTTTTTTTAAATTATTAATTAAAAATACTCTGGACTGAAATTTGTTAGGCAACCCATATAGGATATATTTATTGGCATATTTAATAACATAAAAAATACGTCTCATTAAATAAGCATCTCGGTGAAGGTCGTTGTATAGCGGGATCCTATACTATAATGAATAATAAGAATTCATTGTCATTTAATTTCATTTTCATTATTTTTTTTTCTCATTTTCGTATTATTTTTCATTGACGCTCCGCTCCCATTGGTCGTAATACTTTATATAGCCTTCTTGGATCAATGGACAATCCAATACATAATGAATTTTTCAATTCGTACTAGTAAATCCTGAAATTAAATGAACTTAAAAAATTTCAGGTACAAAATATGGCATTACACGGGCGTCCTAATGCACAAACGCAATTGCGTGGACAAAGAGAACCTTCTGTCTATATGTTGGCGTCCGGGCTCTTATCCGAAGAGTGAATTGTCAAAGAGCATACCGAAGAGTATAGAGGACACGACCCCCAAGGCCGTGGGAGCGTACAGACCGCCCGGGGCAAGGAACAAACCCTCCACTTTCACGTTGCACGAACACGAAAAGCCGCACAAACCCGGACAAAACACCGATGGTATGGACATTAACTTTTCATTTATTTAACTATATAATACAATACAATACATAATATATTGTTATTTTTGCTTAAATTTGCTGAAGTTGATTTTCAGAGATAGCATTCTTGGCTTTCAATTAAAAAAATCGCATCGAAATCGGTCCATTCGTTTAGGAGCTACGATGCCACTGAACCAATCACAGACACGTTAAACTTATAATTATAAAATATAATATGTATATATTTTTAAAAAAGAATGATTATAATAAATACTGAAAAACAATTTCGAAGCGGCACCATCGAAACAGGCAATAAAGCAAAAGGAAAAGCGCGAGGCTCGCAAAGCCCGTAAAGCCGAGGAGAAGGCCGAGGGAGGGGATTCAACCCCCAAACAGCCTCCCCCCTCCAACAATCCCCGGGGCGCTTTCATTTCCACCGGGGACCCAGAGAAGGACAAGAAGATTAAGAATATTAATAAGGTATGAAAAGTGAAATTCTCCTTACACCATAGTGGGGCATGAGGCAGACACATTTTTGCGTCCGTTATTGATAATTTTCTCTAGAAGCAAGTAGATCATCACCCTCCTGTGTCCATTCAACCTAACCAATATATGTTTTCCAACCATCCTGGCGCAACACGCAAAATTGGAAACCACTTAGGCAAGGAATTTATGTATTTTTACATGGGAATACTGAATTATCAATTTTTCAAAATTTTTAAATGTTAACATATTTTTCGCAGAAATTAAGTGACATTGACAAACTGAAACAGCAAAAGGCTGCCGGGAAACAACTTGAACTAAACCAGTTGGCGAAAATAGATAACGAAGCGGCTCTTTTAAAAGAATTGGAACAACTCAAATTATGATGTATCATTTAAATAGATACTATATATGTATAACAAAGAGCTTATGAACTGTTTGATCGCATCAAAAAATATCCAATTTGTACTTAACGATCTACTGAATGAATTTTAATAAAATAATACAGTTTATATCAGAATTACACATAAGCTATAATTTATAAAGATATTGCATAAAGTAATTCATTTTTCAGTGGTTTTTTATTTATTTTTGGTTAAATATATGAAATAATTTTATAATTTTGCGTCCGTTATTGATATGTCTTAAAGGTTCATTGGGTTTTTGTTACTCTATTTTGTTCTTGGTTACATTATTGTAAAATCTATTGTCTTCTTTTGCATACTTACTGCTGGTATATTTTTAAAATACATGAAGTTATTTTCAATACATATTGTGAATATTTATTTTTTGCTTTTAATATAATCATTTCTTATCTACATATCTATATTTTTTTACAAACTTGATACTTTAAGTAATAATTATTAATGTTATGTATAAACAAATATAACATTGTTTTGAATAAAGAAAAATATATAGCCCTGTTTTTGTATTTCATATAACATTATATTATTATCTAAATAAAAATGAATTCCCGTAATCCCTAGTGGGGGGTGGGGCAGATTCATTTCTGTATCTGTTTCACTGATCATTTTCTTTACAGGCAAGTAGGTAGGCAGCCTTCTGTGCCTACCCAACCGAAACATTAATGTGTTCTCCCGGGATTCGAACCTACGGCGCAACACTCAGACGCGTAAACCACGGAGGTGGTATACTAATAAGATATTGGTGATATATCTTAGTTTAAAGTGCGATTTAAAAAAAATACTTATTCGGAAACCACTGACAAGCGAAGACGGGCGATATTTTCGAATTTAGATAACACCGGTAAGTACGTCTTAGTTAAAAGGCAAAACACCAAAAACTGCAATACCTCTCTTCAATTACAAAAATTGTCTCCGCAGCGTGAAGTCGCTAACATTGTCGGAATCGCCCATCTGTCTATTTCAAAAGTGTTCATTTAAACTTGTAAAAGTGATACTGATTGGATCACATCAATTTTTTTGCAAATATAAATATTACGTTTAATTTCAATACCTACGTAAAACATATTTTTAGGCATAAAGAAAGATAAATTAAAAATTTCATACAGAATATTTCTCTGCAATTTATAAAATTAACGAAAGAGTTGAGTACAAAATAACATCCGATTTTGAATGTAGGTATTTTTTAAACAAATATACCCGCACGTAACTCATAGATACCTAGCTGTCAAACAGAACATACACGTTAAAAATAATGCAAAAAATCCACCGCACACTGCACAGGTCACACGCCAGACCCTTCGGAAGTTTTTATTTACACTCGATAAGATATCAGTATTGATACGAACTAGTCGCTTAAAGACGTTGAATGCGCACTCTCGTTGCTTCAAGTGCTTACGATGGACGAAGATTCTGATGAGAACGGTTTAACAAGACCAGAGTTTACGATCGGTGATATGGGTTCGAATGAGAGTATTGTTTTTGATGTGAAGTTAATGAAAACCTCCACTCAAGCTGAGGAGCTGGCTGCCACGTGGGGTGGCAGATGTTCTCTGCCTGAATCAAGTAGATTAAGACGGGTTCACTCCTGGTCTGGTGAACCACCTAATGACGCTTCCTCTAAGATACGGATTTTGAGAGAAAGGTTAGTTATGTACTTGAAACAATAATTAATTTTAATTAGGTGCAGTTTTATTTCTGATTTTGTTTGTTTATTTAAGTTTATTTTTTAGATATTAAGTACCTAAATCATACTTTTAAATGTATGAAAACGACGACTGTGTGGTTTGTAAGATTAAAAATATTAATTTGATTCTTTTAAAGTCTTTGATTTTTTCAACGGTCTCATATTCTATTGTGTCCTTAGATATCACGTAGACTTAGTAATAAATAACCTTGTATGTAATCATATCCATTAACCGCATAAAATCTGTAACTACCTAAGACAGTTTGTGATACCAATTTCTGTACCTACATGTAGGTGCAACGTTAATTACATCGCGTTTACAAGTTTACGCCTATACCTTAAAAGTCATATTTTTTATGAATGTTTTTGAAGGTAAAACTATCTTTTTTGATTTCTGTTTTTTAATTGTGTTTGTTTCAGATTAGTGCGCACCCAGAGAAAAGTCAGGCCCGGTGCCATCCGGCATTTCACCCGATCTCAGCGCCTCACTCTCTTCTCTCTAGCGATAGTTGACTTTATGAGTTTCTGTTCTATGAGCATAATGGCGCCTTTCTTCCCGAGGGAAGCGACGATCAAGGGAGTATCGAATACTACGTGTGGAATCGTATTCAGTTTTTACGCCGTTATAATGTTTCTCACCTCGCCGTTTTTCGGGAAATATGTAAGGGTTTCATATATTTTTAAGAGGAATTTCACCGTGAAGTTGAAATGAGAAATTATTGGTTATGCATGAAAGAGTTTTAGACAGTTACTTTCGCATTTATAAAATTAGTAAGATTTTAAAGAAAAAAAAAACAATAAACAGTATTATATAAACAGTATATTTTGTTTTCACCAAAGGATCTAGACAATATATTGTATTGCATTAAACGCAAGGGTGAAAGTGTATGTTATTCATTGTAACGGAATCTTCCTAAAACCATTATTAGATCATATAAATAGACCACTTTTTAACTTTAACTTTTTAAATTTATAATGTATTGAATGGCTTCGTCATCGCTGAGATAAGAAACGTTTAACATAATTGAAGTAAAATCATATCTTACAGTTGTTTAATGCTAATAAGTTATTAGCATTAAACAATTAGTTATTAGTAATAACCTTTGCACCTATTATAAATGTAAACTCTGTTTGTCAATCTATTTGTCCGAATGTTTGCATAAACGC
Organism: Aporia crataegi; assembly: GCA_912999735.1. NCBI lineage: Eukaryota > Metazoa > Arthropoda > Insecta > Lepidoptera > Pieridae > Aporia > Aporia crataegi. The sequence goes on from OU538742.1 coordinate 325,386, forward strand.
CTCAGCTGAAATGATGTTCTTTCTTTGATTAGACTCTTGAAAAAGAATATAGGTAGGTTAGCGAAATATGTCTTGATGTTATTCATTATTACTAATACATAATTATTTTAAATTTACAGTTGCCAACAATTGGTGTGAAATTTATGTTTACAGCCGGCTTATTTATGGCTGGTGCGTGTAATGTATTGTTTGGGTAAGTAAATACTTTATGATTATAAACTCAGCGGAAAAAAGGTTAATTTTAAAACGTACCCACAGAGAGTCGCGACATCTCCGGAACTAAGATCACTTACCTATAAGATTTGTTTAATGCTTACAAAAAAAAATTAACTATTCACTCACGGATCTATAATAGCACGTTAATTTTGGATAATTATAAAAATTAAATTTACATATCTTAACTGTATGATTAATAATGAATGAAAACATGAATTTTCAGTACGCTAGCCCTAATAGAGGATTCGACGACGTTCCTAGTGCTGTGCTTCGTGGTTCGGGGCCTGGAGGCTTTGGGAGCGAGCGCCTTTTCTACGGCCAGCTATGTCTATGTGGTGAATGTGTTCCCGCACACGATCGGCTCAGTGCTGGGCATTCTGGAGACGTTCGTCGGCCTCGGCATGTCCGTTGGCCCAGCTATTGGTGGCTTGCTGTATTCGGTATGAGTTACTTGTCATACCTTAAATAGAACATTCTTTGTCTGCATAAAAATAAGCATTCGGATTTATACAAATGACTATAGAACACCGATAATTATCTAAAATGCTGTTTCTTTTTTCTGCATCTAAGGATTGCGTTATATTTAAACTAATCAGATATTTTTTATAGGTTAAAAATATTTAGATTAAAATATGTTTCAGATAGATTGGAGGATTCGGTTTACCATTTTATAGTCTTGGGGTCGTAATGATATTAACAGTACCTATTAACATGTTTCTCTTACCTGAATGTGAAGGTATGTATAATCTTTTATTAGAAAACATTACTAAGTAGCTGTGTTCATACTACTACATCTACCCAAATATCCTTCACCTTATAGCCTTCTTACTATCTACTATATAATATAATCTACTTATATTTTCAGAATCCGTATCTGGCTCAAAACCAGCATCTATATGGAAACTATTCAAAATCCCATCAATAATAATAACTGGTCTGGTGATAGTAATAATGTCGAACACATGGGCCTTTCTCGACCCCACTTTGGAGCCCCATTTACGACAGTTTTCGTTATCAACGAAGCAAATCGGACTGATATTTCTTCTTCTATCGAGTTTGTATGGGATATTCAGTCCTATTTGGGGCTGGGTTGCCGATCGGTAAGTCCTCATCATTATTATTAGCAAATATCCTTACACTTTTCCAAAAATATACTTAGTTATTGCAATCAGAGATATAGAAGGAGCTGGAGGAGGCCTTCACCCAACAAGGGTCTACGTCTCTTAACTTTTTTTGAATATAAGATGTAAACTATACTTGAGACGTGGAATAAATTGCTACATTATAATTATTGCAATGATATGTTTTACCTAGGGATGCATCCAATACCGGTACCGGTACCGATACCGATGAATCGGCGATACTTTGGGTTTGACATATCGGCATCGGCGATATTTTTATTGCTGATACAACGATACATCTGAGAAATTATTTTCCACCGCAGGTCTTATACAGACAGACTTCCGAATTCGGCTTTCTCCGAAAACCTGGGAATACTCTGTTTTTTAAACAAAAATCTTGTTAATTTTAATTATTAACAGTTATTGATTTTAATTATTACATTTAATTATTTTAATACCTAAACCTTGAATCTCATTCAAAGTCTGTAAATGTTTTTATTTTTTAATAGAAATTAAAAACTTTAACGAAACTTGTGTTTCATATAATATTTTACCTTAATTTAATTTTAATTCACTAAGCGTTTGTATCGGTATCGGTATCGACGATATTTTTATAAGAGTATCGGTATCGTATCGGCAAAAAGGCATATCGATGCATCCCTAGTTTTACCCTTATCTTTGACTCCCGATCTTTAACGCGCCCGTCATTAAAGGAGCTTGCGAGTTGCGGATCCATGCGCGTTATGTGGCCTGTCCACCGGAACTTGGATGTTTACCTAAAATGTTAACGCACCTTATACTCCTACATACACTAGTATGAACAAACTTAAAAATAAGTATTAAGTAACAGTTCAAAAGTTAACCCCACTATAAATATTCTTTCAGAGTCCATAATCACTGGTGCATGATGGTGTGGGGTCTCTTCTTGTCTTCGATCGGTCTACTTCTACTTGGCCCTTGCCCTTACATACCTGGGTTACCACCGTAAGTAGTGTCTATAACAAAGCGAAGCTTAAAATTACAAACATAAGTTTTTAGAACAGCTTAAATTCAAAACTTTTTTATTTAAAAGGTCCGCAAGATTGCCCTATTTGACCCTTTTATGTATTTTTCGTAAAATAAAAGGTAGCCTATGTATATTCCTTCCAAAGCCTTTCCCAAGCTCTATGTCTGTGCCAAATTTCATCAAATTCGCTTTCACGCCTATACCACCAAATATATATTGGCGTAAAAATTAAACAGATAGAGTTACTTTCACATCTATAAAATTGTAGTGGGGAAGTAGGAATATATTACCTTTACAAATTTGTTTCTTATTCTTCTTGATAATAATAATATATTATTTTGTTCGTTTGTTGAGTTGCAATGCGTTAATACTAATTCGATGAAATATTTTCAGTGACCTATGGCTTGATCTAGTGGCGTTGTCTATTTTGGGAATGGCCGTGGCCCTGACGCTGCTACCAACGTTTCAAGGAGTGCTAACTAGTTCAATGTAAGCATGAAAGGTTAAACTAACCGCAAAGGAAACTGAATTTTGCTGTGTAATAGATATCACCTAGATTATTTATTTATTTATTTATTTATATCAGATTTATAAAATTAATTTTCTACTCAATGCTGTTAACTGTTATAGTCTGGAATTTATATCTTGCCTTGTTGGTTTTTTGTTGTAATGCTTTTATTATTGTAGTTATGAAGGCGGATGTCCAGAAGCGATAGCTACTTACAGTGCCGTAGCAGGAGTCTGGTCTTGTTGCTATTCTCTAGGCGAAGTCCTAGGTCCTGCTGTCGGGGGAGCCCTAGCTGAACAATATGGCTTCCCCTTTTGTGCCACACTTTGTGCTGGCGCCTGTTTCGTTATGGTACCTAATCAAATTATTTTTTATCACATCTCTTCAAAAGAGCTTTTGAACCCAGAAGGAGCAAAATATGATGATGAAAAGTAGAGTGTCTACTTCGGAAGAAACACTATTTCCCTAGTGACGTACTTTAGTGGTTTGCTCTCTTGGTAAACAATCTACTATTAACGCCTGAGAAGATTTTAGCTTACTAGAAACTAAAACTTTGCTAAGAATATTTTAGTAGTTAACGTTATCCGTTAATCATCAGATATATATTTGACAACGTAGATTATACTTCATCGATCTGTAAAAAGTGGCTTATGCTTCATGAAGCATAAGTCACTAAACGACACGAAACGATTGGACATGAGCAATCGTTACGCTGGAGATCTCTTTTTTCAAATCTCAGGAAAATAACTGTTTCCATTTAACAAAAGGTTAATCGACTATTTGGCTGTAAATAAAATGATCCGTGAAACAAACTCAGAAATGTGTCTGTCTCATGTCCCATACAAAGGTGCTTCACATACTTCAATGATTATACTTATTGTGCATAAAATCTTTTGAATAGTTTTGGAAATAGCCGAACGACGGCAGACAAACAGAACATCTCGTGTCTTATAAATCATCTTCTATACATAACTATTGCCCATGTCTATTTCTAGAAAAATAAAAATTCTATTGTTTTATTACGTCTTATTGTTGTTTTATACATTATACTTATTAATTTTCGCAAAATGAACGCCAAATTTTTGTATTTTGGCTTTCATTGTTTCAAAATATATATTTTAGGGGATCATCACCCTCACGTTTTTCTCTCTACGTGAGTCTTCAAAATTGATTGATGAAGTGGATTCTGTATCAGAGTCCATAACCTACACAGACTCGACATGGAACACCAACTTCTGCAGAACTCAGAGTGCTCCAGCGAGTCAGATGGCTGAACATTCTCCCCTCATGAATAATACTTGTTCTGGATATGGTAAGTCTGATATGGTTTCAGTTTCTCCAAATAAGTGAAATAGAAGACAATTTAAAACCCTCGATATGTTTAATACAATTTCTTCCTTGGACTGGTTGCAATCTTAAACAGCAACAGTAGTCTTTAGTACATTCAAAAATGTACGTAAAGGAATAGGAAGTATTTTAAAGTTTGAGAGTGGTAGAGAAAAATTTTCTGTGCGAGATTAAATATTTTTAAATATTTTTATTCATTTTAATGTTTCCTTATTTCCTTTTTTGAATAGTATTCAACTTAATCACTTTAATTACTTAAATGTATTGTTGTAAGTCTAATTTAATGCTGTATAATTTTAAATTGAATTACAGGTTCCCACAAATACGGTACTACATCGCAGAAAATATGCCTATTGCATAATAAAAGCAGAAAAAATAGGTCAGCGAGCATTGCCGAAACGTTAAAATATGTTCTCAAATTTCAGTTCTTAACAAATAGTTATATAAAAATATGGAAGCTTAAAAATAGACAACGCGACGGGCTGTTGAAAAATGAGGAATTATATCAGAATTATTTAGAAGAAACAGACGATAACACAGAAGAAACTGGCAACACTGAATACACTTGTGGGAATAAATATTGCGACTTCATAGACAAAGAAATCTTTGGGCCGATTAACAATAATAGTGTAATTGTGAAACCGAATAATACCGGTATAGTTTCAAAATCAGCTAGCAACGTTGAGAGGCGACCGACAGACGAAATCATAAGGCATAACTTACAAAAAGTACTTTTCTATGAACAAAACATTCCTTGTATTTCAACTGAAGACATTTTCGTATGTATTTTTTTAAATTTAATCTTATATTTAATAGATTAGAATTTATGACTTATTTTATACTAGCGACCCGCCCCGGCTTCGCACGGGTATAAAACATATATATAAACCTTTCTATTTAATTACTCTATCTATTAAAAAAACCTCATCAAAATCCGTTGCGTAGTTTTAAAGATTTCAGCATACAAAGGGATATAGGGACAGAGAAAGCGACTTTGTTTTATACTAAATAGATTATATTTGTATAAAATAAAACTCATCATAAAAAATAATCAATAGGTAGTACCTACAGTCATCAGTATCATATTATTGTTAAATTTAATATAAAAAATGGCTGTTAATATTTTTTGGGTTTGTGGTTTAGGCGTAACAGCGTAACAAGCCGACCTTTTTGATTTTAAATTATTGATATAGTTTAGAAATATAATATGTCTGGTAATAATGATTAGTTGTTGTTTTTCAGGATGGCTGCGAGTGTAAAGACGACGTTACCTTCGCAAGAGGTACTGTTACAGTTTCTTTAACCGGTGCATGTGAAGTGTAATTATAAATTTCGTTGATATTACTATAAATATTTTCATCTGTAGTTTTATATAATGCAGTATTTTATAAAATAAATTTAAAAAACCAAACCCCTGTCGTATTTTACGAGCAAAATACTTCCCATCATTCCACAATAAACTAAGGAGCTATGAATTGTGGGAGTTTCTGTATTAGCGCTTTAACTTAAAAAAAATATATTTATTCTTTACATAATCAGATTAATTTGTTTTGGGAGTTTTGGCGCCATCGCAACAACGAACGCGTCATGTTTTATATTATTTTCTAAAAGTTGTGTATTTTCGAGATTTTATGGGTAAAATTGGTGGAATTTTAAGTATAAACTATTCGTCAATGTGCATGATTGAAGGAGAGTGATATAATTCAGCAAAACGTGACTTTGTGATGTGGTCAAAGTTCCCTATAAGCTACGAGTAAAATTTTCACAATTTTAGTTGGGGCGCGAAATAAAGACATTAATTAAAATATACTCAAGAGATGACCTAAAGGTTGTCAATACCAGGTCATAAAATCCCAATAAATAATTTGTTTTGTTAAAATTTTCTATGTGGCAACTCCAAATTTTATTAACAAATACTTGAAAAAAAAAACAAGATATATTTCTTCAATTGTCAACTAAACATGAATATTTTGACATTTGAATTTAAATGAAACTTGGAACCGTTTTTACATGGGAAGCTATTTTTCTTTTCGATTATAGAAACCGTCAGAAGGTAGGTAATGTATAATAAAATACCATAATAGTATAATTCGTATGAAGTATTATAGTATTTCATACGAATTACACAATTTATCTTTTAAACTATCAAACTACATAACCTGTAATTGAGCCAAATTAATAGATATGTAAGAGATACAAGATCCATATCGGATGTAATCATTACTATAAATCACAATATTAAACAAATCGGCACTAATTAATTATTTCACACTAATTCTTAGCAGTTCGTCATTGAATCGGTGACGCGCCTGCGATGCCGCCAAAAACAATGAATCTTCATCTTCTTTTGTTTTTAAAATGGCCGCCTCGCTTTCACCAACATGACGCTCCGCTAGAGTAGCCCACGCTTGTCATTTGTCACATGGCTACCCTTCTGAACCATGCGCCGTCACGGCCATACTGACATTCGCCCGTCCTCGGGCGTTTACTCTTTCTTCTTCTGAAAACCAAACATTATTTTACAACCAGTAGGTACTTGCTCGTTCATCCTGACAGTAACCTTGCTATTTCAATTAGTCTCCAATCAAACATCGGGTCAACATTACATACAGTAATTTGTATTACTACTACAGTATTGACATTATTCATCTCATTGTCTATTCTAACAACTTGGACCACTATCCGTCCATTCTAACAACTTGGACCGCTAAACGTCCATTCTAACAACTTGGACCGCTAAACGTCCATTATTACAACTTGAGACCACTACACATCCATTTTAACTAGGTACTTGGACCACTACACGTCCATTCCAACTACTTGGACCACTACGCGTCCATTCTAACTTGGACCACAATACGTCCATTACTTGTCCATTACTTGGACCACTGTCCATCACTTGGACCATCTCGTCCATTACTAGGACCACTCGTCCATCACTAGGACCATTCGTCCATTACTAGGACCACTCGTCCATTACTAGGACCACTCGTCCATTACTAGGACCACTCGTCCATTACTAGGACCATTCGTCCATTACTAGGACCACTCGTCCATTACTAGGACCATTCGTCCATTACAAGGACCACTCGTCCATTACTAGGACCATTCGTCCATTACTAGGACCACTCGTCCATTACTAGGACCATTCGTCCATTACTTGGACCATCACTAGGACCATCTCATTGTCCATTGGATTATCACAACACATCTGAATCGCAAGAATGTGTCCCTTGAACTAACCCCAAACAGGTATAGCCCGGACGACAACCTACGAACAGGATCGACTCAGCATGCTAACTATCTGGACCGAACAATTGTGTCCATCCAGGCACCCATACAAGGGCATGGACGACATAATTTTCGGACCAGGATATACAACGACAGCTACATACTAGACTAAGTGAATAACACATACAAAAACTTGATGACGTACCTCTTTACAAATCTGAATTCTTTTTCTCGCCAACTTCAGTAAATGTGCTGGGTGCTGAACCAGCCTTAACAATTCCGGAGTCAATGGATACTATTCTACTATATGATGTTTCCGGACATCAATCATCGAGGTACGAGTATCAGTCGTTTGATTTCAACTTTATCGAGTCTATCCACTTTAGTCATCATCTCATCAGACTAATAAAATTGCGAAACCGGTTTTAATGTGTGAACTAGAAACCAATATCATTGAGTGATGATACTATTCTACGCTTTCGACTCTTATACGCCGTCCTGGCCACCCTTTCATCAGTCCCCTGTTACAAACCGTTAAAACTCCAAACACTGAAGCATATACTCATGATAATGACAGTCATTACCTATACTTTCCACAGGGCTCCGCAACAAAATCAAATCACATGCAAAACGAAAACAGGTCGCAGGCTCGTTTTTTTTTTTTTGCATCACTTGCACTCATCGCTTGTGGCATCCCGTAAACAACTACCGCGCTCAGAGATGAGTCGCACCAGTTCTCATTTGAAATATAAGAAATAGAAAACCTAACAAAGTTCCACAGCATACTCTCCCCACTCTATTGCATTCCCAAACGTATTAACTACAAAGTACAAACCAAACTTTCAGGTGACTTTCGTTTGTGAATAGGTGCAATGTCATGCAAAACACGCAAAAACAAAAAGACTTTGACTAAGCCGTTTCTATCTCAAACAGTATAGCTTTCATCAACATTCATCCAAAACATCTCGTTTTATAAATAATTAATTATCTTTGAGCTTACATAAAGTATTGTAAAGGATTGTATGAAATAAAACCGTAAGTGAAACCGTACCTACAATGAATATAGACGGCACTAAGAATGAGGCAGTTACCCTTATTTTTTTAATGTTGTTTCGTCCTATGCCGGTAATAGCACCGCGTCGTTACCACTACAACTAATGGTTAGGCAGATCATTGTCAATAATAAAATAAATGGAACAATCCCACCGGAAGACATAGTCAGGGTGCCAAGTCTGTCTCTGCACCGCTTTTTGACCAGTAGCCGCTCGTTCGGTTCCCTGCAGTCTGGATAAGTCGACGATTCGTGGTCTTGTTGACTACACACGCAGCATGTAGAGGATGACAACTTGGCAATTAGCTATTGATGGAGTCTTGATACAGTCTTGATAAGTCATCATGTCTAATTTCGCTGGAACTATCTTTTCTGTACCTCAAATGGATTTTATCCTCCTTCACTGGGGGCAACTATTGCGCAGCAAGAATAGGAGCAAACAACTTCCATATTGCCAAGTTTTATTCTGCAACGTACGACTTTACGACATACATTTCGTCCTCTATCCCACTTCTGATGTAAGAGATACAAGATCCATATCGGATGTAATCATTACTATAAATCACAATATTAAACAAATCGGCACTAATTAATTATTTCACACTAATTCTTAGCAGTTCGTCATTGAATCGGTGACGCGCCTGCGATGCCGCCAAAAACAATGAATCTTCATCTTCTTTTGTTTTTAAAATGGCCGCCTCGCTTTCACCAACATGACGCTCCGCTAGAGTAGCCCACGCTTGTCATTTGTCACATGGCTACCCTTCTGAACCATGCGCCGTCATAATGATAAACATGATAAACACACATTTAACATTAACTTACCATTTCTACAGTTCATATTTTAAAAAAATATTTAATTTTCATCAGTTTGAAGCCAATAATTATTTTAATTTGACATAACACATGTTGTCATAAATTATTTCTTAGTGACGACTTACGCAAAGGTAGACAAGAAAGTTTTAAAGCTCTGCCGAAGTCATGCGATACTAGTGAAAACGACCTCCTGTGACGTTTCCCCCACGCCAACTTAACGTCAAATAGCCAACATACCCTGAAACTCTCTGAAAATAGAACCTTTGTAAACGAATTTTCTTCTACGAGAACATTTCAGCATCGCCTGAGAGTGGCTTGCTACGAGCTACGTTAGTCTGCCGCTACGAAAGAAAGACGTTATTCCACGGGCACCATAAATGGCTCTAGGTGGAAAATCTTTGAAGAAAATTCCCTTTATATTGAATAGTTCAAAATTATTACATTGAATCAATTCAGAATCATGTATGAATTAGCTAATATGATTAAATTTGAATAACGTAACTAGAATTTCATATAACTAGCTTTTGCCCTCGACTCCGTCCGCGTGTTTGCCGTATTTCAACCGCCTCAAGACTTTTTTCACTATAAAAATAGATTTCCTTTCTAAGCTCTAGTATGTCTATTTACTTAATTTCATCAAAATCGGTTCAGACAAAGTTACTTTCGCATTTATCATATTAGTAGGGAATGAATGAGGTCTTTTATACTTTGTCATAACAAATAATCTGTTATTGTTTTTTTCTAATGAACAGAACTCTATCGAACCCTAATATTTTGGGGTGGTCGGGAGTAACAACCCCTCACCCTCAAAGTATTGTATTAAGTACAGATATATAGCTGTCCCCTTCAAATGTTAGAACTCCAGTCTAGCTTTGCTCTCCTAGTAACTTCTCTGACAATGTGTGGTAAGAAAATCGTTTCGTAAAGGGTTGTCTCGGTGTGTTGTCTCCGTCTAAGTACATATACTTGTATGCACTTATATATACATGTAAGTTACGTAAACCTTCATAGTACTTCTATTAGACTTTTCACATAAAATTACTGAGAGTTATAAAGCAATTTTAAAATATAATAGCGTCGTAGCTACTAAACAAATGGACCGATTATGATGCGTAAGTTGTTTGAAAATGAGACGTGTCGAGATGCTTTTAAGCCTTAGCTTTAATTTATGAAGATATGTTCATCCCTTAATGAGCCATTCTTATTTAATTATCAAATTGAGGGCATTTAAATAGTCTTCCGTTTTGCTGTAACAAGCGTGATTTTCATTCATATAATTTTATATTAAACCAAAATATAACAAGGGCATCATTCCTATTAAATTTCAATACGTCGAACACATTGAGATTATCTGCCTATGCGCGTAAACATCATTTAATACCCTACCAGACTCAACCGATCCCGATTATCTGATCTACGTTTAGTTTAATGATTCATTATATTGTTACTAACAAGTCAATATCGTTCATTCCATGACATACATTTGCAACAAGTGCTTCGTTCAATATGTACATACGGTTTTTATATATATTCATATGCATTTCTATGGTGTATTCGAATGAAGAGAAAAAGAAATGTGAAGAAATAACAGTGCACGATAAACCACATAGGAAGCATGTTCTAAGCATGGGTCTCAATCGGCCCTACCAACTGGCATTTGACAAATACCATCACAAATTATTCTTTAGCCACAACGTTGGGCAGGACGACGAAGACACCTTTGAAATTGGATACATTGAAAAAGATAAAATGGTACCCAAAGTGGTAAATTCAGTCAAAAACGGATTCGCAATAGCGATCGATAACAAAGATGGTGTCATATACTATGGTGGCAGTGATGGAATATACAAAGAACATTTGAAAGAAAAGAATGCGACCGTTCATGAAGTATTAAAGAAACACAATGTGTGGGATATGTTTTTTAAACATTCATTATATTTTATAACGTATCCATTACAACACCTGTACAAACTGAACGGAAAGGAAGCCGAGCATCAAAAGCATATACATGAGAAAATCAACCAGTTTGTCATCGATGGCCATGATGACGTGTTTATAACTAATGAGACTGGATTATTTATGATACAAAATGGGACAGAACATCGAATATCTTATAATGGGCCCAAAGTGTTCCGAGCTATTGAAGTTAATAATAAAGGTGAAGCCTATTTTTGCAGTAAGAATGGAATCTATGTTGCTAATAAAAAAGAAAATACCTTAGACATGATAGCGCGGATAAAACACATATTTGGCATTGCATTTGATAGTGATGACAATATTATTTACTCCGATCCACATGAAATTGTTAAGTTGTTACCAGAAAAATGCAAATAATAATTGTTGCTTTTTGTTACAATTTTTATTAAAAAAATGCATGAGTTTGTAATGTAATTAGAATATGATTATCTAACATAGAAGATAATACGAGATAAGTAATATGTTTTTGTTAATAATAATAATAATTACGGATTACGCTACTAATACTACGGAAACTAACTTGAAAGTTAAATTTTTGTTGCAAAAACGAGAGAAACAATTTGAGCATATCTTAGTTGAGTAACGATTATCATTAATTTTAGTTCTTAAACTAGGATCTATGTTTATTATTTATATTGTTATACATTAATAAATCTCTATTTTCATTCCTTATATAATAAGATGTAAAAATGTCCAGTAGGTCAGCCTTAGCAGAACCATAATAGAAGTCACTTAATTTAGAATGGCGACTAAAATACATTTAACGTGGGTCATATTGGCGTTTTAAATATCGGACTGTTTATTTTCATAGGAGTTTCAACTCCATAATTGGATCGAAAGTAGGTACGACCACTAAAGAAGCCAGAAAAGTAACCTTCTCTTTTCAGTAATTCTATAAAAAGGAAATAATCTCATTTACGCCTTAACACGAGTTTGAGTTTAATTCATTAGGCGATTTTAGTTTCTTGGCTTCAAGGTCTCGGGCACAAAAACATCAGTAATTGTTAGGTACAAATACTGAACTTTGGTATAGTAATTTTTGATAGAAATTAAATCTGTTTTTAATCATCCATAAAACAACTATAAATAGCACTAAAATAATATATATCATACTTACAGAGATTATTTGGTAGTCTCTTCTTTAGTATTAAGGTTATCAGACATAGTTTATTTAAGGTATTTTATATAGGAATACCTTTAATGCATCTTCCATCCGCGTTATTTTTGTTTAATCCCGTTTCTTGGAGTTATGTTCAGAGTACGCGTTCAGTAGTATTTGAGCTTTCACTCGGCAACTCTTCGATAGTAGTATTAAGTTGTGTATAATCGTTTGAATATTTTCAACGCTCGGCCTAGTACTGTTTGAAGTCTATTGATAATGGGTCGTGTTTTAATCGAAATAAAAGTGCTATACGTTTATACGTTTGTATTTTAAGTTAAACTATGTCAATAAATACTTAAATATTAACATTGAATATATATTTTGTATGTCAGTATAGGTACGTCTTTGGTAACATAATATTATAAGTGGTTGATGAGGACGGAAAATATTACAGCAGTCAATAAATAAAAAATCGAAATTCATGCGTTTGTCGTTAAAAATATTAAAATATACAAAACAATTTTACAATTAGTTGTAAACTGTCTACTACAAGAAATGCACTTCATTACTTATTTTAAATGAATTACAGTGTAACAAACGCAAATAGACCCGCCAATAGTGAAAATAAGACGCTATATATTTGCCTCTCTGCGCCGTTGCCACAGACCATTCTTCTGGAGGAGACAGAGAGTTTTTTCGTCTGTAGCATAGAGTGAACAGCGTCTATTTCCCATCGGGCCATTTGTCCTGGCTCTCTCGAGAACAGGACAGAGTAGAGTTGTGCTGGCGAATTAGCGTTGGCTTCCTGACAGAAGTTCAATACAAGATGATCATTGACAGCTTTAAGCACTTGCACTGTCCCCGTGAATTGCTGGTATGATGGCCGAGCGGCGAGCGTACCTGCAATTAATAAAAACTGTACGATTATCAAAATAAGAGTTGCTGAAAAAGCAGATGAATTGAATTTACTGTTTCTAAACCCGATCAAATACAAATGTAATTGAAAATAATTTCATAAACCTACGTCATGGCAATTACTAATTAATATCTCGTACTTCAATGAAAACTTCATCAATTGTAGCCATGATCAATCTGGATCACGTTAGCTTTCAAGCAAAAAAAAAACTGTATCGAAATTGGTCCATTCGTTTACATTCGTCAAATTTGTAAATCCTATCATGTCGGTTTTTTTTTATTTTGAATTTAACTTGTTCACCTACATACCGTTCTGTACATCGAATGTCTGCCAGTAACCGGCTGAATCGTTTCGGAAGAAAAGAGCGTATTCGAGGGTCTTTCCATCTTCATCCCAGAGCAGACGAAGATGGCGGTACTCGTGTCTGAACTGAGCCCTGATGGCCTGCACGTGATGCAGCTCTTGTCTCTCCGTTGAAGGCTGAAAATATTAAGTAAGAATTAAATAATAGAAAAGAAAAAGCAGGAGTGAAATCTCACAAACGGATAAAACGATCTTCATAAATTGTAGCTCAGTTCCGTCTACGGCAGCATTATAAAAAATAGGCAGGAGATAAGATGCCACACTTAGACACGTCAAACGAATAATACCCCTCTTTTTTCGTTGGCGGTTACAAATAAAACACCGTAGCTCTCCATAATCCCAACCAGTAGTTTCTGGAAGTAGTTTCAAACAAACACACTCATCAGCTTTATAAGTATAGAAGTTTACAACAAATTGATATTCCCCTTAATTAATTAATATAGACTTTTAGACAATTGATGTCGTATTTAAATCTTAACAATTGAGTCACGTTTTCAATTGTAGTGCGTGCTCTAGGGCTTCTCTGTTACTTACGAGTTACGTCCCTTTGATAGACGGAAGGACCTTGACAATAATTTATGTTGATACTTTACAATAGGTACTATGAAACTAATCATTAACACCGATGAAAGCAAGGGAATGTTCTAATAGTATCTGGGTGTGGCATTAGGCATAGCTTCTAAAAGAATCGACTGATTTCGATGCGGCTTCCTTTTATTTGAAAGCTGACGGGATAGCTACAATTTATGAATATCTGTTTATCGATTTTTGAGATATTCTTATATGTAATTATCATAACGGGTTTTTTTTTAAATTTGTACTATAGTCAAACCAAACATATTTTGTATCAGTCTGTGTAATCATAAACTCATAAAGCCAAAGTCATATTTCATTATTTTACGTAACATCGTGATACGATAAAAGCACACTCACAATTATTTTGCAATGTAGCATTGTGAGCCAGATGCAAAGTTTTATTGGTTCAATTGAAGACTCCGACTACATTTTGTGTATTGCGTATTCGTATTCGTGACGACGGATACCATTTTAATATATGTAATGAATAATTTAAGTAAAAACCTACAATAATAATATAAAGAGATTTGTATTTTTGCTTATTAAATAATAAAAAAGACAAAAACTATTGAACCAATTTTAAAAATCTCTAAATTGATATGAAGGTACGCGAATATTCAAGGTTCAATCTATTTCTAAATGAAAGGTCAAATTTTGTTCAGCGGTTTAAATGAATAAATCATCAAGAAAACCTTATATTATGTATTCCCATTTAAATATTTTAACGATATAAAAACCTACGATAAAGGTTAATTACAAGTGACATTGAAGACAATTTAAAAAATTCAAATAAGAACATGAAACAGATGAACCTATTCATAAATTATCGTTGCGAAGAGAAGGACGACCAAGTCAGCTATCAAATAAGAAAACCCACATGACACATCGAGATCGTTCCATCCAGGAGTTGCGATGCCACAGGCAGACACCCGCAGACACACAGAGAAAACTAATTACATCCTCTTTTTTCGCCGACGGTTAAAAAAGCCTACGATAAAGAGGAGTAACATTATTATAGACGATTTAATTTGTTATGTTTGATTCGTGAGTCTGACAGCTGCTGTTTCATTTGAAATTTTTAATAAGTCCAGATTACAATAGATTAACTAGGTCATACCTATTGACCTTTCAAATGAGTCAGACACGGTAAGCTACCTACGGTTATTCTGGACTACGTGTGAGCCAAATGTTGTTACTCTAATTACGTCAATCTTCATCAATTGGCCACTTTTATTGTCACACAATCGAAACAATGTCCTTAATTTCTATGTATCTAACAACTGAAAATACAAATTATTATGTCTAGTATTTGTCACTAAAAGGTATCCATTAATTCAATCCAATATTCTTAGCGTTTAATACATACTTTTTAAATTAATAATTTATCACGTCTTTTTCTTTACTCTCTCGAATTTATAAACAAATACTATGCTTGGTAAAAATCACGTTACGGGAATATTTCTTTACAAATCTCTTTCGTTAAAAAAAAGTTTTATTGAGCTTTTCATGTTCTACATTAATTAATGTCCTGATTTTGATATATGTACTTAGGAAAATAGTGTTAATTTAATTAATTTAATTCGCTTTATATTTCTCACTAGAGAAATCTCCTACCTAACAATAAAACAATAAATAGCAAGAACATTTAGAAATTTTATTTTATAAATAATTTGAATATCTTTAAAAAAAAATCGATATTTAAAAGTAACTGAAAATAACAGAATTGGCTAAATATAACTATCATGCTAATAAGAAGCGACAAAGAGAGTTAAGTATGAACCGGATAGTGCGAAATATACCTAATCGGTTTCCGGTTTTGAGGTAGTTCTCTCAAAATAATTCACAAGAAAATTATTACAAATGCTTTCTTTTAAAGTTTGTGTCAAAAACCTTTCTATTATTTGACTATTATGATTAACAATAAGGGGAACGGGGGTAAGGTCTATGCTTTGCTTATTTTTGATGAGATGGGGGATGGGGTTAGATGCTAGGTGGCTGGGGCTAGATGGTGATTACGTCAGCAGTAATTATTTAATTTTTTACACATTTGGGAACCCACACATTGTCCATGCTAAACGAAACGCATATTCGGGGATTCCTATAAACAATGAATACGTTTAGGTAATCGCTTAGAATCGAATAGGGGAATTACGGCGTGCTAATTTCACTTATCTAAATTTCTTCCGTGAATCTAGTGTTTCGTTTCCGTACGATTGACGATTTATGTTATTGTTGATCCACTTTCGCCAAAGTTAAATTATTTAATATATCGTTTTCAACAGACAAATCCAAGTTATACCACAAATTATTCAAAAGATTTAAAAAATCTTATACAAATATAAAAAATATTGTTAACAATTGTTATAAATCTGGTTTAAATGTAAAACTTGAACGGCCCCAAAGTAAAAAAAAGTCACAAGTAAATAAGTACATAGTTAGCACCTAAAATACAAATTACATCTAAGGGAATGATAATGTGTAAGTAGGTATTTTTATCGACAAATACCTACCAAGATAATCAAATAGATTAAAACGTTTTTTTTTATATTTCCTAAATACTTTTGCTAATGCTTAGTATATTTCAATATTGTGGAATAATTTGACCACCGAAGAACACAAAATCATGCAATAAGCTCAATAAGAAAACTGCCAGAATAAAACCTACCCCAAATGTTGAGCTGGGGAAGCCGTCAACTTCCCAAATCACGACCGTAGGACAGCTCATATATACGGAGATTCCTTCCTTACTTCGGTGCAGATACAATTCCTTCACGTTCCACTTTCCCAACACGAGCCTAACATCCAAATCGTCATACTCATGCTCTTTCAAACAAACCACTTGATCCGTCGAGTTTGACGTAACATTAAACTCTCCAAAAGAAACAGAAAACAGAAGCGCTAACCAAGGTAATCTTAATATAATTCGACCTTGTAACTCCATTGTCTCACGTCTATTTTTAGCGTAAACACATTTTATTGAATATTAGATTAGTTTTATGAATTATTGGATTTTTTAAAATTGGTATCGCGTCGGTAACTATCGCACAGTAAGTGATCGAAAGCAACTGGCATTGGAAGAGCGGCGCGCGCGCTGTGACTCATCGGATTTGTTATCTTTTGTAACCCTAGACCTCTACGCATTGGGAGCCCCGTAGCTTTAGAAATATCTAACCGATACAGGTAAAATTCAAGTTATTGAGGAGATAAACCCTCACACATTTATATGTAACACACGTACTAACATTGTTGCAGGCAAAGATGCTGTATGAATTTATTTCTATAAACAAAATGACGACCTGAGACCTTGAAAATGGAAATTGCTTTGAATGCGTTTTTAGACCCAATTGGCCAACTAACATCTAGATGTTGGTTTAGGTGTAGTAATTGGATACAGAGTAAACTAATTTGAAAACGGTACTATTTATTAAAATATTTCTAGCAACGCGAACCTAGTTCTTTATCGGATTCTCTGAACCACTGCGCTACGGTGACAAATATAACCGAATGACGTTAGTAAGGGAAATTTACGAATTTCAACATAGTGTTACAAAGTCTAACGTACTTTTCAGAACTAAGCAAGACTAAAAATACAAGATACATCAAGAAACATACCATATCGTTGGGTTCAGAAATGTGAATAACAATGCAGGTCCTTCCATAATCAACCCTGGCGTCACCAGCTAAATGATGAATAAACTCCACTCCATACCACATCCCTGTCAAACTGTCAATCCATATACCGTTCTGGGGTGATCTATTTTGACAATAGTCATTACTGTACTGGAAAAATGGTTTTTCATACGAACTTATCGGTCCATAGTTTTTCTGCCCGTATTGACCATAACTATTTCCATAGTCACTTCCATACCTGGGCGTGCTGTAACTCGGTAAAAATACGTTACCGGCTGTATTATAAATCGAGCCGCTTGTCGAATATCCGGTATTGAGAGGATACTTCGTAACAGGGAAGGGAGCTATGTCACTGCCATAATTATTCTTGTACGGGAACTGATTCTGACTATAATAATTCGCAGTACTAGTAAAGGGAAAACGCGTACTGTCATAAAAGCTTGCGCCGCAAGCAGATGTGACAAATAGTAAAAAGATGTACATTTTCGGTGAAATAGAAGGACGTCAATGATCGCGTGCACGTTGTCTTCTGCGACTGCGACAGTGGGATGTAAACTAATTAAGAATGATCGTATTTAATTGGCTATGACCCAAAGCTTTGTAACTAACAATTTGGATCCGCTGCCCTTTTTAACACCTATTATTTTAATCAACTAGGCTCTAGCGACGAAGGCGTTAGACTTAAAAAAATATTTAATAAGGAGAATTAGACCACAGACATATTGGTATCAAAAATTTAAAAAACTGCTTTCATATTGGTTTAGAAAAAATCATTCTAAGTACATTTACCTATATGTACAATTTTCAACAACAGAAATTGTAAATAATTTAATTAGTAATAAATTAATTACAATGTCAGGGCTTAAAAAGCTTATATACCAACATTAGCATACTTTCATAAAAAAAGAAGCGAGAAAGGTTTACAAACAAGGAAATGTACTGTCACATTTAAACATTGATTATAAATGCTATTGAAGAAAATTTAAAATTCCTCAAAAAGTAGTAAAGTAAAAGTGTATTCCCGTAACCCCTCAGAGAGCATGGGACAGACACATTGCTGTATCTGTTTCACTGATTCTTTACACACAAGTAGGTGATCAGCCTTCTGTGCCTACCCAACCGAAACATTCATTTGTTTCCCCGGGATTCTAGCCCAGGACCTCCGGCGCAACACACAGACGCGTAAACCACTTAGCCACGCAGGCGTTTCAGAAATAAGGTAAAGAATAGGTAGGTACCTTTCATCATTAGGTTGAAAAGGAAACGTATACATGAATAATTGTTCTTATTGTCCTCATAAAATAGTCGTTCCAGGCTCAGTTACTCATAGATTTTACTTCGTTTCCACATCCTACTTGCAGCCAATTTGCCTGAGAACCGTATCGACAATGAGGTGGGTCAAAGATCGTAATTAGTCAAATGAATGTTGGCAATAATTCAGAAAGCGAGTTCCTGTTTGCCACCACAACCCCACCTCCTGTTGCAAAGATCAAAGGTCACCAGTTGATCCTTTTTAAACCGACTTAATAAAACAGACTGAGACGAATTCAAATTTTATGATAATATTTTAAAGTATTAGATACCTCTTTAAAGTCGTAAATGGTTTTATTAAGATATATTTTAAGTAAGGTATTTACCTATACTGACTCATTTTTAAATCTTTTTTGAGTATATTTTGAGAAAAGATGAAAAAGATATTTTGAAAATAATTCTTGCCGATGGGTTGTGTATTGAATCAGAAGATTGTCAAATTAAAAGGCGCGTTACTTGTTTGGAGTTTAATAACTGACTGAGAAAGTGAGAATACAATATGGTTTCTTTCATTTGTGACGTTACAGATTCTTGACGTCACAAATTCGTCTACAATATTTTTTATTTATAATTTTTATACTCTACAAATTTTTTCTACTCTGTTATTATCTTCTTTCTTTAGATATTTTAGTAATAAGCATATTTGTATAAAATTTTCAAAGTACGAGAATTGAGAACGTAAGGTTCACAAAATAAAAATTAATTGTCTCATTTTGAAAGTCACAATAAGGGATTGTTCACAATATTTATAAATCATTAAAATACTTATAATATTTTACATACAAGAATATAATGTTATACTTTCGATAAAATTAAATAAGCTGAAATAATTAACATTACAGGATTTCTCATTTTACAAGCAGCGCATACGGCACTGTAACGATGAACATTTGGTAAATCAAATGTATAGAATTGTCGCCTGTAATCGTACCACTCCCACCGTTCCACTCGTGAAGGAGATCTTCGTAGTATTAAGGAAAAGATACCACCATCACCTATTTCTGAACAGTGGTTTAGGACAAGGGTCGTTGGAGTCGCTTTCAGGAGCCTTATTACATCTGGATGTCGTGGCGGGTCGTCCGGATACCAGACTTCTGCAAAAAGGTTAGCGTTACAGAGTATATATTTATTAAGCTTTTATTCATCCAGATAGCCCTAATGATAGCCGACCTCCAGTAGGAGATGGCACCACAAGAAGAAGAAGCTTTTATTCACGACTTCGTCTGCATAAGCATGCAACACATAGCCTATTATTTTAGAACTTTTAAAGTGGCGTCATATACACACACGGGAATCTCTCAAAAGAAATTATTTTTCCCGTTTTTGCAACATTTTTATTTATGCTCCACTCTTATTCGTCATAGTGAGATGAGCCCTCCTAGTAAAATTGACTTTGCAACACAAAAATATAATAATTTTTCAATTTGAACCAGCACAGTTTGCGTTCAACCAAACAAACAAAGCTCTATATTACATCGAAAGACCTTTAAAATTCGTTGTCACTTTTAAAATGCTAACCTACACCTCTAAATTTCATTTCTCTTTCCCACGTTGTCATCGTTTCGGCCGTCCAGAATCCAGGTTCCTCGGGATAGTAAAAGTATATTTGTTCCAGTGTGTGGCCATCCTCATCCCACAGAACACGTATTTTTTTTTGGCCAAAAAGGTCTCTCTTTGCTCTCCTTTTTAGTCTAATATCCAACCAGGAACCAGCCAGTACATTTCCAGACCAGGGGTTGCTTTTAGAAGATCTCCAGTTTTGATCTGTGTAGTTTCTTTGCGGGATCTGAAAAGAAGATGAGAGCGACTTAAACTCGGAATATATTCATGACCTTTAATATAGTAAAATTACTTATTAATAATCCACGAAGCAAAAAGAATTGTTGATTACTTTTTTTTGTTTTAAAACTCACTTAGCTATAATTTATGAAAATCTGTTCATGCATTCATGAGGTATTCTTATTTGTGATTAACTTGTCGAAGGGTTTTGTTTTCAATTGCACTTGTTGACTTAATATTTATTATAAACAAGATGCTTACAGTAGCGTCGTAAAAATTATCACTCATTATATCGTTTTCAGCGTCGGATATGTATAAACTAACACAGCCTACTTCAATTGGCCGGTTAGTCATATCTGGATTGTGCTGGGCATAACCAACACCGTACCACACTCCGTAGACATCGTCTATGTTTACTCTGTGAGACCACTGAATGCTGTCACCACAGAGTCCTTGAACTAAGGTGACGCCCAAGGTGAAACTCAAGGAAGCTAACACGGTAAACATGGTAGCACGTGGGAAGTCGCAAGAGATATGGAGCATCGCGTCCTGTTCCTGACACTTAATTAGCAAATTGATGCAGGTACCTTGCTAAATTGCGTAATTGTCATTCAGTTATTGCAATTATCAACATACTTATTATGAATATAATTATGTTAGTAACGGGAGGAACTATTTCAATTATTGCAATGCAAATACCAATTTTAGGTAATCTTTGATTGGTTTGGAAAGTGTCATTTTATTTATGAACACGTATTTGCATTATATAAAAAAAAACAAAACAGCAAAACATAATTATTAATTCGGAGTGCAACGGGTGGCCGAATGTATTAGTGTTAAGATCCTGAATCCATTCACGTTGAGAGATTAAATTTTTGTATACTAGGAAATTGTTTTACAAAATACAGAAAACAATGTTCTTTCCATAACATCTTTAAATAACACTTCATAATATAACTTTTAAATACATATATTGCAATTTGCAATTCAAAATTTGATATCAATAGATATGGTTGGTACCTTAAATATGTCAGAAAAGTCTACTACTTATTTACCTGCGCCGATTTTCTTTTTAACCGACTTCAAAAAAGGAGGAGTCTCAATTCGACTATTTTAAAATAATAGTTGTTACCTCAGAACTTTCGACTGGGTGAACCATTTTGATGATTCTTTTTTCTTTAAAAGCTAGTGCTTTCCATGTGGTCCTGTTTAAATTTCATTAAAATCTGTTCACTAGTTTGAGAGTTACAATTAGAAGTCGGTTTTTTTTTTGTTATAATTATTTTAATTATATTTGTTGAAGAGAATTTGTGAATTTAATTATAATATTAACTATTATTTTATGTATATAACAATGTAGGTTTATTTTTACTTTTTCACTATAATATTTACGCCAAAAGATGGCGTAGGTAACAATAAGTTTGAATGTCAAATACAAACTCTTGGGTTTAGCAATCAGACAAATGAAAAAAGAAGTGCATAGCAGATAAAAACAAAAATCATGAAAAATAGTCTTTATTTCCTTATTTTTAAAATATATTTTCTACAGAAAAGTTTCACGCTTAATAAAAATATAATTCTGTTTTATGGGGATCTCCAAAATATAAAAATACATGTAAATATAATGGGATATAATGATAACTTCAGATTAGAAGCCGAATTTTCGCAGACACGTTTTAATGAGGAGGTTGAAAGATTTTTCATAGAAAATATATTATGTATACTGGCAAGATCTTCAGGAGTTAACTGATTCTCGTTTCTAGCGAGCACCACGCTGTACATCTGAGAATGAGGAAGTCTCATGCAGAAGTTGAGTACGAGATGGTTATGAGATACTTTGAGTACTTGTATCACTCCGCCGAAAAATCTGTACATTTTTTCCACAGCTGAAAAATTAGTTTATTTTAATTTTTATAGAGCCATATACCTCTATATCTATCCATATTTCAACCGACGATGCAAATAGAGGGATCAGATTCTAAACGGATGAATCGATGTTATGCGTTTTTTTTTTATTTGAAAGGTGATCGAGATGGTTCTTAATTAATGAAGATTATCTATCATTCTTAATTAAAATATCGAGAAGTATTTTAAATTGTTTTCAATTTACACTTGTTAATTTTAACTATTGTTGTTTTAAAAGTTGTTCAATTTTTTTTTAAACAGAATTTTTAATCATATCATTAGTTTAGGTCCATTAGTTTTTGAGTTCTTTCTGTTAATAGTATTAATATACATGGGTGGATTAATATAAAAAATAATGTTGTAATATACATACATCCGTTAGGTACGTCGGTGGGCCAGAAGCCTTTATGCGAAGTGTTGATTTTGATGTGGTAATCATCTTGCCACAGCCCTTCGTGCCACTCCAATACGAAATGCCTGATCCTGAACTGTTCGGGGAGGCCGTAAGCGTTGTTTACGTAGGGCGAGTTAGTCAAAGGCGGGTAGGGCGTGGGCGGCGTTGGCTGAAACATAATCCGCTTAACCTTTTGACTGTCACATTTAAATTATTAAATTCAAACTGCAATCCGATAAAGGTCAGATTTTTTACTCGAATGTGTAAACATTATTATTTGTATATTTTTTATTTTGTTTTAACAAACTTTTAAGATTATTTTAATGAATTTAAATGATTATATTGTATGATATCAATAATTTTTTCCATATCTGATAAGGTACAATATAATGCATTGATATATCTAGATATGTGACTAATCCCAATGTATTTTAAAACCATCTTTTAAATACATTGCTGACACCTTTTTTAATTCTTTTAATTTAGGAGCTCAATTACAAAATTGCGTTGACACACAACTCTCATACCACTATCACAGAACTGACATGCACCATTTATTTAATAATTTACCATTTAAAATTTCGTTTATTAAATAACTTAAAAAAAATTTAAAAATCAATTGGCAATATCTGCTAAGTGTTATGAATTAACAAATATTTAAGTATAAAGTTTACGTAAAAATACCGATACTTTAAACAGAAATTGTCAGTTAAATCTAAGCGTCTTTTTGTAATTTGGTGGTTTTGATTGGGATTTTATTATCTGGGGGCCGCTATGGACTTACTACTTTTAATGGTCATTATAACATATATTTAATTTTGTATAATTTCTCCATTTCTTCAATCTACGTTCTCAAAAACAGTTGTCACAAATTTTATAAAAATCATTCTGCTAAATTTCGGATATACTCGTATTTACATAATATATATTGAAATAATTTGAAAAAAACGAGGCCGCTGTGAACAGTAATAATAATATTATTCTATAAGTCAAAGTTTGCAAAAAATTAAAATGCAAAAAATTACGTTAAAATAATTTTAATATTAATTTCAAATAAATAATTGTATCGGGAACACATGCTGACCTATTACTACGAAAGTTGTTACTTAAACACAAGATGTATATGCCTTAAGTATAAAAGGCACTAAGCACTTACAAGATCTTTAGTCATCAATCCACCTCTGACGTAATCTTCAAACTTTCGTATTTGAACTATTGGACAATAGGGATTATATTCTGTCTTAAATTCCTTCTCATTATGGAATATGTACTCGTGAATATACCACAAGCCGAGAACAGCATCTTCATCAAAATCCTTTACAGGATGTAGGTTTCGACAAAACCTCACATCTGTAGCATTAGCGGCCGTAATTAACACTATTATAATTAATATACGGTACATAGTAACTTTAATTTACAAGATGAATGTGTAATTAAGTTAGGCGCACGGCAAGTAGTGGTAATTGAAGAACCTGGGATCACAGCATCATCCTGGCACTAGCGGGAGCGCATTAATCAACTAATTGACATATGCCACACCTCGACCCCACATCCTTTTATACCGTACTCAGGTTTGGTATAAAAGTGTATGTATAATGCAGTTGGCCTATGGTAATCAATACATATTATTAAGGTACGAAGCATTGAAATCTATGAATTACTTATGCTTGATGAAAAACTTTGATTAGCCACAAAAATTCAAGTTAATACTGTTTCTTTTGTCTAATGTAATTAATATTTAGCTCAAATCTTTAATAATCAGTATACACAGAAACCAGAAAACGCGAATGAGGTATTGCAAAAAATTACAGACATCAATGTTACGTTTCTTAAATGAAAGCCGGATATTTGAGTACGATGGTGAAAAATCTACGTGAAAAAAAAATACCTATTTTAAAAAATAAGTACATTAAAAAGTAACAAAAATATTCTAAGGTTTTATTTAATCCTTCATCGACTGCTTGTGCCAGCTTCTCATTGTGTCAAATTTAATAAAATTCTTATTTAATGTTTTTTTATAAATATTATTTAAGCGCTATATTACTTAAACGATTACTATATTTTAACTATTTTATTCAAAAACCATTGATTTTGATATGAAACTGAATTAAAATTAAAATTGATTTACTAACCTGAATATATAGCTCCTTTATGTCGATGTAGAAGCATTCGTTTGTATGTTCGACTCTGTATTCCCCCTTGACGTGTGGTATTTTTTCGACACCATACCAAATACCAGAAATTTGATCCAAATCAATGTAGCCATAATACGGTGACAGGTCATCGCAATATTTGTGATTCTCGAAATAATAGTTATTCGTATAACATTGAGATACTCCTATAAGGGCAAAAATCAACAAAAACTCCATTATGATAACACGACTCGGATAAAGACGGATCTTTCTCGGATAAAAAATAAGAGGTGTACTAGGCGACTATACTGCGTTGAAGTTGACGAAAGATAATCGACGGATTTAGAGTGAAACAGATTCTCCCGTGGGAGGGCAACCAAATGAAACACTCAATTGACACAACGCTCCTACTTAACAAGATATTCCTTCTTTCATTCCTCCTCTACTTTAGACGTTATATAGATACTATTTTCCAGAAAACAACACATCTATTAAGCGAAGACTTATCGCTATTGCTTATTATAGCATTTTAAAGATGAGTTAGAATATACATGATTTATGTAAATTTAAATTTTATTCGGTTCTTTATACATTAAGAGGCCGATTACATTTTAGGTAACGTTATATTTTGCATAAAACGGTCAATTTTGACGCTCTTATTCTCTGCAACTGAAAACCTTTTACAAATTTGACTTATAGAATAGTATAAAATAGTTATTATTATAGTTCATAGCGGCCTCCCTTTTTGAAATATATTACAATTTATGATATCTAAAATTCGGCAGTATAATTTCATAAAATGCGCGATAACTGATTGTAATTAGTGGAGTAAGTAAACAAAATGAAATATAATATGTTATAATGTCCATTAAATGGTTAATGATTAAATAAATGTTGCGTGTCAGTGATTGTTGTATGTGTCAACGCAATTTTGTAATTGTGCTCTTAATGAAAGTAAATTGTACCTACCTAAGCTAGGAAAATAGTAAATAGGTACGTTTAATAAAATGATGACTTTGTGATATATTCTGTGAGGAATTTGACTTTGACGATAATAAAATTGATATAATGTCACCCTAAACTAAAGAAATTTTAATAAATCTCAATAACTAGGGAGTTTTGGTATAACCATATTTAAATTCTTACCGAATAACAACTCCATTTCCTCTCAGAAAATGTTCAAGATTTTCCCGAGTGCCTTAGAAATGAGTGCAGAAAATTTTCTCGGCATACTTAACTACCCGGGCGACAAAAACGTGAGAATGTGGAAGTGTTGAAAATCAGTACCAGTGACGTAATAGGGTGACTATTGATTTCGCCAGATTGTGGAGCTATCAATATTGATCGAGCTTTGTGCGATACGAGCGAGTATGAGGGAGAGGGCTATGTTGTGACGTCATTTACTCAATTTTGATTGGACGAGACTGAATGACGTTCTCCTGGGTTCATGTAGAGGTTGACGGCACAGGGACACTATAAAACGAAAAGGATTACTTAAACCCTTTATCTAAGTTTATGGCAAATTTAAAGTTCACTGGCTTTTGCGCGCAACTCAGTCGTTTTTCAAGCACTTCAACCCTTTCTGTCATGATAAAAATAAGTTTATGTCTAAAGTCGAAAGTACGGAACATAAGCTATCTCTGTACCAAATTTTATCAAAATCGGTTTAATGATTTAGGCGTAAAAAGTAAAATATAGACAGACAGACTTTCGTGTTAAAAATATTATATAGTAGAGTTTAGAATATAAATTATTGATTTTTATTTCAAACTTATCAATTACGTATGTAAGGAGATTTTTTACGTAGCTAAATATTTGTACTCATCTTTATAAGAAATGTTTTTACGGCGATAATAACATAACATTTCTATATGGGTATAAATATATTTCACCAAAAAATAAAAATGTAAAATCATAGATGATGCTTCTAAACGGATGCTTAGAAGCTAAAGCTTTTTGCTTGAAAGCTGACATTATCGAGATGGTTGTACAACTATAATTTATGAAGGTCTATTCATCCATAAAGGTATTCGTATGACGTGTAGCTGCTGTGCTACGAGCACTGCGCTACGCGCTACAACCTCGCTCGTAGGTAAATGTTATATCGTAGCAAAATCGTAGACTGACTTGTAGCCGCAAGCCCCATAACAAATTATTTTTTTAATTAATAAATACGGTGTATTTGAATGAAACAAACTATACTTCCCTGTTTATTATGATATTATGATCAATAGTCAACAATCAAAGGCCCTAAAAATCAATCAACAGAGGTTTATATACTAACTATTTGATTGCTAAGACAAGCATACTGCATAATGTATTACAATTCCTACATTGAAATATATGAGAACATATAGCATCAGGAAAACTGATACTTTTTTAGAGTCCGTCACCTTTTTTGGGAACAAAAATCTGCTTTCGTAATACTTTCTATCTTTTTGCTTGTTTTTTTATAGAAAATATGCATAAGTTTTCAGGGTACTACCATGGTGACGTATGAAAATGTGCCGTGACGTAAGACAAGGCTACGAGGGTACCAGGATAGCAAGAGGAGGGAAGAGGGCTCCGAGGGAAATAATAGAGAACGCGGGTACATCGTAGATACTAGTTTGGTGCAATGGGGTAGCAGGATTACAAGTAGGTATTATAGTTTGGGCCAACTATCGAGGGTTGAGGGTTGAGAATCAATATAAACACGTCACATATGATATGCCAAAATATATAGTTATTAACAAGTGAAATTGGAGATAATTTAAAGACCCCCCACATGATGATTACTAATAAGAATATATCTTAGATGAATTAATAAATTCGTAAATTGTAGCGAAGATCCATATAGTTGAAAGCTTTAAAAAAAATTATCTAAATTAATCAATTCCTTTTAAAACTACGATCCCACAGAGAGACACACAGACTAACAGATACGTCATATATAAACTACAGCACGTCCTTAAAATTTAATCCTTAGGAACTAACATTAATCTTTTATCCAAATAGTAAGTGAAGAAATTGTTGATTAATATACATAATATTATACACGTACACATGTTTTCTTATGAACGTTACTAAGTTAACATATTGTAAAAGAATGAACCTTAAACAGCCAAATAACTTGAACAGGGTGAAATTTCTGATTATTTAACCAAATTATCACGTTTATAGTTGATAATAATAATTTGATTATAATTTATTTGCTACGAAAAATATTTAAAGGCCAATGACAAATTGACATGGAACTTTGCATGTATGATTATTATTAGATTATTATGTATTATTATTTTAATAAAAGTAAGGTAAATTGATAATATTTTAAATAGTATAAAATTTAAATTCTTCCGCGATAAAAAAAAACTGAGAAATAAAACGAGAGTCATTTAAAAAGTACCTTTATAAACCGAACTAGCTTCGAGATAGGTATTGACATATTATAATGACCTTAACCATAGGTAATTTAAGAGTCTTGGGTTGACTATCAAAAAATAATTCTTTTAGATTCGTCTCGAATCTATACTAATATTATAAAGCTGAAGAGTTTGTTTGTTTGGACACGCTAATCTCAGGCACTACTGGTTCGAATTGAATAATTATTTTTGTGTTGGATAGTCCATTTACCTTGGAAGGCTTTAGGCTATAAAACATCACGTTACGAGGATATTAACGCGGGTGAAACCGCGGAGCACAGCTAGTCTAGGCTAATATTACAACGTGTTTGTTGGTTCCATGCCTAATCTCAAGTCCTGGTTAGGATTGAAAAAATATTTTTTATAATTGATCGAGAAAGTTGCTATTTAACAACACGCTACTACTAATAGGAGCGTGTCCAATCATAGTTTTTGGTTTAAATTTTAAGTATGAAAGTAGTAAATATTTAAATTATATAATTCTCACTAAAATAATACTTTTTGTATTGTAATACTAACACGAAATAGTGAAACTATTGAATACTGACGGCTAAATGTACTTTTTAATACAATATTTTAAGCATATTGTGTTGCCTTCACCGTCCCGATTTACCCCAAACTACATCATTGGGCGGCGACACTCACGCACCGAGGGCAATGTTACTAGGGTGCCAGGCAGTTTTAGCAGTTAAAAATTAAGTAAAATTATAATTTTTCTGGTTAATTCAGGAACTACTGTATGCACTCTACTAAATCAATAAACATGACTATATTATAAACATTTTTGTATACTTATAAGAGAAATTAAATTATTTTTCCTTTACATATTCAAAAAACTCATGTAAGTAATATAATTAACTGAAATGCTATGTTTAATAATAAAATATTTTCGTCTATTCCATAGGTAAGTAATGTCACTTTTTTATATTATAGTTAGATATTTTTCAAATATTTTGTTGTCACTTAAGTCTCCAATAGACCACTACTAAATTTTCCACCGGAGGCATTAAAAAATTATGATACTCCGCCCTAGCCCGCCCAAAATCGTCTCTAGGGCGGCAACAAATTTAAACGGGCGCCTTTGTCACTAGGGCATCAGAAGCATGTAGAAAATAAAAGATATTGATTCACATCTTGAATAAAGAACAAAATGGGGATAGAAAGTTGTGAGCATGCGCTGTGCAGCTTAGCAATGACGTATATTTTAATCTAACAATAAGTATTAGATTTCCTTTTCCTACAGTCTTAAAGTATCTAAGCAACAAATTTTCTACTCTATGGATATAATATGAATCATATGGGAACTGAAATAAAAAATATTGCCATGTTGCTATAACACTATATAGGTACTTTTATTAATTCAAATATTTTAGTAGATAAATAACGGTTTATTTTCATTCAAACAATCGGCAAATGAGCTCTCTCCGATTACAAAACAATAGATTGTTTATTATATCTACAATTTGAGTGTTAGATTACCTATAGTGCCTATTAAGTACTTTGATTAAGTACCTACTTATAACTTATGGTTTAATCCCAACTGACTTTAAACGAGCTTATCAACATAGGTACTTTATTGTAGTTGATAGCAAAAGTCACATTTTCTTAATATACCTAAACACTAGTAGCTAAACCTAAGTAGGTATGTAACCCAATTACTATCTTAACACCTAAGCATTCTAAGTAGTTATAAATCCGCTGACATAAAGATATTAATATAATATTCTACGAGCAGATCTACACGTGATGTGGAGGGGGAGCCTTCTTACGGCACCGTAGGTCATGACGTGACGCCAATGACGTCACTCCGGGGTGGAGACTGGAGGTGCCTAGCCTGGGGTAGATGCCCCCGGGAGAAAGTCGGCGTCAGTACGGTTTCCGACCACTTTCCAACTGCACGCTCCGAAATCATGAAATTTACGTGCGTTGTGATTAGCCTAGTTTAACTAATTTCAGTGCAGTAAGTAAATAGGATTCAGTTTTAATAGCTAGGTATTCAATTCCATTTTATTCATAGTGTGAAGATGTTTTATTGTTTTGTCCTCTTCTATATTTAGTTAGTTCGGGAATAGTTTTACATAAAGATAATTTATTTACTTTACTAAATCCGAAAGCTGGCTCGTATTTCGGCCAACGCGTTTAGTACGCACCCCAACGGCTTTGATGAGCCTTTTGTATTTTTATAAACATATTTAAGTACATTATTGTAAATAAATGTATTTTAATTTGAAAAGAAAAATCAAGAAATAAAATAAAATTTATTTTATCGTATTTTATATTTTTAACATAGCAAGTTGTTTAGAACTCTGTTAAAAATCTATAGTCTGTTTTAAGAAGTCCATAACCGCATTAAAAAAAAAATCCATCAAAGCACGTCGTATTGGTGTGTACAAATTCCTATAATCCGAGTTTTATTTACAATCTAATTTCAGTGGCGATGTACGAAAGCTCCTAAAAATAGCCGGAAACCTCGCACTCGCGTCGCCCGCAACGGCTCCTTTTCACTACTCACACTATTTCTGTCTATAAAAAAGTTTAAAGATATTCTATGCAAAGAAAACTACATGGACGTGTGTGCAGACAATGAAAAAGAAACAAAAAGTGCGCAAAAAACGAATGGTCACAGTGATGCTAATGTTTTTATAGTGTCTCTTTGTGCTTTTTTATGTAAAACTTGCCTAAAAGTAAGTACCTCATACACTAATAAATACTAGAATTAAATATTTCTTGAATATTATATTACTTCCTTGACATACTTAAGATTTTGGCCTGGAATCATCTCAAAATGTCAATAGGCCACTGACGTGAAAACTAGATACTAAATACTAATGGCTTTAGCATTACATAGTTAATGCGTAGATATACCTACATAGGTACATGTGTATCTCAAGCCAAGAATGTTCTAAGATGTCACAGTTGAGTGTCATGTGACTCAATCACACAAAACAGCTGAATCCATTTGTGCGAAATTTGACGGAGTGTTAAACCTTTGTATGATAACAATGAATAAAGGTTCATCGTTTACTTGAACTCTCTCATTAGGTACCTATTTAACCTTTACATACTTAAAAAAAGCAAATAAAATACGATTTTGAACATTATAACAACTTTAATAACACCATTCTAAAAATTCTAATAACAACACCTTATCACTATGTACTTATTTACTTTTATGAAATGATATGGTTGATGATACCTATAAAACATATAAATTTTATATTAAAGCAACAGACTATTCTATGGATTAAAAATTTATATATATTATTTAACACCCTATAAAATAAATTCCACATATAATGATTCAGATCACTTAAATCGTACACATTGTATTTAGGTATACAAGGCACAAGT
Source organism: Aporia crataegi (assembly GCA_912999735.1). Classification (NCBI taxonomy): domain Eukaryota; kingdom Metazoa; phylum Arthropoda; class Insecta; order Lepidoptera; family Pieridae; genus Aporia; species Aporia crataegi. Next base: position 357,519 of record OU538742.1, read on the forward strand.
GAATATGATTTTTAAAAAAATATTTTTTTACATATATTTGATAGATTAACGAGTATAAGTACTGAAAGTAATATGGTTCCATAATAGTAATCAAATAAAAAATAATGCCGAGTAAGTTTCAACCAATACCAAACTTTTACAAAAATATTCACAGAATGCCTTTTGTGAAATAAAAAATTACAATATTGAGCAATTGAGCATAGTTTGTTTTAAATGTTTTTCTTTGTGCAATTGATTACAAAAAAAATATATTGTACAAGTATTGACTAGAAAAGATACATAGATGCAGAGAATATAATATGATAGATATACTTTTTAAAGAGGTACATATTCTTAATGTTACTATTGTGCCTATGTATTGGAAGACTTTGTAGAGTAAAAACATTTACCAAAATTATGTATACATAAGTTTTTTACACACTGAAAATGAGAGTCCATTGTCATTCAAAATTATTGTTTTTTACCAAGTCATCTAAGTATTTGGTAATCTTTGGCCATATTTCATCAGATGTGCTGCCTTCAAAGTCCTTAATAATTCCTTTTGTTTTATAAAAATCTATGACTGGTTTTGTCATAGTTTCATAGATTTCTAAACGTTTCTTTACTGCCTCTGGCTTGTCATCTGACCTCTGTATTAAATCTTCACCAGTTACATCATCTTTACCTATAACTTTAGGTGTATTGAATCCAATATTGTAGACTCTACCAGATGGCAAATGCACCCATCGACTTTTCACTCTGTCTATTATTACATCAAATGGAACTACAAGGTTTAGGACAATATCAACAGGTTTAACTTTCCACAAGGCATCAGCCTGTGTAACTGTTCTAGGGAACCCATCTAATAGCCATGGTTTATTTTCAACTTGTTTTAACTCTGTTACCATAAATTTGATCATTAAATTATCAGGTACAAGCTTACCTTCATTCAAGTAGCTTTTTACTTCTTTCCCAAGATCTGTTTGCTTCTCTATATGGTACCTCAACTTATCTCCACTTGATACATGTTCAAATCCATACCTTTTGACTAAACGAGATGATATAGTACCTTTTCCTGAAGCCGGTGCCCCCAAAATCAAAGTTTTCAATAATTTTTCTTTTATCTGCATTGTCTTCAACTTTAATTCTATTAACTTAAATATTAATTACACAATTAGCAAATTTGTAAAAAAATAACAAAAATTATTAACAGCTCGTCAAGTCTTATTCAATCTTATCGGTTTAACATTTCTCTAGTTCCAGTTACGAAAAGATAAGATAAAATTACTCAGGCCCACCGATCACCGTTCACATAATACTTTGACACTATTACTGCGATTAATGATTATTCATTATATTTTAATGGGCCTAACATAAATTACTAATAAAGATCATAACTCATAAGTAATTGAAATGTTTTGTTTTGGTTATTATTGGACATTGGAATTTGAACTCAAGTCTACTGTGTAGGTGTACAGTAGGAGATTTCGAATTTCGAATTAAAAACATAATTCTCGGTTCGTGACATTTGATGTTATAATCGCTAAATGTCACTGACGTCAATTGAGTTTGACTTCAGTGACGTCAATTTCAAGTCTCTCTGAGGTATTCCGATGTCGTTCGGCGCGATATTTCAAAATATTAAAAGATTGAAACGTTAAAATATATAATTATTTATATAAAATTACCCTCAAGTTATTGTAAGCAAGTGTGTCATGTGTTATTTTAAATAAATTATTTTGGTTTTTTTTTTATCGCTATCCGTTTCACTAATTTTTTTAATTCATCTAAGCAGCGATATCGATTTCGTGCAGACTGTACACGAACGTCATAAAGATTTTTTAACCTGATAAAATGTATATTTAATTTAAGTGCTAATACCTACTTAACAAAATATTATGTAGGTACTTTTTTTGGATGCTTTTCAAGAGTTTTTAATTTTTTTTTTTCAGAATGGCGCTAGTCATGTTACCTTGCGACCTCCCTTGGTGGACATCTGTCCAACGCCACCTAAAACATCTTCTTGTAGCCTCTTCGTCAACCAAGCTCACTGCCAGTATGCTTAAAATCCACGATATGTGCAAGTAAGTGTGTAGGAAATAGGAATATCCAAAATATCGATATGTTAATAATGAAATGAGGATAATTATTTATCGTCGTTTCTTTGTACGTAAAAAATGTTTTAACAACTATCGGTGCTGTTGACTGATTATTTTCAAGTAATTATAAGTTGATTAGCCTTCCGTGTTTAGTCAAGTCTCAACCAATTTCTTTTCGTTCCGTGGGATTTGAACCATTGAATGTCTTCACGACCCCATTAGCGATATACTCTAAGGTCACTGTTATAATATTTGACCGACCTTTTATTCAAGCCAGTATCATCCAAAGTTTAAATTTATATTTTTTTTTAATTTGCATATATATAAAAATGCAATATATTTTTTTAAATTTGCAGTATCGGCATAGACCCCGATGACGATATCAAAGATCCCGATCTGTTAAAAGGTTTTGCGCAGTTCCTAGAAAAGGAATTGAATGACGAGGAACGATCGAACTTTTTGGATAACACGATACGCATTATGGTGAATAGAGCTCTTCACCTAAAAAAATGGCGTCCACCAAAAGGACTTGTTTTCAGCTTACAACAGCAAAGTTGGTAACAATATATTTACAAAATTATATTAATATCATAAAGCTGAAGAGTGTTTGGTTCAACGCGCTTCAAAAGCTAGTCCCTACGCGGGGCACAGCTAGTTTTGAATATTAGGATGTTAAAATTAATTTGATGTTGTACCTTACAAAAATATAGAACTACGAGTAGCAAAAACTATTTTGAAGTTAAATCATAAAAATATTTTTATTATGAAAATCTATATTATAAAAATGTTTTTCTACAATCACATATAAACGGCTGGACACGATAACAGTGATCTTAAATGAGATCTAAAAATTATGTTTTAACCGCTGATGAAAATGAGGGTTTTAAGTTTGACGTGTCTGTGTGTGATGCTGAAACTAATGTACCGATTTCAATGCTGTTTTTCTGTTTGAAAGCTTGTAACGATGAGACTCTCGAAGAAAAGTAAATATGTTTTACACAACTCTGAATCCGAATAATAATTAAAGAATTCTCACCATTAAAAGGCGGGCCGTCAGAGTAAAATTGTAAATTTAAATGAAAAAATGGAAAAACTCCGACTTCACAAGTCAATAATGAGGTTAGAAAAGATTTGCGACTTACGCATTACGTTAGGTAGGTACGTACGTGCCTCGAGAATGTAAGTAACGTATAGATCTTGGCTACAATTTATGAAAATATTAATATTTGCTGGAGGTTTTTAATTTCACTCATCACCAATATATTTTTAATGTACAGAAATGAAATCTCAGTCAATTTATTCTAAGTTTTATCAATAATATTGTAATAATTCAGGTGATGTAACTGAGCTGGACTACAATTTGGTGTCGTCTCTCATCGCTCACGCTTTTTTCTCAACATTTCCGAAAAGAACGCTCAAAACACACCCGACGTTACAAGACTTCAATTTTACGCATTTTTTTAAGAATTTACACAGGTACCGTCATATTTGTAGGCTTAACTTTTAGGCCGATGCCGCACTTGTGGTTTTTTCAACAAACGATTACTGCTACACTACACTTGTTACACGGTTTAACTGTAGTGCGGCCTAAGCCTTAGACTCCTTGCCCTGTAGACAAGAACGTCACGCTTATTTCTCGACATCCGCTAACGCTGGAAATTTATATGGAAATGACATAAGCCGTGACGTTATAACGACAGCAAACGTCATAAAAGCAAACGCCAAGTGAGCGGACGTTCTTGTCTAGAGCCTCCTTACCTTCCTCTATATGTCACGCGTATCGTGTGTGTGACATCATAGCTTCTGAACGAGCGAACCGAATTCGATGCGGTTTTTTTAATTTAAAAGCTGACTTAATTGAAATGAGTATTCTTCAATTTCACTTCCTATAATTGTTTTCAGAAAATCTCAGCGGTATAAACTAAAAAGCCTCTTACATTATTTTGAGTGGCTTGATAAAAACAACAATGAAGGAACTATTAAATTAAGTAGACAGGTAAGCACATACAATATTTAATTTCATTAAGTTTTTGGATGGGAAATGAAACACATGTTTTTATTATAGTAAAATTTACTTTAAAAAGCTTGAAAACTTTCTAAAAATAATAAATTAAACAGAAATGAAAGTTCTACAAAGAAAATATTTGGAAAGCGTTGCGAAACGTAACCGAATATCATAAAATCTAAAAACACAACAAATAATACTTCCAAATGTTTTCCTTATAGAATTATTCTGTTTTTGCAGGTGATGACGTCAAGACAATGGTTAACAATAGAGGACTGGCTGGAGTGCTCGCTCCCTTTGTGCAAGCTGATGGTGAGGCACGAAGGGAGGCCCGAGAGATGTGAGACTGATGATGCCATCAGGGTCTGCTTCGCGTCCACTCGGATAGGAGGCGATGTACTCATAGATGGAGAATCTCAGGTAGAAAATGTGACGGTCATAGTCTAAGAGCCTTTTGTATTTTTTCATTTCAAATTTCAGTCTGTCAAGGCAATAGTTATTTATGAACAATTTTTCTGAGGCTAGACTGTATCATTTTTTGAAATAAAATAATCTTTAATTTAATTCATATTTTAATTAGAAATCAAATCAGTGCATCCACTTATATAAACTTACCTGTTTATACTCGCTTGCACGATTATAGGGACTACAAAAAAGTAGGCAATATAACCTAGCATGTTTCTTATGATTCAAAATTTCAATTTCTATTAAATTCATTTGTCAAACAAGTAGCTACAACTGATGAAGCGTAATTTATTCAAACTTAAACTCCAAAAAATATTTATTCATTACATGTGGGAGATGCAACGATCTAATTCCAAGCATTCTTGTCCTCTACATAATCCTTGACTGAATAATAACAGAAAAGAAAACAAAAATAATTAATGAGGAGTAAATGGACGGCCTTGTCGCTAACAAGCGATCTCTTGTAATTCTCTCTTGTCTTCAATTTGATGATTGAAAATGTTGTTTTGCAGGAGTCTTTGTCAATGTTTATGATGCCGGAACTTTTGCCAGCCATGTTATCCGTCGAAGCGCTCGAAGACAACGAAGTTTTAAGAGTAGAGGGTGTTAGATTGTTTAGCAGAATTAGCGACAGAAAGTCGAAACCCAACATAGAACTCCTCGACGAACCGAAGACGGTAATTTACTTCTAGTTAGGCGCACTAATCAATTAGTAATTAGTATCGCACCCATTTTCATACATGTACCTATGTATACCTTAATGTAATCTTTATAAGTGAATGAGAAGTTTATAATTACTTGCATGTTAAAATAATCGTTTTTCAAATATATCGATAAATATTTCAATTACTTTTTTCTTGTAATTTAAAAATAATTTTTTGCTTTTTAGGTTTTAGTCTAACTTTTAGATCATAGTTGTGTTTGGTTTTATATCAATAAATCTGGACTTTTGTAGAAGCTCGGACCATGTGTCCGAAGTTGAGTGTTGACGTTATTATTAATTTAAAGTTAGACCTTTTAACGAAAAATTTGTAAAGAAGTTATTTTATTGAAGAATGTATAATTATTAAAATCTTAAAATTGTTGTAGGTTAACGTATGTTTGATGGACGCAGAAGACTACAGTACCCTTCCGGCTAGCCAATGGGAAGAAGACAATATCTTGAGGGAATTGAATAAGAGCCTTTTGGCTTTCCAACAGTCTCCAACTAAGGCTCGTGATTCAAAACATGAAAGAAGATTGTCACCAATCGGTATGATTACATTTTCTCATAAAATTAATTTCTACTTCTCTGATACTATAAATTTTCAGCTTAAACCAAAGAGCCGATTTTAATGAAATTTAGGATAATGGTAGACTATAGCTTGGAAAGGACAACTAAAGCTACCTTTTATTGCGAATTAAAAGCTTGAAGGGGTTGAAGTAGGGAAAACACGTGGGTGGAGTCACGGGCAAAAACTGGGTGCGTTGTTTTAAGGAGAACGGAGAAAAAATATTCCTGTTGAGTGCGGCGGAACAGTTATTTAATTAAATAAGCGCAATTGTGTTTCAGGTGAATCCTTCAGCCAGTCACCGACAGACGTGGAAGCGACAGTGATGATAAAACAAGCCTCTTCCTGCAGTACAATCAACAGTCTGAACAGCAGAAGCCCCTCCCCGCAGAACTACTGCGCTGCCACCCTTAACCTTAATGATCCCAGTGAGTTTTTCCAGCTTCTTTTAAACTAGTGAAATTGAAGAAAATTAAAAACCTCACGGTACGGTATTTGCTATCATCACGTTGGGGATTGTTTAAATTGTCTTCAATTTCATTTTTATATGTTTTAACTAATAAACAGTCACTCTTAAATCAGGTATCGCGATTGGTCGCCTTGATTTTATTTTTACGTGTCTGTATTACAGGTCTTGAACTTCAGAAACAGAAATGTTGGCTATCTCCAGATGCGGGTACTTTAAATAATCGTCGAGGTAGATTTATCGTACTCGGTTCATCCGGGGAATGTTTACCTGTGACAAGGAATTCTGGCCTCCAGAACATCGAATCGCAAGAAGACAGCCTATATTCCAGCTGCACCTCCAGTGATGATGAGTTCCATAGTGCGAATAGCAGCTTTGATGATGGTATGATATTGTATCTCGAAAATAACTTTTAAATTATCTATATTAACATTATAAATTTTAGGCTTTGCTTGTTTAATTTCAAATTGGCTAAGTACATTAATTAAAATTGTTTTAAAAAACTAGAAAAATAATTCCTTTCAAAAATAATTTCAGTTAGTTTCCTGCAATTAGACCCAAAATTCAACCAATCAAACCAATAAACAAAAAACATTCTAATATAAGTTAATAGATAATAGAATCCGGCTTACAGGAGTAAAAAAGCAGATTGTACAAGGCCTAATAACCGAGGGTATCTAATCAAGGGTTTATTTATATTATAAGTGTACTAAAACGTTAGTGATATGTTTTAAGCTGGCAGCGAAGACGAAGGACGGGGTGAAAGTGGTCGACCGAACTCATTGCAATACTCAAAAGAGCTGTCAACTGAGGAGAGGAGGCTGAGTTATGCCTCTCACGCTCAAGAGAATCGCAAGAGGGAGGCGGAAAACTCTTCCAACACCGGCACCTCGGGCGACTGGTCCACGGACAGCTCCAGTTATGCAGTTGGTGTAAGCATATCTGGGGCTGAAGTTGATGATAACAATATAAGGTAGGTTTTCTAATGGGTGTAGATTTGTCTGTGACATCGTAACTCCTAAACGAACAAAGAAAAACATCAACATGGTTTTTGTTTGAAAGCTGATCGTGATGCCTCTTGACAATTTATGAAGACTTGTTCATCCTTTCACGAGATATTCCTATTTACAATTATAATTTTGGGATTATTTTAAATTGTCTTCAATTTCACTTGTTAACATGGGAATTTCAGAGTTAAACGCGGTGGTTCCGTCGGCTTTGTTTTAACTGAGGAAGAAGTGGTTGAGAATCGAAAACCTCAGAGACGACAGCTTTCAAGGAAAGAAACCGGAAACAGTTCTATTTACAGCTTTAGCACAGACTACACGTATGTATATATAGTGATACAACTAAACTTTTATAAAATACTAAGACCTTTAGTTAAGCGACAATAGTGTGTGGCGGCTTGTCGCTGTCGCTTGACGAATTGTATGGAAATGCGTTACGATTACGACAAGCAAACGTGAAATTCCACACCAATTCACACAGCGTTAGTGGGTGTTGAGAAATAAGCGTACCGTTCCTTTCTAAAGGCTGATAAACACCGCAAATATAGTTTCGAAAATTGCAGGTCAGAATTAGAAGAGGTCTACGAACAATTCAACCAATGGCTAAAAGACCCAATTGTCGATGGTGAAGGTGACAATAAGAACCGCGAACTCGATTCGAGAGACTTGGCAGTGATAAGGTAAGAAAATATTTCATCATTACATAATTTTCCGTCACATTTATATCTGTATCAAAATATATGAGTCTATTCTTTTCAAATTATATTTGAATTTTCGTTTGTAACGAGTAATAATTTGAAATAATAAACATAAACTTCGTGGCTTTAAAATTATCTACGTGCTACTTACTATCCTCGCGACTTCGTTGGTCTGTTACAGATTTGCTGGGTCTCTGCTGAAGCGAACGTTGAGTGAGTCGATGGCCAGTGGGGCGGGAATGGGCTCTGGCGCGGAAGTGGCAGAACTCTACGGCAGGGAGAGAGAGAGAGTCGCGCCAAAAAGACTCGCTCTTGCCGCGAGATCTTTGTCCCTCGAGCTGGCGCGCCATCGACATCGATTGGCCGCACATCTGGTACTGATACTAATATTTGTTTAGAATATTATGAATAAATATCCCAACATCTTCTAATATAAATCTTTATGAACCCTTGAAAACTTGTTTAGATCCATTCTTTATCTTGTCTCGTTGGTTGTGTACTATTGTGTTACTTTAACAGTGTAAAATTGTTGATCTATGCAACTAACTTTAAAATTAACTTTATTTCGTTAATTTTGCAATTATTAAATAAATTAAAAACTAACTAACGCGATTGAATCATTAGCACTTTCTTCGTAGGTATACTAAATTTAAACTATTAAAATAATACCTACTACATTCAGTTAGTACGGGTTTTTAATTACACAATCACTAAATTGCTTTTCAAGCTCCAGATGACAATGCAAGCATTTGGATTTTTAGTTTTTTACTCCATACAAGCTAATCCAATCCTGATGTAAATTGAAGTCTATATTAATAAAGTAAGCAATATAAAGCATGAACTAAGTTATTTGTATAGAACTAAATGCAATTTGCTTAAAATTAGGATAAAAACAACAGAGGCTTATGCTAACAAAACAATCAATATTTATTTATAAAAATTAATAATGTTAATTAAGCCTTCAGTCGGGTATCTACTAGGAAAATAAAAAGCTGCTAAAACACTAAAATTTACACTTATTAAAATATTAATTAAAATTGTGGATTAATTTGACAGCGACGTAAAATAAAAGAATCGATACCCGAGGAGATAAATAAAGGAATGGAAAACGGGACAGAGAAAGACTCGAACTGTACAAGATCGTTTAGTACCTCAACTGAGAGTTGTTCGACCCAGATTTCTAATCCCACTAAGGGAAGTCTTAAAACGAAACAACTTAACTGGGTCGTGAACATGATCGTAGAGACGATAGAAGAGAATATTGAATGCGAACCCGTGACGATTAAAATAAAGAAACATAAGGTCAGACTTGCTAGCGTCTGTCGCTATTTTTTCTTTCGGACATTACTAACCATTAACCTTTCCGAGTCCAGTCACCGGCTTTAGCGGCTCGTTTTTATGTTGTGAAGTAAAGCTCGGCTCCTAATTGCTACTAGTCGTCGGTTGATTTACGCCACGTACGCTAATTACTTGTATTAATAATACCAGCAACCATTCATTAGCAAGCCTCTACTGAAACAGAATTCCAATTGAGTTACTTGCCGGTTTTCTTAGATCTATAAAATATTGATCTAAGAAAAATAGATTGGACAAAAGTCAATTAAAAAACGATCCGTTAAAATAGTCTGCGAACATCGGTTTAAATGCCAAGCCAGAAACGCTCATTAAGGGTCATGGGAGCTAACTGCACTTGAGTGTTAAAAGATCAAACTAAATGGCATGATTGTTAAGATTTTAAACAAGTTTTTTCGTGTTACAGGACCATATTCCAAAACATTTTCTCTTCTAATATTAAAATGCCGTCAGAAATATCAACCTTAAAAAAACATGGTCAAACAAATTTTAAAACTACAAATTATGGTTTTGGAACACGGGCCATATGCTAAATTTAAGATTGGCAGCTTCAAATTACCAGTAACCAAGCTAGTATCACATCCTTAAATCGTTTCATTTCATACTTAATACCTAAATAAGTGAAATTCAAGACCCCCGACATGATGATAAGAAATAAGACGATAAGCTGATAAATTGTAGGTAAGAACCACTGATCGTGTCAGCGTCAAAAAAAATAGCGACGAAATCGGTCAATCTGTTAAGAAGCTGCGATGCCACATTCGGGAACACAAACACTTCAAACTTATAAATCAAATCGTCGGGGGTAAGAATAGGAGATTCGAATAAGGAATTCACTTTATGTTTCAGTTGAACGAATTGGCCAACAAAATCGTGTCTGGAGGGTCATGTAGGCCAGTGGCTACTGGTAACTGGGGCTGTGGCTCAAGGCAGCGTGGTAACCCGCAGTTGAAACTACTCCTGCAATGGATGGCGGCGAGCGTTGCTGGTGTCCCAGCGCTCTTCTATTATACTTTTAGAAACGAGAATCTCTTCAAGGTAACACTTACTTAGGTCTCATTCTAATATTACACATTTATAAGTGAGCTTGTTTGTTTCGCTTCAACGCATATAGACCTACCTACCTTTTCTTCAAAACAGTATCAAAACTGCCAGGCTTGAGCCTGTTTTCACTGGAGAAGGTGCTCACTTTGACTATTTTAATTTATGAAGCTATTTTGATTTTTTTGTTTGATAGTTGGTGACGGCCTTCAGAGGCGGCACAAAATCTTTTGGAATTTTTATTTCTGTTCTGTATATTATTAATTTAAATTCACTTTGGAATCAGTTAAATTTTATTAGTAGTTAAATTTCGTGAATTAGATGATAAATGACAGTCATTCTATACCCGAAAATAATTCAGGAATATAGTTAGATTTCTAAACCTTCAAAGAACCAAAATGGAGGTTATCAATTCGACTTGTATTTTTTTAACTGTATTAAATGATATAGTATCTAGTCGAAGTGCTCCCATTTTTTTTTTAATTTTTACGATCAATAGTTTTCAGGATATTGAAAGAATAGTTTCACAATGGGGCGAGAAATCGCTGAAATTCGAGCGACCGCGTCGTACTTATTTGCTTTTAACACATAAAATTTTTATGCCCTTAATTAATTTTATTTATCAACTCTACATCTTTTTACTTATAAAAGGTTCATTTATAATAACACTTTTTAGTGCGTTTTGAGGTTTTTTTTAAATATTTTTTATTTTGAAACTGATTTTTTAGCTGGATACACTTGTCAGAGTGCTGGTAGATCGAAAATGGACAGTCGGTCAACTCGCAAGAGCTGTGATTAAATTTTCGCGGCAATACCTACACGAGCACCACGTCATTCCGGACAACCATACGCTGTTTGATGAACTTATAGGCATTGAAAAGATACCAGATGATGATTAAACTGTAAACATGTTGGATGACGATAAAGCGAGATAGTGAAAATCATTTTTCTAAAAATGTCAACCAATTCAAACACGGGCGTGTCTAGTGGTAGCCGTAGTAATCGGATGGTTCAATAAAATAAAAAAATGAAGTGCATGAAATAAACATAATATTCAAATAAAAAAATTAAAGGATACACTATCCATACTTCTTCAAATTTATTTTCGGCTGTGAGTCGCGAGGCTCTGCACAGTAAGGCCGTGGGCAGTGGTCCACACCGCCTACGCCGCCTCTGCAGCTGCCCTCTGAGGTACTCATTTTCGAACCATTACGACTTAGGGGACTTCAATAAATGAGCATACCTCTCTTTAAAATGCCGGCAACGCACACGTGGCTTAACAGGTATTGAGGATGTCCATGACCGGCGGACAGCTCCTCGCCCGTTTACCTCCTATCTTATTTTAAAAAATAATAATTGGCAAATGTAAACAGATGAAATCGAAAATAATTTCGGTTCTAAAATTATAAGGGAGAGTCGCAATGCTTGCAAATTCTCAAAACAGCGAAACAAGTAACTCTTGCAATTATAATATCATTGACAAATTATTGTTAGATACTTAACATAATAATATATTAGTATTTTTTCTTTTCATAACAGGTAGAGACCTGGAGAGATTGTAGTTCGGTTTACCGTCTATGGTTCAATAGTGTTGCCCTATTACACCTTTCAAGTTAAAATATATATAATTATTTCGATGCATTTACGAATTAAATAGAAAATTACTTAAAATGTATATAAACATTATCCAATATGTATTTAGTGATAGAAAGACATTGATAATAATATAGCTAATGGCTTTATAATAGTAATTAAGACATCATTAACAATTATAATAAAAGCAATATTAAGTTTGATCCGATTTCAGGATATTTTTGTACAAACATATAAATATTAAGGGGACACTGTTTAAATACTCATTTGCACTTGTATTTCTTAAGCACAATCCGAAAAGTTGGATTTATTTGTTTTGTTACATGGCCTTTAAAAAAGAACGTCGCTCTTATTTCTCGACATCCATTAGTGCTGGAAATTTGTATGGAAATGACAAGTCGTGTCGTTACGTAACGTCACCAAAACACATTCCCATACCCAGCGTAAGTGGGTGTCGAGAAATAAGCATGACATTCTTGTGTATATGGCACAGTTGAGTAGGTTACATAAAAATATTTCGTGAATGGCGTTTTTTTTGTTAATACAGAAAGGTCTTCCATAGAATGGTTCTCAATGTGTCCAAAGTTTAATAATTTATGTAATCATTTATAATACAAAAGATAAATGCAAAATAAATAATTGCATCCAAAGTGCGTTTTATTATATATCCTAATTAATTCAAGATTTACTCACAAAATAAAATATTAATTTAATTCAGCCAAACTATAGCAGAAAAATCTTAAAACCTATGGAACCTACATCCAAATTTTTTGCAGAATGAATATTTATGTTTTATTTATTACTTTTTAGTGCACTTTGTACTCTGTTTATAATTTCTTTTTTATAAAACTTAACTATCAAAATATCATCTTTAAAAGTAGGAAAACATACAATAAAATCAGTTTACTGCACAAATGTTTATTCTAATAAAAATACAGCAACACGAGAGACTTGTTTATAGGTAAAGATTTATAACCTTTTTAGGCCATATTCCAAAATGTTTTTTCAAGTCTTAATTTAATTCTGAGACTTGTCAATTAAAATATAATTTTTGAATGGTTACAAGTTACAGTTAAGTGTTGTGTTACTACTGAAATTAATTGAATGTCTCAAAAATAAATCTACATGAGTATTTATCTTGGAATATGGCCGTAAAGCCACAGAAAAATGGTGATGCGTTCACTTCATTAAAAGTAGTTGAAGTTGCTTGATCATATTTGTAATATTATCATAACTTGGACTCCTGTCCAAGTTATTATTCCTATGATATCATAGTCCTGGGGTCCTCCCCTATGATATTTATGAATTAACACATTTGTCTATGACATTGGTGATTCTGTTGATGTTATTGATCGCTTTTGTCTGTGCCTGTAAGCGAACGCATTAGTCTATGGTATTATAGTTAATCAATTTCCCCCTCTAAAAGAAGAGTCCTCTCATGCGCCGCCCCATTCCCTGTCTGTCGTACATTACATTGAATCTGTTCACCAACTGATTTATAGCGTTGCAGCCCTTTGTGATTGTACCCAGATAAGTCATAAGCGCCACATCGTTGCATTGCTGAAAAAAAAATTAAAATGTGAAATCTCATAACACCATTAAAAAAGCACCTACAAACATATACGACATCCCCTCATATACGAGTATAAACGTTGCTCGGCTAAGATCATTGCTCGTCTCGTTTGTGTCAATGTCATTTACTGTGAGAATATTGAATAGTCAAATTCTCATTTTCTTTAAATATGAATATGATCAAATGTACTTACATTATAGAAATGTGTGCGGAATTGCTGTGAAGTGAGCAAGGGCAAGCGATTGGCTAAAGCTCGAGCTTCCCTAAGTAAAGCCGGTCGAGGAGGCAAAGTACCATCTCTTATAGCCCTTACAGTACTGAGAACAGCTCTCACTCGGGAAACTAACATTTTTATCGCTGACCGCTGGGCTGTTAAGTGATCCGCAACTGTAATATAAAAAAATATATTTAAATTTAATAAACAATAGTATCAAATTAAAGTTATTTTTTTTAAAAAATACAATATCTCCGGTTCAACTTTTGCCTTACAACTAAAGCCAAGAATTTGTCCAAGGTAACTTAAAATTAAGCCTTTTACTAATGTTGGTTATGTATTAAGTATCAAAGATAAGTTACTAATACAGATAATATTTGATTTCACTTGTGGTCTATGTTTATTTAAAAAAACAAATATTTAATTAAAAAAAAGTATTTGCAGTCAATATTTGGTTTTTTGTAGGAGCTGATCAAACATAACCTCAAGATTTATATTAGGAAATAATAATTCAGTTTACCTAAACTGTTAAATGCAGCTTCACCGGATTGCACCCTAGCAACATGGTCAACCCCAATCCTCTCAGCTTCTTCTGCGGCCAAAGTGTATGTGAGAGGAGCTAGTAGCATTGTTGCTCTTCCATTCACCACATCTATTACTGACTCATATAGATCTACTGGCAATTGCTGGAAATGACATCAGAAAAACAAGAGATAGTTATGAAAAGTTGTTTATTAAATTCAAATATTAATATTTAATGAATTATTTTAAAAAAATCCTAAGAGTACAAAACTAATCTTCATACAGTTTTCACCTAAGGACAAAGCCATTTAAGATGAAATACTGACTGTATTGTTAAAACTAGGGATCATATATTAGTTTGGTCAATCAGCTTAGAATTACAAATTTAGTTTAAAAAGGCTCAATTCAATATATAAAATACTTAATAATAATAATTACCTCTCCATTTCTCCCACCTGGATGTAGCATCAACATGACAGGACACTCATTAATGTCACAAATCTGTCTGTGAACTGCAATGTCTCGTTCTGTGGGTGCCTCACCCGTTGTGTACCAACCCAAGAAGTCCATTTCCGAAAATACTTGTTTAACTAAATCATGTATATAGATAAAAATTACATTTAAAATACAATATTTGGATTATTAATTGATAGTGCAACTGTATATAATAAAATGATGTATAGAACTATAATATACTTACATTGTTCTTCTTTTAAATTGTAGTAATCTCTGTCAATAACAATATCTCCTTCAATGACACTAAATACCAGCTCAAAAGAATTCATTACTTCAATATTACGTCCCTTTTGTTTGCCAATAAGAGCTCCAACAACTGAAAAGAATAAAAATAATAATAAATATAATAGAGAAGGCAGAACACAGGCCTAAACACAGCACCTATTGTGTGGAGGTTCGTGTCTCTGAAACCACTACCATGGTGTCATGGGCTCTGCTGTTTCTAGCATCTGATGGGGAGGCCTTTTTTGCATTAATTTCTAAATGTATATTTTTAACTTTTTTATAATTATATTACATATATAAAATTGAGACAAGTTTACTTAAGTAAATAGAGAGAAATAATAATAATAGTTTATTTTTTTGATTCTGCAGGTAGTTGCAGTTCTAACTTAATTACATAGTTTACTATACTATACTTCACTAGTTATGTAGTTATGAAAAACCATTTTACTTATAAGCATTCAAGACACAGCAATGGTTAAAAAAATACCTGTTTGGGGTGAACCCTCCTGAGCACGCAGTCTTGTCCAGTGTTCTGAGACATTCATTATAACTAAAGGATGAAGAGATACAGTGACAGATCCAGACGAAGCGTTGGTTACTACAATACTTTTGTTGGCTCCCGGAGGAAGCGCCGCCGGTGAAGCTGGGTTAGGAACGTCAACCGATGGGCCAGATGAAGCACTTTCCACTTCCACTTCCATCTCAAAATCAATTCTATCGGCACTAGACATTTTTTCTATCAATTTGCTATACAATATTTTCAAATGGAAAAGAAAATCATAGTGAAAAATACAATGACCAATTATTTATTACTTCTAAGTTAGGATTAATAATACCCTAGCCTAGATCACAATCTTCGATCACGAACTTCAACTGGTAAAGTACCTAGGGAGTAGAGAGATTTAAATTTCTTAAACTTTAAAGAAGAATGAAATGCTATTGAAAACCTTGCCAATTACTTTAGATTTCAGATTCAGAATCAGTCGACCGCGACTAAAGGTTTGCAGTTTGCACCGGAGCTATGAGTACCGACTACCGGAGAATCACCGGTCATTAACCGGTAAAACTAATCGTTTAAAATAATCGGATATTAACCGATTGATCTCCGGTGATGTCGCATCTATAAAAAATACTTTAAAATATAAGTAAACTCTATAAAATAAATTAATTTTAAATATATTTTTTTATAAATAAATCATTATATAAAGTATATAAATTGATTATTCTTATTTCTTCATTTGTAATGTATACATTGAAAAAAAGAAACAAAATTTCTTTAAGTGGCTTTCAGACTACGCTATATTTGCTATAACAATATCGCGCACCATATATTTAGTATGGATACGTTCACATTGCGCTATACTATATTATGTATAGCTCTATTTTAGTAAGTATAGCAAGCCCATACTATATATAGTATGGGCTTGCTATACTTACTAAAATAGAGCGATACTGAGTTCAGATGTGCTATATCGCGCGCTCCTCCTCCCTCACCCCCGCGGCGGCCATCCCGTAAGCGAAACAAGCAAGTAGTGACAACTGAGCTTGCTATATATTATAGCCTTATAGCGTAGAGTGATTGCCATGCTATATAGTATAGGCATCTGCTCTATAGCAAATATAGTGTAGCAAGTATAGCGTAGTCTGAAAGCACATTTATTCTCCGGTGATCTCCGGTTTTCACCGGAGATTGCCCAATCACCGGTGAATTCAACCGGTTGTCAAATTTCGCTCCGGTGCAAACTTCTAACCGCGACGTTATCCGTAATCCGACGAGTAACGACTGACAGTGACAATCTGTGCTGAAGTCTGAACTCTAAACTGTCAACTCTCAAGTCTGATGACATATTATAGACTTAAGTACTATTTGTAATAATTACTCTCAAATTATTTGAGAGCTGTGAGTAGTCATGGTCAGTTGACATTTTCATTTTAAAACAATCTGGCAAATTATTTGTTATTTGTCAAACATGATCATTGATCAATGGTCATCAGTCATCACTCATCGATCTTAATGGTTTATGGTAGTTATATAGTAGTTAGTAGTTTGCAATTTGCAATTTGCATCGTACCGACTACCTTATAGGTAATTAAAATGTTAAATTTAAGTTCCATGCATATGGAGTTATCATTTACGTAAGACTTGTGAACTAATCAATAATTTAAGGAGTGTTTTATTAAGATTTCTTGGATTTGGATATGTCAACGAAAAATTTAATAGCACGTTAACGGTAACTCGTGCTCAGCTACATCTGATATATGTTATATTGAGCTACTATATTTATCAGGTCAGAAGGTTTTTTTGTGACTATCATAACGATTTAACAACAATGGCAGCGACGGTGACCAAAGTTGTAGGAGTTGCTAAGGATATATCACCACTCTACTATAGAATGTTGTCAAAGTTTCCTCAAAACTTTACCTTTTGCTTTGCATATGGATCAGCAGTAAAACCTCAAATTGGAAATGAGAAAAAACATAACATGATTGACTTGATATACTGCGTGGATAACTCTTACAGATGGCATGGTGCAAACCTTGAAATGAATCCTTCCCATTACTCTGCTCTTCGGTTCTTGGGCAAAGGCTTTGTAGCGAAATTTCAAGAAAACTGGGGGGCTAAGGTTTATTTCAACACATTGGTGGAAATGAAGGAGGAAAATGTTACAATAAAGTATGGAGTTGTATCACAGAAGGACTTAATAACAGACCTTTTAGACTGGAACTACCTGTACTTAGCTGGTAGACTGCATAAACCTGTAGAAATAATTAAACAAACAAAAAGTTCTCATTTGCAAAATGCACTTCAGTCTAACTTAAGATCGGCAGTGCACACAGCTCTATTGATTTTACCTGAAACATTTTCAGAATATGATTTTTATTTTGCTATATCAAATTTAAGTTATGCTGGAGATTTTCGCATGACATTTGGTGAAAATAAGAATAAAGTTAGAAATATAGTACAACCCCAATTACTCAGCTTTAGAGAATTGTATCGTCCAATATTGCAGCAATTCCATGCTTATGTTGATTTTCCTAATGGGGATGCACAATGCCATCAAGATCTGAATCCTAAAACTAAATTGCACCATCTAATGCAGTTGCCCATGGTTCCACAACAGAGAATAGTGAAGTTCTGGAATCATGGTGGACCACAGCAGGACATGGAGGATGTATTGAGAGCAGTTGCATATGACATTGATTGTGCTGTTATTTTAAGACAGATACTTAAAGACCTAGTATGGCAATCTAGTATACGACAATCTTTAAAAGGCATACCCACAGCTGGCCTCCTAAAATCTATAAGATACAGCGCTAAGAAGATTGCAAAAATGTTTTAACTTGTTCCAATGTTATTTGTATATTAAAGAATTAAATAGATGTATATAAGTAATCTGTGTATTTTTTTATAAAGTTTATTTAAATCCTTTTGTTTGCTTTTAGGCAAAAATGTTATCTGATGAATCAAGCAGTGACTCAGAAACTGGCCGGTTTAAGTGCCAGACAAACAAACAAGATGAACAAAGAAGAAGGGATGAAACTAGATCTACAAATAGATCAAGATCTCCGGGGAGACATAAGCGTTTAAATAGCAGATATGATAATTCAAAGGGAATTGAAAGACGAAGAGATGAGAGAGATCGATTTAATAAACATAGATACAGGTGTGATAGGTATTCTCCTATTAGATCAAGACCCTCTAGAGATAAGAGCAAAGAAAGAAGATCCCGTGATAGGCAAAGACAAAATAGGCATTCAAGAGAACAATCTAAAAATAAAGATTTCAGTCAAAATAGAGATCAAAGAAGAAATTCTAAATCAAGGTCATCTAAATCACCTAAGCATAGCAGAAATCTAAAGGATGAAATAAAAAATATTATTACTACAGATAGGGCTTCTGAGAAATATGATAGGAAACCTAGAGATGTAAGCCCACCATCTCCAATTCAGACAGTCAAAAAGTCTGAAGTTTATAAACCACTAGAGCAACCTAAAATCAGGAATAGTGATAGTCCTGTGGTGATTGATAATGATAGTCTTGAAGAAGAAGTACAGCCTGGGTCATACTACAGTATGATACCAGCTGTTGTTAAAGAAAAATCTGAGGAATCTAGTGAAATTGATTCATCCGATGATGAAAAGCTGCGCGCAAAACTTTTAAATTTAGAAAAGGAGTTGACAAAAAATAAAAAGAAGAAACACAAAAAGAAGCATAAAAAGAGACGTTCTAAATCCAAAGAAAAAATCGTGGATTCCTCTGTGGAAGTTACCAGCACAACTGATATTCAGGAAGTACCAAATGAAGTAACTACCCAGTCTACAGAGGTTACGTCTACACAAAAAAATAACCGTAAAGATAGCAGTGAGGAGGGTGAAATATTGAGTGAAGATGAAGAATTTGATCCGAACGATCTAAGGCACAAATTGAAAAGATCCAAAACAAACACAGAAGCACAGCCTAAATTAGATGCTTGTGGGCCTGTGTTGCCGCCTCATTTGCAGAAACGTTATAGGAAGAGTGTTTCTCCTGATGATGCTACAAAAACTTCAAAGGAATTGGTCAAAAATATAGGTGTGTTCATTTTTATTTTGTTTTAATTTAAATATGTAATATTGTGTATAAGTAGGTAATAATAAAAGGTATGGCCATTACTCTTCGACTCACAATACTTGGAGGTTCTGTTTCATATTACAATTGTATATGTTACAGTTAGATCCGTTTTTAGTTATTAAGCGTTTTCTCTAATTATAACCAGTTTTTCCTAAAAGCCTTCGTTAGAACTAAAATTTACAATACAATACAAAAAATAATCAAATTAAGAAAAGTAAAAACCCAGGCTCTAAGTCAGGTGATGGAGGTCAACCAATCAGAATAATGCATAATAAACTTTGACCTCATTTAAACAGTTCCAACTAATTCATTTTGAAAAAACGCGTTTTATCTCACCGATTTCTTGGTTGAGCAGCAGTTAATTCTAGTACATAGTTACAAAGATTTTTAGTAAAAACGGGTTTTCACTGTAACATATATTTGTCTTTGTTCTCAGTTTTAATTTTTATAAATTATATCCATAAAAAAGAAATGTAGGTACTTCAATTATTTTATAAACCGCGTTATTCACGGTTCAAATGGGCTATAACACACGAAGATTATTCAATTTGAACCAGTATTTCCTAAGATTAGCGTGTTACACGACACAGTAAACTCTTTTAGCAGTTTAATATAAGTATACATTTTATTAACTCGTTAAATATAAATTACAGGGCCAATCATACCGTCCGAGATGCGAAAAATTCTAGCTGAACAAAGTCCGGAAGTCATAAAAGAAAGTTCAGATGAAGATGGCATCGGTCCTTTGCCAGTTGGTTCCGAGAAGAAATGGTCAGAAGCTCATCAGCTACTTGAAGAAAGGGCTTATGAAATGAAGATAAAGAAATTGCAAGGGGAAAGTGTGAAAAATAAGGATGCCGGTCGAGAACAATGGATGTTAGAGTTGCCGGAAGGAAAAACAAAGTTCTTGGGTCTTGAAGCTCGTGGGTTCAGAGCCAGGGAGGGACCCGATATGTCTGACAGGTAAGTTATACGTAAACATCTTCTTTTAAAGCCACAACGCAAGAGGGTAGTGATAACTTTGACGTGCCAGTGTGTCTGTCTATCATCGTAGCTCCTAAACGAATTGACCAATTTTGATGCGGTTTTTTTTTCAAAGCTGACGTGGTCGTGATGAATTTTAGTTTCAATTAATGAAGATCGGTTCTTGTCACCACTGACCAGCAAGTCAGGAGGTTTTTTTAAATTGTCTTTAATTTGACTTAGTATATTAAAATAAAAAGTGTTATTTTCAGATCAAGTTGGACGGATACACCAGAAGAGAAAGCGAAAAAAGCAGCTGGATTGGTGAAGGAAAACGCGTCAGATAGCTTGCAAAGAGAAGCCAAGGAACGGCAGGTTTCCAACAGGGATGAGGAGCAGGAGCGGGCGGTGAGGTATGGGACAAAGATAGAGTACTTAACATTGTGTTTATGGTAGTTGGACGAATACTTAACAGAATTCATCCACTCACCACGAAACGTCTTAATAATAGATATAACAATTAACGACGGCTGAAGGGACGAAGTATATATTTATATAATTATAAGAGTGAGCAAGAGGACTGGTGCGTTCCGTGATGGTAAAGGATCAGCGCCGCCTGTGCACCAGCATCCTGCGATCCGCGGTTATGTTGTGTTGCCAGCCTTTCAGATATTGGCACGCTCGCCACTCCCGAAGAGAGCTAAGCTTATTTCCCTTGGAAAGTTTCCTTTGGATTCAACTTCCTTTAATAGGTGGGTGGGCAGGTAGGTTCGCTCGTAGAATTAAGTGGATCGCAAAGATTATTTCCATTGGTCTAGATTCTCCTTTCATCGAGTGGTTCATAGGAGAAACTGGGTAGGAGGAATTCTACATTATTAGATTATAATTTGATTGTTTTTTTTTTTTCTATCAAAGTATCATATGATATTTTGATAAGCGCTACCAAATGTTATAGATAGATGATTTTTGTGTATGCTCTGAAGCTTTTCAAAATTTTTATTTATTTTCAGGAAGCACAAGAAGAAACATAAAAGAGATGAGAGTTTATTAGAAATGCATCAAAAGAAGCTCAAAAAGAAAAAGAAGGTAAGTTTTTATTATAAATCGTTATAAAAATAATTTCGTAAATGTTTTAAGTATATTTGGAGAGCTGAAACTCCTAAACCAATGAACCGATTTTGATGCGGTTTTTTTTTGTTTAAAAGATGTCGTGATCGAAATGAATCTTAGTTAATTCCATCATCAATAAATTTATGCGATGCTGAAATACGGGCATGGATTTCCGTTAAAATTGTCAGCTTCCAGCCAACTAGTTCAAAAACGTACTTTTTTGTAAACATGGTCCAAAAAAAAATGATAACGCGAC
Source organism: Aporia crataegi (assembly GCA_912999735.1). Lineage (NCBI taxonomy): Eukaryota > Metazoa > Arthropoda > Insecta > Lepidoptera > Pieridae > Aporia > Aporia crataegi. Next base: position 379,487 of record OU538742.1, read on the forward strand.
TGAGTTTTTGGCTGTTCTTAAATTATTGGCACAGCCTTAAATTTAAGTCTTATATGAAAAATATTTGACAGAAATCTTTTCTTACAGAAGGAAACAGAAGAGAAGAAAGAACGACGTCCGTTCAGTCGTGATGAAGACCTTCAAGTAAACAGGTTTGATGAGGCCCAGAAGAAGTCCATCATCAAGAAGGCACAGGACTTGAACTCTAGATTTTCGCGGGGCGATGCTAAATATTTATAACAGATTTTAATTAAGTGTAAATCTTCAAAGATACTTAAATTTTAATTTCATTATTATTAGCCGTATAAGTTCTGAATGACGTCAATCCGGAACTACATTGCGTCGAACTTCGTGGTTTTTATAAAACACCTTTTGTCCTACTTCAATCCCTTACCCTTTTTCTTGCCTTCCTCAAGTAGAATGACTAAAACCATATAAAAAGATTTTGTTTTATTTGTTAATAAATTTATATACTTTGTATATAACGTCCAACTATTATCCCTTATAAACGTTGCTTAACTTCAAATAATGTCTTAAATGTTCTTTCACTTTCTCGCTCACGTGGTACTATTTACATAAACATAAGTGATAAAGCAATTTGAGCAACGATTATAGGGGGGGGGGGGGGGGTTTAAGCATACACTATTTTTACTATAGTGTAAATAAAACAATAATTATTAAAATATTGATTTTTTTATTGAAAAAAGTTTATTGTCAATTATGAAAAAAAAAACTTGTGCCCTAAATATTATTTGCGGCACATAAGTGCACGTAAGGATTACGTAAAAAGGTTTTAGTTTTAATCCAAAATACATAATTTCCGCTGTATTCAATATCTGCCTTGGAACGAGTTTGATTATTTCTTTTGAAATAATGTCGAAAAAGTAAAGAAGTTTTTTAGACTCGTAAAATGTAAGTTTCGGTAAATTATGTTATTTTAAAGTTTAATTTTATGATTGGAAGTTTTAGGTTTAAAAAAACAAGTTCAATTTTTGCAAGCATCTTGCGATGTATGTATTGTAAATATATAATTGTGCTATGGACAAGACTTTTCATTTTTTAAGTAAGTATCATATAAGGCTTTGGGATTCGAACCCTGGACTTCCACAGAAAAGTTCACAATGAGCCGATAACAAATTCGAGTCGGGAACGTCAACGTGAATGCGATTGATGAATATGATTTATGTGTCTGTTCTGTACCTAGTCTATTTCTATTATTGGAAACATTAACTTCTTTTCAAATTCTATTTCATCGGTTAAATTTTGATTTCACATCGTAAATGTATCCTTTCCGGCCCAAATTTGTTTTCAACTCATTTTGAATACTAGGACCCTTAAATAAAAACCATTTTCAAGTAATTAAACGTTCATTTATTAGGTTTATTTCATACAATTATTCTTCTTTGTTAAAAATGGTAGTTGCGCGTTCAGCTGATGCACAAGTCTTAACCTTCGAGTCTTGGCAGCATAAAGCCTCGTCAGCTGTCATATCAGCATATGCCCATGCTTTGTCACAGATTCGGAAGAAGGCTGACAGCTGAAATGAAGCGGTATGGAAATGTAAATCTAATATGAACTTACAAATATTTTACAAAAACCCAAAGTGGCAACTAAACCTCACCATTTTGTGTTGTGGCACATTTCTGCCGCCGTTTTATTTAAAGCAAAAAAAATCTCTTAAATTGAACGAAAAAAGTAGGATGGTATAAATTTGACCTGTGTAGTTTCTAAAGGAATAGACCGGTTTCTATGCTGTTTTATGGTTTGAAAGTTGACGGTGTACTCGCTCCCGAGGGAATTTACAGGTGTATCTAATTCTATGAGCCAACTTGAAGCATTTTTACTGAACGTAATGTAGCACTAGGGGAAGGGATAAAAAAAAGAAAAAAAATGGTGTAAGTTACGTTGTAATTGTAGGTAATCTAAGTGAAATGTATATCTCAAAAAAATGTTTCTAAATTTCAGACGTATAGATAGGTACCTTAAGTTCATCAGCATCTTTGAGCCTGTTGCATAATATCTCTGGTCCCTTAGCCTTCGTAGCGGTAGCGAGGGCTAGACATAAGTTTTTACACGTGGTGCTGCCTTCCTCATCGCAGTTCACCACTAAACCTGGAGACTGAGACAGCAGAGGTACGCTTTCCGCTGCAGGTGTTGATGTCGGGAAACCACCGCAGGAGCAGTTCCCTTTCGGAGTATCACCCATCAAGGGCGCACTGTTAAATATAATTAAAGTCATGTTCTTAAAATTGTACACAGACACGTCAAACACACCTCTATTTGCATAGGGATTAAAAAAGGAACTGTCTACTACAAAACAACAATAAATAAATCAAAACAAAAATAATAAATAAAAATGCTTCGTATTTACCTTGTATGAACGTCTGCCGCGACGCTTAAGCGCACAGCAAAGGAAAGTAAATATAGACCAAGGTATTCTTTGGTGAACATGATGGCGTATTTACCGATGTCCAATTGATTTAAGAACAAATTTCACACCGCTGAATTTTTTATATACCTAAGTGGTGTTACAATAGGGCGACTATAATTCTGGATTCTTTTGTACTACAGTCTTGTATGTCCTGAAGTTGCCTGCGTAAAATGATGAGAAACTGTAGCTTTTGTTTCGAGTGGTAGGTAAATTTTTCTACCACTCACAGCTTAAATGCGTTTCTATAAAAACATTATTTACTACTCAACGGATAGTAGCTCACAATGACAGATTATCATCTTCTATTCGTGGACAAAATATGTACCTACTATGCGTTACTTGGATAACGACGATATTTGAAATACATATGTAATTGAAATATATATAAATTATCGAACCCAGGCGTTACACATGTAATTGAATTTTGTCCGAATTATATAATAGTCCGAGTCTTTCAGAAAGCGTTGCTATCCTATGGTAATCGGAGCTTGTTATGATACCAACTATATTATACGAGGAAATTGTTTTCTTTCAATATATATCGTTCATTGTGATACAATGAACGATTACCATGTGTTGGTCATTTGTTGATATAACATGGAAAGTATCTCTCCGTTTCCGATTCCTCCTACTTTTTCGTTGTCCGTTAGCATCGCCTGACTATTTCTATTCTTAGTATCCGTCGTTTTGGCAGAGTTGCCTGGAAGAGATCGCTTGGTAGCGATAGAGCAACCACGAATGTTTTCTATATTTGCAGATCAATCTGATGAGACTGATTTAATCAATTGATTAAAAATCTTAAACACTAAACTCCTTACTTAAAGGGATTTTTGAAGTCTTTTTATATAATTATAATAAATAATATTAATTTAAATAAAATCCTGGGTTCAACTCCCACAGAATATGTATTTGGTAGGGATAGAAAGAATATAGATATATATCTGCATCAGTTTTTCCTATTAAGGGGGAAGTCCCGTGATCACTATTAAAATAAAATAAAGAGTAATTTAAAATATTTTATTATTAGGATCCAGTCTTTTAGTATGTAATAGTTTATATTTTTTAAGACTAAATATTTACAAAAAAATCACTGTTATTCTTACAAATATCATGTCAGATACTAAAATTATTTAAAATCATATTTAAACTTTGTGTATGTATTATATGACAACCCTTTCTATTCTTAAAAACATCGTCAAATGACCATACTTACCCCAAGAACATAAAATTAAAAAAGAAATAAGCATCTAATTCATAGAAATAATAATGCTATAATTTGCTTTTCGTTTTTAATCCCCGACGAAAAACCAGTTTGACGTGTATGTGTGACCGATTTTCATTCGTTTTATTTTAGCTACAATGGAGAATGTTCAAACATTTTGATATTTAGTTTCCATATTCTCTATTGAAAATGCAAAAATCGTGTGAAAAAACTATTTGATACGTCAATTTGTACCCGAGACAAAGAATTTTAAAAGTAGGACGACGTGACGTCATTTTACAACAGCTCGCGCAGTCCGTGGCGTTGCTGCTCGAGAAGACAGATAGAGATAAAGAGCGGAGTGTTGTACTGTAACATCACGCTGCTGACACGAGCTGATGAACTTTAAATGCATGTAAAATCACAACTACTTGCTTTTTGAATAAAACAAAAACTAGTGTATTTGTATACATAAAAGCTGTATTGTGACAAAGTTTCAAGCGATTTTGCGTACCTAATAACATTCTCCATTACGATTAACATGTTGGGGGTAAACTGGTATCAAGCAATTCTGCATTTAATTTAAATCACAGGCAATTGTTTTTTCTTAATTCACTAGTAATTTTATTCTAAGAATTGTTAAGTATTATCTCTGGGGAGCTGGTGAAGGTTTGGGCATTTTTCCAAGGAGTGCTTGAATTTCCTTTTTTTCATCATAGTTTTTCCACATTTCATACAAATTTATTACAGCTCTTACTATCTCTTGGATCTGAAATCAGGAAAAAGAATATTTAAAAATCAAACAGGTACTAAGAAATAGATATGAGTTAGGAGTACATATTATAGCAAGTCCTGGAGACATAAAACAGTAAATGGTCAATAAAATACACACCTTTTTTACTGGATCTTTTAAAAAAAAAGTGATGGATGAACAGATCCATTTATGAGATTTATAATCATCAATGTTGTAATCATCAATGTTGGGGAGAAAGGTTTGAATTTCTTCTTGTCTTCAATAGTTTAATTTCAGATCACAAAGAACTTAACAGAATATATTATGGTACTAAGAAACTGATTACCTTGTCCATGTCAACATTAAGTTCAGCAAACCAGGGCTTTAGATTCTCTTTACCAAGCATAACACAAGCAATATGTAAGGCTGCTATAGCAATCTGAAAATACAAAGTTAACAATGACATTTTGTTTCATTAATCTACTCTCTTATAAACTAAGTGACACAGACATATTTTCCAATTTGTGCTAAATATTATTAGGGGAAGATCATATTCAATGCAGATACATTGCATTTCAAGTGATGCTATGACTATACAGAAATAATATATACCAAGTATCAATGCCATGCATGATTTCACATTTACATAATTTTCTCAACTTTGAACCAAATCCAACATTTGTGACATGGTTGGGAGCATTAGATTCTCATGCTCTACCAAGTGGGCTAGCTGGGCAATTGTGCAAATGGTTAATGGTTAGATTTGAGGTCTTAATATGTTTGGCATATTGCTGTAATTAAATAAATAAATCCAATTACTTGGTATGGTGGATAAAGCAAGCTAACATCTGTCCGAAGGGAATCATTGACTACTCTCCAAGCATAAGTTGATAATTGATCATCTTGACCTATATCTTGTACAAATAGCAATAAAGGTCTATATGGTTGGTAGACAATTAGACAACAATCCAAGTTCTCTAACAAATAGAACTCACATTCTAGTATATGATTAGTTCTATAAGGAAACTCTTGCTGTCCGTAGGCATAGCTAAATTTGTTCTTAATTACTGTTTGACATGTTGTTATTAATCGCGAGTTAGAAATAACACCAAATTCTTCAACTTTGGAAGCAAGAAACACACATGTTGGTGCTAACAATAATGGATCTATGCACTTCAGGGAATTCCTTGCGTAAAATCTTTTGAAATAAACAGTTGCTGTAGCAATTACTTGCTGCCGGAGTTTAAGTTGTTCTCCTAATACTTGGATAATGCTGGCGAAGAAATTGAATATTTTCTGGTACTCTTCTTCCGTTAACTTTGAAAGATCGTGTTGGCGATCTCGAATAAGATCTTGCTTGTCTAACATCCACTGCTGATGATGGGAACTTTGCCAAAAATTACCGGCCATTACTTGATTACTAATTCCTCTCTAAGCAAATAAAGTGTTAAGAACTTTAATTACTTATTCTAATCTGTAATATTTACTTATTACAGATTACAAAAAAAACTTGTTAGTTTCGTAATGCGAATTGTAAATAAATGATTATGTCTGCTTAGTGCTTACTGCTAGCCGTCCTAGGACTGCTAGGTATCCATTTAGTTTTTGACGTAAAACAAAGTTAAACCACTAATCAGGGTTGCCGTTCTACAAATTTTAAAGTCTCTAGATGACCAGAAAAAATCCGCCAGAAAAAGGAGTTTTCTGTTTCTTAAAACACGCTAGATGTCCCTAGGTACATAGCAGGCTTAAATGAATAAAAACGTTAACAAAAGCGGACTATATTTGTACCAGAATAAAGTGGAAACACAAAATAAAATACTGCTATTACTATTTTCTTCTCTGTCAAGAGTTTGTCTTATCCCTTTTAGAGTTTCGTTTTTGAAAGGGATTCTATCTATTACTTGGGAAAAAAATACGGAAAAGCAAAACAAAAATTACGGTAAAAACTAAATCTTTAATCTCATAACAACGTTTAAACATAATGATATTATTTATCCTCACATATTGAAAATAATTTGGCATTTAAATTTTGCATACAATTTCAATATAACAATTTAAATTTTAATATAACAATAGCGTGCTTAACGTTGTTGTACACCTAGATTTCAAAATCAATAGTTCAAAATAATAATTTCTCGCTAAAACGTTTTATTTATCCGCTAAACACTGTTAAAATCCGCTAGATCTGGCGATAAAGTCGCTAAAACGGCAACCCTGCCACTAACCACTCACCTTTCAAGTTTATAGACCTTACAGCAATCTGGAGTATGTATAATATATTGCTTAACAGCGTCCAACTTGTTGTCAAGTCAAAGTTTCAAACTCCAAATTATTTGATTCGACATTAAGGAGCCCACACACGGGACAATTATCGTTACGATTCGTCGCTCGATCTTAAAATTAAACGACAAATTGTACGTGTGTGGCAAAACTCATCCAATTTTATGGTCGAACGATCGATTGAAGATCGCAACAGGCAACCCCGAAAATATCGATTGCGAACTAAACATCGTTCGATTTATCGCACGTTTGTGGCATGAACGCATGCGATCATCGTCAGTTTGCCTCATATTGGTATCATTTTTTATTATTCTGGAAGATACCTTATGCAAAACCTCTAAGTATGTTTCCTCTGATTTCCTAAGGTAGTTATGGCAATGTTTAGGGTGAAAACGTAATTCTTCAAGAAGACTGATGTAAGAATATTGATGTCTTTTCAAAAGGCATCTTTTAGTCCATCCTCTCCTAGTCTTCCTTTTATTTATTGTAGAAAGTCTTTTTTTTAACTATATAAAATGAGAGCCAATGCGCTAAAACAGAGTAGTTGCGACTTCATCGCTCACACATATACGTGCTACACGTTTTCACTCCGCACAGGACTGAGAATCGTACGATCACATCGTTCGTGTGTGACGGACGGAAATCGAAAGATAAAATAGTAAAATTTTCTTGACGATCGATCGAACAAATTGTCCCGTCTGTGGGCTCCTTTACGATTTATTTATGTCTACCTAGTACTTTAATTGTAATAAGTCTATGTAATTTTCGATCCAATAATAATATTGGTTCTAAATTCTAATTTAATTCTCAAGTTGATTATTTAATAATATAAATTTACTGAGTAAAGGCATTCATTAAATAATTTTCTTTGCTGTTTTAATCAATTTAGGGTTAGGTCTAGAAATGCATAAGATTTTGGAGTTTCAAGCCGTAGTTTTAGCAGCTGGTAGGGGATCTCGTCTGCCAGATGTAGGTGGAACATTTTCAAAATGTCTTCTTCCAGTAGGTCCATATCCATTGTTATGGTATTCATTGAATATGCTGGAGAGAGTTGGATTTCAAGGTATGTTGGCATGTTGCATACCATTTACGACACAAATTAAATTGCAACCATTGATACAAAGTTACATTAACATTGTTCATATATTGTATTAAATTCTTTAAATATAAATCAAGTCATTTAAAATAATAGAGCTCTGATTTATTTACAGACACAATGGTGTTGGTTCTTGATGATGATAAATCAAGCATTTTGAGTGCTTTAGAAAAATGTCCGCTGAAAATAAAATATGAACTAATTGTGATACCCTCTGAAGAAGATTGGGGTACAGCAAACTCTTTGAAACACATCAGCAGCAGAGTAACTACAGACCTAATAGTGGTATCTGGAGATTTGATATCAAATATCAATCTTAACGATGTCCTGAACCTTTATAGGAAACATGATGCAGTACTTGCATCACTTTTCTTCAATAATGGGCCAGAGGAATGGATTGAACTACCTGGAATCAAAACAAAGGCTAAGCCAGATCGAGATTTGGTCTGCATAGATAAAGAGACAGAGAGACTATGCTTTTTAGCCAGTGCTAGTGATTTTGAAGAGAATGTAACAGTACCCAGGTTGTTGTTGAAAAAATTTAACTCCTTATGTATGTACAGTCGACTTTTAGATGCACATGTGTATATAATGAAACACTGGGTGGTGAACTACCTTGTTGATATGGATAATTTTACATCCCTTAAAGGAGAGTTGGTTCCGCATCTGGTAAAAAAGCAGTTATCAAAGCCTAAAAATGCTGTGGAGAGAAGAGGAACATCTGAAAAGAATGTTGATGTGAATAAAGATATTTTTGACTATGCAGTAGAGTATGGCTATGAAAAACATATTCGTAAGATGTCTGCATATAATGATCATAAACTAGGTAGTAGAGCAGTTTATAATGGTGATATTCTGAGATGTTATGCCCATATACCAGAAAAAAATACTTTTGGAATGAGGGTTAATACATTATCAGCTTTCTATCTTTCCAATAACAAGGTATGTTTTGTAGTTATAATAGAGTCACTATTGTTACTAATCTGGCCATTCACTGGTCAGCTACGTCCAATAATAAATAAATAAATAAAAGTGAAGTCCCGTGTCCCCTAGTGGGGTATGGGGCAGATGCATTTCACATCTGTTTCACTGATCGATTTTTTTCTTTAGGGGCAAGTAGGTGATCAGCCTTCTATGCCCTGCCAGACCGAGTTTTTTTTAATCTCCACCGGGAATCGAACCCAGGACCTCTCGGTTGTAACGCTTACGCGCTTACCACTAGACCAAGGAGGCATAATAAATAAATAGTAAGTCTTAACTTTCTGCCTTTGGTGAGCTTACATAATACATGAATTTGAACAAGTAAAATTGAAGAAAAATTAATAAAACCCCATCCTGTTAATAACAAATAAGTCTTCTTCATAAATTGTAGCTAAGATTCATGTAAATCTACTTAAACAAAACAAAACTGAATGAGCTTTTATGCCCACACTTACAGACTAGTCCAACTTAGAACAGACCTCATTTTTGTCAAAGTAATTCATTCCAAGGAATTTATAAATTGTATTCGTTATTGTAATGAAATCCCAAGCAAAGTACCCACGTTAATTATATTGAAATAAATTTATAAGATTTTTAAAATAAAATCTAGTTAATAAAGCCTATTATAAAGTGATCGATTATTTGAACAATACAGACATTTGGGAATGAATTGTTGCAGTTTATACATTTATATAATATTTATAAATTTGTAAACATGGTCGAAAAAAAATATTCCTGGCTCAGTTTCTTGGTTGTTCTTTTTTAAATGTACATGTGTATCATGTACATAATATTATGTGATTAAAGGATATTTGAATTTTCAAGGTGCTACATATTTAATAAAAGTCACATTTCTTTTTCAGATTTTATCAAAATGGGAGGAAATAACTGGATTACCACTAAATGAGAAAATACATCCAAATAGTGAAGTGAAAACTAAACAAATCGACGAGAACACGACAGTTGGCGATAAAAGCTTAGTTAGTGAGAAAACATCTGTAAAATGCACATTTATCGGATCAAATTGTACTATTGAAAACAAAGTTAGACTTACAAATTGTATCTTAATGAACAATGTTACTATTAAGGAAGGGTAAGTTTTTTTCAATTAAATGTTACTAAATATTTGGATAATACTGTTTTTAGGACTGACTTATTTGCTTTTTTCTATTCTAATTCAACAATTTCATTATGTGATTATTTGCTATACTTTTACAGCTAAAGTGTTGAACGGATTTTCATGAATTTTGCTTCTTTAATGAGTGAGATCGGAAATACAACATGCGCGATTTTGACAACAGCTACATCGCGGGCTTTTAGCTTTCATATATTATAAAAAAGTTATATAATGCGATTGATAGTTTTATTTGCCTAAATCATGGACAGGTTATTCATCTTAATAAAGAAAATATTCGAAAACACTTAGTCAATATTAATATTAATTCTTAATCACGCCCTTTCTTGCGTACTTAGTAAAAAACGCGGCGTTGCACCACCATTTTTTAACCCTTCTAAAAACATTTATTCTTTCAGATGTGTACTTCAAGATTGTATATTATATACGGGGTCTACTGTTGATACAAATTGTGCATTACAATTTTGTATAATTGGGCCTCACCATGTTGTGTCATCCACCACTAAAACTAATCATCAACTGCTTGCGGAAACCACAGATAATATGATTACACTTGGATGAAATAAATATCTTTTATGAAATATATTGTTTCTGTCTTTAGATGTCTTCGGCGCCTTCACTCTCAGATTATAAGTAGTGAAATTGTAGACAATTTAAAAACTCTTGTTGTTGTTATTAATATACAATGTAAATTAGATGAATCTTCATAAATTGCAGCTAAAATCCATGTAGATCGTGTCAGCTTTTAAATCAGCCCATTCGGTTATGAACTACGATGTTACACAAGTCAAACTTAAAAACTCTCTCTCTCTTTGTGAACATGGTCGGCAAAAATTCTCAATTTTCAAATATGAGCTCAAGTAACAGTTAAAGCTGAAGTAATTAGAATAATAGTATTTAAAAGGAATTTGAAAATAAATAATATTTAAAGGGGGTCATATAATTCCTAACTCAATATTAAGAGATAAACTTATATGAAAACAGCTCAAAAAAAAGATATGAAAAAGAAGATTTCAAAAATAATAAAATAAATCTTGGACACTCTATAAACTGAGATTGAGACGATCGTAATATATGATTGTATATGAATATAGATGTTTTTGACTGCGTGAGGGGTTAAAGAAGAGTATAATGTTGCCCATTAAGATTTCCTTGTCATTTTATTCTATTCTACGTTGACGTAGCGGGTACAGAATAGACAGCTACCTACGTTGACTTAATCGGTAGGTAGTTAGTGATGTAAGCGCATAAGAATGACATCATATGGGAAGTGAAGTCAAATTGGATATTAATGGCATGAGTGTATTGCTTGATAACATTAAGAAGTATCTATTGGCCCAACAAGGAGTTTTGTTAGCAAATCGATAATTCATTTTTAAACCATGAATTGGGTTGAACGTTATTTGAAATCGTCTTTGTAAAATTTGTTTGGAAATGTTAAAGTGCCGCCGGTGTTATCGCACAACACACCTGCTCGAGACTGTTTCTAAAAATGTGCCTCTGATTTTAAAACGATATTATTACCAAAATGTCTTAACACTGATGAATTATAAAAATATGACGTAAATAAATTATTCTAAAGTTTTGGACGGGACCATTACCTAGGTACCATAGAAATATGAATTATTAGACGAAATGAAATTAACATTTTTTTTTCTACACAAGAAATAATTTTCAGAAAAGTAAAATACGGAGGCCGCGCTCAAGAATCATGAAATCAAGAAAGATGGAGAAAGTCTTAATAAATGCTAAGGCCCACTATGGAGTCGTGGCGCCGAAGAGATAAGTAAGTAACATGCTCAAAATGATAAGCTATATGATTGAAATTGCGATGTCATCTGCCCTTTTAATCTATAGTTGGTAATATTAAAAAGTAGAAGTTTGTTTCGTTGAACGCCCTAATCTATTTTATGTATTAAAAAAAAACTAGTTACTGATTCGCATTAAAATTTTATTTTTGTGTTGGATAGTCCGAGTTTATCGATTAAGGCTGTTAACATCAAGCTACAACGAAACTAACGCGGTTAAAACCACAGGGTTAATTATAGTCCAATTTCATTTCGGAACTACTGTTTCACGATTCGTTGTTTGCTAGGTTTAACATACGAAAGAGATGATTTATATTTAAGTAGATCTTTGTCCTTTATCTCTCGCACTTAGGTCACCTTGACAGTTTAGGTAATACAATACAATGGATTATAAACACAGACGTAATACAGAATAAGTTCATTGGTCCCGGATAAACGAATATCCGACGATTACTTCTTTCGCGAGTTGGTTGTTAATGAGTTGAGTACGAGTTTCATTTCATGTAGGTAGAGTTTTTCTATTTAAGCTAATAATAATCTATGTATCAAAATTGGTTCAGCAGTGACTAACAAGCTCGCTTTTGCATCTTTTCTATTTACTATTTTTGTACGTAAAGCTAATGCTTTGTTTCGTTGATTGATTGCTAGGAATCAAATTCTGGTTCAAATTGAAAAAAATATTTTTGGGTAGATAGATAGATCATTTATCGACGAACGCTATTGAGTACTATATAACATCATCCTTTGACGAAATTATTGCGGATGAAACTATAAAGAGTTTTAATGTTAGATTTCTATAATCGATGTTCAATAATGAGTCGTCAACGGAGTCAGTCAAAAACGGGTGAATCGCCGCGTAGCGTAAAAAGCGCTCACGTCCTCTTTGTTTTCGCAATGTTTACGGTTCATCGCGTGTTTTCATTACGTAATCGCATGTGGATTGCATTTACAAGCTGGGGTTGCGATAACAGGTACACCAGAGAGAATGCTGTGAAAGGTATTTTTGTGTCGGTGGAAAAGAGTTCAACGGGAGGTCGGCTTCTCTTGATTCTTTCTTGATAAGTGTTTTTTATTTAAGCCAGTAGGTAATTAAGATTAAACTTACAAATTATGTTGTATTATTTTCTAAAAAAGGTTTTATGGATGTTTTACGAAGCGGTTTTATTTTCTTTGTTGTTGTTATTAGTGTATAATTATCATTACAGCTTAGAGTACGTAACTCTTGCATTTTTAATTTATTAATACTTAATGGAAATTTCGAACCCAAATACCAATGAAAGAGTTCCAAATCACTCAATCACAAAACATCGTATAGTGCCCATAAAAATAATATTGCAATTCGTCTAAGATAATCTGGGTCTTGGCTCCATTCCGCTGCTGCATAAGACAGATTGCGAGAATATTGGCACATATTTGTAGCAACACATCTACTCGGTGTTACAATACTTGATACCTTCATTTCGTATTTACGTGTCATGTTATATCGATAAAGTTCTACATTTCAACATCCATAGAATAATCTATACTGATATTATAAAGCTGAAGAGATAGACAGCGCTCTCAGGAACTACTGGTAGGTTCGAGATTAAAAATTATTTTTGTTTGATAGTCCCTTTATCGAAGAAGGCTTGCTAAGAGAAAATTATCGGTAGCAAGGCACAGCTAGTGCCTTGCTGAAAGATTTATGGTAGTTATGTTAGCTTTTTAATTTACGAACAGATCTTCACAACTATCTTTTTTTATTTTATTTTTTCTTGTCAAATTTAGATATTTTAATTTACGGCCAACCTTTTACAAAACACGTAATTAACTTATTATACCTACTTAATGATTTTTTTTAAAATTGCTACCATAGGTAGCATATTATGTAAAATTGGAAAATATAATTAGCGCATTGTTACCTATTCTTATGTACAAAACATGGCATGTTGACGACATTGGATAGTTCTCTGTTGATGTCAAGGATACAGCCATAATCTACATTTACGGTCTGATTGTAAAAGTTTTCTTGTAAACATTTCTTAATGTTAGTTTTACATGTAACAAATTACATTGAGTTCAACAAGCGAAATTGAAGAGAATTAAAAAATCCCCGACATGATAATTACAAATATCAATTCCTCATGAATCGTGATAGGTCTCTATCACGACAGCATGCCGTTAGTTTTTCAAAAACACCGCATTCAAATTAGTCCATTGGTCAAACTTATTACACACCTCTTTTTTCTTTAACAATGAGCTTTTTATGGAAAATGGCCGATGCCAACGGAGAGGATGAGCTCCTGATGAGCTAATAAAGCTGAATAGAAGGCAAAGAAAATACAACAAAATTTATATTAATTAAATTTGTTTGTTATTATTTAAATAGCTTTGAACTTAAAGGTTTAAAATTTCTAATTTAGTAGAAACTACTAACTATGAACGAACTATTTTATAAGTTAACCAACACAATCTAATTAGTACCTACTTTATATTATTTTGTATGATAATAAAATTCTGTAACTCCTATTCTACATCTGTTTATTTGAATATATTGTTTTAATTGTTCTTGACATTTAATTTGTGTTATTGATTGAAAAGTAATTTGTTGCAGCGAAGTCTCCAAGTGCTAAACAGGAGTCTGTGGAGAGCATAGACGATAGACTACAAACCACGATTGCAGACAGTTAACATAAAACTTTCCCGCGCGACGCACGCTGAGTTACACAAGTAAGACTGAATTTACGTGATTTCGTTTAATGCCAATTTCGATTCAGTGTGGCTACAAATCTCTCCAATAAATATTTATAGTAAAATATTACTTGTATTGAGTTACTTAAAGTCGTGTCTGTGTATTGTTCGGACTGAAGCTCCCGTTGGTAAGGATTCTAAACAAAGTTTTTTTAATTCGTGGTATTGCACTATGTAACTTACACATAACAAGTTATAGAACCATATGTTACTTAATAAGGTTCTTATTCTTTAAATACTTGACCTTTACCTAATAATGAAGCAACATAAAATCTTTTATCTTATCGTGCACCTTTGAAATATTTAAAACATGCATATTTTTCAAATCACATTTTTGAACTTAACACTATTAGACACAAGAAACCTTTATCAAAAACCATAAAGGTTTTAATATTGTAATAAATCATAATATACCTATCTTCTTTAAATTTATAAAGATATTGAGAAATTAAGTTTTTTTATAATTCAGGCTAAAAACTTCGTTTAAATATTGACATAATATCTGATATTGTGTTTGTATATTAAAATAAATTCAATAATTTATGTGTATTTTTAAAACAACTAATCAAATAGCTGTCATGAAATATTTTTCATATTTAAAAAAAATACGCGCGTCTAAAATCTCGACAGCTCTAAATTTAATAAATGCGAAAGTGAGTTTTATGTTTTTCTTAAGTACCTACTCTTGATTTAAACAAAATCCGCCTCCGTGGTTAAGTGTTGTTTTCCGGCGCAACTGCCTGTTGCACAGGAGGTCCTGATATCGAGTGCCGGGGAAATCAATAAATGTTTTAGGCATAGAAGGCCGATCACCTACTTGGCCATAAAATGATCGGTGAAACAGACGCAGAAATGTCTGCGCCACCGGCCATACAGAGGTCACGGGATTTCATTCAAATAATACAAAAAACAATGGTTTCATAATTTACTTATTATATAATATAAATTATGATAATAACCGTAAAACAGTTATAACGATGTGAGAGATTGCGTGATCCACGTGTTTATTTGATTCATTAAAGTTTTCTCTAAATATAATTCAAGGAAACGTTTCCGAGTTCGACATTACAATGCAAGTGGCGCACGCTTCACTCAAATTATATCATTTAGAATGTTATTAATGTTTTTATCAGGGTTACCAGGAAGGTTATTGCAACTATTTTTCAGGTTCAGAGATATTTTTATACGACCAAAAGTTCTCTTAAAATAACAATTTACTTAAATTCATAATTTCAATTTTTCCATTTCTTTTAGTAAACATATCTTCAAATGCTTTTTAATTTGATTCATAGAATCAATTCTGTTAATTCCCTCGGAAGCAGGCTTTTCCATTATATTAATAATATAGAACTTGTACTAGGTATAGTGAATACCTATAGAATACCTTTATTATTTATATTTACATATTATATTACGAATATTATAAAGTATCAACAATCGACATGCTTAAACCATTTCATTGAATTCGAAATTGAAATAGTAAGGATATCAACTAAAAAAAAAAAATACGCGTCGAATTGATAATCTCCTTTTTGGTTTTTTTGAAGGTCGGTTAAAAATAAAGAAAAACAATGACAAAAAGTTATGTCTAACTTATTTTAATAATATTCTTATCACAGAAACACAACAAGTCTCGACCATCGATCAGTAAGTTTTATACATAATAACATTTAAAGTTTTATAATTTAACACGGAAACTGATTATTTGACGCTCGCGTTATACAATCTTGCATATAATATTTACATAATATTCTTTAAAATATACTTCTCGTCAAAAAATCGAATTTTACATAAATACTAAGATGTAATTTTATTTGTAACTTTTTTATGTATGAAGGTAATCAAGTGTCTAGTTGTCCAGAAGTGGATTGTCGCAACCCGCTCTGTTTACAACCAAGTTTTTTTGTATGTAAACCGAAATAAGTCTGACATGAAAACTGAATTTTTGCTTGTAGATCTCGAAAGTTCCCGATAAGAGCAGTTCATTTTAGGTGTCCATGGTTATCGTTAGCCAACATATAAAAAAGCCTTGGCCATCCACTCCGAAAGCGAAGCACGTAGGTATTAGGCAAGACTCCCCCTTGCAGACAGCTATTTATACTTGCAACACGCGTTGCTTTCTACTCTATAAATTCTAGCGCCTTCGGAATTAAAAAAACACATTTAATATATGCAATTTTATGTTGTTAGTTCATTTACATGCTTACGAATTGCGGTGTTTTTCGTAATAAAAAAATCTTTAATAATCACTACATAGTATAAAACAAAGTCGCTTTTTCTTTCCCTATATCCCTTTGTATGCTTAAATCTTTAAAACTACGCAACGGATTTTGATGCGGTTTTTTTTAATAGATAGAGTGATTGAAGAGGAAGGTTTTTATATATGTTTTATACCTGTGCAAATCCGGGGTGGGTTGCTAGTAATATTATAAAGAGAAAATATTTTTGTTTCATTTGTACCCACTCAAGATTACTGGAACCGAATTAAAACTCTCACTTATGAGAAGCTAAACTCTTTTTGAATGACATAGGCTATATTATATAATATTTCTAAGCGAAATTATTTATATTTTCTAACATGTGTTATACTTAGTAAAAGGATAATATTTTTTATAATAACTTTCATCTTATTTTATCATCTTCGGGTTATGGGATACAATTGTCTGTTTAAAATACTTACTATACTGAAAATAAAATTTATTAAAAACAGTTACGTGGTTAAAACGTGAAAGCATAATAAACGATAATTAACTAAATTTAAAAACCCCGACATGTTATCTAAATTAAAGAAATGTTTATTATGTTAAAGAAATTGACATCTGACACCCAAGATAAGCTAATACGGTTTCATAACGTAAAAATATTAAAATTTAACAAGAAACAATTTGATTTCTCGTTGCTTTCACATATAATAGATGTGTGATTGGTACATAGTAATTAAAAACCACAATTATTTTTGTATTGTATTTAAACTGAGTTGAATTAACTTTTATTATAAATAGAAAACTGCATATTTTATTAACGCATAAACGGAAATAAATTTGACGTGTTCGTCTGTCTATGGCATTGTGGCTCCTACACAAATGGACCGAATTTTGGTTAATACAAATTTTGGCTTGTGTCAATAAAATAATTATTGTTTAGATACATTGTATTTAAGTATAGAATGTAACGTTCATGAATTACAAGTATCTAGAAAATGTATTTTTTATACCATAATTATTAATATCGCGGTCCAAAATTGGTTTCTATTGTTTTTTATTGTAAATCGAAAACGTGCTGTCATTTTGCTCTTTGCTTCCTGACCGGAAGTGTACAACCTCATTGGTATGCTGGCGAACACTCGAGACAGAATTCTGTACTAGACCATTATAATATGTTGGTATTTTTAATTTGTCATCTGGTTTTCTTGAAACTTCTAACCAATCCATGATCCAATTAAATTGTAGATCATTCTAATGGATAAACAGATTCAGTGAACTCGGTCCATTCGATTAGAAGCTAAGATGCTACACACATATACACAGATATGTTAAACTTATACTGCTCTCTTTTTTAGTCGGAGATTAAAAGTTAAGAATTTTATATTAAAATAAAATAGTTGTTCGATAAAGTTTTGAAAAATGTAACAGTAGATGGAAGATATCTGTGTTAAATAAATCGTTTTATTTCAGCGCTATAGATTGTTTTGTGTAAAATTCTTGCGTTTTTGTTTGTGATGACTGTTTGTGCCAGAATAAACTAAAATAATTAAAAATTATATAGAGCATCAGGAAGAGGCAGCGGAGTGCAGAAAGTGCAACATTATACAATAGTAATTTGATGCGGTAGCTCACTCTCAATGCGCGCTCAAAGGTATAATAAATCATTGCATAAATATTAATACAATAATATAGTCATGTCATTGTATGGACCATATACACAATTGTAGGGACGATAAAAACCTACTTAGCGACTTGTTAAATTACTTACTATCTTGTTAAATTTTATTCGTTTTTTTATTATTTAGATAAAAAAAATAGATAACTTAAAATATTTTAAAACTCATCTTGCTATATTTAATTCAAGCGCAATAAAAATAATTTAATTTTTGAATTTGCATGAGCCTACTATAAATTATATTAACATGAAATTGTTTATGCTTAATAGTTGAAAGTTAGCTAATAAGCGAATAAGTACGACTTGGTCGTGCAAACTTCAGTGATCACTCGATTGACTTTATTGTCTTTTTATATTTCATTTTTAAAATTACTTCATTTCACAACAAAACACTTAATACGATTATATTTTTCAACTTTACTATACGACATCCATTATTAATGTATACGATATTACTTTTCCTGTTAATGTTGGTTGTTAAGTACGAAAACCTTTTAAGAAGCTAGGTAATAAACCACTGAGTTTACTCAGTTCAAGCTTAACATTTCGCTTTTAATAGTCGAGGTTAGCAAGAGGTTACATCAATGCAAATTGTTGACCTAAATTCACTCAAAACTCATTTATTCACATAGAATCACACACATGATCGCTTATGAATCTTACAAGCTGTTCAAGAACACGCCCAAATCTGAGAAGAACAGCCGAAAAACTCAGTCACAAAATATATATTTTATGGATCAAATTTCCAAGCGAGGTCAAAATGTTAATTCTCAATTTTTGACCTTGGCAGAGCTAACTGTGCCCAGAGATTATACTTACAAATATTGCAATTCAAAAGAACAATATAACATTATTCTTTACAGCTATACTATTACACTGTCTTTGTTTAAATACCTACGCGTTGGCCTTATTTAAAAAGTTAATAGACGAGAGCATGTTCTAATACAATTGAAGGGCTTGCTTTATTATTTATTCATTCGGTCTGGTATAAAACTTCTTAATTAAAAAATAGAATCGAAAGAAAAAGCATAATATTATATTGTCTTCGACTTAAACGAATAGCTAATGTATATTTAAATAACAAACTCTTTGTATAACGGATATAAGATAGAATATATTACATATTTCAATGTAACAAAAATGTTAGTTTTTATTTATTTAAAAGATCTCCATCGTTAAAGGCTCTTACAAAGTATCTACATAGTTTCACTCTTTTTACTTTGTATGAAACCGCTGTATACCAATTGGGGCATGGATTCATTCTGTGCCTGTTTCACTGATTCAGGCAAGTAGAAGATCATCCTTTTCTGCCTACCCAATCAAAACATTCGTTGCCCCGTCATTCGAACCCTCTGGCGCAACACTCAAGTAAACTACTTTGCAGTAACTTGTCGCAAATGTGAAGACCCTAAAAATAGTGGCCTAATGATCAGTACATTACCGGCGACCTCAATTATAGGTAACTTTATGACATAACGGTTACGATAAGCTCTAGTTCGCATAACTATGTATTATAACTGCAACTTGACGACAAAATATGGGGATTTGCTGCACGTAACTATTAACTGCCGCCGCTGTAAGTAGAGAGAGAGAGATTCTTTCTAACCCCGTCCCATAGAGACGGTTGTTGTGAATTTGACGTGTTTGTCTATGGCATCACAGCTATTAAATGATTATGATGTTTAGATGGATTTTAGCTGCAATTTATAGATATCTGTGTATCCGTTTTTGAAATGCATATATAGGAGTTTTGGCGCCATCGCAACTACGAACGCGTCATATTTTATATTATTTTCTAAAAGTTTTTCTAAAAGTAATGACCTGGTAAAGTCAATACCAGGTCATAAAATCCCAATAAATAAATGAAATGCATATATAAATTTTCAATTCAGGCAAGGTTTTTATGCGAATATAGATTTGTATACGATTAAAAGTTCACTTAAAATACAATACTCAAGTAACTTAATATCAATTTTTTCTCTTTTATCCCTTCGGCTAGTGTTCGATTTCCGTCAGTAAATATATGAAATGATGAATTTATTGTATGAAAAGTAGAGTAACAAAACATGACTTTAAAAACAAATTTCATTATTAAAATTAAATAAGAAACAAAGATAAGACAGACAACGTTGATCTCTCTCCGTACTGGTTTACGAAACCGTGTTACGAAGGAGACTTGTATTGTGCCACTGTTAAAACGACTTCAAATTATTTGTGTATTACTTCAAAACCTTTTTTTATCATTAATAAGAAATTTATTGTAGAAAATGTAAAGAAAGTAATTCAAAGCAAACAAATCACAATACAAAACACATATAAGACTTAGAGAATGTCGTGGATCTCCTTCCGTGCTAGTTCAGGAAGCTGTGCTACGGAAGAGAAGCCTGTATTATTGATTTTAATGATTAGATACAGCCGAAAGTTAATAACAGATGTTTAGGGCAATCGCATCGTATTTATTAGAGCGTTGCGATGTAGCATTTAAAATCAATGTCTTGCAATCGGTTCACCACGGCCCCTGTTTGCACAATGGCGTTTCTTTCAAAATTGCAGAATATTAATTACGTATTATGCTAGATTGGGTCTGTACACGATATTTTACGAGGAAACAAATATTGCGACTAAGTAGCCACAAAAACCACTTTATGACTGACTGAAACAGAAGCAGAAATGCCTACACTCCACCAGTGTTTATGGAATTTTAATTTCTAACCCCCGACTAAAAAGAGGGGTTTTATACGTTTAACATAACAGTCAGATGAGTGGCATCGCAGCCCATAAATAACTGCACCTATTTCGATGCAGTTTTTTGTTTAAAAGTTGACGTGATAGAAATGTTAGCTACAATTTATGAAAATCTGTCCAACCGTTTTTGAGATTTTCTTATTTGTAATCATCGTGTCGGAATTTTTTAAATTGTTATCAATTCACTTGCGTCTTAGATATATTCGATTTACTAGAAGATGTGTGAGTCTATGACAAGTAGCTTTCATTTTACCTTTGTGTAGGGAAAACATTAAACTTTATCTTCGGATCAAGTATCCAGCCAATGAAACCACTATCTAGAGAAAATACTTTCGCTTAATAACGTGCTCCATTCAAAGACCTTGCTATTTTTAATTCATACCTACCTTGATTATAATGGTCTGTTATATTTCGAAGTTTTTTACTTTTCCGAGATCGAGTCCTTTATGTATTCTTAGTATACCTAACTTCATTGGCCTACAAGAAAAGGAAGTTATAAAAGCAAGTTAAAAATATGACTAGCATTTATTTTAGTTAACAGATTGTATTAAAAACATTATTAATACTAAAACATTTTTATGTTATTTTTTTGAACTTTAAGCGGTCAAGGTGTCTAAACATTGAAGCGCCAAATATTGTATTAACCAATTACATAAGTAATGTGTAATGTTCTGAGAATCGAAAAATTAAGAATTTATTCTATCCAAATATTAAAATTGTGTATTTATTTATTACATTCAATATCGTATATATTTTTAACAATTATATGCGTAATTCGTAGAGTAGAGAAACTGTTGATGAACAATTAAGATTAATTTATGTAGATTTAATTATTTTTAATTATATTTTTATATTTTATTTATAACTTCAATTTATTTTCTATGTGTACCTAGTAAGCGTGCATTTCAACTTTCGGTTTTCAGTCTGAACAACATGCCAATGACCGCATAGTAAGAGATTTTGACTAGAGAAAGCTTACGAACATTATAGCCTATAATTATTACGTTAAAATGAGGATAAAAATACTTTGTGTATTTTTTAAGGTTTTATAGCAAATTGCATTACAATTAGTTAAGCAAGTACAACCACATTCTAGAGATTACATTATAAAATGCAATTATAAACATACATCTTGTTTTTCAGAACATATTAAATAGGATTGCTGGTCGTACAATTACCGCCTTACAATCATTGGTTAGTCAATGTTAAAAATATGATAATATAAAATTAAATATGCATACTTAAAGAAACAGTATAGCTACATATAATATGTATTTTCTAATTAAATCTCGAAACTAAAATAGTTCTTCAATTCAAACCAGTGGCATCTGACATTAGCGCGTTCAACCAAACAAACGTTTCTTCTTTATTATATTATTATTCATAAATTTCCAACAGTTGAACGAATTGAACACCTTTCACGAACAAGTTAAACCACTTTCGCTTCATTCAGTCGAATCGGGTCACTCGGCTCTACGGGATTTCTTCCACATTTCAAAATTTGAATTGCATATCTCACTAGCTGATCCAATAGTTGATCTCTCAACTTAAACGACAGATAAAGTCTATGGGTATGTGAAGGCTGTGGAACAATTATTGTAGTTTATTACATGTATTTTGCGATTCTGCGTTCATTATTTGTAGATATTTAGCGCAAACTTACTTGTCCGCAATGGGAATGCCGAATGACAGCTTTTCATTAGTAAAAAACCTATCGAAAAAAGTAATCTTAAGGTTGTTGTAGAGTCATCAATTATGTGGCAAGAAACCATTTGTGCCTGCTCTATTAAATTTTAATAAACCTCCCCAATGACCGGTTCATTAAGGACAAAGACATTCTTAATTCTTATATAGTATTTGCGCTTCGACTTCGTTCGTGTGTACGTGTATAATTTAATCTAAATTACTAAGGTACTTAGCTTCAGGATAGAGAAATAATTTTTAAAATAGGTCCAATAGTTTTTATATATATTCATTACAAACAAAAATATATATTTTCTCTTGTTTTATAAATTGTTTCTCTGTTTTTCTTATATTTTTCTCCACCTTAATAAATATACTATACAATACAAAATAACTCAATTCGAACCAGTAGTTCCTCAAATTAGCGCAGAATCAACGTTCAACCAAGCTCTTCATCTCTATAATATAAGTATAGATTATGTAATATTACCAATTTATTTGCTTTTTATTACGTTAATTCAATCATAGCAGTACAAAAACATATTAATAGAAATTATATAAGAGCACGGCTTCTGAACGCGCGTAACAAATATCGTGCGTTGAAGTCTTTCATTTGGAGACTCTACGTGCATTTTAAGGAATTCCAATTACATAAACTACGCGTAGAATTTATTTCTTTATTTCATCCATAAGTCTGGTAAAGTATTTTTTGACAGCGTCTGGGTTAACTATTTGTTTATTATTACTTGGCCACTAGTAAATCCCTTCTAATAGTAAAAAATCTATCGAGAAATTCTATAGTAATCAAAGGAAATTAAAGATAATTTAAAAAACCCTTGTTGCTTTTAAAGCGTTTTTAAATCAAAATAGCCTCGGCATGCTTCTGTTAACGCATTTAAAAATAGGTACCTATTTGCGTGTTTTCGGAATTGTTGCGTGGCTCAAAACAATTGTAAATTAGCTCAATGACTTATGGATAATGTTTTTGATTAAGAAATAAAATAAACTATTTTTTAAAGATCATCGTGCTATATTAAAATGCAATTAACGAAATGAAATAGGTAGTTTATTTTCCAATAAAATACATGTGCAAGGTTTTCTTGAGTTTAACATTTTTATTATAGGTATCATGTATCTATTATCTAAAATAAAAATACAATAACTTAACATGTTAAATTTTAATAAATTTTCTCTTTACCTTCACCTTCAAATTTAACTTAATTTTTGTGAAAATATCCATTAAAAGTATAGAGTAAGTAAGTATATTACACAGATTAAAAATTAAATCAGAGACTATAAAATTAATGGTTAAATGGTGACGCCTGCGCAAACTATGTTTATAGTGACCTTATGTTATAAAGTAGGACAGTGAACAAGAGGCGAAGGTCAATATAACTCAATTTTTTAATACACAAACATTATGTAATTGCCTGTTGACTTCTTGATCGTACGTTTAAAACTAAAAGTCTGCTGCCTGCTTGAGACGCACACTTTTCATTATCTTTACTGAACATAACATAAAACCTGAAACTCTATTCGTAATGTATAACTTTTGTGTAGAATGTGCTTGAATATAAAAACTTATTAACTTCAGGAAGAAAGACGGATGTTTGACTTGTCTGTATGTTGCATCGCATCTTCTAAACGTATGGAACGATGCGGTTTTTTTAATTGAAAGCCGATGAGATCGAGATGAATCTTAGCTACAATTTATGAAGATCTGTTCACTGATTAATGAGATATTTTTATTTCGAGTTGTCGAAGGTTTTTTTAATTGTGTTCAGGGAAATTCATCAAAGAAAATTCATAAAGAAAGTAAATTTGGTCGTTAAATCCAAATATTTAAGACTAGAAATCGATAAGATGATTGAAATGTGTTGACCCACTGTCCTTTGTTATTGGCACACCGCGACTCGTTCTTGTGAGAGCACAGTTACGGTTTCCTGACCTAAACATTATCTTCATTTAACCTTGTTTGTTAAGGGAAGTCGTTGTGCTTTAGAAAAACATTAATTATAATTAATTATGTGTGCCAAATTAATTTGGTTTATACGCCACGACAAAACGCCATTGTGAAAAGAAAGGTAAACTTTATTTTTAAATGAAATTTCCAGTCCTTAGGACTAAGTAATATGTCACTGTCAACGTATGTTAGTTTTAAGATAGTCCAATTATTTTCAATTAACTACTGTGTTGTCTTAAGTAATAATAATAAGACGAAACTAAGATAGTAGTCAGAGAAAATTATACTCTATTCTTGTTCTTCTCAGTGCAGGCGCGTTCTTCTACATCTACTTAGTTTTTAAGTTACATTCATAAACGATCGTATTCACGATATCACGTGAAATAGATTAGACTTTGATTAAGATAATACACTCTAGAGCAATGAATCCGGGTCACTTAAAGATACCTACCTAAGAGATTTCGGTAACTAATTATGTTATCATAATGAAATGAAATGTGTTTAATAGACAATTAGATAACTAATAATAAAAAAACATCAGGTTCTATAAGTTTATATGAATGTTATTAAATCAATACTTTGTATATTAATGACCGATGCGTGTTCGAATCATTACTGACCTATCGTAATTTCCCTATTCTGCATTATATCATTATTGCGTCTTAGGAAATACTTCCGCTACCTATACATAATGCATAATCAAAATTATTTATTATCTTCATACGATCGCGTTTAATCAAAGAACCATCTGATAAAAGGGAAAGTAAATTATGTCATAAATTAATAACGCTTTCGAAATTAATTCAACGCAGTCCCATCACAATACTTATGTTTTTTTATTTGACAAGTGACAACTATACGTCAAACATGAGTTTATAGAATTTTTCGACAGGTTTTGAACTGTTGACATCCCATTAATCCTATAATAGCAATGTAAGACTGCATTTTTCATACAAATATCCAAAGCTACCGCGAAATTCTTGACCATGCGGAAGAGATACTGATTCTATATTATTAGCTCTTATGAGATAAAATATACAACTATATTATACAAATTAACGGTAAGAATTAAAAAATAACCTCAATGAGCCTTTTAAGTTGTAACTGTTAATCGCTCTCCTACAAATTACGATTGAGTTTGATAGGATACTTACTTATTGTTTTGTAACCAATTTTTATATCAAAGTATAATATGTAAGCCACAAAAGTGAGCAAAAATTGATTATAGATAATTCGATTGTCTTACAACATCGCTAAGAGCACTTTCGATTGCAAACAGAAACTGTATCAAAGATAAATATTATTAAAATCTATATTATAAATCAAAGTCAGGTTATTTACACCATTTATAACTCAATAACGGATGGACCGATTGTGATGATTAGTTAGGATTAGTTGGATTCGTCTAATCCGAGAATATTAGTTATACTACATAACTATTAATAAAGTTTATAAGGAAATTTCGTTTCCTCATACGTTTTCTCTCAAACCAACCTTTATTTTAAAAAAATTATAATATTTTTGGACACAGGTTTAAAAGTATGGAATTTTGTTATGTTCAATGTTTTTTACCTTGACGCTAGAAGACGTATTGAAAGTTTGACGTGTATGTCTGTGGCCTATTAGCTCCTAAACGAATAGACGAATTTTGATGGTCTTTTGTTTGCTAAAAAAGGTGAAGGAAGGATCTTAGCTGTAAAACAAATTATCCATTCATGAGACGTTTATTATTTTATTTTTATTATTTGTAATTAACATGTCGGTGACTTTTTAAAATGTCTTTAATTTCACTTTTCGGTCTTTTAAAATATGTAATGTATAATACTTATTTATTTTTCTGCGAACCACTTTCCCCATTTTGCACTAAAAGCGAGGATAATGCCACATGAGTATTGATGAAGCATTTGTGTTACACGTGTGAAATTACTAACACAACAAAAACGAGAAACCTCAGACTGAAGAGAACAAATTGTAAAGACATTTTCCCTTATATTGTTTACCACTAACGTTTAAATTACAAATGATTTTTTGTTAACGACGTCATGATTCTACCATAATATTCATTATAACAAAAGTGTGATATTCTCGAACTATGCAGGGCAGATACTTTTATGCGTCTGTTCTGTGGCCATCCAACCAAAACATTGTGTTTCCCTGGAGTTCGAATCCCAGGATATTCGACACAAAACATATTTTTATGCGCAAACCAATTATGAAGTATTTCTACTTTTATACAATCGTTGTTACAATTTTTTATTAGCATTATTTTTATAAAACCTAATAATTAGTTGTATACCTCAAATCAACATATTATTATAATATATTTTCCAACACCCTTTTTAAAGGTATTTAAACTTAGGCACATTCTAAATACAGATAACACAAAGAACGTTATTGCAGATGAAAAAGATTTATCGTGAGAGGTTTTATCGCGATTCTACTGTCTCTGGTATCGCCTGATCTAGTTTTGTAAAAGCGGAATTTCCTGATTTTCGTGGGACAGGTAGATGTGTCCGATATGCACTATTAACTTGTAAACTTGTTCGTTGTGTAATCGAATGGACGATATACAAATTACACTCCTTTATTACTGTCTCATAAATCTAAGTCTTGTCTACGAACATTGTGTTATAATTTTCACAAACGAAAGGCTCATTTTCACCCGCGTTAATTTCGTCAAAACGTGATGTTATAAAGTCTATAGTCTTCTTTGTTAAATATATAATAATAATTTTTCAATTCTAAGCAGTGGTTCCTGAGATTAATAACACAAGTAGATACTAAAAAGTAATGACAAGACAAGTATCTATAGAATAGTAGACATGGAGTATGTTATACTTTGTTGAGAGTTTATTTTGCGGCTTCATTAGGAAACAGCTGATGGCGCGCATTTTTTGGGTACATTAATTACGAACGATCTTAACTAAGATAAAATCTATAATATGCCTGAAAATCTACCCTCAGATCTTGGAGGGGTTTTTTTTAAATTTCTAATGCTACATATTCTGATAAACGGAAGTATAGAAAAACTTCATAAGTTTATATGATCAAAAAGATTGTAGTTTTTCTAACATTTTGTTGTAGTACATATTATGTATTTACTTAACAAAAATAACTACATTTTATTCACAATATCTCGGACTTACACGAACTTACCTTATCTTTTTTATTTTTACATTACACTATATTATAAAAGGTACTTCGAAATCCATTAGTGAGCTAAATATCACAACTATGGCTTATGTCATGTATTATATTTTATATTTAGTAACATTTTAAACAAGCAAAAGTTGTTCATTTACCATAAATCTTATTTCTATATACTTTCGAGTTAGTTATTTCTAATAAAATCGTTAACGACCCATACATATAAACTACGCGACTCGTTTACCTTAAATTTTACATCTAAGTCACATTGTATTTCTAACTTCTATCGTTTTCTTGTTTAAACACTTGCGGAAAACGGGATGTAACAAGTTTGACGTTTCTGTGTAACGTCGTAAACAATCTGATCGATTCTTTTGCTTGAAAGTCGACGAGTTTGAGAGGCGTCTTAACGATGAAAATTTAATGAAAATCTGTTTTTCCATTTACGACATATTCTTATTTGTAATCATCGTGTCGGGGTTTGTTTTAAATTGCCACTTGTGTACGACAGAGGCCAAGCTTGCTTATTTACATGTCATACATGTCGCTATAAATAATATATATACTTATATTATTTATGTAAATTAAAGCTTAATAATTATTGTTTCCTTTCAGAGTGTGATGAGGCGACTTTACCTAACTGACAGGCATTTAAGAGTGATGTTATGGTGTATTTTGTTTGGACTGCAGCCTGCCTTTGGGGGAATACTTGATCCATTTAATTGGGCACGCTCAGACCGCATCGAAGTCAATATACCTTGGCTACCGTGTAAGTATGGACTAAATAAATATAAAAAAATGGCATGGCAGACATATTTCTTCTTACATTTCCCTTTAGAAGCAAATGGGTGACCAGCCTTCTAACCCAACCGAAGCGTTTGTTGATTTGCGCGAGATTAGAACCTAGGACTTCTGGTGCAATACGCAGTTGCGCAAACTTATCAACGAAGATAGTAAAATAAATTAATCATTTGGAAATAAAATTTTCATTTAAATGCAGAAACAGGAATTTATTATTTTATTGGTCCCACATTTTACACCCTCTTTTCCCTCATTTTTTAAAAGAAAGAATTATTGCAACTGTCTAACTTTCGAGTATTTATTTGTCGAGGCCATAAGCTTATAGACATTTAGGTATTACTATAATGTATAAAGCTGTCTAGACCACTATCCCCCAATACAAAGTTGCTGGTGATAGTTAGCAATAGGTAAGTTAAATATTTATATCTAGAATATATTTTGGTTCTAGTTGAGAACGAAACACGATGCTATGACGAGCTGGGTTGTCTGAACATCACCCGGAGTTGGTATCACCTCATCCACCGGCCTTTCAACGTTTTCCCTCTGCCCAGAGTAGTTATTAATACACGGTAATTATATCTACTTATAAGTAAAAAAAAAAAATTATTGTTGAGAAGGTAAACTCTTTAATACTTCAATTTGCGCTTTTTAATGGGTATAACTGACTACACTTTTTTATGTGTCAGCTAAATTGCATACCATTAAAAAAACTGAACCGATTTTCATAAATTATAGCTAAGATCTATCGATCAAGTTTTCAAACAAAAAAGCGCATTAATCCATTCGTTTAGGGACTGAAATTTCACACAGATAGACATACAGAAATGTTAAACTTATACCATCACTCTTTTTTGTGAGGGGTTGCTTATGTTACAAAGATTAACAGTATAATAGTATAAATTAAGCTGTAAGATAAATCTTAGTTAACATTCATGGAGATTATTTCATCAATTTATGAGACATTCTTATTTGCAATCTAGTTTTGTCTTCAATTTCACTTTCTTTTTATTATGAATTTAAATCTATATTTATTTTACGCGAAATCATTAATAATAAGTTGAACGCGTGTGGCCATACAAGCTGTAAAGCAAGCGAGTCGCGAAAATTAAGTTATGATCAAAGAATTGTAAAATTTGTTAAAAATATTAGCTTATCCGTTCAAGCTGTTATCTTTAAATATTTAGAAGTAATTATTTTCAGGTTCATTCTCTACACGAAGAAGAATCCGACTGATGGTCAGCTACTCAACGTAAATGTTAACAAGACAATAGCCAAGTCGAACTTTAGCCCGCGGCGTCTCACCAAAATGATTATCCACGGGTTCATAGATACGCCACTCTCGAATTGGGTAAGTTCACTTACTTATAAAGTTGAAAAATTTGTTTGAAAATTGCAATAAGCAAGTTAGACACTAATTTATAATATTAGTACTTGATATTAACGAAAAGGTTTACTACATTATCGCACTGAGCCACTTTATGAGCGTGTTAATATTTTCATAGGTTTGCGAAATGAAAGACGAGTTAGTGAAGGCTGGTGACTTCAACGTGGTGGTGGTGGACTGGGCTGGAGGCAGCCTGCCTCTGTATACTCAAGCCACGGCTAACACTCGTCTCGTAGGATTGGAAGTCGCGCATTTTGTCAACACTCTACAGGTACCTATATCATCCCAGTCCGTACTTATTTATTTAATTCGAAAGTAACTCTGTCTATTACGCTTTT
Organism: Aporia crataegi; assembly: GCA_912999735.1. Lineage (NCBI taxonomy): Eukaryota > Metazoa > Arthropoda > Insecta > Lepidoptera > Pieridae > Aporia > Aporia crataegi. The sequence continues at coordinate 409,825 of OU538742.1, forward strand.
GCACTAGCATTACTTTTTAATAATTGTGTCTGGAAAGAAAATGTTTCAAAACATTGAACCGACTTTGATGAAATTTACTGCAACAGATTGAAAAGCGACATATTAAGATGAATCTTCGAATCATCTGTTTGTGAGATATTATTATTTTTAATCATCACATTGAAAGCTTTTCAAACGATTTGTATCTGTGGAATTATGTGATGTGTCTCTGCCAATGTTCTTAAAATCGCAACAACAGTGGACGCACTGATTTTATGGATCTCGTAATCTGATAAATAAAGGTTAATTTAATTTGAACTGTTGACAACATGTCATTCCCACAGCGGTCATGTTAGTTTGCGCATAGAAAACATTTTTAACCAAGTTCAAAAAAGGAGGAGATACTCAATTCGACGCGTATGTTTTTTATGTTTGTTACTTTCGACTGGGTAAACCGATTTTAATGTTTTGCTTTCAAACAAAAATCTCATTTAAATTTTATCAGAATTTGTTCAGTAGTTTTAGAGTTACAATTTAAAGTCTTTTTTTTTGTTAAAACCATTCATACAAATATTTAGCACTTACGCGAATGAAAATTACTTGAACAAACGTGATAAAGGCGGTTTAATCAAATATTCTTTGCAATAATATTATAAAATTTAAGTCAACCGATGCAATTTTGCAGAAGGAACACGGCCTTAATCCACTAGATGTGCACATAATTGGACATTCGTTAGGAGCACATACAGCTGGATATGCTGGCGAAAGAATTCAGGTTAGTTTCAGTTTCATACTTATAGTTTTTGTAATATATAGATTGTTTTTAAATTTGTAAACCACACTGTGAAATGTTTATATTTTTATAAAAATGTCCATGACATATTGTAAGTATAAATGTCATGATACATATGACATATGATATGTATAAGGATTATAGTCTATAGGTGTTATAAGTTTGCCTGTCTGTCTTGGTCTGGATTGTAGCTAAACGAACGGATCGATTTACATAAATATTATGTATCTCTAGTAAGGCACACACATTGTAGAATCGAATAAAATGTATTAACTTAAAAATATTAATAATGTCGGGTGGTTTTTAAATTGACTTGGATTTGTTTTGAACGTGTCATATTGGCTTTGATTTAGCCTCTCTTTTATTAGGACTTAGGAAGAATTACAGGACTTGATCCCGCTGAACCTTATTTTCAAGGGATGCCAACTAATGTTCGACTCGACCCGACTGACGCGAAACTGGTCGATGTCATACATACAGACGGAAAAAGCATTTTTCTCTTAGGTAACTCACATTAAATATTTCAATTTAACGCTTAACCTATATTCTCACCATCATCCTAACACATTTTGTTAACCCCCGGACGAGAAAAAACTCGTGCCAGTCTGTCTGGAAATGACATCTAGTAGTTCTTATGTCTACATTATTGTCCTATTTAAAGCCTTTTATGGAGATAAAATGTAGCCTATGTCTTTTGCCAAGTTCTAATCTATCTTTATACCAAATTTCATCAAAATCGGTGAAATAGTTTGCATTAATATTTGTAAGGATTAACATGAAGGTTTTTTTAAAATTGTCTTCAAGGTGACTTATCTATTGTTGAAGCTTCGTTGCTTTTGAACTAATATATTAACCTATGTATGTATCGCTTTTCGGCTCTTAGCTCATGACTCATGTATGTATTATTATATTTATCGCTCGAACTAATATCACATCGTTATTCCACGCGTGCGACAGATTTTGTGTTTATGGCAGGATATGGGATGTCCCAGCCCGTGGGCCATTTGGACTTTTACCCCAACAATGGGAAGGAACAGCCAGGTTGTGACCTGACCGAGGGACCTTTGATACCCCTCACCTTAGTGAAGCAAGGATTGGAAGAAGCCTCCAGGGTTCTGGTCGCCTGTAACCATGTGCGAGCGGTTAAACTGTTCACGGAGTCGATAAACGGGAAATGTCCATATATAGGTATTTATATATTACACTTTACATAATTATTAATTATATCGTTTCATATTATTTATTAGCATTGGTGCTCCATGGAATGCCATTTATTCTTCGAACATAGTGCTTTTCAATGGTATTGAATACGGTCCTGCCGTTTTACAGTTGAATAATTCTCAGGAATAAAAGATTTCATAACCAAGCTCTAATGAAAAATAATGATTAATGGTAAAAAAAAAGAATTCAATAAAAAGCTTATATGCTCATCAAAACAATATTCTTTTGAAATTACTTTATTAAAACTGGTTGAATTTAACTAAATATTTATTATGTAGAATTTATCGTTAAATAACTAATAGTATTATCTTTTAATGGATATTGTTTGTTGTTATTTTTCATTCTAAAACATGGATTAAGTTAATTAAATTGATTTAATGATTTAAGGTCACCAATGTCCGTCGTATCAACACTTTATCGACGGAAAATGTTTCCACTGCGGTCATGGATGTGCCGTTATGGGGTCGGTATAAAAACTTTTTATTCCTTGATTTATTTCTTGTATATATTAAAAATCTTATAGAAAATACCACCGCCATGGGTCATGCATCTGCGTATTGCAAAAGAGGTCTTGTGTTTCAATGCCGGGCAAAATGATGGTTTCGGTTGGGTAGGCACAGAAGGCTGATCAATTTGCCTGTAAAAAAATGGTCAGTGAAACAGATGCGAAAATATGTTTGCCTCGTGCCTCACACAGGCGTTCAAAAAAAAATTATAACCCATCCGCGATTATCTTATTTAAAGAAAATGTAATATATATATTGCGACAGAAGCCCTGGTAGGTATCTAATCCTTGGAAAATAAAAACATTTAACCTATAAGTAATGATGTTAAAATAATTCCGTAAAGATTCCACGCGGACAGCTCACCGGGACTGATTTCGAATAAGGATAATCAGACGGAGAACGAAGTTTACCCTTCCGAGGAACAGGAGACGATTGGCGCAAAGTACTTCCTCAGCACTGGAAAGGACCAACCTTACTGTCGTAAGTACTTATTGTATAACCTCCGTCGAAAATTGGTGTTTGACAACAGTCGGTGTCTGTCGTGGCATCGTAGCTCAATTAAATCATCGCTTAACGATGACTTTGATGTAGTTTCTTTTATTTGGAAGCTGACACGATCGAGATGGTTTTTAGGTCGTTATGAACTTCTGTTCTTCCATGAGATACTCATGTCTAATCATGTCGGGAGTTTTTGAAGTAAAACTTTACGCACGCTTGACTTAGGGAGTAAACTGGCGAATGCGTGACGAGAGCGTTACGAAAACTGTGATCGGGCTAGGCGAACGGAAGTTAAGAGACGTTTCGTATATTACTGTAGTGGCAAGAGAGAGAGAGGTGCGAGCACACATTTTCTTACATCTTTACTTTAGTCATGTAGTCTAAAGCACACTCGTTTTTTTTAATTGTCTCCAATTTCACTGGTGTTTTTTAATTTTCAGAACGGCATTACAAAGTGTCAATCCATTTGGCAAATCCCAAAGGCGCAGAATCGTGGGTTCAAGTAAGTCGTCAAAGTCGATGCATGTTATGTTACTCAATCGTGCCTGAACGACTGAATGGATCTGGATGAAATTTGGGATTAGATTGTCATTTTGAAATATTATATAAATATTTTAATACATGACGGGATTTATAAGTTTGACATAATATGATATTCTTAACACGTTTTTTTAAAATTGTTTTCAATTCCATTCGTTATAACTAATCAATATTTTTTTCAGGGTTTTCTGAAAGTCACTTTAGTGTCGGAGAAGGGTGTTATACGCGGAATGGATTTAACACCAACGAATTATGTCAGGTTAGTTATTAACGGTTTTATTGAACTTTTTAAAATCTTTATAATGTACCTTCCAAACGGAATTATATATGTTTACTTCTGGAATGTAACCTAGAACGATATATCATATTATTACATACTATATCAATAATTAAAACATTATCTTATATTATATACATAGAATATAGATAGATATGGAATAAATTATACTGTTCAAAAACAAAAATTAAAATTAAAAAATTTCTTCAAATTTATACTCAATTATCCAATGTTGGTGATGGCTTGAAGATAAAGTTTTTAAGCAGAAAAATATGTTTGCTAAATGATTTATTATTACTATCTATCTAGGTTAGAACATGGAACGTCTTACACAATAGTTGTAACACATCCGACGGACTTAGGAGGGAAAATTAGGAAAGTAAGTAATAGTTTCATGAATACATAAATAAATGTTTAGTAAGAAATAGCTACAATGAATACAACCCCGGGCTACGTATGGTGCACCAACGTTTTAAGGACGTTCTTGCTTTGGAGAGAATTAACAAGGGGTGATCTGTGGATTCGATGAACCAATTTAAAAGGAACTTGAAGGAAATATAACCGAGCCCGATTAATAAAAAGGGGAAAATATTGAATTTAGTTACTTTAGTATTGTATTTTAAGTGAACTTGTTCATATACAAATCCTAAATTACCTGTTGTCTCTAAACATAAATAACAAGGCAATAAAGATAACTTTTTTAACTTAAAAGTTGCCGTCAGTATATTCATATTCCATACATATCCAAGGTGGAGCTGTCGTGGGAGTACGATATGAATGTACTGGAGCCAAGATCCCTTTGCATTTTGTGGTGCAACGACCGTCTCTACGTGAAGAACGTTGTGGTTGACCAGATGGAGCTCCCCAGCAGAGGGTATTTAACTGACCGTACCCTATTAATGTGCTTTTATACTAATTACTTTTTATTTTACCGTCCTTATCACAGGCGTAGCCATTTTTTGGGGGGGGGGGGGGGGGTTCAAGGAAATAAAACGACTAAAAGTAAAATAACCCTTATTAAGAAAATTGAGACTTGGGGCAGTCCTTTTTCAAGCAGTGGGACAGTAAGGCTAAATAAAAAAAACTGTTCTGTTACGTGCAGCGTAACGAAAACTATGGACTATGGACCGTATCACAACTTTATCTTTGAAAATCAAAATGCCTCGTAGATTATAGACTAAATTATTCCATTTGATTCATTTGCTTAGTTTTTTCCTCAAATGAAATGGTGAAACAACAGGGCACAGTTAGTAACTCTATAAAATCAAAATGTGATATATATTTTATTGTTAACAGAAAACGCAACGTGGACTTCAGCAGTAAACTGTGCACGCCAAAAAGGGAATTCGCCGAAATCCCAAACAGAGGCTCAGCCAGTTTCTATGACAATTGTGGAAGGTAGCCGAGAGACGTGCCATCAATAGTGTATTAATATAATGAAGTAATCGGGGCAAACCGGGCGAAAATGCTTGAGTTAAAACACTAGTATTTTCCATTTATTTAAATACTATATATTTATAGGTATAAATCATGTATAAAAACCTTCCTCTTCAATCACTATCTATTAAAAAAAACCGCATCAGAATCCGTTGCGTAGTTTTAAAGATTTCAGTATACAAAGGGATATAGGGGAAGAAAAAGCGACTTTGTTTTATACTATGTAGTGATTTATTTTTCCTGTCTAGTGAAATTGAAAAAAATTTCAAAAACGAATGGACCGATTTCGAGGTGGTTTTTTCTTGTTGATCTTAGCTTCAGTTTATGAATATCTGTATATTCATTCATGATATATTCTAATTCTAAAATATCATGTCGGATTTTTTAAAATTGTGTTCAATTTGACTCATATGGCATAAAAAATAGAATTAGGTACCCTTATAGTCGCAGTCTTAAACATTTTGCCCCGGCATCAGCACCTCAAACTTAATTTCGCTACAGTATTGACTTTATACAGTATGTTTAGAAGCTTTAATGATGGACCAATTCGGATGTGATTGAAGAACTACCAGTGATATTAGTTACAGGGTGGATTTTAAATTATTGTAAAAAGCTGTAAATATTTCTTTTATTCACTTATTTATGCTGTATTTAGTACCAAAATTATTTTTTTATATTATTCTTGTAAATAAACTATGAAGTTCTAAGTAGTATGTAATATGCGTTGTAAGTGTAGGTAACCTACCTACTTTAAGTACTTAGTATGATTTTTTTCAGGGAAAACTAAATTAGGTAAGTACTTAGGTACACATTTAGTTAAACTTTTACAATATGTCATAAATAATAAGTTTTAAGTATACTTAGAAAAAAACTGAGAAATCAAGGATAAAAATTTAGACATTGTTTAGAGTAATTTTATTATATATTATTTATATGTCATATTAGTCAGTTCTTTGCATTTATTCCGAAACTATTTAATCGTCTTTAGTAAATTTTGACAGAGATAGATTGAACCTTTTTCAAAATAATATATATTATATATGTATGTAGATCAATTTTTTCACAATATTAAGATTTTTTGTTGATCTTGAGTACTTAAATATATATTTTTATTATAAACTAGCGACCCGCCCCGGCTTTGCACGGGTATAAAACATATATATAAACCTTCCTCTTCAATCACTCTATCTATTAAAAAACCGCATCAAAATCCGTTGCGTAGTTTTAAAGATTTAAGCATACATAGGGATATAGGGATAGAGAAAGCGACTTTGTTTTATACTATGTAGTGATTGCCAGCTCCATCTAAAAGAAATAAGTATACAAAAGTATTTACATGCTTTAATATTTTAAGAGGCTATTTTATTTATAATATGTTATATCTTTATAATGTATAAAGAAAAATGTACGTCAATATGTACATTGGTTTTTCTTAAATTAAATCTTGTAATAATAATATGTAACTACATAATATTATAAAATAAAGTTTTGTGCTTTAAGATTGTAAATATTTAATGTATAATAAAATCATAATCAACTGTAAGTATACATAAAATATAATTAAAAAATAAACAATATAAAGTATTTTTATTTTGTTATTTTGAAATTTAAAAGTCAGACTAATTTATATTTCTCTAAATAAATATAATATAATAATATTGAATTTGGCGCTCCCCGCTACTGTAATGTCATATGCCAAAATGCATGTAAATGTCAAATATCGGCAAAGAAATTTGTGACTCCGAGTGAAATGTCAATCTTATCCGTCAATTAATAATAGAACACTAAAATAATGTACCAGAAGGGTGTTAATGTCATTTAGGTCAACTTCACAGCTGTAATGTATGAGTAAATTGTCTCTATAAATAGTTGATTTAATGATTATCAATGCAATCTAATCTATCTGACATCTGTATAGTGTATCGTAGATTATAGATTTCCATTCTGTAAATAACATTAATAAATTATCAAAAAATATTTTCAAGAAAAACTTTAATACACAACTACTTATTTGGAATAATTCTTAATATATTTAATTAATCTATTGTGTTGAGAAGACATAACATGTTTGTGATTAGGAGACTGAAGCATAGTCTGACAAATTGATTCAAACTTACCTATGCACAATTTTTGAAAATTGGATGCTATGTCGTCAACCACATCAAAGATCGTTTTAGGTTTATCATGTTTAATAACCATAGGAACAGTGGCTTATGTACATATTAAACAACAAATAGACAGGTAAACATTTCACTATGCTTATTCAACAACTTCATGAAATATTAACTAATACTGTAATTGTTACTTAATCCAGTAAGTAGTATGTGTTTTTACAATGATTTCAAAAACACATTCTAAGCACAAAAGACAAGTGTAATTTATTTTCTTAATAGCCTTTTCCAACAGTAATGTGCTTTAAAATCAAAGTGAAATATGAGTGAGATATTCAAATAAAATTCATGAATCATAAAATCACTTCAAACAGAATCAATTTCTTCCAGAGAAAGAATGCATGAAGGAGTTATAAAAGATGTAGAAAGACAACAGAGAAGAAAAATAGAAAACATTTATATTCTGGAAAAACAGAAAGAATTGACTAAAAAACTGAAAAATGATTTGGGTAGTTCTTAGGATTATTGAAAATGTAATGTAGGTATTAAATATAATATTTTATGCAGAAACTAGTGACCTTATTCTTGTAATAAAAGTGAAAGTAATAAAACAACTTTGTCCCTAAAACCATATTTTCAACCCTTTTTTAATTTTCAAAAGAACCAAGCCTTTTCAGTTTGTTCTTTTTTTTTATCAGCAAACCATCTTGAAAAGGTATCTTAAAGGCATAGTTATTATAAAATTATAATTTGTGATTTCAGCTAGAATATACCTAGAAATATTTGGTAGTAATTAGGTACCTTGGAATTAGTAAAGAAAAATATTTTTGTTTTTTAGACTTCTGTGCTACCAAATGTATATTAATATGTTATTGGTAGCACAGAAGTCTACAACAGTGGGGTTATTTTGTAACTATGACATTATTTCTTGTATATCTTGTAGTTACACAAAAACAAACCACAGATACAGTAGATTATTATAATATAGTATACTTTAATTGAACTGCTAAGAAGTTACTAATTAAACAATTTTGTATTATATCAATGAACTTTATTAAATGCATTATTAATAAAAAAACGAATATTTAACAGTATAATGAAGTACTAAGTATGTTTTTCGTATTCCTTATCATTATCACTGTCTTCGTTTACATTAAATGACTCACTGGAGACGTCAAACCGCTCGTTAGCAGGCATTATTTGATCAATAAATTTTGCTTGCTTATCATCTGACGAATGAACAGCCAAAAACCGGAGGATTAAAATCTAAAACAAATGAAATTGAAGACTGAATAAAAAACATCATATTGCATTCTGTGACGATCCAATTAAAGGATATATTATCCGCAGGCAGCTTTCAGGTCCTCTAGACAAGCGACGATAAAGTTTGATGGGTATCCTTGACGAAAAGCAAATTTGCATGGAAGTGACAAGTCGTGACGTTCTTGTCTAAAGCCTCTGTTGTTTTTGAAATTGTATACCTCTAGAAGTATAACGACCACAAAAACTATGAGATGTATGTTCATGGACACAATTATAAGACGATACATTGTGCTTCCACAGCCGTTCTCATTTATAGAATTGGTACCAAGTTCTTCGAGGAAATTTGACACACAGGAACCACTTTTACAGCAACTGAAATTGAAACCAACAATCTTTTCAGTTATGCATTTCACGCCTAGCTTGAGAAAGGACATAATTCATCTTTAATTGCGCAACAAAGTTGTACGTAATTAAAAAAATCCCTTAAATAGTTGAACAGATCTTCATAAATCCATCCATCCGTCCAACTCGATCACGTCAGCTTCCAAACAAAAAAATGCATCGAAGTAGGTTCGTTCGTTAAGGATGAGATAGATATACATCCTTAACGGAGTTGGGGAAGTACTTACTAAACATTTAACGGACACAAAAATTATTTAGATGACATAATATATTTTAAATATTATTATCTATCATTATGAATGCTCTCTTGGCGCTTTTTTTAGAAACAAACTGATTCTACTGTCTAAGTATTAAAATCATGTAAAAATAACCTCAAAGGCACACTATCAGAGTTCTCCCTCTTCAAAGCCAGGTTATCTTGAGGCAAATCCAGGTCATAATCACGAACCTTGTCGTGCCATTCGTGTCTGAACCAATCTTTATACGAATACAACTAAAACATGTATCTATTTTCCTACTTGTTCCTTCCTCATAAGTTCCTTTACATTTAATTCATTTAAATTTTTATATGACCAAAGAAAACGAAGTATTTTGTGCTCAAAAATATAAATTTCAAAATTAATAGTCGACTAATTGAACACAACCGAAATGTTAACCAGATAGGATGGAAAGAGCAATGGAGACAGTTTAGCCAAGTTGGCAATAGCATACCTAAATTATGATTATTTTAATAAAAAAGATCATACCCCACAGCACTGTAAATACACTTGAAGGAAATCGATAAACCGTTTATACTTGGGATAATTTCGATATCTTTTCATATTGTTGGCAAAAAATCTATCCACTATCTCCTGACAAATATACATTCTATGTATGCATAAAGCAACGCCTATTAAACTGATTATTATTATCCAAAATATACATTGCCACAGCGGACAACAGAGTACTCGTAATCTGAGACTGTAAAGAAAAATTTTTTTTTAAGTAATGTGGCTCTTGCATAAGTGGTACTTAAACAATCGTCCAATAAACTAAATTCTGTTGCGTTCGCCTTTTTTTTATAGACTATTTGGTCTAAGACATTCATATTGATCGATTTATTTTAATTCTCCTTACATTATAAAAAAGTACCTATAATTAACAAGAAAAAAGCTATTTAAACATTTCAAGACCTTCATCGATATTAGTTCATGGTATGGATATAATAATTCTAATGTGTAGAAAAATTACATATTTTCTAAAAAAAAAAAAAACAATATTCCTAATCCCTAGAATATATGAAATGTCTTATTATTTATATGTTCTTACTCAAGTTTCTTTCCCTTGGCGATTTGATTTAACATAAATATATTCGTTGGTAACATGATGACGCCGGATAAAAGAACAAATGCATTCACTAAATCTGTTCCAGTCAAATACAGTAAATCATTTACACCTGAAAAGCAAATTTAGCCAAAAACTAAAGAACTTCACTAGAAAAGAGCGCTGCAGCTTCCTTAAAACTTGCGTCCATGGGCAACTAACACCAAGATAATCTCCTACTCATTTGCCGCCTATTTTAATAAAAATATCAATAACTAGTAATAAGGCAGTTGACTAATAATAAAATCGTAAAAGAAGCTATGCGTCTTGAGTCTTATAATATCAGAAACGGCTCAACAGATTCAAATGTGGTTTTCACAACATGTTTATGGCAAGCTAAAAGCTTTAAAATAAGGGTATATTTCACTTCACGAGATAAACAGTGATGTGCTTAGCTACATTATGAATAAAACCATGGTATAAAGTTACATACAAAACAATAATACTAAAGACCAAAAGATCGAAAATATAGACATAAGCCACAAAAACGTTGATGCCCAAACTATTAACGGATGGTTTGGGCCGTTCCACTGCATTGGATTATTTAAAAAATCCTTAATTAGTGAATAAAAATATGTACTGTCAAAATATAGCAACGACAGAATTAGCAAAAATTTGACAGTCTGTTGATAGTTTTTACAACTTAATATGAAAATACTTATATAATATTGTCATAAAAAAACAAAACACCTATAAGATTTGATTTTGAAGAGTATTTATGTTGGTTTTTACAAAAATAACAAAAATAATAATAATCTGTAAATGGCGGAAATCATGTCTCATTAATCATAAACTGACTTTCGCGATTTTTTTTTAACAAATATAATAAATAAATATAGAAACATTAATATTTATTTAACGAATAAGGGATCAAGCTATATTTTAAAACCGCATTTCAAACAGTTAAGCCGTGTCTGAGCAAACAAACACAAGGATTTTATTATTAATATACATTTACCTGTTTCTACATATTGTTGGCCAATTATATATCCTAATATTATAAATGCGAAAGTAACTGCCTCTCTCTCTGTGTCTGTCGCGATTTCACGCCAAAACTACTGAACCGAATTAAATGAAATTTGATACACAGATAGATAGAAGTGTTGAAAAGTTATATGGAAGTATCGTCATTTTTAGGCTATATAAAATCACGTTACGACGAAGTTAACGCGGGTGAAACCAAGGGGCACAGCTAGTAACTAGATATGTATATTATCTCATTTTTTTAATTTTATAAACTACACTAAATTATACGAAATGAACAATAATACATACTTACTTACATTAATTAAAAACAAGTTTGAATATAATTTTTAATAAAACTAACAAAACATTAAAAATGGCTTCAATATAAAATAAAATATAGTACAAAATATTTTCTCTTATAATATAAGTAATATCAAAATGCACTTATATATAATTGGAGACTCTGACTCCAGTACAATAAATTCGCTTCATAAAATATACAATACAAAAAACGAGTCGTTATTTTTACTAGTCATACCTTAAAGCATACGTATGCGCAGCGTGTGTTGCACGAGACTCGAACCCAGGCAGTTCGTATATAGACAAATGTTTCGATTGGGTAGGCAATGACGGATGCAGAAATATACCTGAGTCATGACTCACTAAGGGTACTGGGATATTCTTTTACCATCCGTAACTCGGATGAAGGCGACTCGCAGATTATAAGAACTTGGTTTGTTAAATCTGTATTATTATTGTTTCAATTGTGTGATATCTCCCATTGGCTTAAGATCTGGTGACACCGTGAATTCGCACCCGACACTGGCAACAATATCTTCGATTTTCACTCCCTCTGCGAGTTCAGTGAGAGTCAATCCTTTTTCTTTATCAACTTCCATCACGCACTGAAATTGATTTTAAGTCAACTTTAAAATCATTATTTTAGACTCGGTGTTTTGTCTCGTTTTCGCAACAACAAATGCACGTCAGCGAGAAAGTGACAGCGTTTGAAACATTGTTCTTCAAAGTATGATTTATAATTCTGACATTAGTTAAATACCCAGATGAAAATAGAGGGGTGTCAAGTTTGACGTGTATGTGTGTCTATCATAGCTTTTAAACAGATGGTCCGTTTTAAATGCAGTTTTATTTTTATTTGAAGGCTGACATGATAGAGATGGATCTTAATTAATTAATGAAAATGTATGAGATATTATTTGCTTTTTTTTGTAATAATAGAGAGAGAGGGAGAGAAATAAAGTTATTGTCTTGTCAGTTTTTAATTTTGGCACCAAAATACTTAAATAAGATTGTAAATATTTTATCCATTTTTAAGTTACTCTTCGTTCAAAATACCTTTTCTGTGATGATCATATCAACGCAGTGTTTTCCAGTCAGCGGTAAAGTGCATTCAGGCACAATTTTGTGTCCGCCATTCTTAGCCGAGTGTTCCATCGTGACGACCACTTTCGTTCCCGGGGAAGAAACCAAGTCCATAGCACCTCCCATTCCTTTCACCATTTTACCCTGGAATGTAACAATAAAATAAAGTTAAAAAAACATACTTTAGAAAAGGATTGACGTTCAAAAGTGTTCATATAAAAGACATTGCGTGAAATAAATTTGGCTTGGTTAAAGAAATAAATGAAGATAGAATGAATCTCACAGGAATCATCCAATTGGCGAGATCCCCGTACTGCGAGACTTGCATCGCTCCCAGCATGGTGAGTTGCACGTGGCCGCCGCGGATCATCGCGAAACTGTCGTCCGAAGAGAAGTACGACGCGCCTTTAATTTGCAAACAATTTATTTTATACACATTATTTACTTTTTGTGTATTTTGTTGTCTTTTGTATTGTTTGAAATAAACGTTTCATATCAAATTTTTAGCCAACTTCATTTTGTAAGTCATTTATATTCCTAAAAACTATGTTAGTGAATGACAAAATGATGTAGAGTCGCAATAGACATTATTCAATCATTATTTCTCGGGAATAACTTCACCGAAGAGTAGGCCAATTATAATAAAAATAGACATTTAATAAGTTGCCTCGAGTCAGAAACTTTTTTGCGATGACGTTCAGGATCTTACTGCTACTGGCGCATTATGGTTTATGATCATCATATTATAACGATTTGAAAATAAAGTATCGTAACATCGAACGGAGTCTGGGGTGGACACATTTATATATGTTTTACCACGGCGAGATTCGAACCCTGCACCATCACGAATTCAAAGTATCACGCATTGAAGACACCTGACAATAAATGTGATATAAATGTTTTAAAGCAAAAGAACTTGTTTGTTTGGTTGAACGCGCTAATCTCAGGAATTACTGGTTCGTGGTGTAAATTATTTTTTGTGTTGGATAGTTCATTTATCGAGAAAGGCTAGTCTTTATAATAAAAGGCTACGACGAAATGAACGCGGGTGAAGAGGGGTTCTATTAAAACCATTAACTCAATCAATTTTAGATTTTTTCATATTCCTTGTTAAAATTTACCTGGAATAATGGTAACAGTCTCTTTCCCAGCATTGATGAGGTCAGCATCAACCTCACTCTCGTTTGGATAAGGCCCAAGCCCCAAAATACCATTCTCGGATTGCAAAAGAACATTCACATTGCTTGGGATGAAGCTACTGGCTAACATTGGCATACCTGAAATAACAATAAAACCTTTGTAGTACAAAATATCCCTTTTTAATTGCCCGATGAAAAAAGTGTAATGTGTCATTTTACGTGTCTGTAAGTGGCAACATTGCTCCAAAAAATCAGACCATTGGTTTTTTACAGTGTTTTCATTTAAAAGCTGTAGTGACTGAGATGGAATTTAGTTATAATGAAAATCTATTCATTCTTATTTATAAATACCATAATATATGGAGATCAGTAAATTGTCAAATTGACTCTTGAGTCGTTGCGCCAACAGAGTTTTTGTAAGCAATAAAAGAACTATCTACCTACTGAATGTATAACTTTCTTGTCCTATACCTAACTTATCCATAAGTAAATGCTAATGAAAAATTAAGTAGGTACCTATTTTAGAAAGGTGAAAGAAAAAGCTTAATTAGGCACTACAGTGTAACAATAATGACTACATACAAAATAGATTCCTCATCTAAAACTTACAATCCCTATCTATTTTGAGACAACTTTTACGACACCAAAATGAAGATGTGCTCGTAAACTCGTTTACAGCTTATTATCTCTCATTCTGAGGTTGACCGCTAAAATGACTGGGAAAATGGCAATTGGAAGGTATAACAGAGTATAAAACCTATAATGAACTCACCAATCCCAAGATTAGCGTGCATGCCATTCTTAAACTCTAAGGCCGCCCTTTTAATAATTCTCTCTCTTACTAAATCTGACGTTTTCTTCTCCTTACTCTCTTGAGCTTTGGCGACGGTTCGCTTTTCAATACGTTTCTCATATTTCTCGCCCAACACAACTCTATGAACATATATTGAAGGCGTGTGAATAAGGTTCGGGTCAATTTCGTCGACGATTTCTTCGACTTCTGCGATTGTTATTTTCGCGGCCCGAGCCATGGTTGGGTTGAAATTTCTGGCCGCTTTTCTGAAAATAAGATTTCCATGTCTATCCGCTTTCCACGCTTTTACTAAAGCAAAGTCGCCGGTTATTGCTTCTTCCATGATGTAATTAATGCCGTTAAATTGTTGTGAGGGACGCTTTGCGCTTGGTATTTCAATCTGAAAGGTAACTATTAACAAATCAGAACACAATGTCTCATGCCCTGTCACTTTCTAACGTACGATTGTTGCTACAAAAACGTAAATTCAATGCCACTATTCCCAGCACAAGATGGATTTCGCCACACTTCGCCACAAAAATATGCTACAAATTGATACCTACTTTACCATCCTTGGTGTATTTGATGGGTGAGCCTCCTTGGTGAATCAATGTTCCATACCCAGTGGGAGTGAAGAAAGCCGGAATACCAGCTCCACCAGCCCTTATTCGCTCAGCCAATGTCCCTTGCGGAGTGAGCTCTACCTGAAATAAGAAATCATGTTATATAAATACTCTTAAATAAACTCTATTAAATCAAACATCAAATGATAGTATTGATTAGAAATGCCAACAAAAATTTAAGGAAATTAAAGATATGTACTAACTTATTACTTATTTTATGTTATTTCATGGTTCATTATTTTGTAGATATGACAAAAAGTAATAATTATACTAACTTCTAACTCTCCACTCAGAAACTGTCTTTCAAATTCAGCATTTTCACCAACATACGACGATATCATCCGTTTTATTTGTTTGCTTTTTAATAACACACCAAGGCCAAAGTCGTCC
Organism: Aporia crataegi; assembly: GCA_912999735.1. Taxonomy (NCBI): domain Eukaryota; kingdom Metazoa; phylum Arthropoda; class Insecta; order Lepidoptera; family Pieridae; genus Aporia; species Aporia crataegi. The sequence goes on from OU538742.1 coordinate 425,508, forward strand.
ACACCTGGAAGTCAGACGATAATAGTTAAAGTACCTGACAAGACTAGATTAAGACACTAACAGTTTAAATTAATTCTGTGTCAATTTACTACAATTTTGGTCAGAAAAAACAGTTACAAATAAACAAATTTCATAGATTATAAATGATAGATTAAATTTGAATCATCATAGAAATAAGGTATAATAGTGTTTTTAATTTCTGGTTTTTGGTAAGTAGTTCAGTTATTCAGTTTTGAATTCAATTTATCATTAATATCCAATATTATTTCATTTGTTGTTGCCTTTTTAAATATATTTGCTCATATTATCACTTTTTATACAACAAGATAAGAAAAAGAAGCATAAAAATATAATACATAATTATATACCTATACTGTTATGTAACTTATTTCAAATCTTGCAGAGCCCTTTTGCATTGTGGTACAAGTAATAACTACTTCAATTAATATTGTAAGCCCATAAGTAGATGTTGCTGGTAGGTTTTACAAAAAATAAGTTTACTTTTAATTTGATTCTATTTAAATTTTTAAAATACCACAACTAGGAGTCATGACCTTTTTTTATTGATTCCTATTCTCTATAGTAATTGTGTTTTGTATAATCTAACAATTTTTTATTATACAAATAACTTACCAGCATTATTTGATACAACAGTAAGTCCCGATACTTTTTTGTTATTCAATGCCTTGATAAGATTTTCTGGGATCCCACATAAACCAAAACCACCCACAAGCAATTTTGACCCATCTTTGATATCACTTATTGCTTCATTTACATCAGAGATTTTGCTTTTGGTACTATAACTGCATGATAAAACCTGTAAAATCAATAATGTACAGTAAGTATATGTGATGTTACTTTGATCAAAGCTATTTAGTAGGAATCCTTAGCAATAAATATTGTATAACTTACCCTTGTACACTGGGGCCTAGAAAATCCAGATATTGTTTTTAAATTTACAATAAGAAAGGTTTTTGTTATTCCAGACATTATAAATGATAAAAGTTTCACAATTCACAGAATCGGCAGAATATATTATCACTGTGGAGACTGGAGATAAGGAATTTTGCTCACTTTAAAGTATATAGGTAGTAAGTTTGTGCAAAATAATCTGCGAATACCGGTATATTACTGCCTACTATAAACAAACATGAAATAAATCAAGGTCGACCACTACTAGCCAGTAGAACTAGCCAGTAGAATTCTGTTCCGTAAACAAAACGAATAAATTACATAAATTAAAATACTTAAATATTAAAACTTTTGTTTTGTTCAGTACCTTATCAGTAGTCTTAGCAGTTAACACTGTACACTTGTACAGTGTGAGATGTGAGTGTATGTGAATTGTGAACTTGTGCAACGAGTAACGACTGTTCAAATGTAATTATTCCAGTATGTACCCATCGTTTTATCATTTCAAATGAATTACCTACTTATATCTCAATAATGAAGAGATAAGAACAAAACACTAAAACTATAATTCAGAAATTAGTCAGATAGGTACCCCAAATTACGAAATGATTTTCAAAGAATTTAAAAATATATTTTTTATTTATATGTTTGTACTTTTGGATTATAAAAAAAAAATTAGTCAGTGTTAATATTTCCAAACTTAACACTGACATGACAGGTATAATCTAATGCATTAGCCTGGTAATTTTAATTATTAGATAGTTGATAAATCTTATTACCAAAATTAGTGACCCATTATAATCCTAATTAAAAACAAAAAATTATTTAGAAATAAAAGTAAAAATACTTTAAAACAGCGACCTCTTGCTCTGACATTAATCATTAAGTAATCACTAATGATAATTATTTTATAATTTGATAGATGTTTGCTCATTGCACGAATCACGATAGACGACTCTCTTTTTTTTGCGATCCCTGCTCCACTCGAGTGACTCGAGCTCGACTCGAGTCGAGTCGAGCCATCAATAGCGTCGCGCTGTCAACATTGCAGCTTGTCGCTCGTTACTCGTTAGTCCACATTGAGCGTTCGAATATCTCACGATTTCTATATAATAAAAACACCGGCTGTATTAACAAAATTCTCAAGTAAGCGTGTCACTGAGTGTTTTTATTAAACCAATTTAATCAAAATGTCCGGACGTGGTAAGGGCGGTAAGGTGAAGGGAAAGGCAAAGTCGCGTTCAAACCGCGCCGGTCTGCAGTTTCCGGTCGGTCGTATCCACAGGCTTCTGAGGAAGGGCAACTACGCGGAGCGAGTTGGTGCCGGAGCACCTGTCTATCTCGCAGCCGTGATGGAGTACCTGGCAGCTGAGGTCCTTGAATTGGCCGGTAACGCGGCGCGTGACAATAAAAAGACCAGGATCATACCGCGACACTTACAGTTAGCAATACGTAACGACGAGGAGCTGAACAAGCTGCTCTCCGGTGTTACAATCGCTCAGGGTGGTGTGCTGCCCAACATTCAGGCGGTGCTCTTACCAAAGAAGACCGAGAAGAAGACATAATTTTTTAGCTCTTTAATTCGCTATTTATCCAATTCAAGTCAATTAAATTACATCATCGTACGTATGCACCTAAAAGCAATATGCTTCTTGAGTTCTTGTTAATTAAATTGTTATAGTATGTATCCTCACTATCCACAATAAGAACTTCTCACTGAGTACTGAGTAGATACCTAATCATTAAATTACAATTCGATATGTATTCAAAAATTTATTTTGGTATGGTAATATAACTATTGTACTATTAGGTAGTCCTGTGACATGTCTAAATAATATAATATAATAATTGAATAATATAGTATAAAGTAAGTACTTAGTTATTTATTTAATTGGACCTGATTATTTTGTTTAGAATTTATTGTATTAAACTTTTCAATAATAATTAATGATGGTTTATTAATTTTTAATATTATATAACCAGTTTGATCTCCTGTAATTATTTTAAAGTTAGGTATGTACCAATCTAAACAATATTGTTTTATTCCCAAATTTTTTCAAAACTCTAACACTGAAGATAGAATTCTGAATGTATAAGTGTGAATGTGTGTGTGTATGTATAAATGGTGTTAACACAAAACTACTAAGAATAATGGAAACAGCTAAAGATAACTATAATAATAATTGTAATATATTTAATAAGCATTAAACTGGAAACTTATTTTAGTCTAAACTCTTAAGGCTTAAAATAAAAGAATGTGTATGGACACCATCTTGCTTTTATTGAATAATTACTTGTGTTGCCAACTAGACCTAAGATATTATTTTATACCATATAGGTATGTACTTATTTAATAATGTTATCAATAAAAGGATCAATGATATCAAACTATAATAACTAGGTAGGTATATGATAATTAATCTCTGAAATAGGTTATCGTTCCTTGATACATTACATCCTATTTCTTGTACTTTCATTACAATTAAAATTTCAACAAAAGAATTAGGTAAATCTACTTCAGAGTTACATTTATTACAACTAGATCTTATGTCTCGAATTTCTTTATATTATAATGCCACATTCATTCTGAACTGTATAATATGACCTATTTTCCTTTACAACTACAGTTGTAAAAATTTTCTTGAAACCCATCTTTTATTTATTTTGTCATGAATTGTAACAAATTTCCCTTTTTAAATAACATCATAAGCATTCTTATCATTTATAAGCAGTCTTATCATAATTAGGTACTTTTATTTGTTGGAAAAATAATTGTTCTTTAACATTAACAACTAGGTTATAAAGAAGAGACTGTTGATGGCAGTATAGTACCTATGTAAAAATCTAGACATCAATATTTCCAAAGCTAATCTTTTTTTCAATTTTTTCCAAATCATCTTTTTTACAATAGGTACCTACAGCTTTTTCAGTCAACTCATTTGAATGAGGCCCTTTTTTTTGTCGTCATTCCCTACCTACACTGCGATAAAATGATGGCACACTCACTCAACAGCCATGGATAAAGCTTATCTGTTTGGAATCATCCGAACGTCTCTGGATCTGCTCCATATAAATATCAGACAAACTGATGTCCTGGAACCCATCCGCAATCTGCTTTGGTGTTAAATCTTAAAAGGCTCTTACTAAGCCAGTGTACATTCCATTAGGCCACATCTCCACTTACCATCAGGTGGGATTGTGGCCGAATGCTTGCTGGTTTTGATAAAAAAAAAGAAATAAAATAAAATTGCATTCATTTGATTTAAATATATTTTATTGTGACAAAATATATTACATTTGAAATAAAAATAAAAAAAAATGTAATATGCTAAAATAATTAAGGCACTATAATCATTTCAATCTATTAATACAGTTTTCTTCATGACTCTTATTGACTACCTAATATTTTCATAATTACTATAATATCTATTATACAATTTATTTTCCCACATACAATGACTATTCAATAATTTATTTTATATTTATTAACAAATGCATTTAAAACTCGGTATTTCATGTTGAGTTTTACTTGTATGCAATGGTAAATAGCAAATAGGGACACATTCACGAAGGAAACACTTATAATAAAAATAAGACTTCTGGTTTTAAACATGTAATTATAATTTAATCAATTCTCACAAGCACCGTAGGCATTATTTTGAAACCGACTTCAAAAATCACATTTCATCTAAAGACATCTTACAAAAGATTTGAAATAAAAGTTCATTCCTTAGAAATCTGGCATTTCTTAACTATGGGAATTTGAAAAAAAATCTTTTTTTGGATGTCATTAAATTCTCGCCATTGTTAATATTTGGTGTTATGTATATTATGGAGTACCATTAAAGCCGGTTTAATAAAAAATATATACAATAAGTATTCAAAATTACATATAACAGATTAACTAAGCCGTCCAGATCTGGCGTCAGTTATAACACCCCATAGTTCTATAATAAACTCATCAGTGAACCCAAATTCTTGTAAGTCGCTGTCGTCAATGGCTTCAGCAAGTTGCATGGAGTTTGTTTTCCCCTCAGCGAGGTCCCACATCTGTGTGGCAAGTTCTGTGTCGTTAATACCCATGAATGACTCCAGTAGCTCATTTATCTTCTCTATTCCAGCTTTTGATTTCTCGTCGTGCTGAAACAAGTAATATGGTTATACATTATTAGAAAACTGATTGATATCAGAAGCGCAGAAACGTGGCGATATTTACAAGTGAGATTGAAGGCAATTTAAAACCGTCGGACGTTTTTGATTACAAATAGAAATATCTCAGAATCCATCTCGAACAAGTAAGCTAAAAACCGTCCGAATTGGTCTATTCGTTTAGATGGTATGATATAAATAGACCCACAGACACACAAACTTGTCAAACTGATAACAACACGCCTCTATTGTTGGGGGTTAAAAAGTCTCGCCTATGATAGAGCAGAAATTAGTTTTTTCTCTAAACTGCCTTTGCTGAATGCCTTAACGACTAAGAACGGACTCAGAAAGAAGGTATATAATATTTTCTTAATTAAAACTACAGATAATTAATTAAACTATGGAATTGATTTAGAAAAAGAGTAGTGCACCTTCTCTAACGAATATGCTTGTTAAAAAATTGGTTCAGCAGTTTAAGCAGGTATTTGGTCCGTGGTCGTATGTTTCATACGTTAAATCTATAATAGCCAGCACTAATGCAACTTATTTCTTGTTATAAATAAAAAAGTAAGTACCTCATTTTCTATCGTAGCCGGTCCATTTGCTTTAAACCTCAAAGTTTCCTTCCCTGATCCGAAGTTCTTCTTAGCTGATCTCGCCGTGCTGCTTTTAGGTCCGATGCTGCCAAAGCCGCTTCTCAGAGGTTCCACGAGTCTAATCGTAAAAGTGGTTCCTATAGGTATCTCCTTGAGTAATTTCGCCACTTCGTAATGCCTCTTGCCCACCATGCTCTCGCCTTCGAGCCTCTCGATGTGGTCTCCAACCTGAAAAGCGACTTATGAACGTAAGCGATTGACTTTAATAGATTGTTTCCTGTTTCATTGTTAAGCAGCCAATGACCTCTGATTAAATCGTGCACACACAGATGCGCATTTGTAAAAAAAAACTATAAAAAAGTCATGGAATGTTGAGACAGAAGTATTTCTATATTTCCATGTTCCAGTAGTTTTGGTTAAAATCTCTAATAATTATAATAAATGCTTATTAAATGAAAGAATTTAGATTATTATTTTCATCTGGAACTATATATATAACTAATATAAACAGTTATATTTTTTAAATTACTTTTAAATATAATTTGTTTATTTTGTTATTCTTTATTAGAACCGCTTCCGTAGCTAAGTGGTTAATGCGTCTGCGTGTTACGCCGGAGGTCCTGGTTTCGAATGAATGAATGAAATTCCCATTTGTTGAATGTTCCGATGGGTAAGCACAGAAGGTTTGATCACCTACTTGCTAATAGTTACAAAAATGTGTCTGTCCACTAGGGGTTAATTCTCTTTTGTTTTTATTAAGTTTTCTTGTTTAGTGTTTAGTATATTTTTAGTAAAAAGTAAGTACCTACTTATTTTTCGATCGTAAAAAAAAACTAGTTAAGGAATTGTAATATATCTGACATTTCTGAAAAAGAAGACAAAGATACAAATTCGTCAATGATTATTGTTATTTTCAAATTCACAGAGCAATCTAGTCGTTCCCTAATAGAATCTGTTGTCGACACCTTTTATTTAATACTCTGTGGTGTCAACTCTTAATGTACCTATCAGATCAACTACTAATACGGATAATATATAAATGATAATTAATAATTATTACTCGGTAAAAGCGGTCGATGCCATTTGAGATAATCATTAACGATTATCAAAAGTTGCACTTTTAGTATTTGAATCCATACTAATATTATAAATTCGAAAGTAACTCTGTCTCTGTCTGCTACGCTTTCACGCCTAAACCACTGAACCGATTTTAATGAAATTTGGTACAAACATAGATAATAAGTTAAGAAAGGACTTAAGGTACTTTTTACCGCGGGAAAACTTCTCATTCCCACAGGAAACAAAGTAAATCAGAAGAAAAGCACTGCTGCGCCGCTTTCTTCGGCTACGCTACCATGAATATATACGATATATGAATATTGTTCAGCGTGATAAGTAGGTAGGTACTAGGTATTTGGCGACATGCGAAAATCTAGACCCTTGTTAGGGTTCCACATCAGGGATTCTAGATCCCAGCTGAACCTGAAGAGATATGAATATTTTATCTAATTTCACTGAGTGGGTACATAATATACCTATTTATTGAGACCATTTCAATGTGCTCACACATGGCACCTCTGCAGTAAGTGCTGGCTTACCTACTGACTATTGTATTATTATGTTTATTGATCAGTCATGTCAGGTCACCGGATACCAAATTATGAATTGATACGACCAATAAAAATGGCTCTTAATGCCTTTACCGTCAGAAGCGAGAAGGTCGTCTTCAATCAAAAGAGATAAGAACAGCTATTCTAATATCCAGTCACTTTTACTATAAGTAATTTATGTTTTTTTTGACGTAAAAAATAAGACTCCTGTCCAAAAAACTTTCTAATGCGGACGAATATTATTTCATTCTGAGTTCACATATTGTATACTCACCTGTATATGCGGTATCCTCGCTACAATTGAGCCTTCTTTTATCCTCTTAATAAACGAATACCCGGCGCCATTGTCAGTTATAGTTAAGCCGAGCGAGTCTTCAGTTTTAACTATTTCGATCTCCTTGGGGCGACCTTTTCTGTGTGCGAATATAAAATCCTCTAATCCAATTTGCCCGCCTAAAAGTTTTTTCATGTCCACCTTGTGTGTGTTCAACGTGCAGAATATAATCTGAAACCGTACAAATATTCGTTATATTTGGATAGAACAAAATATAAGAAAAAAAAATGGAACCACTTCGACGAGTTACCCTATCGTTTGAAACTTCATTCATCCAAATCGATACACGGACGGTGTAGGAGCGGAACATACAAAAAGAAACTCGTCGAATTGATAACCTCGTTAAAAACTAATTGAAAATGTAGATTAGGGATTTATTTTGAAAGAGACTGCAGACGAGTCAAAAAAGGTTCTATTACTGTACCTATTATAATAGCCATTCTTGGAGAAAAGCAAAAACAATCTTTAAATCTCGTTCAGATTTAAAGATTTGAAGAAAGAGTTCAAACGGCTTAAGTGACGCAGACAAATTCGCGGACTCTGAGAAAGTAAAGTCATAGTACATAATTATGTAGGTACTCCTTATAAACAAGTCAGTGAGAATCTATTAATATTTGTCGATTATTGTGAGGGACATTAAAAAAAATATTATGTTTTTTTATACTTATGTATATTTAATCAAAGCTCTTATTTTGATATTACAAACCGATAGATTAATTTTATTTATTTGTAGAGATGACAATATCACAGAATTCGACCAAGTTAGTAAATCTTACAGAAATAACATAGGTATATGTACGTATATTGTTAATAAACGATGCGTTCATTGTTAATATTGATCTCGGAAAAAAGCAAATCAAAATCCATGAAAAAAATTCTATTGAATAAAAATAAATAAAACAGAAGAGTTAGTTATTTTTAATATAAATTTTACGTTGAACGATCGCAACCTTCCGAAGGTGTTACGTTTGTTTGATAGAATAATCCGTAGTAGAATAGCCCGTTGCCGGTTGCGAGTCTGCACTGCGCTCTTTAAAAATATAATTCTAAATATTTATCGTTCTTATCACATACCAAGGTTACAGATTACATTTACTCGCCATAATAATAATTTTGATAAGAAATAACATATTTTAGTATAAACTAGATATTCTTCTCACATAATATTACGTAAAAGAGAAAACACGTTTTACGTTTAGTGGGGAACGGGGCATTGTCGCAACTTTTCACTAAAAAAAATCCTTACAGACCTCAGCTTCCGATCAAAACAATTTTGCTGGCGTCAAATCTAGAACACGCGCATTGAATGTCCGATGCGTAACCCACAATTCGACCAGTAGTAGTCGTTGCACTCTTTGATATTTAAAACAATTCTTTTCATTTCTTAGTTTATCTATACAGATAAATAAAATTGAAGTGTCTGTTTTTCATATTAAAATAACCGCTTTTTACTAAATGCATAATTTCTCATGAATTGTCTGTCTGTTTGTCTGTTCGTTCCGGCTAATCTCTGAAACATACATTTTAACCACCGACGCAAAAAGATGGATGTTATAACTTCTAATTTTACGTGTTTGTGGCACAGAAACTTCGTTTCTTGGATGGTGATGTTTGATTGGAGATGGTTTTCAACAAATTTATAAAGATATTAATCGATCTTTTTACCTTGTATTTAACACATCGGGTACCCTTCGACAATAAAATTACTTGCATGAAAGTAGGTAATTTTAAATAATCGATCTCTTTGTATAATTTTATTAAAAATGGTGTAGAACCAATCAAAAGCGCGAAACGTTAATTTTAGCTGATACAGTTCGAAAATGTTTTCACACTTCACCTTGACATGGAAACGTGTTCGATGCCTTTTAGTATGTTATGTGCTATTTACTGAAAGTTTACACCAAACAAATTAATTTCTACAAATTTAATAAATACTTGACTTTTTCCTAATAATCATCATGGTCAAACAAATCCCACTCATACAAATGAGTGGGAGACAATTCAAAAATATCCCGAATTACAAATAAAACATCTCTTGTCGCTAAGATTCCTATCGAACAAGTCTGCTTGCAAAAAAAAACTGAATCGAAATCCATTGGTTTAGAAGACCCATAGGTCTACAGATAGACCCATAGAACTTGAAATGTTGTGGCGAAATGTCAAGAGATGGCCCGGTATCAAAACCTGTCATAGAAACAAGTCTCATAAATTTCGGTCATTAATGTATTCTGGTCTACATTATTCAAAATGTTTTTTTGATTAGATATGGCAATATTTATAACTAATTATAATGTTTAACTTCCTACAAAAATATAAATTTGACGTGTCTATGGGTCTGTGTTGCATCGTAGTTCCTAAACGAATGGAGCAATAATAAGAGTATTGTTTTGTTTGTAAGCTGACAAGAACGAGATGAGTATTAGCTACAATTAAAGATCTATTTGTCCAATTAAGAGATATTTTCATTTGTCTGCTATTTCTCTAGTCTAGACGTGTTCTTCTTCCAATCATGATATTACACTCTTTATGTCACAATAAAGGCCTGAAATTGTGTTATTCGGTGCCGAGGCGTCCTTTGCGGCGAGCTGTGTGCAAGTACCCGCGGTTTGCGATGATTCCTTGTCGCACAAATGCCGGCGAACGTGCTCTTTTGCGCCGTATTTGCCAAATTTATAATAGGCACTTTCTTTATGGATAATGACACATTTCACCTACCTGCTTCAAAATTTAGAAAAGCTGCAATAATAGCTTTAAATAATGTACCTAGTTAAATTTGATTTAAATTAACACATAGATATGTTTTAAATACTTGTGGCAACATGTTAATATTTATAGTACCTAATATGTGGATGTTGTTGTTGGCTATGCATATATCTATCGAGGTTTATTAAGACTATAATATTGTACCTATCTAACATTGTATGGCTGTTTTACATCCCAAATAAAATAAAATATTTCAAATGTTACCATTTCGGAATGAGCATGTAATATACGTGTAATGTGAGAGCAAGCCCCAGTCTGCAATCCGCTGGGCCGATCCGCTTCCTGGCCAGCCACCCGTGCGTACTTCCGAAACGACAATAGAATCTGTTCAGATTCATATTTATGTTACGATTTTCTAAAAGAATTCTGTTATAATAAGTAATAAATAAATATATTGGACGTTTCTTCCTAATTAATCCATCTCCCTTACGACTTGTAAAGCTATCTATCTGCATTACAATTTACAAGTTACAGTACAAAAACCTCCCGACATGTTAATTGCAAATAGAATCTCAATCATATCAGCTAGGTATCACAAAAAACAGCATTTAGACTTCAGGGTCTACGATGCCACAGCAAAAAGTTGGAGGTCATTTTTTGATATTATCCCAATAATACATATCATCAAGAGAGATAATAACATCGTGTTAAAAATCAATATTATGTCCTTGCCATTTTCACTTGTCGGCAATGACCTTTTGTTCGAGGCTTCGTTCGACTTTCATGGACATTATGTTTTGAATTTATTTAAATGTTCAAAGCTATTTTATATTCAGCTGATACAAAAGCCCGATTTCCAAAGACTTTTCTATTTGTCTATTACTTAGTTGAGGTTTGTCTTCACGCTTGAAGAGATCACATACAATTGTAAGTTATTTTGACTACTTATCTCAATTATTACGAGTCCTTAATGCCACGCAAGAAGTTCTGTCCTAATCATAAACTAAAATTTATTAAAACAACAACAAATCAAGATCAATTCAGCGGTTTTACCGTTTAATAAAATCCACTATCGCATTAAATAATCCCATAAAGACACATTCGTGGGCGCAGCGCATTTGAATATCACATTACTTTTTCATAGTATTTCTTCGTTACATATGTAATGACTATCTCTCAACTTTCACTCTCATCTGTTCTAATTATATTGAAATGTTATTTATAAAATTTACAAATAACGTTATTCGACATAAATGTTACAAAAGTATCTCTTAAATAAAAATATAAGTAGTGCTTTAAATAATAAAACCAGTAACAAAAGCTGTATTGAACGGGGATTGCTCAGGGGGTTAGTAATTGTAGACTAAGCCCGGATTTCAGGAGCTCCCAATTGTTTGTCCTAATAATAAGCGGATGATATGAAGTGAGCATCTATGTCCTATACTTGAACGTCGTCAAATTATTTTACTAGCTTGACTAGCGAGAGACTTTCCCATCAGTGAAAGCATTTTTAAATTTGTCACGTTTTTGTGTTTATTAATATAATAACAATAATTATTTTGTTGTAGTTTAGTGCCGTAAATAAGAAACTTGCCTCTTCATCTGGATATTTTATCAATGTTCTTAGATTAAGGCGCGTTCTTGAACATCATGTACATACCTGCCCAAAACTCGGAATCTGAGACGTTGACACGTGAAATATATGTTTATTTATTATTAATCAATAATTTTTATTTTTATTCAATATCTTTATGCGTATGTTAATATTATTTTATTGCATTGAAACGCTCTGATTGTTTTGTTGAATAAATAATCCATTTTTGAAAGGTGAAATTAATTTGAATATTTTTAGTAGATGTAGATAGATTATATATATAGTAGATCCATAAATAAGCCGTAGTAAGGACATTCTGCTTACTGCTTCTTACTATCTGTGGTAGTAAGAAGTATAAAGCGCGTCCCCACAGCGATATTTCACAGCGCGAATTTTTTCGCGCGGAAAAAATCGCGCGTTCAATTTGTATCAAATCACAGATTTTATTTTTGCGCGATTTTTTTACCGCCGGTGCGGATACTTCCTTAAGATTCAATGTGTTACAGAATTGCGGAAAAAAATTCGCGCTGTGAAATATCGCTGTGCGGACGCGCTCTAACGTAATGTCATAACATATTATGATCATAGAGCCATAAGTAATAGACGACGCATATCTAAATATCTATGGATAGTACTTTTATTAAATCGACATGTAATATTAGTGTTTTAATAAATACTTTAACGTTTTATCACAGGATTAAGTGACATTTATATGCTTAATTCACTTTGATCTTATCTAAAAACATTGCAGATAAGACCAAATTGATAAGATATTAATAAGTAATTATTAACTCAAGTCATTAGGATAAAAATATAAAAGCAATCATCATTGGTTTATTGCGGGCATTATAAGAACTGATATTACATTCACTTGGAAAAAATGCTTTTTTTATTTTATTTATCGTCTGAATCCTTTCTTTCAAAATATTAAAAGTATCTGGGCAAACGATTCTCCGGCATTTTATACTTAATTTTTAATACTTAAAATAACAGAAAACCGTCCGATTAAAGTTTGTTTTCATTTTTTTATTAGATACATTTTGGAACATGCTATGTTTTACCAGTAAAAATTTGACATTAACATGCCCAGGGCCTACTAAATAAAACTTACAAATTATTAATTACTTACCTCTCATTTCCAAGAAAAGCAACGGCTAATGAGACTAGGCATGCAACAGATTACATAACTTCCTTATTAATAAGAAGCACAGCACATTCTAGCTCGTGTATGTGACGACTGTATTTCGCATACTTATAAAATCTATTGTTTTTATTTCAAGATTTTATTACCTAACGATGCGGACGACGCAATAATTTTTATTTTTTTATCTTAATCATAAATTATCTATCTGCATCGGATTATAACTTAAAATATATTGTTACTAGCTGCGCCACGTGGTTTCGTCCACTCTTAAAAGAAATGATTTTTCACGTTTTAATAACAATTTGCCCCTATCGGTCGTAGCGTAATGTTGTTTTAAAGCCTTCTATAATTCGATATGTTTCAAATTTCAATTCGAATCAGTAGTTCCTGAGATTACCGCGTTCAACCATTTGTATAGATATCTGCAAAGGGCTATACAACTTATGATCTTACATTTAATTGTGGTCAATAATATGCGGGTAATTACCGGCGTTGTTATGTGAAGGTACCAGCTGCAACCATTTACGTATTTGTAAACCGGGCCTTACACAGGCCTTAGGAACGTCACGCTTACTTCTCGATACCCACTAACGCTAAAATTTTTGGTGTTTTTTATCATAACGTCGCGAATTATGTCGAACAAATTATTTCGACAATAGTGTGTGATGGGTGTCGACTGTCGCCTGACGCAAAGCTTTATGGAAATGACCCTCTGTCTCGTACTATGTGTTGATTAGGTAGACAATAGATGTCACTGATGTACTTTAAATCGCACAATTTTTTCATACAAACACAAGTAATATATATATATATATAATACATAGATTGCAGTTGTATCTACTTTATACTAATATCATAATTATAAAACGATTGGTGAGCAATATTATATTATAGGTAGGTACCTACTATATTCAATCACTATGAATCAAACCGAACTTGCTTGCTTGCTTGCTATTTTCTACAACCTTAAAGTAGGTCATGAGTTTATAGTTTTAAACATACACGACACGAGCCGGTTTCGTAGTTTATACATACGTACACATTGTCTAGGTTCGAAATTTCTCCAGCTTACAACTATTTATAGCATCATGTCGATTGAATGTGGCAAGAGCATCCTCAACTTCTAATTCGCTATAAATTATGTAATTTTCTTGATAAATTCCTTTATAGAAAAAAACCATTCTGTTCATTTGTCTCGCTGTCACTCAAATACCTACAGCTTGATTTGAATTTTATTGCAAATGAAAAAAAAAACTTAAGCAAAATTTCTCACTCGATAAAAACAAGAATTATTTTCCTAGAATACACATTTTAAAACAATACCACGCTTTTAACATAACATATTAGTCATCACTATTCATACGAGTCATGTTATCAATACTCGACTTATAGCTTATTTGAACGAGGAAATAGAGACAATTTAAAAATGCCCTCGACTTGACAATTACAAATGAGAATACTTATCTCATAAATTTATGAACAAATCATAAATTGCAGCCAAGATCCATCTCAAACGCGTCAACTTTCAAACAAAAAAAAAGTCGCCGAAATTTGTCCTTTAATGGTTTAGTTTTAAGAGTTTCGATACCAAGAACAGAGGGACATGTAAAACTTATACCACCCCTCTTTTTTGTCAGTTAAAAATTGTTAATCCCGTAAATTTAATATATTATATTGGATGTATGAAGGCTACAAAGCAATAACTCTTAAAAAAACTGACTTGTGTTATAGAATGTGATCAATTATATAGGTCTTGTGGTACACGTCGAATTGATAACCTCCTTTTTGTTTTCTTTTTGGAGGTCGGTTAAAAAAGCTACATACAAAAGCCCGTAATAAAAAATCCACCAAACCAAAATCTAGTTTACAGAGTTGCCCTGCTCTTTTTCCTTAACTTTTTGACAGGTAATACATAGTAGTAAATACCTTATGGAATACCGGTTTTAGTACCTACTTCGTTATTTACACATTAAATTGTTTAGATTCTCGGAAACTTCGAAAGCAATCGGGAAATTGAAGACCTTCGGAAAACAAACCTACGGCTAAGGCTACGAAGTATCTACATGCCTGCAAACAAAGTTGGTCGTGATTTGGAAGAAATTTGGCTAAACTGTCATCCGTTGGAGAATCTATCTACCTAGGTACAGTACAATAGGTAGCTACTAACGTGTTAACTCAATTGTTAATACATATTAGGTATCTGTGAAGAACATATTTTGATTTCCTTATTCGTAATTGTTCATAGCTATGCTTATTAATACCGCATCACTCATAGGTGTCAGTAGATGCATTCCCTAATGACTCATTAACTTAAGTAATAATCATTGCCATATTAAAATATTTCATTCGTTTAATATCCTAAAACACACATTAAACTATGATTATGATAATAATTCATTTTTAATCGATAAAAAAAAACCAGGAGAATCTATTTAATTAAATAAATATTGCCTATAATTTCCGAATTGAAACACGTAATAAACCATTCACAAATTGTTAGTATTAGCCACCTATTACCATATTTAATTGTAAAATAACGTTCTTATCAGATTGCGGAAGTAGGTAGGTACCTACTACCTTAGTACCTACTACTTATTTTTCATTTCTCTACTAAGTAGGTAGGTACCTACCTATAACCTGCATACGCTTTATTAAAATTTATGAATAAATTACATAGGTACTTATGATAAAAATAATAATAGTCATTATAATACTTATATCAACAGATTTTCTGCACTTTTGTCTAGGTATTAGATGAACTACGTAAATTAAAAAAAACTCAATTGATATCCATACTAATAATTAATATTATAAATGCGAGATTTAATCTTTCGGTCTGTGGAGCTTTCATGTCTAAACCACTGAAGCAATATTGAGGAGTACAGAGATAGAGCTTGAGAGAGAAATAGGTTACATTTTATTGCGAAAAAGGTAAAGGTAAGAGGCTTGAGATCGGGCAAACACGCAAACGGAGGCGCGATAAGCTAGTTATAAATAAAATGAATGAATTACTCACATCTTCGGGTGGAAAGTCGTAACATTCGGCTATCTTTTGATATAGTTCCCTTACATTAGAAAATCCAGATATTAAACCAAGAGGGCTTCCCTGTGCCTGCTGACAGTGGAATATCAATTGTGTCTTCTGCCCATTGTTGTTATCAACTCCATTAGACTGATTGTGTATTTCTTCCACGGGAGGGGGCGGCACCGGAGGAGACGTGTATTTAGAACTTTTCTTCTTAAATAACGACATGGCTAAGTAACGGTAAAATAAGGTTTCTTTGGTATCAAGTTCAAAACTTACTCATTACACCCGCGAACTGTATCTTAATCACTATGAGAACATTAACACGTCATACTTCACGATAAGTTATCAACCAATGATATTGGAGGATAAGATTATGGCACACTCTATAGAAACATTATCATAAGACAATTTTTTTTATACTAAAGGTTAACAAAATACACATTTAACCATTAACCCGATTGACGGATGACTGAGTAGTGAGTGAGACTGAGGAGTGAGGTGTGAGCCGTGAGGAGTGTAGAGGCTAGAGAGCTGGAGTGAGGAACGGAGAGCAAATGTGAACTGTTCCTCGTTTCACGTTTGGTGTTTTCGACTTATCGTTTTATGCATTTATGTATAATTATTTTCAAATTTATAATTACTGCGTCATAGACTGGTCGTGTTCGGATCGTAAGCAGTCTGCTTACGATCCGAACACGACCAGTTCAGTCCAGATCAGTCAGATCATCGTTATAATTAAAAAGGATTAAATTAATAAATAGGTATAACAAAATATTCTACAGCATTATTTTTGACTGATGTATCTGATCACTGATGTCTCTGAACATTTTAATGTAACATAAATCAAAATATTAAATAATATTTATCCAAACCCGTAATTTGCGACTCATTCATGTAGAAAGTTATTAAAAAATATTTGCAGAATTTAAACCTATTATTTTTTATTCTACAAAACTAAACTTAAATATATTTACAGGCGTTAAAAATTATCGCCTGTTAATATTTTTTAATATAATTTAAAATAATAATAATTGGGACAACTCAACTCACATACTGATCCCAAAGTAAGTAGCTGAAGCACTTGTGTTATGGTAATCAGAAACAACGAGGGTACCACAATACATACATATATAAGTTTATAAACAACCAAGACTCGGAAACAAACATTCGTTGAGCTCGAATTAATGCACCTACCGGGATTAGAACCCAGGACCTTTCGATGCAGAAGGCAGGTGCACTACCAATTGCGCCAATCGGTCATCAAAACTATATATACATAATTATACATACATACAATGTATTATTATAATTTTTCTTTGCTAAAGTGAGTATTCCGATCTATAAAAGACGTTTGTTTGTTTGAAAATATATTAATAATTCAAAAAACAAAACTACACAATAGACAGATGAATGAAAATGTTATCGATGTATAAAAATCACAAATAAACCGCCTGAAATAATTGTTAGAGCAAACAGCGAAATTTTCAGAAGTCAGAATAGTTTATATTTAACTTTATATACTTAGGGTTATTTTAACTTTGTCTATAGTATATTTTAGTCTAGTCTCATGTCATAGAGTTAGAGCTTTTAAAAGATTTTAAAGTAGGTAAGTAGGTAGTATTTTTAACTGAACTTCAAAAAATATACGTCGAATTATTAAAGTATATTTTTTCTCTTACATATACATCATTTTTTAGTTTTAATTATTATAAACATAACCACGATTTATGAACATAAAAAAAATCAGATAAAACTTAATACCATACTAGCATTATAATCTTATGAGATGATCTCTTTCGTTCGATTAGTGGGAGTATCGCAAGCACAATTCTTTAAAAAAGGCCGGCAACGCACTCGTTGCCTAACTGGCGTCGAGGGTGTCCATACCGCTAATCCTAAGTGTACCTCCAGCCTATTTACCCCTATACTATTAAAAAAAAATTAAACAATAAGACAAATGAATCATACTCAAATATAACTTATTAAAAAATTTTGATTACATTATTTTTGTAAGGTTTAATACTAAATTTTATCTTAGGAGATTTTTTTATAACAAAAAGTGAAATTGTAGACAATTAAGTTTAAAAACCTAATCACTAGTATTTTTTTTTCATTCATTCACTTTCTTTTATATCTAAGAGTTTCGACCACCATTTAAGAAGTTCTGTCGGTGTTAAACTATGAGCCGATGCCAATTTCCAGTAAGAACTTCCTAGAGGAAACCAAGGTCTGAACCCATATAACTTCTCTTCGTTTGTCAATTTCAAATCCAATTTCCTCTTCGCCACTAAATATGTAAAATATATATCTTCAATATTAATTAGTGGGACTTCATATGCCGCTTTTAACATGGTTTTTATATATTTACCTAAAATAAAAAAAATTAGTTTCATACTACTATATAATATACATAACATTATGAAGAACTACCAGTTCCAATTCTTTTTATGCAAAATCCCTATATAAGTAATATTATTTATTCGAAAGCAACTGTCTGTCTGTACGCTTTTACCCCTAAACCAATATCTATGAATCTTAGTACAGAGACAAACTACTTGGGAAAGGACATACCTTTCATCTCGAAACAAAATCGCTGACAACAGCTAGTATTAAATATAATATTTAAAAACAAACCATTGATGAGATAAGCGTTGCCGGAGAGGTACTCCGGTACAATGTCCTCCGGGTACAACCATCGAGGCAAATACCATTTATTATCCTGCCGACGGTAGAGTTCAGCGTTCTCCATTCTATATCCTGAAAGTTAGGATAAAATATATTTATTCATATAGAATCACATATTAACATTAACAAAGTTTTTCATCCATATATGAAGTATTATTATTCATTCTTTAACATATCGGCGGGATTTTTATTTCTACTGATAGCCAATAGCTAACGCCTGCAGTAAATATAAAGGCAATGACGCCTTTTGACGCCAATTCTGTTGTATAAAAACTAATCTAAGAAAACTGGAGTAATTTAGTTAGTGGTAGTTCTGCCGAACGATTTATAAATGTAATATGTAATAAAATAATTTTAGTTATGTTAAGAGAGTTGTACATCAGAATTGGCACCTGAAGGTACCTATGAGATCAGCTTCCGGGTTGTTTTGCACTATTCTCTCCAACTGCCACGGATTTAATAGAATATCATCATCGGTTTTGAGTAAAAAATTCACAGACGAACACTTCTCGGATGCCCACTTTAACATTAAAGCCGTTTTTAATGTGAGATTTTGATAATGATCATTAAATTCGTATACAACCAGATCGTCTTCATAATTGTCATTCAAATATTGCATCTCATTTCGGTGTTTTAGTCCAAGTATAAACAAAGTAGGCAAACGAGTGGCCCACGTGTTTCTGATAGCATTTCTTTCTTCAGAATGAGACGGCGCGGTCGCTACCATCACTAGAATTAGTAATTTATCGTTACATGGTGGTCTTTGTGGCTCTCGAAGGAGTCTTCTGAAAATAAAAATCTTTCTGTACCCGTCTATAAAGTAGAAAAGTATCTATACAACATTCTACAAGAGTTTATTTATAACATTGATATAGAATACTCCTTGCTACTAGCTGATTGATGTCACTGTCATTCATATATATTGTCTGTTATTCTAATGTCTTGTTTTAAAACTGAATAAAGCCTTTATTTCTCAAGGTTTGTCTCTAATTATGTATCAATTTATTCAGTTTTAAATTTAAAATCACAAAAATAAAACATAACAAAATGCCGCCCAACGAAGAAAAAGATAACAAAACCGATCACACCAAATCCGCCATGATGCGGTATCTTCGACCAGATCGCTTTGAAGAAGAGCCGAATTCTTTTGCCGCGGATACAAAATGGAAGCATTGGCGGTACACTTTCGAAAATTTCCTGTCAGAAGAATGCAGGGAAGAAATCTCAGATTCTATGAAACTAAAACTCTTGGTGAATCATGTTTCGCCAAATATTTTCTCTTTTATTCGGGACATCTCTTCATACGAAGAAGCTATGAAGGTTTTAGAAAGTATCTACGTGAAGCGCAAAAATGAAATACTTGCTCGCCACTTACTGAATACTTGTAAACAAAAGTCAGGTGAGTCCATAAAGGAGTACGTTCAATCTCTTAGAGCATTATCACTAGAGTGTAATTTCAAGCAAGTTACCGCTGAGGAGCACCGTAACGAAACGATGCGTGGTGCGTTTATAGCTGGTATAAGCTCACAAAAAATAAGAGAAAGACTACTTGAAAAACTAAACATAACTTTAGATGATGCCGTAAATGTAGCAATGTCTCTAGAAGACGCTGAAGCGAATACGCAAGTATTTACTAACACAAGAACAAATTCTTTTATCTTGAACGCTGTATCAAACTCCAATCCAAATGTAGCCGCTGTGAGATCAACAACTCGTCCGCTCTCTAAACCAAGACGCTGCTTCTTTTGTAGTGGAAAAATACACCAAAGAGTAAAATGCCCGGCTTTTCACGTCGAATGCCAACTATGTTCTAAAAAGGGTCATTTTGCAAATGTCTGTAGGAGCAGTCAACGAGCTCACGCTATAACTACTGAACCACAAGATACGAATAGCAACGAAGGAATATCTGCAATATTAGCTGCTTCGCCAAGCAACCTCAGCAAAGCAACCGTACCTGTAACTGTAAATGAATACCGGGCAGATGCACTCATCGATACTGGTAGCTCTGTAAGTTTTATAGATAGGGATTTAGCCCGAGAAATCAAACTAAAGATAAAACCTTGTAAACAATCTATTACGTTGGCTTCCTTAAGCCACACTTCGTTTGTCGAAGGTGTTTGTCATGCAACAATCCAACTTAACGATTATCAATACAGACAACATCCCTTGCTTATTGTGAATAATCTCTGTGCCGATATTATAATTGGACATGACTTGCTCAAAAATCATTCATCATTGCACCTTGATTTCGGAGGAACACGAGAACCTTTAAAGATATGCAGCGTAATGTCAGCATCTCTACCTCCAGCTTCTCTTTTTACTAATTTATCGCCTAATACGAAACCGATCGCTGTTCGGTCGAGACGCCATAGCGCGGAAGACGAAAACTTTATCAAAACCGAGGTCACCAAACTACTTGAAGACGGGGTAATAGAACCAAGTATATCTCCGTGGCGAGCACAGGTCTTAGTGACTGGACGAGGTCATCACAAAAAGAGAATGGTAATAGATTACTCGCAGACCATCAATAAATACACAGAGTTAGATGCGTTTCCGTTACCGAACATTGAAACAATCGTAGCTAAAGTTGCCAAATATAACCATTTCAGTCAAATCGATTTAAAGTCTGCGTACCATCAAGTGCCTATCCTTATAAAAGAGAAAATTTACACGGCCTTTGAAGCTAACGGAAAACTTTTTCAATTTACACGAATACCATTTGGGGTCACCAATGGCGTTGCGGCATTTCAGCGCGCCTTGAATTACATAATTGAAACAGAACATTTGAAAGGCACTTTTGCGTACCTTGATGATGTCACAGTTTGTGGTAAAGACAAAACTGAACATGACGATAATTTAACCAGGTTTATGAAAGCAGTAAATAAATATGGTATTACGTTAAACAAAGATAAATGTATCTTCGATACAAAAACTATCAATCTTCTCGGCTATACGATTCAAGATAAAATTATTAAGCCTGATAAAAATCGTTTGAAACCTCTACT
The DNA here is from genome assembly GCA_912999735.1 of Aporia crataegi. NCBI lineage: Eukaryota > Metazoa > Arthropoda > Insecta > Lepidoptera > Pieridae > Aporia > Aporia crataegi. The sequence goes on from OU538742.1 coordinate 447,268, forward strand.
AGAATTACCAGTTCCTGAAAATTCAGCTGCCCACAAAAGAGCACTCGGCCTCTTCGCACATTATAGTAAATGGATACCTAACTTTTCAGAAAGGATAAAGCCACTTTTATCCTTTAACAGTTTTCCTTTGTCTGAACAAAAGATTACTATTTTTAACGACCTAAAATCACAAATCGCCAAGGCCTCGTTGGTTGCCATTGATGAAACTGCCACATTTACTGTCGAAACCGACGCTTCTAATAATGCACTTGCTGCGACCCTAACTCAGAATGAACGACCGGTTGCCTTCTTTTCTCGTACGCTGACAGACTCGGAAAAACGACAGTCCTCGATTGAAAAGGAAGCCGCAGCGATTGTAGAAGCTTTACGAAAATGGCGGCATTACCTTATTGGCAGGAATTTTTTACTAGTCACAGACCAGCAGTCTGTTGCTTTTATGTTTAACCAAATACATAGCAGTAAAATAAAGAATGAAAAAATTGAACGTTGGAGACTGGAATTATCATGCTTCAAGTATGATATAATTTATCGACCTGGCAAGGACAATAAAGCCGCAGATGCCTTAACACGAATATGTGCCCATGTCAGTATGAACAGTCTTAAAACACTCCATCAAAATTTATGTCATCCCGGGGTAGCTCGTATGTACCATTGGATTCGGTCGAAAAATCTGCCTTATTCAGTAAATGATGTCCGACGAATGACTGCTGATTGTCAAGTCTGTTCTGAAATAAAACCGAGATTTTCACGACTTCAAGGCAACTTAATAAAAGCGACAACTCCATTTGAACGTCTCAACATTGATTTTAAAGGACCCTTACCATCGAAAACACAAAACAAGTATATCTTGACGATCATTGATGAGTACAGCCGATTCCCCTTTGCTTTCGCATGTAAAGACATATCATCGAGCACAGTAATAAAATGTTTGAACGAGGTTTTTTACATTTTTGGAACGCCAATGTACATCCATTCGGATAGAGGAAGCTCATTCATGTCTCAAGAACTTACTCAATATTTAACTTCTCTTGGAATTGCTTCCAGTAGGACTACTCCATACAATCCGCAGGGGAATGGCCAAGTCGAGCGCTTGAATGGAACTCTTTGGAAAACTATCCAACTCAGTCTTAAGTCGAGAGGCCTGGAGACGTCAGACTGGGAGAAAGTCTTGCCCGTAGCTCTACACTCAATTCGCTCGCTGTTGTGCACCTCTACTAATGCTACTCCCCATGAGAGAATGTTTCATCATTCCCGAAGAAGTCCTAATGGTATTTCCCTGCCAGCGTGGCTCATGACACCTGGCCCAATTCTCATAAAAAGAAATGTCCGTAACTCAAAGTTTGAGCCTCTTGTAGAAGAAGGACAACTTTTGCAAAGTAATCCACACTATTCTTATGTCAGGTATACAGACGGAAGGGAGGGCACGATATCGAATAGACACCTGGCTCCTCTACCTTCCGCCCATGATGAATATTCTTCAGATGAAGATGAGTCTTACGCAGATGAAGGTGAGCCTGATGCTGCTGAAATAGTTCCTACAGAGCAAACAGTCAATGTCCCTACAACTAGTGGCGTAAGAGAAAGAAGTGAGGTGTCATTGGCTGAGTTACGCCGCTCTGAGCGCTCCAGACGTCCACCAGTTCATCTTAACGATTATGTTACGTTTCAAGGAAGGGGTGAATGATATAGAATACTCCTTGCTACTAGCTGATTGATGTCACTGTCATTCATATATATTGTCTGTTATTCTAATGTCTTGTTTTAAAACTGAATAAAGCCTTTATTTCTCAAGGTTTGTCTCTAATTATGTATCAAACATATAATACAGATATTTTAAAAATATGTACTTACACTACGTACATAAAATAAATAAAAGAAAAAGTAGAAAATAAATCAGTTTTTTATTATTTGTAGTTTAATACGTAAGTAGGTACAAAATTATTCGATTAGCATTTATACCTTTTTACAGATAAACAATTGAACCGATTTGAATAAATTTATGTAGGAGAAAATAAATGCGGGTAGGTAATTATGTAGAAGAAAAACAATAAAAATAACCTTACATTTCGTGAATGTAGTTCGTTAGGTTCCGTGATTTCCTAAAATGATTGAGATTCTTTTCGTTTGTTGACATTTGCGGATTTTCCGAAACAGATGTCATCCAGTTCCACCAAAAACACAGATACGCTGATAAGATAAGAATAGTAAGCAAATTTCTAATCGTGGTTAGTTTTAAACCTGTAATTTTTAAAAAAAAATTAAGAAAAATTTAATAATTAAGTAAAGACAGTGGCAAGGTTCTTGGGACAGAAGTCTAGCTCTGGGAAAAGTGGCGTAATACAGTTTTTTTAAACTATCCTCATTCAGGTACAATTATTGTACACATTTTTAATAATGAATGGACTATTATCATATTTTATAGTTAGTATAAATACGTACCACTGTGTAAATTTTTCTTTTCCATTTTAATTATTATAGATCACTTTTAACTTGTGTCTAATGTCCTCAAATTTATGTTTATATCCATGACATTTTTCTGTAAAATAAACATATTAGGGTTTTAGTGAACATGTTTGAAGAATACTTACAGTAAAATTTTAATCATAAACACTCGAAGAAAAGCTGCGAACAGAACCTAGATAAATAGTGTAGATTCAAATAACAGATTACATCAATCATTGTTTGTATGAAAACAAGAACTACGAATCGCGAAGATAAATTATCTCAGCGCCATCTCTTGACATCTATTTTTATATAGGTTATAGATTTTATCTATAATACAGCACATCATGAGATTATCAGAATGCTGTCAATTCCATAGTGTTCAAATAAGTCTGTGCGTAACTATAAGGAGCGAAAAATATTTTACCATGGCGTAGCGTGGGTATCAGCAGTTCGGGGCGGAAGAAAATTTTTTCGCCAACATATTTAGATATTTCAATTGAAAATATGTACTATTATAATACATTTAGTAATTTATCAATTTACCACAACAAAAAAAAAACATAATAATAGAAACCACACTGAACAATAATTTAATTAAAAATACTAGCGGCCACATTTTAATTTAAAATAATTATCTTAATCATAAATATGCGTAAAAATTTGGTTTTAACCGTAGGTATACTCGATGAGAGCATTACTTCTGAAGCCGGATCTCGATTCTCGTACCATTACCTACTGTCCCGTCTCAAAAATCCCTCCTGTTTATGTCCCATATTATGCGTATGTATATAAATAGGTTTTTCAATGTAATAATCACGTTTATTACAAAAATTCTTACACGTATGCCACTTTTATTGATATAAAAGGAACCTCGATGATCAACAAGATTAAGTTATTAGCGAACTGATTATAAACGCAAATAATCTTCCAATTATAACTAGAAAGATACTGTTATTATTTAATCAAAGATAAAATACTTGTTACAAAGTAAACAAAATTCCGTCTATATCTAAAACTACTTTTTTAAAGACCAGTCTCTTATTACACTATCAATGTCTATATAGCCTTAAAATAGGTATTCTTTGTTGATCTTAATTAATTTCAGTCATTTTTCAATTTTTAAAAAACTCTCACAGCTGGCATTGCTTATGGCAATTGAGAATTGTGATCCGAACGTATAACAATTCGTGCGAAGCTGGGGCGAGCCGCTAGTCTTAAAAATGACAACTGCGATAAAATTATCATTCATGCGATGGAACTTATGCTTTCCGGTAAATCCCTTGGGGATTGTAGATAACAACAAATTACAACCCTCGGGCGTTACCGTTTTTGCACATCAATTTAATTCTCATTTCTTTTGTAATGTGTTGGAATTTAATTATAACCTGAATGTTAACGCAACAAATAGAGCGGATCGTGGCGCAATTGTCTATGGGCGGCAGTGAAATTCCAGAAGACTCGCCTGCTCTGTTGTCCTTTATATATTTTTTTATTTATAGTACATATATACTATGACCGCCTCCTCGGTCTAGTGGTAAGCGCGTAAGCGTTACAACCGAGAGGTCCTGGGTTCGATTCCCAGCGCAGATAAAAAAAAACTCGGTCTGGCAGGGCATAGAAGGCTTATCACCTACTTGCCCCTAAAGAAAAAATCGATCAGTGAAACAGATGTGAAATGCATCTGCCCCATACCCTACTACACGGGACTTCACACTACTACACTACACATATATATAATATAATGCGATTTAAGGACGGTTTTTAACTAATTTGTTGACTGTTATGAACTTAAAAACCGTTACAAACATTCTTATTTAATTTTAAATTAATCTTCTCCCATCAATGGGAAGCTAGATTCTATTTGAGTAGGGAATGACCTAGGTTACTGTTATGTATGTATGTGTATTGTTAGGTACTCTTATACATTTTCAAGCATTGTACTCACATTTAAATAATATTTTTGAACAATTCAAGCCTGTATAATTAAAACACAGTACACACTATTGTATTTTATAACATAGTTAACACAAGTTTAACATTGAACTGAAATTTTCTCGTAAAATACAAGATGCATGTATTCTAAGTAGTAAGTTAGGTACTAACCTCACACAATTATACGCGTATGAAGTGTCAATTTACATGCCCATGTCATCATTATCGAAGATAAGATTGTGAAGTCAGTGAGTGATGAGTTTTGATTTTCATGTCTCAAGCATTTTTGATGCTTGAGCCTCAGACTAACACATGGCTAGTTTGATTGGCCTTATCGAAAATAACACTTTGTAGGCGACAAATATAACTTTCAAAATAAAAATTTATTTCTCAAATTTGAAAGTATAATGTCGTTTCATTTAATTCATTCCATTATAAACATTGCAGGACTGACTTTGGACAAATTGAAAAATATTATGTTTGGCTATCGACGTTTGTTTGCCGGCTCGATTGCTAAACAGTCTAGATAAATACACAAAGGTGTAAGTGGTTAACAATTACTACAACATTCAGCAGTAACACCTTTAATAATCGTAATATTTAATCTAACTGCAACTTACCGACAAATTTTTACTATTTTATACCCACAGACAAAATGTCCAAAACAATTATTATTTTATATAGGTACATATTAGAACGCGTAATATGTACCTATACCACTACTAAGCCATGGCTTAATAATTATCCTACCTAGTTGTACGTTTTGGGGCCAACTACTGTATTTACTTGTGAAGGGGAAGGTCAAAAGCACCAGTAACCCACAAGATGAATTTAATGAAAGTGGATGAAGCGAAAGAGGTTTGTTGTCGCGCTACTTCTTTAGGAAAGTCGTGTTAATATAAAATTTATTACACTTTATATTTTCATGTATCAAGTGTCTAAATCAGCATAGCTAATAATGCTTAAATTACAACTATTATTTTAATCACAATTAAGTAACATCATCAACATCAGAATGTGGCCTCCTATGAAGTAATAGAAAGCGTGAGCAAAACATGGAAAATTATTATTGACGTACGAAATCACGACGAAGTTCAATCGACTGGTCAAATTCCTACAAGTATCAACATACCATATAAATCATATATTACTTACTTAATTTTTTTATCAATGTTGCTTAACTTGAAACGAATGCCTATTTCTATTTGTTTTAAATATTTCTTTTTCAAAATAGGTAATCATGTGTTCTTTCTCTAATAATTTTCTCATTTATAATATTAGATTACAGATGGCCCACTTTATCATAGGTGTAACTAGATTGGGTGATAGAGCCTATATAATGTTGAGTTAAATTATACAGCTCATTACAGGTCTAAAAAGTTCATTGCTCGCTGGGATGGATAGTCTCATGGAAAAGATTAAGATAAAACCTCAGGATTTTAATTTAATTTTAACTACTCAAAATAAGTTCCAATACTAGAGAATATTTTGATACATTCTAATTGGCATAGTAGAGCATATTGTGTTGCTTTCCGATCCTAATACTTTCATGTCATGGTATGATACGGTTTAGTGAGCAGACTATAATATAGCAAAAATAAAAGATAAAATTTTTGTGAACCTTTTAATTAGTAACACATCTACGAGGAGGCAACAGCTTTCTTAGGGGTAGGTTTGCCCTCCTTAAAACCATTACGGAAACGCCTTCTGACAATTTTAAGATGACGCATACGGCCAGTTCCTGTGGTCTTCCTCCTCTTAGCCTTCACTGACCAGTTGTCTGAAAAATAACATAAAGCATTAGCATGCTTTATCGGATTGGTACAAGGATCAGGACAAGCATATACATATAGCTAAAGTTAATATACAATTGAAAAAATTATAATTATCAAAAAAGCTTTGCATATAAATTAATTTTAAATAATTAAACAGACTTTGAGGTCTGTTTACTTATTTAAAAACACACTAAAAAGTAAAAAATAATTTTGTGTGGAATCTACTATAAATGAAATGATGTAAATAGTGTTCATAAATAATTCAACAACAGCATAAAAATGTCAAGTCAGAACAAAGCATGTGGCAAATGTTGCAGTCAATTTACTAAACATATTATACATGTTTTTGAAAATATTATAAAATAGATTATCATTTTTTTCCAGCAACTATTACTTCAACTAATGTGCAACTGTCTGAAATATGTAGTAGAGTATGGACTGTAAAGTCTCACAATATAACCACACAATCCAATTTTTTATACCTACATTTACAAGAAAGTATTGCATTTATGAAATACCTCTCAATCTATGTAGGGTTTTATCAATAAAAAAAAATCCACATAGTAAAGTTTTAAGAGCCGTGTAATTAATTAAAATTTCAGTGGTTAACTTAGAGATGAAACTAAGCAACTACACGTTAGGTTTCTCATTAATTATTACTTACAAGAGCGTAATTTGGCTGCAGGATATCCACACTGCGCACATTTTGATTTTTGTATGTGATAAGAAGACCTTCCACACCTTCTACATAGTGTGTGAGTCTTGTTTCGGCGTTTACCAAAACTTGATGTACCTTTCGTCTGAAAATAAACAAACCTTAAAATTCAACACTATTTCACAAAATATTATCACTCCATAGCAAACAATGGTGAAATTAATTTAAATAAGCGCAGAAACTACATTATCATAGAAAAATATTAAAGATTAAGTAGGATTCATTTAAAAATACACTACCATTTTAGCCGAATTTGACAATGAAAGAAAGAGGTTAAGTGTTGCTACAGGCTACTTCACAATTTTGAATTTACTAAATTTGAGTCTTGACCACAGAATTTAGAATGACAATTGACACAGAATTCACAAAAAAATTGGACGACGTCCGTCCCTTCAACTTCGGATCCGTAATTAGAAAAATTGGAGTAACTATTAAAAACATGTTAACACCAACAAACATGTTAATGTTAGAATACCATTTATTTTGTTAACTTAATCACAAAAGTAGGTAACTAGATTAAATATTCTTGTCTTAAATAACTGCCATGGCTCAATAGTCATTTCCGTACCAATATTAGTTATTCTGTTAAACTGTGAAGTGTCAATTATTCTTTAAAAACGATATAATATTTTCTTTTTCTTAAAAAAAAAAAGACTACTTATGTAAAAAAAATGGATTCTACCAACGCCTAGTAGTTGTGGGAATATGAATCTTTAAGTTTTGAACTATCATTTAAAAAAAATTAAAAGAAGGCATATCGAATGAGTTTTATGTACAGCACGCTGTACCGTTAATCTCTATGGCAATGTCATATCTGACAACAATAACGAAACTGATAACATTTGAAATAACATTGTCTGAAGTATGTAAATAGTATTAATTTAATTCACTGACTTGACTCTTGAGAGTTGTCAGTTGAGACCTTTTTCATCTTTGATTTACATTGGAGGATTGCTATTTGTTACAACATTGTAATTTGGAATACGAAATTGCTTTACTACACTATTGAGAACATAATAATAATTATACCTAACTCAGTCTTTTAAAGAGAATACTTCAAGGTGCGTTAAATTGTACATAATTATGTATTTACTATAATATAAGTATACCTTAGCAGAAGAGACTTATAGAGGCTTATGTACTAATTTTTATAAAAACAAAATATATCCTTTATATGATAAATATAAACAAACTGCCCATCTATTTTTAGCACTTTATCACAAAAATGGAACTTCTAGATGTCATGAAAAATTTAACTATTAAAAATGTTGGTCATGAAAGTAATCAAAACTTTTTCAAGTCAATTGCTGCTGATATAGATGGTGTGCCAACTGAAATAGTATATGCAGACTATGCAGATAAAATAATGCTGATTATTTCTCAATATCAAAAAATTGGCAGTTTATTAATGATTCAGAAAGAACATGTGCATAGCCCTTTAGGTTCAAATGATATTTATACAACAAAAGTTATTTTTGGTGCTTCAGGAGAAGAACAGCAAGTAGCAGCAAGACATCTGGCTGAAGCAATCAATATAAACAAACCACTTTGCATATTTATTAACCTGAAATCATATGATATTGAGACTGTAAAAGCTTGTAAAGATATCATTTTTGATTTGAAGAAAGAAGAAAAGTAAAAAAAATGTCTTTGGTAAGGAAGAATAAATTCAAAAACGTAAATAAGTTGTATGGACAGTTAATAATAGGGCCACCAGGTGCAGGTAAAACCACATACTGCAGTGAGATGTCTAAGTTATTAAAAAAACTTGGAAGAAAGACTATTATTGTGAATCTTGATCCAGCCAATGATAATATTACCTATATGCCTGATATTGATATCCGGAACTTAATTAATTTAGAAAATGTAATGGAAGAGTTTAAATTAGGCCCCAATGGTGCATTGTTGTATTGTATGGAATATTTAGAGCAAAACATTGAATGGCTTATTGAACAGCTAAAGGAGGAACATGCTACAAATTATATTTTTGATTTGCCAGGCCAAGTTGAACTTTATTGTCATCACAAGTCTTTAAGTACTATTTTCTCAATTTTAACTAATACAGGAAATTTACAACTATGCGTTGTACATCTTGTAGATTCACATCACTGTTCAGATGCTTCAAAATTTATTTCAGCTTTAATGTTGTCTTTGAATGCCATGTTGCAAATAGGTCTGCCCCATATTAATTTGCTTACAAAGGTAGATTTATTGAAAAGACATTCAGATAAACTGCAATTTGGTATAGATTTCTATACTGAAGTTTTAGATTTAAACTACTTATTGGACTGTTTGGATACAGACAATTTTGTCAGCAAATATGCAAAATTAAACAGAGCCCTAGTTTCTATTATAGAGAATTATAGCTTAGTAACATTTCAGCTAGTTGATATGTTTAAAGAGGAAAGTTTAATGAAAGTTAAAAACTCTGTGGATAAGGCAAATGGCTATGTTTTCAAAGCAGAGGAAGGTCGTCATATCAACAGTTTGTTAGCATGTGCCATGGGTGTTCCGGATAAAACCAATCATAGTTTTGATATTTCATAGACAATTATAGCCATTTCATTAATCATCCACAATTTTAAGAATATAAGTTTACTTTGTGGTAACATTAATTTACAAACTGTTTTGTGAAGCTTGGGTTAATGCTCAGTTTTTTATTCACTATTTGTTATTATGATGAACATTAGTATAAGAGCAAATTTCGAATTTTTATGCCAATATAGAATTTGTATTTAATATGTTTTATTTCTTATCCCATCTCAAATTTCAAAGTGGTATATGTCACCACATGAAATAATCTTTTATATTTGAGTCTTAAATTAACTAAAAAACTGATAAATAATATCTACTGTTATTTTGTCTTTCAACTGTTATGATTTGTTGCAGATGTCTGTAAGTAAACAAGATATTGTGTATACAAAATTATTGGAAGAAGAAAAGAAAATAGATAAACTTTTGAAGGATGATAACAAGCAGATACAGGTGAAATTATTGCACCAGTATAACAATATTAAAGATGCAACCCAGATAGTTATAAATCACATAGCTAATTTAGAAGGAACTACCTTAACTGATATTCATAAGAAGCTAAATCTTGACGAGTGAAATAAAACAACATTTAAATGATGGAACCTTTTATTTGAAGACAAATACAACTCTTATTACAATTTAATTTCATTCAATATTGTATTGTTCAAAGAAAATTGATTGTGAACGTATTTTTACGAACTTCTAAGAACAATTTATGTAGTTAGTTAAGTTATAAGTGTTTTCAAAAAGCCACAGTTCCATGTTGCTACTCAATTACGAAAAATGTATGAATATGACAAATAGTTCTAATATATTCATATTATGTTGACAAAATATCAAGTGACCATTGTCAGCAAATAAGTTTAATTGGAGTAAAGGTACTTTATACTGTTGAATAATAATCTAAAACTATACGGAATATCGGTTTTACGAAACATAAAAACTACCTTCCTTCTCAGAAACAGTACTAATGATACATTAAAAAATATGTGAGTTATTTTAAATAGCACGAATAGCGTAAAACAAAGGGAAATTTATGAATAATAAAATTTCCGTTTGATAAAATTGTTTGTAAATAGTGCCCATTAGTTAAAAACCGTCTAATATAAACATGCATCCCATGAAATATAACCGAACCCTCTAGAAATGCTCAGACATTACACATAATTCCTTAAAAAACCAAAGTATTACATGAAGTTTAAATGCTAACGCTACGTTATTGTGTTTATTAATAAGCAAGCAATAATATATAAATGTTTATATAAGTATGCGTCGCAGAGACGAGTGCTATCTAGTAGCCGCACCGCCTCGAGAGAACGGGGGCCGATTTTCATTGTGAAGCGAGCACCGCCGCGTGTCCGCAGTGTGTTCCCGCTTGTTCTGATCAAGTTTCCTTTGTTAAATCAATTAATATGTTATTGTGGCAACATATTTGTCTCCGTTCCAGCCAGGGAATAAAGCGTTCCAAATTGTAAAGTCTTCATTAGTTCCATTCTCTATTGGTGTCAACCGTTCGTTACTTTACAGGCTTGAACGTTTTTCATGGAATGTCTCGTTTGATGTTGAAACAGTATATCCACCAATTGAGTAGTGTGTTAGACTTTGTCTTATATATTTGTCATTCCAGCTAAATTTAAGTATAACAATATAACAAATTTACAAAAATACATATAATCAAAGGACATTCGCCGTTATGAGATTCCAAAAATGCATATAAATATATCACTAACAAATCTAAGATATTCTATTCAAATTATACCCTATAGGATGCGGAAGGCTCAACACGCGAATGTCCCTTCAGTTCCATTAGACGTCTATCGTTAGACTTATATCTATCAGTTTCAGACTCGTTTCAGGCAGTCCCAAGACTAATTTTCAAAGCACCAACCATCAATCAATAAATGCGATTTAAACACTAATTTCATTACCCTCCTACTGCTACTCATCGAATGTTTCACAAGTGCATACGAAAATAGTATTTTAGGAGGAGCATAATTTCAACAATTTTAACAATATATCACATCGAAACAACCTGCTCTAGCAATCTGACAGACATTGCCAATAAAGGCGAGAGCAAGTTATCGGGACGCAGAAAACAATCTCACATTCATTCAATAACACCTAAATATACACAAAGTTCCAAAAAAACAAGTCTGAACATATTTGGTTTAACCCATGCAATCGAAATAAAACTAAGTAGTTTAAAAATTATACATACACATGATGGAAAATAAATTTATATAAACTCTTCATTTATATATATTTTCATTCAATACATTTATGTTAAAAAGAATCATAATTAATTTTTTTTTTGATTAAATAAGCTTTCAATTGCATGCATAATAATACAGCCAAGTTGATTGAAGGCTGCTTTTTATAGTCAAAATATTGTATGTATTGAAATCAAATAAAATGCTGTTTCCAAAGAAGAATTTACAAAGGTAAATCCACTTTAATACTGAATTCACAGATTACATAGGCTAAACCGAGCTTAAAAATAAGATATTTTGGTAAATTGTAAATATACTATGTAATAAATAATGCCGACTCAGTTTCATAATATTATGCTATCATACTGTCATTATGACTCAACTTGGTAATTTGATAGTCATTTTATGTTGTCGAGACCGTCTTTTCAAGAACGCACCTCATAGCTGAATTGTTCATTGGTTTGTCATAGTTATACGGATATACGTAGTGCTACGTAGTTTTATTGTATCCTAACATGGACTGAACACTGTTTGTCTTGTTGGGAATAGCTTTCTACTCAGGTATTATCGGCGCGACTATAACAAAAAGTTCTTACTCACATCTTACCTGTATCAGTTGCATAATTTTAACAATGCTGTTAGTGTTAAAATGTTGTTGCAAAAACGAGACAAAACGCATTGACCAAAGTTGAGAGCAGGATTTGTATCAAACAAATCTAAGAATTCTTCAAAATTATAGTCGTTAGTATGTCATAAACGGAGAAAATAATTTGCAGCTATTCTCAGATTTGTTCAACTTGATAAGAGTAATTGCGTCATTCCTATGACTTAACGTTTTCGTTAGGTACAGAAATGTTAAAACCACAATTTTAGTCATAACAATGATGGCGCTATTCCGTTTTATAGGAATATCTATTGGTTTCAACATGATCGTAACGTCAATGAGATAGTGCTTCAGAACTATGTTCACATTTCAGCGCCGGATTACCCAAATAAGTCGCATTAAGAGCGAACATTTCGCTCGTCACATCGATATTAAGATTAATCAACACTATTGTGTTAAATTAAAAAATCAGTCTCACCATCGGGAAGTCTTTTAGATGTTTAGGCACGTATACGAGTCATCTTACATGCAACTAACTTATAATTACAGCTAAGTTTCGACAAATCTACCGGACGCGAGACGGACGTAACATAACTGCAATACCCATTCCTGTCACGTCCGTCCACGGACGCGTCCGGCAACGCATTGTACTCTTAACGCTGTTAGGCAAATACGTGCAAAAAATGTTGCCCAGAGTTTTATATAGCAAACGCCAGATCGAGAGTCAGAGCGTATCACTAACAACAATAAAAAAAACTTAATCTGAACTACGGAACAAAAATGAAAAATATATACGACGATATAAAATAAAAGAACATGTAAATAAATACATAGAAATATAACCTCTTTTAGTTAGAAACAATTTAATTAGAGACGGGCGCGTCGCCTTGGCCGATGTGCTCCTTTTCCGATAGGGATTGCTCCTGAAATTAAAAACGTTTATCACAGAAGAAATAACCAGGAAATATAAGTTAATTTCCGAATCTCCCAGTGGCGTGATGATTCTGTTCAAGATAAAACTAATGCCTTTGCAGAGCATCCTCCAACACCATCTGAATCATCACACCGTTCTGAGATTCGGTATAATATCCAAGAAAGTTATCGGCTGCTTGCTCAGTATAAAAACGAGTGAATAAAAACGAAATATATACGTGAAAACAGCGATCATTTTGAGCAATTTATTTCGTAGATCACCTTTTTTTGAGCTTATTTAAAAAAAAATTTAGTTCTAATTTTGTGGAAAATTATGCCCACGCCACGTGTGAAGTCAGTGTTGTGACAGTAAGAAATACAATCGTTAGGCGATAAAGAAAATTTAAATATAATTTATAGTTTTTTCATACAAAATGCATGGATATTTTTTTTGTCGATTTCCGACATTTCTAGTCCTAGTATAACCTCAAATGGTTTCAGTCTTTTGATTCCTATATGAAATGATCGATTGGCATAAAATAATATTTTTTTTTGTTATTTTAGAATTTTTTGCTGACTATAAGCTTTTTTGGAAAATAGTTAATGCAGTTGGGAATATCTTAAAAAGTTATGTCCCGTCCAAAATTCACTCCGTATACCAGTATATATAAAGTACCCTGTGGGATAGTTAGACAGGAATAATTTAGAGATACGAGTTCTATTAGCTTTATAACATCATGTTTCGATGAAATTTTGCGGGTGAAACGTACGAAAGCTGTACATGTAATATTAGTTTGCGATATTACCTTCATATCTAAAGGTCCGTTGGTTTCCAACGATCCCACATCAGTCTTTGCCGACTTCTTTTTCCCCTTTCCCACGTTTTTCTTCGAATTTTTACCAGTCTTTGTTTTCTGCTGAGTTCCTGGAAAATAATTGTTTAAATATCTCAATATATCGCAGCGCAAGATAGACGAAGGTGACATTCTCATATCTCAATTGCAGCCAAAGCTGAAATTGGGTCGCTGCATTAGCATAAGTAGTAGTAAATATCTCAGCTATTTGTTATTCTAAAAGCGAAGCATATATAAAAAAATACCGCGGCAGAGCTGGTGTGATATATTATATTAGTAACTAGTTGTGCCCCGCGGTTTCACTCGCGTTAATTTCGTCATAGCGTGATAACATCACGTTTAATGGTATATAGTCTAAGTATAACCTACCTTGATAAGTTCCTGAGATAAGCGCGTTCAATCAATTAAACGAACGCTTTAGCTTTGGCAGAGTGATAAATAAAATGACTTTTGTTATTTTTGTACTACTGTAATTAACGAAAATGTTTTCTATTTTACAATATAAAAATATTAAATCTACGCAACTTTATGTTGAAATTTTAGTAAAATGTAATAAAAATAAAAATATACCATCTTCATTATCGACAGTGTTGTCTTCTTGCGGACTTCCCTCGTCAGAGATAAGATTCATCTCGTCAGATCTCACAGTTTTTCTGAAATATTTAAAGAAATTTTTTCTCACTAAAAACATTATATTTTTAGGCACTTATATAAGAAAACAAAATGGATAACAGTATAAAATAAATACATATATTATTTTAAACAATCTTTCAAATAACTAATGATTAACATGAATCTGGAAATAGCATTCAAATAAATATGGAATTTGTAACAGACTTGTCTATTTCAAACATTTCCGTTTTTAGAATAGATATTTTTTATGTATTTAGTAGATAAATGTCTGCACTATGCAGCTTTGACTGTTACTTCAATAAAATACACCATGTACATTCTTAGGTACTTAGGTTTAGCGCTAAAAAATAACATAATTATATACTTATTTGCAACCACCATGTCACAGGGTTTTTTAAAATTGTCTTCAATTCCACGTGTTGACTTTTTCATCCACTCACCCATTGACAGCGATGGTGGCTGGCCTGGCGGGCTCGTCCGTGTCCCTCCTGGGGCGTCGGGCCCTACCCCTCCCTGCCGCTGCCCCGCGCCCGCGACCTCGCCCTCTTGCTCCGCGCCACCCGCGACTGCCGTACGCGTTGCGCGGTGTTGGCGTGTAGCCCACGTAGCTCATCTGCCATTTTTATTTCAATTTATTCATCGCACGAAAAACTACATATATATATATAAAAAAGATTTTTTAACACAAAAAAAAAAAAATTAAATTATTCATAATTTGTTTCAACCTCGTCCTCACTAAATATTTACACTTAACTTTTGCTGATACCTGGTTAAAGAGTTTAAAATCCTGTCATACTAATCATCACCTAAAGATCACCTTGAAGTGGATTAAAAAAAAAAAACATTTGAAATAATCTTTAATTTTATTTATGTACTTTCGATATCAGTTTAAAGTTTTTTGATATCTGTAATAGTTACGGAAAAATCGCCTGTGCACACTTAACGATTACACACGGTATATTCTTAAGAGGCCTATTTAATTTTAACCTTACCTTTTGCATTAAATGATCTATTTTAACGCTCTTATTCTCTGAAAGCCTTTTGACAACTTCGACTTATTGAATTGTATGATATCGCAACGAACTCGAACCTGGGAGTATCTGGCAGTACGAGGAGGGTAGCTCCCACCACCCCACTGTCCAACAACGACTCCAGCGATCTCTAGTCTCGCCCCGCGGCCTCGTCCTCGCCATCCGCCTAACGGTTCACCCACAACGCCAACTAGAGGAAGAGGCGGCATCGCAAACTCAACCTCTAAGCCTTCGAGGATCGCTTTGCGCATGCGTTCTACCTGGAATTATACATTGAATTCCAAATCATTATACGTGTATACAAGTGTTTTTGCGAGTGCTTTTCTATTCTTTCACTGCTTAAACTAGACGACTATTATGTAATATATTGTATCGCAAAAAGGAACGATACAATAATAGAAATTTTATGATTTACTATTTTTATTTTATAATTTAATTAATTTGTAGAATCGTTAGAAAAAAAAAATGAATACATGCATATTCTCTCTTTTATCTTATTATCTTTTTATCATTAGTGTACGACCTCGTCACTGAAGGGGGAGTGGCATTCATATATATTTTATTACTACATTAAAGGTCCTTTGATCCGTGGACAGAACATACTTTGACAACAGTGTCGAGATGATTATCGCACAGCTGAGCCAAATGCTTGCAATGGTTAGCGCGGTGGAGGTTGCGTTGAAGTAATTTCCCATCAAAGTAGAGCCAAGGTGCGGCGACTAGCCAAGGCACGGGCGCCCCGCAGGCGTCATTCGCGAGCAGAGCCGTCTCCGCACCCGCCATCACTATGGCACCTAGCTGGACCCCGCGGGAGCTGATACCGTTCACCTGAAACAATTCATACATCAATAATTACATGAACAGATAAATTGTAGCCATCATCAATCTCGATCAAAAACCACATAGAAATAGGTCCATCGTTTAAGTGGTAAAATGCCACAGACATTGACACAGATACGTCAAATCCTCTTTTTTCGTCGGGGGTCAGTAAAATAATACAAATATATATTCACCGTCATTTCTTGCAAATGCAGTGCGTTCATGAGATCAGTTGAGAAAGCCGTGGCTAAAAATGCATCTAACTCTTGTCGTCTGAGAATTTGTATTTGAGATGTCATGATAAATCTGGAAGAAACAAAACATTTAAATAATTTTAAAAATAAAATTTAAACTAAAACATTGGTCTCATAATGTAGAATATTCTCGGTTACTGGATTTCACAAAATGATCATATTTGTGAAACAGTTGCAAAAATGTGTCTGCTGTTACATGCAAGTATCCACCTTCTTAGCCTGTCCAACTGTAACTTCCGTAATTATAAATGTTACTTAACTTGATTCATTGTCTCAAATGCTTTGTTTATTTATATTACTTTTTGAGCAAAAATGTTTTATAACAAATTTGTATCTTTGTTGTCTGCATAATAAATTATTATTATGAGCAAAAATTTAGTTAAACACGTTTATAACTAAAGGGGAAAAATTTACTGCTGCAAAACGATAAATGAATTACCTGAGGACCGTAGCCAAGATTAGGAGATGCTGCGGGACGTAAGATGTGTTGAGCATCAACGGAGTATCCGACTTCATGCAGGAAAGGAACGCGCGCATACGACGGCATTTGTCATCTTGGGCGGTACTGGAAATTAATTGTTTATTTTTAATCAATACATTTTGAAATAAATATCTATATTTTAAGCAATTTACTATTAAAAAATAAAAGAAAGCACACTAAAATCCTATTTACTCAAAACACATAACCACTACTAAAATGGACAGAATTTCCCTTTCTAAAAACCACTATTGAATAATGCCCTCCTAAGAATAACTGTAGAACTCTCTTCTAAGAGCGACTGTTAAAATAATGTTAAAAAATTAACTCTATACAAATAATATGAATGTAGAACTTACCCGAACCAAAGTCTCTGTACAGTGGGCACAGGCCAGTCCAAAACCACTCCGGGTACAATTTCGGGACTTTTGCCTGGATTCACTCGGGAGTAAATCCACTCAGCCACTTGAACTATACACGGCTTATCGCCGTTCAACGCACTAGTTGTACCCTCCTCTGAAAATGCATTCTTAAGTAACTTATTTTATTATTGTTGCCTTTTCGACCTTTGTAATTTTAACCATTTAAACCATTATAGTTTTTTTTTTTACACACTTTGTTGCACTGGAGTGCAACGGGCGGCCTTATCGCTAAACAGCGATCTCTTCCAGGCAACCCACAATTTTTGTTGGTTTGGTTGAATTTCTGCAGGCAAGCCTGTAGAAATTCAACCACTCCTCCGTACCACTTATGACAACCCCGTTCGGACAGTTGCGGCCTTACCAGAGACCGAAAACAAATACAAATTAAATTATAAATTGTATTCAGAACCGGGGATCGAACCCGGTACCTCAGGCTTCGCGGTACGCTTATAAGACCGCTTAGCCATGAGGCCTCCGAGTTTTTGTTCTGTTTGCCGTAATGATGATGAATTTTAGAGTTGTTTCATGTGGTACCAAGTAAATAATGTTGCAACGACGCATAAACATGTAAGTCTGACGTGTCTATGGCATTAGAGCTCCTAAACGGTAGAGAGAGAATAGATATATAGGAGCTGCTAAAACAATAATAACTGCAAGAGTAAGGCGCGAATGTGGAATGTTAGAAAAAATATTGTTTTTCAAATCTTAATCGATATTCTATTTGGTACTAAAAGTGTGCAGTTTATAGTCTTATTATTTTCATCAAAAACTTCATATAAATTATGCTGTCATAGAATAATCATCGACTAATGATAAAAGAGTTCATGTTTGTTTTCTTTCATTTATTGCATATCATTTGGCGATATTATGAGGTTTCCGCTTACTTCGAATTAAAAATATGAATTACTTTTTATGATAACTTTTAAACCGCCGTTTGCTCATGAATATAATAAATACAAATAACATTTTAATTCAAAATATGTTTTTTAAATTATATAAATATTTAAGGCGCATAATGTTCCAGATATCGGCATTTACCTTTATGAAGATCTGTTTCAAATTTTTTATAAATAAGGGGTTATTCAAATTGTCTTCAACCTCACTTGTTTAAGACGATTATGAATTTATATGTACCTTTAGCTTTTTGAGCCATGAATCGATGGTGGTGCATATTGTACAAGATGGCATAGACATTCTGCCGGATAGGTCTATAAAAGTGGTGTATTGAAGGTATTTCTCTATGGTTGTCGTCCTCCATGAGCACAGGCAAGGTTATTTGTCTATGGGTAAGTATCGATAGCATTTGCGGGTGCATGAGACCCCGGGTGTGACGTTCCGCACATGTGCGAAGGACTTCCGCCGGTGCGCATGGGCAGTTGTCCTCACTGTGCAAGTTAGCGCTTATTACTTGTACTCCCTGGAAAAATGACAATTGTCATTACTAGTTAAGTCAATTTTCGCCTATAAAGAATTTGATCAGTGAAGCAGATGCAGAATGTATGCATCAGCTACCCCATGCCCATCTAAAAGAAATAAATTAGTAACGATCTTCAATGATCTCCAAACTTGGGTGATATCAATTTGTTTAAAACTTTACTATCTTTCTTGGAATAAATGAAATAGGAAGAAGTAAAATAGGAAGGTATTCACACCTCCTTGGATGGTTTGTCCACTTTTTCAGTGGTTTTGTTCACTTGCTTCGTGAGTCCGTCTCCCGCCTCCAGGGTCATCGCCGCAACGTCGTGACTTAACTCGTGACAGTGCTCTTCTAAGCTAATGTCGGCGTTAATCGAGGCGTTTACCGTCGCCAATTTGTAATCTTCCAAGCCTTTTTGCTGTAAAAAATCAATTTTGACAACCATCCGTGGGCGAACATGGGTTAGTGGAAAATAAACGGTTATGGGATGAAAAAAGGACCCAATTCCAAAAGGCATGACAAAACCAAGTTCAAAATAATTTAAGTCACACTGTTTGGAATTAGGCGTGTGATGACCGCGTATATAGCCCGTGAAGGTTTTCGAAATCGTATGTCTTTTAATAATCATGAAGGTGTTTCAAAGAAAAAGATCGTAATTTTCCAAAATTAAATTTAAACATTTATCAAAATTTGGCCTTCGCAAGTATAAATCTGATTATTTTAAACTTTAAACACACTCTTTCTCATCTTTATTTTAAACATTTAAAATTAAACACAAGTTAAAAAACGCCCCAACACGATGAATACAAATAATAACCAATAAATGGATGTACAAATTTTTATATAATATTGTAATTGTATCTTCCAACAAAAAAAACTGCATTGAAATAAGTCTGTACGTTTAGGAGCTACGATGCCAAAGACAGACACAGAGACACGTCAAACTTATTACTTTTTGTTAGGGGTTAAAAAATGAAAGTTCATAAATCCTAGATAACTAGCAAGATCTTTTTAGGCCTTCCAGACAGTTTCATAGAAGGTGATCGTCGAACCTTATTAGCCAAGACACGAATTCGATAACAAACACGGCTGATATACGTGAATCCACAAGAAATAAAAAGCACCCAGAAAATGGAAGTGTTGCAGTGAGCGATGCCAATTATGAATGAGAGCCTCCTTTAATCAATTCGGTCGAGAGAGAAAAGGCGTGGATGACTACAGCTGAATATTATTTGAAATTAACCTCGTACTCCGACGACTCCGTTGCAAGTTTGGACGTGTCCAAGTCGGACGACGTTGACTGTTGATTTTGATCGGGTTTTTGGTTCTTTTTGTTTGGCTTCGGACGACGACCTGACAAAGTTATTCCTCGATAAAATACATACTATCCATTATCCAATACAAAAGGAACTTTTCAATTCGAACTAGATTCCTGAGATTATGTTTCACCAAACAAACAAATTCTTCAGCTTTATAATATAAATCTAGATTTTATTATTTCTTTGTGGCTAAGTACGACTTGTTGCTGCCTTGAGCTCTTCTCAAAATTATTTAATAATTATATTAATTTGAATTTTGATTTGTGAAGGTAAAACTAGTAGGTAGGTCTCGCTTTTTCAATGTTTCTGTAGTGTTTGAGTTTATTCATTAGAAGCAATCAAAAAAATCTATACAATTATTATTATAAACTTACCGGAAGCAGTTCTATACTTTAAAAATCCATCTTTGGTGCCGTTGAAATAATACTGTACTGCTTGTTTCAGTTTCGCTGCGCGCAAGTCGTTGAGATCACCGAAAATCTCAATACAAGCGGCGTCTATGTCTGACGAAGGCAAGTCATGGACAAATTGACCAATTATCTTTATGAGGTTCTCTGGTGGCACTTGTTGCTGGAATGCAATAATTGTAAGTTTTCAATGTTTTTCAACTTTTTTGCATACACAACTCCTTTATAAGTTGAAAAATTCTGGCAACTCCTTTCGATCCATGGTCTCACGATATCTCTGCGAGATTTTCCATAGAATAAGTAAGAAGACTGTTGAATATAATGACCGAACAGACAAATAGCGTGTGGTAAGTGCTTACATTTCTTGCATGATACAGAGCTTGCGTGATTTGCAAGAGCGTGATTTCAGCTATTTTCCACAAAAATACATTTACATTATATGTATAAATGTCAATAAAATTAAACATTTTTACTAAATTAAAGCTAATTGGAGAATATATTTTTTTTTTAAGAAAATTGCCTATTTCATAATAATTTATTTTCTTTTTCATTATTTGAAAAGTTTAATGTAGTACCTAGTATTATGTAAGCCGACAAACCTTCTTTTGATTAATTCCAAGACGTTTGTAAAAGTCAGATAAACCATTTTCCGATAGAATCACTCCTCCGAGAAGAGCAGCAAAGAGGCATAGGCGGTCTTGAGGCACATCTAATACTTTTGGCAGTTCATGAACCATATATTCCTTTGTTTCCAACGATGACTTAAAAACAAAAATCACTAAATTTTGCTGATAAGCAAGTGAATTTGAAGACCATTTAAAACATGATGATTACAAATACATCTTATGAATGAATGAACAGATTCATAAATTTTAACTAACAATAAGATCCATTTAATAAAAATTCAGCAAAATCGGTCCTGTTTAACCTGCATGTCAAAAATATAAACACACCCATTTTTTCATTAGAGGTTAAAAAAGATATATGAATAAAATACATAATATTTCTTTATTTGCATCAGTCGATGTTTTATACTGACATATACTGATTCAAATATAGGTATGATGGTAGTATGATATATTTAAAAAAAACAAGAAATAACTTACTCTATATGTAAGCTTTAACTGTGAAGAACTGAAGTATCTTGGTGGTTGGAATACTAAATATTCTCCAGAGCAACCGACTAAACCAGCATAAGCCTTCTCACGACATAAACCAACTACTTCCTGGCAATGATCGTCTGATGATACCATCTGTAAATATGATATAATGAAACGATAATAGCAAACCTCTAATTATAAAACAAATCACAAAATTTTCATACTTAACAACTTTTTAATTTAAACAGTGAAATAAAAACGGCATACATATTTTATTTCAGGTTATTTTGTGTTGTAGTTGTGTATATTTTTTAAAAATTTGAATCATTGCTATCAACTCAATAAATAATACATACAATTGGAATATTGAGATATCTCAAAGCAGTTCTAAGACAAGAGTGTAATCCAGTTGGAGGCACCCACCATACTTTTGGGGGAGGTGTGCCCTTTGTGACAATATGGCGGAGAACCTATAAATAAACCAAATGGAATAAAATTAGACCATCAAATATGTTGAGTATTAAAAAGCTGAAGACTATATGTTGGAATTTTAATTCTTCTTCTAATTTCAGGAACTAAGGGTTCAAATAGGTAAAACTTTTTGTAAATAAACATTTGACAAGTTAAAATAAAATGTCTGAAAGAAAGTATACTGTAAATAATAAATGTAATATAAAACTATAGTATATAATTACTTTGTAACATTGCTTGAATTTTATGCAAATATAAATGTATATTAACTTCAATTTTGAGCTTTTATAATAATGTTGAATGTTGAAATCCTGTATTTATTATAATATCTATCCTTAAAACTTATACATCAACAACAAATTATATGTGCAAAAGAGAATTACAATGAGAAGAATTTAAGAAGAGTCCAAATTTCATAATTCATAATTTTTATGCTGCTAGTTTAAATAAAAATATCATGATGAAATGAATAATTAAATAAATAAAAATTACAAATCTCTCTACTTATCATTTTGGCACAGCACTTACAGAATTGACTTTCTGTCTATAGGTTGCCTGTGTTTGAATCCAATGCTGTGGTAAGGCTGGAGGTGTTGGATGAGCTCCATTGAAACAAACACAAAGCGCTACTTGGTGATCAGCAAGGGCCTGTGCTAGAGTTGTTAAAAATTGTACACATCTTGCCCATTGGCCACCACATGCCCAGTCTAAAACAAAATGAAAAATCAACATCATACTTCAACCATCTAACAAATTACATATCATATGAAAATTTCTAGATGAATGTTTACACTTATGTAAATCTCACCAGAAAAGTAACCACCATACAGGCGGTCAAGACATCCCTCAGCATCAAGCACTAACCGGAAACCACCAGGATGAGTTCTGGCGATTCGGAACAAATCTACCCCAACTCCTTCGTTTTCTAAAAACGCCTGTAAATCTTGTATACCCATGGTTATCGGCACCTCTACAGCCTTACAATCGTTTGCTCACTAGTTCGGTTCGCTAATTAAGTGTTCTGAAAAAAAAATATATTTTAACTCTCCTAACACGATATAAACTTCTTAAACGACAAAAAGCTCTAGATTACCACGAACAACAGAAAACAAAAAAATTAATGCATAACCGGCACGTTTCTCAATTAATATTAATTACCACAAACTCGATTATTTACATCCTTTTTTTTTGCTAATGATAAATATAATGCAGATTACCTAAACATTTTATACTTACCTTAAATTAAAACCATGCCACTTAAAAACTACGATAGTCGAAACTTGGAAATGGAGGCCATTTGTAATTTTCAATTTTCTACTATAATCCAAATCCATTCCTTTTCGTGAGACCACAGAGATTATTACGAAAAGCACAGATTATATAAGAAAGTTAGAAAGATGACAAATGCCAAGACAAATGCCATATTATTTTGAAGTAATCTATCAAGTGTCGTTATGTGACAATGGCAATAAGCATACAATTTTAATGAAAACTATAAGTTCTCATTTCTCATTTACAGCAAATTTTCAGTTTCAATTCCCCTTCAATCAAACGCCAATTTTAAATTTTCACTCAAAGATCTAGACTGGGCGTTGTAAATTAAAAAAAAAAGAATGTGTTTTTATTTTTACATATCATAAATTAACCATATTTCCAATAAGTTATATGCCATGACGAAAATTTCTGGTTAAATAAAATGCAATATTAATTTACCTCTGAAAATTTTGTGATTGATTTTCAAGAAGGTTGAGGCTCTGAAAAACAGTAATGCCGGAGCAAAGTAACGATTATCGCGTCGTTGTTTTTGGAGCGGGAGGTGTTGGTAAAAGTTCACTTGTTCTCCGTTTCGTTAAAGGTACCTTTCGTGAATCGTACATACCAACAATTGAAGACACATACAGACAGGTATGAAGTTTGTTATATTTATAAATCATATAGAATCTGTATGGGTGATCGAATCCAACATTCTTTTAAATTTTATTAGTTTTAAGACATTCTGACTAATTATTACTACCTAAATATATTTTGGCACCATTGGGAATACCAATGAGCTATCCTAAGTATTTTTATCTATATGTATTTAATCTATTAGAAACTACCATTCAAATAAAACTTATAAAATAAAACACATGTTATATAGTGTAGGCTAAAGGCTACTTTTAAGAGAACTAGAACCCAATAATCTTTGGCTTGTAAAATATGTATGTAGTTCAAATGCTAATGTTAAAATTGTGCCAAAATGATTTTTTGGCACAACTTCAAATCGCTTACATCAATACTTTATTACAAAAATTACAAATATGAAAGAGCAATTTGAGCTCTTGTTTAAGTCTTATTTTTAATTATAAGTACTTTTAACTTTATAAATGAGTAACTACATAATATATTACATTTTAATATTGATTACTAAATCAATCTATAAATGACAATATTTATTAACTAGTGTTAATTTTGTTTTTAATTGCTTAATTTGGTATAATTTTTTAAACTATGGAATTTTCATGGAGATTTTGGCTAACATATCATTTACTTTCTACTTAGTCTGAGTAATGTATGAAGATATTCCGTAAAAGTTATTTTTCATAGAAAAATATCTGGTTTTTAAACAAATCTCTGTGAAGATAACTCTGAATTCTATATCTTTTAGGCACTGCCAAAAATGTTAAATATGTATATACAGTTTTACAACTTTTCAAATTAGGTTTAAGTTGGATTTTTTTTTGAAATATTAAGGACCTTTGATTTTTTTCACAAACCTTGGAATAATATTTATTATAGATACTTATTAATAATTCTTCTATTTCAGGTCATAAGCAGTAACAAAACAATATGCACTCTACAAATCACGGACACAACTGGATCTCACCAATTTCCAGCCATGCAGAGATTGTCTATAAGCAAGGTAATTATTTGAAAAACTTGTTCCATGCTGGAGTTCTTCTGCAATGATTTTATATTAGCATCATTAATTAGTTAAGTATACTTTAGTTATTATTTATCTTTATAGTTCCCTTAAAAACACCAATTTTATATTATTACTATTCTTTACAACAATATAATCGAAGACAAAAAACCCTCTGATATGATGATTACAAATAATAATATCTCATTAATGAAGAACTTCATAAAATGCAGCTAAGTTCAAGTCAGATTTAAAATAAAAAGAAACTGACACACCTCTCTTTTTTCATTGTAGGTTAAAGAATGAACTCATTCACACAATAGGTTTGTGCACAGTGAATGAATTCAGCTGTATAGCTGCAGTGAATAGGTCAATGAATAAGTAAAATAACTGTGTGTGAGTAGCTGAAGAATAAGGGAATTAATAGAAATATTATATAGTTTAACAATATTTTTGACCCCTGATGAAAAAAGGGTTTTTTAACTTTTATGTTGTGTGTGTGCACCGTTTCTGTCTGTATATGCCATTGTAGTTCCTCAATAAATGGATGGATTTCGATGGGTTTTTATTATTTAAAAGCTGATGTGATTGAGTTAGATCTTAGCTACAATTAATGAAAATCAGTTTATCCATTTGTTTTTATGTAATCATCATATTACTTTTAGACTACACTCTTGTACACTTGTACATAAATATTATGTACCTCTGGTAAGGCAGACACATTGTAGTGTTTTATTTAATGTCTTAACTTAAAATTATTAATTCTTTAATATCAACCTATAGTTGGGCTAAGTAATCCATATTGTGGTGTTAAATGCTTTTAAGCTCGGAGTTTGTAGACTTTTTGATGAATTTTAGCAAAAAGATAAATTGTACTTTTGAGATTAACAAAGTGCATATTTTTATCATAAATATTGTATAGTCAAGTTACATTATCTATGATGAACTAATAAAATTCTTTAAATTTTATTACTAAGTATCTAATTTTATCTTTATTTTTTATTTATTATTTTATGCAGTTAAGATCATCAAGTAGTAATTTATGAAATGTAATTCCAGGGCCATGCCTTTATACTTGTATACTCAGTAAGCAGTAGGCAATCGCTTGAAGAGTTAAAACCAATATGGCAAACAATAAGAGAGATAAAGGGTGCCGATCTACCTAATATACCAGTGATGCTGGCAGGAAACAAGTGTGATGAGAGTCCGGAGATAAGAGAAGTATCAGCAGCCGAAGGACAGGCGCAAGCACAGGAATGGGGTGTCTCTTTTATGGAGACTTCAGCTAAAACTAACCATAATGTCACACAGCTGTTTCAGGTGATTCTCTCCTAAATATTTGTTGTGACTATGTTAACCATATATAGTAAAACTACTCTCATAGATAATTTGTGTTGCTCCGGAGATTCTGGCTTCAAATCCCAGGGACAATAAAAGCTTTTGATTTGATTCATGGGAGCTCGTACGTGCGGTGCGGACAGCTCTCAAACAAGCCTTAACAATACGCACCGCATTTCCGTTATTTAATGCATTAAAATTAAAATTTTGCAGGAGTTGCTTAATATGGAAAAGAATAGAAACGTATCACTTCAAGTCGATGGTAAAGGGAAGAAGAAAAAGGAAAAAACTGTTAAAGATGGCGGCGAAGGATCGGCCAGTGGTAGAGAAAAATGCATACTTATGTAGTTATATACTATTCTTTAATAGCAAACGTTATGTGATATATTTCACGTTATACCGTGTTATAACAAACTGAAGCACCTCAATACATATTTCGAATACGACATTTTATTGAGACATACGTTTTTATTACGTTTTCTGCCGACGTGCTGCTTTTCACAATATATGTATGTTTGAGTATACAAGGAAATAATTATATTTAATTGATTATGCTGAATAACAAGGAATGATATCTTCAAAAAAATTATGAGTATTTCATGTGTTTTCACATTTTGCAATTGTTTGTTTTGTTTTATATATTAATGGTAATTAATATTTGTTAATATATAGATGTACCTTGCAAAGCTTCAAAAGACCTTCAAGTTTCAAATAAAAAAAAATCGAAAATGGAAAGTGTTCAGCAATAATGGATTTTCCTATCTCTTTTTTGGCAACTTGAATATTGAAGTTTGAAGTTTTTGGCGCAAGTTTGAGAAAAGCTATTTTAGTTATATACATATTTTTACTTTCAAATTTATAATTTAAAAGAACATTTTATAACTAAAGCTTACTCAGGTGTCTTTAATTTGATAACACGGTTATATCACATAATGTTGTTCTTTCATTCTAGTCATTGTTTTAAAGCATTTAAATAAGTCATTATGCCTATTACATAATATAATATATATTTTGCTATATAAATTAACCTTATTTACACTAGTTATTAACGAAGACGCTGGTCGCGTTTGTTAGTGAAAATACAACGAAATCAAGATAGGACTTCTGTTAATTAATATATATGCTGATTAATCAAATCCATAGACAAGATTTTTTCTTGTCTATACTTTTTTTTTACGGTTATCATAGACATAGAATACTCGCTTACTACCGGTAAAGTTTCCATTTTATGTTTTCCATTGATAATGTTAGGAAAAAACTATCCATGCTCTTCATAAAAATTACAACATCACATTTATCAAACCTTTTTTTTTTAAAAATTGAAATACAGTTTTTTTATGAGGAGAATTTTTTTCACTCTTCAAATTTCGAATTAAAAAATAATCTCTAGCTAAATTAGGCTCTGTGAGATGTTTTAATTTTTTATAATTAGCACGGAATGTATTTGACAGCTATTGACAACAGTCATTCTCTATGCCTATGATTATCGTAAAGCTTAATAATAATTGATCTCATTTTAATTGCATTTTAAATTCTATAATATAATGGTTCCTATGACCATGGGCGTCGCTAATGTCGGGCGAAAGGGCAGCTAGCCTATCTCCCTTCCCAACCTCATAAATTAAAAAATATTTATCCATATACAAAAAATCAGAGTGACACACAAACTCTTTATAAGACGCTATTATTTTTATAAAAAGGAGGCAAATGAACGCTGCCCGTGGATTATTTTTTGCATTTTATTTGTAGAATCAAGTTGATTATCTTTTTGTATTTTTTTTGGTGAGTTGATTTTGTACGTGTATTTTTTTTAAATTTTCTTTTCTTATCAACTCGTAACTTGGTGTTTAACAAATAAATACACTAGCTAAAACTCTTCTCCCCGAAAACTGACGTAGAAGAGAACACGACGGCATTTCGAGTATGCTTCCCAAGCGATTCTTATCACTTCGATGTTTGTCGTTCCCCAACTGAGCGCTTTCTAAGCTACTGCCACGCACTGCCACTTTGTGGAACCAGTTGCCAAGAGCTTCAAGAAAAGAACGTACTTCTTTGTAAAAAAAGGAATTCAAACAGACCACTTTCTTGGCCGACCGTATTCCTTAAATCTCTTGTCCCGTTCCCCTCCCCGGCCATCGGCTAGCGACGCCCTTAACTATGACTATGTTGCTTGTATTTACAGTACCAACGAAGGCTTATCCGTCATTGTGAGAAATATGTGCCAAACTGATTAATAACATAAAAAAGTACCTTATGCTTGTCACATATAACACCGTTATTCAAAAGAATTTTAAACAACTCAACAGGTTTAGTTTCGCGATAGAATGCTTCATCACTGAACTAGCTGTGCCTCGCGGTTTTATCCGCGCTAACTTCCTCGTAGCGTGATGTTAAATAGCCTTTCTCAATAAATGGACTATCCAAAATACAAATAATTTTTCGATACGAAACAGTAGTTTCTGAGATTAGCGCGTTCAACCAAACAAACTTTAGTTTTAATATAGTAGTAAAACTTAAATTTTAAGGTTTTATAACTAAACTCGAATTTATGGAGCGTTTAAACTTATTTGAATAACAGTTAATTGCCCTCTTCAATCAGTCTTATTTGAAACATTAGTTTTTTTAATTAAATCTACTTAGTCATAATCAACACACAGTAATATTTAAATTTGACGACAATTAAAATGTTTTTTCTTGACGACCGATTGGCGCAATTGGTAGTGCCTTCTGCACCTGCCAAATGTACCTAGTTGGTAAAACTAAAGGAACTGTCCTAATCTAATAAGCTAATCCCAGAAATGGCTCAACCCATTTAAATGCGCATTACATTAATTCATAACAGCAAGTATCTCATTTTTAGTTTACGGTTTTAATCGTTTAGTGATGCGGATGAAGTCGTGGACACAGATTCGTAAAAGTACTAAAATTAAATGTCTTAAAATATTTTTTTTGGATTTCAAATGTAATATTCAATATAAGGTATTTTCCCAATATAAGAAATAGCTTAATAGTTAATATACCAAAAGAGCAACTCACAATGACATGTGTTTGATACTGTTTTTAAAATAATTAGTGAATATAATGTAGCTACCGCTAGTCATTAGTGCACTTTATTTATATCGTTCACTAACATATCTAATTAGAATTGTCCATACAAGTTCATCTAGTCGATTACAATGTATAACTCGCTCGCAGTATCTTGGCACGTATACAGCGCGCAACGACAAAAATGCAATGGTTACGTATAGGATGTTGAACGCCGAGTGGCTAACATTACATTCTTCACTCCTTTCGGGCGCCCACCAGGGGGTCTAGATAAGTCCAACACGCTTATTTCTCGACAATGGTATGCAAATGACATAAGACGTGTCGTGCGGCACTAAGTGTCATTTTCATACAAATTGTCCACAAATTTCTAGCGTTAATGGGTGTCGAGAAATAAGCTTGTTTACGGGACCAGGCTCCTAATATAAGGTGATAAAACTGAATAGATAAGTATTTCAATTGTTAAGTACAATTTTTTATATAGAATTGTAATTTTTAATTTTGATTGAGTTGTAATTACCTAAGTACCTGAAATTATTTATTATTATATAAGGAAATTGTGATAGTTTACTATGAAGTGTATGAAAACTCATGCGTCGTAATATTTGTGAAAATAATATGACTGAGGCGTCGTTCGATCGAGAATCGATCTTAAATCTCGCTTCACGATTTGACAAAGTATTTTTCCTGTATTAAGTGTGACACTATTGATAGTTCCCGAGTTTTGTGCCCTACGCCCCTTGGATGGAGCTGAGGGCGTTCACTGATCATCCATCGCGTTCTGAATAGGAGGAAGTAAAAATTTCAACATTGTGCCTAGATACTGTGAGCGAGTAAAGTGCGGCCAACGAAAGATTGCGATCTTGGCTTTGTGATCGAACGGAAGTCATGACTGATTGGCTAAGAGTTACGTCACGTCTTCATGCCCTGGATACAAGAGCCTCGCTCATTTGTTAGAGTCTTGTTAAGAGCCCCATAGCTGATTAGGGAATGTACTTAACTCTTTTGGCCAATCAAAGTTATGTCATCTATAAGGATATAATTCTTCGTCGGTCGCACTGTAGTATGCGAATAGTGAGGTTATTAGGAGCCGTTGAGTACGTGGGCGGCACAAAGGCATTTTCATTTCGCAAAAAACCCACCTTTACGTACCTTTAGTTAAGTGTTGAATCAGCAAAGAGTTCTCACTGATTTTGTTTAAATTACATTTACACCCTTATACCTATTGCATACCTATGTAAACTTTCGTTTCGTATTTTTAGCAATCAGGTATTAAATAATGTCACAGACATTAAATTATATGAAACGAGCACAAAGAAGACATCTTGCCCATAACAATGACTCGTTTTGTCAGTATTGCATAATATGTGATGGACAGTAATTAATATAGTACGAACTGCACATTCGCGAGATTTTCACCGGGTTTTTATTACTTCAACTCGAGTTTCGTGAATTAAGCGTAGTTTGTATGAAAATGTTCTAGTTTTCGTCCTAAAAGATAATATCTTCCGTCTCAGTCTTGAAATTGGATCTGGAGCTTCTTTTCTTCTTTGAGGCCTTGTTATAGGCTGAAGAATTGAAGATGCGGGTAGATGTGTTGATGCACAGCTCTAAACATCTCTGCCTTTTAGATAAGCTTTTCATGTCCCCCTAATTGGACCTGGTTGCTTTCTTGGTTTCTTTCCATTAATATCTTTGGATCTAACGCATTTTTTATTGTATAAGTAATTTCCATTGTCAAGTTAATTACATTATAAAAGTCAGCGGCATTTTCAGCTTGATGCAAGTCCACTCCATTCTTTTGCCATCTTTGGTTAGTATAAACAAGCATTGTCTGATTCAAGGAAATCCAGGCTTGTGCAGGGTCTTCTTTTGAGGCGGTCCCAATTTGTTGGAAAAGCACTCGTGTTAGCGGTCATTATGTTTTTCTGAATGAATGAATTCGCGTTTTCTGAGGCATTCTTGCCAAGCATCAACACTTTATGGAACCAGTCGCCTACAGAGGTATTTCATTGAGTAGTCGTCATGAAAAAATTAATTAAAAATGCAATGGTATAAGCGTGTGAATTTCGTTTAGTAATTATTACTTGGGCACATGTTATATTTAAGATTATTATACATTTAACAAATTATTGTTACTATATTGTTGGAACTGGACCAATGTTGTTTAAAGTTGTTCGGTGTTTATTGGATATATTTGTTTGTCTCTCTCAACTGTCCCGCCTATGCAACTACTCTTAAATGCTAGGAATTACTCCAAATATATTTTTATGCTAAACGAAACTAATATTTCACTTACTACTCATATGAAGGTACAATGCTTTTTAATTTACGTTTCTATTTCTAAATTTGTGTTATAAGTTTGATGTGTGTGTCTGTCTGTGGCCTGGATCTATCGTTTAGGACGAGATCTTAGTTACAATTTATAAAAATCGGTTCATCTGTTTATAAAATATTTTCATTTGTAATGATGCCGGTTGTTTTTGGGTCTCTGTTCTCTGTTTCAGGGTCTCTGAAAATGAAGTCAATTGGCTCTCTCGTTTGGCTCATTACAGTTGTGCCAAATAAAGAAATAATATAAAACCGAATTAAATTCGTGCGGAAAGTTGAGTATACTGCAAACAGATAGATACGGTGCGGGGATTTTTAAAAAATATTTATTTTACAAACGCAGGATCTAAATATAAGTTATTATATCCAAGAATTTTCTCTTGATTTCTTTTGTACGTTAGATTATACTGCCTTCTAATGAGTAGTAAAGTTTAAATTTACATCTATTCATATTCATTATAAATAATTTAAATCTACGAATTACACTTTTCTATAGCAGTTTCAGTATCTTCATAATAACTTTTAATCTATGAAATCTAAGGCTGTTCAGTAACAAAAGATTTGTTGACGTTGTGATTTCTTTGACGCTTAACAAATCACATTTTTAATTGTCTGTTAATGATGTGTAAATCCAGGTCTCGAAAGAATCAGTTCGCGAAAAATCTTTAAAGCGGTCAAGCAAAACCAATGACGAAACAAAAACGGGTCGGAGGACGAATTTTCTGTGATTTTTCTGTTTTCAATATTTAAATAAAGAAATACGTTTTTAAATTTCACGTTCATAAGTTACAGTTCCCAATTCGAATTTGCTGTGAACGGAAAAGTCCGATCGGTGTGAAAAGTTGGAAAATAAAACATATTTCACATATATTATAAAGTCAATCTTAATTGAGTCGCAAGTTAACATCAAACGGTATCTGCAGTTTCTTCGGATACTTGTTTTGGCAACAATCTAGCAAGAAACAGAATTTGAAAAATTGTGTTGTAGCAGTTTTTAGAGCTGGAACTACACACCATCAACGACATGCAATTGTAAATTGCCATAATCTAAAGTAAGTCTACAGGTAGTGTAGTCAATGAGTGAGCTTAACCAATTTCCTACTTACATGGGTACGCTTTTTTCACGATATATTACAAATGTATGATTAGGTTGAAATATTGGGCGGGTTCGTCACGAATTCGCTGAAGCTACCCAGTACCCATGCAAGTAGGTTTTATTCAAATTATCTTACAAGTATTAAATAAAACTTCTTTAAGGTGCAGAATAACGAAAATGGCAATAATATTGAAATAGTTTCAATCGTAGATTTTGTCTAAATTTATAGTAGTGAAGCCGATTACGCTCACTCACTGGCACACATTCGAAGCGTCGCGGTCCTGTTTTCCAGGACAGGACGAGCGGGAAGCGAAGACGCATGACTTCATATTTTGTGACTTAAAACATATCTTATTGAGAATCTTCTTCATGAAGTCGGCGATAATAGGTAAGTAGATATGTTAGGCGAAACATGATGCGACGCGATGCTTCGATTTTGCGCCAGTGCGAGTTGAGTCTTCGGGACTTTAAATTCAAATTTTAAAATGTCCGTTCACCGTTTTATAAATCCATGATCGTAACATTGTTAAACTTGTTTTCTAACTACTCAATTTTGTTACGTAGTTGATAATATTTTTCTCCGGACACTGTCTCAGTCGGGGACGTTGTTTATCTGTACTGTAACTTTTTAAGAGATCAGAGCAGAGGAGTCGCAAGATCATCAGCTAGTGAAACCTACAGTACCTACTAGATATACATTTAAAAAAAAAATTGCATTCACTTGAAAAATTTGTGAGATTTCGGCCTCGTGTCAAAATATAATTAATGAATGCATTATTTATTGCTTTAACATTTAAAAACACATAATTTTAATATGAATATCTTAAATAAAGAACACAAACGTAATATCCAAGTGAACGCAAACTTTAGATGTGTGTACCTATAGTCAGTAGCTGTGTCCACTTTCCTAGTTGCTGAGTTTGGCGGTTCAAACTCTTCAGTTTAAATAATATTAATAATCTATACTTACGACGCGACTGTTGAACTGAGGACTGCGCCTCCTCTACTCTGATTTCTTCTCCCCGTCTCCCTCGCACAAACAACTTTTAAGGCTTTCAAACCTCATATTTTATTCACGTTTGTATAATATTAGTTCATAGTTAGTAGGACCTTAGCTGTAGCGTAGGTGGACGTAGGCGCCTCAGGACATGGTTGAAGCTTGTGAGACGTGGAACGACAATTTTTAGTCTGGCGACATTTAATGTAGACTAAATAACCCGTATACGTAAGCAGTACCTGCGATTTCCAATTGTTGCCTAGCTTTCTATAAGAACGACTTTTAAGTCGTAATATGGATCTATGAAACTTCAATTTATATTGAATTTTATTCACTCTTGAAATTAGTAACTTAACAATAAAATGCCTAATCAGTTTCAATGAAATTTCAAATATGACTCTTAAAAAAAAGTATCATTATAAACACTTAAATTTGAGTTACATTTGCATAATAAAATATACAAAAAAAAAAAAATTAAACTTTAATTAAGTACATTCTCCGTTTTTGAAGGTTTATAGTTGAAAAAATGTAAGTTGGAAATTGAAATTAATAACCTATTTCATTTTTCAAAATATTAGTTAATACCTAGTAATGTGATAGTTATTAATTTTTTTTTTTTTTTTTAATTTTTCTTAAAACATTGACGTCGCTTTACTAAGAGTAAGTTGGTTCCACGCATTCGGATTTTTGTAAATAATGTTACGTTAAAATGTTGTTTATTACGAGGTTGCGAATGTTTGTTGACCAAATAGCATACATTAAGATCGAGATTATTAGACTCGCTTTATACTTATTGTTAGACACTATCGTATCTGTACCTACAACCATGAGTTTTATTTTTCGGAAACTCAATGCCATAGTGGCCATGTTTCATGTAATATCGGACAATTCATGAATAACTTTAGTGAGATGTTTTCACTCGCTGCGAAATGTTTTTGCGGGAATGGCAAACAAAAAAAGCGTGTTATCGCTAAAGGTATTCTTGCAACCCCTTATTTTACGCAGACACTATGAAATAAAATCTTACCAAACTCATGGTTGTGATACAAGAAATAATGCTTCTCGTATCTGAACCGAATATTACAATTACCTAATATTTTTTAATTGATCTTGTAACACTTTCTCACTAAGGCATCACAAAAATAAAATATTAAAGATTTTTAGTATATTTTTATTTTAAAAAATCTAAAAAGCACATTATTAAAATAAAATTAGTTTTATCACAGTTATAAACGTAAAAATTAAAATAAGCGAAAATTCTTAATTTCTATAATTTTAGTGGTATAGTTAACAGTTGATATTATTAATTTTTTCTTCAAACCATGTTGTAATTTTGAGATTTCGCCACGCATCTATTACTCTTAAAAAAATATATTGTCTTTCCACTTTTGTGAAAGAAATTTGACAGATGCATCACGACCTGAGTCAGTCTATTTTATATTTCATTTATGCTCCACAACAAAGGCCAAAATACAAAAAAGAAAAAATGGAATGATCAGTAATGGCACAACCCAACATAAATTACGCATCGCCACTCCCAGCATGCTTCCTTTTAGTGAAATCCTGGTTAAAATTAGATTTGGCATTAGGAAGCCGTCCGGTGCTCGCCGATCTTTTTATACCCTGACTAATCTCACCTTGATTAGTACTAGAATTATTAATGGCTATATTTTGGCTATTTTGTGTCACAGACAATGCCTTGGAGCATAAATCTAAAAAACGGTTCAAAGTCTCTGCAGTTATTCTATCCCCTTGTTCTGGTACATGCGTCGTTTCATATCTCTGTCGTGGTTTTAAAGCAATACTTAGAATATGAAATAGATTTAATTGAAACGGTATATTCAATATGAAATTAAATGCGACACTAATAAGTAAAAATATTAGGAAGGCATTAAATATTACAACTAATATTATTTTCGCTACTATGTTGATCGGATACACGAGATCGCCTGAAACAATATAATATTTATTTTAGTATAGTGAAGTCCCGTCCTCTAGTGGGGTATGGGGCAGATGCATTTCACATCTGTTTCACTATCGATTTTTTCTTTAGGGGCAAGTAGGTGATCAGCCTTCTATGCCCTGCCAGGGAATCGAACCTTGGACCTCTCGGTTTATTTATTTTAAGGCATAACAAAATGCGGTCAAAAATACACAAAATACAAAAAAAGATAGAATTAAAAAAACTTAACCGAATTTAAAAACTCTATACAAACCCAGACTAAATATTTAAATGTGAAATTTTACACAATATAAAAAAAAACCCACATAATAAACAGATTTTAATAAATTTTAGCTAAGAGACATCTCGATCAGGTCGGCTTTCCTCCATTCCTTTTGTAGCAACAGCGAACAGATAGACATTACATACTTATAACCTCTACTTCGTCGGGGATTAAAAACAGACATAAATTTATTTGCTTTACACCCCATTAATTTTTTATAAGTTACCTGTAATAGTATGTAGAATCTCATTAGCAGTGGCACTGATTGTTATCATTGGCTCCGATATGATTGTTGTGAACATTCTTACAGCTATCTTCAGAGGGTTCATGTGTTTCAAAAATGTTATTGGATCAGGTGGAGTGACTTCACAATTGGATGTCCAGAAACGCCACTGACATGCCTCAATGTCTGATAAAAATCTAGCAACTTCTTTTTTTTCAGCTTCCTGTAAGATTGAAATATAAGGCCATTAACAATTAATTTGCTTCTAAGATACACCCCTGACAGTCATGCAAAAATTTATGTAAAAAAGTCTATTTAAAGAACTGACTACAAAGAGCCTTAAAAAGTAAAAAAAAAACCAGAAATATGACTGATTCTTCAAGGTAAACATATGTAATGGCCACTCCACACTCGCGCATCAAATCATCATGTCAATCAATCATGAATCATCATGGCAAAACTGTCACACATTCACAAATGTTCGTGCCACAAAAGGTTCCTATATATACGAACCTTTTGTCAAGAAACCAATAATTTCCCGCAAAGAGGCGCGACGCATCGTGAAGAATATGCGAATCGGCTCCACACTCAATAATTTATCTAGATATACAAATTTTTCAAACAGTGCCCAATCAATTTTGATTAAATTTATATGTGACAATCAAATAAACCTACTTATCAAATAAAAAAAGAAACATAAAAATCAGTTCATTATTGGCCTTACAATATGTTACAATACTAAGAATCTTCTCTTTTTTTTAAGTTATAGAACTATATCAAAATTAAATAAATAAATAAAAAATTATAATCAATACAAAAAAAAAAAAAACAATTCAATTGACAGAAAAGTTCTGAATAATCCTTCTATTCAGTATCATATAATAACTGTTTACATTAGGATTGGTATAATATTTTAAAATTATACTTACTTTATAAGAAACAAACACCTCATAAAAGTATAGTGCTATCGCTATAATTATCAACATGTGTTTGTAAGAAATGTAGTGCCATAACCAACAGAATGTAGCTACAACTGCTGCTATACCTAAACTCCATGTTATATGCATCTGAAATAATTTAAAAGTTTACAAATTAAAGTGGATGAAGCAAAACAGGCATGTAGAGATCTGTGGTTGCCGCCTACCCCTTGGGAAATACATAGGTGAAAAAATATTAAATAATTATATATTTTTAAGTATTCAACAAATTGTATAGAATGGAGAAGTCATATTTAAGATAACCAATGTGAGATCTATTTTGTGTAGACGAAACCTGATCAGAAAACTTAGTTGTTGATATTAATGGTCTGCAAATGAAGGCTTCATTTATAATTATATAAATTTAGAAATTGGACAGATCTACATAATTTTCTGTTTTTTATACTGACCTTATATTCTATAAAATATGAATAGACATATTCATTCCAGGCCATTGCTATTTCTTCCGTTATTTTGGGTTTGTGTATTGAGTCTCCTATATATTCTATAGATCTCCTTAACATAGTTTCAGTAAGTGAATGGGTAGATGTTATGTATTCATTTAGTATCTTTAATTGCTCTTGATTATACCTCATTTGTAGCGATATATCCATGGTGTTATCTTCATTATCCTAATAAAATTAAGTTCTTAATGATTTGAAAAGTTTATATAAGTGTATATAAATAACACTGATAAAGTAAATTTCTTACCCTTTTTCTTCCACCTTTCAAAATAATTGCCAGTAAACGTTTAAAAAAAAAATCACTCATACATTGGTTTGTTTCTACCTTGACTTTTGTTACTTGATTAGGTATTCTAAGATCTGGAGGCAAGTCATCATCCTCCAAAATATTCTTTTCTACATTAACTTCCTCCCAAGGGTCTGGTCCCATTTGAGGGTTACAATTAAAGCACTGAACTAAAAGAGATACACCCAAAACATAATACATAGTGTTATCGAATATCATATTATTTGGATGTATTGCAGTCTTTACTCCATACGAGAAATTTGTAATATTCGTTTATTGAAAGCCAATCTTTGATTGGTAATATATAAACATAAACATTGATTGAATTATTACGTAAATCACTAAAAATAAAAAACGGCTGTTCTTTTGGCGGTTTTTAGCACGTTTTCGGTTTGTTATTTGTTTGCACTTTGCCATGTCAACGGGCTCTTGACAATTGACATTAGTCAGAGGCAGTATGTCCGTAAATCGGTATTTATCGTGTTGCAAGAGTAAAAATACCGTGTTTTTACTTTTTAGGCAATCAGTTCAATGACGGTGAATCAGCTAAAAGTGTGCTGTGTAAATTACCATGTAATTTTTCAAATGATAAAAACAACAGGAACCAAATCAAGTTCGAATAATATAATAAAAAAGTTTGAATAATCATGCAAAATGAAATAGATTATGTATATTAATCTGAATTTGACTCTCCTAGCACGACAATGTCTTTATTTAATTTAGTTTTTGCGTTAATACTTGAGTTACAAACTAAATAAATTGATTTTAATTCACCTTTGGAATCTTTTTTTAACCACGTAGACAATTATACTAAAACAAATACATACAATACAAGTTACAACTTTATAATTACTATTAAATTAAGACAAAAGCTTGAAAAAGGAAACTTTCGTGTATTTGTAACGCGTAACTAGAAAAAAACACGTCAATCGTCATTCATCCATCTCACTTACTTCGAATTTTGATAAATAAATTTCACTTCTTCCTGTCTATAATTTAAGGAAGAAAATAGATTGCTAGTTTGGTAGTTTTTATCTGTGTGAGTGGAAATAGACGTTTTAATATTCAGGGATGCCCAGCAACCAACAATAGTGTTGACATTACAATATAATATGTAAAGTTAACTGAAATTCGTTGCACGCGGTAGTGTTGAAATATTTACAACGTAATTTTTAAAATACGGTGACATATAACACGGAAATACCTTATTACCTTGACAGTAGATTAAAACCAGATTACGGTTTAATTTCGGTAATTACCGTGTACAATGAGATTCAATGTAGCAATGTAGGTAGGTATTACCTACTTCGTGAAGGAGACCATTAATTATTATGACTTGACGTTGATGTTTTGTACCTATATGGTACCTATGTAGAGGTGCGTCAAGAGTAATCTATGGCTAAATATTTAAAAAAAAATGTAATTTGTATTTTGTGTCATCAATCCTGTGAATACCAGGTCATAAAAATCCCAATAAAAAAAATCAATCCTGTGACGTCTCACGTCAATACTCAATTGTGATTTGTGTTGCTGAGAAGTGAGAAGTGAAAATCGCTTTCGCTGAGAAAAATTAAAATTTAATCTTAAAAAAATAAAGATTTTTTTAACTATTGGAGTTATTGAACCCTTCTTAAAAGTTTTGTTTACATGTCTCTTCATTAGGTAGGTATTAAATATGTCTTCAATAGATTTTGATCCAGCAATCAAGCTGTGCCTCAAATACTTACATTCAAGTGCTCATGATTCAACTGAACAACTACGGTTAACTTTAGACGATACAATTCGGCAAACCTTCGGGAACTCAAAAACACTAGGAAATGTGTTATCAAAGAAGTATTTAAACGAAGAAAAGACTTCATCGCCTTCTCGTTCCAAGAATAAAAGCGATAAGAGTTCAAGTTCAAAAACTATTCCTATCCCGCAACACAGCCCTCAACAAATCCAAATACCAGAAAGAGAAGGAGATGTTGGTGTTATGGATGATGGAGAGTTGGCTTTTGATTTATTGCAAGAAGACTTGACTTGTGTTGTGTGCCGACAGATTGCTGTACAAGCTGGCAACCGCTTGGTTGAATGTGATGCATGTCATGCACTGTATCATCAGGTAATGCATAATGTTTTAATAAAAATAATCACATAATATCTATTATATATAAATGTCGGTATTTAGTTGACATTTAATCATCAATCATTACTAAACTAGAGGCCTCCTCAATGCCCACATATATTGTATTTGTTAAATATAGAAGAGGATTAGGAAGCATTTTCAGGCTATGTTGTCTCATTTTTTATGACATTTTTATAAGTTTTACACTATTGCAATCAATTTACAAAAACTTGACAAATTATACTCATACCATTTATTATAACCTCCTTCCATTTATTGGTTAAACTGCTTTAATTAATATTCCATATATATATATATCTTCAATCTTGAAATATGCCATGAAACTAATTATTAAAAATCCAATTTTATTCTTTCAGGATTGCCATAAACCAGTAATTAGTGACAATGATATGAGTTCAGGATGGCAATGTGCGTCATGTCTCTCTCAAAGTTATGCATATTCTAACAAACCAGTTAAATCACCAACAAGAGTTGACACTACACAGGTAAAAATAACATCAAGAGGAGCCTCATCATCTCCACCATCGAAAGTTGTTACACCTAACATTAATATTATATCTGCTGATAAAAGAATACAAACAATGAAGAAAAAAGCTGCAAAACAACATGAGAAAAAGAAAAGCAAATGACATAGTCTTATTCAATGGTAATCATGATATCTATAAAGGATTTAATGACTACATTAATTTTAAGTTTATTGTAATTGCCATAAGCTATAAATGCTTAGGTAAATAAATAAGTGATATATTAATAATGATGAACATCTATCTACCTTATTTGTTTAGTTAGAAATAGTACATAATACTTACCAATTTGGTACCTCTTTTATAAAACAAGGCAAATGGACGTAGCACACTGCAGCCCATGGACACCCACAATGGCAATCGGGCCGCTAGTGCATTGCTGGCCTCTTAAGGAGAGGTACGCTCTTCTTAACTTACGTTAATGTCTGCATAATATCTGGTAGGTAATAAATGTATGATCAAAAATAATTTATTCTTATAGAATGACATATGATTTCTTATGAGTGTGACAATTATACAGGCTGTCCTCAAATCTGAGAAGCCAAGAAAGTCAGTAGGTTTCTCAATCTTTTTGATCATAATTCATATTTAAGAAAATAATGTATCTACTTGTAATGTACATTTGTGTACTGCAGCAGATCATGACCTGTGCTTTATGTAAGTTTTAAATTTATTGAAGGTACACACTTCGGTAGGAATTTTGTTGTTGAATGAATATAATGTAAGAGAAATAAAGGAATAACTTCTAATCGCTTTACGGTGTAAAATATGAACGACATGTGTGCTTAGAAAACATTGAAATAAATAGTATTCCAAAATATTTTTTTATTTGCCTTATCCCACATAAATGTCAAGCTGGTTTTAAAATTAGATAACTAGTGACAGGTAGTCTTTCATTTATCAAGCATCAAAGATTAAATAAAGGCTATTGCTAGTCAATAGTAGTCAACCGCTAATTGGGCGAATATATTTTTTTATTTGAGCAATAATCAATCATAAACAATAGATATACCTTCTCTTACGTGTTTTTTCTCTATCACTAGTTAGTTCTAAACTTAAAGATTGATACATCCACAATTACTGGACACTGACAATCCATTTTTACATGGGAAAATAATAATAATAATTCGATATTTATAAATACGGACGCTACTTGCATCGACACACTGGCGTCTTCGCATCTCCATGCTACTTCCGTGGCTGCTGGTGGCGCGGCATCGATTGCAGAAAACAAAAGGCGAAAATATGAAATTCTTATATTTTCGTTCCTTTTGGAGTGGAGACTTTGGGTCCATGGGGGCCAGAAGCGCGTCGATTGTTTAAAGAGATAGCGACGCGCTTAGTTGAGACCACAGGAAACCCGAAAGCTGGCTCATATTTCGGCCAACGCGTTAGTATAGCATTACAACGCGGTAATGTAGCCAGTATTTTGGGTACGCACCCTAACGGCTTTGATGAGCCTTTTGTATTTTTGTAAATATAATTAAGTACATTATTATAAATATTTAATAAATACGATGATCATATGATATGATGATTGATTTTGAGAATTTTCAGATATGGTAGATCACAGGCAAGAACTTCTAATAGGAGTCCTGACTGGACACTTCAAGTGTCGCAGCCACCTCTACAAGATGAGACATGCTGAAACCCCATGTAGAGCATGTGGGGAAAAAGAAGAGTCGATAAGGCATGTACTCTGCGAATGTGACTCAAAAGCTAGCAAGCAACTGGACCTCTTCGGATCGGTATATTCGAACCTAAGGGATTATCGGCACTTCGCATCCAACGACATCCTGAAGCTCACTTCTCATGCAGTCCTTCTTCAGGGATCTTAAAGTGAGTGAGTTAGGCATGGGTCCTTACCCTTTTTGTACTTACAAAAGGATCTAAAGGTTCGACGTGCATCCCGTCGGGGAGCCCCGGATGATAAGATCTTGTTGCCTTGTAGGTACAAAATTATACACAACCTATTAGATTCCCCATACTTACTAGAAGCTCTAAACATTAATACTCTAAACATCCGTACTTAAAGCATTTAAAAACAATACGTCCTTCTATAACTCCATAGTCAGAATGTGCCGTTCTTACAACGATAATAGCAGAACGCTGGACATTTTTGTCTTCAGTATAAGTGCTTTTAAAAAAGCATCACTCGAACTCCTTTCTTAGTTTCGTAGTCTGAAACCATCATTTGTATATTATGGTTATTGTGATTAGGTAATAGTATTTTTATTTGTTATCTCTATTGTCTGTGTTTGTTGATTTTAATTATTTCTATATTATGTTCATGTACCGTTTCCCTGTTTCTTTGTGTCTAAGTACACGTTTTTGGAATTAGGTTTAGTTTTTATTTTTGTATTCTGTGTTTTTGTAACCTTTTTCTGTTGTGTATGCCTTTCTTAAATAAATAAATATGACAAATGCATTTAGCACGGCCGTAGCCCGCAACTCAAAAAAGTTAAGATTAATAGATGTGAATGAAGTAAGTAGTGGATACTGCATTCAAAAACAAAATCAGAAGATTAATTCTATAATGCATAATCGAGTAAATATTTTTATTATTTCATGCACTTAGTACCTATTTTTAGTTTCATGAACCCTTAAACTATCTGGCTACGCTCGTGTCTTTTAGGTATCATTAATTTTTTGGCAACGAAAAGCACTTTTCTCCGCAAACATCACATTCACATCACATTTCACGTCGCGATGGTAAACAATAATGTAATACATATTGTTGCTTAGTTAAATGAAACAGTATTATCGGTAGATGTTTTCGCAAGATGTAACCAATCGTTTAAACGATGAAGTCCGATTGGTAGGAACTTTCTTAGGGGCGGATACAGGCTCTTGTGGAGTTTCAGAGTGCGCTCTGTAACACTGAAAATAGAGTCCTTTTTCAGCGTCCGAAAGATTGATACAGTTTAGTAGCGACGCCTTTCGTGTTTCGTGAAAACCACTCGAGATGTTAGTTCCTGGACGATTCTGTGGGCGGCTGTTTAATGGTGTAAAATTTTGTAATTTTCAGTGATACATAAGTGATTTTGATATTAAGTAAGTAATTTAATTTTTGCTTTATAATATGTTTAATACCTTCGGAAACTATTATATACCAAAAGATTGTTTTATTATAAGTATAAGCATTCTTAATAGAAAGTTCATGTCACTGATCATTCTCTATTGTAGATAAACATTGTAATTTTTTTAAATTTTGTTAATAAGTTACTTAACAAATGTACTTAAACCCTGGAAATTGTTACTATTTCAATTAATTTTGTTAAATAGTACGTAATTGAAAGTGAATCG
The DNA here is from genome assembly GCA_912999735.1 of Aporia crataegi. NCBI lineage: Eukaryota > Metazoa > Arthropoda > Insecta > Lepidoptera > Pieridae > Aporia > Aporia crataegi. Next base: position 491,440 of record OU538742.1, read on the forward strand.
ATTTATTTTCTTGGCTGCAATGAGTAAATTAAAAACTATTGGAGCAATTTAAAAGAAGAATCTTTACTGATAGGAAACTGCACTCTGCCCAAGTGACAAAGGTAAGCTACAATTTATAGCTAGACGTAAAAGCGAAAAGTCTTAAATAATATAAGATTTATTTTGCTCGGGTATCATATAGGTAGGTACCTACATATATCCTGAAATTAATATCCTAAAAACTCTTGATTGTAAAAATCCAAAAAAAAAAAAAAAAAATTGTCCACTTGGACGGATTACCCTATCGTTTGACACCTCGTTCATTCAAATCGGTCCACGGACGGTGATGTAGGAGTGGAACATCAAAATACAAAAAAAAAAATACACGTCGAATTGATAACCTCCTTTTTGGTGTTTTTAAATGTCGGTTAGAAAATAATTTTATATGATATAACTACGTTTTAAACTCATATATACTAAACTTATTAATCTTGATTAAAAACATCAGTTTTAACTTTCGAGATCTATTTTTTATATGTTATTTTATTAAATACATTTTTTGGCAGGCGCATGTCTGTGGCTATATCAAATAAATCAATTTAATTTGACATCACAATAACAAAAAGTATTGTATAAACAGAAAACTGATATTTTAATTACAAATTAGAATATCTCATAATTTATACTGTTAAGATGAGGCTAGATTTTAATGTAAGTTGACCAGTTATATAGTTAAGAACATTTTGGTCACGTTTACCGGTAACAGATGTGTAAAGCTTATCATGGGGGCTTTTTGCGTCGGCCGTTAAACATAAGTACCAAAAACCTAGTTAACTAAAAGCTCAGTGCAGTTTTATTTTCTAAACCCTGACGCATAAAGAAGGATAGGTACCTAATAAGTTTTAAGTAAATGTGTATTTATTATTTTATTGTCCGTCTCTGGCCGTAGTACTAAACGAAAGGACCTATATCGATGCGGCTTTTTTCTTTGAATGCACGTCAGCTTTCAAATCAGAGATAGATATTCCTATTTATAATAATTATCATGTTGCAGGTGTTTTCTTATACTTTTACGCTTTCCAATTTTCCTCATCATTTCCTTCGTGAAAGTTTTTTTTTTCTTTGTAGAAATGAATAGTGGAAAGACAAGAGTGCCTAAGTGCGCCAGATGCCGCAACCATGGCCTGATCTCCAGCCTGCGAGGACACAAGAAAGCCTGTGCGTATCGCAATTGTCAATGCCCCAAGTGTGGTCTGATCAAAGAAAGACAGAGGATTATGGCGGCCCAAGTAAGGTTTTAGGTTTTTTGCTTTAATCAGTTTTTATATGATAATCATCATACGTAGGTACAAAAACTCGCGAGTTGTACGATTAACGTATAGAAATCCCAGCGGGACTGGGATGGTTTGCTAGAATAAAAATACATACGAATGTTATATTTACACCTTCTACCATTTTAAGTCCTAAAATAATAAAACTATATTTCATATATTAGGTACAATCTATTACAAAAGAAATGAGTTTGAGTTTACTTATTTAGGAAAAATTACCTACCTATATCACAAAATAACACAACATTAAAGAAAAAATCACAAAAATATAAATTACGTACCTATGTCACAACCGAAGGTTCCAAAAAAAAAAAAAAAATTAATTTGAAAATTATATTTAAATTAAAACTTAGTATTACAATAATTATATGCTTATGCTACCGATGTTAGGTAAAGAGTGAAAATTTCAATAAATAAAAATACGCAAATATAATTACATAAAGAAGGTCCCACGAGACGAATATGCTGATGCGATGCAACGTGCGCGTATGTAGAATAAATTGTCCTAAGAAAACGCTTCACAATAACATAAACTCGCAAATCAAGTAAATACATGAAGAACTCATGTACAATTTATCATAATTTTACAATTTAGAAAAAAGCATTGGCACACGAAACATCGGAATTAGTTAAGTTAATAAGTTAAAAATTGTGATACTATTTTTTTAAAAGTATAGGTTAATAACATTTTTGGCTTAAAGTCAGTACCTATGTAATTCGATCATTATAAGCTAATCTGTATTATCAATACATTTACAAATATAAACGGTGAAGGCGTTAATGTGTTTTAATGTAGTGAAATCGAGATCAGCTAATGCGATGCTGGGTTTATTTGAACAAGTGGCACATGTTTACAAAAGACGCCGGATGAAACATCGATCGGTTTGTACAGTAATGCATCGGGTCCCACCACTTTCAGAATCGGGAGTGCTTTTTTCATTCATTTTTAATTTCAGTTTCAATTTTAATTCGCCAAATCGCATCGTATTAACTCAATGTTAGCTTAGGAGATAGTCTAACGATTACTTAATACGAATGAAAAAGAGATGATGATTTTTAAAATTCAAGTATTTTACCAATTTTTTATAATTGATTTTGGGTAATGATTAAAAATGGGTTATGTTTAGGATCCTTTTATTTCTAAGTATATCAAAATTTGTACCACAAAAGCATTTTTAACTATTGAATATAATTATACAGTACCCGATTTCATTTAGATATAAGGGAATTATAATAGTTATCTGTTAACAGGAAGTGTTAATTATAAAAAAAATATGCTTATTTTTTCGTATTACTTTATCTTCAACGTGGAGGTGTTCGCGTTAGGTTCACAATAGCGTGATGTTATATAGAGGCTTTCTCGATAAGTGGATTATCCAACTCAAAAATAATTTTTCAATTCGCACCAGTAGTTCTTGAGATTACCGCATTCAAACAAACTCATCATCTTTACAATATTTAGTATTCCAGTAACGAATGATATAATTAAATTTGCGAGGATCAGATTTTGTTTTTGTTACCAATGAGGCGAGGCATCGCTCAAGTCCCCGGGGTGACCGCCGACCGCTTACCAAACAAACATTGTCTGTTTGTCATTGATTTTCCGATAAATTAATTTACTATATCGAATTACGTTTCTAAATAGAGAGGAGTAAATCATGGCGCATCTTCATTTTCAGTAAATATACTAGAGGCGTTGTTATTTTAAAACATCTGCTAACGTATCGTAAAAAATGAATTAAATTAACCTATAGATGGAAATTCTGCTAGGGTTTTTAGTTATAGACGGTAGATCTATATAGACTTATTACGTATATATCACTACTTTAAATTATTTTATTAACCAACGACAAAGAAGAGGGTGGACAGAATTCGATGCGGTGATATTTGTTTAAAAATGGAGGTGATCAAGATGGCTACAATTTATGAAGTTCATCCAGTCATGAGACATTCTTGTTTATAATCATCGTGTGTGGATTTTTTTTAAAAGGTTTTAATTTCACTTTTTATTAATAAATTATAATTAATACATAATGATTTATTAGGTGGCCTTAAAGAGGCAACAAGCGGCGGAAGACAAAATTGCCCTTCACTTAGCGTCAGTGGAGAGTGGTACCTCACTGGAGGCTTTGCCTCCGGGCCGCATCTACGGGATGAGGGTGACGGGGCCCTGTCAAAGTCCTGGACCTGAACCTGATTCCGCTGCTGGTGATCATACTGTAAGGCTTTAGGGTATACCTTCTTTCGGCTCCTAGTCCTGTTTAATCCCAGACGCAATAGGAGTGGTATTATAGGTTTGATGTATCTATATGCCTGTGGGTCTGTCATCTGTATCGTAATTCCTAAACGAATGGACCAATTTGTATGCGTTTTTTTTTGTTTAAAGGGTGACGTGATCGAGATGAATCTTAGCTGCAACAAATGAAGATCTGTCATTTACGAGGCATTCTTATTCTCTTTATTTCACTTGTTCCAGCCAATTCACATAGACAGCGAGACCAGCGATTCTCTTCCCGATTGCTGTTCTCCTGATTCATCAGAACGGACTTTGGGATCTCGATTCTGGTAAAATCAATACCTACTAATATCTTAAAAGCGACTAGTTTGTTTGTTTGTTTAAACGCGCTTATCTCAGGAACTACTGGTTTCAATTAAAACTTATTGTGTTGGATAGTTCATTTATTATCTAAGGTTATAGGCTATATAACGTCAGGCTACCTCAATTAGGAGCAGAGTGTTGATGAAAAATTTTGTAAAAACGGGAAAATCTATTCAATTCGAGAGCGAGTGAAATCGCATATACATAAAATACACATTGCTTATTTTAGTATACCTATACGAATATATTTTTTTTGTTTTTAAAAAAATCTGACGTAATGTATAAAAAAATTAACAGTGGAGCATCGAACGAGAATACAGAAAGTGAAAATCCAGTGAGCACAGCTAGTTTGGAGATGTTGAAAAAATTGTTCCCGGGCAAGAAACGATCAGTACTGGAGTTGGTTTTGCGAAGATGCAACCACGACTTACTGCGCGCAGTGGAACATTGCAATGCTATTCAGGTACATTTTATTAACCCTTTTTCCATTCACTAAATTTTAACTTTTGTATATCATCGATTTCTTCTGCGTCGAATTTGGATAAAAAGTTAACCATGTTTTTTCTAATAAGGAAAAAACATACACTAATTTGCTCAAGTTAAAAATATTTAAATGTAATTTTTTTGTGTCGGAAAAAAACTGACCGAGTGTCTGTCTATTCAGTTCTTCTCAGATTTGGGCGAGATCTTGAAACTGTATACTAAGATTTAAGTTAAGTTCTTCTTGACTGACATCTATATAAATTTCGATTTCGATTTGATCATATAAAAAAACATTCTGACTTAATGAACTGACCTTTTCTGAGAAAGATGATATAAGCTGGTAAAAAATATTGTTAACAGGGCCCAAAAGAAAAAGTATCAAGTCTACCACCCTCCATAAACTACGACCTTCCAAATGCAGAGGAACCTTCAAGATGGTCAGCCTTCAGACCTGTTGGTCCACGGACACCGTCTCTCATGTCCGCTCTGGTTATGGGCAGAGTCTGCGGATCGGAATGGCTAGTCCCCCTCCCTGCCCTACCAGCCCTTTCTGCCCCTCTTTTATTACCTCTCCAACATCCACACGCTCCCCCGTCCTGCAATCCTTGTGCACCTGATTGCCGGCAATGCAACACTCATCATTAGATAGTACTTACCCATTCTGATCTGCTTTGCTATGCTTCTCCAATATCCATTTTCTCCCACCCTTGGGATAAATTTAAGGGAAAGCTTATATCAACGGAACAATTTGTATAAGTATATTATATATGGTCATTGAAAAGGCTTAATTTATTCATTTCATTCAACATTGGAAAAAAAATTGCATTTTAATAACAGTTGGGACGATATTAAAAATTTACTGCATACTTTATCTTATACCTATTTGAAACATTGAAATATCACGAAAAAGAAATTACCAAACCCATACCAAATATTATCTTATATATAAAATTCTCGTGTCACAATGTTAGTTACCTTACTCCTCCGAAACGGAAACGGACTTTACTGATTTTTACCAAATTTTATATGCATATTCAGTAGGTCTGAGAATCGACTACTTTCTATTTTTCATACCCCTAAGTGATAAGGGTAGCCCACCCTAAAAATTAATATGGCAAAACATCGTTTGTCGGGTCAGCTAGTAATATTATGAAATTAAATTTATTTATACTTTTAAGTGTGTCATCTAACATTGTTGTGTAATTTAACAAATAGGAGTTACTAACATTTAATAAAATGTTATATTTAGTTAGTTAATATTAGATATTAAGTTATACTGTATTATTTATTGTATAATTCTTTTATTCTTGAAGTATGTGATCATTATTATGCTGTATTAAATTAAACGCTAACCAAATGTTTTTATTTCTTAAACAAAAATATATTCTGATGATTATGATTTCAGCAGTATATCGACATAAAGTTTCATTACACAATTTATAAATTTGCAATACATATTTCTCTGTAATGAACTAACAAATATTTAGATATAAATTTTACGTAAAAATACCTATACAATAAAGAGAAATAGTTAAATCTGAGCGTTTTTTAGTAATTTTGTGGTTATAACTGGGATTTTATTTTAAAACTTTCATAAGTATTTCAAAATTTTCTGGCCGCTATGTACTTTAGCTATATTTAATAGATATTATAACATATATTTCATTTTGTATAAATAATCAAAGACTCCACTAATTCGATCCCAAAATCAAATCATACTGCTGATTTTTGGATACATTTAATATCGCTATGGACTATAATAACATCTACTTTAAACTATTTATTATATAAGTCAAAGTTGTCGAAGGCTTTCAGTTTCAGCGAATAAGAGCATCAAAATTGACAAGTTTATGCAAAAAATAAGGTTAAAATGCAATAGGCTTTTTAATAAAATTGATATGATTTTTTTCCATTTAAATATTTCTGACAAACACAATAATATTGAAATAGTTTTTAATATGCGTATCCTATTAAGAAAATTACTAGATAAAGAAAGCTGCCCCTACAATGCCACGGGCTATTACACAGACAGGTACAAATCCGTGTCAATACTGCAAATGAAGATGAAATTTGGTCAAGTCCTTGTCGTTTGTATTAATATATTGTGTTTTGAGATACTTAACTTAGACACAAAAGGTAAACAGAGTCCAATGTACGCTGTGCATTTTATATTTATTTTCCATTTTAAAGGTGCAGCGTGAATAGCCTATTGGTAGCAAATGTTTAAATCAGACAGTGGATATTCTTACTTCGTTAAACTTACAGAATTACTTAGCGTTAATAACGAATACATTTAAAATTGTCATTGACTCGCAGGTCAACATTAAAATACACCGAATCGGCAGGCATTTGAGAATAAACTTAATAATTTATAACTTCAACAAGTATTAACAATGGCTTTTTTCTATATTACAGTGGTTTTTATATTCCTACATATAATCTGTGATTTGAATTACTTTCTACGAACTGTTTTTAGTGTTTTTACAAGCCGTTTTTACCAAAAGAAGTGTTCTTTGAGTGAGGTTACTACAATTTATGGTAAGTACCAATATCTATAGTTTATTTACATGTGTGATTTTAAAATTTAAAATTTTAGAAGGAAATAGTTACTACACAGACCATCTAACTGTAATAGTTATTAACCCAGGTTAATAACTATTACAGTATTTTTAACTAACAATGTCGGGTGTGTCTTCAGTTTCACTTGTTTTTATTACTTTATTATTATTAACCGTGTTTTATTTTACATTTTCAGGTCTTTGTACTTTTCAGGACTGCGATGTGTTTTTCAAAAACATTCGAATCGCTAGACTCATTCGTGAAATTGATTTCGCCAGATACCACTTCTATGACAGAGTTGGTATTTACGAACGCAGTAAGGAATTGGGTATAAAATCTTTGCAAGGGTCCACCATGACTGCGACTTTCGAGCCTATACCAATATTTGCTCCCTACAAGATTATTACTAAGGTAATATTATAATACCTACTTGCTTTTGCCCACGAAGGCATGTTCGCCCTATTACAACACCAAGTCTTTTTCACGATAAAAGATAACTTATGTCCTTTCTCAAGCTCCAGCCTCCTTCCTTGTACTATTTCAAAAATTTGTTTAGTGGTTTAGGCGTGACAGCGTAACAGACAGACAATACATACTTTAATTTTTTTTTGTGATCTTAAAAAGTAATAAATAAAACAGAAATGTCAAAGATTTTAATTTTTAATCATAATAATTAAATATAAATATTTGGAGTTAAGGTTAAAGATTTTGTTTTTTATTAAAATTTGGCACTGACTTCCAAATTTGTACTTTGTAGAATTACTTGTTAGTGAATTTGAGGTTCATTTATAGTTAAAAAATGTTACTTTTAGTTAATCTATTGGGACGAAAGATCTCTATTTTTTGAACACGAAGTCATTACATTACGTGATGGAAGAACAAGGTGTCTTTTGATATCTCGCCAATTTGCAATTGGATCTAATAAAGAGACGACTGATGCTCTTTTGGATGGTCTATCTGGCTCGAATAATAGACCGAAATGTCCACCACACATCGAATCTTGGTTGAAAAGCATGAAGAAATCAAGTGATACACTTAAATCTATTAAAAAAGGGGTGTTATAAGATTGACGTGTCTATGTGAATGGGTGTATATGTCTGTCCATAGTATTTTTGGGGTGCGTTTATTTTGTTTGAAAGCTAACTTGATCGAGATGGATCTTAGCAACAATTTACGAAAATCGGTGAATGCAAAAATCGGTGTATCCGTTTATGAGATATTTGTAATAAACATGTCAAGGAGATTATGGAGAATTTAAAGTTACATTACGTAAAATTATTTCTTTGATGCTATATGATTTTTTGTGTATTGTTAATTATATGATGTTTCACAGAGTCTATGACCTATGTTATTGTGAATAAATTACTAAAATACCTATATTGTCTTTCAAAACCAGTTCCATTTATTAGTTTATTCGGGTAAACTTCTAGTCAAGACACGTTAGTATGCCTACAAACAGTCCGGGAATGTGAAAGGATACATGTCGAATTGGTTCTATTGGGTGTTTTTGAAAGTCGGATAAAAATCTTCTAACCAGTTATTCTTACAAAAGTTCTGTGTACACTCAAACCTTCTAGACGTAAAAACATCGATGCTTAGTAACTACACCGCTTAATACGGTATCATGCGAATACAGCTAGCTTCACGCCATTAGAACCGGTTCAATGACTTGACAATATTCACGCACAAAATTTTATCAACATCAGTTGATTCGCATTTGTTTGTAAGAGCGCTTGTATTTATAAAAATGTATTGTATTTTTGTGACTATAATCGCCTTAGCGTATATATTCTGGGACGTTAACTACTTTCTACGTGTTGCTTTCACTATAGGAATCGGAAGATTGTTCAAAAAGAAATGCAGTATTAAAGACTCGACCACTATTTACGGTAAGTTTATGTTACCTAATAGATATTTTTTTGCAATTTATTTTTAATTTTTATACATGTTTCTTATAAGTGTACGAGTTGAATTTCTGTTGTATTTATAGAATGTACTAAATAGTACAGTCTATAAATGTAACTAAAGATTTCAGTACATTAGATCCTTAATATGTACCAATACTGGTCACACATTAAAATAACCATCATTAAGCAAATTTATTTGAATAATAATTGTTATAATGCATGATTGATTAATATTCGTAGAAATTATGTATGCGAGTCCTTACTTTACAAATGATGCAAAAGGGGTATAAGTTTGACGTGTCTGTCTCTGTCTGTAGCATCGTAATTTGGAGCACCTAAGCGAATAAACCGATTTTGATGCGTTGTTTTTTGTTTGAAAGCTAACTTGAGTAACTACAATTTATGAAGATCTGTTCTTCCGTTGATGAGATATTCTTATTTGTGACATATTGGGGGCTTTTAAATTGTCTTCAATTTCACTTGCTTATTAAAATTTTATAATATTTTATAATAGGTATATAGGTAGATGTTGTTTGTTTGTTTTCTTCGTGAACGATTATAACAGGGTCGTTATTGTAAACCACTGGCTCTTAATAGTGTCATAACTTGTTAATATTATAATTGGGTACCAACGTAATAGCTAATAAAGACTAAAACTCGTTTCATATACTTTATTTTATTAAGTAGCGTCAATTATAAGCACATTTAGGTATAACCTGAAATAGAGACAAGTTATTGACATGTGAGATTTTTTTATTGGTATTTTTTAAATAATGACCTTAACTTTTAAATCAACAGCTTCTATGATAGTTATGTTGACTCACGTACGTAATAATTTAAAAAATTAAGCGACTGCACAAGACGTGTGATTACGTCACCGATATATACTAATATTATAAAGCTGAAGAGTTTGTTTGTTTGAATTAGTTAATCTCAGGAACTACTTGTTCAAATTGAATATTTTATGTTGGATAGTCCATTTATCGAGGGAGACTTTAGGCTATATAACATCACGCTGCGACCAATAGGAGCGAAGCATCAGTAAAAATGTTGCAAAAACGGGGAAAATTATCCATATTTGAGGGCTTCCGTTGCGTGCGCTGCGTAAACGGTTCAAGTTACCTAAAAATATGTAGTAAAGAATTATTACTCTTTAAATGATCTACAAAAATGTTCCCGACAGTATATGTCTATCTTTTAAGATTGAGTCAATAATAACCTTTTTTATGGTAAGATCGGGTTACGCAGAAAATCAGTACGTTCTTCTGTCACAAGAAAATAAAACTAAAAATATCATTTACGCAGAAGTACGTACCTACTTCTTAATCGCAATCATAAATAATAACAGAAATTGACACGGACAAAGTCTCGGGCAACAGCTAGTTCTAAATAAAATTACCACGATTTATAAGACCATATTCTGAATATTGTGTATCCCACAGATAAAGTGATGTTGTGTGGGGAACGACGAAGTGTAATGAGTTGAATGACGAAATTGTGACGAAAATAGTCGGTATGAATGTTAGAGTGATTGGAATGTTAAAATGGATAGTGTCACTAGGAAAGATGGGTTCAGGAATGAATTATAGCACATATGAGTTGCTTCGACTCTAACCGCCTCCATCGCTAAGTGGTTTATGCTACGTGTTGTACAGGGAATCTGGCTTTGAATCACGGGAAACAATAATTGTTTCGATTGCGTTGGCACAGAAGACTGATAAACTAGGAAATGATCAGTGAAACAAAAATGTTTTTACCCAATACCAAAGCAGTTAAGGACCGCCTCCTTGGTCTAGTGGTAAGCGCGTAAGCGTTACAACCGAGAGGTCCTGGGTTCGATTCCCGGCGGAGATAAAAAAACTCGGTCTGGCAGGACATAGAAGGCTGATCACCTACTTGCCCCTAAAGAAAAAATCGATCAGTGAAACAGATGTGCAATGCATCTGCCCCATACCCCACTAGGGGACACGGGACTTCACTTTTAAAGCAGTTAAGGGCTTCCACTACTTATTTATAACAGTGAACAAGTGATATTGAAGATAATTTAAAATACTCCCTATCTTTACCTATTACAAATAAAAATACTTAATAAATGCATGATCAGATTATCATAAATCTCTCCATCTCATCAGTGATCGATGATCCATAAGGTCTGAAGGTCGAAATATCTGTTCTCTATGCTTCTGGGATTGCAATAAGTGATGTTTCATGTATTTATTCCAGGTTTTTGCACAACGCAAGACGTGGATATTTTCCTAAGACACATGAATAATGCTCGTTATGTCCGCGAGCTGGATTTCGCGAGGTTCCACTTCTACGATGCTACTGGTATTTACGCGAACATCAAGGCAGTAGACGGGCACGTCCTGCAAGGAGCATCTACCATCAGATACAGGAGAACTATACCTATATTCACACCATACAAAGTTGAAACAAAGGTAACATACATAAATTATTATTTTTTCTAAATAAAAAGAAATTATATGTAAAATTTCATATAAATTTTATAAAAATTGATAGGGAACTTTTTCGTCCCCCGCCAAATAAGCGGGGTGCTATAAGTCCGAAACGTCTGTGTGCTGTATCTGTAATTGCCTGTGGCTATCACCTCCTAAAAGGATGTACCAATGTTGATGCGGTTATTTGTAAAGGTGACGTTGTTATTCTTTCAGTTGGTGTATTGGGAAGAAAAAACCTTGTTTATCGAACAAAAGTTTGTTACATTCGATGGTTTCGTGCGAGCCATTGTGCTGTCTCGGCAGAATCTGATCAACGTAACTGCTGACACACTTCTGAAGAACCTCCCTGGAACAGAGAGCAAACCAGAGTGTCCAGAAGAAATCAAACACTGGCTGGATGCCATAGAAATAGCCAGCGCCAGACTGAGAAAGACGGATTAGAATTGTGTTTTTTATATTTATTAATTGGTTAATATTTAATATAAAGGTTATAGGTATTAATGTATTTTATTTACACGAGTATCTTTAGATTAAATTCGCGTGTATTTGTAACAATTTTAAAATTATTTAACTTATGTGCCAAATTTTCTCGGTGCATGCCTGCATGTTACCGTCACAACGCTGATCCTGCTTTGATCCGTTATTTAATCAATTGACAAGATATAGGTTGCCTATTAACTAAAGCTTATTTTCACACGAATTATTATAAACAATATTAAGAGCTGCCTCAGCGTAGTAGAATATCGATATATTCTGATATTATTTTTATCACGAAAAAAAATTAGATAAGCTTTTGATAAATATAAAGATATAAGTATAAGATAACTGAAAAAAAAAACTACGGTGTTTAATATAATACCATTAATTATAAATAGAAAATTTATGAGAACTAAATCTATTTAAAGAATGAATAGTTATTAAAGCAATGTTTTACACGTTTCGAGTTCTTTGTCAAAATATGTTTCCAGATGTTAAGAAAGTGGCGGCATGAGCTATATCCTATTACCTGAATGCAGTCTGTCACTTGTCACCATAGGATTACAGGAAAACAACTTTGTTTATGAACTAACCACTTTAAGAAACTTAACACCGACTCACTGCCTTATAAACGCTTTTCAACTTGGATCAAAATGTTTTATCTTATTTGCTTAAAAAAGTAGACTCTTGAATGTATTTTTGTTATGTTATTATGAACCGATTTTTATGATTTCTTAATTATGTAGGTATAGATTTCATAATTTTTAAATTAATTCAGCGTTTTTAGAGAAAATTAACGACAACTGAAAATTTGCACAATACTTAAGTATCTTTTTTTACAGAGTCCGACAAAACAAGAGTGAGAAAGGGACAGAGCTTTTAAGACATTTTAAGTTAAACAAAGTTTATAAGTAAGAGTGTTACTAATAAGTTATTCTTTTGGTGGTCCTATTCTACGCAGGAAGCCAGTTTATGAGGAGCTGGTGTAAATCCTCTGTAATCTGTTTAACACATACAAATTTCCTTGTGTTCCAAACTAATGATAAAAAATTTAATTTAATAAGTTATTCTTTTACTTAAATTACACGTCATTTTTTTTAAGGTCGGTTAATAAGGCGAAATTAATACTTAGAAGGACGATGTTTAAATAAAAGATGCGTAGATATAATTAGTAGCATTATTGTGTTTACGAAATGATCTAATTAAAAGCAATATTTACACGTTAAATATGGTTTAAACAAAAAAGGACCACACAAGACAACCTATACGAGGAAGAAATGATTTTGATACTTGTAGGTATTTTAATTTTATCAGGTTTATCATGAAAAGAATAATAATAATTATTATTTTCATTTTTGAAATCATAGCTTTAGTAAGATATTTTTTATTCTGGTGACTTTTCACTTATATGATTTGTATGGAACAAGTCATTAACCATTGTACAGGTGAATTATAAATAAATATTTTGTATTTTAACCAAAACATAATTACTTGATCTGTAGACCTTTCCGTAAGTTGTAATGTTTCAGAAATACATCTAAATGCTTCTGTCTACAAGTTGGTGTTTCGTGTAGAAATACTATGTAGGTTGAAAGTTGAAAGCGCCGTGTTGTCAACGTCATTTTGAACTACTATTTTTCAAGTATCATTTCTAGCTATTCCAACGTCTGAGTGCGGTGGCGCTAAGCTATACCGCGTGTGTTTTGTCGCGTAACAATAATATAATGTCCATTAACTCTAGTAGTCAAATATTGTTTGTTTGGTTTGATTTAGAAAGTTTGTTTATTAAACATTAGCTTCTATCTGTGACTTCAAAAATGGTAGCTTTTTATTCACTTTGATGAATATCTAGTGAATATCGAATATCAGCTAACAAGTGAATTTCAAAATAATTTAACAAAATAAGAATATCTCATGAATGGATGTACAGATCTTTATAAATTTGAAGCTAACAACAATCTCGATCACGTCGTGTTTCAAACACGAAACCCACATCGAAATCGGTCTATTCTTTTAGGGAACACGATGCCACAGACACACACTTCTCATTTTTCTTTAAGAGTTTAAAATACCCATAGGAAGTAAACTTTGAACCTACTTAGTAATCTTTACTTTTGTACAGATACTTCATATTGACCTGATAGTCTACTGCTATTTCTTTTAAAATATAATTAGCAATACAAAAAAGAATATAAAAATAGGCAAATAAATTAACAACAGTAATTTTAATGTTTGCTGATGTAATTTAATAGGTATATACTGCAATTACGTTTATGGATAGGTACTTTGAAGTTTTCAATTGTTTCTAACAATAAGTTATTCATGAGAGGCACTTCTAATTATCATGATTTTTGTATATTGTACACATTACATACATATTACAAACTTGTGTTCCGTATAACGTTGTACTAGACTCAATTCCTTTTAAAACACGTTTTTTTTTGTTTTTTTTTATTGATAAGCTAAATTACAACTGTAAATTAAGCATAAACATTATATACATATATGCCAAAAAATAAGAACATAATGATTTGAAACTATAAAAAATACTTGATTAAAAATTCCTTATTAGAGTAATGCTCACTAAAACTTGTATATCTAAGTATAGAAAAAGTTTTATTTTATCAGCTAGTAACTTAGTTATGTTACATAATAATATTATGTATGTAAGTACTTCGTAAAGCAGCTTCATATGAGTGTTGTAATATATGACATCAGCACAAACTTTGTTTAAAAATTTGTTTATTTGCTTGAACGTGCTAATCTAAGGAATTGGCTCGAACTGAAATTGTTTTGTGATTTATTTATTATAGAAGGCTAAGCTAACATCACGCTATGACCAATAAGAACCGAGCATCAATGACAAATATTGCAAAAACGGGAAAAAAATATTACTTTTGAGAGCTAAATAGAATAAATAGCTTATCTGAATTATTTTTTCGCAAACAAAGTTTCTGGCATCAGCTAGTTTATTCTTTGCGATTTTATAATTGAATCGGAGAACCCCACATACATCATTCTTTTCCTAATTATATAAGGTAGGTACTCAATGTAAATGCCGCTTCATTTATAAGTTGTCTGCCGACATATCAAAATGTTACTATTACCAAATCTTTTATTACCAATCGAATTACTTTTACAGGCACTAGCTGATCAATATTTTACTTCTTACTGCGTTACTATAATTTCCGACACGCCATTACAAATTATACCAACATTTTCCTATCGATACATCCTTTTAAAAAACGCCAGCCTCACAGACTTACTTTTGAATTCATCAGAGGCTGGATGTGCAGATTATATCGTACGATTGAAACAGCCAAGTTACTTCATGACTGCCCTAGATTATGTATCACATCACGGCCTTATAAGACATAACGATAGAAAAGTAATTATTCTACCATCACCCGATATAGAGAGGGATGTACTTTTAGACATTTTTAAAATGAGAGAAAGCAGTTTTATCGTTCATCTCCTTCTCGTTGTGCCATTTGATGTGAAGAATTGCGAAGCATACGATCTGGTGACGCATAAGTTCGTTGGGCCAGATAATAATGATAAGCCAATATTTTTGGACAGATGGAATTCGTGTTCTTCCTTTCAATATAATGCGAATTTATTTCCGCATGATATATCACAGTTAGAAGGCAAGAAAGTAACTGTTGCGTGTTTTACGTATACACCCTACGTTCTCTTGGATTTGGATACTGAAGCCGTGCCAGGAGGCCGAGATGGCATTGAAGTGCGATTAATGGAGGAATTTTGCAGGTAGGTACATTGAATATTTATGCTAATAAAATTTTAATGTCTCCTTAGACTGGTTTGACCGCCTCCTTGGTCTAGTGGTAAGCGCGTAAGCGTTACAACCGAGAGGTCCTGGGTTCGATTCCCGGCGGAGATAAAAAAAAAAAACTCGGTCTGGCAGGACATAGAAGGCTGATCACCTACTTGCCCATAAAGAAAAAATCGATCAGTGAAACAGATGTGAAATGCATCTGCCCCATACCCCACTAGGGGACACGGGACTTCACTTTTTTTAGACTGGTTTGGTTTTTTTCTGTTGATTCTTCATTCCTAAAAATTTTATGTTATATATATTTCAACCCCTTTAAGTGTTTTCGCTATAAAAAGTAGGCTATGACTTTTCCAAAGCTTAATGTTTCGCAAAGCAATGAAAGCATAACATACATATAGATTCTAACTTCTCCCCGGTGAAAGAATTCATAAAATCAGACCAGTATTTTTCAAGTTCATTTTTACATATAAAATAGTATCACAAAAATATGAATAAATTTTATTCAGATGGGTTAACTGTACTATACAAATAATCGGAGATGGTGGTGAAGAATGGGGCGAGGTTTTTGAGAATTTTACAGGCCTCGGTGTTCTAGGAAAGGTGGTTGAGGATCGCGCTGATTTTGGAATAAGTAAGTTTGCTCACAAATATTGTCTTAAATTAGAACGTTTATAAGTTTTTCACTTATCACTACATAGTATAAAACAAAGTCGCTTTCTCTGTCCCTATATCCCTATGTATGCTTTAATCTTTAAAACTACGCAACGGATTTTGATGCGGTTATTTTAATTAGATAGAGTGATTGAAGAGGAAGGTTTATATGTATAATACACCCACGCGAAGCCGGGGCGGGTCGCTAGTATTATAAGAAAACAATTTAACCAGATTACAACGCGTATATTTATCACAATAAATATATTTAAGATTTTTCCCGACGTTTTGCGTGCTTTCTAGCATTCGTGTCATGCAGTGTAAAATTATGATAAAACGCGCTTTAAACGGGTTAAATTGTAATAAATTATAGTTTTAATGTTTGTTTATGTAAATTGTAAGTGCATATTTTAAGTTTTTAACATGTACTTGTACAAAGCTGCTTTGTATTCATGGTATGAGGAGTTCCAATACATGGACTTTTCCGGGTACGGAATACGTACAGCGGTTACATGCATAGCTCCATCTCCAAGGTGATTTTTAAACACTATCATACTAACTAATATATCTAATAGTTAAGCATTAATGACTAAACTCTCATGTTATTTTAATTAATTGCTTTTTATAATAAATTTGATAAATAAGTAATTAAAAAATTTACACACACATGTAGATACTAAATAAAAATAATTGTTTTTAAAAAATTTCAAATTGCTGCCGCTGAGCAGGTGGCCAAGGAGGCTGGCTGTATTTCCGCGTTGAATAGCGATGCTGATTCTCTGCGTGAAATACGATTCAGCCCTCTCCTCACCAGAGCACTTGACCAGCTAAGGACACAGCTCCAGACCCAAGCGTTTCTACAATATTAATATTGTCTCTGTACTTGTGTACATAATATATATCCGTATCTGTGGATATACATTTTTAACGAACTGATATCACCTGCATAACTCTATTGAGGGGAATATTTTAAATTGAATTTTTTAAAGGTTGTTAGCCAGTTGGACTATGCCGTTACTACCGTTCAGTCTCTATATGTGGATTGGATTGATGTTTACGTTCGTATATGAAACCTTCTCATTGTACATAGCCCAAGGATTTTCCATGAAAAAAGTTTTCTTGACTACATTTGGTATAATGATCACACAGGTATTTTTATCTATATTAATTAATATACGATTATATACTATTATAATCTAAAGGATTTGTTTATTTGAACGTGAGGCCATTAATAGCTTGATTTATGGAAAAGTTATGGGTTCAACTCTTGGGAAGAAAAAATATATTCATTAGGTACTTGTATTTAAAAATATAAATTCGTTATTTTAAAAATAATGCATTGTATTCACTGCATTACCTTGCAGTGTCTAAAACATTTCATAAGAAAAGATTTTCAGTCTCAATCAGACCGAAGATTTGACTCATGGAGGATCCGAAGCGTTGTAGGTTGGATGATGCTGACTGGTCTGGTGTTGGACAACGCGTATGGCGGTGGACTGGCTTCCACCTTCACAGTTCCAAGATATGAACTGTCCGTGGACACTATCCTGGACATGGTGGATCGAAAAGTACGATGGGGCGCCACTCATGATGCATGGGTCTTTTCATTGATGGCGTCTCAGGATGTATGTACAATCTTTAATATATCGCAGAAATCTGTATTTTACTATCGTATTTTGTATTTATTTATAGGTAATGGAACTAGAGCCAAAAGGTTCTATTAATATCCAACTTTTCGAATATCAATTTGAAAAGTTCTTTTCAACTCCCGACGCAATAAGAGATAAGTTTGACGTATCTGTGTGTCTGTCTCTGGTAACATAGCTTCCAAACGAACGTAATATTAACGTTAAATAATACATAAGATTTGTATATGAATACAATCTTTGTAGCCCATAATAAAGCAGCTGGTGAGGCAGTACCATTCCTATGAGTCAGAAGAATTGAAACGACTCAGTTTTACTAGAAAATTGGCTTACAGCATAGAAAGGTTACCGGCTGGTAAGAAAAACATCTGTATTATTATACAGCTAAAGATTTTGTTTGCTAAACCTAACGGGCCTTATTACAAAACATGGACTAAATATGTTTCAGTAGGTATTGGTTGCTAGGATACACGTGTAACGTTCATACAAAAATGAGGTTTTTCTCTGGTAACAAACCTGGCCTATAAAGATAGGCCGCGTTTTGGAATACTTAAGGCAGTATGTGTTAATCTCGCGAACTACTGATTCGAATTGAAACTTTTTGAGTTAGTCCATTTATCGAGAAAATATTTATTAGGCATAACGCTACGATATCAATGAAAATGTTGCTAATTTTGTATTACGATTTTATATTTGCAAAAACTTTGAATTACTAATGAAATTATGAGAAGAGGTATATGGTTCATGAAGGTTACTTTGCCATTGGAGAATACATCAACGACGAAGCAGTTCGCGATTTTACCATTCTTGTAGAAGATTTTTACTATGAATTGTGCGTTGTTATGATGAGGAAAAATTCACCTTACACACTCCAAATGAATAAGCACATCGGAAGGCTACACGAGAATGGTTTGATGCTAGCTTGGGAAAGACAGGTAGGTAAAATTATTTCTTACCGTATTAAGCAAACAAACTTAAAATACCTAAATAAGCAGATTTTTAAACCCCAACGAAGAAAGAGGGGTGTGACAAGTTATATGCATCTGTTCATATCTGTGACATATCTCAAGCGAATGTACTGATTAGCGAGGCTAACAAACAGTAATAAATTAATATTATTGATACATATCAAAATTATACCTCTATTTCTCATCTAACAAAAAAATATTCGTTGTAATGTTGCAGATTGCTCTAAACCTCCTAAATTACAAAGTTCAAATTGAAGTAAAATTGTCAAGATCTAAGCGAGATGTTGAGACAGTAAAACCGATTACTTTTCGTCTTCTTATTGTAAGTTATTATTTTGTTTAAATACCTACATGGAATTATGAATGTAGAAAAAAGAGAATTAAAAAATTGACAACCATTATAAGATTGAACAAGAAACAATCAATTAGTACATCATATTCATATATTACACATAATACATACTAAATTGCTTATAATAAATTTCCCAGTACTAAGAAAATTTATACATTGAATTAAAGTAAAAAGTGCTTTTTTTCAATTTATCAACAATGGTACAGCCACACAATCGCAAGTCGAAAAACTTATGAATCAATGTATCTTAATTAATTAATTAAATGTACGATAAAACAAATGATTCTCATAAAATCAATCTTTTGAAATGAAGTGAAATCGTTTTTTCTCAAAATAAGCCGTTTCCGGCACTTTTAATTCGTCAACTTTTTTTGACAGCACCCAAAACGCCCGACTTTTGCTGTTCGAAAAATTTAACTAAAATGTAACTATTTTTTTTACTGTTTAAAACGTAATACATAATAACCTAAGTTTTTAATTTCAGGGAGTATATTTTTTGTACGGAACTGGAGTAGTGCTATCTATAATTGCTTTCTTTGGAGAAA
Source organism: Aporia crataegi (assembly GCA_912999735.1). Lineage (NCBI taxonomy): Eukaryota > Metazoa > Arthropoda > Insecta > Lepidoptera > Pieridae > Aporia > Aporia crataegi. The sequence continues at coordinate 511,192 of OU538742.1, forward strand.
TTATATGGAATAGACGAAAATAAATAATGTAATAAAATTTAAATAAAATTATAAAAAACATGTCATAAAATTATCTTGTAAATTTAAAATATTACTCAGTTAAAAAACTCTTTTATTAAAATATCAATTAACACGTACCTGGACAATGTGTTTTTAAATTTCCCGCTAGTGCCCCAACAAAGAGACAACAGCAGTGTTGTCATTTTTTAAAACTAAAACAATATTTCAGGAGAGCACACATACGTAGAGTTCATATTATATTGTTGTAATACGTTAAACTAAATAATGGAAATAGAATTATGAAATTACACGAGTAAAATTATTATGCTTAACTCTTTTATTATTTTCCTCCTATCGAATTATTAAAATATAGCATTGTAAAGTTATGATTATAATGTGTGTAAATAAAGGTAGATGTAATCGTAATTATCAAATAAATATAAAAAGCGATCAATTTATTTTGCAAAAATTGCGTTTAGTAAAATTATTACAAGTCAAAATATTATGGAAATACTATTCTCAGTGTGGGCAACATTACGCGCAATATTTACTCATATGTTGGCAGCTCTGAGTGACAGGGAGGTGCGGCGGGAAAAATGGATCGATAGACGATACGTCAACTTGTTGAAAGCGTCTCGTTCGTGCGGCAAAAGCAAGTGTTAAAGTTCGAGCACAGATTGAAATTATGTGATTTATGATCTAAATATTTTAAATCGACTAAAAAAATAATCAAGTGATATGGCGAATTTTCACATTGTATTTTTGGCGTTATTTAGTGTTGTCGCGACTGAATTCGTGTGGAAACATCATAATAATGAGGAGTTACCCCTAGTTTTGGAAGAAATTAACGAGAAATGTCCAAATATTACTCGGGTTTATGCGTTGACTGAACCATCTGTTAGAAATGTTCCCCTTTATGTTATTGAGTTCTCTGATAGCCCAGGATTTCATCAACCATGTAAGTGTTTTCGTAAATTTTTGTATTTCTGTTGATTCACAATGCGTTGAAAACAAATTCACATTGAAAAGGATAACTGTAATGTGAATCTTCAATATTTAATTCACTTAATGAAATTTTGAAAAAGTGATTTTTCTTATATTAAAATTATAAGATTTAAGATATAACAGAAAAAACTTCAAAAGATTCGTCATTTGCTATTTTAGAACTCTCGTAGTTTTCGTTCCTAACTAGAAATTTTTTATGATGAAAAAATAATTTCGACTCATTGTGATGTTAATTTTGATATTTTTAATGTAAATGTGTAAAACTATTTCATACTTGAATAAATTTTGATAGAGACTTTGTGCCTACATAAACTTTTAGGTACCGTATGGAAACCAAGTTGCAGATTTAAGTTAATAATATTTTGAAGTCATTGATGATAAGAATGTAAACTATAGATAGCCTTCTATTATTATGTTATTATTATATAAATTTCATTAAAATATAAAAAAAGCTTGCAATTATGTTCGAATTAGAAATTATTTGAGTAGGTATTTAGAGAGATATTTTAGCGTTGAAATATAAATGCTTACTACGATAGATTTTAATGTTTTAACTAAATCAGTTAGGTTTATTACGTACCTACACACCTATCCAAAAAAGAATGTAAAATTGAGATAAAGGAAAAATATTTTGGAAAAGATCAAGCCACAGCAATATGTTTCCTGTATTTTCCTGTTAATATCTTAACAGGAATAATATAAAATCTTGTATTAAAATTGTCAAATACCTAAGCATTTCTATAGGCAATTAAGAATATTATTTAATTTTCCTTATATACACATCTATTCCAAACTTTATATTATAAAGTTGGAATCTATCACATCTATTCCAAACTTTATATTATAAAGTTGGAATAGCTGGGTTGGGTTGGATTAACTAAAGGGTTCGAATTAAAAAAAAATATTTTTGTGTTGGATAAGTCCATTTAGCGAAGAAACCTATATAATATCACGCTACGACCAATAGGGATGGAGAATCCATGAAAAAATTTAACAAAAGTTAGTTTTTTGTATACCCACGCAGACGAACTCGCGAGTAAAATTTAGTATAATAATACAGAAACTCAAAACACACATAAAACATAAAAGTCGTTTGAGTAACGTATTTATTTATAACTCGAGAATGATAAATAAATTTTTTATTTATTTAAATAGTCTCCATTATTGGATTTATATCAATTCCCAATATTAATATATTTATATTATAATTGCCTGGTTGAATTAAACATTCAAGGCTACAAACCGCATAAAGCTAAAAATAATTACGGATGTTCGTAACATAACAATAACATATTTTTTTCCATAAGATTTTCTGGTATAATATTACAATCTAGCCTAATGTATAATTAATAACACATAATACTAATATAATTTGCTAACATGTAAAATATAATTTAAGAATTTGTATATTTACATTATTCTCATAGTCTGCTTAGATACTTGCACTTAACACTAGTTCACTAATTCAATTTTTTTTTCTTTTTAATCGTCTCACTATGTCTGTGTTATCAAAAAACGTTTGCGTTTGCGATGCAAATCTCGCGAGATTGGGACTCAAGCGAGATCCTGCGAGTTTATGAATAATCTGCGAGATCTCGTCAATTTCGAGATCTCACGAGATTAGCAGTTTGGTGGTTTTTTTTTATTTAATCACAATATTTGAATAGATTAGGAAAAAAAATATTATAAGTATTATAAGATAAAAATTTATTTTCACGAATTTTTTCAATAGACTTTTATGCATCAAACATTGTTTGACGTATCTGTCTATAATTTTGTAAAAAACTTCTAAGTAGTAAACTTTGACATACGTATCTATCGAATAACAAATGAAAGAAACAACCAGTCTTCTCTTCTAATATAAAAAAAATCTTTTAGTAATAAAACAAACAAAACAACGAGAAGTTAAAAAAAATGAAACTTGTTGTTGAGTTGGCTATTAAACTGATATATTATCAATTAAATGAAACTATATGTACTCAGTAGATCCATTAATCTATGGTATGGTCCGTGCTTTTGTTGGTACAGTCGGGATTTCAGCAGTTTCACAAGCCCCAGCGTAAGGATTTGATTGTTCCACAGACAAACCAGAAGTGAAGTTCGTTGGCAACATCCACGGAAATGAAGTACTCGGTCGAGAGCTGTTGTTGGGACTTGCAAATTATCTTTGCGAACAATATCTCAACCAGGACCGGAGGATAAAAACCCTCATTCATACAACTCGGATTCATTTGCTACCAGCTATGAACCCTGATGGATGGCAGTTATCAACTGAGACGGTATGATTTTTTAACCTCGAAGAAATAAGACAGATGCCATTAGTTAACGTGGCTGCGTGTCTGTCTATGGCATTGTAGCTCCTGCGAAAGCAGACCTTATCAAGATCCTAGCTTCAATTTTTAAAGATCTGTACTCCGTCTGAGATATTCTTATTTGTAATCAACGAGTCAGGTTTTTTAAATTGTCTTCTATCACCTGTGTAAAATTTAAAAACCTTTTAAAATTCTTATTAGAATATCTCATAATCGGCTGAACCTGTTTGATGAAATCTACTGCCAAATGCCATCAAACTCCCTTCACATACAACCCAATATATTTAACATCCGGGTCATAGTTATAAATAAAATAATAATAAATAAAGCCCAAGGCTAACAAGCCTAACCGCGCTTTAAAATTTTCCTTAGATTCGAGTCTGGTCTGTAATCCGCCCATTCAGTGACTTTCCTTTCTGTTTCACTGATCATTATTTTTACTAGCACCGAACCTGTAAGCAATTTGTCTTTGTATGTTACGTGTAGTGTGGTAAACGTCCTAAGTGGTTTTGGTGGCTACTTCCACTCTCTTTTCTGGTTCTCTGGTTGAGTCAAGATTTTACGCAATATTTGTTTCAGGGGACAAATGATTATCTTATCGGCCGCAACAATAACCATTCGGTGGATTTGAACAGAAATTTCCCTGATCTGGACGCTATAACGTTCGAGTTAGAACGCCAAGGAATAAACCATAACAACCATTTGTTGAAGGATGTCACTCGACTAGCAGCCCCAGTGAGTAAAAAATATTTACCCCCTCTCTTATAAATGCACAACTCTCTAAAAATTAACTAAACTTCTCTAATTTTAGTTTCAAAAATGCTATTCTGTCATTTCTTCGAATTAAATTTAGAAATGAGGATTAAAATTGATTTTGACTCAGTTAATTTACTTATAGTTTAGTTTACATTGTGTAAAATTGACGTCATTGACTCAAATGTTCTGTCACATTCTCGCTGACGCAATTGTTGTTTCAAAAACGAGACGAAATACTTTGAGCAAAGATCTTTGTTGAGAAGTGTTTAAGAGTTACTAATAATAATACATTTTCAGCATGTTCCAACAAATTGTTCATGTTTTTTGTTTATCTTTGCTGTTTGTTAAATATCTAACAGTATAACAGTTAAAAACTTATCGACAATTTCGAGAGTAACTCATGCTTGACGTAAAGCAGTGAAGATGTTCAATTTTAACAGGTAGAACCCGAGACTCGGGCTGTAATACGATGGATGATGGCCATTCCCTTTGTGCTAAGCGCAGCACTTCATGGTGGGGATTTGGTCGCTAACTATCCGTATGATGAAAGTCGAAGTGGGGCCCCCGTTTCTGAGTATTCCGCTAGCCCTGATGATGATACTTTCAAGTAAGTTCGAGATATTTAATTGTGTCTTCTATAGATTAACAATTTTATTAAAATAGTTAATTATTTAATATTTTTCACGATTTTCCTTTACGTTTAATTTATGCCTCGGTCTTTGATATATTTTTACCGTGAAAAGGTAGTTTTAGCTATGGAGGTGGTTTGAAATGTTTTCAATTTATATATTACAAAGCTAAAGTTTATTAATTATTTATTGGGTTAAACCCTCTGTTCTAAGAAAATACTGGTTTGAATTTATCAAGGTATATATCATCACGCTTAGACGAAATTAAGCCGGTTGTTAGAGATGGCTACAGCTAGTTGTGTAATAAGTATTGTTACAATGAATTAGGGAGTTGGCCATGACATATGCAGAAGCACACGCTGACATGGCTGACCCGCACAGAACGGGATGCCGTGTCTCCAACACTGATGATTCCACTTCCTACAACTTCGGGAAGCAGGGTGGAGTCACCAACGGTGCTGCTTGGTACAGCCTTAAAGGAGGTCAGCTCTTTTTTTATTTGCCTATATTATGTTGTTTACTTTTAAAGCTGCACATTTCTGGTAAAAGGCTGGCATGCACTCAAGATCCATCTGGCGTAGTGGGTGTCCACGGAGAGTATTTCATTAGGCAACAGTTCGTGAACCTCCTGACCGTTTGCCTCATATTTTAAAAAAAATTACAATCAAGTCAGCAGAAACTAATAAACTTAATATAACAGTCTTTTTCCTTCATAAAAGTAAATAAATGTCCTAAAATATATTTTACACTAACACTATATTATTACTATTCTTATTAAATTATCAACAGTATTACCACTATTTTCCGATTTATAATTGCGTTTGAATTGAGAAGCTTTTAAATCTTTATAATTTTTTTTAACTGTATTTCATTACTAAATATCAACCATAAAGACACTTTGTTATACGGATTGTTAAGTTTGATAGTTGTAATAGCTGCTAGTTGACCCACTTTTTAATTAGAACATTAATTGTACATAATTGTTACATTAGTGATTAGTTATTAAATAAATATGGTATTTTTTCTATAAACCTAGAAACTAAAAAAACATAATTTTACTTTAACGTTTTATGTAAACTGTAAACGAAAACGCCATCAGCCATCTTTGTCTATAGTTTTTTGTGGTATTACATCATTCACATTGTAAACAATACGCGAATTTCTATAAACCATGATTTCTAATAAATTATATTTAATATGAGTTAATAACTAGCCTATTCGCAACGATTTTTCATTTTCCTTAGTGATTCTTCACATTGGTGACCAATGAGCTATGGAAATTCACAATAATCACGAATTGCACAAAAAAATTTTCAGTGCATTTTTGTTTATAAACAAAACGAATCAATAAATAATGGAAAAACGATACTGTGGAAAATTTAAATGTGTATAGAATATTCTTATTTGGAGTTTATTTTATAACTCAAATGCACAATGTCGCTAAAATTAAACCTATATTTATTTACGATTTAAATGAGCACGATGCGTGTTCTTCTGTGAAAAGAGTTGTCATTTAAAAGTGATACATTATGATTTATCCCATAATATGTATACATATTTAAACGTATTCGGCAACGTTCGGCGAAAAATAAACAAAAAGAACCGGTTAAAAGAAATCTACGCGCGATTAACATTTGAAAGAAAGGCTCAGCATTGACTTAGCATAGTTGAGCTCACGGCTAACGACATAATCGCGAATGTCACATGATTATTGCTTCCTGTTCTCGAAAGGAAACAACAATCAATAAACAAAGGACGCTTTTAATCAGTCAATTTACTTTCGACTCTTGTCTTTATGAGCTAGAGGTCCACTCCAGCATCGCAGACGTTCATTAACCTGTGATGAATAAGGGGTTAAAGGTTTGCATCATAATTCGTAAACGAATGGACTGATTTTGAAGAATTTTTTTGGTTTGTAAGCGTAAGCTTACGTAAGTATCAAGATGGATCTTAGCTACAATTAATGGAGATTTGTTCATCCATTTAAAAAGTATTCTTATGTTTAATCATCATATCGTCGTCCTACTTTTAAAATTCTTTATCTCTGAAACAAATTGACGTATCAATTTTCACACCATTTTTCCATTTTCAATAGAGAATACGATGGGCTAAAAATCAAAACGTGTGAACATTCTCCATTGTAACTATGATCAATCTCGGTCACGTCACCTTTTAAACAAAAAAAAAAACACCAAAATTGGTCCATTCCTTTAAGGAGCTACGATGCTACAAGCAGACACGTAAATACATAATACTCCTCTTTTTGAGATCTACCTCTTTTGAAATTGGTTGAATGATTTTTTTTACTAGGAATGCAAGATTTCAGCTACTTAGCGACGAACGCCTTCGAAGTGACTCTGGAGCTCGGCTGCAAGAAGTACCCACCGGCTGAAGAGTTGGCGACGGAATGGGAGAGGAACCGAGAGGCACTGCTGGAATTCATATGGAAGGCGCATATCGGAGTAAAGGGAGTGGTCGGAGACGATTCTGGATTCATTAAAAATGCAATTATCTCTGTTGTGAACATTACTGGACCGGTACCGAGACCCATTCACCATGATGTTACCACAGGTATATCTGCTAAATCTAAATCCTTTATTTTCTTATTTCAATATTATAAAGCTAAAGTTTGTTTGTTTGGTTGAACGCGCTAATCTCAGAAACTGCTTCGAAACATTATATTTGTGTTCGAAAATCCATGTATGGCGGAAGACTATTTTAATATCACGATTTTTACAAAATGGATAGTATAAACATCCAAAAAATAAAAACAAAACGAACATAATATTATGGTACTGAGAATAAATAACTTTCAGCTATGGAAAAGCACGATCAATAAGAGTGGAGTATCAATGAAAAATGTTGCAAAATCGGGAAATGATTCCCGTTTTTGCAACATTGAACACAACATTAGGTTTCGTATTTCGTATTGGTATTGTATTCGAGAGTAAGCTGGCTGAACAATACCTAAGTAATATCGAGTTATATCACAAACAATGCGGTAACAGGAAATGTGATAAATGATAATGCATTCCATGCACTGTTGATAAGAAAACTAATATTATAAATGCGGGATTTGTCTGTTAAGTTAATTAAATCGATAATTTTATTATTAATCAATATTTAAATTACACAAGTGAGATTTGAGACAATTCAAAAAACCGCCCGATATGATTGTTATATAAAATAAAGTTGGGTTAATTATACAATTATATGGGTCAATTATACTCTAGAATGTCTGGACCGATTTTAATTATCTCTGATTAGTTGATTTCGTCTAATCCAAGAGTATCAGCATAACTTAATAATAGAAAAATTCACGAAAATGTGTTTATGAATAAAATTCGTTTTCTCATACATTTTCTATGGAATGACGTTTTAGGTGACACGTTATTATTTGGAAATTTGAAGCGATAGATTGATCTGAAGAAAGATTATTTCAAAAACTTAACAAAAAGCATTTTATAAGTAGTCCTGGGTTGAAATATCGCGGAAACAAATTATCTTTTCCATCGAGTAGGTATAGCAAAGGGGAGAATCTATTTGTTCGAAAGAAAATGATCAGTTAAATATATGTTTTTTATTCTCTATTTATCTCATTTCTCTTTTTGATATTGCCATGTAAACATTTGGAAGATTTTGTATACTTACTTACTTACTTGTATAATTCTGGTAGACTTTTGTTTTAATGATGCCCTGATCATTAAAATAAAAGTCTAAAAGACTCAGTGCTTCATGCACTCATGTGCTACACGGTGTGACCATACTATTTATAATAAATAATATCAAAGTTTAAATAAAAAACATTTAATTCAAACATAATCACACAGATCACAAGTGAATGTAACTTAAATCTAGGTATCTTCGGTCAGTGAAGTTAGGAAATCTTTGTTTAATATTTATACTTGACATTACGTGCATACGATGCATTAAGATGCGATGCACAGGCATCTTGCTAAACAAAACACAAATAAAATTTCGTAACACATTTAAAATATTTAAAAATGTCCTCCGTCAATATTCTTAACTGAAACTATGAAATAAAAGGAGATCGAAGACAACTCCCGAGATGTTACTTACAAAAAGAATACCTTTTGAATGGATGATTTTCATAAATTGTATCTAAGATATCTTGATCGCGTTAGCTTCATACGTTCTCCGTCCATTTGGAGCTATAATTCCACAGACAGACAGACACAACACCCTTATTTTTACGTCAGGTGTACTTCACCTAACACTTCTAATCCTGTCACAAAGAATCTCTCTATATTCTATTTATTGGAAACTTAAAATAAGAAACACTATGAAATTGTAGTAAGGTGCAATCAGTTCAGGTTTTTCTGTCCACCAGATTCGCCGTTACAAAATAGTTACAAAACACAAAAATTATACCAATACTAAAGAAAAAAAAGAAGAATATTTGTCCATATTAAATTTCTCAATAATTTAAGGTGACTATGGAGACTACTATCGTCTCCTCACCCCGGGCCACTACGAGGTGACTGCCAGCCATCCGGGCTACTTCCCAGCTTCCCGCGTCGTCACAGTACCGCATCATCAGACTGCTGCCAAGATACTCAACTTCAGACTGGTGGTGAGATTTTTTTAACCATTGAAAGACGAAAAATTTAAGATAATTTAAAGAAATGATGATTACAAATGGGAATATCTTATAAATGGACAGATCTTTATAAATTGTAGACACAATTTATATTGTTCACGTCAGCTTACAGAAACCGTATAGAATTCTATCAATACGTTTATGAGTTACAGACAAGTCGCCTAATAGATATAGTTTAACTAAGCCGACATCGATTGTGTATTGAAAGAGGTATTTTGTTTTGATTTTAGTCACGTATGCATTAATGTTTGGTATGCAATACAATATATTAACTGAATTGACGTATTTTTAATATGATTTGATTTTTCAAATAATTGAGAATTTTATATAATTCGGCTTTAAAATATTATACAAGTTATGTGCTTCCGTGTTTTTGATTTTTTTAAATCGACGGCGATATTTCCTGTTCAACTTTCATTCAGAGGTCCTTGATCTATAAAGGGCAATTTGAATTACATGACTGTTGCGTAGGTGTGACGTCACAAGGACAATATTAATAACCTCTCAATCCCTGTACTAGTCCCTACTATATTATATGCTAGCATTTATCCAGCTTTTATCTTTAGATTATTTTTCGTGATAAAAGGGAGTCAATTGTCCTTGCCCAAGCTTAAGTTATTAGCTTAAGCGTGAACGCATAGTAGACAGAGTTACACAATAGGATATATAGTTACGGAAAAGGTCTTTATATTGAACACTGATTTTGACCTAATTTGGTCTAGAGATAGACTAGGAATTGAAAAAGGACAGATTACCATTTATTACGAACAAAATAAATTGTATTGCGTAAACAGCATGAGTACCTGAGCTCTTGAGATAGTGTGGGTGTGATATCGACGGTTATTTTTATAGTAAAAGCTTATTGAGATTGAGTCAAGTGCTTGTGAAGTCATTGCACACGCAAGCAGGAGTCTGAGGGCGTCACGCGTAGGCGGGAATGAAAATCAATACTCTCTTAAATAAGGCTCACGTCCTCAAAAGCTGTGTTATTTTTAAAGTTTTCTAAGTACTGAAATCAATTAAATACGTAGCATATTTAACAAATATATATATATATATATATATATATATATATATATATTACTTTCTGGGAACACAAACGAATGCTCAATTTCTGGCTAACGTGTTAATGTCTGTATTTTCGGAACGCCTTAAAAAACTTTTGTTACATAAACCTACTGTTTACCGGTTTTAATACGCCGTACATTTCAAAAAAATAAATTTACATCAGAGCAACTAGATTTATATAATAGGTGTCGTTTTAAAACTATGACAGTCAAATGACACTTCCCACTATTGACAAAACATTTTTTTAATATAGTCAACTGACTACTTTATTTGAATGAAATGAAAATCCAACAATAGTTCTTAGAAATAAAGATGTTTGAAATTATTAATTTCAGCCGACAACAAGTTGGTTTGATGACTTCACAACGTTCGCAGTGTACCCATACGGAGTGAGGAATGGCCAGCCAAGAATCTACAAACGATCTCTGTACGAACAGGTCACCAATATGTTGCTAGATAAGGTAGCGCCGAAACATTAAATGTAGATAAAAAGTTACGAATTTTTGCGTGTTCCAATTAAATTTTAATTGAAAATCTTCGTTCTAACAACGGTTACCACATGTCAAGAATCATTTTTCAATCTGTCCAAAATATTTATATGGACGTGCGCAACGCTTTCTGGAATTTATAGTATACCTACTCAATATTAAGAGAATCCAATGAATAAATCAAAAATTTTAAAAAGCCAATATATTTACTACTAAATATATTGACTTTTTCCATTTCAAACTTTCATATGGAAAACAATTTTCAAATATAAGTTGATACAAAACATGTAACTGCCATAAATAGTAGTATTTTTGGACTGTATGTTGTATATTTTATTCAATTTTATTGCTATTATTGCAAAGTGTATCATAATTTAATTTAGTAGCCGATGTGTGAAATCAATTGTTTTAGTAGATTAATTATATTTAATGATTTTACCGTGAAATTTCAAATTGTATTTTTATTGTATTCTTTCAATCCAATCACCATTTCGACACATTGAAAAAAATAAAAGCCCCGACGTGATGATTTCGATCACGTCTTTCAAACAGAAAAAAGCGCATCGAACTCGATACATTCACTTAGGAGCCTGAGACGCACACATAGACAGGTCATACGTTCTGTTTCGTCGGGGTTAATAAACTATATTTCAGTATCCTTATATACTAATGTTAGATGATTTTCAAAATAAGTAAATAACCTATAATATTGAAACTGTATTGTATTGGAATTAGTATTGAATTTAAGTAAGGCCTTGTACAGTAGATAAATTGATCCCGATACATAAATGTCATCTTTTGTACACATAAGATATAAAAATAGTGAAATGTATAAAACATTTAAATAAAATTTAATGTGCATATTGTTGTATTTTTTTCTAATTTCATCTTTGATACCAGATACTAGAAATCCGTATGGATATACCTCAGTAGATATAAATATATTTTTGTATCTACATACTATATCTAGGCACGAGAATTAATCAAAATGTGTAAATTCCCGTAACCCGTCCCCTAGTGGGGCATGGGGCAGACACATTGCTGCATCTGTTTCACTGATCATTTTCTTTACAGACAAGTAGGTGATCTGCCTTCTGTGCCTACCCAACCGAAACTTTCATTAGTTCCCCCGGGATTCGAACCCAGACCTTCGGCTCAACACGCAGACATGTAAATCACTTACCGACGGAGGCAATCTAAATCAATATGGATGAGTCAAACTAGGTGAATGTTAAAGAAAAATAAAAGATTTGATATATTGTTAAAATCGTTATAATATTCTTTATTATTGCTTATTTTACAAACACTAAGTATAGGACGGAACCTTTACTGAGCACATTTTGAAATAAATTTTATTTTACTTTGACGTACAAATGATAAGAGAAATTTAAGACAATTAAAAAAGAACTAAGATCGAAGAAGGAAAAACAGATCTTACCTTAAAAAACCACATCAAAATGACCCATCCGTCTAGGAGCTACAGACAGTCACAAGATTGCGTCGGGTGATAAAACACTAATTTCATGAGAGGTTAAGATGGCATTATTATCGAATTTTACACCTTTGAAGCACTAAAATATTTAATATAATTAATTATATTAAATATTTTATAATATAATTAATTATATTAAATATTTTTTAATATAATTAATTATATTAAATATTTTTTAATATAATTAATTATATTAAATATTTTTTAGTGCTTCCTCAGCGTATTTTTTGCCGACATGAATAATACAATCATTTACTTAAAATATTTCATCACGTTCATCTTAACCGAATCCCTTATGCCTTCTCTACAGTATATTTACGTATTTACGTATATAATTAATATTGTATAAATTCTTTAAAATCTATAAACATTTTTAAAAGTAGACATTTAAATTATGTAAGTAATACTGCTACATTTTACATTCGATAAATTCACAGTTATTCCCGCATTTCCTTAATCTACGTATAGTTGGCTTCGAGTAAGTTTTAGGTTGTTATTAAATGTATCTGTGTAATGAGAAAAAATGAAGAAAAATGTACTAGGTATTTATTTCAATATAATATTTATCTAGAGCATAAGCTTGTTAAAGGAAGGAAAAGTACAGATACCACAAAATTCATGGCTAATTTACATCAAAAACAAGTCAATTAGGTATGTTTTGATCTATTCTTTTTAAAATAAAATAGGCGGCAAATGATCAGGCCTGACTTAAGAGTTATCGGACCGTTGCCCTGGACTCACTATGTCAGTTGGGCCGCTAATGCGTTTTTGGCCTTTTATGGATTCATAAAGGTCTTTAAGTCAAAATAGTTCGGAAATACCTCTGAAGGTAAGTTTCACAGAATGGTTAATAGTAATGGTGAAAATGTATGTAATACGTTAAGTACATATAAAACATTAAAGGTATGTATCAGAAACTTTAAAAGGTTAGTCTAAAGCACCAATTATCGGTATATTATTTTTATGCTTGACTGTCCGTCATCACATCGCATTGTCAGATTAATCAAATGCAGAGACTCATTTGTGTCCGCGTCTGACCACAAGTGGAGTTTACTAAGTTCTGTGACAGGGAAGGCTAATTTTACCCAAAAAGTGATAAAATTACATAATTATTATATTTCTCTCGTTAATAAAGCGTTATTTTTTTGCAAAATTGAATATTTAAGTCTAATCTTTATGAGACGCACGCCATTGCCAGTTTCCAATTATCACAAAGGGATAACATTCCATCATACGCTATAACTAAATTATTACTTAAACTTAACAATACGTTTCGTTGTTAATTAAAAACAGAGTGTGAAGGGTTATGGTAAAAATTTGTTTGAATATTTATGAATTGCAATGATGGCACAACATTCAACGGTAAAACTGAAACTGAAGACAATTTTAAAACCGATATTTCAATTACAGATAAGAATACCTTATTATTGGATGAACAAATCTTCATAAATTGAAGTTGAGATTCATATCGACAAGTCAGCTTTGAAACAAAATAGAAACAAAAATCAGCCCATTTGTTTAGCTACAATATCACACGCGTCGACTGAAGCAAATGTTAAGTCACTGTCTATTCTATTAACACTTAGTTAATATTTACAGGTATACCTATATATTTGTTAAATAGCGGTTTATTTCTTATTGGTGCGTAAACTTATTAAACAACATTATTAGTCATACAGAAAGGCACAGAAGAAATATCCACAAAACCGGCGCAATTAATTAAGCTCTGACTCTTTTATTTATAAACGTTACTCAATTAATAAGATCTTTGCTCACAGTATTTTCTCTGTCTCGTTTTTGCAACATAAATCGCACATCAGCGAGAAAGTGACAGAGCATTCGAGACATTGTTTCAATATGAGCAACGTTTATAAAGGGATCATAATCTTAAATAAGACTATTTGGACTATGAGAGAAATAAAACGAAATACAAAGCTAAAAATTGGATATAAAACAATGGTAATGCTTTTATAGGTATGGCGATTTTGCAATAATCTCATTCTAAAAACGTATTAGTGTTATTATGTCACGTCAAGACTACGTTTAATTCAAAGGTCTTTGGACAAGAAACTTTGTGTGTTGGGTGTCGGCTGACGCAAAGTAAATGTATGGAAATGACAAAAGTCGTGTAGTTACGATTAGGATTCCGAAGTCATTTCCATACAAATTTCCAGTGTTAGTTGGTATCGAGATATAAGCATGACGGTCTTATCTAGAGCTTCAGGAGCTCTGAGTTGTACTTTAACATTGTTCCACTTCGAAAGTTTCCCTTCAACATTCCAGACTAGATTTAGAATCCATCCGGATCATTAAATTAAATATATTGTGCGTCAATGGCGACTTCGATGCATGCCCGAGTGTCGACTGCCCGGCCTGGACTGGACTATCGCATAGTGATCGCTGTTATCAGATACCGATCTGAAAAACAACCATATTATTAAAAAAACATAATACATTAGAATAGTAATATTAATAGAGAATACCTACACAACATAATTAAATTTACCCTACATAATATGACTAATAAAAAATATAAAGTTATTAAAATATCCTACAATTCTAATTACTTAATCTAAGATACTGACTAGAAATTTTTAGTATTCTATTGTTTTTGCAAATATGCTCTAATCTCCTTTTATAGCATTTTCACTTTTTAACTAAACTATATTATTTTGTTAAATGGCTTAGTTCTATGTCGATTTAGCAAGTATAAAAGTTTTAAAAGAACATAAAACAAACAACATACATTATACACACAACAATAAAGTCCTGCTACAAAGCTACCATTTGAATAAATAAATAAAGAAAACAAGCTAAGATTTTAAAATAATAAAATTAAAAATAATAGTTTACTTAGGTACAATGCTAAAACTGATAAAGTAGCTTTGTAGTATAAAATGCAGTTATTAACGTCAATTCGAAAACTTTTAACATTCACCTACTACCAAAAATAAAGTCTAATAGCAGTTAATTTTACCAGTTTATACGTTATTATAGGTGTGTGTTTTACGTTAAACGATCACGCCCGAATGCTGTTATTGTATACGAACGAATAACACATATTTGTGTATTTTTGCTTTCAATATGGATAACAAAGCAGATATTCGCCTTTTTGAAATATATAGCTCTAACAAACAAAACAACTAAAAGCAGTTAAGCAGCGCGCGACATTGCATCTCTAGGTTTATTTATTTAACAAGATTTAAAATAAAGACATACATACACACAAGTAGAACATTTATAAGAAATAAATATATAAGTAAAGATCCTAAGAATTTTTCACAGCTGGAAAGTAGCGCGTCTTGGGCGCAAAGTGGTAATGAAATGAGTGTTACCTCGTAGAATGTATGGTGGATGATGGATAACGACTTCCATATTGGCTTCCGTGCCAACTGCGGTAAGGGTCGTAATCTTCAACTACTGACGGATCCTTTTCTATAACCTGCGTGTGAACATGACCTTTAGCGCATGCATAATCAAGGCGGTAGGCAATTGACAATCGCAATTTGCTGGGTTTCTGATGTTACATTTACTCTTCAATAAGGTTAAAAGTTATTTCGATATAATTGCTAATTGATGATCGTTCTAAGAAAATTGGCTTATTAAATTACTATAATATTTTAGCTCAGGTTATTATAATTGTTATATTGATCAGATTTAGGGCACTCATTAAATCTTTAAATTACTAAGGTCTGAGTTACTGAGTTAGTGAACTTGAAACGTTTCAAATGCTCTATCTCTTTCTCGCTGACACACGTAAAGAACAGAAACAAGTAAAGATCTAAGATTTCTGATCATGTATAAGAATTTTGAATTTCATACCTATCTGTCAAGTACTAAAACATCAAAACCAGGTATTATGTTATTTAGTACCAATTTGGTTAAATTCAGAACTTGATTATTATTTTAAAACAAATTTTTAGTGATTTGAAGCTACGGCCTTGAATATTCAACTTGTGCATTGATGAAATTAGCACATGTTAGTGACATCACACAAATTATCAATGATTAATTACTATGAAATGAGTAGGTATCGTTTAATTAAGAAAAATATTTTTTAGATATCTATATCTAACATTAACAGAGATATTTACAAAAAAATGTTATAAACTCAAAAATATTAGTGACATCACACGAAAATCAATATTCAAACGATTAATTACTGAGTTTTAATAATTTTCTTATATTTAAATTCATTCGTTGTTACAATCAAACGTTTAGTCGTTGAAATGAACAAACGGCCAATTGCACTAACTCAATCTTAGCTTCGAGGAGGAAAACGTAGTTTCCTAAGTTAAGATTGGGTGAGAAGATGGCTTAAACAGTACTAGAAACGGCTCTTACGTCAGTCCTAGCGCATGAGCAGGTCATGGCCGTGCAGAGGAAGCAGTTGATGAGCAGCATCACCAGGAACATGACTCCCAGAGCGATGGCCAGGTACAGAAGCCAGAGTGGGTGAACACCCTCATCAATACACGCTAAGGCAGCAACTATTTCAAATGATAACTTTTTAACATGTGTTTAAAAAGTGTAACCACAAAATATACATTTATTCATCACAGTATCAGATAAAAATAATTCACAAAAAAATCTTTACAATCCTCAATTTTATACATACGTATAATGGCCCTGTATCAGTTTTTCACAAATGCCATGGAGGAAATAAGACCAAGCTTCCTTTTTACAGTCAAACTGTATCTAATTTAAAATCTATCACTTTCTCATTCTTTACTAATAATTACAGACACAAATAAGCCTACGTACGGATCATTCGTTGATTTAAATGTATCAAAATTTAAGAAAATGAATATAATGACCGGCACTATCGTTCGGGTCGAGCACAAAAACCCCAGAAGAGGCGGTGACTGAGCCTTCCTCATCGTTCGGTTCCGGTCCGTCGTTAGCGCAGTCTATCGTCACACAGGAACCTGTAACCCCAAATACTATAAATTAATTTTAACTCTTATAGACTATCTTTATTTATACAAGGGTTTTTTCATGCTCTTATCACTTTTAAGTCGTATCAACTGAAGTATATTATGCTTAAATTTGGAAAAAAGCTAGACGTGGTTGAAGTATAAAGCTGATAAAAACTAGTAGAATATATTTAGCGAATGGATTTATTTAAAATAATGAATGTAGCCATATGTGTATAGATTAATTGGATATGCCTTAAAAAAATACCTCGCGGAAAAACAGCAATGTGCAAAGCATTTTTGCTAGCTATAAGCTGAGTAAGCTCAATTTTGTCCCGCTCATGTACTAGTGTGGAGTAATTTGAGATTTTAGTTTAAATAACAGGATATTAGTATGAGGTTATACTGCATTTTTTTAAAATTATATAAGTTATCTAAAGTCAAAAAATAAGGATTGTTATAACTTACCTTTACAAATTCCTATATCACACTGGAAGTTGATTTGTGTGGAATCGGGGAATCTGAACATTTCGGGTATCCCTATTTCAGCTGTGGTCGTATCTGACTTCACCACTAAAGTCTGCTTCTTTACAGGACATCTGAGGACATATTAAAAATCAGGTTATGAATAAACTGATTTTCATACATTTTAGCTAAGATTTTAGCGAAAAATTTCGTTTTCAAACAAAAAACGGCACCGCCATTGGTCCATTGGTTTATGACATACCACAGACACATAACACCTCATACTCATAACTAATATGAAGCGACTTACCCTCTCCTGTCAAGTAGGTCCACGGTAATGTTGCGCATATTAAAAACAAAACAATTCCTCATTCTAATGCCATGTGTTCCTGGAAATAATAAAAAAATATATTTATTATTAGTGTTGAATTCAATAATAATACGAGTACGATAATTTGTTATATTATTTTATGAATAAGCAAATAAAAATATATTTAAGACATACTAATAGGTGTATGCAAGGATTTATGAAAATGTGAAACCTACATATAGCCTACATATAGGTAAATAATTTTCATTGAAATATCAAAGCCTATATATGCATCATGGAATATGTGAACTGAAAAGTTTGTTTGCTTTAACGCGCTAATCTCAAGAAGTATTGGATCGAATTAAAAATTATTTTAATGTTGGATAATCCATTTGTCGAGGTAGGCTTTAGGCTAGCATCACGCTACAATGAAATTAACGCGGCTGAAACCACATACAGCAAGTTTATGATAAAAATACTAAAGCAATGTAAGAATTACCATCGGGTTTGCTCATTTCAGCTCGAAGTGTGTAAGGCATTCCATAGGCTGCATTCAACACTCTCCGGCCCTCTGAGTTCAGCAGTCGTAAAGATACAAGTGAAGTTTCGTTTCTGAAAATTAAATTAGAATCTTTATAGATTACCACAATTTATTCAAGTATTTTTCGATAGCCTTAAATATTTGTATGGATAATCTTACAGCGGCCGGCTCAATGGGATTGACAACAATCAAAACAAAGAAATGTTTAGAACTTTAGACCGACCTTGCATTTCTGAATCCGGCCTTGCCGCATGTGATCACATAGAATTTGTCGTCAGCAAGCTCCAATGTCTTGTGCACGCGCACTGCCAGAGGTAATGAGCGTTCGTCAGTTCGCTGAAAGGTGGTATCAGGACATATTAAAATCAAACACATATATAGAGTTTCAATGATATTATTAACTTTTTTTAGATTTTAAGGACGAACAGTTTCGGCATAGGTACATGCTTTTTGCGTAACTAGTCCGTAACGCAGCCACGCAACGGAAGCTCTCAAAAGGGATTTTTCCCCAGTTTTTTCAACATGTTTCATTGATGCTCTGCTCCATTTAGGTCATAATAAGATGTTATAAGTAGTTCTTGAGAGTTAAAACAAACAAATATTACAAGGATAATTTTATAAAAGCATTGATAAAAACAATAATTATTATGTACAAATTCCATTTAAGGATAACGGTAAATAAAACGTGAGTTGTTAAATAAATAAGTTGTAGATACTTCAAGGTCCTTTGAGTGACGCATTATTTATCTTTTTTTATTGATCACGTACCTACACTAAAACATGTTGACATATTACGATGTTTATTGGGATTTTAATTAAATTACTAAAGCTTAAAACTGTCTATCTTAGTCCCTGATAGATTTTATACTTATATATTATGTGAAGATATACTATACAAAGAGAAAAGATTTGTATCTGTAATGAATAAACCAAAAAACTACTAGACAGTTTTAAAAAATTATTTCAATGGTCGGAAGAAATACATAGACGAAGTTAAATAGAATAATAAGTAAAATAAAGTCTCTAAATTATATCTCGTCAATTAATTAAATATATCTTAATATAATTTTCTCACAATAGTTCAAGTTAATGCATCCGTATTGGGTACATCCAGATTCTAGAATATTGCGTGTGTTGCTTAACTTTGTTGATCGATCCTCCATTGTGATTCACGTCCGAAAAAAAAAACTATTGTAACTGCATTATATATCAAAGACAATTAATTCAAAAAACTTCAAATAAAATTAAAGATGTAATTGGCCCGCTCTAGGAAACTGTGACTCATAACTATGAGTATGATCAACAAGATAAAAATATTTTAGATCATTATTTTAAATGTTACTTATAAATTATAATAGAATTGGATATATTACATTTATATATTATTATATTATTTATCTAAATATATATTTATATAAAATCTATAAATCTTCAAAAATATCAAAATACACTAATAGTAATAAATAAAAACAGATGTTTGTTTATTGATTCAAATCGGTAATTGTAAATCGGTTTATAATCCAGTCGAATTCATAAACTATGTATTAAGAAATAGTTTTTTTTAAGTCAAAATTAAATAGAGATTTATTATAGTTTTCTGTAGTTAGTATGTAGTATTAACTTATGTTAAAAAAAATCATTTACATTATTCCAGTAAACTCCACAATAGTCGGGCGAGCCTTTGACCGCGTTGAGATTAATATCAAAGCTCAGTGCTTCACTGCCGTTGCCCATCGCCATGCAAGATGGATTCCTGTAAAACATTTCATTTAATTGTTATTCATCTTTAAATAAATATTAAAATCAATTGCTGGTCATTTGTCTCGCTAAAACTTGAGAACAGCTGGGCCGATTTAGATGATTTTGGTTTTGAAATGTTTGTCGAACTCCAGGGAAAGTTTAAATTAAAATTAAATTGCGATCAATACCAAAATATTCATTAGAAATAAATTTTGGCTAAACAACGTGTGCTGGGTCAGCTAGTCTTTAAATAAATAAGCCAAATTCTTTCAAACACATGGAGAATATTAGTCAGTTTTATAACGAAACCTATCAGACGATCAGCTGATGATCATTTGTGGAAGTTGACCTTAAGTTTATTGAGTGTTCAACGCAACCAGCTTGATAAGAATTTAATGTGTATTTTTTATATTTTTGTTTCCGATCAACTTTAAAAACATATTCAAATATTCAAATGTTTGTGCAATTCATTTCCAAGTTTTTTAAAATCATTCAATTATTAATAACTTTTAAATAAGTCGAACCTAGTTTTCGTTACATAAAATAAAAATAAAATATAGACCTGTATTCTCGAGCATGCGTAACGCCATTGAAAGGCTGATTGAAGTTGATTCGTATTGACATAACTCCGCTCTTACATGTTGCAGTTACAACTGGCGTGAAGTCTCCGCTGCTTTCTGTATTCTGAAAAAAAATATTGTTTTTTTAGTATCTTTTGTTTCCTCTATAGAATTTAATTTACTATTTTGATTTGTTTTTATATCGTAATTCGAGTTTAAATGAGAAAAAAAGTTTGTTAATAAATCCGATAAATATATTTTTTTGACTATCAATAATTGGTACAAAACTACTTTGCGAGCAAAACCTGCTCACGAACTCGAATTAGGACTTAAATTCTAATTATTGTAAAATGTAACAATCCTAAGAGGATCCTAACAGTGAACCATTGGTCTATCTAGTCTAGAGTTATGAATCTAGTATTATACCTAGTTGTCTTGAATCATTAATGAAATAGTTATTCTTATTTATAGTTATCATAATATTATCACCTACATGAAACAAAAACTTTGTACCTACCCCTTTCTACGAAAAGTGCGCGGACGGAAGAGTATGAAATTTCCCACACTTAAGTTTATATAGAGAAAGAGTGGAGAATGTAAATAGTTTGTTTTAAATTATGCATAAAAAATACATTAAATCAATAAAATAAACATTACACACACTACTGCTTCGATGACACACAGCGCATTCACACACATACACACCTGACTTACTCTTGAATTGTGGTCGAATTTCAACCAATAGGCGACCACTATAGTCCAGTTTGTATTTCGGATACTATAAGTAGTTCTTATTTATGAATCTGTTTTTACGAATCGGTACAAAAATATTTCTCTTTCAATCTTTATCTTTTATTCACAAGCATGGACCTTTATAAATCGTCCTCTATTGTGTGCGATGGAATGTATGAAAAGATGATGCATGATGTCTACAGAATATAAATTGTACATATTTCAAACATAAAACTGCGTTTTTTTTGCTCCCGATCCAAAATGTGAGGTGTAGTAATTTAATTATGTACTGATATTTCTGTTTTCCAAGGGTTATAATAACAGGTTGTAAAGGTATACCATAACCATCCTCTAACTTGGTTTTTATAAAAGTCGACTTTCAAACAAAAATCCGATTCAAAAATTAATTTTGCGCCTATGGTAATTTTTGGATATTGTAATTTCGTACATTATTTTAACCTTTGTCTATTTTTGTAGTATAGTCGAAGAAATTTTTGTTAAATGAAATGAAATGAATATTTGGCGTTCAAATCATCCCTTGCAAAATTGCTTATAATTTAAATTTATAACGTAATTTTTTTAATAATGTCTTAAAAGTGTTGACTGTTTTAATGCTTATAGTGTGAATTTATATGTAAATTTTCACTAATATATCATGTGGTAGAAAAAAAAAATCATATCAATAACTAATGTTATATCAAAGAGACCAATCGCTTTCTTGAAATTACTTTCGCAAAAACCTTGAGGCAGTTAAAACAAATCTCGTATGTTAGCCGGTTTGTGCCTTGAAGGGTCATGCCCTAAAGGCGACCGGCGCGCACGATCCTATCAATTCGACCTAGTCTGTCCAACCAGGGTATCTGAAGCGGACAATATCTGAGATCTCTCAGAATTTCGTAACAAGTTATATAATCAGATAAGGGACACAGATGTCCTTAAACAACAGGATTTTCGAGTCTAAAGCCTTAGCTTACTTTTTGGAATTTTTGTTTTGATTTGCATACTGGTGCTTGCGCTATGTATAAACTGGGTTTTATCAGATTATAAACTGGAATAGCCGGGTTTTCTAGAAACTATTCCATAAATAATTGTCGCCTAAAAACTAACCGCGGCCGTACATGGACTGCTTCAAGCAGTAGAGAGCGACTGCTTGAAGCCGCGACCGCACGGTGAGCTATAGAAGCAGTCGTGTGTATGGCAGCGAATTAATGACTGTAGTTCACCGTGAGGTCGCGGCTTCAAGCAGTCGGTCTCAAATTGCTTGAAGCAGTCCGTGTACGGCCGCTCTAAGTCTTTAATGCGTCTAAGTTATATGAATAAATGTAAGTGACACATGGGACAGACTCAATTCTGCGTCTCTTTCAATGATGATTTGTATGCAATTAAGTAAAATTTCTGTGTTTTTGTTTAAACTCCTAACCCCATCTATGCTTCAGATGCTAATGTTCATTAGAATTAGGTATACAAAGGATCATATTACTAATATTTTGTAAAGAAAATGTTTGAAGTAACTCCTACATAATAATAGTCTTAAGTCTATGTTTTCAAGTCCATGAAGGTATATTTGAACTGTAAACTTTAAAAAACTTTCTGGAAGTTCATTTTCCTACAAAAATATTTTATAAGCAGTGTTTATATACCTAACTAGACCTATCTACAAAAAATATTTTGAAGCTTGAATCGACATCGATTTTTGTATAGTTGGACTCGTAAGGAAACTAATTGGATAATGACGTATATCGTAGGTACCTAATAAGTTGAAATAACCGTATCAGAATCTCTTAAGGAATGCAATTAACTTACAATATTATCTTATTGTAGCTAGAAAATTATAGGAATATTGTGGTTATAGCAATTTCTCAGAATCCATTCACTTCTGGACAGATGTACTTGTTTCTTTAGTATTGTACTAGTCGTGCCTCGCGGTTTCTCCCGCGTTAATTTGAATATCTTTTCTGCAACATTTTTCATTCATGCTTCGCCCCAATTGGTATAGCGTAATGTTATATACCTAATCTGAGAAACTGACTACAATATACAAAAATAATTGTTCCATTCCAACCATTAGTTCTGGAAATTAGCGCGTTCCAACAAACGATTACTCTTCAGCTTTATAATATTTAGCATAAATTCTGTACATACTTATTTGGATCTTGCGACTAGTGTAGGGTTGCCGGTTGAGGTCAACGCACGCTTGACAACTGCATTGCACTCGTTTGTATTGTTCAAAAATTTTGTAATGAAAGACTTGACGAGTTGAAAAAGATAATTTGTTTTAAGGCAATTGATTGGTTTTCCATAAGAGCAAATAAATAGCTACTTTTTTTAGTAATATCTAAATGTATAATTTAAAGATAAATTTCAACGGGTTGAGAGCATATATTTATCATAAATTTACAATTATTATATTAATACTAAATTTTGCCGATATTTCACATGCTTTTCATGGTCATGACCGGCCGCCGTAAATAGTTTTTTATTTTTAACCGACCTTCATAAAACCAAAAAAGAGGTTATCAATTCGACTTCGATATTAACTAGATATTATGAATTGTTAGAATGAAACAAACTGTATGAAGTTGAATTGCTGTAGCTAAATGTTAAGAGATGATGTTAGGTACTTTATATCACACTTCTTTTCATTGGTTTGTAATTTAGCTACCCGTGTCATATAGATTAAATATGTAAAATATATTTTTTTAATAAATAAGTTTATTAAATATTTATAATAATGTACTTAAAAATATTTACAAAAATACAAAAGGCTCATCAAAGTCGTTAGGGTGCGTACCCAAAATACTGGCTACATTACCGCGTTGCATTGCTATACTAACGCGTTGACCGAAATATGAGCCAGCTTTCGGGTTTCCTGTGGTCTCAACTAATTTAATTATTTTAAAACTTTCAAGATTAGGCCTACAAATCGCATTGTAAATTAATGGTTTAATTTTCATTTGGTAAATACGAAATGTGGCTCCTTCATACGGACACAAAATTCTGTAGCCAAATGCCTACCAAAGATATATTATTAAATCATAGGTTTAACCAGACTCGTATCTAATGCATTAATTCAAGATTGAGCAAACATAACAGTACAGCTAATAGAAGTACCTAGTGAACATCCGTTTTTTAGAAAATCATCTTACTTAACCTACTTTACTTAAGGATCGGCGTTTGATTATATCTTCCGTATATTTACGAGTAATTTATATTATTCCGTTATGGAAACCGTAAAAATTGGCTGTAATTATTTTGTTACAAGAGATGTTTATGATGTTGATAGTAATCAATTTTGTCTGGAGCAAATGTGGAATTCTTTAAGCACTGTCCATAGAAATATAAAACATTTTTTTATTAATTGCTTATCTGAATATATCGGTCTCTGTAACAAAGATTCATCTCGAATATGTCTTACAAACAAAAAAATCGCATCATAATTGAAATGTTCGTTTAGTTCGTTTGTGTGACTGATGGACACAAACTTATAACACCCGTCTTTTTGCGTCTGAATTTAACGAATTACAAAATGTTTTGTAAATTACTTTCGCTATGTCACTGTATCCGTTTTGTCCAATCATATTACTATAAATTTTCTAAATGTGGCGGACTCTGGGCGCAGCCTACCCCTTCGCGAAATAGACGTAATATAGATAAACACTTAAATAAAATAAATTATTACTACCTGTACTTAAAGTTACATAAGGTGCAATATTAGGTATTCCAATAATCGTAACTACTGATCGGACCGGTCCTATGGCCCCAATGCGGGATGTCATAACCATGTTGCCAACAAATTTAAAATGTATTAAATAACTCGCGTCTTTTATCACGAACATGTATTTTAAGGGGTGTTATAACGTATTTGTTATAAGTGTGTGTGTGAGAGTTAGTAGTTGTGTAGTTCCTACAAACGAACTGTTTGTTTTTTTTTAACCGACGTGTTTGTAATGGATCTTAGTTTATTTTGACATCAAACTCTGAAATATTCTTGTAGTTAATATATCGGTAGAATTATTTCTGTTTTATTAATTACTTTTTGAAGTAACGTAAATAATGTACACCCGAATGGAGACTTTTTTGAAATCGGTTGATAAGTGCAGCTACCTATATATAATTGAGAATTGCGAAAAGTAATAATGATATTGTTGACGAAGCCTTGTCTATTTCCCATGGGTACGCCATCGCAAATAATGGTTGGTAAATAGGAAGTAATAACAGATGATTACCACGTCCACGTTACACGGATAGGCGATAGCCATAGCGTATCTAATTGTTTGTTTTTCGTCGTGTCAAGTTAATTTTAGCCTGCACCACTCAATGTACCCGTCTTATAAGGTTAAATAAGTAAAAATTTGAAGGAAATATAGTCGTCTTTAAGGTTAAACATTTAAACTTGTGTGAAAGAATTAATAATTTTTGAAGTAGTGTGTGAATTGGTGTTTTTGCACGTCTCACTAATATTAGAAATGCGAAAGTTTTTGAGGATTTTTGGATGTTTATGACTTACACGTAAATGGCTGAACGGATTTGATTGAAGTTAGATTAGCACGCAAATACAATATGCTCAATATATGTTAAATATAGGGTATTTTGTATAACGGGCGACGCCGCGAGGACAACTAATGACATATGTTATTTTTCAATCTAGTAATAGAGACGTAAAAAAATATTAAATTAAAAAGCACTTTACTACCTTCATTCGTGGTGTTATCAAAATCGCATCATTATTAGTGATGGATCGCGACGGACCTTAACTACAATTTATGAACATCTGTATGACAACACTATCGAAATTTTCGATAAGTTGGTTTCTAAGAGAGCCAGCTCTAGAGACTAGAGAAAATCTAGTGGCAAAGTAAGTTTGCGCCACAAGAGAGCGATGTAAGATTTCCATACAAATAATAATCAATGCAAACGCCATAAAAATATACTTGTGGTAGAGATACTGTTTCTTCCTTTTAAATGAGATATTGTCATGAAGTCATTTGTCATTTAGGTCTTTTCTAAAACGTCCTTGAGTTATTTGTCTCAAATAATTTACACGGACACGGCTATCAATTAAAAAATATATTTTGTTTTATACAAGCTAATTCGATACGGCTTCTTTTTTATTTGTAATTCGTTAAGGCTGTCGCCTGTTTAAGTTGTGTACAACGAGCAAGTCTTGTCTGCAAATCACGTTTCGCCTTGGACAATACTACTTTGCAGGTATGAGGTCAGCTTGGTTTGTTAGTCCATAAGGTAGAGTTTGCAACTCATTTCGCAGTTACAGTCAGCTATTTTGGAGCTCTTAGATTATGCAATTTTTGGTACCTTTGAAGAACATAAATTCAATAAATTTTCACCGCATGAAACTTTTCCAACTTTTTTTTCCTAGTTATCTATTCTACCTAAATATTAATTCGGCACGGAAAATTAATACGCTGAATTATTAATACTACTTGTGTAACACAGCTTTACATCGTTTTACAGTAATGTCATATGTCTATAACTTTGTTTTTGGATCCAGATCCCGTTCCAAGGAAAACTCGCGCCGGGTCCGAAAATGAAAATAGCATCAAGTGCCATACAATTCTAAAAAAATATTTTCTTGTGATGTGAGGCAGTAAAGTTGTGAAATTCATTAGTGGTCGACTCGTCTTAGCGGTAGTTAGTTTGGTATTCTTATTCGTGTAGCTACTTCAAAATTATACATTTTAACAAATGTTTGCAAACCTTCTAGCTTAATTTAATTTTTAAAATAAGTAACGATCCTAGGGAAGCCATTAGCTTTACTGCTTATGTCACTATGTACAATATCTATCTATCGTAAATATAACTTGTTGATATAAATTGAAATTAAAGAGATAATACGCCTGAAAGAATGTCGAATTCTTCAAAATGGTAATGATAGTAACACAATGAATGAGACTCGGTTTTAAGTATGCTTTGTAGTCAGCAATTTTTTATTTTTTATTTACAGGCATTTTCTCGACGCTTTATCTTACCATCAGGGGCTTCCCGACGGGACGCACGTCGAACCTTCAGGTCTTTTTGTACGTGTTGTTCTCGACGCTTTAGTGCACATAGTTTTAAATTGACTAAAAATACTTGTACCATTGTGATGGAATAACCTATGATATCGATTAGTGTTATAGGTATCGCGAGAAACCTATCCATATACCTAAATGGGAAATCTGTTATCCCGCGAGCATACAGTATACACTATCACTATATAGGTACTTGGACTAGCGTCAATTTGAGGAACCGCACGCAACGAAAGCTTTCAAAAGGTATTTTACCTTTTTTCCAACATTCATCAGTGGTATTTCGGTTCCTCCCTACTGTTGGTTAGCATTATATACCCTATAGCCTTCCTTAATAAATGCACTATCCAACACAAAAATAATTTTTCAATTCGACGCAGTTTCTAAGATTAGTGCGTTGAACCAAACAAACTTCAGCTTTGTAATATTTACGTATAGATTAAAGCTGTAAAGCTATACTAAATTTTTGGATATAACTATTAATTTTACCGCTACGATGATCCCGCGATAGTATTAATGCTTCGTTGTCCTTGTAAATCGTCGGATTACGAAATATCAGATAGACGAGGTGCAACTTGGCGATTTCCGTAGCGAGTTATCATTGCACGATCATGCTAAAACAATCAGAGCGTTGCGTTTGCTCTTAGAGGCCAGAAAATCTTAGTTTACATATAACCAGTCCCAATCTTACAAAAACAACGCCGCAATCCAAGAGACAATATTGTGTAAATTAATATGAAAAATAAAACACGGACGGAAAATTAGGACGAAACTCCTATTGCTGTACTATAGAGTATAGGCATTATTTTTAAAAAAGCAAGTAAACCTTTTATGTATAGCTTATCACGTCAAGTATTAGATATATTATTGTAGTATAAATAAATGTCTTTCGGAATGAACTTAGCTTCCTAATTGAAAGATTTTTTGGGATCTGATCCAAAACAAAAATCGTACTTCTTTCTTAAAACATAACCTAATAGTCACTATAGAATAAATAAAATCTGTTATATTACGTACTAAAGAAAAGTATAATTTTTCCGGAAGAAAACTCAATCAACTATGTCCAAACTAAACGGATATGACTTAATAATAGCAGCAATTAAATTCACATTTCCGAATCAATAAAAACATTCATGTTATTGAATGTAGGTACCTGGTACATTATAAACTACTGATTCATTGTCAATGCGCCTATATATTTGTATGCGAGTTGAGTCAAATGAACTTGAATCACTGATTCCATGAATAACAATGCCTCAACAGGTACTAGGGTCTACCAGGAGTTTAAAGTCAAAATAACACGTAGATAGCCTATGTGTCAAGCAATCTCTTCAATGATTGTTCCAATGGAAAAATATTGTTTTTGTTGGATACCTACTCCATTTATGGATAAATGAAGTAGGCTGTATTATAACATCACGCTACGACCAACAGGAGTAGCGCATCAATGAAAGATGTTGCAAAAAAAGAAAGAATATTATAACTTATTATAGTAAAACCCGTGAGCCGCAAACCTTTTTGAATTTATTCATTACAAAAACATATTAGTATCGATTAGTGTTGATTTGATTCGTAAATAAAGTGAATGTTTAACTTTCAGTTGAGTTGCTAATAAACTCAATGGCAAGAGCATATTTATGAGGGCATGCGTGGGCGCAGCCTTGCAGCCAACACAGTTTTGGGCTGCTTTGTCGTTTCGCCGTTTATGGTATATTTATGACTAGTCTATTGCTAATAATTTTTAATCTACTAATAGTTTCTTTAACAATACCTTATTAGACTTAAAATACAATTATACAATTATATAAAATAAACGACTAGGGAGTCCATAACTATCCAATAATAACTGGTATGATAAAACCGAGTTTGTAGACTATTTTCAATCATGTTTTGATTGAGTATATAAAGGAAAACGAAGTGCATTTTGTTTGTAATGGATAAAGTCAAAGAAGCTAGACTTTATCTGACCTTATAATAAACTATTAAAATGAGTTGTAATTACTATGAGTCATAGATTTTTTTACTACTAGTTTCTGCATTTCTATAATTATGAATTTATATAATACCAGATACCATCTGTATCTTGTATAACGGCCACGCGTAGATTAAAGTGGTTAAGTTGTTTGCGCATGTGTGTTTTACGCTGGAGTCCTGGGTTTGAATCCCAGGGACACAAATGTTTCGGTCGGTTAGGTACAAAAGGCCAATCGCCTAGCCAAAAAAGAAAATGACCAGAGAAATGGAAGCAGAAATTTGTATGTCCCACGGGATTACAAAAAAAATTAAATCTGAAACTAAGATTGCTTCTGACCTCCACTAAACCGATTTTGAAACATTTTAGTACAGAGTTGATAAGTACGGTTCATCACAGATAGGGCTGCCATCTCTAAAACCTGCCCCCGAGGACCGGAAGAATAGGTTCCCCGGATTTAGGAGCTTTTACCCCGGACATTTCAATACTTTTTCATTTACTTACATCTTGATTAAAATATATTTTACTCCGTACTTGATAGAAGTGAACTTTAATTGTAAGCCTCTTTTGTTGCATGAAATAGTGTGTTTAATCGTTTTTGTGACTACAAGTGAGTAATTTTGCTTTATTTTTTAACCTTCTTAGGTATACAATAAAAGATAAACAAACCCAATATTAGTTACTCAGTTAATAAATTTAAATGAAAAACTTGTTTAATTTCTTATTTTTCCATACAATTAACAATATTTACTTTAGTCAATTATGGGAACGGGATCTGATCAAAATCCCGGACTACAATTGAAACCCCGCCCGGACGCTCCCCGGACGCCTTCTAAACTAGGACAAATCCGGGAAAACCCGGACGGATGGCAGCCCTATTCACAGATAACACACACCTCACAGCTTATACAACAATACAAAAACACTACTGGATTTTTACAAACAAATTAAATTGAAGAAAATTTAAAAACGCCTGATGTTTTCATTAATAATAATAAAATCTCATAAATAGACGAACAGGTCTTCATAAATTGTATCTAAGATCCACTTCAATCACCTCAGCATTCAAACAAAACATTGAACATTCATCATTCATGTATGGTCTGTTGGAGCTAAATGTCAAATAACATCACTTGCTTACGCGTACTGCGCACCATTGACAGCTTTCCGATAGTAAGAAACTTATTTAAAACTTATAATGTGGTGATTAATATACCTACTGTCATGTAAGAGTTTTGTTCTAAAGTTTGAATAATAAATAAATATTTATGAATGAGTGCCATACCTTAGCGTTCAACTTGAATCTAGGTTACGCGTTACGTATTATTACATGAGTTACATTGCGCTATTGTGTTATAGTTCGCATCTTCGTAGTAAATATTGTATATGGAAAGGTCATTTTATCATTAATTTATTCGTCACGCATTAATGCTCTGCTCGCCTCACTTTCATTTAAGTATCTAAAAATAACACTGAAATTGTTAATATTAACATTGAAGTAATGGGTTAAGGCTGTATAATAAAAAGTAGGAATGCGAAAAACAATAAACTGGTTTTAGCCCGTAGGTATTTTAAAATTGATTCAGTTTGGCTCCAGACTATATAATAGAATTGGTATTTAAGTCTGGAACGAAAATGAAAACATAACTTGTCAAAAATAAGGTTCGTTTATAAAATACAATTTTTTTGAAGCTTTTTTTGTTTACCTAAAGGTTGTGATGACTTTTTTGTAGGTATATTTTATATAACGTATTTTAAATATATATTTTTAATGTCCATATACAAAAGTTTATTAATATCAAATAAATATTACAAAATGCTTAGTTATATAATGCTTTGTCTATTCAACTCTTGTAATTTAATAGAGACATATATACTTAACTATGAAATTGATAAAGCTATAAAGACTTCAGATTGCACTAAAATTAATTAATCAAATAAAAGCCAAAGTACTGGCAGACTCGACTATCAAAAAAGAAAATCATCATAAAATTGAAATATTACTTAATACATAGCCCGTATGCTTTAGACAACAACAATCATTCAACATTCCGAAATACCTTTTCAGACGTAGGTCGTAGTATACGTCAAAGAACACAGATGAGATCACCTGTTTGTTAGCGTTAAGAGTTATGAAGCAAAGACCAACCTGAGCTGAAACAGTGGCCAGCACGAGGCCGGCGTAGAAAAATCTCCACATGAGGCACATGATTCACTACAAAAACACTTTTTGGATGAACTCAACGCGTCATCACGACCGGCTCAAACATAGGTTAAAACGGCACTGACTCGCTTCCACCAGCCCTCCACAGCAAACTAAGTTACAAAATACAAACTTACTTTCTGTAGAGGCTGCGGTCATAATGACGATAAAGTAACAAAGATTGTGTTTAACCATTTAACTTCGAACTCAAATCAATCAATTTATTATATGTATTATACGCAAAACACAAAAGCATATTTTTATACAAATATTTAATGCAGACGCCGTCGAAATATTTGAACAATTTTATAGTAGAGCTGCTGATGTAATATTTCTGTTAAACGGATTGGTTTAATTTTCAAGAATTTATAAAATGTTTTAATTTCTCCTAACCTTGCCTTTACTGTTAATATAAATATACCTAAACAATAATATTTTTTAATAATTGAAAATCACTTAAAATAGATTTATATGTATATAATATATTATATACCTATTCGGTTACAGTATAAACGCGCGGTGTTCAAGTTGCGTCGGCGCATGGCATTACGACACACGCCCACATACGCACCTTCGCCTGTTTGCTAACACCCGCACACATGCATAACAGGTAGAGCACCATTGGACCTTTGCAATATTTCTTTAGACCTGTTTTCAAAATAAATGTATTCTTCTCATAAAAAGATAAAACTGCACTTGCCCGTCAATGTTTAACTGTTTATTAATTTTAATTTCTATAAAAATTCATTTAAGCAGTCTAAAAATTCTACATTTCTATATTCTTGAATGGATATTTTATAAGCAATTAATGTTTATTTGCAGGTATGAGAATAAAATGCAGATTAATGCTTAACATTTTATGCCTATACATATATAATGCCTATATGCCATATAATAGTATGTATTTTCGACGTGTAATTATAGGACGCGAAACAAACGGTTCGTTCTAGAACAAAGACAAGTTGTTTCTCAAATAATAAACAGATTTGAATAATCTATAAGTACCTACTAATATTATAAAGGTGAAATATTTGTTTGTTTGGTTGAACGCTCTAATCGCCTTAACTATTGATTCGAACTGAAAAATTCTCTTTGTGTTGTATGGTCCATTTATCGAAGAAGGCCATACAGGCTATATAACTATATAACATCACGATGCAACGAAATTAATAATGGTGAAACCGCGGGACACAACAAGTATTGGAATAAATCTGTTTTTAGTTATGATTCATATCTATTATTTTTTCTGGTCGAGTCGAAAGTGCAAATTATTAGAAAAAACTTAGGGACAATTTTAATATTGACGTTCAATAAAGTATGTCACCATAAATGTACCTAAATTACTGAGGAATGTAACCGATGTAACCACAAAAGGAAGCTGCACACTTGTATTCATAAATGTTTGTTAATGAGTCAAACCTCATGAATACTAAGCTATTATTTAATAATAGATGTTTGACTAACTATATATTATGTATGTAAATAGCTTTAAGAAAAAACAATGCATATCAAATAAGATAATTCGCACGCACTATAAAAAATATGTTTATTAGACTTCCCAGGGCCTCCCTCTTTTTCTTGTCTCTAGAATCTATTCTTAACACCATCTTGTCTAATATCTAATCTACTACAATTTTACATATTTCGAAATATCTATTATTTATTAGTATTGTAACACATAATAATATCATGTACACATTACCTTTATTTTAAGTTTATTCGCACTCTTGGTATTAAAGGCCTTTAAATATTTGTTTATCTGTATTAACTTGTAAATGACTAATTTATTATAAGTAATTATAAAAATATATAAGTACGTATTTTTCAGGTTTCACAGCTAAATGTTTTACTAATTTTATAAATTCCGCCATCTAGTGTGATCAGCGTGCACTAGTCTCGATACACAGACAAGATGGCGGCAGATTTGGTTTCCGCCCAAAATCAATACGCCCGGCGTGCGCTGTTCAGCCGATTTTTACTTCAGTTTTACCGAAGCCACCCCTATTACTCATTTCCCTTTGAGTTAACGTACAGTGCTACGAATTATTCCACGGATTTATACCAATTATCTGTGAGTATTATTTTTATTTACAAATTTACACAATAATGTCCTTTTATATAGGATTTTATGTCGGATTTAAATATTTCTTTAAGAAAGCGTAGATATTGTTAAAGATTTGTGTCAGGAAGCAAGTTAAATGGGTATGTAGGGCGGAGGACAAAATAATGGTTTCGTTTTAAATTGACGCTCCTAAAAGCTTTGATTATAGTAAAATTGTAATGACATTTTAATCGACATTTGACTATTGATTAAAACTCCATTGACCTAAATTGATGGATACAATTAAATTAATGGATTTCTTAATTACCGTTTAAATGAGTAAAATGCTTAACCATTTATCAATATTAAAAACTAATCTTAGAATATCATGCGTTGAATTTTAAAACTCGCCAAAAGTAGGGTTCAAGTGAAGTTAAAGATAATTTAAAAAACCTCCGACAATAACAATAAGAATATCTCATGAAAAGATTAACAGATCATAAATTGTAGATAGAATTCATCCCGGGCATGCCAATTTTCAACAAAAAAAAAAAAACCGCTTGGAAATCTGTTTCACAGCTACGAATCAAAAAACGCGTTATAGCACATCTCTTTTCCATCGCGGGTTAAAAATTTAGAGACTAACTAAAAGCAAAGATAAATATTAATTTCCTGTGTTATAGATAATTAATTTTTTTTAAAGTGGGTAATAATTTTCCGTGAAGTAAATTTAAAGACGCATCCATTTTTTAAGGCTTAAGAAATGAAAGAAACGTTTTTAAGCAAACTCATATCTGACTCAGCATTTTATATAACTCCATGTATACTTAATCTAAATAAGTAGTTTATAAACGTCACTGTTACCTTTACATTTACATCTATACCTACTATTATAAAGAGATTTCTTTAAATTTTTGTTTGTAATCTTCTGAATAGATTTTAAAGATTCTTTCTTTTATGTGAAGTTAGACTCTCAGGCTGTATTGCATACCAGCTGTGAATTGCGTTTCACCCACGTTCACTTCGTCCTTGCTTCGCGTGGTATTATATAACATATAGATTTATTGGATAAATGGATTATTCAACAGAAAAATAAATTTTCAGTTTGAAGCAATAGGTAGTTCCTAAGATAAGGGCGTTCAAACAAACAAACAACTGTTAGGTTAGCTCACTTGGACCGAGTCGCGAATAAAAGCTAGTATAATCTAATGAGTTATTATTACATCAAGAGTCGTGTGAACACAGAAAATGAATAGCAAAATGTAACACGCAAGTATTGCATTAATCTCACCTCAGGATATGGAAATTCCGCGCTTTCCTTTGACGGTTATTTAATTTGTGGGTGAAAGGATCTCGATGAAATTATAATTCTACAAAGAAAATATTTTCAAGCGTGGCTTAAGATTAACTTTTTTATGAGTTTTTGTTAGTATGGCACGGACGAATCATTGAAATTGCTTTATAATTCATAATCGCGTAGTAAACATACAAAACAACATACACTCGAATTAATAATCACTTTTTTTAAAGTCAGTTGAAAAACAATATTCATCAAGAGGAGCTAATTCGAGTGTTAAAACGTATGTTATATAAGAACAGAAAAAACCTAAAATAGCTTTTATTCAAATGTTACGCAAACGATCAAATTTATAAAGTGAAAATAATAATTTCTTTGCAAAATGGTATTTGGTCATATTTTTGGGAAGACGCGATTAGCAATTGTTAGTTGACTATTTCATGAGATCGATGTGGATCGTGTCTTCAACTTGGCACGTCTCCAGCTCCTTTACAACTCGCTTAGAGCCTTTGAATATTTTATATTTATGTCAAAACTGGGTGATATTTAATCTATTCACTATATTTAAGTTTAGTTACGTTTCGGAATCGAGTTAAAAAAAGGATTTAAAGTTTTAAAGATTTTATTTTGTTACGGAATATCAACGAAATTTAAATGAATGTTCCCTCGGTAGTTAATTATTTAGAATAGGTTCACAGAAGTGCATTCTGATAGTTCTTTTGAGTTAAACAACTGTGGTCCCTCAATTATGATTGTCGATTTGCCGATATTTGGCTACGCTAATCTCAATACCTTTTTCTCTCTTAAGTTGTATTAGTTTTCGTTCAAAAACTATGTTCGAATGAATAGATCCAGATGAAATATTCTTCATTTCTGAGATATACTTATTTGTAGTCATCATGTCAGATGGATTTTCTTTAAATTCACCTACTTCAACACCATAATCAATTCTTAAAGCACAAGTTAACCTTAACGATAAGAAATTGAAGTGTGACGTTAACATTTTTATGATCCCATAAGTTTAAAAGTTACGAAAGTAGGCGCTGTCTCTTCGTAAAACCCGACAATTTATGACCTTCGTAATGAGATCTCTTCATCACGTTAAAGGATTTGGGAATTCCTCTCAAATTCGTGGTCCTTTTAGGAAAAATATCCTTTGGGGAAAATCAATATTTAAAAGCTGAACAATTTTTTGTTTGTTTGATTGAGAAAACCTCCTTTTTGTCTTCAATTTCATTGCTTTGCTTTATAACTGGGTTGTATTGGATGTGACTTGCTTACGCAAAATTCAATGATTTCATTCTGAAAAGAAGTTTAATACTTTAAGTTCAGTCTTTATATTTTAGAAAAATATACGTTGAACTCATAATTTTTCATTGAGTTTATCAAACGGGTGAAATGTGACACATAATACACATTTAGGTACAAAATGTAAGTAGATATTTCCCTAGTTAGTGGCAGTGACGTTTTGTTAGAGTGGCCAAGATAGAGACTGCGATTTGTCTTTCAGCTCCATTAGAAATACTCGACAATTCGAATTTTGCGGATATATGCTGTCGACTCGAAATCTTTATTTTTTTTAATGATTTATTATTCAGTAAAGTTTTCGATCGAGTCTACCGTACCCGTTGACGAAATTATTAATATAGATTCGGGTAAAATGTACCTATATTTGAAAATGTGAGGAATATACAAGATAATAAAGTCTACGTGAAATGAGCGTTTCATAATAAGTTCTTTTCTTTCATTTGTCTTTTCCAGCGTCACTGTAAATTTGAGTGAAGCGAGATTAAAATTACAGCCATTTATCAAAGTCACTTTCTGTTATTTTTATTGAACGACTTGAAAACGGAAGACTCTTGAGGTAAAGAGGTTTGTTCAATTATCTTATTTGGAATTATGATTTCAAGGGTTTCTTTTAGATTATTTTCAATTTAATTCATGAATTTAGTTATATGGCTTTAGTTTTTTTCATAAGAAAGTAGTTTGAACCTTGCTTTAAATAAATCGGTGCGTGTCCAACAAATTTAATTATTACTATACTAATTGCTTTAATAGTAGTACAACGTTGGCTACTTATTACGGAAACTCAACTCCAATTAAAAAAGCCTCTCGCAGCGAATTACCTTCTTATAACATGAGTCTGAAGCGATTTACTTACCCTAATTTCTTACATAATTACATCTCAGATAATAAAATAATTCCGTGGCAACAAATATTTACGAATATTTACGATAGCACTCCAATTTTCGTGTACAAGATATTAGCTACTTTACCAGACCGTATTATATTGGTCCTTCGATGAGCGAACGCATATTCGTTACTAGTGAAATTGAAGACAATTAAAAAACTGCAACATGGTTATAAAGATAAGAATATCTTATAAATAGCTCTAAGTTCCGCTCATCACGCTTTCGAAAAAAAGCCGTATCACAGTTGGTCTATAAGTTTAGGTGATACGACTCCACAGACAAACATACAGACATGTTCAACTTATAACACTGTTTTCAACGGTATTTGTTTTTTCAAAACGATCCCATATTGACTATTTCACGCAGGCCAAGTCACGGACAAAAGCTAGTGTATAATAGCCTATTATACACTAGGTTTTATATAAACTTATTTTATTTATATTATTTTAATATGTTTATTTATTGGCCCTAAATAACTTGAGAAAGTTATATTTCTCGCGAGAATAGTTATTATTGTCGTTTACATAAAATATTGCCTTATCCTTACCCTCAAATACAGAGTATTCAGAGCGTGATTCTGAGCATATGGAGCAAATTGAGTTTCCACCCTTGTAATAATATTGTTATCTTCAGGAAACAACCCCTTCCTTCGTAAGTGTGCAACGTTTGACAGCGCATTCCGCCCTCAATTCTGCTTGCAAGCCAACTTGCGAGTGAATTTACCGAGGTATGTATAAACTAATTATCTATTATTATAAAGCTGAAGGGTTGTTTGAATGCGCTAATCTCGGGAACTACTGGTTGATGAAAATATTTTTATGTTGGGTAGTACATTAATGGAGGGAGGTTATATAAATGCACCAATAGGAGCGGAACAGGAAATTTTGGTAAGTAATTGGCGTGCGTTAGAAAAACTGTTATTTATTTCTTAGTATATTATGAATATTAGAATTCATATAATTCATATAAAAACCAATAAATCAACTTAAATATAGACTTTTCAATTAGCTTAATTTTTTTGCTCTTTAATACATTTAAATTGCGTACTGTCTACGAGATTTCTACGATGTAGACAGTACTATGTACAGTTTGTTCAAAACTCTAGCAACACATTCCTAATCCTAACTACCTACGTCACTATATTTTGCAATTACAATAATTTTGTACCAATTTTTACGTCTTAGAAAATTATAACTTTAACGGCAATGAATGGCCAGGTTTGCGCCATCAAGTGATTGTATAAGGGTGATAATATATTACAAACTAACAACAAGCAACAATGATAACTTCTTATATAGATTTTTTATTATGGCACAATAAGTCACCATAAACAAAAATAAAGATAAAAGAATTTTACAACTAAGAATACCTATAGCGCTGAAATGAAACCTAATTATATATAGCATAAAACAATGATTAAAGAAGATAAAAAAAGACAATAAATTTCATTTTCAATATATGGACGACGGTGACTATTTAAGAGTATATTTAATTAAAGGCTATTATTACGTTATCTTACAAGGAAATTATAATAGTAAAATAATATTAATATTAGTATTATATTTGTTTGGTGACAGCTGCGGTCAAGATAGATCGTTCAGGGTGCCCTGGCATTTGTGGCCCGCAGGCCGCGACCACTTCAACCCTGTCGTTCTCAAGCTTCCGGAATTCCTTCACCTCCAATGTCAATTACCTGAAACGAAGGTAAGCCGCTTAATTTATCTCCGAACAGAATTGCCTACAATCTGTATGCGAGGTTTTCATTTATGTTTATCGTATATTTTACAATGATTTTCAAACGGTAGGGAAATTGACAATGAGTCGGAGTTAAATTCGGGTCGGGAACGATAACTTGCCAACGAAATTCCTTAAATGGTAATTGATTGATCATTTGTCTTCTAAGTTTATTTATTAGAAACTAGTGGGTGGATCCCGCGAACTTCGTATCGCGTCAAAGTTGCGAATAATAACGTGTCACTTAAAACGTCATTCCATAGAAAATGTATGAGGAAAATGTTTTTTCTTCTATATTATTTTTTCGTCAATTTTCCAAATTTTTCTTTCAGTAAGAAACATCCTCGTACTTGAAGGAATATTATAAGAAAAGAATTAGCGAAATTGGTTAAGCTGCTCTCAGAGATTAGCAGGTCCGACGGATGTTGTCCTGTCGTATCTATGAATATTGAATTCGAATTGGTATCATTAAAAATACAGAACGAAATGTGTTCTAAGAAATGAGTAATTATGACACTTATAAATTTAAACAAATGACAATGAATATAAAACAAAATTTCATTATAAAAGTTTATATTTTCAAAATCACCGAGAAAGTGACATTAGAAAAGTTGATATTTTTGTTAAGTTTTGTAAATTTTATAAGGTTCCGCGCAACTTTCTTAATTTTTTTCTTTCATAACAACCTGCAGACAATAACAAACAACAAAAAAAGAATTATTCAATTGTGCGTGTGTGTAATAATGTGCAGTCGTTCGGCGCGTACATACATTTTGGCGATTCATTATTATTTATATAAAGTTTAAATATAGATTTACAAAATTTTATTTCGTGAATTAAACATTCAGGAATTATGCGAAATTGTCTTTCCCGACCTGAATTTGTTTTTAGACTCGTACAGAAATATATAATATGTTACTAATCAGCTTACCAAAAAGCTTTTTGTAATAGGTAAAAAAAATGCTCGCCATTTTAATTGAAATACCTACAACATTGCCCTTTGAAGTATTGCTCTTCAAAGGGCAAAAAAGTATCGGTCAAATTTTTAAATCAACAGTGAATTTCTGAATTGTTTTCTTTGAAATAATAATTATTTATTTACGTTACTTTTATAGTTTTAAATCTATTTTCTCAAATTAAATCATTATGTGCTGAATTAAAAGCATTTTTAAATAATGCACTAGATAATGTTTATGTTTTATAACTTTTTAGTAAACAAAATACTTTTTTGAATAATTATAATAAATTGACGTAAGTATCGCTACCCAGAATCGCACTTCCCATAAACCAAAATATCGTAAGCAAAAGTTTAAAGAAGCGGAAACTGAAAGTTGTCAAATCAATGTCATTTTATGGAATGTTGGCCCTCCTGGTGTTAAATAAAAGATTTTTTTTGTGAATGTTGGCTCTTCTCGTATTGAAGACGAGCTTATGTTTGACAAGTTAATTTCTTACAACTAGTGCCTTCTTTCAGTTACCGCTTGTATTCATCACTGCTTTGATAACTGTTTCCTATCCCTGTGTATCTGACTACATACAATTGCAGAATATTGCAGTATATAATAGTTTTAGTAAATCAAGAACCCGATAACTTTATGTGACCGTGTTCCTGATTTGTTATAATATGCAAATGTTCTCTGCCTACCCAACAACATCATATTGTTTCCTTGGTTTTCCAACCCACAATATCGAAGCGCACATTGAATACTATGTGATTTCGCCACGACAAAAAAAATTGGTAAAGTATGTACCTATGTGTCAGATACAATATACCCTCCTATTCCACGCTGGTCACACTGTGTAGCACTCATAAGCATTAAGCCACCCTGGTCATCGAAAAAATGTTTACCATCATTGCATGGCAATGCTTCCCTCGGTGTTGTAAATCTGTTTTGCTTAAGGCAAGCATTATGCCGCATCACCACTTAACATCAGGTGGTATTGCCGGATTGCAGCCAAACGCTTGAGAAGTTTTTGTTAAAAAACGATTCGTCATATAAAGTAAAGTAATATAGGAACTTGAAGACATCACTGAAGTTTTCAGTCTTTAGTAGGATTGGTGAATAATGTTTCAACATGTTTTCATCTCCATACAACAAATCATTATCTAGCACCACTAGATGGTGTAGATCTAGATCACTAGCAGATTTGTAAATATCCTAATTATTCGTCATAGAAAATCTGTTTAACAGAGCAAATGGATATTGTTCAATTAAGCTTTTTGGACTACCCATTAATAATTATAGTGTAACATTATTGTTTATGTTAATTTTTTTATTATAAGATGTAAACTTTTCGAGTCATGGAATAAAATTACATAACAATAGAATATGTAATATATTCATAATAATACATTTGCGATAAAAAAATTCTCTTCGTCAGGCGGCTCTATTAACATACTGTTGACGCTTATCTAGCCGAGAGGCCACGAGGGAATTGGGGTATTAAGGCGTTATGATATTAGAGTTAATTATAAGGGGTTGATGTATTAGACTGTTCGGGTGTTAGGCTGAGTGGCTACATTGTGTGTATCGGTTTCCTTCCCGCGTCCTGTGTGCGGTGATGCGCGTAGTTCAGCGGAGGCGTTGCGCAGATTCAGCTCCGGTGACCTTCAGTCGGAGTGCGATGAGGGAGAAGTGGACCCGTACACCGGCAAGCCGGCCACCACCAGCCAGCCGAAGCCGCAACAGAGGCCTGCCTCCCAGGGTAAGAGCTTTAAGCTTTCTCGTCTATAATTAAAGTATAAATTTCAAATTGTCTTTGATTAGATTCAGATTACTTTCAATCTGTATTATATTACTTATTAAATATTAATTTGATATTTACTTGAAATTTATAAATACTATATTATTAAATTGTCAGTTAATTATATAATATACATACATATTATATATTTACAAATAAATCTGCTCCAAGCCGCTGCCGCTGGGTAGTGCCAAGGATATCAATATGATATGAAATACTTAAAGTTCTTAGCTAAAACCCCTAAATCTATCTCAAAAGTAGATTTTTGATATTCTACCGTTTTCAATAGTTAAATTATTGTTTTATTTCTTTAAAAAAATACGAAGTTTGTTTTGGTTTTGTCAAAAATAAGGTGAAAAATTAGAACTAGCCTTTGGGAAAACAGTTGTTTGAAAACTTTTGAACGTTATATTCAGTTCCCGTTTAGTTTTTTGAAAAGGAGATTTCCAATTCGCGTATTTCTTTTATTTAATGTTTTTTTTGTTACGTTATTATAAAACCAGTTGTGAAACTTTGATTTTGATTATTTCTTTGTTGGATAGATAAAAATCTAATACTTTTTAATAAATTTTGTTTGAACAGCGACTGGTGGTAGTATCGGGAGCGGTTCAGCACCGCCGGCAGGGGCAGCGGCAAATGTGGCTCCAGCAGTGGCCAGTGCGGGTTCTGGTGAGCTCTCACTTAACCTTCGAGGAAGCTCAAGAGGAACATCAGCTCCATCATCACCAGCTAAATCGAGGGAATCTCTCTTACAACGTGTGCAGTCCCTTACCGGAGCAGCGAGAGATCAAGGCGCTAACTTGTTAGGTAAGTAAGTTTTTTTCATACCTAACACAGCTAACTATTTTTCGTCTAAATATTATTTCTTTTTTTTTCGTTATTTTAGTGATATTTTTTTTGTTTCGTTAGTTTTTGTGTAATTGTCCAATGTTTTTTTAAGTCGTAATGAAGATATTTTATTTACCACAAAACACATCTTTAAAAATTTACAATAAAACGTCACCGCAAGTGAAACGCATCACCATTATGGCAATTAAAATGAGAATGTAATTAAGAAAATTACAAAGGGGAAAAAGATCATAATATTGTTAATATACAACAGCATTATAATATGAAGAAATACGAAAGCATTTTTGCTTAATTTTCAAGCACCATTAAGGGGCTAAGAGAAATGAGATTTGTGGGACAATAAACATGTATAAAGCGGCTTTTCATGTCCCTTGATTAGCATAAATCTAAATCTGGCTGTCCTTCATCAGCAAAAAGGGTCTGAATCCTGTATAAGTGAGGGGTTTGATTTTAATTTAAAAGATACGACTAACCGTTGAATCTTTAACGTTGGATATAAACTGAACTATTTATAAATAAGTTGTATTGTGGTTAATCTTTTTACAGCAGAAAATATAAAATGTATACATTACAAGTAGAACATACATAGGACGAAATACAAGATATAAGTATAGATGAATCCTAAAAATGTTTTCCAAATAGAGTCAAATAGAAAATTAATTTAATTAACATACTATTATTATTATTACAAAAGGGTCACTATAATAATAAAATAATAGGAGGCTTTTCATTTTAATTCATATCCCACCTAGTACCCATCAATCATCAACTAAGACTTATTTATTTCAAATGTCCATATCTTCCAATCGTCTTACATCAACCAGATACTACCTCTATTGTCTTTATCTGTGAGCAATAGTTATGGGTTCCCTTATTTCTCCTTGACTGTATCCTTAATTTATTAATGTTTAATAAATGTAATCCATATTTTTATAAAACCAATATAGAAAACCATGTTCTAATTACTAGGGAGCGTCACATCAGTGGCGTCTGTCGGCCGCGGGTACAATCGCGACCGTTGCGTCACTTTGCTAGTGGTAGACGATCAGAACACAGATTGGTCGAAATACTTCAGGAACCGACGGCTTCCGGGGGAGTGGGACATTCGTGTGGAACAAGCCGAGTTAAGAGTGAGCCTTTTTTTTTCTTTCTAACACTGTAATCCAGCGACAGCAACTAATGAACAGTTTCAGTCTAATTCAAATGAGTAAGATGTAGTTCTGTTATCTTATTTTATTACTTTCGTAGCTCTTATCCAGTCCATTTATATATTATATTATATGTAATAGCTTGTAAATTTCGCACTTTTCCAAGATCTCTGCTTTTTATTTACCAGAGTTACCAGGAAGTAGCTTGTTAGCAATAAGGCCGCCCGTTGCATTTCTAATTAATGTTTTTTTTGCTTTATTGTTTCTTCTATTATCCAACTAAATGTTAGTAAATATAATAAAATAAGTACCTACTATCGATTAATTTCAAGTCATAAACACTATTCTATTGTCATTGTTCGCCAATTAGAGTGTTCCCCGATTTAGAATGAGTAAAAGTCATAGAACAGTTAAAGGAGTCTTTTAACTGTTCTGTGGTAGAAATTGTTAAAATTCACTAACACTGAGTTTGCATAGGATGAATATAAAGTATCCCATTTCCTAAATCCCTTGTTTTTATAAATTATTCATTAATCGGTTCAACGTTTAGCATAAAGGTTTTACAAACACGTCACATATATAACATTGGCAAGAATTGTAGGAAATAAAAAAAGTAATTAATTGATGTCGAAGTCGAGGTATAAGCCATATAATTTGTCAATAATAGTGGTTAATGGTTATCGTAACATGGCCGACATAAGCTTAACTAAGCGGTTTAGCGATTACGTAGTGATGTAAACAATG
Organism: Aporia crataegi; assembly: GCA_912999735.1. Lineage (NCBI taxonomy): Eukaryota > Metazoa > Arthropoda > Insecta > Lepidoptera > Pieridae > Aporia > Aporia crataegi. Next base: position 555,778 of record OU538742.1, read on the forward strand.
TTTACCCTTAAGGTCACGGAATAAACGTTCATTATATAATCACGTAAATTTGTATAAGAACCTACTATATATTCCATTTATGAGTATCACTTAATACATTTCCTTTAAATGTTATTTTAAATGCAACAATTCGGCCCGTTTTTGCAACATTTTTTCATTGATCCGTTCCTACTAATCTGTTTGTCAACCATGAGATTACTATCGAAGTTTTTTTAGGTGTAAATAGGTTAATTTTTTTATTATTAGAAAGCTATCAATCCCATAGTGACAAAGTCTGCCCGTAACCACTAGGGGCACAAAGATTTTCCTTACAAATGAATGCTATCGAGAAATACTCCACCAGACTTACTTATAATTTACTTCTACTACTAGATAACTTCATAAATTTGTCTATTAAAAAGAGCAAAAAGGAAAAAAGGTAAGTAGGATAATTTTTTAAAAGTATCTTGAGTCTTTTATCTTATTTAAAATTAAAGATAAAAGTATATAATCAACAGTTATATGTATTAGAATGACAAAATCAATATTGTTATGGAATGAAATTAAGTGGAAAAGCTCTTCGCCACCCTTTGAAAATTTATTCAAATAATAATCAAATTAAACATCGTAATTTGATGACTTTCAGCTCCTACTGTTTAAATTTCCAATAGGTTTTTGACTGATCTGGGATTGATCCCACAGTCAGATTTTACGCAGTAGTGTCTGCGTAAAATCTGTAACGAAAAATACTTTACCAAACTCATGGCTACGCATTGTTCGATCGAAATTTTCAATTCATACGTATTGCGTATGTAAAAATAATAATAACCTTTTATTAAATTTTTAAAAATTTATTACAATGAAGTAATTTATTTTTAACGCTAGTTAAACATTTTATTATGAGAAAAAAAGCTATATCGTATTGTTTTAATAAACAACACATATTTACGTTTTATTCGTTCTTCATTCAATGCCCAATGCCACTGAGATAACATCGACACTCCGAAAATATGACATTGAAGTTTCCGCAGAATACTATTTAGAGCATAATCGTAATGGAATCTCAATAGGGTTTCGTTGGAATGTCTTTGTAATTTATCCATGAAATTGGTAGACTTCCTGCTAATATTACGTTTGATGTTTGGCTAGGAACTGACAGTGACAGCGAATTCTGACGGCGCAAATGTGTCAATGGCAGTATATCGCAGTGGCACCAAGGTTACACGATGTTTCAAGTAAGTTTTATATTTAATAAAACATTTAAAAAAATAATTTTTGGTGGGTAGGTACTCTTTTTAGCCAACTATGTAAATAATTTTCATGTATAAAAATGTTTAAAGTATTCTTGAAAATCTTTAACTATGACGGTAAATGTAACACAACCACGATGTTTGTCATGTGGAACCAGCTGCCTTTTGTATTTCCGAACCATAACCACTTGGGAACTATTCTTAGAAGACCGGCAACGAAGTCGCGGGCCAAATGGTGACGTTGGTGTCCACTGGCGGTCCTCTAATACTTAGTGAGCCTTATAACGAGAGCTATGTAAATTTTTAACCAAATTAGCCTACAATGTTTTTATTTGAAAGACTATTTCCGTGGATGTAGTAAACACTTCTTGGTAGTTCTTGATTTATTTGCTAATGAATAGTGATTTTAAAAGCTCCGAAGGCTCGATCAAGTGTGTAACCAGCCATCTGTTGCCCGTTTTTATACTCCAACCGACCAAAACTTGGCGATAAATAAGTTTAGTAATGAAAACGATCAAAATACCCGTAAATATTTTATTTTTCGCCCGAATTCTAGGTTAAGTGTTTTGTAATAAGTTAAATGTTTTTAACTAATTAATGAATTTCGATTCGAAATCAGATGCCATCCTGATTCCAACAGAAGATCTGTAACTTGGTTGCGCCGATATATCATATAATATTTAATATGTTTCCGATATATAGGCCAGATTTCGTGTTGGTGAGACAAAATATACGCGACGCGGGCGCAGACCATCGCGCGTTACTCCTGGGCTTCAAGTTCGGAGGTGTCCCTTCCATCAACAGCCTTAACTCTATCTACCACTTCCAGGTAAGATTATCAGCTAATTGTTTAATTTTGAAATAGTATTTACTACTAAAACTACAGTTACAACTAAAACTAAAGTATTATCTATCTAACAATAAAACAACCTTACAAATTGGTTCTCGGCCTTACAATCGCGTAACAAACATACAAAAAAACATATGCCCCGAATTGAGAACCTTCTTTTGATGTCGATTGAAAACTCAGTATTAATTTCTAATTATATTTATAAAGTCATCGTTAAATGTTTTAGAAAATTGGCCAACTATAAAGAAAATATTTCTCTATAGGAAGCGATAAGTTACTGTTAAACCAAGGATGGCGTAAATGTCACTGCTACTGCAGCAAATTGTTTATGGTTATGCAAATTGAGCTGAAGACTAAAGAAAATTATTATTCAAAACTCAGTTCTAAACTGCTCTTTTAACTTACTTAATTCTGGAAGTGTAATAATTTAAATATGTTTGAAGTTGGTGGAGTAAATGGAAAACTTTTTTAAATCTCGAATAAAGATTTTTGTTAGGACAAAATTGTGGGTTAACTACTATTTCCATGTCTTCTATAGTGACTAACTTCCATACACACTTTCATCTCATATTTTAACCATTTTAGGTAAGTCTTTTTTTCGAAATAAAAGGTAGTCATATCCTTTTCCAAGATTAAGCATATCACTTTGTCAAATTTCATAAAAATCGTAAGAAACGTATCAGAATGTCAGACAAATAACTTTCGCCTTATAATATTAGGTATATTGTGAGGAAGTAGCGATAGTAGGGATTGTCGAGTTTACGAAAGTTTTATCGTCACTTTAATTGGTTTTAGGATCGTCCCTGGGTGTTCGGACATCTTCTTCAATTACAACGGCGTTTGGGACGAGAAAACTTCCCTCTTATTGAGCAAACTTACTACCACAACCACACCGATATGGTAAGTCGTATTTATAAGTTATGTAATAATTCATTCCAAAATCAATTAATTGAACAATTTATTTATTTAATAAGTACAAACGCAATTTATTACGTTGGTTGAGGTTGTATAATAGTTTATACTTACAATTAGCATGGATATACAGGCGAATAATACTTTAAACTCGACCAATAGCAATTTTGCTTTAAACATTTTGACAGGCGTATTTTTTTTCTCAACATTATTTTAAAGGCTTTTATCCATTTTGAATTTACAACACTTGTGTGGACAATATTTTTAGCTAGAGTTTAAGTAATTTAGCTGTGCTGTACGATACTTTCTGAACGAAGTCGGAATTTTAATATTTTGGTACAAAATAACCAGTTAGGTTTTAAGTATGAATAAAATTTTTGGTGCTATTTGAAGAAATGTTATTCAATCTGTGGAGTTACTATTTAAGTTATATTGTCTATGGGGTACGCCCGCAGAGGTTACAAAAATAAAAAGGTTGACTTAATTATTTATTCTTAAAACTATTTGTTAATGTACAATACTTTTCCTTATTAATAGTTAACTTAAAATAAATAATACATAACGTAATTGTTTAATACAAAACAATAATCTAAGGCTATAACAATTGGTATTTTCGGTAAATTCTTTCACCGTTAGAAATAATCATAGCCTTTGCTGTCTACAGTCTACACCAATTAAGATAAATAAAAATAATTTAGAAAATAACACTTTGAGACGAAAAACTGATTTCACAGATTGGCTTGCACCCGGGTTCTGGAATCTACGTAGCGTATATAATATTATCTGAGATATAAGGTATTTGTCGTAGAAAAACGACTGGTATCTTATAAAACCCGGACATTAGTAAAGCTTCTATATTAGTAACTCTACGGTAACCGGTCACATTCCTATACATTTGGACCCATAATTTTGACGTGAGAAACATAACAATCCAATAATTGCTAAAAATAAATTTAAGTAGAATATTACAAAGCAAAATTCTTTGATTTTTAAAATCTTCCAAAAACCCAAACAGCCTTCATTCATATCTTATTCACATATTCTAGTAATAATTTATTTCCAAAATTGTTTATTAACAAGCTAAATTTTTTGGGTCCAGTATGACCATTCCTGTTTATATTAAGTTTTAAATAATTCGTGTCGAGAATCAAGTCATAGTGCTGTTATTGTTGAAATATTGCTTCTGGAGACATCTGGTCAATGCGGGGGCTCTGAAAAAAAGAATAAGGGATATTATTATTGCTTTGTTCCTTAGAGACAAAGTGTGATGCTATGTAGCCTATAGACCTTCTTCGATGAATGGACTATCGAATACTAAATAATTTAGAACCAGTCGTTGCTGTGATTAGCGTCTTCAACAAACCAAACTTTTAAGCTTTATTAAAAGATTTATTATCATAGCTAACATATTACTAATATGTCATGCCATAAATGTTATATGATTTAGTTTCGTGACTAGAATGAATTGCTTAAGGTCAGAGAACTACAAAAATGATGATTTAATCATTCAGAATTAGTCATTGTCAACACTCAAGCAAAAACTGCGTAGGAATATCTTATTTGGCTTAACTGGTTGTTTGGCTTAACTAATCGTTTATCATAGATTGACAGTACGTCAAGCATGAGATCACTATCGAAGTTTTTGATCGGTTTTTAACTATTTGAAAGCTGTCATTCCCATGGCGGTCAAGTAAGTTTACGCGTGGTGTAAGATTTTCCAAACAACAAGCAATAATGTCATAATATATACGTGAGTATCAGACATATAAAGAAAACATTTTCACCGGATTAAGCGCGTTTATTTAATAAAATTTTACAATAATTGTAAAGTTTATTTAAAATTTATGATTTATTTTGTCAAGCACGAGCCGTAAACTAAATCTAATCCACAATTGACAAAATCTTCTAGGAGAGATAAACTTTTCAAACTAAATAACTGAATATGCCTTTGACAAGGTGCAAAGTACGATTATTGTTTTCGCAATTACTTACTTTACACCACGTGTACAAAGGGCAATTATAATTAGATTGCGTAATCAATTAACATGTATGTACGATGGACATAAAAATAAATATCAAAATATTTGTTGGTATTTTGCCAATTACTTAATAATGATAATATAGTAATTACAATACCAGTATATAAAATCTGAACGGGTTTTGTCTAGTTTTAGTCAATGGCATTTTCTTTACAACCAACTGTCTGAAAAAACTTAAATATATTTTCATTTACAATGTCACTTCTGCCGTTTGGTTGTTGTTTGGGCCCTGGTGTGAAGCTAAAATCGATCGTTATTAGTAACAATCAAGGTAATATCAACTTGGTACCACCTTGATTGTACACTATCGCTATAATGTACAATAATCAACTTCATTATACACTATCCATGAGCAAAAGCCAATATTCGTGGGACGATAAACAAAATTCCACCTTACCTGGTCCACCTGCATCGCCTGTCCCTATCGTGTAAGCAGATGCCGTGTCGTTCGTAACACTCGTTGAAGCCTGCCACGCATGTATTCGGAGACTTTGTACTGCGTCGATTTATATGGACCTGAAATTCATGTATTAAATGAAATATAGTTCGTTAAAAATAAAATAAATTATAAGATTTTTTTAAAAGTTCTAGTTGTAGCTAACAAGCATCGAGTATATTTTCTCATATCAATTTTCCTCCACATCCAATTCAATTTATATTTACATTGTTAGGTCCCAATTTTTTTTAAATATAGTTTTCGTATAAGAACAAATAATATCTCACTATTGCCTGATATCCTTAGAAATTGTTCCCGCAATCATTGCCGCAAATATTTCACAGATGGAGTAAAAATATTTAAAATTAACTATTTGAGCTGAATTGACTAGTACACCACAAAGTTGCTGATGAGTTACGGGTACATTTTAATCCAAACTTTAGAGATACTGTTAAATGGTACACTGTCAAGTAGAGATAATTCAATAAGATATACATACTTGTAATAATACTTGTCTGTTGCAAAACAAACAATTCTACTTCTTAACCGACCCCTCTACTCAGTGGCACTTAATTACATGTCTAAGTTTGTCTTAAATTCAGATAGGGACATAATTAAATGTTTGCGAAATTAGTCTTGAACAGACAAGCATTGTTATTTAAACAGTATTGTACACGCTTAGAGACTTTATTCCGTAACTTGTGTCCCACACTTTAATTAATTTGACTCAAAACCTGGCTATTTTTACTCCCAAACAAGAAAAAAGAAGGATATTATAAGTTTGACGATTCTGTGTGTCTATGGGTGTGCGAGTCTCTGTGGAATCATAGCTCCTACACGGATTTTTTTGTTTGAAAGCTGACATATCCATGATTGTTATTAGCTACAATTTAAAAAATCTGTTAATACATTTATTTAATTACTTAATGAACATGTCGGAGGGGTTTTTAAATTGTCGTAAATTTAACTTGTTTAATAATAAATATAGTGGGTTAAATATAGTATCTTTGGCGTTCTGAACTTTGGAAATATAGACATAAAGTCCAGATTTTGAAATTTAAACAAGGAATAAGTAAGTCTTCAGACCCTGTTATTACTTTGTTCACATAACGAGCATAATAAGGGGTTAGGTGAGATTAGTTGGAGTTCTTGAAAATTTGCGTTAGCAAGCTCAAACGCATTATTTTTGTTTGTTTAAAATTATAAACGTCCCAAATTAAATAAGAATTGCAATTTGGAAGTCGATGACCCGTTCTCTTTTCTGATGTGCGTTTGAAATTAAAATTAGCGTTACATTATTATATTTCTTTACGTTATTTACATAGAGAGCTGTTCAGTTTTTTTTAATAAATTTTATTTGTTTCTTATATAAAAAATATACTATCTGTGATCTGTAATAAACAACTTACCTAGTTATCCTAAAAGTAATAATTTCCCAATTTTGCAACATTTTTCATCGATAAACGGACTATTCAACACAAAATTATTCAATTAGTACCAGTTGTTCCTGAGACTAGCGCATGCATACACACTCTTCAGTTTAATTATGTATAGATTAAGAGATGTTACCTTGCACGTGCAACCCTGTTTATACAAAAGACGGAAGCCTTTCCTCTGCCGCGGTGTCACCTCCCGCCACTTGTTGATATACCCGCACAGATGGACGTGGGCTTGCAGATGCATCACCCGACCTGCATCACATATACGCACTTCAATTGAATTCTAACTAAGATTAGTACCTATGTGTAAAACTATACAATCGCATATACGATCTTTCTTGTGACTGTGACATTGATAATTTACAAGTTCTAGAACTCAATTTCGATGAAGTCGATCGTTAATTTTGGTCATGAATTCTTTCTATCTAGCCGAATTATTCACGTATTCATTCAATAATTATGCCATTTATTCTTTAATAATATTTTATCTTTAGTCTGTTACTCAATAACCTAAAATTGTTGGTAAAATGAGACAATTTTTTTTAGCAACGATCAAAGTGTAGCAACATTTATTAATTGCAATTAAAATTTGAAATACATACCTGTAATGACATAGGTCTCTCTGGGCTGTAAGGTCACACCGCATAGGGACTCTTGTGAAGGCGTCAGAATTCGGCCGGATTTTAACGCTAATTCAGCTTTCGGGTTTGCCTACAAACGGACATATTAATTATTGAATAATTAAATTTAGAGTTATTTAATAAGTATTGTTATTAATATTTCATTCATTATTAATCATTATTAATTCAATTTAAATTTGAACTATTTATTAGCCATTTTTGTCTAAATTAGTTTAAGATTGAGAGAAAGAAAAGTTCGATAAAAGTGTCCTTACTTTGAAAACATTTCGAATTTTCACTTTGTAAGCGTCGTAAAAGTCTTTGCCTCTGAACAGTCTTTGTACACGCCCAACGATTACTGAAAATAATTTAACTATTAGACTAAATAAACAATTAGATAAATAAATAAATCTTCCTAGGCATTGTCTTATAAAGGGTCATTTTTGCTGAGCAACTCAACAATTATTACAGTCCTTAATATCTTCATTCACACAATATAAGTTTTCCTCGGTCTATCTCGTTTCCCTACACAAGTGTTTGGAAATCCTAATATTAAGTTGTGATGCACACTACACCTTATAGCTGTAGGTGCCTATTCACGCGTCTCTTGAACAGACCCATGTTAATATGATCAGGAAATATTGAGGCAGGTAAACAGTTCCATTTCTTCGCTGTTTTCATTATGAAGAACGATGTAAATTGTGCACTGCGACACTTTGGGATATCAACCCTGTGCTACTAGATGGACGAAATACTTTCCAACAGTAACTAGAAACAATAGAATAGAGCATACCAAAGTCACTGTTGCAAAAGTGTGTCTGCGGATGTTCAAGTGAGCACGAACAGGCCTCGCTGGTCTGCCAGCTCGCTGCCATCAGTGCTATTGCCAGCAGTCTAGTCAGCATGCTCCTTTCGATAGTCTGCAAATAAACAATAGTTCTTATTTTTGTAGGTAAAGTTCATTAATCAATAATAAACATTCCATTATAAAGAAGTCTCTATAGCTCCGTAATGCCTTATTGTCCAAATGTTTAACATTTGTTGTAACAAAATTTGCAAGTTTTAAATTTTCGCCTAAACTAAAAAGATTTATTTTTATGAAGTTATAAAACAAAATTAATAAATTATTCACTCAATCAGTATTTAGATGTATACATGTAAAATATGTAATATTATGTCGGTGCGTTATATTGAGTAAAATAACCATATTATTAAAAATTTAAGAAGTTTTCATAGCTATTTATAAAAACTTCCAGAACTATGTCAAGTGTCGAGATTTGTATTATGAAGAAACAGAGAATCTATATATTTTATGAATGTTGTGAATCCATTTTAATACTATGTGACCTGAATAAAGCCAATAAAATGATTTATAGTCATTCAAATTTATCACCTGAATCGTTTATTTGCGTAAGATATTATGTAGTAAAATTTACGCATAAAATGCGTTAAAATTTACGCATTTTTTATACCTTACGTGACTTAACAATGTAAATTTTATGGACGGGATAAATTTAATAGTCAATATTAACATAACTTGCGATTCAAAAATGTCCCCAAGGCGAAAATAAATTTGTTACTGAGTCTCGATTTTAACTTGCACCATCGTCCACACAATACTATTTCTGCTCAACTCTTTCCGAAAGTCCAGTCTTTGTCTAGAAGTTTTGAACTTTGAAGTCTAGGCTTCTAGTAGTGAAAGAGTTTTTAGAATCTTGTCAAATCTCATTGTCAGGTCAGGTCTTATGCTCAACTACACTCTTTGGTAGTTGTAGTTGTAAATTTCGAGTTATCCGTGTAATATTAAGTTTTTTTGGTTATAATTGGGTCCATAATACGCGATTCAGTATGCTTGGTTAGATTAGTGGCACCTTACAAAGAAACTAACAACTTTATTTAGCGATGAAATTGTAACACAGATGTCTGTATGTTTCAAGTCTATTTATCTAAGAGTATACCTTTTAATAAATAGAGAATAGAAATGCAAAGTTGAATTCTTTGTTGATTTGTTGGTTGAGCTTTTATGCTTAACGCCCACACAGTAGCTTTGAGTATAATAATCGCCACGTAGCCTAGTTTGTCACGCATTGATTTGTTATTGTCAAGCGGAGGAGCGGGTCTTAAAAATCAATTTGCCAAGACTGACTTGTAAATAATTACAGACATTCATTTACAAGCCTCTTTTATCAGTAATATTGTAATATTAAGTTATTATCGGATATAGATATACGAACACAAAACCCTCTTGGACTTTGACACAGTCGGGTAAAAAGGAGACAAAATATTGAACAAAGACAGAGTTTATAAGTTAATGTATTCAAGAAACATGTTGAACTTTATATTTTTGTAACGTAAAAGTGATTGCGATCTTTTATCGTTACAATCCATTGTCATTGTTGAATGCCAGTTTAAATAGCAATATATATTGAACTTACAATGACATAAAAATAACTTATATTTTTACTTAACTTATTTTTTTCGTATAAATGTGGAAAAGATTGGATAACAATTTTTAGTAATGTTCCTTCAAAAGGTAAAATGATTATTTATTTATTTGTCCTAATTTTATATTCTTACAGTAACTTAACACTTATACAGTAGAAGCTTATGAAAAAAGCTTTTGTGTTTGTTTCTTTCTATACAGAGCTTTCATGAATCTTTTACGTTATTTAAGCTTATAAATATTCTTAATAAATAAACTTTCACAGTGTCTTTTGACTTTATAATAAGTCAGTCTTTAAGTCATTTTTGCGAAAATCAAAAAGACAGCAACACCGAAACCTTTTAAATTTTGAATTTTTAACCAGATAATTCAAATTGTAGTTAATTTCATTAATTTAAATTTATCGAAATTACATAAATAAAATACCCCTTTTTCTGCTTAATTTTATTCATTTGCTGTGCATTTTGAAGTTGGTTTATTGTTTTTTTTATTTTCGAAAAACGTACCCTTTTTATTAAAGTTTTGGTAACATGCGATGCACTTCAAAATTTGACACATGTATTTGTAACATTTTCCATTGATTGAAACCTTATCCTACAGACAATTGTCCATTATTCAGTGAAGCACGGGTAATCGGACATCTGCATTATGTATGCATCCTTTTATACCGAAAATACATTGCATTGAAAACAGTATCTCAACCATCAGTCACTATTGACGTTTTCACGGTTTTTGAACTTTTCTTTCAAAATTATCAATCTCATAGAGACCGTGGCAGTTTGTGCGTAACTGCTAGGTGGTCTTACACTTTAAAAAAAAATATCATACATTAAATAGCAGTTGCACCTGGATTCAATACCTGGAGACAAAAAATAATGTTTTACTTAACTATTTAAATTATAACCATCTCTAAAACAGTCAAGACGCATGAAAAAATAATTAATCAGTGAAACAGGCGTAGAAATGTGTGTAACCGGGGGTGGCTGATCTATCAAAAGACTTGAACAATTCATGGTTTTCGGTTTATAGACTGACTTCGAACCGATTACAATGCATTTTGTTAATCACTGAGCGCATAACATCAAAATGGGGCCAAATAAGAGCAAATTGTTTCCGTAATGAGACCAATTTGAAAGCGTAATTTGGTTCAGGATAATTTATTAACAATCTTTGCGCTGGTTTATTTTTAGTCAATTGTGCATTTGATGTAACTGGCATGGCATACTATATAAAATACATACAAAAATGTGTATTTCAAACTATTAACACAAAAAGAGAGGTTTTGTGCTAATATAATACATTTAACAAAATATATAGAAGTAATTATGTATGTGAAACGTCTAAACGTTTTCAATAAAAAAACAATTTAGTAGTTTTGTTTCAGTAACCAACGGTTATGATTAGCCGTTTGAAAAAATACATAGAATTTGTTTTAAACAAATTACAGTATAGCATAGACAATTTATAATTATTTTCATCTAATTTACAAAAACCACTACAACAACTTACAAAACTCACCACATTCAACACACTCAACTGAAACATTTATTGGTTTCCTTGGTACAACCCTGCTGGGTTCCCCAGGCGAAACACGCAGAGGCGTGAACTTAGCCACAAAGGCGGTTGAGTCTGTCACCGCTCAAGCTTTGAGGCTTAACAAAAGCAAAGAACAAGCGCAAATAGCTTCTTTGTGCGTGTGACATTGATCCGATTAGTTCGGCTTATCTCACGTACAATGATTTCATCAAATAATAGAGGAACTTTTTCCCTTAACACGTGAGAGAATCGGCAATTGATCACGAATTACTAATTATAGGAATGCCTTTATATCACTTATCAATCGTCTAATCCTTTCACACAAATACGAAAGTAATTAAAAATTAAATTGTTTATAATTTGCCTTGATTTATTTATTTACTAGCGACCCGCCCCGGCTTCGCAAGGGTATAAAACATATAAATAAGCCTTCCTCTTCAATCACTCTATCTATTAAAAAAACCGCATCAAAATCCGTTAAAAATCCTTAAATCTTAAAACTACGCAGTTTTAAGATTTAAGCATACATAGGGATATAGGGACAGAGAAAGCGACTTTGTTTTATACTATGTAGTGATTAACACTTAGTTGCAGAAATCAGAAAACAATACAATAAGAAATCATAAATAATTAATTATAAGCGATCTTGGAGAAGTATAAGAAGTGCGAAACGCACAAGCTAACACATTATTATAAAATACAAGGTAACAAGCAAATTCTTTTTAAATACAGTTACAATAAACTGCTCCATATTATTTCATTTACAATTAAATAAAAAACAAATAAATAAAACAAAAAAGGAATAGGACATACTTGCTGCCAAACTATACTTTTGTGAAAAAAAATTGACAATCCGATGAGTTTTCTTTTCAGATTTAAGCGTGTTGTTGAACAGCTTAGATTTAAGCGATGTTCTTATGCAATATTATGTGATTCTGTATGAATGAAGATATTTTTGACGTTGACAATACTCGTATTAGTGTATGGAGCGCGTCGCAAATTCTTCAATCTACGTTTCTATGAATCCGAGCGTTAGTGATTTGTTCTATGAAACGTGTGTAAAGCTTTCTCATAGTGCCGGTAATGGGCTGTCATTTTCAAACAATGTTAGCGAACAATAAAGGAAGCATTAGGGTCGGAATGTGTGGGAGTACTGGTACCAGCGAAATGCATACTGCCATTAACAGATCTTGACGCAATACGACTTTGGATAATACATTATTCTTAGATTTATACGCTTACATCGCGGAAGGTGAAAAGTGAAGCACTAATTTTATGTGTTCGTGTCTGTCACATAACTAGGAAACCTTAGCTCCGGAAGTAAAATTTATCAAGGTTTCTTGTGAATTAATCATAGATGTCGGAAAAAAGCTTTCATAGAAAACAATGCGAAACCCTGCGAAATATACGAGTAATTAACAAAATAATGTATGGTGGGATTGTTCCTATTCTGTAAGTAATACACCCGTTCAAACTTCTAATTAATGGTCACATGAATTCTAATGAATTTCAGTCTTATGAGTTAGGAGTTATCGCAAAGTACCTATCCTACGAAGCTAGTAAAACATACAATGCATACAAAGCATTTAATTTGAAATTTATTTTTACTTCGTTACATAATTTATAACATTTAAATTTTGTAACAGAAATTCATATAAATATTTGAATAGTTACGTAAACAAAGACAATAACTTACATAGTATTTCAGCGAAGTGATGGTAAATAACGATGTTCTAGACTAAACACAGAACAAACATCCTTAGGCAACGGCGTCGCACAGAATAGTTTTAAAAGATCGTGGAAACTAAAATGCATTTTATAAGTATGTTAAACGCCGCAACAATGCCTCATTTGTCAGGGATCATCGAGGATCATGACGTTATTGACGTTTGTTCGCAAAATCAATGTGCCAAGCATTGATCCATCTTTAGAGTGCACAATAGAGTGGTTATTATTTTATGATCATGTTGCTGTTTAACAGCAACTGAACTAATACAATTCACTCAAAACGTTAACATCATTTAAATAATCGGTAACTTCATAATGCTCATGAATCCATAATTTTTAGCTGACCTTTCTAGTTTCCATAGCAACCTGAATCCAAAGATATATGAACACGACTGTAAGACGTAATAACGTCATGTCAATACTTTTACAATATAGATGAGTCACGTTTATCTTTCGTATTCTGATAATCGGAATGTATTGTTCTAGAATCTAGATGTTAACTAGCATTTCTAAATAATTGTTTCACAAACTAGCAATACAAAGGACTTCGGCCGCGTAACTAAACGATAAAATTGAAATATACCCTACTTAAACGGTAAACTTTGCATAACATATTAGTGGAAACCGCCTAATGCCTAATATAGCTAAATACTATATTAGAACACTATAAACTTGTAGCCAAGTGTCAATAGATGACGCTAATTTAAAAAAAAAATCATAGATTTCAATGGCTGTACTTTGCTTAACATGTGTCCCTACGACGCGACGCGGGGATTTCGAGACTCACAGGAGAAGCTCTATGCTAAAACTCGCCAAATACGTCAGCGTTGAACTCCAAAGGACCATTAACCAACTGCACGATTCCATTAAAAAAAATCCAAAGTCTATTGACATTATGTTATAGTGTATAGAATAATAAACAAGTGCTAACGATCGCGCGTCAGTGTCAAGAAAATTGACGTGTGTTATTAATCTGATTCGTGACTTATCAATTAAACTGCTTAGCATCAATCAATAGAGTCAACGGTGAATAAATTAGATAACATTATATACTAATAGCTGTATTCGGTGGCTTCTCCTGCTCTCAACAGGAATATTTTTTCCGTTTTTGCAACGTTTTTCATTGATGCTGCGCGTCCATTGGTCGTAGCGTGATGTTAGACTTGATAAATTAACTATGCAATACAAAAAAAAAAAAAACACTATTGGAACCAGTATTTTCTGAGATTACGGCGTTTAATCAAACACTACAGCTTATAATAATTAGTTGAGATGAAATGTATAAAGATAGCTTAACTGTTAAAATAGATACAGGTTTATCTATAATTTGTTGTAATAAGACGTCATTTACTATTATCGCATATCTATGAGATAAAATTAACTGTTTTCGATTAAAGAGAATTTTTAACAATGTTAATTGTGTATGTATTATTTTATAACTGTATTTCCGAAACTATAATTGTAACATTATTAACATTGATCAAATAGTTTGTAGAAAAGCTAAAGTACCTAACGATATAATGATATTATTATAATAAAAAAGTTTCGAGAATTAACACGAATAACATATTTATGTAAAGTTATAAATAATTCACTAATACACCCCCATAATTTACAGAAATTTTACAAAAATAAAACATACATATGATCTAATTTCAAAAAACTAAACACTGTAATCTTGTTTAATTGTACAATAAAATAAATAAATATAAAGCTCACTCAATACTATCAGAAATGTTTTAAAATAAAATTTAAAAATAAAATGATTAATTCTTATAAAAAGTAATCATCTTAATCGACTCGGAATAAAAAATAAAAGCCCTCAGCTCTCAATTGTCATGAATCGCGATACGTTGACAGATGCGGTGCGCTCGCGCAAGTCATTGTTATTAATCCATCTCGGCTCCATTATGAATGTATTTTTATTGTGTACAAGGATTAAGTTCATTTTTAAATGTTGAAATAAAGCAACGTGAAAGTGACCTTGCGTCCGTTTTATATTTTTGGAAAGCGAGTTTAAATTATGACATTTTATTTCGGTACTGAGTGTCAATCGTATATCGTAATATGAGTATATTAATTTAAAAAGTTAAAATCGTATCTGTTTATCGTTAAACTGTTTGAGTTCTAATTTGTAATCATCGTTCCGGGATTTTTTATTAAATTGCCTTCAATTTCACTTATTTTTAGGAAGACAATATCTAGATCCATTATATCATCAATAACTCTAAAATTAATAAAATAATATGACGAAAGAATGGAGCAAAAGATAATATTGAAAAGTTGTTACTGACCCGTTTTCCTTTCTCATATTCAACTCATTAATGTTTTATCATTTTCGTAATAAAATAAAAACCTTAAGATATTTGAAAGCTTAATGTAACTTGCATTTTATCACTTTATTAGACCAAGAGTGATTTTTGATGGCATCTGTTAATGCAATTTAAATTGCTCATGATTTATGCATAAGGGCTGGGTTTATATAGGTATATTGATTCAATCCGACATTCTATCAATATTTTGGATGGTTAATCTAAATGTGTCATTCATATGTTTTTATAATAAAAGATTCTTAAAAATCACACAAAAAATGTTTTTAACCGAACCATTTGTTACTATTGTACGCAGCAACGTTTCACCCAAGAGTATAAAATAAAATAAATTTAAAAAAATGATAAACCGACTTTATAGAATTCTAAAAATTAATAAATAAAACGGTCATAATAATTCTATTAAAAAAATATTCGAAAGTGTCTTAAGGGTTAAAGATTTTTTCATTCTCTGTTACAGTTTGCAAATATAAGCTTTGGTGCGTACCCAAAATACTGGCTGCATTACCACGTTTTATCGCTATATTAACGCAGAATCACTAGCCTGCTTTTGAGTTACCTGTAGTCATAACTGAGCCCGTTGATATCTCTTTATGCATTCGATGGGCTTCTGGACCATACCCTAAGTCTCTACTCTAAAATATTTTTATATTTGCCTTCTATTGTTATTTAAATTTAATATTATTGCATTTGTTCGCAATTATATCTTTCGCTCCTTGAAATTGACCATAAGACTAGCGCATCTAATTTTGCACCTGCATTATCTAACATTCTGACATTGACTTTAACGTATTCCAGAGCTTCTATGCTTAATCTAATGAGTGGTTTGTTTACAAGTGCTCCTACTAATTGCAGCGTGGGTGTCAGCTAACTTTGCCTGTTCATAATATTCCTGCTAATGTAATGGTTCATAAACGTCAGATTATTTTGTTAATTGACTTCGAGAGGAACTTCTCAATTTGGTCGATTTTTTTAGTTTATAATAAAGTTTTTATCTCTTCGCTATTCGTCTAAGAGTCAAGCAATTTGATGAAAAAAGACGGGTGTTATTAGTTTGCTGTGGATGTGTGCCCGTGGTTCCTTGGCTCTGTGCCAGCTGTAGTATTGTAGCATTTAAATGAATGGACTCATTTCGATGCAATTTTTTAGATCTAATTTCCATTTAAAAGACAATAGTTAAAATGTGGAATGTCTCAAAATGTTCTTACTTTTGTTAATAAGGTAAGAGTTTAAATAAAACGATCACGCACAAATTCGATTTGCAGCTACGAAAGTTTACAAAAGTAAATACATAAATTTGTTTCGTGAGTAGTATTGTAATTGGGAATGAGTTCGCTTGGTGTTCGGCCAACTCACGTTTCGTTACGTAGGCCATATTAGAGGATTAATGCTATAAACCTAATTTAGATATTATCAACTTTATATGACGTAATAACTAGTAACTAGTAAACATAGAATTTATCGAATATCTTCATCCATTCACAAGTCTTATTGTAACTAACATATTGAGGTTTTCTTAAATTTAATCACTTTCACTTGTACATAACACATATATCATGCGTACTTTACTGCCTGCATAGCAGCAGATTGAGACATCAAATCATCGATGCAAAAAACCCAAGGCATGGGGTATATTTTGTATTATTTGCACACACACGCTTTCAACTAAGCATAGAACACTTTTTCAACTTGAATTTGTAGATAATTGTGTATCTTGGGTTTATGCATCAATATAAAAAATATTAAAATTAATATTCACATACCAGTGTTGAAAAGTTTGAATTAATTCTGTCAACAGCAAATGGAACGGCGTCCGTTTATTTTCAAACAGTCGCTGTTACATAGCGCGCGTTCGTGCTTGTTGACATTTCGGTCAATGGTTTTACACAGGCATGCAGACTTTTGACAGTAACCGCAACGAAAATATCCTTCGCTATGTACAAACAACCTTTGAGGTAAACCGAACGTATGTATGAATGTATGAATATGAGTCAGCGGCTCTTCTGTTCTCAGCGAGGCAGTGAACTTATGACCCCAAGGTTCATATAAACTTGTACGCCTACTCGCTTTCATACTACCTAATAATAAGGTATTAAGGGGCATCTAAGGTTTAAAATCTAAACCATTAAATTACTAGGTACGAGCCGCGACTTCGTCTACATTAAAGCATAAATTACAGAAGAACCGTTTCAAAAGTTTATTTTACTAGACGTAGGTAAGTATATAAAAATAATGAATTAGGATAATGAGATAATGGGATTTTATTATGCATAAATCCGTAACGATTTAATTTAAGATTTATTTAATCAATTAACACGTTAGTGTAATAAGGATTTTACTAACAAACCAGAATTGAAAAATATAGCCAATGTTGCTATGAAAGAGACTTCCTATCAGTAGATAAAATATATTACTGGAATCGGTGAATATAGTGATTTTTTATATTTAACAAACGTACATAGTGTGATACATAAAAAAACGTGTTTTTTATAGTTACGCCGCGTAAAAAAATACGTTATTAATTATTTTAATAATTGACGTAACTTCGCAGATAAATAAGATGTAACAAAACTGTTTATTTTTTCAAGGTTATACAACTGTTATGTTTTGGTCTGAAATAAATAAATTTAAGTAAAAACGCTGTCTACTTTGCACAAACAAGATATTATTAAACAAATTCCCAGTTTGTTCTTATTTATTTAAAAGTTTATAGCTAACGATTCTAGATGCTCAAAACGTCTGTGTTGTTACAATTGGACTGTAGACGTATAAAATATGATTATTTTAAGTTACTTAAAAAACGTAATATGAGAAGTAACGTTTATTGAATAACAAGCGTTGCTGTTATTTAATGATGATGAGGGATTTTGAAAATAAGACGTGTCTGTCAGTGGCATTGTAGCTGTTAAAGAAATATTTTTGCCCGTTTTTTTTACATTTTTCATTGATTACCCGTTCCTGTTATAATATCCAACATAGAATTTTTCAATCCCAAGTAGAGCTGGCTGAGATTGTGCTATATAATATTGGTATATTTATGGTTTTCTTAACCGAGTGCACAGTATCTGTCCCTCGATCTGGCCTGAAATGCTAAAGATCTATTGACATGTTGTCGTTGTAAATCCAGTCAATTTGTGTTCGGTGAAATGACATAAATGTGTAACACGTCAATCACTCAACTATCAACGGTTCGTTGTAAATTGTAATTGATACTTTGATGTATTGCTTCTGAGAACATAACAGGTAACTCTTGTAACGTTCTTAGCCTTATTAGTTGGCGTAATTTAATTTGATCGTAAAAATTCGTTTTAACGTGAAATTGAAAATAATTTAAAAACCCTTCGATATTTTAATTACAAATATGAATAATTGTATCTAAGAACCATCTCAAAAACACCATATCATAATCGGTAAAATTATATAGACAGACACACAGACGTGTCTAACTTACAAGATCCCTCTTTTTCCGTCCGGCGTTGGGGTCATGTTTTTGAAATAAAAATTTCAGCTTTTCAGAGATAAATTTAATTGATGTGGTAAAAACACAGATCCACATAACATACACACAAAATATGTCTATTGAAAAATCTTTGAGTGCACAAGAGTGCTAATTTATTTTCTTGAAACAGCTAAGAAGCTCTCCATTACGTTAGATTTTAAGAACAAATTCATAGCTTTACCACTTTTATTTTTAATGTACTCCTTTACCATAAAAGCTTCTAAATCGATCCATACCTTTTGGAGTTGCCAAACACACGTTAAATTTTCAACATCTCTCTTTTCAGGCATTACCATACACATTCAGGCAAATGTTATGTACTTATGCATAATAAAACAATTAGTATCGCGAGTAATGTTCCTATTAATATGTATGAGCAGATGATTCGTGAGTCATGTCAAAATAATGCAGAGACTGGTCTACGATAAGTCTGAATTTAATTTTAATGAGATTTTTGACAGCGATGTGATTAAAAATTGCTCGGCCAATTCACCTTAACCCAAAGACAGCTAACAGTCGTTTCTATTTTGGTTATATGTGGTTATATATAATAAATATCGGTGGATAGTTTTTGCTTTTGGATTGGTCGATGGATGCTCGTTAAATAGAAATTTTTTCTTTACCTGCAGGTAGGCAATATATTTTAGTCAATTTAAAGTAAATAAGGAAATGACATGCTACTAACAAATAAAAATATATGATAAATTGATAACAGAAATCTGTACATTAGTTCAGGAGGACATTCCATAGACTATCTTTTCTATTACGAGATTACGGTAATTGAACGTGGTTGGCCGCGAAAGTTGACCTTGCAAATGCACCTCGCGATTAACAGCGTTCTTGGGCGACTTTCGCTGCAATCTATCCCTGTGTATGTAGGTACTATACGATGTACTAAATGGAAATACTATACGATTAATTTTTCCGTGTTATCTTATACGCCGCAACAAGTTTTATAGTTATTTATTTTTACGTTCTGACGAAAATCATCGTAGTTTCTAAGCGAATAAACCGATTTCGATGGGAGGTTTTTAGTTTAAAAGCTGACTTGAGCTGGTTGATCTTAGCTATAATTTATAAAAATCGATTCATCCTTTTATGAAATATTCTTCTTTGTAATCATCGAGTTGGAGTTTTTTAATTATCTTCAACTTCACTTGAACGTTACGTTTATAAAATAGTCGGTTCATAAATATTTCTCTTACACTTTTTTATAATATATTATATAAATACATCATTTGACCCTGTTAAAGTTTCGCAATGAGCAAGTTTTCATTAATTATTGTTTAAACAGCAGCGTAATTTCGGATTGCCAATCTCATTTCCGGTTATTGTTTATTTCCGTATTTTGCTGTATACAACCGTTCACTAGAATCAAGCACGATATATCAATTAATAATCATTTAAAATAAGAAAAATAAAACTTAAGAGGTTAAGATATAGTAGCGTAAAAAATAGGATACTTATCAAAAACATATTACCTGTTACATACGTAAATTAATTCTTCCCTGATTAAACTTCATGGTGATATATTGCAGGTATCTTTTTTTATTAAATAATTACGCCCTTATATAGTTCAATCTCAATTTGACATTGATTTATGTCATGTAATTTTTTGGTTAATGCCCTATACGACCGCATATTACTGAATAGTAACGGGCGGTGGCTTTTACTTTGCGTGCATTATGAAGATAACTATGATGTCAGAGATAAAAACTCAACCAAATAGATACGTTAAACTATCACCCTTTTTGTGCATTGTTAAAAACACTTAAAAACACAAAGGTCCAGGAAAGCTGTCAGATAGCTGGAGGAATCTTTGTTATTTATAAAACTAATTTACTATTTAACTAAGTATTTGTATAAATAACTAAGATTTCCTTTTTCCCTTTTTTTAAATAATATTTTGTTTGAAATTTTGTAATCTATCGTTTTGTTTGCCTTAGATGCGTTTTAGAATATGTATGTTGTCGATTTCATGTAAATGTTTAAAATTAATAATGTTAAACATTAATCAAATAAATAAATAAGATATTTTCAGTTAGGCGCGTGCGTGGCCAAACCACCTCTCAGATACCATAAAGAAAATAATATATTCTAGAAAAAGTACGATAAAAAGCGATGGACTGTGCGAGCTAGTAATAACAAATAATTGGTGGCTGTCGGCTGCAATCAGTTTCATTCATCCCTTGATTGCTGACGCGGGGTGTCATTGGGAATTATTTCGTAGAAATATTTTATCGCGGCGCGGGCGCACAAAGCTGCGTCACTGTACTATTGAATGGGCCGTGATTCATCGCGTATTTTTAGAACTGCGGTATTCCACTTATTTACTACGAATACGACATTTTTATTTTAAAATGTTACTCAGCGTGGGGATAATTTTAATAGGTAAAGCGGTTAATGCAAATTTTTTGTTATAAGTTCTGCTGAGATAGTAACTTATGGGTGATGTGAAGTCCTGGATTCATATCTTAGGAAAACAAACAAATATGTCGGTTGGTACTGAAGGCTGACCACTTATTTGCCTGTCAAGAAAATGATTAGTGTAATTGATACAGAAATGTGTCTGGCTCATGCCTCTATAGGGGCGGAATTTCACTTTTTATTTTTTAAAACGGTTTAAAGAAACACTTGCATTATTCATGCAGTTTCTTGCATTACAATTACAAAATTTATGTTAGTTGCCTTGGGGCAGATCTGAAACTTTTGAGTCATCGTGAATAATCAAGGTTCTGTTGATTAATCTTACTAGTCGAGAGCCTGTCTGCGTAAAATTTTGATAGGCCTTTTGTATGAAATAATTCCAATGCATAAAGTTCTTTCCTCATACTGAACATGACATTGATAGATAGTGTCAAAGAAAAAGATAAAACGTGTTCTTATGAAAATTGTAAAATTACTTCTTGTTAGTTAATTAAAAAAAATTAACTAAATTGAAAAAGACATTGACTTTTCAAGCTTATATAGGTATATTTTATAGTAAACACTGCATAATTTACAGAATAAACGTTGCCGTTACATTGACATAATGTGAATTCAATCCTCACATCCGCGTTTCAAGATGCAACCACAAGAAGGCGTGTTGTCACTCAAGTTTATCCATGACGACAGGAATTGCGACATTATTGTGCACATTCCTTTACAATTCAAAAGAGTATTTACACGTATTTCATAAAGTACGATCTTCGTTTAGCTATGATTATTAGTAAAGCGGTCTTTAAATAAAATAGGCTTATTAAAGCGATTTCTATATTTAAGATAAGGTGTCTGTGTTAAAAACTAACATTTAGATTAGACCGATTATGATGCGGTTTTTTCGTTTGATTGAAATGGAATTATAGGTATAATTTATGTGCATTTGTTCATCCATATAAGATATTCGTTTATTAAATTATTTTCAATTTCACTTGTCGAATTTTTTTTAGTACCATAAAATACATTTTTATCTGGATTCTAAGGCGTTAGTTATTACGTAATTTCTAAAACGATAGTAATAAATGATTTTACGAGTTGAAATTTATGAAAGAATGCCTCGAAATACACATAAAACCAGGTGAGAAATGCGAGCTTCGTTCGTTGGTGGCGGGCATTTGACGTTCACCTGCTGAAAGCGCCATATTTAAGACGTATTACTCATTGTTCCCGACTCGCAAACAGACCTTTATTGAGCTTCTGATTTAATGTGATGGCGGCAAATACAGTGGCAGGTCGATAATAACTTTTAGAAATGGCTTTTTTAACCACCGACGCAAAATTAGGGTTGTTAAGACGTGTCTATTATGACTAACGATTATGACGCGGTTGTTTGAAAGCTTATGTGGTCGAAATGGTTAAGTGCAATGTATGAAGATCAGTACGTCAACCATGAGATTATCATCGAAGTTTTAGATTATACTATCGGAAAAGTGTCAATCCCATATGTCAAGTAATTTTGCGCGTAACCACTAGGGGCGCTCTAGGGTTTTCCATATAAATAATTATCGCAAACACTATCGAAAAATATTTTATCAGACTTGTAGCAGAGCTATTGTCCATCCATTCACTTCATATTCTGATTTGTAATTAAAGGTTATTAAAAATTATCTTCAATTTCACGTGTCAGCATAGTACCTGCAAAAGGCTATAAAATAAAGAATGCCTTACAGCAGAAAGTCTGCTTCGCTAGGCGAAAGTTTCTAGTAAAGCCTAGCAATTGTTCGAGTACTAATAATTAGAAGTAACACTCTATTGTCAAACGTGTGAAGTTGTTAACCAACCAGCCATCTCCATATGAAGGGCCGCTTCAACTAATTTGTTTAGCAAAGAGCTAAAATATTACACCGGTGAAACTGCATGACAGTCATTTAGGCTCAAGATCGCAATACTACTATTTTCAACTAAAATGACTTATTTTATTTTTGTGCAAAGTATTTGTTATGCATTTAAAACAAAACATTCGAACTAATTCAGTGCAGGTTTTTTCTTATTTCGTGAAGGAACATATCTGTAGCATTCTCCTTATTTCAATATTCCAGTGTGTCAAGTATGCGTGGGTTTAATTTTTAACCGACCTTCATTGTTATATTAAATACGCGTTGCAAATCTTGTGCGATTATTTTTACGCCGCGCTGGCGTTTCTCAAATAAGGTGCTCAGCCCTTTATTGGGTTTGCAATATTGGAAAGCAGATTAACTTTCTACACCGCTCACCATCAATTTCATAACTTTCTCCATAATGCAGGATATATCTGTTCCTGCAAGCTCAGACCATCATAATTTCTCCGATTTTCATAATAGACTAGCTTTCACCCTTGATTTCACCTTTCCATTAGTAAAAGATTAAGAAAATAATCTCGCAGGATGTTTTAGTTTCTCATTAAATTTAAACTTTTCCATAGAAAATTAGATGTTTATTATTCCCATCGTAGTCTATGTATTCCTAGTTCCAAAAATAACTTCCCTGTAATACTAAATAACAACGCTAGGTCGTAATGAAGACGACCTCGACCCGATTCATACGCAGACATTGATATTTTGACCATTGATTGAGCGAAATGAGCGCAATGCATAAATAAACCACTGGCCGAATTACAGGAATCGCGATTATATAACGCGAAAATACTTTTTCATACAGAAAAAGCCAGGTATGATATAATTTGGAACATTGTTGCCGCTTTTCTGTTTGTGGTTAAGTTTTGTCTTACATAAGTCTGAATTAGTTGCCACTTCGGCGATTAGGTTGTAATACTATGCTCTTGTTGCAATACTACTTTTTCAATTATGATATATTATTATTTGTAAGAAAAAGTGTTCCCTGAAGATCACTTGTATATATCCAATTATCAAAGTAATATGTATAACGTAAGCATATCGACATATTGAATTTAATATTAAAACACTAAAATTTATCAAAAACAGCTTTAGAATTGACGAATTAGAGCTTCACAACTTCGCTTGTACCTATAACATTTGTTAGTATATTATCATCATACAACTGTATTTCGCATTCATAGTGAATGCATGAATGTTTGCAAAAAATTAATAAAACATGACAATATTACACCGCCACGATTTGCAGTTCTTGATAAAAATTATATTTTTAAACAACAGCCGTCGCGTACTGAGTCATGTTTTCACATAAATTTTCTCTCCCCTTGATTTTATGCAAATGAGAACGTGAAATGTTTGCTAGGAGCTGAGAGCGGTCGACACGGCTAATAACAATTAAGCTTGCTCTATGTCAAGGATGACATTCCTGCCCTCTTTTTGTCTATACTCTATAGTATTTGTTTATTGCCCGTTTTGTTGTGTAATAATTATATAATCTAGCCTATTGATGGCTTTTCAAATAATTCGAGTCATACCGTATTATATATATATATATATATATATATATATATATATATATACATATATTGTAGCTTTTCTCGGTAAATGGACTATTTAACACATATTCGAACCAGTAGTAGTTCCTGAGGTTACTTGAGATACACAAACAAACTCTCAACTTTATAATATTATTATAGATTATATAATTTGAATAGATTTACATTATCACCACTGTAATATGTAAAATAGTAGATTAAATTCTAGTGATTCATACGAATCACTTCACGGTTCATTCGTTCTGCAAATTAATCGGTCTATGACGGATATTTAATACTTGGAAGGAATCTTAAGCCATACGGTTATTGTTCGAATCTCAAAGTGAATCACTATCAGGAAAATAATGCTTTCTAAAGAGAAAGAAGAGAAGCACGTTAAAATAATTTAAAAATAATAAAATATTTGGTACCATGTACCAACCGTATTATTAGCACTTAATTTTAGAGTTCACTTTGCAGTAGAACAACAGTACGAATAGACCTTTATTATATTTATGTGTGGGATCGTCACCTCCCAATTCAATAGATCGTTTTTTATTCAGTTTTTGCTTAAAACATGGTGAGTGTTCTTTGATTTTGCCTACAAGTTCCTGTAATTGAGAATGCTCCTTCACGAAATTCGGATGAGAGAGAAATTTAATTCATACATCAACTACTTGGTTTAATTACTCTTACTCTATTCGCGAGTAATATTCTCTTACTAACATTTAGCAAGTAAATGTACAGTAAGAAAACGCAAATAATTCGGCGTGCAACGGCAACCTTATAGTTAACAAGCGATCTCTGCCGGGCAACCCTGGTAGAAGTGCAAGAAGCGAGTTCAAGATTGTAACAAAAAATACAATGACTTAAATAAACTTAAATATATAAAATAAAAAACGAAAAGACTGCTAGAACTACGACAAAATATATGAGATTTATTTCGAATGAAAGCTCATTACAATATACAATTCAGAAAGAATTTGTACCGACCACATTACAGCAAACATTGGAACTGATTTTCACAATCCCCTGAGTCTTGCACGTTATAACAGCTTTTGATAACACTGCTACAAAATGTTAAAGCCATTTCTTCTAAGTGAATGAACATTGGTTTGTCCTAATGTCTACACTGTTTGTTTACACTATTATAATGCCTTTATAAATACTTACCTACATAATGAGACAGTGTAAAGATAAACATACGTATTAATATATATAGAGGGACCCAATTACTTAATATATTAATTTAAATATTATATGCGAATATAAATTGTTTCTTTGTTATCCTCTTACACATGAATTTAACGATCGATCATTATGATATATAGTCAGGGGTATAAAAAAGCCAGTTTTTTATTTAAAAAAAATTCATGACATTTATGAGAGCGAAGTGGTTAAAGGTGCTATTTTAGATTTATGACAACAAACATGAATCTGCTTTAAAATGAATGACATTGCGCGTCAGAAAATCACAACACTTATATTTGATATTTAAATAATCACGTTTTAAAAGTTGTTCCATGAAGGACAAGTATTATAATCTATCTAACATAAGAATAATCAATCATTATTTACATTCTTAAATTGTTAACGCGGCAATGACAAGTGACATTCAAATATAACTAGAATAACACGTATATAAATTATAAATTCGTATTAGTAAATACATTTTAACTGACTTCTGACTGAAAGGAAGAAAAAACTCAATTCGACCGTATGTTTTTATTGATGTAACAGCGATGCGATGCCTTTATTACAAATATGTCATGAATTGAAGAATATAACTTTAAAAATTGTGCTGTAATATCCATCTCGTTCACGTTAGCTATCAAACAAAAAAAAAACGATTCTTTTTGTCCACAGAATTCTTGTAACAATTCTTGGAAATAAATATATTTTTATTTATTTTAGGAGATACGATGCCACGCAGACACACAGACATGCAAAACTTCCGTCATTTTGCGGTGGGGCTTAAAAATATATTCTTAATAGAGTTTCTAAACAAATTCCGTTGTTGAATAATGCATATCGACCTTGCACATAGACCAGATGTGATAATCGAGCCAATGCGGTGCAACGGTGCATAAGATTTACAAGATAACGATCGTCTAGTTACACACCTAGAGATGTAAGGAATTCTTAACTGCATTATTTTTGAACTCATCTCATATATAAAATATATTTTGCGAGTTTTTTAAGTAAATGTAAATGTGTAATTATGTTATCTTAATTGTATTTAAATAAAAATATTAGATTCAATTCACAGTAATAACAAACGATTTGCAGCTGCAAATAATCGCTTCGCTTTTATTGTATCTTGAAGTTCATATTTTTATGATTTTTAACGGTATTCCCTCAAAATACGACTGTCAGTTGTCACATTATTAGTTGCAGTTCAACAAAACTATAATTGTTGTAAAGTTTGCTCTATTTAGCTTGAATCCATACATCGTTTGCCTTGTATGAGCAGAGCGGTCTGAACTAGGGTAATGATTGAGCGTTGTAAGAATTCAATGGTGCCATAAATTGAAATGCCAATCGTCAATCACTAAATAAACGTTTTATTGTATGCACTAGGTGCAGTCCGGATGACTTCATAGGTTAGTTAATACGTAAACCAGTTCACTCCGATAATTCATTGTAAGGTAAATAAGGTATTTAGTGTTTCTAGAAGCATCGAAAATCACTCGGTAATGGCAGCAGCGTTATTATTTTTGCAGTAGCAAATAGAATTAGCACATGAACATCACTTAAATCTATTAAAAAACAGATTTGGGATAGATAGATAAAGATAGATTCTTCTTCTTCTCAGGAGAAGAACAGCCAAGGGACTCGGTTGTTTTCTTTTTCCGACCATGTCCATAAATGTATTTTGTAAATGTATTCCCGAATTTTAGTTATCATTATCCCCAAAATAATGTCATCAAAACAAGGGACAGGATACCAAAAATATGAAGTTTTATTAGATGATATACGCTCTATGAGTAATACCCAAGGGTATACTTGTATATCTGGATAAATCTTTTTGTATTAAGACTTGAAATGAATCCAAATGTGGGGACCATCTAACAAGGGACCAGTCACGTACTCCTTAGTTATCCTTCTACGAAGGGTTGGCATTACGAAAAAGGTTTAGAGACATTAATTCTTATTAATCTCGAATTCTCGCGAGGATGTAGTTTTTATTAGTAGCTCTGGTAAAGTATTTTTTCGATAGCGTTTGCGTTTTTTGTATGGAAAATCTTACAGCGCCTACGCGCAAAATTACTTGGCCACTAATCCTAACCTTTCCAATAGTAAAAAACGATTGAAAACCTCGATAGTAATCTCATGCTAGACGTACGTCCAGATCGTGTTATTACTTTTAATTATCAAAGTTCTTTCATAAAAACTATAAGTCAGTCGTAAAGTCAACCGTAACTCATAAATTTCATTGACTTCTACTTTGCTTATTGTGTAACGTTATATTTAAGTTTTCTTCCTAATTTAATGATTCCGTGTGACTTAATAAAATTTGTGAATTCTCAATATTTAGACGTTAACCAAGGTAGGCGGTGTGTTGGTGGCTGCGCCCTACATTCCCTTTAATCAGAGCCATAAATTATTGTGTAAAAATATGGACATGTTTTGATAGCTTTCAAAACATGATAGCAGGTTTGAGATAATAGCTAACAATGTAGTAATAAGTTTTTATAGCCATTAAAACAAGTGGCTTTGATAATAAATTTAAAAAAGATCTGATTTCACTTCACACAGAGACATAAATCTGTGTTAATGTATAGAGAAAATTTATATTTTTATATTGCACATACACACACATTTGTAAAACCTTTTTTTTACGTCGAAGGTTAAAAAAGACATTAATATCATTAATATGATCCTTTTTTAAAGTCAATGTTAAATACTAGATTAACAGGTGTTCAAGAAAGCTTTGAGAAGAACAGCCAGAAAATTCACACCACTTATACCGTTAATTTTTCTAATATACCTAATATTTATCTATAGAGTTATAAAAATACATTATATGTACTAAATATAGATTTAGTACATACATATATACCTACATATAGTAAACGAGATGACGAAACTGGGGCGGATTCCAGTATATAAACATAAATTTTGATAATAATAAACCTACTAGAAGCTTATCTTTTAAGGTTACTACACTTATATGGAAAGCCATGCACGGCGCAAGCTTAGCAATACAAGCGCCGGAAAACAAACAAATTTAATTCACATGAATGAAGGTCTGACCATGTTTTATAACCTGTTATCGTGTTTTCAAAACATTGTGAGCCAATTCTACAAACGCGTTTATTAACTAGAATTTTTTGTATCACAACAAACCTATACCAACTTTATCACCTGAATTAATTTTTAATTCGTCCGCGTGGTTATGCTTAATATAGTCTATGTTAATTAGAAGGAATCCAGCTTTCCGTCAATAAACAAATACTGCAGGAGTTTTTGTCTATGTATATGTGTACCTGTAGCTCTTTCATTTGAAAGCTCGTGCTCGAGATGATTATTAGATATAATTTATGACTTTTATATTTTGTAATCAACATATCAGTTTTAAAATTGTCTTCAATTTCACTCAGACGTTGCCCATTCGAACATGCGAGTCAAAAAAACCCGTTCAATTGATGATTTCATAAGTCTGACAATTAAAACGTATTAATGTAGTAAATTAAATTCATTGAGACGCCAGTATATAATTAGAGTAACAGATTGCGTATGCGCATCGCTTGCATATTCGCCCTATTTAAGACAATGTGTATTGTTATATTAGTAATACGAATGACAGAAATCGTATTTCTGTCCGTATTGTGGTGTTAAATCACTCCTTCATTTGACACCCTCGCAGTCACCGACATGTTAATTTTCGTTATGAAATCATTCTAACAAGTTTAAAATTGAATTTCACTGGTTGTTCACATTGGTTTAGTGAAACTTGTGACACTGAAGACACGTTAAAAACACGCGTTATGTTGATTACCAATAAAAATACCGTATAAATTGCTGAACTATTTTTCGCGTGACTTTTCAAACAAAATACTCAGACACTATAGGAAATACTCATGTAATGAGGAATGTTTTTTAGGCGTGAAAGGGTAAATACTTACTTGTTAGTTATGTAGGTAATATTTTTAAATTTTAATAACTGTGTTGTTAAAGATAAAATGAAGCGTCATTAAGTAATTATATCAAGGGCGCGTCCATCTGACCTTCACCGACGTAGGAAGTCAAGTAACAGACGGTGAAGATAAGCCTTATTAGTCATATTAAAATATTACGTAATCGTGTGAGGAATGGAAGCCTCCTTTTAAATATAATTTCCGAGTTATTTTTTAATTCCTCTGAAATCTGTTCAAAGCACAATTTATTGTTTTTGTTTAAACAAACTTCCCAAAGTCGTTTTCTTAAATCTTAATCCCGACGCAAACAAGGGCTGGAATAAGTTTCATATGTCTGTGCTACAATGCCATAGCATTGTAGCTCCAAAGCTCACGGATCGATTTTGGCATTGAGATACGTGCAGAGATCAATAGGAAATTTATTTTTTGGATGTATATTTGCAGAACCATACATACGTACACAAAACACAAACGATATTTTAATTACTACTGAATAAAAACAATTTATAAAAAAGGATGCCGTCATGAAAAACAAAAAGGTTTTCTTTAAATTTATTGCGTATAAAAAGTGCAATCAAGCAAATCAGGTATAAATCATGAAACCAATTTGCGAGTTTTACGATCGCTTAAGGCGTTTTAAATTTTAACCAGTGAATTGTCAGTTAATTGAAATGCAGTTAAACCATTTTTAGAAAGTTATGGACGCACGCCAGCGTAACAGACATGCACGGATTTTTGGTTCAACGCAACGGTCAAGGTCAGTAAAGTGCGCGATTAAACTCATCTGCTCATCATTAAAACGGCTACAGCTTAGTTGTTGTTTAAACCGTTTAGCTTATTGTAAGCATAAAGGGTAAAAAAATGACGCTTTTTAAGCTTTTTAAAAACCAAAATGCTAACTTATTTGAATTTTCTTATAAAAGTCACAAAAACAAGTGTCGTCTTGTTGATGCAATACATCACAAAGAGATACAAAATAACAAAAAAATTATACTCTACCGGGCGAAAAACTCTACGCTAAATGGATCGAATATTGATGAATGAATATTTAAATAGAAAGGTTAGAAAAATTATTATTTGTAGTGCGTGCGATTGGGAGTGCTAGAACCAAATAAACAACATGTAAAAAATAAAAGTGTAAATAATATATATAAAATTGCTATTATAACTAAATAGAGAAAAAAGTACATAAAAAACAAATTTAATTAACAGACAATAGCTGATATTTAGCTTTCTGAAATGTTTGATATTATGACACGAATTTATCCGCAAATCAGATACTGATCAGATAATGCATCTTTACGATTACAGGACTTTTTATTAATCCTCAAATCGTTTCTTCAAGTTTCCAATATGAACTGATACTAAACTCACAGTTGACAATTGACGTACTGATAATAAAGCTACAAAATGGTACCTCGTAAACGTCCTTCGTTATAACGTAGTCGTAAATGACGGAATTAGGAAGTATACGCATTTCCCGTAGATGTGCTAGATAATAAACCTGACGCTGGATTTGGCAACCGTCCAACCGATGATTAATGGCGAGAAACGTTTATCACAATTCGACGTTTTTACTAGTCGTTAATGTTCTTATCTGTGCATTATATTATCTGTTAAAGATATAATATTCTATCGATAAAGTTGAATACAATTTATAAATCTCCTGATATGTTGATAACAAATAAATACCTCATAAATGCATGGATAGATATTATTAAACTATATTGATGTTCTTTATCACGTAAGGTTTCAAATAAAAAAACGCCATATCCTTCCATTTGTATAGGTGCTACTACATACAAACATACAAACACACACATATTAAATTTATAATACAACTCATTTTTCGATGGATATTAAGAATATAGTATTACTTAATATAATGCAATTAGAATTTATGAGTACTTAATGTTTATCAAGTCTGCATTGTATTATCTGTTATGGAATATTGTATAGATAATATGTAGTAGATAATAATATAATTCTCACAGATCACCGCGATGATATTTAGCAACGAGTTTATAATATTACTTATATATAATGATGTGCTAATAACATTTTTAAATTCAAAGTTTATTCTTAGAGAATCAATAATTTTAAGTTTACAGCCGAAAAATAAGAGCTTATCCCATTGAAAATATTAATAAATTGAATTATAGAGCTTTCGTTTAGTAAATAATTGCTTTTCATTTGATTTTAAATTATTTTAAACATATAATAATTAATTTTATTACAATATAAATTCGCGTAATAGATAATAAATGGCAAAATTATTTTATTTTGACACTGACAATTGACAACAGAGCGACATGTTGGCACGAGTTACAGCAATTTTTTTCCAATCCATTACCGTTGCTAATTGATGAAACGATCGATGTTTGGTAT
Organism: Aporia crataegi; assembly: GCA_912999735.1. NCBI lineage: Eukaryota > Metazoa > Arthropoda > Insecta > Lepidoptera > Pieridae > Aporia > Aporia crataegi. The sequence continues at coordinate 588,213 of OU538742.1, forward strand.
GATTAAATTCGACTTAACATATTTAATGGTTTCGACCTTATGATGTCTTTCTCGCAATGAGGTGTTTTCTTATTGCACGATTGACGTAAGACTTAAATAATTACTTCATCGCTGTATTAATATGATAATCACTTAGGTACTTATATTTTGCCTATTCTATATTATACATTATAACTACATATTATCACTCGCACTTTGCCAATAATTAACTTTAATCCTAGGATTAATGTTAAAAATTGAGTAATCTCTGAGATTACTACGAGATGAAGATTTTTCTATGACAAATATACTAAATAAGTAACTATAACTACTGAGTTCTTTAATACTAACGTAAGCCAACTACCATTCCTTTCTTTTACTATAGATACCGAGGCGACTCGTACATTATAGCAACAAACAAAAAAATAAACGGTAAAATCTCGACCTGCTGTTATTTCACTATCGTGTTACGTCATCCGCTTATTTGTTTATCGTCTATAAAATTTCGCAGTGGCCTAAAAATACAGGTAAACAAACTAATTTGCTGAACTAAATCCGCTCGTCAAGGTCAAGCTCCAAGGCTAAGCCGATGCAAACCTGGCGAATAATTCAGAGCAGGATGTTTATAAACTCCATTGATGAGTATACATCGTAAAGTCTATTTCGATAAGAGTTTAGAAAACATTCCGTGATTGAGTGTGCTACGTGTAAACACCAGGAGTAGGTATGCTTTGAATTGTCCCAATATTTCTCCATTATGGTCGTTTTTGACAGATTTGGTAGAAAATTGTAGACAAGTTAGAAAAACTCCGACATGTTGTTTACAAATAATATCTAAATAAATGGAAGAAACAGATTTCATAAATTGTATCTAAGATCCATCACTATCATTAATTGAAACAAAAAAACGCAACGAAATCGGTTCATCCGTTAAGAGCTACGATACGACAGACACTTATAATACCCTCTTTTTGCGTGGAGGTTAAAAAAGTTGTCGTGAATCTTGATTGTCATCTCATTTTTGCCTGTCCTCTATCGAAAACACGTTTAGCCTGAATTAGGTTTCTTTTTGGGATCCCAAAAACAGAAGTTATGCCTTTGGCTTTTATATTTTATTACAACCTACCTATTAAGGTGCGCTTAAATTGAAATTTACTGGACCGATTTAAAAAATTCTTTCACTGATGGGAAGTTAAACTCTTTCTGAACAGACTATATTTTAAGACACGAGTCAAATCTATTCTATCCAGTCTTAGTCTGTTTAATCTTTTTTTTATAAATTAGGAGTGAAACGGGAAAACGGGAACATTGAGAACTGAATTTGTTCTTTGTAATAAGTGGCGGTTAATCAGTACAAATTATACAGCAAAATACCAACAACTGAAATCTATTACGTTTTTTATAAAACTGACGGTGCGATGTTAACTACATTAGCGCGATCTCTTAATATTTAGCCATATTGTATATTCAAACTGTATATTTTTCGAGTTAAATATGTAGCTCTATCTTTAATCAGCAAACGAGACGACACGGGTAACGTAAAGCATAAGTCAGATTGATCGCGTTTAGGTAAAACGGTGAAAACGGTCCTAAGAAAATGGGGCGAGATGCTAGAGTATTTATTAACTGAATAGCTTTGTTTATAAATCACAAGTAAAATTTAAGATAATTCAAGAAAATTTCTGACATGTTAATGAATTACAAATATAAATAAATTCAGCTTTAAAACAAAAAAACCTCATCCAACTATGCATAGTCTCAGACACGTATAACTTTTAAAAATATGCATTTTTTTTGTGACGAGACTGGGGTTAAAAATAAAGTTAGTCTATACTAAAATGATAAAATTGAACTTTAAAATTGAAAAATTGTTTTTGTATTGGATAGACCAATTATCTAGGAAAGTTGTTATACGCTATATAAGTTCACGCTACGATTTGTTGCAAAAACGAGAAAATATTTCTTTAGAGTGCAGGTGCAGACCGCAAGGCACAACTAGTATCCAATAAGCTTCATCATACAGGTTTGTATCGACGATTACATAATCGGGTGATGCAAGATGTTTTGTATAGTGATCACTTGCTAGTTAAATTCCCACATCAACCTGTTTACTTGACTTTCTCAAAATTATCGCTCGCCTCTATTTCGGGACTCACAACTTTACGTGACTGTCGCGTGTTGTAATACACCGTCACACCTTCTTATCTATCTGCTTTATATCTATGTGCTAGCTGCACCCCGCGGTTTCACTCAAACGGAAACTACGCCAAGAGTTTTATAAATCGGTCGGTTTTTTAGTTAATTCATTACAAAAAATAAACCTTCCTCTTAAAATATATTATTGTTTCAACAATGCCTTTATAAATATTCTGTTATATCAAGTGTGAGACGAAATTTGATAACTTTGAAAGCGGAGCTGACATCATTATACGACACCTAAAAATGTGCTTTGTAATAGGAAATGTCTAGACCAACTATAAACACTAGGCATTGCAATGTGATATACTCTTTGTTTATATTTGCAACGTTCAGCATTGTAAGCGTAATTTAAATTTGAATTAAGATGCAGGTATAATTCCATTTTCAAAATATACACTTCATTAGAATATTCTTGAAGTGGACTTTTTGATTTACTCTCACGTCTATCATTACGTCCCCGCCCGTAAGCTACAAGACAAACCCGACTTTTCTGTGTACCACGATGATTTAAAAAATTCACCCTTGTATCGACACAGAATTACTTATAAAGAAGTAAACATAAGATTCATAATAGCCACCAACAACACATAATAGAACATTATGTATTGACTAAAGTGCATATAAAAATTGCATTCTGCATTACCTCACGCATTGCACTTGGCGCCGAAGAGACGCCGTATTTAAACTCGCATTTTGATCATGATTCACAATTTTGGCCGCAAACCTTTCAACAATCTATTTGAGTACTGACAATCGTACTCGGGTTATTTCCTTAATAATTTCAACGCTCTGCCATTAAAGGTCTCCGCCTCCGTGGTTTAGCTCACACAAGTTTGATAAAGTATGTTTCGATAGCTTCTTCGTTAAATATTTGTATGTTGAATCCTACAGCGCCCCTAGTAATCGCGCAAACTTATATGGAATTGACAGGTTACCAAAAATTAAAAACCTATCGAAATTTTCAATACTAGATACGAAATTTTCGGCTCTGTCACAGTTTATCTTCCATACAAAATTCCATTACGGCGGGGTCTTATATTGAGGATAAATTATAAATTCCTTCTACGACGAAACGGAAACGGATTCTAAAATAATTTTGTAATGACATAATGATTATCATTTAATTGATAAAAAGTATCGTGATTAAATTCATTTCGTAATTATTATTGATCTTGAGTAACATACACTGATTAACTAGTAAATATTTATTATATATTAACTAGTTTTTACTCGCGACATCATCCGCGCGGGCATTTATAAATCCATGTCACTTAGAAACAGTGACATAAATCAAAGAGTAGTTTTATTTCTCTACAAAAAAAAATCTTTCTACTTGTATAGATAGATAAAGATGTTAATATTTAACGTATACTGTAATGATTGTCAGAGTATCTATATTCAAAAAGAAAGAACGAGCCGCAATTATAGAACCCGAGAGTAAAGCCATATCTTTTTGCTAATGCACTTCTCAAAGGACATAGATAAGCGATGCCCCGCCTCTATGCGGTTCCTATGATGTATCACACGGTTCAGAATAACTTGAAGGCATCTAGTTTTACCGTTACAAACCAGGTGGCGCCAGTTTTATGCACTATGTTTGCATTTATGCCACTAATATTCATAGAGCTTTCTCTAGCAAAGGGTGTCAGGGTAGCAAGTGGGAAAAGATGGTTTGGGCGTGGTTTTATTTAACTATAAGATACCGACCAATATTACCTATATCTATAACTTCTACAGAACTTGACTCAACCTAAATTCAGATTTAAACATAATATATAAAACTATTATTTGTTAATGATGCATTTGTTAATTCGGTAAAGTCATGATACAACATTCACAATTGTTTCGCGACTTCGTGCGCAATATTTATAGTTAAACTAATTTTAATTTGTAATGTTTAATAGTATAGTAAAACATAAAAATTTTGTTAATACAATTGGATGTCAGTTATTATTATAAAGATATATCAACTAACAAAAAAGTAGTTTTCGAAGGTATTACAGCTGCTTAAGCGAGAAGCGTAACAAATAAGCGAAATAATTTCTCTTCCGTACTCATATTATGAATCAAAAAGTAACTGTATCTCTTTGTCTGTCTGTTATGCAATCACGTCTAAACTACTGAATCGATTTGATGTAATTTAACACAAAGATAGACTCGAACTAGAGTAATGACACTCGGATAAAGTTTCAAAAGTTTAATATGCGTTGGGAGATGTTGATATTATAGTACCTCGTTAAATAATAAATTAGTTAGAAAATTATTTTGATAGTACCTACTTATAACAATAATAAAAGCCTATAAATTTAGAAGCAAGTGTGGGACGCCTATGCCCGGAGGGATATTAGCAGAACAAGTTTTCTCACATTTGTTTACTTCTGTAATTTCATTTGGTCAACGTCCAAGTTTTAACAGGATTGGCAGCGAAATTCGTTTTCTTGCCATTTTGTTGGAGGTTTTCACCTCTGTTTAACCTTTTAGCCTTTTACCGCGATTACAAGAAAAATTGTTAATAGCAAATATCTCATAAACGTATAAATCGATTTTTATTAATTTTACCCAGGTTCGATCTCAATTATGTCAGTTTTCAAACGAAAAACCCGCATCGAATTCGTTCCTTTAGAAACTATAATGCCACAAACTCAATCTCATCTTCTTTTCGTACCTCTACAGTATACATTACTAATTCTAATAGATAATAAGTTTCTTCTACGACTTCTAAATGCGTTTTAGAATTTTTATGTTTTATTTAATCACTTCGTTGCCTTAATTTTAAAAAATATGAAGTCCTTAATAAGTTAGAGTGCCTTTGTTATTGCTAATCAGCATTCTCTTCCAGACAACCCAAACTTTTGATACATTTATTAACTTTTAGTGTAGTTTGATGTCGATTATCAATTCAAAGTGTATGTTTCTTTTTGCTCTTTTTGTACCTATTCCTTTTTTGAAGTCGTTTAAAATGAATTTATTAAAGAAACCGTCAAAAATATAATGTAGGTAATTGATCCAATTTTATTTTTATATATATTTATAGTAAATGAAAACAACTAGAATTATGTTCTCTTGTAATGTAATACGACCTCTAGCTAGCGTGGGATCGCTGCGATAACATTTACTGCAAACTACAAATTGTTTTCTAAAACGGACCAATCACGAGAAACTATTCTAAACATTCCTGAAACAAAGTAAACCTTCCTTATCTTGATTGAAGCAGTAAATGTGTTATCTTATAATGGCCAGTAAACAGAAAACATCTCATGAAAGCGGTATTCACAATATAAATAATTCAGTTTATATCAAGATCGTAAAGTAACTTAAAAAAACTATTAACCGAAATCAATGTGCACCAAAAAGGTATAAATAATTTAGAAATAATTCGACAAAGACAATATTTGGAAAACTTTCGTTTGGAAACGACTTCCAAATATTTCATGTTTTTTAGTCCAATCGTAATAATGAACAGTAAAATTTATACGGGACCACCTCTGAAGTCACCTATCACACTAAAAAAGAATCAAATCGGTTCACAATCGAGTACCAAACATACAAAAAAACACTCGAATTGCGAACCTCCTTCTTTAAAGTCGATTGAAAACACGATACGAAAGTCGTGAGATTAAATTATCGTTGAATACTTTCAGCAACGTTTATAGTCATGAACTCAATCGATAAATAGCGTAACTTCGGATTGAGATAACAGGTGCAGTTAATAACCTTGGTTAAAAGCAATATGTTATATAAAATACACAAGTAGCCTGTTTTAGCGTCTTAACTGTGTACTAATAATAGATTAAGACCTAAATTAGATTTAAAAAACAACTTGAAATGTTGTAACCGGTGTAATTGTCGAGTGACGTATGTTATAAATCGCGCTATCAAATTCACATAAACCGAAATAAAAAAAATCTATTGAAATTTTCAGTGGTTTGCTTTATAATCTGTACTGATTTTATTGAAACTACACACATTCAATGTTACATAGAAATTTTATAATTAATTTGTTTAGCTTATCGTTTTGCTTATCAGGACTGCCTGGAAGAGATCGCTTCTTGACTATAAGGTTACCCGCACTCTTGTTTTTCCTTGTACAACTGAGTGTTAATAAATGAATAAATAAGTCTGCTTAAGTTTTATATAATATTTGTTATGTGGATATATAGGAAGAGACGGCGAATCTCGACTTATGCGGTCGTCGATATTGAAAATTGCCGTGAACTTGGCCTATGAGCTAAGATCAAGTAGGTACTTAACAACGGATGATTGGATGCTCGGCATTATTCCCATTGAAGCAATTAATTCTATATTGAAGCCCGTTTAGATTATTTTTATTATAGTTAGGAATTTGATAGATTGAAATAGATCAGTTTATTAGAGGATATAGTCCTCAGTAGAAGCTATACAATTTTATAGTTAACATAGTTTAAACTTTTTACGAATTTAATTATATTTTATTGTAAATTTACCTAAATATTTTTAAAATACAAAGAAATAGTCAAGTACTAGTCTTACATTATATATGTGTCTCCGGTTATATTCTTACCGAAGCGATGATTTTACGTAAAAATTCAACGGTCAGGTAAAAATAAAAAGACTATTCCAGTCAAAATTATACTTTATTCAAGTAAAGTTTCACAAAGCACTTTTAAATCTTCGATTTTTTTAAATTTATATTACAGTTGTAACCAGTTCGCATTATTATCAATTAATTATCATTCCAGTTAGTACTAGTGACGTGACAATGAAATCGGGATAATTTTAAACAACATTTAACCTACCCATAAAATACAGTGTTATCATAATTCTGTTAACTGCTTTGGAATATTTTTTATTAAATAATAAGGAATAAATTCTAATAGTATAAAGCCTTATACTATTATAATAATAGGATAAAAACTTGTAATAACATATTATTAATAACATAAGACATGTAATAAATAACAACACAGTCATACAAGTTATAAATTAACAACACTGTGCTGGGTCAGCAACCAGTTTGGTCAGGCTGTTCTTCACCATAGGCCTCCTCTAGTCCCCTCCACACATCTCTGTCTTGACCCAGCCTTCTCCAGCTGTAAGTTTTCTTCCCACCTTTTTCGTAGTCTTTCTTGCGTTGTCTTACCAATCCTTGGAACTACTCGGTACTTTTGTCCATTTACCTGTTGTTGACTTCATCATGTGGCCGGTCCATTTCCATTTTAGTTTGTTCCTTATGGCATTCTCAACTTTTGTAAGTTGCCATATTTTTGTAGCTTTTTCCATCACTCTTTTGCATGTTTCTATTTTGTTATGGATTTTTACTGTCTGAGGGCATGTCTGATATCAATAGTCAATACCTACGTGAGACAAGGTAGCAACTATTGAATAGTTTAGATTTTTCTGTGATGGTTACCGACTTGTTTTTTTTATTTTAAAGATCAGTAACGTTTCCAAGTGCTTGGAATAATAATCGGATTAAATTAAGATTCGTGAGCCCTCCACAGTCAACGGTCCCGCAGCCCTATTTACGGGATTATGAATAATAACAACACCCGGGCACAAAATACCAGTCGTAACTGAAATGAGTCGTAGATGTTTACGCACTTTCCATATTATGGAAATTGCGGTTTTGCACTATCCCAGACGATAATTATGTTTGTAAATTATATTTAGAAAGACTTCTACGCGAAGAGCTACTGGAAAACCTTAGATACAAAGCGCCTCGCAGATTATGTTCATTCATTCAAATTATTATTCACTAACTTGAGGTTATAACCCCAAGTTAATTTGAATATCAGTTGGTCACCTAATTCTTTAAAAATGTCACGAATCACTATCACACAAACGGTTACAAGGCCTTACAAGATAAAACAGTTTTTGTTTTCTTGTTGTATTGTTTTCTATCAAGTGCAAATACATGTGTTAAAAGTTTTTCATTAATTTATCGAATATGTTGGGTAAAGTACTATAAGAATGAAATTAAAGATAATTAAAAATTCATGACATGATTATTACAAATCAGAATATTATAAATGGATATCGAAACTGCATACATTATTGTTATTTAGCCTTATAAAAAGCTTAGATTCATATCATATCAAAAAGAAAGACCACACAGACCCACAGACACGTAAAATTTTTCAGACCTCTTTTTCCAGTTTTGTCAGTATGCAATATCCTTATTTGGTGAGTTATTGTAGTAATGAATGCACCATAGTGGCGCCAAAGAACATTTTAACATTTAAAGGTACTTAAATGATTGTTTTTTCGAGTTCCCTAATTGATTCAAGCATACCGCGCAAATTTACTCTTTTAATTGGCATTATTATCTATAAGTTTACATACAAAAGAAAACCTGTTTGCCAATAACTTCAAAAGTATCTACCTACTGCGACGCAATTTTCTCGGTGAGATCAAAACAATTTATTATAATAATGTTCAGATGTTTCAACAGTATCAAGTTAATTTGATCTATATCGAAATAATTAAAGTGAGTAAAACAAAACAAGATTTTTTTAAAAATCTGCCCGACATGTAATATATATATATATATAAAAATCAATTGCTGCTAGAAATTATGGAAAAATTGCGAAGAAGAAAGTAAAAACAACAATTTCATTTTCCCATATCAACTGTCTACTTTCCTGTGAAACATTTGACGTTCGATTCCCATTCTAACTTTTAATGGCGGTACGAAGTTCGCCGGGTTAGCTAGTGGCAAATTAAAGACACATTTAAAGATCACAGACCTTCATAAATAGTAACCAAACTCGATATACCTACGATGTCAAACTTATAATGAACTTATTTGAGGGCTAAAAAATGTTAAGTATGACCGCACAGTAGACATAAAGTTATTCAAACAGAACGATCTAGATGTATCAAGCGGTCAATAGCTCTTGAATCTTTGTCATTATGCAATAAAGGCGTTTTATTAATCAATAGAGAAGAGTGGCTCTTGCCGCCTCCTGCGACCCATTCGCACTAACTATGTACTTCCTTTTGTTTTCTTTCTAGCTTATTTTGTTCTATATATTCGTAATATGTTTATTAAATATCTTAGTAAGTATCGTTCATCATAAAATGTGACAAATTGGTACAGGTGTCTCCAAGCTTAATTTATCTTTTTAAAGACTCATCCCAAATATGAATAAAAAAATCAAAAACATCGTGAGGTTGTACAATGGTATTCAATTTCACTTGTTCATTAGAAGCCCTAAACCGTCATGCGATAAAAGTATGATGCAGCGTTTAGAATGTACCTAGCTACGATATAATATTATATATCTCTAAATAGAACATTTCATATATACAGAGTAATTACATTGTAATACCATGAAACAGTTTCTTTGTAAATAGTTAAACTATTGTGTTATTGAAGTTTCTATGTGACCTATTTAATTTTATGACTTCGTTCAATGCAACAAATTGAATAACAATACGAAGCATATTTTAAAACTAAAAAATCTCATACAGATAATAAAAGCAAGCGAAATTAAAGACAAATTTAAAACTCCCCGACATTTTAATTACAAATAATTACCTCAGCAATGGATAAACAGATTTTCATAAAATTTAGCTAAGATTCATTTCAATCTCAAATTTCAAGTAAAATAAACCACAAAATCGGTTCATTCATTTAGGAGCTACGATGCCATGAAACACGTGTAATGTCTGTTTGTTTGATTGTTTGTAATAACGTCGGGGATAAAAAATGAAGCCTACTGACTTTTCAATATTTTCATAAAATGTTACACTTCTACTTTTCTAGGAATTAGATACCTAAGTAGATATTTACAGAATATGGGTAAACTAATATTTACTAAGAATATTTGAGTTCTGACATTGCTAATGTGACGTAAATGTTTTTATATAGTGTATCACGTGTTAAAAATGATTTGTTTATTTATATCATATTATTGTATGCGACATTAAATTTACGTAAATATGTTACGTAAGAGAAATCCCGTAACAGACACACTTTTTAGTCTGTTTTATAAACGAAATATCCGTTTTCTCGAGATTTAAAAAAAACCGCCGGGAAACCCAGATGCTTGAACCACGAATGATATTTTAGGAAAAATCGTATTAAAATTAACAAACATACAAATTAAATGAATTTAAATTAACATAATAATGTTAAAAATAGCGTTTAAATATTTACAAAGTTGAACAAAACAGTTGAATACGCAATGAAAAATTGGAAAATTTTGTTATACGTTAAATAATGAAAATACGCGCCTTAATGTGTCATAATGTTTACTTTTAAATGTGACGGGTACTCGCGTAAATACAATGAGAGCTTAATTGTACTAGATATTCTATAATAAGGCATTATAGAATATTTGATAAAACTCAGCTCTAAATGAACCGGCCATTACATACTACGAAAGTTAAACTGCACCTGCGCACGTAGATATCACTTTCAGCCTCGGATTTTTTCCACTGGGGATACACTGCAACTGTCACTGTCAAAATAAAATAAAAACGTAACTCCCGCGTAACACCGGCACCGCGATACAACGAACGTACGTCCTCTTTCGCGAGCAACCATTGACTGAATGTGTTTTGTTAGGGCCGAACCAGTTATGCGCTTCATTATAACACGTGGTGTCATAGTTTATCGGTGCATCGGTGAGCTGTCGACAGAATTAGGCTCATATTCACAGGTTCGAATCTGGCGCACTACACCAGAAACTTATTAGTTTATTTTTTATATTTTTATCTAAACGTTTTTTCAACTTTTCAATCAACGTTAAAATAATATAGAAGCAAAGTTAGACAAACTTTTTTAATCGCATTTTTGGTTTAAAATCGTTTCTTACTTGCAATGATTAGGTAGTATCCATATTATATTGTAATCATTGATAATTAATATTTAATATCTACAATAAATATATTGTTATCTGAAGTTCGTTATCTAAATTTTCATATGAATTATTAAGTATATAGTAAGCATATTATAGAATGATATATGTATAGTAAGGATATTAATTTCGCTTTTCTCCTGCACACATCTTAAACCCTTCGGTGCGAATCAAGAACACGAGTTAAAGGCTTGTAGATGACATCAGCTATGCACAAAGCCTGAGGAATGTAGAAAGATTGCACTGTGTTATCAATGACGCAAGCTGCATTATCAATTTCAGGAGATTCTGAGAACCTATTTGCGATTATGAATCGCATGATAATCGGTTTTTACCGTATTTTGTATCCATTTCTCGATCCATTACTGCTTCTTTTTATACATAAAAGTAAGAAATACATATGCACTATACAGTTATAGATTATGTAGTGCTTAAATGTTTAAAAACCACGAAACAATTCTATGATAACAATTTAATTTCAAATCCCAAATAAGGATAAATCAGTTACATTGTATGTTCCTCTATTAACCAATGATTCATTCAAATTATATTTAATTATTTATATTATTCATTCATAAATACACGAGTATATCTCCATCTGGAAACGTGAGGTTGCGTTTTCCGTTTTCATTAAGAGACTATACAGAATTAACTTGGATGAAACGTGCTGAAACTCACGTATAAATTATTATTTTCCCGGGGAAGAGAAAATGGTTTATTTCATTAAAAACTAGTGCCGTGTCCCAGTTTTATATGAATTTCTATATATTACCCACGTCGTTTTTACTGTGTTGAATGTACTGATTATAGATTATAGATTATAGCTGATTATATTAAAAAAACAATTTATTCAATTGGTCACCTCCAGTTTTTTTTTTGAAGGTCGGTTTATAAACAGTGTAAACTTGCAATGTTTGTACATAAAATCGCTCTCAAATTTCTCTCATACAAGTGTAATTGAGAACAATTTAAAAAATCCGACATGATTACAACAAGAATATCTCATAAATGGATAAACAGATTTTCAACAACTGCAGCTAAGATCCATCTTGATCACTTTAGGTGTATTTACTCGTATTATTCGATTTATTGCCATTTCAAAATAATAGAATTCCCCTGGATTCGATGTTCCAACGACGCATACGAGTGAACCACTTAACCATTGAGGCGGTTAACGATGTCAATGAAGTATGTAAATTAAAGTCACAAACAATATAAAAGGCAGGAAAATTCCCAGCTGTAATTGATAGGTGGCTCACAAATGGGTTTCAATTAGCTCGCCTGTTGCACACTTGTTGTCTTACTCTTATCAATGTGGGTCGCTCTGATGCAATGTTTTGTTCTACATCCTTTCCTTATTCATTTCTTCCTATATACAAGGATTAATGATAGACTGTAGGTATATATCGACTATATATGTTAAGTTAGGACCATGTGTTTAAATAGCACTGTATATTTAATGATCTTTTATAAATAGACGCGTTTTACATAAAACAACGTATGACACTGCGTTTCATAGAGACAAATTGCTTACCTTACTAAAACTGTGTCAGAACTCAGATAATATATTATTATTCTAAAATAAATGAAAATACATTTATTTTAAAGATTTTAGTAAATACAAAAACAAACATCGTATTTTTTTTTATTTAGGTATTTTTAATTTCATATCAAGTTTATTTTTCTTGTTATTTTGTATTTCGTTTCTTCTTTGTTTTACTAAGACCGATAAATAGGAGTTTACATCATATTATAACCATTTACATAAATTGAATTAATAATTAAAGTTTAGGTACATTTCCAAAAAGAAAGACCCACAAAAATTATGTAGCTTAGTTAAAATGATAATGAAAGGAAAGTTAAGTTATTTGTTGTTTTATAGTCGGATTTTTTTCAATTTATCACAAGGACACTAGTTGCAGTCCACATTATGCTCGCATTACATTAATTATGATAAGCGAAAGATTTCCGAGCCGTCTCCTTGAAGTCATAATCAGGTTCCGATAATATTGATAGAAAGTGCTGATGTTTTATAACAAGTCCTTAAACAATGACCGATTTAAAACGATACTTGGTCGTCAAAATATACATTCACAACGGCTTTTATTTTTAAACAAGACCTCTAGACCTATATTTAATCAAAACAGGAATTATTTCATTTAATTAAAATTTGATTTATCAGATCATTATCAATATTTAGATATAACTAGCTGACCCGGCGAACTTCGTACCGCCAATAAAAAGTAGAATGGGAATCGAACGTCATATATTTGACAGGAAAGCAGGTAGAACAGTTTATACGGGAAAATGAAATTGTTGTTTTTACTATCTTCCATAGAAAAGATAAACGATAAGTTGTTAATTCTGTCGATTTAGATCTCATTTTAAGTAAGGTCAATGCTAGGAATGAGGTCACATGAACAAAAATATGTTTATATCACGTTTTTGTCATTCATAAACATATTTTGGTTCATAACGGTGACAAAAATATGTTTATCACCATTTGGGACACGGTGACATCACCACAAAAATAGGTTATACTCGCTTTCTATGCTCCGGTCTGTTTTCCAATTTGGAATTTCCAAAACTATAAGTAAGTTTTGGAAATTCAAATGAAACTTCACGTGGAAGAAATAATGACATGAATAAACGTTTTGGTTGGGTAGAAAAATGATCAGTGAAACCAGAAATATATCTTTCCCTACATAGGTGTAAGGGATGTAAGCAAACACAGGCAACACTCCGACAATAATGTCGGTGAAATTGGGTATTTTTAAAAGCTACCATCGGTTCGGAGGGTTGGTTGGTTCTGCCAAGAAGAACCGGCAACTCTTAAAGGTACTTTTCGACAGACAACATATAATTTGAATATACAAAATTGCTGAAAATGTTCTTACATAACTAAAATCAATGAACCTAATACGGGCTTTCACTTAATATTCGATATATTACTATCGCATGTTTGATAGAGCAATGCCGCTGTGTTATTGTGCATTTATTCTATAGTTAACGCGTGGCGGAAAGATAACATCAAAGGCGGTCATTATATTGATAAATGACAATTGTCTTGTCCTTTGAGGACAATATATGTTCAATCGAGACTCGTGCAATATTATTTCTCGCTAAGGATACGTTCGCACCGCTTGCTAAAGTTAACATAGCCCCGCGAACAAGACCCGCCTGTACTTACATCTGTTCATTCAATACGAGCTCAACAATTCCTTTGGCGTGTCCTAGCAAATAACCTAGCTTCAAAGTAACCATTGTGAACGTCGCCGTATAGTCATTAAGAAGCATTGTCAGCTATTGTATCGATTTGAATTGAATGCATAGGCGCCGCAAAGTTATCAAACAGATCGATCGGTAGATAAAAGTTCTAGTTATAAGGCAAATTATAACCACTGTCAGCATAGCCTTGCTGGTGACAGAACGCGAATAATAAGTGGCACTAAAAATACATTTCAGACCATAATTTAAATCAATCTGCATATAATAACCTTATAATAAACCTCTACGTGGATTTCAAAGTTCATGTTACACTTTTTTTACTGTAATAAGATTTAAAACTTACTTAAACCTAGTTTTTACTTACCTACCTATTACTTTACCTGCTCATATTAATAAAACATTTTGTCATCTTTGTACAAAATTTATTTAGACGTAGCATAGTTTTAAGAAATGTTTATAAATCTCAAAAAAGAAACTTACAATCGGCTTTTAAAGCACTTTGTAAAGATGGACGTCAAGTGAATACCAGCTTTAAACCCGAACTACGGGTTGAATTAGCACTTAGGTATAGAAAGAAATTAGTCTAATTGTTTTTGGCTTCAGTACCTAATATCGTTTTGCAAGCATCATCTTCACTATAAACAGTGTTATGAAATTTTGTTCATCAATTCATTAATGGATGAACAAATTTTTATAAATATTCAGATTTCATGTCCCACAAAAAATTCTTAGCTAAGTTCCATATCGATTAACTCGGGTTTCAAACAAAAATAAACCGCATCAAAATCGCTCTATTGTTTAGGATGCCACATGTCAAACTTAAAATACCCCTCGGATATTAATAATCTTTGGAAGTTAAAAAGAGAGAAATATTATTTTTAACTGTCCTCAGAAGGAATCGCGGGCGTTCGCTTTGACAAATATACGTGATGACCAAAAATGGATTTATTTCAATGTTACTATGACTTCACTCCACAAAAATGTCTTTTACTCATTAATTTATTCAGAAGTTACTTTGTCAACGTTGAGAAAATGGTTCTTGGTAAACTGTCACTTGTTAGGGGATTTCTAAACGGGCTATTTTTCCAAGAAGTTGGTATATTTTGTCTGAAATTTTAATAAGTAATTGTTTTTGTATTAAACTATTACTTACTTATCTTTATTTACTCTTTTATCTTGTCTTATATACATTCTTGAATATAAATATTTATAAAAAATAGTCTTCCCCGCCTGATGCCATGAACAGAGCCCATGACAGTACCTAGTTGTAGTAGTCACAGAGTCAGGAACCTCCTCACAGTACATGCCGTGTTTAGGAGTAGGTACCATCTTCTGCATCTGGCCGCTGACCCAACCAATTATATAATATTGTAATTAAAAGTATATTACAGTTCTGTATGACTATAGAATAAATTCATGAAAAAATAAAACCGACCTTAAATGAGCCTGCCCTAAATATAAGGACGTCAAAATGTAACCTAACAGAAAATCATAAACATTTTAACCCTAACTTACTCCGACTGAAATATTTTATTAAAAACAATTAAAAAGCCTGTATTGCCTATACATTCCAAATATTACTTAATTGTTGAATCATTGTTGCTATTTTATTCAGTTTAAAGTACGATAATACGTTGTTTTAATAAATTTCATTTACTAGAAACCTCCAGAAAAAGCCTTCGTTTACGTTCACCATGCAATCATCCTGGGATGTTTGATTATACAATGTTTGATCACAAAACGTCGTAATCCTGCGCACCATAAATAGTAATATGATGATTTTGTTTAAGAAGTGCGTCACTTGGGATGTATATGTACGTAATCCACGACGCCCACGTCGCCTTTACAAATTCAGAATAACTAATTGCTAACCACTCAATTGGATATATAATTGTTATATGCGATTCTTTTATAAAGTTAAACATAAAAACAACATTATGTTGGAATGTAATTCTTATACACATAAAAAAGAACAGACTTCAATGACAAATTTATACTAATAGTAAAAAGCTAAAGAGGTTTTTGGTTGAATGTGCTTATCTCAGAAACTACTGATTTGAATTGATTAATTATTTTTGTGTTGGATAGTCCATTCATCGAGGAAGGCTATAGGATATACAACATCAAAGTACGACCGACAGGACCGAAGAATCTATGAAAAATGTTGCAAAAGCGCAAAAAATATTTCCATTGAGAGCTTTCGTTGCGTGCGCTTCGTAAACAGTTAAAGTTACAGAAAAATCTCATAAGAAAGAATTGTTTACCTTTACAAATGGGAGCTAGTTTGCTATATGTGTACAAATAACTGAAGTAAGTGTTTATTAGCTGACTCCATTCTATTTTCACGTATCATATTTTGCAACAATACTTAACTATTCATAAAACTGTCCATAAAATATGAATTTTATAGCTTTCGTGTTTATGAAAAAATGATTTATTTGAAAGAATCAATATTTCCACAGATTCATAGGTTTACATAACATTGCACCTGCAAAATGTAAGATCTGTTTAGATTACCTAATCATTTTTTCGTCTGCCTTGCTTTTGTTATACTTTTGTAAACTTTGTTTTAAGATTAAAAAGATTTCTCTTCTTTAGCTTTATAAATATTTCTTAATATTGCTACGAGTAAGCTATTAAAAATCATGGCTTAGTGGCACATTTGTCTGCGTAGTGGTCCGGAGGTCCTGATTTCAAATCCAGGAAAAGCAATTAAATTAAAGAATCGATTCTGTTATATAATATGTATTTTAAGATTCTGTCTGTTTTAAATTAAAAATGTGAATTCCCGTAACCTCTCTGTGGGGCATGGGTCAGATAATTTTCCATTTTTGCAACATTTTTCATTGATGCTCCTTATTTATCGTAGCGCGATGTTATATATACCCTTCCTCGAGGAATGTACTTTTCAACACAAAAATAATTTTTAAATTCGTTTCTGGAACCATTAGGTAATATTAGAAATATTAATATGGAATCATAGATATCAAACACGTTCGATACTTTACTATAAACTTTATTGATCGTCAAGTGGGCTAAATTTAAACAATGATATTGCATATTGAATTTGTGCCAATTTCTAAACTTATGACAAATGCAAACATTATTTTCGAGAAACGATTGTTATGACTACCTACTTTACATGCTCTTGCAGTTTTTAAACATAGGTATGCCTTACGTCATCATCGACAGTAAAGAAATCGGGTTCGAATTCAGGACAATGAGAAAAGATAAGATAAATTATTCATACCAATGTACCTATAGCTTACAAGCTAACATAGGTGAAATAAACGCAGAATTGTTTATCACATGCTACATAGAAGGATTCGGGTTTTTTCCAGTACAAACTTTGAACACTATTCAACCCCCAACGAAAACAGACTAGTGTTATAAGATTGACGTATTTTTGTTTTTGTCTGTGGGTGTGTCTCTCTATCGCATCGTAGCTCCAATACGAATGGACCGTTTTCGATGCGGTTTTTTTGTTTGAAAGCGGACCTGATCGAGATGGATCTTAGCTACAATTTATGAAAATCGATTCATACGTTTATGAGATACCCTTATTTGTAATAAGCATGACAAACTGTAATGACAAGCGATAAAAGTAAATCTCTTAATGTGAAAAATTCCCCCTTAGTCAACTTTACGCCCAAACACGTTGATATCAAAAAATTAAATCTTATTGTAATGTTATCTTGAAATATGAATCTGTTATGTTATCACAATTGTCATATAAGCCTATTACTTCGTTATATTTGTCACATATTCAAAAGTATAAATTATGTAGAAGTGTATGTCAGAGAGACATCGACATCGGAAAAAGTAGGTAATAATTATAATAGGATAATTGAGGTAACTGAGTTATTTAAATTGATTAAGATTAGCCACTTTATTTATAAAAGTATCTCAACTACGATTTTGGGACAGTGTTGTGTCTCGTTTTTGCAACTTCAAATGCACACCAGTGAGTAAGTGACAAAAACATTGTTTCAAGATAAGCGACAATTATAAGTAAGGGGGCAATCTTAATCTTTATGATTTTTACATTGAGATAGATTTAATCTATATCGATTTAATTTATATTGGATCATCTCATCGCCTGTCAGACAAAACAGAATATTAAGAGTAGGAGTAACTGCTGGTACTTCTTATCCAACGTAGAAAGATTTGCGGTATTAGCTAGTCTTAAAATATAAAATAATAAATTATCCGCTTCAACAAAATATATGAATCGTTAAGATTAATGGTTGATTCTATGATAATAACTAATAGTACAGTACTGGCGTTATTGTGCTATTATTACTCATATTTCTTTATTACCTTTGATGGTTTGCCAGTTCATTTAATAATTATAATTAATTTGTTTAATCGCTAAGCATGAACACATGTGTAGTTATTTTAATCTATCATCCAACATATTATTTATTAGCTGTGTCACGCTGTTTCAATCACGTTTATGGAAAAAACCTACTAAGCTCTCTCAGAAGGATTTTTTTTCCGTTTCAGAAATATTTTTCATCGATGATCCGCGTCTATTGGTCATAGTGTGGTGTTATGTAGCTATAAAGAAAACCGGTTTATTAATATTTTGTTACTGGTTCTTTTCTAGTGTCAATTGTCACGACCTGCGACAATTGACATTTTTGATGAATAAAATCGGCGGTAACACTTTGTCTAGAATCTAGATAGTAGATTTTTGTTGTAAGGTTTATACGGAATAAAAACAAACATATTGTAGTTTTTGTTTTATTAGCCTTCCTCGATAAATGTTCCTACGCTAAGACGAAAATAAGGTTAGTGAAACCACGGTGTCCCGCTAGTTATTTGAAAAAGCTTAGGCAATTACGTATATATGTGCATAGTTGACTTCATACCAAAATTTGATTAAAATATCACTGACATAGGCACTGCGAAGTACATGAAATGTTAAATGTGAAATTTGGATGGAAAGTGTCAAAGTGATAAAGGAAACAATTATTATTGTTGCAGGTAACGGCACCGAAGTTCCCGGTGGTGATTAAGATCGGACACGCGCACAGCGGTGTCGCCAAGGTGAAAGTGGACTCTTTGACCGACTTCCAGGTACGTCTTACCCCTACATCGTACATATAAGGATACGTGGGACTTATTATTTATTTTTATTTTAGCAAAAAAAACTACATTTAAATTCAGCCGCAATTATAGGAGGAAAATTATCACAAAAATATAAAAAAGTGTTCCTATATTAGTAGAAACAAATAATTACTTTTTATAGAAGATATCGCCGATACGACGATATTATTCTATAATGTCGATTTTACTCAATAATTATGAATTAAGTAACGCTCATATTTTTTTCTTAGTTAAAATAATGTAATATTTCATTTAAATTAGTTAATAAGTAGTTAAAATTCATTGAATAGCTGTTGCTGTTATATACAGACATCCTTAATAAAATAATAATATGTAAAATCGTACTATAAGTTTTGATTTCTGTGAACATTTTCATTGTTATTTTCAAAGCATTTAAACGTGAACTACGTTTAAACAGATTGATATCACGCTCTAACACGATACTTTAATTACATAGTTATGGCGTTACACTATTTAACAATTAGTCCAATGTTCACTGAATATTTAATGGTCTGCTAAGTTATTTACGTGTCTGTTTATTGAGCAGGAGATCCTGGGTTCAAATGACGGGAAATCAATTGGTTTCCCGTCAAGTATTTTGGTTGGGACGGCACATAAGATAGTAGGTGATGAATTGATCGCTTGCTGGCCTGTAAAGAAAATTGTCAGTGAAACAAATGCAGAAATATGTCTGGCCCTTGTAAAATTAGTGGTTATGTGATTTCAAATTCTAATGCATCAAAAGAAGGCGTATTATTATTACAATTTTGAGCTGTCTGTGTGTCTGTCTGTAACATCGTAGCTCCTTAACAAATAGACCGATTTCGATGTGGGTTTTTTGTTTGAAAGTTAACGTGATTACCATATAATATGAGTATTTCTTCTTTCATTTATAAGTTATTCTAATTTGTAATTAATACGTTGGAGGGTTTAAAGTGAACTTTTTTTCTTCAAAATCTTTTGTTCCAAATAAAAACCAAAGAAAATCTTTAAGAATTAAACGAAATCTTAAATAGGCGGCGGACTTACGGTCTAGTAATCACTTATCACGAACTTCACGAAGGTAATTTCAAAACGTTTTACGGAAAATCCGCTTTAAGCCGTTTACCTTACTTTGACGAATGAGGACGAATTCTAGTTTTTAGAAATAAAAATAAATCTTTCTGTGGTTGTTTAAAATTTACATTACAAGAGCGGGGTTAATTTCTGCCAATGAACTGACAAATTGAGAAGCACAGGCATCAATATTAATTCCGTTGTTAATTTTAATTTTTATTAGTGCCTAATTATAATCATTAAGGACATTCTAAAATCCATATTTTTTTATACATAAACACAGTAGAAAGTTTAGGACTTTAAATTTGAAGATTTTTTACTATAATAACATAATCCTTGTAAATTTTTTCAGGACATTGCTGGAGTTGTAGCGATGCTGGGCACATATTGTACTGTCGAGCCGTACATCGACGCAAAATACGACATTCACATACAGAAGATTGGAACCAACTATAAAGCTTTTATGTAAGTACTCTTCGTGCACTTCCTTGTCTCTTATAACCCCTTCAAGTACATTTTCGAAATAAAAGGATTGAAATTCGGTTTTATTTAGTCCCAAATAACATGAATCCATCAACATCAACACAACATAGATACAAAAAAAAAACCTTAACCTAACTGCAGCCTCTATAACAGGCGCAAATGTACAACAAAAAAAATATCAAAATTTACATAAAATTGAATTAATAATTTATACGAAAAAAAACCAGCAAACTGTTCTAGTTCTAATACGAGCAAGAAACCAAAAAAGTTAGGGTTTTAGTCGTAAGTGGTAACAAACACTTTCGCATTCAGTATTAGAAACTTGTATTTTGCAACTTTTGATCTCTTTGATAAGCTATTCAACGGTATAAATCATAACGTAAATAAATGTTTAGAATGCGTAAGTTGAATAGCGGCCATATATGGTTTAATCCGATAAGTCCTTAGATTTAGAAATAGCCTTTTGTGAATGTTTACCTCATAACAGTGTCTTAATTTAAAATTAGTAATTGCCTATTTTCGTAATTATATTTACTTTTAAATTAAATCCGTTCCTATACCTACCAGCGAAGTAACGCATCTGCGAAAGACGAGGAGCAGAAAAACTGCCTTCCGAAACAGAAGGCAAGTTTTTTAACTCTGGTGTTTTAATTGATTTGGAAGATTGGTTTGGAAGAAGATTTGATTTGGGAGATTATGAAATAATTTAGGCAAATATAAATTCAACCTTTACGTCATTGATAAATATGTATTACTATGTTTTAGGCGCAAGTCTATATCTGGCAACTGGAAAACTAATCAAGGCTCAGCAATGTTGGAAGCTATCGGCATGAATGATAGATACAAGATGTGGATTGATGAGGTAAACCTAACGATTGTCGATTTGTTGATTGTATCAACTCACTTAATATATATCTTAACATATCGATGGTGTAGTGGCCATACCTCATTTTATTTATTTATTATTTCCAGCCTTGAAACTAACATGACAGGTGTAACCTAGCGTTAGTCTAGAATCTTATAATATATAGTTGAAATATCTTATTATAAAAAAATATGGGTGTACCATAATACTGAGACACGGAGCAAACGGATTTAAAAAGAAAAATAATGACCTATTTAGGTGATCAGGCTTTTATGCCTACCCAACGAAACATCATCATGTTTTCCCAATATCCAAACTCATTCATTTCTTCTGAATCTCTGAAGCGTGAAACTGCCTTCGTGTAGTTAAGAATTTGATGTACATGTAATTTTAAAGCTTCATAAACAGTGTAAATCGTAAAAATTCTTTTTACATAATGTTCAGCAATTTTGAGCTGTGTACATATAAAATTGGACATAACATTGTACATAATACAATTTAGTTGCCTTCGTAAGGTATGACAATTATATAACAAAGTACATCATTATTTCTATTTCAATCTCTTTCTATTTGTGAAATAAAATATCGTAATATCGATTTCCCTTGTTTCTAAGAAGGTCACGTTTGCGATCTTGAAACATAAATTGAATAAACGATCCAGTTGCAATCATTTATTTGTATTGGGTTTGATTTATTTAGATTCGGCTTGAATAAAATCTTTCAAATAATACTGTTTTTTTTTTGTAAAAACAGAGTTATTGCGAATTCTTCTTTTTTATATAGTACTTCCCCGCGAACTTTGTATCGCTTCAAATTTCCGAACAATAATGTATCATCTATAAAACGTCATTCCATAGAAAATGTTTGAGAAAACGCATTTTCTTTATAAATACTTTTTTTCGTGAATTTTTCTATATTTTTAATAGTTATTCTCGAATTAAACGAATTCAACAAATCAGAGATCATCCAAATCGGTACATCCGTTCTTAAGTTATTAATGGTGTAAAGAAACAAACTTAAATTTATTATTATAAACATGAAATTTTTTTAACCTATAATAATAATAATGATAACATTTTATTATACATTCTCATTCCTTTTTTTATAGGGAATAATTATAAACTCTGATGCACGCATGTTTTGTGAGTAAATGAAAGTTTAATTTAATGTTAATGAAACTTTTATGTTTTATAGGTCAGTGAAATCTTTGGAGGTCTCGAAGTTTGTGCTCTAGAACTGGTAGTGGGGAAAGACGGTCGCGAACACATCATAGAGCTAAATGACTCCGCTACCTCATTCATGGGTGACTCTCAGGAAGAAGACCGCCGCCATCTTGCTGATCTTGTCTTCCAACGGATGCAGGTAAAATTCTTAGACTATTTGGGACACGTGTCAGCCTTGAGGGCTGTACGTAAAGGATATTGAGGAACCCACGCTTGGTTCTCACATAGTTTTAGTGGTACATGATAAGCGTAAATATCATGTCCACTTGACAGATATTTTTGTAGACATGGTCGATTTTCAACTGACTTGTACTATTCAGAGCAAGACGCGTTGTTGAAAAGCATTTTATAATGTTTACTATTCTTTATGAATAAATGATGTCACTTTGTGAATTGCAGAATGTCTGCCGCCCCGGTATCACCAAAACGACATCCCGAAGCTCTGTATCGGGCAGTGGAGCCGCGTCACCAGAAGAGCGTACCCCGGCACATGTCCCAGGGGGTCCCCCGACTGTCCCACCCCCTGCCCCCTTAGCTACTGCGACCAGCATCGACCGCCCCTTGCCCCCGATACCAGCTGAACCATCGCAACCACCACCACCGCCACTCACTCGCCGAGATTCTCAAGGTAAACCTTTTAAAACTGGCATCATAACAGCTAGATTATTTTAAAAAATCATATAAACTTTAACTCCCTTACTTGTAAGTAGTAAATATATTATTATATGATAATATGTATAAACTTTGCTCAACAAAATTTTTTCCCCAAAGTTTTATTAGAGACACTTGATACATTGAAACATTTCAAGCAACGTTTAGAAGTCAGGGCTCTACTTGCCGTCTTAAAATTTACTTAGTTGAGATCATTAATTTAGATAATCCATTATCAAGGAGATCAAATATTTTCTTCAATATGTTTTTTTTCTAACTCTAAGATGATCGCATACTAAAACGTACTACTGTGTACTCGACAGTGTCCCAATCATCAACGGTCTCATCCACATCCGGTGTACCACCACCAGCTACTACCGCTAGCGCCACCACAACGTCCACTGGCAGCCGCTTCTCCCGCCAAGGGTCTCTCAGCGCCGCACTCACCGAAGACGCTGAGGACACCATGAAGAACCTTCGGAAGACGTTTGCCGGGATCTTTGGGGATATGTAAACCATTGTTTTCTGGAATTAGGTTTCTCATTTCATTTTTATTGATATTCGTTTGAGTTCTAGTAGCGATTCTGATTGAAATTGTGAAGATGAACCAACTTAGCAAGGCGTTATTAAAAAAAGAATCGTTTTTAGTGATGCAAGAGAATATAACCTCTGATTTTGATGATTGAACCTTAAAAGTTACTTTTTGTTTTTCATATTCTTCTTCATTAATTTTGAACTTTTAGGTACAAAAGGAATTATTTTTACTTAGCTTGGCTTACAGAATTATAAATATCGCAAGTGAATGATATGAATTACCATATTTCTGATCGATATTACGCGCGACAAAATTATGAAAAGATTTTATATATTACATAGCAGTTTGTTGGTAAAATAATGAATACGTTTTATTATTATTGAATGAAAATGAAGCCATAACCTATTTCCTGTTTGCCTCTTCCTGAACATTTAGTTTAAGTGTTGATAGTAATAGATTTTTTACAGTTAGTTAAAGATATGAATTTTACGAATCATCTAAGCTATATTGTGATGGAGACTCGAAACTTTTTTATTAATCGCAAAATACAAAAATTAACGTATCTAATATATGATCTATGAATCTCATTAAAAGTTAAAACTCATCAATACTTTGCAACATAGCTTACATTTTTAGTACCTTCTGTCAGATTTATAAGTATTAAATAATTTAATTTATATAATTAGTAGGCAGTGGCTACCTTTAGAGTATTGTTAGTTTGGTATAAGCTATTTAAGACAATATTGTTGATGCAATGTATTCCACATTTTATAACATAATTTATTTAATCCTAGTAGTATCTTAGATTAAGGAACTAAATATAATATCTATCATTACTTGCTTCCTCTTCGTAAAGCTTGCTTTTATCGTTATATAGATGTGCTTCTCATCAGAAAAATCAAATAGTAGGAAAACTACTGCAAGTAAACTTCTAATCAGATTTAAAGAGGATTAATGTCGTTTAATATAAAACATTAATCTAAAACTCATTCAAAACCAAACTTCAGATGTGTTTTGGTTCATTTTTATTTTGATGAGAAGTATATATTATTCAATATATATTTTTCATTAGGTACATATTAATGTATCCCAAGCTTCTCATTCGTTAAAAGAATTGATTTGTTATAAAAGACTGCTCTGACATTATCAATTTTATCATATCATCAATTTTTCACGTTGTTATTATTGTTATGCGTGCTTCAACTGTGAACTGTTTCTAAATTTTAATATTCAGTAGCTTAGTATCTAGGAATATTTGAGTGTAAGTAGCTGAATTTGTGAGTTTATCAGAGCTGTATAAGTACTTATAGTTAGGAGATGCTTAAATATAACAAAAACCTATTTAGAACCTATAAAGCTTTTGTAATATGTGTATGGCAATCATGAGTTTACTGTGGAAAATTTCGATAGGTTTTTTAAAATTAGCAACTGTCAAGCAATAGGTTGCAAATTGTTTCTCGAACGAAACACAACTGCTCACATGACTCGAATGCATTCCGCAAATACCTAACTTTAACTTTGTGTGTGTCGAAAGAATTCGCGTATACTAAGCCACGAACAAATAGTTTGTCGAATACTTAACATATGATTGCCGTCTTCGTAACCTTGTGATTTACTCCACCAGAGGTCCTGGGTTCGAATACCGGAGGGGTAGGCAGTAGCACTTGTAAAAAAAATGAAGAATTAAACATAATATGCAGAAATGTGTGGTCCCAAAGCTCTACTCTCGAGATTCAGGATTTCATTTTATGATAGTTTCAAACTATAAGTACTTATAAGGGAGAGATATTGCATAAGTACATAAAAAAGGCCATTTAAAACTTTTGTTTGCGCATATCATAGCATCTCATGTATACAACGAATATTACATGTTTTAGACAATTAAGAATGGCATAAAGAATCAGGATGGGCATGCTAAGTTTCGAAAGACCGGGGAAGGAGTTGTAGAGGTTGTAGCAGTTTAAAGGTTGTGACAGAGGCAAGGGCCTTTAGAAGTGAGAATAGTGCGTGATGGATGTCCTTTGTCGAAAAGTATATTTGTATGGAAATGACGTAAGTCGTGTTTTTACAACATCAAATGTCACTTTCATATACATTTACTTAGCGTCAGGTGACAACCATCACACACTTTTTGCTTGTCTAAAGGCCATGGAAAATTTTTCGGAACGGTCATAGCGATTAGCGAGTTGATTCTTTTCTTATGCACCACTTGTAGTAGGCCACATCTTCTGTTGCCCCCGGGAAACGGTTGCGTTAATTGAAAGTCAAAAAATTGACCAAAAGAATTTTTTTAACCAAATCGAAGTCAATAGAAACGTGTCTTTGCTGGGGCCTTGGCATTGTGTCACAAAAATACGATATGTGTAGAAGATATGTACTTATATGCACACGTAGTTAGATTTTGACACGAAACCATTAGCTCTAAGTATTAAAATCGGTTAAAAGCAATGTAAACAGGGCCTCTCAAATGTATGACCTTTTCCGAGTACAAAATTTCTACTATGTTATTCAGAAAACCAAAAACAACAAGTACATACTTTAGATATAGAATCATTTCTCAAAATTAAAATCAAAAAATTTTCGTACCACTGCTTAGTTAACATTTGGTCTTTATTTCCTATATATTTTTAATTTAAATTAATTTAAATATTATTTTAGAGATTATAACCGCATCAACACTTTAAAATTATATTGATATAGAAATAAGAAAAGATCGAGGAAAGGTTTTAAGATTTGAGAGCTGCCTATTCATCATAAAATGTCTTTTATTTTAGATGATTCTCGAAATATATGTTAAAATATAAATTATAAACTTAATCTAATGCTGTTGTTGTTGTTGTTGCTGAACAAGTTATACATGTATCTACTCGTAATGATTTATCATGATAAAATCAAAGGAGAATAACTTATTACATGAAAAACTTAACTGAAGTCAGGAAAAATAATATGACTACTGCAGACAGTGGGAATATATAATAAGTCAAATGTCACATTTTTAGTTTTTTTCGTAGAAAGAGAACTAATTTACAGACTTAAAGAACAGT
The DNA here is from genome assembly GCA_912999735.1 of Aporia crataegi. Lineage (NCBI taxonomy): Eukaryota > Metazoa > Arthropoda > Insecta > Lepidoptera > Pieridae > Aporia > Aporia crataegi. The sequence continues at coordinate 615,431 of OU538742.1, forward strand.
ATCTAAAGCGTTGTGTAATTTTCGAGAAATGGTCACGGGCCCTTTCTTAATAGCTTTGTGCACACCGTTGTATCTATAACCGACTTCTGTTGTATTTGAACAACTCTAAAGCCCTGAACAGTGTGACGCGGATTCTTCGAGAGTATACACGGGATTTTCGGACACGGGGCTATTGACTCACACTGGTAACTTGTATTGAAATGACATAAGTCGTGTCGTTACGACAGCATACGTTTATTCCATACCAATTTCCAGCATTAGGTTTTTGTCTACGGTCCTTGGATTAGGATTAATGTTCTGATTTCGCGGTCATCCGAGTCGTACTTACTGTGTAACCTGTAATTTTAATTCCACTAATCTCAACGATTTTATCATGATAATTGTATAATTAAGGACATGGTCTGTCGTGAATATAACTTCACTTTTAATTTGTGATTTCCCAGATTTGGTGTTTTAATCTTAAATAAAAAAGCAATAATCTTGTTTAAGTATTCATTATATTAATGACATCCATGTCTAAATTTAATGGAATTTGAATGCATGTTAATCTATATAATAAATATATACCAAATACCTCTTTTGGTAACTACTTTATTTAGTGTTTTATTAAAATGATTAGGTTGTAATCCTGCAAGAAGCTGGAGGAAAGATTCTTTGTTGAAACAAAGGCTTCCTCCAGTTTTAAAGTGATTCAAATAAAAGTCTTTTTGTTTCATAAAATAATGGACATAATAATTTAAATATTTCAAATAAAATTAAAGATACAAAGACATTGATTGATTAAAATTATACGAAACTAAAGCAACAAATTAAAAAGAAGTAGGTAGCAACAGATAAATACATCCAAAACTAACCAAATTAAAAATGTTGCTAAACTTGAAACAATATCTGAAATGCTATATCACTTTCTCATTTACCTGCATTTGCTGTCGCAAAACGAGACAAAACACTAAGTGAAGTTCCTAGTTTAGCAAGGATTATAAGTAAGAATTAATGTTATTACAAAATTTCAAACTTGCAAGACCATTAAAATGGTCATTAATAAATGTTACCAGATGAAAAAATGAAGATATAATAACAAATAAAATCTAAAATTAACGATATCCAGCAGGGTCCATTCCGGTGTTGAGACTGTAATTTCTATACATGCCAGCTGCGGCTAAGTGGTTCGTGAACGTTTGGCCAGCGGGGAAAAACACAGAAGGAACCGAGTGGTAACCTAGAATGAGAATGGTCATTTCAACTGATAGTTGAGTTTAATCGTTCATAAATAGAAATGTGTGCTGCGGTCGTAGCGTGCTGTTATATAGCTTAAACCTTTAGCGATATATAGACTATGCAATACAAAAATATTTTTTTGGTTCCCGAGATTAGTTTATTAGAGATTAGATTATTATATAAATTACTGTCGTGTTTGTATGGAAGAATGTTCCTAGCGCGATTTAAGAACATCGGCGCTATCTTGTGAGACTTAGGCGCAACAGAAAATTCAGACTGTAAACGAGACGTAGTCGGTAATTTATAGCAACCCCTGCTAAGCTGGGGCAGGTTGTTGATAAATAAAATAACATGTGGGTGTTAACTTAATTATACTTTTATTCCATAACATAAAATACATCCTTATAATAAACTTCTGCTTAAACAAGGCGTCTTTTCTTTGTCTACTTAGTAGGTGGTGGATCCATTTTCGTGTTCAAAGAATAGTTACGATACATTCCAGCTGCAGCCAAATAACTGGAAAAGTCTTGGTTCTTTGGAAAATAAGACGTTGGAACAGTATGTAGGCCTAAAATGGTATCATTTAAGCTAGTTTAATCAATCTCATAATTCCATTAATACAAAATTCATCTGTTATTACAGACAAAGTTATTTTTGAAAAATTCAACCACGAAAATTCAAAAAAACGTTAAAAACCTCAAAGTTTTTAAGTATTGAATATAAAATATATAAAGTGATTGTATGAATATTGTACGAAAGGAGAAATACTTAATTTTTACTTTTTTTTTACTTAATTGCATCCAATGAAATATTGACTCTCCAAATCCGGAAATTCACGGTTCAAATGTATAAAAATCTCCGTTCATTAATATTATTAAACGATACCTGGCGGGAACCATCCGTATTCGCTAGCCGTAGTTCTGTAGAATGGGTGCTGCTTGCTCAGTTGACACCCGTAACCGTTGAACCAATCTGGAAGGCATTTCAAGAAAACCATGATAACAAAGTATATGTCATAAACAGATGAGCAGATTTGTATAAATTGACAGCTAAACATGAAAATCGGTCCATTCGTTTACGAGTAGTAGCTACGATGTTACAAACTGACATGACTTACAAAAAGTACGTAAAACAGTTTCATATTGATAAGGTAACATATAGGTTTACATATAGGTATAGGTAGGTACGAATGTCTTTATCTATGTCCGCTCATAACTACTAAAGAACTCACTCGATTTCGACATGGTTTGTTGATGATTCTTTACAGAAATGTACACATTCGCGCAAAGGAAACTTTTTTGAACTTTTTAGAATTTGAATCATCGGTGACATTGGTGTTATGTTTAAAAGCACCAAAAGTAACTTATTACATTAAAATACCTACTAAAAAAAGGTCATTGAAATCTATAGGTTCTACTGTAAAGAAACATACTGTTCCTATAAATTGATGCGGGTACAATTAATATTGCTAGCTATCTGCATTTACAATGTAATATCTAAAAGAACGCAAAATTTCAGCAACCATATATTTATGAAAACATTTTATATTTCAGGGACGATGGGGTTGATTAATTACAAGTAATAACGCAAACTTATTTTCAGAAATAATGTTATTAAAACTTTATTTCTAGAAATTAATAGAATGACTACAACCAAAAGCTGCTATATTTCCAATACTTATATATATCTTTTAACGGAGAGGAGTGTCTTACGTGGATGTTCAAATCTCTTCGGCAAGTTACAAGTGGCAAACACGTCCGAAGTCTTGACCTCTGGTTTCCTGATCTCAGCCTGCAAGCTCGCCCTATCGCTGCAGGTGGCTGAACAGAATCCTGGTTGTTTTTGTGAAGAATGTTCGTCACTCATTCTTCGCGAAAATATCTAATAAACGTAGATAAAATGTCTCCAAAATGCTACACGGCTCGAGATTTCAAGTGACTGTTTGTTTGTTGCCATGACAACAATTATTTCAAAGGCCTTTGTCGATGGTAAAGATGACAAGGATGTTGTTTTTATGTATTACTAAATACATAAAAACAATAATAATAATAATATAATTGTAATACTTAACAAATTTTGTCTTCTTTTAAGAAAGCTTATTATAATGTTCACTTCTTTTGGCAATAATGTTTTACGTGTCTGTGTATTTATATGTGTCTGTTGATCTTTGGTTGGTTTGTAACATCGTAGCTTCTAAATTAATGGACTGATTTTAATCCGCTTTTTTAAATTGAAAGCTGATCAAGATGGATCTTACCTACAATTTATAAAGATCTGTTCATCCATTTATAAGATATTGTTATTTGTAATCATCATGGCGGGGATTTATAATTGTCTTCAAAATATGATCTTCAATTTCACTTGTGTTCCGAGTAATGGTACACAGAGACATGAAATATTCTCTTCAAATTTTTTCCTTTGTTATTAATTTGTTTTAATAAATAATGTTAATATTGTATCAACCACTATACTTATGGGATTCTTGTCTTTATCAGCTAGTGAAGCATAACTAATTTAACTATTTAGGCTTAGAGATAGCGTAAATTAACTGAAATACTCATAGTTTAGGCACTCGTCGGGAATAATTAAGTTCAACTACCTTATCGAGACTGTGTTTAGGATCGTTACACAGTTAAATACTTCATTAATATTGTAATATCCTCATTTTCTATATATACATATATAAAAATCACTTGCTGTTCGTTTGTCTCGCTATAATTCAAGAACGGCTGGACCTTAGTCCAAGGAAGGTTTAAACGGTGAGAAAATATGGAAAAACTGCGAGGAAGATAGTAAAAACAACAATTTCATTTTCCCATTTAAACTGTTCTACCTACTTTCCTGTTAAACATTGACGTTCGAGTCCTGTTCTACCTTTTATTGGCTATGCTAAATTCGCCGGGTCAGCTAGTTAATAAAATAAATGTGATTGACGTTTGTTACCTAAGCTTTCACACCTAAACCACTCAACCTGTCTATATGTTTTGTACATTGTCACGGATTGCTTGTTTCGCTTTCACGCCTAAAACACTCACCACGTACTTCCTTTCATCGAAAGTTCAGGCAAATGGTTTTCAACTAACTAAACAACAGTGCATCTCACTTTAGGACCAAGAAAACATAATTTTTGAAAAACATTTTCTTTTTTTTCCTTTAAAAATAATTTTAAAGAATATATTAGTGACGGCCGACCTTTAACCCATCGAGCATGCAATCCAGTGAATAAATTAGTCGTTATCAGCAGTATCAGGACGAACAAACTACAAACGAGTGGGAGTCTATCGCATTCTGTCGTCCTTCCATATCATTAGCGTCACCCATTTATTTAGTCAATTCGTATTGAAATAAAACCTCTTTTCCATTTTAAAATAATTAAAAGTATTTATTCTGTGCTCATGATGTGCGGCTAAAAAAGATTCCGTGTTAAAATTATCGTTAATCTGTTTTATCCTTTGTTATATAATCATGACTTTTTAAATGTATTTAGGCCTCTTTGAGACCTTTCCAATTATATAAGAATACAGGTCTTTTTCGTATTAAAAGAAATAAAAAAACTATCTTAAGATTAATGACACTTGAAATAATCTGTAGCTGAAAAAAAAGTGTCAGCAATGAAAACAATAACAATAAACGAGGAAATAAATTTGAAAGTGGTGAAATACGAGTTGGATTTTTCAAGTTTATACAAACCCAGACAGATGAGAAGGAAGAAGAATGATATAAAAGTGCCCAATCCTAGAGTTAGAAAGCACTTTGAGATACCATCACCTCCTGAAGTTCGGAATCCTCAGCAAGTAAGATTTAATCAGTGGCCCTTATTAGTGGCAACTAGCCGTGACTCAGTTTCCACCGCGTTAATTTTTCATTCTCCGCTATCTTAATGGACAAAAATAATTTTTCAATTTGGTGTAATTTTAACAAATTACACCCTATTTTAATGACATGATTGTTTATGATTAAAATATTGTTTAATGTAGGTTTATTGCGAAGTAGTAAATACCCACACATTGTAAACAATAAAATTATTTTCATTATGTCTCTGTAATACAACATGAACTCTATTCATATTTTGTTTATAGATTAAGAGACAAAAAGTGTCTTAAAATTCCTACTTTGAGAATAGTTATTCAATTTCATTCTATATACCTAACCTACTATAAAGTACCGACCGCCTCCTTGGTCTAGTGGTAAGCGCGTAAGCGTTACAACCGAGAGGTCCTGGGTTCGATTCCCGGAGATAAAAAAAAACTCGGTCTGGCAGGACATAAAAGGCTGATCACCTACTTGCCCCTAAAAGAAAAAATCGATCAGTGAAACAGATGTGAAATGCATCTGCCCCATACTCCACTAGGGGACACGGAACTTCACTACTATAAAGTACCTAATACTGACTGATTTTGTAATGTTATTATAAATTTTGTTTTTTAAAATTATTAAAGAAAACCTAAAAAAAAATCTAATCTTGTGTTGCATTTTTCAGAAAAAAGATGTCAAATGTCTGGTAGAAGAATTGCTAGAAGAATTATACGGAGACCAGCCTGATTGGAGTACCAGCAGTGCCGTAGGATTCAGCCATGGGTAGAAATCATAAAATGTTTTACTTTTAAGTAGTACGACTGTCCTTGTGGCTAAATGGTTAACGTACTGGAGGTCCTGGGTTCAAAGCTCGGAGAAACAAAAGAATGCTTCGGTTGGGGCACAGAAAGGTGATCATGAAATGTGTCATTTCTATGCCCCACACTTTGGCTACGGAACTTCACTACTACACATGAGGCGAAGTAATGAAGTTTTCCTTTACCTCATGAAAAAAAGTTTAATTATATAATACTTCACGTGATACGTGGTGTCTGGTGCCTTTTTAACCAACCTTAAAAAAACCAAAGGAGGTTATCAATTCGACGTGTATTTTTTTATTACTACGTTGCATTAATACCCTAATTGTTAATATTTCAGTTCAACCACAATCGCCTCTGTAACATCGAGTCAGTCGAATTATGGTGATCAAACTGACGCTATCGAACGAAGCTATTTGGAGTCCTTAGGTAATAACAAGAACAAGTGAATGTTAGTTACAAATAAAAATGTCTCATGAACGGATGAACTTCTGCAATAAAGGCGTAATGGAGACATTAAATGATGTTATTAATATTATACTCAACATAATGGTATTAAAATATAGATCAAAACTATATCTATATCACTGAATTTTTTTTTGAAATCGATATATAAATTACATAAAAATAGATTATTGAAGTTTACGTATTTCTGATTCGCCTGTGACGTCATTTAACCTATCCGCGTGTAACAAAATTATTCTTGCAAACGCAACTTAAAAGTCCCATAACTTTTTTATTTCTAGAGATATTTTATTGATTATTTCACGTATTTATTTATTTTTTACCTTAATTTTTATATTTATCCATTAAAAAAAAGGCAAACTTCTCCATTATACGAATATTAATCTCAGGAACTATTAGTTATAATTGGAAAATTCTGTGTTGAATAAACCATTTATCAAAAAACGCTATATAATAATATAGGCTATATTTGATGGCTAATATGATTTTGATGGATTGTCACGCTACGACAAAATTACGAGGGTGAAACGGGTAGTGTTTTTCTAGACATTGAAGAGCTCCAAACACAAATTGAAGAATGGCAGAAAAATTTGCAATCGGCAGGGGCTCGGCTTGCTAAGTACTTGAGAACACGAGACAGACAACGTCGTCACCAGAAGAAGCTCTGCGCAGCGTTTACAGTCTTATTACGGCATATCAGTAAGCATTTACCTTTTTTTAGAATTAGTAATTCCATCTGTCTAAGAAAGGCACTAATATTTTGATTAAACAAAAGATAATTGATGGATTATACAAATATTATTGCTTTTTTTTTGTTTCTTTATTATTTACTAATTTTATTAATGTGAAAAGTCTGTTGAAAATAAGATCAAAACGATATCAAATAATAATAGTTGGTGTTTTAATAATTACAAACCAGTACAATACAATCAAATGCAAAAATACTAAATAACTTAGAAAAGCTATGACAAGGAAAAGAAAAACAATTGTCTACCTCGATCTTTATGAAAAGGAACTAAAAACAGTTCCATTCAGATTAAAATAACATACGCGAAGTGACTAAGCTATCTGAAACTACAGCCGTGTTGAATCGATACAGCACACTAGCTCATTGGATCTCTTTGCGCATGCCCCAATGTTACGTTGTTAGAGCGGTAGTTTCCTGCATACTGCTATTCATCGATTTGAATTAGGCCTTTCGAGGCTGCGCAGTGCCCAGTTTTGCCCAGTAAACATCGCATCAGCTGGTCGAGGCCTCGTCATTACGTCTCTGTGTTTGTGATTAGAACAGTTTTCATTGACGATACACTACAGTGATAGATGCACACTTAATACAACTATGAGTTTATCAAATGTCTGTGTTATGCAGAGCAGATGAGTGCCATTTTAAATTCCCTCAGGAATTTGGCGGGTTCATCCAGGACCACGTCAGGTTTGTAACACACGAAAGTATTCCCTTTCTTCATGCAATGTAGCTATACGAATTCTATGGTCATCTAACATCTATCCTCAATTAATGTACACTTTGGTAATTCAGCCATAAAACAACATTGATTGGTCCGCAAATTCAATTAGCGATACTACACTTCCTTGATGATGTCATATGTGATCGAAAAAGCAGTTCTTTGGGAGTATTTACAATGAGTCTTAACCAAATATTGATTCGAAAATGACAATATATGCAATCGGAAAATATAAATATATCTAGTTTTATAATTAGAAACCTTCTTTCCAAATTTTGTTTCGTGAGTTAAATATTGAGAACCGCACCACAAACTGACTTAATAATATCTTGTATATGTCTATGAGGAATTCTATTCTCTTAAAGGACGTGTAGGTGAGTATCTTATGTACAGTGACATAGTTATTTACATAACCGCACGAATGACCGTTTCACATAATACAGCCTTCGAAGTCGCTGAGATAGACAAAAGAGCTGCTTGCTCTTATGTCGCTCTTTTGTGTTCCTCCCGTATCCTCAAATTCATAGTTGCTTACACCTCAAATGAACCTCAACTTTAAATAAAAACACGGCCCATAATATTGCATTTAGATTAGAAAATGTTTCGTATACAGTTTAACTTGAACTTTAGTGTAACTTTTCGTAGGTAGTTAAGTTGAAGAAATGTGTACAAATCGAAAAACGAATGGAATTTTCGGCGTTCAATATATTCTTTGCAAAAATGGACGTAATGCGTTGATTATTTGTTAATAATTCGCAGTTTTATATGATTTTAGCTGGCGACACAAATGCTCGGTTTGGGGTGACCCCAGGGGGCGAAGGCCCAGGAGAAGGAGGCTTCGTAGAATGGCTACATGCTATGCGATTAGTCGCCCGTCTTCCTGCTGGAGTGCCTCAACATTTCCGAAGAAGAGTGAGTACTTTAAAAGTGAATCTTAATATATATATAAGAGGTATAGGTACGTTGTATTTGTTTATCGATATTATGTATTCACAGCAAATCGATTAAGCAAGGTATTTGTTTATTTCTGCACTTCATATGAAAAGGAAATAAATAAATCAGTTGAAATTTCCATATAAACTTAAATTCTAATGTATTGCGAACAAAGCGACCGTGTCTGGATTGAATCCCTTTCTAAATCCCTTGCAAACAACAACAAAGTTATTTGACGTCATTCACCTGAAGCTTAGTGTTACTATATTTAGAATTTCTCAACCGAAATTGAAACTACCTTGCCTTGACATATTTACTTTGGAATCGGTTAATAAATTTATTTTATAACTGACTTCATAAAGAAGGATGTACTTAATTCGACCTTTGTTGTGTGATTGGCCAATTATGAACCATTTATATTGGTTCTCCTGAACGAATGCTACTTCGATGCGGTTTTTGATTTAAGCTGGCTACAATAAATGCTACAGATTTTGTTCATACATTTGATGCCGCAGATACGTCGAAATTTGTCTATTGCATCGGGGATTAAAAATAATAAATACATTATTTTTTGTTTTTTTTCGAATAAAACCATAAAAAAGCTAAGCACACGACTATGCGTATAATTTGTATATGTAGATATACGTACTTCAGTACGTAAGATAAATTACATAAATTTATGTTGCCATTTTAAAGGCAATTGATGAATTGCAAATATAAGATTGATTTGAAACATTCCTACAAAAGGTGAAATCTGCTACGTACCTGAATATTTATGGCCAAATACAAATAATCGAAAGTTTTAGCGATTAACTTATGCTTAAAGTAAGTTTTAAATTTATTCTGAGTAAGTATTTCCCTTGGAATTCTGTTCTATTTTTATTGATTAATATTTTTTTAAAATACCTTATATATAAAATTCTCGTGTCACAATGGTAGTTACCTTACTCCTCCAAAACGGCTTTACTGATTTTTACCAAATTTTATATGCATATTCAGTAGGTCTGAGAATCGGCTACTATCTATTTTTCATAACCCTAAGTGATAAGGGTAGCCCACCCCAAAAATTAATATGGCAAAACAACGTTTGCCGGGTCAGCTAGTAATATATATATATAAATTAATAACACAACATTATAGACATGGAACATTATATGAAGTTTGAGATGAAATTTTATCCGATTGTTTTAGCTATGGCTAACATTGGCGGAGCGTCACCTATGCTCCAGAAACATCGACTGGCAAGCAGCGGAGAGAGCCTGCTTCAGAGGGACAGCACAACCAGATGATGCAGAGCTTAGCGCTCAAATTCTTAAGGTGTATTTGGTTTTTTAAATACTACTAATATGTGACTTATTACATGCTCGTATTTTTCTTAAAAACTGATTTTTTTTAACTTTTCGCGTTGTTTATGTAAGTATTAATATATTTACTTATTATCATAGACTTAAATTTTAAATATCGTAACTTAGATGTGGATTTTTTATATATTTATATTATTTTCGTGTATTTTAAGGACTTGCATCGAACCGGTTGCTCATTATTCTGTGGAACAGAAGGTCGAGAGAATCAAGCAATGCTAAGACGAGTTTTGTTGGCGTATGCCCGGTATGTAGTGCAATATATAAGTAATTTACCTCTTAATGATGTGCCGGATTATTATAAATGCATATCCACAAATACGGATTCAAAACAGACAAAGATAGTACCTTTGAGTTAAGTAAAGGATAAGCAATATAACGGTATATTTTATTTTACTAGTAATAAAAATCTGTTTCTGCGTGAAGCGCGTACACACATACGTATTAGTTTTAAATAATTTTGTCTCTTTTCTTAGATGGAACAAAGAAGTAGGTTATTGTCAGGGATTCAACATGATGGCTGCTATCATATTAGAAGTCATGGAGAAGTCGGAGTCAGATTCTTTAAAGGTGAACTATATTTTCATATTTTTCTAAAAAAAATTCAAACGGGAATTTTAAGGCCTCTCATAGAGGGGCGTTATAATGACGTGTCTTTCGATCTGTCTGTTGGTCTGTGGATCTGTTGTGACATCGTAGATGTAGATAATTTATGAAATTCTTTTCAACTATTTATGGATATTCTTTTAAGTAATAATCATGACGGGGTTTTTAAATTGTACCTATTTATTTTCACTTGTCTTCATCAGCTCTCTCTTGTAATTCCAGGTGATGATATACTTGGTGGAGGCTGTGCTGCCGGAAGGTTACTTCGCTGATGACCTTCGCGGCCTGTCAGCCGACATGGCTGCCTTTCGCGATCTCCTAAGACTACGCCTGCCGAGATTAGCTCATCACATGGATTATTTGCAGAAGATATCTGATGGTCAGTATTAATGATATATGTATAAAAATGAAAAACTGTGACCTGTGTGAATCATTTCTGCATCTGATTTATTTAAATGCTTATTTATTCTACCACCTGATGTTTTTCAGGGGGTGGCGTAGAGCCTCCATTACCGGATGTGTTTACAATGCAATGGTTTCTCACTCTTTACGCAACCTGGCTCCCAAGAGATGCCCTATTGAGGATATGGGATTTGATTCTACTCGACGGGAACGAAATACTTCTTCTTACTGCTTTAGCCATTTGGGATATGCTTCAAGAGTATGTGTTACATTGACGCGACAAACCTCTTTAAGAGTCAATTTAATTAGTGTTTTAGCTTTTTAATCAATTTATATAGGTACCTAAATCAGTACATTTAAAAATTAATAAACGAACAATTTTCGCATATCCTGATCTGTTTGTGTATTGTTCCATAGATGAATTAATTGAGTGTTCGAAGATTTCTCAAAGATAGATGTTTTAATTTTAACTTAAAAATTTCAGTCGAATTCTGTCAGCCCGTTCAGCAGACGAGTTCTACAGTTGTATGGGAGGTGGGGCGAGCACTGTTTGGGAGGCGAGCGACGCTCTTGTCTCCAGGGTGGTGTCTCTCAATTCAGCACCAGAGCTGCCTGGTCTCCGGAACCTCCATCGATATAGGGTGACTCCACCAGTTCCACCGAATGCGCCAACGCAACCGCCGATACAATCCGCGGTAACGTTATTCTTAACCATCGACGAATAAAAATGAAGGTGTGATTGACGTGTGTGTGTATCTGTATGTAACATACTAGCTCCTAAACGAATGAACCGCTTTTTTTGCTTGAAAGCTGACGTATCGAGATGAATTTTTGTTAGTTACAATTTATAAAGATCTGTTCACATATTTATGAGATATTACCTATAATTTGTAATCACCACGATGGGTTGTTTCTTTTAATTGTCTTTAATTTCAATTCAAACGACAACTTATTTTTATATGACACTTCTTTTTTTAGATGCAGTCAATGACGAAGCGTGGTCTTCGGCTGTTTTATTCTGAAGATGAAGGCGACTCCAGCGATGATGGAAATAAGTTAGCTTTGGCCACGGTAAATATCTTTATAACTATCGAAAAATTATTTAACATAGGTGACGTCTCATGTATCAACTTATCAACAACGATTTCGTCTGCGTTGCGATACGAACCTATTTATGACTTTTTTAGAACTTTTATAGGGGCACAATTCTCACAACACTACAACTTTTCATTGATGCTACTATTCTATTGGTCGTAACCTATACATATTGTTTAACTTAAAACATGTCTCAAATGTTCTGTCACTCGCTGACGAGCAATTTCTGTTGCGAAAACGAGTTCAGTTCACAACATATATGAAATAAAGAAATTTGATTTGTCTTTGACCCAGTTTTGAAGATGAACAATTTAATAGGTAATTCCCCGACGAGATAGCCGATCTGGAACTGGTGACAGGCTAACATTGGATATCGGAGCTTTGAAGAGGCAGTACGCTCGCCTCAGAGAGCGGCAGAGACAGGCTCATGTCATTTTAGCGGCAGCCTGCGCCAGACATGCCGCAGGTAAGCTTAACTCAGGGTTGACAGTTTCTTCTACTTGACAGGTTGACAAGTATTTATCTACTCATAAGTATATATTATCTACTCATTTTGATATAGTATACTATATTAATATTTAAGTATACTTAATTTATATTTAGTTTAGTTAAAAATGGATATTGGTACAAATTTTCAGTTTATTGATTATCGCTATAAAACATTAAAGTTGTGCCCTACGTAATTTGAAGTCAATTTGTAAAGTTCACATTGCTATAATTTTGTAACAGGCGCCTTACATTAGTGTTATGTTCATCAGCCAGTCACTATTAAAAAAATTATTATATTATTTCATCTAAAATCTATATTTAATATTGACATAAATTATAATTTATAATATTACCTTTATTCTAAATACTTTCGCCTTAATAACTAATAGTAGTAAAAGTAATACTATTTTAAAGAAATAAATATCTTACTGTCAAACAAATAGAATCATTTAGTTTTTTTAGATTTCAAAATATAGTTGAAATTAATTTAATATTTATTTCTTTACAGTCGGTGTACCAACGTCACCTACCTCACTTACAGTGAATAACTTACTACTCGGTAAAAGTGCTATAGTTAGTTCGAGGGGAAGAAGGCTCGGACCTCCCCCCGGAGCTGTTCCACCGTCTCGTCAAACCTCAAACCTCGAAAAATGTATTTCTTCAAGAGGAGCATTTGATGAAACAATTAGTTGGAAAGAAGCTAAAAGTCGTAGAACCTTAGATAGACGTAATTCTCTTAAGTGGAAGGATATAAAAAAGGAAAAAGAAGAGACTGGTAGGAAACCGTCAATAGATTTAGATGAAAGAGGTGATGGTGTTATTGTATCAGAATTGGAAGCCAATGAAATGATTGCTTCTGTTCGCTCTCGAAGCTCAAGTGAATCGTCATCATATTCATCGCATTCTAGATCTAGTACAGATACAAGTCTTTGTGATGAAAATGAAGGTGAAAGCGAATCGGAAACTGATTTAGTCGATGAAGATAAAGGGATTGAAAATACAGAAATCCAACAAAATCACTCTAATAAATCTACTGAAATAACCTCAACACCCACAAAAAAAGACCGCGTATCATTAGAAACCACAAAGTTAAAAACGTCAAGTAAAGAAACTGTATCAATTAATCTCCAACAATCTGTAAATAGGCCCGTTAGACCTAATAAAGATAATCTTAACTTAGAGCTTACAGACTCTCTTAATAAATTAGTACCAAGAGAAAGTGAATATGTATGCAATGACAATTTGTTTTTATCAACCAAAACCACACGAGGTAGATCACATTTTTCGACTGCAAATTTTACTGCCTTAAGTCCAGTAGATTTATCACCATATCATAATATAAATCTCCAGAAATCATCTTTCTGTTATGATTTTGAAGCAAATTTAAGACGACCTTCTACGTCTAAGGCAGAGCTATTAACGAGACCACCGGATTTAATTGAGAGTTTTACAATGTACCCTAATTTTGTACCAGATATTGATTTATCTGACAAATACATTTCAGATATTGAAAGTCCACCTCAAAGTCCAGAATCAGATAGTGTGATAGTTAGTGAAGACGAACCACCAATCCCACTAAAAGTTGATAAATATTTTGAAAATAGTCCTGAATTTTTCGGGGCACGCTTGACAGATCCAAATAACGATAATATCCCAAGTCGACGGCCAATGAAAAGGAATTCTCGAGTGCCTAAAAAACCTGATTCGTTGACTTTATCATGTCATGATAATGTGAAAAATGAATCTGAGAGAGCTTCTTCGTTGCCACAAACACACAGTTTTATATGTAAAAAATCAGTGAGTCCAGAAAAAAATAAAGGGGAAAAATCTAAAAAGAGCCCACCGCTACAAATTGAGGTAGATAGCAGAAGTGAAATATGTATTGATAATAAAACGCAAGCAGCTAAAACATCTGATAAAGTAATAAGTCCTTCATTACCAAACACAAAGTTAGATCATAGTCCACATGAATATGCTATATATGGCCGTAAAAATAGTGAAAGAGCTTTACAAATTATACAAGAAAATTCTCAAATTCTTAGCAGAATACTAACAAAGCAAAATGTAACAAATACTACCAATATCGCTCACATCCCGATAAGTACAAATAAAGATAGAGATAGCAAATTAGATTTTAACATATCAAAATCACTAGATTCCCCTTTACTTAAAGAGTCCACATCAGATTCGTTAATAGGTGGAGTTAAAAGAAAACCTCATAGCGAGTTACCGGATAAAACTGAATTTTTAAGAGTTCGACCAATTTCAATTGATGATCCGTTCTCATTCGAAATGAGAAATAAACTATTATCATCAGAGGAAGTTTCTTTAAAAAACTTGAAAAGTCCTAGCAGTGATTGTCTTGGTAATCAAACCGACTCTTACGGCTGGGAAAACAAAGGTTTTTTTACAAAATGTGATTATAAGACTGCATTACTGGAAGCAGATGAGAACAGAGATACAATATCGAAAAGTGTTGATGTACGAAATTCAAACTATTGTAATGACAAGAAACCTGATTACAGCCAATATTCATTTTCAAATGATTCGAAGATATTCACAACTCCATCATCAGAACTAAAAGACACATCAACATATGAAAGAAAATACACTTCCGATGATTACAACTATCCGCTATCAACATCAAGCAAATATAACGACTATGTACTAACAAAAGTGAGCGACATATGCAGCAGAGCACTTGACAAAGAAGCTAAAACTGAAGCAAAAACTGATAGTCAAATAAGCGATTTCTCCCAAAAGGTAACATCCTCCATTAGTTTTACTTGCGACCCCTCATTAGAAGACGATTCTCCGATGGGGGCGAAGAGTAATTCGAGCGATACATTGTGTCAAATAACGTCTTTGGATCAAATATCGACGCCGATATCTCCGAAGACGTTTCCGCAAAGGGACACGCTATCGTTTCCGAAAGACTATACGATAAAAAGTGATACTGTGCGAATAGAATCAGATGATACGTGCAGTGCAATAACATCGCTGTTAGAAACGGACACACTTTCTTCGTTATCAATGCCTCGTAGTCCATCATCGAGTTCTTACTACCCGTTCCCAACGAGACCAGGCCTACGCACTCCAAAAGACTTCAGCGTGAAATTGGGATTGTACCCAAAAGAGACAATCAGCTCTTCTCCAAAATAAACTTTACAATGTTACTTTTTCTAACTTTTTACATTTTGAATCCTTTTTAATGTGTAATTTCTCTGTGAAGTTTTTGTTCTTAATGACTTTTGCTTAAGCTATATCAATTGTTTTAAGCAGATTGATCGTGACGGCTGTTTCAATTCGCCTAAGCTAAGTTTAATTTCGCATAAGCTGCAGGGCTGTAGATTTTTTTATACAGATTTTGTACTGACGCGATTCAAATAAATCCCGATAGCATTCGAATTTCTTGTAAACGTAGTAATAAAAGAAACCAGTTGCCTTGAACTTACTATGTTGTTGATATTAGTGCAAAATTATAATAAGACAGATAGAGGAAATTGTTCGGCGAATTAGCTTAAACTTCTATCAGGATAAGAAAGATTTGGAGACGGTATTTATTAAGAGAATATTGTCACAAATATAATATATTATTGAACGGTCTATTTCATTTAAAAATCATCAATTACAGGTGGGCAGGTGCATACCAAATGTTTGTCTCCATACATATCGTCAATTCTTCCTACTGTGGGCCAAATTTTCGTTTCACCTTTGATGAATGGCTGTAAAAGATAGCAAAAATTACTTAAGAAAAGTTGTTCTTTTTCCAATGTTAATATTAGCAGCATTATTAAACACAGTAAATATGGATTTTCTTAACGTTTCTGACCACATGAAGCAATAATATCGTACTTAAGGATTCATTTTTAAATAAAAACAAGTAACTTTCTGAGCATGCGTAAAGTAATCTCTATTTTCACGTAATTTCGAAAGTTAAGCAATAAAATATTTACCGCAGGGAAAGCTGCCTGTTCTCGGCTATATGGTCGGTTCCAGTCTTCTGTTATCACATCTGCTTGTGTGTGTGGTGCCATCTATCAATCAACGCAAAGATAGATCATAGAAATACTTATAGAATACTGGATTAGCTAACGACTTAGTTTGTGAATTTGCTCTATTTAAAAAACTTTCAAGTCTCTTTTCGCTATGTTCCTCTTCAAGCTCTTTCAAACGAAGTTGCTTTCACATATTACTAGGGATAAGGATATCGTACCGGTAAACCAAATAAATATGTTATATTATTTTAGATCTTCCCATCATCGTTTTAAATAAATTCTACAATACCTTTAATGGGTTCAGCCGTTTGTCCATAACACCATCCTCGATATCCTTAATCTCTTTCCTAATAGTGATCAAAGCTTCACAAAATCTTTCCAATTCTTGCAAATCTTCAGACTCCGTGGGTTCAATCATCAATGTTCCAGCAACCGGCCATGACATTGTTGGCGCGTGAAATCCTGAAATATTTCATGTATAGATTTTTTCATAAATTAAAAGACTCACTGGGATTCTTCAAGAAACTGAAAACAATTTAACCCTCGTTAATTTAACATGTTGATTACAAATAAAAATATCAAACAAATGAATGGAAGATCAAATCTTTCCATTTGTTTAGGTGCTACGATACCACATACAGTTGAACTTATAACACCCCTCTTTTTGTATTAGAGGTTAAAATACTTTATTAATCATCTTTTCTATAGATATAACCTATAGATACGGATAAGTTAAACGTTAACCTTACCAAAGTCCATAAGTCGCTTGGCAATGTCCCCCGGTTCGATGTTGGCTGTTTTCTTGAGATCTCGCACATCAATGATGAACTCGTGAGCGACCAGACCTCTCTCCCCCTTATACAGGGTCTTGTAATATTTCTCCAACCTCCTGGACATGTAGTTCGCGTTGAGAATTGCCACTTGGGTTGCTTTCTTCAAGCCTTTTGGACCCATCATCTGGAAATTCACGAACAAACAAATTGTAATTTAGTTTAAAATTTTCTTCAAGTGTATTTTTTAAACTAATCCTAGTTTAGTATAAAGTATTATTTAAAGTCGATTGCCTTTTATTTATTTTTTTGCGTGTAACCAGTAGGGCCCAAAGGCAATGGTGCCTGTATGAGCGATTTGTTATTTGTGACTATTTTCATAGTAATGAAAAACATTATTAACTCACTTTAATATAGGCCCAGGAAATAGGTAAAATTGCTGAAGAGCCATAAGGCGCGGCGCTCACTGAGCCGAAACTGTGTGCTGCTTCGCCGAGATCCGCCAGAGGATCCACCACAGGATGGGAAGGCAGGAATGGTGCTAAGTGAGCCTTACTGGAAGGGAAAAATTAAAAAAAATTAAAAAGTATATAAGTCCGTACTAATTATATTATTAATTAAAAAGTATGTAATTCTATCCGTCTGTCTATTACCCTTTCACGCTTCAACCACACAGATTTTGGCCTGGTAGACATAAAAAAGTGAAAGTGAAGTCCCGTGTCCCCTAGTGGGGTATGGGGCAGATGTATTTCACATCTGTTCACTGATCGTTTTTTTTAGGGGCAAGTAGGTGATCAGCCTTCTATGCCCTACCAGACCGAGTTTTTTTTTAATTTATTTATTTTATCTCCACCGGGAATCGAACCCAGGACCTCTCGGTTGTAACGCTTACGCACTTACCACTAGACCAAGGAGGCGGTCCCTGGTAGACATAGGTTAACTTTTATTGTCAAGAAAAGGCTTGAAGAGGTTGAAATTGGGCAAACGCACGGACGGAACCACTCAAAAGCTAGTAGGTATATATAATTTAAAATCCTGCTCCAGCTTCTAAAGGGTTAGATTAGGTTAGTCTAATAAAGTTCTATTCTCGCTTATAATAAAACGTTTTAGAAGGTATATATAAATACACATACACTCCAATAGGGCCCATTCCTGGGCCACCTCCTCCATGAGGGATGCAGAAAGTTTTGTGCAAATTCAGATGGGATACATCACTCCCGTAGTCTCCAGGACGACACAGACCGACCTGAACATTATTTTTATACATAAGCTTTGTAATAAAAAAAATCATCTGAATAAATTACTTATGGGAAAAGAAGAAAATCAATTAAGTTCTGTAACTTTTAGTAAGGCATAGGGCACATGAAATATAAGATTTAGTTTTGAATTAGGCACCTGAGCATTCATATTGGCTCCGTCTAAGTAAACCTGTCCGCCATGTTTGTGAACCAATGCACAAACATCGGCCACTCGTTCTTCGAACACGCCAAACGTACTGGGATAAGTCAGCATCAAACACGATATATTTTCGCTGTGTTCTTCTACCTGGAAGTAAAAATAAGGTTTTATTAGCCTTGCGCTTTTTTAGCACTTATCATAAGTGGATGCCCGCCCACAACGCCAGTTGGGCAGCGGACGCTTTTATCTAAATTTCAAAGTCAAAATATTTCAGAAATTCCTCTAAAGATAGCTGAGAAATGTCTAAGAAAAGGCTCAGTTGGATAAAGCTATTTATTATTATGAGCAGATATTCCTAAGCACGGAAACTGTCATTCAAAGATTTGTTAAAGCTATAATAAGCATAGCAGTGGTAAAAACTTCCATTACTTTAAAAAGTATATTTTTTCTTACATATAAAAAGTAGTATTGACTCACTAAAGTCAAAATATTCAATTCTTTAAACTTAAGTATTTCTAACAGACTTCAGTACTTCTTTCTCGTAATAAAAGACAAATAATCGCTCGAATAAATAAAGACTGATCATCAGTCGCATTGTCTTACATTAGTAAAGTTCACCATACATACTACGACTAGGTTAGAATTCATTTAACTGGAATACTAAGTGCCAAATTATGAGAACTCACCATATCCTTTAGATGTGCCATATCAACATCGCCATTGGGTGTGACCCGTATGGCGCAAACTCTCATTCCGGCCATGTGAGCTGATGCTGGATTGGTCCCGTGGGCACTCACCGGGATCAAGCAGATGTTGCGTCGCGTGTCCCCTCGGAACTCGTGGTAGCGCTTAATGGTCCTAAGACCCGCGTATTCGCCTTGGGCGCCACTATAAAGATTTTAAGCTCATTTTGATTTAAAATAACCACAAAAAATATTTATTTGGACGAAAAAATTATTATATATTTTTTTAAAAAGAAAAAAAACAGATTTTTATTTTTTTCAATATATGATGCAGTGACGAGGACGAAATTGCGATAAATATTACGCGTCTTTATTTCTTCGTTTCTGCAACATTTTTCATCGATGCTCCACTCCTATCGGTCGTAGCGTGATGTTAATAGCTTTTCTCAATAAATGGATGATCCATAATAACAAATACAATTTTTGATTTCGAAGCAATAGCTTCTGCTATAAGAGCGACAAACAAACAAACTGTTCAGCTTTATAACATATTTACCTGTTAGGTTGAAAAGAAACCCGATCATAGCCGGTAATGGCGCAGAGGTCCTTCGCCAACTCCTCGAAGAGGACGTGGTAACCTTTGCATTGGTCGAGCGGGGCGAACGGATGGATGTCCGTGAAGTGCTTGAAAGAGCACGGCATCATTTCTGTCGTCGAGTTCAGTTTCATTGTGCAGGAACCCTGAAATTACAAAATTCAACTAATGAAAAATCTCTATTTTGTAAGTACTTACCGACAATAAAAAAACACTACTTGGTAAATGGTATGCTATAAAGTTATATTTCTTAGTTGTTTTAATAAGTAAAAAATCAGTATTCCAAAATAACTAAATTCAGCACCAATGAAATTGTTTAGAGTCCCAAATATGCGATAGATGTGGTGTGCCTATCCAATAGAAATATTTTTCGACTTTATTTAATATCCGAAAAAAATATTTTTTTTCCCAAATATCCATTTCGGTATAATATGTTAGTAGAGACGCATAAACCAATTAACCTTGGAGGCATATTTTTAAGTAGGTAAACTCACCAAAGGTATCATTGAATGCACCAAAGAAATATCCTTGTTCTCCAGCCTCTTCATGTACCGCACCAATCTCGTCTCGGAATGGTGCGCATTGAATACCGGGTGGGTCAAAAATGGCGATGTCCTTTTGAAGCTACCATTTTGTAAGCTCCGAGACTTCACATCACCCGTTCTCATTACCTGTCAAATAAAAGTAAAATATAAAAGTATGAAATGCCTTCCACGGAGCAAAAAATCTTCATCTATTCCACAGATTTCTTTTACAGGTAAATAGGTTATCAGCCTTCTTTGCCTACCCAACCATTTAATCGTTTCCCCGGGATTTGAACTCAGAATTACGATACATACACCAGTCATAGAGGCGGTCAAATTATGAGCAAATATTCGCTATTAAGCGATTCCAGCTGGGATACCCGTAATAGGAGGGTTTAGAGATGAGGGAAACATTGAGATTATTAAGTTCGAAATTATACAATTAGTTAATCTTGAAATAAATATTTACCTCTTCAATATTTTTACAGTCAAATATCCATAACAAGTCGTCAACATCTTGCATAGTCGTTGTTTCGTCTAAAGCAACGCCGACAGCGCCATCTTCAAAGTAGCGAAGATTTATCATTTTCTGTTGAGCCCTTTGTTTTATTGCTTCAGTATTGTGTTGTTCATTAGGAATTATATGCAGTGTATCAAAGTAAACATCGTTGGTTTGGTTGTGGCCTCGTTGCTGAACACCTGTTTACAAATGAAAATAACTAGAA
Source organism: Aporia crataegi (assembly GCA_912999735.1). NCBI lineage: Eukaryota > Metazoa > Arthropoda > Insecta > Lepidoptera > Pieridae > Aporia > Aporia crataegi. The sequence goes on from OU538742.1 coordinate 636,769, forward strand.
CTAGAAAAAGTGCATAATATATTTGAGACGTTTGATTTTTAAGTAATTGTTAATATTTGTGAGAAATAGACGCGCTCAATCCGTTCAAATTGGTTCTTTATGTAGAATGAAAGTCACCATGGTCAAGCACCAGCGTGGCATTATGCACCCGTGTGGCGATGTCCCGGAGGCCTTGCGGGCCGTGGTACACCGCGTACATGGCGGACATGTTGGCGAGCAGCGCTTGCGCAGTGCAGATGTTCGATGTCGCTTTGTCTCTACGTATATGCTGCTCCCTTGTTTGTAAAGCTAACCTGAAAATATTCATTTAAAACTTATACGCCGTCAACGAAGAATATTTTTTATTATTATTTATAAACCACATAAAATTATAAAAATATGTCTTTCAATATTTTTGTCATTTCCAGATATAATTTATATTATTTTATATTTTATATAAAAATAAATTTCCCATTTCATGATCATATCAGGCAAAATCATTATATAACCAAGAGTACCTACAATACATTAATGATGACTGTTGCCACGCAGGTATTTAAAAAGTTGATCTTTCGGAAAATATCTCGTGAGATAGCTTTCAATTGAAGGAAGTAACGGGGAAAGCTTACCTATAAGCATCTCTCCCAGACGCATCCCGTGTGACACCAACCATTCTGCCAGGCATCAACCGAACTAAAGCATGTTTTGCAGCAAAGAAGCCAGCGTGAGGTCCTCCATAGCCCAAAGGAACCCCGAACCTCTGAGAGGTCCCGACTGCCAACGCAGCACCACATTCCGCTGGTGGTCTTAAAAGGGCCAATGCCAAAAGATCCGTCGCAACTACCACTAACGTCTAGAAGGAAATTTGGGATTTATGAACAGCGGACTGGAATTTGATATGGAGTATCTTTATTCGCCAGCACCGAGGCGGAGCGGTTCATCTCGCATCTGCGTGTTACGTTGGAGGTCCTGCGTTGAGAACTCAGAGAAATAAATGTTTTTCAAAAAAAAACTAGGAGTTACTGGATTTATTTTTACTTACACCATGCTCTTGTGCAGTTGCAGCCAATCCTGAGTAATCATAGACGAGGCCTCTCGTATCTGGACATTGTAGTAGGATAGCAGATATGTCCCTCTGAGCGAAATCAGCTTTTCGTACATCCGGCACAACTTTTACTTCCAACCCTAAGGCATCAAGCCGTGTTGTGACAACAGCTAGTGTTTGTGGATGAAGCCGTTCTGACACTACGAATTTTTTTCTTTTGTTGTGTCTGGATACAAAATTAAGATACCAATGAAGTATTATAGAGTTTAAGGTGTTTTAAATGCACGAATGTTCCGTTATCTAGCGTTACTAATAATTGCGTTAGCTACAGATTAAGAAGAAAAATTATTGAAAATAAATTTAAAAACTCTAAACTATGATTAATACAATATATACCTTATAAATAGATGAATAGATCTTCATAAATTGTACCTAAGAACCATTTCGATAATATCATGTTTCAAACAAAAATCGCATTAATATCAGTCCAATCATTTAAGAGCTACGAGCACAGTCACATCTCTTATTTCTTCGGGGATTAAGAACAATATTTGACACTAGTTGATGGAGTACCTATGACATAAAGATAGGGCTTCCGCAGCAGCCGTTCCTTCATCAAGCAAAGAAGCATTTGCCACATCCAGTCCAGTCATATCACTAACCATTGTCTGGTAGTTCAAAAGACTCTCCAACCTTCCTTGGGCAACTTCAGGCTGATAGGGGGTATACTGCGTAGTCCTGAAAGGGTTCATCAATCAGGGGATTTTTTTCTATAATTTGGTATTCGTTCATTTTCAGAACAGTACACAAATACAGAATCCCAGTTGTAGTATAAACTGTATTCCTGTGATTTCTCAGTATTACACAAAATTAAATCCCATCATTAAAACAAAGTACACTACAAAAGAAACTCCACCTCGTCATAGATTAAAGTACACTAAAATACATTTCCATGGCGTGATTCGAAAAACTCAAGGAAAGTAGACAATGTTTTTATAAAATTAACACAATATATAAAAAAAATATCAGTTACTTATAACGTGCTTTATAAAAACAAATCTACTATTTTTTTATAAACTTAACCCACTAACATAGTTTATCAAATATATTTATTAACGCGTTCGTAAACTAACATAGTTTTTAAGGATGTTTCTATCAACAAGGGCCTGCGTTGGTCAAAATAAATAACCCAATATTAAAAACGTTGCTACTAAAGCTGATTTGCCCCCTTTTTACCACAATAATTGCATATTAGCGGGCGAGAAAAAGTGTTTGAGACATTCTTTCAAGTTAAACAATTTTAATAGTTAATAATAAATTAGTAATAATTATGCTCACCATCCAGGATTTTCGAACATATTCCTCATAATAGTGTGCGGAACACAGCAGTTGTGGTATCCCATTCCGATGTACGAACGCCATATTTGATTTTGTTCCGAGATTTTTCTCACCCTCTCAATGAGATCGTATTCACCTGAAAATTAATATATAATAGGTATATATATGTTTATGTCCTGTCTATCTATGTGTCTCGGGTGTGTGTGTACCTGAACGAATGGATCGATTTCGATGCTGTTTTTTTTGACAGCTAACTTAATCGAGATAATATATCAATACAATTTATGAAAATTGGTTCATGCATTTATGAGATGTCATTTTTAATCATCATGTCGAAGAGTTTTTGTCTTAGCAACTTGATAATGTAGGTATTGTTTAGTTGTATTTTTCTTACTTTTTAATTTAATTAGTTTAATTTGACGTAATTTTTTGGTGATTGTTGAGTTGGCCTTAACTGTAATGAGTGTTTTAATGTTCGTGGTGTATATTTCTTCCTGTGTTAAATGTGTTATGTGGCTGTACCGTAGTAATAAATAAATTGACTTCACCAATAGAAAATATGAAACGCACTTACTCATTGGCTCGTCAATTTCCATGAGACCATTAAGTTGAATCTGCTTGGGTACAGCATCATTTGTTAACACATCCAAACTCTGGAAAAAAACTTGGTTTTAATCCCAAGAAATAAGAGAAAATCAATAGTGTGTGTACGTCACTCGCTATTAAATCACCGACGATGTCGAATATCAAATCAAAAATATGCTACTCAATGACAGTAACTAATATCATTAAATAAAACACTTAACCCTTATTAATAAACGTGGTATAAAGTTACGCTAACGAAATCTCTACTAATAAACCCCAAATAACTTAAACCTAGTATAGCTTTGACATATATGCTCATACAATTAATATTATGTCTATAAACGAAGTTATTCCTGCCAACATCAGCATAACAGTTAAAAATTGACATCGTCTGTTAATTTCGGTAGATATTTGTATTCTATAATGGTTAAGAATTCTATAATGGTTAAGGTTCTATAATGGTTATTAAGAGCTATAGAAGTCGTAGAGCGAGTAAATTACTTAACTAATTTCTAATGTAGCCTAGTGAAGCGAATGAATAAAATAAATAAATAAATAACAAGTTTGTGGGATTTCCATGTACTTACCTAAATATTAATTTTATCAAATAATTATATTAATATTAGAAGTAAGGGACCGTATTACGGCAGAAGCCTGTATTGTCCCACACGTACAGTAAATAAAAATGTAAATTAAAAATTAAGGTTTAAAATATATTTGTTATAATATTCTCACTTACTTTGTACCCTAATAGATCTAACATGGTCACTACATCTTGGTCCCTTGGCCCAATATGACGACTCGGGAAATCAACGCGTTCGGGAAATAGATTTTCATCCTTCGAACCCTTTGATAAACAACGTGAGTCATATTTAAGTGTCTCCACACTTCTTTTTAATAAACTAGTCCTCAATAATCGTAACATTTTACCACATAATCGGTGACATGAAAACTACACAAACTACTGATTGGGAGGTCAAAGCTTATTAAGACAACAAGTAATTGATAAGAATAGAGTAAATATACTTATATTCGCATGTGAACTGATGACCTCTATAAAATGTTATCATTTTAGTTTCAATAAGACTTATTAAGTGAAATTGAAGACAATTTAAAAAAAAACGATAATAACAAATAAAAATATCTAATAAATGGATGAAAATATCTATAAATTGTTGTTGTTGTAACTTTGAATCTATGAATAATTGTCGTTAAGCATTTAAAAGTTTCGTCGGAGATTAAGCCCGGCCGCACATTATCAGAAATTTCTGTCAGAAAAATCCTAACGCACCAATCAGAAACGGCCGTGCCGTTAGAATTTTTCTAATAGTGTGCGGGAGCTAATACAAAATATATGCACGGAGCGCCTTCCGGCGAGCGTTAGAATTTTTCTAACCGAAATTTCTGATAATGTGCGGCCTGGCTAATAACTTAATAGAATTAATTTGTAATAAATGTCTAGTATGCATAGCTAACAACGCTATTTACCTGCTGGCTTAGAAGGCTTAGGAAAACTTGATTACATATCCATTGTTTGAACAACTGAAATGCCTTTAATAATTCACTTCATTCTTAACATACTTGCTAACATATTATTACAAATGAAATAGCCTTGTTTCAAAAAAATCATATATGTAATATTTAAATGTGCATAAAAATAAAAATAAAAATTTCCCGGGTATTTACCCATGAAATGCGAATGAACCACAGAATAGTAAATAGTTTTTAAATGCAACAACCATAGATACAGTAGATAGTCCACCATCTACAAAATGCTGTAATCATAATTGTTTATAATATTTAAAGCATGTAACATATTTTTTTAAATACCTTAAGTTTATAAGTATAATTAAAAATCTTCTTTGCTTTAAAGTACACTATGATATCTTTTTCTTATGGTACTACTTCCATAAATTATGATCAGCTTACTAATTTCAAGACAAATTTTGTTGTTGTAACCCCAGAACATTAACTACCTACTCTACGAGATTTTAATCCCCTATGACCCAGCATTAGCGTATTATACGTATCCTTTTACTAAAGAATACCCGGATGCACAGTAGACCATTTATATTTGGGTGAATGAAACAAACATGAGTTTAAATAGTAAACACGGGAAATGTTCTTATGAATACTATTGTTCTGTGCAAAAAAACCTGGAGTCTCTCCAGGGTTTTTTTTTACTAAAATTTTTGTGATCTGTTAAATACAAATATGCAAATTCGTCAATTGTCATCTAATGAGCCTATAAGTTAGCCTATAAGTTATAACCACTCTATCATCAATATCGCTTATAAACGGGGATTCCTTATAGTCGTTTTTATTTTTTTATTAAATTTTTATAGTTCGCAGGTGGGTACCTACTACATGATTAATGTTTATAAATCTTACTGTATTATGTATTTGAATAACATTCAATATGACAACTAACAATACGCTAAGTTCAATTGATTCGAAGCTTATTATTATATAGTGCAATGTTTATTACAATTTAAAGATGACTTTAATACCATCTTATGGTAATCTAAAAGAGCAAGTAATTTTTAACGTAGCATTATATAACAATCAAGGCAACCTTCTCGACCAATTGAAAGAGTTTTATAAAGGTGATATAGATTCCAACAGAAGATTTGAACAGATTAAAACTGTTGGTCAGCTTCTCCGAATTTTGGAAATTCGAGATGTTCTATCTGAGGATAACATAACACCATTAAAAGAAATAGCTACAAGGATAAATAATAAGGAATTATTGAAAAAATTAAGCGATTATGAAAGTTCACATGTTCATGGGGAACATTTGAATCTATATGGTAATTTACTATTTTATTTTGTATGATGTCTGATTACTTAATTATCTATTGTTAATAATAAAACTGTCAACTGTATGGCATTTCCAAATCTAGGTCTAATTTTTCTTTGTTATAAGAAATGATGACATTTCTTCATTTGTTTTACTAACCAGAAATAGGTTCTACTAAGGCATGCATCAGTAGCATCTTCAGTCCATTATCATGTTTTGTTTTGACTGTCATGCTGATTCAAGTTTTGAGATTCATTTAGTTGTGTGCTTTTTACTTTTTTTTCTATCATGAAAATCCTACCAAATACTACAATAGGAGAATTGAATTATACAAGCCCTTTTAAGATTACTTTGGTTACAGGTGTACAAAAACCTAATGTATCATACAAAGAAACAGAACATCATTTACCATCTGGCCATCCTTATGGCAATATCACTGCAAGAAAAAAGAATCGTATAAATGAAACTATTCTCGAAGAGATTGGTACATCTTGGAGGGATTTGGCCAGAAATCTTAAATTACAAGAACATCGTATTGATGAAATAGACAAAGACAAAAACACATTAAAAGAAAAAGCATATGAAACATTGAATGTATATGAAGATAGGGCTGATCCACAGCGAGGATTCCTTGTCTTGTGTGAAGCGTTAGAAAAGTCAAGAAGAAAAGATTTGTGCCGAAAACTACAAGAAATTATGGTTATGAATATATAAAACTCAAATTTATTTAGAACAAGTATAACTTTAATAATATTTTTTTTTAATCAGAAATATACTTAATTATAAAATAACAAATTTATTGCCTTACATCATAAATAGTAGATAAAATCAGCTTATCTATTATAATCATAATATATTGACCCACTCAATCACAACTCATTTCCAACTTACTAATATTAAAATAATTTTAACTATATTGGCATAACATACTACAATCTCATTTATTCTGACATTGTTTGTAGCAACTAAAGACATTCAATCCCAATCCCTTCAGTATAAAGCTTACTTTAGTACAAAATTCATGTTTTTTTGAGATTTTCAATGCAACACAGAGTTAGGTTGTAGCAACTGGATTAGTAAACTTGAAAAAAAAAAGTAATTACACATTTTTTTAAATGTATAGAGCTATGTGTCCCTTTATACAAAATAAATGTCTGCTTATAATGACTTCTGTTTGTAACGATGGATTCTATGATCCCTGCATCGTCATAATATCTATCTATCCTATTCATAATAGTAAGCAATAAAAAGCAGTGATGGAAATATCAGATCATGTAAACAGCCATACTACTTATATTTCGAGTATTGTAACTAATATATAGTTGAGTTATGAGTAGCCATATGATTGTTGTATCATTATTTCAGTTATCCACAGAAACATTACAAAAATAAAATATAAAAACAATACAGAAATAACATTTGAATATTAACTCTTTTTCAAACTACATACATTCATTTTACATGCGAGTTTTTTTTAGAAAATATACATCTTAATTATTAAAGTTAGTTCTTTCTATCTGTGTGTTCCGCTTTCATACCACTGATGCTAAAGCTGGAAAATGCTATATTGAAAAAAAAAAGGCTTAAATGGGTTGATATAAAAGTATGCAACATATTAATGTTGAGATGCCCAAATATAAGCATTCTGGAATAAACGGAGCCATGGTGATGCATCATGGTCTGGTTGTGCCAGGTTGAATGCAGTTGGGGCTGGAGTTGGACATTGCCAGCGGAGAGTACAACGCTCAGGGTGAGGCATCATGGCTACATGGCGACCATCTGGAGATCTTACACCGGCTAGACCACCTGGAAAAGAATTCATTACTTTAGTAATACCTTTAAATCGAAATAGGTCCATTCATTTAACAGCTACTGTTTTTTTTGTCGGAGTTGAACAATAACACATTATGGAATTTATTCAATTTGTGTGTAACTAACCTGGGCTTCCATTAGGGTTCATTGGATACACTTCGGTGGGTACTCCATCATCATCCACGTATTGCATGGCGATCTGTCCATTGGTTTTCAATTGCTCCCGTATTGAGGTCTGGGAGAAGGAAAATCTCCCTTCAGCATGGGCAACCCAAACGCCTAAAATGCTACCTCCCATACCACGGAACCATACGTCTTGGTTGGGATTTTCGTTTATTTTTATTGCACTCCAACGGCATTCGAACCTGTATAATGACCAATTAAAAAATTGTTTTATACAACTAGTAAAACTCAAATACACGATTGTTTATCTTAAAATTAAGTTTAAAAATGCGCCCAAATCTGACAACAACAGCCAACTTCAGCCCGACACGTCCATTATCTAACACAATCCGTACAACGGGTTGTATGGTTACTTATTCGACTTTTGGTGTAAGCAGTTGATAATATCCTAAAATCGTTAGGTCGTCACTGAAGGGAATTATTGATTACCAGCCAGCAGTAATTATGTTTTCTCATTAATCAGTGAAACTGAATGTATGTACATCTGTCCCACTAGCGTTTTTTGAAAAATACAAACCGTTCAGAAAGATTATGGTCCAGGAATATTTGGGTCTTTCTTAGCGTTGTATTCATCTGTTCAGGGTCGACCCATCCCAGCAATGCCATCAGTTGGCATCCATTACACACACCGAGGGAAAATGTGTCCTGTCTGCTCTTGAAACGGGAGAACTGATTGTAAATCGCTTCCGAGTATAGAATTCCAGCAGCCCAGCCTTTAGCAGAGCCCAGGGTGTCTGTGAAATAATAGTACATTATCACCAAGGGGAGAAAAAGACCAATTATTGTCCTCGCAAAACAAATTAAAATTGCGTCGACTGCGCATGTATAGAGCATAAATGTCAATATATGAAATTAAATATTATTTATTTAAATTGTGTGTAATGCAAAATTAAAATTTTAATGCCTAGTAAAAAGTCTCAATGACAGTCACAACATACTATCTTTTTTTTCTATAATTATAGGTGTAACCAGAAAACGCCACTAGTAATGCATAGCAATCCATACGAAGATAAAATATATGTCTCAAATATATCAAGATATAATGGCATACATACAACATAAAATTAGAGGAATTTTAAGTTAAATGTAACCTCCGACGCAAAATGTGTTTTTAATATGACGTGTCTGTTTGTGACATCTCCTAAACGAATTTGATGGATCGGTTTTGATGAGATTTTTTTGTTTGAAAGCTGACGTGATCGAGATGGATCTAAGCTATAATTTATGAAAGTCTGTTCACTGTGCAATTTATGAATTATTATTTATAACGAACATATCGGCAGATTTTTTATATTATCTTCAATTTCATTAATTAATTTACCAGCATAGCTGAATCCTCCAGGGAAGACCAGCCCTTGGAAGGCGTCGAGGGTTATCTTCTTGGAATGCAAATCACTCATCGTCACGTCAAACACGTCAAAGTTCGCCATCATGAGAGATGCGATCATCTCTCGATCACCGTTTGTACCTGAAATCATAAACAGGATCAATAAACGATGGGCGACGATAAAAATCAGAAATATATAAGACAGTCGATTCGGATAGATACAAGATTTTTTTTAAAAATAAATTCGGATTTATTTTGTGTGCGTAAAGTCTCGTGTCCCCTAGTGGGGTATGGGGCAGATGCATTTCATATCTGTATCATTGATATATTTTTTATTTAGGGGCAAGTAGGTTCAGCCTTCTATGTCCTGCCAAACCGAGTTTTTTTATTTACGCATTTACCACTAGACCAAGAAGGCGGTCTTTTTATTTATTTTAACCTCTAAAAACTACTTTCCACTGGCACTGAAATAGAATTTTTCATAAAAAGTTTTCAACTTTACCTTCCTCTCGCAAAACAGCCACTTTCACAGATTTCGTTTTGACAACAGCAGCTGACGGATCAAAGGTTACAGTGTACGTTGAACCCTTACGTTTTTCCAACCCTATAAAGAGCAAGATTTTGAAAAAAAAAAAACAATTTAAAATATTTATAACTTCTTTCTAAATTTGAAATTTAAACATTATAAGAAAACGAAAGTTTCAAAACAAATTGGAAAAAAATTGAGCTTGACCAAACACTATTTTTTGGATTTGAAAGTTAAGCCACATATAGAAAGTTTAACATACCATTCCATTCCTGTTTGACACAATCAGAATTGGCCTGCAAACACTCGAGTTGATAGCTTGTCTCTTCCCACATCCTAAACACATCAATCAACTTTGTGTCTAGCACTTTTTGACCGTTCACTTTCACTGTTACCTAAAAAATAACAAAAAACTCTAACATATATAAAAAAATATTAATAATAATAATTTCCTACATTCAATTGAGAACCTCATCTTGTGAAGCCAAATCAAAAAGAACATTAATTACTAAAATTATCTATTTCCAAATCCGAGTTTAATTTGACCAGCCTGTTATGTTAACAATCAATTTTAGCAATGTCTTTTATTTACGCGAATATCACTCATTTAAAGAAAACAGTTTGAACGGATTAAGCAAATTTTTACAATTATTTAATTATCACAAAAATAAATAATTCACTTACACTAGACTTCATTCCATATTCGCTCGTAGTACCAATTACACTCGCTTTAACCCCACCCTTCTCATATTCATTTAATACATATGTGACATTGCTTTGCTCCACTTCCAGAACAATGCCGAGTTCTTCATTAAACAGGGCGTTTATGGCCGAAACCTGGGGTTCAACTTGTATATCTAAGTCCAAACCGCGAACACCCCCAATACCCATTTCTAAGACGGTAGTAATAAAACCTCCTTCGCTGATATCGTGTCCGGAAAGGAGTTTCTTTTCTGAAAGTAAAATCATAAAAAAGCCATTTAATTTTTGAATTACCCTTCTCTAGAAAATCTCTATATCGGCCTTTTTATATTCCTAAGCCTATTTCCAAGAGGTCTACATGCCTTGGAAGAATGAATTAGCCGATAACGCCCACGCTTAGTGTTATATCTGACAAGACAAAATTTATATTCCCTGGATCAGCAATCTGTGCCTTTACAACCCTTTGTTCCCTCGGGAGGCGAATCCAAGAATCGAGATTGCCCTTGTAGATATATTATCATCAATACTTACGTTTTTCAACACAATAGCCAATAAATATAAATGAAAAATCAGTTACAGTTTTTGTAAATAAGAGAAAAACGTGGTAATCATTTGGTAAATAACAAAAAAAAAAAACTAACCTTTGAGTAATTTCTGGGTAACTTTAAACAGAGATTTCAAAACATTTGGGTCGTCCAAGTCTGGTGGGTTGTCACCCAACTGCTTATAGCACTGAGCTAACGCCGAACCTCCAACCCTAGAAATTATAACATTTTCTTTTAAAAGACTTATATAATACTGAGTACTAACACAAAGCTACAGATAAATTCAAAATTTAATTATGCAGAAGTGGTCTTAATTATGTATTTTTCATTAATATTATGTATTATCAAATAAAAATAAATACAAAGCAAACTCCTCTTTAACTTAAAAAATATATGGCGATGAGAGTGTCTGTTTGTCTGTAGCATCGTAGCTTTTAAATGAATGAATACTTTTAAATATTTATTTATGAGGTATTTGTAATTAACATGGCGGTGAGTTTTATAAACGCCCAATTTCATTTGTTAAATTCTGTTCTTACATTATTTTTTAAAAAAGGGAACCTTACACTGCCCTTTGCAATTTCATGTATGGTTTCATATTTACGACCGGTTGGCGCAATTGGTTACAGCCTTCTGAGTCAAAAGGTTCGAATCCCGGTAGTGCATTTATTTGTGATGAGCACGAAATATTGTTTCCGAGTCTTGGTTGTTTATAAACATATGTATTTATTGTCGTTTACCCTCGTTGTTTCTGATTAACATAACACAAGTGCTTCAGCTACTTATTTTGGGATCAGAGCAATGTATGTGAGTTGTCCCAATTATTATTTTGATAAATTACCTGTAACTTCCAGGCGTAACAGACACATGAATCAATGCAGACCCTCCTTTGACCAGAGCCGGATCCACTTTCACCGTGACGTCGGGGCATGGGGCGTACGTTGATATTACAAGCGTCCCCGGAGACCGGACTGAAAATATAAACACACCATTTAGATAAATCTATTCTTATAAAGCTCAAGTTGGTTTCGTTACTGACTAATACAAACTAACAGCTAATCGATGGCACTAGTTTGAATTTAAAAGTTATTTTTGTATAAAAAAGTAAATTTATAGAGAAATACTTTTGCTGCGACATCACTCTACAACGAAATTAACGTGAAAGAGCGGAATCATTATCCTTCGGCAACATGCATAAATAGGCAATTGGTATAAAAAGTTCTTGGCAATTCATAACTTATTACATTCCCTGAAGCTTATCATTATTATTTTTTATATAAAGCAGACAACAGAGCTGGCAATGTATGGCAGTATTATAGTTTGTCCATTTTATTATATATTTTTTTGACAGCTCACGCCCATGAAGTTTCGTATTGTTTAATTTAAAATTTTATACAAATAATATTGTACTTTAATGACGGGTACCGCCCCTTTAGTGATGTGACAAACATAATGATTACTACGATTGTGCCATAAATTACAAATAATTGGTAGAAATAAATGCTAATATGTAAACAAGGTGTAATATGTTATTTAATCAGGAATACAACAAAACTTTGAGGTTGAAACCAATAAATTAAAATATTTATTTATTTATTAACACTTTTCGTTGCAATAAAAAATAGGATACAAATAATAACTTAAGCTAAATGGAGTGCAACGGGCGGCCTTATCGCTAATCAGCGATCTCTTCCAGGCAACCCAACAAGGAAAACATTACAGACGTACACATACAACATTACATTACATTATATAAAGTTTTAATTTCTTCTTAGTAAACATAAGGCATACAAATAAAACAACTAAAATAGTTTAAATTCCTTTTACCGATGAGGAGTCTTCAGTAATATTTATGATTAGCTCTTGTGTGCATAAATTATCAAATGCAATGTCACGGTTCCAATCAGACATTATGACTCTCTCCCAGTTGACGTTACACTTTTACGAATATAAAAATCGAATATAAATATTATATTTTTAAGAAAAAAATTGCGATTACGATTATTACGTCCTTTAGGACATCACTATAACTGTCAGTCGTTAAGCTGTCAAAAAACCAATAATAAAATAGACAAACTATAATCTACACATTAAATTATAAATTGTATCTAGACTGGGAATCGAACCCGGTAACCCATGGCGTCACGGTAGCTTACAAGACCGCTCGGCCACGAGGATCTTACCAGTCTGTCCATTAACATTGGCGCACATCGACAGCGAATCCTTTCCCCCATCTATGGCCACGCCCAACTGCCCCATGGCCTTGGTGAGAGCCCGACAGGCTACGACAAGGGAGCCTCCTTGAACCCCTGTCTTGCCCGGCCACATCCAGTTGCCGGAACATTTCACGTCTTCCAAGTCACTTATGCCAGCAAATACCTTTAAGAGATTGGGAATTTACTCACAGAAACGCCTGACTTTGCTAAGTTTATAAGCCAAAGATTAAAGCGCTTATTCCACCTCACTGAATTCAGACGTCCTAAATGATTCTGTAACTATAGTCAGTCTATTAGAATAATTCTATTTCACTTGACTGAATATAATTACAGAATCATTTAGGACGTCTGAATTCAGTGAGGTGGAATAAGCGCTTTATTCTTTTATTTCTGTTCACAATTATTTTTTTAGGCAAGCGACAACAGTGTGTTATGAGTGTTGTTTTACGAAAAATAAATTATAACGAGAAAAAATCTAATCTTTAATTTCAAGTAGAATATTAATAATAATATACAAAACAAATCGAAAAATCAGGAACAAAAACTGGCGCATTTCTATTAGTTTAAACTTGAATGATGCTTGAACTTGAAATTATTGACTTCCATTAACTGTTTGTTGAATTTTGATCATTCAAATCTATATAAGTATACTCGAGAAATTTGGTGTAGTCCAAGGAAGATTTAAACGGTGAGAAAATATGGAAAAATTGCGAGGAAGATAGTAAAAACAACAATTTCATTTTCCCCTATAAACTGTTCTACCTACTTTCCTGTTAAACATTTGACGTTCGATTCACATTCTACCTTTTATTTGCGGTACGAAACCGCCGGATCAGCTAGTTATTAACAAAAACTTTAATTTAATTAATTCTTCGAAAATAACTTACCAAGTTAGTGAGCGCTTCTCCCAAAGAGAGCCTGGCGCCTGCTGCGGGGTCCAAAAGGCCCTTAATGTTTTGCGTGCCGATAGATGTCGCTGATCCAACCCGTTCGTGGTACGAAAGGGATATTATCGCGCAGTCCGCAAGAGGTGTGTGGAGGGGGCCCACGCATTGCTGTTGCGCGACCAGACCCGTTACACAACGGTCCACCTGTAGGGGGTCATTTTTAGAATATGGTATAAAATAGTGTTGTAAATTTATCAATTTACCATTGAAAAAAATAATAGAAACCACACTAAACATAAATATTAAATACACGTCGTGCAATGACTTCCTTATTTACTCAAAATACACCACTACCCAATCTGACATAGGTCCTCCTTCTAAGACTTTATATACAAAGTTGTGTCTGAATCGCTTAAATAGAAGTTTGAATTTTAAATAATTTTATGTATGTAACTGAACTTATGGAGAATATAATATTTAATTTTTAATTACCTTATTAGTAAGATATCTTTTGCTGGCAACATTTACGAGCCTTAACACTCTGTCAAGGGCCTTTTCAACCGTCACGTCTTCAGGAAGCGAAAGCGGTACTTTTTTTCGTTTCTCTGTTTGTAGATCAAATGTTTTTCTTGGCATGTTACCTGCAGGTTCAAACAAAATACAAATCAGTATAAACGAAGTTGAAAGATGGTTTTAATTGCGATTTTCATTATATGAACTCTGCAAAAACTTATTGCAACTGTCTGTTACATAAACCACTGAATTCATTATGATGAAATTTATTACAGAAACAGACTTGAGATTGAGAAATGACATAGGTTTATGACCTTTTATTGCGAAAAAATATTTTAATTAAGGTAAGCCCCTTTTTAATTGAATATTTTTTGTATCTAGAGATGAGGTTTATAAAATAAACATACCCAACACAGCTTCCAGATGCAGGTCATACGGCATCGAGGCCCTGACCTCTGGCATCTGTCGGTCCGACCTCTGCAGGTATGAGTCCTTGTATGAATCTTCGATTAAACTCATGAACCCATCACCGGTCACCTCCCCAACGAACGAGACTGGACATCTTTCGCGGCTGCATATTTCTGAAAATATTTCATTATCATTATTAATACAATACAAATTAATTGTGTACTGGTTTGTCTTATCATTATCAATGCCGATAAGGCAATTGGGAAAAATCCCAGCTAATTTAAATAAATATATGTATACCTTCCTGCTTTGTTTGTGTGTAAATTAACAGTATATTAAAATTGGTTAAGTAGTTTAGGAGTTCATCGCCGACTAAGAACGTGAAGATGTTTGTTGTTTATACTCAATACTCATTTAGTATAATTATGTAATTTTTAATGTTATCAATCATGATTATAAAATAATAAAGTTACTTACCTCATTTTCACTAATTTAAAGCAGCAGTTATTTAAAAATTTAATTAATTTTTTTTTAAAAAAGCACATTTTGAAAAATTCATTCAAAAATATATTAAAAAAACCACTTCTACTACTGATTGTAAGTAGAATAAAATAGTTTACTAATATATTATTTTCTAAGATTTCATTTAAATTATGCGAATAATTAAACATAAAAAGTAACAAATTCAATTTATTGTAAACTAGCTTACACCCGCGACTTCAATCTTTTAGCATACTGCTTAGAACAATATACAAAACAAACATTTTCTTTTTTTTTCATTCTTTGCTTGCAGGTGGCTAGTAAATGCCTCAGTAGTAATTAATTTTCATTTACTTTTTCCACCCGCATCATGATGGATTTACTACCCGCATATTTCTATAAGAAAACTTTCCACCTTACTTTTAAAGTTATTTTGCGATCATAAGTATAAGCTGTAGTTGTTAATTGTAATTCCTAAAGGCCGACAGCACACCCGCGGTTCAAATAGCGTTGTGGGTGTCTATGGACGGCGGTCCGCTCACACCTATTAAGCCTCCTACCCGTTTACCCCTTATTTTATTAAAAAAATACCTTCAAGGACTTTTCTATTCTCCTTGGTGCAAAGTAATGCGTCGTTCTCTTGATATTCGGCTCCCCACAGTTCCAAGGTGGTGATGGTAGGGTCTCCGAGTTGGAACTCTTTCGTGAAGACGACAGCGCCCTCTGGCTCAACTAATTCCTTCAGTACATTTCCATTGCCACCGGCGCCTTGGTCGTGAATCGCTGCAAAAAAGTTTTCAAATATATAAATCTTCTGTATTATCTATACTTATTATATAAAGCTGAAGGATTTGTTTGTTTGGTTGAACGCGTTTATCTCAGGAACTACTACTTCGAATTGAAAAAATATTTTGTGTTGGATAGTCCATTTATAGGGCTATAAAATCACGTTGCATCGAAATCAACACGGTTGAACGGTAGTGATCTTTATATACAGTGTGTATGCAAGAACACAGTTAATTTGTAATATCGCATTCTTTCGTTGTACTTACATTCAACAGGGTTTATGTTAGCTTCAAGACATCCTCTAACAACTCGGTTGAGACGGTTCCCCATTTCAGCATCACCTGAAAAAGCATTCGGATATTTTGTCCATAGTGTTAAAACTTAAAAAAAACGACTTCAAATTGTAACTCTAAAACTACTGATATTTCTCGACCACACGTAAAGCACCAGCTTTCCAACAAAAAAAAGAATCATCAAAATCGGTTCACCCACCAATCAAAAGTTCTGAGTCAACAAACATAAAAAAAGCGTCGAATTGAGTACCTCCTAATATTTTGAAGACGGTAAAAAATAAAAGAAAGTAAAAACAAAACGAAAAAACGAAACTAAAATAAAACAACATTTAGGTGGCAACCATCGTCAGCAAGTTGCGGTGAGCCTGTCTGCCAGACTTTTAATAATTGAATGTTATCACATGTCAATGGCATTAATAATGGCAATAATATTAAATATATATATATATATATAAAATAGTTATTTGTTAAAACTTGTTTAATCCTGAACGTAGCGAGTTTCAAAGGTACGCAGAATAAATTTGCTGCTTCTACTAGGTGCAAGAAAATCATCATACAAATTAGTGTATATTTATTTTAATCAACTAATTTAAATATATATATAAAAACGACCTCAAGAAGGCACTAAAAATGTAAAATAAAGTATCTATTATGAATGAAACTATAAATAAAAGTTACGTAAAAGACGTTAATAGTGTTGGTAAATAAAATTCAACATAAAACTTGCTCTTTGAAACCATCTCATTCATTGAAATCGGTCCACGGACGGCGACGCGACGTAAGAATGGAAAAAATACACAATTTTCTTTTCGTTTTTTTTTTAGTTTTTTCTCTTTGTTTCGATTATATAAGTATATATTATGATATGGCATATTACCTCTCTGCACAGCTCCAAAGTCCAAGGCGTGGTCTCTGGAATCTCCTCCCTGAACTTCGACAGAAGAGGCTGCCCCACCACCGACTCCAATACGATACACGGGCCCGCCCACTTTCACCAACAGCATTCCTGAAATACAAATCTTATTTCTGCTCTTCTTTTGTTAATTATGTATGATTTTGTTTTTTGATTTTTATATTTCATCATAAACGTCGGTTTGCGTTTTGAATGATTTCTAACCTTTTTCTGGCTTATTCTTTTTAATCATCTGGTGTGGCATGTACCCAATACCTCCACTGAACATTATGGGTTTGATAAATTCTTCTCTGACGTCATCGCCATTTTTCAAGCCATAGGATTGCACAAACCCTATAATAAAATTACATATTTTCATTCCAAGTAGAAAAAAATTAAGTCTTATGGGAATAGACATTTTTGCATTTGTGTCACTAATCATTGTCTGAACAAGCACAAAGTTGATCAGTTTGTGCGTACCCACCAATTTTCGTTTCACCAGTATTCGAACCCAGGACGCCACGAAGGCGATCATTACATGTCCCTAATAAAAAATCCATAATACAAAAAAGATTTTGCAATATTCCCGGATCCACTCCACTACTATTCAACAGAAATTGATATAATTTTTACAAAACTTCTTAATTAAAGATTATTCCAAAAAAAAAAAAAAAATACTCAATTTTACGAGTTAGTTAATATTTTTCTACCTGATATCAATGGTTCCCCAAATTTGTTTCCATAATCCGAAGCGCCGTTACTTGCCTCGATTATTATTTGTAGGGGACTGGCAAAGTTGTTTGGATACTTCCAGTTCTCTTCCTCCCAGGGTAACTTATAACCTGACCAAATATCAAATAATCAAAATCTCTCACATATAATTTGTATTATACCTTAGTATTTTCTTCTTATTATACTTATTTCTATGTGAGAGACTATTAAAGATCTTTGTATTGTATAAAATAAATAATTAAAATTTATTTTCCTAATAAGCAAGTACACATAAAAATACAAGGGTTGGAGCTTCCAGGTGGGTAACAAATTACCTGTTTCAGAAAGCTCCGCTCCTCAATTACTACATATAATGAACTAATTATTTAATTAAAAATACTAAGTCACTAATTATTTGTTACCTGTTTCAATTCTTATCTACTATTGAATGGTAGGCCGTTTCACCATTGTAACATGAACAGAGAAAATTGGCTAATTTAGCTTCGTAGAGCATTATATCTGTCTTTTATATGACGTTTTGGAATTCAATAGGTTTTAAAAATTATTATATCATTAGTTGCCATTCGTGTTTTCAACCTACACATGTATAACTATTCTGGGAGGTCTGGCGACTCAACTACAACCGTAGGCTCCTTTCAATAAAAACTCCTTGGTCTCTCCTTGCTTGACTGTGATGGGCTTACAATATGCTGCGATATATTTTATACAAGCATTTACAAAAAAGGGTTAACTTTCTATTTATTTTGTTAAAATACAATAACTTAGGTCCTTTATTATTAAATATAGCGGGACTTATCGCGCAAAGAAACATTATTTTAGAAGAACTGAGTCAGTTCTTCTCGTGACCACGGCCGTTGCAACACGGTCGAAACGTCTAGGTAAATAAATAATGTTTCTTTGCGCGAAAAGTCCCGATATATTTAATAATAATGAGTTCAAATCGCGAAAGTCTAAAGATCCTTGGTCAAAATAGAGTACTAAAATCATAAATAAAAACATAAAAAACTTAACTATTCAACTTATTCATAGGCGGCATCCTGAACATTCTACAAAAACTCAACTATTTAACCCATATCACTACTGCGGCATCCTGAACATATAGATTAAAAACCTCTGTCAAGTTAATAACAACACATGGACGGCCATTTGCAATGCTTCAAGATGCTGTGTCCAATTGTCCATAGATAATATGGCTGTCCCATCAAATGCCAAAATAAAACACATTCAAAGCTATAACATCAAAGCTTATCAAATCAAAAGTTACTCAGATATTAGTACATCCATGGGCCATCATCAACATGGGCGCTGGCAGAAATAATTTACAGGTGGTGCAGATTTTAGTTTTCATACAATCTTCGCAGTATATGATTGTTAATAAAAAATTGAAGTCGAAAACATCTGAAGCCCGGTTTATGTTATGTTCGAGACAAATACAAATTGCTAACTATTCATTATGAATTTATTTTATAGGTACGGTTTTTTATTTCAATAATTCCTATTGATCCCGAGATTCCCAAGGGATGCAAGGGCACCCCCTGACACCCTCCTCCCGGCACCCATGCAGCCATACTGGTGAAGTTGATGGGTATTTATTTTATTATTTACAAGATTTATAAGCTGATTGAGTTGGTATTGCCTTCTTCTGGCAAAGATGTACCTGTACCCAACTATTTATAGTTACAGGTGCCACGTCTTTTACGTCTACGGATTTCTGGCATAGGGCTATATTCTAGGGTTTTGTGCTCGATCAGATAATTGGTCGGTAATTTGATAGTTTGACATCACCATCAGCAGGCCTCTTTAGAGATCAAGTAATTTCGATTTAGTGGAACCACCCCATACAGAAATACAGTAACTCATTATTGGTTGTGCTTGTAATGGATAGTTAATAATAATAATTGGGACAACACATACATTGCTCTGATCAAAAAGTAAGTAGCTGAAGCATTTGTTATGGTAATCAGCAATCAGAAACGAGGGTACCACAATAAATACATATATGTATAAGTTTTATTAACAACCACGACTTGGAAACAAACAATCGTGCTTATCACACAAATAAATGCACCTACCGGGATTCGAATTCAGGTCCTTGGCGTAGAAGGTAGTAGCACTACTAATTGCACCAACCGGTTGATTTCTGAACGTCTTTCATCAGTCGTAGTGTGGTTTATATAAACATGTTACCGTAAATCAGCAAAAAAGTGGAAAGCGAAAAACTTCGGATACCTGATTGAAACCAGTTCTACACCTTATCATCATCAACTTATTACCGTATCATGCTTAGTACGAAAATTTCAAAAATTGTAAGATGTACTAATTTTCCCCCGCGACTCCGTCTGTT
This sequence comes from Aporia crataegi, assembly GCA_912999735.1. Classification (NCBI taxonomy): domain Eukaryota; kingdom Metazoa; phylum Arthropoda; class Insecta; order Lepidoptera; family Pieridae; genus Aporia; species Aporia crataegi. Next base: position 657,162 of record OU538742.1, read on the forward strand.
TTTATATCATATTTCAATCTCCTCAAGCCTTTTTTCGTAATAAAAGTTAACCTAGTATGTCCTTTCTGAAGCTCTAGTCTACCTCTGTACCTAGTTTCATTAATATCGATTCTATAATTCAGACTTGAAAGCGTAACTTAAAATAAATAGACAGACCGACAGTAAATTTCGCATTTATACTGCTAAATCTCAACAAAATCAATTCAGTAGTTTAGGCGTAAAAGAGTATAGAAAACAGACAGAGTTAAAAAATATTTCATCTATATTTGAATGAGTTGTATTACAATTTAAAATAATAAATGAATAATATTGCTCCTAGCGTTATATGGTTCAGAGATTTGACCTTCTCACTTAAATAGAATATTAGCTTTGGTTTCGGTTGATAAGAAAAATTCAATAATAGAAAAACAATCTAACACGCAATAATGTTTTCATATTATGAAAGTTTTGTGTAAATGGCACAGTATTACGTCACGTTGTTTATCGCCGCTCTAGTTATTACATACTAGGTGTAACTTCCGACTTCGTCCACGTGGGCATAAATAAAATTCACTTCCTTTAACTTAGCTTTCTTAATGCAAAGACAAACACACAAATACAATTAATATATTATTGTTATATTTGTATTATTTTAACCATCGACACAAACAGTGAGGCCTTATTCCAAGTTCGACGTGTCTGTTATCTATGGCGTCATAGCTCCTACACGCCGATTTCACCGAATACATCAAGATGGATCTTGGATTAAGATCTTTTCATTTTATTATACCTATTGTGGAGTTCTTTTTAATTAACTTATATTTAACTTATGTAAAAATGCTCAAAATCGTCTAAAAGTTACTGACCTGGTATCAACAGGTTCCCCACACTATAGCCAGCGGTCCCAGCCACTGTATGGCCTCCTCTCCCAACACCCTGGACATCTCTAATCCGTCCCCCTGTCCCAGTTGTAGCACCACTGAATGGAGCCACCGCTGTGGGCATGTTATGAGTCTCCGCAGTGAATATGATATCAGACTCAGTCAACTCACTCAACACTTGTGATGGCTCTTTAACATCGCTTGGTCTTAGCTTTGTATGCCTGAATCCTTTTATAGCACTGCAATCAAAAATTATTCATTATATTTTGGTTTAAATATAGATTTTAAAGCTAGATTTAAAAACGGACCTGGGATGCTTTATTTATGATATGTGTTTGTATAATAAAGAGATTATTATTATTAAACGAATCCAATCATTTATAATAACATTAGATCACAGGGGCCACAAACACATCCGTGCCAGTAAAGAAAATGATAAGTGAAATGGACACGGTTGATCATTAATTCTTAAATCTGATCATCAAAATCGATGCTTCTAAGTGTATAGACTGGTTTGGATTCGGTTTTCATTTTGTTTGAAAGCTGACATGATCGACATGTTTCTTAGCTACAATTTATCAAAATCAGTTTGTCCATTTTATTTGTTATTAAATTGTCATTAACCGTACTTAAATTTTCTTTAATATGACCATGAAGCCAATGTCAGCTGTGAAATAAACAATTTATCTTAAAATAATAAGTAATAAACACAATTATTAAGTAAGCAATCATTGATCTGTTTAGCCGCAGTGACAGACCTCTGCCCTTCTTTCAGCGTCACAATGATAAGAAATTATAAATTATATACCTGCTGTTATCCCCAAACTTAATGACATTATTATCATTTGAATATTTCTGAGTTGATGCAACCATGTCTATCAACGACTCATCTATCTTCTCTCCGTCTAATATCATTTGACCCTGTAATTAATAAAATTATAGTATCAGCTTAAACTACAACATTTGAAGTCTCTTAAAAGTTACAAAAATAACATTCCTCTTATATTCTGTAATGATGTAACAATAAAATAATAATCCATTTATTTATAAATTTTACACTACAAACTACATGGTACAATACAAAAAATTATAAATTAATTATTAAGCAAGCTCCTTCAGGCTATGACTATGTTAGTCACAAGATCCATCATCCTTTTAATGTTGAGAGTAGAGTGTAATAGACGACCACTTTCAATATTATATTCAAGATTTTTCATTACTTAAATTAATTAAATAATCAACCTTTTGATCCCTACTAATTCTAATATTATAAATGCGAAAGTAACTCTTTACAAGTTAAACTTTCTCAACTAAATCTCTGAACTGATTTTGACGCAATGTAATACAGAGACTTTGGCTTGAGAAAGGGCTTTGAAAGGCTTGGAAAAGTTAAAAATTGACAAACACACAGACGGAGTCTCAAAAACATAATTGTTCAAAATAAATTACCTTAAAAAACCAATGTCTTGAATGTTCACTATTGCTCTGGGCTAGGTCAAATAGTTCAACACTAGTTGGATCTCTTTTCAACTTATTGACAAACAGATCCATATAGAATTGCATGTCCCAACTATCAAAGGCAAGACCTGTTGGATAAACATTATTTTAATGATTTAGTTTACCAAAAATTATATTCACATAGTTGTTTCAGTAAAATCTTCAGAAATATACATATACTTATAGTTCATAAAATCTTATTATTTGGCTATTAATTATTTTAATGGTGAATTAGGGGTGAGATAGAGAGAAAAAACCCAATACATAAAGGCATTACAATATGTGTATACAATAAATAATGAAGAAACCCTCAGAGCTTTATTATTTGATATAAATATAAGCAGAGATTATCTGGAATTATTCTTATTAAAAACAAGATCTATTTATAATGTCCTGATTAAAGCATTTTTTTGTCAATTGTGATATTAAAGAACTACAATAAATATAATATTTGATAGACAGTGGTTTGTTTTATTTGAAATTTAGTAAATATTTTTAAGAATATGATATTAAATTTAGTAAGTATAGATATCATTTAAACAAAATATATAATGTTTGAACAGTCTTTTACAAAATACCACAAAAATTATGGATATTTACCTAGCTTTTGATTAACTTTCTCCATGGCAGCCATCCCCTCATTCTGAAGAGGCACAACATACCAAGGCTCCAAATCTTTGGGCAAACCCTCATTAAAACTATGCCGAGGAAGGTTTTCTTTGGTATAAATACATTGGGTCATTCTGTCATGTAGAGATGCAGCCAGATCTTCAAATAATGTTTTATTGATCCTCTTGGCATTATTAAATGTAATAAGATACCTTGTAGATACCTCAAGGCGAACAACATCATGTAGTCCAACACTTTTGCAAATTTGCACTGAATTGCTCGAGTCAGCAGTTGAAAAATTAAATCTAAAAATAATTATTGGTGAGTACATACATGTGAAGCAATGATTTTTTTCTAATGACAGTGGTATTCCAATGACCCTATAAAATGGATCCTATAAGCCCTAACTGAGCTGTCACGCATACTGTTTCGCAGGATTTACGTTTTTTAAAAACCTTTTATTCTTTAATTGGGACAACTCACATACATTGCTTTGATCCCAAAGTAAGTAGATGAAGCACTTGTGTTTCGGTAATCAGCAACAACGAGGGTACCACAATAAATACATTATGTATGTTTATAAACAACCAAGGCCCGGCAATAAATTCATGCTCATTACACATGACACAAATAAATGCACATTCCGGGACTGGAACCTAGGACATTTTGGCGCAGAAGGCAGGAGCACCCAACCGGCCGTCAATTCTAAATATTACATTAATCAGTATCTTACCTAGGCCCGATTTCTATTACAAGTTGATCATCTTTTATGAACTTATAAACAGATTCGTTTTTTAAAGAATTAGGTTGTAAGGGAGAGCTAAGTAACCATTTTAAGATTTTTATTTGATTAATATTCAAATAATCACATTCTTCTGCAATTTCCACATGATAACAAAGTTCGGTGGATAAAGCTGCTATATCGTTATGTAATACTTTGAGTTTTTCTAGTATTTCTTTTGTTTTATGAACACTAAAACCCTCACACGTGAAAAATCTTATTATACACATCTTAAGCAACGTCCGTTCTCCTTGCAATAAAAGTTTTCACTGGAGTTTTTTGATTTTTCGTAGTTCGTACTTCGTACAGCCGTCAGCTAGTGTTGCCAACTGCTAGCTTTAGACTTTAGCTAGTAGCTATAGTTCATTCGCGTTAAGAAAATAGTGACTCATCACCGACTGCCGGCCAAGCCACGCCCCCTAGCCAATTAAAACGCTAGAAATTAGTAAGGCGAGTTCACAGTGCTCAGTTGAAGTCAGACCTTCGAACTGATCGGTTGTGTATTTTGCGTACTACTTGTTTAAAATTAAATTTGGAAAATGGATATCTCACCTATTAAAAAAAATAAAAGTGGATCAATTATACATAGTGGAGAGAGACGCGTAATTTACAATGTTTATAAGTATTTCAAACAGATTGATTTAAATGAGACTGTGGAGAGCATAGTAATTAAAACTGCAAGTGCATGCGGTGTGTCCGAAAACACTGTTTATAAAATTATAAAAGAACAAAAAGAAACGAATACATTGAAATCACCTGTGAAAAAAAGAGCTCGACTATCCACGGTCGATAAATTAGATGAACTAGACAAATGTGCAATAAGGAGAAAAGTACACTCTATATATTTAAATAACGAGTATCCAACATTGGACAAAATAATAACACTTTGCGAAGCTGATGAAGATATTCCTGTTTTCAAACGTACAACACTTCACAAAATACTGCACGAGCTTGGTTTTGATTTCAATAAACAAGATAGTAGAACATTGTTAGTGGAAAGAGAAGATATTGTTTTATGGAGACGAAAATACTTAAGACAAATAAAAGAATATAGAAACGCTAATAAAACCATTTACTATCTCGACGAAACGTGGGTAAACGCCGGACACGTAAAAACAAAAGTGTGGTTGGATACAACAGTCAAGAATAAAAGACAAGCTTTCCAAGATGGCTTATCAACCGGCCCAAAAGCTCCGACAGGGAAAGGGAAAAGGTTAATTATATTGCACATTGGCAGCGAAAAAGGATTCCTGGAAGATGGTTTACTAGTCTTTGAATCTAAATCTACAAAAGATTATCATGAAGAAATGGATGGTGAAAGATTCCTTAATTGGTTCAATGGTATAATACCGAAGCTTGAACCAGGAAGTGTGGTTGTCATGGATAACGCTCCCTACCATTCGGTAAAAGTTGAAAAAATACCCACGGCCAGTTGGAATAAGCAGCAAATACTAGAGTGGTTGCAAAACAAAGGCATATCTATGGATATGAGTTATTTGAAAAAAGAATTATTATTGAAAGTCGCCGAAATCGCCCCACAATATAATAAATATTTAGTAGATGAGACTGCTAAAAACAATGGCATTACAATTCTTCGTCTGCCGCCTTACCATTGTAAATTAAATCCGATTGAAATGGTGTGGGCCCAAATAAAAAATTATATTGCTGCGAATAATACTACATTCAAAATGAGTGACGTAAAAAAATTATTTTATGACGCAATCGCGTTAGTAGACGCCAATCGGTGGAAGAAATGCTGCGACCACGTGATACGCGAAGAAAATACCATGTGGGGTTTGGATGACGTCATGGAACATGCAGAACAAAATTCATTCGTAATAAATGTAACGGGAGAATCTAGCGATACTGATTAGCGATTTAAGTACTTAGTTTTAAGACAATTTTGTATTTTTTTTATTTTAGTACTTATTTTATTACCATTAATCCAAATATGTGTTACTCTACTAATATAGCGTTTAAGTTGACATTAAAAATTACCTTAATAGGAATATTTTAACATGTTTAAAATCATTGATACTTTATTATTTTTCTATTAAACTTATTTAATGTTTTGAAAAAAAAATGTTTAATTTTTTTCTCCATTATGAATACACCCTTACCCTGCAGTTGCACTGATGAGTCACTATTTTCTTAACGCGAATGAACTATAGCCTGAGGGAGACTCTGATTGAGTAGAGTTATTAAACTCATGCGATTTCTTTCTTTATTTTTTATCAAATTCACCTGAAAGAACAACCTCTTGACCTCTACAATTGTCTCGTTGCGGTTAATGCAGTCACTTGTTTATAGTGCTCTACTATGAATTCTCGAAAGTATTCATCACTTAATTATTCACGTCATGTGAAAAGTTGCTAGAAAAAGATAACATAATTTAGCACAAAATCTCAATAACCAGCTACCTTTCTTCCAATGTATTTCCAAATATTTAAAAAAATAATAATAAGAAAAAAGATTGGATTGAAATAATTGTAATAAGTAGTTTCAAAATCTTAAGTATTCATTTGGAGACTAACTGATAAATTAGATGGTACTCCTTCTTTGGGTTTTAATAGTGGTATATTGATGTATCGACATGTCAGGACAATTTTGGGACGTATCCCTTTGACGGCAAATGTCAGTACCTAATACAATAAATAATTATTGTAAATGCGAAACGATGCGTCGGCTCTGGACGGTTCGCAATCTTTGGTGGTAGGTTTATTCTGGTTTATTACGCCTGTAACACACCTACGAAACTGCGAAAAATAAATCAGTTGTATGCAGCAATTCGCATATGCTATGTCTCACTCACTCTACAGCGAGATCAGATAGTTGCGTCCTTGTTGGTACTGTTTGTGTTTAAAGATATTTATTCTAATAAGAATTTTTACAATTCACTTATATGAGAAATATGAAAAGAAAAGAAAATGTAGGTAATTAATTCTTATCATGCGAGCATGCTGACATATTATATTATTTTCATTTAATAATGAGGGTAAGGTGTAACCTTAATAAATAGTACCACTATAACAAGATCGGTAGAACAGTCACAAAAATGAGTATCGGGCACAATACACAACGTAGTGGGGCAAAGAACAAAGATCAAAAATTGCTAGGTATAGTTAATTATTATTTGTGATATTATGATTATATTTTGTTGAATAAATTAGTTTTTAAAAGTTTCTTAAACATAGTTAGGCTTTTAGCGGTTTTTAGTTGTTTCGCTGGCATATGCGAAATTGTCATTACACAGACGCAGGAAGTAGCCCCGGCTTTGCACGGGTATAAAACATATATAGAAACCTTCCTCTTCAATCACTCTATCTATTAAAAAAACCGCATCAAAATCCATTGCGTAGTTTTAAAGATTTAACCATACAAAGGGATATAGGGGAAGAAGAAGCGACTTTGTATTATACTATGTAGTGATAGTGATGATAACATAACCACATCAAACGTCATTTTTGTCTCTATTTTTTGCGTCACGTCATATTCTGTCATAAACTATGTGAAACTCGGTACTTACATAACGTCACTTGTCAATGTAACTATTTTCTTGTGCTATTGTCATCTCAGGACACCCCACTCAAGAGTCAAGAGATTATAGATTGACAGTTGTCATTCATAGTTTGTCGGTGCTACAGTGCCATTGCAAATCATGAAATTGAACTATATAATAGATACATCATTTAAGGAAAGTCGGCCATCTTGTGCTTCTGTGAAAATGGCGGTTAGTCATACTGGTTTTAATTTATTGTATTAATATTTAGTGATTTTACTATTGAAAGTAAACTCTTTTTAAAAGTATCTAGATATGATTTAAGTTATTAGTGTATATCAATCAATTTAATAATACTTTGAGAAAAATAGTATTAACTGCGTTTTGCGGCAAGCATTCTCTAGCTGAACATTTTTTTATTGATTTATCGATTACTTTTCAAACTATTCGAAATGTTAATGTATACGGTAAGAATTTATGTAATATATTAAGTGAATCAAGTTTTATTACAATAACTTAAAGTTTATATTCACATAAATTTCTTGCATCAAATAAGTGCTAAATGTAACCTCAAATTTCTTTTGAAAATTTCAAACTAGATATTAGAGGGCTTTTTAATTTAGTTCAGCGCGGTTTGGAGCTTCAAGTTTATGATAGAATTTACTAAATGGCATTGATCTTAATCAATAAAATAAATTACCTACTCGTCAAGAAAATAAAAAATAATAACCATGCTTGTATTATGCTTAAAATTTTAAGTACCACGCCACTTGCGTGGTATATTACATTATTATCATTACAAGTCGGAAAGACCTTTTATTACAGTTATTACAAGTATTGTGTCATACACCTGGTCTGCTACTTACAATGATAGGATGTTAGCTTTGTCACTGACTATGTAAAACATTTCAATAGTATATGTACTTGGGAATCTGCCTTTTGGAACAGTATTATCTTTACAATTTCAGTATAATTTATTAAATTGATATTTTAGTATGTGATAACACTATTATAAACTTAAGCTAAAGTTCTCTTATTTTAATTTAATGATTTCAAAAATGTTATGCTTCTATTCCTTTAAACTTAATTAATTAATTAAATTAATAACTTATTATGAAATGACTAAAGCTGATTTTGACATTACTCAACTAAATTAGTTTATGTAGCTTAGTTTGTGTACATCAGAATTGCCATCAATAGCTTTTATTTACATCAAGGATACCGGGGAAACGTAGTCTTCGATATGTGTATACTACCTGTCCTTACTTATTGTTGCCAGACCTGGGGGCTAACTAAGGCTCTCAGCCAAAAACTAAAAGTGTGTCAGCAGAACACGGAAAGAAGTATACTAAACATAAAACTGAGGGACAAATGGAGGCTCACCAGAAGCAGGAGAACAACAGGAGTGACTGATGTCACATACAAAACTAGAAGACTAAAATGGAGATGGATTGGTCACACTATAAGATCTCCCAGGGCAAAATGGTCGAAGGAGATTATGAATTGGTATCCCAGAGCGAGAAGAGGGCCCGGGAGAGACCCTCACGAAGATGGGAAGATGACTTGCCAAAGGGATGGAGGAGACATGCCCGAGAACACCTGTTATGGCACCTTATGGAGGAGGCCTATGTCCGTGGACAACCTGATGTTTAACTAATTAATATGTTGTGTAGTAAATTGTTTGTGTCAGAGTAAAGGCTATATTTAGTTATTTAAGGATCTTGGGCTTATTTTTGGTAAATTAAAACTCTTTCAACAGGGAACAAGCACTGAACAAGATACCCGCTTCAGCGACAAGGAGAAGAAGCTGATGAAGCAAATGAAGTTTGGTGATTGTTTGACACAGCAGGTAAGTTTCAATCTTAAAGCAAATCCCAGTAGAGATTCCACTGTATCTGTGTGTTCCGAACTCAGAAATCTGAGTTATAAATTCCAAATAATAAATTGTTTTGTATATAGGTGGATATGTCCAAGGTGAAGCTTGATGTTTTGAAGCCATGGATCACCCAGAAAATCACTGAAATCCTGAAGATGGAAGACGACGTCGTCATCGAATACGTCAACAACCAACTTGAGGAAAAGGTGGCTAATGATTTCTTTATTTTTGTTTCTTTCAAGCTGTGTAATCATTGCAGTTTCTTTACATATAGTAATTTTTAAGAGGCTATCACAACGCACTCTAAAGAAACTGCAAATGAATATTGTGATATGTGATTGATTGCGTATGGCTATTTTTTGGTCGCCGGTTAGCCGTCGCCGCCAGCCCCCAGCCCGCGCCGCTTGCTGCCGTCGGCCGCCACCACACCTTGCGGAGGCTCTTAGCATTTTCAATCGGTATTTACGGGGAAATTTAGTACTCTATGATAACTCAGTATTTAAGGACACGCCTCAAATATAGACCCTAAAATCTTTTTCAAGGCGCTCAGAGTGACATGACTCATGGTAAGGAAGTTTCCCCTTAGGCTTTGCGGTCAGCATAATGTGGTTGTGTTCGCAAAACCCTTACAGGTACGGGATTCAAGAAAGAAGTATGAAATCAACAGTCTGCGAGCATCATACACCAGTTGCTGTCAACGTGCAGTGTTCGAGACGACGTTGTCGAAATCTTCGCTGCGTCTTCATGCTGCCTGCCTGTCAACGAAGCCTTCACGACATCAACAATAATAATGTATTGATTTGCTTGCTTCCCTACTAGAGTCATGTCATATATTTTTTCTTAGAAAACTCTGAATGTCTTGTCGATATGAAAAAACTGAGAATTTAAAAAGAGGCTATAAGGGCAACCATTAGGATTGATAGGTGCGATTGGATCAAATAATTAATGGTCTGTCTGCTTTCTTTCCCGATCCTGCCCCCAGTTCCCTTGCCCAAAGAAGATGCAGATCAACCTGACGGGGTTCCTCAATGGCAAGAATGCTAGGCTGTTTATGGGTGAGCTGTGGGAGCTCTTGCTGAGTGCACAGGCCAGTGAGACTGGTATACCGGAGTCATTCACTCAGCAGAAGAAGGAGGAAATCAAGAAACGGATGGTTTGTTTTTTCTGCTCTTAAACCTTAAATGTCTTGCTTTCATGTTAATTTTTACATTAAATTGAATACAAAAAACCGAATTATAAACGGCTAGCATATTAATATCTTAGGATCACACATTAGGATCTTAATCCTTTCTGAACCTGTTTTCTGAAATCTCTTCTAGAACTCCAGTCAACTTTTATAAATTGAAGGATCTACGAAAGTTGTCAAAGAAGTCAGGTGATGGTGGAGAACTAGATTAATAACAAAGCCAAAAGTTGAAGTAAACTTAAAAACTTGATGTTATCTTTCAGGAAGAACAGCAAAAAGATAAGGAGAAAGACAGAGACAGAAAACGGTCCCGCTCCCGTTCCCGGCGTTCCCGCGATCGAAGGCGTTCCAGGTCGAGGACTCGGGATCGAGATAGATCCAACGACAGGAAGTTAGTATGCACCACATTATTTTATTTATAAAGAGATAAGATTTCGTTTCTTGTACTTCTTTAATTACTAAATCAATGTTAAAAACATTTTGAACCTATGGTAAAGATATCAAAAATTTCCTTGTAGTTGTACTTGTGTGTAAATTTGGTGTGCACTGATGAAATATTCAATAATACTATTAATAATGATGGAATAATGATGGTTTGATGGATAGATTTGTCTCCTGGGAATTGATTATCTATCAAACATTACACTAACCTACGATTACGCTTTTCAGTAGCGTTTCAAAAATATAAATAATATTTTTATTTTAATATCAATACAGAATAAAGAAAAGTGACAAAATCTATAATTACGATTTAGCAGTAATTTCTCTAATTATTTGCAACATTTGTCATTGCTAAACTTTATAACTTTATACTTGAGCTTATTAAGTATTTTAAATACAGGTACCGTGGCAGCCCGCGTCGCTCTCGCCGCAGGAGTCGGGACAGAAGTGCTGCGAAACCGCCGCCGCCCGTTGACGACATCAAATTACCTGAACCTAAAGGTGTTTTATAGGAAAAGAAAAATATTTATAAACACACACATGCACATCAAAACAGCCAGAAAAATATTATTATAAAAAGCAAATTTTTAAAAATTACGCAACGAGAAAATTATCAGTTTTATATTTTCTTACTTTAATGTAAGATATAAACAAAAATTCTTTGTCTTAAATTTCGTTCAGGTTTTATATTTCTGCTTTAAATTTCCTTAATATTAAATTATGTTATTGACATGGTCATTAAAAATCTATATTTAGAAGAATACAAAGTAAACATTATAATAAGCATGTATATGTTAAATTTTAATATATAACGTAAGGTCTTTAGTTAGTATATTTTTTAAAACAGAAAATGGCAAGTCGCCGGAGAAGACAGAAGATGTGGAGGTGAAAGAAGAGAAGCACGAAGAGAACAACACCGACGTTAGAGAAGAGAAGGAACTGACGCATGAGAAGAGTGATGACAAATCCAGATCTGCTTCACCCGCACGGTATGTTCTGATTTAAAACTTATTCGCCACAAAAGTATATTTGGTTTTGCTGACCGCATGTAAGTTATGTTAATTGAAGTTATATAAAGTTAAAAACACACCCATAGCAAGAAAAGTACAAAATTACAAATGCTGTTAAAAGCTGTAGATATTATATTTTTTGCTTTATACTTATTACAGTTCGGAGAAGGATGTCAAGGAGAATGAAGAGAAACAGGTTGAGAAGAAACAGCGCGAGTCCACTGATCGCAGATCGTCTTCTGCATCGTCACGTAAGAAATAATATATATAATATAATAACAATATAAGCTCTAATATACAATCAGTATCCGTTTGACACGAGACGTAGATGATGACGTATGGCAATCGCTGCGAAGCGATTTTTTTTTATTTAAATATTTTGAGTCACGTTTTTGAATTTTAAATTTTAATGGTTTTTTATCCGATGATCGTGGAATTCAAAACGCTATTACAATATTGCTATTAAAAAATAACAAAATATTGTATACAGGTGGTAGTATCAAGAAGCCGACCTCTCACAAGAAGCGCCACTACAGATCCAACCGGGATTCTTCGACTAGTGTTAGCCCCCGGCGTAGCACGCGTAGAGAGAGGTACTTATATTTTTTCTTACTAGTCTTATCTCCCGACTATGTCTGCAATATACACGCTGTGCTAAGCTGAAAGTGTTCAGATTTCATATCAGTGAAACTGATACTGAGAACTGATTTTAACCTCTGAATAAAAGTTGTATCCCGCATACCGGATGTCTTATAAGTCATCAATCTGGAACCTGAATATTATTTACCTTAAAAATCTTTATGTATTAAAAAAAATATAGATAGGAATTTAAAAATACGTAAACGTCCTAAGTGACTCTTTAACTATTCTATTGTAAAAAGACTCATAAGGTACAGATTAAATTTTTTATTTTCTTTTTATTATGTAATCCTATATAATGCTTCAAGTATTTAGTATGTATTCAAACTCGGATTTAAAGTACTTAAAAACAATAAAGGTTTCTTTTGGTTTTTCTGTTAACTATATTATGACTTATGATGCAAAATTGTGTTCGATATTAGATATTTTTAGAATATTATTCGATATTAGAATACTGAGCAAATACAATTTTCAGAAGCAAGTCTAGGCGTCGCGGCAGCCGACGTCGGTCCATTGAGCGGAGAGAGCGGGAGCGCGAAAGAGAAAGAGAGAGGGAGAGGGAGCGGGAAAGAGAACGCAGGCGACGCGAGAGAGAGAGGAGAGATAGGTATGAAAATACTTTTCATTGTGTTGGCCTTGTGTGACTTACCGGTATTTAAGGTATATATAATTATATACACCGGTATTAGAAGAATTTTTGCGTTTTTTTTGATTAATTATTAAAATTAAATTTTTGATGTTTCAAATAATATAAAAGACAAATTTTCAACAATAAATAAGGAAGGAGTTTATTAACAAATTTATTTCAAAATACCTACTGTTTTAACTAACAAGTGATATAGCAACAAGTTTCATATCCAGGTATAATTATTTTTATACTGATGACTTATACTTGAGCTTATTTTATTAATAAAACAAAGTCAACTGACTTGTTATTTCAAAATTATACACACGGCCAATAAAATTTCCATAATAGTTTTTAAAAACAGTTTAGTATAAGCAACCTGTGCGCGTAAGGGAGCACTCTATCAAATAGTCATAATCAAATAGTTGTAACTTATATTCGTTTGTCCTCTTCGTTCGCTACGGGCACATTATGTACATTATTTAAAGAAATTTAAATTATTTTTAATGATGGAAAAGTATTCAAGTTGTAAGAAATAGTAGATGAGATAAAATAAAAATTCAGGTCACGCGAACGTCGCCGATCGCTTGAAAGGCGGAGACGATCTCGTTCACGCTCTCGACGACGTTCTAGAGACAGGTAAACTTTATGGTTTCTTTTTATTTTTCTATTTCCGCATTACTTATAAAATTGTGTTTGACCCAAAACTGACTAATGCGACTGAAGCAGAGCCTTTGAATGCAACAAAAATCTTACTGTATTGTTTTCTTTCTTGTGCAACTAAGTGTTAAATGTTTAATTTCATGCTCTTTTATTTAAGATGTCATGTTATTTAGAAGAAAATAGCCCTTATGATTGAGCCTTATATGGCGGCCGCAGTGCACGACTGTTAACTATACAAAAAACTAACAAACTGCTAACTGTACAAAATACTTTTCAATTTTAATGAAATGAAATCGACAACCCTAAACGCTCCATTGGAGCGTATTTATCTCGAATAAGAGGCGGTGCTTCCATACTGCTTAATTTATTTTTACCGTGGTAAAAGTGACTCGGTTCAGGAACTTATAATTTTCATGAGTACTTAATGTGTATGACATTAAATGTTGTACTTATGTACGTATGTGAACATAATTTCTCGTTTTAATGATTAAAATAACTATTTAATATTGAAAGTTTACAGCTGATTTTCAGATTTAATGTAAATTGTTGTCTGTGTCAGGTCTCGCCGTCGGTCCCGTTCTCGCAGGCGTTCGCGTTCGTTGCGTCGTTCGGGTCGTCGGTCACGTGACCGACGCTCGAGGGACAGACGGTCCAGGGATCGACGCACTAGAGATAGATCCAGGTGAGACAATTTAAATTATTAATAGTTCTTTGTGATTGCTTGTTATGTTTGTTAATTGTTAGTTTAATTTTGTCACTGAGTTATAAAGATATTTATTTGGTGATGTCCCAAACTCTGTAGTGGGATAAAAATGTATGGGACAGACTGTCTGACAAGCTTTCACTCCTACTCCGATTTTGATGAAATTTAGTACAGATGATATAGACAACTAGAAAAAAGATATAGGTTTAATTGCGAAAAAAAGATTTGAAGTGGTTCAAATAAAGCAAACTTCCGGAAAAAGTCGCGGGCAATAGCTAGTGCAGTATAATTATGTAACTTGTTAAACAATTTATAATTGTTCAGGGAAAGGAGATCGCGTGATCGCACAAAGGACAGGAGATCGAGGGATCGCAAGTCCCGCGACAGGAGGTCCAGTGATCTGATCAAGGAACGCTTGGAAAAGTCTGTCTCAATACCACGAAAAGGTAACTATTGAAATAATTTAGCATAAAAAATAAATTGTTCTAGTATGTTTATCGAATCTAACGTATGTGTCTAAAGAATCTGATAATTTACCTCCTAACTGTTCCCAATCCGCAACTTTATATGCAAACTTTCTCAAATCTTAAAGAAAATATTTTAACTTATTACTAGACTTTCCCGCTGGTCGATCATGACAACGCAGGCTATAAAGTAACTATTCTACAGGCACATTATAATTTTCAGCTTATGTGTCTCTACCAGATATTATGTTTGTATTATAAATATTAAGTTTAAAGTAATTTTGTTTTGTATTGAAATTCCAGAAAACTTAGAGAAAATACGACCAGTGTCGATCGAGCGCGTTTCTTTGCCACGCGACGAATCCGCTAAGGTCCAAGTTTCCAGCTCAAGTCGCGAGTCATCGGTCGCCAAAGACAAGTCAGCATCACAAGACGACACTCGAGCAAAATCCGTTCACACCTCAGATGACGATGACTTCATTCCCATTCCGGTCCTTCGAGACTACTCCAAGAGTCTCACTCGGACTCCTTCACCGTTCGTTAGAAGGCCGAGGGATGTCAAAAAATCGGACAGATCTGCGGACGAAGCCTCTGATAAAGAACAGGAGGTAAAGGTTGAAGAAGGCAAGAAAAAACGGAAATCCAAAGCATCAGAATCTGAGAGCGAAAGCAGCGAGGAAGCTCCCAAATCTAAGAGCAAAGCGAAACTTAAACGCAAGGATAAATCCAGCTCTAGGAGAGCCAAAAAGGCGAAGAAAGACACGTCATCAAGTGAAAGTGACTCGGAAGAGTCTTCTTCCAGCGACTCTGAAGAAGATAGGAAGAAAAAGAACAAGAAAAACGCTAAGAAAAAACTAGCGAAGAAATCGCGAAAGAAGAAAGCGCGTTCCTCCAGCTCAGACTCTAGCTCCGAGGAAGAGGTTAAACACAAAAGCTCGAAGACTAAACAGAAGAATATTCCGGAAGAATCTGAAAATGAGAAGAAATCTAAAAAACGCAAAGACAGCACTGAACATTCAAAATCAGATAAATTAGAAACAAAAACCAAATCAAAGAAAACAGAAAATTCTGAAGATTCGAATGAAGAAAGTTCGGAAAGTGACGATAAATCAAATAAAAAGAAGAAGCACGACTCTTCCTCTGAAAAGGAGCAGAGACGCAAAAAAGACATCACAGCAAAGGTTACTTCTCCCGAACTAAAGTCAAAGCGAGAAGAAAAATCAACCAAAATCAAAATTGAAGAAATAAAAGCAAAAACGAGAGATGAAAGCGACAGAAAAGGCAAGAAACGCGAAAAGGAAGAGTCTTCGTCAGAAAGTGATCAAGTCTCAAAGAAAAAGGCAAGAAAGAAGGTGTCCGAATCAGAATCTGAATCAGAAAGTGACGAGCCAAAGAAGAAACGCGCTAAAAAGCACAAAAAACATTCTAAAAAACACAAGAAACATAAGAAACACAAGAAAACTTCTAAAAAGAAGGATGACTCTTCAGATAGCGAAGAAGTAGAAGAAGAAGAGGGGAAAGTTAATAATGAAGACTTGGAGAAGAAATTGCGGGAAAGGGCACTTAAGTCTATGAAAAAGCAAACAAGTGCTTCCGGCTCAGATTAATTCTATCTCAAATTTAAGTACCGTGTTACTCATAAAAATCTAACAGGCCTCAATAGGGTATTTGACTCTTTTCAAATAACCATTTCAATTTGTTCTTTGGTACATTATATGCTTGCTGTCTTTATATTTCCTTCAGATTTAACATAATTTTAATAAAAACAATGTTTAAAGTTAAAATGTACAGAAGGGCGCAAATAACGATATCTTGTGTATCAAGTAAGCAAACAGAACAGCTGAAGCGAATTTACTATTTTCTTGTATTTATTTAAACAATTGGTGTATAGTTCCACAATGTTTAAATACGTCGATAAAATAATCCACAAAAATTGTTTCTTTCTGTGCCAACGAACCCTAAAAGGCGTAATAAGTGGATACAATTAGCTTGAAGAGACCCAAACAGTATTCAAGTTTTATTAATATAAATGTATTCAGAAACTGATAAATTAACGCTGCGAGATCGAAATTATTACCAGAAAGCAGACTGTTCTATTGTAACGCGATTAACAATCGGTTTGTTAACTTGCGTGTGACTTCATCAGTCATAACCAATCACTGAGCATTCTCATCGACGAAAAATTTTCAAAAAAATCTGTATTTATAAAAGGTTTTCTTTTTACTAAAAGTAAACATTTTTGAGACTTCTAAAAGGATGGCCACAATTTGTAGTTTATTTTGAATGATGTTAAATACCCTATAAGCCTATTTTTATTCACCAACATAAAAAGAGGGATGTATGTTCGATGCGTGTGTGTATGTCTGTCTGTGGCATCGTACCGCCGTTTTTTTATTTGTATGCTGACGTTATAAGATATTCTTATTTCTAATTAACCTGCCGTTGTAATATTTCTTTTGTCCTCAGTTTCTCTTGTAGTAATTGTATTAACTTTTTCAAATTACCAATCGTATTTTGAAAGGTAACAAAATATTAGATATTTATGAATAACATGTTTTTTTAGTGGTTTGACATTTGATTTTAAATGATAAATGAACCATCACTACTAAGTGTAGTTATTATATTTTGTTTGCACTGTATAGGTTATAGGTCAACTTGTATGCCTGTGTAATTACTACAATTGAATATTACTTCATTAGGGAACTTTTCTTTAGTAATAAAGTTTACAAAATATTAACACAATTTTTTTATTACGCTACTGATGTAGCTTTATTTATTTACAGGATTTAGTGTATAGAAAAATAGTAGGTTTTGAGAATTGGAGACAGATTTACAAAAGAGAATGTGTAATCGAAAAATCGTTTCAATACACACTAAATGTGAATTAATTTTAAAAATTGATCGTTCGAATTAATGCTATTAACGAAATAGTTCCTTCGTTCAAGACAGCCAGAGAAAGAGTTCATAGGGAAATTAAAAGACTATCAACATTTAGTAAAGCTTTATTCACTTTGGACATTCTTTAAACCCTTTAAGAATAAAAACTATTCATGGTTCTTTTAATAAGACAAAACTATCGTCTTGAATAACCACGGTACCCCACAACTAAGTTCGGTGTTACTCCACTGCTATAAATGTTACCATAACCAAACTTTTTATAATAACCAAAACCAAGATGGTTGGCCTCTTGATAATATGGGTTATTATACCCATAATAGGAATTGAGCCCACCATTACCGCCATAGCCACCGTAACCCCCTAATCCAGTTTCATATCCATCGGGATATGAATTTATAGTGTTATGTCTGATGGGTTCATATCCGTATGAATCTTCTATCAAACCGTTACCAGTTATGCCAAAGCTATATCCACCTGGTTTATTTCCACCCCAATCATAATACTGATGTGAATCTGTAAAAACATTGAGACGGCAAAATTATTTGTAAATATTAGACCGTTCCTTTACTCGTTCATATTTTCCTAATATAATATCAAGTTTTATGTCTCATAAAAGCAAGTAAGGAATATGGCAAGACACATTTGACCTGTGTTACTTGATCGTGTAGCGTGCACATTCTCTTAGTTTTTGCTTGCTTGGTTATAATTATATCTATTAAATATTCATTTTAAAATAAGAAAATTATTATTAATCTTCCCATGTACTACGGTCTCTTTTTTTTTTTCAACAATAAGCGGTTTTTTTTAGATGTCTGGGAGAGGTATGTACCTACTATGTAACCGACTGAAAATTATTATTTCTTGTATTTCTTCTGGGTAACGTATCGTTCGCGGATGGTTATCCGCGAACGATGACTTTTAGATATAACTCAATAGAACTATTGCGATATTATGACCAATTGAAAATTTAAATTAATGGTTATTAGTTATTACCAAAGAAATGCATCAACATTTTGCTATTAATTTACTACAGGCGTTTTTAAATTCTACGATGTTAAGTGTTCGTAAATTGTTTCGTAAACTTACATGAACTTCCAGCAGTTTGGAGATCGCCCACTTGTATATTCCTTTTGATTGGATTTGCATATATTGTACTTAAGGTAATACTTATAATTAAAATCTTAAATTGCGTCTTATTCTGCGTTCGACCCATTCTGTAAATAAAATATTTTTAACACACATTTGTCATTAGTAAAATTACATAGCTAGTGGGGCAGATGCATACCTGGGTATAATTCACTGATAATTTAGCTTACAAGTAAGAAGTAGTATTCTGGGCCTCCCCAATTTTTTTTCTCAGGCATTAAAACCCAGGATCTCTGGCGCAACACCCATTGAATATTATCACTTACCCACGGCGGCTTATTGATGTATATTCATTATTGTATAGTTAATACAAATAAGGAAATGGTTGCTATTTATATTTAAAAATGCCATTGCAATTTTAAGTGAGTAGGTAATTAATTATTTTATCATCGCGAAGGTAAAATTAATTTGCTTGACCCTCGGAGCATAATCGCTTGTCTGTTACCTTAATTCCCATGTCTATGTAACTTGATATAACAATAATAATTTTGATTACTGGTGCGATAATGTGGTAAAACATTTTTGTTGAACCTCTGTTCTCAAAAAATATTTTCGATAAGGAATAAAATCACATTGGGTTATCGCGTTCAGTATTATAAATTAATACTTATTTCATTCAATTTCGTGTTAAGTAAGTCTTTTATTCAAATTAAATTTATTAATTTTTTATAGGGCAGCAACCTCATTCTTATTTTTATTGAAGCAGTCTAGCTGATCTGGTTGTCATTTTCAGGTGCGTGCGAATAGATATGTCAAATTGAAAAAGTCTAACTTTTTTATGTACTAAATAAAACTTATTTTTTTATTAATTTATATTCACAAGTACGTTGAAAAACATCGTATGATACTCGTGAGTATTGACGTGTACCGTCTCTGCGGTAATCAAAAACTTTACATACTTATATAAAGTAAAAGTGAAGTCCCGTGTCCTCTAGGGGGGTATGGGGCAGATGCATTTCACATCTGTTTCACTGATCGATTTTTTCTTTAGGGGCAAGTAGGTGATCAGCCTTCTATGTCCTGCCAGACCGAGTTTTTTTTATCTCCGCTGGGATTCGAACCCCGGACCTCTTGGTTGTAACGCTTACGCGCTTACCACTAGACCAAGGAGGCGGTCAAACCTAGTATAGCTTTGACATAAATGCTCATACAACTCTAACACTTATATAATTATCTATTATTATTGAATACCTACAGTCGGAAGTGTTTACTACATCGTTGTCATTTTAAATGAACTTAGTGACCTTTACAAGGTGAGTTTTTTCAACTCCTGAAGAAACAAGAGGAGTGTTATAAGTTTGTCATTAATCCTATTTCAGTAGCAGCGTAGCTTATCGATTGGACCGATTTCAGTGCGATTTTGATAGCTGACGCCTGACGGGATCGAGATGGATTTTGGCTATAATTATCAAGCTATAATTATTTTTATTTATTATTAATTATTATTATTATTAACTAGTAATTAACTTTGGGAGATTTTAAATATTCTTCAATTACACTTGTATGATTTTAATAAAAGTAGTAGAAGGAAAATGTATATTCTAAAGATAGATAGATAGATAGGTTTTAAGAAAAATGTTGAATATCTAAACAGATAAATAAAATTGGAGTGTCTGTTTGTAATATTATAATGTTTGTAATAACGTAGGTAATAACCGCTTTTTACTAAATGTATATGGATACACGGTACATATACAAAAACATTTTTTTTTTATATTTTTGTCTTTCAGTCTGTTTATTCTGGCTAATCTCTGAAACGGCTGGACCAATTTTTACAAGACTTTCACTGGCAGATAGCTGATGTAATAAAGAGTAACTTAGGCTACTTTTATTTTAGAAATAAATATAAATATATAATTTAAAAAAAATATTCCGCGTAGACGAAGTACATAATACATAGATATCTATTGCATATTATTTTGCTGTTTGCTATTTTACTCTGTAGATTTTATAACATCACTTTCCGACGAAATTAACGTGGGTGAAACCGTGGAGCACAGCAAGTTACAGATATTTTTTAAATCAAACCCAACAAAGGATATGTCGTACGCGAATTGTGACTTAAAGATATAACTACATATAAAATATTAATATAACTTACATTAAAATAACTTTGTCGTCTGCGCAAAAAGTGTGGATGTAAATGCGTGCTGGCGTGTAGGGTCAACGTTTATAAACGTGGGATTGTTGTTTGAAAAGAATAGCGACTGAGTTTGTAATGAGTCTATTTGTAGGCACATCGTCCTTCTGAGATGACGCGCGCTAATTCTAGTGTAACAATACGTCGTTTAACGCTAGGTTTCTGTTAAACGCAGACCTTTACTGGCAAGTTAAGGTCGGCCTTATAAGTCTAGGCTCATCATAGACACAACGTTATTTGTTAATATTGAACGCCTTGTAAATCTTTACTAATATTATGAATGCGATAGTAACTCTGTTGGTCTGTCGCACTTTCACGCCAAAATTACTGAACTGATTTAAATGAAATTTGGTAAACAGAAAGTCTAGATCTTGAGAAAGGACATAGGCTACTTTTTAATGCGAAAAAAGGGTTGTAAGGGATTGAAAGGGGAAGATGTAAAGTTGTATCGTCATTTTTGAAGCTAAATGCTTGAAACCTATTCTTTAGACTGTTGATTCTATATAAATAAATATGAGCTATATAACATCACGCTACGATGAAATTAACGCGGTTAAAACCGCGGAGCACAACTATTTAAATATAAAATTTTTCCTAGTCGATGTAACATCCTTTGCGCTTAGAGAATCGCACAGCTGAATGTCGTGTCCATGAAAAGTGTCAAATTGAAGACCATTTTAACAACCCTCCGACATTTACATTTTAAATTATTAATAAGAATACCTCCAACATGGATGTTTTCAATTTCACTTGTAACTTATTATTATGCTTAAGTTATTGGATGTAATTAAAATTACTATTAGAATTCAAGAATCTGGAAACTATATCGCGGGAAACAGTTAATTTGTATCACCAAGGGCGGAAACCTTGGTGATACGCGATGGCTTGATTAATTTTCTACAATATTGTACTTAGTTTATCAATTTTAGTTACTTCAAAAAAAAGCGTCCTTGGGATGATTTAATATCTTCTATCAAGGGTTAAAAAGGATATTTTAGTAGGTTACCACTTTTCGTTATTAACATACGCACCAAATAGTGATTCACACAATAATTGTTCAATAATTTATTCGTGCTCGTAGCTTTTCTTATATAGGCAAACGGGCAGGAGGCATACTTAGGATAAGCAGTACCAAGTGCAAAGCGAATGGATGGCCTCACTTTACGTCGGTGTCGCGTGGGTGAAAGACGGTCTTGCCAGCCCTTTTTGGCGGGCAGCCCCACTCATAGGCATCAAGTGGTGGGCTTGGCTGCTATCGGCCATTCAATAATTATTATTTGAAGGAGAAACTGTCTGATTGTGAATTTTAGAGTAAATAAAACTGTCATAAGGCGAAGTGCATTAATTTTAGTGTGGTTATTTTTAATTTTTTTTCGTAAATTGTTAATTTCTAATTAAGTATCTCTTATTAAAAGTTCTTTTTTTCAAAACCAAGAAATAATCAAAATGTAGGTTGATATATCTCATAAGAAAGCGAAAAAGCAATGGCGTATTTTTTATATTTTATTTTGCTTATTTGAAACTATACATTTAATATAAATACTAATTAAAAATATAATAAATATTCTAAAGCTGAGTAATTCATGTCGAGTATTATGGGTTCTTTTACTAGAAGAAAAATATCGAAAACTCATTTAAATATATAAGACAACGTTACATTAAAAATATTGACAATCATATTGAATTACTCAACGTTGAAATTTCGAAACCGTCCAAGTGTGAATCGGGCGGTCCCAAAATATTTTTTTAGTATAAATAGTCTACTTATAATGATACAGTCGTTATTTTATTCATTCG
The DNA here is from genome assembly GCA_912999735.1 of Aporia crataegi. Taxonomy (NCBI): domain Eukaryota; kingdom Metazoa; phylum Arthropoda; class Insecta; order Lepidoptera; family Pieridae; genus Aporia; species Aporia crataegi. The sequence goes on from OU538742.1 coordinate 679,996, forward strand.
ATAATATAGTTTTCTTCTCGTCTTTCTTATCGTCAAAGACGCGGGGATGAACTTTAATGCGGCGCAAACTTTTCCTGGGCACCTTAATCTCATTCTTCAACAAACTCTCCAGTTCTGGAAGGGAGGTTATCTCTTTGAGCTGGCTGAAATCGACGCTCCGAGATCCACCTAGTCTTCCGAAGTATTTGTAGATATCCCTGTTCGCCTGGCATTGGGCGCAATTGTATGAAACGGGCACAGCTTCGGGGAAGCTCTGTTGTGCCGTTTGCATATCTGTGGCGTTACCGGGACAGTTAGGGACGAAGACCACAGGTAAGAAACCAATAATTCCGTACGGAGCATAGTATTGGTTAGGGCTTTGTGTTGGGGCTTGGGTGACAGCTGTACTGCTGTAGTTTCCTGGATTTAGGAGATAGCATGGACACGAACCCGGACTTGGTACGATGGGCAAGGGGTACGGTATGACATAAATCGGGAATGGTGGCATTTGACCTGGATAGTAGATTGGGGGTTGTACTCCGGTACCTTCGCCAACCGAATCACCGCCTGAAAGGCAAAAAATTATTTGTTAAATGCAAATAAAAAATTGAAATAAAATAAAATAAATAAACGAAATACTGTCATTTTATGCCGCATTAATTTCTGCTTGTTTAAGTATAATAGATTTTTACTCAAATGATTTTATCCTATAAGTAAAAATACAAGTTATAATAAAAACGGCTTGTTACTAAAAATGATTCCGGCTAATTTTAGAAGACTGAAACAATGGAAATTTTCTGCTAAAAAATGCTAAATGGTTTTCAATGAGTAAATTCTCATTGCCATAACTTAATTAATAATAGGCATTATAGACTAGACTTCGAACGCACGCTTTCTATAGACCAGATTCTCTTAGGACTCAGAACTTAGAAGAAAATGATCATATTATAACGATTGACTTTATAAAATTTTATAAAATCATGCGAGCTAAGTCATGGGCCCAATTAACTAATAATTAATAAATATATTATTTTACGTCGAGTAATAATAAAATGTAATAATATGTAAGTGTAGGTCATAACGTAATATTACTACCTCCTGGTGTTCCTGGAGATCCTGGTTGACCTGGCTGACCCGGGTAACCTGGTTGACCTGGTGTTCCTGGTTGTCCTGGCTGACCTGGATAGCCTGGTTGTCCTGGTTGACCTGGTGTTCCAGGTTGTCCTGGCTGACCTGGGTACCCAGGTTGACCGTGTTGTCCTGGTTGTCCTTGGTGGTCGGGATAGCCTGGTTGTCCCGGTTGGCCTGGTTTTCCAGGTTGACCTTGTGGTCCTGGCTGGCCAGGGTAACCTTGTTGTCCTGGAATTCCTTGCTGACCTGAATTTCGTACAAAGATTACACTTAGTTTCATGTGGCATGTTATCAACACTTACGGAATCTGTGATTTAAATTAATATGTACAGTAAAAGCTCCTTATTCGCGCTTCCTTCATTCGCGTTTTCACTATTCGCGGATTAAACAATTGTGACCCAATTCCTATTTTCGCGTCTAAAATTTCTTTATTCGCGGATCTAATCGGTACATAGTACACACATATTAATAAAAAGAATTCCAATATGTATCCAACCAAATATCCTTTGTAAACGCATCGATAAATGGAGTAATAAAAAAGTAAAATAGACCTTATTACAACTACGTAATAAGTATGTTATTAAATTATATCGCCGCTGATTGCTTCGGCCTTTGACATAAACCGCCTTCACCGTTGAAACCGACTTGGAGGAAATGCTAAATTTACAGTCCATTGAAGAAGAGGTATCAACAAGCACTGGAAATGTAACATTTAATCTGAAAAATCTTAGTGAATATTTCATGAGCTTTGTGATTTCTTTATGAAAATTGATCCGTCTATGGAACGAAGTCTTATTTTTAAGGGGCAAATTGCTAATGCCACTACTGAATGTCAGTTTGAACTGGAAGAGCCTTTAAAAACTGCCAAGTAAGAAAAAATTACAAAATTCTTTAAACTGTTACCTAAGCCTGAAAGATAATAATTAATAAGTATTTAGTATAGTCAAAAACTTCAATTAATTTTTTTTATGAGTTTGTTTTTTATTTTGCCACCTAGGAACGGATCCCCTATAATCCCGTATAAAATACCATTCCATATTCACGGTTTCTGTATTCGCGGCATATTTATGAAACGTATCCCCCGCGAATAAAGAGCTTTTACTGTACTATATTATAAATTTATATTATAATATATATTTATAATAAATCAATTATTTTGTCGAGTTTTATATCATTGTTAGTTAACGTTATATGTATTATCAAATATGAATATTACAATTAATGATAGTTAACCGCTTATCCTGTATAAATCAAATAAATTAACATTATTTTAAAACATTCCATAATGTATGTGATTCCATAATCATTAAATCTACTGACCTGGCCTTCCTGGTTGTCCTGGTTGGCCTGGCTGACCTGGATATCCTGGTTGGCCTGGTGTTCCTGGTTCTCCCGGCTGGGCCGGATGGCCTGGCTGTCCGGGCTGTCCTTGTTGGCCTGGTGTTTCTGGCTGGGCTGGTGTTCCTGGTTGTCCTGGATAACCGGGTTGTCCTGGCTGACCAGGCTGTCCTTGTTGGGCTGGTGTCCATGGTTGTCCTGGTTGACCTGGGTATCCCGGTTGACCTGGTATTCCTGGCTGTCCTGGTGTTCCTGGTTGTCCTGGTTCTCCTGGTTTCCCTGGTTGACCGTGTTGTCCTTGTTGGCCTGGCTTTCCTGGCTGCCCTGGATAGCCGGGTTGTCCTGGTTGTCCTGGGTAGTCCGGTTGTCCGGGTTTTCCTGGCTGCCCTGGATAACCTGGTTGTCCTGGTTGACCGGGTTGTCCTTGTTGGCCTGGTGTTCCTGGTTGTCCTGGCTGCCCTGGATAACCGGGTTGTCCTGGTTGGCCTGGTATTCCTGGCTGCCCTGGATAACCGGGTTGACCTGGTTGTCCGGGGTAGCCCGGTTGTCCTGGTCCTCCTGGCTGGCCTGGCTGCCCAGGGTGTCCGGGCTGTCCTTGTTGTCCTGGTTTTCCTGGCTGCCCTGGCTGACCGGGCTGTCCTTGTTGGCCTGGTGTTCCTGGTTGTCCCGGTTGACTTGGGTATCCCGGTTGGCCTGGTATTCCTGGCTGGCCTGGTGTTCCTGGTTGACCTGGTTTTCCTGGCTGCCCTGGTCCTCCTGGTTGCCCTGGCTGACCGGGCTGTCCTTGTTGGCCTGGTGTTCCTGGTTGTCCCGGTTGACCTGGGTATCCCGGTTGGCCTGGTACTCCTGGCTGGCCTGGTGTTCCTTGTTGTCCCGGTTGACCTGGGTATCCCGGTTGGCCTGGTATTCCTGGCTGGCCTGGCTGCCCCGGGTGTCCTGGTTGTCCTGGGTAGCCCGGTTGTCCTGGTCCTCCTGGTTGCCCTGGCTGACCGGGCTGTCCTTGGCCTGGTGTTCCTGGTTGTCCCGGTTGACCTGGGTATCCCGGTTGACCTGGTATTCCTGGCTGTCCTGGTGTTCCTGGTTGTCCTGGTTCTCCTGGTTTCCCTGGTTGACCGGGTTGTCCTTGTTGGCCTGGCTTTCCTGGCTGCCCTGGATAGCCGGGTTGTCCTGGTTGTCCTGGGTAGCCCGGTTGTCCGGGTTTTCCTGGCTGCCCTGGATAACCTGGTTGTCCTGGTTGACCGGGTTGTCCTTGTTGGCCTGGTGTTCCTGGTTGTCCTGGCTGCCCTGGATAACCGGGTTGTCCTGGTTGGCCTGGTATTTCTGGCTGCCCTGGATAACCGGGTTGCCCTGGTTGTCCTGGGTAGCCCGGTTGTCCTGGTCCTCCTGGCTGGCCTGGCTGCCCAGGGTGTCCGGGCTGTCCTTGTTGCCCTGGTTTTCCTGGCTGCCCTGGCTGACCGGGCTGTCCTTGTTGGCCTGGTGTTCCTGGTTGTCCCGGTTGACCTGGGTATCCCGGTTGGCCTGGTATTCCTGGCTGGCCTGGTGTTCCTGGTTGACCTGGTTTTCCTGGCTGCCCTGGTTCTCCTGGTTGCCCTGGCTGACCGGGCTGTCCTTGTTGGCCTGGTGTTCCTGGTTGTCCCGGTTGACCTGGGTATCCCGGTTGGCCTGGTACTCCTGGCTGGCCTGGTGTTCCTTGTTGTCCCGGTTGACCTGGGTATCCCGGTTGGCCTGGTATTCCTGGCTGGCCTGGCTGCCCCGGGTGTCCTGGTTGTCCTGGGTAGCCCGGTTGTCCTGGTCCTCCTGGTCGCCCTGGCTGACCAGGCTGTCCTTGTTGGCCTGGTGTTCCTGGTTGTCCCGGTTGACCTGGGTATCCCGGTTGGCCTGGTATTCCCGGCTGCCCTGGTGTTCCCGGTTGACCTGGATAACCGGGTTGTCCTGGTTGACCGGGCTGTCCTTGTTGGCCTGGTGTTTCTGGTTGTCCCGGTTGACCTGGGTATCCCGGTTGGCCGGGTATTCCTGGCTGGCCTGGTATTCCTGGTTGTCCTGGTTTAATTGGTTGGCCTGGATAACCGGGTTGTCCTGGTTGACCGGGCTGTCCTTGTTGGCCTGGTGTTCCTGGTTGTCCCGGTTGACCTGGGTATCCCGGTTGGCCTGGTATTCCCGGCTGCCCTGGTGTTCCCGGTTGACCTGGGTATCCCGGTTGGCCTGGTATTCCTGGCTGACCTGGTGTTCCTGGTTGACCTGGTTTTCCGGGCTGCCCTGGATAACCGGGTTGTCCTGGTCCTCCTGGTTGCCCTGACTGACCGGGCTGTCCTTGTTGGCCGGGTGTTCCTGGCTGACTTGGGTAGCCCGGTTGGCCTGGTATTCCTGGCTGGCCTGGCTTCCCCGGGTGTCCTGGTTGACCTGGCAGTCCTGGGTAGCCCGGTTGTCCTGGTCCTCCTGGTTGCCCTGGCTGACCGGGCTGTCCTTGTTGGCCTGGTATTCCTGGCTGGCCTGGCTGCCCCGGGTGTCCTGGTTGTCCTGGCTGACCGGGCTGTCCTTGTTGGCCTGGTGTTCCTGGTTGTCCTGGTTGACCTGGGTATCCCGGTTGGCCGGGTATTCCTGGCTGGCCTGGTGTTCCTGGTTGTCCTGGTTTTCCTGGTTGGCCTGGCTGCCCCGGGTATCCTGGTTGCCCTGGTACTCCTGGTTGCCCTGGCCGACCAGGCTGTCCTTGGCCTGGTGTTCCTGGTTGTCCCGGTTGACCTGGGTATCCCGGTTGGCCTGGTATTCCTGGCTGGCCTGGTGTTCCTGGTTGACCTGGTTTTCCGGGCTGCCCTGGATAACCGGGTTGTCCTGGTCCTCCTGGTTGCCCTGGCTGACCGGGCTGTCCTTGTTGGCCGGGTGTTCCTGGCTGACTTGGGTAGCCCGGTTGGCCTGGTATTCCTGGCTGGCCTGGCTGCCCCGGGTGTCCTGGTTGACCTGGCTGCCCCGGGTGTCCTGGTTGACCTGGCTGTCCTGGGTAGCCCGGTTGTCCTGGTTGACCGGGTTGTCCTTGTTGGCCTGGTTGTATTGGTCCTCCTGGATTCCCTGGTTGACCCGGTTGCCCTGGTTGACCGGGCAGTCCTTGTTGGCCTGGCTTTCCTGGCTGTCCTGGATAACCGGGTTGTCCTGGTTGTCCTGGGTAGCCCGGTTGTCCTGGTCCTCCTGGTTGCCCTGGTTGACTGGGTTGTCCTTGTTGGCCTGGCTTTCCTGGCTGACCTGGATAGCCGGGTTGTCCTGGTCCTCCCGGTTGCCCTGGATAACCAGGTTGTCCTGGTCCTCCTGGTTGCCCTGGCTGACCGGGCTGTCCTTGTTGGCCTGGTGTTCCTGGCTGACTTGGGTAGCCCGGTTGGCCTGGTATTCCTGGCTGGCCTGGCTGCCCCAGGTGTCCTGGTTGACCTGGCTGTCCTGGGTAGCCCGGTTGTCCTGGTTGACCGGGTTGTCCTTGTTGGCCTGGTTGTATTGGTCTTCCTGGATTCCCTGGTTGACCAGGTTGCCCTGGTTGACCGGGCAGTCCTTGTTGGCCTGGCTTTCCCGGCTGTCCTGGATAACCGGGTTGTCCTGGGTAGCTCGGTTGTCCTGGTCCTCCTGGTTGCCCTGGTTGACTGGGTTGTCCTTGTTGGCCTGGCTTTCCTGGCTGACCTGGATAGCCGGGTTGTCCTGGTCCTCCCGGTTGCCCTGGCTTTCCTGGCTGACCTGGAAAACCGGGTTGTCCTGGCTGACCTTGGTATCCTGGTTGCCCTGGCTGACCGGGCTGTCCTTGTTGGCCTGGTGTCCCTGGTTGTCCCGGTTGACCTGGGTATCCCGGTTGACCTGGATATCCCGGTTGACCTGGTATTCCTGGCTGGCCTGGTGTTCCTGGTTGTCCTGGTTTGCCTGGCTGCCCTGGATAACCAGGTTGTCCTTGTTGGCCTGGCTTTCCCGGCTGTCCTGGATAGCCGGGTTGTCCTGTTTGATCTGGATGGCCTGGTTGGCCTGGGTATCCGGGTTTGCCTGGAGAACATAAAAAGTTGAATTTTATTGCTATTCTTTAAACATATTATATGCATGTTTGCCGCCAAGGTTTTTTTGTACATAAAAGAGGAATATCCCGTTATGCATTGTTTTTTATATCTCCAAGGGATTAGGCAGCGTCTGCGATGCGAAAGCTCCCAGATACGTTGTCCTGTCTTAGGGCGCCCTCGAATTTGCTACAAAGTGCCGCGCGGTGGCAGCGCGTCTGCAGCGCTGCAGCTGCGCTGTTTTGTAAATCAATATAAATAGAAAACTTGTGCTGTGCGCACGTATTTTTTGTACAAGTTTAAACATGAACGAAAATCAGGTTGAAGATTTAATCAATTAAGTTTAGACTAGTTTAGAGTCGTCCAGCGATATGGGATTTGAAGTCCGACAAGTAAAGCAATAAAATCGAAAAGAAAAGGGCATGGGGGATAAATTTATTACATATTTCCATATGTAATAAATTTATTGAGAATTTAATGTTCAATTCCATATTATTCTAATCTAATGTGCTAAATGGGGAATTAATTCGTAAAATTGTTTTCTTGCTTATTAATCTTAAGTAATTCTGAAATTGTTTATCACTGTAGCTTTTTACTTTATAAAATTCATAGTTGAGTTATACAAAATAACGGCAACGTTTTCTTAGGTTTCTTTTTTTGTTTTTTGCCCAAAAAGTTTTTTTCGTTTTAATAGTTACACTAAGAACAGAGTTTCTTTGTCAGAGTCCATAGTGAAACTAAATCTACGACACTACGATTCTGAAACCTTACGACAACAGCGCGGCCGCAACGCTGCAGACGCGCTGCCTCCGAGCGGCACTTTGCGGCAAATTTGGAGGCGCCCTTAACTATGAATATTGAATTCGAATGGGCATAATAATTTAAAAACTGACAGTTATCTCAAACGCTGTATAATAAAATTTATAATATTGTCAAAAGCACTAAGAAGGTGACATTATTACAGTTGATATTGTCATTTTTTTAAAATTTCTAATATTCAGCGAAACTTTCTTAATTATTTATTTCAGAAGAACCTTCTCCAGATAATAACAAATACAACAAAAAAGTTTGGTTGTATTTATTTTAGTTTATATTATATATTTGTATACATTTTTGTATTTATTTAGTTATGCGCGTACATACATTTCGGTGATTCATTTTTATTTATATAGATAATATTAAAGTAGTAAGATAAACTGTCAAAGCAGATGACATAGGCAGTTTACTCACATATTGTGGAGTTAAGTAAAACTAAAACATGAATTTAATTAAATTATATATATATATATATATAATTTAATTAAAATAGTAGTAGTTATATAAAAATTATATATATATATATATATATATATATATATCTATATTATAGAAGAATTAAAGTTTTACTTTAGGCATTTGAACCCAATGACCATTACTTTTTTCGTTGAGAATTAATTTTTTGCTTTATTTTTCTTTTACCTGGACTTCCTGGAGAACCTGGCAAACCAGGTGAACCTGGTTGGCCTGGATAGTAACCGCTACCACCACCCGTCGGACCTTAAACATACAAGAAAATAAATATCTCAGCTAGATGACAACTCTACATTTCTAAAATTATCTCCAACTTTTGAAATGTAATAATATTTTAAACAATTATTATACCTATTTAAAAATAATAAAAGTAACTAACTGAGGTATCTCTACGCCTACATCATAAATATTAATACAATAGTCAGTGGTAAAAAATTATAAATTGAAAAAAAAAAATACCTTGACCACCTGGATGATAGCCACCACCTGGAGAACCACTCGGACCACTAGGACCACTAGGTCCACCTGGGCCACCTGGACCACCTGGTCCACCGGGACCACCTGGACTTCCCGGAGAACCTGGGGAACCAGGTGAACCTGGTTGTCCTGGATAATAACCGCTACCACCGCCCGTCGGACCTTAAACATACAAGTAAAAAAATCACTCGGCTAGAAGACTATTCTATGCTTCCAAAATTATCTTCATTTTTTGAAAAGTAATAATATTTTAAACTATTATACCTAGTCAACAACTATTATTAAATACCTAGTTAAAAATAATAAAAATAACTAACTAAGGTGTCTTTGCGCCTACATCATAAATATTAATACAATGGTCAATGGTAATAAATTATAAATTGAAAAAAAAAATACCTTGACCACCTGGATGATAGCCACCACCTGGGAAACCACTTGGACCACTAGGACCACTAGGTCCACCTGGGCCACCTGGACCACCTGGTCCACCGGGACCACCTGGACTTCCGGGAGAACCTGGGGAACCAGGTGAACCTGGTTGGCCTGGATAATAACCGCTACCACCGCCCGTCGGACCTTAAATATACAAGTAAAAAAATCACTCGGCTAGAAGACTATTCTATGCTTCCAAAAATATCTTCATTTTTTGAAAAGTAATAATATTTTAAACTATTATACCTAGTCAACAACTATTATTAAATACCTAGTTAAAAATAATAAAAATAACTAACTGAGTTGTCTTTGCGCCTACATCATAAATATTAATACAATGGTCAATGGTAATAAATTATAAATTGAAAAAAAATACCTTGACCACCTGGATGATAGCCACCACCTGGGAAACCACTTGGACCACTAGGACCACTAGGTCCACCTGGGCCACCTGGACCACCTGGTCCACCGGGACCACCTGGACTTCCTGGAGAACCTGGGGAACCAGGTGAACCTGGTTGGCCTGGATAATAACCGCTACCACCGCCCGTCGGACCTTAAACATACAAGTAAAAAAAATCACTCAGCTAGAATACATTTCTGTGTTTCCAAAATTATCTTCAAATTTGAAAAGTAATAATATTTTAAACTATTATACCTAGTCAACAACTATTATTAAATACCTAGTTAAAAATAATAAAAATAACTAACTGAGGTGCTTTGCGCCTACATCATAAATATTTATATAATGGTCAATGGTAATAAATTATAAATTGAAATAAATTACCTTGACCACCTGGATGATAGCCACCACCTGGGAAACCACTTGGACCACTTGGACCACTAGGTCCACCTGGGCCGCCTGGACCGCCTGGTCCACCGGGCCCACCTGGACTTCCTGGAGAACCTGGCGAACCAGGTGAACCTGGTTTGCCTGGATAGTAACCGCTACCACCGCCCGTCGGACCTTAAATATACAAGTAAAAAAATCACTCAGCTAGAAGACAATTCTATGCTTCCAAAATTATCTTCATTTTTTGAAAAGTAATAATATTTTAAACTATTATACCTAGTCAACAACTATTATTAAATACCTAGTTAAAAATAACTAACTCAGGTGCTTTGCGCCTACATTATAAATATTTATACAATGGTCAATGGTAATAAATTATAAATCGAAATAAATTACCTTGACCACCTGGATGATAGCCACCACTTGGTGAACCACTCGGACCACTAGGACCACTAGGTCCACCTGGGCCACCTGGACCGCCTGGCCCACCGGGACCACCTGGACTTCCTGGAGAGCCTGGCAAACCAGGTGAACCTGGTTGACCTGGATAATAACCACCACCGCCACCAGAAGGACCTGATAAAAAAATAAAAAATTGTCATTTAGATCATTACTTTGTGCCTACACAATATATACGTTATTGACTTATTGTATAGACAATTATTAAGGGCAAAGTCACCTGCAGTCACTATATTAATGCAATGTTCCAATGTCGTGTCCATTGTATCATGTGTATCATGTATATATGTTATAATGGACCCCGACGTGATTTTGGTTTGAGATTTCCAAAAATAAATATCTCGTAAAATTTACATATAACTTCAACATTAATATATTTATTTTTTCAATAAAATTATTTAAATGAAAAATGAGCTTTATGGCGTATTTGTTATTTTTAATATCTATATGCCATCATGCTATGCATCGTGTTATACATTTATAAAATTTAAAAATTGTATATTCTTTTTAACAAAATTTGCTTATCGAACTATAAAACTTACAATAGTACATGTCTAAATAAGAATATATTTTTGGAAATAATTATTGACATTATGTTTCTTTAAAGTCACAAAATTTAGATCCTGGTTTGTCTGATTGATCTTAAAAAAAATCTCAAGTATAAAAGTTAACGTCCTCAGTTGACATTTGAATTTAAAAATGTATCATAAAAACTATAAAAAGTACCTTGACCCCCTGGATAATAGCCGCTACCGGGAGCACCACTTGGGCCACCAGGTCCACCTGGACCGCCTGGTCCACCGGGGCCACCTGGACTACCTGGAGATCCCGGTGAGCCGGGTAAACCTGGTTGGCCTGGATAGTAACCGCCACCACCAGAAGGACCAGTAGGGCCTTGAGAGCCTGGTTTACCATCTAAAAAAAGTTATCTAAGTGTAAAAACAAGTTTTTCCGACTTATGGCGTATTTAAGTAATAATTAATATCTGTATGCCATCATACCGTATGTTATTAATTTATACTCAAAATTAATAATTATTAATAAAATTAATGTCAATATTTTATTGTAATAATCAGTTAGTATCAGGTTGACATGACGAAAGTAATAAATTTTATCACTCTAACTCCATTCAATATGTCACATCTAGTTTTAATAAATACTGATTTGATGAAATTTGTGGTATATATAATATTATATTGAATTGGATTGCTTTTCTTCTTATCATATTAAAAATATATTTACGGTTCCAAGACGATGTTGGTTAAATTTGTTATTTGTAATCATAAAAATATAGAATTTTGACCTTGTCCACCTGGGTAGTATCCGCCTGCACTTGGACCACTCGGACCACCAGGTCCTCCCGGTCCTCCTGGGCCACCGGGTCCTCCAGGAGTTCCCGGAGATCCTGGTAGACCTGGGAAGCCTGGTTGTCCTGGGTAATATCCACCGCTTCCACCAGAAGGACCTATAATTTATAGTCACGGTAAATGAGGATATTTATCATTTCACCCAATTAGATGAAATGATGATGTTCAGAAACATTTAGTTTCTTACTTTGAGAAGTTTTAAATAAGTTACGCAATAAAATACAAGAGAGCAAAAGAGCAAGAGACTAAAATTTAATTAGAAAAAGAAAATTATTATTGTTTAGATTAATTAATTTAATAGTGAGAAGTGAGTAGAGATTTAATAAAAACATCAATGTAAACATTTGACTATTTTAAGTTCAGTCGGCATGAACCCACATTTTATTTTATATACTCACTAAACTACTACTACGACTACCATTAACAAAGTGCGTCCACGTCACACATATTAAAAATACCAATTCAACAGTGAGCAGTTTTCCGTCATATAATCTTATAGTAATTTCCGTCATATTTTGTTTACAAGGTAGGTTACCTTGGGACCCTGGATAGTATCCACCTCCACCAGTGGGTCCAGTTGGTCCACTTGGTCCAGGATAATAACCACCGCCTGTAAGTTATGATATAACTAAATTTATAAAATAAGAAGACATTCAAGATACCTACAATAAACTTAATTTTCTCTATATTAATATTATGGATGGTTTATAGGCATGTGAACTTAAACTGATTTATGGCTGCGTAAACAATTTAACGAGAAGCATGATTTAAAACCCTAGAAATACAACCACATTACAGTTGTATTAACATCATAAATAACAGCTGAGCTAAGGAAACATTGACTTTACCAGATCCTCCTGGTCGGTGGGATCCATCAGGTCCACTGGGTCCGTTAGGGCCATTGGGTCCACCAGGTCCATTGGGTCCACTAGGTCCATTGGGCCCACCAGGTCCATTGGGCCCACCAGGTCCATTGGGCCCACCAGGTCCATTGGGCCCACCAGGTCCATTGGGCCCACTCGACCCATTAGGTCCGCCAGGACCATTAGGACCATTTGGTCCATTCGGTCCGTTTGGTCCACTTCCAGAACCTATAAAATCAATTAAATTTTATAGGTGGTTCAAATAAGTGAGTCAATTAACAATTTAAATCATTCTCACTTATTATATAATATAGAGAAATTTATTTTTGTATTAAAATTAATAATAATAAATTCAACTTACAGGGCCTGAAGTGAGCAAGGCAATGATTTTATCGTGCAATCAAAAGTACCGAATTATACTAATAATCCTCTTCAAAATGTTTTTTATTTTTTTATTTTGCCATAATATTTATTTAATTATCTCTTTTCTACTTTTAATATCGCCACTAGCTACCATTTATACTGGTAATCTGAATGTTGTGCCTGGAGGGCGTTGTAAGCCGCCGCAACATCTCTGGTGGCTGGGGCGTACAGTCAAGCATTTACCTTTTTTGCTTACAAAATAAAAAAATAATGAACTGAACTGATATTTTAAGATAAAGAAAGTACCTGATCCGGGGTAGATACCGCTACCTGGTCCACCTGGGCCGCCTGGACCACCTGGGCTACCTGGAGTGCCGGGAGATCCAGGGTAACCTGGAGAACCGGGAGTTCCAGGACTACCAGGATAGTAGCCTGGACCTGCAATATTGTTTGGTAATGTTATATTAAAAAAGAATATAAATATATAAAATTTATATTATGCAACTACATGTGCATGGGATTTGTTAAGATAAAAATTACCCTACAAGTTAGAAATAAATAAATCTATTGAGTTATACTATTTATTAAGCCTAATTTATTTTATCGTGATATAAGAACGGTTATCAAAAAGGACCCGGATATTATGTTTCTCCAATTTCCCATCTAGGGATAGAGAGCAATGTCTAAAACTTATTTGTATGATTTAATTTATCCACACTTTATATTTTATACGATATTTATAACTTTATTTCTTATTTATTTTTTCTTACCAGGGCTGCCTGGAAGAGATGGCTTGTGGACTATAAGACCGCCCTCTGCACTCCTAATTAATTTATAATTTCTAGCTTTATTGTTTTCTTTGTGCAAGTAAGTGTTAATATGTAAAGAAATAACTTACCACCAGGGTAAATCACTCCAGGGTTGGGGTTACTGTTCTGTCCAGTGCTATCCGGGGCAGGCTTTGGGGGTCTTGGAGTTGGCTTCGGTCGAGGCTTGGGCGGAGTGCCACCTGGGGTTCTTCCACATCCTTTGGGCAAGTAGAGCTTGGTCCAGGGTACTAATTGTCCGGGTATTTCCGATGCATTACCCGAACTGTAACATTAAAGAGATGACAATTTATCTAAAGGATTAAATAAGCCTAAGTAAGCCAAGTATATTTAGAGAAAAGTAATTCAAATATATATATATATAGTAGTTGTAACACTCGTAACATCAATCGCGTGAAAAATATCACAATAAAAACTAAGTTATGTTGCAAGAGCATCCTAGTTAAAAATATGACTTATTAATGGTTCTATAGATTACTCCCTAAACACCACTATATTATATAAATTAATTTTAAACAAAAAAATAAAACCGACCTCAAAACGCACTGAAAAGTAAAAAATAAATTTTGTATTATAAATGAACTTACTTTAAATAAGACGTAAATAGTGTTGATAAATAAAATTCATCTAAAATTCTACAAGGGCATAAAACTGTCATGTTGCTCTTTGAAACGCGGCGCCAAGCCATTCAATTAATTTTTTTATTAAAGTCCAGGAATATTAATTCAGTCTTTATTTATATATTTGGCACCGCCTTTCAAAAAACAACATGAAAGTTTTATGCCCTTGTAGAATTTTAGATGAATTTTATTTATCAACACTATTTACGTCTTATTTAAAGTAAGTTCATTTATAATACAAAATTTATTTTTTACTTTTCAGTGCGTTTTGAGGTCGGTTTTATTTTTTTGTTTAAAATTAATTTATTTTATACTTTTGAGTGGCTCTTCTAAACCGTATAGTTGGTTATCATACCATCAAAACGAAACTAACATGGACGCTCTGACTTTACGCTTACCTTATACACTAAAAACTAATTTGATTAATTTAATTTAATATTTTCAAATTAATGAAAATATGAAAACGCAAAACTGAATCGTTTAATACTAAAAATTTAAGTAATATCGTTCATATAAAATAAGTTTTCATTGTGTTTTATAGTAAGCAAGTGAACGCACATTGTGATTTCCCGTAGGAACTCAGTTACTATATTCTCTCTATCTCTAGAAGTATTTCTTCTACCTTATTGATTTTACTATCATATATGACCCTTTTAATGTTTTATAAAATGGTATGTAAGTCATCGATATAAACTGATATTACATCGAGCTATAGAGATCTAAACTGGACGCGTAAACAATAAGGTATGACATGTTTTTCTCTGTTGACAAGTTTTGCTCCATAACATCAAATATATGGCTTAGATTTTCATAAAATTCCGTCAAAAGCTTGGCAATATGAGTTTTAATTAAATCAATTTATTATAATTAGTATATATTTAATACAACATGGACATCTCTATTGCTAAAGCGAACTAATTAAAGATTTTTCAATTTTTTATTTTATAACCTCAATATCTCTAAAACTATAAATCAAATTATCTTGATTTTTATTTTCTCTTGTTGCAAATTTAATTTTAAATCGAATAACATCTAATTCATCGATAAGGATTCATAAATCATAGAGTTATAAGCAAATAAGCACGACATGGTCGCGCGGAATTCAGCGATTTCTCGTCCGATTGTGAAACTATTCTTTCAATATGCTGAAAACTATTGATCGTAAAAATTCTAAAAAAAAATGGGACCACTTCGACGAGTTACCCTATCGTTTGACACCTCACTCATCCAAATCGGTTTACAAATGGCGACGTACGAGCGGAACATCGGTAAAAAAAAAAAAAAAAATACACGTCGAATTGATAACCTCCTTTTTGGTTTTTTTGAAGGTCGGTTAACAAGTATAGCCTATTTTAAATTATTTAATTTTGTGTCAAATTGTAAATCACGAATTTGCACAGAAAACAAAGAGAATACTTACTTTGTAAAAACTATAATCGATATCCGGAAGCAGTTAATTTTTGTTTAATCCTATTTTATATATAAACATCTTATAAAACATAGAGGAAGAATAGAGGTTTAACATTAATGGTGGTAAATAGGTACATACTTTTCATCATACACATGGTTTGTGTCTGGGAAAACTTCGACGTCCTTTTCAGGCTCCACTACCCTGTACCCGTGACTGTCAGCTACGTAGTGTGTGACTCGAAGGTAGCCATCGGGATCCACGTAACCATAGCAACCGTATGTCACGCCGTCTGGCCCACGGTTTTCATGATGAAACTGACCATTGGGACCAACATCGTAACCAAATCCATACGCACCTGGATAGAATTCATTTGTTTTTAATTTTTTAATCTCGAAAAAGGTGAAAATGCGCAGGAAATACTGAGGAGAGTGAACGGGTAGACTGAGAAAAACGTAGAGAGATTATGTGAATGAGGAAATGAAGAAGTTCATTTCCTCATTCATGTAATAATATCATCTTTACTAAGAATAGGTGGAAAAGAATACGTTTTCAATGGTGACCAATACTACCGCTGAGGATAGAGGAAAGCTAAGCATTGAAGTCTTAAAGGCGACGCCACATTCTACATTCTAATCAGAGATTCAAGAAACCATAAAACATATTTATGTAAAAAACTGTAACTATAAAACTGTATACCGACGCAAATAGAATGCAACGAAATATTAAATTATGAATAGAATAACTGGCGCTTTCAATTTTCTGTTGAATGTAGAAACAATTTAAAAATAAATACTACATTTACTCAGACTTTAGCATTCTGTTTTCACAAACGGATTTCCTAGACGTGACATATTTGAAAAGAATATAATTTTTTTAAAAAAATGTCCTTGTTATAGAAATATAACATTATCAACTTCAACTTTCAACAAGCGCTGATTACATTAGACATTATAATGTAAATTTGATTATCTTTTTCTCCAAAACGAATTGGCGCCAATTGCCAATATCCACAGATTACAAAAAATTTTCAAACTTAATAAGTTAAAAAAAACAGTAATAATTTTTTTTTCTAAGAAAATAAGATTTATAATTCAATTTTTTTTAGTTCAAGTTCAAGTTTTTCAAAACGCTCAAGCGTATTCATTAAAAACTAAAATAAAAATTGCAACGACTTACTTGTATCGTAATTAGTTTCATAATATTGTTTCTTCTCATCATCTTCGATGTCGACCACGAGTTCATTGTCGTTCGTGTTATAATCCCGGGCTTCACGAACCTCGTCTTCTATAAGTGCTTTATCCTTATTCTTTGGTACGTCTTCGCTGGCAAGTGTTAACGCCAGCGACGCCTGCAACAAAATGCAAATTAGTACGTTGTTAGTCGGTATATAATAGATGTTACGATAATGATTTATTTTTAATACTAAAACAATTACATTCTGATCAAAATAAGTTTAAAAAGTAATTGTTATTTACCTATACAAGTGATCAAGTTTGTAAATTGTTTAATGATCTCTCGAAACTTATAAAGAAAAAAATAAACATTAAGGAAAATAAAATATCATTCATTTTATGTTTACGAAACGTGAGTCTGTTCCTTAAGTAATATTGTTTCGCAACATTGCCTAATAACATTGTCTAGGCGCGCCTAGCTGATGTCATTTCGCTTTGCCGATGCTAAAATGAAAATTGATGTCGAATACATTTTGTAATTTTATCGGTTTTCGAGTGGATGAATACAGAATGCTGATACTTGCTAGTAAGGTAGGATGCCACAGACAGACACACAGATTCATCAAATTTATAACAACCATCTTTTTTGTCGGAGGTTAAAATATTATATCTAGATGATTGATGTATTTGAATTGTCACATCAAAGTTACATCAAGGACGGATCGTCAAACTCAAGTCTCAGCTTTAATAAAATCCTAATATGAATACAAATATGTGTTTTAAACAATTGTCTCATATTACACGTGTGGAATGTTTTTAATAATAACCGAATAACATGGGTAATACAAGTACCTAGTGATTTGTATTCGAGCAACGAAATCTATAGTAATTTTGGAGTACTTGAAGTTCTTCTAAGTAGAACTGTCCGCTGTCCTTAAAATTTTGGACCTAAGCCAACGTACTGACCCGATTTTAAATTGAACTATTATAGATTTTGTTTCTATACTATTTTTATTGCAAATTCGAATGTCTTCCCACATTGTAATATTATGTTATCACTTACTTATATTGAAAAATAATGTTACGATTGTTTTTTTTTCATTTATTAACTCCGATGACTTAAATTTTATTCTAGATAACTTAACAAAGAAATTAAAAATTGTTCAATTGTAGTTTAACAATAATCGAAATAAGCACGCGTTAGCTATGTATGTATATTTAGTAGTTTCAATAAAATATAACACTAGCGGCCCTTTCCAGCTTCGCAGTTAGGTATACTGATTATAGATTAGAGATATAGATTTTGTTGTTTTTCCTAAATATCCAATATTCTGTGTCTAAAATTAAAAAAACACAAACTTTTATACAAAATTTCAGCCATCTACATTGCTCTTGCCGGTCAAATTTCGGCTTCAAACGTCAAGTAGTTAAATAATCAAAGAGTAGGTAATCTATTTTTAAAACTTATTATTTCGCAAAATAAACGCTATCTCACGCGCTCAGTACCTTGTTACGTTCAATATTGAAATACTGTTTCTTAAGCAATAAATAGTGTAAGGATCCTTATCTCCAACAGTCATCTATTGCTAAACTGTCAAGGAGACATCAAAGTTCAACTCACTTGACATAAACCGACTTGTAACTAATACCTTTGATGTGATTTGGTCACGATTTTATTGCCATAAGGATAGATTACACTATTAAAATTATCTTATCCTGAATTACGTTATAGATAGGAAAATATGTGAATTGGAAATACACAGTTATAATAATAATTTAAAAGTGATATTAGTAAAGAAATGTGCATTTAACAGACGCATTTCTGCACACTGACTTACCTGATAGAATTTTTTCTAAGTATTACGTCTATGTGTGAATGTAAACTTCATTATACATGCATGTACCTATTATAATATCCTCATAGTATCCTGTTTTCTTCTAATAAAAAAAAACAGTCGAATATTGGTGGCATTTAAATAAAAAGAGAATTGATATCATTAAACATTTGAAACATTAATATTCATTTAACGATACCTTAAAATATCCGCTATTAATTAATAATCTGTTTTTTTATTTGATGTCAAAAAAACCATAAAACTTACATAGATGTTTCGATTTTTGATGTTAAGTAAGTAGTTATATTATCTAAACAATTAATAAACTTGCAAATTTTAACTTTTTTTATTATTTTTAAATTTTTCGACTTATTTACTTCGAGATAAAACTTACACTATAAATGCACTTGAGAAATATAATAATATGAAAATGATACCTAATATTCATCTTATTACCTTTACTAAAAGTAATTGAAAAAAATGTCTTCAAACAGGTTTTCTTCATAGTAAATAGTACATTTGTTTGATATCATTAAAATATATTTTCCGAGAGCAATTTATTCGGGTTATCACGAATAAGTTTGAAGAACAAAACAAACACAGAGGGTAATGTTCTGTTTGATCATGCTTCTTGATTACCATCTTTTGAGATGGATTCGTTCACTATATATAATTTTCATACTTATATTTTATTAATATTGGCAACCGACCTTCAAAAAACTAAATTAAAAACCTATTCAATATAACGTGTAGGTCCACTAACACAATCTCCTGCCCGTTTGCCTCGTTTCATATAAAAAAATTCAAGAAATCAAAAACAAAGACTTGTGGATGATACTAAGGAAGGCCTATACTTAAGTTAGTACCTAATATAGTTAGAATATTTAAGATAGTTATAGCAATTTAAGATTTTTTTTACCTTTTTTTATCATCAGGCTTTCTCTGTATTTAACTAGCAATAATAAAATTTTGGTATTTTGTGATTATTTTGATACGTTATTACATTATTCTACGCGGGCGGTTCGTTTTGAGGACTAGGTTTCTATGCCGATTGTTTTTCGAATTTTTATTGTTCACAATGATAACGGCACGAATGCGGACACGTTTACTTTGCGGATCAAAATTTTCTTGATTCTTGTCTTGAGTACGTGAGCCTGAAACCAAGTCGAGGGCCACAGACGCCGTGGACATTGCTAAAATATAAGCCAAACGTGGCGTGAATTTAAGCAGCAATTATTACCTATCACACATCCTTTTGATATTATAATGCTGAGTTAGTATTTTTTAAACTATTGTTACATTTATGGGGGGCTTATAACAAGTATTAATATTCTATTCGACAAAAGAAGGTTGTTATAAGTTCTCGTATTGCAAATATTTCGCTTAATCCTAATCCAATAACTATGAATTTTGATAAAGACGGGACGAAATACGCGTACATTTTATTAATTTGTGTATTCATAATATTTTATTTTATCGCTAACCCAACATTTTATTATCCTATAAGTCACATTAACTTTTTATAGTCGTCATTAAAAAAGGTGCAGAAATCCAGTTGCGAACTAAAAACTAAAAATATAAGTGAAATTGAAGAAAATTTAAAAAACCAATACGTCCAACTTGTAACACCCCTTCCAAGTCATGGTTGAAATTTGCGTAAACTGTATTAATAAGAAACTATTCCGTACTTATTATAAATGCGAAAGTAACTCTGTCTGTTATGTTCTCACACTAAAACTACTGAATTAGTTTTGCTGAGTTTAATAAAAAAGCTTGTTAAAAGGTTACCTATTATTGTAAAGAAAAAGACTTGAAAGAGGATAAATTATATATAAATATATATAAAGATAAATAGGTATTTATTAAACTTAGGTATTAGTTTATTTGATAAGTCTCGCTTTTCAGTTCTTTGAAGTAAACGTCTTTGCACAACTTGATTCTTTTGGATAAGGTCCAAAATCTACATCAGTTAGAAATAGATCTCATTTAAATACAATTAAAAGCCCTTTTGGTTGGGGATTAAACAGAAAATTTTCGAGATTAATAACTAGATAGTAATTGGTATTATTATATAGATGTCTAAATCTCTTTAAGTATAAGGCTGGCTCGTACAGCCAGAATTGTCTCTCTGAATTCAGATTCTTAATTCAGAAAGCCCAGAATTCCTTACCATGTTACTATGTACCACACACATTCTGATTTTTTCATATTATGAATTTATTTACATTGTATAGAATTTTAATAATATGAATTCAGAAAGACATTCCAGCTGTGGAGCCAGCCTTATACATATTAATAAAAATTTCAGTCTGCGTAACTTAAATAAATAGATATTATTTTGAAACTACAAAGTCAGATTCAAAAGATATATAAAACAAGGTCTGTTTTATCACTACATAGTATAAAACAAAGTCGCTTTCTTTGTCCCTATATCCCCATGTATGCTTAAATCTTTAAAACTACGAAACGGATTTTGATGCGGTTTTTTAATAGAGAGAGTGATTGAATAGGAAGGTTTATATGTATAATACCCGTGCGAAGCCGGGGAGTGTCGCTAGTATATTCATATAAAACAACAGTTTCGTTTCGAAAGACCAATTTCGATGATCTCTGATTTGTTGGATTCGTCGAGTCCAAGAATAGCAGAATAACTATTAAAAATATAGAAATATTGACGAAAAACTTAATATAAAGAAAATTCGTTTCCTCATACATTTTCTATGGAATGACGTTTTAGGTGACACGTTATTATAACTCTGAAGCGATACGAAGTTCGCGGGGTCTACTAGTGTTACATACCTACATTTTAATTATTTCTTTAATATTGGTAAAAATTCTCGATAAAATTAAAAATAAATAAAGAAATGGCATGTGTTAATCGCGTCTCGTGTCAAGGTGATGACGCTAAGATTATGTCACACACTTTATATTGTTTGTCGTTGAGGCGCTAACTTGTTGATCAAATAGGTGAAGGTTGTATGGATCCGGTATTCAGGATTTAAATAATAGGCCCGTTAGTCCCAGTGGACCCATGACGTATATTTTATCTTTATAAAACCGCCGATTATTTAATGATACTTGCATTTGCTAATGATTGGCTCCAGTACAAAATTGTCTTTTGAGAATATGATACGTTCTTTAACAGCGAAAGTTATCTATGTAATATGTGATTATAAATATAGATATTTGTCTGTCTCTTTTTCATTTATAAATATTTATCAGTACCTACTTAACGCAAACTATGAATAGTTTTTTATTATTATTTTTGTTTATACATCGGAATTTCTCCGAGATTTAAACCGCTTGTAACTAAGTTAAGATCTCATATTATGTCGAATAAGATTAGGTCCTGGGTTTGAATCCCGGAGAAACAAATGTTTCAGTTGTAGTCTCAATTATCGAATTATTAATAAAATAATCGCTATTTGAAAAATTAAACAAAACCAACGTCTATTTACCTAATAAAATGTTTGGTTTCGATGAAATATTTCATTGAATTCGGTCATCCATCGAAATAGACAACAAAAGAGTAAAGACGTTAATTCAGTAACCAGACACGGTAATCGTTTATGATTAGTTGTCATCAGGATTTAATTCCTCAAGAGTTGAATGGTAGCGTCATCGTTATATTATGCAAGGTCTTATTTAACTAATAAGCATTATATTAACGATATTCTTAAAGATGGTATTTTATGTAACTGGTCACGTTATGACATCAACCTGTTTCCGAGGTTACACAGGTACAAGGTAAATTATCAAGCGTATTGTTCAATAGTTCGATATCTTCCAAGAAAGCATAGAAAAGATTAGCCAGTTCACCTATATTTGTTGTTAAACCGAGAAATGAAAAACCGGCTGAAATTTTCGGACGTACTTCTCAGACTTGGACATTCTTGAACATCCTGAAAACGTAGAATTTAAGATTAAAATTCACAATTAGTGATAATGTAAAATGTAAATGATATTATGTGAAATAAAAAAATCGATATAGCGTCTTGTTTACTTAGTTAACAGAATAAAAAATGGGGTAAAATCCGCGAACGTTTTAGTTTATATATTATAATACCTACTCTTAGATTATCCTACTATTGTTTCTGTGCAAGTGATTGTATTTACAATAGTGATTGTATCTAAGATCTCTAAGCAAAAAGTTGGCTCCGGTAGAATGCGAAAGCAATGTAACTGAGTTTGGTTTTACTGGGTAGGTATATTTTATGAGAAATCAGAAACGAAAAGTTCCTATTTTCATAATAGTCTCATCTTTAAAATAATGTATTTTGCTAATTCTAATGAACACATTTAAAACAGTTATCTTGATTTAAGATTAAAATTGCGATTAATAAACGCATTTTAATTCAGTAACTGTTTTAAATATTTAAAAAATGTTGATAATATTTTAACCGCGAGTTCAAATTACATAATAAAACACAATAATTATATATACATAATCGCAAATGATATTTACTCGAAGAATGTCCGTAAGTAGGTGAGTAGTTTTTCGATTATTTTGACATCATAATTAATATACGGCTGACCTCTCGAACAACTCGTCAATTGGCAAAAAAATGAAGATGGAGTTGTCAAAGATGATTTAAAAACTTAATTAACTGTAAGTACATGACGTCATTAAGTTATTAAACTTTTAAAATTATTCAAAGACGTTGTTCTATTTGCAATATTTATAAATAATATTTAATAATGACAAATTATGGTTATATGTTAATGTTCAACTCGGATGATATAAAAGCTAGTCGTACATACTCGTATAAGCAGATATTTTATTTCACTGAGTATTAAAAATTTAAAAGACATAAATTATTTATCTTCTTGTACGATAAGACCAAAAGTTTTCCTTAAATATGTTAAAAGTATTTTTGTTTGAAACTTCACAACGCTGGGAAATCCTGTCTACACACATACACATCAAAACAAAATTTAAATAATTACAATTTTCTAAGCGCATTAAAAATATCATCAAATGCTAACCAAAATTTGTCGATGCTTAATTAAATTGAAAGAGAGGTGATTTAAAATTTACGCCGTATCAAAAATAATTAATTTTCTCGGAATTGCGGGCAAATCCTGAAGCGGTATCGCCTGAGAAGAAAGAAACGTGGTATCTATTACCTTCTGTCTATATGAAATATTAATTTTGTTAATGACTTTTATACGCAATTTCCTTTATTTGAATGAAATGAAAATTTGAGGTTCATTTTATGCTTTAATATTACATATTATTAGCATATTATATAGTTCTAAGTTTAAGCAGCCCTTAAATTTGATCAATGATTTGGATATTCTTTATATACGAAGCGTAGAAGATGTCGTTAATTAAATAAATCAATACGTTTTTATTCGCGACTCAGTCCCCATGGACGTAAGCGAAAGTCTTTCAAAAATAGCCGCTAATACATATTTACTGAGATTGAGCTATAATGAGATCGAAGAATTGATAAATAATTTAAGAGTGTCTAATTTAATTTTGTATTCTTTTGTATTTAAAAGTATTAAAACTGCGCATACTATTTAAGTGCATTTTGTCTTTTTTGAGATTTTTTAAAATTCATTTATGATTTTTTAAATCTTTCAAAAACACAAAGTATAAATTAATCTTTTGTCAATAATACAATTACAATTTTATAACTTAAATTAATTGAAACCCATTTCTACAGTCATAATTCGTAGACCTAACTATCAATCAAAGGTTATAGAGACAGAGTTCATAGATTGCACTTTGACTTGATTTGAAAGGTTATTAATCAAACATACGATAAATATATCTTTTTAATCACCTTGGGGATTAATTTACTTTTTACAAAGTATTTCCAACGTGTCTACAGCCATGCGGTTATTTGACTGGTGGTAATTTAGTAGTACTAAGTTAAAAAATAGTGATAAATATACACGATTTAATCCGGTTAATCTTCATATTTAAATTTATATAATTAATAAAATACACTTAGGAATCTCCTGAACTTAGATTAGAAAAATTTTCATGCCAATTATGTATTTTTAAATAAAAATTCGCCCCAAAACAGCAACAGAACGTGCCAATACTTAATTCAAATATATTTAAACAAATTCACATCTTGCATTTAATAATACTTCCTTAATATTCGATAAATGCTAATTTAATGGACACGTTTGGTGCCTTCATTACGTCATTGTCTGTTGTGATGATCTTCAACCTTTAAACTGTCTAAACTCTACTAAATCTCTGACAAGCATAACTATGATTTTGTATCACCTGCGTATAAATAACGATGATTCATATTATGTTTATTAAATAATTGGTACTTTTTACAAACTTTATATTAAAATATTTTACATAAGACCCCTCTATTAGTTAACCTAGTTGTTTTTAGTTTGACGTGTCGTAGTTCATTGACGAGCACCCATTTTGATACAGTTTTATTTTTGCCGACGCGGTCGGAATGAATCTTAGTATTAAAGTAAAAAGACCTGTTATTTTATTGTCTTCAATTTCAATTGTTATTGGATTAACTTATCAGACAGGCTGTTTGGTACAGAAAAGCTTGATATTTCTCCAAAACCTCACGAATTTAATATTAAGATAGTTTATCAAATTAATAGAGGCAAGTTAAGATCTTTCTTTAGTAATCCCTTACTTAAATTATATTAATCTAAAGTAATTCAGACTTACAAATCCATAAGATTTTCTTTAAGAACTTATCTGTTAAGTCTATGCTATCATAAATTTAATCTGTTTTTGTTTATTCAAATGTTAAATGTCATACTACTATTGACGTAATATGTCAAAATTACTCCTAGCCTTGTTATTATATTTTACACACACAATAACGTAAGTAAGAAGGATAGATTATTATTATTACTCTCAGAACAAATCATATTAAATAAGAGTCTATTTTATATATTATCAGCTTTATACTGAAACGATATAAATAAAAAATATATAGCATATATATGTATATATACTTATCACATTAATAAAACGATGTCACGGAAACTTACATAAACGACTTAAGAAGCTTCTTGCAAAATCTGTTCAGCAAACATTCGTCGCGTCGCGCCAAATGAAAAATGAAAGTTATTGTCTTCCACGCTCGAATAATATTAAAGTTAAACAGATTGCAGAACTGATTGAAAAGTAATAAATATTTGTTTGGCAGCTTTTCACAAATATGTTTAAAGACATTACCTTCTTACTTTATAAATGTTATTTTTAATCTTTAAGTTGTTCTGACGTTTTAGAACATTTTAATTTTTCATGTTAGCGGGAAAATACAGAATATTTAGAATTAAGAAACATTATGTACGTATACGCTAAATAATTCAAGTAAAAATGTATTTTATCCTAACTAGTTTATTGTATTTTAAACTAATATGGATAAATTATTCATTTTAGGATTTTTTAACAACTCAGTAAGAATTTATGAGAGTAAGTCATTAATAATTTATGCCGGATACTAACTAAATGAAAAGTCATTTGCTAATCACGAAACTTCGAAAACTATTTGACGTACGTATGGAGTTATATTTGGTAGGTAGGTAGACTATAATTGGGAGACGGATTTTGCGACAGTACCGGGTGGGGGACATATCGGGGTTTAGGAATTAGGATACCAAATAAAAATAAGAATCTAAGAATAAGATCAATCAAAAAATAATAATCTAATAATATATATCTATTCTATTATCAGTACATACAGTAAACGAGACTATGCGGATTACGTACAGCAATGCTGCGAAGTTAGGGCGGGCCGCTGATTATTATAGGTATTTTAATCTTTACATTTTAAACGTTAAAAAGTAGAACAAAAAGTACGAAAAGAAACGAAATATCGTTATCATAATGTCATTGTCAAGTTCAGTTTTGGCGGGAGTTATGCCACAGATAATACTAAATGGATGTCATTATCTCTTTGTTTCGTATTCAGATCTGTGTTTTGAGGAAATGATTGACAGTTAAATCGTTATAAAGACTCAAGGCGACTGGCGCGCCCATTCCGAGGATCAGATGATAAATACATGTCAATGTCCTGTTATGTTCTTTACATCATTGTATGTGTATTGCATATGCCTTATTTCACTCGGCTTGTCTAAGAGGCAATATTATGTAGGTATTTTTAAATTCGATGAAAAATAACGGTTGCTCCTAGCGTAGCTCCTAAACCAATGCACCGGTTTTGTTTATTCTTGTTTGAAAGCTGATGTGATCTAGACGAATCTAGTTATAATTTTTGGAAATCTGGTTATTCACTTAAGAGATAATAAATATGTCGGGTCATAATTTCTCTCATCTTTACGTCATTGTCTTGTTTATTGGGCATGCATTATTTCACCCGGTTTGCCCAAAAGAGGAAGTTGTCTGTATGTACTTTAATGATTTATAATCTGCCAGAATGGCGAACATGGATGACAAATGGCATTTATTTCTTGTAAATTTTCCGTTTTTTTACAGGTCACTGACCCAGCTATATTTTATTCACCTATATAAAGATAGCAAGAGATGAATTGCTTACATATGTATTCTTAAGTTTTAACTTTGGGAAGTGACCATTAAATTTGAATTGCAAAATAGTACGTGTTTTGAGTAATGAGTTGTTTATAGCTATAATGGTCTTTGCATGGTCTATAATGGTCTTAACATATTGTTGGGTTTAATAAAAACATGGTTGTAACTTGTAAGTTGTAGTTAATTCCCATCCACGTACAAAGTTTTTACTTAACCAGTTAAAACTTGGAACCGATCCAAAATTGTGTAATACGTTCATATACACTATGTTAATTAAACTCTCATCTCATTAATTAATAAGACTATGTTATTTGAAATAAGCGTTGCTTATAAAACCAGAATAAACACGCAAGTACATTTGCGTATTTTACCAACCTTCCACAAGTTACACCATTTCCAAATATTTATTGCATTTAGTTAGTTTTAGTGTTCATATTAGTAAAACCTATATATTACGTCATAGTGAAAAATATCTTTATTCATATGGAATTACATACACAATAAGTTGTTTGTTATCTACCTTATAAATTATCTTTTTTGTTAAATACTCACATATTCTACCTATAACCGAGATACCATTCGTTTAGAGTGGCCATCTGTTTATTTATTTATTGATTCATTATGCATCCAAATAATGTTTTGTTATAATCATTAAAGGATATAATTTATACTATTATTACTTTTAATTTTTAATAAATATTATATTTTATAAACTATTAACCATATGGATTTTCTTGGGTAACACAGTTTTTAATTAATATAAAAAATGGACAAAATTGACGATATATATGACTTTGGTTTTTTATTTATATTGTGCACTTTTCTAAGATTTTTAAAAATCTTAGATTCATGAGCATTTTTTCTATTATATGTGGTTTTTGACAGTTCTGAAGGCTAGATAGTGACTTACGATTGGAATATGCAAAGCG
The DNA here is from genome assembly GCA_912999735.1 of Aporia crataegi. Taxonomy (NCBI): domain Eukaryota; kingdom Metazoa; phylum Arthropoda; class Insecta; order Lepidoptera; family Pieridae; genus Aporia; species Aporia crataegi. Next base: position 707,795 of record OU538742.1, read on the forward strand.
CAGTCTGACCTAGAAAATCTGACACATTACTATTATGTTAACAGAGCATCAAACGAACAATAAAATCATTTGTTTTAGTAAACTAAGGTAATGATGTCTGTTATTTCTTCTTTGTTTCTTGTAACTGTCTAAATATGTCTAAAAGACTGATTGAGGTTTTGGGACCAAGAAAACAGAATTCCTAAGGTAAATATGTAAAGTTTACCTAAAACGCTACTTAGGTAGTGTTAGCTTTGCAAATAACGAAGTAATTTCACTCAAAATACGTTAAGGCGTCCCAGAGGAAATCCCAGATATTCAACAGATTTGTATCCTATCTTTTTCAACTTATATCCTCGATGTCAGCTGTCACCTGCGTCTTGCGGGCTCAGAAATGTAATTGATTTGTCAAAGAAAAATCTGTTTTTAGATTGTTTTAGAGAGTTAGAATGGAGTAAATTTTATCGTAATATTTCAGAAATATAAGACTTAGAGCAGTGAAAGCACAACCTAAGTTAAACAAATTTTAAATAAACGTTTTTTACATAAAGTAATCATTTTTTAATAAAAAATATATCACCTCGTGATATAATCGTGATAAAAAGAATCTATTGTAATTTTATATTGATATGATTTAGAAATGATTAACTATCACCTAAATCCCCTCTAAAATATAGGCGTGGTAGAACAAGAGAACCCACCGCGTTTATATGCCGAAGAAAACCACCCCATCGATGTCATACAGAAGGAAGGTCATAATTGGATATAGTCACGACCCTCATAAGTGAGGAAGACGACGCGAGAGAAAGATGTAATGGGTCTTTAGAACAACTCATGGCCATTTACATTAACCTAATCTTAGGAAATCCCTGTGTGATAATATATTACTGTCAGGAATGAAAATATTTGATTTAGGAATCACGAACCAAGATTGGGTTTGTGCAAACGACAGTATTCTACCCTTAAAGCCATTCTAACGATAATTCTATACATACAATGATTTTGTCATAAACTCCATAGACATTAGACCACATACTCACTTAAGTGATGATGTAGTAGGAGCTAATTCACTCGATAGTTAAAAGATCTATGGTATACGTAGGAAACATTGATGTAAGCAGGAAGTTCAGTTTCTTCGCTGACTATAAATTATAATACGAATTTTTATCTTAATCCGACATAAACACAAAGCGGGCACCAAGTTAGATATTTGCTAATAATAAAGTAATTTATAATAAAATATAATGTGTCAAACATCCTGTTCAAGTCTATAAACATATATTATAAATAATTCTTTATTGTTTAGATAAAATGTGTGATGTGACTTATTAAAAAATAATACAAGATACATATTATATAATTATTATACATTTTTTATTATCTAAGCCATTGGTTGAACAACATCATGTGTTTAAATTACAATCATTTTTCTAAATCGAACATTCGGGATAAAAAAATATAAATTAATTTTATTTGTGATCCAATATAACTCTATATTAAAACTAGTGAAATTTAAAACCTTCCGGCAAATAAATTACAAATAAGAAATTCAAGGAACAAAGACATTGAAATCGGTTCATTCTTTTAGGAGCTAAGATGCCACAGACACACTCACAACTACAGACGTTAGGTACACGTTAAACTTAAAAAACCCTTCTTTTTTTGGTAAATAAACTTTCGGGACACAAAATAAGAATTTATTATTTGTTATAGAGAAAACAAAGAATAATTCCACAAAAACATCGAATTATCCTAAAGTCTACTTAGTTAGCAGTACTAAATCCGAGTTAACAAAAACAATCCCACTGAAGATTGAAAAAGATTATATCTCAAAGCTTTTAATATCTTTTTTCATTATTCAAATACCTATTGAACAAAGATAAAATTATAAGCATTTTTTGTATAAAGCGTTTTAATTAAAAAAAAAAAAAACTTGCAGCAGAAACTCTGCTCAACTCGAGAGATAGATGCATATGTGAATAGATCATGTAACCCATATGCGGGGCATGGGGCAGACACATTTTGGCATCTGTTTCACTAATCTTTACAGGCGGGTCAGCCTCCTGTGCCTACACAATCGAAACACTTGATTCCCCGGATTTCAAATCAGGAACTTCGGGGCAACACGCAGATGCGTGAATCTTCATGCCATAAGATATTTAAGGATAATATTTTTAATAGTTTTTATTTTATAGAAAATACAGATTCTGAAAATTTAATTACTTGATTTTGCATAAGATCGGTTATGGCCGTTCATTTAGATTTATTTTGATTTATTACGAGAGTCAATTATAAGCAAAGATCAACATTGTGCTAAGTGAAGATCTTAATGTAATAAAAAAGTCTTAATTGCATCATTTGCATATTTAGGAATTCTTTTATTTTATGAAAAGGTTCTATGTGAATATTTAAGAAATTTAATTCAAACTAAGTTTGATTACAAAATGAACATTAAAATATATTTTTCTACCATACGGTATTAGATTCAACATTGCAAAACTTTTTGCCTTTTTCAAATATTTTAAAAATATTACCTACAGATTATTTTAGTTTTTACGTTTTACTACTTTAAAAAATACACGAAATTATATTACACCCTTTCTGATAAAGCATCGAATTTAATATTTGTTAAAATAATTTGTCTGCTTTGAAGTAAGATTTTTAATTAAGGCAGTTTGTAATGAATGAAAATTAATGAGATTAGAGTTTAAAATATTTAATATTGCCTTTAAATATTTGTTATCATTTTAAATATTAAATTGTTTTATTAAATCATTTGCTATGATAAACTTACCAAAATAAAAAATAAAATGCCCGGCGCCATGGCACGGGTAGTGTTGACGGGTTCCACCGTCCAGTCGAGGTTCCGTATTCGATTCCTACACACAAAAAGGCTCTATAGCCGACTATGCCTCCGTATTAAAATTCTCTAACATGCCCCGCTCACTGGCAACCGGCTTAAAAACTAAATTGTATAAACTCCAAGATGCGTCTCTTATATTAACCTCTTACGATGAATACCGCAACGTATTTGGCATATAGGTGTCAATGTGTGGGTGATTTTTGGCGACGATGCCTTCTCGGTGTGTTCTTGCTTGTATCCTACATCCTAAATATTTTGTATCTTGCAGGTCTGAAACGAAAGTAATTTTTTTGTTAAGCTCACTCCTAATACTAACCCCTGAAAAATTCCTTTGTAACTATTAATTATTAGATACTTAGTGAAATAAAAGGATTATTATTTCGGTTTCAAACGATTATCATATGAAACCGCATTAGTCGTAACCAACGTTAATAGTTAATTAACAAACCGGTAATTAGTGAGTTCAACGAAGCTTTCAAAGTAATCAATTTGTTATGACACCTTTCTTGTTAAATTTTAACATTTTGTGAAATCCAACTTCGATTGGGTTTTGTTGTTGAATTGATTTGTGTTCCATTTTTAACTTATAGTGGGAGCATAGTGTAAATGTATATAATTTTTTTGGCCTTCGCGAGCTTTTCAATGCTGGCTAATAAGACTCTGTGGGCAAAAAATACTTTTCTCTACAAGCTGTGGCTTTTTATTAATAGACAAATAGTATTTTTTAAATAATATTTAAAAATAGGATAATGTTATAAAAAACTATTTACAACAAATTAAATTATTGTTGTCTGAATGAAAATTATATTATATATTATAAAGCTCTCAAAGTTCTTATAACTTATGAACGATGTGCTTTTTTTTTAATAGAGCTATCAAATCTAAATTAATTAAACAAATATCAAAACAGTGACCGAAATAAGTTTATTGGTTATGGTTATTTTTTAATAAATGGAATGCGAGACGCTATTCTGTAATCAGTTTCTCTGGCCATTTAAGAAGAGGGTTACCCTGATAACCAGACTTGCAACATTATAACGAATATAAGCCATCTCCGTGGCTAAGTTGTTTACGCGTCTGTGTGTTGCGCCGGAGGTCCTGTGTTTGAATACCGGGGAAATGAATGTTTCGGTTGAATAGAAACAGAAGGCTGATCAATTATTTGTCTGTAAAGAAAAAACAAATACAGAAATGTGTCTACCCCATGCCCCACTACGAGGTACGGGATTTCACAACAAATAAAAGATTCTTTAAACAGCAAAATAGTGTTCAGAAAGATTTTTTTTGTGTCTATACATATTGAAAAAAATACTTAAAACTAATATTTGTAAATCGGTACCTTGTAAAATCTTCAAAGGTTTTATGATTTACAGTTAGTTGCCTGCCTATTGCCATAGGCACCGACTTCCAAGTATTTGCTTTGCAGAATGGTTATGTCCGTTTTATTTATTACTATTTAGTGCACTTCAAAGTGACTTCAAAGCTCAAAACAATAATAAATAAATATGGAAATGTCAATTAATTTAACATAATAACAGGTACATGTGTGGTGTACTTGTGGAACAACATCATTGTTGTAAAACTTTTACATTAGAATTAAATCTAAAAGCTCTTTTTGGTTGCCTGGTTACAATGGTTGTGATGTCAAATTGACTTATCAATTTTACAAATGTATTATTTTCATAAGTTCAATTTGTTAGTAATCAATCAAGTGCTTCGTCACTTTCTTGCTATCGGACATTTTTTGTTGTAGAAAGCAGAGTTTATAAGAGATAATAACTGTACTAAATGTGGTATGATTCGACCATTCAGAAATGCATGGATATCTTAATAAATTCAGAAAGCTCGTATATAATTCCCAAATGATAATTCGAATACAAGAAATGCCGTGGACGTTTGAGTTAATTTATTCACAAAGAACCATTTAATGTAGGTTCAATAAAACTATTTATTATAATTCTGTTATCGCCATATTTGGTCACGTGTCTACATTTTTAAATGAGGTTAATACCCGCTTTGCCAAATTTGTAAAAACGGAACTGGCTTAGTTTTAATCATTGCTTAAGATTTTGTGGACAAATAAAGGGAAATATGCCTATATCAGGAAAAGAATAATATAATTATATTTTAGTAATATTTAAAAAAATCCCATTTTATAAAAATTAATACGAAATAAAAATATTTTTTTATTATTATTAGGTTTTTATTTATTAATTGTTTACATTTTCTAGGACTTATGGGTCATTATACAGGATAATAAACAATCTTACATTAAACGAGCTGAATCCGGCGACTTCGTCTATGTTTCTGTTGAAAGGAATTTTACCTTAAAAACTCAAATTTAGCGGAAGCTTAAATCTTCCCTTTAATAAAAATAGATTTTGCGCGATTCCAAAACTTACAAACAAACACACAAGCAGAAAAATATTCTAAAATTTTATTTAAAACATGTTTAAAATACTAACAGATTAAAAAATATTCTATGAAAATCCTCACTTGGTTACTGTCATATATTATCGTAGACATAGATAGTTATACATCATCACTACTGTACGCCAGTTAGTGGACTGTTTAATGTATGTAAAATAATATGTAAGAGGTGTCAGGAAACTATTTAGTTAATGTAGCTTAGTGATTGTGGCAAACTACAATAAGATGACTAAATATATGAGAGGGTGAGACTAAGAACCTAACAATCCTAAGGATCCCTAAGCCCTAAAGTTGTAACCCTAACTCTGCACCAAGAGTCTTAAGGTCATAGACGGAGCCCTACGGGTAGGATCAGAGGATCACGGTAGTGTGATTATCTCAAAGCTATTGAGTAGGCTCACCATGATAATTAAGGACTTGAAGGTTTCTTCGCCCTTTTGAGAGGATGTGAGAAATGAACAAGTGGAAGCAATATTCAAATCTGATTTATTACTCTTAAATTATATCTTAAATACTAATTATATATACACACACAAGTATAGGATTGTTTATGTGAGCTGTCGGTGTATCGCGCACCTTCAGCTCTTAATCTAGATCATCGATTTAGATCAAACGCGTCAGCATTGTCCGCGATTATGCCATGTTCAGTGACGTCTGAACAACTTACCTTCTGCACGAATATTAAAAAGTGATAATTGTATTTATGTTTGCAATTAATAGACGCAAAAAATGGTCTGGATTTAAAAAGTCTTTGACTGCTTAGAAGCTTCAATTTTTTTACAGTATTATAGACTAACATGTCCCTCGCAAACAAAGTTACGATTAAAAGTCAATCTCAAAATTAACGGAGCGATAAAATTATGAGTGATTACAATATTTTAACGCCTGTTTTGATAAATCGTTACACAAATGATTCTAGAATATTTCAACGCAATTAATTATATTAATAAAAATATCAGAGTTCAGCAGTTGTTAAAGTATTTGAGTAAATCATGGAATCATAAATTACTTTAGGAAATTGTAAGTAGTAAGCTATTGTCTTCACATGCAGTGCCGTTTCCACTGAACATATTAGAGCTTTCGAAGTCTTATTTTGATAGGAACTGATAATAATTTTATAATAATAATCTACGAGGATTGGCGCAGGTTTGTAAAGCGAATAACGACTCCGATATGTTACCCACGACCGCTCTGTCAAGAGCGTATCGCCTAGGAAGGAAGAAGGAGAAGCAGCTGCGAAGGCAGAAAGCAAAATGTTAATATTTTAACTTTTTCAAGGGAGTTTTAATCCTTAAACTCTCCTTGTTACTCCCATGTGGGAGGCAGCCCGGGCCTCCTTCAAACTGAAGGTGGGTACGTCACTAGTTTTTCATAAATATTAAATTCTGTATCATTAAAGGCACGGTCAGCGCCAATCCAGTACGGGTGTTGTTAATATTTTTACAATGAAATTTGTACATTAATAGGGAAAAAGAATTTTTATTTAATTTATTTATTACATGAAAGAGTATACAATTTGCTAACGGATGATGATATGATATTATTACACTTATTTACACATAACATTATAACACATATTAACTTTTTGTTTTTGGCTACTTTGGTTTAAAATAAACGCTCTTTCATACGAGATATCAGAGTAAAACTTTAAAGAAGTGAATTTGAAGATAATTTAAAACCGCTTGAAAATATTTTATGAGCAGATAAATTGATAAATTGTAGCTGAGGTCTCGATCACTTCAGCTTTCAAACAAAAAAAACCGCATCCTAATCGGTCAATCAGTTTAGGTGCAATGGTACCACAGAAACATAGCACGTACAACTTATATCAGATAGAAACTTATTTTATATGAGCTAGAACCATCTAGATTTAAGAAAATTATTGTTTGAGTTTCAATTATTTTTTCAGTCATTTACATTGCAAATTCTAATTTTTCAATGTTTTTTATTGCCAAAACTTCGATCTACAATACCAACAATATACACAGTCATCTACAAATTCAAGTTGAAAAGGTGTTTCATGCTTAGTTGTAAGCGTGGGTGCGTAAATAATACAAAATGTAACCAAAGAAACTTTTTAAAGTGGCATTGTGTGTTGGTATTGTTGATTGAATTGCCAAAAATAAAAATCGACCAGAAATACAACATTTGGTACAGTTTAGCTGAGTATAAGGAAGTATATCTCACTGATTTTAACCATATCTTTGAACTGAATTAAAAACTGATTAAACTGTACAAGTTTAATTAAAGACAATCTCAAATTGCGCGTAAAGAAAGTATCACAAGATGTTTATTTTGTAGTCTGGAGATAAAGATAGCGGTATTTGAGGTTCTTTCTTCGAAGGCAACGGGAGACAAGAATTGCAAGATTCGATTTAATATATTTTTTATAAATTTAGGGCCATTGACCGTAACACGGGCCAAATTTTCTGCCTACACACAAGCTGAGCAGTCGATCGCAGAAAAAAATAATACAATTGATTTGAACAATTTGCATATTCATAGGTACTTAATATTATAAAACCGAAACCTATGTATGTTTGTAAAAACTCGCTTATCTCAGGAACTATATTTTCAAATATAGGAATAGCAAAATTCTTTATGTTGGATAGTCCATTTATCAAGAACAAATAACATCACGCTACGAACAAAACGAGCGGAGCACTAAGGAAAAATGTTACAAAAACGAGGAAAAATATTCTTTCGAGAGCGGGTGAAACGCGGGGCACAGCAAGTCTATAGATACATTATTTTTTCAGTAGTCTACCCATTTTTCTTGATTTTGATCTCTAAACGATCAATTTACTCTCTGTAAGATTCTTTAAGAGCGAGGAAAACATCGTGGACCTCGCTCGATCGGTTCCAGAATAGTGCTGGTCAAATTGAAAAAATGTATTAAAAACGCGTTAATGTATTAAAACTTATATAATACTTTACTACATTTTCATGTTTATCGGAAAAATAAAACTAAAATCGTTTAAAACATCATTATAATAAAGTCAAATTAAATACATTACATAGTATCAAATTAAATTTTCATAGCTACATAGTGTAGAAAACGTGTAAGACCGGGCGCAAACATTCGGAATCCGGGTTAGGTTTCCGGCATTCAGACTTAGACACCTGAATTCTCGGCTTACATACAAAATGTTAAACAAGGCACGTTATTTTTATTTTTTCCGAACGGAAAAAACCTAACGTTCGGTTCGGTGCGTTCGAATACAAAAAACCGGACGGCCAGGCTCTAAGGTCATTTTTCAAAACAGATGCTTAGAAATCAGTTGAAAAGTAGCTCATTTCACGTCAATAGTACCTAATAAATAATAATTTATAATATTAAAAAACCAAAGTCGAGTTATTTATACCATTTATAAATCTAGAACGGATGTAACTATTTTGATGATATCTGATTTGTTGGATTCGTCAAATCCGAGAATAGCGGAATAACTATTAAAAATATAGAAAAATTCACGAAAAAGTGTTTATGAAGAAAATTCGTTTCCTCATACATTTTCTATGGAATGACGTTTTAGGTGACACGTTATTATTCGGAACTCTGAAGCAATATGAAGTTCGCGGGTTCTAATACCCGTAATACACGTAGAGGGAAAGTTTATATTTTTATTTGTAATGGTTTAACTCAGAAACTACTGGAACAATTTTTTAAATTCTTTCACTGACGATTTACATGTCTACGCGGATGAAACCGTGAGTAAAAACTAGTGTTGAGCACAGTTAATTGAAGATAAATCATTGGCCAACAACAAGCTTGTCATTTGATATACGCTGTTGTTAAATAGTGTTTTCGAAGAATAAAAACATATTTTAAAAAAACTTTATGAATCATTTCACATTTCTCAAAAATACACATGAATTTAAACTTATAATTTACATCCTTCTCTGACAACTAGCTCATAAAAGCGACGTGTTTATGCAGTTTTAAAATTATTATTCATATTATTGTTAAGTTAGTTAAAGAAATAGTAGATTTAGATTTCATTTGTACTTATTATAAGAGAGTTAATTTTTTATGTCTCTGTTTTTATTTATTAACTGCTATACTTAACATAGGCACAAGACTAAGAGTTAATAACAAAAAAATGGATAAATTTATACAGTGAATGTGTGAGGGTGATATAAAATTATGATGAGGGTGTATGTGTGAAACAACTTATGTTCTTGTTTAAAAAATAAATTAGAAGGTTAGTTCTTGACAATTTATATATATTTTTAATCTAGATTATAATAATAAATTGATTATTTATTTTATCGCCTATTGTTAAGCGGTTCACGCATATGCGTGTTCCACCCGAGGTGTTTTTTTTGTTTGTAAGCTGACCTGAACTAGATGGCTTATCTACATTTTAAGATTTTTTATGAACGGGTTTAATTATACTTAATTTTATTAGTGTAGGTAAATGAAAGTCATTTTATGTTCAATATTTTTTGTAACATCCATAATACATACTTATGTATACATATATTAAAATTAATGTTTAAGCTTGTAGGTTTCAAACTTCTTGTACTTTTCCACGATCACTTATTTATAACCGACCTTGGTTCCTTAACTGTAGACTGGATTCCTCAAGGAAAGCGGAAACGAGGCCGCCCTAAGCAATTCGGATGGCGGAATCTGGCGAATGATCATTGCAGCATCGAGGGCAGTTGGTACGACGTGAAGCGAATGAAGCGCGTAGCTCAAGACAGTTATGGCGACGTACTGTGGGCGTCTTCTGCCCAGGGGATTAAGGAAATTAAGCTTAAGCTGGTTCCTGAACGGGGTTGCCTGGAAGAGACCGCTTGGTAGCGTTAAGACCACCCGTTGCCCTTATAATAATTTATTTATGTCTTCTTGCTATATTGTTTTCTTTCTTGTGCAACTATACTATAATAAGTAAGATCTGGTCATGAATCAATTTTTGAGTTTGAAAATAAATTTGATATCGCGTGACCCATTGTTCGATGTTGATCAAGTTACTCATTACTTCCAAGTTGTTAACTTGTATTTTGTATCACCGAATATAAAAATGTTTAATAAATTATTTAAAAACAATTTAAAATCTTCGACATATTGATCACAAGTAAATCCTTACTTAGTAAACGATTTATTAACCCGGACGAAAAACGCATCGTCGTTTTTCGTCGGGGTTAATAAATCGTTAAGACGGGGGACTCGTATAATGTATTTCAAATCGCAATTTTGATCACGACAAAACCATTAATTCTGGTAATTAAAAGCACGACATCAAATCAAGTTTTCAAGTAAATGAAGGTATATTATGTTTAATTCCATCAAAATGTTTGAATGTTTGTGGTGCATATTATCTGTGTTGAGTTTTAGCGTCTTAGTTTTTTATGAAAATATTTTCATCAATGCCGCCTCTGTGGATAAGTGGTTTAAGTATTTGAGTGTGGCTCTGGAGGTTCTGGGTTCGAACTACGGGGAAACACATGAATGTTTCGGTTGGGTAGGCACACAAGGTTGATCACCTACATGCCTGTAAAGAAAATGATCAATGAAACAGATGCATAAATATGTCTGCCCCATGCCCCACTAGAGGTTGCAGGAATGTCAGGGGGTTTTCAAATTCACTTGTTAGATAATTTTTACATTATTTTCATCAGAGCTTAAACTTAATAACTGATATTTAGGTAAGCGTATTGAAACTATGCAAACAAAGCAATTGCCAATGTTACAGGCGTGTGTTTAATAAGCCCTTCTATTGAAGACACTTCGACATTTAGCTAATACAAAATGCCAACTAAGGTTTTTCAAGTATGCAAACGCAATAAGCAGGCGCTATCTCAAAATTAATATGACAATTTGATTACACGCGTAACGAGACTTACGTTAGCCCACCAATAATATCATATTCCATACCAATATTATTAAATATCAATGTTGTATTTTCATATTACTTAAGTGCATCGAGCCGGATTTATAATAAAGAATCAAAATTTTTAAAATCCTGGGCTTATTGCTTTATTAAAAAGCACTTTGTTTATTTAATTAATGATGTTTACAGTAAAAACTACAAATAAAAATACAATACATAACATACATAGTATGATGGGTTGCCTTTTCGCAACCAAGCGATTTCTTCCAGGCAAGTTACAAGAGTCACAAGAGAGGAGACAAGACCGTCAAATAATCTAATGAGGGGGAAATGGTGACGAAAAAACTTTCTGGATTTTGTGATGGATTGAATATATAAAAGTAAGTCAAAATTGAGGTCTTCCACAGAGCTCCTAAAGATAGTGTGTGGTATTTTGACTTAAAGTCCGAAGCAAAAAGAGGGGCGAAATTGAATACAATTAAAAAAAACCTTGACATATACAAATAAAAATTATTCATCTTTGGACAGATTCAGAATTCATTCAGATTCTTTTTTTCTTAATGTTTGGACAAACAGATGTTTAGAAGCTATCCTTAGAAGCTAAGATGCCACAGATGGACCTGTTCCACGTGTTTGATACACAGACCTGTGAAACTTTTTTGTCGTTTGTTGAAAGGACGCTGTAATAAATTTTCGGGCAATTCAAATAGCAATCTCGGGGTTCATAACACCGCGACAGGCGAGTTTTACTAATAAGGCTATTGTCGCAGTAAGCCTTCAAAATGAAACAGACCGACCGCTTACCACAGCTTTATAGAAGAGTTTATAATTATGAATAAGTACGAATTATTTTGGTGAATTAATTACTTTTATCGTCACTATAGGCTTAAGGTAAATTGAATTCAATAATTATTTATATTTTATGCTACTTTAAGAATTCAATTTAAAACTATTTAAGTCGTATATTTTTCTACTTACGAAAATCGAATTTATTTATATTTTCTTCTTGGAATGCTATTAAAAGTATGGATAATTAACAAATAACCTGAGTGTGAGGATAAAAATGTATTACTTTAAGGCCATATATATCTTTAGACCTAATATCAACGTAGCGATTCACATGTGAAGACGAAACAAACATAAAAAATACATTTGATTTAATTTAATGTAAGCTGTGTTAATATCCCGACTAAAGAATATTATGTAGACTGTATAATTGATTTGGCAGCCTCCAATTTAATAGCTTTTACCGTGTCCAATTGTATAAATATTGTATAAAATGATATGGCTCTACCATTTGATTGTCTTAATTATTAGGAAGTTAACAATATTCACGCTCGTGTTATATATGTAAAAACCAGGAGTTAAAAATAAGTTCTTTTGTATATCTTGCGTCCTTCCTAGAATATTACATTTTATATAGAAACTAGCTGACCCGGACGGCAAACTTTGTATCGCTTCAGAGTTCCGAATAATAACCTGTCACCATCAACTGACACATCATTCCATAGAAAATGTATGAGGAAATGTTTATGAAGAACATTTTTCGTGAATTTTTCTATATTTTAATAGCTATTCTGCTATTCTCGGATTAAACGAATTCAAAAAACAGAGATCATTTAAATCGGTCCAGCCGTTCTTAAATTATTAATGGTAAATTGTACAAATAAACTATTTCACTTTATGAATAATACATAATTTTATTATATCTACACGAAGCAAGCAGGTTGTAATATATTTTTAATATAACTAAATATTTTGAAAAAATCTTATAATTTTAACTTTATAATTACTTGTCTCAAAGTAAATTTATTATAATTTCCAATACATTTTTGTGAAGTTTAATGTCATGTCACTAAGCCTAATACCTAAATAAATTTATGAGGGAATTAAAATATGATATTATGAGATTTTGTCTCATAAAATATTGTGACGGACGTATGAAATGAACAGCGTATTGAAAATATTTTTTGCAGGATTTTAAATTATTTTTTTCTCTTTTTAAACCCCGACGTTTTTAAATTATTTCGATACGGGTTTTTGTTTGTAAGCTAAAAGCTTACGTGATCGAGATGAATCGAAGTTACAATTTATGAAAATCTGTTCATTGATTTATGAGTTAAAACCGCTACTGGGTGTGTCATATGTGAGAGTTTCGCAACCAGCAAAGCTATTTGCAAGGTCAGATATCTGGTTGTGCGAGCGGTGTTCATGGCATTTAGATAAGTACCTGTGAGCTTCTCATATTTTGAAGAAGCGATAGACAAAGAGAAAAAGTGTAAAATTATATTTTGTAATGTATCGAATCTAGGTTTTAAAATTGGTCATCTCATGATCTGCCTCGGCGGTTAAGAAATAATGTGTCACGGGAATTAAATTTTAACAAACGACAAACGTCTGTCGGTGTCGTAGCTCCTAAACGAATTGGCCAATTTCAATGCATTTTTGACGTGATAACATCTTATAAATCGATGAATGCTGGCTGCACGCAAGAAAAAGTGTCACAATCCTACTGAGCTGGGCGTGCAAGTGAGAGCGCGGAACAAGTGATAGAGAGGCACGACCGGTCTAAGCGTTCGGCTTGTGATGCATCTTTATCAATGTTTTCATAAGACGTTATCACAAACAATTATCGTCCGTAAACCGACTTTACAGACAATCAATATTTTGTATGAAAGCTGTTTGATAGAGAAGAATCTTAGTGACACTTTATGAAGACTAATCACTACATCGTATAAAACAAAGTCGCTTTTTCTTTCCCTATATCCCTTTGTATGATTAAATCTTTAAAACTACGCAACAGATTTTGATGCGGTTTTTTTTAATAGATAGTGATTGAAGAGGAAGGTTTTTATATATGTTTTATACCCGAGCAAAGCCGGGGCGGGTCGCTAGTTCATAATATATTCTTATTTGTAAAGAACATGTTGGGATGTATTTTAAGTTGTCCTCAATCTTCTTGTCCATATTTGTAAGGACTCGCGATAGTCAAATGATTATAATTTGTATTCAAGGTGATTATTTGTTTCGATATTCATTGCAAATGCAATAAATTTATCACTCAAAAGGCAATAATTTGTTTGTCTTCGCTAATTTTATATTAATATTGTGAATAATTTGAGGGAAGGCGTAAAATAAAGTTTGAATATCCTGAAAACAATAAGGATTTTATTCGCGCCGATTCGTTAATAAATTATACGATCTGTGATAATAATTTATGTCTTAAAAATATTTAGTAGTTTTGTTACATATAAGTTCATCTGTCACATCTTTCGGTCTGTTTCACTTATCACATTACAATTATTATGATCACTCGTGTCTTGTGAACGTTAATATTAAATTCTAAGTTTCCAAGTCGCATCGCAACGCATCTAAGTCTAATAACTAAAATTTTTCAATTATAATGCGAAAATTTTTTTGGTGTTTCCTGGTAATAGAATACGGAACTAAGGTTCCGCTTTCTGGTTTTTATCCGCAAGGTTTTCTGGGCTTTATCCGCACTTAGCCTCTAGATTGGACCATTGAACGTATCATATTTATTTTTCGTGATTTTTCTATCCATCCCAGGCTATCCCAAAAGGCTAGCAGCCTCTGCAGGCTTCAGGACGCGATTTTGGGGATTGGAGAAAGCATGCCCGTTGATCTTCCACGCTTTCGCACTCTATCAGCACATACTGTGGCGTTACTTCTGCCTCCGTGCATCCTCTAAATAGGTGTTTGTTTAGGGAACAATGTCCAGTCATAGTCACGGAGCGTTTTACACAACGTTAAAGGAATAGACGACATTCGAATACTTTTAATTTTTATTTTACTTTGAAGTTTTTGTTTCGTCATAACATGCCCAAGGGATATTTTCCGGAACTCAAACCTCGGCTTGGGCAACTGTAGATGAATACTTTTGGACGGGATAGAGCATACATTGATAATGGAAGTACGCACAATGACAAGACTTGTGAAAAACTTTTCAAAAATTATTAATTGAATGATATGGTTTTATTTCAATTCAAAAATATATTTTTTATAAACATGTTCGAAAAAAATTAAAACCCGAATAAGTTTCATGGCTATTCATCTCAAATGTGTTCACGTTCTTGAACAGGCTTTATACTTAGATTTAAGCAATCATGTATGTGCTTGTATATGCATTAAGATTTAAATTTGAATGCCCCGTGCAAGTAATATTTTGAAACAGTCTACAAAATAAAATAATTAATCTAAATACTTGATAAAATAATTCTTCCAAACTAAGGAAACGGAACTCCTTACGCAACACTCAACCTTGCAATGTGACAATTCAATTATCACGCCATTTTCGAACAGATTGTGACTTCCATCATACGTGAATAATTGTTGACACATTTCTGAGAAGCCTGTTAATCAAAGGTATCAACTTTAAGAATAATCTAATTTAAAAAAAAATACAAATAAAATGATAAGCCTTTTCTTTTTAGATAGTTTAAAACGGTCAACAAATAGATTTTTTGCAATGCAATTCAGGGTAATTTAAAAAATATCTAGACGTCATGGTTACAAATAAGATCTCTTAAAAGGATGAACGAATTTTCATATATTGTAGCTAAGATCAATCTCGATCAACCTATTCTTTCTAACAAAAACCGCATTGAAATTGGTCCATTTTGTTTTATTGTTCCTTATTATTTTCGATCGAAGGACCATCGACGCAACACAAGGATACGAAGACCACTTACAAAAACACAATCATGATGGTGAATATTCTTTACTCAAAAGATAGTCACCTGAATAGCTTAGCTAAGATTGGGTCAGTAAAGATGGTATGGGTAATTTTATTAATTTTAATTGTATTAGTAAAATATTAGGTAAAGATATGACGCGTAGATGACATGAATAATTCGTTGTCGTGCAGTTTGGAGGGAAATGCATTTTTAACCGACCTTCAAAAAAACCAAAAAGGAGGTTATCAATTCGACGTGTATTTTTTTTTTTTGGCGATGTTCCGCTCGTACGTCGCCATTTGTAGACCGATTTGGATGAGTGAGGTGTCAAACGATAGGGTAACTCGTCGAAGTGGTCCCATTTTTTTTTAGAATTTTTACGATCAACAGTTTTCAGGTTATTGAAAGAATAGTTTCACAATCGGACGAGAAATTGCTGAATTCCGCGCGACCATGTCGTGCTTATTTGCTTATAACTCTATGATTTATGAATCCTTATCGATGAATTAGATGTTATTCGATTAAGTATTAAATTTGCAACAAGAGAGAATAAGAATCAAGATAATTTCATCTATAGTTTTAGAGATATTGAGGTTATAAAATAAAAAATTGAAAATTTTTCAATTAGTTCGCTTTAGCAATAGAGATGTCCATGTTATATTAAATATTTACTAATTATAATACATTCATTTTATTAACAGTTATATTGTCAAGCTTTTGACGGAATTTTATGAAAATCTAAGCAATATATTTAATGTTATGGAGCAAAACTTGTCAACAGAGAAAAACATGTCATACGTTATTGTTTACGCGTCCAGTTTAGATCTCTATAGCTCGATGTAATATCAGTTTATATCGATGACTTATATACCATTTTATAAAACATTAAAAGGGTCATATATGATAGTAAAATCAATAAGGTAGAAGAAATACTTCTAGAGATAGAGAGAATATAGTAACTGAGTTCCTACGGGAAATCACAATGTGCGTTCACTTGCTTAATATAAAACACCATGAAAACTTAATTTATATGAACGATATTACTTAAATTTTTAGTATTAAACGATTCAGTTTTGTGTTTTCTTATTTTCTTTAATTTGAAAATATTAAATTAAATTAATTAAATTAGTTTTTAGTGTATAAAGTAAGCGTAAAGTCAGAGCGTCCATGTTGGTTTCGTTTTAATGGTATGATAACCAACTACCTATACGGTTTAGAAGAGCCACTCAAAAGTATAAAATAAATTAATTTTAAACAAAAAAATAAAACCGACCTCAAAACGCACTGAAAAGTAAAAAATAAATTTTGTATTATAAATGAACTTACTATAAATAAAAGACGTAAATAGTGTTGATAAATAAAATTCATCTAAAATTCTACAAGGGCATAAAACTTTCATGTTGTTTTTTGAAAGGCGGTGCCAAATATATAAATAAAGACTTATCGAATATTCCTGGACTTTAATAAAAAAAATTAATTGAATGGCTTGGCGCCGCCTTTCAAAAAACAACATGAAAGTTTTATGCCCTTGTAGAATTTTAGATGAATTTTATTTATCAACACTATTTACGTCTTTTATTTATAGTAAGTTCATTTATAATACAAAATTTATTTTTTACTTTTCAGTGCGTTTTGAGGTCGGTTTTATTTTTTTGTTTAAAATTAATTTATATCGCTTTTGTTGGACGTCGTATTATACTACAAAATACAATACTTCGTATACATAGAACCTCGATTTGCGAATTTAGTAAAATATAACTTTCTTTCCTAGTTTCTTTACGTTTAAATATAGATTTTAATGATGTGATACTATCACAAGCATAATATTGTTTTTTTTTTTCATATAAATAATAAATACACAATGATTGCCTACTAACTGAAAGTACCACACTTAAAATTAAAAAGAAGAAAAAGTAATTAAACAAATTGTATTACTTTTTTGGATGGAAAAAAGCCAGCATTGACTTTCAAATTTTCATTATTGTTATGTACAAAAGGGTTTTTTTTTCTAGGGTTTTATTATATCTGCTATTGATTAATGATAGATTTTGATAAGAATATTTATACAAAAATAAATTTATTTCGTTGGCTTTGTAAGTAGTGAAATGTTATTTATCCTCTCAAAAGATTTGAATCTGTTTATTAACACAACTCACGCGACAATTTATTTTCTCTCTGTGTTTCCGACTTTTTGAAAGTTTTTATTTACAAAATATCAATGTGAAAAAACGTGCTTGGAATATATATGAATGCTTTTAGGTCACCGGTGGTGTCTGTAGACTAATGATTTGTATTTCTCTGAACGTGTTTTTTCAGTTGGACTGTTTATGTTATTGAGGTCGTGTTTCTATAGCAAGGATAAGTTTAAATGGAACGGAAATAGATTAGTTCCTTTAGGTGAAGGTGTTTGTAGTTCTTACTTACAAATTGTTAATTTCTTTAACGTTAAAACTACTCATTTAATTGTTACCATGCTTAGTAGCTTTGGGGACAATTTAATTATAACAAATACATCTCATATATAAAAAATCTGGTCACGGTGTGTGTATTTGTACTCCTCTGAAACGATTCGACTGTATTTTATATATAACATTTGGTGTATATTTGGTAGGCATGAGATAAGGTTATATCTTTAGTCTCCTACCACCACCTCAATTTTTTAAAATCATGATAGCCGGCTGGGCAATTACATTACAGTATTAAATTTTAAATATTTATTAGTTTTAATATAACGGACAAACATTATGCTAGCAAATTATGTAAGGACTTTAGAGCTACACGTAAAATTTGAATTAAAAGCAGTCAATGCTACTGAATTGTTTAAGCCTAGGTAAGTATAATTATATAATTTACGTATATAATATAAATAGGCACTTTTCTCTCATACTGCAGAGAATTTCTACGTCAGTACAGGCACATTTTCGTGTCGGGTCCACGGATCTTACTTATGAAACATTTCCAAACTTTTAATGTCTGCATGGGAATTCCACGAAAAAAAACCCACGAAGTCTACGCGTGTCGAATGTCTGGTACGTGACAAACTAAGCAACGGAGGCGGCTGGATTTACCATTATTATAATTTAATAAAAAATAGCACTAAAGAAACACTCACTTTGCGGGCATGACTCCCCGTTCGTGCACCGTAGCCCTTCAGCTTGGTACCTGGAGGCAATGATGGTAATTGGCCACGTCATTATCGCTTCAGCTCGGTTGACCCAGGTATGCAAGAGTGGTAACTGGTAACGTCTGAATCTATAGTGATTTCTCATAAGTGACAATAAATCTGAAATAGACGATATAATGGTTTTGGAAAAATACCAGGAAATTGTAGGTATTATTAACCTATTTAATTTTTTATATAATATATTTGCAACATGAATTTTAAAATTGCAATGGACAAGAATGATTTTGTTGTCGACCATTTTATAATTAGAAACATTATTTCTTTGTGACCGCCTCCTTGGTCTAGTGGTAAGCGCGTAAGCGTTACAACCGAGAGGTCCTAGGTTCGATTCCCGGTGGAGGTAAAAAAAAACTCGGTCTGGCAGGCATAGAAGGCTGATCACCTATTTGCTTCTAAAGTAAAATCTATCAGTGAAACAGATGTGAAATGCATCTGCCCCATACACGGGACTTCACTTTTATTTCTTAGTAAAATTTTTTTTTTGTTAAATATTGAAAGGGTCGCATTTCGGATACGAATTTGTTTTCGACTCCTTGTTTATTTGTTTTCTACTCGATTATTTGATAAATAGACATATTAAACGCTATTTAAAACCACAATTGAAAAAGTATAGCGATTTCGAGGTCAAATTCGTATCCGTTAAATGTTTGTAAAACTTTTGTTACAAATAGGTAAATATTAACATTGCGTATCATGAATTGGAAATTCCCCTTTTAGAATGACTCAATAGAAATAACTGAATAGTTGCATTTGAGCTAGCAATTATGACATTATACTAATCTTGTTGGATCAACCAAACTTGATATTAGTTATAAACATTAAAATAACTTTGTGCTATTTGGTATTTTTTGTATATTTTAACCTTTTATATATTTTTAGATTTTTTTAGAATATATTTTACAATTCTTTTAAGGTGAAGCATTGAGAAAAACAGCATAGGAGATTCGATTTTCTTCAGAAATTAAAAGACTTATGCCCGTTTTCACCAACATCCCCTAAGTTTAGAGGATCCCCTAAACATGAACATGGGGGCCGTTAGTAGATGGTTTTTGTTTCACCAACTGTTAGGGGTCACCTAAACGTTAAAAGGTCCCCTAAATAAAGGTGGTCGACATTTTGGCCCATAAATCGGCACATACGTAAGTGATCGCTTAAGCAACCAAGATGGATAGTGATTTGTATGTTTTTTTTGAAAATTTGGAAACTGTTTCTACTACATACGACGTAAACAACAGCCGTAGACCAAAAATATATCGGAAACGACCAAATTATTTCGAAAGTTTTGATGAAACTGATTTTTTTTTGAAGATATAGTTTATGTAAATCTTTGTTGTATTTATTGGAAAAGATTGAACACGCCTTAGAATTTCCTGATAATAGGTAAGTACTTATCACATTAAAGTTCTTATAAATAGCCTATTAAATAAATTAAGCATATTCACATGCACATGGACTTAAAACCATTTTTTGTTTTACATGTTTCCCGTTGCATTATATTGGGTACAGAGGTTGATATAAGCTTCGTTTTTGGCTTGGTTAGTGGTACCATCTGTTCTTTTATTTAAAATTATATTTCTATAGGCATACACAAATTTCACCAACTTGTCCTTCTCATCCATTGTGAAATTTTGGCTACGCTTCCTTTTTTCTGCCATTTCAATATACGGTACCAACGATATTTTAAAATACAAAAGATTGATTGATTTAATTACGAAAAGACTTGCTAAAATTACACGTAACACGCAGAAAAAAAAAGTTTCTAATCACAGAGGTGGAACCCGCGGAATACATACACAAGAAAACAGTGTCCCGCAGATAATACGCGAGGTTTCGTAATTTATGCACAGAGTAAATATGGAAGAAAATATTAAATTAATTAAAAATATGAATTAAATCATATTTATTATTGCTATTAAAATATGATTTATTATTTTTTGTATCTATTTATGTGTATACTTGAGAGAATTTGATAAAAAACTACCTTGTTTAAAAATATCGATAAGTTCAGAGGCAAATTAGTCACTATTATCGAAAACAAAACGTCACATAGTTATGTGTCCCTTAGTAGTGAAAACGGGCATTAGAGTCGTAATATAGTACGTAGAGCTCATAATGTAGGCAGAATTTTAAAAAATCCCATCTGAACTCTGAAAATGTCCCTTTTGAAAGTTCAAAAGGTTTGATTTGTTCTTTATTCCCAACTCGATATCAAAGAGTCGTTTTCACTTGCTTATTTGATCGCGATAAACCAAGGATAATCTCAGTTTTCAACATTAAACGACATAAGGTAAGAGTTCGAAATAAAGTAAAATAAACCTACTTAGGTTCTGCGTAAAATTGATTTTGAGATTCGTAAGAGTGAGAGGTAATGTTACTTTTAAAGCCCCGACGATGAAGATCTGTTAAGAATTCCTATTTGTACTCGTAATTAACATCGTAATTAACAACTGTCTATAATATAAGGAGTTAAATTTCGCAAACTAAATTTAAAATACCATAGTAAAAACAAGGAGGTTATTGTACCTTTAAATAAAAAGTGAACGGTTCTCTCTAAGAAAGGTCACAGATCATGGAACATCTACTAATATTATGAAGCTGAAAAGTTCGTCTGTTTGTTAGTTTTGTTAGCGCTAATCTCAAGGACTACAGGTTCGAATTGAAAAAAAATCTTGAGTTGGATAGTCCGTTGTTCGGGGATAGGCTATATTATAAGCTATAAGGATATAGGTATAACGCTACGACCAATAGAAGCGGAGAACTAAGGATAAGAAGTTGCAAAAACGACAAAAATTATTCCATTTGAAAGCGGGTGAAACCGGCTAGCGAATTATATAGACATCTTTGTCGGATAGAATTTTAACATTAGATGACATCATGGTACATACCTTTTAAGTGAAACAAGTGAAGAGTGAATTCGGAGGTCGATTAATTATCGAAGATAAGGATAAATGTTGCATCCATCACTTTACATCACTTGATTTATTCGAAACTATTTTTTTAATATGATAAACGCTTGTTTGATTAAAAATAGTGATTTTTACATTTACTAAATTTAATTAGAATTATGAAATTAGAATCACGATTCACGGAAACACAACTTGACAAATAACAGACAGTGCAAAACCGCATCAAAATCCGTTGCGTAGTTTTAAAGATTTAAGCATACAAAGGGATATAGGGGAAGAAAAAGCGACTTTGTTTTATACTATGTTGTGATTATAGTTTTGATTAAAATATAAAAAGAAATGATGGCTGCTCGTGTCAACTCGAAAAATATCGATACATACATATAGTTAAATTATAAAGTTTTTAAAGTAACAATTAAATTCAATAAAATATACAGTATCAATAAAAATTATGAAATATAATTGTTTTTGAAGATAATAGAGCAATTAGTATAAATAACTTTATTAAATAATGAATGCCGAATTGTTTAAGAATATAATTTTACGCGATCATTGTAAATGCTTTTTTTACGAGATACATAATTAAGAATTATAATATTTAGAATTGCCATTGTTTAAATTTTAAAATAAGCTCAAACAAAAACATTTTATTATTATTTCATTTAATTATCTACAATAATATAACAAGAAATTGAAGACGATTTAAATACCCGTCGACATGTTAATTACAATTAAGAATATCACATTTACGGATAAATAAAAATCTATTCATCTCGATCTAGTATCTAGTGTCGCAGTTGCAAAATTGGTTTGGAGGCTGTAATGATACCACAGACAGACAAACAGACATGTTACACTTATAACACCCCTATTTTTCCGTTATCTAACTTCGTCCAAATAATAATTAAAATGAATATAAAAATATTTACATACAATAGCGGAAATAAACCTAAAATACTTTAGAAATTGAAAATATTTCGTATAGAACTTCCGACACGCGTGTTCATGAATTGAAAAGCCTTCAAGAGGCAATCATGGTCGGTTCCTTCGATTTCAGTTTGCAATTTATAGTTGTAACTTGTTACTTTTAACTGTAAACTACTAATAAGCATTCATATACAACCGCTGAACAGATTTCGCTTTATTTTGGCAACCACTGGCCAAAATACAGCACGGAGCTAACCAATATAATAATATAAATTAATAGAAGCCGATCAATGGACTATGAATGAATGAATGGATACGTGGTATTGTACCTTTATATAATATAATTAACAAGTGTACATATTATGTTAATTTACTTAACTTAGTTTATAACTACCCATGGAAATATTATTTTGATAGATAAAAAGGCATTCGCCATTCAAGTAATAGACAACGTTCAATTCAAATGTTCTTTTGCTGATAGGAAGTCAAATCCATTCTGGGTGATATACCGAAAGCTTTAGAACTAGGTACAGAGGGCTGATCTACGTGTCTATAAAAATACATTACATTAAATTGAAATTATTTTTTAATTTAAGCACGGTAATTAAATAAAAATATACCAGAAAGTAGGTTAGATTAGTGTTAATATTTGTTTTTTATTTTTTGTTTAAGTAAAACATTGTTTTTAGCACAAAAAGCACTAGTTTGATATAAATTTATTTTCGCACCTTGATGTTATGCTTTGACCAAATACTGTGAATAACTGTAAGACTGGTCCGGATGGAATAGTTTAGACGACCAGCGGCCTGGAACCTTCTTTGCGATATTTATTGACATTTTATTATTCAATTTTTAACCAAAATGATTGTTTATTATGTTAACATTCTTAATTTGAATTTATAATATTATTTACCGTTTATCTTCTGTTTTTTAATATTTAATAAAAAAATTTTTACCTGTAATTTACTGTGGCTCAACTTAAAATCTCCGTGTCTACATGTGCATAGAACAAGGATATTCTTTGCCTTTGGAAGATAACTATGGATTAGTATCTAGAAATTTGGTGAAGCGGCTTCAAAGTTACTTTAGAACTTACTTAAGAAAATTGCTACTATTTTTATATCTCTTGTCTATATGAGTAATATTATGTGTAATTAATTGAATCGATTTAAATGATTATTTTCGAAATTAAAAATCTAAATCAATTATTTTAAAAATAATAAAATCTTTGACCTTAATGCATCGACTGAATGTGAATTATAGTTTTTTAAAATAAATTAGAAGGTTTCTAGACTCTTTCTAAGATCTAGTATTATTTATATCCTAAATGAGTTTTGGTAATGCGTTATAAAAAACATTATTTTATTATAATAAAAAATTCAAAACTTAATCGAAGAGCAAAAAAGTATTATTTCCAAGATTAAGTACCTTAGAGCGTCTGGAATTTTAGGAAAGTATTTGAATAAAGAGATTTTAGTGCATTTTATGGGGGAATAAAACGACTATGAAATCTAAATGGACAATTCTCCATCACTTGAGGCAGTAAAAGTGTTACGAATTATCTCTATCTTTTTTACGGTACTTTTATGAGGTTCAAGGAGCGTCGCGTCTATAAAATACCATAATGTGCTGTCTAGTTTAATGGAATCCTTTTGTAATTGCTACGCTATTCTTGGATTCCTTGCAAATGCAAATCACCTGTTAGCAGTAAGGATCAAGAGGATCATTTAAATCCAGACATTTAGTAAAAAAGGAAATCAAATAAGGCTATAAACCGAACCTGGGTTTTCAACTACTTCGTTCCGGAATCTGGATTAACAAAAATATATTAATATATTATTAATATTGATGATGCAACACACGAAAAACATATCTAACTTATAAACACTCCTCTCTTACATTGGAGGTTAATAATAAGATTACAAGGCCAACAATGACCCGGATCTTATGACCCGAAAGGACCGCTCTTTCATGAATATGAATTTTGAGACCGATTTAAACCACTAATATTTTATTTGCACTTTTTTGTATCTTTTATCTGTGGTGATCCAAATGTGGTACAGTTTGTTTTTTTTTTAGCAGACTCGCAGTAGCAAACTCACCCAATATTTTTTTTTAATAAAATAGGAAAGAAACGGGCATGAGGCTCACTAAGTTTTAATGGGCCGCAAGTGCATCCGCGGCCGTCTAAAGGATAGGTACGCTCTTTTCTTAAAGATTCCCAAGTAGTAACGGTTCTGAAATACTTCTGAAGGCAGTCATTTAGTTTATATTATTGTCGTTGATATTATAAAAATATCACCTGTAAGTTGGTTCTATAAATCATCTACTTCAAATTTATTTACCTGCATATTAAACCAATACATATATAATTAGGTATAATTGGTATTCATTGGTAAATGAAGTCTAAAAGTCGCCTAGATTTAGAATATAATGTATTCATTTGCCACTTATTACAGACATTATTCGCTCGTCCGATTATATCTTAGGGGCTATAACGAGGACATTGGCTTAAAACAGTCATGTTTGGGTTTTGGTCACGCACGTAATTCTTAATTGTTTCTAAAGAACCGGTGAGATAAATTTATATCATGCAGTGCTCGCGACTTTGTTTAGGATTATTGAATAATATTAAAAAATAAATTAAACTTTTGCAGCTCAACATTACAGTTGTAATTATAGGAGTTTAATATTAGGTCATAATCATAATAGAAAGTAATTAAATTTTACTTTTATTGTGGCTTCGATAAAATAAAGCTGATTCTATTCTAGTTAAAACTTTATTATGGATATCAAATAAGAAGTTTTGGAGTTTGTTGTAAATAATAAGCGAAGAAAACTTTTAATTTCTTTTGTTGATAAATTCTTTCTTATTTCTGGAAATACTTGCACACACCGACGGAACATTTCATTTATATGTAGGTATATTGTCTTTATTTAGGTTTCATAATTAAACCTTATATTTTTTGTTTTGAGAATTATAATTTTGTAGTCTTTGTTAAAAGGCAAAAAATTTAATAAATTTTACAATTTCTCGATTTCAACGTCTGCCTCTGATTCACCGTCCAGCGACGTATCTTCAAGGTGTATAATTTTCTCAACATTTTCGTTAAATGTCACTACAGATTTTCTTCTAGAACGCTGTTTTTCCCCAAAATCATCATCGTCTGACTCATCGGCATTATCCTTTAGCTTATCAATAGATTGAATAACAATTGGCCATTTTGAATCTGTTTCAAGAACGTCAACTTTTGATTGTTGAGGTATTTTCTTAGATGTCTCTTGTTTCACAGGCTCTTTCGCTTCCAGCCTTTCTTGAAGCTTTTTTTCGCTTTTTCTTAACTCTCCTATGTTAAGTCTAGGCGTGGTATAAACAGCTTCCACTTTCGGCGACTCGATTGAATCATTTCGTGAACGTAAACTGTTCTGGTCGCTGAATTGGTCGTAGTTATTCGCTTTTTTTCTGAAAGTTTAAAAATATTATATTAATAATAAAATTTGTTCTTTTTCTTATTTTATATTATAATATTTCTAAAGCTTATTTTTATAAAAAGTTAAAAGTACCTTTGCAAGTAGGCCCATACACCAACAGCTACAATTACGATAAGAAGTAAAACAGCAAGAACTATGGTCGCCGCTAACAATCCAATCTCACGTTCGAGAGCAGGACATATCTGGACTTCGCCTAGATGATCTTCCAGCGATAGGACGCGGCCTAGGCTGACCGTTACTATGCTGTTATTACTTAGATCACTGTTAAGAAATTTATATAGGTAACAGTAAACAGCTACAAAAAAGGACATTTAAGTACAACGGTGAGTCATACTGATGATAAACAGCTTTTATACAAAGAGATATGATGTGGCTTTGCGCGGCTTTTTTGGTTTGCAAGGATATCAGCGAGATAGTTCTTACCTAAAATTTATCAAAATCTCTTCATCCATTGTAATTAAACAAAACTTAAAACCCCCTGACATGTTATTACAAATAAGAATACCTCATAAATGGATAAACAGATCTTGCTAGATTGTAGCTAAGGTCTGTCTCGATCAAATCAGTTTTAAAACAAATAAAAACATCCTAATCTGTTCATTCGTTACGATGCCGTAATGACGCACAGATACGTCAAACGTACACCCTTCTTTTGCATCAAGGATTTAAAATAATCACAGAATAAATAGACATAAATGAATAAAGACGATAGAAAACCCACGCGGTCAGTTGTGCGACATCGACAGGCTCACGCTGTCTTAGGGCATAAACATAAAGCCTTAAGGAGGCTCCATTTGTATTAACATCACGTCGCACCCTTGATTTGTCCGCTTCATTTTCATAACGGCTTTCCGAAATGACTGTACTCCGAAGTGGTTTTATTTCATATCCAACAGCTCGAGTCAGGTCATCCAGTATGCTCATTTCATCGTCGAGAAATGCATTTCTCACTGTGACGACCGCTATTTGGTTTCTTTCCAGTAATCTCACCTGCAAATTTAATAATAATAAGCTTTATTCAAATGACATGTAATATAAGAAATATAATTAATTATGTTATGTGAATCTTTATACAAGGCATTAAATATGAAGATTTTAAAAATATAATACTTCTTTGACTCAGTTGGTCACAGGGTTTATATAAGGTTAAGAAGTAGTATTTATGATAAGTATTCGTTTAAAAAACAATACTATTATAGTCGCTATATACATTATATTTAGTTTGTATTGGAGCCACAAGTATTTATTTAATAATTATAAATGTAAAATAAACACCATACACATTATAAAACAAAGTACAAATCACTGAAATATACGAATTGGGTCTGTTTGTATACAAGAACTTTAACAGCGCAAGTCCATTTCAAGTTTGTACTGATTATTTTTAAAATATTTAGCTCTAATCTGTAATCGTTAGATGGCAATTCCTGCGAAGCATATCTCATAATCCAATTGTAACATTATACTGTAGGTATAGAGTAATTCTATAAGGTGCTATACAGACAGGACAATAACCCAGAGCGGCGTCAAAGGCCAGATATCAGAGAATTGTATGGTCAGCGCCTAATACGATAAACAATGCACTTTACAAACGGTGTCAGAGCCGCTGTAACCGACAGCAAATAAATAATATTATGTAAACGGTTAAGGCCAACTGCACAGTAAACAATGCGCTTATGTCTACATTCATTTTTATTTAAATATTACATTTTTTTGGGTCGAGTAGTCGGACCTACCGTTTCTCAAGATCTTTTTAATCATTGCCTTTAATTTATTGAGGCTTTTATTGACCGCTAATATAGTTAATTGTAAAAGCATTTTAAATTTATGGTTTTATACCCCCAAATAAAAAGAAGGGTTTCAGAGTGTCTGTGGATATATGTGACGACTATCTGTAGCTTATAAACGAATACTAAAGTTTCGATGAGCATTTTTTAAATGAAAGACGACGTGACCAAGTTTTACATTCCTTTCAATTTATCCATTTATGAGATATTAATTGTACCTATTTATCTTGTCATGTTTTAAAATTTCGAAAAATTGTAATAAATTATAAATTCAAATTATAAAAACAAAATAAAAAAATAATCTTGAATTTTACTTGTTTTTTTGGGTCGAGTACCGTTTCTCAGATAAACCTTTTTAATTCATTAGGGCTTTTATTGGCTAATACAGTTATAATTGTAATGAATTTGACACTAAATTCATTTTAAAAAGCAATTTGTAACGGTTTTTTATTCAAAATGAAAATATAAGCCGGACGTGCTAAATATTCGCAGTTATAAATATTAAAATTTTGCATAGAGATTATTATTAGAGGTACCCTAAGTTATGTTTAAATATTTATTCTCATAAATATATCGTATCGTATTTTTAAAAATATGAATGTAACTCTGTCTGATTTCAGACTAAGCCACTGAACCGATTTGGATGAAATTTAATACAGATACTAGAACTTAAGAAAGGTTGTCGAAGATATAGAAAAAGGGTGAACCGGGTCGCGGGTAACGCTAGTCGCTTATAAATAGCGGACTTGTGTTATACTATTATTAAAAGAATTAGAACATGATTTATCCATCAAGTTAAAATTAAAAATTTGCAAGTAATCGCTAAAAGGTGAAAAACGACACACAAACCACTTTATCTGTTACTATCTCGCCAATGTGCATTGTCGTTGCAACAAATAACATTGAAGACAATTTAAAGACATTATATTACAAATAAAAATGGAAGAACAGATAAATTGTAGAACCATTTCGATTACGTCACCTTTAAACCAAAAAAAAAGCAATGAAATCCCTCCATTTGCCATAGAAACACACAGAACAACAGACAAATCAACCCAACAATATAACATCCCTCTTCTGGTCAGTTCTCCAAAACAATATCTTAAATGCTCTGTCACGTTTCCACTTATGTGCAGTTATTGTAACAAAAACGGGACAAAAGTTGAGCAGCATTTATCAGTTACGGGTTATATCATCAAAGTTCCTGGATCATTAATTGTAATTGCCCTTGTAATTTCCATAAGATATAATCAAAAACGGTTTTGGGGCTGACACAGATGTTATCATAGAACGTGATGGCGGATTTTAAAACCTAACAGTAAACATTTTGGTACAAAACAGGATATTAGAATATGTCACAAGTGAACAGTCCCAAAACTCGTGAGACTGGTTTAGTGCAGTCTCACATCCTTGATGTTGGTTGGAACTCGAAATATGTGGGAACTTTTAACATTCAATAGGTAGGTACTTTATACAACCTGCTTAAAAACTGTCGCCAAAGTTGCGCTTAATATTATGTTCATATTACGCGAAAGGTCCCGAATTCGAACCCTAATGTAGAGAAATAAAAAAGTTTGTTAAAGAATGCCAGCAATTTTTTTTCAAACATAACAAAATATCACAAGTACTTATTTATATATATAAAAATAAATACAAGATATAAATTATATTAGGTAATTTTATTATATTTTATATTCAAAATTTTTTTGTTATAATATATTCTTCGTTTTTAATTAAGTTCAACATTCATAATAATACGCTTTGATAAAGTGCTTAGATATAAGTAGATATATTTGTATCGTAAGTTGATTCACATTAAAAGTAAAAAGACTAACAATGATTAAAAATATTAATTAACACGGACAAAAATCCAAATAAACCAGATCACTAATTGTGATAGACTCAAACATACATGCACAATTTACGCAATTCTAAGATCTACCTAGGTGTGCATGTCTAAGTTACAATTGAAACCGAAATAAATTAAAAAAAAACCCGATATGAAGAATATCTAATAAATGGATGAAAAGATTACAATAGTAAGATTCATCTCAATCACGTAAGCTTTCAATCAAAAATCACATTGAAATTTGTCTATTTTATGACCTACGATGCCACACACAGACCTACAGACTCATTAGGGCTTCTTTTTCAACGGAGGTTAATAACAAAACCCTCAAAATTATTGTCGAATATATCCTTATATGAAATAGTTTTCTGAATATTAAAGTAATTTATGTATTTTCTTGAACTCTGGAAGTCATTCAGTGTAATAAGTAGGCCATAAATTACCAACTGACCTACATTTCTTGAAGATTACACGTTTTATACGTGATTTCAAGTACATAATAATTTATACTACGATTTATTGGATATTTAAGCCGATGACACTATCTCGAGTTGGTCACACACTTGTCTTCACAGATAAGTAAATGATTGTAGAGTTTTTCATAAATTGTAGCAAAGATTTCGTTCATGTCAGCTCTCAAACAAAGTATGAAAAACCACAACAAAATCGGTCCGCTGCCATTTCACCCACATCCAGACTGTGTGAGTGTGAGTTTACTGGCTGTTCCTTCCAAATTTGTGGGTGTTCTTGAATAGTCTTAAGTGAAGTTCGTAAGTACACGCAAATATATATTTATTTATGTAGAAGCACATACATAAATAAATATATATTTGACTTTGTAGAATTTCAAAAATGTTTTCCTTTGTTGACTCTAATGTCCAGTTAATGGATCTAACTACGACAGTTTACGCTTGGCGGTAATGAATGAGTCAGTCCGTGTAAAAGGGTATATTTTACTTTAACCTATAGAAAAAGAACTTTGGATATTTTTCTTCTTACCGAGATATCAATGGAGCCTTCGAGATCTGTGCCATTCCTATCAATGGCTTTGACGGTAAACCGAGCGTTATCCTCCAAATTCTCAGGATTTCTTAAATGAACAGAACCAGATGTTGGCGATACTACTATCATGTCATCAGAACTTGAATATCGTATTAATGCATTCTCCTCTATGTCTGCGTCTGTTGCCTGAAACAGAAAAACTTATTTAAATGAGTATTTATATATAACACTTTGTTGTATATAAGTATATACAACAAAGTCGCGCTTAAAAGCTTGTATAGAATAAGCTTTATCGTAAAAATATTCGGATATGTTGTAATCGATGAAGATTTTAAAAGATTTGTGTATTTCCACAGTAGATAGTAACAATTATACAAATGGCTCATAGAGTGTCTTCTTCAAAAAAGGTTTTACCAACCAATTAGGACGTATTTTTTTACGTTAAAAAAACAAAATGATTCTAAACTAGAATTACTATAAAAACTTACTAACAGACTGAATTTTGAATTGTTACTTATTTGGTAGTAGCGACCCGCCCCGGCTTTGCACGGGAATAAAACATATATAAAAACCTTCCTCTTCAATCATTCTATCTATTAAAAAAACCGCATCAAAATCCGTTGCGTAGTTTTAAAGATTTAAGCATACAAAGGGATATAGGGGAAGAAAAAGCGACTTTGATTTATACTATGTAGTGATGCAATATCTAAAGTGTTCTTCAAATATTTGATTCTGACGGAGCCTTATTCAGCAAAAACAAAATATTTTAGACTTATTGATAAGTGTCTGTTTACACAATCAATAAATGCTATAATGATGTAAGATGTTAATGATTTTAAGACGCGATATTGAGGTGAGTCACGAATATATTTTTAATTCGCACATTTTATTGGCGTTAAGTGCTATTATTTACTTTTATGATAGTATAGAAATATGATCACAGATAGAGATCAACTCATACAAGTATGGGTTGAATTGCCTGAAATAATCGCGGGTCACTGCCAGGAAGCAGTTTCTGGTTCTTTAGAAAGCCTGATTCCTTATATAATATTATATGGAAATAGATCCAACACGAAAAAGCCCCTTTGAAATCGTTCTTGTTTGTGTGACAGATCCACAAATAAGTCAGTCTTGTCTGCGGATCTGTCGTATCTCTTAAATGAATGGATAGATTACTGTCATGTTGGAGATTGATCTTATAATAAGAATTTATGAAAATCTTTTCTTCCATTTGAGATAATCTTATTTTATTTTACGTGTCGGGGGTTTTATATAGTCTTTAATTTCAAAGAGATATCGACGCGCTTAGTAACCAAAGTTGTTCATGTTTAGCCAATGTGTAGCCGTGTAAACATATACAGAAATGTGTCTCCACCATGCCCCACTAGGGATTATGGGAATCCACTTTTATTATCCGTCTTCAATCTTCAAACAAAGACATGTCAAAATGATAACATCCCTCTTTTTCGTCGTGGGTTAGTGAATAATTAATTAAAGTAATTATTGGACATGATAAATATTAACTAATTCTAATATCGCTTCAAACTTTATAAATAAATTTCGACGATGAAAGTGAGTAGGTAGCCTTAAAGTGGTTGAGCCCTGAAGGCTTTTACTCCGTTAGAAGTTTTAATAAACAATTCGCATTATGTCGTAACGAGAGGGGTTTCTCGGGTCTGTGTGTGACTGTATCTCGTAGCGCGCACGAATGGACTGCATTCGATGCGGTTTTTTTTAAATATGTCTTGGAGATGGATAGGTTTATAAATTTATGAAATATACTTATTTGTTTATAGTCAGGGTTTTGTAAATTATCTTCAATTTTGCTTGTCTCATATCTCAATATCTATTTTTAGAGACGTGGTAAAATAGCTTATGAGACTGAATATTTCTTTTAATGTCATGAATAAAAAGATAAGATAAGCTAAGATTAGGTTAGTACAAAAAGTTAATATATAAAAATTCCTTACTTTTAACTCAGCCAATGCTCTCGGCAACACAACTTCTGCTATATCCGCGCGAGGGTAACCAACTGTCACCGAATCCATTCCAAACAACGGCGCATTA
The DNA here is from genome assembly GCA_912999735.1 of Aporia crataegi. Taxonomy (NCBI): domain Eukaryota; kingdom Metazoa; phylum Arthropoda; class Insecta; order Lepidoptera; family Pieridae; genus Aporia; species Aporia crataegi. The sequence continues at coordinate 740,812 of OU538742.1, forward strand.
TCGTTTATATCTTTAACAACAAGATTAACCATTGTCCTCCTCGGATTATACGAGATACTGTCCGTTAATATCCATGTATTGGAATCTATTGATCGTTTGCTTCTTTGATTACAATTTAGATTTAACTCAACCTGAACTTGTGAAACTGGCATAAAAGCTATAGACTCGTGTTCTCGATCTATGGACCGTGTGTGTAAGCCGTTCTCATCCACGTAAAGCCAGTTCTGCTCTTCTGGCCACTTATTTGTAAGGCTGTATACACAGTTTGGATATTTGATACGGTCCAGTGGTACCAGATTTAAGTGTGGTGCCTCCTCATTTCGCTCCAGGATGATCAGAGGTGGTAATGCGATTGGAATATCACTCGTTTCGATTATTGTGAGTTGGACCTAAAATTGTGAAATGCTTATGAAATGAATTAAAAAGACAATTTTCTGGTTTCGAAGCGTGGATGCCAGTCCTTATTTATCCATCTGTATGTAATACATCATCGCGTGAGCATCTTATTAATAACAATAAATCGGAAATGAATAAAAAACCAAAATATCGTTTCACTTCAAAAATGACGGAGATCCATACAATCTTTAAACCATATTTCATAAGTCGGCGGAGTCAACTTAATAAATATCTTCGTAAATTCAATTGTGTAGTTAGCAAGTGTATTAAAAAGCCTTAGAAAAGAATATACATAAAATGGTATTTTATAAAAGATACGGTCAATAACAGATTTATATTATGGTCTCATTTAAATTATTTCATATTTTTAATTATTATTTTTAAATTATATAATAAGCAATAATTAATTAAAGTTACTTACAGTAGCAGAGGCGGTGACCTGTGACATGATAGTTCTGGCTGATACTTCAAAGTTATAAGTGGAAACATCAGCTGGAGTTGTGAGGACAATCTCTCCATCATTGTAAACTGCAAGCCGTTGTTTCAAGTGTTCTGAAACAATCCACATTATTTTTGTTTTAGTTTAGTTCCATTGAAGAAAATTTAAAAAATCCACAGTTATGATGATTACAAATATTCCTATTAATACTATAAGTATGAAAAGTAACTTGGTTACGCTTTTACGCCTAAACCAGTGAAACGATTTTGATGAAATTCTACAATGAAAAATACCTACCAGAGCTTGGGAAAGGACATTAACTACCTCTAATTGCGAAAAAAAACTAAAAGTGCTTGAAATAGAGTGTAGATGGAAGTTCTTCATTGTCGAAGATATGGAAGATAGGGTAAACGCATACGAAATAGCGAGAATAAGCTAATATAAGAGCATGAAGTGATTTTCGTATATTGCAAGATCCAATTTGATTAATATAGTGTTTATATAATACTAGTGGACCCCACGAATTTTTTATCGCTTCAGAATTATAATAACGTGTCACCTAAAACGTCATTCCATAGAAAATATATTAAGAAACGAATTTTCTTCATAAACACTTTTTCGAGAATTTTTCTATTCTCGGATTAGACGAATCCAACGAACGTCAAAAATCGGTCTATACGTTCTTGAATTATAAAAGGTTTAAATAACCAGACTCTATATTATGTATATAGAGATATAGTAATTATATTAACTATTTATTATATATACTATTATATTAATCTAATTCCTGTATCAAATCTGATTGAACACAATAATATGCTTTAGATTAGTTCAATAGATCCATATTAATTTCATAATCTGAATACAAGATTGTATGTACTATGTACTTAATGTCTATGTAATTCATCGTATAAAGCATTAGCTTCCGCTAGCGATTTCGTTCGCTTGTTAAACGTTTATTCAATTATATCTTAAGGAATACAAAAATAAATTTATTACGTTAAAGTGTTATTTAAATGTATTATACTCGCGTAATTCGAGTTTTAATAAGGAAGCGACGGAATTTCTTTTGAAATGCAATTGTATAAACAAGTTGAATTAACGATTGAATGATACGTAATAAAATTATGCCAAAAACCTCGCCACTGCCTTTCAAGTCGTATCATTATCTAGATTCAATAAATCTTTTGATCTTTTGTAACATTATACATTATAATGTATAATGTTACAATATATATAAATATATATATTGAAAGTGTGTCATTGTTTCTATTATAATAAATTAGGTGCAACCTTCGACTGCATTTTTATTCTTGGAAATACTTTTTTAAATATTTAACAATTATTTGTCTTCTTCCTAAATACCTACTTCTAACGCGGTAATTACCTATTTAACCTATTTAATTTGGAAATGACATCTGGAGTCGCTTGTCGTCGTAACGACACGGCTTATGTAATTTCTATACATATTTCCAGCGTTAGTTTGAGTCGAGAAATAAGCGAGATGGTCTTTTTTAAAGGCCGAGATACTTTCCGATCGGTTTTATAACTCTTTAGCGCTGCATATACCTAGATATAGGATCTCTCATCTTCCGAGGAGCGAAATGGAGGAATATTTGTACGAGGTCTAGTCGTTATAAGTAAATAGATTTAGTTAAAAGCTGTCTGGAAATTATAGAAACTTAAATTAATGCATGTGTCTAGATTACTTGAGTTGAAAATAAATTAAGTTTTACGATTAAACTTGATTGATATTTGTTTAAATTTAAAATTATAAAAGCATTCTATTTGTAGATATGACGCGGTCGTTTTGGTTCAGATAATTCCTAAAATTATACATATATTTCATGATAAAGGTGGTGGTTGGCCGACCGTTAAGAGTTCTTTATTATTATATTCGTTGCAAGTTTTACATAAACTGCGAGACTTTTTCTTTAAATAACTTTTAAAGCAAATGATGTTACAGCAGTAACATTTATCTTTAAACCTACACAGAACGGGTAAAATCTGCACACGTTTTTAACATATAATAAAAATTCTACCCGTCTCTCGACTTGATACCTACATTGTTATTTAATATTATCATTTCTTATCGATAACCATTTGTTTCATTGGTCCACACGGACATCAGCCTATCACAAATTCAATTTTTGCATCATTGTGATATTTGAAAAATAAAAATAAAAAATTAAATAATAATTATAAATTTGTAAACGTGGTTGGAACAAATGATTCCCGGCTGAGTTTCTTGGCTGTTTGTGTCTCCAGGGCGCGTTCCTTCATTAAACTTCATTTGTAAGTTTGACGTTCACAAACAATCAAGTACTTACATGATATTACGCGAAGGATATTTTATTTGATTTGTCTAAGTGTAAGCTTTGTGAAGAGGCTAAATAAATATATTTTGTTAGTTTTATTATTTTCTTTTACCTCGGAGATTCAAGCAAGATGATTGCTAGATAAGAATCAAACTGTTGCTTGCTCAAGTTGGTCGCTTAAGCCATTTGTCGGTGTTGTTCCGACATGTTGGGAGCTTTTAAATCGTCTTCAATTCCGCTTTATTATTATCAATAATACAACTTTTAAAATAAATAATATCAGTACCTATAAGTATTTAAACAACAGTTTGAATAGCGTAAATAAAAGATATTAATGTATTAGCTGATGTTGGATGTCCAATTTTGGATATAACGAAGCGTGGTAACGAAGGAACGTTTTGTAAACGGTTTCGTCGCCATGTTCGATATGTAATGGACAGTTCGTGTAATACAATTCCAATCGAGCTACGAGAAACCGACTCAAAATAAATTGGTTATCTGTGAAGCCTTCTGAGAATTCTCTGTGGTTTCCTTTTGGTTTTAAAATTTATTTTTGCTTTAAAGATTTTTTATTTCCAATTTTTTAAATGCCCAATTTCAGTACACATATACATATAACTTTGTCGTCCTTCTTGCAAGTGTTATTAACCCTAAAGGAGTATGGGGCAGACAATTTTACATCTATTTCATGGATCATTTTATTTTACGACCGAAATATATTTGCTTTTGCAAGGACTTCCGGCGGCGTAACATAAAAACGCGTTGACCACTTACTTGGTTCCCCTGTTATAAGGGGCCGCCTTTAATCTCGCTTACAGAGGACAGCTGACAGGTATGTTATGCAAACATGCAATACCGCAGTTATAAAATATAATATACATTTGTATGCAATGTGATAACACATTCGTATCCGGTACCGGGCCTTATATTTATGTTTTATTATAAAGTGATAGCTTTTATCTTGAATACTAGATGTAAGATTAAGTATTATTTGAATAACCTATAATGACAAACCTCAAAGATTTCCGTTTCTTTTGGGTATAAGAAATCTGTATGTCTACGGAGGTAAAGTAGCTCGAATCGACTGATCTCGATGCGGTTTTATTATTTGAAAGCTCACATCTTAGCTTTTTTAATTTTTATTTTTTTCACCATTCGACTGTATTTTTTTATGTTTGTTACCTCAGAACTTTCGATTGGGTGAATCGATTTTGATTATTCTTTTTCCTTTGAAAGCTAGTGCTTTCCGTGTGGTTACATTTAAATTTCATCAAAATCTGTTTAGTACTTTTACAGTTACAATTTGAAGTCGGTTTTTTTTGTTAAAATTTTAACACTTATTTACTTAACAATTTATGATCTTAGCAAGATGATTGATGAAGATATATTCATTATTTTATAAGATATTATTATTTGTATATCCAAGGATTTTTTTAAGTCTTCAAATTTAGTTATTTTATGCAAGTGTATGTACCATTTTCGATTTCCAAGGAGTATGTAACACCCTCCCCATTATCAGCTGTTGCGGAGACACGTCCCACTACTCCCACGAAGCCTTCAAGTGCTTCCAGAACATAGGATGAAGAGCTGAACGATAGATTCGGTGGTTCAACTGGAGTATCTGAAATAAATAATAAGAATATGAAGCGGTTGTTTGTTTGGTTGAATGCGCTTATCTCGGGAACTACTGCTACGAATTGAAAAAATCGTCCATTTAACAAATCCAATCATTCATTGTACATTTAACAAAGAAGGCTACCGTCTATATAACATCACGAACGAAATTACAACAGGTGAAACCTCAGGGCACAGCTAGTTAAAAATAAATCAAGATCCTAGAATACTTAAAAAGGAAAAACATAAAGATTTAAAAATCGATAGAATTTAATTAATTAAGATCCACAAAAATGAAATCAATTTATCGTACCACCAGCTCACCAGTAGGTAATTAAATATAAAAGTGATAAAATTTTAGCTCTATATGTAAATAAAATGGTTTAATCTATTTTTTAATTGATTTATCAGATTGATAGAAGATTAATAGATATATATTTATTAAAAGATTTATAATTTAAACATAAATCGCTCAGCCCGAACATATTCTCATTTTGAGTTGTTCAGTCTGTCACGGAACGCACTAAAAGGATTCAGTAATAAACTAGCTGTGTCCCACGGTTTTACCCAATCACAAAAGGAAAAATAAATGTGATAAAAAAGTAGCTTATCCGGTTTTCACTACATTTTTACTGATTCTTCTCTTATTGGTTGTAGAGTGATGTTATTTAGCCTATAATCTTTCTCGATAAATTGACATTCATTTTACAATTCGAATCAATAGTTTCTGGGATTAGCGCATTAAATCAAATAAACAAAATAATGTGTGGAATATTGGAATTTTATTAAATTTTATGGAAATTTATAGTGACACATCCGCTGTTTCCATCTCAATCTACAATCTATTTGAACGCACCAATATCGGGAACCACTAGTTTTAATTGAAAATGTTGTGTGTTTGATAGTCAATTCATCGAAAGGCTATAAGCCTATATAAGTAGCTACAAATGAACACGGATGAAACCGCAGGGCACAGCTAAGAAGTACAAAAATAAAATATATTAACCTGATTTGATGACATCTAAAAGCAGTACAGAGGTTACTTCAGCGGCGTTTAATTTCAAAGCAACATATGATAAAGTTGTAGAAAAATTAATATCTGTGAGTGTCACAGTTACAATTCCATTTGTAATAGTCGCTCCAAACTGTTGGCCATATTCTGACAAAGGGAAAAAGAATATATATTTAGATTTGTATTATAAACAAGTGAAATTAAAGACTTGTCAATTACATATAAGAATATCTCATTAACGGATGATTAGATCGTTATTGCAGCTAAGATTCATCTCGACCATATCAACTTTAAAAAAAACCTTCATCGAAATTAGTCTATTCGATTAGGAGCTACGATGTTTTACACATACACAGTGAAACTCTTCTTTTTGCGTTAAGGCTTTAAAATCATTTAATCATTTAATTAGTGAGTTTGAACTTTAATTGTCTCCGTTGCTAATCTAGGCCAATGTCATTCACATTTTTTGTATGTAACATGGAGAATATTAGTTCAAATCTCGAGGAAATAAGAAAAAAGCCGTTTGGAAGGCACAAGATGAAGTCTTAATATACCTCTGTGGGGTATGGTTCATTGATTACTTTCTTCACAAGAAAGTATATGACCAGCCGAAAATTCTCTTCCCGATTCAGACCCAGGACATCCGGTGCAACACACAACACGTTTACGTAGTCACGGAAGCAGAATAAATAGATAAAACAACTTACCGCCTGAAATTTCAACGTTTCCATTATAATTTGATACAGAAACAGTTTCGTGTACAACAACGCCATTCTCCACACGTCCTCTGTACAAAACTTTATCAAATCTCACGTTTGGCGAATCTGAAAGCACAATTACATTAAGATTTTGAAATGGTTCTATTTTACCTTATCTCTAGGGGAAGACGAAAACCACAACCATTTCTATTTCTATGTTAAATACGCCTCGAAATAGTCCGATGCCTTTGTGTTCATTATCCACTATCGGCTTGATAAGATTAGAATACATATGTTTCGAGAAAGATAACAGGAAATATATAAATATTATTCATCTTTAATATATACTACAACAATATTATAATGCTTGAACAGTTAGTTTCTTTAAACGCGTTAATCTCAAGAAATACTTGTTCAAATTATTTGTGTTTTTGTTTGATAGCGCATTTACCAAGGAAGGCTATACAAGTTCACCTTTATCAACAAAGAAATAACTTAACATTAACTTAATCTGAATATTGATATGTAAAAGATAATGTTTTCCATGAAACTATATTCAATTGATCTATCTACAAATGCCTACGTTATTTATCTTCTATAACTGAAATTTCGTTTAAGGTCTTGTTATCAAGTTCATACTAGCTTCGATTTCTTCCATCTCGGATTAATTTAGAATGTATTTCCTAAAAAAATACCCATTGGTTTACTTAATACTAATTTTTACTTCAAAAACTAGCTTCAACAAGTACAGTAGGTACAAAAAAATACTATCATAAGATAGTTACTTTGAAAGTAATTATAAATTTTCTTATTATGAATAAGGACTGAATTCAACGACTTCATCTGATTAGATACTAAGAATATAAAGCTGAAGAACTTGTTTGTTTGGTTGGTGGAACGCGCCAATATGAGAAACTACTAGTTTGAATTGTTTGTTTTAAAATCCATTTATCGATCTTTAACACACGCTTCGACGAAATTAACGCGGGTGATACGCAAAGCTTATTTGATAAAGATTAAAGATATATTAGTACACTTACCGACTGCTAGTGATATAATGATAACGGATGAAGCAAGGATCACTTCTGAGTCCGATTTTTGCGCGCGAACCACAAAGATTAGTTGATTGTAATGATTTAGTATATCATCAGGTAAGGTTATTGATGATAGAACTAATGTAGCCGAGTTCCCGTTTTGACGTAAATCAAACCATGGCGAATAATCTGAAATAATTGGTATTAAAGATTTTTTCCCATAAAATAATAAAATAAAATTAATCTCTAAGAACTTTAAACTACAAATAAAAGTATATACTTTTTAAATAATTATTCATGGTTAAAAAATTGTAGATAAATTCTTTTCATGCAAATAGTTTAGCATTATGTTGTAGCAACCGAATATTTTTTTTAACCCGGGATACGAATCTTGAACCTCCAGCGCAACATGCACATGAATAATGATTCCGACGCGATTTGTACACACCTCCTTCTAACCTAAACGTAATTGCATCCTCAAAGCCCGATTTCAGCCTTATTATTGGATCAAAGGTTAATCCAGAACTTTCTTTATAAGATCCCGAGTAATATAGTTGCTCAAAACTTAAAACTTCAACTGATCCTTCATTCCTTATTACTTTCAATACAATCGTCGCACGCGCAGTAGTTTCTGATACTGCTTGGATGTCAATTGTTACAATTCTATTGTCAGGAATGTCATCCTCTGGTATTGGTCGTTGTAGAATTAATGTTACTTCATTTTGATTTGGTGATGTGCTGAAATAGCCATTAAGTTCTGAAAATGTTCGATTAATTCGTAAAAATTCTAGCATATATATAGATATTGAGCCTTAATAGAAGGCATTAAGCCTAATGAAACATTTATTATACTAGCTTTGCCCTGCGGTTTCACCCGCGTCAATTTCATCTCCACGACGTCATAATATAGCCTATAGGCTATAGCCTACCACGGTTAATTGACTATCCAAGACAAAAACAATTTTTCAATTTGAACCATTTGAAGATCTTGTTGATAAAATTTAATATTATAAATAATATTAAGAATATATGTATCCGATAATAGTAATATGTAGGTATATTATGCTTCTTGTAACCCTTATTTCTTTTATCTTCTCTCAAATAAAAACGCTACTTACGTTATCTATAGAAAGTTTGTTATATAAACTATACTATACCTCCTATTAATCTGAAAGTAACTCTGTCATTAAAACCCTCGGCTAATATTATGGGGTCCAAGATTAATTCACTGCCATTTATGGATCCAACGTATGCTTGTCTTTCAAATCTCATGATGGCTGAGGAAGTGTCATCTAAAATACAGCTTATAGTTGTACTGATAAAATTACCGATGACCATTAGAAAAAGTTTGTCAAAAAATTCTTCATAAATTATAAAAATAATTACTGCAACCAGGATATTGCTGAGACAAATGAAGAGATGGACTAAAATGTTAAACTAGGAAATTAACACGGCAAAATAATAGCCACACAATCATTTTACTCCATAGTAGATGTAAGATATGAAACAAAAAAATCATTAAAATCGATTCATTATTGGCGTAACGTAACAAACATAAAATACTGTCGAATTTATGACCAAAAACGTCGGCTTTCTGTTGTTTTATTAAATATTAGCCCAATTAGCGAATCGTCATGTTTCATGGAGCTGTGATAACTTTGAAGAATAACTTTCTGTTATAAATACTAATGAAAGAATAATTCCTACAAATAAACGGAATAAAAACCTTTAACAATTGTAATAATGATTGTGGACCTCGTGGTAGCTGTGTCACTGGCTCTGTTGGCGTGGACCTCAAAAATTAAATTTGAATTACTGTTGATTGTTTCAAGCGGTATTTGCTCTAATAATATCAACTTTGCCGTTCTGCCTGATTGCTCCAATTGAAACCATGTAGACTGGTCTGAAATGTCAATAGAAATTTTAGTATACACAAATATTTCGTAGAACGTAATGTGAGTGCAAAATTTATCCTTCATGAGATAAAAAAATTAACTCTATTTTGTTTGAGACAGTAAAATTAATCTTCTTTTATATTTTAAGTTAAGTAAATAAGTTGTTATTATATACCTCCTTCTAAAACATATTTAACAGTTTCATCGTATCCTTCTGCTAGTGATATCGTTTCTTCAAAAGTAAACACATTTTGCGAAGTGTAACTTCCAGTGTAGTAGACATGAACAAAACGAAGTCTTTCTTTAACTGGTGTGTCTTCTTTTATCACTTTTAAAATAATTGTCGCTCGACTAATGATTACATCATCCTTCGAAATTCTTATTTCTAATGTTATAAATTCACTATTGAGAAGCTCATCCGAAACTTCTCTCTGAAGAAAAATTTCCACTGTAGGTCTTTCAGGTGCAATAGCAAAGTAATTTGCATAAGCTAAAATGAAGACTCGAATTATGACGTCATTGATGTTTTGTAACTTTAATAAACTTATAATAAATCGGCTTTTAAAAAAAATTTTGAATTCATCAAAAAATTGAAAACTAAATTAAAAAAATTAAAGGACAAAAATTGGAAATACATAGTTGCGACTGGATGAGATACAAAGAAAATGTATTAAACTAAGGTTTTATGCAAAAATTAGTTGGTCAATACTTACTTCCGTGCAATGTGACTAAAAATGAGTTATCATAACTGCCCGTTAGTGTTATAGGATCCAAAATAAGAGCGCTATTATTTAAAGATCCTATATAATATGCTCGATCAAAATTCAATTCAGGAGATGTTTCTGCAATAAAGGGGATAATTTTATGATTAAGACAATGTAATTTCTTTAAAGAATAAAGTTTATACACGTACATGTTCGCTTGTGAACGTTAATATAATTTATAATAAATAGAAAATAATTTATTGAAAAAAAAGTGAAAAAAAATAATTGAAAAACTACTTATGTATAAAATTCTCAAAATACACAAAGTATCTTTACATACCACACTTTTACCTACTTAAACAGGTGGACAAAATGCAACAAACGAACATGTATATATACATACCTTGTATGATTTCTATGGCTATTACAGCTTGGGTAGAAGGTGTTTCTGGTTTATTTGCCAAAACAGTAAATAAAATTTGATTGTTCGTCTCTATTACTTCAACAGGCACAGTATTTGTTCTATTTTCATTCAATGTGATTGAACTACCGTCTTGTATTATATAGAACCATTGTGCGGATTCTAGAAAGAAATAGGAAGTCTGAACTAAAAGAATCTCACAATTATTTTCTTATTAATTTTTTCCATTTATTATAAGCTCTGTAATTTTGGTCTTACATTTTTAACCTTCGATGAAAAAGAGGGATGTTCTAAGTTTGCTTATAACATCCCGTCACTTATAACATCAAGAAGTGGCTGTGCGTCTGTGTGTTTGTCTGTGGAATCGTAGCTTCTATACGAACAGACCGATTTCGATGAGGTTTTTTAAATGAAAGCTAATGTGATCTAAATATATGCTTTATGAAGATCTTTTCATCTATTTCTGAGTATTTTTATTTATAATCAGCTTTTTATATTGTCTTCAATTTCACTTGTTTGATTAATCAAGATTTTACTTAAAACTTACCGCCAATGAGGTGAAATTCCACAGTTTCATCATACCCTTCGAAAAGCGAGATAGTTTCAATAAAATTTAATCCATACGGTACCAAATATTGACCGGTGTAGTAGGCTTGGCTAAATCGAATTGGCTGGACATAGGGTACTTCTTCTATGACTTTTAGAACTACTGTTGCTCGAGCAATAGTATCTTCTCTTGTTGCTCTTATTTCTAATGTTATAATATTGTTATCTGGTAGAATATCGTCAGGCAAATTTCGCTCTAGGCCAATTTCTATTATATTTTCTTGTTTACTGATATTAAAATAGTTGGAAAAGTCTGTGAACAAATTTAAAAGGAATTTGATATCATTTTAACTGGAATTTGTTCCAGTTAAAATGATATCAAAAATGCCGAAGTGATAAGAAATTAAAAATCAAAGTGTTTAATTTATATTTTAAATGAACTTTTGTATATCACTGCATAGTATAAAATAAAGTAGCTTTTTCTTCCCCTATATCCCTTTATATGCTTAAATCTTTTAAACTACGCAACGGATTTTGATGCGGTTTTTTTGATAGATAGAGTGATTGAAGAAAAAGGTTTTTATATATGTTTTATATCCGTGCAAAGCCGGGGTGGGTCGCTAGTATAGAATAATAAATAGCCAATAGTTTTCCTAAAACAATGGACTATCCAACTCTAATTAAATTTTTCAATTCAAACCAGAAGTTCCTGAATTTAGTGCGTACAATAAAACAAACAATTAATAGTTTTATGTAAATATTAGTATAGATTCAAATGAAAATTTTCATACTTACCACCATGTAAACTGAGCAAATATGCTTCATCAAGATTTCCATTTAAATGTATTGTTTCCAAAGCGATAGTGTTGTTCTCAAGAGACCCAATATAAAAGACTTTATCAAAGGCGAGCGAGTTATTAATTTCTTCTGTAACACGTGTTCATTTTTGAATAAGTATTATAATTCAGTATGTTTGATTTTCATTTGTTATTAAACTGTAAAATTACTATTAAATAAATTTAAAAATAAACAAAAATGTATTGCTTAGTAAAAGTTTGCATATTACATTTAAAATATATTAGTTATTAATGTTACTATTATTACTTCATGATTATCCCTGCGTTAATTTCGTCGTAGAGTGATGTTATATACCTAAAAGCCTTTCTCAATAAGTGGACTTACGAACACAAATAATTTTTCAATTCGAAGCATAGTTACTGAGATTAGCGCGTTCTTAGTATAGATTATATTGCTTCCAACATTGCACTTTGTACAAGGCTTTTGTTTTTTAATTTATATATAGAAAAAATTCATTATTCTTCATACCAGCTACAAGTTCAATAACCATAACAGCTCTGCCCGGAATCGTCTCTGGTTTATTTGCTACTACAGTAAATACAATCTGCTTGTTAGTGATTATAAGATCATTTGGTATAGAAATTGTTGCATTCTGGTGTAAGATTACTGTATTTTCATTTTGAATAATATAAAACCACTGGGAGTTTTCTGAAAAAAAAAAAGTGATGTTATAACAGGTGATACTGATGACAATTTAAAAAATATACGATGATTAGAAATAAGATTATATCATTAATGGATAAAACGATTTTCATTATAATTTTTTTTATAAAATAGGAAGCAAACGGGCAGGAGGCTCTCTTACGAGAAGAAGTTCGCTGTTCATGGACACCCTCAACGCCAATTAGGCCACGGATGCGTTGCCGGCCTTTTAAAGAGAGGTGTGCTCTCTTCTGGAAGGTCGCTTTGTAATCTAAATCGGTCCATTAGTTTTGGTGTTATGATGCTACAGACAGACACACCTATAGACCCAAAAATCAAATTTGATAAAAATAAAACAGGTAAAAAAGCAATAAATCGTTTTTAACAGTCATTAAAATATATCGAGTCTTGTTAAAAAAGCGGGAACTCCGTCCCACCAGCACTGCCTCGGTGCTCCGGATTAAAAACTTCACTATTAAAAAAACATACCACCATCTAATTCGAACGAAACAGTTTCATCGAAGCCAGATGTTAGCTTAATGACGTCATCAAAATGCAATCCAACATTTTCTGTATAAACTCCTTTGTAATACGCCTTTTCGAAAACAGGTAGAACTCTTTCTTGTTTCACAATATTAATTACTACTGTAGTAGTAACAGGGATTGCGTTTTCTCTCTCAGCTCTTACATTTAGTATTATAGAGTTTTCATCATCCAAATTTTGATACAACTCGTCTGACGCCAGAATTGATATTATATTTCCGTTAGGAGACAGAGTGAAGTAATTTAAATAAACTAAAATATATGAAATTATTTTTTAATTGTTTTCGTTCACTGTAAACATGTAAAACATGAGAAAAAGTGATTTGAATTTGGAATGTGGATTTTGTTAGGGAATGTTTCAATCACCAAAAAGGTCGATCACGAGAATTGTATGAAAAAGTTACTGGCAGTCGTAAAATACTCCGCGCACGGACCAAATTAAAAAATTAATTTCTGCCCAAGTAAAAACAAGCAACGCATTATTACTATTGTTACTGTTTATTCAAACTCGGATTTGAGATAATGAACATATTTAATAAACTCTAGAAAATATAATAGATATGATGACACCATTTCTTCAAAGTGAACAATACCTCCACTTAAGTTAAAACGCACTTGCTCCGTATAACCATTTTCAAGTATTACATTTTCTATAGACACCGCATTGTTTTCTATTATTCCAGTGTACGTGTTTTTGGAAAATGCCAAAACTGTAGGTTCCGTTAGTTCTGAAAATGAAATAATAAAATAATTGCAACAAAATATTTGAAAATTACATATAAAAAGTATTTAGTTAAAAATTAATTAATATTATTGTAGGAATTTCATAAATTGTAGCAAATATCCACATTCATCAGGTCAGTCCATTCGTCAGCTACGATGCGACAGACAAACACACAGACACGTTAAACTTATAATAACACCCCTATTTTTGCTTCGGGACTACAAAATATCTTTATAATTAAATCAAGACATCTGCCACTCTTGTTTTAAAAATTATTTATTTGACACAAATACCAACTACAGCACAGACACAGTCCATATCCAATATCATTACCTATGTAACTATTAATTCAATTTATGAGCATTATTAAAGCAATTTCAAATGTTATTCATAATGTTCACAACAATAGATTTCATAGTATATAATATAACTCTATAAATGATAAGCAATAATAATTGCGGATGGAATTAACGAGCAAACTACCCTGAACTCAATTAAGAAAACTCGAGTGGCGGTGAACAATCAAGTCACACCAGTGCGTCTTCGCTGTCATCGAGTAGGTAGGTATATTATGTCTGACGCTATGGCTATGACTCGTAAATAATTTATTTTAATATATTATTGTATTTCGTAACATATTTGTTTGTTTCCTATATCAGTAATAAATAAATTACAAATATTTAAAGAATAGTTTCAATGGTTTTATGTATTTGAATAAATATATTCTATATTATTTTTGTTATACACTTTTTTTCACATAAGAGTAATTAAAAGATACTACTAAATATTATAGCCAAATACAGAGTGGCTAGAAGTATCAAGCAAGGTATAAACTAAGACCAGTGATGTTAAATTTGCAAGCGTTTTAGAAATAAGCATTTTATGTACTCACCATTCGGGAATCTTATGACAAGAGCAGCGTTCCCACCGACAGTATTAGGTTTTGAAGCTACAATGTATAAAATGAAAACCTTCGCTGAAAATATCACGTTCTCGGAAATAGCGGACTTCAATGATACTATAACTTTGTTCTCTTCATCGTCTATTCTGAAGTATTCAGCATTATCTGTAAATTATGTAAACATTTGAAACTAAAATTATATTTATTTATTACACGTTACATATCAATGACAATGAAAATGTCTGCTTTAAAACTAAAAAAAATCGCATCGAAATCAGTCAATTCGATTAGGACCTACACGGACAGATACGACACAGACACGTTAAACTTATAAACCTTTTTTTTTGTCAGAAGAAATAACATTGTCCTTTTAATTAGATATTCTTACCTCCAAATATTTGAATGTCCACTGTTTCATCAAATCCTTGACTTAAAGTTATCTCTTCAATATCAACATGAGATGCATTAATATAGAATCCTTCATATATTTTCTTAGCAAAAACAGGTGTTACCGTATCGTTTTTTATAATTTCAAACACTATATAAGTAAGTGCTGTGTTAGTGTTGTTTCCAGTCGCGGTCACCCCCAGTGTTATTATATTGTTCGCTTTTAAGATTTCTTCAGATAATTGTGAATTTAGTGATAGTTTTAACTTGTTACCATCGTTTGAATAATAAAATAAATCGGCGTATTCTGCAATTACATTTATCATACAAACAAAATAATATACGTTGATGACACACAATGAATGGAGACAGACTTATGAGTCATAGGACATAGGACGAGCGGTGAGTGGTGGTAGAGCTAATCGTTTCTGAACTATTCAGGAAGTACTTGAGAAGATCTAAAGCACCCGCAAGTGAACATGTATGATACATTTAATGAAAATGGATGCGAAAGAGGTATGCAGGGATCGTAGTAAAATTATTCCCAATTGGAAACATTGGATTGGTTGCCGGTTCTTTAAAGGACTTACGTGGGGATACATCCAATACGCAGTGGCATTGAAAAGTTTGTTGTCTATTACTACAAATAATAATAATGTATAAAAGTCGGGCTATTTATACAATTTATAAATCAAGAACGGATGCAACGATTTTGATGATTTGATGGATTTGTCTAATCCGAGAGTAGCAGAATAATTATTAAAAGTATTTTAAAAATCATGTAAAAGTGAAATGGAATTAAGTTTAAGGTGACACGTTGTTATGCTGAACTCTAAATCCATAAGAAGTATGCGAGGTCCACTAGTTATAAATAAAAATTTAGGTATCTTCTTATAAAATTTAAACATAGTACGTACCTCCTCGAATATCAAACGTCACATCTTCTCCATAACCTTCGCTCAATAGAATATCATTATGTATCAAATCAGTACCATTTATTACACCTTTATATGCAAACGATTCAAAACTCAACTCTCTAGCTGAAAGTAGGAAATGAGAAGAGAAGAAATAGAGAAAAGTGAAAAATAGAAAGAGCTAAAAGAGTTATTTTTTTTCTGAAAAAAAAATAAAATTTTAAACGTGGCGTAGATCATTATTATTATTTCCATTGTAACAGCCACATTTTCCATAAGGACAGTATAATACTAGAATCACTTAAAAGAGGGAATTTAAAAATCGCCATAACCCTATTTTTACCTGTTAAAACATGCTGCTTAACAAAAAAATGCTTTAAATGAATTTCATGCTTTTTAACATTAAAGTAAAAATAAATGTTATTATTTTAAATGTTTTATTAAAAACCCTCTTTTTATGTAAATGCCGTCAGTACTCTTTCCATTTTTTTTGAGATAAGAAGCAAACAACTTACCAGATTTTCTTTTCATAATAATAATATTATAATGGTTGTGGTTTTCGAATTTTTGTAAAAGATTTTTAAATACTAACAAAATATCAAATATAAATAATACTTACGTTCAACTTACCAAAATCGGAAAATTTTGCGGAAACTATGATGAATTAAAATAATACAATTTAATTTGATTAGAAAATATAGGTACCAACTTTGCTTGCAAATTTTTATAGAAATACCATAAGAAATGGCGTCACGATAATGACACCAGACATCATTTTCTTACGAATTTACTTTGTCAGCTGACAACACCATCATCACACTTGTAGAATAGCGCAACACGCATTCAATGTCAAACGAGTGAACCACTTAACTTCGCTGAGAGTCTATACTCTTTCTAATACCAGAGGAAACGGTAATTATTAAGCTTACCAGAGGGTAGTTGTATGATAACTGTAGCCGCTGTTCCACTTGTATATTCTCTCTCAGCACGGACCACGAGGTAAATGGGACCTTGTAAGACATCTAAAGGCAAAGCTGATTTCACACTCAATATGACTTCATTTCTATCAGTTGTAATTTCGAAGTTATCCGAGTATTCTAAAAATATAAAGATGATGGTAATTTGTCTTTAAATAATTACAATCCCTAATAAACTAATATTATAAATTCGAAAGTAACTAAACTGATTTTGATTAAATTTGTTACAGAGATAGGCTAAAGCCTGCCAAAGAGCTACCTTTTATTACTAAAAAAGCTTGAAGACTTTAGACGAAGAAGTTAGTCTTTAATAATCATGCATTATATAAGCGATCGAAGATGATGAAATTCTGTAAAATGTCATTGAAAAGTGAAAAAAGTGCATTCCCGTAACCCCTAGTGGGGCATGGGGCAGACAAATTTCTGTATCTGGTTCACTGATCATTTTCTGTACAGGCAAGTAGTTAATCTGCATTCTGTGCCTACCGAACCGAAACATTAATGTGTTCCCTCGGGATTCGAACCCAGGACCCCCGGCGCAACACGCACTAAACCACTTAGCCACGGAAATGGTGGTAAAATGTCATTAAAACATAGAAAAACGACATAATGTAATATCGTAACCTCTAGTGGGCCAGATACATTTCTGTCTCTATCTCACTGATATTTTCCACAGCTAAGCAATTCAAATAAAAATCTCAGGCGTTGTAAAATAAAAATAAATTCAAAAACCAATTCAAGCGATCTCACAACACCTGCGAAGCTGGAGTAAATAAATTAACCACAGTTACCTCCTTCGTGGCTAAATTCAACCTCATCATCATAACCCTGTGTAAGGAGTATAGTTTCACCAGTTAATAAACTGTCATTTAAACTGTAATTAAGTGTATAGAACACCTCTGAAAATTTCAATTCCTCCGGTAATTGAAATTGCGTGTCTCCTATTATGCGAACAGTGCCTGTTGTTGTTTTCGGTTCGTCGTTTGTTTCATCCACATCCTGAAAGTTATTTTGACATTTTAATTTCATTTTCTATTTGACACATGACGAAAAAAGAGAAGTGTTATAATGTACCTAAAATGACATTTCAATGAAGATTGTTTAAAAGTTGACTTAGGATTTAGAAAAATCAGTTTTTCGGTTTATGATATTCTTAATTGTAATCATATGGGATTTTTTAAATTTTGGTGAAAATGATGCCACAGAGGAATACACAGACATGTAAAATAACACTTCTTTTATCGGTAGAGGTTTAAAACATCTATATATATACATATATATGAAAGAAAGTCGGTTTATATACACCATTTTTAATTCAAGAACAGCCGTACCAATTTTAATGTACTCTGTTAATTGGATTCGTCTAATCCGAGAATAGCAGAACTATTAAAATATAGAAAACTTCACGAAAAAGTGTTTATTAAGGAAATCCGTTTCCTCGAACATTTTCTATAGAATGACGTATTAGGTGACACGTTATTATTCTGAACTCTAAAGTGGGATGAAGTTTTCGGGGTTCACTTACTATACAAAACTTACCGTAGCTCTAATAATCAGATTAAGAGGCTCTGATATTGATCTAATAAAGGTTTTAGCTCGTAACGTTGCCGAAAATTCCTTTGGTGCTGTGGATTTATCGTAAAATATTTCGAAATATGGATTGTCTTCGATCGCAAAATCGACTCTTGTGGTAGTTAAATCGACATCTCTGGCTATTATTTGATTTTCACAGCCAGTCACCAAAAAACCTGGTGGTAACGGTGGTATTACAGCAAATTCAAAATTTGCTGATGGTTGAAATAGAGGGTAGTGGTTATTTGTGTCTGTAATATCTATTTGGAAAACCTGAAACACAAAAAAGTTTATATGTTAATATACTAGTGGTCGCCTATTAGTCGAAATTCGACCACAATCCAAGAGTAAATCAGTTATATAATATGTGTATGTATGCTGTGTGTCATCCAAGCAGTAAAGTGCGTAATGTTTATTTTAATTAATTTAATATATTTTTAATGCATTTTATATAAAATAGTATTCTCCACTCCTTCTCTATATAAACTATAAGAAGTATGAAAATACTCCTCCGTCCGCGCAATTTTCGTTAAAGGGGTACAAAGTTTTTGCTTCACTTATTAATATAAAGATATATTTATATTTAGTTATGTAGTATAAATACAATTTAATTATTTAACATCGGTATTACATAAATTTGTTTAAAAAAACATTTAAGCTTATAGAAATTTCAAAATAAAAAAAGAGTTTCTCTGAAAATAATCAAGGAAATTGGAAAATATTCAAAGCTTACCAGAGGTCGTGTGAGAGGAGTTGAACCCGGACTGCAACTGAATGTTACGG
Source organism: Aporia crataegi (assembly GCA_912999735.1). Lineage (NCBI taxonomy): Eukaryota > Metazoa > Arthropoda > Insecta > Lepidoptera > Pieridae > Aporia > Aporia crataegi. The sequence continues at coordinate 760,190 of OU538742.1, forward strand.
TGACTCTCATTGTGCGAGAAGTTTCATATTCCTCATATTCATGGAAAATGTTATTAGTAGCTATTGTGAATCGTGAATTTTCATAGTTTACATCTATATACGGGCCACGGTTTAAACCTTCGCCATAAACTATGCTGCTGATTCCTGAAATAAACAAAGTTATTAATGAAATTATTATTATTTTATTGTATACTAGCCTTAAATGACTTTGCCCGCATGTTAATCGGATAAAACTTGATTATTGACGTGCACAATTATGTAACAGCTAAATTTTAAATTTTTTTTGCTATTTTTTATTAATTTAATTAATTTAAATAATTATTTGTTTGTTATGCGTATTTAATTTAATATCTACAAACTAAATACCTACTTATATTTTAAATTAGATTATTGCTTAGATTAATATATTTTCGTTCCTTTTGGAGTAGAGACTTTGGGTCCATGGAGGTCAGAAGCGCGTCGATTGTTTAAAGAGATAGCGACGCGCTTAGTTGAGACCACAGGAAAAAGCTGGCTCATATTTCGGCCAACGCGTTAGTATAGCGATACAACGCGGTAATGTAGCCAGTATTTCGGGTACGCATCCTAACGACTTTGATGAGCCTTTTGTATTAAATATATTTAAATACTTTAAATATATTTAAAACGTGTGTACCCCACACACCCAAAATACTGAGTGCAAATTGTTCAAAATTGTTATTTTACTAAGTAGAGTCATACCTTCTATATTACTCGTACTCCGATCCAATATAGTTCCAATATAAGTATCCAATACATTTACATCAACTCGAAGTAACCAATTACTAACATTTTCCATTTGGCATGCTAGAAAAAATTCATATTTAGATAAACTTCCTACTTGGTTCCCACACAACAACGTCCAAGTTTAGTATGAAAACTTAATTTTACAGGTGGTATAAAAATCCCATCCAATACTCCTTAATTATTTTAAACTGTTATAACTTAGGGACCTTCAAGAAAAAAGCAAAAGGCCGGCAACACAACCTCGAGCTAGCTCTAATTGGGACGTCATTGAGAGGTGGTCCATTATGTCCCAAAAATATAGTAACATCTTGTAACCTTAGTGTGGGGCACGTTTAAATGTCCTATATGGGCCATTTTGTACCTGCCAACTAAAACATATTGGTTTATCTAAGGTTCAAATCCTGGACCTCTAGCGCAACATACATATTTCGGTACACACTAAAAAATTCCAATATTGCGTCATTACTTAGTCAAACTTGATAGTTTACTAATGACCTACCGACATGATAATGCTCTATGCTTTGTCAATGAAAGTTTTTTGTTGAATGGGGAGTAAAGAATAGGTGTTTGCTGCCAGTTCACTAAAAGTTCGACACGCAATTCCGATCTTCTCCTGTTTAATACGTTATCGATTACATCAATTACTAGCTATTCCCCGCGGTTTCAGCCGATCTCAAAAGGAAGAATTTTTCAGGAAGGTTTTTCATGGACGCTCCGCTACAATTGATAGCGTAATGTTTTGACTAAAATATTTTTTTAATTCAAACCAGTTCTTGAGATTAGTGCGTTCAAACAAACAATCTCTTCAGCTTTATAATATTAAGTATGGATATATTAATATTTAGTATAGATTACAATGAAATGTTCTTTAAATTCAATACAAACTATTTGCGTCTTATCAATTATTATTTATTTTCAAAGATAAGTCATCGATGAAAAATTTTTGAACAGGCTTTTTGAAGCCAGATTCAAGCAAAATTTTAGTCAAACTTGGTAAATAACATGAAATTCAGTATATGCTTTAATTTAAATTCGCTAGCAAACGATAATGTTAAGTTATGCGTATTTATTATTCCAACTTTAGATGTAAAAAAAAGGAGACTTTATTATAAACCTTGTAATAAAAAGTGTTAACCTCGTAAACTCAGCTAAGTTGCAGGATAATTGCCACAGCCAAAATAATTGAAGTTTAGGTAAGCGATTTTAAAACATTAGTAAAATATATGCGTGCCTGCAACCTACCTATGGGCTCCTACTCTTTGAAAATGAGAGTTTACGGGGAATTACCTATTGTCTTCAAAATACCTACTTACCAAAACATAATTGCATAAATTGTATTAACACAAGATATTTTAACTTGCGATCCATTTTTGACATAACCTTAACATAACTTAAATGCACTTTCCGCTAGTTCCACTTTGATCTTTATGCGCGCGTTATTAACAACAATACATAAGCTGACTTGAATTATGACTGTATGCTTTATCATTTCTACTGATAGGTGATGGTCATTACCTGCCAATCAGTTGATTTTATCGAGATAGCTTCAAAAGATATGATATACGAAGAAACAATTAAATTCCATCATATGATTACAAATTTGACTACCAGTTTACACTTCTTAGATTGCAAATCCGTTATTCTGCATTGTCAAAAAAAGCTCAATGACAAGTGAAATAAAGAAAATTTAAACCCCCAACATGATGATCACAAATAATAATATCTCCATCAAAATCCATCAGGACCACGTTAGCTTTGATAATAACGATGTCATAACTTATAACACTTATAACATTTCTCTATTTTAGTCGGGTGGGTAAAATTGTTTAATTCACGTAATATAATAATCATTGCTGAACTTCAGTCTAATATAATTTTACTAATATATTTTTATATAATTAAACTTTTAATAGTCTTTATGAACGTTCATTTTTTAGAAGAACCAGTAAGAAATTTAACCAGGTTTTAATTTTTTTCAGTTTCAACCATTTTAAAATGTAGGTTGTATGGTATAAGTAAAATTTTTGAACAATTCAAACAAAAACTCGAGGGCAATAGGTACTTAGATACACACCTTCTTCAATGCTTAGTTTGATAATTCAAGTTATATTAAACCAAAAAGGCGGAATTGTAACTCTTGAATATTTGTCTAATTGATTTAGAGGTCTAACTTATTAACATCAACATATTTTGCATAAATGTAAAAATTCTTCAATAGAATTAAAATGTCACAATCGCAATTCGCTGATCGTTATCAGTATATCAGTTAATTAACTTTGCAACTTCACAAATACCGACAGAAGTAGATTCATAATTCTATTTTCTTCATTGAAATTAAAGGTCGTTCTAACTCGACGCATAAAGAGGGGTGTTATTAGATTAACGTGTCGCTTGGAAAGGTCAGTTCATACATTCATTGGTTTTTTTAAACGCTTCGTTGCAATGGACTTCAACGGGCGGCCTTAACGCTAATCAGCGATCTCTTCCAGGCAACCCAAATTAGTATTTAGTGTTCTTATTACATCAGATTTTTTTGTCTTCAAATAACTTTCGGCCTCCAAATAATAAAAACACACACACACCCCAACACACAGATAAACAGATAGAATAAAAATTATGTACAAAATTCTGTTTTTAGTTTGTCGGTAATCTTATCGGTGATTCTTATCCTTGGAGATTTTTAATCAGCGATAAGAAAGATTATTCAAAATATTTTTCTTTGCCAAACTGAACGTGAACAAGAATAATGTAATTTAATTCATTTGAAATGGATGGATATCTGGAATGAGATTCCGTTAACGTAGGTACTTAGATGTATACAACTGGTTATGCTAAGAAAAAGTGAGAAAAGAACGCAGAAAATGAACTTTAAAAGATATAAGGACTATCCGTCTGCATGTTTTCAATAACAATCAACGGTTTTTACAAATCCATTGAGCTTATCCGGGTTCAACGCGATAAAGGATAGCCTATAATACAAAAAGATAAATTTATATGCGCCTACTGTAATCCATTTAGCAATTTGTATGTATGTTATTTTAAGGGGAAAAAATCGCAGGCACCATAAAATACGTTCCTATCTATATCGTTATATAAATACGGGGCGTTAACGAAAAATGTCGGAAAGACGGTAAAATTATTTTTGAAAGCTCGTGAAACCGCTTAATTCACCGCTGAACCAATGAACCGCTTTATTAATATCACACCTAGTGATTTTTAATAAAAATATCAAATTATTAAGTTATATATTGTCACGGATACAACAAATTGAGTAAAATAGCATTCATATAGGTTTTTTTTTATTACAAAGTTACGTATGAGATGTAAGAAAATACTGAATTATTCGATCAACAAGGGTCGAGTTTATGAGGGTTAGCCTTCTGAAGCAATGTCCAAGTTTGATTGCACTCGCTCTCAACATTTGTGAACAAGGTTTACTATTTTGAGATCATAAAGTTGAAGGACGCTGGATTCTAGTAGAGACTTTACTTCGGGAAAGTCACGATTCAATTAAAAAATTAATGTTTAACACCAGACAAAAGAAGATCGAATTCGTATTTCTGTCTGCTATGGCATTATAGCTGATGACATCCAAATTGCTCTTTGCTAGAATTTAGGAAAATCTGTTTATCCATTCATGTCGGCGGTTCATAATACAAAGTTACCTTACAGAGAGTCACAATTTAATTAACCAGTGTAATTGAAGACTATTTTAAAAAATCCCCGACATGTTAGGTAATTACTAAAAAAACCGCATCAAAATTGGTCCATCTTTTCTTGTATGTTTCCATTATACTTGTAATTAATATTTTGGAAAATGTTAAATTGTCTTAATTTCACTTGTATCATGTTATGCATAGATTACATTATTGAACCCATGGTCACCCTTGAGGTAGACAGTTTAGCTCAGAAATGCTGTGAACGATCCAATCCATGAGTGCTCCAAAAGAGCAGCAAAATATTGGCGCAGGGTTTCAAAGCAGCAAATCCAAGATATTAGCCATGGCCGCTCTTCCTAGACTCTAGAGTGAACCGACAGAAGGAAAATATTGAACAATCAGCTTTCCAGCCCTTTTGATCAAGGTTTAAGGGGATTATGTCATTCGTAGAACAAACAATATCTGTGACCTTAGTAATAGTTTATTAGAAGCAGTATTTTATCACAACTTGGCAGCTTTATTAGCGACTATAACGTGTTGAGTTACATGGACATAACGATCTTGGACTACAACTTATGCCCGGGTTTAATGAATGGTAGTACAAATAATACATGATTGTATAAAACATTCACAAATGATCATAATATGAATGTTGACTATGTTATTTCAGTATTTAAAACATATCAAGAGCATTTACAATCCAATTCAACACTACGGGGTGACCGTCCTCTTTAAACTTCTATACATAGTCCATTGTCAACACACTTCTCTTTTGGTAAAATATGAATAATTGTTGTAATTAATCTGATTTTAAATATTTCATGGGCGTTTATTACAAAGAGTTTGTAGCCGCCATGTACGCACACGCGCGCAGCCCTTCGCTCTAAAGTACATGGACGTGATTGGCTGCGCCTGCGCTTCATGCTTGTTAACCCTAGTGCTAAGTTTAGACTAAGATTTTTGTACAAATACTTGTGTTTTAGAAATTATTATACAATTATACCATTAACATTCCACATTCAACTCTTCATTCATTCATTGTTTTCATTGTATTTCGTTGTTTCTCGACCTTTCTCTGCAAGCTAAGGAGTTTTATAAACTACAACCATCGACTCCTAAAAGTTCAACAACAAGAGTTCAATACTATAAAACTTCTAAACAATATTGACAATTGAAAATATTGTTTCTAGGTCCAATATTTTTGCACTAAATCCATTGCTGACACTCTTCAAATATATTACCAATCATCCACCTGTATGTCTTCCATACTTTCTTGTGGCTTTCTGTTAACTGTTACGTTTAGTGCGAGAAGCTGTTGCATCGGCAGTCGTGGGGATAGGTTAACCATACTTGCCCACTGCCCCGCGCACAGTTCGGGGAATTTCAGTTTCTTTAGGAAATGCCCTTCTAAATACCAAGGTGAGACGCAGGTGGGTGAATAGTCCCAGATTTTCATTTCATTTAAACGTACCCAACTGAAACAATGGTAAAAATAATCAATATTGTTTATTTTAGATAGCATTATAATAAACATACATGTCTATTAATGTCTTTTTTACGCGAGTATTATTTATATTCATTTAAAGAAACCAACTATAAATAAAAAATATTTTAAAAACTAAACCTTATCTTAAAATATATAATGAAGAAAAAACAAAATACTAATCATAAAAATAATTTTAAAAATGTGATCCATCTAGCATTCTACTTTTAAAGCTGGCAGCATTTGATCGCAGGATTGCAATACTTATTCGAAATAAAATATATATTTTGTTGATTTATAAATTTGACTTTCAAAGGCAAATTTTCGTTCCAAATGGATAATAAAGATTTAAATGAACCCTCACTTACGCTGAAATATACAGAGCGTGGCAGTCGCAATGCCATGGATTGTTAGATAATTTTACATTGGCAAGCTTCGGCATATAATCAAACGTTCGCGAGGGGAGAGATGGCAGCTTGTTATTGTCCAAATACCTATAAAAATAAGTTAATTAGTCTTGGGAATAAGGTACAAAATCTTTTTGATAGTAAAAAGGGTTAACTCAAAAATTTAAACATTTAGTAAAGTGAAATAGATTTGTTCTAAGTTGGGCTTTTAAGAGATTCTAGACTATTTGAAATCTACAATATTATAAAATCTTATTTTCCAACGCAAAACCCTTGGAAGATTTATATTTGTTAATTAATCAATTTTAAGAAATTTTTGATGTTAACATATCGAACATTAACGGATAATATAACGGAGATTAAACGTGTGATTAATACATTAATAGATTAAACTTTCTTTTTTTTGAACCAAAAAACTACTAAATTTAATTCTTAAATTTGGTGGAAAACACTACTTGAATCATACAAAACTGAATAAAAATAATGGTGCAACATGCAAAAATTGTGCCCTTTTTATAAAAAATAAAACATCTACCTATTGCTAGAGTTTACACAAAAAGACTCACAATGTTGTAAGATTTTTAAGCATTGCAAATGTTTTGAAATGTATTTCGTATATTTGGTTTTCTGAAAATATTAATGACGTCATATTCCCCAACCCATTGAACGTGCTTTCATTCAAATATTTCAATTTGTTTCTGGATAAATCCAGTTTTTCTAAGTTTGTGCAGTTCGCAAATGCACTTTCTGGCAACTCTGATATGAGATTGTCTTTCAAATCTAAATTTCTCAAAAATCTAAGGCTTCTGAACTCCAAGCCAGTTATCTAAAAAATAAATGCAATTTAAAATTAAACAAACGAATCGGAAACATTTTTGTAGGTTATGTTAAAAGGTTCTTTTATAATCAGTATCGTATCGTTGTTTGAACCCGGGATTTGAGCGAAAACAAATTGTTACGGATCACTTAATTATGAAAATTGGAAAAACAAATAATAAAATTCCCAAAATTACTTTCTAATCTAATTTTAATTTTAAAAATAAATTATCTCTTTATTTCTAAAACGTAGTTTTTATTAGAGTAATTAATTTATCACAAAGTATATATTTAACAGCTTATTACACTAATGAGCGTAAGATGATACAAAGTACTTACGCTCATTATGTTATTCTTTGAAAGGTCCAAAAAGGTCAAGCTGAAAAGATTACTGAATAAATTGCTCGGAATATAACGGAGGTCGTTTTTATCTAAAAGCAGCGTCTCCAAGCACGACAAATTCTCGAAAGCGTTCTCTGTTATATTGCTTATATGATTGTTTGACAGTTTCAATATTTGCAGACTTTTCATTTGAAATGTACCGTTTTGAATTTGTTGTATTTTATTACTTGACAGGTCCAGTATTAATAATGAACGTAGCCCAACGAAACTGTCAGATGGTATGTAAACTATTTGATTGTTTGAAAAGTCTATCGTCTCTAAATACGTATTGTTCGCGAATAATCGTTCCGGTAATGTATACAGGTAATTATAGGATAGATCAACATGGAAAAGTTTTTTTGTATGGTGAAATGCCTCGCTGTCAATCTCCTCCAAGTAATTCCTTTGTAGGCGGCTAGAACAAAGAAATGTTTCGTTAAGACAAGGTTTGTGGATTAAGTAGACTTTAGGTTAAAAAGTAATCATGTTAATTGTTCTATAATCCCAGCCCTACGAATCAACGTTATCCGATTTACGGATGCTCCAAAAATGATTCGAATCATTTACAGTTCGTTTTTGAATATACAAACAGGGCGTTAGTGAGACGTTAAATGTAGGTACGTTAAATAATAAGTGTTGTTTATACTTATTGAAATTATAAAATTAATCAAAAATTATCAGTCAGTGATTTTATTGAGTCAGTGAAACAAATGAAGACATTTCTGCGCTATTCAAGGATTACCCTTTGGATTCTAACTAGATATTATCAGACGCATGAGCCACTTAACAACTGAGGCAGTTTATTTGTCAATTATCATATAACTGTCTAAACAATCAGAATAGAAGAAGATAATAATTTATCGCAATGCTTTACTGTATTTTAATGCACCTAGAGCTGTCTCATGTATTTTCCAGACAATATTTTATTTGTAGATTTTCCCTTCGTAGACAACTTGAGAAAAAATACTGAAACGAACGCTTAACCTATCTCCTTTATTACATGTTTTTACCACTTATGGAAAAAGAGGAGTGTTATATTGATGATTGAAATGTTTATTACTTACAGTACTCTCAAATTGACAAGTGACTCGAAAAGTCCTGACGGTAAGTACTCAACGTGGTTGTCAAACATGTCGAGCTCGGAGAGCGTTCGCATGCCTTTGAAAGTTGATTTGTGCAGTGTACGTAGCTTATTCGTACCGAGGTCTCTGAAAAGAATATTATTAAAATCCTATCAATATGATAATTTTAAACCCACCTAACCTTAGCTTAACAGTATCCTAAGTTATCTCTCAGTGTAATGAGTTATATAGTTACATTGAAGACATTTTGATACCCCTACAGACTTATTTATGATCTTCGAGCACGTAACACAAAAACTTGTAACAACTCTTTTTAAGTCTGTTATGTTTTTACGCCAAAGCCATTGAACATATGTTGATGAAATTTGGTATATATATAGACTAAAGCTTGAAAAGACATACACGCGAATGGCAACACGGGTAAAAGCTAGTTTGACAACACAAATAAAATCGTGAACCTTCATGATAATAAATACCATATATATACCTAAGGCTATTCAATAATACGACCTGAAAATAAGCCAACCAGACTGCCTCATTTATCTACCACATCTACCATACCTTCAAAAGTTTGTATAAAATATATTTTAAACAAAACATATTCATTCGAACTGAAACAAATTATTCCCAAGCGCTCATTGAAATAATCTACAACTTTTTAAAAGCTTTAGCAATATGATGTACATTAACTAATGATAATAACTTCGTGGCTTATTTTTACCTTGCTTTTTACCTTATTTTAAATCAAGATGTTGTTGATGGTAAGTTGAGTGTAAGAAAAGTTTATCTTATGTTAGTATGTGTGTGTATATAGGTGCAACCACCAATGCAAAAATAAGGGTGGTAAAGCGGAAATAATGACACACTGGACACAAACATCTGTGGCATTGTAATTGCTCCCGATAGACAGATTTTGATGCTGTTTTGTGTTTGAAAGTTGACGTGTTCGAGATGGACCTTGGCTAATTTATGAAAATCTATAAACCGTTTATGAGAAGTTTCTATTTCTAATAATGTCGGGGGTTTTTTGATGTCTTCATTTTCATTTATATGAGATGTGACCAACTCGCAAAATATGTACGTCAATAATTTTCAGTTATAATCAACTCTTAAATTAACATAAAACCAATTAATTCTCGTACACAGTAGATTGTGTTAAGGCATTTATTGTTGGGCTAACAAAAAAAATATTACTCGTGTTCAATGTAGCTTTAATTTGCATTGGATTTGTCTTTAATAATTTTGTTTTTTTAACATTATTATTTGTTGAACTAATTCGAAACTCATTTGTCTGAGAGATAATCAAAAATGTAGTTGTATATTGTAATCAAATTTCATAAATTGTAGCTGAGATTTGTCTCTTTAAAATATTTCAAACAAAAAAGCCGCATCGAAAACGGTCTTTCATTTAGGAGCTACAACGTCACAGATAAACAGACACGTAAAAATAATAACTCTCTTTTTGCCGGGAGTTAATAAACACAATTTTGAACCTATTCATGATATGATAATTAACGGTGATGTAGTTTAGCTTGTTGTCGATTTGTTGTTAATTTTTACTATTTATCTTGTGGTCAAACCAAATATGTGTATACAAAGTGATACGTACATGGTGTAAATGTCAATAGGCACCAGTAAGTCGGCAGTGAGGGCGGTCAAGCCGGATCTCCAACAATTCAATGACCTCTGCACCGCGTCGCATCTGCACACGCTCTTTGAGCATTGACGCCACCGAGACTGCGCTAAGCTAATTGTCCATGCTGAAAATATTACGTTTAAGGATAGTTATTCCCTTAAATCTTACTTAAATAAAAATATAAAAAAATTATAAATATAAAAAACAGAACTCCTACTGAACCTACTCGCAAAAGCCCCAGTTCTAAGTTGAGAGTCTACAATTTAAACGTTTTTAAATTCCTGACCATAACTTTTTAAATGAAAACAATTAGAAACCAGATAAAATCTCCATCCCAACAGAACATCTGAATTTTTTATCTGGTTGCGCTAATATTTATAATATCTATGTAAAATAAAATAAAAATATTTTCGAATATCATTATGAGAAATTCTAAAACGACTTCGTATTATATATTTCTAAATGGTGAAATCTAGCTTATCAAGTTATTTGAGACTCAAATTGTCTGAGCCAAATCAATAGTGGCGTGCATTCGAATTGTATAAATGCCAAATTACACTGCGTAACGTTATTTCCCATTGCACTCACCCAATCTTTACGTCTAAGAGATTTTTAGTGACTAATTTTTCATAGTTTAAAAAAATTAATGTATATATCACCATGCTAACTGCCTGTGTGTGGCTCACGGGATAACTTGACTCGCATTAAGCAAACAAAAAAAGTTTCATACAAGGGTTGGCATACAAGGCTGAAAGTTTCAGGATATACACTAGAACATAATACAATAATATAAAGCTGTGTATTGCATAAAACCGCAAATGCGAATTAATGCATACTGCCATAATTCTTTTTTCACGGGACTATTTTTAATTAACGGTGGCGAACTTAATAAGTTTTAACAACATATAATAGTATCCCACTATCGTAGATAAAAGTGAATTCCCGTAACCCCTGGTGGGGCATGGGGCAGACACATTACTGTATCTGTTTCACTGATCATTTTCTTAACAGGTAAGTAGGTAATCATCCTTGTGTTTCTACAATCAAAACATTCATGTGTTTCTGCGGGATTCGAATCCAGGACTATTACAATAATATTATCTCTTAACAATTTAACTCTCCTGTAAAACACAAAAATACAACATTTACAATCTTTATTTCAAGATGTTGTTTCTTATTTTACGAAACGTTTTTCACTCATATGATATTAATCTCTCTTCGCGATTGACATGTGAATGTACGAATAGCTAACGCGGTAAAATCAAATCTTTAAGAAAACGCGACCGATTTTCTTTACATTTAATCGACTTCAAAACATTCCTGAAATTTAATAAATGAATAAATTTGAATAGAAAATGAATCAAACCTGTTTGTTCAATAGCTCTCAAGCGTCGGTCCAGCTGCCGCCATTTCAAATCTTCAGCGCACGCGACAGTAGATGAGTCACCGTTGCTCTTCGTTAGCATTTGAAGTACTTCGCAAGCTGTGAGAGAGCATTGAGCGTCTATCTGTAAGACTAAAGACACAATATCTTAATAGTGCAAGTCAGTTGTAGATAAAGGACCAGAAATATATTATGAGGTCTCTCGATCTCAACCTCAGATTGAACAAGTGGTAGCCCAGCTCAATATCATGGGTGAATACTAGGCGCCTCGAATACGTAAGCTGGGCCATCTTGACCGAATGGGCTAACAAGTGTGAAGATGTCATATACGAGTCGTCCAAAAGGCTGATCCAGGTATAACTGGATGGACAGCTTGGAAGCTGCTCGAGCCGGAAGTCAGCAACTGGCGAGACGTAGCGCAGGATAGGGGTTTGAGTATTTAAAACTGTTTACTAAACTGCGTAAAAAAATAAAGCAGAAACGGAACTTAGATGAATTTTATTTAGTTTCTCTTTACCAATTATCATCATATCTAAGACAATTCCTCAAAGTTTTCAGAAACTATTCGTCCAAATTTGTCTTCTGCAATGAAAATCCGTACGGAAGTTTCTGAATTTATCACATATAATTGGGGTCTATTGAGGCGTTATTCGGTCATGCGATCAATAGCAAAATGATATGTAATTAATTATAATAATTAATTAACTTGTGATGATGGTGGGATTTGCTCTTTATTATTACAATGGAGTTGCGAGTTTTTGTATTTCTATTAATATATTTTATGTTCATTCAGTGTTTTTTAATATACTATTCGCGTGTATAATCGAAGAAATTTTTAATTGTCTTAAATTTTACTTTTTATATAAGCTAAAAATGTTAACTACTTGATTAAAATGAGTTTATTAAAAAAATTATTATTTTAAAAATTCCATAGCCTACAGTTTTAATATGCTGTCTTAATTTCAGCCAAATATTCGCCTCAACACGAGATTGCAACTTTATATCCTTAAAATTGCTTTCTCATGTTATATAATAAGATTTAAGGTGATATGGTAAAATTGTATCATAATACTATTTTTTTAAAGTTAATAATGGAATAGTTTTGGAAAGAAGAGGATTTAACTTAATATTATTAATACCAGCTTAGATTTTAAGATATTTTATCCGAAGTACATTTTTAACTTACCTATGAAACTGAAAATAAATGAAATGGCCATATAACTTCGAAACAGCAGATTTCCATTTGTAAAAGGACCAATAAAGTAGTATTCAATACGTACGTGTCATCAATTTATATTTTTCTTGTTTTATATTTTGTAGCATTGACAAGGGATACATTCAAACTCAATTATGGAACCCTCTTTGCTGCGGTTTGGGCCAATAATTTTCTACTGAAGTAATTCGCTGATACATTCTTTATTAGTTTGATTATATAAATTGAAAGGAATGTATTTTATGTGGTTATTTAGAAATGTGCTACACCAATACTATAAAGAGAAAAGATTGGTATTTTTGTTTGTTATTAATGAACTGAATAACTTTTTAACGATTTAAAAATTCTTTCTTTAATAGGATTCCATACTCTCCCAAATGACAAAGGCTATATTTTGCAAGCCCACGCGGAAAATGTCGTAAATTCAAGCAATCTTAAAGCGGAATCAACTACAGAATTTTGAAATTAAAATGTAAATATGGAGATCTAAGATAGCAATACTTGTATATTGCAAGTGAAATAGAAGTCACTTAAAAAATCGCCCGTCATGTCAATTAGAAATAAGAATACCTCTTAAACGGATGAACAAATCTTTATGATATGTACCTAGATAGAAGCCATCTCGATCATCTTTTAAACAACAAAATCCGCATCGAAATTGGTCCATTCCCTTAGCAGCTACGATGCCACATACAGAAATACAGACTCCAAACTTGTAACACCGCTCTTGCGTTGGGTCTTATAATTCAATAAAATTGAGAACCTACTTTTTTAAAGTATTTCATACGTAAGCGATAATACGTACCTTTTATTAGCAATATTTGTATCACAAAAATGCGATAGTAGATATTCATATCCGGTGGTCGTTAATGTCAACAGGCACTAGTAAGTCTGACCACAGTTACTACGGCTATAGTTAGACGCATTGTTTTACTCAATGAGTAGTGTGGTATACACTACGGTGACATCTTTGTGTCAAACGTTTAAAAAACATCTTTCGATAGTCTGTGTAAAATGTCTGTATGAAAAATGCGCTCAAATGCACAATCTCACGAGGTCAGTATGGAAGTGACAGGTAGTTAAAATTCTTAGAAAATTCCGATTAAAACTCATAGTTGACGTACTGGAAAATAAAAGCCTAGAGGCGCGAGGTTACAAAGCTCATTCTAAAAATCTTTTGAGTCGAGAATTTCTTGAAAAGTTTTCCACCAGCTCGGAAAGTTGTTCGACCGAGAATCGGCAAGAAAGTTACTCTTTTCATTTTATCAGGTGTCGTGATTTGCAGGCAAAGATAATTTACACAATTATTTATATACATTTCATATAAATTCACCATTGAAAGAAAATAATGTCACAACCAATAATAATATATAGAACAATACCAGATGGAGCCTTCAGAGTAAAAAATATCTCTTCCTTACATTTCTATATTTCAATCTCAGACTGAGTCTGATTCAACATTGTAATTTCTTTCCCTACTTCTAGGGAGCCCATATGTTTATTTCTTTGTATATTATTGTAACTACAACGACTATAATGCGCGCCATAAAATAACACTTATTTTCTAGTCTGAAAATTTTCCAACCAAAATACGAAAATTGTCATTAAATTAATTAAAATTAACACGTAAATTATTGGCAAGCGCTATCATTCAAATATAAATATTTAAATAACGTATATATTTTTCTTTGACTTCCTCTGGCGATTGAATGTATGAAGCGCTCGCGATTTTATTACAATTGTGTAATTAACCATTTAACTGAATTGTTTGTGTCCGCCTATCGAGGTTCCTTTAATCTCTATACCTGCCTTTTTAAATTATTTGACACTCATCATGGCCATAGTTGAAGGCTATTGACAAATGACATTTTATCTATATAAAGAACATTTATCGGGATAACAAGTAGTCACATACGATAATAACATAATATCTCATCTACTTTCACAACTCTATAAAAGCTTACATTTTAGGAATTGAACCCGTCTCGAGCTCCGAAGCTAGTTCACTATGCCGGTTGTAATTTCTTGTATAATTGTACTTTATAATAATAATTGGGACAACTCACATACATTGCTTTAATCCCAAAGTAAGTAACTGAAGCATTTGAGTTATGGTAATCAGAAACGATGAGGGTACCACAATAAATACATATTAGAAGTTTATATACAACCAAGAGTCAGAAATTGTTGTTGCTCATCACACAAATAGATGCACCTACCGGGATTAGAACCCGGGACCTTTTTATGCAGAAGGTAGGAGCACTACCATTTGAGCCAATCGATCGCATCAACTTTCTCCAATTAGTCCTAATAAATACCTTATTTACCTTTCACCCGAACCATTTATCCCAATTTTATACATTTTGGTAGAGACTTAGATGAGTTGTACGCAAAGTGATCAAAAAGTTACTAAGTTATCAAATAAAATCTTAAAATCTTAAAATAGAGAGATGAAATGAAATTTGATAACTGTACGACCCTTCAAAGATTTTGTGACAGATTTTCACCTAAATCGTCTCTGCTTATCTTTAACAACCGTCAGACGTCAGTTATTTTACCTATGTCTTCATAAAAAAGTCAAATTTAGGATAAATTTAGGATTTAGACACCGGCGGCCAAATGAATGTATTCCCGTAGGAATAATTTTATAGGACGTATTCTATCCGTAGGGATAATTTGATATTTGCAATTGAAGAATCGAACTGTTTTCGTTTTTTGTTATTAGAATCATTATGAAAATTTTATTCCGTTAGTCAAATATTGAGAATTAATAATAAAGAAGGTATTTCGGGCCCGAATTGGTTAATCTACTGACGTCAAAAGAGCTAACTAATTGTTTATTAACCAGTTCCGTGTACAGAAATATATCAGCGCAATGTCTCTTCATCACAACATTACATATTCATAGTGTTTATTACAACCTCCGACGCAAAAAGAGAGGTGTTCTAAGTTTGACGTATATATATGTCCGTTAGTCTGAGGCATCGGGGCTCCTTACCGAATGTACCAACTTTGATGCGGTTTTTTGTTTCACAACTTACATGATCGAGATAGGACTTACAATTTGTGAAAATCTGTTGTTTCATTTAAACTATTTTTTAAATTATTTTCAATTTCACTTGTGATTTAGAATTGTATACATGTGTATAAGAAGATTTACAACATTTTATAAGTAACGGATCGGAGCGCAGCTGTCAAATTCAAATATTCTTTGAGAATTGAAATATTTGAGTTGCATGTTGAGTTTAAATACAGCGAAAAAGGGTACAGAATTTTCTAATTAAATATTTGCCACCCACAAATACAGACTTTATTACACAATACAATGACCTCAAATACAGATAATATATTTAAATCTTATTTAAGAAAATATTTTTCTATTTGGCAATCCAATTATCAAGGAAAGCAGGCTATATCAGCAACACCAAAAAGAATGACGTATCAATGAAAAATGTTGAAAAAGCAATAAAATTTATGTAGAATGAAATCAAAAACGGGACAAAAAGTAACATATGATAATAAACGAGAACATTCAAGAAAAGAAGGTTACTTTTCTTAAAAGACCGGCAACGCACTCGCGACCCAAATGGCGTCGTGATTTTGCCAATTCTCTTAATGATTTAGGCCGTATTATAATACGGTACTGATATTTCATGTACACATGTCGCAAGAAATAGTTATTATTTATTATTTATAAGCAAATAAAATAACAATGACTATCTATTTAGATACAACATAAGTCTCAATTATTATACAAAATAGGAAAGCAATTATCTGGGAAATAGACGGTATTAAAACAAAAGGTAATTTCAACCATTGAAGTAAAAATGATGGCTTTGAAGAGAATATTCCAATTTTAGAATATCCAAGTTTATGCCAATTAATCAAATGAATGAATTAGCCTGTATTCCTAACAATAAAAAGGTTATAGATGTTCTTTACATTAAATAAGGTAGTTAAAATACCTTAGTTATGTCTTATTAACACAAATATCATACATTTAAAGAGAGAGTTAGAACTATATACAGAGAAACTTACAATTCACAGCCTGAACTTGACTTTTCTTTAATGAATGCGACTCAAAAATGGAATTAAAGCTGCGTCTACACTAGGAGAGCCGAGCACGAGCGGAGCACGAGCCGAACACAATTCGTCTCGCTGAAGAACTCGCAGCGAGTTCTTTCGAGGCATGTAAGTCGGTCCACACTGGACGAATTGTGTTCGGCTCGTGCTCCGCTCGTGCTCGGCTCTCCTAGCGTAGATGCAGCTTAAGAACCTAACTTTGTATCGAATATTTTTACTTTTCTACGAACTTTTTATCGCCCTGTATATGTTTCGTAGTAAAGTTTACGAAAACGCCTGACCATCTCTGTGGTTGCCGACTGCACGTTGCGTTGGAGCTCCTGGCTTCGAATCTGAAACAAATACCTATTTCGTTTGGGTGGGTACAAAGGCCTGCCTTGCCTGCAAAGAAAATGATTAGTAAAACAGATACAGGAATGTGTCTGCCCCTCACCCCACTATGGGATTTTTAAGTAAAAGAAATGTTTATGAATGTAAAAAAAAAATATATTATTGGGCAATATTTTTTTCAATCTTTGCAAAGTATATTTACGTAGTAGCCACAGATTACTCAATGTAAACATGACAAGTTGATAGGAATTCTAATGGATCTCATTTCGTTCCTATACAAATAACCTTTCGATCACGTAAAATTTTCAGTTGTATAAAACTCAACAAAACAATCTATCCTAATATTATAAAGAGGAAAGTTTTGTTTGTTTGAATTGAATAGCCTCTGAAACTACTGGAGCAATTTGAATAATAAATATATTACAGTAAAGTACAACTAGAACTTGGGCAAACTTTTATTGCAAAAAAGATTTAAAATTGTTGGTCATTGTCAAAGATATAGAAATAGGGTTAACAAGCGGACGGAATCATGGATAAAAGCTAATTATAATATAAATTAACATACCTATAAGAACAATAAGAACATAAGAACAATAACAATTATTCAATTCACCACCTTAATCAGGCACTAAATTATTATAGATCAATTAAATTGTAACTTGTAACTCATTGTTCCAATCTCCAATGAATATTAATAAACCAGGTGACAACATACCAGTCAGAAAAATATTAGATTGTATGAAAATTGAATATCCTACGTCATGCGGTAAATAAGTTTATTATCAGTGGCAGTTAACACCAGTTAATCAAATATACGTGCACGGGTTTTGTTGTCACAGATTCAAGGGTGGTTCGTTCGCGCATTCGTTCGCGGTCGTCCGGCGTAGATATACGCCTGCGTTACGCTGAAACTTTCTCAAGTTTTCCATCGCGCGTAATTACCACGTAAAAGCTTCGAAAATTCGTTCGATTTTTAAATTTCGTGATATAGCGGGAGTGTGTGATGAATATGGAATAACAAGTGTGTGTACAAACTGAAAATTTAAGTGAGCAAGGTTGAAAAATAATGTGCTATGTCAACTTTGGGTGCGGGGACGCGTGCTAATCGTTTCGCAAACAAGACATAAGACAGCCGTCGTGCTGTTTGCTTCTTGTATGCGGTTTGTGTTAGCACAGTGAGCCAAGAAGGTGATAAAGAACAAAGATTTATCTTATCTGCCGCGTTCAGGAGTTAAACAAAAATGGACACAAGGTATGTACGTTTGTTTTTTCATTTATTTTAAGATAGGGTTCAACTACTGTAATTTGATTTGCAATCAGTGTTGCCACCTTGATTTTAAAAGGGGCTAGCGGACACCCAAAAGGGCTAGATTTTACAAATTAAAAATGAAAATAATGTGTTTGAAATAAAACTTTAATCATTGGTTAATAATATCTAGTAACTAAGTATAGTTTTGCTTCTTATATAAGTTTAGTTCTATTTCAGACACCGCATCTCCCAAACTTTTTCAATTCAACGCTGCAAAATATGCTTCTCACAAAATTAAACAGTAAAACAAGTAATTAAGTAATTAATTTGTAATAAATTAATTCGTTATACGTTTATTATAAGTTAATATCCGCAAGTAACTGACTTTAGCTTAATATTAAAAAAAAAAACATAAAACTCAACAAAATACAGAGAGGTTTCAATTGTTTGTTGAGAAATATATACAAAAGGTATAAAAGTTTAATATCTCATCTCATCAAGGTCTATAACGCCCAAAAGGAAACATTTATTTAAACACCATTATAATATTTTAAATATCTAAATGCAGAAAAACTGTTAATGTCATTACAAATGACATACAATACAATTTAAAAACCCCCATGTTAATTAGCAATAAAAATATCTCAAATGGATAAACAGGTTTTCATAAATTGAACCTAAGATCAAACTCGGCCACGTCAACTTATAACACCTTAACAGACAAGCAAACTTGACACCTCACTTTTTATTACGGATGTTAAAATGCTGGAAATCGTCAATTAATAAAACATTATAAACAAGAAAAAACACAGAATTCACTCATAGCTATGACATAATTCGATTGAACTTTTTTTTATAAGATAGGAGGCAAACCTATCACCATGCTCATAGACACCCTCAAAGCTTGTTGGGCCACGGGTGTGTTGCCGGCCTTTTAGAGAGAGGTACGCTCTTTTCTTGAAGGTCCCTAAATCGGTTGCTTATTTGGCAAGACTCCGAAACTCAAATATTTGCAATTAGATTTACTACGAATCCCAAAATTTAGCTTTTCGAGGTCTGAGCGACCTTAATTATTAACAAGTTATCCAAAGATCACTCATATGTAATACCGTTTGCTCGTAACTTCATATGTGAAATACAAAATAGCTAAAGTCAATATTAACTCTTTAATGCGATTAATTGAGTTTCGAGTCGAATGTTAGCTACAATTTATAAAATACTTTACGTCCATTTAAAAGCAAAAGGAAAGTTTTTTTATCTTGAATTTCATTTGTTCGTGTTTCGTAGGCCGTAGCGTGCGAAGCCGTAGTGATTCTCATATTTATCAATATTATGATTGTCTGTTAGCAGAACACGTTGAGAGCAACGTCTTATGATTGTTTATTTTATCTAAGATTATGGAATCAATAAAATATATCTGGATGTTTTATTGCTGCACTAAACTGAAATAATAATGCATTTCAAATCAATACTACCAATAATAGTTATTGAAATAAATAACTGGATGGGTTTACTTTTTAACCCATGAATAAAAAAGAGGAATATTACAATTGACGTGCTTGTGTCTGCGAGTGTTTGTCTGCAGCATCGTAGCCTGTAAACGAAAGGATTGATTTCACGTTTTTCTTTGCTGAGGTGCTTGAGATGAATCTTCGCTACAATTTATGAGAAATTGTTATTTGAAAACATTAGATTCTATTTTTTGTAGGAAAGTTGAATTATATGAATCTGAAAAGAATTAAGAAACAACTCTGTCGTTTAAAGGATAATTTGTAAAGACTTATACATTTAAATTATACTTTCGTTCCATTAATCTTATGAAAGCGCAGAATGACTAATCATTCAGATTGACAAGACGTATGCGCGTAATCTATTGCAATTCTCTATTGTTTAGATTCTTGTCGTGTGTTTATCATTAAATGCACTATTTGATTACTGTATTTCCATTTAACATCTGCAAAAGATCAAGATTTATTTCCCTGTGGAAAGCTAGATTTACAGGTTGTCTGTAAATGCAAGAAAATTAGAAGTTGTATTATTTTGTACACAAATCCTACGTATCCAGCGTGATCTGCAATTTCTTTTTCGTGGCTTAGTGACTCGAGCGTGTGCTTCGCTAAAGATTCTGGGATGGAATACCCTGGGAACAAATAAATAATTCGATTGAGTACGCACAAAAGGCGTCAGAAGGCTGATTGTAGATAAAATTGAAATAAGAATTTTCATTCAGAATTTAACATACGAAGAGATAGGTCTTAGTGGTTTCCTAAGTCAAACCTTGTTTTTGTGGTCGACTAGTTACGAAGGCAAGTTCAGAATTAGTAAGAAGGAAGACTACAAAGATCTGTTATCGTTTTTACTACCTGTATGCGTAACTTCGTTCAGTCGGCTCAGTAGTCTAAACTCTAGGGCATGCGCTTATAGGACGCTTTACGATACTTTCTTATGATCAGCTATCTGTCAGCCAGTCATCAAAACAGGTTCACTTCTTGGCAAATGGAAAGGCAAATGGAAAACACGCACGCACGGACAATAAAACTTAAAACTACATTACTTTACATGTATTTCATTACATTCAAAAAAATTCAATACTCCAAAAAAAATATTATTAGCATTTTTTTAGTTACTACAAATTGAAGGTCTTCCCTTTTTAGTTCAGAGAACCTGTGTTAGGGAAGAGCGCACATTCCACCAGATAATAATGCTATCTTAAAAACACCTAAACTAAATTACCGTTCCACAATTAATTTGAAGATAGTGACGATGAACTTAGTAAATTATAGAGTTGCGGTTATTTAGCCAAACGATTTTTACACAGTTTCTAAATAATAAAGAGTTTTAAGCTAGTACATATGTCGTAATGTTCACGCATTTACTAATAACCTCTTGTTATTAGAAACAAGCACTTCATTTTTCGTTCGTATTGATTTTATTATATCACAGTCAGTATGATAAGTGATAACTACCGCCTACAAGCATCCGACACACGTGTACTCGCTTTTGTTTTATAGGGTTTTTCAATTTGCACGGGTAGATTTTAGCGGCACGTGGCGGCCATTTTGTTTTGGTTATATCTATTAAGTGTTTTATTTATTATTCAGTTCCTTATGCCAAATCACCATGGCAAGTTACACTATTGCACGTTACAATTATAAAACTTTATTAACAAAATGAGTGTTCGTTAGTAAAAACGTCGCGGGCATTGCGCCCATTTTACGGTAGACGCGGTGGCCCTTTACAGTCGACTCTTCAACGTTTGGTGGCCAAATTTGAGATGACAGGTTCGGTAAATAATCAACCATCACCTGTGGGTGATCGATTAATGGCATACATGGCCTTTTCAAATAAAAAATAATTTTGTTAATACCTTACACACAGCTTATTTTATTCCGTTTAAACATCTACCCGCCCTTATTGGAAAATCCTATATAAATGAGGCAGTTTTACATAAACCGTGGAGAATTTGAAAAACCCGCCCGACATGATGATCACAAATAAGTATAACTCACGAATGGACGAGATCTTGATAAATTGCAGCGAAGGTATTGCTTGAAAGTTGACATGACGAGATTTTAGATAGCGGCCATTTTAATCAAAGGAAGAAAAGATAAAGAAGAATTAAATTAGTGACCCCAAAATTTTTCTGGCGTTTCATTAAAGTAAGGAAAAATGAGTTTGATCATCAAAATGTATTTGTGAAAAATGGGGAATTGTTACACGAGGCGGGATGTGCAGCTGAATTCGCAAATTATTTTTATTCAGATTACAGGAGTGTGTCAAAGTGCAGGAATCACTCGCCTGCATCAAGTCAAAGTATTTTGCACTCCCAGATGGTAAACCAGCCTTTATTTTATGAGACTACTGATCCATCTACTATACTCTACCGATCTATAATTTTTGCCTTGATAGTTGTTACTTTCAAGAGCGTTGGAAGTCCACCAGAGTAATTTCTATATGAAAAGGTGGTAACAAGACATCAGTGGAAGTATATAGAATGTTTTATCTACACCTGCGAAGTCATTTGAAGCAGTCCTTCAACAAAGCATATTGAAACAAATTGATTGCCAACTAGCAGATTCCCAACATTGTTTCAAACCTGCTGAATGCAATGATATTATGTAAAGCCTCGTATCGATACAGATGCACTCGTTTTTTTATATCACAGGCTGTATGAAGTCTATCCGTTTTACTCTTTGATGTACCCAACATTATTTCTCTTGGGAATAGTTTGGCAGAACAAGATGGAAAGACGGGCCTTTCAGCTAATCTCATACGTACTTAAAGTGTTTCGGGGGGCTGAAAAGTAACCCGAGCATATAACAGCTCGGGGTCTTAGTCTCGAACGGTTATGTACGTCGTAGAAGAGAGACGGTGCCAAGTGGCAAGACGGACATGGTCCAAAAGGCTCCGTAGAGGCGGGCAATACAAGTTTTAAATAAGTCTCCGATACGATTAACGTTTTTGTCTGCTCTGAGAGCGAATTCACTAAATGGACATTGTGAATAGTCGGAAATAATGTTTAGTTTATTAATTTTAATTTGTAGTTCGATGCTATCGCATTGGCTGCACTCGTAGCTGTAATGATGTGTGTATTTTTTGATAAATAAAATAAATAAATATTACATACGTTTAAGGGTTGTTTGAAACAACCCAGCTTCCGGCTTATGTTCTAAAAGTAAAATAGGTCTGGCTTAATTACATGTGTTGTGAAGTGCGAACTGACTTTGCATACCACAAAGTATGTCAGCCGAGTGAGACCCTCATACATTTTGTATGTCGTGTTAAATAAACTTGAAAATTTGAATTTGCTGCTATTGTCACTAACGTTATTAACAGAGATCCTCTAACTTCTTAATTAAAATAAATAAATTAATACTATCTGCAATAATAATAATTATTATTTCTCAACTGCATTAGCAGATTTTATTAAAGCTACATTTAGCAAAAAAAAACCGCTAAAATCTCTCTCGCTACAAACGCTAAAGACTGTGAGAACATTGGAAGTATGAGTACTAGAAATGTCAGAAATCACAAAAAACTTTTCCCATACATTTTGTATGAAAAAACTATAAATCAACTCAACAAATTCTTTATTGCTTAAAAATTCTATTTCTTTCTTCGATTAAAACTAAAATTTGATACAGAAACTTTAGGAGTCACAACACAGACTTCACACGCAGGAATAATTTTCTACAGAATAAGAACTAAATAATATTAAATCATTTAAACAGGCATTTTAAATTTGAGAACGGATGAAACCACTGAGCATGGTTAAAATATAAAATATCTAATATAAAATCAAATCAAACATCAAATATAACTGTTATAAGTTAAATAACTTTATTACGTTGCGCGATAAGTCCCGCTATATTTAATAATAATGAGTTCAAATCGCGAAAGTCTAAAGTTTATGATTCATTCAATAATTTGAATAACCCAGTTAATAAGTGTTTAATATTTAATTTGTCAATTGTTATTATATACGAAGCTTAAATCAACTATGAATTAGAATTTAATTACATAGGTTTCTTTGAATTTTCACCAAAAAGATAAATAAACAGAATAAGAACATACATTTTTGTTAATGTGAAGTAAAAGATTAAAGATTTTTAGTGGTAGCAAACGCTTAACACAAACATCCACACGGGTTCTTTAGTTGAGGCAGTAAAGTGTAACAGACGAGAAGACAGAGCAGAAGATGTTGTTTAAGTATTCAGATTCGTCCCAATAATAGACAGATCGATATAATAATAAATATAATTAAGAAATCTAAAGTACAAATTTACAGAAACACCGTGATTAAACAAGTATAAACAACAATTTTATGTATTCTACATAATATGTAAATGTTATATACATAGTAGTATATAGTAGATAAATTTACTGCTTTATGCTCTCCTAAGGAAACATATTTGTGACCTTAATATTATCTTAAACCATGAACGCAACTCACATATAAAATGTCTTAAAATTCAGTAAAAAGTTTTTTTATAAACCAAGTGTTTCCTAAAACCTTCTACTAACATAGTTATAACTGCTAGGATACTTATTACTAACACTGGCATTGTTATACAATTTAAATTATAAGTTACTTAATAAAGAAATTTTGAAATTGGAAAAAACTGCTTTATGCCTAGCTATAATTTAACAACAAGTACTTTTAAACAATGAATGACTACTAGGAGCTTTATAACAAAAACCATTATTGAAATTGTTCCATACTTTCAATTAAATTATTACTATAGTTGATGCTCATGTTGAGTATCGGAAAACTAAGTATTTAATTGTTTGTCCTACAGCCCACACAGCTCATAAAATAATTAGAATAGATAAATTTGAGCTTGGTATTAAATTTCTACAAAACTTTTTTTACTATTTCTTACTAGTTTGATAAATTTTATTTAAACTAGAAATATTATAAGTGATATAAAAGAAAATAAATACTGTGTGATAAGATATTGGATCTGGGTAAAATTTTGGGAGATCCTTGAAAGATCAAGGGAAGAACCAAGTGATTTAACGAAATAAAAACAAATCTACATTTCATCAAATGGTAGCCGTACAAACTACTAGAGTCTGATTGACGTTCTATTATTCGTGATTAAACAATTCATGATTGAACAATTTAGAAATTATCCAACCAATAAAGTAAAAACCACGTTGTATATGAATTGCTACACATCTCAATTTATATTGAAAGGTAAATTTTACTGAAATGTATTTTTCAGATCGATTTTTTTCTAAGGTTTATAAACAGATGATTTTATTTTAAATGACAATATCGTTTTTACAATGCACTCATTGTAATATAATTATTTTTGTAACCCTACTGTTAGGCTGGCCTCTGAGACAGCAAAAATAATTCAAAAGCAAATGTATATACGAGTTCTTAAATCAGAATCTTAATTATTCTGATAAACATATATTATTTGTATAACATAGTAACATTGTACACATATATGTGGAACACATTGTGACATTGTATGGAATTCTGAGGAACAATTCCGGCTGTGTGAGACCAGCCTTAGGTATACATTCACAATTTTCTATCACGTTAAATACTCGTCAGGTATTTATCACGATTTTGTTATATGAATTAATTCTACTTATTGAATCGTAAATCGTAGCTCCAGTTATGAATCGGTGGGAAGATAATGTACACAGTGGAGTGAATTAATGACAAAATTATTGATCGTTCCAGTAAATAAAGTACTTAATGATCCATCCCCTTTTAAGCCAAATGCTGTTTACCAAGCTTACGATAACAATGTTGGCCAAATAATGACGCACGTGCAGAAAAAGTTTTACGATAAATAACCTTTGCATATTTAATGTAAGTGCGAATTGACTTTGTTTTATTACTCTTTTAAACTGTTGAAACGAAGAAATGTCATAAATCATAGGAGGCATGGGTAAACAATCCGAGTCTGTTTTTAACTCACGACAAAGAGGTGTTAAAATTTAACGTGTCTGTGTGTATGACTGTGAAATTGTAACTCTTAAGCGAATGGAACGATTTCAATACGGTTTTTGTTTGAAACATTAATTTACAATAATTTACTTAAATATATTTTAAAAAATACAAAAGGCTCATCAAAGCCGTTTGGGTGCGGACCCAAAATATTGGCTGCATTACCGCCTTGTATCGCTATACTAAAACGTTGACCGAAATATGATCCAGCTTTCGAGATAATTTAAAATTTATGACAAAAAAAAATAAAAAATAATAATAATAATAATATAAATTGTAACGAACTCATTCATCTTATATGAAACTTCTCATTTCGCTCGAGAAATTTTATCACATTTTCTTGAATACATCTAATTCAAATAATTTTAGAGCTGTTTTCAGTAAAAGAGCAAAACTTATTACCTACTTTTTATTAACTTTTGACATTTGAAATAATTCAGTCAAGGGTAAATATAATTTTTATTCGAGATAAATGTCGATATTTATATAATATATTAGTTTATAGTTTCTTGAAATAAATGTATTTTTGATTTAGTTGAATGTGTTATTCTATGGAACAACTGTTTTGAATTGAAATTTTTTGTGTTGCATAGACCATTTCAATAACATCCCGCAACGACCAGTAGAAGCAGCATATCAAAAAAAAATGTTGCAAAAACAGGAAAAAATATTCATTTTGAGAGCGGGTGAAACTGTTGGACATAGCTAGTTTATAAATAATTTCATCTTGGGTGATGTGTTATAAAATTTGTCAATGAAAATGTGTCTAGGAATCACTACATAGTATAAAACAAAGTCGCTTTTTCTTTCCCTATATCCATTTGTATGCTTAAATCTTTAAAACTATGCAACGGATTTTGATGCGGTTTTTTTAATAGATAGAGTGATTGAAGAGGAAGGTTTTTATATATGTTTTATACATGTGCAAAGAAGGGGCGGATCGCTAGTAATGTATTAATTTGCGATTAATTGTCAATTTTGAAAATTTGCATCGCAATCTAACAGGGCAGTAACCTGGAATGTTCATCTGAGATCCACATAATGAGATGCACTAAATAATCTTTAGGTCAGCGTAACCTAAAGATTATTTAGGGCATAGCTTAGGTTTTCTTAATTTCTAACTTAAACTAATTAGAAAATGACCTTGTACTACTTCTAAAATTCAACCTTTTCATGTTTATTTAAACGTTTTAATTTTTCCATACTATTTACATTTAATTCAAACCTTTTTAATATAAATACTAACAGCAAGTTTCATTGTATGTTAAGAGTTAGAATAAAAAATAGCGAAGGTATAAACAAAAGAGGTACAGTTCTAAAGTACGTATTTATTCCACATACTTATGTAGATATTTTTGAGCCGAAGTAAATTAAAAACTTTAAGAAACAAATAGATAATATTAATGATACAATATAAACAAATAGATAATAATAAATTACACGCACCATGTATTAATTTTACACTTCATTTCGTTTAAAAAATGATTTACAATTAAAATTTTAAAAAAAATCAATATTTCTCTGTTGTGAACATGTTATGAACTAACAAAAATTAAAATATAAATTTTACGTGAAATGGCAGAAGAAATTCTCAGTTAAACCTGAGCGTTTTTTTTTTGTAATTTAATGGTTTTATTTCTAAAAATTTAATGAGTATATCAAAATTTGGGGGTCTTAAAGCCGTGTTTTCGTAGCCGGTGGAATCCGAAGCAAACTCAAATAGAATCAAAATATAATTGTCTTTATTTTTCTTTGGAATTTGCTAAGTTGTTCAGACCTATTATTTCATAAAAAAATTCTAAGTCACGTCATTAATAAGTAAAATTTACATAATTAGAAACTGTCATTCACAAAATTTTGATGCGAATGCTACTGAAATATAATTTTAAAACAATTATTATATTTTTCTTTGTTTTAAGAATTAAACGAAATTTTGACTGCTTTTGTCAAAGATTTTCTTTACCTAGCGTCTGGATTTTACTAAAGTCTACAATTCTAATAATTATTCTTGGCTCTTAAATTTCTTAAAGTAAAACTCTTTATTTTTTAATTAAAATACGATGTTATTCGCTGACAGTAGCTTTTTATAGCTGACACAATTTTCAGTTAAGTTTATCCAATATAAAGTAATGAAATATCAAATGTTTATTTTTATACCTAATTTTAAATATCTAAGTTAACTTCGTCCGATATGTAGTCTATATAAGCCATGCCACTCAAGAAGAGTCTAGCTTCACAATTTTAAAATCTATTCAAGAGTTCTTGAGTTTATTTATTAGAAACGAGGGAAAATTAACATTTAACACATTGATAATCTAGATAAATTATATGATCTGTGGTCAAATACTCGAATTTTATTTGTCTCGGTCAACTTCCAGCCATCTTTTCCCTGCTATGGACTCATCGCCACGTCTTTTATGCCTTACGGGGTTCTCTTGCCTTTCGGGCATTTCTTTGACGCTTCCTTTGAATTATAACAATTATTATTTTGTTGGTTTAAACACTTTGAAATCTACATTCGAAATTTGAATTTCAAAAACAATAAACTCTTCCTTCAAGTAATGTCGGATCTTGTTCAACTAATGAGGAATTCTAAGCAACACAGCTGCAAGTTTCTGATTAAATTTCAAGAATTTCAGCCGCTTGGTTTTGCCGCGTGTTATACGCTGAACTACTTTGATCCAGCTGTTCCATCTTAATTGTTATCTATATATTATTTTATATATAAGTTAAATATAAGACAAATTAAAGATTCTTATGTTAAATAAGAATATAATATAAACGGAAACTTATTTCATAAATTAGATTTCAAGCTAAAAAAACTGTAACGAATTATGTCCATTACTTTAGAAGCTAAGATGCCATAGACACACAGACATGTCAAACTTATAACACCCTTCTTTTTGTCGAGGGTTGAAAAGGAGTTTCCTTCGCTTAGATTGTGTTGTGCTGCTTACAGTGTATTTGCACAATCATTATATATGTACATAATCAATAAGATTTTTGCCGAAACAATAACGTCATATGTATGTATTTTTTGTAGAAAATTTTCAAAAATCGCTGTGTCAGTTTCGATAAAATTTATGTAGTGTATCTTGTTTATGATATTCGAATCTATTAATATGATTGTAATTATTATATTGTGTTATTAATAATTGTGTTGTCACTAAATCATGTAGTTTAAAATTCGGTCTATATATTCAATATAAGCCTATGTACTCTAGCAAAAAGATTTCAGAATTTCATTCAATAAAATCCGATAATTTTAATAATGCTCCAACAACAAGTGCTTTTTAGTATTAAACTTAATACCAATGAAATCGTTCGAATTATAAAACTCTGAAACGTATTTTTTATTCGTACTTTTGTCGTATTAAGTGTGACTGCATTTTAAATCCCACCAAAGTAATATTTTAATGAAATTCAGGCAAAATTTAATTATTTTCTTATTGAACGTACCACTTATTTCAAGTGGTCGTTATTTTAGGTAGCTTATCTCTAGTCTATAATACTCAGGCGAGTTCTTATTTCTTTATAAAATTAATAAATTCCATCTTATTAAAAATAAGTCAGCGCGTTTGAAAATTAAAAAAGTACTTATCGACATATTAATTATATCATGGTCATGTAAAAAAATAGATTCTTTTTTGTTTAAAATTATACTAAAAATAGCTCATATTATAATGGATTTCGACAGTCATGGTCACTCAAAAATATTCACTATTGAAATGATAAATTGTGCTGTCGATCGAAATAGATGATGACCACTTAGTTTACAGGATGTTAAAGAATGTTTGTAAGTCTCAGAATAGTAGCCAAGGAACTAAACCGTTTTTATCCCGATCATATTCTAAACAGGAATACATAAAATTAATATTAAAAATTTGTTTCAGCACGACTGGATCGACTCAAGATGACGACGCGGACTGGTCACATAACGCTTCTCTGGATTTGGATTATTTTAGCAATAATTCGACGCAAGAAATAATAGGTAATTAATCATTTTACTGATTAGGTAAAAATAAATAGCATTTTTTATGTCACCTAGAAATAAAAATGTGTTTTTGCTCACTTTTTTGTAAACATTGCTTAACTAGAAACAATATCATAAATGCTTTGTCATTTACCTTGATAACGTGCAATTCTTGTTGTAAAAACAAAACATTTCGAGCAAAGATTAGTTGAGCAAGGTTTAAAAGTAAGAAGGGTGGGAGGTTAACTACTGGTCTTCTTCTAGATCAATTTATATTATGAAATGGACAAAGATCTCCACTTAACCTTGTGTCATAATTTCCAGTCCCATTTCAATGTCTATAATAATGTGATACTAAAATAATGTAATGGCATAATAAAATAGGACACATACAACATCACTAGCGAATTAGCTAGGAAATTATGGCCAGGTATGTTAAAACCAATGATCTTAAATTATTATAAAATAATAATGAACTTTCCATTTCATAATAAGGATTAATCAGACGAAACATCAGCGACTTCAAATAACAATATGATTGAAGATTAAAGTGAGGCGTGAAATCCATTGAATTTAATGAGTATTCCATTACTATTCTTACTTATAATTGGAGATCTTTAAAACAAAGCGAAACTGTACGAACGAAATTTAATAGGGAGTCCAAGTTATTTCGTTGACTTGAATATTATTAAATAATTGTTAGCACTTGTTATTTATTTATATTAACTAACTCAAAAACATTGCTACAAATAGTTTTTTTATTCAAAACATCAGCCTGAAACTGTTCAGCAAAATCAATAAGAGGTATTTACATTAACAATTAAAATTATTATTTTATTTATTTATAGCCTATATATACGAAAGCCTTTTAATCTCCACTACACAAGTTTTTTGTTCGATTTTCGAATCTAGGACCACCAAGGCTAAATACTTGTAAATCGGAGGTGACTAAAGTATAATTTTTTTACAAAAACAAAGTAGGTATTTAGTATAAAAACTATTTTTTATTTTCGTTCGGCTGAATATCCTGCTCCGAATCTATAGCCTCACACTGCTGTCCAAAAGCCAGTCCAGTGCCCCCGGGGCTATCTCGCTCAATCTCCTGATACCCCCCGCAAATTCGCAGACATCCGGAGATTGTACGCGTCACCCTGTATAAAAATACCTAGCTGAATAATTTAAATAAAGCGGCTGAAAGTAGGAGTTCTGAAAACGATTATAAAACTTTATGAATTTATTAGGAAATTTTTGTCAATCCGTAGGGGAAACCGTAACGAAAATATTCTTATTCTCATGGATTCAGAATGGAAACAGCAGTCTTTTTTTCCCTTTACCGATTTCCTTGTCTTTACTATAAATGTGTTGTTAATGAAAACTTTGATTTATTTCAGATACGTTATACGACGTCCCCACGGGAATGATAGTGCTATTATCGTTCCTATACGGTTCGATATCTGTGTTAGCTGTGATTGGGAACTTTTTGGTGATGTGGGTGGTCGCCACATCCCGCCGTATGCAAAGTGTTACGAACTGTTATATCGCCAATTTGGCGCTAGCTGATATAGTTATAGGTTTATTCGCAATACCATTCCAAGTAAGTATATTATAACAAAAAACTTATATTACCTATAATAAATAAAATAAAAAGCCTTTTTATTTCTTGCAAAAAATAATAATAACAGAGCTTTCTGTTTAGTTTGTTTGTTTAAATGAATAATACTTAATCTACAAGAACCCCTCTTCGGATGAAGGCCTCCTCCAAAGAAGCCCAGATATCTCTATCTTGTGCTGTCTGCATCCAGCTCGGGCTTACCGTTTTAATGATGTCGTCTGTCCATCTCGTAAGCGGTCTTCCTCTAAGGCGTTTTCCCCGTGGACCTTCCCATGATGTTACTCTTTTTGTCCATCTATCGTCAGCCTAGCTATGTGTATATTACCTATAACATTAAGTTATTATTACGTTTATTCGAAAATAAAAATTCTATGGTAGATCAAAGTTGTATCTATCTATAGTCGATATCTCTGCAATTATATTATCCGTGATATATCCGTATTTTTTTAGATTTTGTGATTTTTTCAAAAAGCATTCGATCACGGGACCACTTGTGAAATATGATTTACTAAATATTTGTATTTTAAAGATTATTTACCATTAAAACTCATTCATAATGATAATCGCGTAACTACATACGAAAAGGTACAGTCAAATTGAGAACCTCTATTTTGAAAAAATTGAAGACACCAAGGTACATCGCGACTTAATGGGTTCTTACTATGACTCAGAGGCGAGAATTATTTCTAATTGCTTATAAGGTGATCGCGAAGATCAGAGAGCAAATTAGGAAGTAGTCGAAATCAGAGGTTCGTTCCGTTTCTGGAACTAATGAATGACTTTTACGAAACAAGACAAGCGTGTAATTACTGTTTTTATTAGTTCAGAATCCCTTTGTTGTCTTCCCTTTGAAAATAACACACACATACCTACCTTCTCGTATGTGAAATTTTAATAAATTAGGTTTTGAGACATTTATAATTTCTAATAGGAAAATGTAATTTAATTTATAATAAGAATTTTAAAGATTGCTTCATTAATGATTGAACGGTTTAAGTAAAGATATAAATCATTTATATAGTAATTATTACTAGATTTTTACACTAAGTACAAACAAATTACAAATAATGACACAATAAAAGACATAATTATTGAGTAGATACCTAAAATGGGTTGCCTTATTGCTACTAAGCAATCTCTTACAGGCAACTCAGTCATAACAAAGGAGACTAGATAGTGAAATAATCTAATAAGAGGAAATTTAGAGGTAATTGATAATCATTACATCTTCTAACCTAACCGCCTCCGTGGATAAATGGGTTCGATTCCCGGGGAAACACTTGAATGTTTCATTTGGGTGGGTACAGTAAGTTGATCTTCACTTGCCTGTGAAGAAAATAATCAGTGAAACAGATATAGCAATGTGTCTGCCTCATGCCTTACTAGGGATTACGGGATTTCCCTTTTTTAGTAAATTTGTAAACCTAACTTTAATATAGGTAAGTTCATTTTTCTCTATATAAAAAAATTTGACCGAGTTCTTCGTAGAAAAGTTGTATAAATGCTTGTAAATCTAAAAAAAGAAACTAATCGTTGGCGTTAAAAGCGAACTTTTCAAAGATGGACGTCAAATCACGGCTACGAATAGAGTCGGAGTTTAAAATCTAGTCTTTTCGCAAAAAGCTGAGTTTATAAAATATTAACGCACTTGTTTTTAAGACTTGGTAGTTTCTTTATTAGCATACCAAAGACAAGTGGAATTTAAGATAATTTAAAAACAAATTATAATATCTCATCAATGGATGAAGATTTTTATTAATACATTATAGCTAAGATGTATCAAAATGACATATTATGAATCAAAATGTATCGTATACATATAAGTATGAGAAAATCTATTGTTCTCAACAAGTATATAAGCTATATTTTACGAAGATCTGTCCATATATTAATAATTTAAATTATATATCAAGTATTTTTAAGTGTCTTCAATTCTACTAGTTAAAATAGGAATAATTTATTTGTTAGCAGAGGATTAAATTTCTTTCGTTTTCAGTTCCAAGCTGCGCTGCTTCAGCGATGGCTCCTTCCTCACTTCATGTGCGCATTTTGCCCGTTCGTGCAGGCTTTGAGTGTCAACGTGAGCGTATTCACCTTAACAGCGATTGCTGTTGACAGACACAGAGCCATAATAACACCTCTCAGGTAACTTAATAAGCATTCAGTCTCTATTTGAATCAAATTAGAAAAATATCAAATACATCAAACAAAAGACTAAAACCTTTAAATGTATTTATTTTGTTCTTTTGTCTATCTTACACCATTTCATTCGAAAGGCATTTTCTAACTCTTAAAAAAACACTACCTTCCCCATCCATTTGAGGATATTACAGAAACTAGAGGCCCACCCAGCTCCTCTATGGGCTATATAATGTATGGAACTCAATAATATGGTCTTCAAAAAAATAAAAAATAAAATCGAGGCTTCAAATCGAATAAAGGTAATAAGAAATATGCTAAAAACTTGCAGCTCTTAAAAGGGGCCCATTTGCCGCAGACGTGAGCCGTTGACTATAAATTTAGAATGGAAATTACATTTTGTCCCCCTAAAACGTGAAGGATTTCCATATTTTTTATATTCTACTATTTGTATATAGTATTAGCGGTATTATTTTCATGACAACCTTCATTTAAGAAACATTCATTGCTCACTCATAAATTACTCATATATCACTTTATAAGATCCAGTTGTTTTTGAGTTTACTCAACAAAAAAACAAAAAAACCATTCTTATTATACTTTTAATATAGGTGCTAAAGATTCTAAATTGTTCATAATTGGACCCGACAGATGGCGGTAGTATGAAAATCACTGGAAAACAAATGAGACTTATTTTTCAAAAAAATTACCAAAGAGGTAGTTTTTAGAGTTCACTGGGCTTAAGAAGCAGGAAAAACGATGGTGGTATATCGGAAAACCCACATACTTTGTTGGCTCGATTTACGTATAAATTATATAAAATGTATATATGTAGTTCGTCGTCTACTAAGAACGGAAAAATACTCAGTTAGGAATGAAATTAAAAAAAGTAGGAAATCCAAATCCCACGTAGACGAAGTCACAAACATCCGCACAGAAATCTAATAACGAGGTAAATTCCTTGTTTGTAGAGAGTAATCTCTTAATCCGTTGACCCGATTCTAAAAATACATAAATAGACTCCTTCTAAGCGACAAATGCTGTGTTCTATTCTGCTATGCGGATGAAATCTCTTCTAAAAGACTCTCACTCTTACTTGTCTATTTTGAAAAACCATCTTAAATGCTCTATCACTTTTTACTGTCTTTCATTTGTTGTTCAAAAATGAAACAAAACACAAAATATTAGGGCAAGTAAGAAAGTATATAATTAAGAAAGCTATATTCCTTAAAATTATAAAAAATATTTTTAATGTCTTATATTTAAAGCAACACACATCTAAAGAAAATATTTCACCGGATTACCGCGTTTATATTTAAAATGTTACAATTATTTTAAATAAATAAACGCGCAGAATGCGGTGAAACTATTTTCTTTAAGAATATTTTTCCTTATCCTTCATACGCTGAAAATACGCAGATTTCAGAAAAAAATAAATATAAATTATTAGCAATTTCACACGCTCATAGAACATTGCTGTGACTTCGTAACTCGCCAGTGAGTTAAATTATTGGAAGGCTTAGATTGAATGATGGAATCCCATCAACTATTACGTTTGTTTAAAACATCTGAAACTATATTCAAATTATTTTTACCATTCCACCCATAATATGTAAACTTTTGTAACTTTTTTCACTTTCATCTAGATAAATGTACTAGGTACAACAAGATATATATCTTGTTGTACCTAGTACATATGTATATCTTAGATAATCAATGCGGTTCTATGCTTTAAATTTCTATACTAATATTAATAAATTTGTTTGTAATGAATAAACTTAGTTACTATGTTACTGGAGCTTATATACCTAAAAATAAATATTTTATTTAAAACGCATTTTTACTTAGGTAATATATTGTAATACTGCAAAAACTTATTCAGAGCACAGAGTTGGTGTTAAGATATTTACCATCTTACAATGTCAAGTAGCGTGCGAAGAGCTTTGACAGTTTAAACTATTGTTCACATTTTTGCAACACAAGTATTTTGAGTCACATGTGAAATTCTTCTATCTATCTATTATATTATTTCGCTCTTATTCAATCAGTAAATTTGCTCTAGGTGCATTGTTTAATTTAAGGTCTATTTTGATTACGTCAGTTAAATAAAAAAATCACAACCAAATCGGTTCATTGACCGCCTCTTTGGTCTAGTGGTAAGCGCGTAAGCGTTACAACGGTCCTGGGTTCGATTCCCGGTGGAGATAAAAATAAAAACTCTATCTGGCAGGGCATAGAAGGCTGATCAACTATTTGCCCCTAAATAAAAAATCAATCAGTGAAACAGATGTGAAATGCATCTGCCCCATACCCCACTAGGGGACACGGGACTTCACACACAAATCGGTTCATTCGTCTAAACTCTAAAAGCTACGACACTCAGACACCTACCACAGACCTACAGACATAATAGCGATGCATAAAACTTATAAAACACTTATTTATATATCTCTTCGTCAGAGTTTAAGAATAAGTGAGGAAATTGTATAAAAAAACTTGTAATGATAATTCCCCTTTAATAATAGAATTTTATTTTCTTTGTTAATGTGAAAATAACTGCTAAATCATTAACTCTTTGTATCGCTGGCGAAACGCGTAAACACCGTTTGTGTTAGCTTTAATGTGTGATGGACATTAAATAAGTATTTATGTACCTGTATATCACATCGGAGATCGTAAATGAGCCAGTAATAAATTTAAAAGCCAGGGCTGAAATATTGATTCCTACGGAGTTTCATACTATTAGCGACTGAGATTGGCGCGTTCAACCAAACCAATTCATTACCTTACAATATTAGTATACACTTCTTCACGACTCACTTGAAATCACCGGGTCTATCTTCTCATTAGTGAAAACGTGTTAATAAACGGCTTGTAAACATCCCTGGTAGTATCTTTAATTTCCTACTTTCTTACTAATATTATATAAATGCGAAGGTTACTTTGCCTGCCTGTCTGATGACGCTATTATGTCAAACACTAGCCCGTTGTTTATTAAAATTAGATAGATTACTTGAGAAATGCTCCGGTGAATTTAGACATCCGAGGGTACAATAATTCGCATCCAGCTGAAAATCGGTAGGATTGTTCAAAACACCATAATAAATGAAATCTAAAGTCCTCAAGAAAAAAATACTCGGGGTCAAATATTAGCTGTGTGAACACAGTTGCAGCAGGCTTAGCTGCCGGCCGTCATGATTCAACAGTCACACTTAAAGGAGAGTACTAAAGTTATTCTTAGAACATTGAACTAACTTAGGACACAGACATTTAATAATTGTTCTTAGAAGGGGATATTCTGTCTGATTGGGTAGTAGTTATGTATTTCGAATAAATATAAAAGTCATTAGGCGAAGTGTATTTATGTTTAGTGTGGTTTTTATTATTTTTAATTGGTAAATTGCTTAAAATACATATTTTTTTGATACAATATTTGAGTATATGATTTAAGGACCAACTCAAAACTAACCCAAAACGAAACAAGTATAAGAAGGCTTGCCTTTTACGAATCCATAAACCGATAGTACGGTTCAAGTAAATCCATCGTGAACGTAATATTGTGAGTGGCATAAATAATTCGAGCAGAAACTTTTATGATTTTCCTTCACTAGTTTCCTGTTATTACATACTGTAAAAATGCCGACTCAATTTTTACACTTTTAAACGGTATTTATTATCTGAAATCCATGTCTGCGTCTGCATTCGTGTAATTATCCTATTTCTTCCCAATACCCTTATAGGAAGGAAGATATAGATTAACCAATTCCAAACCTTAGTCTATTTCTAAACCAAATTTCACACGTAATAGAGATAACTCTAACTCTCTTTTCGCATTTAAAATTTTAGAAGAAATTGCTTACAAGTATAATATATGATAGAACTTGCCCAATTCATACAAATATTCTGCCTCAATTTTAAGATATAATATAAATACGTAAAAATCTTCAAAATAATTCTGAGAACAAAAATTTAGTTACATCTCCTTATTAATTAATCCGAACAAAAACGTTCCATGCAGTCATTAAAATTTGATAAACATGTTACATTCAAAAGGTATTAAAATATGCAATATAATTTTTAGTGATTGTGGAATTTTTCGAAGCAAATAAATTTTGTTTTCGACCTTTAAAATAGCACCGCAATCAACTTTTCACACGTACGTGTGAATAACTTATATTTTTAATTGATTTATAATACAATAAAGCGAGATAACATCAAAACAATCTTTATGTCTACTACTTACAAGTATATTTGTATAGGAAATATTATAGCGCCCCTGGCAGTTAAGTACAAACTTACGACGCTCATTAATGCTGTAAATTTGTATGGGAATTACATAAGTCGTGTCGTTGCGATAACGATACATCCTGTTCAGACAATTTTTTGCGTGTCGAAAAATAAGGGTCCTGGTCAAAAAGACCAGTAATAAAAATTCAAAACCTATCAAAAATTTCGGTAGTGAACTCACGGTTGACGCACAGTGTGGTTCATAACAACCAAGGCTTTATATCGGATTTGTCGCCCGACAAGATGTCAATCCCATAAGGCATACACAGTTCATGGTAGCCGTAGAGAGAACACGTCTAGAGGAGCCAATAAGAGTGATAAGTGTGAGAGACAAAATGCGATATACCTACATACCGTGTAGCTATTTTTCGATTAAGGTTTGAAAATAATATTTTTTCGAAACTGCAATTGTTGAACAAAACTCTATCGACAAGAAAAAAATTCACTTTCGCGCCTTCCTATCAGCAGCTCGTCTATTCTCTGTCTACGATAGTAGCTAATGGATTCACTCCTACACATAATTTTCGGAAATACACTTTTTCTAAACGCTCAGTCCTGTGAGTAAATTAAGTAATTCATGTAAAATAATTTTTGCACACAAATATTTAACGCAGATATTCAATGAATACTTTACTGGGATTTTCTTTATGTGAAACGGCCAATTATTGCAAAGGTAGGTTCTCTTACTGCTTTGTATGACGTGTTAATGACTTAGGTTTAATTAAATTGCGCTATTGAAAATATATAATGACGTTCTTTCAAAACATATTTCTATGAATTAAATTTAATAAGCATTAATTTTTAATAAATGTTGGGCTTTTTAAGAAATTACCTTCTCATTTTTTATTTCTTAAAGAGATTTTGAATGAATTTGAGATTTTGAATGAATGGCATGGACCGATTTTGATGAGGTTTTTTTTTTGTTTTAAAACTGACGTGGACTGATATTTTCATCCATTCATGTGATATTTATTTTTGTAAATAAAATGTCGGACTCCACAGGACACATTTCACATGACAACTGAAATTTGTCACATTTTCAACACTGTGGGTAAAACAAAGTGTGTATTTTCAAAACTGCCACTGGAAAGTTAATTGACAGAGATAAACCGGCTATAAACTCGGTCATTACTCTTTTCAACAGCCAAATGTTACTTAATTTATAATAACACATGCTTCTATGTGTTGCTGCCAAATTTTATTTTTAGTTTAAAAACTAAAACAAGAAACTACCATAATTGTGGTTTTGTTTTAGTGCTCATACGTCAAAGCGAGTGGCCAAAGTTATAATAGTTTTTATTTGGATACTGGCACTGTCTCTTGCGGCACCGATGGCGATGTCTTGGGAAGTCGTCATGGAAAAGGAACTGGATCCAGGTATTTTTACAACCTTAACTAAGCTATGAGCATTGACTTTTACTGCGTTATTTAAAAAACTTTTATTTTACTGTTTATTTTGTTGAATCGTGTATACGCACTCAAAACGGAACTACATATTATTAATAATGTCGAAAATACGACTTAGACTTAAAAAGCCCCTGCTTTATTATTATTATTTTTATTTAAATACAACACAGACTAATTTAAAATCTAGAACATTTTTATTACTAATGCATCAATCAACCCAAAGAGCACTCTTTTATTTTTAATCTTTTGAAATAATATTTTAATAAACTTATATTTTTCATATATAATGATGGCATGCCTTCGGATTTCATGAAATATCTTTTACAACTCACCTGCATTCAAGAGGAATTTTAAAATTTACATATTAGATTCTCAGTAACTCTCAATACTATTTTTAACCAAGACGCAAAAAGAGGGGTGTTATAAATTTGATGTATCTATCTGTTCCATCATATCTCCTAAGCGAATCGACCGTTTGATACCTTTTTTTATTGTTTTAAAGTTGAGGTATTCTAGGCATTTGTAATTATTATGTCGGCAGGGTCGTTAAATGGTTTTCAATTTTGATTTTCATTGTTGCAGATTAGCGACGACGAATAAAATAAAATTGAAATATATTTTGTTCATTCTAGTCTTTAAGCTTATTTCTGAGGCTTTGAATAAAGTTCTTGATAATTTAAGTAAAAGTAGGCTCTTGGAAATTAATTACCTTTTAAGTAATATTAAATTTAAAATTATTAATTAATTACTTTTAATACTAATTTTATAAATGAGGTAAAAAAATAAGAATCTTTTTTGTTTTTTGGTATTTCTTTACATATATATAGCTAGTTTCACAGAGTGATGGAAAAACGCCTTATAAAACCCTCAGTACATAAGCAATCTTTTATGTTTATTTTTCTGTATACTTACTTCTTAAAACGATAAAAAGCATGCAGTGTTATTTTTATAAGATTATACGCAATGTTGTCCGAATCGGATAAAGTTAATGACGTTTCGATAAAGAACATATTATAATAAACTCGATGCCTTTCAGTTTCTAAAGCAGTCTTCGTTAAACCGTTCTGCACGGCAAGTGATTTCGGCTCGAACTCACTAGCGATCTATCGTCTCTTGCTGTACATTTTTCAAGTAAGTTGAAGATTTCAATATATTTACTGGGAGTTTTTAAAACTATTTTCTTTTATTTATTTAACTTTTTATACACGTATACTTATAATTTAATAGTTGGGTTAGCTGGATTAGTAACAATTCAAATTAAGGTGCCATGTTATTATGATTGGAACAAACATGTTAACATAGTACTTAAGTTTAACTCGAGACTTTTTCGACGTTGCATAAATAGATTGTGGAGACTGAAATACAGTTTCTAACTTCAAATGTAATGGAAAAAATTTCAATTTACAAGATGTTTTTAGACATAGAGCCCAACAACTGTTTCGTAAGATATTTAGTTTTAATTTGTACTGAATCTTGCCTAACAAAGATTATAACTTCAAAAATAATGGAGTTCCATACAAGTAATCTATATAATGTATAATAATCTATACATTATATAGATTACTTGTTTTACATTATATTTGATATCTTCTCCGTAAAATATTTGTATGAAATGTGACATTGCCCGCAGCAGTGGCGAGAAATTTTCATGAATGTTACAGTTATCAGTGTACGTTGTTAAATCACAGTGTTAGATTAATCTAAAAGTAGTCTTATATATAAACTTTTTAATTACAAATATTTCTCTATACATATATTTTGATACGCATGCAAGGGGAAATAAAAATTATTCTTACCATTCTGAACTACTCAACTGATTACAAATTGTACAAATATTATCAGAAATACAGAAAAGGATCATTTTTTATCAAGTAAAACTGAAGCATTAAAAAAACTCCGACATTACATGTAAGAATATCTCATGAATCGAATTTCTCGACTTGTTAAATTGTAGCCAAGATCCATCTAGATCGTGTCAGCTGTCAAACTGACAAAACCCGCATCGGAATCGGTCTATTCGTTTAGGAGCTACGAGTTACAGACACACAGACTCGAGCAGCCTAACTAACCTCATTTTTATAATAATAACTACAAGTAGCTGTTTGGTCTATCAAAATATTCCATATATATTTCATACATTAATATGCATCTTTCTGTTCCCAGTACGTCATACCTCTGTGTATAATAACATTTGCGTACGTCCACATGGCGATGAAGTTATGGGGAGCCAGAGCGCCTGGCAATGCTCAAGAGACGAGGGACGCTAATCATATGAAAAATAAGAAAAGGGTAGGTATTTGTTTGATTTTACCAAATGACACATAGTAAAAATTTATAAAAATCGAAAAACATCCATCACCATTATGGAAAACACAATGGCCACTTAATAGTTGAGTTGGATAAATAAAACAAATTGGGTCTTATAAGCTTGTTTCAACAACCCAGCACTAGAAGCTGAAGAACTGATTGTATCTATAAAAGTAATACTTGCCGTTCAAAGCATACTTTACAAAGATCGAACTATCATTTGAATGTTGTTTTCAAACAGATACGTTTTGTTCGGGCTAGATGATTTGATGACTCTCAATGGTCGTATTCTATAAAAAAATCAATACTATTCCACTTCTGAGAGTGCATTCAAAAGAAGCAAAAGCAACCAGTTTTCAACATCAATTTCTGTTCCATAGAGTATAAATATAATATATTGATTACGTTATATTATTTACATTCAGAACGGGTTTTAACTGAAAAATTGATTGTTCAAGAGTGATTTATAAAAAGCTTATTTAAATAAAGTTTATTTTGACTCCTTCTTTATTTAGATTGTCTTTAGGGGTTATACGTAAAAATGGTAAATGAACCTATTTGTAACTACTATGACTGCCATGGCCTTCTTAAATAAAATTTATAGAAAAGAAAGATTTGTTTATCGTTCACGTGTTTCATGTATTGTGTCAAGCGGCGAAACGCTTTTTATAAATGAGCCTCCTGCCCCTCCTATTTCATAAAAAAAAGAAACACAAGAAATAATGTTTAAAAAATCATAACATAGGTAGCTGTGAGAAATCATAACACTATACGTATACTACATTCATATACGTATATTATATATTGATTGATGAATATAACGACAGTGTATTTGTTGAATAAAGATAATTCACGCAGGTTTTATGACGATAATCGACTATATATGTTATGATACATAACTCGAATCCCATCATGTGTACGAAAATGACTTGCAAGTTGTTACGATGAATGAAATTCCCATATCATTATCGACAAACATCGAACTTAACACCCTTGTTTTTTGTCAGCGGTTAAAACTAGTTCTGCAATCAATGTTTTCAAAGCTTTCGAATTGATCCTAATATTTGATTTCAATTTCAAGTTTCAAATTATATTAATGACACGGGAATCTATCTGGGTATAAATATAGTTTTAATTAGTTCAACATTTCGCTTGTGTAAGTCAACATAAATATACATTATAAAGCAATATACAAGCACTGAAATTTATGATTTACTTTAGTGTACCAGTGACAGGAAGCGCTATTTAAAGAATATCAACGCTATACAGTTAACGAGATGACGCTGGTACCATTGCTATAGAATTTTTTCCCCTAAAGAAAAATCTACAGAATGGTGATGATAGCTCGAAATAACATGCAAAAACAAAAATTTTTGGTTGAAAAACAACTTCATAATAAATTCGAAAATTTAAATTTCTACTAAAATAGATCACGGTAACCACTTCGTTTTTAATTTATGCAAATGTGAAGAATGCTTTTCACTTATAGCTGGGTTACATAATATACGATGTACAGTTATCCAAAATGCGGTGGTAGCTGGTATTTGTGAAATCCCTGTGTAAGGTTGGGGCAGATACAGATCAACTTCATTTACAGGCAAGTGATCAGCCTACTGAGCCCATTCGAAACCTATTAACCAGGGTGGGTAAAGTCGGTAGCTGACAATACAGAAACTGTAATTATAGAAAATAATCAAACACGGTTGTCTATGGGCGACGGTGATCTCTTTCTGCCTGTCTTGTTGTCCGTATTGTATAAAAAAAAATAGAGACGAATTTGAAACGTTTCGTAGCAAACACGAATCGTTTTTGTTCTGCGTATTCAGCTCTTAATTTCTCGAGAGTAAAAAAAAATGAATATATTTATTCGAAAATCATTTTACATTGTACAATTAAGTAATGGAACGGGAAAAGTAACTTCGCGCGATAGCCTACGATTTTTCATTTCGTTGGATAAATAGTACATTGTATTGTTTATATATTACAAGTAGCCCACCTCACATTCATAGGGGTCTCTATATTATGTAATATAATATTTTTTCTTTATACACTAGAAATTATTTTAAATAATTAAAGGTTATTTTCTTGTCACAGGTAATCAAAATGCTTGTGTTGGTGGTGGCATTGTTTGCAATATGCTGGCTTCCGCTACAAAGCTATTTCTTACTGCAAACATTCTTTCCATCTATAAATGAGTAAGTATTTTTTTAAATAACTACATATTTAAAAAAAGTACAAATAATAAAGTCATTTGCCAAAACTATAGATCATACTACAGATCTACATAAATTGTAAAATCCATCTCATCTATAAATATATTTCTATTACGTCAGTTTTCAAACAAAATATCACAACAAAATCGATCCATTCGATTAGGAGCTGCGATGCCACACACAGACATACGGGCGTCAAAAATTGCCGCATTTAAAGCACTCGTAGTAAATAAAAGTATTTTTTTCAGGTACAGATACATAAACGTGATGTTCTTCTGTTTCGATTGGCTGGCCATGAGCAACTCCTGTTACAATCCATTCATTTATGCTATTTACAATGTAAGTATATATACAATTGTAATTATATATCCCTTTAATCCGTACTACCTACGTGTTATTACGAGCTGGAATGTCGGAAAATAAAAGATTCAATCGAAATGCAAGAACACAACAGCTCTATTACAACTCTGATAAAATATTTTTCATTAGCGTCTGCGTTTTCTGTATGGAAAATATTACACTGTCTCTAGAGATTACGCACAAAATTACTTGGCCACTATTGACAGCTTTCCGATAGTAAAAAATTAATCTTATGGTTGACAGGTATCTCCAACTTTACCCTTACTTCGCTGGCGAAGCGACCCAAAGTGGGCTTTGGCCTCTTTAGAATCTTTATCGATCTTGCGCTGCTACGATTAGAACGTATTTTTCTTAATTAGTATGAAGGGATCACATATATGTTTTTTTAGCTGATATGATTTATTGTGTATTATTTAAACAATAAATTTATTTGATCAAATTTTTCCAGGCCTCGATGATAAAGGTTGTTCTTCGTAACTAAGCGATAATCT
This sequence comes from Aporia crataegi, assembly GCA_912999735.1. Classification (NCBI taxonomy): domain Eukaryota; kingdom Metazoa; phylum Arthropoda; class Insecta; order Lepidoptera; family Pieridae; genus Aporia; species Aporia crataegi. The sequence goes on from OU538742.1 coordinate 804,938, forward strand.
TGATTGATTTTCATGACCGTATACAATTTATAACCAAACCTTATCTATACGTTCAGGCACTTTGACCCAAAAATTAATGACGGGTAAAGATTAATCTACCATAATGAGATGTCTCATGAGACTGGCTGTAACTTTTATATTTGTTAAGCATATCGGTTGACGTCTATTTGAACTGGGTTCAAATATAATGCAATACCATCGATGTATTAGTGTTAAGTGAAGTCTCGTGTCCCCTAGTGGAATATGGGGCAGATCCATTTTGAATCTGTTTCACTGATCGGTTTTTTCTTTAAGGAAAAGTAGGTGATCAGCTTTCTATGCCCAGCCAGACCGATCTTTTTTATCTCCACCGGGAATCGAACCCAGGATTTCCCGGTTGTAATGCTTACGCGCTTATTACTAGACCAAGGAGATGGTCATCATTGTAGTAGACATTTTATTTATTTAACACAGACATTTTTTTTATTTTTTTTATTTTTATTTTTAGTTTAATTTATTCTTTTTGATATTTTATGATGTGTATCACTCCCGTTTTTGAGTCTGCTTTTATTTTAACATTTATCGTGTTCTGTCTCGTTGCGTTGTGAGTTTGAGCGCCTATTGAAATAAATACATAAATAATCCATAATTAAAGACTTGTATATATATTTGTACATACAAAAATAACATAAGATACAAGCATTATTAGACCACAGTCGCCCCAGTATTTTGTGTCGTACAATCCGCTTTTCCACAGAAATAAAAGACTTCGAGAAAAATGTACCTTTTTTTATTTAATTGCAACTGTGTTTTTCAGCTGTGCGCTATTTTTGCGTCAAGGCTTAAAAAGGTCCTTGCATTTCATGAATGAACTCAGAATAGTTCATTGTCCATCTACTTGCTAGATACAAAAGAAGATACATAGCAAACGCTTGTTTAAAATTGTTAACTAAATGCTCACTTTGAATACAATACTACGAAACTCAATCTGATTTTGTTCCAGGAAAAATTCAAAAAGGAATTCAAGCAACGATTTACGTTCGGCCGGAAGCGAAATCGATTCAACAATGAAAGCTACGATGTATGTATATTTTATTTGTACTTTTATCTCTCTATCACAATTTTCCTTCGAATAATTGTTACCGTATGAATTGAGCGATATTCAGTATTTAAATGCAAATTATACCAAAAAATAATAGTAAAAGGAAAACATCTGTAGTTCTTAAAATATTTTAAAGCTTAATAGAGCTATATAAGCTCTATTAAGCTTTAAAATAGTTTACTACTGTTCTGGAGGGTGTTTTTTTAAATATAGATTGATTGAAACAATTCTCTTTATAGGACGGCCAATCCTACAGAACGCGCGTATTATCATTTCGTTCCACCAACGAGAGGAGTGTTTATTTAACGCGAAAGGCGAATGCTCCGCCAGATTTAAAGGTCGTACGAAGTTCATGTAACTGTTCAAGAAATGGAAAAGAGAGTACAGATAATCACTATCATATGAGAGCCAACAATGATACATATAGAAATGGGAGCAGATACGCGCGCGAGCCAAGGAAAAGTACAAAAAGTGTTTCAGACGACGAAATGCGGATGGAAGAAAGGGTTAGCGAATTGTATATATTCCCCAATAGCAATATTGTAGAGTTTACAGACATTCTATGTGATAACAAGGTGTAAATATTATTAGATGTTAAAATTTAATATAAAATATTTTATTTGTATCTGGCTTTTTATTTGCTGTTCCCATGTATATTTAATTTTCGTCATTATTAAATATTCGCCTCACCACCTTCATAGATAAGTGATTCACGCGTGTGTGTGCTTCAGATAACATGTGTTAAACAACAATTGGTTGTAAAATAATATAATGATAGATTAGTTCGGTTAGGTCAAACTTGTCGGTAACATTCGCGCGCTAGCCACTCAATTAGAGTGCCGCAGTAGAGATTTACTCACAACTAATTATTCAATGGTCGTTCTTAGAAGGGGAAACTATTTGATTGGGTGGAGGTGTATTTTGTATAAATGGGAAAGTCATTTAACGAAGTGTATTTTTGTTTAGTGTAACTGTAAGTGAAGTCCCGTGTGGGGTATGGGGCAGATGTGTTTCGCATCTGTTTCACTGATCGAGTTTTTCTTTAGGGGCAAGTGATCAGCCTTCTATGGCCTGCCAGACAAGTTCTTTTTTATCTGTACCGGGAATCGAAACCAGGACTTTTTGGTTGTAACGCTTACGCGCTTACCACTAGACCAAGGAAGCAGTTTGTTTAGTGTGATTTCTTTTATTGGTAAATTATTAAATTGTAAACTTATAACTAAAACAGATGAATGCATTGCCTGTACCATGAATTACATTCAAATTTCTCACTAAAATACAACTACCATTGAGATACTTATATACTTAATTCATTTCAGTGCTTTTAATAAGCTCTCTAAATATTACGTACAATGTTTTAACTTTATATTACTTGCACTATAGCGCTTGTTCGAAAATTCTCCTCCATTAAAATTTAATGCAGATCTTTTGCGTAATTACAATGGTAATAAACTTAAGGTTTGATTATTATTATAGCCCATTATCTTTAACAAAATAATAAATGATCTGTGAAACAGTTTTGGGTCTTCACATTTAATGTATCTATTTCTTTATTATAGCATAAAAGGTATTCTTTCACCCACGACGTTAAAAGAGGGGTGTTATAAGAATGACGTGGCATCGTAGCTCGTTACCGAATGGACCACTACGGACGCGGTTTTATTTTTTTGGTTTGTAAGGTGACGTGATTGAGATTTAACAATTTAAAATCAGCTCATTAAGGGATTCACTTTTTTGTAACTATTGTACTAGTTACTGTATAAAATTTCATGATCAATATAGTAGTTTAGACGAGAAAACGAAAGTTCTTATGCGTTTATTAGTTAGTATTAGTTTATTTGATATATTTATAGAATATTCCATTGCATAAAATGTGACCTAATTTTATGTAAGTACTTTTTCAACAGATTTAGATTCAGCATCGAATTTGAAAGTATAATCTTAAAAAAAGAATATGATGGCGTAGACCAAAATGAAAACAAGAATAAAACGGCTCCAAGAAGCAGATATCAAAACAAACAGAGCCATTTCAGAAACATTTATACATACAAGTGCCAAAAAAATATGTAATGTAAATAATCTGCTGTTTTATAAATCCCCGCTACGATTCTATTAATACATACGTTTTAATACCATTTTACGTCTAAATAGAGAAGATTTATAAGATTTGAATCTCAAATTAAAACCGACCTTTGAAATAGAAATTAATTTGATATGTATTTTTAACGGGCGACGGATCAGTCCCTTGTACTTTTACGTACCGTTGATTTTCCTCACTGAATCTAATCCAACACCAGTGTAACACACGTAAAAATTTGCTCCACCGCCCACTAGAGGTTTAAGGGATTTCAGTTTTTATCTTATACTAGCTATAAAAATCTTAACGAATTTTAGAAATTCTTTTAAAATATAAATTTTTTAAGAATTTCGTAAAAATTCAAAGAGATACTTGTAGTAGAATTGTAATGTATCAACTCAAAAACTACTGAACAGATCTGCCTGTAAACTCTCAAACACAATTTCAATATTAATCTAATGCAAAATCCAATAAAACACGCACAATTTTTGACACAATTGTCAATTTTGAAATTCAATTGAAAATGATATTAAATTCAAGAGTCAAGACACTGTTAAGTGGCCAACGTTAGCATATACCGACGCGGATGAAGTTACAAGTATAATCTATTCATCGAAGATGCAGGTCCGGAGCAACATGGAAATGACGCGGTAGGGATCAGCATTTGCGGCGGGCCGTCGATCCTCTAGGTATCCTCTTTTATCCTCCGACACTTGTCTGGGAATTCGGACTGAGCAGCTCCGATTTGCAACGCCTTAAGAAAATATGCAATATAAAAGATGAATAAATTATTATTCATAAAAAAAAAATAACATTTCTATAATTCTACTTAATTAGACTCCTCTTGCAAATTATTGACCTGTGAAAGAGAAAATACATTATCCATTGAAATAAGCAATGAATAAGTTAGTGTTTTTAATAAAATTGTATCTAATTGAACTTTACTAAAATAATACGTAGGAAAAAACTACAGAATTGATGATATAAAAAAGGAATGTTGTTGTATTTATAGAATTTAAAAAAATTAGCGTTTTGTTTTATAATTTTTAGAAATATTATTACAATTATTTATTTAATTTTCTTTTATTATTAAAAATTCATTTTAATGTGACAAGTTTGAAAATACTGTTTATTAATGGGTCTCTTGACTTTTAAATTAAATTCCTACGACGATGGGGCAGAGGGCATCTACAGAAAGTCGCCATCCCGTGCGTTTCACTTTGCTCCTAGTCATTTCCATTGCCTTCGCTTCTACAGTGATCGTCCTCCGCCAGATCTGCTTAGGACGACCACTTTTTCGCTTTCCTTGGGGATTCCAGTCAAGGGTTTGCCTCGGTATGTGATTAGGATCCCTTTGGAGCGTGTGGCCGATCAGTTACATTTGCGACTTTTGATATGCCAATCAATTGGAGTCTCACCGCAGTGTTAGAGCGTATAAGCTCCGTTACAAAGTATTCTAGTCTTGTGTATTTCTCCCAACCTTTCGCAATAAATCTTTGGTACAATATTCATACCTTATATTCTCATAAACATGTATGTTTAATATGTAATCATAATATTGTCGCCAAGAGTATTTTGTAGTACATTTTGAGTAATAGGACACGACACGTCATGAATAATTTTCTTTCATGCATAATTTGTGTGAATGCTTTGTATGCGCATGTATTATAAATATTATAAAATATATTGTTTTCTACTTGATGTTTTTAATCCCTGACAAAAAAGAGGGATATTATAAGTTTCATGTGTTTGCGTATCTGTATTTAATCCTTTTAATCTACATAAATTTTAAAGCTAAATAAAAATTTATATAACTACTATGGAATCTTAGAATATTGTGGTGAGCATTATTATATTGAAAATTGAGAGGATAGATTAACGAGTAAAATAAGCAGGGCTAGTTGATGATTTGGTTGGAGCTAATTTAATCAAACGTTGCTATTACTTCAGAAGGGCTGGTCGCTTATCAGCCTTGTGACGGTGAGAGGGAGTATGTATAAGCTTGTTTGTAAATTAATATAATCAATGAAGCGAAATAAAAAAGGTAGCAGGAGATCTCTGACCATTGTTCACCCATTTAAGATACGTGTGTTTATGTAAATATTATTATAGCTTTATTTATCCATATACTTTAAATAACATTACATAATTTACACGGTAAATAGTTTATAAATTATTATAGTTTATTAGGAAGCTTTCTACCCCTCAGTTCTACTACTTCTTAACAAGAAATTGAAACAACCATGATGCAAACTCAGATTCATGGTTCACATTATCAAAATAAATAATATTGCCAGTTAATTGCGGATATTACAAGTTGTTTTTATTATTAGTTTAATGATATCAATCCTCGGTTTTAATTAAATGCCGTCTGTTAAATCATTGTAGTACGATTTCAATTTTTTTTAATGAGTAATCTTATATATAAAATTCTCGTGTCACAATGTTAGTTACCTTACTCCTCCGAAACGGTTTTACTGATTTTTACCAAATTTTATATGCATATTCAGTAGGTCTGAGAATCGGCTACTATCTATTTTTCATACCCCTAAGTTATAAGGGTAGCCCACCCCAAAAATTAATATGGCAAAACAACGTTTGCCGGGTCAGCTAGTATATTATATAAGGCTATATACCTACCAGCTGTAAAGTCTCTCATATTAGGCATGCCGTTTTTCCCAGTCAGTCGTCTCGCATTGTCAGCGCCGTTGTTAGCGTCGTATTCGTTGATATGTGCCCCGTGTCGTCGAGCCAACTTGTCGATCGCTCTCTCAATCACCCTGTAAGAAACTATCTATAAACAAGTAAAATTGAGGACATTTAAATTGAGTAAAATTGATTTTAGAAACCCCTGATACGTTAAATAGAAATAAGTATACCTTATACATGTACGAACAGATTTTCATTAACTGTAGCTAAGAAACATCTCGTTCACATTAGCTTTCAAACCGCATATAATTGATCCAATTATTTAGGTCTTATTATTATAATTAAATTATTTAGCTTAGTTACAAGACCTTTAGGCCATATCTTTATTTTAATTAATGTCTTTATTTCGTACCCCAAATAAAATGGTGAAAATTTTACTTGTAGCTTATAGGTAATTTTGACCACACCAATAAGTTCCGTTTTACTGAATTACATATATCACTTTCATTCAATTATCATGAATAGATTATGCTTGACTCTACCAATTTTACACCTAAAATCTCGAAAATACACAACTTTTAAAAAATAATATAAAAAATCATTTTCTCGTTATTGCGATGGCGCCAAAATTCATTTAGTAGCTCACTTACACAGAAACACAGATACCTACGTCAAACTTAAAACAACTGTATTTTTGCATCGACAATGTAGTAAGGTGCATTTATTAAAGCATCATGTATCATTATGTAGAGACAAAAGCAAACAACTACTCAATATGTGCAAATTGAAATTTTCGAATTACATTTTTACTAGCGACCCGTCCCAGCTTTGCACGGGTATAAAACATATATATATATATATATATATATGTTTATGTATATATATATATATACAAATATATATATATATATATACAAACCTTTCTCTTTAATCACTCTATCTATTTAAAAAAATCGCATCAAAATCCGTTGGGTAGTTTTAAAGATTTAAGCATACAAAGAGATATAGGGACAGAGAAAGCGACTTTTTTTTATACTATGTAGTGAAGTCGCATTGTGGTCTATGGAAGCTCAGTCTTACGTGCCTTGACTGCGGAAAGACATTGTATGTGAACCCTTAGTATATAACATTAACCTTTATACATTTTATTACAGACTTAGGCGTTTATTGTTATAGACCAATTAGTGAGAAGCGGTTTATATTTTTACGAGCTGTTGCCGACGACTTTGGCGAAGAATTGGGCCTTATGTTATGGGCTTTTTATAGACATCTTTATCTAAAATAAGAAAATAATTGAAAGTATAAAATTAGTATGGTACGTAATTATGTAGTAGTAACAATTTTATTAGAAACAGTAACTACAATGTTAAAATAGTAAAGATGAAGTTATAATAATTCTTATTTAAAACAAAATTTAATGTACAATAATTGTAAATATATAGCATTTCAATTTATTACTTAAATTTATTTCAAATGTTATTTCTCCAACTCATTTATATTCGTATCAAATACGTCTGCTACATTTTTATCTTAGATACTAATATTATAAAGCTGACTTTGGTTGAACGCGACATTCTCTGAAGGTGGGCTGCTAGAAAAATTGTTGCAGATTTTTGTTGAGAAGTAAGAACATTCACCCATTATATGTATAAAAAGCATCAATCTTACATTGTGAGTTTGGATTAACCTTTTTACTTTAAACCTACATACTATTATAATGATCTCAATTCTACGACGAAGTAGCGGGAAATAATTTTCAATGAATTTAAATAAAAGAACGCAAGTCTAAGTAGATAGTAACTTTTGTATTTTATCTTTTTAATCCGTCAAAAATAGTGTTCACATTTTTACAACGCTTGACAATGTATTGAGGCAAATGTGGTTTTCGGCACATTAATTCAATTGTTAAAAAGCATTCTCCTAGTTACCTTGTTTCTTAGCACACATTATTGTTTGTCGTCGTAATTTCCCTAAAAATTAATTATTCCCGGGTCTCAATTATTTAAAGAATTAAACAAATAGGCTTTTGAGATAAATCACGACGTTAATCTTTCGGATTATCCTTATTTTCTTGTCAAAAGTTTTATATAAAGCTAGCTGCCCCGCGAACCTTTTCACCTAAAACGGACGTTTTTCACGTGTCACCTAAAACGTCATTCCATAGAAAACTTAGGAAACGAATTTTCTTCATAAAATTATCCGTAAAGTTTTATATATTATAATAGTTATTATGCTATTCTCAGATTAGACGAATCCAACAAATTAGAAATCATAAAAATTGGCCCATCCGTTGTTTAGTTACAAATGATAAATAACCCGACTTGTTTTAATTTAAAAATTAATGGACATCACACTAAACATAATTACGCTTCGTCCAATGACTTTCCTATTTACTCAAAATATACACAAGCACTATCCAATCAGACAGAATTTTTCCTGGTGAATTCTGATCATTTTAGCTGTGAATCAGTCCCTGCTCCTGATACAGAGTGGCACGGCTTCGAGATAAACAGGCCAGCACGGCTTCCTGTTACCAACAAGTTTGAACACAAAACCCCACCCGAGTGTTAGCCGACCTAATAATCCATACTTAAATATAATCTATTATTGTTTTATTATTTATATATATATATATATATATATATATATGATATAGGTATCCTACGTAGTAGTTTTTGGGTTTATTTATTACAAAAATGCAAAAATACAATAGTGATATTAACACTTCACTTTCGTTAGTTAAAAAAACTTAATTTACAAGTTAACTTAATTAATAAAATAAATATCTTACAGTATTCCGTCCTCTTCCCTCATATCCTTCGAGGAGAAGTAGACAAACGTGCCATTCCCTGGCCAGTCTTCTATAGGTTGTGGTTCAAAGGTTGCCACTGTTCCATATTCTTCAGCCAATCTGGCAAGAATATACCTCGCCATCCAAAGATCATCAGCTGCTCTTATCCCCGGACTTGGCCCAACCTGACATAAAAAATTAATTAATGAGGCGTTTTCTTAACAATATGAGTCTTTCTCTTCATTCAGTGGCAGCGATTTTGAATTCATAATACAGTTGAGGATAGAAAACTGATTTGATTTGGCACTGAAAGAAACATAAATATATAAGTGTAATAAGTGATACTTTTTAAAAAATCAAAGAAAATGGTAACTGATGACGCAAGTTTTACTTAAATTCGGTTTGTTAGTGTGATATGTTAATGCAGTAAAAACTTAATAGTACACTGTAAAAAAAAGAATAAACAAATACAGCAACAACAAAAAAACCAATCAAGGGACAATCACAGGAATAATTGGAGGTAGGAGGAATTTATATGTAGATACATTATGTAATTGGCTATAGTAATGTTACATGTGTAAAGGTCAAGAGATTTAGTTGCTAAATCATTGTTCTAATCACCTGGAAATTCCATTGAGATGGCGTCGTGCCAGGGTTTATACCGTTTAGATGTACTCCGGCGTAGAGACAACATCTGGTGAAATAAAAACTTTATTATCAACTAGCTCAAGCGCTTAGCGCACCACTTCTGTGTGAATCTAGTATAATATTTTGTGTCTATATTTTTGTATAAATGTTGTATAACATGACGTCTTGTATTGTATTTAATGTGGCCGTTGCAGGAGCAAGAATATAATAGCCACTAGTGGCCGCATATTAAGGCACTTGAAGCAGAATCGGTCACCGAGGCCGAAAGTGGCTGGGACATTATCATAATTTCCTTTCAATATCCCATCTATGTCTATAGAATATATTATCATCACTATCCGTTTCATCCGCTCTTAAATCGAATAATATTTCGCGATGCTGCATCATTTCTCATTTGGTTATAGCGTGATGTTATTGTTGGGTTAGTAACTCCCCTGATCTCTTATCCAAAATAAACTTCAAAGTCCCTTCTAAATTATATCGATTTAATCCACCCATATATGTACCACATGCGTCAGCTAACTATAGACAAAATAGTTTTATTATACGAACGAGCAATAATTTCAATGGCATCTGTAAGCAACACAAATTTGATCTGTTTTCTACCACAGTGCATTCAGCAAGGAGATGTTTGAGCCTTGAATTTTTTCGAAACAATCTTTAATTAGTACTATTATTATTTTTAGTATTATTGTTTTTTCTTTTTCTACTTCTATATAATATTTCACAAATTTGTACCCAGCCCTGTATGGTTGTTATACTGTTGATGTTCGTGTGAACAGTTGTAATATAATAGTTCATTAATTTTGTAACCAGTATCTATACGTGAAGACTTGTAATTGGCTTTCAAATTGCTACACAACTATTACATTATCATTTTAAAGCTGTTAGTCTTCCATGAAAATAAATAACTAAATAAGTAAGTCTGCTGAATAAGGAATTGTAATGAATTGTATGTATTGTTATTAATTTAAGTGAGAGAGTCGCTTGTGAGCTGCTTTGGGCGTACGTTAAATATGCTAATAGTTTATCCGCCTTTTATTGAGAAAAACCCATGTCAGTAAGAATGGCTTACATTATATTGGCTTTCATCTATGGAGGACGGTCGCCACATACTCTCTTTACATAGATAAGCTTCCAAGATAAACGGCTTCTAATATAAATTCTTGTGTATCTTGGGCAAGAGACAAATTAATATCCATTTTCACAAACTTTCACGCTTCATCGATGTCGAATATAAAACAGATTCTTTCTTTTCCTATAAATACCAAAACGCGAATGTGTCAGCAAATCGTATAACAATACGAGAACAAACAGACTTATTATTAAAATTAAATTAAGAAATTATTTCACAGCTTAAAAAACTAAGCGGTGTTAAGTATTTTGGTGTGGTAAAAAATTCCAAACAATAAAATGAACTCTATACATTTATGAAATGCGCAATTGCTTCAAATTAGAGCTTTAATATTTATTTACACAATTTTCAACAGATGTTGTTAGCTGCGTTCTTTGATAAATGGGTAATAAAAGAAAAACCAATTATTATCTTACACTGAAAATGCTTCCTTAGTTTCGCAACACGATATTAGCGGTTTCGTAACAACGGTTTGTTAGTGAAAAAATCTTTTGATTTATAGTACTCTCAAAAAGGAATAAATTTTCCCATTTTTGCAACATTTTTCATTGCTCCGCTCCTATTGGTCATAGCGTGATGTTATATAACCTACAGCCTTCCTCGATAAATGGACTATCACAGTAGTTCAAGAGATGCTGAGATGTAAAATGAATAGTTTTAACCTGTAAAAAGCTTCCATGAGATCCCGTGCGACGATTTTATTGGCTCCGATCGCACAGTAGTATGGACCTGGAGGCGCTGGGAATCCACCTGGAGGCCAGCCCAGAGGTCTTGTGTCAGTGGCGGTCAAGAAGAACTCCTGGTTGAAGCCAAACCACGGCTCCTCCACGTCAGCTTTCTCCGTAAGAATGACACAGCCTTTCCGATAGTTTGTTTCTATTTACAAAACATGTAAAAGTTATCTTTCATACTTTTCAACCTACAAGGCTATGTTATGTTCTTTTTTTGTATCTTTTACTGTGGATTATATCTAGTTTTCTGTGTTAAATAAATAAATAAAAACGTCTTTAACAACTGAATTTCAAAATTATATTACTAATTAAATTAGAATAAAATAAAACCTTCGAAACGAATAAGCTAAGCCACTCCACTTGAAACTCAAGGCTCTACCAATGACAGTTTCGCGGTCTTAAACAATCGAATTCGATTCAAGTCATAACATTTCAATTTGTGAAGATAAATGAATAGTTAATTATATTATAAATAAAAAAATCAAATATTTTCTTATGTTAAAAAAAATGTTTTAGAATCTAAAATTAGTAGTAATTCTCCAATACCTAGTACCGGATATGTGACGTTATGATACATGAAGTTTTAACTACCTTCAGAAATACCTCTGAAGGCAGTTGATTCTACAAAGTGTTGGAAATGACCCACAACTGATAGTTTTGTGACATTTGACACGTGGTGCCGTTACACCACTGTGGTAATACAATGCAATATGCCTTAATTTAAAATAATTTTTAAATATTATGTTACTTTAATCAATACTTATTATTATATATTATACTTTATATTTATTTTATTTTCATGGAAGACTAACAGCTTTAAAATGATAATGTAACAGTTGTGTAGCAATTTGAAAGCCAATTACAAGTCTTCCCGTATAGATACTGGTTACAAAATTAATGAACTATTATATTACAACTGTTCACACGAGCAGCAACAGTATAACAACCATACAGGGCTGGGTACAAATTCGTGAAATATTATATAGAAGTAGAAAAAGAAAAAGCATAATACTAAAAAAATAATTATAATACTAATTAAAGAGTCTTTATCTCCATGCTGAATGCACTGTGGTAGAAAACAGATCAGTGTTGTGTTGTGTTGCTTTAGATACCATTGAAATTATTGCTCGTTCGTATAATAAAACTATTTTGTCTATAGTTAGTTGCCGCATGATGAGAAGACGCATGACGCAATACATTAATAAATTACGGCATTTTATCTAACGTAAAGTCGATTTCGATTATGAATTCGAATAGAGTTTTCGATCGAGATTGGGATCAAATCTAAAAAAACCAAAACACTATAGTAATTTTCTAGATTAATTGAACAGAAATCTACGGCAACGAGAAGATAAATTAAACATGGACATGAAGGAAATGGCGTCTGTCTTTGTATACTTTGTGTTAATTGCTTTCAAGATTGTCTTTTGAAATTTCTTGTTTTGTAATAAATCCTGATTTACAGACTGTCGATATCAACTGTGCTAACAAACAATGTACAGGTGAAATTTAAGACAATCTAAATTTATTCCTTTTTCACTGTTGTTAATAAAAATACATCATAAATAGAAATACAGATCTTTCATAAATTATTAAAAATTAAGAACCATCTTTATCGAATAAATAACATATCGAAATCGGTCCATTTATTTAGGAGCTAAAACGGAACAAACAGACAAACACAGACACAAAGATATGTCAATCCCTCGCACCTCTATTTTTGTAAAGTTCGTCTCTGGGTTCAAAGCAAACTTTGATTTGTTTACGGATACAGTTTACGTAGGCCTCTTAAATATTCGACTTTCCGTCAAAGAAATCTTCAGCACTCAAAGCAAACTATAAAATCCTTATTTATTATATAAAATATACCGTCAGCTATAATGAAAAGTTCACGGTATCGGTTAGGAACGGGTAGTGCAATTAATCCTCGCATATAGTGTACAATGAAAATTAATTATTCGTGGCAGGCAGCGTGGTCGGAAATAATAAGACTTCATCCTGTCTGTACCACGTTTCGGCGCTCGCCAGTTCACGTTATTTTTAACTTCATTCGTTATCAAATTTTAACCTTTTATATTTACCGCCTCCTTGGTCTAGTGGTAAGCGCGTAAGCGTTACAACCGAGAGGTCCTGGGTTCGATTCCCGGCGGAGATAAAAAAAAACTCGGTCTGGCAGGACATAGAAGGCTGATCACCTACTTGCCCCTAAAAGAAAAAATCGATCAGTGAAACAGATGTGAAATGCATCTGCCCCATACCCCACTAGGGCACACGGGACTTCACTACTCACTTTATATTTACGATATTTGACACTGCACATAATTCAAATATGTATAAAAAAAATTATAAGGCGCTCCTATACTCAGAAAGCATCATTTTTGAAAATCTGAATAGACTACGCAACTGCGAGAACTGTAATTTTTTAATTTAGGTATTTGTTTAAAATTTAGTCTAACTTTAAACTTCTTTATATTTTCTTTTCTTTGTTACATTTAACAATTATTTAAAAACGAAATCATGCGTGATACTGTCATTTGCTGATTAAGAATTATTTTAAATATTTTCGATTTATTAGCTAAGTTTAAATTTCATCAAAAACCAAACATTTTAAATATCAATAAATTTATTATTTTCCCAATAGTAGCTCGGAGTCTGGAATTGTGCCCGGTGTTTGGCAATCGGCCTTTATTACACTAGGACTAAAACATCTCGCGAAACGTAGGTGTAATAAGTGCACCTCTGCCCACCCCTTCGGGGAATTAAATCCGTGATGATTTTATTATAATTATAATAAATCTATGGTTAATAATAAAAAATGAAATTTTTGTCTATTATGTTTATACATAGAATATCTATAAATTCAAATTTTCTTTAAACTATAAATATGTAATTTTATGCTCGCGGTTAAATACAATCATATACGAGTAAGTATATCTTGGAAAGTGCAAAAAATGCTAAACGTTTATGCGAAATTAAAAAATGCTAATAAATTGTATATTATTTAAATAACTCACGTGTAGGCTGATAGTTGTGCTGATAAGTATCTGCCAAAATCATTATATTGCTTCCACGTCGGAACGGGTCGTGATAAATGACTTCTGGGAAGATGAACGTATCTGAATTGTCAGAGCTGGCCTGCGCTGTGTTGCTACCATCGAAGTACCAGATTGGTAGATCTGAAACGAAAAAATTAAAGAAAAATAAGAATCTTCGAATGGATGAACAAATCATGTATTTTGAGTAAATATTAAAGTCATTAGATGAAAATATTTATTTATGTTTAGTCTGGTTTCTATTAATTTTTTAATGGTAAATTGATAAATTGCTTAAAATACATATTTCACCGACTTTCTTATTTAAACAGCCTTCAAACTTTTCTACTTGGAAGATCCATTTAGAAGGAAATGATGAAACTCTCTTAATATAGCTAAAACTTATTGATTTGTTTACATTGCAAGAAACTTTGGCAATAAATGTATTTACTTATTGCTGCGTTTATTTCACTGATCATGTTCCTTACAAGCAAGCAGGTGATCCTTTTTTTACATAAATACTATATAATACGTCATTATATATATTTTTTTATTGTCCCATACTTCTTAGCCAGGGCAACTATGTCTTATATTATTACTTACTATGTATTAACTTATACTATACGATATGAAAAACAAAACAAAATACCTAATAATGTAACTGTTAATAATTTTTCATGTTTTAAATTGTAAAAAATGATTTATATGTATTCTTATGAGAAACTTCTTTAATTACGTAACACCCTGAATAAGGAATATTTCATTGAATGAGGAATATTTCATTCTGTTTCTCCATATAGTTAAGCAAGCTTACATTAATATTTTCTAATTAAGTTATGTAGCACCTAACATATGGCTTTTCTATTTCAATTACATGTTAAAGTATACAAAATAAAGTGGTAATTAAGTATAATCCATGTTTATTACATGAGCGAACTGTTGGTTACGTGTAACAAGGCTAGGCTTTATTACAAATTAATAAGTTAATATATAATCTAACCTAAGTAATAATGCTACCTAAATTTCTACATGAAATATTAGTATACAATACTGACAATAGACTTGTGAAATGATTTCAGTCATTTTTTAAGACACTAGCGAGTGGAATTTAAATTTATTAAAAGAGATATAATTTAATTTCATATAAACATTAAAATATTTTAAGTATCCTGTCTAATAATCCTTTTACTTCTTCACGAGAGCGTACGATACTTACAATAGTTGTTGATTGTTACCAACAAATGTTTTTTGTATGTTGAATTTAGTGGATGTAATATATTAATTAAAGTTATATTAGATAGTTAAATAATGTAGGCTAGTTTAGTGTTAGAGAAAAATTATCGGTGTGAATGGAGGAGCCACATTTTATGCAAGATATATCCCAAGTGCCAAATCAGATGTGTACCTACCTTTATTTGTCTTCGGCACAAAATCAAAAGTCCTATCCTTCGATCGCAGGTTTATTCCACTGCCGTCCACCCACACGTAGGACGCCAAGATTCTATCACAAGGTATTTCTAAGTCTTCATATTTGCGCATTGCAGCCTTGTTTAAGGCGATCGGAACTGAATTCATCTTGAAATTTTTCTAATCTAAAAACAATGAAAGAAAAGGTATTTTTTGTATATTTTGAAAATTGAAAAAAATAGTTATTTGTTTACGGAGAGCAATCACCTCTGTAACTAAGGGCTGTTGGGGTAAGGAGAGTTGCGTGGGCAGTCCTGAGTTAAAATCTCAAGGAAACAATAGAATGTTTCAATTGGGCTATCAAAAACTAACGTGGCATCTAACAACTTACGTGTTTGTGTGTATAGGATTTTTTTTTATATTTATCTATTTCCTAAAGAGGTAGGCAGCGTTAATAGACTACAAGCAGTTTATACAAATAGTCTTTTGGTTGGTTAAACGTGCTCATCTCAGGAACTATTGCTTCGAATTTAAACATTCTTGTTGTGTTTGATAGTTCAATTATCGAGGCTGTGTATGTATATCAAGCTACGATGAAATTAACGCAGGTGAAACAGCGGGCACAGCTACTCTTTTATATTTAATGGAATATAAATAAATCGACAATCACAAATCCGATAAAGCTTTTATTGCTTTTACGAGGGATTTCGTATTCCTATTGAAAAATGGGCTTTTGGTGTAACTAATTAATTCTTTTCGATTCCTACGGGAAAAATATCTCAAATTGCTTATTATACCTTCAAATGGATCAAATTGCTGGAACTCAAATGTTTTACTTCAAATCGTGACTATTCAACACAAAAACCACTTTTATATTTTGTCCTGAGCGCGTCCGACCAAACAAACAAATTCTTCAGCTTTTTAATAAAGACTGAAAAATTTAGATAAATACTGTGACAAAGAGACGATTTTATATGTAACTAGATGTACCCAGCATGTACAGTTTACACCCGAGCTCACGATTTAAAAAATTAGGGTAAAGGGTGAAAAATGATTTTAAAAATTTATAAAAATCTGTCGGATCGTTTAAGAGGAGTACAAACACAAACACACGAGATTGTTATATATCTATATGTAATATAGATATATAAATGTAATTTATTTATATAATATGTAATATATTTGTTTGATTAAAGCTAGGCATGGTTTTATATTATATTAAAGGGCCTAGTTTTAATCAAACAAATATAGGCCCTTCATATCCATAAAAGCTGATCCAACGCGGCTAATAGCTTACGTGAGCTAGTATTTTACGATATCGAAAAGCACTAAACAATATTGGAGTTATGAAGTTCATTTCTGTGATTGGACCACGCCTAATAGGTACGGCTCATACTGGTTAACTTCCTTTATTATGACTTCTTTAACTCACGACATCATTTGTGTGTACAGTAAGATTTCATATCATAGCAATTGTGTACGCATTGTAACAAAATCCAGGCGAGGTACAGGAATTGTCTTTAAATAGATTGCTCCTTCCTTTTATAAGACTGTTAATTATTTAAATGATATCAAAATGTATTTTTTATTTGTGAATATGTTTGAAAAAAAAAATGATAACCCGATTGTGTGTCTTGACTGTTCTCAAATTTGGGCGCGTTCTTGAACAACCAGTAAACTTAGACCTAAATGACGTTCGCGAACATAATTATATTTGATTTAACATGAATAAAGATAGTTTTGACTTCACTGAAACTTACAAACTTACAACAACCCCTCTTCTTGCTTCGGGCGCTACAAATAAATTCTCTTAATGATATCACAATTTATGTAAAAACATTATTTGAAAATAAAATTTGATATTCTGTACAGGTATTCATAACGATTCGACATTCGCAGGTGTGAAATAACTTTACGAGGTAAACTTACAATATTTTATTCACCAAATCAAAGTTGTCCTATTCGAAAGCAAATTTAGGTAATTGGCATTTGAATAATTGTCAAAGTCAAACTTTGTGAATCACTCGGCTGAGGTTTCTCACATCGTCATTATATATACAAAAATAAATACAGACTTTTTGCATAGATTGTAAAATAAATATATCCAACTCCTACGCAATTAACTCTTACAATCATGAATAAAAAAGAAAAAATAGAAGCAAGATTGGTGCCTAGCAACAGAATATAATTAGTACTCTCAGAGAATTACTACATTGAGTGTGTTCTGACTCCCGTAGCTTGGATACAGAAGGCCGAAAGGTGATCTCCTATTTGTCTGTGTTTGATCACCCTGAATTGTGTCAGTCCCGAGTCCACTGTTTATATTCATGCTAAAATTGCATACAATTTCAATGTGTAATTTAAAATGTAAGCAGTGATAATGTTTCTTTACTATGTAGAAAAATAAAATAATAATTTTTCTGTTTCTATAATTACCCAACTTACCCTGACATTCAATTTCTTGAAATTTTGATATATTGGCTCTGTTTCAAACACAAATTAATTTCTCATATCAATTTAAACATAAAGACATAATTGACATTCCAATGTGACTGAAAATTCAACTTTTTCTCCAACATGCCAGAATTAAAATCTAAAAATAAGTATCTATAACGGGATTGATTTGAGTATTAATCATTTATCCCGTTTACTCGCTAATATAACCAACAAGCCGCGAGCCGGGCTCGTTGGTTTTTAATACCGCGGTATTGCAATGATCCACGGGCGAGCTTTACCGACGAGCCATTAAACCGCGGTTTTACTCGCCCGTTGATCACCCGCTTAACTATATGCGAGTCATGCGAGCGTGCGGATCGGACGTGTTACAGAGAAAATATTAAATAATC
The DNA here is from genome assembly GCA_912999735.1 of Aporia crataegi. Classification (NCBI taxonomy): domain Eukaryota; kingdom Metazoa; phylum Arthropoda; class Insecta; order Lepidoptera; family Pieridae; genus Aporia; species Aporia crataegi. The sequence continues at coordinate 823,335 of OU538742.1, forward strand.
CTTTTGTACTTTTGATTAAAACTAAACTTAAGTGCTCTTGTAATAGATCAGTGTTTTGAATTGTGCAAAAGTCTGTACTTACGATTATCTTGCTTTGTATCAAATTGGACGACGCAGCGGTAACGGCTCTTCACCACCTCGAGTAAAAAGGACAAGCTCTTATTTTTTCTCCTGCTCAATCAACGGTGCGTCTGCGTCTATAGAACTTGTTGTAAACACAACGAAGATCAACATGAGTGTACTTCGTTCACCGACTGGAAGTGGCACGCATACGCCTATGGAGCGCAGCGGTTCCCAGCCAAATTTAGCATGTCAAAGTACGCCAATAAGGCCAGACTTTCGTATGAAACGGAAACATATGCATAATGATGATGAGCAGGCAGTACAGCTTGCTGATATACAAAAGAAAATGGCAGACATGATGACACTCCTAACTACATCTACGAATGCTCAGAAAGAAGGTACTAATCAAATACGAAGTGACATTGCAACGATTAGGGATGAAATAAAAGATATCAAGGCTGAAATGCGATTAACGACGCAGAAATTAGATGACTTAACCACAGAGCAAAATGTTGCAAAATCCAAAATACGGGAACTAACAAAATCTACAGTGAATATCAACGCAAAAATAACTTCTATTGAGTCTGATGTGCAAAATTTAAAGCAATCTAGCATTGAAGTTGCAAAGGAAATATCAATGAATGAAATATTAGCTGAATTCAGCGAACAGGTTATAAGGAAGAAGAACATAATAATATCTGGCATTGTGGAGCCTTCATCAAGTGACCCAAGGGAGCGTATTGCTTTAGATAGAACAAATGTTATTAATACGCTGAAAATGATATCCAAAGACTGTCCTGACCCGGAAAAAGCAATCCGTGTTGGAAGATACAAATTGAATAATAACCGCCTGATCAAAGTTTGTTTTGGAACTGATGACGCAGCTAAATTTGTTCTTCGAAACAGAAACAATCTCAAAGATGATAAAATAAAAATTTTCTTTGATCAAACTCCCTATCAATATAAAGAATATAAAACACTCAAAAAAGAATTACAACGCCGAACTGAAAATGGAGAAGAAAATTTGCGTATTAAGTATATAAAAAACATTCCAAAGATTGTAAAAGAACAACCAAAAAAGTCCGAAGCATAAAAATAACACAAAATGATAATATTACTTCAACATACCAAGTAACCAATAACTATGATAATCTAATAATTAACCAAAAATCCCTCAAATGTCTGTATGCCAATACTAGAAGCTTTGTCAAACCCGGCAAATTTGACGAATTTAAATGTATAATAGAATGCTTTAAACAAGTACTACATGTGATAATATTTACAGAGACGTGGTTAAAGTCAAAAAATGAAGCCGAAAGATTCCAAATACCAGGGTATACCCACTATTACAACTACAGAGAAGGCGTCATTGGCGGAGGTGTATCAATATATGTCATCAAAACCCTAAAACACACTTTAATTGAAGAATTTGAAAAAGAAGATAATCACTATCTTTGGATACATCTGGAAAAATTCGGTATTGATATGGGTGCAGTATATAAGCCTGGTCGAACAAATATTGATAGTTTTCTAGACACCTTCTCGCTGCAACTACATCAAAGAAAAAGAGCTATAATTTTCGGGGACTTTAACTTTGACTTATTAAACCCAGACCACTCAGTTGAGTTGTATAAAGATACACTGATTGAAAACGGATACGCAATAATCAACAGAATAAGCTCAGATGACTGCACACGAGTAACCTCTAAAACTAATACCCTGTTGGACCATGTTTTAACAAACTTAAAAGAACACCAATATCATCTAGCTACCATTGAATCATCCTTATCAGACCACAAACAAATATACTTTGAGGTGAAACAATATGAACAAGAACCTAAAAGCAAGTTGACATATGAAGGAATAGACTATAAAAAACTCTATGAAAAGGTACATTACAAAACAAAAATGAATAATAACAACAAAGTGTACACTATCTTTGAGAATGAACTGCTGGCAGACATAAGAAGTTGTAAAATTAAGAAAAACAAAATTCTAAACAGACCAAAGCAAGAATGGATCAATAAAAGTATTTTGGACAAAATTAACTACAAAAATATGCTATGGCAACAATATAAAAACAACCCTAAAGACAAAACAATCGAAAATAACTTTCTGAAGACTAGAAACACAGTATCAAATGAAATCCAAAAAATGAAGAATAAACATTATCAGGAAGCATTCACTGAGCTTAAAAATAACCCAGCAAAGATGTGGAAACTAATAAACAACCTTACCATGAATAAGATTAAGGAAACTACGATTCCAGCAAAACTTATCAAAGGCCATACAGAATTAAGTAATGGACAGGATATCTGTGAATGTTTTAATGATTTTTTCTCAACTATCGGTTACACATTAGCACAAGATATTCCTGTTAAGTACCACAATAATAAGATTTACACAAACTCAAAAGCTGATAGTAATCACAAAAACTTTGGACTTTCTATAATTAAACCGGCTACTAAGGAGGAGGTTATTAAAATAATTAACGATTTAGATAATAATACTAGCTCAGGTGTTGATAAGGTTAGCACTAAATCAATAAAGTGCATAAATAATCTAATAGCCCCAGAACTAACTAGCTGTTTAAACTTCTGCTTGGAGCAAGGTTTATTCCCTAATAGTCTTAAAATCGCTAAAGTCACTCCAATTTATAAATCTGGAAACAAATCTGATCCCAGTAACTATCGTCCCATATCTGTGCTTCCAGTAATCTCAAAAATCTTTGAAAAGGTTATCTATGATCGTTTAGAAACATATTTAAACTCTATAGACTTTCTGTATCAAAAACAATATGGATTTAGGCCCAAATCCAATACACTATCTGCAACTGTAGACTTAATCACTAAATTAAAAAATAATATAGACGAAAAAAAGGTTGCCCTTGGTATTTTCATAGATCTTAAGAAAGCATTCGACACGGTTAGTCATAAAATTCTCTTGAATAAATTAAAGGACATGGGAATAACTGGAAGCGCATATGGAATTCTCGAATCTTACCTTAGCGAGCGATTCCAGGTAGTTAAACTTGCAGAATATGAAAGTAGTCCAAAATCAATTACTTACGGAGTCCCGCAGGGATCAATTTTGGGCCCACTACTTTTTTTGATTTATATAAATAGTATCAGCAATCTGAATTTAAAAGGAGACATATCGCTATACGCAGATGACACAAATTTATTTTACTATGGTCACAAAATTGAATTCATCGTTCAAGATGCACAAAGTGATTTAAACCTACTAAATGAATGGTTGCAATCTAATTTATTAACAATTAATGTCGCAAAAACCCATTTTGTGATATTTGCAGCAAAGAATAAAAAAATTGTTAATTTTCCGGCATTAAAAATTAACAACCAAACTATATCTCGGGTGGTCAGTGAGAAATACTTAGGTTTGACTTTGGACAATAGATTAACATTTAAAACTCACATAAAAAATACAAAGCAAAAAATTATATCTCTGTGTGGAGCGATTCGTGGAATAGTCGGCTGCCTTCCTCGAAGTGTACGTTATATCATATACAACTCCCTAGCTAAACCACATCTTGACTATTTGATAGAAATCTGGGGATCAGCAGTAAAAACCAACCTTAAACCACTCCAAACATCACAAAATAAATTAATAAAAGTTTTATTCAATTATGATTTTCTCACACCATCTACAAAAATTTATAAAGAAACAAAATTACTGAACATAGAACAAACATACAAATATTATTCATGTATCCTAATACGTAAAATACTCCAAAAAGACTTGCACACAAGTTTAACTTTTACAAAAAAGATAAGTATACAAACCCGAATTTTAAGGAGCGCAAATAATTTAATACTGCGTCCTCCAAGGACAAATTACGGGAAAAAGAATATTACTTATGAAAGTGCATTTTTATATAATAAACTCCCGGATACAATAAAAACCACTAAAAGCCTAACTATGTTTAAAAAACTTTTAAAAACTAATTTATTGAATAACATATGATCATAATATCACAGATTAACCATATCTAGCAACTTTTGATCTTTGTTCTTTGCCCCACTACGTTGTGTATTGTGACCATTGCTACACCGATACCTACTCGTTTTTGTGACTGTTCTACCGATCTTGTTGTAGTGGTACTATTTATTTAAGTAAGTTACACCTTACCCTCATTGTCAAATGATGTCAGCATGCTCGCATGATAGTAATTAAGTTACCTACATTTTATTATTATTATATTTTCTCAAATAAGTGAATTGTAAAAATTCTTATGAGAATAAATATCTTTAAACCCAACTATAACATTATCTAAATTTAAAAAAATTGTAAGAATTTATGTGTCATTATTATTCTTTTTAACTATATATTTTATCTGTATAATCTGCTGTAAGTCAAAGCTAACTGACAGTAGCTTGTAGCTTATAAAAATTCATTGGCTATTAAAATTGGCAAGGTTTATTTTTTGTAAAATCTTTGTACGCAATCCGCTTTAGAAAATCATATTATTGTACTATGAAAAAGTCAGGATGAATTTGATTAAAATTTTTGTTTTCCTCATATTTATAAATATAATCGCCGCAAATAATGTTCTGCAAAGTAAAGATAACAGACAGAATATTACGGACATAAATCAAACATCTAATACCACGCCCAGAATAGTTTCATCCAGACGATGGCAAGTAAGTAGAGTGACTCAGAAACGATACGAAATTATTAACGTTTTATGGAGAAAAACAAAAACCTTTGATGATGTTGAAATCTCTATCAATAGTACAAAAGATAAAGGAAAAATACGTTCATCTCGTACAGAAAAAAAGCATAAATTTCTAAACAGTTTACCTAATTTAAAAAGGACAACTCCAAGTAACATAGAATTCTACTATTCAGATATTAATGACGAACGAATTAAGAGAAGGGATTCCGACACCCTAGGACGAACGAATCATTTAAACATAGAAACGCGTTCTGTTATTAATTCGCCATTATTCTTATTTCAAGTGCAGTACGAAGCTTGCACATCAACGCAAAATTCTATTATACATACTCCGAAAACAAATATAAAGAATAATATAAAACGAAGCAAATTTTTTGATGTACTAAAGGTTTCAAAAAACTATGACGATGAAACGTGTCCCGTTACGACAGCATCATTGGAAATAGCAAGCTCTTCTCATAATAAAAACACTATTTTAACGAAAAACGATCCACTGTCGACAACCGCTTACGACAAAATTAAATTCTTTGAAATGTACGACAGTCAGACGCCAACACAAAAAAGCGAAGTAAGAGATGTACAAATAGATGAGGATGAAAAAATATTATTAGAAGACATTAATTTTGATATGAAACATACAAAAAAATCGAGATACGTAAAAAAGCACGTTGATATGCAATCACCAACTGGCAGTAAGGATGGTAAAAATTATTCTGAAAAAATGTTTAAAACAAACATCCCAACGCAAAGTTCAACAAAGCATTCCTTGATCAGGCCAGCTGTTTGGTCAAAGTATCCATTCATCGCTCTATTTGTACATAAACCCACCCAGGTAATTAATTTAATCACGAATACTCATACGAATATAAAAGATACGTGCGCAAACGCTAAATAAAGTCACAATCAATAAATCTGGTCTAATATACAGTATCTACCGTAAATAAGCAAATGAAATTGAAGACAATTTAAAAATCTCCCGATATGTCAATTACATATTATAAGAATACTTCCTTAACATTCATAAATTGTAGCCAATATTTCTAGAATGTCAGCTTTCAAACAAAAAAACTTCGTCGAAATCAATCAATAAGAGAATTTATTATACTCTTTAACAAGAGGGTTAAAAAGTTTTTCGTTTCTTACAAAACAATATATTAATTGCCCTTGACTATTGTGAACTGATCAAATAAATACACTACGATAATGTTATTTTAGGTGCGATGTGATGCGGCGGCATTAAGCCCCCATTGGCTATTGGCAGCCGCTTCGTGTTTATACAGACATTACATGGATTCCTTTTCAAATGGCCAGTCGGCATATGTAGCTTATTGCACGGAGAACTGGAAGAACGCTGAGCGAATAAGTTATGTTAAACGTAGTATAATTCATCCCCGCTTCGATTTGAAAGATACTAAATATCTATATAATATTGGTGAGAATTTTAATTGCTTTATTTCATATATTTTACTAAGTTTTATGAAAGTCACTCGTGTTACGTCAAACTGTTTAAGGTATGTTATACTGTTTCACTAACATTTTATTTATAGCTTTTTATGGCTTCCCAATCGATACATTTAACCGCCTCCTTGGTCTAGTGGTAAGCGCGTAAGCGTTACAACCGAGAGGTCCTGGGTTCGATTCCCGGTGGAGATAAAAAAACTCGGTCTGGCAGGGCATAGAAGGCTGATCACCTACTTAAAGAAAAATCGATCAGTGAAACAGATGTGAAATGCATTTGCCCCATACCCCACTAGGACACGGGACTTCACTTTACAATCGATACATTTATTTGTTTCACTGGGATTCAAACCCAGACTAACAATTTTAAATATATGTGATATATTTAGAATTGCTAGCTGTGACCGCAATATCGTTAGCGTGATTAGATGAAAAAAGGCTATCAGCTTTCTTTGTTATTTATATAATATTTGTCTTGCCGTGATAAAACTCGGTTCAAGTTTGAACCAATCAGCCGTAGTAGAGGTGGTAGTTTATTTTGTACACTAACCTACTCTTTTTACAAACAAGGTTTAATAGAAATTGTGAATTCGATGTCTGAGACGTGTAATGGATGGGCTCCGGTGTCACTAATGTCCCATCAAATGGCGGACACCGACGACGGCACTGTAGGAGTGGCTGTTGGTTGGGGGCTTGACCGGTGAGTTTATTTATTAAGAGGAAAAAAATTGGATATTGAACAAAGGTACTTGCGCCCCTATATTCGGATTTTTAATTATTACAGATGTATGTTTTTGACAATTCAGATATCATATACGTTTTCTGCTTTGAATTTTTTGAATAGAAAATAACAAAAAATATGAAATAGAATTAGATAAGGTGAAACATATATATAACTATGTAAATAGTGTTTTGTTTTGTGCATTCAATGCACAATACGAACTAGAATGTAAATTTTGTTTTGTTTTGTAAATAGCTAATTGAAAAACAGAATAAAACAAATTATTAATGGTTTAAAAAGGTTTTCTCAAAAAAGGTTTGTATCCTATGGATTATTGGATTGTAATATTTAAAAAAATCCTTAATAATTATAGTAACTTTAATAATATGATAATAAAAAATGTAATGACCATTTTAAAAATAATTAATAGATTTTTAAGTCTTAGTTTTTCTCGCTGAAACAAAAAATTCCAGAAAAGATTATTTTTATTTTGCTATATATATATATATATATATATATAAATATATATAGCAAATAATATATATATATATATATATATATTTTATTTGCTATATATAAAATGCTTTCCGTTTTCAATGGATACGTTTCAAAATTTTCAACACTTCTGAAATGTTATAATTCAGTGAAATTAAAAATTCAAGTATATTTATGGACCTTCTTCTTTTTGCGTCGTTGTTTTTGCTTCAGTTTTAGCGACGCGGGTTAAATAAGGTTAGTTATTAAAAATTTAATATCATTTATAGTTTACTGTTGAAAACACAACACCAACTCACATATTATATAACATTATAATTACAGTTTCTAATGAACATAATTAAACTGTAATTAAGTGAAAATTTGTTACACAATTAGTATGCTCAAAACTATTTATATCCATTGAAGATATCTCTATGTTTCGTCAGGTACGTTAATACGTGTCACTTGAACTCGGTAACTTTACCATACAAAGGAGAAGGAAGTTTGTCATGTTTGCAGATAACATCCCGAGGGACTACAAAAATATCCCAGATTCCCTTTTAGAAAGTTGAAATTGAGGTCTATAATTTTTTGATTCATAGTGAAAACTCTGAACTCTAGAAATTGAAGTTCATGCAGCTAAGGCATTTTTGCGATCAGATGCGTGAATCACTAAGAGCAGAAGAGGTTTTTTTTCAGATATAATGCGAACTACCTCAATGATAACCAATCACTTTTGGTTTATGAAAGCTACATTTATTCAGGCAATTGTCCAGGATTCACAGAGTATGTATATTCTTTATTGCTTGACAGCATAATACATAATGTTTATGACAAAAGCGAGTTTGTATCTGTTTAACTTGCTTTTTATCAGAGACAACCTTTGTAGCCTCTTTGGTCATGGGACTGATATTTAATATGTGTTACGCGGAACGTCAGCGTTCGATTTCCGGTTTCAAATCAAACTTATTTGAATAAATCAAGGAAAGGTTTGCTTAATTTACCATTTGCATTAAATTTATATAACTAAATAGGTAATATAATTCTAATGTATCTGTCTATTTAATGTAATGCACTTAATCTGCTCCAGCTATTATGAAGAATGTAGCCATTAATAGAGTGCAATAAAACAATAAACCATCTCTGCAACTCCTTAGTATCGCTAAAAATCACATTCACTTTCACAATTTTGCATTTTTTGCATTAGTAACTATGCTTTGGTTAGTATTTTTTAGGATTCATGTGATTCATGTCATGTTCAGTATGAAGGTTCGGTAAAAAAACTTTTCATAATCTGCAAATTTCTAACGTTTTTATACCGTATCTTTTAGGGCCAGCAAGTTTCAGACTATCCAATATAAAAAAGCAGTAGTTCCTAAGCTAAGGTTGTTCAACCAGCCTAACAAAATCTTCAGCTTTATAGTATAAATAGTCTTTTTGTTTTTAGCGTCGCTTCAAAATAAATTAGTACCAAAACAATCGTTAATTGTTTCAAAAAGCTTCGTCTACCGTGAACATAACTCAAAGACTGTACTTCACCATAGTCACATTACGAGTACTTTACAAGATTAGTATAATCGACTTAGAAAATGTTTCAACTCAGCGCCGCCTAACTTATTAAATTTATTTAAAGATTAACAAAGCAATCTCCTAGTTAAATTATTTCAAGTAAGAAGGCAAATTTTGTGCCACAACGCCATAATAGCTATTAACGTATACGAGGATAATATTTTATAGGAAGGAATTGAATTTCTGTATGGAGTTACATTTATACACGAGCCAGGTTTAAATGGTCATCAAGTTTTATTATATCCATTTAATCAGGATTCTTATTTCGATTACGCAGAAAACAGAAGTTAAATGGAAATCAATTAAAAAAAAAACACAAATATTTTAAGTCTAAATAAAAATGTCTCAAGAATGAAAGATCTTCATAAAGTGTAGCTAAGATTTTATATAGATTTCATATAGATTAAGAAGCATTTCGACCTCATCAGCATTCAAACAAGAATTAACGCATTGAAATTCGTTTATTCGTGTAGGAGCTACGATGCTACGAACGAACACTCAACTTTCAAAAATTTATATATCAATTTATATTATCAGTGTTTAAATCTGTTAAACTGTAAAAGGTCTTTTAAATTTTATCAAAAACAATGTTGGCCAGTAGCCCCAACCTCGGCATGGTCCAAATGTCCAATACGATACTCAGTTTGTCCTATGACGTGAAAATCGTCAACGTGGCTGTATTTACACGTGGAATTAATTATTTCAGGAAAAGTCAGAAAAGGCCAAACATGTACTGTCTGTCATTATCCACTTCCGACGAAATTACGGATCCCGTCTACGGAGCGATTCTCTTGATTGGTGGGAAACTAATTGCGCTCCACTTACAGGTACGTTTGAACTATAGGATTGCGAAGTCTACTTTTCTAAGAAGCTATTTAATTAATCTCTCACAAAGGATGAAGGGCGGTAAAGCGCTTATATGTCATTATGGTGCTTGATAGGTAATTAAAATTGAATTTCCGCTATTGTTTAGGGTAAGGGTAAATCTTCGAGATCTTCGAGGTGACTCGTTATCCAGGGTACGAAGTTTAGTTGGTATTATATTATTATACAAGTGATATCCCGCATGTCTGTCCAGTGTTTGCCCCATTTTAACCCTTTAAAGTTATTTCGTGAAAGAAGGTAGTCATATCCTTCGAAGGTTTTCTGGGCCAATTTCATCAAAATCAGTTCAAAGACACATGTTTTCTCTGTAAATAAATATAGATAATAGAATCGAATTCAGGGTATGTTTTTAAAAAAAAATTACCACTGATTTTTATTTATGAATACATATAGAACCCAAGTGTGAAAAAAGGTCTGTCATTATTCTGCAGTTAAAAATAATTCAGGATTTTAGAAGTTAACGAAACCATCTCATCAAAATTTATTACGTAATTTTGGTTCAGTTATCTTCTAACCAAATTCGCATTTGAAATCCTAATTAGTGATAGGAGATATCAACGCGTTGAGACATTTCTGGGAACCGGAAACGTGGCTCATTATCAGACGGACAGAGTTGCTTTAGAATTTATAATATTAAGTAAGGATAGTAGGGAAGTAGGGATTATATCGGTTACAAACCTGTTGGCTCCAGATAATCCCAGCTATGTGAAGCTTCGGCTTACCATACAAGTCCTGAAAAGTTATAATGGTAATATTAATATTATGTTTATAAATATAATAATCATAAACAATCTTGTGTTGCTCTCTAGAGAAGAAACGACAATTTTATTTCATTAATATGCCAATCATTTTTTAATAACAATCCTTTTTTTAACAAAAATTAATTAAACATTTTTCATTAAAACACATTTAATCTTTTTCTTTGTCATGTTCAGTATGAAGGGTCAAAAGAACTTTGCATTATCTTGAAATTTCTTATAAGTAAGAACCTTAAGAAGAAACTTAACTATAAGTGGTTAAGTTTGTCCTCTTTTTTTATTGTTTGCATAACTTAGATTTATTATTAAAGTTTTTCTTTTATGTTGTTGTGTATTGTTTGTTTGTATTAATATTCTTTTCTTTCATTTAACGGTTTGATGAGGTTTTTGTTTATTGGAAAATATAGGATTAAATCTCTGAAAAAAGTGTAATAAAATTCCTTTTCGCTGCGACAGTAAATTTTGTTCTTAAATTGACGTCTACCGTTCTACCGGAATCTTAATGTAAGCCTGTAATAAACAATTCTTGTTATAAGGGTAATATTTTTGTTGATAATTACGTAGAATGAAGAAAATTTAAGTATTATTTCTTTATAGGAGGAGTTTGGTCCTTTGGGACAACAATCAGCGTTGTATACTGGTGTTTGGCGTCATATTCCGTGGTTACTAGATATTGCAAGAGAGCCGGATGAATATTTAAGCATTTCGTAGTTTGCAAATAAAATTTTATCGGTGTGTGTTAAGAGGAAAAAAATTAGATAGTCTGGTTTTAAATTTTTGTTTTTTATTGGTATTAATAACACCTCAATTTTTTTGTAAATTCGTCGTAGCAAGATATTTTAAAGCCTTCCTCGATAAATTGACTATTCAATACATGAGTATTTTAATTTGAACTTTCAACCAAACTAACAGCTTTATAATCTTAGATAGAAGATATAGATTACAAGAAATTCTATGAGTTCATGTCATTGGTCGTATCAGCATCGCAGCGAGCCAAGCCGGGTGAATTAAATACATATTATAAGCCTTTAAGTAGAAATCTTTTACTAAGCAGAGTGGCATTTGAATATAAATCAAAAGTCAGTGATGTGTGTGATTGTACTTGCGACAATCTTTTGACAATGAACAAAATCACTGAACCATGAAACTTTAGTATAAACCTCGTATAGGTTTCCGTTTCAATAAAGTAACAAAATTTTAATTCGACATGTAACTGAAATATCATAAATATGGCAAAGTTAGGTTTTCTAGATCCGTTTCACTAATTATTCTGTATAATTACGTGTATAAATTTAAAAAGAAAAATAAAACCGACCTCAAAATGCACTAAAAAAGGAAAAATAAATTTTGTGTTATAAATGAACGTACTTTACGTCTTCTTTTTATTCATTTATTTGGCACTGCCTTTCGAAAATCTACTTTAATTTAAAAATAACGTCTGCACTTTGCCAAGTTCCAATCTATTTACATAATGTTTTGGTGTTTATGAGTTAAATCAAAACGAATTTTCACACGGAAATTAACTGTACTTAGATTTTTTTTAGATTTAAAACTCGTATACAATTATGATTAGTAGTAACTTTAATATTCAAATAAAACAAAGCATTTTCTATTTATTTTTTATTTACTTCTTATAATCTTAAATTATTGTAGGTCTACCAAATATTGATGTGTGACTAATTAACTGAGACATGGAATGTAGACACCTACAAATATGTTATAATACTTATTATAGAGAGACATTTACGCCTGAGTTCAATATGGCCTACGGATGAAGAAAAGACGAATAGAATTTTTCTACGTATGTGACATCCTTCGTTAATAGCCAGGTCCGGGCGAATAGGTTCGTGCTATACTATAGTTCGGTTTGTGTATACGTGCCTCGGGGTCGTTTGGGCGCACGTTACCCGGCAACATTTGTGAATATGCTTACAAGCCTGGTAACGGCTAATAAAATTCTATTTCACTTTGGACACGTTTTTTTTTCATATTAAATGAATTTTTCCGCATATGTTTCAAAGAATAAAAGTTATGGTATTTTGAATACCAAGCCCGAGCGCTAGAAACCCGCCTACGCCTCGTAGATCTACGTAGGCTGGCTACGACGTAGGTGTGGCGCGTAGGCGCATAGGTTACGACATCTACGAGATTAAAATGTATTAGTGCTATCAATAAATAACAATTATCGCCTACACAACAATTTTCACGTAAATTTTAACTAACGATATCAGTGTAATTTTTCTTTAAGAAATACAAAGACGTAGCCAGGGGCAATTGTCTTAGGGGGTTTAAACCCAATTTTTTTGCCATCATCATATATTTCAAACAAATATTTTATTCAAACAGACTGTCACTTATAATATTAAGGACCAACTATGCATCACAATTTCATCAGCCATGATTTCGTCGGTGCGTTATAGACTATAGAGTCTATAACCTCCCTTAATCAATGGATTATATAATGCGAAAAAAAATTCAATTCAAACCATCCTAAAAAAAATCTATAGCTTAATAATGATAGAATTAAGTGTTTCTTCATATTTAGTCGTCGAAATAATTCTTGCTCATGACTGCGCGCATCCAAGGCACGTAATTGGCAGTTCTCGTGTAAATTCCGTATTTTCCACGCTTTCCGCAGCCATCGCCAAAGCTTGTTATACCCTGAAATAATTGCATATTTCATTTAACAAAAGTAATAAAAGACGTTCAAAAGTTATAGATTTTAAAACATATAGGTACGGAGAGATTAAAAGGTCACACGCCATTCGCCACAGACTTAAATATTCAAAATATTATAAACAAAGTCTACACATCTGGACCAACCAGTTACTGGGTGCTTTTGTCTGTAACATGATGCTGAGATCATATCACAGCTATCACATCTATTTTTTGTTTGAGTTTATTTCTTTCCTTGTAAGTTTATTGTTTTATTAGTTTTGTTCTTTGGCCTTGTTCGGCGTAGAGGTAAACGAGTTAGGTATTGTAAATAATATTATTCCTAAATTTATTGTAATATTGCTTCTTATTTTATTAATAAATTTAATTATTTGACAAAGTGGAGGTTAATAATATTCATAATGTTTATAATATTTAGTATTAATCATATTATGATTTAAATATTTATTGATATTGAACCTTACTTGCAGTACTGCTCAGTTGAAAAAAAGAAAATTGAGGAAGTATCCTTGGAAAACTTTCCACTGTGTAAACAGAGTTTACTCAAGACTATATAGAATTATTTATTAATGTTTATTCTATTTAATGGGAAGGAAAAATGAGTTCTTTAGTTATTTAATATATATGTATTTAAGTGAAAGTTTAATGGTATTAGGATGGCTCCAATATGGATTCTAATTAAAGTTAAAATTAGTTGTGTGGGGTTTTTTTGAGATCCATCTATCTGATTATAAAATTGACTTCACTGATAGAAAACTCGACTCTTTCCGAATGATGTGAGGCAATAATTTATTGTGTAATCCTTACTTATATTATAAATGCAAACTTAACCGTGCCTATCTGTCTGTCTGTTGCGGTTTCACGCCAAAACTACTGGACCGAATGAAATGAAATTTAGTACACAGTCTAGAGCCTGAGAAAGGACATAGGCTACTTTTAAATGCGAAAAAAGGGTTGTAAGTAGTTGAAAGGGGGGATGAAAAATTCTATGGAAGTATTGTTATTTTTAGAGCTTAAAGTTTTTAAGCTATAAAAACTGAAACTGAAATCACGGGACACAACCAGTATTAGTATAAATACAAGATAAGATAGATATTACAATGTATTCAAATTATTTAATAATTATAAAATTCTGAAAGCATAACACGACAGTCACATTTATGTGTCTGTTTTACTGAACATTTACTTTACTGTATGTGGTCAGCCGTCTATGATTTTTAAAATGATTACTTGGGCACCTATGAAATTAGTATTAATATTGTTGCCTTATTGAGCGAATCTTATTACTCAATAATTTAAAAGCTCAAGTTGAAGTTACACAAATACTAAGTCACATTTTGGCTTTTTTTAAATACTTTATTTACCTGTAAATAATATCGCATAGATCTATCTCTACATAGCAAAGGGCCACCGGAGTCTCCAGCGCAGGAGTCGCGTCGTCCGCGTCCAGCGCAAACCATATTATCCGTGATTGCATACTGCCAATACGAACGACGACATACACCTTGCTGAATCGTAGAAACCTGAAAAATATTTTGAAATAGCTAGCAAAATTAAACACAATGGGACGTGATTTTAAACCAAAAAAGAATATAAGTTTGACATAGATATATGTGGTCTGTGTCTTGAGTATACTAATATTAAACTGTATTAAAAATTGTGTAGAACCGTTAAAAACTTTTAAAGCACATGAGAAATCATGCTGCACGCACCGGAAATTTTAATAAAATGTCGTCTAGTTTACCATACAATTATTAAATGCTTGTATCTTTAATGCATTTCTAGTCATCTTAAAGAAATGTCCATATGCTTTCATAAGGATTGTAATGTAAAGTGTAAAGTGAAGTCCCGTGTCCCCTCGTGGGGTATGAGGGGAGGCATTTTACATCTGCTGCACTGATTGATTATTTATTATAGAGACAAGTAGGTGATCAGCCTTCTATGCCCTGCCAGACCGAGCTATTTTTTTTATCTTCACCAGGAATCGAACCCAGGACCTCTCGGTTGTAACGCGCTTACCACTGAACCAAGGAGGTGGTCAATCAAGTCAAGGATTGTAATGTGCAAAGTGATTATGTTACTGCAACGTGTTATAATTTTAAAAAACATTATAAAAAAACACATTAAAATAACCCTAAATAACCCTTAGACACCAACTTTGAAATATTTGCTTTAAAACATGATAATTTATTTTTTATTAACTAATTTACACTACACTTTTACGTTGGTTTATTTTCTGTAACCAATTCGATTGTTGAAGACAATATTATTCCCATTCGTGTATTGTATATAACAAGTACTTGTATATAACTATGTACTACAAAGTTGATACTAAGCAATAAATTAAAGCATCTATTCATAGATGGATAGATAAGACATGTTTTCTTGCAAATGGTTTTTATTTAGGTTAAGAACTACAATACTTAATTTATAAGATCACACTTTAGTTAAAAGTGTAAAATGCAATTATTAAAATTTATTATAATAATTTACAATAATGCAAACGAACGACGCATGAAAAACTTTTTTTATTACGTCGTATTTTGTGTTTTAATGCATTATTAGAAAAAATTCAAAATAATATTGTCCGAGCAAAGGCTGTACATTTGCTGATTTATGCATTTCTTAGTATTAACAATTAATAAAGGCCGCATTCAGTGTAATTCAGTGTAATTAAATGATAAATTTATCATAATTTCTACAAGAGATCTCCCATAAACATTTTAATTAGTACATCCTTTATATATTATCATTTTTGTTGTAAATGTATATTTGAGTTCATATTTAATTTTATATATTTATTTTTACTAAAATGCATCCCCTGACCCAGAAACCGTACAGCCATCATTAATTTCCATCAATATTTTATATAAATCCTCACCTGATGCAGTAACAAAAAATATTGAAACGAGCGCTCAAATAAATCAGTAAGTTGCCGAAACAACGGATTAATGAAAAATAATGCGAAATTTTTACTTTTGTATAGTACTCATATCAACCAGCTTATAATTTGTCATTTCATTGGAAACATTTTTAGGATTCATCTAAATCAACCCATCGTTTTCTAGACTGATATACCAAGGTTAATATGGAATATATAAAAAGAGGTAATACTAGATATGTTTAAGTACAGTATAATTGTTTAGTTATTTAATGAATATTAAATATTTTACGTGTATATTACGGGATAATATATGTATTTGCAACCATAACATATAGATAGGTGCTAAGTGACACAATTATATACCTACATAAAAGAGCTGTACAAACAACTATATAACGTTTAGGGGCTCTAGATAAGAGCCTCTTATTCTCGAAATCCATTAACACTGGAATATTTGTATGGAAATGACATAAGTCGTTGCGACAACGGCACTAAACGACATATTTAAACAAATTTCAAGCGTTAGCGTGTATCGAGAAAGCGTGAGATTCTTGTCTATAGGGAAAGGTTTTGCGATACTGTTTGTAAATGTTACCTGTGCTTCATGCAAAATCCTTGTTCCGTGTACGTCAGTTGGTCGTTTTTTACCCCAGCCGAGAATTACACACGTCGTATGGGGCGCCAAGGTTTGGTGTGGATTTGGAAGGCATGCTATTCCGTGCCCTAGGTCTGGTCTTGCAGGTGAAGGCAAACTGAAAACAAATGAAATTGTGACAATTTAAAAAAAAACCCTGCTATCTATCCTCAGACACCTTATAAATGGATGAACAATTTTGTTAAACTATAGCTAAGATCCATCTCGAACTAGTTAGCTGTAACCAAAAAAGCCGCACTAAAATCGATCCATTCGTTTAGAAACCACTACAATGCCAGACCCTCTTCTTTCATTGGAGTTCATAATAATGTATAACCTAAAAGCTTAGATCAAAATAACCGCCTCCATGACTACGTGATTTGAATATCTAAGTGTTGTGCAGTTGCGATGATGTGTTGGTTTGAATTCCGGGGAAACAAGTAAATGTTTCGGTTGGGAAAGCACAGAAGGCTGATCACCTACTTACCCATAGTGGAAATGATCTAATGAAACAGGTGCATAAATGTGTCTGGATTTCAATTTTTAATATAAATAAAATCTAAATGTATCCATTTTGATACATATTATGAAGATAAAAAATTGTATTTTTAAAATTCTTTCACCGATGCAAAGACTTAGTGATATGAGTTTTAATGTATACGGTCGTATGGACGAAGTCACAAAAAAAAGAAAGTTGAAGTTTTATCGGTTGTAAATAAAATTGGAAATTCGTAGTAAGCCAACCTGTATAATCAGCACCTTACCGTTCCTTTTTCGTAACATACTTTAATTGGGAAAGTTCGTGATGAATGTGCCCGGAATTAACGAAATTCTTGCCGTAAAGAGAAGTACTACCTACAACTATTTATACAGAGGTGAAATACATCCAAAAAAGGATATTTCTAAAAAAATTCATATAAAAGGAGACATTCTTCTAATGTTTTTGTTAAATATTTACAATAATGTATTTAATTATATTTGAAAAAATACAAAAGGCTCATCAAAGCCGTTAAGGTGCGTACCCAAAATACTGGCTACATTACCACGTTGTATTGCTATACTAACGCGTTGGCCGAAATATGAGCCAGCTTTCGGGTTTCCTGTGGTCTCAACTTAGCGCGTCGATCTCTGTAAACAATCGACGCGCTACTGGTTCCCATGGATCCAAAGTCTCTACTCCAAAAGTAACGAAAATATAAGAATCTATGAGACTTTCATATTTTTGCCTTTTGTTGCTTTGTGCAATCGATGCCGCGCAACCAGCAGCTTCGGAAGTAGCATGGAGATGTGAAGACGCCAGTGAGTCGACGCAAGTAGCGTCCAACACTAGCGCATTCTTTTAATACTAATATTATTAATCTGAATTTTTTTTCGACTATGTTCACAAAATACTCATGAACTGGAGCACATTAATCCCTGTCATAGGTATCATAAAAAAAGTAGACGGTTTTATACAAGCTATTATCTATATGAGGGATTAAAAATTGTATTGAAAGACAATTCACTTCGTTCTGGGATTTTGTTTTCAGTGTTTGGTTAAAAAGATTCCAACCATTTACAAGGTCCATTAGAAGCAAGCTACGTCACTGTAAGTACCTACTTATTTTAAAAGCCCTTGGGTATTATATTTATTGTTGTCGTAAATCTTAATCCGTCTTTATATTAAGGTTTTGTAGTGTTCTGAACTCAATCTCATAATAACGGAAGGACGTTAGTGTTTATTATGTATATAACCTACACTATTATTATAAATCTGAAGATTTTGTTTATTTGGTTAGCCGAACACGCTAATATCAGGAACATTTGATTGGTTTTTTTTTTGTGTTGGATAGACCATTTCTTCAAGCAAGCTGATAACATCACGCGTTACTTAGCACAATTACGACCGATTCATCCTTTAAATTTAGATGCTTTTATGAATAAAAAAATGCACAAAAAACATAAGAATAGTTCTTACTAGAAACTTGCTATTAAATAAATGGTTTCGAATATTTAACTTTTATCATGCTTTCTCCACGATTGCATTTTGGTCTATATGTACGCTAGATTTGGCAGACGCGACGTGGGATATATTGAGTATTGTAATAGCCCCCTTATCTTCTTAAGCCATATATTTATTGACACTTTTTGGGATACAATAATTCGCGCAGGTGAATGAAATTTTTAAAAATTTATTGCAAAGTACAAGCCACTGAAATTTATTAATTACTGAAGTTTGTATGAAAGAACTTTGAAAGCCTGACGTTAATCATCGCTACCTCTTCACATTTAGCGACAACATTTCAAGTTGTTTAATTCTTTCTAATTTAATATAAAGTTCTGATCAAAGTCTCTAATCAGTATAAATGAGACGGATAACGTATTACAATCCCTGCGAAGCTACGGCCTTTAATTTAATATAAATAATAGATTTTGGGATGTCTAGTTCGGTAAAACTCAAGAGACCTTTATCCTTATTTCATTTAGATATTACAATACAAGTATTGACTAGAATCACAAGGGACCTTTCTTATAGGAATTCTATTTTCGTAAACAAAGATTACAAAGGGGCCCTAAACATTCTCTTTTCTCACACTAGTTTGGAATAGAAAAGTAATTTATAAGAATTCTATTATAAGGTTTTTTACATAAATCCACAAATCAAGCATGTTTTCGAACCAGAATATTTTATAACGACGTCATCAACAGGACCGTATTAATTTATTTTATTTCCGCACAAAATATTTTGTCAAAATAAAATAGTTACAATTAAAAATATAAATGGAACAAAGTTAATAGTCAAATAACTTTTTTAGTATTTATAGGCGAATGTAGTCAAACCTCTACATACAATTTATTCAAGTCAATAATATAGCTCAGTTTTTCAGACCGACATTTCTACTTCTAGTTTTTATTTCATACCTATATTTATTCATAGACTTACGTATGAATAAATAACTTCTCCCAACAAATATGATAGATGCGCAACACTAAAATGCCTCCCATGGGGATGTGTCTACAACATTCCATTTTCTATAATTGCTTTCGATCCATCGATGTACTAAATTTATAAGTCAAAGAATTAACTACTAAGTTTTATTAGAGATTTTGGCCGCGTTTACGTCACTCGGCGATCAGTAGGAGTAACTTATATTATAAAGAATGAATTGACTGACGTGATTAAGATGGATCTAAGCTACAATTTATAAAAATCTATTCATCTGTAGCGAACTGCATGTGGCCTCCTTTATAAAGAAACTCCTTGCCACGCGCTGAGTTAATGATTTAATTCAAATTCAAATCTTACAGAATTTGGAAGTGAGCTGTGACATCGCAAAAACATATAGTCATTCTATCACATTCCTCGTGAATGCTGACTGCGTTCCGCCTGTTGACGGTTTTTTGACGAACACAAAGGGATTTGCTTCGCGCGATTTGAGGCTTGTGAGTCGGTCAACACTAGACGAATTGTGTTCGGCTCGTGCTCGGCTCTCCTAGCGTAGACGCAGCTTTATATTTCTGATTTCCTTCTTCTATATTAATTTATCTTTATTATGTGATTTATAATGTAACTGTGTATTTATACTCATATTAAAATATCAACTATGTCTTGGGAGTATTATTAATCTGCAGAAGCGTAGCTACAATTACACACCAAGATAGGATGTCGCAGCAACAGTAACTATACCAAATTACATAACCAAAAAATGTGAAATCCATTTATGATGTTTTTATAATTAACATGTTGGAGGGTTTTTAAACTGTCTTCAATTTGGTTTATTGTCAAATAAATCTGTTAATCATATACCTACTCTTACCGCAACATTGCGACGTCATTTACGACTGTATCAGGATCGTATTGTGGATGAATTACTGCTTCGGTGACTCTCATCTCCACTTCACCATACCCCGTTGTCAGGAGATCGTGTTCACCCAAACGGACATACAGACGTTTCCGAATACAGTGAGCTGCTGTCACTACCCAACGCAGAGATATCAATGTACCACCACAAAAAGCCTCCTGAAAGAACCGATTTTTTAGGTAACTTACAGCAAAACGTGTTCTATAGCTTAATGATGATTCTTTTCCTATTTTAAATTTATTTTGTTACATCTCATTTTGTCTAAACTTCTCTTTATTCTTTTTATGCTTTTTTGTTAAGTTTAAACATGGAAGGTTGTAAATATAAATAAAGAGACTTCAAACTTTGTCGTTTACAGCTAACCGAAACATTGAAACATCCACACTGAGGTTCATTAAGTAAATTTCACCTTATATCGGTTCAGCACAGCGACTTGCCAACTCCACTTTCCAGGTGGCGCTGGTCTTCCACCAATAATCCTAACCATGTTCTTCATACGATCTCGTAGTCTACTTGTCGCAGACCCTCGGTACCTTCCAACCTTACCACAGGTCACATATTGTGAAAACGATCTGGAATCTTCCTCATGCATTGCTACTGCAGGTGTTGGCAAGGATTCCATTTTTACCCGACCTTCAAAATAACAAAAAGGAGGTTATCATGGGTATATGTATATGTATCGTCCTTTTTCATGGGTAACTTATATTTGTTATTGACAATGTATATTTGAGTTTGACACGTAACAGGCTTTGATAAGAGGGCGTAGTTATGCTGCATCTGTTCGTGTCATTTGTTTCATCATGATCTTAGTTTGACATCTGCCACATGATACAAGTTGTGAAACATACTGGTTTAATATGACATTTGGATTTAAAGCCTTGTTTTAGGATCTTTTAAATATGACAACTATTCGTTGTCGAAACTTAGAAATAACAGATTCTCCATACAAAACTTGTATCTCCTAGAGGATTATGTCCGGTATTAGGTATAACCTGAATCTTAAGCTTACTTAATCTCCATACCAAAAATTAATTAATCAATGATTTAAGCGTGAAAAAATAAATCTTTTTTTTTTCATAAAATTTAGGAGTAAAGTTGGAAGTATACTATAGTATAAATAACTTTGAAATTTTCACAAGGAAAATCAGTTGTTTGACTTAGAAAAGGTATAATTCAAAATCAGGAAAGTTAGTCTTAATATAATTACATCGGAAATCCTTCACAAAATTGCTCATTTATCAGAAAGTTTGAAATTTAAATTTTTCAAGTGCCGATTAAAGATGCAAGAAGTTAAAGGGCACGACAAATTAGAACCCAACTGAGTTCTTCTCAGATTTGAGCGCGGTTTTGAACACCATGTAAATTTATACATTATTAGTATTTAATTGATGTTATTAAGGAATCATATACATATGTATGTATTTAACAATCTCTTTGGTAATGAAACTGACTTAAGGGTTCTATAGTCTATGAGTATCCGCATCCATGACTAAGTGGTTCACCAATCTGCTTGTTGCAGCGCAGGTTCTGAGTTCGAATCCCAATTCAATAAATGTTTCAGTCAACCTGTCCCATGCTTTTTCATACACAAGTTACAGTATATCACAAAAAATTTCAAGAAGTTGGCCTTCTAATAGAAGATAGTATTTTGAAAACAGATTTAGAGTGCATGCTGGAGATTCTAATTAGTAAAAATATATTCCAGAGGCTATTGTTATTTTGAGACATAAAAATAAATGTTATAGGATTTACAATAGTTTAAGTTGAAATGGTTATAGGTTTTGTAAATATCAAAACTTCACCTTGGTCTTTCCGTCGGTGCATCTTGGCTCGGATCCATAGATAGCAGTAACTCCCCTCCAAATAACAATATGCCGATTGTTTTATTACTTTTCGCCCGCAGATGGTCCACTTTTGGCATTGTCTATATTACATATTTTAGTTATTTATTTGAGTAAGACCCACCAACTATGATTATAATTTATTTAATATACAACTTTAATACATTATAACTTATATGAATTTGCAACCATAACTTAAATGTATGCCAAGTTATAGATTGAAATAAGCGAAGGCTATATGTTGGGATAATAACAGAAGGTGGATTATTTTCTTGGTGGATTATTTTTGGGAAGGCGTAGTAATTTAAATACACAAATATGTAATTTTTATTGATATATATCATTTTATATAATAATAAGCAATATTGTAACTATTATGAAAATCATTTTCTTTCATCTTTCCCTCGCCTGATATATTATTTTCTAGGAAACGCTTTTAAAATATTCCAACAATTTTCCTTTATAAAACTCTTCTATCTCGAAAAATATTAAACACAATAGCTTAGTGACAGCTTCTCTCAATAAATTGACGGTCTTCAAATGAAGTTTTACAGCTGTATTTTAGATATTAAACATTAGATTTACTTGCGACTCTCAGAAAGAAGTTTTAGCTTACATTCAATACTAATTAAAATCGTTAAAATTTTCTAGCCTACTATTTCTCATGGGCATAAGCTACATTGCACATGTTCACGCGAATGAAGTCACAAATACAAGTTATTTAAGTGTATAATATTACACGAGCTTTTGAACTTCAATCAAAAAAGTACAGATAAATAAATTACTCTTATAATTACCTAACTCTTACTGTCGTACACTTTTTGGAGCACTTACTCCAATCACTCCATGGAGAAAATCCCATGAACCTTTTTTGGATATCTCCATTGTCCAGTTGCTTTAAACCCACCTAAAATAGAAAAATAAAATAATTGAATTGTTAATATGAAAAAACTAGTCGAATAGGTCGAACCGTTCTCAAGTTGTGTGAATAACCACACAATTTTATCTGTAACGAGTTTAAAATTACTTTAAAAATAATTTGTAACATGCAATTATTTAGTGTTGCAATCTCATTTAAGAAATTAATTCCCTACTTTGAAACTTGGGCAACATTTTACAGACTTATTTAACTGCTCTAGCAGTACTTAAACGTACACTAAGACTTAGTAAATCAGGAAATAAGATGAGTTTTATTAAAATTTATTAAGTTGTCTAAGGACTTACCTTTATTATTAATTTACAAAATTAATAAAATAATCTGTATTTATGTTTTACAGGTATTATTAACTAAAAACATATCATTTGCGTTAAGTATTTGTTTGAAAAATATTTCAACACTTTACATGAGCTGGGATCACAGTATAATAGGATTAACAGCTTTCAGAGTTAAAAGTCTATTGAAAATTTCGATATTAAACACATGATTGTCGTCCACACACGATCTAAGAGTGGAAGTTAGCGAGATCACGCCGATTAGATATTTTTTTTGTTTGAAAATGTCAAGTGTTACAAAGTTAGCGTGAACCTCAATGTCATACCCATATAAAAATAGCGTGTTCTCGCTAACAATGCTCTTGCATCCAGGTCTAGTTATATTAAAAATCTTTTTTGTCTTATCTAAAATACTAACCAATTTAATTTGCCTACGTCCTTCCTCGTTATGTCGTCCTTGCGACTCGAGCGCTCTACAACTGTAAACATAGATTGTTTCCGCATACAATTATCAACAAAACTGTCCTAAACATACGATCTTCGCGAAACACATAACCAAATAAGAACTATTTCTATTTTCGTCATAATAATGTAAATCATAAGACAATAAATTATTTCTATCGTATCACAGTCGGTGAATTCGATAGTCATTTAGTTTTAAGATTTAACTAATTTAGACAATTTTTAAATATATATGGTATATATTATATTAGCCTGGTAAACTTCACAAACATTATCAACTAATTTCACCTAATATTTTTTATTTACGAACTAGCGACCTGACCTAGATTTACAGGGACTTTCTAAATTTCGTATATTGTAAGTACTGATTTTAGATCAGAGCAAAATATTGTTGGTAGAGATAGAATTTGAAATGTTTTAAATATGGCGCTGATATACTTTAAATCACACTATTAAACTTCCTTCGTAATTAGTAGATTCTACTAATAATGCGTGCTGATGATATTTTCTTAAGTTATGAAGCGTTTTCAAGTTTGAATGACCTACCGAGCGACTTCAATTCGCAAAGAATCGCCACAAATGTGCCGCCGTAAGCAATGTCGCCGCCTAGTTTTACGACCGGCTTGGCATCCACTCCACCTTCCCCATTCCGAGAAAATTGGTGTCTTCCTATCACCTAAAAAGGAATTCAAGTAATAAAGATGTTGTAGGTAATGTGAGTGTACCTCATTCATGGTGACACTTTTAGGCCCTATATTTTTAACCTATGGATTTTGATGGATTTTGTTTAAAATAACTATATCGTTTTTATCCAAAAATAACATTTATGTTTATTATTCGCTACTCGATATAACATAATTTGCTCTGATTTATGTAGATATTATAAAATAAACAAAATGTAAACTAGATAATCTGTTTTTTCTAATTGATTCTTTCTAATGGTGGCTGGTGATAAGTTGTATATAATGCAGCATTTCAGATTTGATTCATGGAAAAAATGCAACATTAAGTAAGTGCAATCAAATACAATTTAAAGACCCTTGACATTTTATTTACAAATAATAACTCGTTAATGGATTAAAAATATTAATCGTTTGTAGCTACGAACCATCTCGATTTGTGTTTTGTGACTGTTTGTAGCACCGTAGAATCGAAAGAATCGATTCTGATTGGTTGACGCTACTCACCATTATTATTAAAATCGTTCCGGTTGTATTCTTCTATGCCAGCACCAGACAATAAGTCACTATCAATCTGAAAGGAATAAATAATAATGAAAAGTGATCAATAGAATCTATGTAGGTCAATGTCTTTCAAACTTGTACATAGTTGCACCCATTTAACCAATGTCGGAAAGAGGAAATGCATTTCTATGTTTCAATAGCTTTCAAAAATGTATTGTATTCGTGATCAACATCTGTATATACATATATACGTATAACTATTTCAATGACATATTTTTAATAAAATCTTAAATTGAACAATAATTCTATTTTCTGTACTATCGTCTACTTTTTGGATATTATTGCGTATAATGAAAAACATACATTTAGAAAAAACAGTTCAACTGGACTGAAGCGCGTATACATATTTGTCACAATGTTACAATTACTTAACTATACATGGTAACAATAGCAAAATTAAAATTTCTCTCTGTACTAATAATATGAAGTTGGAGAGTTTTCTTTGGTTGGTTGAATGCGCTACTCTCAAGAAGTTTCGAGAGGGTTATTAGTTCGAATTGAAAGATTCTTTTTGTGTTGGATGATCCATTTAACGTGGAAGGTGCAGCTAGTTCAATTTAAAATACCCCGAAATACTCACCCCTTGAGCTTGATACATTTCTAAGTCTATAATAAATAGGAGTAATGAGATATGGCACAATCGCGTCATTTTTCCTCCAACGCGATGATGTATACAATGATAATTTTTCGATAATTGGCATCTGTAACATTAATACAAATATTTTTTTATTTATGAAAACAAGTGAAATGGAAGACAAATAGGAAAACCTCAGATAGGTACAGATCATTTCGATCATTTGGTGGGTTCGCTTGATAAAGCAAGCTTTACTGCTAATTAACATGAGCTTTGCATTTTAATTTAGCATAAAAAAAAATCTAAGTTGATACAATGTTTATTGAAGACTTTTTATGATACTTACGCGGGCGGTATGCGGACATCAGATAAAATTAAATGTAACCCCTAAATGAGTTTGGGGCATGAAAAATTTTCAGTGAAATATTCTTAAATAAGTAATATTTTTCTATTAAAATAGGATTGAGGTTTTGACGAAAAATTGTGACACTATGTATTCCATTTATGAAAATCGATTGTTCTATTAAGTTATAAATCCATACAGGTCAGGTACAGTTATAAAAGCATATAATCCGCTTTTTGGACTTCATGGTCGGTTAAAGAGCATAGTGGATCAAGAACAATGCAATTAGTGCAGGCGACTTCTAGCAACTAGGTGCAAGGCCATAAAAGTATATATAATTGTCATTCTAAACAATAGTACACCGACTATGGTAAACAGGTCAAGATAAACTCACCATAGGTGTGTATTAGTCATATCTCGCAACCATCTTGAAATCTTTTAACCACGTAACCATCGCAAAATATAAAAGAAATCTGAAAAGACAAAGGAAAATGCTTAAAAAGAACCTTCGTAATAATTACAAATACGAATATCTCATGAATGGGAACGAATATCTCTCTCTTCATAAACGTCTTAGGGCTAATTCAAACGAGGATTATTCGTTTTACAAAAAAGAATCGTGAAAAAAGACAATTCGTCAATAAAAACGAATCGTACTCGGTTAAATGAGCCCTAAGATCCATTTCAACCACTTCAACTCAACAACAACAACTTGACACGTCAACTTTCAAACCAAAATCCCGAATCAGAATCGTTTCATTTGAGTTACCCACCATATACAGACACTGTAATCTGTATGTCACACGTCAAAGTTTTAACACCCCTGTTTTTGGGTCGGTGTTAAAAAAACATTAGTGACATTTTTAGAGTTAGTCGTGTCTTAAGTATACGGAGTACTTAACATTAAAACAACTTCTAAGTTTTATTTACTTTCAAAGTAGGCACATAATGTGATTTCTTTCTGTTTCCTAATACAAAAGTCCGAAATTTCTGTCTTGGGACTGAGACTGTAGGATGAACTTTCCCTTTTTAACTTAATTATTCATTTCAATTTACTTTGGGAACACGACGAGAAAGCCTCTGATTATTTGTGATTGATTCTACACCAGTTAGTCGTTGACATTTTCTTTATCTTTTCCGAGTTTGACCACAACATCCATACAATTAAGTTAATGACGAATCAATGTTGACCAAAACTTTCTCTACTCGATCAGTTATCACGAATTAATTCAAGTTATCAAATTTTTCATGTTAGATTTAAAAAATATTTATTGACCCTTATAAACAATCTTAAATACTTTTACATAATGTAAATAGAATAAGTTTACGTAAACAAAGTACGAACCCAATTCGGAGAAGAACATTTTAAAAAAACTTAGCTGGTGGTCTTTTGCAATCATGTTTAACAAGAAATATATGTGAATTTGACTGTGTAGACACTTTACATGAATTTAGAAGATACAAGAAATTTCAGAACCAACATCGATGAATTGATATGAGTGAAGATACTTTTGTTCTAAAGCTATGTAAGTAGTCTCAAGTACAAATAACAATTGCAATTAAATATAGTTTAAAAAATTCGATATTATAAATAATTTCTCTTAAATAAATGAACAGATTTTCATAAATTTTTGCAACGATCCAATTCGATCACGTCAGCTTTCAATAAAAAAACGCATCAAAATCGAATCGTTTATGAGCTACGATAGCATAAACACACAGACATAACGAAACGTCAAATTAAAAACGCCACTTTTTTATCGCGAGTTACAAATGTATAGGTATATTAATAAAAAATAGGATGAAAACTTCATTCAGCTTTATGAAAGTTTCATAAAAGAAAAAGAAAAGTGCCGTAAGACCTCGTTTTAAAAAGAACTTGGTTGTTTGAGAACCACAACTATAATTTGAGACTTCTGAGTTTATTGAATTTCGCAAGATGTTAAGCACAAAGCGCCTTGCTTTAAAGTTTTTTAATAGTCTTTCGGTCTGCACGTAAAAGGTTTAGAACTTAAGATTTTTAGACTTGATGGATTTTTTTTTTATTTATTGTTATTACATTGTATAATTGAAGTTTGTAATCAAATTCTTTCAATAATTTCGACGTAATAATTAGTTTTATTTCATTTTTGTCGGTACAATAAAAATAATATTACTGCGTAACTTTTTGCGATACACATTTGATTATATACGTTAAAATTTTCGGATCATTGAAATGTCTAGCTCCGGTTATAAACACAAAAATCAAGTTCTAATAGTACTTAATGATTTTTTGTAATTAAAAAATAATTTACTAGTAACCATTCATATCTCGATGACTCGTAGATTATAGATCCCGAGTTTAAGTTGTGGAGAATTAGCGGTAATCTCAATCGAAAACATTATTGGTCGTAGACGTGCATCAAAAGTCTATAATTAACTCTTCAGCCGGCTGGCACTTGCCAGATCACAAACGTCTATTGAAAAAGATTCCCCGTGACTAATCCGAAATCTATATATACTAACTAGCTGTGTCTCGCGGTTTTACTCGCTTTAGACGTTAAATTTATATGGACAAATTCAGTCGTGAACTTACTAGTTCAACTAGTAATGAAAAAAAAAAAACATGTTATATTATAAACTAGAGGTCGAAAATCGACCACAATTCAAGAGTAAGTCAGGTAAGTATATGTGTGTATACTGTGTCATTCAAGCAGTAGTGTGCCTAATTTTTATTTTATTGATTTAATGTTTTTTTTATGCATAATTTTTTAAAAAATGTAGCATTCTCCACTCCTTCTCTATATAAGTGTGGGAAATATCATGCTCCTCTGTCCGCTCAATTTTCGTAAAAAGGGTTACAAAGTTTTTGCTTCACATATTAATATTACAATATCTATTGACTTTTTTTGGAACTTTTAAATGAGAACAATTCCGTCATAACTTATTTGCGTGGCTTAAACCGTTTACGCAGCGCACGAAAAAGAATCCCTCAAAAGGAATGTTTCTGCAACATTTTTCATTTATGCTTCGCTCCTATTGGTCGTAGTTTGACGTTAATAGCCTATGGCCTTCCTGGATAAGTAAACTATCCAACTCAAAAAAAAATTCCAATTCAAACTAGTAGTTCCTAACATTAGCTCGTTCAAACTAATCAGAATAATATTTGTATAGACGTAACATTGAACATATAAACATAGAATTAAATTTCAAACACATTTATTCTGCTTTTAGATGTTTATTTTTTCTTTTATGTTTAGTTTTACACATGCAACGAGTCTAATGTTATAAATGTTACGAGAGCGGTCATGGCAACTAACCGTGACCACGAATTTAAATTTACTCCAGACAAAATAGACATCGATAAGCTTATTTTCTAATACGATTTAGCTTACCAACTTATATTTTAATATAATGTGGGGATAGACTGTACCTATGGCAGCTCGTTACAAATCTTATTCTCATAAAAGGAAGAAATAAAACAACAGAAAAGTTGACAAAGTTAAAATATTTAAGGGCATCAACGCGAGTAATATCACCCCGTAATAGCTATTATTGAAATTTAAATTAATTAATAATCTTCCCGACATGTTAAAGGATATCTCTTGAATGGATGAACATATCTTTTTAAATTGTAAATAAGATCTCTCTGGATCACGTCTTTCAAACAAAAACACATCATATTGATCCATTTGTTTAGGAACTACTATGCCACAGACAAAGATGCACAGACAATCAGAGATGTCAAATTCATAACACTATTCTTTTTGCGTCAGAAGTTAAACGTAGTCGTATAATTGAGGATCTTTTAAGAAGTGTTTTGAAAACGCCCTACGATATCAAATCTAAGACATTTAAACGCCGGAAGCGATTGCGTGTCTCGAACAAAAAAGTACCGTTTCGGGCCGTTGGCTTCGTCAATAAATCTTCCTATCACCGCCCAACCCCACGCTAGACCTTGAATTCATGCCGTCAATCTTTGCATAAATACTCAAATTAATTAAATTGCTTTCGATGCCGACTTTTAGACAAGACGATCGCTATGATGTCAACTGTTACATAATTTCAACTGTTAACTGATCATCATTTTATTTGTTACTAGGTTGTGAATAGATTTTATAATCATTTTTTTTCACATATGGTTCCATATACATAATTATTTAGGAAATTTATTAACAAAGCCATTTTTTAAAATTCAACAAAATTTTATAAGGTATATGGTATTTTCAATCTCATTACATACATAGACGCAAGAAATACTTGACATAAAATGTACATAAAAAGTACACAAAAAAATAATTATTATTATTATACAAAGAGAATAATTTGAAGTCGGTGGTGCTAAACTGTAACAGAAAATAATTAAATCTGAACCCTAAGGCTATTTATCAGCATTTTCCACTTCTCTATAAACTCCGTCCGCGCAATTTTCTTAAAAAGGCATACAAAGTTTTCGCTTCACATATTAATATATAGATACTAATATTATAAAGCTGAATTTTTATTTGGTTGGCTGTTGGTGAGAAATAGATATATGAATCATGCTACGACCAATGGGAGCGGAGCATCCATGAAAAATATTGCAAAAACGGAAGAAATATTATACGGGGATAATCTTTACTCTACCAAGGGTGGGCCATTTCTTTATAAAAATGTTCATTAATTATGAGTATGACGTATTTCGCGCATCTTATTAAGAAATTGGGTTAATTATCATGTACATTTTTCAAACTTCACTAATCACTTTAATTGCTATCAAATCATTCACATTTGAAGTACATTTAGGAAGCATAGATTTCTGTCTTAGATGCTTTTAATGGATTAAACAAGGACCTAACGTGAAATATTAAATGTTAGGTATTTATTAAAATAATATAAATTGATCAATGATATTTGTTTTGAATGTGCGACATCACATAATCTACTTCGGATTATGACGAAATTTCGCATAATTTTTTCCTGTCAGAGTATTAAAACTTTTCTATTCGGAAATCCTCTCCGACCGAAACCTATGGTTTCCATGCAAGGTCGTACTGTAATTGTAATAACAGTGTCATAATATCACTTTTATAAAACGCAAATAATAATTTATTGAATATTTACAATAATGTACTTAAATATATTTACAAAAATACAAAAGGCTCATCAAAGCCGTTAGGGTGCGTACCCAAAAAATAATAAATAATATACTTTTATAAAACAATTTAAACAAAATTAAATTGATTCTATTAAAATTGCATACTCTTATAATCAATAAATAAAAATGAAATTTTAACAAAATCAAATGATTCACGTCTTTATGGGACTGTTTTAAGCAATTTTTTAAACCCTCGACCGTCGAAAAATGGTATCAAATATTTAATCATAATGTGTTCTTAAATTTATTAGATCTGACATAAACAAATGAATGAAAAAAATCTCACTTAAAATTCTGTCTTACATATTTTACTCTGGCATTCAAGGTATTTCTTAATAACATTAGCAAAGCTAGGATATTTAGGCTTTTTTGGAATGAGCGTAATTTTCATTTCGAACCTTTGAAAATAATACTAGTGAAATTGAGAACTAAAAAACACCCGATATGATAATTGACAAATAAAAATATCTCACATATAGATCAACATTATAAATTGCTCAGCGTCAGATTTAAACCAAAAAAACACCCACCGACATATAGACACAAACTCATTTCCCTTTTTCGGTGGTTGAAAAATCTTACAAAAAAGTTCTATTTTCAGCGCTGTTCGAGTTTCAATCTCTTAATATCAAAAAGGTAACAGCAAACCCTTCTCACAAAAGTAAAAAAACAAATAAGCGACCCTTGTCATAAGAAAAGCCTACGTTTTCCGTGATTTCATGAACCGTATATCAATTCCTTAAATAACTGATTTTTTTGATTTTTACCAGCCTTAACTTCGCGTTGAGCTCTTTAAAAAAATTAAAGAGATAATAGAAAACTATTTTATAATTTTTTTGTTTGGTTCCATTTATGGAAAAGTATAGGCGATACATCACGCTACAACGAAATTACCAACGAAATTAAGATATCATAGGCCAAGCAATGTTTGTAACGAAACATTAATGTTACAGTCAATTTAGAATAACTAGGAATGTATTCAAACAAATAAATCATGTCTCTATAGTCTATATAATACAAACACTAAATGATGTGATCTTCTTTTGTAAACATGAAATAAATTTGTCAGCAAAGTATGCTTTGAAAAAAAAGCTTTCTTACTAATATTTGTAAAAGTTGTTAGTTAAAATTATAATTGAAAGAAATATAGCTTCAATATAATATAGAGCTCCTAATTAATATAAAATATTAATTATATGCCTTTAATAAAATATTATACTTCAAAGTATAAGTACCTTCTATATAAAAAAATGCAAAACATCCGAGCTCTTCGTTAGACTTGTTTTAATTAAGGTCCTGACAGGACTTGAATTACTTCAAACGGGATTTAACTTCGAGATTTTGTTGCTTAAAAAATATATTGAAATTTGATCTTTTTTTGATTTTTCTGATTTCGTTACGCAAAGACCGATGATAGTGATTATTTTCACAAGCCAATCTGTCTTCTGTGGCTTTAAAAACTTTTACCACCAAACAAAAGAAAACAATTATCAACTTTTAAATTGAAAATTTTAACGGATAATGCAAATTTAATAAAAACATGACGTAGATAATAATTTTCAGTCATTAAAATAAGACGGTTGATAAAATGATATAAAAAGAAGCAATTTGCAGTAATATTTGTTTATAAATGTATCATTCAAATCTAATAATAAATATTACGTAGAATTTATGATTTTAAATTCATAATACAATCTGACGGTAGATAAAAATTTTCAGAAAGTAATTAGAACAAGTCGATAGAAAAAAAGTCAATTTGTCAAAATATTATAAAAAAATGTATCACTCAAATCTGTTAAGACAGTATAATTATTATACGTACAGACTACGCTGTCAGCTCGTACAATTATAAATTACTATCTCTATATTATGATAAAGTTTACATAACAACTTACCCCGAATAATCCTTGGTTTAATTCATAAACAATCGGAAGTAAAATTCGTTATCAAAATGGCAGACGCAGCCCGCTCCGTGCCGCATTCGGAACGAACTGCGCGTACGACGCTCAAATCTCACGAACAATATCTAAAGCGATTTTTAATACGCACGTTAACTTAACTACTAGACCGAATTTAATAATTCTTTAACGATTTAAATATCTGTAAGATGTTTCATTATTAAACATTCGAAAGCTGTTAGATTTGTTGAAGTTTTTATTAAATTTATTTAAATATACAATATTTTTGGCAGTAAATGAGTAAGAATATTTAATTTTTATCCATAATTTACTATTTCTAGTTTGTCTGTAAAAGTGCTTTTATATTTTGTGATTATTTATATTATTCATTACAGTCCTCGCAACTAAAACTAACTCCGAAGAAATTGTCAATTATTCTGTATTTGAAAGTAGAGTAATCTATTACTTTCTCCCCTCGTTGAGTTTTTCTTCTGTCTGTATGGTACAATTATGCCTTAATAATACAATCATTTCAATGCATGTATTTATCATGCTTATATAAAAACTCCGAAAAATTGGGTTAATAGTACCAATATGCTCGGATAGATAAAGTCTATATTTCTGCCAGCAAGTACCACGAACTCTGCCCTTATGCTTCAAATTAACTGGCCTATTTATGAAACTAGAATTGCTCAACTATGACTCAATTTTCAGTTAGAGGAAAAATGAATGGTTAAGAAACGTTTAGAATAAATGTATGAACACAAAAATATAGCCTGATACCTTATTCTTTGTGTTAATATTTCAATTTTTTATTATTATCTCTATAAAATAGTTGTTTAATTCTAGATATACGTACACTTTTTTTATTCTTATGATTTTGTACTATTAAAACTCTAGCGTGACTCTATTCGAATTTGACAAATTTTTCCTTCATTCTACAATAATTACCCACAATAGCATGTATATTTGGCTAGCCAATTGTCATTAAGTGTAGTCAGTGAACCCAAACAATCTTGGGTTTTTTATTAACTTTTTATCGACAGTAAAATGTGATTTGAAGGTCAATGTGATTTTATATGTAACTTATTTAAATTTTGTTGATTTAAACCTTAAAGTAATCAATATTTTAGTTATATGTAATTTTAAAATGATTCTCATTAAAAAAATTAAGTTTTTTGGTATCTACCAATTTTCTTTATAAACATATTCAGTCATTATTTTTTCTCCATCCATACAAGTTATTAAAAATATTTCAAATGTCTCGATAGTCATGCTAATAACACTTTCGCGACCAAATGATATTTAAATTAACACGTCATTTGAATACGGATGGTGATAACGAGCAGTACATTGACCGTGAGTTAACATTAAGATGTGATGATTCAATAATTACATACATTTTTCGTTGTCACTATGGCTTTTAGCGTGATTTGAGAAAGTCTGCAGCGTATTAACGAGCGTTCAGATGTGCAAGAGTTTAATATCAGTTCACCTATTACTATAAAACTGAAGAGTTGTAGGATGATTAATGGTGGGAATAAAAGGAGAAAGGAAGGTTCGAATTGAAATAATCCTTTTTGTGTTGGATTTTTTTCGCGCTACGATGAATTTAATTCGAGTAAAACCACACCACAAATTACACATTGTAAAATTATTTCAAAAATCAATATAAATGGACTAATAAATATAGATAAGTTAGATGTCAAACAGTACAACTTAATATCAATAACATTTTATTAAATGTTGATGGCAATATAATATTATGTTAACTGATACAATGAGTTTAAATGTTTTTTGCACTAACACAATCATCAAGGACAGTAAAAGAAAGCTATGCAGGTTAATCGTAATTGCATTGCAACGTAATTAACGTTCATTCGATGTAAACTCATACTAGAGATGTAAATCTAATATTTTGATAATATTCGTGAAAACGTGTCCGAGTATTGTAAGTGTAGATATTTTCAGAGTTCTATGAGATACCTATGCAATTGTGAACCGATTTTTTTGTTTGATACCATAAAGGAGGTCCGATATAAATTTTATCAAAATGATTTGGCACTTAACAACTCCACAAAAACTAAACATTTGTCAAAGTGTACCTATTTAACGCTAAAGCAGACTT
The DNA here is from genome assembly GCA_912999735.1 of Aporia crataegi. Lineage (NCBI taxonomy): Eukaryota > Metazoa > Arthropoda > Insecta > Lepidoptera > Pieridae > Aporia > Aporia crataegi. The sequence continues at coordinate 858,816 of OU538742.1, forward strand.
ATTGGACGTTTTCAATTGTTATTGAATAACACTCTTTTTAGAATTATCAATTAATTCTCAGTTACTTCTCAAGTTTAATCAATGTTTAAAGTGATTGATCGTCCTGGTAACAACAATTTAACGCAAAAGCACCAGTTTAAAAAAATAGCCTTGAAGAATTGTTTCTTTATTAATTATAAGTTTTTAGTGCACTTTGAAGTCAGTTTATTGCAGGCAAAGTCGCGTGCCTAAACCAGTAACCAGTATTCTCAAAGTTCAAGGCCAAAGGAATACCGTTACATCGCAGCCCATTCGGATGCCGCCCGCGGCCGTCAGTGCAAATTGTTCTTAGAAGTTTATTACCAATTCTATTTACTTGATCAAAATTATTTCAAAGAACGTTTGTTGAACAAAATTCCACATTTTTAACCCTCGATGCAAAAGATCGATGTATGATCGTATGTGGCATCGTAGCTTTTAAACTAATTGATTTCGATTCAGTTTTTTATGTGAAAGTTGGCATGATTGATATGGTTCTTAGCTATTTATGTATGAAAATTTATTTATTCTATTTTTTAAACTTAATGGGGAGTTAAACAAATGACCTTAAAAAAACAAAAAGGAAACCTTTTAATTTGACGTGCATGTTTTTGTTTTCAATTTCAATGAATTCCGAGGCCAAAGACAAATGGCAATGAAAAAAAACACCAAGTGTCACCAAGTTAATATTGTATGTGAGTAGGTAGAAACCAAATGGTTTCTTAATATGTATCTTCATTGTCACAAAGACAGTTGCATCACCGTTCAAAATATTGTAATTTAATATCTTATAGATGAATCGCAAAATGTAGGTACCTATTGTTGACCGCAAAACATAAGCGGCTGGATAAACTCGGATATATTTCAATAGCCTTTTTATGTGCAACTATTTATTTGTTAAGCTCTTACGGTATTAGATGATGTAGCTTTAGATAAGATTAAAGTGCATTCGAAGAAACTTCACCTTTCGTACTTAGATTTACTGGCAAATTTCAGCTGAATTCATCAAATTGGTAATTTTCCAAAAAGAGCAAATATGTTGGCAAATTTTCGTTTAGGTATATGAAGTACAAAGATATTTATGCGTCTACTATAATTACATAGAAAACTGGTTGAATAAAGACAGGGTACTAAATTGTTTAAAATATTGCTAGAACAGAAATAGAACTATTCAGTTAAATAAATAAAGTGACGTGATGAACGTTGCAACTTGCAAACTTTAGATTTCTTAAATACGCCTACGCCTTTCGGATAAACAGTAAAACCACGAATGAGCTATTAGAATATATTAATAATAATTACTAAACAAAAAACCAAGTATCATTAAACATTATAAAGCATTGTACAAACCACAGACCACTGATTACTGAAATATATGAATTACTTATGTCTATGAAAGAACTTTAAGACATTAAAAGTAGATTAGCGCCATCTGTTCACAATTCCCCACATTTCAAATTTATACTGTTATTTTGACGTGTCTGTATGCCTGTGGCATGGTAGATGCTAAATGAATGGACTGAAATATTATTTTTTGTCGTTTAAATCGATTTTTTTTAAATGGTGGCATTAGCAAAAGGATTAACAAGAAAAAAAGTCTTTAATGATAGATGATAAATTGACCTGGAACGAACACATCAATTATTATACCTAAATTAGTTATAATAATTGAATAAAATATTCGACCTAGATTAGTATCAGTCTTGGCCGTCTTGGGAGCATTAGCCATTAGGTATCTAGTTACATTCCATATAAAAAACGCACCATTAACTCATTAATAGTCATACTGATGATATAATAATATTTTATTGTTAATTATTCTTAATATTATTTTAATATAGAACTAAAGTATTGCAAGAAGGTGTAATAATTTACGATTATTTATAAACAAAATAGATAACATAAGAGGCTCATCGTGATTGTTTCGCGTCCAAAATAATTATATTGTATCATTGCCTCGGATAGAAAAGCCAGCTTTTGTAGCTTCATAAATCTCATCTCAGAACTTGTCGTAATTATTACTTTCATTAACTAAAATAAGAATATTTTATTTAATATTTGATGGCAACCAAAAACTGTGAATAAATTAAACATTGCTCAGTAAAAATTGACAGGCCCAACTTTTTTACTAGATCGGCTCCTATACGGATATGACAGCGCTGTTAAAACAAAATCGGAAACTAAAAAGGTTTTAAAATACCTAAAGCTAAATAATAATCATTAAAACAGACGCAGGGTTACGAATTCTTTTATATAATATAAGAGGTGATAATTAATTTAATTTAAACTTAATTTTTATTTATGTTTCATCTTTAAACTAACTACGTATCCGAAGTTTAGAGCTGTATAAATCATGTCTTGGATACTAAATAAGTCTAGTTCCGTCCATAAGGACAAAGTTAGTCATCGTAGTTTAAACTATCTCTGAACATTAAGTTTCAGTCAGAAACAACTGCGTCTTCTAATACCTGTAAAATAAACCTATTTTGTATAAGCATTTCAAGTTCGATTTATATTACCTACTTAAGGATTGATTAAATTATTGATGTTTAGTATCAGTGTAAATTATATCTACCTACTAATAACTAATTACTATAAAAAAGTAGCCGAATCTTAATATTTCAATAGAATACTCAGAAACGAACGGCAGTTTTATTTATAATATAAAAGGTGATTGATTTTATTTTTTTCTTTAAAACTACTTAGTGAAAGGAAATTAGTTTATTGTAAAAATATTTTTTATTTACAAAATTATAAAATTCTAAATACACTCGTTAGTGATACATAATTTGTCAAGGCCACAATTTAAAATTGGCCATATGGGCCGGTCACAACACACACAAGAAAAAACAATTATATATATACACTTTATTATCATATATGTCGGGGGGCTGCCGTACTTCAAAACAAATAGGGAACAGAAACACTTGTCCGATATAGCTCGCCTATGCTACGAACGTGTTCGGAATAACTCGCTTATTCAACGTTTTACGAATGTGTCCGAAATAATCCAACTATGCTTCGATTTATTATAAAAGGCCGTGCGCAACCCAAGCTCAGGCATCCCTACCCACGGCTATAATAGGCCCGCCCAAACAACCGCCCTGTATTAACAGGGCGCGGACCACAGTCGTTTTGAAGGGCCTCAGGGCCGATCAAATTAGAGCACGGGCCCCGCGGGGCCTGTGACCACATACTACAGAAGCTCAGGCATTCTCACTTGAGCTCTCCTAGTGGACAGATCTCCTCAAGAATTGTAGAATCAATTAAAGAAAGCATTTCCTTTGCTTACTTTGATCACCAAAGATGAGCGACAGCTCCGACCGAGCAAGTGGTGACACCAGCAATGCTGATGTCACGCTTTCTAAAACCAATTACGGGCCTCCTGCTCCGTCATATATTATACACTAGTTGTTTACGCGTTTATAATCTATTATATTATATTGCTTTATTGCTGGACGGATAGTTCGCGTTAATATTGAACATTTTCATACAAGCAAACTTCAATCGTCTCAAGAGAGTCAACGGGCAAATGCAATCAATACTTGGTCCCTAAGGTTTAAATTATCATAAAGTTAATATTATGGTGGTTCTGTTGTTTATATAATACATAAGACTAATTACATAAGCCGTGTGCGGATTATATGACCACATTTTGTCAATATTTTTAAAAATAAACAATAAAATTTGTTTATAAGATAAACTTTGCTCAATTAAGATCTTTATTTTGTTTAATTTGTGCAAAAGCAATTGCCGTCAGTGAGAGTGTCAGAACATTAGAGACATTGTTTCTAGGAAATAAACATATGTATGTAGAGTTTAAAATATTTTATGTATTAACAAATTTAGAAAGGTCAATTTTTCTCTTTCAAAGTCAATATCAAATATTCTTAAATATGGAAATCCCAATATTATTATTGGTACAGTATTTTTGTGTTATTTACTAATTATTGATATTATTTGGGCACTTTATCTGTGATTAGAGTTGAAGTCTTTCATACGATTTCTTTTTTATAATTTTCTCGCTGTTAAAAATTTTTCTTGCTTAGGCCCATCATGAGAAAAATCTCCAGATATGACATATTTTTTCGTGATTTTTGTTTATTTTAAAAAATAGTTTTTTATATTTTATTACGTAAAAAAATATAAATACATATATGGTAATAAATCACTCGAAATTAACCCAGAAAGTCTTAGGCACGCCCGGCTGTCGCAAAACTTCATTCCAGCTACCGGCGTAGGCTGATTTATCGTCAATAGTAGCTTTGCCGAGGATTTCCTTCTTCGCCATTTTAGTTTTGCACCCGAGACTGATATAAATGCTGACTTTGTTTAAGTTAACTTTAAAAACTGATAGTTTAACTGTAGCAGATTTAGGATCCCATCTGGCGGATATTGTGGGGATAAATCGATCGCTCTTCCAGTAACATTCAGCCTTGCTTGCCTCCATTATGGTTGCCTTTATATAAAGAGGCGCTGGAAAATTACAAAAAATTTTTTAAATTAAGGTTGAAAATTAGAAAAAAAAGAGTTTAAAGTACATTAATAAGTAAAGAAATAAACCGGCAATAATCATTCTATAAAGCAAATATTTAAGTGTCTTGGGATTAAAGATTTTATGATTTCCCGTCACATTTTGACACGACTTTAATTCCCGACGCTAAAACTGTAATAACCAGTGAATAGAAATTGAAATTATCATATTGACTCTCGTTGAATTTATTAAAAAAATGCCTAATCAATTTTGATATAATTACTATTATGTTAAAACATGTGAATAGATTATTTTTATATTGTATACACTTTATAGTTATTAGTCGTACATATTATTGTAGATTCGTGTTATTACAAAGTTAATTATAGTCGGAACAGTTATACGAAACAGTCTATCATTTAACTTTTGGGTTATTTCCCAAGTAACTAGATTAGGAACAAAACAGCTGTGGTTCTCATATTGTATCAGATTTTAAAATTTATTTATATATTTAATAAAAGAAGTGTTATAATTTTGACGTATCTATACAGATACGTCAAAACACAATACTATACACATGAAATGCAATGATATGTATATGTACATCTGCTGCGACGAAACTAAACGAATTTACACGATTTTGATTTCGGCGGCTTCAATTTCTGACTTGGTCATCCATCCATTGATGTGATGCAAATATAACAAAAAAAATACAACAACAAATAAGAATTTATTGTCGTATTAACATGTCGAGAGCTTTTTTTAAATGTCTTCAATTTCATATGTTGTTTGCAATGAAAACAAAAACCACGGGTCGAAGTTTTGAAATTTAAAAAAATTCTTAAATAATAAATATTCTATATTCTGAAGAGGTATAAAAACAAGGCTCTCTGAGTGACATAGCTACATTGTATATGCTCAGTTAACGAAAACGTGAGTCAAAGATTCTTATATCTTATTCAGCTCTTACAGACGTCGTTATCTTAAATAATTAATATGAAGCGCTTCAGCTACATATTATTAATAATTCAATAGTTTGCTTTTACTGATATGCTACTTGTGTACTAAGGTAAACTTTTAGGTTACCTACGCAATGACTGAACAATTAACTACAGCTCTACCATAAGTTTGTCAAGTATTCGACGGTGCGATAACGATATAACAATGTCCCTTTTCGCAGAACTGGCTTTAGCTCTGCTATCCTCGGTTGTGCAAATTAATAAATTGAAACCTAGCTAATATATTTTTCGTAGAATCATTTTAGGTAATTATTTACGAGTGATTTTATTTTACTATTTTTAACCCTGCTTCCATTCTGTGTGATGCAGCGTCATCTCTCTAACATTGTACTTGGATCGTCACCTCCAGCCCACCCCAGACGAAGCAACGGTTTATGAAAACTTGGAGCTGTATATCACACAAGTCTACCTTCGAATTTTCGATAGGTTTTAAACTGTTGAGTGTTGACCAACTGTTGAAAAACTGTTATTGTTTGCGTAACCGCTAGAGGCGCAGCCACATTTTCCACATAAATATTTAAAGCTTACATGATCGTAAATTACTTGAACAAATCTGTGATAGATGTACAAGTGGTACACACACATAGACATGAATAAACGCATAAGTACACGAGTACGTGTGTTTATTTGTGCACACACGCATACGTAGTTGCTCTCTTATATTATTCTCTTTATTTTTTTTTTTATTAATTTCCAAGATTATAAAATTTGTTAAGTTTTAAAACCTTAAAATAAGTTTTAATATGGAAAGGGCTTGACTTCTGGCACAAACATTAAAGCTTAAAAGAAGTCATGTACTAACTACTAGTTAAGAAAAACTCTATCTTTTAATGAAATGAACTATTTTTTTATTTTTTATTAAGTGGTTGATCCTTTGATTTCACACATTGACGCAGGCTAAGCAAGCAACCTGTCAGTGCGAACGTAACCTTCCTACTTAAGTTATGAGCGAAGAAAGCCTTATAATAAACGTACGTCAAAACACTCTCTCCTCTTTAATAAACAAGAAACGTAACGGCCTCGTAAGTCGTAACTTATTCTTAAAGATATCTAAAATTGTTAGTACATATTTACATTAAGGTTTCAACGCAGACCCAAGACTTTATATAAATAAATTTCCCTAGTAAATTGCGTAATTTTCTTTTAGTATTATGTTGAAAAGTTTAGGGTAACTTTCGAAATACGGCAATATAAGTTAATCACTGGTTGTTTGCTTTAACAAGGTTATTACTAGCGATTGCCTCCGCGTGGCTATATAACAAATAACCATTATTTCAGTCCTGCTTTGTATTCAGAAAAAAAATTAAAATCACTCCTAGTAATAAGTTTTTGTTTGAAATTTACAAAAAACAAATATACGTATATTCTCTTTCTACAGTACTAGTGGAGCGTATCCAGGACCACCACTGTAACACGAAGACATGTAAATCACTGTGACATGGATAATATTTTAACCCAGCATGTCCGTGAATAAAAAGTAACTACAGTAATTATATAAAACAGACGAAATAACTATAAAAACGTGACGGCGATTCTCGAGATCTGTAATTATTTATACTTGTGTACATAATACTCTATATATAAATAGTACGATGTTTAATCGTATACCTCTAACTCGTTTGTATTGTTCGAGAAACAAAGCGAACTCCGTCTTTTTAGTTTCCGGCGATTTATAGTAAAGTTTTCCTCAAGTTGTTGGGATCCAGACTCTGCTATTTTATTGTTCGAAACTAATTCAGCTACAGCTTAGTTGTAGTAGATTTTGAAAAATTTGGTATTCTAATTGGTCAAAGATAGGAATTCCGGTCTATTTTTTACGCGATTATGAAGCTAACTGATTTAAATGATTTTTGTTCGATAGGGTATACTTGGGTCTAATATATAAAAAAGTCTGTTATTTATACCACTTATAACTCAAGAACGGATGGACCGATTTTGATGATCTCTAATTTGTTGAATTCGTCTAATCCGAGAATAGCAAAAAAGAAATAAAGAAAGAAAAATATATATAGAAAGTTTACGAAAAAGTTTTAGAAGGCAATTCGTTTGCCGTGTGCGCCAATCGGCCTATCAAACAAAACATTTTTTATTTTGATTATTTAGATTTATTTGTTACTTTTAGTGTACTTTGAAGACTGAAGTCGGTTTAGTTTAAATACAAATTTTATTTCAAGTCCACCGCAAGTTACAATTAAACTTTCCATACTTCTTCATTGTTCTATATTTTTAAATTATGTACTGATTCGATTACCTTTAAACTGTTCATGTTCTTGCATAGTCTGTACGCTACACCGTAGTCTGTTAACTGTCAGTTGGACCGTGTCGTTGAAGCCATCCTCACTGCCGCAGTAGAGGAGCGTCACTTCCAGCTGACCCTTTCTGTTTTCCCTCTGAAATTTTATTTAATAATTACAATTAAAATCAAACTTTGATTAAGACAGGCTGCATACGAAACATCCGCATACAGCCACATATCTAGTACTTAAATAATTGTAAAATGACACAAACATACATAATATTGGTATGCGGTAATGCAGCCAGGGTTTTGGGTATGCATCCCAATGATCCTTTTGCTAGTGTCCTATTTAATAACATAATATACTAGCCAATATAAAAAGCTTGTCGCTTAAAATGTTTTTAACATATTATTTCTTTCATATGAGCGTAATTATTCTGTATTTTAGTTTCCACTTTCACCCCTTGATGTATAATGTACTATAATAGAAAAACCGCTGTTTTCATTGCATTAAACTGATATTGTGAATAGCAAACTCAAGCCGATATCAGTTTCCTAACCACTACAATAGTCAATTTACAAGCTACAAGGTGTCAACTCCGTTAAGATTAATAGATCTTATGCAACGTTTCGCTCGTCCTATTTCAATTACGACCCATTAATTGTTACAATTGTCTAGATCTAGAATATCAATTTATAAGATGCATCTAGCGTTAATTAGTATGTTTACTAATGCAATGGAGGATAACCTAGTGAAATTGTCGACATCTTAAAAACTCCTGACATTGTAATTACAAATAAAAAACCCCAATAAATCCCACACAGACAGATCATATCATGATAACAATTTCGACCTCTGTTAAAATATTAAAATGTTATTTATTAACTTATTTGCGTTTTCACCAAGAAAATGCAGATGTGGCAACATCATTCGTGGCACATTGAATTGAATAATTGCTTCAATTTAAATAATTAGCTGATTCAAGTACTTTTAATTGCAAGTGGTAAAGTATTTTTATAAATACGCAACTTTTCACATTTATTAATAATTTAATTAAAAATAACAAAGTATGTGTACATAATTTGTTCAGGCGATACCTATCCGTTTAATATTTTGATTTATAACGCCACTTGTTAAAAATCATAATATATATTATTACCATATACATGATTGTCTGTGAACGCCATTTAAAACTATGTTAAATGTTACTTTATAGGTTTATAGGCATGTTCAAGTACGTGCCCTACTCTGAGAGGAGCGGATGGGTTTAATGTTCCGATTATATTTAGATACATATCTTAAATGAGAGATGGAGTCTTGGAAAATAATGTTTTTATCATTCCTAAGGAAGAAAATTCCAAACTTGGTGGATGTAAATCGTTGCATTTTTCCTTTGTGTGTTTGTTGCAATTATCGCAAACGTGTATTGTGCACTGCAAATCTTAAAAAAGATTCACAAGGTTGGCTTGCGTCATCTCTACATGACATGCCTGTAGTGGGCTCGATCAAGGTTGAACCGATTGTATAGCTACATTACTCAAAATTCTTATGAGTCACTGCAGCATCATGTAAATTGATTGGGTTTTAATTGGCCCCTTAAGGTTAACGAGACACAGATACGACTATCTTTAGATAGCAAATAACATGTGGTCTATTTTTGAGGCTGGTTACCCGAGATCATCGGATTACAATTTTAAAACTTATGATCGTTTAGAGTCGAGACATAGTCTGAATAATCATAGACACTTAGACAGTCTAGAGTCTAGACTGTCTGTGATGAGTCGGACCGAACAGATCAGACATGCTCTAACCGGTTCGCTACATGAATGCTCCAGAAGAAAAATCAGCAGCAATCAACTAGCAACTCCTGTTACTATCTGTCTAAAAAAAATCAGTAAAACAGACTCCGAAATATCTCTGAATGTGAACTTTTCTTACGAAATATAACAATACGGAAGTTCTTAAGTTAATCCAATAGGTATTGACTTGACTGATGTTGATTTAATCTATAGGCTCCTTAATTTCTAAGACAAAACAATTTTCCTCCTTTGTTTTCGTTGTTTTAGTTATCAGATAAAACAAAATTTTATTCCAAAATAAACATAAGTAAAATATTCTAATACATTATAATTTTATAAGATTGTGTAAATTGGACAACACAACCTTCTCGATTGTAAATTTATTAGTTGAAAACATTTTTTTTGCATATTTTGTACAATTTTAAATCGTATTATTCTGCTGTTTATAAAGCGCTTTTTTATCTTCTTTTAGTTTTTCAAACCAAATAAACATAGACAAAATTAATGGTTCTAAATGGTTGATAAGTAGCCCGTTTTTAAAAGTTTTCGAAATGTATTTTTGGATGACGTTCATTAAAACCATAGCTGAATGAAAGAAATTAACGACATGATAATATGTACTTACCCTTGTATCGACGGTGTTAAGTCCACTTGTAATCGCGTTTATTGGTCTCCAAATATCTGGTGTTCCAATCAAACCATTTTTCAGATCATTTTGAAACAACTTCGAATCGAAATTCCAAGTCGCGGCGCCCACAGTCCTCCGTTTCTCTAGGATTCCCTTTTGAACTGATTCTTTAGATGCTTTAAAACTACTGAACGAAGATAGTAAGGATTTCGATTTTGGTTCCTCGTTCATCGTGTTTAATGTAGTTTTAGCGTCAAGTGTTTTCGAAGATTTCCTCTTTTCATCTGGTTTTGGCGTATCGAGTAATGCGTAGATTGTCAAAGATAGGAAATGACCAGCGAGCTGACTTTGTAGATCCATTTTGTCCTTTTTCACGTCTTTGGGTTTAAGTTGGAACTTGAAGTCTTCATTCCAAACAGGAGACGCACTGTCCTGAAGCGTTGTCTCATATTTATTGTCACCGGGGAAAACTTTTACCTAAGAATTTAAAAAATATGTTAACTTTCATTGGATTAAAAAAAGTGAAATTGAAGATAATATAAAATTCCCCGACATGATGGTTACAAATAAAAATACTTCATAAATAAATCAAGAGATTTTCATAAATTGAAGCTAAGATCCATTTCAATGAAATCAGCTTTCATATATAAAAATACCCCATCGAAATCTGTCACTTGTTTGAAGGCGTTACGATGTCTTGGACTATCAGCTTTAAAACTTGCTATTGCTTTTTCATGTGCTGCTATAAAAATTAAAAAATATATGAACGAACAACACGGCATACTCATCATTTATGTCACAGATTTTGCTGATGATAAAAATTTTAACTGAGTGTTATGGGAACGATAATAAAATTAGCATATCTGCTTTATTAAGGCTAAATTATTGCAAACGGCGTTACGCGAAGCGAATAATTAATATCCTTATTCACACGTGAATTAATTATGTTTAAAACGGATTGTATGGCGCGTGTTTCCACATTTATTCAGGTTTTTGCTTTTGCAGTAAATATGTCATGAACAATTTTAACTTTAAACCTTCCCGAAACAAAAATAAGTAGTTGACGAGTGAAATTGAAGACAGGTCCAAAGCATAATCAAATATATAAAAATCTCGTGTCACGGTGTTTGTGTTTGTACTCCTCCGAAACGGTTCAACCGATTTTTATGAAATGTTGTATGTGTATTTGGTAGGTATGAGAATAGTTCGTAAAAAAAATTTTCACCCTCCTACCCCCATCCAACTTAACCGCGGGAGCGGCTGAAACCGTCCGACACAGCTAGTATCATAATAAATTTTCTATATTCATACAATCATTTGAAGCGTAAAAGCTAGGCAATAAATCAATTATTAAAATCGTTATTATTAAAGTATACGAAACCATTTAAAATTGAAAATTAAAGGAGAAAGACTTTAAGAGCGCGTCCGCACAGCGATATTTCACAGCGCGAATTTTTTCGCGCGAAATTAAATCGCACCGCACCGTGTTCAATTTGTATCAAATCACAGATTTTATTTTCGCGCGAATTTTTTACCGCCGGTGCGGATACTTCCATAAGATTCAATGTGTTACAGAATTGCGGAAAAAAATTCGCTCTGTGAAATATCGCTGTGCGGACGCGCTCTAACACCTGTAATAATATTGAACTACGTGATACGTCTGCATCTTTTCTTAAGCTCCGACGAAAAAAGGAGTATTACACTGTTCCAGTTCGAAGTGTCTGTATGTCTGTCTGTGATATCGTAGCTCCTAAACGAATAGACTGATTTAGATTTTTTTTTTGAAATGTGACAGAATCGAGGTGGATCTTAGCAACATTCAACAATTTATGAAAATCGGTGCATTCATTTATGAGATATTCTTATTTGTAATCACGTCAGTTTATTTAATATCTTCAACTTACGTGTAAATATTTCTAGTAGGTGACGGTGGCTGGGTCGTATTTACTATTTATCTCAAACTATACTTTATTTTAATTGACCCCAATTAATGAATTGAGATGATCTAACCGGTACTAGATACCTACCTACAATTTCAATTCATTCAGAAAGAACGTCTTTATGTAAATAAAAGCAAATAAACTATCGGATAACATAAAATAATATTAAGACTTTTTATAATTCAAGTGCTTTTATAAAATGACGAGTATGTACATGTACATGTAACATGTTGACTTTGTGAAGTTTTTATTACATTTATCACACGCATATTACAATAACTATCGAAAAACGGTTACAATTTTTTAACCAAGCTCCTTCATCTTTCTTACGAGTACAAATATTTACAAGAGTGTAAATAAATAATTCTTATAGGTAAATAAATAACAGTAGTTTTAAATAATTTAAAACAGGAAGTTACCTTAACTAGGTATCCGTGTGCGCGGCTCAATCCGAAAAAGGACGGCAGATTCCTGGCCCCGATAACAGTAACAAACAAATTTTTGCTGATAGGGTGTAAAGATAACTTAAAACCTATTTCTGGTTCTGAACTACCACTACCGGCGAGTTGATTGTCTTTATTTGTATTTAAAATGTTTTTTAGTTTACTAAAAGAAAATGCCATTCTGATATCCTCACTTGTTTCTTATCACACGCACTTAAAACCAGTTTGGTAATTACTAAACTGTTTGTTTAACCGAGCACTACATAACGTAACTTAATTTATTAACGTATATAGAACTATATCCCGTTTTATCTTGTAATAATTATAATAACAATCTATAATTTTAAAATAACCATGTAACAACGAATACTCAATGATAAACAAACCCTGATTGTGGTTTGTGATAATAAATTATAAACTACAGACTACAGACTAGACCGAGAACTACAAAAAGTATGCATTTTAATTTCTTCATTCTTGTCATGTTTAAAAATCCAAAGGTTATCTGTCAAATAAAGGCAACTTTGTCTAGGGTTAAGAATAAAAATAGACAGAGTATTTTTAGATATTAATATTAATGAAAAGCTAAATAAATTTATGATTCCATTTTATTATTAACAAATTTTAAGCTTAGAAGCATTATATTTTCAAAATTTGATTTTTATTGCCATCTGTTCCGCTTAATAAAAATCTTGTATACAAAGACTTTCGAGATCGATAATTATGACAATAATTGACAATAGATGGCGCTACACAAATAAAAGTTTTTAACCATCTAAATTCTGATCTGGATTTCCAATTTTAATTAAATTAAAGCAATTATATTAATTGTAAAAAATACTTTATTAATATTTAATCGAATGTTACATAGCATTCTGTACAAAACAGGTGCATCAATAATCATAATCCCTATCTTATGATCCATAATACAGAAGTTTTGAAATAAAATCCACTTGCAAGCAAAATAAATAAATCTTATTTCATATTTATACAGTAGTTCAAGCTGTTCAAGTCGAGAATAATAGAGAAACTTGAATTAATTCATAAACATAATGCAAAAGAAAATGGAATGGGTATGTAACAAAACTTTTCCCATATAAACATAGAAAAAAATAAATGAAAAAAAGTTAGTTGTAAATCGTTTTGAGCCAAACTTAAAGACAACTTTTAATTCAGTACCGACTAACAACTTCCATTTAACACATTACGACTTTGATAAGAAATTACTCAAACACATCACAATCCCGTCATAGTAATGTATGATTATTGAAACTATTAAAACAAGCATGGCGAAACATATCCCTGTTATGTACATAAATTGACTGGCTTCTTGTGGCGTTGCTAAAAGCTCTTCGCTACTGGCGTCTCGGTCTAACGCGTCAAATTCTGAAGTATCTGAAACAAAAATAAAATGTGAAATATGCTAACATTAGTAAAAAATACACCTAGCGGCATATTAAATAATAAATACACGTCGAATCAATAACCTCAGTGGTCAATTAAAAAGGTCTAACCTTTTTCATATATATATTGTCTATGTCATTCCAGAGTCTAGGATTTCATTATTTCAATTAATTCATTATTGGTCCTATTAGTGAAATAATTTAGAAACTGGTTCAATTGTTTTTGATTTTATTAATAACAAACATAAATAAACAAATATTTTTATTTTTATAATATTATTTACCAAAATATATCCAGTGGACAAGTCGTGTACTTAAGTGATATTTGTATCATAAATAAAGTAATAAAGTAGTAAATAAGCATAAAATAAAATAATTTACACAGCCACTACGGAGACTTCCCGTAAGTAGTCTAAGCGACACTTGTGTTGGGAATGACTTGCAACTACCCTTGACATTCATCAACTTATGATTAAATAAAATAACAAAATAAACAAGTAGACTAATTTAAGAAAAAGTTAAGAAAAAGAAATCAGTCATCATTTTATCTATATTATTAATAGATATCAAGTACAATGATATTGTTATATACCTGCTGGAGTTTCAATATCACAGACAACATCAGCTTCTGTTATCTGCAAATCGAGTAACTCTTTGACAGATAACAATGCTTCTGCTGGTGCCTCACCAGGGAACAGATAGTCACAGAGGTATAATGATCCCACTGGCACTAACACACGACGAGGTGGTTCATTGAAGCATACTTTCTCTGGATATAAGGAAAAAATCATCATTAATATACAAATTATAATTAAAAGTTCTTTAATTTTATTAAAATATTCTTCAATGTATACTGATTGTTGTACCACTATATGTCCTATATTAAAAGACGCCAAACACGATATAGGCAAATAATTAATATAATTTCAGTATTTATTTAAAATTTAGTTTTATCTGTCTTTATCCAAAATGATAAAATAAATTGATTTTGTTGGGACTTTCAATATAATATTGAATTAAAATTCTATACATTATGCATTATAATTTATAACCATGTCTCTCAAGTTTATAAACAATTTGCATTTTAAATATTAAATAGGTAATACATATATAAATATAAATACCTTCAGGTAATAGATTATCATCAATCAGAGCATCACAGTGCATAGTAAACCGAGATGCTAATGACCTTATAATGTCCTGTTTAACTGCAGCTATTGCTTCCTTAACTGTTGCTTTTGGATACATAAATACACTGGATGCAACAACACCACTAAAGTGTATGTTCCCATCACACTCCAAATATTCTACTGTCTCTGGTAAACTATTTTCCTGAAATATATTGTTTTATAAAAATTGTTTTGGCTTGGTTGGTTATAAATGAAAAAAAATTACTTACAAATGGCACAAATAAAGACACATGCATAGATTTAGGAGTATCTTGTGTAGATTTTGTACTGTGTTTTAATTTTTTCTTTTTATGAAGTTGTTCTAATGCTTCTGTTCCCTCCTTCAACTCTCCATCAATGAACATTACACTTGATTCAATTGTTTTATGTGCAGATTCCAATATTTGCTGCAAAGATAAAATTTTCATGTTTTGAAATTGTATTTCCTAATAAATTTTTATTTAATAGTCATAAAATGGAGGTGATCTTCAACTGTGGTCTACTTATTATCCTAATTCTTTACACTTAATTTACTAGCATTTCAATTTCAACCACAGTTTACATAAAATCAAATTTTACCTGGAATTGATGTTTGACTGATATTCCACTCTTTTTTACTATGACAGGGTAGACATCATCAAATTCATAATAACAGTCCAGTCTTTGCCATTGTTGAGGCTTAGGTAGAAATTTCCACTCGACAGGTTTTATTGACATCTTACTACCAACACCAACCTCAACACTCTTGCATGTTAAGACCTTTGTACTTGTACACATGTGTAGAATTAGCTTCTCATTAGAATTGAGACAGTTACCACACATATATTGATTTGTATTGAGGGCTTTATACATATAGTTCAATACAGACTTCACTTTGCTAAAGTAATTTGGGTCCTCAAAAATATCTTCATCACTTGTGATGAAAATGCCTGTAATATTAATAATTTATATAAAAACAAATAATTTAATATAATAGTTGCATAAATAGATATTATTTCTAATAAGTATGAATATCTCTTAATAATAAAATAAAGTTTAAGATAAAAATAAATACAGACCCTGTACAAACATTCCTCCAGGTAACATCCTAGTTACGTGTTTAGCATGATCAGCAATCCAAGTCTCTGAAATACTTAACAAACTACGCAACGGCTCCGGTTTTTCTGAGGTGTAACTTGCTTCTGATGATGCATCAGTCTTTTCGTCAGGCGTCCGAGCCAAATGTATCACATTCTCTCGGGACTCTGTCACCTTATGAACATTTCAGAAATTATAGTAAATAGTACTTAACAGGATACATACAGACGAGACTAATTAAACTTACTTGACCCAATATTAAGCCAATTACATAAACTTCTTTTGTGGCATACTGTTCTAAATATTGGAGACAGTATTCAGGGGAATACACAGTCCTAACCATGTTTAATGATTTAAATATGTGACACAATGATAAATTTTAACCTTTGAGTAAATAAAGTTATAACTTAAACTTGTAAGTTTATTATAATTATTGTTAATGCAATTCGTTCATTGCTTGTATTTTGAACAAATGTACACTTGGCGAACATTCAACAAGGGTCACAGCAAGCCGCAACTGTCAGCTGTCACTACACTGAACACTCTACAGATAGTTGACAGTTTGACACCACTGCGGCTTATATTGACTTAAGAAATTTCTATAGATTAAGTCACTATAGTCGTTTGTGAATTTTAGCCACAGATCACATTCATATTACCAAATTACAACTAGGTTCAACAAAAGGTATGTTACGGTATATTTGATCAAAGAAAATGTGAACCATAAAAATGAATCGTGAATGCCTTTATTGTGCTTTTTCAACGCTATAATAAGATTTGTGTAGTAAGTGTAAGCATTAGGAACATTAACAATTTATCGTATTTGGTTCATAAAATAAACTCATTAAAAAAAACCACTTTATTCAACTTCAGTATAATGTTGGCTGAGAACAATATATAAAATCTAGCTCGTCATTCTAAACAATGCTTTTAATACAAATTAAACGACTAGTGAGATAAAAATTAATAAGGTCAGTAATCAAATGAAATCTCAAGGTTAACTTTTTCATTAACTTAATTGCAGATTGAGAAACTGACTGCCAGATTTTAAAATTTATTCGTAATGTACATAATATAGTACTTAAAAGTGCTAATTATCTTAATAACTGTCCTCTAAGTCACTCAAATTGCAGCAGCTTAAAAATATGGATGACTGTCATCGCCCAGGTTTTTTAATGTACGAGTCGTTTCATATCCAAAGTACAGATAGCCCACGGATGGTAGTTGTTATTACATAAATCCGTAATTTTAGAAATGCATTTAGTGTTAAAAAAAAGTAGGTATAAAATCCGAATGTTGACAGCAAAAATCTTGAGTGGCTCTTAACTTGGATTGAGATAATATATTTGCATATAATATGACAGCTAGGCTTAATTAAATTTGCATTTGGAGAAATCCATTTCCGGGTGTTGTTCCATGAATCTGTAAAAAATAAATACATTTTAATCAGTAAAATCAGTAAATTGATAAGAACACGGCAAATGTGCATTTTTTGAAAACATTAACATATTATATTTCTCTACTGGAGCAAATCATTTAGTAGGTATGTCACTTACTTCTTAAGTACATCCTGTTTTTTCTGTTCATCGCTGGTTGGCAGTCCCATCTCCTTCTGTCTTTGATCGAACATCATCTTCTCAACCAGCCCTCTGGTCTCACCGTCTAAATCTGACAGCTTCGACGGCTCTGTATAGAAAATATTAATTGCCCATCAATTCAATAAATAATAAGTGAAGCCTTCATACAGGGATTCAGAAAGCGAAAAACACAGCAATGTTAAATAAGTTTTGATTTAATATAAACCTATACTACTATAAATTATACTGAATAGTTGTACTAATACAATTTTTTTTTTTTTCAAAAGAATTATCTTTCTAAAAGGCCAACTTCCAAACATTTCTCCGTAACTGAACCCACGATCTGCAGCAATATACGCCTCGTGCATGATGGGTAAGATAAAAATCATAATTCATATAAATTAATAAGTACCTAGACCTATAAGTTATAACATTTAGCCCAAGGGAATTCAAAATAACTTTCCAATACAACTCTTCCATTCTTTAAACTAATCTTTGATAACATCAAAGATAAAGCAAATTTTATTTTAAAAACAATAGTGTAAATCTTTACTTCAAATGGGTTTTCGTTAAATTAAATTAATATTTAAGCTGTACCTGGATTTATTTTCCGGGTCGATATCTCGGGATCCGTAGTCACAAGACGGCTCCACCAATTCATTTTGTTAACCTTAAAATAAACAATATTGATATAAAATATAGATGCAGACTGAAGTGGTTCGGTTGTCTAAAAGTGAGGACGAATCATACTTTTATTACTTATACACACAATATACAGACAATTTTAAGAACCCCTGACATGTTTATTGTATATATATGAACATGTGTTTATCTATCTCCATCACGTACCTAAATGTTCCAACTTATCTATTCGTTTAGGAACTGATGCTACACAGACACGTCAAAGCTATAACACTCCCGTTTTTGCGTGGAGGGTTAAAAATAGGCTTACTGAGGCGTATTAGATTGTTATCATCACAGGGTTAAAATAAGCCGAATAAGTGAAATTTTTGCGTCTTGTTTCGCTTATCATTTTCTTTACAGTCACGTTTTGTTTCACTGGGATTAGAGACTGGCGCAACATATTGTCACGCATGCCAAACATGGAGTTGGTCTAGACATATACCTTCTCCAAATTGACCAGCAAAGTCCTGCCGTCCTGCAGCACCCATGTTGACTCTTCGATTTTCACATCGGCATCCAATTCACCGTCGATGATGAGTGGCTGGCCCTTGATGCCGACTTTGAGGTGGCGTTTGCTGATGACAACTGTCAAATCACGCGGACGCAACACTTGGCGTAGTGGTACACGGAGCTGAAATACATAACATTTCTATGTTAATGTATATAAGAATAAACATACACTATTGCTGAAAATACAGGAAAAAAATGTAATTTTTTTAATTAATTAAATTAAAAAATAATTTGTAATTAAAATGCGCATTAAAAACGCAAAAAGAGAGGATTTTATAACGTGCCGGAGTAGATGCCGATAGACATGTGAATCCGTGTGGTCAATCCCGATGACATCAGCTTTTAAACAAACGGAACTACGATTCCATAGAGTATAGACATACACACAAACTTATAACACCCCTTTTTTGCATCAGTGGTTAATAAAAATTACGTTAATCGTTAAAAAAAGATAACGTTTAAAAATTATAAGTGTAAATGGCTACTATGATTACTTACTTAACTATTTTCGCTGGAGAACTCAGAATTTCTATAGTTGTCTCTACTAAGTGCTTATAAATTTTACCCACGTGGATGTGAAACATTAATAAGTAATGTAAAGATTTATGATGCGGGAAAATGAATTGTGCACATGAACATCACGAGAATAATGATTAATTCTAAGAAATCGAGGGGAAAACTAGTCGGATATTATTAGGGATTTATAACATTTCTGTCTTAGAGATATTTTTACCACAGACGAAGGGTATCCGACTCCGTAGACAAAAACCTCATTATTTCTCAACACCTACTAACGCTAAGAAATAGGTATGGAAATGTCGTTTTGTGTACTTAGTTATCGCAACGACACACCTTATGTCATTTCTATACAAATTGCCAGCGAGTGAGTGTTGAGAAATAAGTGTGAGAGTACCAAGAAGGGGTACTGGGCATTGGGGCTCTAGGTTACCACGTGAGAATAGTAACCTAGAATTCCAGTTGCGTAATGTGGGCCTGTCTGTGAGTTACTTAGTTCCCAAACTGGTAAATCTTTTTTTCCGTAGGTCAATCGAGAGTACCTTATCTTTCAATCAGTCTAGATTGAAAGATTAGGTACTCTCGATTGACTTTGCATTAAACGACTCTTGCCAACTTACATTACTCCCGGAAATTATAATTATCTTTAACTCATATTATAATTATTCATCATACATTTTAAAATACGTTCCAAATATTGAAATTTAAAAACGCACCAATCACTTATGAATTAATTAATTTACGATCAATTCCTTTCAATATTTAATTATAAATATATTAAAATCGACTTGAAACCTAAAAATTTTACTCCAAGCAGGATATAAACTGTTGATCAACTTACGTAGCCGGATATGATTAAATGAAAGCTGGGAAAATGTATTAAGTAACTTTTAATATCATACTTTTAAAGGTCGCTACAATTATTAACAGATATATTCTTCCTACATTTAACGTCTTAATACGATCTTTCAATACGAAGTGTTAATCTATTCATACAGATAGGTAACTTTACCCACTTTTTTTTGTAGGAATCTAAAAATCTTTCCTAACCTAAAATTATTATATTTTAAGATGCACAATATATATGTTAATAATTACACCGTCTGTCTGTAGGTCTTATTGATTACATAACGTAAGCAAAATACCTTAACTTTTCGTAATCGCAATTCGTATTCATGACATTTATTACAAACTAGTGGACCCCACGAACTTTAGAGTTCCGAATAATAACGTGTCACCTAAAACGTCATTCTTTTAATTTCCTTCAAGAACACTCGTTAATTTTTCTATTTTTTTAATCCGACTTTGTTTTCGGATATATTATATTTTTACCAAGAAAGAAAGAAAATTAAGAAAAGTTTTAAAATAAGAATAGTTTTCGTTCGCGGTTTGGTCCTCGTGAACATGAATAAAATAGCGTGTCGCTCTGAAGTTCATCTTTCTATCAGTTACAGAACTTTTATAGACGGTGTTGTTTTTTTTTTGAGTTTATTCATAACAAAAAAATACAAATATTTTCTTACTAAAATATAGATTTATATATTTGTAAGCTTTTGCTTTAAATAAATTAATTTCGAACTCGATTTTGCAAATTTTATTAATATCAGAAATATTAGTAGAGTTTTATGCGAAAATGCCGTTTTAATTTGAATAAAGTAGATTTTATTGGCTATTAACACCTTTCTAAAAACTATTGACATAATGTCAAAAAGTAAATGCGTATCATTCCGATAAAATTCGATCGCTTCGACCATTAGGTTTGGTATGTCAATAAAGAATTTTGCAAAAACAAGTAAACAATATTTTTATGATCATCAACTGTTAAGTGATACGTTGCCATGGTAACCAGAATTCCGTCATCAGAGATGAAAACCCCGTCAATAATCGTTCTTTAATTGTGATCTCAACATTGTACAAGATAAAACAAAACAGAATTTGCAATTTGCAGTTGTATTGCATACCTCGTTATTGACTCTACCTTTTTTAAACAACTTCTTAAAGATGTTGTCAATCCAGCTTTAATTTTTAAGGCTTGGCGAAAAAATGTGACTTCGTAGTTCCAAGTGAATGAACCGATTTCGATGCGATCTTTTTTATTTCAAACCTGACGTAATCGAAATAGATCTTAACTACAATTTATGAAGTTTTGTTAATCCATTATCGAGCCATTCTTATTTGTAATCATCGCGTCGAGGAATTTTTAAATATCGATTATTATTTTTTTTTTTTTTAAAACTTGTGACATGCAGATTTAAGCTGTTTTAAATGACGTATCTGAGCTTTATCAAATAACAAATAATACGAAATAACATCCTCCTCTTTTGAGTCGGTTGAAAAACATTTAAGTAATTTAGATTATAAATAGGAATTCTTGAACGGAGGTCGCTTCCGTGAATTAGCAATTTCGTCATCGTATTGCACATCAACAAATTAAAAACATAAAAAAAACTAATGACATACCCTTGCTTCACATACCTATTGCCCTTCGTAGGTACATATAAATATAAAGCTAATTATAATCGGCTAGGCGGTAATTTAATATTTTTTTTAATCGAAAAGAAAGTTAAAAATAAAAAACCTTCATTGTTACAAAAATGCAACCGCATAAATCAAATCGAAAAACGATTATTTATTATAAACGTTGCTTAACTTGGAAAAATATCACATATTATGCTGAGTTACTTTCTCGCTGTCTGTGCCATTCCTGTTACAATTACACCCTCCTCTTTTTTATTTGTGGTTTAAAAAAGAACAAAAACTATGAGCAAAGAAATTCAGTTTAGTGAGACTAATACAATAGATAGGATATGATGGACTATTTTTAGAGGTTTAGCAAAACTTGGGTTTTACTATGTACAGACATCGTCTTGTTACATCTTTATTATATGTATTGCTAGATATGCAACGTTTTTGCCTGATTAACATACTCATTAGGTTTCAAAGCCTTGCATGAGAAATCTATTATCGTCTTATTATAAAATCTACTGTAGGTACCATACAAGGCATTGCGACGTCATTGGTCATTCTCGTATGTAACGAATACAAAATTTAATTGAACCAATGACGAAAACGAGGGGTGTCATAAGATTGACGTTTCTGTGTGTCTGTGGCATCGTATCTCCTAACCGACTTTGATCTTAGCTACAACTATGTTCACCCATTTGTGAGATATTTTTATTTGTTATCATCATGTCGGAGGATTTTCTATTTGTGTTTACTGATCTGCCTTTCATGCCATCTAAAATACTGAACCACGGTAGAAGTTAGGCCAATATTTATTTTGAAAAATCATATAATAAAAAATTGTTTAACAAGGAGAGCGTCTCAAAACGTAGCCGACTATGCGTGGTGACCTCGCATTCCTCGCAAGGACGATACATGATCACAGCTTCTCGTATTTGACCGGAATGGATAAGTTATCCGATTACGAATTGTTAAACGTGCTCAATGGCTTTATTTAATGAGCTCGCGGGTTCGATTCTAGAGGAAAGCAAACTATGATCGTTACCGGAGTTATCTAGGTATCTGGATCAGCGTGCCTCTATGTGGCATCGTAGTTCCTAAACGAATCAGCCTATTTTAAAGCGGAATTTGACTTAACTGTAGTTCACGTCTGGTCTTCATAAATTGTAATTAATGAATCTGTTCACCCGTTTATAAAAGGTTCTTGATCATCATGTCGTTTTAAATCGTCTTCAATTTTACTGACTGACCAATAATACATCGTTTCAAATTAAGCGTCGTTTTAAAGAAGTCGCCCGTGACCATGCAGGCTGTATAGCCCGAGAATTTAATATTGAGTTTAATGTGAAATTGTTCTAAATATACGCGCTTTGATCCGGTCATAGGGTTGTAAAGATGGTGTGTGTAGAGGAATATCCGAACAACTATACTAAGTGTGTATGTACTTATAAATAAGTATATGAGTATACAGATTATAAATATAATTTGCGATTTATCATTATTGCGATGACTGAAGCGAACTACGATATTAATCGAAATAAAATTAGAAAATTTGAACCGCAACACCGATACAATGTTTTCTTTTAAAAGCTTAAACATTCTGCATTTTAATCGCAAGCCGTGCTATGACGCTTGATTGGTGGAACAATTAAAAAGTAATTAGATTTGAGCGTGAGACTCGAGTTGAGCAATTCGAGGTAATACTTTTCAAGAGCCTTGTCGTAACTGCCATGGTGCATGGTGTTTGAACGTTACATGAAACGAGTGTGACGATTTTTAAGCCCTCACACCACAAATAATGTTATTAATCTCCCATCGAAAAAGGAGGGATGTTTAAGTTTGACGTGTCTGTGTGTCTGTTTGTGTTTGCCTGTGCCAGCATCCTTTTCAATGGGCATTTTAATTAAATATCTTAAGATAGGTATCACAGAATCGAGCTGGTAGCCACAGAAACGACCTACTATTTATTATTACAGCCAGACCTTGTTGCGAAGTGATGCTGGCAAAAAGTGGGTCTGATGGTGAGTAATTTCGACAAATAACGTAGTATCATGAAGACAGTACGATCATGAGTAATTTTGTTTTTTTTTTAGCTGCCAATTAAAGCTGTCTGTCTACATTACATCATTTAGCTGCAATCAATAATGTAAAGATTACTGAAATTTCAATCGAATTCTACATTTTTTTACTAGCAATTTACCCCACTTTGCCATTTTTAATCCACGTCTCAAAAAGAGGGAAGTTTAACGTGTTTGTGTTTCTAACAGTTTTCATTAGTAGGTATGTGATCGAGATTTTCATTTTCAGCTTTCAAGCGTAGTATTATCAAAAATTTGCTGCATACATTTTAATTACCACTTTGAATGTTTGCGTTTTTTTCTTCTTGTATCTTCTATATTTTAGTGTCTGTCTTATGTTTTTGTGAAACTGTTAAGGATATGTCTGTATTGTATTGTTTTCAACGTTTTCTTTGATTTATCTGTTTTGTTTCTTGTAATAAATAAAGAAATAAATATTTCAGAAGGTTTTCAAATTAACGTTAATTTCACTTGTATATTTGAAGGATATAGGGATATCTTCTTTTATCATATCTAAATAAAAACTAATATTATTAAAGACAACAACACCGAAAACTGAATATAAATTTGCGATTAAATTTGAGTTCCACAGAGAGTCGAGACCGAGGTGCGAAAAAAGGTTGTTATATTATATAATCTTTCTGTTTGAATACCAGTAGGCGCCAATGCGCGTCGGACAAACAGAAATAAATATTTTAAAAAGATTGCTTCGCCTTGCATTTCCAAGGTCCCATCATACTTTTATATTTATATCTAATATCAAGATTAATGTGATCTTACAAATGAATTACGTTGTCAGACAGTCTTCAAGTTCGTTAAAGACACACTATCTATTTGCACAACTCTACAATAATTAGGCTTCAAAATATTACTTCAAACTTAGAAATTCAGAAATTCCCAAACTTGATTTTCACTTGAAAAATCCAAAATCAAATCACTTATACTTAATAACCTGAGATTTTTTGAGTATTTTGGCATTTAATTTAATTTTAAGCTTTTTTATATATGTTTTATTCTGTTAACATCAAAGAAAGCTATCACATTTCTATACAAAATTAATAATATAACAAATACTATTGAGGGATGTTGATTTCTGAATAAATAAGAGAATAAATCAAACCAAGGTCAGTTTTTACAATATGCGGTGTCTTCTTTTTCAAGCAAATTAACTTCGGATGCTATCACGAAAACGTGATTCTGATTCAAATTTAACTATTAACGTAAAAATTCATTTGCAGTAAACAGAAACAATTAAATGCAACTGATAAAAAATTATTGTTGTTCTGAACGTACGCTCGTTAAACAATAGGTCAAAAACCTAGTAACATTGTTGAACTAGAATTAATATTCAGACAGTTTTACAACCTTGGTTATAACTTTTAATTCTATGTATTATAATGTGCCTTTTGAAAAACTCGAACATTCATTCAAAACAATAATAATGTTAGGTCACTTCAACAACTTTGTCTATGTCGAACTGCGATTAAAAGCATGGGCGCCGGCAGGGGGGTGCCAAGGGGTGCACTTGCACCCCTTGGCAATCTCGGGATCAACAGGAATTATTGAAATAAAAATGACTGTGTACCTGGTAAAATAAATTCATATTGAACAGTCAGAAATTTGAAAATGTCTCGAACATAAAATAAACCGGGCTTCAGATGTTTCCGACTAAAATTTCAATTTACAATCATATACGGCGAAGATTGTAAGAAAACTAAAATCTACACCACCTGGAAATTATTTCTCCCGGCGCCCATGATTAAAAGTAGCCTATATGTTGTTGTTCAAAGGAATCACTTAAATATATTCCAACTTTTCTCGTCTCTTCTATTCTTTTAACGGACTTTCGTATACAATATTGGTGAATGTCAGTATCCCGAAACAAGGAAATACCAAAGTAATAAACAGAACCATTGAACTTGAATGGGCTCACGTAGTGGCACATCCTTTTTATTGGCGTAACCTCACCTGAATCGTAATGTTCTTTCAGAGTCCAGCAAATGATTCAATGCAAGAGGTTTGGCCTTGCGCGGTTGCACAACGGCCGGGGTGAGGAGAGTACGTCATTTTCGTCGTATACGTGACCTGGCTTCTGCTTTGCATAATATTATGAAGCCTTTCCTTATAGGTATACTAATGAGGCTGGTCGAGTGTGGAGATTCCAAAGACCAAAGACGTACTTGAGAACGACAAAAGCACCGGCGAGCATGTATGGTTAATTTAATGAAAGTACACGAAAGAGTTATGTAGAGGTATGTTTCAGGTAGAGATTTGAGGCTACTAATTTAGCAAGAGAACTGACTATATAAATAAAATTATGACTGTCCTTTGATACATATTGTAACGATGCTATTAAAATCTGTAATGATTTCGAAATTAGTCTAAGTTTACCTAAGCCGCTTCTGTAATAGGTAAATAACACCATTTTAGAAAATGCTTCATCTCTAAGATTTTATTAATTACAAATTAACATATATTGCATTGATATATATTAGTTGTGTTCACGCATTTTTATGTATCAGTAAGCGATTGGAATGAAAAATGACATATAGGTATTACTTATACGGAAAAATACGGATGAAGACCGCTTATTAATAGTTTGATTCGTTTCCGAGTTTAGCGCTTAACACAAAGCTTCCTTTGGATTTTATTACTAGCCTAGAAGAAGAAAGATATAACATTATGTATACATAGTGAATATGTAATATTATATAGGCATAAGCTGTTATAAATAAATAAAAATTCTGCGATCGGTACAAATAATTCAAATGGATGGAGTTCTACAATACCTACTATTTGCAAAAATCTAAAAAAAAATATCTGAAACCGGTAATATGCAAGTCGATATATAAACCTTGGCCGGTGTTGCAACATACTCAGTTCGGCTCTAGTCGCTTTGCCGCTTGGAACGGTGCGTTCTACGCTGCTGGCCACGGAAAGGGCGAGAGAGGCAAAACTCGATGCTAAAGAGACGAAATTTTGACAAGACATGTGGATCGTGTGATGTGTTGTGACTTAGTGACAAACCTATCAGTACCACGCGTGTAAATATAAATACAATGGATGTGAACAAGGTGGTAAGTTATCAGAGCGAAAACATTTGAAACCGGCTACTTTTCAACCCTTCAAGCCCACTCGTTTGCAATAAAAAGTTAACTTTGTCATTCCTCAATCACTAGTCTATCCCTGAAAATTTTATCAAAATCGGTCGTGTTTAAGCGTCAAAGCCTTCCAAAAATTACAATATTTTATGACTGTCTACCCAAATTTCAACTAAGTGTTACGGAGTTTTAAAGCACTTAAAACAATATTTTGAAGTTTCTCAAGCTGTGTAATAACTGTCAACAATCAAAATTTTTTGTGAAAGCTTAATCTAGATGTAAGGAATATGAGTTTCATATAACTATTGAGACAACAGTCATAAGACATTAGGTTTAAGAAAAGAGGGCTTTTGATCATTTTTAAGAAACGTTCAGTTTGGTTGATTAACTAAAGTTTTTGTATTATTTTGCTCAACTTCAATTTTTTTTCGAACTGTTTTCCTCAGATTTGGGCACGTTCTTGAACAGTCTGCAAATGTAGATGTATTCAATCATGTGATTCTATATGAATAATTTTTTGACTGACTTTTGCATTAGAAAGTGAAAAAACTACAATCTCAAATATTTACAGAGAAGTAATGAAACGATATCGTATATTGTATGCCATAAATATTCTTCTTTATTATGGTTTAGCATAAAAGGAATTATAACCTTAGTTACTAAGACACGGCAACATCATTAACATAAAACTTTAATAGATAATTTATTCGCAGTTTTAGTTTAAATATTTTTTTAGAATGAAATCTATCTGTATATTTATGAGTTAAGATATCATACCGGTATCTATAGAGCCTTGTATGATGACTTTCTTAGCCATTTTGGTTAGCGTCGTATATTCAAGGGATGATGATCCTGGAGTCAGATACAGAGAATCCTTGCAATACCCATCGTCATATTTATGCAAATAACGTCCGCAAAATATATTCCCTAAGGGGGGTGTTGCATCAACCCCGTAGGTTTTAATGTCGGGGTAACCAAAACATTTTTAGTTTTACTAATTAGTTTAGTTTCCTAGATTAAAGTTCACAGTCTTGGTTTTAAATTTAACATAAAATATCTAGCACATTACTGTCAATGAAAAATTTATTATTTACTAGATGACCCGCCGAAATTTGTATCACCAATAAAAGATATAATGGTTATAGTAAGCTATCCTTGAAAGGTGCATATATACCACCAAGGTTTTTGTACCTCTATAAAAGAGGAATATCCCGTTATGCATTGTTTTGTTATACCTCTACAGGGATTAGGCAGGGTCTTCAATGAAAGCTCTCCAATACGTTTAGTTGTCCTGTCTTAATTATATATATATATTGACGACCGATTGGCGCAATGGGTAGTGCTCCTGCCTTTTGCATCGAAAGGTCCCGGGTTCGAATCCCGGTAGGTGCATTTATTTGTGTGATAAGCACGAATTTTGTTTCAGAGTTTTGGTTGTTTATAAACTTATATATGTATTTATTGTGGTACCCTCGTTGTTTCTGATTACCATAACACAAGTGCTTCAGCTACTTACTTTGGAATCAGAGCAATGTATGTGAGTTGTCCCAATTATTATTAAAAAAAATTATTATTATTATAATTATAAATATTAAATTCGAATTGGCATAATAATTTAAAAACTGACATTAAATGTCAAACGCTATAAGATTACATTAGAAAAGTTTATACTGTCATTAAGTTTTCTTAAATTTTCTAATGTTCCGCGCAACTTTCTTAATATTTATTTCATAAGAACTTTTCCAAAAAGACAAACACAACAAAAAAAAAATACTATCCAATTTGGTGCTGTCGTTCGGAAGTTATGCGTGTACATACATTTCGGTGATTCATTTTTATTTATATAGATTATTATAATTAAACTCTACATAACATAACGTTTACTTGAGAAAAAAATTTAGAGTTTTACTTTAAAAACAAAATATCTCATGACTTAGTCACTCTTCACACAACGTGCACCCAGCAACACATACCATATACGAATTGAACCGGAATGAATCAAAGAATTTTGGCGTCGCTATCAAATTTTATTAGATCCGTCTCATGTTTACCAGACTTTATTAAAATTTTATTTTTAAATGTTCCATGAATATCTCCTCTACATTCCAACGACTTAATAATGTCATTAACACTGAGAAAGGACGAGAAATATCATTTCAAAGTAATCAGTGAAATAAGATTATATATAATTATAATATTGTTGGTTCTATACGAGATTATATTAATTAATTAATTAAAGTTTAAACTTTTTGACTTAACAAATTGCAACTAAGCAAAAATATAATTCATAATTCTGCCCCCTTTTCGTAAGTTAGATCTTTGTAAACATGTTTACGTGTCTTTTTTTAATGTACACATTTAGTCAAATTTTTGTATTATGTATATTTGTGATCGTCTTTTATAGACTACCTTATAGTAGAAAATTCAAATAATACAACCAAGAGATTAGTATTGACTTTAGATAAACGTTTTACGTTCGATAAGTAGTTCGTGCTTGCGGAACCGAACTGTTGTTAAAACCGAAATTGGTGCAGGGACTAGAGCTGTTTTGTGGCCTTCACATTTCGCTACACCCGGACTTAGCGAGCATCCAGCCAGGCGGGCAATGCACTCGAGGAAATATATCAAAAGTCAATTGAATTATACCTACATACAATTATGTCGTATATAATTTCAAAGTTTTGGTAATACCTACTCCTAATCACAGCATCCGTAATTATTAATACCAAGCTTTGCGTCTATCTTTGCATGAATAAAATAGCCTCAAGTAAGTACAAAAGCAATAAATACTGATATAGGGGCAAATTTAGAATTTTCAATAGTATTATTGGTTGAGTCTTAGTAATAATAATCTTAATGTTTCACGCTTTTTAAATTTTGGGAAAACAGAAAATGTTTCGGTTTCAGTTGGGTAGGCACAGAATCTGATCACATATAATGTGCCTATAATGAATTATCAACGAATCAAAGGCAGAATTGAGTCTGCGCATGCCAAAAAAATTATTGATTTAATTGAAGATATTTAAGTGATAAAATTTTATCTTTATTTTTCAAATGCGTATAATCTGTAACTGAAAATATAATAAAGATGATTATATGAATTATTATTGTAAGGATGTAAGCAATTTGCTAATGTTTTCAGAAAGCACAGTTGGCATTTCCCAAATGATGTCAATGACTAAATAATTACGAAATCATTGAAGTTGTAAATGAGACGCTATTAACGCCTGACGAGAAAGAATTAGTTTGACCAGTCAGTATGTCTGTGGTATTGTAGGTTCTAAACGAAAGCATTTCATCCATTTATCAGATATTTTTCATAATATCTGATAAATGGATGAATATCTCAAATATCTCTTCATCCATTTATCAGATACTTTTATTTTTAATCGTCATGTCGGCGGTGTTTTTGAATTGTCTTAAATTTCACTTGTGTATGTACTAAGAAAAATTGCCACGTCGTGTCTTCAATAATGAAAATTTGTTTTGTATGTTTCAAACACAAGGGCCTTTAAATAACAAGGTGTAACGATTGAGCAACAAACCTATGAATCATTCTTTGCCCACCTGGCTGCTGCGATGCAGTTCCTATTTTTTTAATAATGTTATTATTATGTTAACAAGGTCGTTGGATTTCATCTTTGAATAAAATAAGCAATAAATCAGTGTCATTGACATGATCTTACATAAACCGCGTTAGTTCACGGTCAATATGTAAATTCGTGGTGATATATTAGTACAACAATATTACAGACTATAACATACTCTATAGTCTATACAATAGACACATTTTGTGACACTGTCTATACATTCAAGCAAAGCCTCGTCAAAATTTACAGTGTAAAGAGTACTTTTAAATTATTTTCTTATATGTTCAAATAGAAAAAACAAGAGTAGATAACTAAATAGAAATATAAACTACTACCAAATCATAGTCTGTCAATGTAATGTGACCATGTGCACTAATTACTTGCTGCAAAAAAATTGAAAATACAGATACAAAACTTGTCAAGAAGATATGAAATTAATGACGGATATTAAACGCGATAAATATTATATATATATAATTAAATTAAACCTACCTGAGGTAAAATCAGAGGTGACCCTACCCCGTCATAAAACTGTGTGTGAGCATAGCTGTGTGTGTTCACAGACAGCTATGCAGATTGTTTAATACATTTTGTTATTGTACACAACAAAAAAATCAGCCAGTCTGCTTTGTATTAAAAAAAACCTTTGTAACACCCACGTTTTGCATTAATTACTCAAGCAGGATGTACGTTCAGGATTTCCCGTATCGAATCCGTGATGTGATGTGATTTGGGTTAACCCGCTCAAGAAAATTTTAAAGTAGCACTTAGTTTTGTATGAAAAGCTCGCTCATTAAATTGAAAAGGTGCCAATCAAAACGTTGAAACGATCGGAACTATGGCGATTTTGATATTACGAAATTTCGCACGTCAATGACGCTGTGACGACACAACTTTAAGGTCATTGAGATATCTATGTATAAATATTTTCAACTATACACAACAATATATTTATTACATTATCTCTTTGCCGAGGCTTCATTCACATAACTTCTTAAATATTGTTTTATAAAAGCCCGATAATATCTGACAATTATGAACATTCACGATAATAAGTTGAAAAGTTTGAGTGTAAAAGACTCACATTATATAGGTAGTTAAAGTATTCTGAAGATATTCAATACAACAATGGGAAGAGAAAGGTTTGCTATATAAATATATAAAGTAGTATATAACAATCACCTCACAATTTCAATAAATTATTTCTCATGTATTTCTCTACTAATTCTATAAAGACGAGGTCACAAACAAAACTTAGATACCATAAAATACACAATCTTTTTGTTTTACAAGTTATTGCACACAAACTTTTTACAATGTTCCCACAATTTCATAACAATAAGATGAATGTTTTATGAAGTCTACAGACTTGGCTCATAAATTTTCAACTCGGGAAAATTTTCTTCATATTTTTGACTCATCGAAAAATAAATAAATGCATGAATATATAACAGGACTTTAACTTTGCTATAGAAGAGTGTGGTTAGTATTATTCTAAGCATCAGCTGTGTACGTTAAATATTTTTAAAATAATAAGAACGTCGGCAAAATGCACTAAAAATAATTATATAATAACAACAAAAATAATAATTGTAGAAGGAATTTTTTTGGGATAACAAAATTAAGAGGCCACCACCATGACCGGGGTCAAACAAAAATAATAATTAAAATTCTTCATTGAATTTCAAAATAGAGTGCTACTATACAAAATCGGTTGAAAAATTGAATAACTGATTATTGATAACCGCCCTTGTACATTTAGTTAACTTGATTAAACTTTAGCCATATTTCGCATTTCGTTTAAAAGTATGACCCTAAAACTATATGAGTAATGTAGCTCAAAGGGGTAATGTTGGAATTTGGGACATACATAATTTTATACACGTAATGGCGAAATAAAACAAGTTTTAAACACGATGCGAATTTTGCATATTATTTTTAGACAAAGTCTTTGCATACATTTATTAACGGAATTGAATTGATGTGATTCTAAAATCAGTCAAGATTAATTTTAATCCGGAAATTTTAAAATTTCCAAGTTCAATGTTCGTTTATAACTTTGTACGCCAATAATATTATTAATACCAATATATTTATTAATATATATTTTCTTAAATTCATAATAAAACTAGCTGACCCGGAAAACGTTGTTTTGCCATATTAATTTTTGGGGTGGGCTTATCACTTAGGGGTATGAAAAATAGATAGTAGCCGATTCTCAGATCTACTGAATATGCATATAAAATTCGATAAAAATCAGTAAAGCCGTTTCGGAGGAGTAAGGTTGTGACACGAGAATTTTATATATAAGATATATATAAATATATTTTATATATATTTTGTTTACATTTTAAATATAATTAGGTATTTAGATTTTTGTATATAGTTTTATTGTTTTAAACTACTGTATTGTTTTTATTTTTACTACTAGATTTCGCGTTTCGCATTTTTACTCTATTTTTATATCTTCCACCATCTTCGTCACTAACTGCTATACGAACTTTAAAGAAAAAATAAATAAATATTTAATAAATCAAATACTTAATACATAATATAGCATATTATAAAAAAACCAAAAACGACCCGACCTTAATCTTGATAGACACAAATTGGTATTTGTCAACCAGTTAACATGATATCCCGGAAATGTATACATGAAAAAGATTTCAATCCGTCAAGGCAAAATGTGTTTTTTTGTATTCAATTTGATAGATACTCCAAAACAACGAACAACCTTTATTAGCTAAGTACACAATAGCCTTTAGCTTCCTTGTGAGTTGTTATACTTACCAATTATAACTAAACATGTTTTTTAATGGTTCTACCATGAAATACATTGCCAAATTATTAATTTTAATTTACAATTAAATAATTGTAAAATTATATGTGACAAATATATAAATTGAATCGAATTTTAATTGAAAATAATGCATTAAAATAGACAATCTTAGTAAAAATAATGAATAATATTCAAAAGGATACCTTATTAGCAGTAAGTTAAAAACAAACATGTTTACTCATAGTTTCTAGTCTGGGCGATCTATAAATAGTTATATTGTATTGCAATATAACCTCCTTTTGGGTGTTTTTGAAAGTCAGTTAAAATATATACAATTACCGGTAGGTACCTACCTGTTATAAAGATGTCACATCGATCAATAAACAGACAACGGCACTTAGTTTTTTTGATCGTACTATATAAACCGACAAACGTAACATAACAGGAGATGTAAACGTCAGAGCGTGATGTCACCGATCACAAGAATCCGGATGAGTGCCCACCACGGCCACTTTTTCTAAGCATCCATCTCAATAACGTAAGCTAATTGATTTCGTACAAAAAAACTAAACAATTATTTCGATCTCCATAAAGTGATGCAAGAGCGTCCATTTTATAAATTCATTGTTCATGTATTTCCATAATTCAAGACCACTTGGACCTCGGGCAGAAGGCGAAGATCAAATAAAATCTGTGCACGCGCGCATTAACTGAACAGTTTTAATATTTTGTTGAACGCGCTAATCTCAAGAACTACTTGTTCGAATTTAAAAATTATTTTCATGTTGGATAGTCCATTCATCGAGGGCTTTGGGGCTATAATATCACACTACGTCTAACAGGACCGGAGCATTAATGGAAAATGTTTCAAAAGCGACATATACTATAAAATTTATAATGAGGCTAGATCATCTTCATTGTCAGTCGAGTAGTGATTTGCATTGACATGATTCCTGTTAACATAAATTGAGTTCAAGGGCGACCATAAGCATAGTTTGTGACCAGCGTGAACAATGCTATGTCCTCATAACGCTATAAAGTATGATAATTGGATTTACAAACCCACGTTTGAGTCGTCTTATACCAATGGACACGAAATGATGTCCGACATATATTACGTGAAGTCGGGTCATCTTAATTAGTTTAGATGCGAAACGCAAAGCACTTAGGTACTATAAGTCTTTTGATTTAAGTAAAAAAATTTAAATGAATTACTACAGTTTCCTATTGTAAAGTGGTCATGTAAGTTTGTGCATAAACCCTAGGGCGCTGCAAGATATTCCATACGAGTATTAAATTCAAACATAAATAGCAAAAAGTAAATGAAATTATGATGGTAATTATTATAATATGTACGGATGAGAAACGCCATCATTGTTTATTGAATTTCTTTTATTTCCGTTGATCTCAATTAAATTTCAAATCGCACTTTCATTCTGAGAATTAATATGAATTACGAATCAAATATGAGACTGTCAAAAAGCAAATATCATTGTGACATTTACATTACCGAAAGTGTTCCGCGAATTTGAAACGCTTTCACCACCAAAGGGGCCAGTCTAGATGCTCGTTAACTGATTATTATGGTAAATGTAACAGGCATTGTCTTCAACTCGCTTTGATTTAAGGTTTAGTTTTCATAAGCAAACAATTAACATACTTAACGGCGTCTTTGTAAGTCTTTAAAGAAATCAGTAAGACAGATATGTCTTGTGCTCCACTACGGGATGCGGGTTTTACTTAAAAATGTCTTTAACACAGTTTGTTCCAAGACGATATTTACCAACTGTTAAACAACGAGAGTTTATACTAACCATAGTAAAATTTCGTTTGAAAGGTATAGAATAAAATCATCGTCATGTAAAATACTTTCCCGAAAATTTTGATGAATTTTGGTAAAAATATTTTTTAAATAAAGGTACCAGTAGGTAAATAAAGGTACTAGAGAAAACACACCAAGATCACATCACGCGTGTTCTTAATCGCTTAGTTTAAAGTTTTTAGCAAAAACACAAACGCTAATTAAGCTTTACATAAAAATAAGGCTGTTAAAGCTCATGTCATACAGAAAGACAAGGTTTTTAGAAGTCTGTTACACTAATTAGTGTCATTTTTTCAAAACGGTCATCAGAGCTAGTAACAGAATGTTCTCCCAGACCATTACATAACAGTGCATGGCGCAATTGCATAAATGTTTGTGGGACGGAAACGTCATTACGTTTGAGATTAAAAAGTTAATGAATGTATGGATTTTGGAAAATGAGTAACTTTGCCATTGCCTATGTATATGTACCTACTTCTTTTGACCACTTACTACTGTTGACACTTTACCGAATATTCGTAGAGTTACGAGACATGTATTTCTTACTGTCTAGTTTTAACATGAGAAATATTACATAAAGACATAAATAATTATTTAAAGACAACATCTCGAAATACTTAGACTTGTCAATGTTCACTTATTTCAAAGCGATTTGATGGTATTTGAATAAAACTAGAATTTTAATAATTGCCAGGAACTAAGCTCGCTAATCTATACCAAGAGCACCAATTAGTTTTTAGGTATAAACAATAGGAGTTTAGGAGCTAATATGTTTAATATAAATGCTTTACGGACTATAAAATAGGTACCTTATCAATTAATTGATATAATTCTCGTTGTTTTGAGCAGTTAACAACGTATCTATCTTATATATATATTAACCATAGGGGTTACTTTTGAAAAACTGAGCAGGCATTTATCCGCAATCCCACCTGATGGTAAGTGGAGATGCCGCCTAATAGGATGCACGCTGGCTCACGCGTTTAATACCACCCATTTAATACTCCGTAGGAAATATTGAGAAAGGTAAGGTAAGGTTCTATTCCATCACGGTTTATATTAAGAAGGTCGATTCAAATCCAAAAGTTTTCGCGTAACCATTAAGAGCACTGGCACATTTTCTAAAATATTCAAGATACACACTTAAGTGTGATGTAATAATATATGGTGATCACAATAACCGTTATTGACAGAGGCGTACGAGTTGACATGCAATAATATTCGTTAAGACATTACGTAATTTATAACCGGTGTATAATTTATCTAAATACACTATTCACCTGCCGTCAACTGCGCTTACTCGATTGCATATAACCGTGTATATATATTTGTTTGTCAATTAGGTAAAACAAAAATCTCTTGTACCTGATGTTGTTATTCCAAGAGGCAGTTTGCAAAGGACAACAACGTGACCTTTGAATTACATTTTTGTCCTAATTAATTATTATTAAGTTATTTATATACATTGTCTTAAATAACTTTTATATAGAATATTGTAGTTAAAAATTAAGACACAAAAGCGATTTATTTTCCATGAAAACAAGTGAAAGACGGTTTAAAACGCCTCCGACATGTCCAACAAGAACATCTCATGTATGGATAAGCAGATTTAAAAAAAATACACGTCGAATCGATAAACTCCTTTTTGGTTTTGAAGATCGGTTAAAAATTCAGATCCATCTCGATTACTTTCAAACAAAAAAAAAAAAACGCATCGAAATCGATCAATTTAGGAGCTTGGACTCGATTTTTTTGTCGTGGGTTAAAACAAAGGATTTATAGTTCCTTTGTCACTATAGAAACGTAACAACGTACGTAATATGATACTAATTATCACGTGTAGTGCAGATAACTACATATTTACAAAGAGACGGGGGATCTTAAAAGTTTTATAGCCACGTGCTGAATTATCAGAGCTAGGCAGACACACATCCGCCAACAATCACGTCCTAGCGTCTTAAGTTATTCGCTTATTCTGATAAATATTTATTATTAATTTATAAGTAACCCGCCCGGGCTTTGCACGGGTATAAAACATATATAAAAACCTTCCTCTTCAATCACTCTATCTATTAAAAAATCCGCATCAAAATCCGTTGCGTAGTTTTAAAGATCTAAGCATACAAAGGGATATAGGAAAAGAAAAAGCGACTTTGTTTTATACTATGTAGTGATTATCAAGTCCCGCAGCTTAAAATTCCCAAGGTCGAAACGACGGGGGAATGTAGATTGGGGGAGTTTATTCCACAGGCAGGTGGTGCGAGGAAGAAAGTGGCGAGCGAAGCGTACCGTGATCGAGTTCCAATGATCCAAATGGTTACTATTTACTGCAATTATTTGCCAATTCTTTGATTTACTAGTACATATTTGTTGGTATTGCGTTGCGCCAGCGCAACTTGCCGATATCGGCACGTGTTCTATAAAGTTTAAATAACTAGTGAAAGTTAAATTGCTTTGCAAAAAGCACAGACAATAAAACACGATTAGAACCGGTTATTTGCACGGATCAATTTATAATCTGTGCAAACAGGAGTAGACTGATTTTTATCATAGGGTATCATCATCTGTGTAACTATGGCTTATACAAAATGTATTTATATTAATTTAATAGCTAATGAAAAAGTATGTTATTAATAAAATCTATCTTGGGTACTAACTAGTCTAACTTACCATCAGTGCAACAATTTTTTAGGTCATTCCTTTATTTTTGGAGTTTTTTTTTTAGTACAAAAGAACAATATATACATACAACAATTAACTATTATACAAATGAAAATTTGTATAATATGTAGTTAAAATACTTATTAAAACAGCATATTGTTTTATTTAAAATATTAATTCTACATAAATCGCATGCTATTTAAAATTAAACATTACTATACAGACGTTCTGGTGTGATTTTTGCGTTAAGACAATACAAGAAAAAAACAAAGAGCATTCATCATAAAATGTATTCGCCTAAAATGTCTATCAATCATCTTATCAACACAACAAAGGTTTTCGAGTCCATGACAGCAAAAACAACTGAAACAGCGCCGGGGGCCGGCGAAGATAAAGAGAACGCGAACCTTGAATATTGTCTGACAAAATCGATCGGACTCATAACTTGACCTAAAAATGAAAATCATGAAACATCTGCAACGCAAACCACGACTATGTTAAGAAATTTTGACAACAACTAGAAATTAACCAATACTTATTTGTCAACTTAAAGTTATTGAAATTTATGAAAATATAATTATTATATTTATAAAACCTCCATGCCTTCTTATTTATTATAGACCTTTACTTATAAAAGCCAAGCTCTCAGTTTGACAAAATAAAAAATATAACTTTAAATCTGATTCATAGGTGCGATTCTACGTCCATCTTTGCACATAGGTATGCTTCCAACGCTAATATTAGCTTCTCTTATATGGTTTCATAAACATAACTAATCTACGAAAGACATGGAATATCAAGGTCAAAATAAAACATTATGAAAATAATTATTAAAAAGAGGTGTCTTAGAGTTGACTTTATTAGTTTCTGTTACGGTTTGTCACCGACTGCAAAATGTTTTTGTTTGAATTATTACCTATTGCCGTTTTTTTATTACGGCGTGGGTTAAAAGGCGGCAGATGCCCATTAGTTTTCTAAATGTCGACCTTTCGGCTTAACTAAAAAAACGCAAATTTCAGATTACGACTCAGTGGCACATACCGAGGCCGTCATTATCGAGTGCGGGCAGTATCAACGATTCCCGCTCTCGGGGCGGCTCCGCCTCCAGCCAAGGCTCTTCTAGTAATCACAGCACGCATGTAAGTTCTTCATTTAACATCCAGTCATTGTTATGTTCAAATTATAGCGATTGTTATCTAAGATTCAAACTATTTGTAACCTTACCTACGTAACTAACACAATTTTGACCTACTGGGCAAAAATTAATTTTTTTATCTCCTATCATCTGAAGGAGAGTGACAAACATCATATTATAACAAAAATAGGCTTAATAAAAAATGTTTTATAATTATCACGGTTAATATCAATATTTAGTTTGCATATGGAAGCCATTTGATGATTTCTTTTTTAAAGTTCACCTGTCTCTAGTAACGCACAAGTACCATTATTTTTATACAATAAGAGGCATATTGTAATGTATTTTGCATTACAGTATTACAAAGTTCACATATCACGCTATAATATGTGGTCTGATGAAAACAATCCGGACGTGAACAAATGAACGCGGATGTATTATTATGTAACAAGTCATAATACATACTGTTATAAAACTGATGCAAGAACTATGATGACCTTGAACCCATAAAAACGGTTCAAACTATCAAAATACATTTAGATTAGCATTTATTATCATAAGAAACAAACACTAACCTTTTACAAATTGACAATTAAATTTAATCTAACCTAACAGACCATATTCCGACGGAAATTTAAAAGGCTGAAACGATTTTAAAGTAAGATATCACATCTTATTCCTTCAGAAAGATTTTCGTATTCTAGTCATTTTTCACAGACACAGTCGAAGGCAAATCCTAGTCTTATTTTATGCCTCGCATATTCTACTGAAGTAGTTTTTTAGATTGAATAGGCACAGAAGATCAGCAACTTTTACTTGGCTGTAAAGAAAAACATCTCTGAAAAGTAGGCAATGGTGTCTACCCTTTATTCCACAGGAGTTAGGAGGAGGAGGGTTACGAGAATTCACTACATTCAGCTGTATTTTTAATACGATTTTTTATTCTTACAGAGCGTCTCATCAGGTTCATTGCTACTAACAGCAGCGCATTTAGTACGTATGAATGGAAGGGACAGTCAGGATTACGTAAACGAACCGAGACACGAGTCAAGACAAGGTTTCGCCAACGCCGTTGTATCGATCCCCGAAGAGACCGTTGACACGCTATGGAAAGACGTTAAGCGTGGTTCAATACCGGAACAGGACTCCGCATCATTAGCCAGTTCCACCCATTTCACCGTAGTGAATGGATTCACAAAACATCGACCATCGAAGGAGCCAAAAACCTGTTGCTGCAGACATTCGCATCAGATAACAGTGCTTGTCATATGCATGACGATTCTGTTCTCCGCATGCATTTTGGCAGCTATATGTTTTGTTGAGAGTAAGTTAACTAATTACATTTTTATTTTTATGCATGAATGTCACGCTTTTGATAACCGATCCTTCGAATGCCAGAAAAACAAAAGAGGGAGACTACAAACAACGTTTCAGTTTAAAGGACGTAGAAATTTACCTCGCCTTTTTACTAGCTCGAAAAGAGCTGGTGCTTTTTATATGAAAAAGACTTATAAAAGACTGGTCAGTAACTGTTTTATTCATCCAGTGTCTGCTTCATCATTCACTAGCTATAGTTTATATACACCATAAGAGATAAGGGAGTATTAGAAGCATTTCGGAGGAAGATTTTCCCGCTTCATGGATAAAGCTTTCACCACTACGCTACAGCATCGAAAATATTAGAAATAAAAAAAAGAATGTTATAATTTTAGCTAATACAAATTAGATGTAGGTTTATTCGCTGACCGATTTATATCGAAAGGTGAAGGAATTTTGTTACAATACCATGCCAACTACAACCTTGACAAATAGACAACATGAACTATGTGGTATATTTAACATACATTTCAATTATAATCATAAAGGCGGGGCAATAGTTTCACACCCGGGAATGATATATCGTTTGGATACGTTTGGCTTCAAGTATTCTCTTACCTATTTTAAAAGATAGACGTGTCTGTATGTCCGTCTTGTATGTGGCGAAATGGATCTTAGCTATAATTTATGATCTGTTCATCCATTAATGAGCCATTCTTTTTTTAATTTCAAATGTCAGAGGTTTTAATTTGAAACGTCATGTTTGGAAACGGAACATTTATTGATTTTTTAACAAAAACTTCTGTTACTTTCCCCTTTTACATCGGGGTTAAAAGTATTAAATTGACTATAATTTCAATATTTCCCATTTTGATTTTATACTGAGTACTAATCACCTAAAGCAATCTAAATACCTAAATAATTGTAATACAAGACGCTGCAATAAGCTATATGAATTCTTTACTAAAACTTTTTTTTTTTGTTTCAGTGCGAATGAGACGTGAAACAGGAATGTACAAATATTCTTAAAGCAACCCATCAAAACGTGACCCATTAGTTTAAATAATTGGTTAATTTATAATAGTGAGGCTATGTAAGTAATAATATTATTAATTGTATCTTAGTCGCTTTAACTTTTAAAGCGTTCTATAGATGCAATATGCTTGATTCTCCTTTTAAGGTCCGTGAACGTGACATACGTCAATAAATATTCGAGAAATGTCAAAAAGATAAAATTTTATAAAGAATGAAACAGTTTCAATAGAATTATCGTTTACACGGGCCTAAGACTTCGATCATCGATAGCACTGTTGTCAATGTCAAAAGATCACATTTGCTCGCCACCAAGAAGTTGAATTTCACTCGAAAGGATGAAATAGGATAAAGGAGAATAAGGTTCAAATTTATGGCTTGGTTGTTTAAACGATAGATATGTACCTAATGTACATAAAAAAAACACAAGCCCTTTTTTAACGATAACTCGAATGAAAACTTTTGAAACAACCGATCCTAAACGATATGTGAAATGAGACAGAATTTTGTACCTTTCAAACTAATTTTATATCAATAAAACCTATGAATAACTTAAAATTTAGGTACTAGAATAATTATTGTCGTACTGCGGCAAGCATTTGTGTAAAATAGCATTTTGACTAGCAAATTTAATCATATTATTAAGCTGAAGATTTTGTTTGGTTGTTAGGCTAATCTCAGGAATAACAAGTTTGAATTGAAAAAATATTTTTGTGTTGGATAACCCATTTATCGAGGAAGGCTTCGCGGGTGAAATCGCGGGGCACAGCTTGTTCAACAATAAAAATACACAAAGGCAAATATTAGAGGTATTTACCTTAACGTGAACTGTAATTTGTCAAAATCGAAGAATTTTTTACACAACATAATTCAGTAGGCCTATAATTTGTACTTTTAAATAGGTTAGATGATTATGAGTGCAATAATTATAGTCTTTTCACTCAGAGAATGCCTTTCTTACTGGAGTCATTTCAATATATTATGTCAAAAGTAACGATTTTTATTTTAGCAAAAATTAAAGTGTACAAGTTTTTCGTCGTCATTTCAAAGTTAAAGTCATAAAACAAGACCAAGACCTGTCGGCATTGCATTCTCTCAGCGGCCAGACTTTAGTTACTTCTATAGTAACTGTTGAATAGAAAAAAATATTATTTAATTAAATGCTCAAATTGTATTTCGTAGTTATAAGTAAATTATTTAACGCATATGTCTGTGATGTTCACGTTCATGAAAATTTATAAGGCAACTGTAATAAAAGAGGAATATTTTTCTAAAAAAAAAACTGACTGCAGTGCAAAAAATGTCATGTATAGTGATTTTATTTAATCAAAATCGGTTGAGCCATTGAATAGCTACAAATGGAGCTATAAGGAGACCCTTTTAGGATACGCCACAGTTGGGTAAAAATGTAAGATATATAAATATTTTCTTATTTATCAAATAATCGATTAAAATAATCGGTTAGATGCATACATAATAATTGTTATAGGTATGAATACATAGTGCCAGTGAAGATAAGATGCACAAAATCTGTAGCAAATACCACAATGTAAATATCTAGCACAAATTATACTAAAATGTAATTTTAATTTCCAATTATTAATCTAGGTAGCTTTCTTAATTTATATTCTGTGATAATTAAACACAATACACACAACTGTCTATTTATTTAACCCTAGTTTTGTAGTTTATAAGTATAAGGAAACATTCCTCATACAAATTATAACTAGAGGCAGCAAAGTGTTTTTAGTTTGTAATTCATAATTTGCTAATT
Source organism: Aporia crataegi (assembly GCA_912999735.1). Taxonomy (NCBI): domain Eukaryota; kingdom Metazoa; phylum Arthropoda; class Insecta; order Lepidoptera; family Pieridae; genus Aporia; species Aporia crataegi. The sequence goes on from OU538742.1 coordinate 902,062, forward strand.
AAACTATGATTTAACCAATGAAAGATTGTAGTGGAGCACCAACAAGTGCTGCTAATGAACATATAGGCTCTTTTATTAAAAATTCACTTAAGAATATGCCTCTTTCTTTAAAATTACAGAGAAATAAATGTGAATGAGAATTTTCTTTATGTGAATTGAGAAAAAACTTAGATGAAACCAGTATGGGTATTATATACCCATTACTATAGGGTCTGTCTTATGAAACTGTTACCTTCAATCAATAAGAATTTACTTATTGAGCATTGGAAATGGGTCAATTAATGGCTACTATAATACTTACCTCTATTTCTTCCAACGTTTGGGTCCATTTATAATTTTCCAGATCACATCCATTACCCGCATTAGGTTTCAACTTATTCTTTTCTTTTGGGTCATCATCATCATCTGGTACAGCAGAAGTTTCTCCTTCATTTGCTTCATTGTCACCACTACCATTTTCATCTTCTGTAAACAGCAATTTAGTACCATTGCTTAGTTGTTAATGCACGACAAATGAAAATAGTACAAAATCTGAAGTATAATTCCCAGAAAAAGCAACAAATATTTCATTTTGAGGTGCGTTCTCCATCTTAAACTTTAATATATTATTAGACAAAATTAACTGAACTGTGGAAGCATATTTACTCTTGCGAAATTTACTTTTTGTATCTGGACAGATCTGGACATGGGTCCTGGGAGATATGACAATTTTTATTAAACCACATTTTAAATCATAACATCTATGAGTGAGTAAAAGTTACCAAAATTAATAAGCAAGAATCAAAACCCATAATTAGTAGTCAGAAGTTATAGCCTGGCAATCTTAAATATAAATTCAATTGAGGCTGTTTGAAAATCTTAAATTTACCACAGTTTAATTCAGAATCAGATACAGATTCCATGCTCTATAAGGATTAAAATCCACACTTGATTTAATTCATACCAAAAATACAAAGATTACAAAATTCATAATAAAGCTGTAACAGCTGTAAAGGTGTTAATGCTATTAATATTTCTAGCTTGTTGTATTTTTCTACATATCCCTAATGATATGTTTTTAGCCAATAACAAAAACTACCAAGTGAAACAAGTACTAGTGAAATTAATTAGAATAAACTATACTTATTACTTTTTTTTTCCTTTTCAATATCCCTTTGTAATTTTTCTGCTTCCTGATCAGTCAATTCAGTAACTTTGGCTGGTTCAAAGTCTTTAGCTAGTCGCTCTTGTTCTTTTTTCTGTTGTATTTCTTTAAGTCTTTTTTCAGCTTCTTCCTTTTCCTTTTTTATTTTCTCCTTTTCTTCCCTAGCTTTAGCGGAATGCTTGAAGAATGTGTCTTTTACAACCTATAAAGAAAAATTAAAGAAAGTTATTCCTTAATGTCATGTTTATTAAAAAAAAACTAGTGTATGTAGCTAAAGTTTTTAGCAAAACAATTTTTTGATTAACTCATTCACACTTATACTAGTAAATGAGTTAAGTGATACTCGAAAAAAAGATATTTATTATTTAAATGATATTATGTTATATACAAACCTTTTCCCATTCGCCTTCTTCTCCTCCAACAAAGAAGTCGGTTTTTCTTGCTAGAAATCCAACTATTGTATCCAATAACTGAAAATTAAGCAAATAGGAATTCATTCATGAACAAAACTCATAATTGTTATCTTGTTGCATTAATGCTCATAATATATACTAGTACTACATCAATAAAATAAAACCTTTGAAACACTATAACTTACTTATTTCGATTATTAGAGTACCCACCTCTTTAACTCCTCCTTCGTGCTGCTGCGCCATGGCTAGCAGCATTGAATCAAATCTCTCAGGATCGTGGCCCATTTTATGAATTAATATGTAGTTTTTTTTAAAATTCTAAAAAGTGGTTTAATTCTAATTGCTTCCTCTCCCTCTTTTGTTTACAACCTGTAACCATGTGGATTTTGATAACAACAATATACTATTGGCCTATTCAACGACTTTATTAGAATTCTAGGGATACAATAAAACTCACCGTTAAATATTTACCAAAGAATTAGGTAGTACGATTATAAAATACCGGCATGAAACTGCTTAGTGCATGTGATTCAAATCGGAAATCGGAATGATATTTTGATTCTAGAAATGTAGAATTGAACAGAACTGCACAGATGATATAGTAGTCGAAACACAGATAAACTGAAGATAGCTTGTGCTCTAGGATGACTCCAGGCTTTAAAATCATGACCTCTGAACAAGAATGTCACGAGAAATAATCTCTACTGCGGAAATTACGAAAACTACTAAAAAAATTTAACTATAGTGGCTGTCGAGAAATTAGTGTGAATTTCTTGTCTGGTGGACACGGTATCCTTCCCAGTTTCCCACATGTAGGTATTACAATATTCACGAAAGAACAACGACGTTTCAGTTACTGTACCTACTACATAGTTAAGGTAGACTTCCGACCTGCGCGGCTCCGGCGTCACTAACGCAGCGACAGTAACGCCGCGATAGAGCGATAGTATTATGCAGTACGGAAACGTATAAACTGATGTTCGAACGCAGCGTCACTGTCGCCGCGACAGTGACGATCCATCAGTGTCGCAGGGCGATAGCGGCCGTACCATGTTTGCGCAAGCATTGTCGCTGAATCGCTGGGACCACACGTGAATTTGAGGCTATCTTATTGTGGTGATCTTTATGAAACATATTTGACAATGTCAATCTAGAATCCTTTACTATGAGTACATTTTTATTAAATAAAGCCTACGTTATATATCAGGTTTCATTCATTACACTTATTTTTTGAAATCTAAAAAATGGACCGAAATAACATATTCACTGGTGAGGAAAACGAAACACTTATAAATTTAGTTTCGCAGAATTCAATTTTGTACGATTTAAGTGAAGCAGGCTACAAAAACGGACCTAAAAAGGACAAAGTCTAAAGTGAAATTTTATATTTAATAATATTTAATTGAAAAATGTTTTTGATTGATCGGTTCATTCTGATAATTATAAGAACACAACTGCACCACCTTTAGGCATGGAATAACAACTGGAACTGACACTGGAGTGGCAGGCGGCGGCGCGACTGTCGCGCTGCTCGGAAGCCAATCTGCGTCAGAGCCGCTGCAACAGCAGGGCAATCGCCGTAATTCAAACGATAATGGTTTGGTTTAGATACAGTTCGGATCCTACTTCGGCTATGGTCGTGCTTAGATCTAGCTCGGATGAATTTGGTATTTCGGTAAAGTATAAATGTCAACCGTAGTTGAACCAAAGCATAACCATTATCGTTTTGACGTCATATAGTGTTGTACCATCTTTTTGTGAATCGAAAAAATCGTAAATGTATCGGACGGAGGACGGACGTGACAATTTTCACTTTTATTTGACAGTTTACATAAAAAGATGATTAATATTGGAGCCAAAATTCAAAAAATTTTACTGCTAGTGCTTATTTACGATTTTATAATACGTCTATTTTTATTTTAAAGTAAATATTTCGTGATAATAATTGACTCTGCTGCTTAAAAAGTTATATGTAATTTAGAACAATTGAAGTGTTCATTGGTTTATTTACATTAATTTCAAGTACCTTACATCGTACAATAATTATAGGCGTCACTTACAGTCGAAGTTTGTTTACGTTACACATAACATAAACAATTATTGTGCTTAAGGACTTCGTATTTAAATTTTAAACGTAGTTAGTAGTTACTAGTTTTATTAAATCATACGCATCTCTCATAAGCTCGTTATTACACGCATATACTACGCTTTCTATCACGATTTCTACCGGAAAATGGAAGAGCGTCGTCGATGTACCACGGTTCGCCAGCTCGAACTTCTATTGGAGTTCATGGAAAACCACCAAGATCTCGCTCTTGGAAGGGTGAGATCAAAAGAGGGTCGTGCGATTTCAGCACAATTGTGGAATCAATGTGCTGAAATTCTAAACTCAGAAGGCTCTGCTAGACTGGGCAAGGAGTGGGCTAAGGTAACTTTAACTATTTACAGTTACATCATCATTTTCAAATATGAAATAATGTAGTTATTAATGTTTTAGGTGTGGAGTAACTTAAAATGTGCAGTTCGTACCAAATTAGTTAGTATAAATGTTTCCCATCGAGGGACTGGTGGAGGTCCAAACAATGACCCAAGTCTGACTCCTATAGAAATGAGAGTAGGTGCAATCTTGGGTAGAGATGTCGGGCCCATACCTAATGTACAGCCAGACCAATTTTCAAACACAGTAAGTGCCTCACTGTTAACATAAATTTTTGTAATTTTATAAAATAAATCTAAACAGAAAGTAGTCTAGAAAACTAAAGTAACACTTATTTTCAGTATTGTAACATATTTTATTGTTTAATTTTGGAATCACATTCATATTATGTATTGGTTTTTCTCTAAACATTTCAGAATAATGAGACAGTAGGTCTTGATAACAATAATTTGGGAATTGAAGCTGTTTCTCATTCCCAAACAAGTGGGTAAGTTTACAGTTTAGTGACAAGTGATAATAGAAAAAGTAACAGTACAATTGTACACAATAATATAATTTTAATACTGAGAATAACATTATTAATACAATTTTACTAAAAGATTAATTGCAATTAGAAAGGATCTTGTTAATTTATTAAGTAAATAATAAGACAGGTTACAAAATTATATTGCATGCTGTGCAAAGTGCTGAAACATATTTTTGTTATAATAGATTTAATGCTAATGAGGCAGATTTGAGAGGAATGGTACACACCTCTCCTATGCAGATAACACCTACTTCAGTGTCACCTAGTTTGAGAGGACAGAGTCCTAATTTGGGAAGACAAAGTCCAATGCCAACAAGTGAGTCTATAAATATGAATGTTTATATATTATGTTTGTCTTGGAGTTGATCTCATAATGTTAAATTTTTAGTCTTGGTTATTTTACAGGTAGTCGAGTCAGGACACAGCAGAGGCGACAGCGAAGAGTTGAGCATAGTTCAATCCCACCACCAATTCACCTACAGAGACAATGTGAGTATTTTAATCATAAATTATTATTTATTATATATAAAAAATAACACCAAAATTTTTAATGTATTTCTGACTTTATCCAGTATAGTTTATTTAAAATAGGTTTAAAATTTTACATCACTACAATGGTAAAAATGATATAATTTTTGTAAAAGTATTTCTCTTGTCTTTATATTTAAACAATCACATCATACATATTTAAATTTTATATTTATAAATGGCAAACTTTTTTTCAGCAAGATCTGCATTAGACGAATCAAGGCGAACGGTGTTAGAAATTGAAAAGTTAAGAGCTGAAGCTGCATTGGTTCAGGCACAAGCAGCAGAAAAAAATGCTGAGTCTCTTAAATTGATTGCTGCAAGCATTGAAAAATTTTCTGCAAAGGTATTTTTAACTAAATAACTAGCCAATTGTGTTGTATTTGTTATGCAAATATATTTTGTGTTAATAACTAAAGTTAATTAATTTAATTATTATTTTGTTTCAGTTTTGTCAATAATTCATAGTTTGTATAATGCAGTATGCAGCATTTAATGAAGATCATGCTGAAAAAATAAAGTCTGAATGTAATTAAAAAATAAGTAGTATAACAAAAAGTAATTCAATTTTCAAAAGCCCTATTTGTCCACAACCATTGTACGAGAGCTTGCTGGCGTGCGCGGCCTAGTTCCAACTCGGAGAGCGCCCTTCGCACGCTTGGCTCTCGCATGCTTGCCGCAGCCAGACTTCGCTCGAGACGCACCTGCGCGGCAGTTAATGGGCTATGCTGCAAATTTGCTTTATGTGCTATATTATGTAACACACAGCATGCATTTACAATTTAAGCTGCCGACTGTGGTGTATAGTGCAGCTTCCTGTCCACTAACAGGCACCTGAAAGAATAAAATTGATACCTTAACCTACACATTTATGGTGTACATAATTTAATACTATTATAATTTAATATTATTATGATTTTCTGTTCCACCAAATCACAAAGATTTGCTTCTAAGAATAATAATGTTTGGATTAGTTTTTTTTTACTTTCTAGTGCACTTTAAAGTAGGTTTAATTATTTATAAAACAAATTTTATATCACGTAGCTGAACTTTTCTGAAAACAATATTAATAAATATACACACACCTAAAGCGAGCTTTTAAGATTCCTATACAACGCTCAACAGTATTCCTTGCAGCTGAATGTAGGTGTTGATAGTACTCTTCAGGAGAGTTAGGCTCTGGGCTTGAGATTGGAGTCATCATGATTGGTCTCAAGGGATACCCTGAATCTCCTAAAATTAAACAATTATATGCTGCAATTTCTTAGGTACAAAATAGTCATTATGGTCTAGTTAATATTAAATTTAAGTTTTAATACAATACCTACCCAAAACATACAAATCTTCTCCAGAATTATTGTGAAGCCTTTCAATGTAAGACTTCAAATGATGATTGTTCCAAATTACACTGTCATGAGTAGATCCCGGATAACTGGGATCTACACTTATAATATTTAAACTAGAGTCACACATCTGTAAAGGAAAGTACATATTATTATAAGTACATTATAATATAGATCTGTTATTATTTATATATCACTTTTAATTTAATGTACCTAAATAATAAAATTACTCACAATTTGTACATTAAGAGAATGATACCCTTTTCTATTGAAAAACCTTTCTTCATTTTCTTTAGGGCGAACAATTGCTACATGAGTCCCATCAACACATCTCAATAAACCTGGCATTTTAAATTTCCGATAAAACCTAGAAATAGTTCATGAATATATAATTTACTAGAACGAAATAACTCAATAAACGTCAATTATTTCAAATAATCTAACTCAATATTTAAATACTCACTCTCGTTTAACATATTCTCTTTCATGTTGTTGAAATGGGAATGCTATATATTTATTAACAATACTTGTAGCATTTAAAGCATTTGTTACTTGGCGGATTGCCTTGCAAACACTTGATTGCGAAACGCAATGTTTCCGACAATCTCCTACTATGGTTTGGTAGGATCCAGTGGCATAAAACGCTAATGCTAATAAAACCTGCTGACCGCAATGTGGGCGGCATATGCGGAGTTAGCTTTTCAAATAAATTTAGAGTCATTTGCTTCGATAATCGGTATCTTTTTATGTATTGGCGATCACTCAAGGCAAAGGCATAATTTTTCATCCTTGCAAATAGGTTTTTTCATTTAGTTTGGCTCGAAAATTCGCAATATCGAATTTATTAGCTACTTTCAGTCAAATTATTTCGGAATTCATAATTATTTATAAACAAAACAGACACAAAACGACACTGAAATTAAAAATACAATATAGCGATATGGTAACGATCCAAAAATGGTTCTGGGGGCCGATCATGACATCGAAAGAATTCCTTAATAGGTCCTGCATTAAGACTGCTTTGGCTGTTTCGTATCATGACATTCTAAGTTAAGAGTAACGCAGTTATGTGACGTCACATCGAATTCGTTCATTCATTTAGTATGAAATCGGTATCACGACGTCGCTTCTGACGTTTCGCCGAACTGCTCATCTGTCAAACTAAGAGGTTTTGAAAAAGTTGCTTTTTCAAAACCTCTTAGTTAGAAGTTTTGTATTGATTAAAATTTTAAGTCCGCATTTGAGCTAAAATTCTTTTATATTTTCAAAGTGAGTGTTAATAATTATACTCATATTGTAATAGAAGCTGTATCCATAGTATTTGTGTACTTAAATAGTAAAAATGTGTGAAGATGTCTTTATTAAATTAATAATTGATGTTGCAGACGGCGAGTGCAATGAATATTTTTGAATTTCTGGAAGTGGAAATTGACAAACTTAGCCATACAGAAGGAAAAAAGAGATGTTAAATTTTGAGATCTACGATCCGTTTATTTCTTTGAAAACTGAATTTCGAACAAAAATTCTGGCTAAGAGTGGGAGGCAATAAGGCTTCTAATGAAGTATAACCCAACACGACTGGAATCTTAAAGTAAATATTCTATATATTTTTTTCAAATGTATGATGTTGCTATTCAGATTTTTAGAGGTTATTACTTATAACTCATTAAAATGCTATTTTCTTTTATAGGTTTGTATTGCACTAGCTATGCCAGGGGGTCCTATAAAAAGATTACTGGCGATAGCCTGTAGTATAATGTTGCATAATCCACAGTAAGTATAAGTAAAGACAGGCTTATTTCTGCAACTCTATGATTACAATGCACCTATTTTGCATATAATCCACAGTAAGCGTCATTATTAAATTGGTCACAAAATGTTTCAACTATTTAGAACTGCAAAATAAATATAATCGCCTAACTAGTGTAATAAAATAAAACATCTTTAAATTATGGTATGTTTTTTATTACATGGTTTTTTTGGTCTGTCTACTACTTAATTTAATTATTAACTATGTAGTTTTTATGAAGTTCTATTATATTGTATAAGGCTTCTGAATTTTTATAGTTCTTTTTTCTATTAATATATTTCTTAACTATTATATGTACCATGTATTATTTAAACGACTGACTAAAATCTGTATAAAAAAACTATTAAAAACCTTCCATTTAACTTTACAAGTATCCACTTCACTTGTTGTGATTTCGTTATAATTTTTGAACTAGTTCTTGTTAGTCTTACACATATAAGAGAGAAGAGACTGACAAGAACTAGTTTATATTAACTAGTATGCATTTCCTTATTACAGATTCTACCAAAAATTTAATATACTTGGAGTACCACAGCATTGACTTCACCTAAGTTGCTATTATTAGACAAAACTAAGAAATGGGATGACAACTTTCCTGTGGGGTGGCATGGAAAAACAATACTGGAATCATCTAGAGGAGGCCTATATCCAGGATTAAAAACCTAGTTTTTAAGTACTTATAACTGAAACTGTAAATATGTTCTAGGAATAAAGAATATTTTAATTTTTTATATTGTTTTATTTTATTACTGATGAGGAGCATTTCTTCTGTTGAAAACACTATTAATAAATTAACCAGGTTCAATTTGTTCCATTTCAATTTCCTAAGTAGACACAGTTGCTTCTGGGGTAAAGCTTGACAGATGTGTAGATTGCTGTTAAGAAAAAATGTTGATATTAATACCACAACAAAGTTCAAATAAATTGTTTCTTTTAAAGTATAAAAGTTATTATTTAAGTTAAATAGTAATTGGTAAGGCTTTACTCAACTAAGTTATTACTAAGTTATAGTTAACTTAAAAGTTTCATGAACCAAAAAACGTAGAATAAATATAACATAATTTAACTTAAAATATCTACTAAAGCAAGATAAGTTTTCATATTACATACCTCTAATCTTTGCACCAGCCTCATCAATTTTTGTATTATCCGTCAACTTATGCGTTCAAGATATTGGATGCTTTCACCCATTTATTTTTATTAAATTATTTTGTCCGCAAGTAGCGGTTCTAGCTTTTCGCAACATCGGGGTTGTTCTTTTATTTTAATAAATGATAAGCCGATCAGCTGTAAGTACATGATGAATAATATAATTTTAAAAAACGGCCAACTTCCCATTCTTCTAATTTAAATATTAATTACCCACGTACTACGTAAATATATTATACCTGCAAAGGTACCTACTGTAAAAATGTAAACAAAAATTAACACAGGGGGCTGATCATGACATCGAAAGAATTCCTTAATAGGTCCTGCATTAAGACTGCTTTGGCTGTTTCGTATCATGACATTCTAAGTTAAGAGTAACGCAGTTATGTGACATCACATCGAATTCGTTCATTCATTTAGTATGAAATCGGTATCACGACGTCGCTTCTGACGTTTCGCCGAACTGCTCATCTGTCAAACTAAGAGGTTTTGAAAAAGTTGCTTTTTTAAAACCTCTTAGTTAGAAGTTTTGTATTGATTAGAATTTTAAGTCCGCGTTTGACCTAAAATTCTTTTATATTTTCAAAGTAAGTGTTAATAATTATAATCATATTGTAATGGAAGCTGTATCCATAGTATTTGTGTACTTAAATAGTAAAAATGTGTGAAGATGTCTTAATTAAATTAATAATTGATGTTGCAGACGGCGAGTGAAATGGATATTTTTGAATTTCTGGAAGTGGAAATTGACAAACTTAGCCATACAGAAGGAAAAAATAGAGATGTTAAATTTTGAGATCTACGATCCGTTTATTTCTTTGAAAACTGAATTTCGAACAAAAATTCTGGCTAAGAGTGTGGGAGGCAATAAGGCTTCTAATGAAGTATAACCCAACACGACTGGAATCTTAAAGTAAATATTCTATATATTTTTTCAAATGTATGATGTTGCTATTCAGATTTTTAGAGGTTATTACTTATAACTCATTAAAATGCTATTTTCTTTTATAAGTTTGTATTGCACTAGCTATGCCAGGGGGTCCTATAAAAAGATTACTGGCGATAGCCTGGAGTATAATGTTGCATAATCCACAGTAAGTATAAGTAAAGACGGGCTTATTTCTGCAACTCTATGATTACAATGCACCTATTTTGCATATAATCCACAGTAAGTGGCATTATTAAATTGGTCACAAAATGTGTCAACTATTTGGAACTGAGAAATAAATATAATCGCCTAACTAGTGTAATAATAAAACATCTTCAAATTATGGTATCTTTTTTATTACATGGTTTTTTTGGTCTGTCTACTACTTAATTTAAATATTAACTATGTAGTTTTTATGAAGTTCTATTATATTGTATAAGGCTTCTGAATTTTTATAGTTCTTTTTTCTATTAATATATTTCTTAACTATTATATGTACCATGTATTATTTAAACGACTGACTAAAATCTGTATAAAAAAACTATTAAAAACCGTCCATTTAACTTTACAAGTATCTACTTCACTTGTTGTGATTTCGTTATAATTTTTGAACTAGTTCTTGTCAGTCTTACACATATAAGAGAGAAGAGACTGACAAGAACTAGTTTATATTAACTAGTATGCATTTTCCTATTACAGATTCTACCAAAAATTTAATATACTTGGAGTACCGCAGCATTGACTTCACCTAAGTTGCTATTATTAGACAAAACTAAGAAATGGGATGACTTTCCTGTGGGGTGGCATAGAAAAGCAATACTGGAATTATCTAGAGGAGACCTATATCCAGGATTAACAACCTAGTTTTTAAGTACTTATAACTGAAACTGTAAATATGTTCTAGGAATAAAGGATATTTTTATTTTTTTAATTGTTTTATTTTATTACTGATGAGGAGCATTTCTTCTGTTGAAAACACTATTAATAAATTAACCAGGTTCAATTTGTTCCATTTCAATTCCCTAAGTAGACACAGTTGCTTCTGGGGTAAAGCTTGACAGATGTGTAGGTTGCTGTAAAGAAAAAATGTTGACATTAATACCACAACAAAGTTCAAATAAATTGTTTCTTTTAAAGTATAAAAGTTATTATTTCAGTTAAATAGTAATTGGTAAGGCTTTTCTCAATTAAGTTATCTAAACTTAGTTTCATGAACCAAAAAACTTAGCATAAATATAACATAATTTAACTTAAAATATCTACTAAAGCAAGATAAGTTTTCATATTACATACCTCTAAATCTGGTTAGCCTTTGATTAATAGGTACTGTTTAAGTAGGTACTTTGCACCAGCCTCATCAATTTTTGTATTATCCGTCAACTTATGCGTTCAAGATATTGGATGCTTTCACCCATTTACTTTTTTTAAATTATTTTGTCCGCAAGTAGCTTTTCGCAACTTGTTGGGGTTGTTCTTTTATTTTAATAAATGATATCTCTAATAAATAATAAGCCGATCAGCTGTAAGTACATGATGAATAATATAATTTTAAAAAAAGGCCAACTTCCCATTCTTCTAATTTAAATATTAATTACCTACGTACTACGTAAATATATTATACCTGCATAGGTACCTACTATAAAAATGTAAACAAAAATTAACACAGAAATCAGAATTATAATTTTAAATTGACAATTATTTACGTTTATATGGTTAAAAATATGACAATTGACGCTTGGCATTTGTCATTTTCGACGAATTTTTGAAATCATTCATTCACTAAGCAGGAGTATTGCAAGAGTAAAACAAGAGTAAAGTAAGACGGTCATGATACCGATTATTAGCGTTCCTTAATAGGTACTGCTTTACAACTTAGAAGTTTTCTTAACTGTCATGATCGGCCCCCAGAAATCAGAATTATAATTTTAAATTGACAATTATTTACGTTTCATATGGTTAAAAATATGACAATTGACGCTTGGCATTTGTCATTTTCGACGAATTTTTGAAATCATTCATTCACTAAGCAGGAGTATTGCAAGAGTAAAACAAGAGTAAAGTAAGACGGTCATGATACCGATTATTAGCGTTCCTTAATAGGTACTGCTTTACAACTTAGAAGTTTTCTTAACTGTCATGATCGGCCCCCTGAAATAGTAGCTATTTGGCAATTGTTCATTTGACAGCAGTTAAGGTCGTGCAATGATAATGCTTTGATCCTGCTTAGACATAAGTCATTACCGAAATACGAAAACGTCGAAAATGCCGTGATAATGCTACGATAGTGCTGTGATCGGGTTGTAATACATTACCGCGATTGGCCCGCAGTAGTCGTAGCGCCTCTGACGCTGCGTCCGTTGCTTTAGAGAAATCACCTTTAAACAAAATCATAGACCACAAAGTTTTACATTTTTCCCTGGCAATAATTATTGTCAAGGACAATAAAGTATAAAGTAATAGCTGTGTTATAATTATATCTGTATTCAAGTATTGACTATTGACTATTCTGTAATAGCAATAGCCAAAAAGTAAAGAGTATAATAATCCTATAGTCAAAAAGTGAAAGAAGACTGTGTCACTGGAGGTCATGCACTTTATTTCAATTTATTTTATTTACGAATTTCTGTCTAATCCCATAAATTTCTTAATAAACTGTTGGACAATAAATTAAAATATCTTAATGATTGTGTTTGTAGCCAATTATACGAATCCAACGGTATGTTCTCTAACGTAATTTTCAACAGTACTTGAATATAAGATTTTATTCGGTCGATTGTATTTTTTTTTTAATTTCAGTTTTTCTCAAACACAACATAGCAATGGCAGATCAGTTTTGTTTACGTTGGAACAATTTTCAAACGAATATCGTAAGTGCTTTGGATTCCCTGAAGTGTTCTGAAGATCTGGTTGATGTGACACTTACATGTGAAGGCAGAAATATCAAGGCCCATAAAGTAATACTGTCAGCGTGCAGCCCGTACTTTAGGAATGTGTTCAAGGTGAATGACTTGGGAGAATATAACCTTCGCGTCTATCTGTACTAATAATATTACTAATGCCATTGGCCTGGCAATGCATTATGTGGGTTATGTGACCAACTGTTTGATTATATTGTTGTTTTAGGAGAACCCATGTCAACATCCTGTTATTATTTTAAAAGATGTTTCTGCTGATGACATACTTAGCCTATTATCTTACATGTACCAAGGAGAGGTATTTATTGAAGAAAGCAAACTTTCATCATTTTTACATACAGCTGCCTTATTACAAATAAAAGGTTTAACTGGTGTAACACAGCAGGTAATTTTCATAGCACATATAACATAATATATTACTTACAAAATTTAAATCTAGCAACAATAACATAATTTACTTGTCTGTATGGTATTTTGTGTAAAGTTATATTATTAATGTGCATATAGTTCTTATTTTCATTAAGAAGAACATGGTTGTGATAGTGATAAGCTATCTTTCAGCATGCTTCCTATACAATAGTTTATGGAAGATAACCTTGACCTTAACTCATATGAATTTATTTAATACTACTTACTAAAATATTCCAGAATGAAGAATTTTCACCTTCAAATGCAACTAATAAACTCTACACTCAGTTAACAATATATGCAAAGTCTCGTGGTAATACGGCTCACAAAGAAACAAAAATACCAGCCCTTAAGAAACGAAGAAGCAGTACTTCAGATAAGCCAAATGATATCAACTCATCCGATTACAAAAAGAGCAAGATTCTTGAAACATGTGATATTTACAACAGAAATAATGGTCCTCAACTTAAGTTAGACAATCCAACGTTTTGTCCAGAAATTGATCGCAAAGCAGATAAAGAGTTGCCAGTTTTAAGTAATGGGAAAAATCAACAGGTTATTTCTATGATATATATATTTCTATGATTATATGATAGATGTCAACAAGCCAAATTTGAATCATCAATACCCAAATGCTTTCTTTGAATTAATATTGTACAGCAAATTTTTATATTTGAGGTTACCAGACAACTAAATTACATGAATGGTGTATATTAAAATTAAATATAATATTTCTAATTTTATCTAAAATTTATTTTATTTATAAGTTTTTATTTAAACTTTAATCAAATTTAATAATAAATGATTTATCTCAGATGGAAGAAGGGCCTGTAATTGTTAAAACAGAATGGAATGAAGAGAACAGCTCACCAAATCCTGCTGTGATCAGTTCTGATAATGATGAAAGCCTACCTGCTTATGAGAACAGTATGCTGGCCAGGTCTCTACTCTCAGGTAAATTAATTGATATACCTAAATCCTAAATTTGTATTAAAAATACTGAGGCTGTATCCCAAACAAATAGTGAAGAAACATTTGTTGCAGTTGGGTAAGTACAGAAAGCTGATGTATTGTCTGTCTGAAAGAAATAAATCAATAATACTTATTATTGATGATGTGTTTCACTTGAAACAGGCAGAAATGTCTGGTCAATGCCTCACTAGAGGTTTTTATTTCACACTATATTGGATTCTTTAGGAAATAAACATACATTGTGTTTCTGTATGTATTAAATTGAAACATATTTTTGAAGGACCAATGACAATACAATAATCTTAAAGTCACCCTAATAATAATTATAAAATGTGTTTTTACTCTTCTCAACTATTTATAATATTTGAAAGATGATATAAATTTTTATGCTTTCCAGGAATAAACCCATCTAAAAGTGATACATGTCCAAAAAAGCTGCCTATTGAAATACCAATAACAAACAGAAAGGAATCAAACTCGGAGCCTACATTCACTAATACATCAAAAAGTCCATTGAAGATTGACGAACCAGTTATAAAAGTTGAAAAACCGTCTCCAAAGCTTGAAGTTGATTATGAACCAGAGGTATTATTATCGGAGCAGCAGGACTCAAAGGAAGAAACATATTCGGAACAATCCCAAGCATTAATGATACTAGCAGGTTTGTAATAGCTTTATAGCCGACTTAAATTAGATCTTACATTGGTTTTAGCTTTAGTTTTAAATTCTAAAAAAAAAAATCGATTCACATGCTTGGATTCTTTTTTGTCTTAGCATAGTAAGCTTTTCTTTCTTGTAGCGTAAAGATGATAAATGATAAACGCATGAACCCATATAATAAATTGTATCTTAAATCCTGGATCACGTTAGCTTTGAAATTAAAAACCGCAATAATTTGGTCAATTCGTTTAAAAGCTACGTCGTTTAAAAATATTTCTGTTTTCTAGGTATGGCCGGTCCATTAAACTCAGGTGCGTCAACATCTCAAAGTCACCAATCAAATCATGCGGCTATCTGTGGCGATTGTCCACACTGTGGTATGAAATATTCAAATCAATCGGCCTTGAAATATCACGTGAGATTAATGCATTCAGATCTAACTAATAGATTATGCTGTTATCTGTGCCCGAGGTCTTTTACAATGCGGGAAACATTCAAAGAACACATGTGGACCAGTCATGGACAACGGAACTAATGGTGCAACCCATTTATGGGTAACAAACTTTTATAGGTATATCTGTTGCCAATATACAAAGTTATAATTTATATGTGAGCGAAGAATTAAATTTTAATGGCATTTCTAATAAGAAGGGGAAAGAAGAAAATGAACAATATGACAAAAACTTAACAAATGATACAGAAAGCTTGCTTAACTGAAGTGAACTGTTTTTATCAAGTTTGATTTGAGCAGAACTTAAATCGTTATTAAAGCAAAATTCTCAACTATCAAAAACTGACTAAAAACGTTTATAGCTAAAGTAGATTTATATTAAGGCGTTTTACGATTTTTTTAAATATTTTGATTCACATTATTGAGAGTAAAGTAATAATTACTGTAACATAACCCGAACGCGGTCAATTAAAATCAAATACTATTTATAAATGCTAAGCTAATGACTAAGATAGCAATATTTTTTTATTGCTGTAGAACTATTATATGGGTTCTGATTCTGAATAATTTTTCCAATGTTATAGAATATAGATACATAAAAAGTATTTATTATCATTTAACGGTATACAATTTGGTACAAAAATAGAGTGATGGAAAAAAAATTAAATGATATCAAAGTGCCTTCTTTATATAGGTAATTTTACAAGAAATTTAACTCGAATAGCTTCCAAAAGCTAGAAAAATCTCGAGCTGTATAGCTGAAGCGAAATTCTTCTATTTAAGTAACAAATAGATTTTTTCTAGAGATGTCTAAAGGAATGCGATCTTTGAGCGATGTGTAAGCGCATAAGGCTTATATTTGCGTGATCATCGTGTTACTAACTGATCTCCGAATACTATTTCTTCGAATAGACTATAAAAAGTGATATGAAATTCATATTTATTAGACAAATATTCATATTTATTTTGGGTGCATAGATTTGTACTTTTAATATATACAAAATTATTATACAAATGTTATTTACAGTAAACTATCGTGCCTTATAATAACGGTGCCAATGAGTAAACTAAGAGCTGTTACTATTAACAATACCTAAATCATGTCAAAAAACTTTATTATTATAAATATACATTTCTAAAGGCATGTGCAGCTCTGCCACAAGTTATTCAAGTTCTGAAAAGGCTGGCAACGCACCCTTGGCCCAACTTGTCAATTGGGTGTCCATGGGTGGTGGACTGCTTATTCTAAGTGAGCCTCCTGCCTGATTCCCTCCTATTATTTATAGAAAAGAATTCACGTTGCAAAGTTGTCGCCCCCGGCCCGAATTTGCTTTCGAATCATTGTGAATACCCCTACTGGTAGCATTGGTGCTCCTGTGATAAGTCGTTGCTAAATGATGTTGTTCCTCGGACGGAAGTGACGTTCTTGCTCATGGTGCATTTGATGGGAAACGGAACTTTGATTGCAGAAGGGACACGTTTCTGGTTTCGTTTATGGATTGAGGAGCCTGTACAGTTCAAACTTTTTCCTATTAATTTTATTAACATTTTATAAATTAACTAGCTGACCCGGCAAACGTTGCTTTGCCATATAAATTATTTCTAGTGAATATTTTGGTATTGATCGCAATTTTTAATATTTTCTCACCGTTTAACCCTGAACTACGAAAAATCCAAATCAGTTTAATCTCGAGCTTGAGACAAACGAACAGAAATTGTTTTTTTTATATATAGAAGATTTTTACTACAAATGTTTTCCATTTACTACTTTCTAAATGTGGCTCCACAATCCATACGGCGACGGCAGAATCGCACCTCCCATCCGAAGTGTCCGTCTTATAACTTTAGTTCCAGATATAACCGCAGCGAATACAATTGTGACACTATTCATAAGCTATTAATTAATTGTTTGTTAGTTTTATAGATGTACAATAGAATACGACGGATAAATGGATTTCTCAGTATTCAGCGAATTTATTTCGGTTCGCATTCTGAAGTTGAGAAATATAGTATTAAGAATATTTTATGAAAATGATCAGTATTTATATTTAAATGTTGTGAAAAATTCAGTGCTGTTTTTAAGAGAAATTATTCGACGGTTGCTTGTTTTGAAAGGTATGTGAAATGTGAATTTTTCAAATAATACAATTTGCTCTAAATTTCGATTATTACAAAATCATGACAGGTTATTAGAAGCGTATATAAAATTAATCACTTTTTAAACCTTCGATTGATTGTAAACTTTAAACAAATGTACAATTTTACTCGTACGTATGAAATTTATCGATCCCATTTCATGTAGAGTTAAAAACACTATGGGACCATTTGAGGTATGAGAACTAGAAATTACAGAAATCGTCAAAAACATTTTCCATAGATTTCGGTCAGAGATTCAAATTTCTACATTGATCAAACTTTTTATTTTAAGCATGGCTGACTGAAAAAGTAAATGAATTTTAGCATTTTTTTTTCTGACTTGCTTTTTTTCAAAATCTGTTAATGCAGTTCAGAATATCTTAAAAAGTTATGGATGGTCTCTTTGAAAAGTTTTCTTGTAACTATAACGGTTAAAAAGTACTTGCCCTTTCTGTCCCGTCTCAAAAATCCACCTGTATACAGAATGATAGTTAACTAGGATGATAATAGATAAATATCTATTATAATCCTAGTTTTCTTTGTAGCAATGCATTTTTGACTGCGTTTCATATCATCAAATAAAACATAAAATCGTACAATTAAATACTGCCAATTTTATCTCAAAAGTATATTGCACTGTGCCAAATTGAGTTCACAGGTGTATAAGTTTTGTGTTAGTTTAAGTTTAAAAATACACGAATATACCTAATTTTATTTTTTTAGTATATACTTATGTTACCACATTGTTAATTCTCAATTATTTAGGCTTAAGCGGCGCATATTTTGTTGTAATTTAAGAAATACATATTCTATGGAATGCCATTAGTGAAACATAAATTATTATTTTCGAAACTAGTTGTATTTAAGTATAGGAAATAATATATTTAAAGTTATTTCATTATAATTGTATGAGGAATAAAAACGTATAGTTACTGCATTGTTGAAATTTAGATTTTCATAAGATTTTTATTTTAAAGTTACGTTATGAATAAAATATTTTGCTTTGAAATTAACGTGTTTTATTTTTTACCTTCGTACCTGCTAATATCTATAAGTTAGTAAAATTTATATTATTAAATTTGGGAACACACCAATCTCAGACAGGAACTTATTGGTTGCCTACTGATTGGATTTTATAATTTTTTGTGAGGATTCCATTCATCGAGGAAGACTTGACCTATGTTACGATGAAACTAAGACGGTTGAAACCTCGGGATCTAGATATAGTTAGTCATTTTAATAAGTAACATTTGATTACTGTCAGTTTTATCTTCATCAAAACATCGATTAAAGTGAATGAATCGATATGGACTTGAAACATATGTGAATTTTAAAAATCATCAGGCGAATCCCTGTCCCATTATTATTTTTCTTTCGTAAAATTTAAAACGAATAAATATTAATTTTTATTATAATCACAAGGTACTTATTAATTTATGGTGATATTTCTTCACAAGTAATAATTGCATTCGATACTACTTGTCAGCTTTCGATTTCTAGAGTAACATCCCTAGTGTTTTAAAAGAAAAAAAAAGACGCAACTTTGTAACGACGTTTAGTTTTTTATATTAGAAATTGTTTATTATGTTTAGAATGGTTTATTTGTGAAAGCAAATCGTAAAATTACTCGTATCTGTCATTATTACAATCAATATGTAATCGTAATTGAAAAAGTTAAGCAATTGTGCAGTTGGAACAAAAAGAAAAAATATATTATTTTATGCAAAAATGTAACCTTGTAACGGCGACAAGGTTACATTTTTGAATTTTTGAATTTTATTTTGAAATGTCAAATGTTACCTATTAAAATGACTCAACTATAGTCTTAAATCTATTGTCAGACAGACAGTGATGAACGTATCAAATTGATCAAAGATCAAACACCAATTTCTTACGACTTCCGGTATGTTCGAACGAGATGACTGAACAAAATACCAACAACTCATTAAATATAAATATTTTGTATATTTATAAATATTTCTTTAACATAATCAACAAGTGAATTTGAAGACTATTTTAAAACCCCGACATACAATGGATATAAATAATAAGCTAAAGTACCTATATCTATATAAATAAGTCGGATTTTGATGATCTCAGATTTGTTGGATTCGTCTAATCCGAGAATAGCAGAATATTTAAAATATAGAAAAATTCACGACAGTGTTCCAAAGAAAATTCGTTTCCTCATACATTTTCTATGGAATGACGTTTTAGGTAACACCTTAATATTTGAAACTGTTCGCGGGGTCGACTAGTAACTTATAAATGTATGAACAGATTTCATAAATTTTATCTATGATCCATCTCAATCACGTAGCCGTTTAAACAAAAAGAAACTGCATCGAAATCAGTACATATCAACTCTTTGAAGCTACGATATTAGACAGAAAAATGAATTAATAATAAATGATCAAAGTAATAAAGTAATAAAAAAAGCAAAAACAGATGCACTTAGGTTATTGAATTTTTTGTTGATAATCGACTGTTAAGTATGTTATGTATGGTCTATGAACCTAAACTAATCTACTAATTTCTGAGTAAATAAGAACGTATTTTTATGTGCGTTTTAGTGGACTCCGAACGGCTCGATTTAAGACAGAACCCTTAGGGAATAACAATCTGACATGATGCCAGGCTGTAGTCGTGTATACTTTATGTATTCATACCTAAATAGGTAGGATATGTGAGTATCTATCTCCATCTCCGTGGTTTAGTGGCATGCGCATCTGCATGTTGCTCCAGAAGTAATATAAATATCAAATGGGAACTCTTCTTGTAAGTTTACCTGCGTTAGAAGTTAGAGTCATTTCTTGTTTATGCTCATGACTCACTCAGATCATCGATTCGATTCCCGATAAAACGAATCTTTCTGTTGGGTAGGCGTGCAGAAGGCTTATCACCTAATTGACTCTACAGAAAATTATTAGGTAAACAGACGCGGAAAAATGTGTTTGCTCCATGCTCCAAAAAAGGTTTAAGTACTGGATTTTACTTATTTATACGTTCTATGTATATACGTAAACTATTTCATTGGTTTTAATCCATGTGTACCGTATCTGCAATATAATATTTTTCATTAAAATAAACTTCAAGTACAATAATGAAATGTTTTTAATTAATTATCAAGCCTTTTTATACTTATTTTGAACGGTTTTTACCGTTCAAAATAAGTTTCATGATAACTAAAAAACTTGACACAACATCTCTTTATTTCGCAACTAGCGACCCGCCCCGGTTTCGCACGGGTATATTATACATATAAACCGTCCTCTTAAATCACTCTATCTATTAAAAAACCGCATCCAAATCCATTGCGTAGTTTTAAAGATTTAAGCATACAAAGGGATATAGGGACAGAGAAAGCGAGACAGATCTTAGTGTAATGTTGTCTTTGACCGACCTTCAAAAATACCAAATTCGACGTCGTTATTTGTGCTGGGCAAGAATTAAATAACTTTACATAGTTGTAAAAGTTTTCAACATATGCTCGTATGGATCGCAGTGACGTACAGGTAGTGAATATGTCTAGAGGCGTTCAAGGAAGCCCTTTAATGCGGAGACAGCTCCGTTGGGACGCTATTGATCGTCATCCGTCGTCAGTGGCCGAGGCGCCCCTATTGATTCGCCGCAATCTGCATGATAACCCGAGCTTGCTTATACAATATCAACTTATCTCACAAATTGGCCGTTTTTCAAAGGCATACAATGCAACATTTAACTTATAAGTGGAATTGAGATTTTAAAAAATCTTCCGACATATCAATTATAAATGAGAATGTTAATAAGAGATGAACAGATCTTTATAAATTGTAGCTGAGTTCTATCTGATTACGTCAGCTTCCAAGCAATCATTAAAACTGGTTCATTCGTTTAGGAGCTACGATGCCACAGAAAAACACAGTCCCACAGTCTAATGAAACACTACTAATATTATAAATGCGAAAGTAATGGTCAATCTGTCTGTATGCATAATAGTCAATACATTCTTAATTGCATACAATAAAATAACTATATAATTCGTATAACTATATATTCGTAGCATACAATTAAATATTTTTTATAATCATATCCACGTATCCAAAGACTTACGTCTGTAATGAATTATTTGTATGCGTACGTATATGTAAGTTATATACCACAAGTATCAACTTGTCTTTTCATTTCACATGTAATATACCTACAAAAGTATCACTTAATTCATTCTGCAAATAATATTTATTTGTTTATGTATTTAATTAAGGTAGTTAGTTATAAAAATGTATAATATATGGTTAAAACAAACAGCAAAAAAGCAAAATCATGGTTACATCAATGATTTCAGTTTCTGCATATGTCAAATTTACTATTAACGTTAACATAGTAAAATTTTGTTTCAAACGTAACGAATTGCGATAAAAGTTGCTGTCAGTACGATTGCGACTCCGCGCAGTCAAGAGGCGGCAAAATCAAACATTATTGGGTGTATCTTGTCTTCACATCCAATCTCAATTAATTGTCTCGAGAATTACAAAGAATCAATAGAAATGTTCTTTATTGATCAATGAAGCTGTGTGTGGTAGCGAGTGATTTTCGCGCGCACCTATCCGTTCTTACATAGTAGTTGCGCTCATAGGTAGAGAGTAATTCCCGCTCCAAGTAAGAACAAAATCAGCTCAGAGAATTCTAGTAATCGGTTTCTCTCTACAAGGTTATATACATATATAAAAGTAATATTTAAGTTTAAAATATATAATCGCCGTGATTAAAATTAAGTCTTAAAAAAGTTAAGTGTTGTTACTTCTAGTGCCCTACTTATTTATTAATTACAGCAACAGCCATAAACAAGACGAATAAAAAAATAATAATAAAATAAAACTTTTTTTTCGTCTATTTCACAGATAATTTTCTTTTAAGGCACCTGTACCTTCTGAAATATTTTTTATATCCGGGAATCAAACCCAGTCCCTATCGCGCAACACTTGAAGGTTTTATCAACGTAGCTAAACAAGTGGTAATAACAGGACGGACTCGCTGATAAAACGATATAGTAAAATATTGTACCCTTACATAACTATTAAATCCTCCGAAACGAGTTTCAAGAGAAAAATAAAGAAATAACAATTGGCCCCAAAGAGTTGAATGCGCAATCAAAAGTTGTTTTGTTTAAGCTTGTCACGTTATCGGATGAATAAAATTCACGTGAAAAGTTTCCAAAGATACAGGGTGTAGCCTCATGACTACTGCCAATGTGGGTCACTGTCGCCTACACGTTTAGCCTAACTACAAGGGTCAACAGAAAATAATTTGAAACAATAGACAGGTATTTTGCGAAGATTTAAGACCACAGTGTGGAAATCTGCTGACTAAAAAGAATCTGTGAATGTTTCGGTAGCGAAATTTGTATTTGACCAAATTAAGTAAGCAAAACAAAACTAAAAAACTCATACTTTATTTATTATCGATGAAGGCTTTAATATCTAGTATAACTTAATTTAGTTATAAAAGTTTTCTGATTCTGTTAAAAGTTTTGCATTGTGATATATGAAATTAAACATCGCTGATAACCCTTTTGGTAACTATCAAATAAACGTACAAATGTTAATAATTTAAAATATGTTATTAAATAATTTTATTTATTAATTATAAGATTTTACTGACTTTAATGTACTTTATAGACTAAAATAATATTTAAAAGTTGAGCACTAGCTTAAGGTAAATTAACTGTTTAATTGGTGAAATTTACCTACGATTGCAATGAGGGCGAAAGTGGTCTAATTAAAAAAGCAAAGTATCGATCAACTAACCATGAATCTAAATATAAAATTTAGTTGAAAAAGACAAAGTTCGCGCGCAATATCATTACAGAGTACTACAGGCACAAAGACCTACGCGCTACGCAGTGCTACGGCCTACGATAGTGTGTGCTACGAGTTTTAACTGCGCATCAATAACTTATAATTAACTGACCTTTTAAGAACAACATCAGAAGTATATTTAATTTATGTTAAATGTTTCATTTGTTAATGTTTTTTTTGGAATCAAATGCATGTCGAAAAAGAAAAGTTCAATGGTCGAGTTGAACGTGTCGATCGCAAGGGATTTACCTCTATAGGGTGAATAGTCTGCGCGTGTGTCGCGGGCAGGGCGGCAGGATGAGGCAGTGCGGGCGCGGGCACGCGGCAGCCGCTTATCGATTCCGCGCCTTCAGTCGGCGTCCGTCGAGCGCCGCGCTGCGCCGAGTCGCCGGCGAGCGGGCGTCGCCCCCTCCCGCCTCCCGCATCCCGCATGCCCCGCGCTCCAAGCCTCGCCTCCACGCCGGCAAACTCGAACGACCTCTTTCCGCTAACTAACGTCGCACCCGCGATATTTTCCCGCCGCGAAACTGCGTTCGATCCCCGCTTTGCAGTAGAATTGGAAACTTTTGAAAAACTTTAATAGAGTAATATATTAAGATGCGGAGAATGTGGATTTAAGTTTGTGTAAGTAGAGTAGAAATGCGGGTGCGGACACGCGGATGCGGGGTCATGTGGCAGGCGGCGTAGGCCGCTGCGATGGACTGCTGCAAGTGGGGGCCGCTCGGCGCGGGCGCAGGATGGGCGGGCGGGCGCTATGCTGTGCCGCCTTACGCGCCCTCGCCCTCGCCTTATCCGCCTTACTACCCACACGCGCACGACTACGCACGTTACTACCGCTACGATTACCCTGCGCCGCACGCGCATCATTCTGAACATGCTATGCCTATGGGTTGGTATCCTAGACTTAAACATACACTTTTATACATTTGGAACGATCTAAAAAGTAGATCTTTTTTCTAGAAATATAAGAGGATCTTATTTGTACTAATTGTTTAATTATACTCTACTACTATTATAATATTATGTCTAAACCAAATCCTATAGTTTTAAATTAATTACACGCTTGATAAAATAGAACAAACAAAATTTCTATTGTTTTAGTAAGAAATAAGTAGCTTTTATAATATTTTATGTTCATCTAATATGTAAAATAATAAAAAAGGCTAAAGTATAAATATAAGCGCTTTCAAAACTTTTATTCAAAAACCTATACTGAACTACACACATTATAACAACATGCCGTATTCAATAATATAGGTATATTTTAATAATTATATTATAATTTTACTGTTCTCCGTGGCTAAGTGTTTACGCATCGTTGCGCCGGAGGCCCTGGGTTCGAATCCCGGGAAACAAATGAATGTTTCGGTTGGATAGGCACAGAAGGCTGATCACTTACTTGCCTGTAAAGAAAATGAACAGCGAAACAGATATAGAAATGTGTCTGCCCCATGCCCCAGTATGGGTTACGGGAATTCACTTTTATTACCATTTTTTTAAATATACAGTTAAATTTTCTGCATTTCATTTTTAATTATCTTTAAATGTATAGATTCAAAGCTTCATTCTATTTTTCCTATTATTATCTAAAAGATTTCTTAAAAACTAAGTAATGCAAAAATTTAAATAGATAAAATACTTTGTATACACATACAAATGCTATTTAGAAGTTTCTGAGAAGTTGGTAAATTTTTTTATTCAATGTGGATTTAAAATAATAATAATTCTCTTTCAAGTATGTAAGTTAACAAGTTGTATAAGTAGTTATGACATACGCATAAAATCCAACATAGAAAATCAATTCCTCCACCACTAATTCCTTGCTTATAATTGAATTACAAACATCGCTGGTATGTGGTCATACAGTGCAATCCGTTCACTTGCAAACTTTGTTTACCAATAATGGATACCGCACGCGCGCGACATTCTGAACAGTGAAGAAGTAAGAATTAATGTTTACGTTTGGGCGGTTTTCTCAGCGTCTACGTCACGTGTCGATCTGAGTGCGGGCGGGAAGTGCGGTGGGGTGGAGGGGACAGACTCCACAGGTGGTCTCCGCTTCGGATTGATTGCTTGCACGGCGCACAGCCACTCTACATATTGACCGGGCTCCTATCGCTCGCGTTGCTTCTCACTACGAACTTTATCCATGTTACGAATACGTATAACATGTCTGAAACAAAATCTGAGAGAAACAGCATTGGATCAATATAACATTACTGATTTAAATATAATATTAAAGCTAATATACTATTAAATACGGAAGTATACTCTCAAAAACTTTCCTTAAAAAATAATTCAAAAATAGATTAATAATTTTATCTTTTTAGAATATGTTTCACTGTAAATGAAATAGATTTTACCGCAATAACAATTAACTATAGCAACACAAAATTGTAGTTGTCATTTTTCAATCTGTCATTAAACCTGTTTAGGACTTTGACATTTCTGTACTTTCTAATTTCTTAATATTATAATGGTGATAATTTTGTCTTATATTAAAATTAATAAAAATTACCAACATCAGCAATTCAAGTGAACGACAAAACAAAATTAAAATGAAATGATTTAAATAAGGAAAGTATAATTTAAAATCTTTTAAAATTTTATTAAACGAAGTCGGAATCTTAAATTAACAAAATGTAATTTTGTAGCATTGAGCCATATTACTTGTCTTGTAGTAATAATAATCCCTGTCTACACTGTCCAAATTTAATATAGAAAAAATAGTTTAACAAGACCGTGCACTTCAAATGGAAATCTAAATATTACAAAAATATGTACAAAGGTAATGTTAATCGATATATTACCATGTATTTTACATGTTCATAATAAGGTCCATTTAATATTTAACGATTATGTAAAATAGATATGAATATGCATGAATATTTTTCCGAGTAATTTAGTATCAGACATTAAAAGCAATTCGCATTTAAATTTCCGACATCACAAAGGACCAGGAGGGGGTAGGTACTATTCTGTAAAAAACATTTTTCACTTAAGCTTAATGTATTGAGTGAGTGAGTGAATGAGTGAGAGAGTACCCAGGGGCTATTCCTTATGTAACAGATTTTCACTTTTTTGGAAAACAAGATCTTTAATTATAAAGTATAAACTTAAAATATTCTGTAACAGACTGTATCTATCATAACAATTCATACCTCATCAATGAAACATTCTTAGAGTTTCCTATTCGAAATAAAACATTCACTTCATCGTAGCAATGAAAGTGTAAGCCACTTAAGATTAAACATATAAGTATAAAATCTTAATTGAACTTCAAAAAACTTTTGAATTGTTTGAATTAATTTCTCGTAACTTTCTTTGTAGTAGCACTGATAATATACGCGAAGATTAATATTTAAAATCAAGAACTAAAATACTATATTTTTTTGTATAGAATACGGTGCCTACGCGCTAAAAGACGCAAGAGCGCGGAGGGCACTCACACGAAGGGAACAGCGTGTTCACCCTGCACTACAGCAGTTTTCTGCATCGCATACGGTAAGATTTAAACAAAAACAATTATATTTATGAGATTGGCTTAGTGGTTTTCTAAGATTATAGGTTCGAATCTCGGGGGAGCAAATTAAATGTTTCGATTGAGTAGGCAGCCACAGAAGGTTGATAACCCACATGCCTGTAAAGAAAATGTTTAGTGAAACAGACGAATATATATATTTAAAAAGAGTTTCTAAAGGTTTTACCACAAAATCTTGATTGAAAATTAATTAAATATATGTTCTTCAATAAAGTGTCAAATGAATTTTTAGGTGTTCTCTTATGTCAATTGCTGTATAAAGTTTTGCCAACGTTCAAGGTCAACTATAATTATAATATTGTGTGTGCAACTTTGCAATTTCTGAACTCGTCGGTGTCGGGATGCTAAATTTAATTCAGTGTGTATTTTTGTTCATGCTATAACCAGCCAGTGAAAGTGCTTGTCGAGTTTATTTCTCTCATACATTCGCTCAACTTACAACTTACGATTTATGAATGAACTTCTTAAACTATGAAACGATTTCCGATGTTTTTGTTGATTCATTGTTTTGCTGTAGTATGATATCAATTCATATGTAAACATTATTGACCGGCGCATCAGGTATTACGAATCTGTGGATATGTGATCTAAACAAATGGGCCGATAAATCCCCTTTTTTTGCTTGGAAGCAGATGATGATAGTACCTACAATTTAACTGTTCATACATTTTTGATGTATTCAAATAAAATGACAGTGTTTTTTAAGTTGTCTTCAATTTCACTTGTTTTAAAATTAATATGTCGAAATATCTATTGACAAAAGTAGTCTTAGAAAGAAATTCCATAATCCAATTTATATTTTTCCTCTCTCCCACTTATTCATACTGCTTACAAGTCGTAAAAATTGATAAAGTCGTTTTACATTATTGGTTACTCTAATATATCTTTATGTATATAAATCAATTATTTTTCTACCACATATATATACTGTGTATTTATTGACTATGTAATCTAACCTAGTCTACATATAAAACTAGTCTAAAAATACTTATATTAACGAAATCACTTTATTTTTATTGTTGTTCCATTCTATTAAAACTCTTGGCTACTGAGTGATAAAGAAATAACAAGGCGCTTGAAACAATGTTTCGCCCTGTATTTAATAAAACAGAACATTAAAGTATTACGAGGCGTCCAGTTGAAATATGTAGGTCAGTGTCAGAGGACTGTCTATTATATCCCAACTGCAGACCTTTATGTCCTCCGTTATCAATCCTACGCACCGTACGTAAAGGTCGAATTTATCTAACGTGCAAAGTTGTAAGCTTATTGGGACTTTTGAGGGCCGATTTCCATGTGTTCGAAGTTGAAAACTTTTGCATAGGTCGTTGACTTGATATATTTGTAACAAATGTTTCAAATCGTTATTTAAAATAGTTTCACCGGATTAAGCGCGTTTACTTGACTTTACTAAATTTTGTAAGGTAGTTTTACTATAATAATTGTTTTATAATAATTGTATTTAAGTTTTATTTACGTAGGTAAATATAATAAAAATGCAGTTTATTTAGTAATTGTATATTTTTGAAATATCCTAGCAATTTTTAATTTAGGTTTTAGTTTTTGCAGTACTTGCATTTCTCTACGATCTATTTTTCTTACCCGGGTTGCCTGGAAGATATTGTTTTATAGCGATAAGGCCATCCGATGCACTTCTAATGAATTTTTATCTTGCTGTGTTGTTTCCTTTTTTGTGCTAACTGTTAATCTATACTTATATATGATTATTTGGTTTGGTTGAACGCGCTTATCTCAGGATCTTCTGGTTCGAATTGAGAAATACTTTTTGCGTTAGGTAGTCCATTTAACATTGCGCTAAGACGAAATTAACGTCTGTGAGACCGCAAGGCAAGGCTGGTAAACAGATAAATGTGGGTTATCGGGTTGTAATTGAAACACGGAAGTGCTTATTTGGAGGAATGACGATGGCATCAGATTATTAGACAAGTGAGCGGCACAAAAGCGCTAATGAGGACGTAGGGGGCTCGCGGGGGGCGCGGTTGGGGGGAGGGTGACGGCGGTGGCCCATGAAAGCTGTCAGCGGTTGATTTTTCCGAGTGTCGTGGGCGCGCTGATCGATAAGTCACGTGGTTTCGCACTGCTCGCCGCTCGATAGTTAGCCTGCAAATCTCTCGGCACTACTTATGCTACGGATACATGCAGTAGCGACACCTTAGTCATTTGAAATATTTGCAGCGATTTGGTAGTTATATCCATAGGTGGAATTTCCTTATATGAAATATAAACAAAAGAGTACTAACTGAAAGTATAATAAAATCTTATGGGAAGTTAGACTCTTAGTGACATTTTATTTATTTGCTCACGCGGATGAAGATGCGAGTAAAAGTCTGTAGGCAGTAGCTAATATAACAGAAATGTTGTTGCTTCATAAAGTTAAGTCGATTTCATCTGTCAATATCATAAATTTGTTGTCGATTGATTGATATTAATTTATAAAAAGTATGTAATTTTTTAGAGAAAGAAAAGTTGTAATTATTACAATTTTTAAATAACGCAAGACCTTAAATTCATTATTTATTTAAAAAACTTCGCAACAATTTGTAAATCAAAGTTATTTCGGTAATTACAGTTTACTACGAACTATATTAAGAGAAAGTAATCAATAAGCAACGCTCGCAAGAAATTCAAAATAAAACCTTCCTTCGCTCATGAAAGTTATGAGTTGTTATAGTAACGACTGACTTTGTACTGGGAGATAGCGGCGAATGTTATCTGACTTTTGTTTTTGAAAGTAGCATACATACGTGACGTAGGTATGAGATGATGGATGCAGTTACTGCAACGCAGAAGTGCAGAGGGAGAGGGCATCGATCGCGGCGTGCGCCACAGCCTTATACAACACAGCCTTACGTCACAACAAAAGCGAATCTTACTAAGCCTCTAACATCTTACGAGAATGCCTTCCTCAAGTAACTATATTTGTCCGAGCTGACACTGGACAATTTTTTTCGAGTGAGATTTTAGAATGGCATTTCTAAATTCTATAACATTTGAAGTTTTAGCTAATAGAAAATAAAATCTTATTTAAACTGAACTGAATTAACTGGTGTACTTAATAAATATTTTTTATGATGCCTAGTCCCTAGGTTTAATTAATGTTGTAATATTAAAACTAATTAACACAAACAAACGCAAAAGTTACTCTTCTGCATTCTTTCCAATCTTTAACTAAATGTAAAGAAAGAGCATGCCTAAAGAACATATTGTGAAATTATAATTTAATATCGTTAAAAAGTATTTTTATATACTTTGCAAATTCATTTAGGTCCTTATTAATCATCCTTAATGATAAAAATTTATCTCGTGTTCATTGACCGCTTCCATAGCTCTGTTGGTCACGTCTCTGTGTGTGGAAGGTTGAAACAAATTGTTTCGGTTTGTAACACACCGCCTAGGTACTTGCTATTAAGAAAATTTAAAAAGACGCGATCTGCTCTATGCCTTACTAGAAATAACGCAAACAATTATGAATATTTCATATATTATATGAAAATATTGCAAAAAAATTAAAGAAATACTTAAAACTTTGAAGGATGTAGCTAGTTGCGATTAGCTGACTCGCTATTGATTTCTAAACAAGTAGGTCGTCAGTTCGATCCTCGTTTGTTTGTGTTGGCCGTGAGCAGAGTTTAAATGCTATTGTTCGTAAGGAAAATTTTAATAATTTATAAATCGCAAACTAATATGATTTTTTTTTTATAAGTAGTAAGTATATGTAAGTTTAAATTTGATGAATTTAAGCAATTAAATTACATTATTATATAATAAGAGATAACAAAAGTGGTAGTCCATTGATCCAGCTAAGAAAAAACTTTCTCCGATTGAATGAAAACCTTTTATATATATAATAAACTCATTCGCTTCGTCAGTTAAACTTGTAAAATGTTCACAATATTTTGTTAAGAATATATAGGTATTTATTTTTGTTAATAACTAAAAGATACATTGTTATGCTTTCACCCCTAAACCAATGAAACTATTTTCATAAAATTTGGTATGGATATACTGTATAGAAGAAGAGGTACAAATAAGGCTAATATTTAATAAAACGTAGAATAATAAAAACATCTACCATTTCTATAGCAATTGTGCGATTTATAGTTCAGCTTTCAATAAAACTCGCAATATTATCGCAAATAATTAGATAGAATTATAAACGTATTCATTGATCGTGTGTATGATAGGGCGCGTAAGCGCTACGTCACACGTAGCTCAATCGATAAGAGAGTCGTGAACGCCGTAGAGATTCCACGATCTATTTACGCCCATTTGCTTACCATTGCATACTATTAAACATTAGCTTCAATGTCTTCATTTCACATCGATATTGGACGTACAAAATATATCACTCGAAAGACAGCTCTTTTAGTAAAATAATTTTTAAAATCTTTCCAATAGTTTGAGTTTATTTATGAAAAAACAAAACTACATTTTTTCTCTTTATAATGTGTTGGAAAAGTCTGTAAATATAGCCGTTATATTAATACAGATAATAATAGTAAAGTATAAGCTATTTTTACACAAAACTTTATTTGAATAGATTGTGGTGTTTGAGGAAAAACAACATGTTATTGTCTGTGGTTTTGGGAAAGTTATAATAGTATGGGATTTACAGTTATCGAACTTTTGTCTTTTGATAATTTCAAAGATTTGGGCACATCTTTTTACAGCCTGTAGATTCTGATTTAATAGACAATACAAGACAAGACATAAGCGATCATGTGTATGATTCTATTTGAAGAAATATTTTTTTGTCTTTGATTTTGTTTCTATGATGTTCCAGCCTCCACTGGAATGTGGGATGAACATTCGGAACCACGGCTACTGCGAACCGCATATATGGCCACACTATCAGGTAAATACGGCAACTTTTTCATATTTTTAGAATAAAAATAAAAATATGTTATACATACAGAAGTCATTGGGATGAACAGGAAACTTTATTGCTAATAATCGATATCTTCCAGGCAACCCGTGTTAGGAGAGGCTTTAAAATAGGGGAAGAATATCACAAATATAACTTATATTTTAGTCCAAATTAAGCATTTTTGTAATACGAATTAAACTATTAAATAATGTTAATTTTGATATAGATGGGTGTGCTAGCAGGGAGTGGGTGGAACGGCATAAACGGTGGCGTGTGGCCTTCACGAGTCCCACAGAACATGTGTTCAAGGGAATCGATGCGTTATGGACCGGACTGTCGATTAATGCAGGTTAATCATTCATTAATTTAGTTAAATTAAAAAATAAAATACATAAGAAAGATAAAGATACGTAAAAAAGGCAATTTATTCAGTAAGGAAACATATAATTTAGCAGTGCATATGGCCTTATGCCTAATCGCAAACAAACATTGCTTCCGGACATCTCTGAAAAGAATTAAAAGAAGATATTTTTGAATTCATGTTATAAATATAACAACTAGTTTAAAATATAAGACTTAACTCCGTCCTTACACCCACTTCGTAAACCTTTATTATAATTTTGTATTCTCAGTAAGTGAATTGTAAATTTCTTATGAGAAATAAATAATTCTTTAACCGTAACTCCCCTGATTTATCGTTTCATAATATATTAATTAAAATATGTTAATATGTGACATGATGATCTTCAGTATCAATATCATTTCGATTTTAATAATATTCACCAATTTAATTCGTGACTGATTCAATTTGTAACTTAATTTTTCAGAACACCCAAAATCACATGGGGGCGCATGATGGCCGATCCACACCATACCCTGTTTACGATACAAGTTTCGAAAACAAACGGAGAAGCAATGACTTTCCCGTGCGAGTCCAAGCTGAGGTTCCACAGCCAGTACGGGAAACCGTTCAACGCTCACCCCCTCAAGAGGAAAGACCGCCTGTAGTACCATTACCTGCATTCCAACAAGCTTTTGGCTCCACTGAAATAGGAAAATTTGCGGAAGCCTTCAGCCGAGCTGACATAGCGCACGAGACAGACGATTGTGAAAACTTCTTTGAATCATTCACAGAGTGGGAAGGCTCCGAACAATGGACGCCCCCTAAAGAAGTCAAATGCGAAGATACCTTTTAACGTAAAGCTATTTCCGCTCTAGTTAAATTTTTGGGCATAAGCCTTAGGAAAATAACCACGAAGCACCACGTTGCCAAACCGACGCTATCGGTATCTATGCGATATCATAGAACTAGTTATGTGATAAAATAGTTAAATGTATGAGAAATGATATAGTGGTGTGAATTTAGTTATGATAGAGTAATTGTTATAATTGTAATCGTTATTCCCATGGTTCTAGGAACTTAAGTATGCGGGAATATTTTATTCACCTAGGTACCTATTGCGAATGATTATTGCGAAAAACGTACTAAAATATATTTCATAATTCAATGTGCCTTTTATCGGCGTCGGCCGGGAGTCGCGCGGCGTCCCCCATTCATGTTACAGATAAATATCATAAAGTCATTATTTATTTACAATAGTAATATAGGGACCAACGTTTAGACAAATATACAAGACCGCGTGAGATCTACGCGTTGCGATCAACGAAGGCGAGCAGATTTTATATAAAGATTTAATGGTATCGTCGCTAGGAAAATGTAATTGAATAATTTAGAAATAATTCTTCGATTACCAGTTTAAAAATCATACAGACGTATGCTCGAAATCTGTGTTTTCCGCCTTTTGCTTGCATGATATTTTAGTACGTGGAAAAGTTCTACAGCCTTTTAAATCTCTAGTCTGAAACTACGTATATCTATTATAGAGTTTAAAGATGTACGGCGACTAATAATAATACTCTGAGTGAGAGTTTACTTCTTTCAGTCGCGATCCACAGGTTGAAAAACACTACTTCAAATATTAATACTGATTCTAAATTCTCTCAACTTTTCTCACATGAATCACTACATGATATTTAGCTATAATAGTTACTTACTAATATATATTATTATGTACATTCGCAGAATGAAAGTGTACTTAATGTTTACTTTTGCATAAACGTGATCAAAGAGCAGTAATGTTATTATATGTTACACTAAAAGTGACAATGAAATCGACATACAACATTGACAGGAAAAGAACATAAGTTTGAATAAATTTAAACTCTGTGATCAAACTGTTCAGCATAAATGTCTACACTAAAAGATAACTATGTTTAAGAAGCGTTAAATGAATGAATTTGAAAACTTGCGAGCATTTTCATTCAGTGATAGTACAATCTCTCTTATGAACATTGCAATTAGACGGGGTTTAATGACGTCGCGCGGATTCCAACCTCTAAATTAAATTAATCTTTAGGTGCAGAGCTACAAATCACAAGCATAGCAAACCTAGCTAGTCAAAATTTTATTAAAACATTTTCGAATAGGAGCAGCTTTTCTATTAAAACATAAGGGTCCAAAAATTAATATAGCTGTCAGAGTTCTGTGGCATTCTTTTATTCAACCAGTGACTTAGTAGAAAATTTAGAATTATTGTGAATTTTCTCGTTATATTCTGAATGATAGCTGTATCGAAAATAGTTAATAGGATTACTTTTAACTCTTCCAGGCGTAGATTATTTGGAACATTTTTGGTGACCTATATACAATTATTTATAAGACTTAGTAATTATTATACCGTCGGCCAAGAAAGTGGTCTATCACTTTTGAGAAAGATCTAATAACCGCTAAGGTTGGCTTTTGCAGAGCAATTCTCACTGTATAATATTAATGAAAGGGAAAATCGATGTTGTTTCATGATGTTCAAATGAATATGAACCGTAAGGTGTTAAACCACATTTTTGGTCATCTAATAAAATCGACGATTAAAATAAGAATAGGAACGATCTGCCGCCATTTTCTAACTTATATTTAGATATTAAAACTTATTTTTCATAATTAAATATTTTTATTAAAAAGTAAAGAATATTTTAATCTATTTCTGTTTTATGTAAGTTTTTGTTTCAAAAACACTTTTTAGTTTTAGGGAATTGACGTTTCTATTCTTAGTTTGATTACATTGTACACCCTGGCCACAGATAATGTATTCTTTGATAATTTCTAATTGAATAATTCCTTTTAGTCTGATTTTGTCTGATTGTAATAATAATATCGGTTTTATCTTTTGCGCATCACTAATCAAATCAAACTGACAGATGTGCAGAATGCATTTTTTGAGTGGCGGGTATTTAACGTTATTGCTTTTAAACGTTAGTCTAACTTTATTAAGCCTTAGTCAACGCGATCAACAGTTAAAAATATGTCAACGGTAAATTTACCAAAATATCTATATTTAACTTGTATGGTTGCGTCATCTATGGAACAATAAACTTGGATTAATTAATACTACAGTCGGGTTTAAAACATATAGGTCGTTTAAAATATATATTTTTCTCACCATAGACCAGATTTGTTTTGATCATTGTTAAGTATTTTTATATCATAGGTACCGTATGATTAAAGAACTTCCAATGGTCTTCGGTTTTTATAGAAAAACGGGTGGTAGGTCTTACAACCTCTTTCTATGAAACAGATTTGGAGTGCCTTACGTAATTAATATTTAATAATAATCATTAATGTAGATGAAAGAATTATTATAGTCTTATTTAAAAACACCACATTAGAATAAATTATTCATTTAACTATTTCCTTAGTCGGTAGATGTGATAAACTTAAAATAATGTTATATTAATAATTATTAACGTTTTTTTACAACAAATATTTAAGAGTAATATTGTGTGCGTTAAAATATAAAATAATGACACTAGGAAAAATATAAAGCTTTTAATTGTACATGTAATATTATCTGTTACATTATTAATTCCTTTTTATATTTTCTTTCTGTATTTCAGAACGCTTAGGGTCTACACAAACCGAGGAAGGAATGGCAAAGGATTTAAACTTTTACCAAAGGACAATCAAACTTATACAGAAGGAATACTAGATAAATTCTATTATTGGTTTGAAATAGATTGCGTGGCATCGAAAGTAATTTCATGACACGGCATTGCAGAGAGCGCTAATGGATCCCGCGGCGGTATGCAACGGCCGTGCACGTGCCGTAGGTTCTTTCCATAGATTGTCAACCCAAAATCTCCTAATTATTAGCATGTGCATCGTGAATTCTGCATGATTCGGCATGCTGCGGCACTTCGTATGATTTCTTGGTAAGCCGTTAGGATGCTACAATGTCTAAGCGGCTAGTGTGCGCTAACTGGTGGCAAAATCCATTGCCATTCTGTCCTAGGTACACGTAGGCCCTTACTTTGCTATTTAAATAACAGTGTATTTTTCCTATGTTTGACGACCTATGTTATTCGTCGATAAAAAGTATTACTTTATCTTATTATAATCATAAAATAATATAAAGTAGGTACTGAAATTAATTTGTTTATTTATAGGCGTTTTGTTTTGATTGTTTAGATAGATAAAGGCAGTAAAAAAGTGGCAATACTGCTTCTTTAAATTATGGCATCATTGTATGTATTGCATCGCCAAAAAGCAATATGTACCTCTACCGTCAGTTTACTATCTAAATTGCCGATAGGGTTTTACAGTTCTACAAATGTTAATCTTACCGTAGTGTAATTGCTAGAAGTGCAAAAACAATTTCATGAAATTAATTTACGCAGACATTATAGAATATCTTACAAGGCTTATGGTTAAAGTAATGACGGAAAGAAGGACATTGGGAAGCATTAAATGTGTACTTGGTTTCCGTATGAATCGAGAGCACATTTAGTTTTTTCTAATACTTATTAGATTATGTACATTTCTTTAGCAGTTACCTTGAATTATGCAGGACCTTTGACAATATTTAAAGTTATAGAGCTGTTAAAATAGCTCATTAATTTTGATTAAATCTACTTAATATTGGCAGAATCTGTATTAGAAAACTAAATGTAGCGGTCACAATTTGTGCATTATTATATATATTATAAGTTTTGTTTCTTGATTTATGTCTGGTCTCGATTTTGTCACAGCAATTTTATGTTATATACAAGTTTACAGACCTTTTCATTACATCTACCATGGGTATTTTATGGTATTATTAGAAACTTTGCGTAAAATATTTCTATGAAATAAGAGCACAACTATTGTTTCTTGACAGTTATCGGACGATATCGAATATCGAAGGATTAATAAACTCATGGTTAAGGTACAGTAAAATTTTAACATATGTAAAGATATGTTTTTTTAAACTAGAAAACGTCTATTGAGTCCCTAAATACGTCATGTCGAGCCACTTATTCGGATTTGATGTCATTTGGCTTATGCGTCCTGCTAATGACGCGACGTTGAATTTTTAAATTGTCCTTGACATCAATTATATTATCCCTGCCATGGAGGCAAAAAGATTAACAATTACGAGATTAATTATATAATCATGTTATAATTTTTCAAACAAAATACTATGGATGCTTTACGCGACATCAAATAATGAAAGACAGAAGCGAACTGCGAAATGTCAACGTCACGCGACTGGCAATGGACGTGTTAATATTAATTATTGTCTGTGCCACATGATAATGTACATACAATATACATCTCTAGATAGTCTATTGTTATTTATTTAAGTCTTAGGTGATTTATAATTTATACTGTAGAAATATAGATACAGATTATGTACTTAAGTGTTCCAATTGATTAAATAGAGCTTCCCTAGACCCTGAACTGTAAAGTCTACCATAATTTACTATTATATTATTTTGTATGTTCTCTGTTTTGTGAAAAAATTTCGATACAAAAATTTTCGTTTATATTGAATACTTATTTTTAAGACAACTATTTTCATTTTCAATTAATAGAAATAAACTATTAATGAAAAGTATTTTTATAATGCAATCCATGCTTAACATTTAGTATTTAAATCGATTGACATAAACTATTATAATATTATATTACTATAATTTACTTAAAATTTTCTAATTCAAGTATGTTTACTATCTATATAACATTCCCGTATAATGTCCAAATATACAAAAAATTCTTAACAAAACCTTTCAAAAAGTTAATATCATATATCACTTATCTCTTTCATTCTATCTTCGGTTTTATGTATTTAGATGTAATGCATTATTTAGTTATTTTATTTCGATTCGTTCATCCTTCCATATAACATATAAATTGTTAGTCTTGTGAATTAAAAGTTTATATTTTTATTTAAAAAAATAGTACAAAATTCAAATATTTATAAGAATGATTAAGAGATTGTTTTTTTTTAAAAATATATATCAAGTTTTTTTATGTACTGGGATGTAAATAAATATAAGTTGTTTTTAAAATTACACTTTAGATGCAGTTGAAATAGACGATTCAAAAGTTTTAAATCAAAACAGTATTTGGTTCTTGATCTTAATGTACGAAATAAATTTATAATCTGAATATTTGTTTTATTTACACTCCACTCTGTAATGCCAATCTCGGTCAGATAATCTTTTGTATAATGTTCAATTTGTTTAGATTTAATTATACAATTTGACTTCCGGTCTCCGACATTTATTGTGACCATGGAATCGTGCGAAACTACTGTTACGTAGTTTGCTACACATACCTACATTTCTTACTTGATACAATTTTATCAAATCGAAATCTTGTGTGTGCCTTATACCTATATATAAAAGGTCCTATTTTTTACCAAGTACAAGCGTATACAAGCAAACTGATGAATAAAGGTACACGTTGTACTTAAACTCTGACGATATAAATGTTGACACACGATATAAAACTGTAGTACCCTATCCATAGAACACGGCTGCTTACAAAATATAATCCTAAGAAAGAAAGTAATTGTGACAGCTTGTCTGCTATGTTGCTCAACTTTGAGACTTGGAATCTTTGAGAAATAGCAGAAACAGAAGGCAATTAACCAGCATTCTTAGGGCTGTAAGGCAAATTCTACATGTTTGAAGTTCTAATCGTTACGTTTCACAAAAAATTGCGAGAGGGCTTTTTGGCATTATATGTGTATGTGTTTGGGATCACCACTTAACCCCTTCCGTAAATCACTTACCTCGAAGTCCTTTAAATTCACATCTCGTTGATAAAATTAAAAAAAAAAGAACTTATTGTAACTGACTAAAGAACTGTAGTTTCAAGTCCATGTTTCCAATAAAATCTATATTTTGACTCATTATCAGCTAAATTTTAAAAGTCGTTTCAAATCCCAAAAAAACTCGAGTCTAGGTACGTTTAATAAAACTTCCGATTTCACAGATATCGTTTATTTTATTTGTAAGCAATAAAAAGTAATCGTGTGTCACAAAAAGTACTTAAGTACTAAAAACTATGAAAACACAAATATCAGAGTGAAAAACCAAAATTCGCAATCGAAGTCACGAGGCACGTTCAACCCGTTCTTATAGCACTAAAGGCACTTTCAATTTAGGCAATTGAATGAAACAAGGAACACATTAAAACCATACTTAAGTACATGATAAAATTAAAATATTGCACAACCATATAAACTTGTAAAAACCAGGTAAAGGTG
The DNA here is from genome assembly GCA_912999735.1 of Aporia crataegi. Lineage (NCBI taxonomy): Eukaryota > Metazoa > Arthropoda > Insecta > Lepidoptera > Pieridae > Aporia > Aporia crataegi. The sequence continues at coordinate 941,737 of OU538742.1, forward strand.
CAAATTACGTCATTATGAACAAACATCAAAACAACGTTGAGAACAAATGACTCTCGTGACTCCAATTGTTACGTATATTTCGACTTGTATGAGATTCACAGAAATTACAATCAAAGAGAAACAAAGGCGTCGAATCGTGCTAGAAAATAACATGAGTTTCTTCCATATTTCAGTAAGTCTTTCTAAATATTCATTCATTTTCCTACTTTAGTTTAAACATTATTGAAGTATGAAATACAATCGCAATTAATCAGCTCATCATTTCACATTTCATTCATATTTGTTTATATTTACTTCATTAATTATATTTTCTTAGTATAACAATATCTATAAATTGGTTGTATAAGTTCGTAATTATTAAATTCGAATATTTTAACATATGTATATTAATAAACAGGTTTTATTTCAATAATCACAAATAATATTAACCGATAGATAAAATTCAAATAGAAATGCATTCACGTAATATTTTAATTAATAAATAATTGCAATATCTACATAGTATCAATGCACAAGACATCTCCAAATTATTATGCGATAAATTATTCAGATTAAATAATATTTTAAACCCATAATAAAACCGATTAGATAAAATGACGCGATGATATGTAGTAACTTGTACGTATACCATAAAAGATGCCATCTGTTATATAAATCAAGGAAATGTATCATAACTTTATTTAATCTTGTGCGCAAGTACTTTTTAAATAAAAGGATTATTTTAAAACTATAATTGTTTATACTTTACGCTAATTTAATTATCGTACGTTGAAGGATTTAATAAATAAAATCTAATTACTAAAATAACCTTTACGTACAACAAGATTATAACAATGAACTTTAAATGTCACCTAATACAGTGTTATTATGGTTTTAAAATAAATTTTTAACGTTAAATTTGTTCAAGAACGAAAAAATATTAGTGCTATGTTATACTTTAAAAAGATTAACTTAACATGTGAGTTTTACGCCTAGCCTATGATAGAACTTTCGAATTTGATCACGAAGAGAAATTATTATTATCAAAACTACCTAATGTACTTTTCCATAGGTTAAGTGCATTCGAACTATAGTGAGATTGATTGCCAATGTGAAATTAACACAAGTAGATTACATCTAACTACTCTCACGATATATATTTATTTATATTCAATAGTTATAACATTAACAGTAGCTTTACGAAGCGCAGGATGAAAAGATATCTAGTTTGGCACAGGACTCAATAAATACTATAATATGCTAAATACTATTTAAATTTCACGCTATCTTGCATATCTTTGTGTATTTATAAACAAATCTCAATATAAATCTAAAACGAATTAATGACTAGAAACAATCTCAATATTATATATGAAATTTCTACCTAACGAAACGAGTTTGAACAGTGCACTCGTGCACTGTTTGAATAATAAATATTGTACTGATATAAAATTCCACTGTGCCAAGAAAAGGTACCTACCTATACATTAGTTCTATGATTATTATATTAAAAGGCAAAGGAAATTGTGAAAAGACTATTATATATTATGTACCACATTAAAATGTCGAATTACAGTCTTGACCTGGGTACGGGTTGTACGCATATTCCTTTAATCTTATAAAATTATTAAAAAACCAACGAAATTTTTGGTACCATTATAACAATTATTTTACCTACAACAGTAGTTGATAAACTATTAATCGCCTCCAAGTTTTAAATTTCCTAACAAGAGATCTGTTGAACAACAGATTACCAATATCTAACAATGAGATTGCGGAAATCGAATAATAATTGTTACTAGGATAAGATAGATTTTAAATTGGCTGTTAGTATGACAACAAACTGCCAAACCATATTGCTCAGGAAATAGGCGAAAATATTTTCTGAATCTTATGAAATAAGCTATATGCTCATTGTCATAAAGTATTATATTATATATAATTTGGCATGAGAGAAATAATTTTATGGTGTAGCGTCAGTGTTAAAATTCTCCGCGTCTTTGTCTTCCTTACTTGAAATTTTATGAAGATTGAGCTTATTAAAGAAATTAATGTTATAATTGTAACTAACAACTGAAACTTATTATTCAAGTTTGCATTGATATTTTCATATTTGCTTAAATTTTTTTGGTTTTTACATTTGCGTAGATTGCGAATGTTCACAGCTTAGACAAGACTACGGTTTCTAATATGAAGGGGATGTATTTTATAAGGATATTCCAGCGAGTCATTTTTGGTAAGAGATTCCCAGCGTGTGTGCTGCATAGTTAATATGGGTAATTAGTGCCTGTGGTCCGGCGCGAGTGACTTACGACTTGCGGAGAGGTGAGGCGCGCGTGGCGCAGGGCGCTGCGAGCGCGGAAGAGTGGTAGGCGCGGGCGTTACCTCGGTCGGCACCTCGCGCGGTTTCCACACCGGAGACCCTACAACACACCAAACACCGAACTCTTTTACATTTCATTGAGTTCTATAACGACCGTCAATTTAGAATCACATATCCAGGGTAATACGGAACCGCGAAAAGAGTTGAATGTTTGATGAATGTTGTCTGAAGCTGTGCTGGCGTACTTGGGACGTTAATGTTCAAATCAATTCAATCATGAGGTGACTAGTGTTCTTAAGATCATTAATATATGAAGAATAAATTAAATGAAATTATGCATAGTTCGCCAACACAGGTCGAAAGCCCTATAAGCCAGACTGCAATCGACGAGAGTGAGAAACTAATATTATAATTACAACCGTATTTCATCGTCTGCAGTATACACAGCTCTCGCTCGATAAACTTAGGAAATTCAACATTAATTGACTTATGGTTTGTCAATAAAACCTCAACTAATCAACATTATCATCGAACATTCAAATTTTAACATCGGTGGAAAATAATTTGTAGTTTATAACAAAAAACATGCGGGTTTTAGTTAATACTTAAACAATTTTAAAAACGAAAGTGCATAGAGGAAAATTAGAATTTTCGTGCAATTGCTATTCTAACATTAGTACTTATTAGTATTCTACGTTTTATTTGCATAATTGAATTATTTTTACGTACAATGTGGTATTATTAGACTACACTATTATTTTTGTTTTACGATTAAATACAGCCAGTAGTTAAATAGTTATAATAAATGCTGCTTAATATTATGTAATAGTAAGTCGAGAAAGAGATTTTTAATAATATGCTTAAGTAAGAAAACATCAACTAAAATATCTAATTATCATTAAAATATAGTATAAAAGGATAAAGATGATAGTAAAAATAAATCTTTTAATTTAATTCTAAATTGAGCAGGCACAATAAAATATAAATTATCAATGAGAATGTTTTAAGAAATGGAAGACTTAATAAATGGTATCTAAAAATGTTATGGTTTATTATAATTAGTTTACTTACAAATATTTTAAAGATAATCGAAAATATCGAAGAAATTTTCATGAGTAATGGTTATTGAATAATAAATATTGATTAAGGATACACATCAGTTCGATTCCACAGCCATTTAATGTAACACTTAGCACTTAATGCTAGGATTAAGTTTAAATATTATTACATTTAATTATCGCTATATAAAATTATTATTATTACTACATATAGTGTCATCCGTAAGAAAAGATCAAGTAAATTGTGGTAATGAAGAACAGCGACTTATACCAGAAGATATAAATTTTATTATTTGTCGAAATTATAGTGGAAAAAATTATTTTTTAATTAACATATTTTTGCAATTATTTGTTATTTAAACAAGAAACTTGGTAACAAGGGCGTCGCTAATCAAAATCCCGGGGCGAGAAACTTCTTTATAGAATAAAAATAATGCCTTAACAAAATTATTGGGGGCAAGGACCTAACTGGATGAAAAGACCAGTTATGGACTTTATTTCGGCAAGATGCTGTCTTGTAAGTCATAACTCAGATGTTGTTAGGATTGTGTTTTTTTTTAATTTCTCAAGGTGTAAGGTAAGAAAAGGTGCAGCTGACACAAGAGTCCAGTATCGAAAGATACAGGTTTTATATACTACAACATAAAAAGTAACAGATAAATTAGGTAGGTACGGTCATAACCAAAGAAGAGATGTGAATGAAGAAGATACAAAGAAGCCACACGAACAAGTTTGTTAGTTGAGAAAAAGGAACATATGTGCCACAATTCCTTTGATCTTTTACTTACAGACCGTGTGTTGTTATAATATGTATTTCAGTGCGATTTACTACAAGCGGGTTTAATATTAGATAGAGGTCAAAATGTTACGTATACATAATTTGAACTTAGCATTTTGATAACGATAGTGGTGTTACGCTAGTTTCTACTTTACGTTTATTGGTGTTTTAATTTGATTATACTAATGTAAAGGGTTAAATATAAGTAAATTAGTAATTAATACGTCTTAGCACATCTCTAGTCAATTCCATATACCCGTCGATGCAATCTTTCTAAAAAATTTTTTACAGAACAAATCACTTAGGATTAATTTATTTATTACATGTACCCATGTACATGTAATAAATAAAATTATTATTATTATTTCGTTATTTATATATCCATATATAGAAATAACGATAGAATCAATCTCTATTATATATATATATCGTTAACTGCAGTTGTTGAAAACATAAAGACACAAGATAAGTTGGATTGTTGGAGGTTTCGATAAAAATAAATATCAAACTAAATCCGTATAAGTTCAAACTGAACAGCCACGCAAAATTACAAATTCATATAGATCAATCACAATATTGTTATTTCCTTTCCAATTGAGCTTAGTAATATGGCTTCAAGTGTGTTCTGTAAATTATAATTAAAAAGAAAATTAGACGTGAATTTGATCGAAGTCGCCTATAACACATTGTCGTGATGAAGGGCAGTATCCGCGCTCGTGCTTAATGTCGTCCAGAGTCTCCACGCTGCTGCGATCCGATGATGTCAGGATAGACTGAGGCGTCATTGATTTCTTACGAGTTTTTGGGAACTTGCCCTTCCCCTTATGCTAAGAGGTCTTGCTCTGTTTCTTCCCCGACAAATAGCATTCAACACACGTCGGACGCTCAATCGCTTTAGCGATAGATTCGGTGGATTTCGACACAACGATTCCCATTTTCAAAGCTTTATCCTCAACTTTGGCTAACTGTGAGTAATGCGTCATTCTATCCAGAGAACTAGTTCCAAGACGGGCTAGTTTCTCGCCACTTGACTTGGAAGAACGACGGCTTACATTTGGTGACTTGCAAGGAGATCTGTCAAAACTAGCTTGAGGTGTTCTCATGATTCCCTTTTTCGGGGCTGGTTTTGGTGACTTTGACCTGTCTACACTATTTTCACGAGACTTCATAATACTGCCGCGTGGGGATTTGGAACCGTCGAAACTTTGTTGTGGAGAGCGTGATTTGTCGATTGTCGGGGATTTTGATTGATCGAAACTGCCTTTTGGAGAGCGGTGCAGAGATTTTGTTTGCTTCAGACTAGACTTGTTGGGCGATTTGCAAATGATTACCTTTGTGACTTTGTCTCTATCTGGTGAACGATCGCATCTATTGGGGGACTTTTCTCTGTGGATACTGCTTCCGCTGCCTGACCGGATCACTTTTACCTTCTTTTCACATGTCGATTTCTTTTCGGGGGACGATTTCAATGATTGTGACTCTTGCTTACCTAGTTCTTTGACCATTGTTGGTTGATATTGTGTGGGCTGGTGTGATGACTGGATGAGGCGGGCTTGACTGCCAGTGCTCCCTGCGCTTAGGGTGGATGTTGTACTGTAAAATTTAATTATCATAATTATCATTAAGCCTTTACTCTAAAATTATATGTCTTGTTGCATTTGCAATGCTACTTTAGTCAAAAAAGGATGACAAGTGTGGAATGGATATCTATGCATGTAAAGTGGCAATTATAAGCTAAATTAATATACAATAAAAACTTCAAAATAAAAGTATAATGTACGAAGAAACTACTAACTATTTACTACGTAGCTAAATAGAAAAAGCGACATATTCAATAATAATAAAACATTTTTTTGTAAAAAAAAGTTGAAATAAATAAGCACAATCGCTTTAATAGGAAACAAAATAAATTTAAATTCAGCAGTAGTTATTGTTACAGTAATTTGCCAATACGTATGTAATTTTATACATACATATTATACATATTTCATATTTTATTTGCATAATATGAAATTATTAAATTTATAAGTAGAATATTTTATAAAATTATAATCTTTAGCTAGCTATTTGAAGTCTTTTTTTCTGTTTAGCATTGAAAGGCATTATAATCTAAATGTTGGCGTACATGTATGAGTGAAGAGCGGACCTACAAAAATTTAGCGGCAACTGAAAATATAAAATGCGTCCAATCGATGTAGGCGAGTTTTGCTACCAACGCACTAACATGTTGACGAGTTTTTCATTTTTTAGTCATAATTTGATAAAACTATCAACTTACACTATCAGGGATTAGTATCCCTGATAGTGTAAGTTTAAAATATTTATTACAGTCTCAGCTAAAAATATGTTAATTTTTAAAACACCATCGCATAATTTTGGAAAATTGACATTGTCAGCGCAATGTTCTATAGTAAAAATGTATCATATAATAAGTCATTATAACGACATCTTATCAAAAGTGACAATTTACGAACTTTAAGGCATTTCTGTCAGTGCGTCCGCAGTCTCGTATGACCCATACATGTGTACCTGAGTGTGAGGTGGTTGGGTGTGCGTCCTAACCCTCTCTTGGCGGGAGGCGCAGGAGGTTCATCCTCGCCCTCCGATTTTGACCCGCCTTCCGATTTCTCTGTGTCTGTAGGCGGTGGTGGGGGAGGTGCTCGCTTTATGCTTTCCGTTGCTTTAAAATTAATTCAAATATAAATAAATCTATGACACTTTAATTTAAATTAATTTTCTCCTATATTTGCAAGTTTTTCATTGATGCTCTCTCTGCTCATATTGGCAGGTTAATTTAAAAATATAGCCTATAGCCTACTTCGATAAATGGATAATCCAACACAAACATTTTTTTTTATTTCGATCCAGTAGTTCCTGGGATTAGAAGAGATTGATTGACTTTTTCATAGATTGAATACGGTCCTAAGTATAGATAAAAATTTAAACAGAAAATACTTATTATCGTTGGTTTCTCAAGGTTATCTAAAGCGCTCTTGAGTTTTTTACACAACTGAAGCTTTAAAACGAATTTGAAGTAAACAAAATCACTTTAAACCTCGGAGTTTTAAAATAAATTGCAATAAAATAAAATAGAAATTTATTTACTAAAAGACACTTAACACTAAATCTAATTATTAAAACTGTTACGATAAAAGGGGAAAATAATGTAGTTTCCTTTTGCTTAAAACTTGACGATTGATATTAGTTACAATTTATGAAAATCTCTCTTTATCCATTCAAAAAGTATTCTTATTTATAAGAAGCTTGTCGAGGGTTTTGAATTGTCTTCAATTTCACGCGATGAATTTTTCAAAACGTTTATTTATTCGTTGAAAACTTGTGATCAGTTCGGTATATCTAAAGCTTATGTATAATAAATACCTGCTGCCTCACCGACTGTTTTGCATCTTAGTCTAAATGAGTGATCGTCTATTTCTTGAGGTGTATCTTCAGCATCTTGAGAATTATCTCGCGACAAATTTCCAACCTTTGAAATTTATTAAAAATAATAAAGAAATGCACATTATTTAAGGTATTTATTAAAATTAAAACATCTAAAGCGTTATTTAGTTATAATTTTTTTATGAATCCCTCATATTACAAGTTGAATTTGAAAGATGACAAAATATTAACTAATAATGACTTTTGATTTATGTACGAGTATATACTTATATATCCCACAAATTAATTTCCTTACTCACAAAAGTTCCTCAAATAAGAACTTGCACAAAACAAGTCTTTGCAAAAAGAATTGTGCGTGAGTCTGAGCAATTGAGAGATTGTTTAAGTTAAGTACCGATTATTATAAGTAAATAGGTCTGTAGCTCGTGTGTTTTTGTATTATTTTATCACAGTATTTGTTAAAAGAAATGATCTTTGTTACCCTTCAATAATAATAATAAATACTATCTGTTATTTTCAGTTATTATTATTATTTATTCAAAATATTGTGAAAATCACTATATTTTTTGATTCCTTCGCAGTGATAAAAATATTTTTTTCAAAATTTTATTACTAACTCTATCTTCTCTATTAACGTATAAAATAAAAGATTACCTCTATGTTCCCAGCAGACAACCTCTGTCCCGATGTTTTTGGTTTCTTCGCTTTGCCTAATGTCTGCGATCCTTGCATCACTTGAACCTGTAATATAATTTTAAGAGTTACCGATTTTTATCATTATAGTTTTTTTTACGTCTCATCTTTTCTTGGCTAGCTAGACGATCTAACAATCACGTGTCGAAGCCGTGTGAGTGCTAGCGCAAAAAAGAAAAAACATATGTATAACTATGATCTATCTAAAAACACCTTAGTATTATCTTATTATTATTATCCGAAAAGATATTCCTATTTAGTCCTTATAAATAGATTACTTTATATGGAAATGTTCGAGAAAATAAATTATTAGATTCACTTCGTTTGATGCAACTAGACGACTAACGCAGTGACCCAATTCCAACAAATTGAATTTTTCACAATTCTATTGCATTACGAAACGTCTACTAAATTACGAATATTGTAAATATATGTTACAACATTTTGAAGAACACGAATACGCATTCTAAATAATATTATATTATGTAGAACAAAATATAAATCTTTAATAAAAAAGAGCGCCTTCAATAGACCAAGTTAACTTATTAAAATAATTTGTAATGAATTATTCCACAATCAAAACGCTACGAAATACGTAGCACATAAGTGCTACATTTTGCTACGATGTACTACGATAAGCTACGCACCTGTTGCTTGGGCCGGTCGAGAGTATGCGGCGCGCGCGGTGGGGTCGGTGCTGGCCGTGAGCTTGGTAGAGACATGTTACGGACCGACTCACGTATAATTTGACGAATTGTCTTCAGGAAGGCATTGCGGAAGTCTGCCGTACTGAAATTTATGTATTTATGTACATTATTAAATCTAAACAATTGAAAATATAGCAGGTAATTTCAAAAAATAGGTGTATTGTGTTGGTGATAAAAAAAACATAAACAAATCAATAACACATAAAACAAAAAAGAAACAGAACATAATAATCAACCAACCTGTTAGACAGTACATAGACTTTTTCGGAGCGACGTTGTAACTGGCTTCGAAGATGTATGAGTTCCCACAAGAAGTGGCTGTCCATATCTTTAGCCGAGGACGCGCGTACTTGCACCTCGGTAACAGGTATTAACACTTGATATCTAATTATTTCTACTTCATTCGAATTATTCTTCGATGAAACACCCTGAAATAGTTACTTAATTGAGTGAACTGAGTAATAAACTTTATTAAGATAATATTTGCAATAGTATACTCAAACATTAAAAACCTATATTCACACACAAAAGACTCATAGAAAATCGAGGCAGGCTGTACCGCACCCGTAGCCAAATGGTTCATGAGTCTGCGTGTAGCGCCGGCTGTCCTGGGTCGAAATTCGACTGGGTCAAATATATACTAATAATCACTTGCTTGTAAAAATAATGATCAGTGAAACAGATGCAAAAATGAGTCTGCCCAATACCGCACAAGGAGTTGCGGACTGCTCTTTTTTATTATAACCTCTGGGGCGTTTTTCCAAATACAGCTGTATAATCGCGTTATTTTGCTAGACTAACGCGTTGAATACAAAAATAAGCCAGATAATTATTAATCAAATCTAATTTTAATAAAAAGAAAGTTATAAAAATACTACAAAGACCAAGTAAAATTAGATAAAAGTTTTAATTAATGCAAATCACCTACCATTAATTTCTTTTTTTGTCTCAGTCTCTCTTTACAAAGGAAGACAACGGCTGATTTGAATACGAAACACATAGCATGTAATTCTAATCCTTTCTTTATTTTTCCTAGGAAGTCGGAAATATTTAACCACTCTACGCCTCCATAATAGAGCAAATCGCCTGAAAAATATTTAAATTGTTTTTTTTATTCATATTGAGAATTTTTCTAGTCAATGACACTTCACATTTTTTGTTGCATTAAATAAACTAAACGTGACTCTCCTATGATAACTGTACATATAAGTTTAAATGCATTTATTATGTTAATATATAAAGCATTACATTTTATATTATGAACTCAAATATTACTATTATTATTATTATATTATTAATCAGTAGTGCCGACGTTTTCGGTACATTTTTATCAAACACTTTCGAATAATACAAGTTATTAGTCTGTTAAAATCACATCTGATTTAGAGGTTGAAAGTGTCTAACGCACTACTTTTTTCCTTTATTGAAATAAAGAAATATTACCTGGACTTAAATCTATAGGTTGCTTGCACGACTTTTGGTGTTGCCTAAATAAGTGATCAAATATAGCACCATATTCTTCATGTATTCGTTGCATTTCATTTATATGTTCAGCAACTTTTTCCATTCCTTTTAAAGCCTCTGTTGAAAATTATAAAATTAATATTCTCTTCTGTTTGCATTAAAATAGCTAAAAATTACGTAGATATCTTTTTTTTTTACTACAGCACTTAATTAAATAATACTGAAATAGGATAAATGGTATGGTAATTATGTGGAACGAAATATACTATTACAAATAAACGGACTTCTTGTAAATTTGTATTTTTTTAATAACATTCCACGTTTGAATCTAAATCTATTATTAAATAGATTGATGAAAATAAAAAAAAATTAAATTTAATTTAATTTTTTTAATTATTTGAATTTAATCTTGTTATGATTTTGATACTTATATTTGGTTAAAATAATCTCTTAAATTTAGATTGGATTAATACGGTAATAAACCGATGAAAAGTTAAAAATTACAGGCTAATGATTAATTATATATAGCAAAATACGTATCGTATCTTCCCTATACATTGGCTACATTGCCTATCATATTTGATTAATAGTGTACAGAAACCAATCTGTAGAACTACCATAAATTTAGTCAAGTATTTTTAAATAGTGTGAAAAATGTAACAGCGCCCCTAACGCACAAACTTATACGGACACTTTGATAGTCTCCTAACAGGAAAATACCTCGATCGATAATCGTTAACATAATTACGTAGATTAGGAAAGTCAACTCACCAACTAAATGAAGATGTTCTTCAGAATTGACATCAGACAGGTTCCGAAGTTGTTGAAGTAATAGCGGATATTTAAGTATTCGCTGAATCGGTTTAATTAAATACGATTCCAAAGTGGAGGAGTGTTGTTGTTTCGGATTGCGAGCCGCGAGGAATTCTTGCAATACTTGATTTCCTTCATCTGTAAATATTTCCTTTATTTATTCATTGTTACTTATAACAGTGTACCTTATTTTTTAACACTAAACGTGGTAAGCAAACTTGAGTTTCAAACAAATAATAGCGTCGAAATCGTTCAATTCCATTAGAAGCTTCGATGCCAAAGACACACTCTCCCTCCCTCTCACATCTTTATTCGTAGGAGGTAGCAAAATTGCGATTAATTCATGGTTGACGTCATACAGTGTTCTTTCAAGAGTAACATTCATCCTTTTTAATTTAGACTTTATAGAATACTCATACATTCTAAGTCACAAGTTAAGTTAATAAATATAATGTGAGACTCACTCGGATGTAAGACCTTCTGAGCTTTGCTGTGACTCGCGCAGAACGAGCTATATAATTTGAAGTGATTTACGTAATAAAGGAATGCATTCCCGACAGCGAAGAGAACATTCTGAAAAGATTTAATAAAAGCACTTAAATTTAAATCCGAGAAACCGTATAAAGCCATGGAAATTCGCATATTTATATTAATATTTTAAATACTTCTATACTGCTTTACAGTTTAATTAACACTTTAGTAATTTTGTGTGTTTGTGTTTACCGCCTCCTTGATGACCGCCTCCTTGGTCTTGTGGTAAGTGCGTAAGCGTAACAATTATGTTCGGTTCCCGGTGGAGATATAAAAAAAACTCGGTCTTGTAGGGCATAGAAGCTCATTACCTAGTTGTCCCTAAATAAAAAATCGATCAGTGAAACACATGTTAAATGCATCTGCCCCATACTTCACTAGGGGACACGGGATTTCACACACTCACACACAAATTAAAAAACAATGTAAAACAATGTCCAGTTGAGATAGAAGGTATCTTTAAAAACGACATCATTGAATTTTATTAGCAAATGGTTTAATTTTAAGGTCTTTTATTTATTTGGATCGGATTTGTATATTTATTTGTCATCAAAAATATGATGACCATTCTTTTTCTTGTCAAATACATTATTTATTATATTATATATGATATCATAAAATATATATTTGACGATATCAAATATCAACAATCTAAAAAATCTCTTGATAAGTAGATTTTTTTGCTGTCATGTCAGCTAAATAGAGTATACATCGTTTAAAAAACTGAAAAATAACTTTATTTAAATAAACTTTTAGATCTAGTAGTTACAGTAACCATTGAGAAGAAACGCCAATTACTTTTTAAAATTTAATAAATAAGATACATTTATTAATGTATCTTATTTATTGGATTGTAATATGAACAAAGTTATGAAATACCTTAAACTGATTGGAAAATTCAAAGTGGTGGAAGTCAGGTTCAGATTCAAGCGCTTCTTCTAAGTTCTGCAGAAACTGTCTTTGGAAAGTTACAATCTCCTGAATGTTCCCGAACAGAGCGTTGATCTCGGCGTTTGATAAAAAAGTTTCTTTCTTCAGCGGCTCCAAGTAATTCTCCAGTAAATTATTGAGGTGCTGCGAAACAATATATACCTCAGACAAAGCGAACAATAACTTCAGAACATTTTAATCTAAATGACAGGCAGACAGCCTCAGGTGCATATTTTGTGCCCGTTATAAATTCATTTCAACTTTGTTAATGACACTGGGTATCCACTTTAAAAGATTAAATCCTCCTATGCTTTTAAGTTTTTTATTAAACCTGCCTAGTATAAAACAAAACTGTCATTTCAAACTATTCAGATTTTTTTTTATTTAATCATTTGAGTTAGACGCATCAATTATTATTAAAATTTATAATACTATACATATTATGTATCTACAATTATACTGATAGGTAGATGTCAAGTTACATAAATTTTATGAAAAAACACGACTAACTTAATAATGTTTTTTTAACAATAACTGTATTTGAATTCACTTTACTTAAATTATATTACAAAATATAAATTTAATTACGTAACGTAAAGTACTTATTTAATTACATTATAAGATACAGTGTACAGTACTAACAGTTAAATAATTACAAAAAAGAGAAATTATAGTGTCTGAAAGTTTCAAATAATCACTACATAGTATAAAACAAAGTCGCTTTCTCTGTCCCTATATCCCTATGTATGCTTAAATCTTTAAAACTACGGAACGGATTTTGATGCGGTTTTTTTTAATAGAAAATTGAAGAGAAGGGTTTATATGTATAAAAATATCCATTAAATAGTGGAGAAATAGTATTATTTTTGAAGTTTCTAATGTGGTGTCGTAAATAACATAATTACATTTTTTCCGCATACATTGCAAACGCAGGCTGAATCCTACGAGATTTACCCGTGCGAAGCCATCGCTAAGCATCGAAGGGCCGGATCGCTAGTTTTAGATAAAACACAGAAAATACTTTGCAACGCTTTTTATAATAAACAATTATTAAAAAAACTTCATATTGTAAATAAAGGTACTGATCCGGAAACCTGATCCGGAAACCGAACGTTTGCCCCAAGCCTTAATCACAATAAATGTCAGGGACACATAAGTTTTTCAATCGTAATTCATGATTTCCTCCAATTTTATTGTTTTCATACGAAGAGGGTCTTTCGCAGTATATTAATGTTATATCGCTATAAATAAGATTTTACGACAACTTTATTATAATATTTTATAGCTTTACATAAATTCTATGACATTATTTCTTTACTTATGTAGAAGACATTTTCACAAATGTTATACTCTGTTTCGGGGGACATAAGTACCATTAAACCAAATAAAATCTAAATATACTTTATTTATAAAATTAATCTGGTTTATTATTACAAGTTGGAAAAATTAATCTGGTTTATTATTACAAGTTGGCAAAATTAATCTGTAACGGGTATATAAAATAATAATAAAATATTAGACTATGACAAAAGATATAGGTAGTTCACAAAAAGCGAACATAAAATTGTCCCGATGCTCAGGTCTTTAAATATGTCCTATGTTTTCTAGAAATTTATTTTAAAGGTCGTAAATAGACCGTTTTTCGGTAAAAAGAACTTTTTTAAAACGTGGATCGATACGTGATTCAATCAGTCATCGAAATTACATGTTGGATATTACTTCCAATTCAGTTGTTGGAGTGAAGCACTCGGCTGAGAGAGGGGCGTCGGGAACAGATTAATTAATATACGTTTTGATTTCTCAAAAAATAAAATAAAAAAATATATAAACTTCTGTATAAGTAATTATTATTTGTCGATGTAAAGCGTATACATATTAAAAATGTAAAGCAAATTGATTGATATCCTTACTTATGTTACTCAGTGTAGCAATAAATCGTAAGATTTGAAATTTTATAAATAAGAGGGTGAATTTATAAAAATTCCTGATTAAATGCAACTTTGCTGGGTAATTTTAAACCAAACATATACTTTAACAAAGAATTGACGCCATATAGCCTATAGTAATATGATTTATCAATTCTGTATAATTTAATTCATGTTAAAAGGTTGAAAAGGATTCACGGGACAGGGTTCAATTCAATCAGTAGTTCTGGTTAAGCCGGATACAATACCCCGATATGTGCCTATATTATATTTTAATATACCTCGACATAAATTCGTTTTGAGTCTAAAAGAACCATAAATCATTAATAATATTATTCAATTATAATATTATTATACGCTAATTCAATAAAATTGCATCTGTGCAAAGGAAAAAAAATCCAGGAATTTGTTGTAGATAAGTAATTCTGATTAAACCTATCATAACAAATATGCTTAACCCTATTGATTTCAATGAATTAATAAATGCTCCGTAATATAACTTGACGAGTTTTGCAGTGGGTTCACCTGCGTCAATTTTGCCGTAGCGCAGTGTTATATAACCTATACCCATCTTCGATAAATGGACAACACAAAAATATTTTTTCCATTCCAGCCGGATTGTTTTCGAGGGCATTCGATTTAACAAATATTAGTAATAGACATATGCATGTTTGAGTGTCCAAAAGTAATTAAATATTAACGCATAACATAATAATTCTACAAGTATCCACATTCGTGCAAAGGTTAACAGAATTCAATTAATTTTCTGTCAACAACTTGTTATTAAAATTATACCACAGCAATACAACAACTTCCAGGCATTCTATAGTCTATTAATATCACTAAATTTTAATCGTATTATTATGTTATGTGAGCCGATATGGAGTCCGAAGTATAATAAATCAACACCAAACAGTAGTAGTATTACTCAGTATGAAATAATAATTCTACAAAAATCTGTATCCGTTCAAAATTTTAAAGGATTACTCTCAATCAATTAATAATTGTAATGAATTCGACAATTCCAATTGCCTAAAAATATCACCTGGGGTTTAATATACCTTGACATAGGCACGTTCGGTATCCACCAGTTCGGAAAGCACTTTTCTCAGCTTGTCAGCGTCAGAGAGGTGGCGTGAGGGGGTGACGGCGGCACTGGCGAGACTTCCCGTAGGGCTCGCGCGTCGTGTGTCCCCCGGGGACCGGCACCACCCTGTCACCTGCTCCGCACTCTGACGCACATCCCCACACTATTTATACAACGGATATATTTCTACGCTAATGATGACGCCATGATAAGCTTACAGAAGATGTAGCATCTAATGAAAGCATTTGCTAGTTGACCTTACTAATGTTTTGTTCATTGTGAAGTCATTTCATTGCCACGATATATCCGCGAAAGGTGCACACTAGGTAAATACCTAGTGTATCATGTGTGTGTGTGTGTGTGCCATCTTATGAAGCATTAAGCAATTTTGCTTAATGCTTCATAAGATAGCATAGCCAAATCGTTTAACTAAAAACCATGAACCAAAGATTTAATGATTTTGAATGAATAAAGCTACTAAAAATTGAGTGTCTTAGTGAAAAATTATTATTTTTTGTGAGAAAAAAATAATTTTTTATATTTGTAATTCAAAGAATAAATAATTTCAATGAAAGTTCTCTTATTATTATTTAATCTTAAACAATAAAAATGAAACACTAGTATTTTATTTATAAAATCTTTTGAAACGCAATGTGACATATTATGCACGAGTTTATTGATTTTAGTAAAGCCAACTAGTTCTATTCAACACGTTCCTGTAATTTACTAATTGGAAGTTAGAGAAAATAGAACAAATAATATCTAAGACCGCAGATTAAAATAAACACAAATACATTTACTGCACTACATTTAGAAATTAAAGTTGAGTATCTGTATCCCATCTATTTAGTGTTATGTTACTGTAAAAGTTAGAAAAACCTTTAGATGTAAGAATCAATAGATAATGAAGGTATGATGTTAGGATTAAGCCGAGTTTGAGAGCCCTTTACATGAAATACGATAAGGTATAATTAACTGAATATCGAGAAATCTGCATCGCATCTATTTAATTAGTGCCAGGTATATATCTCGTAGATGTGAGAATCAACAGATAATGAAGGAATAGTGTTAGGATTAAGAACACGATAAGTCTAATTAACTGAATATCTCGAGAAATCTCGATACGGCTCAAGAGATACGTTGGAGATGGTCGTAAAACGAAGCGGGCGTAAGTCAAGCGGGTGAAGTGTATGCGAGTGTGCACATAAGCCGGTGAGGTGATCTCTTAGTAAGTGCCTGTAAAGTACCTTGAGTAGGTTTTCGATCTCGAATGAGTTAGTTCGAGAGCTAACTTTAGGTGGTCCCGATGCCGTGTCCGTGTGCCCATCCGTTTCAGGACTGTACAGTTCCTTGCCTGTCAAAAGTATAATCTTAATTTACATCAAACGTCGACAACGAAGTTTTTGCACTTATTAATATTTATTATAATAGTAATAATCCTTTTCATCCACAGTAAACAAAGAAAAAGTGTCAGTTTGCTAAGAGACAATTGGCGAGATAAATTGTATAATCTCTGGTCCCTTTTAAAATGCCTGTACCATTTTTTTATTTTAGAGAATTTCCAGCCATTTATTTTCCACTGTAGACGCAATCCCGGCCCACTTTTTTTCATCTCAATTAACATTATTATCTATATTACATCCTTACTACTCAATAACTAATATTAAGTGTCTGATTTAACGAATTCGTTTTAATTGCTCGATATAAAACTACGGCAGAACTTCAAACGTCAAACTTCACATTTTTTGAAGATTATAAGGCCCAAGGAGTTTACTTGCATAAAAGTTTACAAGCAGGTATATAAATCTTTTTTGTAATAAAAGGTGAGCTATGTCCTTTTCAAGCCTATCTCTGTACTAAATTTACTAAAATATGTTCGGTGTTTAAGCATTGCAGACCAACAGACAGTTACTTTTGCATTTATACATACAGATTGTATAGTATATTGAATGTATATTATATATAAATCTTAACATCTTATCTTGATTATGATTGACGCAACCTAACGACTATTTGCCTCTGTCTAATACATTAGAACGGTGCATACAAATTATTAATTGTCTTAGACTAATTGAATTAAAACATTAATCACTAATAGTTAATGACTATTATATTATACTAGCTTTTGCCGGCGACTCCATCCGCGTGTTTCTATATCGTCGGCAATATTCTATAATGACGAACTTCTATTAAAACTTTCATTCCTATATCAACCACCTTAAGCCTTTTTTTGCAAAAAGCAATAAGGTAGCCCGTGTCCTTTTCCAAGTTCTGGTCTATGTCAGTGTACAATTTCATGAAAGTCGTTTCAGTGGTCTACGAGTAAAAGTGTAAAAGACAGACTGAATCACTTTCGCATTTATAATATTAGTAAAATCAGTATGAATTTCTTTAAATCTATATTTTATTATACTTAAACCTTTTTTTTAAGTTTCAACTTTAATAACTAACATACACCATATCAAGGATGAACTGATTTTCATAACTTAGCTAAGATTCATCTCGATCACGTCAGCTTTTAAGAGTTTAGGAGCTACGATTACACAGACACACTCACAGACATACAAAAGGTTTTTTTATGTCTTTAGCATTCTTTTTTTTCGTCAGGTTTTTAAAAAATAGAACGAAAACAATGTGTGTGAATTCCCATAACCCCTTGTAGGGCACGGGGCAGACACATTTCTGTATTTCACTGATCATTTTCTTTACAGGCAAGTAGGTGATCAGCCTTCTGTGCCTACATAAGCGAAACATTCATGTGTTTCCCCGGGATTCGAAGCGAGGACCTCCAGCTCCGGCACAATACGCAGACGCGTAAACTACTTAGCCACGGAGACGGTTTAAAACGTAAAACAATAGTCATAGAAAATTCATTTCCGCGTAGCCAATAACGCTTTATTAATCGGCCATTACAATAGAAATTCAAAAAGTCGCTTGAACGTTGAAATTGCAAGTTTCATATCGAGGTCTGTGGGAGATGTAACACAATGAGGTTTTTTTGGTCGAGGTACATCAGCTCAAGCAAACAGCCTACGGATGGGCCGCGACCTTTATCTGGAGGTCGTGACGAGAGCCACGCTTCACTTTTTAATTTCATATAACATTTTGTATGCTCAGAAAGTAAGCATTTTTTAAAGCTGTCGTATCTCCGGGGATGATTAATATTAAAAGTTTTTAACTGCTACTTGTGAGCTCTAAGGAGCTTATCCATTGCTTATTTTTAACTTGAAACAACGTCTCAAATGCTATCTCTCTCTGGCCTAATTGCAGTCAATGATACAAAACACTTTAAGCAACATTTACAATTAAAGATATTTTTCTTCTGAATCTTATAAAAAATAAGGTTTCTTTGACTTACGATTAAAGAGAAATCCCGTAGCCCCAAGTAATGTGCAGACACATTCCTACATCTGTATAATAACAAACAATAAAAAAACAAAAAGTTTGAGTTTTAGAGAGACAAACAGTAATTGATGTTTTAATATATACGCAATTCATAAGTCAGCTTTCAAACAAAACGGCCGAATCTAAATCGCCTCATTATTTTAGTGACTACGACGCCATATAAAGACAGCCCGTCTTATTGTGGTTAAAAATAACAAATAGCACACAACCCGGCGCTGTGATTTGTCTTTTGGGGTCCAAAACGAGAGATAAAGATTTGAATCTATAAAATTGCATCAGAAATAACATTTGTAACGAACGGAAACAACGGAATACGATTTCATTGGCTCTCCGCCACGATATTGACGTTCCGTTGCCAAGTATTATGTAGATCGCTAGATTGGAGTGTTGCTTGTTAAGCAAATATTGTAATGAAAACATCATTTATTATACAGTGATTTGAAAGTAGGATTGCGGATTAATTAAAACCGTATTTTTATTCATTATTGTCTAAAGTATTGATTGTTTATAATGACTGACTCAAGAAGTTGGTTCGGTTTTAAAAATTCTTTCACTGGAAAGTTTGACTGAGGAACAGAAACTTGAATATTCCCAAGTGGACGAAGCCATAAGTAAAATATAGTTAATAAATGTTTTAGTGTGTATTTTTAATGATCTTATTATTAAATTTAATATTTAAACGTTTTAGTGTGAGTGTAATTAAAAATAATAATATAATTTATGTTACATGAGTGTTCCTTTGTTTTCTTCTGTCTTTATATGCAATGATTAAAAAAATAAAAGAAAGAATACAGTGTCGTTTGCGCCACGTATTTAAAATATTCATTAATTAAGATATAATTTCAATCTTTAAAATTTGATCATCAGCCTTTATTTTAGTTCTATTTCTAGCCTGAAAAATTGTAAAATTTTATTAAATAATCGCGCTTGATCCGTTTTCTTTTAAGAATACACAACATTTTTTCCAAAAGCTAGCATTTTTACTTATTATATTCAGGCCCCGTAATTCCATGAATCATTATAGTCAGATCGTAATCCATGAATAATTGATTTCGGTGTCATATCAATAATAAAAAGCGAAATTGAAGTTGCCAAAGTTTACGCTAATATAATTATAATGGTTCGTTCGAACACCTGCCGTCTCAAATATTTCTCTATTAAATTCGCAATATAACGCTTGTTATACGTTCGTTATGGTTTAATTGAATTCTAAAAGCATGATGCCTCGTTAGTTCGTGGGATTAAGTGCTTGCATGGGTGTCGAGTGTTTCAGCTATACGTGAATATGTTTACCTCATTCTTGTTACTTGACAATGCAATACGGGACATTGTTCGCGTCATATTACATTTTAACACATATTTCGAAGGCTTCTTGTTTGCGTTATAATTATTTAAATACAGCCGATTTTCCAAATTTTAAGACTCAGAACTAAAACTGTCATTAAGAACTTAAATCTGCTTTTTTTCATTCTTCACCTAACACTCCCAATCCAGTCACAAATATATCGCATTCTGGTGCAGAGTTGAGAAAATCGTATAAAAGTGAAATCATCCGTGGTACTGGCGTTTGCTGATGAATTTATTCGTACATTATTACATTTTAACACGTTGGAAAGTTTTAATTAACTTCTTAGTTAAATTGATTAATACAGATACATTTGTACTCATTATATATAGAGAAATGATTGATATTTTATGTATAATGTAAAAACTCAAATTAAAAAATACATAGCCCATATTGTTTGTACCAACGCGGATGAAATCTGGAGTGAAAACTAGCTTTTTATAAATTACTTCTTAGTGTACAATTCCATTTTTAATATAATTAATCAAAAATTTATTTTAACCTATGCCAAAAACTTTACTTTAACACTTAGTAATACTTGTAAATTTACCAATACTTTTCGGCCTCTCATGTAACGCTGTTAATAAAGTAACCTAACTAAATGCCTAAATACATTTAGGTCTAATACGGTTTGTCATGTAACGCCATAATACAGAACACATTAAAAAAGTAAACATTATGTGTCCTAACTAATTGCTTAGCCTAAATACGCTTTAGTTTAATACTTGGCTCATGTAATGCCGATAAAAAAATAAACATATTTATACTCACTCCATGCGGGCGCGGGCACGATGAGGCCCGATATCATGTCATCGGAGATGACGGGCGGGTCGGTGGGTGGCGGTGGACAGACCAGCAGATCGATTATGTCGTCGGTGGCTGCGCGCATCGCACCGCTCAGCTCCGGCGGCTCCGTGCGGGATGACCTGTACACAAGACTAACTGAATCTTGTCCACTGGTTTCTACATTCAACAGATATTTTTTTAACTCAAAAAAAGTCCCTATATCAATATAATCTAAAAAACAGACTTACTAACATTAGTATCTCAAAACTACTAACTAAAAAAAATTAACAAGAAAAGCAGAAATTCAAATTAATGTTCGTATTCCATATTAGAATTCACAAAATACAATAACTCCCAGTTCATAATCAAGATCAATAGCTATGCAAATTGAATAGTCAATTGTCACGTCGCAAGTGACAACTTGCATTTCAAGACCACCGAATACAGAATCCAATACCCATCTCTACATGTATGTATAGGTTAAAGTGTTAAATTAATGTAACGACAGCTTATTATTAGGTAGATAAGTATTTATAAGCAGTAAGTATAAATTAGAATAAATTAAATACAACATAATAAACTAAAAAACTAGTGCTAATGCAGACGGGACAACCCTGTTAGGGTGACTTTTGGGGCTACTGATTGATTGTAAAAATAAATAAATCTGTTTGTGAGAAATTTCACTGTTTCTTATGCACTAGGATTTAGGAAACAGTGACAGGCGGGCGTTTTTGGGACGCTGTCAAAATGTGATGACGGACAAAAAGCACCCGAGAGTCTGTTTTCAGAATAAAATATTTATGAAATTAAATATGAAAGTAAATTTTTTCCATTATTAGCAAAATTATTATATATTATTATATATGCACTGAAATAACACTATAAAAGATACTAATTATCTTTGAGTACACACCTGTAATATTTAGTTTACAATATGATTTGTAAATGTTTATTGATAAACTGAACTACTGTTATATTATGCGTTTGATCTAGACTCTAGAGTCTAGAGTATTTAATATGTAAGTTAGAATTCAAATTAATTTATAAGTTACACAAGTATTGAAGCAATGTCAAGTATTGAATAAATTTCTGTAGCGCTTGAAGCCCTTGAGACATTTAATTTTTATATGGCTGCTTTCGCAAAAAAATATTTTCTACTATAAGTAATATTAGTTCAAAGAGCGAGCGAAAGACGATAGGGCGTAGACCGCAGCTAAGTTTTAAAGAACATGAATGCGAATGAAAACTTATCAAAATTTTAAAATCCCACACAATTTGTGTTTAAAATACAAAAATTAAACGTGAGGGATGATCAAATATGACTCACAAAATATATTGTTTTCACTACAATACCTCTAGCTGTATTCAGTAACTGGAATATATTTTGAACAAAACATGTCGCTTTTTATGAGGCTGAGAATTACTTTGCATAAAAGGTGTGGGGACATTTTGTAATTTATATAGTTCAGTTTTGATACACGCAGATGGAAGAGTTTATAGATAAAAACAAATCCATATATTCATAAGTAATAAAAACTTACTGAAACAACAATGTAATAGACACCGTTTATAATAGAGCCCTCACAATAACACTCAACTAAGTCGATTGCAGATTTATTTTAAAAAGTGATAACAAAATGCGACACGACAGCACCGGGAGGCTGTCCCAGACTCCAATAGCTGATGTGACGTAGCTAGGGGCGACATTTTAGGGTTACCTGATAGAAGAAAAATTAATATTACGAAACTTTAAAAAAACTGAGAACGAAGAATGCTGTTTTAATATAATTAAAAATATATACTGTAATGGAAACGTATTTAAATTATTAGCATTCATTTACCTAATTGAAACTCTGTCGATGGATTGCGTATATTTAATAGTAATGAAATGTATATACTATTCAATAAAGTAGTACATAATAAAAATAAAAATAAACTTAACATGTAAATGAAATAAAGAGGATAATGAAATGTATACAATTAAATTAGATGTAATATGAGCTATAAAATATTGACTCTGTTTTCCTGTGTTGGATTGGCACCAATGACCAAGTTCTAAAGATTACAAAACTCTTTAAAATTTCATGGAGTTCTACACGAAAGGATTACAGACATGTCAATTGTCAATAAAAATATATGAAAAAATATTACAAGTACAATTTCGTTGATGTGGCATCCATTAAGTGATCTGTGGTTCTCACAAAATCATGTAAAGGCATAGTATGTCACGAATACATAGATCATTTGACGTCACTTTTCTAATATTTTCGTCTCATTTTTGCGAGGAAAATGATGTTTACAAAAACTCAGTGACACATGTTTCATGAAGAGAATGTGTCCACGTCTTGTTTCAACCCTGAGGGCGTGAGGGGACTTTTATAATAGGGTATATAGGTCGCATCGAGCGCTTCAGTAAACTGGTAGGTTTAAAGGTCAGATGTGCGAGGGAAATTCCGATGAAGGCTGTGTTCGGGCTAAGCGCCACACTCCAACTTCCGTTTCATTAGATGTTGAGCGCATGCTTTCCTGTTTCACGACAATCATCTCAAATAGCTCTATTTATGAAATGTTCCTTTACGAAATATATGATGAATATAAAATAAATTAGTACTTTAAAACATGCATTTTATTATGCAGTTTCTGTTTTTAAATCCTACTAATATTATAAATGCGAAAGTTAATGAGGATGTTTGTGACTCAATCACGCTTAAACGGCTGAATGGGTTTTAATAAAATTTAGCACGAAAATAGAATATATACTGAATTAAAATACAAGGTACTTTATAAACCAGTAGTGTGTTCCTGTGGGATAATTTTTAGACACGAGTATTCTATTTTTCAACTTCAGTAAAAAATTGTTCGGATATTGTACTCGAACATTGCTTAGTTCGTATCATTATATTTCAAGAAGTTAGAAGCTATTATTTAAGAATTTTTTACTATTGGTTCCTGAGATTAGTGCGTTCAATGAAACAAATACACTTCAGCTTTATAATCTACGAATAATAATATGTCTTTATAATATTAAAGTTTGGATGAGATCGTTAGACACTTCACTTAATTATCTCTCTATCTACCAGCGGTACACCAGCGGTTTTTTTGCAAAAGAATCTTTGCTAGCATGAATAATTGAGACTGAAGGGACTGTAATCTTTTCTATGCAAATTGATGCTAACGAATACATTCGCTGATTAATGAACAGCTAACTCGATCGCATGGTAATGAGAAACAAGCGTTACTTCAAGTCGTATTTGCCTAAAGGCTAATGGGGCTACGACTCAGAGCGGCAGACCGTGAGAGGGACTAGTTTTTCCTTTATGACTAAATAGAACTACTTAGAGAGAAATTCAAGGGGATTTACTCATATATAGTCTCTAAAACTCATAAATAATAATAGTAATAAGGTAATAAATATTTATTTCTCGCTGCTCGCAAAGGCCTATTATATGTCATCATATTTTGAATGATAGCAGCTCTGACATGCAAAAATGAAGAAGTTCGGAAAAAAATAGTCCCAGTTAAGTTTCTTGACAAATTCCGAAAGTCTTATTTTTCGAGAGCGTCTGTACAAAATTTGTATGGAAAATTTTACAGCGTTTCTAGTTGCCACCGCACAAATTTTATGGGCTACTGGGTTCTCCGATATTAAAAAACCTATCGAAAACTTCGTTAGTAATCTCATAATTGACGCATTGAGCAAATATATGACATATAATTCAAGGCTTAAATTTTAAAATATTCCACTTACCTCATCATCATGACGAGGCCCCGCTCCTCCTGCAGCATGCTCTCCAGATACATCATATCCAGATCAGATACAATAGCCCCGTTTAGCACCATTATTTCATCACCCTTAATTAAACCTGTAAGGACATTCTGTTATAAAAACCCATTATTCAGTTCCATATCACAACGGTTCTATTGTTTCTTTATAATAATTATTTTTTCTTTAAAGTAAGTTATTTTTAATATAAGAGAAAAAAAATGTTTATTGTTAATAGGAGGTGAGATGGTTCCATGAGATAGTTTGTACTATTTTAAATTGTAACTCAATTGAAACTCATAGTAATTGTAAGCCTAGAGAAATTAAGAGGGAATAATTTAATGAAAATAACTACATTTGACTTTCTAGTAGTATAAAAATTCAATACACAAAAAAGTACCGCACTTTTGTGCAGTCGCTCTTTAAAACCTTAAAACGATCACTTTTAAGTATTACCAGACAATCAAAGTAATGTAGAAATAGGTTCCAGGTACCACAATTTTTTTTAAACTAAAGGTTTAGACTTATAAGGTGATCGTTTTGTCAGTGCCGATACTACAAGTCGCATTAAAATTACACTGTCAGCTTTAATGCACATTGCGTTTGCTGCGTCGATGAAAATGTGTTTCACACACCTATAAATAACGTAGGTGCTTGTGAAACACATTAACGTCGGTAAACCACGAAACATCCAATTTCAATACTACGAATCATTTTCACTTATTGCTTTTGAGCACAACATGCGTTTATTAAAAGTGGTCATCCTGTGGTATGTGGAAGTTCATTATAACACTATTTATTTTAGTGTTCTTTGTTAAAATTAATATCAAAAATAATTGGGAAAATATTCAGCCGATTGTAATATAAAACAAGTATACGAAGTTATTTATTTATGCACCACAAAAAAGCAATATATATTTATATAAACGCCTCCGTGGCTACGTGGTTTACGCATCTGCGTGTTGCGCCGGAGGTCCTGGCTTTGAATCCCGGGGGAAACACATGAATATTTTAGTTGGGTAGGCACAAAAGGCTAATCACCTACTTGCCTGTAAAGAAAAATGATCAGTGAAACAGATACAACAATGTTTCTGCCTCGTGCATAACTAGGTATCAGTAAATTCCCGGGGTCACGAGCATTTACTTATACCAAGTTGGTATTATAATACAAAGACAGAATAAAAATAAACTGTTATCAAGTCTCGGAATAGGCGAGCCCGAATCTTACACTTAATACAAAGTTACTGCGAGAACCAGTCTGAAAGTAAACGTTAAAATAAAGAACATCAAAGGCATAAAGTAATGAGTACAAAGTATAATTACCATTTTGCATGGCGACGCTCTTGTCTTCAACGCGACTGACGTAACAACAAAGCTCGTCTTGTCTCTCGGTGTTTTCAATGAGTTCGGCCTCGACGCTGAAGCCCCACATTTGATCCAAAGTTGTACGACGCAGACTCACTTGGTATAAAATCTTCGCGCAAACTTCTACCACTTCGTGTGTGTGCAGCTGCATACAATTTATTTATTATTTTTATATTTATTGGATAACAAGGACGAAAAAATTAAAACACCTACTTAAATATATATAAAAATTGGAGTCACTACAAGCCAGCCATTGAACCGTCACATGACCTGATCCAGAGAGAAAAAATATTATTAACCATCACTTTCAAGATACTAGATTTTACCCGCGATATAGCTCGCATATAATATCTAAAAGTTTTTGTTAATAAAAGGTGAACTATATACCTTTATTGTACCTGACAATGTGTGTTAATAAATTGCTTATTTTAACCCTAAACAATGAAAAGGACTCGATAAAATTTAATATACTTGATATGGACTATGAACGTTTATATGAAGTTAAGTCCCGTTATCTCGTCATGGGGCGTATTTCTGTATCTGATTCACCGATTATTTTCTTTATAGCCTTCAGTGTCTTTACCAAATGAAACATTTTCCTCTGTATTTTAACCCATGATATTTATATTAATAACCGATAATTTTTAATGTAGACAGTATCAAAATCATCGAACCACTTAAGCTGTTACGCGGGTTTTTTACTTAATAATTAAAATTATCCATCAATAAATTTAAATTGAGAATTAAAATAAAGTTCTATTTAATGATAGCTAAGTAACTATTCAAACTAATAATCCATTAACTATCAAGCTTGCGAAAGTAAAAATTTAAATTGAAAATGCGCTGTCAGATACTTAGACTGATTTAAGTTTTGCTTTACTTTCTTCACTGGCTCTGAAGTCACTATTTTATTATATTTTAATCATATACGATTCTCTTATTTAGAAACAAAGGAAACTTATTAGGTTAAATTAAATTCTTTATTACTTAGCTTACTTAATTACACGTGGAACGTTTATTCAAATTATGAAGTAATAAGGGACTGCTTTTAAAAAACAATTCAATTCACATTTTCATTATTAAATAAATCACCCCGTCGGGGTTGAGTACAAAGGAGTATCATTAACTGAATCAAAGGGCATGTTCTTTAAAACAACTGATGATAACTAATGAGACAATTCGTAAAACACATGTATTAAATATTTTCTTTTTTCCTTCGATTGATATATCTAAGTTTTTCATTATATCTTTTAGAGCCTAGTATCTCTTTCAACCTATGTTTATACTATTTTGAATTTCTTTTGTCAGGTCTTTGGAATTTTGGTCCAAGTATGTATACTCGTTTATATATTTCAGTTCAGTAACATTATTAGGCTTAATAGCAATTTCAGTATAGTTTGTCATCAGTTTTGTTTAACTGGTGTTCATCGATAGTCCTACCTTTTCACTTTCGTATACCAGTTGTTCGATCATAATCTGTAAGGTTGGATCTTCACATATTAGTATAAGGTCATCGGCGAACTAATATGGTTCAACAGTACTCCATTTTATTTTATATTATATACCATATCATATTCATCCCATTCGAGCTGCGAAATACATGTTCTAAGGTTGCCGTGAAATGAGAGCATGTATTTAGGTTTAAATTAATCACAGTAAAAATTACCTCGCACACTATTTTAAAATAAATATTACTATGGTTTGCTATGATTTCAACATAATTTACTCTTACAATCAATATGAATTAAGGGTTTTTTTATGAAATTTAAGACTAAAGTAGACCCACGTGTTAGTGGACTGCTGAATATGCTAGATCCCTAAGTCGTATCGGTTTGGAAATTCTTTTAAAGACACTTGTAATTATGACATCAACACATCAACGGATGCATGGCGGGCAATATGATATCAAAAGGATCTAAGTATATGCTAGCATCAAAGGTACTTACGTAAGTCTCAATAAGATCCGAACGATGGGGCACAAAGTAGTTATGATCCTCCATATCGCGTCGTTTTTTGACTCTTACAAAGTGCTCTAGGGCGTTGAGTGACCGGCGCGCACACGCGGACGCTAGGAACTCTTCAACTGACATTCCCTCGCGAACACAAACAGTGGCTGTCGTCCCTTCAGGGAGAGACACGCGGACTGTGGCCTCGCTCTCTTCCCGTG
Source organism: Aporia crataegi (assembly GCA_912999735.1). Lineage (NCBI taxonomy): Eukaryota > Metazoa > Arthropoda > Insecta > Lepidoptera > Pieridae > Aporia > Aporia crataegi. Next base: position 970,258 of record OU538742.1, read on the forward strand.
ACATCTGTTTTTATAGTAATAATGTTTTTTGATTAGGCTCATCACGCAAACTACATGCACCGTAGGGCGTAGATGTCGTCGACGTCCGGATTGCGGAAACAAACCCCTGTTAAACCATCTCTACAAATATTTTAATATCCCGTCTGAAAAGTATTTGCCGAATGATACGACTTTTTGATGAAAACCATTTATTGTAGAAGATGGGCTCAAATGTCGTGTAATGAACTAATAGTCGTTTCGTGACGACACATATTAGGAGCTCCTCCGATATTGAGAGCAAGTAACAACGCCACTTTAGTATTTCTGGTTAACTTTGAGTGCTTTTCACGCTTCGATGAATACTCGTATTTCCAATAGAGGACAAGTTCTACAGTAATAAGTTTAGTATCGGCTCGTTAAATAAAATGACGCCATTTTAAACTGGAAAACGGAAATGAGAAACGAGAAATGCAAATTGTGCTATTCGATTTCGTGTTCAACTTACATAAAATCGACGACAAACGATGTTTATGAGACAAATTAGTGTCGGGAACTTAATTTGGAAATTAATGGGACAAAGTAGCCTTACCTGTGTTGCCTTATTTTTGTATCCTGATGTCTGTAGACTATTATTTTTAGTCTTATGTTTATAGTCTCGTGTCTGTACCATTAGTTTTGCATTTGTGACAATATAAAACCTTAGCGACTATCCCTTAGTAAATATATAATAAGGGTCTCTACAATAGACATTGCGCCATCTGGCTTACAGAATAAGTCGAGTGGATCCCTCGTTTAGGTCATATTATGTATAATACATAACTGTACATAGTATATTTTATGTGTTAAAAAATAAATTAATTTAAATTTTAATATTTGAATAACACAAACTCCAAAAATATTATTACTAAAATATTGCATCTTTCGAATAAGTATTACTTAAGAATGTTAGCTTAGTTATACATATATAATATAGTATAGTTATTTTTTTATAATTTACGTTGTTTATTCGACAATATGTTATTACAGGCTAAAAATTAATATTTGATAAATAAAAATGGTAAAGCCCTTCGTCACGCTGATCAAGAAAACCCTTTCTGAAAACACCTTTTCAGCTTTTTCGTGTTTCCGTAATAAGTAAAGATTTATCCAGAAAGATTCTGGTCACCAGTGTTACAATATTGCTAAGAGCGAGCCGCTCATATACAAATATATAAGATAAAAAAGAATACTTATTATTTTCTTTTTATTATTTATATTTCAAAGTACCTTTAACTAATTTCAAAATAAACTATTAATTCAATAAGTACGTAGCATATAATAGCTGATCTAGTATGAAGCGAAATAAACATAATTTTTTTACGTTTTTTTTTGTATGTGTGTTTGTCGGGGGCAATCAATTGAATTGCCATAGCGTAAAATTTAGTGCAATTAAGTAATTAATTTGTTATTGAATTAATTTGTTTTCAAGAACTGTTGTTGTGTTGAGATTTCAGTTTTTTACTTATTTATATTATTATTATAAAAATTTCGTGTCGTATTGATAGTTAAAAAAAGCTTCATGATAATGTAAGAGCCTTTTTCTTGTTAATTTTATTAATTAGAGACTAACTATTATTATTAATTTGTAGGTGAAAGTATCTTTATGTCGTGCGAGATTGCTATGTTTTACGCAGTACATGTAAAAAAAATAGTCGAGCATGTAAATTGTGATTAAAAATGATCAAAGATGATCTAAGAGAATACTTACCTGCATAGATCGTCGACTGGAACCGGAATTAGATCTTGAAAGATTGGGTGCTCGTCGCTTAGTGGCCCCTCTGCCCGCGAGCAAGTTGTTAAGCAGTGATGGTGAACGGGCACAAATGAACGCATGGAATGAGGACACCGTGAACACGCCCAACTTGTTCAACGTACTTTTGGTGCCGCGTGACACGTATGTCAATAAAGACTGCAACAATTTCATCTAATTAACTCGAAAATCCTAAACTCAAATAAACCTCGCGGAACAAACGCTTTGACTTTTATATTTAACTAGTGGACCCCGCGAACTTCGTATCGCGTCAGAGTTCCGAATAATAAAGTGTCATCTAAAACGTCACTCCATAGAAAATGTATGAGGAAACGAATTTTCTTCATAATTGCTTTTTTATGATTTTTTCTATATTTTTAACAGATACTCTGCTATTCTCGAATTAGACGAATCCAACAAATTAGTAATCATCAAAATGGGTCCATACGTTCTCGAGTTAAAAATTTTGTAAATAACCCGACTCTGTTTTATATACGAGTAGATAAGTATACTAGATGACCCGGCAAACGTTGTTTTGCCATATTATTTTTTGGGGTGGGCTACCCTTATCACTTAGGGGTATGACTAATAGTAGCCGATTCTCAGACCTACTGAATATGCATATAAAATTTGGTAAAAATCAGTAAAGCCGTTTCGGAGTAAGGTAACTAACATTGTGACACGAGAATTTTATATACAAGATAGATTATAAATGTGTATTTACTAGGAGTTTGTAATTTGATCGCGTTTAAGTTATCATTTGTATGAACAATGTTACAGAGGATTTAGTTATGGGATTGATGGTCTTTTTAACACCATCTATAATTACAGTTTATCTTACTATATAACTTTATACATTATAATCTGTTGAATATTTTGTGGTGCTTTGCAAATGTATATTCACAAATTCAGCCCAGATAAAATCTAAGCACAGAACTAAATTTATTTAGTATAATAATAATTATATAAATATTTATATAGTTTATCTTAAAAGTGAACGCCCGTGACTCTTAGTTTCTTATGACTGACATTTCATCATATATTTCATAATGTACAGGCAAGTAAGTAGGTAATAACCCAACCGCGGGGTCTGAACCCGGTACGAACGCATCAGCTACTTTGCGTCGGTTAGATGGAATATCTTATGTGAACAAAAAGAAATATTATTTAAAAACACATAATAAAAAAGCATTCCTTTTGTTTTAATGCGAAAACGACGTTACTTCTAAAGGATCTTATTGTTTGGATTGAATATAAAGGATTAATAATCACTAATAAAAATACTTTTTGTCATATTTTGACACGGGTCTGAATACTTTCATTGGTTGAACTCACCGATTCTGATATATATTATAACTGTCAATTTCTATTAATATCAACGACCCCTCAACAATCCGAGCTGAAATTTCCATTATTTGCAAGCTCATGTTCTTTTCATTATTCTAAAGAATAAATCGATATTCTCATTAATGCAGCGCAGAATTTCATGACGCACCAATAAATTATGATTACGAAGAATGAAAGACAAATTGGATTTAGTGGAAAAATCTGATTACTTTTTATTTCAAACAACAAAAGGACTTTTAAAAAATAAAATGCATTAATTTAATCTACAACTTCGTGACGTGCTTCGAAAGCGTTTTAAAGTTTTCCTTGATCTGATTTAATTATGAGAAACTTCCTATGTCGTTAAAAGCTCCACTTGAATCTTTGAAACAATTTTATCAAAATATGACAGAATGCCATTCTTGTAGAATTTTGCATTACCTTCATCAATTTGTTTTACACAATTTAAGTGACTTCAATCTCCTATATATTGTATATCGAAAGTATTAAGACTCAGAAACAATTCCTAAAAAAATATTTCTTAAAACTCTTAAACTAATTTTTAACACAAAAGTAAAATCTCGTAACTTCTTTCAAATTAAGTAACCCTTAATGCCTTTGAATCCGAAACTTTGTTAAATTAATGTAAATAATAAATGATTTTCAAAATAAAATATATTAGTATCTGTTAGTGATATATTGTTTGTTACCTTAGGGTTTGGAAGCTCGCCACTTTGTAGACTGGCCATATAACATCTCAGTCTGAATTGTTCGCAATGCAGTCGTTCAAGATTCTCCTCCCATTGTAGCATTTGTAGTGCCAACTGAGCTCGTATTTCCCGTTCAGATACCACCGACAGTTGTAGATCTGCCATGTGTTGCAATTTGTAGTCCTATACAGATGGAAAATGTTAAAATGCGTACGGATTACGTTGTGGTCTAAAAAGTTTAGTAAGCATATTAAGCTAGGTTCAGACTTCAACGTAAAGTGTGACATTAATGTCTGATATTAGTGTCTGTACTGTTCACATTTGCAATTTTTGTGTCTGAGTAATGTACGTAATTTTTAATTTGGTTGTTTTCATATTGAAAGTATTTTACTACTCAACGATAAAACTCTAAAAATTAAAATAAAATAAAAAATACGTTGATAGTCCACGAAAATGCCTTTGTTCGATTTTGTTTTGACACCATTATCTGTTGTCGTATTGTTAAATATTATATTAATATTTAAATAAAAAATAGGTATATTATGTATATATGTATATATAGTTTATACAGTTCATACAATTGAAGGTAAAATACTTTAAAATAAAATCTATAACACTTCCTTGAAGATAACATTATACATCATAAAATCTGTCCAGTTAAACTGTTATTTAATATCGCACCTATATTTCAATCCCATAACTACATACTTCCATAGAATTTTATATTATATCTAAATAAAATGACCTTAGAAAATAACAGATGAACGCATACTAAGAAACTCATAAATTGCACTTACTTGGGAATGTGTGAAAGTGTAGGTAAAAATATGATACATCTTCGCGTATGACTTCTTGTGGTTGATGTAACACTTATAAACTTTCTTAATAAAATAAAACCTCACAAAATAAAAAGAAATTTATTTAGAGAAAACTGACTAACGAGTTATTTAACCTTTTTTTAAATTTTCGTAATAAGTGCTCGCGTAAAGAAAAGAAAATAATATGAAAATTAGTTTTTTGCTTTGAACATACAGTGTTATGTTTAGCTGTTCGTAGATATTCCCGTCAACGTCAACAGGTCACGTGTTTATTACTTTTGGTTAAATTATCAGAAGGGCCTTAGATTTTACTAAATACATACCTTTGATTGTAGACTTTTTTGATACATTCGCTAATTGATGATATAAGAAAAAATTAAACAAATTAAAAGTTAAAACTTTGCGAAGTTTGTCTTGGGATTTGAAAACTCATAACTCATATTGGATGAGAATTAAGTACCTACGCAATCATTAAGGATATTTACTTAGAAAAAATATGATAATTTGAAGTAGTAGAGCTCAAAGTTTAGGGCACAGGGTATTCGTGGCATGAATATTAATGGCAGCGAGCGTACCTATGCGTGAACATAAATCAAGTAAAACACGAATTCGTATCAATGTCAAGTGTTTTGCTAATATTTCATTTTAAACGGGTAGTTTTTGGTATCAGATAAAAGAAATGAACTGATTTTTGCATTACAATTGAGAAAACAGACAACTATGTATAGAGACTTATTTTTTATTTATGTTAATAAACAGTATGAAAATTTTGTTACCAAACGAACGCCTGATTTTAAGTATAATGCTAAATTTTATTTTTGGGCGCCAAGTAAACGTCTCAATGAATATTTTTAAGTAAAAACAAAAATACGTAATCGATGCACATATTAAAAAATAAGACCACTATTCTAGAGAAATTCGTAGCACGTTTATTAACATCGAAATATTTAGCGCGACGTAGGCTTTCCTTATGAAAATTCAATACGTTACATAATTATCGTAGCGACCAGCAATGGCCGCAAGAACTTAAATGGCGGTCGCTCCGGTGCGGGTTACAAATTGGCACAATTTCCACGCTGAACACCGCACAATATTACCACATAATACGAATATCTAATCGCTAACAGAACGTAGATAACATATTTGATGACATAATTTCTTTTAATATTGTACGGTTCCTGGATCAAGTTAAAATTATAGAAATTAAATATAAAATTCATCGTGTAATAGTTACTTACCTACTACATAAAATATTATATTTTAATACGATGAAATGATGCTCATGAAAATTCTATATCTATTTTAAGTTATATGCGATTCAGTGATTATAAAATCTATTTGGTTTTGAATAGTAGGGAAATGAAGCACTAATATCAGAAGTGACCCTTGTTTCTAAAATAGCTCTTATTACTAAGTCTTAGACAATAGTTTATAGAGGTATTGAGGGATTCATATCAGTCAAACAATACTTGTGTTGTTTCAGGCCGAAGCTGTGCGCACTTAGGGTCGCATAATGACTCGGTATCTGCATTTTTTTCAACACTCAGTTGTGCAAGGCTGCACTGAAACCGACTAATGCACCGTGATTTCTTTAATTATTCAAAGCGACGCCTATACAAAATAGGTTATTCTCAGGTCATTTTTACAGTGCTAAATCATTCAGGTCAAAAAAGGTACACACCGATTCTATGGCTTTTTCGAGCCGGTAAATTTCCTCTTGAAGTAGATGAAGGGTTCCGGTCTTGCCTCGGTGGCGAGCGAACGCCGCAGCGCATGCACTATGTATGCTGTTCACCCATTGTTCGAGCTCCACCTAGGAAAACATAATAAAATGAAAACGACGTTGTGCGCCGAACTCGCATTGCAATTTCGTTAACATACCTGACACGGGGCTTGGAATAGATATGCATCACCGAACGCAGTGCTCAGGCAGAATATGTTATCTCGTTTGGGATGCTCTGGTATGGGTTGCATAATTGCGCCGTCAACGATAATTAGATGTTTAGGACAATCTTCAATGGCATTTCTATTGTCAGTTGGAAATGGTATCTGGCATGGGTAGAATAGCAAAGTGGTGCCTTTGAGGCACACCCAATATCCTTTCCAGCCTCGTTTCCGGGCCAACTCGATTTGATGTTTCTTCCGCAATAGCCACTTTTTGACGCTCAAAAATCTGCAAACAATTGCACCGTTCAATATGGCACGTCATTTTGCGACGAGAGGCCAATTCGATTTTTATTTTAGACTAGAAAACATAGCCACACATACTGTAGCGTTATTTGTGGTTATAGATACTCCTATCATCTTTAAATTATTTTAAGCTTAGTTTTAGATTTTAGGTACTGTTGTTTTTTAAGACCTTTGTTTTCAATGGTGAATATTTTGTATTTCTATGTGCATTAAGACGCTAGATTTTTTTAAATAATTTATGTTATGTACCTACTATGAGTTAATTATCATCTGGCAAAATTAAATTTTTCAAAACGAAAAGTTATTAAATCATAATTTATGAAACATGTAAATTTTAAATTAATATATATATATATAATATAAAAATTAAAAAAAATATATATCAGGCCAAGCTTCGTTTCATTAATATGCTGCTTTATTTCAATATGATGTAAATTTCATGTGTTTAGAATCGATTCGCACTTATTTTCTTGCTCCTTTACTGTTTCTATTATACATAACCCTAAAGAAGTGACACTAAAGACAAAAAATCCCCTGACACATGATAACTCGGGATAGCAACATTTCACAAGTATGTTTCATAAACATATGAACAAGGTGCAAAAAATGTAACCAAGATTCAACTCCCATCCGCTGTCAAACAAAAAAAAACGTATCATCAACGGTACATTCGTGTAGGTGCTGCGATGTCATAGACGAACATATAGACTCGTCAAACTAACAACCTTTCTCTTTGCGTCAGAAGTTAAAAATAAGTGACTACATCAATGGAAAAGGCAAAGTAAAATTATGAGAAAAAATGTATAAAAACTCTTTTAACCCCGCTTCAAAATATTAAAGGCAGCGTCGACAATTAATGAAAAAACGTATCCTGTCAGGCTCCACGCCGTTGAATGGGTCACGGCTAAGATTTCCCTCCGGTAATTTGGGATTCATGGAACAGGAATTGTAGCCTCAAGAAATATAAAGGACGCCGTAAGCTTAAGAAACTCGTCAACCCTTTACGACATCACATTCTCAGTACTTTTCCCCTTTTATACCAATACCAGATATACCCTGTGGTTTCACAGACGTTTATTTCGTTGTAGCATGTAGCCTTCCTCGATAAATGAACTATCCAACACAAAAAAAAAAAATTGGAACTAATACTGCCTCAGATGAGCGTATTAACTAAATAAGTAATCTCTTCAGCTTTATAGCAAGCAATAATAGAAGTATAGATATTAAATACTTGAATCTAAAAGTCACCTTAACCTATTACAAAGTCCAACATCTCTTGGAAATAGTTTTAAAATTGTTTGTTGTTTGGAAATAACGGTTAGTTTGTTTTTTATTTATTTTGAAGTTTTAGTATGTACATGTAATATGTTATTATGTAAATTGTATATAATTTATTTGTTTTATTATTTTTAAGGTGGATATAACAGTAACAAAAAATTAAATAAATCTGAATGAATATTTAATAACAATAGTAATATTAAAATTGTGGCCACTCACCCAGCTTTTCTAACAGCACCCGTGCAATTGAAGGAGGCGGCCGCAGCTCCGGTTTGCTTGCCTTTGTACGGCGAGTTCATTGCGCTTTCTCCGGGATCCTCTTCATCAGACACAGCCGTCGTCAATGACATGCGATCATCGTCAGATATCTGGATTGAAATATATTACTTAGTCACATTTAATACAATTTTCTTCGCAACATCGCCCACGTGGGTATTTATTTTAATTTTAAGAGAAACAATTCCGTATTACCTAACATGCGTAAATTTACACAGCTCACGCATATGAAGCTCTCAAAAGGTCTCTCGGTGTTCGAATTGAAAAAAAGGTTTTTCAATTCGAACCAGTCGTTCCTGAAATTAGCGCGTTTAACAATTAAACAAACAAAATATTTACTTTTATTATATTAATACAATAGTATATACTATAGATTATAAAATAATGATCAAATATTGTGGATTTTTGTAATTAAATATAGTCAAACATGACTACACGGATTTAATTTAAATTCTTTTTGAATGGCATGGTCTATATTATATTTACACGTAAAAAGTCGCAAAATCTAGTATTTAAAAAAAAAACAATATTAAAATTTATTTAATCTTTACGTCAAGTCAGTTTTATAAGTTCAGTAACTCTACCACAAGTCTGCTAATTTTTTTTCGATAATGTCTAGGTACGCCAATAATTTGCTCTAGCTCCACGCAAACTTTCTTGGTCACTATGGGATTGACAGCAATTCAATAGTTTATATAGTAATCTCATATTTGACGTGTAGAAGCCTTACAACGCCTGCCGCATCAAAACGCTCTTTTGTTTAAAATGTTTAAATTTCACACGAGTAACTTTATTTACATAAAGGTTAACGCTAACATTGTAAGAAAAGGCTTTATGTGTATGCAAATAGAATTGCAAGTTGTAAATCGAGTGTTAGTCTGCTGAGTAAACGACAGTAAAATATAGCATGAATACTTCCTTTGTTGAGTTTACACAGTGCTTAACGAATTTACGGGTTTTACTTTAATCGTGAGAAATGTAGGACCGATGTTAATGAAAATTGGCATTTTGATAAGATATTTGTTAAGTATATTAGTTTCTAATGTCTTTTGTATCAGATATTTAAAGGAAACGACAGTTTAACCAGATTAAAATGCATATATCTATCATAGTATTTTAATTTATTACTAAATTATCTCGACTTTTCACGTGTTTTAACTCATTAAATATAATTCTTTTAAATATTCATATCTCCTTAAAAGTTGTAAAATACAATACAGAGACCATGTGTGAGTGTTGTAATAATTTTAATAACGGTCTTACTTGTCAAATTATTGGAACTTTTGTGGAAGTGAATGATATACAACTATACGTTAAACTTTTATGGTGTTAAGGGTGAAGCCTATATTGTATAAACACAGCCTTAAATATTAATTAATTGCTAAGACAGGCAATATATATATTTTATGTATCTGTTAATGGTACAAAAAGTGAATTTTCATAACCCCTAGTGGGGCATGGGGTTAACACATTTCTGTCATTTTCTCATTGTCATGTCATTGATCATTTTCTTTACAGGTAAGTAGGTGATGAGCCTTCTGTGGCTATCCAATCGAAACATTAATTTGTTTCCACGGGATTCGAAAGGACATCCGATGCAACACGCAGTCCGTTAACCCGCGTAAGCCACGGAGGCGGTTAAGTGGTAAAAAGTTGTTTAATTCTTGTTATTTAAATTTTACCCATACTTTATAAAATGTAATTAAACAGTCAACGAGACGTTGGCGGTAAAATATAGCGATCCCTTCAAAGCTGGATCTCTTTAGTATTTAATATAAGAGGCTAAACTGAGGCATTATTACTGCCACGATCAACACACCTCAAAGAAAATTACGATCGCTGTAAAGAGAAAGAACTTTCCAACTCTTAGTAAATACGTACTTGGAAATAATTTTTAATGTTGTAAATTGCGAAGTCAAAGTATAGCTAAAGGTATTCGTTGGAACCGGTTACGCCAGTTATTTATACCTAACGCAATTTGTAGGGTCGTGCCCTCATTGAGAGAACTAAATTATTGTGTCTCTGACCTATACATAATAAAATACTTTATGTTATACAATTTTATAGAATGGCTAATGAATACTAAGAACCTATCTTATGATTCTTTTATGCTGACTGGCTATTACCGAATGAGTTATGTAATATCAATTTAATCTTCATTTATTTCGTTTTTGCAACATTTTCATTGATACTCATTCTAATTGGTCGTGGCGTGACTATATAATCTATATTTTCTATTAACAAATGTACTATCCAACAAAACATTCGAACCAAAAGTTCTTGATTATCGCGTTCTATCAAATAAACAAACAAATTCTTTTATCGTATGTGGAAATTAATGACAATGGAGGAGCGAGGAAAGGAGACAAAAGATAAGAAGGCGCATCATAAGTGCGTGCGTGATGTAAATCTATTCACTTGTATGTCATTTTCCCTCATTAATAATTAATTAACAAACAATGGCGCAGTATCGTTTTCCTTTTGTTGCTCATCCCTTGTATTTTAGGTAAGATTTAAAAGCCTGTAGTTGTGTGAAAGCCATTATTATGTTACATACATAATAACTTCGGAACTAACATATAACTTTAATAATAGATTTTATTTTGATAGTGTACCCGTATTATTGTTAGTAAAGAAGAAAATTTGGTTTTTAAATCTTGCGCTTAGAAACTTTTAAGAACTTAAATAAATCCCCGAAATGATGATAAAGCCATTATATCTCATGAATGACTAGATCTTCAATACATTGTAGCTAAAATAAATACTGATTACGTCAGCTTTAAAACAAAAAAACCGCATCGAAATTCGTTCATTAATTTAGGAGTATTATATGCCACAGAGACACGCCTCTTTTTTCGTCAGAGTTAAATTTTATATCTAAGCTACAACTTGTACTGAGACAAAGACTTTCTTTATTTCCATTTTGTTCTTTTACTTTTCATTATCAATTTATAAATTAAAAATATTCTTTGATCTGCTCTCATTTGATATTATTAAAAATAAATTGACTGAGTAATTTTCCAGAAAAATTGTATACCTACCTAATCAATATTGTTACATTGAACCGGCTGATTTCATGAACGTTCGGTTTTGTCTTACAACTTGTCTTTAATAGGTGCGCGTGTTAGCTCGGTGCCAAGCTGTATCAGGAACGAGGATTGACTCGCAGATAAAATGACTGACTTGGTTGCCGGCCGCCATTATTCTACAGTCGTTCTTAGTCCTATTCACTAGTTGTTCTTAAAACATTACCATTTAATGATTTGTCTTAGAAGGAGGAACTATGCCTGGTAGTGGTTGTGTATTTTGAGTAAAAAGGCAAGTCATTAGAGGCCTATTTACGTTTAATGTGCTTTCTTTTATTATTTAGTGGTAAACTGATAAATTTCTAACAATATAATATTTCAATTTATTGTTAATGTTGGATTATTCACGATAATCCACTCACAAGGGTGAAATAAAATTTGTTAAAAAAAACTTAAACGCGACTTTAAAATGCACTTAAAGTACAGATATTAATAAAATAGAATTAAATGTTCTACGAAGTTTACATAGTATAGTTTGAAATCGGGTCATGATTAAAAAACAAGTTTTTATGTTCGTAGTCAGAATTATCAGATAATACATTTATTGTTTTCAGAAAGAAAATTGATATAAGTCACGTTATTGCATATATAAATAAAAAACTTTGCAATGCTTTGTGCCGCTGGCCCATGGTAGCACACTCCGCTGAATGGCCCTTCACGTTGCCACCGGCGCTCTCGGGTCTTTTCTTTAAACAACTGCATATTGTATAAGACAATTTGATATGTACCTAATTGAGAATGGTTCAACGGGATCACACAAAAGATTGAATATAGGGCGCCTTGTGAAGGCTACGAATAAAGAACCGCGCGAGTATGGTATTATGACACTTAGTTTAAACGAAAATTTATTTTTGCATATCTTAACAGTCGTGTTCTAAAAGACTGATGAATTCAAAAATTAACTATTTGATGGTCAAATGCAATTAGATTCACTATTTACTTCACTTCTTTGATACAAGTACATACAAGTACAATTTAAAAACTATCAAATTTGTAATAAAAAATGAGATTTTAATAAATGAAAGAACGAAATTAATAAGTTAGATACTTATACTAGTAATAAAATATTCGAAACAAATTTCATACAGACCAGATCATACCGACAGAGAAACTCAGATTGTATCGCACTCCTGGTTTTAAAATGAAGCTTTAAACCGTTAGATTCTCACAACTTTCCTCAGACTTCGCACATTGCATACAATAAATTTAAATTTTAAATGAACAAGACGCTATCACCAAATTGTAATTTATGTGGAATGGTTGATGATATTTATCATTTATTGATGGAATGAGTTCGTAGTGCTAGAAAGAGAGGCCAAGTTTTTTGAATTAATATGTATGTTGGCCCGTGCAATGCAATTTTATCAGCTCCTTTGTCTGATGACGCTAGGAGGTTGTATCTTTTGCTATCTGATGAATAGATCGCGTCCTGTAGCCCTGAATTTGATGGCGGAGAGTCTGGCAGCATTGCATACTTTTTTTACAAAGCCCATTAATAAAAAAAACTTTGATTTTTTTAATTAGAAGCTTTATAATTCATTTAGTGTGAAACTTAAAGCTATTAATAAAGTTATAATACCAACATAATATCGTAACGAAACACAAATTTCAATTTGCTGCACTCTAACAATTTCACCTGAAACGTGCTGCAAATGAATTAAGAAAGAGTTTTGAGAAGCTTTTATGAAAGTAATTAGTGGCAACGCAAAATTTAATTTATACTATACTTTAAACTTATTAAAAACTTATTCATCTTACTAAAGATGGGTAAGGGAAGTAAGATCCTATTTAAATTTATCGCTTAGTTTAAGCACTAACACTTGGGTATATAACTCTGTACTTAGTATCTAACCTAACCTAACCTAAATTTATAAGCGTGTTTGTATATAACATAGATTAAGAGAAATATAGATTATTGTTAGCCCTCGATGAAAAAAAGGAGTGTTGTGAGTGTGTCGTGTCTGTTGAATGAATTTTTTTTTTGTTAAAAAATTGTCTTTAATTTCACTAGTGGATTGTTCCACCAGTTGACCTAGTAATTTATTTCTTAAACACGAGCCCCTTCCACAATCTGAGACAAACTATGTTCTAGTAAACCTACAACATAAAATTCTCAAAAAAAAAAATATTAAGAAAAGTTAACCAACGCGTTAGTATAGCAATACAACACGGTAATGTAGCTAGTATTTTGGGTACGCACCCTAACGGCTTTGATGAGCCTTTTGTATTTTTGTAAATATATTACTGTAATTACATTATTGTAAATATTTCAGAAAAGTTATAATAACTAAAAATATTCGTTAATAACGAAGTTTCATTGAATTAAAACGACTTCAAAAATTTGCAAAGTGCTGAATTTTATAATTATCTTAAAAGCTTTCGTTAAAGAATGGCTTAATTCCTACATCAGACCTGGTTGCTTCTAGTCGATGCATTCCTACTTGTGGTTTAATTTTTATTTGATTCTTATTATTCCTTTATTATACTTGTTAAACACAATATGCTTCTATTTAGTTAAACTATTTTAGGTATATAAGATTAACTTATATTGTGGAAGTCTCAAATTAGTGCGTCGATACGGACATAGTTGAGTCTTCCGAGAATTCAAAAGCTGGCTAATTTTCCTGCCAACTTAGTATTACGATACAAAGCGATAAGGCGATACTTTGAAAATGCATCTTGGTACTAGTTTAAATAAAAGTTTTAATATTTGTTCGTTTTTCAAAACACAATCTACGTCTCAATGAAATAGGAAACGTAATCAAATTGGAGTATTTATTTAATGAATATTCATTGATAATAGTCACCGTAAATATTTAAGCTTAACGTTGATTTGAACCTTAAGAATAGAGGTTTAATGCAAATTGAGACTCTTCTGCAATGCCACAGAGCCTCATAGTATAAAAGGCCTCATTAGTAAAAAAGGAAATTGCAGCTTCTCACGAATGTAGAATAAGGCCACCGTTATACCATAGATTTACTATTTAAAGTTAAAACTTATCTGAAAACCCATACAAGTTAATGTATGAACATGAATTAAAACAGGATATGTTAACATCCATTTAAAAGGAAGGTTTTAAAAGAGACCTATTTTCTCAGTTTAACGCTTAATAATATTTTTCACATGATTAGGACTAAGACGATCAAAATAACGTTATTTTTGTTCACTTTGAAGTAATTTATCATCACTTTTAGTACTTAACCTGCAAAAACGGTGGAGTGTTAAAAGTTGGACGTGTCTTTGGATTTCGATGCAGTCTTTTTTCTTTTAGTAATATATTCTTATTTGTAATTATGTGGAGGGTTGTTTGTTGTCTTAAATTTCACTTTAATTAATTAATTAACTTTAAACTTGCCTGTAAGTATATCTTAAGTGAATAACTAGCGTATAGTAATAAAAAAATCTTTATATTCAAGTATAGTTAATAGCATTTATATGTTCCTATAATTACATTCTGAAGTAAACATCGTTTATGAGACTCAAAATATCTTAAAAACCTGAATAAGTTGACAAAGTGAGCTTCGTAGAGACTCTACAGAAGCGTAGCTTAGCGTAGCAAGAGTCTACGTTTGTAATTAAGACGTAGCAGTTGCTCTACGCGAGGTTTTTTATTAGGCTAACCTTTGAAGTTAAAATATGCTTCCTTATTTGTATTTAAGAAGCAATAAAATTAATTGTTTCTTTTATCAGAACAATAACTTTATTTCTTTATTATAAACCGACATCAAATCACACTAGAAAGTAATAAATAAAACAAATAATAATTTTACTTTAACTATATGACTTTCTACGATTTATCACAAGTGCAGTTTGCTATATCGTATATTTACGTTGTATTAAGATGGCAAAATATGCGATTAAGTGTCTTACTCTTATTATATAACATGTTTTAATCTTACCTTGGTTAGAAAAGCTTCATTGCAAGCTCGCGCAGTCCCCTTCCAATGATAATGACGAAACCGGACGTTACCAAGTAACTTAGTACCTCGGAGCATCGAAACTTCATACGCAATCCGACGAATATTCAGGACTTCTGTGCGTTTTTTATATTTATTAAGTTTTCTACGACGAACTATTCGCTCATCGGGTTCAGAATATTCCCCAGTACTGGTGAGTCCCTCCTCAGCAGCCCAAGCGCTCAACACGCTCTCAATAAAACTAAATAACTGTTGAACATTCGGTTCTAATTTACTAGGTATATATAAGTATGGCGAGACAGTTTTCTGTGGCACTATTACCTTTTCCTCAGGCTCATCTTTGGGCGGAGGAGCGGTGTCGTGGTAAGGGCAGGTGTGTGTTTTGTGATGATGATGATGGTGATGATGATGGTGGTGATGCTTTCCTTTTCGTTTCGTTCCTTTTGAGGCCGATTCATTATCACCCTCTCCCTTATCGCCGGTCTCTCCTCCGCTTGAGTGCGAGTCTCCGCTACGCTCTCGTAAGGGTTTCGGATGCCCATTGGACGTGAGAGCCACTAACGCACCTGATGCTAGGCAGCAATGGTGTGCGACGCAACAGTAGCTTGCATCTCCTTTACCGACACCAGTGTGATTTTTGTGGCAGAAGGATATATCTGGTATTCTGGCTCCTAGTGCCGCGAGATGCGCACGATCAGCGCACACTTGCATGAGGAGGTTCTCTCCAAAGTGGACAGTCTTGTGTCGGCGGCGTCGCATGTGCATCATCGTACCACTGCCGGATAGGGAAGCTGGTGCGGAAGCGGAAGTGGGCTTGGCACGATGCTCCGGCGCACGCACACACCGCGGCGGCGCGCGGTGCGATTCCACCATCATTGGCGGGTGCGGCGTCAGCGGCCGGGTCGCGAACGTCACCTCATTACTATAAGCTAACGCGCTTCATTATCAGTTCTTCTTAATTATTTACACTATCCATATCAAGATTATTTTATGAGAATAATCACGATATTCAAGTCATTTTCAAAGTCCAATTACTATAGAGCCTTTTGTTATTTATGGAAAATCATTTCTATTATAAATTTATATTATGCAACCAGAAAAGTGACTTATTAATGCGGCCACGTTGGCGAAATATTTCACGACCGTGAGTGTAAGTTTTTCTTTACTTGTAAAAGTACAAGCCTAAGTAGTTGTATTTTCTTATTGACGATTGTTCAAGTGTAAAACATAAAGTATTTTATATTTTTTTTATTTTACATAAATATTATTGGATCTATTTTTAACTTCTTTCTTATTTCTTAAACTAAGAAGAATAAAATTATTAAAATTTCTAAGAAGTTTTTTAGATAACTAAAAGAGATTACTTCGAGTAGATTTTCAGTCCTGTATGATGAGAATTAGTCGGTTTTAATTTTGCTAACAGCCTACGTTACCCTTGGGGAGTAGCACGTTATGAGAACCTAGGTATATAACAAAAAATAGATATTTTATTAGATTATGTATTATATCATATTATCTTAGGTAACCTAAGAATATATGTAAATTACAAAGTTCCTACGTTCCTAGGTTAATACGAGACTTTTATATTTCTTCAAAAATAATTTACGGTAGTAAATAAATTTTGCATGAACTAGTGAACTTGTGGGCTAAAAATGCCAATTTGAGATACCTTTAATTAAAAATACAAATAATTTTGCAAACTGTGTATAATTTATCATTATCTATCTTTTGCAATTTACAATTGACTTCAAAATTACAATAATTATTTCAGGGCACGTCGCTGCTCTCAAATGTGAGCTCTCATGAGAGCTCAGACTCAGATGACGCCTAAATGTAACGTAATATTATTTCGTTCTAGCATGAACGCAATTGTAGCTTTCTATAAATAATTCTACACTAAATAAAAATCTAGTATTTTGAATTATTAAAGGTAATTTTTTGAAAGCGTTTATTAACTGTGCCTGAAAATTAATTTTTATTTCGATAAGTTTTAAGTAAAAAGAGCGACTTCTGTCTGAAATCTTTAACTGTAACGTTGGGTTCTAATTTTATCTACATAAAATTTGTAATAGATATACGCACAAAAGTAAATATATTATAGAATTTGTAATAATATAATTTGAA
The DNA here is from genome assembly GCA_912999735.1 of Aporia crataegi. Lineage (NCBI taxonomy): Eukaryota > Metazoa > Arthropoda > Insecta > Lepidoptera > Pieridae > Aporia > Aporia crataegi. The sequence continues at coordinate 987,752 of OU538742.1, forward strand.
AGGTCAAAAGTTGAAGGTTCATGATGATTGTGGTACAATCTTTACTTCCATTTTATATAATATAGAATGCCAATCTTATTAAAAACCTACAATCTTACTGATTAAGTACTAAGACTAGCAAGTTTTAATATCTGCATTGGTAACATATCGCTGTTAAATTATAATTTTTTAATGTTTAATTAGATACTATATTACAAAATCAGATTTATTTAAGTTCTTATGACAGAACTACTATACCGTGCCTTACTTGGATGTATCATTCAAGGAATAGTAGTGTTTGAATTATAAATAAAATAAAAATATATTACAGAAACGATTTATTAAAATTTGCAGCGCTATTTCGTACAAATTTTAATATATTCAATAGATAATTGAAACAGGACCACATCAATAGACGTATGAACGATAAATTTCGCTGAAATTCACCGAAATAAGGTCAGTTCGTATTCAACTAGTAGAACTGAATGAAATTTTATACCTACTCAAAAATTCATAATTCAATCATGGGATATTTTAACATATTATACGCGAACGAGGTTTTTTATCTCTAATGTGTCCATGTCATGTGCAATAAATTACTTGAGGTACTACATATAAATTTATCATTTTCTAATATATTAACTTAATATTTATATATTACTACATATAAATTAATTATACTTATATGTTAAAGATTAAAAATAAAACGTATTAATATATTATATTCTATTTTTTTTAATATTCTATACTTTATAAGTCTTTTTTTGTTTTCTTATATGAGTGACATTTTGATGTTGTTTAAAGAGAATTATTATTCTCTTTAAACTAAAACAAATTATAGGAAATTATTAATAAAAGTTGCTAGTATGAGCTGAATTTTAAATCAATTTTTTTTAATCAATTTAATTAAATCTATATTTTTATGTCTATATGTTCTTTTTAAGACAATTTATTCTGTGTTTACCTACTGATATCGAATTCAAACTATATAAAGTTTTCGACAAAATGAAGATGTATTAAACATTTAAAATCAGCGTCCTATATTACGCCAACTATCAACTTTTATTTGTATTATAAAAAGTAATGAATGTACATAAAATTTCTATAGAGATATTGTCATGAATTGCCCACTGCTATGTGAAAAAAATATTCAGGAATAATAACTAATTTAACACGGTATATTTTAATAATTATGTCGCATTAATAAGTCAGCAATTCTAAATTCAGTTTGATGCATTCAAACAAATTAATTTATCACGATGAATGTTTTCTGATAAACCTGATCGGATGACGTTCTGTTACCGGGAGAGGCGTAAGTACACATCACTAACACATGTACAATTAAATCAATCCATCGTGTCAATAACAACACTTAACGTCGAAAAGTTAGGTATAATTCGGTATAAGTCGGGTGTAATTTTTTAAGTTGATAAATAAATAACTTTACTGAGTTATATAACCGCACAACGGAGAACCGGAATCGCTCCAACGCCCGGGCGGTTCACACTGCGACTGGCTGAGGCACGCGTCGCAGAGGGTGGTCTTCGTCAGCCGTCGTGATGGCCCGAACGATCGTGAACACTCGGTTCCGTTCGGAGCAGGCGCGCAGAGGGCGGGCGGCACCGCGGCGCCTCTGCCCTGTATTATCCGCCTAACACTCTGACCGAATCTCACATTTTGATCGAATGATTGCTTTATGATTGATTTGGCAGCTATAACAACGAAAAAGTTACATATTTTGCTTATTGCTTGCGACAGAAATGGTTAACACTAATCATAGTTGGAGATTGTAGGATATTACTAAGTAAATTTTTGAAACGACATTTCGACCTACTTCCTAAACATGTTTATGACTTCATATAATGTAAACGAAGTGACACTAGACTAATGGAATATAATCAGTCTATATCAAAGTTTGGGCGGTGTGGGTCGTTAAATTACAAAATCAATACACGATGTAACCAAATATTTTGTGCAATGAATGTGGAAACATTAATTCCTAAACGTATGAATGTTACTCCAAATCTTATTAACATGAATAAACAAGACATGATTAAACAAAAAGTTCCCGTACTGTGTAGTGCATGTATTACATTGATCATTTTCTATACAGACAAGTTTTTGTTTGTTTTGTTTCGCTTTATTTGAACCCAGACTCGCCAACGCAATACGTAGTCGCATGAAAAACATAATGACGGTGGTTGGAGTAAATAAACGGCATAATAAACAGTAGTCGAAATAAAATCTAGAGTAATCAGGGAATATTTTTTCAGAATAAAAAGTGTAATTAAATTACGGTACAAGCGAGTGTTATCGCTCAGCCCTCACGCTCTTTAAGTGAGCTTTCTCACGCGCAAAATATTCCTCGCTAAGAGGAAATACCTGTACAGTAAATGTGTTTAGATTTCGTAAGTAGACCTCGGGTCAATGTTCTTTATTAAATCGAGAAAAATGTAACATGTACTTGTAATCCTCTTTGGTGCCTACGTGGTTGGATTTTATTGATTAAAATCAATGTATCTGTTAATCCTATATACTTCAACGATCTCTAGAAACTGATTTTTTTGAAATTATAGCTCAAACGTGGGTATGCAATTTTTGTTGCAAGACCAGAGAAAATACTGTGAGTAAAAATTTTAATTGAGTAACATTTTTATGTAGGGAGCTAAGTATATCTTCAGATTAGAAATAACTTTTCAATAAAATTTAAAGATTTAATATCTCTTTTAAGGAACAAATACAAAATTTTAAATTATATGATATTTAGAACCTTGCTGCTTCATATATTATAAATATTATAAAATTCAAAATCTAAAAGACAGATTATAATACCATTGAAATGATAAAAGTACTACATAGTATAAAACAAAGTCACTTTTTCTTTCCCAATATCCCTTTGTATGCTTAAATCTTTAAAACTACGCAACGGATTTTGATGCAATTTTTTTAAATAGATAGAGTGATTAAAGAGGAAGGTTTTTATATATATTTTATACCCGTGCAAAGCCGGGGCGGGTCGCTAGTAATGTAACAATTTATTAGTGACTAGCTGACCCGGCGAACTTTGTACCGCCAATAAAAAATAGAATGGGTATCCTTGAAAGGTAGTTATATGCCACCAAGCACTTTTTTGTAAATCTATAAAAGAGGAATATCCCGTTATTTATTGTTTTATTATATCTAAAAGGGATTAGGCAGTGTCTTCGATGAAAGCTCCCAGATACGTTGTCCGGTCTTAACTATGAATATTGAATTCGAATTGGCATAATAATTTACAAACTGACAATTATGTCAAACGCTTAATCACATTAGAAAATTTTTCTTATGTTCCACGAAACTTTCTTAATTCTTTTTTTCATAGAAACCTTCTCCACAAACACAACAAAAAAATAATTATCTAATTTGGTGCAGTCGTTCAGAAGTTATGCGCTTACATAAATTTCGGTGATTCATTTTTATTTATATAGATTGGTATTTTCAAAAAACGAATTTTCAGTATTTAAGCCTGCTGATCAAAAATTACCAATTTTTTACCCATCTTATGATACCCTCATGATACGGGTCTACTAAATTTAGGTTCTTGTCTTCCCACATACTTATTTATTTGATAGAAAACCAAACAGAGACAATACAAAATATATAAGAAAAAATACATGTTATAGACACATCTGACACATCTGAAGAAAAATAAATTAAAAAGTTAATGTAGTTAGTCAAATAAATAAAGTTGTAGCATAAACAATTTCAATAATTATGTTAGCTTGTGTTTGAACATGGCAAGGTAATACAAAAATATGTCATAATAAATGTCAGTCAGTGTTAAACACGTAATGTATGTGTAGTATATTGATGTCATATCCGTTGTTAGCTACAATATTCCTGTTTGACTTCACAAATCGAAGTGACGTGAACATCTGAGGATGTCGGGACATTACGGGCGCTGTCAACTTCATTCAGTTTAACAAAATCACAATTTGCGCTATTCCACTGCGACGTTCAAAGGCACGGAACTACGTGACAAAGTTAAAAATGTCAATGGAAGATGCAGTTAGTGCATGAATTCACGTATATTCTGTATATATATTCTGTTTTTATATTAATATTTTGTTTTAATAAACCCTACTCTACGTATCTTTTCTGGCGTATCCATGGATATTTTCTACCTTTTTATTATATTATTATTTATATTATTCGATGATAATGTTTGACTTCGTATTTATATTTGATAGTTTTAGACGTTCTCTATGATTACGAAATAAAATAGATGAAATTGGATGACAATCTGAAAAAAGTTTTTTCGTGATTCAACGCACATTGGCACGTAAAACTTATATCAAATAAATTAGTATATTTTTAAATTATAGTTAGTAAGTAGTAATATATGGAAATATATTTAATTAAATTTTTCAATTAAATTCAAAAAATTTATTGCTGACATTCAGAGACTGCACTATGATTTTAATTTAATGAAAGTTGACTCAAATAAAAATAGGACCAAATATCTAACTTTGCACCTACACTAGTAGTTTTTTCTTTTCTTCACACAAAGCGACTTTGATAGTTTAGTTTTTATAGCAAAGTTCAAGTAGTTATGAATTTAAAATAAGATGTTTAGCGTTCAAAACAGACTTTGCAAATAAGGGCGCAAAGTCGCAATTAATATGAGCCAAAACAAAATAAAACGTTTGAAAACTTTCACAGAAAATTTTAAATCAATTGCTTTATTTTTACATAATGACTGTCGCTTAAAACCTAATCCATTGTAAATATTTATTTAAAGATATTAAAAGATTCTGTTTTCCCCCACGAAAAAAGATGGCTGTTAATAAGTTTAGTATGTCTGTCTGAAGCATCGTTACTCCTAAACGAATGCACTGACTGCATCAACGGAGTTTATAAATTGTCCTTAATTTTACTTGAAAATTTTCATCTCCAGGTTGCTTTTTCCTAGAAAGAAAATTATTTGTCAAAAAGAAACATTACTATGTTATTGTCTATTAAACAAAATATTCCTGAACCACTTCACTGTTTATATATATATATCTATATATATATATATATTGTCGGTATCGACGGACACAATATACTCGTGGCAGTAGACAAAGGTACTTCAGTAACCTTACATTTTCTTTTCTCCTGAAAGTAGCTGGTTTGTTTTAACAAAAAGTATATAAGTCTCGCAAGGGGCGGCATTTCAGTATGACGGGTGGACAAACCAACGGAGCCTCACTTTTATTTATTTACGGCTCTTATGCCATATACAATAAACTTAAAATTAATCAATATAACACTTAAAATAACTAAAAACCAAAAATATATACATATAATCATATTTCGCAACTAACACACGTAAATATATCATCCTATCCACCCAACTGCCTAACACTCAGAGATACTAATTTGTGACGTTATGAATTTAATCTCTATAATAAGTTACCTAATTCTAGACCTAAATAACCTAACTCTTTAGCTATCTCACTCACTCCTACACTTCTTTGAACTTCATATCACTGCTTCCAATGACAATTGCAAAATGTATATAAACTTTAATTTCAAATAAAAATATAAATTTAAACCATTTATGGTATCAAAGAACATTAGAGAGAATATCAAGTATATTGAAACAAAAGGTCGAAATTTGGTAACCCGTTGGTGAGCTATAATGCTATCTACTAACACACATATATAGAAACTCTTCAAATGTATAATACTCCTCATTGCGTCTGGAGATTTAAACAGAAAAGGGCTTCTCACCCGGAGCCTCACAATGGTTAAGCCCGGCCCTGCATCTCGGCAACTATTATACGTACCAACAATGGAGAGTTTATTTCCGACCGCGAAGAGAAAAGAGGTTACAGCTAAAGTAAATAATATAGCAAGAATAATACACAAGCACTACGACATAATACAATAAATAGTCTTTCATTTATTTGATTACGGGATTATTTTAGCGTTATAAAAATAGCATAAATCTAACAGTTAATGAACGATATACGAAGGGAAGATTATTAATATTTATCACTCTGCCTAAACATCGTTTCCGGGTCATTGCACTCTGTGTGAAAGTGTACCAACTGAAATTGTCAACTTGAAAATCCCTCGATAAGTTTTTAACAAACAAGAGTACACCTTGAATGAACAAACAGATTTTCATAAATTGTTATACAACCAATAATTCGTATACTATCCGTGGTCTTAGTAAAAATAATATTAAAATTAAGGAAGACTGGATTAACTTTAACCTCGATGCAAAAAGAGAGGTGTGTCTGTTGGTCTGCGTAACTTTCTATGGCGTAATAGGCTACACGATTAGACTGATTTCGATGCAGTGTTGTTTCTTGAAAGCTGATGTGATTAATGATTCTTTCATTCGCGAGATATTCTCATTTGTATATAAGTCGAGAATTTTTTTATATTATTATAACTTTTACTTGTACATTGTATTAAGAACAGCAACTTCAAAATACATTTAGTATTTTAGTATAGTAAATAAATCTATTTACTATGGGAAAAGATACAACCGAATATATTTCCTCATTTCAGCCTTAAAAGGAACCTTCTAAGTTTACTTTCCGCTAATAATAATAAAAAGTAAACAGAGCTTAATATTTCTAAAAGCTTTTACCAAACTAAAGAGTCGAAACCCGTTTTTCTACCAAAATAACGGTTTCATAAGGATTGCAAAAAATATTTACTTACCTTTGCTGTTGATATTAATTATATTTAATTTGTTGCTTACCTGTAATAAACAAAATGTTCTTTTAAAATTGCGTCTTTTTTATTATTTTATACTATATTTACTAACTAGATACTTCATCAATGTGGGCATTTCCAATAATATACAATATGTCTCTCAGAAACGTGAAAATTCTTATTTCTCGAATATATAATAGTTAACTCCATTAAAGAACATTCTAATCTATGGGGTATATATAGATATTTAGTTATTATAATAAAACTGTTTAGCATTGTACTGCTCTGTAGCATTTCCTCACTAAAACTAAAAAACCAAACCTAAATTTACATACTTTTGAAATTATATACCCTGTGATATTGTAACGTGTAACGCTGGCAGTATTTCCTCTTATATAAAATTATCTGCTGCCCGTTTAAGCAAAAAATGTATAGCATTTAATCTTGAAAGCCCGTAACTGAATCGCTTTGAATTCAGTTGTAGTTGAAGCAACTTACTATAAAACTTTTACGTTCTTATTTAAGAGCTAATGCGTTGCGTGGGATTTTAAGTTTAATATAAATTTAATAATGTGTAGTTTTATGCTCTATTTAGTATTAATCCTTATTGGATAAGAGGTTCTGATATGTATGTTCGCTCGAGTTTATAAATCCGAATCCCGAGGTTGAAAAGGCACACAAGTCTGAGCTACTTGCCTATAATAGAAATTATCAGTGAAACAGACGCAGATCTGCTCCATGTCCCACGTTATCCCACCCCAAACAAACCACAAAACCTTTTTATTATTCATATTACTAAAGATATTTTTAATAAAACTAGTAACAAAGATTAGAAATACTTTCTAAAAGCTGCCCAATGATGATTAAAAGAATATCACATGAAAACCAATTAGCTTTCAAACAAAACAACAGCATCGAAATCTATTCGTTAGACGTAAAAACACGTCAAACTAATAACATAATAGCATCCCTTTTTCGTTGCTTAAATATAGTGTCGTATGGTTGCCGTAAGAGCAATGTTATCATTAAATGAAGCCTTATTATAACTGGGGTACAGGAAGCGTCGGCTGTCAGAATAAAAGAAGCGAGATCAATAGCTCGACCCTGACACAATTTACAGTGCCTGTAAGGCAGGGTTGCGGTTGGAAATAAATATTGGCCCTCTGAAAGCTAATGGACGTGGCGGACAAATGGGGCGAAAGTGAATTTTTGTTGCGATAACGTGACCTTCGATTGACTTTATCAAGATTGATGAGCTTATTTAGTATTCAACTGCAGGATATATGTATGAATGATTAAAAATTATTATTATTTTTTATTATTTTAATTTTTTATATATCTGTGTCTACAAAATAAAGATTTTTGATTTTTTATTGTGACTATTTATTTAATTAAAATATTTGTTATCGAATGTTATTCTCGCGTTTAATTAAAACAGGAATAATTTATTAGAGTTTAAGTTATTTCATTAAAATCCACATCTATATTTCCCTACAGTTAGCAATAATATCGTTCGTGTCACTAATTGATTAATGTCATAAGAGACTAGTGAAAAATTCCAATCCATTTAACCGTTTTATGATTAGCCTTATGGCACAGTTTCTTTAGGATTTTATTTTTCATTAACTACTCAAAAACTAGTGGACCAATTTTAAATTATTTACAGATGGCAGCTAGATTTTTTTAGTAACTTAAGATTATGTCTAACTATAACAAAAATATCCCTTATTTAATTATGTAAAAAAATGAAGATAGCGTCTTTACTTAATTGTAACTGTAATTTTCTTGTTTAATTTTAACTTTTTGTAAATTATGATGTCATTTAGAAGTAATTAGGTTTTGTGAATCTGACACAGTTGTTAGCACTGTAAACAATTTTTTGTATTTTTGTTTTTGATATAAATACAATCTGACCCGGCGAGCTTTGTCAGAAGAGTCAGTCATCCTATACTTAAGGTGTCGTCAAAAATACAATTGCATATAAAATGTATGAGATAGAGAAATTAATTAATTAAAATTATTACTACTATTGCTATTAACCGTAGCTAATTGATTCACGCATCTGCATCTCGCACTTGAGGTACTGGGTTCTAATATCGGGGAAAATAACAAGTGGTTTTGATAGGTAGCCACAGAATTACTGATGACATACTTGCCCCATTAGGAGTTCAAAGGATTTCACAATACTATTCGTGATGGATATTAGTTCCATAATTCACAGATCATTTAAATTGGTTTAGCCGTTCATAGTTAAAAATCAGTCGAATTCTAAAAAGCTTTTAAGCTATCACACTGTTTTCTTTTTTCGCTACAAATAATATCTTTTTCGTTTATTTTAAGTAATTATCGCGTTAATTAATTCGTTAATTTGCGTAATACATTTAACGCCAATATTTTGGTTACACATCCCAACTATTGTGATGAGCCTTGTGTATTTTTCGTGTCTACTCATAATGAACAATTAGTATAAATAGTTAATATTAGGTACCTGTATGTAATTCTTCGATTTAGTAGCCCCCATCCAGTTACCAGAGACACATTATAGATTCTAATTGGCGTCTAACATTTATTAGTTTAGCAACTACCACTACGTAAATATCTATATAGAATTCAATTCCGTTACTCATTAACAAGAAAAGGTACAAAAGTTATTTAATATCACAGGTGGTTAAGCAATATATAAGCAGGAACTCTATCTCTCTATCTCTAATATCTATAAGAATTTTAAACACGTTTAAACATCTACATAGGCCTTCACAATTGACTTTTCACAGAGTTAACTACACTTACTCAACATACGAAACATTACGAAACATACAAATTTGAATATAACAACATTAACATATTATAACGCATCGACTCAAAGTCTTTGTCTTGGTAGTAAAAGCTTTGTATTTACACAAACAAAACGTCTCAACTTTCGATTTAATGTCCTCTTTCGCAACATTCGACACGTCTAACGTCCGGTTTTCTAAAGACTTCGGTGTCCACGGTTTGTTTGTTTTTTATATTCCCAAGTAATCGAAGGAACATAACCTTAAAATAATATTTTTAATGCCACGTTCAGAGTACGATTGGTGTGTTTCGGCGCATCGCCGCGCGTCTCTCAGTGCGCAGGTCATAACGGACTTCGCCGAGGCCATACGACCTTACCTAGATTCAGCGCACCTAGGCTATATCAGGTTGCAACTGTTCTATAAAATACTGCTCCAATAATCAAGCTTTATAGTATCCGGAGAAATATACGCAAGGATGTTTTCTATATTTCCTCTACATAGATCATTCTGTCAGATCTTTGTTTGCTTTTACTTATCAGCAAAACTGTTTAAATTATACAAAAAGAATTTTGATCGACTTTTAATTAATTGTGGTAGAATTTTAATAAGAAAATATAAATAATTAGAGTTGATAATCAGAAAAATGATTCTGTATGACGCTGAAATGTTAATTAGTAGAGTTTTGTACATAACGAAAGTTGACTGAAACAGAAGTATACTTTGAGGTACATAGTATGTATATATAATACGTACTCTGTTATTTTATTATTTATTGTCTATGCCACATAACATAAGAAGAAATCGACACCATAAACATTCCATTCGCTTTACAAATAAGGCAAAAAATGATAATAGATATTTTTTTATTTAGTGGGCTTCAACATTCGCTTGTTTTTAAAAGCTGACGGGATCGGGATAACAATTTTTTCATTCAAACATTTATGAGATATTATTATTTATATTCATGTCAAAGGAGAATTTAAATTTTCATTTATTTCAGTTGTCTTTATAGTTAAATATGTGATCATATATGCTTTATACGTAAAGTAAGGTTTAAAACAAATTTTGTAACGGAGGCAGTTTTAAAAGCTATCCAAATATTGTTAAGCTCTCGCTCTTCATCTTTGAAATATTTTATTAATAAAAACTAAAAGAAGATGGTCATTCAGACCAGGTGAATATTATTGAAAGAAAGACAATTCTTTTCTATTTAATTTGAATGATTTGTCTTTAAAAACTTACGAGATCTTATGTTTTAGTCAAAACGGGCATAAATCTTTGTCGTCGTTTCGTTTTCCATCGGGAATCGAACTATGATACAGTGAGAATGTGAAGCGTCTGATTCTTATTACTTTATTGTATTCCTAAATCGTTATTAATATCAATTTATAATAAAAAATATTTAAAAAAATATATACCGCATCTACCGTATGAATAAATAAAAATAAATGAATTTCTGCTACAATTTCAATACACGTTAAATTATAGCAAGACTAGTCAAAAAGTATAGAGTTACAGCAACGAGATCAAGAGTTGTTATTGGCAAACAAAAAGCATGAAGTTTTCATTTGCGAGATGAAATATTCTAGAAATATCAGTCTACCGTATTTCATTCGGAGTTTTTCCCTCCAATATTGATAAAATAAATTCTTTTATACCGACATTTTTTACATCATCGTTGCGTTTAAAAACCATGTATAATATATACTACCTACAGGTTTAACAAATCCGTTCTTTTATACCAAGTCTAATAATGAATCTGTAGAAAGATTTTCACATATTCTATCTAATTCTGTATCAACAAATGATACGGAAGACATTTTAAATAAAATTTGTATAAACCTACTTGATTATGTAACGTACTGTCATCTTCATTTGTGATAATAAGATATTTAAAACATTTCATATTATAAAACTGCATTTAGACTGTTGTTGGGGTTATCTCTATTCTTTAATAGATTATCGATGTTTGCAGAGACCAGAGCAGATTGTATACATAATTCCAGCAATAACAGCAATAATAGCATGCTTTATTTTTTTTATTAAATGCATGCTAATATGCATGCTATATAGCTAAATATGTTTGAATTGATCAGACTGTGTTTTTATATTTAAAATTATCTATTGTTTCCGAGTGTTGGTTACCATAAGTGAATGTATATAATTTGAAATGGACTGAAATATTTATTTCCAAAAAGGCTGTTACAGACACTTTGTGTCCATCTACACATTGTTTGACAGGATACCAGTAACGCCCGCGTTTTTCTATATTATATATACCTAGTTACGGAGTTTTTAAACCGAGCTTCTAAAGCTTCTAAACTAAGATTAGGTTACAAATGTATTGGTTGAACTTACCTCACTCGAAGTCAAGTAGCAGACTTTGGAGTCGGTGCTGTCGATAGAAGCCTGTTGTACGATGCCATAGCGACTTGAGTCCCGATCACTCATGTATTCAGATCGGACGCTGTCCTGTCGGTCGAACATACCACTGCAAGAACACGTACTATTTTTAATTGATTTTGCTAATGTGCATATTAACAACTTAAGATGTGTGAAATCACATAAACGGGGGACAAATAAGGTAATATTCAGTTTCATGCTCTTCATATCGAAATATTGTTGCCAAACTATAATAAATAATTTTAGGTGTTTTTTTTTGCTTAAATTAAAATAGAACTCTCTTAAAACACTGCTCTTATTTGTAGTCGCAACTAAGCAAAGTATGTTTTTAACAAAGATTTATTGTTTCTCAACATTTATCAAACTTTGATGCGAAAAATAGACTAGGTGAACCGTCTTTTTGGTTGGAAGTCGACTTTCATCAAAGTATAAATCTGGGTACCTATGCTGTATAGCGCGTAGTGAATTTCCATAACCCTGATCATTTTCTTTTCAGGCAATTAGGTGATCAGCCTTCTGTGCCTACCCAATCGAGACATTAATTTGTTTCCCCTGGTTCCAACCCAGGACCTCCAGTGCAACACGCAGACGCATTAACCACTTGGCCACGAAGGTAATTAGCTACCTTATTTAGAGGTAGAGAACGTTGGCTCCCTTAAAAAAAACACCTATAGAGTTTCGTTACTCCTAGTAGAGTTAATAAATAAATAATGGAGTTAAATAAAAATCACCGATAATTTTATTCATTTTGATGTATGTTTTAACAATTATTCTCATTTTCCAAAAAAAAATTCGCAATAGCCACAAAACTGCCCAAATACTGGGCTCACTTTTGTCTTGAATTGAAAATATAATATTCAAAAACGTATGCGAGAGAATGTTATATCACATCAAGGTTCGCATAACGCTAGCCTTTGAGCAGCGAACTGTAACATTATAGTAATTTCCGCTGTCTGTCACCTTCACTATCAAAAAAAAAAAAAAAATAATGTTGGAATATCATTTTTATAATATTGACTATTTAATGTCTATACGCGAGTATCACATATTTAAATAAAACAGTTTGAACGGATGAGATGCGTATGTGTAACAAAATTTTACAATTAATTAATCATAACTTAATTTAAATAAATGAAGTTTACATCTATATACTTTTATTTTATTATAATAAACTATTAATTGAACTTACTTAATATACATTTACCTCAATGCATATTGAGTAAAAATTTGATTAAAAAATAACAATATTGCACTTAAAATTTCTTTGCTTATAAAGAAAATGATTAAAGCAAATGCAGAAATGTATCTAAGGAAAAATTTCATTAATTCCTTTGTTAGGTTGAAAATTTTGCAACAGAATTTTTCAGTTCAGTGAATAATATACAACAAATAGAATTCGTATTTAGAATTCCGCAGCGAACGGAAATAGGTTCGATTTTCCGCGTCAGTTATCAGTCCTGTTACGCAAAGTGACCACAAGCATCCGTATGTAATGAGCTCTCGCAGCGGATTTACGAGCGTCGAACAATGTGAGACTCGCATTCAAAGGGACCGTCTATCATTTTTGTTCGAATAGTTTTGGAAGCAAACATGTATTTTCTGACAATGAGATTGATATTATCATACATATATTTTAGCAAAAACATGTATTTTTCATTTTATCTTGTTCTTTTAGTTTAAAAAAAAAGTTTTAAAGTTAAATAGAAATAGATAAAACATATTAGCGCATTCCGAGAATAACAACACAATTTTAGTCCTAAAACAATTAAATTTAATTAATTAATTATATAGATTTAGATCCTAAGCAAACGAAATATAACTCTTACAAAGTAAAACAAGCGAAATTAGATTCAAAATGATGGTTACAAATAATAATATCTCATAAACGTATTAGCCGATTTTAATGAATTATACTTGAGATGTATCGCAATCAAGTCGGCTTTAAAACAAAATAAACATTGCAATCGATACATTTCTTTAAAAGCCACGATGCCTTAAACACACACACACGTTAAACTTATAACACCCCTCTTTTTCCGACGAGGATTAAATAGGGTTTGAATTTAAAATCTTGTATAATGTTTTGAGGGACTCTTGATTAACGGACGTCTACAATCGCTTTAAATGCTGTGGTAAATGGCTCGTGCATATTTAATGTATATTGGGATCTCTAACTGAATTGAGATGGAAGATTTACGTAATATTATCATTATCACAAAGTGAATCGATACGGATCAAATATATAAGGAATGCAATAAAGGAAAATGGTATTTTTAGTTATTTCTTAATTTAACAGGATGTATAGGCAAACCTCTAAGTGATGTGTATGGCTTCTTCACGAATGGACATATTTTGATGTTTTTATATGATCACGTTAGCAATCAAGATGGATCTTAGCTACAATTTATGAAGATTTGTTCATCCATTTATAAGAGTACTAATGATATTGTAAACATCTATGCTCTTTTCACTGACCAAGTTATTATTTTAACTTGAGACCTATCTAAATGCGGTTTTAAATAAGATGAAATAAATAATAGTCGCCTCATAGCGAATTATTTTTGTGTATATTGTTTTAATATAGCGAAATATAATAATATATATAATTCTGTTTGCCGATGTTATATATTATACAATAGTATAAAAGAATAAAGGACGGTCACATATATTTTTTATAATTGACTGATTAATTATTTAAGTATGGAATTATAAAAGCCATAAAGGTCTATATTGTTTGCTTAATCTGAAATTTAAAGTAATGCCGTCTGAATAGAAAGTTATGTGAACAAATACGGCTAGGAGAAAGGGAACTGGCAGAATAACTTTGCGGTTCTCTTGTCTAGTTGATAAACTTTCCTAGTTTGAGCATTAATTATTTTCATTTAAATATAAATTTCATGTATTTTCCGATAGATGAAGATGTAAAGTGATATTGTTGTATGAGCAGAGTTAACACCAATGTGAAATTTTGTAGTTCGAAGATAGTTTGGCTTTGTTAGTTTATGCATATTTTCACGAACAAAATGTCAAATGTAAAATTAAAAATGTGAATATAACATGATTTTTGAATATAATTTAGGAGTAATTTTCCCGTTTTCTAAAAGATTTTACATCAAGCCTAGCCTGTGCCTTTTGTTAGATTTACTATTTTAGTTAAATCATTTCAGGTTCAGAAACATTGTAGGAACTCTTGGTAAGATTTTCATGTGTTAACTAAGCAACCAGTTGGAGTGATGGTAGTTGCTTTCATTTCGATAAATTAAATATATTTTTATAAAACCCTTCAGTTTCATAATATTAGTAAAACAATTTTATATTGAGTATCTTCAATATAAAATTGTTTCACATAAATACAATAGGCAGTTTAAAAAACATGAACGTTGCAAGTAAAATTTTATTATATAGCCTACCGTTGTTCGAAGCTATCAGCCCGATTGCTTCTATATCCGGAGTCATTAAGGCTTCCCTCGTTACGTAGGCTGGGGAGCGAGTCCCATGGGGAGCGGCGGGGACCAGCAGGCTGCTGGCTTTTCCATCCGTCCGAGTGCCGGTACCATGCGGAACGAGCTGATTCTCCAATACATGATGCACATCTTGATGCGCTCACAAAGCTATGAAACAAAATTTAAATATAAATAACGTAACATGGACATAATTTTGTAATTAATATAGATGTTTTTCATAAATTATAGCTCTTTTATTTATACTAGTAGTCGCCCAGTGGTCGAAATTCGACCACAATTCAAGAGTACGTCAGGTATGTATGTGTGTGAATGTTGTCTGTCATTAAAGCAGTAGTGCG
The DNA here is from genome assembly GCA_912999735.1 of Aporia crataegi. Lineage (NCBI taxonomy): Eukaryota > Metazoa > Arthropoda > Insecta > Lepidoptera > Pieridae > Aporia > Aporia crataegi. The sequence goes on from OU538742.1 coordinate 1,003,406, forward strand.
TGTAATGTTTGTTAGTTTAATTAATTCAATATATTTCTAATGCATTTCATATAAAAAATAGCTTTATGCACTTCTCCATATAAACTTTAACTGTGGCATATTTCACGATCACCCGTTCGCGCAATTTTCGTAAAAAAGGGTACAAAGTTTTTTTTCACGCATTAATATTATGATTTGGAGAATGGAAAAATTTTCTTTTTTATTTGTTGTATTGGATTACTTCTAACGAATACGTACTAACTTACTGAATTAAATAAAATAATATTAAAAATGCAAACGAGTCTGATTTTAGGATATAAACATATTTATAATTATTTTATATAAAAATTAAATGATTCTTGCATCCAAAATCCACGAATACGAAATGATATTGGCTAATACAACAGATATTAATAGAATATAATATTGCCTGCCAGTAATGAGAACTTATTAATATAAATTGAGAATATTTCCTGCAACACGATTAAGTACCCACTTATGAGAATACATCGCGTTTCGTTCAACGAAATCGGATCAAGATTATACCTTTTCATATAATTAGTTATTAAACAAAACTAAGGATATACTACAGGCTTTATATAACACAAGTTTTCGGTATAGAAATTTTAAAGTAGTTATTTAAATTATTCGAAACTCGCCATTTAAAGTGTACTTCGGAATACAATCCCGGCTACAAATTTCTGAAAGTTGCTGTTTTCAAATCAACAAAATTAGTACGTTATAACAATTAAAAGGGATTTTCATTTAGAAATAAAAAGTGTAACTTCGCCGTACGGACGCGAAGTACTCAGCCGTATACGATTGCACACTCGAGCCCATAACGGAACCTACATAATACTTATAGTGCATTGCTACTTCACAAATATGGCCTTCAATGTAACTTCATGTTTAAAACGTTTTGTTGCAAATTGTAGCTACCGGCACGAGTAATTATTCCATTTCTACTAGATTTTTTGTTACATTGTTCAATCTCTAACGCAAAGAATGTCGTATTGTAACTTCGGATCTATTTTGTTTCTTATATAAAATACCGCATCATAATCGGTCCAGTATAATGTTTTTGTTTAAAAAAATATCTATATATAACTTTTGAATATACCACTTGTAAAGAGTGTAAAACCAAATATGCCAAAAAGACATGTATATACGTACATATATCTTATGAAAATATAAAGTTATTCAAGTTTTGGTACAAATGTAAAGAAATAGCATATTTGTGCAATTCCCTAGTGACATGTCATCGGGTAGCTGGGAGGAAGCGAGTCTATTACGAGTTTAATAGTCACACTATGAACTATTGCCTTTGAGATTCTGTATCAAGACGTATATTTGTGCGACATTTTATTACATTTAAACTAGATGAAATTTAACGTTAATTTTTGTTATCATATTTGTAGTAATTTAGATTACGTTCATTAATCTATATACTGTATTCACTTTACATATTATATTGGATTTGATTAGATCGCGAGTAGCGTAGCCTATCAATATAAGCTTAATAAAATTTAGAACGGAATGACGTTTCTAGGAGTCAAATCTAAGAACATGCATTTAATATCAGACGCATTCCACAACTTATAACTTGTGTCATGTAAATTTCTCGCTTATAAGCGAGAAATCAATTCTTCTTAATCTCGTAAAAGTGAGCCAATAAACTGATTAAAAGTTGAAAGAATGAAGTTCGGTATTGAAATGGCTCCAGTTTTCCCAATCAAAAAGAAAAACACGAACAAATCGGATCGTCAGCTCCAGCGGAAACTGTCCTACAAAGTAGCGAGCACGTATTCCTTTACCCTAATAGAATTCCAAATTGTATGCTGATCCTTTTCTAATACAAGAGGATTAAACGGCTTTGCAAAATGGCTTTCGTTGGATGTCTAATTAAAGCTGAAAGCTGTTGAATAAATAGTTTATTAGGTGAAAAATTAACTTTCCTTTTCTATTATATATTATATAAATCTTTATTTCGTTATTTTGCAAGATTTGGTACGCTCTTAGTTAATACTATTAATATTTATTTTTATTATAAACAAAATAATAAAAATAAATATTAATAGTATATTATAAATATATTTATTACAAACAGAAATACAAGTCTTTACTTATATAAATGTAAAAAAAAAGTTTCACAGATGAAGTAAAAAAGATTTAAAGTTAAATTAAATTGAAATTGTAAAAACATATTTTTGTTAGTTCATTCAGACATTTGGCACGTTTTTATCATTAATATCCGAATAACTTAGGTAAAGTTCTATCAATAATATTTTTTCTTAAAGCCAATACCAATGCGTCATTACATTTTTGATTTGTCATATTTTTAAGGTTAAATTCCAAAAAAGTACAATATTTATTGAGATTGTGTACATTGAATGATCAAAAATTATTTTTTATCTTAATTATTTGAAAAGTATGCACAACAGAAAATGGTTACGGCACAGAATATAATAATTGAACAGATTTTATTAAAACTAAACCGAATTTCATAACGGTTGTTCAGTGTACACGGAGAGAGACTGGCAAGGCTTTGCTGGTATGCAAAGCACCGTGGTTTATAACCTGCACGTACACACACATACATGAAACATTAGAAAATTTAAACAAATAATTGAAAAATTTGTGTAACATAATCGCGCTTAATCCGTTCAAACTGTTTTCTTTGATGTGTGAAGCTGACGTTGATAAAAGGCATTACTAAGAAACGGTACGTGAACATTTCTCAATTCATAAAAACCATAATAATTAATTTTAATTTAGATTTGCATTTTGATTTTAACATTTTAATTTAATTTGATACGAAACCAGGAAGTCACAGGCTCCTGTTAAATGATTCTACGACAGGAGCTAGGGATGCTTTATTTTTGAAAAAATATCAAAATAGTAGACAAAGTTACAGTACCAACTTGTAAATAACCAGTTCATATATTTTTAGAGCAACAAAATGCTGTGAATTTTTATGTAGTAAATTTTACCGAGTGATTTGTAGAAGTGAATATTATGAATGCTGTGTTATTTCGATGTCAAGGCTTTTTGCTTTTAAACATTTTTTGTCTGTATTTTATCGAGTTTTTCACTCGTAGAGGAAAAAGAAATGAAATATTAATTATATTTTCTATACAATATTACTTTCGAGTGTGTATATGAAGAATTTCGATGTCTATTTATGTATAACGGAAAAAATACTGATACCTAATTAGTTTTTTTAGCACATTTTATTAATATTCGACAATATCTTTGTAAAATTTGCTTTGAACTATGTGAAGCCTATTTTTCAGCTTTTGTTTTTAAGACTTATTATAAAAATGGAACATAATATTGAGTATCAATCAAATGTATACCAAATTAAAATCGAAACACGCCTCGTAGCAAATTATGCGCATAAAATGTTTCGAAATTGTATCGAAGCTAAAAACTCAAGTAATCCTTAGAGAAATGATGCGGATAATAAGATAAAGTTCGAGTGCTTAAGTCTTCGCAAACGACTCTTTAAATATTCAAATTTAATTATTTTGTTACCTTTATATCCAACATTAAGTTTTATTGATAAAATGCGGCTGCAGTATTTGCTTTGATTTAATTTTTAAATCGATTCATTGCCCAAATTAAAAGTTTTAAAAACCGCAAGACATAATAATTAATAAAATTTATTTTTTAAAAAACTATGAACCTATGTTAAAGTACATATAATAAGAAGTTCATAAAAAAAGAAATACATCGAAATCATTTCTACCAAATATTTTATTTATTATATAATAATTATTTGTTTTATTTATAACTGTTATTAAACTTTGTTGTAGATAGCTTTTTTATAAACAATAGTAAAAATTTAATTTGAGTGAAACCTTCGCGATGAACAGAGATTAAAACTAACACGTCCTATACGTTTTTAGTTTTTGTTGAATATTTCTAAAAGCTCTGTCAACTTATAGAACCACGTCTAAGGCTTTAAAGTTCGACCTACCCAACAATAAAAGAATAATGCAAACCGGTTTAGAATTGACTACAAAATCGCGTAAGATAGTAAAAAAAATTCAACCTAATTTGACAACCTCCTGTTTTGAAATCGATTGATAATTGAAGTTACAATAAATATAATTCATCAATTGCAATGTTAGAACTCACATTATGAAATTGTCGTTCCCGACCCGAATTTGTTTTCATCTCATTGCGAATTCCCAAACAGAGCAAAGCTTCTGAACAAGGACAGAAAGGACTGTGAACTTAAGACTTCCTGTATATAGCAATGGATATAAATAACCCTTTTGATGCTATTCCAAGAAATGTTTTATTATACGAGAAGGGTTAAGACCCTCTGAATTAACTCTGCCACATAAGGGAATGTTGGCTTATCTACTAAGAAAGAAATATATTTTAGATACTTGCTTAGGTATTGTCGTGACTTCATCCGCGTGAGCACATAAAATTCTAGTTCCTTATTATTGAAAGAGAGACTTTTTATTCGCTAGTTTAACGCTACCGGCAACTATTTTGTTCATAAATTTATATAAATATTTATTGTGGTACCCTCATTTTTTCCGATTACCATAACATGATAGGCCGGGAGATAGTGACAGATTTTACTATGTCATTTGTTACAGTATGGTGGTTCTTCAGGGGTCTTATTACGCAATGACAAAAAGGAAAATAATGGTCATAGAGCTGGTACCGGCGGCCCAATCGCGTGGGCGTTAGTCAAACTCGTCGGATTAATTACGAGTGTCAAACGATTTTTTCCACAACAATTCTAGTATTTGCCGATAGTCCATAAAAAAATAAGAGGCGGTAATGTCATTCCATACTTCTCCGGTGTGACTTAAAGCCCGCCATACCGACGCGAATGCGTTAATTTAAAAAAAAATCAACCATTTGTACCAGGCTAATTTTTGCACAGTTAATCATCGTCGTGCCATACTTTTTCAACGGTTCCCAATGGCCAACATACCACCACAAAGGAGTAATTTTTTTTTTTTGCTAAACAATTTGTAGCACTATTGCTTTTGGATTTTTGGAAAGTATTTATGATCAGAGCAATGTATGAGTTGTCACAATTATTAAAAAAAATTCTGAACACAGATGTTACATACATCTATGTTCATACATCAGACATCTTAATATATATAAATCTCGTGTCACAATGTTTGTCCTCAATGGACTCCTAAACCATTTAACCGATTATAATAAAATTCGCACACCATGTGCAGTTCGATCCAACTTGAGAGATAGGATAGTTTAAATCTCAAATTATAGTCGCAATTTTAATTTATTGCCAATTAGTTTCCTCATACATTTTCTATGGAATGACGTTTTAGGTGACACATTATTCGGCACTCTGAAGCGATACGAAGTTCGCGAGGTCCACTAGTATATTATAAAGTTAATTAACAACTAACCTTGACTGATGATCACTCAAGTATCCCTGGTCACGGTCTCTTACTCGATCTCTGTAAAATGACTCGATTTAAGAGAATATTTTAATACTGAAATAGTACGTTACGAAACTATATCAAAACTATATCTCAAATTCAAATTTTACCCACACCCACCACAATATATATATATATATATATATAAAAATTATTATGTACTCTATACTGATACATGTTATGTATCAAATAACGATTTTGTTTATGATTAAAGTCTGTTATTCTAGAATAGAATATAAAAATAGAATAGAATAGCTCACTGTAGCAAATCATTAGAATATCTTTCTATTTTAGTAAACTCAACAAGTAATTAACTAATTGGAAAACTACGAACCTTGTATTATGATCACTGAGGTATCCCCTTTCGCGTTCGCGCTCCTTCTCTCGTTCCCTCATTAATTCATTGCGATCGCTAGAACAATAAAAAGTAAAAAAAAAATATTAATCAAAAGATTCACAAAATAGACAGAAACATTCTTTTCAAACAAAAGTTGGGAGAAAAATGTCTAGAGATATATTGATTGTAAGGTAACAAAGAGTCCACACAGAACTCAGCCAATATTGGTTTGAATAATTTATAAAATCCTGATAACTTTTCGATGGCTATAATTTTAAATTAATCTACCAAGGTTTATTGGACTTATATTTGAAAAATGTTCTTTTATATACGGAATACAAAAATTTATTTATACAGCCTCATAATCGTAAAAAGGCCTGCATCATTTTCAATATTTTTAAACGAGAATGATGCAGTATAGCTTTGTTTTTAACTACAGTTTTTATTATAACCAAAGAATAATAATTAGCTTGATATTCTTTATGGTTGACGTGTTCCGAACCTTTCAGGACACAAAAGCAGATATTTGCCAAATTGTAATAATAATTAAAAAAATAATTAATCAATTGTTATAATAAAAATATTATTTAATAATTTTTACTTCGTAAGAGGTATACATAACATGTTATATTACTGAATGTGCAATTTGTATGTGAGACCGAAGATCGTTTTGATTATTATGTAACAATAATATAATAATCTGTCTTTGAACCACTTTCCAGTTAATTATTTAACCCTGGTGCTAAAAGAGAAGGATAAAAGTTAAGAAGTTAAGAAAAAAAAAATTTTATACTATTCTATAAGTTAAATGTTTTCAGTTTCAGAGAATAAGAGCGTCAAAATTAACCATTTTATGCAAAAAAAATAAGGTTAACATGTAATGGATTCTTAAGTGATCGAGATGGATCGTATTTCATGTATTTATCAGATATTATTATTTGTAATTAATAAGTCGGGGATTTTAAATTGTCTTTGATTTCACTTATATAAGCTTTTTAATGTAACGACAGTTAATAGAGTTGTTTTCATCGACTAATTTCGCGAAAATCTTAGGTTAAACTTTACAGCCTTTAGTTTATAATTGAGTTAAAATTATGAAGTCGGCACTTTCTGACTGTCTGATAATAAGTTATTTGAAGTATACTTCGAAGTTGAATTTTTAAAAAAAAATTGAATATGAAAATATATTCACTATGCTATGTCAAATAGTAGACACAGCGTTAAGTTACTACGTTTAAAAAATAACAAGAATTTCCAATATCTTTATTTTATTTTATTGTATTTTATTTGTATATACCTATATTATGTGTATATAAAAGGTGTTATTTTGACTTAAGCAAAACCAAGTTTTATTTATAATAATTTACGTTAACCGTTTAAAAAGTGAAAATCGTGCTTACCATAGCTAAATAATGCTAAAACCTTGAATATTCATTTTAAAAAATCCTATATAGAATGTTGATGTTAACCATAATAAAAAATGTAGACAAGTGCTCTTAGCACGCACTTTAATATAAACGTGTAACGCAAAAAGAGATTGTTTGTGCCGTAATTTAGCGAAAAATGCACCCTCATATTAATAGTACATCCCTAAATAGCGTAGATGAAGAGTTGCGTAAAGGCTTGAGATTTTTTAAGTAAAGCATAATAGAAGAAGGCGTATTTGGTACTAATTTGTATACTAATGTATGTTGTATAATATATAATGTTCTGTCCTATCTTCCTATATAGTGTAGAAACGTAGATAATCCTAGCCCGACAAAGACAAAGAATTGATGCGTTCGAGCTGTGATGCTGGAGACGGATTCTGAGGATACCTTGGACTGCAAAACGCACCTATGCTTCGGTCCTTACCTAACTCCAAGTAAAAACTCGCTTGTCCGCCATATGCTGACAACACATGTTTTCTTAGTTCGGTCTTAGTTAGATTGTGGTTGGGACCACTTAATGTAAAAGATCGCGCGGACGTTCATCAACAAGATGGACCGATCCAGCGAGACTCGTCGTCTTCCAAATTATACACGGTCGTAAGGCACGCACTGGAAAGGGGCCGGTAGAGGCATATCATCCGCTCCAGTTGTGACCCTGATGCTGACCATGATCCTCACACATGAGGGTACGACCGTGGAGAAAATATTGAGAGGACCTCCTGGTTGTAATGCTTACGCGATTACCACTAGGCCAAGGAGGCGGTCATTAGTATTGACATGCTTATCTTATATCAACAGCATAATAAACATTAAATTTATTTTAATATGAGACTTATTTATACAGTCATTAAATTATTGTCCAAATATACATGTTTTTATTATTATTTTTTCACACTTTATTGCACTGGAGTGCAACGGGTGGCCTTATCGCTAATTAGCAATATCTTCCAGGCAACCCACAAATATATATTTTTTGTTGGTTTGGTTGAATTTCTGCAGGCAAGCCTGTAGAAATTCAACCACTCCTCCGTACCTCCGTAAATTATATTATGAACGAACATTCATGACACTAATCGACAGAATAATCCACTTCTGCAGTAGGATAAAGTGTAGAACTAAATTAAGTATCACACAACATAACACACGAAGAAGTCAATATGTTTCCAAAATAATTAAAGAAATGAATCTCTGTATTTTCACTAGTAAATCGACTAAGCTTTGTTTTTTTAATCCATATTCAACATTAGTATATGCAAACTAATCGTTAATCCGGTCTTAGTAGATAACTGTGCCTTGTCAAAATTTACTACTACGGTGTTTTGTATGTGACAATTATTTGATTGTACAATAAAAACTTGTGGATAACACTACAGAAAGCTTATATGCAGGGACAGCCTGACTAATAAATAGTGGTCGCATTACTTTAACTTTGTATCTTTTTTTGTAAGGAATAAAGGATTCATTCATATTTACCTGTAATAACCATCACGATCAGAGCGCGCACTCTGCTGCCTTTCCACCCCCATTCGATGCGGCAGAGGAAGCGTTGAAGAGCGACTGCCCCCACCAGAACATTGGGATCCAGGACCTATACAGAATCAGGCATATAATTTCTATCTTTATTTAAGAATAAAATTATAAAAGGAAAATAATTTTGCATGTTTTTTGAAAAGGATAAAATGAAACGCTTAATTTTTATTTTAGTAAATTTTGCAATGCCAGTTTGGATTGTCTATCACATTTCCATGAGAATGAAATTGCAGACAACTGCTAGTCTAATATATATGTTTAAAACTTAAGCTAAGTAGGAAATTATTAAATGAAAATCTGCCTAGCCGTTGACAAACAGAATGACAGAAAGTCAGACCGACAAAAGTGTACGTTTTACTTTATTATACATTTTGTATACTTTCATATGCGTTAAGTTACAGATAGATATTTTCCTCTTTGATTAATTAATTACTCACGTCGCCGCGGTGGATATGGACTTCGCTGATTAGATGGTGGCAGATTTTCGTTGAATTCTGCGAAAATAAACATGGCTTTTATAAAAGTTACCATTCAACAGTTCCGAATAAAAAGAAATAAAATATTAGAAGGTAGTAACTTTATTTTCTGGTGTTTGTATAAACTGTTTAGAATATTTTCTCTTTTACTTTTCGCCTTTGTTGTAAAAGTTGCAAAAAGCGGTACACAACAATTTATATAATTATGAAAAACAGTTAATAATGGATATTTTAAGAGCTTATATTTAAAAGTGTGGGTACAGTCACGAATACAGCCAAGAGAGCAGAGCAAGAGTTAGTACCTAAATCTTCCATACTCTGACTCAGAAGAGCTTCAAACGTGTGCAGGCTGTAACTCTCAGCATCCATTCCTTTGGCTAGCGTATTTCTGAGATGCATCTCATATTCAAGCAGCAAACGTGATGTTGGAGATCCCGGTGCTACTGTAGCGCTCTGCTGGGACGCTTGACGGGAGAGGCACGGCTTCTGCTGATGAAATTATAATTTTTAATATAAAAGTAGGAAGCTAAATAATACGTGCTGATCGCAACTTATGCAAGTACCACTCTTTAAAAATTTTACGTTATACGTGGAGAGTAAGGCTCTGGAGGTTAAAACTACCTAAAATCAGCTTATTCACCCTGCATACGTATAAAGGTTACAGTAAAACTGACAAGTCTAGCGAAGTACGGTACCGTAGATCAAATCGCTTTTCTAACAAAACCCTAATTACTCGTTTACTTGTTTATGAGCTATGATACCAAGAAAACTACACATTTCAAACTTAAAACACCACCAGCTTTTACCCTATTTCAACTTCTTCAAACCTTTTTTCTGAAAAAATAAAATAAAAAATACATACCTAAAGCAAAATAACATTACCATGTGAATATGCTGTCTACGTTGACAGTGTTCCTGATCAGAGTTCCCATTTGACGAAGAAGGCGTAGTGGCATAGCAATGGTTGTCGAACATAACATTATCTGAGGGCGGGGAAATATTCCTCTCGCCACCGCCTAGCTCCAGATACAGCCCACGGCCAGGATAACCGCTTGGGGCGGCGCCAACACCAACACCACGACTATAATGAATAATACAGTCATTATTCAAGTAAAATTATGCATTCTATTACTTAGATGTAAAGCTAGCCAATATATAATCCATGTATAAAAGTCATTATAATAAATATGTTAAAATCGTATTTTTGCCAATGTGTTTGTTTGTTTGTTCTGATTTTCTTCGAGGATGTTATTCGGCTTAACATAACGTTTTAGTGTAACACGTGAAGTTTAATCTGAATTTTCTGTATTTAGAAAAAGTGCCACGATCGCGCTGCCGCCAAGTTGGGGTTTTTCTGCCCTCCGGCTAAGACCACCTACGAAAGCAAAATGGTTTACTTACGCAACTTTTGGAGAAACAAATGTTGGGTTGCAGCCCCACGTAGATGACCAGCATCATCTACGTGGGGCACACTAAAAGTTTTCAGAATGAAAAAAACACTATTAAAGGTCAAAAATGAATTTATTGTATCTTCCTTTGCGTAAATGCACTTTTTCATACGATTAAACCAATTTTGAAAACTTTTGTGCCACTCCTCCATGGTGACTTCAGAAACGTGTTTTCTCTGCGACAGCTTATTTTGGTGGTGAATATCATAATAATTATTCGCGTTATTGGTTCTTAATGTTTGGGAACAGAAAAAAGTCACAAGGTGCCAGGTCGGAACTGTATGCAGGATGGCTCATAAGTTCTATGTTTTTCACCTTCAAAAAATTATTTTTTTGTCTGGCCGTGTGCGAACTAGCATTGTCCTGATGCAAGATGATACGGCGTTTACAATCATTTTTACGGAGTTCGTCAATAATTTCCGGCAAACAAATGATCGTGTTCCAGTCACTATTCACAGTACGATGACTCTCTAAAGCAACAGTAGCCACGTGTCCAGTTTTATTAAAAAAAAGCAATCATCCGCTTAGATGCACTTTTCACGCGCGCCATGTTGGTTGGTTTCAGATCATTTTGAAGGACCCATACGCTCGATTGCTGCTTTGTTTTGGGATCATAGCAATAAATCAATGTTTCGTTACCTGTTACTATGTCCCACACCAAATTTGACGCGCCTTTGTTTAATCTGGTAAGCATGGCATTGCATCAAGTGACACGGTGCGTTTTTTGAGCCTCAGTCAAATTGTGTGGGATCCACCGCGAGGTAGCTTTCTTACAAATATTTGTGTAGGATTGATTGTATTTGACTCATGCCTGTCTAAGGATGCCCAAATCTCATGGTACATGCCTGCTGTTTTGATCATACGGTGCACAGGATCAATGTTTTTGTTATTCACAGAGGTAGACGGATGACCATCGCGAGATTCGTCACTGAAATTGACACGACCGCTCTTGAATTCTGCAAACCAGCTATAAATTGTCGTCTCGCATGGTGCTTCATCTTCAAAAACAGATTGAAGTCGAGCGAAGCTCTGCTGAGCTGTCAAATTACACTTACAATCTTAGAAAATCATACTACGAAAATTTTCCCGAGTTAATCCATGTTAATGTAGAAATGCAATTTCTAAAATGGCGCCACAATGTAAAAACAATTGACAGTCAGATGAAACAAACTGCATTCTACAGCCAAAAAGGTTCTATTTTTAAATGTTGTAATTACTTTTTAAATATTGTTTATGTTAGTGTGCCCTATGCACTTCTTATGTAAAAGATTAATGATAGAGATGCAGAGATGTGAGGTGATAGGAGTTATGGAATTTTACTATCAAACAACAATTTCATATTGATTAGCGTAAGCTTTATAATAAGTTGTTACCTAGCAGAAGAATATCGTTGTGACGACTGCCTGCTGTTATTATTAATGACGTGCGGGTAAGGTCCGTGGTGCGGGTGACGGTGAGAGTGCGAACAGGAGGAGGGACAGGCCGCGTACCTCCGTCGTCCCATCTCTGGAGACGTGATGGGACTCTCCGTTGAGGGCATCGGTTTGAGCATACGTTTCAGGGTGTTTGAATCTGCAATTAAGAACAGAATATATAAGTGAACACATTTTGTTTGTTTTATTTTTTGTTTTAGTCAACTGTGTTCTATTATTGTATGTTTTCCTAGTGCTCTGTGTAACTGCTGTATTTTGTGTGTGTGTGTGTGTGCGTATTTGTATGTCTGAAGTTACAAATAAAGCGTTTATCTATTTAAATTGAAAACAAAATAAAAATCCCGACAGGAATATATTATGAACGGATGGACAGATAATTAATATCAATAAGCATTTGTTTTCCGTCAATTAGATCTCATACAAAATTATAGTTGCATAATTTAAAATAAAAATATTACTTATCTAAAAATTTTATGAATTGAGATTCATATCAATCATGTTACCTTGAATGGGTGAATTTGGGCATACGAAAAGGAAAAATTGCACAGAAACGCAAAACACAAAAGGGCTTTTTTCGTCGGGCGTTAAATAGGGTTAAATCGGTTAATCCGTTTGTAAACCATAATGAGTAAATATACAAAAAAATACACGTCGAATTGATAACCTCGTTAAAAATAAAAAGGTATGAGTAACAATATTAGGTATCATGAAATGGTTTTTTAGTTCTCTTCACCCGTGAAACTATGAAATTTTTTTTTACCCATGTTCATATCTTCAGTGCTTTTAGACTTTGTGCGACGCGAACCCGAAGTATTGTTGTTTATCACGTTGTGATTATGCATATGTCTGTCAGACTCACGACCCTGAAATGATAAATTTAAGTTGGTTATTAAAAATTAGCTTAAATTTCATTTACAACCGTCTTCGTGGCTTTTTTATTAGTCTTTTTAATTTTGTATTATTTTGTGGTATATCTGTTTAGTTTTCGATATAAATACATATAAACTATTATTATCTTACCGATTCATTGCCGTCTCCATAGTCAATACTCTTTGGCATATGCTGGAGATGCTCTTTCCCAGCGCGAGTAGAAGTTGTTGACGACTTGGAGGAAGTCAACGTGCCTCCTGCCTGGACACCTTCAGACTTCTGGTCTTGTCCGTGCTGATTTGCAGTGCCTGTACTGGAAACTTGAGTGGTTTCTTCAGCGGTCTGAAATATATAAAAACAAACGGTTAAGAAGGATGCAAGTAATGTAATTTTAAGTAATGTAAATGAAACCGCCTTTCTAAGTTGATCACGCATCGTAATCATTATTCGCATGCAATGCAAATATCATCACCAAATTTCAAACAATTCTTTAGAAAACCTAATAAATCATACGTATATGTTTACATATGACATATTATGACCTATGTCGGTAATAAATCTAAATCAGCCCAGCAAATTTCGAGATTAATGAGAATAAACAGACAGACGCGGCGAGGGACTGTTATTTATTATTATATTTATTTATTACTCGAATTGTTTATAACAATATAATAATAATATAATAATAAACAATCCGAGCTTAGGTGCAAAGTATATTTGTATGTCAATGACGTTTAGTGTAGCGTGTAACGTACTTAACTTATATCATTTCCATGAAAATTTACTTTGAGTTATGCGTCACCCATCACATGCTTTGATATATCGCTTGTCTACACTCCCTGATCTGGCAAAATATGTGCAAAAAATGAAGCATAGTAGCTTTTTATTCTACTTAAATATCTTGTATACTTACCGCGTTTCCATGTGTGCCCACAGAAGCAGTAACGGTCTTCGGAGCTGTTGAAGTGTTGGTCGTCATAGTTGACGTTTCTTGAGACTTCGGCGGACGAGCCGGTGGTTGATTTTCACTCTGACGTGCCGCAGCTGTATGTAAAACGTTTATTAGCTGGACATGTTTATATCTAGGTATCTATGAAACAGAATTAAACTTTAATCATATATTTCATATACCTAACTATATGTTTTATATGATGTTGTGTCGTCTCAAGTATTTGTCCTTAATAACGGCTGGTTGGCGCAATTGATAGTGCTTCTGCATTCTGCGCCATAAGGTCCTGGATTCGAATCCTGATAAGTGCATTTATTTGTTGTTTGTTTCCGAGTCTTGGTTGTTTATGAACTTAGATATGCATGTATTAATGTGGTACCCTCGTTGTTTCTGATTGCCGTAACACAAGTGCTTCAGCTACTTATTTTGGGATCCGAGCAATATATGTGAGTTGTCCCAATTATTATTATTATTTTTGTGAACTTAAGAAAACTCAATAAATCAACTTAATGGATCAAAATTTCTATAATAATATTTAGTATAAAGAGAGTTTTTTTAGTTTTTTAACTATTAATTATTTAATATATAAATGTTCAATGTTGGTTGCACTTTGCAATGAAACTAAGGTGTTAAAAAAATAAGGCAGTTTTATTTATTATTAGTTTCTTACACAAGAAGTCAGTACATTAAAAATTAATTAATAATTTAGGATAGTATTGGTATATTAATAAGTAATAATTATAGCCTAACTTTATGTCATACAACGAACAATTCGAAAGATTCTCAAAGAGTAATTCAGTTAGTGCCTCAAATTTATTCTTAATATTCTTAAATGTATAATGTTTTATAATAAATCTCACGTTTAGGCGGTTGTTGAGCTGGCTGAGTGGTTGCAACGTTGTCGTAGAGAGATGTTGATGAGGTGGCCGCGACTACCTTGTCCGAGCGTCCTGCTGCGGCTGCTGCGTCCGTCTCTATAGCCCGAGTGGTGGTACGCGGTAATGTTGATGAGCCTACAGGCATTACTAAGCGTTATTACCAGGCCACAGAAGATTAAAGCATAGATGACGACTTAAATTTTATAAAAGACGACTTGCGTCTACGATTCAAAAACTATTTTTATTCCTATTTTATTTCGAGTCTTTTCTAGAAAAGTAGAAGAAATATTTATGAATTTAGAAAAAGATTTAATATATTAATAATATTTTTAGAAAGTAAGATTAATATGATATCATTAAAAGTCAAAAATTACTGGATAGATTTAAAAAGTTCTTTCTCCGATTCCTACCAGTGCTAGACAGATTGCTTAAATTATTTTTATTATTCTACGACTGTAATAAAAAAATAGGCTGTAAGTTAAAATACACAAAAACAGTGGTTCATTAAAATCATAGATAACCTTCCACAGAATGCTATAGTTTTGAGAACGACAAAGCTTATAACCGAAAATACAAGGCATCATTTTTTATAGCAAAACTGACTTTTGTCAAAGTAAAATTAAACGATATAATATAAATGTATAATACGAATTTGGTTTCTAAAGACCTAAATTAACTTTCTTACTATCAGTGGCACGTGAGTAAAATTGCTCTTATTGCATTTTATTTTTCTATTGATTTTTTATTTTACGCTACAATTACCTTTTCTAAAAAGCAAAAGACACACCCGTAACCCCCGTGTGGTGTTTCTGAGACTGTCATTGATCATTTACTTTACAGGCATATACCTTATAACTTGATAAGCCTTCTATGCCTACCCAACCAAAATATTTGTTTCTACGAGATTTGAATCAATTTATTCAAATCTATGAATTTTACATTATGATTTAGCGGAACTCCGGCAAATTTAGTACACGTAGCAACTGGGCTATTTCACGGATTCTTAATTGAATCTAAATTTACTATTATAAATTAAAACTCACGATATCTCGGATCCTGTGCTCTGAGCCTGGCATACTGTTCTTGAGTCATGCAGGTGCATTGTGGTTCGCGGCCGTAGCTAAGACTGGCGAGTTTCAACATTTTTATTTATTTCTCAATTCGTTTACAAATTGAAGATAATTTAAAATCCCCATAATATTTTCACAAATTGTAGAAAAGATCGACCACAATTGTATCAACTTTTAAACAAAAAAGCGCTCGAAATCCATACGTTTAAGAGCTACAATTCCACACGTGCTTTTTTTTCTTCTTGGTTCAAAAACAGACTTATGTTTTTATTCACAAAATAAAATTGATTGTTAAGCTAATTAACTAAGTAGTAAAAATGAAATTACGTATCTTATATGTGGTACTTGCGTCTGATTCACTGATCACTTTCTTTCAAGAAGTCATTCTTCTGTATCTACCTAACCGAAACATTTGTTTTTCGGAAATCAAACCCTGATCACGGAGGTGGTTAATATTGCTCAGGAAATTTATTAAATAACAGTTAACAATGTAACAATCAATTCACAGCTTTGGCTTCATGTACCAGAGGACAGTTCTATATAAATTTAATAAATGAATAATATATTTAATTTATTTAATTTAAGCACTTCGTTGATATCTAATAAAAATATGAAGTTCTTAAGTAGTTGCAGTGCAACAGGCGACCTTATATAATTGGTAAATAAGTACCTTGATCGATTAGGACTGGCCGGCGTCGACACAGGCTTCCTTTTGGTCTTAAACTTCTGCTTGCTTCCCGGCGGCTCCAGCTTCAGGCTGTAGCTCGAAGATGCCTTCCGTGAGAATTTAAATGAAGGCGACTATAATAAAATATCGCGTGATGAATGAATCATAGCTGGTAATGACCTACACATGAGAACAGGCAAACTACTAGAGGAGAATTAATGTATAGGATTGTGTTGATATAGTGTCATACGATTTTCAACCAACTTCTGAAAAGGAACTCAGTAATTCGGGTTCATTAATTAATTATTCAGTTCAGTTCAGTTTAGTAATTCTCAAAAAAAAAATCCAATACTAAAAAACGTATGCACCTATATCTAGAAATAATAATTTTAATTTCTTTTCATTGTCACTACTTATTGGATTCAAGATATAAAAAGCGTTAAAAAAAATTGACTTTTATAAGCGTTTTATAGGACATATTTTTACTATATATATAATAACTTATAATATATAAATATAAAAAAATATATATTATGAATGGTAAAAAGGTTTATGTCTATGCAAGAAATGTTCAGAATGAAATTTTTCAACATGCCATAAACTTATTGTTGCTTTTGACCTTGAATAAATTTTTGCAAGGGATCCATGGTGACTTTTTACATTTCATTTATTCTAAACATTTATATCCATTTCCAGCTCTACGCGAAACTACATGTCTTATTTAACTGAGCCGATATCTTTTCAAAGTGTGAGCCTCACCTTAATAAAAGATATCATTACTCTGTGATAAAAACTGTAGTCTATGCGAGAGCAAGCAAAGCGAATTCATGTGCATACGGTGACGCCAGAAATAAACTTACGCAACATTCTCTAAACTGTTTGGCGTCGATTGGAGATGTGAAATTGAGGCCCCACGTGTCGTTGGTCATGGGATCCTTCCAATAGACAAAGCATTCTGAGGCCTGCCCGATACGAGTGCCTGAAAAAAGAATTGCATATTAAGTAACTTTCTTTTCATTTAGTTTTTCTTTAGCGTCATTATGATCATCATAATCATTACTCTAAATAACCGCCTCCGTGGCTAATTGGTTTACGCGTCTACGTGTTAACCTGAGGTCCTGGGTTCGAATCCCGGGGAAACACAATAATGTTTCGGTTGGGTAGGCACAGAAGGCTGATCACCTACTTGCCTGTAAAGAAATGATTTGTGAAACAGATACAGCAATGTGTCTGCCCCAAGCCCCACTAGAGGTTACGGGAATTCACTACACTCTGAATAGATGTCTATATAATCTAACTCTGCCTAACTAGCTTTTATAGTCCACAACTTCGTCCGCGTGCTTACCGTATTTCTTATTATTATATACCATATAAGATACACATACAATAATGACAAACTTTCATACATCCTATCACCCCCTATTTCAAACATTTTAAGTTTTGTAATAAAAGGTAGCCTAGTGTTTTCCTAAGCTGTAGTTTATCACTATATTCATATATTAGTATAGTTCATAAAAATCGCTTCATAAAGGCGTGAAAATGTACCTAATAGACAGACTTACTTTCGTATTTATAATTAGTACGGATATCGGATATGTCTGTACACTGTTTCCATTTCATTTGTGATTTAGCGATACTAATAAATGAATGAACAAGTGAAAACTTAAACTACATTGTGTGTACTTTAAAAGAATTCTGTAACCGCAAAGAGAATCCGCGTTGAATCCAGTGTGCTTTGTACGTGTGGATTTCGCTCGATTGCCGTGTATCTGAAGTAAACTAGGTTACTGTCGGCCGGCTCACATTTTTCTCATACGTTAAATTCGTTTTAGAGTTTGAATCTCTTTGACTTTAATATTATCATAGCAGCACTAATAAAGTTCTTTTATTTACTAAACCATATATAAATGGAATAGTTTCGAGTCATAGAACTCCTCCTTTTCGTCAGTAGTTTAATAATAAAGGACTTACCGGGTTGCAATAGTCTAACGTCAAGTATTTTGTCGACTTGGGAGTTGTACGCGGTTATATGGAACACGCATTCCGGTGAGTCCTGGATGCAGGTGATGTTAACTGGCACCAGGTCCTCAGACACCTGCTGCCACTTCACGGTACCAGCGCCGCTCGCCGACACGTGGAATACTTCCGCCCACAGTCTGGGGAAGAATAAGGTCCTCTTGGCGTTACCATAATATAAAGCCTAACAAAATTATAGTTAACTATACATAGGTAATAAATAACTATTTTCGTTACAGAATAAAATGATTAGTTAAGTATTGTATTACATATCAAAATTGTATAGGAATCAAGTCCGTTTTGAGTATCGCTGCAATTCAGTATTATTTTTTTTAACTTTTTTAGATCGTTATTGATTCTTTTAAGTGAATTTAAAAAAAAAAATTTTGATTAAATAGAAAATAAATTATCAATCAGCATTCATATAAAAGTGTGTAATGGCATTAAAATTTCTGCATCGGAACTGAAAAATGTATATATGCAGGTGTATCGACGAATGTACTTGATTCCTACTCTTTTTATGTGTTAAGTTAAGCATAAAAGCGTAAATGAACACATATTCGCATTTATAATATTTTATAAATGTATATGATTTTACGCTTTATTCTGAATGCTAACAAATATTGCATATTAAAAATATAAGTAAGTAAATGAATGGTGAATAAAGTAAATACCTTAAGAGGTGTCCATCACGTCTTCGGGAGTTTTGCCACGGGCTGTCCTCATAGCGATAGGCCTTGCGGAGGATGGGTGCGCATGAGCACGACAGTTTGTTACCCATCGTGCGCGCGCCGCATTCGGCGCACTGAACTACGCTGCCTGCAAAGCGTTACATCAGGCTATATTGATTTCTTACATTCTATAATCAATTGTTGATCCGTCCTGAACACGTCAGCTTTCGAAAAAACGCATCGAACTGCTTCATTTGAATATGACGATGCCACAGATACACTAATTAAAAATTATCTACAATTGCACTTGTTTTTATTTGCGATAAATAATGTTCTTAGCCTTTGACTTACTGAATTATTATCTTTAATAACTACAAGTAAGGCAAATCAGGCATATATAGGTCACTTGTAAAATTTACGTTCGAGTTACTTAAACTCCGTTTTAAAAAGTATTAAGTAAAAGATATACACATGCAAACCTTTTACTTAATATTTCAACTCTGACAAGTTATTGACAACGTTCTCAATAAGGCTATATTCTATGTATGGATCTTATTAGTGTCAACTTAGAACTGGAAGCCAGCTGGCATTTTAACAAGATATTCTACTTCGGTTTTAGCTTAGTTTAATTAACGACTTAAGAAGCATATTTTCAAAAATAGAACCTTAATTAGCCTGTTATTTGTTTTTTTTAATAATATAACACGTTTAAGATCGCCTCTGTGGAGAAGTGGTCCTAAGTTCCAATCTCGGAGAAACAAATAAACATACAGCGTATAAAAAATACTCTTATGAACGGATTGTAGCTACTGAATTAATTTCGCCCTTACAGGATAGTAACAACATTTTATTTGATCAAGTCGCGTCTAAATAGGCTGTTTGCATATTTTTAAGTTATTTAAAATTATTGGTGGATGATCGCATCTTTATTCTTTAAAATTTAAAGAGATCTTACTACAGAAATTCCAAAACCAAATTCAAAAGATGGCAACACCTTTAAATATTATCGATGCGTGACATATCTAAGAAGGCCGTAATATAATATATAGTTTAAAATAGAGGACAACAATATGTGATTCTCTAAAATCTAATCGATCTATAAGCACTTTTTATGTTTTTTTGTGTATAATATTTTTATTAATTATGTAGGTATTGTGTCGTCTCGATAAGTTACGTAGTTAGAAAAAATTAACAGCATTAAAGATACCTTATACGAATAATTGAAGTATAAGTTAAATAATTATATTATTATGCTCCATGCATTGCAGTGCAACAGATTTTAAATACAAACATATAGAATAATGAACGTAGTAAATAAAAAATGTATAATTAAATAAAAAGGTACAATATATTGACAGTACTTTTGACAGACGAATCCTTTATCTCACCGAATAAATTGTCTCTTGTGGCCTACGCTTCAGAAGTAATCATTTATATTTATTGAATCAACTTCATACTGGTTGTATCTTTTACAAAATTTTTATTAATTACTATCACAATATACAATCAGACCGCCCATAATATATTTGACAAATGACGAATGTTGAAAAAGAAGATAGCGGATTGCCTCCAAAAACTCTCAAAACCATGTCATTAAATATTAATTATTATTTATACAAATCAGTTTATATTACATTCATTTACTGAGATTATTATGAATTATTACTATTTATTTAAATACTGCAAGAAAAACTGTACAAATTTGATAATTCTTTACATATAAATAATTTAAATAAGAAATTCCGTCGATCGTCGTATTTTGTACTTTAAGGTTGTTAAATAACAGATAGTCTATGAATTACACTCATTAGGCATACACTATGGAGACAGAGATTCACATTACAAGAGATGCTTAGATTTAAGTATTGATTTTAGTCTAATAAAGGTAAATTGTTGTTGTAAATTAATAAATGTTAGATATAATATAATTATTCTAAGTTCCACTCACCCGTGGTCCCGTGATGTCACCAGGTCGCATCAGATCGAGACAACGAGTGTCCACGGTTTAAACTCTGCGACCGCTGAGTGCCGTGTCTGTGGTGATGTTTCACACTTCCATGCTGCAAACGTCATTCCATTACGTCATCTAGTTGTTGATCATATTGTCAAGTCCATCTCACGAAATAAGGCTCCGACTCACGATGATTATTTCAAAATAGACATTGAATAATATGGATTATTTTTAAGATTCATATAATTCAACATTCTAATATAAAAATAATGAATAAACTATCAAATAAATTAACGGATTGTATGTAAGGATGATTGTATTCAGATACTTCAATATCTTAAAGCGATAGACATGTTTTAACTTAATATTTTGTACAATATATGATGATATTAAATAAATAATAATAAGCTGTTAAGTTCGGTTTTTGAATTAAATAATAGTTAAAAGATCATTGTTTAAAAAAAGAGAAGTATGGAGAATAGTTGTCGAAAACATCATTGGGAGATCGGAAATCACACATACAAACTTGGGCCCAAATGTACAAGTATGAAAGTTATTTCAACTAATAGTTTATATAAATAAATGCTCACAATAAATTCTTTTTCATTCTGTAAGCAGAATTATTAGATAATTTAGTACAAATGAGGTTATGTGAAAACGTACATATATCCGACTATATTTTTAGGTTAGCGTGGGTCGTACAGGTTAGCAAGATCCAATAGCCGTAATGAGAAAACAGGGGTTGTCGAAAAATATCATAAAACAATTGCAAACACTCAAACGCCACCTACACGCACTAGACGAAAATATGAATGAATAACAGATAGAAATTAGTGATCTGTCAAAAAAAAATCCGGATCTCTCGGCTGCATGCAGATTAAATAAATAATTAAATATTAAAAGGAGACTGTATTATGCAGAGCTTTTATTATTTGAAGTATCTATAAAAACATAAAATAAAACAAAAATGTTATCATAGTATGTTATGAATAATAGCTAAACACTAACAATCGTATATACTGAGAATCCTAAGTGAAACTACTGGTAACCTTTTAAATTTAACAATTTACCGATCAAAAAATTAACATTAATACAATCCGTCTTATGAATTTCTTATTTACTCAAAATTCACAACCAAGACCCAATTCGAACAGCACGACACGAGTCGGTCGAACGCTCTATCATTATCTTGTATGAATATACTTTTCATAAAAACAATCTCCTCTAAAAATTGATTTTGATGAGTTTAATATTAAACAAAAAATATTACCAGTTAATTGTGGATATTATAATATTAACGAATATAATTGTTTCAAATGTTTAATGATATCAAACCTCTTATTTAATTGCTGTTAATATAGAAAATGCAGTTCACCGTTTGTGATGAGAAGCCTATATTTCGTGAGATGGACTTTATCGTATCGATGGATTACATAACTTACTTATTAATTGGAGTATATTTTACATAAATAGTTTTAGAATTATTCTATTTATATACCTTTTTTTAAATGTAAGTACAAAACACATTCATGCAAAATATGAGATTTATTTTTATGTAACGCTTTTAAATTAATTATTGCCCATTTCTTATATTACATATATAAATTAAATTGCATATAGGCAATCTAATGACTGTATAAATAAGTCTCATATTAAAATAAATTTAATGTTTATCATGATTGTTGATATAAAACAAGCATGTTGAAACTAAACAATTTTAATATCACTAAAGCTGCCTGTAATTGAAAGAAAAAATGCTATATTTTATTATATATAGCGTCAACCAGATTTCATCATGTAATGAAAAATAAAATGGCAACGAAATGATTTTAATATTTTATGTCTTTAACTTAGTTTGAGTCCTACATAACCTTTTAAGTTGTGTAAGATGAAGGTTATGTTGTCTTTAGTACCTAAATTTTGCTATAAATCATAGAATTTAGATATTATACTTGTATTATTTAACGCTCATTAGAGATTTGATACAGATTTAACGTGTCTTACTTTGGCATCGTACCGACGATGGAGGACCGATTTCGATTCGGTTTTTTGTATTAATTTATCTGTTTATCCATTGATTAAGCATTCTTATTAGTAATTGACGTCATGTCAAAAGGTTTTTTTAATTGTCTTGAATTTCATTTAAACTATAAGCTTATGTGTAATATTAGCATTAGTGATGCACAATCTCAGATCGAACGTAATATACATTAAATATATTATATTATACTGAGTACCTATTAGAGCAAAAAGTAACGTGATTTCTACCTCTACGATACAATTCATACGTATATATTATTATCCATTTCTAAGCCGCTAGAGCTGGTTAAAAAATAAGTCTTTTACAGAGTATTTTGATTTAGCTAGAAGCCCTAGGAAGTAACTATGTGTGACGCTGACCTACAGGCACCAGCATGATTCACTTGTAAATACTAAATGTGACATAGAAACAAATAAACAGAAATCTAAGGAAATATCGTCATATCACCATCGAAAGTACTTCAAAGTAAATGGGTCGCGAGGTTATATTTTCAAGTTCATATTGATTTTATGTGATATGCCTAAGTCTAGGCTATCAAATAGGAATTAAAATTCAAGAGCCGCATTTCATTCTTGACGTTGAGCCTCAGAGGGATAAGTTATGTGTGTATGTATAAATGTGGGTCAATCCTATAAACCACTAATCGGTAGATACGAGGGTAGATATTTCACGAAATAAAAATAGATTGTTCTATGTTTTATGCTATTCGTTGCAGATATAAAGTAGATTCTTAGTTTTTTTATATTTCTTCATACCTATAACTAATAATTAAATAAGACATTACACTAGTTTTAACTAGGGTTTTCTTAAACATGTATTTTAAAAGTGCGTGATCATGCAAACAAACGTATTTTTATCACATACAATACTGTGCAAGTCATGTATTTATATTTATTTTATTTTAATTCGATTAGTATTTAACTTTAAAGGAGTACAGAAGGGAGTGGATACAATCACTTTCAGTGCATATTAAACGTATTACGAACCTCGAAGTTATTCCAATTTTGCGACGAAAATTTAGCAGCCTCCACACTTTCTTTAGCACCCATGGCTCCCATGAATATCGCGGTATCACTTAAAATGAGTTATGGCAATCGAATCGAATGCGTATGTTAACGGTTCGTGACACTGTGATGTGCGCTACGACTGTGCTCTCTGCAGAGAGTATTTGAATAAACTTTAAATACCTCTAAGATAGCTCGTTCATAAAGTTTAAATATTCACAGCGACGAATGTAATATGAAGGGTGTATTGCAGCGAGCAAGCGCACGAAGCGAGGGCCCGTGGGTGCAGGCGGAGGCGTGAGGTGCGGCGTGTAAACACCGCCAGCTGCTGCGTCGCCCGACCGTGTCTGCCGGTGCTGGTCTGCCCACGCTGGCAGCTGCCTGCCCACCCGCACCTGCCCGGACCACTAGTGCACTACTCCGCCGCTACCTAACCACCCTATGGCGCGATTACACCATTCAATCTCTAAATGCGTATTAGATATGCGTCAACACGATAAGCCGAAGTGCGAAAGGTGGACACCGGCGGCCCTACTAGACATGAGAGCGGACTGGGTCGTGAGTGGAGCGTGCGTGGAGGCGCCGTCGCGCACGCTCGCCGCCCGCCCGCCCCGCGCCCGCCCAATACCCGAGACGCACCGACGCCCAAACCTAGCGAAAGATATGACGGCCAGCGCCCAACGTATAATTTTCTTTTATTTCGTTTCAATACAGAAGTCACCGATTGACTAGAAAAAATCAGCATTGGATAGAGTATGACAAACAAGGTGTAATTGCCACGATAGAATGCTTAAAATATAATAAATGTAATATTTGCCGAAATTAAGAAGATCATCAATGAGTTGCCGGTATGGAAGGGCGCGGGGGGATGCGCGCGCACATTTTCCGAGACATTCGATTTTGGTCCATGACTGTAGGATGCTTACTGTGGTCCACCGAGTGATTTAATAGTTATTTTTGACTATCATACCACATAAATCTTAAAGAACTTCAAACATAATTTTCCTTTCTGTAGATTAACTTTTAACTGGTACCCCACCACTTATAATAAAATATCTTATTTTATTTTTAAATGGTCGAAACAAATAAGTATTTTAAAAAAATGTTATTTCTATCAATATATAAATTATAGATGCGAAAGTAACTCTATATTGTAACTCTCTGTTACGCTTTCACGCCTAAACTACTTAATTTATTTAGATGAACTTTGATACAGTGATAGACTGCAGCTTGGGAAACAATATAGCCTACCTTTTATGTTCAAAATATTCTTTTATTTGATTTTTAATTGTTGTTTATTAAAAAAACTAGTTTATATAATTATAAATGAAAGTTTGACCTAAATTATCGATTTGATTTTATTAATTGTTTGAACGAACAAAGAGAACGCTGTTTGATTATATTAAACGGGGACCGAAAATACATGATAACTCTATAATATTATCTAGAAAAATTTATATCTGTGTGCTTTTATATGTGATAAATAAAGTCAAATACACCGGGTTTAATTTAAAAAATTCTTCCCCTAATTGAAATTTACACTTTTTTCGAGTGACTTACGGATGAACTCGCGAGTAAAAGCCAGCTTTTCAATAAAGCATATTAAATTACAAATCATTGAAACGGTTGGTATATTGAAACCACCTCTTTAGGTCGGTTATTAGCCACGAATACAGTCTAGGCGAACAAACTGTAACTAACAAATATAATAAACGTTATTGACATCAAAGAACTTTTTTTTTAACCAGGAAACCTCAAAATATTCATTTTTATTTGTATTTGTGTATAAAAATTAAATAATTTGGAAAATTATTCAAATGATTTATATATCTACCGAGTTTCAAACATTTGGCTTGTAGAATTTTTCCGTTATGTTTATTACTTAGTATTTATTCTTTTGATTATTTTATGTATCAGTATTTCTAGCTTTTTTAAAGAATTTTATTTAACGCATTTTGAGTGGAACGTTTACGAGACCATTAACAGATGAACAAAAATTGGAACCAACACATTGTCTAAACTAAACTATATGATTTTATAAATTTTCTTAGATTTTCCAAAGAGTTCCGGAACAAAATTAATAAATTATATGTGATTACCCTCTTAACTTAAAGTATGCTCTACAAAGAAACCATTAAAATCTGTTCAAAATTTGCCTCACTATAGCAAAACAGAAATACAAAAATCTTAAATTTTGAATAATTAGCTTTAGTTAAAAAAAATTAAACGTCAAATTAATAAGTAGAGTGCTTTAAAAATGTAAAACGGTAATTTAAAACTATATGTTTAAGCTAAGTAGTCAAATGAACGTAGTTACCCCATTGTTTTAGCACCTTCGTACTCAACACAATACCTTCTTGCTTTACTTATAATCATTATGTAAAAGTTATTCTCTTAGACTTTCGTGAGTCTAACGCGGCACGAACCTTACGACTTTATGTATGGAAATTTTGCAAACTAGCGTGAGTGTCAATGTCATTCCCACATAAAATGTCTTTTTCTTCAACTTAACAGCTGAATTTGGTGAAATTATGCGATCGGGAAATTTGTTTTGCAATAAATTCATTTTTTCGGCAGCTGTGTGACATGTGGCACTGTCTTGTTGAAACCACATGTTAGTTATAATTCATGTTAGCTATCATCAATAATAGACCAAGATTGAGTTAATCAGAAGGACGATTATGTTGATCGAAAATGTCCCGAACTGTAACTTTTACAGATCCACCATTTTCATTGTCAATTTTTATTATTTTAGTGCGATTCTCGAGCGAAATTAAATTCATTGTAACAATTGGCCAAGCAAAAAATGAACTGTCAAAACTATCATGTAGTTGAGACCATATTGAAAAACAAATTTCTTGTTGAAAAAAAAATGAATTCTATATTTAAAAAAACCAGTGTCTGATCGACTAAGTTTATAGTCTATAGATACTGGATTTCAAAGTAGCTATTCCAGGAAGTTGAGATATTTGAATTAAAAAAACATAACTATTAAAATGTATGTTACGTTTTGAAGTATAAGGACACTTATATAGCCTATGCGTCAACCATGAGTTAGATAAGGTATTATCGAGTCTGCCTAAAATATTAATAATATTTACAAGTGAAATTTAAAAAAATCCCCGATATGGTAATTAAAAATAAGAATATCTCATAAACGGATAAACCGTCAGCTTTCAAACCTAAAAAACCGCATCCAAATTGGCCTATTCGTTTAGAAGCTACGATGCTGGTGACAAAAACACAGACACATCAAATTAATAACATTCCACTTTTTTCGTCGGGGTTAAAAATGTGACAGCATTTACGTGTTTAACTGTTACGCACACACTTACATAGCTACCATATTACACATCAAAATGGCAGCCCTTACGGAAAACACATATAATATTTTTAAAAATAAATTATTACGTTTGTGTTCTTTATTTAAGATAATATTTATATTAAAATGTGTTTTTAAATTTTAAAGCAATAAATAAATCATTCATTAATTCTATTTTGACACGAGAAAAAATATCTCAACTTTTTTTGATGTGTAGTTGAAAGTAAAAAATCCAAAATTTCAATACTAAACTCATAAATAATCGACATACTTAGGTGCAAGCAAACCTTAAACGAGATTATTTATTTTTCTTTATTAAGACACGTTCACTGTATTGAACTCAGAGAAGGGTGGGTCACATATCCCGCTGGCGAGCAAGTAGGTACGGTGAATGATTTAAGAGTAGATGAAGCGAAAGAGCAATGTTAAGATATTGAGTCTCTGCCTGTTTCTTGGCTAATGTCTCATAATAATTTAAACAAAATAATAATTACATTGGAACACTGACAATCAATATAACCAGGTACAACTTGCACTGACTGGTTATGGCTTATGTATTATAATAATTTCAGTTGTTTGAAAAGCATCTTTGCTTATCAATAAAATAAACTCTGGTTTGGTACAATTTCATTTTAAACATTATTTCAAATAAAATAATAATCTACGCTAAAATTTAAAAGCAATATCAAAAGTTATGTTGCCGAGTCTGTGGCATCATAACTCTTAAACCAATATTTCGATTTTAATGTATTTTTTTTTTTGTTTGAAAGTTGATTAATCTTATTTATGAAAATGATCTATTTATGAGATATTGTTATTTGTGATCGCTATATCGAGAAAAGTGAAATGAAGTCCCGTGTCCCCTAGTGGGGTATGCGGCAGATGCATTTCACATCTGTTTCACTGATCGATTTTTTCTTTAGGGGCAAGTAGGTGATCGGCCTTCTATGCCCTGCCAGACCGAGTTTTTTTATATCCACCTAATCGAACCTAGGACCTCTCGGTTAACGCTTACGCACTTACCACTAGACCAAGAAGGCGCTATATCTAGAGCTTATATAAATTGACTTAAATTTTACTTTATAACTAAATTTTAATAAATAAAACTTATATAAATGAAATTTAATAAATAAAATTTACAACCAATTCTCTGGACTTAATGAACATTTTTATAGTAAATAATTAACCTAGAAGAAAAGTAGGTGAAATATTAAAACGAATTTAAAATTGGAACTATTTCTGTCCATCGCAGCGCTACTGTTTGCTACGAAAATGCTACGAAAGATTTTCCTTCGTAGGTAACGGCGCTATTTGTACTTTGATGAGTAAAATAGCATTTACGCTTACAGTTTTTTTGTTTTATCATACTGTCTCTCTCATTTCACACCGTTAAAGATTAAGAATGCCAAAATCTTCATTTCATCTTGGTCATTATTCTAAAAATATTAACCTGGAAGAACTCGCTGATTAGCGATAAGGCCGCCCGTTGCACTCCAATTAGATTAAGTTACTATCTGTATTGTATTGTTATTGCAACAAAGTGTTAATAAATAAATATTTTTTTCTATTTCCATTTTAAAAAAATTGTAAATATTAATACAAGATGTTATAAAAGTTTTTTCTCCTACAATTATGATGCCCTCAATTTAATGGTTATGTATCATTTTACATCTGCATTAAGAAAATTGTTGGAAATTATAAGTCTTACGAATTTTTAATTCTATAAAGTTGGTTTTATGCAAGAATATTAAAATCATATATGTTTTTTAAAACCACTTTATATACATACGGTATGATTGAATAAAAAGAAAATCATTTTTTTACGTGGTAAATTAAGTAGATTAGCGCTATTTCAAGACCCACTATAAAATAGAATCGACAAAATGTTCTAATAACGCGGTATTGCAACCAGCATTTTGAGTATATACCCTAACGGTTATGATGAGTTTTTCTATATACCTATTACCTATATATTTTAATGTCCATGTAAGAACAAATATTTTGGTAATTAAAAAGATGTACATATGTTGTTTGAGCTAAGGGTTGCATTACATACTCGCGTGTCTATATAAGTTTTGAGGTCATGGTCCAAGCAAACGCTTAAGACACTCATGCGAACAGAATTGCAGGCAAAGTAGGCAAGGCAGACCCTCCAAATGCGGATACGACTTTTAACTGGCACAGTTTTCGTATTAATAAAACTAATGATTTTTATTTCGAAATGATCAAAATGTAACTAATGAATTAATCTTTCTAATTCTCATGCCTTATCTAACATTCTGAACTAATGACGCGTCGAGCAGATGCTCTGTATGAAGCTAAATGATACTATTATTTATTATACAGTAAGTACTACGCGATGCTAAATGTTTGCGATGAAGATTCTTAGAGCTTCCGACGATCGAAGCTTCTATAGCAATGATTCCTCTAATTCTATAAAGCGAATTCGTACTACTATAACTTCCCAGTCAGCAACATTCAACTTACCATAAGCACATATTATGTGCCAATTATTATTGTCCAAGCTAGCTTATTTTTATTCAATTTCACGTATAAGAAAAATCACAACCGAAACTTAGGAGGCAAATTGTTAGCCTTTTTTTAAATTAAATCGGTATAACGTCACAAATCTGTAATAAACAACAAAGTTGCCTAACCTAATACAGTATATAAACGCTCTTCTACCTTCTTTATTCGTCTACCTTCTGAGAATGTTAAACCAATTCCTCAAGGTGTCACATAACCCCTTACGTTTGCAACTGACATAACAGATTATAATTTTATCAATTGTATTATAACGAGTATGCGATTCTGATCCTACCTTATCGTAAGGTAATTCTACATAATAATATATGATTTTAAACATATTATATTATGTATAAAATCAATAGGAACTCTAAATGGCGTTAAAAATTGCAATGTTATGGAAATTAAAGGAAAAAACAGACGTAACGAAAATTTGCCTAGCCGGTCACGCGAGAACAGTGTCGTAATGCACCTGCTAATTATGTTCAAGATATGAAGATCAAAAAGTGAAACGTCAAGTGATTTGCACTATAATTTGTGCTGAGCCAGTAAGTGACCGTTCTTTGGCTCGCGGCGCGGCACACACTGGGGCGGCGGCGGCGGCGGACACGGCAGCGTTACGTCAGAGAGGGGAAGGTCGCAGAGGAGAGCTCGGAGGAAGGGAGTGGGGTGAGCGGGGTGGCAAGTTCCAAACTGCTGCATCCTCGAAGCGCCCATCCTTGGGCGAGCGCAGCTGAAAAACGTAATGTCGATCTTTAAGACTGTACCAAAAACAATTGTTAGTGGAATCAAAATAAGAAGTCTTATTTTAAAGTAAGATAGTAGTGCCGTTATCTAGGTACAGTTTGTCGAAATTATCATAAGGCCACACTCTTCTAATATCATTGTGTTAAATGCCGATGCCCTTAATCTAAATAAGCCATTTTACATGCATGTTCCAATGTGAATCTGTTAATAGATTATTTAAATTAATAAAAACACAATTGATAAGACGTAGTAAGATAAGAAGTAAAGTTACTCTAAGTACTTACTACTAACACCATCTAGTGAAACTATTACTAATGATAAGTTTTACTGCCATCTTTCGGATATATGCAAAAACAAAATGACTCTACGAGGTCCAAAATAATATGATGTAGATGAGTTATTGTTAGTGGCGCTAATATATGATTTCTAAGTAGTCTATTTAATTTGAACCGTCAATAATGATTAAATTGACAATTATCATTACAGTCATGGTTAATTTTTAATAGCTTTTTGAGGGTACAAAATAAGACAATATTTTATTTAAATGTTCAAACTTGAACTCAAAAATAGTTTATTTCATAATATAATACCATTTACATTGTGAATTCAATGTTCATTCAAGAATACACCCAGAGAAGAACAGCCAAGAAACTTGGGATGTTACGTTACTGTTGCGTGGGATGGGAAAAATGTATTCAGGTTTTAGCTAGCAATAAAAGGCATAATATGTGCATTTTTGTTATACTTTTCTTTGAAAAATAAAAAAGAACAAAATTTAAACTCTAGTCATACGCTTAATACAAAATCTTCGCTTACCCAGCGAAGGTAAGCCGAAAAAAATGCTAGACTTTGTATATGTTACGATTAACTTATGAATAAACTCTTTTAATAAAATTGAGGTAGATGATTTTCAAAGTCTTCAAAATCTTATAAATAACTAGACTACTCTAACATAGACACTTAAAACCCGTATATATAATACCTTATATAATTATTATGTAAGTTTTAATTACACAAAATTATGTTTACTATAGAAATTTAAAAAACACTTTTCATTAAATTATCATGATGGAGTAAATAATGATATTACATACGATTTCATATTTCTTTTACATTCTGTTATCCATGTATCAACCAAGAGTTTGACAAAGTATTATTTGATATCAACTGCATTAAATATTTGTATGAAAAATTTGACAGCGCCTCAAGCACTGTTATATCACTATGGTTCCAGTGTTGTGGCTTTAAGTGATAAGGAAATCAAAACTCATGGTTAAACTCATGGTTGAGGCAGACAAATATACTGGTACACAAACAAATTGGATTTTTAATTCATCCTAATTCATGATCAATATAAATCAAACATCATAGGAAATAATTCTGAAATGCTAATAACTATTTTTACTTTTATCCGTATGTAAATTAAAATTATTTTATTGCTTTAACGCTTAACCTATTTAACAAATAATAAAGAAGGGAGAAACATCAGAAAATGATAAATTGTACGGGGATATGTTAATTGCTCCATCAATTCAACTGTTCCTTGAATTGATGGCCAAACTTTAAGGGCTTTCTTAAAACGCAATACGTGTGCAGCGAGCGTGTCAGCATATCTCAAACATAAATAACTGTTTAACCCATTTTAAAATAATTCTACATTAAAAAATACTTATAGCTAGACTGTTTATCAAAGATTATGATTGCTAGGATCACTGGTGGGTAGTGCATTTCATAAACAAAAAGACCAACCTACCCTCAATCTCAGATAAATAGTATAAGCTATATTTTGCAAATATTTTTTATAATATTACAGCTTAGTTATGCGCTAAGTTTTATAAGTTATAATATTTAAAGTTTTTAATATGGATAAATTAATTAATTTTTAATGATAGGTACACTGAACCATAAATTACCATAGTCAGTTTGTTGCAAAAGCTAAAGCGTATTTTTTTTCATACAAATATTTTAAAAAAAGGTTACGGTAAAGCTTGTAAAATTAATATTAAATTATTAAAAAGAATTATTGATGTAGTAATTATGCGGTACCTATATAGAATTAAGTACATTATTATATTTGGTAGAATAATGACACTGTATCGCACTTGTGGGTACTTTTATAGTATCTATATAGTATATTAGTAGTAAGTTATTTCGTCTGGATCTGTATCCGGCTATTTATTTTATATCGGTTGGAATTTTATTACTTTAAATAAAATGCAATAGAATATGAATTCCGTCTCTATTAACTTCGATGGGGTAGCGGTAATAACCATTGTAACGACAGAAATTATCTACGATTAAAAATCGCGGTCATTTTTTTTATCTACAATGACTATTTAAAATTGTTTACATGCATTTTGCTCTAAATCTAACCAATGAGTAGGTAAATTTATAATTTTTTCATTGATAACATTCAAAATGGAGTCTACACTTCCTTTTCATTCAATTATATTCATACTTTTGTACCAAATTGTGTACATTTTATTCTCATTTATTATTTATACTTCAAAGATGACTCCAAAGAGGCCTTCTACAATTCAGGCGTTGACATAGTAAACATAACAAAAATCTTTCTTTTTTTTATTTTAGGCCATGTTTCTTAAAAATAAACAAGCCTGTGATAATTTATTTCTTACGTCAATGAAATTTAATAAATAAATTTTAAAATGAGTTAAATCTGCAATGCTGTCTTAACTATTTGATTATTAGAATAACATTCAATTATGATTATATTGAGTTTAAAATATGGCAGTGTATACACTATAAACTATTATAGAACTACGTCGATGGGTTTTATTTTAAATAACTAAAGATGGCGCATCATTGTTTTTAAATTTCCGTATCGATTTGTAATATAAAGATTGAGCAAAAACTTGTATGAGATTTTTTTATATTTTATGGTTGTTTGAAAAATAAATTGTACGAAGCTTACAAAATTAATTTAAAAACCTAGATATAAGCAGAAATTTTCAATAATAATATTTCCAATGACTTTTATTTTGCTTTGATAACTTTTATTTTGAATTCGGCCGTGAATATTGCGTAAACTTACTAAACTTAAAATTACGGGTTTAAGTTAGAGTCGGATTGCAATCAAATAAGGTCCAATTTAATAAAAATTGGATTTTTATTGTATTTCTCACCGTTACAACTAATGTTGTTAACGAAGTAGTCAGTGTCAAAAATACCCGTTAACGAAACATGTAGTTGTAACAAGGGCTCGAATTCAAGCCCTCTTACTTATAAACGTTACTTAAAATAATCTCAAATCTCAATCTGTCACATCTTTTTTTTAAATTCACTTCTACCCCGGCTAATTTGTGTCCGGGATTCTTTTTCTAAGAATGTCAATACTGGCTTTAAAGGCCCGCGCTTACCCAGCTTCAACTCTAATATCCATTTCCGTAGACGTGCATTTGTTAAAAAAAAGCTAGACAACGTTGAGCTTAGATCTTAACTGAACAACCGTTTATAAATAACGGGGAGTTTTCACTTCAAATTATGTGAACAAGTATATTATATATTTAATAATATTAATTTCGGGAGGGCACGCTATAGACCAATAATTGTGAAGTGAAACATAAAAATATGAAAGTAAGATAAAAGCGGTTGATACTTTATAAAAACTTTGAACTCTGCCAAACGTTTATAAGTAAGTCCTGGCTGGTACTGTAATCTCGAAAAAGACCCGACGTAATCTATACTTATGTGACATAAAATTGCGCATATAACAACAACATAATTATATTTAAAAATAGTCATAAAGTCACACAACTTTGGGTAAAAGTAAAAAAATTGAGTATAAAACACTCGAACACATATAATTTGTACTACGTTACATGAAACTTAAGTAAAATCTACGTCAAATATTTTTGTACTTTTGTTATTCAGTCTTCTAAATACAAATAATATTTAAACGTCTTTAGTTAATGAGGTAGTTGTTTTCAATTAAACGTAACTTAAAACTACTTTGTACCATAGACATAGAGATTGACCAGAGACACTCTATAAAAAAATTGATTCTTTAATTAATATTATCTGTAAGCAAGTAACATTTAAAAAAATTTTTTATTACGTTTAAACTTTTTAATTATATTAAATGAAAGTTGTCATTATTTTCTGATAGGAAAAGAAAGTCTTGTCGCTTAAGTATAGCTAAGTTTTCTTTAGTACAAAAAGCCATGAAACGCCCATTAAACAGATACCCTACTATGGAAGGAAATGTCACGCGTCTCTTTCTTTGCGATACTGGAAATAGAGCTCTTGTGCACGCCATTGACAGTTCCATATCTCCATGTCTATGGTCCATTCTCTATGGTAATAACCCATTCAAATTAGTGGGAGAAAAAAACCGACTTCTTTGGTCAATAGTTGGCGTAAAATTAATAAATTAAATTATTAATAATTAAATCCTTTGATATAGAAAATATCTTTTCTCTGAAGCCGGTTATATTGTTCTTGTTATTGAGGTTTTTCCTCTTGGCTGCCTGGCGAACTGCTCGATTTCTTGGAATCGTCTTTTTTCTCAACCTAGAATTTAAAATAATAGTTTTAACTTTTGACTTTAAATATTTATATTTAGAGCTATGATAGAAGAAAAATGAAAGTAAAGTATTATTATAATAATATTCTGCTAAAATGATAGATTACTGCGGTCAAAGTCAAAGTCAAAATATCTTTATTCATTGAAATCATATTTGATCAATTTGAATCGTCATTTTTTTTAATATGATGTAGTTTACAAAAAAAAATATTGTAAAAAATAATAATAGAATATTTGGTTTTATTAAGACATAGTTAGAGCAGGTTCATTCCCAAGCTTTTTTATAAAGTTTTCTTTTAATTGTGTTTTTAAATTTATTCACTGACAATTTAAGCATATCACTTGGGAGTTTATTATAAAAGCGTATACATTGCCCTTTAAAGGATTTACTAACTTTATGGAGCCTACTAGTGGCAACAGCGAGTTTATCTGGTGGTTATAATCATTGTTTCATTTTGTGGAGATACAACAGTTTTTTTTTTTGTTTTTGTTTCAAAATTTATTTCATCACCCAATTTATCGCAACTAGTGTACATAAAAAGATTCCTAGCAGTGATAAAAGTAAATAATAATATAGTTTTAAATTATCTAAATATTAGACATCTATACAAACTATGTCAGGTATACTTAATCAATATATGAATGCTTAATAAAAAAAATTTAATTGAGATTATATGCGATATTTCGTTAATTATCGAATTTTTAAAGTTGTGGGTAGTTTTATAAAAATTCATTAAAATTGCAAACGATCAATTCATAATAATCAGCGCAAACGAGGGCATAGAATGTTAACCATGTTTTTAAATTCCTTGAGTGAGGCCCAGTGGGCGGCGCCATGATTCAACAGTTGGTACTGGCAATACTGAACACTTGATGTCGCTGTCAAAGTCAATGGCCGTTTTTGTTGTTAGGTTGGTACTATGTGTTGAGATTTACGATCATGGATGTTATGAGAGAAGGAGAACGATCGCTACGTACTAAAGCTAGCCTGCCTATCCCTGATAATTTGAAGAATTTATAAATTCATTTTTCAGCCACTAGTCGCGCTATCGTCGCTGAGTAATATCTGCGAAGTTAGCTGTTTATGAGTATGTACTATGTACAAGTAGGTGAAGTTAATTGAATTGAGATAATTTAGCGATCGCAGCGCCTCACTTATTTTGTCCATATTTCTAGGACACTATTTCCTACAGCGATCGTTCTCCTCCCTAACCTCCATGTTTACGATGATGGTGGATCAGTGTTTTTAGGTTATACTGTTTAGTTTTGCAATGTGATATTTAGAAAACACTTAGGTTATGCACTTTTATCTCTCTATTGGACCGCCTCCTTGGTCTAGTGGTAAGCGCGTAAGCGTTACAACCGAGAGGTCCTGGGTTCGATTCCCGGCGGAGATAAAAAAAAAAACTCGGTCTGGCAGGACATAGAAGGCTGATCACCTACTTGCCCCTAAAGAAAAAAATTGATCAGTGAAACAGATGTGAAATGCATCTGCCCCATACCCCACTAGGGGACACGGGACTTCACTTAGGTTATGCACTACACTTAGTTCTTATTTGGAGCAACTCTCAATTGTTCTTCCCGAATTGATAGTTTTCACTTAGTATTCTATAGATTTACGTTGAAGTTTTAATTATATTCGCGAAGCTCGCTAACGAACGTGTTTACTTTAGTAATACCGGAAAAGGAACTTGAGCGTGGTAATACAAATAAATAAATTAGAGCAGAGTGTATTAAAATAATGTCTTTAGTATTTTACATTATCTAATATTTTGTAATAGTATGTGTCTAAATTAATTATTATTACTATAACCTGTGTCTGAAGTTATGTGCTTAGGAAGACTTGTGTCTAATAGAAGTACTTTAAAGCTGTGGTTTCGATTGCACATTAAAGATCTGCAAGTTATGTAACACTGACAATTATGTGTACGTAGGTAGTTTTATTAAAACGTAATAGACAAACTCAATCACTTTTATAGTAGTAAATAGGATTCGTTAATATTAGTTACAACACCTGCTTCATAATAAAAAGGTTTATGTACCAGGGATTTTAGGGCATACTTAGTTAAAATTCGCTACAGTTAATTTTGATATATACGGTGGATTGGCTTTACTTTGAACTTTTCTTTATTAGTTCTTTAACTAAGAACCCTTGTTCTTAAGTTACCTTGACGGGGCATTCAGCAAGAAGGTGGTCCTCGCTCTTGCACATGTGACATCTCTTTGGTTGAGGATCGAGGTTGCACTTTGCTGCTATGTGGTTCGCGAATTCACCACAGTTGTAGCAGCTGAAATATTCACAGCGAATTTTTAAATCTCACAGTTGTAAGCTCGATGAAAAATTGGCCGAGTTTTAAGTTTGATGTTTGTTGTGGCGTCCATGGAGTGATTTCGACGATTACAAAACCTACAAAATCTGTTCATCCATTTATGAGATATCTTACGTCAGAAATACACTTGTAGTGTGGTGTGTCGTGACACGTCAGAACGATATCAGTTTCATAAATTTAGTATGGCTAGGAACATATAATTCTCATGTGTTGCGTTCCCTTGCGATAAGTCGTGACGCAGACAGATAACCCAATACATAATAATTAATATTATTATTTCTAGACGCGCGCATACTATTTTAATTTGTTTAAAATGTCTGAAGAATTAATTAAACTTGTTTTGGTACGCTGCAATTGCAAGTGTGTACTGCAGTAGTACGATTGATATTGTTCAAAAATAACGTCAGAGGGCGTCAAGTCACGAAACATTAGTGTGCACAGCCACCGTCACGAACGACGCTCCACAACATACCACACCACAATAATTAATTTCTGCCATTATTTGTTATCATCGTGTCGAAGAGTTTTTTAAGTTGTCTTCAATTTCACTCTTTATATAGATCTTCATAAATTGTGGCAAAGATCAATATCGATCAGTCTTTCAGTAGTAACAATGCCATAGACAGTGACCCAGACATGTCCTTATAAAAATTAAATTAATAAGGGGTTAAATATATTAAAATATCACTTGTACACTGGATTTTAAACAAAAATTAACCGCTTGTTTAAAGAAAAAGTATAACTACAAAATTTTACAATTATTTGATTGGTTTTAATCAAATAACTGTCGTAAAGTTTTTGGTTAATATAGGCGCTTGATTCGTTCAAAGAGTTATCTTTAAATATATACTCGCTTATATAAAAGATTTCATTACCGCATCTTCCTGAATCGCTTTTTAGACAGAGGGCGCCGGTGTGAGCCCTGACAGTCAGTCGCTGAAGGACCAGAAACCCTCGTGGCTTCTAGACCCTTGTCAGACTCCTTGCACTCGAATTCCACCTCCTCATCATCCCCAAGTGATCTGAACCCTGGCATTTGGATGACGCTCTAGAATATACAATGTAATTAAACATTAATTCTCATACAAAATACATCATATTATAACTCTTGGTGAGGAATTATATTTAAGATAAAAGTAGATATTATATACTTCACTTATTGAAACTTATTTAAAACTACGACACAACACTCAGTTGCACAAGAAAGAAAACATTACAGCATGATAACATAAATGGGAATTATTAATGAGCAGTGCAACGGGCGGCCTTAACGCAAACGGATGCTTCCAGGCAATCCTAGCAAGGAATAATGTGTAAAAGATTTATAATATGTTGAACCTTTAGAATTTAACGTCAACTATTACTATCGATATTTTGATACGTTTCTCACTATTAGCTCTGTCATTCCATGGTAACTATGTAAGTTCTCGCGTGACCACTTGACCCGTGTAAGATTTTCCATAGAAATAATTAACGCAGACCCTATTCAAAAATACTTTACCAAACTTGTGATAAAGCTACTACTGATTACGTATTGTCGAAATTAATGAATGAAATAGAGGCATGTTTATCGCTTATCAAACCCCTCCACCGGAACACTATGTACCTACTACCTAGTAAGCGTGTCAAAATATTGGACTTATCGAAACTCAATAACATAGTCATTCATGACCTAATTTTATCAACGTATTAGGAAATTCTCAATTTGCGTGTATGGTTTTTATCTGTGGTCACGTAAAAACTGTGAATTTTAATTCTTTTTGATAAATCACACTACATAGGTGGTCCCATATAAATTTTGTCGAAATTGATTTGGCACATTTGAAACGTATAAAAAATTCAAATATTATTTTCGTTTTAATAACTACTTTTTATAGTATTTCGAAGTCAATTTAAACAATTTTTGCTAATCACACTCTCAAGTCATTATTTTTGAAAATAAATAAGACTTAGATGAGCTAGCATTCAACGGCTATTCGCACAATTTTTATACGCCGGAATGCCTGCACTCGCAATAGTATAATTGTATAAAAAAACATCCGGACTTGATAAGCCAAGCAAACAAATAAGCCCACTATCAGGTCAACCGCTACACACGAGCTTCTTGCTCTTATATTTAAATAAAATTGATACGATTTGAAGTATGATGAAATACTAGGCACGTTTCCAGACTTTTGGTTCGGGGGGGAGACAAACATTGAACAACCATGTGAACTGTGTAAAAATCGCTGTAATCACTGTATTATAATTTTAACTTAAAGAAGTACCTGTACTAACTATATTTTTATTTTACCTACTTATTTAAAGAACAAGCAAGCGAATAAATAAAGGACGGCTAAAAACGTTTTTTTAGACAGATTTCGGGGGTAAATCCCAAATATCCCCCCCTCTGTATACGTGCTTGTGAAATACGGACATTCCAATGCATAGAACATTATTGAAACCCTATGAATAGCCAATAATTTAATGAAAACAGTTTGAACGAATTTAGCGCGAATATTTAATACAGATTTTCTAATTTTTTAATTTATAGCCGACTTCAAAAATGGAGGAGGTTTTTACAATTTTTAACCGACCTTCAAAAAAACCAAAAAGGAGGTTATCAATTCGACGTGTATTTTTTTTTTTTGGCGATGTTCCGCTCGTACGTCGCCATTTGTAGACCGATTTGGATGAGTGAGGTGTCAAACGATAGGGTAACTCGTCGAAGTGGTCCCATTTTTTTTTAGAATTTTTACGATCAACAGTTTTCAGGTTATTGAAAGAATAGTTTCACAATCGGACGAGAAATTGCTGAATTCCGCGCGACCATGTCGTGCTTATTTGCTTATAACTCTATGATTTATGAATCCTTATCGATGAATTAGATGTTATTCGATTAAGTATTAAATTTGCAACAAGAGAGAATAAGAATCAAGATAATTTCATCTATAGTTTTAGAGATATTGAGGTTATAAAATAAAAAATTGAAAATTTTTCAATTAGTTCGCTTTAGCAATAGAGATGTCCATGTTATATTAAATATTTACTAATTATAATACATTCATTTTATTAACAGTTATATTGTCAAGCTTTTGACGGAATTTTATGAAAATCTAAGCAATATATTTAATGTTATGGAGCAAAACTTGTCAACAGAGAAAAACATGTCATACGTTATTGTTTACGCGTCCAGTTTAGATCTCTATAGCTCGATGTAATATCAGTTTATATCGATGACTTATATACCATTTTATAAAACATTAAAAGGGTCATATATGATAGTAAAATCAATAAGGTAGAAGAAATACTTCTAGAGATAGAGAGAATATAGTAACTGAGTTCCTACGGGAAATCACAATGTGCGTTCACTTGCTTAATATAAAACACCATGAAAACTTAATTTATATGAACGATATTACTTAAATTTTTAGTATTAAACGATTCAGTTTTGTGTTTTCTTATTTTCTTTAATTTGAAAATATTAAATTAAATTAATTAAATTAGTTTTTAGTGTATAAAGTAAGCGTAAAGTCAGAGCGTCCATGTTGGTTTCGTTTTAATGGTATGATAACCAACTACCTATACGGTTTAGAAGAGCCACTCAAAAGTATAAAATAAATTAATTTTAAACAAAAAAATAAAACCGACCTCAAAACGCACTGAAAAGTAAAAAATAAATTTTGTATTATAAATGAACTTACTATAAATAAAAGACGTAAATAGTGTTGATAAATAAAATTCATCTAAAATTCTACAAGGGCATAAAACTTTCATGTTGTTTTTTGAAAGGCGGTGCCAAATATATAAATAAAGACTTATCGAATATTCCTGGACTTTAATAAAAAAAATTAATTGAATGGCTTGGCGCCGCCTTTCAAAAAACAACATGAAAGTTTTATGCCCTTGTAGAATTTTAGATGAATTTTATTTATCAACACTATTTACGTCTTTTATTTATAGTAAGTTCATTTATAATACAAAATTTATTTTTTACTTTTCAGTGCGTTTTGAGGTCGGTTTTATTTTTTTGTTTAAAATTAATTTATTACAATTCGACGCGTATGTTTATTAAATGTTTGTTACCTCAGAACTTTCGACTGAATGAACTGATTTTGATAATTCTTTTTTTGTTTGAAAGCTGAAGCTTCCCGTGTGGTCCCATATACATCAACCAAAATCTGTTAAGTAGTTTTAGAATTGTAATTTGAAGTCAGTTTTTTTGTTAAAGTTATAATTAATTTTACACCTGTATGGTCACGGTGAATAAATATACGCACTGAATCTGTTAAAACAGTTTCCTATAAATGTGTGATACTTGAATAATTAAAGGCATTATTCAATACATAATGCAATAATTTATATTCATAATTCATTCATATTAAATTCTCTTGTCAATTCATCGATTGTCTTCAACATAATGAAAATCAATTATAATTTAATTTTTATAATACATTAATTTTTCACGGCCTATTAATTTTTTCCCCTTACTATTTTACCCCGGGATTCGAACTCAGGATCTCCGGCACTGAATGCGTAAGGTTAGCTATAAAGCCTAAATGGTAAACGTAAATTAAGTTTAAAGTTCTTATACCTGGTGTACAAAGATATCCTGTCCACCGTCATGAGGGGTGATGAAGCCCCAGCCTTTGGCCACGTTGAACCATTTGCAACGACCTCGTCGTGTTCCACTTGTAGCAGGACTAGTGGTCTCTTCACCTGTTGAATTTTGCAAATATTTTTAATATAAACGAAAAATATACTAAAAAAAACCATTCGATCCCTTCTCAAACTGCATTTGCGCAAGAATGCTGCCATTTCTAAAGGCACAAAGCTACAGGAAAAAAATTACTTCTCTGCATTATTACTATTATAAAATAATTATTTTCGTTTTATTTAAATTAACATAATTTGTCTTTACAATAATATAATTAGATAATTAAATATTAATTAGTATTAAATATTATACTCTTATTTTTAATTTTCACTTAGTTTTCGATTTATAGCTTACTTAGTTTTTAGCAAGTAGATAGCGAACCTTTTCAAGTGAATAATTTTTTTGTGGTTTGATTTGTGGGAAAACTATATTAAAGGTATGAAAAATGTTTATAATTTGTGTATCTTTATATTAAAGTGTTAAACGAATTCAATGGCAGGCTAAAAACTAAGGAAATTACAATAATCATGCAGCGGTTAACTGTGAAACCATAAATAACAAACAAGTTCGCCATTACTATGTACACTTCAACAGTTAGGAAGATCTTTTTCTATAACCCAAATTCTCAAAATATTTGTTACGCCAGCAATTACTATACATTCGGATACTATGAATAAATTAAAATATTATGTTGTATGTTTATTAAGCGTGGAGCTTTCTCCAATAAAACAGAACAGTTTCAAATGTTGATCAGGTTTTTAAAGGGTATTTTTTTGACCCTCAAAATTTAGCCGTGTCTGTGTGTCTGTGGTGGCATAGATCCTAATTGAATGGACCGATTTTGATGCAATCTTTTATTTGAAAGTGGATCTTAACTATAAGATCCATACATAACTTTATCAATGGGTATTTGAATATGTCAAAATTTGATATTTTTTTTATAATGATTACGGTTAAAGAATCACTTATTTCTCATAAGAATGAAATGATTTCCAACTTCTGTTAAATTTTTAAATCAGTTTTTTTAATATTGGATTTCGGATTACATATATTACCAATGAATGGATATTGAAACCAACACAAAATATGTGATTATTTCATTTTAGTCTAATATTTAAATAGAAGATTCAATCAATTTTGATTAAATACGAGACCATGTGAAGTCGGTTGAAAAGTATTCAATCATTAAAGAAAAGGTTTTCCTAAGATTTTATTTATAAAATTACTTTGCAACTGAAGCTATAACTTAACTTGCATACTCATTATTAAAAATGAACTTTATAGAGATCATATCTATTATAATGACGCATAACATTCCCAAGGATATGAATATTAAAAGGTAATCGACGCTTTGTAGTGCATTAAGAGTCGTGTCCCCTTCGAAATAGTACCGTTCGGAAATCTATTAGCAATAAATAAAGCCGTTTAGGACGAAAGGGTATAGTATTCCCCTTATCGGAGTTCTTAACAAAAAATAACGTGGGAAACCAATGAAAGAATACTCAATAGATATAACTCGAAAGGTCAAAGACCCCGGAGGCCGATAATACCAATACCCATTTTTAATTAAGCGACGGGTTATGTCATTTACTGTTTTTTAAGAAAATGTGGAGCTAACGCAGCCGATACGCTTTGTTCTCTGTTACTTACCACATAATTATTAACTAACATTTTTACATTTTATATTTAAAGCTAATTAATAATG
The DNA here is from genome assembly GCA_912999735.1 of Aporia crataegi. NCBI lineage: Eukaryota > Metazoa > Arthropoda > Insecta > Lepidoptera > Pieridae > Aporia > Aporia crataegi. The sequence continues at coordinate 1,047,406 of OU538742.1, forward strand.
GCTGCACGAATATAATTAAAATTAAGTTTCGTCCGATATTTTGTTACACAAATATTACTATACTCACGGGGTATGAACCATGTCCGTGGCTAAAAAACTTACGCGTCTTACATCACGAATGTCGAGGAAACAAAAATTCGGTTGGGTAGGCAAAGAAAGATGATCATCTGAAGGAAGTGGTCAGTGGAACTAAACATAAATAGGTCCTATGTATTTGTTATTCTTTGACGCCTCAAATGATCGTGAAAAATTTGTTACACACATTTTCATATAACTTACATCAAGTAGGTGTTGAGGGTAGGTTGGTTTAATTACCAATAAAAAGTCTCTTAAATGGATAAACAGAAATAACAATCATCTCAATCAGATTAAAAAACACCATCTTTTTGCGTCGGGTAAAACATTATTTAAAGACATGAACACGAAAGACCCGCGTAAAGAAGCTAGTTTATAATATTATATTTTATTTAAAACCATGATTCACACCATTATGATATTTGTCAATTTCCTATCAAAATCTTAAATGATCATTGATGACTAACAGTATTTTTGCGAATTTATTTATGAGTAATTTGATTGATGTTTCATCTTGACGAAAACATGATTCACTGTAATCTAAGTCAATTTCGCCAAATTTTAAATACTTTTTAGAATAGTATTGAATGAAATTTAAAAAAAAAAAATTTTTTGTTCGAAATGTAGATAATTTTATTTCAATTCAATTAATTAATAAAAAATATTAAAGTACCAAAATAGTTTCAGAAAAATGTTCAAAATATAAAAATATGTTTGTTAGGAATGTAAAACAATATTAATTATGAACAGCGTGTGAATGCACGGGTACAAGCTATAATTCAAACGCGAACGATTGGATGGATTGTTTTTTTAAAATGCCTGTCTATTAATAGCTTAAAACATTTTGATGGAATTTAGCACAAAAGTAGATTAAGGTTCTAGATATATTTGTTACTTTTTATTTTTACGGGTTATATTGCTATTTCTTAACATTGTTATGTATATAATCAGTCGAAAATTTGTAAATAATATTTGGCCAATAGATTTGGTCAAGTGAGGGGCATGCTAAGTAATCTAAAGCTACCGTACACGTGGCGTCGGCTGAAGAATGTCCGGTATTTAGGTTACGTTTGTACCTTTCCATTCATTGCCGTATCGTTGCACTCTACCACGCTAACAACTCATACAGGTTCTTACAATGTTTATGTATCATACTAGTTTTATTTTCGGGAGTATTTCAATAAAAAGTTTAACAATATCCGACGGACCTTTGTAAAAATATAAAAACTTATTATTTATTATAGTTTTTATTATATATGTAGAATTATTAATATTCTTGATAAATAATTTTCTAACTTTATACGAATATTGGGTTAAATGTTATGGTCCATGTTAGAAAAATGTTTTAGAAGTCTTATTTTACAGTTTAAGTTTGCATTTCAATGCAAATTTAAAGTTTTTACTCTATTTTAAAAAAAATAGGAAAATAATTGTTAAATAGTCTAAAATGCTATATAGTAAACTCCTTCACACGAAAAATAATGAATGCTTTGTAGGCAAAACTCGATAAAAATAGAAAAAGAACATCTATAATCAGCACGATGATATTGACCTATACACCTATTTCGAAACATTGGCATTTTATCAAAATAGTTCTATGAAAACATAGTTCAACTAAATAGCTTGAGATTTAGATAAATAACGCATTCTTGTGTCATTCACACAACCCGATTTGGGTTCTTCAAACAGACTGGTTTCATTCAAAAATTAATAAAGGAATGTCTGTAGTACATTTCGAAAATATTCAAATAATTTCACCAAAGATTAAAAAGGGAAAATAAATATTTATAGATGATTGAAAACAATAAATTGTTTATGAAAAGTTATAAAACGGTGAAAGATTTCAGTCAAAGTTTATTAGAATCGGTAGAACTTAAATAGTTAACTTGTGTCCTGAGGTTATGTAAAAATTAGTGATGCAACGAATACTACTTTTACGAATACGAATACGAATACGAATATCTCGCCATGGTAATCAAAGACTTATTTATTTGAATAATGTTTACTCTTCTAATAATTAAAATTTACAACAGGCAAATTTTTATTTAAAAAACATAAAATTTGTAGATTTTCTGGTTTCAGGCGATTTCTTTTTTTAGTCTGGATGTTCCCAGCCGTTGAAAAAAGTCTTTCCGAGGCGACTGTACATGGCTTCAGTGAAAAATATTTTTGGGCGAGCTTTTTCCGACTTGGAAAATGGACATCTTCTCGCCAAAAAGCCAGTGAATCAGCAGTCGGCGATAAATTTGGGAGCTTTAGATAAGCATCTATCTCGTTTTTAGTTTGCGAATCCCCAGAAAATATTGAAATTGGCTCTACCATTTCAGCCTCTTCAATTATTTCTTGGCATACTTGCCAAATTCCTCTACTTGTCGACGGTTGAGGTTCTTCTGGAGGTCTTGTCGGTCTTACGGCCTCTCTGTTATCAAGAGCAGCGTTAAGAACTGATCGAGCGGTTTCAACGACCACTGGTGAGCTGAAAATCCTTGTTTTGAATGGGGGGTCAAGGATCGTTGCTAATAGATAAGTTTTATCACATTCCATAAACGCAAATCTATTCGAAAGTCCACTGAATAGGGAGTTTGCCAGATTTTTCACATCAGGATGAGAAGAAGGATCATTTGAAATTTTATTGAGGCAAGATTTAAGACTTCGTACTATTGGGATTGCTTGAGATAACGTCGTTGATTCTTTGCTCAGCTCTTTAGTAGCTTCTTCAAAATTGGCCAGAATATCAATGATTTGGCTCATAAGACCCCATTGCCTTGCTGTGATTTCATGACGACAATTTGGTAGAGATGGTAAAACATCTTGAATCGCTATGCGTTGTTCATGTAATCTCTTCAACATCTGATATGTTGAGTCCCATCTTGTTTCAACATCTTGAAACAAAACATGTTTCGGTATATTGTTAGCTTGTTGAGAATCTTTCAGTTGTTTGAGTGCGGAGGTTGAGTGATTAAAATGAGTAATAACTCCCCTGCATGTGGTTAATATTTCGGTTATGCGTTCTTGACCAAACAAACTTTTTTTCAGCACTATTTGGATGCTGTGTACCAAACAAGAGATATGTTTAAGGCTAAGATCAAGCTCATCATTTGCTTTAACCATATTCCGTGCGTTGTCCGTTACAACTGCTGCAACTTTACCCACTAGCTGCCATTCCAGAAACATCATATGCATATTGTGGGCAATATTTTCTGCTGAATGTGAGTCGCCTTCAAAAGGAAACACTTCCAGACAATAAGATTTGAGCTGGAAATCTTCATTGACTCCATGTCCAGTAAGACTTATAAAATCATTGAATTGTGAGGAAGCGTCACTGGTCTATAATATTAGTTTTTAAATATTCGTATTAGTATTCGCCGAATACGAATATTCGGTAAATGTCTTCTATTCGGCGAATACGAATATTCGTATTCGTATTCGTTGCATCACTAGTAAAAATGTTGATTCATACACATGAAAAGGTTCACGTTTAATAATGCAAAAATTGTATTAATAATATGCACAAGAACCAGATATAATATGAGAGAAATTTATTTTAAAAGTTCCATAGATTACTTCAAACCGTTTTAACAGCTATAGACAAAACTACAGACGATGTATGGAAATTCAAATCTTCAAATAAAGAATATTTAATAAGTTTCACAATTTACAGACAAGTTTCTATTGCTAAAGGTATTATGAATTTTGAAGGAAATGTGAATTCTGGTGGTAGCAGCACCCGCGACATGGTCGTTGTTTACTCAGCGTGCTTCGAGTCGACGGCCTCAGCCCGCATGCGTGCCAGGGCTGACACTAAAGTCTTTTGCCTTTTTAATCCTTATTGGCCTACACCTTACTTTTGAAACCCAGATTATTAATTGACTAATGGACAATAACACATATTATTCAATATTTTGTATTTCGTATATCACCATAATACTATATATGTAAGTGAAGTATCATGGCTAAAAACACTGAACTATAACCAAATCGAAAATCTGTTTGAAATTAATAGCTAAAAGTATAGTCTCACAATTAAAATAAAATTTATTTACATAACATTTTCAAAATACAGGTTTGCAGTTACTGTGGTCTAACTTGAGAATCTACTTTGACTGTCGGTAGTTTAAAATTTCTTGTTTATTTTTATTCTTCCTAATGTTTGTATTTTGTATTTCTTCCCATAATAATAAAAGATCTTTTAATGCACCAAATTTAATCTTAAGCGATATTTAAATAATATTAATAATATAATTGGAGCAGTAGCGCCTGAGATTCAGGTTCGACCTAGTTCTGGCGCTAGTGCCGAATAAATAAACACAGTGTACCTGTAAAATATTATTATTATAATTTTCACTTCCCACTCTGACTGACAACACTGATATTTTCCTTTGATGAACATGTTGTTAAATGCCTTTGTATAAAATTAATAAAAAGGAAGCAAGGTTAGAGTGTTTCATTATTATTTTATAATTTTATGTGTACTTATTAAAACTATATTAAGCGAGTGGCAGCCCTAACTCTATGCACCCTACAATATAAACTCTGGAATCTCCAACTTCATACACATGCATCACTTTTGATTGCATTCCATTAGCTTTACTATTTGATGATATTTTTTTTTTGTTTATTCTTTAAATGTTTAACGGTGACATTCCTTACCTCACCGTGATGAGTTCAACTATAATTTTGTATTCGTGAAGTTACTAACATTTTCTATACATGATTATATTTTGTTAACCTATAAATTTTTACAACATTCGATATTTTTTTAAGTAATAGACAAAACAAGTGACACTGAAGGCAATTTAAAAACCTCCATATTAATTACACATTAGAATACCTTCATAAATTGTAGCTTAGTACTATCTCGATCATGATAGCTTTCAAACAAAACAAAAATAGTATCGGTCCATTCGTTCAGGACTTACTATGCCACAGATACAAACTTACAACCCCTATTTTTAACCGACTTTCAAAAAAAACAAAAAGGAATCAATTCGACGTGTATTTTTTTTTGTTCCGCTCGTACGTCGCCATCCATAGAACGATTTGGATGAATGAAGTGTCAAACGATAGGGTAACTCGTCGAAGTTGTCTCATTTTAAAATTTTTACGCTTAATAGTTTTCAGGATATTGAAAGAATAGTTTCACAGACGGTCGAGAAATCACTAAAATTCGCACGACTGCGTCGCACTTACTTGCTTATAATATATGAATCCTTATCAATGAAAATATGATGATGAATTTGATTTTTTTGATTCAATAATAAATTTTCAACAAGATTAAATAAGAAAAGATAATTAGATTTATAGTTTTAGAGATATTGAGGTTAAAAAATTTAAAATTGAAAAAACTTCAAATAGTTATTTTAAATACATATACACTAATTGTACCTGCCTTAATTTTATTACCATTTATATTTTTAAACTTTCGACTGAATTTTATGAAAACCTAAGCCATATATTGAAGTGTTGCGTAATTTTATTTATCAACACTGTTTACGTATTTTTATTTATAGTAAGTTCATTCATAATACAAAATTTTACTTTTTATTTTTTTACTTTTTAATGCGTTTTGAGGTCGAATTTATTTAAAATTAATTTATTAATAAGCTGTTCAAAACGGAGACATAAACAATAGACAAAATATCATGAAAATTCATATATTCATTCTTTAGTTAGTAATTAAAATAACCCAAATTTTATTTTGTATACCTCACACATATTAAAAAAAGTTTGCGTTAACTTGGAAAAGTTGAGATATTTTTGTAAATCTTTAAGCAATAAATAATCCATTGGTTAATTACACTTTGACAAGAGAATAAAACGTCTCAACTTTTACAAGAAAATTTTTTTTGTGTATGTGTACATAACTCTACTTATGAGAGAGTACACCAATGATAATATCTTACATTAATACACTGCATCAATGATAAATTTTGAGTTAGAAATAGATGAGACCGTGGCAAATAGAATGCTTTTTATTTATATCCACTCAAAACGAAGTAGAAGGAATACCCACAACTTTTTAAATAATTATTAAAGCGATAATTATTGCATTATTTTTACAATGTATTGAAAAGCAGTGAGGTCAGGTTTGAATCCCACAAAACAAATTCAGAGTCCACAGTTAAATTCCATTACCCGTTATTAAGCACTATATATATCCCTTAACGAGGTACAAAAATTCCCATTCAAACAACAAATACAAGGAAGTCGAGACGTTCCCAATTTATTGCTAGTTCCTAGCGATTATCTAAACTATTTTGAAAGGAGAGTTAATTTAAGCTCAACTTATTTTAAAACCAGGAAGGGGAACTATGAACGTTTCAAGTATTTATCTACCACTTAACATATGTAGTCTTTAAATAGATTTTATTAAATCGACCAATTTTTAATTCAAAGATCCCACTTCCATCGAACCGCCTCCGTGGCCACGAGGTCTACGACTTTACGCGTCTGCGTGTTGCGTCAGAGGTCCTGGGTTCCAAATCTCACTAACGGGGAATGAAATGTTACGTTCGGCAGATAGATGACCTACTTGTCTGTCAAGAAAATTATCAGTGAAATTCAGAAAACCAGGGGTTACGAGATGTACTTAACACTTTTATATTTCTTTATAAATATTTTTTAACAACCTTCGAAAAGGAGATTCAATTCGACTACCTATATGAGTTTATTACGCGAATGAGAATGTATATATGAATGTATTCGTAGGTACATTACATTCGTCTACTTATAATTTTTATTATCGATCGAAAATGATTGGCACTTTTTGAAAAATTTAAAATACGTTTCTTTAATGAATTTTATTTTACGATCTATTAAAATATTTTCGTCTACCACCATTAATGACCTTGTACATAATTATTTGATGCTGTTTATTTCTCTTTCCTCTTTAATTTTTGCATTATATATTTTAATTAAGCTGCTAAGTATAAATATATTATACCTATTTGTAATCAAAATTTTATTTAAGTGACGCATTTTTGAATACCTACTTGTGAGTTTTTTTTGTGAATTGTGATAAATAGGAAATTAGAATTCAATGAATAACAGACTGCTTATGATCGCGCAGTTTCTGTAGACCCCCTAATCATAACGACATCATATTCATCTTTGCAAAGTTTGAACGCCAGAGATTTATAGATTCATAAAAATTTTCTTTAATTCGCTACGATAAATGCACTGATATGCATTGTGCATAGTAAAAAAATCACAAGCACAAAAATTAACTAATAGGCTCTAACTTTGGTGGACTTTCAAGAAAAACATATCCGCTAAGAAAATAAATGACAATCTGCTGAGTTTCTTGGCTATTTTACGTTCAAAAGCGATTTTTTTATGTGATTCTATTTATATTTTTCACTTTGATCTATGAATTAGAGCCTTTCAAATCACGGGCGTTAAGTAAATACAGGTAAACAGTCCGCTGTTTTTGTCGTTAAAAAGTTCGTCGAAACCTTAACCCAGTAATGGTAGAGACAGATCAGTAACTACGCACATGGCAATATTTACGGCGTAGATTAAAACTCGTATCGTGACGTTTCTATTACTCAATCGTCAAACATAAAACTACGTCTTTAAAAAACAAAAGGTACAAAGGTTTAAAACATTTTTTAAAATAACTTAAAAGGTTTTTAATTATTGAACTATCAAAATTTGATATGGTATAACTATTAACTAATCGATATATATCCAATATTATTAAATTGAAGTGAAGTGTGTTTGTTGTTCGAAATGAAAAATTATTTTTGTGTTGGATAGTTGAATATTCAAAAAGGCTATATAACATCACGATACGACGAAACTAAAGCAGATTAAATAGCGGAAACCAAAATATACTAAAATAATAAAAAAAAATTTTTTTGTTTGTCATGAATAAACAAAAAAACTACTTATTTCAAAAATTATTTTACTGTTTATAAGCTGTACCCTTCTAGAATGACAAAGGTTATATTTTTCCATGCCAATATATTATTTTGTTTTAACTGATTATTAAGTATTTTATTTATCGAGTGCAGTTGTTGGTAGAAGCTATTTAACTATTATATCCACCTTTTGTACATCCAGCTTCACGCGAATAGTATTAACGCTATACAATATGCGAAATAAGCATAAAAAATCAAAGCAATAATTATATTTTATGAAGATTTAAGAAAAACAACAACTTTACAATTCGATTCGAGGTGCGGGCAAAAGCTACCGTCATCAATTCATATTTTCTATAAATATTATAATTTTGAAGGAAATCGAGCAAGTCACCTAACTCCTAAGAAATATAGCTAGTTTTGCCCAATTTGCTGTTGAACAAACAACTCGTGTCATTCACTGCCTTCGCTGTTATCAATCGCAGGTATGGAATTTAGGCATGAATCATCATGTTGCGCATACACATCGGGATCTTGCCTTAGGAGCGAGAGGGACAGATATACGTTTCAGATTTAATTGACTGGTTACTCGGACCCTGCCGTAGGGACGTAACGTTACTTAACACCGACTTTCTAAAAATTCCAAATAGTTCTTCAACAACTCTCTATGAATAACAATTCCTTTTCGGAAAATCCTGTATTTATTTAATCTGAATAACGGTCCAACATTTACTTCATTAAAATTCAATGTACTGGTGGCGATGCAATAGGGGACTTCCAAGCCTTGGCTTTTCAACAATAAAATTGAAACCGATCCTCGAGTTGAATGTCGATGCAACCTAACCTATTGGAATGTTAGCGACAAAAACACGTAGTAAATGTGGTGGGGACGATTATAGTCCTTATAACTGCAGTCGACCTATAAGGCACACCATGCTTCTTCGACTCACACAAATTTGGAGACTACATCACTCTCATAATAATTTAAACCTTAAAACAACTATATAGAGAGCATTTTTATTCCAACAATGCAATAAATGCATACATGTCGCGCGACCGCAGCTAACTTTACCGAAAAACTGGAAGAACCTAGTAATAACTAATTCCACACAAACCTAGCGCAATAATTTTCAACTACCTTAATTTTAATGGCATATTATACGTTTCTTTTCAAATTACCGTCTTTTATAACAAGATGTAAGCATGCGTTTAGCAGCTAATGATATATTTATTCAAGAATGACATTCTATAATTCATATTCCTTATTATAATTGTCCGCGGAGACTTACTTAATTAGGAAATAATTATAATAAGATAAACCATCAAATTATCAAGAAACTGTAATGGTACGCATATGTGCGACATCAATGAACAAGACTATTAACCTCAATTCAAATAGTATCAGTGTAGTAAACAATTTTCTAGTGTTGACTATGTCGTGGTAAAACAGAAGCCAATAGTCAGCGACTATTTATATTTTAAATTTAGAATTTAAAAATAAACAAAACACTTACTCATAGCCGGAACTGCAGTTCCGCCCGTGATCATGTTAACAGGAATAAAATCAGCGTACGCCACAGGTATCACCTCCGATCACAATTCATTTCTAGCCACTATAATCACTAGGTTAGTGTCAGTGAATATTAAAAACAAGCTATCAATTGAAGTGCATGCGAAAGAGCGCGCGCGCGCGGAGCGGCTGTTAGCGGCGTGTACGCAACTCGACTGCAACGTATACGGTGTTGAAGCGCGCAGGGCCCTTCCCGGATATAGGCGGCAAGTAGTTTTAAAACAGAGAAGTTAACGGAACGAGTACACTGCCCGAAGGCGCCGGCTGTTTTACCCCAACGAAATGTGTCACTTGTAGGCGCGACGTGAGCTTTCGAAACAGAGAATTCCTATGAAACGCCGAAGCTTTTTGCTGCATTGTTCGAATATTTTAACAGAAATTGAGTAACCGGTAACATTGGTGATGAAATGGGACGCTTTATGGAAATCTATATTCGACAGAGCCTATAAATAATTATTAATTATTAATATATTATTTAATTTTCAATACTAGACGATTTTTTTAAATAAGATTTTTCTTGCTAGAATGAGTCTAGCTTCCCATCACTGAAATAATTTTTTAATTCAGTCCATTCGTTTTTTTATTAAATACAAACAAAATACATACATCTCTTTTTTCTTTATAATATAAGTATGTATATACCTATCTCCATATTTCAGTCACGTCAGTTTAAAAAAACCGCATCGAAGTTAGCCCATTTGTTTATGATGTCACAGACAGACACACAGATACGTTGAACATATAACACCCCTCTGTGGTGGAGGTAAAAGATTCCTAAAACGCCGACAAAGCCCAAGTAGGAATAAACTACGCTTTCATAAATCTACCTACAAGAAAGCGTATTAATTGAAGCCAGTGCTTGTTAGTTGGTCCATCGTGCGAAAGGTGAAATTAGGTGAAGTGTTTTCTACCCCAGAACTCCCCTTCACCGACTTGTCAAATTGTGACAAACTCGCCCGTCAAGCTCATTGTCGCTAATCTAATCCATGAATGATTACACATTGACAATGGGCTCACACAAGAAATACAAGTTTTGGAAATAATAAAACTCGACTGATTGTCACTTTCACTGATTTACCCTGTATTTGAACTAGTTACTTTTTAACATGCATTTGAAATTAGATGTGTTTTTAAATGTTTCTCCTTTCTCGAACGATAGAATGAAACTAATTAATAAAAATCCATAGTATTATTTTGAATGAAGCGCGTATATGTATCACGCTTAATCCTTAACTGTTTTTTAATGAGACGTTACTATCCATAGTAATATAATAGTAAGCGTAAGGTGAATGTACCTAACTTATCTCCTGTTAGAGATAAGGCCGCCAATCGATCAATACATACTCGTATAACAAAATTCTAGAAGCATCGTGTCTTTACATTAAATTTTTTCGGCGACTGTAGTGCGTAATAAATTCGATACACAGCCCAAAATATTCATTCTTAAAATTTTTATTTAGCGTGGGTTCTGTGCATTACGGGAAAAAATGGATTTTATGTAGTTTGGTATAATTATAGCTGATTATCCGGGGAAAAGATTCCTATAGTCAACTAGTAAGTACATTCAACCCCAAAATATTATTTATGTTCCTTGTAATAATTGAAAAACGCTGTGAATAATGATTATGATTCATGCAGCAATGAAGTACGTTTTTATTGGCTGTGAATCACTGTAAAGCTACGTGAATTAAATTATGAGTATTATTTAATTATTTATTGTAATCTAGTCTATGTATAAATATTATATTTACCTATAATATATGGTATCAGTTAAATACGCTAGAATAGTTTAATGCCAACTATAATTCACTTAAATTAATTACAGACAAAACTTTAAATAAAAAAAAGTTGTGAGTCATCACGGGTCGCCTGGCAGATGTACATATACACATACAGTCTATACACATAAACAGTAGTATATGTGTATAGACTGTATATATACACCATCATATAGCGTGGCGACAAGTCGCCACGGCATGCGTCGCCACGCCAGAAATCGGCTTTAGGTGCGCCTATAGACGTTTCACATCAAAATCAGTACATAATATAATCTAATCGAAATGCAATCTATTTGTTTCCTATAGTAGAAAAAGATTACCAAATAAAATTGATTAATCATACGAAGATATTGTGCAACGTTCTTAATAAACGTTAATTTATGGAATAAAAATTGGGGCAGTACAAGTGTATATATGTTTGCACCTGCATAGCGCAGCTTTTAGGAAAATAAACAAGTCAAGCAGGTTTCAAGTTTAACTTTCAAACGGAAATCAAAATATTTTCTCAAAATGCCGTTCCCATTCGAAGCGTTTTTATATGGCAATCACTTGCACAGTATGGGGTAACACCTTCCTGGAAAACCCCTCATAACCAGAAACCATGAATATCCTCTTTTTTACCTTATAGAGGGCATATTTTATAACTTCCTCCTCTCCCGTTTGGCTTATCAACTGACTTCAGAAAAGTAGACTTCGATTTTACACGCCATGTTTGACTGTATTCTTACGTATTTTGCTCAATTGTGATGCCAATCATGAACCAATTTTAATGTGATTTTGTATGTTATATTTTAGTCTTCAGATATGGCCAAATTGTAAAAGAAAATATAATACAAATATTTCAGCATTAGGCAACGGATTTCAAGTATTTTCCCTGTTGAATTATTGTTTCGGTTTTTAATTCTTTTTTTCTTAGTACACTTTTTAGACCTTTATATTTTTTTAAATTTTATTAGTACTTACACTTATTTTATTAATTTATATATTATATACTCCAACAATCAATGGTAATATTTTAGTTATTAAAATTTATTCAACCGACCGAAAAAATCTAAGAGATTATCAATTCGACGTGTATATTTTTGCATTTGGTGTATATTGTTCATATATTTTGTATTGTGATTGACTGGATAACACAGTATAATTTATGATATTTCTGTTTCAGCTGTGCTTTGGTTAGGGCTTGAGGGAGTCTGATTTTTACACCTCAAGCCAAGTCTGGTTTGTTACCTTCTCGTGGTGCCGCCCGTTATTGGTCTGATTCCCTATGAAACAGACGTAACTAAACTCAGCCAGGCGTATCCTTTCTTATGTATGACATTCCCACCTTTCCTCTTCCTAAAACAGCAATCTAACTGACTGACTTCTGACTGACTGACATGACCAACTTTCCGCTGCGGGGGTCTTGTGGACTGGCTCTTGCGGGCCGTCTATCACAACAATATAGTGATGGATGGTGGGGGGGAGGGGAGTCCACCCGCGTGTTTGTGCCGTGCGCGGGGACCCGTACGGGCGGATGAAAGAATCCTGGTGGTTGAGCCAAAGGGACTGCGGCAACACACCTCTTTGGTCTGGATTTCGCCTCACACGGGAGGTTTCTGCCTAGCCAGCAGGAATCAATCGGCTATGACGTCCGTCCTTCTGACGACGTCTGGTGAGTGCTCTGAAGGATGATGGCCCACAGTCGAGGGTGGAAGCGAGACACGTTGTTCGCGTGTCGAGTGACTATCTGGGCTTGTCTCGTGGGTTGTCCCGGAGGAGCACTATACCCTTCCTAATAGCCCTGGTGCTGAGCAAGCATCCCCATTTGAGGGCTCCGTGGAGGGTGGGGAGTTAGGAGGGTGAATAATTATAATGTACTACCATGGCGTCTGAATTAAAAGCGAACAATGGAAAGGTAGTAGAAGGAGGAGAGGGAAAGGTCTGTGGGGCGGCTACTAGCTGTCTACAGACAAAGGCTGAGACTAAGAGAGCATTGGGCCAGAGTCACTCTAGGTCCGGCTCACTGGTTGAGGCTAAAGCAGGGACTCAGAAGCCTACGAAAGTTGTAGTGACTGAGCGCAGGGCCTCCATGGATCCTGGTCCGACTGGGCAGAGCTCGATTCGGGACGCCAAGTCAGGGCCGGGTGAAGGGAAGGGTCCGCGTGAGGAAGCGATAACTGGAGTGGCAACTGGGTCAGAGTGGTGTACGCAGCGTGGAAAGAGCTCTAGAAGCGGCTCTGCGAAGCGACGTCAAAGGCTCCTACAGAGGAAAAAGGCTGTCGAAGTAGTGACGGCAAAAAGGGACAGGGAGGTCAGCAACGAGTCGGCCGAGTTAGCGGCACAGGCGAAGAAGAAGCCGCGACTTGAGGCTACCTCCTACAGTAAGGCGACATCAGCCATCAGAATGGCCGTTGTCCCGGAGGGCTACCCGGCACAGCAATTTGGAGGAGACGGATGGGCGATCTTTGCGCCCATCATGTTTGCGAAGTGTGAAGAGTCCTCACATCTGCCGGGGGCTGAAATGAAGGGAGTGGTGGCGGGTGCCATGCACTTCACATGCAGTGGAGAGAAGGATGTGGAGTGGCTCCGCGACGCTCTCAGTGGGGAGACCATTGGAGGCATGAAGGTTAGGGTGATTCATGCGAAGGACCTCCCGAAACCGGTCAAGATGGCGTGGAAGTCACGCAACTACGTCATCTTAGACACGGGAAGAGTTCTGAAACTCTTCCAAAAGTTTCACCCTAACCTGCGGACAGCAGAGTGGAAGGTGGTGGACACGGTAGTCGAGGAGAGCAGTGTCCGGCGTATTGTGCTGGTAGACCGAGTCTCCGCGGACTACATCAAGTCGTGTGGGTGCAGGCTCAGCTATGGGATGTGCACAGATGTCTTCAAAATACTTGAGGATACTGTTGCGCAGCCAGTGGCAGGGGCAGGCACAAGCACGGCAGCGACGGCACTGGAGGCTGTACCGAGTGGGAGCAGATCGGCTGCCTCTCAACGACCGAGGAGCCAGGTCAAGGGGCATTTGGAGCGTCCACGCGAACCATCACCAATGCCCAAATTGGTGATCGCCAGGCCACCGCCAAGACCACCGTCATCTCTTGCCACATTGGTGGACGCAGCGGAGGAGATGGCCCTATCACCGGCTGTGTCGGAGGGAGTGGGTGACGATGCTGGGCTACTGGCGCTAGGTGAGGTGTCGTCACCGGTGGAGTCCATTGGGGATATGGACTTGGGGGTGTCCTCGGAGACTGAAGAGGACGTGCCGGCAAGCCGGCTCCGCCAATAAAAGGAAAAATGGCGGTTTTAAGGTGTGTACAAATTAATTTACATCACTGTAAGGCAGCGGTAGCCATCTTAGCGCGAGAGCTACGGCTGGGAAAGTATGACATAGCTTTGATACAGGAGCCGTATCTGTACAAGGGCCAAATAAAAGGCTTCGGTAGTCTAACGGGTAGAATATATACGTACTGTACTACTAATGATTCGAGGGCATGTGTCTATATCAGAAATGGTATAAATGCTGTGCCCTTGAACCTATACTGTTACAGGGACCTGGCAGCTGTCAAGGTCCAAGAAGGGGTGGGAAGGGCAGTGGTCATGGCTGCAGCCTACCTACCTTATGAGGAGAAGGATCCTGTGTCGTCGCAGCTGGACGCACTGGTGCGATATGCTGAGATGAGAGGTACGGATCTAGTTATTGGATGTGATGCTAATGCCCATCATCTGATATGGGGCAGTAGCAATACTAATGAAAGGGGGGAGAAACTGGCGAACTATCTGGTTAGCTCTTCCTTGATTACTCTTAATAGGGGCAATAAGCCCACCTTCTTTAATTCTTTAAGAAGGGAGGTAATAGATGTCACTCTCACTACTAATAGAACTGTTGGTAAGATTGATAACTGGCATGTTAGTGATGAGGTTACTCTTTCAGATCATAACTACATATGCTTTAGGTACAGGAACGATAATATACGAATGTCTACTGTACGCAAAAGAAACCCTAGGAACACAAACTGGGTTTTATACAGGGATGCTTTGAAAGCAGAGCTTGGAGCTCCGGGATCCAGACTTAATTCAATAGTTGACCTGGAACTCGAAGCTCAACGCATAACTGAAGGAATACAAATGGCTTGGGCAGACAGCTGCCCAGAAAGCGAACCAAGGCCCCAGAGAGAACCCTGGTGGACACCGGAAGTGGCGGCGATGAGGCAGAAGACAAGAAAACTCTTCAATAATGCCAAAGCCAAGAAAGACTTCAGTGAATATCATAAAGCTCTAACTGAATACAGTAAGGCTGTAAAGAGAGCGAAGCGGGCGGCTTGGAGACGACAGTGTGACTCCATATGCTCAATGCCTGAAGGGATGAGGCTAGCAAAAGCTTTATCCATTAATAGAGCAAATCCGTTGTCTATGGTTGAGAATGACAATGGAGTGCTGACTGAATCAGGTGAGGAAACACTTAGGACTATGTTCAGGATACATTTCCCAGGGAGCGTTGAAATTACGAAAGATCAACAGGATCCCAAATGCCCAGTATCTTGGGAGGTGAAGACCTACAAGAATGACTGGGAGGTGGCCAAAAAAGTGGTGAATGATGGTAAGCTGAAATGGGCAATTAATTCCTTACAGCCATACAAGGCGCCGGGACCAGATGGTATCTATCCGGTACTCCTACAGCAAGGAATCACAGTGCTGGGACCGCACCTATGCAGGCTATATAGAGCGTGCCTGGCATTTGGGCATACTCCCAGAGCATGGAGCCTTGTAAATGTGACGTTTATTCCCAAGCCAGGAAAGGCGACATATACTGTAGCAAAAGCCTACAGACCGATAAGTCTACAATCTTTCTTGCTCAAGACGCTGGAAAAGATGGTAGACAGATATATAAGAGATGGACCTCTAAGGAAGCACCCACTGCACAGGATGCAATGTGCTTACCAACCAGGGAAGTCGACAGAAACGGCTTTACACTATGTAGTGAGGCAGGCTGAAGAGGCGTTGGATATGAAGGAGTTATGTCTGGCTACCTTCCTGGATGTGGAAGGAGCCTTTGATCGGACTACCTTCGAATCAATAAATAAGGCAGCGATGGAACATGGAGTTCCTGGTTCGCTCTGCAAGTGGATGGGAAATATGTTGAAAAGCAGAATTATTTCCTCTAGACTCATGGGGGAGGAAATATCTGCATCAACATCTAAGGGATGCCCGCAGGGGGGAGTGCTTTCACCATTGCTATGGAGCTTGGTTGTGGACTCCCTGCTATCCTATCTTAACAAAGGACCGATCAAGGCGGTAGGTTATGCGGATGACATTGTTATCCTTATAAACGGCAAAGATCCAGGTACGGTGAGGGGGATTATGGGCCGGGCTCTGAAAGATGTACAGAATTGGTGTTATACTAACCACCTGAGCATCAATCCGGGCAAGACAGTGGTAGTTCCTTTCACGAGGCTTCGGAGACTAGCTGCACTGAGAAATCTCAGGATGAGCGGAACGGAGCTTATTATGGCCAAGGAGGTGAAGTATCTTGGTGTTACACTGGATAAGGGACTGACTTGGAATCCGCATGTTAAAAATACTATAACAAAGGCCACAAGAGTATTCTGCATGTGTAGGACTGCTTATGGCAAAACGTGGGGTCTGAAACCACACATCGTACGGTGGTTGTATGAGGCGATGGTAAGACCTATGGTGAGTTATGGAGCACTTGTTTGGTGGCCAAAGGTCCGGCAGGTGAAATGTATGGATGCTCTCGGGAAGCTACAGAGAATGGCCTGCTGCGCGATCTCGGGAGCATTCACTACCACACCAACAGCGGCATTGGAGATGATCCTAAAACTGCCGCCGTTAAATCTCTATATAGAAGGCGAGGCCTGTAAAGCACTCTACAGGTTAGCTGCATCGGGTGCATGGAACAGGCTCGCACCAAGGACAAGGCACACGCTAATGGAGACTACAAATGAGCTCGACAGAATGTTGGACATGGGAAGGGATAGAATACTCCCAGTGTACAACTTCGAAAAGAACTACAAAATTTATGTCCCAACAAGGGATGAATGGAGGGAGGAATTTAAGCCTCCGGAACGGGATAGCCTGGTCTGGTATACTGATGGATCGAAGACAGACTATGGAACTGGAGCGGGTATCCACTCTAAGGACACTCGTCTGCATTATAGCATGGGGCAGCTGTGCACGGTATTCCAAGCGGAAACGTTTGCCATAGCTGTGTGTGCGAAGTGGAATGTGGAGGAGAACTGGAAAAACCGGTCCATCTACATCCTTACTGACAGTCAAGCGGCCCTTGCGGCTCTTGGCTCCAACAGGATTACCTCTGGACTAGTCTTGGACTGTGTCAATGCCCTAAACAGACTTGGCAGACGGAACAGACTAAGGCTGGTCTGGGTACCGGGCCATATGGGAATAGATGGCAACGAAAAGGCTGATGAATTGGCAAGAGAAGGGTCGAGTAAACCACTGATTGGACCGGAACCCTTCATCGGACTGTCATATGGAACAGTAAAGGCGGCGGTTGAGACATATGTTGAAAGAAAACATGAAGCCGAATGGAGAGCAAAGAGAGGACTTATGCACTCTAAGGCAGTGATTGGTACGGATGGCAATAAATGGCATAAAATGATCTACAAATATGGCAGATCACAGGCAAGAACTCTAATAGGAGCCCTGACTGGACACTTCGAGTGTCGCAGCCATCTCTACAAGATGAGGCTTGCTGAAACCCCAACATGTAGAGCATGTGGGGAAAAAGAAGAGTCGATAAGGCATATACTCTGCGAATGTGACTCAAAGGCTGGCAAGCGACTGGACCTCTTCGGATCGGCATACCCGAACCTAGGGGATTATCGGCACTTCGCATCCAATGACATCCTGAAGCTTATGCGGTCCTTCTTCGGAGATCTTGGAGTGAGTGAGTAAGGCATGGGGTAAGTACAAAAGGACCTAAAGGTTCGACGTGCATCCCGTCAGGGAGCCCCTGATGATATGATAAGATAAGAAGCACTTCTCTGTAAACATACTGTGCGTAGTGTTCCTGACCAATTAGACTTCAATCATCTTCTGTGGCGATCCCATATAATTTTATTTGTAATGGATAGATACTTTTTGACAAATTCAACAACTAAATATTGGACGACAAATATTGGATACCTAGACGAAATCAAGTTTATATTGAAACTATTCAACACAACCTTGATAGTGCACCACTCAAAAGCATAAAATAAAATTTTAAAGCTATAAACCGACTTTAAAGTATCCTTAGAAAGATATCTATTTTGTTTTTCTGTTTTGTGCCAACTTTCATGTCTTGTAGAAGTATAATTTTTTATTTAGATTATCTTTCGACTGTTTTATAACTGAGTACGTTTCCCGTGATAATATTTTATTTATATTTTCTTTCAAATTTTAGTTAAGTACTAGCTGACCCGGCAAACGTTGTTTTGCCATATTATTTTTTAGGGTGGGCTACCCTTATCACTTAGGGGTATGAAAAATAGATAGTAGCCGATTCTCAGACCTACTGATTGTGCATATAAAATTTGGTAAAAATCAGTAAAGCCGTTTCGGAGGAGTAAGGTAACTAACATTGTGACACGAGAATTTTTTTTATATATAAGATTACATTTAAGTTCATATTTAGATATTAATTATATTTCCTTAATTTTATTCTAGCATTATCATTCTCAAGACTATTTTCAATATGAATACAAGTTTTTCTAAGTAAACATTGAATAGATATGAGTATATTACTTAATAAGCCGACAGGTGCCTACCCACATAAGCTTGCATCTGCATTTTCTATAATCTGTAGGTACATACACTAATACACAGTAGGAGTTAGTGCACAGATTTTATGAGAGGGAAGGCTAAATATGGTTAAAAAAAATTTTAATCTCATAAATACTTATATGCGAAGCAAGTTTTACAATTTCATATACATATAAAGAACAAAGAGTTATTAACAATAATTATAGTATATGCCGAGCAAGAGCCGAGGTGAACGTACAAGCGATTTCATTTAACCGACTTTCAAAACACCAAAAAGGAGGTTGTGTTTTTTTCATCTTGGGCGATAGTTAGTAATATATTATATTACTATAAAAAATATTAGAACCGAAAAAATGGCACCTTCAGTTTGTACTATCCATCGAATGATCGATTACTTAATGCGGATAAATGGAAGAGAGTGATGCATAAAGTAAGAAATAGGATTTATCTCAAATAAAAATTTAATTAAAAATGAATCCTGAAAAATGACTTATTAGGTGTCATTGGGCGATAAATGAAGCGCTTTTTCTGGGTTTGATTACAGGGAAAACCATTTAAAAAATAGGTAAACAGAAGTCTAAAGACGTCCTCTATGAAAAACATTTTCCTCGAGTAGCTTCACTTTAGTATTATTATTATTTTGGATTTGGAATATAAAAAGTACTTAACAACACATTATCAATATTTATATTACAACATTGGTAAATGCACAATGTAAAAAAATTAAGAAAACCGATCTAAGTATACCATTTGCTTTTTGAGTTAATTTAACTGTGTCGTAAATTTAATTGTACGTAGATCAATCGTGTGAGTATAGTGTATAACGATTTATTTATTTTTAAAGTAATTCTACTTTTTTTTACTTTCTTATTAAGTATGCAATAAAAAACAATTATTCAGAAATAGAGACATCTGGTGTATAGATTTATCACTTCGAATATATTACAAGCAAGACATTAACTGTTTCCTTATTAACCTCAAAGATGGCAGTATAATACACAGAGGTAGGTGGTCGAAAATTAATTGCTGTGCCATCTAGTTTAAAATAAAAATACCAAAAACGATCAATAAATGTAAGGCAAGTCGCAAGTCACCCTCATTAAATTTGCCCTTTGAAAGGGCGGGACTGGGGGTGGTACCTATCTGTATGTAGGTATTTAATAATAATAAAATACCTACTACTATAAAATGATTCATAATTTAAAAGGTACATTTAAAAATACAGCAGTAGTTATATCTCTCATTGTAATAAGAAAAATTCTTAAATCATGTTTGTAAATTGCATAATGATAGATATGATATGCTAAGGCTATAATAATTCATCTGTTAAATAAACGAATTATTTTAATCATTTTGTGTAGTTTTTGTGTAAGTTTGCGTGCTTTAGAGAACAATAAATATTTTAATAGAAACGAGTGTTTAAATAACAAAATATCTTGTTTGTGGCACACTGAAATATTCTATTCTCAGAACTAATGCTAAACTAAATGTAATAAACTAATGTAAAGAAAAATCTTCATGAATTTCTGAATAATTCCTACTACCACGTAAATGTACGTAGGAGTAAGAATTCTTCAGTATGATATAAGTGTACGATCCGCTAGGCTTCACAAATTCAAAGCATTGTATATGTTACTACAACAAAATCCCAAGCAAAGTAAAGAATTGTCATTTTTTATAAATACGGGAGGAAAAAAATAGAAATCAACTGACTTTTTTCTCGGTTTCGGGCGCGATCTTGAACAGCCTGTAAACTTTTTACATAATATTCAGTGATAATATTTATGATTATATCCCCTTACATAAGTTAGCTAACTTGAACAATGTCTTAAATTATCTGTCACTTTCGCACAGACATGCAATTGGTGTTGCAGAAGTAAGACAGAACACTTGGAGTAGAAAATTTAGTTGAACTCATGTGAAGTAACGAGGTATCTATAAAGATATTTCGAACCTATTTAATAATTATTATTATTTATATTGATGATTAATTAATAATCACTAAAAATATACCAATTTTTTCATGATTACTTTCTTTCTTCAGTTTATACACCTTGTTATTAAACGCGTGGATAGATCTCTCACGTTCTGAAACACGGTTACTTAAACTAGAACTTTGTTGTCTTCTGTCTTTTTGTGTGTTTCTTATTTATTTGTTTGTGATGTCGCTTGTTTTGTATTAGTGTAATAAATTTCTTATTCTGGTACTTACGTCTTCTTGGGTTACAAGGTTGTATGAATCCATTTCGTGAGCTATTATTGTCCGGCTGTGGCCTATACGCCTCCAAGTCCCGGGTACTCCAAGATTCTCCTGGTTCTTCTTCTCCTAATTCCCCTGCTGCCCGTGCTGCCGCACAAATGGAGCACTCTGAAATTTTTTTTTACCTGTGTCTGTTAAGAAACATTCACTGAAACATATTATATACCTTATATACATTGGAAAAGAACGTCAAGTCTAGGTAAAATCTAGGTAAGTATATCCTTCTCTTTAGTACAAGTGAAACTAAAGACAATTTAAAAAACCCGGCGACATGACAATTTCAAATCAAAATATCTCATAAATAGATGAACAGATTTTCATAATTGTAGCTAAGATCCATCTTGATCATGTCAGCTTTCAAACGAAAGCTACATCGAAATCGATTTATTATTTAGGAGCTACGATTTCAGAGATTAACATACACACACACACACCCACGAGGTTAAAAATAATCAAGACTGCCATTAGAGATTATAATTATTATGAGAAATTTATTTTTGTGCTTGTAATCAATAAATTCTGAGACTGATTTTAAAAATCCTTTCGCTGAAGGGAAGCTGCACCTTTCTTAATGACAAAGGCTACATTGTACTGCCCACGCAGTGACGCAGACAAAGCCAGGTTACTTAAGTCGTCTGTTCCCTTAGGATCATGGTGCACACATACCTTATATGTCCATATTTATTCACTATTTATGAGTAAGGGTATTCGTAGGGTTTAGGTACAGTTAGGGTTGTTAGCCAAGTAAGCTTTATATACTCTAATATCTCTCATATAGTCTTTACCCTATTGCACAGAATAATTATTATTAATAAATTGAAATAAAAATAAATTAACCTTGAAGTCGCAGATAAATCACCACAATCAAGAAAATCAATAAAGTTAAACTTACCTTTAATCTGCATTTTTAAAAATCTTACATACCACTTTCACTCAACAATGGTCTTTCATAATTTTCTACAAACGCTACAGTTTATTGTTTGGAATAATAAAGGATTATCGGCCATTAAATTATATATTTCACATGTGCGACGTGCCGCGTTTGGCGAATTACGAAATACTGCGTGGCATTTTTGCGTGGACCGGGGTGACGACTTCGGGGGGGTGGTTTCAAATTGTACGAGTAAATAGCTTTTATATTTTGTTATATGAAGTCGATACAGGAGATCAGTATTTCAAAATTAATACAGGCATTTCAATAAATTTACATTATTTATTTAAAAGATTTTTTTAAGATCACTTTCGTTTAGATTTAGATGTTTTTAACGTAACAGTAATAATCAATAATAACCACTGTAAAATATATATTTAGATCTTAAAGTGTTATCCTGATCGGTTATATCGTTTTAAAATTGGAGAATATTTTTATGTGAATATTATTCCCCACATAAGACCAGTAATGGATGCTTAAAATAACTGTTTTATTTTAATATTTTTTGTGTTTTATTGCCATGGTTTCTTCTTTACTGGGATTTCAACAAATAATTTGAAGAAAGTGTTTAAGAATTTTGCCTTGCGATTAAATTTTCTCTTTTATTGTGGATCTTTCCAAACCGAAATTGGTTTTACCTACATTTGTACTCAAAATTGAAATACAATATGATCGGCCATATTTGTGTATTGGCGACGCATGCGCCGTTCACAGCCGGCCCTTCGCACATCTGCTGGTCAGCTCGTGGACAATGATCTATAAGGCAACCATCATTCTTGTGATATCGCAAACCTTTGCCGATTTTTATTTATCGACCCCAGATTCACAAGGATTAGAGTTGAATATAATAATATTTTTTTTTATATAGGGTAGTGGCCAACAGGACAGGCTGATTGTAAAATATCGACTGAAAGGAAATGTAAATGAACTTCAAAAATGTTATAGCTAAATGCCAAGATGTAATTACAAGTGGCATTCTTTTGAAGGTGTCCATAAGTTTAAAAGTTAGGATATCGTAAGTGTGATACCCACACTTTTTACAACCCTTTTTGCGTCGGAGTTTAAACAATTTTAGAATTTAGTCTTCTTATACTTTAAAATAATGAACAGATTTCGATAAAGCTAATGAGATGGAGTTTGCTTATTTAAAAACTAGTACTTTTAAGTTATTAGAAATACTAAAAGGTCTCATTTGTGAAAATAAAATATATTATTGCTTATCAACGATATCCGTGCATTTAAAATGTTCTCTTCATGTCAAAAAATCAAATATAAAATGAATAAATAGATATTTAAGTAAGGAATTACAGTGCTTATGGTCACCCTAATATTACCTGACCCTTAAATCACGTTGGCTGCACACTTTTAACGCTCTATTTTTTTTATATAGTTTCTCAAAACAATTACCTGAATTATCTGACGGATTTACTTAGAAAAATAAAACACAATCCCTTAGCCCTAGATGATAGAGAGATACATTCCTGCTATTTCGCTTATCATTTTTATTTACAGACAAGTCTGTAAGTTTCTTTGCCTACCCAACAGAAACATTTATTTTCCCGCAACTCGAACTGGGTACTTCTGGCGCAACATGCAGTCGCATGAACCAGAATGAGATTTTAAATTTATCTTTACCTATAGTGCCGTACAATTAAATTAAAAATATAACTTACCCTGTCATAAAATTCTGTACAAACACTATTAAATACGTTAAAAAATAGCGCTAGAAGGTTCATTTTCATTAAGAAGGTAATAATGTTCAAAAAGTTTTTTTTTATTCAACTACATTCGTAGAACAACAACATACATCGAATTTAAACACATAATTTGGACTGCAATTCTTCCAGGCAACCCTGATAGAATAAAATAAATTAGAGATCGTGGAAAAGTAAGAGAAGTATGAAACTTACAAGTTAATGTTATTAGCCAAAAGTCACATTAATAAAAAACGCCAGTCTACATACTGAACAAAAAATAAAAAGTGAAATTGAAGTCAATTTAAAACCAAATTTAAATTATTTATATAGCAATACAAAACGGTAATGTAGCCAGTATTTTGGCTTATTAGCCTTTTGTATTTTTGTAAATATAATTAAGTAAATTATTGTAAATATTTAATAATCTCTGAAATAAAGTCTAAAGATCTAAAACCCAAAACATGATAATTAATTTATTAATTACAAATCATAATATTAATACGAAAACTTTGTACACCTTTTTAAGAAAATTGCGCGGACGGAGGAGTATGAAATTTCTCGCACTTATAATTTATATAGAGAAGGAGTGGAGAATGCTATATTTTTTATATAAAATGTCTTAGAACTAGATTCAATTAAAATAAACATTACGCACTATTATGCTAGTTCATACACACAAATACATACCTGATTTATTCTAGAATCGTGGTCGAATTTCGATAAATGGGCAAACAAAATGAAAAAGATTTTCATAAATTATAGTTATCAAATCTGTCACGTCAGCTTTCAAAAAAAAAACAGTAGATATAATGTTTCATGAAATATTTATATTTAATAATCTCAGAGATCAAAGGTCCGTGCTCTTTAATAAATAGGGGAGGAGTTTTTTTACGTAAAAAAGCTTCGCAAAAAATTAATCGTAAAAAGTGATCTCGCTCGTGCCATAATGCGTTTATAATTGTTATTATTATAAATTATATAAAACTTACTTCATTATAGGAGTGAAGAACTTACTTTGATGAAAATACATTTTTCGGTTTAGTTATGCTAATTGTCGTTGGTAATAAATTGTATGTAAACCGAAAGTCACTTGAAGGTTGGTTAGATGCAAGAGATAAAGAACCAAAGTTTCTAGTAATACTAGTGAAAATGAGGACTATTTAAAAATCCCCTAACATGACACAAATAAGAAAGTATATCTCATTAATGGATGAATAGATTTTCATAATAATAATAATAATAATTGGGACAACTCACATACATTGCTCTGATCCCAAATTAAGTAGCTGAAGCACTTGTGTTATGGTTATCAGAAACAACGAGGGTACCAAAATAAATACATTCTATATAAGTTTATAAACAATCAAGACTCGGAAACAAAAATTCGTGCTCATCACACAAATAAATGCACCAACCGGGATTCGAACCCGGGACCTTACGACGCAGAAGGCAGGAGCACTACTAATTGCGCCAATCGGTCGTCAAAATTTGTAAATTCAGCTTTCAAACAAAAAAGCATCGCATTTCGGAATCCCTGCCGGCCGTCCATTTACCAACTAAACAACGCATCACGCAGAAGCTTAAAAAATCGTAACGCGTGCATAGATCGCACATTTGTTAATTTGCGAATGACCGTTGGCTGTCAATCAATCAGGACAAGGGATTGGAAAAAACTGACCCCTCGTTGACCACACAAAAAATCATAAAACACACAATAGATGCAAAAAACGCTATAACTCTCGGGATAAGCCCAAATTGATGGGAACTATTCTTTGTATAACTTCATTCACGTGCCACGTTTTTTATCTTTTAGAAATGCATGTTGCTTATTAGTGATGATTAAATATAAAGAAAAAAACCTAAATCTTGGTCACTTTATGAGTAATATTGTTCAGTCGGTGAAGTCTGCGAAAATATTTCTCGCGCGAGAGAGGACAAAATATAAGTACCTAGATGTCGATTTATTAATGTCAAAATTCTATCAAACTTTGTCGTCAAGTTTAGGTGCGTAGCCGATACTATCTCGATTGAATAAAATAATTAATTTCGCAATACCTTTCATATAATTAACAGAGTTAAATGAACAACCCGTGGTTAAATGGTACACGCTTCTGCGTTGGTTCGAAACCCGGGGTAATAAATGATTCGGTTGTGTCGGCTCAGTTGGTTGTTCGTCTACTTGCCTGTAAAGAAAATTATGAAACAGATGTAAAAATGTGTCTGCCCTACATACGAATGAGATTTCACTTATGTTAGATTCCTTAAAGAAGTGATAAATATGGCTTGTAGATTTTTAAAATAAGCGCCTACACTACAAAATGTACTAGAAATATGATACAAGTAAAGCACTAGACCGATTTTGATGAAATTTGACTTGGACATAAACTAGAGCTTGGGAAAGGATATTATAGGCTAGCTCTTATTGCGAAAAAAAATACTATGGTTATTATTGTTATTATTATTATTGAAATTTTGTATGGTAGTTTATTGAAGATTGCCGATATAGTAATAGATTAAACACACGGACGGCCTCGCGGGCAATAGCTAGTTTGAAATATTTAAATGACGCTTTTCGCGCATGCGTCATGCTACAAATCGGGACTTAGGGTCCCGCTTCAGGTTATGAGGGGGCGTATGAACCACGTTACAAGTTTTTGCCTATTGACAATGCACTCCAAACCCTCAAACGCTCTTCGGTGAATAATAAGTACAATAAACGAATTAAAATATGACAAAACTGAGTGACATGTTAAATTTCGATTATTTTGTTTGTCAAATATTTGTTAGGGAAGTGCTTGTTAAGTGATAATATTACTAGTCACGTTGAATTAATCCATAGCCTAGCAGTGTTTATAAATAACCAATAATTCGCAACACGTTAATATGATCGAAAACATAATAATTGTTTTAGTTAAACTCAAGTATATTTTCTCATAAGACGAGTTATTTTATACCAAACAAAAAAAATTAAAGCTCCATAAAGAATATAGAATTACTTTATGACGTTCCAACTATTTTTGAGACAGCTATAGAAAAACTGCATCAAAATCCATCGTTTAGGCTTAAGGCTACGACGCCACGAAATAATCTTAATTTTAATGTAAAAGTTAAATGTAAACGTTTAACTTATAATACCTATTTTTTAGGTCGGGTCAAAAAAACTGACTCTAACGAAACGACGAAATACCTAAAATATTTCGGGTGGCGAAACGTATTTTGTACCAAAAATCTCTTTTGATGTTGATAATTTGACAATAAAAGAAACTGAATTAAAATAGGCAGTGAAATTTTCGCCAACACTCGATTGAAACTTGACGCCATATTTTTCTTAAAGACTTATTTTGCGAACGAATGAAAGAGAGTGTACCTACTTATCTACATCTCATTACATAATGTCATTTATTCTATGACGAATTTAAAGTGTCATCATGTAATTCAACCATTATCAAACTTACGTATTGATGTTTGGAAAAACCCGTAAACTGATTCTTTTCGATGACCCACCGCCATGGTTAAGTGGTTTACGCATCTGCGTGTTGCGATGGAGGCCATGGGTTTGAATCCCGAGGAAACATATGTTACAGTCCCATAGGCACAGAAGGCGAATCTAATGTTTGGCTGTAGAGAAAATGATCAGTCAAACCAAAAATGTGTCTGCCCCATGTCCCACATACCATTACGATATATCACACTTTTTACATAACCAAGATCATTTCCTTATAGCGGTATAAAAATAATTTACGTCACAAAACAATATACTTGTTAATTTTTACAAATCCCGGGGAGACAAATGAATGTTTCGGTTAGGTTGGCACAGAAGGCAGATCACCTACTTGCCTGTAAAGAAAATGAACAGTCAAACAGATACCGAAATGTGTCTGCGCCCTGCCCGACTAGGGGTTACGGGAATTCACTTTATTTTTACAGACGATGTCGGGGACATCAGTTCAATATTTCAAAGCTTGGCCAATTTTTTACCAAATTTCGGAGGGTGCGGACCCTTTCGCATGAAAAAGGTCGCGATTGGTCGATTTTTGGAGGGACGCAATGCGCAGGCCGAGGGTAGAACGCAGTTAGCGCAGCCAATCAATTCGCATTTTTTAAATAAAGAACGTAAAAATAACAAAAAACTATAACTGTTTTTTGTACCAGTGTTCCCTTATATATTTAGTTTATTTACTTAACTAATTTATACATTGATGTACAGTACTGCCAATATGTTACTCAGTTTCATAGGGAATGTTTTAAATCAGTTTAATTTATATAAATTCTTAGCATAAAGACTGTCCGGTCTTTTAATGTCTTCCAGCACAATTTTATGCATGTTTAGAAATTTAATTTCATAAATAATTCTTGAAATAAACACAATATTTAGTAATAAATTAATTATGAAATAAGTTATTATATTAACTATTCGTTAAATTTAATATACATATATGTACTTAAATTATATGCTTTGGTAAAATTTTAACTCAATAAGAGCATGCAATAAACTTATTCGAAAATAGTTTTTCCAGATAAATAACATAGATCATAGTGGAATCAAACCAATGTAAGTATATAAACTACATAAAATAGAATATAAATACTAAAATAATTTAATATCTACATGAGATTACAACACAAGTCTCCAAAGTCAATTAATAAATTCAGATAAATTAAGTTCCTAAATCTGAAGCTTTGTGTGAATTTTATTGTGAATACAACGTTGTAAATATATTTTAAATATATGTATTAATTTAGGATAATAATAATGATATTGTTATTCCAAAATAAAGTATTGTTAGCCTAGGAATTGTTTTAAATTATATTGTGTGACAAAAAACAAATTATTATACTTTATAATAAATATTAAATGCCTTATATAAGTTAGCTGTTAGCTGTGACTTCGTCTTGGATTTGGATCATCAGAGAAATGGAGTAAAATTATGAAATAATGTGTATGTAAGAAGGAAATGAAATGAAAAATATTTATTCCAATATAGCTATGTTGACGACATACGATTTAGTTTTTTCCGCCAATACGTGCTACAGTATTAGTGAAAAACTGCAAAAATATAAGCCAAGTACTTCGTAGTCATTATATTATTGAATATAGTACTATTTTTTCAAAAAACAATATCAATATTATAGAATACAAGAAACTTATGGCACTTTTAAAAAAATCGGAGGAATTCCGCGATAAAAAATCAAAAGTACTTAGTACAAATGTTTTAATAACTGTAATAATTTCAATATAAACTTTAATTAAGGAAATTTCGTTTTTATTTTCCTCGTATATGTAGTAAAAAGAATTATTTATCACTCGGAAGAAAGTGCGATTCCAACCTCGCCCTTATTAAGTCCCTAAACTAAACCTTTGGTTAGAATCGGTCACTTCCTCCCCTTCATGTACAATATACTATTGTCAGAAATTTCGCTTTTTAGAGGTTTTAATATCTACCGTGCTTTTGGTGCTGATGTGTTGTCCAGTAAATTTGTATTATTGTTGCCAGGTCTCTTTCCTTGCGGCGACATTCCTTGTGACACTTGCGGCAGGTAGTTTTATTGCCCCACATTCATTTGCTCTGCGATCGTCTTTTTCACAGTAACATTTACCTTTCAGATCTTTAATAGAAATATTGTCTCTTTGAACTATTCCTCGACGAATGTAAGAATGGAGGTGGGGTATTTGCTATACATATTTTCTGCTGATTTTTTACGTATTTATTGGAAATTGTAGCTTTGTCTTTTTTCCATCTCTTTAGAGGTCATCTTTATTCATTCCGAAATTTTTGCGTATTTCTCCGTCTTTTAATTTTAGTATGAATTGTGACGACAGGAATAAGTCAAGAGTAGGTTTCTTGCAATGTAGGCATTTAAACTCACAGTCGTGTGATGTGTGATATTTTTTAGTTCCGACACCTACATCGCAACTGTCTCATCGGAATGCTGTAGACGTGGTATGAATATATGTTGCGAAGCCCATATGCTTTCGGGTCGATGAAATGACCTAGGTATATTTGTAAGTTTTTCAAAATCTTTCATTATCGCGTCACTTGAGAGCAGAGGACGTGAACTCGTTCGTGTCTATCCGGAGGTAACGTAGATAATATAAGTGTGTATACTTTTGTTTTGAGATCCGTTACATTATTTAGCATAAGGTAAATCTGTTTATCATCTATGGTTCTAACGTTAAACCTACTCTTTAAAATTATGCTGCAACCTAAAAATATAATTTTCATTCTAATTAATTACGATTTCAATGTTATTTTCCAATGTCGGCTTTAAATGACGCGCATTGTTTATTAACACACACACATGAATAAACACAGAACACTACAAAATAAAAAATGTGCCAAAAATCTTTTGAATCGTTTAAATTTAAAATTGGTCGTTCATACTTTTTCTTTGTTACCACCCTTGGACCTTGCGATTTAGTTTTTCATATGTTATTTATGCAATGTTTTTCATCTGGTTTTGTCTGAATCTACATTGCGTTGTGTGTTTTTAACGCACGCAAAGTAACCTGTAGAAGCTTGTTTACAAGTGAGTTCTTTTCATATATTATTTAAGAATAAACATGTTACAATATTATTATGTTTTTAATCAAATTTTTAAACCTTTCATTTTTTAATCTGGTTTTTCAGATGACTTATGTCGTCAAAGGTCGATTCAACTTTATGGTAATTTTTCCGTAAGTAAGGAGGAAGGTAATTTTCTTTCCACAGGTTAACCGCTGTAAACCTTTCAAAACTACCATAAAGTTAAATTATTTAAACATAGTGTGTATTCGTAGGCCAATATTGAAATAATGTCAAGAGTAAGTAAAAATAAGAAAAAGAGCAAAAAGGCAAGTATTTGAGGCGAATTGCTTACTAATGACAAAAAATTTTAAGATAACAATGTATATAAACATAATTATAATGTCCACATTTTTCACTCTCAAAGAAACGATTTACAATATCTCTTACACGACATCTGACGGACATACAAATTAACATTTAATATGTTTTTAACAAGCGCGCTATTAACTTGCATAGTTCAGTATTTTGCCGCTGGATGTCACTAAAAACAACTTATTTTGATTAATTAATTATATTCAGCAGTCCGAAGCACCTAATTTATTAAAACTTTATCCACTACTGCATTAAAAACGTCGCTTAGAATCAAGCTTTGGTATATTAAAGAGATATAAAAAGATGTTGCTGACAGCAAATGGTAGAGAAGAAAATGAATGAACTTTCAAACCAAAAAACCGCATCATAATCGGTTCATTGTTTTAGGAGCTACGATGCCACAGCTAAACAGCAGGTCTAACGTACCCCATATCTCTTCCTTACCCCTTATGGGTCGGGGTTTAAATAATCCTACTTTCGGTATTTTGGGTTTCCAGACCTTAGACAAAGACTTTTTGAGTATAGATAGAAGATAGCATAACACTATTATCCCATCAGGCAGGGTAAGGCTGTTAGGGCGAGGGCCGGCTAACGGTAACGCCTGTTTCGTTTTCGTAGAACATTTCTCCGCCATGTACCGTTACTCGGCCGAAAGCACTTTTGTCGGCTGGCAGCGCCTCCACTGCCTTATAATATGACCGATCGCGAGTTCACTGCATTTAGAACACCGTTTACTATTATATTTGTTCAAAACAAAGGCCTTTTCAGTCACAATGAATGTTAGAACAGTGACCCCATAGACCGTTTCAAGTATGATTTGGAAATTACAATAATCGTGTAAAAGGAAATAGGTTCTTTTTCAAGTCGTATAAGCGTGGCCTTGCGCTGAGCTGGGGTCAATGACTGCCAAGCATTTAATGCCGATGATGTTTACTTCATCGAGTGAATGTTACCATATTGATACTTCGTTTACGGGAATTTTGAAATCTTTTCGGTACTTCTTTCTTATTAACGAAAAATGTTATACTAGGAATTGTCAAACCACACACCATATTAAACCTCGAAACTAGTTGTTAATTGTAGATTTATTCTGAATCTAGTATATCTCTTATCCTACTTAAAAAATTGCATTATATTATCTTGGTAGATAAATGTTATTGTATAAAATTAATTCTAATCATAACTCAATATTAGGCAGTATTTTAACATCTCACAGATAAATTAAAAAGCTTATTTTTATTAAATACTTATACATATTCATATGTATCTTCTACTCCCTTTAACGTTATATGAATATAAATATTTCTTACCATTGCCATTAAAGATCTCAAATTAATAAGAGTAGCATTAAATTGTAGATAAATATACGACATACGGATACAATAGTAGTTAGATATTGCCTACTTAGTAAGAGCTTGTTATATTACAGGTAAACATAGATTTTACATGTCAACTTTTGTATGAAAAGCTTTTATCTTCAAAGCATAAGCTAGGCTCGGTGACGTAACGCGGTTCG
This sequence comes from Aporia crataegi, assembly GCA_912999735.1. Lineage (NCBI taxonomy): Eukaryota > Metazoa > Arthropoda > Insecta > Lepidoptera > Pieridae > Aporia > Aporia crataegi. The sequence goes on from OU538742.1 coordinate 1,079,740, forward strand.
ATACTCGAAAGGCTGAGGTCATTGACCGCTAGACGCGGAACCGCGGCCTACGCGATCGCTCAATTAAATCACTTGCTAGCTGCTACATTTCTAAACTATATGCATTATTTCGACACCTTTGTACTACTTGGACTATTTACCGACTTTAAAAGAGGAAATTTTCTTCCGGTATATGTTTATGTATATTTGTTTTTTCATTTATGAACGGATTTTTTATCATTTTTTGTTTTATAGGTAGGTTAGTTTTGATACTTCAGAGGTTGTCGGTGCTAAACTATTATAGAAAATCATAAAATCTTTAACCCTTAGATAGCCTTAAAATTATTCTCTTTGTAAAACAATCATTATATGTAATATAATCTTATAAAATCATTATTTCATTATAGTGCTATTTATGCTAGTGAAAGTCTGTAAGAGCCCGTAAATGTATGGTGTAAGTCTAATATAAAAATGAGCACGATAAACTTCTATTTAATTTAAATATCTAAATATTTTATCAGTGAAAAAGAAAGAGAGAGCTCATTACCTTTCCTGGAATTTTTTACTCATGACGTCAAAAGCGTAAAGTTACAAATTTTCTTAAGTTCAGAAAATATAACATAAAGTTATGAAGACCATAAAGAAACAAAACAGAAACAAAAAATAAAAAGGAATGAAGAACATAAAGAAAGAAAATAGCATCAAATGTCTTAATATTGGGTTTCGCATTGGATTGTTATTGGAATTGTTTTCGAGAGTAAGTATGCTGGTGGGAAATGCCGATATTGAGTACAAGTGAGAGGTGAGAAGGGACGAAGTTACACAAGGGTTACAAAACTATGGCATTGAACGCGAGTGAACCTGGACCTTGCAATCCGCTATGCGAGCGACAGTTGCGTTGTGCATAGAACATGCGGACAAATATTTAAAATACACCTTCGTAGGGAAATACTTCGTAAGGAGAGTAAGCTACACATATTTCCTGCATTACACATGCATTGCTCTAATCCAGAGTAAAAAAGATATAGATGTATATATATAATAGCAAACACACACATATATAGTTTAAAACCTAATCTTTATCTCTACAGTATTTAAATAAATAAATGCTACCAAACGACAACAACTATGTGTTTCTTCTTTGGCACCAGAAAAACACCAAAAAGAAGTCAACTCACAACAAAATATTTTTAAAAAAACGATCCATACAATATACGAAGGAATACGATCTACTTTTCTATATTAAATCGTTATTAACTCATAGATATGAAATTTTATGGCAACTAAAATATTACTTAAGAACTAATAAGTTCTTACCATAATTATCATACCTTGCTCCAGCCTATTTTTAAAATATAATTCGTATTTGAAAATTGGCTTTTAAGAAACCAAGACTGTAAACTGATGCTTTTTGTTATAAGATGAAACAGTTGCATAATGTATTTCATAAAATAACCGCATAGCGTGCATTGTCCTGCGCAATGCGGAAACATTATTGGAGGCATTGTACTCAGAAACAAACACCATAATAGGCGGCGAATTATTCAAGGTTTTTTAAAATATTTAAATGTTCTATATCAAAACCTCCCCGTTTTTATATAGATAGATTATAAGTTTGACGGGTTTGTTGATTTACAGCGCCTAAACGAATGAATCTATTTCAATGCAATTGTTTTTATTTGAAAGCTGACATGATCGAAAAACTCCTAAACTACAATTTATGGATATATGTTCATCCGTTTATGATATATTGTAGTTGTAATCATTCTGTCGAATGTATTTAAATAACAATTTCATTTGTGCTTTGGTGGGATCGTGGAAAAGGTCGTTGCATACTTTTAGCGTAATCTGTTAAGAAATACCTCCATTTGCTTGTATTTTATAATGATCTTTTTGAAATATTTTTATGAGTGTATCCTCAACCGGTAAGGATCTTACTGGCGTCCATATACAATAAATTGAAACGTTCATCTTAAGAAAAATTATGTGTCTTCGTACAAAAGAATTCAACGCGTGATTGATTCTTACTATAAATTTATATAGGTAATTAATTATTATATTACTAAGTAAAAGAAAAATCATTTCATGTTAGCCATGAGGGATGGTATGCAAAATTTACAATTTAAATAAAATTAATTTTTTAAAATATATATAAATCGACTTCATTGAGAAGGTAATTTAATAGAAGTAATAATTTTAAAAGGCAAATATTTTGAAGCAGGAGTCTTTAAGTTAAACATTAGACAAATTTATGATTTTTATTATAGTTTGAACCAACTCGGTGATAACTATAAATATAATTATATTAATGTATACTTGCAATTTAAATTAAGTCAATTTATTTAAAAAAATTAAAACTGAATAAATATTTAGCCAAGCCTTGAAAAATATTATTTTGTTATCTTATCTAATACATCATTATATTTGCAATTTGGCTAAGTTTAATGAACTCTACATAAAAGACAAAAATTTCAAGTATTTATATTAAGGAAACTACTTGTTAATTAAAAAAAACTTTTAATCTGTAATATACCGTAGATTTTTCGTTGTCAAAATCTTTTATTATTTTAAAGCCATATTTTCAGCTTGAAGACATAACACGTTTTCATATTTATAGGTAATAATATATTTAAGATTAATTAGATACTATGGTAAATTTAAAAACTTCTATAAAATTAAAGTTATATTCAAAGAGGTCCAATTTTATTTGAATAGAACACAATCTCTTTTCTTTGTAACTATGTCTTTCTTTCTCCCTTACACTTATTTCTACGAGTATATACTTATATTCCTCAATTCCTTAGAAAATAATAAATTACTAATAGAAAAAATATTTTATTTATTAATTAGTTTCGTATTAAACACGTTTCTAAAACCTTCATATCTTTCATTTTTTATTAGTTACATTTGGTTTTACACATACATTCTGAAGAAAGTCAATCACATCAAATTATAAATTAAAAATAACTAAAATGTAGATACAGAATCTTGAAGCTAGCTTAAACTACACTATCAATTTCGTTAAAATTGTTGCGTTGCTCCTTTATACTTGATGTATAATTATTTTTATAAGCAAGCCCCAATTTGCGCCTCACTTTCTTTATAAAATGTCGATTTCCTAATAAATAAGCCTATCGCGAAGTGACTTGATGAAAAGTGAATCAACTTGTTGGTTGTGGCCACTCGCGGTCGTTCAACTCACAAATTTTCGTTTCGTTGGTTGCTGAGTATTCCTCTCTCCGTCACACATTTGCAAAGATAATTTACACTTCTAGTATTGACGTTTAGAGTCGTAAAGAGCTCGTATAGCACAGAGTTATATCGTTTGAGTAAAAGTGGATTCCCGTAACCCCAAGTCCCCACATGGGGCAGATACATTGCTGTGTCTGATTCACTGATCATTTTCTGTAAGGGTAAGTAGGTGATCAGCCTTCTGTGCCTGCTCAACTAGAACATTCATTAGTCTCCCCGAGATTCGGACCCAGGACCTCAGGCAACACGCAGATGAGTAAACCACTTAATCACGGAGGCAATTTATGTATCGTTTGAGTAATATATATTACTAGCGACCCGCCCCGGCTTTTCACGGGTATAAAACATATATAAAAACCTTTCTCTTCAATCACTCTATCTATTAAAAAAAACCGCATCAAAATCCGTTGCAGAGTTTTAAAGATTTAAGCATACAAAGGGATATATGGAAAGAAAAAGCGACTGAAAAAGAGTGATGATTGTATAAATTATGATGATTGTATAAATTAACTTTAAACAAAAAAATAAAACCGACCTCAAAACGCACTGAAAAGTAAAAAATAAATTTTGTATTATAAATGAACTTACTATAAATAAAAGACGTAAATAGTGTTGATAAATAAAATTCATGTAAAATTCAACAAGGGCATAAAACTATCATGTTGCTCTTTGAAACGCGGCGCCAAGCCATTCAATTAATTTTTTTATTAAAGTCCAGGAATATTCATTCAGTATTTTTATTTATATATTTGGCACCGCCTCCTTTTTGGTTTTTTTGAAGGTCGGTTAAAAAGCCAGCCTCTGTGGCTAATTGGTTCACGCGTCGGAGGTCGTGGATCGAATCCAATCGAAAATGTTTCAGTTGGTCAGGCACAAAAGCTGTTTAACCATTTATTTTTTTTACTTTACCGACTATGAAAACGATTACTGAAATAGATGATATGATAACATAAATTGAATAAATAATTGACAAGTAAATAGCAAAAACCTTTAAAAATACCATAATATATTTTATTTATTAACAGAAAAAACCCATGCCATTGTTTGAATTTTTTTAGTACTTACGGGATCTTTTATGAACTTTTCATTTACGTCAAAACATAACACAATACCATACGTATAATTTAATAAAAATCAACGAACAATAAAATAGTAAACACCGGATTTGGCAAAAAACTAACTCGTTCAAGTAAGCAGGGATTTGAAGGTTATATTTAGTGAGATTCATATTTTTTTAATTTCCCGGAAGTGTATGGTAGAGCGATCAGTGCAAAAAGATATTAAATTTGATAGAACGCAATTCATTGACCCCTAGCGAAGCGCTCAACACGCCGTTTTAACCAATTTAAACTTGAGATTTTAAGTGCTAAGCAACTCATACATTATTTATCATATGCATCTTTTTCATTATTTCGTTATTAAATTAATAATTAAATTTGTTAGGTCCCTCATTTTTAATAATAATAGGAACAATTGTGTTCCTAGTAATTATTAATTAATCTAAATCAATATTGTATGGAATTGTTAGTATGTAAAAGTACGTACGTAGTAAGTGTAGTGTACACTAAAGATTTTGAGTAATTTTGCTATAGCGTTAAATAGGATTTTTTACAAAGTATACCTAAGCAGTGTCCTAAATTTAACTGCATAAAACCGGTGGCATCAATTTATATCGATCGATTACCTAATTATACAGAAATTCAATCAAATAATATATATAATTACATTTCCAATACAATTACAAATTAGTAAGTACATGGATATCACAAAAATATTTAAGGCTCACCAACGATTACGATTTATAGCCATACGGTTTACATTTATATACAATATACTAAATCTATAGCCACTTAACAGTTAAAAACTTAGATAAATAAAAACTCAACTTTATAAGCTAGTAAAAGTCCAATGGCATAATTATGTCTCGAATTGTCAAAATAGCTGACAAATAGGATTAAGTTGACAAAACAACGGTAAAGTCCGAGATGTTAGAGATAGTGACGGATTGATAGAATGACAATTTTGCGAGTAGGCCAGCCATTGCGGAAGACGACGCAGGTTCACATTAGTTCAATGTGATACTTAAGAAACAACTTTCCTACAAGCAATGCGCTTGTGCAGTGGCCACAACTATTACGCGCCACTTCTAGTTTTGCCAGCATCCGAAAAAAGGCGTGATAATAGTTTGACGTGTCGGTGTGATTATCTATGCCCTATGGTATCCTAGATCCAAAACGAATTGACGCTGTCCAACATTTACATACAACATTTATTTGAATGTTTTATAATTACGAATATATAAATATCCATGCATTATCCACTGAAAACATTTCAAAATGATAATCTTATCAAAAAATTAGTAAGATTAAGGTTAGTAAGATTTTTAAAATGATAATATATGATCGTTTTTTTAAGTAACGGATAATTGACGGCAAATTCCTTTAAAAGGATTATGTGGGGATACTAATTCAAAACACAGTGGCCCATTTGAGATATTTGTTATTTGTGGACACCAGCCGTATAATTATTAGTATAAGGTATTTAATCTGAGTTCTATAATTAAGATACATGACATGATTTGTCGGTTTTAAAAAGAGAATTTCGTTCAAGATTTTAATTTAATATTAAACAATACCATATAATCTTCATTTTACTATTAACCTTTCTAGAACCCGAAATGGTGTTTGAGAAACGATTTTGGTTATGATTTTGCTGTGTTAACTAACATGTCGACCAAATTAATTCGTTAACTATGCTTCTAAATTACCAATTTCTTTTTAAACGACCTTCCAAAAACCAAAAATTAGTTTATCAATTCGAAGTTTACTTTATTTGTTATTTTTACTTTTAATAACACAGGACACTTTTAGTTACTTTAAAAATATATTAATAATTTACAAATAGAGTTAGTAATATGTCATTAAAGATGTATTATACTATCGATATTTAACATGGCATTTGATCATCGATTAGTTAAACTTTGATCAAGCTTCGGAACATGGCCGTAATTAATCTATTATAAAAAGATATATAAGTATGGTTAAATATATTATGTATTAATAGGTTGTTCAGAAAGTCATTTGGTTTTTTACTGACAGAGGATTTAACTGTATTTTTTGCACCTAACTTCACATTAAGCCGTATAATAAAATTTGACGACCGCTTGGCGCAATTGGTAGTGCCTCTGCGTCAAAAGGTCGTGGATTCAAATCCCGGTAGGTTCATTTATTTGTGTGATGAGCCCGAATGTTTGTTTCAGAGTCTTATATTGTTTATAAACTAAAATATGTATTTATTGTGGTACCCTCGTTGTTTCTGATTACTATAACACAAGTGCTTCAGCTACTTACTTTGGGATCAGAGCAAGGTATGTGAGTTGTCTCATTTATTATTAATTATCATTATTATAATCATTATATATTTTAGAACTGCTATAGACAGGTTTGTGTGTGAAAAAATCCAACTGATTCAACACAGTAGTTTTCGGTTGGAGCCCTTTTTAAATATGGAGAGCAATAAGACTTGTTTTCGTCACATTTAACTTTTTTACTATAGAAAAGAAACCAATCGTCAGCTCACTACGCAGACGCAAAATCAGTTAGAAACGGATGCGGTCCTATAAAGCTTTTAAAATACATGAGAGAAAATTTTAAGCGTAGTAAAGAAATTTAAATGAAAAGCTATATGATTATGTAAAGAAAACAATTTCTATTTCTAAATCGGATTCTATTTTTACAACTGTACATTTCAATGGCTGCTCGTTTATCCTTGTCCCTTCGTTACTCAGCGGGATGTCTGAACGCAGTACTAACGGGACTTGTCCTTTCTTACTGTTTGTAGGGTTCCGTACCCAAGTTTAAAACGGGACTCTATTATTAAGACTCCGTTGTCTATCTGTAAGTCCGTCTATCATCAGGCTGTATCTCATGAACAGTGACAGTTGAAATTTTCACAGATGATATTTACGTTGATGCTATTACAACAATTACTAAAAAATAATAAAATAAATATTTAAGTTCCCATACAACAGACATGACTTTTTTGCCGTTTTTATAGATAATGCTACGGAACCCATCGCGCGCGAGTCCGACTCGCACTTGGCCGGTTTTTTTTCGGTCTAGGGACTGCTGTGCATTCACTTTTTATATTATCCCAAGAGTGAAGGTTTTTGGTTATGCCTTTGGTAGGTCCGTCCATAATATATTACGGTATTCCAATACAAAATAATCAATAATAATCATACAAATTCTTTGTCAATTATTATCGCATGCGTGAATAAAACCTTAGAGATTCTAAGATATTATATCAGTCTTGTTGCTGATTTTCTAACTTAAAAGAGACATTCTCAATTCTTAATTTCTTAAGTTATTTATGACCGAATGTAATTATTATTATTATTATTATTTCAAAAGGTCATCATCATACTTCAGATTTTAGAACGTCCTTCAGAGGTTGTCCAATATGAATTTTAAAGTACTTATATAATAGAAAGTATTTAATCAAATTAGAAAACGTGGTAATTTCAATTTCTGTTCATTGTTCATATTGCTCTCTGGAATGTTCTACTTTAAAGAACAAATTTTATTTTAAAAAAAGTATTAACGAAATCCAAATTGCACGAAACAGTAATTAATAAAATAGACATAATCATTCTACAAAGTAATTTGTAAGCCTGTGCCAAACTATAACAGAAAAGCATTGAATTAATATCTTGGACCTGGACAGATCTGTGACTTCCATATTTCAATAAAGAATTCTAATATTTAGTGTTTTTTGGAGTCGTTTTACTGTTCCGTTTCCTGTTGTTTTTGTGACAAAAACAACAGGAATGCTATGGTATTTTTATGATGTTGCGTTGAATGTACAGTGGACAGCTACTTTGTGGCCAAAGGTTCTTTGTTTACAGATACTTTGTACGAGTAACGGGAGATGCTTTTGTGACGTTAGTGCAATTTTTTAAATGCACTTTGCCGTTACAAAGTAACAGTTTCTAGTGTAAAACGGGACCCATAGTGATCGGAGAATGAAAGGACATCCAAAACAATGACACGTCATCTTTCAATTCCGTAACGAATTTGAGCTTTCCAAAAACTCAAGGAAACTGATGTTGAAAAGATAAAGAAACGCTTACTTTTTTTGCAAACAATGACTATTGTGATATAATGTGCAGAAGACAGTTCAGTAACAGTATTTTGCTAACTGCCTACCCAAAAAGAGGAAAGTTATAAGTTTGACATGTCTATAGATCTGACTGTTGCTCCTATAGTATCCGCAATATAAACTGGCGACTTGGGCCATAAATGTCACTTTTCGTAGAGATGAACCGTGTCGATCAAACATTTAAGTAGTATGTTAATGTCGATATAATTATTATAAGTTTAAAATTTTAAAAGTCATTTATATTAATTAATAGTTTTTAGCAATAAAATAATAATAATAATTTATTTTACTGACTTTCTTTGTTTACTTTTATTATTTTATATTATCGATGAATTATTCAAAGCGATTGGCGACCTCAAATCTCAAGGAAAAACATTGCCTCGTAGCGTTCTTTGAGGATTACCCAACAGATCTAGAGAACCAATGTAATGCCAACCTGCACTTTTCCTCGATCTCTTATTTTTTTTATCAGGATTGCCTGAAAGAGATCGCTTGATAGCAATAAGGCCCTTTGCTCTCAAATTACCTAATATATTCTTATATACTAAAACTATAAACCTATAATTATATATATTATAGTCCATCTATCGAGAAAGATTATAATAACGAGTAATCAATGCTAATGTTAATGATTTCTTTCGTGTACAAACAAGTGTTAATAAATGAAAGAAACAGTTTACTGTTACGGTACTTTGGAACTTGCAAATGTCATCGTTTTTTTGTGGATACAGTTAGGATTATTGTTAGAAGTTTTTCTAACCCTTTGATTACTTAACCCATATCCTGTGCATATGGCCACGTAACCCTTTAGCCCCGTTATACAACAGTTGTTTCTGTGCATAATAGCGTTTTTTATATCACAGATTGATCCAAATTCACCAGGTGAATGTTTTTTGCCAGCAACATTTGTTGTTATTAATTAAATTATGGTTTATTTGACCCACAAAAGGGTTTTTATATAGAAATTAGACTTGATCAACTGTTTCTATTGTTTTAGTTCACATAATAATAAAAAGTTGTCCATAGAACTATCAATTCTATCTTATCATAACTCATTGTTTAATGGATTGTTCACAATAAATTTTATTTCATTTATTTGCAAAAATTGTTTAAGATTGACATATTAAATTGTAATAACAATAAAGACATAGATAATATATCCGAAGAAAAGTGGAAGTTCCATGTTAATATGTACTTCGTTTACATTGTAACATTTATAATGAGTAATCTAGGTACCCTTTACAATGGTGCGGAAATAATTATGTATTGGGTTGCACTTATCATAATTTACCATTAACTTACTCGGCGATCATATATTTTCACTTTTCGCCTTATCGAGCTCTAACGTGAGAGTCGTAACGAAAAGTCGACGCACGGTGTTTCCAGGAACCACGCGCTTTCCACTTTGTGAACTGCATCTTCCCGAGAAAATGCAGGCGGGTTCGTTGCACTTACAAACTCATAACCCCCTTTCTAACCGATCCAATTATGTGCACTTTCGCAAGCCACTGTCACTCGCCTAGATACGGATAGGAAACTCGTTGCAATAGCGCATCACCTTGCTTTGCATCAACCACTGCTCCACCTGCCCAACATCAACTCACTACCTTAAATATGCGAAACTTTATTTAAATTTTTAACAACATATAATTACAAATAAGCTGTATATAGCCAAGGTTGTGTATCCTAAACTACTGGCTGCTTTACATCGTTGTATTCCGATGCTTTCGCCCAAAAGATGAGCAGGGTTTTGGGTTTTAAGAAGTCGAAACTTAGCGCGTCGGACTAATCAAAATAATAATAATCCTAATATTATTAGCAGATTATATTGTAATGTCATTTAAACCAATAATTTTTAGAAACTAAAACAAAACATTAAAAAATATAACAGAAATATTTTCCATAAATATAAAATACAGAGAGTACTCTAATAAATACATAAATATAAACTACAATGCAATTTGAGTAAAAACCTTTGCTTATGTTTTCAAATATTAAGTGGTACTTAACTTCCGCCTAAACTAATTAATGTAGAACAACAATAATTTTATTATCTTACTAAGACGCATAAAGAAAGTTTTTCAGTCGTAATCAACACCGTATCGCACGCTACGAGACAGGACATCGAACTCCAGCAATCTTTAATTACGCTCTCGGCGCCTACGTTTGCAGTTCTTACTTTTATTTACATCTTAGCTGAGAAATTCGTATTTTCGGGGTTTATATTTGGGGAAAATAGTAGCGTAACTATGCGATGGCCCACAAAGAATTCTTTCAGTTCGATTCGAATTATTCGAAAATAAATTCATGTTGATAACGACCACTTTGCATTCTGAACTCCAAAATTGCAATTAACGAATCTGAACTCTATTTTCAGTTGTATTTTCTACTTGTATGATTAGAAACTTTTTAAATTTTAATTAGTCCTTTCCAACTCGAAACCTTGTACTGAAGGATTTATTGGAATGAAAAATGAACACTGAATTCTCACAGTAGTTATACTTTTACCTCCTAGTACCTAAGTCATATTTGATAAATAAGTGAAAAAACATAGAAATATGTCATCTCAGAGTCTGAAAAAATGAAATCTCAGTACCACGTGTAAATTATATTCGGGCGATTAACTGCATGGCATCTTTCAATGGTTTCAACATAGCAAAAAAAACTATCGCTTCGAAATCTCTCTTCTAGTATGGGTGTGCCAGATATCCAGAAACTAGACAGAACTTGTAATAAGTAATTGCAGTGACAGGGAGGGGATTAGAGTGCATTGACATACTTACCTAGTGCTCAATGCAGCGGCGAAAATGCATCGGCACTCACTGGCGTAGATGCAACCAACATTACTAGAGCCCCCCTCATTTTTCATCGTCATTTCTCATCATAGGCCTAGAGTTACCGAAGAGCTCAAGATAATGCGGTGTCGCCGTAAACCGCTGACAACTCGGAAAAGTGGAATGACGTCCGCGCGTTTTCACTCACAGACATGGTCTAGAGAAATGCACTTTTTTGATTACGAACACTTATCTATAAATATACTAACTTAGATTATTGACACTACATACAAGTAGATCAATTCAAATTAAAAGTAATAATAATATTGAAAAAAGGACAATTAGAAAAAGGTTTTTATTTCAATAATTATTTGTAAATTTGTTTTATACGCCTGAAACTTTCAGTATGGATTCAAACTCATAATAACTTAAATGTGTTCATAGTGTGATTTGTTGACTTGTATTAATTACAAATAAGATTTTACAGGAAATACGTAGTATTTAATTTATAATTAAACAATCTCGTAGTAATGATTGCAAAATTTACGTAAAAAATTATGAAAATTAGCAATCATGAGTGCAGTAATAGTAAATGCAGAGTGTACTTGACACTGTGGCGGGGTCAATGGCACCGTAGCAGTCGTAGCACCGTCACCTCTACGACGCGCAGATCGTACAGATTTCGTAATACTAAATTCTGCCGGCGACTTTGACCGCAAAAAATGAGGAAGCAATTACATATTAAAATTACTTCTAGCTTATTTAATTTATTACAAAAAACCTCTATTAAATTGTAATTTACAAATAATACGTTTTTTATTATAACAATATGAGAATACCTTTGAAGATGCTCTTGTTACTTGTAACTATTAACTTTGTAACTATCATGCATTGATGTATTAAGAAACCCTATCATGTTTTGTAATCAAGATGGTATTTGCTATAAAAATGATGCATTTTTTACGGCTATGTTATCGAATTATTTTAAATTCTTATTTGTCATGTGGCAAAAACCATATAAGTAAATTAATTCAAGTCTGCTTCTACTATAAGATTTCTTGTAATAGGCTAGATTCATTGCATATCTTGGCGACAATGAAAGTACGTCGCGTTTCACGCCTGCACTTCGAAATAAGGCCACGAGCGTTCATTGGCCTAAGAGCCGTTATTGGTCGCTGCTCTCACAACATATTGTTACATCAAACAACCCTTGAAGTAGATTTAATATGTAGTCTGTATACAACATAGTTCTGGTGTTGGTTAAAACCTACTCGATATAATGCCGGCAAAACTAATGCCTCGTCACAAAAACTCGGGTAAAAAGGCATTTAATTAATTCCCAAAGAATTGATGTAGTGGAGAATATATTTTAATAAGCCTGTGACTTACAAATCACATTTTGTGTAGCAAATTTAACTTTATTTAATGAATGAGTCATTTAATGAGTTTATACGATTAAATGATAAATGAATAAAAATTACAAAATCAATGTAAAGTAAGTAAAGTAACATTACAATATCTACCCGTATAATATGTCCTTTTTAAATCCTAAAGCATCGTCTTGTCTTATAAATGAGTTTAAATTTATTGGTTCTACATTGGACTAAAGTTTACGCTCTGTTGACAGATTTATCCTTGAAATTCCAACCCACAACTTTACGTTTCACCGAAAATTCTTAAAAGACCACGGTGATTATGGCCCTCATTTCCTGTTTCTATTTGATTGGCTCCTACTTCATCATCCTTCAAATGTTTCTTTTATGAACATTACCTAATTTTATACTTTCTTTCATAGTTCTAGCTATCTTTTCTTTTAAATATTTATCGTTGTGGTATTATGATTTTTATGTTAAAAAAATATATTTCTCTAATACTCGTTTACTAGTTTGAAAGCAATTTGGTGAAAGTAATTGACAATTTAATTAGAAACTGTAAAACGCAAATTAAGTACGTTTGTCACTTCTTATATTAACTTATTTATTGCGAGTATTTTTTATGGACTGAGTATTCTTTGTTATATTACTGTATCTGTTGAATTGTATTTTTTGTTGAATTGAATTGAAATTTTATAAATGTTAATATTCCGCTTATAGTTTTATGCGCTAGAGCTATAAGCAGGATATTAAGTCTTCAAGAAGAGAGCATACTCTTCCTTGAAAGGCCGGCAATGCACTCGCGAGTCGCGACCCAACTGGCGTTATGAGTGTCCACTGTCCATGGGCGGAGAACCACTCTGAGTGAGCTTCTGCTCATTCGCCTCTTGTTTTATATTTTTAAAAACCATAAAAGCCAAATTCCCTCTCTCAATTACTGATTAAACACGAAATCTCTAAAATTACTTAACGTATGATGCTAAAATTAGGTAGTTTATTATAAAAAGATCTCAGTTAAGAACGAATTTTGCAACAGGATAGAGTGTAAAAGTAATTAAAAGTCTAGGAAAATTATTTGTTTCGAGTTCAATACATGAAAATAGGCAGTTTTAAAATATGTAATTATTTTTAAGGTAATTTTTAAAATATTTAGATTAATAAATAAAAACAATTAAACTCTATAATTTCTCAACAACTCAATTCAAATGTTTATTTTTTGGATTTAGTGTAGTTTCAATTTACATTTAATTAAAAAGTACAAGTACAGTAAACGAAGCTGAGCAGGCTACAAGTTTATTATAGTCTATATAAATAATTTATTTTAATTTAACAATTTATTTTGTATTATATTTAATTCCAGGCCAAGTCCCGCCATACTTATGAAATCTTAAGTCCTTCAAAAGTACTGTAGACCATTTGATTCGGGGTTGTAATAAGGTTTTAAATCATTTTAAATATTTAAATGTTAAGTAATCGGCTGGTCATTATAAAAACCAGGTTTTGGTTTGCATCGGGTCATCGACCGCAGCGACAGCCTTTCATTTTCTGTTATATGCGTTCGTAAAAGTTCAATTTTGGAATGTTCGAGAACGTTTATATGTGTATCATTTATTTTTTTATTTTGTGATAAAAAAGTTTTTATATCTTCAATCTATGCTCTTTTTAATATCATCATCGTTGCATCCTGGCTTATTAAATAATTAGTTTTTATAGAATAGGGTTTTTAATTTAATTTTGTATTTTAAAACCAAAATTTTTGTCAAAAGAAAATATTATTATAATTCTAGTTAAATTTTCATATAGGTACGTTTACAAATCAATATCAATAATGCAAAATACTTTGTAGGGGTACGTTTCCAAAAATGCAATAATAGTTGAAATGCGTTCTCCAAATAATTTAAATTTAGAATATAATATATATAATATATATATATAATGACTGCAGAAAAATTAAATCCTGAAAACTACCTACATCAAATTCCGAGTTGTTATTTCGAAAAAAACCCAGTACGTTCGTAGAAAGTAATAACGGTGTACGTACGTGCATACGAGGGGGCGGGGGCAAGGCGGGCGGAAAAGACGACATGATTCACGAAACGCTCGCTCTGACATAATAATCTAAATTAACATAATTCCATGCCTTTAGCACCTTTTCCTTCACTTTTGCTTGACTCATACAAAATCTGAAAGAGGCAAGAATTTGGTTATTGACTTTTTAAGCTTTCATTTTAAGTTTTACAGCCTTTCTGTATATTATATTTATATTATCTTATACCTTACTATATCTTATTTATTAAGAGTAACGGGACTTAAACATTTTATACTTAACATTTTCAATTTATTTTCTCTAAATAATTCTAAACTAGTAACGATATATATTATTAATTAATTAATCATTTTAAAGTCAAATTCTTATTATATACAGATACTAAAGTATCAAAGATACAAAGGTTTCAAAGTAGGATATCAGTTAATAATTGATTGGGAAATATGTCATCAACATTTTTCTTTCATTGAATTTATAATATTAAGTTGCACAAGAAAAGTGGAGAAGTGTAAGAAGTGCGAAACGTACGTACAAGCTAAAACAAGAATTACAAAATACAATACAATGAATACAGCAAGAATGGCCTATCATACAGGTAAATATTGAGTGCTTCGAAGCTTATGAAAGTGCAATAGATGGGCAATGGCGCTTGCAAGTTCGTCGATTCCAGCAGCTTTCCGGTAATGTAACAGTCGTGTAAGATATCTGCTAGGTTCGTTGAACTTTTGCGAGTGCAGAACGCAGGGTGGGGACTAGTAGGTCAGCCCAGGCCGTTGACACACTTACCTTGACTCGACGCATTCGCGCACCAACATAGAAAACTAGGCGATACTCAATATCAATACAAAGATAGGCACAAACATCTGTGCCGGGTGTGCGCTGTGCAGTGCACCATTGTCAAAATCATCTGTCAAATCATAAGCGGCATATGGAAACTGTACCAAAACATCATTAACATTATTCATATTTCATCCCAAGAGGAGAGATTTAAATATTCCAATGGATCATAACATAGTCTCACAAAATTTACAAAGATATGTGAACCAAATACAAAAATAGCACATAGAGCTGTTAAGGTTTTGCTGAAAAAATTTTTAACCCTCGACGCAAAAAGAGGCATGTAATTATTTTGACGTATCAATTGGTAACTTCTTAGCAAATTGATGTTTTTTTTTAAAGAAATTTGTTCGTACTTCATAACGACACACGAATAGTCTGTCTATTAAAAAACATATAGGTACCTATGTCATTTCTTTCTGCAGTTGAGGGATATTCTGTAAACGTCGTCTTCTCCGCAAAACGAAAAGAGCCAAAATAAGACTGCCTGATCAAATCTATTCTTCTACAGACACCTCCTGGGCAGAAGATATCTGAACCCTACACACAACACCACAGATTGGGTATTGGGATAGCTCAAGTGGGGCCTGAAGACAAGTAAGTCTTTTATTCTATGATTCTTTATTAATCTTAATCGTTAAAATTCAAATATCTTAGTTTATTTCACGTTTACATGATGTAAATTATGTAGGTGTTGGTTAGACCTACACTTACCTAGTTGTATTTTCTTGACCACGGTGTTCTTGAGAAGAGACAGGTTAAAAAAGCCCGTAACCCGCGAGCATGTTTGATGAATTTAATAAAAATAGATGAAGCGAAAGAAGGGATCGTATTATGTGGAGGTCTGTCCACTGCTTTAAGAAATACATAGGTGTGATAATTGATTAAAAGTCAAGTTCTGATAGTAAAAGCCAAGTCAATTGGTTAATTTTTTTATTGTTTATATGGTGTTCACAAGACTTACAAAGCACGGTTTTAGGACAAATTCAACCAATCTTAAACTTCATGGCTCCAATGTATTTTAGCAAACTTAATTTCAGGAAGTGCCAGTTATTTTGACTATTGTAATATTTGAATATGTTTGACATTTGACGCGATAAAATACGCCAGAATGATCGAGACATGTCATTTCGAAGTGATTCAGATTGAATTTGTCAAGTTGAATGGTAGCCTCATTGTGAACTAGAGAAAATGATAATAAATGCTAAAAGGAATCTTAGACTGTTGTGCAAAAATCATTTTCAAAAAATAAAATAGCACCATTCAGTATTATGAGTCGTGCTCAATGTTCACGTTGTTTGACTTAATTTGATCAATAAGATTTGATCACTTAATAGGCCTAATATATTTTAACCTTATTTATTTCATAAAATAGTCAATTTCATGCTTTTATCCTCCAAAACTGAAAGCCTTTGAAAATTTTGACTCATGAAATAGTATTAAATAGTTAATAGTCCATATCGGAGCTCGTTTTATTTCAATTTATTTAAATATATCTGACATTCAGCAGAATGATTTTCATAAAATGCGCTACAACTATTTTTTGAGATCGTGGATTGATTTAATAGAGTTATTTATTAAACAAAGTGAAATATATATTATAATGTATTAAATAGTCCTGAAGTCTATAGTGACCCCTGAATTTTAAAATAATTGTGAAATTTTTAGAAATAAAATCCCAATCATAACCACAAAATTACAAAAAACACTCGGATTTAACTGACAATTTCTCTTTATTTTTTATTTTCTCTTTACTTAAAATTTATATCTAAATATTTTTTAGTTCATGACAGAGAAATATTGCAAATTGCTTTTAAAAAAATTTAATTATAAATCACTACATAGTATAAAACAAAGTCGCTTTCTCTGTCCCTATATCACTTTGTATGCTTAAATCTTTAAAACTACGGAACGGATTTTGATGCGGTATTTTCAATAGATAGATAGAGTGATTAAAGAAGAAGGTTTATATATATGTTTTATACTCGTGCAAAGCCGGGGCGGAACGCTTGTTGTTTTAAAATTGAAATTTTCATAAATGGTGCGTGTCAGTTCTACGATATGGCATTATACAGTGTGCGAGAGTTGTATGTGTCAACGTAATTTTGTAACAAGGCTCATATTATTACATTATGAACTCTTTAAGGGGTTTTTATTCGCTACTCTATTTTCAAGCATAGTCAAAAAAAATTAAAATAAATTCAATTCAACTATATGTTTTATATTATTTTTTACACGATAGTGCGACGAATTGTGATCTGAGTTCAATGAATTTTTATTTCTAATTAAGCATTGATCCCATAAAAAATTATCGGAATCAGTTGGACTTTTTGGGACAGAAACAAAAACTTAAAAATCACAAATCTGTATTTATTGGTTTCAATCTCTGTTCATGGAATACACTGTCAAACTGTAACAGAAAATCATAAAATTAACACTTAGGCACAGGCTTCCAAAAATTTGCCTTGTAGAATCAGATGTTTTATTTATTACCTCATAGTGCCGTTTGAAGTGGGCTTATGGTCCTTTTTTTTATACCAGTGCTACGTAGACAAAGTCGCTGACACCAGCTTCTAATAAATAAAAGACTATCTAACAATCATATAATCATAATACTGGTACCTGAATGTCAACTAGCAAAACACTACATAGCTAAAACAAGTTTTTTTCTATTGATTCACGGGTGATCGAACTCCACTCTTGCGCACTTAAGGCATTGCAAAACACGCCATGACGAAAGAGCCGGGTACTTATGTCATAGTCTTTATAACTACACAATTTATACAGCGAGATATGAATACAAATATCCATTTTTAACCGATTCTAAAATAATAGGAGTATTTTAACTACTTTGCGATTTGCCGCCAATTAGGAATTTAAATAAATTTTTGTTTGATTAGCTTAGAAATTATTCGATAAAATTATATTATGTATATAATACATATTTATATTATTAAAATTAAATATACCTAATTCGATTGGGTATATTTAAAACACACACCAAAAAATTAAACATCTAGATTACTTTATTTTCATTCTCTGTTTATTTTAAATGATCTTGGGAATCTCTTATTGAAAAGGAAAAATACTTAAAACAACTCTAACCTTAACTACATAAGACTCGAACAATAAGAAAATATATGCTTTCTAAAAAGAAATATTATTTAGACTTCTATATCGGTTTTTAATAACACCTGGTTTTGAGATTCACATTTAAAATATAAGTTTTTATAAGCACTTTATATTTTAACATGAAATGTTAATCAAATTTAAAATGTAGAGATAATATTTCTATAAAGCTTCTTTTTAGAAGCCATTGCGTTAAATTAAAAATCTCTTTTATCAATTTTCGTTACACTGGCTTTCAAATTACATTGTAGGATTTTTTTCTTACGTTTGTTTAAAATTATTCAAGACTACGTTGTCTTTGACAATTCGCAAACCTTATGTCAAAAACCCCGACAAGCGGATGCGGGCTACATACTCTTTATCTACCAACCGATCATAAGTAGCTTTGAGTACGCTGATAATTTTTTATTGACTCCTCAAAACATAACGAACTTGAATACAGGTACAATTAATATCAAAGACCTCTTCCATAACATAAAAAAGCTCAAAATATCTTTAATGTGTATATTTTTATAATTTGGTAACACCAATATTTTTTTCTATTTATACAATCATTCTCTATTTGAAAAATAAACAGAGACTAACGATCTCCACGGAAAAATACAGGATAAATTTTGACGTGTAGTAAAAAATCTGGAGAAATGTTGTTTTGCAATAGTTTCTAAAAGTACCCTGAGATAACTATCGAAGTTTCCAATAGGTTTTTAGTATTGGAAAGCTGTCAACTACTAGGACCGTTTCGCGCTGTTAGATTTTTCATACAAATTAACGCAGCCGCCATTAAAAATTACTTTACCAGACTTGTAATAGAGTTACAGATAAAACACCATTTGTTTAAAGACTTTAAGAGTGTTTATTGTAAAGGAAAGGTTTTTTAGTCATTTTATAATTATAATTTTTTATAGTTATGTATTATTCTAGTAATCAAATTGTAGTTGTAGGCAGTAGCCATTAATTTTCGGTCATAAATCACTTGAGTATTGTATTGTATAATCATTTACATTAGTGTATATCATGTTGTATAGATAATCATTACATAGGCGTGAGTCATTACAAAAGAATAATCAATTTATACTAGTTCCTTCTCACTATACTCAAAGTCAAAGTCAATTTTTTTAATATCTTTATTTTACATTTTTAAATCATTATTAATACTATATTGTGAATGTCAATCTATAACTCTTAGTTTACAATTTCAAGAATGCGCCCAGGTCTCAAAAGAACAAGAAAAAACTGAGCTGTTAGTTGAATTGGTGCAATTAATTCAAGCGTTAGCAATATTTAAGTAATAATAAGATTATTTTTGCGCTATAATTTACAATGCCATAAATTTGCTTGCGTTTAGAGTTTAGACTATCCCACAGAACGTTCAGTTTATAATCTATCTGTGATAAATTATTATTCCAATTATAATAAGGTACCTTATCGCTAGCATGATGTTACATGGCCTTTCTCGATAAATGAACTCCAACACATTTTTTTTTTTTTAATTTGAATTAGTAGTTCCTTAGATTACTATATATATTTTTATGTATTAATGTGATAAATCTAATATAAAATTCCACGTTGATGTTTTTAACTAAAAATATTCAACTTTATAATATTAGTAAAAAGATATTTTGAGTTTGTTAACAGCTCCGCATTCCAAATTTTGATATAATATATATAACGTTTACCAATTTTAATAATGATTATAATAGTGAAATTAAAACTCTAAAATTCGAATCACATCTAAAACCTTGAACCTTTCATTTATCAAAATGAAAAGCAATTTATTTGTCGTTAGCATATAATTGATTAATAGCAAAGTTAGCCGTCACTCAAAAGAGTTCAACGCACGTCAACTAGCCGCACGAATCTACACAAAAGCAGTTTTTGCGCGATCTTCGTCCATGGTTATGACATCACCTTAACAATTTCATGTCCGAAAAGATCACGTATCCAAAACGTACGTGTTTTAATTTTTAAAATTACATGTCTTTAATTATTTTTAATCTCTGTAAAGTTATTATTTTTAATGAACCAGTTCCTTGAACAGGCGCGTAATAAAGTCATACGTGATTGTGAAAATGCAAAAAATAGGATATTAAGCTACATATAGTAATTGATAGATTTAGATAAATATTCAAATTTTTCAGTTTTTAAAAAAAATCTTTTTGTCGATGACTCATTTCAGAAATAAAACAGTTTTGTTATAAAAGTTCTTTATTTCATTTAGATCATGATTTTTAACTATATATACTAAGTACTTACTTAAATAGAAAATCATTATTATATGTAAACTGAAAGTTATTCAGTTTGACTATTGAATATAGAGATCAATGTACCTTAGAGATTAATGCAAAAATGTTTTAATTAATTAGTATGGAAATAGCGTTAATTATTATCGCATTGTATATGTCGGCGCAAACAGGTTGCAGGTCTTTGGTTGGAATCAGGATGGCGTTTGATTTCCAATTGCTTTCTTTTAAAGTCATTAATTAATTAGCAGGTCATCGATATTCATATACATACAATTATATATTTAGAAACGAACAGTATTTATATACAAGTATTATTTAAGTAGTAATTATTATATTTCATCAAAGCTATTTAAAGCTTACAATAGTAATGGCATGTAATTAAATATAATTTCCGACAAGCAAGCGTATAATTTCAGAACTTCTGAAACCATAGGCAGTACATGTTTGGAAAATAGTACAAAAGTGAACATTTTAAGTTAAAAAATCTTTAAATAAAAAGGGAGCGAGTGAGACAGAAAATAGGGTTGAACTATAAATGGTAATGGCATATTCATTTGCACATCTGTATAAAACCAAACGTTGAATGTCGTAGCCTGAAAAAAAAAACAACAGTAATATTCTATAATTTTAATGTAAACCACCAAATAGTTCTAAAGAGTTTTGTGATCTGTGGAAATAAAATTGAAGATGATTTAAAAAACCTAGAGCGTTTGTCGCTTTAAAAGGCCGGCAACCCACCCGTCGCCCAACAAGCGTTGAGAGGGTGACCATGGGCAGCGGACTGCTTCTCGTAAGTCTCCTGCCCGTTTAACTCCTGTCTGATTTAAAAAAAAAATGCACCAACATAAATAGATGAACTGATAATCATATTTTTATTATATTGCAATATTTTATTTTATTTTTAATTATTGGGACAACTGACATACATTGCTCTGATCACAAAGTAGCTGAAGCACTTGTATGGTAATCAGAATTAACGAGGGTAACACAATAAATACTTGATTGTTTATCTAAGACTCGGAAACAAAAATTGGTGCTCTTCACACAAATAAATGCACCTACCGGGATTCGAACCCGGGACCTTTCGATGCAGAAGGTAGGAGCACTACCTATTGAGCCAACTGGTTGACTGGTTGAATCCATCTAAAATTATTAAACCTTACTGAAATGTTTATTTGTTTAAGAGCTACGAAGACACGACCCCAAACTAGAATTTTGAATCAGTAGTTCCTGAGATTACCACATTCAAATAACCAAACAAACTGCATTTTCCTATATAAATGTGATAAATTTAATATCATTTTCCACGTTGTCAGAATTTAATTAATAAATATAATTCAGTGGAGGCGAAACACAAGTACTCTAAATACATAGCCGCCACAAGATTCCTTGTACATAAATACAGTGTTGTAAGTTTAATTCCACAATGTGGGTGTCGCAAAAAATGGTGGATAATTTGGAGGTTTCGGAGTGGCGTGGTCGGTTCATCTAGCTTCAAGGCCACGGCCGTTGATCCCAAGTCCTGTCGAAGCTACTCGTTCGGCCACTTTTTGTCTAATAACGCTTCTAGCATTAAAATCATTCTAAGTTATTACAACGCTTTAGGATACCTATTATATATTATATTGTTTATAAGAAATGAATGTCTCTAAGAACATTTGCTCTACAGATTAGTAAATTTCCCTATGTATCTGATTTTTTGTAGACCATATATGAATAAAACCGACCTCAAAACGCACTGAAAAGTAAAAAATAAATTTTGTATTATAAATGAATTTACTATAAATAAAAGACAAATAGTTTTGATAAATAAATTTCATGTAAAATTCAACAAGGGCATAAAACTGTCATGTTGGTCTTTGAAAAAAAAATTTGCGTCGAATTGATAACCTCCTTTTTGGTTTTTTTGAAGGTTGGTTAAAAATCCAGGAATAAGTATCTAAAAACAAATGTATAAATATTATTCAATAATATGTATCATGTTTACATAAATCGTATATATTTTTTATTAATAATCTCAAATACTTATTACTGGGCAGATTTCTAAAACTGTTTCAATACTGAGAAGCTAGATTTTTTCGTCTAGACTACGAGTACCTATATTATATACGTGGGCATAGCCGATAGTAAAAGCTTGTTTCTTATTTAAATAGCAAAAACTTATTTTTAGATAAAACAGAGCTTTTTGGCAAAAGAGAGAAGAAAAATAGCGGTAATTTTTGCCAAAATATCACTATATTTTTCGAAAAAACCGAACTGTACCTACTAACCATAACCTTCAATATCTTCCTTGGAATGAACAATTGTTTATACAATTTTACTTTTCAATTAAAATAAGAGTCGGTCTATATGAACAGTTTCTTTAAGTACCTCGAAAGTCTTTCTCGAGGTTAATTACTAATATTGTTAAACTACCCCGAAACGCTACCGTCCTTAAAATTTTTGACTTTATAAACATCCGTCAGTATGCAAAGAAATTACCAACCCTTTACTTTCAAGGCTATTGTACATCGTAAAATCTATTGTACATTCTTTCTCCCTGAACTGATCTAATATATCACAATGCGAGACGCCGGGACAAAAGCTTGGAAGCTTGACTAAATCACAATAGCAAACGGTAGAAAGTTCCTGTTTTTGCATTTTTGCTTCTTCATAAACTGGACTTTTGTACATGTATATAAAAAAAGCACCTACACGCATTTGTGTTTTTATGTGTATCTGTCTATGTTCTATGACATCATAGCTGACCTGCCCGAACTTATGAATTCATCCATTTATGAATAACATATTCCTATTTATCATATCGGGGAATCTAATCACCATTAGTTTCTATACTAAACTTCTGCTAAGAATATAACTGCCTGAAATTAAAACAATGCTAGCCTATAATAGTCCATTGAAATGTTACATTTTTTAGGCCTAACCTTGCGTTTTTTAGAGGACGCAATTTTATTTTTTTGATGTGTAGGGGGGGTCAGTGTAAAGCTAAAACCAAGTTTGTGGGGTCGCCACCCTTGTCCCACGGCCGCCATCTTGAAAATAGGGGTTGAAATGGTTTTTACGGTGTATCTCTTAAACTATTAATTAAATAAAATTTTTTTTTAACATTTTCTATTGAAAATTAAATTCTCTACAACTTTGGTTCAGTAACTTTTTGTCGTAGAACTATAAATAAAAAAATTATAAGTGAAAATGTTCAGAAATTGGAGAAAAAAATTATATTTTTCGATATAACTTTTTTTTAAATCATTTTACGAAAAAATGTTATCAAACCATTTTTGTAGATCGTTTTTTGAGGAACAACTTTTATTAACAACATTTTTTCATTAAGGCTATAGCTAAGGTTTTACAGCGCTCCGAAGTAAGTACTATTTTTCAATACTCTTAACTATACCTATATTATACGTGTGTACTAATAATGTATCATCAGTTATTGTGTTTTTTTTTATTATTTATTTTGCTATAATGTTTTTAATTGTAAATTTTGCAATATTATTAATAATTAATTATTGACTCTTTTTCACTCCACAACAGGATTTTACAATTATTGATTTTTAAAATAATTTCTAAATTCATCGTTCAATGATATAACTACTAAATATGTCAAATATGTACAAGAACACTTCGGGCTCTCTGCAAGCATTGTGTTTGATGGTTACTCAGACGACCCTGATGTCGCAGGAACAAAGTCTTGGGAGCGTTTGCGCCGCACGAAAAAACATCAGTCGACAGAAGTTAAATTTGACAAGAACACCATACCAACATTATCACAAGAGAAATTTCTTGGTAATGAGAAGAACAAATCTAACTTTATTATACTTCTTAAAACTGTATTGTCGGAAATGGGTTTCAGTGTTGACCAAGCAGAATCAGATGCAGACGCTCTTATCGTTCGGACTGCTCTTGCTGCATCTCCATTATTTAATGCCGTTACTATTGTAGCTGAAGATATTGACATATTGATATTGCTTACAGCACTTGGTAGACAACAAGCAAATGTATTTTTTTTTAAACCATCAAAAGGACGAACAGCAGAACAATTATATTGTGCGTCAGGTTTTATATACGGCGATGTCATTGCGGATAACTTGCTGTTTCTTCATGCTTTTTCCGGATGTGACACAACTTCAGCTCCTTACAATATCGGTAAAATGAAATTTTTGAAAACCCTGGAAAAGCATTTAGAGTTTTCTAGTGGAACGGCTTTGTTTCTCAACAAGAGAGTTGACCCTGCTTTGCTCACTTGGTAATTATAATGATCCTGAAGACTGGGGCTGGAAAAAATGTGGAAAATTATTGATGCCAGTGCAGAACTCTAAACCTCCAGCACCCCCTGAGCTTCTAAAATTGATCTTTTGCAAATGCAAAGGAAACTGTGGAGCGATGTGTGGATGTCGAAAAGCAGGGCTGAAATGTTCTGCAGTGTGCTTCCATTGTTCTGGAGAGACTTGCAGCAACGTAATGGAACTCTCAGAATTAATAAATGAAAATGACTTTGATGATGAACCGCCGACATTAACACCTTCTCCAGTTCTCCCACTGATATTTAATTCAGAAAGCCGATCAGATGCTGAGCCGCAGCCTGGTCCATCGAAAAGACTGAGGACGGAGTAGTTCTAATTTCGAAAATCACCGTGGATTATGCCTATTGGGGATACCACGTAAAAAAAAAACGCGCCGCCAGACTCTACCTTGTGGGTGGTGGGGAAAAGAGTCAATAATTAATTATTAATAATATTGCAAAATTTACAATTAAAAACATTATAGCAAAATAAATAATAAAAAAAACACAATAACTGATGATACATTATTAGTACACACGTATAATATAGGTATAGTTAAGAGTATTGAAAAATAGTACTTACTTCGGAGCGCTGTAAAACCTTAGCTATAGCCTTAATGAAAAAATGTTGTTAATAAAAGTTGTTCCTCAAAAAACGATCTACAAAAATGGTTTAATAACATTTTTTCGTAAAATGATTTAAAAAAAAGTTATATCGAAAAATATAATTTTTTTCTCCAATTTCTGAACATTTTCACTTATAACTTTTTTATTTATAGTTCTACGACAAAAAGTTACTGAACCAAAGTTGTAGAGAATTTAATTTTCAATAGAAAATGTTAAAAAAAAATTTTATTTAATTAATAGTTTAAGAGATACACCGTAAAAACCATTTCAACCCCTATTTTCAAGATGGCGGCCGTGGGACAAGGGTGGCGACCCCACAAACTTGGTTTTAGCTTTACACTGACCCCCCCTACACATCAAAAAAATAAAATTGCGTCCTCTAAAAAACGCAACCCCAAATGTAACTTTTCAATGGACTATAAATAATATCAACTATGTATATGATAGATTTTCGCAATAACATAAAAGAATTTATCACAGGAAGTCAAACATTTCTATTGTCATTGTGAGTCACAATATGTTCTTGGGATAACGGTAACCCATTTTTATATGGTAACATTATACACCCTTTGGTAGCAAAAAACAAGGGTACGCAGGTAAGCAAATCTTCGATCGAGGGCCGTGATTACCTACAACGATTGATGTTACATAATATCTTTTATAGATTACGGTTATTACTTAACTGTAAACCTTTTGTTGGTATGATTGATGCTGATTGCATCATGCGCTTTTGAAGACTTCACGAAATACCACGCGCCATCTTTATTAAGATACGTGTAAAAAAAATCGGGATTTTAAGTTAACGTGTAACCTTTGTCTTTTTTCACAAGTCTCATCTAAAATAATATTTTTTCATTTTGATATAATTTTAATTTAATCTCTTTATTTGACACAACTTAAACATAATAGTCATAATGTAATGCACATGTGCCAAACAAAGAATGCATTTGACTAATTCTGTCCCGCCAGTGGGATTACGTAGCAATTATTTTCACAGACTTTTTAGAAACCTTTTCTCTTCATCGGTTTTCATGTTTCTGACCATTTTCACTAAAATAATATATTAAATCATTGCCAAGTTCTAGCATCAATCAAATCATTGACAACAATATACACATCTTACTAGAAAGCTCAAATCTACTGAATATGAAAAGAATTCCATGCACTGGAATTCTATAGAATATGATCTTAATTATTTCATTAATCTTTACAAATAAATACAATTGGATTATCTGTTTGTAATATTAAAATAACCGCTTTAAATGCATGTATATGGTACCTACATATACCAAAATATTTTTTATACAATTTTTGACTGTCGGTCTGTTTGTTCCAGCCAATCTCTGAAACGACTGGACAGATTTTGACAGGACTTTCATTGGCAGATAGCTGATGTAATGAGGAGAAACTTAGGCTACTTTAATTTAATAAATTATATTTATTTATAATAATATAAACATTATGTTAGGCCGCGGGGCACAGCATTAAAATGCTTTTCTTGCTGCAATTAATTCTGTGGTATCTTAACTTTTAAATGATTTTGTTTGTTGCTATTTTATGAAACGATTTAATAAGTAACATTCTTTATAATCAGTATTTCAAAGGGCAAAAAAACATGAGCCACGCAGTTTATTCCTGAGATTTTGTCTATGGGAATCCCACTCTATTAAAATGCCTGTATCATAAATATTTTGTTTATTCTATGACTCCGGGATGAATCCAAAAATATCTATACCAGTTAAAAAATCATTTGACACTTGTACTAGATTGCCTTGCCGAGATAGAACGCGACCATGGCATTGGCTGGGAGTGTCTATCTCGCTCGCACACAGTTCATTCACCCGGCTTGTGAGTGCGGAAGCGCAGCTCGGCAGTCGGTACAGACCGTCAGGCAAGGAAGGCTTCGACCATGAACTGAGCTAGTTATCAGTTACGCCGGGCCATTGGTACGACACACACGATGTACTAATGTGAACTTAGACTGATTGTAACTCAGATCTCAATTAAAGACTTACTTAATTTAAGTGACGATAGTGGTGATGGTTAATTTAAGTTTAGTGAAAAATAAGGACACAAATTGGATTTTATTTAGCTCTGGATTACTATGCGGTCAATGGTGAGTTTTGTTTACAAAAATATATAACTATATGTATGTAAATACAGAGCACATGGTCCACATTTCTTTAGTTTGAAAGAGTTCAACGCGCGCCAAAAACAATGACGCATTTAGGATCAACATCTCCTTTATGGTACGAATTAAACTGCAAATATAATATATAATAATGCTTAATTTTAATATTTATTAAAATAACATTAACATATTTTAGATGTTTTATGAAATATCTCAATCTTATAAAATATCTAAAGATGTTCGATATTTTCATCAGAATTTTTGTAAAAAAAAAATTTCTAGCAAAGAATCGAATTGTAATATTATTTACTTAATCTTTAATGTTATGTTTTGAATTATTGAAATATTACTTAATATATTCAAGTTTTTGTATCTGTAAGTTCATTGACATCGCAATGAAATTAATAATATATTTTTATCATTAAAATAATGGTAAGTTGGTAAAACGCGCATGTTTATAAAACCTACCGAGTATGATATAAAAATAATTTTAAACAATTTTTAAACACGGACACCATTGATTTTAACATTTAAAACGTCGTAGTTGGCATCAAATGTTAAAAAGATTCAAACATCAACGCTATAATTTATGTACTGTAATTAGACGAAAAATTACATTATAAACGTGCATAGAATAGGCTTTTTGCCTATGTATAGAAGGCGTATAATTACTTACACGGTTACATCACACGGCCAGGTTTTGTTATTGGGTTGGAGCAAAAAGTGCTCCTTGAACCTGTTGAGTTCACCTTCAAGGCTAATATTTCGCGCACGTGGTTTCGCGTTGTGTAATTTATCCTGTTTGTGGTCAGCCCTTACATCGACTAGGACACGTAGACCATTATGGATTGGAAGAAGCCTGATACTACAAGCCTATTATTTAACCAGGTGACAGCTAATAAATAAATCAGAGCAAAAAATATATAAACATTCCAAACTAGACTAGTACCTACTTAAAAAAAGAGAAAGATATATGTACATATTATTTGTAATTTATTTTAGCTAAATTGTCTAAAAATTTTTTAGGAACTCACTACTAAAAATGTAAACTTTGAATTTTTAAATGAATCTTGATGTATGAATAATGTATGTAACAATAGAATTATAAACAACTAACATATTATACCTACGCGTTTGAGCAAACTACGTCTTACATATTCAGATAAAATACAATACATAAATACATACTGAAAAAAGGACATTCACTCGATCACTTATGTGTTGTTAGTATATAAAAAGTACACACACACATTTACATACATAAAATCAAACGTAGTTAAAACGCCATAAAAAATGAGCAGATAGACATGCGAAAATAGTTTTAATATCATCAACGAAAAGGGGCAGATTCGCGTGCAATGTACTTACGAATTCGGCAATGACACTGAGTATAACGATGATATAACAACAGGCTGACAAACCTGTGAAAAGTCGGTCATTGAACCGCGGCTTCGCGGTGCTTTCGCTTATACCAATTTATGTTTACGTTCAACGTGAGAAGGTTCACTTTTCCATGACATGATCATGCAATCATGATTCGCTCCTGAGCTTTTAAATCGCAACCGTATTCGAAAATCAAAACTGGTATGGGAATGCTCACGTTCCTGATATTCTTACCAGTTCTGAAACTTAGAAAAGAGTGTGAATTCACTTACACTGGCTTACGTGGGAGTGCCAGAGGAGTCCTTGATGGGTAGAAAGTAAATGCCTGGTAAACATGAAGCGCGTGGTGGAAGGGTCTTAACGCGTCGAACCTGTTCGAGGAACGGTACCTCGCCCTCGCGCACGCACCTATTATGTAATGTCCATTTCATGCCTCAATAGTTGTGTGTTGCATTGTGACCTTAACGCATTCTTATCACAATGACACATCTATTTTTTCTATTATTTTTTTGCTATCCGCAACATTGTACCATAGAGATAAAATATCTTTTTTTAATTTCTATCTCTGAATTAAAATGCAACGAATGTAAGAGTGACGTATCAAAACAACGCTTCAGAAAAGAAAATTGTTATAAATATATAATTACTCATTGAGCATCAATTGGTATATCATCATAAGTAAATAAATTATATGCTCTAAAAAATAGCTTCCTATGCAAAAACATTTTTATTTCTTACTAGTGGACCCCGCGAACTTCGTATCGCGTCAAAGTTCCCAATAATAACATGTCACCTAAAACGTCATTCCATAGAAAATGTATGAGGAAAATGTTTTTTCTTTTATTTAATTTTTTCGAAAATTTTCCAAATTTTTCTCTCCGTAAGAACCATCTTCGTACTTCAAGGAATGTTATAAAAAAGATTTAGCGAAATCGGTTTAATTGCTTTCGTGATTTGCGCTTACCAACACATTTTGCGATTCATTTTTATTGTTTCTAACTAGTAGTGAAAAAAACAAAATTATATACTAAAAACGTTTATGAATTATAGAATGGTACCTACTGCAATAGAATGTCCTAGATACAGTATGGACGATCCTTCCGGTTGCCCTCATATTAACAGTTACTCGATCGATGTTATTCATTTTAACACAAGATATTCATTTATTCAGATAATTATAGCGTTATGCAAGAGGGAAATACTTCAGAGGGCATCTACACTTACAGCATTCGAACCGTGTCAACGAAGCGACGTTGACTTTACTTGACATTTTATTCAATCAATTTAGACGTCTCATTTTCTTGAAATGTCTTCTTTGACTGTCTGTGACGCGCCACGGACAATACACACCATGTTGTCCGTGGCATCTTAGTTGCTAAACCAATTGACCGATTTTGGTGCTTTTTTTGTATAAAAGCTGACTTAATCGAGATGGATCTTAGCTACAATTTATGAAAATCGGTTCATACGTTTATGAGATATTCTTATTTGTGATCAAGTGGGTTTATTCAATTTCCTGATGTACTTCATGTCGTCACATTACTCCCAATAGTTACAAATTATAGCTCCTAATGATTTCATTACATTTTTAATTTAATTTAAAAATACAATTTAATAAAATAATATATAAATTGTTGCAAAAACGGCAAAACGTAATTTTTTGCTCTCTTTATCTTTTAAAAGTTATCCTTTAGAAAGCCTTAAAAAACTTTCATATACTTTATTAATTTGATTGAACTTTACTTAAATATTCCTACAATAAGTAAATAAAAACATTGTACGTTCAATTCAGCCTCTTAATTTATTTTTTGGACAAAGCCTAACGGTAGCCGATGGATACCGTATTAAAAACCCCAAAGGCTTATAAAAAAGTGATTTGATCGAACTACCTGTGGGAATATATGCATACAAGGTGCATGTTTGAGAGTTAAACATCAAGAGCTTAATAACCTCTTTTAGGTACTTCGCGCTTATGACATTTGACTTTTTGTTTTATTAATTGTTTAATAAAGAAGAAATAATAAAGGATTGATGACGTCAAAATATCAGTAAAAATATTTTTTATGAAATCGATTAATTAAATAATAATATGGATATAACAGAATATCGCGTCGTCTTCCTCCCACATAAAGGACGTGACCTAATAAATGTATATCTTATTGATGGTGTGGTTTTCTAAGAAATATAATTGCGGTGGGTTGTTTCGTCCTTCCGCGTCTGTATTTTAAAGGCGATTTAGGCCCCTGGGTCACAGGTTACCGCTACAGACAACCCACCTGTAGTATGGTTGAATTTCTTCAGGAAAGCCTGTTGAAATTCAATCACACCACTTATGACACTTATGACACCCGTCCGGTAAGTGGCAGCTCTACCAGAGATCTGAATACAAATACAAATTAAATTATAAATTGCATTCGAGACCGGGGATCGAACCCGATACCTCAGGCTTCGCGGTAGGCTTATAAGACCGCTTAGCCACGAGGCTCTCATTATCTTAGTACTACAGCTGATCGCAATCTTACAGTTTCTGAATTCTGTGCAATATGGTAATTACGTATGACGGTTTAGTTTTAGCTCTAAACCCATTTGCTTGTATGATTCACAGCACAGTTACATTCATGCTCGTGCTTATACCACTAAGCAACCTCTATTCCTTGACCATGTAACATTAAAGTAATCTTTTGTCTTTGAAACTAGTTTAGCTTACAATTTATTAGGAGTGATTTATCGTAACATTACCTACTGTTAAGTTAAATGGAGTCGACGTTCTATATTTTTGTAAGAAAGAACTAGCGCTGGCTACCTGGCTGTAAAATATTAAAACATTATTCTTCTTTATGTTAAGTTGGAATACAGCTACAAGATGGTATGCAGGCATTTCAATACAACATATAGATAAATATTTAGATTTGGTTTTAAAAAATTAATGTCAATAAATTATAGCAACGACAAAAAAAACGCCTACGCTTAAAAGCCAAAAAACGTATCATCGACGAGTTGTGGGAAAACTACGTCTAAATTAGTTATCTATAGTTCTAATACCATCCGGATCTTGAATAACGGGGATTCGTAGACAGAACTCGTATGTATGTAACTTTATACTTTACCAAAATCTATAAATAATATTTGTGATATTTGATTCTTCTCAAAATCTAACGGTACATCAACAAAGGCTCCGTTGTTATTACCCGACTTGAAAGTTCTACCTGCCCGCGGCAAACACTTGCTCCGAAGCTTTTTGCTAACCATAGATAATTACAAAACCCGCATTGTCATAAATTTTGTCGATTTTTAGTGGACGTTATATACTAAGATAATTTTTAAGAACATTTGACATTTTTAAGAACGCTAATACCTAGGTAAAATTAGCTACAAAATAATAGAAAAGAACTAGCATGCCCGTCATTTTGTCTACACTTCTAATTAGGATGAAAGGACATAAGCAATGTCACTATGCTTCATTTATAACATAGATTAATATTTTTTTAGCAACTATATTTTCATCAAAGACAATGTTTCAAATTTTTTTTCATTGTCTAAATCATGTAACTTACGTAATTCTACATAATAAAAAATTGTCTCTTTCCTTTGTTATGCTTTTTTACTCATTTATTTTAACCCCCACTCCTCCGCCGCCCCTTGGTGATATGTGGTGAGGTTTGAGGCTAGGCTAGGAAAATAAGCATTGTGATAAAAATGTTCAGACATATTAAGGTTGTTTTGTTGTTGTTTTGAAGGTGTTAAATTGATTGGTTTGGATTGGAAGGTATGATATTTCGTGTTTTTTCTGTACCCTCCTCCCATCTTTCGAGCCTCACGAGATTAACGGATGCTCCCTGTACTACTTATAAAATATATTACATAAATTTTAAATTAATTTCAAGCACAAAAGTAACTTGTCACAATATATGTAACAAAATATTATTTAAGTGTTAAATATAAGTGGCAAGTAACAAAGAAAGTAAACCGTGGTTAGCTCGATCGAAAGTAAAGGCCGGTGTTAGATCCCGTTATGTGGCCGGTCTCGGAGCTCACGGAATACTAAGCGATGACATACTACGCGGCTTTTGACCCTAGCCTAACATTCTAGACTAGGACTTCGCACCTTTATCGATCATTTAGCACCCAGCTCAACCTTACCTGTATTTCCGATCAGATTTACAAAAGAAATTAGGAATTTTTAAGGAAATGTTCCACTTAACAAATGGAAAAAACATACATGTAAGTATGTTATTCAATATGAATTAATATATTTTTGACTTTCAATTTGAGATATTATACAAACAATATTTAAAAAATGCTAATAATAAAAATGCTATTTGCAAACGCACTAGTAACTTACCCCTGCTTTCATAGATAGAGCTGAATATTATTTAAGAGAAAATTTTAGTATGTAAATATCAAGAGATAAACCTCTAAATCACGCTTTCAAAGTGATTTGTTCTTTCCTATTTAATGTGATTATGAAATTATACGTAAACAGTTATACGTAAAAGATAGAGAACAAAATTTATTTTCCCTAATTCATATACCTAAAAAACCTATTTTGTTTGCGCAATAATTAAGTACCCAAAACTGCCGATCTTCCTGGAAATGAAAAATATTTTGTAAGACCGTTTTTTACTAAATACTAAAGTCATATCTTTTTTTCTCATCTGTCTTTGTTACATTGATACTGTACTTCGTGTGAACATTAAATAGGACTTTTTTATTTGCAATAAAAAATGCAATTTGTGAAAACGGTATTTTGGCAAAAAATCAAAAAATACAAATGAACCCTTGTTTCTATCCCGTCATTATTTCCAAATGTTACTTGTTTGCCAACAATATATTACACATTTTGTGTGAAAAGTGAAAACAATCATAAAGTAATTAATTATCTTCTATAGCTTAAGCACATTTGCTTTGATTTTAAGAGCGAGGGGTTTCAGACGATAAAGTTGGTACAGATATAAGGAAGAGGGGACAATGACCTTACGCAAAATTCGCTGCATTGGGCTAGGTCTAGTGCATGCGCGTACCACAACACGGAAACGTAAAGAGAGGGAGCGAATTATGCGCCTACAACCCGGCTAGAGAGGGAAAAATGCATGAATGAGTATTGAAGCCTACCCCAAGAAGGGGGAAATCGAGTTTGCACAAGCAACACTTCCACAGATATAGCCACACCATGCTCCGACAAGATCGATAGAACCCATTCTATTCAATAAATTATATAGTCCACAGATTAACGTACAAATATATTTTCGAGTGATTGAAAAATCTCAGTATCTATATGAATTACTTAAAATCTAAATGTAAGTTTTTAAACGAAACAGAACAATTAAAAAATAATAGTAATTACATGTTTTTAGTATGTAATTGAAATACCTAACAAGTGAAACTGAAGACAAATTAAACTTTTAAGAATCCCGACATAATGATTAAAAATAAGAATCTCACAATTATTATAAATGCCAAAATTTGTAAGGATGATATTTGCCTCAATCACGCTTAAACGGCTGAACGGATTTGTATGAAATTTGGTTCGCAAATAGAATATGCTCCGGATTAACATATAAGGTACATTATATACCGGTAGTGTGTTTATGTAGGATAATTTAGACATCACATAACAACGAAATTATCGCGAGGGCACAACTCGTATTACATAAATGTATGATCAGATATTCATAATCGTATTTAAGATCTATCAAACCTTCTGTCAATAAGACCTCATCCAAATCGGTTCATTTATTTAGGGGCTACAATGCCACACAGACAAAGAATCCCATGGATCTTCTTAATCCTTTTTTCTTCGGGGTTTGTATGAGTTAAAATTGTCAGCGACATTTAATATGTATTTAGTCCAACGTGGAGATGTAATCTTTGTTGTATTTTAAATTTAAAAACTGTAACCCGTCTTTAGTAAAATTTTGAAATGATCCATTTATAAATAAATTAAAAAGTAAGTGTAATAATTGAGCGTTTCCTCATAATATTTGGGATGAAAGGCCTGCAGAAAAGTCATGTCATCGACCTCAGTGCCGAATACTGTGCAGTAGACGCATTTCCTCTCACACACAGAGGGATTTATTCGCGCGGCCAGGGCTGGAACGAGACGCCAAGTGACGCCGGGTGGCGGGGGCTAGTGGGACGAGGCTAAGGTCGTTCACCCCGGAAGATTCAGTGTTTTGATACCGCTCAAGCCTCCGCCGATGTTGGAAAACTGCATTTTCTTTGCGCTTCGCTTTTCACGCTCTAATTGACCGGCAAATAACGTGACGTATTTTATATTTACATTACTTTTGCTTAGTTCGGCACAATTAGAACAGCAATCAGTGAAGTACGAGTAAGTATTTTTTGTTAATCATAAATATATATTGTTTTTATGATTTTAATTAATCAATTAATAATTAAATTTTATTATAGTTATAATAACTAAAGACTACAATAGATATTTTTTATAATATTCGTGTTATAAAATAAATCCTATCCGTATCTTTCTATTTAGAAATAAAATGAAAGGGGAAAATGTTTAGCAAAATTTTAAAACTTTGTTTTAAAAATCTAAAAAACACTTATTAAACTCGCCTGAAAGAATAAGGACCATTAAGGGAAGTCTCGTTAGAATAAGAGCAGACATTAAGGCAGGTCAGGCTCACTATAATAGAGCTAGCATTGCATTTCCTTCTGATATATTGGGAGGAGACTTACGTATACTATCTAAGTGTAGTTATTTAACTATTTACAAGTTCAGCGCGTGTAAAGTACATTGATTGCGATTTTTATATAATGTGTCACCTATAACGTCATTCCATAGAAAATGTATGAGAAAAATGTTTTTCTTTTCTTTTATTTTTTCGAAAATTTTCCAAATTTTTCTCTCCGTAAGAACCATCCCTGTACTTCAAGGAATATTATAAAAAAAGAATTGGCCAAATAGGTCCAGGCGTTGTTGAGTTATGCGCTTACCAACACATTTTGCGATTCAATTTTATATTATAGATTAAGTAGGTACTATAAATACTTTTTCTTTTTTTATTATGTTATCCAAACACACTTGTTTAAACACCTGTGTGTTTTAAAACACCTAAAATGAAGTGAAAAATAAATTCTAAATTAATAAGTTTAGTAATATTAATTAGCAATTATAATAATGTTGAATTAAATTTCAACATTAATAAGTTCAAAGGTTGGTTTTTATTTTATTTCTCAAGTTACTATAAAAGGGAGTTTTTAAAATACAATTCGAATGCATTTGTACAAAAAGTTGTAAAGTAATTTTAATGCGAGGTAATTGACTATATTTGAGTAGTTTTCCGACCGCCCAAAAAATACATTACAAACTCGTATATGACTGGGTGAGGAAATTTTTAAATGTTATGCGTAAAGTACTAGTTCGTTGGATGAAATCTGACAACCAATTAATACCCATAAATAGTGAAATCAATATTGTATAATAGAAGGTGGTGGGTGTTTGCTAGTACCATCCAGTCAGGGAGGCAATGCACCGGCCGACCCTTACTACGAACATTCCACAGCCTTAAAATCGACTCGATTCAACCAGACTGTGAGAAATATAGGATGCAATGAGGAAAGGATTATGCAGTATACTGGATTGCAATCGAGATGCATGAGTAAGGGTATGTAGGCTGTGTCGACGACCCGTGATAGTGAAAGCTTGTTCCGGGGTGGCTTGCGACTCCCGCCCGCCCTGCCATGGCTTTCGCTACCGTTGCACGCTACCCGCAACACGCCGCGTTAACTCTTCCTGTTTATGATTTAATATTTTCTATCTATGTACTATTGAAGTGGTGCTTCTTTAGTTTAGTTTAGATAAACCTCACTAGACTATTGGTGTTGTGTTTCTTTAGAGCCAATTAATAACTTTTTTATGCACGCGTATAAATAGTGTGTGATGGTGGTGAATCTAGGGTATGGTTGCTGCCTAGCGGCAGTGACGTCAGCAGCCAGCACGCAGCACGCGGCTTGAGAGCACGGTCAGGGTGCCGGGCACTCCGACAGCAATGAACTTGAATGAGGCACGCGGCCGCAGTGCGCCGCACCGTCCTGCTCTTTTCTAATTGGAGAACACTGGGCGCGAACGTGACGACACTGCACTCGCCGTCAAATTCGTCCGCATTCTCCATCACGAGCCGCTTTCATCGTCGATGCGTTTATCGGAACGAGACGCGAATATGTGTGTCGATTGCATTCTCGCTGTAGAAGTGCATCTAGGTCGGGCGGCGTAGCAAGCCGTCGGGTTAGTGCGACGCGCTCCGTGGCTAGACGTGGGGCAGGTCGCCGGTATTGCATAATGCACCCCGTGTGCCGGCAGCTCGCACGCAGCTTGCCAGCATCCGCGAGCCCTTAGCCGTGCCCAGCTTAGCTTACCTTGGCTGCTTTGTCCGCGTCAGTGGCAGCCGGCGAGCCGACATGAGAGCGGCGCGCTGGCTACGGCCCATCGTACCCTTGTTAACGCTCCGTATACTCCTGGAGTACATCAAGTCGCTCGATACCGCCATACACTTTTCAAAAACCAATTATTCCATACCAAAGACGTTTTTCGTAACACGGAAGTAAAAAAATAGTTATAGAAGACATCTTAAACAATGTCATTTGTAAGTATAACAACAAAATAGTATAGTGCTGTGGTATCTTTAATTATAGTGCCATTAATATTCAATTAGAAAAATTAATAAGTCGAATATAGCCAATATACCCTGAATCTTCTGAGATACTTTGTATTATGTATGCAAATTTCATAAACAAAAAATATTAAATAATCCTAGTGCAATCCATATTATCTATACTTTAAAACTTTTTACAATCGGTGTAATAATATAATTTGTGTGATCAGAAGATAATAAAAAAATACTAGTATAATTAAAAATCTAAGAAAATTAAAGCTCCTAAAATCAATACGAAGGATTATAAGGTATGTAGCCAAAACTTGCATCTATTTGTAGTAGAAACAGTGACGTATTACATTATTATTAGACCACAAGGTCAGTTTCCCGTTGCACAGAGTTATATTACATAATATAGACATAATTTACATTAATAAAATTGACAGTTAAAGCATTTACAACAAATAAAAAATCCTAATACAATACCTACATTAATTTAAAACTTTTAACTAACTACTAGATTCAGCTACAAAAAATATGTATGGACAGTGTGAAATTCAGTTTTTAATTGTTGTAAAATGGTAAATACCAGAATTATAATACAATTTAAGTGGACAAAGTTATAGCCTTTCTTCATTTTTAATTTGAAAATATAGAATTTATTGTAGGCTAAATATCCTACCTACAATAAATATTTACTATATCTTTAAACCTATTTAGGTTAGGTTAGGTTAGAAGTAAATAACTATTATTATATTACTTACTATATCTTTAAACCTAATAATAGTTAATTTATTCTAAAAATATATATATATTTGCTTATAGAAAAATTAACAAAATATATTACAATATTATAGATTTTTATTTTTAATAAGGTATATTTTTAGTTTTTACACCGAATTTATAAAATTTGTTGATTGGTTAATACGTTTAAGATAGAACATAATGATATTATGTTTTTTTTAATGCAACTTTGTTATTCAATTAAATTACTCATAAAATTATTATATTATTAACTAACACAATATTTACATACATTATTCGAATTTAAATCAAATAAATTCATAGTCAAATCGATAGTTAATTTATATGAAAATAATGGGCGATGATGCGCTGAACGGAGTGCGCGCGCGCAAAGGGCAAGTTCAAGAACAGCGCAGTCGCGCCGTCAAGGTTGCTTCCTGGTGCGCGCAATGCAGTTACGCGGACGATATTACTACACCTCTCTCATAACTACTATACAGATATTTTAGCAATTTATTAATATTCATATCGGTAAAATATAATAGACAGGCTTACGATTTTATTAAAATTCCTAAAATAACTTTTCTCCAT
Organism: Aporia crataegi; assembly: GCA_912999735.1. NCBI lineage: Eukaryota > Metazoa > Arthropoda > Insecta > Lepidoptera > Pieridae > Aporia > Aporia crataegi. The sequence goes on from OU538742.1 coordinate 1,118,904, forward strand.
AAAAATGGTTAAAGATTTTAATTCTAAAAGAAAATTCGATTCTGTAAGGAATATCGAAGTCGACTGTTGCTATTACATTCTTTTCAAACGAGATTTTTTGTGAGCACGTTTTGTGTAAGTAGGTAATTTGTAGGCAATTACTTCAGTAATAACAATGGATTTTACTTTAATCGTATATCTTGTCTTCGCTTTAAGAGATCTCGTATAAATTTTATTAAAATTGATTTAAAGTTTTTCGAATAATCAATTTTAAAAAAATTGGCATATGCTTAGATCACACAGGTAGTCATTGTAGTTGGTTTCTTCTTCATTGAAATTTAAAAACACAATTTAAACTACAATCTACAGCTTTAAACAAATAAAAGAATAATGACGGGTCATTTGAGAATGTTCTTACTATAAATAACTATTAAACATAAGTAAAATAAGAAATACTTTTATCTAAATATTTCGTCTAATATGAAGAGACCTCAAATAAATATGTTTATATCTAAAGAGGTATTAAGAGTTTTTTACTGTTACTGTTCAGACGTACTTATGTGAAGATACAAACGCGGAAAATACAATGGACATTAATATTTTATTGATACCGAAGTGTAGATAAGGTCTCGTGTAGACGAAGACACTGTTACAGTCACGTGCTTAAATATAAACAGTATTAGATACAATTCATTGCAAGTGACGTTCTAACACTGGTTTATATGAAAATGTGGCTAGGGACACATTTTTATGTCTTTGTTTCTCATACATTTTGGTGCACTTGCACCCCTTGGGAATCTCGGGATCAACAGAAATTATTGAAATAAATTCATAATGAATAGTCAGAAATTTGTAAATGTCTCGAATATAAAATAAACCGGGCTTCAGATGTTTCCGGCTAAAATTTTAATTTTTTATTAACAATCATGTACGGCGAAGATTGTAAGAAAACTAAAATCTGCACCACCTGTAAATTGTTTCTGCCGGCGCCCATGTTTTCTTTATGAGCACTGATGAACCTTTGACCGCCTCTTTGGTCTAATGGTAAGCGCTTAAGCATTACAACCGAGAGGTCCTGGGTTCGATTCCCGGTGGAGAAAAAAAAAAAAAAAAACTCGGTCTGGTAGGGCATAGAAGACTGATCACCTACTTGCCCATAAAGAAAAAATCGATCAGTGAAACAGATGTGAAATGCATCTGCCCCATACCCCACTAGGGGTCACGGGACTTCACTACTACTGATGAACCTTCTGCACCAACCGAATCAAAAAAAAATCCCCTTGCAAGTAACCTACATTTTTCCGCGCAAGACATAGACTCAATGACAGTGGCGGTTACTATTTATTTACTTCTTATCAAAAAAATCAAAGTTTTAAACAGAAAACGAGTTTGATTTTTGTTAACAGTAATGAAAAAAATATATTTAATAGCAGGTATAAGGTATCCTCTCCTTGACTGCCTCCTTGGTCTAGTGATAAGCATGTAAACGTTACAACTGAGAGGTTCTGGGTTCGATTTCCAGTGGTGATAAAAAAAACTTGATCTGGCAGGACATAGAAGGCTGATCACCTACTTGCCCCTAAAAGAAAAAATCGATCAGTGAAACAGATGTGAAATACATCTGCCCCATACCCCACTAGGGGACAAAGGACTTCACTTTTTTATAAGGTATCGTTTAAAATGTCTAAATAATAATGTTTCAAATGTTTGATGACATCAATCCTTTTTTTTAGTTAAATGTCGTCTGAATAGTTTGCAGTCGAAGTTTTAAATCTTTGTTTGCCGTATTATTTTGGACTTTTGATGAGAAACGTATATTACTGGATTTCTTTTTAAATTCAGTAAAAATAAGAATAGTTACTAGGTTATAAATGACGGTAATATATCAGTTATTACGCGGTATTATAGTAACACAAACTAATGCAAATTTGTATTTTCTAATTAATCTTGAGTTTGTTTATATAACAACAGTGTTATTCATATGTTACTCACGTCTATTTTTAAATAATTAATTATCTCTACTTAAACTGAATTTAAACTCACTACTTATTAACCTACGTTCTTTTAAAAGACTGAAGAATCTGAAAATCGCAGGTATATTTTTATTTATTTATTTATTAACACTGCGTTGCAATAAAAAATAGGATACAAATAATAACTTAAGCTAAATGGAGTGCAACGGGCGGCCTTATCGCTAAATAATCAGCGATCTCTTCCAGGCAACCCAAATTAAAAAAAATTGTGATAGGCTAGCCGACCCGACGAACTACGTCCCGCCAACAAAAATTGAATGGGTATAGTATTATATATTATAGTGTAGCTATCCTTAAAAGGTAGATAAGTGCCACCAAAGACTTTGTTGTAGATCTATAAAAGCACCACCCACACTGCATTTTTTGTTATATCTCAAATCGTCAGTGAAAAGAAAAATATTATACATTATGAAAAAATAAAGGTATAATTAAGAAGACTAATTGAAAATGTTTCTAATAGTTATTTTATTTGTTTCAGATACAATAAGTTTAAATAAAGACCTCAAATCATCAAAATGAGACTGGTAAGTTATGCGTCACTTAATACATTATATTTGACATAACAACATCTTAGGGGAATTATTTTTTTAATGTCGATAATTATTTAGAATTATTTATTATAAATAAATTAAACCTTTACGACTTTAATAACCACGGTATACGTTTTTATCTCAAGAAATATTTGTGGAAGATTTATAGTTTATACCTTTGGTAAGGAGGTGAAGCTACGAGCTGCAGCTAGCTAAAGATCTTTCATTTCCATTGTGCATGTATATTTTGGGGACGTATTAGGTTTTGCGGAAAATATAAATAGGCAAGGGGGAAGTCTATGCGCAGTGAAAAGTGCGCATTTGAAAACTGGGTCAGTAGTAGCACCGCCTCTTTATCGAACAACGACTTCCTCACCTTCCACTCAAAACTGTGCCCTCGTCTCAAGTGATAAGATTTAAAATGCCTTGATACCATACTTCAAAGGATGAAGTGCAATTCGTTTGCATATTTTCGGAGCTGAAAATTAATGACACTTGACACACTTGTTACGGCTTAATTTTGATATATTTACTCTACTTTACTTGAAATGTAAGTTCAGTAAATTGAAAACAATTTTTTTTGTCTAGTTTACGTATCGAATATTTTCTATAATATTTTCTACTTCTTATGAAAAAATACCGATTTTGAAACCCTATTAATGATATCGTGAATGTAATGTAATGTACAACGTACCTAATGTTGCCATAAATAAGCACATAGATATATGTAAATGTTGCACTTGATACTATATAATAAAATCTATACCATAAAAACTTGCTTTAATGAAAATTAAACATAATTCAATTTTTTAGTCTACCAGCGAAGAAATCCCCAGCACCACGGTTGGTCGCACAGCCAGCCCTAATATTGGCGTGGTCAGCAATGATGCCTATGACGTCACCAGGATGCGGGAGGAGGAATTCGAGAGGCTCACAGTATACATCGTGCCCGATGTGCCCTGTGAGCGAGGAGCGCCCAACAGAGCTGAGAGAACATTACCTCGTAGTTTGGCTTTAAGACCCTCTGCAGTATTATCTACACCTAACACACCGGTAAATATCTTTGACTTAACTTTTAAACTTAAATTTTCTCTGTATAAGTAGGTAGGTACTTTATCACAATAAGTTGCCATACATTTGTAGATACTTAATACTTAAAAGTTATAAATGAAGAATAAATGAATGATGTTAAGAAGTAAGACAAATTGAGAATTATATAAAAACAAAAACAAAACTCTACAAAACTCTTTCCAGATTCTGTCATTTTATTTTTAGAGCCACAAATCTTCGTTTGGAAGTAATACAGAATTTATTTATTACAGACTGAAGGAGTTTGGAGCATAGGTGTGATACCACGTGGTACAAGGTTTGGACCATTCGAAGGTACAAGAACACCGAATAAACCTAATGACAAAGTATCTTGGAGGTACTATTGGAGGGTAGGTTTAAAAAATTACCCGCTTTTACATGCTATTGTAGATATAACCTCAAACCAATGTTGATATCCAAATATTTCACACTAATAATATCTACCTACCTACTGTATTTCTAAAGCAATATCTTTTACTAATGTTTTATAAAATATGCACTCTTTTCTCTAACATATTCCTCTCTCTGGGCCAGGTACAAGAAACAGTCAGGCATCATACTTACGGAAACATTAAGGTGAGATTGGGTTTCAAAATTACACGACTCGCAGCTTAAGCTACTAAATGGTTTATGGCTTATTAATCTCTTCATACATAGGCCGTTATCTCTATCCTACTTCATAATGACATTGCATCTCGACCTTCACTTCGTAACAAGCACGTTACTATCAGTTGCACGCGTATTGTAAATATATAACACGTACTCGATACAATATAAAGGAAAGTGGAAAAATAACCTGATCTAAACACCGAAATACGGAATGCAGTGCTACTAGAAATCTAAATAATATTGTAATATCGGTACGAAATTCGAACATTACTTTTTACTGTCAATTAAAAATAGGAACGAAATAATCGTACTAAAAAGCGGCTAATTAATTCTCTTTAACTTACAGATATTTAAAGATACTGACTACTATTACCTTGATGGATCAGACACCAGCGTAGCCAATTGGATGCGTTACGTTGCCTCCGCGTACTCGCTTTCAGTCATGAATCTCGTCGCGTGCCAACACCAGGAACACATTTACTTTTACACGATTAGGTAAAATTCACTTAACATATCTCTCTCACTTTAACATATCCAATATTTGTATACTACTTTGATATATAACAATATTTTATGTGGTCATATATTAAGATTTCGTTTTATTCCAGGGACATTTTACCAAATGAAGAACTTATGGTGTGGTACTGCAAAGACTTTGCAACAAGGCTCGGTTATGACATTGATCCAGAAAGAGCCACTTATTCTATATGTAAGTAGACAAAGAAGCCAAATTAACACCTTTACAACAATATATTTGAAATTAAAATAATAATATTTTTCAAGAACATCAATATCAACTAATAGCTTTATTATTATTTTTATTTTATAGGTAAAGAAGAAACAATAAAAAAAGCGTATGGTCTACCACCAGCGCCAGTACATCCAGAAATAGCCTTTAATCATATGAAATATGTGCTCGGATTAACCAATGCAAAAGAACTTTTGGAAGCAGAGATACCTGGGCGGCGAATTAAACGTGAAATAAGTGACAAGAATATGGATACTACAATACCTACAGAAGATCGTAGATTAAGTAAAAGTGAAATTGCTCCTAGAACAGAAATAACATCTAATGTTTTTCAGCCAAAAATGGAAAATTCACACATCGTTAGCGAACATCGTCCTATGTCTCCCAGCACACTCATGCAGCCACCATCGCCGGCAAAAATACACCACAGAGATGCAACATTAATAATTCATCAAAACAAAGAGAGTACTTCACATTTAGTTATACATCAGATGGAAAATCCAAGGATTCATAGTAACAGATCACCAGCACAAATCCATCATCATCGAGACATCCGGGGACCTTCACCGATGGCTCTTCATCCGAGCAAATCCCCTAATCTTACCCATTGTGTACCATCCCATTATGAACATCAACTAACTCCTAATGACGGGTCCGTTAGATCTGACGAAGGGTACCACAGCAACGGATACCATGACGAGTTTACACCACCAGAAGACTCCAGCGATTCTGATGTAGAAAACTACGTATTAGATTGCTCAAATAAGACAAATGAACCTAAAGAAACCGTAATCGTCCAAAAAGTAGACCAAGATATGCATCGGAACGAATACAGAAAAGTAAAAATAAAAATGCCGAGAGCATATCAATATCAAAATGTTAAAGATATGGACTGCGAAAGTGAAAAGGAATTGATTATTGCGGAAGAGTTACCAAATACTGCACCACAAAACCTATCTCCTCCGCGACGGGACCCAGCAACTTCCACTGTTATTGTTTTAGAATCATCACAAAATACAGTAGTTCCTATAAATAAACCTTACTACGAAGATGGGGCTTTATCACCTTCACCGCAACCGGCTTTCCTCAGGTATTCACCTCCAGATACACGAATTTTAGAAACAATTCTAACTGGAACCAGGATTGACACCAACAATAACGACCCAAATAGAAGACAACCGAATGCGACTCCACCTCCTTCGTCACCGACTGAAATGGCGTATTCGTATAAGAAAAGTCAAAGATATGGTAATGTCTGCAGTCCAGACTCTAGTTCAAACCTAACTCCTTTGCCATCTCTATTGCCTTTGCCACAACAACTGCCGACTCCTAATTCAGTATCACTTTATTCTTCATCTCCACCACACACTATTCCTCACACGACAGAGATACGCGAAATAAGAGAAATACGGGAAATAAGAGAGACGCGTTACGAAAGTCACTACCCGAACTACTCGTACAACTTGTACTCGCCTCCAAACTCGACTATAATCACCCAACTCGGTTCCCCTCCGACCACATATTCTCCCACAGTGACGTCATCACACCAATATGAGAGAAATCTAAACGGACAAAGCAACCATAATTACCCATCGTCTACAAGCGTTATAACTCTGAAAAACTGCTCACAATTAAGTTTAATACAGAATGGTAATGCGCTCGTACCCCCACACGGCAGCCTAAGTCCCGACGGTTCATGCAATCTAATGATGGCACCGATGAGCCCCAATTCACAGTCGTCTAGGGGCTACAGGAGCCTACCATACCCTCTTAAGAAAAAAGACGGAAAAATGCATTACGAATGTAATGTTTGTTGTAAAATATTTGGCCAGTTATCGAACCTAAAAGTTCATTTAAGGACACACTCGGGAGAAAGACCATTCCAATGCAACGTCTGCAGTAAGGCATTCACACAGCTCGCTCATTTACAAAAACATCATTTAGTACACACTGGAGAAAAACCGCACCAATGCGACATTTGTAGGAAAAGGTTTTCATCGACGTCTAATCTAAAGACTCATTTACGATTACATTCTGGCCAGAAACCATACGCCTGTGACTTATGTATGCAAAAGTTTACACAGTTTGTCCATTTGAAACTTCACAAACGGCTTCATACAAACGATAGGCCGTACGTTTGCCAAGGATGCGACAAGAAGTATATCAGCGCTTCGGGACTAAGAACTCACTGGAAAACCACGAGCTGTAAACCTAACAACATTGAAGAAGTTTTGGCTATGACCAACGCTGAAAATACTGAATGCATGGGTAAGGATGTTTTATTTATTACACCACACTGAATTCATAATATCACTTTCATTTGACATTAGCTACTTAACATGGAAGTTTTATTTTTATTTTATTTAAAAACACTCGCACAGCTAATTAAAAACACAAGTACAATAAAGTAAAAGGCAGTTAACCCGCCAACCAAGAATGAAGATATACCATAAAAAAAATAACATCTCAAAAGAACAATATCAAAACTACACAAATGCATATACACACCCAGTCACACACAAACTTAGCTGAATGATCCCAACATAGAGAAAAAAAAGGTTAACAATAAATTATTTATTTTAATATTTAATATGTATCACTTTTAATGCAATAATCTGTTGCAATAAACGCGCAGTCGCGGCATTCACTAAGCGCCGATACACTTTCTCTCCGTAGATGTACAACTTTCACTTGCGCTCTTGCTGAACGCGACCGATTTCATTTTCGCGTGCACTTTGCAGGTAACGTCGACAAAGACTGCCACGAGAGAGAGGGGCACGAAAGTTACGAAGTGCACTCCGTATCGCAAGGAGGGGTTATGACCGGTGGGGTTCGTAGTGCCTTGGCCCACGGGGAGGCGATGATGCGAGGACAAGCTCACACGACCACGCCGCACTTGACAGGCCACGACCAGGTTTCACCCGGTTCTGGCGGTCAGTACCGTGGCATATTGCCTCCCCAAGGAGAACATGAGCAGCGCTATTCGAATGGATCAGCCGAAACCAGACCCACCGTGATAGAATCGAGCCAGCCCCTAATCATTGAGTGCACCTGAGGACAAGGCGTCTTGCCACGCATTCTATGCGTGGAAGCCCATCGCGTAATGTGATTTCAGACTTGTGATCGAATGAAGATATTGTGCTATAGTTGTTTGACGTGTCTTATTCAGTGGCTATGAGATTATGAACATTGTCGTGTATATTTGTATAAATATCTAAGTTTTTAGGAGTTAGTGTATTAATCAACGTATTACTAACTACGTAGGTACTAAGTACTTACATAGAATTCATCCATTATAAGACTATCTAGTTGTAGTGGGGCATGGAGTACCTACTTGTTAGACTCGGCCTTTTTTAATATAATGCTCAATTTTTTACTTATGTTTCTATTGTAAATAAAATGTTTCGCCATAGATGTATCGTTATAATTTAATTTTTCGAAATGCATGTAAATATATCATTTGTAAAATATTATAAGATATATACTCGGTTAATTCGATCTTAAACATCCCGGGCCTGATTACAAAACATGGACTAAAAATTTGAGATTCTTTTAGTTTAATATCATCAACTAATACCATAACAATTTTTGTCCATGTTTTGTAAAAAGGACTCCCTATCTTTATAGAATTGAACGTTACTCGTAGGTAACATAAAATACTGACATTTGCATGAATTTTTTACCTTGCAAAATGCTTAATACTTCACCAAAGAACCACATCACAACTCTTACATTTGCCATCAATGATTTTTTACAATAAGACCTGCAAACCAACATATAATATGACGTTATACTTTAATAAAACACTGAATTAAAATTAGTATTAGTGCCAAAAGCGCGAAATATTTTAATTATACATTTAAGTTATCCTAAAATATTCGTATTATAGTGAATCATTGTTCCTAAAGAATAATTGGAGAGTAATCGTAAGTGCGTATTTGCGTCAACTTAATTCTAATATTATTACTTAGATTAGGATGAACTGTGTACATTACCCTTATGCTAGAACAAATGGTGCTTCACATCGTAGAGTAGTAGTCGCAAGAGTCAGTCGCTTCGAGAACTGACCGACTAATTGTCGGCGACTATTTACTATTTTTAATTCACCGAGTTTACTAGTTACTATTTCATATTCGAAATTCAAATTACGATTCTCCTAATTGAAAAGGCTGAGGTGCGATGCGGCGGTAAACGTAATCATTGGTCCTGAAACATTCGTGTAAAGATGGTTTCAGACTACGCTATAATATAATAGCATATAGCATAGCACAACAATATCGCGCACCATACATTATTATCACATTTAACTGTACTATATATTATTGGCTTACTATACGTAATGTACGGTGCGCGATATTGTTGTACTATGAACTATATTATGCTATATGCTATTATATTATAGCGTAGTCTGAAACCACCTTAAGAGTCCAACGTCTGCGTTATAAATGGCGTGAAACAATCTGTAGCTTTTTCTATATTTCTATTATTCTTGCAATAAACTTTTATACATATTCTCTTGTAAGCGTTACTTGCTATTTTATGACAAGCATTTAAGAAATTAAAAATGTATCGTTCAATAGTAACTATATATAGATTATCAGTAAATGTTTGAAAGGATTATCAAAACACCATTTATATGTGTGCTCGTTGTGATGATTATATTTTCATACTTTTGTAATGTAGGATTTGTAATTACTTATATTGAATTTTATGATCGTACATAGACTTCATGTTATGGAAACCAAATATCGTGCATTTATATACCTATGTTAATAATTGCATCTTAGTTATTGTTTTCCTAAATAGTGGGTCAGTTGCACAAAAAATTTGTCGTTATAAAATGACAAATCGATACGTATCAAGCTATCGACAACTAGATATTTTACCTAAATGAAAGTTTTCTTGTTCAAGGCCCGACGAAATACGAAAATGAAATGTCCATCTTAAGACACACATGTAAATGTCAATTTTGCTCTTGATTACTTGGTTTTATTCAGTATAATTATTACAGAGTCTATTTCACATCTTTGTTAATGTTGTAATATTTTTTAAAGTTTAAACAACAGTAATAAATGTTATGATTGTTATAATCTTTGTCAACGTTTGGTTTTATACTAAGATATTATACCGTATTCTTGTAATTTATACTCGTGTATTTTGACCACAAGTGATTGTATTTTACTATGTAAAAGTTGTGAGTATATATATGTACTTGGCATTACAGAAATCAACGCACAATTGCCAGTATTTTTAATACCTCATTATTACTTATTTAAACACAATAATAAAATACAATCATAACCTAGAACAAAAACGTACCTACGTTTCAAAACTACCTAGTGTCAAGTTTTTTGTTTGAGATAAGTTCAGGAATACTTTTAAAGTTTCTTCTATATATTTTTCATTAAACCAATAAGAATTTATTTAGTTTATCAAACTGGATTTTAAATAGCTTTATTTCAATGTAAATATGTAAATTCCGTTTTTTTCCAGATAAGCATGACAAAATTCGAACCTTATACCATAATTTTGTATAAAAGTTAACTAAAATATGATAGAAGTAACGCATAATATTATGTACAATGTCACGATATGTCAAAATAAGCAATACATATTAAGCCAGACGTCCACTTGGGGCGGGTCGGGCCGTAACAGTACGACGCGCATTTTGGCGTACTGCGTCCACAATACAGGCAATCCGCGCCTCATCAGCGGGTTTTTAACCGTCAGTCATAGGTATAACAAGCGAGCTACGGTCTACTAGAGGCGGGGCGGACCAGGCCGGGCCGCATCGCCGGAAAAATACGCTAGCGATCCGCCGACGGATTCCGTCGCAGTCCGGCCTGCCCCGTCTCTAGTGGACGCAGTTTCATACAAAATGTATAGCAAGCTGATTTTTACATTGCGATGCGACCCGTCTGGTGGACGCCAAGCTTTATAAATGTATTTAAAAATTTCCGCTTCAATATTTGCATTTGCGGATTACTTTATCAAAGGTATTTGTGTAAGATGCCAGAAATACCAATAATCCTACAATATAAAGGCCTGTAATTTTGTACACTGATCGACGGTTAATATTTTACTACACCAAATCGATTAAAAAGAAAAGTAAAATTGAAAACGCAGTTTTATTTTAAGGAAACTCCTTCGAAGCCTACGTTCAGAACCTAGCTTTCATTTACTATCGATGAAAATTTTCCACACTTGTCGTAGCTACTTGCTACGGACCGTAGACTGAATTTTTGCTGAGTCAACAAGCTTTCGTGCGACAAGTTTGTACATTTTTGTCTTTATTGGTTCTAGAAGGCTGCATTAGTATGAAGGGACCTATTTTAAAGAAAAATAAGTCTAGGATGGTATTTGATAACTTGAATTAATATTTCTAAATATATTCGTTAATTTTTCTGCAGGGGCTTGAATTCATGGGCAATAACATATTATATAGGTCAATGAAGAGTCAACTTTTGGCTAACAGTTGTAAAGTAAAGTAAAGTGCAGAACTATTATTATTTTTATAAGGAGACGACAATTCATTTGTCGTGTCTTTTTACAGATACTATATATTTTTAAAATTCAGTAAATATCAGACAATTGTTGCCTGTTGACATGATTGCTATAAATTTTATAGCAGGCGCACCAAATTGTAGCAACACGCAATCAGGAAATAATTTTATGGAAAGCGAAATAAGAACATTTTCTACAAAACACAGTCATACAAATTCGCATTATAACTATAAATAACTAAATATACTTTATACGGACAAATAGATATTATTTATGGCTTTCTTCACACATCCTATCTAATGAACATCAATATTTTAAAATAATGCAATATAGCGCAGATAACTGAAGCTACACGTTTCATTCAGTGAAGTAAGTTTTACATAAAACTTGCAAGACTGGATATCAAAGAATAAAATAAGTTATATTATCTCCTACTCTTTAAATAGCTATAGGAAAATATTATATTTAAAATAAAACATCGCAATATGCTATAATACCTTATCTTCAAATATATTACTATCCATATAATCTAGATCATCATTAGTTTGAACATAAGATGTAAAAAAACTTCCATCAGTAGTCTCATGATTATAGTTGCCACAAACACAATAATGCTTGCTAAAGCCACAACTTCTACATTTTTTATTATGTTTTAATGTAATCTTTTCATCATAACCACACTGTATATATTCTCCAATTTCCTCTTGAACACCATAATTATCACTAATTATATTTTGTTCAAATAAAAAATTATCTACATCTTCAAAACATTGGAGGTAATTAAACATTTGTTTCTGCTTTTTAGTCAGTATTCTTTCAAGCATGAAAACCAAATGATGGTGATAGCATTGAAAAGTTATTTTGTCTTTACTTAAATTCTTTAAGTCCATCCAAGCTTTTACACAGTGTTTGGGAGTTATATTGGCTCCACTAAATAAAGCTGGGTTTGTTAGTAGTCCACTTGCTGCCATAATACCATCACATTTTAATTTCTCATACAACTCATCTGCATCTAGTAATGTCTTTATACCTCCATTTGCTATACAAGGTATTCTTAAATTATTAAAGACATCTAACATAGCATCAATATTTACTGACTCACTGCTTTTTTGCACAGCGGTTCGACCATGAAGAGTAAGGAAATCAACTCCACACTTTTCAAGCTGCTGGCACATGAAAATTGTAGTTCTTAAGTCACTTAAAAGTCTTACTTTAACAGAAACAGTAAAATCACCTGGTATATTATTTTTAACAGCTCTTACTAAATCGTGAATAATTTCTGGTTTAGATAATAATGCACATCCATAGCCATCTTTCATTGCCCATCTTTGTGGACATCCACAGTTCAAATCAACGCCATCAGCATATGGATAAATTAATTTGGATGCATCTAAAAAGTCATTTACATTATTAGCAGCAAACTGTACAACCAAGGGTGTATCCTGAGTTGAAGTCAAAAATTCATTTGATCTAGCCTTTGCATTTTGACAAAAGGCATTTGCTAAAATCATCGGTGTAAAGGCCAAATCCACATTGTATCTGAAACATAAGTATTACATTTTCTGGTTACATCCTATTTTTATCAATATGGTAAATATTAGCCAAAAATGAGAATTAAATTAATTATAAAGTACCTACTTTTTTAATAAACTTCTAAACTGCACTTTGCTATATCTGACCATAGGTGCACTTATTCTTAAATAAGTCTGATCACGTTTGGCATCACTGAATAGGTCTAAAAGATTTGTTTTAGGTTTCTCCATGTTTTTAATAAAATATGTTATGTAACTTTGTGTTGAATTTAAATTATCCAATCTTATCAGAGTTCTAGGTTACTAATATCTATTTGCGATTTCCAAATTCCAATTTCTATCATTCCAGGTTATTATTTTAAATTTTCATTTGTACAAAGATGTGTCACGTTATGCCGGCCATACACGCTACGGTCTACCTGAATTGAGCAAAAAATGAATTGAGCATTTTATTGAGCAAAAATTAATGGTAAACAAAAAATTAAAACCAACCTCAAAACGCACTAAAAATTAAAAAATAAATTTTGTTTTATAAATGAACTTACTATAAATAAAAGACGTAAATAGTGTTGATAAATAAATTCATGTAAAATTTAACAATGGGACCACTTCGACGAGTTACCCTATCGTTTAACACCTCACTCATCCAAATCGGTCGACGGATGGCAACGTACGAGCGGAACATCGGAAAAAAAATACACGTCGAATTGATAACCTCCTTTTTGGTTTTTTTGAAGGTCGGTTAAGAATCACATTAGTAGGTAGGTACCTACCTATCTATTTATTGTTGATTGTCAAATGTCATTTATCAGTAGACAATAATGAGTATTACAATATATGAGTACGGAATACCTACCTAAATAAATATTAGGTATAACCTATATACCTACATATACCTCCGGTACTATATACTTAATATAATATTATGTTCAGTGTACACTGTGTGACTGAACACTGTTCAAGTTTAGACATATAAAATTCTATAAAGCATTAGGATTATAATTTGAAACAAATCATAAGAATCATATTTTAGTATAAGTGTAAAATTTTTTTTAGTTATACTGTTAGTATATTATCAAAAATGACTGACAAAGGTGTAGATATAGGTTATGTAGAAGAAAAGGATACATGGTTATTGCATCCTCGATTTTTTCCAAGTAAAGTGGGAGGTAAACCTTCTTGGTTAAATCTGAATAACGTAGTTTCACCATCTGAACTAGCTTGCAAACACTGCAATGAAATTATGATATTTTTGTGTCAGGTAAGTTATTTAGTTTCGCAGGTAAAATTTTATTTTAATACCATAATATTCAAATAATTTATGTTTTAGATATATGCCCCATTCGAAGAGAAAGAAGATACATTTCATAGAACACTATTTGTGTTTATCTGTAAAAATGGTTCATGTTGTCGCCAAAATAATTCTGATAACCTTAAAGTATTTCGCAGTCAGCTGGCAAGAAATAATGAATTTTATTCATTTCAACCATATGAAGAAAATAAAGATGAGGTATATACTTTTAAATGTGACAGCCTTGTTGCTATTTTTGGGAATGTTTTAGATTTGTAAATACTGTCAAAACCAGATATAACAACACTGAAGGGACCATATAAATTTGTATGTTATGTCCAATAGTTGTTATGAGCAATATACACCAAGTAATACATATATCACCTTAAAATTGTAAATGCCGTTAGATTACAATCTATCTTGTGAGATTTTGTGTACCTAGTCATATTGTTATTATGAAGGCTCATGAACTTGTTTTCAAATGAAATGTCTGAATGTACAGCTTATAAACTACAATTAGTTGTGTGGTATGTATACTTAATTGTTTGTATAGGGATTCGGCCGGGACCATGTCATTGGTACGTTATAACCAATTTGTCGTTATAAATATGTCATTTTATTTGGTTTCGATTAGTAATTTTATAGTATTTTAATCATGTTTATTATTAAACATCTATGAAATATTTAGACAGTAAATGAAGTTAATACAAGTTTTTTATTTCTAGATATTCTCAATGGAGAAATGGCCAAAACTATGTTATGTATGTGGCATAAAAGCACCATCTCATTGTTCCAAGTGTAAAAAGGTGTATTATTGTTGTAGAAACCATCAAATATTGCATTGGCAGAAAGGTCATAAAGAATCATGTATTAACTCAACTAAGGTAGGTGAGGAAATAATATATGTGTTTATTTTATAATTGTTCATGTATAATTTGCATGACTATTACTCTATCAATACATATTTCTACTATACATTATATATTTGTTCATCTTAGTTTGTAATAAAGCTAAACATACTTTTTGCAGGTAGATAACAGCTATTTTACTGTAACAGAGCCTGGAAAATCTCTTCTGTTTAAAGAATGGGAACTTATTGTTGATGAAGAAGATGAAGTAAGTTATTGTCATAATATAATTTTAATTTGTAGTGTGCAAGAAGTTGTTTTAATATACCTAATACCTATTCCCAAGTAAATGTTTACTTGGCCATTTTAAATAGTGCTTCACAAATTTTATATACCTTCAAATTTATATTCTCTTATTTAAAGGAAGTAGAATATTGACTTGCCAGGAATTGCCACTTAATGATAATTTTTATAGGAAGAAGTCAAAGATGTTGATACTAATCAAGAGATGGAAAAATTAAGGAAATTAATGCAGGAACGAAAGGCAGGGACAATGAATGATATCAATGAGAGTGAATTAGAAGAGTACACTGGTAAAGTACCAGAAGATAAAGTGTTCAATAAGTTTAGTAAGAGAATAGCAAGACATCCGGATCAGGTCTTACGTTATGACAAAGGTGGTACTCCACTCTGGATTACAGGACATACCAATAATTTAATTGACATCCCTAATTGTGAATACTGTAATGGTGAAAGGCAATTTGAATTTCAGGTACAAAATATTTCTTATTCATATCGTTTTATTATAAGGGGCCATCCATAATTTACGTCACATGAATTTCATGATTTTTGACTCCTCCCGCGTCCTTGTCACACTTCGTCGACCCCCACCCTCGCCCTGAACGTGTGACGTAATTTATGGATGGTCCCTAATACTAGATTTTAAAAAGATTTTGTTTCCAAAAGCTCTATAACAACAATTTCAGATCATGCCACAACTTCTCAACTTTATCAACGTCGGTATAGAACTGAATAGTATTGATTGGGGAGTGCTTGCAATCTACACATGTAAAGAAAGTTGTAACAAAGGACCTGCCTACAAGGAAGAAGTTTTAATAAAGCAAGATTTAACTACATAAATATTTATTTTGTACTATTAATAAGGCAATTAGAAACATACATTATTATTTTTTCTTTCCATACTCTTCTGCTATATAAGAAAGGAGATCATTTAAACCACTGAATTCTGTTCTAGATTGTGATGGGTTATTCTTTGGCAGAACTGGAAGGATATTTCCCATTTTAACACGGAAGTCCTTTAACTACAAAAATAATCATAGGAGTATAAAAAAATGTATGTTTAACATTAAAATAATGTTTATATTAAATACTTACATCTTTAGCTCCAGACAATTTCCATATCCCATAGCAAAGACATGAGGTACCTGCAACTGCGTAAAGAGTGCCCCATCCAAGTGCTCTCAAGGCAAGAATTGCACCAGCATCAGCTAGCTCTACACTGCCTTGGATACCTGTATAAAAAGTTTAAAAAATATATGCGGTGGTAACATCATAAACAGTTCTAACTAAAATGACTACCTTTGTTAAAATATTTTGGGTCAGATTTCTTAGCTGCCGCTAATGTGGCACCAAAGCCAACAAATGCAGATATTCCTGAAACTGCTGCTAGGAATGCACCACCTATAATTTAATTTTTTTTAATAAAAATATTACAAATTTGACCAAAAAAATTATTTATACATCTGAACATGCCTTTAATCCGTTGCAACCGCTCTGAGTCCGTCATTTTAAAACGGCTGAATAAACACTTAGTTTTTTAAAAAGTTTATCATTTTATTGATTTCAGTGCACCGATAGTGCATGGATTTTTGATACTTAACCAATAAAATATTATCCAGATTCTTGTTCATGCATTTAAGTTGTAAGCATGGAACGCTTGTTATTTTTTTACTTCTGATTCATTATTTAGCAAGCTTTTCAGTACTTAGGTATTTAAATTAACAACTATTTGTATTAATCTTGGACCTTATTAACGTAACCAATTCGCTTGATAGTTGACGCTTCATAATTTAATTTAAGAGCAAAGTTAATAGATAGACATCAAAATTATCATTCTGTTATTTATCAACGACAATTGACACCTTTTTAAATCATACGTCAAAACTGATGTTTATGTGACAATTTACATATAATTCGGGGCTAAACTATTATGGTTTTCAAATAATAATAATATTTATTTCAGGCTTATTCCCATAATTTTGTTATTTTTCTTAAAAACTAGTTTTAGTCCTTGTATTTATTTAATTTAGAAGTTATAATATTTTAAAAAATTAAAATAATAGATTTAAAACTTATATATGTATATTATATCTTCTATCTATCTATATATACAGGATGTCCCTGAACTCAACGACAAATCGAAACGGGGTGACAGGATTGACTGTAGCCATCATGAGAAAAATCAGAAAAAAAATCTATCCCATGTAGTTTGAAAATTATGGGCATTTAAGAAAAACCTAAAATTTTGGTCAAACTGTACCCATTTTTCGGTTATTGTGATTAATTTTATTATTTTTGTTCATTTAAACTATTGAACCTGTCACCCCGTATTGGTTTCGCGTTGAGTTCAGGGACACCCTGTATATATATAAAAATCAATTGCTGTTCGTTAGTCTCGCTAAAACTCGAGAACGGCTGGGCCGATTTAGCTGATTTTGGTTTTGAAATGTTTGTCGTAGTCCAGGGAAGGTTTAAACGATGAGAAAATATGGAAAAATTGCGAGGAAGATAGTAAAAACAACAATTTCATTTGCCCATATAAACAGTTCTACCTACTTTCCAGTCAAACATTTAACGTTCAATTCCCATTCTAGCTTTTATTAGCGATATGAAGTTCGCCGGGTCAACTAGTAACTTATAATAGTTATATTATATAACATCCGGCATCGAAGTATCACACCACGGAATAGACGGTGGTGTACATAGAACAATATACTCAAGAGTGGTGTATTACATAGGTCATCAGTCAAATTTGACGCGAAAAGAAAAACAAGGAGGTCGGCCTTCTCCTTCGCAGTGTGGGCCAGTGCATCATGCAAGGTCGGTGAAGTAGGTTGACAGAAATTCCCCTGCACGGCTTCAGCAAGACCAAACGCACGAGACCCTGAGAGCAGGCAGGGTCAATCTCTCGCCAATTCTGAGTATACGCTCAGACTTCACCCTAGTAATTTCT
Organism: Aporia crataegi; assembly: GCA_912999735.1. Taxonomy (NCBI): domain Eukaryota; kingdom Metazoa; phylum Arthropoda; class Insecta; order Lepidoptera; family Pieridae; genus Aporia; species Aporia crataegi. Next base: position 1,137,320 of record OU538742.1, read on the forward strand.
CTTTTAAAGGATCTAAGGAAGGATTGTGAATTTAATCAAATTCTCAGCATCTCTCCTCTCTTTCTCATTAAATGTAAATTAACAATACTACTCATAGTATTGTTTTGTGCTTGGCATTTCCGTAATATTTTGGATATACACAAATTAGATAGACGAGTAGAGAGTTTGAATGAAACACAACATTGGATAATATAAAATTATATTATAGTGATAAACTGTTGAATGGATAATTACTAAGTAGTAGGTATGTTAATAACGATTGTTTTCTGAATTACTATTAAAAGGAACCGGCTGAATGGCACTATTGTTATGATTCGGCTTCTATGCAGTTTTATATTTAACAAAACATATTTTAAAATCATTCTCCATTTAAATTATACATACATATTAGTGTTATAAATAGTTCAAAATAGGAAATGCTAGTTTACAAAAAACCTACTTTGTTCGCACAAAATCGCTATAAATAATCATATTATTCTAATATGCGAGATGTACGATTATTAGTAATATGTTTTGAACAAATTAATAAGATTACTTATGCAAATTAAAATTATCGCATCGCATTTTTCTCATAACATGCATCTAGCAAACAGTATAATAAATGCAGTTATGTCAGATTTTCAAATAATTTTATCAAATGTCAGTCAACAAAATTATATTTCATTAGTATTTGAAAATACTGTTATCTACAATGTCCTTTTATGTCGATAAATTAGGCTCGATATAGGTACACTATGACACCCGGTTATGCTACACTTAATACTTAGCTTTTATAATTATTTATATAATTACTTAACGGCAAAGTTGTTATTAATGCCTCGGTAACTTTTCTAACTGGTGATAGATATTGTATATTTGTGTGAAGCGCTTGCTGGAGAAGTAGAAACCCTTCTGTGTGATATATCAGCATATTAGTAAAAGCAATGCGCAACTGTGTTAAAAGTGATATGCCGATACTTTACAAACATTTTAATACTTAACTTATCAAACCCAATCTTTATATTTTCTTACGATTAACTAGAATTCTGAAGTTACCGAGGCACTATATAACTCTACCAAGTTTAACAATAAACGGATAAATGCACAAATTGATATAAAATTGAACACAATGGCGTTATATCATATGTTTAATTAGGTCAACTGTCATTGGAGGCGTAAAGTACTAGATATTGGGTATCTTCATCTTACGCTTGCTTATTAAACTAACTTGCTAAGCTATTATTATCCCAACAGGCTAGTACTGGAGTTTTATTTTTTCTTTGAAAAATAGTATTAAATGCAAAATACTATCCAGAAAATAGGACTCACAGTATGTGATCGTTACAGTACATTTTAACACATCCTGCTATTCTTATAGCTATATATAATATGTGTTATTTCCAGTGTACCAAATTAAAATAAATGCATATTTTTTTTTGACAGCATTATCAATCAAGCGTACAAGTGGACAATGAATACGCATCTAGTACGTTACCCCTCTGTGGAATTATAGACGTTAGTGGTGGGATAAGTCACTTAGGATTAAGGAAACAGAGTGTAAATATTTTAGTACTGCTGTAAATTACTTATATGTAAAAAATTATTTAACGTGCAATCTTTTCTCGTTTAATATATTGTCAAAAATCGACTTGCGACTAATATTCGGAACTAGGAATAAACTTAATCACTCGCACTACACATACAAAAAACGAATTACTTCCTAGTTAGCATTAAATAACAAAAATAAATAAAACTTCAAGCATCTTACTGTTTAGCATACACATTAGTTTCCTATGATTACATAGCCTTACTCTATCTAATTAAATATATACATAAGGCGTATTTATATACCTTTAATACCTACTTTTCATTAAATTATGTGAATTCAATAAATTTTAGGCTTTATCAGATGAACAAAATGGACCGTTTCAAATACATTGTGTAACAAAAACCTCGTCCGTCGTTTTAGGGCAAAGTATATAAAACCCCATAGAATCACTAATACTCATACTAACATAGACCTACAGTTTATTTACTGAAGATCTGAACACAAGTTCCATAGAATAAATAAAAAATGTTAACTTTTTAAAAATGTGTAAACTTTTGTTTCCATTCTTGTATGTCATGCGGCGGCATACGCTGCAGTTTAAATTGGACCTTAACGTCATTACAACCAGGTTCAAATTTCTACAGGCGTTTCAAGTAAAACTATAACATTGATGAATCCATCTTCATCAACACTTACTAAAAAATTGGCTAATACGATAAAATGGCGTTTGCAAAAAAATATGGAAAATGTTTCAGTGCCCGCCGCAAACTTACATACTTAAGCACTGGAATAATTTTCGAAGTTTTTAGTAACTCATAAGATTTAAGAATCATTAAGAAAATTTTAATAACTCATAATAATAAAGAGATTAATATACTTCAGTATCTGTGTTATTTTTTTTCTTTTTCTTTTTCTTAGCTTTATTGTTTTTTTATTTAAAGAGTTAAAATGTAAATATAGTATGGACGAAGTTTTTGTAATAAGTTGTTATAAATGATACGTTTGGTTAAATAAAAAATACTTTATCCGATTGTTTAGAAAAGTTCAACAGCATTTTAGCCTGAAAAAGAACTTTATTATGTGAATTCTAATACGGAAAAAATCTCATTGGTTTATGATTTCTGCTTTATATTTGCAATTTTAGAATCCACAGTACAATTATTATTTCCCATCGTGGAGCACTTTGAATCATTGTAATCATACTATTGACAATTCTGTAACTATATAAACGAAACGTTTTTATTAAATCAGTCTAATACTCAGGAACATATTTCATTATTGTAACTGGAACACTATTGCATTCTCAAGCTGTATACTATGTATTTACGACCTGTTGTTTTCAAAAAGCTCAAATACTTCTGATAAGACGTTTATATGATTATATCTCATTAATTGATAAAAATATTAATAAATATTGCCTCATATTGAATATTGCTTTTTGTTATATTTTGTATTTTTTATGCCATAGTTCTAGAGTTTTTCATCGCAATACATTTTATCAACTTAACGCGTTATTGTTAAAAAGTTAAATAACCTCTATAAGCCCACTTTAGACTACTTTTTTTGTACATAAACAAAAAATCTCTGAAGCTTGTTTTTTGGTGTTTTGTTTTTTCACATTAATCGAAAAAAAAAACCAATGTCATTCACTTTATGATTATTAATACGTTATTAATTTCTTTTTTTTTTCGTAATAGGCTTATGGAGGGGTTTTAAATGTTTATAACACTATTACTGTATTAAATTCAAGTTGCCAATTTATACACAATCGAAATAAAAAAAATCACAGAAAAAACAATTGTTCAATACTATAGCTATGTATCGATTTTGGTGGGTGATTGTGTGTGTCTTGCGAGTATCGTTGTTAAGTCAGCGCTGAAGCATTCAAAGCTGGTGTCGAGAAATAATTCTTGGAGGAAACGCCGGGCGCAAAGCATGTATGTATCCCGGGATAAGGCATCGCAAACGTCCGAGTAAACACACGCACTACGGAACACGTCTGGGTGACGCTGCTTTAGAGATAGAAGGGCGGAGCGACACTGAAAAAAAAGGATAGTCTTTATATAAACTCTTATTTACAAAACTATTATACAAAATTGGTATATTTTAACATACAATAGTAACAAAGATATTAAATAAGAATAAGAAGAGATAGATAGGAGAGATAATGAAGGTCAAAAGGAAAAATTGTGGGTGAAAATTGGTAGAAATTTCTGTGTGCTAATTTATAAATAAACATTTATCTTTCAGTCGGCACTTGATTTTTATTGATTTAGATTTAAACATACCTGTCTGAGGTGAATGGGGTTGGACATAAACATGACATGATGCAGAAGCTGCGCTTGCGGCGAAGCTTCGACGGGAGGTGGACTTTCATTTCCTTCCCCACTCGCGCCTTCCAACTCTGCAAACGGAACATTCAGTCAGAAAAATGCGATAATTGTCACAATAAAAAAGCATAGCAAACTTAATCTTAAATATTGCATCTTTGATATTCAGTTTAGAAATATATCGCGGTAATGAATAAGTCTAAGACAGAATCCACGAATAAATAAAAAATGTAGACCTACCAGCAAAAAAGGCTTCTCTCAATTCATGAGAGGAGGGAGGGCGAGTCCTGACACAGGCGAGGCAATCTCTCACTTGATGTCGCCATTTGCTTGGACGACTCTCTCTACTCAAATTACCCACCAAAGTACTACCCACAGCCGAACTATCTTTAACGTAACTACCCTCATAATTGTCCAATTCGTTCGGTTTTTTATCGTCCGGGGCGGTTGATAACGGCCGTTGGATATCTGGAAAATTTAAGAGGTCGCATTTAAGAACTTATCCTTTTTTATTTGTTAGGTTAAAACTGAAATATAATGAACATTAAAAGAAAAAGCCGTCAACATCTAGAGTTTTTTCTAAGGGTTATCCCGAACAAATTTTTTCTCTCTGCTAACACATGCTGTTCTTACTAAACAGAAACATTTTTTAATTTTCTCAGGAAATGAAAATAATCAGAATCTGTCTCGCTATACGCTTTGATAACCCGTTCCCCATACGATTGCGGGACTTTTTGCATGTCTATTACCTTTATGCACATCCGGAGTGATTCGTTTGTCAGCGCCGCTTTCAGCAAACGAAGGCATTTGTGGACGTGATTTCTCACTATCAATATTTTCATCTTTTGCCTCGTCTCTGTAAACATTTTTACATGATATTAAATATATATTGTATAGATTTGCCTAAAAATGTTTGTCTTTATGTATATTTTTTATATAATAGCGGATATCAGGGCAGGCCAAATCATCTCCCCTGATGGTAAGAGATCACCGCCATCAATGGAAAGTTGCACTGTCGGCTTTTTAGATATTGGTACGCACGTCGCTTGAAATGCCCATGGTCGAATCCACGAGGGAATGTACATTGAGGGAGTTTGTTCCACAAGCAAGTGGTGTGACAAAGAAAGTGGCGAGCGAAATGTACTGTGGACGAGTTTTATGAAAAACTTAATAACCTTTTTTTTACACACTTTGTTGTACTGTAGTGCAACGGGCGGCCTTATCACTAATCAGCGATCTTTTCAAGGCAACCCACAATTTTTCGTGACATCCCGCCCGTGGCAGCCTTAACAATAATACAAATACAAATTAAATTATAAATTGTATTCGAGACCGGGGATCGAACCCGGTACCTCAGGCTTCGCGGTACGCTTCTAAGACCCCTTCACCATGAGGCCTCTATATTATATTATAACTATTATTTTCATGCTATGTAGGCTCCATACTTACAATTCGTATTAAATTTATTCATTAAGCAGTATATATAATGAAAATTTAAATATTATATAACCTTGCAAGGCATTGACACACAATACTTAGATAAAGAATTAAAGATACTATGGTATTGTCACGGGCTAATAAATATTGAAACTTACAGTGGAAACAACTGTGCAAGATCCCTCGGGAGACATATAGCCATATAGTGTGGCGGAGGATTGTCAGGAACAGACAAAACAACACGTGCGGTAAAATCCCGCCCGTCCTGCGCCCGCTCCCGCTCTGCTTGACATAGAGGTCGCCAGTCTTCTTCCACCATACTGAAATGGTATGTGTATGAAAAATTTCAAATCCTATAAATGGTTGTCGACGGATGATATTCTATGTGGCAGACATATTTTTGTATCTGTACGTCAAACATTACTTTCATACAAATATATGATGCCGACGCTAGCGAAAAATACTTTACCAAAGTTATGGTAGCCAAGTCTTTAGTTATCTTTCCCAACAAACAAGTTCCAAGAGAAAAAAAAACTGCGGATCTAGTGGACATGCCCTATGGGACAAATTTTCATGATTAACGTTTTATTCATAATTGTTAATTAAAATTGTTATTTTTAATTAAAAATAAAGTAGAAATAAGTAGATATATATAGGCTCATGGTCAGGTTTTATAGCAAGCGTATATTGCTCTAAATCTAGATTATTGAAATTTCGTCTTTATTTCTTGCCTTTAGAGTACATTTTACGATGCCATTAAAAGCGTACCTGAACTTAGCCATCTTCTCCCTGTGGGACTTTGTTCGTTCCCTCACAGAGGAATAAGATTTGTTCGCTTTGCGTCTGTTAAAGTCTGGTAAAAGCCAGACCAACTCGTCAATATCGCTAGAACTTGTCGCTGCACCTTCCGATACATGAGGCCTGAAACATTCCATTATTACGAAAGGGGAGAAAGTATTCAATTACTAATTTGAGTTTAATACACGTGAGTTGGCTCGCTTTATTCCAAATCATTTGATGTAAAAATATTGATTAAATTTTGAAATGGGTGTGCCATGCTTCTTCAGACTTCAGCCAAAACGGGCTGGCACAACTGCTGCAATACCACTCTCCCACACGATAGTGGGAGTACCAGAAGCCCAATTCTTTAAAAAGGCCGGCAACGCAGCCGTGGCCTAACTGGCGTCGAGGGTGTCCATGGGTGCCGGATCGCTTTCCTAAGACTCCTGCCCGTTTACCTCCTATACTATAAAAAAATCTAGTTATTAAGCTTAAAAGTTATAAGACATAAATCCATTAGGACATATGATGTCTAAAAAGCAATTTGTTTATTAAAAACAAAATCTGTAATTCTTATGGCAATATCAAATCTTCGCTAATGCTACTAGACGATATCTATTAGAATAAAGTAAATAAAGCATAAGTTGATATACAATTTATGCTTTGTATTGTATTATTATTATTCTTTTTATTAAAATCAAGTGATCAATATTATTATGAGAACACCCCGTAAACAATGAATTTTCATACATGTACTGTTTTCGCCCGTCAAACATTTCACAACGTATATTGACACACTGTTTCTGACCGCATAGTTTTGCAACTTATAATGAATTTTTCCCAAGATGGAATAATTTACATAACTTGATTACACTTACCGTCTATATTTATTTAAAGACTGAATAGTAGCATATCCGCTCATATCCTTTTGACTTGGCGGGGAGCTGGCTACATCTGGGGCAGTAAAACCTAATAAAATATTTGTATTTTCTCACTAAACTACATAAAATATACTTTATATAATATTAAAGTTGGATCAGTACCGGCGTTAATAAATCAACTACTTTGTATTCTGTTGAATTTGTCTCCGATGTTAGTAGAACAACTTTTTTAAATTATCGAAAAAAAAACCACTTAAAAGAATATTATTAAGAAAGAAAATGCATATAATACTTTGTCTAAAAATATTTTTGTACAAGACTTAATTATTTTGAAAGGCATTATAACCTGATTGTTAACCAAAAAGCAGACAAACAGAGGAAATATTTATACATTAGCCTCCGTAGCTCAGTTTGTACCAACTGAGTTTAAATCAATGCGTGGAACGTAAAATCTCGCATCCGGGTGTTTCTGGCTCAGAAAATATGATCAGTATGACGGACATAAAATTTGTCAATATACTCACTGGAAGTGGATATACGTCGTTGTGTTTCGTGCGGTCGAGGTCTATGTGTGACTGTATTTCCCTTCATTCCATACAAACTTGATGAACTTGGGATCGGACTCAAGGTAAGGACGCGGTCCCTAAAATTAAATTCAATATTAGTTGTTTTCCTCATTAACTTGATCAATGTGTTGTCACATTTCTACAATAATTTCACGTTAGCAAGAACGTGGCGAAGTCAATGATATTGCTAAAAATAAGTTAAAAGAACTAAAATAAGTAAAAACTAAGATAAGTTGTATAATACGAATCTATTGACTAGAAATAAACAAAATTTATTTTATTATGTTTATTTATTACACACACAAAATGTACTTACGGAATGACATATTTGCCGAGAAAGGAATCGCAGCTGCTGACACCGCTCGTACTGGACTCACTCGTGTTCCGAACCCTGCCCTCATGTTCTAGAGAATTCATTCTCCCCAACAATCGATTTTCCATATGCATTCTCCCTGTACGTTCATACGTTGCATAATCCCGTAGAATATCCACAGTGCGAGATTCAGTTAACGACCTTTCGTGAGAACAACCTTGGGTTGGAAGTGTATGGGATTTCCTCTTGTCGGGTTCTCGATAGCTTTTGTAATCCACCACATCTTGGTTCTCATCTATTGATATCGCACCCAACGTCCGATTCAGTCTGGCTTCCGAATAAATGCTCTCCGCCGTACTTTGGTCTGTGTGGTCTGAGTGCTCGCTCAAGTCTATGTCGAATGTGTTGAGACGTCGATCGGGTGACGTCACAAAATATCCCTTTGAACTTGGATTTACTTGGAGGAAATTCTCGTCAGCGATGACGGGAAATTGGTCGTGACGTGTGTGTCTGACGCAGAGCCATCCTGTTATATTTTTATGAAAATAATTGCTAATTTTTATAATGATACTAGGCTATACTATATATAGACTTCAACTGTGTAGTTTTAGAGACCTAGCATGAATGGGTTGCTACGTTTTGTACAAGGCTTAATTTAGTTTTTAAAGTAGCATTAATTGCTTTTTCTAATAGCTAGAGGGCAACCCTCATCACTATTATGTTTTCTGTGTAAATATAATATTGTGGTTAGGTATATGTTAATGAAATAAGATGTAAAATATTTACCTAATTCCGAAAGGAGATTGGCACCGTCATATGTACTACCTATAAGACCTAGAACGTAAAAAGCCGTCGCGCGCACAGAATACACGGGGCAGTATTTCGCCAATTGTACCACGTGCACGGGGACAGAGTCTTCTAGAAGGTTATTCGTAATGCCCATGAGCACTTGAAGGCCGTGGGGCGTGACTGCCGCATTACCCACTGCCCACAGAGATGCCTTTAGGTCCATCACTTCTTGCTCGTTTGAGCAGCTCTTGCGCTGTACCGTCTGTTAACAAATAGATATAATAAGTGATATCTGGGTCATAATTGCTACGTGGCAATATCAGATTTTGTCTTTTTGGACAGCTGGCACATATATTAATTTTTTAATTGGATATTTCTCCATACCTTATAATGCGTGGGTAGGGCAGCAGCCAATAAGGGTCGTGCAAATGGCGGCGTGGAAACGGAAGTCGATCCCGAAGTGGGTGCGGCGAGCATAGCAAGCGCCGCCAGGATGTGCGGCGGCGGTCGGGCGGTTCGACGACTTCCTCGCGCTCTACGCACACCCTCGCTTAGGGTTAACGCTTCGTGGACTTCTGCTTCCACTAGACGTACGTATCTGGCGATCAATTTTAGTTATTACTTTCCCTAGGCATATAATATATAAATAATACACATTTTTGTGACAGTATGAATTTATAATTTAAAGTTGGATTTTAAATTTTAAAACGGATATTTTCACCAAACAAATTTCAGGGATTCTAAAGTGAAATAATTAGGATTCTCTTGAGCTAAGTTTAGATTGGTGAAAATAACAATAAGAGTATCTATTATTAGCTTTTAGTTCAATAAAACTGTATTACATTTTAAATTCTTTCGGGGAAACATAATTGTATCCAGTCAATGCTGAATGTAGTGGCTTGGATAAAATTTTAGTTACAATATAATAAATAAAACCTACAGACACCTTTATAAACTCACCGATAGTTATAGGACTTGTCCCAATAATGCAGGTGTTTATTGATAAAGGCGACGGCGTGTTCCTGCGGGGTATGTCTTGTTGCGGCCAAATGCACGCCAAGCCACAGCAAGTAGGCGTGGTCTCCCCCGGGCCCCGCCTCCGCGCATTTCGCCTCCCCTTCGGGATCCAATTGACAACTCTCACCCAACTTATCGCGTAATGACATCAGTTTCTCTTGGTAAACCTATTAAAATTTAACAGACATTAAAATGAGGTTCTATTTTAACTATTTTCGACCGATTTCTAAGGGAAGGTGCCCAACTCGAGTGCAGTTCGTGTTTGTAATTTCAAATTACATCATTTATTTTTGTTAAAAAAAGGTTTACCTAAGTTTAAAGACACTATGAGCTTAATATTGTATCAAAGCATATACATTTTGACGACCGATTGGCGCAATTGGTAGTGCTCCTGCTTTCTGCATCGAAAGGTCCCGGGTTCGAATCCCGGTAGGTGCATTAATTTGTGTGATGAGCACGAATGTTTGTATCCGAGTCTTGGTTGTTTATAAACTTATGTATGTATTTATTGTGGGACCCTCGTTGTTTCTGATTACCATAACACAAGTGCTTCAGCTACTTACTTTGGGAACAGAGCAATGTTTGTGAGTTGTCCCAATTATTATTATTATTATACATAACATTAATATATCTGTTGAATAAATAATGCAAAATTAAGTTTGTTCACGATACACCAATTTGAATTAAATACAATATGGTGGATGTAGAAATTTAAAAAAAGAAGAATACTATTAAACACAGTTTTGCGTAGATGATTTCGAGACTATTAGTGAAATTGAATACAATTTATAAAAATACGCTTCACGTATTAAAATATAGATAAAACTCACCGGCACAGTGTACGCCTCTTCCAGAATAGCGAGAGCCGTTTTAATAACCACTTTGGACTCGTCCTTAATTTGCCCAACCAACATCTGAAGCACCCATGTATCCATATCAACACCCTCCATTTCTTCATCGCGCTGAGAATACATATCTTGGAGCAAATTCTTTTTTAACTTCGTCTTTTTCCGGATCAGATCCCGGGACTTTCTCGAAGCGCGTATGAGGACATTAAGGAACTGAGTTGCGTATAATCTTGATGCTTGGTTGTTGCACGTTAGGGTTTTTGCCAAAATGTCTCGGGGACTTGCATCGAGTGTGTAATCCAGACTAGATATAACTAACTTCACGTAGCAACTGTGATGGGTTTTAGTTGATAATTCTAAAAGGCTGAAAGGTAAAAATTTTATGTAAGTAAAAAAGAATTTTTAGGCAAAACTTTTGAAATAAAAATCAAGATATAATTACAAGCATAACTTAACCATACGCTCATGGGTCATACACATTTTTGTATTTGTTTCACTGAACATGCTTTCAAACTTTCTTTTCATTTCCTCGGATATCAAACCTAAGATTGTAAAAAAGTCAGGCTTTATAACTCAAGAATTGCTGAACCGATTTAAATGATTTTTTATTTGTTGAATTGCGCTCCGAATACAGAATAACATTAGTTATTCTGCTATTCTATATTGTTATTAATTAAATGGAAAAATTCAACAAATACTTTTATGGAAATGATTTTTTATAATCCTCATAATGTTTATATAATCTATTTCATGATCTTAAAATCGACTTTTAAGAATTTAATAAAATTTCGTGCGTGTTTTGATTGTTTAATTTTACTAGTAGCTGGACAAGTTAGTTGAATATAATGAATTAATTGAATAAAATCATCACACAAAATTTATTAATCCATAGACGATACCATGTATTGTTAACATATATAAAAACTTACTTTTCATACAACTTGGACTTCTTAAACAGCCATAATCCGCCATTAGAGTGACACAGTTGTCCGATAAAGAGAAAATACATTTGGCACATTGTATTACACATGTGCTGTGGGCTGAAAAGGCACTCGTGAGCTTTTTTACCCGTTTGAATCGCTTCTATTTGTTGACTGACGTCCATAAACAACTCTTCTAGGAACTTTTGGGAGTCCACCTTGAAAAAATAAGCAGTTTATATGCAACTTAATTATATTTTTTTAAAAGTTAACCGACTAAGATATTTGGCAATTTTTTCATATAATTGAGGGTTTTTAGAACATATTCCAATCTTAACTAATATTATAAATGTGTGTTTGTTTTTTACATTTTGACTCCTACCCAATTCATTCAAACCAACAAAACCTATGTAACAAGGACAGAGGACAAAAGGCCATCAATACAGGAACTGGAACATTTAAATTAATATTTTTTATATATTTACTCATAATACTTACATCATTATGTCTCAAGAGGTGTCTAATCAATTGGCAGCCGGCTCTCGTGGCGGAATGCCCGTTACAATTGGTGGAGAGGTCGGAATGCGAGTATTTGTTTGAGGACGGCTTCAAGTAGTTTATAATACGACCCGCCCACGCCTTGTGACCGCTGTCATTTAAATTTAGTATGCACGTCTCTGACTCCTATAAATAAATAAAATAATTAACCACCACCATAGCAAAGTGGCTTATCCATCCGCGGATTTCGTCGGAGGGCCTGGGTTTAAATCCCGGAGAGATAAATGTTTAGTTGGGAGGGCACAGAAGGCCTATTTGCCTTCTGTGCCTGTAAAGGAAATTATCAGTAAAAAGTGTTACCAAAGCTTTATTTTAAGCCGTAAGAAACGTGATAACGCGCATTGATTGTAATATTAAATTCATTAAGTATCAATAAACCGCACAAAGGGTGTTTTAGCTTAGAAGGCTTACCTTTTATTGAACTTATGTAATTACGCAATTAACCACAATTTAAGCCTTTCAAACCAATGGCCTTTGTGGGCACAAAACTTAAAATAGCAATAAAACTTTAAGATACTCTGTAAAGTTATTTTATTACAAAATAATTCGACTCACCTTCAAAATGGTCCGTATAATCTCCCAATTCCACGTATTGCCGTCCTTGTTTTGCATAACCAGTGATGCCCGTATCAGATTGTCGCTATCTCTTTCGAATATACTAAAAAACGCCGATTTAGTCACTTTACTCACTGCCGAACTAGTTCTCGAACTGACACTTTTACTTTTCACTAACGCGCTAACATTTCTCGATGACACTTCCGCTCTTGACCCAACACTATGTCTTTTTGGTTCATTTTCATCCAATTCGTTCAAAAACTCGATACTATTCTGGGGATATCTTGGCTTCATATTGGCATTTTCTTTCTCTTTTCGGCTTTTCGAGACCTCTGTTTTTGCTTTATAGGCCCCGCTGCAGTATTTAATGATGTGGTCTAGAAATAGGCTATTGCTTGCCGGTCGGGCTTCAAGCATAGAATGTAGTCTTTGTAATGCTGCAACCGCTGCTAACGCTTGAGGTTTTCCAGCTGATGCCTGCGATATCAGTAGAGGTAATGCAGGTGTAATATTACATATTTGAGGTGGTATCAATATGTGAACTAAATGTAAAAGCTGCCCTAATAGTACAGTTGCCCTGACCGATATAAACGTATCACTTGTTACAATCACTTCCGCCAAACCGTCAAGAAGACCCGCCTGAAAATAATTTTCAAATTATAAACATTGCTGTATTCTAATTTGAGTTCGATATAACATTCTCTGGAGTTACCTAATACAATAATTTCATTATCACTGCTTGATGCAGACATTCTTAAGTATTATCTCAAATCCGAGTTTGAACAAAGATTTAATCAAAATTCGCGCGTTTTGACTTTGACAGAAACTTTTTTTTTAATTTGATACGCTCTCGGACTTCGGAGTATTTTTTGACTGCCAGTAACTTTTTAATACAATTCACGGGATCGATCTCTTAGGTGACAAACACTCACTAACAATATCCACATTCCAAATTCAAATCACTAAGGATCAAAAAGCTATTTTGCTGTTTATAAGGAACCAACTAGCTCTTTTTGAATAGATGTGATAAAAAAAAATATTTCTTCTTTTATTCTAAAAAATCGTCATATCATAGTAACTTATATCTATATTATACATAATATGTTGAAGCTTCTTAGACAACTAGCACTGCGCCGCGGTTTCACCCGCGCCTACAATATAAATATTATTAATCACAATAAAATATAGCCAGCCAAATTTACTCAAGGTGAATATAGCTTTCCAATGGTGAAAAAAATTTTGAAATTGGCACAGTAGTTTTTGAGTTTATTCAATTCAAACATACACACAAAAATACAAATCTTTCCTTTTTATAATATTAGTTTAGATTTAATATTTAGACTATCTACCTCTAGAAAGCACTGCAGTAGGAGGGCAAGATGAATTTCAATAATATCAGGTCCAGTAGCTCCCAAGTGAGGTAGTATGGCTATTCCTTCGGCCGCTACGAAATCTTCGTTTAGACGCCATGAGTCCTGAAAATCATACAATTGTTTTTAGAAGAGCCTTTCGAGCTAATGCAATCATGCGATAAATGGTGTCCGAAATTAAATACTGAAATGCAGATTATTAAAAAATCATTAATAAGATTAAACAGTGACATTTGTAGTGGAATTTTAAAGTTAAAAAACTGAATAAAAAGTTTTTGCAATTAAATTTGTATTGTTAGTGCATGATAAAGAATACATGAACTAAGTGATGTCAATGAGTTAATTCTTATGTTACATGTTAGTAAATTAAGTTTGATATAAATTACTTAGTCTTATTTTAGGCAAGATTATAATAATATACACCGTTTTTTTTCTTATGGAAAAAAATGTTGTAAAGTACCTGAAAATCTGACGGATCAACAGCATCTAATGCAACGGATATCTCATCAGTCCATTCAGGCTGTCGTAGTCCGACCAACTCGTAAAGTAGATCCAGTATTGCTTTCTATAAATTAGCAGACTTTAGTATAACTATTATATCATACGGCAACAGAATCTTATAAAATATGAATTACAACAATCACAGTTTTTATTATATGTTGATTTCTACACAGGCAGCGAGATAAGACTAAAATTTTGGTTTGTTCATTTATATTCTGCTCGACATATATAAGAAGTTTTGAAATCTATAAGACTTATTAAATAATATGAAAAAAAGAAACGTTCATAAACGATGCAAAGAAAAAATAATGTTAACATGACATTAATTTTATTTATCTCATTTTCCAGAAAAATATCAACGCAGGGATGGGAATAGGCTTTTGAATCAAAAACGCATTGTGGATTAGTAACAATAATGTTTATCTAAGCAAGTTTATAATTTCTTTTTTTTTTTTATAATTTCTTCTAGAAATAAAAGGATTTTTATTAGTTTAGTTTTCTGGGCGTTTGCCGCAAATCGCCAACAGGTGTGCCTATTTTACGTGAAACACAGAGATATCGCTACTCTAACCACCCCAGCTCCTCCAAGAAGTTAAGCAATGCTTTGAGATTGCTTACCGCTTTCTGAACGGTGCTCGGAAACCCTAACTGTTTTGTCCTATATGTTTCTACCTGTTTACAAAGTAGAAAGGGTCTTCATTTTATTTATTTTTAACTTATTCCTCGACACATTAATATATACTATAATTTTTTATCTAGGGTACTCACTCGGACCTCTAACCGAGGTAGATAGAGCGCTGCGACCAAGGCCTTTAAGCCACCAGCTGCTTTTGGATGACAGAAGTGCAAAAGGCCCGGCCAACTTCGCAATACGCACAGTAACGCCAGCCGACTGCACGTAAAACGCATTTCACGCTCATCTCTAAAACAATTATTATTAACCTTTATGTAATTCCATTATAAAAATAACGATTTCCTGGTAGTTCAGGAGATTAGTAAATAGATAGATGGATAAGGAAATAGGAATAAAAGTCAAAGCTATTCTTAAAACATGACCTATGCGCCAGTGAGTCACATCTAAATTAGAACGAATTGACGGACAGACCAAAAATTGCATTAGAATAATAATTTTTGACGCATATAGAAAAAACCTTTAGCGGGTGTTACGCTAAGGTCCTGGTTTCGATTCTCGGCGAAATGAAACGTTTAATTTTTCTTAGGTATATACATGAAACAAACGTAAAGATGTGTCTGTCCCATGCTCCACTAGAAGTTACAAAATTTCACATACAAATATTATCCAAAATTGAATTTCTATTATGAACTTTATAAGCTATTATTTAAATATTACAAACAGATACTTTTAATTATTTGACTACAATTATATTAAAATGTGTATTTATTATATAGGACTTTAACAGTGTGTTAAATTCTATCCTTATGTGTGTACTGAGACAAATAGTTACCTGCTGGTATCGGTGCCGGCTGGTCGAAAATGGAAGTCACAGTAGGGAGAATTCAAACACGTCAAATCAACTCTTGCATTATTTCGAGAGTGTGGATCGTTTATTATATGTAACAATACTCCACAAAGTGCTTCAGCCATTCGTGGTGTCGCACATTCAGCCAATTGCCTTGTTACAGCCGTCACACCACCACACGATATGAAAAGATCTGGATTTAATACACCTAAAAAAACATAAATCAATTTATAATTTTGCTAAGGATTTAACCTACCACATATATATGAATATATTTATATTATTAAACAAGCTGACCTGGAAAATGTTGTTTTGCCATATTAATTTTTTGGGTGGGCTGCCCTTATCACTTAGGAGTATGAAAAATAGATAATAGCCGATTCTCAGACCTACTGAATATGCAAATAAAATTTGGTAAAAATCAGTAAAGCCATTTCGGAGGAGTAAGGTAACTAACATTGTGTCACGAGAATTTTATATATAAGATTATATACATATTATTGTTAATTACATACATATTTCTGCTAGGGTGGCTATAGCTGGCCTCGACAGTCTGTCACCTGTGCCATCACCAGCACTGCCTGCTCGTGCAACAGAGGCCAGACATCGCAGTAAACCCCCTTCAATGTTGGCAGCTCTATGCCTCCTCATTGACGGTTCCATTCCACCAACCACTGCAATAATTTTTCGAACAATTCGCAAAGCTTGAGCTCTTTCCTCTTCATTGCGAAGCATTAAATCCATCGATCTAGAGGATACAATTTTGTGTGATATTAAATTTGAAATAAAAAATGTTAAAGTATGTTATGCATAAATCACCTAAAAACTGATAAACTTAACTTTTGCACCTGATTATATTACATTAGATTTTAATGAACCTAATGTAATAGAATTAAGTTTATTATTAACCTAGGGGATGCATCCTTTCAAATTTTTAAATCTAAACAAAAAAATAGCAACAATAACTAGTGTTTATAAAAATAAAAGTTATGAATGTATCTTTAATAGGTAATAGTCTGTATTAAAACTTATTTTAAAACACAAAATTAAAAATCAAAAGTTACCTTATAATAAGATATGGCAGTTTTAATGCATTAAATGTTGCAACATCACTTTCATGTTGTATCAAGTATCTGAGAACTCTTAATGCTGTTGCTCTCATAAGCATAGACTCATCCACTAAACTGACTCGAATACTGAAATAAAATACAAATAATTGATAGATGGGTGCAATGCTCTTATTACTAATAAGCAATCTCTTTCAGCCAACCCATACTGTCTAGTTATGGCTATATAGTTTTTTAAGTAAGGATTATTATTTAATACCAAACTTTAGGGAGCCAGAACTAATGCATATAAAACTTTAAATAGTGGTTAGAAATATTTTTATCCACAGCTCTATACAGCTTAAATGAATATAAAATTATTGCAATATTGCTTAACTTCTATAGTTTTCCTATGTTATGAACAAAATAAATTTGGTATTATTACAATGAATTAACTCACCAAGTCATTAACTCGTCAGTTGAAAATCCCAAGTTATTCCTATGTTCTTTGCATAAATGAACCAATGCAGTGAGATATGACACTCTAATGCTTTCAGAACTACATTTTTGTGTAGTCCGCAAACCTGACCTAAATTCTGTTGGAACACTCTTGGTTGTAGGTGAAGTTTCATTGTGTTTTCTTAAATATAAACCTTGAATAATATCAATTATATTTTCTTCAGGTGTTTTATTTTTAGTGTCTAACCTAAATGATTCACCACCAGGTTTGCCTGAAAATTATTGATTAATGTAAATACGTATAAAAAGAAATTCATAAATTGATTGTATATAAATATTTTGAAGATTTCGGAATATTCTATAGAATTTATCATAAAAAGCGAATATTTACCTTTTCTACGACCGAGTCTATTTTCAAACGTAGCCATCATAACATTTTTCACGTCATATTTTCATAAACCACTGAATTACTAAGTATTTCTTGACACAGTCTAACATGGAGTTGACTTACACAAATAATTAATAAAATGCCTCAATATTTATGTGATGAAAACATACTTTAATTTCAAAATATTATACCTACTACATATTTTAGTTTTTGAAGAACGTACCTAGATAACATGCAACGCATCGTCGGTTGTCAAATATGTCATCGTTGTCAAAGAAAGAAATGTAAACCACAGATTATTTATTAAAGAACACAAGTACCTAATTTAACTTAAACTAATTAATTAATATAATATATATATCTTCAGTTTACAATACGCATATTAAGTAGGTGACAAAAAATGTACCTTGTAATTTGTCTACATCGAATATTACGCGAAGCTAGAACAACCTAGCGAAATATCACCATTCAAATTTCAAAGGACCTCAAATGTCAAAGGACAAGCCTTAGGCTTAGCACGCACTGCGATAAAACGCCCGCGTTTAATCGCAGGTTTGAAACCACAAAAAATGTAACACATAGCTTTCGATACAAGCGCACGCATTAGTGACTTTTTTCAGTGACTGATTTTAAAAATGCAACATGTTACGTTTTTACCGCGGTTTGAAAACGCGAGGTGTTTTTTTTGTCCCATAGTAACAGTACTGTGGCGCATGCACGGTGGTTAATTGCATTCGGTTTTTATTCAGTCTCTACTGTGCGAGTGCGGAGGAGAAACGTTTTTGCAGTCATTTCGTCCGACTGAGAATTGATACTGCATTACGAAATGAAGTGTCTTCAAATTGTAGATACTGGCCCACGTCTTGTAATAATTTATCAAAAGTGCAAATCAACATTTTGAAAAAGTGTCCTTTCAAATGTCTTTGTACCCAGTACCTATGGCGGCGGCGTAGTTTACGTTTTCTATTTTACAATTTCAATATCAAAGCTACAACACATGCTGCTCGCCAGAAATCCATGGTGAAATGAAATAAATTTAAGCAAAACGCTAGCCGCAGTGCGTGTTGATGCGCGTTTTTGCATTTTCAGCTATTCCTAAACCACTCGCGACCTCAAAATGCACTGAAAAGTAAGAAATAAATTTTGTATTATAAATGAATTTGCGACAAATAAAAGACGTAAATACCTAGTGTTGTTAAATAAAATTCATGTAAAATTCAACAGGGGCTTAAAATTGTCATGTTGCTCTTTGAAAGGCGGCGCCAAGTCATTCAATTTTTTTTATCAAAGTCCTGGAATATTCATTCAATTTTTTATTTACATATTTGGCATAACATATATTATATATACCATAACGTGACAATAAATCGCTCTCCTGCAGAAACAGACTTTCTCATAACAGTATATTTTTTTTGTGATGAGAGTTTTAACTAAATTTAATAAACCCTTAAAGGTTTCGCGGTTCATTCACAGGTATATTTTAAAGTCATCTTCATCTAAAACCATAATTGTTGTGTCCAACGACATGATGACTAAACGTGTGCATATGAAGGCGTACATGAAGCAACTGTTTATCCAGTCCGGTCCGGTCGTGTGTAGCGAGAGCGGTTTTGGTCGGCGGATTCAGTCCACCGGACTAGATCCGAGCGTGTATTATTGCCGTTAGGACTATTAGATGTCATTTATAGATATATTATATATTTATTTATACACTATACAATATAGTGTTCTGTTGTAATCAGTGTTGGCAACGGTACGATAATTATCGTACATGTACCATAATTTGATACCACCGTACGATGTATGATTACGAGTCGTTATCGTATAAATGTACGATAATTTTGGAAAATCCAAATTTTTTTTTTTTTTGAACAAAATCGAAGTTTCAAAAAATGATGTGTTGGGCCGGTCGAACGGTCGAGCGCTATATAAGTTCAAGATAAATATCTATTTTTATTAATAACTAACGCGTTTTAATGTTATTTGAACATGTACGATAATTTTTCGGCAGATACGATAATTTTGCGCCCCTGGTACGATCAGCGCCATCTCCCAGGTTGGCGTTGCCAACACTGGTTGTAATTTTGCTGTGCTATTACGGAAAATTTAGTCGATTTTATTTACAGATTTTTCAATTTGTTTATCGAAATGTTGGATCCCACTAGTGTTAGTGTTGATGTTAAGTCTTGTAGAATATGTACAACAACCAAGAAACCACTATGCCCACTATTTAAATACAAATTATCAGGAAATTACGCGGAAATGTTGACGGCAATCGCTAATGTCAAAGTAATTAAATTCTTATTTCTGAATTTTTATGTCCCAACCAATATAATTGCTTGTGTTGTGATTTAAAACTAATAATAAACAACAAAATGTAGTTACTTTTTAATTTCTCATATAATATGTTTTGTTTTTATGCTATGCACTGTCTTTAAGCTTACTGTATAAAAATTATCTCTATAAACACTAACTGTTATCCTATCATTATACTATATAAATATTGAAATTGTGGAATAATATTTATTTCAGTTTTAAATATATGATAGGCAGTGTATCTTTGATGAAAATCATTATCTTGTTTTTTAGGTTTTCCCTGGTGATGGGCTTCCTGAAAAAATTTGTCTTAAATGTTGTACTACTTTGGAAAAAGCTTATATGCTTAAAACTGTTGCAGAAAGGTATTTGTTACAGTTATTTTAACTTTTATCGTGTTAAATAAATGTATTTAAGTAAGATGAAAATATTTATGCCTCTAGGTCTGACAAAAAGATGAGAAAGATTGTTCAAAGTTTGAGACCAACTATAAACACAAAGAAAATAGCATTTAATTCTCTTGTTGATATAAAAGATGAAATTGGTCCTCTTGTTAAGTCGGAGCCTGGATTTGAGATGGAAATAGATGTACTTCCTCCAAACTGTGTTCCGAAATCAGAACCAGTGGATGGTAAAGATATTATTATAGCTAATACAGTTATACGAAAAGTTGACTGTGAAAAAAAATTTAAAGAAGAAAATTCACAAGATGATTTTGAAGTAAGTATAGCCCAGAGACAAATATTTTATATTAAAATAATTATTTATTTACATAAATCTTGGGAGAGACCTACTGTTTCAAATTGTCTTTTGTAACCACCTCCATAGCCATATGGTTTTCGCATCTGTGTCACCCACTAGAGGTACTAGTGTTTCAATGCCAAGGAAAAAATGTTTCAGAAAGGCCTCGAACGCTACTTAGTTTTACAACAAAATTATGAAACAAATGCAGAAATGTGTTTACCCCACTTCACTTTGTTTCCTTGTCTTCCAAATAACATTTTTATATAGATATACCCGTACGGCAAATGTTGATCAGACAGGTTGTTAGTAAAGTGAAGTCCCGTGTCCCCTAGTGGGGTATGGGGCAGATGCATTTCACATCTGTTTCACTGATCGATTTTTTCTTTTTAGGGGCAAGTAGGTGAACAGCCTTCTATGTCCTGCCAGACCGAGTTTTTTTTTTTATCTCCGCCGGGAATCGAACCCAGGACCTCTCGGTTGTAATGCTTACGCGCTTACCACTAGACCAAGGAGGCGATAAAAACACGTTAAAACTATAATTAAACTAATTCTGTCTTTGTCTCGGTTTTCTCATTTGAAAAAGACAAGATTTAGTTTTTTATTCTTTATTTATTATTTCTTTATTTATTTACCCCAACAGCACAATATCTTACAGATAACCTAATGCGACATTGATGCTTAAACTTAAAAATAATAATAAGCTTATATTTTACAATATTTAACTAATCACTTGTAGCTAATTATATACAATAGAACCTTTGTGATTTCACTCAAAGCGCCTGAGAATATGTCAACTCTGTCATGAGTTTCATTAATGATTTTAACTATCCGCGTGACGGGTGTTTTCGCCAGTAGATTTAAGTAGTAAAGTAAAGTAAAGTAGTAATTTCTAGTTTAATCCTGTCAAAATTGACAGTTCCTGTGAAATTCTAGTCGAAACCGGTCAATGGCGACTAAAATCAAGAGAAAACCATTTATTTAACAGGCTGAAACTAAAATAAGATCTTTTATCTGTTAAGAAAACTTCGATCAAGACAGAATTAGTTAAGTCGTGTTTTGTGTCTCGAATTAACACCATTATTATTATTATGATTTAGATGTAATTTCTTGTTTTTAGGTAGGTATACTTTTTTTTTGCTTTTTATGATATTAGACAAACACTTATTTTAAAAATTTATTTCGTTCTAGATTCAAATGTATTTCAGAATTTTAATTTACTATTTAATTATTATTTTTGTTTTTATTATTATTATATTTGTCAAAAACACAATATTTCTTTAAATCGCGTCAAATGCATGACAAACACATGTTTACGGCAGAAAACTCAAGCGCTGACCGAACCGGCGACCTATCGTCTATCTCATCTAGCGTCTATCTTTTGTTTCGTTTGCGATGTTGCAGCTCCGCAGCATCGGTGTACATTTCCGCGGCATTTGTTGATCTCCCAACGTTTATATTGATCAACAAAGTCACATAAAGTGTAAAATAAATGGCGGTTACAAAATCAACAATTGCCGTGTAAGTTGGTGACGAGCTAGAGTGTTTGCGGCGTAGTTAGGCACTGTGTCGCAATGAGGGGAATGCTTGTATTCGAAGTTTGACTCGATATTATTAAAATTATCAAAGCTACAAGCCTCTAAAGGTGGATCAACGTTTAATGCATATTTCGGCCTGATCAACATTTGCCGTAAAGAGGACAATATATATATATATCCAAATCAGGTTTCTGTGCTACACAGTACAATGACTGAGTGGAACACACAATGGATGCTCTATTGGCTACGGAGACGGTCACATTTTCAATATTTTCCATACTTCATATGATACCCCTAATGAGTATGAGTATAAATGGACTTACCTAATGTATTTATATGTATATTTTTCAGAATGACTTTTTTGGTGATTTTGGTATAGATAATGATGATGATGATGATTATTTACCCCCTTTAGAAAGTTCCAAAAGTAAATTTAAGAAACCAAAGCTATGTGATATCAAAGTCTTTAATAATAAGGGTAAAAAAACTATTATAAGAAAAGTAAAGGTAGTTAAACAAGTAAAAAAGACAAATAATGATGGTGACAACAAACACACCACAACTATTACATGCTGTAAGTATTATGCAACATATTCAGTGAAAAACAATTGAAAGTCGAAAATCGAATGTTGCACATTTTTATAATTTTAACAAAAAAAACTGACTTCAAATTGTAACTAAAACTACTTAACAGATTTTAATGAAATTTACACACCGTGTGCAGTTTGATCCAACTTGAAAGATATCTTACATCTTAATTTACAGTCGCAATATTATTTTATTGCAAATTCGTTTCCTCATACATTTTCTATGGTATCACGTTTTAGGAATTAGGTGACACGTTATTATTCGGCACTTTGAAGCGATAAGAAGTTCGCGGGGTCCACTAGTAATATTAATATAATATTAAGTCTTTATTTTTAACCATAACAAAAAATTAAAAATAGAAAGTATATGTACATTTTTTAAAACATAATCCCTCTGCTCAGGCCCTATTGAGGTAAAGCTGTTGTGGTCTCACCTAATGCTTGCCACTTTTTTTTGTCCATTGTGACTGACATCCAGCTGGAGCCGGTCACTTTATTTATGTTGTTGTATGGTCTGCCTCTTTTCCTTTTTTCAATTGGTCCCTGCCACTGCATAATACTTTTTGTGCACTTGTATACAATTTAATAAATTATTTCCAGTCCCGATTCTTAAAAATGGTACGACCGGTCCTCCTATTTTATTGAAACGGCCAAAAGATGCAACAATAGTAAAGCCAGTGACAAATGAGAGAAATGTTCGTGTTTCAAGAGATGCAACGCCTGGGAAACAAAGAGAAAAAATGGTGTGCCCTGTCTGCGGCATACTAACATTTACTTTAGGAAATCATATGTCAACACATGAAGGTAAGATTTCTTAATTACATTATTTCACTGATCATTTCCTGTATGTAAAGACAAGAAGGTTATTGATCTTCTATGCTTACCCAATGTGTGTTTCGCTGGAGTTTGAACCCAGGATCTCCTACATAGCACGCAGACGTTTTTACCAGAAATACGATAAAATAAAATAACTGCACCTAGGTATATTACTGTTTATGGTACAATGGCACAGAAATAATTCTGTGTCTGTGGAAACTATAATATTTTTTATTATGGTAATGAAACATTTGTGCCTAACCATATCATTAAAACCGCCTTGTGTGGAAGAAGTGGGGTTTAATTCTGGGCAAAACAAAAAAAAAAGATCTTTTGTCTTTTCTAGATTTTATGAAAATCTTTTTTATATAACCAATTTATCTTTAAAGAAAATGAAACTGGCTGAAAGATGTCTGTCACTAACATAATATGCTTCATTATCACATGTTTTTTTTAAGATAAAAAGAAATTTAATTGCACACAATGTGACCGAACATTCTCACTCAAAGCGAATCTACTGTCGCATATTAAAAAGCATTCGGGTATCAAAGATCACATTTGTGAAATATGTGGAGCTGGCTTTTATACCCAAAAGTCTTTACTCAGGTAAGATTTCAATTATATTTTAAATTATTTTGTTTTTCAAGAAAAAACTTGTTTACTTTATTTTTTAACTTTCACTGGGAAAACTAATTTTTTAGGTATCAATTTACTTTTTCTTGAATTTTTCATATAATGCCCAATCAATTTCGATATGGGCCCATCAAACACGAATGTTGACAGTGGAAGCAATGTAAACGGCTAAATTTAAATTTACCCTTTAAAGCATTGTTTGCGCAGATGGACATAATTATACTATGATTATTAACCGGATCAGAACGCCGATAATTTTATTGTAAAATAAAATCTAAAGCTTTGAAATTGTGACAAACATGCGTAAAAAAATTATTCGCATAGAATATGCGTTAAGTGTAAAAAAAGGACATTATTAACTGTAAATGTTTTCAATTTCAGACATAATCTGATTCACAAAGGTGACAGACCTTACCAATGCGATTTGTGTACTAAAAAGTTTATCGCGGTAAGTACAATTTCACGTAAGTTTACCACACTGGTTGAGGTTTATTTAAAAAAAAATTTTATTTCTACATTTCTTCTTAAATCTATGAAATATATAAATCTCGTGTCACGGTGTTTGTGTTCGTACACCTCCAAAACGGTTCGATCGATTTTTTTAACTGGAAACATCTAGTAATATTTAAGAAACAAAAGGTTATATACATTTTTTTTGCTTATTAACATTAAAACTTATTGAAAAAATTGAAAACTATTTTAATACCCGACTCATCTAATTGTCTTAAGAGGCCTATTACATTCTAACCTGACTTTTTGCATAACATTGTCAATTTTGAAGCTCTTGTTAAACTAAAGTCGATAGCGCCCCCCCAAATTTTATTGCTAATTGTTTAAAAAAAAAATTAATTGTAAATTATTTAATAAACGAAATTACCAGGGTAAAATTATCACATAAATGGTGCGTGTCAGTTCTGTGATATGTATGTGTCAACACAATTTAGTAATAGGGCTCTTAAGAATCAAAATTTGATTGTAAAACTATTGTATTCCCAGTCAGTCTCACATTGATAGTATGAGGTGATATTTTCCAGCGATGTGACCTAACCCGTCACCTACGTATTCATGCCGGGTACAAGCCATTCAAATGTAACATGTGTACCATGTCATTCAACGCCAAACACCAGTTGCAGAACCACGAGCGAATGCATACCGGAGAAAGACCCTATACCTGCGAGGTAATTTATTTATAATATGGAAATGAAATTTCATTTTTTTTTCTCTCTCTCAGCTGAACCGCCTCCATGGTTGAGTGATCACGCATGTTGCGTCGGGAGTCCTGGGTTTGAATCCCGGGAAAACCACTAAATTATGTTTTATAGGCTGATCACCTGGTTGCCTGTAAAGAGAGTGATAATGATCAATGAAACAGACGCAGAAAATGTGTCTGCCCCATCATCATCATTCCTCAGGCGTTACGGGATTTCACTTGTAAATGGAGTTCCTTTAATCATTCAAATTATGATTAATTTTTCTTATAATAATAATCGCACCGAGGCAACACCATTAAATGTATGCGAGACTCAACAAAAAAACTATAACATAAATGCTGATTATCCATAACAAATAAAATCATTAGGAATATAAATAGCATGAAAGAAACAATGAATAATATAAAACGATGATAATGTTATAATGTCTAAGTCTAACAAGGAGATAAAAAATTTAAGATTTATATAGCTCAATTTGACGAACCAATCTTTTTTGTTTTACTTTTTGCATTTGTCCACTTATTTTTTACATTCCGAACGAAAATACAAATATTAAACCATTTTTTCTCTTTTTAAGGTATGCAATGTAGCGTTCAGTTACAAGGTAAACTTAAATAACCACGTATACAAGATTCACGGTATTAATCTTAAGTTCAAATCGATTCATACGGTGACAGAAGAGGTCTTACGTCGCGAAATGGGAATGCTTAACGAAGCGCGGGAAGCGATCGCACACATCATTCCACATTTAGCTGATGTTCCAACACCCGCCGCACATGAAACAGTTCACCACACCACAGACTATTCCGTCTAGACTATAAAGGCTATTGTCTATGGCATAGACAATAGTAGGTATCGGAGACAGATACAAGTTTGTTGCATCTGTGGTAATAGCCAAGGGCGTACCCAGGATTTCAGCTAGGGGGAGGCAGCTCATACCTGTTTCGAGAATTCCTTTCCAGAATAGTCCATGCCAGAACGTTCTTCGTGGTATTGCTATTCAAAACAAGATGTCGCTATTGAGTCTGACTGTCTCGTCGGGAGCGGAAACTACGAGATGCGACGGTTTCGCGGGAGATTTAAATTATATTGCATCGCTAACAGTGTACTATATCGAATGTTGTAGAATATTTAATTATAGATAAAAAAATATTAAATCAAAATATGTGACTGAAAAGATTTCATTTTGCGCAAAGTAGGTAACACGTTTTTAATTCCCACTTGCCAGGAAAATTGACGTTTATTTTATCTTCTACAAGCAGCTGCCCCCCCTACCTGGGTACGCCCTTGGCAATAAGGGCTCCAAAATGTTCAAGGGTTTTGAAGGCCCACTTTTCAATAAAGAAAACAGATAAGTTATTTTCTATGGGGTATTGATAATAATTGATTATCTTCAAATGGATAAAGAATAACCGAGGCAATTTAGACATAGAATAGCTATATTTTATCAAAATAAGTTTTTTTTATTTATCATAATACATAATTTATGTTACTTTGACCTGATCCAACAAATCAAAGAATCTTTTTAAAATCGTTCCAGCCGTTCTTTAGTTATAAATTGTGTAAATAACCTGACTTTGTATCAACTATAGTCTATACTAATATTATAAAGCTGAATAGTTTGTTTGAACGCGCTAATCTCAGGAACTACTGGTTCGAATTGAATAATTCTTTTTGGATAGTCCATTTATCGAGGAAGGCTTTAGGCTATAAAGCAACGAGATTAACGCGGGTTAAACCGCGAAACACAGCTAGTGTAGGCATATATATATGATATGGATTTCTAAATAAAATAATGGATATGATATTGATTTGTAAATTGTGTTTTCATTAAACGTTTATTTCAAATTAAAAGCGAATTTCATTTACTCGTATTTATTAAGCTTATACACCTCTACAAAATTTAATATCGTTCTACATAGTCAGCTGAACAGAAGCAAGCAACAGAGATCGGTTTCTTTTCGGCGATCCAACGTTTTCGCAAGTCATCAGGAAGGTCCTCCACAGATATTTCTTCGTCATATCTCTTCCTCTTCAAAACAGTTATCTGTGTGTAAATTATTAACTTGAGAAGTTTCGGATTGAAATTGCATATATTTATTACAATTAAATATTTACTGCTTATAATAAAGGCAAAGCCATAAAATAAGACATTGGAGGAGATCTTTGCTGAAACAGGTCAATGTCCAATGCGTTTTAAGTAAGATGTCGATTTTATTTTTGCTTGTAATGATGAAAAGATTTGTATTTTTACATATATATTATAACTAGCTGACCAGGCGAACTTCGTACTGCCAATAAAAGGTATGTGAATCGAACGTCAAATGTTTGACAGGAAAGTAGGTAGAACAGTTTATATGGGAAAATGAAATTATTGTTTTTACTACCTTCCTCGCAATTTTTCCAAATTTTCTCAACGTTTAAACCTTCACTGGACTACGACAAACATTTCAAAACCAAAATCAGCTAAATCGGCCCAGCCATTCTCGAGTTTTAACGAGACAAATGAACAGCAATGATTTTTATATATGAACATATAATAAAAAACTACTGTGCTATTTTTTAAAATCCTTTCTCTGAGGGGAAGCTAGATTAATGCCGAGTGATGTGTTATTTTTTGTATGCCTCAAGTCGCAAGTTAAGTATATTCATAAATCATATAAGTTTTCTATTGAGTAACATTATATTTTGGTACCTACTTACATTATAAATGCGTCTATGGCAGCGATAGGGTGGCGCACAAAGAGCTGTGTTGCATTTAATAGTTTCGATAAAACTTGGAAAGTAATCTTCGCCAAACACAATTACGTCTGCCTAAAAATAAAGATATCTTCAGAAGATTATATTTTTTTAGGAAAATCTGATTATAATAATTTTTTTGGCTACGCGCTTGACGTATTAGACGCGTGTTCGATGATTCCATAATAATATACATAGTCATAGATTAGAACTAAATATTATTATTATAATAACAATAATTAACTTAAAATAATGCATAGATTCAAGTGGTTTGTAGTCTATAATGTGTGTTGAATGTTGATATATTATATACATACGCCCTCCTTTCCGCACGTGCAAGATGTCTGGTGATTGGTATTCTGAAATGTTATTAAAAAATTAATCGCAATTGTTTGGACTGGTATTATGTAATTCTAAGATTAAAAAGTTCTAATGTTCTTATATCAAATGTGGGTTTGTGTGTTTGTAACGCTTTCATGTTAGAGCTTCACTCAACCCATGATTGTGAATCATTATAACATATTTTTCACCAAGGCAAACTAGGAACAAGAAGGCGAGCGAACCCGCGGCTCTTTCTTAAAATGGAATACAAAAAATACACCAATTAAAATTTAAGTGTACCCACATAGTTTTCTACTCTGACATTGCCACGTTTTCTAGATCTTGTTTCCACTGAATTATCTAAAAGGACGATATCATTTCGTATCATATTGGCATAGTCAACTATAAGTGCAGGCAATTCGTCAGAACCCTCTGAGTGATACGATCTTGCAATGCCGTAATTTTCGTCAAAGTTTTCATCCGATCCTTGAAGAATAAATTTCTGCTTCATGAGTGCTCTTCGATTTTCCATTGAAAACTCATCAATATCTGATGTTTTCTTTATAGCCATCGTCCAAAATGGAATCATAAATATCGACGCCAGGAACACTTCGATTAATATACAATTATTTCGCATCTAAAATAAAACGAAAATAGTTTGCCTACTTAATTCGCATTTAGAACGCTGTCGAGTTACCTCGATTCTATAGTAACTACATGGGGGATGTTTATAGGATCTGCTATATATAGTAGGGCTAACCCTACTATATATAGGTATATATTGGAGTACCTACGGGGTTCTCTCTCTAGTTGTATCTATGCAACTATTCGAAGAGAACGGATCCTTGGTACGAAGAGTTCCGAGGCGTCAGCAACATTTAGGTAGGTAGATATATACATAAAAACCAGACTTGGGACATACTATTGCGCTGTCTCTAACTAACGACAAACGAAAGTCAATATAAAGCAGACGTAAAACAACTAATAAGATTAGGGGGCAACTTATTATTAGATAAATAACTAAGAATGTGATGCTTACCCTGACGACGGGTTAATTCACGGGTTGGATCTATAATGCTTCTGAAAGTATCATTTGCTCTCTTATATAGTTGTTTTGATTGATGTGTCATGAAAAGCCCCATTAACTTTAGAACTTCGATTTGTAATTGATATATCTGCTATTGTGTCTAATGGATTCTTATTGTGATCATAGACATGAGGGAGGTAGGCACCTACTTTAAGACAGCCCGACAAATAGCTTTAAGTAATATCGCATATTTTAACCCTCGTCGCAAAAAGAGAGGTGTTATTATTATGACGGGTCATGTGTCTCTATGTGGCACCGTAGCTCCTAATTATAGCAATAGACCGAGAGCGATTTTTTCTTTGAAAGCGCATGTGATCGAAATGATTTTTAGCAATTTATAAAGATCTCATCATCTTCTCTCCAGATTGTTCAATAATTAAGGAGATAATTCTACATAATAGCGTACGTATTTCTCAACGTTTTTTATCCATTACGCTGGAAAAATGCCACTTGCCTGACCTTAGTGTACCTAATCAGTCAACTGTCCAGACTAGCTACTCGCACTTGCCGCTTCGCTAAATGCTTGACCAGTGTAAATCGGGCTTTAAAGCTGGTATTTTATATTTTCCCTTCTTGACCGTAATCCCTCTAACCTTTGTGTAAGTACAATTTGGCACTATTAATATATTCACCAATTTTTATTAATCAAAATTCTAATATATCGGGATAAAATCTCACACATAACTTTACATAAGACTCTCCTAAAATTAGATTATTTCACTCTAGTCTCCTCTCTTATGAATGGCTTGCCTGGAAGAGATTGCTTGATAGCGATAAGGCAACCCTTACACTATAACTGTTTTGTATTGTAGATATCATTATTTTGGTGTAAAATATACTTGATCATGCTTTAATTACATTTTGCAAATGTTTTCCTTTGAAATTAACACATAATATAAGATTTAAGTGTTATTTAGTGTCCTAACCAAATCTAAGTTTTTCTCGGGCTTCAAATCCAAAAAGTAATTTGTTTCAAAAATTCATACATGATATTATTTGCAATAAATTTATATTTTCTCAATTCGTCTATCTCTGAATAGTGTTCCAAAGATGAGACGGAACACAGAACATTAACCTAAATAAAATAATTCTAATATGTTATATTAAAAGGTAGTAGGTACTAAATAAAATAAAGATAATTGTTTAAAAACTTTTATTGAAAGAAAATAGGGTACTATTAAAGTTGTAATGGTAAAAAATCTAGTGTAGTATGTTTTCTTTTCGCTTAATAAACTGTTCTGTTCTGATCAGCTTCTATTGATGATATTTAGTATCTGTTCTTAACTTAATATCCGTTTAATTCTAAATCTTATAATCTATCGGCCATTTTGATTTGTCTCCATTTCCTCTTCCTCTTCTGAAAAATAGGATCAAATAATTAGAATTTAAACGTGTCCGGTTTGTCTTTTCTCCTTGCTTTAATTTTCACCAAAAAGTGAATAAAATAAACAATACATTATAAGAGGGCGGATCTTAGAACAATTTATTTCTACAGTATATATATGAGTGTAGTATATTATGGTTCAGTTTGATCCGATAAAATTAAAACTAACTCATAATTTGAACTGTTTACTGGTTATTAAAAATGCTCAAAATTTAACTCCATTTTTTTTTAGGCTAAAAGTCATAGATAGTATGATACGTCTTTTAGGCAAATACCATTTATTATTACTACTTTTACCTCCTATTACTACCTATTACTAATTTTATGTTTTTTGTATATTATGAGTATAAGTACTTCATATCGATTTTAAATGATTTTTTCTAGCAGTTTATAAATCCAATAGCGACCCGCCCCGGCTTCGCACAGGTATAAAACATACATAAAAACCTTCCTCTTCAATCACTCTATCTATTAAGCTCTCTCTATTATAGATTTAAGCATACAAAGGGATATAGGGACAGAGAAAGCGACTTTGTTGTATACTATGTAGTGATAAAAGGCAAAATTAATATTATAAGCTCTTAAGCTTTTGTAAATATCAAATGGTTGAATGAATTCCTTGAATTATCCATCAAAACATTCTCTATTATACACAAAACAAAAGACATACAACATGGAAAAAACATATATATATTTTTTGTTGGTATTAAGATTATTGCAATATTACCTTGACCATTCTGTTGTGTTTGTGGTTGTAAAGGTTTTTGTCCCGGGATCTGCCCAGCTTGCAACATCCGTGTCAGCCTTTCCACTTCTTGCAACGACGAAGCGTTCTTAATAGCTTCTCTTATCTTGTGGATTTCTTGAGGTGTTAGACCTGAAATTTATTTTGAAATTTACGTATAATAACACTTTAATATATCTGTGTGATGAGAGCAGAGGAGGTTCTGCATTGACACTTAGCGACAAGTGACTTGTGGATATAAATCACAAAATATATTAAAATTTTACATATTATAAAGCTTTGTTTGATTGGGTGAATATGTTAATCTCAGGAGCTGCTTCAAGTTGAGATTTTTTTGTGTTTTATAATCTATTTATCGAGGAAGGTTGTATTCTATATAACATCACTACAATCAATAGGAGCATAGCATAAATGAAAAATAATGCAAAAACATCATCATGTCGCTAGTTTGACTGGAGCAGTGCCGTTGAGGTAGCCACTCTGTCTCTTATATAATTGAAAGTCTATTATTATAATTTATTACATATCTTTGCAATGTATGCAATATGTAACTTTGACGTATGACATTTACTTTTGTGGAAAAAGCTAGATTAAAAATAAAACATACTGGTAACTTTAGGATCAGGCATATTGCCTCCGGGAACAAAAGTCTTTGCTTTTCTTATTATTTCTTTTTGCATTTCTTTTCCTTTCTTGCTCTTGAAGAGACTGTTGGCTTCATCCCTCTCCTTTTGCTTTATTTTTCTGAAGTCCAATAATCTTAGACTGGGCAATTTAAATGCAATATAGGCTCTGAAATTATAAAATTTCAATTCAAAACCTTTTGAATTTATTTCTAAAACATGCATAATAAGAATAGAAATACCCTAATACAGTTTTCTGATATTTCATAAAAAATCTTTTTAAATATAAAAATTATTTAATAAGAATTTTATTGGTATCCTTCGAGGTCAAGATCATTATATCTTATTCTTATTTTGATTGCATAATATAAAAATTTGTCCTCACACTCATAATATTTAAATACATTTACTAAAAATGAAATATAAAAAAAATTAATAATATAATTAACTTCTAATTATCATTTGTATACATTAATTACATTACTTGCTCACTAAAAACTAAGTATTCCTTGAAAATAGTTTAATCAAAATATGACAAAAACAATAACTACTAACTTGAACTAGTGTTCAGGAATTTTTCTAAAAAATCTATTTAAATTACCTATAATGTTGTTTATTTGCCACAGGATTATGCATTAATGACAATGTTCGTAGTTTTGACAGAGAGGCCAATGGATCAAGATCACCCAACTCTCCTATATTGTTGTTTGTTAATATAAGGGTATCCAAGTTTGGTAAATACTGCTCTAGGTTTTCACCAATTCGCCTGCAAGTTTAATTAGATTCCAAAATGAATGAAAGTTGTCATGGACATACATATAACAAACTTGCAAAACAAAAAATATAGGTAATGCATTTCTCATACAATGAAAAGCATTATATTCTTATTTATAATTAGGATATTTTTTTTTACTAATTGTATTTTTTTAAAACACATAATTAAAACTAGAATAACCAGTAAATACTTACACAATTCTATTATTATTAAAGAAAAGACATTTCAATCTTTTTAGTAAAGGAAATCCATCTAATTTCCTAATGTCATTTTCAGAAAAATCAATTGTATCAAATTGATCCAAAGTGGCACCCATATTCTCAATTTGAGGTATTTTATAGCCTGGAAAAAGAAACAAATTAAAATTCATATATTATGTGGACATATACTATTTACAATAATGTACTTAAATAAATTTAAAGAACGCTCATCAAAGCCGTTGCGGTGCTTAGCTAAAATACTGGCTACTATTATATTTTAAGTATTAAGTTTTATTTAGTATAATAAATTTTAGTTTTAACCATTTTTTAAATCAGAAGTTTTGTTTCAATCAGTTTCACCCAAACAAAAACGTAAAATAAAACTTATTTCTGCCATAAGGATTATGTTATGACCTCCAAATATATACATATATATTTTTTATTACTTTTGATGAATTGAATAGTCTGTTTATAGCTGGCGACACCAAACTGTTTATTT
Organism: Aporia crataegi; assembly: GCA_912999735.1. Classification (NCBI taxonomy): domain Eukaryota; kingdom Metazoa; phylum Arthropoda; class Insecta; order Lepidoptera; family Pieridae; genus Aporia; species Aporia crataegi. Next base: position 1,171,302 of record OU538742.1, read on the forward strand.
ATATATGAAAAGTTGGTATTTCACTACATAGTATAAAACAAAGTCGCTTTCTCTGTCCCTATATCCCTATGTTATATGTATGCTTAAATCTTTAAAACTACGCAACGGATTTTGATGCGGTTTTTTTTAATAGATAGTGATTGAAGAGGAAGGTTTATATGTATAATAACATCCATTAAATACGATGGAGAAATACTGTTATTTTAGACGTTTCTAATGTGATGTCGTAAATAATTACATTTTTTCCTCTTACATTGCAAACGCAGGCTGAACCCTACGAGATTTACCCGTGCGATCCCGGGGCGGATCGCTAATATTGTATAATTTTTCTTTAATAATATAACAACGAAAGTAAATATTGATTGAAAATTTATGATAAAATGAAAGCGATCTAATTTTATTCGAGAATATAATTGCAACAATTCTAACCTCTTAGGTCCAACTCTCGATCTCGACACGGGTTCATATACTGCATTGAATTTTGAATTAATTCAATTGTTAGTTTAACCATTTTGTTGAAGTTTATCGTATACTAACGTTAAAAATGATAACACTATTTTTATAAATTACAATGCCACAAAATTAGGCTACTTCGGTAAGTTTACAAAAATAGCCATAGAGTGAGAACACAAGCAACTCGCTAGATTCGAGGAAAAGACTAAAGATATATTCTGTAGTCTATGGGCTATGCATGACTATTCACCATTGCGAAATTCGAGGTCCGCGCATATTATAATACAATCTTCAAATCTTGTACGGTAGCTACGTTCTCAGTTGTGATTGATGTAATTCATCGTGTATTGAATAAAATAGCGTGTACTTATCTATGTGGGTGGCCGGCAAAAATGAGGTTGTATCCAGGTACAATGTTATGATATTCTAATTAATTTAAAATATAATTTGATGTTTAGAGTAATAAAGGCTAATGAATTAGGTTCTTACAAATATTTTTTGAAAATATTCTTAGAAAAAATAAATCAGTTTATCTCAATTAGGTACTATCGTTTAATAACAGTTAAGTAATTCATATTTTTTATTATATTGAAAATCAAAAGATATTAACAATTTGATTTTCTTCAAGTAAACTAAGTATGAACTAATTAATAAGATTAGCTTAGCTAATCTATGTCTAATAATAAAATATTATTTTCCCTTAGATGGATTATTTATTTTTCATAGTGTCACTTATTCTAATGATTAAAAAGATAATAATGAAAAACTAATAATTTTTCTCTCTATTCGACTGTGATCACATACTTACATAACAAATAGATTAGCGTAAGTATAGTATGCATTAAAGTAAGTTATGAAAAATATTCAAAATCACGATTTATAGTAATTACACTTCTTATCATCAAAATGATACAAATCTATAAAATTTATTTCTTTCTATTTGTCTTTATTTAAATAATTAATACCTACTTATATTTTCTTACCGGATCCACTGTAGGCATTCATCCAGCTGAAAGCAATCAAAAACGAGATAGGTATGACCAATACAACACTAGGTAGGTACTATTAATTCAGCTATTTTAAACAAACCAACTAAAACATCTTTACACAAACTGTCCAAATATTTATTTTTGTCTTATTTATTTCTTTAATGCATCTGGTTTTTGCTATTACGTCTTAAGATCGATTCTGTTTACGACATAAATCTTATCCGTAAAAAATTGCACACTCTTTTTTTTTCGTATGATTAATATTTTATAAAAACATCTAGATAAGTATGTTGTTTTTAAATCAGGTAATCATTTTTTTATAGATACCATATTATCTTAATTTTGAATTACAGTATATTTCCATATACTCCAAAAAGCTACTAGGCCTTCGATCGACAATACTACTACCTAGTTGATCGAAGTTGTAAGCCCCTACTTAATCCTAAAGCCACTACGTAACGCCACAAATTAAAGATATTAGTAGAAAATATCTTTAATGATTATAAAATTATAATTTATCTTATACATAATGATACAATATTTTTAATCTTAACACAGTGTTTAAAAATGAAGAGGTTTTCTCAGATGCTACCGCAGTTTTATGTGGTAGGGCGGGCGGGAAAACGAAAAGCTAAACTACACGAGAACGCATTAGGTTAACTTTAATAGCATTATTGAAACAAAATTAATAATTTTGATATAGTAAAAACAAGATATAATACCTTCACGTAATGTGATGTTCTAGTAAAAAGATATATCTGCGACTAAAGGATTTATAGGCCTATGCACTAGGCAGGCTGGAGAACATAATTGTAACGAGGCTATTGTAGGGCAGAGTGCTGAGTGGCTGTAGGTAGAGCGGGTAAAGAACGGGGGCTAGTAATCGTGGGTGTGTGCGGGCGGTCGGGCGCAGTGTCGCACGCGCCGCCCGCGGCCGCAGACCGCTCCGTTGCTCCGCCGAGCCCCCACCTCCCGCTCTGCCGCACCACGCGTCCGCTGGGCGCGCCTTGCGGGCCGCGGGCCCGGCCCGCGAGCCTGCTTCTGCTTGCCGCGTGGCTTGCGGTCGTCAACGCTGACCCCGCCTGCCCCCAGCCGCCCCAACTTTGCGCCTCCTGCCGCTCCTACGAAAATGCGCGCGAGCACAGCCTCAAAGTGATCCGTGAGAGCCTTCTCGCAAAGCTAGGCTTCACGCAGGCGCCCAACACGACGGGAAGGCAGCTGCCCAGAGTGCCTGAAAATCTCATTAAACGCTTCGAGATGAGGCCTCCGCCTCCCGGTGTGCAAGCCGATGCGCCGGCGCTGGCGCGGACCTTTGTCACCCACACGGAACAGGACGACTTCTTAGCTCGCACTGATAATGTCCTCATATTTGCCCGTTAGTAACTATTGCTTTCTCATTCATTTAAATGTTTTTTATTAGATACTTTTAAGAACAGTATGATAGAGCCGAGTATTAGAATCTTTTAATCAAGTAGGAACAGTCTTGAACAATCGTTTGGACTTTCTAATTTAAGTGAATTAGGATTGTCTTGCAGTAGGAAATTTAATTTCAAATTGGCGAGAATACCTACGCTAGATTTTAATAAGTTTCATATATTATGAGCCAGTGGAAGCAGAACTCCACGTGCGGGTGCCTATTCGCCTAAAATGGTCAACGAAGTTCATTGACAGGCACGTGTGCAGCTTATAAGTGGGTAAAGAACTGATCGCCTTACGCACTGCCAATTTTAATTAGCCAAAAATTGCTTTGACTATAACCAGCCTACCAGCCTACTGTAATTGCCAAGCGGCTACTTTTAAATTTATAATGCGATCATTGCATTGTGACTTGTGATCTTAATTCTTTAGTAGTTTTTTGTGCAAATTTTTTGACTAAAAATATAAAAATCTCACGTACCTGTATAATTTGCATATATCCATCGTAATGTTCAGGAATTCTAATGCGTATATAAACTAGCCACCCAAGTACATATAAATATATTTATTATTATATTTATATAAGTATGAAAGATATAAGAAACTTGTGAAAATTTAAATTAATTAGTATTAAATCTACTAAAATTACTCAATTTACTAAAACTGTTAACATAGAAGCAATTCAGGTAAACAATTATAATATTGAACGAGGTTATCGGAGTGCATGCAAATACATAATATGATCTGCTAAAGCAAGGAGCTTCGACCGCTCAAGATAACGAAATCAACTACGAATATAATATGTACCCAATTATTATCACATACCTAAGAATAATTTTTAATCGGTAAATAAAAATAAAATAATTTTATTACTTTGTGAGTAAAAACAAATAGTATATATCCTATCTACTTCAGGCATTAGGTTAGATTAGAATGTAAATGAAAACACCCGCGTAATTTTGACTTAATCATACAGCCTTAATACCACAGTCCACTAATAACTTCCTATCGATTATTGATATTACTCTTTAAAAACAATAACTTTTATTTACATCAGAAAAAAAATACAAATTTATTTACAATAATGTAAGTACTTAAATGTATTTACAAAAATACTAATTAACTAACTAATAAAGAAAAAGGCTTAAAGGTTGTCACACTCGCGGCACAATTGACGTTTTGGTTGTCTATGAGGAGGTGATATACAAACACTAAGTGAGCCTTCTAACCCGTTTCTCTCCTATTAGATAAAAAAGTATTGAAATACTACATAATCAAAGCACCTATATAATACCTACATAATAAATAAATAATAGATTATAGACATAATACTAATTTAAACTTGCCTAATTTATAAACTCATCAGCGTGTAGGTAAGTACCTAATTTGTAAATCGTTAAGAAAATATTGCTTAGATTACCGATGTCAATGTTTCCGAAAGGGTTCGAACCAGGAAAAAACTAGTAGAGACCAGATGAAAATAAAAATTATGACGAATTTATTATAACTGGCATTGAATGTGTGGAAATTTGTTTAATTCATTAATGTACCTAGCTATTTGAAGGGATGCGTGGCCGCCACCACAAATCTTTTCGATGGCTGGTATACATTTTTGAGTTAATTTTGTTTATGTAGTTATTGTAAAGGTACCAGCAGCTAAGAGTGGTGCTCAAATAAAAAAGAAATACTTTAAGAATAATTATTCATTGACACGCGTACTTGTTATTAGAGACATATTATTGTATTTTTGAGATTGAACTTATAATTACTTACAAATTTTACTTTTATTATTTAATATTAAATAATATTGTAAAACGCTAATATTACATCCATGGTAGGTAATAATACCTATTATGGTATCCATAATAGGTATTATGGTACCCATAATAGGTATTATTACCTATTATGGATACCATAATAGTAATAGTACCTATAACACAGATTATAGTAAATCAACGAGTAATTGCTAATAAATTAAAAAATGGCACATAGCAACATCTTTGATACTTTATTATCTTTGTTTACCAATTTACTGGAACAATATTTAATTGAAGCCTGAAGAATCTTTTAGATTGATTGATTTTGTACACAACTCGTTACTATTTTGGATAAATAACCGTTAACCATATATAACTCGTATATTGTTTTGTTACATATTACTTTGTGTAAAAAAAAATTTAGATGAAGTCGGAATTTAATAAATTATTTTTTTAATTAAATCATTTGCTCAGTAAGTACTGTAAGCTCAGACTAAAAGACTGTCTGAGGTTGTATGAATCGAAATATAATTTCTTAGTGAGTGGTTAATAATATTTTTTATTTATTTATACAACTTTAACATAAGCTCGTAATGTTACATAAAATCTATAAAAACGTGCTACTTAAAATAAATATATTATAAAGTTCATTTTTACAGATTATGTTAAGTAGAGTTTAAATGTATGGTTACAGGCAAATTAATTGAAAAATATTTAATAAGTTTATAGTTGTGAGTTTGGTTTAGGTGCACGAAACACGGCACATGATCTTGAAATCGTTTTGTTACGCCTCCGTAGAATCCCTATTACTGGGTGACACAATTTCTGGTATTACTTAATAACCTCTTCGCATCCTATCAGAATTTAGAGCACATTGAATTGGCACAAATACCCAGCTGATTTGATGACGTAAATGAGGATTAGGCCTATTGGGGACACCTCTTTAAAAAAAACGCGCCTCGGGTTCTTACCTCTAAGGTGGTGTGGAAAAAGAACTACAATAGTATATATTTCAATTCAAATGAAAGTGAGTTTATAGGTTAACTTAAACTTATTAAGGAACCATTGAATCTGGATTGAATCCGTTTAATTTACGAAAGTTTAACCACTAAATACTGAAAATACACAAACTCGCGAAAATGGGTATAATATTAGCGCCAATAAAAGATTTTAACTATATAACTTTATTACCGATTGTTTGTATTTAAATTCTTTCTTTCGGTTAAAAGTATAAAAATACATTTTTCGTGCGATTGTTTTATTTTTATGATAAGTCATTAGTTTATAAACTACTTTTTATCTATTAATCAACACATTCGATACAGAAATTACATTTGTAGAATTTATTGTTTATTAATTATATCTAAAGACTAGACAAGACACCACGAAAGCTTATACTATAAATGTTCTAGCTTTAATACTATGTTTATAATATAATGTTTAAAATAATAATATAATGTTTTAAATAAAACAACAAACCAACCTACTTGAAAACATTTATTACGATACCAACCATCCTTTAAATTCCCAAATATGCGCTTCATATGACTTCGTTATTTTATTAATATCATTTCTTATCATACAACGCAAGGACATGACACTATTTGAGTACATTAATAGCATATATTTTTACATTGCAGTGATCTCTTCGTGCAAATGAGCTAAATGTAATATTCGCACTCATTCTATTTATGATCTAGTGTAGAGTTTCGCTCCAAGGAGGGCTTTTATATTATTAAAACCTAACCTCTTTACAGATTAACTTTAAACTTTAATGCTAATTAATCTATATTTTTGAGATTAGCAAAGACAAAAGTTTGTATTTTGTTATACCTAACTTATAGTCATTGACGTAATATACGTTAGTACAATATATTATGAGTTATGACCATGGTTGATATTATATCGTCATTTTTATATGTAATGCGTATTTAAACTAATATTTAAGTTGAAACTTTCAGCTTAGAATTTCTGTGAATATACGAGATGCTTAGTAGACAGGTACCAAATCAATAACATGGTATTATAAATTGTAATTAAGAAAGGTCATAGAATTGTTCTTAATAACTAAAAATCAATTTACATAATTATATGTTATAGGTATCTATCTGAATGTGAATCTATATTCATTAGGGATTAGCTGAGACAAATAATATGTTGTCTGTGACGTAGCTGTCTAGATATGAGCAATGCCTTGGTTTTCAAAGAGGCCATTCGGTGCGATCGATTGTTTTGGCTGCCTTCGTCGTCTTAATTGCTCAAAATCAGACCGTCTCGTCTTTTAGGCCATTGGAATTTAGTGTTTATGTCTCATAGAATAAGACCAAACCCATTAGAGTAGACAACTTATTGATTTAAGAATCATTGACTCTAGATTTACTTTAAACCACAGTAAAATCTCTACTATCTAGAGTTAATGGTTAGTTTATGGTTTGACGACCTGAAAAATTATTGATCTTTAACATGAAGATTCTTTTAAAGAAACGGAAATGAACCTATGCAGTTAATATGCAATCCGCACCATAACGGTAACAGCAAGTTTTTCAGCGCCGTTTATATTCAAAAAGTATGTTAATTATTTTTCATAAAGACAGATATAAGACACAGACAGACACCTTGATAAAAAATATTAAATAAATATTTTTTTCTTATTTCCTGTTGTAGTTCTGAAAGCTTTTGGGAGTGTTGGAATATCTGGAACCCAGATATTCTAACGCGCTGTCAATTAACAAACAATAAAATATATCTATTGGCTTTCTAGATGCTCTGATATATATATTATATTATGTAGATAGACCTAATCTCGCAATAACAACACTTCGACTTTAATTATTACTTATTTATGTAACTAAAAGCTTTTCAATAATATTGATTCGTAAATGAAGTGACGGCATTATTTCCTGCTAAAATATATTTCCCAAAACAAACGTAAATTTTGTGTCTATGGATAAAAATAGTTCAACATGAGGAACTATAATGACATAAAAAAGGTGTTAATTAATAATTAAATAAACTATAGAAAATAACGTATGGTAATAAGAAGAGCATCTGCTGAATTATAAAACAATTACCAATACAAGGCATGTGCGAATCTTGGCAGCTGAGCCCGCATGAGACCACCCTCGCACTATGCAAAAAATAACCCTCTCGATGAATTTCATAATCAGCTATAATTGATAATAATCACTCAATACGTTATAATATCAAAATTGCCTCCGTGGCTAAGTGGTTTACGCGTTTGCGTGTTGCGCCGGAGGTTCTGGGTTCGAATCCCGGGGGGACTAATGAATGTTCTGGTTGGGTAGGCAGTGACGGCTGATCACCTAATTGCCTGTAACGAAAATGATTAGTGAAACAGACAGAGCAATATGTCTGCCCCATGCCCCACTAGGGGTTACGGGAATTCACTCACACGTTATCAAAAACTGCAAACATTACATAATACATGTGTGTATTTTTTTCCTCCAACACTGAAATCTAGCCGACAATAGCTAATAAACAGATTTATTCTAACTTAGGTAAACTAATTTAGTCTCTTTCCATTAATTTAAAGTCTACTCACTAGTGTCCTTAATATAAAATACTGATTGATAACCACCATAATATTATAAATGCGAAGCGGAAATGCTTAAATGGCTCCATCGATTAATTAACTAATACCATTTTTAGTATCTATAGAAATAAATGGGAAAAAATTTAGTTTCGTATACCTACCTGGGTAAAATAGTTTTAGCAAGTTGAAGTATGAGAAATCTTCGATAAATATAATTATTTCCGTTTAAGTGTATGATATAGACGTATTGTTTAGTTTTTTTTTCTTTTTGGATTATTTAAAATCTATACTAATATTATAAAGCTGAAGAGTTTGTTTGAACGCGCTAATCTCAGGAACTACTGGTTCGAATTGAATAATTCTTTTTGGATAGTCCATTTATCGAGGAAGGCTTAAGGCTATAAAACATCACGTTATGACGAGATTAACGCGGGTGAAACCGCGGAGCACAGCTAGTTAAAAAATAAAACTGCTCTTTTAATAAGTGTATTGGACCACATTGCACTTTCTCTTATAGTAAACTTTAAATTTCAATAAAACAGAAAACCGCCTCGTTGCTAAATAGTTTACATCTACGTGTTGTGCCGAACGGCCTTGATTTGAATCCCGGGAAACAAATAAATGTTTCGCTTGAGTCGGCAAATATAATATAAGGTTGATATCTGAAACGTACTTGCCTATATAGGACACGATCCTGTTCCAGTCATGATTCAAGTGATTTTACTTCACCCAAAATTATTAATTTAAAGGTTTAACATTTTTGTGAAGTATCCAAATATTCTAACATCTTTTCGAAGAGCGTTCTAACCATTGTGACGTTTTAAGTGAAGTGTTAAGTTTAAGATTCCAAGAACGTGTTATAGTGTTACAGTTACTCTACTTACTGCTGGTAAATATTTTATTCCATACAAGATACTAATCCAGAGATTGGTGGTGGAAAAATTGCAAGATGCAATTATTTCGCCGAATCAATTTAACTGCTGCGCTATTCAATGCATCAGGCACCTTGGCAGCAGAGGTTGTTAACCGAGTCGACATTAGATGACAATTGAGGCCACTGTGTGAGCGAGTTCAAGAGCAATTTAGGTTCCGTAGGTCAGTTCGCCACCTTGACTTTGAGTACAATAACTGCATTATTCTTCATTTTGTAAATATTTTAAAAGAAAAGTACCTATGTATTGAAACCTACGCCACTGCTAAACATCAACGAAAGATTTTATTCATTACAAACCAAGTAGATACCTACAGAGGCTGGATGTAAGAACAACTGTTTTGTATGTAGGTACCTACTTCATATGAGAACGACATTTTTGTAAGTTTCAAAATAAACATGCGCCCAGAATGACGGCTAGGTACTTACGATATTAATGGTAAAATGCTTTGAAAATAGCATTACGACGTCGAGACGTATTTCCAGGAGTTAAGACAGAAGAGACAGACAAAAAAGAGGACAATATGAATTAAGTGGCTGTCTGGACGTTATATAGCATTCGGTACATTACGTACCCCTCTTATACCTACATATAAGAGCTGTTCCTTCATACATATTGTCTACATATCTACATATTATATGCCAACTTACAATAACGTTCTATTACATACGTAGGTAGGTATGTACTATGTAGTAGAATTGATGTGATTCTGTAAAATTATAAAAATATTTAAGTGGGTTCCTGGGTCCGGGGATCATTTTAAATCGATTAAATAAAAAATGCTATGATCATTTAATTCATGCAAAAAAACTTAATAGGAATGCTAATGAAATGCGAGAGAGTGTACGACGGTCCTCTAATCTCAGATAGTTAATTAAGACTAAGAAATGATTGAGCAAATATAGAGCTCTGGGCCGTATACAAATAATAAACCTATTTTGAAATTAAAAATGATTGCCGTTCCGGCCTAACCAATGTGAAACGAAACAGAATCATACAAATATTACCCGCGTACAAACCCTCGTTCAATTAGCCATAAATTTTGTTCATGTCTCGCTCAACCCCGTCGATTTAACGCGACAAGATACATTATCTCTGATTGCAATATATTATGCACTTAGCACAATGCACCGACGTCGATTTCAATTTGACTACATCCTGCTTTCTCAGATATTGTTATTATTATTGCAAAGTGGGATAATTTGTACAAACCGTTGGGATTATGAGGTTAAATTTATTAAGCCCCTTCTAAAATTGAAGATGATGAATTTTCAAAGGCTAGAAGAATCGATTGCGGGAGCGGTAGCTTTTTATTTAACTGTATATGAATATATGTAGGTATGTTTCATTGTTATTATTTATTTATTCCTTGGATTTATTTCTTAAGAATTAAATTACAAATATTTCAAAGAAGAACTTGTATCAAAGGTCATGCTATAAATAAATAAAAGTTACATCAATGCATGTGCTTACTTACCTACATATAATTAGTGTATTTTTATGTATGAAAAGTTGAATTTTTATTGTTACTCTTTCACGCGGAAAAATATATGTTTCGATGTATAATTATGATCGCAGAAGACTGATCACCTACTTGGTGAAAAAAAAAGACGGTTAAGAGATTTCCATTTCTATAAATAAGCATGACAGAATTGATAGAAACGTGTTTTTTTTAAACACCCTTAGACTTGCAAGAACGGGGTAACAAGTATAAGGAGATAAATTGTTTTATTAAAATAATGTTCAAGATAATTTTGTATTCAAAAAGGAGCGCGCATTGTTGTAGCGGTATCCATTGTGCATTGTTTGATGTCATTACTTTGATAGTATACAAATAGATTTTGGTGGTTTTAATAATAATGTATTATTATAAATAAGGTCCTAGGTACTCAACGTTATGTGGACGTATACATGAGGCGTAGGTAATAAATACATTCATTTTAAGCTGTGCATAATAGGTGCTTGACGGACCTACTGTATACTCGTAATATTATTATGTCAAGTCATAGTATAGTCTCTTAATGGAAAACCGATTTTGGTTTAGCTGATGCCTAACTTGGGCGGTAGCTTTGAATAGTGGCTTGCGAGGGCAAAAGATATGATTGGCTAAAAAGACTGGCTAATTTCTGTACCTACATATAAGTTGGCTTTTTCAGTAAAGCGCTTATTCCACCTCACTGAATTCAGACGTCCTAAATGATTCTGTAATGTCAAAATTTACTTATAGGTAAAATAATATTAATTTGAGAGTTTTAATTTCTTTGTAGAAAATAAATTTAACCATTTTGTAAACATTGTAATGATTGTTTAATAAAATAAATTAAATTTACAATTTTTAATCTATTGTGCAGAATGCCACCAAATTACTTTGGCGTTTAAATTTCGGACAGGCATATTTTGTCCATAGATTTCAATTAGGTAGAAGTTGTACTGTAGGGGTAATATTTTATTATGCGGGTATCTATTGCTTTTTGATGGCTAGTCAATTGCTATTGCAATAACATAAATATGTTTATTAAAATAAGTTTATAATATAATTTTCCATGTGATATTTTAAATCAATGGCAAATTGTACTAAATTATTACAAAATATATACATATACTAGCTGATCCGGCAAACGTTGTTTTAATTTATTAATATTATTAATTTTTGGGGTAGACTACCCTTACCACTTAGGTATGTGAAATATAGATAGTAGCCGATTCTCAGACCTACTGAATATGCTTATAAAATTTGGTAAAAATCAGTAATTTGCCGTTTCGGAAGAGTAAGGTAACTAACATTGTGACACGAGAATTTTATATACATAAGATAATTATATTTTTAAAGGTGTATGCATATTTTTGTTTAAATAACGACCAAGAGCTTTTTATAATGGCTACACTTAAAATAGCCAAAGATATAAAATAAAATAAAAATAGTTAAGCCTAGAAGTAGTCTATTATATCATCACGACTTGACAAAAGTTTTTTGTTACTTGACATATTGCGTCATTCCTGACATTGGTAATTGGCATTTGACTTTAACGTAAGCATTTGAGCAAAATCTGCCATAGGTATTAGGCAAGGTATTAGGTACCTACCACTTGAGTTGTGACTTGCCTGGTAGCGTAGCTTGGTAAAAATCCATAGTTAGTAGGTACCTACCTACTCTGTACAATGAAAATATTTACATAATTTTAATTTATCAAATTAGCATTACATAATAGTAATGTTTTCTGAAAAACAGTTAATTTGAATCAGCCATAGAAATGTTTGGCCAAACTACATCTGTGCGTATAATGCAAAAAATTATAGTAATAAAATACCCTTGGCGTTGTTATCAATGTGCGAAATTGTTATCATCTCAGACCCATGAAAAAGTTCACGATGTAGGGCCATTAGATTTGTATACAAGAAAAGTATCAGAAGGTTTGCTAAGCAGAGACGCTCATCAAGAAAATGTAGTCGAACAACTTCAATATGTTTATCAAGAAGTTGTCAAATTTAAGCGCCCTGCAATAGCATCAAAACCTAACCCAATATTTTCATTTTTTAAGAAAAGCGAACCGCAAAAGATCATAGCACCAAAAGGACTGTATATTTATGGCAGTGTGGGTGGTGGTAAAACCATGCTAATGGATTTGTTTTATGAAACAGTGCCGGTAAGAGTTACTCTATTTAAAAAAATGGTATGTAAAAGCCGAGATTTATTTATTATGCTCAAATCACTGACTTATGCTTGAATAAATTTAAATTTAGGTATAGATGATTAAAGAGAAGATTACTTTTCCATGATGTCATTATCAAAATATTAAATACAAATTTTCATTTAATTTTATTTGTTAATACCTGTAATAATTTTAGATCAAAGAAAAGTTAAGGGTACATTTTAACTCATTCATGTTAAATATCCATTCAAGGATCCATGAACTTAAAATCAAGTCTGGAAAAGGTGCAAGTATGTTTAAAGATGAAGGATCAAAACCATTTGATCCCATTCCGCCTGTAGCAGCAGATATAACACAAGAATCGTGGTTAATATGTTTTGATGAATTTCAAGTAAGTATTGTATTCATATTTCAAGTAAAATTAAAGACAATTTAAAAAGCTCTGAACATATTTATTTTAGATAAGAATGAAAAAAATGGATGAAAATGATATTTTTATTAATTGTGAGATCCATTAAATAAACCAACTTAATTAATCCATTACTTTGGTTTATTGGTTGGTTATTTATCAAATTTAAATATTTTAGTAACTATGTTCCATCAAAGATGTAAATGTCTGGTCAAAATTCTATGCAGGTCTATCTAGGTCTTATTTACTGGTTTATATAAAAATTTCAAAATTTTTTAGGTAACTGATATTGGTGATGCAATGATATTAAAACGTCTCTTCACCCAATTGTTTGACAATGGCTGTGTCGTCATAGCAACAAGTAATAGGCAACCAGATGACTTATATAAGAATGGACTGCAGAGAGCCAATTTTGTGCCATTTATACCAGTATTGAAAGCACATTGTCATGTTTTACAACTTGATTCTGGCATTGATTATAGATTGCGTGGAAGTAATAACAAATTTGGAAAGTATTTCATGTAAGTAGTCTTCACATATAGATGAGAAATTATTAAAAGATCTAATTGTGTTGACTGTTTTCAACTAAAGTTAAAAAAATAATTGTACTTTTATTATCAGTTCTATAACATATTAATTTAAAAAAGGTTTAATAAATTATAAACTTAAAAAAAGTTGTCCTTAATTAGTTTTAATCAAATTGCTTACCTACTAGCTATTTCAGTTACATCTATCTACTTTTATTTATTCAAACTTAATTTGATTGTGTTATGTATTTTAGAAACAGTGAACTAACTCCTGAAAACAATGCTGTTGACAATCTTTTTAAATTCTTAATATCAAAAGAGAATGATACAGTGAGAGTGAGAGTTATAAATATATTGGGAAGAAATGTAAAGTTTGCTAAGAGTTGTGGGCGCATACTGGATTCCACATTTGAAGAATTATGTGATAGAGTAAGTGTACTTATGTTATTTTATTATATTTATCATTATGCCTCATTTTAAGAATCATTTTGTAAATCTCAATGTGAGTCATTTCTGTTGTCCATTGTGGATCATTAAAAGATCTTTGAATTTCTAATTAACTTCTTACTTCTCTCAGGATTTTAAAATACTCCATGATAAATACGTTACTTATATGTCTGTTAAACTATTAAACCAGAACGTGAATGAATTTTGACATAGAGAAAAATTGGACCTTGGACCAGAAAATATTGACGCTTCTCAATAAACACACATGTCTGCGTAAACTAATGTTAGGTTTTTTGGATAAAACTTATTCAAAAAAAAATTGTTTTAGCCACTAGGTGCCAGCGATTACCTTGTACTATCAAAAACATTTCACACTGTTTTTATAAGAGACCTACCTCAAATGTCAATAGTATATCATAGGTCACAAATAAGACGGTTCATAACATTAATTGATACATTCTATGACAATAGAGTGAGGGTAAGACTCTTTTTCTATGTACTTATATTGATAATATTGAATAAGGCACGTAAAAAGTTTTGCTTATAAATTTTATGAAAAAAAAAAAATCGAAAAATCTCACTATGAATAGGAATCAAATAAGGCATTTCAAATTGTCACCTACTTTCTAGTGATAGTTGCTGGATATAGATGATTTCATATAATCTTTGTAAAATAGTTTTTTTCACTTTTGTTTTATAATAATTTTTGCATGCAATTCTGCTGTTGAGGATGATCCATTTATATTTAGATTTTTTGGTGTTGTTTTTAAATAAATAATATTTTTTTAGGTTGTCATAGCAGCCAACTGTGAACCAAAAATGTTGTTCAATTTAGATGACGTGAAAGAAGGATATGGCGATGCTGATAGAGCTCTTATGGATGACTTGAGTATCTCAAAAGATTCAGTAAGTTTTATTAATCACTTGATTTTAGCAAGAAAGATTGTGTTATTAACAAAGACAATACATTAGATAATAATAATTATTATTATTGTCAAAGTATAGTAATCTCAAAGAGTAAGATTCAAAATTATGTGGTAAAATTGATGCGTTATGGATATTTCTTTTTATTGTTTATTGTTTTTCTGATAGTGATCTACAGCCGTCTAAAGCGAAACTTTCGGTTCCTTTGGAAATGGACCCAGAATGTTCTGTTAGGATTGTATGTTAGAGAAGTTAGCTAGATAGTAAAATAATTATATTTTTATGTATTTTAGGCAGACTCCCGCGCCGCCATTTTCACAGGCGAAGAAGAAATGTTTGCGTGTGATAGATGTCTTTCTAGACTTATGGAAATGCAAACAGACGAATATTGGGAGAAATGGAGTAAAAATATATGATAATTGAAATAACCTATATTTATAGTCATTTTGTGTTCATTAGTGCAATTTTGATATTGTAATATTTTTTACATAGATAGCCATAATATAAATTGTGTTATATTTTTACATGTATTATGTAACTTAGTTTTTCTTGACTTGTACAAAATGTACTTAATTTAAGTGCCTTTTAAGTAAAAATATGTATTAAAAATATATATTATTTAATTTAGTTGTCCAAATAATTAGTTTGTAAATTTTCTAAATATTTCATATTTACATTATATAATTTCATTCTTTAAATTTATAAAGCTTGTTCAAAATACATTTTTTGAAATTGTTATTATATTTTAAGCTTTATATATATTATATTTTAAGGTAGGCACATTATACACTGTTTAAAAATTATAAGGTTGTACGCGAAACAATTTTTATACAATATGTATACCACATTACAAAGGTCAATATACAATATTTAAAATGTATTTCCATGGATAACATTGTATGAGATTTTTACAACGAAACAATGGCAATGTTTTTCAAGCATTATATAAATGTGTTCATTGATTTTTAAAATTTTATTATATCGAATTATATTAAACTTATAATAATTAATAACAGTAAGTGAAACTGTAACACCAAGATTACGTAAAAAATGATTTTGTTCTGAGGTTTAATAGCGCACATCATATTCTAAAAATGTTCAAATTAGAAATTATATCTATATAATACAGTATTAAGTGATATTATAATATTATCTTTATTGATGAGTAGATTTTGATTCTGGTCTAGGTTCAACTTATGATTTGATAGTTGAAAAATTTGAATTATAAAGAGCATGCAGAGTACCTTCAGTTGGTTTCTTGTTGCGATAACACATTTTAATTTTAAACCTGATTTTTAACTAAACTTAAACATCAAATAAAGACAACAATTTGTCTTAATAAAATTGTAACTAGACACTAAAATAGGAATGTCAAAGCTAAAATAGTTAAAACTTAAGTTAAATTATTTATTTTTGTTAATTAAACGAAACGAATATGACAGTTTTATTTAATAATCCAATCTGGTATAAAATTATGATTGTAAGAAAGACGCCAATACTCAAAGATTAGTGTTGCTATTTTCATTTAATTTTTCACATTACGATACCGTATGATGACTATTTGATAAATTTTATATATCCAGCCGTATGGATTGAAAAAAGAAAATACGACGAAATAACTGATTTAATCATTATCTAATCGTACATGTGACTGTAGTATTCTTGGTACACTTGAATGTACGTTTCCTTTTCTGAAGGCGTCATGGTCGCGATGACGTCATCATCTATACTAGTCAAAGCCACCGGCTTTCCATTCACCATCACAGTCGGAACATTGTCATCAGATTCCGAATCTTCGCTGTCCATTTCGGCTGCAAATTTAATGTTTATATTATATACCTGTTTTGATATAAACTATATTTGGTACAGAGATAAAGAGCTTGACGATACTCGAAGTGATTGAAATGAGACGGAGTCACTGGAAAAGCTAGTATTATAATATTAAAATATTAAAACAATAATTTTAACATTGCTCAAGTGTTTAAAAAAAATCCTTTCCATTGTTTCAAAGGGAAATATTTTAATATACTTATTAAATGCTAAACGGAGACCTTTAGTGCTAGCCAAGACACGGCTAGTTTCAGAATCGCATGAGAACTACGCGGGTCTTTTGTATGTAGGATTTAGATGTAAACCGCGCGATTATTGGTTCCCAATGTGTCTGAACTAGCACTTAAAGACTTGAACATGTAACAATAATTTCACGTTAGTCAGGAAGAGACAGCGCATTTGAGACATTGAATCCAAGCAACGTTTTTAAGTCAGTCTCCAAAGTGAATCTGAGATATATAACCAGAAGAAAATTCTCCCTTTTTAAGGTAATACATACCAACAGCCGCCATTTCATCTTTAAGCTTGTATGGGTCTTTTGATTCGTTATCACTCGAATCTGAACTGTCTTGGTCAGCGCCTTTTAGAGAATTCGCAGTAGCGTTCCCTGTAATTACAAATATAAACTTTATGTTTTACACGCCTCCATGGTTACGTGGTTCAGACATAACTGCGTGAATACAAGGGAAATAACAATGTTTCAGCTGTAAGATACAAGAGGGTAGAGGTGGCGGATGTTAGCTGATACTATAGGAATCTAGAAGTATAGAAACTTATTTAGGGCAACTTGATAGAGCGTGAATTAATGTTTTAAGTTATTCATACATTTATTCACACCAAATCGTAGAATACGCAGGCTGTAAATTTTAATGTAAAGGCTAATATATAATTAAGATATTTATTATATATATACATTGACATAGATGTTCAATAAGAAGGAAGAAAAAAAAATAGACAGGGATAAAAGAATGACATATAGAAAAATAAATTTATACAGAGCAAAAAGATCTATATAGACTCTTTTGACTCTAACACAACTTCCGTCTGTTAAGTTGTTCTCCAAAAGTTAAAATCGCAAATAGTAAATGAATGGACAGAATGTTTTTTTTTGTATGCTGACGTGATCTTAGATGGTTAATTTATCTGTTAATCAAATTTATGAGATAATAAATTAATACGTCGGGGTTTTTTAACTTGTTCAATTTGTGAATTCTTATTACAATCACTACAGTCTATATGATATATATGTAAAATATATCAACATTCAATATTCATATGATAAAAGCATTCTCCTCTCTTTGAGAGACGTTTACCTGGGTTCTGTTTCTCGTGAGCCAGCAAGACAGACATGATGTCGTCGGTCTTCTCTTTACCCGAGTTCTTGGTGCTTGCAGCACTTGCCGCCTTTTCTAACGCCATATCTGTGGAATGGACGCTGTCGCTCTGAAAATTAATATTAACAAATCAATATATATATAAATCAATTGCTTATGTCGCTAAAACTCGAGAACGGCTGGGCTGACTTCGCTGACTTTGGTTTTGAAATGTGAGAAAATAAGAAAAAATTGCGAGGTAGGTAGATAGAAAAAAAAAATTCATTTTCCCATATAAACTGTTCTACCTAATTTCCTGTTTTACGCTTTCCGCTTATTAAAATTTATAAGGTCGTTTCCACATCCCTAATCTACGTTAGATTAGAGGTATTGGTTCCACAGGAAGAAGTGATGGAAATCTTTGGAAAAGGCCTTTGTCCAGCAAAAGCTGATGATGATAAACCAGTATTTACCTGGTCATTGGCAGCAATAGTACTCTCCACCATCCAAACAGGTCGTTCTTTCCTAAGGGCTGAGGCATCAACAGCATTATCGGTATCTCCAATGGTGATATCAACTCTGGTTTCCTCCACAGCGATGCCCTGGTTACGTGTCGCTTCACCAGACCATTCCAGGCCAGAAGTTCGAAGGGCAGATTGTTTGTTTGTGAGACTGAAAATTTCATTAGTATTTATATGAATTTTAACGAAATACTTCAAATAATTGTTTCAAAATGCTGAAAAAGCCATCAAAAAACGACGTTTAAAAAAAAATTCAATTTTATTATACAAATTGATAGTCAATATACTGGATAAATTATGTCGAAATTATTTTAAATACATACGATGAATTACACTGTGACATGAAACGCAATTATTTCCTGCATTAACATAAATGGTAGTCAAAAAATCCACCTACCCTCGTATAGTATTAATATCCACGGGTTCGGGTTCCAAAATTTCTGGGGCTAGCTTTATTCCCTCAACTTCTCTCAACAATATGTATAAGGTTTCGAGTTGTTCATTGAATTTAGCCAACAATAAACGAGAATCCTTCTTTGGGAGGGCAGATTGGTCCTCCTCTACCACTTGATTACAGAACGTACACCTGAATTCTTGCGTCATCATGTCATACAATTGGTCGGCCTGTAAGTGGATCGTCAGATTTTCATAGTGTATTTAGTGTTCTCGATCATGCCAAAAACCAAACAAAAAAGAGAGGCCTCATGGCTAAGTGGTCTTATAAGCCTACCACGAAGCCTGAGGTATTGGGTTCGATCCCCGGTCCCGAAAACAATTTGTAATTTAATTTGTATTTATATTCGGTTTCTGATAGGGTTGCCACTCGGGTTGTCACAAGTGGCACGGAGTGGTTGAACTTCTACAGGCTTGCATGAAGAAATTCAACCAAACTAACAAAAAATTGTGTTGGTTGGCCGCCCGTTGAAAAAAAAACCACATCGAATCTGCCACAAATAGATACATATACATATCGCACCCCGATCATATAACACTCCTTTCTTGCGTCAGGGATTAGTGCCTACTTAAATTAACTATATTAGCTTACGAGTAATTATATGGAAACGATAAGACAATAATGTAAGGAAAGGCACAGCAGGTTCACTCACCTCTAAGTCAGTGAATGTTTTGCCACAAGATGGGCACTTGAAGCTGGCGCGACTAGTTGCGTCCCGTTCCTCGGTCTCCAGGCGTTTGCGCATCAAATCTAGTTTGTACTTCACTACATTCACGAATGTTTTGTAGTTTATAAAATAATAGTTAACCTTTTGAGCCTTGCCATCAGGACCTGTAATTGAGCATTTAATCACATTTTTATAATGAATAGAAGATTGATTCCTATTTCCAACCCCCTTGACAAAAATAGGGGTTTCTGTGTGTGTCTGTAGTATTGTTGCTCATAAATAAATAGACCGATTATGAGGTTTTTTTCGGTTTGAAAACTGATGTGGTCTAGTTAGATCCCTACAATTTTGGAAGATCTGTTCAGTCATTTATGAGATATTTTTATTTGTAAATAACACATCGGGGGTTTTTTAAATTGTCTGCAAAATCTTAATTATTTTTTATTTATTATCGTAAGTCTCCAAGATTCAAACTTTCTTCAGCTTAAACTGTGAAGCTGTTTAAAGCTACGGAAGCAGTTAGGTAATCTGCAGACATTTTATTTCAAAAACCATGATTAAAATTGACCCAGTAATCAACTGACCTGTTTCCATTTTTAATCTCACTTGAATGAATTTATCGTTTTTGAGTGTTGCTATCCGTGCTCTCAACATTTTGCGTTCAAATTTTAAAAGTTCACAAATATCATCTTCCTTCATACCTGCAAAAAATTCTACTTAATACTCTTTTCTTTTTGATATTTACGTTTTGTCACCTGTATGGACGAGAAAACCTCATTAGATAACAATTAAATTAGCCTATTGTGTCTTCCCGTTCTTATTTGTATCTCCGCAATTTTACATATAAGTACGGGAACCTTGCCATAACAGATTTGTGAAATCCGGTTTCAATTGGTTGAGTAGTTTTAGAGATTAGCGCGAACAAATGCCCGACTCAAGGATTACACTAAGTATAATTAGTATTATATATGGTACTTACATGGATTTCTAACCAACATATCTACTATTAGAGCATCTTCTATAGTGTAAAATCCTCTCACCACGAGCCGAGCCAACTGTTTCAAACTACTTGGGACTTCAGTTACCAACCGCTCCTCTGTCATTTTTGATAACTACCTGCGTACCAGTTTATTCCTATATTAGATTGGTATAAACAAATTCATAGTCTTACAGCCTTGTCCAAAGTAAGCTTGGACAGAACGGCAAAGAAAAGCGTAAGCTTTTTTAAGATTTATTAACATTTTCAACATTGTTACGACTAACATTGCTCAGTCGCTCGCTTGTGCAATTGCAAGTCAGTGAGAAAGTATTTAGGCTAAGCAATGTTTATAAGTGGGTTTCAATAAAAAAGGCGAGAACGTCTATAAACATCTTTTTAGATACCTACCTAGGTATTTTTATGTCTAGTATTTTAATAAATAAAACATTGTATACAAAATCGTGTCATTTAATCTTAACGACAATAATTAACATACAATACAAAAGAAAAATAATTTCAAATGTTACAATAATAGTTCAAAAATTTGCCCAAAATGACTTTAAAAACGTTAGCGTAACAAATTTACTTTGAGCTGTACAAAAGTTTAGTTTAACTGAGTAAAGTCGTTGTGAACAATCAATAGTAAAATTGAAATTACATAGCTACTTGTTAAGTACTTATAATTATTTATTGGCAGTGAACATTATTTAAATTCCATCTGTGGAGTAAAAATTATTAAAAAAATTAGTCTTAATTTGTGTTAAAATTAAAAAAAGTTTTTTTTAGACTAATGTGTTCAAATCATAAAATTGTATTCTATAAGGCTGGTTTCAAAGCTGTGCGGGCCGTACGAGTTTGGTTCGTAATCCGTAGACGCTGTGAAACTGATGTTCTAAGCGCGACACATGTGTCATCTCCGCTCCAGAAGCCCGTACGGACGGACTGCAGTTCTGAAACCAACCTAACGGACATATTATGAGGACCTTGTATAACATATAGTACGAAAATCCTCAGGGCGAGAATAACTTGTCTCAATTATCATTATGTCAAACATTGTTTAATAAATACAAATAACCTTAAGGATACAAAGTAATCTAAAAAAATAGGAATCATTAAAAACAATAAATTAAGAATTTTTATTAAACAAACCATTTTAATCAAACACCTAGATCTGCATAAACAATAATACTGAAGACTGGATTGTTTAAAATTTATTTAATTTGAAATTCTTTAAATGGTCTACTAATATAAAAATATATAGATTATATTTATTTTCGCTCTCTACTTATTTTTATTGAAAGTAATGAAATAAAATTTTGCAGCAGTTTTTAAATTTCATTTTTGACACTACTTTAAAAAATCTGATTAGGTTAAACTAATAAACAAAAAATAGATTAAGGCGGGACAAATAAATAAATCAGTCTTATTCCCTGAATAAACCTTGATTCACAAATATACCTACTGTGACTTGAGCAACAAAATTGTGCGAAAAAATTTAAGAAATACTAATTGTCACTGAAGGTTCTTTTTTTAAAAGATTGTTACCGCATAAATTCCTAATGCAATTATTGTTATTTACAAGGGCAAGAGGAAAAAACAGGTAAAAATTACGTTTGAATTAATTACAGTCTAAATTCAAACCTAACAGGCTGCACTAAATTAATCAGAGTGAGTTCTTTCTAATATCATTTGAATATTGTCCAATGTTTGGTAAATTACTCTAAAGTTAGGACGATCACTGGGACTGTGGTTCCAGCACTGTTTCATTAACTCATAAACACACCTTGGTGTGTTATCAGGACAAGCGAGGACATTGCCATCCTTCAAAAACCTAACTACTTCTTCGTGGGTCATGCCAAAGTATGGCTGCAAAGCAAAAGAAAATATCTCCCACAAACATACACCATAAGCCCATACATCAGATTCAAGAGTATACTTGTTGTATAAAATACTTTCCAAAGGCATCCATCGTACTGGAATGGCATCATGCTCATCCCCTTTATAGTAGTCTTGTAGATAAATCTTATGAGACAAACCAAAATCAGCTATTTTAACAACCATATCATCATTAATAAGACAGTTTCTAGTGGCAAGATCCCTATGAACAAACTTCCTATCGGATAAATACACCATGCCTGAAGCGATCTGTCTTGATATATGTAAAAGATCTAAATGGTTAAGTGGAGCCACTAAAAGACGCAAATCTTCTCTGTTTTCAACACCTGGGGGATAATTTGGTGCAGTACTGCAAGCTCTGAGGTATTCATTTAAGTCTCCTTTGGCCATATACTCAAATAGTAAGCACATTGGCCTCCCAATAGCACATACACCTAATAATTTAACAATATTGGGATGATCAAAATCTGCAAGTAAACAAGCTTCTCTTTCAAAGTCTAATTGTAAGTCATGGGATGCTTCATCTTTTAACATTTTTACAGCCACTAAGGTGAATTCTTCTTCAGGCACTAATCCCGGTGCTTTTGCTTGAAAGACTCTGCCAAATGCTCCTTGGCCAAGATCTCTGATATAAATTATGTTATTCCTAGGAAATTCAAGTTTTTCTAGTTTTGGATTCAGTTGCGCTCCTGTGGTATGGTATGCCAAATTACTAGGAAGTTTATCCAAATCTATATCCATATTTTGAACATTTCTTCTAGATATATTACATTTTGAGTAATGATTTTTCAAAAAATAGTGACATAATAGGGCAATAGAAGCAATTCCTAAAATACAACCAAGACCACCTATTGACAGTAAAAGTACAAAAGTTGGGGTAAAGTAGTTCTCCATAATTATTGGTCCATTAATATTGTCAATTGTATTCTCAGTTGAATTGGCACAAAGTGGTATATCACAATATTCCCATCTTACAGTAGCATCCATAGTGTAGCACCATGGTTTACGTTCCTCTCCTCCTGCATTTCTACAATAGTTAGTGGAGTTCTGGACTTCAGGGAAAACTAGTGGTGGTCTAGTATGTTGATGGGGGTACTGTGACTCCCACGCTTGACAGGCAAGTCCAGTTTCTGTCACATTTGTAGTTCCTTGATAGAAACGGCCATTACCATGATAACAACTTGTGGTTACTTGACTGTAGTCCAATTCTGTTATTCCTGTATTATGACAAGTAACCTGTGAGCCTTTTCCTGAAAACTTAGGCAGTTTTTCACATTCAGGAAACCTAAAATGACCTCTGGATTCAAAGAAAACACCTCGACGCTTTTGTTCTTCAATCACAATCCAAGCATTGTAGCAGAACTGCATTTTCACAGCCATACAGTCTTCATAACATAGAGGTAAAGCCATATTTCCAACTCCATTCTTGTTTATACACTTAGGAAAAGCATAAGCACAGAGTAATTTTTCGGCTCTACTTCTACACGGTTCTTTTAATGTCGAAATCATCTCTTTCCAAAGACTTGTGGTAATTTTTTCGTTTTCAAGACCACCGCTTTGGTTGTACCAGACGTACCCCGTTGAATAATGCTTACAAATCTGGCCATTATATGGCCCACAATAAAGAAACACTGATCGCACGGAAACAAGCAGAACAATTACTTGTAAGAACACCTCCATTGTACGTGCAATTTATTATTTGTTGCTTTTTCTATGATTAAACAACTGCATTTTAGAGCTAGGTATTTATTACAAACACAAAAAATTATGAATAATTGTGTTGGATACACAATGGCGGAGGACACTTTAGTTATTTTAAAATATTGATTTTGTTTTTCTATATCTCGTCACTCGACGCAAGCTATGATTTCGCTCGGTTGTTACTAGTTCGAGTCCGGGTTCCGGGAACGGGGAAATAAATAGTGACATTGAAGATTGACATTTTTTAGAAATGACACATGTTGACTGATGTCATCATACGGCGGCACGACCGCCATACTCATGCCAAAAACTCACTTTTCAGTCTATTATATTATTACCTATTGAAAAGGTAGTCTCGGTTGATCAAGTGACAGTGACTATGTAGAAATAAACTATTTCATTCTGTTAGAAAAGGTTAATTTATGATATAACCTCATAATAATTATTAATTATGAATCACAAAAACTATCTGTGGTGTACAGTAAACGCTTAAATTTCAATTGTCGTTAAAGACATAAGTAGTAAGTGTACTGTGTAATATCAGAAACGTTTTCGTCAAACAAAATATTAAATAAACGATTGTAATAAAAACCTGTAAATGGCTGCTATAGAGAAGGTTAAAGTTGTTGTCCTCGGCGATTCTGGTAAATCACTGTTCATGAGTTTTAATTTTTCACTCGTCACATCAAAACAATTTTTAAAATCTTGTTTATTAAAAATAAAATACACAGCTAACGTTTGCCTACATATTTGCGGCAACCATGACACTCGTTTTAAGGTTAGACAACTTTCAGAAATAATGCGCGGGAAAATTTAAATGTCATTGAATTTACTGAGGAAACTACCAAAAAAAGGACTAAATTTAAGACTTATTTTTAGGTGTGGGAAAAACGTCATTGACGTATTTAATAGCACATAATAAACCTCTTTTATCTCCTGGTTGGACTGTTGGATGTTCAGTGGAAGTGAAATTGCACAGATACAAGGAAGGAACTCAAGCACAAAACACATTTTTTGTCGAACTATGGGATGTGGGAGGGTCTAATAATCACCGAAATACTAGAAATGTGTTTTATCAGCCAACTCATGGTAGGCAGTCTTATATCTATTTGGAAAGTTATAAAGTGCAATTTAAAAATTGCAGTTTAATTATGATTAAACGATTTCAGGAATTGTACTAGTGCATGACTTAACAAATAGAAAAAGTCAAATTAATTTACAAAAATGGTTGTCGGAAATATTAAATCAAGGTTCAACAAATAACACATTCCAAGATGTTGATCCGGAGCAATTTTTAGGATCGACACAGGTTAATTATTAATTTAATTTATATTTAATTATTTTTTACTTTAATATGAGATTTTGAAGACAAAACCATTTCTACTTGTAATTACTATGTATTTACTAATAATTTTTCTTTAAATTTTCAGATTCCTATACTAGTAATTGGAACCAAATTTGATTTAGCTGAGGAGAAACAAAGGAAAAATCAATATAGACGACTTGCAAGTAGTATAGCGGAGCAGTGTGGAGCTGACGAAATATTTGTAAATTGTTTTCAACCAAGGTGTTTTATATTTCTTTTAATTTTCTTTATGCCCATATACCATATAGACAATGTATTGTGTATTATTGTGACTTAACCGTGATGATGATGCAAGAATACTAAGTATAATGAATAAATCAGATAAAAATTAAGATGTGCAATAGTGTGAGATGTGCATTGTGTTAATTTAAAATCATTCAAATTAGTTGATAATAAAAATTATTATCATGGCTAAGTGGTAGTGTATAACTGATAAACTTATGGAAATTCATGAGAAACCACAATGAAAATATCTTTATTTAAAACAGAGAACGTAGATATTAATATTAAATTACAAAGAAAAATAGCTGTGTGAGTTGTCCCAATTATTAAGCTAGTATAGGCATATAACTAAGATAAGTTGTCTATCATCACTTTACACTGACAATAAATGCATGTTGTGTTGAAGTCAAATCCCACAACTCACTACGGAGCTTATGCAATTTCACTCTATGCTAAGAACAAATTTTAAATAAAAATAAGCAACTTAAGTGGCTCTTAGACAAATAACTTAATGATAAAAATGTTTCAGGAGTTTGGCACCGGGTACAAGCAATTCTGTAAAACTGACAAGGTTTTTCGATAAGGTAATTATCATAATTGTGTATAAAAAAACAACCTAAGCTTGTGCGGCTTTTCGTGATCTGGTAAAAAAGTTAATGTTGATGAATAGCTATGTATATAAAACAGTCGGGTTATTTACAACATATTTTATAGCTCAAAAACAGATGGACTGATATTGACGATATCTGATTTGTTGATTCCTCTAATCTTAGTATAGCAGAATAACTATTTAAAATATAGAAAAATTTACGAAAATGTGTTTATGAAGGAAATTCGTTTCCTCATAAATTTTCTATGACATGTCGTTTTAGGTGATAACTCTGAAGCGATACGAAGTTCGCGGAGTCCACTAGTTTGAAATAAACCTATATTTGCCCTCAATACAGATACACAATTTTTAAAATGTTAACAAAACCGTATGAAACACTAGATTTGGATGAATTTTTGTACCATATACTTCATTCAATTAATCCAAAAACAAATGTTTATGGTATCCACAGATAATAGAGCGGCGATATTATTCCCGCATCAGCCCGTTCACAGACAAGCATCGCCCAATTCCGCCGTACATCATGGCCACCTCAACGCCTCTTTCGAAAGACAAACCTACGCATTACCTTAGTCCCCGGTTTTATCACATGGACTGATAGTTAAAAATAAATATAAAATTTATTAAATAAATCTATATTACTGTATATTCTAGTTTCTTTAGTTATTGCTGATTTACTTAATATGTAAGTATGTAACTAATTTAGAAAACTACTGGCACAACGGTAAATAGCCCTGCATAATAATATATAACAACTAGCTGACTCGGCAAACGTTGTTTTGCCGTATTATATATTATATAGGGTATGAAAAATAGATAGTAGCCGATTCTCAGATCTACTCAATATGCATATAAAATTTTGTAAAAATCAGTAAAGCCGTTTCGGAGGAGTAAGGTATTTAACATTGTGCCACGAGAATTTTATATATAAGACTAGCTGACCCGGCAAACGTTGTTTTGCCATATTAATTTTTGGGGTGGGCTACGCTTATCACTTAGGGGTATGAAAAATAGTAGCCGATTCTCAGACCTACTGAATATGCATATAAAATTTGGTAAAAATCAGTAAAGCCGTTTCGGAGGAGTAAGGTAACTAACATTGTGACACGAGAATTTTATATATAAGATATAATAATATTTTAATTAATATAAGTACCTGCTTTATGCATAATTTTATCAATGGTATCATACTTATATCTTTAAAAAACGTTCTAATCTATATATTTATATAAAAAAGTCTGGTTATTCACATCAGTTATATTTCAAGAACGGATGGACAGATTTTGATTATCTCTGTTTTGTTAGATTCATCTAATCAGAATAACTATTAAAAATTTACGAAAGTATTTACGAAGAAATTTCCTACATTTTAAATGATACGTTATAAATTTGAAGCGGATTTAATATCAAGTCGTTGCTGGAACTAATTGACAACAGCAGTGTTAAAATTATTTTTTTAGATATGCAAAAAAAACTTTTAAGTGGTAAGTAATAGGTTAAAAAAGGAGAACACAAATATTAAAAACACCCATAAAATATATTAAATGTTTAATTGTACATTATGTACGTAGTTAACAAATTACAATGCCCAAACGCGTACATAGTCGACCTGCAAAGCGGCATCTTCACCATTCCATGTATTCAACCATGCATTGCGTGCATTCCAAAAATCTCTAGGTGCCTGAATTAAGCAAAATATACTATTAAAATCAGAACCGTATTAAATATAGAGAGCTCCCTAAATAGGCAACCCAGACGGCTTCTCGTGACCACGGTCGAAACGTCGAGGTAAATAAATAATGTTTCTGTGCGCGACAAGTCCCGCTATATTTAATAATAATGAGTTCAAATTGCGAAAGTCTAAAGTTTATGAACCCAGACGGCGCGGCGTCCTGATATAGGAAACTGTTGACCATTTTGCGCGTTCTTTGGAATAGTATAATATTGAATAATCCACCTCTGACTAATAGATATTTCGATACATATATCTGAACATGTACATATACATGTACCTACTGATATATATATATATTTATACGTACTTTTTACTTTTGTACTTTTTAGGAAGGTTATTATGATAGGTAGGTACTCGTAATATTAACTCTAATGAGTAATGACTTACAGTTGGTGAACCATTCCCCCATGGTTTGGGGTCTGGGTTTGATACTCCATCTGGGAAATATCCATTAGTTCCACCGACAGCCAGATTCATAATAAGGTAGAACTGCAACATAAATTATAAACCATTAACTTCTATACTTACTTCTATATTGTATTTATACTGATTAGGAGAAATTTAATATCAAACATAGAATTTAACATACAGAAAGATACATTACCTACAGTGTAGGTTATGTATATAATATAAAATCTTGTTGCAACTTTTTAATTTTGCTTTTAATGTTACCCATCAGCATGGATAATGCAAAAAAGTCTAGTCATTTGGTTATTTCAAATTGATTAACAATTAGTTATTTAAAAAATACCTATGTAGGTATTTTAAAAATAATTATGAATTAGGTATATTTTTTAAACATCTTTATAGACTTTTATTAAATTGTCTTGTAACTAACATGGATAATTATCAGTTATGAATAGTTTTCATTATGTTTTTATTTTTTAATATACCTTTTGATCGAATGGTGCCATTCTGGTGCCAGATTGCCAAGGGTTCTCAAGGTTACGGTAGTTTGAGTTGGATCCGAAACCTCCGAAGTCCCAAAAACCGCCATCAGATGGTGCGATGAACCCAATTTCCTGGTCATCGATGCTGAATCTGAGGTGGTCTGGAGGATAATTTATAATTAAAATTAAATCCACGTTATGAAAATACTTTCTAGTGACTGCAAATCGATAAAGCTATTTGAGAAGTCTTAAAAAATTGTGTACTTTTGTAACATTATATATTATATAATACCTTATCGAACGTGGAAAATTATAAGTATGTCATCGTTATATTTACTTAAGGTACACTTTCATCTACATACAGTTTGAAATTAACGTAGCTATCTTACTCGGTGTCCACTCCAGTTGGTATCTGTGGAAGTTTCGGTCATATCCTTGGTTGTTTCTTCTAATCCAGTTGGCTCTTTCCCATCCGTTCAAAGCCGGGAATGGTCCATAGTGTAGGGTAGAAGCGGCCTCTTGTGTACCTATATGGTTTCCGTTCGAGAACATGTTTCGGTTACCGCGTGATTCGACAATATCGATTTCTCCTGATGCAGGCCATGTGCCGTACGAATTGAAAGCAGGCATCATCCAAATTGCTGTGGAAATAAATACTTCCTACATTTTACAATATAATTAAACAAATCCTAGAGTTTACTTGCGACTTTGTTTAATAAAATATAGCTATAGTATTATATAATAATACCTATATTCCTTTGTCAATCGGAAGGAGTTTAGCTTCATAACATTTAAAGAATATTTAATATACCTCATTGGATGCTTTAAAAAAACAAATCATTTTTCCTCTTTATTTAGTATATTATATTTATTTATTAGTACAGACTAGGTATTAGTATATGATTCTAATTACATCAACGCCTTGTGTGTATAATGTATTATAATCTATATGTAAATTATAATTTATTCCTGCTATAAAATTGACTGATCAGATTATATATCTGAAACAAGAAAATTAAAAAAAAAATGCACCTGGCCATAACCAATCACCAGCAGGCATTTTAGCCCGTACTTCAACGCGTCCATAGCGGAAACTGAAGGACTCTACTGTACGAATCCTGGCGCTCTTGATTGGGTTTAATATATTTTGTGGTGTTCCTGTTCGCACGCAACCATACCATTGTGGGTTTGTACATCTGAAAACACAGAAAGAAAATGCTCCGTGGTACTTGATTAGTTATAAGCATGCTTTATTAGACGACTAACTGATAACTATTTAAATGCTTTCCTAATATTCTCTATTTCTATCTTTAATTACTAATATTTACCCTGCGACCAAAATAAGAATCGAAATGATCTTTCGCCATTTTCTGACCTTACATAACTTATGTACACATGTGTAAGTTATGTTATCTTATTCAAGAACTTACTACAAATAGAATATGAAAATAACATATTTTGTTGTCATTGACGTTTCAGTTTTTAATTTGATCGAATTGTAAAATACGAAAGTGAGTTTGAATTTTGCTTCTCATGAATAAATAGACTTTTATAAGTATTATCAAACTCTTTGTATATTTTTTCTGATTGAATGAATACAAATTTGGTAGTCCTATAATAATTTTTTATAATTAATTTAAATCAAATTGATTAGATACATAATTGAGTACATTTGATACGTAATCGGCCACCCATCAGGATCAAGATAATTGAGTGTGAGATAGGATGTTAATATAATTTCTTTATAAATCTGAACGATAATGACTTTTATACCTACGAACGTGTGTAATTTTTTAAAATTAAATTAAATTATGAAAATAATATATGAAAGTCTCATGGATTTATATATTTTCGTTCCTTTTGGAGTGGAGACTTTGGGTCCATGGGGGCCAGAAGCGCATCGATTGTTTAAAGAGATATCGAAGCGCTTAGTTGAGACCACATGAAACCCGAAAGCTGGCTCATATTTCGGCCAACGCGTTAGTATAGCAATACAATGCGGTAATGTAACCAGTATTTTGGGTACGCACCCTAACGGCTTTGATGAGCCTTTTGTATTATTGTAAATATATTTAAGTACATTATTGTAAATATTTAATAAAAAAATAATAATAATTAAATTATTATATTTAAGCATATTAAAGCAAACTGCTTTTTATCAGTCTTAAATATATTTTTATGTTTATAATTGAATATTACTTAAAAGTCATCTCGAGTAAGAAGTAGGTGTTTATTCGTATTATCTATCACAGCGGTTATGCTTCGCTCGAATCCCATTACAGTCACGACCAATCTTTAACCGTAATTGTAATATAGGATTCAAGAATGTGACACAGATTGTATAATGTATCTATTGTTTATTTTCCTTAACAAGGTTGCCTGGAAGAGATCGCTTTTTAGTGATAAAGCCATCCGTTCCACTCCTAATTAATTATTATTGTTTTTTTTACTGCATTGTTTTCTTTCTTATGGAAATGAGTTTTAAATAATAAATACCGAGATTGGTCCAAGAACGAACTATGAACGGCATCAAATGTGAAGCGGCCCTTACCTGTCAGCAGGGGCACCTCCTTCGACATTGAGGACACCGTCGGTGAGGAAACCTTCTCCGTATTGGTCTGACAACAGGGTAGGTTTGATATAGAGAATGCCATTCCTTACGTACGAGTTCGTTCGGTTGTTGTTGTAGTATTGGAACTCCCAGTTCTGAAGAAAACAAAAATTATTTCATTAATCTCCTTACGACGGTTTAAACGCAATTGAATTGCTAATTCTCTAAAACAAAAAATTGTTACTGCAATGTGTTTTTCTTTTGTAACGTAATATTGATAAATTTTCATTCATATACAATATTTGTGTTGTGAACAATTTTTTTCAATCTGTCTAGAAGTTTTTAAAACAAATATAGGTACTTATTTTCTTCTCATAATATTACTGTAGAATGTAGATAAATAAATTACGCAAAGTTTCTCTAGATCTATCGAGTCGATTTCAATTAGCTAGATAATACGTTGAACACTGATTTATTTAAGTATCTTCAAAAATAACACAAATAACACTACAGTAGATATGATATACTTTAAAGATTAGTTTATTATTAATAGATAATAAACAATAGACTTACACCTCCCCCAGCCAGGGTGTTTTCATGTTGCCATTTCTCCAAATCAAACTCTTCGAAGTCATCGGCGAAGATTATGGCGCCAGAGCATACCGTTGCTGGAGCATGGGTCCCACTCACAGTGGTAACACTTGAAAAGCATGCTGATCCTGAAGTGGCCAACGCCACCACACCTAACAGTGCCCACATGGTGCTGAGCAAAATAAAATTTGTTTTTAAATGACGGCTCCATATATACAAGTTGAACGCGTCAATATGGCTCTCAGAGCATCTTAATAAAAAATTAAATCGCACAAAAGCGACAATTGGGAAAGCGCCTCTTTCTAAGCATCAGCCCACCTATGATACCCACGTCGCCAGTTGTTCCGCGGGTGCATTGCTGGCCTTTTAGGAAAGGTACGCTCATGGGCGCCGGCAGGGGGGTGCCAGGGGGTGCACTTGCACCCCTTGGGAATCTCGGGATCAATAGGAATTATTGAAATAAAAACGACTGGGTACCTATAATACATATTAAATAAATTCATAATGAATAGTCAATAGAAATTTATAAATGTCTCGGGCATAAAATAAACCGGGCTTCAGATATTTCCGACTAAAATTTCAATTTTCTGTTAACAATCACATACAGCGAAGATTGTAAGAAAACTAAGATCTGCACCACCTGGAAATTATTTCTGCCGGCGCCCATGGGTACGCTCTTAACGTGAAGGTCCCTCGTAATGGTTCAGAAATATCTCTGAGTGCATGGCAGGAAATTTATTAGAAAACTATCTACAAATTATTGTTTTATACCTAATATTATATCCCTACAATAAATAACCAAAAAATTGAAGTCCCGTGTCCCCTAGTGGGGTATGGGGCAGATGCATTTCACATCTGTTTCTTTAGGGGCAAGTATTCTATATCCTGCCAGACCGAGTTTCTTTTTTATCTCCACCGGGAATCGAACCCAGGACCTCTCGGTTGTAACGCTTACGCGCTTACCACTAGACCAAGAAGGTGGTCAACATATTTACAAGTAGCCGTGGTAAATAACCAAGGCTGCTTATAAATATAGAACTACTACTAAAAATATGTACCAGACGTGTAAAAATAAACTCAACAACAACTTACCGAAGCTTCGACAAAATGTATTCAGATTGAATGAGTTTTCGTTTATATATTATCTATCACAAGATAAAAATTGCAGTCAGATGCTAATCTTGATTATTTACACCTCATATCATACAAAAACACATTTTAATAATAAACGTTTTTAGCGAAACTATACGTTGAAATAAATACATAAATATATATAGGTTAACATTAATTTAGGTATCGCACTAAACAGTACCAATAGTGTAAAATATTCTATCTAATAATACTGAACCGTTGCTAATCCATATGCATGCAGAATGTATATAATATTACTGAATAAGGGCCTCTGTGACTGTCATAATAATATAGACAGTAGGTATTGCGTATTACTTATACGCAATTTGTATTGTTAGGTTATAAACTGTAGTCAGTTTTCCTGTAGACGGTTTTAGGAGTAGAATCCTTAATAATTCCTTAAATATTGTAATGCAATATGTTTATTATGTATATTGATATTATTAGTGGGTGAAACTTTCTGGTTTTTCCAAACAACAGGCTACCATACTTTAATTCCGCATTAACAAATAATTATACGTAGTTATTAATACAAAATAATTTTATTTATTCAAAAGTGTTCGTTTTTCTTTCGTGGGAGAGCCACGCTGAAGTTTATGCTGATGCACTAACTGGGCCGGCTCGTTTGGAGTGATACCACGGGCTCACAGAATACCAGCGAAAAGTGGTACTTTTTCTGTGTGTCGCTGAGTGAGTGAGGATACCGGAGGTCCACCACAATATCTCAAAGGCCTGCAACGCGACAAATAGCACGGATCGCCGTGCG
Organism: Aporia crataegi; assembly: GCA_912999735.1. NCBI lineage: Eukaryota > Metazoa > Arthropoda > Insecta > Lepidoptera > Pieridae > Aporia > Aporia crataegi. The sequence goes on from OU538742.1 coordinate 1,205,582, forward strand.
GTTGTCTATGGGCGGCGGAGATCTCTTACCATCAGGGAAGAAATTGTCCTGTTGTCCGCTATTACATTACGCCACTGGCTACTGTACCCATTTGTATCTCTGTTTAAATAACAAATATAATGACTTATTTTTTTTGAAAAAGTAATCAATGATTAAGATGAAGGAATATTATTTTGTCTATGTGTAATAATGCATTAGGTAACTGATTAATCCACATAAATATAATGAGTAATAATTTGATTTAGATAATAATTATATGCAAGCAGTACAAAAGGCAGAAAAAATTGTTATTTATTTCGGGGTCCAATTGACCTTCGTAACGTAAAATCAGTTATCAACATCATTATTTACATAATATTATATACGAAACAAATTTTCTTGTAAAATTTTGTCAATAAACAAAATATTCTGGAATTTTGAAAAATATTATATAATAGTCCAACTAATATAAAAATAGTTAAAATCAGTCAAGCCGTTATCGAGTTAAAAATGGTGTATAAACACTAATTTGTTTTTGTATAATATAAAAAAAACATTTATTAGATACGCAGGCACCTTTTTGAACTAACACTTAAAGCTAGGTATACCTACATTCGCCACATTTGGAGATCTGCGAATAGTTTTAATGTTTCATAGTGACGATATTTATTATTTTTAACATTTATGTTTATTATTATTAATTTTTATCTAGACGCAAGTCTATAACATAAAAATAGTACTAAACCATAATTGCATAGAACATCAGATTATTTTAATAGAGCCTTTCAAATTTCATAAAACCTATTTTTTCAAATGTAATGTTACGATTATGATAACTCATTGTCATTTTCCATATTGACAAACATAATATTAATATGTAAGATATCTAAATTCATCGTTTATTAAAAATTATTTAAAAATGAAGGTAAAATCATGTAAGTGGTAAATAGAGAGCATCTGATCTTCTTTTTGCGAACTCGTTGCAAGGTGATAATTGTAAGTTTTGTGCACTTTAGTAATAACTCTAACTTTCCAGCGTCTAGTCTCACTATAGTATTTTTATATAAAAAGTTAAAGAAGTAAAAGTTATTACATAATAGCGCTTCTGGAATTGCATTATATTTATTGACTAATAAAATGTTAACATTAATATTTATGAAGCTTTTACGCTATTTGAACTTTTATTTTTGTACCATCTCTGTGGTTTACGCGTCTGTATGTTGCGCCAGACGTCATAGGTTCGGATCCTTCAGAAATGAATAAACGTTTCAAATGGATAGGCACAGAAGACTGACTACTTGCATGTTAAGAAAATTGCATTGAACTACTTTTTTAAAAGCTTTCTCATTCTACTTTCTGAAAGTGAATTGATAAGCTTTACCGTAGATTCAACGATATTATTCAGCTACCCATGGCCTCTGCAATATTAATGAAAAAACAAGTAGTTTTATACCTTTTTCTATATTTTTGAAGTTTTTTAGATCTACCTTTCACAGTTATTCCAAGTATTTGAAATTTTTACTAAAGAGGGATAAAAAAGTAGTATAAGACCAAATTCAAAAATTCATGAAATATTTAAATATTTTTTTACAGATGATAGGCTCGAAGCTTTTATTCAATAAAACTATAAAATATTGCTGGTCACTTGCAACGCCATTCGCACAAAATTCTAAGTTGATAAAACCATATGCAAATGCAATCACATACAACCTTCAATTTAGTCGTTGTCAGTTCATACAACAACCAATCAAATATAAACAGTTTGAACGATATAATAATAGCGACAAACGAATACAAATCTCGAAAAATTATGATTTACTCAACTTGTCAATGTTTCGCCGAAAAGAGCCGAAGAAGAAGAAGAAAAGAATACCAAAATTGATTCTACTTCAAAATCCCTTTACTTGGCTCATGACTAAAATTAACTTTGTAGTTTTAAGAAGAGCGTGGGATCCAGCGTTCCGGGAAAATGATTTCAAATACGGAACGACACAGGTTGTACTAAATACAATATATAATCTATACTGAAAATAACTCGATTTGAAAAGTTACGATTGACTGTAAACTGTAACAGATGTCCCACTAGTGATTAAAATATACATTTTAGCGTCATCAAAACTTTAATACTTTGATTGGGGTTGAACACTGGGTCTGTGCACTTAGATACACAATTAAATCAATGAAAAAAAGAGCCACTGGTGGGAGACTGAGGGTTATTATTTTTCTTTAAAGACGTATGTAAAGAAGCTTATATGCTTTCCATACACATAAATTTCATGATGTAAAACCAGTCTTCGTAAAAAATCTATTTAATTAGTGAGTGATTAAGTTTAGCTATGGAGGCTTTATTTTCCTTGATAAGATTCCTTAATTAGTTTGTATGTCTTAGGCTATATCCCGCGTTACACATCTAATAAGTGAAGGTCAACTCGGTGAACTGAATGGTTTACTCACAAAACCGGCTCGTTTGAGTTTAATTCGTGAACTTGATCGCAACTGGGGCGAGAAGCAAAGGGAGCTTCTGGCTTTACAACATAAAGATATACAGATTTCATCACCACGAAAAGTCTATTTTATTAGGATAGCTGGTAATCAAATTTGACTATTTTTTCATTAAAAAATGTTAAGCAATATAGATTCAAAATATCTTTAAATTGAGAGGTGATTTGCCAAAAGATAAAACTAAAGTTAAACTAGAATTCAGGTGCAAACTTTTAAGTATTTAGGCGATTTATAGTAAGTTTTACCTAAATGTATCGAAGGGTTATATGGAACTCAGCTTATTTTAACTCCAAGGTGCCATCAACCTGGCACTGGAGGCGGTAAAAGCTATCGACCGCTGACCGTCCGTTAAGATTTTCTAAGCTAAGATTGGATTAGTCCAAATGGCCACATTAAAACATTAATAAATAAACATTCGTTTTACAGATAAGAAGTTTTGTGACGTCGACATGGCCTTCCTAGCACTAAAATGGGTCCCAATTAATAACATAGACGCATTAATATTTACAGAAATTTTTGCTCGATTTCACCGAGAATATACACCTAACTGCATACCGGAATGGACTATTGCTTATTTCAAAGTTACTCGTTTTGAAGTATTACGCCGTTAAATCACTTTTATACTCTCTTTTAAGTATATTTTTAATATAAAATATTTGATACAAAACATTCAGAAAAGTTTTATTTTTGAACTTAGAAGACTTTAATAGTAGTAATTGTTTAATTCAAACATAGTTATGTTTGAATGAACGGAAAGTTTCCGATTAAAATATTAATTATTATAGGATTTTCCAATTTTAAAAGGCAAAACCGTTCTAAATTTTAATACGTAGAGTTAATATATATAAGATGTGTAGAAGGCATAAGTTAAAGATCTAAAAGTAGGAGGTAGGGTTTTTCTAGGTAATTTTTGAGGTCATTTGAGAATCGTGCAATTGTAACGCCGTCTATTACTCTGTGATCGGCTGACCAACTGACTGTCAGAATGTGAGCAGGTTTCACATTTCCATCTTCGTCATATCGCGGCAACTTCTGTAAAAATAAATTTGTTTGTAAAGTAAAATTAAGAAGATCTTATTTAATAGAAAAATAACGCGCACAACGAATAAATTTGAACAGAAAATTTTAAATGAATTAGATGAATTATAGAAACAATTTATAAAGATTTGTTACATCTGATAAATTTTTATTATGATCTTATAGATTTATGCGGTACCTATTCTTATAAAACTCTCGGTTATACAATAATGTTAAACATTTTAATTATTTGTAATTAACGTTTTTTTAAATATTTAAGTAATTATCAGGGGTTTTTAAATTTTCAATTTCACTTGTATCTCGTTATAAAGCTCACTACCATATTAAAAGATGAATTGATAAAAATATTAATTCTATTGAACTCGGATATTCGGGCTTAACGTGAAAATAGCAATTGTTTGAAAGATCCACGTACCCGTATTCTTCCTAAGGCTCCAATTGAGACCTGTGGTGGAACTATCACTGGTTTTGTATAAGTTCCTCCTACCTGCAACAAATATTGATAAATTAATATAATACGCTCTTTGTCTCCTCTATTATATATTTAAATTTATGACTCTTGAGCCAAGAACAAGAATTTAAAGTAGAAAAAAAAAACCTACAACAACGAAACATTTATAACCATTAAGTAGAAACTCAATGGTTCATAAATGAGAGTAATCAACTCTGTTATTCTCTTGTGGGTGCCTTTAGGTCTCTCCGCCCCTTTGACGCATAGGTGTAGCTATTGGGAGCTTCATTTGTGTTGTAGTGGGCATTGCGTGTTACGTGAAACATACTGAGTTTGAATCCTGGTGAAACAATCTAAGAAATGATCATTTTGGAAGATACAGAAAATTTGAAAGTGAAAGAACTCGTCGATCACAGGATTTTTTAACTGAATAGATTTATGATGAGAGCAAAAAAACCCAAGTATAATCTGTGGTTAAAATAAAATAAAAATGAAAAGACTGATTACTTACAATTCCTATATTTGAAATAGTAAAGGTCCCACCGGACAGATCACTTAAACCTAGTTGGCCTTTCGCGCCCTTCTCTTGTATGAGATTTAACTCCTTTGCTATTTCTAATACACTCTTGTTTTGAACGTTCTGAAAAAGAAAATGTACATCTATGCAGGCAGTTTTTGCTTAGGCAAGGTACAATTTAAGACAAAAATTAGAAATCTTGATTACAAGACTGTAAAAACAAAAAGAATATTTTTCAAGAAAGAAAGAGTAGATCTCTCCATGTACTTATATGGTGATCAGTGAACCACTTTATGACGCTTTATGAACATCATTTAAATCTAAGCTTACAGGTTGTTAAAGAACGCGCCTAAAGCCGAATGGAGCTGCCAATAAAGTCTAATTTTCTTTTGAAATCATTCTGAATTTGAGCAAACTATTCCGTAGCGAAAATATCACTCAAATATTCGTAGGTTTTATAAAAGGTTGTAATGTTTAAATTTATTTAAAAAACAATGTTCTGATTTAATTACCTTTATGACAGGAACAACTAATCCATTAGGAGTATCCATTGCTACGCCAATGTTATGGCTTGCTTTGTAAATAATATTTTCACAGGAACTATCCAAACTGCTGTTAAGAATAGGATGATTGAGTAAACTCAAAGATGCAGCCTTAACAATGATAGGCATGTACGTCAATTTAACTCCTCGTTTTAACGCTATTTGCTTAATCTTTTCTCTCATATCAACCAATTTGGTTACATCGTATTCGTCACAAAAGCCGAAGTGTGGTATTTTCTGAAAATATAAAGCAAATATTTAGTTAATTAAAATATTATTTATACATTATGTTTTGCGTCATATATAAACAGGTATTCTAGTCAATTTCTTTAGGTTAGAGCTTACTGATTACATTTTGATATTACCATTACGCACAAGTGCGACAATGTAGTGAAACCTTTTTGTTAAATATCAGCTCTCAAAAAAAAAGTACGATATGAAATAAAACCATATGGATTATCGCGTTCAATAGTATAAATTAGTGTCTTACTTATTTATTTCATGCAGCGAATTTTTTTAAACACGAAAGTTTAATTAAAGTGTTTACATGATTAATAAATAAGTTCGTTCAAATTTAATTTTATAATTTTTCTTATAGCAGTCTATGGTTGTAATTTTTAGGTGCGCGCGCATAAGTTAAACTTTTTATATACTAAATAATTTTTAAAAAATAAATAATTTTTATAGCTATATAAGTTTTAAATACTAGTATGGGAGTGAAGAAGAAATAGAATACAAACCATTGCCTCTGTCATTGTTTTAACCATAGCTTTAGTAAATCCAGTAACAGGAACAACTTTATCTTCTAAAATTACTTCCGGTGTTGAATGTACTTCCGCTACACCTTCACTACGAATCTCTGGTACTTCGTTTGACTTATCAGATGTTATATTGAGATATGCTAATAAATCCTCTTTGAGCAATCGTCCATTTCTGCCAGTAGCTGGCACTGAACTTAGGTTTACCTAAAATATAAAAATAATTTAAAATATTTTGATTCTAAACTGAGTGTTACAAATTGCTTAAGTTTTATGTAGCCTTAAAAATAGCATTAATTCCACAGTTAAGGGCACTGTTATTTAACGCAGGTTAAATATTTTATATATTATATTAAATATATATTATGCAATTAAGTATACAGTATAAGGCTAGTTTCAGAGCTGTGCGGGCCGCACGTACGGGCTTCCAGAGCAGTGACATACGTGAGGCGCTTAAACATCGTTTCACAGCGACACGAAGCGGGTTGCTACGGACCAATCTAAGCTGACCGATCAGAGACGTGCAGGCCACACGTTTGGGCGGCCCCAATTGCTCTGAAACCAGCCTAAGTATTATTTATATACCTACAATAAAAAAGCTGTCAAAAATCTCAATAGAAACGTTGATATAGGTTTGTTCATGTAAGACCATTTTAACTAAATATTCAGTAGTGACTCGCACAAAACGATCGCCTTTAAACATTAAATTGTATCAAAATAAGAATTAATGTTACTAACTTGAAATTGAGAAGCAATCCTTCTGACAGCTGGCGTTGTAAGTACTTTGCTTTTATTAGAATTATCTACTAACTGCGATGCAGGGACATGGGTTGTAATACTTCCTTCTTCTTTTGTTGAAGATGGCTCTGAAAACATTATATGGTGATGTAGTATAATTTTCCTATATCAATTTTAAAATCACGAAATATTTACGATACATCTACTAGAGAATATTAAGTTATTTGACATAATTGTTATTATAGTAAAAGCCCAATGCAAACTTGAAACTATAATTAGTAATCTTAACTTAATACCTCAATTCATCATTCATTTATTTCTATGTTTGCTTGTCTATCTCCATCTAGTCTGTCTTGTCTATATCCATCATTGGACATGATATTGTAAGGGTTACCAAAGACTTAGCATGTCCTGAGTTTTGACAATATTTAAATATTCACAAGAACGGAATCGCGGATAAAAGTTTGTAGTATTATTTCAAACAGATACCTTTTTCTTCTGCTCCTTCAACTTCTATATCTACCAAAGGCTGGCCTACCAAAGCAGTTTGGTCAACCTTATGGTAAAGGCGGGTAACAACACCGTCATAGCGACTGGTTATCGTCACTGACGCCTTATCACTTTGAACTTCACAAATGTTGTCGAATTGCTGAACCTTATCACCAACTTTAACGAACCTGAAGACAAAATGTTCGAACATTAATTTTATTGGGCCATACCAATCAAAATTCGATATAATAATTCAGTAATAGGTAGTAACATTTGTTGACCGCCTCCTTAGTCTAGTGGTAAGCGCGTAAGCGTTACAACCGGTAGGTCCTGGGTTCGATTCCCGGTGGAGATAATAAAAAAAAACCCGGTCTGGCAGGACATAGAAGGCTACTTGCCTCTAAAGGAAATCGATCAGTGAATATGTTTTGCAGTGCAGCACTATCCGAGACAGATAATAATAATAATAATTGGGACAACTCACATACATTGCTCTGATCCCAAAGTAAGTAGCTGAAGCACTTGTGTTAAGGTAATCAGAAACAACGAGGATACCAAAATAAATACTCATATAAGTTTATAAGCAACCAAGACTCGGAAACAAACATTCGTGCTCATCACACAAATTAATGCACCTACCGGGATTCGAACCCGGGACCTTTTGATGCAGAAGGCAAGAGCACTACCAATTACGTCAATCAGTCGTCAAGATCTTTTCTTCAAGACCTTTTGAACAATTAAATTAGCCCGCAACGCACGCATGCACATGACCGAACTGGCATTGTGGACTTGCTTGGACGGCGCGGCACAGTAAGCGTCCTGCTCGTTTCCTCTCATTAAGAAAAGGCATTAAATCTATGTAAAAATAATCAAATAAATAGTTTTCTTACCATTCTTTTATAACGACTTCACGAATTCCTTCGCCTATATCAGATAATTTAAATGCTACTGATTTAAAAGCTATGCTTGATGAATGTAACGATCTTCTCAGCTCTTCGAAACTTTGTAAATTATTTTGCCTCTTATTTAAAATTACATTACAGTTTATCCGTGTCGTATTTCGTAAAACACTCTGTAATTTAAGCGAAACTAAATACATATTACATTTATCACTTTGCTTTATTTTTAAATACATTTCGTAACTTTATTCTAATACATTTGTAAGAGAGTAGAATTATTTATAAATACAATGTTACTTAATCAATTATCGTAACATCAAGAAGGTTGAGTTATTAAGTGATTAGTAAAACAAGAGATTGACCTACAAATTCTTATTTATGAAGTAACAGATACAGAACAATGTTCTGATTTAATTACCTTTATGACAGGAACAACTAATCCATTAGGAGTATCCATTGCTACGCCAATGTTATGGCTTGCTTTGTAAATAATATTTTCACAGGAACTATCCAAACTGCTGTTAAGAATAGGATGATTGAGTAAACTCAAAGATGCAGCCTTAACAATGATAGGCATGTACGTCAATTTAACTCCTCGTTTTAACGCTATTTGCTTAATCTTTTCTCTCATATCAACCAATTTGGTTACATCGTATTCGTCACAAAAGCCGAAGTGTGGTATTTTCTGAAAATATAAAGCAAATATTTAGTTAATTAAAATATTATTTATACATTATGTTTTGCGTCATATATAAACAGGTATTCTAGTCAATTTCTTTAGGTTAGAGCTTACTGATTACATTTTGATATTACCATTACGCACAAGTGCGACAATGTAGTGAAACCTTTTTGTTAAATATCAGCTCTCAAAAAAAAAGTACGATATGAAATAAAACCATATGGATTATCGCGTTCAATAGTATAAATTAGTGTCTTACTTATTTATTTCATGCAGCGAATTTTTTTAAACACGAAAGTTTAATTAAAGTGTTTACATGATTAATAAATAAGTTCGTTCAAATTTAATTTTATAATTTTTCTTATAGCAGTCTATGGTTGTAATTTTTAGGTGCGCGCGCATAAGTTAAACTTTTTATATACTAAATAATTTTTAAAAAATAAATAATTTTTATAGCTATATAAGTTTTAAATACTAGTATGGGAGTGAAGAAGAAATAGAATACAAACCATTGCCTCTGTCATTGTTTTAACCATAGCTTTAGTAAATCCAGTAACAGGAACAACTTTATCTTCTAAAATTACTTCCGGTGTTGAATGTACTTCCGCTACACCTTCACTACGAATCTCTGGTACTTCGTTTGACTTATCAGATGTTATATTGAGATATGCTAATAAATCCTCTTTGAGCAATCGTCCATTTCTGCCAGTAGCTGGCACTGAACTTAGGTTTACCTAAAATATAAAAATAATTTAAAATATTTTGATTCTAAACTGAGTGTTACAAATTGCTTAAGTTTTATGTAGCCTTAAAAATAGCATTAATTCCACAGTTAAGGGCACTGTTATTTAACGCAGGTTAAATATTTTATATATTATATTAAATATATATTATGCAATTAAGTATACAGTATAAGGCTAGTTTCAGAGCTGTGCGGGCCGCACGTACGGGCTTCCAGAGCAGTGACATACGTGAGGCGCTTAAACATCGTTTCACAGCGACACGAAGCGGGTTGCTACGGACCAATCTAAGCTGACCGATCAGAGACGTGCAGGCCACACGTTTGGGCGGCCCCAATTGCTCTGAAACCAGCCTAAGTATTATTTATATACCTACAATAAAAAAGCTGTCAAAAATCTCAATAGAAACGTTGATATAGGTTTGTTCATGTAAGACCATTTTAACTAAATATTCAGTAGTGACTCGCACAAAACGATCGCCTTTAAACATTAAATTGTATCAAAATAAGAATTAATGTTACTAACTTGAAATTGAGAAGCAATCCTTCTGACAGCTGGCGTTGTAAGTACTTTGCTTTTATTAGAATTATCTACTAACTGCGATGCAGGGACATGGGTTGTAATACTTCCTTCTTCTTTTGTTGAAGATGGCTCTGAAAACATTATATGGTGATGTAGTATAATTTTCCTATATCAATTTTAAAATCACGAAATATTTACGATACATCTACTAGAGAATATTAAGTTATTTGACATAATTGTTATTATAGTAAAAGCCCAATGCAAACTTGAAACTATAATTAGTAATCTTAACTTAATACCTCAATTCATCATTCATTTATTTCTATGTTTGCTTGTCTATCTCCATCTAGTCTGTCTTGTCTATATCCATCATTGGACATGATATTGTAAGGGTTACCAAAGACTTAGCATGTCCTGAGTTTTGACAATATTTAAATATTCACAAGAACGGAATCGCGGATAAAAGTTTGTAGTATTATTTCAAACAGATACCTTTTTCTTCTGCTCCTTCAACTTCTATATCTACCAAAGGCTGGCCTACCAAAGCAGTTTGGTCAACCTTATGGTAAAGGCGGGTAACAACACCGTCATAGCGACTGGTTATCGTCACTGACGCCTTATCACTTTGAACTTCACAAATGTTGTCGAATTGCTGAACCTTATCACCAACTTTAACGAACCTGAAGACAAAATGTTCGAACATTAATTTTATTGGGCCATACCAATCAAAATTCGATATAATAATTCAGTAATAGGTAGTAACATTTGTTGACCGCCTCCTTAGTCTAGTGGTAAGCGCGTAAGCGTTACAACCGGTAGGTCCTGGGTTCGATTCCCGGTGGAGATAATAAAAAAAAACCCGGTCTGGCAGGACATAGAAGGCTACTTGCCTCTAAAGGAAATCGATCAGTGAATATGTTTTGCAGTGCAGCACTATCCGAGACAGATAATAATAATAATAATTGGGACAACTCACATACATTGCTCTGATCCCAAAGTAAGTAGCTGAAGCACTTGTGTTAAGGTAATCAGAAACAACGAGGATACCAAAATAAATACTCATATAAGTTTATAAGCAACCAAGACTCGGAAACAAACATTCGTGCTCATCACACAAATTAATGCACCTACCGGGATTCGAACCCGGGACCTTTTGATGCAGAAGGCAAGAGCACTACCAATTACGTCAATCAGTCGTCAAGATCTTTTCTTCAAGACCTTTTGAACAATTAAATTAGCCCGCAACGCACGCATGCACATGACCGAACTGGCATTGTGGACTTGCTTGGACGGCGCGGCACAGTAAGCGTCCTGCTCGTTTCCTCTCATTAAGAAAAGGCATTAAATCTATGTAAAAATAATCAAATAAATAGTTTTCTTACCATTCTTTTATAACGACTTCACGAATTCCTTCGCCTATATCAGATAATTTAAATGCTACTGATTTAAAAGCTATGCTTGATGAATGTAACGATCTTCTCAGCTCTTCGAAACTTTGTAAATTATTTTGCCTCTTATTTAAAATTACATTACAGTTTATCCGTGTCGTATTTCGTAAAACACTCTGTAATTTAAGCGAAACTAAATACATATTACATTTATCACTTTGCTTTATTTTTAAATACATTTCGTAACTTTATTCTAATACATTTGTAAGAGAGTAGAATTATTTATAAATACAATGTTACTTAATCAATTATCGTAACATCAAGAAGGTTGAGTTATTAAGTGATTAGTAAAACAAGAGATTGACCTACAAATTCTTATTTATGAAGTAACAGATACCATAGAAATCCGAAATTTTAAATCCAAACGTATCTTTAGTATACGAGTATTTACATAAAATTGATTTTACAATACTTCTAATAAAAAGCATGATTTCTAAAGACTCTTTGTATTTCAAAATAATGTATGCGCATAATTTTAATAGTTTTTGTCAGAGTTATATTCAATGTTTTCAAATTTGAAGTATGCAAGCAATTATTTAATCAAACAGCAATTTTTTGTTTATATTACATATTTGATAACATTCATGAGATAACTGTGAAGATGGAAGTAATTAGTGACACACGATAACGTGTTTTCTATTTTAAATACATTTTGTTATTTAAAATTTCATCGTTTCTGTTATGAATATAAGAAAGATTTAAGTAAGATTAAGATTTAAAATACCCTTAGTTTTAAGGTATTTTTATAAAACTTAATTACAAAGCAACAAGTGTTTTAGTACTTACGTTCGTTGAACACACTTTATGACAACGACTGAATTGTTTCACATTTTTCATACAGTTGTTAATTAATAACGCCATATTATTACAATGGCATATCGCACGTCACTATTACGCGGGTCACTGTTTCAGAATAAACTCGCGCGCTTATCATCGCGTTATCGTTGAATTGATTAAATATAACACAAATAAGTATTCAAACGTTCAGAGGTTAAGAATTACCATTTTAACTAATGATATACAAGTTTAACATTATGTATATAAGTCCTTTCAAATCTTTCACATTATTTGTAAATTGACAAAACATTTTATATAAGACATCGTTTGAGTTTACTGTATAATATATTTTAATCCAAAAAAGGAAATATCTCTGAAGTATAGTTTTGATAAATTTTATTCTTTTTACAGCAACATAAAAAAGTAAGTGAGTGTTATAAATATTAATTTTTCAAATGCATTTGAGTATTTTTTATTTAAATGTCTATTTACTACTTGCCGCACTATTTAGATTTTTTTGATGAAAAGCCTATTTGCATGTTAATTATTATTGTGAATACTAGCTAACCCGGCGAACTTCGAACCGCCAATAAAATGTAGAATGGGAATCGAACGTTAAATGCTTGACGGGAATGTAGAACAGTTTATGGGATATGGGAAAAAGATATTGTTGTTTTTACTATCCTCCTCACAACTTTTCCATATTTTCTTAAACCTTCTCTGGACTACGACAAACAAAACCAAAATCAGCTAAATCGGCCCAGCCGTTCTCGAGTTATAGCGAGCCAAACGAACAGCAAATGATTTTTATAAAGGTATATGAAATAAAGATTACCTATCATAATATCTTGTAAACCAGAATTTTTACCAATAAAATAAATTGATTGTCAGTATGAAATAATATACTCAGTAAGCAATCCTTTTTATTAAATACATAATAAACATGTTAATAAAGTGAATAAATACAATAATATATAATTAATAACGGTACTGCACGAGGCGCAGGGGCAACCCATTCACAAGAATAACATTAATTGCAAGTATAATAATTGTCGATTTTACTTTTGTTTTATTTTACATTACCCTACAAACATGTAATTATATCCACAGTGATTTTTAGAATTAATCACAGATATACAAAATGCTTGTCATATATGTAAGGGTAACCAAAGTATTAAAACCATATGTATTAATGAATTAATTTGTTTGTTTTTAAATAAAACAGCTATTCCATATTAGTAATGAGTATTTATAAGTTGCTTAAAAATATTAAATAAAGTTAAATAAATAAATTTATAGTATTATTTTATGATATAGAAAATTACTTTTCATTTCGTCGGAATTAAAATTAATTATTTTAACACAACAATTAATGCATAAATAAAATCATAACATATTTTTTAATAAGCAAAGTTTATATTATAAAATAAAACAAGAGTTAAATCGACGTTTTTCCATTCTCTTCTAGATTATTCTAAATTGCTAAGGTGTATCACAGAGGCGCTCTGTCGATCATCTGCTAGGTATCATCAAAGTGGGACGACAGCTTTAGCTCAGTCAATGGCTCCATAAGACCCGTTCAAAACCCGAATGAAACTAAAATCTAATCTCAACATCTGTCATTTCTTTTCCATGAAGCTTACCAGTGTTCAAATATCGAGAGAGCTTCAGGCAAGCAAATCACTGATACCTTAAAAGTACCATTGAAACAACTGTTTGAAAATTTTCGCGCGCCTTTCTTTAACATCGCATCATGCGTACACGTTAACTTTGCCTTAGTGATAATCAACCTCTGTCAGTGCTCGAGTAGATTTAAATTTTAATCGTTTTCAAATACGGACACAAGGCTGGTAACATTTACTCGTATGCAAATTATAATAAGCTGCTTAAAGAAAGTTGTTACATTCTCTCGATTCAGCAACTACTAGATATAATTTGTAACACGTTAACTCAGTACAAATCCAAACTAAATGCTCCTAGAACAATGACATACTACGCAACTCTTGAACTATAAATGTACATAGATAATAAATTTCACATTGTCTATCAACACATACCTAACTACATCGGAGAATATACAAAATGTACAATTAAATATAATAATAATAACTACATTCTAGACAAACTTTTTATTAAATAACGCTCTCTGGTGAATTTCAAACATACAAACTTACAACAAGATATTAACACGTTTAGAAAAACAGTTTGACCCTATTAAATCGCGTATATTTATCAAAATTTTACAAATATACCACTATCAATCAATCGCTCGTGACCACACATATTGTTAAGCACATGAAACGCCGGGCTAAGTAATTTAATAATAAGCATAGTAATTGTAAAATTGTGATTATCACGCATTTTAATCCAGTTATTTTTTTTATTAATGTATGATATACGCGTAAATAATAAATTATAAGTATAGCGTATCCAACGTAAAAGTGAATTGAAATCGTATGTCATAGATAATTGTAGTTATTTAATATAGTTAAGAGCGTTTTTAGTAATAAAAAGCTTGTTTAGATATATAGACATCATTGAATTACAGAAATTTATAGTTGACTACGTAATAACTTTTCAATAGGTGATACGCAAACACACTTTATACTATTTGTACAGTATTAGGTAAATGAGTTTAACAAATCAGTGTAATAGGATTCTTTAAAACTATTTAACAATAACGTAATTAATATGTTGTATCCAAATCAACTTGTTTTACAATGAAAGGCTCTTTTGTGCGTTGGTAATGATGCGAACACCGCGTAATACAAAAGATGATTATAAATGAGCCAACAGTGACATTAAGTGATGTGGACGAAATTAAGGGTGAAGTTTTTAGGAACGGAAAGGTTTTTTCGAATGGTAACATTACGCGTAAGGAAATGATAAAAGATCTTACTTCCACGTTGTATTCGTCCATGGCGGTGATCCACAATTTTATACAATATAATATAAATTATATATTACGACGTAGGGAGAAAAAGAGAACAAGACATTTAATGGTAGGTACTTTGTTGCATTTGTCACTTCGTGGAACGGCTCGCGCAATTAATGCTTGTAACACCACTGCAAGCCCCCACAGTCTCAAACATAAATTGAATACTGAAACTGTCCACAATAGAGCCTTTGGAATATAGCTAAATCATAACACATAATTAGTAATTTTATTTACAGTATCTTTTTGATCTTAAAATAACAACTTATGTATGGATTAATGTTAAATATGTGAAGTAAGATCATTGGAAGATAGAGTCACAACACTTGAATAAACTATTTTAAATAGATATACTTTATAGTGATAATTTATGAATCGACATTGTGGAAGACTATGTTAAAATATTTGAACTTAATTCAAGAAGCGGTATGTAATTTCACTAATTTATTAGTCCTTTTTAATATATAACGCATTTATTATATATATCTAAGTATATTTATAAACAATAATAATTTATGTTTTAGGAATTAAATTTCATGTTAAATATTTAGTCAGTCCACTCATTATTTTGTTCTGCTACATACTCGCTAAAACCAGCAAATTTGTTTACGTAGAACTACAATAAAATTACCATTTCATCAAAATCGATTCAATAGTTTCAGAGTGGAGGCGTGACAAACTCATTTACGCATTTCTACTTAAATAACGACTGTGATTATACTTATGGAGTGGGAATGTATGCCTTTAAAAAAAATAAAAAAATGTGTAAAACATTGATTCAAAAATAAATTTTGAAAATTATTCAACCATAGCTTTGTTAACGTTGTAGTAATTTATATGTGGATTTACAAAATACACCACGTATCTCATAAATTTATATTCAAAATGTGTTACATACTTAAGATATCAAAAGTTCACTAGCCTTTCCGATGTTATTAATTTAACCATTAGGAAAACATCTTGTATTTATTTTATAAGACTTAAGTCCGATGCAAAAAATTGCAGCACGCAATGTTTACTGTAAATTCTTTATAACTCATTGTATATAATAGCAATACATTGTACGTGGCATTTTAACGATACATCCACGTTTGGCTATATCAGTAATGTAGGGTGCTCATGATTATAGCACTCCATATCATTTAGCCAATTTCATGAAATAGTTTAGATTTGGCCACACAGTTATCAGATTGATATTTTTAATAGAAAACATTATCGCCTAATAAAATGCAACTTTTTCGTATCGAGCAATTTGTTGCCTCGTAAAATAAATATAAGTTGGTAATACGTTACAATAAGACTTTGGTTTCATATATGAAATTGATTACCCAGCCTTATTTAAGCATAAAATCGGACAGATTTACTCAAAATGAATTACATGCAGAATGAATACGAAATAGTAAAACGTAGAAAATGTATTTCTTTACACACGCAAGCTACATCGAGACGATACTGGAACGATATGTATTTGAAAGTTGTATTAAAGTGTCACAATTACTTAGGCAATATTTTACAATCTATCTGTGAAAACTCAATTTTATTTTCCACGTGTTTTATGTGATAAACATCCAACATCTCAGACGCGCAGATGGCACCAGACACACAGACCACTAAAATACGAACCGCTGTTAAAGAATTTACTCTCACACATATACACATTCTCTAAAAAAATACAGCTATTTATGAAATACTATTCGACTTTGATACATTTGAATGTATATACATATATAGGTGTTTTGGCGATTAAAATGAAACGGATGTATGTCAACATTGTAATAAGGTGTCGAAATAATCGTAAGCATAACTTTCAATTATAACATCATAGAGGAAATTTCGGATTTCATGAATTATTATTTTCATCACTTGGTCAATCGTAGATTAAGTTGGGACATTCAATGATGTGTCATAATTTGAGACATGAATTGACTCTACTTGGTGCTTAACAAAGGTAAGTCAAAATCAGTGAACATTTACTAGGAAGTAGGTACTGATTTTCAAGAAGCTAATCATTGAATAGGAAAATTGAGGACCGGTCTTTGGTGAAGCAGTAACAAAAATAATTTGCTTGCGAAGACAGATTTTTCTTGTTGCCTATTATTTCAGTCAGTGCGCGAAGTTAGTGTACTATGGCTCTTAAAATGTTAAATATTCATCACATTTTACATTCAAAATACATCTACTTGTACTAGTGTTACGAAGCAACAACATCAACTAAACATCGACGTGAAATACGATGTGTCAAGTGACATCATAGATGTTACTAATTTGCCGTAAACAGTGATTATTTATCGTAAAAGGTCTGTGAAATACAGAAAGGTGCGTGTTTAGTACTATATTAAATTATTTGAAGTGGTTTCCGTTCCCTTATGATCGAAATGGGATTCAAATCTTATGCTAGTTCATGAAAACACGAATACTGCTTCTATGTTTGTGAATTTTATTACAATACTGAAAAATTAACATGTTTATGTTATAATACAATTTTAAATGATGAACAGAAAGTAAAGAGTGGATATATTTATGAAATTTAAGTACCTATAGAAAAATGTGATGACGTCATTCTTTATGACCGTTGTGATCCTTACAAAACGTTTCAGTCTGATATTATAGCCTAAAATTACATTATAAAGCGTTTATTTTTATAAACATTATTTATATTTTTATAAAACTATATTAACTAAGTAAATAATTATGACAAAAGCGAAATAAATATTGTAATTTTACCAACAGTCTTCATTTTAATAGTGCGATTACGTGGTATTGGATTAATAATTGCCAACACATTTTAACTATAATTAAAAAGTATACGTAATATAAGTGAAATATTCCTGCTCTGACAAAAAAGAGCACACGTTTTATTTGAAAATGACATATTCATTTTGTTGATAAGAATTACTGACTAGTTTTTATCATTGTTCAAATTAATAATGAGTCTTTTTAATGTTTTTGATAAAAGTTATTTCAACAGTATGGATTTTGTTCATCCATTTATTCTAGGCCCAAATTGGGTTTGTAACGGGGTTTTCAAAATAATCACGGCATGATGACAGTTGGCAACGTCAACCTCTCTTTCAAAGCCATGTATTCTGTAATAAAACTGCAACAAAAACACTATTCTAACACGATACACGAACAGTTTCTGATAACATTACTAATGTACCTTTTTCACTTATTAATCGTCATCATAGGAAGCTCTTTAGTCACACGTAATAAGGTCCGTTGGCGTTGGTCAGGGGGAGAGAGGCCTGGGGGCGACCAGCGGCACCAGCTCTTGCTGGGGCCGCGGCCCGCGTCACACCAGCGGTTCGTCTGCGGGCACCTCCGCAAACTTCACCTCGCGACTCCGCCGACAGGATGCAGTGCGTCGAGGCGGGCTACGGCGGCGCGGCGCGGGCTGAAGACTCGCGGACGACGCCTGAGCCAGTAACCGCGGAGGCGGTAACACGCTCTTACCGAACGGCGACTGCCGTAGGAATTGTCGGGCTACAACTGGCTGCCAGTATGAGTTACCTGGAACTTTGAAGTCACTAAAAGTAAATAAATCATTCCATACACACGGACTTCTTGAATCAGTTGAATAAGAAAACAACAAATTAAATAATATTATATAACATTGATATACTACGTACTTTTAAGAACGGTAAGAGCCGTACCGAAAAGAATACATACTATTTAATATATACTAGAATGCAATTAGTTAATTTCAAGAAATGAGTTCTCGTCTCTGTCTGTAAATACGGTGTTCGTTTTACTAAAGAGATTGTGTTTATTTGTAATGAATTAACTCAGAAACTAGTGCACCGATTTAAAAATTATTTCACGAATGAAAAGCTAGATCTTTCCGTAAAGCATAGGCTATGTTGTACTCGTATAATAAGACTATACGGTCAAAGTCGCATGTAAAAGCTATATTACCTTTTGCGGTAGGTGTATGTGTCCTCCAGGCTAGACTCCTAAGGCGCCCTCTAGCGCCTTCGTGAACGGCATCGACACTGGCCGACCTCGTCAGATAGGCTGGCGGTCCTTCGTTGTCACCTGACGTTCCTAATCCAAGCCCTTCACTCACTGAGTATAGCTTGTGTGTTATGTCTTTTCCTGAAAAATATATGACATTTGGAAATGTTTTTCTAATAACGATTCAGCGATTAACTGTTAGTAAAGTTAATTATCATGACGCATTGTTAAGTGAAATTATGACTTCATATTTAAATAATATATAGATAGGAAGCACTCACCAATAAGGCAATCAAGCACAACCTTCAGGAAGGGTCTATGCCGTAGCACTCGTTCCAGCCGCATCCGAGGCCAACAAAGACACGTGCACACTTCCTCCGCTATCACAGTCACCTTTAAATAATTAATTCATAGATTGAAATTCGGTGTTTTGGACAAGAAAAGGTTGCCGCACTGCAATTTTTATTACATTTGACCGTTCAAACAATATTTAAGCCACGCGGGCGAAGAAAATTGCTGGAGTAAAATAAAATTAGTGACTCTGAGATAAGTCATAACAGACAAACGGATAATTGACAAAAATTGCATTTTTTAAATTAAGTTATTTTCTTTATCGAATATTTACAATTTGCCTTATTGTGGGTGGTTGATATTAAAAGGCAATTGATTATATTATATATATATTTGCGTCACGATACACTGGACACGACATTCGAACATTGCGTTAATACAGCGACTAACTCTTAACAATTGTCTATGCAATAAATCAATAACGTAATAGCGTATAAGTATATATAATTGTGTAGGCACACACTTCCCCTCCTTAAAAAAATTAAAATTACGTATAGTAATATAATGAGAAAAAAAATAATTAATAATAATAATCAAAACATGATATTAAATTACTAAAGTTATAAAAAAAATTATTAATCAATTTAAACATGTGTAAATTCTCAATACATGTAAATGTTGTATAAATTTAATATAAAAGTTGTAGAATTGTATCTTAAAATGTATAAAGTACAATATAAATGTAATGCTACACAGTTCTGTTATGAGTTTACAATATAAGGAAAAATAATTTTTAGCGAAATAAAAATGAAATAGTTATCTACATAATAATTATAAGTTATAACATACTCTATTAACAATTTTAATATATAATATAATATAGATTGAAGAACTGGTAATGGATAATTATTACGAGATGTTTATTATTCAACCATAAATTGCACTCTAGGCTTAACTTGTCGCCCGTATCGAGTTCGGATCATCTTATTATTATTACTGGGCTCATTGCTGCTGTCTCCATGCACATCGGCATTTGTTGTGGATTCCTTAGCCTTTTTTGGCGGAGCGTATTGAATTTCCGTGTCATTGTGTATAAGAAATGCAGGTTTTAATCTATCGATCGATATTGTTTTTATATTATCATGAATCTTAATTTTAAAGTATTTATCCGCTCTCTCAATGACTTTATGAGGTCCAAAATAAGGGGTTGTTAAGGGTTTTGTGACATGATCGCAGCGTACAAATACGTGCGTGCATGATGATAAGGCTGGGTGTACAAATATATGTCCTTGTCTGTGCGGTCGCTTTGGAATGGCGGCAAGATTTTGAATATGCATACGCAGATCCTGCAGTAAGGTCTCGTTATCCGGAGATGTTTGCTTAGACAGCTCAAAAAAATCTCCTGGTAACTTGAGAGTAGTACCATATACCATTTCCGCAGCAGAGATGCCTGTATCATCCCTTAAGCTAGCTCTGAGTCCTAATAAAACTGTTGGTAGCTCCTTCACCCAGTTTTCGGTATTTCCGCGTGACATTAGTGCTGTTTTTAGCGTTCTGTGCCACCTCTCTATCATACCGTTGGCTTGTGGATGGTATGCCGTAGTACGAATTTTAGATATCCCCAAATATTTTGCTAATTTACAAAAAAGTTGTGACTCAAATTGTCGGCCTTGATCTGTAGTTATTTTGGAGGGACAACCGAATCTTGTGATCCATTGATTGTATAATGCGCTTGCGACGCTCTCAGCTGTGATGTCTTTTAAACATTTAACTTCAGGCCACCCTGTTGCTCTGTCTATCATAGTCAATATGTATCTATATCCTTGACAATAAGTTAATGGACCGACGATGTCCATGTGTAGATGTTCAAAACGGCTAGAAGTTGGAAATAAACCGAGTGGAGATATTGTGTGGCGTTGAATTTTAGATTTTTGACAATTAACACAGGCTCTAGTCCACTCGTTGATATCTGAATTCATAGATTTCCAAAAATATCTATTAGCTATCATTTTTCTAGTCGCGCGCGTACCACTGTGACTAATTCCGTGAATCGCTTTAAAGGCTGTAATACGATAGTCATGCGGTAGGTAGGGACGTGCGCACTGTTTTGAAATTTCGCAATATATTGGTTCACTGCAATTTGGATATACGATGGCTTTAAAACTTAAATTTTTGGATTGCAGCAATTTTTTTAATTCTTCATCGTCCTGTTGAGCCTTAGATATTTCTGCGTAATCAAGTGGTGAAGGCATGTCTATCTGTTCTATTCTTGATAAAGTATCCGCTATAATATTTTGTGAGCCTTGAATGTACTCTATTGACTTACAAATCTGGCTTATGAAATCCAGGTGTCGTAGGCGTCTAGGTGTATCACTGCTACTCGTAGCTTT
Organism: Aporia crataegi; assembly: GCA_912999735.1. Classification (NCBI taxonomy): domain Eukaryota; kingdom Metazoa; phylum Arthropoda; class Insecta; order Lepidoptera; family Pieridae; genus Aporia; species Aporia crataegi. The sequence goes on from OU538742.1 coordinate 1,227,231, forward strand.
TTTGTGTAAGGCGTACACGAGTGGTTTGTGATCAGTAAACACGGTCACTTGTTGACCTTCTAACATATACCTAAAATGTTTGACTGCCATGTATATTGATAGAAGTTCACGGTCGTAAGCACTGTAACGTTGCTGAGCTTCGCTGAATTTGCAAGAGAAGAAAGATAGCGGTTTCCATTTTTGGTCAATTTTTTGTTGAAGAACAGCGCCGGCGCAAGTGTTGGATGCGTCAGTCATTATAGCTAAAGGTGCTCCGGAAACAGGATGTGACAACATGACGGCGTCCTTGAGATTTGTTTTGCACTGTTCAAATGCGTCTTCGGCTTCCTTACTCCATGTGATTTTTGTTTGATCATTTCGTTTTGTGTTGTGTAAATATGCATTCAAAACTGCATGGTATCTTGCGGCATTAGGTAAATGACTCCTGTAAAAGTTAATCATTCCCATAAAGCGGCGCAATTGAGCTACTGTCTCTGGTTTGGGGTATTCTGTAATGACCTTGACCCTATCATTTAAAGGTCGTATGCCATCTTTAGAAACGCGGTACCCCAAAAAGTCAATTTCAGGTTTTCCAAAATCACATTTAGCTAAGTTTATAGTAACGCCGTATTGGTTAAGGCGTTTGAAAACGGTTTCAAGGTGCATTCGATGTTCAGCTTCTGAGTGTGAGAAGATAATGCTGTCGTCGACAAAATTGAAAATAAAATCCAGACCTTGAAAAACAACATGATTCATAAACCGTTGAAAAGTTTGTGCTGCGTTTCTCAAACCAAAAGTCATCCTTGGAAATTCGAACAGACCAAATGGAGTTATAATTGCGGTCTTTTCGATGTCTTCTGGCGCCATAGGAATAAAGTGGTATGCACGGTGTAGATCAATTCGAGAAAATATCTTTCCCGCTAATGAGTATGTGAAGTCGTGTATACGTGGAATTGGATATCTATCTGGCTTGGTAATAGCATTAAGGCTGCGATAATCGCCGCAGGGTCGAATTTCACCATTCTTTTTAGCAACAACATGGAGCGGACTAGCCCAACAACTTTTCGAAGGTCGACATATTCCTATTTGCTGCATGTACTCAAACTCTTTCTTGACTTTCAGATATTTGTCTGCGGGAAGAGGTCGAGCGCGGGCGAATACAGGAGGTCCAGACGTCTCGATGTGGTGCATAACATTATGTTTAGGAACATTTTTGTAGCACAAAGGCTTTGTAATATCAGGATAAGTTGATAGTAAATCATAGTACGGGTTGGTAACTTGTATTGTTTTGATAGTGTCTTGATTACAATTTACCATAGACCCAATAACGTTTAGACTCGTAACAGAATCAATAAGTTTTCGACCATTCACATCAACTAAAAGTTTATGGTGATTCAAAAAATCGGCACCAAGGATCGGCTGTTTTACGTCGGCTAGTATAAAGTTCCAAGCATGAGGTCGTCTTAATTTTAAATTTAACTCTAAGTATTTAGTTCCATAAGTTCGTATTTCACTTCCATTTGCAGCATATAGTTTATAACTATCACTTTCACTATTTCTATAGGGTTTTTTAACGGCTGGCAAGACAGAAACGTTGGCTCCCGTGTCCACCAAAAAACGTAGGCCACTGTTAAAGTCGGTCACGCACAGGCGGTGAGATGGTGAAAGGGTGCAGACATCCGCCGCTGACTGCACCGTATTTAATTTTCCTGGTTCTGGGTTTTTGATTTATTCCATGCGCACGGCTCTTTACATTTGTTAGCTCTATGACCGAATCGCGCATGGTAATAGCATGTATCATCGGCGCCTCGCGGCTTGCGTTGTATCAAGTTACGGCTGCGAGATTTTGAGCGACAGCGATTGTGCATATTATAGTTACGTTTTTTATGTTGAAATCTTTGAATGTTCTGCAATTCCATCACCTGAAGAGACAACTGAGCTACTTGTGCTTGCAACACGGAAAGGTTATCGGACGTCGACGGTTTGCTGATAACTTCCGCTGCGTGAATAGGCCTTGAAGTTTCCATAATTTTGTCAGCTATAGTAGCCAAATTTTCCAAATCCTTTACATCCGTGACAGCGAGAACTGAGCGTACGGAGGCTGGTAAATGTCCTTGCCACATGATACTCAGTGTTTCGTCGGGTATTTTTCCTCTGGCCAAATCTCGCATGCGTCTCAAAAGTTGTGATGGCTTCTCATCGCCAAGGTCAATTTCACTCAACAGTTTTTGGAGTTGACGATTCTCTGATTCTTCATACACTGTCAGTAACCTTGCTTTCAGGGCTTCATATTTTTTCTCTCGGGGCTGTTGAAGAAGTATGTCACTTACTTGCTGTATCACGTCTTTTCCCAACTTCGTGACAACAAGGTTAAACTTCGCTTCGTCACTAAGTTTTTGTGGCGTTAAAATGGCTTCACATTGCACGAACCATAAACGAGCTTGATCGCACCAAAATTCGGGAATTCTTGACGACACTGTGACAGTTGCTAACTCGGAAACGGTGCTGGTTGATGGTGTTCTGTTATCACTCGTCATGATTTAAAATTTTCTAGTGCCTTCGCATAAGCTGAGTCGCTGATGATGATCACCAAATTATCGTAACGGCGAGTATATCATCACGTCGGTATATCAATCACGTCGGTTTATCATCACGTCGGTATATCATCACGTCGGGGTCACCACTTTGCCTTATTGTGGGTGGTTGATATTAAAAGGCAATTGATTATATTATATATATATTTGCGTCACGATACACTGGACACGACATTCGAACATTGCGTTAATACAGCGACTAACTCTTAACAATTGTCTATGCAATAAATCAATAACGTAATAGCGTATAAGTATATATAATTGTGTAGGCACACATCCCATCACGTCGGGGTCACCACTTTGCCTTATTGTTGGTGGTTGATATTAAAAGGCAATTGATTATATTATATATATATTTGCGTCACGATACACTGGACACGACATTCGAACATTGCGTTAATACAGCGACTAACTCTTAACAATTGTCTATGCAATAAATCAATAACGTAATAGCGTATAAGTATATATAATTGTGTAGGCACAACAATAATATACTTAAATTAAGTAATTGAGAATAAAATAAAATTCATTTATTATTTATTTGCATGGAATGTATCTTATATTTGATACCTGGAACACGTCGTCAGATTGTTCACGATTCGCCTCCCACTCCGGTGAGTCAACGAACTGATACGGCTGAATATAGTGAAGGTGCGTTTCATCACAGCTCACTTTCATTCTGGAAACAATTATTAGAAAACACTTATACATAATGTACTTGTATATAACCGGTCAACATCAACAATTTTAAACAACCAATAATATCCATATAGGTACCAACTCATCATTATCTGTTTGAATTACAGGTATCTATTCTCTTTGTGTCATTTTAGATTTTGTTGATTTTTTAAACCTCTATAGTTCACTAAAATAAAATTTATATTATTATTCCACTTTTAAAATAATAAATACGTTGACAGAAAAACTTAAAAAAAAAAAATTTTCAACAACAACCGATTAGTAAATACTGGTCCAATACAACCAAAAGCTTCATTATCTAAAGCTTTCCGTTCACTATCTAAAGCTTTTGAAATGACGGAATTAAAATCTACAGGCTTTTCATGGCTTCATATATGACGCAACTATACAAACATTTGTCTCTTTTCTTATCGGAAAAAGCTGTCGTGTAGTCAATGTCGAATTGCTAGAAAGTTGAAAATCCCTCGGAAAAACTTGGGCGATAAGTCAATTCAACTGAATAGTTTTAGATTAGGAGCGCCTTTCACCATTTGTTACGTAAACGAAGTTAAATAAGGTATTGCTTAATCAAGTTAAAACGACACTTGTAATCTCGTTTAAAGCGACTCTCTTGCGTTAATTTTTTGAAATCATTTTTCTAAATCCTCTTGGACATACTACTTATATATTATATATTCTGTTTCAGCCATGTCAATGTAACGTGATATTTTTATATTATAAAATTTATGTTCTTAATTCATATTACTTCACGATTGAAGACGCATTAAAACAAGCTAAGCATAGGAAATGGGGCGTGTTTATACTAGGCTTAACGTAAACTAAATTCTATCTAAAACTGAGTTTAACTTTAGCTGATCACAATACAATTGAATTGATGAATAGCGCCCTTAGATAGGTACTATTATTTTCGATTACATTGTGATACGTAGCTAGCCAATAATTGATTTGACAACTAAGTATAGCAACACGCCAGTTTGAAAAAAATGTCTCGCTATTCCGTAGAAACACGCAATGGATATTACAAGTCACACCCTATTTGGTTATTACCATGAAGTTTTTATGATCTATTTTATTAAAAATTCTCGTGAATTGAGGAAAATAAAATCGATGTCTACGAATTACTATTTTTAATATAGAGGATGCAAGACCACCGTGAGAACACGCGGTAAATCATTCTTATTGGTACACTTGCAAAGTTATCGCAAGTGAAAATGTCAATACATATTGTTATTTCAATACAAGACTTTTCACAGGATATTCTGTCTAGCAAGAATCTTGCATTCCTTGGAGAGTGTTCAGATGGTTGTAGGTCTGACATATATAGAAAAAGAAATAAAAACCAGTTTGGGTATACCAAAGTCGACAGCCCTTGCCTTGACACAAATGTGTCCCTCCCACTAGGGATTACGGGACTCGACTTCTTTTTAACCGACCTTCAAAAAAACCAAAAAGGAGGTTATCAATTCGACGTGTATTTTTTTTTTTTTTTTACCGATGTTCCGCTCGTACGTCGCCATTTGTAAACCGATTTGGATGAGTGAGGTGTCAAACGATAGGGTAACTCGTCGAAGTGGTCCCATTTTTTTTTAGAATTTTTACGATCAATAGTTTTCAGCATATTGAAAGAATAGTTTCACAATCGGACGAGAAATCGCTGAATTCCGCGCGACCATGTCGTGCTTATTTGCTTATAACTCTATGATTTATGAATCCTTATCGATGAATTAGATGTTATTCGATTTAAAATTAAATTTTCAACAAGAGAGAATAAAAATCAAGATAATTTGATTTATAGTTTTAGAGATATTGAGGTTATAAAATAAAAAATTGAAAAATCTTTAATTAGTTCGCTTTAGCAATAGAGATGTCCATGTTGTATTAAATATATACTAATTATAATAAATTGATTTAATTAAAACTCATATTGCCAAGCTTTTGACGGAATTTTATGATAATCTAAGCCATATATTTGATGTTATGGAGCAAAACTTGTCAACAGAGAAAAACATGTCATACCTTATTGTTTACGCGTCCAGTTTAGATCTCTATAGCTCCATGTAATATCAGTTTATATCGATGACTTACATACCATTTTATAAAACATTAATAGGGTCATATATGATAGTAAAATCAATAAGGTAGAAGAAATACTTCTAGAGATAGAGAGAATATAGTTACTGAGTTCCTACGGGAAATCACAATGTGCGTTCACTTGCTTACTATAAAACACAATGAAAACTTATTTTATATGAACGATATTACTTAAATTTTTAGTATTAAACGATTCAGTTTTGCGTTTTCTTATTTTCATTAATTTGAAAATATTAAATTAAATTAATCAAATTAGTTTTTAGTGTATAAGGTAAGCGTAAAGTCAGAGCGTCCATGTTAGTTTCGTTTTGATGGTATGATAACCAACTATACGGTTTAGAAGAGCCACTCAAAAGTATAAAATAAATTAATTTTAAACAAAAAAATAAAACCGACCTCAAAACGCACTGAAAAGTAAAAAATAAATTTTGTATTATAAATGAACTTACTTTAAATAAGACGTAAATAGTGTTGATAAATAAAATTCATCTAAAATTCTACAAGGGCATAAAACTTTCATGTTGTTTTTTGAAAGGCGGTGCCAAATATATAAATAAAGACTGAATTAATATTCCTGGACTTTAATAAAAAAAATATTTGAATGGCTTGGCGCCGCGTTTCAAAGAGCAACATGACAGTTTTATGCCCTTGTAGAATTTTAGATGAATTTTATTTATCAACACTATTTACGTCTTATTTAAAGTAAGTTCATTTATAATACAAAATTTATTTTTTACTTTTCAGTGCGTTTTGAGGTCGGTTTTATTTTTTTGTTTAAAATTAATTTATTATTTGATAATTATTTAACTAATTTCGCTTGATATAATTTTAATTAATATAATTTATATAATATGGTGATAACCTTAAATAAAATAATTTGTAATGTTATTTATTCAGTTAAATCCCGCAGTGGTTCTCTGGAGAGTAGTTTCGGATAAAATAATTATTATTGCGTAATGAAATAAATGTTATCAGGTACAATATAAAGTGTTGTCTTTTATTACGGATAAGTGTGTTAAATAAATAAATAAAATCAACTCACTTTCGCATGGCGAAAACTAAAGGAATAAGGAATAGGATAAAATATTAGGCATGTAGCCAAATCAGTAATATTTTTAATAATTAGGCATGGTAAATAAAGATTTCTATCATCAGAAAACGTGATGTATCTTTGTTGTTAGGCAAAGAAAATATCTAGAATCTAGTTTCAAGTTACCGCGGAAGCTAGAAGTAAAATGGGTTCTGACCGCGGCCCCATTCGCGTGGGTGAAAATAGCCTGCAATGCCTATCATAAACTAACGTGCAGGAAAACTTTGATAGCGATTTGAAAAGACCACGCCTTTTGCAATCTAACGTGTGGCAATTTAATTTAATTACGATATAGTAGGTAGGTTTTATTTTTAAAAGTTTAAAGTAAAAGGATTATTGTTTGTAATAAAGTTTAAAAACTACTAGACGGTTTTTAAAAATTCTGTTATAAACTAGACGCTTCTTGAGCGACATTTGCTATTTCCTTTATGCTTATATACGCACGAGTTAAAGTTAGTTTTACATAATGGAAAATTGATCGCTATCGGGTTGATTCGTACGCTTAAACTACTTAACGACCAAACTGGTGTTGGCCGAGAAAGTCCAATAAGATTGATCTGTATCCTTTACTATGTATTTATTAATACTAATAATGAATTCCAAGACAATATGTGCGTTTTATTGAGCTAATTTCAGAAGCATGGGGCAGACTTATTTCTGTTTCACTGAATTTTTTGCGGGTGCGTAGGTTATCGGCCTTCTGTAGCTACCCAACCGAAACATTTATTGACATCTCGGGATTCGAAACCAAAACTCCCAGCGCAACATGTAGATTCGTAAACCATTTGGCCACGGGGACGGTTACGTGGTATGAGCGGTATGGGTACATTTTTTAACGTAGTACTTCGTAGCACGTCTACGATGTGGCTACAAAACTTTCTGTAGAACTTATGCTTCATTATACTATGTTAATAATTATTTATATGTTAATACTCTAAAGAAGTTTTACATTAGTCCCAAATATTATTTAATAATGTCACCGAATACATGTACAGACGCTACATAAATAGGGGATGTATATATTTGTCGTACGTGTCTCGAATGTGATGTAGGGCCATAATGATTCTCATCACGAACCAAATCAACATAAACATGAAAGATACGTACTTTCCCTTCAGTAATATTGAAAGTCGTTCATCAGCTGGCGTGACTTCCTCAACTGCGTAAGCTTCACCTGGTTCCAACCTCACAATTCTCGCCTCTCTTGTTAGCTCTTGAAAGTGCTTCTTGCTTACTTTTAACGGTTTAAAAAGTTTCAGGTACAAATCGGTCAGTTCTAGTGAAAGGGCTGGTGGTAAAAATCTGTGGAGCAAAAATTTTAAACTAGCTGTGTTACGTGGTTTCACTCGCTCTTAAATAAAATTACATTAACTTTTCTCGTTTTTGCATTATTTTATATTAATGTTTTGCACCTATTGGTCATAGTGTGATGTTTTATAACCTTTCTCGATAAATAAACTGTCCAAGACAAAGACAAGTTTTAAATTATAACCAGTATTTCCTAAGATTAACGCGTTTAACAAAACAAACGAACTATTCAGCCTCATAATATTATTATAATATAGTATTTGTTGCTTAGGGCGATAATTTAACGATCGTATAGATTTCAAGCTCGTCTAGCTTTAAGCTAATAATTTTAGATTTTGCTGACCTTTACGTACATAATTTAATAACATTTTACATCCACAATAAAGCTATGAAGCTTCATTGTTTATTGGATTATTATATTTAGTTGAACTTTATAATGTTCAAGATTCCAGAAATAACTTACAGGGGAATATTCGTGGACGAAATTGATTAAAAATTTAAATTAGCCTCATAAATTACAGTGAAATTGCGGTTTGTTCAGGAAAAAATTAACGAAGAAACGAACGAAAAACAATTATTTATTACTTTTTTAAATTTAATATTCTCTTGTAGCTATAGTCTCATTATTTTATATCTATTCGCATACCTTATAATTAAGAAAACAGTGTGTATAGAGTTGACGACGACCAGAGCCAGACTCCAGGCTAGGACATCAGGAGCACAAACTTCTGCGCCTGCCCACATGCCCATGAGCACCGCGCCCGTAGCGGCCAGCGCGCGTAGCACCAATATACTCTGTTTAAAACTCTTCGGCGCCAGGAACGCTATCGCGAAGCACAAGTTGGCTGCCTGTGAATAAATAATAAACTTGTTATGGGAAAAAAGAGCAACACCGTGTCTCTTGCCGGGTCTTCTCAGTTGAAACTACTTTCCAAATAGGTAACATATTATAGCTATCAATTTTATTTAATAATAAGTTATGGTAATATTTCAAGGAATCCAAAAATTGTATTTTCGATAATGGATTATGTTTTATGTTTTTTTTTTAGATTAACAAAAGTTTTTAATTACCTAACATATAAAACCATAATGGCGTGTACTTATTCATTGTAATGGTGTATTTTCATACACGCGACATCAGGAGAGAGCAATTCCTAAAATAATGAGATATGATAATAATATGAGCGATGATCGTATAAATACCGGCTTTAACTTTTTTAACAAACAAGTACTGTTTCACGCATATTTGTAATATTGACAGAGTTCTGGAAATATTTAGGCTGATGATGATGATGACATACTGAATGATCTTTGGAAATGGGACCTAAGTGTTTGTTCTTATTAGATAAATACTGCAGCAGTAAACATTGGTATTTGTTTGTCAAAAATATCCTATAAGCCTTCGCTGTGATTACCTGGAAGAGATCCTGTTGCGCGCTAGTCCATTTAGCGCAGAACCAATGATTGTCGTGTTCATCTGTGGTGCTGCCGTTGAGTAGTTCGTAGTCTGTGTCAAAGGTGGTGTTGATCCGGGACAGGTTAAACGCGAGAGTGGCGTTAAGCCATGTGGGCCTCGGTGTGGCGGATGCCATGGCGCGGGCGCGGGTCGGCGCGCGCGACGACGCCCCGCCGTCCGCGCGCGCCCCGCGCTCTTTCGCCCGCCTCACCGACACCAGACGATTTAGTTGGGCTCTCGCTTTCAGTATTACCACCTCCATCACCACACCCTGGCCGTACTCCGGGAGAGCGCACACTTATCTGTAACAAAACAACATGTACAATTCATTTATTTAATATAGGAGAAGCATTTGAAACACATTTCTGCTTTCCTGATCATAGTGTTTTACTGACTAAAAGGTAACACAACCGAAACATGCTTTGCCACTTCAGAATTTTAGCCCCTACTGCTCAACAAACATTGCATGCCAGGTGTTTTTAGCATAGTTAACACTATAATTTAAATAATTGGGCACTTTGATTTAAAATCCACTCACAAACTGACGTCTCACAATCCAAAAATGCAGGAATATTGGAAAACGGGATAGTGTAGCGTTTTAACATTATTACACACACGCATTGGAGCACGCTTAAATGGAAGTATTACTTATTATTAATACAACAATACATACTCCCGTTGAAGCTTAAATATTAAATGAAAAGTGGTGTAATTACATTACATATTTTCAGTTAAAACATATTCATTTGAAAATTGAAGGTGAGTCCAATGTCATTTTGTTTATTTTGTATTTATTTATGAAGTTAGTTGTAACTATAGGCAACAAAACACTGTTCGTGTACAAAACTATGTAAAACCGTAACAAAGTTTTGCATGGGCTAGTATGAAGACAGATGACCTATAACTATGTATAAAGGTTTCAGTTTTATATTATATTACTGTTTGATTTAACACTTTTTATAAATTATAGATTTTATAAATTTGAATTATCTGTGTCTGTCTGCCTGTGGCTCATACATGAATGGACAATTTTTAATGCGGATTGTTTATTTAAAAGCTGACGATATCGAAATAAACCTTATTACAATTTATGAAGATCTGTTAATCCATTTTTGAGATATTTTTATTTATATTTAACATGTTGGCTATTTAAATTGGCTTCAATTTCACTTATTTGTGTAAATGGTTTCATTTTTTTTGTTTTCTCTTTTAAAGTCGAATTCAAATACCTTAGCAGAAGTTAACGGATAATTGTGAATAGATTTGAAAGTATAAAGACCTGTGTCTTGACCTGATGGAGGCCTTCGATAATAAATGAAACATTGCAACGAACCTATTGGATAGTGTCGTAACTATATCGTTTGAGGCCCGTGGCAAAGGCGTGTATTAGCAAGAAATATTGGGCAGCATTTTAATACTTATAACTTACGATACATTCTAAACATGTAAATTCTAAACACATTTTATTACAAATACTTTTTTAACTTGTGTATGCAATTAAGTATACTTAAATCAAACAAAGATCTTTTGATCAGCTCTTATATAGCTCTTATATACTGCAGACGTGCGGTATTTTGCTGTCTTGTCACCCTAATGTTATGCCAATTAGATGCCAATGCTATTGAGTAAAACATTCAAAAAGAAAGAATGAATCATTCATGAATTCAAATCAAAACACGCTCCATCATTATTAGAGTAACATTAACAGTGAATAAACATGAAATACTTTTCTCCAAATATTATTTCCCACAAAAGATATCTTGCGCCATCAAAACTTATCTAATGATGGATGTTTTCTTTGTAATTATAAGCTTTTATATGTATGATCGATTATCATATCAATATGGAATACATAGATACATAATAGTGTTTGAGACAATGTTTAACTGGATTTTTAAAAGTTAGTTTCAAATACAAAATGTATCATTAATAAAAATCCATATAGCGGAACGGTCATAGAAATCGAATGCGTGAGAGTTGAAATACTGGTCAAATACATTGATGATGAGCAGAGTGTGTGTAGCGCAAATAAAAGGGGCAGATTATATCTCTATTATGTTAATTTAAAAATATATATTATAAGAGATACCTTATTACTTACTTACTTATTAAAATCATAAAAATTAAACAGGATTTATAAACAATGCGTTAGAATGCATGTAAGAACGAAAAACAAAGGTTAAAAAGAAATGGATATGTCAAAATGACACTTGACATATCTGCAATATAATATGTAATTGTTAACCACAGCTAGCCACAAAACTTAGCATGTTTAACGTTTTACACATATAACCCTCCTTTTGGGCTTGACCGGAGTCGGGTAAAATAAACTGTCATTCCACATGAAATGAGGCTGAGTGAAAACGCATTTTCCTTAATGAAAATAAATATGAGAAAAGCACTTCTGCTTATTGATACAACCGCATTACTTCGCTTTACTGCACACATTTGTTGTATTGAACAAACACTTCGTGTTGAGGGATTGAATTTATTTTATTATTTAAATTAATCGGTTGTATAAATGATGATACGATGCGAATATTAAGAATAAAATACTATATCCTGATAAATTTTAAAATTAACTTTGCAACAGACTAAAATGTGTTTTCCATGTCCCAAAGGTTTATGCGTAGCATTAACTTAAAATCGATATATTTTAACTTATAAATCAAAACAATGTAAACAAAAAAGTGTTTCTTTTGATAATATGCAACCATCGTTTTAATAAAACCGAGTACCTCGCACCGCTTGTTCAGTTAAGCTTACGACTCTTAAGGGCCGTTTAGCAAAGGTGACCCTGGAATTTACCGTAGCTTAAATTTTCTCTATGTTGGCTTTTCTTTTTAGAAAATGCCTTGGTTCTTTTCACTTTAAACTTGGTGATAAGTTTCTTAACTATGTTTTCAAATACGTTTCTTGAATTGTCAAAATATTACTAGGAACTTCGTATCGCTTCAGAGCGTACAATGACATGTCATCTTAAACGACAAACCATAGAAAATGAACGAGGAAACGAATTTACTTACATGTTACTAATTGTTATCTGTATTTCAATTAACGGAATACCATTATAAACTACTAGCCGACTCCGCGATCTTTGTATCGCTTCTGAGTTTATAGTCACATGTCACCTAAAACATAATTCCATAGAAAATTTTTGAAGAAACGAATTTTCTTCATAAACACTGTTTCGTGATTTTTTCTATATTTTTAATAGTTATTCTGCTACTAGAGGTTATTAAAATCGATCCAGCCGTGCTTGAGATATAAATGGTGTAAATAAGTTTGTTTTATTAATATAAATGTTACTCTGATGTATGAGCAATATTATAATTAAGTTTTATTAACATAGATTCAGAAGTTTTTGTGTGAAAGAGTAATTTGCTACTCCATTCATATATCTAACCACAAACCTTCATATTTATAATACTAATGCATGCATATGCATGTTAGAATAGTTGGCTGGAGAAGGCATATGGAGTGGCGTCGGAATGCCGCGCCCTGTCCACGTAGTCCATTTTACTCATCATACACAATTTACTTATATAAAATACTATAGCCACGAAATTCGGCAAACATTCAAGATAGCATTAGGTAATACTGGGATGTCGAATTCGAACAGTCAGCAAATCTCCGCCTCGCTATTGGTTTTATTTTATTTTCCGCTTTCTGAAAACAAACTTGCAATTCTGTTATGAAATACTACACGTTAGCTTATGAAAGGATGATACTTTAATAAAATAATCGATTTTAATAACAACCATAAAATTTTATTTTACTAAATGATTTGAAGGTGCAGAAAGGTGAGTAATTAAAACTTCGTTACGTTTTAATAACGGCAATCATCACGATATTCGATACCAATAAATCGATTTCCATATTAATTAAATTTACTCATGTTTTTTGTATTGATTCGTTTAATTTGTATAAATTAACAAATTTACATTCATTTAGTTACATTCTTCTAGACATAGAAGTTTAAAAAGCAGGAACCTTGCGTAAAAAGAAAATTGCTTTTACAGTCGGACGCGTGCATATAGCATGACTCTCAGAAAGAGTAGCTTCCCATCAGTGTTAAAAGATCATTCCGAATTAATTATTATTATTACGTATTTGGTCAAGACTTCAGAGGACGCTAATTGTTTCAAAACATTTTAATGTCTTATATGTATACAGGTGCAGTAGTAAATTTATAACCCATTCTAAAAATTGAACTTGAGTATTTTTAAATTTGTTTATAAATTATCAAATTTAAAATCAGAATAAGAATTATCAAATCTTATTTGAAAAAAAAAAACTATTTTAAAATAGAAAGATAATGAAACTATCTAGTTGTTAAACTTATCTCTGGTTACAATCACATACATACCTGAAACTTAAATCCAGTCGCGTGACAAATCACAGGAAAGATCGGGAACCAGGAAAATATTGCGTCGCGCATAAAACCCTAGCGTGATCAAAATATATCTCCGAATATCGACTATTCAGCTTCGTTTATTCCAAACATCGGAAATAAACAATGTTTGTATGTAAATACGTGTTATATTTAACCAAAATATTTTCATGACGGTGATAGTTAACAGAATTCTATTATGATTTATGATTCGGAACTTTCTAGATTTTCGCCTTTTAGATGAAAATCTTTAAAAAAACGCAAATAACAGATTACCTATAGACTACAGAGATAAAGGCTCTCGATCTTTCTTAACTTACTTATTCAATTTAAAATTTCCAACGCTTTATTACTAGTGAATAGGTCACTAATTGGTTCAATTAACGTTATGGTATATGTAACAGATTAAATTGCTCTTAACTCTTAAAGGTTATCTTGATAAAATCTCCTTTAACATAATATATTATTTAGTGATTGCGTGCCTGTAAAAAATGGCAATTCAAGCAGCGAATAAGATTACTAATAGGTCGTTTATAAGGTCAGGAAAGGTGTTGTGTATCTGAATTGAGGTATTTTTTATCGACCCCCGAGATGGAAGCGTCTTAACGATGCTGGGCAGCTTACCTGTGCAGCCGTGGAAGCCGCTCTCTCCGCCCACTTGTGGCGGTGTGTCTCGATTGTCCGTCACGGAACGTCCGCATATTTCGCACTTTCATGCCGTACCATCATAACGCACCACAACAAGCGTGAGCACGGCACGCGGTTCTCATAGTAATTCTCGGCACGTTAGAGCTCCTGACCACCGATCAAGCCTTGCGCGACGCTCGACTGACTGCTTCCGCACGGCGCGTTTCGACGGCCACTACTGCCAACCCCTGCAATGGAAATCGCGCTGCATAACTGCTTAAGCCGCTTACTTATTATGTAGGGTTCACTCCATAAAGATGTCTTTTTTTCTCAGCACTTTTCTGTTATGTTACATGAACTACTCGATAACAACTTATTATTATTACTTAATTTTTTCATACTTTTTTCTTTAAAAATACTTTTTGAATGGGTTATGGAGGAGAAGTTTTGTAAAAATATCAAATATAATTTCTTCAGTACCTACGTCAAGAGTATAGCAATTTAGTTTTTAGGAGTGTAAGCTTAGAATTAAAAAAAAAGAAGCTTTTAACACAAACGATATTAAATGCTAATCGCTTTAAATGTTATTTAGATCGGATTTCTTTCGCATATCGCTTACGTCGCTAAGTTAGTGATTTTGTTACGGGCGCGGCGCAGTCCCGCGCATGCGTCACCCGCCCGCCCCAAAGCCCAATCACCCAGCTTTTACTCACATCTCTGTAACACAGAGCAGAATCATTAAGAGAATTTAAAAGAAAAATGGTTTCCAAAGTATAAATTGACTTCATGATAGCCTAGTTCTCGTAGGAGAGGAATATTTGTGCACATCGCAATTGCTTATTTTACTTTATTTTGGTATGAGTATAATAGTATGGGAAATGTTTCTCCCATGCTATTACTGGTATTTTTTTAAAATATCAGTTGTTACCAATTTGTTTATGCTGAGTTTTTATAGTTATGGACTATTTTTTTCATTTTACTTATTTTATTAATAGTTCAAAATCTTATGTTCTTTGTGCTTTTTTTTATATTAGTCAATATTTAGAATTAATATCTTCGAAAATGCAATGCGAAATGAGTTTAAAAAAGACTAAAGATAAAGGCTACTTTATATTATTGACTTTTAATCTCAATTGTACGAAACCGAAGTCACAGACACCATATTAGTGTAAAATATATACATACCTCTGGTCTCCATTCATCTGCGCCGTTACTCCATTCTGATATTATCAATAAATTTATTGTACGACATGAACTCGTCCGATAGCCGCACCATGTCAAACACATCGTATCGCAAACATTAAAACTTGTAATTTGTGACCATAAAATGCCTCTCGCGGGAGAATTGGACATTTTTACGTCGTTACTCTCGGTTAGGCTTGATATATTATCTCTTTGGTACATCTATATAGGTATAGAGTATAGAACACCTTTGTTATAATTATACTCTATACCTACCTTTTTTCTGTGGTAGAAAATTTACACAAATACGCATTGATTTTTTTACAAGATTATAAATGGTTGTGTAACGTTGAGTGCGATTTAATGCTAGTCATATTATACATAATATAATATGATTTTAGCCTGTCTTTGATTTGGGTGAATGAATCTTCCTTCCTTAATGTAATTCTTTTTTCTCTCTATTTGTTTGTGTATACGTTTTTGGAATTAGGTTTTGTTTTTAATTTTGTAATTTTTTATCATCTGTGTTTTTGTAACCTTCTTTTGTTGTATATATATGCCTTTTCAATAAATCAATATTTTCTTAAAATAATCAATTGCATAATGTAAATGTTATATCCAGCTATATATAGGCAGCTATGTGATGAAATGTTGAACGCAAATTTGAAGCAAATATTGCCAAAATATTTAAGACAGCCGGCGCCCAGCCAATTTTTCCGCTATTGTCGCGTACACAAATCATGATGTTCGACGATTGCAAATTTTCTAGAAATTAAAACTTTATTTACTAAAAGCTACATGAATCAAACATTTTTTCGATCAAATTTCTTATTCAAAAAACTTTATCTATTAATAACAAAGTAGTATATTGATGGCCTAAATACACGAAAACATTTAACTATTATGATTTTTTATGATAATTCATACCTCATAAGGTTTACATACTTAGTTAAAGGATGGTAACTTTCGGTACAGTCATAACGTTTATTTTTGTATAAAAAAGGCATCTTTGTAATTAAATTGTTTTCGCGTCTCTTAAATCGTTTGCGCCGGGGTTATACAGTTTGAATTCCGGGGAAAACATTTATTTGGTGGACATAACGCTGTTCACCTACTTACCTGTAAAGGAAATTAGTAACACAGATGCAGAAATATGTTTTCCACATACTCTGCCCAACCAGTAGCTATGAGATTTTTTTTATAAAGTATTTAAATATACATATAGACATATTCATTAATTAAATTTTAAATTTTATTAAATTTAGGTCTGTAAAACAAAATTTTTGTTGTAGTAATGATTCATATTATATAAAAATAAACTATTTGAATACAGTCAAAACAAAAGCATCAATTAAAAATTCAGAATACTACCAAAATATCTAAAGTACACAAAAATTAATTGAATGTAAGAACCTTAAAACAAAAGTCTTGAGGTTTGAAGTGGTTCGGCCTCCACAATTCAATACACCACTGCGTGACGATTAACATCTGGCAACACTCCAGCGGCCAAGGACCTTGAATGCAGCCTTTCCGCCTTCGAGTCTTTACAACGAGCCCCTTTCACTCGTCATAAATAGATTACATATTCAAATTACTTGATATCAAGTAAAAGTGAAATTGGATTTAAAATCGCCACGACTAATATGTCGTATTTCAAATAAGAATTTCTAATAAACGTTTGAGCCGATATTCACAAGTTACAGCTAAGATCCATCTTAATTACATAACTTTCAAACAAAAAATATCGCATCAAAATTTTATTCGTTTAAGAGCTACATTCCACAGAGAGACACACTGACAGTCGACACGTAAGACTTAACACCCATTTTTTGCGTTGGAGGTTAAAATTATATTAATATGAGCATTAGAATTTAGAACTTAAGAAAATTAGCAGTACAAAATAAACCACAGTTATTTTTTATAAAATATGTGTTTTTATAAAATTTCGAGATAAATTTATTGTCTTATCATCTATCTATCTTTATCTTCGTTGAGCAGTTAGAACCGGGCATAACAACGGACATTCAAACATAAGTCAAGCATATAACCCTTCTATTGAACCCATGAAAAAATTTTAATAAAACATATTGTTACATATCTATATACAACTAGTGCATGCGTTTAAATAAATGGAAATATTATATTATTAAAGAAGTATTAGAATGTATTATTAATAAATAAAATATTTATCAAGCTTTCCATTTTAATAAGTACCTAACATTACCATTAGTGTTGGTTTCATTAACTTTATAATAAATTATATTAAATATTACATTTTGATTACAATCTCCGAGTACAATATTTTACAGCTTTCGTGGTTCCGTGATACTGAGTTCAAATCACGGCGAAACATAGGCTTAGGCAGCTTGCTTTTAAAGAAAACTATCAATGAACCATTGCTCACTAGGGGCTGCAGAAGTTTACTTAACATCTCAATTTTTAATCTAAATGGCAAGATTTATTTCATTATGCAAAAAAATCTATTGAGAGTGTGAATTTGAATGTGTATGCAGAAAAGTAATCGATGCATTTAATTGAAACGTGGAACTTCGGTAAAAGCTTTTAAAGAATTATTGTTTTATTAATGACATTAATTTGTTTTAGACGTCGTAGTACCTACTTTGTTTTTCAACAAGCTTTATAAAGGAAATCAACCTGCGGTAATAATTGAACGGTTTGATAAAAATTTGATAGAAAAAAATCAAAAAACAATTATTTTTGGTTGTCAATAAGCGTTCCTTTTCTTTAAAATTCTAATTACAATAAGGCAATGCGTCAATGATACATTATTAAAAAATGTTATTAAAAAACCTTTTTTAATAAAATTATTGTGTTCTAAATAAATGGATATAATTTGTCTGTTATTTTTTGAGACTGTTACGTTCAATGATTGTATATAATATTTTTTTAAAATATCAACAAACTTTGTTTATGGTTTGCTGTGTAACTAATCATAAATACGTAAACAAGTGTTATACTTAAATCAATGCATTCCGTAACTTATTTCGACTCAGAACTGGAAGGTCTATAAATCGATCTGCCTTTCTAAAGCATTGTTATTCAGTATAGGCCATCAGATAAGCATTGAAACGCTGTATTGCATGTAATGCTCAAGATTACTTATGTTTGTACAAATGAAACTGGCGTAAAACAGATTCTATTCATTCACTATCATGAGTATATATGCCAAACAAACTATATTAATAAATTTATTAATATTCTTTCACTCCTTTTAACACATAAAACATTCTATAAACGTGAGTATTATACATTCAATGTAAATGTATATAAAACAACTGCTGAGCTACGGAGTAGAATGTATAATAGCTCTAGAAATGTCCTTTCAGGGAACTCTCAAGATAACATTTTCGCTAACTTTTAATTACTTAAAATTTTTCGTGGTTGGTCTGAGTTTATAATTATGTGTCTGTGTGACTGAGGTATGAGTTGTGTCTTTACTAATACGTAATAATATTTATAAGAGATATTATAATAAAATTCATTACAAAATCTATAAGCCGATATCAAATTGCTTGCAAATACTTAATACAATTCCACAAGGCAAATCGTTGAAAATAGATTCGTTAGGGTTTAAAACATCATACTTGATGGTTTTCTGACACAGATTTGCACACTTCCAAAATATATTGGATATACATATATTGTACTTATATATCAAATATTGGACTTGTACCAAAACCGAGACAAATATTAATAGAGCCGATATTGAAACGTCATTAAGGTCTATGAATTTTTAGTTTTTAGTGCCGAACCAATCTCGATACAATTTACATGTGACCTATGAAGTAAAAATAAAAATATAAGAATTGAGAACTTCCTTTTTTTAGAAGACTTATATTTAACTTTTCACCAGTAAAGTAAAATATAAAAATAGGAGGTGTCTAATAAAATAGAAACAGAAACAATAAATTTAACTTTCATTGATTTTACGTAACGTAAACACTGGATGGCCTGCAATTTGATGTCGTTTTTTTAGTTGTATTGTAGCACTTTGAATACCGAGTCAAGTGCAAGATTTATCTTGATACGCCATCTAAAATTGAGTAATTTACACACAAAATGCAAGTCATCAAACCGTGTCCTAAATAACAAAGAGAATCCTACTTTTGATGGCTACGGAGAAATCATTTATGAACAAGAGTCGAACACTTGGTGAGACTCTTGCCCGTTTGTTTCATTTTATAAAATACTTCGACTTGGGGTTACAGTTTCTTCACAAAGGTCATTTTTAAGAGTATTCCCAAATTCAATAATTGAATGGATTATTTCTTTACAAGCCATATTAATTTTCTAACTGAAAAAGCAAAAAATTGAAATGTTGGTATATTAATAAAAATGTATAATATAAAAAAATCTATACTTATTTTCAATTATATCTGTAAGCTACGAGTGTCTACAATAACGCTACGCATATATTTTGGTGTCTTGATTGTTCATGGGAGTTACGACGTAGCACGAGCTACATTGCTACGAAAGCGTGACGCTTGACGTTGCTTTTATATCCGTAGCTACTTTATAATCTTATCTATTTAAATAGTATTCAGAGATTACATATCGTTAAGTCTAACCTAAAAATCTAATTTGAAAGTCTAATATAGCGTATTTAATTCAACCAAGAATTCCCTAAATGTACCGAGAAACGCGCTCTAAATATGCAAGGCAAAAGAGTTAGCCAGCGGCTATTTTTGGGTGATTTAATGTAATTATGACTTCCTATAGTGAACAGTAGTTATCTTGTTACGTTCGTGCCGCTGCTGACAGCTTTAGATTGCCTACAACCTAAACACGATGCCTATATATAACAAGTAAAGTTGAAGCATGCAACACCGTCCATATTGTGTTGCATAATAAGTGTTGCATAACTTTGCATGTTGTTATTATATATTTTTTGTTAATTTTTGGCACCGGTCTGCAAATAAAACTGTTCCTACAAGCGTCTATTGTAAAATTAAGTTTATTTATAAATCAAATGGTTGTGCTATTTAAATGGTAATTATATAAAAAGTCATTTTATTACTACCTTTAGAAGTTGAAATTTCTTTTCAACTATTCTGATTCTTCAAAAAGTAATACGAAGTTCGCGTGGTTAGCTTGTAGAAAATCCTATTTGCATACTCAATGTAAAAGTCTGCGAAGATGGATGTTTGTTACTCTTTTACGCAAAAACTATTGAATGAATTTTAACGAAACTGTACCGTAAATGTTCATACATCGAAATAACAGTCTACAATTTATAAAATACCAGCTGCTAGTATCAACACTGGCCGCAGCCTTTTAAAGCTTTTTTTAAAACCTTACCTTAATATGTAACCTATGTCCTTTTCCAAGCCTTAGTTTATCTCTGTATAAATTTTCATCATTTTCGTGATAGATAATTGACATGAAAACGCAATAGATAGACTGAGTTATTTTCTCATTTATAATATTAGAAGAAATTGCGGTAGCATATTTTCTTTTACGACAACCGTAGAATATTATAATATGCACATGGTTGTTAGATCGCGTGCGAATTGCACAAATACCATTATTCTCGCTAAAGAATGTCTAATAACGTAATTTTGATAAAATTTTTGAGCCATTACTAGTACAAAATTGGACCTTTGTAAAATTACACAGTCTAGTATTTTTATTTCTCAACTCAAAACTTTTTATGGTTTGGATTTACTGTAATTTAAAATTTATCTTGAGAAATGAAAGCACCTAATATCCGAAGCTATTATCGTGCAATGAATTACAGTACCGACCAAACACCTTATAGCATGCAAATTCTATATGTCCATATGTATATACATATGTAATCTAACTTTAAATGTATTTTACTAAAAATTCTATAATTAGGCCTACTATTTACCCTTTTACTACTAATTGTTCAATATTAGTTAGGTTTTTTTAATAAAGAACAAAATTATTTCAATTAATTTATTTTTTAATAAGCATTCAATGTCGTAACTCATCGTCAGTCTCAACGGCTTCACAGCTGTGGTACTTTGATGAGGTGTCAGGACAACTGTCAGGACAGCTGTCAGCTACTGATAGATCATCAGACGAGGCAGCCGGGGCCTCATGGGCCGCTAACGGAATCAACTCTTCATCAGCTTCAGGGAAAGAAGCTGCTACGCCGTTCCTTTTCATCAGACTTGGGATGGTCTCCTCACGTGGCCAGTAAACTATTTCAACAAGTGAAATTATATAACATATTTAAACATAGTGATAACAAATAGGAATATCTCATAAATGTGAGCCACAATTTATGAGATAAAAAAAGTTGTTGATGATGATAGATGATTCATGAATGATTATGAATTGTAGCTCACATTAATCTCGAATCGATTCATCCGCTATGATGCTACAAAAAGACACATAGAATCAGACACTTAATACGTAATACTGTTGCATCAGAGTTAAAAAGTAATAGAAGAAATACACACATTTTTACAGTTTCTTAAAATAAAAGAGTCATCGAAAGAAACAATAATAAAGTTTCGTAATAAAATATTTATAGCAAATTTCTAAACAGTTCAAGGAGAGGGAGTAAGAATTGAGTAAGAACAATATTTATATCGGCTTCTGCCAAGGTTTTGATCATATTGGTCGGCTCAATGTTGCCAAGTAAAGTCCCGCATATTATGTCGCGAAGCGACTCTCTTAATAAATTGTTATGTAATGGAGCCCGAAATTTTATGGTTCGTCGTTCTCCGACATAACTCAAATACGAGAGTTGTATGCAAATAGAACATTATGTGGGAAGCTGAAAGTATATAAATTTTTTGAGATATTTCGTACGTAAAGTTTTTTCTTTTGTCTCAGTACGATTAGATTTTAATGTTGCTTAAAATAATTTTATTTCAAACTCCTTTGTGCCTACCTGGTTTTTGAATTTGGTTGGAGTTTTTATTGGAGTAGAGGAAAAATATGAGATGTTTAATAATAACATGTGTAAATAGTATTTTCGTGTCGAGTGAAGAGAATACAGTATTGTATTAACTTCATTGATCATTTCTATATAGGCAAATTAGTGATTGGAATCTCAAAGCTAAGACTTGAAATGTAACATGTAATTTATGTCAGACGCGTGGTCAACTTGGCTTCGAAGGCAGTGCTCTAGAATTCTTTTGGAAACAGAAGCGTTGGGTCTTTAAAACTATGCACGATAATTAGAAGAATGCTCACTTGATCGTTTCTCGGGCGGTACTGGTTGCACAGTGGTCGGCGGTGGAGGTTTCGCAGAGCGCAATTTCCTCGGGCTCCGAGCTAAGGCGTGGGAAATACTCGGCAGTCTTATGTCAAGATGGCTGCCCCTCTCAGTGACAATTTTATTGTTCATAGCGTATAACTTCGTGGTTATGTCACGCGCGATCAATGTAGTCACTACTGACGCCAGGTACGGCTCTTTTACGAAAAGGTATTCGAGCGAACTTCGCTGCCAATATACGTAGCGGCAAGATGATGCCGCTACTATTGAGACCTAGAAAATATATTTTTAAATGAAACCGTCTTCTCTATTTAAATGATAAATAAAACAGAAATATACATTCTATAATAATATTTGGAAGTTGGTGACAGAGTTAAAAATTGTATGGTTTTCTGTTACAGATTTTTTAGAAACTATTTCTCGCTTATGAGTAGAACCGAGGTCAATATTAAGAGCAGAAATCGAAGTAATATCTTGATGAATTTTTCAGCTTTTACTGTTAGATATACGACTGAAGTTAAAATTAGGGTAGGTATAATGTTCAGGAATTACATGGAAAACCATTTTGTTTTAAGAATAATGATATTCAGGAAAAGAGCTTCTGTCATTGTAAGTAAGTAAAGTCCCGTGTCCCCTTTATTGGGTTATGGGGCAGATGCATCTCACATCTGTTTCACTGATCGATTTTTCTTTAGGGGCAATTAGGTGATCAGCCTTCTATGCCCTGCCAGACCGAGTTTTTTTATCTCCACCGGGAATCGAACCCAGGACCTCTCGGTTGTAACGCTTACGCGCTTACCACTAGACCAAGGAGGTGATGAGTCCAAGATATATGGACTATGTTATAAAAAAGAAATAATCATAATATTAATAATATTAATACGTGAAGGAAAAAATTTGTACCCATTTTTACGAAAATTACACATTCAAAGTTTACATGGAGAAGAAGTGCATAAAGCTATTTTTTTATATAGAATGCGTTAGAAATAAATTAATTAAAATAAACACTACACACGCTACTGCTTGGATGACATACACGTACATACTGGTAAGGACCTGACTTATTCTTAACTTATGGCCGAATTTCGACTAATGGGCGACGTAAAATAATTACAGACGATAAAGATAAATTTCAATAGATAAAAGAAAAATAATGAACAGCGAAGTTAATAATCAAATCTACATTGTACCATAAAATTTTCATTTGTTTTTTAATATTCAATAGTTGCTGAATCAAGGAACAAGCCCTCAAAACGTATAATAATTGTTTTCAATTATTTTAACAAGTGGCCACTTCGCCTCAGAAAATTACAGTAGAGAAAGCAGGAAAATTAAAATTATTTTAAAAAAACACATTATTTAATTATGAAAGTGGTTTTTATGCATTAATTAACTCTTGATGAAAAAAGAAGAGTGTTATAAGATTGACGTGTCTGTCTGTGGCATCGTAACTCCTAAACGAATCGCCAGAATTCGATGGGGATTTTTTTTCGATGTGGATTTTAGGTACAATTTACGAAAATCAAATCCTCTTAAGAGACTTTTTAAATTGTCTTCAATTCTACTTATCTTTATAAAAATTCCTTAAATGAAAAGCTAGCGAACTAAGTAAACAATGTGGCGTTTACAATCTATTTGAAAGTGTTAAAGTTCATCGATATTTAACCCAGTTTCTTGCATTTATAGCCACTTCGGCTTTACGGCGTATCAGATAGCTATTAGGTCATAATGGTTTTTATACTAATATGTACCGTTTTACTGCTTCAAGTTTAATGAAATTGAATAACATTAAAAAAAATATTGGACACATTTTGAAAACTCTTTCACTTGGTTTTCACACGAGATATTAGTGGACGTGTATTGATTGTCTAACGCAGTTAATTTGTATGAAAATGATATAACGTGTCCTTATATTGGTATGACACTAAAGGTCGAGGTCTAAAGGGCACTAGGCTCCTTCTGAGCGACGTTATTTTATATGCTCACGCAAATAAAATCGTATAAAATGTAGTGAAAAATAAAATAACAAAGTACCTACTACAGTTTTAATTCAGCTAACTGTTTTTAGGTGTTAAATTTAGATTTTAAAAGGTCCAAAAATGTTTATTTTGATCAAACATTCAAAGGCATTAAGGATCGAGCTAATAAAATAATATTAAATATGAAATCGCGTAAACCTTGGTGGAATTTAGGATATAAATACGACTTTCAAATTAAAATCATACCATACAAATATTACCTATAATATAGTAATATACCATACAAATATTTTAGTACTTTTTAGTAGAAAAACTATAAAGTTGCTGTTTCGACTGAGCACGCCCAACTTATCTACGGATTTCTAAAGGACCATTAATCAAAACTAGTTGTGTCAGCTGATGTTATGCGGCCAGAGCAAGCCGAACTAACTTAAAACATATTTATCATACAAGTCGAGCTTGTAAAGCTTATAATAATAGTTACATTTCCTTTTCGACTTAAAACATAAAGTTCTCCATCCAATTGTATTGTGCATGATATGTTTTTGCAAATTGAAAAGTTGTTTTTATCATATTATCAGTTAAGCGGTCATAGAAATATTTCCGTTACGATCTACTGTAGGACATAATTTCATACATTGCAGTCGATGTACAAATTAAAATAAGTGTACTCATATTTTATTATTATTTAGGTTTTCTAAATGACTAATGTAATTTACGTTAAGCGATTGTTTGTCTATAATTATGAATATATATATATATATATATATATATATAATATTTTTTGACTTTTATTGATTTTCTTGTTGAACTAAGTGTTGATAAATATCATGAAAGTATAATGAAGTTTGAATCTTAGCCCGTGCAAGTTTATAAAGAAAAGTCTATGAAGGTTTTTTCTACAACATTTCTCTATATTTTAAACGTTTTCATTGACCCGTCGAAATAGGCGACCTGTACAGCTCACAACTTATAGTACCTTTTCATATAGAACGGATTGGAGCGTAACATTTAGGCAATGTAGGTCATTCGAGACGGTTCGTCACGGTGTCAGCAATTTCTCCCCTAAATAATGATCTCATCAAAGGTTTAGACGTTTTGTTTAACCGCATTGCTAAATTTAATGAGGTTATATGACGTTTGATGTTCTTAATAATTCATGTGCTTGAGTTGTGGAGGAAATATTTGTATTTTTCTTTGAAATGTAAACTCAAAAACTCTACGCATATTTCAGATACATAACGACTTTGTAT
Source organism: Aporia crataegi (assembly GCA_912999735.1). Taxonomy (NCBI): domain Eukaryota; kingdom Metazoa; phylum Arthropoda; class Insecta; order Lepidoptera; family Pieridae; genus Aporia; species Aporia crataegi. The sequence continues at coordinate 1,253,095 of OU538742.1, forward strand.
TTGTAAATATATTTAAATACCTATTTTATTGTATATATAAAGAAATTTTAAATATTATTATAAATAAATAATTACTTTTAAAAGCTACGTTCCAAGTAACACGTGTGTATTTAGTTAAATTATTTTGTTGAAAAATGGTTTTTAAAAAGCTTTCGTTACAACAAAACCTAAACTCGAGTAAAATTTAAAACAATTCTAAAAACTCATTGATTTGATTATAACAAATGAGAATATCTCATAAGCTGATGAATATATTTTAATACACTGTAAATTCCATCTTAAGCCGGCTTTCAAAAACCTATATATTCCATATATCCTGTAGTTTTAAAGGTCAAATTCAATAAGTAAGAATGACCCAATTTCAGATTGTATTGAGATTAGTTTCGTGTCAGTAGAGGGCATTAATGAATCCAGTAAAGAGCCTTATCGAGCAAATATGAACTTCCGCAGGGGCCTCAAACGTCATGTATGGCAGGCATACATAGCAGGTACAAAAGGAATTAAGGTCATGCACTCTTACGGGTCAGCCACGGAATTGCCTTTAGTGTGTTACTTCGCTTACTTAGTAATGTGATTATAGACTTCAATGTTATATAGATCCCATATATTAAAGATTTTATTTTTGCTTGTGTTGACCGCCACCTTGGTCTAGTGGTAAATGCGTAAGAGTTTCAACTGGGAGGTCTTGATTCGATTCCCGGCGGAGATAAAAAACTCTGGCGGGCAGGGCATAGAAGGCTGATCACCTACTTACCTCTAAAGAAAAAAATCAATCAGTGAAACAGATGTGAAATGCATCTGCCCATTACTCCACTAAGGGAGTGCACACTCATATATTAAAGATTTTACCTTTAATAATCTAAAGTCGCTTATGTATGTAAACAAAAACATAGTAGCAATTGGGAAAAATCTACAAAATAATCTAAAAAAATCGCTACAGTAAGATATTTACTAATCAGAAATATTTATTTAATAACTCACCTTAAACTTTTCATCAATTGTGGCTCTGCTCGATTCAAACTCTGGGGAGTCGAGGAATTCGCACGGAAGAATGGGATGGAGGAATTGATGACCACTCATAACGTTTACCTGTTACAAAATTATTAAATCTATACAGATAAATTAAATTGGAGTGTCTGTTTGTAATATTAAATTAACCGCTTTTTACTAAAAATATATGGATACACGGTACTTACATATACCAAAATAACATGTATTTTTTTATATTTTTGTCTGTCTTTTTGTTCCGGTTAATCTCTGAAACAGCTAGACCGATTTTGATGGGATTTTAACTTTTTTTCTGGTAATGTAATAAGGAGTAACTTAGGCTACTTTTATTTTAGATATTAATATAAATAATAAAATTTAACTATTCCGCGGGGATGAAGTACATAATACATATTACATATCTATTATTATTTTCTTGTTTGCTATTTTACTTTATGTAGGCTATATAACTCAACGTGGGTCAAACCGAAGGGCACAGCTAGTTTAAAATAAATTAAGTTTAAATATATTTTTTTAAGCTTTAGCCAGCATGTAAGCGATCTTGTACGTAATTCTATACAATTAATTCCTGATTTTAACTCTTGTTGAGTGACAAATATATATAAAAGATTTAATTGTTATGTTATTGTAACATAAATATAAAATAATAATTTGTTTCCATTCACCGTATATGTTGCAAAGTTTAGTTAGGAACTATTACTAACATATCGACCTGGCAAACGTTGGCACGTAAACCAACAATAATTGATTAAAATACCGCTGTATTTGCATAATGTTTGGGATACTCCACTTAAGTTATATTCTCAAGCAATGAGACATGATAATGGAAGGTTATTTCGTACTAGTAAATGGCCGATCAACAAGTTTCAGTATTATGAAAATTTCATCCAATCTCATAACATTATTGTTTCGTATTGTGTAGTCTCGAGGACTAGGAGATATGTTTTTCATTCTAATTTAAAAGCAACTGGTTGTTGTAACTTTTTCGTAAATTAAAAGTGTGTTAGCAATATTAGATAGGAATAAAATTACGACTACGTAAGCTCTCAAAAAAACCGAATGAAAATTTAAAAGAAAAAAGAAATTGAAATCCGATTATATCGATTTTGAATACAGAAGCACTAAGTTTCTAGCAATATTAGATAGGTATAGACAATATAGATACCAACACAATCACCTCAACTCTAAAAAAACCGAATGAAAAACTTAAAAAAAAAAAGAAATTGAAATCCGAATATATCGATATTGAATGTATAAGCATCGTAGCTTCTAGAAATATTAAGTAGGTATAAATATACGTAACATCAGAATCACATCAGCTCTAAAAAAAAAAGAATAAAAAAAAATAGATTGCCGTCCCAAAGTATCGATTTTGAATGTAGAAGCTACAATACCATAGACAGGATGCACAGAAATGTCAAACGTCACACACACGTGTCAAATGTCTCACGTGCTACTAATAGGAGGAAAAATCTGTGAACGACTTAATGCTGCCATAATTGAACAATTTGTGACAATTCAAATATAAGAAGAACTCAGCAATTTGTGGTGTTGCCACAACATTGATCTACCGTAGCAAGCATTATTAATAGAATGATTAGTCCTAAATGATATTGATGATTCAAGCATTCAATTGAATGTTCGTTCAAGCGGAGTGTTGCGGTTTTGTGGCTATATGGTATAAGTAGAACATCGTTAGTATAATTGGAGTATTGAATGATGAAATGAAACAATAAAAGGCAGCCTAGAGTCTAAGCTTACATAATGACTTTATATTTGTCGTGGTTAAGTAATTCTTGCGTTTGTTTATTTATTAGTTTAACTATATATACAGTTAGTGAAAATTGACATTATCATGTATCTAATATATAATACATTTCAAAATTTTATAAAAATATACAAAATTTATATAATTCATCACTGTTACGGCAAACTACGTGTTGCCACCAAAGTCCTGGGTTCAATATTCATAATTCAATGAGCATAGGAAGGCTCATTAACTTGCCTTTAAAGAAAATTATCAGTGAAACATTCGGGACTTCACTTATACATGGTGGATTTTTTTTTCCATTAAATGATAGCAATTTTAATTATGTATAATGAAACATTAAAAAATAAAATGATTAAATAAATGTTTATATGTTTACTAGCTGACCCGGCAAACGTTGTTTTGCCATATTAATTTTTGGGGTTAGCTATCCTTATCACTTAGGGGTATGAAAAATAGATAGTAGCCGATTCTTAGACCTACTGAATATGCATATAAAATTTGGTAAAAATCAGTATAGCCGTTTCGGAGTAGTAAGGTAACTAACATTGTGACACGAGAATTTTATATATAAGATTAGATACATAGAATTCAATCTAATAAAAGCATATTAAAATGAAAATTTTACCTTTCCAGACAATAGTAAGCCAAGCCTGTCCGTCTTGGTGAGGTTTTGCATGGCGTAGGCTTCGCCAGCGTGAAGTGACATCACATGGGCAAAGTCAGGAGACACCATGCGTTTGAATTGCAGCCTTGATACCTGGTTATGGAACAAATTTTGACTAGCTTATACCCGAAACTAACGAAAATAAATATTTTTATTTTTCTCATCTTTTATTAAGTTATTGTATATACCTATCAAAATCAAAATTTATTTCACTTAAATATAATACACTAGCGATACGCCCCGGCTTCGCAAGGATATAAAACATATATAAAAACCTTCCTCTTCAGTCAAACTATCTATTGAAAAAAACCGCATCAAAATCCGTTGCGTAGTTTCAAAGATTTAAGCATACAAAGGGATATAGGGGAAGAAAAAGCGACTTTGTTTTATACTATGTAGTGATATAAAAAAGGCCATCTTCCATCAGACGCCTCCGTATTTAAATAATTTAAATTCTATATAAAAATAATCAATTTTATTTACCTTAAAAGGTTCAAAAAGTGTATGATACACTTCTTCTAACTCCGGATCAAACTTGACTGGTCGCATTTCATACACCAAATACACAACTTGGGCCAGGTTCAAAAAAACGAAGCCAAAGTTCCACGAGAATGCATCGGGTGAGCAAATCACATGCCACGCCCAAACGGAATATAGCATAAAAGCTAGAACAAAACATAATATAATAAATAAAATATAATCTTTATATGTATAAATCAATTGCTGTTCGTTTGGCTCGCTAAAACTCGAGAACGGCTGGGCCGATTTAGCTGAATTTGGTTTTGAAATGTTTGTCATAGTCCAGGGAAGGTTTGAACTGTTCCTACTTTCCTTTTCCAGATTCATTCAGAGATTTCCAGTCTACCTTTTAAATTTCACCGGATCAGTTAGTTTTAAATAAAAAAGTCCTAAATTAAATAAACCACACCATCATGAATAGATTAAAAATATATAAATGTTATTAATTCTCAAAAATATAAAATAGAATACGTTGAATTCTTATATTTGCTGACTAGCTACAACCACAATTTTGTCCAAGTCACTAAGCGATTGAAATGATGCAACATACCTGAAAACTTTCGATAACGGATTGATAAAAAGTGCATTTCAATCGGTTGAACCATTTCTGAGGTTAGCTCGTATACGCACAGCTGCTCTACGATTTTAGTATACAGTATAAATTAGTTACAGATACACACAAGGCTTGTAAAGTTGTGTGTAGCCAAAATACAGTCTGTGTTAATTTTATCGCTATACTAACACGTAAGAAATATAAGATTTTTGTCTATTACGTCTACATGGATTAAAAATGTCTAAGGTTTAGGTATCTTAAAGAGTCTATCTTTATATCGTAAAATAAGCCGTAAAAAATACTCTGTTCAAGGGCATGGTCTGTTTAACAAACATCTGTTCAATATAGGTGTTACTGACTGAGAGACGGTCGTCCACATTATTCTGGAGTGCACGGGTGTGACACCTACCGGGTCAAATACTTGGGGTCACCACGGACTCTCCCCGAGGTTATTGGTGACACCAGAGGTTTGATAAACTTCGGAGAAGCTGGGATAGCAGGATTAGCCGCCCAGCTCAATATGCAAAATAGGCGCACTGTAGACGTTAAGTTGCGGAAATAAGCCCGCTCTTACTTATACTCTGTTTAATTATTTTAAAGTACAATAAATTTTTAATTGCATATAGTTAAAAAAACTAGTAATGTTTCAATAACTTACCAAAAATTAAAATTGTATGCATCCATAATTGACCCTTTTTGGTACTTGGAGCGCAATACGAAGCCACGAACAACAGATTTGAGAGCTAAACAATCAAGTTATATGTAATCTATAACTATACTGACATATTTTCATAAGTGGGAGTACCAGTTAATATTCCATCTGACTCAATTGTTTAACATGATCCAGAATACAGAGACAAGATTGTGTAAATTATTCGTCGTCAGTTCCAACCGAACTAATAAATACCCGTAGCATGGCCTAAAACACTCATCTCACTCTTTCATTCTCACTCTCACTCTCTGTCCTCGACCAGTGCACTTGGTCGTGAAGTATCGCAGTGATATTAGTGGTGAAAAAAATCTAATAGTGTGGTGTGTTCTGTTGTACTGGTCTGTCATGTTTCAAACATTTAACATCTCACACCTCACGCAAGCTGCATCTTACATTATATTTTTATTTACAAATATTTATTTATTTACAATAAGAAACAAAACAGATACCTACATCATAGATAACTAGGTACATAAAGCCAGACTCTATATTTTTATATTCAGATTACCTGAAAAAGTGGATGTTGTGTAATTCTCCATAGAGGACACCACGGCCAAAACCACGGACCTAAAACAAAATTTTTGAATTAGCCAAAATGAAATACAGATATATCATACGTAGGTATAAAATTGTATAAAGACAATTAGGAAAATAATAATATGTTATATTACATTTTTTTTTGTATTTAAAATTTCTTATTTTTTTACGAAAAATAACCTTTTTTATTATTTTTAATTTTTCTTGCACCTACCTCCTGACATCCAAATAGTTCAAAATAGAATTAAGACATAATATAATATATTGTACCTGATGGCATGGTATAATTTATAGCACCGAAATCATGAAGTGAACCATTTTCTCCAGGCCACGTAAAATTGTATTCACCTATTTCTAAATAATCTGTTTTGGTCTCTGATAAACCACGATGAGACATGTTGAATTGATTTAATTTTAATTAATCTATATAAGGTTACATGTGTCTTAACACAATATTAAATCACTATTCGTTTTAATATTAACATTTCACAACAATTTATTATTGTACTTCCTATAACGTCATTCGCGCCAAAATCAATAATATCCGCTTCTCAGCAGCTGTCTGATGTCTGTCATATTTTTAAAGTGGATTTTAATGCCACCTAGTTTGCTACATAACACCGGCTCCGCACGTTGGCGCCAGCGTTGACCCCAACGCCACTCACTCAACTTGTGGATCTAGAAAATAGCATTGGCTCAAATGTTGAAGCGTCAATGAATTTGTGCCAACGTTCAGGATCTGTCCACAAATTGGCGATTTGCTCGTGTTTTATTACCGTGTTTTATGATGCGTTGTCATCTATCTATCTTCTTTGACGTGGCTTTTTCTTTTTTTACAATAACAAATGTAAATTACACGCACTCAGTTCTGTTAAAGCGTTTAGAGCAATTTTGATTTCGATATTGGCCATCTTTACATGGGCTCTGACGGAAACGAACTAATATAATAGCCAACGTGTATACGCTACACCAAATTAACCAACCAACGTTTGTACCAGCGTTGGCGTAATAAATAACGTTCCATAAACTAGAGTTTCTCAATATTACAAAATTTATGCACAACTTTATGTCAGTTTGTTAACATTGACATCTCATTCCATAATCAATTCCTTTGAGGTGTACCTAATGATCAATGTGATCGAGTGAATTTATTTTACGATAAATATCCATAAGCGTATTTGCCATGAGGTAGCATCGGTCAATAGTTAAAACAATATTTTAATATTATGTCTTAAATTTTGTTTGAATACAAAGTTTTTCGGGAATGCCAAACATGAATAATGCCTCCGTCACCACCGGTAAGTGCTTTAATTTTGGGAATAATATATTAAAATTGTATGAATCTTATTGTTATAATAATATTTTTTACATTATTGAACGTCTTTGAATTTATCCAATCAAATAAACTAAACTATGGTTTGCTGTGAACATTATCACATTGTCAAGGTCCAGCCATTATGTCCTGAAATAATATATATGTATTTTTCAATATAGGAATTTCTAAAATCAATTTGTCATATCGAATGCATTTTTGTACCTGTTCTTAATTATTTAGTTCAACACTAATAACATTAGAGTTTGAGAAAAGTATATATATATTTAGAAATTTTATAATATTACGTTTTTTGAAACTAAGAAAAGCCTGGTTTGATATTGATAATAAACTTGATTTAAAATACTATGAAATTAATCAGTTATTTTAATACTTAAAACTAATATATCCTATTACCATTCAGAAATGTATTTATTTTTCAAATACCAGTATATACCAATATACTGATAGTAATATGTATACCAGCAAATAAAATATATACTAATATAATATATATTTCTTTAAGTAATTATTAATAGTATTTTATGTCATAAAGATATTAGTTGATACTCTTACTACTCAATAAGTCGTAAATTATCAACGAACAGTTTAAATTGCTTGTGTTATGCAGATAATAGCCTTGATTGTGTTTTGATATTATATAGGTCATATCTATTAGTTGTAAATAGGGAATTAAGAAGCATGGGTCTACTAATCCTTTAGTGTGTGAGTGAACAGAAAAGGTTAATTAGGTTAGATATATTATTAAAGAGATATGTTTTGATATTTTTAAAATATTCCAATATTAAATTTAGAATACAGAAGGTATTATATGGTGACCACCATATAATTATAAAGTTAAGTTTGTATTGTTTTTTCTTTTATATGCATATAAAAGAAAGAAGCCATGGAAAATTCATTTGAGAAGAAAATATCATTCCATTAATACAAGGAAAATTAAAGGCACTTTCTGTATCATTTTTTTTTGTCATTTCAATTTAATATTTATGGTTGTAATTTATATTTCAGAAGAATATGAAGTGATAGGTGAAGCACACTGGCAGATTTTAGAAGGATCAGATGATCAGGCAATCAGAATATATGGTTATAAATATTCACAACTGCGTTCAATCATTTTTCATGCAATATGTATAACCCTCTGTGGGCTCCCATACTTTGCTCTGGCATACTATCCAGCTTACAACCGCAAAAAATATATAAAATGCAGCTTAAAAAATGCTGAATATATTTGTGGTTAGTAAATTTTGGATTTTGTACTAGTTAAATTACTGACATCTGTACTATTTATAATTATACTGTAAAAATGTATATGAATAAAAAAATAAGACTTGTTTGCTTTAGTGTCATAGTGAATGGTAAAAATTTCTTGGAACTATTAAAAATGTGAATATCGATAGTTTTGCTGAGTCATATTATGTTTATCTTTGTGTCATCTTTTATCTTTATATTAAACAAAAGATATTTTTACAGTAATGGATAGTGAAGGGACCTTCACAATTGAGAATGTGGAAACAGTAGATTTGAATCTTTTGAACCACAGGGATAATACACTTCGTTTTTTTATATACCAACATAGTCGTTACATCTGGCTGAATGATCAAGGAGCATTTATCAATGTGCAGGCACTGAACGAAAAACTTACGTTAAATTTATTAATGGAAAATATGTCTGGAATTAATAAAAGACAACAAAATGAGCTGTAGGTATTTTGTTTACGTTTTGGTGTACATACAATTATATATACATATGAGTTGGTTACATCTCAACTAATATTATTAACTCACCTTAACTTGCGATTTTGTTCTTATGTATAATACAAAACATACCCTATGTTACTCAGATATAATCTAATCGTTCTTTCAGTAAATTTTAAAATTGGTCTAAAATATAAATGATTTTCCTTTATAATATTAGTACTGATGACAAACTGATTTTCTGAACCAATCTATACTAATATAAAATAAAAAAAAATTATGTTTGTAATGCAATGTAATGTAAAAAAACTCAAAAACTACTGTATCAATTTAAAAAATTCTTGCATTAATGGAAGGCTTGACTCTTACTGAGAGACAGGCTGTGTTGTATTGTGATCAAGTCGCGAGTAAAAGATTTTAGAATCATTATTTATTTCATTTTTAGAATTAAACTGTATGGAAAAAACTCTGTGGAGGTGGAAGTGAAGAAGTACTGGACAATATTCAGCAATGAAGTGTTCAATCCGTTTTATTTGTTTCAAATATTTTCGATAATTCTCTGGTCATTGGATGAGTATTACCAGTACGCTACATGTGTGTTCATCCTATCTGCAATCTCCTGTATGATGGCTCTTTATCAAACCAAACAGGTAATTTATTAACACTAATTACCTGCCCTGACTCTGTCCCTTAGTGGGGTTAACAACTGTTTCACTGATCTATTTTTCTTAAGGGCAAGTATGTGATCAGCCTTCTATGTCCTGTCAGACCGAGTTTTTTTTTATCTCCACCTTCCCAGTGGAGATACAACACGACAAACACAGGACCTCCCGGTTGTAACGCTTACGCTTATGCTTCCACTGAGATTGGTATCTGCTTTTATTAATAAATTCGCATCAACTAATCTTAAAACTGGGAAACTGATTTAAAAAAAGTATTATTATTAAAATAATTGGTAATTTGAAACAATTTGTGTTATGAACAATAAATAATATTTATGGAATATATATGATTTTTAAACTATAACATACAAAACATGGTTATAATATAATGGGTCGCCTTACGCCTTATCCCTAACCCTATCCATTGAAAATGCTCATTAGTTAGCCTTGAAATGTCTACAATTTTACTTCCGTATTGCGTGACTAATCGGCAAAATTGTTAGACGATGTAAAGATAAGATAAATTGTATAGAGAGAAATTTCTCGGAGAATGTATATTATTTTTATTTTATGGGCTTTTGTTTGAAAAATTTAACTTTGACGTTAATTGTATTTATCAGGTAGAGAAAAATATTCTATTTTCATACTTGATGTTGCTTTTCCTTATTTTTGTTTAGCAATGAGTATAATATCCGCAATACTAACTAACGACTCGGGCCATAAATAATCGGAATCTTGCTTTCTCTTTCGCACCTGCACAGAATATAGAGTGGGACTCGCACCCGTAGTGCTGTGCAAGTGTTTAACGCATACCAAAGTAATGTAGATAAAAATAATTAACATCACAGCTTAACTTGGTCAAATTGTTTTTCCGAAAATCTTCCATTATGATGTTGTTTCACGAATAGAGTTCTATCGAATGAGTTATGCATTTTGACGTTAAGCCTGTTATAGTAGTATATTTTGCTATCAATAATACCTAATGACGAATTCATTGTTCATTATTTGCTTATTTACTAGTCATGTGTATTTAGCCAATTATTAATAAATACCTAAATTGCTATTACTCGTAGAATCATATTTTATTATCGTATGCGTAATGACCCACAACACCTATACCCACAAACCTAGTTAAATTATTTTCCAGCTAAAAACAAATTACCCATATAACATTACTTTTAATCTTAATACTTATAATAATTACATCGAAATTAACATACATAATTAAATATTCTATCGACACGGTCCATCTCTACGATAAGTGACTTATGACCCAACGGCCAACCCGCCAATTTTTATTGCGAATACTATTGTAATATTATATTTTCAAAACAAAACACAAATAGGTTGTTTCAATAAGTCTTATGTTTGGCATTATTGGTATTGTTTTGTTTTTTTTTTCTTTTATAAGAGTTTTTCTATATAAAGAGGCTCACTTAGAATAAGCGGTTCGCCGCCTATGAACACCCTCAACGCCAGGGTCGGGTGCATGGCCGGCCTTTTATAAGAGATACGCTCTTTTCATGAAGGTATCTAAACAGAGAAATAATTCTGTACTTATAATAATAAATCGGAGGAGTCGTACAATTTGCAAAACAAAAGAGCAATTCTTCAAATCGGTTCTTAATAATGAGCCTCGCAATCTCGTAACAAACGTCCAAAACTCAATTGAATTGACGACCTCCTTTTAAATTCTGGACAAGGTTTAATAAAATAAAAGTAAGTGTATGTTACAATTTTTTTAAATCTATATGTATACCCTTATCTAATAACTTATCTGCCGACAAAAGCCAATCTAAAGCAGGGATGGGGAAACTTTTTCCTTCGCGTGCCAATATAATACTAACGAAATATGTGGTGGGCCAAGTTGTTGAATTTTTGGCTATGTTAATTACTGCAATAAAAATATTAATATGTATGTATTTTCTGAAACATTAATTTATTGTGCAATATTACAAAATAACTATTTGAATAAAAAAGAAATTGCAAATTGTAATTATATTTAAGTTAGCTGCGAAATAGAAGGTTTTATTTTCGATTTTCGCTCATCCCGCCCGCGCTCACAAAACACTGCGTGATTGTTCTATCATCTATGCAAGCTGGCCATTGTCAATGAGAATGAAATTACTAAAAATACGAGATATTCTCTTGATTTTTGTTTGATGGTTGCGGGTCGGATTTCAAGCTTTCGCGGGCCGGATATGGCCCGCGGGCCGTAGTTTCCCCATCCCTTTAGATTTTTAAGACTTCATCTCAATGTATTATTTAAACTTTCGTTTAAATAAGTAATTTTCAATTCCAGATGAGTATTAAAATTCACAAAATGGCGGGTTCCACCAGCACATTCACGGTGAGCGTCCTCCGACCGTCTCGTACAGGTCGCGAGGAGTGCGTGGTCAATGCAAGTCGCCTCGTCCCCGGCGATGTGCTGGTTCTGCCACCTGATGGATGTGTCATGCCCTGTGACGCCATGCTTCTTACGGGATCCTGTATTGTCAACGAGAGCATGCTGACCGGTTGGTAATATTTTTTTACACTTGAGCAAAGGCGAAAGTTGTGATCTCAGTTTGAATTTGTAATTTAGCTTTAGTTAAAATATATTAGTTAGTATTTAATCATATTTATTTTTCTAGAAAAAAATACGAAAAATATTTTAAGAAAAATGTCAAATGTTCATCTATTTAGGTTCAGGGTTTGAATTTCGAGGAAGAAAAAAAATGTTTCGTTTTGGTAGGCTCAGAAGGCTAAAGAAAATGATTAGTGAATTAGATACAGAAATGTGTCTGCATGCTGCACTAGAGGTTACAGGTCTTTTATATATGAATATGAAATGACTTACAGGTGAAAGTGTGCCAGTGATGAAGGGACCCCCGTGTCCAACGCCAGAAGTATACTCGACGGAGATTCACAAGAGACACACTCTCTTCGCGGGAACACATGTCATACAAACTAGGTTTTATGGGAATAATCAGGTGAGAGCTTTTAGATCATATTGTCGTTAGAATTATATGGCATAAATAGCTATGGTATGTGCATGAAATGGTAATGGTAACTAAAAAATAATACAAAGAAATAAAATTTACTAAACACTTGTTAGGAGACTGAGAGTCCGCAGTGTTATATTTAGCTCAGCAATATATAAACGCCTGACAGAATCTGTCTGTTACGTTTTCACGCCTAAACTATTACACCGATATTTGTGTACGTTAATACACATAATAGAGCTTTATAAAGGAAAAGGTTGAAAATTTAGCGAAAATCGCGGTCGGAGTCGCTGCTTAAAAGTAGTAATAAAAGGAGTGTTAATAAACGAATGTATATATTTTTACAGGTCTTAGCAAAAGTAGTTCGCACAGGATTTTACACGGCGAAAGGAGAATTGATAAAAAGTATATTGTTCCCAAAGCAGTTTGACTTCCAGTTCTACAAGGACGCGGTGAAATTCGTTATTTTCATGTTCTGTATCGCCGCTATTGGAATGGTTTATTCGATATGGCTGTATTTGCAGAGAGGGGTGAGTCTGCATTAACTATCACTCGCGACTTTTTCCGCTGGGCAAATTTAATAAGGCCTGTGTCGTTTAACATGATTCTAGCTCCCCATCAGTGAAATGAGTTGTAAAATTGATGCAGTAGTTTATGAGTTTATTTATTACAAACGAGAAATAAATATATAAATTTATTTTATTTATGTAATTATTATTTCAATTTGGTAATAGAAATTTTCAATGATACATGTAGAAGTATGAATATAGGAAGATATTCTCTTTTTTATCTCGATATATAACTATTTTTAAAGTTTAACTATGAATTTGTGGGGAATTCTCCGAAACTTTGTCTAGAAATGGTAACTGTGTATTAGCTTATCAAGATGCTGATAGAATGCAAGGGCGTGGCCGATCAACGGGCTAAATTCTCCAATCTACAGCATCGCTTCCGGAAGTCTGCAGCAGCCTTGGGGGACTGCTCGGTTTTTGGGATAGCCTGGGATGGTTGGAGTAGGAAAGAATAAACAAATACGCACAATGGCCCAATCATGAGGCTAAGTGCGTACTACGCCCCCGTAAAACTAACTAACTAGCTTATCAAGATTTAATAGGTTTTTTATTATATTTAATAGAGTTCCTTGGGGACAATAATACTTCGGACACTGGACATAATAACTATCGTAGTTCCACCTGCGCTCCCTGCCGCCATGACGGCCGGGATCGTATACAGTCAGCAGCGATTGAAGAAGAATAAAATATTCTGTGTATCACCTCCAAAAATTATTATCTGTGGCAAGCTTCAAGTCATGTGCTTTGATAAGGTAAGACCATAGACGTTATAAAATGAGTTCTCTATTAGTGTTTGATTGAAATTTCGTAACGCCTAGTGATACTTTTATGTAAATTAAATATAAAAGTTTTTTTTTTAAAATCTGGATGTTATATATATTTTTTTTACACACTTGCACTGGAGTGCCACGTTCGGCCTCATCGCTAATCAGCGATCTATTCCAGGCAACCCACAATTTTTTGTTGATTTGGTTGAATTTCTTCAGGCAAGCCTTTAGAAATTCAACCACTCCTCCGTACCACTTAAGACACCGTCCGGCAAGTGGCAGCCTTACCAGAGACCGAATACAAATAAAAATTAAATTATAAATTGTATTCGGGACCGGGGATCGAACCCGGTACCTCAGGCTTCGCGGTACGCTTATAAGACCGCTTAGCCACTTTAAATCCCCACGCAGGTACCATATGATTAAGTTCTGTGTCTCTGTCTATGGCATCGTGGCTCTTTAACGAATAGACCGATTCGATACGGTTTATTTGTTTGTAAGCTGATGTGATCGTGATAAATCTTAGCTATTATTAGCAATTTATTATTATTATTATTAATAATAATAACATTTATTGCAGAATTATTCCCATAGCTTTGTTAGTAGTATTTTCTTAAAACCTAGTGTTCTTATTTACTTTAGAAGTTACAATAATTAAAAATGAAATAAACAAATGAATAAAATTTATGATAATAATAATAATTATAAAATTATTACATTTATTAATAAATTTATTACAACACTATTATATAGTGTTGTAAAAAAAGTTATACACCACTATTATATTATAAACACTCATACAGCAAGTTGATAAAAATGAAATCAATAACACAAGTACAATATATACAAAGGCAGTCAAACAAAACAAAGGCTTGGTTGGCGGTTACCAAGAGTGAAGATACACGGCAAAAAAATAACATCACAAAAGAACAAAATCAAACAAATACAATGTTCATAAATAATAATAATATAGCATTTTATTCAGGTCTTAAATGCTTACAATAAATTTATATCTAAAACTACACATACTCTTAAACTAAATATACTTCTTAAACTAATATCTGTTCCTTGGTTATCATCACTAGATCTGTTTACCAGTCGGCAAAGCCTCCTCTAAACAATGTTCATACACATCTGATTTTTTTAAAGCATCATGTACATTTTTCAGACGGGAACCCTAACTGAAGACGGCTTAGATCTATACGCGGTGATTCCTTCAAATGAAAATGATAGTTTCGGACGTTGTGTGGACGATATAACCTCCCTCCCTTCCAAGAGTCCCATTGTGCAGGCGCTGGCCTCATGTCATTCGTTGACAAGTATTCAGGGGCAGTTAAAGGGGGACCCGCTCGATTTGAAGATGTTTGAGTTCACACAATGGGTAAGTAATATAAGTGGATAACCCCTACTGGGGCATGAGGCCACTGCTGTATCTGTTTCACTAATCATTTTCTTTACAGGCAAGTAGGTGGTCAGTCTTCTGTGCCTACCGAACCGAAACTTTCATACTAGAGGTTAGGAAATTTTAGTTTCCATTGAGGATTTCTTAAACTTTTCAATATAATAAAGCTTTAAATAATGTGTGTATATTAAATATGATTATTTATTAACACATCAAATACACTCCTACAATTTATAAATCTTTGAATTCTCCTAACAATTCTATTACAGAACAAACTAACACTTCACAAAAAGACACATGATTTTTAATATGAAAATAAACAATATTAATAAATGTACTATACTGTTTATTATCAAATTACAGTAAAAGCTCCTTATTCGCGCTTCCTTCATTCGCGTTTTCACTATTCGCGGATTAAAAAATTGAGACCCAATCCCTATATTCGCGGCTAAAGATTTCTTTATTCAACCAAATATCCTTTGTAAACGCTTCGATAAATGGAGTAATAAAAAAGTAAAATAGACCTTATTTACAACTATGTAATAAATATGTTATTAAATGATATCGCCGCTGATTGGTTTCCGACTGACTGGAAACCGACTTGGAGGAAATGTTAAATTCACAGCCCATTGAAGAAGAGGCTTCAACAAGCTCCGGAAATGTGACATTTAATCTGAAAAATCTTAGTGAATGTTAAATGAGCTTTGTGATTTCTTTATGAAAATTGATCCGTCTATGGAACGAATCCTTATTTTTAAGAGGCAAATTTCTAATGCCACTGCTGAATATCAGTTTGAACTGAGAGTCTTTAAAAACTGTCAAGTAAAAAAAAATTACAAAATTCTTTAAACTGTTACCTAAGCCTGAAGATAATAATTAATAAGTATAGTCAAAAACTTTAATTTAATTGTTTTTTTATTTTGTCACCTAGGAACGTATCCCCTAGAATCCCATATAAAATACCATTCCATATTCACGGTTTCTGTATTCGCGGCATATTTATGAAACGTATCCCCCGAATAAAGAGCTTTAACTGTATTATAAACTACCAAAATACGATGAATTTGGCCTTTATACTTTGTTGATAACAACCATTTACTATAATTAAAATAATTCTATTTAAATAGTTTATTATTTTATATTTCTAAAACGCTGAGTTATGGGAGTAATTCGTGATTTATTAGGTGTTAGAGGAGCCGGGCCCAGAGAATACTAGATACGACAACCTTACCCCAGCTATCGTCAAACCGCCGTCCACAAGGAATGAAGACTTGCAGAATTTGGACAACTTGGACCCGTTAACCATGGAGATGCCATATGAGGTTTGGGATTTTTATAATTTGCAACAGATTTCTCCTTGTTTCAACAAAATCTTTATGAGAGAAGTATGGGAGAGACGAAAGAAAGCTTTTAAAATGACTTTTAAAACGAATATCACACATTAAATTATCTAGATTTCTTCTCATTAGATTATTTTAGTCTAGTCTCATCTCGTATGACTGGGTTGCCTGGAAGATACGCTTCGAAGCTATAAGGCAACTCATTATACAGTATCCATGTTTACTAGTATGTATTAGGTTTTTCTACAATGCTATAGTGTAAAAAATCATAAAATAATAATTAAAAAAAAAACGTATAGCGCTTATAATTATTATAGGTGATAGATAATAAATATACCAGCTTTGTCCCAGTTAAACTAAAAAAAGTTTATTTTTAAATATCGTATTACTCAGCTCGACCGCCTCCGTCTTGGGTTCGAATTCAGGGGGAAACAAAATGAATGTTTCGGTTGGGTAGGTACAGAAAGCTGATCACTGAGTTGCCTGTAATGAAAATGACCAAAAAGCTGATACGGAAATGTGTCTGCTCCATGTCCCACTAGGGGAATTCACTATATTACTCAACTGCCTCCGATAAGTGGTTCACGTGTTTGCTTGAAATATGATCGTGAACCTCGGTCCTACGTTCGAATATAGGAGAAAAAAATGTTTTAGTTGAGAAGGCATATGAGGTTGATTGCTTGTAAAGAAAATGTTAACTAAATAGATTATGTAATGTTAACAGATGGCCTTACCCAAATAGATTTTTACTTGATTTTGACATATTTTTAATTTTTATGAATAATAAATATGTATTGTAATATGTTATTTTTAGATTGGTCTGTTGCGTAGATTCCACTTCTCATCGTCTCAACAATCCATGGGTGTTATTGCAAGAGTGTTGGGACAACCTTCGATGGTTTATTACGTAAAAGGAGCACCGGAAAAGGTACCTAAAATATCTATAAATGTGCAAGTTGGTTGTACCTACCAGTACCAACAAACAAACAAGAGTATATATTCTTAAATATCGTTTTTGATTGATTTTCGGTGATTTTTTTATTAGATTTTAAGGGTATTTAAAAATGTTGTTTTAAGTTTTTTGTAAGATTTTTTTTCTTTAGGGTATACTTTTTGATCACAGTCAATTAATGATGCTTGAAAGAGTTATTTGTCAATTTTGACAATTGTCTATTGACAGAATGTCTGTAAGCTTTTATTGATATGCTAGCCGAACCCGCGAAATTCGTATCTCTTCAGAGTTCCGAAACATCATTCTATAGAAAATTTATGAGGAAACGAATTTTCTTCATAAACACTTCGTGAATTGTTCTATATTTTTAATAGTTATACTGCTTTTCTTGGATCAGACGAATCCAACAAACAAAAGATAATTAATTTTATAATTTAATTTGTATTTGTATTCGGTTTCTGGTAAGGCTGCCACTTGCCGGACAGGGTGTCATAAGTGGTAAGGAGGAGTGGTTGAATTTCTACAGGCTGGTCTGCAGAAATTCAACCAAACCAACAAAAAATTGTGGGTTGCCTGGAAGAGATCGCTGACTAACGATAAGGCCGCCCGTTGCACTCCAGTGCAATAAAGTGTGCAAAAAAAAAAAAGATCAAAATCGATCCATCCATTTTCAGTCGTTTTATAAATATAAGGTTTAGTTACATTTATTAAACCAAATTTGTAAGTTTTCCACTTACATTAACCACGGACATCGACGTTGTAACATAAAGCAAAATCCCTTTACCCTTAACAAGGCTGATATTGTTCACTAATAATTTTCCTTACAAACAAGTATTTCATCAAACAATATGTAATTTTCCTGGAATTCAAACCCAGCGCATCCAGCACCGTTACGCTGCGTGTTTGCAATGTCAACTGCCTGTATCATCTATCAACAGAATTGTTTAATAATTTTTCTTTCAGATTGCAGGAATGTGCGACCCATCCACCCTACCAGTGAACTTTAATACCACATTAAATGAATATACATCAAACGGTTTTCGCGTTATCGGTCTTGCGTACAAGAAACTCGATCGTAAAATGAAATGGACGGATGCGCAAAGAGTGAAAAGGGACGTATTAGAGAATGGTATGACGTTTTTGGGCTTCCTAGTGATGCAAAACAGCCTGAAGCGGGAAACGACCCATATCATAAAGGAATTGCATCAGGCCAATATGCGGCAGATTATGGTTACAGGTATTTTTTAACTGAATTGAGAATTTTTTTTTTATTTAGTTTTTTATAATAATAAAATTCGCAAAACATGGTGCATAAAAGTTTTACGAAATTAAATAGCATGCAATTGATAGTCAATATTGTCATGTGTTGGACTGTTTGTCATCATAAAACTATTTAAACTATTAAAGTCAATGATATTACATTTTGAAATTTATAATAAATATTAATCTATAATCAGTACACATAAAAACAAACTCCTCGCTGCGTCTGTCTGTCTGTGCTAATCTAAATATGAGTTGATGTAATATCAGTTGTTCAAAAATAGACTTAACTGTGGTTTTTACCAATAATTACATAGATTTCCATTGAATAGAAGGTCTATGTGTATATTTTATATAGGTTTTTATAGTTTCGTTGAAATATAGCGATAATTCTGGCAGAAATCGAAAAAAAAATCGATTTAATTTTTTTTCCGTTATGTTCGATAACGAAAAACTGCTAATATCTGCTAAGCTGGGACTCAGCTATTCAAAAATTAATTATTAATAATATTCGTAGGTGACAACATAATGACGGCTATGTCAGTGGCGCGCGGTTGTTTCATGGTGCAGCCGCAGCAGAAAGTGGTTTTGGTGACGATAGGCCAGCAACAGACCGGCGATCAAAGGCCGCCACTCTCTATGGAGGTTTGTATAACAAGAACGGTGTTAAAATGTGTAGTTTTTTCGTCATAGCCTGGACCAATCGACACGCTATTTTTTTCTGATTAAAATGACATAATAAATATATTTTCGATTTATTGAAGTTTAAAACGTTAGATATGTATTAACTCTGAAAACTATGAATATTCTTATATTAATAATAAATCTTATATTAAACTATGAAAGTTCTGGGGTAAAAAACATTTTAAAAAAAATCAGTCAAATTGAAAATTTCCTTTTTTGAAGTCGGTTAAAAGTTTTCAGCAAAAAATGCACATAATGAAAATAAAAATTACCGCTTTTTCGCTTCACTTCTTTTTTCTACAGTCTTCGTATGGAGAGATAGAGATAGCGCTCTATGAAATCTTGTAGGAACAATTCCTTTGCAGATCGTAGGCGAAGGCGAAGTTCCTAAGCTAACTATAGAAGACTACGTGATCGCTATGGAAGGGAAAACCTGGGCTGTTGTTAGAACGCATTACCCAGAGTTCATGCCTACTGTTATGTGCAAAGGTAAATTATATATATTTCACAATTTATCAATTTTTTTAGCCACTGTTCATCAAAAAAATCAATCTAATTATAAAAAAAAAACTGACTCATAATTTGCTCCTTCTTACATATAAAATTCTCGTGTCACAATGTTACCTTACTCCTCCGAAACGGCTTTGCTGATTTTTACCAAATTTTATATTATTCAGTAGGTCTGAGAATCGGCTACTATCTATTTTTCATACCCCTAAGTGATAAGGGTAGCCCACCCCAAAAATTAATATGGAAAAACAACGTTTGCCGGGTAAGCTAGTTATTATATAAAGCTTACAGCTTATAAAAAGGCGAATTTTTTTTTTTGAAATTTATTGTGTATGTTTGTGTTTATAAGATAAACTCTGGTTTTACTAATCAGATTTGAAAATTTTGTGACAGAAAGCTAGATTCTTTCAAAGTGAAAAGCTACAATGTAAAATTGTAATTTTTTTTCAGGAATGATTTTTGGTCGTTTTGGGCCAGATCAGAAGACTCAGCTAATAACAGCGTTGCAAGGTGAAGGTCTGATAGTGGGTATGTGTGGGGACGGTGCTAATGATTGTGGTGCTTTGAAAGCGGCACACGTTGGCATATCCCTCTCGGAAGCTGATGCATCTGGTGAGTTCACTTAACCCTTCTTAACTGGAAAAATATATAAAGTAATATTAAACTTGAAGTGTGAAGTATTAGACTGACTGCCTCCTTGGTCTAATGGTAAGCGCGTGAGCGTTACAACTGAGAGGTCCTGGGTTCGATTCCCGGTAGAGATAAAAAAACTCGGTCTGGCAGGACATAGAAGGCTGATCACTTACTTGCCCATAAAGAAAAAATTCAGTGAAACAGATGTGAAATGCATCTGCCCCACTAGGGAACAAGGGACTTCACACTAATATTAAACTTGATGTATACCCTATTAACACAAAGACAATAGGATACATTTAGTGAAATGGAAATAGAAAAGTAATAGAAAATTGCTTAAATCTAAGAAAGAAAAGAAAATACTAAATTTATAAGAATAACGTTGCTCAAGTAAGTCCTTTTGTTTAACAAGAAACAAAACATAGACAAGTACAAATAAATAAGAAGAAATACAATATATAAGTATGTGCTTAGGTAAAGTGAAAAGGTTAAAAAGTTTAAGGTAGTTTAAGAGTACATATAATTAAAAGAAGAGAATAAAAGAGTAAAATAAATCAAGAAATGACAAACAGACTAAACTATGTGACTTTAGTTTATCCCTGAATGATGCAGGTACTATTATCAAGTATGAGTAGGACGAGTGTGAATTGTGAGGTGGATGCTAGTTGACCTAGTCGTATCTTTCTGGATTGATCCAGAAAGGTCTACCAGGTCTTCCTGGATTTGAATCCAGGACGTACTTGAAAAGTGGCAGGTCAAAAGTCCACAACCAGCAAGCATGTATGATGAATTAATTGAAAGTGAATGAAGCGAAAGGCGTATGTAGTTGGTGGCAGTCTGTGGTCGCTAAATAAATGTTTTTTATAATTTTTGAACTGTGCCGACACTAAACCATTTTTTGTTAATTTACAAATCAATGTCTTATCTAAAATATAACACTTGCGAACTGAATATCTTGATTTCCAGTCGCCGCACCATTCACATCTCAAGAGCAGAACATAGGATGCGTGAAGCTACTTGCGTTGGAAGGCCGGTGTGCCCTCAGCACATCCTTCGCGATATTCAAATACATGGCTCTCTACTCGCTCATACAATTCTTCTCTATCCTCATACTGTACAATGTGAGTGTAATAATATCATAGCTTTTACTCGCGTTTCGTCCCCATGGGATTATATAGTTTACCAGACAAACCCACTTTTACCACAACTATTGAGGCTAAAACCGATTTTCTTGCCGGACGCGGACACTGTTAGTAGTAAGTACCTTAATGAATATTGTTATTGTTAATCTGATATGTTTTATTCAGATATATGAACCATATCTGTAATTTAATTTATTTTATTCTAATACTAGCTGACCCGGCAAACGTGCCATATTAATTTTTGGGGTGGGCTACCCTTATCACTTAGAGGTATGAAAAATAGATAGTAGCCGATTCTCAGACCTACTGAATATGCATATAAAATTTGGTAAAAATCAGTAAAGCCGTTGGAGGAGTAAGGTAACATTGTGACACGAGAATTTTATATATAATTAAATTTCAGATATAGGTAGTCGCACAAAAAGTTCACCTAGTTGCCCTTTAAAAAAGATCAATGAAGCATGATTAGAGGGGTTATTTGTTATAACTTTTGTAATAATTTCTTAGTTTTTATCCTTAGTTTAATGTATGGCATGTTACTGTAATTTAATAAATAAATGAATTTATTTCCAGTTCTACTCTATTCTGGGGAACAATCAATTCCTATACATTGATTTAGTATTAACTACGCTGCTGGCGCTGTCTCTTGGACGGGCCGGCCCAGGACCGGTACTTACAAAGCAGTCACCAGCCGTATCTTTAGTAGCGCTCTCCAGTCTACTACCACTCTTCATTCAAGTCCTCTTGGTCTCATCAGTGCAAGTTGTGGCTACCTTGCTCCTTTCCTCGCAGCCCTGGTGAGTTTTAGGTGTATCATTTTGTCAACACTACGTTATTTTGTATAATTTTAATAATAAAGTTTAATTTATTTTCGTGAAGCATTTAGTTTCTTTGAATTCGTTTTGTTGCTGTTATAAAGTTCATTTATTTTCGTAAAACTCAGTTTTTCGTAAATTACGGATATTTTCACTAAATTTATCTGAAGGGCTTAATTTTGTGCATATTTTTTCATTAAAATCTATTAAGGTTACCTTCAAAATATAAATAACACAATTACACTCATGCACTATCACTAATTTTAATCGTATTATGGAAATATTTTAGAATTCGTGAAAAATGGTAGTGTCTTATACACGAGTTTGATACATTTAAAGAAAAACTTTCACCGGAATGAAGCGAATTTATTTAACAAAAAGCGAAAAGTTGCGGAAATTTTTTTGTTATTACCAAAACTAATGAAAAACTTAAAATATTACAGGTTCGTACGTGTTAAAGGCGGTCCCGATGTGGAACAAGTGCTGTGTTGGGAGAATACGGTCATATTCATCGTGTCTGCATTCCAATATTTAATAATGGCCTGCGTTTACGCAAAGGGCTGGCCTTTTAGACAACCATTTTGTGCCAATTGTGAGTATTAATTAAAACACGCAATGTAGCCTTCTCGACTAGCTAATCTGCCAGGTATGTACGGATGCGCAGTGGAAGACTGTACAAACATGACGCAGCGCTAATATAATGACCAAAGACTTATCAAATAGTTATACGCCGTAGTCCCATCAGGTGTCTTCAATGGCTGATGTTGAACACGTGTGTTAAATTGTGTGAGTAGTGAATGTGTGTAGGTATGTAGTACGTTACAATCAACAATTTCGCGGCACAACAAGGTTTTCTAGTATTTCAGCTCAATATCAAACGCAAACAACTAACTAAATTAAGGAATTAAACAAGGAAAAACTCAAAGCAAAATTATAGCGTGTTGTCGGTTCCAAGGTTCAAGCAAGAGAGCGATATGACAAGTGACATTTTGAACCGCTAGCGACCCTGTCAAAAAACGCTGGGGTTGCCAGCTTCAATTTAGCTAGTTGTCGTCTATTGGTCGCGAACACGCAATTCATAAAATGCTAAAGTTGAAAATTTCTCACACACAAATTATGAATTTAATTGAAGTAAAATCCTTCAATCCCAGTGGAATGATTAGCAGATATATTTCTGCATCTGTTTCACTGAACACCTATTCTAAATACTTTCAGATCATCAGCTGCCATTCCCCTGTAAGATACCATGCCGACACGTAGAATAAGCCTTTATTTATTTACATAAAAATTTCAAAAATATGTACCTACATTTATTTTAAAACATTTTATGGCACCATCCAGGTAAAGGCCTACTCCAACTTTTCTCTTCTTTATGTCTGGCGACCGACATCCACCTGGAGCCGGCCACTTTCTTTATCATCGGCCCAAACACACACAACACATAGATAATAGAATCCTTTTAATCATGAAAGCGGGTATAAGACATAAACTTTCTTCAATTGTTTCCAGACTACATGGTAATAACACTAGTGAGTCAGGCATTTTTCGTCACTCTCCTTCTGTTCTGCCCTTGGAAAGGATTAGCAGATTGGATGGAGGTGGAAGCAATGAGACCCTCTCACATCGAAGAGAACTACTTCAGGATCTACCTCCTCATCATACCAGTTCTGCATTTGCTAATTGCTGTCGCTGTTGAGGTTGGTTCTTTTCAATAACAATATTTGTTGTATATACAACTATTTGCAAAAGGGGTAAGCATTGAACTTCCACCTAAAAATTATGATTAGATGCCATGTTACTTTCAATCTGTTCATTGTTAATATTAGTTTTGGAAATGTTTACTTAAAAGCGTTATATAGGATTTACAACAAAAGAAATATACTATATAATGAAAAATGATAAATTAGTTTGGTCGGCTGATGATGTGAACGCGCGAGTGGGGTTTTTGGTTCATACCGGTGGGTATTCTCTAGCTCGGAGCCGTGCCAATCTGTATCAGTTAGAGTGGGGAAGTATGGATTGACTAACAGCCAATATAATCGGTGGCCTTGCTTGTCGGTCGGACAAAGAATATTTATCTTTAGTGTGGTTTCTATTATTTTTTAAAATGTTAAACTGTTTAAAATAATATATAAATCGATATAAAAATTCATTTAAAAGTAACAAAACAGGAATAATAATACCAAATGCAAAATAACTTCCAAATATATGATAACTGAGTTTTTTCATGATAGTTACAATGGCAAATGTTTGTGTACTGGAGTTTATCTTTACCAACTGTATGATCCAATATTTAGAAAAATAAATAATGTACTAAGAAACTAATAAAAAAATCCAAAAACAAGGATTCAATATTTATATTTTATTCAGTTTTATAATTATTTATTTTCACACCATTTCAACTAAATATCCATTAATTTAATAAATTTGATTTCAGGCGACGTTCTCAGACCCGGAACTCTTCAGCAATATAAACAATTTGTTCCGTCGTTGCTCCAAAAGGAAGGAAGCAAACTCAGGAGACGCTGAATGTCCCCTCTGGCCACCCCACTCCCCCTCCCATATCTGCTGACATACATACATAGGTATATTAAGATTTTACCCAATTTTCAAAATATTTCATTTATAGCATGTCTTTGTCTAACCGCCTCCTTGTTCACACGGTTAATATTCGATGCATGGGTTCGAATACCACTAATCTATATAGAATAGCCGTGTTATTATTAAAAAATTAAAATACTTCATCACCCGGGTTTTATTTCAAAATTCGAGTATTTTTTAAGATAACCCAAAATGAATTTCTTAATTGGATATCTATATTACGAGGTACCCTTCATATCTTGAAAGACTCGTATATTATTACCCAGCCGTAATTGAATCATTCGTCTGGTATTCGATGCGTGTCGATCCTGGTTCAGGATCCCGGGAAAACAAAAATGTTCTGTAGGCACAGAAGGTTGACGTTGCTTATAAAGGAAATGATCCGTGAAACACATGCAGAAATGTGTCTTTCTCATACTCCACACAGCCGAGTTTTTTTGTCAATGAAGTTACTTTGGTTAACCGGTTTTCTTTATAAATAATAAAACAAAACTTATGTTTTGTTTCCTCGGGACTTGAACCCTGAACATCCGTGAAGTACGGAGGCGGTATGGCAGTTACTATAAATTATTTAATAGTAGGTACGTGAAACCTTATAAATGTTTTATAACTTTGTATCTATCGATTTCAATAAGTTTTAGAAACGTATTGAAGTATTAGATGGTTAAGCATAGTAAATTTTCTTACTCTCAATTTTGACATTTGCACTTTCCACTAAAGAGATGGTTATGTGCTATATCCGCTAGATGGCGCCTTAAAACCAGTTTTTTTTTAATTTAAGCTTTTAGCAAAGTTTAATAAATTTTCAAATTATGTTTTAAGCCATTATTATTATTTGTTATACGTACTTAAATTTTAAACCCAATTTGAGTGATTTTTCTACACATTAACCGTGTTATTCTTAAAAAATCTTAATAAGCCTAGATTAGTTATAAAATGTTTTGTCTCCTTTCAAACTCATCGTAATTTGAAGGACAGCGATAAAATTTTCAATAACTAAAGTAGGGTTATTGGAGTTTTTTATATGTTTATGAATAACAGGGTGATAAATCAGTTACCTAATAAAAAGCTCTGGTCTCTCTTATCAAATTATTTATTTACTTAAAATATTAGAACATTATTGTTGAAAGGTCCATATTCTGAAAAGCTTCTTGAGCAACGATCTCAGCTAAACAAGAAAACTTTCGAAAAAATATTCCCAATGTATTTGATACTTAAGCCCATATTCCAGAACGATATAACAATAAAAATTGATTCTGTCAGGGTGAAGTCATCATGGGAGGGTGTGACTTAGTCAATCCACCAAACATTAATATTTGACAAACCTTTAAATTAGATATAAGTTTGATAACGTTCTGGAATAGGGGAATAGTGATTTTTAAGGAAGTATCCGATACCGATATATCGGCGATACTTTGGGTTTGTCGATATATCGGCATCGGCGATATTTTTATTGCCGATACAACGATACATCTGAGAGATTATTTTCCACTGCAGGTCTTATACAGACAGACTTCCGAATTCGGCTTTCGCCGCAAAACTTTAGAATAGTTTTTAAACAAAAATCTTGTTAATTTTAATTATTAACAGTTATTGATTTTATTTTAATTATTACACTTAGTTCTTAATTTTAATAGCTAAACCTTGAGTCTCATTCAAAGTTTGTAACGGTTTTTATTTTTTAATAGAAATTAAAAACTTTAACCAAACTTGTGTTTCATATAATATTTTACATTTAATTTTAATTCACTGAGAGTTTGTATCGGTATCGACGATATTTTTATAAGAGTATCGGTATTGTATCGGCAAAAAGGCATATCGATGCATCCCTAGTGATTTTGTATGAAAAATTAGTTCCTTCTTAATACTGGTACATATGATATTACATGTTTTTTGTTAAGTTTCTTGCTCAAGTTCTGTCATAAATGTAAGACAAGACTCAAGCTTAATCTGTTAATATGGGCCCTTAAGCAATCTATGTTAGTTTTTAGACTATAGTCATATGTAAATTAAGTTTAGAAGAATATCCGATGATGAAATATTTTATTTTTAGATATTCATTACCTTAGCATTTACTTCAGTACTTATTGTGATTTTTAATTTCTCTATTGGTTCATTTTGTTACTTGATGAGAGATTGTCAATTGTACCACATGATTATCAGATCCAGCTTAACATTATAATAAAAACATTAAATTTTTTGACATTGGATCAGATAAACTGGTACCACACGGATAATTCTCTTCAAATATAGTAACGGACTCTTTTCAATGACGCTGACTATTTTAAATAATCATAATAAAAGAGTAATTTGTATTTTTTTTATCAATCGCCTCCATTAAGTGGTTAACCATGTTTCATCGTAACTCGTGGTTTGAAATCCCAGAAAACCACCTTGCCCGTAAAGAAAATGATGAACGGCGAAAGCATAAATTTGTCTGCCTGCCCCAATAGGTGTTGTATAATTTATTCCGCGATTTTGTTAATGCTTTGCGTGAAATTTTTTTTACTAACGTCCCGTATATATTCTGCCAATAATTTTAAAATTATTCAAATTTAGATTATATTTAGATGTATCATATCATGCATCTATCTCGCGGTTATAATATAACAAAAAAATACAGCTAATTCAGATATTTATTTGACAATCTGTCATTAAGAAATGAAAATACGCATGTATTGTAGGCAATTTTAAACAAAACATTTTAATTAATTTCTCGGATCATATTCTCCTATTTCTGTTTCGATGTATTATAGTTTATAGGAATATAATATTAATTTGCTCCGAAATTGTTATATCGAAATTTTAATAGGAGAATCAAAAGCTTTGTCTTGTCCAACACGTTAAATAACTACCAAAAGCTACTTAAATTAGAGAATTAAGTTTTTTTCTAAAGTACCCAGTTTTAGAAAATTGGAAATATCAGGTGAGAGTTCCATTACCTATAAAATCTAGCAAGGGTATCATATTTTATTCATAAATATTTAATTTCTGTATCGGCCCTTTTTCATAGCATTGCATTATTGATTGAAATGGCGTTGTTGCATTGAAATTATCAGTTCATCATCAATTTCGCACTAAGTTAGAAGAATCTTCACAACCAAAATTAATAACTCTACCGGCCATAGAGATTCAGATTTTTCTATCCTAATAAAACGCTTAGTAATAATATATTTAATGCTTCTGCCGGGAAATTGATCGAGCAATAATATCTTTATCTGCAGATATGTTAATTTGGGTCAGCGTGTCACTTAGTAATCCTTATGTTGAAATTGGGCGATAGTGATTCATTCAAATTTCAACCCACATAAAGCAGTGTTTAATTACATTATTTATTTCATTATTAAAATGAACTTTTATAATTGGAATTATTTTTGCTTAACCACTTTCTGCAAATTATTTTTTTATTATCTTAAACACGCAGGCATATTCTGTCTGAGATAACTTAAGAATCATTTTAAATTGATTTAAATTAAATGATACACAACGTAGTCTTAAATATTTAAGCTGAAAATTTATAGTTTTAATAAATAAAGCGAGTTTGTCGTACAGTGACGTCTAAAAATATGGAAACGCAATGTTTCAAAAATATATAGGTCGTTTCATGTCAAAAACTACACACATTAAATATTTTTTAATTAAAAAACATTTATACATGATTTAAACAATTTCAGCTATATTATCTATGTACATATTTTGAGACGTCTGTACTTAGGGTTCATCCTCGAATTATCGCAATTGCCCCTTTTAACAGTATTTTTTCAAATACCAAATAGTTGTAAGGATTGTTTCATTGGTGTGCGATTTTGGAAAGGATAGTGCAATTCATAGTTAAAGTCAGTGTAACATTTCGATTTCTTTGTTATGGCACATTGTCAATCGATGTAAAGGTTTTTATCGTAACTCTATCGCTTTGAATTCGTCTCAAATGCTCTGTCTCATTCCCACTAACATGAAATAGCTGTGGCGTAAACGAGACAGGAATAGTATGGACAGTAATCAATGTTGAACAACGTTCGTGAGAAGTTTTTATATATTTTTATTACTGCTAATAGATAACTTCGCAGTTAAAAATTCTTGCCAAATTACGTACCAGCAACTATATATGTGAGAAGATAACGCTTAAATAGTCATTTTAAGTAAAAACTGAAGTGTTTCGTCTATTTTTTATCAGCGCACAATTCAAAACTTAACTGAAATTTGCTTAGTATTTAGTTTTGAAATTTTATACTTTTGACAATGAGGTTAGTTATCAAAAATATCAGTTGACAATCTGCCCGAGAAAAATCGAATAGATAAATTCGTTTTCGACATTAATGTACGTTTTTCGAAAATTATCGAAACGTATTTTTATAAATGTATTCTACTTTTTATTTCATTCTTGTTGTATTCTCGAATATTGGGAACTTGTTGACTGTTTTTTATTTAATGTAGTCCAATATGAATTGACTGTAAACACTTCGATGTGACCAAATGTATTGAATAAAAGTTAAAGGCAATTTTTTTGTTTTTTTTTTCAAAACTACGCAAACGCTTGACCGCAATCACACCAGCATATTTATCGAAGTTTTCAATAAGTTTTTTTAATATAAAACTAAAGTTGAGTTCATTAGGGTATATTAATAAATCTTAGATTTCTTTGTAACAATAGTTCTGTGCAATTTTACTTTAAGTACTGTATGAAATATACTAATTTTTTTGGTATATTCACAGATGTAACAATTTTATTTGACTTTAGATGAAAATATAGATTCAGAATGGTTTTTCAAAAAATATTAATGGTCTAAGTTTATTTGTAGCCATGGTGCATTTTGGACACCTTCGGATTCCTTACGGAACACAGTATATATTTTAATGGGGAAATAATGAGCGTTTTCTTGACAACAAAATGTAGGGCTTAAAGAGGTTGAAACAAGACCCTAACTAAGGTAAGTATTCTGTGTATCCTGGTGGCGGCGAATGTCGAGAAAGCTTGATATTACTGACTTGCATCATCAATGGTTTTGTCGTTTGCACCGGAGGGGGCTGTTTCCACCTGAAAAGAAAAACTCGAAGAGTCAGCCTTACATTAAATTGAAAAAGATTTAGTTGGTACTTGCTATACGGTGACAAATTATATACAAAATTGTACTTTTTATTATGTACGAAATTAATGACTCTTTCTGCTTTGTATGTTAATCCAATACCGTGGGATAGAAGAGAGTAGAAAAATATAGAAATTAGAATTATAAAGACAAGGTAAAAAGAGTAGGGCATTTGTGTAGGTATGTGGTATATATTTGAGTACATCCTATTTTCGATTGAAAAACGCACTTAATTTCAGTCCACATCAATCCTTAGATTAGATAGCCGTAAATATTATTTTATTTCTTTCATTCCTTCTTTTGCTGGGTGCATATACGAGTAAGGGCAGCTCGAATCCAAGGGTTATTTTTAAAGGAAGTACTGGAAATTCCATTAAGATAACCTTGGGACAATGAGACAATTAAAATCTAAAGATAATATTATGGAATCACAGTGTGGACTTTCTACATAGACCCCTGCCCCGCAGCCGTCACAGTAGCCTATATAAGGCATTGTCTTTCACAGTTCGATGTTCACACTGCTTATCCACTGGGCTAAAAAGTATAATTTCGTAAGTGCCATTCAATTGTGTGTATTTATATTAAATTTATTTAGATTGTGATATTTCGTCTTACGTACCATGGCACTAAGCTGAGGTCATGCGGCGGTTTGGGCTTAGCGAGCCGCTGCGCCCGTTCTTCGCGCAGCTGATCTGCATCACGAATAACTGCACAACACGCTCTCAATGTAAAGTAGTAGATTAATTCAACGCCCGAGAGAAGAGAAAAACCCAGGAACAGACCCGCAATACCGCCGAATGATACTACAATACAACAAATTTAAATTTAAGTGAGATTAATAATGGAAACAGCAGATTACTGGGTCATTTAAAATGATGTTTATTGAAATAAGATTTTTACAATTTAACAACTTTCGTATCTTTTAACAGTTAAAGCTAACTGAGGTTCAAATCTTTAATTCTTAACCGTTTACAAGAGAAATAGAAGATAAAAAAATCGTTTACCTTCTATACTATAAAAAAAAACTCCTTACCTAATAAATCAACCCATCCAAACAAAACCTCGCGCTTATATCGAACCATGGGCCAAGAAACAAATTCAGTTTCTAAGGAATTTGTTGTAGCTGAAGCCTTACTGGCACTGCTATAATGAAAGAAAAATCTAAATAAAAGTTCGTTGCATATGTAGAGATTAAATTCATCGACTATTTTAGAAATAAAATGATTATTCAACAAATAAGTATAAAGAGAACTAATTATTGGCTGTACTAAATCTTTGTTATGGAATTAAAAAAACACGTGGAAATTGATACAAATATTTAAAACATTATAAATAAAATGTAAAAGTCCTCATCCATCGATGTGTCATCACACATTTGCAGAAAAAAATCACTCAGGGTTCGCAAAATGTTTTTTTTCCAGCAAAGCGATAAGTTTTCACACGTGTTTCGAACTTGTACTGATTTCAGCTGTTTTTGTAACATTTTTTTGGTCTATATTAAGCATGCTAATACTTACTCGATAGCGGTGAGTTTCTCCACTTCGTAGACGGTGTGGGTGCAGCCAAGTTCACAATTGCATCGAGTGACATCTGTAATGGCTGCCGCATATTTCGCTATACATTCCAATTCGCGAATGGTACAGTACCGATAACCTTCTAACGAGCAAGAAAGGTCGCATTTGAATTTCATATTTGGTAGAACCTATATTTATTCTAATATAAAGAGAAAATATTTGTATTTTGTAGTTAATCAGAAAGCACAATCTCTACTGGTCCGATTTTAAAAATTTCACTCAGAATAGCTGGACTCTTCCAAGTAAGTTTTGTATTACTTTTTTATTAATTTAGTTGTCGATCTTAAACAGCTTAACCATTTTTTTGGATATTAAAAAATGAAAATGAATACACATTGGTGTCTCAGAAAAGAAAGAAATTTGTCCCGTAGGCTAATGGGGCATGAAAATTGCCCAATTCAGTTTCTTTAATCAATTAAAAATTATTAAAACATTTGTATTTGTTTCCTTGAGATTTGAACTTCAATATTCATTACATTTATGCTTAAGCTCTCTCTACCGGAGAAATAAACATTTCTTATATATATATATATATATATATATATAGGCGGAAACTAGGGCGGACGGATCCTCTGATGGTAAGAGATCACCGCCGCCTTATCGTAACCGCGCTCCGATCTGCGCTTTTGTTGGGTTGCCGGCGTTTGATTATCCTAATTATGTGAAGAAAAGTTTAATCTTACTCTATAATAATACTCTCCGTGACTAAGTTCATGTGTCTATGTGTTGAGCGGAAGGTCCTAGGTTCAATTCCTGGGTACAACACACAGGATTTGAAACATCGTTTCAAGTTATGTAATATTTATTAGGTAAATTGCTTATTTATATCTGCTTACTTGATTTCATTATAATTTGTTGTACTCTACACAAATTTTACTAACCTATAGGCGGATAAAAATGCAGAACGCATTTGCAATACGACCGGCTCCGTTGCATCCTACACTGTCTCATACAAGCTGTATACGTATATATTTTCGACGTTTCCAGTTTCCGTTCATCGGCGAATATACAACGCCGTTGGCGAATCGAAAGTTGCCTCGCGTCCTCTGTAGTGTACGTGTGTTTCACCGAGAAAGACACCTTTTCAACCCGTCTGTCCCATGAATGTTGGACTGTCTGCTCTAAACCAGCCATTTCTTCCGTTGAATGTATGTAAATCTGTCAGCGATTATATAGCATCAATTAATTTTTTTTTAAGCCTTCGTTGCAATGGAGTGCAACGGGCGACCTTATCGCCAATCAGCGATCTCTTCCAGGCATATGTATTGATAGAATTTATGGCAGCTTTCTTAAAGTAACATAAATAACAAAACACATAGATTTTTATTTCGGCTAACATAACATTCAAGACTAACAGGAGCACAACATGTCCTAAAAAGATGTTCCTTTATTTTTGACTTTAAATATATTTATTTCTATGAAACTAAAATAAGAAATTAATATTCTATTAATTTTTTATTAATTAATTAATTTCATATTGCTCATTTTCTTATTTAGGTAAATAGTTTTCGTATGCATATCAAAAGACGTTCCATATGCTCTCTCATGTTTCTATATTTTATTTTGTTTCTTCTCGATTTTAAATTATATACTAAACTTAAAACCTTTTCCTAGAAATTAAACGTAAACAAAATACGTAGACCTTAGACACTTACATCGATTGTTGTGTCGTTACGAAAAGAATTGAACATAAACGACCATTTTGCGTCTGTCTCGTGAATGAAAGCTTCAGTGAATGGCTCTGGATTCGCTTGCCTGCGAAAGTAAAAATACTAGAAGTATTTAGTTATATATGAGGTTAATTGGTCACATTTCAGTAAGTCAGTCATCTCTCCTATTACAAGTGGCCTTTACAAGTGATAATAATGTCACTTGTCTAAAAGTCGTGACTTTACGTCCATATTTCAGTAGTGTGCTAAATGCTAACGCTTACTGCTTACATACCTTTTTTCTTCAGATTTTTAATTAATTTCAGAAAGAAGCATGTTCCGCATTGAACACTATTGGAATTAAAGACAATTAAAACAACCCCCCCGACAACAATTACAAATAACTGACTAATAAATGGAAGAACAGTTTTCCATAAATTGTTAACTGATCTTAACGACAACTCCACCCAGATCCTCAAAAACAAAGACACGTTAAAAAAACTTATAACACCCCTCTTTTTTAATAATGTCTATTACTTACGCGTAATAGGTATGGACGTAACTCACCAAGGCCACCACTTTTCAGCGTGCTTCGAATTGAATGCGTAGCAAAAGCCCATTTCAGTGAACACAGGCGCAATTAAGTCACAACATTCCTCCGAATCGCCCTTCCATTCGCAATCGTACAATAGATTTTCGCAACGTCGTACAATCTGTACACAAAATAATTATAGCGATTAAAAATATTAAGTGGAGGCGAAAAATACTTTATGACCAATTCTCTAACCTACAAAATGCAGTTTTATAAAAATCGGTCGAAACCATGAGATTTTTATATATAAGGTAATAAAAAATGTCTTCGCCTAAACGTTGAATACCTACTTCCTAACTTGAAACATTATCTCAAAGTCACAAAGAACCTCTGAAAATAACGTAATCTTTTGTGATATAAGATTTGTAGTTTTGTTTATAAAAAAATTCAAAAATTATTGTAATAATTTTAAAAAATCAGTCACACTGAACTGAATAACATCTAAGTCCTAAGATTGTACTTATATTATTTATTTAATTTCACATTTTTCCAATTAATAATTTGTATGCTTAAAAGCTATGTTAATAAATGACAAAACTACAAACTAAATTTCAATTAAATTGTTTCAGTAGTTTAGGTCACTGCGGTCAAAAACATGAAATTTCTATACTTATATTATATTATTATTATATTATTATCCACATACACCAAAAACCGCATCTTTTGGATCCAATATGGCAATAGCTTCAACATTACTTGAGACAAATTCTGAGGCCCGAGCTTCAATCGATTGATAACTTAGAGTTGAAAGCCATCGCAATAGCTCTTCTGCGTTTGACGGTGGTTCTGATGGCCAAATTCTGAAAAAAAGCGTGGATATAATATG
This sequence comes from Aporia crataegi, assembly GCA_912999735.1. NCBI lineage: Eukaryota > Metazoa > Arthropoda > Insecta > Lepidoptera > Pieridae > Aporia > Aporia crataegi. The sequence goes on from OU538742.1 coordinate 1,287,935, forward strand.
ATAAAAAATGTTATAAATTATTGTTAATAATAATTTTTAAGTATAATTTTACTATTTAGGTATGTATATTGAAAAATCTAGTGTAACTCCTCTTCTCCGATATTGAAATGAAACATGCCTTATATTATACAACACTTGCTAGAACAGACAAGTGAAAACAGTATTTTAATCGATTGTTTCATTCCTAAGATTAGGTACCAAACAAGGTTGGAGCTTCTCTAGAATTATATTTTTAGTATTGGTGAAATCTTGAAACTTCAAAGCACTTACTTGTCTATGTATTCTTGTAAAAGTTCGTCATCCACTGGACTTCTATCACAGATGGTGACGGCAGGAAAAGGTACATCCCAGTTGTGGAAATCTGTGTCCAAACCTAACACAAATAAGGTATATGATAAAATGATATTTCGTTTTTTTAATAAGATCCAATGTTTTGTTAATGGGTTAGTAACAACTCAAGTGCTATGTTAGTAGGTAAAAGTAACAAATTTTATTAATTACCTGTAATTGTTGGATTTGTTTGAAATTTCTCCCACAAACTAACAATGATAATACACGTTGCTATCGCCCCTATGGCCGTGAAACTAAACCACATAAACCTGAAATATTCCAAACGTATAAGATAAAAATACATTTTAGATTTTGATAAAAGAAATTGTCTCAATTATCTAACAACAAAATAATTCAACTTAAGCTCCATTGGCACTCAGCTTAGTCAATTAAACATATTTTATAAAATAAAATCCTAAAGAAGCCAGTGCTTTTGTTTGAAATTAATCCGAAAACGGGTCAAGCGATTGAAATGCCGTTTTCACTCATAAGTTACGGCAAGTTTCTTTTCGCCTATTACATATAAAATAGAGAAAAACAAAACACTGATTGATAAATATGCGTTTGTACATACCTTACCAGTTACCGCGAACGGGTTAATTTTTGACTGAATAATTTTTTAGATATACGTACTTTTCACAAAATGGTCGTTCTTTCTCTGCAATATACCGAACGCCATGTAAGGTTGAATTTTGAAAAAACTCCGTTGTCTGATGTCGCAAACTCGTCGTCAACAATGAGCAAAAGTCATCTGTAATCTTATTTTTGGGAAACCAAGAGTTTCGTTTCTTAAGGTCTTTATTAATTGGATTAATTTTCATTGTTTTTTTTATCGTGTCCGTTACGAGGTTTTATTGTAAATGGCGTGGTATAAGTTACACAGTATCGCATGTTTTTGTAAATCACGCAAGCTGATAACATCAGTTCTATTGTACAATACACGTATACCTTAATTCATCCATTAGCACAGATAACTGTATGGTAGTATTTTATTACCAAGGTCGTATTTTTCGGCTTTTTTTTCATTATATCATCGATCGAATTTATCGTAACGATTGGAGTAGTTAATAGTTGTATTTTTTGTATTGAAAATTAGTTTGTAAATAATTATTTTTCAAACATTTAAATGATTTTAGGTCTACTCATGGAAATTTTTTCTTAAATATCTAGTTATGCAAAGTTCATTTGAGTATTAAAATATTAACTTCAATCAATTTATTTCAAAACTATGATTCTGATTTTTGCAAGGTTCATTAATCAATTTCTTTACATTAAAGTAGGTGATCAGGCTTTCTTTACCTACCCAACCGAAGCCTTTATTTCTCTCGGATTTAAACCCAGAAACCACTTAGCCACGGAAGCGATACATCTGCTATGATATTGCTATTTCTTAAATAAAAAATATCTTCTACGAAAAACAATTTTGTTACGCGTTCAAATAGTGCGATAACTTATTTTATCATCATAATATTAATACGTGAAGCGAAAACTTTATAAGTACCCCTTTTTAAAATTGCGCGGACGGATTCGTATGGAATTTCCTACACTATACTTTGAATAGAGAAAGAGGGGAGAATGCTATTTTTTTAATATAAAATTCATTAGAAATACATTAAATTAATTAAAATAAAAATTACGCATACTAGCATACACACATACATACCTGACATACTTTTGAATTGTGATCGAATTTGGACCGATGGGCGACCACTTGTTTAAATAAAAAGGTAATCAATCATTGAAATAAAATATATTGACTAGAAATTCTTACAACGCACTCATGCTGTCAATAATTTTCGGTTTCGGATCTTTGACAGCAGCTTCCGGCGGAAGTAATGGATCTATTTTAATATCTAGATCTTTCAACGCATCGTCCAAGATCTTAATCTTGCCAAGCAGATTCTCGGCTTGTAAATTGTATCCGGGCTCTAGCATTTTGCCGGTCGGGTTCAGCTTGAATAAATATTCAGCCTGTATAAATTTAAATACATGCAATATCTTGTCTTGGTAAAAACCTACAGTGGAGTCATTTTAATAGGTAACATTTGACATTTCATCAAAATTCAACAACGTAAACTTGTAACGGTAGGCATAAAATAAATTTTTTTCGTTTTGTTAGAACTGCACAATTGTTTAACTTTTTTCAATTACCGTTAGGTACATATTGATTGTAATAATGACAGATACGAGTAATTTTACGATTTGCTTTCACTAATAAACCATTCTAAACGTAATATACAATTAAGAACTGAAAATCGTTGCAATGTTGCGTCAATTAACCCTTTTTCTTTTTAAACACTAGGGATGTTACTCTAGAAATCGTAAGCTGATAAGTAGAATCGAATGCAATGATTACTTGTGAAGAAATATCACCATAAAATTATAACCAGGTTGTGATTATAATGAAACATAATTATATTTATTATTCTTTTTACGAAAGAAAAAATAATAATGGGACAGGGATTCGCCAGATGATTTTTAAAATTCACATGTTTCAAGTCCGTTTTGATTCATTCACTTTAATCGATGTTGTTAAGCAGGCAACACTATGAAGATAAAACTGACAAACGTTTTTTCAATAAATCTTTTACCTTACAAAAACAAAAGAACATAGCATATGCATTACGTAAGCAATTTTACAACGACATCTATATATGTATTATAATGCATGCACAAAGAGTCGAATGAGAGAAGTTTTGGTTTAGTTTACTTTCCTGTTAAGGAAATGATCAGTGAAATCGATTCATAAATGTGTCTGTCCAATACCAAATGATATTATACTTCAAAAAAGAAAATATATAGCTGTCCCGGCAAACGTTGTTTTGCCATATAAAATATCTGGTGAAAATTTTGGTATTGATAGCAATTTTTTCATATTTTCTCAACGTCTAAACGTTCCCTGGACTACCACAAACATTTCAAAACTAAAATCAGCTAAATCGGCCCAGCCGTTCTCGAGTTTCAGCGAGACGAACAGCAATTGATTTTTATATAATATGTAGATAGATTAGTGCAAAACCTTACCAAAAAATCGATAGGATCATCAGGCCGTAGTTTTGCCACTTCAAGCAAAGCAGGCGTGAGTGTTGGGAATATGTGATTGATGAGATAATTGCGCATTGGCTCACTCGCTGCGGCCAATGCAGCCTCCTCCTCTTCTTGCATTAACATGTACAGCTCCGACTTAATATAAAATTTAATTATAAAAACACCTGACATGATGATTATAAATAAGATTCATCTCCATCAAACTATTAAACCACATTGAAATCGGTCCATTTAGGAGCTAAGATACCACAGACAAAACACGTCTTAATTATAATCGCCCTCTGTTTGCGTTGGAGGTTAGAAAGTAAGATATTTCTTCTACAACTTTTACTCTAACGTCATTTTATTTTAGTAACGGCCATTTTAAAATACTTATATATCAGTTTATGAACAGAGCACTGCCTCCAGCTGATAGATACAAAACGCAGGCCAGACCCAGTCATAAGTTATAATTAAGGTATCAGGAAGTGTGAAAGGTATCAAACAGCCATCATTTTCCTCAAAAAACACACCACAAAATTATTGTAACAAGTCATTTTCATTAAAAGAAATTTTGTTTAATTATGAATACAAAATAGTGTATTTATAATCAAAAAGTCATATATGTTTAGTTAATATAAATTACCCAATATTCCAATTTATCTTCGTGTTCTTCTTGCATTTTCTTTTCAAGCTCTTTCAAAGCTTTCGCTTCCATTGAGCGAAGGGTCTCCGATTCGACCTTTTCTTTCTTTTCAGTGGCTTCAATCAAAGCTATAAAAATATTTGCATAAGAGTTTTTTAAAGTATTTATTAAAACTTATACTAGATCAATTAGAAAATACGAAAGCGTCTGGTTCTGTTTATTAACTAATCGCTCTTTAACTAATTCATCGATTTAACTAATATTTAGTACCTACATATCTAGAATGAAAATATTTTAAGACATTGATCAATTGATTATGATCCAGTATCAACCATTTCTGAAATATTTCTGAAGATGTACTCTACTCAGGAGTCACGATCTATAGTAGCATATAAAAAAAGAATTTGCTACTATAGCCCTAGTAATTTTCTAGCTTTTGGCTATATAAAATCTACATACATATGACTAACCAATAAGCTTTCCATAGCGACAGGGCCGTCCCATTCTCAAAGCCACCGCCGCGTACGTTCCCTTCATGCCATAATCCGAATGTTCCTTCACCGGAACAACCAGCGGATGTATATCGAGCTCGTCAAAGAAGTTGAGAGGAGTGATGTCACGTCCGTCGTTAAGTCTGAACTCACCGAGCCGTTTGAGAACGGTTTCTTCGTCCAAACGTGAGTCACCGTCCGGTTGGCGCATCGCTTTATCGCAGATAAAGTCGTCTGTCGCTTCTAGTGACACTACGATGTCTGGAGAGAATTTTTTTAGTTTGGTTTTTACCATTGTTATTTCCGGACTGGCTATATCAAGCATCCCAATAATCCTACTATAAAAAAGTGATATTCAAATTAAATTATTTAACGTGAAATCATTTACATTGGTTTGTGATAGTCACTTATATATACACACATATACACATAAGCTAAAAAACGTGCTCTGAAATCCCCTTACCCCTAGTAGAGCACATTTCTGAATCTGTTGCACGGATTATTTTCTTTACGAGCAAGATAATTAGCATTCTGACTACCCAACCGAGACAGTTCCTTCGGAGCGATACGCAAACGCGTGAACCACGGAATCAAATCACTCTTTGAAATTACAATTTGAGTTTGAAATATTTATGAATAACAAAATAAAAGTATGTTATCTGAGAAGGATTGGAGATAGCGAGACTTAAGTAAAATATTTAGAGAATTCGACCTTTTAACATCCCCATTGTTTGGAGCACAATACTCGATAGTATAGATCGGAGCCGTTTTATTCGATAATATTTTTTTATTTATGCGAGAATTGCAAATTAAAAAGTTTCTTTAGATAAATATTAATTTAAAGACATTTAATGTGAAAATAAATTTCAATAAAATTTACTAGCGTAGATTTTAAATGATAATATTATCCTATTTATACGAAATTCAGCCAAAATATAAGATAATAAAATAAATATTTTATTCAATTTAATAGCTTAGTATAACTAGGTTTATAGTGTAAACAGACACATCTGTATCTGTTTCATTGATCATTTTCTTTACAGGCAAGAAGGTGATCAGCCTTCTGTGCCTATGTAACCGAAACATTCATGTGTTTCCCCGGGATTCGAACCCAGTACTTAGCTACGAGGGCGGTTTATAGTCAAGTAGTAGTAAAAAAATGTTTTTAAGACTACTCTAAAACCTTATTTACAACCATATGACGTTATACTAGAAGAGAACTAATTTAAAGGAAAAACAAAAATAGGACAATTTTCTACCAGGCAAGAGTTTTTTCAGTACATTGCTGTAGAGATCTTGATCTTCATCAAATGGTTCTTCTTCCGCTTCTTCACCAGCCTCAGAATCTTGTTCGTCTCCTTTGTCAAACACTATTAAAACATAACTAATTATTTATAAAAAGTCAAGTAGTAGACGAGTTTACTAGTTTTAGCATTTAGTATGATGCTTCGAGCTTCAGACAAAAAGAGAAAGATTATTTTTCTTTACCCTATTACGTCCAATTACAAACAAAACAATTTAAATATAAAGAAAAAATAAAATAGAAACTTGATATATGTCCTCTCAAACATAATGTTATTAATTAATAACTAAAATAGTCAGTAAAAATTATCAATGAAATCAATATCAATGAATAAAACATAAGGCTTAGATTATGTACTTTGGGAGTTGTAAAAGAAGTTTATGGATATTTAAGAAACAGATGCAGAAATGTATCTGCCCAATGCTTTGGTTACAACATTTTACTTTTTAAACTTAATTATCTTATGTCTGTACTTTAACCGTTATAATAATGATTGCTCACATGCTGAGCACTGTGGCAATGTAGTCGGAAAACCATCAAGAACCCATCCTCTGTTAACAGCCTCGCGGTTTAGCATTCTTTGACGCAAATATCTAAAATAAACTTATTATTTTCCATAACATAATATTTTTTATCTTAACTAAGCCTAAAATAAAATAAGAAAATGTAATTTACATAATTTGTTACATAAACCATCAAAAATTCAGTACTCATCGAACTAATGTACCATTCACAACAGAGAGTAAATACATATGTATATGTAAAAGATGAAATACAAACCCCAATAGTTCCTCATCAGTAAGCATTCGACCTGACTGCAGCAAAGCGAGCGTTTGGCGAGCATTCTCCTGTACTCCCTCCTCTTCGCCAGGGTCATCTTCATCATCAGGTGGCGCAGCGTCTTCCTCTTCACCATTTGGCATTGGGAGACCAGCGGTTTCACCGACTTCCCAATGTTGAACGCGCCATGTCTAAAGCAAAAGAGAATCACGTAAAATTATTCCATTGGCGTTTAACTAATTTGGTAGTCTCCTAAATAACTGATTCGGGGCTCAGGCCGTGTTCTTGTCTAATTGTAACTAAACCTGAATTAGAATCCTGCGGTTACATTGGACTTCACAGAAGGCAATCACATGAATGTAACCTTTAAATACATTTTACACTTAATATTACATTTTATTTACAAAGGCTCTTGTTTCGAATCTGAACTTTTACTTACCAAGTCCTTTATAATATCATTGACAACTGTCTCTGGAGAGATGTAAATCAAGCCGTAACTTTCACAAATTTGTTTTGATAGCGTTGTTTTTCCTACGATCGGGGGCCCATACACTACCACCTATCAAAAAATTACTTATATTCTATTTAGCTTAAAACAAGAAATTAAAAAGTGGCTGCTTATATCATTAACCGCCATAGATTAGACCAAAATAGATTAACACATTTACCTATGCTGTAGATGCCTGGAATAGGATCCCGGCGGAACAAATGTTTTCGTTGGATAATCACATAAGACTTATCATCTAGGTAATTATGCTGATATGTATCTGCCCCAAAGGGATCAAGTGATTTCACACTATTCAATAGTTAATAAAAAAATATTAAGTGTCTGTTATATTATAAGCAGATCAGTGGACTGATTTTGGTCTTATACTGAATTTATTTCTGGTAGATATATAACTACATATAGATGTCATACGTTCTATGACATACTAGAATTTTTTCTAGTTATGCCAGCGAATACTTGGCTTCTTATGATTATGTAACTTCATGATAAGTAACTTTAAAAAAGAAACCACTAATAACCAATAATATGTTGCTCGATGTCTACCTTTTGAATCTCTCATACCTTAAAAGGTTTCAGTCCTCTCTCCTTTTTGAACTGTTTCATCAGGTTTGGCACGTTCTCTCCAAACGTAAGCTCCGATGTCCATTGTAGAGCCATGGTTTCAACAATGAACGTTGGCTCCATGTTCAAATTTAGTGTTAACAAATCAAAGATCCTTTGCTAAATTATTAAAAAACCTTTGTCAAATAGATCGAAGAAATATTTTGAAATCGTCTTGAAGATATTTTAAAACATCTACATAAATAAAAAGTCGTTACAGCAATTAAAGGGGCCAATTTTTAAACACCGAAGAAAAAGAGAAGTTTGACGTATCTGTGAATCTGTTGGTCATCGTTATACCTTAACGGTGCACCAATTTCGATGCGGGTTTTTTTTTATCTTAGCTGTAATTAATGAAAATCTGTTCATCCATTCATGATATATTCATATTTTTTAAATGCAAATAATTTTGATAAATACTGACAGCCTTAAAATAGTATTGGTAGTTTGGAATAAAAAATATTTTTACAATGGCTTTTTTTAAACACAAATACAGAGTTGTATACCAATATTTACGGATTCGCTACGTTTCAAATAAAATATCATCAAAATCGGCTTAACATTGTTCTAAAATCTATTTTTCTATTTTACTTAGAAATATCTTACATCAATTTCTGGTATCAGAAATGCATCTTCCGGTGGAATGCATTTGAATAAGCCTGATCCAACTAATCGGCCCAAAGGTTTTATTATCTGTAAAATATATAATAATTAGCTTTTAATTATTTAAATTAGTAAATACACGCAAGTATTTATAATTTTCCAATAATAGTATAAAGAGAAAAATTTTCTTTTAACATTTAACATTAAGATAGGTATTATTATTTAATTTCTTATTTTTGATTATTAATTTACATCATTTTTAATCGAATCGATGCAATCCGATTCTAAAATGGTGTAATTTTTTTAATACTATGTATGGTAAAAGAATTATTTATTCTCATTAAAGAATATCTACAATTCGCTTACAATGAGAACTTAATATTAAGCCGGACATTGTAAAGGTAATAAAATGTACTATGTACGAATTCGGTAAAAACTAAATAAATAAGAAATTCTTTCACTTATAATGTAATTAATAATTAATTAAGGACTCTTTAAGGACACAGACTACATTTATTGTCATCGATAAACTGTATGAGCACGAATGTTTGTTTTCGAGTCTTGGTTATTTATAAAACACTAGCAACCCGCTCCAGCTACGCACGATTATAAAACATATATATAAACCTTTCTCTTCAATCACTCTATCTATTTAAAAAAACCGCATCAAAATCCGTTGCGTAGTTTTAAAGATTTAAGCATACAAAGGGATATAGGGACAGAGAAAGCGACTTTGTTTTATACTATATAGTGATATGTGTATTTACTTCTAAATGTAAATTTGTGGTGCCTTCGTTGTTTCTGATTACCCACAATAGCTTCAGCTACTTTGGGATCAGAGCAATATATGTGAGTTGTACCAATTATTATTATAAACGAATTTATAAAAACTAGTGTTCAATAAAATTACAATAATAGACGTACTTCTCTCTGCTTGGTGACATTTTGCTCAACGGCTAATATGTATAGTTTCTTTGGGAAATCACTTATTAAATTGTAGACTATTCTGAAACATGAACTCATGAAGATTACACTAAGCTATAAATATCTACAATAAAACATGTACTGTATGTATGTATGTTTTTTCTAAAGTCAAATTGTATTTACAATTTTTTTTAATTTTATTGGTGTTATTTACCTATTCTTAAGTCCCATGTAGACTTTACATTATTTGAATTTTTTTAATGTAATCTTTGACATTAAAAAAATTGGAAAGGCAAGTAAAGTTTAACAGGAGCGCCAAAATTATCCCTTTTGGCAGTAATTATTTACAAAACATAATCTGACATTGTATATTATATACTAACTGTGCCAAATCTATTACATTTATGAGCGGTACAACGTTCGTCCCACGTCCGAGTATTGGTAACAACGGTTCACACTCCCATGCTTTTTGGAACCAATAGAAAAGTGCGTCTTCTTTACCACCGTACGACACGCCAGCTCCGACAACAATAGCGCTGTTGAAAATGTTACAACATTTACGACAATATCTTGTACATATTAGAAATTAAGCGTCTATGAAACGGATATGGATGTGTTTGTTTTTTGTGTTGAATTCAGGTACTGGTGGTTTTCTTGAAGGTAAATTTTACAGAGAAATAAGAAACAATTTCGCATGGCATCGTTTTATTTTGTACCGAACCAAATTGCACTCAGTCAACATTTCAGGGCCGTTTTCATTTTGTTATATTTTTAAGTATAAAAACCGCATCCAATCTATTCACTGTTATCTCATCTGCGTGACGCGTATAAAAAGTACAGATTAAACTAATTCGCTATTTTTAAAACCTTTTGACCTCGTTAGTTAGGTCTTTATCCAAGATAAGGACGGTAACTCTTCCTTTATTTCAAAAGTTTTAAAATTGTAACTATGTAATTGTAACCGCCTCCGTGGCTAAGTGGTTAAGACGTCTGCGTGTTAGGCTGGAGGTCCTGGGTTCGAATCCCGGGGAAACAAATGAATGTTTCGGTTGGGTAGGCACAGAAGGCTGATCTCCTACTTGCCTGTAAGGAAAATTATCAGTGAAAGATACAGAAATGTGTCTGCCCCATGCCCCACTAGGGGTTACAGGCTTATGTAATTGTAAATATGTACATTCATTAAAATATAATAATTATTATTATCAATGTGATCTACTTACTAGATATATTTGTCGACTAAAAATAGCAAAAAACATATGTAAAATATGAGCAATTGGTAAAAAGATCTCCATGGCAATTGTTTGTACTGTATCTACGTCATGCTTTGCTACAATTGTTAAGAACTACTTGAAATTGTTAAACATGTCGTCATACCCAATCTGCGATCTATATTTCCTTGCTATTGCCACAACTTCGTTCTCAATATCATAGTGCATCTTGTAACTTGGATGCGGCTTTCTTTTCCTAAAATCTGATTCAATAAACGGCATCTCGGGCGTTTCCTGTATATTATTTTTTTAATCACTCGAAGATACTGTTTCAAATGATTGTTTTCTTTACTTTCTATAATCGAAATTTATGTATTTTTATATGATTTTCGAAAAAACAGATCTGTTGAAGCAAGATTACCTTATGACACTTATAACAAGTATACCTAATTATCAAAACTAAAAGACGATAATGAATAATGTTCCAGTAAATTTAATTATAACACTTATTCTACACTGAAACTACATGCCCGCGCCTTTTTAACCGACCTTCATTCTAAGTAGGATTAGGATGAAGCAAGGGTACGCGTTCGAAGCTATGCGGGCGTGTGTACCAGTCGTGTGCAGACACGTTTCTTATGTTTTCTCCTGCATATATTCGAAGCGTGCGGGCGGGTGGAGCGTACGGGTGTCGCACGCGCACGTAGTGCGGGTGAACTGCCATTCTACCGGTAAAACGCGTGCGGACAGTTCATTTTTTGTGCTTTTTGTTCAATTATTGTCTAAAATTTGAATTTAAGTGTCTATCAATTAAAATATTAAAAACTCCTTCCTTCGATCTACATTTGTATACATTTCTGGTTGGTTTTCTTTTGTTTTTCATAAAGCTCCATATCAATAGATCATCATCTTCTTCCTCTTCTAAAAGTTGAATTAATCTCAAAGATGCAACGGTTCTGTTCATTTTTTTAACAAGACATAAGTAAACACTTTCACAAAAACACGTACTGAAGTTACGTCCACCCGCAACCGCAATCGCCTACGTCCGTCAGCATCCAATACGTTAGCGTGCGCGGACGCGGCAAGGCGGGTCTCGCTCCGCCGCACGCCCGCGTCCATCCAAATCCTACATTAAGATGGATGGGATCTTTTACTAGATCCTATGCAAATATTACTACTGTAGTACTTATTTCTGTCTCTGTTTCACGGGCATTTTTTGTTCCTTTACAGGTAAGTAGGTGAAACCATAGACTGTGCCTTCCCCGAAATATGTAAACCGCATCACATGCGTGAACCACTTGATCACGAAGACGGTGAAATCACAAATCAAACAAGCTGACTTGCGATATTTATAAATTTTATTATCCATTTCTTATATTGTCCAGCCTTTAAAGATTTCCAGCCAATGCTACTATGACGCCTAATTTTACAACTAATACTATACAACAAGATTGAAATTGAGAGCAAGACATACATCGAGAAACCCAAACAGATTACATAACAGATAAAAAAGCCCTATCAATACTTGACAATTGGAAAGATTTCGATCGATAGAAAAGAATTCTCACCGGGTCGAGCGGTTTCGTAACACCCCACGTCATAACCGTAGATATGAGTACAAGATAACGTTTCTTAGATTCCCCAGCTCCACCATCATCGTCAGTTGTCGCTGACGCTATTTGTCCAGCCTGCTTTTCTAATAAATTCTTTAGAACTAAAAAGACAAGTGAAATTGACAACATCCTTAAAAACTCGATATGTTAATTACAGATAAGAATGAATAAATCTTTATATTATATCGCGATCACGTCGGCTTCAAAATAAATCAGTGTATTCCTTTTAGAGCTATGACACCAGACAGATACACCCCTTTTTTGCGTCGGAGGTTAAATGACTTGGCCAGACTAGATTAGACACATCTTTAGTTCTTACTTCAAATGTGAGAACTTTTTACCAACTTTATCAATCTTTCTTGTATATAGCTGCATATAATGTAAAATAAATAAGGTAGCCAACTAACGCTTCAGAAAGTCCATAACTATTGAAAGCTCGTTTCTATCATAGGTGATGTCCAAAATAAGCGTGCCACATGTCAACATGGATGGCAGACATTCAGACTTGTCAACAATTCGGGAGATATTGTCGATAGATTTTATCTTAGCATCGCTGACAGTACCTGGAACATTAGACTAGACATTTCATTGTCCTACCAAAATGGTCCAAATCGTTTCTAAGCCGAGGCAAAAAATGTTCACAATAAAATGTTTCTGTAGGCAAATTATAACTTCAGACATTATTAATGTTCACTAATAAATACATTCTCGCTTTACCTCGGTTATTTCTTACCAATGATTTCGTATGGTTGTTCCGGCGGAGGAGGAAGGCCCATTTCTACAGCATCTTCACCAAGGACTGTCTGCGAAGACTGTTTTACCGACTCTGTTGCGTTTTTCTCTAACACCTTAGAAACTTCCTTTAAGATATAATCGCCATGATAGGAATCTACGTTATTAATAAAGTAACGCTTAAAGGAAAATAAAACATCGGCCTCAGACATAGATTTATCTGAAGATAGTTTATCCGTAGATCTCTTCATATTTCCGATGATCTTGATATGTACTTTTATTTATGAAATTTTCTAGCCGTTTCCTTTAACAAACTTGAATTTTTTAATGACAATAGCTATTTGACAGTTGAAAAATTCATTAAACAAATTCTTGTCAAGTCAATCTATTATTTAGAATCTATGATTTTAATAAGTACCTATCTCTAAAACCCAACAGACGGAAATGCAAATGATTGAATATTTTGTAAAAAAAAGTACATGTATTTCAGATCTACGAATATCTGTACCTTGTTCATAGGGTTTATTGATATTAATTAATGTTATTAATCCGAAGATACATACGAATAATGGTTTAGAAGTAAAAGAAAAATATATTAATAACTTTTATTTAATTTCATTGGAGATATTGCTAAAATAGTATTACTTATTCTAAGATAAAATATTATCATAACATGTAAGAAGTTTTACATCGGATTATAAACGTTTCTTTAAACTTAACATATAAGTCAAGTGTCATGTAATATTTATTTTGTAGTTTCTTGTTTTATTAGTAACTAGTGGACGACGCAAACTTCGTATCACTTTAGAGAGCCGAATAATAACGTGTCACCTAAAGGGTCACTCCATAGAAAATTTATGAAGAAAATAATTTTCTTCATAAACACTTTTTCTAGAATTTATCTATATTTTAATAGTTATTCTGTTATTTTCGGATTAGACAAATCCAAAAAATCAGAGATCATCAAAATCGGTCCATCCGTTCTTGAGTTATAAACAGTGTAAATAACCCGACTGTTTTATATATAGATATAGAAATTAAATACATCATAAAAATTCAAATTGGTTTGGCTCAAATACAAATTGTCAAAATATTAAAATCAAATTATACAATATTAATAAAGCTTAAAACATTTTTTTTAATAAAAATTCAAGATTATAAATTTTTACTGTCTTTAGGTACCTACTATATGAACTCATTTATTGCCTAAAACCATGTTCAAACACTAAGTAGTATTGTTTTTATATTTGTATAGTCTGAATATATTTTCAAGATATCAAGCACCATTTCAATTTAAGTAAAATCTCTAATCATAAAACATTACAATTATGTATATAATTTCCTTAATAACTGTAAGTACTTAGGCACTTAATTATTGTATAGGTTTTAAGTTCTCTTATTCACTAATACTTATTGAAAATGAAAAATTCAGAGTTCCACGATCTAACATATAAGTATTTAATCGGCTTATGATACAATTAAATTTATTAAGATTTTTTAAACAGTAGTCCCGAGTAGAAAGTTTAAGAAACCCTACATTATAATATAAAAAACAAACGTTTATATATTTTTTTAGTTCAATTTTGTATTAATGTACTTTGTAAAAACATCAGTTAATTTGACACAAATGTGCTATGGCACCCAAATTATTCGTTAGTTTTTAATACTGAAAATTGTACTCGATTACATTCAATAGAACAATACATCAATAAACTTAGATCACGATATGTTGATAGGGACGGTTCGATAATACTGCATTAAGTCACTTACAAAATGGAATGTGATTTGGAATTTTATTTTTAACACTATTCGAATTTAGTCTCACTTAAGTACTAACGTGAAATCGCTGTTCAAAAAAGCAGTCAAACTGTTTGAACAGTGTATTGGGATTAAATAAATCAACACAGAAATGTGGCAAGAGGGCCTCCCAAGTCAGTAATGTTCTGATAAAAAAAACAGCAAGAAGTATTTTTTTTTAATAGTGCTAGTTTTCTGTGTGATACCTTCAAAATCATTATCTCCATAAAACCTAGATCTGCATAGCAGAGCTTTGAGCAGAAAAAAATTGAAGACCTTTTTTGTTTCATATCTGCTGAATCCCACATATTTAATTTTCGATATGAATGCACTTTCGTAACATTCTGCCCAAGGCAAGTTCTTAGACACTATAATAAAAAATATACACGTCGAATCTATATAAACCTCCCTTTTGGTTTTTTTGAAGATCGGTTCGAAAGCATTTCAAAAATCAAAAAATGTTTCCTACATTCAGTTATATAGAAAGTACTTTACATACTAAATCTTAATATATCATAGCGAATATATTCAATGGTATCTACGTAGTGACTAAATAACATTAAATAGTTTGTATTTCGAGTATTTATATCAGATTATTGTAATCTCGGTGAAAGTGTACTGTATCTATCGTTTACATAGAATCGCATAAAAATACAGGCACCAGTTTGTCATTTTACTCTTCGTAAAACCTTCGTAAATACGTACCGCGTTAATAAAATATGTAATTCGAATATAAAACATTCATTTTAGAAAATATTTGACCTGATTTGTTCTAATAATCACATTCCTTCCATATAATTTTGCTTTTCTGTAATCTCAAAGCTAACTTATTGTCATTGCATGAGACTTGATCGACTTTAAAAGGGAAGTTTCTGTGATTTTTTATAATATTTGTTCCCATAGAACTCTCATTATTTACAGGCTATGCAGGTTACTTAATATAATCCCCTGGAAGTCATTTGTTTAAATTATTTCTCTTATCGCTCGTAAATGACTTATGAGAAATTAATATTGAAACTTAAATAGCATATATAACATAGCACTAAATACAATTTGCTTTTCCTAGTAAATTTATATTATAATATCAAATAATGATAAATAAGTACATTAGTTGTATAATGAAACAGTTGTATAATCTGTATTGTGATACTTGACATAGAAATTATTTAAATATGACTTAAAATGAATGCGAAAATTGCGAATAAAAATCTCATCGCTACGCAAGGGGCGTAAATTTTGTTTACTTGAGCAAACGTTTTAAGTTGGTAAATCTACTTTCGACTGTTTATCATTCACAGATTCAAATGTAAAAGAGATCGCTGGACGTATAAAAAGTGGGTTCGTTGTTTTCTGAAAACCCTGGGAATTTTTTAAATCTAAACTCCTACAGTGTCTAAAAACCAGAGTGTACAACCAGGGCTCTACTTCTGGTTCATTCGGATTTTTTTCCTCTTTTTCTTCTGCTTCTTCCTCCTTTATTTCCACAGACTTCTGTGACTTAGCACTACCTTTTCTGTTGAAAGGTTCAAGGGCAGTTTCAGTAGTCGTTGTAGGAGCAGTAGTTTCGACTGTCGTAATCGGAGCAGGTGTTTCTGCTGTGGATGTACTAGGCACCGTTTCTGATGCTTCCGTTTGAGGAGTACTTTCTGCTTTAGGAGTTTGCTTCTCACGCTCACGTAGTACATGACTTTG
The DNA here is from genome assembly GCA_912999735.1 of Aporia crataegi. NCBI lineage: Eukaryota > Metazoa > Arthropoda > Insecta > Lepidoptera > Pieridae > Aporia > Aporia crataegi. Next base: position 1,304,189 of record OU538742.1, read on the forward strand.
TCTTCTAGCAAAACGTTGACTGGGCCGTCTTTCAAACTGAACAGTGCGACGTGCGCGATTCTGTTGCGTAGTTTGATATTCCGTTTTTCCCGAATATTGGAAGCGTGATCCCATTCTGAAAAAGTTTTGTCGGGCTGATGGTCCTTTTACTGGGGCACGTAAACGGAAGAAAGTGTGGTACTGAACGGCACACTTCCACAAATGCTTGCAAGCTTTTTCGTTATGTAATCGAAATACAAATGTATGTTCTTGTTCTCGTCCTTGATCATCGTCTTCTACAACCACTAATGTTAGCTTTTTCTTTTTAAAATTTAATTTAGTTATTTTAGGCCAAAAGAACAGGCCTATTTTTTGTGGTCCCTCAAAAACAAGTATCCCCGTAGGTGTTAGGCCCAAATGATATTCACAGCCATCTTTACCCAATACAATATGCATATCAACACCATACATTTCAAGCCATTTCACTTTATTAAGATAACTTACTTCAGCTTGAGCTGGTGTGAGACCTTTACATTTCTTGTATTCTTCCAAGATCTCTATTTCCATTTCTTCCGATTGATTGGGTACAAAGCGGAATTCAGACACAGTGGCTGGCGTATGTATAGTTTCATCAAAATCCCCCAATTCAGATTGCAAAGCTAACGCAGATAGTTCTACAGCAGTGGAATGAGAACATTCTAATTTGCTTTCAAGAATATCCTTTTTTAATTGCAAAAAGAACTGATATCGTGTTAATTCTTCCCTTAAATTGTTTGGTTCTGATGAGTAAAATTTCACCTTAAGCCTCAAAGTATAAGGTGGTCCAATTTTCACCTGCTTTTTTATTGTTTTAGTTGGATCCAGCCAATGTTGAACATTATTTGTATCCGTGAATTGTAACCCAAAGTAATCCTTTTCAATTAAGTCCAAGGAATAAAACACCTGTTCATATAAATCAGCAGCACTCGCTTTTTTAGTAAGGTTTATGGTTAAATCGGTATCATCAAGTAACATTACCTTACACTGGATCAAGTTCTTGTTTGTTGTATTTTTCTGAGTCTGTTTCTTTCGTGTCTGGCTAGATGATCTCCCCTTTCTACTCAAGAACCTTAACATTTTTGTTGGATGTACCTGCAACATAATATATTTAAATATAACTTGTTCACTGAACAAGAGGTTATCTGAATTTATTTATAAGAAAAGTAAATAGGTACATAAATATAGTCAATGAGCTAAATATAAAGTTAATTATATATTATAACTATAAATATATATTAAACTAACAGCATTTATCTATAATCAGGATCTTGACAAGAAAAAATGATTTGATTTGGCTGTATATGCTCGTAGAGCTTAATCTAACATTTTTTATAAGTTACTATCATTTAAGAAGCATTAAAAAGCAAGCCATTAAAAAAAAAACTTTTAAAACTGTGTTATACTTATGTGTTTGTAATAACACTAGTCTTAGTCACAATATGAAACCAGATGTGATGTTATCAACTATAACTCAATATTAATAAAACACAGGATAAAATTATTACAGGAATATGCTGTCACCTATTCATATCAGGGTATTTTTTTTACTTATATGGATTCTATCATGTTGGAATGCAGAACTGTTTTAAAAATAATGATAAAGTTGGTTATTATTAATTAACACCATATCTCCTAAAATTTGTTGCTCATATGTTTCTCTTTATGATGCTAATTATAATTGACTTATATTTATTCTGTGTGTTTTTAATAGATTGATATGGGGCATAGGGTATAAATAACTGTATAAATACATTAACTTAGTACCTATAATTAAATTAACATAATCATTTACTAAACTACTTTTAAATACAGCTTTAGCAAAAATGTAATTATTTCTACATTAATTAATCATTTGCAATCTCTTAGTACCCTGATTAAAGCAATATCCAAGTAGGTACTATGCTAATTGCAATACCAATGATTTACTGTTAAATACTTAGTTCTAAAATGATGTAAATTGTTATTTCGTATTATCGTGGGCAGTCACTATAAAAAAAGATTGAGATGTAACTAAATTAATGTAGTAACGATATAAACATAAATATTTATGAAAAAAAACATACCTGCCGAATATATACTTTAAATTTAACACAGTCACATCGATAACACCTAGATAATTCGTCATCACAGTTCACGTTTCTAAACAGTCATTTAATTTTTTTACACCACAGCCATGGAATCCATACACTCAAAGTATTGTATCACCTTTTACTGATACAGTAAACATTTCTTTTGATTTTGATACAGTAAATTTTTTTTAGATAATATCTATTTGTAAAAATATGTGAATGGTAATTTGTATACTTTTCAGCAGCCGACAGTCGACACTCGACACTACGCGACAGTCGACAGCCGTGAATTGATTTTTGACAGTTGACTGTAGTCTGCACCTATTCTGCTCAGACATAAAATATTTCATCTAAGGTATACAGCTTGTACCTGTATAGTGTGTTTGTATGTACCTTCCAATAAGCTTAAATAGTCAGTAGTGCATTACAACAAAAATAAAGTACCTATAGTCTTTGATTTTAAATTCAGGATTACAGAAGTGGGTTCATTAAAAATTATACTATTATTCATTGTGGTAATTTTATCTTATATTTTTGGTTCAATTTCCATTGACAAGATTTACGGTAGACTAGACCATAGTCTATAAACTTCTCTTCCTTCACAAATCACAATATACCTACCAATTACCATTCCAAATTCCATTTTGGCATTCTTGGAGGTTGATGACAATTTCCAATATTTCAAATGTGAAAATAATTATCGTCATCAATCATAAACCTAATAATATTAGTCATTAAAAGTTAAAAAGTTATATCCAAAAGGTAAATAATTCCTTCTAATAAACCTCATTCAGATTTATACATTACATATGCAGTCTATTAATTTGGTAAAAAGTAAGGTTAGAACATCAGATTTATGTTATCGATATTTAATATGAAATTAGTAATTACCTATCTATGTGGGTACCTAACTGTATCTATTAATTCTTTAGATGCCAGTTGCTGATGAAATTCAATCGTCCTGGGCTGATGAGGTTGAAATAGACCAGGGTGCTTTGCCTCCACCATCTGAAGTTGTTGAAAATGGTCTTAAAATTGTTACTGAATACAAGTATGATAATGACAACAAAAAAGTGAAAATCGTTCGCACATATAAAATAGAAAAACGTGTTGTGTCAAAGGTGGGTACCTTTTTTATTTAATCACCTCGAAGCATAATATTCCTTCTATTTTTACCACTACAGTTATTATACCATTATTTAAAAGTATTTTTTTTTTAATTGTTCTTAATATTTTTCTCTAGAGCATTGCTAAACGTAAAACATGGAGTAAATTTGGTGATTCTGCTAATGACAAACCAGGCCCAAATCCCGCTACTACAAATGTGTCTGAAGATGTGTTTATGCAATTCATTAGCAGCAAAGAAGAGGCCCAGCGACCTGATGATGGTGAATTAGATGGTTTGAAGGTAAGTACTTCTGACTTCAGTTTTGTAAATGAATATAGTAAACTTTCTAAGCATACAAATGAATAATTTAGTTTAAAATTAAAAATATTCTCACCTCCATTTTAAAAATTTTAAACACCTTATTTTTGGGATTTTAGGTTTAAAATCAATTATTAATTTTCTTAGTTTTAATTATTCTTTGTACCTATCAATGGTTTTACAACACTAAAGTTTAAAACATGATGACTTCTTGATCTTCTAAAAGTTTGATTAAGAATTTTAGTTAATTACAGTTTTGATATTTTCAGCCTCCAACTAGCAGTGTCATTTTCAAATGCCGTACTTGTCAAGGAGAGCATTGGACTTCAAGTTGCCCATTTAAACATACACAACTTGCTCAGACAAAGGCCAATGAGGCCGCTAAGGCTGCTGGTAAATTTGACTATATAAATTATCTTTTAAAATTTAATAATGCAAGTTGTAATTCACTAGAAATAAAGGGCAGTGGATTTTAAGAAAATGATTACTTTTGACTGATGTCAAAGTTCTATATTCAAAATAATAAATATTAATTTACTAGCGACCCGCCCCGACTTTGCACGGGTATAAAACATATATAAAAACCTTCCTCTTCAATCACTGTATTAAAAAAAACAGCCTCAAAATCCGTTGCGTAGTTTTAAAGATTTAAGCGTACAAAGGGATATAGGGGAAGAAAAAGCGACTTTGTTTTATACTTTGTAGTGAAGTGATAATAGAAGTTGTACATAACTGCTACAGATCAATTATACAACCACCATATTCTTAATGTCATCATGTATTTTTTTAAAATATCTAATTCTGTTTTAATTTTAAGATGGTTCTTTGCCTCAATAAATCAAGTTAATTGATCTATAGTTTAAAATCTATTTTGATCTAGGAACAATAATATGTCTAGAAACATAACTCTCATACAGATAGTGCTTCAAAAAAACATCAAGGTCAATACGTTCGCACGTGATTGGTCGCGTCAAGGCGATGTGACCAATCACAAAAGACCAAGACCACGCAATTGGTCGCGTCAAGGCGATGTGACCAATCACGAGAGCACTACCAACGCACGCAAATATGTACCTAAGTACATATTTGCGTGCCATTTTTGAGTTACACTTCTATACATATTATTATTCATAGATTCTGACATATTTATTATTCTTTATTTACAGAAGCGAAAGCAGCATCATCTACCAACAAATATGTGGCGCCCAACATGCGTGAAGGAGCAAGCCGTGGAACTGGTCGTGAGCCGCCAGGAGCAAGACGTGGGGATGATGTTGCTGCCATCCGTATATCTAACCTCAGTAATTTTGCAGTTGAAGCTGATCTTGATGACCTTGTAAAAGGATTTGGACCAGTGCACAAATTGTACTTGGCTAAAGAAAAGGTAAAGTATTCAAATTCAAATCAGTGTATTACAATTTTGCTTACTTTTAAAGTTGTGATCAATTCAGAAATAGGAAATGTACACTAATCATTCATCGGATTTAGTACAAGAGAAGCCATAGAAAATGTAATTATAAGCTAATTTTGTTACAGAGCACTGGACTATGCAAGGGATTTGCCTATGTTCATTTCAAGTTCAAGGCTGATGCTGCAAAAGCTATCCAGACTCTTAATGGTCATGGTTATGATCATTTGATTTTAAATGTTGAATGGTCCAAACCACCACAGAATAATTAGGCAAAGATTTGTGTATTTTTGTAATCATCAAAATATAATCAAGTTACTTGTAGTTGGGTTTTATTTATAGTTATGCTTGGATTAAGATTTTGTATATTTCAAATTAAGAAAAAATGTTTTTCAATCTTTTATCTGAAGAAGAAAATTACAGTATATTTTTATAAAATTAAAATACAATTTAAGTGAAAACATTAATATATTTAACAGTTCCTCAAGACTAGATACCTATTAAACACATTTATTATATTCTTATTCCTAAGATAGCTGTGCTATTTTCTGTAAAGCATATAGAATGAAAAAATATTCAAAGTTATGAATATATAGAAGACTACTTAATCAACACAATATATAAATATGTATGTCAAAAAAACTATAAATAGTGATCAAATTACCTAAATATTTAAAGTAATGATAATAAATACTAAATTGCTTTATATTATTATTTTATAGTTAAAATTACATTATACAATGTTCCTTTGAATTATTTGCAATAAGTAATGCTTATGCCAATGTGCTGCCATTGACAGAAATGTATAGAATATACTAGGAGTATTGTAGCTTCAACATTTGAAAATATCCCTTTAAAGATCAATGTCATACTTCTCATCATCACTATTAGGGCTGTATGCTTCATCTGGTATTCGAATTTCTCCACAAAACATAAGTTCCACATACTGGAAATAATCAAGTGCTATATTAGTGAGCAAGGCTCCTGTTGACACACCAAGAATAGTCCCAATAACAGGTCTTTGACCTACGGAACTTCTCAAAATGGCCCACAGAAATATAGAGCCTAATGGCCACAGGCAGCCACCTAGAAAAGCCCATGAAAATCTTCTAGCTGGTACTGCAGCAGCTACATGAGGCCTAGCCCAAAGCCATAGTCCCGCTCCACCTCCCGCTGACAAAAAGAGAATGTCTGTTATGTCTCGCCGAGGAAATAATCTGAAACAAATGTCTTAATGTTAAAAGAAATCATCTTTTATAAGTTTGCACATTGCTAAATTAGTCAGCAACGGAATAATGAATAAATTAATAGAGCCTTATCCCAAGATATTTTTTATATAAATGATTTGGAAAAGACAAATTATATTATTAATTATTGGTTATTAATTTATAAGTCTACAGTACCTGACCATTAGATGTGGGTTCATAACACTCACTGATAATGTTGTGTAACTAACAAGTCCTTGCATGGGTATATAATAATATAACACATTATCTCTTGTTAATGGAGGTATTCTAACATTATTAATAGATTTATTGATAATGTCAACAGTTTTATTTACAGTTACCGGTAGTTCGTTAAATTTTCTTATAATATTACGATAAAATCTTTCTAATATTTCCATGTTTAAATTTCAGTTGTCGTCAATTGATCCAATTCGAGCTGTAATGTAAGGTAACTTGTTACATATTTTATATATTAAAATTCTTGGCAAGAGTAATGATCGAGATCGTCACATATCACGATTCAATTTGCATTTAATTTGCTCTGATTATAATATGCGTACTATTGCGTACGTACATTGCACTAGGTACTTCGTTTACTTTTTTATTTAAAAAAGAATATTCAAACTACGATATTCTCAATAATACCAAATACTCAATATATAACCGCGCTTTTCATGTTGATATTTAATTACTTAGATCATGTACCGTAATTTTATTTTAAATAAATTATAATTATTAACATTGACATTTGCTGACAGCCGAAAAGAAAAGTAGTCAGGTACTAGGTAGTCCGTAGTCCGTAGTATACGTGTTGGAGTTGTTGGTACTAGGTATCTACCTAGTACATACTATTGTGAAATCACTGAAATGTGAACAGTGGTCTCGAACGTCATAGAGCGAGATCGGTAGAATTGTCAGCTAAAATCGGTATATTTGTACCCAAAATCGGTATTTCACAAAAAAATAATATTCAATCAAATTCGTTTATTTATTGAAAAAACACTTACAGACTTATCTTTAAAAATGAAACTCAAGTAGGTATAATTATTTTTTGTACAAATATTCTTGGCCATATCCGCGGTCATCTTCGAGTTAATTTCGAAGTCATATCAATTAGCTGTAGAGTCGTTTTGCATGCAATAGACCAGTGATTGATTCGTAGACAGCCTATTTCGCTGTTTTGTTTTCAAAAGATTTATAAGTGAAAATATTATGCATTCAACGTTAGCGGATGAATGGGGAAGTGATAAAATATTAAAGATGAAACTATTACAAATCTGAAATTAATCATAGGTTTTGACTTTTGTCCCACAGATTTTCAATTATACTACAGAGTACAGTGATCAGTGTCTACAATATAAGTCGGCACTCATCGTGTTGCAAGTGTATTATTAAATACCGTGTTTTTAGGCAAAATTACAGTGAATCAGCTAAATGTGTAGTGTAAATTAACGTGTAATTTATTTTAAAAGGATAAAAACAACATGAAACAAATCAAATCCAAATATATTTGCTTTTTAATTATTTATAAAAAAATTAAAAGAAAAACATGCAAATTAAACAGATTATATTAATCTGAATCTGACTCTCCTAGTACGACAATGTCTATTTTTAATTTAATTTCAATTCTGCGCTGATATTTCATACTTGAGTCGCAAACTGAAAAAATTACCTTGTATTCATTTTTGGAATATTTTTTTTAACAACGTAGACAATACTAAAACAAATACATACAATGCATCCTTAATATTATTTTGTAGACACCCTTTAGAAAGAAAAGTTACTCTCTCTTGAAATTTAAGAAAATTAATGAAAAAAAATAATTAATAAAACCAAATTCCTGTTTATATAGACTAGATAGGTAAATTCCCGAGAGGGAAGCCCCTTATAACATTGAGTACAAAAGATAAAAGGGTATTCCCCAAAATATATGGAACATTCCACACTAGGTTCATCCATACCTACTACTATTGAGGGCTTCTACGTAACATTTAAACATAAATAAAAGATAATGCCATGTTAAGCGTAAAATCGGTAGAAAAATCGGGAGATTTTCCATGTATACTCTGAAATCGTCGAAAAATCGTTATATTTCGGTACTTCGGTAGAACAGAGCCTATATCGGTAGAAATACCGAAAAATCGGTAGGTTCGAGACCACTGTATGTGAATAATTTGAGATATTTTGTTACTTGAGTTTTGAATTGAGGCTTTGGCTTGTGGTGCTTCAAAATAGATAGTTTAACGTTGACAAACGCCAGCAGTCAGAAAATGTCAGTTGTCACTATTTTTTTCTTCAATAGAAAAAAATTGTAGGGGTGACTAATGACTTTAATAATCGCGAAATTGTGAGAAAACTCAAAACAGCTACAACGTGATAAATCATTGATAATTATTTGTAGTAATAAAATAATAATTAATATTTAGGGCTTTAAATATTATCTAGTTGCTGGTTTTTGGTTTCTCTATAGTCTGTACAATACCTTTTATTTTGCATTAACTAAGTATTTATATAATATTAAATACATTATTATATAATTCAGATAACATACTAAATTATTTTTGGTTTAGCTTCAAAATTCAATTTCATATTTCTCTGAACAAATCAATACAACAAAATTATCAATGAAGTAAATTTTCCTAGACGGGAATTCTTGTGACAAATAGCCAGATAGCAGAAACAATGTCATACAAATCAGTTACAAAAACAATCAAGAGTTTGTTAAGTTATCCAAAGTGTGACAGATATTATGGAATTAAAATATATTCTAAAGATTTAATCTTGGGTATTGAGACTTCATGTGATGATACTGGTTGTGCTGTAGTAAATTCTAGTGGTACCCTTATATCAGAATCACTTCATTGTCAAAGTTTAATCCATCTAAGAAATGGTGGTATTATACCAGATGTGGCACAGGATCTACATAGGAGATTTATTGAACCAACTGTTGAGGATACATTGAGTAAAGCTGATTTATCAATGGATGATATAACTGCTATAGCTGTTACACTTCAGCCTGGTTTACCACTCAGTCTTGCAATTGGAATGAAATATGCTAAACATTTATCTAGAAAGTTTAACAAGCCACTGATACCTATTCACCATATGGAGGCTCATGCTTTAGTTGCTAGGATGCAGCAAAATATTACTTTTCCATATCTCACACTTCTTATATCTGGGGGACATTGCTTATTGGCGTTGGTTCAAGGTGTCAATAAATTTAAACTGCTTGGAGAAAGTATAGATTCTGCACCAGGAGAAGTTTTTGATAAAGTATCAAGGGAAATGAAGCTTAGAAATGTTCCTGAATATTCCCAAATGTCTGGTGGTCAGGCAATAGAAACAGCTGCATCTAAAGCAACAAATTCTCACATTTTTAAATATCCTTTGCCTTTAGCGGACTATAAAGACTGCAACTTTAGTTTTAATGGACTTAAGACAGCAACATTTTTACATTTACATAAGAAAGAGAAAGAACACAAAATTGAGGCGGACAAATTGATACCAGAAGTAAATGATTTGTGTGCGGCTTTGCTCATGGCTGTGACAAGACACCTAGTACATAGAACTCAAAGGGCAATTCAGTTTTGTAAAACAAAATATTTAATGTCTGAGGGTGAAGGAAAGTTGGTAGTATCAGGAGGTGTAGCATGCAATAATTTTATATTTAAAAATTTATCAATTTTATGTGAAGAAATGGGCTACGAAATTTTCAGACCACCACCAAAATTGTGCACAGATAATGGTGTAATGATAGCATGGAATGGGCTTGAGAAATGGCGGGAAGGGTTAGATATTGTAACAGATTTGAGTAGTTTAGATATTAAAGCTGTGAGTCCTCTAGGCGAAAATCTTATTCAGAATGTAAAGGAAGCTAAAATACCAATGAAATTATTAAAAATAAAAATGAAAAATTAATATATTGAGTGTGTTTACCTTTATTTATATTATTTTATTGTAAAACTAATCAACAATTAAATTATTATCTAATTAATTCATGACTACATATAAATTTGTTGTTTTTTGAAAAAAAAAAAAAATACTAACTAACAACAAACAAGTGAAATAGAATCACTACATAGTATAAAACAAAGTTGCTTTTTCTTCCCCTATATCCCTTTGTATGCTTAAATCTTAAAAATTACGTAACGGATTTTGATGCGGTTTTTTTAATAGATAGATTGAAGAGGAAGGTTTTTATATATGTTTTATACCCGTGCAAAGCCGGGGCGGGTCGCTAGTATATTAATAAAATAAAGACGGGTTATTTACAATTTTTATAACTCAACAACGGCTGGTCCGATTTTAATGATCAGTGTTTTGTTGTATTCGTCTAATCTCAGAATAGCATAAAAGTGGGGAAAAATTCGTTTCGTAGGTACCTACCGTTATATGGAATGCGATTTAGAAGACGTTATTCAGACTACAGCTATACGAAGCCCACTTGTTTAATAATAAATCTTATAAAGGTATGTAGGTACCTCTCTTTCTCGTTTTACATAATACAGGTAAAAAGTTGGATGAATATATTTATATGCTTTGATGATCCCTATGTTTTTCATGTTAAAATATGTGCATACATTTCATATCGTCAGCAAACTGGTGTATCTGATTTCAGTTTATTTTCTCCTTCCTTGACTAACGTTCGGTTTTACATAAAGCACATAAAATGCTTTTTAAAGTAAAATCAACGAAAATGTCAGAGTTTACTTCCATTTTTCGTAACATATGGCGCCCTCTATGTACAAATACAAAGCTTGGTTTAGAAGATATTCCGGGACCAAAACTATTTCCTTTTATTGGTAGCTTGTACAAATACTGGCCTATAATAGGTGAGTTTTTTTATTATTATCTATTGTTGTCAACGAATAATCTTATATATAAAATTCTCGTGTCACAATGTTAGTTACCTTACTCCTCCGAAACGGCTTTACTGATATTTACCAAATTTTATATGCATGTTCAGTAGGTCTGAGAATCGGCTACTATCTATTTTTCATACCCCTAAGTGATAAGGGTAGCTCAGCCCAAAAATTAATATGGCAAAACAACGTTTGCCGGGTCAGCTAGTAATTACATATTATTATTCGTAGATTGTTATCTATTTTTATTTATCAAGAGGATTCAACCATATCTTCATTAAATAACGTTCCCATTTACTTATTTTAAATATAACTGATAATTCAAAATCATGACCTGAGGTGCCTAACTGCCAACGTCCATCTTTGTAATATTTCTTATATCTTTCTTCTTTGAGGGCAAATTAGTTTATTAGATTTATTATTATAAATATTTCTTCAATATTACTACGAAAAATGAAGGTCGTAATAAAGTAGGTAGGTAGGTATATTATATTATACAAAACCAAACAAATAACTACTAATATTAGACTAGTTTTATATGGTAATTTATACCTACCTTATCTTAGGTTTTATGTAATCGAATTTTTAGTTGTAAGTTATTTGTAAGTCGACTTTATTGTTCTGCGAAGTCTAAGAATTTCAGTCTCAGTGACAGAATAACGGGTAGGTGGTACCTACCTACCCCATAGAATTCTCAAGATGATTCATCGACCTTATTAATTTCTAAAAATAATAATTGTCGACATTTTCGTAATATTCAAGTTTAATTTAGTTAATATCTAATTACTCAATATTATCATTAGCTAATTGTTACCTTAGGTACACCGTGCATAGCTACGTAAGTACCTACTTGTTAAGTAATAATTAATGTCTTTCTAGGTGATTATGATGCTGAGACATTGGACAAAAATGCATGGTTGAATTGGCGTCGTTACGGAGGGCTTGTGAGAGAGTATCCTGTTATAAACTTGCTTCATATTTATGAACCAGATCTTATTGAGATAATATTCCGGCAGAATGATCGCTATCCGGCTCGAAGGAGTCATATTGCGATGTTACATTATCGTCTTAGCAAGCCCACTGTTTATAACAGTGGCGGTCTTCTTTCAACGTAAGCAACATACTTATAAATACCAACACATTTAACATTGAATACCTATCCTATTTCAAACGATTTATGCCATAGGTACACAATATGAATAGTTATTCCCAGATTCGCGATTGACATCATCGATATATTTTTAAATATCGAAAACCGACAAAATGATACGCCCAAAGTTATTTTGTTGGTTGTTCCTCGAGATTCCGCAGACATCGAGACATGCATAATCGCACTGAATTTCAAAATGTGCCTATATTGTAACTTAGTATGTACCTACATTACATTACTCAACGCACTATCGGTACACAGGTACCACTTCCACAACGACAATGAATTTTTATTCTAAGTTCTTTTGAATGTATATCATCAAATAATAATGAAAGTTAAAGTATTACTCTGGAAAAATTAAGTACTATTTTTCTTAGGCAAGTAGAGTTTTTAATCTCTACTTACCTGTGATAGGTACCTCCTGTTCTGAGTACTACCAAAAAGTCACGGAGACGATCGATAATAATAATAAATATTTCAGAAATGGTCCAGATTGGTGGCGTCTTCGTAGCGCATTTCAAAAAAACTTGTCTGGTCCACAAAATGCCAAAAAATACGCCAAAGTTATTGATCAGGTTGTGTCAGAATTTGTGCAATGGATTCAAGACGCTAATTTGACTGATATTGATGATTTTTTGCCTTATTTAAACCGTCTTAATCTCGAAGGTATGCCTAATTTTAAATTACTGACTCTTCTATGGATCAATGTTGTTATAAAATTATTATTATAAATATTAAAACCTGTATATTTTGATTTTTGTATTCTTTTTATTTCATCATTGGGTCAAAACAAAGGTCAGTTTGACTTTAAAATATGTGTTTGACGTTAGACATTTAATATTATATATTTATTATTATTTAATATATTATCAGTTAATTTTCAATTAATTAATCCCTTGTCTTTGTTTGTTAGAGTTAGGATAAAAAGTAGCTTTGGTACCTACTCTAACCCCCATTCTTAACTTAAATTTATAAAGATCAGTTCATCCAATTATGAGATAGGTATATGTATATTTTGTGTTTACCATGTTTTTTTAAATGTTGAAATTTTTAAGTTATCTCCAATTTTACTTGTCATATAATTATTTCGTAATATTTCAGTAATTGGTATGGTGGCGTTTAGTGTTCGTTTTAATAGCTTCTCTGCGTCTGAACAATTTTCTGATTCACGTAGTAGTAAACTCATATCAGCAGCGTTTGGATCGAACGCCGGCATTATGAAACTCGATAAAGGAGTTCTATGGAAACTTTTTAGAACACCTCTGTATAGGAAATTAGCAGAGTCACAGGAATATTTGGAAAAGTAAGTATCTGTATCGTAAACTTAGTAGGTATCTACTTATTTATCGATTCTCCATACCTTAAGACTTAAGGCTTAAGTGAATTCTCGTAACCCCTAGTGGAGCAGGGGCAGACACATTTCTATATCGGTTACACTGATCATTTTCTTTAGAGGAAAGTAGGGGGTCAGCCTTCTGTGCCTACCCAACCGAAACATTCATTCGTTTCCCGGGATTCGAACCAAGGACTTCCAGCGTAACACGCAGACGCGTAAACCACTTATCCACGGAGGTTTTTTAAAACTTATGCTTATGTTATGCACTCATGCTTAAAGCAAAATATGCATTCTTTTTCTTTTATCTAAATAAAATAAATAAAAATAATTGGTGAAACTGAACTAATTTAACCGCCAACCGAGGAGCTTACAATTGTTTTACCGACAGTTATTTGTATTTATATCCCTTTTTTTAAATTTTTCTCGGGATGCGAGCCAGATACTTTAAAAGCATTGAATACTGAGCTAAAATGTTGCTTTTTAAGACAATTTTTTTGCGTCGACGAATTTTTGATTGATTCCAAATGCGCATTATTTAGTATCTCTTATTAGTTTTATTACAAAACCAAACCGTGACATATTTCTGAATATGTTTTAATAATATTTTAGGGTATCCATGGATATTTTACTGGAGAAATTAAATTTCTTCGAAACGAATAAGCCAGGAGAACATGGCCCTTCGCTTTTAGCGTTTTATATACGACAGCCGGATCTGGATATGAAGGACATTATTGGTATGATGGTGGATATATTAATGGCTGGGGTAGATACAGTAAGTTAGATACAATATAGAATACTTATATAGTTACATTATTATTATTATAAAGTAGAGCACTTTGGACACGAAAAATCTTCAATTTTATAATTTACAAATGAATTTTAAATTGTTTAGAACATTAATTATTGTATTACAGATTTTTGTTTGTTCACATTCATTCATAGCCGAAAATTTATGATTCTATTTTAAAGTTTATCTTTCACGAGAAGGCGTTAAAAGATACTTTGGAATTATAAATAATACACATGCCTAGTACTTAATATTATGTGCTTTAATACGCTCTATAATATTAATAATAATTATTAGAACTTTAAATTTTTACTGTTTTTATTAAATATAAATAAATATTGTACTTTCAGACATCTTACACAACAAGCTTTGCTTTATATCACCTAGCTAGGAATACTGAATGCCAAGAAAAATTATTTGAGGAAGCCACAACTCTACTACCCTGTGAAAATTCTGAGATTTCCACCTCGGTTCTATCAAAGGCAGTGTATTTGAAAAGCTGTGTAAGGGAAAGCTTGCGACTTAATCCGGTTTCTATTGGAGTAGGACGCGTACTGCAATCTGATGTGGTTTTAAAGGGATACAATGTTCCCGCTGGGGTAAAGTTTCTTTTAACCAATAGTAAAATTGAATTCCCGAAAAACCATAAAAATGTTTCGTGTGTTCGACTGGGATGCTTAAATACCACTTTATCTAAATAATTTTAAGACGTGTCTTCAAAATTACAACTTTCTTCTATAATAATTTTTTAAAATTATTATAGACGGTGATTGTTACTCAAAATATGGTAGCATCCAGACTCCCACAGTACGTTCGAAATCCTTCGAAATATAAACCAGAACGGTGGCTTCGCGGATCTTCTCATTACGAAGAAATTCATCCATTTCTCAGCCTACCTTTCGGCTTTGGACCGCGGTCATGCATCGCTAAGCATTTGGCTGAACAAAATATGTGCATTACCATATTGAGAGTGAGTATCAAAGTTGGATTAAATTATATCATTTATATGATCACTTGTAAACGTTATCTACGTTACTTAGGTTACCAGATCTTCAACAACGTGCCCAATTCTGGGAAGAACATTCATGAAGCTGGGATTATTATCTTTTCTGATCATGTTTAATAACAAATATAGGTAATATCGATAGTCGATATCGTCATTGTAAATGATTCGTATGAATATATTATATGCTGATGCTGTACGGTTCTTGTGTCAGAACTAAGAAGTTGTTTTAAATTATAGAAATATAAATTCACCTTTTTAGGGTCACTCATAACAAGAGATCATAATATCTAATAATAAAAATTAAAATTGCAGTTTCTTAGTTTACAGTTTCAAATAGTATGTGCATTTTAGATTATTTTAATATCATGTTATCCATTGTAAGTTAAAATTAGATATTGTTTTCAGATAATTCGTAAATACAAAATCACTTGGATGGGCGGAGAACTTGGAATAAAAACCCTTTTAATAAATAAACCAGACCAACCCATTTCACTGAAGTTCAAACCACGCTTTGAAATTTAAGTTTAATAATAAAATCAAAATAATAAATCACCGTTTTTTTATAATTTCAGATTAATCTTAAAAACCAGTTTGTAAAACCTGTACCTATTGAATCTTATTTCATAATATTGTATCTTCTAATTTTTATTTTGATGTTCCAACTATTAATAACCCATTATATTTAAAATCTGATTTATTTCAAATGTAATGATAAAGATCTGGCCGTACTTTAATGAGGGCAAAATAGTCTTAAAAACTTGGGCGTAGGTACGTTATATTACTCAATTCAATTCATTTAATTTCAATTATTTTATATTACTAATTTTTTCTCGAATAACATCAATGTATCGTTCTTACATTTTTATATCATGTTTGCTTTGTCTTTAGGTAAATAATTTATGTACTATTATATATCTTTTGTTTTTGATGTGGATCATTTTTATTGATCGGGGTTGAAATAGTTTAAGACATTTATCACGTAATAAACGTAATTTGCCTTTTAAAAGGCAGATGTTCAGCGTGGCCTGTATGACCCTGTATATCATAACTTTCCATTATAGTAGCCGGAATTAAAGATATTTCTGCTGTTTGTTGGATCTATCCACAATGATAGCAGAGAATCAGTTAATCGTCAGTTAAAATATTATTAGTCATGCATTACAAAACCAAAAATATCTACTCACGCAGAAACATTAAAACGAAAAGGAATGATTCTTAAAAAGTCGTTATCAAACTACATATTTAGATTAATAATAATGTTAATTGCATAAAACTAATCATTGTATATTACTTAATTATAGACAAATTAGGTAGGTTCTAATTAATATACTTAGTATAAATGTAAGAACTTATTTAACTGGACATCATAAAGGAACTTACAGTGCTAACATAAGCTTCTATAAATAAAGGAGAATTTTAACTACTTTATCAACATGAAAATGGTAAGAATCTATATCATACATTAATAAATTACAACTTAACATTTAGAATATTTTTAAAATAATAAGTTTTGATTTTTATATAAGTGGTATTTATTATTCGTAGCAGCTTATGCCGATCGTAAAGTCTCTTCATACACAAAATTAATACTTGGTATTCAGATATTGTTTTGTTTATTTCCAGCTCGTAGTACTCTGTGCAATGGTCGCGGCAGCTGCCTGCGCTCCCAGCGTGAACCCAGACATTGCAGCACGTCGAGCGTTACCTGCTCTAGAACACGAGGAGATACACGACGAATTCGGGCAATTTGCTCTGCGCTACGTGACAGCTGAGGGCACAGTGGTCTCTGAACGAGGCAGGCTGGTGCCTACTGCCAGTGGAGACTATGTACTCGTCACTGAGGGTGAAGTCTCCTATATTGGTGATGATGGCGAACTTTACATCACCAAGTTCACAGCTGGTATCGACGGCTACCACGTGGAAACCAACCACCAGGCCCTTTCGGATGCCGAACAATTGGATTCTAGCGCTCAATAAAATTTAGATAAATAAATATTTAAATGTACCTATTATGTTATGTCTTTTGATACATACCTTAAAGATATCTACGATTATTTATAAGAACTCTGAAACGTTCTCGAAAATAATTTTGAATACTTTTACAATTGATGCCTCTAAAATTCTTTTTATATTTACGAATTGAGTTTTAAAAAAGAGACAGAACATTATTTTTCATTTCTTTAATATTTTTTATCTCTAATAAGTTCTTTTGTTTAGTAAAGAAATAACCGGATAAGTGTTTAGGCAAGTTCTTCGAAACAAAAAAAATGTAAAGTTTTCTCGCAATTTGTTTTTCATAAATACCTCAATTTTCGAATAAACAACCGCATCAAAATCGGACTATTGATTTAGGAACTACGATGCCACAAACAGATACACGTATACACAGAGAGAGTTTAAAAATGGAAGGACTCGTTGATTCCTGAAAAGCGTTTGAAACCGTGTTAAATAAATCATTAAATAAATCCGCATCTATATTCGTTAAAGTTTAAAGGTTTTTTTATTATATTGTTTAACTAGCGACTCGCCCCGGCTTTGTACGGGTATAAAATATATATAAAAACCTTCCTCTTAAATCACTCTATCTATTAAAAAAAACCGTATCAAAATCCGTTGCGTAGTTTTAAAGATTTAAGCATACAAAGGGATATAGGGGAAGAAAAAGCGACTTTGTTTTATACTATGTAGTGATTAATATTTAGTCATAATTAGTCTCACTATGGACTCGCTGTCAGGTAATTCATTTGAATAAGGATTTTAAATATGTTAAATGGTTTTTAAACAAAGCTAAAGGGCGATGATGATTGTGATGACCTCACCTATAGAACTTCTGTGTCATAGAAGTTGCTTAGAATGAATAATTATTCATTTATTTCCAAATCTGCAAACACGACATGAAAAAAGTAAAAACAAATACGAATATTTTATACGAATATAATTTATATTATTATCAAGCTTATTTCCTAAAGTAAAGTCAGAGACGACAGCCTGCCACTACCTACATACCTCTTCCGCTTCATCACTTTCAAAAAATTCATCAACATGGTGGCAGGTTGCGATTGCCTCACACGAGATATTCTCGAGCGAGACAAGGCAAATTGTCGACTGAGATTCATCTAGCGTCTTCATAAAAAGCACATATTAAATTTTGTTCGTAAACGACCATCAATAAACGCCAACACGTGATGTATTATCATAAATACATAAACAGTTTCTGTTATGTAATAGAAATTCGTGTCCGACAGTCTGATGTATTCCCAAGATATATTCATCATTCATTCACTATATCTTAATAGCAAAATTTAACATAGACTAAAAGTAAACTAAGATAAAAAGTTGACTATGTAAAAGTACGAACTAAGTAGGCACTACCTAATTTAGGTTTGAACATTGTCTTTGATTAAAAGACAATTTCCATCAAAGTAAAATCTCAGTTTCGACTGTCTCATTCAATTTTATAAAAAATTCCAATCCATTTTTAGATTACCACCCAAAAGCTGGCTGTTATTTCGTTCAACGCATTAGTACAGAGAAAACGCGGTAATGTAGCCAGTATTTTGGGTACACACCCTTAACGGCTTTGATAAGCCTTTTGTATTTTTGTAAATATATTTAAGTACATTATTGTAAATATTTAATAAAGAATAATTTTATTCAATATATTATTATTATATTATTTGATGGGAATACATGTTTTTAGGTTTGAATTAACGTAAACGGAAATTTCGTCAAAATGCGCCTTACAGTTTTTGCGTGATCTAATTAATTGTTCAAAATCGTTTTCAAATATATATATTATATTTAGATTTGAATTAGTTGCTATTTTATTTCATATATTATGTAATTTTATACATATAGACGACTATTAACATTCACAATAACAGCGAAAAAGGCAGATGTTATAAATATAATAACATTGAATTTTATTACCTAACATAGATTGAAATAGCGTGGCTATTAAAAGGCCTTAATATGTATGTTAGTTAAAAGCAATAACGATTCCAGATCAAACTTTACGACTATTTCATAATATTACCTAGATTAACGCACATCAACGCTTTCATTAATTAATAATAGTCATTAGGTACCTAAACATCTGATATTTTAGTTTGAAATGTCATTAATATTAAGTATACATTAGAGGCTTGCTTGCTTATAAATAAAATCATATAAAATTATGTTCCAAGGGATCATCAGAAATACATCAGAATAACCGTAGTAAGCTGAAAAAATGGGTAAGACAAAATTAATTTTACTATACCGGTTATTCTATTACATTTTTTTGGTTTTAATCTTATAAACAAAAACGACAATTAAATAAAATGTAAATATCTGGCCCAGGCACTTTTTGAGTCGCTACGCCGCGTCGCTGGAAGAGTTACTGCGAGCGGAGTAAATAAGTATAAATCTAATGAAAATATTTATTTTTTCAGGAACGTTTTTGACTGTACTAAGTATTTTACTTTTCACCGCAGTTATATCTGCGACGCCGATAAATTCTCATAAACTTCACGACTTCATAATTGCAAAAACAGATTCCAAAAATGGATCCAGTGAAAATAAATATAAAATAATTGAGATTATGCCAGAAGAAGATAACCTAAGCTCTAAAAATCAGACAAGAAAAATGACAGAAGGTACTACCGCACGTCTTCAGGTTCGAGAACCCCATTCCGAAGAACCAAAGTCTAATGTAAAACCTGAAGAGAAAAAAAACGACGAAAAACCATTTTCAGAGTCACAGAATCAGAAATTTGAAAGGATTCTTAAAGCAATTAAATTAGCTGAGCCAGAGGACCAACAATACAACGAACAAAACCCTCAAACAGAGACAGAAAAGTTGTCAGATCCAGGAAATGCAATGAAAAAATTTAAAGTACTTCTTAAAACCGTGAAACCAGAGGAACAGAAGTATGATGAACAAAACCCAGAGCCAGTAAACAAAAAGCTGGATCAAACGAAGAGAAACCTATCACCAACACAAGAAGACCAACAATATGAGCCTCAGTACACACAAGAAATTCTTACTAAAGTAATTAATCAGACACAGAAAGGGCCTTCTTACGCATCTTTTATTCAGATTCAACCCAACTCTGAGACGCTTAAACACTATTCAATGAATATACCTCAGATTGTCGAATCACAGAAGCCAGCATTTGAAGATTCTGGACGGCCTATTGACGAAGAAAGAAATGAGCCAAAATATATTGTTCCCGAAGCACCTAGATTCACAACAAGAATATCTGTACCACCACTCCCTATATCGTTGTCATCCATTCGTTCTTTGAGGCTAAACTGGCCCCATGAAGTACCCTCGATTTTTAAGGTGCCAAAAATTATATATATAGGTCATTATTAAAATATTTTAGCATATTGTACAGATAGTAGTTATAAATATAAAGTGTGAATTTACAATTGGCTTAATTTAAAATAACTTATTAATATTTAAATAAAAATTTAAGATTATATTATCGTTTTTCTAAGATTTAAATTATTCTAAAACGTTTTGTACTTAATTTGAATTATGAATGAAGATGAGGCAAGGTTTGGGTGGAACTTTAATTAATGAAAGAAATCCATCACTGCACACAAGCCGTCTTCTTTATTTAAAATAAAATATAATTTTTTAAATACTTTAAATAAAATATATTTTTATGTGCCATAATCACATAATAAATTTAGCATTGTAATTTTGAAATGCAAAATTTATTCATTTACTTTTAAAAATACTAAATTATAACTAAAGTTAAAATAATAATAACTAAGATCTATGAAATAAAAATACAAATTACTTTAAAATATAATTAAGTTAATTTTCTACATTCAATTTTAAATTTTGCGTTGTGGCATTATACCCTTAACGCTGGCAGTATTTTCTCGCTGGAATGCAATACTAATGCGCTGAGCGAGGAAAGCGCTAGCCCTGGGGTCTCCAGTGGACTCGACAAGGCGCCCGCTTTCTTTCACGAGTGTCCGAGCACTTAAACCCCAAACTTTGGTGTAGGCTCAAAGGCCTTTACACCAAAGGTCATAAAATTATAGTTGGAGCAGACTTGACTACAATTTTCAAAAATATTGTAGAATACAGGTGTTTTTGGCAATAGCCATAACACCTGTATTCCTTTTGTTTTATTGTAATCATAAAGTATAATAATCGTTATTATTATACTTTATGTAATAATTTTAGGTTTTCGGTTACATTAGTACCTATTACCTACCAATTCTATTGAAAGGTTATAATGTTTCGAAAACCTTAATTTATATTCAGAGGCCTATGCCTCTGAATATAAATTATCGATAAATCACCCACGCCTATGCGTGGGTGATTTATCGATAATTCTCGATGGCCTTGAATAAGTAATTTTTAATTCTTTAACATTTAAAAAAAGCATTTGATTCGTTTTCAAATTTAAATAACGGTCATACTCACATTGAAATTGAAATGGATTTTTTTTTGTAATGTCATATCTACGCAAATATATATATATATATATATATAGTCCTACGACCCCTAGGAGGGGCAAAGGGCGTCCATTGTGCTCCGCCATCTCGTCCTGTCCTGGGCCACGCGTTTGGCCTCGCTCCACGTCATCCCGATGTCCCGCACCTCCGACAGGATAGTTCGCCTCCAAGACTGCTTTGGACGGCCTCACTTTCTTCGTCCCTGCGGGTTCCAATCCATGGCTTGCCGAGGGATGTGATTGGGACCTCGTCGAATCTACGCAAATATCATACGTTAAAACTTTAAATAAACAGTTAAGAGTATTAAACGCGTTTGTGTAACAAAATTTTACAATTATTATAATTAAACTAAATAATTTATTTCCGCAAAAAAGGGATTTTCTTATTGCTTTGATATTATATTTCCTTTGCATACTTTATCCACATGGTCATGAGCTTACCAGACAAATCCACTTTTATTGAGGGTTGCACCGAATTTCTCGCGGGTGAAGCCGCGACCACTGCTAGTAGGTACCTTTATAAATTATACCTAGCATTTATTATTCTTGTATATGAGCTATAAAAGTATTATATTATTGTAAAGTTTCATTAAAATCTATTAAGCAGTTTTACGTAACCAAGTAAAAATACTCTCATTAATAACTATTTATAATATTTAGTAATAGGATTTTAAATAAAAAGATTCTATAAATTATAAAGTTTTTAAAATATACTATTTTACATAACCGGCTTAATGTATAATGTTTATGCTAATATAACACACTACAAGTCTATTTCAAGCAAAACTTTAAATAAAGTAATCTAAATTATAATCTAGATACAGAGATTTATAAATTAGTTCAATATCAACCTGTAAAGAACTAGCCAAATATACAATATGTCTATTAAAATATCTCGCTATAAATAATTGAATCGCCACTGTAAATTATTTTGTAATTGTAACAAACTGACGGTACAAAGCAGGAACAAAGCGAAGGACATCAGTCATTAGCAGTCAAGGACTCCCAGACTGCTGGTGAAAATGGTTACAAACCGCAAACTGTTACAAATACTAACGAATAGTAAAAAACCAATATTAGAGACAATATCTGCGTTCGCTGGTGCTTCTCCATTCCTGGGTTTGGGGGTAAGATCCCGATCCCTCTTCTCGGATAAGAAACGTCGCCTCCTTATTTAAAATAATTTTTTGTTGTTTCAATAATGTTTTCATTTCTATTGACTTAACTCTTGGTGAAATTACCGCCTTTGTAGCTAACTGAGTCACGTATCTGCGTGTTGCGCCGCAGATCCTACATTCAAATCTTGGGGAAACCATTAAATGTGTGGGGGTTAGCCTACTTTTACTACGTACTACGTTTGTCTGTAATGGAAACGATGAGATACTAAATAATCTAAATCAGCGGTTCCTAACCTTTTTCAGCCGCGGACCCCCAAGGAAATCAAGCATAATACCAAGGACCCATGAGTAAAAAAAAAGGTGCAATTTTCGGACAATATTATATTTTAGTATTCCTTCATTAAATTAAAAAACAAACTTTTTCGTTTAAAAATATTAATATGAAGGTTGGTGCTGCTTTTTTGCAACTAAATTAGAAATGTTCGGGTTGATATTATTTCTAAATTGCAATCTCAAATCAGATTCATATAATTACGAGATGTTTAGCGTAGGTAATTTATTTATTTTTGTTAATGCTCTAAGTAAGATAGATGCGTATGGGACCGCGGACCCCCAAACATATAATCGCGGACCACAGGTTAGGAAACAATAATCTAAATTATGAGTAAAAGAATTTTTAAAATTAGTCTAGAAATTTTATTTATTATGTATGTACACATAAAAATAACGACCCTAAATAAAACAAAGGATTATACGCAATAAAAATGAAACTGACGATTTTCGATTGACGAATCTAGAGAGCTTTGGTGCTGAACAGATTGTTTCGCTGTTTTTTCTCACACTAAATACTACACAACAGTGACGAACAAAAAGTGCCGGAAATGGCCTATCTAAACTAATATTATAAAGAGGAACGATTTGTATTTGTAAAACTATTTCACCATTAAAAAGCTACATTCACCCTGAGTAAGATATTTATTGCTAGAAAAGATTAGGGATCCTTACTAAAACTTAAGTAACGTAACCCCAAGGTGTAAAAAAGTGCCCTAAATCCTCTTTCATCGCATGCGCTGCGAAAACTATTAATGATAGAACAAAAGTATACTGTACGTAAGGGGTTGAAAGGGGAGGAATGAAAAGTTCTATGTATTGTCATTTTTAGAGCTAAAAGCTTTTAGACTATATTACATCACATTACGACGAAGTTAACGCGGGTGAAACCGCGGTGCACAGCTAGTTTAAAATAAAAATTATTTCATTTCATTGCGTGATATATGCTTTTTGGGATCCAGTGAAACTACTCCACGACTGAAAAGTATGAATTACATAGAAGCGCCTACCTACCTGCCTACGCCTTAAACAGAACTTTTCTATCTTTGAAGCATTTCGTAAACCAGCACGCCAACACACTTTTTGCTTATTATATAGGTATGTAATTACATATGGCATATGTGCTAAGTCAGAGCGGTGCCCTTAGAATCTTCAAATAGTCAAAAAGATTAGTTTTTTTTTCATATAGACACTATGATATACGATTGTACAAACTAATCTTGTTTTTAAATCATCCGGTTAACTAATCCTAATTTTCATTTATTCGATTTGATGCTGAAACCTGTAACTAATAGAGTTCATTTGTGGTGCTTTTAAATACAGATGGGATCTTGAAATTCGACTTCTTTTTATTGCTCTACTCCACGTATCGAAGTCGTTTTGGCTAATAATTCGCTATTAATAAATGTTTTCGCTATTTTTATGAGCTTTGTATGGTAATATAAAGCTCATAAAAAATATTATGTGTAAGGTAGCTTTCAACCGCCGCAGTTTAATAGAAGAGTAGATTTTTGAACGCATTCAATGTGGGACATGTTTTCAATTCCAGTTGAAAATAGTAATAATAATTTAAAAAAAATTACAAAGAAATAAAGATAAATATAAGTGTGGGGTAGCTTTTTTGTTACGAAATTTATATTACGATATCAAATTTGTAATATTATGATAAACATAATATGAAATTATTTACTTTAAACAAAATTTGTCATTTGAAGATATTGTTTTATCAGAATTTCTCACAGATACTAATTTTACTGGCAGGATTTTTTGAAAATGAAATAATATTACCGTAAGTTGGACATGCGGACATCAAATACTATGAATTGTGGTCTTAGGTGCGATTGCTGAGAAACAAAATAAAATTTCGGCTTGAAAGACAGTAAATCAGTAGCCGCAGTATCTACCTTCTTTGATCTATTACGAGATCTCACTATTTTACATTATGAAAAGAAAACTAATCTGACTCTACAATAGTAATTTATTCATGCAAAACAGTCATTATTACTAGAATAATTATATGCAGTTAATGATTTATTACTAATTACAAACTTTTTCTATGAAAAATACATTTCTTCTAATGATAATTACAGAAATAATTAATAAATTGGGGCAAACGAATTGATTTATAAATTGATGTGTGAAAGTAAATAAATCAGTATCACAAGGAAAATCAAAGGAATCAGGTGATGCTATAGAAAGGTAAGCATTTAGTATTTTTTGTTTAGTTTTGAGTTATTTGCATTATTTTATATTTTTGTAGCAGTTTAGAACCTAAGCAATGAATTTGTTGATTAATTTTTACAAAATAAATGTTTCCTAATAATATATGTGTATATAATATTTTGTTTCAGATGTACTTTCTCGGAATATTTTGCTTGATAACAAGCTGTGTTGCCACTCCGATTATTTCTAATCGTGAAGGCAAGCTATTGTCAGATGGACAATCAGAAAATTCACATAATATCATCTTAGAACCTTTTAATATATCTGATGAATTTCCTTGGAAAACAGCTCATTTAGAAAAATCACGAGCATTTATAATCAAGGGATTGGACAGAAAGAAATTGGGTATTTTAAATGTTTTTAAGCAACAGATTAAGCCAAGTTCAGAAGATAAGATTGAAGATAAGGCAGAGCTATACAAATTAATGGGAGAAAATAAAGACATTGGAGCTAAAAATGACTTCAGTTGGCCGTGCAAAAAGTACCATTTAAATGAGAAAACTTCAGCCAAAGCAATAACACCAAGTCAAATCAATGAAGACCAAAATTCTAAAATCAGCAACCGGATAACAAGCTTAGAGGAGACAAGCCCCGCTGTATCATCATCTAAAGACGTCACTACAACCACAGTTCAGAATAAAAAACCCACAGTTATAGATGTGTCGGATTACATACACCAACTAGAAATGTATAACCGATTAAAAAACTCGTTAGTAAATGGAGAGGTCAAATCAGATTCCACTACAGATATTTCTGCAACTTCGGATATTGACTCATCAAATATACTTAGAATCTCTGGAAATGTTTACGAAAAAATAAAACCACAGCCCGCAATAAACGAGAACACCATAGAAAATATTACCGGAAAATCAATCCCAAATGAAGATCAAATGAAATCCGTTGCAAAATTAAACATACCTGAACCACCATCAATTGACAGTACTACCACATTACCCACAGAGTTTGCATCATTATCAGCTTTCCAAAAGAATAAACCTGTGGCTAAAAAGCAAGAAATTAAACCTGAGATGAATTTAAAAGAAGATAATTATCTTCAAACTCCATTATCTATCAATGTACCATCTTCTGATGCAATACAAATGGATCAAGTTACTGAAAACACAAAAAAACAATCAGTTGCAGTTTTAAATGACTATGCTGAAATCAATCATCATCAAGACGTCGAACAACCTCTAATTAGTGAAGAGAACTATCCTAAAACCAATAAGATAGAAACGGTACATGAGGAGCTCGAAGCCTACGAGAAAGACGTCAAGCCTAGAATTCAGTTGCATATTCCTCCTCCACCATCTCTAGATGGTAAAATTGTTTTACCTTCAGGATATCCGACACTAGCAGCCCTTCGAAATGAAGAAAAGATATTACTATTGAAAGTCAATGCGGGTAGACATCAGAGAAAAAAACAATTAGAAGAAAACGTTAAAGTGACAGATAAACAATCAAATGGTAAAGTGGACAAATCGGAATCAACCGTCAAATTAAATGTTCCTGTACCACCAGCTCAACCATATATCGATGTATCATCTGCTCATGATACAATTAGAAGAGGTCACGTTACCGAAAACAAACAAGATCCATTTGCAGATTTTGATGAGCGTGACGAGGTCAGTTATCATCACAACGTTGAGGAACCCAGTATAGTATCGCATGAGATTAGCAAAGATAACTATTCAAAAACCAATAAGATAGAAACGGTACCTGAAGAGCCCGAAGCCTATGAGGAAGATGTCAGGCCTAGAATTCAGTTACATATTCCTCCTCCACCATCCCTAGATGGTAACATTAAATTATCTACAGAGTATCCGACAGTAGCAGCTCTTAGGAATCAAGAAAAAATATTTAAAAGCAATAGTGAAAGACATCAGAATCCTGATCAACCAAAGAAAAACGTTGAAGTAGAAGTAACAGGTAAACAATCTAATAGTAATGGAGAAAATTTGGAACCAACCGTCAAATTTAACGTTCATGTACAACCATCTAAACAGTTACGATACAAAAACCCAAAATCAGAAACAGATGAGTCTAACAGCTTTGAAAGGATCACTGAAGGGTCGGTACTAAGTAAAGAGGAAATAAAGCCAGTTGTAAAATTAAATAACACTGTACGACGACCTCTTTTAAGTATTGGCGGTATAATTCCAGGATATACTTCATTAGTAGATCTAGAAACCAATGAAGAAATTTTGAGGCAGATTTTAGAAACATATGATCTGTCCAATCAAGAAAAACATAAAATAGTGGAAGACAAGCTATGTCATGAATGTCATTTAGAAACGAATAAGGTAGAAGTTGAGAAGAAAAAACCTGTGGTTGAAGTGCAAAAAATTAAACCTGAAATTGGCATGAAAGATGTAATATCTGTTGAAAATTATGATCTTTCAGCTTTACCATCTACTCATAATGATACAATACAAACTGGTCAAGTAACTGAAAACACCGAACAAAAGCAATTTGGAGGTTTTGAAGAGCAGGATGAGATACATCGCCATCATAACGTTGAGCAACCTTTAATAGTATCACATAAGATTAGCGAAGAGAATTACCCAAAAACCAATAAGATAGAAACGGTACCTGAAGAGCCCGAAGCCTATGAGGAAGATGTCAAGCCTAGAATTCAGTTACATATTCCTCCTCCACCATCCCTAGATGGAAACATTGTATTATCTTCAGGGTATCCGACATTAACAGCTCTTCGGAATCAAGGAAAAATATTTAAAAGCAATAGTGAAAGACATCAGAATCCTGATCAACCAAAGAAAAACGTTGAAGTAGAAGTAACAGGTAAAAAATCTAATAGTAATGGAGAAAATTTGGAACCAACTGTCAAATTTAACGTTCATGTACAACCATCTAAACAGTTACGATACAAAAACCCAAAACCTGAAACAGATGAGTCCAACAGCTTTAAAAGGATCACTGAAGGGTCGGTACTAAGTAAAGAGGAAATAGAACCCGTTGCGTTTAAAAATAAAGAAAAAAATATAATGCAGAATGTAAGCAAATCAAAACAATCTAGACAAGAAAAACCTAAAAGATTTGAAGACAAGTCATGTTATGACTGTGGTTCAGAAATGAATAAAGTAGAAGATGATAAGAAAAAATCTTTAGAAGGAGGGCAAGAAAAACCTGAAATTGGCTTGAAGGAAGTAATATCTGTTAAAAATGATGATCTGCCAGCTCCACCATATATCGATGTATCATCTGATCATGATACAATTAGAAGAGATTATGTAACCGAAAACACCATACAACATCCGTTTGCAGATTTTGATGAGCGTGACAAGGTCAATTATCATCACAACGTTGAGCAACCCATTATAGTATCGCATGAGATTGGCAAAGAGAACTATCCAAAAACCAATAAGATAGAAACGGTACCTGAAGAGCCCGAAGCCTATGAGGAAGATGTCAAGCCTAGAATTCAGTTACATATTCCTCCTCCACCATCCCTAGATGGAAACATTGTATTATCTTCAGGGTATCCGACATTAACAGCTCTTCGGAATCAAGGAAAAATATTTAAAAGCAATAGTGAAAGACATCAGAATCCTGATCAACCAAAGAAAAACGTTGAAGTAGAAGTAACAGGTAAAAAATCTAATAGTAATGGAGAAAATTTGGAACCAACTGTCAAATTTAACGTTCATGTACAACCATCTAAACAGTTACGATACAAAAACCCAAAACCTGAAACAGATGAGTCCAACAGCTTTAAAAGGATCACTGAAGGGTCGGTACTAAGTAAAGAGGAAATAGAACCCGTTGTGTTTAAAAATAAAGAAAAAAATATAATGCAGAATGTAAGCAAATCAAAACAATCTAGACAAGAAAAACCTAAAAGATTTGAAGACAAGTCATGTTATGACTGTGATTCAGAAATGAATAAAGTAGAAGATGATAAGAAAAAATCTTTAGAAGGAGGGCAAGAAAAACCTGAAATTGGCTTGAAGGAAGTAATATCTGTTAAAAATGATGATCTGCCAGCTCCACCATATATCGATGTATCATCTGCTCATGATACAATTAGAAGAGATTATGTAACCGAAAACACCATACAACATCCGTTTGCAGATTTTGATGAGCGTGACAAGGTCAATTATCATCACAACGTTGAGCAACCCATTATAGTATCGCATGAGATTGGCAAAGAGAACTATCCAAAAACCAATAAGATAGAAACGGTACCTGAAGAGCCCGAAGCCTATGAGGAAGATGTCAAGAATAGAATTCAGTTACATATTCCTCCTCCACCATCCCTAGATGGTAAAATTGTATTACCTTCAGGCTATCCGACACTAGCAGTTCTTCGAAATGAAGAAAAGATATTACAAATGAATGTCAATGAGATAAAACATCAGAACCAAGATTATCCAGAAAAAAACGTTCAAGTAGCAGAGATGAATAAGCAATCTAATGGTAATGTAGAAAAAATGGACCCAACCGTCAAAATAAATGTTCCTTTACCATCTTTACAGTCAATAATACCATCAGAATATTTAATGGTATCAAATAGGAATGATATAAAACCGATTATTCAAAAAATAATGGAACAAAGGCGAAAACAGTCTACTCAGGTTTCAGACCAAAAGTTAGAAGAACCCGTCAGTGTAGAACAGGTGAAACCTGCTATCAAAATGAATATCCCTGCGCCCCCATCAATTAATCATGACGGTTCACCATCAGGTTACCATTTTCTTCCAAAAAGTCAATATCCGGAAAAGTATAATACAAAAATCTTCAGAAAACTACCCGCAGTTAAGGTTCATAAACCAAATATAAGATGGAATACACCAGCACCTCTATCCGTACACAGAAGTGTGAAATTTTCTTCGGAATACCCAACATTGTCAACTCTTCATAATAAAATAGCTGATAAACAAGAATAAATATATGTATATTTATTTACTTTTAGAGTGTTACTATTTATAGTTTTAAAAGTATTTTTTGTAATAATATCAAATAAGTATTACTAATAATAAAAAAAATTATAATTATAAATAATATTAAACTTTTTTTTCTATATTCTATCTGGTGGTTTTTGTTAATATTATGAACGAAATTAACAGCGCTCTCTTGGGAAAGTGACACTTTTAACAAAACGAAGCTTAGTAGGTATATTATGCCACAAATTTAAAGTTAAAAAATAAAAGAAATTGTAAAACTCATACTATAATTTCATTAATTATAATATATTTATTCAATTCCCTATTGTATAGGAGATAAGAATTACGTAGACACAAAATTATAATATTTCTTTTTTAAATATTAAAATAGACATTGAAATGATTGAACAAATTGAAATATACATAGAAAGAAGCTCCCTTCACTATTTATAATCTAACAGATGAACTCATCTACAACTGCGCAACTTTACGCAACTGCGTATTAGATATATTACAACACAAGAGAGGATGAAGATTCCTCGACATGAATATCCCATAAATGGATGAAAAGACCTTCATAATTAGCTAAGACAAAATAACTGCATCAAAATCGGTTTTTCGAATCTACGATGCCTACAGAGACAGACAAAAACACGTCAAACTAAAAATTTGTGGCATGCTATAAGTCTGCTGTAAGTGCAGTCTCTGAGATAGCAATTTTTTACATAATCTATTCAGAATAGAGCACGACATTGATTTAAAAGTCACGGTCAATTGAACGCTCCTAATCCGCGTTAATAGGTAACGAATTTTTTATCTTTATTCGGTACATAATTTATAATTTTTTCTAATTTTAAGTTATTTAAAGGGTTAGTTTTTATTTTTATTTCTAGTTAAGTAAATACTTATTTTTCTTTAAAAAGCATTGATAAGCATTTTTATATATAAAAATACTATAAATATATATATACATATATATACAATAATTTCAAATTCATGTATTCATATGAACCACTGAAGATTTATCGAGATAACATAAAATTTGTTTAAAAAAATAATAAGCTGACTTTTAGAGTCACTGAAAGTAATAAAACAAAAATAGTAATTCTACAAGATCTTCGGTAGTCAATGTCTTAGGTTAAAAACTGAGGTTCGGTTTGGCACCGAATTGCAATTATTTGTTTTGTAGAATGAGTCTGTTTTATTCATAATTTTAGTGTTCTATGAAGTCAGTTTATTTTAAATTGTTAAAATATATTTGACGGAATATTGACATGGCTTGCTTCTTTCTAAAAAGTGCGACGTTAGCATTGTTCTCGTCACTCTCTCCTCATCAGGGTGGTAGTTCATGATGTAGTAAACAAAATATTTCTTGGTCGTTCTTGATTCATAGCGGATTGACAAGTGCTCTGCACGGTCAGAAGGCTCAATCAATAGTGAGCTTTGGCTCACTTTTGGATTGGCTATTGAGCCATCAGTTCTTGTATTTATACTCCACTCAACCTAGACTTGGCAATAAACAAGTTACGATCGTAATGAAAACGATCAAAGTACCCGCAAACACTCCGATCATTGACCTACGTTCTAGGTGTTTCACAATGAATTAAATGTTTTAAATGCTAACTGATAATTGATTAATGAATTTAAATGAATTTTAATATTTATTGAAGACCTGTAACCTAATATTACTAGCTGTACCCGCGACTTCGTCCGCATTAGACAGTTTTTTGGACAGGAGTTTTGTTTACCTGTATAGGTACTTATAGTAAAAGTGACTGGATATTAGAATAGTTCTTAACTCTTTTGTTTGAAGACTCTTTTGTTTCGCTTCTGACGGTAAAGGTATTAAGAGCCATTTTTATTGGTCGTATCAATTCATAATTTGGTATCCGGTGACCTGACATGACTGATCAATAAAAATAATTATACAATAGTTAGTAGGTAAGCCAGCACTTACTACAGAAGTACCGTGTTTGAGCACATTAAAATGGTCACAATAAATATATTATGTACCCACTTAGTGAAATTAGATAGTACCCTTACTCCCCTAAGCCCTTTCTCAATACAGTGGTTTAAGCGTGACAGCGTAGCAGACAGACAGACAGAGTTACTTTCGAATTTATAACATTAAAGTATCAAGGGAATCTCGTATATTCGTGGTAGCGCAGCCGAAGAAAGCGGCGCAGCAGTGCTTTTCTTCTAATTTACTTTGTTTCCCGTGGGAATGAGAAGTTGAAGTTTCCCGCGTTATTAAAATATTCGTATGGATGTAAATACCCGATAATTCTATACTAATATTATAAGAAGAGATTTTTTATCTGAGTTTAAAAAACCAATGGACCGATTTAATAAAATCTTTTAACGATAGTAAGAAGGA
This sequence comes from Aporia crataegi, assembly GCA_912999735.1. Lineage (NCBI taxonomy): Eukaryota > Metazoa > Arthropoda > Insecta > Lepidoptera > Pieridae > Aporia > Aporia crataegi. The sequence continues at coordinate 1,336,890 of OU538742.1, forward strand.
CTCTTCTCAAGGGACAAGCTATTTTTTACATATCCACGCTGACTAAATGTCACTTAAAGGCTAGTATTTCTTAAGTAAAACGGTCAAGTCATTTGGGTCAGAAAAACAATAATTCATGAGACGAGTTATATAGTCCAAAATAATATGACATATTAGAAGTAGATGGCCTTCACCGATCAGTGTGTGGATGTATCTTATAAAAAACATTAAAGTGAGGGGTTTTTCGAATGTTATACATCGAGTCAGTTTTGATACAAATAGCAGTGATTCGATAAAAATTCTTATACTCTTTAAAGCCATCTCCGCGTAATCATTAAAGATGAGGCTGGTGCGTGACTATTAATAATTTATTTTTATATGTTTTTCATTTCATAACGAAAATTCCATATTAAAAGTTTTTTTTTGTTCGGTTATATGTTATTAAAGTTATCTAAGGACTTAAATCCTTTTTTTTGTTTTTAAAGTGAAATAGTCATATTTTTATTATTTTAGCTCTAAACTTTATTTTTGTAAATTTTAACTATTTTGTGCAAGTGCATTAGTTGTCATGGAATCCATTTTTATTCCAGATCATTGTATTGTCGATCGTCGTTGTGGCCGTGTCAGGTGCAGCTCTCCCAAATTCAGTAGAAAAAAGACAAGCGTATAGTAATAATTATCATAATGATGCACAAATTTTACGTTACGAAGTTGATAACATTGGTGTCGGAGACTACGGATACGTGTGAGTGTACTGTTTTAATAATCTGTTAAATGATTAAAACACCAGCAATTTTATAATATATAATTATGCAATAGGATCAGACAAAAATTCAAAAATTTGAATAAGATGAATAGAAATTGGGTAGAGTTTTCAAAAAATATTGTAGTGATTTTACTTTACATATTAATGTGTAAATGTGTCTATTAATACATTGCTAGAAATAATGTACTCGTCGTAAATTATTCTGGGTCTTATTACAAAACATGGACTAAAGATGTTTCAGTATTGGTTGCTAGGATACACGTCTAACGTTCATACAAATGAGGTATTTCTCTGGTAACAAACCCGGCCTATCTTTAAACCACGTTTTGGAGTAAGGCAGTCTATGTTTAGGTAGTAGGTAATTTAAGTAATAAAAATATTTTCACAGTTACGAACAAACCGATGGCTCAAGGCAGGAGCAACGCGGAGAAATTATTAATGAAGGCCGGGAAAACGAATCTTTAGCCGTCAAGGGTTCCTTTTCGTGGGTGGCACCCGACGGAGTACGTTACACCATTACATACACTGCTGATGAAAATGGCTACCAACCAACGCTAGAGGAAGGCCCCGGCGGTCTCCCGGTCGGCAACGCCCTCAGTTCTGCCCTCGGATAAATTATTTCATCTCGCTGTTTAAAATAAATTTTTGTTGTATTAATAGTTTTTTTCATTTACTGACTCAACTTTTCGTGAATTAAGAATCCCGTTTATGAGACAGGAATCATAATTGAAAGAAATGAGAGCTGTTTCAAGGTCTTTTCAACCTTTTACCGATCATCAGCCTCTCATAAAGTTGCATTTTTAACAATAATGAAGTAGTAAAGTACAATTAATTTGTGGAGGTGGAATAAATATTGTTGCTAAGCGATCTATTGTAAAAATAAATTATTTAATTTCAATTCATAGTAAAATCATATATTATTTTTTGAGATATCCGTTGAACTAATCTGTACAAACACTCTCCTAGAAGTTAATATTGAATATTTCGATTGTCCTTTCTCAACTTATAATCTATGTTTGTGCCCAATTTCATTAAAATAAATTCAGTGGTTTAGGCGTGAAAGCGTAGCATACAGACAAACAGACAGACAGAGTTACTTTCGAATTTATAATATTAAAGTATGGAATCTCGTATATTCGTGGTAGCGCAGCCAAAGATAGCGGCGCAGCAGTGCTTTTCTTCTGATTTACTTTGTTTCCCGTGGGAAAGAGAAGTTTTCCCGCTATAAAAAGTACCCTATGTCCTTTCTCAACTTATTATCTATGTTTGTGTCAAATTTCATTAAAATCGGTTCAGTGGTTTAGGCGTGTACTTTCAAATTTATAATATTAGTATGGATTTAAATACCTGATAATTCTATACTAATATTATAAGAAAAGATTTTTTTCTGAGTTTAAAAAACCAATGGACCGATTTAATAAAATCTTTCAACGATAGTAAGAAGGACTCTTCTCAAGGGACAAGCTATTTTTTACATATCCACGCTGACTAAATGTCACTTAAAGGCTAGTATTTCTTAAGTAAAACGGTCAAGTCATTTGGGTCAGAAAAACTAAAATCCATGAGACGAGTTATATAGTCCAAAATGATATGACATATTAGAAGTGGCCTTCACCGATCAGTGTGTGGATGTATCTTATAAAAAACATTAAAGTGAGGGGTTCTTCGAATGTTATACATCGAGTCAGTTTTGATACAAATAGCAGTGATTCGATAAAAATTCTTATATTCTTTAAAGCCATCTCCGTGTAATCATTAAAGATGAGGCTGGTGCGTGACTATTAATAATTTATTTTTATATGTTTTTTAACATTTCATAACGAAAATTCCATATTAAAAGGTTTTTTTTTTCGGTTATATGTTATTAAAGTTATCTAAGGACTTAAATCCTTTTTTTTTGTTTTTAAAGTGAAATAGTCATATTTTTATTATTTTAGCTCTAAACTTTATTTTTGTAAATTTTAACTATTTTGTGCAAGTGCATTAGTTGTCATGGAATCCATTTTTATTCCAGATCATTGTATTGTCGATCGTCGTTGTGGCCGTGTCAGGTGCAGCTCTCCCAAATTCAGTAGAAAAAAGACAAGCGTATAGTAATAATTATCATAATGATGCACAAATTTTACGTTACGAAGTTGATAACATTGGTGTCGGAGACTACGGATACGTGTGAGTGTACTGTTTTAATAATCTGTTAAATGATTAAAACACCAGCAATTTTATAATATATAATTATGCAATAGGATCAGACTAAAATTCAAAAATTTGAATAAGGTGAATAGAAATTGGGTAGAGTTTTCAAAAAATATTGTAATGATTTTACTTTACATATTAATGTGTAAATGTGTCTATTAATACATTGCTAGAAATAATGTACTCGTCGTAAATTATTCTGGGTCTTATTACAAAACATGGACTAAAGATGTTTCAGTATTGGTTGCTAGGATACACGTCGAACGTTCATACAAATGAGGTATTTCTCTGGTAACAAACCCGGCCTATCTTTAAACCGCGTTTTGGAGTAAGGCAGTCTATGTTTACGTAGTAGGTAATTTAAGTAATAAAAATATTTTCACAGTTACGAACAAACCGATGGCTCAAGGCAGGAGCAACGCGGAGAAATTATTAATGAAGGCCGGGAAAACGAATCTTTAGCCGTCAAGGGTTCCTTTTCGTGGGTGGCACCCGACGGAGTACGTTACACCATTACATACACTGCTGATGAAAATGGCTACCAACCAACGCTAGAGGAAGGCCCCGGCGGTATCCCGGTCGGCAACATCCTCAGTTCTACCCTCGGATAAATTATTTCATCGCGCTGTTTCAAAAAAAATTTTTGTTGTATTAATAGTTTTTTTCATTTACTGACTCAACTTTTCGTGAATTAAGAATCCCGTTTATGAGACAGGAATCACCATTGAAAGAAATGAGAGCTGTTTCAAGGTCTTTTCAACCTTTTACCGATCATCAGCCTCTCATAAAGTTGCATTTTTAACAATAATGAAGTAGTAAAGTACAATTAATTTGTGGAGGGTGAATAAATATTGTTGCTAAGCGATCTATTGTAAAAATAAATTATTTAATTTCAATTCATAGTAAAATCGTATATTATTTTTTAGATATCCGTTGAACTAATCTGTACAAACACTCTCCTAGAAGTTAATATTAGATATTTAGATTGTCCTCACTATAATTTATAGTATATCTAATATAATCTTAAGCTCGAGTTTAAATGTCACGGTCAAATTCTCACATATCTACGTAGTTATTTATAAGAATTTTAATAAATAGAGGATGTATGAAGAAGGTTTTGTGTATTTTTGGATTCAAAAGAAACAAAAATGACTTATAGAACATGGCATGTTCTAAAAATGACATAAACCTCGTAAAACAGAAATGTATATCTCTCAAGGTGGTTTTTTATTGTTTCGATCGATTCCTAAGAATTAATTATTAATAACAGATTTAAAAATGTTTCAAGAAGAAAAAAAGAATAATTGAAACGGATTTCGTGTTCTTTGTGCGTTCCTTCCTATAACTCGTGAAAACGGGATTCTAGTTTTTCTTTACAGTTTAAGGTTACCCTTAACTTCGATTTAAGAAATTTTTAAATAAATAAATGCTAAATAACATCCATTAGTTAAGCATTAAGAAATATTTTCGAAAATTGTGACAAACACTTGTAATTAGGTAATCAGTCTGTCACAATTTTAAATTATTAATTAATGGTTGTCATTTGTTTATTGTGAGATTATAGCTTTATATAATAACGTAAGTTTTAAGTTTATGCAGTATTAGTAATAGATAAGTACCGTATAGAATAGTACCTCCGTTCGTGTATCTGTAAGAGGCTAAATTATTTACAAAGATTTAGATGAGGTGTTTATTTTTATCTAATTTGTTCTTTATCAATAGAATTTTGTTTAAATATACATTTTAATTATTTATTTAATTTATAACGTACGTATATTTATGAAATTAAAAACAAAATTTTGATAAAACACAATGAAATAGTTTGCCTTTTTTTTTCAGATGTACGCTATAACGATTTTGTGCTTCGTAGTAAGTGTGGGTAACACTTATACTCTTCCTGTATTTAATACAGAAAATAATACAACTGAGAAATTAAGCTCTACGATTATTCCAATTCATGATGTGGCCAAAATACAATCGTTCAATAGTGATAGTGTAAAATGTACAGAAGATACAACAAAGGGTGACGAGCATGAGCCAACTTCAAAGCAATGTCTTAGAGAAAGAGGAGATATACCTCTGGATATCAATGAAGATTATATATTTCATGAAGAAAAAGAAAATGAAACTGAGTTCTCTCAACAAACTACTTTGGAAAATGATAAAATAGTACAACATCAATCGAATAAAAAGATGAAATCAATAAACAATACTATAGATCCAATAGAGTCTAGTACCAAAGTAGTTGTAGAAGCTGTAACCGTTACTACTACTTTACCTCAAATGTTTGCTGAAAAAGAAAACGACCACTTAATCTCATTATCTCCAATTATATCTGATAACAAAGGTCTGAGAAAGAAGACTACAAATTCAACTTCACCTGGTTTTGATGTTCAAAAAAAAGAAGTTAAGCGAGAGGATGAGCTAAAAATCTCGTCAGAACTATCTGCATCTAATTCTGAAGAAGAAAAACTAATAAAAGATAAAGACGAGGTAATCCCTTTAAAATTACCTACATCTAACAGTGATCAAAGGGTACAAATATTACATAAAGAAATAATCACATCTCCATTAAATAAGTCTGATATTAAATCAGAGGAAAAAATACTAAAAGAAAATAGAATAACCTCAACACAATTACCTGTATCTCACAGTAAACAAAAAGAAAAAATATCACATAAAAATACGACAAGCATTTCCCCAGTAAGTACATCTAATATTAAACAAGAGGAACAAATACCATACAAAGATGACGTAATTTGTACAACCTTACCTTCATCAGACAGTGAACAAAAAGAACACATACCGAAGACAAATACCACCACTTCTCCATTCCTTGTTTCTAAGATTGACCAAAATCAAAAACCAGATAAGAAAAAGATAGAGCTAGAAGTACCTAGAAAAAAAGGGATAATTCATCGTTTTCACACACCAAAAGAATTTAAAAAACCATTAACCACAAAGTCAAAGATAAAGTCAAATACTCAACAAAGAAAACATAGTTCTGATAGCAAACAAAAAAAGATAATACTTGAAAGGGAAATGACAACATCCTTAGCTCCTGTATCGGTTAGCCAACAAAAAAAGCTTGAATCTGGAAGTAGAAAGATGATCTCCAAATTTGATATTCTAAAAAAACAACGACAACCGAAAAAAGAAAATATAATCTCTGAATTTGCATTTAATACTCAACAAAAGCTAACAAAGCAGAGAGAACGGATATCTTCTGCCCCTTTATATACATATTTTAATGATCAACAAAACTGGCAAGTACCAGAAATGGGAGAGTTAATAACATCATTACCATTAGCTAATGATATTCAGCCAGAAGATCTGGATGAAGTATTTCCGCGTGAAGAAGTAATTCCTAATCCCGAGTTTAACATTCCAGAGTCCCTATTCTTAAGTACAGTTTATCCGCCTCCACTCTCCATTGAGTTTTCGCCAATGTTCGTTTTTTGGCCCTATCGCAATCAGATTATTGTGAATCCTCCACTTACAAGATATGCTAATTTTGTTATATAGCAAAAGATATTGTTTAAACCAGAGAAAGATTATTGTAATAATTATTTAATGCCATAATGAAATAAAAATAGTTTTGAATATCAGTTTTTTTCTACTACTAATTTTTGTGTGTTTTTAATGAACTCCGAAATCGAAATTTTTAAACATTTTTCACTGATTATATTACCTTTCTTAGCAGCCGAGTTATAACTATTTAGCTTATTGTGCTATCCCAATGGAAACATATTTTTCCCAGGAACCAAAGTTGACCTGGATTTGATAAAACTGAGCTTTACTGTCATCTGGCGCCTAGGTTTTTGAATAGAACTAATATTAATATCTATGTTTTATATTAGTGTCTGAGATAAATTAAACGACTTTTTCTACGTAGAATTAGGATATCAGCTTGCTTTTTCTAGACTTATTTATATGTATGTGTTTCATTCTTTAGCCGTACTAGTGTAATTGAGTACCTAACAATTATCTATTAAGAAGATTTACATAGTATAACAATTTTTTACCATGTTGTTTACTGGAAAAAATAATAATTAATACACTTTTATAGATTTTATGAATCTCAAGTGTCTAGGAATAAGGTATGATAATTGAGAATCATTTTTCCAACTTATTTGGATAGTTATTTATTCTTCAGTGATTTTAACTATTTGAATAAGGAATTTTCTTGATTTTGATTAAATTAAACTTTGATTAAAAATAGAAAATCAACTGTCAATCAGAATTACAATGAGCGTGTAATAGCGTCTTACAAAACGATTAAAATTTCTGCATCGGAACTGAAAAAAAATTGCATCAATATGGAGCGACGACATGATAAGAGAGATGTCGCTTTTGGCACTACACAGAGTGTCATAATCCCTCTCTGCTATCGTATCGCAGACAGGACCGGTACATCCAAAATACTGCTCGACGAATGTACTACATCCCTAGACTCTTTAAAATTTTATGTGCGTAGTTTAGATATTAGTTATTTGTTTGTGATTTAACCAAAATATTCTTGATTTGATATGAAAACGTTAATGAATAAAATAATTGCATAAGACATTAGCTACGTCACAGTAACGATTATCACAGTATAAAATGAACGAAAACGACGCAATTTATGTTATATTGCTGTTTTTATGAGAATAAAATAATTTGGCTTAGGTAAGACATTTGAATTTCTGTGAATACAATTAATAGTTAATTTTGAATACTTTGACAATAATTTATAAATGCATAGTGATTTATAACTTAGCAAAAACGTCACGAAACATTTAAATTATTTCTTTTATTGTCACAGTTTCGTTGACGTACTTAAATAAATTTTTTAGTGATGTGCGTCGTTATTTATTAAACTGTGGCTAATGTGATTTTGCAGTGTAATAGTGGATTCTCGTAACCCCTAGTGGGGCACTACTTCTGTATCTGTTTCACTGAATATATTATTTACAAGCAAGTAGGTGATCAGCCTCCTGTGCCTATCCATCCGAAACATTGTTCCTCTGGAATTTGAACCCAGAACCTTTGGCGCAACACGCAAACGTGTAAATAATAATTCACTAGCTCAATCGATTTTGTTAAATGATAATTTATACTGATGAATCTGCCATGCAGTCGAGTTTGTTATTGGGAAAATACATAAGTTCGAAAAGTTTTTTATTTTATTTGGACTTAATAAAAATGTTGATATTTCATTTTACACTCTCATTTCTAGATGCATTGCATCGGCGTTTTATGGTTAGCTGCTTGCGTCGCAGCGATACCAACTATAGAGATTCCAAAAAACAATACATTGAATGATACGTTAGTAGTACCTGTTAGTGATAAAATATCGGAATCAATTATAGGAAATAATGGAGATGTTGTTGAAGAAGAAGGAGAGTTAAATGCTTCAACAGTTGGACCTTTTGAAGAATTATTTATCAATAAGATTGAGAACCAAGAAAAAGAAAATTTTAATAAACTCCAACAGAATGAAAAGGAAAAAGATGAGGAGAGATTTGATGAGTTCGTTCAGCCAAACAAGGATGAAAATGTGTTTAATGCAGTGTTAGAACCGAAACCAGATATTCCCTTACTTTTTCCAGATTACAACAACATTCCTTTCATGCTCTCTTTTTTCTCGGGATTATTATCCTATCTCCCTACGTGGCTTACGTCCTTTTCCTTTGAGTGGCCTTTCCATGGGCGATTCTTTTACCGAATACCTTTTGTCTATCCAGAATATTATTATCCTGAGGAGAGTATTGAAGAAAGTTTCCCCATTTTTTACTAACACAAATTAAATATTTTTGTCAATTAAACTATTAAACTCCTATTATTAATGAGAGATTTTAACAATTTTAGTTTTTATTTTTATATAAGCAGTAGAAATAAAAAACGAAGAATTTTATTTTTCATATTTTATATGTAAAATATATGTATTTATAAATAAATAAATCATTGTCTAATTGATATAAGTTATTTTCCAAAACCATCATACCACGGAGATATAGTTGGTGGCGGTGGAGGAGGTTGCTTAAATTTTTTTCCTGTAGACTGATTCGAAGCCATAGTATTTTCTTTGTTTTCAATTACTTCAATAGTAGCTCTTTCTGTATGTTCACTTGTTAAAAGTATTGATTGAGTAGTTGACTTAATTATTCTTACCTTATTTCTAAATCGCATACGATGTGGATTTGATTTAATCGTTGGTAGTTCTATTGGAGACAACGTTGCAGCTGCAGTATTCATTTGTGTCTCAGCTTTTGAAAGATCCACATGTTGTCTTATATTATCTGAATCATTTGCTACACTCACTTGATTTTCTCGTAATGTTGCTGATAAGGATGGTGCATTTCCAATATATTCTGTTTTATTAGTAGGTATTTCAAAAACTAATGGTGCGTTAGGAAAAACCATATGAGGATTCATCACAGTGGGAGATATATTTCTGTTTCTGTTCCATTTTCTGTATTTTGTTTTAGCACGCCATTGTGTATATGGGCTAGTGTTTGTTGTAGTATTATTTAAGTTTTCAGAGCTTGGAGTTAAATTTTCAGTTGGCTTTGAAACCCTAACAATCCCGTTCCGTCTTCTGAAGTTTGAATCTTGTCGATGAGTAAAATCATTGTGAGGTGAGCTAACTTTAACTTCTGTACTGAGTTTTTGAGGCCCATTTCCTATAGTTATTGAAGAAGTGGTTGTGGTAACGTCCGTAATACTCAGAGTAGTTTTTTTTTTACCATGTTTTCGTCTGCGATGTCCTCTTGTTAGCGACTTAGGACTTATTATGTCTTCAAGCTTCACTGAAGTATAATCTTGAACGTTAGAATATGAATTGTTACTTCCCGTACTTATGTTACGTATGACTTCTTCCAACCCTGTGTTAGAAAAATATGACAATAAACTATTGGCGATACCTTCAAGTCTACTTTCAGTATTAGATTCTTGAGGTAGAGTAATTACAGATGATGTTGGAGTTTTTTCAGTTAGTTCACCACTACTTGTGCTGCTCACTGTCGAGTAAATAGTATAATTTCTAAGGTCACTTTCAGTAACAAAACTTATATTACTTTTTGAGTAAATCATTGTCGACATATCTTCTGTGATGTTTGTTTTTGGGGAATCTTCGAATGTTACTTCTTCTATTAGTAATTTAGGAAAAGTTTTAGCTGTATCATTCCTTTCCCATTTTAAACCACCATCAGACAGTAAAAAGAAATCTATCAATGGTGTTGAAGAATGTTTTATGGTAGCATCATCAAGGTGATGGTTTTGTGCCTGAGCATAAGAGTTGCTAGAGTCCACCAATTCTGTATTATTTTCTGATAATATTTTTTCAAATTGGAATTTACTCACTTCCGTTTCAGTAATGGGGCCATAAACTTCTTTATTTTTAATAAGTGATATTATTTCTTGCCCTAAAATTATTTCTGGCAGTGCCGATGCAATTTGATTTGAATCAGTAATTGGAGCTTCCGTCTTAGGTACAGCATTTATATCCACTTTTTCCTTATTTTTTTGCTGGGATAATGGTACGATAGTATCTTGGGTGACTTCCCATACTTCTGGTAACTTATCCAAAATATAATCGTCACGTTTATCTTCTGTCGTGTCGTTTTTCATGAGATATTCCTTTGGTGTAGAGTAAGTATTCGAAGGTACATCAATAAGCTCAACAACTTCAGCTTGTGTTAAACTGTCATTTTTTCTACTAATATGAAATATTTTCCGTCTTTCTATTGGTTTATGAACTCGAAAGTAGTGTAGAGTATTTTCCTTCTTCGCGTGAATGTGAGGAACATCTATAAAACTTTTTTGTTCGTATTTAAACGATATTCTTGGTCTTGAATTTTGTGTTAAATCAGGTTGATAAATAACATCAGACTTGTCAGATGGTTTAAGTGTAGATGCTTCTACATCATCAAATCTACTTTCAAAAATTGATGGCGATTCTTGATCCGCTGTGATTAGAACTATCCATGATAAAATAAGGATAAAGAACTTCATTTTCCTGAAAGTAAAAATCGTTAATTACAATTTCAATATAATATATGAATAAAAGAATAAAAGGTACTATGTGCTCTACTTACATTGAAAGCTCTTAATAATCTGACAAAATAAAAGTAAATCAGGATCTTTTATGAAAAATATATACATCGATAATTTAATTATTTAATTAATCATTTTTGTTAATTACGACTGTGCAGTTCACTAAACTAATTCTGTTATTTACAATTTATTAATGTTTAATAATAATTAATTAATATATATAGTGTGATTAATTTTAAGATATTCATTACAGGTCTGGGCATAAATATTGTAAATTGTTTTTAATCAGTGTGAAAAAAACATTGTAATATAAAATCTTAAAGTAACAATTTTACTGTTATTGGAACAAGTCGTCATTTTTAATAAACTTATGATAATTAGAAAATATTTAATGACAAATTATTCTCAATAACGTTGCCTTAAAACCCATTTACAAAAGAAAAAGATGCAAGGTAAGAGAACTTCTTTGTATAAAGGATCACATAATTTTATCCTATAGATGACATGTGACTCTTTGGTTATCCGATATTATGCAAAATATACCAATGAAGTGATATTTGCTTAAACATTTAGTATGAAATGTATATTAAAACATTTATAATTTTATTATATACTAACAGATTCAAATTTAAATAAAATTTTGTAAGTATCGCAATAAGTTTGATTATTATGAGAGATTTGGTAATTAAAAATTTATTAGAAAATACTCATTTGTGCGCTTAATAAATAGGAATTTACGTAATTGTTATTAATAAATTAGAACATTATCTTATGACTAACTTAGCTATACTAATGTGGCTAAGAGTTCGTTCGAAGATCGATTTTGTCTCTAGCAATTCATTTGAAATAAATACTGATATGAGGTGGTAACTATAATCACGATTGAATCGATTAAAATTTAATTAATTGGTCTAGGGTCATACGGCGTCGCTTCATGACCGACATATCTGTTGTTTTTACGAATTTGGAAGCCTTGTCCAGGCACTGTATTGTAATAAATCACTCGTCGAATGCCAAAAGGATCAATGTACCCGAAACTGCCCGTTTTCTCATCTGTGTTTAGTGTTTGCTCCTCGTGGTACTGCTTTGGAAGATAATATCGGAAGCCATTTCGTCTGAAAGCTACTCCATCATATCCAGGGAATTGGGGAGTGTAGCCATCACCGAGGGCCTGACCCGGTCTCTGTCTTGGGGCCCAAACGTCAGCGTGTCTGTACGAGTTAGGATTAAAGACATCGTAGCGTCTAAATGGCGTGCTGTCACTGGCATAATATCCATCAATGGAGTTTGTATTTGTGACGTCATAATCGTAAGGGCTTTGGGTAGCTTCTTCTGATGTGATAGGTGGGACCGTCGGTCGGAAGTCATATGTAGTTGAAGTATCAATGGAGTTAGGTGATACTTCCACTTGTGGTGTTGACGAAGGGATAAATGGTGAGGGTGTAGAAGTAACTGTTGCGTCTGAATATTCAGGCGTTTTTAGTGTAGTAGAAGGCAATAAAGGACATTTAGTTGTGGTACTAAATCGCGGAGTGCCACGGTTCGGATGTGGTGCTGGTGGTGCTGGTGTAATGTTATATCCTGAGTCTGTGGGTGCAGTTTTTGCTATTTTCAGTGACTCCTGAAAAAATATATTACTATTTTAGACCTTTACGAGAAAGTTAACAAAATATGTCCTAAAGATTATTTTTACATATTTTTTCATTACATTTTATATTGCTGGTATCAAATGCTTAATTTATTGTAAGTTATTAAAACAGGCTAATAAAGAGCATAGCGGGCCCAAACTGGAAGCAAGTTGCGCAATCCAGAGAAAGCTGGCACACATTGGAGGAGGCCTTTACCCGTAGAGGGATTCTTGCAGATTAAGTTATAAATTTTTAATTCTAAAGTATCTTTTAAGACCATTATAAAATAGTTACTAACACTATAGACTTTTAATACTAACAACACTAATGTACCTAATTTCTGTAAGAAATACAGGCTTTTTTATTTTTATTTATTTTTTATTAAAACAGGCTGTCAATAAATTAATTAATACCAAAGTACTCACTCCTATGGATCGGTCGCCCACGTACACAGTTTTTGATTTGTATATTCTGTAGCCTTGATCGTCTGCTATGTAGTCTTGTAATCGAAGGTAGCCATCAGCACCCACCCAACCCGTTGTTCCTGAAATCACATTATACAAATTTTAGGTTTGACGAATACAAAATTTCATGAAACAGAAATTTTGATGTAAAAAGAGGATTGTTATAAATTGTGCGTGTGTGTCTGTCTCTGGCTCTTGAATGAATGGACTGATTTAAGTGAAGTCTCGTGACTCCTGTGTGGGGCATGGGGTATATACATTTCTGCACTAAGTGTTGTCTGTTTGACTAATAATTTCCTTAGTAGGCAAGATAATCAGCCTATGCCTACTGCCTAATGCCTACCCAACCCAACTGAAACATTTATTAGTTTCCCCAGGACTCAAATTCAAAACCTCCAGCGCAACAGGCAGATATGTAAACCACTTAGCCACGGAGGCGGTCCAAATGGACCAGTTCCTATGCGATATCGATGACCAATTAAAAAAGTAATTACATGTGTTTTTTAGTTATATAAATCACTAGAATTAATAATTTTAAATACTTTTTTGGATATGCAAAATATAGAGAAAATACAGGGTGGAAAAAATCTATGGGCCCTGGAGGGGAACTACCGTAAATCCTTTTAGTAAAATGAGCTAACTAAAGGATTTAAGGTAGTTCTCCTCCAGGCCTCATAGATTTTTTCCAACCTGTATATGTCAGTTATAAAGAATCTATTTTTTTATTAGTGAAAGAACTTTTTAAATCAGACTAGTATTTTTTGAATAGTAATTGTAAATTATTGCTTACCTACTACAGAGCCATCCTTAAGTCTTCTCTCTTTTCTATATTGACCATTGTGTGTCTGATATAAAAAATACCTCTCATCATCTTCGTCCGTCTGTATGTGAAATTGATCGGGGTATTGTTGCGCGCTGTAGCCATCCAATACTGCTAACGCACTATAGGCGCACATCTGAAAAAATATAAGTTTAACCAGATATAAATCATCGTCAAATAATTGTAACAACTTTTTAATATTTATCTTTTAGAGAAAAAGTGAAAATATTATTATTATATTAATTTTGTTTACTACATGAGTATAGGTTTAATTATACGATTTATGATTTGATTTTTGGCCTTCAAAAAATGTTTTGATGAGATGTTATGTTAAATTCGGTTCCTTTTGTTTTTAATTCTAAGTTAATATTATTTATACACAATCGTCTCATACAATATTAGAGGTGTAATTTGTAAAATTGACGTTTATTTACACGATTAGTAAATAAATAAAATGAAAATAAACCTTTATTGTTACTACCTTTTATCAGTATTTTGATAAGTTTATTAAATGACGCGATTAATGCGTCCTATTAAATGCACTTATAAAGTTAGTAAAACATTTAAAGGGCAGGGTATACGCTTTTATAATAAACTCCCAAGTGATATGCTTAAACTGTCACTAAATAAATTTAAAAACACAATTAAAAGAAAACTTTATAAAAAGCTTAATATAAAATAACGGTTTACTTAGATGATAAAAAAGCTTAGGATTGAACTTGTTCTAACTCTGTCTTATGAAGACCAAATATTATAATTTTTAGAAAAATTATTTTTATAAAGTACATAATATTAAGAAGAAAATAATTGACGATTTAAAATGATCAAATTGATTTCACTGACTTAAGATATTTTGACTTTGAAATCACATTCGTGGCGTATCTTCGTGTTGAAAGGTAGTGTTTATTGTCTTTGAAGCCGAATGATAACTGTATTTGCGAGATATGTACCATTTGGCTCCAAAGACAGTATTTTGAAGTCTTCACAATTTGCAGTATGGATATACTGACTATATGATTAATAGGATTATTAATCAGCGACTCAAGATGAGCGTGGGTGTTAGGATTGATTGTAGGCTGTAGTATGTAATTAATCTTAACATGTCAATGCCAAACGAAACTATAGTGCAGTTTAGGTACCAACTCAATAAATTAAGTAAATTGCCTAATTGTACATTAAAATATAAGTATTTTTTACGAAATAGCAGCTCGTCCCGGCAGCTCCGCATGCATTTACTGCGTATACTGATTAAAACGAAAGTAATATATAAATTTCATTGGTTTGTATTTTGATTTATAATGTGTAATCATGTAAATATGTAATATGTAAACATTTGAAAAGACTAGAGACAGGCAAATGACATCTGACTATAATAAATATTGATATGTTTGAAAGTTAATCTATAAAGTGAGTCATTTCTAAATTAATCTGCGCGTAATTGCTAGAGGCGCTCCGAAATTTTCAATATTTTACGCAGATGCTGTCAGAAATACCAAACTTGTTGCTCATGTGAAGTAACAACAATGACCACAACAATGCTTATAAGTAGGTACTTACATGTCATATGTTTATCTTTAGACCCTACTAATGTGACAAAAACAACGTTGTTTCGTAAATTGTAAAAAAATTGTTGTTAACTTCTTAATAGAATAATTCACACACTTAAAACAAATATTTCGCGTTTTTTAAATTTAAGCGTTTCGTGCTAATGTTCGTGATGATGAATCTATAAATCGAGCCGTTGTATAACAATGGATTTACCTCAAATTAAGACGAATTTACTTAACAATAGCTAATAAAAAGATTATCAAGGTTGCATTAACTAATTATTAAGAAGACACGTAAATTATGGCATATTTATCTAATAAAAGAGTATAATAAAAAATCCTTATTGTTAATTAATGCTATCGCAGTTCAGTGAATGGAAGATATTGTGACTCGTAATTTGGGTTCAAATTCTAATAGGAATAAAATGCAAATTGATAAGAATGAAAATAATATGAAAATCATGAAATTGCATCATGGGCGTTTTGAAAGAATTTGTAACCCTTATATGAATCCCTTAATATGGATCAATGCAATTTTTATAATTTATTTTTAATAGTAATAATCAACCCCAGTGGGAAATGGAGCAGACACACTTCTGCACTCTCCTTCATTATTTTTCGTAATAATCAAGTAACTTGTCTTAAAGGAAATTCACCTGATCAGAGAATTGTGATTTTTCAAACTAAATTTTCCGACGAAACAAAAGTTCTCTGGGAAATTGTTTTTTTTTCTGTTTGCAATAAATAAACAGCAAAACCATTAAAAATAATCATTGTGACATGTCGTATAACTATGTCCACGCGGACAAAGTCACGAATTAAATTAAGTTATTACAGAAAATGTTAAGCTTTTCTTGTAGATTATTAGAAAATATTGATTTCGAGTTGTCTTTTACATTCTAACATAATTAGCTTCATATACGAGGAACTAGGAAGATTGAAGGTGAAATGAGAATCTGTTAGAATAATAAAAAGATGCTTATAGACCATAGAGAAGCCTCGAAGGTACGTGAACTGGTAATTAAATAGGAAAAGCCTTCATAATTATTTTATCTTTTACTCAGTCTTCATAATGATTTCACATCATTTGTTAATATTAAATTCCGAAACTCAGACATACAAATAGATACAATGCTGCGTCTCCATCACTGATTAATTTTTCTGTATCATCTAAATATACTAATAATAAAAAAAATCAGATAATCTGTGATTACTAGGCTATATAAGATTTACTATCTTTCATTCCAATGGTTAAGTGATGTGTGGGCACAGTATTTAATTCAAAGATCAAATGTATCCCCGTAAATTTCAGTTTAAGGTGCGAAATCTGTGGGCGTCTGCTTCTGTCCAAAAAGGGAAACCATGACAACATCATTGATGTCACGACAACAATGTTAACAAAACCAATGGAATTCTAATAAACTTCCTAGAACTTGTACTGAATACGAAAGATATATAGTGAGTCATTGCATGACGTCTGCTCCAATAAGATAAAACATGCATTCAACATACTTTGGAGCGTGCAAATATTTTAAATATAAATGCTTTAAATATTTGAGGATAACCTTCGTTAGTCGCGGAACTCAGGCATTTATTAGTTTTCATTAATAGTCTCACATTTCTAAGCAATTAATTTAAATTCATATTATTGAATTCCTTTTTGGGTGTACATTTAGTTTAGTACTAGTTATAATATTTATTAGTAAGTAAATATTGTTAAAGTCCTATGACCCCTAGGCGGGGCAAAGGGCGTCCATTGTGCTCCGCCATCTCGTCCTGTCCTGGGCCACGCGTTTGACCTCGCTCCACGTCGTCCCGCACCTCCGACAGGATAGTTCGCCTCCAAGACTGCTTTGGACGGCCTCGCTTTCTTCGTCCCTGCGGGTTCCAATCCATGGCTTGCCGAGGGATGTGATTGGGACCTCGTCGAAGCGTAATGTAAATATTATTGTTACCTAAATTGTACTAAGCTATTTCTTTTTTAAGTCTTTCAAGACGTTTACATTAAAGATACCTTATACCTTACATTACCACTTAATTTTTTATTTAATATATTAAGTTGTTTTGATTTTTTAATTACAAGAAATACATTATAGCGAGGTGGATATTTATTAATAATTATTATTAATGACGTGAAATTAAGAAATTTGACATTGAGCTTAAAGAAACAGCAATATATACTATATGAGTATATACTATATTTTCGATCCTAGTTCTGTGTGTGAACCATGACTTTGGTAAAGTATTTAATGGTAGCATCTGTGTAAAATATTTGTGTAAAATGTAGCAGTTCGTCTACGATTAGGTACGCTCAAACGAAAGTATTTAACCATCATGGGATTTATGGGTTATTAAAAGTTAAAAAACTGTTGAAATTTTTAATAGTGAACTCATAGTATTGATTATAAGTTTACGCATCATCTTAGTATCGTGAATTTGTTTTCTAACTTTGCGAAAACTGACTACCCCATAGAGACAAAGTTGTAAGTAACATAAACTAGACATATTTTAAAGAAATATTTTCCGCAGATGCTATTGAATATTATTTATATAACAGCATTAGTTGTTACAAAATCTGCGCCTAATCTAATGGCAAATAATCATTACATAAATCTGACACTATGCTTTTAGATTTATAAGAAGAGTTACGAATACGAATTCGGGTAGCAGGAAGTGATGTAAGGATTATAAGAATTACGAAATAGTTTAATGTAATACAACTAATCCCATTAAGGTTATGGCGAGAATTAATTTATGTGTACAAATATATGAATCATTAATATGGACGCATACATTTTGTTTACAGACACCATAATTGCTTACGTAATTGATAAAAATGGTTAGCTGCTGCTATATTCGCTTTCACCCGTTGCTTTTCCTATGATACGTTGATCATACAACATATTTGATATTTATATAATATGTGTTTTACTACGAAATGTCATCAAAATTTTGGAAAAAGTAGCTAACCATGCCTCCCTAAGTTACTTATATAAGCCACCTCTTTATAGAGGTATCATCTTTCATTAAAGTCTAACGAGTGTATACAAAAAACATTACGATTCAGAAGAATATAATTTTCATTAAGATAAATTAATAGAATTCAAATGAGGTAACCATGAAAAAAAGTTCGAAAGTTGTTTTCAAAGTGTGAAACAATTATAAATTTTTGAATGAAATCCTCAATTTCTCGCACTGCTAAAAGCTTCGTTTTCCTTTAATAAAACCTTATTAGGGTTTCTTGGGTTTGGTTTAGGTCCTTTTTTCCTATAATGGAATATACTGAATCACAACCTCGATGCTTTTGGATAGCCTTACAAGGTAGAGAATTAGCCTGTGTTTAGCCTGACTTTGTATGCGTCAAGTGTTCGCTTATACGGAGAGCTTGGTCATGGGAGGCTAATCAAGATTAAACAAAGCTTGTGTTCCACTTCCGCGCGGCGGCTCACACTTTTTTTTAACTCTAGTCATTTAATTATATTAATAATCTATACAGTACACATTCAACCTCCTTCGTGGCTTTGCATGAGAAAAAAACATTTGATTCAATCAATGTAGTGCAAGATCCTGGTTTTAATTCTGAGTAACAAAAAATATTTCGGTTTGAAAGACAGAATTGTGTGTTTTTGACTGCTACGAAAAGTGCTCAGTAATATAGACTCAGTAGAATACAGGTTTGTCTTATCACTAGATGTTACGGAATATTTTTTATGTACCTACCAATGTACGAAATAAAAAAGAACTTTCTTAACAAGAGATTTTTCCAACGACTTTTGTTCATATTTTTGTCTATCATTCTCTACATATTTACAAAGAAATATAACCATGTCCTTGCAATATTTAAAGAAGCCTTTACATTCCCAAGCTAGAGTCTGAGAAGTTGAAAAAGTCTTTAAAAAGTCTGCGTTCCTAGGCATCTAGACGCTGCTATGATAGTATTGGCAGGCAACAGTCCGTGCCGCTGCTACTTATACGTATATATGACATCGAACAATTATTAAGCTAAGTAAACATAATTGTATCAAGTGTTGCTTGCAATTTCATTGGACCATGTCCATGTGGGCGACGCCTACGCACTGTGTGGGCTTAGGGAGCGCAAATCCGCATTGCACACTATAACCTTGAATTATGCTTATCATTCATCTATGGTTACTTACAAAATTGGACTGAACTAAAATGAGTTCATTTAAGGTATTCTCAAATTTCATTCAAAAATAAAGAATCTACCACAAATCTGATAAAACATTTTTCGAAAATCTTACCAGCAAACATATATTAAAGAAAAAAACTTATTGGTAACTTCGATAGTAATCCTATGGTTGAGGTAGAGTTCTCAAAACGTAAAGGAAACTATTCAATCTGTATTTTTCTAGGTTAATCATATTTAGCAGCTTATTAAGTAAAACTGTAACTGATTTAAAAAAGGTGTTTTCGTATGTTGTATGTAAAAAATAGTTATAATACTTATATTATAACTATTTTTTAATATAAATCCTTTCTTTACATAGTGAAGCATGCTTGATTTATTCTTATATTTCCGAAAATTTTCACCTAATGAATATTTTTTGTTTTGCCAATCTGAGCTGGTCTAAACATAATTACAAAACATTATTGTTCATAAGAACCGACGGCGCATTTAAATAATATGTAGTCAATCCATAAAAGGAAATCTATACACAATCACCTTTAAGAAATCTCTAACGACATATCCCATATTCTATTCAAAATAGAATGCCAATGGTATGCAGCTTCCACATTCACAAGCGAAATCTAACTGTAAAGCCCGCACTTAATGCATCGTAGTGCACAAAATGCATAATGACTTACCTCACCTAAACATATCAGTAAATACTTGTGCTATAATTAAATAAATATAAATTATTAGAGTGAAACTCTGTTTTTTATATATCTATTCTATGTCTGTTTCACTGATAATTTTCTTTACAAGAAAATACTTATTCAACATTCAACAAAAATGTTTTTTTATTTCCCTGGGATGTTCGGGGTATATATGGAGGCGGTTTTATTTATGTGGTTATATAACTTTAGCTTAGGAGATATCTGAGTGGTTGACTATCTTTTACTGTTGTAAAGGGCACAAAAAAGATACCACATTAATTAGGAATTTCCTAAGCTAAGATTAGATTGGTGAAAACAAAAATTAGTCTTATTTATTTATTTTTAGTTTTTAGTTATATTTAGTTTTTGGATGCGCCAATAATACTTCTACTAATGAATAGAACAATAATTATTAAATGTGAACTCAATTAAAGGTCTTATACGCCTCTGTTTCGTATTGCACGGAAAATGTATGTTTATGATGTAAATTTTAATTTATGCATGTTATGTATCTCATGTGTAATCATATTGGTATTTTCCTTAAACGCTGATATAATTTCATGCAATTATCTTGATTATCTACTAACAGCCACTCAATGAAGCATATATTGATTTTGGTTTAGAAAATTAATAAAATGAGTAAAAATCTGAAGTTAAAAATGTTTACGGCTAATGATGAAGGCGGCATTATAAGATTTCTTTTAACCAATATACTACTGTATACGCCTATATTACGCATACATAACGAGGCATAATGTACTCTTTATGTAGTTTTACACTCTGCGATCTCTTATTTATTACTCGTATATCGTTTGCTAGCGACATGGTATCCAATGCACTCCTAAATAATTACTTTTGTTTTCTTGATGTATCATTTTCTTTCTTGTGCAGCAAATTGGAAATAAATAAATCATTTTTTCTCATGTTAGTGGCATTGTAATTTTTTAAACCTAGTTATGAACGTTCATTAAAATAAGTAAACAATTACATAATGAAGATGACAACGATAGGAGCAACTAATTAATGGTTTCGTTCCGCACCCTTCCCCGGAAATAAGGAAAGTGATGCACGCAATACAATGCGTAGTTCTCACGCGAAAGCAATTGACGTAATTGCTCGTCGACGCATTCTAACCTTGCCGAGTTGTCACGCGATAACCGTATAAGAACTATGAACTCACTACTTGGCTACTGACTCTTTAGTTCAATATTAAATTCAATTCAATAATTGTGTCAAAATGTTCGAAGGAATTTTAAAATAACAAACTAACAGCTTAATGTTATGTAAGATTTATATAAGTACTGGCACTACTAACGTCATTTGAAATATATATCTTAGAAGTGGAAATAAAATGGCTTATTATTATAATTGTGTCAAAAAGGCACGCCCGAAACTGATCAATAATGTCTTAATATTGGGTTACGTATTGACATTGGAATTGAATTCGAAAGGCTTGTGCCAACTTCCTTCTGATAGAATTACATAATAATATGATTAAGAAGCTTATTTTGTTATACAAGGTCCTCGTATATATTCATATGTTTACAAGAAATATGAAATTTGATTGAAGTTTAAAAAAAAACTATTTTGGTTTAAATTATATCTAATAATCGGGCGGCCTTATCGCTGATTAGCGATAAATTCGCCTGTTGCACTCCATGTTGCTTAAGTTATTATTTGTATCCTATTTTTTATTGCAACGAAGTGTTAATAAATGAATAATATTTTATAAATTCCTATATAGATTTCAATACAAAAACCAGTAGATACTATAATTAGAAAAAAATCAGTACTCCGAATGCAGTACTCACCAAATAATACGTAATACTTATTCGCCATAATTGTCAATTGTCAAATTGATAATTGTGATTTGTCAAACTGCAATTAACCTTTTTATTAAATCGTTCATTCGATTCTAAACAAGATTTTGTATAAGTTACGCCATTAACCGACAACGTTCTTGATTTATTACACTCGTATTAAAACTGTATACGAGTATGTATTACGAAAACTACTTCAATAAGAAACACTCCGTAAATCGTATGATAAAATCGTTCCAGTTTGCAAATTTATTTCAATTACAAATACGTATAAATTGTAATTGCCCATTAATTGCCAAATTTAAAATATAAGATTGACATATATAGAAAAACTAGGGTAAACCAAAAGTAAATATTTTCATTTCAAACATACGATATACACTTTTTCCTTTTTGTATATAAAAGGGAAGTCCCGTGTCCCCTAGTAGGGTATGGGGCAGATGCATTTCACATCTGTTTCACTGATAGATTTTTTCTTTAGGGGCAAGTAGGTGATCGGCCTTCTATGCCCTGCCAGACCAGGTTTTTTTATCTCTACCGGGAATCGAACCCAGGACCTTTCGGTTGTAACGCTTACGCGCTTACCACTAGACCAAGAAGGCGGTCCGGTCGGACCAAGAAGGTTTTGTATATAGATAAGCTGATAATAATTTTAATCAGAGTATTTTTTATCTAAACTGGTCGTTAATGAAACCGATAATTATATTCTAAAACCTCTCTTGAAACTTAAAATATATTAAAACATACTTTAAAACCGTATAATAGAACGTAAATTTAATTTAATCGTATTTTACCCGTAAAGTTGAGATCTCTCTTTTATGAACTACATAAAAATAAGAGTTTTTCGATTCGGTTGTGATTTTTATTCTTGCTCTTAAACAGACAGAATACAGTTTTTTCTTATTTTTCTATATTCATTATTCTTTATAGATAAAAAAGTTTTGTATAATTTATGATATTTATGTCATTGGAAAGCTTTTTCAGTGATAATTTATTAGACGCATGTTAAACATCCTGTTACCTATTGAATGTCCAATCGAAGAAGCAAACACTTGTACGATTACACAATACAATTGCAACACGCTTTGGCATGTGCCGAAATGCACTTTCTATTTTAATAATTCGTCAAATATCAAGATTTATTAAACTATTATACCATAAGTAATTAATTATTCTCATTTATTGATAGCTTCAAGCATTGACGACCGGTTGGCACAATTGGCAGTGCTCTTAACTTCTGCACCAAGTCCTGGGTTTGAATCCCGGTAGGTGCATTTATTTGTGTGATGAGCACGAATGTTTATTTTAAACGTTTAACTTATAGAAACCTAGATTTTTTTGTATTTTTTTTGTATCTTCACATACTTTTTTTTTCTTTTTAAACTTTTCTCCTTTTCTTAATATTCATAACAAAAATTTATTAGAATTGAAATCGATTGAAGACGATAATGATTTTTAAATAAAGACAGTCTTTAAAAAGACATAAAACATGTATCGCAAAAAAGTTGTCTATGTTTCTATGAGACTCGTCTATGGTTTCTATTTATGTTACGATGATCTTATGCGGTTCCACAACTTTCCATATTTACAAGAGCAGGATTCAAAGACGTTGGGTTCATAGCCGATGGCTATTTGTAATATGTGAAATCACATCCTATGTGTACCCATAAAAGGATATAAGTTGTCACTTTCACCCACACAGCTCCAATGAGGTTAACGTTTCAACGCTTTACGTAAATCAATTCGTGACCTGCTTAGTGCCTTAAGGACTGCAAAACGGAATTTTTGCATCTTTTTGCCGACATGGTTATATCAGCTAATAATATCTCATAAATGGATGGAAAGATTCTGAATTGTAGATTAAATTCAACTCGATCTCGTTTTCAAACAAACCGCATTGAAATCAGTCAATTCGGTCAAACACACCCACAGTTACACACATAGACACTTATAAAACCCTTTATTTTTCCTCTGGGTTTAAAAATGAAGAAAAGACTTTTAAACTTTGTTTTAAGCTGTATGCGAGAGCGCTGTGTCTGCCTTTCTTGCTTAAATATATGGTAATTCCAAAGGAACCCTCCTTTGGAATTACCATATATGTTTATGATTGGTTAAACAATTACTGGTTTTTAAAGATATTATTGTATAATTTTATTGTGTATTAGAAGTTATAACTATGTCTATATTGCATAACAAGGCAAATATCTATTTCACAGATGATTTATCGCTAGTTATTTAATGGTTTCATCGTATCTTTTATCAATATCGCGAGTAATATAATATAATGTAAGCAATAATTGTCATTTGCGAATGACCCGGTTTCTTTTTAGGTTGTTTAAGGCCGACAACGCAACTTTACCGCGTAAAGCGGCGCGGTTATCTTCAGTGATCTCTTACCATCAGCCTGCCCTGTTATCCGCTACTATTTAAAAGTTGTATATAAATTTTTATTTTTGTTTGATAAAAGTGAAAATATTATGTATTGATATTGATCAATCAACATTTAATCTGAAAAACCTAATCTTGGACATGTGTGGTAGGTTCTTATTTCCTTATATTCCTCCAGGACGATAGATTATCTTAAGTATAATATAGTCTTTTATTCTACATTCAAGAGGCCAATGTCCAACGGATCTTGTCCGTTCGTACTATGAGGCCTGCTCACTTCCATCACACATCGTAAGCTACTTTATTCTTATCACACAAATGTGAAATAACAAAGGTACTGAAATACCTTGAAAAGTTTTCTGAACAAGGCTCACCAAAGTATTGTTAGCAACAACAAAAGAACATCCAATACGGTCACTCAATAGATGACGAGGATAACATTCCATTGTATAGTTTATAACATATACGGATTTTAGCGTGCTTCGTGAGTTTTTCATTTGAAAATATTAGAATATATTTTTAGGAAATTTAAATTTTCCAGCATCATTGCACTGATTGCAACTAGATTATCATTTTTATGATTTATTTACGTTGTAGCCTACTTCTCGCTCTGAAAAAGTAAAAAAAAATTTAGAAAATAATAAATCTCTAACGTTCAAAGTATAATTTAGAACCCCTAAAGTTAATACTTATGATTTAATAATAAATATGAGCAAAGAAAATTACCTTCACATTTCGCAAAACAAATGCAATTGATAAAAATTATATAAAGATAAAAACAAAATGCTTCAGTATTTGGTAAATCATTATTTTTCAAATGTTATTTTAGCCAAACCTTATGCACAAAGAGTTGTAAATTTAATCCTTAAACATTCGAGTACCTATGAATAAGAGTTCGTGGGTGCTTTTAAATTAGTTGATTGAACGTGGGTAATTTTGGCAAAGACCTCGAATTAACAACAAGCAGCAAGGTAATGCTTCGTTATAAGATTAATCGTTGTGACATTACAATGCAACGTAATTTGTTTTACGCTTTTTGTTAAGTCCAAAAGTCTATAAATTTGACAGTAAACAATTGTGGTTAGATGAGGAAAAAACAAGACGTTAAATCATAATTTACAGAAAAAAGATTCCATGAAATAACTAAAAGCTAACATATACCAAATTATCGTAATTATTACATACTTTTTCAATAATAAGTTTTATATAAAAAAAATCAACATTTTTTTATATTAAACTTATATTATAGACTTCTGAAGTATGTATGATATACCTGCTAAAGAAAAGTACAATAATTATTCATAATTGTAGGCATAAATTCATTATTTATAAAAGTAGAGACATAAATATAATTGCCGCTTATTCGAATTAGTTATTTGCACTTTTTGTATTATCATCACTTCAGTTCTAGATTTATAAGATATAGTTACATACAAGTATTTTTCTTCGTATAGAATATACATGTTTTAGCCTTAGTAACAATTAATGAATTTTTGGTGCATGCCATAAACTTGTTAATTTAATTACTGCAAATGATGATGAGCAAAAAGGTATAATATTCGTAATTACTGTCTTTAGATCTTTTCATGGTTTCTTTGGAGAACATTAAGCATACGATAGTGCAAAAAAGGTTGATATAATCTAAAAAACAGACAATATTAACTTTTGGTTACTAATAAATTCGAGACACTTAAATTTTGTCAGAGAAACAAATGCCTGGAAGGCATATGAGATGATGAATTTAAAAATTAACAATCATATGTGTTTGCTGAGGGTTACAGCTAAGTTTATACAACTAATATATCGTAGAGTGTAGCTATTTATTTCTGCTAACAATAAGACGACAATAAAAGCTGATTATAATTAAATTAGAATAAAATCGTCATACGATTTCATATTGATTCGATATTGCTTTCAAATCCCGACCACGTACTGAATAATAAACATACTATTTGCGTCTAGGTATTTTGAATATCAACATTATGCTCTACATAAATAATATTCATTTGGTATTTAAATGGGTAGCGTCATGTTTTCATTAAATTGAACTGTGGTTAAATTGTTTTCCTTGTATGAGAAGTATTTCAATGTAAGGTGTTGATAGAAGACTTAAACAGAAAAATAGTAGGTGCCTAAAGGTAAAGACTATTAGTTTCTATTAGAGTATGACACCGAATTTTTTTTGTGGGATTATTATTTGCATAGAATTCCGTTTAATTTTTGTTTGAAGTAGGTTTATATTTTTTAAATAAGTTTTATTTCATGCTTTTAAGTGAAATTAAATCTTCCCACAGTCCAATAAAAATGTATTTATTTTATAAGATAGATATTTTGTCTAAGAAACATAACTTGGTTTTTTAGTTAAAATGTGTAATGTGAAAACATAAATACTTTTCTTGCAAGGCAAAAATGAATAAATTTTAATCTCACTCCCCGTGTTTACTTAGCTATAGAGACAGAAACACTATAATTTATATTTATGTAAGGATATGACCTAGACCGAAATGAAATAATCATCGTCATTGGTTATAATGTTATATGACAGATATATGAATTTACAAATGCATGCAAATGGTACTATATAATAGGTACTTTTATGTATATACCTAAGGAATAATAAACATCGTCAATTGTATTTACATAAATTTTAAAATTCCGTATTTTAGTTAAATAATGTGTCGTCTTCTTCTTTCATACTTAATTTGTAATATTATGAAGAAGAGTGATAAATTAATGTAATGTAAGTATTAAATGGAAGGTGATTCGGTTATTTGTGAAACATCGGACAACATTTAATGTAGATAAAGAATTAAAAATACAGACAAAAGAATATAATAATTTTAAACAACCCTCTTAAATTATTTCGCGTATTTAAGAATCATCTGGCAGCAGGTGTATGAAACTGAAGTTGCTGATTAATATTAAATAACTAAAATTTGGTTAAGATCTAACCGTCAGACAGTACCTATTGATAATGACCACCCACCATTTATCAAATTCGCATTCAGAATTAGTCTTAGTGCAATCTGCGATTTTGTAAGTAGGTCAGCCACAAATACCTACCATCGACTCAAATTTATAAAATTTGTGGGTGTATCCTAATGGTCAGCGTGAGACTGATAGAAACTTGCGAGTCACAGAGCAAGCGTGTAGGGCCGCCAACTGTTTATTAATAGGTTATACTTGAAAAATATCAAAGACTGATTTTATTGAGCAAAAACAAAGAAATCAAAAAAGATTGATTGTTAAATTTAAAAAGACATTTAGAGAAAAAAATTCACCGCGTTTATTTAACAAAATTTACAATTATTATAGTAAAACTATTTCTTTCGGACGTGTCGCGAGCTTTATAGCCTGCATGGTGACCGGTGGCTTACGTTACAGATGTTAAATGTCAGATATAGTAAAAGCCAATAGTGCACTAATTCATTGAAATTAAATATGATATTTGCGTAAATAAAAGACAATATATTTTTATGTTCAGCCCTAAGAAACACTACGCGGTCGTGCATTACGCAAGCTGCAGGTTAGCGCCTCGATAAGTTGCTCCACATTAGCTTTGTTCCACGCAGCCTACTTGTAAACCGCCCTGCAACTGATCCCATTAACAGCATTTTTGTGAACACGTTATACAGTATTTTAAAATTATAGGCACTGCTGTAATGCGCTCATAAAAAAGATAAGTATCGAATGCATCTATTACGGCTGATTTTTCTTTAGATAAAGGGTCTGTACAGCGCCCTCGATTTGAGCAGTGTCATTTTTTAATTCACTAAATACAAGAACAATACAAAGTGTGTTTTTTTATCAAAGCTATGTGAACTATTTTTAATTGATTATATAATGCATTAATGAGTTGGAAGATTAGAAAAACTTTCTTGTAAATTATAACCTAGATTACATGTTCACCATAAAAAGTAACAATTTATAATAACTACTCGTGTACATCGTCGATTTTATATTACATTTTGAGAAGCTCAATTAAACCGAAATGCAATCCCAAAGTTCATAATTACTTTTTTATGTAAATCGGTATAGAAAATGTTAAGAATAATGTTCTAACTTTGTAGGCTAGGTTTATGAAAATAAATAGATACTCGTGTGTAACAATGGTATAGTCTCCACAACATTTTAGAGCCTTCAACTGCGTGTCTTTGAACATACAGGGCAGACCTAGATAGAAATATTCTGATTCTTATCACATCAATATGTTTTTGTTATCAATGCCACCGCCCACAAATAAACGAACAATAAAACAATATTATATTTCACTACTAATACGTCCATTATAGCGTAACAAATAACTGTGGTATTGCAATTTTAAATTATTATTTAATTTTTTCAAAGAATTCTTTGATGCGTCTGGGTTGGAGTCCATTTAAGGATGTGAAATAATTATTAGAAAATGCTTTAATTTTCTAACAACTATTACGGTCATATAACAATGTTTACAATAGACGTATTTTTGAAGAGCGATTAAGCAAAAAGCGGATAATCTAATAAAAAACGTCCTCAAAACTATAGTCACTATTGACTATAGTATTAAAGGTGATTTCAACAAAGAAGCACATTTTAGAATCTTAAAAAAATATAATAAGAAAATCGTTGAAAAGTGCAAGAAATGTGAAACTTAGAAGCGGAAGCATAAAACTTATAAAATATAAAATATTATAGGACTTAGTATATTTCTATTAGATTTTGGTATAGTTTAGTATATTTCTATCACTTTCTATAAGATTAGGTAGTATTAAATGGAGTCGTGTTACTGATATATTAGATAATTCATTATTAAAATGTGTGCATTAGAATTTGTCTTAGGCAACGAATGAACTGTATGAAATTATTCTAAAACCATTTCATTGATTTACAAAGTTCTCAGAACAGAACATTTCTATATCAATTAAATTAAAAATAAAATCTAACTGTAGCTTATGCTTAGTTAAAATTGTAATTGCAATTTTAAATTTCTCAAGTCTATTTGCGTTACTTTAAATATTTTATTATTTTTTCTTAGTTCCTCGTAAATAATAGTACAAAGCTACAATTATGTTGCATAAATTCATGTTATGATTTCGTTGCTATATTAAAGCAACGAAATCATAACATGAATTTGAAACATAAATGAAATAGCCACCACCTACGCGTTTCAAGCAATTCACGCGTAATCTTTTGCGTGCCTGTACACTGAATTACTCGCCAGAACGAAATAAATATTAGATTTATTAATTTAACTTAAGCAAGAACAAAATACGAAATTAAAATGTTACGGTCACTAATGTAAATGGAAAAGCTATTAAAAAACTGGAAGACATAAGGAAATTTGAAACAATTGAATTTTATTGGCGTCATACGTAATTGAAATAATAATTACGTAATATTGTCCGGTGGTCTATGTAGGTGAGTGCTTGGAACTTCGTCCACTTTCACTGGCGAACTGATCGAAAGTGTGAGTGATCTCAATATACGTTTTATTGTTTGCGATATAAATATGATTTCCAGGGTTCTTGTTTCGAATCTCGGTTCGTTTTCGTAATTTTATCTGTGTGTTATTCAAATACGTATGTTATTAATTACGCATCGGATATATCGTAAAGCAAATGAGATAAAAAAATGCTGTGGGGCTCGATCGAAAATCATTTATTTGCCTGTTAAGAAAAATATACATTATACAGTGTACAAATTAATTTTAGAAATTGGATTACGATTGAATAAGATATTTGTATATGTAGAATATGAGGACAAGCATACACGGCTTTTAAGAATTGACAGTTAAAAAGCAGTCAGGTGATTTATGGCTATGTTGTTTGGTGTTAAAATTATTAAATGACTTTGGTATTGAATTCATAAATTTTAAGATACCAAATAAGGTACCCTAAAATTCTATCCTATTCTGATGATGAAAACAACAAAAACATATTTATTTATTAAAACTTCGTTGCAATAACAATTGAATACAAATAAGAACATAAGCTATTTGAAGTGAAATGGGTGGTCTTATCGCTAATCAGCAATCTGTACCAGGCAACCCAACAACAAAAATAATAAGAGTAATAAAGGGAAAGTGCAACTAGTGAACTAAAACCTTAACTACAAATTAAATAACCTAAGTGGTATCAGCTGTTACATGAACATGTTACATGAAATCATGAACATTTATAGAAATAGGATAAGACAAGGGCAAGAAGTGCCTGTGGAGGAGAGATTTGAAGGAAGACAAGAAGCCAAACGAATAGAAACAGGAAGTGAGTTCCAGAATCATTACGTTATGTTGTTATTACGAAAAAACGTAATGATTATTAAAACTTATTACATCATAGTCTTTTATTGCTGATCATGGTGGTTCAATTGATGAATCCAAGCCCAATTAAGCGTTATAAATTTATTATTTATTAGCTATTCGTTTGGGAATGCCGATAGGAAATTAACGTAATTAACCGGTTAATTAAGCAGTTTTCTTTAAAAGGATCATAATAAACATTAAAAAATTTGATAAAACATTCTAGTTAGAATATATTATTCAATGTTTATTGTAATAAATGTATAACAAAGAATATTTAAAGATAAAGAAATATTAGGTTAACTGAGGTTTTAACTTAGAATTATAAATAAAATTGTTCAGAAACAAATTGAATCTTTACTGACCGGCCTTTTACGAAACAATACTAATTCATTCATTGTTTTATAGGGAATCCTTGCAATGGATAAACAAAAGATTTTTAGTAAATACATTTTACTTTAATCGAATGTAAAATTAAAGTAAAAATATAAATTTTTCTCCAATTTTGAATACCAATATTTAGAAGAGATTTTCATCTTAGACCAGAAAGGTTATATTCAACTCCTTTTATGGCGTGTTCAAAACCCAATACCTACTATTTATCCATAACTAAAATAAAAAAATTATCTCTTGATTTTTAAAATATTAGTGGCCAAAAAATAAAATACATGCCAGTAGTTTATAGTGTTTATTGTTTTAAGTTAATGAGAAATTCTAACCACATATTATACGAAATTTCACATACACATATCAACAAATCCACTTGACCAATATTTAAGCAGAAACTTAAGAGCTTAACCAATCTCGTTCATTATAAACTGGCCTCATTTTGCTGTAAAGTTCCTTGCAAACCTGCTGTCTTTTTGCGTAATAGCACCGATAGATTTTGCCTCCGGGTGGTTCGTAATGTTCCATTCTACGACTCGGTGCCACACTGGCAAATCCACACCAGGAATCGAAACAACTATATTCAAGATTGACCATGGACGTTCCTGTTTTTAAAAGTACTCTGCTGTCAATTTTAACGGGGTCTTTTAACTTTAGGATGTCTCCGTATGGTACAAATCGATTGAGATCGCACAAAACTGCCTTTTCATTCTCCTCACATATAAATTCATCTTGTGATAGAATGTTGGCCTCTTTCGGTCGCACAATGTTGCCAGTGTCAATTAATTTAGCATGTGAATAATACTCGTCCTTCTTATGACACACACGTGCACCTTCAGAATAAACTAAACAGTCAATCAAATAGAATTCTTTATCTTGAATATTATTTGATAGGAATAACAGCTTGTCTATGTTCTTATAGCTGTGGTATTTTAATTTATGACATCTGTATTCGTTTCCTTGTCGATAACATGTTCTCAAACGTTGTTCAGGAATAGTTATTTGAGTAAGAGAGTTGAGTTTCACGGGTTCGCAAATACCCGAAGAGCAGTTATAAAACGTCAAATTATTGACGTTTGGTAAAAGTGGTTCATGTGAAGGTAGATTGGGATTTTCATTTTGTGATTTTATCGTTTCACATATAGGAACTCCCTGAAAAATATTATATACTTTTCTACAAAGAATTGTGAAAAACTGATGGATATTATTTCAAAGGCTTTAACAAATTAGTGTTAATTTATATCATCATGTTCTTCAATATCTAGGAGAAAAAGGGAACAAATGAGATTTGACACAGTTCAATTTTAAATGGAATATCAAAACTGCTAGTTTTTGTGTAGAAATTTTATTTATTCATAAGATACTTTTCTATTGGAGGTTATAAAATTATTTA
This sequence comes from Aporia crataegi, assembly GCA_912999735.1. Classification (NCBI taxonomy): domain Eukaryota; kingdom Metazoa; phylum Arthropoda; class Insecta; order Lepidoptera; family Pieridae; genus Aporia; species Aporia crataegi. The sequence goes on from OU538742.1 coordinate 1,369,428, forward strand.
TGCATATTGATGATTTGCATTGGAATGTGCGATTACGTTTCGTTTATGTATAAACCACAGTTTAGAGCCCGAAATCAAAATAATATAGAATATTATGAAGAATATAGAGCTCCACATAATATATATTTCAATAAAAATATTTATGAATCTAGGAATTAGCAACAATTCAGCGTTAAATCTGCAATAAATTAAATACGTTTATAAATATGTTTAAATATATTTGTTATAAATTATTTTTACCTTTTCAATAACACAAACAACATCCTTGTTGTATCGCTAAAATTAAAACTTATTGAATTAGGCTAAAACGTTTTAATACAATAAAATTCAATTCGTTTATTCAAAGGGTTTTTGCATTTTGTCTATGATTAATTTATAGTCTGTGTAATGTTAAGCATATTGGATCTTTCTAGAACACATTAGATATTCGTAACTAAATCTCTCATATATATATAATATCTATTGATTTCCGTCTAATTATATAACTTGATTTATTTTCACAGGCTTTTAAAGCAAAAAATGCCAAACTGGCAGGCAACATAAATATTACAGATTGTATTACCAAATCGCTAGTACTGACGTCATAAATTAAAATTAAAGATTACAAATCATATCATTCAGGTAGACCGCTTACCGCACTGACACTCGATAATACAATACTTGTAACTATACAAAAAGTGAAACGCATGCTTCTAACTTACATCACACGCGGTACAATGAATTATAAAAAAAAATTAACCGCTCCATTGATTAAAATTAATAGTTCATGCATATTTTATGGGTTATTTTTAATTGGTTATGTTTTCGAGTATAAAATGTGGAAGCAAAAGGTGGCTGTATATTTTTTCACGCAGAGTGAAATGAAAATTCTGAATCCTAAAGAATTACTTAGAATATTGAAGAACTGTTTCATATCAATAACTAATAATTATTAAATTAAAAGTAATCTTATCGTAAATCTTAATAAATTGTATATTAAATTCGTGACACATACATATAAGCTTAAAGTTGAATGTGAAACTTAGGTATATGCACCAGTTACAGTTTAAATTGTTTAATAAATTAATTTGTAATAAAAAAATAAAACCGACCTCTCAACGAACTAAAAAGTAAAAAATAAATTTTGTATTATTAATGAGCCTACTATAAATAATAGATGTGAATAGTTGATAAATAAAATTCATGTTAAATTCAACAAGGGCATAAAACTATCATGCTGCTTTTTGAAAGGCGTGTGTGACAATTTTTAAGATAGATATGAAAACTTAGTTTAAAAACTATATTTAAGTTAGCTTAAAATAAATGAAAATGGTTTATATTTGAACTTACCAATAGTAGAAGCTCTTTTTTATACATTGTTCATCACAGCTGTGTTGTATCTGAAACCAAATTTTACCATTTTAATTTAAAAAACAAATATTTATGTCATCACAATTTAAAAATGATAAATTAATGAATGAACTATGGAAAGTTCTATACACATTATTATTACTTAGATATATTACCTACTCCATTATTAATACTTGGAGTTTTGGGTTTATATTCCAGAAAACAAAATAAGTGTTAGTGATTATATTAATTTTGAGAATTTTGGAAATAAATTATTAATCTTTTTTATTATCTACCTATAAAAAACGTGAACGTGAGATTTCACCCATTCAGTAGGATTTCAGTAACATTTACACACATCACGGCTCGTAAAGTGTGCTCCATTTTACAAGGCTATACGTTGGTGTAATGGTTGGTTGCAAACAAATTCTTCTTTGTCGTGACAATGAGAAATTATCGTGACATTGAAAATTTAGGCTGTGACGATTGTAAAAACAAAACAACGGGTCTATTGGTATTTTAATGTACTATGCGATGGTACTTAAAATAAATGATTTAATGTAACATTTTGCTTTTTTTGTCTTTTTTCATTAAATAAGTTTTGATAGGAATATAAAAACACTCCTACTTATTTGACATCTTTATCTATCGACTTATTTTATTTAGTGCCTTTGTTCGAGATGAGTTCAGCTTTCTAACAGTAAAAAATCAATTCAAAAACTTTTCTCTTTACAATAATTACGTATTAGTATATATATTAAATAATATTGATTAAATTGACTGGAAATTAAATGAATTCTGTGTTTGTGTATAACAAAGTTTAGTTCAGAACTTTTTTCTTAAAAATAATACATAAATATAAATAAGACACTTCTGTAAATCAAAAAACCATAATCAAGTCTATTTTGAATAGAATAATTACTTTAATTTGCAAATTAAAAACAACTGCCACACCTTACACCGATGAAAAAATACTTTTCGTAAATATATTTTGAAATTCAGACAAATGTTACAGCACACAAGTGCTTTAATATACGAATAATAAAAAAAATGTTAAACAAACATTAAAATCGCAATTCATGAAATTATATTAATAAAACTAGATGTAACTGGATCAGATAACGAGGTACAGACAGTTTGCTTAAATTTAATAAAGCTGAGTGGAGTTTTGTTGAACCATACCTAATTACAAAATTTACGTCTTGTTTATTATTTATTATGTTTTGTCATTTCACAGATTATATTATTTTTATATAATGTTATGGGAACTATTGTTACGTGAACATTGTTGATTGTATCAACTTTACATAATGAGGATTAAAATCGTGGAAAAAAATGTACTTACCAAATTCGTAACATTGAAAGTATTTTAATTATAAGATCCTGATACCATATTTAAGTTTATCTTTTTCGTATGTAACAAAAGGCTTGCTAACTTGTTCTGATGGATACATCAAGGCAGAGTTCAGCCCAGAAATTTAAAAAATTGCCTTATTGGTGTTGATTATCTTTTTCGACAATTCTTTTATTAAAAGGCATGGAGTTCACTTGGCGCATGTTGCAGACATATATTTTGTGACTATTTATATAATAATATTCAAACTTCTGTGCCTAAGAAACATTTATTGGTTTCAGCCAGTTTCAAACCCAGAATCTTGGACGCGTCAACCATTTCACAACGGAGCCAGAACTTCACTAATGATGTAAAATCTAATTATATTTACATTTCAACGGACTTCAAAAAAAGGCCAATTTTTTAATTGTCTTTTGTAGTGTGTTTGGTACGCGATTATTTCGAGAATTTTATTTGTTATTGATAGTTTTTTGTCTCCTCATAAATATTAATAAGTTTATTATTCAAATATTTTTTATTTAATGAACAAGAACTAAATTATTAATAATTACCGATTTAGATTTTTTAGTTTTTCTGGATATTGTGGTTATCACTGCTTACTTACTGTACTTGACAAACTCAAGCCAACAAGACTTTTTAAAACAGTTTGAACGGATTAAGCGCGTAAAGGTTATTTTCCTACACACAACAGCATAAACAAAATATAGCTTCCTATGTAAAAATGTATTCTGCCAATATCCAGTAGTTGTAGGAGCGCCAAATTCAGACTTTATTAAATACATGTAAAATACATAAATGAGGCAAAATAGAGCCGACGTTAATTACGGGCAATTATGATCTCATGAATCAATTTAGCAATCCGGCATACGTGTCGTAAAGGAAGTCGTATCAATATATAATTACAAGTTAATCAATTTATGTTTAAACCAGATATTATTTCGTAAGATTGTCTTGAGTAATTCTTAACGTAAGTGGTACAATTTGAAATGCGGATGGGTAACTCAATAGTGAGCAAGAGCTGTGGTTTACTTGAAGCATGTAATTTTAAAATATAATATATTTGTTTTAGTATGTGCACTAAGTCTGAGATAAGAAAGAAATATCACTGTTTATTTCCTTTAAATACAAGTTTGTGATCAGCCGTCTGTGCCTACTGAACCGAAATAATTATTAATTTCTCCGCAAATCGAATCCAGGACGAAGATGCGAAATGGAGGCTACGAGACGGATACTGTTAAGTGGATGGTCCAAAGCGGTCCATTCGGTAAAGGATCTCTAGTCATTACATTTTATAGATAAATTTACTTGTTTGACCGTTAGGCTTAAATTGACGGACTATGCCTTGGAAAGTTGATATTAAAGAGTTTGATATTAAGTTGATATTAATTTGTATAAATTGTAAAATATATTTAATAAAAATAATAAATTAAACTGAAGTAACAAATTTTTACCGCAAATATTTGGAGGCCGGATTATATTTTTGGAGTGGATGTCAGTTTTATGCTTTTTAATAAATTTTCACTAGGCACCATTTCGGAAAATTCTTATAGTTTGACTCTATTTAAAAGAACACTACGGTGTTTAAGGAAATGAGTAGGTAAAGAACTGTTAGTTAAATGTTAATAAAATAAAGGTTTTGCCTTTTGTAGATTAATGTGTTCATTGACGTCTATATTTACGTGGGTTTATGCGTAGAATTTGTATTTACAAATTCTTCAAACCTCCTTCTTGTTTATATATTGTTTTTTGTATGTCTTTTTTCTCATCTGTAAAAGTTGGAATATTTTGGAATAGTTCTTTATACGAAATACCTTAATTAACATTTTAATTACGCGTAAGTTTTAGTCTCAGATTATCATGAAAGTTTTTTACTTATTTATTTAGGAGATTTAAAAGGCAACAAACTATTATAAAGTGATTGCGAGTATCTTAAAATTCCATACGTTATGCATCGTATTAAATGATGAATCATTCGTGTAATCAATAATCTTTCAATCAATGATTTAACTTCCGAATTCGTATAATAGACATTTTATAACTTTGAGCCAAGCGTTAAGCTTAAAATTTATATAATGATTACTATGCGATTCAATATTTCTTTGTTAAAATTAGTTTTAAATGTTTAGCTTCCTGTTTTTATCAAATGCACTTTAGTTGCTATAGTCACAATATGCATTTTAATACGAAATATTTTGCTAATTTAAAAATAATAAGATAATAATGTTTATAATAATACAAAATATTGTGTCCCATTCTCTCTTATCCATTAAATCATTTTATATTTTTTGTGTACTACCTACCTACATATTTATTAACAAAAATGTTCAGATGCTGTAAAATAAGGTTATGGCCCTTTTAATGGATAATTAACTCATAAGTTTTTTGTGATCGAAGCCGGTCAAGTAGCAAAGTTAATCGTTAGTGTCACGTTTAGTCAATTATACGTGTAAAACGAATTGTTCAGTAGTAAATGGACGGAAGGAAGTTTGTATATAAGTAATCACGACAAATTAATCTACAAATATTGTATTAAGACTTGATTGCCTGTGATATTAATAATCTTTGAAGGACAATCCTTTAACTTCTTCTGCAGTGCAGCTCAGTAGTCTAGGTCTAATTTTCAAAGTCTGTCTCTTTGTAATTAAATGCGATAGATAATAGATTAAAAATTGTTTTATTTACGAGAGGTAATATTATTGTATGTTAATATTAATAATAATATGTAATTATTTAAAATCAATATTTTTAATGGCATAGCTATAAGTAATCAGTCAAGTAAGGTCATTTCATGCTCCTGCAATGTGTGACCATCGCATTTAAGTGCAGTGACATAACATACGCTAATAATGATAGGTTATAATTTTGACATTGATAAGCAGGGTCTTTATGAAGTTTGTGATAATGTGTGGGTGTTTCATTGGAATAATTTAGTTAATGTTTTCCTATTATTTAGATAGGTAAAGTACCTATCTAAACTTTACGTATTTTAATTGAATTTAATAACAACGAATTTGTTCTTTGAAGTGTTTTCTAATGCTATAATTTGATTACAAGTTGTCGCGAGGAGTACTTGACAAAGCTAATGATAAGTACAGTAGAAAATATTTAAGTCGAACTCCAATAAGTCAATACTTCCAAAATTCGAAATTTCTATAAGTCGAAATAATTAGTCTTTATCGTTTTACTTTCATAAAATTAACTACGGATCAATAAACCTAAGTATAAATTAGCTCATATAAGGCGATGACAGGGAAAAGGAAATCTTAAACAAAAAGGAAAATTTAGCCACAGCATTATGAGCACGCGCAAACCATTCTAGGTTCTAGTAACACTTCATGATTTCTTTATTTATATTTTATTTTAATATTATTTATATTAATATATTTATATTCTTTATTTCTATTTAGAATCAAAACTAATTATGAATACTGATATTAATTAATTTGTACTTATTTTATAACTTTTATTGTACTCTGGATTTATTTGATTTTGTGCAGATGATAACCGATGCATTTCGAGTAGAGTATTTGGCTTGTAAGTGATAAGTTAATTTTCTACTCTACATTAGTTAATACCAACCTCTTCAATCTCAGCCTCTGTTGACAAGAACACAAATAGAACGCTGTTTGAATTCACAGGGGCTGCTTGCATTTAAAATTTCCGAAAGTAGAACTAACAGCTATTGTAAGCTAACAAAGAATATTCACAGCATGTTAAAGAGAATCGCAACAATAGGAAATGAGGTGTGTCCTCAATACTTCCATTTAAACAAATTGTTAGAACAAAAAGATTAAGAGACAAAACGTCGCGATCGCATCGGGCTTGGATTTGAATTTCGAACGCGTGTACCGCACGCGCCGGCTCTGCTGTTACTGCTACAGATTTCCCGCCAAAAGTACTCGCTGATATCAGCCATACTATCTCATTCAGTGTTGATGCAATAATTTGCCGTCAAAATGATTGCAGATCAGGTCATGAAACGTTGACCTACACTTTCAAGGTCGACTTTTTTAGATGTATCTTTTCATTATTTTACCGTTGATTGAGTTTGAGGTGTATTTTTTATTGTATTCAAAACAGTAAACGAAACAGCTACAACGATTAAAAAGTTGATATTGAGGTAGGTTATCTTTATATTAATTTTGTATAAAAGTGACGTGCAAATTAAGGTTAACATTGTTTTTATCGAATTAAATAAGCTTCGACCAGTAAAGACTGCGGAATTAAGTTTCTTGAGTCGTAATTTAAATCGGTCACCATTTTCCTGTGCCCGGCTATGGCATATACAGACACACATCCTTTGTTTTGAAATACTTTGCATTGAAGCTTCTATAATATCTGTAGAAAACTTCCTTTAACAATATAATTGATATTATTTAGTAACGTTTGCATTCCATATCCTTTTACAATTTGCTATTTAAAAGAAAAAGGCGTAAAATATCGAAGCGTAGTATCGAATTAGGTAATACTCTGAGAGCTGATAAAGGTTTAATATAACTCTGTAGATATATTAAAAGTCAATTTAAACTAAGTGGTTCATAACATAAGGATTCTTCATAAAATTTTGGTGTAAAGTAACTATTTTTTTAGTTATGTACCGCCTCCGTAGCTTACGCGTTTACGCGTCTGCGTGATGCGTTTAAATCCCGGCATGACAAATGAATGTTTCGGTTAGGTAGGGAAAGAAGGCTGATCACCTACTTACCTGTAAAGAAAATGATCAGTGAAACAGATACAGAAATGTGTCTGCCCCATGCCCCACTGAAGGGTTACGGGAATACACTTTTTAAATATTTTTTTTGTACCTTTCTACACGTGTCTATAGTTATCTACATATATTCTATAAATAGCCTTATATTAAATGAAGAACTTAACTAAATCACCTCTGTGGTTAAGTGGTTTACGCGTAACGCGCCTGCGTGTTGCGCCGGAGGTCCTGGGTTTGAACCTGTAGAAACCAATTAATGTTTCGGTTGGGTAAGGACAGATACAGAAATATGTCTGCCCCATGCCACACTAGGGGTTACGGTAATTCACTTACTTCACTTAAATGAAGAACTTCTCCCAATTTTAAATTCTTTGTATCTGCCGTTTACTCCAAACAAAGGTTACGGGATTTTATTTTTTATAATACTAATTAGGAAGATAATATAAAACAGTAATGTTCTTTCGTTGAATTTAAATAAACTTTTGCTTTAACATAATTCATGATTATTCAATCTTTTATGTTTTTTAATATTGTTATATTACAGTTCATTTATTTTATGGCAGTGATTTCATAAAATAATAATATATGTTCCAAATAAATCTAAAGAACATAGTTTTTAGCAAGTCTTAGACGTTATGAATGACATTATCTTCGTTGTTTTGACTCTACCGGGAAATAGAGCCATTTAAATTCATAGCTCTTTAGACCATACTGTGGTTCTTTTTCCGTCTCAGGCTTAGGAACTTCATCTGAGAGTAAATCTAGTACCTCGTTTGTTATCTTAGGACGGAATCCTTTTTCATCAGCTTCATAATCTACCCTTGTTCTGATGCCATTCCTTCCAGTCACGTAATAATAGCCTTGCTTTGAACCATCTGCAAATCCTTTCTCGTAATGTCCATGAAAACCGACTGTATAATTAAAAACATATAAAACGCGCATCATATAGTCTTTTGTAACGCCTTCTGGTAGACCGTTTCTTTCTCCTGGGTTTTTATGATATATATCGGTATCTTTATCTACTATTTGCATTTGAGCAGAGAGTAACTTAGGTGTTTTAGGAGGGTCAATGTTAGAAACGTCGTACTCATTTAGGTTTATACCTCCTACCGTGTTTTGTTGTCCAGTTCTTAAAGTCGGTTCGTAACTCTTTGCATTTCGCTCAGCCGGAGTCAATTGTGATAGAGGTACATTTGCTCCTTGTGAATAGGACGATGTTTGTGGATTATTTTGATATTGATTATCAAAAGGTAGATCAATTTCCCTATTTGGAACATTTGATCCTTGAGTTTGTGAATTGTATTCAAATTGAGGAGGATTATTTAATAGAATATTTGATCCTTGAGAACCCTGAATGTTATTATTATTGTAATTTGATGCAATGTTTTGTTGGGATTTATTATCATTTGGAGCATTTTCATATACCATTCCTCTAGCGTTTGTCTGATAATAATTATCGTTGTTTTGTAAACCTGGATAACTTTGTGGATTATCTCCTTCGCCTTTATTTGTTCCTAAATTAGTGATTCCAGGTATTACTTGGGTGTTTCCTAGATTGGTGTTCATGAATTCTGTTTGCGGCGCTTGTCCTGGTTGATAGTTTTGAATAGGTCTATTTATGAAATGATCGTCTTGCTCTCCATAAGCATTGTTAAATATTTTACCAGGTTGATTAGCTTGAGAGTTGCTTGATGTTTGTTGAATACTGTTTGTATTTATCCTTGGTGCTATTGTAGAAGTCGCAGGTAAACTACAATGCGAACAAGACTGTACAGGCGCAGCTGGTTGTTGTTCTATTTGTAAAGATGCTTTACGACTCTGTGGTGCGTTGCTTGGTTGATCTAGACTTGGAGTCAGAGATGTTCGTAATTGCGGTGCAGGTTTGTCAGGCGCTACATTTGTTTCAACTTGTGGATTCGAAGATGTTTTTGGAGAATTTGGCAAATCTAATGAGTGTCCTGTGCGTGAATTCTGTGCAGAAGCCCCAGGATCTGTAATGGTCATATTATCTACATATTAAAAAACAACCAGAAAAGATCATTAAAAAATATATGTTAAAATAATAAAAGATCAATAAAATTAGTATTTAGTAGTGTAAAGGTATATACCGAACAGACTATTATTTATTTACTATCAAGTAAGCAGAAAAGATACATTTAAATATTCGGTCTAAACAAAAATGGTTAGACTTACATGGTTTAACGCGAATATTTTTCATAGACAATATTTTGAAGCGTCCGTTTTCGTCAGTCGCGTAAACTGTGACGTGATACACTCCATCTGCCGTGATGAATCCAAACTCTCCCATAATGATACCATTTTTATCTGAAAACACAATTATTATTATTAAATGTATTAAAAACTGTTGTTATCTCTGTAAATAATGCAACAAATAGGAAATATTGTACAGGGATCGCTGGATTCGTCGCTTTAACATTTTTTCGAAATAGATGACATTGTGCCTTGTAGAGGAATCATGAGTAATAGTAAATATATTATCAACATATTATCTAAAGACTAAAACTCCAGGTGGTCGATGTCCATAGCAACGGAAGTAACAGATGTCTAATACACAGAAGGAACTATTTGTCTGATCAACTCAATGTCAAATAGAATTAATGTTAATGAATAATAAAAAATAATAAGTTTACGGTTAGAAATACATCATTAATGTTTTTATAAATGTTGATAAAAATTAAAAATTCATGTTTTTTAATTAAAAATTAAAATTCTTAACTAGTTTTAAATAATATAACGCAAATTGGTATGAGGTAAAAATAAACGTGATGATCCGTTTTCGTGGCTAAATTCACACATTTGTCTTAATGCCAGTTGAACCGGTGATCCTAGGTTTTGATCCTGGTGAAACAAAATTTTCGGTTCGGTAGGTACAGAAGGGTACGTATATGTAATGAAAATGATCGGTGAAACAGTTCAACTGTTCTACGGATACAGCTCACTTTTATATTCACAACTGATTATCTAATAATAAAGTACCTACCTTTTTTCTCATGCCTATGTTGTTCACCGTCTATGGAAAAGCCAAACTCGTATGGTCTATTCTCATCTGTATATTTGTCGCCTCCATTCACGGCATTTGTAGCAATCGTTGTTATTATAGCGAAAACAATAATTATTTTAGAGGTCACCATCCTGAAAATATACAAAAGTATAGTTAAATTTAATTTAAAACGCTCTATTTTTCTATATTTTCTCACCGTTGAAAACTTCTCAACGACAAACATTTCAAAATCCAATATCAGTTAAATCGGTTCAGCCGTTCTCGAGTTTTAGCGAGACAAACGAACATCAATTGATTTCTATATATATAGAAGATGTATTCAACTTTAAAATTGCGTTTGACTACATCTATGACTAAAATTTTGAACAGACGGATGTTTGTACGTTAAAAATAAAGTAAACAAAACATCGTCAATATCCAACATCGTTTTCAACGATGACTGAACAGAAGTAATTAGCAATGTAAAAAAAATATATTATAGATTACCTCGACGTCTCATACCAATCAATAAAATTCATTTTTGTGTTATTTATCATTTTAAATGTTTCTATGAATGTTAACAGTCTTATATTGGTCCATACCTAAAGTATTTTGAAATCCTGTTTATATTATAAATGCGAAATTTTGAGAGATCTTTGGAAGTTTGTTACTCTCATGCAAAAAGTTCCGAAAGGATTTTAATAAAACTTTACAATACTTTACATCAAACTAACATTAATAGAGCTTTTGTTTAAGCTAACGATTTACTGACTTACTTGAGAAATATCAATATTAAGAAATAAGTAAATAACTTATTATAACATTTATGTAATAAAGAGATAAAATTGTTTGTTTCTAGATCCACCGAACCGATTCTAAAACTTAGAGTTTTACTCATAGGTAGCGAGACTCTATCCTTGTACCATATATTATTGTGTCAAAAATTTATTATGGAACGAAAAACGAAAAATAACGTCGAGACGAAGCGCTAAAAACATTATTGATATAGAATTTCATTAAAATAATCTTGATAATAAATAAATTTTATTGATATCTATATTCGTTTAGTTCTTAGGTTCATTGTATTTTACTAAATATTTGAAAATATTCTTATTTTTATTACTCATGAATTGCAAATTAGAAGATTACCTTGGCCATCAGAAGAAATTTATTGTATATAACGACTTACAATATTTAAACTGCCGTCTAAAACGATTATTAACGAACAAGAAATATCTTTAATAGTCGTCAACCTTTAGGCGAATTTTAAAGCTATTCTTAAATTGTTATATTATTGAGTAATTGGTAAAAAAATCAATTTCTCATAGTCATAGCTCTTTACAGCTGATAAAGGATTATTCTTTATTACATAAAAATTAAAATGTAATCTTTAAATAACTAATTAATGGTTGTAAAAACTCATAAATATTTATCACTATACGAAGATAGGCTCTTTATTTTTAATTTTACGAATCTTTTTTAAATATTTAGCAGTTGTAGTTAATATTTAATAACTAGATGAAAACTTGGCTTTACTCAGGTGAAATGTGACTCATAATACACATGTAAATACAAAATCTAAGTAGATATTTCCGTATTTAGTGGCAGTGACGTTTCGCTAGAGTGACCAATATGGCGACTGGGATTTGTCTTTCAGCTCTATTAGAATCAAACAAAATACTCGACAATCTAATTTATTTATTTTATGTTTTATTATTCAGTTAAGGTTTTGATCGAGTCTACCGAACCCCTTGACGAAATTATTAATATAGATTTTAAATTTGCTTAACTATGACGTATAGTCTCATATTCCACGATTCAGACATGACATAACATGCAAACAAATTCAATACCCATTATCAATTATAGAAGTCGATAAAAAATTAAAAATTATAGCCAATTAGCATCACCTACCGTGTAATACATATTTATAGTATGTCAATAGTTCGTGTAAAGTAATTTAAAAGCTAATTTTAGAGCTAGGAATTTCAATCATGTCATGTTTTCGTTGTCTAATTTGATTCATAAAACATATATTAAAATAGCCCTCTATATATATTTTATAATAAAACATAATTTATTATAATATAGCTAATATATATATATGTATATATATATACATAATATATTATAATTATATAATGAATTATATATAGGTTTGATAATATAGCCCTCTATGGGCCTTTTTACAAAACATAGACTAAAGATGTATCAGTATTGGTTGCTACGATAATCGTAATCATACAAAAATGAGGTTTTTCTCTGGTAACAAACCCGGCCTATCTTAAAATCACGTTTTGAATAAGGTAGTATATGTATTATTCTTACATTAGCACGGAAGGCCTAAATCGAAAATAATTTTTAATATGAAAGTTGAAATAAAAAGATCAGTTTAAATATACTCGATTATTTATACAGCTCAATTGGAAGACGCATCAAATTACTCATAATACAATTATAAATTAATTTGAATGTACATACAATGTTTTATCACAAGAATAGTCTCATACTTATATAACTTTAAGGTAAAAAGCAGTCAGGACATTATTTTAATTAGAAAGAAGCTTCTGAAAATAGCATACAATATATTTAAGCTAACTCTTAAATATGTATCCTTTGACATATGATTTTGCTAACAGATACAGATATTAATTTTAAATTTTTTTTACATTTTTATTTACCTTATCTTCCGTCATAGAACACACGTGTCTGCGGCCTATTGCGCAAAAGCCGGCACAAGACTGTGCCGATACTTTAACTGACAGAATTTATTAACTTAGCCATGAGTACATCTTATACAGATTATAAATTATTCTTATGATAGTTTAAGGAATTGATAAAACATAGTAAACAATATGTTATTCTGTCATGGATGTAATTTATAGTGTACAAAATTCGTAATTGCTTGACTTGAATTAAACATATCAAAATTTTAAATTTAGCGTTTCGTAGAAAAAAAAGTTCTTATATGTATAAATTAATTACAATTACAAAACAACTCAATCAGTTTTATTTTATGACATTTGTTACGGTAAAGCCGTTTTTTAATTAAAGTTAACATTTCGATTATATAAGAAAGATATTTATGTAAATAAAACATCTACCAAATGAACCAACATGCTATTTAAGAAAGAAAATCTAAAAAGCGTTTTTTGACAATTATAGCATTAATAATTAATAAATGACATAATTCATCATTTGACATAAACGCAATTGAAGTATTGTGTCAAGTTAATATAAATTTGTAAAAAAATGTGGAGAAGAATTTCAAAGATTTGGTATTATCAAACTAATATTATAATACTAATTAAAATGTATTTAAATATTAATATAATATAATTATTTAAACAAAATTGAAAAATAAACGAATATAAAAACACAAAAAGATTAACCAGTCAGTTTATTTATAGAAAAAATGTGTTTAGTAAAATAATTTTATAGATATTAAATTCAATGCGTCGATAAGGTCACTGTTGAGTGGCTTTGTTTATTCTGCAATTACCGCAACAATCAAGGTCAATTTTAGGCCCTCGACGAATATTTTTTATATAATTATATTAAGCCGCTAACAAGGCTAGCTGTAAAATTTGTAAGCAAACACTAATTTCCTACTTCTATATGAATTATTGCAAGTGAATTAACGTTACGCGCTATTTTTTTTTTTTACAAATTACGTCATATATTTGAAATAACAATTTAATAAATCATCGCTACTATAATATTTTGAAATATTTATTTGATATTGATACATATAATGATTGCATATTTAATAAAAAAGATAAATTATAGTTGAATTGGTAAAATGTGGTGTTTTTGCAATATATCGTTTGATTAAAATAACTAGTAGATTCCGTTCATCTTCATGGGTGATTCGGCAGAGTTCAATGGGTGTCAAACATTAATAAAATTGAACACAATACTTAACTCCCGGCGAAAAAGCTTTTGATTTGAAAGAGACAAATATCTGTGTTCTGGAAACCCCACTCAGGGTTACCAGATTATTAAAAAAGGACACAGACTACAGCAGACTACGAAGCGAAACTATGTTTAATAATTATTGAAATTTTTTAGGAAAATTTATAGCTATTAGATAACCGCCTCCATGGCTAAGTGGTTTACGTGTCTGCGTTTTGCGCCTGAGGCCCTGGTTTCGAATCCCGTGGAAACCAATTAATGTTTTGGTTGGGTAGGCACAAAAGGCTGATCACTTACTTGCCTGTAAATAAAACAGAAACTGAAATGTGTCTGCTCCATGCCCAACTAGGGGTTACGGGAATTCACTTTGTATAAAACACTGCTACAAAATACTTGTCGTAGTCCGATGTAGGCATAAAACCTGTGCGAATAAAATAATAAGATGAATAACTAGTGTTAATAAATAAATTGTTTTCTTGACTAATAATGATAAATGACTCCAGGAAACTTATACAAGGATATCTGAGTATCGATGTACTGCAATTTATGTGTAACAATAAAATATAAGCGTTCATGGAGAAATATAATGTTTTTTTATTTGTTATACATATAATGATAGATTAACTGTTTGGTCGGCTGATGTCGTGAACACTCGGGTCCGGTTTGATGTTCAAACTTATCGTTAACAGGTGCGCGTGCTAACTGGTTTAGCTTGAAGCCGAGCTACTCTGTATTAGGAGCATAGATTGACTCACGACTATTACGGCTATTGCGAGCTTGGCTGAGCCAGCTTTATACAGTTGTTCTTAAAAGTGAGCATTCAATAGTCGTTCTTAGAAAGGGAAACTCTGTCTGATTATATATATAGAGTAAAGATATATTTCGAGTAAATAGGAAAGTCATTGGATGAAGTGTATTTATGTTTAAAGTGGTTTTTGTTATTTTTTTTAATGGTAAATTGCTAAACAGTTTAAAATATATGACGGAATATCGATGGCTTGCTTTATTTCAAAGTTTCGTCATCCAGGTGGTCATCCATGGATGTAGTAAATATAACACTTCTTGGTAGTTCTTCATTTATTTGCTATTTTTACAAGAGCTCTGCTTGATCAAACGTGTGCAACCGGCCATTTGTTTCTAATGAAAACGATTGAACTACCCGCAAATGCCCGAGTTCTAGATTGAGTGTTTTACAATTAGTTGAACGTTTATAAATCCGAATCTATAATCGATTAATGATTTTAAATGAAAAAAATTGGAAATCAGACGCCATCCTGATCCCAACGGAAGACCTGCAACCTGGTTGCGCCGATATATATAATATATCCTTTTTGTCCTATTTTTAGCTAATCGTGTTTTCTTCTTAAAGGAACAAAAAATATCTAAAACTCTTTTCAACTGCAGATATATTATTCGAAGTAAAGTCATAACCTTGCCGAATCAAACTGAACTCTAAACATGATTGACCGTAAGGTTCATGATGTTGGTATTAATAATTGAACAATTCTTACAAAATTATATTCTTCTATAAGATTTCCGTGTCTTATAGAATTTATATGCCTATTCTTTAATACAAGTTACTTAAGGAGTTACATCAACTTGAACTTTGGTAACTCATAAACTTCCGATTTCGATTCCATTCTCAAAACGAATCCAAAGTTTAGCTGCATTATACAGAATAATATAACCTCTTTCATGGATGAGTTGTTCACGCGTCTGTGTGGTCTTGGGATTGAAATTATTTGAAAGAAATATGTCGGTAATGTCAGTTTTGTAGGATAAAAAGCTGATTAATTATTTGGTTATAAAGAAAATTATAACTATGAGAGATGCAGGAACCTGTTTATCCCATGTATCTCTAAGGGTCATGGCATTTTATTTACAAAATAATGCATATGTAATACCTTGTATTTATTTGTTTATCTGATATTATATCTTAGGATATCAAGGTAATATAGGAAATCACGAGTATTTAATGTCATCACGATTTTTTGTGATTTATATCACATTTTTTCCAAGGCAGTCTTTATACTATTTCAATTTAAAACGAATGAGGTGAATTTTAGTATGTAAAAATCATAATAAGATAAATTATTAATTATACTCTGTAGTTACTATTACTGTCATTATGTGGATTGCTTCTAAGAAAAGACATCAACGAGATTGCAGCTCGTTCTCAGATTTATAATTTTTTTAAAATAATTAATCACGATTGATTGTAATAATCAAAACATATCATATAACTATAGTGTTTATAGCAGTATAGCATATATATTTCACTATAAAATATTTCACTCTAAGTTACAACATATTATGGTAAAATATTTTTTATTCATTTATTTAGCATTTACTCAATTATTTATACTATTTTTACCGTGTCACGGCTTTTGTTGCCGCAGTTTACTCGGGTAATAATACAATATTGCACTATTTTACATATAAAATTACTTAAAAGTGTATTAAATACGATATATATGTATTTGAAAATGATTTAAAGGAGGCAGCTTAATTTTAAAATAAGTTATTTCAATTGTAACGCCCGACTGTCAAATATACTCGCATTTTCAACGAGTTATGATTCTTTGATAAATGTTTTCACGTATTCAACAGACCAGCTTTGTAGTTTTAAGTATACAAAATAATTCGCATCGCAATTAAATAACAAATCACAGAAACAATTCTATATATTTTTTACTCCTGTAGTAATAAAATTGTCTTTTTGTAATATTTTAGCTTTGCGTTGACTTGTATATAATATATTATAAATAAGTAAATAATAAATCAGTGAGGAACAAAAGAGAAGGTCAAAGCGATTTATCAATTCTAGTATAAATAGCTAGTTGGTAGAAAAATAAAAGGAAGGATCTATCATAAATATGCTCGTACATAGGTTGAGAATCAGAGACATCACATAAGATGGACTAGAATAAGTTTTAGCTAAATATTAGCATAGACATATCTTAGTTTCTTTAGAGTTTAGACTAAGTAAAAACTTCTCTTTGAATGTTTATGAATACAAATTAGCGTATTTTGATACATTGTGATGGACGATTAACTCACGCCTAATTTTGTCCCTGAGAGCCCTAGAATTCACGTTTTTCCAGTGGACAATGCGAAAAAATAGTAGGCGCCTTAATTTTAATTCAATTCTAAAGTTAAAGCTTTTAATTAACATTTTAATTAAGAACTTATTGAAATGCTTATATTATAATAATTAAAAAAAAACTTATTTTATGTTTTCGTATTTCTTATGTTCTTGTAATGTCAGCGGTCGTTGTTTCAATTTTATCTAACTTTATACATTGTTTTATAACAATTACATATGATTAAGTTAAGTATCAGGTTTTCGTTATAGTAGGCATAAAATAAATATTCAGTGTGTTAAAAAAAGAAATAGTTGTATAAATATCACTATTTTATTCATATATTATATCAATCAAGAAATTGCTAAACTTTCTGGTGCCTTAGGAATATGTTCACCTTCCATCTTTGTACCATCGACACCAGCCGTAAACCTGGTGAAATAGAGTTTACCATCGTCTCCGAGATAGGACACTTCTCCTTCAGTGACTAAGACGTAATCCTTTCCATCCGCAGTGGGAATTAGTTTCCCACGTTCAGAGACCACAGTGCCTTCAGCGGTGACATAGCGTAGGGCGTACTGTCCAAATTCATCGTGGATCTCTTCGTGTTCGAGAGCAGGAAGCCTTCGCCTGGCAATCAGTTCTGCTAGTTGCACATCTGTGACGGGATCTACTGGTGCACATAATGTGGAGGCTATAATTACCGAAAGAATGATGATCTGAAAGACAACGTTTAATTTAAGTCAAGCTTAAAAAGTAAACAACATGACTAAAATTATTTTTAAAACACAAATCGTGCTTTTTTTAACTGCCTCCGCAGTTAAATAGTCACATACATGGCACGTGGAAGATCTTTGATTTAATTGCCGGGGTAACAAAAAATATATTGTTGTTAGAGATATATTTGTGTCACAAACATTTTTAAAATAAATAATTATTAATGAAATAAATAAATAATTACTTACCAGTTTCATTATTACTGTGGGTTGTTTTGAATTAAGGAAATTTGAGCTACTGCTTCTTAATTGTGAATGATGCTCCGAAACGATTTATTTCCGTTTTATAAGGAACACAAATGAAATTAAATAATTTACAACTTGTTCTTAATGATTAATTTTCTAATTAAGTTCATAATAATTAACATTATATAGTAATTAAGGTTTATGAGTCTATTTAATTTATACTGTACCTGCTCTGAATTCACATTTGTGCATTTATAAAAATAAAAAAACTTTCAAGTTCGTATATCAATTTGTTTTGAGTTAGCAATTTACCTGCTTCAATACATTAGCAAATTTCATGGTGTGATTTTTGCGTTATGCCGTTGTACACAAAGAAAGAATGATAAAAAAAGTTTTCTTTTTTGTAAAAACAACAACCGTTTAGATATTTTATAATGTTACATAGCAAATAAAATTGTCTGTCTAATTATACAGTAGGTAGATGTATTTCTTAAAATCCATGTCAGTTTTTGTTTTATATAATTACCGTTAAAAATTCGTTGAGTATTTAATAGCAATTTCTAGTCAAGTCTACTTTGCTTTATTAAAATCTTTATAACTTGCTATCAGTTTTAAATTCTTTTCCATAGAAATTCATTTCAATTTCATTATATTTATTTTCCATAGAAACGTATAATTATATATTTCGGGACAATAATATCTTATGACTAAGCGTATATTTAATGTTTAAATCAAGTCAAATATGTGCAAAAAATAAGTTCTATGGACAGATTTGACTTTACTGTTTTATCAAAAGTACTTATTATTACTTACTTTGTTATTTATTACTTAGTATTATAGTGTTTGAAAAAGTTATTTTTTTTTTGAATTTGTGAATATAAATTTACAGTAATAAAAAAATTTTAATTTCGGGATTTTTTTTTGTGGGTCTTCGGACACCACAGTCCTAAATTGCATAATCACTTTGCTAAAGAGCTGATATCGTGTCTATTACTAAAAAGTTACGACACATCCGTCATTAAAGGTTAAAAATTTGTCACATAATTAATGTTATATACAAAAATCGTTATTATTGTTTGAAAGGCAGAGGTCAGAGGTTGATTATAAAAAGCCATTGTAGCAATGAGTTTAGACCTTCACAGTCATCTTCGTTGGCATTTAAAATTACGAAATCAACTAACACTGTGAAATTTCCTAGCCTAGTGCAATAGTTGAGTGCTAATAAACATTGATGTACCTCAATATTGTCAATTGTTTGAAAGGAGGAAGAAGTACGTGACCCCAATTCAGTAGTAGAGTCCTGTGGTTATAAGAAAAGTTCATCAATATCTTGATTGTATGGTAGAAAATCAGCTAAAAGTTCGACTTTTAGCACTGGTCTATTATAGAAGTCATTCAGATTAAGTCGTAACCATTAGTATAACATGGGGCATATTTCTGCATCTGTTTTGCTGATCATTTTTTTTCCCGGTGTCCAACTCCATGGCATTAAATATCGTACGTATTAAAAAGTGACATACTTTTGCGACAATGATTTATTTTTTGTTACTCCAGTTATATATCCCATCAAACATAAATATAATTACTGTATAGTTTGTATAAGAATTTCTTACGCAACCTAGTTTTGAATTTCACTTTTTAACCGACCTTCAAAAACACCAAAGTGGAGATAAATTTAGCGTGTATTTTTAGTGTTTAATATGTATCAGATATGACTGTTATTGTACTAGTAAATATGATACTAATAAAATAAATATATTTTATTTAAAAAAATCACAAATGTATTTTTTATAGGTTTAAGACTAAATTGTGACATGTATGCAAGTTGTTGTTGGTTTTTGTTGCTTTATTGCATGCTATTAAAATATGAATTACACATACATAGATTAATGCGAAACGTAATTTTATACCTTTGTGTGTCAATATATTTGCTGCTTCAAAGATGTAAGTTTACTGTCAGATTTTTAACGACAACCTCTATGTTGACATACTATTTAATTTATATTGACTAAATCTCTACATACATAAATAAAACAAAGTCGGCTATTTACACCATTTGTAAATCAAGAACAGATGGACCGATTTTGATAATCTCTGATTTGTTGGATTCGTCTAATGATTAGTTATTTTAAACTATTCTAAATCTAAAATAACTAATAAAAATTAAAGAAAAAGTCTTTATGAAGAAAATTCGTTTCCTCCCACATTTAGGTTATATCTTATTATTCAGAAATCTGAAGCGATACGAAATTCGCGAGGTCCACCTTATATTATAATATATATTATGAAGCTCTTGTAAGCGATAAGCCCACTTGCGTTGCACTTTTAATTTTTTTAATGTTTTCTTGCTGTATTGTTTTCTTTCTTGTTTAACTGTTAAATAAGATAAAATAAATAAGTCATATATTTACAGTCACTTAAAAGGTACTAAGGATACACTTTGGACAAAGGTATGTTTTCATATGTTCCATTTACCTCAAAATCGTATATGTATAAGAATTGGAAGAGCGAAACGAGCATTAGCGCGTAGCGAACTCATTTTCGAGTTAAAATAAGGATATTATTTTAATTTCAGGTCGAAATACTTTATAAAGAAAAATTCTAATAATTATAAAAAGTTTATTCATGTAAAACTGAGTATAAAAATACAAAGGTGTATTCTATGGCACGAGAATTTAGAAGTTCAAGTGTTCTGTGCAACTGAGATCGGATTTCTCATGGATGTCTATTTACTGTCCTAGAGAGGTCTTGGGTTGGAACCCGTTGGGTCCAGCTGTGAAGGTGACGGTGTAGTGCTTTCCATCAGGGGCTACGTAGGAGTACTGGCCGGTTACAGTCAGAGCTGCGTTCTCAGATTGTGGGTTGTCTAATTTACCCTCTTCCTGTCTTGATGTTCCATCACTTGTTTCATATCTATGGGAACAAAAACGTGTTATAATAATTATTGATTTAGTATAAATATATTTAATTAGCTCTTGAAAAAGTTACATATTTGAACACTAGTTCACTTATGATTACAAAATTAAACTAACTTTGTGAGAGGCTGGAGTGTAAAGAATAACGGTGTTGTTATAATGTTAATGATAATTACTAATTATTAAGCGATGACTACTTGTTGTTGCCTACTTCTTATAAATAGATATATTTTTAATGATAAAAGAGATACTTAAAACCTGAAAAAATCTTTGTTGATTTTGATTGAATTTGAATAATCAATGCTTCTGTTTTTTACATCCACTTTTCATAGAACATGTTTAAGATAAAATCGAATATACAAAACACATTGATCATGTCAGCTTTAGAAAAAACTGAAATTGATTTATTTGTTTAGCAGCTTTGATACCACAGACAGACATACACAAAGGCACAGAGAGACGCAGACACATCAGAGTTATAACGCCTTTTTTGTCGGCAGTTAAAATGACGTCAACGATGTCTAGTGTAGATATCCTTTGAATTCCGATTTGATACATCTTCGGGTTGAAGTCGTGACTAGGTTAAAGTTCACAAAGGCCATCTTCGATTACGCAATTTAGTATAATGTCAAACGATTGGGTTTTTAAGGATTCAATTTAATAAATGTTTAAGTAATTCACCATAACATAACCATTTCGATATCTCTTTTTGATGAGATCAAACAGATATATATGTAAATCTAAAGAATTTTAATCTAAAATTACACTGACTCTTTAAAAAAATCGACATGCCAAATTAATAAATTTACTCTATCGTATGTTTTTGTATAATTCGTGTATTTCGAATATGTAATGTGACCTTTTCGTATGCCTACTACGTGTTTTGTTTATTACGAATGCTTACAACATGTATAATTTTTTATAATTGCAAATTTGAATATCTTATTCGCTACGGTTTATTTTAACAGAACCATTTCACTTTCAGGCTAAGTATATACTATAATATCACTCAAGATACATTTTAAAGCATTTTTATGATATCAAAATTTTATTGAAAAACTTAGGAAACGCGATATTTATCAAAATTTAAAACAAATCAATAATAGTTATCGATTTTTTTGTCACTCTCTTTCAAATTAAGAATTGTGTTTGAAAGAAGGAGATAAAAGACTGTAGATAATTTTAGAAAAGGTTTTCGGAAGCGTTTATTTCTAAGTTAAATACAACGTTTAAAAGTTGATGGTAATTAATTGCTTTGTTTTCTAGGCCAAGGAAGAAGCTTAGGTGTAAATCTGTAAAATAGACAATGTAGCAATTTATTTTGGTGAATATTAATTTTATAAATTAATTTTAAAATTCAAGTATTTGATATATTTTTTTGTTCTTATTCTCCTATAATTCGCGTTTCAAATAAATATTTTCAAATAAAATAAAATTATCTTTTATCCGCGTCAACAATATCTTTATATTTGAAAGTCATAAGACATTTTTTTTTAGTACTCACATATGTGAAATATTTTATGATAATCAGTTGAGAAGTTTATACTTGAAAGTATATTAAATAAACAGACTTACACTTGCAATTATAACATAAACTCCTCTGACCGTTACCGTTCGACGTTTTTACATATAAAAGGAGCAAATTAAGCGAAGTGGATATCAAAGTATTTTCTACAAGTTTTTAATTAAATAAATAAATACATTATTTTACTATAAATTCGTATCAAATATCATAGTTTAATT
Organism: Aporia crataegi; assembly: GCA_912999735.1. NCBI lineage: Eukaryota > Metazoa > Arthropoda > Insecta > Lepidoptera > Pieridae > Aporia > Aporia crataegi. The sequence goes on from OU538742.1 coordinate 1,392,438, forward strand.
TAAGTTAATTTTCTACACATAAAAAGTCTGACATGATTGCAAAACCAAAATACTTCAATTGCATGACTCATCTTCTAGTAAAAAAAACACCACCTTAATATGTTTTGAAATTAAAGGTTATTATTATAAAATACATACGCAAAACTGTATCCATCGGGCTGTACGTCACTGTCATATCGCAGAATCTGGACATCTTGTGGGTTTTGCGGAGCTGCAGCGCATAATGCGGCAAGTAAAAACGCAACGGTTATCTGCAAATAAAATATTTCTATTATTCAGAATTAATATTCTATTCACATATAAGAGTGAAAAGTTTATTTGATGTTTGAGATCAAAAATTATATTTATACATCTGGACCATATTAATATTCAATATTGTATCTATTTTAATGAAAGTGAAAAAATGTATTTTTATTTTAGCTACGTATTCTAATCAGTCTATTTCATACTTTAAAGTGTTAAAAAAATTTTTTACGTAAACTGATTACTCATTAAATGTGATATTCGAATAATAATAATATATTTAAGATCAGTTTTTTAAATAAGACAGAAAACAATCAAAATTATATGAAGGAAGGTACAATGAGCCATGTCGCTATGGCATACGAAACTTTATTTAAACCAACGCGAATAATATAATAAGCAATGAAACTACATAATAAAAATAATATTAATTCTTGGTTCGATGTTTGAGGGAACTAAAAATAATCGGTTTGTTTTCATCTTTTTTTTCAACCTACCAGTCAGTCAGTGAAACTTTATAGTTTGTTAATGAGGATTATCAGTGAAACATTTGAAAATAAATCTGCCCCATGTACATATGAGGGTTATGAAAATTTACTTGTTATTAAGATAAAACTGAAGAACAATAACATCGAATTTTATTAAAGTTCTATAATTTGTTATTGTGCTATGATGTTGACATAGAAAAATGTAAAAACTATCGCAAAACAATAATTCTATAAAAAAAGGAACTCACGTATTTAAGCATGATGTTTAAGTTTCGTCTCGAACACAAACTAACGAATGACTAACTAGTATAAGATCGTTCATTATATATGTATTCCGAGATGCAGCCTGCAGGCTGACATCATACGAAGAAACGGTTACCAATGCTCATCAAAAAGGCTTTTTTGTTGCAAGAATGCCTATTTGACATTGTAATCAATATTGAAGCACGTTGTGTAAATAGGAAGTGTTGTTCTATGGTTTAGTGTTTTACACCTTATTGAATATAGTTAAAAAAGTCACAAATTATGTTTCTTTCATGATTGTAAAATTTTATGTGCATTGGATGTGTTTATGTTTACGAAATCTTCGTACTGTGTACGTTGAAGTAATTATTCTTGTATAATATATTACCTTCTAATGCCTTATTCCTGTTTGAGAACCACTTCAACCAGGATTAAAGATTACAAAACAAATTAATTCTATGTCTTTAATATATATATAATCTAATATTTAAAAAGTCATTGGAAAAGCAGGATTTTTATTTTATAAATATATTTTAGGGCTTTTAAGCAATAATTTAAAGGTGTATAACTCACTTATGTATAATTCAAGTCATCTATCAAAAGTTCCAGGATTGTATATGACGTGTTTAACTTTCAACGACAAACGATCAAGGAAATATATTTAGAGCTTTAAAAACAGTAACTAGTGTTATATCTAAATTGTCACTTTTCTTTTCTTTAGTCATAATGTTAGAGATGCACCATTTAAGATAGCATATTAAATAATAGTTACACGAAATTAGTGAAGTTATGAAACGTGAGTGAAATCACAATGGGCTCGTTTGCATGTCTCATATCGGTCTTACGAGACACGGAGTCACACTTTGCCATCCACACTATACTTTGGTACATTCATATTATATTTTTAAAACCAACTCAGTACCATGGTGAAACACTGGCATTTTGACTATGCCCCTACGAATCTTTTGTTGTTTATTTAACTGTTTCTAAATACAACATTTGTATTTAAAAACATAGCAACAAGTAACAACTAGTAACTAGGAGTTTTTAACGGTTTCGCTAATTTGAATTGCTTTGAATTTTGTAAAGGTTATATTGAAATATGTTTATTGGAGTTTTAAACCAAAACCTTCTGCACTGATTTTGATAAAACGATAAACGATTTTATATACGATAAAATTCATAAATATAATGAGCAAGTATATAGAAAGTACACGGTGAAGTTCCGTAACCCCATTTTCGTTACAGGCAGTAGATGAGACGCCTAAAGTGACTTTATGATTCTGTTGTAGTCCCGGATAAACACATTCTATTTCAAGGATCATATTTTTAGCTACAAGTATGTAATCAGACTCCCAAGCCCATGCAACTGAAACATCTGTTTTGCCAGTATTTGAAAACAGGACTTTCGTTTTAACACGTAAATACACATACCACTCAACCACAGAGGGGGTATAACATACTGCACATACTCATTCAATATCAAACCTTTAAAAAAAATTAAGATTTTAAAGTTACAAAAAGTGTAAACTCATCCGTAAATAAAAATACGTTAAAAAAACACCAAATATAATTATACGTTACCGCCTCTTATATAACATATAAAATAGATTTGAGAAGTTCACAAACAATATCCGTATTTATATCAAAACAAAAAAGCAAACAAAAACTCGACTTTATATCAACAATTGAATATAATTACGCATCCCAAAGTCATCAAGTATTGGTTTCATGTTTAACGGAATAACTGGAACCTTGAACTTTATATTTATTGATGTTTATATTATATTGAGGCCCGCGACTTCATCTTCGAGGAATTTGTTAAGTTACTTGTTAAGTTGTTTTAAGTAACTATATATATTTTCAAAGGGCACTTTTCAACTTTCAAATATAGAAGTATGTAAGTCCTACAAAACAAAAATTAATTTCTTTTTCTTACATATAAAATTCTCGTGTCACAATGTTAGTTACCTTACTCCTCCGACACGGCTTTACTGATTTTTAACAAATTTTATATGCATATTCAGTAGGTCTGAGAATCGGCTACTATCTATTTTTCATACCCCTAAGTGATAAGGGTAGCCCACCCCAAAAATTAATATGGCAAAACAACGATTGCCGGGTCAGCTAGTAATTATATGTATTAATGTATTTGCTTGAATGGATGTGGCGTTGATTTTCCGTTTGATGTTTTTTTCACAAAGGTTTTTTATAGTTAAAAAAAAATCTCTCAAAATAAAGATAATGACTTAACTGATTTTGATAGTTTATTCGATTTTTTATCATTATGTTCGAATCCCGGTGGGAGCAATTAAAGTTTCGGTTGGGTAGGCACATAAGGCTGATCACTTACTTCCCTTTAAATAAAACAGATACTGAAATGTGCCTGCCCCATGCCCAACTAGAGGTTACTCGAATTCACACACATGATCCCGAAAGTTCTAGCAGAAATATATAATATGAAATAACTTAAAACTCAGATAAGGTAAAATTATCACAGCCTAATATAAAATTATATAGCCTTTTTAATACATAACGTTCAAAAGGGTATTTAAAAAAGTTTTAATGCATAAATTTTAGCTTGGAATTATTGATGTTTTATGTGATTAAGTCATAAAACACCATAAAAAGTCTATTAGTAATACTTTTTAAAATTTGATTTAAAAGGTTTTTAATTAAGTAAAAAAATAAAAAAAAATATTGTTAACAAATTAAATACTTATGATTCTCACCGTTTGACAATTATGATTTAAATTCAACCATTATGTACTTAATAAACACATTTATTACATCAATACATAAAGGAAAATAATGATTGACTTTATGTACACACAGACTTACTGTTTTTTTTAATTAATAAAATTTTGAATAGATATTTACTATAGTCTATACATTTTACAATTATTTGATTATTACTAAATTTTCCCGACGATGCGCCTGCTTTGCTGCACTGCATGGTCACGAGCGATCGTGAAAATTTAGTAATTATGAAAGAATTTTATAATTTGTATAAATATATGTACGCAATAAATCCATTCTAACTGTTTTCTTTAAATAGTAATATATAAAAATTGTGAAGATTTACAACAGTCAAGATTTATTTACTTTACTTAAAGCGTGTTCATTCACGTGTTACTTACATACGTATGAACATGTGACTCCTATAATATAAGATTAGTGCAAATTGCTTCGTATTGATGATTTAACCTTAAATAAAATTAAGCATATGTTTGAAAGATCACTGCTGTTCAACTCACATCCGAGCGAACTAACAGGAAACTTATGAACTAATTTAAAAATAATTAAAGTTTTCTCTTCTAGAAAACTGGAACATTAGGCGAAGGGATAAAACAAAGGAAAAAACATTGAAAGTTAGTTATTGAAATTGTATTTTATATTAACTATTGTTTTTATTAAACAAATAAGTGTCATTAAGCCTTTGGGATTAGAGTATTCTTTGGAGATATGACAGAGTTTACTGTCATTTCTGTAGAAGTAACGATATATTTTATGTTTCCGTTTATTTATGATAAACAATGTATAATATTGTCATCTTTAATTTGTTCAACCTTATACTTGAGGTCATCCAACCATTTATTTGTTTGTTGGTGAACATTTAGCGCTACCACGCGTTATATTAAAATTAAATAAAGGAATACGATAATATTTATGACAATATTTGTAGAGAACACATTGAATACATAACTTGATCCTATTATAATTATGGTTAAAGATACAAATTACATATAATATAGGTAGTAAAGTTGTATGTAAAAATTGTAACCATGGTTTGTTGGTCTTTCTTAATAATAAAATATACTGATTATTTATTTATATATATTGTGTAAAAGTAATTAAAGAGTAATAATATTTAGTATTAATTACTGAAAACTTAAGTATCGTAGCAAGCTCTACGCGAGTTCTACATCGCAACTTCAAAAGGCCTACGATATTTTAAATGGGACGCATGAAATTTTTATACTCTGTTTAATAGAAGTTTAATGTGTCAAGCAATATTTTTGGTGTACTAGAATATATTTTAACCTTCAACTTATTAATGTTTGCATTAGGTGTTTAAAGAATAATAACAGTTTATTTATGGATTTATTACCTTTTAAATGTATAAAATACTTTATTAGCAGTATTTATTTAGTATTCAATTAATTTTGGGGGAGTGATTGATCTTTGGGCCAACGAAGTAACAGAATGGTGCCATAGACATAAATAAAGACGTAAAGGCAGACAATATCGAAGATGGGCAGATTATTAAAAATGATGGTAGGAACTTGTTGGAAGAGGTTGGCAAGATATTGGTCACTGTGGAGAGCAATTGGGGAGGCCTATGCTGGAGAGCAAACAATCATGAAACCGGTGTCTAATGTAAAAGTTACTAATTACATTTGATTGTTAATAAAGACTTTTATTACTATTATTCATTCAATCATCACTATTTAACTTATTAAGATACTAATAACATAAATTAATATTTTTATACAGTTTAAGAACCAACCCTAAAACTCTTCGTATACACAAGTGGTTATTTTGCAAGAAAAACTAAAATATATCTGTTAGCAGATGTCGTTTGTAGAGTTCTTATAATGTAGGTTACAAGGTCTACGTCCCAGACGGAGCAAACAATTTGCACAATTTAAAAATCCCTGTAACGTTTTTCTTCAAATATTATGCATAATTGTGATTAACACCTTGCCATCGAAATATCAATGATGTATTGTAAACAGAATACAATATTTATACGCTGACATTGTGTTACGAATCGTAGACGTTCAGGAATTCTCCAACCATCCGTACCTTCAGTACCTATACAAAATGATGAAAATCGTAAGTTCCTTTTGTTGTTTATTCTAGTTCACTTGCAATATTATAAAATCTAAATTAATTTGTAACGAGGTTGAAGTTAGTTTTTATGTTACATTTTCACGCCTAAAACATTATTGTTTTAAACTAGAAAGTCAAATAGATGTTTAGTTTTAGTATTAAGAGAGAGAGAGAAGAGATAATACTTTTGTCATGCAATTATTCTAGCCCCTTCAAGATTTCTATACTCTATCTCTTTACTAAATTTATTCAAAATTGGTAGATTTTTTTTACAGACAGAGTTATATTCACATTGATAATATTATTACGGGTAAAGTTTTATAAAAACTTATAAAGATATTTTATATATAACGTGATATTTGTTTTTTTTATAATCGTGACCGGTAATAAATAACGCAGTTAATTTTATGATAACGATTTAATAATTCATCTAGCAATTATCTTGACCTCAGATTTTGTTTATAAATTGTTAATATACAATAAAACTTTTCATATAAGTAATGGAAATTTACTTTTTAAGTGGCTGTTTACTACACCTATTTATTTTGTAAATATTTTTTAAACTTCTCAGAATAACTATGAAAAATCTCAATTATATCTTTGGTGCTTTATTGTAGTATATTTGTAAATGTTTTAGTTAGTTTTTCAAAGTTTTCCACATAGACAATTTAGTAGTAGGTGATAAAATATTTTTTAACTGACATATAAATTTTCAAATTACATAATTTGAAAATTTATATGGTAATAGTGGTATTTAGCCCCCCCTGACCTTTAATATATGCCTCATAAATCATGTGTTATTTTATGTCATACAATGTATCGTTAATGTAATCGTAAACCATTAACATCTGTGGTTTACCTATTTAGTGCTGTCAAAGAATAATTGTGAATGTTGAGTTTGTATATAACTAAAATTAGAAGTAATTTAATTTTTACTTTGACATATTGAAAATTATTGTCTGTTTTTATAAACTTTTAATTTTATTTATGCTTATCTAATTGTAATTTTTTTATTAATTTATCTTAAATTAACTATTAGTAATAATTCCAAGATAATTTAGTCGGTTAAATAATGGCTTAAAAAGTATTCATAGATAAAAATAATTATACAACGCCTGCGCTTATGTGGAAACTATCGAATCGTCTACGCCCGGCGTTTATTGTAGCAGTTTTATCCCAAAGGTTTCTACTCACTGTCATTTATTTTGTAAAGATACTTGAGATATAAAAGGGGAGAATTTTTACAGACTATCTTCGCATTAGCAGTAGCCTGTACATTAGCTCTACCACAGGACCAGACGCAAGCGCCTGTTGAAATTGTGAAGCAAGACTCCGAGGTTGATATTAATGGATATAATTTTGAGTGAGTAAACTTAAATTTAATACAAGTGAAATTTTAAAACAATATGAAAACTGCCTGACATGCTATAAATTCTTATTTGTATGTATATATGTATATTCTTATATTTCGTAAACCGAATGAACCGATTATAAATTATAGGTAAGATCTCTGTCAATTGTGTCAGCTTTTAAAAAAAACCCATCGGAATCAGTCGATTAGTTTAGGAATTAAAATATTATAGACACATAGATACGTCATAGTTTTAACAACCCACTTTTTGCGTCGCGTCGGTAAAGAAATTTAGTAAGTAATGTATGTACATTAATAAAATTAGTATATGAAACAAGTGATTTTATTAATAACAATCCATAACGGTAATTTTTTTGTCTCTATCTCACTTTTAAAACAGAATAAAACTGGTTTTATTTATTACATAAATAAGATTTAATAATAAAATATTAATATATTTTTCTTCAAAATAACAAATATTTCTAAATTTTTCGCAGATAGATTGCCTAAATATTAGTCACCACATGAATATTATTTTAATAAACTTGAATGATAAAAACATTAATAATAACAATAAACTAGTCAAGTTTAATGAACCTATTCTAAATCTGGTTTCAGATTCGAGACCAGTGATGGAACGTCGAGACAAGAGCAAGGTGAGTACAAGAACGACACTGATCAGCAAGGTCTTTTGGTTAAGGGAAGCTACAAGTACGTTGCACCTGACGGAAAGAAAATCTCCGTGTCCTTTGTAGCTGATAAAAATGGCTACCAACCGACTGAACACAGCGAAGACAACCAACCTGAAGGAAAATCATAAATTGCTAAAGAAAATGCAATTCTGAAGGGTAACAGCAACAGCCACAGATTATACAGCAACTTCGAAATTCAACACTGGCGTATTAAAAAAAAAATCATTGTTGACTGTCAATGGTTTTACAGATTTTGAGACTGGCAGTCTTTAATTTTTTTCAATTCTGGTGGTGACAATTGACATTGATACTTTTGACAGCTGAAATCACAGCAAGGAATAGGCTTGTGGTTTGTAAAACAGAATTGCAACCAAATTATTGTAGTTTATTATGTAATTAAAATGGCTATCTTGTAAAGTACCTTTAAGTTCAATTATTGTGTTCATTATTTTAATAAATATATTCTAAGATGAAACATGTTTATTATTTGAAAATGACGTTATACGAAGGTTGATGAAGCCATAGAAGGTAATATGTTTTTTTATGTGACACTGAAATATACAATAAATGTAAATATTCACACCTATCACACAATGGAAGAATTTTCCGAAACAAAAAGTACCCGAACCGTAAGCTACTATACAAAATAAATATATGTGAAGAATAAAAAATATTAAGAATAAATATAAAAAATATAATATAATTTGGAATATTTTTAAATAGATGGTCCAATTTTTTTGGAAAATCAAACACAGACAAACATATACATGGTTAAACTTACCTCTAATCTCTTATCATGACTCAAACCGTATCTCTAAACGACAGAAATTAAGCCTTGAAACGGTATTTTCCTGACCAAACAATCGCCACAGCTCATCTAGAGTTTTATTATTAATATACTTCAACATATTAATTATTATACATAACAGTATAGAAATAAAAGTTTGTTTTTATAGTTTGATAATGTTTCCTCTATATAAAATTTACAAAAAATAATATCCAAATTAGTATTTTGAAGAGATTAATAGTTAAAATATATGAGTTTTATTAAAGACAGGTCTTAAGACAAATAATGTGCAACATAGAATATATTTTAAGAAATTTTTTGAATCAAAATGGTTGACAGCTTTTTGGTATTATAGACGTGGGTGTTGGCATTTTATTTGTTTTTTATTAAGTGACCAACGTAATATTTATACACAAAAAGTAAGTCTAAAAAGTGCTTGTATCAAAAAAAAGTTACTGCTATTAAACATTATGTTAATATGACATATTTATGAATATTTTAGTATATACGTACGTAACGTTCGTGATTCATGCGACAGCTGATACCGCTTAGATTTTTTAGTTTGAACCATATTTGTTATTGTTAAGGATTCAGTAGTTTTCACACTTCATGCACTCTCCCTTCATTACTTTTTTTTCCTTGTTGTGTTGCCTGGAAGAGATCGCTGATTAGCGATAAGGCCGCCCGTTGCTTTCCATTTAGCTTAAGTTATTATTTGAATCCTATTGTTTATTGTAACGAAGTGTTAATAAATAAATAAATATATTTAGATCGATGTACAACAGTGGGCGCCTTATAAATATGTAAATACATTGTCATGTCATTTAATTTATTTATTATATTAGACGTTTGTAAAACTGCATGTTTTATAATAATGTTATGTAAATAGCTTCACTAAGCTTCACTAAATTGTATGACTCCAAGATTTAAATTTATTATGTCATTAGCACTGTGTCGCTATTTGTTCTTGTTTAGATTTCTATTATAATCTATTATAATTTAAACTTATACTACCTAATGCTTTTTTACTAAAAAAATATTGTTACGTAACATGTGTACTGTATTGAAATTCGTGTGTTCTGTTAGTCTTTGTAACTTTAAATAAACGAATATAATTATTTTATTATATTCTTTGCGCCAAGTTTTACTTAAATTCACCTGTTCTGTTGTAATTGATTAACAAACACCCAACCAAACAGTATTCATGTTAATAAAAAAATGTGTCATTTATATAATTTATTGAGAGCTGTTAGGAATAATACGTATTTGGGGTTTATAGCCTTTGTCATCAGCTGTGAAGACGACCTGGTATGTCTGGCCATTGGGGGCTGGGTAGGAATAGATGCCTTGAACACCAATGCCCTGGTGGTCTCCAACCGTTATAAGCTGACCGTGCTCCATCCGTGATACGCCATCACTTGTTTTAAATCTGAAATACATAATTTATGACAACATTAGTTCAAGATTTAATAAAATGTTTCTGTAATTAAATAAATAAATATCACTTTCTATACATTTCAGTATATATTTTCATAATATATATATTTCATATAATATATACAAATTATATATAGTTTATAGTATTTTTTTATAGTAGTTATTTCAGTTAAATAACCTTATTAAGTTACCAGCTACGGGTTGAAGGGATAATTATGGCTATTATAAAAATCTTCAAGCTGATGAAACAAACATGCTTAATAAACTATTATTCGTATTTCGTATCAATGATACATATTTTCCAATAGACGATAAAATCTTAAATATATATAAAAACAGATACAAAGAAACAAATGTTAAAAAAATGAACTTACACAAAATCATATCCATTTTCTCCTACAAAGGTTGTTTCGGTAAGAGTCACTATTTTATCTTCTGGATCCTGAGCAATAGCAGCAACCACGATGCAATAAATGACGAATAATTTCTAAAAAAAGTCATAGTTATGATTATACTAGATAAAGATTTAATTCAATCTTTTTATTAATTTAAATAGCTCTCTTAGTTTGTACTTTAAAAGCTTTTGCTAAACTTAGCCTAGATAAAAGCTTAGATTAATGTTACTCACATCCCTTCAAAGACCAATAGGTTTGAGTAAATCTAAAAATAATAAATCTAAACTGAAAATGTGATTCTACCCACACGGCCCTGTCTATTACCAGTCTCATTGGTGCTGACATTCCCTATTTATGTATTAAAAAATAATCGTAGCTCTTTTAGGGATACTTAGGGTTGTCAAGCTTATGACTATTGTCACCTTATTATTAGCTTTAGAGACGTCTAAATGGTTACCTATATCTTACTGTTGTAAAGTTAACAAAGACATGTTCTCTCTATGTCACTTTGTAATCTTCTAAGCTAAGATTGGATTGCTGAACAGTCTTCAGCGTTGCATCCCTCTCATATTAGTATATTTAGTACAATATCCCAACAAACAATATGATTTTTTTTATTTCCTCCCTCCGTTCAGAATTTGAATACCAAAGACACATATAGAAACATACACAAACAAGAGCTGTCAAATTTATAACAAACCTTTTGTAAAGACTATAAAAATAAAAAACTTACCAGAGACATCGTAATATGAAATTGTTTTTCTTTACTTTTACTAACTGATTATAAATTTAAAAACTTCTTATTAAATACTTATCACGTTTCCTGAAGTGCCAAAATGTGAAATATTTGTTAACATGTATGTAATATACATACGTTAAGTATGTATTATGAAATATTATTTCAGGTCTCCGATTCAAATTGTCAAAATTATTTTCTATTTCAGAGTTTCGGTAAATTAGCAATAGCTGCCTAAAATCCATGAAATAAAAATTAGAATCAATCTTTTGTACAGATATACAGGTAGCCAACTGTTTCACGTGATATGTTGCACCAATGAGGGTTTGATTTCCGGGAAAATAAATATTTCGTTTAGATGTGTAAATATGATAATTATCAGATTTAATAAGTGCTCAGTGAAAATGATGCTTGTGTCTGCCCCATTCGTCACTACAATCACTATTGAGTTGTTACTGGAAATTATAGATAAGTAGTTTATGGGTAGTTAGAAATATTCAAAACTAAATTCATTTTTGAATTCAGTAAAAAGTTTAAAGACCTAAAAACAATCAGCGCGAAATGTCACAACAGTTTTAATTATTAATTTATAATTTAATATTTTTAATCACACAATATTATGTAAAACATTTTACTGTGCTTAAACCAAACAACAAAATAATTTGTAGGAATATACTAATTAGGTACTCAACTTGCTACAACACAACCAGTGAAGACGAAAACTTAAATCTTAAAACGAACCATCAAAGAAAACTATGAAAATACTACGCAATCTTAATTAGTTTTTAATAAAAACCAAACAACAATAATTTAATAAATATTAGGAAACAAATAAATAGAATTGAATTCCAGTCTTGTTAATATAAAGTTTTTGGATCGATCTATGAGAGCTTCTTAATAATCGTTCGATAGCCTCTTTTGCCGGCTTTGTACGTCATTTCGTACAGATGTCCTTTGTCGTCGTACCAGCGAACTGCACCAGCTACATCGAGAGCTGAATCTTTGGTACCAGGATTCAAGATGGCGCCATGTTCAGTCCGAGATGACCCGTCACTGACGTCATAGCTAAAACAAAGAAACACATCTAATCAATCGAGTAAACTTAACCTATTTTGTAGATGTGAGTGAGTCATTAAATTATCAGCTTGCCGGATATATTAAATACTTTGATGGTGCATGTTTTAAGCTTAAGACAATTTAAAATACCCCGAAATGTTAATTATTAGTTTAGCTACAAAAATAATGTAATTAGTTCTAATTTAAACATTTTATACAAGGACACTAAGAAATCGCAGATAATTTAAAAAACCCCTAATACCTATGCTATTAAAAATAAGAATATATCATAAATGGATGAGCACATCTTCATAAATAATAGCTAAGATCCATGTCGAATTGATATTCGTTTAGGTGGTACCACAGACAGGTCAAAATCATAACACTCCTTTTTGGTTGTAGGGTAAATAATGAAACTTGAATATGTAGGTATGTACCAGGCACGGCCTAGCTATATTAACTTAGGGTGAGGTCCCAAAATCATAAGCATGGCGGTTTTTTTTCTTGAATTATAATTAGCTGGTACAAGTCGGAGCGATTTGGTGGCGAGGAATGCGCCACAAACTGATAAATATAACGTTGTAATGATTTTTTTTGCTAGTACCGTACTTTTAAACATATATATAAACATACATACAGACACAGTTCGTAAAATTAGTGTTAAATAGTCGCTAAATGAATGTTATTTTAAACTTAATAACAAAAGTTAAGCAATGGCTAGATAAAATAAATGGCGTCCATTTAAGAAAGTTACATCAAGGTTAGGTATTTTACGTATATCTATTGAATTGGTTATTTATTCAAATCTTCAACGATTTGCCAATATGTTTTGATGTCATGGCAAGTAATCGGTTTAAGCATACGTTGCGCAACGGCCCTTAGGAATGAGGCACTATTGAGTTTATTTTTTAATTTAGCAATTATTTTCGAAGCCCTATATGGTAATTAACTGATTCCATGACCAAGCAATTTATCCAACTGCACGTTCCACCGGAGTCCCTGAGTTCGAATAACGGGGCAACAAATGTTTCGGTTCAGACAGAGATAACTATAATCTTAACGCTGACTTCTACATTTTTCCACTCTGATTCAATAATATGTCAGACGTTGAACAAACATTGGTAAAACACCACCATAATGACACCAATAATACATTCTAATATAGCTTTTCTGAAATTTCTCCTCCTCTAGACAAAAGTATAACCTAATACTTGGAACTTTTATTCAAAACACAACGTGACTTAGATAAAATAGCATTTTTGACAGAAATAAGTTAAGCCTTCGCATGTAAGAAATCCCTGTTAAAGAACTCTCTTTACCCGTTTACTTATTTAATTCTTATATAATTAGATAACTTTCCAAATTCCAATTCTAAACGTGTTTCACCTGTGACAATGCGATTTATGAAGTACATATAACCTTTGTGAATACAAATAGTGACACGGAATCCAAGTAGGATCCTTTAACAATTTTTTTCCAGATTGAGACATATTATCTGTTTAGTAAGATAAATGTTGATATTAAAAAGCCTTGACAATGATATCTTTTTATAAAATACTAAGGGAAAAGGTATGGATCAGCTATTTGCTATACTATTAATTACTACTAACAGTATAATCCCGAATCTAATCCCCGGATTCGAACTCAGAACCTCCTGTACAACAAGAAGACGTATAATCCATTTAGCGCCGTAAATAAAACACCATAAGCCACTATAGTATCAAAACTTAAACCTTATTAATAAAACAATAAGCTTTTATAATTACTAAAATAAAAACATGTATTTAAATATTATTTAAACAAAAGGCTCATCAAAGTTATTGGGTTATGTATTCAAAATACTGACTACATAACTATGTACTATAAGTAATTTACTTTAAAAAATGTATTAATCTAAATTTTAATACAGGTACGGTTCTACAGACGACGCTGCGTATAAAGGTTAATTTATTGTGATTTCTACTTAAATTGGGATATGTTAAAGTAATGTCTCTGTAAAAGGGCATTCGAACCACAAACGGACATTCAACTTGAAGGCGTTTCACATTATTCAACCATCAGCTTTTTGTCCTACACAAAGTTGTCTCTGGGGTATTATTCTCGAGACCATGATATCGATTTTATATTAGCATTTTTTCGTAAAAAGATGAGCTATAAATGAACTGCCTAACTTTAAAAATGATATTTTGTCACGATATCTCTTCTCTGTTATGGGGATGTTATAAATGTATTATTAATACGTTTAAATTATTTTAAACACCTTAAAGGGCATTACGAAAAACATAAAATTATTCTCTCTCTATTTATCTCTCCGGCTTCTCAAGAAGGCTACTACTAAGTCTGATAAAAGAATCATTATAAGTTATAATATTTAAGTGGTATCTAACTCTTTATACTATTTTTATCTGAAACACATTAAACAATTAAATATCTCGAATCAATATACATTATTATAATATATCAATATTATGGTCGTAACCTTTAAAACATACCGTATTGAGAATAGCACCTCTGTTCTACTTTTTATAGAATGATTGTCGCACAACGACGATTCATTAAGCCATTTAAGGATATGACTTAAAGTTTGTCATTACTTAAAATAGTGGCAGAAGCCAGCTTTGTTTTATGGAACACTTTCTTTAAAGTGTCATCAGAATGCTTACAGGTTCATTTAAGATTCTTTTGTATGAGCGGTCGTTAACGAAAAGAAACCCGAAAACGTAATTACAGTTAATTAACACAGAAAGCTACTAGAACTTCTTACTGTTTAAGCTAATTATAAAAATTTATGAGTCGAAAGTCAAAAATATCTTTATTCATATGGAATCACATCATTGGTTATGAATGTTCCTTAGAAGAACGCGAATCTGACAAGAACAGCCAAAGAACTCAAGTTCATAAGTTTTTTCCGAACATGTTCACTAAAGACTTTAGGCCAAATGATTCCCAAGCGCATTTCATTCAAATAATCGACGGTTTTATATTGGTAAGCCAAAATAACAGGGTGCAATACAAAACTTGTGAAAATAGAATTTTAATAATTTAATCGTTTTCATTCAATAGAATATCATAATTTTTAACGAGAAAGATTCTTAAAATGAATTTAAGCATTTGTAATTTACTAGCTGACCCGGCAAACGTTTTATTGCCATATTAATTTTTGGGGTGGGCTACCCTTATCACTTAGGGGTATGAAAAATAGATAGTAGCCGATTCTCAGACCTACTGAATATGCATATAAAATTTGGTAAAAATCAGTAAAGCCGTTTCGGAGGAGTAAGGTAACTAACATTGTGACACGAGAATTTTATATATAAGATTTATACAATTTAAAATTTGTGAGTAGATCTAGATATTTATTACGTTATGATATTTAAATTCTGAAACAGAAAAAAACAACTTATTTCATTTTTTTACATTAAAATAATATTTCATGTTTCTAACTAAAAAAGGCGAACTTCTTTACAAACAGTTTCGTTTTGTAAAGATAAAGGAAAATTGAGGTTAATTTGGGACAAACGATGCGATCAAAACAAAGTACTTTCCCCTTTAACTTTCCATAATCCCAGATCACGTGCCGGCTATAATCCAACAAGTGACACTTGCGAACTTACATATTAACATTGTGTGAGCAATGGTGAATCATTACTCTCATCCATAACTTAGCTTTTGTACGCGGTTTGCGTGGGATAGGTATAAAGAACTTATTTGCGACAAAAAAACAATTGTCACATACGCGATACCTATTTTAGCTTTACAAAAAAGTCGTTCGTTGGGGGATCTAATCTCAAGTTTTTACAGTCATAACATTTAGCTCTTTTTCATTTATTATTTTACGATTAGATGTTTTTAATAATCCCTATTACTAATGCAAAAGTAACTCGTAGTGTGTTAAGCATTCACGACAAACCCTACACGTATTTGATGAAATTTCGCACTGGGATAGAGTAGATCTTGTAAAAACGGCTTAAACAATAGGGCTAAACGCTGTGGAGTCGCGGGTTGCAAGCTTGTAAATAATCTATAATTATGTATAAAAAATTATTTATACTACTTTTAACTCAAGAACGGATGGACCGATTTTGATGATCTCTGATTTCTTGAATTTGCCTAATCTATAAAAAATATAGAGTAATTCACGAAACAGTTTTTATGAAGATAATTTGTTTTCTCATACATTTTCTATGGAATTACATTTTAGGTGATAAATTATTCGGAACTCTGAGACGAAGTTCAACTAGTTTTATTTATAACAATCGTAACAACACCTAGGATTTTTTGTTATTAGTTTTGCCTCGCCGAAGAAGCCAATCAGTTTACAGGGAATTTCTAAGTGAAATCAATCCATCATATAAATATAAAAGTTCATGAGCCTTCCTTCATTCTCACTATAAATATAAAGTTAAATCCCATAACCTCTAGAGAGAAATGGAGAAGACCCATTTCTGCATCTGTCCCAATAATTATTTTCTTTGCTGGCAAGTAGGTGATCAACCTTCTGTGTCTATCCTACCAAAATATTTATTTTGGAAATGGAAATTCAATTCTTAGATCTCCGGCGCAACATGAAGACGCGTAAACCACTCGGTCATGAAGGCAGTAATATATTTAAAAATCTACATATATTTGAAATTTCAAAAAAAATTTCTTACTTAATGTTTAATTTTAAAGAGGCTATATGTAAAATCAGAAATAGATTATTCTCAGAAGCTTAAACGTCAAATACAAATGACTAAAATTACCGAGATGATATTAAGAGCACAGGTCAAAGAACGAATTATGACGGGACCCCGGATCTTAGAAAAAAATGAAACATTGCGTGCGAACATTTTAATGGTCTTATAGAAACACTGTCAACAAAGGATAAGTAATTATAATGCAATTTTAAAATATATTAAACCGGAATTTATTAAGAATATGCAACAATAATAAATACGTAAGTTAGACAAAATATACGTTACTGTGAACTAGGTTTTTTAAATATTAATAAACACTCCTAATTAATTAGTTGTATTTTAAATGTTAATACATAAAAATAAACTGATTTTACTTCGTGCGAATCTAAAGAACAGACTCGTCTTATGAGGCGGATAACTTAAGAGACCAATACAATTTTTCTATTATTATTTAATTAATTTATTCCTATTAAATACAAACAAAAAACAAAAAAATGGAAATCTCTGGTTTGGCAAATACAATGATACAGACACACAAAAAATATAACCTTTATCAAACTATTTTGTGTTTGACATTTTCTATATATTATTTCGAATAAATAGGTCTCATTATATTATAAATTTAAACGGATGTTTCGACACTTCAACCCGTGGAGAAAATATTAATCACAAAAGTTTAAAAAAAATACAATTCTGTGTTTGATTAAAACTATGAGCACCTTATAGATATAAATTAAATTAACTCTATTCTAATTACTTTAAGTTTACTAAAATAAAATGAGGTGAAAATTGATTCAAAAAATTTAAGAAAAGTAGGTTTACCATGTGTGTATCTTCATCATAGAATTTTAAGATAGGCGAATGAAATACGATATATTTTGTGGAAAGGCCGGCCATTTTATTGCCTGTTACAGATAACATTGCAATGTTTTGAATAAGTCAAGTTTGTCTATGAAGGCCAAGTTTAAGGTGTCGTGGTCGACTTGATTTCGTTTTGAATGCTGGAAGGAGTCGCGTGATTAAGATAACTATTAATATTTTGATATTTATAACTAATATTTCGTAGATTTTTCAATTTTTATAAAAAGATTTAAATATTATTAATTGAAGAAGTAATTTCTTGTTTGTTTAGATAACTAGCTGGTGCCCGTGACTTCGTCTGCGCAGGATTAGTACTTCGAGTAGCCTATTTCATTTTCTAAGGTCCTATAAATCTTTATACCAAAATTCATCAAAATCGATTCTGCGGTTTAGTCGTGAAGGCTATACTAAGACTCAAGCTTGTTATACGGTTTTTGGAGCGCACGCCAGAATAGCTCGCAGATGGCAGAATTTTTTCCTACTTACTCGACACTAAATTTTATGTTTTGGACAATTCATACATCATTTCAATTTTATAATATTAGTCAGGTATTAAATATTCTTTCAATAATAGGAAGCTAAATTCTTTTCAAGTTCTAAATTCTATATTTTATGCCACACAGATGAAATAGAAAATCTTACCCAGGTTATTAATTAATATAATTTTTAAATTGTGATTTTCGAGAAATACATGTAAAAACGAAGAATCTCCGAAAATATTTCCCATTATTAAACTTAATAAAATTTTATTTAGTCACTCTACTAATTCATGATAATAAATGTATTGTAATTATGTTTCAAATATCAATTTAGTTAAAGAACGCGCGTTTTGAAAAAAATATATAAAAATAGTATATTTTAAAAAGAAAGGATAGTTTATATGTTGCATATATTTTATCTATTCAAAGAATATTAGAAGTTTATTGAGAGGAAGGCATTTTTAAAGCGTTTATAATGTTTAAAAATACTTACTGAAAATTGTAAGAATTAGGCATATTTGAAGTCTCCATTTCATATTGCAATACTTGGGGTCTTGATTCGTTAGTAATATATGCAGTGCATTCTGCTAATACAAGTAGCAGACACATGCCAAAAATCTGAAATAAAAAAAACATATTAAATTAAGGCAACATTATTCTGTTTGTACATAAATACAAAAATATATAGAAGTCACAAAATTATACGATACGCTATCAAGGTGCGGCCTTTTTATTTTGTTACATGCACATTATTAAAAATCCAGTTAAACTAAAGAAAAAAAATACGTCATTCTTGGCCTATTATAAAACTTGAGAATAGTGTTATATCTCGAGACCAATAATACATAATAAATTTGATCAAATACACAATGAAAAAAAAGCAAATATTTTTTTTACAATTATCAATGGTTGAGAAACTTGACAACAATTTGTCGAGTAAATTTGTAGGCTTCGGCTCTTTTGATTGCTAAGCATGATTGAAGGAAAGGTCAAAGCATCTCAGACTTATGACATTCACATACACTGAGTGATTAAACACAGCACTAGCGTTTTGCGACATCGCATAACGCAATATAAGAATTTAAAGTTCAAAACACACGACCCAACGATAGAAATCAATTATTACCGAGGTTGGTAGCGTCATGATGTGACAAAGGACTCAAAAGCAGGTGATTTCCTGAACAGACTATACTCTGAATGTGCTAACGGTTTCGTAAGATCTTCCTTATATATTAAGTCCCCGATGTGTGCCGGACGAACGCATACGTGCGCCTTGCTCCGTTTGCAATGAACTGAGCCAAATCTAGCTGACCATTAAGGCATTAAGTAAGACCGACATATGAATAGCCGCAGAATTTACCACAATTACGTCATACTACAAAAACGACATTTGCTAATGTACAATGCAAGTAAATCGCAAATACTCATCTATTTTAGTAATTTGTTTTTGTGAAATATTGGTTTTGTGAAAACTGTTTTCGGATTGTTTCAAATATTTTAAGGCAGGTTCACGACTTTTATAATTCAGGCCAATGGCTAAGCGGTCTTATAAGCCTACCGCGAATCCTGAGGTATTGGGTTCGATCCCTGGTCCCAAATACAATTTAAAATTTAATTTGTGTTTGTATTCGGTCTCTGGTTGGGTTGCCACTTGCCGGACGGGGTGTCATTAGTGTCACGGAGGAATGGTTGAATTACTACAGGCTTGCCTGCAACCAACAAAAATTCTTGGTTGCCTGAAAGAGATCGCTGATTAGCGATAAGGCCACCCGTTGCACTCTATTGTAACAAAGTGTATAAAAAAATAAAAATCAAACCGCCTCTGTAGCTGTGTTACGCCGAGAGTCTGAGGCCCAAATCTCGAGGACAAAAAATATTTCCTACAAGAATAATCTTCCCTGTAAATAAAATAAAATCAGTGAAATAGACTCAGAAATGTGTCCGCCACTTGTTCCTTCGCTTTCCTAACAAATTTAAATTAAGTTTATGGCAACATGAAGACACAACAGTAATATTGATTTGCATAAAATTTAGGACAAGAGGTTGATAATAGAAGTTTTTACATACACCTTTTATCAATGAGTAGTTTAGTATTATTTAGATAACTATAAATTGTTTTTATTGAAACAAGATATAATCTTTCATAATGTAGACAAATACAAATGGTGTTCAAAGTGTACTAAAAGCAATATATTAAAAAAATGATAAGTCTACACACATCAAAATTGTCTAGGGATCAAGTACAGACCATCTAGAGGTAGACATTTTAAAGTATCGCCGCAATTAAGGATTATTTTTTAACTTTTTTGAATCAATCTTTGTAGTGATTTTCACTATTTGAATAACGAATTTTCTTTTAATTTTGATTAAATATAGAAAAGCAACTGTCAATCAAGATTTCTTTAAAAGATCCTAATAGCGTTTTTATAATTTCTGCACTGGAACTGAAAAAAGTACAATTAAGCAGCAAGATATCATTTGACACGAGAAAAGATGATCAGACCCGTCGGAATGTTGCTAGTTCCAGGCAACGTACCGTGGCTATCGATCTTGGCACTACACAAAGCATCATACCGTCTCTGGATAAGCTATCGTCGCCATCTCTAATTACCACTTGCAGACAGGAGTAATTTATACAATTAAACAATTTATACTGAAAAACGTAAAATTTATTTTGAAATCAGGTGAAAAAGGCTTGCGGTACATATAGCGGACATATGTTAAATATTATATTACCCTCCCTTCTCTATTGCTTATATTACTTTAGTTTTGTGATAAAAATTCATTAGATAAAACAAGGAGGAGGATTATTTGTTCGACAATATATATATCCATGTCTATACACGTGGCTATGTCATATGTGTACTTCATTAGATTTTCCTTTATGATGCGTGTTAACATAAACCCTTTCTTGTAATGTTTTTTGTTATAAAAACTGTTTAATAGTTAAGTTTGATTTTTTTGTCCATACATAAACATTACAATAGGGTATATTATTGATATTATGTTTTCATCGTCATGATTATTGCATTCCTTTTATAGCTGCTAAACTAACAATGGTATTTTTATCCGGATGTTGGTTAATTAGGAAAATATTCAGCATTACATCTTGGAAAAACCGTAGTCTTGAATACCTTAATAACATAAACTTTTCAAGATGACTTTCTGATTCAATATTTTGAACTCGAAGAACCTGATAATAATTGATTTACTTCCGCAAACTAAGTTCAAAGAATCTACAAAACACTTAATAAATATCATCTTAATAAGAATCTACAAAAACCTTAATAAATATTACCGTCTCGTTAACACTTTCCATTTTTTTCTCACATTTTTTTGAAAATTTGAAGGGCTTTCTTGCTATCAAATGCAATACATTGATATTATTTCCTAAGAATCAAAACCAAGGAACCATCTTCTACAAGTTTAAAATTTCAATATTTCATCTATCTCTGTACTAAAATTATATATATATATATATCTGTGTGTAAAGCAAACAAAAATCATGCATTTTTATTTAGGTTATAAACTGATTTTACAAATATTAATCGACCACATAATGTTTGATTTACATATTATTTTTCTTTGCATTTTTTAAATTGTTCACATCTCATTCACCTTTCATGTTTGGGTTTTTACCTCGTGATTAGAAATATACACATCCTACATGATAATGAATCATAACTTATGACTTCAGTGATATCATCTTGATAACTCAAGTATTTAGTTTTTCATAAAAAGTTTAAATGTTACAATATTATTTCACTACTTTACAAATAAAACTCTATAGCTAAGTGATTTAAGCATGACATTAAATGTTGTGTGCGTCATGGGTTCAAATCTCGGTGAAACAAGAAATGTTTCCGTTGGATGAACATACAAATTTAAGGATGGCCTACATGTAAAGGCAACAGTGAAACGCACAAGTCCGCCTCATATCTTGCTTAGCTTACGGTAAATTAATTGATTTAGGTAAATAAGTTTCATGTTTTGATATCGATGCTTAATGGTAAGCAAATGAGTGAAATTCGATTCCAATACGTATCTTAGATTATAATAATACAAAAACCGACCTTTACAATATAATCGCTAAGACTAATCGATGATTATTTTAATATAAGTTGTTGAAAGCTAAATGCAGATGACGTGGTTTTTGTAATAATAAAAATAAACTTTGAAAGTTTATTCACAAAGTAACGCGAACTGAAACATCGCCATCATCTTGTTATCAAATGCAAATCTCAACTGCACGAAGTGATATTAAGCAGACTGCATTTTTACTTAATGTGCACTTTGATGCTGAAGAATTTTACAAAAATACATGTCAAATTGACATGTATTTTTGTCCTTTTTGGCTTTTTTGAAAAAGGTTTAACAACATCGTAATGTGGATTTTAAGATCAACTCACAGACTTACTTGGAAATCATTTCACTATTTATAGACGTCAGAAACACTGTGATCTTAAAAAAATTGTTTCAAAGTCCAGCATCACATAAGTATGTACCTGCCATAGGAATTGCTAATACAAGGCATTCCTAATCCTAGTTTGTCTTAGAGGAAGTTATGCAATAATAATTATAATAGTTACAAATTATTAAATTTAACAAAAACATACATATTCTAAGATAAGACACGAAAGTGGTGCAACTGTTGTGCAAATAATTTTGAAGGCATTCGTGATTTTTAATAAAGACATTTTTCCGTAAATTATTGGCAAGTTTTGCGCGTAAGATAAGTTTTTTAAATTAATTATTATTTATATATTGTATCTCAGGGTGTATTCTTAAATTATCTCCTCGATGTTGTTTTTCCAACTTTTACTATTGAATAACAATTTTATCATGTCACAGAGACTAAATAAATTCGTTTGGTGTTGCGAGATCGGCTCCTACATTTATTAGTTTGACCTGTATGTATGTCCTTTCCTATGTCCGCTTATTAATATACAATAATTAAGACGATTTAAATTCGTCATTACATTGATTTTGACGGCGCGAATGGGTACATACAATTATTTTTTTTTCTCGACAGTCGCGTTTTTGGGAAACAAAGCTTTTCTCAAAAGCACGACATTCTATGTAAACACTACCTACTTTTGTTAGCCTTTTTCCAAACGAATTTTTTTGTTTAAACCACCAACCGCCATATATACTGCAATACCAATGATAAAAAACTACTTAGACATACCTACACATACAACCTTAGGATTTATTTATTTCAGATTTGCGTCAAGATGATACGAAATCACTTCATAAAATTATAAAAATAATTTGAACATTTATCCTAATTTTTTTAACCCTGCAACCAAAGGTAACCAAGTTATAATAGAAATGTAGTAAAGATTATCTTTAGATTAAGAAAGTACTAGTAACTTATGTTTCTTCACGACTTCTACATCGGTTTTGCAAAAATTTAAGCAAATCAATAGACTAGTCCAGATTCCTTTAACAATGCTCAAGTTAATCCAATTTTAATCTATCAACACTTGGAGAGCCTAATATATATCGGTCTTAGATACCTAAGCTATAATTATGTACAGCATTCTACGATAGACCCGCGGTTTTAATCTATAAATTGCCGAAGCATACTACATATAATATGCGGTTTATGTATAGGTCAACGACCTCTTAATTGGCAGCAATAAATCAAATCAATAGATAAGAAACGGTAACTTACACTTTCTAAAGATTTAAATCTGTTAATGAATTAAACATTATCCAACTCAATATAAATAATATTATCAATACTTAAAAAAAACATAAACGTAACAAAATCTATTGTAAACGATTTTGTGTTTTAATATCTTATGCAAGTCAGATTGATACGTTGAAACGTTATAGCGCAGTTTCTGTTTTCGATTTTTTGAAAACAAAAAGATTTCATGCTTCTGATCATCCTTTTTTTTATCTTCAAGGTGAATTCGTGAAATCAATGCACAAAGACTACTCTATGTAACATGAGGTTGTAGAACTTTTTTGACATATATCAATTAAAAAATTACAATATCAAAATGCGGAACTTAAGATCATTAATAACTTCGTCAAAGTCAAAATATCTTTATTCATTTAAATTATATTTGATAATTTTGAATCGTCAATTTTTTTGATATTATGTAGTTTTTAAAAATAATTATTCTACAAATTAAAATATTTGGTTTTATTAAGACAGAGAGCAAGTTCATTCCCAAGCTCTTTTATCATCTAAGTAGTTCGTTATTTTATAGTATGCTTCGTCTTTGAAATCGTTTCATTATTAATAGACTTAAGGATTAAGGACCAATGTGATTATAAAAAATAGTTTCATAATCCAGCATCACTATGTATTTGCCATAGGAATTTCCAATACAAGGCGTCCGTAATCCAAGTTTGTCTTAGTGGAATTTCTATAGTTACAGGGTTATTAAATCTGACAAAAACATCTAATCTTAGCTATTTCTATTAAATTGTTGAGATTTGAGATGTTTTGTGTGGTAATGCAATTAAAATAGTTTATTAGTTGTCCTTTTTATTATGTCCTTCATTGTTGACTTGACTAGCTAGTGCTTCCAGAGAAATCCAACTTATCGAGTTGCTTTGCTTCAGATTCTAGGCTACTCCGCCAGGTTTGTTTGGATCTACCACGTTGTCTTTTGGGGATTCAGTCGAGAGCTGGATTTGCAATATGATCTGTATGCCTTCAGAGCATGTGGCCAATTCACTTTCACTTAAAATGTAACAATAACCAGTATCGTGTTTGGTTTACAGACTATTCTTTAAAGCAGACAATAACATCAAAGACAGTGCCATAGGTAAGATATGATGACACTTCCGGCGCTTGATCAAATGGTCGATCAGGATTTCTTAATAATATATATATATAATTTACCTCCAATATTATCGTCGATAAATTCTTAAATGTGGAATTTTAGATTTGACTCTATGACATTGGCCATTCTTACTGGTTTTACTTATTAATGCCAATTAAAAGGTCGTTGACCTATACCCATAAACCGAAATATATTTGAACGGTTAATTTGAAAACGCAAACAGTACTATCTAAATCCCATTTATTTGTTCATTAGTTTATCTTAAATTAAGCATTTCAATCATGCAATATTGTAATTTCATAAATTGGAAGCAATTTGTAAAGAATTTGATGATTGGATAGAATTATTCGAATACGGTAATAATCCTGTTACTATAAAATGTAAGCAAATTAAAATATTAGTTACAATCTGTGGAATAGAACAAGACTGACAGTATCTACAATTTTTTACACCTATGAAATTTGGTACAAAGATTAGAGACAGACATACACCATATTTTATCCCGAAAAACTTGAATGTGTTGAAATAGGGCAAACATCAGTATTACATACAATCTTATTAAATTGAGTACCTTTTTTTGAATAATAAAACAAGGTGATTGTATGTTAGTATTGATGATTGTGTCAAAGGATGCTTATAATAAACATGTATTTGTTGATCGTAATTTTTGAGTAATGACGTTTTGAGGCTAACTTAAAATAAATTTACAAATTGAAATGCAGCGTCGTATTTTACTTTCGTTTCAAATTATACAAACCTTTCTTAACAGCTTTATGACTTTAATTTTTTGAAAACGGTAGGGGAGTTTAATTATGAAAAGACAGACGTTGATTGAACTTTTTTAAACTGATGTATAGAATTAAATATTAATAAAACTTAAACGAACCCAAAATTAATACTATATTTTCCTAATTATTATGCTATGTTCAATGCTTTGCAGCGCACACAGTTCTGATTTCGATTTTTTTGCTCGTTCTGCACGTTCACTATGCTCGTATTTCTATTTTTAGATGAATTTAACGCCTATAAAAATAAAACACCCAACAAAGATAAAGTATGATGTGAACTTTGCTCGTATATTAAAGACGTTGACGTCCATTTTGATTTGACACTCGATAATATTAAACCAAATTGAAAATACCTAAAACTTTAATGGTGATCATAAAATTAAGCTTAATTTATGTTTTATGATTTGGTAATAAACACACATGATCGAATTGGATAATTAACGGAAATTACAGTTTTTTAAAATTGAGTGATTGGTAGTTTTTAATAAAATGCGTTTTGTACCAGTATTTGTGAGTAGTATTTGTTTCAATTCAAATTTTAAACAAAATATAAGATGGTTTTACGTGCATATAATATAATATAAATACACGATAATAAAATTAAAGCAAATCCCAGTAATATTCATTAATTAGATCTAAGAACTACCTCGATCAAGTCATTAAAAAACGCAACATCACTCCGTTCGTGACATTGAATATAACGTACATAATAATTTTCAGGTGATTCTTATTTCAATAGATGTAATTTATTGTTCAGATGTCTCAAAAACTTCAAGTACAAACATGATTAATGTAAATTCGAAGCACAATTTTAGGTAATTATTTATTTTATAATTAGTCACACTTTTCTTTTTCTTTCCATTTGCTTTAGCGATCCTTGCGAAGCCAACTAAACCTTTTTGTTAGTTGAAAGTTGAGCGTTTAAAAAATCGCAGTAATTTTCTAAAATGTTTTTGAAAGCATAACAAAAAGCTGTTGAAGGCTGATCATTGCATTAGAACTTACCTACAAATATTACGCTAAATGGTATTCATAGATATTTCGTTATTTGAATTATTTCACCGTTTACATTTGAAGATTGATATTATCTTAGCTTAAAAAATTTCTTCTCTTACTTTGACAAATGAAAAGAAAGGGGAAACCACTTCTTTTAAAGAAAAAAAATTGACTGTATTATAATTTATTACTCATTTCTTCGATGTTCTTCGCCTGCTCTACAATCTACATGGTCACGAGCACCTAAATGATTGTAAAATTGTTATAACCATACGCTTTTCGTCCGCTCAAACTATTTTCTTTTAAATATTTGATACTTGCGTAACTAAAAGACACTACTATGTGCACTTTTAATAAGATAATGAATACAGTAGGTTTATTTAAACTTAAAAAAAAATTCTTTTAGCGTCCCTGATATAATTGTCAATAGGACTCAATCAATATTGAAAACGAAACGTAAAACAGTGTTAATTGTAAACAGTGATTTGACATTGAGAGCTAAATATCCAAAGAAAACCACAAGTTTATTGTACCAAGACTTCGATGATGATGGAAAAATGCTAAACTCCTTCTACATGTATAATCTTGATGACGTCGCCGAGTTTTTCCGAGTTTTTCTTGATACTGAAATATGTAATGTACAATGTCCTAGCAAACTTGTTTAGTGTATCACTTATCCCACCAATGATGCTATAGTATCAGCTGGTAAGTTGAGACTAAAAGTGAGGTCTTCGTAATCTTCAGTTGTCTGTAAAAATACATTATTTTTTGAAAGTCTTTCATTTGCGGTATTTTTATCTGTTCACAAGAAAACTTAATTTCATTATATTAATGGGGCTTATTTCAGATATTTACAGAAATATTATTTAATGAACTCGCTTTATTTATTAATTAAACGCAGACCTGCGCTTTTCAACTAAATGCGTTTATTTATAAAATAATTGTAAAGTGCTAAAATATAAAGCATATTTTAAGGACATTTTATTTTAAAAAATCTCGGAGAAGTGTTTTTTTCCCAATAGATTCATTTCATTGTAAGTAATGTTATATATTACTTAGCTGACCCGGCAACGTTGTTTTGATATATTAATTTTTTGGGTGGGCTAACCCTTATCAATTAGGGGTATGAAAAATAGATAGTAGCCGATTCTCAGACCTACTGAATATGCATATAAAATTTGGTAAAAATCAGTAAAGCCGTTTCGGAGAAGTAAAGTATCTAACATTGTGACACGAGAATTTTATATTTAAGACGAGAATTTTATATATAAGATTAAAATACAGCTTTTAAATATATAATAATAATCATCATAAATATTGAAAGAAAAGTAAAAAAAATACACTGCAGAGAGTGGTGTCTCAGTTGGCTTATTTTTTCTCTTACTCTTAACTAAAAAGTACTAACTAATAAGTTTTATACGTAAAGAAAATGATTTAAATCCAGATTTTAAGTCTTTTATACTTACCACCGTATCAGTAGTCGATATATCTGATTCTGTTGTAGTACCAGTATAAGCATCCTCTAAATTGTATGTGGCTTTATCAAGCTCGGTGTATGATCCGGTTGTTGTAATATAAATATTGTTATTTTCTGTAGTATCAACGTTAACAGTGACGTCTTTCGCCGGATATATAATCTCGTTAGTTTTAGGTATTACTAAAATTGGAGGCCTGAAAAAGTATATTTTGAGTATTAATACGTCTTTGAATCATTACGAGTTACATATATGTCCTAGTTATTTTAATATATTTAAATAAAAGCTTTTCCTTAAACGTATTGAACGTTAACATTCAATATTCAATGGTCTACTCGTTCGTTATGACTCACATTTCTTATTATATCCATCTTATCAAGCTATGCGTTAGTTATAGATACATCAAACAACTATTTCCGAGTTGGGGCTTCAAAATAGTTTAATATGTTTTTTAAATTCTTTTTTACCTGTACCAACATTAAAAAATAAATTGTTTTTATAAGATAGGAGGCACTGACAAAAAGTGGTCCGCTACCCATGGACACCCTTAACGCCTGTTGGGCCACGGGTGTGTTGCCGGTCTTTCAAAGAGAGGTATGCTTTTTTCTTAAAGGTCCCTAAGTCGAAATGGTTCGGCAATTCCTCAGAGGGCAGCTGGTTCTACAGAGTAGTGATGCGTGGCAAAAAATGCCTTAGAAAACGCTCAGATGTGCAACGACGAACGTCGATATGATACGGATGAAATGTATTCTTCGTTGACGTCAAAAGATGAAACTCAGCTCTAAAACTAAACTCGAATGAGTTTAGCTTGCAACGGCAAGGTTATTCTTGCATTCAAAATATTAATAAGAAGGATTTCACTTACAAAAGCTTTCTAGAAAGTTCTTGAAGGGTGTCTTTATTATTGTTTAAAGTTGTTATTAGATGTAGACTTCGAGTTTTCTTTAAAGGAATGTCTGGTTTTGCTATAGAATAAGAAATATAAGCTATGAGATATGTTACCACCTGAAAGAGAGAAAAAATATTATTGTATCATAAAATAAACGAATAACAGACTTATTTTAAGAGTCCATGAAAATTAATGACCGAAGTTACCACACCATAAGGCGGACAAATTTCTGCGCCTTCTATACCAACCCAGTTGAAACATTTGAATTATTTCCCTTAGAATTTAACCTGTGGCGCAACATGCAGACGCGTAGATCTACATAAATAGTTTACGCGTCTGTATAGTGCAGGTGGCCAAGGCAGTCAAAAAGCACTGTGAAAGGTTATTCTTACTTTCATTATTAAAATTAAGTTGTAGTGTCGACAAACAACACATTTAAAGAAACTCGTCTGAACGGACTTTTTTATATTTAATTTAATTATGAAAACTATTTAATTGCTTATTTAAGTATTTATATAAAAAGATACATAAAGTAATTGCAGGTTGCAAAGCACGCGAAACATTGAAAATTTACTGACTCTAACATTTACGAGTATATGAGTAATTTATGAGTGATATTCAGGTTCTAGAATAAAGCCTGACTCAAACTTAATTATATATACCTAAAACAAATTTAATGACGTATTATTTATGAAAAGTGGTTAAGGAGTTAGCTAAACGTTATCAGATGAATATTAATACATTTCAAACACATTACTCTTTTAGGGCTTCACCATGGCCGGATAAAAAACGTAAAATCAAATCCAAAATCCTACTCACATGTCTTCGTAATTCCACCATTTTTATTTGAGTATTTGTTTATAAACTCTCTTTTAGGTTTCTTAAAAATTTAAGGACCTTCCTGTCTATTTATTAAACAATCAATGAATGATTTTCAAACCAAGCTTCTACCTATACTGAGTTGGACAGAGCAGGTAATTCCAAGAACAAATTATTGTTGATTAAGTCTTAGTTTTCCGTATTACGTCACGTTACATCACGTATTTTATACTACATAAATCGTAAGCAAGTACAATAAAATAAGCCGATTTTTCATGCAATACGAAAATGTTTAAAAAACGTTCAAAAGTAATAAGCTTTTTCAAATTAGACACTTTTTAAACTTAGACATTAAACAAACAACTCATTGGTTCCGTGTTACACTGAAAATTATCTATGACTGGCGTGATCAACAGCTTGGTAAGTTTTTTGTAACCTTAGTTTTTTAGCCATGTCGTTAGAATATACGCAGTTTAAAATAATTAAAACTATGTATTGAATATTTATCTATAAAACCTACAATGTATTAATAAAATAGCTTTATTTTACTTAGCACCGCACTCAAGGGTCAAAATTTTTTAAAAGCAGTGCAGTAGTTTTTAACCGACCTTCAAAAAAACCAAATAGTAGGTTTTCAATTCGACGTGTATTTTTTCCGATGTTCTACTCATACGTGGCCGTTCTACTCCGTCGACCGATTAAGATGAGTGATTTGTTAAACGACAAAAAGTCGTCGAAGTTGTCCCATTTTTTTTTTACAATTTTTACCATTAATAGTTTTCAGTAAGAAAGAGTTTCACAATCGAGAAATCGCTGTAATTCGAATCCTATGAAACATGAATCCTTATATATGAATTGAAAATAAAATGTAATGTTACATTTTGAAAGGCTATGCCAAATATATAAATAATAAGATGTAACTCAATTAACTTAATAATAGAATGAATATTCCAGGACTTTTATTTAAAAATAAATTGAATGGCTTGACACTGCAAGAAAAGAAGATCAAAAGTTTATTGTACCAAGACCTCGATGATGATGGAAAAATGTTATCTTGATGACGTCACGAGATTTTCCGAGTTATTCTTGATACCGAAATATGCAGGTATTGAAAAATGTCCTAGCAAACTTGTTTAGTGTAGTGAACACTCATCCAACCAATGATGCTATAGCTTCAGCTGGTAAAATTCTACTTTCAATGTCATCGTAATCTTGAGTTGTCTGTAATAATAATTAGTGGTTATAAGTCTTTCATTTGCGGTATCTTTATCTACTCATAAAAAAATCGAACTTAAATTCTGTTATACTATTGGGGCTTATAACATATATACTTTTTTCCAGAAATATTTAGTTAAATTTTATTTATTAGGTTAATAAATGAGTGTTTTTCTGTGAATGATACGCAAGACCTTCTGTGTTATTCAACTAAAAAAAGAAACTTAAAAAATTATGTTGCAAAAGTGTGGCGAGTCGCTTCTCAATGAGCGCTTTTACTTGTACTAACTAGTAAGTTTTGTACGTAAAGAAAATAATTTAAATCCAGATTTTAAGTCTTTTATACTTACCACCGTATCAGTAGTTGATATATCTGATTCTGTTGTAGTACCAGTGTAAGCGTCCTCTAAATTGTATGTGGCTTTATCAAGCTCGGTGTATGATCCGGTTGTTGTAATATAAATATTGTTATTTTCTGTAGTATCAACGTTAACAGTGACGTCTTTCGCCGGATATATAATCTCGTTAGTCCTAGGTATTACTAAAATTGGAGGCCTGAAAAAATATATTTTGAGTACTAATACGTCTTTGAATCATTACGAGTTACATATATGTCCTAGTTATTTTAATATATTTAAACAACACCATTTACTTTAATCGTTCCATGTAAACATTCAATATTTTCAAGCTATGCGGTAGTTATAAAGATAAATCTAACACAACTATTTTCGAGTTGGAGCTTAAAAATAGTTTAATATGTTTTTTTCTAATAATTTCTTATCTGTGCCAAAATTGAAAAAAATTGTTTACGTGAACGCGAAAACAGTGCACGGTTACTATTGCATTTAAAATATTAATGAGAAGGTAGTATACTCACAAAAGCCTTCTAGATAGTTCATGAAGGTTGATTTTATTAGTGAATAAAGTTGGTATTAGATGTAAACTTCGAGTTTTCTTTAAAGGAACCTCTGGTTTTGCCAAAGAATAAGTAAAAGAAACTATGAGATATATAATCGCCTGAAATAGAGAAAAAAATGTTAGTGTTACATATAATAAAGGAATAAAATGTTTATTTCAAGAGTCCATGAAAATTAATGACCGTAACTGCCAGTGTTGCGGACAAACTTTTCCATCTTCTGTGCCAATCCAGTCAAACATTTCAATTGTTTTCCTAAGAATGTAACGTCTGTATATTGTAGGTGTCCATGGAGGCAGTGAAAGATAATTGTGAAAGATCATAATTATATGACGGAGGGAATAGGAAGATTTGCTATTTGAAAACATAATGTAAACTACACTAGACTCAAAACATAATCTACACGCCTATTTACTCAAAATATACACCCACTAGCCAAAACACCACGTTGAGATCTCCTGAAGACATAGGCAGATAGCCTGCTAATTAATTTTAAGAAGCATGACACCAGCATCGCTGGCGTCACAACCTCCAAGGTCATCGCTCATCCCTATATAAATAAATATATATATATATATATATATATGAAAAGATATATAAAGTAATTGCCGGTTGAAAAGAACGTAAAACTTTGAAAAATTCACTAACTCTAGCATTTACAAGTATATTTGTAATTTATGGATGTGATGTTTTGCTTCTAGAATGTGACCTGAGTGAGACTAAATTATATTATATGCCTAAAACAAATCTGATGACGTATTATTTACGAAAAGCAGTTAAGCTCTAGTGAGTTAGATATACGTTTTTGAATGAATATTATAACATTTCAAATACATTACACCTTTAGGGCTTCACCACAGCCCGATAAAAAACGTAAAGTCGAATCCAAAATCCTACTCACATGTCTTCGTAATTCCACCATTTTTGTTTGAGTGTTGGATTATAAACTTTCTGATATTTTTATTCAGAGCTTAAGGACCTTCTTGTCTACTTATTAAACAACTACTAAATGAGTTTCAAACCAAGTTTCTACCTATACTCAGCTGAACAGAGTAGGTAATTCCAAGAACAAATTATATTGTTGATAATGTTTTAGTGTTCCGTAATAATAAATCACATATTTTATACTAAACAAACCGTAGCCTCTACAATAAAAGATGCTTCTTTTTCTTGTAATACGAAATTTTAAAATAGCGTAGCATAGCGCCTAATAAGATTTAATAAATAAGCTTTTTCAAATAAGCTTTTTCAAATAATCTTTTTCAAATTAGAAGCTTCTTAAACAAACATTTTTTTTAGAAAGAAATTTATTTTTCTCAAATAAATATGTGATAGTGTGTTTTTGTGTGATTTATTAGTAGATATTTTGCTACTTTAAATTGTTAGTATTAAATAAAAAGTCAGTAAGGAATCATAAATAACTTAGGATAACAACGGTTAGTCGTATCGCTAAATCTTCCAAAAAAGGCTAGAGAGGAAAACTTCATATGAAGTTATGGAATATGCCAAGAAGCGGAAAATTTATAAGCAACATATGAGATTACAGATAACGTAACGATATAACAAAACAAAAGAATACAATGTTTTACGCGCGGATTAATCTTCATCAATTTTTGAGTTCAATCGTTAGACAAAAGTATATTTCCTTTTAACTTTAAGTAATATTAATTATAAATTAACAGTCATTAACATTTACTTGTGTTCCATAAAGCTGCGTGAAATATGAGAAATAATTAGGTATTTAAAAAATTAGTCACTTTTTAGACTTAAACATTAAACAACGCATTAGTTATGTGTTACATTGATCTACGATTGTCGTTATTAACAGCATGATGAGTTTTTATGTAACCTTTGTAGTTTTTTAACCCATGTCATTATAATATATCTACGCTGTTTAAAAATAGTTAAAACTATGTATTGAACATTTATTCATAAAACCTGTAATCTCTTAATTGAATAGCTTTATCTTACGATTCGCACAAGATTCTAGATTCCCATTAGTGAGAGATATTTTAAAAGTGGTGCAGCAGTTTTTAAGTTTATTGATTAGATAAATTCAATACCTATTACAAATCTTTGCTTTTAAACGGACTTTATTGAAGGTTCTTTGTTGCAATTGATATTAGGCTAATATAAATAATATTTTAATAACTTAATATCTTTAACCTACACCTTTCGACCTACAGACAAACTTTTAATTATCTATCTTCTTAGAATGCCATCAAAATGTCGACTTGCACTTTGAAGGTCGCTGTCCTAAATGTTTTTACTAAACCATTCTAAAAGATATCGGAATAACACTCATCTGCGGCCAATATTAAAATAATAAATTGTATTGTTTTGTATAGGAATAGAATACTTTAAGAAACTATTTAATAAAGACATACATCTAATATAAATTTGACAGACATGAGTATTTACTGAAATTTATAGATAGCAACTATTATCAATGCCTGTGCATGGTTTATTAGATCATTCTCTTGATTTACATTTTTATATAGATCTTAATTTCATTTAAATTATTTTATTAAAATTATTAGTACTTTAATTAAATTAACAGTACTCATTTATATTATTCGCATTGGTTAAAGCAGTTTTTAAGTACTGCCTTCAAGCAAGGTTTAAAATAAAAGGCATAGTATGTAAAAAAATATATTATAGACTAGTGGGTGGGGATTAACCGACAAGAGAAGCTACGACTCCAGAGGGAATTGCTCCTCCAGGGCCTTGTTCTACGGTTGGTTGGAATCCGTTCTCGTCAGCTACGTAGGTCACGGTATACGTAATACCGTCTGGCCCAACCCAAGCGTAAGATCCTCTTACAGAAATGGCCTCGTCATCAGTTCCCGCGTTCTTCAGTTCTCCTTGCTCTTCCTTCTTTGTTCCATCGCTTTGTTCCAATCTGAAAATTTTGTTAATGTATTACAATTGTTCATATACTGGAATAATTTTTACACAGCCTTCAAGAATCGTAGGTTATTATGATAGTGTAGTAGGTTACTATCAGTCCGCCCCAACTTCAAACACACTATAGTATATATCGTGTCAGTGTGAAACCGCTTAAATTTATTTATCGCGTAAGCTTTTATTTTACGATGGCTCCTAAGAAATTTATTCTGGATGTACGAGTATGTTGCAGAGAGATGCCATAATACGCAGTAAAAGCTTAAAGCTTCAAAAATTAAATAAATGATTTAATAATATTAAACTTTATTTCATTAAGTTTAAATAAAAAATATATCAATAAATTATGGACTGAATAACAGTTAAGCTAGTGAGGTTTAGAAATTTAGAATTGGTGTAGAAATTTCGCTGAAAATGTGTGTTTTCCAATCATTTGTGTAGAGGTAATCAACCTTGTTTATACTTTTTTATGCAAAATTTTACTATAAATAAGAAATTTTATTAAGTTTTTTCTCGATAAAATTTAAGATAAAAAGTAATTATTGCTACTATAACTGATTCTACCTAGTCAAATAAAAAACTCACGCATATCTGTATGTGCCAAGGCCATCATTTTCAGTGTCCAGCCTTAGAATTTGTACTTCCTGTGGATTGGAGCTAGGCACCTGTCTCTGACCCTGGGGTGCAGCCGATACCACCACCACTAAACCGAGTACCACCAACTGAAATCACAAACTCCCATGAAAACCGCAGTCAAAACACTTCACTATACACTGTTAAACACTTATTTACCAACCAATTTCATGATTGTGACTGTATCGTCTTCACTTGCAATATGTTTAGTTGATAAAGCCTCACGCTTATTATATACTTTTCTGTATATTGTATTACAACACATATTATTAGGCGTACATCTGACTCGTTAAAATGTTTTGTATAGGTGACCGCTCCTATGAAGGTAAGTTGAGGACACATGATGGGTCATGTTGCAATGCCTAAATTTACATAGCTGAGATAACTGCTTTGATTGACTGTAATTATACAAGGAGCTTGCAATATTAGATTCATTTATTGTTTTATGTTTGTAATTTACGATGCTTGTTCAAATACAACAGACATTTAGCGGAACATGTTTAATATCTTAACGTGTACCTAACGGCCAAGCAATAAATATAATTTCATGAATATGTAAAAATTTAATTTAGGCGCCGTAGGTGCTCTTGTAAAAATAATTTTGGCCGTTGCATCAAAAAAAAGGAACCCTTTTTTGGAAAGATAGATTAGAATGAGCATATTTTCTAGTCTTATCCATATATTTTAAAACAAGCTACCAAGCAATTATTTTAAACACGTCAATTTTTGTAAATCATCCTCTTATTTTATATAAAAAAGTGTGGTTAATAGTTGAATGTAAACAAACAGAATTTATTCTTTTATTGTATTTTAAAAGAGGTTAGATAAGCCCGGCTACAATACATCAGTTATTGATTTACTTTTACGTAAATACTTGAAAAAACTGCAGGGAGTATTTGCCATGGAGTTTTTAATATAATACTTTAAAAGTTATATCTTTAGATACATACAGCTTAAAGGTGGCTTCTCAAACTCGACATCAGATCACGTTCCACCTTCATATGTCAGTATGTCTAATCGATGGGTACTTTTGAAAATTTGTATTAGCTTAAAAAAATGTAACTTAGCATTGGTTTTTGTATTGTTGATTTAAATAGGGTTATGCTTCTTTGACCGCCTCCGTCAACCGTAACCGCTTAGTGGTTCAAGCATCTGCGTGTTGCGCCAGAGGATCTGAGTTCGAATCTCGGGGAAACAAATTAATGTTTCTGTTGGAAAGGCACAGAAGGCTTATCATCTACTTTCCTGTAAAGAAAATTATCAATGACACAGATACAGAAATGTGTCTGCCCCATGCCCCACTAGCGGTAATGGAAATTCACTTTACATGCTTTTTTGATTGCAGCTTGTTATGGCGTTATGTTTTTTAAAGTAAACAAATTTAATCTTTTAGTAGTATTGAACTTTAATTTTGTACTACAAAAAAATCTAAAAACTTTATTATTTTAATACATAACGCTTTTATGTGGTTCAATCCTAATGCTTTTTTAAAAACGGTCGAGTATACGAAAAAACAGACCGAAAAGTAAACACACAAGTAAATATGTAAAAAGTATTAGTTAGAGGTTTTACTTTAATTTAATACTAGTCACGGCTACAAAAATTGACATACTTAATTCAATTTTATGTTGGTGTAGTAGTTGGCAAACTTCCACAGTAATTTATATTGTTAATAATAATACTTTATTTGAGACATTTCGCCCATACAGAAATAAAAGGACAAAAAACCAAATAAAATAAACTAAAATAAAACAACATTTAGGTGGCAATAACTAACCACCGCCGTAAAGTTACAGTCGGCAGCAGCCTGTCTGCCAGTCTTTTAATACTTGAATTGTCAAATTTCAACTCTGGACATGAAGGACGCTATTCTCTTACGCTGAATGGCATTGAACATTTCTACGCGCGCATCAAAAAACAATCCCGAGGCGCTGCAGCTCTGCGTTGGATATCCCATCAGATGTCTAAAGATATCATTATATGTTACTCTCCGTTCATATTCAATAGAATATGACGTATTAACTGGAAAATAGTGAAATACTTTAAAAGTCATAGAGATTTAACTCCGAGTTATTGATACTTAGTGCCAGTATAATCTTCATTTAAATGCTATGTGTGTCTTCTCAATCAATACGATAACCATTAATTGAAACGGTGTTAACTAATCTGTAGTCTAAAAAAGCGTCTAGCTTTCCAGTAATAGCATTTCAACCATAAGGTCACTATATAAAACTTCAATTTTACTATCAAGTACCTACAGTCAATCCTACAATAACTAAATAAGTTTGCGCGTAACCACTAGGGGCGCTGTAAGCTTTTCCAATGGCCGTAGATGCTATCGAAAATACTTCATCAGAGTTATGGTAGAGCTACTGAAACTATAATATTGCCTACTCGTTAGCTTATTTACAGTTTATCGAATCATGGATAATATTTTGTAGACCATAGCTGTGTCGCATGTGATATTTCTACTGTTTTATTATGAATTGGAGGGCGCAGACCATGTTATGAAATATGAATCACATAATTGATTCCTTTAAAGCGTTAATTTTTTTATTATTATATAAAATAAAATATTACTAGCCGATCTTCTTTTCTTTTAAGGTGACCTGGCTTTGGCAAGTTTTATCAAACAGGTACTATGAATATTAAATTTACTGTCTGGATATTATGTGTTATAAATTTGAAATTGCAACTTAAAAATTGAGTAACTTAGAAATGAAATTTTTTATGATAAACTAACGACCAATGACAGAATATTTCTTTAACATTTGGTCTACTAAGAATAAGCAGTGATTTGAAATAAATTCTATACTCCTTGTCAAATTTATGGAGCAATGTATACTTTTCACACATCAGCTTACTAAACATAGATAAATTTTCTATAATTTAAGTTGCTATATTAACAACTTCAGCTACACGTTATCGTCATTTAATGATATTTGTCATTTAGCAATTTGTCATCTATAACAAGACAACAAATGATAACATTTTTTGGAAAAATATTTTTTAATAATGGAAATAATATAAAAATGGCTATAATTTCATCAGATCTTGATGAAGGTTGGGAGTAAATAAAAATATATAATCATTTAAATTCGTTTACTTATGCTAAGGAATAGGTACATAAATATTATGTACAGACCCTTGAGTATTTTCTATTAAATACTAGTTATTTAATCTTAATGTGTTTATCCAGCTAGAGACGCAACCACGGCTGGTGGGATTGCCCCTCCGGGCCCTTGTTCAATTTGCGGTTGGAAACCATTCTCATCAGCTATGTAAGTCACAATATAGGTGACTCCATCAGGACCAACCCAAGAATACTGTCCTTGGACAACAAGGCTCTCGTTTTCAGTTCCTTGGTTTTTCAATTGACCCCGTTCTTCGTGCTTTGACCCGTCCGAAAGTTCCCATCTGAAAATATAATTAAATTCTCTTTTAGAATGTTATTGTTTATTTCTAAACTTTTAACATAATAAAGGAATAATAGGTAGTGTAAAAAACGAAGTCTACTTAAGAAAATAAGTCGATGCTTTCTGTTTTTTAACTCTCAGTAAATTTCTTTAGCTGAGAACGTTTCTTTTAAATATGGTTGTATTTCCTCTATAAATTCTGTATTATTATACTTAGTGACTTCAAATTTAACTAATAATTGGTATCATATATGAAAGTAATTCTTACGCATAGCCGTATGATCCTAATCCACCGTTGTCAACATCATATCTTAGTATCTGCACATCTTGTAGGTTTTGAGGAGCGCATGAAACTGCAGCCATTAACGCAAGAACAACGAACTGAAATTTAAAATTAGCTGTAAAATTTTACAATATTAAATATTATTTTATTAGGCATAAATTCCGTAAATAAATAAATATTCAATACTGAACTGCCTTTTTTAGTAAGTGTTTCACGCTGCCGCGTGTTGCGCTGGAGGTTCCGGGTTCCAATTCCGAAAAACAATTAACGCATAGTTGGATACAGTTTAAGCACATATTTCTTTGAACAAAGCAAATTATCAGTGT
Source organism: Aporia crataegi (assembly GCA_912999735.1). NCBI lineage: Eukaryota > Metazoa > Arthropoda > Insecta > Lepidoptera > Pieridae > Aporia > Aporia crataegi. Next base: position 1,432,184 of record OU538742.1, read on the forward strand.
AACGGACGTAAAAATGTATCTGCCCCATGCCACAAATTGGAGATTTCACTTTCTTTAAACTCTAAAAGTCTTATTTACTGCACTAACCAGTCTCATTCTGTCTTTTGTTTCGTCTAGCCTCTTCAAAGAATACTTGTCGTGTGGCTTAGTTACGTGTTTCAAGCTTTTATATATGTAGATTTTTCTTCTATTACAACACTGCCGTCCAGTCGGCGCGATGCTTCTTATACGTCCGCCAGAACATCGTCTGTCAACCCATGTTGACACCGACTTATTGTTGTGTATGAGTATAAACAAGCATAGTCTTAGGTAATAGGATTACAAATGTCAATGTTAATAATCAATACAAAAGGTAACTTATTGCAACTTAAACAATATGTTATTTAACAATTAGTGGATTTGTTCAGCGCGATCTTTAATTAACGATTTTGAAACTAACTTTCACAAGTAAATGATATGGACACTACTGCTTTATTAATATGATGTTATTATGATATTTTATTTTAAAGTACTGTTAAGGTATAAGTTATATGGCGCTTGACTGTGAGGTGCATATCCTGACGTAAGGAACTCATTAGGCTTACAGGTTACTTTCGTGACCACATAATAGTAAGCTATCGTTTTAAATTATTATTATTTCAAAAAATAACAAATGGAATTTATAGAAACGAATGCATTTGTGTTCTTACTTTTTTAACTAATTCATATTACATGATTCTAAGGTCTAATATTTGATAGTCTGTACTAATATTTTTTTTTGGCGTACTATTTTTTTTACCTTACTAACAAACTAAATTTATACAAACCAAACCTTCTGAAGCTTAGTTGGTCACGTATTCCTTTGCTTATCACCATTCATTCTTCGGCCTTTATTTCAAATACAAAAAATACTTTTTTTATCGGATAGTAGGCAAACGGCAGGCTCACTTACGAGAAGCAGCCGTCCATGGACACCATCAACGCCTGTTGGGCCATGGGTGCGTTGCCGATCTTTTAAAAGAGAGGTACGTCATTTACTTGCCTGTTACAGAGATAAGTTATGAGGAATAGGGTCTGCCATATTCCTTACTCGTATTTACGGGACTTATCATTCGCAATAGGATATGTGATACATTAAAATCGACAAAATTTGAGAGTTTCCAACTATGTTACAACGTAGAGCGAAGATGCAATGAGCCATTGTTTGGACCAATACCCGGAATACTATTTCAAAGACCATCTTTTAATTAACAACTAGCATTATCTTCATGAGAACATGATTACTGGTAATGTAACTGTTATGTTAATAAATGTGCGTACAGCAATACAAGTGTTGCGAAAATTTAGGAAAGAGTTGCATTTTTATGCATAAATTGAGTGTTTGAGAGATTTTAAACAGATCATAGACAGTGTAATATCGGAACATAAATACGTAGATGAATGTATCTTAATATTTAGAGTCAGTAATGCAATATCTGTAGACATTCTGAATAATGTATACTTGATGATTTTGAACTGTCACATTTGCCAAAGAATTTTTCTTTGCTAATATCTTATCTATATAACTAAATCTTCTATTGTAATGAAACAAAGTCGGGTTATTTTACCATTTATAACTCAAAAATGGATGGACTGATTTTGATGACCTCTGTTTTGTTGGATTTGTCTAATCTGAGAATACTATTATTAAACTATTTAAAATATAGAAAAATTCGCGAAAAAGTGGTTATGAAGAAAATTCATGATACGTTATTATTCAGAATTCTGAAGCGATACGAAGTTCACGGGGTTCAGTATTTTTTAAATAAAATAAAATCTTTTGTAAAATCAATAAAATGTTTATCCCATAATAATTAAGATATTAGTTCCCTCATTTTATCTTCAAAAGCTCGGTTTATGCATCTGGGTGTTGCGCTGGATTCAAAGGAAACAAATAAATATTTCGATTGCTTGTTCCTGTAAAATAAATAAGTGAAACAGACACAAACATATTTCTGAGTCTGCTGCACTCATCGCCTATGGTCACATGTGTTGGCTAACATGTGTCTACCTCATGCCACATACGGGAGTCAAGGGTCAACTAGAGTGTTCAAGATTTCACTATTTCCTTTATTTTATTTTTAAATTTAGTTTAATAAAATAATATAACAGTTCTGCCATTCTCACCGAGGTCAACTGTTTAAGCAATTGTACGGTTAAAGATAATCGAATTAATATTTCAACAAATTTAACTAAGTATATGTCTATTAGAGAACTCATCATACAAATGGCATATTAAATTCTCGAAAGGTTGTGGGAACATTAATAACAACCTTCATTTAGAATTATTACAAAGCACATCTTATAAGAATGCAAATAAAGTTCAAGAAGACTTGTGTTTGAAAATGTGCATCCTCATAATTGGCGAGAAAGGCCAAGGTTTATCATTTGTTATGGAAAAACTACATCAAAGATCTAGATCTTAGATCTACAACTTTAACTACGGGGAGACATTTACGTTAATATAACAAGCTACACATATGAAACAATAAAAACAGTTTTTTTATTAGATTTAGAAAACAATATGACAAAATCTAGGTTGTCGTTCCCTTTGGAGTGTCTACTCTGGGTCTATGGGGGCCAGAAAGGCATCGATTGTTTAGATATCGAAACGTTTGGCCAAATCACAGGAAACCCGAAAGCTGACTCATATTTCGGCCAACGCGTAAGCGAAACAAAGCGTTAAAAAATCTTTATAATCAAAACAGAATTTTGGAGTTTTAACCTTTGATTTTATTGATAAATCAAGCTGTTATGTTACATCATCTCAATATTTTTTAATACGGAAACAGATTAAAAGTTAGTGCTACAACACAAAACTATTTTCATCACAATCTAAATTAATATACTTATGTCTCGAATTGTGTAAGTATTTTGGTTTATTACACATTACCATAGAAATATAACAAGAAAACAATTCATTCTTTCCTTTTATAAATAAATGGTGTAAAATATAACTGAAACGTATATTTTTTTAATGAAAAATAATAATTTGAAGTTAGTTCTTGTATTTTCTAGGCTTGCTGAAATGTAGAATTACCTTTTTTATCGTATACGCTTTTAATTGATATTTTTAAATAGTTACCGAGAAGCCTAATCTATAGAAAACTAATGTTTAATTTATAATATCTCCACACAGAAGTTGCATAGCCTCTTGGTGAGGCGGCAAACGGACGGATTATAAATGTTTTGAAATTCCTCTCCTATTCAAGAAAATGTACGTCAACCCTAGAGAAAATTACTAATTTTAATTTTTTAATAGAAAAAAATATAGTGTAAAGATTAATCAATATGATTAAGAATTGCAAAATGTCAAAATTATACATAGAGTCTGTCGTAAAGGTTTCGGCATTCATATTGGCCGGCGTTACGTCACAGAATGTTGAACCGGAGACATGCGCATGACCTCCGACACCCGGTGTCTTCCTATTTTAGGTCAATCTTGATATTAAATTTTTAAATAATATCTCTCATCATAATGTCATTCTGTGATCAACTTTAAGAACGGAGAAAGTTTTACTCTTTTATTTACACCCTGATGGGAAAGAGGTGGGATGTCTTTGAATCTGCGCTATCATAGCACCTAAACGAATATACTGATTCCAATGCGGTTTTTTGTTTGAAAGGGATATTAAGGGATTTGTTTCAAAGAGATAGGTTTTAGCTACAATTTTATTTAATGAAGTATTTTTTTCAATTAATTCTTCAGGGGATTTTGAATATTCTGCAATTTCAATTTGTATGGAAGAGTTCATTTACGATCATTATACACAAAAAATATATAATTATGTAACAAAAAAAAGGTAAACTGTGTACCATTTAATAAGAAAACATAATATGAAAACATATTTTCGTTTCTTTTTAATTTATTTGTTTCTAGCTGACCCGAAAGACGTTGTCCTGTCTTATCTATGAATAGATAGTGAATCGAATTGGTATAATTTAAAATACATACTAAACGGAATTTATATAATAAGTTAGTAATATATAATAAGAAACGAAAATTTATGATATTTATGACAAACTCTAGATTACATTAAAAAAAGTTGATATTATCATTAAGTTTTTTTAAATTTTCTAGTGTTTCGCGCAAATTTATTGATTTTTTTCTGTCATAAAAACCTTTTTCTGACAATAACTAATATAACAAAAAAAAAACAGTTTGGTGCAGTCATTCGGAAGTTATACGCATACATATATTTTGGCGATTCATTTTTATTTAAAGATATTAAGTTTGGTATATATGTTCCTTAATAAAAGTCGAGGGAATAAGTATATTTTACAAATTTCTAGAATATTTTTTTTAGTATTCACTTTGGAAAATCGCGACTGCATATGAGCAGAACATGCAGTATAATTGCTACCGTAATCAGAGCAATTATTACTCTCGATCCTTCAAAATGCCACGACCTTTGAGTTCTTTCAGCGCGAGAAAATAAAATATTTAAAACTATACTTTTCGCACAGAGATGTCACAAAATGAAAACAATAATAAAATCAACATTTCGTTTAATCTATATAAATTTATGTAATAATTGAGCACGATTATGTAAAACGTTAGCTAAATTCGCTTGGTAGGTCAAGTTCGTATGGTTGCGTAGGATTTGGTAACATAAAGTCATAAGTGAGTGAGATTGACTTTTCAACTGTATTTTTGCTAGCTCTAATTAGTATTAATTTTTAAGTCTTTCCACTCCGAGTTCATTGTTTAGATACATAAACTCTAGATAACAAAAAAGTGCAAAATCGATATAAATATTACGCAGTGGCATACCTATCTTGAACTTTTGGATTTCAAATGACCGATTCGTTATTAAGTTTCGAAAGAATAATGATCAACGCCATTTGAATTTACAAAAACAAAATACATAAGCGTCGGTCGATCTTTTTGTTGCTTCAGAGTATAATTTGTGGGTCGGTGTAACATAATAATTACCTAAAAGAGATAACAAAGTAACATATCATCTCAATTAAAATATGTATGGGATGCAAGTGAAATTAAACACAAAATACCTCTCAACATAATGATTACAAATAAAAATACCTTTTTTGTTACAATGGCACAATAGTTTTAAGACTTATGTACAATTTGTAGTTATTATTAAATAATTATTAAGGCATTTTAGTTAAATTTGTCATGCATCTGATAATAATTGTATGATGCGCTAGAGGTTCTGTATCCAGAGAGTCGGCTAGGCACAGAAAGCTGTATTAAATGTGTGACTGTGTCGGTTTCTGGATGAAGTCCCACTTCGTGATTACACTTAAATATAATTAAATTCAGGACTATGAGAGAATAGAAACACATTTTAATTCAGTGATGTCTTTTATTTACACGAGTACACATTTAAAGAAAACAGTTCGAACGGATTAAAAACCCTATTACAAAATTGCGTTGACACATACAACTGCCTTATTACCCATATATGCCCAAGACTGACACACACCATTTATGTAAAAAATTTAAAATTGTAATTTCATTTATTAAATAAAATAAAATTAATTTTAAAAAAAATCAATTTGTTATATTTCTCTGTTGTCATATCAATTAAGTAGACATAATTTTACGTAAAAATACTTATACAATAAAGAGAAATTGTCAGTTAAATCTGAGCGATTTTTTGTAATTTTATGGTTATGATTGGGATTTATTTCTAAAAATTTGGGAGTCGCTATAGATTTTAGGACTATTTAACACCCATTATAATATACTTTTAAAATAAAAAACAAAATAATAACATGTCAGCGAGGTCTGGAATGCAGTATATTAAATATTAAGAAACTACAGAAGATAAAACACACTAAAATAAGATCGAAAACAAAAGCAATAAATGCTCTCAGCTATAGCCAAAAACTAAAATGGAAATGGGCCGGTCATATAGCACGCCTTGAAGATCGTAGGTGGACAAAAACCATTACTTTATGGAAAGGCCCATCGGGTCAGCGCTATAGAGGAAGACCTTTTGCGAGATGGGAAATGATATTAAAAAAATTGCCGGCCCACAGTGGCACAAATAGCCCAAGACCGTGAGAAATAGAAAACTTTGGAGGAGGCCTTTACCTGAGAGGGGTTCCAGTGAAAAAATGTAAATATTTAATTTAATAAACAGCAAATATATTACTTTTAAGTTATGAGTTACAAAGAGAGATAAGTTGTTTTTATTTTGTAAAACTGGAAATAAAAGGCTTTTTATTTTATTTATTATATAATATACTTTTACTTAATTCACTAATTCAATCCACGATCTCAAAAAACTGTTACCACGCATTTTATGAAAATTATACTGCTGAATGCTAGCAAGCGGATATATGTAAATAAATTGATATATATTGCAAAAAGCGAGGCCGCTGTGGACAAGAATAATAACTATTTTATTCTATTTTTTAGTTTCAGAGAAGAAGAGCGTCAAAATTAACCATTTTATGCAAAAAGTAAGGTTAGAGGTTAAATGTAATTATAAGCACCTCATAAGCGCCTCGTATATTAACAGTAGGTCAGTGGCCCGTGGCCATGCACGCTTCAAGCACGCGAAAGGTTAGGAAGATTAAGTACTTGTTAATCAAATAACTGTAAAATTTGTATTAAATATACGCTTATTTCGTTCAAACTGTTTTCTTTAAATTTTAATTTATTATGAAATAACGTCAAAGGAAGCAACGATCCTATCCAATTCGTCTTCAGTAAAGCAAAGTAGCATGATGCAATATACTCTTCGTTTATCAATATGGCTCTCTCTTATCGCTGACATATAATATTGATCTTCTTCTGGTGAATACCGTTCTAAGTCTACTCTGCACATCTATTTGAAATAATAACATATGTTAGTTCTAATTGAAACAAGCATAAATTTTAGATAATTTTTTTCAATGAATATTGATCCGAACATATCGGCCATCCAAGGTCGTATCGATGGAAAGCGTTGAGGTGGTGGCAATTTTTTAACGCGCTAAACCGATCAAAATAATTATATCAGCAAATCGTTTTACGTCTCACGTCCAAACAGAGAACTTGAACACCCAGCCGACCACGACTGCTCTAGACAAGAATGGAGTATTGAGAAAAAGTTATATTAAAATTAATTAAATATAAGACGGAGATTCATGAAGTCTTAAGCAGATAACATAAAAAATCTGAGAGAGGCTGCGTTAGTAGCCCAAGGTGTTGTATCCTTAATCATGATAATGTAGGGCGTAGGTGAAATGTCATTAAACTTAGCCCCAAATTCATAATTTTATAAATAGCCCTACAAAACAATGGCCAGACATATTTATTACAAACAATAATACATTTATCTGTATATTCTCTAAATATTACCTTTTTATTGTTTTCATTAAAACATGCCAACTCTTCAAAATGAGAATTTATGTTTGACTTGGGATTCCTGAAGTAATTTTTCAGTTCTGAGTATCGACCTAAATGCTAAGAAAAATGGAATTAAAAAAACTCTGGTTATTATATATAACTGTGCCCCTGAACTGCTTTTGTAAGATGATACTTAGCGTAATGATAAAAAATTGAAGTTCAAACTTCCATAGATTTTCGTGAATATGTAGTCGACACGGCTAATTTCAAAGTAAAATTATCACATGAATTTTTGTGTTTTTCTATGCTTTTAAATCTAAATTATTCAACCTATTACGACACAATTTGTACAAGTAAGTAAAGGCAATATGGCCTTATATAAATGTCAGTACACCTTTTTATAAGGAAAATATTGACAGACACTGACAGACAGCTTACTATTATTAAAGACATACTTCTGGATCGGAAGCACCACTTTTCCTAACTGTATCTTGCGGGAATTCACTTGGAAATATTCTTCTCAGTTCAACATCTTCACTAAAATAATTACATAAGCTTACTTTGAAATATAACACATGAATATTCAGAAATGTCAAAACAACTCACTAAGTGTAAATAACTCCATCGCTTCGTTTTATTTGCAAATAAAGAACCTATGAAATTTTATGTTTGTAATTAGTAAGAAAATAAACTGCCTAGTACGAGAGCATATTAAAATTAACTTATCATCGTAATTTTGATACAGATTTAATAGTTTAAGGAAATGACGTTCTTCAAAGTGTTAATACAAAGAACACACAAAAGATATAGAAAAAAATATAATGAATTAGCAATTAAATAATGACTGATTAAAAAAAAAATGATACACAAAATGTGGTTCTGTATATGCTTTAATGTTTAATAATAATTAATAATTGTTTTATTTAAAGCAACACTTCTTTCTTTCAAAATCTTAAATAAATATAGATTGCAAAATTTGCGCTGGTAGTTCTGAATTAGATTTCTAGGAGAACAACTAAATATTTTAGTGCCTGGAGGCTCATGACCTACTTTCATATTAAGAAAATGATCAATGAAGTATATACAGAAATTTTGGGAAACTCACTTATGCATAAGTAATCCATTTCCAGTTTTACAAATAAGTTTCGGAAACTGAGCGTTAAATACAGCGTTATTTTTAAACGTTATTAAAATTTCGCTATAAACTCACACTAGGCCTTGTGTTCTTAGGTACTTACAATGTAAGCGAGTAAGTTACACATTGGTTTCAACATATTCGACCCTTGTATTTCCTGAAATTGTTTACTCACGAATAATATTTTATACATGAGAAACAATTTCCGTTTACGATAACGATATCATAAACTTTGTTATATAAAAAATATTTCTTTACAATATTTGATGAAAGATCATTTACCACAAATATTGTTATGCAATGTATATGTTCAATGTGTTGCCAAATTTAAAAGATATTGTTAAACTATCCTTCTATCGTTAAATCTATTATTATTATCAATTGGTTGAAATCCTCTATCATCAGCGATGTACTTAATGGCATGGTAATATCCTTGTGGGTCTATAAAATTGTACTCTCCTTTCACTGCATAACGATTAAGGCCTCCTTCGACAGGAAATAGTCCGCCATCTTCCTTTCTATACGTTCCATCCGATGTTTGAAATCTAGAAAATTAATGAATATCACTAATGATGTGTTTCAACTTAAAATGAAATCCGTCATATAATTATAGTTAAAAAACAAATTGTGAGATGCGATTACTGATTTACTGCCTCCGTGACTAAGTGGTTTTCGCCTCTGCGTATTGCGCCTGCGATCCTGGGTTCGAATACCGGGGAGACTAATGAATATTTTGATTGGATTGGAAGGCTAATCACCTATTTGCCTTTAAAACAAATTATCAGGGAAACAGACACAGCAATGTGTCTGCCCCATACCCCACTAGGGGTTACGTGAATTCACTATCGCGTGCTTTACAGCCCACCGCGCGTGGGCATCATTATACAATATATTATTTTAATCCGTTCAAATTGTTTAAATATAAGGTACTATTTGCGTAAATGACTGCCTCTTTGGTCTAGTGGTAAGCGCGTAAGCGTTACAACCGAGAGGTCCTGGGTTCGATTCCCGGCGGAGATAAAAAAACTCGATAGGGCAGGACATAGAATGCTGATCACCTACTTGCCCCTAAAGATAAAATCGATCAGTGAAACAGATGTGAAATGCATCTGCCCCATACCCCACTACGGGACTCGGGACTTCACTTACTTTTTCACTTATTTGCGTAAATAAAATACACAACTAACCACCATGTAGACAATTATGTAGATTATTAAAGATCATCTTTAAATAAAAATACTCTAATCAGGCGGGCTGAATAACAATATTATATAAAATATACAAAACATGTATATATAATAAAATAACGTGCGACACGAAGAAACTGACTTTTGCTTTTAATAATTTATTGTGACTAGAATTGTGATTATTACTTTTTTAATATTGCAAAAAATTTGAAATATTTTCATTTAGCATTGCCAACTGAAATGAATTGTAACACTCACGTTTGCAGTTACAAGTTGTAATTGACCACAGCATTTATAGATAATCATTTTACAGAAGATTTAAATTTAAATAGAAAAAAATTCTTACTCAAAACTGTATTGTCCCAGTCCATTGTTATTTATAACAAAATTTCGTATTGATGTGTCCAGTCCCGATATATTTGTGATACACACAACTGTCAATATTGTTAATCTCACGAACAATTGCGTGTCCATAACCTGTAATCCAATTTAATATGTCAAGAAAGATAAATTAAACTAGTATTATAATTGATTCATTATGATGTATTGATTGAAAAATACGATAAGTGAATTATCTCTTTCAATGAGAACCGTGAGAAAATCTTTGAATAAATCATTTTCATACAAAACCAATTTGATTTGTAATTATTTTAATTGATAATTTAAAATAAATACAAATGATTCGAGCGTCTGGTGCTCTTAGGTTGACACTCTTTATAGTTACGTACGTTGTATAAGCAGGGAATGGGCGCAAAGTGATTTGTCATAAACAGGCCTATAACTATGTCCTACAAAAAGTTAACAGTCAATAGTTATAGGAAAAATATTTGCTAATATAAAAACATTAGGCGTGGACACTTATTTTCCATAATTCGTTGCCAAAAGGAATATTCAATTTGGATTAGAAATTAGGTTTTATAAAATACTATGAGTTAAATGAAACAATACAATAATTAAAATAACATTAATTAAGCGTTTTAAAAAAGACTGTCATATATGAACATCACAAAATACGAGGTTATTTTAGAAGGTAAAAATTTGTTCCATTTCACGTTTAACAATGAAATTAAAGAAAAACACTGTTACTTGCTAATCTAAAATGAAATAAATTTAAAATCTACGGTTTTTGAATTTGTTTTAAAAATTATTTAGAGAATACTCACCATTTAAGAACACTTATAACAATATCCACTTAATGCAATAACCACAACTGCCCACAGCTTATACCCAGTTATATGTGAACAGAGGTCCTGTTTCCTCATAAAATACTATTAAAGTGCCAAACGAGTCATTGACACTATTAAATATCGCATGGATATAGTTAAACTCGTATTTTTAACAATTGTGTCTATACGATTTTTAAAATACTAGCTTCTGCCCGTGACTGCGTCCGCATGTTTACAGTACTTCAAGCCTATATTTCGCAGTAAAAAGTATTGCAACCTTAGATAATAACGAACTTCCATACAAATTTTCATCCCCTGTTTCATCCATGTTAAAGTCTTTTTATCGCAATAAAATGCCTTTTCCAATCTCTTAACTCTGTGTCAAATTTCATAAAACGGTTCAGTGCTTTAGGTGTGAAAGCGTAACAGAAAGACAGAGTTACTTTCGCATTTGTGTGTACCTATACTAAAACATACATTACAATAATAACATCAGAATACTTCCATATTAAATGAATAATTTTAGTTTTAATATAAATATTTTATGATAGATTTTTTAGATATATATGCCCACTTTTCGTTTTTTTTCTTCAACTTCTGTAATACATCAGATAAAGCGCTTATAATTTCAGTTAAATGCATTGGATGCACACAAATTTACTACTTCTAATTTGTTACTTCAAACATCTCTGTATACAACATTTGAGAAAACTTATGTATATTTCATTTATTTACTTATTCTCCTATATACTAACTTAAGCTAAAAATTACAAAAATATGAATACAAAAGTTTAATCATATAGGGCAAACACACATGGGTATATAGAGGTTTTGATGAAGGCCTTCGGATTGAAGGAAAACTTCCTGCGCATCATGCAGCTGCAGTAACCATTTAGCCGTCATCAGCCTAAAACTTCTGAGATATATTAAAACCTAGATTGTATATTATGGAATATATAAACTAGGTTTTGATATACTAGGTTTGAATAGTCAAGTACGAATTATAAAAATCTATGCGATAGTATCATTGCTGACTTACATAAAAAGTTGAATATTTAAACCCGTTTCTCTTCTTTTCAATAAAGTGACCAATAGTAACTCCATAGAAATTTACATAATCAAATATATCTAAAAAAAAAAGTTTCAACGGATTAAGCGCGTATATTAAATACTTTTTATATATTTAATAGCGGACAATAGAACAAGCGGGTCCCCCGATGGTAAGAGATCACAGCATTCAAACTGTTTCTATAAAAAATTATCCACATCTACATCTTTATAAATGTTACTAACAACGATTAGACACAAAAATACGGTTATTTTAAAACTTTTAAAATAACTTTTAATCGTGGAAATAGAAGCTCGTGAACATCCAACTAAGAAACATGTTTTTGCATCGCCAAAATATATTATATACCTACATATACCGCCCATGTATCTTTATATGGATAATTTAATAAAGCGGATGGATAATTTAATTTCTTTTTTTATATATTTATTAATAATATATATAAAATTTAATATAGATTATATGTTCCGATATCCATTGCAGAACTTCCGACTGTACTATTTGAATTGTCCTACAAATATTCTATTCATGTATTAATATGGTTGAATTTTATAGGTTTAATTGGTAGATACTTATAAAACCGGCACGAGAGAATCATTTTTTAACGCTGAATGACAATAATTGTTAGTAACAGCTCATACTCTATCCTGGGTGACATTAAATTTCGCTCCAGCTTTTCCATTTTCCTGAGCTTAAATTTTTCATTTATATATTGAAGTATAATTTAAATTACGACGTCCATGGTGCCTTGAGATTACTGCCTTTTTTTTGTTCTCCAAGGTGGAAATGCAGTTTACGCATTCCCCGCATCACCTGGGGATGCGCGGATATGTCAACTTACTCCAGGTTAGCTCTCTGCTATTCAGAGCGCCGGGTAAGAATACCCACTAAAACCACTTCGGTTACATCCCACCTTCCTGTTCTTAGAGGCACACGGGCTCGCTCACGCATTCTACCGCGGCTGAGATGACAGCCTAGCAAAATTTCATGCCTTTTGGAATTATTGTAGCAATGGTTGTTTTCGACGTTTAGGAAATGAAATGCATTGAAGTAATTTTCTATCTATATGCAAATTGCAATCGGCAAACTGTCAATCCTAAGTGGCCAAAATAATTTGCGCATCGCCACTAGGAGCGCTGTTGGATTTCCCTCATACTTATATTCTCTGGCGCTGTAGGATTTTTCATATAAACGGAGATGCTATAGAAAACATACTTTAGCAGACTTGAGATAGAGCTACAGAAGACTAAGCTTTTAATGATTTCAATCAACTAAACTATAAGTTTTAATATCATGGCTTATGTTTTTTGGGTAAATAAAAAATAAAAGAAAAACATTCATATAAATCTTTTATATTTGTATATCTTGTAAACTTACGATAAAATAAATCACAGTAATACTTATTCTAGTGATTGTCATTTTTCTTCGCTATGGCCGTGTCTTCAAGTTAATTTAACCTCTGAAAGGTTGAGCTTGGAATATTTGTTGTGGTTGCTGAGGCTGTGACTGGATGTACTGGAGGGCGCGGGCGATAGCCTCAGGGATTGGGGGAGGTGTAGGTAAATGGGCTCCCTCAGCACGGAATCCTGCAAGAATATTATATATTGTAGGTAACTACTTGATTTAGGAAGAGCTATAAGTATCCCTAATAATATTATAAATGCAAAAGTAACTATCTCTGTAACGCTTTCACGCCTATACCACTGAACCGATTTTTATTAAATTTAACACAGTGATAGACTATTACTACCTTTTATTGCAAAAAAATATTTAAAGTGGTTGAAACAGAGGATGACAGTTTAAGATGAAAGTATATATAATGAACTGTTTAAATTTAAGCTTTGTCTATTCGTCTTAACTCATATAACGAACTGGTTCATTGAATATTCGAATATGTATCATGGTCGGAAAAAAATGCATGTTTCTTGGCTGTTTATATTAAAGTGATGTTCATAATCGAGTATGTGGTTCTACATAAATATATTTTAGACTCTGATAGGGCTTAGCCGTTCTCTGGTACACTTTGTCAACATAACTGCACTTTAATTTTATTTTCTGTTATTATTATTAAAGTTTTCATTACAAACCATTCTCATCAGCGATGTAGCTTAAAGAAATGGGTACACCCTCGGGCGATGTGTAGGCGAAAGAACCCTGAGCGACCTGTGCCTCTGCATCTTTGATACCAGGGTTCTTCAGGTAACCTTGTTCCTGTGCCGCTATTCCATTTCCGGTTTCATAGCTGTCAACAACAATTTAAACTTAAAAATTGAAAAGCATCACCGTTTGGTTTTTCCTTAAATACACTTTAAAAAACTCATATTAATATTTTTTTAGTGAAGTGATCCGAGAGGCAACTAAGACCTGCAACCGAGAGGCCTAAATCGCCTCTAAAATACAGACACGGAAAGACGAGGGAACCCACCGCGATTATATTCCCAAGAAAAACACCCCATCAATAAGACATAAATTCAATTATTTGTAATTTTTTGTTTAATATTTTAGGTGATATTTGCATTGAAATGTTATTATCAATAATACATTTAGTTTTTAATATTCCATATGTATACATAATGCATAACGGAAAAGTTATATAATATTAACTCTAGTTATTAAAAAGCTATTCATTCTTAACTAAAATTAATCGAACATAAATTGTTTTAATTTTTAACTGTGACGCAAATAGAGGATGTTGCGAGTTTGACGTATCTGTTTAACTGTGTATAATATATCTGCGTTGTAGTCCTTAAACTTTGTGACTGATGGTGCGTGTTGGAATGTTGACGTTATCATAATGATTCTTAGCTGAAATGTATGGAGATCTATTTGTCTTTTAACTAAGTATTCTTATTTGCAATAAATATATTTGGAGTAAATTTTATATATTTACAAAAATACAAAAGGCTCATCAAGGCCAGGTAATGCACCCAAAATGCTGGCTGCATTACCGCGTTGTATCGTTATATGGGAGTAAATTGTCTTGAATTTCACTTGTTACGCATAAACCTGTACAAAATACGTAGAAAACTTTACGTGTAAGTACATCAACGTTAGTGCATTGTCAGATAACGACTGGTAATGCATAAAACACTCTATTGATTTTAGAACTGGCAAAAACCGTTTAAATTTAGGTTTTAAAAAATGTACATTAGAAACTGTATTTTATTAAAATTTGCAAAACGTGCGGGCACTACTTAGAAATCTAGTAAATTTGAATACTTATATGAAGTTTCCTTAACACAATGTTAAGGAATGTTATGCAAATTATAATAGTCATCTGAATATAAAATAAAACAGAGAAATATATTATCTTTTTCCTCCATAAATATGCCGTTTCTTTACATTTTATAAAAGATCGAAATCTCGGCGCAGGTTGGCGTTTTTTTTTTTTGATTAAGTTCTTGATAAAAACAATTTTTTCAATTATTGACTTCTTCATAATTCGATCTAAAGCATAAAATATTTAAATTATTATAATTTAAATTAGTACTATTTATGCGAAAGCTACGCTTTGTTACAGAAGCAGTTTGGGGATAAGATATAATACATAAAAATAGATAAGTAGGTACAATGTTAGCACGTTTAGATTGTTTAATAGCATAAGTTTGTATATAGAATTACAAAATTTTGATGGCACATAATTTAAATTACGTCTCATAAATTCGATAGTTCTGTAACTTTAAATTAAATAAGAAATTATTAACGTTCTACAGTCTACACTCTTATGTAACGCTTTGTTACGAAGATTTATGTATGTAAATTGTATTACATTTACAGGTTACCTGCAAATAGCTGTAAATATCAGTTCTAATGAGAGGTTTAGCCCGCGTCATGCAATGCGTTGTCAATCTTTGTGAATCTTTTGTTTCTACCGGAGAATGTACATATTGTGAAACTATCGTCATTTCATCGAATGAGAGAATTTTGAACTCGTTTATGATTGCGTCTACGATAGTTTTGAATGTAAATATTTCATTCGTTATATTTCACAGACGTTAAAACACAAAACATTTATTTTGATGTCTGACTATTCTTATACAACCTCACTTGGTTTACAATTTAGTACTTTCAACGTAACCTAATAATATATTACACGCTATAAAGTATTTATGAATATAATTAGTAAATCCGAAAATCAAGCCTTGAAAGACGACACACCTAGTTTTCTTTGTTATAACGAAATATTAAAACAGATATAAAACAATGCCGTCAATCATTGCCGTTATAATATATCAACCAATTTACAAATTATATATATACATTATCGGGAATCACCTCTATCTACCGCATGAAAATCCATTCATTAGACATTGAGGTAAACGTGAATAAACAGACAGACACGGCGACTTTGTTTCATATTGGTGGATGGTGTTCACAATGTGATGATTTGTGGAATACACTTGACACACTCGTATGTGAGAAAGCGTGACGAAACTTAATGTTTAATATAGTTAATTATTAGTTAGAAAATGTAACTTTTAAGATAGATCTAATATCAGCAATTTATTCCATAGTTTAATGTCAACCATGGAAGATTATTTGCGTAAATCAAGTTTATTGCATAAATCTTAAGAAACGTCTTTCAATTATTACAAGGATAACAACGGAATGACTAAGTATTCATAGAACTTTGTAAAACAGACAATGTATATTTTAGCTAGCATCAAAAATGGAGAGAACATATTAAAAAATAAAATAAAAGAGATAAAAAAATTTTTAATAAATTCTCCATCATATACCTATCTTTCTTGCATTAGAAAAAGAGTTTGGTGTTTCTTTTATATAATTCATTGTTCTTATTTCTTATTTTACAATTGAATATTTCTTATATGTGGTTACGGTTTTTGAAATTGTATTTAGGGTAAGAAATTTATTCTCTGTTGATGCTGTCATAATTGTGAAACATTTAAAATAAACAAATTGTAGTATTCATTTAGTAACTTAAACAGCTGTCTCCTCTATGATTATACACCTTGACCACATGCTCCCACCGTTACGTTTTTGATGAATTTTAGAGAGAGATCAAACCTTGCGAAAAGATATAACCTTCTTTTAATCGCTTTTATACATATGAGACGCATCAAATAGTGTCATTTGCGCAATATTACTTTGATTTTTTATGCAAGATATATAAAAATATTCTAAAAACGGCTTGTTTTGACAAAGTTTAAATATAAGTCAATACCAAAACTTCAGTGTGTCACTTTATTGCCGCAGAATGCTGCTTATGCCCTGTTCCAAGCTATGCAACAATTTGATTGACTCACCCTATGTTATTTCAAAACTAAAAATCTGTATACCATGAAATGTTGCAAGATATACAACCTACAACAAAGCATAATATAAGGCTTAAATTATTGTTAACAATGCAGATGGCGGCGCTGAAATGAAGCGAAAAACTAGATATTATCTTTTTTTGTAGCTGCTGTGACTTTGTTATGTTTCTTGCTTTGGACATGGTATAGATTATAGAATATCGTTATCTTTGTATATGTAATAGTTGTTTTTTATTTTTAGTTTATTGAAAAATTAAAATTTTTGCATGCAGAAATAATTTTTGCGCTCCTGTAATTGAAGCTCCATTTTTAGATTTTTTTGTGTTTTTCTACAACTTTACTGTACAACTGTACAACAACTTTTAAAAGTTGCAGCTGCGTTGGAGCAACTTTTAAAATAAGCTAGAACGGCAACATAATTTTTTTTAAGTTAAAATGGGTAAAGTATGACACAAGAATTCTAAATTTGAATATATTTTATCATTCAAAAATGATAAGTATTAATTAATATTAATTTTGATTTATAGAGATACAAATCATAGGTCGATTTAAATATTTCATAATATGAGAGCCAAATCAGTTGCATGCGTATGAGCCAATTTTCTTACGAAATCAGGGCTTGGCTGGGAACATTTGCAGATGACTTTAACAAATGAGATGTATAATGTATATTAGTGGGCCTGTTTTCGAACAGGAAACCCGCTATATCTTGACATCTTACAATGTTGCCAGTGTAAAAAATGATATCAGGTGTAAATAACTTAGAAATTCGAATTCGGCGATGGCCACAATTTTTTGTTTGTTTGTCGGAATGTTTTTTACTATCTTATCTACCAAATAAGCCTGCTCCAAGTGCAGTTAATTTACAACCGAAATAAAAAACCACCTAAGGACACATTGGTGCACTTCTATGTAACGGGAAATAATTTGTTTAAAAAGAAATCTATGTCTCTGGCGCCGGTAAACGTCTCTACGAAAATTTATATCATGCACTTAGATGAAACAGTCACACACATCGATCTAAACGAAAAAACAATTATAAAGTTCTCGTTTTAAGTATTATTTATGCCTTTGAGTATTAGTGTTTACTTTTCCATAAATATTTACTCTCTACATTATGCTGTAATAAGTATTGAAGTAAACAACAACTTTCCTCAACTAACTTCTGCCATAATATTCGTATTTGCTTATCTGAGTAATAATTTTCATTTAAAGTTGTAGTTTTGGTTTCTAGACCATAACATAGACATCTAAATGTTACATTAATACAAGTGTGATATGTAACACTATGACAGGGCTATATTTGTCATTTATTATATATTATAATTTTCTTATTATTAGAAACTTATTGTTCCACGAAAATTCTTTATTTATAAAAAAATATTGTTGCAATTTTTATCGGACATATCGAACCTTAATAATGATTTTTATCGATTTTCTTGCCTTTTTACTGAAAAATGACCTATTTGACACAAGGATGGAGTAATATAAATATTTAAAAAAATGATGTAGAACCGTTGTAAGAATATTTTTATGTTATTCATCTTTTGTTTTTTGAATATGTTTTAACGAAAAAATAAATTATAATATTGTAATTCTTATTTCCCTAGGCTTTAAAGACTCACCTCCATTGGTAAGATCCATCTGGATTTTGTTCTTGTGTCTGTCTGATGATGGGAATTACATTCTGTGGCTGGAAGGGTTGTTGGGGGTAGTTAAATTGTGGCGCACCGCAAGCGATCGCCGCGAGAGCTGATAGTACCAAAAACTGTAAAGAAATTATATTTTGTTTATCAAGTTGTAGTTTGAATGTTCTAAGAATTGCAAGTGAAATTAAAGACAATTTTAAATCAAACATGTTAATTACAAAAAAAATTACATTTACTGGACACATCTTCGTAAACTGTATGTAAGACCTATCTCAATCCCGTCAGCTTTTACACAATAAAACCGCATCACAATAAATCCATTCGTTTAGGAACTACGATGTACAGAGACATGGGTTTTTCTACATCTGTCTATCTGTCTATGGAGACACTTCAAACTTGAATCACTTTTTTTGCGTCGGAGTTAATAGAGTGGTAAGTATACAAACACTTAAGAACATAAACAAAGAGGCTGAGAAAAGATGAATTTTAAAAATAATTTGGTTAAAGAAAAAAGTTTTGTTATAGTAAAATATATTTATGATAGAATCATTTATCTATTGCTACTCAAGATATTGGAATATGCTTGTATTTCTAAATATTAAATCACAATATAACTTAGGTATATTAAAAACATGTATACAACTCACCGATTTCATTTCTAGATTATAATATAAAAATGATAGTGATGATCGTCGGTGGAAGTGTGAAGGAGGAATGATTTTCAGATCCAGCGCAGAGGCTTTTATATGCGTCTGCGCATCGTGAAATTAGAGTATATTCGACAGAAGCAGGCTTGTAACATCAAAGTGACGCCCGCCCGCCCGCGACTTGATACAATCCCTTTGAAATATTTTATACTAGCTTTAACTCGCGACTTTGTCCACATATCCATATACAATATAGCGTTTATAACTCATAAATAGTCTAGCTTCACATCATTTAAAAAAAAGTTCTAATAATGTTTGAGTTTTTTTGTTTTAAATGGAAAAATATATTTATTAATTTTAATATAGAATTAACAAAAAATTTTTACAATAATGTACTTAAAAATATATTTACAAAAATACAAAAGGCTCATCAAAGCCGTTAGGGTGCGTATCCAAAATACTGGCTACATTACCGCGTTGTATTGCTAAATGGAGAAATTTTTTTCCTTTTAAAATATTAGAAAACTGTTTACTACATCCTTATATATGTTTGTCTGTTAGGCTTTCACGCCTAAACCACCGAACCGATTTAAACGAAATTTAGTACAGAGAGTAAATATAGCATGGCAGGTTACCATAGTTTTTTTTTAAACTTTAAACAAATATTATTACAATATTTACACTATGGTTACCATAGTTGAAATATATATTATATAATTGGATGAAATAAATAATAATAAATAATTGTTGGTAAGTTTTATTCCCGTTCTGTTAAATCTGAAATTTCGTAATGAAATGAGCGCAATGTCTATATGAAATCACGCCCGATATCTCAACCATGAGATCATATATTGACATTCAAGTATCAATATCAGTTTGTGCAAGTCTTCTTAGGACACAATAGTCATCCTCATATCCTTGCCCTTTAAAAAGTATTTAGCACATTTTACGCTACTGATGCCAAGGACAGATGTTTTTATTACTTTAACATGTACTGAAGAATTTTTTTTCGCATTATCATGACTCTATTGTTTATGTACATAACTTCCTCCAGCCAGTATACGGTACGGTGTTGCAGGCTCGGTGCCGAACAGAAGATAACCTTTGTGTATTTGTAAATTAAGATTTTTATTTCCTGTCTTTCTCTTGGTGATTCATGGTGGCTCGAGTCACATAAGGTTAACTGTGATATACCGACATTTTGTTCCTCTCAAGTCCAGTCTCAATAGATAATTTTATGTTAAGCTTAAAACTTCAACTAATATTAGTTTCTTTGTTCGTCATCTTTATTGACTATTACAATAATTTATAATGTTGTATATTTATTTATCTGCTATTTTAATTTTCATATTAAGTATATGAATATATGTATAAATGATCAAAAAATGAATATTTTAAATATGTTTTTTCAGAACATTACCGCGCTTCACTCTTAAGATTAGCTAGATTATATATTGATATTCAAGTGTGAGGAATCTTATAACTAGTTTGTGCAATATAATTTATTTGAAGGTAAGTAAATGGAAACAATATAAAGTTTCATTTTGAAAATCTCAAAATGCCTTAAAATTCAAATTTGTAAACTTTAAAACAAAAAATGGAATAACAAGTGGTGCAATCGTTTAAAAATACGACACCACACACATGCAAGCATACAAGCCCAAAGATAAGTCAATCTTATAACACCATATTTTTACTGGTTACCCGAGGCACACATAACCTTGAACGATTCACTCTTCAGAACTGTTCGTATATTGTAAACCAACTTTACGAATCATTAAGTAATTCAATCATTAATTTTTACGCGCCCAACACGGATCAGCTAAGACGTATATGGCATAAATTGATTGCTTCCCCATATTCGAAGACATTTAAGTGATAATAAAGCTCAAAGAATTGTTTAAATTTACACAGACATTTTATTGGGCGAGCTAAATCAAGGAGATGCTATTTTGCTTAGTGTATGTTGAATCATTTAAATAAATGAAGTTTGGTCTTAATTTTGAGTACTAAATATAGACAAAATTAAGACCAAATTTCGGTACACAGGTTTACAAATGAAAATATAATTTTTAAACTTTACGAGTATTGTATTTAAATTCAGTTCATATAGATTAAGTGAGACATTTCTTCTGTTTATTACTGTCTGTTATTGTTTAATTTATCATGTTTTAAAAATATTAAGACACTTTCTTTTTCTTTTATTATTTCGTTATTGATCAAAATATTTGGAAGACAAGCTTTTAATTGTTAATTTTGTAATATAAAATAAGTAATCATCCTATCTGCCTAACTCAGTTGGTCACGCAGTGTGTTATTAAATACGCTTAATATATTGAAGCTTGCATTCCTTGGTTCTGAACAAGTGTACAACATCACCATTTTTCAACATTTTTCATTTCAGTTTCCTACTTTTGATTGAGGGCGCCCATGTCTATGGTGGGAGAAAAACAAAGGCAAGATATATTTCCTACAGTGCAGCGGCGTGATTTCGCTAATATATTTTAGTAATATTTGTATTTCAATTTCTTTAGAAATTTGTCTTAAAATTTATAATAAACTACGCAGCATAATTAAAGTTTGCCAAAATATATCTAATTGTTTATTTCCGTATCCTTTTCAATAACCATTAAAATAAATCTATTATTATTCAAATTTCATTCTGAAGTTTTGTCGGAGCCGTGACCTTTTTTATTGTTTTATTATTTAAATAAATAATTTTATCCAAGTATTATGATTGATGACTGCTATTATGCGATATTCATCTTAGTATCAATTTGATTTTAAGTGAATATTATGTAGGCATAAACTAATTGAATATTTGAGCATCTACTGACTTTGTTTTCAAATTATATAAAATTCTAATTTTAAGTAATATAATGAACTTATAAGTACATATTATAAGCTTAGATTAACGTTAAAAAAAATTAAACGTTTTGTACAAAAATTAATTGTAATTTGTACTTAAATTACTTTCGTAGGTAGAATGTCTATTGTCTATGGTCGACGTAAAAGGTGACATTAATCGATCTATAGATAATATATCTAAAATATGTACAAACAGCACTACAAGATTGATGACTATCTGTAACTTAGGTGCTAGAAATCTTCCTATAATTGACTAATTCACAAATTGACCCCTTTATCCCGATAAAGGCAATAGCCACAAGCAAAAGGATCTAATTTATCAAACTCGGACTCACAATGATAGACCTTAATTATAATTCTTGTTAATGTAAAGTGCACGTCACATATGAGGCAATTTATGTAATATAATATCTATACATATAATATTATAATTGGATCCGACCTACGTCTGTACCAATTTTTAAGAGAACTATGTCTTACGAGGAGTTTTATATCTAAAACTTAAAAGCAGACGAACTCTTAATATTAATTACTAGCTGACCCGGCAAACGTTGTTTTGCCATATTAATTTTTGGGGTGAGCTACCTTTATCACGTAGGGGTGTGAAAAATAGATAGTAGCCGATTCTCAGACCTACTGAATATGGATATAAAATTTGGTAAAAATCAGGTAAATCTGTTTCGGAGGAGTAAGATAACTACGAGTAACATTGTGACACGAGAATTTTATATATAAGATATAATTTTTGTCTATACATATATTAATTCGAAACGTATTGTCTAATACGACAAAACTTACGTATATCGTTATAAAGCAAAAAATTGTATTTTTGTTTCTAATTAATACAGAACGGAATAGCAGCTAACAGAGAACAATTTTTAAATTTCAGTTCAACTATAACTATTGAAACCAATATAAAAAATACTGATGGGAAACTGAACTATTTCTAATAGATATATTTTTTAATATCACGTGAATGTAATTACATCGTTACTATTCAAGAATTGATTAATTAAAAACAATTTACTATACGCGGTACAATTGTTTTTTGAACGTAGAGTTATGTCTCTATCTTATTAATAATCTACTTTATATAAAAAGACGTAAATAGAGTTGATGTCAAATTTAACAAGGGCATAAAACTATCATATTTACATTCATCCAAATCGGTTCACGGACGTCGACGTAGGAATGGAACATACAAAAAAATACGCGTCGAATTGAAAACCTCCTTTTTGGTTTTTTTTTTTTGAAGGTCGGTTAAAAACATTGACCTAAGCGCGGTACAATTGTTTTTCGAACGTAGAGTTATCTTACATTACATTCTACTTAATTTGAGTATTCGGGGCGGATCATTAGTATATGATAAAATTATAATAAATATTATAAATTATCACAAAAACGATAGATTACTTCAGCTGTAAGATCCCTTGTGGAGCTCGTTAAACTATACATTGGGTGTAATTACATTATTAGTGCGTGAAGAGTGAACATTAACCTTTGAAATATTCTTCTTAAATGTTATACCTACTGCGTTCAACTTTTTGCTACCTTGTTATACCATAAATGATTTTTAATAGATGACCCACTGACAGTCATATGACCTATAGGCCTATGTACTTTTTTTAAATTTTAACTATAATGAATACCTATTTTTTACTCTGTATAGAAACCGTGCTTTCGTTACCTTTTCATACCTCGGTTGACTCGTGTATATTACATTTAATACTATGCTTCACAATAGTATAATATCAACCAAAATTATTTTATATTCAATCATTTTATCTAAACTTAATAGATATATAAACTGCGTTATTGATTATTTATTACAACAATATTTTGCTTAAAATGTGACATTGAAGGTCCCATATGAACATCATTTCTTTATAATTTCGAACGGCAATTTCAAGAAAAATACCTTATTTAAATTTTTTGGTTTCCAGCTTTTGGGTAATTCTAATTTTCTTAAACACAACCTAAAATACTAAACTAGAATTCAAATTAAGACAAATTTAAAGTTTTCAGTTGGTTTCAGGAAGAAATACTTTTAATTTTAAATATGTAGATAATATTTTATTCGCAATTTTATCACCGTAAGCATAGAATGTAGTCTCAGAAAGTATCATTAGCGAAAGAATTTTTAAAATAGGTCCAGTATTTTTTGAGTTTAATCTTTACAAACATAAATACTAAAGTTTTCTCATTGTAATATTAATATGTGTGTATAGTATGCAAAATTTGCATATTGAAATTCTCAATTATTGGATCACGACTCACGCGCGAAATTCGTTTCGAGAATGAGTTGTAAAATTAACTTAATAAAGCTTGTTAAGTCTTTATGTTTAATAAGTGGAGTTAAGAAAGCTTACTCAATACTGACATGACTGTTTTACTAGTACCTTTTCTAAATAAATTCCCACAACTCTTCCTACTTCGGCAATTCTTTCAGGGTCACCACTGTAAAGTTCTGGAATTCACGTCCTGTTTCCATTCGTTTGGCTTCTTGTCTTCCTTCAAATCTCTCCTCCACAGGAACTTCTTATTTCTATAAATGTTCATGATTCATGCAACACCTAGGCTAGGATACCGCTTAGGCTATTTAATTTGAATTTTATTTGTTATTGTTACTGCTTTAGTAGTTTTCGCACTTTCCCTTTATTTTTTTTATTTTTTTCCTTGTTGGGTTGCCTAAAACTGATCGCTGTATAGCGATAAAGCCGCCTGTTGCACTACAATAAGCCTAAGTTGTTACTTGTATTATATTGTTATTACAACGAAGTGTTGATAAATGAATGAATAAATTAAAAAATAATTTAAATGAATTTGAAGAAAATTTTAAAAACCTCCATCATGATGATTTAGTACAAATAAAATATAATAAATGAATGAAGTTATCTTCATTAACTAGGAGCTATGTATAATACCAGAGATAAATACACAGACCAACAGACAGACAAGTCAAATTAATAATAATCTTAATATTCTTATGTTTTTATTTAAAGTTAAAAAGTTCGTGCAAGTGCCCCAATTCACTTATAAAATAACAATTATCTTCGCGAGTAAATTTCACTAAACTTCGCAAAAATCAATAAAAATTCCTTGAAAAATATATTCGTGTTTACAAATAAAACTTTAACAGTTTAATAAAGAGAAAACGTGATTTACTATTTCAATTTTTTACCCATAATACGCGAAGATGGTCTACATATCTGAGGTGAAATAAAAATTGTTCGTAAAATTGCCAACCGTTGGAATGCATACATTATTTTTAGTACAACACCTCATCCTTGCTGTTATTGCGTAGTTATTATTGACTTTATAGTTTGAATACATGATTTATTATGAAAAGTAAGGATGACCAATATTGTATCGTTTCTTGTGGCTATAAAAGGACACTTAGATTAGAGGCACATTCAGTTGTTTAGTTCTTGTACTGAAAGCTTTACATATGTAAATTAGCTTCTAACACGAATAAAAAAATTGGTACTGGCGACTAGGTCTGTGTAAAAATTATACAAGAATTATCCCTTCTTCAAGGTCTCAATTATATTTATGTTAACATTCAATTGTTATCGGTCGACGTTTTAGCAAATGTAACCTACCTTAGGTAGATAATGGCTAGTAGTTTATAGAGAGAGAATTGTAGTGTTTTTAATTTTTTTATGCATAGTGATTGAATTGTCTAATAATAATCCTATTTAATATACTAAAGATAAAGTGAAGTCCCGTGTCCCCTAGTGGGGTATGGGGCAGATGCATTTCACATCTATTTCACTGATCGATTTTTTTTTAGGGGCAAGTAGGTGATCAGCCTTCTATGCCCTGCCAGACCGAGTTTTTTTTTTTATCTCCACCGGGAATCGAACCCAGGACCCCTCGGTTGTAACACTTACGCGCTTACCACTAGACCAAGGAGGCGGTCAAGATAGCCAGTAGCTATAGTTTATATTATAATACATAATCTAGACATGTACAATATTAAATTAATTTTTTTTTGGCCAAATTAAACTTTTCAAGAAACGTTTTCCAAAAAAAAAAAATCACGGCTTTTCCAAGATAGAGACCACTTCGTCAAATCTCAAGTAACTTTTTGTCGTTAAGGTAAATCAACTTTTATTTTTGTTTGAATAAAATCATTTACATAAGATCATTGTAAAGAACACGTAAATTCATAACAACCAATCTTCATAATGCACTAAGAAGTATCAAATTGAACAACAATAATAATTCTACAAAGCAAATATTTGGAAGTAGGGTTAAAGGTTTTATGATTGTCCCTTACAGTTTGGCATCGACTTCTAAAGTATGAATTATTAAACAAAGAAATTAAACTCGGTTCATAATTAATTGGCTGCACACAAAAAAACATATCCCCGAATTGAGAATTTTCTTTTTTAAAGTCGGATAAAAAGAGTGTAAATACCAAGGTCATCATATAGCAAAATATGTAGAAATAGACACTTTATTTTATTGCATTTTAACAAAATTTCGTAAAAATGACCTAACGACCATTATATTGAGCGATTATTATTCATAGAATAGTTTATTTATTAGATTAAGTAAATGCAAGGTTAAATTCTAAAACAGGTTATTCAAGTAGGTTATTTAATTAACAAAATAATGAATGGTGATAAGTGATCATAATGATTAGTATATACAATGGCAAACTTTAACTAATTGTCAATAGTTGTCATCTTGGTTGAGTATCTATGGTCAGATGTTATTGTCAAATAAATCAGTCCTTGATAAGATTATAAATTTCAAGGTGTCTATGGTGTCCATGGTGGATATAGTACCATAGACACTCAATATATATCTTGTGATCTAAAATCTTCTATTTTTCGCAGGAGAAGCAATAAATTGTCCTTGGGGGGAACTGGCTGCTGCCGTCGGAGGCAAAGTTTTTAAGTACTCCAGAGCCTTTTGTATTGCCGGGGGAATTGGCGGAGGGGTAGGAAGATGGTCGCCCTGAAAAAATTATATAAAATATTAATTTAAAATGATAAAGTATATCATAAATAACCTATTTTTAGTACATTTTTTCAGTTCGCACTTATCTCGAAATCTACAAAAGCGTATTCACCCATAGATATAGTGTTTACAAGGTTACAAGGTTTTATATATACAATTTACTAAAGGTTACTTTTGTTAATTGTAACGCGGATAAAGTAACGGATATCGGGTAACGGGCCATGTGAAATTTTTATTTTTGCATGATAGAAGATTTATTTTTCAAGTTGTATGACAAATTAAATATCTATCACGATTTTTAAATAGTGCTTCAGGTTTTAGGTAGTTGATAAAAATTTAGTAATAGTTTTGACAGAAATCGGGCATTATTTTCGTTAGTAAATGTTGACATTAAATAAATTATTTTAAAATTTATGAGAAACATACGCTGTCAATTAATTTTAACAGTTTATTGAGTTTGTAAACTCAAAAAAAAAGAATCAAAAAGTAAATTTTGTATTCTTTTCCGCTTCTTAAGCTTCGATACACAAAACGCGAATTCTCTTTCTTAAACAAAATTTTACAACGAGAATAATGCAACTGTATTGTAAATTGATGATTTTTATGATCGTCTTAGAGTTATTTATGACTTTAAAAGTTACTTGTATTTTTGAAACTACCGGTTTACCGTGATTGAAACGTAACCTTATTACTAAGATGTCACCAACGAAATCAGTGTCAATGTTAATGGAAAAACCGCGTTTCACAAACTTAGGGCTTGGTGATATTTTGTGACATTTGCGTATTACCTAAGGCCTAAGCTTATCGTACTCGCCTACGATGTCTTCCTTAAGCGCATTTACGCAATTATGATTCAGCTTGCAGATATTCATATCAGCATATGCGTTCTCACCACACCCATTTACTTAAAGGTTCATATAATGTACAACGACTTAATTTTTTTATCTTATTATGTGCTAAAATATTTCAAATTAACATAATTATACACTATACTAGGTGACCCGGTAAAAGTTGTTTGCCATATAAATTTTAAATTTTTAGTGAATATTTTGATATTGATCAGTTATCGACCGTTGAGTTTAAAAAGTTATTATAGTACTAATATCGGTATTAAAATGGGTTTGGGGGTCGGTATTAAAGGGTGAAAATTAAGAGTTAGATATATGTTTCATTTTTTAGCTAAATCATGAAAAATAAAAATAAATGGCCAAAAAATTAAAAAATAAAATTTTGGCATGGCCCATCCTTATCACTTAGGGGTATAAAAAATAGTTTACAACCTATTCTCAGATCTACTAAATATACAAAATATCATAAAAATCGGTCAAGTCGTTTCGGAGGAATTTGGTTACAAACACTGTGATACGAGAATTATATATATACAGATATATATGAATTAGATGGAAACTAAAGCGAAAAAGGAAAAATCATGTTCACAATGTAAATACAGTTTGATTAAAGTAGACTATATCCAAAAAAAACCATCATAGTACAGTCTGAACTTTATTTTGGCCTAGATAGCCTATTTTTCAGTAGCAAAGTTAAAAAATGTACATGAACCTTAGTTTTGTGTTTAATTTTTAATTTCTTCACACAATTTACAAAAATAATTAATTAATTGTTTTATGCGGTCCCAGCCTCCAAATTAGAGTCTGTAATTATCTTGATGTTTGAAATCTATGTAAACCTCATCTTTGTATTGTAGAGCGTGTCGTGGAAATGAATATTGCATATATTTCGGTCGTATAAAAGCCAGCCTACGTAATAATGAACAAATGTCAATTTACATAAGACCGCTTCGTTACGCGAGCGATACATCATTGTACTTTCGTCAAAACAAAGGTCAATACTAAAAGATAATTTATCATGTCCTAAAAAGATATAAGAAATACGGAAGAAAAAAAATAAAAACACTAAAGCTTGCCTTACACATCCGAAATTGTCTATCTGAATACAGATCCTTAATTATAATTCCATACATTGACAAAAATTCATAGTCTGAAAAAAACTGAATTAAGTGGAGCATAAATGTTATTTATATGGAATTCTGGGCATTTTGAATTAAGAATCTGAATTCAAATGTGTGAGGTCAGCCTAAGATGTTTCTGATTCTACTAACAACTAGTTGTAATAAGCGATTGGCAATAATTTGAAAAACCTTCGTGTTAATTACAAATAAGATTAATTAAGATTAAATTAAGGGTTAAAAGATGTTATGTAAACAAAATAAACTGCATCAAAATCAGAATTTATGAGAGCTACAATGACAGACTGACACACACACATCAAATCACACGCGTCAGGGGTTAGAAGTATTAGATTAATTTAATTTAGTCTTTAACCGCTACATTCATTAAGATATATTTATGATTTATGATTTGAGAGAGAACTTTATTTACTCAGTAACGTTGTAACACGTTATCGGCAAGTAAAACTTGCTATTAATTTGGAGGTTTAATAATATTTTATGTTGTTATCACTACATTTAACAAGTTTACCTCAGATTTGTTGTTGACGACTCCATAATAAACTGATCCATTGGGCTATAAATTTCAACAAGTAATAAAATGAATTAAAGTCAACTTACAAGGCTGTTTAATTTAAAATATAAAATTTCAAAATATTTATGAGTGATTTAAAAAAGATATTTGATTTCCTTTACCATATACTTATGACAAAATTAAATTTAGTTTTATGAAACGCTGACAGAGCAAATTTTACGAATTTGCATAGAATATTTGTTAGAAAATGTATCTAATAATATATTCAAACTTCTTATGCTATAATAAATCAAACTTATCTTATATGTCATCAAACGTGAAAGTATAAGTCTTCAAATTATTAAATAAAATAAAATAAATATTAGATTATGTATGCATAGACTTAGCAATGAAGACGGATCGCCTTTAAATTTCTTACAAAACTGGTATTAAAAGAGTTATTTTCTTTTAGAGCTGTGTGATATACCACAATAATAATTTTATTTTCGGTAACGTTTGAAGTTCTAAATATAATTTTTATTTAGTTTTACATGAATATATGCAATACGTGATATAACTTTTAATTCAGAAATTATACATGTTCTACATACATTTTAAATAAACGAGTTCTTCCTACGACCTTTAGAGTGCCGTCAACGCAGGTGCATATATAGGTATACGATAATAAATGCCTTTATAGCCCGTCCATGTCGTGGCCAAATCTTAAAATTTGCTATTTTAAGATGTGACCAAAGCAATCTATCGTTTCCGGATATGAAAAGCTATATGCATGATAATAAGTATGTAACCATGAGCACCCAACAATCATGATGTATTATTTTTCATGAAATAGTAGTACTTCTTTTGGCTTTAATAATGTAGGTATAACGTAGGGCAGACGAGGCTTATCTAAGAAAATCTGTAGCATTTCCGAAGTATATTCATGCGTGAAGAGAAATACTCGTACTTACTTATTTTACTTATTATAAAAATATATTGTTTAAAAACAATAAAATAATTGTTGGTTGCCTGGAATAGATAGCTGATTAGCAATAAGGCCGCCCGTTGCACTCCAGTGCAACAAAGTGTGTAAAAAAATGATTTGTATTGGGTTAAAACTATAAGAACCTGTGGCTGGAATCCATTTTCATCAGCAATGTATGAAAGGGATATCGGAGTGCCGTCTGGCGACTTATAACTGAACTTCCCTTCTGCTACTTGCACTTCTTCACCCTCGCCCTTGCCGAAGTTCTTTACATATCCAGCTTCTTCTGCGTTTATTTCATTGCCAGTTTCATATCTAGAAAATTAATGACATAAATGGTAGCTGTGGTAAATGCTAAGTCATGGTTTTTATATGTTGAGTTGAATAATAATAGTTTTTGCAAGTTTCGAAATGTGTTTTATGTATTTCATATTCTTTTTTATTGTGCAATTTATTTATTTTTATTATTTTTAGGTGTAGGTTAAGGTTATTTGTTGTTAAATAAAACATTAATTATAAATAAGTATCTAAATACTATGTAAAACAAGGTAATATAACATGTATTTATCTTTAATCTCTTTATAAACACAAGTAATTAATACTATGTATATTATAAATTTATATTATATTATATCCAAAAAATTATAATAAGTTTATAGAAATAAAATATTTTTGAATTCATTTATGTTTCTAAATCATTAAACCCAAAATCGGAGTTAATTTCGCCATCTCTCGCATATTTCGTATCCGTTTTTGCCTTAGAAGGCATAAAATGTCAAAGTTGAACATATTAATTACTAGGATGCGATATCTTGAGATGAGAAGGTTGTGATTAAGCAAACGTTGAATTATAATTAAAATAGCACATTTGTTATTATAATTAGCACTCTTTAAAGCCAATTGATATAAATAAGCTGCAATATCTGGTTATGGCTGTTAACTTTAATACCTACAAGTGAAAGAAGTCAATTTCTTAACTCCCGATATATTTATTACAAATAAGAAGGATAAATTATTTAAAAAAAAAAACAGTTCTTGATAAACTATATGTGTGAACTATTTACATCACGTCACTCGATTTATTCAAAAAACCCCTACACCTAACCCCTACGTTTGCTTTGAGGGTTAGAAAAAAGTATTAACTGTAACAGTAATCTTTATAAATTAAAACCTAATACATTTTTTTAATGAGATGTTTGCATGCATTTTATAGAAATTATAATTCATTGAAAAAACATCTGATTCAAAGTAAGTTTAGGCCGTAAGTTGAAATACACAATCATATAATCACACAACGGTGATTTTTTTGCTCTATTTAACACCTTTTTTATTATACACATAATAATTTATTTGCACTTGGTAAATAGTCAGAAAATTACGAAGCTTAGCTCCTTTGTACTAGTCAAATCTTAGGAAA
Organism: Aporia crataegi; assembly: GCA_912999735.1. Classification (NCBI taxonomy): domain Eukaryota; kingdom Metazoa; phylum Arthropoda; class Insecta; order Lepidoptera; family Pieridae; genus Aporia; species Aporia crataegi. Next base: position 1,464,355 of record OU538742.1, read on the forward strand.
TTCTTAGGTGATGTGTGCTGTCTTTTCATTCAAAATTATAGTAATTCTATAACTCTTTATCTAAAATGCCACTTATAAGTTTATTTCTTGAGTAGTCTATAACACTACACTTACAGCCATTTATAGGAGCCATCAACATTGGGTCCTTCAATTTCAAATCGTATAATAGGGATCGGATCATTGGGCGACTGTACTGTTGCACCGAGAGCTGTTCCCACCAGGCATATTAAGATAACGGAAATCTGAAAAAGGACATTTTTATGAAAATCTAAGCTTCTCAATCATTGCCTCTCTAGTATCAAGACTCTGTTATTAGAAGCTGCCACTTCATGACCTTTTTAAAAATTTCAACTGCTTGCCGCTGTTCTATTAAGATAATAAATTTTATGATATACTATGGCATACAAATTTAGAAAATAATTAATCAGCTTTCCGGTTACAAAATTGAACTAAATGCTATGCTTGGGTTATGTGTTACATGATATAAATTAAATTGCTATAGTATTCATTATTTTAAAGCGCCTTTCAATAAAAGTATCATGTTTTTATTAATTTCATCTTTGCTCATATATTTGACTTGGCGTTTAGAAAGTTATAGCTACTGCGGATATAGCCGTAAGTATGAACTTGCATAGTATCATTATTTAGACGTTTCGCTAATGTCTATAATTTTGTTCGCGTTTAAAAAAGCTGTTAATGTATAAATTGAAAAGACAGTACGGTCCCGACTGCGTTGAACATAAATTATGTTGATATTATAGATGCTTACTTATCTGCAAACATGAGTTCTACGGCACTGTTTCATTTCGTTCTCAATTTTGTTTCTGCAGAATTACTTAAGCGCAAAAAAGCGCTGCCACAAGACTGGTAAAGTATTTTTCGACAACGTCTACGTTAATTATTTGTATGGAAAATCTTATAGCTGTTCAAGTGGTTAACAGCTTTCCGATAATACAAAACTTATCGAAAACTTCGAAAGAACTCATGAGTACTCATCATTGTTTACGTAGGTTAGCCGAGAACGTTTAAAAGTGCGTTTACTATTTGATGGGATGCATCGTAGCAACCGACATAGCGACGTGACAAATATATTATATTGAATTAATTTATACATTACTCCAATGCATGACAATAAATGTGTTTTGTACTTAATGCATGAAATAACGAGATTTTTTTTTCTGTCTGTTTTGCTATGATTATGTATTACATTGCTATTCAGACTTTTGAAAAGTTACGTAATATAAACAGATATACAAATTATGTAACACGTCTTAGTATTTCAGTTACAATATATTGTTAAACGAATGCCGGAAGGCTGTCAGGATTTCTTTGTGAGCAATGTGACGTCCGCGTATGTCAACCACACGTTTATTTTGCGGTTGTATTATTCTACCGTATGTACTTAAGTGTATGAGAAATTGTATGGGAAAAGTTTTTATGTCACAACTAATATTAGGTAATAAAGCGTATAAATATATAGATATATAAACGCTTTTATTTGTGTATTTTTTTGTAATTAATAAACACAACAACTACCAGTAATTGGTCCAGACCAATTCTAATTATTTCAATAGAAAGCTAGTCTCCAGTAGAGTACCTATTAGCACTATAAAAAAACAGTCTAACTTCTCATCATTAAACAATTTTAGAATTGGAGCCATGGATACAGAAAAATAAGAGTAAAATATATGATATAGAAGTAAAACGCTATAGAAGTATTTTCTCAAAGTTCAGGTGCTAAATATGTAAACACGATGCAAACGTCAAAAGCTCTTCACGTGCAAAACGTGACGCGAATAAAATGAAATGATGACAGTGAACTGAGAGAGGACGTAGATTTTACGATATAAACCTGACGCATTTCTTAGTAAAGTTTAAGATTAATCTTAAGGTTAGCGGAATGATTTACTGGGAAACATAGAAAAACACTTCGAATATCTAGAATCTTTGAGAAGATCTTAATCTTAACTGATATATTTAAACGTTATATAATTTTTATTATGACTTTGTTCATTACTTTTTTACGTTGGTGAATTAACTTTTGATTGTATCTCGATTTTAACTATGTCTTTAGAAAATTTCTTTTTTACTTGTATATATCTAGGAAAATATATAATGCACCCTTGGAAACGTGATGGTCGTTTGAGTATTTAAACAATAATAAAATCTACCTTACGAAGTCTCATCAAATATTAAATTTGCCATAACAAATTTACTGACACCCTCATTTTAATTGAGCTGTTTCTTATATAGACCGAAAAACGCACAGCTTCATTATAATTTTATTATTCGTATTTAGATTAGATTGATTTGTTCCAACTTTTAAATAGCCTACATTAAGTAATACAAAATTATACGTCGTCATTATATTAGTGTAGCGGACGCTACAAAGAAAACTGCGTGAGAAAACACGTGCATACACAAAGTAGTTTTTTAATAAAATATAAAAAATATTGAATTGATAACAATCAACCAAATTTAAAATATTTAAAATATCGAAGGAATTTTTTTAACTCTAGATTTCACTAGAAATTTCGTCCGCGTAGGCATATACAATATAATTCATATTAAAAAGAAAGAGTCAAGTTTCCGATATCTGAGAGAATTTTTAAAAACAGTTGTATAGTTTTGGGTATTACAATAATATTTTTTTCATTGTAATATTAATTTATTTTGGAAAAAAATACAAAAGAGAAAGGAATAAAGCCACAGTTTTAATAATTTTACTATTTCAGATCTTTCAAAATTAGTATTTTATTTACAAAATAAGTCTTTTTTTCTTACCATTATGACTATTGCAACAGCTGCTAAGTCCACAGTTGTAACACTTGTCTGGTTATCTTGTCACTGCATAGGGTTTATATACAAGTTTGTTTACCTACGAACTTTACCCAAACGCATCCTGATTCATCATTCTATACGAAACGCATGTTTTAAACGATTACTTGAATTATATGGCTTTTATATGTTAAACAAATAATCAGTTTTGGAAAAGCTTTTAAATAATATTTATAAGTAAGTAAAGATATTGAGAGGTGAGTATAGTTTTAAAGAATTATTATTATTTTTATTATGGATATGGAAGTTAAAGTTACAACTTTGTCGTTTAAAAGTAGAAATTCTAAATACTTGTCTAAAACTAGTCTAGGTAGGTAAATATTGTAACCATCTCAGTTAAACAATTAGTTCCGTAATTTTTTTATTAAAGTTATTGAAAAAGGAAGTTTTCAATTTGGCTCTATGTATATTTTTTTGTTTGTTTTTTAAAGCAATTATTAACTAATTTAAATGTTTTTCTATTATTATCAAACCTGCTATGGTTACATCATATAATAAATAAATTTTATCCTAAGACATATTTTAAATCAGTTTAAGTAATTTTATACAAATTAATGTTATTATATTTGATGGCCGATTAGCATAACTGGTAGTGCGCCAAAAGGTCCTGGGTTTGAATCCCGGTAGGTGCATTTATGGGTGTGACAAGACCACGAATATTTGTTTCCGAGTCTTGGTTGTTTATAAATTTATATATGTATTTATTGTGGTACCCTCGTTGTTACTTATTACCATAACACAAGTGCTTCAGCTACTTACTTTGGGTTCAGAGCAATGTATGTTAGTTGTCTCAATTATTATTATTTATTCGTTCACTTAGTCTCACATAAAGTTAGAATTCATGGAGACGTCCTTATTGTTAATAAGGTTTCTATCAGTTATTTATTGTGAGTTACATGAAACAGCATTCCAGAACAAAAAATAGTTTGATTTCGAAGGCAGAGGAACTGACTGTCTTAAGAACTTGCTAGTAAGGAGAATGATATAAGTGAAACTCAGAACTAGGCACAGCTTTGACACACCTTAGCGCAAAATTGTCTCTTATAGGTAAGTTTGCGCTACTAACAGCAGCATTCTGAGTGTTTTTGTAAATAAAATAGAATATTCTCATGATAAAACCCACATTACTTACTTATTTATACTTTTATATTTTTACTAACAGTAACTGCATTAATTTTTTATTACTAAGGCTATCTGCGTTGGTCAAACTTTATTATGAAATAAAATAGACGGATTACACCAGATAGAAAAAAGTTATACCTAGCTTACTAAAACCCTATAGAAAGGGCTGCGGGTCAAACCAATAAATTATTTCAACCACATGTGCACGCCTCTAATTCAAATATTTATATGCAAATATTATTCATAATTATTAACTAGTTTCGGTATAATATAATCATTTATGATGACAGATTTGTCCCTAGGAAAGTGATTAAAAATATAATGTTTTATTTGGATTGGATTTTTTGTATTAACTATGAATACGATATCTGAAATTAATATTCACAAGTAATTTAAAACTTTGTTACAATTTGTAATATTGTTAAAAGGAGCCTTATTTATAAAATATACATATATAAGATTAATATACAGTGTAAGAACTTCAAAAAACGTTTATGTAAATATATTATATAGTAACTGAATAAACTTTCTCTTCTTATCGCTAATCAAATGTTATAATCTGAAAGTGTACGTGATTAAAAATGACAAAGCATTTCATTTGAAATGAGGATACGAAGTAAATCTTTTTGAAGAAATGAAGTGAAGCATACCAAATTATATTATTTAAATTATTAAAATCTTATACAATTTAAGTAAGATTGTGCTGCTCATATAGCTAATAAAAGATCCATTAGATTATTTTTTACGAACTCTTATCAGTTTTAAATAATTCAGTGATTTACATAGCAGCAACTTTTCCAATAATATATCTGCAAAAATCAGAGACAATCTATGTACATATATTTATAAAAGAATAGGTTATTTTCACCATTTATAACTCAAGAACAGATGTAGCAATTTTGATGATCTCTGATTTGTTGGATTCCTTTAATCCGAGAATAGCATTTAAATAATTATTAATTATACAAAAAAATTCACGAACAAATGAAAAACGAAAGAAAATTCCTTTCATCCTACATTTTCTATGATATGACGTTTTAGGTGAAACGTTATTATTCGGAACTCTAAAGCGATACGAAGTTCGCGGGGTCCACTATTATTTAAATGAAAATGCAGTCATGGATAAGTAAACATTCATAGAGAAAAAAATTAATACAAAAAATTACTAATAATTGTGTAGGCACAAGATTATACTTTCTGACTACAATTGCTGAAAAGCATTGGAAATGTAGATAAAAATAAAGTAATAAAATTGTGTTAATATTCATTCCGATTATTTATTTAAATGTGTTGTACTCGCCTAAATTAAAGACAATATTATGAAAAATGTAATCTTGGAATAATACCACGTAAATTAATCAATTAATAACTGGTGTTTTATTTTATTAAGTAAACACGTGCACAAAGCGCCATAGCATAAGCGAAAAAGTTGCCACAGACTAAAAACATCATTAAAGTTGTCAGATTATGACAAAAAATATTTACCATCTTACAATAAATGTTGTTGAAAATTTATAACATTTTACTTTACTTTATTTCCATAAACATTGACTGCTTATATATTAAGTGTAGATAAGTATATAAAAGAAATTGTAGATGGCCAGTCATCATGCCAATTAATTAAATCATACATATATTTAAATAACATGGCTTGTACGTTACTAAATCCAACACGGACCGCTTAGTATCCATAAATGGCAGGGCTTTATTATGAAATAGTTAAAATCCAAATTAATAACTCGTTAGAATCTTGTTTTACAAATGGCATTACTAAACTCCAATTATCATATGTATAAAGATATCCTCAGTTTGTCTTGCCTACCAACTTTAAAAGACCTACGTTTTGTTTGTATTATTGTCATGAGATTATGACGACAATGATAAAAATTGATGTATGTATTGTTTATACGTACTGTTTAATATATCCAATTATACCAAATAAAATGTTCCTTTATACAAATTTTAGTTTCAATTTTTCTTTATTTCCTCATTTCTTTTTATTGGAAATTTACGCAATTTGGAAGAAAGCGGCCTCATTTATATCATAGTTTTTAATATTCTAGAATATTTTCTTACTTCAACAATTATGTAATAAATTTATGGTTTAAAAATTATCTAATTTAAAAAGTGTAATAATTCGTAACCTATAACCAGCCTTTTGTGCTTTTCAAACCAAAACAGTTTCATTTGTTTTTCCGTAAACCAAAGTCAGGACCACAAATCGAAATGCCCAATATGTGATCAACTAAGTCACGAAGATATTTAATGTTTTATTACTTAAAAGAACTTTAAGAAAGTTTAAAGAATATTTTATCTTTAAAAATTGAAAATACGTGAAAATCATCTGTGGAAAGTGTAAAGCTCGTTGAACTCTTTTATATGAGATTATGTTATTCTTATCGTCCAACGCGTTAGTATAACAATACAACGCGGTAATGTAGCTAGTATTTTGGGTACGCACCCTAACGGCTTTGATGAGCCTTTTGTATTTTTGTAAATATATTTAAGTACATTATTGTAAATATTCAATAAATTATTTATGTCTTTTAAATAAAAAAAAAAAAAATTATGATTATAAACATCAGATATATAGTTTAATGTCATCTGATTATTCCATACTGGCATAGATAATATGGCCTTACTATATTTTGTTCCTTTTCAGTTTAGTTGTTGTTGGAATTTTTGCTCCTCCTTTTCAAGTGCTATATTTGAAAAGACTTATAGAAACCTTATAGCAATAATTGGTTTTGACATTATTGCCAAAATATTGTAATAGGCGTTTATTTTTCGAAAGGTATCTATGAAAAGCTACAGATGCTCTGCACAATATATTGCTACAAGAAACTATGTTACCAATTTAGGATTGATTTTTTAATCTTATTTTTATAATCATTTTAAATTTCAATAAAATAAATAAAAGGATTGAAATGTATTGTACTCTAATCCAATTTATTAGTCTAAACGGGAAGTTCTAAAACCGAACACAAAAATGAAAAAAATATTAATATAATAATAATTTGTAAATGATTATTATTTTTGATTAAAATATTTAAAAAAAATAGTTGTTATCATCTCAAACTAGATATCAAAAACTCAATCGTGCGAAATCTTTTGTGTTTAATGTTTGGTCTTAGTCAACAGAATTTAAGAAGGTACCTAGTTTAAGTAATTAAAGAAAACAAGTTTTTAAAATTATTCAACATTTAATCAAATTAAAATATATGTACAAAAATACAAATTTTTTTTATACATTACAAGATAACTATCGCTACAAAAAAGAGACGACAGTTTTCATTTCAGTATTGAAGAATTCACGGGTATTTCTCACATCATTAAACCTAATATGGGCAGTGATAAGTATCTATTGGAGCGGTCTAATGACATAACTCCATAAAGAAAATATTTGCTTGTTAAAATGAAAAGTGAAATCCCATGGTAAGGTATGAGGCACACATAAGTTTCTACGTTAGTTGTACTGACTGTGCCCCACATAGACTTTATGTTTCCACGGGCTTCTAACCCGGAATTTCCGGCGTAACACGGAGTAAATGTACCGTAAACCACACAGCACTGAGGCGGTTGCTGGTTTAAATATCCGTAACTAACAATATAGAGTCATGCGATTAGAACCGCTCTTTAGCCTTAAAAATAATTAACAGTAATCTTAAAATACAATATCTAGTTCTAAATAAAAACATTACAAAGAACTATTGTACGGATCTTCACGGAAAGTGCTGAAATTACTTCTATTAACGCTAAAATTGACTTAAATGCTCATAGAGCATATATGTAACCATGGCGTGTGCATCTAGGTTTAGTTAAAAATAATTTTCACTGAAAAGTCCATTTAAGTCTATTGTTGGTAGTATTGTCCTCTGTAGTTAAGGGAAGCTTGTTGGTCGTTCAATTTGGAAGCTTCTGGATTCTTAGCTTCTAAAGCAACACGCTCCTGTAAATCAAAATACATTTTTTTTATTATGTAATATAAATTTAAAAAATCTGTATTTATTTAGGTTATTCTAAATATTTTAAGTTATAAAATTTTATTATTGCAAGCGTTTGGTTTATTTTACCCAAATATAGTTTTATCTAAGTATTCAAACGGAAAGCTTAGAGATCTTTTTTGTAGCATAACCTATTTTTATTGTTTGAATAGATCATATACATAAATCAAAAATTTTCCAAGAATATATGAATCGAAATTAATTCATGTGAATATATGTGTATATATCAAAGTAATAAAATGATTGTATAATTTTAATGTTAAATGAAGTAAACATTGAAACGACTTGACCTTGCTGGTTGTGCATCTTATAAAAAAGAAAGTTACCTCGTTAGCCTTGATTCCAGCGTAGATCAAGTCCAGTCCTTTTTGGATCTCAGGGGATACTGGTGGAGGGGTTGGGATGTGGTCACCCTTGACCCTGAATCCGAATTCATCGGCGGTGTATTCAACAGTAATGATCTGCCCATCAGGTGCTGTGTATGAGTACGATCCCTCTTGAACAAGAGCAGGAATGTTCTCATTGTCAGTGCTAACACTCCTAAGGTACCCTTGTTCTTGAGCGTGGATATTGTTTCCAGTTTCGTATCTGTCATTTAAAATATTATTTTCATAATGATGTAATATTTGCATGTTTATAACTCTAACTATTAGCCATAGCTTTGTTAGCATTACGTTCTTGAATTTTGGTTCATTTTTTAAAAGGTTATGTATCGTTTTCAGTTTTCCCTTACAATGTGTTTATAAAATGACATCACAATCAAACAGCTTAGGCATAAGCATTATACAAACAAACTCACATTCGTATTTATAATACGATGCTATTCAAATTAAAAATCAAATAAAAATAAATAAACAACCTGCGTGATTGGCGTTTTTGCAATATAATAAAGAGATCATATTTTGCTTGTATGAAAAATAAGTAGAACCAAACAAAACTTGTTTTCGACTGACGTTAAATATTGTTTATTACTGATTACATTGTATAATACTTACGATGTTTTGTAGCTGCCATCTGTTGCTTGTTCCTTGTCGAAGTGAATGATTGGAATGTATGTGGTAGTTTCTAGTTGAACACGGGGTCTAAAATCTTCTACGGGCTTTCTGAACTCCTGTGCTGGCTGTTGCCTGTAGTCACCTTGTTGGTAGTTGTTGTAGTTTTGTTCAGCCGTCTGTTGATCATCTTGACCTTCGGCTTTGAGAGAAAGTCTTCTTTGGGGGACTGCTGCTGTTAAGGCCAGCGCTGCTGATAATACAACCTGTAATACATATTTTGTTTTTGAATACAAAGTTTTGTCCAAGGCAGTCTTGTAATTATATTACAATTTGTAATTTGTAATAATTAATTTTTGCTATATTATAAAAGTAGATAATCGCAATCACAGTTACAATGCAATATTTAATACAATCATATGCCAAAATCAGTTTTCTCGTGTAACTCATTTATTTGAACTACATATTTGTAATCAAATTACGGTACCTACTAAAGAATTTGATAAGATTTCAGAATACCTGAGATTGACAGTGAGATCATAGACTCACCGATTGTCACAGATTAAGATGGTATTCTCAAATTAAGATACAATAGCAAACCGAATTCATTAAGGAAAACTTGAATAAGGCTTTGATGATAGATTCATCTTGTTAACGGTTATATTAAGAGAATAATAAGGCAAATGATGTCACACGAGCTTAATCATATTCGGTGTCGTAAGATGAGGTGGAGCGGATACAATATATTACGACATTCACAGGTTGGGCGAAAGTGAACCCAGTAAAACATGCATTCGCTACGTCAATAACCCGACATTGTTTTCATTAAGTACTTTACGCTTCGTTACCATTGAATCTCACATCGAACAATGTATTGCACAATTCCAAGTCTAGTTCAGACGCAATGATCGTGAACCGGTATGATCTAACTTACGATAATATAACGATTACGTCTGATAAATTAATTTTACGATATCATGTCATATGACCTCTCATTTACAATTATATAATATAAGAATTAATAGGAATATTGAAGGTAATGAAGAGAAGTAAAAATATTTTATGAATTTTTGTCGCAAATATAATTATAAAACCTGTATAAGGATATCAAAAGGTATTTTTTTTTTGTAAAATCAAGTTCATTCGGAATTTTATTAAATAATGACGCTCTTTACCTAATAAAAAACTAGAAACTTTCGAAGTGCCATTTTCTAGAAAGAATTTTTCGGCTTCATGTTCAGCTATTTATAAAAATATGTTAACATATTAATGGCTTTTCAACGTGTAGACATTTTCAAAGCGTGATGTTACACCATAAATTATTGATTAATAAAAACTTGAGTGAATTATTTCCCAAAGGTTCGGGTTTTGTATGTCAAGGTCAACTCTCTGTCTGTGATCACATTTACATGACAGATGTTCACGTAGGCAATGTATGAATACCAATTTCGATTTTAAAAACCTTAACGTAACAGGTATTTTCATATCAAATAAAGAGATTGTATGTATTTGGAAGGGCTATCCATGGATCTGATTCTAAAAATTATTTCATTACTATGAAGCTAAACTCTCTAAAAAAACAAAGGGTGGATATCATGTTTTCGTAGATGAAGTCGCGAAAAAAATTAAATATAAATTTGATTTACCAAATATCGATTTTATTGCCGTTACAAAATTCTATTCCATCTTGAAATGTTAGGTCAAACTTTGGCTTGCGACCTAGAAAGTAATGTTATGCAAGTCTATGCATTTGTAAGAGAATATATGAGGTAATTTACTTAGTAATGATTATTAAATAGGTGATCTACTGTAAAAAAATAATTATGAAACACTTCCTTATTATTGAATAAACGCAATCGCAGATTATGCCGGGTTGCATGAACATTCGAATTTCAAATTCCTTTCAAGGCACCTGTCCTTTATAGACCGGCAATATCAAGAACGTAACTGATTAAGAAATAGAACTAATGTTAAATATCGCCATACACCCACAGTTATGTCAAAGTTCAACAACCGACGCGACTGCTGACCTTATTTCGTTGGATCTTACAGCCTCTTGCGGAAACTCTTGCAATTATTACATTCAAATCAGAGTGACCTAATTGCATACTAAAAATAATGATTTAATTTTTAAAGACAGATGGTGATACGATTCTAGGGAATTTCGAAATATACAACTAGGTTAATTAAAAGGTTATACAAATCATTAAAAAAATATATTTATGAGTGCCGTGTTTTTTTACGACATCCGAAACTTTTTTCGTACTTTATTGTTTTTAATTACAAAAATGTATAATACGCAGATATGAACTAATTACGACTTAAAAATACTTTCTTTAAAAGGTAGCAGGTTCAAGACTTACCAGTAACTTCATGGTGCTTGTGAGTAGGTGGAAGTGCAGTAGTGAAGTACGGTGTCTTCTCGGAACTATTCAGAGTGGTAGCTCTCCGCTCACTTATATATCACACCCCTGCCACTCGCTCTGCCCTGAGCCATCACTTTCATGCCCGATTTGTCTCTGCAGTATTGAATTATCAGTTATCAATATTTTCACGCTATACACATATACTCTCATACACTGTTGCCAAGGACTAAAATATTTATAATTAACAATTTGTTAGATAAGAATATATAAAACTTATTGAAGCATGTTATTACACGTGTAAATTTTGAATTAATAGTTTATGTTGAGTTATACACTCTGTAGATGAGTAATATGTGCGTAGTACAGAGATCAGGGATATAAATGCAAGGAAAAATTAATAATTTTATTTAATATGCATAAAAATAGGAATATGTACTTTTTATTATAAGACACACTTCATTGTATAAACAAGAAATAAAATAAAATTTAGTGAGTAAATAATCGTAAAAAATATAATGAATATATGCTCTTAAATGATTTCAAACTATTTTCTTAAAATAAGAATTTAGAAATTTAATAGGAAATCGAATTAGGAAATGCTTTCAATGTAATATAGTGTTATCTTTTTTCTATTGATACGCACAAGGAAAAGCATTTACAGAGATCATTTATTACATAAGACGTTGTTTGTGAAGCAACGATCTTTTGAAACAAGTTCAAAGGGTGCCGGTCGCTCCTGGTCATCATTTACATTTTTATAAAGACGTTACAATCAATCGCATTTAAAAGTAATGAAATAATAGCTTTTGCGACATAATAACAGCCTCAGTGGCTACTTGATTCATGCCTCTGACATTCAAGTCATGTTGCGCTGGATGCCAGGGGTTTAAATCTCCGGGATATAATGAAAAACATTTTCATTCTATCCCAAGCCCATGTGTTGTAATCAAGACATTTTTTTTATGCCTACATAAAAAGCTCATTAAGTTTGGTATTACCTGAGAAGAAAATATATTAACGAGTGGATAAGACGCTAAAGAGATATGTCTGCCTATATTTTATGCATGTTACGGAATTTCACTATTTTGTGACATAAAATTATATTATATTTCATATTAAGAACTATAACAACTTAGTAGAAGAAAAATTATCCTTGTTATTTGTAAACCTTAACAGAACTATTATATTTGTTGTAGAAGCAATGCTATAATTAATTAGTGAACGCGTCAATTAAGTTTACATTTTTAAACATATTCTTACGCATTTAAATTGATTTTACACTTAAAAGTTAAAACATAAAATTTGTGTTATTTTATTTTATTTTATAATATAAAATTCCAAGAAGTCTATTTTCAAAAAACTAATAAACTGTCTTTACTTCTGCCTTCATGTTTTAAAGTGATAAAACAATTTTGTTGATACCATAAATTAAAAAATATACATAAATAATTTTCATTTAAAAAAAATATTTACAGGTAAATTCATACTTAGAAAATATTTAAGCAAAGAAATTCAACGTTTGTTGGTTCAATTGTTTTAATTTGAATCTTGAGAAAAATACTGGTCTGTAAAGAAAAACTAAAAGCAAACAGGATTAAATACTTAGACTAATGATTAGAAATTACGAATTTTTTTTTATAAATCCTATATACTTTTTAAAAGATAAAAACTCATTGTTGACTAATTTCGCCAGCAAATTTAGCGTCTGTTAAAAGGTGCTGTAGAAATCAATGAAGGCTTGAATGTATTATGAAAATATTTAAATATAATGGCCAATATTTGATTCCAATCTATATTTGGCAATCGCCTTTCTGCCTACGAGATGCATCTTCCGTTACCGAGTAGTGTTCGTTACATAACTGCGCCCATAACTTACCAACATTACGCATACTTTTTCTACTACATTTATCATTGTATTGGCATGTAATTTTTAATTGCGCCTAGTTTTTACACGAATGACTTTAATCCCCAATTAGTGAAATAATTTTGTTTTACGCAGTGAATTTACTTTATTGTTTGTTTGCATGAAATCTTTTCCAACAAACTTTAATTTTTTCATTTTCTTTACTATTACACTTACATTACATGCAGATTCTTTGATGCACCGTTTGTGTTTGTTTTAACAACTTAAGCTAATATCACTTAATTAGTTTTAACCGCCACATGTGTGGAATAAGCTTATACCAATAGGAAATAAAAGCTTTCAGAACTTTGAAAAAATATATAAAATGTTCTGTTATTTAATATGAACACAGCCAGTTTTAAAAAACCTACATACATTCACGACAATCATTCAGTTATAATTTATTTTTTAATTCTTATTCTTTTTTCAAGTTTAAAAAGAGAGTTTCTAAATATTAATAATTATAAGAAGTTTTATGTTTATGTCTCATAAAAATACATCGTATTACTTATAAAATAGTAAAATAAATACGAAAAACGGAATTATACTAGAAACTAAGACTGAAAAAATTATAAAACAATACTTATTAGAAGTTATATTACTTAATAAAAGATAAAAGGCTGCAGGTAATCACAAAAAGAAAATATAAATTAATGTTTGTAATTTCTTACAACATCTTACGAAGACAATGAAGTTTTGACTTAGGTATAGATATATTTTTACATTAAGGTACAAATGTTATGGAATGTAGTCTGATCGTGAGTCGTTGCATATCTTCGATGTCAGTAGCTCACCGAACTCACCTTGCTATTATACAGGCATCTCATTGTTTCATCTTTATACAACTAGCTTCCGTTCATTACTTTGCTTGTAGTAACATGTAGATAATCAGTCATTCATATTCCAACAGAATAGCTATTTAGTATATAGTAAAAGTATATATATATATAATATAGTATAAAGTGCATTAAAGGTACATTTTTCTCCTGGACATGAAGCGAGTACATCTTAACTGTCACACATGTCAAAAATGGGCGCGAAATTATTCTATAACTAACATCTATAAATTACCACAAAAATCTTGTTCTCTTCTCGGGCATGTTAATATATGTTGTGATGTTTTATTTGTATTAAAATAAAAAAAAATATATAATAACTTTACACTTTACTTTGGTATTATTCATAATAGACAAGAAGCTAATCTTAAAAAAAAAAAGATTTCTTTGCGATTGAATCTGAGGGCTTCTAAGCTAATAAAAGAATGCCTCGCTGAAACTACAGAGGTGTTTCAGGAGTTCAAATATTTTAAGCATAACTTAAATATTCCGTCCTGAGATAATTGAATACGTATAGTAAGGAATAAGATCCGTTTATTAGATTCAGATTTACATAAAGTTTATTTAAACAATCGTTTTATTTAAATATATGACGTGTGATATAAAAATACTTATACCTAACATAGCATTCCCAGCGAGCAGTGAGGACGATCGCAGAATATTTGAGTAGGCACCGTACAAGGTTAATACAATCTTTGCATTAGGTCACGGAGGAATTTTCTTCTAAAAATACGTACGCGCATTTATTTATTTATTAACACTTCGTTGCAATAAACAATAGGATACAGATAATAACTTAAGCTAAATGGAGTGCAACGGGCGGCCTTATCGCTAATCAGCGATCTCTTCCAGGCAACCCAACAAGGAAAATAAAAAAGTAATGAAGGGAGAGTGCATGAAGTGCGAAAACTACTAAATCCTGAACAATAACAAATATGGTTCAAACTAAAAACTAAAAAGTCTAAGCGGTATCAGCTGTTGCATGAATTACGAACGTTTATAGAAGTAGGATAAGACAAGGACAAGAAGTGCCTGTGGAGGACAGATTTGAAGGAAGACAAGGTGGGAGCCAAACGAATGGAAACAGGAAGTGAGCTCCAGAGCCTTACCGCGGTGTTACCCTGTAAGACTCATTTATCGATATTATAAAAGGAAATTTGTATTTTTAACTGTCAAAAAAAGAGCGCTTAAATAAATATGACGTGTCTGTGGGTTCATGTCTGTCTATGGAATCGTAACTCCTAAACAAATGGACCGATTTTAATGATTTTGGTTTTTATTTGAAATCTGTTTGATCGAGATGGATCTTAGCTAGAATTTATGAAAAAAAAATCATCAATTGAAGTGCTATTCTTATTTTTAATCATTTAGACGGCGTTTTTATAATTGTTTTTAATTGTCTTTAATTTCACTTGTTGTTTGTAATAAACTCAAAAGATACTGGACCGAATTTTTAAATTACTTCTCTAATGGAAGCTGGACTAGATTTAGCTACATCAGATAGAGATTTATTAATAATATTCTAATGAACTCGCTGGTTGTCACGTGAAAATAAAGTATGAATTTTATAAATTATGTCAAGATATATTATATCGAGTTCGACATTTTATATTATATATTTGGTATATAAAAAAAATTATAAAAACTAAATTCAAATGAAGTTATTGAATATAATTAAAAATTCATATATGGTTGAAGTTTACATTACAATAACGTGTTATAAAATAGTTTAATTCACACATTTTAGCTACAATATGAATCAAAAATCTGACGAAATTACAATGAAAAAATTGTCCGGCTCACTTTAAGGAAACTTTAGTACCCAGAATTGTCATGAGTATTAATTCTACACGTCATTAGTTTCACAATAAAGTGAGAGGTGCAATGATTCTACAAGAAAATGCGTCGGTGATACCGACTTGATCTTGACATTTGATTGCAACTTTAATCTATCATACCTTTGGAATGCATTTGTATACATTTGTAGTAAAAATTTAACAGTGTCATATAATTTTTATTATTATCCTTTCTTACATAAGTACTTATTACCTATACATAGATTATCTTATGCATAAACAAAACTTAAAATATAATAAATATAATATAATAAATATAATATATTAAAATATTACACTACGATCGATGTAATTCTAAACTTTAATATATATAAAACTATTCGCTTTTAAGTGTAAACTTAAAATTTTAAGAGAAAAATGAAATTGTTTAAATTGTCTTTTTAAAAGCTGTATAAGAAAACGCTGCTCTTTTTTTAAGCTTTTTTTTACTTTGCATTTATTAAGAAAAACTTTTTGGAGAGCTTAATCATAATGATGCTGTTGTCTAATTAAAAAAGCATTAACAGTACAAAGAATTTGTAATTCAAAAATATGGGTATAAATAAACTTAACTAATTCCTAGTAAATCTCAAAATTGAGATCGTATCACATTTTTATAAAACATTTAGTTGATGCTCGTTTACAATTTACCCGTACCATAATAAAGTAAATAATAATCATAGACACAGAAAATACAGAGAATTTACTCGTCTTTAAGTAAAAGAAATATAAATAGTAATAAAATTAATTAATTTTGGCTTAGAAGTCTCTTAAGTGACTCCTGCCATACTAAAAAAATACATAAATAAGAGGAATGTAACACTTAAGAAATTTCTAAGCTAAGATTGAGTTAGCATACGTTTCTGTCAAAACATAACACAATTTTTTGTTTATTTATGGCACACGATTAGTTTTTATTCTCTGTGTCTATGATATTGTAAGCAAAAGTATTATTAAACACGATTCAAAATCTAAGGAGAGACCGTTGTTGAACTTGCAACTTATACCAATGATGTCTGTTCAGAAACTGATGTTGATTTTCATACAGCTGTAAGTGTGGTCTGTTCAGTCAAAGCGGTGCTTGCGTCTCCACTGCCTTCGGTAGAAACATCTACAGGTGCTGGTGTGGAGACCTCACCAGAAGGTGCAGGTACTGCAGTGGAGGTCTCTTCTGGTGCTGCACTAGAAATCTCTTCTGACACTGCAGTTGTCACCTCAGCGGGTGCTACAGTAGAGATCTTTTCAGTTGCAGTGGACACCTCTTCAGGTGTTACAGTGGATATCTGTTCGGGTGCAGCAGAAGATACTTCTTCAGGTGCGGGACTAGAAATCTCTTCGGGAACTCCAGGGGATGCTAATTTTTCTGAGGCGTTAGAGTCACTTGAACTTTCACTAGGTGAAGCAGATTCTGTAGAGGATGATTCAGGATTAGTCGGTGCACTTTTAGCCAAAGTTTGTACAAGTGCCTCTTGTTTAAGTGAGGACTTAGCGTCACTGTCAACTGCAGGTGCACCAGTTTGTACACTTTCAACTTGCTTGGATTCAAGTGGATTTTTAGGTGGTGGCACCACTGCTCCAACTTGTTTGGGTGATGATGCAGACTCAGCACTATCGTGACTCTTTAGTGCTCGACCAGATTTTTCGGCTGAACTGGAAATCTGGATATTTTCTGGGACTCTTGGTATGTGGTCACCTATTGGTTGGAAACCATTTTCATCTGCTATATACCTGTAAATATAATTAAAAATCTGAACTAAAGATTTTTACTAATAATATTAATAAAGTTTATTTGTCATTTTTTGACAATTAATTGAAAATACAAATAAATTTGACATTAATTTATAGTGTAACTCAATTTTTAAAATTTAATTTAGCTATATCACGAGTATGTTAGGGGTAAATTTGCTCAAACAATATTACTGAAAAAAAAATTAAGCTCCATCACTGCTAGTGGGCAGTTGGCAGACAAATTTTAGCGTCTATTTAGATGATAATTTTCTATACAAGAAAGTCAGTTTCTTCGATGCCATTCAAAACAAACTTATATACTTATTATAATGACTTACTCTACTAAGGCAGAATGAAATCTTAGGGTGGGTCAAAAGTGGTGTTAAAGGACACCATTCCTGTTAGTACTTGAAAACGAGCACGAACAACATACGTATACTGCCTTCATAACACTTCGCTGCGCTTTGTTCATTACACCCCGCAACTACTATTAGTGTTAAATGGCGTCAAGGTAATAATATATTTTCAAGTAACTATCATAACTTATTTAGTATTAATTTCCAGTAATTTACAAAAATGAAATAACAAATACTTAAAATATTTTAAATCAATTTTTCTGCTAAATACCAACTATTTAACTAATATTATAATTTTATTTCTGGACTATAAAAATTGACGAAAAAGTACTATTTTTAAAACTTTAAAAGTAATTATATAAGTAAAAGAGCTTTCTTACAGTGTTAAATATATCTTATATAATAGCGTTTGACCATACAAACTGTTTTTTTGTCGGGGATTAAAAATTATCAATGGAACTGAAATGTGCTTTGCTCATGTGGGAAATAGAGGTGATAGAATTGAACTTTTTTATGCTTACCTTACAGAATACACCTTTCCATCAGGACCCGTGTATGAGTAGGAACCTTGCTGAACGTGAATTTCATCACTTCCACCATCATCCTCACCACCTTCGTTGCTTTCTCCGGAACGGGCTCTTGGTACAATTTTTTCGTACGCTATTTCATCACGCTTAATGCCATTTCCAGTTTCGTAGCTGTTAAAAAATAATTCATATGAAGACGGTAAATTCAACAATAATTTCCAAAGAATTCAACATAAAGGCAAAAGTTGGTTTTGAGTATCGTAACACCTTAACCATTTAACAGATATCAATTAGTTTTGGTACTAAAATAGATGTAACATAAGAAATGAAATAATAATCCTTATTGAATAAAAAGTTTAGAAAGTATAATAACTTTAAAGGAACACAAGCAATTAATGCGTTGCTCAAAGTTTATTATTCAAAATAATAAGTTTAATTTTAATTCAAAGAATATCTAATATATCCCAAAATTATATTTAGTACATAATTTGAGATTTATTAATAAAGTAAAAATTGAATTAAAATTCAGTAATGGCGATAAAGTATTGCATTATTTTTTTATTGTTTAATAATTTAATATAAATATTTTTAAAATGGTATTCCAAGTTTTAACAGGTTTTTGAAGTTAGTTATTCTATTTGTTGTCACGCATTAAATGGTAACTTTTGGTCAGATACATGTTTTGTAACACACTAGTTGTGCCCCGCGGTTTCACCCACGTTAATTTCATCTAAATCAAAATTTATAAAATAAAACATACAAATTAGAATTATCCTTAGGGATAGTTTCCAAAGATTTTTTAAATAAAAGAACATTATAACCACATTAACACACACACTACCGGTATATAAAGTCAATCCAGAGCATATACTATTAGCGATCCAAATTTTATTCAAATTCGTTCAGTCGTTTCCGCGTGGTTGAGTCACAAACATCCCAATATCCTCACAAACTTTCACATTAATATTATTAGTGGGATAAATGCCTTGAAAGAAGTTTCAGCATAAAAAGGCAGGAAGACTAAAAGATTTGCGACAACGTTTTACGCATACCTGAAGTGATAGGTCCCGTTAGGTTCCAGCTCATCAGACTGTGACACGATTGGGATAACCGTGGGCTGCTGCTCTTCCAAGGGCACAACGCTCTGTGGAGGCGCTGCCAACACGCTTACAGCCAAATTAAATAGAACGAATTTAAACATCTTGTGTAACTCCCCAAAAAGCACTAATGATCCAGACATCATAGCGACTTATATGTATATTCGTCTATTTACACTACCCTCCCCTCCCCCCGCCGGGGGAGCATCATCGTACGCTAAATACTTCAGCCTTAACGGTCGGCCGTTCATCAGAAAATTGCACAATCGAGGTGTCAATATGTGACATGAAGGGTGAGCCTGTGATTTAACCGCTAGCTATTCACGCGTATTTATTTTAGGTACTAGCACTTAAGCTTTTGTTTACTTATCTTTAACTGTTTATGATAGTAAGGTATAACTTCTAATTTCTTCATAGACAGATGACAATTTTGATCAGAAAATCAGAAAATTCTTTGGGACAAAATCAATTAGTTAAAAGTTAAATTGTGTTGTATGTAAGTCCGCTTCTTGCGCTGATTCAATTGAACTTACTTTATAAGATTCAATAATGCCAAAAAATATATGGTAAAATAATTAGTGATCAAATTATTATCTTGAAAAAAAATTTCTTTTTAAATATAACTCAGAACCCTTACATCAACTCCATATTTAATAAGCATACGTAATATAATATAAATTTCATAATATGTATTTTTAATCTGGGTAACATAATTTTTTATTCGCATTTAAATGTAATATAATATCAATAACATACGTCTTTTCAATCTAGGTAACATACATTTTTATTAGACATTAAATTGCTTCCGCATTAACCTTTGGCAGTGTAATTTTTCAAAAGAATTATTCTGTTTTTATTATATTATTTATGTACAAATATTTTTTTAAAATCCAGTTTGACAAGTGGAATCTTTGTCTACAAAAAATAAACAACATAGTCGCTTGATTCATCTTCAAACGTGTGTTTGATGCGTTACGACGCAAAACAAGTGAATTAACAAATTAAAATGTATTTTCCAAAACTATTTATTACTTTTTTTGTATCATTTGTGAGTGTACTATGCAAAGCTAGCGCTGAAAAATATGTTCCAGAAAATGTGTTTCAAAAAGCTTTCGTCCAATCAACAGAGTCAGTCATACAAAAGCGAGAGAGCTTTGATGTTCCTATAACTTCAAGTTTGACCCATCGATCGAAGAGAACTGTTAACGATTATGAAATACCCGTTACTGTACTATATGATGACGTAACTCAAAAACCAACACCAAAGCCTGAAAAAACAAGAAGACGGCAAGGAATAAATAAGAAAAAAAATA
Organism: Aporia crataegi; assembly: GCA_912999735.1. Classification (NCBI taxonomy): domain Eukaryota; kingdom Metazoa; phylum Arthropoda; class Insecta; order Lepidoptera; family Pieridae; genus Aporia; species Aporia crataegi. The sequence continues at coordinate 1,485,272 of OU538742.1, forward strand.
CGGAACAATCCACAGAGAATACTCCTATAAAAGATATTACAACGACAGTTAAACAGACATTAACAATTGAAAAGAGCACAGCCCGTCCACATGGCATCACTTTTCCCAAACGTCCCGAAGCAGACAACAAGAGGATAGAATTTCAAAGACGATCAAGTACACGCACTCCTGTTGTGAAAATTCTAAATGAACAGAACTTTGTTTATTCACACAGTGGCAACTTTCACTACAGGTTTGTTAAATTTATAAATAGGTAGTTATAGCAAGATCTTGAGACTCGTGGCTAAGGGGTCTTATAAGCTAACCGCGAAGGCTGACTTATCGGGTTCGACCCCTGTCCCGAATGCAATTTATAATTTAATTTGTGTTTGTATTCGGTGTTATAAGCGGGGGTGTGGTTGAATTTCTAAAGGCTTGCCTGAATAAATTCAACCATACTACAGGCGGGTTGCATGTAGCGGTAACCTGTTACCGAGGGGCTTAAATCAGTTCTCAAATACTGACGTGGAAAACGAGAAAACCCACCGCGATTATATTCCCAAGAAAACCACCCCATCCATGTCGTACAGAAGGAAGATCATATATGTTGATGGTCAGGATCCTCATGATTGAGAAAGACGACGCGAGAGAGAGACCTTTATATGAATCAATCATGGTTATCCAGGTTTTATTATCTACTTTCTCTCACAACAATTGTCAAAAATATAAACGGTCCATGTAGTCTTAGCCTGCGTTTCTCCCTCAAAGGTTATTAAGAATGTTTGGATTAAGGAAATCTTGGGATTAGATTTTTTTTAATTTGGTTTCTATTATTTGAGTTCGAAAAAAAACTCAAAGTTATGTCCTCCTAAATGAAATCACTTAGTATATTTTTGTATCCCGAAATTATTTACTGAAAACAATTATTTTGATATTTGAACACTTTAGTACTTAAACCTAGGTTTACGTATTAAAGTAACATCCTGTAAGTGGATAAGACTTCTATCCAACGGAAACATTTTATCCTTGAGAATCTAATCCAGAACCTTCAATTAGCCGGGTCTCCACCGGGCGCATGGGCTTGCGCGGCAGCCTCGCGAGATCCGGCTGACTCATATATCTACGAAGGCGGTTTCGCTAATATTTACTGTGTTTAAAACTGTAAAATGTATTTATGGTTTAATTCATTTATGATTATTCCAGCTATGATTCGGAAGATGGAACAAAGATTTCCAGTGAAGGGAAACTACTAAGGAATGATAAGAATGAGGGGACAGGGGAATCTATCGTTGGAAGCGTGTCTTACAAAGTAAGTATCAACAGTGACTAATGGGAGATTAAAAATGGGTAATTTTTAAGATTTTAATTTTCTAATTCATTATAATAAATTCTGTCAGATCAACTAGTAGAGAACAAATAAGCCATCAATTTGAAAACAATGTCATCTATTTTCAAGTAGGAGTCTGCGTACATTTGCTTCTTTCTAGTATAATTTAATAATTCGCCTTACGCCATGTATCTTATAAAATGTTACTTATCTTTAATGAAACTACATCGTTATAAATAAAAAATATGACGGGCTTTTTTTCTTGCGTACATTATTCATGAAGATAATAATATATTAGCTATGATTTCATTACAATGCCTCTCCGTTTAACATTGCACTGAGTCGGAATAAAAGGAAAACTGAGTGTTCAAAATATAATATAAATATTAAGTTCGTGCAAAGTTTGAAATCGTGTGCAAATACCGCTGTATTTACAACCACACACGAATTTTTTATTGATAAATAAACCATTATTTTTAAGACGAAACGAACTGCATTTATAAAAAAATATTTATTTTAGAGCCTAAATTAGCAATACAATCAATTAAGAATGGTTCCTTGTTTAGACGATCAATACAAAATCTACCATTTGTTTGCTTAGGCTAAATAATGTGATCACAGTTTTGAGAATCGTGGTAAAAATACTGGTAGTTATTTTCATCAAGTATAACTAAGAAACCTTGTGAGTATTTTTTTCATTATAACACTCATGGTCGCTAATATACTATCAGACATATTATGCATGCATCAGAATGATAGTCCCGTAACAAGCGTTAAAGCTTATATCACCTCTCTTTTTTCTTCGGGGTTAAAAGATAGATGTACATCTTAGTAAAGTATTCAATGAACCGGAGTTTTTAACATTCATACACATTTCTTCAACTTTTCCGCGAAAAAAAGTATTAAAAGTAAAGTTTTTGAATTTTATTTTTGGTTGTAAGTTAACTTGCATTAAAGTGGTGGTGTGAATCAGTCTAAGAAAGAATGAAAGATCGATTAATAACGTGTATGGTAAACTGAAATTAAACACCTTGAATTTCCCTAGTTTAATATTTTTATCTACTATCAATCTATCTATAATTAAGTAATGTATTTTTAGGATGATGAAGGAAAAGACTACAACCTTTCGTACACAGCTGATGAAAACGGATACCGGCCAGTTGGAGCTCATTTGCCTACGCCACCACCCATTCCACCAGCAATTGCACGTGCCCTCGAACATCTTGCCACTAAGAAACCAGACCTTGCCACTGATTATTAAATACAATACTAATTTGAAAAAATAACAATTTAAAAACTATTCCACTACGCAAACCCCATAACTATTATTGATTAGCATTAAAGAGTGAGGCCAAACGTAGTTTAATTTAAAAAATGCATATGTTTTTAAAATGTATTCTTATAATTTAACAGCAAAATGCACAAAACAGGACCGACTCGACAAGGCCAAGGCCCAAATGGACAGTAGCGCCACGACAATCGTCACTAAATCAATTCTGTAAATAAATATTTTTCGAAATAGTGACTGTAATATGATCCAGACACGAAAACATAACGAGTTCTTAGAATCTATATCTTTTTATATGTTCAGAGACAGGCAATAACCGCTGCACAGACTTTAAAGCTGGTGAGGGAAACTTGTTTTTTGCTAATTAAACAAAAACAAAAATATTTTCTCTCAATATAAGAGTAAATGTTTTAAAGATGATGATAAATAGAAACTTTTTCTCTGGTAAGTAATATAAGTAAGTAACTGAGATCTAAGTTCAAAAGTTTTAAGCTTATAAAACTTTTATATATTTAAATACACTTAATATTTCTATCGCTTGTTTTTCTATAATCTTGCTATTTAGCAAAAATAGAAAACGTGAATCATATCATCGTATATCAGCAATTGCTAATTTTAGTAACAAATATATTTTAAACTTAGTTTTTTTTTCGCGATTTGTTGATAGGCATTTACAATTTGGAATAAGCTAGTAGTATATAAATTTGACATTCGTATTTAACAACATTTGTTATTTACGCGTACAATGTTTTAAAGTCGTAAGTAGTTGTGACTATGTTAATTTCGGCAGTTTGTATTTCCTTACCTAATCTTAACAAATGTTATTTTAGTATTATTTTAGGGCTTTATTTGATGTTTATATATTGTTTTTATTAGTCAACTTAATATCTCAAATGATTTTTTTACTACAAACTATATTATGAATAAAATATAATCTTTTAATTTCTTGTATTTAGATGTTAAAATTTGTGTTAAAAGCAGCTCTATATGACATAGGAAAACAATTTTCTCAAAACAAGTTAACTTCAATAAGACATCAATTAATTATATATGGCAATAAATATTTTTTATACTGTAGTAGAGAAGAGGGCAAGCGGGTCCTATGATGGTAAGAGATCACTGTCGCGACCCGCGCTTGTGTTCCAAACCAATCTTTATAAATAACTTTACTAGACCGATTTGGCTCATTTTTTCAATTAAGTATTCGTTGAATTCCCGGAAATTTTATTAATATAGAGACTAAATTGCAGTGCAAAGCTTACAATCACTTTATTCTTCGAAAAGCGTAATATAAATTCAATACTATAACTGATAGTATTAAAAACTTATTTCAGTTCTTTACTATACTTTTATGTTTCCACTTTCAAACTTAACATGTTTTTGTATTTTTGTAATTTTATTGTTTTTAAGACAATATTTAAATATATTTTCATAAAGCTAATTTTATAGATGTATCAAAAGTGACCTTGCAAAACAGGTTGCAGACGGCATGTCCATTTTGTGGTTGCTGGTTAAACTTCTCGATGCCTCATCTCGAATTACATGCATGTGGTAATCATTTGGTAATATGTAAAAGAATCACTTGAATCACAAAGGTCATTTTTTACCATAAAACTAATGTTATAAATACGAATGTGATTTTGTTTTGTGTTTACAGTTAAGGCACTCCTATAGTAGGAAATATTTTTAAAAATTTAATCTGGCTACTTATATAACAACTTTATCTCTGATAAAGAGGAACAAAATAGTAATGGTCAAATTAATAAATCGCATTCAACTTTACTTTAATCGAAAATAAAGCCTTCAATCAATTATAGAATCCTTAGTCTTAAGAGAAATACTTTGGTCTGTCTCAATCTCTTAATTGAAGTACGGTTTTGACTAGAAATTTGGAATCACTTGAGTTTGGCATATTATTAGTATAATTTTGTACTCCATTGCATTGGGATAACATTTATTTCACAATTAAGAGGACAATATCTTTGTGCACAAGACATACGATTATAGCATTTCATATACTTGAATCCTCAAGATAAATGATAAACCTAAGCTCAGTCAAAATATTTGAAATCGTCGTGAGCATACATATTTCTTAAACAATCGCTATTTTTGGTTCTTATGTCAGCCATAGTCTGTTTTCTTCTTTATTTTATCGGAAATGACCTTAACAATCATTAACACCCCTTTGATAAATATTGTGTCAAACACGTCTATTGTTTCATATATGTCATCAATAAAACACACAGTTAATTTTCAATGCGTCTTTGGCACTGTTTTTGCGTTTAATAAATAGAAAATATATAATTTCTTGACATTTTTACATTATCTATCACAGATTGATTTTTGAGCATATATTTTTGTTATTTTTTTCTTGCTTTGACTTAAATTAGGTCATTGTCGAACTTGCGCTTAATACTAAGTTATAGCTTTGCGAGTTCAGTCCTTTCAGCGTCATCTATAGGCAGCAGAGGTCGGTTGAAGTTAGTTTCTGGAAGGCGGTGGTGGCGGTAGAGTTGCAAGAAAATCTAGAGCTTTTTGTATCGCTGGCGGTATTGGTGGGGGTGTTGGTAAGTGGGCGCCCTGAAAAATACAAAAAGTTTCTAATTTGAACTTGGTTCGAGGAATGTTTGCAGAAAAGAAGGCTGTTCAATGTAACCACTTCACTTTGAAGGTTCATTGCTTAGGTATGTCCGGCGTACTTTTCTACACACCATTGAATCAATAAAAGTTGTATGTAGATACTTAAAATGACAACATTATTAGCGTAGTTTAAAAAGAGTGAGTGAAGATTGAATTAAAATTAAAAGAACAATTTAACAGCATAGAGTTTAGGCTTAGACAGTATTTGTAATGCTCATTCATTGGAATGCTCACATAAGAAAGACACGATTGGGAAACTTGGATTGGATATTTTTTAAGCAAATACAATACAGCGTACGTCATCTTAAGAAGCTTTCCATTGGTGGAAGAATTTCTGAATTTATATAAATTAAAAGCAGGTTCTAATACCTCCGGCCTAAACCCATTCTCGTCATCAGCTACATAATTAAGATTGATGACAGTGCCATCGGGTGCGGTGTAACTGAAAGCTCCTTGGGCTACGATCACATCGTTGCTGTCAGGGCCTTTCGCCTTCTTCAGGGTCCCCTGCTCATCAGCCTTTATACCGTTTTCAGTCTCATAACTGACAAGAAAAATTCAGAATCAAAGCTAATTCAAAATAATCAATGACAATGATATAGTTCCTAACATTTGATATTGAAGACTGTAAAAACCTTCCGGGACCTTAATTTTAAATAATATGTCATAAATGGATTAACAGATTTTAATAAATTTAAGCTAGTTCACCTTGATCACGTTGGCATTCAAACAAAACCTGCATCGAGAGTTGAGTTGCTTTGATGCCACGCACAGATCCACAGACCCAGAGACACAGAGACACATTGACACACGACAAATCAAACTTCTAACATTCTTTTTTCATCGGTGATTAAAAAGGATACTTGAAGTTCACGACTTATAAAGTTTTATATATTGTGTGATAATCGCTGTTAAAAAGGCACCTGATTTTTTCAATTGTATTACTAAAAAGTTAATAAAACTGGCTAGTTAAATTTGGTTAAGTTAAAAAGTGGCACAAATTTATCCAACCTTTCCATCTTCGTGTACACTAAAATTTAAATTCATTGTAATTTTCTTCAAAAACAAACTTGTTGCATTAATTATAATAAATGAATCTCGAAATTAAAGTGCATGGAGCGAACACAGCACATGTGTTGATATATAAGTATGCATGACTATTTTATGAAAGGAAAAGAAATTTCATCACGTAAGTGGAAAATAAGTGAAAATGGTCACTGAAAAAATGTTAAATAACGTGGTTATGATTAACATTGATACCTGTAAACATAAGATCCATCTGCTTGTTGATCGAACTCCTGTTTCAGAATTGCGATGACTTGATCAGCAGGCTTTTGTGGTGCTGCTAAAGTCGCAGCTACCACGCACATTAAGCATAATACTATTTGCTGAAAAAATATTTTTTCCAATAAATTATGTTCCACAATTTATAATCAATTTACACAGTTTTACTCTTATAAAATTCAATGGAGAACGTATTTTTTGTAAATATCTGTAATGGCTCTATATGTGAGATTTTATTGTTTATAATTATTTAAAGCTTATTAACTTGTTGATGATTACATCATCGAGAATGAAAAGATGTTGAAGTCACATCCCTCAGGAAGATTCTAAAACATAATGTGGTTTGTACAAACGTTCGTTAATTTTTTAAAAGATGAGCAAGAATTTGAATTTTTCTTGTGTATATCGTCTAAAGGGATATAATAAATTTATCAATGTTAAACAGTTATATCAAATCGTCTGGTATTTATTTAAAAAAAATGGTTCAGATTGTGTTTACTGAAAAAGATATTGTATTTCGATAAAAAAAAAACACGTGCGCCTGTTTACTTTTTATAGCAAACATGTACATGATGATAATGATCCATCAAATATATTCGAGACAATACGATTATATAGTATATATATATTAAACTTTATTTACAGATAACTTTTATGGACATCAATGATCGCGTTTATGCAAAACAGTGCTATTAACTGTTACTTACTCAACAAAAAATCATTTCGAACTCCTCGGTTATAGATATAGCGTTTAATAAGGCATTATCGGGCTTACTTTTAGTGAAATGTGAAACACATACAAGATTCTGACGGTTAAAATATTTGAAATCTTGACTTCACTGTCGTCTTTTTGTGTATCTTCTACTTATGCCTTGAATTTTAAGGTTTTTTTTTCAGTTTAGTTAAAAGTTGACCTTTCCATCAAAGTAAAATTACAATCTGTGAATTTGATCCTATAAGTGTAGTTAAAACGTAACCTACTTCCAACTAAGTAAATACAGAAGAAATTTTTAAAGAGTGCAAGATTAAAAAAGTTAAAATCGCGTGTACAGCACACATCCGTGATTTAAAATTTTAAAAACAAAAATATATATCTAGTTTGCATTCTTATATTCTAACAAATAACATGTGGGTCACGTTTGAATAGCGCAAACATGCTAAGTCCATGCTAATTGTGGTCAAGCTAAACAATAACTCGAAGTAGGTAGCCTTCAGATCACGTTAAAATTATTTAAAAAGCCTAAACTCGCATTAGTCTTAAAATCGTAATCGTATTGTAATCTTAAAACTTTATTGTTTATTTATTAAGTATGTGAAAACCAATCATATATTGATTATTCGTAAGCTAAAGTATTAAAAAAGACGTGTAAGATTAGATGTTTCCCAAATTTATGAACTATATGGCTTAAGTTGTAATATGTGACAAATCTCGACACGGAACCTTAAAATAATAAAAAATTCTGTTTAAATAGTTTTAAAATTTTATATATTGTAACTTCTTCAAAACTATTTTACTAGAAACGTGTGATACTTGCAGAGATAAATTGAAACTAAGTCTCTCATTCTATAAATAAAAAAGTGAAGTCCCGTGTCCCCTAGTAGGGTATGGGGCAGATACATCACACATCTGTTTCATTTATGATTTTTTCTTTAGGGGCAAGTAGGTGATCAGCCTTCTATGTCCTGCCAGATCGAGTTTTTTTAATCTCCACCGGGAATCGAACCCAGAACCTCTCGGTTGTTACGCTTACGTGCTTACCACTAGACCAAGGAGGCGATCATTCTATAGATGAGCTTGGATAATATTCTGGAAAGATCTGTATTTCAGATGTAATATTGACTTAATTTAATTTACTCTTGACTTGGTCCTCGTGGCAATACAATAACCTGTGTCATTCGTAAGAGTTTAGCTTCGCATTAATGCAGAAATTTTAAAAATTCGGTCCAGTAGTTTTGAGTTTATTTATTACAAAAAAAAAAAAACAAATCTTTCCCCTGAATGATATTAGTTAATAACACTAATTTAAATTTAATGAGCAACTTTAAATCACAGTACCAACTGTGGAATCTTTACTTCTGACATTAAGATGATTGCATTTACAAAACATACATTGTTGAAACAAGAAACATTTGACCTTGTGTACTGCACACATGACATTTAAAGGGATCATTAGGCAACTTAACAGAATTCCCCTACTTCACATCTAACCTACTATGTAAGTTTTTAATAGGTTTTTTACTATTTGAAAGGTATCAATTCCGTGGTGGCGCTATAAGATTTTTCATACAAATAATTAAGGCAGATGCTACTGAGAAATACCAAGCCAGTCTGTGATAAACTACTGTAGTTCAGTGTCTCCAAGATATCATTATCAAATATTACAGGTTTTTCAACAGACTTTTAAAAGGCGGAGGTATTCAATTTGACTGTCTTTTTCGTATTTTAGTTTCACGATTGCAAAACAAACATACAATAATATTTCTGTTTGATTTCAGAGATTTGGAAAAGGCTTTATTGTAACATTATATCATAAAATATATTTAATTTTAAGGCACTACTTTCGAAGTAACCTTGTAGAATTATTATTTCTATTTTATTTATTTCATACATATTTTAAGAGCTATGGTTAGGTTATAAATAAATAGCCTTTATTAATACAAGAGTCAGTGTTTCTAAATATTATAGTTAAATTTAAAATTTTATATAAGGTCTCTGACTTCAGTAAGCCTCTTGGCAAAAGCCTGTGTTTAGGTTATAGTTCTGTTTTAATAAATATAGCTCATCTAATTTACGTTGATACTGTATTATACTTTACAAAAGTAAAGGATATGCAATAGGGTTTTGTTTTAATTAAATCTTATAAGGCAACTTTATTGAAAATGAGTTTTTCTGATTTAATTACTTATATTCGATAGGAGTGTTACCCGAAGGCCATCCGGCACGCTACACGTGAAATGTCGGTAAAAATTCATAAGCAATACTATTAAACCTCTTATATTCATTAAAAATCTAATTTGCTTTTTTAACTGAAAATAAGTCTTATATACTTATACACGTAGTATAGTTAAAAATTAAAATTCAGTAGAAATTGATATAATTTAATAGTAAATAATTAAAAATGAACAAAATACACAGTAATTGTGCATTGAGTCTTTTTGTATCGGGCACTAAAAATCAAGATATCTAAATACCCTTTTAATGTAATTTAAATTTTATTTACAATTATTAAATAAAATAACTAAGAATATATTATAACATAAAAATTTGGAATACAAAATACTCTATATAAACTTAGCTTTAAAAATTAACTATTATATATAATTTATACTATATATAAAATTAGCTTTAAAAATTAAAAATATTAAAAAAAAATATTCCCTGTGCCATGGTACCCTTTATGCTTGCAGCATTTCCTCGCTGGATTGCAATACTAATGCGCTGAGCGAGGAAAGCGCCAGCCCTGTGGTCTCCGGTGGACTCAACAAGGCGCTCGCTTATCTTTCACGAGCGCCTGAGCACTTGAACCCCATGGCCCAAGGGTCTCCATTTTAATTATATTTCTAGTCATAAAAAGTTTTCGTACTCTAAAAAAACTAACAGTTAGCATCCCTAAATATGTTAAGTAGGTTAATAGACCATCTTAGATTACGCGAACTTTACGTGAATATTAGATAAGTGACCTTTTCATTGAAGAACAATAGAAACGCTAGAAATGTACGATTATTTTAAAAATTACATCAAAAAACGAATAATAAATGTTCTGATAGTAAATTAAAAAAAAAATGTAAATTTTATATTTATTGTATATAAGTATGTACTCACATTTCATATTATAACGACTTGTAATCAAAACGAAACGCCTAGAAGTTTTTGATCCGATGCAACCAAAAAATGCAGGCGCGTAATTTTAAAAATGACTAAATTATTTTATGTTAATTTTATTTTATTTTACTTATATATCATTAATAAATTAAAGTTCCATAATCAACACATGTTTCATCTGTTTCACTGATCATTCTCTTTACAAATATGTTCTTGCCTTTGCTTTCCTTGAAAATCGAACCAAGAACCTTACGCGCAACACGCATGACGATTACTAAATCCAAGTCATAAGTAACTTATAAATTCATAACCAAAAAGTTTCGGTAGCAAACCTCTACAATAAATAATAAAACAATATGAACGTATGTATGACAATAATGTAATGTATGATCATATTCAAGTACTTGGTCCATTTACGAATGTGCGAAAACATCCAAGTAACAACTAACTAAAATATTTGTAAATGAATAGAAACGTGCAAAAACGTAAATGAGACAAAGACGATCGCTTAATAAGCTGTTGTAATGTGGGAATAGAATTTGTGAGTCAAAGGCGTCCATCTTAAAACAAAGGTTTACGTCAAATTAGGCACTCACACGCCTCAACACAACCAGATTGCAATCCATGAAACAAATTCAGTTATTTAGGTTACTCTAAATTCAATGTTAAAAGAATAAATTCGTAAGATTTCCATGTATTTAGATATAATTAAGTCCTTCTAATGGGTTCTTTTATAATAAGTGCCTTTTTTCATCAACAGATCAATTAGTTGGCGCTATTCGATGTGTTTTTGAAACTTAGCATTTTGAGTTTATATTTTGCTGACCATTCCAAGAAAGAAAAAAATAAATGCTCAGTGTAAAACACCGTAATAGATAGTCTAAAAGTACAAGTTAGTGAGAAATCTTCACCGACTTGGGTCTCTTTCATCATGCAAAATTATGTAAAGAATATAATAATAGTTGTTTCTACGCAAATTATGCATAGGAATAATCTCCTAGTACCTGGCATTCTAAGACTTAACCTCAAAAGCCGCTTTTAACATATGTATATATAAACAACATACATAATAAGGCAGATTGTAACTAAAAATACGTTAGATAAATTAGCAGTTTTATAACCTCTTATGTTATTTTGTGAAAAAAAAATTTTTTTGAACTTAATAGTAGTTTTCATGAAATAAGTATCTTATAAATGTAAATTTAAAGTTTATTCTTGGCTCGAATAGCCGGCCTAGCTTCTTTTCTGTGCTAAGCCCTTTAAATAAGATATCAATGTGATTATAAATTCAATAACATATTTTAATTAAAATACCCGTTGCTCCAGTATAACGTTAAAATACGTACAAAGACATTAAATCCCTGATCTACTCTTATATAAAAAGACAAGATTGGTATTATAAGCTCAAAAATTATCGATCAATGTTAAATTTTTTATCATTGGTGTAAATCAAAACTCTTTTTAAGAACGGCTAGATTTTGGCGAAGTTATGTCCAAAAGTTACCTAGACTAGTTAAACAGTTTTGTTTATGAATCTTTATGGTTGAAAGTTAACTATATATACATAAATAAACTTAAATGCGGTAATAATCGGCTCTAGGTGAAATCATGTATTATTTACTACGCCCTTTAGATTTTATGTAAATAAATTTATAAGGATGAGCCTGTCAGTAAGGTAAACTGCTATTGCAAAGGTTAGGTATTGTAAGAGCAATAAATGCCCCGTCTTGCGCATTCGCGACAAATGTTCCATGAACTCCGTACCTACTGCATAAAATGAGGAAGACGTTAGTAGATTTAATTATTGCAATTTATAACGTTGTCAGTCTAATAGTCTCCGTAGCTAAGTGGTTTACACGTCTGCGTGTTGCGCCGGAGGTACTGGGTTCGAATCCCGGTAGAACTAATGAAAGTTTCGGTTGGGTAGGCACAGAAGGCTGATCACCTACTTGCCTATAAAGAAAATGATAAGTGAAACAGATACAGAAATGTGTCTGTCCCATGCCCCACTAGGGGTTACGGGAATTCACTTGTACCGTTGAGAGAAAAATGTATTTACATAAAATCAGGTAATCATGGACAAAATAACAGTGTATAAAAAATTGCATTTTTAAGCACACCTAAATAATAAAAAGAGAGTTTTGCTGTGTAACGAAACTATAGCTCATGTGCTGAAGGACCTTACTTCATTTGCCTAAAACAACGAAAAGAAAATTTTGGTTTTGAAGGCACGACGTTCAATGCCTCTGTCTGTAAAATGCATCAATGAAAGATGCATAACTTGGTCAAACTATACTTTTTGTTCCTTTGATCTCTATTTTTCACATTACGTAAACATAACACGCACGACGAAATTTTTTTTGAATAATTCAAAAACTAAGGACGGAATAAAAAGATATCATAAAGGCTTAGTTTAGAATGCTTTCTGGATAAATTTAAGTAATTTATTGTATTAAATAAATTTTCTTTATGGCTTGTTGATACTATTGCAAACTTTTAACTAGAAACTTAGAAACAATTGATAACTAAATAAAGACATATTTTCTTATAAATGTTAGTAAAAAATTACTTAATAAAATGTATGAGGTAAAAAAGTTTTTTTTGTTATCAATGAAAGTCGTATAAAATTTGTCAACTTACCACTCGTGTCATCTTGATGAGTTACTGCGTGAAGGTTTATCCCATGTGATCGGCGACGCGTGCGCCGGATTGTACTTAGCATGCAATTGTGTGTCCCTTTTATAGATACGAAGTTTGTCTAACTATTGCAAATAGCAGGGGGAGCCTGCAATGACTGCAAAACGCAGGGCCGCATTTTACGCGCCAACAAATTAAAATTATCTGTCATTAACATTAATTTATTACGACAAGTCGAATTTGAACCAAAAATACGACGCCACTATACTTTGCGTATAAATTAGTTTGTTGCTCTTGAATCAATAAAAAAGGTGCACTTAAATCAATAAAAAAAGGTAACTAACCTTTGGGGTTCAAAGAAAATTTTACGAAGATGCACATAATAATGTATTTTATTTACGCGAGTATCACACATTTGACGAAGATAATTTAAACGCATTGAGCGCGTATTGTTTAACACAAAGTTCACAATTATTTAATTATTACAAAACTTTTCCGACTTTTTGCGTGCTTTCCAGCCTCTGCAGACTACGGCCACCTACGGTCACAGACGATTAGCAACGAAGATGTCTTATTGTCAAATTTGTCATTTTTATTTTTTAGTATAAATTGGAATAATATTGAAAAAAAATATTTTTTAATTCAGAAAGAAGGCTCGACTACGATTTCAGCCTAAGATTTAAGTCGATTTTACGTGGATCTTAACAACTTACTTTGAACGCACAGCTCAATAAAATAATAAATAAACTAATATAAGGGCAAATGAATAATATGGAAAATAAATTTTAACTTTCTTCTTTATTTTTCACACTTCTCTTCATTGATATGTTTACATACAAGTCACCACATTTGTTTATATAACCGAGCATGTATTTCAATAAATATTGTTTATAATATTATCAATTTTTAATATTATTTATATTATATTATATTACTTGATTCATTTAAACATAATATAAACAAATATTTTTAAGTTCGGACCATTGCAGGATTATCGCGTTCATGGTTACAATAAGTAAGTATCAAGAGCCTCGTAAAATTGTAACCAAATGCCGTAAATATTACATGCGTTTAACGTCAAACTAATAGACAATTACTGCGTACAGACGTCCCTGTACACTTATTTCAATTTACAAATACTTAGTATTTACTATTAATATTACTAGACGAACCTTAAATATAAAATTTAAAATATTTAATGTGTGTATATTGTACTTAGACTAAAATTGTAATTTGAAGGAGCTGGAAAAAATATTTTCAACTAAAAAAGGCTTTGCGTAGTTTTAGATTTATGAATAATACAATATATAAAATGCGATGTAAATTCAAATAATAAAGCACTTGCTAAATCGAGCAATGAGCATATAATAATGCTTGTCCTGATTAATTCATTAAAGCAGATCCTAAGCCACAGAGATTAGAAACAGGAATTTTTAATAGTTGATACATTTTAAGTTTAAGCCCGTCAATATCAGACGTGAAATTTCAAATACGAGTTTCTGATTATTATGCATACTTATTAAGTATTCCGTAACTTTGTAAACGGGCAATAAGTTACTTAATTCTAATTTTTTGGAGAAAATATTGATTAAGAAAATAATAAGAGAAGAGAAAATACAGCCATAGGTTACCAAAGAGTGAATCACTGAGTATAAATTATGATCAAATCTTTATAGAAACAGCAAAAATTGATTATCAAAGGACAAAGCTTATGTTAAATGTAATCGGTACTGCATAATTTCATTTCCCTATCAAATACGGTAACATAACACGGATAATGAGAATAATTTATTTATTTACGTAAATCTAAGATAGTAAAACACGTTTAATTACGACATTGAATCGAATGTAGATCTTCGATTTAAATGGGAAAAGTCTTCTGTAAGTTCTGTAACATATGTTTGAATTTAAAAATGGAAAGGTTTTTAAATGATACTTTTGCTCGGATATTTCATTACCTAACTTTATCATATATGGATTAGGTTCAACCTAATATCTACTTCTATACATTTAAATATATATAATATTTAAAAAGTATAGTAGTAGATAAAAAAGTGAAGTCCCGTGTAGTGGGGTAAGGGGCAGATGCATTTCACATATGTTTCACTGATCGATTTTTTAGGGGCATGTAGGTGATCTTTTCTGTCCTACCAGATTTTTTTATCTCCACCGGGAATCGAACCCAGGACATCTCCGTTGTAACGCTAACGCGCTTACCACTAGTCCAAGGAGGCGGTCGTATAGTAGTAGATAATAGAGGCTTTATACATTTTCATTTTATTTAATCATGTTAACAAGAGAAAATTTATTTGTTACAAAGTTTAGATATAATGTTTTCGAATAGGATTCTTGTATTTGATGTTAATGTCAATACAAGTGTATCAAATTAGCACTTCTGAAATAATTTAAAGAGTATCAATTGTCTTTTTGAGTTTTCTATTGAGTTTCATTTGATTGATATTGGAATATATTCGAGAGGACGCAGATTAACAAATAAACAATGCATGTATTCCAAATATGATGCCCTTGAGAAAAATGTATAATTTGTTCGCTTTTTGAAATTTCTGAAATTATATTACTTTTTATGCGAAAGTGACTCTTTCTATGTCCGTCTGATACATTTTCACGCTTAAATTATTGACCAATTATTAAATTGTTGCTTTTTATTTGAGATAGAACATACGTGGACTTTATTGCGAAAAAATGCTTGATATGGTTGAAATAGAAGATTTTGTATGTGTGTTTGTCTGCATAAAAAGGAAGAGTAAAGTATATAGGTAAGAGTAGATTGCAGTCATATTTTAATAAACTGAAAATGTATTTAAAATACATAATTATATTCAAATGTGGCAAAACAATCGCGGGAGCATTACTGATGTCTAAGGGCAGCTGTCTCAACTCGCACTCATACCAGAAGAGCCTATTTGACTTCTGTTATATATATACTAGCGACACACCCCGGCTTTTCACGGATATAAACCATATACAAAAACTTTCTCTTCAATCATTCTATCTATTAAAAAAAACCGCATCAAAATCCGTTGCGTAGTTTTAAAGATTTAAGCATACAAAGAGATATAGGGAAAGAAAAAGCGACTTTGTTTTATACTATGTAGTGATATATTAAACTATTATCTATTTTTCTTATTAATAAAACTATTCGATTAATAACTAACCCTATATTTAAATAAATTTTAATAGTATGTTTGTAAGTAATTACTCACAATTTTCTTTACAAACAACTAAAGTATGAAAATTCACAGTAAATTACACTGAACATCTAAATTAAACAGGTCAGAATTTTACACAATAAAACTATGAATCCATTGTTCTAAAATACAAAAGGCAATTGTATTATGCATCTATGCGAAATTCATCCTATACGGAGGTTACTAAAAGTTGAAACGGCTAACTGAATGATTAAATATGTATGAAAATAATTTGTGAAGTTACGTGAAAAGTTGGTTTGAAAGACTGTAAGATCAGTTATATTTAGAAATGCTTTTTTTTAAATAATAAATGCGTTTTTACATGGACAGTTAAAGTATTTATTCATTTAATTTACAAATAACAAAAATAAATCAAAGCCGTAGCGTACCCACAATTATCTTCATTACCGCGTTAAGACGCTATGCATTAGCCGAAAAATGAGACAACTTACAGTGTTCTTAATTTTTATTAAGTGCGTCAATATAATATCTCAATACAATCGACGAGCTTCTGGAAATAGAAGAATCATAATATAGATTTAGGTAAATTATTTTAATTTTGTAGAATTATTAAAGTAAAACGAGTTTTGTGAAAAGACTTGCAGTTTTTTTATAATACACTAAACGTTACACATTCAGTACAGAGCGCAGTGGTACAGATCATAGAGAACAACACAGACTATAGACTTTTTACTATAGAGAAAAGAACCAGTGTTGCCTAAGTATTATATTGACTTATACTACCAAATTTGTCAACTGATTTCATAAGGAAGTTTCCCAATTCGTTGTCATTCAATCATTTTGTTGGATAGGTCTTAGGTCATAGTACTCGAGAAAGGAAATCAACTACCTTTACCGTAAAATAATTCTTGAACGAGCTGAAAACGAGTCAGGACAGAGTCAAAGACAAAAGCTGGTAGCGAAATACATGTGTACATTAATTTAATATGAGTAATCACATTGTGCAGTAATTTATTCGCCCAACATAAGGGAATCCAGTTATGTGCGCAAAAACTTAAGTGCATAGTTGTAGATTAGTTGAAGGATGCACACGTGTCACTCTCGACACCAGTATTATTGTTTATAGAGTTTTTATATGCACATAAAAATGTCAAACCTTCCATAATTAGTTTTTTAATTGAATCTTTTTTAACAATTATTTTATGTTGCCCTAATGATATAATATAATATAATGTAACTATTTTAAAAACTGGTTATAAATTGTAAATAGTAAAAAAAGAAGTAAAAAATAATAAAAAAGTTTTCTTTTGTTATTAATAAACTCAAAAGGTACTGGGAAGATTTAAATAAATATTGCTACGAAGTTGGATTCTATGGTTCTCGAGTAGATAAATTCGCGAGTTAAAGTTATAATATTCACATAATATGATTAATTCTGTTAGAAAAATGTCCTTGGAAAAACGGTATTTTTATCTTAAGGTTCCATTCATAAGTTGTCTCTTTATTAATTTAAGGTTTAGTTATCTTTCAATCAAAATTATAATTTACAAAGCTTCTATAATTTTAAGCCATCGTATTATTTTCGAAAGTCTTCGTTCTGAAACCATAACCTCGTCCGTGGCTAAGTTCACGCATTTACGTGTTGCGCCGAAAGTCCTAAAGTTCGTCCTAAAAAAGGTAAAAATAAGAGAATAAATAAATCTTACCCATAAAGAAATTAACAGTGAAACAGATACAGAAATGTGTCTTCCTCATGTCAAAAATAGGAGTTACAGGATCTTACGGACTTAGATCACTTACATGTGTTTGAATCAAGTAAAATGATATCGTATTGTGTACTGTATTACAATAAGTCACTGTCATTTTCATATTGTGATCGTGTGGCATTAATCTGTTTGTATTGGAGAACGTAAATGCATTAAAATTATCTTGCCCATCCTTGATTTATCTATAAAATTGATAATAATAAGGAATGTATGAGTCATATACGGTTATGAGATAGCCAATGCAAAGAATAGCACGTAACCTTTTGAAAAATATTATTATCCAGTATTGAGTTATTTTTCATAATTAAAAATTGGATAATGTTTTATTCATTAATTAGTTTATGCATCGTTAAGTCATGTAAAGTAAAAAGAGTGTTTGGTAGTAGTAAGTAGTTTTAGACACTATAATTTTCAATTCTAGACATTCTTAAGTATCTGTATTTTTTTTACATACTTTGTTGCACTGGAGTGCAACGGGCGGCCTTATCGCTAATCAGCGATTTCTTTCAGGCAATCCACTTGGCATGTATTCATGGTGGTGTAAAGAGAAGGTCAGGTTTTGGATTTAATAGGTGTGATGTTGCCTTGTGCAACGCAATTTTGTCGGATCCTTTTTCTGTTGATGACTTCGTTGGGTAGCGGGGAGTCTGGCGGAGTTGCATTGCATAATTGATTTATTTTTATTTTTGTATTTTGATATTGTATAGTTGTATTGTATTATACATTTATATTTATATTAAGTTTTTTTCCAGTTAGGCGATGTGGTCGCTTGTGACAAAGCCCATTAATTTAAAAAAGAAGTGTCTTCGTTCCAATGTCCGCTCGCAACTTGTCGACGGTTCAACTGATTTATTCTGACATCACTAGACTTATCTTTATAATAAATGTGCCAGTGGATACATAAAAGTCTTTCTTGTAATATAGTCAGGATTTTTATTAAAAATAAGCTCTTGTTTATTCGCCTTACCTTTTGAGAAAAACGGTACAAAACGCAAAAAGATTAAAAAAAGTATTTTTTAGTGTAATATTATTTTTGTACTTGAAATGCTGAACTATGATCTTTAAGATATTCTGCAGCACCGGTTCTTCTTTGGATTATGTTTATTTCCTAATAATATTCAAGAATTCTTAATTCTAGCTAACCTTTAAGCTAATTTAGTTTATGGTCGATAAACGTATAAGGTATGCAATTATAATTCTTAAAATAACCCTTTAATTTCGAAATTCTTTTGAAAAAATACATTACAATGCCCCGTATTACAATGGGACTAAAAGATAATAATATCTGCCAAATATGGGTGTCCAAGTGCTCTTCTGCCTACTCCTTCGGGGAATTGAGAGCGTGACAATATTATAATATTATTTTAATAATATGTAGTGGAAAGAAATTTTAAAATCGGTCCAGTGGTAACACAAATTTTCTTTTTGTAGTATTAATATAGATTCATAACTAACTAAGGGCCTTCTAGTAAGGAATGCAGAAGACACAAAACGTTTACTATCATCCAAACTCAGACCTCTGAGGGGCCCTTTGCATTACACAAGTCAACAAAAAAAATATTTTTTTTTGGGTCTGTTTTTTAATGACTATTATCAGAATATTTACATTGATTTTTATAAAAAAAAGTTTGCTTTTGTACTTTATACGATGATAGAAAATATATACGATTTTTGACAAATGCTTAGAAGTTACCATTTTTAAAAGCAAACTTTATGGGATAAAAATATTTTTTCTTTTATTAATTAGGTATAAATTAAAAACGGGTACACAGAACTCAGATTCAAAAATCGTGTTTACCTGTGTTATAAACATTTCTGTTTAAGATATTTTATTAATATTGTTATTAAAGTAAACAGTTTTGCCAGATAAGCGCGTTTATTTAACAAATTTTTTTAATTATTATATTAGTTATTTAAAATTAGTAGTAAAAACGGATAAACTAAAAAATAATAAAAACCACATGGCTATGATCATGGTGGACCATGTAGCATGCGATTGGTGAAGTCCCCTGTCTCCTAGTGGGGTAAGGGGCAGATGCATTTCACATCTGTTTCACTGATCGATTTTTTCTTTAGGGGCAAGTAGGTGATCAGCCTTCTATGCCCTGCCAGACCGTTTTGTTTTTTTTTTATCTCCGCCGGGAATCGAACCCAGGACCTCTCGGTATTAACGCTTACGCGCTTACCACTAGAACAAGGAGGCGGTCAGGACGCGATTAATATGGTGAAAATATTTTTTTAATGTATGATACTCGCGTAATTATAAGACATTACATAAGTATTAATATAATATTAAGTTACATTAATCAAAGTGGTCTCATATATAATTCATATCATATTCTAGTAAGGACATGGTGTTGGATTTTTATTTTCTGTTTCTATAAATACATTAGAAGGGATCGTCCCAGCTACCACGGCTACCAGAGTATGACACATTTTATTTTTTATTTATCGTTTATAATTAAGATGTATCCGTGAGAACATCCGTTCATATTTTTATTAAGTTCAACTTATATTTACTTAATAGTATATTAAATCTAAGATGTTTAAATTATTATGCATTCAACCCGGATTTAAAAATTATATGTCAAGCCATAAATATTTCTTATAATAATGAACCATTTTGAACTTTACATGCGGGTCTTGATTTTTGAATTAATATTGCAAGTTGATTGGTAGTTTTTTTATATTCCCCTTACATGAGGATACTGCATCCCACTAATGTTTCATGACACCCGAATTATTAAACATGAATTTGAGGCTTCCAACAACACCTTACTAACTATATTGCAAGAAAATTGTGACATCCAGTCAACAATAGCAGGAAAGAATGTCTAGAAAACAAGAGGAATTTTTGGTAACAAAAATCAATGCCTTAGAAGGATAAAATAACCAGTACAAGTGCCAAATTTGCTCACTTAAAAGCAAAGTCGAATATCTCGAAAAACCTTACCTGAACAGAAATTCGAAACCTACCCAAACAAAGTGATGAAAGCAAAGAATTTCTCATCAACATTGTTAAATATATGTCAACCACCATAGGCATGCATAGATCCATAACCGGGACTGAATTTAACAACATACATAGAACCAAGTCAGATTACTACGTGGTGGACTGCATCTTTCAAATACTTTTAAAACAAAATTACATTAGCTACAGCCTTTAAACTCCGAGTTTCTTGAACTCCCTGGACCCCCACAAACTATAAACAAGTCTAAATCTCTGACAGGCACTACCAGATACTTAAATTATTTAGCTAAACAAGATGTTAAAAATAAAAAAAACTACCCCTAGTATGAACTTCAATCGGAAATATATGAGAAGGAAAAAACTGGCCACCTGATACGAAAAGAAGAGAAACAACTCCGAACTATTACATTCTAACAATTTCAGTGACGTTTAGCTGTCCACAACTCTATTTATCTTCCTTATACTTACACATTCCATCCTCATTATTACTTTTTTATTTACCATTAGAGGTCAAAACTAAGATTAAATATTCCTTGCATGCATTATATTACGTAGTCTTTTTCATTGTCACAACTCTTCCTTCTTCAGCAAGTCTTTCAGTCAGTGACTGTAAGGCTTGAACTCACTTCCTGTTTCATAACATGAGAATAAGAATAAATTAATTTTAAACAAAAAAATAAAACCGACCTCAAAACGCACTGAAAAGTAAAAAATAAATTTTGTATTATAAATGAACTTACTATAAATAAAAGACGTAAATAGTGTTGATAAATACAATTCATCTAAAATTCTACAAGGGCATAAAACTTTCATGTTGCTCTTTGAAACGCGGCGCCAAGCCATTCCATTAATTTTTTTTATTAAAGTCCAGGAATATTCGATAAGTCTTTATTTATGTATTTGGCACCGCCTTTCAAAAAACAACATGAAAGTTTTATGCCCTTGTAGAATTTTAGATGAATTTTATTTATCAACACTATTTACGTCTTTTATTTATAGTAAGTTCATTTATAATACAAAATTTATTTTTTACTTTTCAGTGCGTTTTGAGGTCGGTTTTATTTTTTTGTTTAAAATTAATTTATTTTATACTTTTGAGTGGCTCTTCTAAACCGTATAGGTAGTTGGTTATCATACCATCAAAACGAAACCAACATGGACGCTCTGACTTTACGCTTACTTTATACACTAAAAACTAATTTAATTAATTTAATTTAATATTTTCAAATTAATGAAAATAAGAAAACGCAAAACTGAATCGTTTAATACTAAAAATTTAAGTAATATCGTTCATATAAATTAAGTTTTCATGGTGTTTTATAGTAAGCAAGTGAACGCACATTGTGATTTTCCGTAGGAACTCAGTTACTATATTCTCTCTATCTCTAGAAGTATTTCTTCTACCTTATTGATTTTACTATCGTATATGACCCTTTTAATGTTTTATAAAATGGTATATAAGTCATCGATATAAACTGATATTACATCGAGCTATAGAGATCTAAACTGGACGCGTAAACAATAACGTATGACATGTTTTTCTCTGTTGACAAGTTTTGCTCCATAACATCAAATATATGGCTTAGATTTTCATAAAATTCCGTCAAAAGCTTGACAATATGAGTTTTAATTTAATTTATTTATTATAATTAGTATATATTTAATATAACATGGACATCTCTATTGCTAAAGCGAACTAATTGAAGATTTTTCAATTTTTTATTTTATAACCTCAATATCTCTAAAACTATAAATCAAATTATTTTGATTCTTATTTTCTCTTGTTGCAAATTTAATACTTAATCAAATAACATCTAATTCATCGATAAGGATTCATAAATCATAGAGTTATAAGCAAATAAATACGACATGGTCGCGCGGAATTCAGCGATTTCTCGTCCGATTGTGAAACTATTCTTTCAATAACCTGAAAACTATTGATCGTAAAAATTCTAAAAAAAAATGGGACCACTTCGACGAGTTACCCTATCGTTTGACACCTCACTCATCCAAATCGGTTTACAAATGGCGACGTACGAGCGGAACATCGCCAAAAAAAAAAAAAAAAAAAAAAAAAAAAAAAATACACGTTGAATTGATAACCTCCTTTTTGGTTTTTTTGAAGGTCGGTTAAAAATATAACACAGTTTAAGATAGAAATATCCAAGCGGTATCAGTAGCTAGGAGCTAAACGAATGAAAACAGGAAGTGAGTTCAAGCCTTACAGTCGCTGACTGATAGGTTACCTCCGTGTGTTATGTTTTTCTTCTTCTCATGTTAAGTTTTAATTGTTTCTGCACTTTTTACACTTATTCCTTTGTTACTCTTGTTTTTTCTTGTTGACTAGAAGAGATCGCTTTTTTCCTATAAGGCCACTCGTTGTACTCCAATTCTTGTTGTAAGTTGTTAAACTAAATAATAAATAAATGTAATGTAAACATTTATACGTATTATTCGGTTTCCTCGTGTTTAAATAATATGTTTGGACAAAGGTACTGAATTATGCTCTAAGCAAGTAAATGAAACATATTTTTATATACAAGCCGTGGAAAATGATAATTTTTAGGAAAATAATCTGAAAATATCGCTTTAGCAATATACCAGATAAAATAAAATTTTATATTATGAAATAAAATACTTTTGAATTTACATAACGCGTGAGGCGTTGAAATATGAAATATGTATTACGAGGCATTTAGGTAAATTCAAAAATGAATACCCTGATCCAACCTCCTTTAAAACTGGAAACTAAAGACTAGATTGGACCTGAGATGTTATGAATAATCTAATTATTCATAATATATATATACCGGGAATGTGGTTTTGATGGTCCTCATGTACAGATATATAGTTTAATAATAATTATAACAAACAGCATAAATATTCAGCTAATAACATCATATCAGTAAGGAAATTGTAATGTCTGGTTTTAGTATGGACATTGGGTTCTGTCTCTTTCATTCGGACCACCAAAATGTAATGCGCTGTGCTGCGCGTCTGGTTTTACGGAAGTCTTACAGACTTCTTTCACTTTCTTCTAGAGAAGAGAGGAATTTTCAAGAGCTGAGTGAAAAGAATGTCCCTGGGATATATTTTACTATCCTTATCTGTTCAACTTAAGATGCAGACTATCTGAATCCATCGATAGAAGAAGTCACTCTAACTGCGAATGTATAAACTAAAACTAAACCATGCACGCGTAGTCGCGAAAAGATAATTTAAAATTAATCAGAGAGAATTCATTATTATTAATGTTTTAATAAAAATTATCTACAGAAAAACAAAGGCAGGATTTCGATGTATAATTAATTTTGTCAAGATAATGCTAAGTATTAGGCTTGGGTCATTGGCTCTTTAAAAGCTGGGGTCATCGGTTGGATGGGTATAAAAAACAAATAAAATTTAAATACGCTTTCCACACGTATTGAGCAATAAAATGCTGCCGTAATATGAGAATGGCGGGACAAATATTATGTATTTGAAAGTTTGTGAGGATATTTGGATGTTTGTGACTCAATGGCTGTACGCATTTTAATGAAATTTGGCACATAGAATATGCTCTGGATTAAAATACAGGGAACTTATTTTTATTTTATTTAAAAAAACGCTGTATTGTAATTTGTATGTTTTATTTTATAAATTTTGAGATTCGAGTTTTCTATTGGCTATGTAACATCACGTTACCACGAAATTAACGCGAGTGAAACCGCACAACTAGAAGGTTAATATTGTTATAAACATCTATTGAAACTTTAACAAAATATTAGTTATTCTCAAAGAAATCTCTTAAAAATTCTGATTTTTTAAAATTTAATATAATATATATAGAATTATAGAAATCCCATTTTTGAAAACTCATGCGATATTCGCTTGTCTAATACATTCAGTTCGTTACTCACTTATTGTTGGTGTTTGTTAAAATATTATGTTATATAAAAAATAGTGTTATATAGGCTATTAAGAAAGATATACTGACGCATCTTGAAATGCTAAGGCCAAGCTAGATCGGACCATTCTGATTCACAGTAGATTTTATTCGTGACGAACCTATAACAAACATGTAATAAATAATACATTAGCAAGTATATTCTATTTATTTAATATGAGAAGGTAAACCAATTATTTTTCAATCAACCTCAAAGCGTCCCGTACACTCAATTTAACTATATATTTTTTTTGCCTTTTTCTCCGCCTACTCCTAACCCATCCAATAAAAATATTTATTTGAGATTTTTAATCCCGGGGATTCAATTCCAGGACGTGTAAATCGCAAAATCACTAAACAGTAAGCTATAGAGGTGATTATAATATATTTCATACTTAATTATATATTATATTATAAATATTTACTATATTTAAAATCTTGTCAAAGGGAAAAACGAAATAACATTACAAATTATTACAATTCATAAATTTGGTGCCTAAAACCTATGTCTGTCTAAAAATAACTATTAATTCTTAATCAAATTTATCATCAAGGCTATCTTTATAGTATAAACACAAATGTTTCAGTTGATGTGATTTATAATGTCGCCAAAGACCAAACCTGTTATCCAAATTTCTGGCGAATTGCGTAATCTTTGAACTTGATGAGCAGCGGTCACCTGTCTGCCCACACAAATTCAGTTCTTTGTGACATCTTTAAACACAATGTATAAAATCAAGGACAAGAACCAGGCATATCATTAAAAACGTATAAAATAGAAATCATGCACAATACTTTCAATTTGTCCAACATTAATATTATTTAATAATCTTAATGTTAATACTACTATAAATTTTTAAGATCGCCCTTAATATATTCCTTCGATATCCTTAAATTATTGAAAACTGGCAGTCAATGTTTTGAAATATAACTTTGTAAAAGGCAATTTTCAATTGTTGTTTTACAATCTTACCGATATTGGTTTTGAAGATTGAAAATATTCTGTCACCACTTACGATAGTAAAGGCTACCTTTTTGTGCTTTTGTGTTATCACAGGCGTTAAAGCAAAGTTTACATTTAAATTAAAATTATCAATTAAAGTTACACAGAATATGTAACGGGATTTCACATGCAATATATATATACAGAGCAGAAAATCTATAAATAAACTTTGCATTTGTTAGTTTTTATATAATAAATTATCTTAAATTAAGTTTTTATATAATCTACGTTGTATTATGACTTTTATTTTATTAAGCAATCATATTATAAGAAATTTATCGTGTTTTCCTTTTCCATTAATTTTCAAATTTTCTATGCTTCTACTATTCAATAACAATTGATTAAGTCAATTTCAAATATAAATTTTTTAGCTAGTCAAACTTTGTTTTATGTATTTTTAAATATATTTGTTATAATATATGTGAATTATATTTATAATAGCGAAAATTGATTTTGTAGTCATGAATTTAAAAATAATTATCAATTTAAATAGAAATAATCGTAAGTCATAAGTGTTGTAGAACCTATTGGCTGTAGTAACCTCGTCTGTGAATGTTTCTTCTCCTTTTTTTATTCTATATTTTAAAAATAATATTTTGTATTGCCTAGTAACCTTACTCTTAATATATATGTCTATCAGAATGCATATTTTAGAATTTTATTTAAAATTATAACATAAAGGTCAGTCTGTTTATTAATGATGATACAATTCGACTGATTTATCGGAGTATTTTATTCCTTTTATAATTTGAAGGCTAACCGGTAAATAAATTTCGTTGGATCTTTTTTTATTGCTAATACAGAAAATATTAATTTTTAGCTACTTAACACATTGTAAAGATAATTTGAAGATTTTAAATTTTCATATGCTTTATGTGAATATATTTCATATTTTTTCAAGTGTAATAAGTAAACTAGGGTCCAATCGTGTTTGGGCTGTAAAAAAATTAATTAAACTAGAAGCGTAACTAATAAATAAATAAATAAAACTTACTGAGTAAAATTCTTAGCAAATAATTTAACGTTTCTTTGAGTTGTATTTTGCATTTTAATAAGATTGTATTTTACCAAAAATAAAACGAAAGATAGAATATTAATGACTCTTAATTTATAGAGATAGCTTTAATAATATATAAGATTAATGGACCAGCTGAAACTAGACTTAAATATTATGTATGTTAAATTTTAAAAATATTATTTATTAACAAAATTGTAGGTATATCATTTTTTTATTTTTAAATTCTTAATTATTTTCTCATGTATTTACATACATTAATTCTCTATTCGTATTCAGATATAGGTTTCTAGTTTAGATATGGGATCAACAAATAAGTAATAGATATAATTTACTAATTTATTTGAGTTTGTACATAACATTTAAAGAAAATGCAACAACAGATTTAAGGCACTAATGTTTTTACAAGTAAACTAGTTGGATGTGACTTGTTCGGTGGTATTTGTGGGTTCTTATTTACTTTTTGCCGAGGGTAGTGGCGATGGTACCGGGGAGGGGTTTTTTGGGACTGTCCCTGGCAACGCGTACTTGGGGAGCGTACTTAGCGGCGTACTCTAGAGCGCGGGCGATTTGTGGAGGAACTTCTGGGGGTTGGGGAATGGCGTTTCCCTGAAACATACAAAAACATTGTTAATCTCATACACTTACAGTCCTTTATGCATGTAACTTGGTCATATCGAATTGATTTTAAAATGAACGAATCTTTATTTTCAATTATGAGCAAGAAAAAATCCTTTTTAAATTTATTGCAAAATTGTAACATTATATTTTATATACAATGTATCTACTAAAAGGTTTGCGTGTTTTCGTTAGTTTGTTTCCTAAGGAAAATTATAGTCATGTACTTACTTGAGCCTGGTAACCGTTCTCGTCAGCGACATAGGTCAGGGAGATAGTTTCTCCTTCAGGAGAGGTCCAGGAGAACGATCCTTGCGATACAACGGGGGATACTGGAGGGTTTCCGCTGAAAGTACGTGGGACTCCCTGGGCTTGGGCGGCGATTCCATTGTTGGTTTCGTAGCTATAAATAAAATTAGCGAACTGATAAGGTGTGTAATTAAATTGCAAAAAAATCAATAAAAATATTACAAGCAATGAAAAATATTCTTGGAGAAAGATTTTATATCCAAGCCGACGATAATAATGATTATCGATTTCATTGGCTATATTATTATGAATATATAAGGATACTTACAAGTAGTTGTAGGTGCCGTCAGCTTCGATTTCATTGCCGTACCTCACGGTCTCTGCGGAACGGGCATCAGCGGCTACTTTGGCGACGGGAACAACGGGGACGGGAGCGGGAGTTACCTTACGAACGGGGGTCTCAGTAACGAACACGGAGGGCTTGCGGGGGTAGGGGGTTGAGGTCACGAAGGGTTTGTATGTGGGCTGGTAACGGTTAAACTGGTTGTAACGGCCGTTGTTTAGATTGTTGAACTGGTTGTTGTATTGTCCCTGGTTGAATTGTGCGCTGGCAACTGCCACAACGCAGGCGATAAGTACCTGTTTATAAAAATTTAACTGTATTGTTTTTTACATTTAAAAATTAATATACATTTTATTGTTTGAAATATTAAGTTATTTAAATAAATTTAATATTATTTACTTACGGCGAATCTCATTATGATTTTTAAGATTGCCTAGTTTGGATGAATTAGTTTGAATGCGGGTAAAAAATCCGCGCACGCTTATATATGGCTCAAAGAAGCACCCACTTTTGGTATCGAATTGCAATCGTATTTAAATAATTTGGTACGAGTTTATAAAACAGTTTTTTCTATTTAAATTCGTAGCGTTTTATTTAATTTATTTCTAATTGAATAATTCTTGCATTTTGCCACATATTTTATTATAAGTTCATTTCAGAACGACTGGATATAGTTAGGCAAGGACAGGCTATCATGAAAAAGGATGGAAGAGGCCTTTAACAAAACAGGGGTCCATATCTCATTATTAATACTAACAGTGTTTATAAGTAATTGTTTTCTTAATTTTTAAGCTATAACATATTAACAAATATTGTAAAACGAAAGCGAAGATTTAGAATAAATGACTTTATTATTATACGTTCAATTTCAGGTGTTAGAACATTCAATCAAAAGTATATATTATGAACAAAAAGAGTATTAGATTAAAACTACAGAAAGGCGACTTATATTGTATTTAAATAGGTTTTTATTAATTCCCTTTCATTCATGTTAAAGCACGAGAAATTTTCAAAACTGAAGAAAATTAATATAGAAAATATATTTTAGGTCATTAATAAAAACTTTTTTCTATTAAATTTGACAGGAATAATATTTTAACGTCATAATGTCGAAATCATATTTTAACGATCTTTATTTTTGTTTATCTTATTGGTCAACTGACCACAAGTAGGCGAGCTAAAGGTTACTGGGCATAAACAGTATAGAATCGATTTATGCATATTAAGTAGACAATTTTTTCCTTTTTATGTGGTTTTTCTTTGTTTTATAATGTCATTTCAAGGGTATGCTTCAATTTTAGCGCTTCCAGACATTAATGTGGTACAAATTATTTATAGTGATTCTTTCCTGAACACAATTTTTTTTTCAATACGTTACTTTAACTAACGGTTTTACAAAAAGTTTATAAAAAATGATATATAATTTAAAAAGTGAAAAGTGAAGTCCCGTGTCCCCTGGTGGGTATGGTGCCCCATAGATGCATTTCACATCTGTTTCACTGATCGATTTTTTTAGGGTCAAGTAGATGATCAGCCTTCTATGCTTTGCCAGACCAAGTTTTTTTTCCTTTCCCATATATTATTTACTTACCTATTATTTTAAGAACGACTGAACCAATTTTTAAAATCAGTGCCATTCGCTTATTCAGTGCTTTCGTTTTTGTACTACAGATTTATTGCTGAAATGAACTAAAACGATTTGCCAGTTTTATGTGATTTGACTGTAATTAATCCTTATGGCTAAATTTTAAATAAGATATAAGTAATTTACTTGTTTGTTTTTAAACAATTAAAATTAATTAAAATGTACGATTTTCTTAATAAACATTTAAATAAAAGACCTGAAACAAAAAATCCTCAATTTCATAAAAACTAAGATTCAAAAGGTATCCTAAAAAGTTATTTAGTTTACGAAATAATGTTTAATGATAGAAGTCAGCGTCCGTTAATAATCATTAATTTTAAAATGCCTTCTGTCAAGGACCTTATGCTTTGAATACTGTCGATTGCTTGATTTAAGCTTTAGTATCTTCTACATAGTACAAAGATGATATAGGATTACTCTCGTCATTTCATAGTGTTTTAACCTAGCAAGTTTTACCCAATTTAAAAAGTGGTAATTTCATGGTTTTATAATTGCCACTCTCTGCATAGTTTTTAATAGTACTCTTGTTTTCGTCTGTCCATGCTTCTACCCGTCTGACAGTGTTATTTCAAGAATTTACTAAATGGATTTTCATTGAAATTTTCAATAGGTTTTTAACTTTATTTAAAAAAAACCTTTTAATCTCATAGCTTTATAAGTTTACACTTATATAGCTAAATAATTTAAATGTATTCATGCTGTATTATTTTCTTTCCTGTGTAAGTATTAATATGTTAGAAAAATGCTGATGCGATCGAAAATTACTTGACCAGACTTATGGTTGTGTATTGAACATTTGCTGTCTCTTAAAATTAATATCGAATAATCTTAACCAGTTTATAGTCAATGGACTGGGAGGAGCAACTTGATATATTGAGCATAAGCCGTACCTAAGCTAGTTTTTGGAAGATAAGAAGATCGCATAATTAATTCGAAAAGCAGCATTCTTGTAAAGTCGAATTAAGTTGTCGTCTCTGAGTTTAGGCTCTACGACTCTGTTATTAGTAATTTTTTTAATCTCTATAGGAAGCAGTTATTTCTTTCGCTATCTTCAGCGACGCCCTAATCAACAGTGTTATTTATTTATTATTTATACTTACACGTCCGTTTTTTTCACCGGATACTACGTCCAATTTTTGTAATTTGAGTGCGGTGTACTTTCGTTTTTAATTAAAATGAATTTTTTATTTTATCTTCTACAAACTTCGCAAAAAGAGTGTGAAATGTATTATATTCTTTCCTTTCCAATAAATAGTACGCACCCAAAATGAACTTTTTAAAAATGACCTATTAAATTATCTCCAATTTTACTTGTAAAGGATATTAAAATAAAGTTACAGACTTAATAAAATTAAGAAGCGTATTTTAATTGTTTATGTATTCCAATATCAATTTTTGAGCGACATTTTGCGCCAATAATTAACAACATCTTCCAAGGCTATCCCTATTTTTTTTAAATAGACCGTCTATTTTAAATCCTGATATATTAGATTTTGGATCATGGTATAAGTTTAAATATTATAACTGGTTTTTAAGTTATGTATGCGGAAATGTAAAATACAATTCTCATTGGTGTCTTTATATGGAGCTTCGTTTCTGATACTTATCGCTTACCTAAAAGAAGTTTGTTTCAAAAATTTTCAATGTATACCGTATTGTTCATTTTTTATTGAAGGTATAACATTTATTGATCAATTGATAAGCTGAAATTACAGAAATAGACGATAGCTTTATACAACGCGTTGTTTTCATTTTATGATTTTACGAGTTACGAGAATGGATAAATACCTATATTATAAACAAGTTTGTTTCTTCATAAACTAACATAAATTTGATAGCCCCTAAGCTATATAAAGATAGCTAAAAAGCTTTGAACAATATTTACTGAATGCCAAAATAACGAATTCATGAAGCAATCTTAACATCTTAGCCATTTGAATAGACTACGAAATTTGTCAAAATAAGGGTAAATTTTAGTTGAATAAATCATAATTATTTATATAGCCACCAAAACCACACCTGAGCCAACAAAAGGGAAAGTAATTGAAATTAATTCATGTTGGCTGAAAAACTACAGTCGAATTAAGTACCTTACTGCCAAGTACTACTCCTCCTTTTTGGAGTCATTTAACATAGACTATAATAACATCAGTTCATCCGTTTATAAGATAATCTAATTTAAATTATCATGTCAGGGGCTTTGTTGTCTTCAATTACACTTGTCATAAGGTTGAAAAATATTGCGAAAATATTCTAAATTTAATAAATCCGATCTAAAATGCCTTATGCAAATGTTAACTATAAACAAGGCGATAAAGATAGGCGAGTTTTTTAAGTATTAAATTATCTTATGATTCATCAAATTATAAAGTTTTTATCTACCTGTATCCGTTTCGGTTCATAGCTTTATTGTATTTGAATATACAAAAATAAAAATATTTTTTCTGATATTTTTTACAATTTTTTTCTATTTGCCTTAAAGAGCTTTTAATAGCTTTTTAAGTCTTTAATAATATTTTTATCATTATCCTACCCAGCATTTGTAGAAAAGAAATACATTTTGAAATACCCATAAAGTGATTTAAGATGAAATAAACGTACAAATATTTAATTAAAATTAAATACATATATGTTGATTTTTCTAAAAGGTGAATAAAGTATATTATAGTAATAACTAAAATAAAATGCATTTAATTAGTATAATAACAAATAAAATCAATTAATAATAAATGTTAGTTTATGAAGAAACTAACTTGGTTATAAACATATTTCTCAATTCACAGGGTCAACTCGTAAAATCATAAAATGAAAATAACGCGTTGCATAAAGCTTTTGTCTATTTTCGTAGTTTCTGCATATCAATTAATCAATAAATAAGTGACAAAATTCAATACAAGATGAACAATAAATAGTATTATTGCTTATTACTTAAAAATACGTCTGTGCATAATTAATACAAAAAAAAAACTATGTATTTTTCCCAATTACGGTACTATTTTATATGAAAGTTGTAAAATATACTATTGTCAGCCTGTTGACATCTCAATGATGATTATATCCGATTACTATTAGTATTATAGTTAAAAAAAAAAAAACTGTACCCACGTTGATTGGAACTTTCCCTACCACAATAAACAGAAATAAATTGTCATAATAAATGTACAAACTAAAAAATCATTAGTTTTTGTTGAATACCAAGAATAAGGTTTTTATCAAGTAAAAATTTTGAAAAATTATGTCGTAGTACAAGTAAATTTCATGTCAAATAAAAAATTTCATTCGGGATATATTTAATTCTCAAAGAATAATTGAAATATATGATTTTTTATTTTATCACGCCGAATACATTTAACTTAAATGTTATAAATATGGTTAAAATTAAGTGTCAAAATGATTTGATACATAATATGTGAAAATTATCGCACAATGGATCTCTTACAATGAAATAAGCTAAAATTACCTCAACATGTAAAGGAATGTAGTAATTTAAAAGAAAGTAGAAAATGATGGAAGGTGTGGATAGTTCGTAAAAATACTAATAACCATACTTCAAGGTTTACATCAACCCAAATCCCAAAATCTAACCAATATAAAAAAAAACTTATAAATTAATTAACTGCCAAAATGTATTTTTATGTTTCCTTCAATGGTCAAACCTGTACTGTTCAATCCTTTATCTATTTTTAAATATGTAAAAAAATTAAAAACAATATTGTCGATATAAATAAAAGATGAAATACTATATCGTATTTAATTTTCGAAAACGCTAAACACAAATCAGATCAATTCATGGTAAATGCGCTCCCGTTGGGTGGAATCCATTTTCGTCAGCGGTGTAATCCACGCGGTATGTGAGGCCATTGTCTCCGACATATTCGTAAAATCCTCTGACCTTGTTACCTTCGTTGGCCGCGACATTACCAGTCTCCTCAGCAGCTATACCATTCTCTGTTTGGAAGCTATAGTGGTATCCGTTGGCACTCGACTCACTGTCCTGAGTTATGATTCTGGCATTTCGCCCGTCCAAGTATTGATTTTTCGCGTATAAGGGAACATATTTTACAGCCGATGGTACATGAGGTACTGCCGTATTCGCGACGATCGGAGGTCGGGCTGTTACTGCAACTTGGGGGATATCGCTAAAAATATATTTTTAATTGTAATAAAAAAAAAGTTTATTAAATCTTTTTAGAGTACGTACTGGATGGATTATCGCGTTTTATTCTTGTACTTTTCACAAATATGTAGTACACTGTATTCTAAATACTTTCGGAAATATTATTCTTCAAGAATTATAACGCCGAGCGATATATTAAAGCAATTACACAGGTTTTCAACTATGATATTACCCTAGGAACAATGCGCTTTAAGCCTACTTTCAGAATGGAAATTAAAATTACACGTAATTTTATAGTTGCCAAGCCACTATATCTATAAGAAGATTGATATTTTGTGTGGAATGTAGACGAAGAAATGTTATATCTTTGTAGCAAAACTAATCTATTAAAAATAGTATTAAAGAATTACCTCTTAACAAAAGGCGCAACGAGTTCCTGGTATGGTCTCAGTGAGTTGTAGTAGAATGGATTGTATGTTGGATTGTAGAGGTTTTTTCCATAGAAGTCGTTGTACCGGTGTAAGTAGTCGTAGTAACGTCCATCCAGAGTCGGTTTGTATTTTCCCTCATTGCCGTACAATTCTGGATGATATTTGCCATCATCGACTGCCCTTGCGCTACTTATAACAGAAACGAGAACTATTGCCTGTAAAAATAAGCTTTAAAAGTACTATATACTTTTTAAGAAGATTGAGAAGAGCTTTTAAAAGTTTGAAGTTCTACTACTATATAAATAAAAATAAAATCATCTATAAATCTTTCTACTAAAAGTTTAAATCTACTATTATAAGTATTAAATTTAAAGGTTTATTTTTGTAACACTCTTTAAGCGTTTTATATATCTATATTATCTAAAATGTAAAAATATATTTAAATTTGAATTAACAATTGAAGATTGAATCTGAATAACAAAAATGATTATTTTTTGAACACTGTTTCAAATACTTCAATGGCTGAAAATATGACGCGTTTTTGAGCAGCCTTGACTAAAAAACATTACAAACGATTATTTATAAGATGCTATATTTTTAACTTAAATAAGATATTATTATATACCCATAAGTTCAACATATATGTGTAATTTTTTATATACTTATATTATTTAAATTTTCAAAAGCACTCACCAGTACATACTTCATTATTATAGAATATGTCCTCTATGCCTCTAGGTCCAGAATCAAAAAAACAATGGTAATCTCTATAATCTATCGATCCATTTTATACAACTGAGGGATTCGAAAATGGAGTATTTATTAGATGATTAAGAGCTCCATATAAGTATAAAAAGTAATTTTCATCTTTTGTTTGTCGAGTTGACATTGGTTAGGTCTACGTATTTGGATAGTTCAGAGTAATGTTGCGTCATTTATCGCGCCCATGCTCGAATATCGATCACTTGATGGTATTTTTATTTAGCTGCCCTTTAGGTATTTCTTTCAGTATTTTATATAAAATTTAGCAATCAAACTATAGTTGTATAAAATTGACCAATTTTTAATTTTATACATAACCGAAAAAGTAACTTAAAATTGTTAAGGCATTTTTAATGACGCCGAAATAGACCAATTTAAAAAAATTAAATACATTTTTTTATTTACCATAATTTTGGCAAACTATTTTAAGTGGAGTATAGGGCAGATGCATCTCACATCTGTTTCACTGGTCGATTTTTTATTTATATCGAGTTTTTTTATCTCCACCGGGAATCGAACCCAGGACCTCTCGGTTGTAACACTTACGCGCTTACCACTAGACCGAGAAGGTGGTCATTTTTTATAGCGTCTGCGTTAATTATTTGTATGGAAAATCTTAAATCGCCCTTTGTGTTTACGAGCAACCTTACATGGTCACTATGGGATTGACCGTTTTCCGATATAAATAAACCAATGAAATTGGATAGGTTTTTTACTATCGAAATTTTTCTCGTGCTTAACGAACTGAACAACTCCGTGAATGAATTAACAATTTATAGGTCACTTTATTCATTTAACATGTCTGGGTTTTAGGCTCCGTTTTTAGGCCTTTAAAAATATAAATACTTACTAAACATTATGTTGTTTATACGCAAAAATTATTCAGAATTAGATACTATACTTTTTGGTTACTGCTTTCCGTCTTTAGATAAGAATTTTAACTGTTTTGGATTTTTGTTATACCTTAACGGACTCCGAACAAGTATTTATAATATAATATTTAACAACGTTAATATGATTTATTTTACTAGTTAAACTCGAACTCGCATTTAAAGTTCCAACATTCTATCACCGTGTGAATAGTTTACGTGTAAGAAAGACAGGCGTTTATTTCTTAAACTTTTAAACATATAATATGCGTGTCTATAAATTAGGAATTTATCACAGGGGTGATAAAAAATCAATACATTCAAACAGTAGATTTTCACCAAATGATTGTTCGCCTGCCTGAAATACAGCTGTTTTGGGTTCATCTAAATCCAATATCCAAAAATAAGTTTTTAAAGCGGCCTACCTAGGAAAACAAATTATTTCTTCTAAGTGCCTACTATAGCTTTATAGCAAATTGACTGTGACACATCTCTGCGAAAGTATCCAAAATCAGTTTAACGTCATAAGACAATCTTACAGATCTTTTCTGTAAGACAATGTCAATCACAAAAATTTATCGAATTGTGAAAGTATTATTCATTGGTTTTTGTACACTTATATGTCATCGGGTATCAGGTACTGGTTTCTTCCATTTTGTATTAGCAAACCCTCGAAAAAAGACAAGGTATTTAATTGTTTGATAGCTGTCAGGTTTAATTTAAGACTAAATTTTATACTGTTTAATTAAGATATAAGGCAGTCGTAAAATTATATCAGTTTTTTTTATATAATCAACTTGTGATTCATGTTTGGGTAAAATACTTTATCTAAAATTATTAAATATTGTGAACTAAATTAAACCAGTGACTAGCTGTTTTATTAAATTAACTGAAACATGGCGCCACCATGTAAAAAGTACATTTTTTTGTACTCTTACGATGAAGTTAAGTTTAAAGTATTAAATATTGAATCAATTATTGTAAGGGGTCGTCCATGGTGATATGTGATGAGTTTTAGCTCTCCTTCCCCCCCAAAAAAAAATTACATTGAAATTTTCAGAATACTATCTTTAAATTAAGGCATTGTGATAAAAAAAAATCGGATAAACATTACAAAAACGAAAGGTTGTAACGATAAATAAATACACGTAATATCTCATCACACCCCACCCTCCTTGTGATATTTCGTAATTTTTTACAAAATCTCTCCCCTCCCCTTTCGACTCTCCCCTGTGACGTGATTAATGGATGATCCCTAACTGCCTATATATATTGTGACACATATAAAAGTAGGACTGATACAATTTGAAATGTTTTTCGTAATTTTTTTTTTATTGAAATTGTTTATGTAATTGAACTGTTTACAGATGGCGTATCTCATAATTAAGAGGTATTTTTAAAAAAAAGGTTTTTTTATCATATATCGTAAGGACTCTAAATTGGAATAAACACAGACACAAAAAAGATTAAATTATTTCCACATATAAAATTGATTCTACTAATGATCAGTAGTCAAAGAAGTGTCAAATATAAGAGCTATGTTATAAAATTGTGTTGATACATATAACTTTTATACAATATAGCTCTATCACAGAACTGACACGCAACATTTATGTAATAATTTTCACTTGTAATTTCAATTATTACACAATTTATAATTACGTTTTTTTACAAGCAATTTGCAATATTTCTCTTTCATAAATACAATAGATTACATAGAGACTACATATATACTACAATTATAACTATTTTATATTACTTTACAAGTTAAACTTTTCAAAAGATTCCAGTTTCAAAGAAAAACAGCTTCATAATTGACCATTTTATGTAAAAAATAAGGTAATAAGTCTCTTAATGTTTACAACAATGTTTGACAATTGGAGTTCAAAAAAACAAATGCAAATATCCTTAAGTAATTTACTATAATTTAAAATAATCCTAATATGTAGGTACATATATTATCACGATTCAACATTTCATTTCATTATCGTCATCATCATATTATATCGGTCTCTTCCACAACTCTCACGAATACTTCGTAATGCAACTTTAACTTTGTCTTTAGAGAATTTTCTACTTTACTTAGAATTTTTGTTCCTTTGAAGCTGTATAGAGTTCCCGTATCTTCTCCTTCCTCCAATTTCATTGACGGTGGATAACTGAAATTTTATTAAATTTAATTGGTTATAAAAATTTATTTAATCATTATTTAAAAAACAAAAAGTATCTTCAAAACTTTTTAAAAATATTTAAAAACTTAATTCTTATGTTTTTATGGAATAAGTTAACCAGACACGGAAATCTATTATGTATAATGGCTAGAAGACAGAATAATTTCGTCTTATACGTTCACATAGAAAAGACTTCAACGCGCGCGCTGCTCATTAATAATTAGTAACATTACCACAGCTTTTATAAAAAAATAGTGTTTTACTTTTTCGTAATTCTTGTAATTTTAAATTATTATTATGTACATTTAAATGAAGAAATGCAACTAATTTAAGTATCAATTTTATTGATCAAGTCCAATATAACTTCTAGAACTTCGTATTTCAAATTCTCATTTTAGTCACGAAACCGGTTTATCTATTTATAAATTTACTATAAACATTTATCTGTTAAGGCTCTAATATGTGCCTTCTGGCAACCAAAAAAATAGCTCATATTGCGGCCAACGCATTAGTGTAGCGATACAATGCTGCCAGGTTGTACGTTTGTATTATTTAAAGATATATGACTAAATACTAAAAATTTAATTTTTATTTTTTTCAGTTGCTTCACCATTGATAAAACTTTACACCCTGGTTTATTTTGATTAATTTTATTAAAATCTCAGATTTTATTTATCGTCTCTACACGTATTTAAATGATAGGAACATAAAATAAAGTTTGTAATGTAAAAAAATCAATTTAATATAAAATATTTCTTTATAAATACTGTAAATCAATAAGGTTATTAACGCAAAACGGTTCAAAGAACTTATACGAGGCTATTGTCGTAAACCTCGTAACAACTTCTAAAAATACGGGATAAGAAATAATTTTAATTGTTTTTAGTTGTTTCATCATCGTTTTTGAGTCATGCATATTTTTTATGGAAAAAAAATCAACTTCATATTGAGCTTAAAAGTTTGGTTATTTTAGAGATTTTTTGTTTTAATAATATAAATAAAAAAATCTAAATATTTAACGCTTCTGAACTGTTCTTTCATATAAATTTTATTATTCTTAATATTAATTAAATAATATTTATTATTTAAGTAATAAATAGTTTTATATAATAATAAAAATTGTTTATTCCAATACATCACTTTAAAACGGACATATTTTATCAATATACAGGAACCTATTAAACAATTTTATCGTCTTCGATAAAATTATTTATTAGCATTGACGACATCATTATAAAAATCCGGTATCATTAACAACTGCACTATATAATATTAATATTCACCGATACGACTTTGGGCGGTAACCTCAAACCGGAACCCGGAAAGGTCATTTGAGGATGACTTGACCTCTCCAGTAAGCTTAAACATCCCGATCATTTAAAAAGTCCATAAATGTAACCTAGTTTTACTAACACACAAATAATACGTCAACCGTGTGATTAATTCCGAAGTTTTCGATAAGTTTTTTACATTTTGAATGCTGTCAATTCCATAGTGGCCACGTGAAGTTGCTCGTAATCACTAAAGTCTACTCTACCAGAATATATAATAGAAAAAATACTTTACCAGATTTATAGTAGAGCTACTGTATATATTTATATCGTGGGGGCTAAAACTTACCGCGCCGATGTAAGTGGTTCACGGTATACGTGTTGTATCGGTGATTTATAGACACACAAAGATTGTCTACTTGCCTTTAAAAATGATCAATGAAACTGGATCAAAAATTACAATTAAAACGAATTTTACAATATATCAATTTGATGACAATTGTGGTAAGACATATAAACTTAGGTAATCATATGGTATTCTAAAAATCAGACAACAAGCTTGAAAATGTATATCAAACATGCATATACTTCTACTATATACCTTTTTATTTATATTTCTGTCTTATCTAACATTGATAATATATTAAAAAGAAATACGTACCTCGTAACGATTTCCGTATCCATAGTATTTTTGTCTCCTGGATCTATTAGATTACACTTCATTGTAATCTCGTCGGGTTGGTTTTTTTTATTATAAATAACTTCTGTTGACTTGTCACTGAATTCCAGAATATCTGGTGACACATACTTGTTTATTAATTCTTTAATTATCTTGTGAATGTAAGGGAACCTTGGAGCATAGATTTGAAACCCGATATAGTCGTTTGAGTCACCCCTTCCTAAATGCTTGTATGTTCCATCATATGGAAAAACTCCTTGTTGATAAATATATGTATATTTTCCCTCATCTCCGGGAACATACTTTCCTTCCGTTAAGGGCCTATAGTATTTCCCATCATCAAACTCATCGTATGCTTTAGGTTTGTATTTCCCATCATCAAAAGGTGAACAGTAAACTACGGACCACAACGTTACTAAAAATACCTGAAAATTGATAAAATAGCTTTTAGTTATATAAATTTTAATAAATAATAATCATTACAGAAAAATAATGCATCTATTTAAAAATAAAAGCGAGAAAGTAAAAGAGTAAGATAGAGTATTAACGAAAACAAATCAATTTTTATTTAATTTTTATGAAACCAAGAAGCATTGGATTAGCTCTTAATTAACTCGCAGCCACTGCACAATATAACAATAATATAACTATATACATTTATTCATTACAAAAAGTAAAAAACTTATTATTCAAAGTAAGCATAAAATAATTTTGTCACTTTATTAATACTAAGAATTATAAAGAAACACACTAACTTTACTACTGAGTGGTCTGCTCAATGTTAATATCGACTAGAGCAGCCATAGATATAATTATGAATATATTAAATAATTTACTCACTAGTCTCCCAACAAGCTTCATCACGCTTGTTTTCGAGAAGCAGTCGTTAACTTGTTGGCATAAATTTATTTGCTAATAATAGTTTTTTCACGTCGCAAACAGTACAAGTTGTTAACACCACTGGTTATGTTTTGGATCTGAAACTAGATCAGATATTATGACATAAGTAAGCAGTGTTTTAGTGATATGGCCAATATTGGACAAAAATATTCCTCATTGCCTTCATTAACATTTAGATGTATAATAAATTTTATTCAAGACATACCAAAAGTGGATCAGAAAAATCAAATCAGGTATGACGAGGTCGCTCAATAATTAGCATACGTCACATTAATCACATCGCATCGTAGAGATTGTTCACTCCGTATTAATTTAACTGAAAATATTCACAATATATCAGAGCGCGAAACACGAGTGACCTATAAGAGAGGCTTGATTCTCATAAAGGTTTTCTCGTTTGTGAATATCGATGCTTGTGAATAATAAAACGTAACATCGTAAAATGCTGTAAAATGATCACTGAGATTGTGCATTCTGACGGCCTCACAGTATATTAACATTAATATAAACAAATTAAGAGAATATCCTGTTAGCCATCATCAACTATTAAAATAACTATTATCCTTTTATGGTATCCTTGCTTAATATTCACTTACATAAAATACAAAATCACCTATTTTATCTTAACATTTGTGACAAAACAGCTGTGACATTTCGCTTAAAATTGAAAAATAAAAACAATTTTAAATGTCAGATCATCATTCACACTTTATAATTATTTTAATACACAACTGTTGAAATAACGAAGCTTTTCAAAATGTATCCAATTCACTTTTTCTTTGGCTAGTATATGATTTGAACAAGTCTGACAGAATTGTCAGAATTCACTAAATGTTCTGGAAACAATAGCCTATGGAGAGTCAATGGCCCATGTGAACCCGTTTTGAAATTTAACATGTCTCAAAAGTTATCAAAATAAACAACATGTTTGCTGCACAGATTAATTTGAATCTTCGTTTTAATTATTGTGGTCATATAATATTATGAAAACATAAATGTTGAATATAATTATGATGGCTACATTTTGGTAATTTAGATCCTTTTTTATGTTAATTAATTTTATATATTAATTAATTTAATATGTTAAATATTTTAATAAGGAATCAATGTTTACTTTTATTTTTTTACAATTTTTCGAACATATATTGTGTAAGGTTAAAGAAATGCTTGGATTTTGAAATCATTTTGCGGCAATTTTGATGCGTGATATTATAAATTTTTCAATTTTTATATTCATACTTACAAAAATAATTTACTTCATTACGTATATAGAATTATTGTACCGTCGTTGCTATTGTGGTTAAAATTATTTATATAAATAGAAAGGAAATGATTTGTTTAATCTATTCATTTACCAAGAAACTATATCTGGACCTAATATTCATCATACATCTTTGTATATGTATCTAAAGCTTTTAGTTTATCTAGAGCTTATTACCTATACGAGTATTAATATACTCGATATATAAACGATTATCATTAATGTTTTTAAACGTATACCAATGATTAATATTGTGAAGAGACAAGTATTTTACATATTTTTATTTGTTTAAACTCAAATTAATGGACAGCTTTTAAAAAGTATGTCCTCGAACAGAACACTTTGCAGAAGAGCATTAATATATTATTTCTGGATGCATGCACCTCTTTACAAATAGTTCCTGATACTGATTAGAAACTTTTTTTGGGTACAAAAGTTTCTAATCAGTATCAGGAACTAAGGCCGAAAAACATTTGTCTTCTTTCAAATCTTCCAAATATTATGTTTTAAGGGAAAACAGGTTTAGTTCTCTCTGCAGTTTAAACATTAAAAAACCTGTTTAATTTTCATAAAAAATACATGAAATTGCAAAAATATATGACTACGATTCTGTAAAAATCTAGACTGAAAATCTAGATATCTAGCTTCTCACAGTAGAGTGAGCCTATTGTAAGATAAAACAGATAAATAGTGTATAGAAAATCTTTCAATTTAACATTTTCTACGACACCTATATGATACAAAATAGACCTCTTAAATAGAATCTAGACTGACATTTATTTTGGTATTTGAGTAGTAAAGTGAGAGTTTATAACGTACCATGAGAATACCATAATTGTTAGCCTCGAATTTAACTGAATGCCTTAGATCAATTATTAAACTAATTGAAAACATGGAGTTTTACTTAGGTACCGTAGAATTTGTATGTTGAAAAAATAGCCATAAATTACCTTATTCAAATTAGCGCGAAGGTCCGACCTTCGTAGCGGCCTACGAATTGCGTAGAGGTGTAGCGGTGAGAGAGGAATCTGTTATAAGGGTTGTATGTGCTCACTGATGCGGAAGCTGAGGCAGGACTGACTGGCTTATTAGTGTTTCTCTTGGAATTATAATAAATATACACTAGAATTAACTATATATAATTATTATTGGTAGTAAGTATGAAATACTAAACATGAATCAAATATTTTATTTTAAAACCCTTGAATAATATAGTTGTTTCCATTAACTGCTGTAAGATTCCGAGCAAGTTAAAACTAATTCTATATTCGTAGACATATTTAAATATATTTTTTTAAATTTGTATATTATTTTTACGCAGTTAAATAATTTAACCCCTAAAAATTAACTAAAGAAAACGAACTAAAATGCACCCATAAAACAATAAAATATAAAATACAAAAACGATATTTTAAATTTCTTACCTTAACCAAAAATTATGATTTTGAATGACATATTGTTCTATATAATATCCATAATAGTGTCATTTTATATAAACAAGAATAAATCACTAGCACAGCCGACTTGGAGAACTAAGTAAT
Organism: Aporia crataegi; assembly: GCA_912999735.1. Classification (NCBI taxonomy): domain Eukaryota; kingdom Metazoa; phylum Arthropoda; class Insecta; order Lepidoptera; family Pieridae; genus Aporia; species Aporia crataegi. The sequence continues at coordinate 1,528,957 of OU538742.1, forward strand.
TTAAAAAAAAAATAAGCCCATAGATGAAAAAATCCGATAACAAACGATACAACGTCGAATTTTATAAAAATAAATTTGTAAATAAATATAAAATCACGTTAATTACATAAAATCTGTCCAAAAATCAATAATTTATAGTCAATTTTTTTCCAAACGTTTAATTTTGAACCCCCAACATGTTAATTACAAATAAAAATACCTCGTTAATTGATGAACAGACACACACGTATTGTAAAACGTTAATCTTGATGTATACGAGTTGCCTCCATAAATACTGGCTAAAAAATGTATGTATTAATTAATTGGGACTACACGGGAGGCAGCAGCTTTCAAATAAAAAAATAATCATCTAAATTGGTTCACTTGATCGAAAGTTCTGAGGTAACAAATATTATTTAAAAATACGGTCGAATTGAGAACCTACTCCTTTTTGTAGTCTGTTAAAAAAAGTCTTGTGTCAGAGAAATGTAAAAAATTAAGCGTCGTCGTCCAGCTTTACTACAGAGACATGTCTGAAGGTTGCCAACAACAATCATTCTTTGAAAATAAATTTACTAAAATACGTCTATGGTCTAAAAACGTACATGTAATATTTTTACTTCTTTATTTATATTATTCTTGTACACCTATGTGAATAAAATGTAAAAAAAAGTGAAATGGTATCTTCAGTTAACCTGTGTATACAAAAGTTAATAGCATAAATATCACTTGTCGAACATTATTTAATTAAATACATTTACTTAGGGCCTTATTACAAAACATGGACTAAAGATGTTTCAGTATTGGTTGCTAGGATACACGTCTAACGTTCATACAAGAATAAGGTTTTTCTCTGGTAACAAACCCGGGCTTTCTTCAAAGGTTTCAATCTTTAAACCGTGTTTTGGAATAAGGCAGTAAAAGGAACGTAATTCTTATTTATGAAATCTAGGTATAATATGTGGTAGTTAAGTAATGAATACAATATTTTGTCAATAATATTTAACATGCTTCTAGCACCGATTTTCAGTAATGATGGACGTAAATATAAAACTGAATCCTCGACTATGACTTTAGTAGTTCTACTGGAAAGCTTCTTTCAAAAATATTTTTATAGTGTATAGGCGATTGTCCTCAACTTTCTGATGATGGGAAGTTAGCAAAGCCTTGACTCGTATTTAATTGATACGTTTTTAAAAGCTTGATAATCCAAATAAAATAAATTGTATCAAGGAAATTCGTTTTTTTTTATTTAAAAAATCGCTTGAATTTTTATGACTGGTAATAAAATAGCCATCTAAATAGATTTGTTAAAATGTCATATTGTTTTCAATAACACATATTGACTTTAATAGACCATTAAGTGTATAAATATACATATATTTTAAACATTTTTTAAATTTGCTTTAGATTAACTTTACTTGAATATAGTAGTGTTTTGCATTATTTCCTAAGCTTTTCCTTAATTTAATGCTGACTGTCATTAAATAAGATGTTAGAAGATTCCTTTGTAACATACTGCCTTTTAATTTTATTTTGTGACTGTAAATGATATGTAGTCACTAATTTTTTTAATAATAAGTGATTAAAAAGGAAGGTTTTTATGTATGTTTTATACCCGTGCAAAGCCTGGGTAATTGCTAGTAATTATTAAAATGAAACGTATCTTATCAATATCATTTAATCTCAGATCATAGATTTGCAAATGAAATGATCAATGAAAGACACAGATATTTTTCTGTCTCATGCTTCACTTATTTTGACACACTTAGACGTGTCTTTTATCAGCTTCAATAAAAAAATGAAATTAAACATTGAAATTGCTTTATTTACATGACGACTATTATATATTTTAATACAACAGGTATCTTGAGTATTTGTAAGTGTATATATTATATTCAAATTAAAAGTTAATGATTCAAGGTAAATGAGCACCACTGGGGATGAAGCCTCTTTCGTCAGCGGTGTAGTCTACTCTGTAGGTGACACCGTCTGGGCCGACGTATTCGAAGAAACCCTTAACTTTCATTCCCTCGTCATCATTGATTTTCTCAACATGTCCATCTTCCTCGGCGAGAATCTTGTTCTCGGTCTCATATAAGTAGTGGTATCCATCGGCAAGAACGTCGCCCTCTTGACGGATTATTCCGTATTTATAGTCATATGCGCCTGGGGTAACGACAACCTTTGGGGCAACAGGGGCAGGAGTTTGTTTGTACACGGGTTTGACGGTCACAACGACTCTGTACAAATTAATAGCAAAAAATTAACAAATTCTAGTGCTCCAGAAACATTAATGTTTTTGGCTCAAGAGGTGCGTAATTGATTCGGTTTTAAAATGTGAAAATGTTAAATTCATTGTATTTAATATTTTTGAATATCTTAAATCAAAGTACGGTTGACGGTATTTATTCCATGGAAACACTCCCGTATGTTCAAAAACTTATGAACGCGGAAATCTTTTATGATTTGACCTTTTTCCTTTTTAAAACTACTCAGTATTCTTCCTTTATGAATAAAGCATTTTAAATTCATTACTGATAAGGTATACTACTTTATATCAATATGATGGTGTTTGAATTTTATAACCATCACATTAACATGAAACACATATTGAAACTATTAGGTCATTAACTCATTACCAATTGAAATGAACTTAATTTGGCCATTAAATGTTTATATTCAAGCGCTTAACATTTGATTATTCTATAATATAATGACTTTATCACATTTGGTATGAACTTAGCAATTATCTTGTAAAATTTATGTTTATGTAAGTGGTTGTAAATTCATAAGGCGATCATCATATACTCTTAATTTTATGGTCTTACCCATTTGCATCTCTCTTACACAATCGAGATACAAAAGGGAAATATTATTGCTACTCCGTAATGAGATAGGTTATCGGAGTTGCATAATATTAACGCGGACATTTCATGACTTTGATCTTTCGGATTTTTTAAATATTTACCTTTAGAAAATAACTATGCGTTTTTATCTATCACAACAAGTGTGTTATGTGATCTTAATGAAAGTGTTTATAAGTTACTATTAAAAGTTTTAAAATATATTTGCAAAATATCTATGATGTCTAAAAGCTTTTTAGAATTTAGTTTAAAAATATAAAATAAATATTTACGGAGTCTTTTTTTCGGGTCTGTATTTTTCAGTATTGTCAGATGAGCCAGAGTAGAAACCTCCTGGACTTCCCTTGTCAGATGAGCCAGTGTAGAAACCTCCTGGACCTCCTTTGTCGGAGGAGCCAGTGTAGAAACCTCCTGGACCTCCTTTATCGGAGGAGCCAGTGTAGAAACCACCAGCACCGCCGCGATCACCACGGTCACCGCTGAGAAAAAAATCATACATTATAACAAAATCATTTCACAAGACACACATTACATTACATTTCTAAGATTTCGTTCAAAATATCAAGCTTGGTTTTAGATATTTCATTTGTTTTTAATATGAGAAATTTTACTATATTAAATAGTTTTTGCCGCATCTGCGATAAAAAGTTTTAGTGAAACAATAATGGGTATTTCATTCACGTGAATTGTTCTATGATTTGAATATATTATGTTTTATATTTTAAGCGTAATTTTTATAAATACGCTTCAATTTTTTAAAAATAATAATGACTCGCTCGGCTTCGCAAGGGCTTGTATCTTTGTTGTCAAACAAAATATCATCTAGGAATTCGCAAAAATCATTGTTTGAGATGAAATTTTTATTTAATTATAAATTTATAAATATCTTACTTGTATAGACCAGAGTTGTCTGGGATGTAACGTCCAGATGCATCGTATTTGCTGGGGTCGTAACGGCCTGGATTATAACGTCCGGTATCATATTTGTTGGGGTCGTATTTACCCGGATCATATTTACCAGCATCAGACCGTGTCGTATACCGCCCAAAGAGAGACCTGTTAAAAAATATTTAAAATAATTATGATATATTGATAAAGATTATATAAACGAGAAGTTATCGATATCAAAAGTTGGAACTGCTTATTTCTTACTAGATTAATTTCGTGTATTTGAAAAAATTTAATAAAAGGAATTAAGTAAATTTAATTATTTAAGTATAGACTTACGGGTTATTTTCAGCCGCTAGAGCCAGTGCCAACGCACAGCTGAATACCTGAAACACCAGACCACATCACAATCACTATAATTTTTCTATTTAATATTATTTTCGGGAGTGCGCGCACATCTGCCATACGTACCAAGAGAACTCGCATTGTTGTGATTACCTGTACAAATACAATCTGAATGTTGATATTTCAAAGATCAACGCTTATTTATACCTTTTTCTAATTTTATAATGTTTCATGATTCATGTTCCTGTCATGTATAATGAGAACACGTTGAATATGTATATGTTGGTTATTTTGTTTATGTTTGAGATATAAATCTTAAAATCCTTGTGATAGATACTCATTTATGTCATATTATTTTGCTTAATATTTTAAATATTTGAATTTAGAATAAATATAATAAAAATTTAATATTTTTTAGTAAATTTTCACTTTTTCGGATTAAGTGATATATAAAATACTTTGACCGTTTAACTATTCTCATTAACTAGGGGTTAAATAATTAAAATCATTGATATAATAATAATAAAAAAGCCCGTTTATTTCCAATTTAAAATTGTTATTAAATGCGTTCTAATATATATTGCAATTCAATTACATTTATTATAATATGTAATTTTAATTTTTAAATATAAGTACTTCCTTTGGGTTTTTTTTTGTATTCTTCTAATTTTTAGTACGCTTCTTTTCAGTGCTTTCTGGCATGCTGCTTGGTTTGGCATCCGTATGTAAGAGTAGGTAAGACACAGGTGTCCAGTTTTCTTACGATGAAGGGGAAATTCCCCTTTTAAAATTGCCTTCAGGGAGAAAAACTTTTTCCAGCTCATGTTAATTCGCCACAAAACCGTTCTTTATTTTTCTTCGCATGATAATTGTTTTCCTTGGTATATGTAATTGTTCACACACTTAAGTGGTTTCCCATTTAGTTGATCATTGCTATTATGAAATTATTCATCTTAATCTTCTTAATCTCATATTTTAGTACTTCAGAAGTCGTACTTTTAATATAGTAAAGCTACGACTTAAAATTCTAATTTGAGAATTACAAAAATAAATTTATTTATTATTTATTTATTTATTCATTCAACACACACAATTACAGGTATAAACCTAATTCGATCTGGTGGGACTTACTAAATTGCTACGTGGTATCAGAATATGACAAAAAAGTCACTAGACTGACTTTATAAATAACCTTTCAAATTTAAATGAATTTCAATTTAATCAAAAAAAGTAACTTAATTTATTTCAATAAACAGTTGAACGTTTTCATAGATATATTAATATTATAAATAGAAACAATTTGCTTCTGCATTTTTGTTTACTTGTATATAGACTTAAAATAATGCATCGATTTTAAGGATTATTTCATTGAAGGAAAGCTACATTTAAACAAGTAATGTTTGATATACAAGCAACGTTCGAGCGGCATTTAAATAAATAAAAAAAGGCTTATTATCATTCAATATTTCAATATTCAAGACAATTGCCCGACTGCGATAAATCATTTAAGAAACTGTTTCAAGAAAAGCAGCGTTTCAAAGTAGCAGATATTGACTGAAAGCTTCTCTTGAAATTGTGGTGTAAATGAAAACTTAAGCGGCATGTTCTCAACATTTTGTTATCCCGTCCAAAAAATTTAATGTACGCACTTTTTCTTTATAAAAATAGTTTATTTTATTGAAAATTAGTTATTTGATTTTTTAATATACTCTAAGCACATTAAACATAATAAAATCGACGGAATTTTAATGTATCCATTTTTAGATGTTCTATTCCGTGATTTCTGAAGGTTTAAATTTCCAGTTTGTCAACAGATAACATCGAAATATGTAAAATGAACTAATTTAGTTGTAGAATTATTAAAAAATTTTTAATCATTATACTACGTGATAATTTTGTTAGATATGAAGCTCCATAGCTTTGATGTTATACTATTGAGATGTATGTTATTTACTTACTACTTTGAATGTACTATTATTTACTAACTACAAAATATATAAGTGTATTTTGTATGAATACGTCACGCTATGAGACGGAAGCGTGAGTTGCGTCTCAAAAATTTTTCTACTACACAAACAGGTACGAAATTTCGCATACAGAATAGCCAATAGATATATGGGCTATGAAATTATACCACTATTTTATAGTTTATTTTCATTTTTTTAGGTTTCAGATACCAATCGAGTGGTTATGTTTAAGAAAAAAGTGTGTAACAATTAACATGAGATGAAATTTTTATTTGTGTCCTTTGGTATTCAAGAATATGTCCCATCCAAAATGGGGTACATAGGAGCAGAATTTTTTTTGCCCTTTAATATACAAATACTGAGGTATCCGATGAAAGTAAATTGAGAGTGGAAGCAAGTGGAGATACTTGTCAAAACGCTATTCAAAGTTTGCAATTACGAAAAATCAGTGTTTCTTATCAATGTTTTTTGACCTAATTATATTCTTAATCACTTTTTTATTTTACTACCTTTAAAACCATATACACTTATACAATTTATAATTAAAAATTAAAAATATACTGATGCGAAGATCAGGTATTCTGATCTATTTAAATGGCACCTTAAAGTTCAAGGTTAAGTACTGGTATCAAAGAGTCTCTAGTTCATCTTATTACCCTTAAATGATGTATTAATTGTTAAATTAAAATGAATTTTGAGATGCAATTCACGCTTTCGTCCCACAGTGCACGTCCCCACCTGTGTATTATGCCTGCCTCTGCAATATACCGGAGATCCTAAGTTTATTTCGGGAAAACAATGTTTCGGTTGGGTATGTACATAAGGCTGATCACCTAGTTTCGTGTAAATAAAACTTTTATTGAAATAGATACAGGTTTCACAATCACTATTGTTATACGTAAATCTGAGAATTGTAAGAAAACGTGCATTGAACTTTTTCCTTACGTGATGTTTGAAAAGATTAATTTATTGCTTTTGATTATAATCGTAACTATATTTCGGATAACCAAAAGATTGGAGTGGGTTTATTTTTATTTAAAAGATGTAACATTTGCGCAAATAATTTGGTGTAAGTTCCATCAATGTCGTCCCTGTATTCAATTTCTGATTGTAGGTTTCGTCTTCCGTCTCCTATTGTATCTGATTATGTATGTTCTATAATCCTTGGTACTTATTTTGAAATTTCAATAGCCGTATTTTAAGTTCTTCATATTACATGAACGTTTAAGTACCCTTTTTTAAATCAAACGATATCGTCGTCAATTTATCACACAATACATTTAATTCAGATCATTAGTATATTTCAATGACAAGCGGAAAAGTGGTTAACAACCGTATCCAAGCAACCTAATCACGGGTAATATGACAATCCCCTATTTATTAATTCAGAGTAAATTCCATTTGCGTGCCAAATTTCATTTAAACTTTGCCATTTATAATATATAGTAGGATTTAAATAAAAATAAATTTTCCAGGGCTTTTAGATAAGTGATAGTTATGGTAATCTTATATTTATCTTCTTAAGCGATCATAACCCCAAGTTGTTTTTGATAATTTTTAAGTTCTATAGCGAAATATTTATTTTTTTGGGACATTCTGTCCTCTACATATTACTCGTCCACCAACTCTCTTTGAATCTCAAATACGTGACTAACTCAGCTACCAATACCGATATAGCCCATAGTACTTTTTTTATTAAAAAGTATCATATACTGGTATATTGCTATGACAATTTATACAGGCGTTCTAAAATATTATTTGTAATCGTATGTTTCACAATGTCCAAGTAAAGTCCCGAATAAGCTACTTGTAACTTATCTGACGAATAAAGTTGTTTCACAATCTTAAAATAGGCTTAACTGGTAAACAGAGAGCTAAGTAAATTATAGGTTAGATCACCTATCAAATAGGGGAGCTATTGGTAAAGATACTTGACAGATTATTTCAAGAAGGAAATAACTTTTTGTATGTCATGAAATCGAAAATATAAAAATGCATCTATTTTATGCCTTCGAAGACGAATTTGATGATTTTTTTGATCGTTTAACGGAACCACGCAGAGATCCTGTGTATCGAACTTTAAGCTCTGTCTGATTGAGTAGTTCGTTGTGTATTTCGAGTAATTTCTTTTTATAAATTGACTTTGGTTCAATTGTGAATTTATCATATTGACTGAAAATTGTATCAAAAAAAGGGTTTTTGACATAATTTTCTTTTTAAGCTATTGCATAGATTTTATCGCGGGCATTGAGCGCGGCGACCGAATCAAGAAATTTCGAAACAAAAATAAACCTAACACCCGGCTCCAGCCGTGCATCGTCTATTTCTCTCACTTACGCCTTTATAAATGCTTAGTGTAAGAAAGAGACAGTGTTATTTCTATACAGTTTGAATGTATAAAGAAACTACAAAGAGGATTTGTCTATTCACTCCTAGATAGAGCGATTTTCAATTTGACGTATTCTTAAGGTGGTTCGATCAGGTCCCACAAAACTTAAAGCTCGCTAGATGGCGCTACTTTTTCTAGTTTTTATTTTTTTGTGAAATCTTTGTATTTTCTATAGTATACTATATGAATAATTACTGCATAAATAAAATAAATAAATAATTATAATTGCATAATTTGATAAAAAACGTTATGCAACAGCTTTACCGCAACAGTCCCCGAGTGCCACACGTATTTCTTTTCTTTACGTTGTCGATTGTAACGTAAATCTATTTTTTAATGAATAATAGGAAGAAACTAGATTTAAGTGTATTTTTGTATTTATTATTTATATCACATTCATTACAGAATTCAGCCGAATAGGTACAGCTTCTACGTAGCATAATAAGGACTAGATTTACTTGGGCAAGTGAGTGCCAACGGGGACGAATCCGTTTTCGTCAGCGGTGTAGTCGACTCTGTAAGTGACACCGTCTGGGCCGACATATTCAAAGAATCCCTTAGCCCTCATTCCCTCGTAGTCATTGGTTTTCTCAATACGTCCAGCTTCCTCAGCGAGGATTTTGTTCTCAGTTTCGTACAAGTAGTGGTAACCGTCAGGAAGGACGTCAGACTCTTGGCGGAGGATACCGTAGTTGTATTCGTAAGTGTTGGGCACAACGACTTTGGGGACCAGTGGAACAGGGGCTACTTGTTTGACTGCTGCTACTTGCACGTAGGGCTTGAGGGGTGTGTTGGAGCTGGACACGTAGAAGGAGGAACCAGTTGTGACAGGAGCTGAGGTAGTGACTGGGACCTCAGTGACGGGAACTGGGGTGTTCACGGGGAAGGCTGTGGCGACAACCTTCTCACCTTCAGAAACACCGTTGATCACGACACTGGAATTGGAATATTTGAATATTACATTATGTCTTTCAGTATTCCTTGTGAGATGTTAGAGTGATCAAGCGCTGTTTCTATTTTATATCTAGGATTTTACACAATGACAGATCTTATCCTTTTAATTTTATAACTTTACTATGAGTATTATATTTTTTAATGAGTTTAGTACAAGTACAGTAAAATAGATTTAATAAAAAAAGAATTCATTTACTAAAGCTACACTTCTTTCAAGTGACGTAAGTTGTTTTGAATGCAGATGAAGTCGCAAGTAAAGGCTAATTAGTAATGCATAAGATATTCTACATTAAAAAACAGTGGCTCTACCACAAGTCTGCTAAAGTATTTTCCGATACCGTCTGCCTTAATTATTTGCATGGAAAATTTTACTTATGACATTGGTCGCTTTCCAACAGTAAAAAATCATTTGAAAACTTCAGTAGTTCCCACAGTGGACATTGAGATCACTTTTTTTTTCAAAATAATTCTTATTTATTTATAAAAATAATCAAATTTACGCTCTAAAATAACGTATCAATAATTTTCTGACATTTGTTTAATTAGGAATATCTTGAACAAGTACATAGGTGATGTTTCAAATGCAAACTACTATCTAACTATTAATAAATTAGCTGTCCTGGTAGGGACAGATTTTTAAGGGTTATATCCATAATGTACATGAAAGGCATAAAGTAACTCATGTATTAAGTAAGGATTAATGTCTAAATAGCTTTCAATTTAGCCAACACATTATATTATGTGAATATTTATAAAATGGACTGGGTAAGTATATCCTTAAAATTTAAGCCATCGCGTGTTTTCTGTAGGTTTATAAAAGAGAAATATCCCACCCTGCATTGCTTTGTTATATCTCAATCTATCAAAAGACAGCGTTTCCGATGAAAGCTCACTCCCTACCTCTAACGTTATCGTCTTATTTTAACAAATTTACGAAATCTACTGAAACATTTCTCATGAATTACTATATCTTTTGATGAAAATCCGTTCAGTAGTTCTGAGTTTATCGTAAACAGACTGACAGATAGACGACGCCAAGGCTTTTGCTTAATATTTATTATTTAACAAGAAGTAACAAAAATAGACATCACATATTTGTGATGAACATATATAAGATAAAACACAAGATATAAAAATTGATGAATCCTAAATAAAATATGTAGTGATAATTTGAACTTACTTAGTTACAGGTTTGTATGGCACAATTAGGTCTTGGTTTGGTACATAAGCGCCACCAGAGCTTCCCTTGTCAGAAGATCCGCTGTAGAAACCACCAGCACCGCCGCGATCACCACGGTCACCGCTGAAATAATTGTGGTTAAATCTTACGATAAGAAACTTTCATCTTCCTATATAGCTTGAGAAATTTCAAAAAATAAATATTTTTCTATATTTTAAGTCTGCAAACAATTATAAAAGTTTTTTCTTTTGATCATTTGTGTAGATATACGGTATTAATAATCTTTTAACCATTACACTAAAAAAAAATCACTATACTCAGATTTTATATTAAAATTTTATTAAACCAAATAAACGCTAAGTTTTATAATAAAATTCGCTTCAATATTTTTATACAGAGGCATTTTTCGTTTAAAATAGCGCAGCTAACGACGGGCGTAAATAAACAATACTCACTTGTAGGAACCAGAATTGTCGGGAACGTAACGTCCTGAGTTGTCGTTGTATCTGCCAGAGTTGTAGCGTCCTGGATCGTAGCGACCAGGCTCTTCGTAACGGCCTACGAATGGTGTAGGGTTGTAGCGGTTGTTGAGGAATCTGTTGTAAGGGTTGAATGTGCTCACTGATGCGGAAGCTGTGGCACGGCTGATTGGCTGAACAGTGGTGCTCCTGGAATTTTTTATTTTAAATTTATAGAATATACTTAGTTAGTACATACACAAACTCAACTCAAACTCAAAAAAATATTTAATCATTATAGAACTGGTTAACGGTTACTTAATGTAAGTCAATATTAATATTAAAGCTAGGATTTAACCTAAATGACTGTATAATCTACTAGCACTTCGGATTCTAGGGGTAGCATTCTGGTGAAAAAGAAGCGGCGCAAGAAACTTCCTGACTGTCGTTTTTTTAATCAGTTACAATATTCGATTTACCGATTCAGATTTATAACCGCTACACGGGAGGTGGAAAGATTTAATTCCAAGCATTCTTGACAGCCAAATAATCCTTAACAGATTTTTTGATTAACGCAGTTTTAAATTTATATAATGGTAGAAGACATATACATTGTCCTTGAATAGCTACTGATCTTGTGGATTCTGCTAGATTCCACAGCTAGTTTTTGTTTGTTCCGCGTATTAAATTTGGCACTATCACAATTTTTCTATAATTTGTCTAAATCCTTATGAACGTAAATTATATTCTTATAGTTAATATACACTAGAAAGAAGTATCTATCTTTACGTTAGAAAGAACTTTGAAATATATAATAAAAAAAAATTATATAATAGTTATAATAGTTGCTCTTTTTACTTCGCTGCTGTAGGGTTCCGACTTTTAAGTGTAAAGTTTTATAAATTTACAAATTTATTTACAATAATATAAAAGGCTCATCAAAGCCTTTGGGGTGCGTACTAAAAATACTAGCTACTATTCAACTAAGCGCGTCGATATCTCTTTAAATAACCGACGCGCTTCTGGCCCCCCTGGATCCAAGTTTCTACTCCAAAAGGAACGAAGATATAAGAATCTATGGGACTTTCATACTTTCATAAGTATAAAGTAATTTTAAAAAAGTAGCTATATGGAATTTAAAAATCTTCTTTAAATTAATTAATATGATAATTAAATAATTTAACTAAACAACTTCGAATTAACAAGTCCATCAAAAGGGGTTTTAAAAAATAAAAAAACTACATATAAAATTTAGACTGAAGGATTTAGATTTCAACTTTAAGGAGTCCAATCTCTTATTCAGCAAGTATTCTTTATTTATATTTTCTATATTATATTATAGTAGAAAATCAATTAAATTACAATTCAATAATTACTTACACTTGTTCCTCGGCTGCGAAAACAACCGCGAACGCCAGAAAAAGGATCTGAAACAACCAATCACGATACTTACAACTTTAACTCTTGTATACTAAATAAAATATTATTTATTTTTTCAAATATAAATAATTATCTGTGAATAACTTTTGTCACGTACCACAAAAGAACGCATTGTTGTTTTCTAAGCAGCCTTAACTGAATGCTGATATCACCAAAAATCTACAGCTATTTATACCTTTTTTTTCGTCGAATCTGAATTCTATCCAGTTCCAATTTATAATGAGTAGTTTAAAATTATCTATTCATTAGCAGATGTTCTCAATCAAATCATAAATTCAAAACTTCGACACGCTAATGTGATAAACTTCATGAACTTGTCAAAATTTGTTTTATTGTTGAATATAAAATTGAAGGTCATTTATTATACTTAGTAACTAATAAAAATAATTATTTCAAAACACGTGTATGGTACTTTAGATAGAGTACTATATGTAGTAATTGTCTTCTTCTGTCGTCGCTACTAAGAATTAATAAGAAAACTAAATTAAGGATGTAGAGACATTATTTAATTCTGCCTTTCTGTACTCTGCCTGTCTCAATGCTTGGCTAATATCTAAGTGAAGCCTGAAATGGCTTTCACTTAGACAGTTCAGCGAGTTAGTGGTCAGCCTCAGGGTCTTGTGCCTTTGACTCTCTCATTCAGGCAGACAAAGTTCTACAGAGTATAATTACCTTTACACGATATATGTCTAAAAAACGTAGGATCTGTAACTGGAAGATATTCGGGTTGTCTAAGTTGATTCTTTTTAAAGTTCTGATTATCTTTTCCTCTCGAAGGCTCGAATCGCCTAAGATTCAAGGCCATATAATAACATGGGGGTCGGTAAATAATAGTAGAATGTTCACCTCAAAGTACATCATTTGAGTTTAAAATAGTGTTGCTCACGAGGTTAACACACTACTTTTTATAACCTTTATGAGAAAATATTTTTTCCGAGATATGTAGGCTTTGTATCACACTCTTAGCGTCCAAAATAACATTCTCTGGAGTTAATACATAATATATTTTCATTATCACTACTTGAGGCAGACATCATTTTTAAGTATTATCTCAAATCCTAGTTTGAACTAACAATAACAAAAAAAGAATGCATTTTAAGCGTTTTTATTTTGACAGAAACTTTTATTTAAAAAAATTTAATCCTAATGGTCGAACTTTTTACTTTTACACTCGAAAATTAATGAGAACTACATCAAACTTTAATTTTATAGTTCAAGGTTTCCATTATACAAATCATAAATTACATACATAATTCAATTGTAAATTAGTTATCAATCTTTGTTTCAATTTATGCGTAAACTGGTTCACGTGATTAATTAAAATTATTATTTTGAAGTAATTTAGATCACCTTTGTTCCAATGACGCTTTACATCTAACCGATTTTGATGAAATTTAGTCAAAAATATAGATTAGAGCTTAAAAAAGGACAAATATTAACAATTATTGAAAAAAATACTTGAAGGCAAACAAGGTAAACATACAGACGGAGCCGCGTGCAACAGTTAGTTGCTAATATTTAAAGAAAACAGTTTGAACGGATTAAGTGATTAAGTTATTTAATTTTACAACTATTTAATCGTCTAAATGGCAGTTTGGCTAGGTTTCAGGAGACTGAAATCGCAATCGTCTAAAGTAGAATAGCATCCCGCCGCCGCTTGCGACTGGTCACTGGTGACTCAAATCGACCGTATTAAATGGTTAGTTGCAGGCGATCGTCCGCCGGCACGTTTAAGAAAATTACCTAGCTGCTTGCGATTTCAGCCAACTATATAATTGGGATATTGATGCGGCTTTGTGAGGCGATTTGTGAAGCGATTATCCGCACAAAACAAAAAAACAATGGACCCGTGTTTATTTAATTTTACAGACTGGATTTATTCGGCTGTTACTGCAGCTGTCAGCCTTATTAAGACAAGCCAATGTTTTAATAACTTTCCTGCTAATTATTATTAACTCTCTAAATTCAATTAAATATAACGTCTTTATTTTGTCAATTTGCCACCATCTGCACGCGTGGTTTGGTACTTTGACCCCGGTTTTTACAACATTTATAAATCCTGTTTGAAACTTGATACCATCCTGTTTATTGAATCTTAATTGTGTAATATGATGACATAATTTCTTCTATAAAGAGGTTTTCAATGTACACAAATTCTTTTGTCTAAAATCTAAATTATAAAACAGAAGAAGCTGTATTTTTAACAGATTTCGAAATGTTGCAATGGCGTTATAAGGTGTCAAAAAACCGACAACAGGTGGAACGCAGCCGAGCACGAACGAAATGCTCGCAGCGCGCTCGTTCGAGGCTTGTAAGTCGGTCCACACTAGACGAATTGTGTTTGGCTCGTGCTCTGTTCGTGCTCGGCTCTACCGTGATCGTAAATTCTCAGATGTCTTACTGATACCGCTCATAACTTAATTTTTATAAAAATATATTATTGTTGAAATTTTGTTCATAAGTTCATTTCAATACTATTCAATACTACATGATAGTAGTACCCATTATGAATCACACACGGAATCTTATTCACTACTTCACTGATACAATAACTGGTTCAACTAGTCTTCTCCATAATATAGAAAATGTTATATTATTATTTACATCACGATGAGTAAATGAAATAAATTATTTTCTAATTATGATATTTTAACTGCTTCCCTAAAACGCTCGCTCTTCGCTGTTTCCTAGTGTAAAGGGCGAGAAATAATATATAATGTATGTATTACTTATAATTTTTATTATTTTCTTTTATTTAATAGTGGACAACAGGGCTGATGGATCCCCTGATAGTAATAGATCATCGCCATCCATAACAATCACGCCGCGATCCTCACTTTTTGTTGCGTTGCCTTTGAGGTATTGTGGTGGGCCTCGGGTATCCACACTTACTCAGCGAAACACTTACACAGTACAAATACCGTTTCATGCTTGTATTTTGTAAGCCCGTGGTATTACTTCGGACCAGCTAACCCAGTTAATGCATCAGCATAAGGTTCAGTGTGTCTCTCCCACGAAAGATAATGACAGTATTAAGGCACTAGCCTGGCCATTGTCAACCCTTTCAGAGACCAAATACAATCTACAAATCTTAATATATATAAATCTCGTGTCACAATGTTTGTCCTCAATGGACTCCTAAACCACTTAACCGATTATAATAAAATTCGCACACCATGTGCAGTTCGATCCAACTTGAGAGATAGGATTGTTTAAATCTCAAATTATAGTCGCAATTTTAATTTATTGCAAATTCGTTTCCTCATACATTTTCTATGGAATGACGTTTTAGGTGACACGTTATTATTCGGCACTGAAGCGATACGAAGTTCGCGGGGTCAGCTAGTTAAATTATAAATTGTATTCAGACCGGGAATCGAACGCGGTATCCATACACACTAGCTTACAAGACCGCTCAGTCACGAGGCTCTCAAATTGAGTTGTCTTAATTAAACATTTGTCTTTAATATTAATTCGCCTCTATAGCTACTTGGTTTACGCTTTGTTTTGATAGTAAATACATGTTACGCTGGAATTCCTAGATATGTGTTTTGGTTTAGAAACTTTTCATTCAAGTCAGACGCAGAAATATATGTATTTAATTTTCCCATGGCTTAAAGTTTCGCAATAGTTTCAATGTGACAAAATTAAATATGGTGTTTACGTCATTCTGAGCACTTTTTTATTTTTCCTTCATAATAGTCAATTATATTAAGTGTCTTAAATGTGTGGCAAGACCATCCATTTATTTTTATTTAAATATCTTTACGGACTATATTATACAAACTCCTGTATTTTGTGTTTATATATTTTAGAAACCGTCTACTTACTTTAAAGCTTAGTTGATCATAAACAAAAACTATTTTACAAAATGGTTTTCTAAAATGTAACGTGACTTAATTATTATATTGCTATTGTTATATTAATAAGAAAGAGTGTGATCAATAAAATTTTATTGTAAAAATCAAATAACAAAATTCACGGTTCGATGCCTGGCCATTGGCCTTATAACAATAATATTACATCGTAACGCTTTTATTTTTAACAGAATATTTGATCTTATTATTTTCATCATAATCAATTCTTTATATCTTAATTCTATTTTGGCTACTGACTATTTTTCATAATTTTAAAATAAAGTAATATGAAACAAGTAAACAATGTAAAAACAATTATTTATTCTTTGTAAATATTAATACGGATTTAACTTTTTACTTAGTATAATTATTATTTATTCATTCCTTAACCATTAGATGAATTACTTATAATAAAAAATACAGACGGGTTAACAATATGTCAACTAGCCAGTCTTCGTTTAGTCCACTTTTAACACATTAAAAGCTAAAGGAAAGTATCTAGGAACATAATATATTATGTAAATTATATGTAATAAATAAAAATTAATGGGTATATACTATAATATACATGTATGTCGCTAAACAAGAAAGTGACTGGTCAAATTCAACTGATGTTTTTCAAATATTCGATAAAAATTCGATTTTTAATAAAGAAAAAATTTGACACTGCACATTAAAAGAAATGTGCCGATTCAAGAAAGATTCAATAAAAAGTAAGTAATTTTCTTCTTCTTCTTAAAAAAAGCTTCGCAAGATATAATGGACTAAAACTTTTCCTTTTTTTAAACGCTCGACTCAAAAAAGGGCTGATATTCATTTGCTGTCGAAAATATCACAACGCAATGAATCAAAAGACGATAATTAGGAACAAAATGCATAGACCATTTATTGCAGATTGTCAAAAGCATGGATAGACCCATTTATTTCCAAAGCCTAAAAATACTAACTAATAACTACGGGGCAAAGCTCGCCTTCAATATGGGCGTACAAATTTGTAATTTTTAATTATTGTACAATAACACAATACTTTTAAATTTGACTTCTTGAACACTATAATACACTACAGTATCACTTCTTATACTTGAATCTTACTTTAAATACTCCTGTATAATATTTACAGTATATTATGAGAGATTAGAATTTTGCTACAAAATAAATGTCAGGAGTTTTTTTTTTTAAACGCGAAATTCATTAATTTATTAGCCTAATTTCCAAGTTAATAATAATATCTTTAGCGAAGATGCACTGATTCCAAATTTTAGTACGGATAATAACGAGGAAGTCGTTGAAAGATGCATTAAGTTAATAAAACGGTGTAAAAAATAATCAACGAGACAAAAATCTTAATCCTAACCAGTATTGACGATACTATTTGTTATATTTAAATTACTTAATACAGTATACTTTCCTAAATAAGCACAAAAATGTCATCTAATTAATATTTTAATTTTATTATTTATCATAAAATCCGAAGTTTTAGTCTTTTAAATCCTACGAAAACAATTGTTTTAACTGTATGAATTTAGTTATTGAAATATATTTTTTTACGTCGATAAAAATAGCTGTACATACATACTGTAATTTTGCTTGTGTGTCTAAGTTTAATAAATTAAAAATATTGTTTGTGAAATACGAAACCGGTCATAGTCATTTCTATCAATTGTCGAAATAATATCAAAGTCAAACATGCGATGCTATGCTACGTATTGCATTATATTCAACAGGTGTTTTTATTTTCGTAACGCTGCCAATTACAGTCAATATGTTAGTTATTTATATTAAATATACTTATAGGTAGTCAAGTAAATAATGGAATTCCTGTAACCCCTAGTAGGGCATGAGGCAGACACATTCTGTATTTGTTTCACTGATCACTTTCTTAACAGATATCTACTTAGATGACCATCCTTATGTGCTAATCCAATCTAAATATTAATTATCCCCTTGAGATTCGAACCCAGGACCTCTAGCTCACTTAGATGCGTAAACCATTTAGCTACGGAGACCATTAATAAGGCGAAATACAATTACCACGATTTTGTCTTATTGAAATTACATCACTACATAGTATAAAACAAAGTCGCATTTTCTTTCCCTATATCACTTTGTATGCTTAAATCTTTAAAACTACGCAACGGATTTTGATGCGGTTTTGAATGCGGTGATTAAAGAGGAAGGTTTTTATGTATGTTTTATACCCGTGCAAAGCCGGGGTGGGTCGCTAGTATAATATATAATATTAGTTAAAATCCATCCTAAGATTTTTACAAACGTTTGAACAAAGTTCATCATTATTATGTGGTAATATAGTAGAGACATTGAAAAAGAACAGATTTTTTAAGCTTATATAGATGAGCATACAGGTAAGTTACATTATTTATATGTAAATAATTTTAAATGTTTTAAAAATTATCTCAATGTTGCGTGACTGTGTAATTTCAGCCTTGAACGCGTTTAATTCTTTTCCATATGACGATTAAAAAACATTTTATCTAATATTTCATCAAGTATAGTTATATGATAATGTTGTTTTTAACGATAAATGCTTAGAGCTATTGTCGAGTCAATAAATTTAAAAAAACTAGAAAATATGTCGGCATATCTTGGAGGCCTCTAAAACTAGTTTTATTTAAATGTCAACGACTATTATTACCACCTCCACAGAGGTTGTGGGGTCAAAGAATATCATCTGCAATAGCAAATCATGCGCTTTGAACACTCATTACATTCAGTGACCTAAAATAATATAAATTTAAGCAATGTTTAACGAATACTAAACTGTTATTTAATATCCAGTTTATCTTTTTGACTTTCTCAACTATTTTAGTTTTGTGAATAATGGCAAAGCAACTAATTCATCCTTTTGAATAATATAATTACTTTTTTAACAATTGAAAATACTTGGATACATTTAAAATTTGTCTGTAATCTTATTAACTCGATTATCGAATATATTAATATTCTGGTAACTATTTTCAGTAATCTATATACATATTTTCTGGTATTTAAAATTTGTTACCATAAGTGATTTTCCGTAAGCCCTAGTGGGGCATGGGGCAAACACATTTCTATATATATTTGACTGATCATTTCCTTTACCCATCAGAAATATTCATTTGTTTCGCCAGGACTTGAATCCAAGACCTCCAGCGTAACACATAGATGCGTATACCACTTAGCCACTAAGGTTTTTTGTTACCATAATGTTTTGTTTTTATATGTTTTCTTAGTACTTTTTTATTTTCGAACGCTTCACGCTGAATGAACCTCTCATAACCCAACATATTCCTTTGTTACAAGTTTTTCGGTATAATTGATCATTACTTGCTGCGCAATTTAAAGTATTTTTTGGCTTATTGTATTGAAAATCAGTAACTTATCTTTTCATCAAAAATATCATTCAAAGAGAGCAATAAATAAAAAAACTATTTAAGACGTCTGTTTCTAAATTTAAATGGTTTAATTAACCCTAATTTGATTAATATACATTTTAAGATTACATAATAATGTATAATGGCATAGAGCAAATAAATTTATTTCTCAATCTCTTTTACAAAACGATTGTCTTAGGTTAGTAGACTTATCTGCTATTAAGTTTAAGTTGTTGTATTGAGCTTCTGTTGAATCTAAATATCTGTGTGCCATTTAATTATTGATTGTACAAATAAAAAACGACATGGTTAACAAGCTTTTCTATTTCTATATTCTATAAAGCAATGCGTTTCAAATTGATCTATTTTTGGATTATTCAAATACTGCAATATGTTTGGCAAAAAAGGACGTGATTTTACTAGTTTTTTTATAACTAATAAATGGGTATTTCGTCTACATCCAAGAGTTTTTTGACTGTTTATGTGTCTCAAAAAAATTATAGAAGCTAAAGAATAATAAATATCATTATTTAATTTAATATTAAAAGTAAATATATTTAACTATCGACTACAATAGTAGAATGAGATAGACTGTATAAATCAGGGAGCAAGTTAAGAAATAATATTCTTCTTATGAAAAATAGTTATTGAAGTTGTAAATTAAATCTGATACATTATTCGATTTTAATTTAGAAATTAAGGGTGTTGAAAAAAAAATGTTAAGTTTTTTAAAAAATATTTACATTAATAAAGTATAAAAAGTTATATACAAAAGTATACAAAATAATATCACGTGAGCTCGAACATAATCTTCTAGAGCTTCGAACTTTTGCTGACAAACACTAACTATAGCTTTCGTTATGGAGTTATGCAAACAAGTGAAGATCACAAATGTTGCTGATCAATGGTGATGTTAACTTGTTCACCAATTATTGGCTAACCCCAAGTAACGTTACTTATTGTTGAGGCTGGGGTGGTGCGGTGGCAAGGAAGTCCAAGGAGCGCTGGATGTCAGCTGGGATTGGGGGAGGTGTAGGAAGATGAGCGCCCTGAGGCTGGTATCCGTTCTCATCAGCCACGTAAGTCAACTGAATGTTGCTTCCGTCGTCACTTGGGTACTGTACTTGTCCTTGAATTTGAAGAGCGGGCTCCTCAGCTCCGATATTTCTCAGCTGACCATTCGCTTCAGCCGTTATTCCGTTTCCGGTTTCAAAGGAGTACTGGAAGGAGCCATCGGGGTTGATGTTGCTGTCTTGGCGCAAGATCGGGATGGGCTCTTGGCCTTGGGGAGCCGCAAGAGCGACAGCCAGGAGACATAAGGCAACCTGTGAAAATAAATTCCTTTTAGAAAGCACTATTAGATTTGCATAGATGATGTAAGACTCCGTTTGTCACGAGCACATAAAACGATTACAGTTTTTTTCCATATTTTCAATAGGTCACAACGTAATCGATAGGTCACAAAGCTATGCACTGGCACTTACAATGGATTTCATGGTACTGAAATGTCGGTGAAGGCACAAGACAATGTTCGTCTAACTGAGGTATTTCGGTATATATACGGGTGCATCTCGGTGCCGCTTACCACCTCTGGGTGGTATTGCACCATATGCCCCGTCAAAATAAATTCATTGGATTATGAGCGAGTGTATCTAGAGAAACGTTTGAATAGAAGCCAATCAATTTGAACCGGTAATTACAAAAACGTACCGACCATGTATGACTCCATATAAATGTAGTAATTTAAAAACAGGCGGTATTTGTTGAATTAATTTTAAAAATGAAGATAGTTGAGTAGTTTACAATTCATTAAATAATATAATATTCACGCTTCAGTAAACCTGATTAGAATTAAAGACGATTAAATTAGACAAAATTATTCATATATATGTTTAATTTAGACCGGAAGTCAATGATTTATCACAGTTTATCTTATATTTTAAAAAATTCAAACTCATTACTACATATATTATTAATAATAATAATTAGGACAATTCACATATTATATTGCCCTCGAAGCTGAAGACTGTTGCACCTGTGTTGGGGTAAACAGTTACAGGTAACACATAACCCTTTTTGGGACTCTTTCGTATTGGGTTGGGTAAAAATCGCTATTTTGATATTATTTTATTTTATTTATTTGAACCGAGAATTAAATATAACCAAATATTTTTTCTGGTTCAGCTATTTGGTATAATTTATAAAAATTATTGAAAATTTGAAAAATTTAAGTTTTTATATTGTTTAACTTAGAACAATGGTATATATTTTGAAAGTCAATATTTATATAATCGTTAACCAAATGTCTCTTGAACTTTCGATTTGACCTTTTGGCACAATAGAAATCTAGGCAAGCAGAGTATTTGCATTTTAACTTATCTTTATTATTACGAATATGGTTTACTATTTCATACCTTTACGCAGACGTGCCTGATGATGCATAGTTATTTTGATAAGCAATCACAACAATTATGTCATATTCTCAAAAGGTTGCCTTTTTTAATTTTTAAATATAACTGTTTAACATTTAGTTGAGAGCCTCGTGGCTAAGCGATCGGGTTCGATCTCTGGTCTAAATGTAATCTATATTTTAATTTGTAATTTGTGTCCGGCCTCTGGTAGGGTTACCACTTCCCAGACGGGTGTCAAGTGGCGCAGAGATGTGGTTGAAATTTCTACTAGCTTGCCTGAAGGAAAAACCCGCCTGTAGCGGTAACCTGTGACCGAGAGGCCTAAATCACCTCTAAAATAGAGGCGCGGAAGGACGAGGGAACCCACCGCGATTACATTCCCACGAAAACCACCCCATAAATGTCATATAGAATAAACGTCATATATGGTGGTGGTCACGGTCCTCATGAGTGAGGAAGACAACGCAAGCGCTTAATATTTATACATAAATATTAAATGCATAAGTTATATTGACCAAGGCTTTTTACACTTACACCACTAAATCAAGGAGGCGGTCTCCTTGATTTAGTGGTTAGCGCGTAACTGTTACAACCGAGAGGTCCTGGGTTCGATTCCCGGTGTAGATAAAAAATACTCGGTCTGGCAGGCCTTCTGATCACCTACTTGTGCCTAAAGAAAAAAATCGATCAGTGAAACAGATGTTGAAATGCATCTGCCCCGTACCCCACTAGGAAACACGGAACTTTACTTCAAGGCTTTTTATCCGAGACGGAAATGCTACTAGTGATACGAAGTACTCTACTCTAGACGCTCTGATATCTAATTGTTCTATAACAATTTTGTCCTATAAGAACTTTGTTTAAGTTTAAGATAAATTTATATTCCTAAAATAAACATGACACATTTAAATTTTTTGCCTTCGTAAAAGTAGGTACAAAATTAGCAATATTTGCAGTTATTTATAATCTACTATAGTATATTTCGTAACATCTACCTATATAAACATTAGAACATCTGTATGTCACAAAAAGCAAATTACAAAATCTACATAGAATATTATAACTCATTCCAGTCAAATTGCCATCGGTTTTTTATTGAGTAATTAGCGAACGCAACGAACTTCGTACCTGCAATCATTTATCGTTTAATTTACACTTGAACGTCAAGGTGATATTCACAATTATTAAAACTATAGGTCAGAAGTCATATACGAAGTTCAGACCAATGACGACCTTTGTTTTTTATATATTAATCCTTGGCAAACTAGGTTTCTATGTTGCCCTGAGGCTCAGATCAGTAATCAAATAAATAGTTAAATCAAAATCAATCAATCAAAAACCTTACAAATTTCGTTTAGTAAAATATAGATTGTCCAAACATGTTATATTTCTCTTCTATATTATATTTTATATAATGTTTAAAATATCAATATACTTTCTAAATACGAGAAAATACATTTTTATTTTTTGGAATTTGGAAATCAATTTCGAGATACTAAACTTTTATTTTAGAACTCTATATAAAATAACAACATCTGTTTTAAAGCGCTTTGTCAAAGCCACATCAAAACGATTCTAAAACTCTTTCTAGCCTAATAGAAATTGTTAGTCAAAGTTAGACAAAGGAAAGCCATCGTCAAAATTATCAACTGTAAGATAAAAAAATTATGTTTTATCAATTAATTATTTTATTTATTTATTTAAATTTCTTTATTGGAGAATTCATAGAATAAATCAAATCTACAAAATATAAAAATCGCACATTCATAATACTGACATAACAAATTCAAAGGGCCTACTTATTATTAAAATGCACACTCAAGTTGAAACGTTTAAAGTTGCGTTGTTTCAATAACGTAAAAACTGACTTATAATTTGAATGTTTTTTTTAGTTCTTGAGACTAAAATTTTGTCAAACCAGCAACTAATTTACTCGGCATAATTAACTAAATATCTCAGCTACAAATATGCAAATGTGTGTTATACAACTGTAAACCATAATTTGGTTTTTAAATATAAAATATACATGCACATATATGTAACACTTTTAAAGTTATCTTTAAAAAGATGAGTAAAATAGTACCAAAAATAAATGCCATGTCAAGGTCTTCAATATTTTGAACTTCCATGAAGTTCTTGGATATATAAACAGATATCACTCCTTGCAATATTAAAATTTAAAAATGCATTTCTTAAGTTCGAATAAATTTAATTTTACTACAAAAATAAAAAACAATATGAAACTATTTTGTAGCGCAGAATAAAAAATATACCTAGTTTAATGAATGTCTTTTAATTTACGAATACTAGCTAGGTATTTAAGGGCTCTCAGTCTGGGGTGGGGCGGTGGCGAGGTAGGCCAAAGCGCGCTGGATTGCTTCTGGTACAGGTGGGGCAGTGGGTAAATGGTCTCCTTGGGGCTGATAACCGTTTTCATCAGCGGTGTAAGTCAAATGGATGGGTCCATTTTCTCCCGGGTACTGGAATTGTCCTTGAACTTCCAAAGCTTCAACGTCACCGACCTTCTTCAGGTCTCCCTTTTGGTCAGCGCTGATTCCATTTCCGGTTTCAAATGAGTATTGGTAAGAACCGTCTCCATTGATTTCGCTGTCCTGCTTGACAATAGGAATGGGTTCAGTCGGGGCTTGAGGGGCAGCCGATACTGCAGCGATGAACAAAGCGAAAAGTACCTAAAAATTAGTCATTCTATAAATAATATAATAAATCTTTCAAAATACCCCGGTTTACACAAAATAATTAGATAATTTGGTTTAATCGTCACCCTAAATGATAAATTAACATAACAGTTTGATTAAAGATTCATTTCAGTATTGTGGGTTTTAAATTCCGAGTTAGCATTACAGACTTTTCTACAAATTTAATTTTCAGTAAATTAATACGAGAAACAGATACTTCAGCGTGTCATTTATCAGATACTTGGAATTTTTCAATCTCAATTTCTTTATAAGGCACTATACTGTCACTTAAAACATAGTGATAACAAATTTCACTACACTTTTTAGCACACAAGCGAACTCCATAACGCACGAACACAATTGAACACTTACAAAAGCCCTCATTGTGGTATAACTGGTTGTCAATGTAATTTAAGTGTACAATGTATCGACTGATGCTGTCATGTCCTGATAATTTGAGTATTTATAGTGAAGCCCATTTGTCCACCTCCCGACATTCCTAATTTCGTAATTCATTGCTGTGTCGCAAAATCTATGAAATAAGTAAATAGCAGATGCATTACCTCGAATTGAATGTTAACGTAGACGTAACGGTTGTCAACAAAGCTAACGGATTTCCATTTGTTCAGTAATGACCTTTGTTTGCATCACTATGCATTTTTGAAGCAAATTTAAATGTGCCTAAACTTTTCTTGTAATTAAATTTAATTAATTTTCTTAAAATTAATTAATTTTCTTATAACAAGAGCAATTCGACCTAATTTGCATCGACGTTTTATCGACGAAAAGAAGAATCTTCTGCTCTTCTATTTTTATAATAATTTCTCTGAAAAATATCTGAACTTCATATTCTGGGACCTAATCATACATACCTATTAGATAAGAGGATCAGCTTGTTGGTCCTGTAACCTAAATTCGTCGTAGGGCAGACAGTGCACGTATTTATAGGTAAAAATTATTAGCTCTTAGCTTAAACTGTAGCATTTTCTTTGGATGTTAAACCCAGAACGTTTGCGAATCATGGATTAAAATTTCGTGGCCAAATGAGCTTGGAAGACGTTTTATTTATTTATTTATTAACACTTCGTTGCAGTAAAGAATAGGATACAAATAATAACTTAAGCTAAATGGAGTGCAACGGGCGGCCTTATCGCTAATCAGCGATCTCTTCCAGGCAACCCAAGACGTTATTACTTTTGCAAATATCATGAAAACTTAGAATAAAATATTATATTTTATCATATCTCCTACATTTATAGCTAAACCACATCGTCGTGCCACATCATTCCTTACGGGTCCCTTGTCACAACTCGAAAACGACTTGAAAAGTTTAAATTATCTACAGTTTGTTGGATTTGTCTCCACCTACAATAACAGAATTACTATTAAATATCTATAAAGTTGTCGAAAACATATCTACAAAGTAAATTCATTTTCTTACGCCTAGATATGGAATGACGTTTTTGATAGTACGTGATTTATTTTTCTAACACGATATAAAACTCACGGGTTCCGCGGGTAAAAACTATATTTTAAATCGCTTTGTTTCGCTCTGAAAAACAGACGAAAATTAATAGCGAAAATTGAAGTCAAAGTTGAAGCGAAGCTGCTGGCAAAATCAAGCACATTATTCCGATAAAAGATTACAACACATGATTGAAAATGTATCTACTCGAACAAAGCTCTGTTCACATGTATTGAATGTAAGTTATGTAATTCCATAATCATTCATATTGTGAATAAGTTCTTACGAGATTTCATAAATGTTATGTAAATAATTGTGGGCAGTTTAGCATGGATTGATCTGGCCGTTATTTTGAGTTGAGATTTAGTTACAACACTTTGTTAGTTGCACAGACATTTTCAAAATGAATGTTTTATGAACATGATCAGAAACCCGACTGAGTTTCTGGCTGTTTATCCCTGTCTTAGGCGCATTCTTGAAAAGCCTGAAAAAGATTTAAGTTACTATTATTTACTATTATATACATACATATACTTATATATATACTTATATGATTATATACATTTTATAATTATATATAATTATATACTTATATATATACTTTATTTACTATTATATGTATATGAATAGATATTTTTGAATTGGACTTAAATTCAAAGGTTTTTAATTTCAATATGTTTAGTTTATACTAAAGTTATTCACAAACATTACGTTACATTACCATTACATTTTGTGTTCAAATATCTATCTTTTTGATGCCGTGAAGATAATTAAAAGAAAATTAAGTCCAAACAAATAAACAAAATGTAATTGTCTGTATGTAATAAAAAACATATTTTACTAGTATAATAATAGTAATATATGTATGAAAGAAGATAATTATAACAAAAAGCAACTATTTTTACACAATTTTACAATTATTTTCCGGTTCGAAATTAATCCGATTGAACTTTTTTCTTTTAATCTATTGGATTGTATGTGCATCTATTTGTTTCGGCTTCTATCCGACTTATCTTGCTAGACCAACTTTGATGGGGCCTTACATTTTAATGGATATAAAATCGTGATATAAGTTAATTCTATTTAAAACTGGGTTTCTGTACAATAAAATAATAAACCAAGTCAACGAGGTCGCGGTCATATCTAGTAATTAATTACTGGTAAAAATATGTCAATTAAAAAAAATCTGAAATCTTATCTTTAATGTATTCCAGTTAAAAAAAATTGTCTCTATATTATTAGTATATATTTTCCGATGTTTAAAATTTTAGAGAAGAAGGAAAATTCCAACGCTGAAAAAATAAAAGCTGCAACCTTCCTGTGCGGATTTCAAAGATGATAATCATTTCTCGGAATCATCGCGAAGTGAAGATGCAAGATATGTGAAGTTTATGTCAATGCAGCGGTCTGGCGACCTTGACACGGTAGAGAAAGTGAACTGACGGCTTGTTGAGCAACCCGGGTCGCCACATGACGAGCACAGAGTATAGAATATACATCTTTAGGTTCGTATCATCTATGGTTTTATCTCGTTTATATCAATAATTTTTCCTTTTTTAACACCCGACATAAAGGTTTGTTATAAGTTTGACTATGTGTCTGTGGGTCTTTGGGTCTGTGAGTCTGTGGCCTCGTAGCTCCTAAACGAATGGACATATTTCGATGCGGGTTTTAGTTTGAAAGCTGTCGTGATCGAGATGACAATTAAATGAAATCAATTTATAAAGTTCATCCATTTATGAGATACTCATTTCGGGAAGTGTTTTGAATTGCCTTATTTTTTTTATTTTTTCTTCAGGTTCCATTCCATAGATTATCGCAAACTCATATAACTGTATAAGGAGATAAGAGAAATGACGTTTTTGAATTTGATTTATCACTATAATACATATAGTATACTTATATCTACACAGTTTCATAGTTTTGTTCGTAATATACCTAAGTAAGATGCTTTGTGCGATAACTATCTCATATAACAAATCTTTTAAATCTATGCCTAGAAATTTTTTAATTGTATTTACTACCCACACGTCTTTCATGTGTAAAATAAAAGTTATCATTATATTCACAATATTTCAAAAAATAATTCCAAACCAATTTACACATTATAAACAAAAATTTAGCACAAAATGAGTAGATCTTTGGGAACCCAAAACTACAAAATTCATCTTAATTTTTAAGTCAAGGGCATTAGTTACAAATAAATATTATAAATTTAGAATTCTCGGCGTAGATCGTAAATAACAGATAATTCTCTGTCAATAAACATCAGAAAATCTTAAGTTGGGCTATACTTATAAATAAATCCATGATATATAAAAGGTAACGAAACTTTACGATATGACCTTGACCGCTACATCGACTTATGAAACAGCTTTTCTTTATAATTTCAAATTTCCTCCATTTAATTTTTTTTTACTTACCTACGTTTGATAATAATAGTTTTTTTTATAAGATTATAAGAAGGATGGAACATTTAAGGCATTATAAGAAGTAGATTTTCTACAGGTACATTATAATTATGTTTTTATATTCTTATCATTACGATGACAAAAAAACGTAGTTTTTTTCATCATTTCGGCTGCTCTATCATTCAAAAGAAACAAAATATCGAAAAAAGCGTTTAAATAAAACAATAGTAAAAAGATGCACAAAAGTTTAATTAATACTTATTCTTAAATATCAAAAATGTAGTGTTATAATAACTCTATTCAATATTGTATACCAAAATTTTTATCATAATCTTCTAATATGTAATAAAATTTGTGAGTATTTACACTATCCCAACTTTAGCTAAAGACAGCGTTACTCATCTTTTCATTCACGATAACATTGGGTTGGTGTATAAATCCATTAGTATTTTAAATTAAAATTAAATTCTTATTCTATTTAGTTCTGGTTTTAGGGTGGGAAGAGTAGCGAAATGATCCAAAGCCCTCTGAATCTCCTCAGGTATCGGCGGCGGCGTTGGCAAATGAGCACCACGTGGCTGGAATCCATTTTCATCAGCCACGTATTGTAATTGAATTATCTAGACAAAAGGTAAACTTTATTTTTAAAATATCTTTTTTTGTTTCCTATTTTAACAATTTGAATTAAAAAACAACTGGTATATACTGTGTTCATTTAATAATTTTGATATTGCTATTTTTGTGAAGTAAGAAAAATACTATCTTCAATATAAATTCAAAAGTATATTATATGCTTATATTAAAATAAATATTATATACATCATCCTAACGCCCTTTGGATTTTTCTTTCAAATTGCACTACAAAAGTTTTGTTTTAATTTATTCAGGCGTAAAATAATTGCTACTTTTAAGGTAAGTTTGAAATATTATTAAAATTACATTGTTTGGCGTGGAAATGAAGTCATCAAAGGGATTTCCAGTTCAAATCTTGAACATACAGGTATAATTTTAATCTTGGATTCAAACTCTCAACCTTGGTGCTAAAGATGTATCTATTATACAAAACTTTCGCTTAACTGTTTAAGATTGTAAGTAAAATTATATACTCACTTGACCATCAGGTGCTGTGTATTTGTACTGGCCCTGGGCAGATAGAGATTCTTGTTCTGGAATACCAGCATTTTTTATAACTCCCTCCTCTTCAGCCGCTATGCCATTTCCTGTTTCATAACTGAAATAAAAATAATATCAAGCAATACCACATTTATTATCCTCCAATCATCATTTCAAAATACTTTTACTATCAATATCTGTGCTAATATTTTACAATTTTGTTTTCTAAAAGATTAACTCAAAAACCATTGGACCGCTTAAAAAGATTATTTTTCTCTGACTGGGGCTATATTGTTTATGCCCGCGCAAATTAGTGGTAAAATCCGATTTGATTAATCTAATATATTAATACTATTCAGTTTTGCGTAGTACTGCTTACATTTAAAGGACTAAGACTCTGAAAGAAATGAAGTTTGGAGTTATTTTTATCACATATAGCCTTATTTTGGAGACGATATACTTCTAATTATTTTCTTTACATATTTCCATTTCTTTCAAACGTACCAGCGGAGCCGGATTAACCACGTAGCAAAAATAGCAATTGCTACGGGCCCTGCGCGAAAGGGGGCCCCGCATATTTAAACCCACTCATCTGCCTGAGCGTAATTTTTTGAGTGAAACTTATTAAGATGTGGTATGTTGAATTTTTTGATGTCAAAATTATTCTAAATGGCCAGGAAATCTCATCTCAGGCTTTTTGTACTTGTCAGAGCCTAACAGCGATAGTCATTTAGTACACTATTAATGACCCACAAATTGGTAAACTATATATAGCAAATAAACGTATTGAGTATTGAATTGTATTTTTAACACTTTATACTTAAGAACCCATAGCAGATCAAGGGCTTTTTGAAAGAATTTGCTACGGGCCCCGCGCTTGCTTAATCCGGTACTGCGTACCAGGCATTTACAATATCACGCTTATATTTTCTCGACACCCACTAATGATAGAAATGACGTTATATGTCGTTTTCGTAACGAAATGACTTATCTCAAAGTGATATATTTAAAGTTGTTACTTATACATACTTCCATCTATATGAGCCATCTGGATTAATTATCTGCTCTTGTCGTAATATAGGTACAGGTTCAGTTGTGTAAACTTGTTGTTGTTCATAGTATTGTTGAATATGCCTCACGTCAGCTGCTACCACGCCAAACACCAATAATGTAAGTAACTAAAATAAAATTATGAGTTAAAAATTAGAAAATAAAAAAAAAATAGCTGTAATGAAAGAAATTTCCATGTCTATATTACCTATTGATATCAAAATTAATGTAATGTAAGCACGTTGAATCCAGGCAGTAATCAAAATGTGATATAAGTTTCTTTTAATTAACTTATACATAAACAAATTATAAATAAACCATCGCAAAACATCATAGTCGCAAATTAATGATCGCAAACTTATGTCCATCATTCCAAAGATATTAAGAAGAAAATTGATCAATTTAATTATGCACCTCAGAGTAAAATGTATGTTGAAAGTTGATTTCAACTAATGATGAAGTACGATCTATGAATTCAAGTAAGTCTTGAGAAATTAAAATTAAAAACAAAGAGAAACTTCGAAATATAAAACATTGTTTTTACTTACATAAAGCATTTTTATATCCAGGCCGAGTCAAATTCTCGCAAAAAACTGGGAAAGAATGGTGCATTTCAGAATGCAGCTCGTATTTATATGAATTTTTGTTGCAATTATCATGCCACGTATGCAAAATTCATATTTTATGGTCGGCAGTCAACAAAGGATAGGTTTTGAGGCGTCCCTTGAGATGTTACGTGATGTCAACATTCGAACCTGTCTTGAAACTGTAGTCATTTTTACACTTTAAATTGAAAGTCAAAGCTGGCATAATCACAGAAAATTTTTTCTTTGTATTATTAGTTTTTACTCGAAATTTAAGTTCATTTTTTCGAACAATGAATACAAAGAATTCTAATAATTGTAGAATTATTATAGGATTATAATACATTTTGTTTTATAAATTTCAAGATGTTGCTAAAAGCTATAATAAGTTCCACTAATTATCTCCTTGGCCAAAGGTTGACATTTCTACGTGTTGTGCTTAAAGTCCTGAATTCGAATGCAGGGGAAACAAATATCACGGTTGGTTAGGCGTAGAGATTAGCGGTAACTTTGACTTCACCTTAATAAGTTTTTATAACGTAATACTATTATATTATATAGGCACTTAAATTCTATAAATAAATCTAATTCTATAAATATTTCATAAATAAATCTTATTCATATCTCATCAAAACCAGTTGCAAGAAGCGTGTGACACACTTCAACAAGGTTTAAAAGAAAATTTATGGTACCTGCCCATATCTTGCTTCATCAAACCTTCGAGCTTCGCTTTTATATATTGATTTTTGACTTTATTCCTTACTTGTCAGTTATATATGAATTACCCCATGTAATTTGCATGATTACGCCATATTATATGAGTAATATATAAGTGAACTCGCGTATAGTATGTCATTGGACATATACATTTTTGTATAATTCCTATGAAGCTAAATAGTAATTAGATTCGGCTATGAAACACTTTTCTCCAGAAATGCCGAAAACGTGAGTAACTAAAACTCAGCGATGTTGTTGAATATACAGTGCTGTTAAGCAAACATCATCTTTAAACTATTATAATGAAAAAACATCTTTTTCTATTGCATGAGGATTTATATTACGCTGAATTTTAAATTTGTTATTTAACATAATTTGAACCGAGTTAAAACTAGAAGGAAATAATTAGCGTACTATACATACATAATAACGCAAAAAAGAAAAAAAATACCAACACCACGTTATAATACGCATCAATAACACAAAATTTCATATTTTTGTGGTACAAAAAACGTAATCGTACATAAATATGTACGTTTTTACATCATTTAATTCAATGTTAAGAAATTTATTTAAAAACGTATCCTTTTTTCTTATAAAACATTTAATTTAAGAATAAAATTGGCCAGTAGATGCGTATTTAAATGTTTATACACTATTTTTAACCGACATTCAAAAAAGAACAAAAAGAAAGTTATCAACTTACGCGTATTTTGTTTTTTTTTACATGTATGTACAATGTAGTTCTTGTGGCGAACATAAAGAAATAAAAACCCAAACCTTAATCATCCACTTATTTACAATTTATACAAACAAAATAAAAATAAAATTATGCGGATTTCTTGATTTCTTCCACAGTACGGTATGGATTGTAAATATTGTATCGGGGATTAAAGGGGTTATATTTGTTGAAATTGTTTCGGTAGTGGGGGTTGAAGCCATTGTAACGGTTGTTGTAATTATTGTTGAAAGGATTGTAACGAGGATCGTAATTATTATCGAAATATCCGTTGCCTAGCAACCCAGCCATCACACCGTTGCCTAGCAACGCTGGTGCTACACCTTTGCCATCTGCTGGGATGTGAATACCCGCTGGTCTAAAACCTGTTCAAAAAAGAAAATTTAGACATTTGTAAAATAGTAATATAAATATGATTGTGACACATATTTTATTATGAACATAGAACAAGCTTTTTGTATATTTATTTTATTAAGTAATTATAAAAAAATAAAACTGACCTCAAAACGCACTAAAAAGTGAAAAAGGTTAAATTCAACCAGTAGATTAAATACTAAGTACTATAATACAAAGTTTATATAGTAGGTATATATGTACCTATATAGTAATAAATAAAAAGACGTCAATAGTGTTGATAAATAAAATTCATGTAAATTTAACAAGGGCATAAAACTCTAATATAGCTTTTTGAAAGGCGGTGCCAAATATATAAATAAAAAACGTAAACAGCGTTGATTAAAACACTGTCTAAAAATAAATTATTAACTATACGATGGCTTGGCGCCGCAAAAAATCGTAAAAATACCAAAAAATTGACCATTTCGATGAGTTACCCTGTTGTTTGACACCTCATTCATCCAAATCGTGCCACGGACAATGAAGTAGTGAAACATCCAAAAAAGTACACGTTGAATTGATAACCTCCTTTTTGGTGGTCATAGTAATACCGATTAATTAAAATTTTAGGTAATTCATATACACTTTGGCAATTCTGAAATTAATAAATTAAATTTATACTGACCATTTTCATCGGCAACGTAATTTACTTGAATAGGTATACCTTCAGGGGAGGTATACGAGTAACTGCCTTCAACAACCTGAAATATTGAAATTATTTTGCAAGAAAGAATTTTGAAAAATCTAAAACGCTTCTAGATTACTTTCTACCGACCGTATGTTAGTTAAGAAACAAATTGTGAAACGACTTTATTTTATTTTTTGATTGATAGAATGGATTCAACAAATTCTTCATAACATTTAAATTACTTCTTCTTACTCTTACTACTTAAGTGAGAATTGCATTAAAATTGGTCATTATTAGAACAATTCAACGAAAAAACTAAAAATTATTGACTTATCATGTAGACGAAATGATTTTTGTTCATATCAAACTCTGGGTACAAAGTGTGATATAAAATTTGTTTTTAAAAAATAAAATTATGAAAATTTCCTAAAGCGACAGTTAAGTGATGTAACCTGTGTTCCTTGTGGTGAGCCGGTGTTGTCAATGTATGCGTTTTTCAAAAATCCTCTTTCTTGGGCTTGCTTTCCATCCCCAGTAGCGAAGCTACAAAATACATATTTACAAATTATGCTTTATAGAAATAAAATGTTGTTGTAATGAAAAACACATCTAATTAATTATTAATTACAATTTATATAAATAAATAATCGTAAGCATTCTTATATGTATTTGCTAAATCAATTTAGAATAATTAAAAGAAAATATTTAAATATTAAAAACTATCAAAAAGGTCCTCAAAGATGGCGTTATTAAATCTCGAATCCCAAGACTGACTTAAGATTATAACTATTTGTATTTTTATTACTCTCTCACACCTAAATCACAGAATCGATTTTGATGAAATTTGACACAGGGAAATTTGGATTGGATTCTGGTATAGATATAAACTTGAGCTTGGGAAAGGACAAAAGCTACTTTAAAATATACATAAAGTGGTTAAAATAAGTTTGTATGGAAGTTCGTCATTGTTTTCGGTTGTCGAAGATATAGAAATAGGTTAAATGGAGACGCGATCAAAAGCAAGTAAATAATAAAATTACCTGTATGAATAACTTCCGTCCACACCACGATTGTTAGAATAACTCAATATAGGAACGGTCGCACTGGCTGGGTTGTAAAAGGGGCTTCTGTATCCATTGTACCCGGAATACGATGGGTTAACAGGTAAATTGGGATTCACAAATGAAGGTGTTGTTGTCACAGCTGGAGCTGCTGGCACTGCTGCAGTTGTTGCTGGTAATGGAACGCTTAAAACCACTTGAAGGCACAGCCCAAAAGAGATAACCCGAAGCATCTGTAAATGATTAATAGTTAAGTAACAGAATTGTGTTAACTACTTTACTGGAGTTATGTTTTTGCTATCTGTTTTAGGACATAAGCGTGATAATATAGAGGATAAATAAATTTATTTGAACTATAAAAATAACAAAAACGCAGTAGTTCAAACAGAGATTTAGTGAAAAACGTTGTACATATTACGAGTAGTAATAATAATAATAATAATTGGTGCAACTCATATTACATTGCTCTGATCCCAAAGTAAGTAATTGAAGCACTTGTTTTATATAAGAAACAACGAGGGCACCACAACAAATACATAATATATAAGTTTATAAATAACCAAGACTCGGAAACAAAAATTCGTGGCTCACCACACAAATAAATGCACCTACCGGGATTAGAACCCAGGACCTTTTAGAGCAGGTAGGAGCACTACCTATTGCGCCAACCAGTCCTCAAAAGCGTTAATTTGACATTACATTGATGAACACAACACTAAAGGCTTAACATAAAAGCTTATAGTTTAAGTTAGCCTTATCTGTATGAAAAAAGAGCCTCTAGAGCAAACTTTATTTTAGATTGAAATGTTATATAGTTAAAAACTGTTTCGATTGTAGCCGAGAGGTTTGATGGGGCATTTCTCAGGCACTGGACAGCAATGCATGTCAGGTATTTGGGAGGTAGGGAAAGGCAGTATTAAGTAGTATTGAGGCATTGTATTAAGTTTAGTTAAATATTATTCATTTGTTTATTTTATTTTTAGGTATTGTAACTTCTTAAGTAAATAGATATAATGACTAACACTAGGTTTTAAGAAAAAAGTCTACTAACAAAGCTATGGGAATGATCCTGCAATAAATGTTATTATTATTATTATTATTGTAAATATAAGATTGACATCGTCATCGTGAATAAGTATGTAAATTGTTTTGTACTAATTAATTTTAATTGTTTTTCATTAGAACACATAATATAAAAATATAAAAACTTTAAGCACATTATTAAAGCATTTATAAAAAATCAAATAAAAATTATTTAATACCTTAAGATTTTTGGAGCACTTGTTTTTGATGTTCCGACTTTGTTAATGTATCATTGTGCTCCAAATATTCTATTTATATTTACGGATTTAAATTTTTTGCTATTCCGTCACTCGAACGTGAAGTTACATATCCCTTTAACACACAACTTTAGGTGAAGTTTGGTTAAAAACAAGGAAATCGTGTTCTACGTTTGCTCCAAATTACGTTAAACTTCAAATAGAAATTGTAATAAGATGTATTTAAATGGTTTGATGACTTGAGACTTGTTTTCTTAACTAGTTTGTGGTGTTATATTAACATTTCTTACTTTTTAAAAATTAATTGTACCTAATTCGAATTTCGTTTAGAACGATATGATACTAAGGTCGAGTTGTAATTTAGTTTCCTATAATATTTGTCTACGTATTAGATAACATATACACAAGTGTAACATAAACACATGCAAAAAGGGCGAAAAACGTCATTTTATAAATTTTCTCACACCCGTTGGGTAAACTTTGATCATAGTCAGGGAAAACACTAAGAGTATGTTTGGAAAAATTCCTTTTTTTATAGGAAAATTTAAACGATATCTGGGTTGCCTGGAAGAGATCACTTTGTCAGGCCACTCATTACATTACACTATGTTTTGCATCAATATTAATTGTATCAATATATTTTGTAGTTTGTTTTAATCGAATAAATAAAATATCAAATAGATTTCAATGAGACATCTTATGATACATAAAACATTGAAGCTGAAAAAATTAGGTACTTTTAAAGGTCTCTTCATTAATCTCGGCATTTGAACAAAGATACACATCTAATTATCAATTAAAATACACGATTACATCAGCTTGCTCTTAATAATGCATTCTCACACAGTTACTGAGTTGGAATTTATAGGCAAAAATGAACATCACTTCGTAATTGAATTTTTTACAATAAAAACAAAGCAGCAAAATTATTACACCATTTGTTTACCTCTTGAATAAATTTCGTCTCGGATCTCATTCCATACGTTTTTGTGAAAAGTTCTAGGTTTGGATTTCCCAAGTATATTTCAGTTTCATGAAGATGATTACATTGGCTACAAAGAAAATGATCAGTGAAATGATCAGAAAGACCTCATTCCCCAAGAAAGCCATTTTGTAGCTTATTCATACGCTTCTTTTAATACTTATATAATGGAGACTCTAATCTGAATACCCGAAACACACACAAAAAATTGAAGCTTTTGTGTAAATTTAAGCAACTAATTAACTTACAAGCTTTCAGCATCACCCGATTCGGTAGCTGGGATAGGGCAGACACATTTCTGTGTCTGTTCAACTGATTGTTGAATCTGTACATGTCAACAACGTCTTTACTGAAATCGAAATAATTATTTTGTTTTCCAGAAACTCAAATCCATTTTAACACGCATTTAGATGCGCGAACAACTATGGTGGTGGTTTTCAACTAAAATAAATCTTATAATTTCTTTTCTTTTCAGCCATTTATGATATTTATTTGTAATTAACATGTTTTACGTTGTCTTATATATCACTTGTTCAAGATTCTATGTATCTTGATACCATGGTTTTATTGCTTAAACATATCTATATAT
Source organism: Aporia crataegi (assembly GCA_912999735.1). NCBI lineage: Eukaryota > Metazoa > Arthropoda > Insecta > Lepidoptera > Pieridae > Aporia > Aporia crataegi. Next base: position 1,566,774 of record OU538742.1, read on the forward strand.
ATAAAAGAAAGTCGTGTTTGTTACAACACTTATAACTCGAGAACGGCTGGACCGATTGCCATGGTTTTTGATTTGTTGGATTTGTTTCCGTCCCGAATAGCAGAATACATCTTAAAAACAATGAAAACTCGATATGTGTAATGAATACTTAATCATTTCAATAATGCTGATTTGTTTATTACGTGTCAAACATTTGTTGTCCAATCCTGTCAAATAGTGTAACAACTATTTATTTTTTATTTTTTTGGAGATTATGGCCTGGTTGCTGAGACCTTTATGGCGAAACAGACATAGACAATAGCTCAAAGAGTATATAACCACTACATATGAATAGCTTATCAAGAAAAATCAGAAAAATCGTTCTCGAGTTATAAGTGTTGTAAGAAACACGACTTTCTTTTATATATATAGAAGATTATTTTGTTTCATTGTTTTACGTTCATCAAAGCCTAAATTAGTTCAGCTAAAAAGTAACACGACATTCATTGACTGTTAGGAGGTACGAAGTTCGCCGGGTCAGCTAGTCTTAATAATAATGAACATTTATTATGAGGCAATAGCATCGAAGACATTTAATATGTTAAATAAAGCATAGCATAATATAAAAAGATCTTGTATTATTGATATATCTGTTCGAAATAGTTCTGCAATAATGTATTTTTACTACGTGCTTTGTAGTTTTCTTTTGAAAATATCCAATTTAATCCAGTCGTTCACTAGCTGTAAACGTTTAGCAAATAATGTTTTTTACGATCCGTGGACGTTTTGCTTTGTTATTTCATAAGGCGCGATAATTTTAACTGTTATATTTAAGGTACCCTTTTCTTCTGAACTTAAAAGAAAGAAAAATATTAATGAAATAGGCGCTAAAATTTCTCCCCATACTCATGCACATATAATATTTTAAATTAAATATTGAATTTATTTCTTGTTTAAATACTCAATTTAAATATTTGAAGTCATAAATAATTGAGTACCATCACACACTTACCAAGGCCAATTTTAGAATTATGTATGCGGGCTTAGCGTGCATTTGTCAGAGGACGCAATTTTATTTTTAGATAACAAAGCGGAGTTAATGTAAAGTTAAATCCAAGTTTGTATGGTCGCAACCCTTGTCCCAAGGCCGCAATCTTGGAAAAAGGAATACAAATAGTTTTTATGTTTTATCAAATTCTATGTCTGCAGAAAAAAAAATATTTGATGCAAATAGAATTACTATATAGATTTTGTTGTTATATATTTTATTATAAGATGATAACCGTTGTTTGTGAACGTTGAACAGACAAGTTGATCAGATTTTGTCCCTACCCAATCGAAACATTTCTTTCCTAGTGACTAGAAACTAAGATCTCCGGCGTAAAACGCGCTTAGCACATGACGAGAGAGGCGACTTATAAATAAATTGTAATGTAGTCTTAGGTATTTGGACACCATCACAAAAATATCACTCTATCCAGCATTACGGACACAAAATTAAACAAAATATACATCAATTCAACGTGTATTTTCTATTCAAATGTATAAACAGTAAAAATGTACAAAATATGGCAGTAGGTATCATACAATCGTAGCGGATACCGCGCTTAGGTCAGTCAGTTGCTTATCTCCTGGATGGGGACTTGGGGATGGAGTCTCCTTCAGCATGGAATCCAGTTTCATCAGCGTAATAGTTGACTGTCTCGGTCTTGCCTTCATTGTTAATGTAGGAGAAAGTTCCACGCATAATAACTACTGAGTGAGGTTTATTTTCCTCGTCGAGAGCTTCCTTTACTTCACCGGTCTCAGAGCGGGAAGAGCCATCATCGGTCTCGTAGCTGTAAGATAGTTTGGTTACTTAAAGGTTGCCTTAAGACTGTTTAAGATTAATGATAAATTTGATTTGTATTAATATTGAGAATCCGCTTTTATATTCATGACTTGTGTTCATGAATCTGTATTTTTAAATTCATGAATTTATATTTTCTAAACATGTCTATTTTTGTGTTTATCTATTAGTACCGTAGGCGAACTGAAAAACATTTATATAACATTTAATAAAATAAAATAACATAATCTATTATTGCAGTTGCAGCTTAGAAGATCACTTTTATGAATTTACCACAATTCCATCCAGGAATAACACATATCGAAATAGTTTAATATAAACAGTATATAAAATATCAATATTTACTTGAAGTTGTATCCACCGTCCGGGTTCGTTAGGAATTCAGAACGAAGAATCTTTGTGGGTTCTTTTTCTGCAGGAGCGGCTGCGGCGAGGGCCACGAAAGCGAGGGCGACAATGATCTGAAAAAAATAAAAAAAAAATATTTAAAACTAATTAATCCTTTAAAAATCCGGGTTTGAAAGTGTATTGATAAAAATAATAAAACAGTATTAAATTTTATATTAAATTAATTGATTCACTAGCTACCTACCAATTTCATGTTTAATTGATTTGGTTCGTAGCTGATGAGCGACTGATGCCGAAACGGCGGGAGCAAAATCTTTTATACATTTCTCCCAGGTACATCTTCTAACGTAATGTCAAACGGCGGCAAACGTAGCTCCCTAGACGACTTGTACGTATTGTGCTACACACATGTATATTTGCATGTGTGACAATCTCCCAATGATTTGAAGGCTTTTGTTTGTGGTTATTTACTTTACAATTTGTCACCAAATTCGTAATGTCTTCGTTTGATCGACGATGTATAGGTCAAGGTGGTTAGTAACATCATACTTTTATTACATCTTAATTTATATTATATGAATTTTTATTCACTTTTTAATTCAAATTTCAATTAATAAATATATTAAGAAATTAATTTTTTCGTATTTGTAAATAGTTACTCAGAAAAAAAGGACATTTCTAGTGAAGTCTAAAATCACGCCTGTTAGGAAAATATTCAATAAAAACACGCTTTCTACCATCAAGCGACTCTGTGATTTTTGTTAAACCTTTTTGTTAATTATACGGACTACAAGATCAAACATATTGTGCAGATTTAAATATATTTCGACCGCTTCACACTCATACATCGTATTTTCAATAATAGTATCACTTCACGAATGTGATTATTTATTATTATTACATAGTATAAAACAAAGTCGCTTTTCTTCCCCTATATCCCTTTGTATGCTTAAATCTTTAAAACTACGCAACGGATTTTGATGCAGTTTTTTTAATAGATAGAGTGATTGAAGAGGAAGGTTTTTTATATGTTTTATACCCGTACAAAGCCGAGGCGGGTCGCTAGTTATTAAATATAACAGAATTAGAACTATATAGGTACGTATATATTTTAAGCTAATATAAAAATCAATGCAAAAAACTTTATAATCCTTAATAATATATACTTGACAAATCACTACCTGCACATCAAATACAAATTTTATGGGTCGTATTTAGTATTTATATATATATTTATTAGTGTCCCACGGACATGCCACATGTAGGGAAATTATCTTGAATATTGTAGGTGGAACATTTTACTGAAAGAAGACATTATTTTAATTTAAAAAACAATCTAAACTAATATGGTATGATAAAGCTACAGGTTGATTATGTTTCTCCTATAACGGGTTCAATTCCCGGTTCAACCATGTAATTATTTAAATACCTATGAATGCAGTTTAGATTGTTTTTTAAATTCAAATAATGTTATCTTGCAGTAAAATGTTCCATCTACAATATTCAAGGTACTTTCCCTCCATGTGGCATGTCCGTGGGACGTCCTGTATATAAAAAACTCATGGTTTTAGCTGACTATTATTATTTCGGTTATTGTATAACAGCACGGGGAGATACTTATAAGTCCTTTTTCTACGGTTGGAGGGGGCTCAAAAGTACTTACTAAAAGTGATGCTAAAGAAACCGATGAGATTTCTAACATTGCAGCTATATTCTCAGTCCAAGGTCCTTACGGTCAGACAGCTTTGCATCTTGCAAACGATTTTAAAGAAATACAGAAGCTTACCGTACCACACGACACACCACTCATTAAAGCGTCACACACATAGGATTTCCAAAGTTGAGTTGAGCAGAACAGCGATTGTGAGCTGCCATTTTAAAAACATCAGTTCCAAACCCCACAACCGTATTAATCAAAATCTTAACATTTTCAACTCACGAGCAAGATTGCCAAAACGAAAAAACTGAATGGTTGCAGTCATTGTCCTACAATGATACGGAACGTTGCTGTTAGATTGAAATAAACGCACAATCTCACACAACTCTAACCCCAATCCACTTACATACACAAAACACAGTTACTTTAATGTTTTTAAATGTTTCAACTAATTTTAATTTATTTTTATAATTTAATTTTGACTGAAATGGATTGAATGGGACTACTATATTTCTGGATCTATTTCACGAATCATTTCAGCCCACCCAACCGAAATTAATATTTTGTTTCTCCAGGATTCTTAATTCAGGATATCCAGTACACTATACACCTCCATAAACTTCTCACCTACGCAGACGGTTGAATATCATATCCTAGTACCTAGTATAATATACTAGCAATCCGCTCCGGCTTTGCACGGGTATAAAAAATATATAAAAACCTTCCTCTTCAGTTGCGTAGTTTTAAAGATTTAAGCATACAAAGGGATATAGGGGAAGAAAAAGCGACTTTGTTTTATATTATGTATTGATTAGCATATACCTACTCTTGCAATATTTCATTTACTGTTAAAATATTGCGATATTTTAATCAGACACTGTGATAGAAATATCGTTCTACGAATCGTTATAGCCAAAAATTTGACAATATTAAATTGAAATTGTCATTTTTTTTAATTTTAAGTTTAATAGTACTAAAAATACATAAAATATGATTATTAATAAATATATAAAATTAGTAGATCTAGAACAAATATTTAATAATATAAATGTAGTAAGGAACCAAAAAAATTGTCACTCGTCCGAATTCGTCCGACTATTTGAGTTTACGTAATCCTCAATATATATTATTATGAGATAATTAATGGCTGAAGGTTAAAAAAAACGTTGACCTTTTACCTTCTTATAACAAGTGTTAATATTTATCAACTATCTTAAATATTAGGTATATTTGAGCAATCTTTGCAACTTAATTACGTAATCTTGGTAAATACATCTATTATTTTTTCATATGTGATGATAGCTAGATAATATAGATGAAAACTAAAAGGAATCTATGAAGAATTTCATAAGAGCAATAGTTAATTCAGAATTCTTATTTCATTCATCTATAGGCACTACTATATAGTGAAATAATTACTAGAGGGGCATGGGGTAGACAAATCTGCTTCAGTTTCATAGATAATATTCCTTACAGACAACTTGATCAGATCTACCCAACAAAAACATTTCTTTCCCAGTGACTTGAAACCAAGATCTCCGGCGTAAATGCGGATCACATGGCAAGGAATGTGGTTTAATACTAAATGTATTGCAAAGTAGTCTTAGGTATTTAGACACCATCACAAAAATATCACTCTATCCAGCATTACGGATACAAAATTAAACAAAATATACATCAATTCAACGTGTATTTTCTATTCAAATGTATAAACAGTAAAAATGTACAAAATATGGCAGTAGGTATCATACAATCGTAGCGGATACCGCGCTAAGGTCAGTCAGTTACTCATCTCCTGGATGGGGACTTGGGGATGGAATCTCCTTCAGCATGGAATCCAGTTTCATCAGCGTAATAGTTGACTGTCTCGGTCTTGCCTTCCTTGTTAATGTAGGAGAAAGTTCCACGCATAATAACTACTGAGTGTGGTTTGTTTTCCTCGTCACGAGCTTCCTTTATTTCACCGGTCTCAGAGCGAGAAGAGCCATCTTCAGTCTCGTAGCTGTAAGATAGTTTGGTTACTGAAGGATTGCCTTAAGATTATTAAGATTAATGATAAATTTGATTTGTATTAATATTGAGAATCCGCTTTTATATTCATGACTTGCGTTCATGAATCTGTATTTTTACATTTTCTAAGCATGTATATTTTTGTTTTTGTCTATTAGTGCCAAAGGCGAACTGAAAATCATTTATTAAAATTAAGGAACATAACCTATAATTATTGCAATATATCTTAGAACATCACTTTTATGAATTTACCACCATTCCGTTCAGGAATAACACATATCGATATTATTTAAAATGAACAGTAGGTATATAAAATATCAATAAAATATTTACTTGAAGTTGTATCCACCGTCCGGGTTCGTTAGGAATTCAGAACGAAGAATCTTTGTGGGTTCTTTTTCTGCAGGAGCGGCTGCGGCGAGGGCCACGAAAGCGAGGGCGACAATGATCTGAAAAAAATTAATATAAATTATTTTAAACTAAATAATTCTTTAAAAATCCGGGTTTGAAAGTGTATTGATAAAAATAATAAAGAAATAAAATTGTATTAAAATTTAAATAAATTAATCGATTCACTAGCTACCTACCAACTTCATGTTTAATTGATTTGGTTTCGTAGCTGATGAGCGACTGATACCGAAACGGTGAGAACAAAATCTTTTATACATTTCTCCCAGGTACATCTTCCAACGTAATGTCATACGGCGGCAAACAAAGCTCCCTGGACTACTTGTAAGTGTTCTACACACATGTACATTTGTATGTGTGACAATCACCCAATGATTTGAAGCCTTTTGTTTATGGTTATTTAATTTACAGTTTGTCACCAAATTCATGTATAGGTCAAGGTGGTAAATAACATCTTAACTACTTTTATTATATCTTAATATTATATTGACTATCAAGTGTCTCTGTGGTTTTTGTTTAACCTTTTTGTTAATTATACAGACTACGTGATCATATGTATTTGTTTTTATATTAAAAAGGATTAACCCGTCGCTGAGATGAGTAGGCGCGTGTAGGTGTTAGGGCAGGTTGTTTGTAGTTTACCATTCTCCCCCGTACTTCCTATGAAATACCTATATAGGTACAGTGTCGACGATTTATAATGAAATTTTCAAGTTCACCATTTTACGACTGATGATTGAAAAATAATGCTACTCCGTTAAAAATTTAATTAAATTTTCCCACAAATCGCTTAATTTTAGTCCTTTTGGCGTATAAACTTCATTAGTAAAATTTAGTGCCCGATTCAAGCTACGTTCATGTACCTACATATACCTATTTCTTATTTAAACTTCTCATCATCTGAAGTCTTCCCAGCAAAGAACCACTTGTATATTTTTAATTTTAGCCTTTATTTATTTCCAGATACAATAACATAATTGACTAAATACTAGGTGTATAAAACTTATCTCGATAATTTACTTCAAAACAATTTTTGTCCGTTATTATTAATATTTTTTATGTATCTGGAACCCTTCTTAGGTAAAGGATTGCCACTTTTTTCTGTCTTGGGCTTCATTTCATTCTGGTAGCTCAAAATTGAGTAGAGTGACTCATTTAGAAACGACAATATAGCTTTCGAAGTGTTCTTTTAAGTGTTGTTGATTATGAAGCTAGGTCCAAATTGGCCTGGTGTCTGTCCAGTATAACAGAAAATAAAGTTTGTAATTTTTTTACATATATAGTATTTATCTATATTTAATTCTATCGACACCTCTTTGTACATAAAAATGACGCGAGTTGATAATCACGCACAAATATTAAATAATCAAATAAATCATGTTGACCGACTTACGATTATTAAGCGAATTGTGAATATTGTCATGCAATTTTCAAGAAATCCATTCTTTACATTACCTGCTTGTCTATTAATGACATTACTTTAGTGCAATATAGAAAAAATTTTCTATATTGGAGTCATGGGTAGTCCGCAATTGATACACAAAATTCTCAGAGCCACTGCGGATTAATCCTAAAAAACAAGTTGCCAATAAAAGTCTTCTTTTACCTCTAGAGTCTAGACGAAGAGGTCTGGACTGTCAGAAAACGTATGTAAAGTCGTGTCGATACGATTACGTCATTTCGATATAAATTTCCTTTGCGTTAATCGACACCCATCACACACTATCGTCGCTTGTCTGGAGGCACCTTATAGGAGTGTTCCGTGATTTAGCTATAGATAGCATGAAACCTATCCTAAACTATAAACGAATATCTCTAAAAAAATTTAAGTATATTATGTAGGTAAGTACATCTTTTAAAAAAATATTATACCTATTCATTAAAAAACCAATCAATATTCTGGTATATTAATTTTTTATGTATTTTCACAGTTTACTTAATAATATCCCACCTAAATTCTAGTACCGACGCGGCTCTAAAGTTTTCAAAAAGGAGGAACAATTCCTCCTTTTTGAAGTCGGTCGAAAATGCCGCATACACCCGGCAGGGTCAAGTATTACGCAAAGTGTGAACACGCGTGCTATCACCAACGTAACTTAATATGACATTTACTACTAATAATATTTTCGACACTCACATGTGTGATCACATGGAAGGTAGGTAGGTACCTTCCTTCCGAAGTTGCTTGGAATGACGTTATAACGTTAATTCGTGACACGTTATTAGATATTCGGACCTCTGAAGCAATACGGAGTTCGCGGAGTCCACTAGTATATATATAAATGTAAAATGCGCTTAAATTTTAATTACCTATAATAAATATTTTGTGTATAATCCCGAAACCCTTAGTAGATTCATTATTTTCTTTAAAGGCAATAGGAGATCAGCCTTCTGTGCCTACCCAACCGAATATATGTTTCCCTATGATTTGAATCCAGGACTACCTGCGTAACACGTAGACTCGTTAACAACTGGCCCAAGGGAACGTTTAAAATGAATATGCTACAGTAAATATGCATTAAATTTTGTGAAGAACGGTATTTTAGGAACACGTTTTAGGCTTTTCTAAGGCTGTACGCTATTAACAGTTTTTTCGATTTTGTACGTCTATTCTGTAAAAATTGACCCATTATCCTTAACCAACAAAGTAGATGTTATGGAATCCAATAAGCTTATAATAACGATGACGAAAAATTTTCCGTGTTTACATACGTTCTGTTAAGTCGTAAATATTTTCGCATACTTTAATATTTTATTTAAAAATAATTTTTTGCTTAACCCACAATTATCGAATTAATAAAGCAAAGGTCAAACGTCAAGAAATCGCTAAAATTATAAAGATACAATATAAGTATTATCTACAACTAAATGCATAATTTAAGACGTTTGAAAAACTTGTCCAGGAACAAATAAGTGTTGTCTCACCTTTCCAGAGGTCGATATTTTTCGTAAATAATAATATAAAAATGGACTTTACCGACATATAAGAGTATATTAGTTTTAAGTGTAATATTGTTGGAGGTTTTATTAAACTAAAATAAAGCTGGCTGACTTCATTATATTGCTCAAGAATTGTCCTTTTTGTATGTACTTGTTTTCTTCATATCTCGTGCTGTAAAACTGATAAATATTTTATTTTAAAATGTGGATTTAATAATATTCATATCAAGTATGCTATTTATTACATGCAAATTTAAACTTGTATGATCGTGACTTGTTTTCTAATCAATAATTGAACACTGTCACATAAAAAACTTCCTAAACTAGATTTTAGATTTATTTTACCTAAGTTGTTTACCACAGAATAATAGCTTTTCTCACAATTCTTTCAGATTTTATTAAAACTCGTAGTCTAAGTTACTCATTATATCTAATCCTGCCGATTTAGACCCAGCCGTTTCTTAGGATTAGGACATCGGAGCAAAAAAAAAGGCAAACAATTTTCTTATTTCACATATTAGTTAGGCAGTCACAACATCCTGAACAAATGGACCGATTATGATGCGGCTTTCTGCGATCGAAATGATAGCTACCAGATATGTGCCTCCATTTACGAGTAGTAGAGTGTGTAATAAACTAATGTACCTAATTAAATTAATTAAATGTAAATCAGGAGCTGATAAATTTTTATTTAGTCCTTTATTTTTTCCAATAATTAAGGGACTGCTTAATATTATTTTAAAAGACAGTTATTTATGCTGTCACACTTAAACGATGATACAATTTAGATAAGTTTTGGTATAGAATTATGTAAGCCTACTAAAACAGATTTCTTTTCTTTCCCCATACACGTATTTAATAAAAAATAGATTCGTATAATTATAGATTATTCTAAAGGTTATATATAAGTTACAGCGTCATTAGAACACAATTGATGCAAATTATCTCATGTATAATTCAAAGTATAATTAATCTATTAAAAATATAACGCACCGACTTCTGTACATAAGAAAACTCAATAGATGATATTCCTTCTTTTACGTGTTTTTCTTTATCACTAGTTAGTTTAAAACTTAAAGATACCTAATACTACTACTGGACATTGGCAGAATCCATTTTTTTTAAGAATAATAATTATTACAAATTAATGAAATTGATAGTTTTTCCTCAAATTAAGTTATGTTTCAGGATATTCGCAATGAAGCTGATATATTCAACTAATAGATAACAAATAAAACATTAAGTCTGCATTGTAACAAAAATTATAGATATAAATGAATTTGAATCCTCATTCGTAGATCGATTTATAGTAATATTATTTAAATGTAGTTCAAGCTTTCATGCAGACGCGTTAACCAGTTAGCCACTGAGAAGACAATAAAAAGGTACAACATTTTTTGAACACAATTTATTAGAAATTAATACAATATATCACCAAGTTAGCCTCATAACATGATCAGTCTTTCTTTTAGAACTTTTTATGAAACCTAGAAACTGCAGCTCAGCCACCGCCCGACTGAATCTAACTCTGGAAAAAAACAGGAATTATTTTACAATGAACATCGATTTATATCACTACTTACAATATAGATAATAACAGCTATTACCGGTAAAAATAATCTTATATATAAAATTCTCGTGTCACAATGTTAGTTACCTTACTTCTCCGAAAAGGCTTTGCTGATTTTTACCAAATTTTATATGCATATTCAGTAGGTCTGAGAATCGGCTACTACTTTTCATACCCCTAAGTGATAAGGGTAGCCCACCCCAAAAATTAATATGGCAAAACAACGTTTGCCGGGTCAGCTAGTTATATATAATATTACACACACTCGCGCACACACACAGACACACACATCCTAATGTTTATACTGAAATCCTTTTCTACAATGGTTTTATATTCTATTAAAACTACCTCGTATGGCTATTTACTTAAAATTAAATCTGGCAATTACAAAGCGAAACTATTTAATATTAAGTTTTTTTATACTCAAGTAGAAGCAGAATCTCCTAATAACTTTTCATTACTTTTACTTAAAACGAGATTTCTACCAATATAGTATTTTTTTTATCGGGTAGGAGGCAAACGGGCAGGAGGCTCACATAAGAGAAGCAATCCGCCGCCCATGGACACCCTCAACGCCTGTTTGGGCACGCGTGCGTTGCCGGCCTTTTAAAGAGAGGTACGCTCTTTTCTTGAAGGTCCCTAAGTCGTAATGGTTCCGAAATACATCGGAAGGCAGCTGGTTCCACAATGGTGGTGCGAGGCAAAATGCCTTAGAAAACGCTTAGTTATAAAAGTAATGTTTACTATAATATAAGCTACGAGTTGCCGTTTCGAAGATACTATATCTACTTAGTCATAAGAACCAGTTAAAATTAAACATTGCTGAACCCGGAGATAATTTTTTTTTAATCTTATGTATAAAATATTTATTGATAGCCGTTTTACATTTTCCTTGTCGGCATATCATAATATCATCGAAATAACAGTCATACAATTTTATCATTGACGAGCAAAAAACACTTCGATCCTCATTTAGTTTTAACGCAAAAACCTTGAACTACGATCTTTAATAAAGTCTGTCGTCACGTTAAAAAGATGAAGACGGAATAATGGAATGTCAAATACATATTAGATATATGTGAATAATATGCAAATTTAAAGTAAAGTTTATTGACTATAGAGACTGTAAGTGTAGCTAATTGACTACTCGAACTTCGATGGATCTATGTTGTACTAAGATATTGCACCCTTAGAATGAAGGTGACCTAATCCAAAAAATGCAATTTGTGGTAAATGAGCATTAGTCTTCAAAAACTTATAGTATTCATCTTAATATATAGAGACCGAAGTATGCGCTGCCCCCTGTTATACTAAGATATAGGTCACTTCTACTTTACAAGGTTTTAGAATATGCTTTATAAGGTCAGTTTATGGTAAAATCGAGTGTTACAGGAATTTTGAGTTGAGTCACTTTCATTCTAAGGGTGAGATATATGGAGTTCCGGGAATGAAACCGGGCACAGACCAATAGATATAAGTGAAGTCCCGTGTCCCCTATCGGGGTATGGGGCAGATGCATTTCACATCTGTTTCACTGATCGATTTTTTCTTTTAGGGGCAAGTAGGTGATCAGCCTTCTATGTCCTGCCAACCAAGGAGGCGGTCGGACCAATAGATACAAGTTGAATATTTTGTTCTATTTTGAGTTCACCAAAGTTGGCGGCAGGTGCTGATGTCTAGGATCGGCTAGTGCTGTATGATTGGCACTTACGTGTGACCTTGAGATAGCTTGGTAGTGATCCTAGATATTAATTTTCCTTTAAGCGCTTTTCGGTAAGTAGACTAAATGGTTGCAAATTTCTTGCTCGTTTTTATGTATGTTTATTAATATAGTACTCAAACTTAAACCACAACTCTCATTGAACAACAATTATTGACTCCGACATAATTTCACACTTACATATGTATATTAAATACATTGAATAGCCTAATAACATTTTTTTACAACTAGAAACATACTTATTTACAATGTCATCCTAATAATAACAATTTTTAATTATAATAAAATTAAAATAATTATTGTAACTAATTGACTGCGAAAGTGAATTAAATTTGTTTGTTACACTTCAACTAAAGCCGCTTAATCGATTGTGATGAATTTTTAACCGACCTTCAAAAAAACCAAAAAGGAGGTTATCAATTCGACGTGTATTTTTTTTTTTTTCCGATGTTCCGCTCGTACGTCGCCATTTGTAGACCGATTTGGATGAGTGAGGTGTCAAACGATAGAGCAACTCGTCGAAGTGGTCCCATTTTTTTTTAGAATTTTTACGATCAATAGTTTTCAGGATATTGAAAGAATAGTTTCACAATCGGGCGAGAATTCGCTGAATTCCGCGCGACCATGTCGTGCTTATTTGCTTATAACTCTATGATTTATGAATTCTTATCGATGAATTAGATGTTATTCGATTTAGTATTAAATTTTCAACAAGAGAGAATAAGAATCAAAATAATTTGATTTATAGTTTTAGAGATATTGAGGTTATAAAATAAAAAATTGAAAAATCTTCAATTAGTTCGCTTTCGCAATAGAGATGTCCATGTTATATTAAATATATACTAATTATAATAAATTAATTTAATTAAAACTCATATTGTCAATCTTTTGACGGAATTTTATCAAAATCTAAGCCATATATTTGATCTTATGGAGCAAAACTTGTCAACAGAGAAAAACATGTCATACGTTATTGTTTACGCGTCCAGTTTAGATCTCTATAGCTCGATGTAATATCAGTTAATATCGATGACTTATATATCATTTTATAAAAAATTAAAAGAGTCATATATGATAGTAAAATCAATAAGGTAGAAGAAATACTTCTAGAGATAGAGAGAATATAGTAACTGAGTTCCTACGGTAAATCACAATGTGCGTTCACTTGCTTACTATAAAACACCATGAAAACTTAATTTATATGAACGATATTACTTTAATTTTTAGTATTAAACGATTCAGTTTTGCGTCTTCTTATTTTCATTAATTTTAAATTATTAAATTAAATTAATTAAATTAGTTTTTAGTGTATAAGGTAAGCGTAAAGTCAGAGTGCCCATATTAGTTTCGTTTTGATGGTATGATAACCAACTATACGGCTTAGAAGAGCCACTCAAAAGTATAAAATAAATTAATTTTAAACAAAAAAATAAAACCGACCTCAAAACGCACTGAAAAGTAAAAAATAATTTTTGTATTATAAATGAACTTACTATAAATAAAAGACGTAAATAGTGTTGATAAATAAAATTCATCTAAAATTCTCCAATGGCATAAAACTTTCATGTTGCTTTTTGAAAGGCGGTGCCAAATATATAAATAAAAAGACTGAATTAATATTCCTGGACTTTAAAAAAAAAATTAATTGAATGGCTTGGCGCCGCGTTTCAAAGAGCAACATGACAGTTTTATGCCCTTGTAGAATTTTAGATGAATTTTATTTATCAACACTATTTACGTCTTTTATTTATAGTAAGTTCATTTATAATACAAAAATTATTTTTTACTTTTCAGTGCGTTTTGAGGTCGGTTTTATTTTTTTGTTTAAAATTAATTTATTATATACAGACTAACCCTGGAGACGGTTATATGGTACTTCTTCTAGCTAACAATTAACAAATTTGACGGAGGCGGCCTACAAACTAGTATTATATAAATTCAAAAACTAACATTTAATTCCACGACTTAATACAAAAATACTGTGGGAATTATTTATAATCGACTTGCTAGTGTAGATTATATTTATTCAATTTTCGTTAATTTTTTATAAATAAAAACTATATTTTTATACTTGTTTTTGTTATTTACAGTTTTTGTTCCTTACGCGAGGTCCTGGGTTCGATTTCCTGTGGAAATAAAGAAACTCTGGCAGGGCACAAAAGGCTGATCACTTACTAGCCCCTAAATAATAAAAAAATCTACGGTCTACGGTCACGGGACTTCACACTTAATAAATGATTAACGCATAACGTAAGATTTAAATTTATTCAAAGAAAATTCTAGTAGCTCGCTCGGGATTTTCTTATAGTAGCGAATAAAATTGCCATGAAATTAATTATTCATTTTGGCCAGTCAAGTTCATCGTACAGTTATATTATTTTTATGGCGCAAATTCCATTCGTGGAAGTCTGAACTCAAATTCATTAACATTTTATTTACAGATATTAATAACTTACAGATAATAAAACTTTGTAGTGATAAAACAGTTGATATGGTTATAGATAGGATCACTTAATAATTGGGACAACTTACATACATTGCTCTGAACCCAAAGTAAGTAGCTGAAGCACTTGTGTTATGGTAATAAGAAACAACGAGGGTACCACAATAAAAAGATATGTTTATAAACCAAGACTCGGAAACAAACATTATGTTTCACAACTGTGCTGTTTCTTAAGCATTTTTTTCCACGCACCACAACTCTGTGGAACCAGCTGCCTTCAGAGATATTTCCGAATCACTATGACTTAGGGACCTTCAAGAAAAGAGCGTGCCTCTCTTTTAAAGGTCGGCAGCGCACCATTGGCCTAACGCCATTAGGTGTGTCCATGGGCGGCGGACCGCTTTTCATGAGCGAATTTCTTGCCCGTTTACCTATTACATACACATATTAAAAATATATTATTTGCCGCTTTTTGGTTTTCATCAAGTATTTTTAATTATTAATTTATTTGAGTGATGTCATAGCCAGATCCAAAAATAATGAATACCGCCTAGATTATTTGCTTACTGTATATTAGGGTCGTGAGCTGGTTCCTCGGAATCAGGGCAAAGGACAGCGGCGAAGGCCTGGAGCCAATCGTATAGGTTTATATGTTTCCCGCATTCCCGGTGAAGCTTATACGCCAGACTTATGTCCGGGATCGTGTCTGACACGCTCTCAAAGGACGAGAGATTGCAACAGGAACACTGGAAATCAAATATTATTTAATTATATCTCACACATACACACTAAATCACCGAATTATCTATATTAATAATTTCGTCGGTAGAGTCGATCGAAACCTTAACTGAATAATAAAACATACTAAAAATAATAAAAATGTCGAGTCGACAACATATATCCGCAAAATTCGGATTGTCAAGTATTTTGTTTAATTCTAATAGAGCTGAAAGACAAATTGCATTCGCCATATTGGTCACTCTAGCGAAACGTCTCTGCCACTAACTACAGAAACAGTCACATTTCACCTGAGCAAAGCCGGCTTTTCATCTAATATGTAATATAAGTTCTAGTATATTAATTACTTTTTAATGCACTTGTCAAATTATAGTATTTTTTAATAAATGTTTTTTGTTTAGTGAAACATTACTGAGAGATTATTCATTGACATTATTGTTAATGAAAAGAGATTGAAACTAATATGAATTGAGGAGCCACCTTCAAAGCTCTATAAATTTGAAAATGTTTTACTATGAATTCCTAATACTATGGTGGGCCTCCGGTGTCCTCACTCACCTGTTGAAACATAGTACACACACCTTTCCAGATAATTGCTTTCAGACTGGGAATCGAACCCGGTACCTATGGCGTCACGGTAGCTTACAAGACCGTTCGGCCACGAGGCTCTTTAAACTATACCTATTTGTTTTCTATTTACTACTTACTACTTTAATCTGTATTTCAATACTTTGTGGCACCTCAATTTTTTCCAACACTAAAGTAGGGATCCTACCTGTAAATAAGACTGGGGATTGCCAAGCGCTACATGCAATGCACCTCTGGGTGCTCCAATGATCTGCTTCTTAACATTAGCCACCTCAGTAAAGAACAATATTTCATGGAAAGTCTGCGTATGAGGCGGCAGTAAAGCCTTCTGGAATATTCCCTCTAAATAACTTACAAAACGAGACCGAACCATCTCGAAATTTGATTGGATTCTATCAGTTTTCATCGCTTTTAGAAGTTTCTGAAAATAATTTAGGTTATAGGAATTAAAACGTCATTCTAAAGTATGCTTGGAACGCAAAGGATTTCTTAACGATCATAAGTATTTCTTCAATTTAGTCTATTAAGCTCAAAGTAATGTATGCACAAAGGAAATCACTTGGTTAGGTTACGCAGTTAGGTTTCTGAAACGTGTTTTTGGTAAGTTTTTTATACAAACAAGAAAGGTCACTAGTGTTAAAAGCGAACTCTTCTTGAAGATTCCCAAGTCATAATGATTCGAGTAAATCTCTGAAGACACCTGGTTACTCTTAGTCGTAACAGGAAATGTCTTAGAAAATGCTTAAATGTGGAACGACATTTTCTGAATTGATCTTACGGCAAAGTAAAATCGAATTGTGATTATGACAGACTTTTAAGATATTCATCTATTTGAGCTTTAATTTTAGGCTTAAATTTAAAGTTCTGTGATATTGTATGAAAGTTGTATGTGTCAACGCTATTTTATATGAATCGTCAACCTGAAGGATTAAGGCTTCCAAAAACTTATCTAAAGTGATTCATAACAGAGAAGTTTGGATTAAGAACTGCCTTTTTGAGGCGGAAATGCAGCATGATTCTATTATAACTCACCTCTTTTAACTTATATCGGCTTCCTTTCAAATCAAAATTGTCCATATCTTCTTTCAAAACTTCTCCATTCTCGGTTATATCATCTTCCGTGTTTGCATTTTCAATTTGCCGTAGAAATAGAGTCAAATGTATTTTAATATCTGTAACGAATTCTTTTCCTAAGGCTTTATCATTTGGAGATTTCTTTAGAATAGATTTTAAAGGTGTTCCAGTTGTAGTTCCTAACGTGTCCTCAGTTAATTTGATGGCGTTTTTAACTGTATCAACTAAATTGAGTTGGGACTGAAAATTAATGAGTTGCATGCACTCTTTGAAACCTTCTGTTTTCACTATGTGTTCTGTGGCACTTTTCGCGTATATTTCTCTGACCTAAAAATTTTATACTGTATATCTTGTTTTATATGGTATCTACGAATAATAATATGTCTAGAAACGTAACTCGCATACAGATAGCGCTTCAAAAATGAACCCACCAACGTTTGACCTTGACAGGCATCAAGGTCAATACGTTCGCACGTGATTGGTCGCGTCAAGGCAATGTGGGCAAGTGATTGGTCGCGTCAAGTCGATGTGAGCAAGTGATTGGTCGAAGACCACGCAAATATGTACCATGGTATCTATTTGCGTGGTGCCATTTTTGAGTTTGAATTACTTTTAGACATATTATTATTCATAGGTTATTATATTATATTCTCCCACAACCGTACAGCCTCTAAAACTAGAATTCCATCGAGCTTCACAGTACACATTCAGACACGACAACATTTGTCACATTGCCGTTTTAATAGGGCGGAACCGTGATATCCGTTCTCAGGGAAATAAAGACAAAAATTCAGGTTGGGATGCCAATTATGGTCACATAAGGACACACGATAAGGAAGCCAAAATTAATCCCATGCATAAAGCAGGGGTTTATAAGTAAGAATTCTGTCCCGATATGGCATCGTAGCCGGAGGAATGGACCGATGACTGACATTATCCAGACAGTTCTTAGGTACAATTGATGTAGCTTCCATCTAATTATGAGGTATTCTCATTTGTAATTCACATATTGAAGGAATTTTAAATTGTTTTCAATTTGATACTCACTGACTTGCCCATAACGTTCTTAGGCAGATCCTTAACAAAAACAGCGAGCAATCTCACACAGAAATAAAAGCTGTACAAATAATCGTGCAGTCTATGCATCGCCTTCTGTAGATTCTTTTTAAAAAAGTTATCGTCTTCAAAAAGATCAACTTTGGTTTGAGCATCTTGGACCTCTAGGTATGGTCTAAACGACGTCAGTCGTCTTATGTTTTCAAGGTCATTTGAAGATAATTTCATAATCTCAGCATCAATTTCCTTTCGCTCACAACATAATGTTTTAATATTATCAGCATAGTAATGATCCATCATGCAGTACTAAAAATAATAACTATAAGTTAGAAATTTTACACCGGAAACGGCTCTTCATTAGCTAACCGCTAGTGGGGCATGGGGCAGACACTTTTTTTACAGGCAAACAGGTGATCAGCCTTCTGTGCCTACCCAACCGAAACTTTCATTAGACCCTCCGGGAGTCGAACCCGGGACCTACAGCAACACGCAGACGCATAAACCATTTAAACCATGTGTCAGGCACTTAAATAGTAAAGAAATTCCTTACTAAATGTTGAAGTGAAGGCGTACCTTATAGGAACCCTAGGTGAAATGTGGGTTAGTAATAAATATAGAGGCCTGATGTAACGGGTTCGATCCCCGGTCCCGGATACAATTTATAATTTAATTTGTATTTGTATTCGGTCTCTGGTAAGGCTGCCACTTGCCAGACAGGGTGTCATAAGTGGTACGGAGGAGTGGTTGAATTTCTAAAGGCTGGTCTGCAGAAATTCAACTAAACCAACAAATTTTTTGGGTTGTCTAGAAGAGATCGCTGATTAGCGATAAGGCCGCCCGTTGCACTCCAGTGCAACAAAGTTAAAATATAATAATAATATTTACCTTAATACTTTGTATAAGTACAGTAACGGAGAAATCATAGAACAGAAACACATCCGTCAATAACTCCAACGCTTTTCCCGATAAATGAAATGGACTTGTATGAGTCAGGAATATATTTTCCAGCACCTGAAATGGAAATTACTCTTTTGTTCATACTAATGGTCGCCAATTGGTCGGAATTCAAGAATAAGTCAGGTGTGTGTGTGTATGCTAGTGTGCGTAATGTTTACTTTAATTAATTTAATGTGTATCTAATGCATTTTATATTATAAGAAATAGCATTTTGCACTCCTTCTCTATATAAACTATAAGTGTGGGAAATTTCATACTCCTCCGTCCGCGCAATTTTCTTAAAAAGGGGTACAAAGTTTTTGCTTCACGTATGAATATTATGATTGCTGTTTCATTTATATTTTTGAAGTAACTTCGTGTTTACATAATTCACATATTTTGTAAGGAATGGTGTGTGAGTGGTGTTTTTGATGTCATGAGTAATTTTTTAATTAACTTACTTGATTCATATAAACATGGGAAGCGTGCGACTGAAATACTTTTATATGGAGCTTTGAGGAGACTTGGTACGGAAAAGATTTGTGTATCGCGGCAACAGATGTCGCCACTCCAAAAACTAGTACTATGGGCAGTGCTTTTACATACGAACTAAAAAAAAGTTAAAATAAACAAAAGAAAACATAAGATAAACCAAAGCAGGCTATAACTTCATATGGCTGATATTCATAGTCCATATTTGCAAAATTTTCTTTTACGTTCATAAAAATTTCTTCAAAATTATTAAAAAGAGACTATTTGGGTAAAAAAACAATGTTAAAAATTACTAATATATTATGTGCATTTTATGTTTTTGAATTAATTTTATGCTTGAAAGTCGACTTTCTTCAAAGTAAAGTATTGTATGTATGCAAAGCAACGAAACATTTAAAAATAATAACAATAAATAAATAAGTTCAGTGAAACCCCTAATGAAGACATCTCTGCATCTGATTCACTGATCATTTTCTTAATTTATGTACCGATGATCAGTTATTTTGTGCTTTTCAAACTCTAACATCTCTTTATGTCCATGGGCATCCAACCTAGAACCTGAGCTACAGAATGTCTGCAGCATAAGAGTATTTATATTAATGACAATACAAGGAAGCAGGTTCTTTTGATAATTTTTCAATATGTTTGAATACACATTACAGATATCGAGCAAGAACTGTATGGAAGATTTGAAATATGAATTAGATTTTCGTCCAACTGTAACTATAATCATTAATCAGTATATATTTAACAATATAATTGCTAGCTGCTAGTAAACAGCAAAATGTTAAGAAATGTTTTCTATATATTAAAATTTTAAAACTTTAACATATGTTTTTATTTAAATAAACATTAATCTTACAATACCTTATAATCATAACAAAATCCTGAAGCACATTACATTTGAAACTTTCAAAGTCTTGTATGATCACAATAAGCGAGTGAATTTTTTTCCTTTTTTTCAGACTAGATTTTGAGTATTTATTTTGGTACCAATTCTGCAAAACCTTCATGGTACAACGACTTTTCTTTGAGTTAGGTTCAGAAGTTTCATCAAAACTTTCTTCAAAGACATCCTATTGAGAAAAAATATATTTATAAGATCCAATAAAGTAGAAATGGCACATTTATAGCTGGTGTCTATCTCTCGGGCATTACAAAAATAGTCAGATTATTTTTGTATAAACATGAGTACAATTAAAATAACTCAAATAAAATATTCAGTATGCATATATGTCAATGTCTTGTTAAATGCCTGGGCCATTTTGAGTTGAGGTTGAGCCTATGATGTTCTTGATTTGTTTCAATGATCACTTTGTGACTTCAATGAACTAAATTCTTTCTTTTCACATTGAACATTATAGATAATAATAAAAAACTACCCCTAGATTATGACTGTTAATCAACTGCGAAACTGTCTCTTCCACCAAGTGTTTCAGAGTCGATGCATCTTGGGAATTAATCATTGCCACATGTGGACTGACTTCTTGTCTGAAAGAGGTATACATTTTTTTTTTTATTTAATAATAATTGGAACAACTCACATACATTGCTCTGATCCCAAAGTAAGTAGCTAAAGCACTTGTGTTATGGTAATCAGAAACAACGAGGGGACCACAATAAATACATATATAAGTTTATAAACAACCAAGACTCAGAAACAAATTAATGCACCTACCGGGATTCGAACCCGGACCTTTCGAAGCAGAAGGCAGGAGAACTACCAATTGCGCCAATCGGTCGTCTATATTATATTTCCATACAACTTTAATTAATTTTTATAGAGAATTTGGAAAAGACGAGTGAATGAAACATCTATATGTATTAATAGGGATAACATTATTTCAAAAATGGCGCTTAAATTCAAAACTAATATCTAATTCAATATATTTTATAGTTTATTATATATATATATATATATCATTTTAGTTTATTAAGGTAAAAGCCAAATTGCAATAGATTAAATCCCATTAATTAGGATTCTTTCTTCTATTAAATATAATTATGTAGTGATGATGAAGTTGAAACACTGACTAAATTTTTACCTATATGATACTGCCTGTTTCTTTCTATGCATGTTTTACTTAAATAGTTCCTACAATGTGTACATCCTTTCAGTGGCGTAGCGTGGACTATTATTGGCGTGGGCGAAGTCGCATCAGCGAGGCCCCTTTCTTTTCGTTTCCAACATCTACCCAATAAATCTATCTTACCAAACATGCTTTACCATGTCTTTATGAAGCGTAAAATTTTATGGTATGTACTTTAATCCAGATCCTACAAGTTATAAACTATCTTATTCTGAATTACCTATTTCTAGAATTTTGAAATCCTTACTTCTTACCAAAATGTTTACCACCTTCACTGTTTTGTTTGAAGTATGCATGTAAAGAAATGTTTGGCAAAGCTAAGCTGTGTTGCCAGACTGTGAAGAGTGTGGCTTATATTTTTGAAGTTTTTATTTAATTAAAAAATAAATGGGGAATTTAAGTTTGATTTCATACTTGAAGAGGCCTTGCAAGGCCCCTTTAAGTGCGAGGTCGTGGGCAGAGGCCCACTTGGCCCACGCCTAGCTACGCCACTGCATCCTTTAGCAACAATTGAGAAAAAAAATTACCTTATAAGTCCTATGAGAGATTTAAACTGATTTATGTGATCCGGTTGGTTGACTCCAGTTAATAATGTTATACTTGGTATTATGCCCTCGCAAGTGTATAATTCCCTATCTAGTTTTGTAGTTTTTAAATAGGCTACTATGTCATTTAAAAGTGCACCATGTGTTGTATCGTGTAGTATCTGGAAGAAAATAATAGTATAAATAGTACTAATCCTTATACAAATATTAAAAAATTTATTTCATAAGTTTAGGTATATAATTAGTCAAGGTTTTATGTAAATTGGTTGAAATATGATGATAAATATTGCTGGTGTTGGAAAAAGTCTAGCTATCTAGGAGCTTTCATTAAAAACACTGCTTAATACCTTTGAGATATATCAAAACAATGCATGGTAGAATATTTCTCTGAAGATTTAAAAAAAGATCTACAAAATGTCTGTGGTGGCATATATCTACCTTTAGGTACTGTCAAACATAGTAAATTAAAACAAATTATATACATAGAACTAATCCAACTGTTTTATTTATATAGATAAGTTAAGACATTTTTTATTGCCGGTACAAAGTTCGCCAGGTCAGCTAGTATATATATTTAATGTAATGAATAAATAAATTATATTTTGTATTTCTTTTGCAAGCAATTATAATTTCAATATCAAATAACACAGATTTTTTCTATTATAAGAAGTCAAAATTTCTGCAATATATGTGTTTAACTTCTAAATTGATAGACGATATTAGAAAACTGAGCCCTTAAATATGACATTGTGTTAATTATATTTAAAACAGATTTCTAGGCAGGTACATAAATTTTTCTTTAGCAGTAGGTACCTTTAACTGTTCTTCAACGGTGTTCCATTTTCTTTTGAATGTCTCATTCCATCGTTCTTTGAAATAGGCTGCTTCAAATATTGATAATGACGACTTTTTCTTTAATTTCTTACTATTATTGAAACCATTGGGAAATAAAAACACACCCTAAAATTACCAAAATAAAGTTAATACAGAAAGAGGAAGCTTAACAATGTCGGTTGAAATATATCTTTGTTCTAAGTGAAATTGGCAACCTTAGAGACTGATGTTGTTAAATCCATCCTAAGTCCAGTTTGTCGTCTATTAATTAACCACTTTTATTCACATTTCATTCTATAGAAATATTCACAAGATAATTATTATTAAACGACTGCTTAATACCAATATATACCTAAAACTTAAACAGTAGTAACTTATAAGCCACTGTAACTACTTATTATTATGTATTAACTACTTTTTTCAAGGCAACAGGAATTAAGGAAAGTTTTTGAATTTACTTTTTACGCGAGTGCCTCAAACCTCAACCGGCATTCGGCAATCCTTAAATTTTATAAAGATTTATAAGCATAGGTCAAGAACAATAGCTAGTCAATAGTCATAGTCATCTGTCAAGTACATGTCATTACCTCAGGTCAATACCTACCTATTCAATAAGTCAGTACTTCAGAGGAAGCAAGGTCAATATCTACTCAAACGATAGGTACTCAAACCCAAGAGTATTTGATTGTATTTAAAATAATATGTAATTATTATTGTTTATTGCAACGAAGTGTTAATAAATAAATAAATAATAACATAATCATCATAATGCATCATAAAATATTAAAGTACTAAGTTATACCAGGACATCAGAAGGTAATGTATGTTAATGGAAGATATGAGGGAATCCAAATATTTGACTATGTCAATTACAATTCTATAGGATTTGAATTTTGAATTCATATTCTTAAATAAAGCGCATACCAAAGAGTTTCTTTACTAAAGAGGCTATACGCATTACGCAATCCGCCACAAACTTATGAAATAATATTATATCCACTGAGTTTTCATATGTACAGAATGTTAAAAAAAATAGTTTTCTTCTTCTTCAAAAAATGGCATATTGTAATATCATTGGACATCAAAAGTTAACATTGACAATGGGTCAACTGTTAATAGTTACCTATGTAGCCTCCTGACCACAGATATGGTGGTTAGTCGGTACATGTCATAGAGAGCATAATAATAGTGTACCTAGTAAGTATTTCAAACAGACCTTTTATCAATAGGTAGTTATAACTTGTATATTTAAGTAATATGTATTATATTAGAATTACCTTTATTAATTATTAGTACTTAGTTCTAATCCTCAATTCCTATTTTTTTAAAGGATTGTTTTATATAGACTGTCAGAAACCTGAAACAATTTATGTTGGCAGTTCTTGCAGGTATTCGTACCTACCTACATACCTACCTCATAAAATTCTGGTTACTTGATGGTAGTTTTCTTCTAACTCTTCCATCTACTTCTACTAGTCGATTCTAATAGTAACAGTATTAGGATTTAGGAGGTTGAAAAAATAAACAACAAATACTTTAACAATAACATTTACTATTTAATATTGTAGACATCGCAAATTGATGTAGTAATTTTCTAAGTTTTCCTAATTATTATTAAATTAAACTGCTCTTTCGTTCTTTATTTACAGTTAAATTAGAACCAAGGACTTGGTTACTGCTTTTTTATTTGAATCTAAAGACTACGTTTATACCTACTACAAAATTAATAATCTTTAATACATACAATAAAGTAAAAATATTATAATAGTAATATTAACTTTTTTGACTTTAGTTTATATTTCTGTACATTAAAACAATATGCAATTTATTCTCAAAAACGTCATCTTAAGTAAATAAAGCATTTAAGGCGTTGTATTATATAATATGTCACCGTTAAATTATAAATACCGTTAGATTATAATCTATCTCGCGAGATTGTGAAGCGTAACATATTGCCAATAATTTACACAGTATTTTTCGGTAGATCTATCGAATTGAAACTTATTATAAATGTTAATCTGCATTTATTTGACTGACCCCTTTGTTTCATTTCTAACTATGGATAAAGAACGGCCTACTGTAAATTGTTAGCAATATGTTACGGTTCACAATCTCGCGAGATAGATTGTAATCTAACGGTATTTACAATTTTACGGTGACATATACAATATAACAGTCAAAGCGTTAATTTAGTAAATGAATGCACTTACTAGTCAGTGATTACAAATCTTAACTGCAATTACAAACGAAGTTCAAAGTTCAAACTGACTATTTCGTGTATGCATTTTCTATGACAACTTAATAAATGTTTGCACATCTATAAATAAATAATCTTTGAAAACATAACCTCTATAGTCTATAATATAGACTTTATAGTCTATACAATGGCATCACAATGGCGCACATTGGAAATTGGCATAGCATTATTTAAAGGACTTTTCACTGAAAAGTAAAATCGGAATTAGTTATATATCTACTATTTTATAATATAATTTTAGTTTAGATAATTAGATTGCATTTAATTTCGGCGCCAATAATTTATATTTATTCAACAAATGATTTCGGCTGGTCCAAAAATAATGATACTTTCATTGTTACCTCAGGGCTTAGAGCATAAAAAAACAAAACAACCTTTAACATATTTTTTGTCTTCATAAAACAAACAGAACATTTTGATTTAATACTCCATCATTATTCTAAAAATACATCGTCCTGTAGTATCAAATCATGGTTCTACTAAAGTTTATTACTATTACTAATATGAACACTCTTACTGTATATACCTACGGACAAAATTTCTTTAGGTAAGAATGACAATGTTTTATACATAAATTTAATGGCTATGAATTGTATGCTTCTCATATTAAAAGCCCTTGCAAAAATGTAAGTTTGCTTTTACTTATTTACTATAGCGTCAATTACTAATATATTTAAATGAGCAAAATGCATATTTTCTGAGTGAACATTTATCGAGATTTATGTTTCCTACTAAAAACCCCTGAATTTTATTGTAAAAAACTCGTTTAAAATATTGCTTTTTGATATAAAATAAGTAGTAATATCTCTCTTTAACGAGACGTCGCGCGCCCAGATACAAATAAAAAGAAACACTACATGCCATACGGGTACCGTGTTACTTAATTTGGGCTAATGCCTGGTTAGTTCTTTTCAACTACCATAATATTTTGTTTCATTCTAATATATCCACCATCTTAATGTTCTCTTTGATAATGGTCATGACAGTGACATGTCATTGGGGAGGCGAACGGGAGGGTAACGTAGGATTGTCACAAGGGGAATGCCGATCTTCTTCAGTATTGTATTTATATTCTCGATCGCCACCTTGGTGTTCCGAGCCTTGAGGTGTTGTTCTCTCGTCATTGTTGGCTTCAAGTGGTGGTCCACTTCCGAAAGGCATGCTCTCAGTAGCGTAAGCCACTTCACCGGAACCGACGTATTCAGAGGGTTGGTAGCCATAGCTGTTCAAACTGTAATGAATCATAATTGCTTATTACTTATGTTATCAAGCTTGAAAGTGAGAGTGACCAGCAGTAGACGTATTCTATTAGTAGAGTATGAAGCAGACACATTTCTGCATAGGGAACTATTATTAGGGAAGTACTCACAAGTGTGTCGATGGAGTTAGGATCCACATGGAGTGTGGATCTAGGCCTGTACAATTTCTTACCTATAATAACTTCATTGATTAATTACTAATAGGCAGATTATTAAAACGGATTTTTTAAATCTTAATAAACAGATAATAGATTAGAAAAGACCATAGCCTATATACTTCAATAAAAGCTGACCTGTTTGGCCAATAGGAAATGTCTTCAATAGCGTGATGAGCGTATGGAGCGTAGGCATGTTGGTAGTATGGCGAATGGTGCTGGCTTGGCGCGTCATATTGTAGAGGATAAAGGGGGGCCGGTGCCGACGTGGGTGCCGTCGTCGTGGGGGCTGAATATTCTATGGGAGCAGGATACGCGTGAGGGGGCGTTCTATAGGGAACTGGGGAGGTATTAGGTTGAGGGGAACTGTTCCCTTGTGAGCTCCAGTAACTGCTACTCCCTGCCCAAGTGTAACTGCTAGTTGTTGCTGCAACTGGTGATCGTTCTGCAGTGCTGTAAGTAGCTGTAAAAAGTAGTAAAAATGCAATTTTTTTAAGTTTTTAATTTCCATATGTTCCAAGATAGAAATAGATCAGGATTAGATTTCACTAATGAGTAAACTACCTACTACGACAACACTCTTATATTATGAAATAAGTTCTAAAACCGATGTCAACCAAAAACATCACTATTTGTGTTAACTGATATCACTTAACCTCTAGTGCTGCGTGGGGCACACTTACCTAAAATAAAAATTTAGTCTTCTTCTGGGATTCGATTATAGAGGTTTTCCGGCACAACACGCTTTGGAGATATTCAAAATTCGTCTGACAAGACGCGCTACTTACGTATGTAAGAAGCACGTGGCATAAATTCACACGCTAGACAAACTTTTTACTTACAGGGAGGTGATAAAGTTCGTGGCCGAGATGGAGGCCTTGGTGGATATGGTGAAGGCCTTCTGGCTGATGAATTTCCACTTCCATATAATGGCTGTGACGTCACAAACCAACCTCCAACTGGAAATAAAATAAATCTATAAGTTACTAGTAACTAAAAATAAGTTTAACATTATTTCTTTGTAAAAGTGAATTACCGTAACCCCTAGACATATTTCTGTATCTGTTTCACTGATCATTTTATTTACAGGCTACAATGATATCAGTCTTCTGTGTCAACCAAACCGAAAAATTCATGTGTTTCCCCGGGATTCAAACCTCCGGCGCAACACGCAGGCGCGTAAACCACTTAGCCACTTAGGCAGTTCCTTTTTCATAACGTAATACATTTTATGGATATCTCAAATTACGCGTCTTACTAAATACATAGAAACTATAAAAATATATGTAAGTAGAAGGACTTGGCATACTAGAAGTCTGAATGTGTGGCGGTTAATTGTTGTGGTTGTGAGTATAAGTGGCTTCATTTTGAAAACTTTGAGACATTTAACAGACAAACTTAAATTGAAAGATTCCTTTACTTCATGATTATTATATTTTCTGTAATTATTTAAAATTATGATGGTCTGTTGATACATCTTGAAAATATTTTGTGCGCCACATAGTTTAAAAAAAAAACTTTATAATATTTTATAGGATATATTTGATTAGTAACATGAATTTAAATATCACAACAATATCTATTATAATCTGCATTATCTGTGTAATTAAATTATGTTGTTTTACTCACACTGTGGATACTGATGGGGCGAAGAACTTTGTTGAGGATAGTGAGTTCCAACGAAATCTCTCTGGTAATAACCCTCTGGTCTTTCTTTAGCGTCAAGGAATGCTTTTGCGAAAGGGTTGTATTTAATTTTGAGTGACGTCACTTCTTCATTTTGATATGCTGTTACAGCAATAAACTGCGTTTCAGGGAATGGATACGTCATAATTCGACGAAGATCCGTTCCGACTTTTACTAGGTGTACACGTGGCTCATACTTGTGAAGTGAATTTAACATTATCTGTAGATAAACAGTTATATTAAGCATATGTACAGACAAATCAATGTTATAAAAAGATAGAATTCAAAACTCTTTGATAAGTTCACGATACCACCTAAGTGCCTTTACAAAAACACAAAACCGTAATAAAACTAAGCATATTTACTTTTTTTGTAGTTTTATCTATGACTCGATTGTTAACAGAAATAAATTCTGTAGACTGAAACATTTTTATACCTGTTTCTCTTTGAAAATGATTTAAGTAACCAAACATCAATGCCACCTACAGTCAATATAATACCTACTTTCAGTAAGTCACTGCTACATTGTTATTTAATAATCACAATGTTTATATACATAAACTGTGTACTATGAATAATAATTGATATTAACTGAAGTAGATTAATAATAACGGGATCAGTAAACATAGCGCAGAGACAATAATTATTACAAATGATAGTGCGTACGCACACCCGCTAAATAGTTGGCAAAGCTACAGATTTCACACTGAGCTGTCAACATATGGATCTGGATATAAAATGTTTGCTTTTATCAATCACATTCGAGCGTGAGAATGAGTAGCATCGAAACTGTAGCACCTATCGACTTTCTAATATCTGAAATTAGTATTCTGACACTTCTGTGTACTGTTAATTATGCCCATTTGAACTAACGAGATCGCCTCGATACAAAGGCGCTACCAATAGAGTAAACAGGTAAAAAAACTTACAGATTTTTCTGAGAATATATCAATAGAAAATATATTTTCGTAAATTTAATGAATAAATCTTAAGTAATTTAGAGTTTTAAAGGATCTACCGATGTTAAGACTGTTACAATAAAAGTAAATGATTTCAAATAATAGATGGTTTAAAAGAGAATTTACATAAACGATAGGGTTCATAGATAGCAAAAAGTAAACAATCAAATTGGGAACCTCCTTTTTAGAAATGGATTGAAAATTTGCCAAATGTATTTAGTTAGTTTTGTAATAACTGTCTGAATTCCCTTATTTCAAGTTTTAAATGTTAGCTTAATATATTAAATAAATACCTGTCCATTTCCATTTGTTTTATTTGTGAGCTTAACTTTGGCAAAAGATATTGGCTCTTTCATCCAATGTGCGCCAAAGTTAGGACTTTCAGGATGAATATATATTGCGTTAGATGGAGGAACTTCCGCTTTTCCGCCAGGAACCTGCAAAGGTAATTCACAGATATGTTTGAAGATTTTCTTCAAAAATAGTCATGATAATAAATATTTGTAGAAAAGGCCAATAAAGCTGGTTTAACATTTAGATTATTTACATAGATTTCAAAATATTACAACGTGCTTTAGCTCGCTTTCTATAACACTCTGTTAAAGTTTACGAAATTTTGTGAATATATAATAAATCCTGAAATAATTATAACCACCCAAACTCTTCTACAAAATAACCAAAGCTAATCGACAACGCAGGTGGCTCCATTATTTTACTTACCCATTCTCCATTAACATATTTCCATCGGTGACTATCAACTTGAACAAATTCAAGTAGAACGGTGTACATCGCCGTAGGGTCTAGCCCACTTGCCGTTACTTTTACTACGGGAAACATTCGACTGAAACAAAAGACGTATGAAATGTTAGAACAACATAAAACAAATATCACGAAGATTTTCTTTAACGACTGCACTTATACTGTTGCGTTTTGAATATTATGGTTTGTAACGGATTCTAGTTTGTATTTTACAGTCACTAGGTAACTTAACCACCTATTAAATTTGAGAATATAGTTTTTCCTACATGTGATCAACAAATTATGATTGCTGGGTGAGTTGCATATCTTAGAAATAAATATAGTGTAGGTGCCTTTATATAAAATAGACATATTGTGATGCCTTTCATGATTAAAATATTATTATTTTTTTTCCCACTGTTGCACTGGATTGCAACGGGCGGCCTTATCACTAATTAACGCTCTCTTCCAGGCAACCCACAATATTTTAATGTATTGAACAAAAAATTCTACAGTTTACTTATTTACGACAGCAGTTAGATAGTTTCGTTTGTGGAAAATATATTTCTTGCATTTAAAAAAATAGAAAAAAATATATATTTTTTATTAATTTTTATAATTCACGTTTTTTCTGATTTCCTTTCCGGAATGATCAAAAATTATTTATATTAAAAACTTCACTTATATGATTTAACAAAACAGAGATTTGAAATAGTTTAATAATATATTAGGGCAGTTATTTCAACTTCATAATATTTTAAGGAAAAGGCAGTCAGCTTAGACAAACATGCTACTCCCTTTATTTACGGTCCATTAGTCATATCTGTATATTATTTTTTCAAACAATACACTAAGATTTATACAAAAGACTAAATAACTTTAATGAGACAATGCATCGTCACGGGTTGCAGCGTCATAGGTCGGGCGGAATCTTTTAGAAGTCCTGTGCTAATCGGTAAGACCTACGGTGCTAATAGCTGAAAACTAGCCGCCTTTCAGCACCCTGTTAGCACTCGCAAATGTACTTATACTTAAGCTGCGTATAAATCTAGATCTTTACATAAATTGTATCCAATTTACATTTATAACTGGGCTATGGGAAACAATGCAAAGTCTAGCAAACTAACTTATATTTTATTTTTTACTAGTGGACCCCGCGAACTTCGTATTGCGTCAAAGTTCCAAATAATAAAGTGTCACCTATAACGCCATTCCATAGAAAATGTATGAGGAAAATGTTTTTCTTTTATTTTATTTTTTCGAAAATTTTCTAAATTTTTCTCTCCGTAAGAACCATCCTTGTACTTCAAGGAATATTATAAAAAAAGAATTGGCCAAATTGTCCAGGCGTTGTTGAGTTATGGGCTTACTAACACATTTTGCGATTCATTTTTATAATATAGATTAATATAGGACACATCGGACAGAAGGCTCATTTAAAGTTAACTGACACAATTCCAGATGGGCCACAGATGCTTTGCAATCCTTTTAATAACCTATTATAGACATTCTTGAAAAAAAACTTATATGTCGTTGTACTTCGACTTATGTTAGTAATGTTAAGTCTATACATCATTGACCATTTGTTTAAATGGTTTGATTTCAGAGTGTAAAATTTTATTTTTTTATTCCTAAACGATCATGTGTGTACGTGAATATGGTATTTTTTCATTCAATATAACAACTAAAAAGAAAAAGTATAATTAAAATAAGAATGACTTTAGTGTTGGCTTCGAATAACATTGGCATAATAATATCTTTAAACAGCAACAAAACCTTTTTCTATTTTTTGCTCATTTAAATAAACCTAAGTTACAAAACAACCGTATCAATTGTCGTACTCTATAATCGTCAGACCTCAAACTTCATGATATAAAAACTGCAGAGAACTAAATTTATTTAAAGCAATAAATATTAACAAAGTCGATTAGTCCATAACCATTAAGGTAGTTAAATGATGGTTTATGTTAGCTATACTCATATAAATTGTAAACGTATTGTTCAGGTTGTATGCAACAATGTTTGGATTGCATTATTTATGGATGATATTTTTATATGAAACTAACGGCCTGCCCTAACTTAGCAGAGATTGCTAAATGTTACCCATGTCATCTCGTTTATGTTTAATTATAGAAGCTAATTATATTACACTAAATAAATAAATGTAGCTCAAGAGATGACGCTGATGTAAGTCCTTAATACAAACACGATAATTTCATACATTTTGATTTTTTACTTTACTTTATTATACCGTTAATATGATTATTCTTTATCTAAATACATGTATTACATCGTATTGCGATTACATTTCCATCGCATTTGGATAAATAGGTTTTGAACACTTAAAGGTACAATAAGGTAAGGTAAGGTATAATAAGGCATCTGATAAAGTTATTACTTATTATATTAATATTAGTAAGGCATTAAAAAATTTGATAACCTGCCATTTTTAAGAAGAGGTTAAAATCAATTGATAGTTTTAAAGGGCTCTGCTTTCAAAATGGATGAATTACTTATATAAGCGAAGTTATCCGGAGAAACACCGTGTAGTTGTTATATATTTAATGAATTTAATATTATATAAATACATACAAATGTAATTAGAGCCTACATTTTTTGAGTAACAAATCTTACCGGCCATTTTTTGTCACAATCATTTCATTAGTGAGGGTCTGAAATCGAACCCATAGTTCACGGTCATCTAACGCAACGTTCACTTCTCGTTCACGCCCACCTCGGGATCCTCCACCCCCCACTGTTGGTTCCACTGCACTGAGAATATGAGATGCCGCCATATCTAAAACAAATATAAGTTATTATTATTAAATATAGCGGAACTTATCGCGCAAAGAAACATTATTTATTTTCCTCGACGTTTCGATCATGTTGCAACGGCCGTGGTCACGAGAAGAGCTGGAGAGTATTGTTAGTGTAAAATGAGGGTATTGTTATCTACCCTCATTTGATGTTGAAGAAACGCCGTGCTGCTACTGCGGCACACAACACTAAAGGTGTCGACAGGCTTCTCTGTACCTACTCTCCGATGCTCTCTCCTTCGTCGGTCCCTCAAATCTGAGGATCGTGGTCAGCATCGGGGCAGCATCTGGAGCGGATGATCCGCTTCCATCGGTCTCGATTCTGTGCGTCTCTCACGAGCACGTAGAATCTGGAGGACGATGAGTCCTTCACTTGATCGGTCCATCTGGTTGGTGAACGCCCACGCGATCGTTTGCCTTCGGTGTTCCTAACGACAATCAGTTTTTCCAGGCTCTCATCGCCTCTGCGCACTGTGTGGCCGAAAAAAGACCGGATGCGTTGTTGGCATATGGTCGACAAACGGGTTTTTACTTTGAGGTGACTCAGGATAGACACATTGGTGCGTTTGGCAGTCCAGGGTACTCGGAGTAATCGCCTCCAGCACCACATCTCGAATGCATCGATCCTTTGCCGTTCTCGGGATAAAATCGTCCACGTTTCAACGCCATACAAGAAAATAGGGAATACCAGGGCTCGGATCAGCCTGATCTTGGTTATAATACCTATTCCTCTCCTCTTCCAAATGACGTTCAAACGGACCATAGCATCTTTAGCCATCCCGATGCGCCTCTTTATCTCGGGGGCACAGCTGCCATCGTTGCAGATT
Source organism: Aporia crataegi (assembly GCA_912999735.1). Lineage (NCBI taxonomy): Eukaryota > Metazoa > Arthropoda > Insecta > Lepidoptera > Pieridae > Aporia > Aporia crataegi. Next base: position 1,600,748 of record OU538742.1, read on the forward strand.
TGGGAGCCAAGGTAGATGTAGTGATCGACAACGTTAATGCCAGGAATGTTGCAGGTGACATTACCTAGTGCTCCGGCACCGATGCAAGCATCTGCCTATGACGGGATTCCACGATGTCGACAGCCTAAATCCATCTCATCATAAATAATGTTTCTTTGCGCGATAAGTACCAGTTGTTGTTGCTGACTGCGGACAACGTCACACTTTGAATCATATTTATATTAATTATTACCTACCTACGTTTCCTTTAACAAAAACTTATAAATGTTTCCTCTCCAAAGGAAACATATTTGAGACCTTAATATTATCTTAAACCATAAACGCAACTCTCATATAAAATGTCTCAAAATTCAGTAAATAGTTTTTTATAAACCAAGTGTTTCCTAAAACCTTATACTAATATAGTTATGCTAGGATACCTATTACTAACACTGGTATTGTTATAAAATTAAAATTATAAGTTAATTAATAAAGAAATTTTGAAATGAAAATAATAATAGAGTTCAAATCGCGAGTCTAAAGTTTATGAAATATAAGTTATACGTGCGAATAAAATAATATATTATATTGTTAATAAAAATCTAAAACTCAATTAATATTATAATTGTACAATTATTGTCTATTTATTGATTTATTTCGAGAACAAATGTATCATTTTTGTCTACTTATTGTCTTTATTTCGAGAACAAATGTATCTTTAGGTTTTTGATCATAATAGAATTACATCTTGAACAACATACTTCAATGCTACAATGCTATCAAAACAACGCAAGGGTTAATAAAAATATTTAGACAATATATACGGAGATAAATAATTTCATTAATCGTAAAACATTTTATCAAACAGAGTCTGGGATATTTTATCAAGATGGTTTTATATGAAAATTTATTATTACTATTTCGATATCATTCAGACAATTGCCCGCTCAAGCCTCTGCTTCCAGTCCAAATTGATGGACATTTCGATCCCTTGACACGTTCGCATTTTTAATATGCCACGTTTGATTTAAAGGTGTTCTTAATTAAACATAAATAAATAATTATGGTTATTGCACGTTATCCAAATTAAAAGTGCTGCTCTTCATTTTATATACACCAATTTAAAATTTCAGCATAAAATCAACATATTTTGCATAAGCTTTGGGTACTTCTATATTACATATATATTTGAGCAGTTAAAATTGTTAATTTTCATATTAGTAAAATCTTTCGTTTTAACAATTACTGCATGGTTCTTTTTTAATGTTTTTGCTTTTTTGTACTGTCCTTTCTTTCTCGTTTTATGTAATTTTAACTTTTTTTTAAAAAAACATTAACTTTTAATATGTTTTTTTTGTTTTCATTTTTGTATTTGGCGTAATTGTGATGCGTTTTAGGTGTCGATTTTTTAATTTTTTTAATATATTATGCCTTACGCTAATATCAAATAAATAAAAAAAACTAAGTCCTCTTTGCATGAATTATATTATGATTGGGAAAAATATTTTATATATTTGGATAAATTCACGTTACGTTTTACGATTATATATACCTAAATGTAAAAGCAAGTTTGTCAATGTGCATGCAAATATCGAAAATTCGTTTCAAAAAATTATCTAACAAATCACCCTTATCAATCAACTAATTCCTTAATTGTATCTAAACTTATTTTCGATTTATTCTCGATCTCGGTTCAGCCTTTAGTCTGCCCAAATCTCATTGTAAGTTTAGGACACGATCTCCCCGTGTTTATTGTTCTTATAACATCCACTGACCGTGTAGTTCAATGTCCTGGTATTCTTTCCGGTTAGATTTTAGTTATCTTGAACAATGTAACCATGTATCTCTTTTAATTCGATTACATACATAGTTTAATAATATTATAATTACAATTTAATGTTAACATGTAAGTAGGTAAGTAATTATATTTTTATTGTTAATTAGATTTTACACTAAGATCTTAGATCAAATAGATCACATAAAAATAAACTAACCTACATATGAAATTGTCTACTAATGAACGTTTGATTAAAAACAGTCACTGAATAAAATATTATTTAAATAATTATAGATGAGCTTTAAAGCCTTACCCAAATATTATGTTGCAATTTTTAGCTGATCTGTAGGCAATATTGTAGTCTTTTGTATTTTTTATTTTTCCATGCATAACTAAATATAAGTATGACTAAAGGTATTTAAATAACAAAAAGTAGATACCAAGTAAAGTTAAGTATAAAAGCAAAGTAATTACAGCACTAGCCAACTCGTCTGCAGCGTCATTATTCATCGTTTTACGACTCCATAAGGTATAAATATTAAAGTTGAGTCGTATAGATGGATTGCGAACATTTTCTTTTTAATGGTGAAGTTAAATACAGTGTCCGTCTATTGATCCTAGTTACCTATCTAACTTCACATAAAACGTACCGCCGGTTACAACATATATTCATAAAATATACAGGCATTATGTCTTTTAATTACATGAAATAACATCTATTCATCAACTGTATCACTCTCCATTCCTAAATAGGCCCTAAATTGAGTTTGCCCCGATTACAGCTGAACAAGTGGAATGTCGTTTAATCACTTCTTAGTGCCGTCATTTTACTGATCCCTATAAAATATCAAAGATAAAACGAATAGCCCCAAAGCTTGCTTCGAAAGGATCTTGAGCTAGTGATTGGAGTTTTATGGCACACACCTCGATATATGCAGTAATGTTGAATGTTGAGGCGCAATTGTCCCTGTTGCTACACGAATATGAAGCGAGAGGTGCTAATTATCAATTGCAATACTAACTAAAATTGAAACTATTGAAACAATATAGTCCGTGTTGTCTTTTCCAATTCCAAAGTTTGCAGAACGACTGCGTAATGAAGGCCGGAGAGGCTATGCAAATGGAATGATGCCGAAAAACTCAAGTAAGTATTTTTAATGGTATTGCGTCATCTCAGTTTCAAACTTGAAATTTTATTATCACTTGGCATGTATACAACCATCAGCCTTGATATATTAATCAAACAATAGACAAAAATCAACTAACACAACATGATCACTAAGGTTTGAGTCTTCAAATAAAAATAATTTTCTACTATTGACACAATAATTTGATTGCCTTGAGACATCATAAATAAGATTTTCTAGCGGCTTTATTGTAAGTGACTATAAAATGATTGCTACCTACACAGGTTTTATGCCAGGTGTCCGTCCTAAAATACATTAGGATATCCACTAGCACGTTTTATTTATTTGTATATACATATACCTTATTATTACAAACATTATGTATATCAAAATAAAAGTTAATATACATTAAATACACATATATTTTATTAAATTTCAATTCTAAAATATTAGTATCATCAAATTCAAATTTAATAAAATTCTACTAAAGACGTGCGCGTTTAAGTCTTTTATATGACAGAAGGGACCTGACTAAGAATTAGTTCTGTAACTATTCTCAAATCAATTAACTCCCTAAAATTGAATGTAAATATTCAAATTCAGTAGCCGATAACGCCAATCAAACTTTTTGGAATCCTACATTTCAATTAAATTTTATTTCAATACAGTTGTCATAAAACTTTAGAGTTTGACGAGTAAAGCCCATTGAGGAATCGGAATTGATATTAATTCAAATAACTCGGGTTAAAAAGTCAGGATTTTATGTGAGCTGTAAAAGTTTATTGTAGGGCTTTGTGGTAAGCGGACGTGCCGATAGGCCTTCGGCGGGCAATGACGGAACGGACGAGCGCTGATTGCACGGCGTTGTACAATACCATACTGCACCCGTCTCTGCTTTGTCTTATCTAACTCTATGGCTGCAATAAAACCAGTTGAGACTTATGCTATTCTTTTGTCAGACTGTCTATAGTTCATACCGTCAAATCAACCATAGAGCAAAATATTTAATTTTTAAATTTTGTTTAACAATGAAAAAGGTTTTAGAGACTTGTCTCATTCTGACTATATTTGTTTTCCCCTTTACCCTAGTTTAGATATCAAAAACAATACTTTTCCGAATAAAAAAGTAAGCTAGATGCTTTTAAAAAATATGATATTAGTAATTGGCTACAATGAACACTTAAAACATTTATTAATAGCGATATCAAAAAATCAAAATATAATATATCTACCTATATCAAAATTTATATAATGGCGCAATTTTCTATACGTTATAATTTATCAAAACAATTACAAACCCTAATTTATATAAAACTACTTCTTTCTCTTAATTATAAACGTTTGGATTTTAAAAATTGTATTGTTTATGGGTTTTTATTTTGAACTAAATGAGAAATTACAACAAAAACTTTAGATATTTTACTACATAAAGAGTTAGTCCTGCAAAAATATGCAAATAAATTAAACAAAATTAATAAAACAGGATGTTCTAGGTGTGTCGGCTTTATGCGTAATTGATTTTATATGCATAAACTGAATTTGTATTATATTGAATTGAGTTTTAAATTTATATAGACATAAATGTCTCGTAATACCATATCCAATGATTAGCAACCATTATAATTTGCATGAGCCTTATTGAATATTATAACAAATAAGCATAAATAATTTATAAACATTAATCAAATAAATTTAAGGTTATAATCGTATCAGAATTGTTTCTAGTATATACTTTGGATAACGATTTTAATTAAAATTTCATTGTTGAATGCCAGTGTTTAGTAGGAAGTATTACGTCAGAAAAGTACTTATCTATACCTACATCTATAATTATTTTGCTGTTAACTCTAATCGTTAAAGTTGATATCCATAACTTTAACATAAAATTTAATATTCATCATAAAATTTGACATTGTTTATTATTTAGTAAGTATTTAATTAGTAAGATACAAGATGTATGAATTAATAACATAAATATTAAATACAAAGAAGCTAGATTAGATTAAAAGTTAAAAAGAGAAAGCATAGCGTAGAAATAAATATTAATTTTAGTATAGCCTATAGTTTTAATGGCGGTGGTAATTTTAAATAAATTTATTTGTCTTTTTGGATGAGGCCTGATGATGAATGCTGGATGACAGGTATGTTATGAAATTTTCTGTATCTAGTAGGTAATTGTTATAAAATTAATTGATAAGTTACTCATAACACAGGTTGTTTTCTATATATTAAGGTTCGATCATCAGCTTTAAGTAGCTTGAATTTATTCTTTGCTGCGATGTTGTCAAAACTTTGACTGAAAAACCAACTATTTACATGAACAAAGATATAAAATATTCCAAACAAATATGCGAATATAAAATAAATATTCAGTATAATAAATATAATTCATTTCAATTCATTTGAGACGGATTGGATATCGATTGAATTTATTTTTTTAAGCGAGCGTGTTTATGTGAAAATTTATACGTGTATGCGAAAAATTTACGCTGATACGTTTATAAATAATGATAATATATACGTAATATTTCAATATATTTTAGGATGGCAGTTATTTTCAACTATCTATATTTTATAAAATACGTCATAAATTTTAAATTTAGGAATCATAATCTGTCGTGTTCATTTATTAATTCATCTGGCGACACTATTTTATAATGACCGGGATATTGTTTCGCATTTATGACGCCTGTAAGGTCTTCATAATTATGTAATATTTAATAATACAAATGTAATATTTATAATGACCCCCATAAAAAGATTTTACGGATTTTTAGACATTTAGACGACTCCTGATTGAGTACATACATCGTTTACTATATACGGAGCATATATTTTTTCTGCCAATTACAGAACAGGTTTTAAATTGTATGGCATTAAAGGCAGGAAAACAACCTAGATGCCAAATATTTTTGGAAATTTATTAATAATGAAATTTATGACTACGTATGAATATTTATTTTTAAGTAGAACTTATATTATTAGTTATATGAACCCTATTAATCTAGATTTGTAAAGTTATCTACAGATAATATTCTGTTTTAGAAAGTGCTTAATATTATGATAGTTATGCAAATATATGAACTATGAAATGCCATCCTTCAACTTTTTGAGCATCAGCTCTGGCAGTGCGCAAGAGTGCCAGGTCAGTAAAAATGTTTTATTATGACATTTTTCTATTTATATATAAGTACCGTATTAAAAGGCTTTATAGAGCGACGTAATATGGTTCAGATCGTTTCTAAAAGACAAAAAAATTCCTTGCATAATGTACAAAAACATAAAACAAAAGATATTTAATATTTATAAACTTTTACAATGTTAATAAAAAATAAAGGACCTTACCTTTCTTACACAAATTCCTTCCGGTCATAAAAATATTTCAAATGGTAACCATTCAGTTCACTTCACTTCACTTTACGTTTAAAGTTTCAGAAAATTATTTGTTACTTGTCAAAATTTCCAAGGCTATATGTCAAATAGCATAAATGATTGCTGACGTGCCATCTGCATGACCAACGGCCACAAACTCGACCACTACACTTCATTAGCATGTTTACAAAACAACATACATACAACTACCTATAGAGAGCTTCAAGCAAAATACGACTCTAGAGTCTTGTTTTACGATATGGTTTACACAATCATACATCAATTTCAACGTATGTATAAATATGTAATTAAAGAACGTATGGCCTGGTGATAAAGATCATTTTTGTGTTTGATATCATATGAGTAAATAGTTTAGCCGTTCACATTGACCACGCCCCTGGTGTATTGACTTACAAACTGATTGGTGGCCATTCACAGCCTGCTACCACGACAATCGTGCGCAGCTTCTATGGTTAGTCAATTTTTTTTTAACTTCCGTATAGTACTTATGCAACGTGTCTTGAGTGATGACAAAAATGTATTTTATAGGAATTGATTAGTAAAGCTATCACATAATAGTTGCATTTGAAAAGATAACCCACATTCATGATACACACATAATCGGTGGATAATATTTTTATACATTTTAAACTGGGATAACATAATTTATTCTCCTTTAATAATAGATAAAATTTAGGTAGGCATTATATACCTAGTATCTGTCAAAAAGTACTTAACTTAAATATTATCTTTTTGAATTAAAATTTAATGTAGTTGTTTACTCAGTAATTTTATATAAAAGCATATTTTACTTTGCTTCTTTGCACTCAAGAATCAGAAAGTTCCAATGAGTTACAAAAATATATTTAGTATAATTTAGTTTTAGTTAAATATAAATCTACATAAAACAAAGCCTTATTAGTTACACTATTTACCTATAACTCAAGAACGGCTGACCAATTTTTATGATTTTTGTATTTGTTTGCGTCCGGAATAGGTAATATTAAAAATAGATAAGTATTAAAAATAGAGAAAAATTTCACGAAAAAATGTTTGGAAGAAAATTCGATTCCTCATAAATTTTCTATGGAATGACGTTTTAGGTGACATGTTATTATTCGGAAGCGATAAGAAGTTCGCGTCGTCCACTATTAATATAAAAAATAAAATATACATAGGATATCGTTAATTTTTAAAATTTAAAAATAAAGTAAGCGTTTATTTCGATTGAGCTCGCCGAATAAGTATTCTAAAATAAAATTTATTAATTTGCCATCCACAAAATTAAACTTTCATAAACAAATATTTAACCTTTTCTCCAATTCTACGCAAACAAAATGGCAAACATATGATTCTAAATATTATATAGTACAGAAAAACAAAGTTTTTCTCAATACTTTTAAAACTATTGTCTCAGTATTTAATCTAATCGCATTCTATTCAATATCAACCTGGCAACAAACTAGAATGACTTTTTTCAAATTATCCTTTGTTATTTTCGGTCAGGAACACTTGTTCTCCATTCAAACATTTCACAACGTGTAACCTACAATTCGTAAAGCTCTAAATAGCGTTCAATTATTACTCCTCTCACAATAACCTCATCAGTTTTGAGTCAGTTTTGTTGATAATGCTAATTGTTTTAAGTTGATTTTATAATATTCAAATGACAGAGAATCAATCAATTTTATTAATATAATCACAATAGCAGATACAATTGTTTCTTTTAATAATTTGATTTATACCTATATAAGCAAGTGATCAGTCTGATTATGTAGTGACTAACCGAACGAAAAATGTTTGTTGCCCTTGGTGTTGAACCCAGAACCAACGGCGCAACTAAATGTTTTTGTATTACATCTATTATCAATAGTATTAGCCTGATATTCATAAACTTTACTTTGATGAAAGACTTTCAACAAAAAATCTGGTGAATGTATTCATAATTAATTAATCAAAAATATTATATGAAATAATCTGCCGGTGAACCCACATAACAAAATATTAGTTTTAGGAGTTAATTTTTATTTTAATGAACCAACCTCAAATAATTCCAAAATTGATAAATTACCAAAGTAATATGTTTTAAATTTGTTTGAATATTGTCAAAAAATTTGCTCATATTGTCCTTAGTAATTTTTAAATACGAGTTGCAAATACGAGTAGGTACCTCGTGGTACATTTAAGTAACAAAAAATATATAGTTTCGCCTGTTTTATTCTTGTATTTTAAATAAAAAACCTTGTAAAGTTCCGGCATATACCTACCTCCCGTGTTGGTCTCGTCAGCATTCCATCGCCTCACCCAGTTACGGTCTGCCGAAGGGTGCTAATTGGTAAAGGAAACTTCAAACAACCGAGCTCAGTGCTCTTTACAGAAACGTTTCATTTTTAACTCAACCGTTATAGACGATCGCAATATCTATGTTGCATATGTATTATGTACACAACACAATGTTATAACGATACGAGTTCTTAGGCTTCTATTTTACAGACCCTGCAGTCATCAGTATAAAATTTAATTAAAAAACTATGCGATAAACGACTTCAAAGTGCAGTATTTAATATAATAGAAATAATAATTCTACAAGTTAAAATTTGGAAGCCGGTACAATTTGGCACGTATGGGATTGACAAAGAAATTTAATACAATTAATTATAATAACTAGGTGGCAATGAATTTGTCTCACAAAAAGAGGCCTATTTTGTTTACAATTATTATATTACCACTCTTCATAAGATCCCAGAAAAGCCTTAAATAAATGGATTTAGTATAACTATTGCGTTATAATATTAATGTCTGGAGCGAATACTAGAAAATACAATTATTAATTTATTATAATTTCAAGAAATTTTATTGCAAGTTTAATTTTAAACGACCGCTTTAGGAAGAAATTTGATAATTTATTCGGACTACTTCCATTCCAGTTACTACAGAGGTCTTTTGGAAATGGAATATAACTAGTGCCTATAAATATCTTAGAGTTGTTTTATGTTGAACTAAATCCTTTCTCAGAAACTACTGTATGCCTAAATTCTATTTTATTCCTTAAGTTTACACAAAACATTAGAACATGTGGGTCCACGGTTTTGTATAGTTTCGGACTTAAATATCAAAATTCATATTCTTGGGCTCAAAGTTTATATTTGAGACTTTGAATATAAATATATTTTTGCTGCCTTTATAATATTTTATTACTTATCAAATGATATGCGAGAATTCGCGCTGATACTTTATAACAAACTAAATCTTACGAATATTATAAACGCGAAAGTTTGTTTGTATGAATGTATAGATGTTTGTTACTCTTTCAAGCCAAAATTACAAATGGTTTTTTATGAAAATTTACAATATCTTATAAAGCGTATAAGAATTACTTACATCAGAATAAAACATAGGTTATAATTTATAAATATATTGTGTGAATTGTTCAAAATATAATGATAACGTGACAACACTTAAAAACTGTTTGTGAAGATAATTCGTTTTCACACATTTTCTATGGAATGACGTTTTAGACACGTTATTATTCGGAACTCCGAAGCGATACGAAGTTCGCGGGGTCAACTAGTTTTAAATAACTAACGAAAAACAGTAGGAGCTTCAGTCGCTCCTCGTAATTATAATTTTTTACGATTTCACGAGACAAATAAATATTTTTGCTCTCATTAAATTAACCCCACAATGCATGCAAGATCCCAGGAAGTCAATAAATGTTACTTTTTATACCATGACATATAAAAAAGTGATTTCCCTATAATATGTATATTACGTATAGCAGAGCATGGAACAGACACATTTCTGTATTTATTTCACGCACTAAACACATCGATTTCTTTACATGAAATTAAGTGCCTTTCTAACTTAAACATTCATTTGTTTCCCGTGATTCTAACCCAGGTCCTCCGGCGAAACACGCTGACGTGTAAACCACAAGCCACGGAGGCGGATATGTCGTATAAAATGTTACCAAACATCATTCCATAGAAAATGTATGAGGAAACGAATTTTCCTCATAAACACTTTTTCATGAACTTTTCTATATTTTCAAAAGTAATTCTGCTATTCTCGGATAAGACGAATCCAACAAATCAGAGATCATGAAAATCGAGCCATCTGTTCTTGAGTTTTAAATGGTATAACCCGACTTTGTTTTATATATAAGTACCTATAGATTAAAATTGTTTAGGTATTAAGAAGCTTGTTAGCTCGAGACACCATACTCCTTAGGGCTTAACAGAAACAGATGTGTCAATCGTCTTCGTACCTAAGTGAGGGAACTCTGTTTATTCGGAGGTATATGCTAACTCTGTCGTTTAAACACTACGTGCTAGCAGGGCATGAATTAACTTTCCATATAAATAAAATTCACGCTACTCTAACCTCCCGAAATTAACACCTCGGCGCAAATACTACTTAGTCTCATTATACCATTTTTGTATGAAGATAATAAGGATTAGAACGAATTAATGCAGCTAATCGTCTTGCGAATTCTTTGTAATCTATGTTCAGTTCTTGTATTTTTTTTATAAATGACATATACTAATGTAATGTCACTCTACAATCAAGAAGGTAACTTAATAAATCTAAAGAAAACCTGTTTTAAGCACAGTTCAACATTTTCAATGGAAATTGGTCATTTTTGATACTGCAACCAGATTTTACAATGAATTCTATTAAAACACAGCTTTCAGTAAGATTCCATCCTCCGCAATTCATGTTGGATTAAAAAATAATTAAATATCTTGTCATAAATAGTTGTTGTAAGTATTTATACTTATTTAATACGACATTTTTATTTGCAGTCAGTAATTTTGTGCTTTTTGGATTTTTTACTAGACTTTGAATCTACATATATAAATCCATTGTGTAAACCTTAAAACTACGAATAGATATAAGGTACATATAATTCTGATGAAATCGAATACGAACAGGTCATCAAATCAAATATTTAAGGAGATGATTACGATTGTTTACTTAGATGCCGTGGCTGGAATCATTGCCGAATCATGTTTGAAATGCCATGATTTGTCCTCAATTACCTACTATTTGCTACTTCTGTATTTTCATTTGGAAATCAACGCTTGTTTCTCTTTACGTATACACTATCTAATAAAGTATATGCTTATCAAATTTTAAATATAAAAAGCGGGATTCAAAAGTTAGGAATGTGGGAGTGTAATATAGGATTTTTTATATAATAATTATCTCAGGATCATTAAACTTTTTCTAAATACTTTCACGGGGTCCTTGTAATCACCAGTGTTGTGGCCCACTTTATATCGATATGAACGATTTTTACAAAATACCATTCTTTTTAGAGTTCCGTAGCCAAAGGGTAAAACGGGACCCTATAACTAAGACTCCGCTGTTTGTACTTCGCCAGGCTGTATCTCATGAACCGTGATAGTTAGACTGTTGATATTTTCACAGATAATGTATTTCTGTTGTTGCTATAATAAAAAATAGAATAAAATAAATATTTAAGGGGACAATACTATACAACAGACATGATATATTTGCCGTTTTTATAAATAATTGTACGGAAGCCTTCGTGCGCGAGTCCGACTCGCACTTGGCCGGTTTTTTTAATAGTATACTGGGGTATTGTGATTTCTTTTAATAAATATTTTATCTTTGTTAAATTTCCTCCACACAATGTTAATAAATATTTGACTTATTGCGTTTTAATTTGTATAATACTAGCGACCCGCCCCGGCTTTGCACGGGTGTAAAACATATACAAAAACCTTCCTCTTCAATCACTCTATCTATTTAAAAAAACCGCATCAAAATCCGTTGCGTAGTTTGAAAGATTTAAGCATACAAAGGGATATAGGGAAAGAAAAAGCGACTTTGTTTTATACTATGTAGTGATTATTAGCGCACCTTAATATTATCATACAAGTCTTTAATCTACAACAGCCTTAAATAAGAGTACCTAGTTTAGTAATTCTAAACCTAACATTCAACGCCAGACTTTGGTCTTTATAGTTTACAGTTCCAAGTACAGACTAAACTAAATGTTGAACTTTACCTATTATTAAATGATACTAAAGTCATAGTTCTACCGTAGGTCGCTACGTAAAGCATGATTTATGAACGAAAGCTTGTCGTTCTCCATGTAAGTGATAAGTATGTATCGAGAAATTTCTGTAAGTATAACTTTTAAAAAGGCAAATATTTTGCGTCGTTAGCGTAAGTTTTTACGATATGCTAAATGTAGCAGTTCATAAATAGCTTTATAGAAAATCAATATTAATATTTATCAATTAAGTTTTACGCTTCATTTGTCTTAGACGTTAATGTTAGAAGTTTGACAAAATAGTGAAGAAACAGTTACAAATGTATCTTTTACAAAATTTGCGCAACGGAAGTTTTGTACCTACATACATAATTATCTTTGTGAAGTCGCCTACACTAGCTAATAATTATATTGCGTCCAGATAACATGCTTTAAGCGCGTTCTTCACTAGCTTGGCAAGATAAAATGATAATAAAATTTATGTAGTCTAAATAAACTATTGTTTGCTTACCTAAAGATTTTTTCGTTTCTTCAGAATCGCCAAGTTCACGAAAAATTTCCACTATTTCCTCCCAGTTCCTATGTTTTATTACTCTATTAGATCTGTAGATTCCATATACCATATGGCGACTTTTATTTCGTCAATAAAAAGTTCGGTATCGAAGTTATCACGCTCCATTTCCTACGATACGTCCACTCGCTCCGGATGCGCGCGTAATACTGGACGCATTACATGGCGCCCAAGTACCTCGATTCGCGCCGCGCTCGCGCGTGAAACGTGAGGGTCGCGCTCATTACCAGCGTTTTACGCGCGAGTGACGAAACGCGCGGCTTCATCTGGACGGAATGTATGTAGCTGTAGTATATCGGGAACGCACGAGTGTCTCGCGCGTGAAACTGGATAGGCTGTTAAAGTATCCGCAATACAAACTGGCGACTCGGGCCATAAGTCATCGGAATCTTGCTATCTCTTTCGCAACTGTACGGTCTTACGGAGAGGGACTTGCACCCGTAGTGCTGTGCAAGTGTGATACCTAGTGTCGATAATATTTGTATTGATTCATTAAGATAAATATTAGATAGTTAGGTTAGTACATTGAATTATAAAAAAAGAAAGTTTAAAATAGGTCACAATGATATATTTCTTAATTATAATAAAAGTAAACAAAGAAAGTCAGTAAACTAAATTATTATTGTTATTATACAGCTAAAAACAAATTATCTTATTAATAAAGATGACGTTTTAAACTTATAATAATTATATCGACATTAACATACTACTTAAATGTTTTATCGACACGGTGCATCTCTACGAAAAGTGACATTTATGGCCCAAGTCGCCAGTTTATATTGCGGATACTATAGTCATACTAAGTTACACGGGGACACATGTCCAGGTCTGATATTAGTCTTTCTAAAAGGGTAAATAAATAATTGAATGTCCGATGCCTAAAGAATTCAGCCGTAGCTTTGACTATGACTTTAAAATGCATATCTATCCTTTTCCGTTTGTCTTGGAAAACAATAAAATATTTCAGTTTAGAACCAAAAAAGGGTCATTTAAACAGATAACCGTCATAAGTTGTCGATTTGAATCATATATAAATAAACTTAAGGCAATTCGAAACGCGTGTGTATATTTTCTAGTGGGTACATATTATATACTTGATTCGACATTTCAGTGCGATTAAGATAGTGTGATTATAACACGATCTGACTTTCTGTTAGCTATCTACTGCTTGCCTACGGTTCAACGTGGACAACAAACAAGAATGACGTCGTTTAGTCTTCATACTAGTTGTTTAAACATGTACTTAAACATGGTGACATGAAACGTGTTCGATAATTATTGGAAGGATCAATAGAACACCAACTATTCGTGGTTGGCAAACAATTATGTTTTACGACTGTCGCCCGTCGGGCTGAGCTTTGCGTTTCTATTTGATTCTTAATTTTCAACATGGTTTACTTTAAACACACTTTCAAGACGTGTATTTGCTCTTTGAATGTATTTTAGGATATACGTGATCGTCATAGTCAATAGTCACGAAAACATAGATTGCGATTTCATCTCCGTGTAATACGGATGAAAGAAAATATAGTTCTTTTAGTTGCATTTCCTTTAACCAATTCAACAATCTCGGTTCAGCGGTTTTGTTTCATATACGCATTTATTTATTAGGAATTAGATTAATGTTAGGTTTTACTACCAATCGACTACTACTAATCGAATCAATGAATAGATATATTCTTTAGATCGATTGAGTCGATTCTGAAAATTCCTTCACTAATAGAAGTAAGATTTTTTCGAGTTGCATCCGGCTATACGTATCTACTGCATTTGATTTCCATGAAATATACCAGCTTCGATTTATTCGAAAGTAAGTTTATTATATAATTATTAGTTACGTATGTACTCAGCGGTTCCTAACCTTTTTCAGCCGCGGACCCCCAAGGAAATCAACCATAATTCCAAGGACCCCTGAGTGAAAAAAAAGGTGCAATTTTCGGAAAATATTATATTTTAGTATTCTTTCATTAGATTTAATAACAAAAAACAAACTTTTTCATAGAAAAACATTAATGAGAAGGCAAAAAACAAACTAAATTAGAAATGTTCGGATTGATATTATTACTCAATTGCAATCTCAAATTAGATTCATATAATTACGAGATGTTTGGCGTAGATAACTTATTTATTTTTGTTAATGCTCTAAGTAAAGTAGATGCGTATGGGACCGTGGACCCCCAAACATATGCTCGTGGACCTCCAGGGGTCCGCGGACCACAGTTTATAAAACAATGTAATATAACTCTATACGAAAACGAAGCCGTGGTATATAGGTAGTATTAACAAAGGCACAATATATTACCTAATTCTGCATTTTGCTTGCACTTTCAACAATACACTGATCTATGTAATATAATCCTACATAAGAACATATTATATTACTATGATATGAATTTTTAATAGGTTAAGAATTAATAATAAGTAAACCTTACAAAAGAATATATTCTGATAAATGTTATATATTTACAGGAAGCGTATACACGCATACGTAGGCCTCACGACATTCGTATTCCGATGTGTGAGAAGTTTGATGGCGAGGTGGCTTTTATTGGCGGTATAGCTATATAGGTAACCAGAATATTTTGTAATTATTTGTATCGATTTAGAGCATTTTGCCAACACCGTGGGCGGCATTATGCAAATCAATCTACCTGTAACCCTAGCAGCGACCAAGACAAATACACCTTGTCCTGTCCCTGGTTTGCTTAGGTTTACGACCCGTGTGTAAAGTATGATTATTTCCATGACCATTAAAGGTGCCGATCGAGTCTCAACTCAGTTACGCCGACATACCATTGTTTCTGGAAAAAAAATATCGCAACAGCTTCAGCCGAATAGGTACATATTTTAAACTTGCAAGTTTTACAATGTTTACACGAATAGGTTTTTCGACGAAATACTCCGATTGCATATTTTAGTATAATGTTTGTAAACGCCTGAATTCCAAACTGAAATTGCTTTTTATTAATAGTATAATAATTAATTATATGTAATTACTGTGGAATATAACAAACATAACACAACTTTTCCTAGCAGCTGACTTAGTCACTGCATGTTCCCAAACGAAACATTTTTTTGTTCGCTGCAAATTGATAAAAGGCATTTAGCTTAGAGAAGCTATGGGTGACAAACCAAGTAATGGAGATAATTTTATATGATTTATAGGTTATATATTGAAGTTAGCTACTCCAAGATCTTGATCTTACAGTAAGGTCTTAAGGTTACAATAAAAGGCACAAAAATAATTAATGCATATATATTTCTTTAATAACATGAAAAAAATAAACTGTTTAAGTGAAAATTATGCAATCGAACGCACGTGAACCGCCAACCACCACTCCAATACAACAAATGCCAAATCAACAAAAAACGATCGAGTGATGCTTAGGGCTTAGTGTCCAAAAACTCAAAAGTACAACCAAATTTAAGAGCTGCTCAAAGTTATTTCTGTCAGCAAGATACTAATGGGCATTTGCACTAGGCCAATCTTAGCTTAGGAGATTTCTGAATGAAGTTTTTAATTCAGAACGTTAAGAGATAGGTAGCCTCTAATAGCCGTTTACCATAGGATAATGCCTCTTTCAACAAACTTCCGACAATTTGCTCTTCCAACCATAGAGGTTTGTTATTGTGAACTGGGGGCAGCGATCATAAATTGCAATATTTGAAAACAGCCCAGTGACATCCTAACATGGCCGGCAGACACATTTCTGCTTCCGTTTCACTGATAAGTTTCTATAAGGCAAATATCAGCCTTCTGTACCAACCCAACCGAAATATTTTATGACACGCAAACTCGAACTACTAAGCTAAGATTGGATAGGTACAAACATATGGCCCCTATATTTGATTGAGGTTTGAGTATCAGTAACTTTTCTCCCACCCTCAGGTTTAACACAGTCTATACAGAACCCACTGCCATAACATACAGTCAAGCCCGAATATAATATCCAGTTAACACTAACTAAAACATGATTACACTAAACGAGCCTTAATTATCAAAACCTCCCGAGTAGTTTCGATTTAGCACGATCCTTCCGCGATTTAAAAGCAATTTCCTATCTGGTACATCAATATTAGCTAAAGTGGAATAAAACTTTTATAAAATTTAAATGTATGTTTACAAAACTTCATGAACACAACGTGACCGTACGCTCCGCTATTTCCAGTAAGAGCAAAAATATCACGCTGTCTTGACAAAAATTTTTGCTCTTACTGGAAATCCCCTCCCCTCAAACCTATCATAACCTATATAGGTTTTAGGGATGCTGACGAAAAATTAAGTTTAAAGTGTATACTTATTTTCTCAGATATCATTATATATTTTTGATCTGAAACTAAAACGTTGGGGTTTTTTTTGAGTTGAATTCATCAATATTGATGAATTGTGTTTATTTGTTTGTTTCTGCTTTTTGTCTGCTCTGTTCTGTATATATGCATGCTGTGTTCACCCGTGAAAGGTGTGCATTTAGATTGTTTTTACCTTTAATTTAATATACCAATTATGATTGTAACATCTGTGGGTGATCCTTAATAAATATAAAAAATAAAATACGTGTGGCACTCGGGGACTGCCGCGGTTAAGCTACTGCATAGCATTTTTTATCAACTTATGGAATTATAATTATTTATTTAACGCGGCCAAAAACTAAAAAGCACGCTGTCTCACCTAGCATTGTCTAAAAGAGATAGAATCAGTTATGAGAAGTTAGCAGCTAGTCTACGTGCATACGTCTAGTCGCACGCAACACCGTGCCGAAGTCGCGCTCAAAGCCCGCGATAAAAGCTATGCAATAGCTTAAAACCTTGTTAAAAAATGCATTTTAAAAATCACGCGAGCGACGTTGCGCATCGCACGGTATGGGACTTTTTACGTTGATAATTCTATTCAAAAACTTAATTGCAATTACATATATTACTAATTACACAAGTCAACACGAATTTAGTGCCCGAGTTCTGTGTACCCGATTTTGATTTCTTATACCTAATTAATAAAAGGAATAATATTTTTATGTCATAAAGTTTGCTTTTAAAGGTTTTTTAAACCTTTTAAGCCTTTGTCAAAAATCGTATATTTTTTTTTATCATCGTACAAAGTACAAAAGTAAACTTTTTTTTTTATAAACTGAGTTTTTAGTTAATTTTCAATGTAAACATTCAGACAATGGTTATTAAAAACAGACACAAAAAAAGATTTTTTTGTTGGCTTGTTTTATTTGCTTTTGGACATATTTTGGCGTCATTTTCAATTGATTTTAAAATCCAAAATTGTAAAGCCAATGAACCGATTTTGTTATAACATCTAAGGTCATTTCATCGCTAACATCTGGTTTTCCAAATATTTGCTTAGTAGAATGATTATTTATGTTTCGTTAATAACTTTTAAATCTATTTTAATGAATCTATTACAGGGCAGACTAATCAGTATAAAGGAATACTTTGCATAAGTGGACATCGCGTCCACGAATATCAAAAACTATCAGTTATGTGGTAAACTCCTCGACTTGAAAACTAGAAGCGATATTTTAGTGGCGTATTTAATTGTCACGTTATGTATACGTCCGACCTGCAAAGAAGCGACATGAAAAACAGAACTACCCAATTAATGTAATTTGAAATAAAAATGAACCATCGAATGCATTTTTATTTGACAATATTCGTTCGCAACGAAGGATCGTACAATATCGAAAAGGTAGTGAGCGATGTGCACGAATAGATACACGAGGACGCAAGAGTGTGCACATTTATTATGTAATGTCGCCTTAAAGCCGCGTAATCGCATGTTAGATTGATTACAATTACTATTATTTAAGCCGTAAGCTGGGCAGACCAACCGCGTGGACGTTATTAGGAAGAAATCAGCTTTGATCAAAACATTTTAACAAAAACTAAATGCTTCACACCGTTCACAAACAACTAGCTGCGCCCACGAATTAATACGCGTCACTAAACAATTGAAGTTAAACATAACCTATTATACAATATGCCATATTAGTGAAAACAGCATTTCAGTCGGTTGAGCCGTTTCTGAGGATAATGCGAACTCTGACATTTCTTAAAATTAATCAAATGCACATAATTACTTTCCTTTTATTTAGCTGTAATCTTTTATACTTACTTCAGTAAATAAAAAATTAACCTTTAAGAAAATCCTCAATTCCTGAAATAAGTACAAATGTTTTTGACAAAACAATCAAGGTACTGTTTGTACATTATATATTGTGGCCGAAGTAAGTCTAGCTATGAAAATTACATCAAGATGAATATATATATAAAATAAAATTCTCTGTTGTTATCGGCTTCTTTAAATTTTCCAAAATAATTATTCTAACTAGGAGCTTCCTAAAAGCTCAAATATTTCCCCGAAATTCGAATCCGAATAACTAAAGAAACTAATTGTATAATGTTAAAATGTTATGATCAAAATATTGGATATATTGAAAAGCCCGTAGATAAATATTGATAACTATTAAATAGTTACAGAGCACAAATTTTGTGCTCCACCAGAGCATCTATGCTATGACCGAATGGTCTCGTTTCAATTCCATTGAAGGTAAACATAATTCTCTTTAAACAATCACAAACGTGTTTAGAACAAAACAATAAGTCATCGTACATCTCAATTTGAACAATTTTAACGTGAAGTGAGTGTTTAAAAGTTGAAATAATTATTGTTCTTTGATTGATAATCATTGGTGCCAATACTGATGATTCCTTTTTTTAGTTTAGTAAGTCCAAAACGCTATTGTTATTCCTTCGAACTTAATTTAGAAATCGTAAGACAGGACTTAAATCGAATCAGACACCGAAGGTTTTGGCACCAGCGCAATTAGCATGTCATGTTTTATATTATTTTCTAAAAGTTTGGTGGAGTTTTATGCATTAACTTTTCGGCAATATGCACGATTAAAGGACATTGATATAATGTGAAATTCAGTTTAGAATTTGGCTCCAACGACTAGCCAGTCAATGATGAGATTTTGATTCACTTCTCATTTAGTTTTCACAATATTCACTTCTCGTCAACATTCGAAATTGTTTGTGTTATTAAGCCTTCATTATGTTTGTTTTCTTCTAATATCCTACTAATATATAGTATGGTCAAATGACTAACGTTTTGGGCGAATACAAATAAATAAATTGATTTTAATATAAATTATTGTACAATTATAGTTCAGTTTCGTGTACATCAAAATTGACGTCAGTGTTTTGTCTCGTAACAACTTCACAATAAGCTCGTTATACGCAGAGTGCATTTGAGATACTGATTAAACTTAAACTGTGAATAAAAAAATATTCTACAAATTATGGCTGGGGCATGCCGCATGGGACACATGATATTCGTTATCTGCGTATTTTACTAATATTTTAAATATTTTTTTTATTTATCAATTATTCGTTTAATTATTTCAACTTTTATAACGTTATTTTATGCGAAAGAACGCGTTGATTTTCATATAAACGACGCGCGATTTTAACATAAAAAATAAAAGAGCATTTTTTCTCAATTATATGAAATAAACAACTAAATAAAGATATAAAGTATTGGTCGTTAATTAATCGCGCGTCGTGTTACACTGGCACAGAAAACACAAAACAATAGTCGTGAAAATGACCCTCGGCGGCTGCGAAGGGCATGAAAAAAATATCGCACCCCTAGAAAGATTCATACGAACATTTATAAAGTAATATACCAAACGCGTCCATCGTAAAACAATACGATATTTTATAAATACCAGAAATAATCGAAATTCGTCGCCGTTTATCCAATAATTATACAAATCAATGAAATTCTAGTAGACACTAAAATAAAACCATTTAATTACAGAGATTATTTAAACTGTAGGAAAAACATTAGAAATGGTTGAAATTATTTCCATACAAATATGTCAATAACACCAGCAAAAAGGATTTTATCTAAAAACCTAACTAATTCAAGCTTAACAGCAGCATTGAATTAAAGTTTAAACATTAATGTTAATTCCTGAATAAAATGCAAATAAAAGCCAAGTTAATGTTTGAAAATAATTGAATCTCATACTAGGTGTCTGTAGTGTGTGTTATTCAGTCCTTGGAGGAAGTGTCCATGGGGCTTGCGGGTTGCGGCATAGCAGGGGACAGTGGGGCATGGGCCGGAACAGAGGGCGGGTCTAAAGGACCCCGGGGTAATCCAATCGCCCCAGGAATGGCTGGCTTGACGAACCGCTCGCTTGGTCGACGTCCTTGCTGTTAATTTAAAATTTCAGAATTGCATTATCTAATGATAAATATTTAGTTTTCTTCTTTTATAAATTACTAGCGACCCGCCCCGGCTTTGCACGGGTATGGTATTCCTAAAACATATATAAAAATCATCCTCTTCAATCACTCTATCTATTTAAAAAAACCGCATCAAAATCCGTTGCGTAGTTTTAAAGATTTAAGCATACAAGGACATAAGGGAAGAAAAGCGACTTTGTTTTATACTATGTAGTGATAGTGAAGAACCGAACAAACAATTGAGATAAATTAGTAACTCGTTCAAATTTATAGTTTCTCAACTCGATTGATCTTGTGCTAACCTCATCGCTCTGTAGAGTTCGTGCGTTTTTCATGTCCCTACTGTCACATAAACAATGTTATTGTATTTCAAAATTCTTTCAGGATTACCTGCGAATTGAAATGCAGTACTGGTCGCGATAGAGGCAGGCCTGTCGGTAGAAGGGGCGAGGCGTAAGGCGACAATGGCCGGGAACCGCCCGGTGAAGAAACGCTTCGGGACCGCGCCTAAGAAAATAAAACATAACTTAAAAATTAAAATCATTATTAATATGTAAGCAGGTGAAAAATAAACTCTAATAACGTATAATAAAAACGTGCATAAATATTTTAAATAATACATATTATGTAAATTCGAATGTGTCACATTTACAATGAAAATGGCAAGTTTGGAAAAGTGTAAAGAATAAATGCAAATATTTGGTAGTGGGTGCGAAAACTGTAGCTCAAAAACATCAAAATAAATGTTTAATGTTTTTATTAAAATCAATTCTATTTGATGTCGGTTAAAAACATTTTTTAGAAAATAATTTTAGTATGGATAAAACTTACATTCAATGCTTCATTGAACTGCCTTTCCTCTTCCATTTCAAGTGAAGACTCGCTCTCTGAAAGGTGCCTGCAAAGTGCTTCACGACGCTCCACCTACGTTATAGAATAAAACATTACTTATCATTGCATAACTTTAAATTATTAATATTTTTGAAGCATAGTCCGAATATACCTCTTGTTGCAATTTTCGATGCAAACGAACATTTTCTTCACGGATATGTTTCTCTTCTAAGGCAAAACGTTGCATTTTCTCTTTATTTTCATTCTGAGATACGGCCAATTGATTCCTGAAATTATATAAAATCACACATGAAATGAAATGAAACGAAATTATCAAAACCAATATTTATATTCTTTTATCCAACTACACAGATAAAATATATAATAAAGATGAGTTCAAAACAATCTTACCTTAAATTAACGACTTCAGATCTCAATGTCTGAATATGATTACTAAGATTTGATGCTGTATCACCGTTACTGATGTCCCTAGGGAAAATACTTCTTTTAGAAATAAGCTAAATAAATAATATATTTGCTACTCGCCTTCAAATTCATAATTTTCCATTTAAGATTTTGTATGGGATTTTTCAAGCAGCAAGATAGAAAATTTAACAAGCAACAATATGTACGTATGTATGAAAAAAGCATCTTGAGGCTTATACTAATAAGTCATGTCGTTACGAAAAGGAATTTCAAGGGGGCTGTGGAGAAAAAGCGTGAGGATCTTGTTAGCAGAGTTTGAAACCTCCACCCATACTTTTTGCCATGTATATACAGACAATTTGAAGACACAGAAATGTCTTAGATTAATTAGCAGGAAGCGATTTCCATTCATAATAATAAAAAAGTAATCAGTTAATGTATGTAGAACAGAGCGCTTGTTCAGATAGGACACTAATTTTTTTTAAATCATGAATAAAAAATAGATATACCTGGGACTTGCTGGGTCTGAGACAGGTTGGTCCAGTCTTATTTGTAAAGAACGTTTCTCAGCTTCAAGCTTATCCATTCTCTTCCATAATCTATTCACAAGGGCTTCTTGCTCTTGTTCTAATGTATTTTCCAATTCAACCTTAAATATTTATTGAATTATTAAAATTTCATTCAAATATTTAAAATATTTACAAAATGCTTTATCTAATTCATAATAATAATTGATTAATATTATATCAAATATATTTTACAAATGTCTTCACGACAGTCACCATAGACTGACCCTTGCCACGATCTCAACACCTTTTTTAGCTTCATCCAATTTCAATAAGTGGAGTAATTTATACTTTTTTGTAGTTTATTAACTAATTGTAGTTTATTACTATACATATAATAGAATTGTTTAAAAAAATTAAATTATAAACAAAAACTCGTGGCAGATGGTGCAATAAAAAGTGCAAATGAGACAGCGCATATCATGTTCTCTCTCGCTCCTACACTGTTTATTGGTGACGTCACAAAGACGTAGAGATGGGCGGTGTATGTTTACAGGTTTATCGATAACAATGTGCTATAAGTGTGGTATTGTAATTGTGATAAATGAATGATTTCATCTACAAAAAAGTCCATTAAAATGATAATAATTAAACAGCAACTTGGTGTTTTATACAAAATATTTCACTAAAATTGCATGTGCACATCTCTGACAAAAATGATTTATAGCACTGTCTGCCACGAGTTATTGATTATACTATAATGGATTAAGTTTACTAGTTTTAGTAAAAATCACAAGAAATTAAAAGGCTTTTTTATTTAATTAATTGTGTTAGAATGTAACTATTGAGAAAACTCCATAATAAAAGTCTTTCAAATGTGTTTGATCTGAATCTGTTTAATTATTGTCTATAAATAGTATATTAAATTGCAAGCACATTACAATAAACTATCTCTATAATTTATATAAAGACTTGTACAAAATATAAAAAAAGCTTAAACTGCAAAGAAATTGTTTAACACTCACTCATAAACTTTTAAATACCTTTTCTCTTCTAAGTCTTTCTAAATTTGTTTGTTTTGCAAGAGTCTCCGCTTCAAGTTTCTCTATTTTCCTCATTAGCTTGTTGACCAAACATTCTTGTTCCTGTTCCAGAGTTTGCTCCAAGCGACACTTTTCTTGTCGTAACTGAAGTGTTAATTGAGATAATCAAATATATTTGAAAAAAAAAATAGTAATACCTATTGTGTAAAATTTCAGTTTCTATTCTGAATTCCAGGGATTTAAAAAAGTCACAGTTTGGAAGACACAGAAGGCTGATCACTTGCCAGTAAAGAAAACGATTTTTGAAACAGGAACAGAGCTGTGACTTTCTATGGAAACTCATTTTACCTGGTTTAATTTCCTAGAAAGATCATTTGTCAAGCATTCCTCTTCTCTTTCGTAGTGGTGAGCAAGTGTCTCCTTCTCTTTCTTTAGTGCTTGAATTTTTTTTAATAGAGTGTTGGATATATACTCTTCTTCTTGTTCCGCTTTTGCTTGCTAAAATAAACCCGTTTCGGTTAATACAAAATTTAATATCCCTAATATAAATGCCAAAGTAACTCTGTCTGTGAAACTTCAAAACCTTAACCACTTAACCAATGTAGATGAAATTTGATACAGAGATAGACTAATAATAGCTTAGGAAAGAATTGTGAAATATTTAGTATAAAGTAATAATTAATTAATAATGGTTAATTATATAGGGTATATTTTATTCAATCTAACTAAGAGTATGTATTTCATAAAAAAAGTGTTTATCAGTTCATTTTATAGAGATATTCTCAAGAATAACTTACTATTGAGACTGAAGCTTGCCTCAAGGCTCGGTTTTCTTCTTGAAGTGCTTTTACTCTCAATTTGTATGTGTCAAGTTCAACCTTAAGAACTCTGAAAAGAACAATATTTATAGTTGACAATAACTTCTTAATGGATATTAATTTTTACGAAGTAATTTTGACATTCCTAACTACAATTTAGACATCAAAGTAGCAAAACTTAATCTATAATATAAAAATGAATCGCAAAATGTGTTGGTAAGCACATAACTCAACAACGTCTGGACCAATTTAGCCAATTCTTTTTTTATAATATTCCTTGAAGTACAAGGATAGTTCTTACGAAGAGAAAAACTTGGAAAATTTTCGAAAAATAAAATAAAAGAAAAACATTTTCCTCATACATTTTCTATGGAATGACGTTGTAGGTGACACTTTATTATTCGGAACTTTGACGCGATACGAAGTTCGCGGGGTCCACTAGTTAATTATAATGATGGTCACTTATGTGATATGTCATGTATGGATTCTAGAACGATTTCTGGAACAATTATGTATATTATTGTTTTACCTATTTTGTTGCTGTAGCGACTCGATTCTTTTCTGAAGTTGATCTCGAGTAACTGTGCTAGGAGGTAACATAGCTCCGCCGTCAAGGGAACTCGAGTCGCTTTCCGAAGCCGAATCACCCATTTTATGTCCTAAAATCATACCATGTAAATATTAAATAACCAAATTGGGGTCATTTACCAGTGTGCTTTTATAAAAATTTTACCTGGTGAAATGACTGTATCATCCATATTTTGATCCTTCACTATGTAAGTCGACACTAACAAAATGTCATCAAATACGTTAAAGTTCAATTTAAAAAATAGTGAATTGTAGAATATATTTTTGTTAAATAAAATTAATAACTTAAATAGTAGTAAAATGATTTGCAACTGCAGCAGTGCGTCAATAAATGCACATGAAAATTAATGAAAATCATAAAATTTATTTAACTAAGCACAGACAAGAGTTCGGTCAGCGGTCACAGATCAAATAGAAAGAAAAGCACAGAGTATATCTTTTTACTCCCTTTCAAAAAGCAATATGACAGTTTTATGCCCTTGTTGAATTTTATTTACATTAATTTTATTTAACAACCTTTCACGTCTTATTATTTAAGTAGGTTCATTAACAATACAAATTTATTTTCAATTTTTAGTGCGTTTTGAGGTCGCTTTGATTAATGTATACTACATTAATCAAAGCGACCTCAAAACGCAACGCGAGTGTCTGTGTTTGAGTGTCTTTTCGAAACCGTATAGTTTGTTATACTCATAGTCATCAAATATAAATTAGTCTAAACTGATATTATAAAGAGGAAAGATTTGTATTTTTGTGTGTATGTTTGTAATGAATAATCTCAAAAACTACTGTGCCGATTTCAAAAATTCAAAAAAGGCTATATTTTATTGTAATTAATATTATTTATATTGTATTATATGTATTATATGGCGCGTGTGAAACCGCGGCGCAGTACTAGTAATATATAAAATGAAACTGTGACATGCACTCTTTGACTTTTTAATGGTAAAAAGAAGACGCAAAACTGATTTGTTTATAAAAATTAAAGAAATCATGTTCATATAAATTATGTTTTCATGGTGCTTTATAAGCAAGTGAGCGCACGTTGTGATTTATCGCACGAATTCAGTAACTATAATCTCTCTATCTCCAGATTGATTATTCTACCTTATTAATTTTACTATCATAATATTATGGGTGGTGGACCCACAAAAGGGTCATCTTTTAATGTTTTATAAAATGATACAAGGGAATGATATTAAATAAGTCATCGTTATAAACTGATATTATTACATCAAGATATAAATGTCTAAACTGGACACATAATAATGTGTTTTTGTTTTTCTCTGTTGACTAGTTTTCATAAACTTCTTTGAAAATTTTGACTATATAAATAGTAATAAAATTAAACTATTACAAGCAGTATATATTTAATATAACATGGAATTCTGTATTGCTAAAGCGAACTAATTAAAGTTTTATCAATTTTTTATTTTCTAACCTCAATATCTCTAAAACTATACATTGAATTATCTAAATTCTTATTTATTCTTGTTTCATATTTAATATTGAATCTAAAAATATCTAATTAATTGATAAATTAAGGGTTCATATTTCAGAGAGTCATAAGCAAATAAGTACGACACGGTCGAGCGAATTTCAGTAATTTCTCGCCCGATTGTAAAACTATTCTTTCAATATCCTGAAAACTATTGACTCTAAAAATTCTAAATATAAAATGGGACCACTTCGACGAGTTATTCTATCGTTTGACATCTCATTCATTCAAATCGGTTTACGCCTCACGGACGGACGGACGGCGACGTAGGAGTAGTACATAAAAAAAAATGCGTCGAATAATTGACTCCTTTTTGGTCTTTTTGGTTCTGGCTTTTTGAAGAACGGATAAAAATGACGGCAAATTTTAGTATTTATCTGTGTATAATAAAAGAGCCTGTGGGTGTTCATAAACTAGAGAGTTTTCCTATCTAGCAACAAACTTGTAAAAAAAAACACAGTGCACACGCCATAATGTAAATGTCTTCTAGGTTTGGCGTTGAGATAATTTTATTTTACATTTTAATGTTATAATATAACTTAAAACGTAAATTTGCGGCATTTAAAATGTCCTTAGTAAATTGTGGTAAGGATATTAAAGTATTCAATACAACTTAGTGTTTAAAAGTGTCATAAAAGTTTAATATTTAGGTTGTACCTAAAGAATCGAAGCCATTCATTTTATCATGAGTGAGATTTCAAATTTGTTTATAAGAATTGTGGTACCAGTATCTCATTAAAGAAAATGATAAGCTATTTAGCTAAATGATGAAGTGATAAATGTGTGAAATTTACACCGTCGCCATAGTTATTTGCGAGCTGATCCACGGAGTCAAATCTGCTGTTGTTGTACGTAGAATCTGGGCTGGGTGTACGGTTTGAGGTATCTGTCAAAGAAACAGTCTCTTTACTGGTGTTAAAACTTGAATGTTTATTTGTTATTAAAAACATTTTCCTTTACAATTCGAACCATTTATGACTTTACCCTCGTTATTTATAGGATTCCGTAGACAGCCACTTGTATTCAAAAAAGCTACGTTAATAACATTTAGATAGATGATACATGACATTTATCAATATAACGATTCTATGGTATGTTTCAGGTTAATTGGTTGCCATGGCTCAATACTATCAAATAGCTGTTGGGCAAGGACATCAACTCACTTTAGAGGATTTGCAAAGATATTGTCCAAATTTATGTTTAGATGGCCGAATAGTAGTTAATCAAGATGACCAGCAATATGGACAACAAGTAAGTAACCGGCTTGTTATTGCTATCACAATCTAAAAGTTTTGTATTAACTACTTTCACAACAATTTTATGTCCATAGGTTGTGGTACAACAAGCAGATCAAGGGAATGATATATTAGTTAGTGAAGGTGTTCAAGTTCAGCCACAATTAGTTGTCAGTGAGGGGTTACAGTATCAACAACAATACATAATTCGCCATGACCAGCCTCCGCCACCTCCACGTCCTCCACCACCACTACCACCTCCTCCACCTCCAAATCGCCCTGACTTCCAGCAACAACAATCACAACAAGCACATCAACAACAAACACTTCTTAGGCATCAGGTAAGATCTTAGTAATTACAATAGTATGAAATGCATCAAACATTTATGTTTTTTATGTAGCTCTATTTTATTTTTGTTTTATTACCAACTGTAACCACTAATGCCAACAATCATCAAATAACTGCTTGATGCATCACACACATGAGGGCCCTATTCAATCTATTGTCATGTAATTTACATGTATACAATATACATTTATGTTGCACATTAAATATTAGGTAATAGAGGTGTTATGTATGAGCAAACAATTGTTTATAGGTATACTACACATCTGATTTACCTGTGGATGCACAAGTTGTGTTGCAACAAGCCCCTCAGATTATTGATGCATCATTGATGCAACAGTCTTCTATACAGCGTTCACAACATGTATGTTTGTTAATCAAACTAATACATAGCCAATAAGTGTGTAGAGAATCACTTTTAGCTATACATACATCTTCCTTTTGCATGAGAATTACTTCCACCTCTATTTAACTAAAACAAAAATATTTTCCTATTATTGATTTGCTTTTTAATTCATTGCAGCAAAAACAATTTTACTTAAGATTAGTATACTCATGTTGAAAAAATAAAAAGATATCTTGATAATTTTACACTATTGTCATGTGACGCTTTATATATTTTATGTTAGAGCTGATTGTCTAGGTTTTCTGTACTATATGACATTATTAGTTTCATTTTTCATTCTTACATGGTGAGTTGTAAGCATTTCTTACCATTAAACATGGGGTATGTGGTATACAATCAATTTTTGGCTTATTAATATGTGTTAGAAGTATTATTTTCTCTATAATCGAGAAAATATTGCTAACAGGCTATAAATTATAAATATTTCAGTATTGTTATTACTAAAACTAATTTAATATAGAATTGCATGAAACAAAACTATGCTTTTCTCTGTAAAAATAGGTTAATAATCATTACAATTATTAAAAATTTAAAGAATTGTTTAAGAATAAAGATTCTCAGTGTTATTCATAAAATCTTAATGGCCTCATAAGACTGTTTTTGTTATAGGAATACTGTAGGAGAATGTCAAAATATTTTATAACTAAATCAAGCTTATTAAGGGGTTTTAAACTTTAATGAATGTGAAACTTTTTAAAGGGTATCATGCATTACAGTTCTCATCTATATATTCATATAAAACAAAGTTGGGTTATTTATGCCAATTACCCAAGAAAGGATTTTGATGATCTTTGATTTGTTGAATTAGTCTGATCCGAGAATAGCATAATAACATAAAAAATTAGGAAAATTGACGAAAAAGTGTTTATGTTGAAAAATCTTTTCCTCATACATTTCCTATGAAATGACTTTTTAGATGACACTATTATTTGAATCTCTGAAGCGATCCGAAGCGATCGCGGGGACCACTATTTATTTATAAAAAGGAGGTTTAATTTATTTAACAATGGCTTAAAGCGGATAAAAAAATTGTAACATTAAAGACATCTGCAGACTGCAGTCATCACAATCCATTTTAGCTTTTTTCACAAGATCTACACCCTATCAATAGAAAACCTACTGATAGTTATTCCTGTGAGTAAGAATAGGTATTATAACTTATCTCTATACCATCTATACTTGACAAGTATAAAAATTAATATAATGTATGTCATTCCATCAGTATTAATTACTTCACTCAACTCAATTTCTTGGTTGATAGTAAGTAATAAACACAATTTTCCAACAAAACCCCAATGATCCAGAGGGTCTATTAATTTTTCTTCATTTTCACTTGTTTATGCTACTTGCACCAATCCTGGCATACTTATTTTCCTTTCATAATATATCCATTAGGTATACTCCTTCGATGTTCCATTATATTTGGCTGTTGATACTTTTTCTTTAAGTATGTCTACCATTTGTTATAGGAACATAATTACATATTTAATTCTTCTAATCGCAATGTTTATTTAAATATTTTTAAATTGATAAAAAACTGTTTGATAACAGCAAAATACACATACAAAAACAAAGGAAATTGCCAAATATTGTATTGATTTTAAGAATTGTATTGCATCCATGCCTTGAAATATATTAGAGATCATGGAGTTTATATGTTCTGGAACTACATGATACAATTGAGCCTCAAATCATGAGTTGTGAAAAGAAAGAAACCGCGCATTTAACTTGTTTTTATTTTTCAAAAGTGAATGGCCAGTATCATCATCAAAACAGCACGTTAACAATGCATTTTAATAAACTTATATTAACCGCATATTTCTGCAAATAATGTTTATTCTTTGTCGTGATTTAACATCAATTTTTGCAAAGCAGTCTTTGTTCACTGAAGTTTTTTTTGAATTCATTTCATTCATTCAACATTTCTTCAACTTTGTAACATTAATATAAGCAAAGTTAGGTTTTTGTTAGAATCGACATTCAAGAAGTAGTGTGGCCTATGATTTTATGCCTGAGTAAGGAGAAATCCCTTGAAATATCGACGCTCGTCTCCAGTGTAGTATTTTTTTTTGGTGTACAGCTGGTGAATCCGGTACATGTGTTATCGTCACCCTCGGTGCTCCACCCGAGCCAGCAGCCACCACCGCAGCCTCCACCCCCTCCCCTATCACAACCGCCGCCTCAGCATGCCCCTCCGACTGTAAGTTTTTTATACAATATTTGTTTAAGCAGACTACACTTTATTTTATTCTTTTGAATGAATATTCTCGAGCCCAAGCTCAACAATTAACAGAGATTGAAAGTCCTATGTCGTATAGGTATACGTTTTTTACAATCGCGTAAATAATAAACAAACATACAAAAAAACATACACTCCAAATTGAAAACCTCTTTTTTGTAAAGTCTGTTGAAAATATAGTTATAAGCCTGGTTAGTAAGAAGCGTTCAAAAGTAGCATATTTTATCATTATTATTGTTTTTGTAACTCTGAAATAGCATAGCTTCCTATCAGTGAATGAATTTAGAATGTTACTAATGGATCTTACTGGATTTTATCGCTACCAAAATGATCAAAATTCTCTCTTATGTTATATATACCTATTGACAGAGAGCTGTCGCTTCTGCAAGTGAATATGAATATAGTTGAACATACTTGAATATATTATAAAAACAACATTTTCAGACTTACTCAATATTATTCGTTATAAACACCATATTTGATGTACACTTCTTAAATATTTTATTGTACTTAATTGATTTTTAAACATACATCCTTGTATGTTAAACATAAATCCGTCCTATATAATAATAAAAAAATCTAAAAACGTGTCCTTAAAAACATAGAGTTCCTAATATAGTGTAAATTCCTTCAAAAATTTTATATACACTTGTCAGAATTTTTTTTTCTATACAACAGCCCCAACAACAACCGCAGCAACAATTGTCCCGAGCCTCTCCCCAGATCCTGCAACAACTCCAACATCACCAGATCCAGTTCCAGCAGTTGCAGCAGCAGCAACAACAACAGTTGCAACAACATCAACAACTACAGCATCAGTTGCAACAACATCAACAGCAGCAACATCAAACACATCAGCAACATTTGCAGTCACAACAGATCCAACATCAGCAAGTTATGCAGACAGCATATATTAACCAAGCTGTAAGTTTTTTGTAGTATTTTTTCCTAAATAGTTTACACTATTGATACAAATTTCTAACACTATATAGATTTGAATTGACATTTATTGAAACAATTATATTAAAAACATCATTTTGTTTCATTGTTTGTTGGTTTAGTTTTTAAGTTAAATGTTTCAGTTGGGTTAGTTAGAAGGCTGATCTAACTAAACCAACCGAAACATTTAACCGGGATTTGAATCCAGGACCTCCGGCCAAACACACGTCGCGTGAACGTTTGGACAGTCATATTATATTTAAAAATGATTTACACTCCAGGGCACTCCGACTCGTCCTCCACCACAGCGGTTGCTAAATCAGACATTGAGTAATAGCGGAGTGACTTTAGTTCGTACACCCGTACGGACAGTGCGTTCCAGGAGGCCAGTTGTCAGAAATGCTATTAATACCCCGCCTTTGCAAGTGCCGGCGCGCCTTTTGAATCCACAAATATTACAGCAGGTAAGTTTTATTTAACAATTTTATTAAATGACACCGACTTTATTAGGGTTGTTCTAAACTTTTAATATGTTTGTGACACGATTATGACTCCAATTATGAACCGATTTTAATAATTATGATCAAGCATTCAGATCATATACGCACCTCAACCTTCATCCCATAAACAAATTAAGCTTTGCATGCTAAGTGCATGCACTTAGCATGCACTTAAACTACAAAACGAGCTGAAAAGGTCATTTCTTGCCATGACGACTTTATAAAAGATCTCTTGCCGAACTAGTCCGTATTCGTTATCAATTAAAGCACCGAAATATACAATATTCTGTTATATTATATGTATGATTTTCTCACTTTCATTGAAATTACGAATTCAGTTTAAAGAATAATTTTTTATGAATAATACGGTTCGTCATGCTATTTATTTGAGATGAATGATTAAATAATAATCTACTTATCCAGGCTCAGAGTCCAGCCGTGTCCAGTTCAGTAGCTGCGACAATCCGTGCTACAATGAGTCCTGGGCCGGCACGGGTGCGAACCCCCAGACCAGCATCGCCTCGAGTCCTCAATCCCCACGCTGCGCATTCGCAGCATAGACCACCTAGACCACGCCCGCCATTGCAACAGGTAACTTACACATTTGTATTTGATCTTCATATAGTATGTTTGTGTCTTTGTTTTTTTCTTTAGATGATGCCTACAGGGACCGCATTTTGTATGCGTGTTAAACAATTTAAACGCTCAAAGTTGCATCTTAATGACGTAAAGGGAGCGTTGCAACGGCTTAAGCCGAAAAAGTCTACTGGGCTAGACAATATATCCAAATGTGAAAATAAGTAAGGTAATAAAGGTTCCAAAAATATGTAGTCATCATAGGGTGGACCAGCATAGACGGATTGCTATAATGTCTACGCTAAAGTAATGGAATCGGCAATTCAAAAATGCATATACTCTCAAATAAATTTCCAGCTTTCTGAGGCGCAGCAAGTATTACTAGCAATCTTTTGGTTTATTTGTCGCATATTCTACGAGGATAGGCATCAGTAAGTGGAGTATGCAGGATCTAGATCTCACTCATATTTTACAAGATATGGCGTAACACAGGCTAGCAACTTGGAGCAACTGGAATTTTTGATGATGGTGAATGACCTACCAAGTGAAAAATGCAAAATGTTTCAAAACAGTAGGTTTTTGATGATGACTTGAAATAATTTTAGCAGCAGCAGCAACAACAACAGCAGCAGCAGCAACAACACCAGTTAGCGCAACACCTTCTTGGACAAGTTCAACAACAACAATTAAACCAACTTAAACTTACACAACAGGTCAGTTCAAATTAATTAAATGAAATTTAATTTCTTCTTCAATTTAATTAAATGAAACACTATTGTTTGATAGAAGTTTTTAACTAATTTCTGAAAATCACCTCACAATAATTGACACGCACGCTTTACAATATCGTTATTAACGGGGAAAATGTTCCAGATTTTTTTTTAAACGATACTTTTTTCGCTTTATGAATATATATGAAACACCTTTAGCAAGAGAACGAAAAAAAGATACGATTAATTTGCAATTTTAACACTTGCTATTTAAAAACTATAATCTAGAATCTATACCCGTCATCAACGTTTTTCACAATAGACATAACATCGAACTATAACTATATAATCCAATAATTGTAACCATTTAATAAATACGAAAACCACTTATCATTTTCTACTATTTAGATAAAAAATAAATTATATAAATATGATATTTATAACATAATATATTAATGTCGAAAACAATTTGTTTAGTTGCGTATAACGTAACGTCATGTCTAAAGTGCCACCGTTTGACAGCCAATCATTTGTCACAGTTGATAATATCAAAGATATATCTTTCTTTGCGAATGCGTACTGTACGCGTAATACGTACCGTGCGATTTTCTTTTAATATTTGACCTGACATTATTTTTTGGTGTGATTCTCCTAATAATATTTGACTTGGCATTGTTTTACGCACCGATGTTCACCACTTATGACGAACATTTTGTGCTTTTGATTTTCGGACTCGTGAGTTTTTTATAGATCTAGTCTAAAAAGTTTTTGTCTCTTATAAAAATATCTCGGTTTTTAAGAAATTAAATTCATAATATGGTATGTCATTTTATAAATGATTACGAACCAGTCCACTTATATTCTGTTTCTTGACGAGTGGATTAAATTTAGGTCCATTCCTATCACATTGTTCGTTGTTACATCGCCATTGTATGTACAATATTTTTCAATAATACTTGTTATATTTCAGCAGCAACAAATAATAATCAACCAAAATCAACAGCATGGTCAAGCATCTCGTATCATAACTCCACAAGGTACAATAGTCACACAGTGCTTAAATCAATCAAATCAGAATAATGGATCTCTACAAACAGGTGTCACCCAACAACAACAAAACCAACTACAACAAGTACAACAGATAAAAAAGCTTGTTGTAACACCAAATAATGCTAACGAAATGGACGACCTCGAAGAGAGTATTACGGCTGCGATAGTCCAAAAGAATATTCCCAGTGATAATTCGCAGTATCAAACGGCACCGATAAGGCAAACTCATACAAATGTGGCCCAACAACCCGTTAACAGCGGAGTCAGTCAGTTGAATTTTGCGCATAGTTTTCAACCGGAAAACGTTTTGAGAATCTTTGAAAGTTCACACGCAACGCAACAAGATCCCCAAATGAACCAGGTGATGATGGACCAAGACTCAGATCCCGAGGAAAGGCAATTACTCACGTTATCGAATGGACATAGGATAACAATCGCTGAATATAGGCGTTTGCAATCGTCGCGGGGGTTATCACAACATCATCAACACCAACAGCAGATACAACAACAACAGCCGAGGTAACTTACAATTTTAATTAAACTTGAAATTCATGTCTGTGATAATTAATAAAATTAAATTAGACTTTTTAAATTATTTTATTTTACATATGTTGTAGGTATAACAATATAAATAAATGAACTCACTATTTACATTTTTTATTTGGTACGATTCCAGGGAGACGGCGAGACAGACTTTGGTGAAAAGTAAGGAGCAACAAAGGCCGGTACAGAGGGTACCTCCGATGCAAAGTCAGGCACCGACACCAACTTCTGGTAAATCATTTATAATTTGCACATACATGAATTACCGTCCTCGTAATTAAGTCGTTCGCTCGTCTGACTGATGCTTCACAGAGTCCGTCAAAATATACATATACCTATCACACCCATATTAAATCTATAATATAAAAATGAATCGCAAAATGTGTTGGTAAGCGCATAACTCAACAACGCCTGGACCCATTTGGCCAATTCTTTTTTTATAATATTCCTTGAAGTACGAGGATGGTTCTTACGGAGAGAAAAATTTGGAAAATTTTCGAAAAAATAAAATACAAGAAAAACATTTTCCTCATACATTTTCTATGGAATGAC
This sequence comes from Aporia crataegi, assembly GCA_912999735.1. Classification (NCBI taxonomy): domain Eukaryota; kingdom Metazoa; phylum Arthropoda; class Insecta; order Lepidoptera; family Pieridae; genus Aporia; species Aporia crataegi. The sequence goes on from OU538742.1 coordinate 1,636,664, forward strand.
GTTATAGGTGACATTTTATTATTCGGAACTTTGACGCGATACCCAGTTCGCGGGGTCCACTAGTATTATATAACTAAGGTATAATTTCAAAACAGTACTTCCGTTTTACCAAAATATGCTTCGAATATAAGACTCTATTATTATTTAAATCATTAAAAAATCCTATATAATTTAATATGTATATGGTGGTTCTTATTTTGTTTAAAACTCTACTTCGATCAAATTAAAGCCGTAGTGCGGACTATGAATCTCACGCTATAACTCAAAATAGCCACAAAGACATAATTGCCTATGTATATAGTTCGGTTGTTGCAAATGGCAAAATATTGTATCGTATAGTTTTAATTTAATTTAATAATAATTGTAGAAAACAACGAGGCAGTAAGTGGACCTTCAGAGCAATCAGCCGAACCGCAGTCGGCCAAAATGTTAATTTTCCTACAAAACGGGGAACAAAGACTTATTACTTTCACACTGCCCAAGGAAAGCTGTACTCTACAGGAGGTTTTAGAGCAGGTGATTTTTTTTTAATTATTTTCATATAAAAGGTGTCTTTTAAGCATAGTAATTATTAATTATTACATTCAACTTCTAAATATCAATTTCTTATGAATATAGTTCATAAAAATCAACAGACAAGAGATTTGTATTTTTAAACGACTTCAAAAAAGGAGGTTCTCAATTCGACTGTATTTTTTAATGTTTGTTAACTCAGAACTTTCGACTGGGTGAACCGATTTTGATGATTCTTTTTTATTTGAGACCGTCTCCTTGGTCTAATGGTAAGCGTTACAACCGAGAGGTCCTAGGTTCGATTCTGGGTGGAGATAATAAAAAAACTCGGTTTGGCAGGACATAGAAGGCTGATCACCTACTTGCCCCTAAAGAAAAAATCGATCAGTGAAACAGATGTGAAATGCATCTGCCCCATACCCCCCACTAGGGGACAAGTTTTTAATTTTAATTGTGTAATTAGATAAATGTAAACGAATTTGAAAGTTGCATCTTTTCATTATTGTAGTCTCGTTATTAAATCATAATCCATACTAATGAAATATTAGATGTGTGTTGGTTCGGGCTTATCTCAAAATGGCTCAACCAATTGAAATGCAGTTTTAACTCATCTGTTATGATAGTTTCCCATATAGGTTACGTTTCTCTAATTTAGTTACGTGGACGAAGTTGCGGAAACAGTAAGGTATTTAATTAACTTTCATCTAAGTTGACCTGGCGTCTTACAGTTAATATGTGTTGCACGAGGTATTTCGTGAAATAAAAATATACGTATACAGAAATGTGTCTGCCTCACTTAGTTTTTTTTTTGTATAAAATGTATTATAGATACATTAAATTAATTAAAATAAACATTACACATTACTGCTTGAATGACATACAACATAAAATTTAGTTTTAAATAGATATTTTATAATATAGATTTTATTATAAGATTAGTCAAATTGATTAATATGAAATCTAGCTAAGAAGTCACAACTCAACCTTTTAACAAAATAAATGCAGCCTTATCAATTAAATTCAAGAATTACAAAAAATATCATTAAAGTGTAAAATATTATTAAGTTTTAACGCAATTTAAAATCAAGAGGAACATATGTTTATAAATTGAGCTAAGAAGCATCCCGATCACTCAGCTTTTAAAAAAACAAGAAATAATATAAAAATTGTGAGTTGCCTGGAAGAGATCGCTGGTAGTGATAAGGCCGCTCGTTACACTCCATTGCAACAAAGTGTATAATAATCGGTCCGTTAGTTTAAGTCAAACGATGCCAAACATGAAGAGATCATTCATTATTTGTATCGTTTAAAACAGATTTTGTTCCAGGTTAATGTACCATTTACAGAAGATACTCATATACAGTGCATGCAGAATACGTCCAGTGAAATCGATTATTTCGTATCAGTTGGCTCCACTACGAGGATAGAGGATATGTTAGAAAATCATCCCGTGAGTATTTTTTTCTAATACCTATAAATAAATTGGTTATCAACGAACTTAATGACATATTGGTGCTTGGTAGTGCTCTTCTGCATCAAAAGGTCCCGAAGGGTTCGAATCGCGATAGGTGCATTTATTTGTGTGATGAGCACGAATGTTTTTTTCCGAGTCTTGGTTGTTTATAAACTTATATATGTATTTGTTGTGGTACCCTTGTTGTTTCTGATTACCATAACATAAGTGCTTCAGCTACTTACTTTGGGATCAGAGCATTGTATGTGAGTTTTGTATAATCATGTTAAATGTTTATAGTTAAATATTCATAATACCTAATATTTTTAGATGTTAGTTGGAGACATTGCCAGCAGAAGTTCACCCAGTGTTGGACCGGTATCTCGGAGTAGTGAAATGTCCACTCCAGAGAAAACGCCTTGCCCCGAGAGCAGTACGTATTTCACGTTTTTAACGTCATAATTTCCCATATTATTTAAGAAAATATTATTTAAAAAAATTATTTGTGATCGTAACTAAACTGCAAAATATAATGGTAATAAAACGCTATTTTTTTTTCAACAATAAAATTATCAAACCTCTTTATGACGTTAATTGGCAAGTGTGAATAAATTTGCGCAGACAACGTAATTAAGTTTCGATGAAAAAAGACTAGTGTCATAAGTTTGACGTGTGAATAAACAGATAGCTGTGACATTGTAGTTCCTAAACGAATAGATCGATTTGGATGCGGTTTTTTGTTTGGAAGCTAACGTACAATTTTTGAATCCATTATGAGTGTTCATCCATTTATGAGATATTCTTATTTGTAAACATGTCGGTGGATTTTTTAAAATTTTCAAAGAGGCATGCGTATAAATTCATATGTGTCGTCCAAACCTAAATGTTTTTCCTAATATCAAACCCAGAACGTATTGCACTACACGTGTTGATAGGTTTAAAGATATATTTATTTCAACAAAGATGTATCATTTAACATGAAATAAACTTAACACTACAGACATTTTAATATTACAATACACATACAATTATTATATATTAACTAAGCTTAAAAACTAAAAACAGCCGTTCTTACTGGTACAAGATGGTTTTTAGAATCATTTCATATAAGAACTTTAATATAAATAAAGTGACCGTTATATATAAGCCGCTCAGTCACAAAACGTTGGATTAGCTATGGACTATGGATATGAAAAATAGTTTAAGAAAATTTTTCTTATTTTACAGCAAGCGGCAGTCCCGAGTCACCGAAATCGCCTCCTCCCAGATTCGTAGATGGCAAGTTGGCCGTCTGTAAATCATGTGGCTATTCAGGCTTCGATTTTAGTCGGTGTCAAAGGTACAAATATTTTATTTTAATGCATCACATACATTAACCTTATATACGGGGTTTTCCAATAAGAGGTGTTATTTTGATATTCAAAGAAAAATGCAACTTTTTAATATAGATGATTGGATGTTTATTTTATTATAAAGAGGAAGGTATGCCGTTAACATTGGAAAATAACATCAGACAAATGACCACGCTTACAGGACCATTCCTTTTTATGAAATTTTCCATAACCAAATCGCAAAGTGCTGTCCTCGATAGCCTCACGAATTCCATCTTTGAGGTTTTGAATCGATGCTGGGCTGTTGGCCTTCTCTTTCAAGTGGCCCCAAAGGAAGAAGTCGCAAGATCTCGGTGGCTAATTGTGATCTTTTCGAGAGATAACACGGTCCGGAAACTTTTCCCGGAAAAAAAAATCAATGGTTTCGTTGCTTGTGTGGCACATAGCGCCGTCTTGTTGAAAGTAAACGTTGTATTGATGGTATTGATCTGTATCAATACCATCCAATTCCGGCCATAAAAAATCATTAATCATCTCTCTAAGTAACTCTACTGGAGTAGTCTCTGCCAAATTTTCACCATTTTTGTTGTGAATTTTTATAATTTCAGTGCGTTTTTGAAGCGTGTATCGTTCCATTTTTAATAATGGCGTAGTTTCTACTTGACAAATGTCAAAAAATGACAACTTCAAAAGTGACATCTACCGAAATAGCGGGCTATTCAAAATAACACCTCTTATTGGAAAACCCTATAAAAAAACTTAATGTAGGAAGTATATAAAACTTAGTTACAGCTTAATAGTGCTGACAGTGGTTTTTGATTATATTAAACAGATTAAAATATCAGTAATATTAATTAATCAATTCTAATTGAATGATGTAAGTGCGACATGAGTATTATACGATATTAAGAAAGACGTACCTGCAACATCCAGTTCAGGTACGTCCTGACTCACCGTATTGTACTGAGCGTAGATAGTAATGTGTTTATTCTAATTATAATAGTGTTAAACTTTAAACAAAAAAACAAGGACTTCAAATTGTAACTCTAAAACTACTGAACAGATTTTGATGAAATTTAAATGGCACCACACGGAAATCCTTTTAAAAAAAAGGATCATTAAAATCAGTTCACCCATTCGAAAGTTCTGAGGTAATAAACATACAAAAACAGCGTAAAATTGAGTATCCCCCTTTTGAAGTCCTTTTATGAGAAAGTTGGCAGCTTTGAAAAAATACACTTGCATAGAGATAGCAACAATTTCAAATAGCTTTAAATTTGATTATATATTATGAAAGAGAAAATGTAGCAAAATCTTATATTTAGATGAGAATTCTGATTTGGCTACTTTAAATAAGGATTTTTTTAAATGTAGGTTTTTATCTACAAAATTTCAATATAGTTTAAGGATTAATTACATAATTAAATTTAAACTGTAATTATTCATATTGATTGTGTTTTTATTATCTGAATGATTACAATATACATATTTCGTTGTTATAATACTTATATTTTTTTAGGTGTAAACGTGTGTTCACTGAGGAGCCCAAAAGTGTCTCGATATTAAGCAAAAATGTGGAACAAAAGAAAAATGAAGTGGAAAAAACTTCGTTGGAAAAACAAATGTAATTTATTTTGTACTACATACATTTAAAACGTGACCTCATCGTATAATATTGAATAATTAAATATTCTTCGGTAAATCCCATTCAGAATGACAGCGAAATTCACCGAAAATGGTTAAGTGGAAACAAAATCTTTCGCAGTTACAATATTAACAACGTTGTTTTCTGGTTTCTTTTTAAATATATTCATATCATTCATTTGCATAAATGTTTCTTACAATGGAAATTACATTATGACAATTCAGAATATTTTCTATATTTTATATTAAAACCCCATAAAGCCGCAAAAACAAAATTTTATAGAAGAGAGTTTATATGAGGCGAAAAAAGAAAAATTGTAAATAGTTTTGTTAAGTAGCAAATAGTAAAAACTTTATCATTGAGATTTTCAAAAAAATTTCCCTTAAATATGATAGATTTGTGGGTTACTATAAGTACTTGAACCAATAAGCTTGAATTTGGTTTTCATTGATAACGGTGGCGGTTGGTTTTGTTATGTATATCTGTTTCTTTTTTTACAGTCCTTGTGGGGAAGGCATAAAGATAAATCTACTCAAACAGACTGTCAAAACCTTAAATAATAAAAATGTAAGTACAACAAATCATTTTAATCACTATATATCTTGGCGTATATTTATTTTATCAAAATAAATCGGGGGTAAAGGAGTTACGAGTAAAGCATGCATATTTAATATTTTCATTACAAGTAAGTAGGTGATCAGAAATCCCAATCGAAACATTAATTTATTTGCCCAGAATTTAAACACATGACCTCCGGCGCGACACGAACCACTCAGCCACAGAGGCGGTTCTCATTACAAAACTCATTGCCATAATACATTGTATTCCATTATTTCTAAATAAAAAAATATAGTTTAACCAACTAAATATTTAAAGAGGCAATTTTTAAAATTATGATAATAAGTAATATAACTTATTTATTTTGCACCGAAACATCCTACATGCTAACCTTTTTTAGTTTAAAAACAAACAATGGGTTTACTACTGTTAAAACACCGAATAATAACATTGTTCTTAAATGCCCTGGAGAATTGACAAAAATTTCGATTTAATATATTTTGAAATGCAGGTAAATCATGTTCCAAAACTCTGTTACAAAAACAATGGTGATAATAAAAAATATATATGTATAAATTAACAGTTGATTCAAGACAAAATGAAAGCGACCCGTGTGAGAAAGCCCAGAGGCAAGCAACCTGACCCTGAACCAGTTATATTGACATTGAGCTCAGATGAAGAGGATTCTAATAGTTCTATGCTCAGCAATCAGGTACATATTTTAATAGTGTCGCATTTCAAACTATTACTACTAAATATTAACGATTGAAATGAAACAATTCCTTACACTGGAAACTTGCCATAACATATTTTTGAAAATGGCCGCACTTCAATTTTTTTTTTACAAAAATATTTCAAATTTACAAAAACAAAACAACTTAAGGCACAATGGAAGATTTCAGAGCACAAAAATATGTAAACATTACTAAAATGATCATTATTAGTATAAAATTGGTTATTAAACTTCAATTCAGTTATACTACAGACAAAAGTTTTAAAGTAACATGCCTTAAAATTAATTCCTTTAAATATTTCATAGATGGAACAGAACTCGCACAATAAAGAGCCTTCATTGCTCGAAATAGAAGGTGGTACTCCAGACAGTGGTATTGGCTTTGATTTGGTTGGTAAGTATTTAAGTTGATAAGGCTTATTAAATTGATTTATTATAGGATATTTTATAGTACCAGCACCTTCCATAACTCACTTGGCATGTTATGGCTTATTAATTGTTTTAGCCTTAGTTTGTAGCAAAAACAGAAAATTGGAAAGGACAAGGGCGAAAACTTATTTACATAAATTTCGTGCATCTAACTAACTACGTATGTTGTACCAAAACAAATTTTCATTTCGACAATTTCGACAAAGCAATCTCATCTCTTCAGTGTTGCCATAGTGAGAAAAATAAGTACAATTTTTCATCACATTTTCTTAGGAAAAAGTATTTTGCATTTTGCACATATAAAATATGTCCTAAAAGGTATTTCAATTAAAATATAAAATGCTTTTTTAAAAAAGTATTTAAATACAAAATGTAAATAGGTATTTTATATTTTGCATTACAAATGCTGTTAATTTTAAAATGACACATCTCTGGCGATTTGTAAACTCGCGATTTTTGTGCCGTTAATCAGTTAACCGCATTCCGTTTATTCAGTGTCGACTACTAAGCAGTGTTGGTAACCTGGGAGATGGCGCTGATCGTACCAGGGGCGTGAAATTATCGTATCTGTCGAAAAATTATCGTACATGTTCAAATAACATAAAAACGCGTTAGTTATTTTAATTAAGGGTGATTTTTATAGTCACGCGTACGCCCACGCGGTCGGTAAGTGCGGCCCGTAAGCGCAAGGATGACCCGCTCGAAACTGTTGGTTAAACTATGTAACGATCCAAGAGACGCAAAGCTTGTGGCCCGCGACGCTGACCAACCGCGCGGGCGTACGCGTGACTATAAAATCACCCTAAAAATAGATATTTATCATGAACTTATATTGCGCTCGACCGTCCGACCGGCCCAATACGTCATTTTTCGAAACTCCGATCTTCGATTTTGTTCGATTTGGTTTTTTTTCAAAATTATCGTACATTTCGGTACGATAATGACTCGCAATCGTACATCGTACGGTGGTATCAAATTAAGCTACATGTACGATAATTATCGTTCGGTTGCCAACACTGCTACTAAGAGAACCAAGGTTATGTTAACTGGGCGAGCACAGAAGACAGTTCTTGTTCATGGTGTTAAGAGGTTATATCATGTCGTCCCACTCGGAAACAACATCTGTAGACTACGATATCGATACGATATACTATATAATGTATCTAAAACATTATGTAATGATGTGGAAAAAAGGCATTGCTGGCCTTTTGCTACAATACTACAACCAAGATTTTTTTATTTTTAAAGCAAAGCCACGTTACACTGTTCTCTAGACATCCATGGTGCTACTGAATTAAAATTAAGCATAATGTCCGCCGTAGTGTGTATACAGTGTGTACACGGTATGGTCGAAAAACTTAAGCCTGCCCTTTGGGCGATTTAAAAAAATAACTTGACAGATTTGACTTCTGACATGTCTCAAACGGCAACTGTCAACTGAGAATACCAAATTTATAGCGTGGTTTTAGGTTTTACAGTATCGTAATATCTATATTACAATAATTATCAGTGGCCAATGCGTAGATTTTTTTTTATTCATAAATTTACACCTGATTAGTCTGAAAACTAAGTATATTTATTATCATGTCCGTAATTCCAACTAGAAAAAAGGAAGGTAACATTACAAGAAACCTGTGTGACTTGATTATCAATGCTTTAAATTTTAAAAGAAAAAAGCCGCGACTAAGGCTCTGCTTTAATTAATAAAAAATTTTTTAGTTGTATAACGTATAACATAAATAACTTGTAGATATATAAAAATTAGATGTTCTTTTCAGATTGGATACAATAAAATAGATATAGCATGCATTTGTTATACAAAATGTTTTACTTTAATTTTAGATGAAAGCAGAGATGAAGTCGTTCAAAGCATGACAAATATCCTTTCAACTTTCAAGTGTCGAACCGTTAGAATTGGATCATATAGATATACACCCAAAGAAAAGGTTTGTACTTTTCTCTCTAACCAAAACACTATATTTACACAAATACATATAAAGATTTGACTTCTTTATATAAATCGCATCAATCCTTTGTTTATCTTTCAACTTAAGTTCAGCGTTCAAATATTTTACAAAGTTTTTATAAGGAAGTTATGATTAGATTAAAAGTATTATCTTGAGAAAAGTGGTTTCCTGAAATATTACTTTTTAAAATAGTTGTACCTTTTGAAACTGAAGATATGTAAAATAATTCCCTTTTATTCCTTTCTCACACATTATATATTAGAATATTATATCATATTATATTATTAAAATATTATGTCATGCAATAATATGTTATTGTTGTGTTTTTATTTATTCTAGTTTATTTTTCTTAATTCTAGTTTATAGGTTTGTTTGAAAAGGAAATAAATATCTACCATAGAAATAGCATACTTAAAATAAAACTCTTTTCAGATTTACATATCAAAAAAAGGCGTAAAAATTGTTGCCCCATCATTAAAAAATGAATCCAAGGAAGTTGCTCTTCAATTACATATAAAAGAAATTGTGAGGATTTTGGTTCATTTTGGAAAGGGGTTACCTGTAATTTTTTTGTACACTACTAGCAAATGTGGTATTTATATTAGGAAAACTCTAGACATGGTTGATGAATTAGGTTTGTATCTTTTCTTTTGCCATATCACTATCTCCCTTGAGTGGGATAAAAACATGAGGAGATGTAAGGTTATATTTGTGAATTTATGTAACCACTTGAACGTTCGTGGATAGTATGGTATCCAACAAAAATATAGCGTCTTATGTCCTGGATACTAGAGCCAAATGTTTCGAATAAGGACACCTAGTTTAAAAATGACATACTCTGATGCGTTTGTATTGATTTAGAATGGTTGTTGTAATGAAATAGTTCAAACTAAAACTACTAGATATCAACGTAAGAGGTTTGGTTGTTTAGAAAAAAAAAAGTCAAAGTTAGTTGACTTGCGTCTTTGTGTGTGTTGTGAAAGTGTTTTTGTGCCAGTGATTATGTCGTAGCATTTATGTTTTATTACACCCTTCTTAGATTATTATACATGAAATTTAACTATTAAGACATACTCTTTTTCATATAGTTCAAGTGCCAAATCTAGTCTAATTTTAGCTTCAAAATATTGTTGTTATGGAAAAAAATCGCCGGATTTGTCTTCGCATGATTTTAGTGATATTAATAGCTATTTGTTATTCTATTTAAGGAAATATAGATTAAAATATTAATGATATTTATTAATAAGCCTCCTAAAATAGAAATATATTTAATTTAATTAAAGATTACCAAATAATATCAATGTGTTCAATCGAGACTACTCGAGAGGCCGTGATAAAATTACGAGCAGTAGGTGCTTTATTATGATTTATTTAGTAATTTGGAGTGGATTAAATATAAACATATGACAAGAAAGAACAATAAGTCTAGTTTGTCGTAAACATACTTTACTGGTAAAATTGCTAGTATTTTTTTGCTTATGATTAAGATTTAATATTATTTTTCTTCTTTTTATGCGAAATCTCATGTTCTACCTTGTTTTAAGTAAATTAGGATAATGGCATAACGTTTTCAAAGAATATTATTATAATCAGCGTACTTTGACTCGGTGTTTTTTCTATGATGTAGGATTATATGTAGGGAGATACGTTGGGTTTTCTAAGGAATGGGAGGCGCGATATGCGTGGTGATAGCAGTCGCGAGGGGCTGGACGTTCAAGTGGTTATGATAAATAATAATATATTAAAAAATATAGTAAAATTTTACAGGTCCCTTTTATAATCCTTCGGCTAAAGTGGATGCTTACAAAAGAATAACATTATTGCCTGAGGCTATAAGTGATGAAACAAAGCAGGCTTTCCAAACATTATTTAGTTCAGTCCTGGTTGAACTGACCACAAAGGAGGCCAATGAAATTCTAGTACGAACATGTCCAAAAGAAACTAATATTGTTAAAGTAACAACTAGATCTGCTAGTACTTCCAGTAATTCAGGAGTTAAAAAGTAAGTTGAATATTATTTGTCTTAACAATATTTTATTCAAAAGCAAAGCAAATAGAGCCAACTGCTTTCCTTTTTATTTACGTAGATAGGTATACATACCAATACAAGCAAACTATGCAATTAAATTATTACAAAATTGTGCACAAAACATTCACAAAAATTGAGGCTTCTTGTAAAGTTTCTATGGCTGTGTGAGTCTATGTATATTCTTCTTTCAGTATATTATTTTTCAAGGTTTAAGCAGTTTGAAATGTATAATAATATTCCTTATATTGATGACATTATCTGCTTTCAGTGTTAATACGGCTGAACAAATTAGGCAAATATTAATTTACCCACCAGGAAAAGGAGGAATTCCAATAAATACTGAAGATTATATGTGCCTAGCGCAGGATCAGTTTTTAAATGATGTCATAATTGATTTTTATCTTAAATATTTAGTTCATGATGTTTTAACAGACAGTCAGAGAGAAAAGACTCATATTTTTAGTACATTTTTTTATAAGAGATTAACAACAAAGCCAAGTAAAGTCAATAAAAGTTCAAACCCCCATGAGTGGGATAATACTTTAACGCCTGCCCAGAAACGGCATGCAAGAGTCAAAACATGGACAAAAAATGTGAATATCTTTAATAAAGATTTTATTGTAGTTCCTATTAATGAAAACTGTCACTGGTTTGTGGCTATTATTTGTTTTCCTACCTTGGATGCTTGTCGTAGTATGATTGATAATAAAATTGTTATCCCACAAGCAACTAAACGAAAAGGTAAGAATATTAGTGTTTAAGGATTCTTTATCAGAACCTCCAGAAATCCTTGCTATCATAATCATTGGTGACATTATAATAATGAATAAAAAATAAAATAATGGTCTGGCACATTACTTTTTCAGAACGTAGATCATCAATGCAAATAGGCAACACAACAATCACCCCTGTGTCCAAACAGGAACAACTTACCCTAAATTGTGATTCAGATAATTTAAGTGAACGGGATGAAGCTGAGGCTGAGGTAAGTTAAATATTATAATCATTTTAACAACTAAAATACTTTATTTATTTATTGTTTTATTAGTATGTATCTAGAGATTTAATTGGATCAAAGATTTTTTTACAAATATCTAAGTAATTAGATACCTACATATACTAGGGTTACCAATATAAAATTTTTAAAACAATATAATTGCTGTTACTTCATGGTTTAAGCCTCAGTCATCATATTGCCTAATCACAGCGAGTATTCGCTGCGAGTAAATTCACTCACCGCTTTGTAAACTGCTCGTCGCTAGTATTTGCTGTGTGTGACCGAGGCTTTGATGTAGAATTCAATTTTTCTTATAATTATTGAATTAATTTTAACAGGAAAGCGACTTGGATATGCAGTGTGATTCTGAAGAAGATGAAACAGAAAAAGTTGTAGAAAAAAAGCCAGAAGTGCCAGTTGTAAGAAAAAATGAAGCCATTAAACAGTAAGTTTAACCACTTGATAAACTTGTTAAACTTGATTCAGGTAAAATATCTCACTAATAAATTCTAAATATGTGATGATTGTAGCAAAATTAAACTTGAGTGCTTAGTAAAAAAAGTTTATTGATATAATAATAATTTCAGGCCATGCATCCTTATTTTTGATTCACTTGCTGGTGCATCAAGATCGAGGGTTGTAGCTACATTACGGGACTATCTCACCTGTGAATACCATGCAAAGGTAATATAAGAAAATATTTTCTACAAATTGAACAAGTGTGTTTTTCGCTTCTATGCAAAAAAAAAAATTTGTCCATTCATTGATATTATAATACATTTTTCTTAGTTAAATTGTTGTTAAAATAGTTTATTCAAAATAATACATACATGGTAATGTATCATCATTTGCTTTAGTTGATTACAATACATAATTTGATTTTCTTTTTTCAGATATCCAACAGTAAGGTATTCAATAAGGATAATATTAAAGGGAGCTGTCCAAAAATTCCACAACAGAATAATTTTACAGACTGTGGTCTCTATTTACTCCAATATGTAGAACAATTTTTTAAAGTAAATATTTTTCAATTTATATATTTTACTTAAACATTATTTTTTAATTCTTAATTAACATACTTAAAATATTTCATTTAAATAAATAACATTTAGTAATTAGATTGACCTATATTTAGCTCAAAAGTATTAATAAGCGAAAATAAGAGATATAACAAGTTAAAATCTTTTTATTTTTTTTGCAGGTAACATGTAATACTGATTTTAAACTCTTGTATAATCTTTTAATATTATTTTTTAGGATCCAATATTAGACTACAGTTTGCCGATAAAACAACTAGCGAATTGGTTTGATGAAATTGTTGTTACAAGAAAACGTGAAGAAATATCAAATTTGTTGAAAACCCTTATGAACATGTATAATCCAGACTCGCATTTAACATTACCTGATATCACATTCCCTACATTAAATGGTAATTATTCAAAATATATATACATATTTAAAATTCCAAATATTAAGATGGGTACTAAATGGTGTATAATATTACATATTACAAAACCAATATAAGATAAATGGTACAACTCACATACATTGCTCAGATCCCAAAGTAGGTGAAGCACTTGTGTTATTAGAAATAACAAGGGTAAGAATCGGAAACAAATCTTCGTGCTCATCACACAATTAAATCCATCTACTGGGATTCGAACGCGGGACATTTTGGCGCAGAAGGCAAGAGCACGTCAGATATCATGTACTAACTGCGAATTTATTAAATAGATAAAAGATAATATGTCCAGGTGTCCACTATAGTCTTTCATTTGCAGGAAAATTAATTGAAACTGAAGAACATGTTGACGATGGTTCGGAAAGTGAAAAAAGCAGTTCGAGTAAGGAGCAAAAGTGCGATCTAAGAAGTATTGATGGCGCCACAATCACTATTGTTAAACAAATATCAACAGGTGATATACTGGTGAAAAGAAATTTCTCAGATTCTACAGAAACGTTACATGTACGAAAGGCTATTAGGCTTACAAATGACTCTGAAAATAGATCTGTGGTGCATTTTAAACAGGATTTAATAAAAAAGAGCGATGGTGACGGTTCTCTAATTATACCTTTAAAACTTCAAACAGGTGATTTGGTTAAAGACATTCAAAATACGTTAATAGTGAATAAAAATAAATCTGTGGGTGATAAAAGGCACATTGTAAATAATCAGAATGTTTCGAATGTGAACTGTGTACGACAAATTAGTGATAGTGACAACTCATTTCATAAAGCAAGAAGATTAAGTAAACTTGAAGATTTAATGAATGAAGGAAGTAAAAAAAATAAGAAGAATGAATGTTGAATCACACAACACATTGTCCAACCCATGTATTAAATTATTGTTAATTTAATAAGTTGTATAGTTCATTTTTGTTTTACTCTTGTAAATATTAGTTAACAATATCTTAGTATTATAATGTATACTGTTTTTATATATCAGGTGATTCTGTGTTGGCTTTTATTTAAGAAAGAACTACAGTATATAATAACTGAACTTTGTAATAAATATAATGCATATTATCATGGGCGCCGGCAGAAATAATTTCCAGGTGGTGCAGATATCTTCGCCGTATATGATTGTTAATAAAAAATTGAAATTTTAGTCGGAAACATCTGAAGCCCGGTTTATTTCATGTTCGAGACATTTACAAATTTCTGACTTATTCATTATGAATTTATTTTATAGGAACGGCTTTTTATTTCAATAATTCCTGTTGATCCCGAGATTCCGAAGGGGTGCAAGTGTACCCCCCTGCCGGCGCCCATGCATGTTATATAATTAGTGTCAATTGAATTATATCAAAAATTTATTTGGTTTTGTTTTGAAGGTAAATCATCATTGCTTTTTGAGTATTATGTTAGACTTTTAAATAAAATATTATTTTATTTGAACTAAAAGCATGTGGGAATTTAAAACTAATTTTTTATAATTTCATTATATAAATCAATTTGCGTTGCCGCTTAAAATTAATCATAATTCAATTAAATAAGGTTCAAATGATAGTTTCATGTTAATTCCATTGATCCTTAAATCCAGCTCCCTTATATTGTTCTCATGTTACCTGTTGAGTAATTTTGAATGTTCCGTAGAAAAAAATATAACAATTAGGGACCATCCATAAATTACGTCACACGTTTAGGGGAGGGAGGGTGTCGACGAAGTGTGACAAGGGGATGGGAAGGGTCCCAAATTTCGTGACGTCACATTTCCTAATTTACGTGTAAAAACACGAACTCTGCACTATTAACTATAATACTAAAAAACATTAATCAAAAACGTAGAATTGCAAAATATGTGACGTCACACTAGGGAGGGGAAGGGGAGTCTCACAAATGTGACCTGCGACAAGGACGGGGAGGGGTCCAAAATCATGAAGTTTGTGACGTAATTTATGGATGGCCTCTTATAATACAGTGGACTAATAATACGACGAACGTTTTGCTGGTTTTCAGACTAATGAATTGGTAGGATTATAGAGTACTACCACAATACCCTCCATCAGCCAGAATTATTTGAAAGAGTGCCTTGTCCGAAAAATTAAAAATCAGTTATTTATTTTATTATATAGTTTAATACTGATTTAGTAAATTAATCAGCAAAATAAGAGTTTTATTATAAACAACATCATAATATAATATGTGGAATACGATTTTCTTTGTCAGTGTTATATGATAGATACGTATTATCAGATTTTATAGAAAATAAATATACAGTACACAATGAACGCGCTTTAAGCCGCTACCATAATGTAGTTAAATTCAAACAGAACGTCGATCACAATAGAAGAGACGCGTACAAGTTGCATTACATTATACCTATTTGTACAGTGGCGCCGCGCCGGCTTAATGGGGACCCACCGTCCACTTTATTCATACTTTTATCATTTATCAGAAAATTCCAGTTTTATTACAGGAAAATGTGAAGTTATCTGTAGTTTTTTTCTTAAGTAAAACTAATATATTGATATTATCATTGTAAAATAATACATTTGAACATAATATTAAATTTTAATTTAGAAATGGGTCTGGTTTTCTCTAATGCCTTTTTCCACAATTCCTTATGATCTTTGTAGATCTCATGGACTGCAGTCAGTTTCTGAATTGAAAATTTAAAAATGCTCTAAATAAATAATATATTTAGGGCGCTTTTAACGACCGTTTATACGTTATTAATGTAGGTGGGTACGGTTTGTGTGTTGCAAGGGTAAAAATACCGTGTTTTTACTATTTATAGATGAAAACAGGAACCAAATGTAATCCGAATATATTGTGTATTTATATATTTATCTAATTATTTATAAATAAATAAAAAAAAACGTGAAATATGTAAAATTAAAGAGATTATTTAAATCTGACTCCCCTAGCACGACTATGTCTATTTGTAACGCATAACTAGAAAAAAAGCACTTCGAATTATAATAAATACATTTTGTTTCTACCTTCTTTAAATAAGGAAGAGAATAGATTACTGAGGTTTGGTAGTTATCTGCTGAGTGGAGATAGAAGTTTTAATAATCAGTCATTGAGGGTATGTTCCGATATGCACTGCACAGTGCTATCACTAGAAAAATTCGTTACGTTATGCCGGTTGCACACCAAAAACTAAACTAAGCAAGCTAGGCTAAGCTAAGCTAAACTAATCAACTAAATTTTTCTATCGCAACGACGCAAAAGTTATTTTGAAGATTATATTTAAATAAAACCAAGTTGATGGGTAATTTTTATATATGTGATAGGAAACACCCTGATTTCGCAAATTTGAAGTAGCAGACCGCCTTTTAGAAGTCGAAACCACACAATTAACCATTTTTTGGGAGCACTTGTTTGCGACACGACACGATTTTAATATGGCGCCGGTCGCGGACGAATTAGTTTTATGTAACGTGCATGGTCATATGGCCACGGTACTACAGCAGAGAGGAACGCTTAGCTATGCCATCTCCTTAAGGTAACTGCTCTAAGACCCTGAGTGATTCCTGGCAACCAAGAGCAGTGTTGCCATTACAATATATGTTAAGTTGATACATTACATTACCTACCTGCAGTCAGGTTAACGCTCTACCTATGTGCAAAAGTGACTACCTACAACCCAAGGTTCATCCCTATACTTGACTACAACCCACCTGTAACGTTGACAAAACGTTAATATTTTGATCTGTCATCTGTGATGAGTGATCGGATTCGGATTTCGGAGCTATTTCGGAGTTGTGATTTCTAACTCAGTAAATACCTACGTAAAAACAGATAATTTTTAATCCAAGAAAGTAAAAGAACAGTGTTCTAATGACTGAACCAGCAGAAAAACTAATAGAAGGATGGTCAAAAGAGGAAAAGTTCAATTTATTGCGAGCTATGAGGGAATTCGGTTCCAGCGACATTGAAAAGATTCAAAGTCTTATAATCAGCAAAAATTGTAAAGAAATTGCTAAAGCAATGGAATACTATAGAGCTAAAGCATTTATAAATCCTCAAGTTCTACGTAAGAGAGAGCAGCGCAAAAAATATATTTGTACAACACCTTTAGGATGTTGGGCTAAGGCTCTCACTGATACCAAAAGTTATGACGAATTAAAAACAGACATAGCTACTGCGCTGAGACTAATAGCTGACTTTGAAGAAAGATCACCAAAAGCTTGTACGGAGCAGTATAATTTTGGGAAGGTATACCATACATTAGCAAATGCTTTAGATGGTAGAACATTGACTGATGACCCTAAAGAAAATACTTTACTAGAGAAATGCTTGATTGATACAGCTAATGCTAGTAAAACACTGAAAACATTTTGTGTACAGGATGTTATTAGTGATATGGAAATATCTTCTGATTGGCTGGATGACAATATAATACATAAGGCAAATGAAAATGCAGAACTTGCTAATATAAGATATATCCTGAATCAAAGAGAATATAATCCTTTAAAGTTATCTGAAAATCATCTGAAGATAGACTTAAATTAGTTTGTCATTCTTTATAAATATGCAAATGGGTATTTAAAACAATGTTTTACGAATATAGACACTTGATTTGATGCTATACAGTGATATTACAAATTCCAAGATTAGGCCTACGTTTTGTCTCTTTAAATAATAAATGTGGCTCCTCATTCCAGATGGATACAATTATATTATGTAGATAATCAAAATTGTACAATTATTAAATGTCTTGGTAATATTATTTTTTTATATTTCAATTATTGAAAGAAAAAAAAAACATTACAAAATTTATGATGAATTCAACCATTTTATAAATGTATTGAATAATCTTAAGGCTACTTGTACAACTCTGTCCCAGAAGCCCGGTTCTTCTTCTGCCTTTGCAGATGGAACATATTCTTCACTTAAATCTTCTACTTCTCTTTTATTCCTTAACCAATTTTCATTTTCCTCAGATCCACCTGAAATTGTATGTGAAAAACTGTTAAATGTACATTAATGTGTATTAAAATTTAAATAGTGCTTTGTTAGATAATTGTTTGCCAAGAAATTAAAGCACAATTAAGTCTTCCTTAATGTTTTAATTATCTTAGATTGTTAAAGCTTAGGAAATGATTACTTACTTAGAGATTCAAAGCCTGATATCTGGAAAAAAAATACACTAAATTTACACATCTGGTTAAATATATTAATATTATTATAACTTACTAGTTGTACCCACTGTTGTATTGTGTAGAATTTTAATAATGACATAGTTTTGTTCATTTCTTTTGATTTATCACCATACCATAATAATTCATGAATATCAAAGCAATTAACATGAGGTGTAGACAAAGTTATTGATTTAGATTTTAGACCAACATTTATATTGCTATAAAAGGTGGCCTGTCCATGTGCTTTCCAAAGCTGTCTATTTCTGTACCACATCTCATCAAAATCGGTTTAGGTGTGAGTGTAATGGAGAGACAAAGTTAGTTGCATTTATATTTTCACTTGCTTAATAAAAAATAGTAATTTAAAAGACCTACCTTGAGTGCTATGCAAGTCGTGAAGCAGAATACCAGCCCAAAAATAACAATTCTGCTCAGCATGATGATATTATTATCAATGTAAGTACCCACACGATAGAAGTCTATTTAACATTGAACTTGCGTTTTATAGGAAGGCGTGGTGGTTAGCGGAAATGATGTAGGTACCTAATTACTGTGTGCCATTGTGATGACAAGTTTACGTCTTCAATAAAAACTTTATTACCAATGAAGTTAAAAAATTTAAAAGTGCATAGTATGTTTGTTATGCTTTCGCGCTAGACATCTGAAACTACTTGCCTTGAAGAGTGACAAGATTTATTAAACTTAAAATTTTAGAACATGGTTCTTAATGGCATGAATTCAAACAGTTTTTTAGGAGACCAAACAGATTTTTACTAATCTTTTAATCCATTTACTTACTTAATTTTTTTATATTTTTAATCACCTCGTTCTAATTAAAAATTATATTTTGATAAACATAATATTGCTACTACTTTGCTTATAGCCTATAGGTACAATAGGAATCATAAATAACATAATTAAGTATAATTATAATCCTGAACCCTGAAGGTGCAACAGATTTTTTTCCCCAGACTCAAAACCCACATATTTACAAAAACAAAAAAAAAATTGATATTTTAAACTAGAATACCTAAAACAAGTAGCCCGATTTTGATATCAGCGAAGAGCATACTGTCAACCTTAAAAAAACGGTAAGGTAGTACAAACTTATAACATCTCTTTTTGTGTCCTTTTAGCTTTTTGGTATATGCCATTATACCTAAAATAAATAATAATTAAAAAAATATATATTAATTAGCTGATTAATCAGTAGTAAAAAAAGTATAGGAAGAATGCTTGAGCAGTGAAGGGTTAAAATAGAATGGATATACATACATAACATGTATATGTATACGTGAAGAATGGCAATTGTGTGACCTTTGTTACGGCAGCTGCTTCAGCACAATAGAATATAGATACTTACTACATAGGTAGTCTATTCCGTGATAAGTAGAATAACTATAAACTTAGCAATAAATTTACCAAATTACTATTATTGATGACTATTATATTATATAAGGCAAGTTTACAATAGGTGCAACACTTGTTAACTTGATCTCTGTTATGGATCAAACAACCCATTATACTCAAAAAGATTTATTTTATTGTATGAATAAGTGTAAATAAAAAAACAAAAATAACTCTGCAGTGAAAACCCATACCTACTACTTAGTGATAAAGAAGCACGAATTTTTAAATCTGTTTCTCTATCATTCTATTTGAGGTAAATAAGTAGTTAATAGTGTTCTTATCATTCAAATAAAATATTTAAAACAGAATAAAATTGTTTTGCTTCTCCTTGAATTGAACCAAACTACTGACCCATTCAGCTATGGAGGCAATTATCAAAATTGTTCATTTTTATTATTAATATAGGTATATTTTAATCAAATTTTGTTTATAATTGTCACAAAACATAATTTATTGCCATTACAATACTACTAAAACTATTTTTTTGACGCGCCAAATCCTGAGAATCCCATTATTTGTGCAAGTTCAGATTGAGCTGGTCCATCTTCGTTGTCATCATCTTCTTGCAGCTTTCTCTTTTTATCCCGACGTCGCTCACGCCTTAATTCCTTTAGTCTCGCCTCTTCCTCCGCTGCTTCTTTTAGCCGAGTGTCCAGTTCATATTCTTTCTTTTTTTCTTCTAATTTCCGTTTATTAAGTGCAAACCGTGCCTTAACCTGGAATTTATTAATAATTATTAATTAATAAATGCAGTAAAACAACTACTTACAGAGTTATTACACAGTTTTTAAATACCTACAAAATACACTTTTTCTATTCCTGCTGCATATTTTTGGCTTCCAAATAAGTTTTAGTTTATCTAGAACCTTAGTCTTTTAAAATTAGTCTTAGTCTGATAAGTTAAAAAGCATGCCTTAAAACCTTTTAGCTAAATGCACTTAAAAAAATTGAAGACAATTTAAATTATACCATATTAACAACATGTTAATTCTAAATAAGAATACTTCAGAAATGGATGGACTGATTTTCAAATTGTAGCTAAGATTCATATTCACCAAGTCAGCTTATAAAAAAAAAAAACATCAAAATTGGTATATTCATTTAGAAGCTATAATATCACAGACATGTTAAATATGTCTATCTTTTAGGGTCGGGGGTTACAAATGTTACTACCTGATCTAATGAACTTCTCTCTATTTTCATGGACATTCCAAGATTTCTTTGATGTTTCTTGCCATTGATATGATCAAGGAAGTTGATTGAGTCCTTAACAACGCAGTCACATACATTGCAGTAGTAACCACCAGATTGAGAAGTTGGTGTGTTTTTTGTAATAACAACACTTTTCCCTAGTTTAGAATCTAAGTCTACTTTGTACTCGCGCTGCTTGAGAAGTTCTCTTTTTATGGGTGGAGCTGAAAAGTAAAGCAAATGAAAACATACTTAAAGGTTTTTATTTGTTAAATGCTTCAGAGCAATATGATTTCCATTGTTAAAAACTAAACAATATATATATCAAAATTCAATAAGATAAGGTGGAGCATAAACTTGTTCAGGTTTATCCATCCACCAAATTCGTCATTGCAATATGTATAAAAGAAAAACACACACATTAATTAAAGACTGCACGCATATACAAAAAGTGGATACAGGATGTATTCACAATAGATGAAGAAATACTTTCATTGTGAGTATTTTATTGTCACTAGTATAATGATTCTTTAATTTATATTTTTAATTATTGTTATATCATTTTTGGTAAGATGTTCATTAAATTTAGAATTATGTAGTTCTTTTTTAATGTAATTATTAAGTTCTTTTCCCACACAAATTATTGTACTTAGATAAGCTGTCAACATATTAAGTCCAGATTTATTTTAAGTGAAGCTGTAGGAAAAAATAATATATAGATTCAACGCAATGGCTGATTTTATACCTTTTTTCTTTGAATGTTCTTCTTCTTCCAATTCTGCTTGCAATCTCTCAGCGGCAATTTTTTCAAATTCATCTTTGTCCCACTTTCTGCGATGATCATCTGGTCTCATACTCATCGTGGTATTTTAGTTTCTAGAAAATTTTGCAAATATTAAATTATCAATAGGTAATGGAATAATAACCAGTGTGTGTTGTGTAAAGAAATATGGAGTAAATTTGTATTAAGTGTAAGGGATTTACTAAAAGTTACAATTGATTCCCTAATAAATTAAAATTATTACAAACCTAAGTGTAGTGTGTACAACTAAATACTAATAGGTAGGTCTAGGCATCTACCTAACTTTATTGATAAACACACATTTAACGTTTGACTTTACGATACTGATAAATGAACAAATGATTGACAGTATTGACACTCGACATTAATGACATTTAAGTAGCCGTCATTTAATTGACATTACAGCTACAGACTAAATAACATACAATAAAAAAGCCTACACTTTTGTCTGTAAATACAAAAACAAAAAATTAAAACTAAGGTTTTTAGGTTGGTAGTATTTAAATTATACGGTATACCTTACTATAATTTAAATTCTTTGTATTTAATATTTGATAAATGTTTATCTACTGAAATTTCTGATTTTAATTCCTAAATTTGATTAAGTAATATTATTTATCTCCTTACCCATTTTAATGTAATCATAACAATTTTGACCTAAGATCTCGACAGTTGAACTCACTTTCGAACTTACATCACTTGGTCTTGATTGGTCGACTAAGATTTATTGATACAGCGTGAGTTCCATAAATTAATAATACCTCTGCTGCAACTATAGGTACTTATAATAATAATAATTGGGACAACTCGCATACAATGCTCTGATACCAAAAAAAAACATGGTAGGTAATTAGAAACAACGAGGGTACCACAATAAATACATAATTATAAGTTTATAAACAACCAAGACTCGGAAACAAATATTCTTTCTTATTACGCAAATAAATACACCTAACGGTATTCGAACCCAGGACCTTTTGGCGCAAAAGGCAGGAGCACTAACTATTGCGCCAACCGGATTTCAATTAATGTACCTACTATTTATAAAATAAAAACTTACCCGTAGGTAAACAAAAAACATCTTTGAAACAATTATAGCAGTAGATAATATTGTCTTTCCCATGCCCTAGGAATTAAAGGCTTTGACTTGGTATATCTTATGAGTTGTGTCTTTGTATCAATAGTAAGGTATTATAGATAATTTCTAAGTTTGCTGAATTCATTATAATTATTGTTTCGGCCATTTAAGCATCCTCTGTATGAAAAAAAAATTGTAAGCTTAAAAAAAGAAATTTTATTTTTGTTAGAAATAGCATCTCTCTCAGGAAATACAGTAGAACTGAAATGAAAACATCCACTGAAACGACAATTTTCAAACAATAAGTTGTTGAGAGGGAATGTTTTTTTAATTGTGTTACAAACCAATTGGGCATTTACGGACTGTAAAAATTAATGCGCCCAACCTATTACCAGACCCAATACAGTCAGTATTGGGTCATAAATTCGAGTTGAGTCCTACGTGTCAAATCCCTTTAAAAAATAAATTTTGAAATATTACGTTTTAACGTATTTTAACATAACCTTAAAATTGGTAACGCCGCCGCCCGATCAGTGCTAATTAATCATATTTAATGTTTTCTCGCTGTAAGTATTGTTTTCTTTCGTTATATTTTCGTGTCATAGATTATAATAGGTCTCTTTTTTTCTTTTTCAACCTTCCAAAGTGTTAATAAATAAAGGACTCTCGTTTATAATTCGAATTTCTGTAAATAAAATGGTTATCAATTTTTATTCCTTTATTAATGTATAGTAATCGTTCTAAAGTTTGTTAATTTATTTAAAAAAATTAAATGACATTAAAAAGCAGATTTTGAATTAATTTATTACCTACGGATTAAAATGTAACGAAGAAGAAATAAAACGCCTTACGAGAAATCTTATTCAACTCAGAATAGAAACTTGACGTTGATAAATGAAAAAATTCCATTTATTAAAGTACGAGGCACGATTAATGCCGTTTAATCGTAATATATCTCATAATAAACATAATTCAATTTCTCCGTTCATTTCTTCCTCAATACGCTAAAGTTCTAAGAATAGATTGTAAGTACCAAAGTAGATTTATAACATCTCAAGACAAACTTTTTAAACAGTTTTTTTTTTTCGGGAGATTTTATAATTAATAAGACGTACTTTTATGGATCTACAGGTTTATAAGTAGGTACTTATTTGTTTGGTTCTGATACTATATGGCACAATAAAACTTATGTATTATGTACTTACCAAGAAACACATGATGAAATTTAAGAAATTGAACTACCAAACTTCAGATTAAGTTAATTTAAAACAAGTTTTATTAAAGATTAAAATTTACTTATCATCCTGAGTTTATTATCCTATTTTTTAAGATATTTTAAAGTTAGCAAAAGTTCTTGAATATGTATGAAGACTCAAGACAGGACGTTAGAACAAAGCTTCAGCACTGATATGGCAGTACTTATTTTGTAATAACGTGGATTTTGTAGCGTCACCTAAAGTAAATAGTATCTATACATTAAAATGTTATACAAAAAGGTTTATTAATGGATTATATAGTTAGCGCTTGCTTCGTTAAAAATAAATAGCCTTTCATTTCTAAATTAACTGTTTACAATAATTTATTATAATGATTTTTACACTAATTATATGCTATTGTTAAATTGCTCACTTTGTTTATTTTCTTTTCGATCTTCTTGTTAGTTAAGTTAAAAGTAAGTTACCAACTTAGTTATAAATAATACTTTTCTACTAAACACAAATATATTGTTTATTTAGGAACCCCTCACGAGTGAAGGCCTCTTCCAAGGTTCCAAGGTTTCATTATTCTTTCTTGCGATGATAATCTTCTAATATTGTAGGTAGATATGTTGAGCTAATGTAGTTTCGCGTTTTTAATGTATTTTTTTATGTTCGTGTAGGCATGCTAGGTTACCAAACAAAAATACGATACACACAAGTTGTTTTTTTATAAAAAATCCTTCTTAATAATAAAAATATATCTAACTAAGAAGTATTTCTCTTCTGAACTCTAACTACCTCCTTGGCTAAGAGGTTCACGAATCTACGCATTGCGCTGAGCTCGAATTCTGAAAAAACAAATAAATGTTTCCTTTAAGTGGGCAAGTGAGCAATGGGCTCAGAAGGCTGAATTTCCTTACTGGCACCTACTGGTTTGTAAAGAAATAAACCTAGAAGTTACGAAATTCACCTTTTCTACGGAAATAAAGTAAAGAGAAGTTGTACGTGAAAATTAAGCGCTTAAAATCATGCGCCGCAAGTTCGTTAGCGATTATGTAGTATCTTGCATCGTCACGCTAAAATTCAGTGCATATTTCAAGACACTTTTACTTTAAGCAGCTGATCTGAAATGGCTCATCACTTAAGTACTCATCACTTACTTAATACCTAGTTGTTGAATAAGTTAAAATAAGAAAGATAAATGGCTATTTTTGCTTTATTTATTTTTCTTTAAATAATGAATGTATGGCCGTCTTGGTTCGTTTTCGATTATCCCTTATCAAACATTGTTTCGTTATTTTAAAAGCTGTAACCATAGAGTTCTTACTTTTGAAGTAATTACTTTATGAAAACTCCACTTTTACATTAAAAAGAAGAAATTTTAATTAACAGCGGATTTGGTCCATTTTCATGAAATGTATACCTATTTATACTAACCGTAGTTTCATTTAGTTTTATTAGGTGTACTAGAACATTTAATCACCTGTAACTATTTCTTTATAATAGTTATAGGTAGCTGTTCTCTGTGCCGACACTAAAGAAAACAAAATTGCCTAAAAAATCTCCTGTCAGAAATCCATTAAAATTTGTCCATAAATAATAGCTTTTTGTTTTAAGAGTCATTTTTATTTTTTAATTATCCTTACGTTTAGTAAAACGTTTTTGTTTTGATATTAAAGACACTTTAATTAAATTTATTAAAAGCCTTTTAAGGGTAAGATTAAATTAGAAACAATTACCAACAAAACGAACCAAAACTGTCCGTATTGGAAAAGCAAATGGAACCCTCCTATAACTATCTGTGTACAAAGGTAAAAGGTTGTTTATGTCATTTTTTCCCGACAAAGGTTTTGGACAAGATAAGCTTCCCTCTCATTGTTTTTGTATTAAAGCTCTTCATTTGACCTTTGGTTTATGATCTTAAATTATCTTTCATGTGATCTTTACCCGAGTAAGTAGATTTACTGAATAAAATAATTTTATATAAAACGAAGACCTCAAACCCAAAATTTGTTCTTTTAATGTTATTACATTCACTTTATTTTCTGTGAACGTCAATAAGTAGCCATAGTCTACCACAGATATAGATACCTCTGCGTCTGTTTAATAATCATTTTCTTTAAAGGAAAGTTAAGTAAACTTATTATTATTGACAAATAGATTTTTTATTTATCTCTTCGCAAAACGTGCATTTTAATGCCAGGTGTGTGACCAGCAACTGAGCTACAAAGGCGATTACGACGTACGAAAATGCATGTGGTATTGTCAAGTGATAGGTCTTTTTGATACTTACTTAATAAATTTAAATAGAAGGATATATATTTTTATAATACATACTATTTATATTATTAATTAAAATTCCATACAATATCAAGAAATTCATAAACTGAAAAAATCTGAATGTGTGTGGAGCATAGTGACATTTTATGGAATTCTAGGCTTTCTGAATTAAGAAACGGAACTGAATTAAGAGAAGGAAATGTCTCCAGACAATTCCGACTGTGTGAGGCCAGTCTAAGTAATTTCCTGTTGTCTATTTTTCTGATCGATAAAATATTTTACTTTTACATAAAATATTTAAAAAATTTAATTAAAAATATCGAAACTGTTATGGTTGATTTCAGTCAAAATACAAAGCTTTTAGGACCAAAATTAATCGAAAACATTACGTGTTTAGATTTATTAAACAAAACTTTTGGGTACAGTAGATTAACCTTATTTTCATTTCCAGATATGTTAATTTTACTAATATTAGCAATTATTAACAATTTGATTGGGAATACGAGTCGCTAATTTAATTGATTGTTAACAGCTCTAATGTGACAGATCACCCATTTGTATATGACCGTTTTAAAGCGCTCTTAAAAGTTAAACTACCACTTTCGTTAAAATAAAATGTATACCAACAAATACCAGTTGAATTGATACCTTCTTTTTGTTTTTTTTTTAAGGTCGGTTAAAAAGACATAAAAATGTGGCTCCATGTTTCTAGGGTTAATGTAGGGTTAGCTTATAACAATAAAAACAATACCTAAGAACAACCAAATTCAGAAGATCATCATCATTATGAAAATATCTTTTTTTTATATAACATAGGAGGTAAACGGGCAGGAGGCTCACTTACAAGCAATACGCCGCCCATGAACACCCTCAACGCCAGTTGGGCCACGGGCGAGTTGCCGGCCTTTTAAAGAAAACGCTCTTTTCTTAAAGGTCCCTAAATCGTAATGGTTCGGAAATACTTTAGAAGCCCTATAAATAGAATATAATATATCGTAAATAGAATAGGAAAAAAATTAAATTTCTCATTAGTTTTTCTTCATAAGACTTGGATTTTCTTGTCTTATAAAGAATTTCTCTAAATTATGTTAAGATTTGAAACACAGGATTCGAAAGTTATTCGTCATTATTTAAACATTATATTTAAGAAACTTCATGATATGTTTGTGTTTCATGATTAACTAATTTATTTTAAGTTAAATATATGGCTTAAAACTGTAAACAGTAATAACTTTATAAGTATGTAAAGTAGGAAACGCGTATTTATATAAATCTGACTTTTAAGTAAATATAATACAAGCCAGTCTACAAAGTTGTAAAGGCACATCTGTATACACTAAAATGTGGTAGCGTCTAAATAGGATTACATTCTGTGTAGCACCGTTTGGCTGCACTGTCATTGTTCAACATCTTCAGCTTAAAGCGAGGTAATCTGTTGATACTTGAGACTTGATAAGCAAGCTGTTATCGCTAAGTCCAGCTCGCACAAGTTTATTAAAATTATACCTACTTACAACGATAGAACGGTCAAGTTTCAAAGTCAGTCTTAGGTTTAGATTATATTGTTAATACTTCATTATTACTGAATAGTTAACAATACCTTATAAAATACACAATAATTTAAGGACAAAAACTGACCTCGCTTTTAATAACTCTTGCTAGCTTACTGATTATTTAATCTATAGATTTAAGCTTGATGTAGGTATAAATTTTACTTCTTGTTCTTGACAATATATGTCAACACACCCAGATATATACGGGATATGAAATTGCCTTAACGCTGAAGCAAATCAGCGTAAGTGATAGTAATACAAATTCACCGCATCAGCCAATTAATGTTACGACGACGCAATTATGCTATTAGCTCTAGCGTCAACCAGTTCTGTAGGTAATAGGTTTTAGGTGAACCGAGTGGTTCGGCGCTCAGCCCAAACCAATTTAGGCCTTTGATATCAGCAACTAGTAAGTACGCATTGCACTATCTTGACTATGAACGTCTATTATTATTGATTCGAATAAGCGCTGTAAATCTTATTTTGTGCTATAAAATAAGATTGTAAATCGAATTTTAATCCTGTTAAGTTGTTTTATCGCCTAATAGCTTTTGTCACGTTTATTTAATGTGAGGATAAAAGAGTTTTGGTTTCAAGTAACAAATCACTAAGTTAATTTAAATAGCCAAAAATTGATAAAGATAAATAGGTAGTACTTGATTTTGCTATAACTCTTGATATAATTCTCAAAGGTATATTATTATTTTTAATTTTAACCCAGACAGTCAATTGGTTCCGCAAACATAAACAAATATTTCTTAATATTTCCTTAGAAATTATAGTTGCTTTAAAATTTGCATGTAGATTAAAATTTGCAAATGTTTGAGTAATATCAAAATAGCATTAAACAGCAGGATAATATCAAGAATGTACACTCGTGAATGTAATTTATGTGCATGACTCCAACTGCACAAATGTGAGGCTTAAGTAAATGTTTTGTAGAATATTCAGTTATAAATTGAAAATAGTTTGACAACTTGTTTTGGTTTGGCGCAAATACTAGGAACGCTTTTGCGAGAATAGATGGAGAGGCCACCGCCAAGTTTGAAATAATTGTCAGGCAGCGCAAAGAGAAAAACGAAAACATAATTCGTCGGGTGATTTGTTTTTTTTTTAGATAGATTAGATAATTGCCATTGATATACAGCTAATACTTATGTTATTTTTACTAATTGGTAGCTTCTGAAGCTCGCACTGAATTTATAGTTTAATTGAAGGTTTATAGTTTAGTCATGAATACAGCTAAGAGGTTTTTCAAAATGTCTAAATTCTATTTGGAATTTATTTGAACAGATTTTAAAACAACCCAAAAATGATACTAGATAATGAAAATAAATACTTAAACAATAACAAATGTTGATCCAAAATCTCTAAGTTGATTTTCCAGCGTAGGAAAAAATTCTGATAAATACGTAGTTGTTCCGAGAGCTTTTTGAGGATTCACAAATGCTAATTCAAGAACCCATTATCCACTACAATCCTAGCAAAACTAGAGATAACGTCATATTATTCAGAGAATTGATCATAACTCTCACATTATTATCAAAAAATTGAAAGATAAATGAATAATATAAAGAAATGGCACATTTTTCTTTATCGAACAAATCAAATAAGTATCTAATACACTTTTAGAAAGATATCTGCAATAGCCAAATAAATAACATCGGCGTGAAAATAACAATATCTCGCGGAATTGCTTGGTAATTTTTCACTGTACTGTCAAATGCTCGTATAAGATATTGGAAACAATTTGAGAGATATCTTGAACGTTCAATAGGATATTTTGATGAAACTTCTACTGTATGATTAATTTTCTACAAAAGTTACTTCGATTTGGAATCAGCTGTTATCAATATTTAGGTACCTATAACATAAGAACTGGCTATTACAGAGGGACAGCGCTGTTTCATGAAATTGATGAATACTAATGTTTCATTAATGGGTGGCTGTCAATGGCTGTCATTCTACATGTCCAACTACGGGTCCTTCGCTCCATATTTTATAAAATAAATCGTTTCTTAAAACACGTATATTTCCTTAGTCATAATAGGACGTTAACCGTTATTAGTGTAGCGTAGTTGCAAGAGTCGCATAGCTCGTGCGTCCGGCAGGCCGGTTAGACTCATTAATTCTCAACAAACACTGGCCAGCCGCTGTGTGAGAATGACAGCACTCGTTTGTTATCCTATATGCTATATTACGAGCTCAATACACTAGCATTTACGCTGTGCACAATATTTTCGTCTGTCGGAATGGAAACATTACTCCACAGATTTCATGTAAAGCAGTCACTTGGCACTCGAACGGCGTTTAAGGCAGCAATAAAACTAAACATACGAAGTGCAAAACTGGTTGTTCACGAACACGTTGAAACTTAACGATGCCATCTTCTTGAAGTGCTGTTCGTAGGAGTACTGAACTAACTCTATGTTCTACAACATTCCGTAATACTCATGAAGACTGCACGTCATATGAGTATTAAACAAGGTTGAAAATTTGAGCAGAGTTAAAGGATTTTCTCCACAGCAATTTATTATATTAACTATAATATTAGATACCACCATACTATATCTGTTGTTCAATTTATTATATTTCTAAAATAAAGGGTAAGTGCTGCTACATAATACAAAACATATTATATCCAATTAACCAGCTTAAAAGAAGTACCTACGCTGATTAATTGTATGTCGTAGGGAATCAAAAGTTGTGTAAATTTTTGCCTGATGGTTCATTTTTAAGAGAATGAGTTCCTTTTTTTATATAAATATTATGTATTATAATATTGATTCAAAGTTTAGATTAATTTCCTTTTTAACTGTTCCTAAAAAAAAGATTGTTTACAGATTATAGAGGATACGTAATGGAGAAGTTTACCTTTTTTTTAATGGATAAATTATAAAAATTTGAGTAAAATAAAATAAACACGTGAAAAAATCAATAAATATCTCTAGAAATAAAACAGTTATGGGACTTTCAAGTTGCGCTTGCAACAATAGTTTGTTACACGCGGATAGGCCAAATGACGTCACATGCGAATCATAAATACGTAAACTTCAATAATCTATTTCTAACAATAAGTAATTTATTGATGGATTTTAAAATTTTCAATGATTGATTAGTTTTGATCTATATTTTAATACCATTACGTTGAATATGTTATTAACAACATCATGAAACTTCTCCATTATAATTGGTATCAGGGCTTGTCAACATATAATATTCAATGTATTTTCGGACAAGACTAGTAATATCAGATGTTAACAATCACGATGTAGCTTTGAATGGTAAAGCTGAAGGTATTATGAGGAAGGTTATTAGTGTTGATGGGTACAAAGTGTAGGCTTAACCAATTACAACGCTTCCCTTTCTGCCCTTGCCTGTCCGAAATATATTGTAAATAATTAACGAACGGTTGAATTAGGAGCGGCTTATACCCAACATTGATGTTCATAATGACAAATATGAAGTTTCTAGGACCTTTCAAAGGGTTTAGATAGCATAATAGTCTAAGTATAAAATGACAAGCTGTTGTTTTTATGTATGAGTTTAATAAACGGCAGATTTACTAAAATTTTGGATAAAAGTGAAGTTTAACTCGTGACATCGTATTTTTTCATACCATTTGCACGTATAATCAGAAATTTAATTTATAGAAAGAAAAAGATAAAATTTAAGTTGTACTATTTCATGACCAATATCACATAGCTCTTTTGGTCATGCGTCTGACAATAAAGAAAATCTTGACCTAGATTCACAGGAAAACAAACATCATATCGGATTTGGAATCGACAGCAGGGACACGAACCTGTAAAAAGTATCGATGGAACAACAGTGTGACTTTACTTTTTCATACTATTTTACGATTCTTTTTCAAAACAGGAAAGGAGTACACAAAATCCTATATTTATTCTGAAGATTTAAAACAAACCTGACCAGAAGCGACGTCCTTTGTTCTCGTAATAAACTGTCAAGCCACAAAGAATCTCACCGACACCGGATGTCGTCCTGAAATTTAAGAGCTCATGTTAACAGGATATTCTATTCAGATTCATTTTATATGAAAAAATAGTAACTGTAAAGTTTGATAAAAAGTTTTTTTGATATTCAACACCTTTAGGTTTTATTTCTTGGTGCTACAGCTTAAATGTACAATAACAAAAAAAAGAAAAAATAATAATTTGTGAGCAGTTTGAAAACGATTTTGATCATTTGTCATCATCTTTGGAAAACTTACAAAAAATATATTCTGTAATACATATATTATACTCAATTATAATAAAAGTATATTTTCTGCATGTCATTTATTAAACAAAAAATATTTTACTAGTATATATATTTTACTTGCGTATTAAAAATACATTACATATCATTGAAATTTTAAGCCTCGTCGTGAAGTGACTTGACCGAGATTGTTCTTAGCAAGATTTCATCAACATCACTAAAGCCATTTAAAAGATATTCTAATTTAATGTTAAAATATCAGTGATTTGTATTTTTTCTTAAATGTCACTATTTAATGTCTAATACGAAAAGAGATTACCACGTCACTCAAAAAATTATGATATTTTTGCACTCAAATGTTAGATATATAAAATTTGATTAATAAAATTTAATGAGACCCCGGAGGTGGCAAATCAGTGATCGTTTCCGTGGGTCTTAAGCGGAAATTGAGAAAGTCAACCGTCGGCCGGCATGACATCATTACGAAAGAACTTATCCGATTTCCTGCAATTTGCGTTGGGACGCAAAGATGGGTCTTTGCTCCTTATTTGTGACACTTTTAGCTTGCAATCTTACTCATGATAGAAATGTAAAATCAGTGAATATTACTAATTAGTTTTACTCTTTCTTTCATACCTATTTGCATCAAATGAATGAAATGGAAATCCTTATTAAAATCAACTTGAAATTGAAAAAGCTCAGAATAATTATATTTTTATGATTTTAACGTTTCATTTTCATCTGAGTCTATATATAATAAAGTGTAAGCTTAATTAATATGTTGTATAATGATATAACGATATACCTTCTAAGGTTTAAGTGTGATATTGAATATGTAAGCACTGACCTCAAAAAATCGTAGGACCTCAAAACCGAGTAGGGCACAATTTAGATTTTATTGATTTTCTAATTTAGTTCAAAATATCTATTTTTTATATTGTTTACCTTAATTTTATGGAAAATCTCACGTAAAATATAAATTTTGAGGGCCTTATTACAAAACAGAATAATGATGTTTCAGTATTGATTGCTAGGGTACAAGTCTAACGTTCATACAAATATGAATTGTTTTGGTTCAGTATCGTAGCAACTAATACTGTAACATCTATAGTCAATGTTTTGTAATAAGGGAATCTGATGGGAATTGCCTGACAAATAAGCGGTGAGAGCGCAGATTGTGGCCTCTTGGGACGAACTAGTCGAATGTTTTAGGTACTGCAGAGATTAGTTGTAACTTTAGTATATTGTTGTTAACTAAGTATTTAATAGTCAACGACTAAGTTAAGAATAAATTAGTCAAATAAGGGCTTGTTAAGTTTACATTTACATATATATTACTAAGAGTAAATGTGATTTTGAATATTATAGTAAATCTAATGTGCCGTAAAAGTATATTTTTAAGGCGCTTTTCTTTCAAAATATCTGAATTTAAATCCTGCTTCAAGGCTCAAATTTTTTAAAAATATCTCTTAAAGAGCATAAAAGCAATAAAAGTCGATCTCAAATTCCTGGTATTTCTTTGAGTTCGCTGTAACCTTCGCTTGAAAAGATTGCACTTTTTAATTTTAATAAAGATAAGATTTTTAGCCTCCAGTTTTCTACAGTCGTTATTATTCAACAAGTTTTAGGTTTGTTAAATATTTAAAATTCTATTTAAGCAAACAAACGAAAAAATAAAAGAAGAGGAACTAAAGTAAGTTAAAAGATTTCATTTTATACTAAGTATTCAGTTGTGACAGTGAACCTGTCTTACTTTTTTGTAAATAAACTAAATTACTATTTATTTATAAATCACCAGCGACCTGCCAGTAAAATCTTTGCAGTCTTTGCATACAAAGAGATGGACGACGGAAGTACACAATGTATGTATAACATTGCGTAGGTATATATTACACCTAAATATTCTGTTAGTGAAAGCTTAATATTATATAAATACAATTCAATTTATTTGTATTTATAAAAAAAAATCAATAAAGAACCATTTAAATGATTTGATTGATACGAGGCATTGGTTTGATGTAACCAATTTGCCCTCATTTGTA
Source organism: Aporia crataegi (assembly GCA_912999735.1). Classification (NCBI taxonomy): domain Eukaryota; kingdom Metazoa; phylum Arthropoda; class Insecta; order Lepidoptera; family Pieridae; genus Aporia; species Aporia crataegi. The sequence goes on from OU538742.1 coordinate 1,670,688, forward strand.
ACTCGGCTGAAATCTGCCCGAAAAATGTCATCAACGATGATAAATGATCGTTTTCCAATTTATACAGATCATATACAGATATAAATACACGTGGCTGATGCCACATACATAAAACAATAGTTATGCCTCGCAATTTCATTCGCGTAATAATATGTCACTCATATGATTACGTTCTGAATGCTCTAAGATTATTTTTTACAGTTTAACCGTCTTCGTTTACGCGTCTTACGATATTCGTGTAACGCTGGAAATGCGAATGTTTGGATATTTGAATGTTTGTGACTCAATCACACTTACACGGCTGATTGGATTTGAATGAAATTTGGCACGCTAATATGCTCTGGATATAGTGTACTTTATGTACCAATAATGAGTTCTAGTGGGATACTTTAGAGTTACCAGTATTCTTTTTTTTAACATCAGTATAATTTTTTTTTTGTATATTATACATTTGACAATAGACATTACAAAATAAAGAAAGTCATGTTTTAAGTTATCCTTAGGGAACTATCCCTAAGGATAATTAAAAAAATACTTTATTGTAATTTGGATGTTTTAATTTTTATAATTTAGAGATTCGAGTATTCTATAAGCTATATAACATCACGTTACGACGAAATGAACACGCGTGAAACCGCGAGGCATAACTAGTAGGTATATATAGGATTATACTCTGTGGGATAAAACAATATTTATACGTTTTGCGCATCGATTGACAGTTGACACTCACTAGAGGGCTGCTTGTTTATGGCGGGATGTGGAATTTATACCCATTCGGTTGGTAATAAACTAGATAACTCAATTTATGGCACTTACACCGGTCATGAATGCCACCTTAGGTGTACGTAGAGCATACAGACTGCTACTATATTCTATAAGAAGGCATTAGGTAGTCTACGCGTTGGATGTATAAAGTTTATGTAGAATGGATTTTTTATATAATAGCGGACAACAGTTCATATATCTTATCTTATCCAGGGCTCCCCGACGGGGCGCACGTCGAACCTTTAGGTCCTTTTGTACTTACCCCATGCCTTACTCACTCACTCCAAGATTCCTGAAGAAGGACTGCATGAGCTTCAGGATGTCGTTGGATGCGAAGTGCCGATAGTCCTCTAGGTTTGGGTATGCCGATCCGTAGAGGTCCAGTCGCTTGCTAGTTTTTGAGTCACGCCTACATGCCTTATCGACTCTTCTTCTTCCCCACATGCTCTACATATTGGGGACAAACAGTTCATATATAATATACTATATTAAAATGATAATTTTATAATGCAATGAAATGATCTACTATAGGTAGAGTCTAATTATACATAGTTTAAAGTTAGAATGGATGTTTGCTACTCGATCACGCCAAATGGCTGTAAAACGTGGATATCCTGGAAAAGTGACCGCCTCCCATAGTGTAGTTTACACGCAAACATAATCTGGAACAATAAGTAGTATTTATTTTAAATACTTCAAAACACACATTAAAATAGTTGGTAGGTACTAGATCTTTATAAATTATACATTAAACATGTAATTATTAATTATTTCGTTCGTTGATCAAAATCGCTTAAAAGGGTAACAGTGAATTGATACAAGAAACATTATTTCGTTTTATTACATAATTGATTAATATTGGCAAGTCGAAACTTTCTCGTTCAAACAAAACTAACAATGTCAGCAATTGGCTCGGGGTGGAAAACATTAATCTGTATAAATTTTATCCGCCCCAATTACCCGGAAAACAGAACAACTGAATTTCCCAAGGCTTAGGAAATATTACATCTAATTGTATTTTATTGGATACAGTAAATAGATATTACTAGCATTTGCTTGCGGCTTTCTTTACGCAGAATAAGTAGTTATTGATAGATTGATCTTACTTTATGTGGTGACATGTCAATGAAGTTCGGGTCTGTGATGGTTTCGATTCACAACTGAGACCAATATGTATGCAGTATATTAAATGACTAGCTATGCCCCGCGGTTTCACCCGCATTGATTTTGTCGTGTGTATATTCCGTAATAAATATAATATGGAACAGAATTTTTCAATTCGAACCATTAATTTTTAAGATTAGTGCTTAAACACTCTTCAGTTTATAATTTTTGTGTAGATTATGTAAAATTATATACTTAAGAAACCTGTCATCTGCTAAAAAGATTAACAACTGAACTTTCAATATGCATTGTAATATTGCTAATGGATTTTATCAGACGTAAGTTAATGTTGTATGAATTATTCACGTCAATTTCATTTAAAATTACCATCTTATGTTTTATTATGAGATGAATACGCTTTTGAAAAGTTCAACAGAGTTATATACTTTATCTTATAGTCATTTAATATTCTTTTTATTATTAATCCGCATGATTTAGTTTATTGTAGCAAGAATATACGAAAATTTTGTTGAACCTTGTATTTCTTTCTTCAGTGAACTGTAATAATCCTTGGCGAAGCTTATAAATGTAGAATTTGTTGTAAATAATATATAGTAATAACCGAATGTTATTTAATGAAAATGTCAGAGTATTTCGACTGCTTTAGGTATATGTCTCAAAGTCGCATTTCTAATAAAAATGTTGTCGTACGATAAAGATCAAAATTGGAGCAAAAAGGTCTAATTTAATGTCCAATAAGTTTTTTTGGTTTAGTTAAAAGAAAACAAAAATATTCAAATCACAGGTAACAAATATAAATGCAACTGAATTGAAATTCTTCAATGCTTTTTTGAAATTGTAGGTAAACTAATGAGCTATACTATACAATCGAACCAATCAAAGGCTGCCAAATATTTTTGCATTGGATTCACCTTAGAATTGTATTCGAGACTAAAAAGGTTGATGTTTAATTATTTCAGACTTTTTTGAATATGTGATGAACGAGTTTGGTGGTCGAACGAGTCAAAGCCAAAAATGCGCTAGATTTTTTAAATATAATAGACAACTGAGCTGGCGAGTCCTGATGGAAAGAGATCACCGTCGCCCATGGAAAACCATATATATACGCGGTAAAGTAGAGTTGTCAGCCTTAAATTTATCAGATTCTTATAATAATTTTCCTTATCAAGTAAGTAGTTTCCCCATGTCTACCAAATTGAAATATTCCGTTGGTATTAATCAGAACATCTATTAATCGCATAACCAACAACAAAGCTACGCAGGAGAACACGGTATTTAAATGGAGCTACACTCATTCCAGACTCCTTTTCCATCTTAAAAAGTACCTATGAAAAGAATGTGGTATGTGTACTAAGGTAAGACAGAGATGTTTTAAGAGCGAGGTACAGTCTATTATAAAGGCTCAGGAAGATATGTAATGCAGTGGCGTTGGAATGCTTTTTGTTGTGTGGACAAAGACATCCGTCCACATAACACTTTGCAGAGAGATATTCTGAATAATTTCTGCTCACACTCATTCTGAAATTCGAAAAGCTAAAGTTGAATGAGTAAATTCACCATTACATTATTTATAGTAGTTTATAAATAATTTAAATAACTAATAAACTGTAACTTCTAAATTTCTAAACTTACCTTTCTTAAGTTTTAATTCAATTCAGGCTTTTACAATTTTATTATATTGAAACTTTTTAGGAATAGTTATACATTATCTTTCATTTTAATGCAAATTATTCACCATTGTTCAAAACATTTAAAAGCATAGGAGATATTTTTACTAACCTACTTAAGTGACTTTACGAAGCTATTCAGCTAACTAATACTCGTAAGAGGTGCGGTTCTCAAGAAAATAGGTAAAATTTTGTCGCATTCTTATCGCAGAGAAATATATTTGCTAGTTCTCTTGCGATTTAACAAATTTCATGGAAATAATTAATTTTTTTACGAGATATTAAGCAAACGTGCTGGAGGCTGATTTACGAAAAGTGGTCTGCCCCTCAGCGCCCCATGGACACCCTCAGTGCCTGTTACGCAACGCCAAAGGATCAAGCCGATCAGAAAGGATCTAGTTATCAACGATTCAAACCCCTCTACGCTGAATGCGGTCAAGAGGAATAAGATGATCTATTAAGATTTGGGAGCTCCCGCCTAAAGGTGAGAGCAGTACTCCATAGGGGGGTGAATTTGCGCTTTATAGAGTTGCTTATAGAAATGGCCAGATGTAAAGTACCGCTTCGCCTTATTGAACACTACAAGCTTCTTGGAGGCTAATTTAGTCTTTCCTTCCAGATGACCGCGAAATGGGTCGTCGTTCGATATGTTAACGGCAAGTATTGCGTTACTAGCTGAGGCAGTAAGCGGATTGTCTTGGAACAGAGGAGATACAACAAATGGTAACTATTTTGCGGCAAACGCGCTAACTTGTCTCTTCTTGGGTTTAAATTGGACTAAATTTAGTCAACCCCAATCAGTCTCTATGAAGTAGAGACTCGATTTCAGACACAAGCTGGTTCCTAAGCTGGTCGACGACTTGAGAAGTATGCATTGTAAATGTATTTGTAATTTCTGTTCCATCTCATAAAAATTCATTGTTAATGTACATATTTGATGATATGAATATGTTACATGTCAAATGTTACATGAGTTTTTGATACGAGAAATTATAAAAATTGAAAAAAAAAAATAGGTACAAAAAAGTTCTACTTACAGTCCCAATAACCTGTGTGCGAAAGGCAAAAACGGCAACTAAGTACGTTGAATTGCTGTTTGTACGTTGAATTTTGTGTTTGTTTATTTTCCACGCTAATATAAAAAAATATATTAATAGCATAGAGCATATAATCTATTATTTCTCATTAAAATAATAAGTTTACTTTACGCTCTAGCGACAGCACTCAGTTCACAGTTTTCTTAAACTGTAATCAGAGTAGGTAAGGAAAAAGAAGCAGATAGAACTCTGATTGCTCCCCGGGATGTATCCCCGCACCCCGATCGAATTTTGAATAATTGTGAATAAACAATTTAAAAAAAAATGAATCTGCCACAGACAACTTATTTTTCCTGATTGCTGAAAACTGTTACAGTGTTCATAAAACATTTTCCAATACCGAATACTCGTATATCAGCTACGTAACGCAGCTTTATGCCTTTCAATGTCGTTAAAAAATCGTAACGTAAAAACTTGGTATATTACGTCTCATGATGAGATTTCAAATAGCATTCATGAAATAAAGTGGAAGTACCCGTTAAGCTACTCACCTGCGCCTCTGTACACATTAATGTTCATCTGAAAGTGTGGTTATTTTTGTGATCCAGTTAAAAAAAATTATATTCAACTAAAGTACATATACATCACTTAAACTTAATAAATATAATAAATATTATAACAGATTTTATGTACGTAATGTTGGTTTCATTAAGCCATCATTTCCCATAATAATTAAGTCGTGTGATTTAATTTTTCATTTAAATATTTTAATCGATACGATTTAAGTTTTAATATTTATGTCGTAAATTCGATAATGTCTTCCTCTTTTCCTAAGGAATTTTACTATCCTTACTAAATGGTATTTTGTAATATAAACAACACTGAAACATATAACTTGAAAGAATAAAAAATTCTAACATCCCTCCCATTGCTATCTATAAATATATGAATTTAATCAATATTAAAGGTTAATAAGCCCATAATATTGATTATTATTTACTTATAAATGATTTTATTGTCAGATGTAACTTCATAAGGTTTTTAGATTCTGTTTTATTCCATAATCCCAGCCTTCTTCGTCACTGTTATACTTATTGGATACAAACATACACAAGTTTGTTTTAGAATGTTGCTAATTTCTAAGTAGCAATAACAATTTATATTTCATTGTACCAATTTGCATAAAAAGTGAAATGCAGGGTTCATTAAACCGTAACTAAGTATCTACAATGCCATCAATTAGTTTAATTACACGCAATTAGCAATGTTTCAATCTTAGTGGCCGGTCTCCTATTATAAAGACAATTTCAGAATGTCTTCATTTGTCCAATTTACGACTTTATTAGTATCTCTAGTAATTGACGTTTTTTCTTTCTAGTATATTGTATAAAGTTTTTTGCCTGTTTCCTTAAGTTTTACTCATTAAGTGAGTTAAGTCTGACAAATTAACTGTATAGATGGAGTATACTATTATAGGTAAGCGGACGTATTCAAAGATCCATTCATCGTACAAAGAGACATTTGTTAATAAAATTCATAGAAAATAAAATTTATCTATTAGTCATCGATTGTATAACCATAAATGCGTTATATGATCATTGCAATATACAGGACTTGTTTTGAAATCGAACTGTCTTGAAGTCAAACGTAAAATAATTAAAGAATCATATAAACATTTTAAACGACTCAAAATAGAGGTGTTGTTAACGATGTTTAGCGCAATCGTGAATCTGTGGCGCCATACCTGACAAAACAGTAGATTGATTTTATATTTTGATTAAAATTGTTACAATTGAGATTGTGCAAGGAACCTTGCAGTTTACATTTATCTTTAATTTAATTTCAAAGAAATTAATTTCCATATACACTTAACAACTTTGGTAATAAGTTATTAGCTTCAGAATCGACTTCTTATGTAATTAGCTTCGATGATATTAAGTCGTTCCCTAAAGACCTAATCAGAGCAGGCGATAAAAGCTGGTGTGTTCCTCATTCTTTCTAAGTCCCAGAGGATTCCAGTAAGTTGCCCTAACTCGTTCTGTCATTATGTTAATCTTGGCTGCGAACTATGATTTTATTATATGGTGATTGTATCCTTCAGTGACGTATTTTAGAATATGCACTTATCAAATCGGGCCTCTTTTATCCGATTGACCAATTGTAAACAGAAAAAACTGGTTCTAATTTATTTTGTATTCCCAAATTGTTATCTTAAAATTAAATTTTATAATAATTAAAGATGTGACAAATTCTAAAATTAATTTAAATTTTGAAAAGATTTTTTTAAGTCTAGCTTAGAGTATTTAGCCTTATATTATTTTTTGGCATAATTGCTGTGAATTGATGAATACAATTTTACGAAGCCTAAATTTAAAAGTCCCAAGGCCCAATAATATTACTTAATAATGTAGCTTCGCTCCTGTGTTTTCCTCATAAATAATAAAATTATTGGCTTCCGTAGTCATTGTATCGTGAAAGTCACACAAACGATCGACATCCTGTGGTTTGCCAATTCTTTGATGAAGTAAAAATACAGAGCGACGGAAAGGGGACACGGAATGAACGGTCAGTTAAACTTTACCCACAGATTATATTGATTTCTTTATCGGTTATTTTCAACTGTGTTTAATATTCTCTCTTTAAATCTCTTCTGTTTTTACGAAACAAGTTTGAGTTTTGTTTTTGGTGAGAAATCGTAAATATAAATATCAATTATTCTTTTCGATATTTTGCAAACATATTAAAAAATTATGTTTTTTAATATAATATAATAGCAGTTTTAATGTCGGCTTGCCTTGAAATTTATGGATGATATATTTTTTAATGATATAATTTTTTGTCGTATATTTTTATAATCTTTATTGTTTTATAACAAACAATAATATCATGTTGATATTTTGCAACTGTTTGTAGAGTGCTGGCGGAAATTATTTTCTAAATATGAAGATGTTAAAATAAATCTGTAGATATTAAAAAATAATTGGAAATTCAGTGAAGTAGAAAAATCTTTTAGTAGTCAAAGTATTGTATTGAAGTTTTATTGTAATCTAGTGACAGCACGTCTCTTGAGCTGTCATTGGTTGTTGTTCTCTATTGAATTTTAAACAAAACGTAAGTATCAAAAATAATGTTCTATGCTATTCCTATATTACCAACTGTAATTTACGGCAAATTTAAATCACAGATAACGATGCGTATATTAAAATATTTGATCAAATAGCGCGGCATAATTTCTAAATTGAGTATTTCATAACCCGAATGTTTGCCAAATGAGGCTTTATTAATAGGTAAATCATTTGGACATAGGCATCTAATTAAAATTTACTTTATATTTTTGTTTTTAACTGATTAGTATCCGAGGTTTGTAACCTAAGTAAAGAAGACTAGAAATTCATGTAAATACATTTGGACATGACCAATTGAGATGAAAATGTTTTGAAGAAATGCGTAGAACATACATAATATTTTTGTTAAAATGTTAAAATTAGTTTTTTTAAAACTCCGACGCGTGAAGACTGATGTTATAAGTTTGATGAGTCTGTGGTTAGTGGGTCTTTGAGTATGTCTATGAAATCGTTGCTTTTAAGAGCAGCTACCTACGTACTGACGTAATCAAGATGAATTTTAGCTACAATTTATGAAGGTCTGTTCATTTCTTTATGTTTATTCGTCTTTAACATCGGGATTTTTCAAATTGTTATAATACATTGATAAGAATTTTTAGTATAGAATAAGATGGAACTCAATAAATTAGTTGTTTACACAAACCTTATCTTATCTTTTACCACCTAAGTGGTTAAATGGTTTACGCATCTGCGTTTTGCGCCGGAGGTTCTGGATGCGAATCCCGGGGAAACAAATGAATGTTTCGGTTGGGTAGGCACAGAAGGCTGATCGCCAACTTGCCTGTAAAGAAATGATTAGTGAAATAGATAAAGAAATTTGTCTGCCCCATGCCCGTCTAGGGGTTACGGGAATCCACTTTTTACTAACTTTATCTTAGTTTAGGAGACTTTTACACAACTATCTGTCTCTAATTATCATAAAATGATGACAGAATGTCACTTGGGAATGTCCTTTTCGGTCTTCTGGTCCATATTGTGCGGAACGTCGCGAAACAAGTATCCGAATGAAACTCTAAAGTCATATGGCACAGCTTTGGTTGTAGTTTGTCTACTCAGCACGTTCAAAAACTTGTCGAGTCTTTGTCCTCGCCCGAAGCAAAACGTCAGTTATCTAATGAAAACACAAAATCTCTAGAAAAATACTAATACGTTGTTATTTTAATATTATCTTTGTTCTCCTCTTATTTCTTTGTGTTATCACTACATAGTATAAAAAAGTCGTTTTTTCTGTCCCTATAGCCTTATCTATGCTTAAATCTTTAAAACTACGCAACGGATTTTTATGCGGTTTTTTAATAGATAGAGTGATTAAAGAGAAAGGTTTATATGTTTTATACCCGTGCAAAGCTAGGGCGGGTCGCTAGTGTTAAATAAAATATTTCATTTTCATATTTTTAAGTAATTTCAGTCACTGAATTATTTCTAGTGTTATAAAATAAGATTGATATCATGATATAGGTGTTAAGAAGTAAACCGCACTCAATTTCGGGAATAAGTACGAGCAAGTGCCCCAGTTTCATTTATTAAATCAGAAATTCAGTCGAGTGTATCTCTCTATCAGTATAGGCTTGTCTATTTAAACTGATACGCTGAATAATATATATCATCTACAAAAGCACAAATTATACTTTAATGTGAAAGTAACACGGGTCATTTATTTAAGCTCACGTTGTTTTAAATGAAAGAATGTTTATGTAACACCGCTTTTTTAAGAGTCATTATTAACATGACATTTTCTTCGCTCTATAATACTACGCGAGTTTACTATTTGCGTGAACATAATATGCACTATTTTTGTGTATTGAATTTAAAATACAGTATTTTAATGCAGAACCAAAGAAGTTTTGTATATTTCAGTTGACGTCAATTTTTCGAATGTAAACGATAAAGTAATGATCACATTTTTGAAGCCATTTTGAATTGCTAAAAATCACACGAGTATTTCAGTGTATTATTTTCTTTTCAATCAAAAATATATTAACGCAAATAAACTTAATATTGCCTTAAATATTTATTCAAAATTCCATCTTTAAGACAAGATAGTGTAATTGAGGCGTTTTAAATCCTATTAGCGCAGGAAAACGGTTTGAAATGTAATAACTGAGCACTTCACCTTAACTAGAATAAATTGGATATCGGAAGCTTGAATATTTAATTTGAACGCTAAGTGCTTTCTAAGCCAGATTTCAGTAGTTTTTATATTTAAAGACAACAAGTAGTATGCTTAATGCTACTTTGAAGTTAATGGCATAATTTCATTTGAGCGTTATAAATCTTTTAACTTTATACGATAAAGAATATTCCATAGCCCTTATGTGGAGTATCTGTTCGTATCTGCTTGTATTTGTATCTGCTTCGCTGATGATTCTATACAGTCAAGTCATCAATCATGTGTCTAGCTAAAACTTTTATTCGTTTCCTCGGGATTCCAAACCAGGATCTCCGGCTCAACATGCCGTTGTGTGAACCACTTAGCCACGGCGGTTAACTGGCTGCTGACTTTTAAGTAGGATCCTATTATTTAGATAGGATCCACATAATAGAATTTCAAAGATAGCTGATACCTCCAATTTCGTCTACGTGAAATTTGCATAGACGTACAATTTACATATTGCACGTTCTTATTTAAGATTACACCTACCTTTGAAGGTGTGGTACTTAAAATTTGTGAAAATTTATGAAACAGATTAGTGTCACATTCTTTCATTACATTTAAATCTTAATTATTAGATTATTGAGTTAAGAACTATTGGAGTTCATAATTCATGATCACACGTAGTCGCCTCAAGAGTATGAAATTATATTTATCCTTTTTAACGTTGCACAAGACTTTAGCAACCTATCACTTTTAGTTATAATATTAAACTGAAATTCAAAAAAATATTTATTCATTGTAGAACTGGTTAATAGTTACTTAACTGTAAGTCAATATTAATGCTGGGATTATATATAAAAGACTATAATCTACTACCGCTTTAAATTCTAGGGGTGGCGTTCTGGTGGAGAAAAGCAGCGCAAGAAACTCCCCAGCAGTCGCTCTTTTAATCAGATACAATATGTTACAATATTCGGTTTACAAACTTTTTTGGCACGCATTACTATACTTCTTCCACATAAAGAATGATGTGCAGGCAGTATTTTTCGAATTGATTTCTCTCTCGAGAATGATCACGCCATGAATTTATAATTCACAGTTACTAAGTATTCTGGTACAGATTGAATTAGGAAGATTGAGATCTTTTAAATTGTCAAATTATCTAAATGCAGATGAGATTTGGGAAGCCAACCCGAACTTGGTCGCTTGAGGACGATAACTTTGAAGGTTTTTATTATGTTCACGGTCTTAATATTAAACTTTTGTAGAGGAAACTAAGAATGGCGTTATTATGATTATCAAATAATTTAGGAATTAAAATTGAAGAAAATGTTGGAGTTACAAATATAATTTATTCAAAGCATTTAGCAAGCAGGTCCTGGATTCCAATTTTGAAAAACTATGTAAAACATGAGAGATAAGTTATGTTCAAATATAAAATATCGGTTTTTGTTACCGTTGTTCTCAGATTAGACTGAGTTATTGTCTATAAACTTTAAGTGACATTAATAAGCGATAATGTATCTGATTGTAAAAGAAATTTTCGTCTACGATCACAGTTCGAGTTACGAAGATTTTTAAGTGACAATTTTTCGTTGTTTTCGTAATTAACGGCTAGTTGCTTTGAGTATTTATCTTCAGCTTGAGCCCATTACGTTAACGAGCGTGTGAATAGTTCCAGAAGGACTAATCTGGTAGGAAAAGCGAACTGACAGGCCCACAGTTCACTACCGGGACCAATATTTTTCCTGCTTAATAAAACCCTGAGCGTTTGTTACTTTTCTTAATTAGCTAACACGTAAACCTACTTAGACAGGAAAACATCCTCCGAAATAAATCTACAAAAATATTAATTCTATATGAAAGTTTTACCAAAAGTATTGCACATGAAGCCTATATAATTTCTTGTTAACATTTTTATTTGAACAAAAACTAAATAAAACGAAGCAGGTGGAAACTCTGTACGTAATAAATATTTCAATATCAATAATTACGCCACTCAAAGTTAAATTTATGTTTGGATGTTATTTTTACGCTTCGAGCGAAACGAAAATCGACGTCCGTTCTTTTAATATTTCGTTATTTTCATAATTTACTGTCAGTCAAATTCTCGGAACAAATTGTGTTGATTTACGGCCGCGCCACCCATGTCGACTTCAGTTATAGAATAGCGTTTCGTTCCCATAAATGTGTAATATGCGAGATAACATACATACATATTTTTGAGCTTCTGACGCAAGGATTGTGTTATAAGTTTCACTGTGTGTCTATGGCTTGTTTTGTTTAAGAGCTACGGATTATGATTATAATTGAGACGGTATTTACAATTTATGAAGATTCCTTTAAATATTTATTTGGTGTATTTATTTACATGTCGAAGAGTTTTCAAATTATCTACAATTTCACTTGTTAAAACAACCAAGATTGTTTGTCTTTGCTGGGAGTCTATATGCTAACCGTAATTAAATTCATAACAAGCCTTTTGATAATATTTCTATCAAAGTAAAGGAAAACGCAAATACTATTAAATGGACTTGTTCTCTGCCAAGTTTAAATAATATTTTTAAAATATTCACTATCGTAAAAGTAGTAAGACACATAAGAGAAAGAAAAACTGATTTGAATAATTATGTTATTTATCTGTATTGATATGTAATTTAAATGTGATAAATAATAAAACAAAAGTATTAAATAACAAGAATTGCAAACATACAATTAAGCGTGTAACCGCATTTGATGGATAATTTGGCCGTTGTTCCATTACATTGCAGTAATCGTTTTCATATTTTCCAGACCAAATAACGTCAGTAATCCTCCAGTAATAAATCGTTGAATTTTATTATCGCAATATAGCAACGCTTGTAGGAACACTTGCTCCAATGAACTTCGGATAACAGGTTTAGTCTGTTCATATTTGACTGCACTTGCAATATAAATTTTCTAAGAATACAGTAGTATTTAGTGAGTGACTTATATACTAAAAGGTGTTTGTGATGGTGATTAAATATAATAACATTTTTACGCCTAAATGCATGAAATTATTTGGAAATCTTGGATCTTGGCATTTACTGTTCAACTTTTTTTTACACAGTTAATGTCACTTCCGACTTCCCGTAATGAATGCTGTGCTGTGCTCTAGATCGTTTGTTGTTATAAGTATAAACTCTGTAGTTGTATACCTAATAATAATCGAAATTTATATTAAGAATGGTGTGCTATATCTCATAAACACATCATCATAACTCAGGTGGGCGCGCTTTGCATAATATTCAATACGTGTTTCTATTTCAGTAGGCTGTTTCACTAGAAGTGTAACTGTGTAAATGTTTTATGAAATGGATGCTTCAGACTTTTTATTTATTGTTATAATTATTAAACCTCCTTTAGTTTATAAATCTATGCAAACTTTATTAGATTGGCTTACTCAAGGTTAAGAAAGCTCAGCAAACAATTGTTTGCAATTCCAAACCACAAATTGAAACTAAGGATTCTCTTTACTGCAGAGCAGTGAGATTAGTCTTGAATTATGTCGTCAATCTCCAGGTGCTACTAACTTTTCAGTACATTTCTAGTTGAAACAAATACATTAGACTTAGAGTTCATGGCTATAGTGTAGAGTATAATAAATGTAGAAAAATTTATACACATTTAGTAATAAAAAATTTTTTTGACGTGATTTTTAACCCCAACCGTAAATAAAGTAAAAATGGAAATATAAAACAATGGAATTTAGTATTCTTTTTTCAAAAGTAAAATCCATCGTGTTTTAGCGGTTTCAAAAAAATCAACTGAGCTTTCTGATCGGAATCGAAACTGAAAAATTTGGTGTAATACTTGTTGGAAAGAATAAAATTGTATTTAAAAATGATATTAATATTTTTTTTTATTGTAACGTCAATTTATTCTAGACTATGCTATTAAAATGCAAGAATTTTTCCAACAATTTTTTTAAATTAAATTGTGAGCTAAAGTGTAAATTAATATATTTTTAGGATATAGTAAATAATTTCGATAAAGTTTTATAAAAATAAAAACTAAAGTACACTATATGTAAAAATATTATGTTTTGAGTTCTTCCTATCTCGAGGTCCAGCTTAGTTTGACGTATTTTACTTCTTTTGAGATGTTAAGAGTTTGGATGCACATTTCATAAAGATACTCTAGAAATTTCATTACATTACGTAACATTTTTGGTAATACTTAACCTAACTCGTTTCATTAAAGATCATCAAAATAAGCATATAAATTACCAAAATTGCGTATAAAATATTCCGTAAGTTAAAAACGATTGTGATTTCGAAATGGTTATTAGTTCCGGTTTTACTGAAAGCATATTATGGCGTCGACTGAAATATATCAAATATTCAGAGGCGAGCGTAGCGACCACCTGCGATCCAAAGTGATGTGGATCATCTGAGCTATTACTTTTGTAAAAATATTACAGTAAATCCTCCTTGGATTATCAAATCTTTTTTTTTAATTATGGGCAGGGTTTATGTACATTGAAGGTTGAATTGTAGGTAGGCTTCGCAAAATCTGGTGAACAATATAAATTTCTAAGTATTTAGTCAGAATATAATTTTTGTTTTTAAAATCAATAATTTTAACATATAACAGGTACGCGTGTCAAAAATTATATTTAGTATAAGGACATACAACTTTTTTGTACCATAACAATAACCTTAGAATTTTTCTTCATGCCGCTTCTGCTAATCTTGGATTTATTTCAATTGAAACGAAAAAAATTGATTTAAAAGGCATATAAATATATTACGAGTTACGAGTTGTGTTTTTAAAAATGTGAAAAAAAAACATTACTTTTTAATCATAATAGATACCTATTAATTTTCAAAATTTTGTTTCAGCGTATTTAACACAAAACCAAAGCCCAACGGCTTAAAAATATTATATTTAAAGAATATTAATATGTATCATATTTTATTATAATAAAAAAAATAAGATGAAATTGCTTCAGAATACTTCTGCAGCAAAAAAGAAGACTTTCTGCCTACTAAACAGAAACATTTATTTGTTTCCTTAAAACCAGCATAAGCGTAATGTATGTGAAAAGCACGTAAAGTTATTTAACAAGATCGATTTTAAAGCAACGTCACGTTGTTGAAAATGTATGGCTTTCAAAAAGCTATTTTCCGCTTGAAAGTTGATTTCAATAGGCGTCACTCTGCATAATATTATGTTATGAACCAGTTTTCCGTGACTTAGATAATAAAAACAGACATGGAGAGCGCTGTTTATTAAAATGTTATTTCGTTATTAAAATTCTCAGTTTAATGCAATGTAAGTTATTTTTATAATAGTTTTTTTCTCAGGGCAAAAGCTTTTAGCCATGCAGAATTTATCGTATGTCACTCATAAAAGACACCAGTGAAAGAATTTTTAAGATCGGTCCAGTATTTTTTAGGTTTATTCATTTCTCACACAAATCTTTTCCCAAAAACTGGTTGTGGCTTGGTTTATTGGAAAGTTTCGAATGCTTCTTTTGCTGTATTATTAGATTATTAAACATTTACAAAAATATATACGAAAAAGAAACTGTTAAGGTTGAAATTGAATTATAAAAAGCCAAAATATATCTAAGTTTAAATGAATCTTATTTTTTTTTAAATATATATGAGTTTAGTACTAGCTCCTGGCTTCTCCATGTACTTGATATCTTCTACGCGGTGTGTCGAGATTCAAAGTAAAATATCATTTATTTATTTAGAATTACGACCGCTTATGCCTTAAATCTCAGTGTTTATGCATTAAACACCTACGCAAAAACGCCCTGCTCTAAGATGAACTTTATAAAAAGTTCAGCGACATATAAATAGCTTACGTTTTATGTCTGTTTTAATTATATTTAAGGGTAGTGCTCGCACTTCGCTTCGTTTTTATGTAACATATACAATTTATTTACAAAGATTTTTCTAATATTAAATGCTTCTTGATATATTAAACAAAACCTCAATTAATTCAATCGAAAAGTTTAAATACCATTCAAAGTAATTGCACGTTTACCAGAGATTCTGAGAAAAATACGAAATTATCCGTAAATATGGTAAAACGTCATGATTTCCCCGCCTTTGATGGCAAATTAGACAATATTTATTTAGCCCATATACAACGAGTTTATCGTGAAAGGAAACAAACAGGCGAACCTTCGTTTTTCTTATATTAGTTAGGATTATTCAGCGAAAATATCGAACATTATTTTCGTGGCCATAACCCCGTTTTCAATATTAGATTATGGTTCTATTCGTAAACTTTGTTCTCGGAATACGAGCTAGCTAGTTTATCTAAAAGGTTCATAAAATGATTGAACGAGTTAGTTACCATTTATCAAGTTTCGCATAGTTTAAAGTTTTACATACATTCAATTATTCGTAACGGAATTCTTTAAATATTTTTAAAGCTGAAACGCAGAATTATAAAAGAGAGAGTGTTTTAGGATGAGTTGAATACATACGAGTATAACTTTGTCTTCTTTAAATCGAAATATAGTTTCCAAGTAATCAAATTTGCTAACAAATTCCAACTATAAGTGACAGATTAAAATAATAATAATAAACACAATAAAAATTTTGAAAAGGTTAAATGTATCGACAAATGTAAAAAACGTTTTAGCTTTTTATCCGTTTTGTAATTTTCTTCGATCCCAACTTTTAGATTGCTTTTCGACTTAATTTTATGAAACGAAACTTCAAGCAAAAACGTATGAATTATTGATAAATCTAACTGTGCACCTAGATTAAGGAATTAAGAATTTTTCAAAAAATATGAAGAAATAAATACTATGTATACTTTGAAAAAGATCTAAAGTCATCTATGAAATTAGTTCTGAATATTGAAAAAGATTCTACCGAAAGCTATCGAATCATGAAATATTAGACGAATATTTTCCTTAATATAAAATTTTACAAGAGTCCAGTGCACTTTACTTAGACGTAATAGTAGTGTAGAAATTTCCTTTGTTCCTACAACTTGCATCTGACATTATTTTTATTACAACTTGGGTGTGACTAAAATGTGTTTCTTTGTTTCAACATTGTCATACTAAGACGAAAAATAAAGTTACTAAAAAAAGCCTCGATAATTTTGATACTTGAAGTATTTAAACAGGTAGCAATTATATGTAAGATATACATATTGTTGCCACCTGGTTTACGTAATTTGAGTGTCATTTTAATTTTAATTCGATTTAAAAAGCAAGAGTAATGTATTCGTATAACAGAAAATACGAAGAAAAGGAAATTTGTTTTGAAGGATCGTGTCATATTTATTATATCTTTCGAGATTTTACTTCGAAAAAGCGATACTTGTAAAACTTAAAGTAGTTTTAAGATTGGACAGTGCAATTCTATTCGACAACAATATCAATATTTTTGACGAAAAGCGGTCCGCCGCCTAGGGAGACCCTCAACGCCTGTTGGGCCACGGATGCGTTGCCGGCTTTTTAAAGAGATGTAAGCGCTTTTCTTAAAAATTACAAAATAATGACTCAAAACCATTATCGCTTTTGATACTTGGTTTAAGGGTTGAAAATTTAATATTATTTTTAAATTAAATGTATTTAAAAAGATTTAATTTTTCTATTAATAGATTTCATAGAAATGTCTGAATAAAAAAATCAATTTTCGAATTTCTCCTTCTTTGGGATCCTTAGAATGATTTCATTCATGGAAGTTGCCGGGATTTACTCGTATTAAATGTATATATATTGACAGCACCGCAGAAACCTGCCCTTCAATGTTTTTCTTGACTGAAAAAGAAAAAGTGGCCAAACTCCTCAGTAACATATCAACAAAGAAGTTATGAAAGAAGCTAAGCAGTTTGCGATAAAGACAAAAATTATTTCTAGATAAGTACAAAGTTTTAATATATATAGGAAGATATGAAAACACAATTTATTTTGAAATATTAAATTAAATTGAACATAAAACTGTTTCTAATGGATATTCAGGCAGAGGCGTGTTGTTCGAGTTTGATTTAATTTAGTTATAGAACTTTCTTGCTTCGCCTATTTTCCAATAATATCCTTACTCGGTTTCTTAGTCTCGCTTAACCCTTGTTTCTAATCGAATTCATTGTGGCTAATAACAAATAGCATAAAATACTTAAATGACCCTTGTAATAAGTAAAACTCTTGAGGGGCTGTCTCATTTCACTTATATATTTAAAACAAATGCGGTGATATATAACCAATTCAGTATAGGATTTATGAATACAATTTCAATAGAATATATGTTTATAAGTTTTTAATAATAATGTCCATTTACATAAATAAGTAAATATTATTTATGGTAATAAAGTTATAAATAAAGAGAAAAATATTTTAGCGTACTCATTCTTAATAATAAACTTAATAATAATATTTTGGGTACGCACCCTAACGGCTTTGATGAGCCTTTTGTATTTTTGTAAATATATTTAAGTAGATTATTGGAAATATTTAATAACTGAATTACTATATAATGCCTATATAATATAAAATTCTTAATAATAAACCAATAAATAATAACTTCCAAACAAGCAATAACTTCTAAACATTTAAGCAACTAATATGACATCTGAAATGTAATATCATAGTACAAGTTATCTTTACAAGAATCAAATAATAAAAGTGGCTCGCTTCTATCCGCCACCTGTGGTTTCCTTTCTTCGAAACGGAAAATGTTAATTTACCACTCATACCGCACAGGAAAACCACCAAACCGCCTCTGCATCTAATTTCGTATTTCAATATTAACAAATACTTCGATCTATTACGTAGGTATATCATAACCTACATCAATAATCAATTTTGTTTTACGCTGAACTGTTAAAAAATTGTTTTTTTGTATTAACTATCAGTCACGTTACAAAAAACAATGTTTTTCTAAAGCTTACAAAAACTATGGACAATTTATAAATGCGAAAGAATGTTTGTAATTCGAAATGTGGAAATATTTTCTGTTCAATGACGCCAAAACAGTTTGAATCTGGATGAAAGAGCAAAGGTTAGAAAAAAATAGTTTATTTATTTACAGCCCCAGCATGAACAAAATAATGTTAATGATCGAATCATAGCTATTTTTGAAATCTTAGCAAACAAGATCGATGATATTAATGAAACTAAGAAACGTGATCGTTCGCTCCTTTGTCGATTCTTAGCAAACTTTTGCATTTCGTTACGTAAATTTACTCCCGTTATATGCAAACTAATCTGATACGTTATCTGACTTCGAAACAACTGTGATAAAATAAAACACGTGGGTGTCACATAAAGTTATAAAAAACTCCAATAACGCAAATCTGCAAATGATTCAAATCTTTCGGAAACGCAATCCATAAAATATACTACTTGAATTTTCTTTAAGTGAAGTCCCGTGTCCCCTAGTGGGGTATGGGGCAGATGCATTTCACGTCTGTTTCACTGATCGATTTTTTTTTTAGGGGCAAGTAGGTGATCAGCCTTCTATGTCCTGCCAGACCGAGCTTTTTTATTTTTATCTCCGCCGGGAATCGAACCCAGGACCTCTCGGTTGTAACGCTTACGCGCTTACCATTAGACCAAAGAGGCGGTCTTGTGAATTTTCTTTACTAGGTATTAAAATTACTTAAATAAAAAAAGAAATAGATAAAATTATTCTAAGTGAGCGTCCTGCTCGTTTAGGTACCTCCTATTCTATCAAAAAATAGAGTAGGTCCTTTTAGGAAACATTGACATATGATTATGAAAACTACGCTGCAATAAAAACGCAGATATACGTCGATGATATAAAATTTCTGTTTTGTTAAGAGCGTAAAAAGATTTCTTACCGTTATATGCAAACTTATTCCTGACTTCGCAACAACTGTGATCGATGAGCAATAAAAACACGTGAGTATCTCATAAAGTTATAAAAATCGTAGCCCCAATAAAGCAAAAATCAGATCGTGCGATATTATTTATTACGGAGGCTCCGGGACAAGGTCAATTCATAGGATCAATTGGTTTTACGAACCATAAAAACTTTTTCATCTTTTATGTGTGAAAAATCTGAGAAACTATGTTTAGAAATTGTGTAACGGACAAGTAGGTCAGTTGGTCCCGCCGTTTATTGGACTTTTAAAACAAACTACTTTATGTTTATTAATAATCGATCAGTCCTATTTTTGTTATTATAAATGTATTTATATAATGTTTGTGTATAGATATAGTAAACATAAAAACGACGCATTCTCAATTTTAAGAAAGCAGGAAGTAACTTCTATCACTTAATATAATTTATACAATAACACAGTTAAGTTTCTTGAAATCTAGAATTTGACATATCGAAACTAAGCTCTATATAGGCCATATAATATATATGAGAAGCGTATAAGCCTCCTGGAATGTCTTACACCGAATTCCGTTCTCACTTCGCTATTCAAATTTCGACCGCTTACAGCCGTTGTAAGACAGTATTGTTCGGTTAAAACGTGCCAAATACGTAATATACGAGAGAAAATTATAACAATATCTTAATGCAAATATTTCGATCTGTTTTATACAAATTTATAACATCGTATTGGTCTCAAGCCAAAAATGATAATAGTATGCCGATTTTCGAGTTTGTTTTAATGTAGAGGAGGTTGCATTTTATGAAACGCGGAACCAACAGTTTCATTCGCAAATAAATTCTGATGCATTTATAAGTGTATATATTAAAAAGGAGCTTCGTATATAGCAATAGTACATATGGAAAATGTTTTATTATATGAAATTATCTAGAAGCGTTATCTTAGAGTTTAGGAACGGACACATTAAGAACTTCGTTTAACTCGCAAGAGCAAATTGCGTACTTGTATTTCCACCGACAAATAGTTCCACTCGCGGTTATAACCGGCTTTTTAAGACATAATTAATAGTTCTTGATACATCTTGCAAAACTGTAAGATAGGTGATAAATTGTTCTTAGTACTAAAGAAAAAGATTAAACAACAAATACAAAAAGAGTTATTTACATTTCATCTGATGTCATGATAAATGGTTATAGAATCGTTCGTCTATGTGAACAACCATTTACCATCATCAAACAAAATATTGTAAAGATATGATAATCACAGTTGTTCCTCACAAATTCCCGAAGGGCCTCTGCCTTTTGATCTATTTCCTTTCCAATGACCGGCTATTCCTTATAAAAGTGACCCGTGTTTTACACGATACAAAAATGATATGTTTGAAGATATAGCTTCACAAATATATTAGTAACAACTAACAATATTAAAATTACGACTCATTTATCTAATTTTGCATTTGGATTATTATTTACTCTTATATGTATCTAACATTACTGTAAATTTCATTTTCCGTAGCAAAAGTTGAGGAAATGTTTATAAATGTAAATCTTCTTCAGATTAAAACGAGAATAATTTAGTTCAAAGAATTATGCAAGGATAAACATAAAGTCGCTCTAGGAATAAGATCCTCGGTAACTATGTAAAATAAACACTTAAGTTTACTAAAGTTTTATGATACGAATAACAAAAGAAGCTTCTCATTAAAAAAATTGACGGATTCTCATTTTCTCATCTTTCTTCTTCATCATCTCATCTCAATTTCTCATTGAGAAATTGTACGGCAACTAGGTACAAGTTAGGCGGCATTTACATAAAAAAGCATTGATATCATTTAACATTTGTTAAACAATAGGTACCTTAGTGTCTCCGTAATTTACTGGTATTATTTCTTTTCATTTTAATGTAATAAACCATAGAACTCATCAAAACCAAACTTCATAGGTTTTTAGATGTTATGAAAAATAGGTCCTTTTCTATTGTTAACCGACCTTCAAAAAAAACAAAAAGGAGGTTATCAATTCGACGTGTATTTTTTTAAATATTTTTTTATTTTCCAATGTTCCGCTCGTACGTCGCGATCCGTAGACCGATTTGGATGGTAACTCGTCGAAGTGGTCCCATTTTTTTAGAATTTTTATGATCAATAGTTTTTTATATATATAAATAAAAAGATTGAATGAATATTCCAGGACTTTAATAAAAAAATAATTGAATGGCTTGGCGCCACCTTTTAAGAGCAACATGACAGTTATTTGTTGAATTTTACATGAATTTTATTTATCAATTCTATTTAGGTATTTTATTTTTAGTAAGTTCATTTATAATACAAAATTTATTTTTTTACTTTTCAGTGCGTTTTGAGGTCGGTTTTATTTTTTGTTTAAAATTAATTTATTTTAATTATCAATATAAATTTTACGTGAGTCACCCTTTTCTATCTGCCACTTTCTATTTATGTCAGTGCGAGTTGGGTAGCGTATCCTCAATAAATCAGAGGCGTTTTGTTCGGGACCATTACACCGTTTTACCGCCTTACTGAGACAAAATTAGATGTCTAACCTAACCATAAGGAAACCCCTATGTAGCTTTACTATACCATCATGCGTTTAATAAAGCATGCTGAATATTAAGATTTGTATGAAAAATCTGTACCTATTTAGGTTTTGTCTTTTTTAATGTAAACACGACATCCATAGGTAGATACTCCATAGCCTTGGTAAAAACATTATGACACTTTTTTATCCCATTTTACGCAGACTCGCAGGCATTTTCTTCCTTTACGAGAAAAAGCATACGAAGTATTTTATTAAATTTATTAAGAATTTTTAATTTGAATAACGAGTGAAGATGAAAAATACTAGAATATTTTACAAAATTAATTAATCAAGAAATGATCAAAATTGCATATATATTACCAAAATCGATCTTAGAGCAACATAAGTATCTATTATATATATAGTATATAGTAGATTTTAAGTTAAAAATTAGAAGTCATTAATTTCAATGGGACCACATGGCACCAGCTTTCAAACAAAAAAAGATTTTTCCAAATCGGTCTAAACTGAAAATCTAGGGTGAAGTATAGATTTAAAAAATAGAATTTTTTGGCCCGATAAATTGATCTCGGATCATCATTCCTAGTTGTATGTATCATCGAGCATAGATATATATTTCTGAAACACACTTAAACTGCTTATAAAAAACACAAAGAGCCTAATTGTTTGATATAATTTATCAAACAAAACTAAATTCCTTATAAAACCTTACACTAGAAGTATTACCAATGCTCACAGTCACAATTATCTCATATTATATTATTTGTCAGTGAGCATACAAAAACTCATATTCGCATTCATAATATCAGATAGCAGACAAAATGAAGAATTGAAAGCACATCTAGGCTATAATTAATAATTATAGTATTAAAGTTAAGGTTTTAAGGCAAATTTCGCCAACAATATCCTGAATTTCAACGATAATTGCTAGCTTTGACATAAAATTTTGCCTATTAGCCGTAACACCGAGCTGTAAGTGTGGTTTTGACTGCGACACTGTTACACAAATTATATCCTACTTTGTTTGAATATTAGAAATTCTTAGCTGGACTAATGTGAAATAATATTGAGCCCACCTGGCGGCTGCCGTCCATTGAAACAAAGCGACTCATGAAAATTGATATACAGGTACACGTGCAACTTATCGACACTGCAAAGTGCTGTCATAAATTTTATAAAGACGAACGAAGGAAGCGATTGTGACAGGTTCAGGCCTGTCACATGATGGATGGTATTCGTAAGGTTTTAAGAAGCACTTTTAAATAAAAAACGATATTGTTTTTATTTGTTATTTAATTAGAAATAATAATATGTATTAATAAAATAATTAATAAGGCTTATATTTTTCCAACTGAGTACAAGTATATTTTTGCAATATTTTAAAAGATGTTTAATTGAGAGATTATAATGCAGAAGGCACTTAGGTATCTTAACAGTTGGTAAAGTATTAATCAATACCAATTATTCTACAAAATCTAAATATACTTTAATAGCGGCCCACACTAGCTTCACAGAGATTCACATAATATGTAAACCGCGCCGTGTCATTAATGTAGGTATTTATGGTTTATAGATAAGAGCTAAATATTATATTATTAGAAAAAACAAACAGAACTTAACAAGTTATGGCTAAGTATCAATAGATGGCGTTGTTACACTTTAAATCAAGCTATTATAATTGTTTTGATAGTGTATTTTGCTTTATAGTGGTTACTTATTAGTAATTACATTACCGCCTCCGTGGCTAAGTGGTTTACACGTCTGCGTGTTGCGCTGGAGATCCTGGATTCGAATCTTGAGGAAACACATGAATGTTTCGGTTGGGTAGGCACAGAAGGCTGATCACCACCAAACATGGGTTACTGAATTCACTATTTTTAAAACATTTACTACGATCGGTACCCAAAAATCAAACAAGTGTTAAAAGTACATAAGCGTAGGTAAGTATTTCTTGCTCTCACGTTATTTAAAATTGAAAAAATCTGTTTGCAATGTTAATTAACATTGAACGTGACTGTCAATATTAATTTAAAACAAGTATAATTTATTTAGGTTAGTGTAACACGGTAAGAGGTATGACGCAAGCGAAAACGTTTGCTTTAATTTAGTTTTGTTTTGATCTCGCTCTTTGCCCGCCTTTGCCCTTCGCCGTATTTATGCGATCAATGTCTCAAGCATGAGTTTACTGCCCAAATTTTCAATAGAATTTTATAACTATTGTCTTTCTTAAACCGCGTTACGCGAATCGTCTTGAACCGCGAACAAAATGCAGCAATTCCCCAGCAGTCCTGATAGCCATTACCCATCTATCTACCGTTACGCAGCCATAACTTTTTTCTTTTCTTAAAAGATATCAATCCCATAGATGACATAATATTATTAAATAAATAAATATTAATAGTATTATTAAAAAAAATACACGTCGAATTGATAACCTTCTATTTGGTTTTTTTGAAGGTCGGTTAAAAATATACAGAAGCTATGGAATTGACAGGTTTTCAACATTTAAAAACCTATCTAAAATTTCGATTACCCCATGGATGATATACAATGTATGTCAATGAGATACACATACCAAAGTAAGGGTTGAAATACATTAATTCACGTCTGTTTGAGGGTTAATTAATGTGTAACTTTTAATTTTAACCGACCGTTCTGACCGCGTGACAAGCGCAAGTCGTTTTGGTCGTCAACGGTTCACTGGCGCTAATTAAAGAAAACCGCATATTTGAAAATGCAAGCGATTTTTTGGACCGCAATTTATTTTACTACGCCATTTAATTTTTAAAACAAACGTAAAATTAGCTTTTATTTTCCAATGAATTTTACTGTGTGCATTTAGCGCAAAAAACGTAATAATTGTGAATTACTTTTAGAATTTATATTTGTCACAGAAGACAAATGTACACGAAGTATGACACAGTCTAAATGGTGTATATGGTCTCATATCTGACATCCAAATTCTTGTTGTGTGATTGACTCTCGAAGAAACCACTTTGCAAAGTATAAAGGGCCTACAACCTACCAGGCACATCTATTTAAAATTTTTTTTAATTCGGGGTAAAGAAAATAATCAGACGCACAAGTATTCTGTGTTATATGAGACCGCCTTCTTGGTCTAGTGGTAAGCGAGTAAGCGTTACAACTGAGAGGTTCTGGGTTCAATTCCCGGTGGAGATAAAAAAACTTGGTCTGGCAGGGTATAGAAGGCTGATCACCTACTTGCCCCTAAAGAAAAAATCGATCAGTGAAACAGATGTGAAACGCATCTGCTTCATACCGCAATAGGGGACACGGGACTTCACTCACAAGTATTCTACTATAAGGAGATTCAGTTACTTTACAGTTGAATATACAACCAAAAAACACAAATTAATTTTATACCTACATTGACGATTTCATGAAATCAAATTGCGCTCACACGCCACAGGTTTTCGCTGAAGGTATTTCATATTGATTCCAAACATCTACAATTACACACAACAAAATTATCTTAATAATATAGACAAGGATTACGGGTATTGTTTGGCGAAATAGCTCCAATGATAGCAAACTGTCCTCAGTGGGAGAGTAATGGGCTATTATTTACTGGTATTTACATAATAACCCCTCGTGCTCGGAATGCTCCGGGGACGATGCTGTCAGGTCATGTGTCATCGTACAGCACATATCAGCAAACTACGTTATTGCTGTGTGACCGTCTTCAGAACCACCATGTTCAACATTAACATTTGAAAGCAACTGAACTTTGATATTCTTAAATCGATTTGTGGTATATACTATATTTCATATATTATCAGTTTACTCTGTAATAATATAATCTCGTTTCCTGACACGGTGCAAGTTAATTATAATATCACGTCATAAGAGTCGGAAGACGCATATATAACTTTTGCATTCATTTTTCATGTCACTATGATAAACAAAGTCAAAATCAAAAGAAGTCAATACGGCCACCCAGCTGCAGAAGTTTATAATCGATTTGTTCCGATAAACTGAAGACGGACTTTTAACTAAAGCGCTTTTTCAGTCATTACAATGAATGCACGAATGATATCGTAAACAAAAGTTTTGTTTGCGTGTTTTATAAGACACGCGAAACGAAAAAGCAACAGAAATATACAATAACAAAAATTAACATTATATTAGGTTTAAACAGATATGTTTTAATTATTTAGTTGTTTCTGCCCGTAACTTTATTTACGTGCAGTTTAAATGTACCGTTTTTTTGCATGTAAATTGAAAAATTGTCTTTATTCGGAGGAAAGGATTAATAGCAGTAACTCGATTTGAACAAAAATTACTTTAGAATTATTGTGTTTATTAAGACAATAATTTTGAGAATCGTTGATTTGCTATTATTTATTTTAACGCTTACAATTTACAGTTAAAAAAAATGTTATATGCACAGAATTAGTTACTGTTTTATTATATTACCTTAATTACAACCGGGCTCTATCCATAAACGAGTCGTAATTGGTATAATAAATTAATGCGTTTCTTTGATAATGAATATATATAAAGTTATAAAATACATGTATGCATATAAAGATTCCTGTGGAGCGTAGGCAATCAACAACGCCACCTAACTTGGATAACGGCCGGCGTCCCGTAGGTTGTAGAATTCAGACTTAAATCAATATAAACGTTTCATATAAAGTTACTTACTACTTTTTTCCTCGAGTAATCCCAAGTTACAAATATGTCAAGTCAAAATGTCAAACATTCGATACCATAAGGCGAGACAAATCTGTAAACATTTTGAACTCTCAACATCATCGATCAGCCAAAGTGCTATGTTAGGTGTATTTTTAAAGCTATTTCACGCGCAGTACCCTCATTCATTTAAGTTTATTTTACCACGGAAGGGGAAGTGGTTAATTAGTTTGTTCCCGCACATCTGGGGTAAGAATTATGTGGGGATTTTTATTTATACATCATTAGTGATGGCTCATAAATCATGCAATTTGTTTCTATTCGCGAAAAGGTTTCAACTTGAATATAACAAAATTAATGTTTTAAATTTTGATGGCCAACATTGTTATTATTTAGTGTTTGAATTTAGAATACAATTCCATTATAAATCAAATGCGAAACCCACTGTTAAGACACTCTTTGACTGGTTCGGAAGTATCTACCATTTTGACACAATCATTGAATTGAAAATTATATAGGATTTTGGAGTTTAGTTTTAATTAATTAATAAAAATATATTTTATTAAATGACATATTTCAAAATCAGTATCCCTGCAGTTAAAGAAAACTTACCCTTTACAAAAAACTTTTATTCATTTCAAAAAACTGTAACGAGCTAATTGGTCTAAATAAAGAAATTTTTACTAAAAGACCGACAACGATGCCGCGGGCAAAGTGGCATTGTAGACCCATTTCTCCTCTTATGTATCTAAAACAAAAAATATTTGTCAGTGCTTAAATAATTGGCATATGTTTCTCATTAAAAAATTTAAAAAAGAGCTATAAAAAGTATATTTCAGGCAGTATTAAAAGATAATTAACATCATGAAACATTTCAAAAATGAATATTAATTAAAAGTTGCCATATAGTATCCACAACTAGTTAATATTTATTTAATTTAAATAAAACTTATCGAAACAAAACCAGAAAAGTGTTTAGTTTTTTTTAATGAAAAATATGTTTTAATATCATGGCGGCCATTTTATAGGCTTTCCTTTATTAATAAGTCAAATTTACAATTTCCATAATATATTTAAAATAGCTCACATTACATTTAATTAATGTTAGATATTAAATTGATTTGAGATATTATTTAACTGGAAGCAAGTTGCGCAATCCAGAGAAAGCTGGCACACATTGAAGGCGGCCTTAACTCGTAGAGGGATTTTTGCAGATTAAGTTATAATTTTTTAACTCTAAAATATCTTTTAAGACCATTATAAAATAGTTACTAACAATCTTAACTTAATTTTTAATACTAACAACACTAATGTACACTAATTTCTGTAAGAAATATAGGCTTTTTTATTTTTTATTGTATTTATTAAATTGAGCTCAAAACACACGACAGCAGTTAATTACTCATCGAGTACTGTTAAGCCAACGTAACGCAAACAGAACTTGGGATTGAGAAAATAATGATGTCTTATGAATTGTAAATCGTGGTAGATAGGATAACCTCGCGTAATTAGAATAGAATAAACGGCCTATTTTATATTGAGGTTGGAGAAAATTACATTAAACTTTCTCCTAATTTATGTGATATCTACTCTACTTAAAGTTAATAGACATTTGTTACCAATTTTCTTATGAATTTACTTTTAATCCACTACTTTAGCTTACGATATAGTAAGTAACTCAACAGAGGCAGGCTGTCACATATTTCATACTTTTTTTCTCTATCTAAAATAGTACTTTTAAAAAGTTATAATTGAGCTACAGTTTTCAATTAGCACAAACGGTCTGACGACTTAGATGATAAAAAAGCTTGGGAATGAACTTGCTCTAACTCTGTCTTAATAAAACCAAATATCATAATTTTTAGAACAATTATTTTTATAAACAATATGTTATGAAAAAAATTGACGATTAAAAATGATCAAATATGATTTCAATGAATAAAGATATTTTTGACTTTTGACTTTTTTGACGAAACAATGAAAGGAGAAATCGTGGGTTTTAATATTAAGATAAAATGCGTAAAAACCTGTACGAAAAGTATGTCTAACGATTTAGCGACTATTGCTTATATATTAATTTACTTCAAAGTCTGTTTATATCAGATTAAGATATAGATAATAGAATATATCATTGTTTCGTTTAATAATATCGTGAGAAAAAACTATCAAGAGACCTAGAAGCAAAACAAAGATTTTACTAGTAAAATATTTTTGCTTACGAAATGTTACTTAGTGAATTTTTAAAAAGAAAACTGTAGGAGTGCCTACGTATCGAAATGTATGAACATTTTTTATGGATTTTACAGACAAAAGAGACAAGATTTTCCTGTGGAAGCTTTCCCCTTAGAGCCTCCGGATCTACGGCAACTAACTACATGACTTGAAATGTGTATTACTGTTAACAAATCTGGGATTTTAGCGGATTTACTTCACATACGTTTGCACAGATAACATATAATTTTAACTTGTCTTTTTAGTGCTTTCGGTTAGAAGATCGAAGTCTATTACGATAAATAAAAAAGTGACTTTGTCTATAATGTTTTAACGTTAAATCGACGGGATTTCGATTAATTTTTATTTAAAGAAAGATAATAGGAAATTTTTGAGAATATTTTAAATTAATACCACTATTCCAAGCACTAAAATTAAAACAGGCCAAAGAGAAAAATAAACTATTATTGATGTAGGTATAAAATGTTGTTATTGATGTGAATTTAATATGAGAAATTGTACACAATCCCACATGTGAGATTTTTCAGCAAGTTTCTCAATTTAGACGAAAGCTTAGCAGTTTTATGTGCCTCCCGAGGCCGGCCCGATCGCTTTGCGTACAAAGTATTATTTCATATGAATTTCCCTCGTCGCATCATAGCCTAATATTTGTGTTAGAATTTTTTATAAAAGTTATTTTAAATTGAGGTCGAACTTCGTATTTTAAATTGACTTTAAAATATAAGGTTCTATTTCGATTCCAAGTTGCTTTTGTTTCACAATTTATGATTCCAACTTTTACAAAACAAGTTTTACATTTACAGACTATAATTTTGGTTGTTTAATTGATATTTATTATTATAATATATGTGATGAAAAGCGATATGAAGTTAGCGAGGTCATCTTGTGCTATGTGATAAGCATTATAATTAAATGCCTCCGAGTCAAAGTTCAGTGCATATTGTTGCAGTATCGTAATAAAAAATAAGTTATAATAATGAAGTTTATTACTTAGATCATATCGGCCTGATAATAACTGATTATTACAATAAAATCTCGATTTATATACTAAAAAGCCGGACGTCAAAATATCATTCTATCACATATTTAATAAATTTACAAAAATAATCTTACGGATCTATTAATAATCTATTTATAATAATTCTATGATGTCATCTATACATCTGATGTTGAATGCCTGTTGGGTCACAGGCGTTCAAATCTCGAGGAAAATTATTTATCTACTTGCATGAACAGAAAGGGATCATAGAATCAGAAATGGGTCTTCACCATGTATTCGTTATATTGTGTTATGTTCATATGGAATAGGGATACTCTTGGAGTTCAGAAGTTCGGAAGGTAATATCAATAAGAAAGGTGATGTTTTTTCATAAATGGATGTAAAAAATGATGGTATCTACCAAATTAACACCTTTTTTATTGACAGAATCATCGGAATTACTGGATGCTTGTGTTCGTTGGACATTTTGCTGTAACACAACCTGTGTGTTTCGTTTATTTTTATTACTTTTTAAACTATTTCTTTTATTCAGTTATTTGTTTTGCTTTGTACACTTTCTGTTGCTATTTTTGTATCTGAAGTCAGGTTACTAAGATTTTATTATTACAAATGCCCATTATGTCATTGGATTTAGGCAAACTCTTATAAAAGTCTCACTCTGCTATAAAAATAAAATTCTCTGAAATGGCTGTAGAAGTGTCGAAACAAGAACAAAACTAATATGGCCGTTATTTTGCCTTAGCCTTGCGTGAACATAAATGGGCACTTAAAGAAACATAGTATTTTTTAAAAAATAAGAAAATATAAGGATAACTGTGCAGATTAATTTTTGAAGCGATAAATTTTTTTCTTTAGACTTAAAGGCTTTTAAAGAAATATCTTTTCTTGAAGATGCACAAGTTATATTGGTTCGGAAATACAGGATCATCGAATAAGAGATTTCATTTTGATATTAAAAAAGTGTATTTTTTAAGGTCGGATATGATTTGAAATGGAAATCAATATCAGCCAAATGGCCGGCATGGTAACGCTTGCTGCACCATGCTCTTTTCAGTTGGTACACTTGTTTATATTCTCAACAAAAATTGAAAACTGGAAACGATATAAAAACCGGGCATGTTTTTATATCGTGTTTCTAATATTTCAGCTCGCGGAGACTAGAAAGAATAACTTTGTCATATTTATATTTTGTAGCGGACTTCATTCATCATGTTCTCATAAATTACACTGCCGTTTTCAACGAAATGAGCATTCCTATTTGAGGTTACTCTATATTACAAATCCATTAATTCCGTTTAAAATATATTTCACTGACATAAAATATTGCATTATTTTATAGGCTAACATGAAAGTAAACTTTTGTACTCAAGAGTTTATTGTATAAATCATAATACCGTTATTTTTATAGTTATTATCAAAGTTCAAACATATATTTGTACATAAAATAATTGTATGTATATGTAATATGTATAATTATTTTATTTTGTGGTATCTATCGTACGTGATATGTATATATTTGTTTAATTTTTATAAATAATAACATTATGCGTAAAGCTTCTTAAATATGAATCAAGTTTTTCTCTTCAAATCTAATTTCTTACGATTTATTTAAAAGTGTATCCAAAAATTCCAAGA
Source organism: Aporia crataegi (assembly GCA_912999735.1). Taxonomy (NCBI): domain Eukaryota; kingdom Metazoa; phylum Arthropoda; class Insecta; order Lepidoptera; family Pieridae; genus Aporia; species Aporia crataegi. The sequence goes on from OU538742.1 coordinate 1,702,384, forward strand.
TGGATATTTGCCTTAGGTTTTTCGAAAATGGTCATTCTTACATATATAAATTTGCGCGTAACCGTGCGGCGCTGTGCCTTTTTTCATACAAACCTTCTAACCAGACGAAATCGTATAATATTTTATCAAACTCATAGTTATGGTACTGATATTAATTAATTTGATTTCAGGCATCTTAAATACCACTGGAACGCCCACCCGCCAGATATAAAAAATAAAAATACCTTAGCTGTTTGATCACATTAAATAATAAATAGTCATAATTTATCTTGCATGGTTAACTGTTGTATTTCAATTTTTATGGGCACTATAATTATGGATTTAAAAAGCATACACTTCCGCGTTCTATATTCGAATATGTGCGTCTAAAAAGTTTTTATGGCAGTGATATTTTCTTTTATTAAATTTAAATATTCATAGTCAAAATATATTTCATTCAAATAAGCTTTTACAAAGAACTTTTAGCCGTCAATTTTTTATATTCCTCTACGTTTTACTCGTGTAATAAGATGAAAAAACGGCCGAGTTATTTCTCCGCTCTTTATATTACGTTCATAAACAGGCTATTTGCAAGTCACCTTATGAGCTTTCAGTGATCCGATTTTTTATTCTAAGGGCGACCCTGATAGCTTTCTTACTTCACATGGTTCTGAAATGCCCATGAGATTAGAAATATTTCTGCTTCTTTTAGCAACAATTCAAATAAACTCAACAATCATTCTTAACATTTTATTCTAAAAAAATATTATTTCGATTATATTTTAGCTAAAGCTTTCTACTTTATTAATGCACATAGGTCCGTGGAATTGAGATTATATGTGGTTTTTATATGTAGATGGAGTAATGAAGTATTTTATAATAACCTAAACAACCTATTATTATATTTTAGTACTTAATAAAAAGAATGTTTAAATAATAACAAGAACTCTGAACTCTGTTTATGAAACCACGTTATGATTCCATAAACAACAGAGTTGTGAGATAATCACCAAAGTTTATTCAAAGAATTTTTAGATTTAATTTTTCAAGTTTTTTATAATTTTGATAAAAAATACTTTAATGATTATTAAACAAATTTAGAGCTCTTGAATTTCTAAAGATGAATTGTGACGGCAAGTGAAATCTTGCTATACAATACTTATAGATCTTGAATTTTAATTAAAGGAGTGGGCCAAACAGTCCGTCTGAATATTGAATGTAGTCAGGGAAAGTGACATTTTAATTTATACTCTTGGATATTGGGTGGAAGTGACAGAACTGTCGCCATATTAACATACCGGACAGCTGGCCAAGCCGGATGCGCCAGAAATAAACCCACTCACAGGTGGCAGTTTGAAACATGTATCATCCTTTACATCTACGTGGTTAAGCTGGGTACAGACTTAAAGAACGTGCGATACAGGGTTTACTACTTTACTGTTAAATTTAAGCTCGGTACGAAGCAGTGAATTTCTGTAACCCGTAATTGAGCCTAGTGCAAACACATTTTGCAAATATTTGATTTGAAACCAAGATCTTCCATGCAACATGCCTTGAATATAGATGAGTGACCATCTTTACGTGTACAGTAATGCAAATATGTGTTTTTTATTAAATCAAAAATTGAATGACCTTTCGCGTTGAATGTCAGATGCGAGATCAACGATGGCGGTCGATTTGAAAAAGTTTTAGGAATCGATAGATACTATTCTGAAATAAATATTTTTATTTTTCTCCAAAAGTAGAACGATTAGTCTTGTTGTTCTCATCATGTACAAAGCAAATAAAGAAATTGATTTAAAAATACTCTGTATATATATATTAACAGGAAAGTCTTTAGACAGTAACCTTCAGTCTTGTTGTTACGGTTACTTGCATACTAGGAAAATATCAGTAAAAACAAAAAAAATATGCCTCCTACATCATTGGAGTAACGGGACTTTCCTTAACTATTTAGAAACTGTAAATTTTCATTTTACGCTACTCTTCGCCAGTCTGTACTCGACTTAAAAGTGGCAAAGATTGTGAGTTCCACCAAGCATGAACTAGTACTTTGAGAGAGTGCTTGGCACCGTCTAATATTAACTAGCTGGATTCATTGAGAGTGCAATCAACTTGTAGTAAAATAGCTATAAAAATTAACTCACATCGTTTCGCCTAAGCAGAATCTTTTACGTCCTAATTAAAGTGAGTGGAGGAAAAATAAATTGTTCAGTTTTTCATTTTCCGACCCGCAACTGAATTTAATTATGTCTGCAAGATTATTTACGTATTTTATTTGAACACCGTTTTTTGAAATATTTAATATAATATTATGAGCTCTATTAAAAATATATAAAATACTTTTATTAAATTGAAAAGGATATTTTATTTAGTCTATCTTAAAACAAATTACTTGCAAATAATATCGTGATTACTGTATATTCACCGATCTTTGTGTTCATATTTTATCATACGAGTTTGTTAATGGTGTTAGGCTCAAATAAAACATCGTATTAACATCTTAATTCGATTTAAGTCAACTTTAGAAGACTTGTACCCACATTATTTATTTTCTCTTGTATATATCATATTTTGACGTTGACAGTTAATTTTTTGAAAAAAAAAAACTAATATTTGGCATTCAAAGAATAGACTACTCTGTACAGGTTGTCAATTCGCAACTATGAAATTGAGTTTAATTAAAGCAGCAACTGTCAATAATGTCAGCTTGCAGTTCTTGTTACAAATACAATGAAATATAAATATATTATACATGTTTTTATCACTAAGCGGTAAATAAACTCTTAAATCCTAAACGAAATCTTTTTAAAAATAAACTTTATTTATGTCTGTTTGAAGAAAACAAGTGTTTCCTAAAGTTGTGGGCAAACGCAACTCGCGAGTGAACTGCGGACGACATTTTGTGCTAATACATGACGGTACAGCGCTATTAAAACAAGTTTTCGTATAAACTTTTGCGAAGAACAATAGTAAATAACGCTTAAAATACAGCGTCCAAACGAAGAGGTTCCTAACTTCCATTAGGAAAACAAAGTGCACATTAAAATAAATTATCGTATAAGTATATTTCTTTTACGAAAAAATTAGTAATCTGTATATATATATATATACTCGTGGACAAATAATATGCGTCAGTATGAAACTTGGTCACTCGGTTCTGTCCAGTTTCTCGTAAACGTTGGACGACTCTGCACCGTAGAAAGTGACACGCTTGTTACTCTCGCTGTACTTTTCTGACTTCTGCCTTCTTCTAGCATAGTGACGATACGTGTACATTCTTCTGGTGTTAGCGACTTAATAGTTATTCAATTATGACCGTGAAAGATGACTCCCTTTTATCATTTTGATTTGACAGATTAAAAACAATTTTAAAAAAACCAGCAATAGTAAATCACGCGTGATTTAAATTTATTACCAAATTCGAACTTTACGTTTTTTTTTTCAATTACGTTGTATAAAATTTATGGTTTTATATCATGATATTATTATTAATGTATTAATTTGAGGGTTTTATCGCTGATATTTATACCATTTATAACTCAAGAACGAATGGACCGATTTTGATGATTTGTTTGTTGGATTTGTATTATCCGAGAATAGCAGAATGACTATTAAAATCATAGAAAATTTTACGAAAAAGTGTGTATGAAGAAAATTCGTATCCTCATACACTTTTTATGGAATGACGTTTTAGGTGACACGTTATTATTTGGAACTCTGATGCGATACGAAGTACACGGTGTCAGCTAGTTAGTAATAAAAATAAACGACCGAAACAATCTTTTGTCAAGTATTTGTTAGTCTGAGGAAAAATCTTGTCAAGGGAATAGCGTAACAGCACATTTTCTTTCAAATTCTTTAGTTAATAAGTTAGCGATATGATACAGTATTCAATTCAGATATTTTAATTAAGTTTTTGGTTACCGTAAATGAATTAGTTGGGTATTACAAAACTATACAACAAATTGATGTGTTAATTGAAATTTAATTAAAAGTAATCCATGATACATATGCAAAATTTGTCTGCTTCTTAATCCACAGACTATTTATAAGAAACAAGCTCAAAATCTTTCCTCTTTATTTTTTATTGATACAGAGAATCTTACTACGTTTCTTTATATTATGTGATTTCTAGTCCACATGCTCACATGAAAAGTAATATAATACATTTGAAAATATAATGCTGTACTTTAAATTCTACCTAGGTAACAAATTGGCAAGTCTAGACAGTAAACAGGTGCTGTAAATAAAAGGTTGCGTTCATGTATATATACGAATATATTTGAGAGAAAAAATATTTAGTTGGGACAAGTATGTCATGTGTTTTGTTTCCTTTAAAATGCAAACAATCAGCTAGTGTGTCCGCTTGTATGCGTAAAATGGATTCAAAAGTCAGGATATTTTTTTCCTATATATCAAAATTAAGTATTCTTTTATTTAAGCAATTTAAGCATCAAACCATAATAAACATATAGAGTTTCATATTAATCATCGTAAGCAGCGTTTAAACTTTAATATATGAGATTTTTATTTGAAGTCACAAAATTATGTAAGTCGTTTAATAAAGTGAATTTTAACTAAATTCATTCAGCTCTTTCGAGTGGAAAAACATCCAAATATTCACATTTACATTAAAAGGATCACTACCAAACTGTGCATCTCTAAACCTAATAAAACATACCTATGAAATTGCTCCCGGGGGGAAATTTTGCGGTAGAATCGTATATGAAAGGATTTATGTCTGGGACGACATTTCTGGAATGTAACTTATGTAAGGTTGCTAATGACTGCTCTTCATAACTTTGAAATGGCAAATTACCTCGTGTTTATTTGATACGAGTAGCAATTATATTAATATCTTTTTTCATAATTATCCGAGTTAAGGGGTAAAAATGAGAATTTGTTACACATTCAGGAATTATTCATGGCAATTTTTATATTTTTGTATTTTTTGTCGGGGTTCAAATCAAAGATTAAACAGTTGGTCATGCATTCACAACAAAATAGAGGTAAAAATGTGTATATAAATTTATGTAAAGCTAAATCGAATAAAAATAAAAATTGGAAGCCGAGAATCGCTAGTTAGATAAAATCTAAAAATCCTCATTTTCTATTAACTGTAATGCTCTTAAAGTTTTAGTGCTTTAGTCGTTTCCTAACTTTAAGAGACATTATAACAATAGAAAGACAGAGCCAATTTTACTTCATAAAATGAAAATGGGAGCGCAATTGAAACGCAGCAGTGAATTTTAAAACGAAGGTTAATATATTTTATATCGCTTTCGTGAACGGTTCATTCTATTACGTTAGGTATTACAGCGCTTTATACCCTCCCTTTGTTTCGTTTCACTGAAAACTGAGCGTTTGCGTGAGAACTGAGAACTATGTTTGTCAATATGCCAACATTAAAGTAACGGTTTCCGTTATTTTGCGCCGCCCGCCCGCCCAACACCCCGAATTCAAACAAACACCTCTTTCATAACTTTGTTGTTAAGCTTCCAGATTTATTTTAATAAGTAATAATAAACTCAGATTTCTGTTATAAATGTGAATGTTATATTTTCATACTGACAGAGTGAAGCAATGATTTTGGTACTAATATAGTTGGCAACTTGGGAAAAGAGAAAATGGTGTAATTCTACGCAGACGAAGTCAATAACATAAAGACGAAATTGATGTACATATTTTATTTCTTTGCATTTCGATGCTTACTTCACTATCATTTTAGACTTTAACAATAGTTTATTTTACATGTAGGTATATGAAAGTAGATATAAAACAAGGTATAGTAAAACCATTTAAATCTCGAAAACGGCTGAACCAATTTAAAATGACATGACATGATGCTTTAAATAATAAAGCGATATAAACACACAAGTCATACAAAACTGATCACGGCAAGGACAACCTGACGTTTATTTTAGATATATATTGGCTGTAGATATGTTTACATTTAACACGCTTCGATTTTTTGCGACTTTTAATTAATATTTGTATATAGGACATGGAAGAAATAATATTGTGCCTTAAATATATTCAATAGAAGCCATTTATATCGCTTAGTTTTATAGTAAGTGGGTAGTAAGGTAACAAGAAATACCCGGTTTATATTGCTACTGTTAAAGTGAATAAAAGTACGTTTGATTTTTTGTCTTCGCCTTCCGAAGAAAAGCAATAAAACGCACCATGTGGGATTCACTTACAAATGGAAAGAATCATAGAATAGTATAAGAGTAAAGTATCCCGACATATAACCAAAATTGTATAGATACGTTTGTCAGTTCTTGGCGCTAAAACGGCTGAACGAATTTTATGAATTTTGGAATTTAAATTGATCTGTTTTACTGATGATTTTTACACGTAAAGATAACTTTTGTGCCGTTTTTCTGAAGAAACAGAGAAACAACATAGAAGGCTGTTCTACCAACCTTCTGTGTTTAATCAAGACTTTTGAAGTGAAAACTTCTTTAGGTGCGTTTAGCACTTTTTGTGGATACTGAATTGAACTGAGCCGTCACGCAAGCGTGACGCGGGCGTTACATAGCCGAGGCTATGTAACGTTCATTCGGTTGAAGTCGACTCGAGTCGACTAAGCATGAGAGGATCAGTCAGCAGAGCGAGAGAAGAAAACGCAATATAGAAAGCAAAAAAACTTGTATTTCGTATTATTAATTTCGCGTTTTCATTTCTGTCGTGTGGTCTTAAGCACACACACATTTTTTAGTGTGGTTCTACTACGCCGCTGTCCATGCATCTATTTTAATGAATGAGGTGTCATTTCATAAAAACACACGATCGAAGTGGCGGGAATAAGCTAGTATTAAAAATATAACGAGCACATGGGACAGCGTCAGACCGGCACCAGGTCATTAATCTCAGCTTTATTACGGGCGACTTAATCATAAACATATTTAATAGTATCTTTTCGGAATGCATGCAAATTTATACATTTAAGCTGTCCTTATTTTATTTTAGTTGGCCAATAAAATTCATATGATATACCTACCTACTGAAATATCAACAAAATTGGTAACGGAATATATCAACCACTTTCAACCAATTTCAAAGAAGGATGTTCTCAATTCAATGGTAGGTTTTAAGTAAGTTAGGGTTTTAGTTGTTGAAGAATTAGTTTAAATTTGATGAATTTTTGTCAAAAGACAAATCAATTACAAAATCAAAATTTTCAAAATTAGAATAACCTCATCTCACATAAAAACCACCTAAGAAGTACTTTTCAAAAAAATCAATAAAAATCTTTAATTTAAATAATTAACAACAAAAACTGACTGTAGGTACGTTTAATGCAATCAGATTCGAATCAAGTTAAATATAACCAACTACATTAATGTATATAAGCTATGTAAATGCTATTGCTAATTAATATATATAATAGTCCAGTTTAGTCTTTGAGTGCATCACTCGTGGTAATTCCTCATATATATTGCATACGCTCTATTTGAATCATATAAACGTCGAATTAATTTTTGTTTTACATAATTCACAAGGATTTTCAAATTATAATCGGAAACGAAAGAGATATAATATTAGTATTTCATATAATTCAATACCAAAACATAACATAAAGATATATCCTTAAATTATTTTACAAATATCATGGAGCATAAAGTACGTTATACACACGAAAACCTAAAGCGTTAATACGGACAAAAAGCATCAAAATAAGTGACTACTCTCAAATAGGATGAGGATATATGGCTAACATATCTATATATTAATATATTAAAATGCGGGGTCTGCAATTGTTATGAGAAAATCTTCTGGGGACAATTCAAAGCCGCTCTACGGAATGGCCAATAAGGATCTTTCGTTCCAAGATTACCTTACTTAAGAAGGTGACTCCGATTGTCCTCTAAATTTTCATCTAAACACGGAAATGAGAAAACGTAATATCTGAGCAAAGCTAAATAACCTACGTGATAGTATTGTCACAAATTGAGTGAAACTTTTTCAATAAATAATTTAATATACATGTCACAGTTAAGACCCGTTTTTAGTTCTGACGCGTTTTTTCTAGTTATAACTAGTTTTTCCTAAAGCCCTTTGTTAAAACTAAATTCTAAAGGTATAACTAGAACTAACTGCTTTGTGTAAATTTTAGATACAACTAGTTTTAACATTGAATCTTAGTTAAAACTATTATTTGAGAAACTTTATTGAGATTAAAAATATGCATACAATGTTTGGTTAAAATTATACATCTTATAAGTACTAAAAGGAAGATCAACACATAAAAATAATTCCATGGCGACAATATGACTTTCAAGTAATGATATAATCAAATTAAGAAAATGTAGTTGTTACAAATATTTTTTGTTAAAACTAGTTTAATTGAAAACGGATTTTCACTGTAACGCATACATTAAAATATACACGCAATACCGCTGACATGTTGTTAACTTTTGTTATAGACATAACAATTTGATAACCATGCTTTAGTTTATAATTTGTCCATTATAAACTCAACTTGAGAAAATTATAAATAGAATTCTTAACATTTGATACTATGTACAATATTTATATATAAATTAATATGATATCCTGTAGAAAATCAAGTGTCTTCTGAAAGCAAATAAGTTATAGTAAAATGTAGATATTGGAATAATGTGTATTATTTATTAAATAAACAATCAATTTAACTTTTTTAGATACTTAAAATAATATGAAAAAGAAAATAACAGAAAATAACAAAAACCCAAATCCAAAAACAAGACTGAATTTCAAAACGAGAACAAAAAGAGTCTAAGAAGTGGCATGTGAACATTTTTCAAAATTTACACAGAACTTTCGAGATGAAGTGGATTATTGACAATATTTGAGAGTACATTTAAGTATCCTTCGTATAGGAAGAAGGAATTTTAAAAAGTAGGATAAACCTATTGCCTCATAGACAAAGTCGTGAGAACCAGCTAGTTCAATATAATAACGCTCAAATGAGTTATATTTGCGATGCGAACAATTTATCGTTTACTCACGATATCCCTAGCTATTGCACGCACGTATGAGCTTTCTGTCAGTGATATGAACATATGGTAATAAATGTTTGTGTTGCGGCCCAGTAAAATGTTTATTACATGATATAACTAACATTTATATAAATAGGTTGGCGTATACATTGCGTTCACAGTACCTTCCGGATGCTAGTGTATTCAATCTCAATTTTATTTTCATTTTTACGGAAAGCAAACACCTTTTTCACACATATATTTAGAGTAATGCGCAATACTAAGATCAAACGTATATTTAAAAATTAGGGACTCAAAAATAATAATTACTAAAATTAATAATTAAAGTGAATTCCCGCATCCCGTAGTGGGGCATGGGGCAGACACATTGCTGTATCTATTTCACTGATTATTTCCTTTACAGGCAAGTAGGTGATCAGTCTTCTGTGCTCACCTAAGCGAAACATTCATTTGTTTCCCCGGTATACGAATAAAGAACCTCTGACGCAACGCAGACGCGTAAACCACTTAGCCACGGCGATGGTTCATATTGTATGAATTACTATACAGATTATACCTAATTATAATAATAATAAACTAATTTAACAAAGGAATTTAAAAAATGTATTTGTAACTGATAGATTAGTGAAAACTGCAATTAAAAGGGTTAGCCGATTGTGAGCTACGCCGTATGCTCTCTACGTAATGAGTAACCGTAATTATCGATTCAATAAATTATTACTGAGCTTTCGACGTTCTTAAAATTTACTACCTTTTGTTGTAAAGACAAATTTGTATATACTTGTACGCTTGACTGATGAATTAACCAAAAACCATTATTCACTTTTGGGTGAGGACGTAGAAAATGGTTGCATTTATAATATTAGAATTATTACAACCTAGATCTAAGGCTGCAATATATATCCTATTTTCAAATTTCGGGCAACATAATGGAGAAGAAGAAACTATTTTAGGGCATTTAAATCTAAGGAGAAAGAATAGAAACCAACATTAACCAAAACACAATTTTTAAATAATTGTGTTTTCATGAGTCCTTGATAATTGTGCAAAGTATCAATTTAATTCGACGCTTAAAATGGCTGAAAATCATTTTAAAAGATTCGGTTTTATTTTCACATAGAGGTCAAGTTAATAGAGGCGTGTTAAAAATCTCGAACCAACGCCGAAATCATCATTGTACGCGGGAGCCGAAATAAAATGCAAAGTACTTCAATGGAGTGAACACTTTCTAGAGCTTTCATAATCGTAAAATATCCTACAAAAGAAATTGAGATATAAAAATGACATTCTCATATACAGTTTTGACCTCGAGTATACTAATAGAAGCCCAATTTTCGTTGAATATGGCCGGCCACATTCGTTATCTTATTATATTATCGGCCAACAAGGAAGTTTACTTAATAACCTTTCAACAAGCATTCAGAACTCATTCTTATTTTATATGCCTTTAATATCCTTTTATTTTTTATCGTGAAATGGAATGTCTTGAGTCCTTAAAAGGGATATGATATAAGAGAATTTCAGGCACTAAAGGTTGACAGAAATTAATTTAAATTTGTAACTTCAGTATATGTTAAAAACATTTGGAAACAAATTTCTTTGAATGGAATACCTATTGTTAACACGGCATTTAAGTTGCTACTCGCTAAAAGAATTCCTTTTAAAGTGTAAAGTGTAGATATCAAACGACATAAAAATATAAATGGGATATATAAAATACTCTTGGATTTAGATTAGCTAACATAACGAAATTGCGCTTAGAAATTTCGTTACATTAGCTATACCATGATTCTATGCATTTTGTTTATTTGTTCAGGATAAACGATATATTTTAGAGGTACCCAATGCTAACAAATTATATCTAAACGAATGAATGTAAATAATAATAAAGTTAACAAGATAAATAATGACTGTTTAATTAAGGCTTTTGGTTATTTGTAGCACCCTGTGGAATACCAAAAGGTTATAAATGTTTAAATTATGAATAAATGAAGATGTGAAGGTGTTAAATATAGAAGGACTTAAGAAATTATGAATTATTATATATAATATATAATATAATAATATATATATAATTAATGAATAATTTTCATTTACCGATACAAGGCGGTAATGCAGCCAGTATTTTGGGGACGCACTCCAACGGCTTTGGTGAGCCTTTTGTATTTTTGTAAATATATTGTAAATAAATGTTTCTATATAGTTTCTGCATGAGGATTTTCATTTTAATAATTTACTAGCCACCCGCCCCGGCTTTGCACGGGTATAAAACATATATAAAAACCTTCCTCTTTAATCACTCTACCTATTAAAAAAACCCGCATCAAAATCCGTTGCGTAGTTTTAAAGATTTAAGCATACAAATGGATATAGGGAAAGAAAAAGCGACTTTGTTTTATACTATGTAGTGATTACGCACTTTAGGATATTTTCTTGATAATAATATTGTCCTCTTTCGAAAGTCAGTTAAAAACAGTTAATGAATTATTTTATTCGACATTAACGTAACGAAAAGTAGCTATTTATACAGTTTCGTTAGTCAAAAGCTACTTTTCTAAATTAAATAATTTATTTTTGTTCCTTATTTTTTTTAGGCTTATTTAATTTTTAAGTAAATGTATATTTTAAAAATTTAAATAAAAGCATATTTTTTTAATGAAAATGTTTGTTTATGTCTGTTTAAATTTTACAGATTTTCTCATAAAAACACATCGTAGAATGTAAAACTAAAGATATATTTCTAAATCTTAAAACTAATAGACTGATTTTAAAAATTACGTTGATGGGAAGCTAGACGACTCTTACATAGGCTATATTGTTTGAACATACGTTGAATTCTTGAAATAGGTAGTTGGTTTTAAAGAGAAAACTTAGAAATACTCATGTGTGAATAGTTTCAATTCTATTTATACGTAGTTAAAGTGGGCTATAGACACCCAAATAATATTTGAGTGTATGAAGCAATTAGGGTTGGAAAATCTCAAACCATTAAAACCACTTCCAAGAAATTAACAATTAAGATTACATAAGTAGTCCATTGAAGTTTAACCGGGAGCCCAGTACACTTGTCCCTTAAATGTCATAAATCTGAGTTAAAAGTTAATTTTGTCAATCCGGATAATTCCTCAAGGTTTAATCAGAGTAAGTTAGGGATAATTAATGTTCACTAAGGCCACAAAATCTAGGAAAGCTTCGGCTTAGTTGGCTACGCCGAGCGGAGTTTGCAAGCGGTCCGGGGCCGAGAGCAAAGCCGCAGAATACAACATATACAGTAGTTCAGTTCATGAACTCTAGGTAACAAACTATCGCCAAAATTCCCGAATCCTAAGTAACTATTCCATAACACATGTAAGAATGTATGTTCAGAGCTGATCCGAAAATTCGATACTTAGTATACGTTATATACTTAATTGAATAAGTACATAACAAAGTTACCATTGTATGAAAAAAAAATGGATATAGCGGAATCTTAATAGGAAGATTTCATTTTGGAAATATTATTTCAAAATTTGAAATTTAATGGTAGGTATATGTCTTTAAAAAAAAGATGTTAAAAGTATTCAAATTAAATTTGTAGTTATACATTTTTTCATCATTGCTAAGCACATATTCAGTTACGACTGCATCCATATTTGCTAAGTCATAAGTGTAATGTATGTATATTTAGTAGACTTATACACTGTCTCACGTACACGAGCGAGACAAGTGGCATGTCGGGAGTCGGGAGTCATTGTAAAGTCGTTAGTCATTCATAGTAATGAATGTGTAGCCTATGAATTTTAGCTTCATCTTTAATGCTTAATCAGGCTTAACTAGATCACAAGGTATAGTTAAAAATTCGCTTTATTTACACATCTTGGGCATACAGTTATATAGTATATTAAAATATGTTACCATACGTGAATTTGTCAAGTTTTTACTACTTTAGGTTTGTTATGTGGTATACTGTATGAATGTTAGTAAACTGTGGCAGAGGGCGACCGCGGTGCGCGACGGGCAAAACTCAGTGCTGTGGCAGAGACTGACTGAGCCGTACGGTTTGGTCGTCTCCAGCGTATGTCAATCGGCTGTCAAAAAGCTAATGACATAAATAAGCGGGAATTTAATTAAGCCCTCGTCAACGCTCAAATAGCGTTCGACTTTCAAAAGTTTGAAAACTTTTATTGACATTATTGAACTCAGTGTTGAGTGTTTTGTTTGTGTGCATAGAATAATTAAAGTAAGTAATTTTAATATTAATTTAATATTGATAATATTTATTTGAATGGAACAATTTCTTAATCAAAACGTGATGAAGTAAAGAATGCGAACTAACATTCATTAACTGTGACGTGTCACTTTCGCCACCCGACTTTTGAAGTATAATATCTCACTGTTTCAAGCAACAAAAGATAGCAACATAGTAATTTGTATAACAACAGAAAATAAAAATGCGACGATATTTTTTTGATTATTAAAACTATAGTCAAGCTTATATTTTAAACATACATGGTTACTGCTTATGTATGTTCGTCTCATTTACAGACCTAAATAGATAAATTAACTATGATACAGGGATCAATGAGACTCTTGAGAAGAAATAATAAGGTCTAACAAAGAATTAATCTACCTAAAACGTTTACTAATTTTAACTAAAAAAATAGTTATTGACACGTTTTAACCAATAACAAAATTAAATTGATATTTAGTTACGTGTCTCATTTAGGTACAAAGGGTTTTTATATTGCAGACAATTTTAAAATCCTTATAGGTACTATGAATTAGGGATGCATCGATGTCTTTTTGCCGATACGATACCGATACAAACTCTTAGTGAATTAAAACTAAATTAAGGTAAAATATTATACGAAACACAAGTTTGGTTAAAGTTTTTAATTTCTATAAAAAAATAAAAAACTGTTACAGACTTTGAATGAGATTCTCTGAATTTTTAAGTTTTGCGGAGAAAGCCGAATTCGGAAGTATGTCTGTATAAGACCTACGGTGGAAAATAATCTCTCAGATTAAAATATCGCCGATGCCGATATATCGGCAAACCCAAAGTACCGCCGATATATCGGTATCGGATGCATCCCTACTATGAATACTCATATAACTGATACATTTATTCAAATTAAATTTGTAATTTTTTTAAAACAAAGCAAGCATCATAAAAAACAGGTTTATCTATATACTCTGCTTAGCAACCGAGCTTTCCAAATATTTTTGACGCCAGAAGCCGTGGCAGATCCGTAGGTTTATAGGTATAATTAAAATGGTTAAATGATAACCGAAACTTGAACTTCCAATTCGCCATTTTTGCTCAAACTTTGAAATATTATTACCTTGTACGAGCCGGAGTGGGTTACTAACTCTTAATTTTAGTCTACCAATAATTACGTTTAAAATATTGTTTTATAAATGGGTAAAAGCTCTCATTATCATTGCCGCAATAAAAGCTCGTAATTAAATTTATATACCTACTTAATTTAGCCAATACGAAACCAGAAGGGGCTGATAGTTTTCCATACAAAAATAAAATGGCAAACCATGATTGACTCGTTTATCGAATGCTTTTTCGTAATATATGTGCTCAGGACCTGTTTATAGATTAACAAATTAATTATGACTGCGAATGTACTGCGAATAACAATTTCGGCTTATCAGCAAAATTTTGTTGAACAACCAACGTTTAAAGCTTAATTATTATTTATCGCTCGAAGTTTGAATTGATCTACATTAGTATCATCACTATATTAGGTTCTGATAATTATATACTTTGAACTGGAACTTAGACTGGTTGTTAAGTATATCCAATAGTTTACTAAAAAAATGTAAATTAATCAGAAATAATAGGTATTCGGATATAAGTATTTTGTACGTAAGTGCATGTTAGTTAGTCTGAGTCTTTACAGTTTTTATTAATAAACTAGCTGTGATCATGTTTCACCCGTTCTCGCGATTAAAAAAATTGGGTGGGGGTGAAATATACTTTACGACCAAATAGAAATAAAACAATTTCATAAAAGTCGGTCGAACAGTTTCGGAGGAGTTCGAACACAAACACCGTGACACGAGCTTTTTAATTATTAGATTTAATTTAGCCTCTTGAGGGGAACACTTCTGAGGTTAATATAATATTAACGATATCAATACAATTAATAATAAACTTCAAACGTCTTTAAAGGTTACCAGCTTTTGTTTTAAAAGCGTCCTTGTATATAAAATTCCAAAAATAATTAGGATTCATTAACCTGTTTTAGGGTGAAGACGTAAAAATAATGAATATAATATTTTATATTATATTGCTTTGCACGTAAAAGCTTGCCAAAATATAACCGTTAAAAGCGCGAATTTTTTTTTATCGTTGTTCGTTGATCCTTTTATGCAGACATCTCTCAGAACTTCGAAGCGTATTGTTCTAATAAAAAAGTTTCTTTAAACATACTTTTTACATAATTAAATATTGAAAATAAAAGTAAGATTGCAAGAATTCGTAACGAAAGTTACTTTAAATACATTTCACAATAATTATCTTATATCTATTCGAACGAGATAGTTTAATTATTATCTCATAAGTATATGTTATATTAAGGAGTAGTTATGTTTACGTTTATGCGCCTATAACGTAAAAACTATTTCTGAATGATATCATAAAAGTAAATACCGCTTTTCAATTTCCTTGCTATTTTCTGAAAGACTTAAACTTTTTTGAATTCTGTAGATTTTCGGTTATAGTTAAGTAGGTCTAACCTAAACTATAATATAAGTTTATTCTTATCCAGTGTACAGTGCGAAGCGGGGCGGGTTGGTTATAATGAAACTCAATGTTTCTGACATGTACCTGTATCTAAAATGTCTATACATGTTTAACGAAAGGTCTTACGGTGGCTTAAGTATTTCGTACAAAATTCAAGATGTCACTGTTTGACGAATTCCGTTTTAATTGTTCCTGCTAATGAGCACTCTCGAGCATTGACGTTTAGATACGAGATTTTGTACAAGTATTCTATTTTAGATTTTTTACATTATGTTGTTTATAAGTTACACGCATTAGCTACGGTTATAGAAATGACAAAATTAGGCTAAAGTTTCCCCTCAATTTTTGAATAATTTTTAGTCACATAAAATGTTCTTATTATTTCACTAAAATTTAGTTTTATTAGAAGAAAAAAGCGGCTGAATATTATAACAATGCTGATGTATTTTAAGTTGTGGTATCAAAGTTCTTTCTTACAAATATGTAAGTATTTCTTCATAGATTAAAGTGGTTTGTACTTTTCTAGAGACTAGAGTGCTGATTTTGTACTGATTTTCTCCGCGCAGTGGCTGTTGACATAAGTCGCTGTTAAGGGCGGTAAGTATTGCGAATGTAAATATTTCTTGCTCAGATAGATCACAGAACAAAAGATGGCAACACAAAGCAATGGAACACATTTCGCTGAGCGCTTCGCACCGTGTCCTATATTTTCTAATGAGATGATATGGTGTGACTTTCCGCACGAACACGAAACGACACAAGCAAAATGCTCATGTCCTAAGACTTGACATAAATCATTCAGTTGTCGAACAATCACTTCTTAAAAACGTGCCGACAACAAGTCATTTCTTAATATATCTCAAAGCGTTTCTTAAACTATTTGAAGGCGTTAATTTAATAAGCGGTATACAAATTAAGTACCCGCTTATTTGTCGTAGATACGCGTTCTTTATAACTGAATGTCGTTGTGTACCACCTTGTTCTTTGAATATTTCTCGTGTTCAACATTTTTTGATGTCTATTAATTTTGTCGTCCAATAAATTATCAAGCTCAAAACCTTCTTTCAGCCTTGGTAAGGAATTAGCGAAATAGCCAAAGTATTTTAAAAGTGAATTCCCGTAACCGCTAGTGGGCTACGACACATTTCCGTATTTATTTCACTGATCGTTTTCTTTTCAGGCAAGTAGGTCATCAGCCTTCGGTGCTTACCAAACCGAAACATTAATTTGTTTCCCCGGGATTCAAACCCAGGACCTCCGCTGCAACACGCAGACGCCTTGACCACTTAGCCACGGAGACGGTTTTAGTGGCTGAAAATTCAAATGAATACTTAATTTTTTTAAATCTCGAAACCCTTGTGTGAGGCATAGGCATTTCTATTTTTACTGATTATTTTCCTTCATAGACAAGCTGGTCTACCTTCCCCGGCATTCGAACAATTCGAACATAAGACCTCCGATGCATAAGCAGATTTGTGAACCAATTAGCTAATGGATGGGTTCATTATTATATAGATGAGGTATTAAGTTGATCTTATCCTTTACTAATTTATCTTGCTCAGATTTTATCAGTGTACAAACTATTTTTCTCGCTTTGCACAACAACTTAATGATATCAGACATTGACTAAAGTTAATCAGCTTTTATAAGAAGCTGGATTTTTAAAACACTGTTTAATAAGAAAAAGTGTAATGTTATTCTGAAACTGTTTCCTATATAAAATTATAGTCTCCAGCATGAAACTATCCTAAAAATGATCGATTACATATTCGCGGCTTTATATTCACTAAAGCGATAAATTAATTCCGTTAATACATTACCATACAAATTGGATGTGTGATAAAGATATTTTAGTATTTAATACACGAGATTGCTTGAAAGACGCTTACAACTCAACTTTGAGTAATTTGCTTAAAACCGTGTGAAAATAATGAGACAGCAATTCTAGTCCATTTAATAATTTAATACAAAGGATACCTCCAATGTTATGAAAATAGAAATGCTAAATCAGCGTTCGTATTTTGGCATAATTTCAATTTAATACCACAAAATTGTAAGGCTAAATGGAAATTAAATTACGAGATAATCATTATAATGAATCCGTTTTTCCTTGATTAGGGGAAAACCTTAAATAAAGGCCTCTAGTATACTTGGCATATTAAATGAAATCCAGTAAATCATAATGGTGCATAGGGTCCACTTTCTGCGTTATTTTTTTTTGATAAATTTATTTAACAGGCCAGTAGACGCTTTTTGCGCCTACACTTCACTCATAAAAGCTATACACAAAATAAAAATATAAGTTATAAATTAGTACTTTTCAAAATAACCCATACACAAATAATCTAACTACGAGGTACTGTGGCTGTAGTCAGTTATAATATACCTATTTACAGTAAATATAAATCATGGAAAGATTAGTAGTTATTGTTGGTACAAGCATTGTACTTTTTATAAAACTATAACAAGTTTAAATTTTTAGTCATCATCATCATCCCTTATTTTAGGTTCATCTGGACGTAGGCCTCCTCCAGGTCTCGTGATATTGGGCCCTCTGCATTCATAGCCTGCCAACGTGCTTTACTACTAGTCTGTCCGTTTGACCGTGGTGGGCAACCGTGCGGTCTCTTATTCTGTCGCGAGCTCCATTCAAGGAGCCTACGGAATCATTGTTTCATGTCCATGTCCCACTTTCAATAAAATACACATTATACATAAAAATGGAAATGATTTTTATTTATTTTTCTGCTCTGTTGTCTGCTGTAGTATAAGAAAATATAAATATTTTACTTAAATAATATTGTGAACCCTCTTCATAAAGGCACTAAAACCTATATTGATACAATTATTAACATTTGTGTATTCTATACAATCAGAACACTGCAAAATGTTATCCTAACTACGGAGACCAAAAACTGGACTTGATGTAATTGATTTGACAATGCAATCTATCCACGAACACTCAACTGAACAAATCTGGGCTACAGGCTATGACTCGAGAATGACACATATTATGTTCGAATATTTGATCTGTTTATAAAAACCTTTCTAATATCGTTTTGGTCTTTTCATTTACTAGAAAATCACGTTCCATGCTTTCTAAATTCAAAACACTAACGATCGAGCTAATTTCGTAGCAGTTATCTACGAGTTATGACTACAAATGTTTAATGGCTACATCCCAATTTATGTCCATAATAACATAAACTTGTTTCATGCACTTTGGTTATATTTCTCTTTATTTGTATGGAATTGACGACCTCCGTGCATCGGCTACTCATGGTCAGTTTTTATAATATACAAGGCGTCGATGGTAAGAGAAAGAGTTGACTTACGGATGATATGACAGGTGTAAGAAAAATCTAAAACTATTAAAGCGTATTTAGAGTAGATGACGTAGAAAATTCTATGAACCAATTCCAACTGGTATTTTTACCGTGATGAAAAATAAACTTTCAGTCGTCGATTGAAATTCAACTTTGGAAAGATGGAAGTAAAGTCACAATGAAACTGTGATGTTGACGCCTAGTATTTTTTAATTAAATTAAGCAGCAATACTTATTTGACGAGCTTTTGGCTTACAAAAAACTCTTTAAATCAAAGACGCATTGTTATTTTTAACTGTCATATTTTATTGCATAAAATATTGTTTTTCTTGATAAAACGTTCTATGTTGTTTTTTATACCTCTAAAATTATGTCCACTAAATTAATTTTCATACACAAACAGAATATATCCCTCAAAACTGCGACAAAAAGACCCACATTTGAATTTGGTTACAATTTAAAAAACTGTCATAATACATGATATATTTAACGCCTGTACCGTGCCCGAAAAAAAAAAAACAAATCCAGAAATGTATAGTTTTGATATTTTTTTAATAACATTACAACTACAACGCAATAGCATTTATAAACAGTTTAAATAAGCGATCCGTCATAGCACAAATAATATTAACAATGGTATGACCTCTATGAAATCTATTTTTATCCTTGATACAATCCAGACAACATGAATTGAGGGTTGAATTGAAGGATTAAGAGTAACTGTGTCAATATGATAAGAGCTGAGAAAGGCCGGGTCTCCATAAAATGCAAACAGAGAACAAAAGCGTGTTTCTAGATTGGTCAGATGCGATCAGGCGACATCTGTAGACATTTCTCCTCAAACTTGGTGTTGCATAACCAAAAGGAACATTTAGGTACTGTTTATGTATGCCGTCTCCGCTTCTACATAACCACGAATTAATGAATTTGCATCTTGTGTTGGAAAGTAATCAGTCTTCTAACTCGAAAAATCTTTTAACTCATAAAAATGCTTTATTTAATTTATTACATAGGTGTAATAATTATAGTACTTTTCAAGTTGATAATGTTTAAATATATATGCTATAATATTCCCAGATACTTAAAAAGTATTATTATTTGTGAAACACACAAAAATGTGTCTTATCGCTAATGAATTTAGATGTAGGACTTTATTCAGTTTATATATTACATAAAAAACGTATAAGGCTGAAAATATACTAAAAATATTTTTTTTATGTTAAGATTATTATTGACTCGTTTGAAAAAAACATTAATAAACGGTTTTCAACTTAGTAGTTTTACTTTGTTATCATTAAAATAGCAAATTTCTGAATATACCTATAAAAATATACCTATTAAATATAGGTAATTCCAAAGGTGACTCCATTAACTTTTCTTATAATGCTTTCGATGCTATAAAATTATTTATTACTAGAACAATAATCGCAAAAAACTTTAGATAACTTTCGGAAAAACTTGAATTGCGGCTTCATAAACTTTTCTTGTCGGAATACTTAAGATACTCGCACAAAGGAATCATTTTTAGCAACAATTTTCTCACAACTCAAAAGTATTTCGATAAGTTTAAGAAAGATCTGCAATAGATTTACAAAGATTTCAGTTTTAATTCTTCAATAAGATTTTCAAATTAAACTTAATAATGTAGTTAATGAAGTTATGTTAAATAATATATCTATCAAGTCACGTAAGCCACATGAGATTCCAACTCTTTATTTTTAAACTTGAACAGAAGGCAAACAATAAAAAATACGACAAATCTAATACCGATATCCCTTAGTATTTAACTTAATTATTGCGAGGTTATTTGTTAGTATTTATTAAATACTAATTGAATTATTTATTGGTCAATAATATCATTAAATAAAATAATATTGAAGAACTTGGTTGCACGTTGAAGTTTAAAATGTATTTGTCTTTACAGGTACCACAATCTGGGGATTAACTTAATAGGATGTGCGTGCGTGAGTGGCGAACTATCACTAAAGTGCTTAAAAAGTGAGATTATCGTGCTATATGAGACGTTTAGTGTGTATCATATAACTGGCATGGAGCCTTTGTCGGGAGGGGGCCGCATTTTTGTGGCCTTCTTCGCCTTCGTCTTTTGGGGGATTGGTAAGTTATATCTGTGTATTACATTTTTTATAATGTCTTTTAGGTTTCAGTGTCTACAGTGTAAATTTATTGAAATTATTATTGGAAATGAATTCCTTTGTATAGGATGAAGATTCACAAGACTGTTTGCATTTCTAGATTCTCCTAACATACATGATGATACATGCATATTACAACTTAACTAATTTTATGCTAATTATAAAAATAAAGAAAAGAATAAATTATACGTCCCTTTTTTCACTTCGTAAATGACATTTTTATTGTGTAATATAATAATATTACGAATAAGACCGTTTCTTTGATCTAGTGGTAAGCGCGTAAGGGTTACAACCGGAAGGTCCTGGGTTTGATTCCCGATGGAGATAAAAAAAAGAACTCGGTCTAGCAGGGCATAGAAGACTGATCATCTACTTGCCCCTAAAGAAAAAAATTAATCAGTGAAACGCATCTGCCCCATACCTCACTAGGGGACACGAGACTTCACTTACTTACTTATAATAATATTAATGAAAAAACAACCAGCGTAACATGAAAGTGGTGTAGATGACGCGTTATTTTTTATTTAATAAGTTTTTGTGCGAACGCGGTAATCTAAGCTGCTACTTTTCCGAAGTGAAAATTTATTTTTTCTAGTTCATTAATCAAGACTTTTTAGTCAAGATTTTTTTTTAATATCACTATGACGAAAGTATCGTGGGTGAAATCGAGGTAAAAACAGTCGTTAATATATTAAAATCATCACCAACAACGGTCATAAGCATATTGAAATATCAACAATATGGCGGATTTGAGTTATGAATAATAATTGCAATGCGATAAAAGCGTCAATTAGACCGTGTTTAGAAATTAATTGTTCTATTGCAAATTGAATGCTTTATATTGAACAAATAAAGCCACAAATTGAGAAGGAGGCGCTGCTTTTAATATTAATTATCCAGCCTTTGTTTCTCAAATCATTATTCAATTTTCTATTGACATTGTTTGTAACTTATATTTAAAAGTGAGTCGATTGTTTACTCGTCAAGATATATCGATGCGCTTAGTTGAGACCATAGCTGGCTCATATGTTATATATGTTATATGTATGATATATGTTATTGTAAATAAATGTAATCATTTGTCTTCATGTATCACTTGAAATTAGGAATGTACATATTTTGCTTGATGTTTTCCTAATTTTGATCAAAGGTCAACTGACAATGAAATGTTCCAAGACAAAAGTGACAAAATTCGAGTTTTGATCGTGATTAAAATAATTCATGAAAATCACTTACAACTAAATATAAAGATGTTTGATGAAAAGTCTACCTTCTAGTCTGTCAGTATATCGTTACGCAGCAGCGAAGCAAACTTAGACGTTTCTTCTGCATTTGAAGTCATCTAGAAGAAATCCTGTTAACATCTTAAATTATTTTTTTGATGATAATTAAATACACTGTACATTTAAATAAATTACATTTCTGTACCAATTTCAAATGCAAATCCATAAATAAATAAAAACAAGACACGGTAGTGGTCGAAGCAAACGACAGAATTTGGGTAAAAATATTTGATCTACCTTTATTAAAAATTTGTCGCTTTGGAATCTCTGGGGTCATGGTATTCAGGTGCTTGTAAAATATCTTTGTAAGCGCCAGGCTGACACTATCGGAGACCTTACAGCTTTTGAGGATAAGGAAATACCGTCGGCTTTGTACCGGTATGCCTTAAAGAATTTGCTTAAAATTTTTGAGTATGGCCTTGCATTGCTTAAGTCTTTCAATCAAGCAGCGAGTTTACAGCTTTAAAAAAAATAGATTGAGTAGAGATTAATGACCGACAAGACAACGTCTTTAATTCCCTAATAAGTTTGACGGATTTGTGTGTTTGTGGCATCGGAGCTCATCATCGAATGGACCGGTTTCAATGCGGATTTTTTGCTTCAAAGCTGACGTGGTCGAGATAGATCTCAGCAATTATTAAAATCTGTTAATCCATTCAAGAGATATTCTTATTTGGAATTTAAAAAAATTGCCTTTAATTTCAGCTGACTGAATACGCTCTTCGTATCTCTTGAATATATATTATTAAAATTCAGATAAGAGAGAGAGAGAGAGTTAAGAGATTCAGATAGTTTAAGATCCAAACGATAAAATTTCAAATTGAGATATAAAAAGATTTTTTTAACCCATAATATATAAACAATTTTCGCAAACGCAGACAAATGCTAGTTTTCAATAATACAGTTACTGATTATGTAAATTCTTAGTCATATCTGTCTCAATATATTTTATACAATTGTGTAAAAAACCTCCAGTTTTCAATAAAATAATTATTAAAAATTAAGCGAAGAAAGAAATGTGTGGAATTTTAATTGCAAAAAATGGTGTGTGTTCTGCATATTTTTGAATAAAACCGTGTTAAAAGTTACGTAAATAGAATACAACAAACGAATGCAAAATTTATGTTGAGCGTTGTTTTGTGGAGTGCTTTCGAAATCTAATATATTTGGTTAATTTAATAGGGAGTTATTAGTAAGTTTCTCTAATATAATATTCATTGATGCTTGTTTGTCGAATATAAGAAATTATTATTCCGATAGCAAGATGTTTTCGAGAGATACAGACTAGAAATATTAAAAAATAAAATTCTAATTTTATTACATAAATACTTTTTAACTATAAACAATTATAAATAACAAGTTGTCTCTGTAGAGTAAGCCGTCCCTGTATCATAAAGCAGCAAAAATTCAAAATAGATAATACCATATAAAGTCTATTAATAAATTTGTATGAAGTTATCTTAAAAGCAGGTGTGATAACTAATATATAAATATATTACTAAGTGAATTTCTTATTTTATGTATGATGCTTAAAAATGTTTCTTTATTTTTATATTTATAAGCTAAAATAGTTAAATGAGTCTTGATGAATTGAAAAATAGAGCTGGTACCATAAAAACAAGGTTAAAAATTAAAGTTGAACATTATTTAAACTCACGTACTTAATCTACCCTTTATGTTACGAATGAGAGAATCTCTAGAAAATCTCGTTCAAATTAATGAAAAACGAAACATTCTCACAATTGGACGAAAGATCTCATTTTCCAGACGTTGACATGCAAGACAAGGGACTGTATAATGAAACAAAGATTAAATAACCCTGTCTGAGCGAGATTCACGACTCTAGGACTTTAATGTACAAATAACGTGCATTTATTCCAGTACCCGTATTTTGTAATCTCGATAGTCGAATTCACTTGCAAAATCATCTTACATTGCATGAGGTTCGTGATTTCATATTAGAATCCTCAGGGAGTTCGCTAAGGCATTTACAGTACGCCTGCCTGCCTTTTGTAATGAATTGACATCCAAAATTAAGCCCCTTCGCACATGGCGTCGTATCGTAAGCGTATCGTAGAATGCGCGTAGTACGAGAACAATACGAGCAGGAACATGTTTTAACAAGTCCGCACACGAGGCGGTGTTGCAGCGTAACGTATGAGGTGTCAGTGTCATTACGATAGTCGTAGCGTACTGGCATAAAAAAGGAAGCGACAATTTTTTTTATTTTATAATGAATACTGCAAAAGTTATAGAATTTGTGAGGATAATCGAAACATTTCTTTACCTATATAATAATTCATTAAGTGATTACTCTAGGAAAGATGTAATGGGAAAAACTTGGGCAGAAATATCGTCAAACAATCTTTTCTTGTAATTATTTGCGATGTATGGATGGATCCAATGAGCACGTCGCTTTTTACTTCTAACGAAATCTATTAACAAATCCTCTTCGTCTGAGGAGAAGGTAAGGTCATCAATAAATGTAATTACGATACGCTCACGAGACAACTACGCCTACGACCCATGTGCGAAAGCCTTAAGTAAATGACAAGTCGTTAACGAACGATCACGCATTGTTTTTTTTTTAGTTTTAATGACTCACTTGTGCTTATTTAAAAATTAGTTCGGCAGTTCTGATACTTATAGTGAGCAAAGAGAGTGTCGGACTTCTCTTAAACATATAGATAGGGTTTTCGTGACAAAAATCAAGAAATTTCAAATAATACTCCAGTATTATACCCATAATGCATTACGCAGAAAAAAATATTCTTGTTTATTTATCTTTCTCAAACTAACTGTATTTTAGAATAGTCGCAACAAACTGTAATTTTTAAATAGTGAAAAAAAATATATCTATGGCCTGACAAAGAGTAACAAACTGATGTGAATTTAAATTAAATACTTCAGCGAGATAGCGTAATAAAGCACTTTCGTAATTATAATATTCATTGGAATATAGGACTTAACACATTTTCATAGAGATTTATTAAAAGTACTTACTTTGAACGTTAAGTTGTAATACTTGTCATTTAATTGCTCTTACATTTAGGCATTTTGATTACTTATCCTTCACTTCTATTGATTAAAGTTTAACTATTGACAGTCGTATCTTGAAGTTCAAAAATCAACATTTAATTAAAGTCATTATTTGATTCATTTGAGTTAAACATTGTATTTTTGTTTACCTTTACATTTAAAATATAATAGAGTGTATTTTAGGTATCCAAGAATAATTAATTGTAAAAATATTAGTCTAGGTCAATAACGTATTCTTGGACTTAAATGGGCGTGAACTTTATGATTCGAATCATGATCCCTTTATTAAACAACCTTCAAAAAAACGAAAAAGGAGGTTATCAATTGGACTAGTATTTTTTTCCAATTTTCCGCTTGTACGTCGCCACCCGCAGACCGATTTTGGATGAGTGAGGTGTCAATCGATAGGGTAACTCGTCGAAGTGGTCCCATTTTTAAATTAAATTTTTACAATCAACAAGTTTACAGGAAGAATAGTTTGTACGCGTTTTGAGGTCGGTTTTATTTTTTTATTTAAAATTAATTTACTTTACCCTTGAACAACAATTTTTGCATTATTTATACTTACCGGAAGGGATTTTCAAGAAACACTGCTAATAGAGAACTATAGTTAAAAGTTAAATTCGGGAAAATTACCCAAACTTTTTTATTACCAAGAATGAAAGCGAGTCACGCATCTAGCTGTAATATATCATTGGTACCTATTAATTATGTACGAAAGAAAACTCTTTAATAAATTAATTCAGCGGTTGAAACGCGAGAAAAACATTATTACTTGTTAATATTACACTTAAAAAGTTTCACACTTTTATTTAGACTCATACTAAAATAATAACATTTAGTCTGAGTATTTAGAAAATAAAATATAGCAAGTTACTTAAAATATTGACAAATATGTCAAAATATGTAGATTAAAATATATTTTAAGCAATTTAACAATTTACCATTAAAACAATATAGAAACCACTCAGAATTTTACTCAGAATTCAGAGCATCTCTTTCAAAGAACAACTATTGAAGGCCGTGAGGGACTTCAACTGTCACAGACTGTCACGGCCTCGAGCTAGAACCGAATACCGACCGGTACGAACACGAAACTCCACCCGAGCGTTCACGACATCAGCCGACAGAACTAATCTATCATTATATTTTAATTCCAATTTACCACAATATTAGTCACATACTTGCAGCAAAGGATTTGTTTAGCTATTATGATTAAATATTTGCTTGAAACTTTATTGAACGCTTAATTTAATCCAAGCGCTCATAACATATACGCAACACACATGCGGAGGACACAGTCTAGCTGACATTCACGACCGTTTACGTATTAATATATACATTGCCTATTATCTTATTTAGATACTAGCTGACCCAGACGTCATTCCCTTGTCAATTATAACATCAAATATGGTTGTTCGTATACAGAATCTTTACTAAAACGTTTTTGGAATTTTTTTAAAATATGTAATTTAGTCAAAATTTATTAAGCTATTTATTATTTTAGCGAGGGTAACAAACGGCTTTTAGAATATATAGAGGAGGATTATGTATAAAATACTACATACATATGTAATGAAGCAGGTGCTCAGTTTTGGTTGGATTTACACAGCTGAGTTTACTGACGTCGAGGCAAAATACAAAATTCAACCCGTATCACCTCGATGTTCGTCAATCCACAAACGAGGTGCTTTTTACTTTTTTTTGCCACACAGCATAATTATGGATCTACATATGTATTTCCGTAAAATACACTTAAGAGCCTTCAAGAAAACGTTCCTCGCTCCGAAATACAGGCTGCGAAAGGTATTCCCGTGTCAATAGCGTTGTAAGTTTACTAAACATTTATTTACAATATTGTACTTAAATATATTTACAAAATACAAAAGGCTCATCAAAGCCGTTGGGGTGCGTACTCAAAATAGTGACTGCATTACCGCGTTGTATCGCTATACATTGGCCGAAGTATGACCCAACTTAATAGGTAAGGTTTTTAATGAAATAGTAAATATAAAAGGCTTAATTTATGTTTTTAAGTAGGATTCTGGAGAGAAAAGCCAGTTCTTTAAAGAGTCGCAAACACCTATAAAAATATCGATCAGTGCGTGAAAATAAATGATGTAATATTTGTCTCAGTTACAGTCGTTACGTTGACATTTGTCCACCTCATAGGCAGGACACAAGCAATTTCTCCACTTAAGCCGCAATTGTAAGCTCCACAATTTTTACAAGCCTTATTACATTTTATGAATCCTTTTGCTGCTTATTGTGATATACTGAGTTAAAATATATATATAAACTGTCAAATAAATGGCGTATTTTGTGGTAAATAAATTAGGTTTTATCAGAAGTTATTATAGTAAGTATTAAAATAAAAATATCTTTTATCTCGAATAAGATAAAATATATTTATTTCGTGAATAATTATGTACATTAAATAGTCCAAAAAGTTATATTTTAATGTACTTTTGAAAAAAATCGTATACTTACATAATATGAAGATAACTATTTCCAACTTTCCTTACAAACAAAATCGCGTTATTAAGAAGTGTATTATAATATGTAGAAAGCTGTTAAAATAACTTCCTTGTTTAGTAGCAAATAGATTTAGATCGGGATATTCATACAGTTTTATTTTTCGGAGATATACAACCGTATATCCTAAAATTGCTTTACGCTATTTCATTCAAATCACACAACTCGCAAAAATACTCGCTTCACACTCCTTACATGTCAATAAAACTGTTACTTATTGTTAATATGAAGAACTGCCAATTTTAACGGATCTTTTGAAGAGAAAAAATGGGAATGTTTCAAGAAAGTACGGCAATTTCATCATATATTTCATCATACAAAGTATATGAACATAGGTAGGTACCTACCTATCCATTTTAGGCATGGCGATCTACAACAACCGGAGTCTTCGATATTTAATTCACAAAATAAAGCTTGTTAAGAACTAATCTTTCTAATCATAAAAAGTACATCAGAATATATAAATCAGATTAGTATATTCAAACTTTAGAATTCACGTTGCAAAGCTTCCGACCCGCATTTGTTTTTGACTTGTGAATACATAAATGAAATGGATTAATTGGTTTTGGGTATCGTAAATTCGATCGATTCAAGTAATGGATCTGTGGTATTAAGATAAATCTGACCTTAGAAAGGGTTTTTATCCTGAATCAACACATTCATCGTCGACAGCAGCTAATTTTGTATACGACAAAACCGATTTATCGTGCTATTTATGGGAATGAGATTTTATTTCGCTGATTCAGGCATAAAATTATTTGATTATCAAATTTTTCTAAAAGTTAACTTGATTTTCTTGAAACATAGCTTTAATTGACTTTGAATACACTAAATTGCTGATGCTTTCAAACAAAAACCACATCAAAATCCTATATATCTATAAGAGATGAGACCACAGTTACCTGGATCTATTCTCTACTATTTACATATTATATTGGTCAGCCAATTATAAAGCAGTACTTACGTAACTTTGTAGTGTAAAATGTTTGGGAACTTTGAATAAAATCTGTCTTTGAAACCCGTCATAATCGAACGTACTAATGGAATAGTTTTGGAACAAATCAAATATCAGAATTGGGGTCATGATAACACATATTATATTTCTTTTTTATTTCAGATTAAAGCACGCCAGCAACAGTAATTAAAATTGCACTTACATATGCAAATCTCAAAGAAAACATTTATTTATTTTGCACGGAATGAAATTTTGTTTGCTTCGCCAATGTTGTTTTTCTGCGCAATTTTGAGATAAAATTAAATGAAGCCTGGATTTTGTAGAACTCCGAACTAAATGATCCTAAATTGTTGATTTTCTTAAATTTTTTCAAAGCTCACTCTTCCTTATTAATTTTGCGTGTTGTTAAAGTGAGTAAGCAGTTTTAAAACTAATTAACATTTTTCATTTAAAAAGAATCTTGCGCTCTCAAAATTCGATTCTAATGGCCCATCCAGACTCTCCACGAGCTTGCGCGAGGGAACGCGAGTGCGAGAGTGAGGATGGTGCGCTCGTGTCCCCTCGCTTCACCTTGCCTCGCTTCGCTTGCGCTCCGCTTTGTTTCGGTTTTTCGGGCGAGAGTCAAAGGACGCGAGGGAGTGAGGTGAAGGAATCAACCACATTCTCGCGCTCGCTCACTTTGTTGTTAACTGCTGCATAGTGAGGACGTGCGCGCGATTTCTTTTTTTTATCATGATGAAGTGGAATAACGAGTTGTGTACCACTTTCATGGAATTATACCAAAAGGAATCCCAAATATTCATTTCATAAGGATAGAACGAAAGTCAATGACACGTGGAACTGCATTCTCCGTTTAGACTTTCTTTTTTATATAGGCGATGTAAACGCAAGGCTTTATAATATTGATAGGCACATAAAGAAGCTAATGCTGTCACTTCAATTATGTCCATCTTGCAGTAAACGTAGCGCGCAACTGAATAAGAATGGAGAGTGTGGATGGCTAGCACTCGTGCAGCCACCACTCGTAAAGGCTCGTGCCGAGCGCCTCTAGGAGGCGCCTCGCGAGAGTCTGGATGTGGCCTAAACCTGTATTGTTTATAAAAATCCATTGAACCGTTGAATAGTGACGAACGAACGGCAACATAATGTACAGTGAACCCTTTGTTATTGTCTGACCATGAAGGCTGTAAAGTACGCGAAACGTCGGGAAATATAGTAAATATAGTAGTTTTTTTTATCGGGCAAACGGACAGAAGGCTCACTTATGAGAAGCAATCCGCCGTCCATGGACACCTTCAACGCCAGTAGGGCCACGGGTGCGTTTCCGGCCTTTAAAAGAGAGGTACGCTCTTTTCTTGAAGGTCCTTAAGTCGTAGTTCGGAAATACATCAGAAGGCAGCTGGTTCCACAGACTGCAAAAGTAGTTTTCCTAAATTCGCAACTATAAATATGAGCATAAAGGGCCGACTTTTGCTTATATCTTTACTATACAATAATTTTAGTATACATAAAGTCTAGGTATGATTTGAGTGTAGATCTAACTGGTCTTAAATTGATGTGCCGAATTGACAGTGCCTTTGAAGTAAGTATTTTCGACGTTTGATAGATTAAATGTGACGTCATTCCTTTGTCTAGGGCACATTTCACGGACCCTTGTCTCGTATTGATAAAGAAGTATGTGTCTCACTTGAATATACTCGTACTGTAAATTTGATAGCTTTTTGAAATAATTTTCACAATTTTGATTTTATTTTGAGGCTTCAATTGCAAAACAAAAATTAAACTTACTCGTAAATCACACATCAAGCTTTTTAATGAAGTATGCAATTTTTGACTAAGAATCATATATCGTTAAGTTGCTATGATAATGTATTACAATTTAACTAGCGGCCCACCCAGCTTCATATAGATTTCTACATTATGTATACTGATAAAAGTTCAAAGCAATTATTAGGTATGTTATAAAATAAACAATATGTACCTACTTGAAATGTGAGACATAGTGCTGATGTACTTAAAATCGCTCTATCAAAGTTATTTCATTCTAACACAAAAGTCAATCATAGATTTCTGTAGAGCAAGCTTGCTGAACTTGTGTTCTTTAAAATATATTCGGGGTTATTTTACGTTGCGATTTATGTTTGATGTGCGATTGATGTTTTTGACACAACATTTCAAATACATATTTATAACAATTCAAACGATTAGCTACAATACTAGTAGCTGCTACCTATGTAAAAATTCATATACCAAGCTACCCGATTACATAAAAAAACATGAAATAAAATTAACTAAAAAAATTAAAAACCGACTTCAGTGTATTAAAAAGTAATAAATAAAAGAGAAATACTTTTTCGTGTCGATCATAAAATATCTTTGACATTTAAGTGGATTTATTTTTTGACTTTTAGTAGCTTTTATAGAATTACTAGCTGAATCCAGCGGTTATACCCGGTCTCGCGATTTAAAAAAATTATGTGGGAGGAGGGTAAAAATTCCTAACGACCTCTTCTATACAAAAATCGATCGAACCGTTTCGGAGAAGTACAAACACCATCATCCGTGATACGACATTTTTATATATTAGATTAAAATAGTGGCGTAGCTAAGCGCGGGCCAAGTGGGCCTACGCCCACGGCCTCGCACTTAAAGGGGCCTCGCAAGGCCTCTTCAAGTACGAAATCAAACTTAAATTCTCCATTTATTTTTTAATTAAATAAAAAACTCAAAAATATAGGCCTCACTCGTCACTGATTGGCAACAAAGCTTAGTTTTGCCAAACGTTTCTTTACATGCATAGTTACTTCAAACAAAACAGTGAAGGTGGTACATATTTTGGTAAAAATTAAGTATTTCAAAAATTCTAAAAGTAGGTAATTCAGAATAAGATAGTTTATAACTTGTAGGATCTGGATTAAAGTACCATAACATTTTACGCTTCACAAAGACACAGTAAAGCATGTTTGGTAAGATACCTAGATTTATTGGGTAGATGTTGGAAACGAAAGAAAAGGGGCCTCGCTGATGCGATTTCGCCCACGCCTATAATAGTCCACGCTACGCCACTGATTACATATACTTTTTATTTTATTTTTTAGTACAATTTGCGGTCGATTGTAGGTTTAAATGTAATAGTAAATATCTAATCTCAGTTCTCTAAACAAACATCGGGCGGATATGTATCCCTTGTCCTTACGTAATGATTATAATTACTGAAGTCAACCAATAAGGTACTAATGATAAGAAGTAAGAGCTCTTCATAATATTATATACACTCCCAGCTTAACAAATGAGTAATAATAGTAAACGCAACTCTGAAAAAGAAAATAAAATTGAAACACATGGCGTACTTTGTTAATTTCATTCAACTTTTTTTTAAACTCGCTCGGCGTCACTAGCATTCCGTGTTACGTCGTTGCTTCCGTAAGTAATTTTAAAACAAAATAACATTGAACGCGATCGGAAACTTTTGCAGTGTAACAGTAAAAAAGCGGGTTATATTTTGAGTCCATTTCGCTGATACCACACCCCATAGTAAATGGTGTATTGTATGAATGCAACGCACGTGGCAAAGCATTTGTTTTACTAAGCGATCATCAAACAGATCATACAAATGTACTGAAATTAATTTGCTTTGTTTTCATGGTTCTTACTGATGCTTAATTCTACTATACATATTTCAATTTAACATGTCAATAAATTTAACATAAAGTCCAACGTGTGTTTATAAATACAAAGCTTTTTATTAAACATATTGCTTACGTGTAGTATTTTATACGTATTATCCAAACAAGAATAACATAAGTAATTTTCTACTTTAGACTTTCGAGATTTGAACTCATTGTTGCAACGGCCGTAGTGATGAGAAGAATGTTCTCGTGACCACGGCCGTTACAACAAGGTAGAAACGTCGAGGAAAATAAATAATGTTTCTTTGCGCGATAAGTCCCGCTATATTTAATAATAATAAATAATGTTTGCCAACGGAGAAAAAGTATGAAAATGACATTATTTTCTAGCAAATAGAAAATACTGAGTTAGATTTCCATACGAAAAATGAGTAACGTGAGTAGTGATGCAGAACTCCCATTTCGGCGACCATCTTTTCCATAAATATTCAAGGTTATTCGTTTCATCCCGTGGACCGGCAAATCCGCTGACAAGACATATACAACGTAACCAGCGACAGGCGTATTGCTGCAATAAGCAAAATATATTGAAGGCGTATTTTTTGAATATTTTGTATAAAATAATATATATATGAGGATGTGCAAAAAGTGACTTATCATCAGGAATTGACTATTGAATTTTTTAGTATTTAATAAAAGATAAAACGTTTTTCTTTGTTATTGTTAAATAGTGATTTATTATTGAAGCTTCAGTGTCAATTAAAGGTAGTTTTCCGGGATAAAGAATCGTTTTTTTACTATGTAGGTAATTGATTTTTACTATCTTACGAAGAGGATTCTTGCCAATATAAATTCTATCATGGCGGGCGTCAGCATACATAAAATTTGATAAGTTAAGACCAAAATTTTATGTTGTAGTAAAGATACTTGTAAGTATGAAAAATTACAGATAAAAAATAATGTCATTTTAAAATTTGAAATTGGAATCCAACTACCATATGTTTGTTTTGTTGATTACTGTGGTAACATCTGTTAACAGACTGCAATAGCTCTCACATAACGCAAACAAAAATGAAATATTAATGCAATTTGTAAGCGATTCACTCTATCTATTGCGTTCAAATAGGGGTAGATATCAAGTCAAAGTCAAAAATTATTTATTCCTAAAATCATATACACGATCAACGTCACTTAAGTTGACAGATGTACAAGAACGCGCCTATAATTCAATCAGACAAGAAAGTTGTACTATTTTTTCCATATTGATTTATATTTTATTTTAGCTTCTGTATATGTGAGTGAAGTCCCGTGTCCCCTAGTGGGGTATGGGGCAGATGCATTTCACATCTGTTTCACTGATCGATTTTTTCTTGAGGGGCAAGTAGGTGAACAGCCTTCTATGTCCTGCCAGACCGAGTTTTTTTTTATCTCCGCCAGGAATCGAACCCAGGACCTCTCAGTTGTAACGCTAACGCGCTTACCACTAGACCAAGGAGGTGGTCAAGCCATCCATCTGTATATGGTCCTGAGTATTACGATTAGACGTTTATACGATTTAATAAAGATTTAAACAGATTCTTGATAAAAACTGGACTTTTACTACATTGTTCTATTTCTACACACTAAATGCTAAAAGAAGGTGAACTCCTGTTGTTCGTACTCGAGTATACAGCACATATATTTCTATTACACTGATAATTTTCTTGACCGGCAAGTATAAGATCAGCTTTCTGTATGGTCCATACAGAAACTTATGAAACTTTCCCACAACCCGTGTTAGATGTCAGATGCGTGGTTCAGCATGTCATAAGTTAGTTATGTAAAAGCTGACAAACATGTAATTATTAATACAAAAAGAAAAGATATATTGAAAGTTGAACAACATTGATCTTAGATAAAATTTTTAAACAGAAATTCATTTTCTTTGAAGTTTTCCTACCCCTAACCTGGGTAGGACAGTATTTCAATATTAAAATTATTGTTTCGTGTCTAACAATAAGATATTTTAAAAGTTCTTTGATGTTGTATCATTAAGTATTTTAGCTGTTTTTACCAATTGAAAGTAACATTTACAATCGCGCCTCGCAAATAATTGTTTTTCTTTGATACAGACGGAAGTTTAATTAATAATTGAGAAAACCTTATTTAAAAGTTATCTGAAAATAGCTGTTAAAAACTTTTTAAAGGTGAAACAGAGTAAAAATTTTCACTTTTCCATTTTTCAGTTAATTGATAGATAAGTATTTCAACTTATTTTCACGACGCCTACATCCCACGTTGAGCTTAAGTATTTTATCAAATACATAATATCTTAATACTTTTTTTTAGTTAAATACCGTGACCCTCGTGTGCACATATTTAAAAATATTAATTTGTTTCACCGAGACTTGAAACCAGGACCTCCAACGCAACACGTAGATACGTATACCAGTAAGCCACGGAAACGGTTTATAAGTACTGCAAATGAAATAATAATAATTGTTATTAATAATTTCAGGAACAGTAAAAAATGTAACAAAACAACGGTATCTAAGAATAAGAAATTTTTTAAAAAGATGCTGCGTTGAGATCATAGCCTATTTGAGTGATTAAAACAATACAAAGCACAGATGTGTTTTAATACATTTCCATTATCCGAAAACAGTAGTATTTATGAACAATTTACGTCTACATAATAACACAAGGAATTTTCTGCTTTAGTTATAAGTTAAATACCTAATGAGACAGACACTTTTCTGCGATTGTTGCATACATTATAGGCACCAACCGAAAAAAATTTTATTACCCAGTTAAAGTAATCTGTTCTTAAATTTACGGGGCGTTTAATATATGTAACCAGCATATTGTATAGTGAGTGTTATTATGCTAACCTAACATCGTTTCGATATCAGCTACCCAATAACGTATAAAGCAGTTATGTGTATCTAAGAAGCTAGGAGGCCCCTGAGCAATAAGCGAAGTATGTTATATATATGTTTCATAGGGTAAACATTGGGTAATGTAAACTGACGTGCTTTGAGCCGAAACTTATCGATATGAACCAAAGTGGTGATTGATTAATGATACTTATGTACTAAGCATAGTTGCCAATATTAATAACTATGATTTAATGGTCGGAAAGTTAAAAAAATATACTTCTTTTAATGAAAAAAGAGTTGTTGTGACTTGTTGTTTACTTTTTATATAATAAATGATAGATTGGTTGTTGTTCTGGAATTTTTAGGCATACATTTTGAGACTTAAAACAATACCTATTTTCCTCAAAAAGTTTTTAACAAACAAACAATTAATTAGTTTTTTGTGATATCCACAACCTCAATTTTATATTCCCGAGGACCCGAACCTAGAATAACTAATTATTATTAATAAACCAATTGACATTTATTTATTTACGATTATTACAAATAATATATAAAGTAACTAAGAATATATTATAACATAAAAATTTGGAATATATACTCTAAAATATAATAAAATTAGCTTTCAATTATAATTTAAAAATTAAAAATATTTTTAAAAAAATATTTCCTGAGGCATGGTGCCTTTTATGCTGGCAGCATTTCCTCACTGGATTGCAATACTAATGTGCTGAGCGAGGAAAGTGCCAGCCAATTTACGTCAATGGTATGGTTAGTTTATCAACATTAATGTTATAAAGAGAAAATATTTTCATTTTTGTAATTTTGTTACTATACGAATAAACTATTATACTAAAATGAAAAAACATTTTACTAATATGGAACTAATACGTATTTTGACGAGTGACTGTTAATTGTTAGTGACTTTAAATATATTACTATAATTTATTAGTTTATACTGTTACCAGTTCCGTCAATTTCTTGGCACGTAACAATATGTCAAATATCAAGTCACTTCATCTTCTTTATTGAAATTTGATTACGTCGTACGTGGAATGAGTTGCCAATTTAAAGAGTAAATACTGTATGTATCTAGTTTCATCTACCTACCTATTGTCTATACA
Organism: Aporia crataegi; assembly: GCA_912999735.1. Taxonomy (NCBI): domain Eukaryota; kingdom Metazoa; phylum Arthropoda; class Insecta; order Lepidoptera; family Pieridae; genus Aporia; species Aporia crataegi. The sequence goes on from OU538742.1 coordinate 1,738,994, forward strand.
AATAAATAACTCGAAAGCTGGCTCATATTTTGGCCAACGCGTTAGTATAGCAATACGTGGTAATGGAGCTAGTATTTTGGGTACGCATCCTTACAGCTTTGATGAACCTTTTGTATTATTATAATTATAAATATAACTAAGTACATTATTGTGATTATGTATATGAACATTATCTAAGAAAGTTTCTAGTTCATTTAATGATAAAACTTGTGCCGTATTCAATTTTTATGGCATTAGGGGTCGCCGATTGATAACTTGGAGTAAATAAATAACTTAAACAAATTTTTTAATTTCATGGATCGATGGTGCGTTATAAATTTAACTACATTTGTAAATAACTAGTTTTTACTCGTGATATTGTTCGTGAAGGAGTATATCTCCTGTAATAATAATAATAAATAATGTCTAATAATATTATTAGAAGTGATCAGAGCTCACAAGTTTCATACGATGTTTCAACACATTTGCAAGGAAAAAACAAAATCATTTACCACGCAGCGAGAAATACGATAAAAATAAAATATTGAAATTATAGGAAATGACGCGTGAAAAAAAATACAGCCTACTATCATGTTTACTATAATGATAAAATGCAAATTTCAATTTTTATAACAAATTATTGTGTATTATGAATAATTAGATAATAATAAATCTTTGTTTAACTTAATTAAGGACGTACAAATTAATTATTTATTCCATAAATATATATAGATTTTTAGTGCCATTAAAGCTCTTTGTTGTTACTAAAAAAAACTGTATTTCCCGGTTAAATTGAGAATGCTCTGTTTACTCGCACATATCTTACAGTAAGATACTATTTTCACTTTGAAGGGATAATTCTGTTATGCACTAGTGTATAATGTTATTACGCACGTGTATGTTATAGCTCAGTTTATGGTCCTAAACGCAATGAAATAAGGCTCACTTTACGAGCAAGCGTATAGAAAACAATATAGTCTATATCTAGCAGAAAGTATATAAACTCCCAGCGGTGAAAGAATTTTTAAAACCGTAATTTTTGGACGAATAAACTCATTAGTTAATACGTCTCAACTGATTCGAATACTTCTTCTTTGTCTTGTTCACCAACGAAGTTGGTATAAAAAATGCAGCTGAAATGTAGCTGAACTGATCGAAAAATTAAATTTTTATTTGGAAACCGTATTTGACGATTACTGACAGGGCAACAATTCGGGTCAGCTAGTCCGTACTATCCGTAGGTACTAATATTACAAATGCGAAACAACTCTGTCTATTACACTTTTAAGTCTAAATCACTTAACCGATCTTGATATTTTTTGACACAGAGACATAAGGGAGCTAGAAATAAGCTTTACTAGAGGTTGAGAAAGTATAAATGCCTCTTTTTACGAAAGAAAGACTTGAAAGTGGTTGAGATAGAGGAGGAAAGTTTGTATGGAAATTTGTCTATGTTGAAGGAGGTCGAAGATCGCTGAAAAAATAAAGACATGGGAAATATTTATTTAAAACGCAAATGGATTAATATATTTTATTAAGCGTCGGCTTATTATTTAGTCAGCCGTGACATCAAGTGTTGCGGATGACTTCGTTCGTAATTAATTGTTACTCTGACGGGCTTACGTCGGAAACTGGCTCATTAATTTTATAATTTAACTTTTTAAACATTCGATACCCTTTGGGCTATCTGAAGGAACATTTCAATTAGATGAAACTCAACCTAAAAAGGAAAAGTAGGAAAAAGGGACAAAGTAATTAAGCAGCTTTTATTGCTCAGTCGAAAAAGATTAGAATGTTGGAAATCTTTGTGCGAGCTTTAGAAAATTTGGAATTTTCTTTCAAATTTTATAAGAAGTAGAGGAATGAATCTCGTTATCCTTAGACCTCCCAAGATTGATATATCGTTAACGTTTTATTCTTCAACTAATTATTTATAATTTGAAAAATAATATTAACACATAAATGAAAATACTTTTTTCGAAAACATTTTCTTTGGAATATATATTTTAAGTAAATAAGGAAGAAATGATATGGGTCAAGAAACACATTTAATGAGGAATGAAGTGAAAGAAGAAAAATGTGTGAAACCGAGCAAACACAAATTAGAGGCAGACAAAATGACGGGGGTTGTCAGAAAATGTATTGCTATTTTTCCCTAAAAGTTACTGATATATATACATATAATATAATTTTAGACAAACGGTTTATCTTTCATCAATTCCATATAGTTATTTCATAGGTACCTAGGTACTTATTGTTGTTTATCTAAGAAACTACTGTCAACTAAGTTAATTGATCAAAAACATAACTATGACGTTATTGTTAATTATTTGATGTCAAAGGCACTGACAGTACTGAGTACTTGAGTAGGTATGTTTACTCAGTAGAAATGGTTTCTCAATTAGGCAGTCATGACAGAGGGTAGATAAGACACGTTTCTTGAGCTAAATACAATCCCGACACGTAACAATAGCACTCAAAGACGACTTCAATCAATTTGTTCGTGATGTCCTGAATATTCTGCTCTGTGCCTCATCTTACCGCAATGTATAGGAAAATCAAAGAATATTAAGATGCCTACGTCAATGCTACGGCGCGACGTAGCCCGAAGGAAGATATGCTAAAGTCGCATAGACTATTATTAGTCTTCTCAATTATTTTTATTCTCACTAAAAAAGGAAGACAGAATTCATTACTACGCAATTCCCCGCGGCATTGAATCCCCGTAAAACTATAAGACCTAATAATTTGTTTATTGCTCAGCTATGAAAGCAGCCTCTTTCGTTTTACTTAAAGCTTTGAATTGGTTTAAATGGATTAAATAAAAATATTTTATTGTATTTTCTATGAGTTTATTTTTATTTTTATAGACAAATAATAATAGAAAAAAGCTTGAATTTTGTATTTAGTATTTAAAAAAAGAGATTTGTTGCTTAGTGATCATACCGCGCAATCGAAACAACATTGAATATTAATCTAAACATTAATGACGCTATGAGGTCGGTTTCCAATGCGTTTAATGTGGAGAGGTACAACTTCCGAACGTCATCAGTTAATGGAGTCAATAATACTGGGTTTCACTATAAATACTATAGATTAATATTAGAATTGTATTCGAGACCAAGCAGTCAGTTTTTTTAGTATACTCACAACAATATATCTATTATCTTTCAGGTGTTCGGGGTCTCCATAACTTAGAAATCAACGTGCCAAATGCAGTTCTTGTGGGAGAAACGGTGACGCTTGAATGTACGTGGCAGTTGGAGGATGAAGAAGCCCTATACAGCGTAAAATGGTATCGGGGCAGAGAGGAATTCTACAGATATATACCCAAAGAGCTTCCTCACACAAGAGTATTTCCATTACCGGGAATTGAAGTTGATGTAAGTAGCTTGAACTTTGAAGTTTTCAGGTTCTATCTGACTGTAAGGGGTAACAACTGCACTCGAACTTCCTTCGCTTATCTGACTTTGAAACCATAAATCCAGCCAGCTGTAATTTTAGCGTTAAAGAGTATTGATTTAGTGTTCAATTATTATTATTTTTTTTATTTTTTTTTCACACTGTTGCACTGGAGTGCAGCGGGCGGCCCTTATCCTAATCAGCGATCTCTTCCAGGCTTCTCTTTCCAGGGTTATCTTAATTACTAAAATTATGCTAATTCAAAGTTCTAAAATAGTACCTACTCTGATGAATTTTTTATTTTATATACCATAGCAAAATTTTTAAAACATTTCGGAATGAATGTATCATGAACAATTATTAACAAAAAGCCTTAAAATTTTAGTTTGATGTCGACAAATTAATTACCTTAAATGTTTTTGTGGTAACACCAATATTATTTTACCCATTGTAAGTTCGTAGTTGGTTTTTTTGCTCGATTATGTTGATGAATGGTTATAGTATAAAAGTGTTTTCCCGACGGTAAAAAACATTGAATAGTGAAGGCTGTTAGTGTTACATAAAACCTCCAATAGCACAGCTAACAAATGAGAATGATATGCGATTTTTCAAAATTCATAAATTGTGAAAACATACTAAATACTAATGACCTTTGTAAATACTTTTTATTAAAGCCATTTTAAATGTACGTAGAAAAGACTTTATATTAAATTCAATAACATAATTGTCATCATTAAATTAAAGTGCTAGAAGTAGATACTTTAATATATTTAGGCTATTGACTAAGTCTCGATTTATAAAATAGTAATTTCAAAATTGTTATTTATTAAGAGTTATAGTATATATAGTTCTTAATAATAAATATAACTTTAGTTGTATGAAGTCCCGTATCTTTTGATAAAAAAGATAAAAATAGTATATTCAAATGTATATTTGAAAAGAATATAAGTGAAGTATATTATAATAGATGAATGTAAATATAAAATCATCGAAATTGACTCAGAAGTTTGTTTTAGTATTACACACCTGACATTCTATTGTCACACAAGTGCGGAAAAACACAGGTGGTGATAGAAGTCAGAACTAACGCCGCCATTTCTAATTATTTTTGCATATTACTATTTAGATCTTGACTAAACAAGGCTTTAGTGAACTATTTTTCTAAGAGTAAGAACTTTTACTTGTACGCTCGTGCTTCTAAGAAAAAATCAGCAACGGACAAGTGACAGGTGGTCGCAGGACATCTTTGGCAATTATCGAAAACGTGACCGGGGTGTAAAACTCTATTTAACAACAATCATCATTATAATCTCATTACGCGAAGTGACAGAATTAATATTAAATTTGATCAACAATAATATGATAATGTATTACGACTATGTAATCAATTTAAAATCGTTTGAACATGAAACAAAGCTTTGCTTTTAATAGCGCTTCAGTACTAATCACACAATTGTTGCCTCGTAAATAAATTAATGATTCATTAGTAGGCTTGTGCTTTCATATTGTGCTGTTAAATATTTGTGTAACAATTAAGTAAGAATGGTGTACGTGGTGGTGATGTGTCTTCGATCAAATTTTCAAATGAAAGTTGTTTCGGTTAATTTTGAATATGTCAAGTAAGACTAGATTTTATAAAATCACTAATAGCGACTTCTATGTCAAATTTGCCTAACCTTATCGATTTTCGACCTCCAATAAAAAAATACTAAAAATTACTTTAAGGAATTTTTCAACTTCGACGTAAAATTTTATAATGTTGCCATGTCAATGTCTAGGGTGTGTGTCCGTTTAGCTACAATTTATAAAGATCTGATCTACTCATGTGGTATTTGTAATTACAAATTATAATTTCGAATTTAATTAAAATTGTAAGAGGTAAAAAGTTTAAAGTGTCTTCAATTTATTTGTTAAATACTCCAACTCTCCTTATTGTTATCCTAACGGGTGATCTAAATTACCCCCTTAAACTTTAAATCTTTTAAGCATTAACTTAGAAGAAGCTTAATAAACAAACAAGTACAATAAATGGTGGTAATTTATCAGATATCTCGTTCGGGGGCGAGGCGCGTGGTTCTCCAAGAAGCGACGCCGGCAATGGCCGGTCGTTTCCGCTGCGAGGTGTCCGCTGACGCGCCCACCTTCCACACGGAAATACGGTCCGCACCGCTTGAGGTTGTTGGTATGTATCAACATATTATTTATTTTAAAGCATAGACAATTGACGGTTACAAATACACATAATACAATAAACATTGAAAACAGAGACCGAATTCCAAAATGGTGTACACACAATGAGACAAAGTAATGGGACGTGTATCTATTAATCCTAGAATGTAGCGGACGAGCGCAACTCACTGCTAGTTTATTTTTTCCCCTTTTTTCCTTGTATAAATTAATGATTTGGTATTTTGATAAGATTTTATTTAAGAAAGATTAAAGAATAAAGAAAGATTTTTAGCTCTTTTCCATTTGCTAATGGGTTGCAATTGGTTGAAATATCAATAAGTAATATTTAACAAAGCTTGTTAAATCGCTGCTACCGCAACAATTAGAACAAATATTTGACGATAAACATGAAATAGCGCACTAAACGCATTACAGAAATTATGTAAATTACACTCTACAAACCCCTATTCTGCTTATAAATGTGTCATTTCAAAGCTCTAATAAATATAATTTTGCTTTTAAACGTTATGTTACGTTGAGATTGTTAACAACGAAAAGCAAAATTATTTATGTTATACTATTTCAGTTTCTATACTCAATGAATGTAATAGTTCGAGGGTCTTGCCTTCAAATACTAAGGAAAAAATATTCAGAAACAACCATCCTTAAAAAGTTAATCTTAGTTCTTCTAAAACTAAGACTAACTAAGACTTTTTTTAAGCGGAGAAATTCTATAACGCACACCGCGGCGCGATTGCTTGTGCGGAGTGGATATTTGAAACAGCCGCTGTGCTCTACCCACTAAAACCCATTGCACCACCATCCTTGCACTAGATGGCAACTTAGCCTGCCTGCCTTAACAAAGCCTAGATTCTCTGCTCTCTCCTAAATTTCAAGTAATGTACCACCCTAAGCCATGTTAAGGATTAAGAGATTTTACTTTATTAAACTGAAGCAGGTTTTAATTTCGGCGAATAAATTAAGGATCTATCGTTTATTTTATCTAAAAAGAAATAAAATCTAACCTAACTCCATACTGAATGACGGATTGTAAAGCAACTCGCGAAAGGGATAACTCTATTTGTAATTAAATGCAGGTCGAAAGATAATAGGCATACTATACCTACCAGCGCCAAGGAATTATTTATTCAGTTCTTTAATACGAGTATATTATATATTACGTATTTTATTGTAAATAATATGTTCGGCTCTTCGTAAGTTTGGTCGGTTCAATTTGTTTCAATTGGTTACAACTAATTTCTCTCAGATTCTCAACATTCAATTATAAACTACTTAATATCTTAAATGTAAAACTTTTTACTCCTCAGACAAAATAGAAGATGTCATAAAACCTATCAGTAGATTTAAAACCATGTTAATTTAACACTATTCAGAGCAAACAACGTTGTATAAATGTCGGGATCATCTCTCATTCTTACGGCATCCGAACCCCGATTACGGGTATCTCCTGAATCAACAATTCAGCCAAATTTGAGGTAAGCTGTACAAGGCTTTGTTCATTCTAACGTGAATCTCGCTACCTCTGCAGTACGTCACAATACCTTCAATTGTACTATCTTGTAAATGTACCAGTAAATAACCGATTTTATTTTAAGGCCTGCTTGGGATAATATTGCCCTTACCCAAACCCCGCAATGCAATCTTGTAAAGTATAGCCTATTTTCACTATCAAGACAAGTAAAGATAATGTAAGTATATTTATTGAGGATTGAATTTTCACTTTTGCTCATCCAATTAAAGCCTGCTTTTCTTAAGAGTGTTTTTTCATCATTTTGAAGTTTGAAGTGCAGCCGCAGGAGACGTTCTTAATGTTTACATTGATTTTGAACTATAAGGTATATGCTACAAAGTTATAAGTAGTTTTTAAAAGCTCAAAGCCAAAGTCATTGATTTGTTTTGTGATAATAGCTGTTCTGATTATTATTAAATGTTATGGAAAATAAATAATATTTTCCAAGGCAATGAAAGGAAATCCATTAAAAGCTTTAACAAGATAAACCTTTTGGGGAAACCGAATTTTTGAACAAATTTGTTTTTGTACAAAGGAACATGGTATTAGAAGAAAACAAAACAAGATATATAAACTCAATCAAACTTTTGATAGTATTGAGAGGGCTTCCATCCCGAAGCATAAATTTGTTATATAGTTATTCGATTTTGACCTATTGGTTCAACTAAGTGGAACTATAGCGTATGCAAAACAAATTGACTTATCTAAAAGCTAGTAAGTCTCAATACTGGCTTTAATTGCGACTTCGTCCGAGCGCATATTCAATATGGGCTATATTGAACATGCGCTCGGACGTCACCAAAAAAGTTCTAACTGCTCATCAGTAAAAGAATTTTTTAAATAAATCCATTGGCTTATTACAAACAAAACTTTATTTTTTTCTCTTTATATCAACAAGTCTTAAGAGACCTAGCATGATGATAAATAGTTTATAAAATTTCTATCTCAGAGTATGAGCTTTTAACTTAATACATTTTAAGTTACGAAATTAGTTATTACTAGCAAATCGCTAATGCTACAAAGAATAATCTTGACTATTATGTTTTCAAACTATCTAGTCCACGTACATAGATAAAGTTTTATTTGCATGCAATCGAAACAACAGTTGATTTGAAAAAATGTTTTGGCGTTGCGTGATGAAACGCTATCTCGTTGAAACTTGAATACATTTGATGTATATTGTCAGAGCTTTTTTAAGGTAGGTATAATGTTTATTGTCTATACATGTGGTGGCCAGCTTGATATTTCTCTGCTACTATTTCATGACATTATCAACTCAAACCAAACGTTTCATATATACAACAATAGTCATTTTTCTCTATATATTTTTTTAACACAAACATTTTACATTTGCAGTAAGTAAAATAAATTGCCTGATTGTATATTTGTTGAATGGCCGCCGTACATTAACCGTTGTCGTGCAATATATTCGATACTCGAACAATAAACCAAATTACTATTTGCCACGTACTCGGAAAACAGAACTTCGCAACATATTATTTCAAATGTTTTCTATAAAATTTCACCTGCTAATAAAAATTGCACTTTCGCGTTTATAAAAATAGACGTGGTTCGTATTTTTCGAGTATCCTAAGTATAGTTTTAAACGCGAAAATCTGTAAACAAACATCTTTTCGCGTTTAAAACTACGTATTTTTAAAATAACATTGTAAATTTTCTCGATATTTTATATTCTTAGTCTCAATATATTTTTGAAGTTAGTAATATCCTAACTAACCTATGAACCAGATGTTTTAAATAAAAAAAATATTTAATAAGCTATGCATATGTATGAAACAAGGTTTTTTTTAATAAGCTATATCTGAATTAATTACCTCCATGTCTAAGTATGTTACGCGTCTGTTTGTTGCACTTGAATAAAATGTTTCGGTTGATGATTAATCACCTGTTTCATTTATTGTAATTTCCCTTACAACTTGCCAGTAAGGGAAATTATAATAAAACAGACGATAAAATGTAGCTGCCTCGTGTCTAGTTATGGGTTACGGAATTTCAATTTAATAAGAAAAGTTAAGAATAATGTCTTTTATGGATACCTACTTAATGACCTTTTATATCTGTCATATTAAAATATTTTATTGCAAAATTAAAGCGGATAGCGTCTAAATTCCAAAATCGTAACAAAGCTTCAAAAATAAATGTATGTTTACGAATTGCTCGTTTAATTTATATTGTATATATAGAATACACAGATAATTAATTTGCCGCTTTTGTGAGACTTGCGAGATTATTCAAGTTTGTTTGATAAACTAATCCCCATAATACTCTGGTTTCTATCAAGAGTTGGTGTGCCTAATTATCCATGACTTACTCTGACCTGATTTAATCTTTAACTTTGCAGTCATAATGCGACATTAATAATACTGCTAAGTCCCGAATCTGACTTTCAAAGCGAGACGCGCGAAAGGTCTTAATTCCCATGAAAACAAAAACGATTTGGTTTAGAAGGCACGGGCATTGATTACCTATGTATATTCCTATATAGAGAAAGATTTGTCTATAAATCTATATTTTCGTTCCTTTTTGAGTAGAGACTTTGGGTCCAGGGGGGCCAGAAGCGCGTCGATTGTTTAAAGAGATATCGACGCGCTTAGTTGAGACCACAGGAAACCCGAAAGCTGGCTCACATTTCGGCCAACGCGTTAGTATAGCAATACAACGCGGTAATGTAGCCAGTATTTTGGGTACGCACCCTAACGGCTTTGATGAGCCTTTTGTATTTTTGTAAATATATTTAAGTACATTATTGTAAATATTTAATAAAAATAATTATAAGCTAAAATTATTTAACGTTTCAAAAAGCTGACAACATGCTACTATGTGTATAACTTTACTTCGTAAAAATATAATGCAATATCATTTTTCATTGTGGTATACCGTACAACGTAGAAAATAGGAAGAATGTAATGCTTTTACGACCTCAGCAGTAATGTTCGGCGAAAGTTAAGACGCAGGTGGAGTTTCAATTTTACACTAACTTTTATTAAGTTTCATACATTTCTGCCGCCGATAAAAATTGTCTTCGTTTTACGAACTTGCAAATTTATGGTAAGACTCTGGCTCTTTGCTTGGCTTATAAAATTAAATCTACATGGATACTGAAAGATAATTGATTTCGGGGAATGGTTTCTATTTTAGAATTTTTTCATGGAAATTATTATTTTTCCCATCGTAATGATTCGTGTGGCTGGTACCTATTAGACAGTTAGCTAGCGATATTTTAAATAACTTATTTTACATATTTATTTCTAAGTATTCTCATGTAAGTGATAAGTGTAATATTGAGTGAGAATAAATGTCTTTAAACCTAAATTACCTTTATAAATGTAGGTAATTCATAAATTAATTGCACAGTTGATTTCAATTCTAATTATCTCAATGATGGAATATATCATTAATGATAGAAAATATATTGCTTTCACTAAAATAGAAATAAGAGCTATATTTAACTTTTATTTTAATTTTTTTTTTATTGTAGTTTATCTAAAACGATTAATTCGCGGAGGGTCTGTTAGGCGAATTCCCTCCATGGTTTAATTGCATAGTTAATAAGTATCAGCTGTGTCGCGAAATAAAAAAGATATACTCTGCAAATCCATACTGGATTAGATATTCTATATATCAGGATGTATTTTAGATTTCTATAAATTCGAAGAGTTGGAAGAGTTAAAATTTGTTGGATTGTCATTTAATTCTTTAGTGAAACTGTCAATTGTCTGGTACTAGTTGTATTATCATTTGATTCTGTAGTGAGAGGGTCAGTTGACTCGGATGTGCAAAAATTAATTCTTTAGTCAATAGTACCAGAAGTTAGTTTGGCTTTTTCATTATTATAAAACGCCACCACTCAGTGGAATCCGTTCTCTTCTCTTGAAGAAATTATTGTGATTAGTGGCTACAGTCTCCGTAATATTTTCGGTAAAATATATTTAGTTTAAACACCGAATTGCTGGTTTATTTCCATAACCTCCTACAAAATTAAAAGCAATTGAATGTGAAAGTTCGTATCCACTTTGAGTATGTCTTATAGAAACTAGCTGACCCGGCAAACGTTTTGCCATAAAAAATATTTCTAGAGTTAAAAATTATTACAGTAATAATCAAATGGGGGTTAGTGGTGGAAGGGTGAAAATTAAGGGTTATATGTATTTTTTAATGCCAAATGATAAAAAAATAAAATTTTGTTCAAAAAATTAAAAATGGAGATGGGCTATTCTTATACCCTTATTATTTAGGGGTATAAGAAATAGTTTACGAGCAGACCTACCGAACAAAAAAAATCATAAATATCAGTCAAGCCATTCCAGAGGAACTTCGTTACAAACACTGTGACATGAGAATTTTATACACAGATATTGGCAAGGTTCATAGTCATAGCAAATATTTTTTATTTTTAGACATTATTAAAAGAAAAATAAAGAAATAACAATTATTTAGTTAACATTTTAGATTCCCGTTTTGTATATTTTGTTCCTATCATACCAAATCGTTAGTGTAATGAATGAGAATGACAAACGATTTTATAACTAAACTTATTATGTATTATATTAATATGAACAACACAATTTATTTATAAGACAATCCGATAATACTATGCAAAACTATATTTTCTTATTTTTAATAAATATTGACAGAAACCCCAGAATGGGGTCCTAAGCTGGTGTCAGATCGATCGTGGTACGGCGTGGGTTCGACGCTGCGTGCGACGTGTGCGTCACCGCCTGCGCATCCGCCCGTCAATCTCACGTTTGCCCTCAATGGACGGGAGGTGAGATTACAAAGATTAAGTAAAATTTTACTTCATCCCTGGCTTTTTCCAGGTTTTATGTTAAAAAAACCAGCCGTTATTTCTACGAGTCCTATTTCCTACGTTACAGGGTACGTATGCGTTTTTATAATAACGAATTTCCGACTACCATCTAGGTTACCTGAAAGAGATTGATTGGCAGAAATCGGATGGTTTAATAAAATTAAAACTAACTGTAAATTTAACGAAACTTATATTTTAGTAGGTATCTATGTTATAATTATACGCTAAAATATGAGTGGCATATGTTATAATTAAGCATACACTAGCAATACTCTATTGTGTGGCGTTTTCTTTATTATTATTTATTCAGCGAAAAATGCTAGTCAGCATGCATATTGAAATGTTGTCATTCCGAGCGTATTGTTGCAGTTACGACCATTCGCTATAAAATTTAAAAAAAAAAAGGTTTCATAATGTCCAGTGGCACAATTCGCCTTCGAACAATGTCGCTACCTATTTCACTTTGACGCCACTATAGTTTTTGTCCCGTGCTACCATTAATCATGAAGCTACTCCTATTTTGGCTTTTTGGCCTTTACTTAATGCGAATTATATTAGCGATATCTCGAAGTAACCTCACAAATATAATATTATTAGATAGTATAAATATATATTATAAATACTTATATATTTCTATTTGATGTCTATTAATCAAATATATATTTACAGTTATAAAAATGGCTCAGCATAACATCACAAATGCGTTTAATTCGAATTTTTATGTAATACCAATACAGAAAAAGTGTCATAATATTTTCCGTGTGTATTATCAATTACTAATATATTATCTACTATGTTATAACAATTTTATTCGAAGTTTTATTATTACAGATAGACATGGAATCTTTTGTACACGAAATACCAGATTGGTTCAAGTGGGATCCACCAACCAAAACAGATACCACAACAACCCAACTACCCGATGAAGATTTTCATATATTTAATGAGGAAAGCGTTCAATATTTGGATGAATCTTATATAAATTTTCATAAAGAAGAAATTCGACGCCCTCCCAAAGAGATCAAGTTTGAGAGGTCAGGCCCGGATAACAGGTTGCCGTCTGTGGGGGAAGTTTTGTTCGTCGTAAGACATGACTCGTTCGAAGGTGGCAGCCTTCGGTTGATGTGTATAGCAAGTATTTATAACCTGTATGCGGCTAGATCGGAACTCATTTTCGATATGGAACAGCCAGAAGTTGCCTCTGTGTTGGGTGTGAGGAATAATGCTATAGGTGAGAGCTTAGCTACATAAATATTTATTACAGAACAAAATGTGTAGATAAACTATGCATAGTCACTTTGAGAGATGCTATAAGGTTTGAGAGAGTTTGTTTTGAGAGTATTTTAGCTGTTTCAAAACTCAAAAACTACGAAACCGATTTCAAATACTTAGTTTTAATCCGATATCTGCATTCGTTCATTGACTTTTGATTCGAGTGTGATTTAATCCACGGAATAAAAATAAAATAATAAATTAGCTATTAGGGAAAACATTTGTATTTTGTGTAACTAATAAATTAAAAAACCAATGAACTAAATTTGAAAATTCTTCAATTGACGGGAAGCGTGACTTCTTTTAAGTGACAGGCGTATATGTCTAAGCTCAGACATACAAAAGACTCTAACAAAGAAGCAATACCAAAGTTTAATTAGCGCTCATTGTGACGTCTAAATTTGACTTCACAGCGTCGCGATGTGAAGTCATCTCGTCTGAATGATTAGTCCTACCTAATCGTCAAATCCCTATGCTTATCAAAGTAAGTTCACAAGGGATTTGACTATTGTGATTTTCCGAATGGGTGGTATTCAAAATGTTGCTTGTATAGTGTATATAGAGAAGTTTTAATGTTAAGAACTATTCTAATTTGAAGCTTTGTTTCAGATACATCAATGTCACGGATTGTTCTCTTATCGATACTGATTTTGCTGTACAATACGCGGTAGTTAGGTAAGGTATTATATAATCTTCATGTACAATTATACATATCCAAAGCGTGGAGATATTTAAAATAGAATAATTGCCAAATGAAATAAAACTTTATGAGTGAATTGAAAAACAAATTTTACAATACCGGCGTCGCTAAGGTCTAACTTAAATTATAAATTAGTTCTTGCCCTCATTCAGTGAGAGAAGTAGGAGAAAAAAAGTTTACTTCTTACCTCCAGCCTGTAACTTTTTGAAAATCGAAGTCAACATAAAGCTCACCGTACATTATAAGACTCAAAACCTTGGACAGAAGTTACCTTTTTGGTTATGATTGGTGAAATCGACGGGAAACGGAACTATGGTATACGTCAAGTAAAACATACGACCCTTCGGTCAGAAAGTGTCACAAATGATTTGTGAACGCTTTGTGTTACCGCCCAGTCATTTTCAAGAATCGAAAGAGATAGTAACTTTAGCAATGAGGCAATGAACAGAATATTTATACTAACTACTTCATTTATAAATGTAATGGTAAAAATAATACAAATTATGTATTAATTTAATATGTAAAACGGCAGGAAAGTATTAATTAAAATAGGTATAAGGAATCTACTAGGCCTAGATAAAGAGTGATTTAAATAGCTCCAATTTTAAATTTAAGTATAGTACTGATTGTATATTATAAACTAAAATTTTATTTATTGTAAAATACTTTATTCTTGACATCGGTTAGAAAAGTAATGTTAAAGACTGACTTTTAGTATTAATTTTGAGGTTACGTTTAGCTGTTGACAAATAGATTTTTGTTTAATATATACCTATGATGTAGCTAAATAGATATTAGGTAAAAGTAAAGGGGTATATAATATAAACATTGTAGGAATATTTATGAATTTTAAATGGACACAAGAAAGATATAACGTATTGTATTAACTTCTATGTATTTTCCAGACAAATAAAAATGCTCTTCAAATTAATATGCTATTGTAAATAAAATTGTATTTTAGAGCCGAATTTTTCTAGTATGGTAGAATAGAAGAAATTAATTGAAAGATAGAAGAAATTACTTTTTGTCTCTACGAGTTTTGTAAACTTCGCAATTTTCAGAGTGCCTACGCGGCATCAAATGCGATACGTCATGGAAAAATTATTTTTATTTTTAAAGAAACGGACCAGAAATTGGTCTAGTAGAGTACAATTTAATATTTCATGCCAATCTTAGGATTATTCCGGTGGTTTGTTGTCTCTATAATCGATTAGTGAGGGTTTTTCGTTATTAGTGTATTTGTTGGTAAAGGACTATGCCTTTGGCAAAATAAACTTATCTAAAAATTGTTTCTCTTTATTTTTGTAAAATATAATTATGTAGACAACAAAGAATAGAAATAGTTCAGCGAAATTTGTATTTCTGTTGTAACTTCTTCCAAGAAACATATTTTCAGAATTGTATCATCTATTGTATTATCTAATATAAGATTGTAAATAATCTATAAATATTATGAATATATAAGAAATGAAATAAAATTTGTTGAAACTGATTATGAGGTTTTATTACTTCAATTATTTAATAGTATATAAAAACTTTTTAACGTTAAATATCATTTGAATACATTTTGCAACAGTAATACGTCGGTTTCACTAATAATTTTCTTTAAATAACACTTTTTCTTCGGGATTAAAACCTAGGTTCTCCGGCAAACACGCATTGAATCCAAGATGCGAGAAAGTAATATAAATCTAAAGAAGTGAATTTTAACTTAAATAGTTTTAAAAATATAAAAATAGGTAGATTTTGTCAGAAAAAATTGATATTAATAATACCTACAACAACATTAAACGGCCGCGCCGGTTGGCGCAATAGGTAGTATTCCTGCCTTCTGCACCAAAAACTCCTGGTTTCGATTCCCGGTAGGTGCATTTTTTTGTGTGATGAGCACGAATGTTTGTTTTTGAGTCATGGTTGTATGTTTGTATATGTATTTATTGTGGTACCCTCGTTGTTTCTGATTTCCATAACACATTACTTTAGGATCAGAGCAATGTATGTCAGTTGTCCCTATTATTATTATTAAGAAAAATATGAAAAACTGGATACTAACGTTCATATTACATACTCGTAATTATGCAATATCCCAAAAAAAATATTATATTATATGATACTATACAAACAAAAATAATTTCCTATTGATAGAGCCTGGCAAAGCCTCCATCAATCACATTAATAGATAAGCCGACATCTTAGGAAAAATATCATAGAGAACGAATTCATATTATATCAACTATGTAAATGCATTGATAAAAGTTGGATTTTTTTTTAATATTTAAGGGTTGTACCTTTATATATTTACGTTTTAAGCAAGAAAGTCCAGGCTTCAAACCCAAGAATAAATATTAGAATTTTATTACGGGTTATGATATATATGATATCCTGCAGTATTATATTATTACGAAAATTAAACTATTTATTTATTTTGAATTAAAAACCTTACATTCAAAAACTTTTTTATATGTATATAATAATCAATAATAATCTAAATGTTTATGGCTTTGTTGGACTAGGAGTCGGCTAAAAACAAGAAATGTTTTTTTTACAGAATTTCTTCTTTTTGTGACATCATTAATATATATTAGTGATAAACAAATTCACAAAAAAAAAAATAAGTACAGTACAATATGCCATAAAGAGGATATTTTACGAGTATACTGCTTAATTGATGTAGATTTAAAAATGTTCCACACTTTTTCTTGTCTATATTAATCGCATTTCAAACATTTATTTTCGAGATTTCATTTTCCCAACGCTTTACTGTTGGAGCGCTTTTAAAGGCCAAGTTTACCTCGTTCGTTAGTTTAAACTCCACAATTAAACTCTCTTTGATTAAGCGAAATCTGTTCAATATCTCTTAATACTTGATCAATAATGCTGGAAATAGCATTTATTTACCGTATCTTAAGTTTAATGTTTCACAAGGAGACAATATTGTATAACTCAGAACTTGTTTTATAACTCTATTTTGAAATAATAAATAATGGTTGCAATGCGTACCTACTATCTTCTTGTCAAAAAGTATTAAAAGGCGATCTGCTTTTGGATTATTAGTTTGTGCCTAATCACTGCTTGAATGCCCAATCTTCTTTAGCAATTGTGCGTTAGCTGAAGAGTCACTAATAACTTAGCAAATATATTTTTAACACTGATTAATAGCGCTTACCTCTCATAAATAAGATTCGGATGACGGCTAAAAAATTTTTGATTTACGTTCTATATAAAATACAGGCGTAGCGTCAGTAAGAGGCCTGCTAATCACGAGGTCTCGGATTCGAATTCTGTTCGGGTATATCTTTGGGATTTCAAATCTTTCCACTAGTAGCTCGTAGTCTGGAATTGTGCAATGTTTGGGAATAGGCTCGCCCCCTATTGCAATAGGACAAAAACATAATAATATCTGGCGAAATGTGGGTGTATTAAGTGCACCTCTGCCTACTCCGTCGGGGAATTAAAGGCGTGAAGATATTATTTTAATAAAATAGTCAATAAACATACGCTTATTTTAATACATGTTCAGCGCTTAGATTATTATATGATATTGAGTTAAGCCCCGCAATTTCACTTGCGTTCATTTTTACGTAGCATGATGTTATATAGCCTATAGCCTTACCTGAAAATGGGCTATCAAACACAAAGAAAAATCAAATCTAATTAATAGTTCCTAAGATTAGCGGGTTCAACCAAACTCAACTTTATAATAGTAGTAAAGATACATTTACATGTAAGATTATGTAGAGTGCGTGATCGCGGTTGAAGCTTTCTAAAGCCAACTTCACGCTTCACAAATTTTAATCAAATACAGGGCTCGTTTGAAGCTCTTAAGTAAGAGTGTAATGAATTGTCGAAAACTTGGTTTCCATTCCAGATAATTCTCTTTAAAATACTTTGCAGTACAAAGTTTTTGATTGGCATATTTATGCTGAGTTTGTTTTAAAACTTGTGTTTAAGACTTGTACTTTTAACAACTGCCAAAAAAATGTGAATGTTTATTTATTTAAAGATTTAAAGACCACAAACTACAAATAATAACAATACAAAATTGTATATGCCTAATCGCTACCAAGCGATCTCTTCCAGGCTTAAGTGGCGACACTAGACAAAATTTAATTAAACATAATTTAGAATTCTACCTGTACATAATTATTTTAACAGTAACCTAGTAACACACCACATTTACAGCAATTACTCCATCTCGCGTCGTCTTCCTCACTCATGAGGGTCCTGACTTGATAGTCAGGGATATATGACCTTCCTTCTGTATGACATTGATGGGAGAGTTTTCTTGGGAATATTATCGCGGTGGGCTCCCTCGTCATTCCACGTCCCTATTTTATAGATGATTTAGGCTTCTCGGTCACTGGTTACCCGGCAATCCTGTAGAAACTCAACCACACCTCCACGTCACTTATGACACCCGTCCGACAAGTGGCATTCCTACCAGAGACCGAATATAAATTACAAATTAAATTATAAATTGCATTCAGACCGGGGATCGAATCAGATACGTCAGTTTTCGTGCTAGGCTTTTATGACCGCTTAACCACAAGGCTCTCACAGCAATAACTATACATTGTTAAAATAAATATTTAGAATTTTCTAGCTTTATTGAATTACAAAATATTGTTAAAAAGGACGCTCTTTACAAACGTATTTTAATATAAAGGTTGTGTCCCGTTTTAAACTCAATCTAAACAGTAAAAGGAGTTATTTTAGCAAATGTTAGCCTATAATAAAAAGGTTAGACCGCTGATGCATCAGCCTGAAAGTTTCATTAACTTTTTATCATAAAAAAATAAAAAATACTAGTTTTTAGAAACATCCGATTCTCGCAGAGGATTTTGCAAAAATTTGAAAGCTAAAAGCTTTGTGGATAAACTATTATTTGATAACACATATTTACAAGAACACACACACATGTTACACAAGTTTACATAGAACTACGTACTTATTTAAATAGTTTTTGTAAAGCAGGTTTTTATGTAGATTTTGTTTATATGTAGTTACCTATAAACATCTCTAACACAATCGAGTTAAACGTGTGTTTGACATTTTAATCATGTGCTAATACAAATTTACTCGAAATTTCCTTTATGTCAATTGTCAGCATTGCTTATATTATCCTAAATTAGTATGGGTGTATTGGTTTCTGGAAATATAAACTTATAACACTGCTATAATAATTTCTTATAGCTTTACATTTTATTTTACTTTACTTTATACTTATACTATAAATATAAATGTAAAATGTATTTTGTGTGCTATCTTTTCCATTCTTGCACACAATCTTACCTTGAAATAAAGATGACTCTCGCAAAAAAACAAAACTTAGTTTTGCCTTACACGAAGGAATAAAAAAGAAATTGATCTGTGAAAGTAATGCTGAAAATATTTCTGCTTCAAGCCTCAACTTGTGACGGCATTTTACTATTTTTTCTATGCAAATCTTTTATTAGTATAAATTTAAGTAGATTTTTTCACAAATTTAATTGTATGGGACTTTTTTATATTTACTTTTGTAGTAATCAAAGTTGGGACCAAAGGTACAAAGTTTAGTATTTTATATTTTTTGTATCTTTGTTCATAATAAATATATTATAATGTATTTTGCTTATTTATAAAACAATTTTTTGAATGTCAACCCTCATCCAAACGTTCTGAAATTGAAGGGTCCTATCCCGATCTTTTTCATTATTAAAAAAAACGTTATATACCTAATAATATAGAGATTCTAATGTTCAACTTTAATAATATAATAGAAGAAATAATATATATAAATTGCAATGTAATACAATTAATATATCTAAATAAAAGTATTGCTATATAAAAAATTTCCTACAAAAATCAACCAAATAAATTAGTTTTGCAGCTTTTCTAAACGATATAAAATTAAATATATAATAAAGCAAAAAACTTTAATATAACAGGTTGTATTCATGACTTTATTATAATATTAATCTTGGCTGGTTTCATTATTACAATTCCTCACATTTTATTTCAGCAGTTTCGTTTCGTTATTTTTACAGAGTAATTATATTATGTTTAGAACAACAAGAGTACATACAATTATCGATATTTCGTTTGTAATAATACGTTCTGACTTGCGGGAATGGTGACACAATAACAGGTACAAGTTACTAAATTGGATTCGCGCCCGAGGGACGCTCGCGACAGCTAGTGACGGGGCGAAGTTAATCATCGCGTATCGCACTCG
The DNA here is from genome assembly GCA_912999735.1 of Aporia crataegi. Taxonomy (NCBI): domain Eukaryota; kingdom Metazoa; phylum Arthropoda; class Insecta; order Lepidoptera; family Pieridae; genus Aporia; species Aporia crataegi. Next base: position 1,759,092 of record OU538742.1, read on the forward strand.
CAATTCCATCATACAAACCCACTCGCACCCTGTCATTGGCAACTGTGCCCTCAATTTCATTGAAAACCAGCTTGTTTAACATACTTTGTTTACTGCTACGATAACATCGTTTATAATACGTTCGAGTAATTACAGAACTTCAAAGATTTTTCAAACCCGATCAATAACACTGGAGCTTCGAAATGTTTGAAATGTTTTTTAATAAAGCAAACTGCAATTTAAAGTTGCAGAAAATCGATTTTTTTCTTTATTTCAACCTTAACATTCAATGCAATCAAAAGCATTGTATTGTTTAAAAAAACACATAATAATGATAAACATTATTAAGAAATACGACTCAAATAAAGAGAACTCATTTCTTTGTATAGCAATAAGTAAACAGGATTTATTCAAAAACGATTCAAATAAACTTTTACAAATAGATAAAAATAATTAAGGCATATTATGTTATTTTCCGTTGATAATAATGTTAACGAAAATAACAATAGTAATCAACGAGAAATACCACGCCTTTTAACTCGAAAACTTCAGCGCGGATTTTTAAATTCCTCCTCACCAGAAAGGCTTTGCGGATTATACAGAAACCTACAGTCGTGTTTCCATTTGTATCCTACAATGAAAGCCTCATTTTGTTGCACGGAGAAAATAAATTTACTTTAAAGTGCTCGATTTATGGTCTTATCTTTTTAAATATTTAGCTTTATTGTTTTATTAGTGTTGCCAAATGTTTTAACTTTGAAGTTGCTACACGAAAATTTTCAACGCTTGAAATATGTTTTAACTAAACGTAAGGTGACCTTATAAATTGTTGTAGTGTATTATAAGAAATATCCTTCTATTGCAAAGGTAAGAAACCAATTTATACAAGACACCAAATTTTTTTAAGATTTAGTTTTAACAGATTAAAAAGTTAGGTATGTCATAATAACTCTTTTGTAACATAAGGATATTATTGTTTTTTAACAAAACAGAGATTATAATGATAGTATATTTGATATTCTTATTATATTAAAAAAAATGATACTAAACCTTCCCTACAGATTCGATCGCTCTCAGTCTGACTCACTTTTTATATGCAGACAAGTTAATAAAATTTCGACTATCATAGTTTCTATTGTCAATTACAAACAGCAATAAAAATTTGGCCACATAATCGCTGCGCTAATTTATATTTTATTGAGTGTACATACAACCACTAGTATACACTTAAAATTATTATAATAATAGAGATTATGTAAGATATTAAAAGTAAAAAAACGTGAAAATAGCTGACTTAGCTACTGACGAGTTTGCCCGAAACTTTGGACGTCATTTCAAACTTCCACAGGAATTAGTTTAACATTGATCAATGATGGACTTGGAACTTGGTTAAACTTACAATGTGTACAATATATACTTTAGCATATCAGTATATATTTAAAGAAATAAAGCTAATTAAATATGATAGAATAGAAGTGATATATTGTGTAAGATTACCTTCCCGTATAGCTTCCACCTATAGCTTTATGACTACTTGCTGTGTTGGTAGCCCTGTCCGACCTCCCCTTGACTTGCTAACCACATGTTTTATAATCTGTAGTCACTGCAACCACAATTCCCCAGACAATTTTAATCGAAAGCGCCACCAAAAGCTTTACAGATTATATCCGCTGCTTACAGCCGACATTTGACAATCTTTGTTCAATCAGTGTATTGTAATATAATTGATGTTTGTTGTATTAAATATAGTTTTATTTCATGTTATGTGACACAATGTATGTAACTTTGTTTGAAATAAAGAATCTTTAAACTGACTGACTCTATCTATTTGTCTGTTACAAATACATACAATGTATTTTGATGAAATTTGACCCAAAGATATAGCTGGATAAGAGCTTGGGAAAGACATAGGCTACTTTTATTGCAAAAAAAAAGACTCAAAATGGTTGAAATAAGGGACAAAAGTTTGAACGATATTTCGTCATTAGCAAAAATTGCCGAAGATATAGAAATAGTGTGGCCAAAAGCTAGTGTGTTATAAATATACCAGCTGAGTCAGCAACTTCAAATCGCAGTCGGGGATTGAAATATATCTGGGCTCCATCCGAATATACCAAATATTTTGTTTAAAATAGATCCGTTCGTGTACAGAGACTTCCGTAACACACCTACAGAATATATACAAATACAGTTCAATCAACACTTATAGGCACTTTTATACCTGACCCTAGCCATTACTTATAGATAGAAGGGAGGTTCTATCCAACTTGATTATGAAGCAAAGTTAACTAACCAATAAATAAACAGCTAACCCCTCTTCAAATACTAGACGGACTGCTCTCATTGTTAATACATCCAATTAAAACTTACACCACTCTCGAATCGATGCAAATCAAACTAAAATGACTTTACGATTGGCTGGGTTGTATATTCAAACAGTAATCGTAATTGATAGCTTCATAGATTTTTCGGTAAATACATACCTGAAACGTATTTTTGTAACAGTGGTTTTCTATAATACAAGTTATAAAACGTAGGTTTATCAAGATTTTAAAGATATATATGTTTCAGTTACTCCATATATTTTCACCATTAATATTACATAATCTATAGGTACTAATACTAAAAAGAGGAAAGATTTTTATTTTTGTATGTTTGTAACGAATAAACTCAAAAGCACCGATTTTAATTTAAAACGAAAATTCTTGCATTAATAGGAAATCTGAACTCTAACTCAGTGATATATTCGTAAACTACTTTATGGCCACATAGATGAAATCGCGAATAGATTCTAGTATAAAATATAGTATGTACAAGCAATTGCCTGAATTTAGTCAATTTATTTTATTTATCTAAAAGTAAAAGTCAGATTCCTTTGTTTCACTTAATATTATTCATGAGATTTATTGTGAGAAAATTTAAATAACTTACCAGTTGTGATTTCTTCATAACACCTTAAATATTTGTGTATACTTGGCCAATCATTGCTCATAAACATTATTTAATTTTAATCAGTGTCTCAAATGGTTAATTTCCTTCTCATTTGCAGACAATAGGGTAGCTAATAATATAATATAACTCAATTTCGTAATTGAAAACAGACTTTACTCGAAAACATGATTAATAGTAAAGGCACGTTCGACAATCGTACTTCGAATACAAATAATCCATTATTGGCATGCATTATTTATGTAACTCTTTTATATTGTAAATTATAAATCTGGGAAAAACATTTATTTTTCTTATACGCATAAAAAATAAATTACCCACAGCCTTCAGAAGATTTTAAAAAATCATCGAAGAGAAATAAAAAGACTGAACTCTAGTATCTCATCAATAAAATAATTAAATTAAATCCTTTCTTTCTATAATATTAGTTTAGAACTTTAGAAATAATATGAAGTCCCGTGTCCCCCACACCCCACTAGGGGACTAGTGGAGTATGGGGCAGATGCATTTCACATCTGTTTCACTGATCGATTTTTTCTTTAGGGGCAAGTAGGTGATCAGCCTTCTATGCCCTGCCACACCGAGTCTTTTTTTATCTCCACCGGGAATCGACCTCAAGACCTCTCGGTTGTAACGCTTACGCACTAAGCATTAGACGAAGGAGGCGGTCAAGTTAGAAATAATATACTATTAGATATAATAATTTTATCCTCATCCACGCAGACCAAGTAAGAAAGAGCTCAAAGACAAATATTTTATATGCGTTACCCGGTGTATTAAGTACGAACACTAAAGTAAAAGCGAGCGTCATCCAGTTCCGTCCGAGAGATAACTCCTAGTTTTTCTGAAAGTTTCAGGTAACATTTCTTAGCTAACGACGAAAAAACTAGGCCACCACGACTACGTCTTTAGTCCTCATAAGAATCTTATATTTTTAAGCGCCACGTTTGAATGCTTAAAAACTCATTATAGCTTCCTTAAAATTTATCAAAATTTTAGATAATTTTCTACAGCTTGTAGACTATCCATCTCATAGTCACACTATGTAAGCTAGTGTAAGATTTTCATTGATAAAATGTAAGCAGATGCTATCAATAAAGACGTTACCAAACACATAATCGGTTTCATATTTCAGAAATTTACTTTCTAATAGAGGGGATTTATTATTGATCACGTGTGCTTTATGTTTTGGTGTAACAATTTTTTAATATAATTTAAGATAATTAGAATCACTTACATGAATTAACTAATTTTTAAAATACAAATTTAAAACAGGTTTATTATAACAGAATAATTTTGTTATAAAATTTAAGAAAATATCTTAAACTAATAAAAACTTGCTTAGATAGCCTTTATAAAAGCTAGGTATTTAATATTTTAAGCAATTACTGTGATTATTAAGAAGCCCCACGTCGTCTTAACTCTCATAATTGCCAGAATTAAACAAAACATCTCCTGTAATTAGCCAGGCATTTGTGGGAATCAAAATAAACGTTTTCTCCGTAAAAGGACGTGAGTCTGTTTAAAGAGGTGATTAAGGTGCACACACACGTATTACCACAAGACATCGCATCTTTGTTGACAGCTCAACCCTAAAGTACACCTTAATTTATTCGCTTTAATAATTGTATGCTTGGTTTGAATAATAAGTTATCTTTTGCACAAATACTAGCCACTATTAACCACACGGCTAATGCTCTAGATGTATATGTATCAAGTGAAGTGATTTAAAAACACCTCGTCAAGTTAAAAAATCAATTTTTGTTTATTGGTCTAAAACTCGAGAACGGGTTGGACGATTTAGCTGATTTTGATTTTGAAATGTTTGTCGTAGTCCAGGGATGGTTTAAACGGTGAGAAAACATGGAAAATGGCAAGGAAAATAGTAAAACTACCTACTTTCCTGTCAAACCTTTGATGTTCGATTCCCATTATACCTTTTATTGGCGGTACGAAGTTCGCCGGGTTAGCTAGTTATAAATAAAAATACATCATAAACAGACCATAAATTCATAAATTGTAGCGAACCATCTCAAGCTTTCAAATAAAAAAATCGTATCATAAACGGTGGAGCAGGTACGATGCCTCAGAAAGACACACAGACATGTCAAACTTATAAAACCCTTCTTTTTTGCATAGGATTAAAACTGAAGCTTTTTGTTGGGCGTATGTGCTTCACGCGTCTGATATTCTTTGTGTCTTACGCCGGACATGGCTCGTGCTCAGACTAACATAAAAAAAACTTTCTGGTGAGGAGGGTTCCTGATCATCTTACCTTTGAAAATTAATTAGTGAAATATACGCTATTTTAGGTAACGTGATTTAACCTTTTGATCTGAGTAACCTACAATTCTCGAATATAAATAAATTTTAATTTTATTCCCGATCGTATAAGGCAATATAATTTGGAAGCGAAACTGGCAATTAATAAAACTTCTTCAAATCTCTTCTCATCTTCAATCAAAATATATATCTAAAGCGAAAATTAATTATAAAATGTTGTGGTAAATGTATTACAGATTGAAAATTAACTGAACATTAATTAAAAACTTAACTACGATTCAAATAGCTAAGTTTTGTCACGAGCTTGACATTATCTTAAGCCAAGGCTTGAAAGAATGATTTCACGTACCAAACCAATTATTGTTGAGTACCCCTAAGGTATAGTATAAAATATATATGGAACATTGCATTACACAATGGTAAAGAAGTAAACCTACTATCAAATATATTTTTTTTATAAATATTAAAAAAAAATCATACACATAGTTTGAAACAACGTTCGGGTAATTTATTTTTCATTTTCTTTGTTACAGTCATCATACCTAATAGTTCATTTATAAACATTTTTTTTAAATACGGCAAAGGTCAAAAGTGACTGATGCAGTCTAGATCTACTGATTGTATATCACTATAGACCGGGAGATAGCGACACAAATTATTGGGTCATTTGTTACAGTATGGCGGTTCTTCAGGGGTCTTATTACGCAATGACAAAAATAAAAGTGATGGTCATAGCGCTGGTACTTAATTAATAATTTGTATCTACTAGTCGTGTCGGTCTACTAGTGAGGTATGTTTCTGTGATTAAAAGTTAATCAACCTTCTAAAAGCGGAAGGTTTTTTCCTTGAGATGTAAATCCAGAAATAACGTACCAAATTTGCAAGACTAACAAAGCTACGGAAACTATTTCTTAATAAATATGTAATTTATAGGTACATTATCTACTAACCAACACTCGGTCTACGATAGTTTTACCATTTAGCCGAAAACCAATAACGAGTTGAAATGAAATCCGCAGAACATAAACATGGGGGCCAATAAGGTTTTTTCGTAGTTATGAATCAAAGCGAATGGTGAAAAGTTTCGGGATAAAATTCGCTAAATTCTCTTGTTGCGGCGTACGAAATTTCGAATTGAAAACAGCAGTTCGGTGCAACGATCGACATCGCTTATTTAGACGGCTTTGTTCCGCAAGAAGCAGGTTAACTTTAACAATTTACTCGATCACAACTCTCTCCACTAAATTATTGTTCGCATAACCAACGGCCTGGTAATGTCGCGTCGGGATTGTCAGTACAAGGTTTCCTTTAGCAAGTTGAAGCTGGCTTGAAGTTCAGTTGCTCACAGTTCGTGTCTATAATATTGTCATATCTTTCATTTGGCTTATTATATTTGTGAATGTTTCTTGTTATAGTTTACTAGAATAGAATTTTAGAAATGATTGACGAATAATGATAATATAATAATGATTATATAAATTCGACTACATTTAGAAAACAAATATAATAATAGCTTATATACTTTTCCAATCATGAATGTTTATCAATTTATTATTTGATAACTAATATAAAACTTCAATCGATTCAGCATTTTAATCGTAAAATATTTTTTGACTTTTTATTAAATACTTTTTGGTTGATATATAATTGAATTAAATTAATATGTAAGTATTGTTTCGCTGGTAAGCAGCTAAATATAGCGTTACAATTTATAAATCACAACATTTTCCAAAAAATAAATGTTTTCTCTTCACGTTGCCAAAGTAGGGCACACTACAATTCTGCCCAACGCAAGGCCAGTCGTTAGTGTGTGTTCGTATATATGGCTAAGCAATCTCAACATTAACTTTTATCGTATTCATATAAGGTTAGTTTTAGTGGATATTTTACTTTGTGCTGTGCTCTTAATTAGCGGTAAAACTAAAGTTATTATCCCGATGGGGCGTAATGCGTATTTGTTTTAAAAACGCAACATTAGGTATATTTATATAAAGAATATAAGGCAAAATACATTTTAATATTTCAATAACTATTAAAATATTTTTTAATGTAAGACTTGACGTGTTTTAAGACCTTTGACGCAATTCAACGTTTCTATATTAATTACTAGTTAGTAAATCTTTTCAAATTAGGTACTTGTTTATACTTCATATCTACTCTCGCAAATCTCTTGTTGTTTACAAAAAACCAATAAAAACATTCAAGTTAAACTCGTGTACAAAATCGCATGAATAAATTATTTCCTAACAGAATTCGCAATCTTGCGTCGAAAAAATAAATGCCACCACGCTTCCCGATTAAATTTTCTTAATAAAATTTCGATAAGCCTGGTTTTGCGAACATAAAAGTATTTTTATTTATATAATTGATTCATTGGCGTTTTCATTTTTTTCCCCAGATACATCTACATCAAGCTAAAAAAATCAAAAAGGTTCTTTATTCAGTTGCTTTAAAAAAAATCTAAAGAATCTTTTAAATTGTTATTATAATGATTCTATGTGATTGAGAAACGTCCAGGAATGGACAGAAGTAGTCAGCGTGGAACCACCTTTTCGATGATCAACCTCCAGTGATGAAGACGCACCGAAAGAAGAAAAATCATCCCACTTGAGTCGTAAAACATAAAATACAATATCTATTTGTATGTATAAATGTATTTTCATTTTATTGAGTCTTCATTGCAAAGAATATGTCAATACATTTTGAATAGGCTATCGTTCTCAAGAGGTCCCATTAATGTAATGAATTTATAATTATTTTTTGTAAAAAATTACTTTCTTTAGTCCTATTGGTACTTGCAATCCTTGATTATTGCGGTATGATTTTAAATTACAAGGTATTGCTTTTGAAAGAATTGATTTTATTTTTTTTACATTTCAGTCATAAAACTTCTTTATCTTATTAAAATTATTTAAAAATTTAAATTATATAATTATTTTTTTTATGAAAAACTTGTTTACTTAAGTACACATTGAATTTTCACAATAGTTACCTTATATAACATACATATAAATATACGTTACATATTCAGGTTCCCTATTCCACTAAAATGCCCTTACGTCTACACTGTAACCGATTACCCATGAAAGGTATAACATGAAAAATCATATTTCACAAGTGAAATGTATGAACTCCGGAAGTCGTTAACAAAATTCAGTAGCAATCGTTTCAAGAATGTGAAATTCCTAAGGTTAATTTAGAAAATGGGTAACATATGAAGTCTCTCGTACATGATCTTTTTGTCGATTTACGAGTAAGGGTGCAGTTCATATAATATATTATAATAACGATATATAAGTAGACCTAATTAAAATATATTTTTGATTTTGGTTTGCTCAGCTAGAAAAAAATGTTTCACCGCCAGTCACCACCAAAAATTCCAGTCTTCAGGAGGAATTCATTCATAATAAGGACTACATATACATAATATATATATTATATATTTTATTTATTATATATTTATATATTTGATATACATTATCAGAATACAAAGAACAGTTTGTATGAGTTAACATTTCCATTATTCTTATCGATGTTCGCCAAACTGTAATATTCAATAAACAGGAAATTAAACTGAAGATAACGAGATAAGCCAAAACTCATTTAAGTTTTGCGTTCAATGCATTCCTCCGCCGTTGTTCTTATCCGTGAGCCTTTTGGGACTTGCTTACGAAATTTACCCGGAATTTTAGGGAACTTTAATAAACATTTATCAATTGAGTGCTTTATAGTACGTTTGTTTCTATTTCCATTAGAAAAAGTTAAACTAATGTCTGTAAATTTAACAAAGAAACTTTTTTCATAAATAAAAACAGTTTGTAGTTTTAATTTAAAAATAATTAGATTGTTTTCCAGATTAGCGCATACAGACAGAAAGGCATTGAGGGATGTTGTTACAAAATGTCTACTGATTTTTGAAGATATTTTATCTTAATGATGATAATAAATGTTTTTTGTGAGTTTAGTCGATAGTGAACAGGACACTTAAGCTTACTAATTATTGTGAAATAATCACGTGAAATTCATAAATAATCGAGAAAACATACTGTATTTGACACTCTATTGAGAGTTGAGATATTAAAGGTATTGGAAATGGAACAAAGAACGAATAGAAACCAACTCCACGGTGAAACATTATACAACCTTTTTCACTTAATGGCTATTTCAAAGGTAAAAAGTTACAACAACATTTTATTAGAACGATTTTTTCGCAGTTTAAGTCCTGGCTTTGGACGAGTTTTGTTAACTCATCTTTGGTAGTATATCAAGATTATATATCAAGATACCTATATATCAAGATTTACCTTATTTAATAATATTTGATTCGTAATAAGTTATAAACTATACTTAAACATACAGGTAAAATTGCTCATTTTCAAAAAGTTCTAATTATTTAATTTTACAAATTCGATCACTGATACAAAACTAGATGATAAAAAATAGAAACTTCTTCCTTTTTTAAGTCTTGTAAATTGTACATGTCTTAACTTGATAATTAAATGCAACAAATACAAAAAACTTTATTTATCTCACACAGGTATAAAAATATAAAATTCTTAATCATAGTAGAAACAATATATAGTAAGTGCATGAGTGTGTGTGAGTGTGTGTCAAAGGTCATTGAAGCAATAAACACTCGGTGATATTAAAGGACAGTGGTTTTAACCATGCTGATGTAATTTTTTTACAATTATTTTGTTAGGAGATAAATAGAAAATGATCTATTGATTTTATTAAATAAGTGCTTGCCAAAGGTAGCCAAACAATGTTCTTGAAATGGTTGAGTAACATGAATCGACAATGTGACAAACCTTACCTAAGTTAATAAACCTAAAGTCGGAGTTATATTATTGTATCGGGATACATTTATAAAAGTATGATTAGAATTGTATTACTAAAGCGCAGCGTGATGCGTTCTGTCGTAACGGCGACCAGTCGATTCCCATCGAATAAGTTTAGAATGCAAGAACAGTGAAAACCACATATTTTTCTACGCGAACAAACAGAAAGGTAGTTAAATTGACAAATATACAAAAAGCAATGTAACAAAGTTACTTTCCCATTTATATTAGAGCTATGATTATGAATAAGGAGTGAATGCGCAAAAAGCCGTTTAGCTGACTAGTGTTGGGGACATATGTAACACTGGGCGATTTATGTTTCAGATTCATTACGTCTTACATAAAGCACCGAAATGTATGACGTTCAACACTATATAAAATACACTATTTAAAATTTGCATTATTTTGATTTTGTCAACGATGATCAGCTATTTCAGTAACATTTAATTTTGCGTGCGTTTCATTTGATGTATGGAATGATCAACACTTAAAATTCATATAAAACAAATGAAACTTAAGAAACGTTAAAAGTTCAGATTCATGCATACGGCCTTTCGTGTATATGTAAACATTTTGTTGAAATAGTGTTTCTGTGGAATATAAATAATCCTGCGTACATCCCAATTATATTATATCCATTCAAAACTACCCTACGAACCCCTAACGACTAGACAAGAAATACATAAAATTAAGATTTAGTCATCTTAGCGTTCAAAATAAAAGTAATTTAAGATAACAACCACAACGACTTCGCACTACAGTTGCTTTTTATAATGAAGGTCAATAAAAATACCACATAGTATTTCATTCATTAATTTTATTCACTCGATGAACAACTTTTTAATGCTTATTAATTAAAACTCGCCATGAACTTGAATAAATGCAACACTCATTAGAAACTTCATTTCATTAATTCCAAGGTAACATATTATTTAGTTTCTTTTCAATTTCTGTTTTTATAGTTTTTAATGCCCATACAACAGAAAGCAAACAGTCCCTTCTTAATGACTCAATTAAGTAAAATTATAGCCCCTTGCCTAAAAATGTTGCTTAACTTTAACCAATGTATTAAATGAAGTGAGTTTAATGTTGCCAAAACCAAACAGAACATTTAGAACGAAGTGTAAAATTGAACAACGTTTATGATTAAAGTATCAATGTGTTATAAGAGACGGCCAACAAAAGATGGATATAGTAAAGCTATAAGATTGACTTTTTTCGATCACTATTGGTGGAATTGGTGGTGGAAATATTGGTGGTTTTTAAGTTTATCGCGAACAGACACATATACAGACGGGGCGGACTTTATTTTATAACATGTAGTGAAGATGTTTTGATTAAAACCGATCAATAAATCTAGTGAGTGGCTGTTTTCTAAGATTTTAATATTTATACCAACGAGAGTAAATTATCAATAACAGCTTCTAAAGGTCATGAATTATAACACTATCTATTAATTTTATACCTACTGTAAAAATATATTATAATATAAAATCTATATACTATTTTATATTACTTAAAACACAATTACCCAATTTTCTGAGTACCATTAAAAATTCATGATATCTTAAAGCGAAAATTGTTAACAGGAATATTTCCCATTACATCAAATATTCAGCGTAATATCAAACGGGCTGAATTATGTTTACATATAAGAAACAACGGAACTGTGATTGTGTTATAATGTTGATATTACTGTAATTAATTACTTTAAGAATACGAAGGAATGGAAAATCCTCCAGTGATTTTATTAACGTACGTTTATCAATAAATATGTATTTTGCTTACTTGCTTAAATTTATGCAGAGAAAAAGTATTCATGACTTCCTCGATCTCAAAAGACAAGGTGAGCTACTTTTTAGTATTTTTGAGTTAACGCTCAACTGCTGCCAATTTTAAGATTACTCGGGGCTATGGCAAGTTTCCAATAGATGTCGTATCCGTTCATACGCGGATCCACTGAAGCATTATACGAGAGTTCAATCGTCTCCCATCGAATTCACACTTCGCGTTCAACGTTGACTGAAACGCTATTAAATTATATTCTGTCTTCTATATTGTCTATTGAAAAAGGTTTCAATGTTTTTTATGGAACAGGATTTTTGGGAAGGTAAATTGTCTGAAGATCTGACATTACATTTAAAGTGATTCTCACACACTTATACGGTTTTTAAAGAGTTCTAAATAGATTATAAGTACTCATAATTAATAAACATTTTCTATATTGTCGATTAAACCATGCTTCCATTGACTTTTCAATGATGATATATTTTTACACAACTTTTTTTTTTTAAATCTGGTATGAAATTTTCAGTCACACATAAAGTTTTTTATAGTTTAAACTCTAAATAATTAGTAAATATAACAGTTGTTCTGAACTGTTTAATCAATACACTAATCTAAATGTTTAGAGTAAACCAATTTATCACTAACTGAATTAAAAAGACTATGTTCTGTTATAATCTATTACCTAATACCTTAATGGAAAAATATTATTCCTTTAATTAATCACATAAAGTGACTATTGGAGACTAATAAAATGGTATTATAATATGTAATAAGTTCAAATAAATATTGATATAAAGTCCCATTTCTCCGTAGCGAATATAAGCGTAGGGTAGCTGTATATATAACCACTCCAATCTAAAGCGATGACATTTCGGCCAAATGTTATCGCTCGATTAGGCCCATTCCGTGAAGCTGTCGAGAATGTTTGTGACTTATCATTTTTCAAACTGAATGCCTTTGGTCACATTGAAATATCATTATCGGACCATTTTCGGACTAATATGATTATTTAGTTGCACGCTCACGTAACTAGCTCAAATATGACCCGCTGTAATTAATATTTGAAGTGTTAGTGAAACTAAGCCGCTGGGGCCAAACAAACTTAAATTTTACAGATATTTGTTAGTTACACTTTTGGGTATAAACTGACGAGCGATTAGATATCTAACATAGATATATAAGACCTTGAAAAAAACAGATTTTTTCCAATAATCAGCGCAGATGATTGAACCACCTCCATGGCTAAGTAGTTTAGGCGTCTACGTTTTGCGTCCGAGGTCCTGGGTTCAAATCCCCAAAAGAAATAAATTTTAAAGTTGGGTAGGCACATGAGGCTGCTACTTGCCTAGAAAGGGAATGATTATTGAAACAGATGCAGAAATATGTCTGGCCCAAGAGAGATTTTACTTTAAACGCAGATGAATCTGACATCATCAACTAGTAGGTACCTACTTAACTATATACAAAAAATGCAATTTTTTAGTAATTTAATGCGATACATTATAAAATCTTTATAACGTATAGCATTAAGTCTATATGTTATGTTCACTTAAGCGAATTCTGGAATGAGTAATAGACCAAACTTGACTATTTACTTAAAGCTAAACAGAATGCGGGCGCAGTGACATTTGACAGAAATTTCCAAGCACATAGAAAATCAGTATTGCCGTTTAAAATCTACCATCAACCATGAGTTTACTATCGAAAATTTCTATAACTTCATAACTGTTGACAACTTGTCAATTCCGCGACCGCGAAGTTTTATGTATAGCCGTTAAAGGCGCTGCCACATTTTTTATATAAATAAATTTCCCATCCGCTATTGAAAAATACTTTACCAAAGTCATGGTTGTCACATTAATCTTTTCTAATCTAGCTGAATAAAATTATACACATAAAAACAAAATAATAAAATTGACCAATTATTTCCAAAAAATAGGTTTTATATTTTCCAAAAGAGCACTATTTTTCTTAAAATCGTAATGTTCCATTCTGTTGTTTTGCTGCAATAATTTATGCGATGGCGTAGTTTATAGTTGAACGTAAATAAGATTTACACGAAATTTTCATTGATATACGGGGAAAATTTTAACACGGCTATAAACTTTTATTACTTATCTATTATCTATAGTATCTATTAGCTTTAGAAATATTAATATGAGGAATGTTTTAAAATTGTTTTCTTTACAGTAGAATAACAATATAATAAATACGCAATTGTATCGTTTCCGTTGAACTTTATCATTACTTGTATTACAATCACACACAAGACTTTATAAATCAAGAGTATTCATAAAACAATATCAATATTTAAAAATATGCTAACTTTTTTATCATATTCATTTGATTTATGCCACTTTTGTATTTCTAAATAACATAGGGACACGTACATGCCTAATTATATATTAGCTGATACGTGAAACTCCGCGCATGTAGTTTGAAGGTTTTATTTATATTAGTGGTCGCCTAGTAGTCAAAATTCGACCATAATTCAAGTGTAAGTAAGGTATGTATGATTGTTTATGCTGTGTCATTCAAGCAGAAGTGAGTATAATGTTTATTTTATTTAATTTAATGTATTTCTAATACATTAATTTGATTGTGTCAAATTTCACGTTCATCCGTTCAAGCAATTTTCTTAAAAGGCGTAGTTTTCGGCTCACGTATTCTTTCTACTACCCATATCTACTTTTTACTACTATTTATTAACGAAGGCCTATACCCAAGATGGGAAACACTTTTCTAATGATATCTAATACTTATAATGAATGTTTACCGAACCCTAAATGGCATTTAAGTTTCTATATAATTGTAAAATGAAGAATGTAAAATTATTATTATTATTATACTAACTTTTTCCCGTGACTCCGACCACGTGCTTACTCTATTTATATATCTTCTGTAATCATTGATAATGACGAATATCCATACAAACTTTCATCCCATATTTCAACCACCTTTAAGTCTTTTTTGACAAGAAAAGATAGCCTATATCCTTCCAACCGCCTCCGTGACTAAGTGGTTTACGTCTGCGTGTTGCGCTGCGGAGGTCCTCTGGTTGAAGAGGCTGGGTTTGAATTTCGGGGAAACACTATATTTCGGTTAGGTAGACACAGAAGGCTGATCACCTGTAAATTGTAATTCACTGTCAAGAAAATGATGATTAGATTAGAAATAGATGCAGCAATTTGTCTGTCCTATACCGGGAGGTGGGAGAGAGCTTACGGGAATTCAATTTATGTCCATTTCCAAGCTCTTATGTCTGTGTCAAATATTATCAAAAAACTAATTTAACATCCTCCACTGACTGACTGGATTTATTTCAATTTCTATGACGGATATTGATTAAATTAATTCTTAAAGTAAACCAATGATAAAGAAAACTATTCAACATAAATAAGAAACATTTAAAAATCTATATTCTTAGAGACTAGTACTTAGCTTGAAGAATATTTAAGTACGTATACATTATCTTAGCTTACACTCCTAAAGGGAATTTGTAAACTTTTGTATTCTCTCTATATCTTATATTAGATAATAATGTTTACAAGGTACGTAAAATATTTTTTATTTAAGATTCAAACACTGAGTCATATTCTAATCTTAACTTGAAGAAGTGACATGCCGTCCTCTTCTTTTTAATCATAATAGTAAGAGATAAGCCTTGTAGTCTTGTGGCGAATCTCTTTTGTAAAGAAACTCTTTGGTAAAAGATTTATTTAAAAACATCAATTCAAATTCAAAATTATATAGAATTGTAATTGACATCGATATATATTTGGTGGCATCCGTCTTCACTTGATAAGAAACAAGAATAATAATCTCTTACCTTGACTTAATCTAAACTCTGTACATAAATAACTTCCATGATATTTCTTCTGAACTATTGTAAATTAATTTAATTGTTAGATAAAAGGTGTAAATTAAAAATAAACTTTTTTGTGTGATTGTTTTAATTCAATACTAAACCCCAACATCTACAGTCTTATAAGCATATTATTAATATTGTAATTTGGAACTAACAAACGAAACAATCTTGTATTTTCCTGTGGCTTTACGACCACGTCGAGTAAGGCTTTAAAAATAAGTAGTCTTATTTTATATTATAGCGTCGATGTGGTAATCTAAAAGAAAAAGTAAAAAAACAAAACGTATTTGAATTGATTTGGTTCTGATTTCTTCCATAGATCGTATTTAAATAAAACGTAAAACAAATAAAATTCCAGTAGAATAAGTCCTTATAGCATATGTCATGTTACTTTTTGAAGTGAAAACTTGTTTAGCCGCGTTGAGTACTTTTTGGTAGGGAAAATTCTTATGGGTTCGCGTCACCAACACGCTAATGTTAATTGTATATCTGTATCACATATTTTGTCATGATCTTGTAAAGCCCGTAATATATTTGAATAATAAATAACCCATATAAACATGTATATAATTTTTGTTGGAGTGTCAATAAATGTGAAAACTTGATTTATACTGTTAATTTTAATTTAATCATTATGAAATTTTTTATAACGTCTATCGGCAGTCCATGTGACTGTAAATTTATTTTTAAAATGTTCATCGTATCTAAAAATACATCAAACCGAAGTAATTTAAGGTTGTATTATTTCTGGAACCGACTTAAGTTCGCCAAAATATAAGCCAGCTTATAATAAATACCTAATTAGATTGACGTAAGTCGATTTGAAACACGTGTTATTATCGTCTCTATTGAAAAAACTTTATTAATACCAATAAATTTCAATCAAAACTATTATTTAATAAGTAAATTTTTATTAATTATTTTATTTATTCCCTATTCTATACATAGGGTAAATAAATTATAAATAACCTTAATGGTCATTTTCTGAAAAGAAATCGGTTGTACCTAAGTGAAATATGCGATTTATTTTCCCGTGTTGAACAACACGTGTACTTAAAATAAAAAGTTCTGTTCTCACATATTTCACATTGATTTTTATTCAAGAATAACTTTATGGAGAATCATCAAAGGAAAAATAGTTTTGATTCAAGAGCAAATAACATCAAAATGAACTTAACTATTAATAACTACTTGTTAGTGAAATGTTATGTAAAGCTTTGTGAAGACGGGTTCGCTTTGCGTGAAGTTAGAAATCAGTCGTGCATCCAAGCAAGTTTGGGCCCACACTGATGGTTCCATCATGTACCATTGTTCAAAGCCTAACCTTATTTTAGCGAACCTAAACTGATTTATCACTTAGCTTATTTGCGTGCATGCGACGTTCGACATTTAAAAAAGATGGTAGTGAAATAAAATTTTCTGTGACTATGTTCTACTATCATGACGCTACAGCCCATTAGGCCAGGGCTCGGTCGAGCAAGAACCACCAGTCGGTTTTGTGACTTTTGCTCCCAATTTCCTAGATCCACTAGAATCTCTCTATTTTTAAAGGTGGAAGAGGAATATTTCAGCATACCTTGTACTTGAAACAAAAAGGAGGTATGCTATACGTTTGTTGTATTTATTTGTTTAAGCATATATATTATAAAGTATTTAAATATTCATTATGACAACCAAACTTGCCTAATAATATTATACAAATTGTTAAGGATTGGATTTCGCGTCCTAAGTCTAATTTATAGATATCTACAACTTGGTTTTCTTAAAGCGTCGAGCGAAACAGACCTTTCATATTCTACATCTCACTTAGCATCATGATAATCAAAAATAAAAAATGTATTTGCGGCGAATCAAATACATGATTACTAAATAACGTCACTTGACTTTAAGTTACAGAACGGGCTGTTTAAAAACGTGCCGTGCTATGAGAAGACCTTTCGACAAATTTAGAAAAAAAAACGAGTGTGCTTTAGACCACACGACTGAAGTAAAACTTAAGAGAGAAAGAAAATGTGTGCTCGCACCTCTCTCTCTTTACTCTTTCTCGAAACGTAATTCTCTCTCTTTCTATCTTCACTAACTTATACATCCCTCTCAACTTACGTTCGCCTCGCTCGATCACACTTTTTGTAACGCTCTCGTCACGCATTCACCGGCTTACTCCCAAGTCAAGTGTGCGTAAAAAAAGTTTTACTTCAATAAAACAGATTCGGGGCCTCTCATGTGTCTTACAACTCGTTAACAATACGCCACTGTTAGCAAGGCTTATATTTCTCATGCTCTGATTCATCTTACCGGATCTGTCTTGGTTGAAACGACAAAGAAAATGAAATCTTAGTTCGTAAAAACATTTTTCCTTTGTACTTCACTTTGATATTTAGAGTTTATTTTTCTCGTTATAGTTTATTTGAAGTTAATAGAAACATTTTTATTTCTTGACCCCTCTCTGTTACCTCGTGTTTTATACTTTCTATTTATAAACAAAAAAGGGTGAATGTATTTTTAAAAATATATAATAGGATTAATTTTGAAAATTGTTACGTAATTTCTAGAGGCGCAGAGAGACATTACGTATGTAACAGTGATATTTTTTACAGGCAGCTAGATGATCACTCTTCTACGGTTGTCCAACCGTGTCAATTCGTTTTTTTTTTCACTACAAAATAATGCTTTGTCAGTATGGGCAGTGAATAAGAAATCTAAGAATCTTTGCATATATCAACTAGAAAATGTAATTTTATTGTTAGGTGAAAATTTATAATCACCATTAATTTTAATTCATCCATAATAAAGTTTAACACAGGCACTAGTGACTCCTAATATACATTTCTTATATAAGGAAACGTATAGTAAATCAGCGATCCCTAGAGGCCACTAATATATCTGCAAAGTTAGACATGTTGAGGTCTAACGAACGGCAGATGTTTCGGACGTTTAACTGGAGAAAATAATGACCACGCTATGAAACCCAGTTATACGATCAGAAATGAGTAAAACCAAGTATAAAATGCAATCTTCACTCATGAGGATCATGACCAACACCATGACCTTCCTTATATATGACATTGATGGGGTGATTTTCTGAAATATAATTGGGAATAAATGTGTCATTAAGGCCTCTCGGTCACAGATTACCGCAAAATGCAATTGCTTCGATATAATTGTAATATAAGTATATAAAACAAAGTCGGGTTATTGACAGCCATAATTCTTCTAATCTGGTGGTTTTACCTAGCATTTGAGTTTAATCATACTAATTTATTATTATTTTTAAACTATTAATCGTTATGAGGACTGTCTGTGTAAAACACTCTTCTCTCTGCCATAACATCATTTTTTTTAAACTTTTGCAGTGACATAAGACTATAAATTTTATATTTGTCGTATTAAATGTAAGTACCTTATCTTTATATCGTATATATAATATACGATATAAAGATAAGGATAAGATAAGATTGTATATTATTTTATTGACTCTTTATAATATTAGCGTAGATAGATGAAGTTGATTAACTCTGCAAATCGTGCTAATTCTAATTACGAAATCCCTGAGTTTTGTCTATGAAACTGTTACATATGCAATACGTAAACAAGCAAACTGTGCAATTTTCGTCCAACTTCCAGTCATACAGTGAAGTCTCGACTTGTAATAACAAATAGCGCATAATTTCGTGAGATCCAACGAACGCTCAACAGAAGTTGTTAGCTTAATTCACATAGAGCATTAATTTGAATAAAAAAAGAAAGGTACCCTACCTGAAATTAATGGTGAGAGTTTGTATTTACAAATGAAATACTGTTTAAAGAAAACACTTTAAAAGGAGGACGCGCAAAGGAGGCGCATGTATTTATCACAATTTATTGTAATTATTATGTAATTTTTCCCGTCGTTTCACGTGCTTTACAGCCTGCATGGTCCGGTATTTATAATCCTTGTCTCCATTCGCATATTCATATCAGATAACGTTTGACAATGACGCACTTCCTTACAAATTTTCATCGCCTATTTCAACCACTTTGTCTTTTTTGGCATTAAATGGTAGCCTATGTTCTTTTCTATGCCCTAGAATCATACCTAAATAGATTAGGGGTTTAGGCGCAAAAGCGTAACAGACAAGCAGATGGAGTTACTTTCGCATTTATAATATTAGTAAGGATTTACTTTCAGATACCACAAATCTACTGTGTTAGAACCAATTTTACCTAATGGTAGTATTTTTATGAAATATGTAATTCACTTCGCTTTGAAATTGTGGTCTATCATAAATATAATTATAATAAACATTCATTTTTATGCGTTGTTATAAAATATCTGTCTATTTTTCAAAGGTACATCATTTTAAAATATAATTTCACTTACAACTAAGGTTGTTAAAAAACTACACAATGTCAGTTATGTACAAAAGAGTAAGTAGTAGGCATTTCTTGTAATCAAATCATTCATTTAAAGAGCAGTTTTCGTAGAAATCCTTAGATCTTTATCTACCTTTACAGTTTAAGAACCCGATACAATAGGGAAAAGTTTCGTATCAAGATCTTTTAAGTAATAAATTAACACGGAGTCGGGAACAAAAGAGTACTTCACAGTAAGGGAAAGAGATTTTTAGATAATAATATGTTTGAAGAACGGTAATGTCCCTTAGTTATAAGCAGGTTATGTGGCAATTACAATCTAACACTTATTAATCTTTCTAATAGTCTACTGAGCCTTCCACAACATGTGTTGTTTTTTCTTCTGATAGCAATTAAACCCAGATATCTATGATAATTATTTTAAATAAACCAAGTATTTCATACAACTCGTGACTAAAAAGTTTTTGCTTTTAAAATGAAAAAATCTTCCCATTTAAGATTTCTTTCATGTAGGTAATATTTGCAATACAACCACGCGCAAAATTATTATTTATAGGTAATAATATTATCTTCAATAGGGCCACGCCCTAAGATCGCAGAGATTGCTACACATTACCTGCGTCGTCTAGTTTAGTGTGTGTTTAATATTTAGCCCTAATCTATAGATTAGGGCTAAACATTATTTACTTATATTAGAAATATACACACTAACTTGAATTAAAACTTCAAATATACTTTTAATTTCAAGACACGGCGCTGATACATAAATCAAGCTGTCAAAATTCTTTCATACAAGCACGAAGGTAGTTTGTGTTTTGCTATATAAATTAGTAATACTAATGATAAGCTGCTAAAAGCCGTAATCATACCTAACTAGTGTGAAACTGGGTTTAGCTAGTAGTATTGTAGGTATATGAATATGTTTGTTTTGCTTAACTGTCACCCCTTATCATGATTCAAAACGGTCAATAAACTAATAATTCTGTTCTGATATTATTAATTAAACGCGGTATGTATCCGTGTTTTAAGTACTTTACAGATTTGAATCATTCAAATAATTTAATTATCAGGGTTTAGATATACATTCAAAGAAACTTGATTAAAGGAATATTCCGTTAGATTAGTTAAATGAACAAGTTGAATAGGCAACTGGATATTATTGAAACGGGCTGGCAACCCCAATCAAGGATATCCAAATCTTTTAAATTTCCGACTGGGTTATATTAAGAAAATGAAATAATTTTTATAACTTGACATTTTTACTCCACAAATGGCTACTACTGCTCAGAGAAATTAGAATAGAAAGTTTTGTAAGATGCCAATTAGTTACCTAGATATTATCTTAAAACTTACTATAATAAATAAATAACTTACTTCTATAAACCTGATGAGGTACTATGTAGTGAATTTCCTTAAATCCTAATGGGGCATGGGACATACACATTCCTGTATCTGTTTCAAACCCGGGGAATCCACCCAGGAACTCCAGTGCAGTACGCAGACGCGTAAACCACTTAGCCACGGAGGTAGTTAGGTACTATAGTTGAATTAAAAAAGTATTCATGTGAAAATATGTCTAATAGCGTAAACTTAGAGAGAAAAGAGACAAAACATTTTGAACGAAGATCTTAGTTGAGTAAAGCTTATAGGTAAGGTGGTAATTAGGTTATATTTATTTACCTCTTAAATAATAACCTAATTTAATATAATGAACAGACATTTCAAGTTAGACCGAAATTCATTACAGCAATGTCGCATTTCGCAAGTCACTGAGAACAAGGGCGCTGAAAGATTGTAATTCATCTAGTGTAGTTTAAACACCCTTGTCCTAGCAAGTAAAGAGGGTTAAATTATTCCCTTTTATGCTTTAAGGTCGTTCATTAAATAATATGTGTACCTACATTTTATAGGACATGAATATGCTGAGAATGTGCGAGTAACTTTAATTACATCAAACACAATTACTTGCATTCTTTAAATAAATCCTTAGATCTAAGTTATCCATAGCTAAAAATATATAAAAATATATTTTTGGGGCATTAATCGTTATTCAAAACATAATTTGCTTAAAAACTTGTTACAAACCGATCAGCGATAACCGGGTTGCAGGTTCTGAAATACGATCTTTATGAGAAACTAGAAGTTTAAAAACGGTTACGCTGTTCATTTCAATATGAGATTTTACATTAAGTCCTAAAAAGCTTTGAGTAAACAAGTGGGAAAAACGTTTATGTAAAATCACGTCTCTGGCATCAGCCAAGCGAAATCTATTACAGTTATCGATACTTCATTTTTAAGATTTTCTTGCGTAAACAACGTTAAATAACTAGCTGTTGGTCGCATCTTTGTATATTGAGTTTCGTTGAAGCTTAAACTTATAATATCTTAAGAAAATGAAGATTTTTTGGAATCAAAAGGCCACGTTCTGACACGATCAATAAACTAAAAAGCGAAATATCGTCAAAATCCTTCTTGTGGGTTTTGCGTGTCCGCGATGCCGTGTCTATGAGTGATAAACACAAACAAAGACAAATATTCTAAAAATAATTTATCTATTGGTATCTGTATCAAATTTACTACACGCTTACAATTTTCAATACATAAGTTCTGTAGTAAGTACAGATTTGACTCGGCTACTGTTTTATTATGTGTGTGTTATAGATGTGTGTACATTAGGTACGTTCTAACAATCCCGAAGAATAAAGGAATGTATTTTAAAACAAAAACTTATTTTATTTAACAATGGAGTTATTTGATAACATTTATTTTTGAAATAGCATTTATAATTCAAAACGTTATTACTGTAGGACGTTTTGAATTAAATTATTTCACTAAAAAGGCCTAACTTTTTTGTAAACCCTTATCTAAAAATTTTGAACAAATAAACATATGACGTCAGATCTATCTAATAATATTTTCGTAGTTCCTAATTGGCTTATTGTTTGGCAACTACGAAGATTGATTAAGGTTTTTCTTGTTTGAAAGGTATCTTTAATGAGAATCAGTCAATATACAATGTCGAGTCAGTGTTTCATTCATTCATCATTATTTTTATCTGAATTACAATTTCTTTGTTTTAAATAACTGTTTGATTACTACTACTACGTAATAGTAATAGAAGGGTTCTTAATCAGTGTGATTTTATTCAAAGATTGATTTTATTTCGTAAGAAATAAGTTCTAATACATTGAAACTATTGGTTATATTGTCAACATGTCATTATAACCGCACTTAATCGTATACGGCTTTTAGTGCTTGCTTGTACTGCCAGAGTGTATTTTTTATACATATGATGTTTGTCGGACTGTAACAAATAATAGTTGGCATCTGTCGTATTATGTGTAGGTAGATATGTCCAGTGTTACTGAGTTTCCTCCTCCTGCCCTTCTGGACACTAGAATCATTTTATAGAAGCATTAACTCAGTCATTTTATACTTTGTGAACTTAAAAACTATAAGTCCCTTTATATATCTAGCAAGAGTTTACGACCCGAGATTATCCATACGATTTCTTTATTATAGCCTAATAAAAAATAACAAAGAAAAATTCGTTCACACAAAAATACGAGACGACTCCTATTCATTCTATACCTTTATTGAAATTTATAGGATATTAAATTGGTGTGGATGGCCGTCGCTATTTTATTATAATAATATTTGTTTTTAAATATGATATAGTGATCTCGTAGCGTCGTAGCACGGACGTAGACATGCTACGAGCAGGCGCGGGATACAAAATGTTATACTTACATCAGCTAGTTCTACTCATTACAATATATTTATTTGATAAGCGTTGCTTAAAGTGACGGATATTTGTTTTATTTAGATCTTTTAATCTGTTTTATTTAGTCACTTAAAGACTATATAGTTACACAGAGAGTATTTTTTTATCTAACGACTGAGGTTATATCTGTATAATTAAAATCTTACAAGCATATATATATATTGTTTAAGCATTTATATCTTTATAACTTATTTGAATTAAACACAAATTGTATTATATCTCCGAAGATTTATGAATATTGTAGCTGGGGATATTTTAATTTGCAAATCGACTAACTCTACAATTTATAATAAACTTTAATTATTGAAATGAATTTAGTTATGTATGAGTATTACCATAATTTAGTAGAAATAATATAGTAAACTGTTTGTGGCTAGATATAATAAAAAGCACAACTTATGTTTTTTTAAAGCTCCGTCTGTCTTTGTGTCGAAATTATTTAAATCGGTTTTGAGTGTTATATTGTAATGTGAAACAATAAAGAACTTTCGTACTTTAAACATGAATATAATACTTAGAAATTTATATTACATTATAAAAACCAAATTAAACTAAATTAAAAAAGATTAATTTAACTTCCTTTGACAAAAAATAGCGAAATATACTGGTGTAACATTACGTACAAAACTTATGTAGTTAACGAATTGAGTCGAAGTTCCCATCTTTTCCCTGCATTTATTATTATATCAGGAAAACTTTGCTGAAACTTTCTTAATTACTCACGTTAACCAAAAGTTAATGTAAAGTACTTACAATTGAGCTCTAGCAAAGTCACGTATAATAACTGGAAACTATTTTAAATCACCCCAGTCTCTGTGGCACTTAAGATATTATAAAGAAGTAGCGGCTCCGCTTTGCACCGGTGCTGCCCTCTATATCTATAACTATGTTTAATTTGGTTCCTAAGCGGCGTATCAGTATAAAACTTATAACATATTTTTAATCAGTCCCGATAATTTCGTAATGATAAAGGTTTTTGATGTGCGAAAATACTTTTTCATGTTATATAAAGTACAGAGTTTCGGAAACGAAAATATTTTTTATTGACCTATAACTTATTCGTTACCATGTTAAAACAAACACCGGACAATATTGCTAAAAATAGTGCTATATTCAGAAATATTAGAGACATTTTTATGTATTTCCTTAAACAATTAAATTAATTCAGAAAGCAATATTTTCGAAACAATTTTGATAATCTTTCTGTATATTTGTAAATGTAATTAAATTTTACATAAAAAATTACTATGCCTCATACATTCGGATTTTGATGTTGTTTAAAAAAAACTCGAATTTATAAATCTACCAAACTTATGGTAGCAGGCTATCTATTGGAAATTAATTTCGCCAGTTCTCTTGAAAGTGTGTTTGGATACATGACCATCGTGGCTTGTTTTTCTCAGATCCTGGCTTTTCTTGAACTTTCATTACTTCGTAAGTGACGTTCACAAACGATCATTCAAATGATATTACATGAAATAAATGAATTGTGATTTTTAAAATACGTTTAAATAAGTTGTCATTAAAATATATCTACAACCCAACTCCAGCTTGTGAAAGGTAAATACAAAAATTCTATTTATTCTTTACCATTCAAGTCATTCAAAGAGTAGAAAGCTCTCAAGTCCCGACGCTTAAGACAAATATCTCCATTTAGATTATTTGGTAAGAACCTACTTAGGTGCTCGAGTTGTTGAAAAGTGAATAAATTCCATTATCCGAAGAAAAGTCGACAGTTAAAATGTTCTTAAATTAATTGTACCGAAAATGATATAAGTACTTATTAATTATTTATTAAAAGCCATTAAATATAGTTAATTTAGACTTGTCAAGTTTACACTTTATCTAATAAATGAAATGAATCATTAAAATGTATTCATAAAAGTCTAATTGAAAATGTCCTTTTGGAAGTAAACAACTTTGTTGATGTTATGAGCTAGGTACTCAACCCATTAGAGGTCGGGT
The DNA here is from genome assembly GCA_912999735.1 of Aporia crataegi. NCBI lineage: Eukaryota > Metazoa > Arthropoda > Insecta > Lepidoptera > Pieridae > Aporia > Aporia crataegi. Next base: position 1,784,902 of record OU538742.1, read on the forward strand.
AATCCGCTAAAAGGTGTTGTAACGTAAAATGTAGGAATTAAATTTATTAATGTGATATGATTGTAGATCCATTAACTACTTAAACAAATTCAACTACCCGCATGATTTATTTTAAAAAGCCTACCATATTCCCCTTTTATTTAAGTGAAAATTATACGAGAAAATATATAGATATTATATTTATTTTAAACACTTATTCAAAAAAAAAACATTAAAATCGTATATTAAAATATTGAATTTTATAAATGCCAGCGAAGGCTTACTTTTAATCTCTAAATATTTTTTAATTTTATAAAAATGTGTGCTTTCCTGTCTAAATAATTAAATGTTGTACGTTAATTGTTAAAGAAAGGTACGGAAAAGAATTTACTCGCGTAGCTTCGCAGAGCTGCACTTTAATACCTACCAGGTATTTAAAAAAAAATGTAATGAAGTCCTACCTTGTTATTGTTATGGTCGTTAGAATTATCTAAGATGATCGGAAAGTATTCGTATTTTCGAGTCGAAAATTTCACGTTGTGAATACAAATCGAAATTCCAGAATCTGAATTCTATTTACTTTTCTATCTTGTTTTTTACGATAACATAACTCCTTTGAAATATAAATTTGTAAATTGCAGTTTTAAAATTCACAACGCAAAGCTGTTGTCCTTTCCGACCGGAAGCGCTTTCGAGACATCACTTGCTCGGTATAAGTATATAATATATTGGTTTATTTACAACAAATTAAAATTTCTATAATAGGTATGATATTGTTATTTAGACCATACTCGTATAGCATATTAGCAAAATTATAATAATTTCAACTTTTGAAGGCTACATTGTCAAAAAACATCCTAATATGTTAAAACAGTATTATAAAGCTGAATTATAATGTTGTTTAAATTAACAGGTAACTATCAATTTTTTTATTTTTTTTTTAATATTTATTGAATATTTACAATAATGCACTTAAATATATTTACAAAAATACAAAAGGCTCATCAAAGCCGTTAGGGTGCGTACCCAAAATACTGGCTACATTAATTAATTATAATTATAATAATTATAAATTAACGTGGGTGAATCCGCGGGGCACTGCTAGTTTTTCTATACGTACAGTTAGTGAAGCCGCAGGCAGAAACTATTAAAACTCATCAATATTGCCTCGCGGGCATGTTTGTTTCCTAAAAGATTCACTAACAGAAATATAAATCTCAACCTCTCGGATCACGATTTATTGAACGACCACCCCACCTTTTTATTTATCACTTTTGCAACTCGAAAATATCGTACATTATTCCGTATTAAATAAAGGTGCCGTAATAACAATTATAGCCGCGACTGTAGCTTTGATGTACAGTCGGGCAAAAAAGTGGTCTACCAAACTACGGTTGACTTTCATTTGAACTTTTCATTTGAAATTACGTCAAATATTTGAATGTCAACAAAGTAAATTTCCCCTTGCAATAATATTTTAACAAGGATTTTAACAATTAGATCTCACAGAAACACTTGTCAATACTGGTAGACCACATTCATGGTCGAACCGCGACTGTAAATTGTACATTAAAAGACTGATTTTCTAATATCTGGCTTGGTACCTTTTAACATGAAATACTGATACTAATCTTTACTGTGAGCTTCGTTTTTCACATTGTTCAGAGCGTATATTTTTAAAGATGCGACACTACCTATCTAGGTAGGTACCTATTTATTTATATTTAATTTTTCTAACATAGTAGGTATGAGATTTTTTCTTAAAATTATACCTACATTACGATGCCAAAAATATTTTATAAGTGAAAGAATCTTTCTCATAAAGCCTAAAGGAATAAACTGCTTTTGATAGTTTCTTTTAATCATAATTATCAATTTCATTCTAAAAATCGAATTATTAATGATGTCAGTTTAGTATGTTTTTGTTAATATGATTAAAGAGAGTTTATTCGGCCGTTTGAAGCCTATCATATTTTTTCTAATTCACTTAGTTCAATTTGACTTAAAATTGATTTTTTTTAAAACATGTACCTACGCTTTATTTAGACTACGTCTTGTCTTAATACTATGAATATAATAATTATACTTGCTATGTTATTAATATAAAACAAAAGTAGGTAAGTACTTAAGAGGTTATAAATTCTCGAATCGCAAAACAAACTGGCCGGCGAAGCAATATTTTCCTCCTCAAAGTTTAAAAAGAAAAACGACTCTTAACAACAGTAATTCCTTTAAAACTTCTAAAAGCAACAACCAAGAGACATTTTCACAGTTGGGTCACTGTAATAGCTTGCTGAAATGTTTATAGCCTTAGTTTTAACCCGCCAAAACAAATCTTAGTTAAATAAATCCTGTCGATAAAGTTTATACTTCTTCAATATGAAATACACTATTACGTGAATAACTTATCTACCTTTTGAGTTTTCTTGATTTCTTAACTCACACCATATTCATAATAATAAGGCCTAAGTGGTATTAAATTGTTTGTTGTTTATTAAACAACAAACATTTTATTTTGTTAGGTTAGCAAATACATTGCTTAGTTATCGCGTACGGTCTACGGAGACTGTTAAATTAAAAAATGCTAGTTGACTTTTTGTAAAAACAAAATAAAGTTATCGACAGCGGCAAGGCGCCAAGAAAATATTCACGTTGAAACATAAATACCTACCTCCTTTTTGTTTTTTTATGAAGGTTGGTTATAAAATCAGAAGAGTAATGACTAATGTAATCTGTATTACTTTCTGTCTGACGTCTGTGACTATACCTACTATGCGTGTAGAATTTATGTCAATTGTCTAGTATGCTAATTTAGCTACCTATTTATCTACTTAACTAATTAGTAATTAATATTTAAATTTTAATAGTAATTATTGACTATTATTGTTCTGTCATCTGTGGTTATTTAGTTTATAATATTTATATTCACATTGGATAATACTCGTATATTTTTTTAAATTTAATTGCACAATCGCACATCCGACAATAATCAATATTATAGATTACATTTACATTACGTTTTATGATTGCCCGTTTTGTTATCATTTTTATATATTTTTTTTTGTAATACCTACTCATAAGTAATAACTTGGTTGTAACTTGATAGCTAAGGGTCACATATTTTAAATATAATATTTAATTTAATAACATGAGTCTTTACTCTTGTTAAACGTAGTATTTGAATTTTGATATTTTGTAACACTAAGTACCTATTTAGTTTTTTAAGAAAGCTGAAAATTTATTCAATATTATAAAAACTGATATCGATATGGTTAATATGCCAGAAGAAACAATAAGTAAGTTTTAATTTTTAAATAATAGTTTTAAAAGTAGCAATCCTTTTCAAGCAATTTTTCATATTATTATTTGCACGTATTTGAGATACTTATTGTCATAAATTGATTATTAATTGATTTTAAAATTGTTTTCAGTTAATTCTATCCTGAATGATGTATATATTGACAAAAACAGCATTGACGTTCAAGTTAATAGGATACTTGAAAGAAGTTTAGTGTCTACAAAGGAAAACTACAAAGAATGGTTGATCAAAGCTGTGTCAGTTATTGACTTGACTACTCTATCTGGCGATGATACAAGATCAAATGTAACTAGACTGTGTATAAAAGTAAGTTTGTAATCATGTTTTATTTAGTTGCTAGCCTAGAGTTTTCTGCCGTTCTCTTTTGGAAGGAAAGTCTGCAGGGTAGTTATATATAAATTATGTTACCATTGAATGATTAAAAATAGCAACATATTAGGTACTTATACAAAAAACAAACCACTCACAATTTTAAATTTTTAAATTTTTTGTACTGAAATAGTTACAGTAGTGAATATTTGTAAGATAGCTACTTAACTTAAAAAAAATGTTTATTTATATTTACAATACCACCTTCTCTATATTAATAATTACATTACATACATCTTTAATATTTAGAACTTGTCTATTGCAATTTAACATCTTAGTGATGCAATCAGTCTTGGGTTGAATCCTTTCAGTTAGATGAGCAACAAAGATTGATACCTACTTTTTGTCAATAAATATTTCCGTGGAACAAATACAAAAATATATTTACTTAGGCCCAACCAAACACATATTACCAACATAAATTCACTTTACAGCAATAGTTTTTCAAGTTTCACTTTCATTTTAAAGATCAGCATTTTAATTTATTTTTTCCAGGCCAGCAGACCATTACATGAACTTGGTTATGATGTCAAGACAGCTGCTGTGTGTGTGTATCCAAACAGAGTGGCTGATGCATTTGACACAATCTCTAGAATAGGGAAGAAAGATATAAATATTGCATCTGGTAAGCTATTATTAATTCTTATCTGTATTGTTTTTATTGTCCATCTCTGTTTGGCAGCTGATGCTAAAAAAAGACCATTCTTTTACTCTAAAACTCACTGTATTTGTCAATTTCAATCAAAAGCTATTAGAGTAGCTTCTAAAAAAGCTCAGAAGATTGTGTGAATTATAAAGCTAAAAAAAAAAGCTTTTTAAAGTCTATTAACCAAACCTTTAGTATAATGTTTTACTCCTTTTGATATTCAATACAAGTGTCAGAGGTCCTGAATTTGAAGTTTGGGGAAACAAAAATTTTTACACTTAAAACAAAAGATTGTTGATCAGGTACTTGTCTATAGAGATTGATGATTGATGAAACAGATACAAAAATGTGTCTATAATACATCACTAAATCACTAGTATGGCCTATGCCATTTCCAGGCTTTTACTGTCTATTCTTTTTACTGACATAAGAATTTATAAGTGTAATATTTTTGAATTTTGATATTTTCAGTGGCTACTGGATTTCCGTCAGGCTTATACCCGTTAGAAACAAGACTTCAAGAAATTAAATATGCAGTATCAAGTGGTGCTAATGAAATAGATGTGGTTCTAGACCGTAGTCTGGTTTTAACAGGCCAATGGGAGAAACTTTATCAAGAAGTGAAAGCAATGAAAAAAGCATGCGACCTTGCTCATTTAAAAGTGATTCTAGGAGTTGGAGAGCTGGGGTCTTATGAGAATGTAAGTTATCATTATTATCACCACAAAGAATATAGCAAAAGGAGAACAACAAATAAAAATTAATTATCCTTTGATTTTTAATCTATTTAAAAATCCAAATAAGATTTTTAGAAAATCCATTCAGTACAAAATTTTGATGACAGTCAAGATTAAAACCAAAAAAAAATATATATGTATTTATATGATTTTTACTAATTAATAAAAATAAAGAAACACGGACACGGACAAACATGGACGTTAATTCGAAATAAGCATTAAACTAACATTCTCATTTATATAGTTATGGGCATGTATTGTAAATTTAATGATTGTGGTATGTAGATTTTGTAGCAAGTAGAGATCTGCAGTCTCTGTTCTCTCCTTTAGCAAATAGGCATAGAAATATAAAATTGTATTTTCAGGTGTATATTGCATCGATTGTATCAATACTAGCGGGTGCCGACTTCATAAAAACATCAACGGGTAAAGAGGCCGTCAACGCTACTTTGCCAGTTGGACTTGTTATGTGCCGGGCTATTAGAAAATGCTATCAGGACTATGACGTTAAAGTAAGACATAAACAAACACACACTTTTATCTACTTTATTTTTCTTCTATATGTTGCTTTTTTATTTCTAAAACTACTGATGTGATTATTATTAGTGTTGCCAACTCTTGATCACAGGCACCCGAAAAATTTGTGTTTTTCCTAAAAGTTGCGCCAAAAGCAAGACCAAAATTTTTGCTCACCAGATGGTCAAATTGCATATGAAATTTTAAAACCGTTTCATTACTTTGGTTTATCATGAATGGGGATAATGAAGTAAAAATCACTTTCTGTGTCTTTAAAAATGTGATATCAAACCAAAGATCTCATATTACTACTTGATTTTGAATATTATTAACTAAGTATTCATTTATTATTGTTTAATATATCTGACATAAGTTTTACAAACCTAATCTTAGATAATTTAAAACAGCATTATCATTTACTTTTTATCACCTCTAGGAATCAATGTACACTAATTGTAGTTTACAATTCCTTTGTATGAATACAAAGAGATTTGTAAACTTATATATTGTTGTAGGTTGGTTTAAAACCCGCGGGTGGCATAAAAACAGCTCGTGATGCGGTCAATTGGCTGATCTTGGTACAAACCGAACTAGGCTCCGAATGGGTTAAGCCAGAATTATTTAGGATTGGAGCTTCCAGCCTTCTTGATGTTATCGAAAAGGAATTAAAAGGGTTGTGAGTGTTTTCAATGTAATGTAGCAAATTTAAGGCAATTCCAAATATTAGGGGCTCAAGAATGATATGTTTCAAGTGAATATAATATAACTTTTTATCAATTAAGTCAATAATCTTGATCAGCTCTAATCAGTTAGTCACTTTAAAATAGTTAATACAAATTTATTGACTTGAAAGTTACAATGTCATTAACACCTAATAACAGACTAATATATTTTTGGCGGGAGATTTTAAGACAATTTTTATACTTTTTTAAAAATGTTTTAAGAATTTTTATAAAATAAAGGTTATAATATTTTTCATAGCATATAAGTAAATGTTATTTTATGTAGTGATTAAGAGTTATATAATTTTAATCATAATTTTATATGATATAGTTGTGATTAAAGTCTAAAAGTACTGCCAGTTTTAAAAATTAAAAGTCATACTTTTACCAAACATTTTATTATTATACATGTTTAATGGCATTGTTGTTGGCATTTATAGTCTAATAAATATTATTAGGTATGTACAAAGTTTTAATTTTAACCTAACCTAAATACATATTACATGTAACACCTCTTTGGCGCAATAATTAAATTTAAATAACTTAAAAATACACACAATTATTATAGATCTACTAATTTGTAGTAGATATAAGTAATGATGTTTATTGACCTCTTTTTAGTTTCTACTCATTAACTTCTAGCTACATTAGTAACTTCTCTACGTGAGTAGTACATATTTAAATAAAAAATACTTTACTGGATACAAAAATCGAAATAAATTAAAAACAAAAAAAGTATGTTCATTCACTGATTTGAAGTTCTATTTGTTTATTAACAGTCAACGACAAAATTTCAGAACTCTTAAATTTCAGTGTTGCATACAAAAGTTCATCTTAATTTGTTCATAAAAGTGACCAGAAAATCCTTACGAATTTCAATCTTGGACAACGGGTGGGTCTGCCCTGAAACCTAATTTAGGGTCGGCGTCATATTTAACAACTCTTAATTTTCCACTTCTATCCATATAGCCGTAATGTCCTCTTACGTGGCCTTCGTTGTCCCGTTCTTCGTAACGGAATTGACGATTCTTTCTGTAAACAAAGTATAAAAATTCTTCAATTAAATTTTTATTCTATCATGAATAAAATTCAATGTAGTGAGCAAAAGGATTTTCTCTACCTAACATCTCGCTTTATCAAACGTTTATATTCATTATAAGAATATCTCAAAAATTCATCTTAAAATTAAAAACTTGTCTACTTTTTTACTAGCGTGACTTCCGGACGAAAACACCTCATGATTTCTATAGTTCACAGCACATATGAACATCCGTTCAGCGTATTAAAATAAATCAGACTAATGAGTGTAATGTTTTGTCGCATTTAAAATAACGTTTAATAATTAATTAAAGTAATTATTTAATCTTATGGCGGCGTTTTAGATGCTTATGCCGCGGTTAAATAGATCTAATAAAATTGTTCTAAATGACTTACCCCTTTCCAGTATCAAACCCGAATTGATAACTGTGAGGCCCGTTCATGCCGTGCATTTGAAACTCGGTTCGTTCTCCTTTGTTAGCGGGGACATACACAGGTCTCTTCACATTTTGCCTCTCTGAATGACGGTCATCTGGAAAAAAATGCTTATATATTGTTCTAAATGCTCTTGTATTTTCCATTGATATGTCGGAGGCGTCCAACGAATCCGAAGGTCCGATTTCCGAAGGACTATAGTTAAATAAAAAGCTGACTTACGTTCTGAATAATTGTGACTGGTTTCTGATGCCTGTTGTTCTGAAGTGCTAGTGTTTTCTTCATTATTTGGTACAGGTTCCTCAGGAGCTACATACTGAAATTAATAATAAATTTAAATTTTTAAAAAATGAATAATTAAAAATTATTTTAAACATCAATTACTCAAGAAGATTGGATGACAAACTTGCAGTGAAGATAGTCCTCACCTGAATTGCTTCTTCCTGTTCCTTCTTTAATTTCCTTTTCTCCTCTGCCTGATTATACAGGTACTCTTTCTTCTCATTTATTGGGGTAATATAAATACCATCGATGCTTGGATAAGGCATCAAAGGCTTTAGGGGCTTCGCCCTCGGAATTTCTGTTAAATTTTGAGCAAATTGCGCTATAGGAATGGGAACAGGTTTATATCCAACAAATTTCTTTGGGTACAATATCGTCGGCTGCCTTACTCTAGGCACGGGAGCTGTCAGAGAATCGGCAAAGTAGAAATTTAGTGCGTTCTCTAATGGCGGTAAAAGCATCGTGGCGGGTAATGTGTCCCTCTGTATTTTGGCGGTGCGTAAGTTTTCCAAATGCTCGGGAGATTTTGATCTTTGGGGTGTACTGGGTGCGATTGGATACCAATCATTTTGTATTTCCTGTGGCTTAAAGTACAACGCTTCATCCAGCGGTGGGAGTAGAAAAGTAGCAGGTGTTTCATTCCCTGTTTCTGAATTCAAATTTGAAAAATAACTTCCAAAATTTTTAGGTGAATGTATTTGTTTATTGTTTTCTAAATGTGACGAATCTTTTAGTGTGTCTTCTAAATTAACAGTTGGCACTTTTATTGCTGAAGCGAAGCCACTGAATGCAATGACCTGAAATTATTAACAAAAATAGAAGATTAGGTCTTTAGTCACTTTTCATTTTATACGGAAGTTAGAGATAGCTTAAGCCTCAACTTATTTTATTTAATATACTAGCTTATGTCTAATACGACTGCCTCCTTGGTCTAGTGGTAAGCGCGTAAGCGTTACAACCGAGGTTCGATTCCCGGTGGAGATAAAAAAAACTCAGTCTGGCAGGACATAGAAGGCTAATCACCTACTTGCCCCTAAATAAAAAATCGATTAGTGAAACAGATGTGAAATGCATCTGCCCCATACCCCACTAGGGGACAAGGGACTTGCATGCGGTTACAAGGAAAACAGTATTTTTAAAATATTAGCTGCCTCATCAAACTTTCAAAATCACACCGGAATTGAGCTATGACAAGACTTTTATTTTTATACGGTAACAGTTGCATCACCTGAAGTAATATCCGATCAAGAAGTGTGTCACAAACGTAAAAAGCAAAATGTAAAAAAACTTTCGGTTCATTGGTCTATTGAACCAATTTTTTTTATTGTCTCGATTCAGCTTTGTATTGTAAAAGGCTTATTAAAAAACTTGCTTTGAAACGCGTATTCTTTCCTATTGATTTTCTTTTCTGACAATGTGTACATAAATTTTCAATACGCTGAGTTCAAGCGTGAAAATGTAATGAACACACTTTTGCATATTAGATCATTACATTGAATTTGGCGTTTTATTGAACCCACTTTGCCACTTTTTGGCCACTTTGATAAATATCAAGATTTGGTTAGGAACTCCAAATTAAAATTTATTTCAAATAAAGGCCTATTTATTTGAGTTTTAAATTTACTGACTCATTTGTTTTTGCGCAACTTAGATTTTCTTTGACATCGTTTTGGTTACAATATGGATAACTTAAATTATCGCTTAATTTACGAATACGACCTTTACAGGGACACCAGCGCTTTTTCCATACAAAATGCCAATTTCATATGTAACAACCTAATATAATAATGATACCCATGATTTTGTCTGTATAAAGATAAGTAGTTATAAGTAACCTGTTTAAAAAGCCATTTTCCTGTTATATAATTCAAAATCAGCTGTTTGGTTGATGCGTAGAAGCTCGCTTTCGCGTTTTTAAATAGTGAGGATCTAAATAAAATGTTAAATTTAAAGAAAATCATATTTCGTTAGCTAGTTAGTTAGCATAAATGTACCTCACTCTATCCTGTCTCACGTCTATCAAACGTGAATTGTTCAATGATTACCTTCGACCCCCATTTTTGCCTTCCAATGACGTATGAAATACCTTTGATGCTAGATGTTTTTAAATAATTTCATCTTTTGATAATGAAATATTATTAAGTTTAAAATGTTATTAAGGTTGGTTACCTACGTTGGTATTATTTTGAACTTAGGTACTTTATGCAGTCAATCGACCTTACAAAGAGTCTCAGTTACTATTTTGTGGTCTAGTTAATGATGCAGAATTGTACATTTAACTTTCTAGGACTGACCCAGAAATCAATAGCTTTCAATATAGGCTCTGGCTAGTGACCACACGTTTTCGATTTCAAATGAATTTAAGACATAAATGAGAGTTGGGTACCGCCTTCATGGTTTAGTTTCTCCCACGTCTCGTGTAACGCTAAAATCCCGAGAAAACAAAAAATAAAATCGGCTGAACTAAACCCTACTTGCTCGTAAATATTTAATAAACTTATGTTAAGTTGTAAGTTTTTTGACCCGCAAAAGGTTAAAGCAGCTATTGAAATAAATGCGAGAGACTAGTTTTACTTGGTAAATATTTGAGAATATAATCTATAAACTAAAATTAAAGTAGGTATCAAAGATATGAACAGCTTGTTGAGGCTAGTTCCTGAAATAGGTTTCTTCTTCCCTCGGCTCGAATAGTATTAAGTAACATTAGTTCTTTGGGTATCTATATATACATAAATAATATATATAACAAATATAGAAAGTCTCTAAAAACTACTAAATTAAGAGACGGAAAACACCGTTGGGTGGGTGTATGCGCTGTCGAATGCGAGTATCAGGGAGTGACGAGGCCTGTCAGGTAAAAAGCAGAAATATTGACTATTAGCCTAAATAGAAAAAAATTATTAGCGTCATCAGATATCCATTTATTGAAAAATGGATATCTTCAATAGTGATTTCCTAAAAATACATTATTGGCCCACTTTAATGAAAATTCTTGCATTTCACTAGTAAAGGTTGCACTAAAGCCATTTGACACGGCCTTGGTTATTTCAACTATGTATAATGAAATTTTAGAAAGAAATTCAAATGAAAGTGAGACTAATAATGATAGTGGACAAATTAACAGCGCTAATAAAAGTTGATTTATCCATATAAACAAACGCCGTGTTACGTACCGGGTTACATAGAAAGTTAATCTATTTACTCTTGTTTTTCCCGTACGGAAAGTTTAATATGTTATGTCATTTCCGCAGCGGACAATGCCAATTATAAATATAATTAATATTTATTATATTCTTAATATGATAATGTAATATAAAGTCTCCGTAGACTCTCTACACACAATAACCATAAAATCTTACTTAAGCTAAAGTTGAATAGTCAAAAAATAGATACTAATATAAAAAAATTAGACGTTTTTCTTTTTTCTTATTCTCCGGATTAACTGATTATAAATTCTTTCATTAATTGTAAGCCATGTGTTATGCTATATTTTTGTTTACCCACGCGGACGTAAATTCGACTATATTATATTAAGTAAGGTAATTCTAATTTTTGCTTTTTCTTTAGATGTGATACAAGCAAACAAAGCTTACTTTGTGTAAAGTATGGACTAGCAACCGCTTTTGATGCCCGTTTCTCTAGGAATTGAATAGATACTTAGGTACCTAAGTTTTTCTCTTTAGATAATTAAAAAGACGACAATAGCTTGTGACCTGCGCATAGGTATACTTTTTAGTTATTATTTAGTTAATTTTCAGCTATTAAGTTTTTTTTATTTTAGCTTGGTACCTATCATGCGTTTTGCTTACAATTAAAAACCTCTTTTACTGGTAGTAGTTTAAAACAAAAAAGTAAGTAGATACTCTTCGTCAAAAATGGTGCAGCAGTTCAAACTTTAAACGTAAAGCGTATTATATTGCGGTCAGCTGACCGTATTATATTTATATGTACTTAACTTGTTATTACTACAGACAATATAATTTAAAAAATTGTAAGTATTAAAAAAAAATCAATTATAAGGTAGGCTGTGTATGGCATAATTATTCAGTATTTTTATCCTTTAGCTTCTGGTTAACTGAATAAAATAATATTAAAAACAATTAATTAATAAGTAATATTATGTGCTTGTGAGTGATAAAGCTACCCGCTTATTGCTAACAAGCGATGCTTCAGGTAGCCCTAGTTAAAGTAAAATTTAGACATGGAAATAACATTATCTCTATTGAAAAAAAAAGTTACGAACCACAAAAGGTGTCCACATTTTAACTCACGATTTGGCACGTTTTAACACAACACTAAATGCGCCCGCGCAGCTTATCACAATAATGAACTCGGGCGACAGTCACGCTTACGTTATATAGATCGGAAATTTGCCACTCCACTGTATCTATAGGAAATTGAACCTGACTTTTATTTTCTTTTGAGTTAGGTAACTCGATACCTGTTTATATTTATGATCGACTTGTAATTAGTTTCCAGCTCATTTAATAGGTAGATTTTCTACGTACGTAATAAGTCTTAATAATAGGTATTTATTGTCGAGGCTTTTTGAAATCTATGAAAATCACGACTCGACAAAAAAGTTTTAGAGAAGGCTTTACTTTTTAGTTTTAACATTGTGTACATTTTTTAATAATAAATTCATTAAAAATGTGGATATATTTGTCAAGTGAGCATGATTTTGACAATAACTAAATCTTCACACTAGATTTATGAAAAACAAATCGAACTCTGGAAATTGATATTGAAAATAAAAACATGTGAACACTATTCGCCATCGCCGTTTATAAGAACCAAATTCTAGGAACTGATGACATTCGGCAAATCCATTCTTTAAAAAATACTAGACTGTAGACACACAAAATAGCCAATAAATGAAAGAGTAGCTTTCCATCAGTGAATCATCAAGAATAATATTGTTAAAATTGGTCCAGTCTTTTGAATTTATTCATTACTAGCGACCCGCCCCGACTTTGCAGGGGTATAAAACCTTCCTCTTTAATCACTCTTATCTATTTAAATAAACCGCATCAAAATCCGTTGCGTAGTTTCAAAAATTTAAGCATACAAAGGGATATAGGGACAGAGAAAGCGACTTTGTTTTATACTATGTAGTGACTAACAAAAATACAAATCATTTCTCTTTATAAGTAGATGAGTTATTTCAAGCATCAAATAAGAAAACCTACATGTAGTCAGAATTTGGTAATAAATTAGAAAAGATAAAAAGGTGTTCTTTTAAATTTTTATTTCATATCGCCGGTACAATATGGATTAAAATGCATTTTATGTACCTCTCGACCGCTATTTGTACACGAGACAACATACATACCTTACCTTAATGTATATTATGCGAAACGAAACTGACTCGTACTATTAAAAAACGAACATTGAAAACCATTTATGCGTGAATTACATGGACTATACATCAAAATAATGACATTTAAAATTTCAAATCGCTCAGATCACATCGAAAGTTTTATCCAACCACGTATAAATAATATTATCTATGCACAATTCATAAAAGCTACGTACCTAATGCGAGTCGACAGTGAAATAACTAGTTTTTTAAATGTCAAAGAAATTTTAACTATGTTTGATAATAAGTCTGATTACAATGACTTATGAGTTAAAATTAAATTTTCCAAAAAAAAGCACTGAACACGCTGATTCCGATTATATGACCTTCTAGAGTAATCTGTCGATACTATGACGATAAATATTTATTAAAGTTAATCCTATAATAACTTATCACATAACCGACGTTCACTGAGTATACGTCACAATCACCTTATACAATCATGACAGTGAATTGACACCTTCTGATGTACAACTCTATAAAGTTAACTAAACTAAAATTCTCTAGACAGTTTAGTTATGTCAAAACGCTAATTTTTCCTTCGAACTAAATTTAGAAATCCTAATATGACAGCTATTCTTTTTGACATAACTAAATGAGTCTTAGTTTAGTTTGTGTACATCAGAATTGCGTTATTAATTGTTCATACTAATAAGTACAATTAAAATATTTTCATATTTTGAATATTTTATTAAGTCACATCTAAAACGCTCCAAGTAACCGGCACTTAACTTGGCAAGAATGGCGAGATGCGCAGTTGTTTTTTTAGATACATACGGGAATGAGGCGGGCGGGGGGAACGTTTCGAATGCTTCGCCAGACGACCCTTGCCGCCCGCAACGCGTTTAAGTTCCTCTCACTCCCGCGTACACTTCAAGATACTGAAATTATACCCTTTTTTGTTGTTATTTTGATATTGTTATGTTTTTATTGTTTTCTGTTTTGTTTGTACTTTTATGAGAAAATGCAATGTGAAAATTAGTTCTATAACTAAGGCCAGTATGTTAATTAAATACCAATAATTCATTTAAAAATAAATTTCAACTTAAAACTGATTGTTTTTCATTACACCTGATTTATTGTACCTATTTTTATGATACATATATTAATAACTGTTAATTAATATTATATGAAAGTAACAGGGATCATTTTTGTTGCCCGCAAGTGTACAAGCGCTAACTTATTCACACTGCCAAAAACTTGCCACGATATTTGCCGTCTATTATACCTTACTTATAAACAATGCTTTACTTTTCTTCAGTATTTTGTCCCGTTTTTGCATCAACAATTGCACATCAACGAGATAATGACAGAGCTTTTCAGACTTAAAGTTAATCAACATTTGGTAAGAGGGATAATGTTTAAAGGTATTTGACTGCCAGCTTTAAACTAACCCAATAATATCGAAAATCGATTGGTCTTTAGACAATATTACTCGAACTGAACTAACTACTGGAACAAAGAATTCATTTTGTACTTAGAAAAATGAAGTACAAAATGAATAATTCTAATATTATCTGGATTCCTAATTCGTCAAATAACAATACACATATAATAATTACAAAAATAATTAATAATCAGTAATATTTCAGTAAATGCTTGGAATATTTCCAAAATTGAATTCACCTAAATTTTTAATAAAATTAATCTCAAAAATACACATTTATAAATTGCAAAATATTCAACAAATCGTGCACATCAACACGATCACGTGTGCAATATATCACACATTTTATAAGAAAATCAGGAAAAATCATATTTCAAAGAAAAATGATTTACAATTAATCCCAGCAGTTGTTTTTTTTCTTTTACAATGTTTGAAACATTAAATAAAAACTTTTTTTTTGAGGTCGTTTCTCTCGTGTTACAAAATAATATTTAGACTTTCTCATTATGAATATTGATATTTTTGGGTAATAATACAATAAAATCACATTTATGATTAGTAAAATAAGTTAATAATTAAAAATATTCTATTTCTCACCGAACTAAAACATCCCAGATTTTTTGTCTCTGACGAACTTTGATCGACGATATACCAAAGTATCCATGACTTATGTTTGTCTATTTTTCACTTAAGACTAAAACACATCTCTGACTCGTAAAACTTTATGTTAACATTTCCAAATGTTCAGTCACTCGTATTTTGTTGCAAAAAAGGGTACAAAACATTTTGAACACTGCTCCAAGTTATACAACCTTATAAGTTAGGGGATGGAAGATTCAGTTCAGTTCTATCACTATGTTGGGAGGTCAATTAAATTAAGTTTTACCACTGTGGATTGGGGGGTAAAAAGGGATCGGTGGTGGTGGTTGGAGGCGTGAAGGGGGCTGGTGGGGCGCCGTAGTGTGGGTAATAACCACTCCCGTACCCTCCGTAATATGCCGGGTTGGAGTAACCTCCGTAACCCATACTGTAACCTGAAACATTTGTTAAATTATTCTACTGACATCGACAAGTAAAGTATAACTAACATTTATTACAAATTAAGATAAAAAACAATTCTAATGAGAAGTAACTATGGCGAAAAACAGCCTGAGAATATACAACATTTACTAAAACCAAAAACTAGCATCACGAAAAACATCTGAAGATTGAATTTTTCCGAATGCTTATCACTGTGCTTAAAGAATGTTTTCATCAAAATAATCGGATTTAACTTCATTGAGGGTACCAAATATTATTAAGAAATGGCTGTGAAATAACATTTGGCAAACTAATTCAGAGTGTAACAAGTGATGAAACCCATAAGAAATATTAACGCAATTAAAAGTAAACGCCTTATCTGGCAACACGGCCTTGAAAATAATGCGTTTACTTATAGATTTTACTGAAGAAAGAGTTGCACTGCAATTTCTTTACTCTCACAGGACTGATTCTAAATTTTGTTATTACTTTCTAACAAATTTAAAATAGGCTATTTTAACAATAAAAAATTGGAATGGAAAAAATAAAAATAAAATAATAAAAAAAATCTATTCAAATAAATTATTGATTTTAAACGCAAAAGGCGTCATTATTAAATTATTTTTTATTTAAAAAATCCTATATTATCCTAAATTTTGCATCAGCGCCATATGACACAAACTGATTTGATTGACTAAAAAATTTGTAAGTGGTCTGTAACCAGAATGTGAAAATTCTTTGTATAATATGTAATGTAATGATGAATAATGTGAGATGTTTCTTAGAAAAATAGCCTATCTATATAAATAGCCTAATAGTTATAATTAATTATTAAATGTACCTCAAATTAACCAAAAATAATTTAATCATATTTTTTTCGGTACTGAAACCGCCGCATAAATATTTGAATATTTTTATAAACATATACACTTTAAATATCTATTATTTCTTTTGATACATTACTATTTTTGTAAAACGAAGTTTTGTATGTGATTTTTTTTTAATTATATTTTAAACTTATTAAAATTATTTTTTAAGATTTACCTGGATATTGTCCAAAACTTCCCGGAGGTCCGCTACCACTGGGGTAAGGGTGATCGTTAGGAGGGACAGAGTTAGAAGGCTGTGTTAAATCACTTGGCTCATTGCTGGTCGTTGTTCCACCAGTCATTAACCCACTATGCGTCATGTTCAAAGGCATCGCTTGATGTTTACTCAAGTTATAATCCGGCCTTGGTTCACGCTTCGAATTCCCGAGTAAGTTGGAAACACTGTGGGACATCCGATCTTGAGATTCGATTTTCTGTGGTGATTTTTTCTTTCTACCAGTTTTTTCTTCACCTGGAGAATAGGATTGTGTTATATCATCCAAATTTCTCCGGAAATCTGGAACGCCGTCCTTTTTAAGTGCGATCGTTTTTTCTAATTGGCTAAGACTAGATTCAGTTTGCGGTCGGTTCATGGTTCGTTGGTGTCTGTAATTCTTCAGTAAATTTATCTTGCTGTCCTTTCGACCAACTAAATTGATCGGACTATCGTCTTTTTGTGGAATTGACTTTTCTGCTTCATTTTTGACTTTCGGTTCTAGAGCTTCTTCGGGAGGCAATTTCTCATCTGTTGTTAGAACTATTGGAGTCTTTTCTTTTTCATCATTTTCTCTGATAGGTTCTGTTCTTTTAGACTCGTCTGTATTTTCTCTTTTATCACTTTTTACTTCTGCGCTGTGCGTGTTATCTGACTGTGGACTTGCATCACTTCTAGCTTCTTCGTCGCTATCCAAAACCTGTGTTTCTTCAAAACTTTTTACTTTTTCGTCAGATTTTTTGGGTATTTTTGTGATACTTAAGGATCCAGGTAAACTAGGTCTCAGCATTCTCGTTTGGGACGTTAGTAATTTTGGTCGCGACCCATAAGATCTCATTTCTCCCAAACGGTTTCTAATTTCGGCTATTTTTTGTCCTGGTAACATTGATCTAGACATTTTAGGACCCATTAGTGAAGGTCTAGTTTGCACTCTTTGGAACCGTGGGCCGGATTTAGAAGTGATCGTGATAGCTGAATTGTTTTTTAAAGATCCGGGAATATTCATAGGTGATGGTCGATTAGTCATTACTGTAACAAAAAATTAGTTTTATTTAATCTAGGTCTGCATATTACCATTTTTTAATTAAACATTATATTTCACTTAATAATGAATACTTTGACACATTCAATGATAAATTTTTGTTGTTGTCGCGGTCAGGCATCCTTTAACTATAAAAGTAATAGAATTTTCAAGATAAAAAACAACCTTAAAATTAATAATTTTTTATAGCTTATCAAAAATTTACTTTTCTTTCCTAGAGGAGTTTCTTTAGTTTCGCCTTTTTGTCCCAATCCTTTGAGAGCCGTTTTGATCGCAATAATCTTTCCTGATTCAAGCTGCATGTAGATTCCTTTAGGCGATTTCAAGACCATCACGCGTTGACCAGCCTTTAGAACAATGTTAGTCTTTTCAGATGAATTCGTTGGAATTACCACATCTGCAATAACAAGTATATTTTATATGTGCTTAATACATAAGGTTATCAATTAGTATTCTTAGCAAAGACATAACTTATCGTACCAAAATAATCACAACTGAAGATTTAGGACAATTCATTATAAATGTCATGTTTATATTCGAAACACGAGAAATTTTCCGTTGAAAATAAATTATAAATTACAAAAGATTAGTCTAGAAAATGAGGTTTAAATGGTGAGACTACATCCCCACCAAGGAATTGTCTTAGTTTAACTTTACAGCTAATCCTGGTAGTAAAAAAATTGCAATATAGACTTTATAACTTTACATCACCGTTTATGAAATTTCACAACGACATTATTAAAGAAGAAAAGATTAAAAGGTTACCTAAAGGCAAAGTCATCTCTTGCGCGGTCATGCCTTGCCGTCGCCACACATCAGCTGGAATCCATCTTGCGCCATGTTGCATTGGCCGTACTGAAGCCACAGGCCGTTGAACTAAACTGCCATCCGCCGTTCGCACAGTTCTATATGCTGGAGTCGGTTTTGGAGCAAGTGCCGCTTTTTTCTCTAACTCGTATCTATAATTAAATTTAATAATTAGATCACAGCATCCATTTAGTTTACATATAAGCCATTTAACCAAAGGAATTGAAAGTGGGCAACAAATAAAAAGTTACATTTTATTTTTTAATTTCCGAAATGCAGTTTCCGATTCTTTAGAAAGGACACTTCAAGAAAACAATCATGAGTAAATATTACGATATTTTTTATTTAAATGGGTTGACAGATGACGACCAGAAACAGATTAACGAAATGCACAACATACAAGGATGTTGCAAGAGAATGTTGATCATACCCTCTCTGAGCCAATCTCTTCTCAGCACTGGACAGTTTCTTCTCTTTTCTATCAACAAGAAGAGACTCATGCTGAAAGGGTTCCTTCGTCAGGAGTTGGCTGTGCAGCGTCAGGATTCCTTGCATCAATACATCGATGTACCTATCTTTGTATTCTTGGAGATCTTTTGGTTCCGTTTCCTGAAAAGGGCATTAACGGTTGTTTTAAAAATATGTGATTATCTTTCTTAACAGACAAGAATAATAGGAATTCTTCCCAATGCAATAGGTTAAGTGAGGTAGCTTACCTACCACAATTATTGTACTTGTCTAAGTAGTAATTACATAAATAAAAATAAATAGAAACGTAAATACACTAAAATGAGCAAATACGTGACGTAACTAAGATAGGTATTGTTGAAATAAGTTGTTTTGGAAGATACCTTTTCATCATTATCAAAGCAGAGGTTTGTAATCTCTTTCATAGAGAGCACAGCATCCGGATTACATTCATCAACAACTCTGTCGGCCATGCCTTGCTTGTTGATCTGACGATCATAGATTTTCTTCTCGAGACAGCAGTCCATCACGAAACGGTACACGAAACACGGCTTCTTTTGACCGTATCTATAAAATTTTAATAATTATTTTCACAAACATTACTTTTATACAGATCAGTTTCAATTCGCAACAGATCCCTGCGACTCAAGAAATTGATTTTGAAAACTGGTCGAGCAATACCGATAATATGAAATAAGTGAATAAATAAATAACATTATTTAAAAAAAATTAAAAGATAAAACGAAAGTCACAAAAATACATACCTATAAACCCGACATACAGCCTGTGTATCATGACAAGGGTTCCAACTGGCATCAAACACAATGACCCTATTCGCTCCAACCAAGTTAATACCAAGAGATCCCGCTCGAGTCGATACCAGGAACAAATAAACGTGAGGATTCGCATTGAACTCATTGATAAGTTTCTCTCTTTCCAATGCGTGAGTTGATCCATCCAAACCTTGAAAAATACGCAATATCTTACCATATTATTCGAAAAATCTATATTAACTCAACAAGCCCTTTTAATTATTTAAATTAAATTATTTAAAAATAATTTGTCACCTTATTCCAAACTTAATTTGTAATTTGAAGGAGCTAACTTTGGCTTATAACTTACTTATAACGTTCAAAATGCGAATGAGTTTGATTTTAAATGTTGAAATATATTGGCAGATTTTTTAATATAATGTTTTGAAATTAATGGATATTTTATGTAACTATGAGTAAATTTTTATAAAAGATTAAATTAATATAATAATGCGATGATACGTCTTCTATACTTACGGAAATAAGATGTGTTTCTTTCCCATAGACGATTTGTCCCTGGAATGTAATTTTTTTCAAGAAAATCTTCGATTAGGTTCAATGTGAACAAACTCTGACTGAAGAGTAATAGGCGATCTCCCATTTTTATACTTTCGTTGAGGATGTAGAAAAATAATTCCATTTTCGCAGAATTTTCAATAATACCAGCCGTGTATTCCTTAAGTAAATCAGTCGCCCAGTCATATGTCATTTCTTCTGCTTTCTTCACAAGGGCCAACTCTTCTTCTTTGTTTAATTTCTCTTCTTTCTCACTCTGCTCTGATTCGGAATCTTCATTTTTCTCCTTAGATGTATTTCTATCCTTCCTAGCTTTAGGTTTCGGTTTAGCTTTTGACTGACGGGGAGACTTTTCTTTCTTTTCTTTACCCTTGCCTCTCCCTCTACCTCTTTTTGGTGTTTCCGATTCTGAATCGGAACCGTTTTTCGGATCTGGTTTCTTTTCAACCTTCGCCGGTTCAGCAATAGCAGTAATCTTCACTTTTTTAATTTCATCTTTAACGATTGTTTTCGTGTCTAAGTCTTCAATCTTTACTTCTCCATCGGATTCAGATTTTATTTCCATTTTATCTTCGTTTTTTATTCTATCCAATTCCGATTTCATAGTTTCTGGAATAGGCCATGACGTCACAGGGCTATCAGAGCTAGCGCTACATAGAGGCGGCTTTGTTTCTAATTGTTGAGGATAATTTGGAAATTGGTTATAATCAGTGCCTTGCGATTCAGGATATGTGTTTGATTGGTTGTAATTATATGGAGGGCCGTAAGGCGGTGCGGTTTGGAGCACATTTGGCTCTGTCTTCACATTTGTCGGATACGTTGAATCTATATTATTCTCAATTTTGATTGGTGGCTGATTAGGCATATCCTGACGCACATTTGGAGGATAATTATTTTGAGGATAGTTAGTTTGATTATCATATTGATACGGCGTTGATGGATTTGGGGGATATGTGTTTCCAGCGAATTGTTGCGGGGGGTAATTGGGGTAATTTGAACCTTGACTGTTAGGGTATGGAGGTGGACCACTGTTTGAGTCATATTGGCCATAATTTTGATTCTGATATTGACCTTGATAAGGTCTTGGTGGATTTGAGTAATTCTCTTGGTTATTGGATGGGTATGAAGGTGGGTTGTTTGCTGGATATGGATTGTTAGGAGGTACATTATTTGCGGGATATGGGGAGTTGGTTTGGGGACTATTTGTGGGGTAAGGAGACTCGGGGGCAGAATTATTTGTGTACGGAGGGTTATTCGGTACGTTAGGAGCCGGGAAAGAAGCACTATTTGAAGGAGGATTACTTGGAGGGTATGTGTTAGCTGGGGTATTTCCAGGGTACGGAGGATTTGCACTGGGAGGATATTGTTGATTATTTGGCGCACCACCAGGGTACATAGAACTGTTTGTAGCATTATAGTTAGCTTGAAATTGAGGATTATCAAAGCCTGCTTGATTTGAGTTGAAATTTGGAGGGGCCTGTCCCTCTGGGTACTGGGTATTATTATAATATCCAGAATTTCCGTAATAGTTATTGCCCCAGTAATTCTGATTGTAGCCCTGTTCTGGGTTCGGTGGATATTGATTTGGGTAGTTGCTATCATATGGTGGTTGTTGAGGGTAATAATTATTGCCATACTCTTGGTTATAAGCTTGGCCAGGTGGGTAATATCCTGAAGCCGAGTTTTGGTATGGTGGATATGGATAGCTTCCAGGTGGTCTGTCATTTCTATTATATCCAGACCCCTGTGGTGGATTAGGATACTGACTATTGTTGAATGTCGGATCTTGTTTAGGCGGTACAGGCGTAGTTGTGTTCGGTGGAATTGTTGCTGCAGGTTTTTTCGATGAACCCTGAAAACAAA
The DNA here is from genome assembly GCA_912999735.1 of Aporia crataegi. NCBI lineage: Eukaryota > Metazoa > Arthropoda > Insecta > Lepidoptera > Pieridae > Aporia > Aporia crataegi. Next base: position 1,807,302 of record OU538742.1, read on the forward strand.
TGTAGATATTTATATTTCAATTAATGAAAAAAAAAAACTGTGTCTTGTGTCAAGTTAATTCAATAAATGTTTTAACTATCGTGTTTAATTTATAGTTAAATTTATCTACAGTTTTGTTTAAAAATATAAAAACAAAGTTGAATAATATAGATACAAAAAATTCCTAAAATATTTCTGAAAAGGTAATAGAATACGTTTATAATTCATATTGCTATATATTAAGTTAAGGTTGCTAAGCTGATTTCGATAAATTTTGTTCTAAAAATTATACATTTCAATAATTTGATTTAAATATAAATACCCGAGGTTTCCCTGGTCGCCTCGGCTGAGCTTTGCTATTCTTTGCTCTGCCAGCTTTGGTCACTCCACCAATCTCTTCGAGGTCCAAATCTTCTTCAACGGCACTCACTTCACTGCGTTTTTTTAGAAAATTGTATAATACATCGGGATGATTCCATATCTGTAAAATAATAGCCTTCTATTTATCTATCCTAGTCATGCAAATAAAGTCACTGAAATGAAATTGTTTTAGAAAGTAAAAAACTTATTAATTCACTTGCTATAAATACGATCAGAATATGTCTTCTAGAGGACTAAATATTATCATACACAAAATTTTAACATCAGAATAGTCAAAATTATAATTAAAATGTTTCTCTAGCGACACTAGATAAATTAAAATGGATTTATATAAGTGTCCAAAGGCATTTTTTTCTGATTTAAAAAAAAATTAATATACATGTCTGGAAACTATTTTTCTATCTAATTGAGGGGAAAAACGTTAAGTTGGAAAACAGACTTAAAAGAAAACTTTTATTTTTTTTATAAGTTACTTTGTCAATACTATTTCTAATAATATTAGAATACAGTATGAGATATTAGATACATATGTATAATATATTGAGTGATTAAATTTATAACATACCTTACAACAAATGGCGAACGCTTTCAAAGGATTAGGAACTGAAGCAGATCGAACCACTTCATTCATGAATCTATCGTACAATTTCCGCTGTAATGGAGTCAAACGGACAAGAAGCACGTATTCTTCTTTTTGTGGCAAAGTTGATTGTAATACTGCGTGGGATCGCCTGAAAACAAATGTTGAAAAAATGAAAACAAACAAAGAAAATTTATAAATCTTTGTTTATTGGCCTTTTATTATAGCCAATGATAAAAAAATATTTTTTGGTTCTGTGTGTGTTTGACGCTGTGGTTTACGCGTCTGCGTGTTCCGACGAGAGTCCTGAGTTCGAACCCCAGAGAAAAATGTAAATAATAATCTTACTTGCCTGTAAACACAATCATCAAAGCTTCACTAGGCTTTACGTGATGTCGCATAATTTTTTTTGGAATATTTTCACGTATCCTATATATGTAATCTATATATTTATATGAATGAAACGCTGAATGTGTTGGTAAGCGCAAATCTCGAGAGCAGCTGAACCGATTTGACTAATTCTTTTTTTATAATATTCCTTGAAGTACGAGGATAGTTCTTACGGAGAGAAAAATTTGAAAAAATTTCGAAAAAATAAAATAAAAGAAAAATCCTTTTCCTCATACATTTTCTATGGAATGACGTTTTGGGTGACACGTTATTATTCGGAACTTTGACGCGATACGAAGTTCGCGGGGTCCACTATTATTATATAAAACAAAGGAAGGTTATTTAGACCATTTATAATAAAGAACAGATCGATTTTGATGATCTCTGACTTGGTGGATTAGTCTGATTCGAGAATAGCATAACTATTAAAATATAGAAAAATTCAAGAAAAAAGTGTAAGAAACTCTGTCTACTCATACATTTTCTATGAAAGTTTTAGGTGTTATTAGCACGTTATTAAGCGATACGAACTTCGCGGGGTCCACTAAAATGTACTATTTTATTATACGAACCTCTGAACAAAACCGACCAATAGCGAGTGTAAAACATGTGCCCTGTATCTCATCAAGCGGATATCCTGCGGCGTCGAGTCGATGCATTGTCCATTTTGAATGGGCCGCTCGAACATATTGCAGAATTCCGTTTTACTTCCCAAGTAGTTGGGACGAACGAAATCTACCATGCACCAGTATTCTAGGAGGTTGTTTTGAAGTGGATATCCTATAAAATTCAAAGTATTTCATTGATTAAAAACTATTTCAATGGTTCGCGAATTTGCTATTCTCAAAAATGACACTAAGAATCTTATCATGCTTTTTAATAGAAATCTTTATTAGAAACCAATCATGATTGTCATTACGTTTCAATTAGCACACCCAGATATTACAGACAACTCCATTGATAAAAAAGTTGATTTTTACACTAAATCAAAAACAATCAGATCGTTCGACGATAAGTTTTTCGAAATAAGTAAGAGAAAGGTTTTCATACCAGTAAGCACAACTCGTCGTTTCGTTCTCATTTGCTTAAGAGCGTATGATATATTGGAGTGAGAATTCTTGATACGATGTCCTTCATCGCATATCACCAAATCTGGTCCTGGTTTCACTAACGCTTCATACATTTCTATTAAAAAAACCATATTTTATGACATTAATAGCTTTATAATTGTTTTTTTAATTATTACTAGTGGTCGCCAATTGGTCGAATTTCGACCACAATTAAAGAGTAAGTCAGGTGTATGTTGTGTATGTCATTCAAGCAGTAGTGTGTGTGTAATGTTTATTTTAATTAATTTAATGTATGTGTAATGCATTTTATATAAAAAATAGCTTTATGCATTTCTCCACACAAACTTTAACTGTGACAAATTTCACGATCACCCGTTCGCGAAATTTTCGTAAAAAGGGGAACAAAATTTTTGCTTCACGTATTAATATTTTGTTTCATTTAAGCAGGAGTTAAAGACTCGATGCATTTTACTATGAAAATAAAGATTTTTAAAAATATGACCTAAGGTAAAATGGAGTGTTGTATTTCATATATTTACCCACTACTAACTGAAATATATAACACATTTATAAAATAACATTTTTAAGCTCTAAGATTTTTATGGAAACATTCGTTTTTGATATTTCTAGAATGAGAACGCGGGTTCAGCTTAATACATATTTTGTTACCATCTAGGAGCTTCTTGTCTTCATCATTAGGAGTGTCTTCTTTCTTCTCTTCTTTAATGTCAGGTTCGAGTTTAGTCTCACCATCTTGAGCTTCACGATCATCCGATGTTTTTGTTACTGAGGTAGCATCTGAGCCCTGTAATTATATGAAATGATATTTATTTATTTATTTATTTATTAACACTTCGTTGCAATAAACAATAGGATACAGATAATAACTTAAGCTAAATGGAGTGCAACGGGCGGCTTTATCGCTAATCAGCGATCTCTTCCAGGCAACCCAACAAGGAAAATAAAAAAGTAATGAAGGGAGAATGCATGAAGTGCGAAAACTACTAAATCCTTAACAATAACAAATATGGTTCAAACTAAAAACTAAAAAGTCTAAGCGGTATCAGCTGTTGCATGAATCACGAACGTTTATAGAAGTAGGATAAGACAAGGACAAGAAGTGCCTGTGGAGGAGAGATTATCGTTTGCTATTAGGATAACATTTTATACATAAAGGAAAGCTAGGAAACAGTAGATTAGAATAGGATATGTATTTGGAGTAAATAGGAAAGTCATTGGGCGAAGTGTATTTATGTTTAGTGTGTTTTAATATTCTGTTGATGCTAAATTGCTTAAAATATTATATAAAACACTAATAGTTCTAATAATTCAGTATTTTAACATTACTTCTAAATAAATATAAAATATACCTGAGTGGTGTCATCATTTCCAATGTCATTTTTCTTATCTTCCTTCTCTTTCTCGAGCTCCAGTTTTAGATCTGCTTTCTTTTTCTTACGAGGTTTTTTGTCTTTTTTCATACTTAATAATCTATATAATTCATAGCCTATCATAAGGACACCACCCGTCGTTGTCCAATCCTGAAATAAAGAATATTCCAAATTTTGTTTATTAAATCTACAAACTTCATTTCAATCCACACATAACATACAAACCCTGAAATTGTGTCCCGTCCCGTGTCCTCTAGTGGAGAATGGGGAAGATGCATTTCACATCTGTTTCACTGATCGATTTTTTTTAAAGTAGGTGATCAGCCTTCTATGTCCTACCAGACCGAGTTTTTTTTATCTCCACCGGGAATCGAACCCAGGACCTATCGGTTGTAACGCTTATGCGCTTACCACTAGAGCAAGGAGGCGGTCATTTTATATTGTGTAATACTTAGAATTTGTGTTTGTTTATATATTTATTTAAATTTGACTGGCATACCTTAGAATATTAATATTTATTGTTGTGCCAAATAGAATGATCGATGCCATTCTAATCAAGTTTGTTTTAAAAAATGTTTTTAAGAGTCTGTTAAAAAAATTAAGTTACATAATGTATTTGTATATCACCAAACCTTCGACTCATCACAACGCCCTTACCTTAACTACTTTGGCACGCATTTGCAGTGTTTTATGACTATCGTTTAGTACATAAATTGGGAAATTTCTCGGTCTCACTTCACCATGAACCGCTAAGGGACTGGTGGCTGCATCCATGGGCAGCCACATGTTAAATTCAGCTACCTATAAAACACGGGTTTGGGACTGTCACATTTCTGCATCCGTTTCACCTATCATTAAAGACCAACCTCTCCTTTCGCAGAAGGAAAGAGGTGATTAAACTGTGCTTTACAAAACGAAGGTCTTTTTTATTACCCCGAGAGTCGAATCGTAACCATGTGCATATCTCTAAATCCCACGATTTTAAGATTATTTTCTCTTTATTCTTAATCTTTTAAATTTGATCGAGTTTGCTTATTATTTATATTCAAAGTATTACAATCAAAACTTTTTATTTACTTAACTTATTAGTAATCGGTGAAATTTAGGACAAAGGTATAAAATTTACTAAGCCTCTGCGAGTATTTGTAATATGTTTATATATATAAAAACTTACCCAATTCTGTAAAGTATTTATTGGCATTATACACAAGACTGTCTTTGAAGTCGTGTGCCGAAGAAATATATCACAAAAGCACACAATTTGTAAGGTTTTCCCGAGACCCATAGAATGTGCTAAAATGCATCCAAAACCCGTGGACGTTGAAAACCGTTCAGTGGATTCTATTATATTATCAAATAGAAATCTTACTCCACCGATCTAAAAAACAAACAAAACAAACAATATATTTAATAGTTTAATAAATTAGTAGCTTTTACTCATATACAATATACATAGTTAATATCACTCAAAACAAAGAGAAGTTATTGAGTTTATTCATTATAAACAAAAATACTAATCTTCAAGTAAGAACAAACATGTTTAATTTTATATCGCACCCTTAGAATGAAAGTGACTCATCTCAAAATTCCTGTAAAACTCGATTTTACCATAAACTGACCTTATAAAGCATATTCTAAAACCTTGTAAAGTAGAAGTGACCTATATCTTAGTATAACAGGGGCAGCGCATACTTCGGTCTCTATATATTAAGATGAATTCAATACTATAATTTTTTAAAGACTTTAATGCTCTCTTACCACAAATTGCATTTTTTGGATTCGGTCACTCATTCTAAGGGTGCGATATAGTTACACAACTACTGCTACATCGCAAAAAACATTTTTCCTTTTTTTTCATGTAACAAACTACATTTGAAAAAAGGAGACAAAACATTCTAAAACTAGACTGATTGAGGTGTATAAAATTTTATGATAATTATTTTCTTTTCAAATGTTTACAAAAATCATTTGAATTTTAAAATTATATAGAAAATGAAAAAAAAAATGAATATGATAAGCAATAAAATATACAAATCATTAACATTTTTGTATAATGCATATAAACTTCGTTGAAAATCTCGAATAACAACTAAACTGGCTTCAGTACAATTATAATACAACTTATTCTATTTAAAAAATATAGGTAAAATATCTACAACAAATCATTACAATAGTAGGAAACTGCTATTTTAATATTTACCTGATGAGGTTTAATAACCCTCGCAATTTGCGGAGCCAAAAATATATCTTCTTCGTTCTCCGGATGTCCTATGTTAATTTGAACCCTTCCTTGTTCATCTGGTATATTATATGCGTCATTTACATGGAGACCTGGAAAAAATAGGGAAATAAAATAATGTTCTGTTTAGTATCTTATATCGGGACATAGTAATATGGTATAGATTTCTGCATCTCTTTGATTCTCCATACAGACGAAAAAACGGAGTTAAAAAAAGTTATTTTTATCCTCCGTAACTGTAAGCTGTATAAAAGAGGAATATCCCAACATGCATTATTTTGTTATATCTCAAAGGGATTAGGCAGTGTTTTCGATGACTTGACTTTTTCCGACACTTCCAACAATTATCATCATATTTCAACCAATTTACACAAAACCTTGAGTACAAATTGTATACCTAAACCTTCAATTAGTATAGTAGTAGTTCAATAGTTTTAAAGTTCATCGCGGACAGACAGACGTGGCCGACGACTTTATTTTATAATATTTAGTGATATAGTTTTAATAATTTGGATTCTTTTATTTATTAATATAAGACCAACGACAAAGAAGCAACTGCTTTAGAAGAACAATGTTGAAGATAGTAGTGCCATTGTCTTTAAATAAAGGAAATATTTTAAGATTTCTTATACCTGAATTTCCGGGATCCTCTTCAGCTTCAGGACTTGGTGGCACTTCAGAATCTGAGAGCATAATACAATCATCGGAATCTGATGATGATGATGAAGACTCTTCACCACTGCTGCTATCAACTATTTCTACTACCTAGAGAAAACCATATTATTTATGATTATGATTATTTCATAAAAAAAACACATTTCTACCACTTTTCTCGTAAATTTAAAAAGTTACGCTTTAGGTTAAAAATTGGTTTTAATTACCTCTTTCTTCTCACTTTTCTGGTCAAGTTTTAACTTTTGGGCCAATGCAGAGGCAGATGTTGTAGGTTTGGGTACTTTTGTTATTTCCAACGGCTGCTTTGTGGTTGTCTTTTTAACAATTTCCCCAGATGGCAATTTTACTAATACTGTGTTTGGTAAACTGAAATGACATACTTTTATTTATCTTAGTGTGGAAAACATGATAGGAATTTAGTCGGCTATTTGCCTGTCAAAAAGGTATATAATAATTACACTTAAAAACAGGCTGACTTATGGGACTCTCACTTCGTTTATAATTAATTGAACATATTAAAAACTACATACTCAATTGATTCCTATTTTTACAAAATTTTAAAACTTTTACAATTCAAGTTAGAACTTACTTACAAGTAAAGTAACAGTAGAGAAAAAGTTTAAAGTACATACTTGAGTTTTTGTCCAGTCCCTTTCTTTAATATTGATGAGCCTTGTAAAAGTGAAAGGGTTTTTTGATGAATTTTATTCTGTCTATTTATTGCAATTTGTCTTTGAACCTGGAAAATAAAATCTATACTTATTTTTTCACATTTTAATGGATTAGGTTTTCGGTGTATCATTATGTATGATTATCTGGAAAAGGATGGGATGACGAAATAAAAAAGTCGCTGGTCCAGTGGTGGCAAATAGCACAGGATAAAGAGAAGTGGACATCCTGGAGACCTTGCTAATAATTAAATATTATAGTATAAAAATTAGTAAACTAAGAAGTAATGTAGACAGATCAAATAAAGGCTTTTTATTTTATTTTATTTTTATTTTATTATCTGAAAAAAGAAGTCAGAACAAAAATAGTAATTTTCACCTCTCTTATAATCCTCTGTTGTTCCTGAACTCTAGCCAAACGTTCAGATTCTTGCCGTTGAGCAGTCAATGTAGATGCATCTAAGTTCTTTTCATCCATAACTTCTCTTATATTGCGACGGACATTCAATGCACTAGAATTAAGCTTTTTCTGTAAAAAAAATTAGGTTTAATAGTTTATTTAAAAGGAACAATCTTACAATTAATTACAGGATAATTTTCACTAAACATAAATTATGTAAGTATTAAAGTTTACTCCTGTTATGTAAGAAAAAACTTATATTTTGTTTTTCTGCAACAAGCAACAAACATTGTTTACAACTGATAGAGCGAAATAATTAGATGAGGAAGGGGACAATTTAGCATTAGGAATTATTTTTTCTTATAAGTCTAGAAATAAAAATATTTGGAACAGTACCTCATCCTCATCTTCAGCTTTTTTGTTAGTATCCTCTTCATTCTCTGTTTTATTAACTGGTTTTACACTTATTTCACCCATATCTTTCAACTTTTCTGTTATGTCAAAATTTTGGCTACTGCTATCCTCTTTAATGTTCAGTAATTCTTCAGGTGTTTTTTCTGGACATAAGTCACTTTCCTCGACTTCAGTTATTACAACATTTTTAGATAAATCTAATCCACTTTCATCAATAATATCACTAATAGAAAGAGTTTTAGGTTCTAATTGGCTATCAGATGTTGTTGGTTCTAATTTAATAGAGTTTCTCGAATCTGCTTCCATTACCTTAGCTTCAACAAAATCACCTGTCTCAGGATCTATATAGCTCTCATTTTCCTCATTTAAATCTTTCACTGCATTAGGGTCCACAGTAAATTCTTCTTCTGATAAACCATCACTATCAGATATATTGTCCTCACTAGAAAAATCACTAAATTCTAACAAATTATCACCCCCTAAACTTCGTATTTTTATACCAGTGTCTTTTTTAAGTTTTTTTGTAAAGTCGTGAAAACTTCGAACAGCTTCTATTTTTCTCTTCTGGCTCATGCGTCTGGGCTTTGCTGCCGGTCGCCGTCGAGGATTCATAGCGGCAGCTTGAGCAAAGTGGGCACGCTGTATTCTAGCAATCGTTTCATCTTCGTCTTCACTATCCATCATATCTTCTTCAGACATACTGTCTTCCCTGTTGTTTGTTGTTCCTAATATCGACATTTTTTCACCAGCATTTTTCATTGTAAACAAATCATTTCGAAACCCACTTCTTCTTCAGACTTCGATAGTTTGATGATATTTTTACACTCACACAGGGGTTATTATTAATAATAATGTGTTAAAAACATTTTGATTTCAGTAAATGAAATTTTGAGGATAATAATTTTTTGTACACATTCCACAAAATGCGATGAGAACTTGAAATGAAAATTAATGTATTCATCAAAACCAATCCATTGTAAATAATTATTGTTCAGAAATGATCACTGTTTACTAGAGTTTAGTCATAATTTGGGTTTGTTACAAATTTTTAACTACTACAATTAAAATTTCGGAAGCCATTACTTCCGCAATAAATAGCATTTGCTTAAGTATAGTATTATTACCTACAAAATTATTGTGTATTCGATGAGCGTGTTTACAAAAATTGCTAAATTTTCGTCTAGGTAATCTAACTTTTGACAGAATTGACATTAAGGTTGATATTGAGTCCAATGAAGATAATAATTCCCTAACATTTAATGAAAGAACTTCATATTATGCAAGCGATATGCGACCTAATTGATGTTAAATACAAAGCAAATTTTCTGTAACAGTATTATTTGTTAATGGCAACAATTAACAAAATGTCCCTGCGCTTGTACTATTCAACGATTGTCATTATTACACTCGCTCTATAATCTATGCAAACAGTTACTTGAGGCATCTTGTAACGATCACAGAGTAGTCACACTACTGCAGAGTACAAAGTTAATACATTTGTTTCACACAGTACCTACGTATAATTGATAATTGGAATTTGGATATTTTGCTAAATTTAGTTGTAACTTGTAAGCAACCTACAAAATGTACGTTTTAATCGATAATATTTTTATGTATAGCATACCATAGAAATACCATATTATTCTAATGCATGTTTAATTCTGAATAAATAACAACAAACTGCAACTGATCTATATTTATTTACAAGTTTCCAATGCACTATTTTCTTAAGCAACTCCTGCAACATGATTCTCTCTGATGCGTAAGCGACGTTCACGTTCAAATTCCTTCATGCGCAGTACATAACTATAATAGAAAAAGTATTTTGTTAATTTATAATTATTTGTTCTTTAAGTCAAAATAATTTGATTTCAAACTTTTTTAAAAATATTTGATATTTAACTGTTTAATTTGCATTGGTGATTTAGACAATATATTTTTACAATTTTGAAAGCATTCAGTAACCAGGGCTTGTGAAGTCCATAGAAAAAAGTATTAGCTGAAGTGGGTAGTACATATTTCATATTAAAGAATCAGTAAAACAAAATAAATTTTGTTAAGGTGACTCTTCTACAAGGTGACAAGCCATTTTACAGTTTAATAACTATCATTATTATATCCCATAAATCAAATTTGTGTGTTTTCACATCTTAAAATAATAATAAGCATGTAGTGCACTTACTCTTGGTGTTCACAGTTCAAATAGTTATGTTTCTCGTGGGCACATTTATAAAGAAGTGGCATGGTTTTGTAACGACAAACTTGGTATTCCAATAAATGATGGGCACAGTAGTCACGATATTTCGGCGGAATTTTAGCTGATTCTAGATGGTCTTCTTCGGCTACCATTACTGAAAAATATAAACTATCTCATTGGAAAGCTTCTATTACATAATCACATACAAGCAACAAAAAATAATTATTTAAGTAAAAAAAGTAGAATAGGAGGCAAAAAATTCAAATGCGTACCTCGTTGTTTTCTAGGAAATTGAAATCCATCTTGAGGATCAAAAGTCGGTTTATCATCCATATAAAGATCTACATTTCGGGCATTGTAAGATCCCATTATTTGCCCCATTATGACAGGATATTAATTATTATACTTAAGTATGATAAAACTCAACTTAAATTTAGAAATTAGTCCTATCCTAAAAATAAAGTTTATTTAGTAACAAACATAAAATTTCGATATTCGCTATTGGAATTTGGAAAAATAAGCTCAAGACCTGCGAGTTGGTCTTTAATTTTTGACAAAGACAAGTCGCTGTGACAGAGACATTGACAATCTACTATTTTGACTAGTACTACTATGATTGTAGACTAGAGAATAGAGATTATAAAAACTTGTATTAGTTATGTGGTTTACAATTATTCAGATTACAATTTACAAAACAAAAGGCAGATAGAGCGCACCGAAAACGCGAGTGAAGCCACCAATACAAATTCAAAAGCGAAAACAATTTCACTGCCGTGCTAAACCAATCGTCGTACTATTTATACGTTACAAATGATTCGTTATTTTGCGTTAAGAACTAATAAAAGGAGATGTATATAATTTAGGGATGCATCCGATGCCGATACCGGTAACAATGTATCGGCGATACTTTGGGTTTGCCGATATATCGGCAAAGGCGATATTTTTATTGCCGATACAACGATACATCTGAGAGATTATTTTACACCGCAGGTCTTATACAGACAGACTTCCGAAATTGGCTTTCTCCGCAAAACTTGAGAATGCTCTGTTTTTTAAGCAAAAATCTTGTTAATTTTTGTTAGGATTATGTGGGACACCAAGGAATGTTTAATATGAGAAACCTTTTATTTAAAATGAAGTTACAAACGCAATACATTCGGCTTAGGTAGTCATTTTTGGAAGCTACGCAATAGATCATAGAAAAAGAAGCTATAGACTCTTAATATTTAGTGATGCCACATTGTTCTGTATCAATTTTAATTATTAACAGTTATTGATTTTATTTTAATTCATACACTTAATTCTTAATTTTAATAGCTTAACCTTGAATCTCATTCAAAGTCTGTAACTGTTTTTATTTTTTAATAGAAATCAAAAACTTTAACCAAACTTGTGTTTCATATAATATTTTACTCTAATTTAATTTTAATTTACTAAGTTTGTATCGGTATCGACGGAATTTTTATAAGAGTATTGGTATCGGTATCGTATCGGCAAAAAGGCATATCGATGCATCCCTAATATAATTTACCACCTCCTTGGTCTAGTGGTAAGCGTGTAAGCGTTACAACCGTTTAGTAACTATTGTATATTTTTAAAATATATATTTAAAATAATACAGCGAGTTTTTATCTATATCTGGTATCATTAGACGGCAGACGCACACAGCTGATATGTTGTTCTTTGGTTTAACAAGTTTTTGAAATAAAACTTCATTTATTATTAATGTCCTTTATTTAAAATTATATTTTTATTATATTTAAGTCTGAGGTTTAAGTTCATTAGTATTTATTTATCATTTTTATATCAGATGGTCAATGTACATTTACATATTATTACAAAATAAAATAAGGCATAAAATTTAATAACTTTAAATAATTATAGGTAAGGCATTTTATATTTTTTGACAATTGAATTTATTTGAAATTATTGATGTTAACTACATAATTAATCTTTAAATATTGTAAAACTTAATTATTCAAAATTCAGACAGCGGCATACGAGCAGATCGCTATCGCTGAAAATACATTATTTTTTAATTACATAAATTCTTTAATTTTATTGTTTAACAATGTATCGTCGCCCGCGTCTAAATACACAGTGTAAATCATAGGAAGTAACACCTTTCTTCCCAATATTTCTTTTATTGTCGGTCTTTTATCTGGCAACACTGACAACATGGCGTCTATCACATCTTGAATTCCTCTTTCGTAAACGGTGAGGTCAATAGGAATTACACTTCCACTGGTTATCACTTTAACTAGGCCAATCAAGGACTGAAATTAAAGAAGTTATTAACATAATAAAAATACAAGTATAATCTATAGCCTAAGGGCCATTTTTACATTGCTGGTTGCAAAGGGAAGTGGGACATGTTTTAATATATCAATAATTTCCAATGGGTCTAATTATTATGAGGATGGATAAGAATATACCTAATATCTACTTATTACATTAAAAGAGCTATACCGATGTTGTTTGGAGGCTTAGGGCCTTGAGGCAACATAAAGTTATCAATAAACTTACCGTAACGTACGTACAAATTAATTTGAGCATACAAAGCTTACCGCCTACTTACCTGGCTGAATGACTCGTCTGATAACTAATAAAATAGGTAATATTTGTCGGAATTTTGGTTGATTTTTATTGATTTAGTAGAGTAATAAAACCTACCTACTACTAAAATCGAAAAAGATCACTGACTTGCCATCATTGATTGACTATTGTTAATAGTAGACTCGAGCCCAGAATGGTAGAATGGAAGTCTTACCTCAGCATCAAACGCTCTTCTATGAGTACACATTTCATAGAGTAGGCACCCCAGAGCCCAAATGTCACTCTTCGTATCGTAAGACTTGCCCTCACAAAGTTCAGGTGCCAAATAATAAGGTGTTCCAATAACTGTAGATGTTTTCTTGGCGCTGAAAATTGTAATAGGTACCTAACTAAGTAGGATTTATTTATAAACTCTTCAATATAAATTGAATTTTTAGAACTCTTAAATCTTCAGGGCAAGTTTCGCTCAAATATTGGTTAGTCTTAAATAAATTATAAGATTTCATAAGATATGAGGTTAATAAAAAAAAACAATATTTTATATGGATACCACACATGAATTAAAATCTAACCTTGCTAACATTTTCGATATGCCAAAATCTCCAATTTTCACCAATCGTCCGTTCTTTCCAGTAATCAAAATATTTTCCGCCTTCAAATCTCTATGAATTATATCCAGTCCGTGTATGTAATTCACTCCTAATAAGATTTGGCAATAGTAAAATAGTATTTCCTACAAATGAAAAGTAATTATTAATTTTTATCATTAAATTTAGAGCTAATGTGTTAAAAGTAAAAAATACATACATACTGGGGTTATAACAAGAGATAGCTTCAACTTATCGTCTTACAGATATAATTAATGTAGCTTAACTTGATACATTGGTCCCAATTCTAACGTAGGTAGGTAGGTACATCAGTTTACAATATTTATACTTGTTCCTACTATTCCCTATAGGTAACATTGACATTTGACTACCTCCTTAAGTTACTTAGATGTTTATGGTGCGTATGGAGACAAGCAGCGTTCATGATGTTAGATCATGTATTTTCGGCATATCATCGCATTAGGCAATTTTGTATAGTTAAGTATGAAGTCATAAAATCCTTACCTCTTGCTTTATAAGTCTTGGGCACTTCTGATACATGAATTCTGCTAAATTTCCACATGCAGCATATTCCATACAGATTAACACATGATTATCAATGTAATGGTAGTTGTAGAATTTTATAATATTTGGATGACTCATGGCAGCCAAAATCTTAACTTCATTGGCGCTATCCTGCAGATTTTTTTAAAATTATTACCAAAGTACATATAATCACTTAGACGGGATAACAAAATATTAAACTTTCCTGTCTAAGTGAATTCAAATAACGCCAAGTGGAGCAGAAGTACAACTATGTATGCACCTGTTTCAATGATCATTGCACGTGCCTCAATGCATAAATGGATCACTCGTCTAATGTTACGACGGATATCCTGGGTTTGAATCCCGAGGAAATAAATAAATGTTTTGATTGGAACAGAAATCTAACTACATACTTGTAAAACTAATGAAACAAGCGGAGAAATCTCGTAGTCTGTTCAAGAATTACGAGTGCATTTATAATAACTAATGATTGATGGATAAACAAATTATTTAGAAAATTAATTGGTAAATCTCAAAAAATCAAATCTACATTTAAAAAAAACTATTCAATAATAGGCTTGTCCCATGGATCTCGAGATCTCATTCAATTCGCAACGAATTTTCGCGTATTGAATGGGATGAAAGATAAAAGGCAAAGCAAATATAAAATCTATAATGTCCTAAGTATAAAAAATACCTTCTGATGCGCCGATATTTTAATATTCAGTTCAATGTCTTTCACTATCATCAACGATTTGTCCTTTCGCCGTTCACATAGAAAAACACTCCTATAAATAAAATACGTTGATGAAAACACGTTTAAAATAGGTATATTTATGAGATGTTTATGCCCATACCCATATGTTCCTTGGCCAATAGTTTTTAAAACTTTTAAATTGAATTTTTTATATCTTTTAGCGACTTCCATGTTTAAATTCACAATTCCTAGGTCAGCACTCAGAAGAGAACATATGACTAAACTTTTGCCTTCTACCCACAGTTTCGAATAATATTAATAAACACAAAACCGTGCTACCTACATTAAAGTCGTAGGTAAGTCACATACCTACGGATTTCAAACACATTGACATAAAAAGTCAAATTGAAGACAATTTTAAAACCGTTGACATGTGATGGGTTAGAGACTATTTATATAATTTCTACAAGATATCACATCTGTATTGTCTACTGTTTGCGCAGGCCGTCGACGAGTCCAGTGGTCTTTGGCAAAATTCCAAGTTTCATAATTGTTGTGCCTATATTACCAATCCTTTAGCAATTTAAAACCAAGCTCAGAATTTTCAGTTTATGTTTTGGTAAGGTAAGGGGTATTTTCCGGAACGCCGATAAGTTGACCAACCCCATCTCTTTGCCTCCAGCGTTAATCCAAAAACCGCAAATCTAATCCTCCTAACTATTACCGTTTCAGTATAATAATATAGGTATATACTTAGTATTATCATGTAAACTATATTCATACATATTAAAATACGAAAAATAAAGAAACAAACGAAATGATGGCTCATTAGATATGCAGACATATTTCAGTGTCTTTTGTAAAGATAATTTTTTTTACAAGTAAGTTGATCCTTCTGTGCCCATCTAACCAAAACATTTGTTTTACTACTATTCAAACCCAGGATTTGGCGAAAAACTTTAAATTAATAGTAAGGCAGTTAGGTTTGATAAATTTAAGGGTCTATAATATCTGAGGAAGAAATGAAAACATATTGAGTTTCGTCCATATCTTTTTATTCTAAATACATTAATATTTTTTAAATCAACTCAAATATTCATTTAAACTATTATAAGCTATTTACTTTAACATACATAAACAAAAAGTAATGCAAATGACCAGCATTGCACACTTTAACACCGTTTTATCATCTATGTGTCCAATCATAACGTTAGTTCAATCTCCACTGAGGAAACACAGGAGAGTTACTGAGACTTATATCAATTTCATTTAAAATACAGGACACTTTATATTGGTAAGTTGTTTTTATGATTAAGGGTTTTGTTCGCTTATCGTATCGTTACTTTGCAGGCCCATTATTTTAAAAAAATAACAGATAAACTGTTAGCTTTCATAAGAGGCGTCACATATTATTTAACAATGTTCTTATTTTTAATGTTCTCAAAGTAAGCGATATAAGAGATTCTTTTACGTTTATATGTGGAAATTTTAAAAATTCTGTACACTGCTGTGTGTAAATGGGGCCTGATAAAGGATCTTGCTGACAGTCATTGATAATAATCATAAGTCTCAGTATCACACTTGATGAAATAATACTGACATTAAATCTAAAAAGAAATTAATTCGATAGTGACATTCCAGATGCACAAAATTCGACCTAATTTTGTTCTTTGGTAGAAAGCTTATTAAAACATGACCAGTGAAATAAAATAGCTAATAGTTTTTATTCCTTTTAAGTTAATTTTTTATTTCTGATTGAAGTCTTTTTTATTGAAAAAGTGAATTAAATTATGTATATTGTGTCAAGTTTCATTTATCTTTTAATTAGTAGACAGACGGTTATATACGAATATCTTATAACAACAGCATATCAACTAGTTACATTTTAGAATGATAATTAATTCAAGATTATCGGGTACAATTACAAAGTCTGAATAAAGCCAATAGATTTTATAGACCTGTTCATGCGAAAACGTGCAATTTCTCACAAGTCCATAGGTACAAACATTAACTATTACGTACAATTTTCAATTATACGTATGTAACAATAACCCCAGAAATTTTGTTTATAACAACGGCATTGGCTTAACACAAAATGAGCGAGGAAAAAGGTTAGTTATTACGGTAAAATTTAGACAAGTTTTATTGAAAATAATTATAATTTTCTTACAACAAAGTTTATAGACACAGGGTTATTGTTATAAACGATATCTATTTAAAACAATTTTCTAAGCGTATCTACAACATATAGTAAATAAGCGTTTCCATTTTGTCTGTTGACATATTAAAGTTTTAATGTAAGTTCACATTGTTATATGGGTTCAACTTTATATACGAAAAGTGTTTAAGTATTGGACCTTCACTCTTACATGAATATGAATGATAAGGGAGTACAGTTGTGAAGAAAAAAACAGAATGATAGATAGGAACAAATAATTCATTTAATCAAGAAATACCGTAGAGTACAATACCGAGACCAGCTCTTATAATAACTTAATGTAAATTAAGTCGATGGATACTTTGAAATGCAAATAATAACATTTTACAGAACATTTCAGTGTTTGTCAGGAACGGAACTCAGCAGCTCGACGGGCACAGATACATGTCTCATAGCCGAAGCTTAGATGGTGTTGTGCGCATAGGTTTTGGAAAACTACACTAACTATAATGCTATTGCAAAACCCGGCCTGTTTTAAACATTTTAGTCTTTTTCAAACCACGCCATTGTTAGTAGGTACATCACTCCTCAAGCCGTTAGTCGCATCAAAGTTTTCAAATTCACTAATTTTTGGATAAGTAACTAGGTTTATAAGTAATATACAAAAATAATAATTTATTCTAAGAGAAAATAACGGGATCGCCTGCGATCCTTATGATAAATGAGGTGCCATCGATTTAAAATAATTGAACTAAGTAGATGACTGTGTCTTTTTACAAGTGACTGACCGAATATATAATATTCAGAAAAGACAGAATCCGAAGTTGATAATTTTAACCTTAAATCACGTTTACGTACATAATATCTAAATGTTAATAAATTTTGTGATTAACATCATTAGCGCGAACCCGTATATTATGAGAAATATGGATGATATGACAATATAAATTACCCTTTCATACCAATTAATAAGCGTTTCAATGTTCTTACATTAATCGACATTATGGCGTCGACACTAAATCTACTTACACGAATTTAATTACAGAGACCAGCTACGTACGGAGAAATCGAAAGTAAACTAAAAGTAGACAATATATCTTTGGTTAGACAAAAAAACGGTAGTTACAAAACACTAAACAATCGAACGTTACAGTCATTGGAGGGATATACTTAGTCGTTAGGTAACTCTAAACACTGCATAATAGTCACATACAAATAAATGTACGAAATGACACGAGCCCCGAGCGTTCGTTTCATTTCGTGGTAAGCGTCAACAAGTATTATCGGACGAGGCTCGGGCTCCCGGCGGAGGTGAGGCGTCGGAGTCCGTTCACTGCCAGAGCTTCCACCAAACTTGCATCTTCTCAGAGAGTTTCTTGCAGATTCCCAACAGCTTCCGTCACATCCCACCGTCCCCTTCACCCTCGCACTCCTCCGACCCTTCGCCCTCCTCGAGCGTTACCTGGCGAGAGAAGCAATGCTGCATATACATATTATGCTTTTCAGGACCCTTATTACTATCAATCATTTATCAAGCTATTTCACAATATGAAAAATAATCATTTCTTTTTGCCATTTAATCAAAAAAAGCGAAATTTAAATTTAATTATTTTGAATGAGCGTTATGTGATCACAAATCAGTTTTTATTGGATTAAAATAAATATAACATACGCAACGTAAAATATTTCGCAACTAAACTATATATATATCACTTACTATCTATCACTACAAAATGGTGACTTGAGCTTATCAAATAGTATATCACTACTTCACCTAGCAACAGCTATATATAATAATTATTGTAATTATGACTAGTGAAGATTTAGCTGATAACGTAAATGTTGATTACACGTAAGTACTTACTTGGAAGCGGATCTGATCCGGGCGTTCGTCGTCGACATTGGAGTGGGCTTGTATGGGCGCGGGGGGTGGCGAAGGCGGTATCATGCTCTGGTAGTAATCCCGGTTTTCCTCCAACGTATCCAGAATGTCTTGTGCATCCGGATGGACGAGATCCGCCCACGTCTCCCACAACGGGTGGACAATGTAGTCAATGAAACCGACCTGCGATTTCTCTATTGTAGCATTATGCCTGTCACACATCGGACTTATGTCCATCCCGTGCTCTCTCTCCCGGTCCCCTTGCTGGAAGAATTCCTCCATCAATAACTCAACCCAGCGCTTGTACAGAGGTAAAGGTTTAGTTGGATTACTCAGATCGGCACAATGAACGAGATTCTCTAAGACTTGTATTCTGTCAGTGTAATTGTCCAGCAATAAAACACCGCTGCCTGCTACTTTCTTAGTTTCTACCATTGTTTTCAGATCTGCGAGAAGAGTCATGTGTTTAGACATGTCGGTAGAGAGCACCATATCTATGACCATTTTCCTTAGTGTCTGCCTCTGTTTCTTGTGGAGGTTTGCTAAAATATCGCATCCATCGTTTTGCAGTAATTTGAAGGCTACAGCAAGATGGTGATTTTCGAGCACCGACTCGTCATTGTACATTAGAGCTAGTTCAGAGCTTGAGTTGACCAAGAACTGATTTGTGAGTCCAGGGTGATCCACATCATGTACGCAAGCCGCAAATAGCGCGGCACATATTTCTATTGGAGTGAAAACAGCGTCGAGAGCCGGTGTATTCAAAAGTACATTTGTGGATTGTGTGACGTCAGCTGCATGTAAAGAATTGTGGAAGGGATTGTCGCGTACATAGTGTTCTTCGAGGGTTACTGCGAAAGCGAGAAACGTTCTAGCTGGGATTTGAAGTGTGGTTAGAAGATCTCTTGACGAGAATACAGCATATGCCACTGCAGTGAGAGGGCGTCCGGCTGAAAGTTCTCCGATACGGAAGATGTCAACACCCCAGCGGTCGATTTCTGCCAAACATTTGCCCAATTCTTCCTCCTCAGTAGTTTCAACACCATATCGTGGTACACGTTCTCCCGTGAAGCTATTCGTATGTGTGAGGGCCCGTTTGACACCAGAAATCTGAAAAAAGAAAAGCAATATTAGATAAATTTAAAATATGCGTCGGAAAAAAAAATGTTACTTTATAGACAAATTAGAGTATTGTTTTTAATTTAACAAGAGTGTAGTATTTGATTAATAAATGTTGAACAGTGATAAATTTCAAACTATATTAAATATGTAGCCATTAAATTGTTACACATAAGATGTAATATAATAAAAAAGAAGAAAACTTACTTGTGACATAGTAGTCGCAGGTCCGGCATGACGCGGCTTTTCTTTCTTCTTGATGCGTTCAGTACTTTCATCCGCTTGTAGTGATGGCAAATCGAGCTCTTGTTGTTTGTCTGTAAATTAAGTTCTTTTATGAACACTCGACATAGGTATTTCCATTTCAAGTGAGTATAACTCAATAACTTTTAAGATGCGAAAGTACAAAATAACTTTCGGCTTTACTTATAACTGATATTAACACCGACACTTCATATTGTGTAAATTATTTAGCCGAGCTAAAGGTCTACCTTTCTGCACAAACTAATATACTTACAAAATCATTTTATGACCTTTCAGTTAAAATTTTATTATATTTTATCAGCACATTATCGTGTTCGAGAGCGTTAAGCAAACAATAACAAACTCTTTGTGCGGTGAAAAGATAACCTTAAATTAATAAATTTTAGGTAAAAAAATAAAATCGACCTCAAATTACACCAAACAGAGAAAAATAATTTAATGTAATTAATGAGCCTACTACAAATAAAAAAACTAGTTGATAAATAAAATTCAAGTAAAATTCAACAGAGGCATAAAATGTTATGTTATTCTTCGATCCCATCGTTTGACATAAAATCAATTGATAACCTCCTTTTCTTTTGAAGGTCGGTTTAAAAGCTGCGCAAATACGATAAAATATTGAATTGACTAAATTACAATTATTTTATTCAATAAATCGAATTTGGGTCATAGTGTTATTATATACAATAGTAGGTGAGTGTGTGAAGTGGCATAGATATATTTTCGTTTCTGGGTCAGATTATATCGTGTTATATAACAATAATAATAAATTTTGGTAGGTATATACAATTAGAATCGTAAATTGTAACTTCTAGTAGGGCATGGGGCATATATCATATGTATTTATCCGAGTCAATATCATTGTTTTCTTTATAATATGAAAGAAGTTGAATAGCGTTCCAGGTCTGGATATTCTCAACATTCGAACCCAGAAAACACTTTTCGAATATTGAGCTGCGAAGGTTGTAAAAGATCACAATAAGAGATTATAGCTACAGAACATAGTTGTATGATAACCTATTTGAAAGTGCACCTATTACAGCCAGTCAGGCGGATATGAAGATAATAATAATAATCTCTAAGAATAATAACATTTACTCGTAGTAGAGATAAATTATTAATAAAGCCTTGATAACGACCTCCGATATCTAAACACGATTTGACTAAATACACTATTATAAAAAATTGTATTACAATTTTTTACATCTGTCTGCTCGTCTTTATCTTCTAAGTAATCTCTTAAACGGCTTTCTTATTAATTTCTTACGCACAAGTAGTCACACTGTGGTATAAGTAAAACAGAATTTTACAAAGGAAAAAGGATATGTTTGAAATGCGACTGAAGTGGAATAAATTTCGAAAGCTATTATAAGCAACTCATCGGCGCCCTAGAATTAAGAAGCTGAAATGAGAACAGTTGAAGACGAACGCGCGCGTTTTTTAACCGCCCAGATAGGCACGTGTGTAATTCGCCTTAGGATTAATACATCACTGTTTTGGAATGATATATTATAAAAGGATTAAGAAAATTGAAACTTGGTCACATGATATCTAATCGAGAAGATAAAGGTGTGGCGTACATACACCTTGCTGAAGATGTTTATATTTACAACATTTCGCAACAGATATAACGTTATCTTACAAGTACCTATATATGCAACAACTTTTTTTGATATAAAATATGTACTTACTTTTATTTCGAAAAAAAGTTTCGAACTAAACGCAAAAATTTAGACACCAAATAACAACAATAAGACAGACAAAAAGTTCTTATATTTTTTTTCAAGGCCACATAGCCTTGTAGTAATAGGTATATTATATATACATAGCATATTTTGTTCGGTGGTCTGGATATTGAATTAAAACATGTTTAAGTTTTAAAAACGGTTATTAACTTAAATATTAAACTGTTTTTAAACCGTATACAACACGAGGTCAAATGAATTAATTATGCGTTAGACCATCAGTGCCAATTCTCAAACGACCTCATTTGGTAATTTAAAAATCAATTGATGGCTTTACAACCAACTTTGTCAAGTAAATTCTAACTTGAGGCAGATCAGAAGTGAACTCGTCTGCTTTGTTACAAATTTGCGACGATTCTAGCTACGCATAATAAATACCTTAACATCTTGCTGAGTTTCGCTTTTAAACAAAAAATAGTAAGAAAAAAATGTCACATACGAACGCTATAGTGAAGCTTATTGACGTCCGTGGCGAGACAGTAGCCGTGGGAAAATGTGGGCATAATTATTAAAAGTAGTGGACTGATTAGAAGTTGCGGGCTCGTATTGTGGCATAAAAAAACAATGTAAAAATATTTAATTCAAACAAAAGTAAAGACAATCCTTATCCTTTCTTGTAAGGATTGTCTTTTAGATTTTGTCTTATTCTGTGGGAAAATGCTAGATATGGTTTTCTGACAAGAATCTTTAACGCACGAAGACAGACAATACGAAGAGTAACGCAATAAGAAAATATAGAAAAAAAAATTCACATACAACATACAAATTACATGCTCTATTATTATTACTACCTATGTATCACAACAAATACTGAATTTTCAGAATATTGGGCGGGCGACACCCACGTAGACGCATAGACGTTGAAAGTACATTTACGACGTAAGCACTCTACGTAAAATATGTGAAAGCCTTAAACAACACGTAAGTATCATATTTTTTCTGTACGACTGAAGGCTTGTTGGTCACGATCGATATCGAGCCATATGTGGGGAATATAATACGTCAACCATTTACTTCATACCTCATTTATATGATTAAAATAAATTGTATTTTTCAAAAACACTAGGGGAGAAAAACTTTATAGTAGTAAATCTGATATTGTAGAAAATATTTGATATAATTCATTGCTAAAAAGTATCTCGAACTCGTATTCAAATTATTAAATTTGTAAAATTTAAAAATGTGTAAATTAAATAAATAAACATACCCAAGAATGTAGTGCAGATGTATTCGGAGATCTGGTTGCCGGACTTGCTGGACTCCGAGAAGTGGCTGAGCTCCTTGTTCAGCATCCGTTTGAACTGTAATTGCAACATCTCCATTGAACGGGCCACTTTAATTGTACGTTGTTTAATCCATCCAGAGGGGGAGCAGCGAGCGCATTGTCTTTCACATACACGCATTTTATTACACATTTATTATAATATAAAAAACAACAGTCCGCAAAGTTCGCTAGTGTCTATAAAATTAATGCTCACTATAGATTTATCGCAACACGTCCGTAAGCTACAACTGCTATCGGTGAACTGACTTCGTGTCGGCATGCCTGCCCTTAATGTAGATTGTAGACGGATCATTTTGGTCTATAATCTATACATAAGGCGCTTTCTGGGAACGATACGCGCGTCACGTCTTATTTTCTTTCGCATTTATCGTGAAAGTAGCCATTCTATCATGTTTTCCTCAACATGATGTAATTGAAATATTTGTAATATCTTTAATCCAAAGCTTTTTTATAAATCTTAATCTTAATTTAGTCTTAAACTTAATTCAATGCAATTTAAAAAAAACAGTCTGCTGTCGGTCTACGTAGGTACTAGGAACCATTTAAAAATATTACCTATTTAATAAAAGACTTGTGTGATAAGATGTGATAACTTTTTGATAAGGATTATTATTAATTTTAATGGAGAAACGTTCTTATGAAAAGGATGAAACTCGTGTTTTATTTCGTTTTGATAAGTCTCCATAGAAACATTAATTTTCTCAATATTTTGCCACGGATACCTCTCACTTTCTAACCTTAATGATTTCTGCGAAAAATCTACTTACAGATACAAAATAGAAAGGCATTATTATTTTTTGTATAAAATTAAAATCACTAATAGTGGAAACGCTTAAAGCCTGATGACACTTAAGTACCTACTGTTAATTTAGAAGCACTTGACACAATTTCAGTTAACCTTTGTAGCCCACATGTTGAAGGCACATCTGATAGGAAATGAATCGATCGAGGTTACTGCCGATAGTGATCTTGCGGGCTTTGAAAACACTTTGAAAACTTTGAAATTTGTTTGAAAACACGCTAGCCTCAGATTCAGACCTCATTATAAAGCAAGCTTTCGACTAGTCTCTAAAGGAAAAGAAAGAGCATGCTCATAGCTCAGCTAATATGCAGTATGGCTTCATATGACATTAAATTGTTAAAACTATAGCGAAAACTACTATTGCGAACTTCCTTAAATGAAGAACACTACATAGTACCTTCTTCTCCATCTTCGTTGTAGTGGAAAATTACTCATTCAAGTTATAATCTTAATTAAGAGTATTAGTGTTATTATCATGATAATGTCTATTATAAGCTTTTGTCAAGTGAACGACACTTTTCTGATGTTGTAAAAACTAAATCTATTTCTAGCACCGTGCTTGAAATTGGAACTCAACTGGTCAACAGATAAAAGGCTATAATTACCACTTACCACTTTTTATTTACCGAATAGAAACAACTATAAAAAGTCCAATTACTCATGCCGATGATTGTATCGCAACACTTTTATAAAAAATAATAATGCGATACCTAAAGGCGGCAAGGTAGTTCTTTTTTGTAAACTTCTGTAGGTACTCTATTACGTTGTTTTATACTAAATTATTGTGTTTACTTCTGAGCTATGGGTATTTTCCTTATAAATTTAATATAATATAATACAATAAATTTATAAATTCAGAAAAACTTACACAAGCGTAGAAAGAAATATCTTAAAGGACTGACCACTTTTGTATTAGAATACAAAGAACTCAAGTTTATGTTACCTTTAAAGAAATATATAAACAAATTTAATGTATCTATTTTATTACTTAACTAATCTCTAAATAGTTACAGAGTTGTGGAACTTAGTGAAGGTCAATTAGTATCCACTACTCTCTTTGTGATAATATCACCGAACAGGCTTAAGAATAGACAATAGACAGAGATACAGAGAGATAGAGATTATAGATTGCCAATCAAGACTCAAATTTCCGTCCGAGATTATGCGGATCACCTATACGAAGTACGTAACATTAATGCAGATACCTGTAACGATTTAAAACTGTATGATTATCCGTTTCAAAATGAACTTAAGACACGTTTACTCCTACAATAGTTCGGAACAAAATATGTGGATTTCGAAATCTCGAATAGAACAAATCATAAGTTCATTTCTGACTTCCTGGATACGTTGGCATAGTTTGATGTACGTAAAGTTCTGCAGATCATTAACAAATAATTATATCTCATTATCTCTCAATAAAAAAGTGGGACGCTGGCTTTCTGAGTAAACCGAAAGACAAAAGAAATGCGATAAATATACCTAAACATTAGCACATAAAGAAATACTTTGACCTACTTACGATATGAATCATAAGAAAGATAGTTCTTAAAGACTTTTCATCACATATTGTTTGATATTGGTAATACTGTAACCTGATTTCATTTTAATACACTTGTTTACTGTTAAATTTAAATTTAAAAAAATAAATGTTAAAGGGTTATGGAAACACTAACAAAACGAAATTGTGTTCTAATTAAATAAGTAGGTATAGCAGTTTCTAAAAGTAAATATTGAATTAATTTGAGTCAGGTAAGGAAACTAAATAAAAACAATGATTATATAAGATTTTACAAACGTTTCCCTATTTTAGTTTCTACTAACAATGATTTAACGAATTGTTTGTAGGACAGGAAAATAATAACTTAACACCATCTATATGAGTTAAACAATAGAAGACAAAACAAGTTTTTTTTTCGTATAACATACTTTAATTAGGTAATCTTACTATATAATAATATTAAGCAGACGTTTAGTTAAACTATATTTGTAGCGAAGCATTTATGTGTTACGAATCGCTACACTGTATTGAATTATTTCTATTTATGACCTGACAGACCTGTGAAAAACTAACTTTATGTGGAAAAAGAAAAAAGAGGCCAATTTTTCCCGTAAGAACCTTTCTTGGATTTCAAGGAATATTATAAATAGATAAATATTGATCAAAACATTTAACGTTTCATTTTTATTTATAAAGATACTAGCGACCTGCCTCGGCTTTGCACGGGTATAAAACATATTATATAAAACCTTCCTCTTCAATCACTCTATCTATTAAAAAAAAGCATCAAAATCCGTTGCGTATTTTTAAAGATTTAAGCATACAAAGGGATATAGGGAAAGAAAAAGCAATATTGTTTTATACTATGTAGTGATTAAGTACATTTTATTATTATTAATATAATGTCTAGTTTCATACTAATAGTTCCAATTTTACATCTATTTTTGTAGAGTACGCTTTGAACGCTAAGATTATTATTTTTTAATATTAATTAACATTTTCAACTTTGCTATGAAAAAAAAAAATGTCCAAACAATATTTCATATACAAACGCAAAATTTATTTACATCGTGTTTATGGTTCAGGTGAATTGCACCAAAGTAAATTTTTAGTGTGCTCTATGAATTTGCCGAAATGCCCTAACGTTTGTGGAAAAATAGATTCACATTAGTATGAGTATTAATAAGGAGAATAATTCCTTCAGTGGTGTAATTAATTGGAACTTCCTTATTAAACCAGAAATCCTAATTATTAACATAACAATTGATAATATTGTTTACAAGTTTCAACCATATCATTGACCTTTATTCTATAACACCTTTATTAGTATTTAGTGAAGTCCCGTGTCCCCTAGTGGGCTATGGGGCAGATGCATTTCACATCTGTTTCACTGATCGATTTTATTTAGGGGCAAGTAGGTGATCAGCCTTCTATGCCCTCCAGACCGAGTTTTTATTTATTTATTATATATTAGTATTTATTATTCGTTTTCTTATAATAAAATAAAACGAGGCGAATATGGCTCGATGAAAAGGAATCGACTTTCGTAATCTAACCTTTGTCTACTCTTTCTGTGGAAAATGATCGCTCAACTTATCATTTCAACGGCTTTCTCGACAAACATTACACAGACTATTCGTCACGTCCTGTGAATATATTCTTACTACGTAACACAAATGATATGTTATAATTGAAATCATTGCTATCTTTTGTCAACAAATAATGTAACTTTAAATTAAAATTATCAAAAATTTTCATTCTTTTTACAGTTAAATTCCAAGCATTACTTATATTTTCGGAACGAATGAAAAAGTTGGTATTTCCATGACTCAATAGTTTTTATGAAACGCAGTTTTGTGAAACCCCAAATTTCTGAACAATACTTATTATAATATTATTCTAAGAATAAATTTAGAAGGTAAAAAACTTTCTTCTAACATTAGGTTACGATGCAATGATGAACTTATCCTTACATACGTAAAACTTTCTTAAGAACATTTTACTATAACGTAAACAATTTCTAAATTTATTGACGTGAATTATAAAAATTATTTGGTAGCCGCGATTCTATTTTTAAATAGATATTTTCAAGTAGGTAGTTATGTTTTTAATAGATTAAAAATATATTTTATGTCTGTCCTATCTTCAGCCGCGTAGAAATAAAATCATACGATCATGTTACGATGGCCTAAATCTTTTTTACAGCTGGAATAACAAACAACAATCTTTCAAGATTCTATCCATTCTCCATACCCAATCTCTATTTTAAAAATTTATCACCCATTGGTTAGATAGATAAACATTTTAGCGCTATAATTTTTACATACATAACACAATAAATGTGTTAAAAACCACTAAATAAGACCTAAATATTTTACACACTTATTATGATTGTTTTCTTACAAAAAACTTCTCTTTTTTAGGCCGTTATAAAGAAACGGGTAGGTACTGCAATAAATATTGGTACTTATTCACTAGGTTCTGACCAATGACCTCTGACTCAGAATTATATCGACTTAATTTGATGCAAATTGTTATTCAAAAGTAAAATTAACTTCTGAATTAATGAGAGTGACTAATTGATTACATTTTGGAACATTAAAGAAACATTTTAAATACATCGCGATTTAATATTTTTACGGCTGTAGCTATGTGCATTTGTCTCTTACTTTATTTTCATCTAATTAATATAAAAAGTAGCTCATGTTTTTTTCAACAGAGACATTCCAAAATACGTCATAATCAATCGATTGACTTGTGTTTTAAAATATTCACATCTAAATTTTAAATCATACAATAGGTAACCTTTATTTTTGAGGAAAGATAATGATATGACATCAGTTGTTATTAAATAATAACACTGAGTCGTACAATAACAAATTAATATCAGGTTTTGACATTCCTTGGTAATAATATAAAATAATTTTTCTTATAGGAATGTAAGATATTGAATCTACATATTAATACGTGAAGCAACAACTTTGTACACCTCTTTAAGAAAATTGGGCGAATGGATGAGCGTGAAATTTTACACAGTTAAAGTTTATATGGAAAAGAAGTGCATACAGCTATTTTTTTATATAAATATATTAAATGAATTAAAATTAACATTACACACACTACTGCTTGAATGTCACACAGTATACATACCTTACTTACTCTGAAATTATGGTCGAATGTCGACTAATAGGCGACCACTGAAATGGTTCATATGTTATGCCGAAATTGTATACTATGTCTGTGTATAATATTCATATACGTATATGAGTGAAACTAAAGGTTTCTTACATTTTAGTCCCGAAGGCTTATTGTTTGTAAGAATTGTTTACGTTAACAATGCACCGAATAATCAGAAATTAGTCTACAATATTACATTTCTTAAAATAAATTGCTTAGATGTGAGATATTACTCGATTTGGCATATTGAGTACATATGCGTTTTTAAAATTCATGTCAATATTTCCCCCAGATAACTTAATTGTAATTTTACTAAGTTAAAACTAGAAATTAAAGTGAAAAGTAAAATATCCAAAACAACGATTAAATTATTCAAACAAAAAATCTTTGAACTTACATAAAACCTCCAATGTAAATGTTATAAAAACCACTTCAAAAAATCGACATCTACTTCCCGTAAACACAGATTAGGCTGTCAATACTGTTGTGACTTGCGTATCCGATGTCTAATGTTATATAATTGTAAATCAATCATGAGATTATTATCGATGTTTTCAGAGGTTTTTTAATACTGGAAAACTGTCAATCCTATAGTAATCATACATATAAGTTTGCGCGTAACCACTAGAGGCGCTGCAAGGTTATCCATACAAATACTTAACGTAGATTCTATCGAAAAATAAACCAAAACTTGTAGTAGACGTACTGATGTCTGAAACGTCACACATCTTGTGATCTCAAAATTTAGCATTGACTTGAACTAAAAGGTTCTTTGCTTAATCACGCAGATTGCACAGTGCGTGACGAGAATGAATCTAATCAGAGTATCTACGTTAAAACCTTAACGACCGGAGCTAATTTGATCCTAACACTAATGTGGTATTTTAAACTGGTTCGAAAAAACAACTAACATTCAACGTTTAATCAAAATATAATTTAATAAATAAAATTCTATTTATCTTGTTTTAATGCAAAATGCAAAAAATGTTTTATTCAAATTAATCTCGTACTTGGCAATCAAAACAAGCCACTTAACACGTAGCACACTTGTTTATCAGTCTGATTAGGATCAAACAGATAATCAATTATAAGAAAATTGCGTTAATTTTTATTTAACTCACCTAAGCTAGTTTAATCTATATAGGGAGGACAAAGATAAAGATGATAAAGTATGAGATAAGATAGCCAAACAGGTTTTAATTTATAAATTTGTAAGTTGTTTACGATTATACTAACACTGACAGCCATGACCTACATACGTATTATATTTTACGGTTTTCGTTAAACGGTGTCAGCATTTCATAGGATATCCATCAGCGGAACGCTAAGGTCGTTTAAAATCGAAACGAGGCTCATAAAGCGTAATTAAAATGTGACTAATTCTTTAAAGATTTCCATTGCAGCTATGTATATTAAGAAATACAAAATAATAATGATGATTTATAATGTACTTATCGAAAGTATGATAAATCACTCTGAGATTTAATATAATAAATAAAAACCAATCTACGTATTTATACGAAACAGGCAAGAAACAATATCCCACTTTTTTTAATATAAAATTTTATTCCTTATTTCTACTTGCAAAAAAAAACCTTGGTCATATTTATGATTTTCTGCACTATTAATGATAAGATGGAACGACCATGTATCATATACGGATATTTTAAAATAGCTTTCTTAGCGCACCGCTTTTATAAATAATAAAGTTAACATTTGTTTTACGTTTCTTATTCATTGATGTTTCGCTGAAGCAGAGAATTGAAATAATTTTACTACGAACGTATAATCTTACGATTCTTAGAAAATGTTGAGGATAAATTTTCCATAGTTTCTGTCACGCTTGCCAATCTAAACAGAATACAATACATATATGATAATCTTATCTTCTTATATATAAAATTCTCGTGTCACAAAGTTAGTTACCTTACTCCTCCGAAACGGCTTTACTGATTTTTACCAAATTTTATATCCATATTCAGTAGGTCTGAGAATCGGCTACTATCTATTTGTCACACCCCTACGTGATAAGGGTGGTCCACCCCAAAAATTAATATGGCAAAACAACGTTTGCCGGGTCAGCTAGTAAAGTATAAAAGTGACGTCTTATTATAGTTTTATTTTTTCATTCATCTTGAGGAAGCAAAACCATCGGTTTTAAAAAACACAAAGAAATCTGATCATCAAATGCTTCAAGAAAACTAATCCACCTAATAATATATCAGGTATATTAAAGAAGTTATAACGCAAGTTTCGCAGGGCACAGAAATGCGTCTTCTAGTGACGGGATTCCACGGTGGCTTTGCAGTTTGCACCAAGAACCCTCATACTGGACGTAGAAATTAATATACAAGTGTTCAACTTAGCTGAACGATCAATCTTTAACATCCATCTTTATTGATAATAGCCGATACAACAACAAAATTATAAAATTTAAACGCAAATTCACTTGTTATTGCCATTTAAAGTTTTAATATCTTTAGTACTAAATGCAGGAAGCTTAGTAATTACATTTGCGACAAAGCCTATTGATCTGTTACGTATGTATTTGTGACGTATGCGCACGTCACGTACGTTGAGCAAGCGCTTCCTGAAACCTTGGTAACAATTTTTAAGATGATAACTACAATCAATGGCTGCGTTATAGCAAATTTTTTATTGAATAATTTAATGTATTCTCAAATAAAATGGTTAAATATATTTCAACATCACAGATTATTAACAATAAGTATTTTCTGCGTGAACGAAGTCGCGAATAAATAAAGCTTATTTTTGAATTGAATTAAAAGAAACGTATGAAGTAATGTCATCATCGAAACAGAAATTGGTTCAAAGAAAATCAGCAAGTCAGACGATTCGCTCGAAACAAATGTTTTCTTCGAATGCTGTTTCAAGGCCTAGTTTTTAATACTTTTATAAGCTTTTCTTTGATCTGTATAAGTAATAATTATACCAAGAAAACAAAGTCGAATTAGTTGTTGAAGTAATATACATTTCCATTTTTATCACCACTTCTAGGCATTATTACAATGATGCAGGATACCTAACTCTATTTTATTATAACAGGTGTTTACCTGCGCCACACTTACTTTAGGTGAATATGCAGGTTGTTTTGGAGGAAAGATACACCTGCCTATTCCCTTTGAATTTGAAAATTGGATATAGGATGCCGCAAAACATACACAGGAAATGCATTCCGGTCCTTCGCAGTCGAAGAAGGAAGGAGTCATTAAAATATGTTACAGTAGAGCTCGATCGATTTTACCTTTATTCAAAGACGAGTACCGCCCTTTAGATTCAATTAACGGTATTCTTAAAATAGCTAACCTTCATCCCAGTAATTAATAATGAAGTTGGATCAATTGTGGCGGGAAGTAATGGGGCGTTCATGGCATCTGAGGTCACTTACGACGTCACTGCCTGACCAGGTCAACTAAAACTACATTCATTGTGTGATCGATAGCATCGAACATACTACTAGCAATCTAGTTTACTAATACTCGTATGTTCATCATATTATGACTGTCGAATTTCGACACCGGCAGGATAAGTTCATTGCTTTATTATTGACTATAAGTACCTACTTTGTAAATAGAGTAGTCCCTAAAAAGCCCCGCAAGTCTGCGAGGCACAGGACTACATACATATTACTCGTAATTCGATATCTGTTAAAGTTAACACTAATAATTTCTTCAACAAATATGTAAGTAGTTTTTGGTTTCAACCGATGAGCTGTAGTTAAGCGCCACAAAATTATTATAAATTGAATTAGTCATTGAAAATTAAAAGTTTGTGGTCTGCTCACTTCCATCAAACCAAATGAGCTAATGGAAATTGCGGTTAATGTCTCTTGTCATTTCACGTTTAAACTTCTATATTATAATAATACCATAAATATGACTGCCCTCGGCTGTTAACGTTGCGTTAATAGTTATTATGTAAATGCGCGTTAAATATCGTTAATACTGAAATATTAGACGTTTCAAAAGATGGTGGGTGGCCTTTGCTCTTTACATAATGGAGGTTAAATATCTCCTTTGAAACAAGCAAGTCTTAATTAGAATACGCGTCCGTGAGCAGGGATTACTTGATATTCCATTGTTTGTTAGATTAAATCATCTATTTGTGACGATTTATAGGCCGTTATTATTACATGAAAGATTATATAATTCAAGAATTAATGTACTAGGTACTCGCGGTAAACTATTGTGATAGATATGGTTACAATATAGTAATAAGTGTAAGAAATTTAAATATTTTATTTAGCACAGGTCTCACCAATCATTGAAATCTTTTAATTCTAATCAAAATGTATATTTTAACTTTCATAATTATTTTTATTAACATAACAATAAACGATGGGTAAAAATGTTGAATAAGGAAAAGTACTGAAAATATACCAAGATCTTATCAAAATAAATTTCGAAGTATGACGTCTCAATTCTTCATAATCTTTCTTAATGTGTGAATATAAAAAATTTTGTGAGTAGAGCCCTCCAGCTATCATTGATTCAAATATTTATATAACCTTGATCCATCTTGGTCAGTAGCATTGAGTCTAGTGTTCCATAACGTGATAAGTGGTAGATACAACAACAAAATTATAAAATTTAAACCCTTAAATGCAAATTCACTTGATCATAGAGCAATTTATATTGTTAAAAACAAGTAGCATTACTGAATGTTCTATATAATGACTAAAATATTTTTTAGCAAAAAATTAGTATGTAAAAGTTCAATGTCAAATTTATCCGCAGTTCACGAAACCAATGGTAAAAATTAAAGAACCATCAGTTGTAATATTTAGCAAGATGCCTAAAAATTCATTAATTACAGTATATTTATCTGGTGGTTTTTTAATCGTTCTGTAAACGTTCATTATTAATTAGTAATTACCTGAGAAGTTTAATTTCTGTTATTAAACTTTTCAGGTACGCCGATATAGCAACCATCTTGTGAAAAAAAAACAGTTTTCAGTTTTTTTCAAACAATTTTTAACCATTACATATATTTACATATATTTTATAAACATAACTTGAAAAACCCAGATCTAAATAAGAATTAGAGTTAGTACTCCGGAGGCAATTAGAACCTTAATTAGAAAAAAGCCTATATATGACAATCTGTTCGTGGCATGCGTGCCTTAGATTGCTCTGTATTGGGCGTACGTGACTGGACTCACAGCAGACCTTATAACGGATATAGGCAATAGGCATCCACATCTGTATTCAACATTATTTGCTCCCTTTATCTTGAAACACACAAAGTATATTGAGCTTTGATTTTTCGAGATTTTCAAACCATCTACTGAAATAATTACGTGTAATATGTTGGAAAATGACTAACGTAAAAATATTAACAAAAATAAATAATTAAATAATCGTTTCATTTTTATTACCTATGTGGTTAGAGAAATTAACGTAGAGATTGTTTCATTATACAATTAGTTGCTTTTAATTTCGTAACAACAATTCATATTATAAACGCTTTGATCATCAATACATTTGAAAAGAAACAAGAGACTGACGTGACGTGAATTGGGATTGTGATTGAAACCTCGCAAATTTATTATTTTCAACATTAAAAGTATTTTCAACTGATTCTAAATATCTTGGTTAAAGCTATGGTTAAAATTTGGATGTATTAAATACCTTTATATTGTATAAGAAAACTAGCTGACCCGGCAAACGATGTTATGCCATATTATTTTTTGGGGTGGGCTACCCTTATCACTTAGGGGTATGAAAAATAGATAGTAGCCGATTCTCAGACCTACTGAATATGCATATAAAATTTGGTAAAAATCAGTAAAGCTGTTTCGGAGGAGTAAGGTAACTAACATTATGACACGAGAATTTTATTTAAGAAAAAATAGACTACGTAGGTAATTAATTCTTAAACACAAAGTTCTAAAGAAGAAATGCAAATGATGCAAATGAAATGAAAACAGTTATTCTTTGAGTAAAATTTTTCTTAGTCGATTTATATAAACCTGTCGCTATGATGTGTAAAAGCGAGAATTCTTGTTAAAAACATGATACGTGCATGAAGTGCTGGTGTCACAACATTTAGCAACCGTTCAAAGTGGTATCGCGAGGACGATCTAAAAATAGAAAAGTGAAATATAGATTAGGGCCAGTTATTTTTGTGTCTAGCCACGTCACACGGCATACTGTGTCAATTATTTTTAATGACGGCGCGTCACGCGACCCATCCACGTCCCGAGTACTATCAGCTTTATTAGAAGCTATTACTACAATATGGATCTCTAATCTCTAGGTACCTATATTATGCTACATAATACAGTAAATACTTTTTTCTCGCGCGAGCTCAATATTCCAGACTAGATATTTTTATAAATGTGACGGTAAGCGTAGGTATTTCATATTCAAGTTTCAAATTACGCTCACTAGTGGGAATGAGTAGATTTAAAAAAAAAAACAGATTTATATTTTTATTTAAAGCCACGAGTTGCTGTGTGTCATCCCAAAATAATATATATGAAGTGAAGTGAAGTCCCGTGTCTCCTAGTGGGGTATGGGGCAGATGCATTTCACAACTGTTTCACTGATCGATTTTTTCTATAGGGGCAAGTAGGTGATAAGCCTTCTATGTCCTGCCAGACCGAGTATTTTTTTTAACTCCACCGGGAATCGAACCTAGGATCTCTCGGTTGTAACGCTTACGCGCTTACCACTAGACCAAGGAGGCGGTCAAAAGAATATATATAATAAATATAAAAATTCGTGTTTGAAGAAAATGATTCAAACGCACGAACCCTCCACATCAAGTTACATTACGTTAGTTAAGTAACTGATGAGTGTTCAGTGTTGATATTATATGAAAGTACAAAGCTACATACATTTACTTAATCTAACCCGATTCTATTCAGGTATCTTAACTTATCAGTTATGATAATTTAATTATCATAATTGAAGTAATTAACTTACATGCTTGTTCAATTTATCGGCATCGCGGTTAATGTAATAAACATAGTATGAATACATTCTTATCAAACAGAAATTAAAAAGAACCATATCAATTGTATATAGTATGAACAATTTGCTTAACAATATCATTATTTTCTTTGGCAAGTACAACACAATATTTTTAACACAAGAATCAAATCATTTTCAACGGACTTTAGCATAGGTTATATTTTTCGACAACTCCTTTTATTACAAACTGGCACTTCTAATATGCTCTCCGAACCGAAACTCTGTGTCTTTGATATTTCAGTTTCAGTTCAGCGCCCGTAAACTTACACAACCATAACTTAAAACACTTCCTAAACTGTTATCTATTCTGTACAAATAATAAGTGTTAGAGAATAAAATTGTCGAATAAAGATAAAGCTTGCAAAATGCGAATTAGTGAAAATCTATTGAAATTTCGTCTCCACTATTATAGAGTCGCAATTTTTCCATATAACATGGGAAATGTTTCTTTACTATCGTTAAGTTACGTGGATGAAGTCATGAGCACAGCTATCTAGTATAATAAGCCTTGCGTGCTTGTGTGCCTCATTTTTGTTCTAATTCCAATTTGATTCCCGACTTCTTCGCCTCTGTTTCAGTCATTCTAAGTTCTAAGTTCTAACTAATCACGAATACCAAGAAAACGTTTGTTTATAATGTATGTGTGTGTAATACATTTAATTTCAGGGTTATAGTAAATCCCCATATCACGAAACGTCATTGTTTTCAGAAAAATATGAGCTTCAATTACATCGCTCGTCGACTGTTGGAGCATTCAAATCAATAACTAATTGCATTGGCAGATGATATCATACAATATATTCGTACATATATAAATCTCCTAAATGTTTCAATCATCAATTTTACTAGCACTGTAAAAATGACACTTCATGTAATTTAGATATTGTATTAAATACAATAAATACTATTTATAATGGATTTCGTTACATTCGGATAAAATTCTTTTTAAATTTGAAAACAAAAATACTGCTACCTACTGCTTTTATTTTAAGCCCCTGAATAAAAAAGTAAGCTGTAAATTTAACAGATTATCAGCGCATAAATCTTTGTGCCATTGTAAAGCCAATAGACAGATTTTTATCAATTACCAAAGTGATCGAAATAGTTTTTAACAGTATTAAAAAATTTCATAGCCTTTCTAACAGTTATTAGCCTTCTTGTCTAGATGGTTTTAATTTTTTCATTTGGCATTATCTATAAAAAAAATTGTTACATATAATTGAAATTAGGTAAGAATACCTAATTTAGTAATTCAATTAAAACTACTGCACGAACGCTAATAATAAACTAATTGATAGTGAAATAACAAAGTTTCGAGTGGTTTAATCAAGAGTTTATAAATCAGTGGGCGTTTTCCATATTAAAGTAAACAAAATCTTCGCTTAATTTTCTCATCCAAATTTATACCTTGACATTTACAAACTAATTTTCTTCAGATTACATTCTACGTATTGCAAAAATCAAAATAAAGCTATCAACTTTCTCAACGCAATTACGTACTCTGTAGTATGTTTATTTGATTCGTTGTTTGAAGTAAGAAGAAGCTTTAAAGCTTAAAGCCCCTAATGAAAAATGAACGGAAGACATAATATGGAATCTACATTCCCGATCAAATGGAAAACCAATTAAATTGAATCGGCCAAGATCGACAAGACATTAAGGCAAGCTCACTATTAAAAGACAAATGGCTGCGCTAGAGAAACTCATGGTTGGCCGTTGAAAAATTTCCGATGTAAATTTTTATTTGATACACACAAGTATAATGTTATTGTTATAAGTAACAAATAAAATAAAAGAGATCAATGTTACATTAATGTTATGTTATAGTGGTTAATTTATTGAATTTCCTACGAGTACATGACTGTCATGTCTAACATATTTATTCTTCAAATATCGGTAAATTTTGATATATCATCATCGATGATACATCTAATTAGAGGCTACAGTTACATATATCGAATAATATGGTCATATGCTCAATATATTCATAGTTGATTTCATAGATTTCCACATAGCCTTAGAATTTTCCACAGCTTGTGTACAAAGTAAATAGGCTTTATTTATCTAGAGCCGCATTCGTAACCAATTACATCTAATCCGATGCTTAAACAAAGACTTCCTTCGAATCCATTGTTATAATAAAGCATTTCATTTTATATACATTAGAACGAAGGTGAGTTTATATTTTTAGTTTATATTTTTTATCTCCACCGGGAGTCGAACCCAGGACCTCTCGATTGTTACACTTACGCGCTTACCATTAGGCCAAGGAGGCGGTCAGAGTTTTTATAATTTGTATGTAATTTTTTCTTTATACGATTCAAGTATTTACAGGTAAGTATGTGTCGCATATTATGTCTGGATATTAGGATGTACCTCTTAATGTGTTCTAAACTGAAATATATGTTTTGTTTCTCCTGGAAACAAACTTACGGACGCATTTAAAAAGGAAATAACACATTACGAACGATGATTGAAAAAG
Organism: Aporia crataegi; assembly: GCA_912999735.1. NCBI lineage: Eukaryota > Metazoa > Arthropoda > Insecta > Lepidoptera > Pieridae > Aporia > Aporia crataegi. The sequence goes on from OU538742.1 coordinate 1,845,485, forward strand.
CAAAAAAATATATATACGAGTATAAATTGCAAGACCTTCGGAAAGTATTTTGTTTGACTGTTCTTTTGAAAAAAATGTGTTATGCTGCGAATAAATAAAATATTAAACCCGAACAACAAAAACTATGAGAAACACCTTTTTGGTTGCCGAAATAGAAGGAATTTTGTTCAGTAAATCCAAGAGACGAAACATTTAAGTTTTAATGAAACCATGTTGCACCTCATAATAATTATTCTTTCTAAATGGCATTTAATTTTTATTTAAGTTACGTCAATGTGAGTCATTTCATATACATATTTGTAATACTCATACAATTTTTACATAATTTACATTTCATTACTCTGATATAATATAATAGTATTATTTTATTATTTAATGACGTATTTGCTTTTAAAATGTTTTTATACATGTTCTTGAACTTAGAAATTTTAATGACAGAAAAATATAAACACGAGTGAAGTGTTTATTGACATTTATTGCGGAGTTTGGCAGTGAGTAGAGTTGTATGGACGAATTGCGTTTCTGCGAACTGTTTGCGCTAAAAATGCGATTTAAAAATCTGATATTAAATTTAAAATAATAAATAAAGGTTCAAAATTCGGCTTACATTTAAGGTTAATGTCCAATTGGCTTGTTAATACAATCAGTACATTTAGAAAAGTTCCACTGGTACTGGCGTATAAATTTAATAATTCTATGGGAACCAGAATGCAATCGCAGTATACACAACATGTCAGTTTAATCATAGTTTCACGATTACAATTATGAATCACGATGCAATAAATTTACATAATATTATTAATTTGCATTAATTACAAGTTTTAAATTAAAATCTCTGTTTTTCCCATGTGAATACGTAATGAAGCGTTCGTTGTGGTAATAACAATTGGATAAGAACTCGAAAATTTTGAATCAATATTTTTATTTATTATAAACATATGAATTTTTAATGAAAAATACTTTGCAATTTCCAAAATGGTCGATAATCGCGGAATTTTTACATCAATAATTACATAATATCATGTATATTAGGAAATATCATTGAAGAATATGTTTTCTTAGCTAAAATTACTGTTATGATTGCAAATAAAGCAATGAAAGTATTTCGCTTTTATCTTTTCATTCTTTTACAAAATATCCAGCGACTTCGAGCTAGCGAGAAACCGTATCGATGACCGATGTAAATTAATCAATTGTGTCGTCACAGATAAGATTAGGTATTACGTGGCTTTTATATCACTAACTTATCCAATAACATTTGGTTACTCATGCTTCTTTAAATTTTTTACGAAAACGTAAAATTAATACTAATATTTAGCAAATTCATCGCTAAAGATAAAAAGAAACTTAGAAGGGGTTAAACTACATATAATGAATGAAATATACGTGCCTTGAGTGATGCCATGTCAGAAACGGAGCGGTGCGTTTGTATCGTCTCCAGCTGGTCCAGACACCAGTCAAGTTCCTCCACTGTCTCCAAAGCAAGCTTCATGTAGGCTTCATCTGAAAGAAAATATTATATTTAAAAATGTAGATAGCAAAGTTAATCCAGAGACACTATTGTTTACTTGCAGTACTTAAAAACGTAAGCTTTTATCGTACCTTAAATCGACTAGGACTAATTCCATATCTATAAATCATTATCTTTGAAAACGTTTAATCTGTCTCAAAGGAGGATTGTAAATGATTTTTATCTAGAACAAATTGTGAAAGGTTAATCTGTATTACGTAGTTTACAACAATAGAAGTCAATAACCTTATATAGCTAAGAAAAAATAATTTATTTATGGCATTTAATAGAGAGAATCTTTTATAATTATTTTAACTATTCCATAGTTACAGTTTTGATACAGGATTAAATAGTACGCCAAGATTTTGTGGCAAAACAATAAGAATAAGCTTTGTGCCCTCGCCGCTATGACTTCAGACTTTAGAGGCTCATTCGTTTGTGTGTTGCATATCAGTCAAAAATAGGATTCCAAAACCTAACTTTACCTAATAACTGTATTTTTTTCCTTTTTGTTTTTATAACAATAACTAAAAAAAATTAGAAATCTACAAGAATAAAATAAAAAAAATCTTTAGCATTTGAAGCATAGTTTACAAAGATGAACGAAAACATTTTTAATAGGGCCTTATTTTCTTGGCAATCATTCCCGGGACCTTTCCCATAATTCTCACTGAATGTCAGACGTGGCCAACTTGATATGACTAAGTATTTTCTTGTAGGTAGGTACATATTCTTTATTTCAAACTCCAATTATCTCACCATCTTATGGTTTTCTCATTTTTTCTAAGACGCACAAAGCGTAACCAACTGAGCACTTTAAATCCACCTTCGTAGGCAGTTATTATTGTAATAACATGAACCCAAAGACCTCGATTTAAATTGACAAGAGCACGGTGATGTTTCGTGATCATTATGTATTATAATATCTCATGATAGCTCGCCTCTTGGTAAGTCAATATATCAATATTTATTGTATGGTTCGTATAAAAGCTGAACGTCATTAGTGACGTGTGATGCATTGTGATAAGACTACCGTGATTCAATGCTGCTACCATTTTTTAACGATTTAAAATTATACCGATAAATATTAAAAAGTTATCTAAGTTACCTATAAAAAATAAAATTAGATTAGGAATTGCAATTTCCCAGTAAGAAAAAAAGGTACCTACACTAAATATACAATTAAAATTAGATGAAAACGTAATAATAAATTCAGCACAACTTCATACAACAAATTAACTACCAAAGAAGAGTCTATGTACATTTATATATGTCACCGTTAAATTATAAATACCGTTAGATTACAATCTATCTCGCGAGATTGTGAACCGTAACATATTGCTAACAACTTACACAGTATTTTTCGGTAGATTTATCGAATTGAAACTTAAATGATAATCTGCATTTATTTGACTGACACCTGTGTTTTATTTCTAACTATGGATACAGAACGGCCTACGGTTCACAATCTCGCGAGATAGATTGTAATCTAACGGTATTTACAATTTTACGGTGACATATACATAACTTCTCGACTTCTTTGGTCTACAGCAGAAGTTATAATATGTAAGTAAGTGAAGTCCGGTGTCCCCTAGTGGGGTATGGGGCAGATGCATTTCACATCTGTTTCACTGATCGATTTTTTCTTTAAGGGCAAGTAGGTGATCAGCCTTCTATGTCCTGCCAGACCGAGTTTTTTTTTTATCTCCGCCGGGAATCGAACCCAGGACCTCTCGGTTGTAACGCTTACGCGCTTACCACTAGACCAAGGAGGCGGACTTTCATCGTCCGATAATATGTAAGTAGATATATATAAATTTTCCGATTCCTCCCTTTTCATCGGCTTATATTAATTAATTGAAAACACAATGGGCTTTGAGTAAATATTAGGACTCAGTTACTTATTTAAAAAATTGATAGGGATATCCAAAGACAAGTTGAAACTAATTATTTCGAATCTCAATTTCTCTATGATTCTAGATTTTTTAAATATTAATGACCTTAAAAACAACATTAAAATATATCTACTTATTTAAATGTATGTAATTAAATACACTAGAGTTATACCCAACTATCACTTCCTTTTTTTCACTTCTATTCACTAAAAACAGTCACATTTTTGATTTCGATTTCACATCATCAACTTTACAAAATCAATGTTGCTTTTAAGCAAAGTAGGTACTAAAACTGAAATAAAATTTACAGACTAGAATATTATATTTTGTAAATTAGTTTATCACGATTTAGCAATTGTTTCATAGTTTAAACTCTTTTTATTAGTACATTTATCGTGACGTTATTTTGTGAAGCAAAATAAGATAAAATCTATATATCTTATAAAATTGCTAATCAAATACATTATTTATTCAATCGTTACTATTCGAATAGATTTTTTCCTACAAGTCGCAGAATATATAAAACATATGCATTGAAAAATATTTCTAGATAAAAAAGTGCGTAAAGTACATATTAAATTATCCGCGTGCCTAAATGCGATAGATTTTAACAAAATTCAGCAAGTTATTATTTATTATATTATTATTATTTATTATTATATTTATTATATTATTTAGGCATATAATTAATTAAGAATGTACATGAAAATATTATTATCTAATAACGACCATGACTATATAAGATATCGACAATAATCTTCTTCATTGGCATGAGCAGAATGTGAATTGGATATTTATTAAGTTCAGCTTCTTTATAGTGTTTTTTATTAGCCTTACAATGTTATTAACTTTTCTTCGTACAACATATCGTACGATATGTAATACGATCATATTCTTAAGTAATTTAATTTTTTGTTTTTGTTTTCTTAAATTTACACTTTATTTATAATTTTGTTTGGATATGATTGACTCCAATAAATAAACGAACCGCGCAAACCAAAAGACAATAAATGTATTATGCTATGCTATCCCTGTAAAGCTAGTGCCCTATTGCAGGATTATATTTACGATTGTATGCAACAAGTCCACGTGTATTGTGTAACTTTTTATTACATAAACACCGCGCTAAAAGATTTTTAATATAGCGACATCTAGCGGGGTAGATAAAAACTAGCACAAACATATTTGTAGTAATTTACTTGCTGCTTAATGTAGCTGATGTTCGCGACTATTATTATCTATTGCGTGGTTTTTTGACATGGTTTTAAATATAAAAAATAAATATGTAATAATAAACTTTCACCAAATTTAATCAAAATCATTCCATTAGTTTCAAGAGTTTAGTGTGACAAGACTGTTAAAATTTTTGTTATGCCAGATTTAATCTATTCGCAGTTGATTTTTACAAAATAATATCCATTAGAAATATAGATTGCGCTAACCCAAAAACACGTTTATAGTTCAAACATAATTGCGTATCTTTGAAATGTAAATCATACCAGAAATATTCTCTTGGAAACATCAAGATACCCACGTTATTTTTTTACCTATCTAATCATACCAATAAAAATAAATACACTACATAATTTATTTCACTTTTTCTTAAACGTACTAGACAGATCACCATCTCACCAGAGACATCTGGTGAGATGGTGATGAGGGGCAGGCCTTTTTAGGAGAGGCCTTATTTAATTTGATTAAATTGTAGCAGCGATATATTATAAAAATAAAAAATGTTTTAGTCAAAGTTAATTCACGCCTATGACCGGCAATTATTTGTGGAAACTGATCCGATTAAGAAGCTATTGATTAAGTGAAATTTCGCCGAATTGCGTAAAGATGCATGAAGTCCGATTTAGTATCTGTAAGTATTCTATTAAAAACTGTTTTATTGTATGTACTTATAGATGTTATACTTTTTCGTTTATATTATTAAAAGTTTATTTTTGGATAGTTGAAGGTTTATTTATCTAAGACATTCGCAATGATTATCTTCAATCATATTTTTCCTTCTGTGCGATGAGTAGGCTTTATTTCCTGACTGACGCCCACGCCGTGTTATTGGAATCCAATCTAATAGATTAAAGTACAAAAGCTATTTTCATCATATTGACCTCAATAACATCTTATTTCTGCCGCTTTTATTAGGTTTCTACCTTTGGGTTGCCAAATTCGGTAGGATTGGGGCGTTAAACTTTTGTATTAAGTTACGTTTCACTGATTATTTTTCATATCAAATTATTAACAACCCTCTGTGTCAAACGGGCGATATTCCGTGAATGGAAACAGGGGACCCAGTCTGACTCAGTGGCATTCCGCAGATACGATTGACCGAATGAGCTACGAATACCTGACTATTCAGTTGTTATTTCCAATATCAGTCGTAGATATTTACGAAACGTTTCTATAAAAACAAATTTCTATAATAGCAGTTTCTAATAGAAAACTACAATTTTTCTATAGAAATGAAGAATATAGTAGAGTGTAGGGTGGAAATAAGCAAAAATAATTAAAAGTGTCACCTCCAGGATTGAAATTTTTTTGCTGAGGAGTTGGCGCTGTGGCTACACCCGAAGACCTCCGGGACCTGAAATAATTAATTAGTATACATAAATATTTGTGGGGAAAAACGTTTTCTTTAAATATGCAGGTATGGTATAAATATAAGTTGCACATATTATTCATACTATAAACAGAAAAGTAACTGGGAGGTTTTTTTTTTACATGGTGTTACACAACATAATTATTTTATATTCAGCATTCTCTATTACATACTATGAAATACATTCGTACATCGAATCTATTATCATATTATTGTACGAGAAGATCCTCTGAAATCCTATGATAAATCGAAAATTCGGACCTTTGTTCATAACAACTATTAGTTACCAATGTCTAACACAGTTGGGGCATAACAATGGCTCTGTCTTGTAAGTATAATGTAATAAAATATATAAGGAAATATTTTGAAATATATATCATAAACATAACGTATTTAAATGAGAGCGTAAGCTCATGCTTCTTAGGAGGAAAAAGAAATTTCGTTGAAAATTTAGAACACCAAAAATAGCGTCTCTTGGCTTGTGCGTACTTTGCCTTAAGGTTTATCCATCCGTAGTCATAGCTACAAAAATTAATATAGATATTCTGTAAATAGGTAGTAAGCCAGAAATTGAATTATAATGTGTACCTATCAAACACCGGGTAAGTGTTGGTAACTTGTTTGTGGTGTTCCCGACTTCCTTTCGTAACTGATATACTATTGATTGAAAAAGGACTAAACTATCTATACTCCTACTATTAATTAAGGAATAGCAAATTTAATTCTCGTTGGTATTCTAACTCGCTTAAGCCGGGTCGATGAGCAACGACCTGATAAAGCTCGATTCATAGAGACAACTTGGCGCCAATTACACTAGCGAGTTAACTATTCACCTGGAAAAATGTCGCGAACGATTTCAAATTCTTATAGAATGGCGTACTTATGTCGTATAAGAATTCGTTTGATGTTTAATATTTCATCAAATTTCAAGGGGACTTAGATTAGATTTAAATGCAACAAATTAATTTGCATACAAAAGTCAATTCTAGGAACTGAAAATTATGTCTTTATTCGATAGTATGATAAATGAAAGAATTAGATTTATTTTGAGTAGTTTTTTATTAAATTTAACCTTACCCTTTATTAAAAAGTATCTCAAGATTTATCGTTTTGTCGCCTTTTAACGCTTGGAAAGTAAGGAAACTTCTAATATCTTTGACCTTTCAACATTTCGTTCGTGACTTATGGGCACCATACTATCTGTTAGAACATAGCCTAAGGATCGGACTATATAATCTACAAATGTAATATCATTTATGTCTATGTAACTGAGTCGGTACTTAAACGTTTGTAAGCACTGGACCGTTTAATTAAATTATATTTGCGCCAGTTCTGTTGTCCAATGAAGGAATATCAAGTTCGAATCATTAGAAAGAAACAAACAAGAGTTATTTTATCAATAAAAACCCGTCCAAAGAGGAAAAATACATTAATTGTTGTAATCATTTATCAAATTGGGTAAGTCATTGAGTAGTTATAAACTGATATGAAACGGGCATATATACAAATCAAACGTATAACCCTCCTTTTGGGCTTCGCCGCAGCCGGTTATATCTCAGTTATCCCAGAACTCTGTTACTTTAAGTTATCTCAAAAAGTGCTAAATTAATTTACATTATATAGTACGAAACGAAAATAATATCAAAATCGATTGATAATAATTGGCGTTTGTCGTTGGACTTACAAATATACAAAAAATATGATTGAAGTTAGAAGAAAAATAGCTATTGTTTGAAGTTGATTAATCATATGAGCAAATAAACATGAATGATCTAGTTTTTCTATTTAATTTCAAGATCTACAACCGTAAAAGAGACCACTTTGGCTGATTTGATGAAAACCTTATTGTACTAATTCGAAAAGGTTTTCCTTTCTCGCATCCCGCAATATCGGCTGGGAATATTGAGGAAACTATCCGTAGAATAACAACCTCATTACACTTTGTTTTTTTAGAAAGCTTCGTCAAAAGATTACTTTAAATATTTTTTTTAAATTAATTTTAGAATATGAGTAAGTTGAATGATGAGTTGAATAATAAATGATACATTGTTTACAATTATACAGATCTTTGGCAGTGTAACAAGGTAACATACTTGATACACATTATCTGAAAAATTGACGCTAAACGCAAGCAAATTTTTTTTTAAATGTTACGATTGTTACTATATTATATAATTCAAAGTTGGTGCTGTAGATTTTGAGATTTTTATATTGAAAATAAAAACCTCATACTTTTCTGTTTACAATATTAATATTAAAAAAAAATTAGCGAAATTCAATCACCTCCCATGTTTTAATTTCAAATATACTGTGCAATAATACTAATTATTAATATTAATTATGTTAATAACACAGATACACCCTTCTCTTTGCGAAAGGTTAAGAATAAGAATTATTATTAGCGTAACAATATTATTATTATTTATTATTATGTTATATTACTTACAATAAGTGTGATGAATGAACTTACTTAGAGGCTGGCACATTGGTGAGGCATAAAACGTTGTTGCGAACACTACGCAGACTGGCTAAGACCTGCGCAAATGGCGTAACGATCAAGTCTTCTCCATGGCTGTGAACAAAATTATTACAAATTAATTATGAAATAACAAAACAATAACAGTGTCCTTGATTATAACAAAAAATTTAGATACGATAAGCATTTTCCCTCCATTAATAATCAATTGAAAAAAATGGACTCCACTGCTACTGCAGACCTTTGATGTTCTTTGTTTTTTTTTTTTACTTTTAATCAACCAGCATTCGGTAAGCCCGTAAAAGGTTTTATATAGATTATCATAATATAGTTTAAGCACACCATCTCTTCCCAGATAATCTATAACCTCTCAAACTCCGACCCCTGTACTTTGACTTAAATAACATTAAATAATCATAAACTAGCTCTTTAAAACTTTTAAGATTGATGTAAATAATATTTTCAGAAATATTTTGCGCCAAGGGCCACCATTAAAATCGTGCCTTATATGTTAATTTAAGAAAAAGATTATTTAAAAAATACATAGTTGTTTCTATTTGCTATCAACGAATAATACTATAAAATAATCTAATGAAACATTGGTGAAATAAAGCATATCAAATGTAGATAAAAATAAACTATAGCTGATAAAATATATAACAAGACTTATATGATTATTAAGGTACTTAATTAATAATCATAAAAAAAATATTGATTCGTTTCTTATAAACAACTAGTTTAAATACTACGGTATTGAATTTAAGTATGAAAACTTATCGATCATAAGAAACTGTTCAAATCACTTAATTATCAAATTTCTTCGTAGACATAAGGGCTACAATAAAGTGCTACGAGAATTTGCTACCGCCTCCGGGCATTACTTGGCAATTTGACGTAAGATCTAAGTCAATATTTTGAGTAGGTACCTATATAATATTTAGATTTGTACTTTAAACGCCGAATTATGGTTCCCCAGAAGAAACACTAAATCCATCCCACCTCTATTGTTCACCGCAGATAATATCCGTAGAAGTAATCCAATTTATTTTACAACAGAATTGTATCTTCTATATTGTGTACGAAAAAATATTGTACTTTGTATATAAACTTTATACTATAAAGGTAAAATGTATATGAATAAAAATCATAATGTCAAAGTTTACATAACGGTTTATCGTAACTCACGTCAGTCACCAATTTGGTCTTAAGATGGAAAGACGAATTTGTTGATCGCATAAATAAATGGGTAACCATTGCGAACTGTGATGTTATTCAGTCATACTGGTATATCTACTTAGGAGCCTTATTGTCGAATAGCGGTGGGTGAATAAATTAAACGCCGTATGACTATCGCGAGGTTATCGATGGACAGACTGAGAAGTGTAATAACACTGTAGGGTGAAACATGGAACTTGTAAGGGACAAGAGCTCGCGGTATGGATGATATGGACCGATCAGATTAAACATGCTCTGAATGATCCAGTCCATGAGTGCACCAGAAGAGCAGCAGCCTGTGAGGGTTGGCGCAGGATTGTTGTTGTTGTTGATGTAATTCGCTTGAGCGAATAAAATCGACTTCAACGTATTAGCCACGACCACTCTGTATCATCGCCTATGAAATAACGTAACTACTCGTAACAATAAGCTATTTTTATCGTTAGCAAAATTTCAAAGAACTGACCCTAAATGACTATTAATATTTCACACAACTTTGAGCAGATTTTTTACACAAAATACTCGATTTAACAAATTTATACTATATAATTAGATCTTTATGAGCCTCTTTCTAATGAAAGAGCTAATACTTTGAAGCAAGTCGAAGCGATTAATAACGGTAACCTTAATTAGGCTTTTTTCTATCCACAAGCCATAAAAGATCATAAAGAATAATGTGGCTTAACAATTTCACAACATTATTGTTAATAAAAGAGATTTTACTAACAATTAATACATATTGCGTCGCAAACTGCGATTTTATCGGCGTTTATCATACTATAAGTTCTGTTAAGATAAGAGTATCCTCTTGGTTATATTCACTGATTTTTTGGTAACATTAACATATTTATTGTAATTTATATAAATAAAAACTTTTTGCCAAAATATATAATACATACAGGCATAACTTCCGAACGACTTGATCAGATTAGGAATATAATATTTACATTATTTGGGAATTAAAATAGACATGATATGGCTATATAATACATGATACATATAATAGATTTAAGATATTAAATTTATATTGGAACATTTTGAGGGAAAGATACAATATATGTATTAAATTATGAGTTTTGAATAAGATTAAATATTAATAATACAATTTTTTCGGTTGAATTTAAAAATCTAAATTTAATTTGAATAAATTTAAAATATAAGAAAGATAACCAAACCTCTTACAACGTGATAAAACATCAAATTACTTGTTCTAACCCTACAATAAGTATTTCCAATTAAATTTTACCATACATATTACATACACAAAACTTTATTTTTATTTATATATTTTACTAGTGGACCCCGCGAACTTCGTATCGCGTCAAAGTTTCGAATAATTAAGTGTCACCTATAACGTCATTCCATAGAAAATGGATGAGGAAAATGTTTTTCTTTTATTTTATTTTTTCGAAAATTTTCTAAATTTTTCTCTCCGTAAGAACCATCCTTGTACTTCAAGAAATATTATAAAAAAAGAATTGGCCAAATTGGTCCAGGCGTTGTTGAGTTATGCGCTTACCAACACATTTTGATATTATAGATTTATATATAAGATGAAAACCGCGCATTGTATATTTACAATGTATATCCATACTAAAATGTATTCTTTACGATTAAGCGCTTAAATGGAGTAGACACGAACATCATTCAGATTTAAAATAGGAAATAAAGCATGTATAGTGAAGTCCCGTGTCCCAATTCACATATGTTTCACTGATCGATTTTTTTCTTTAAGAGCAAGTAGGTGATCAGCATTCTATGCCCTGCCGAGACTGAGTTTTTTTTCATCTCAACCGGGAACCGAACCCACGACCGTTGTAGATTGTAATTGATAGATTGCTTACGCGCACCAGAAAGGGGTTAGGAAATCAAGGGACGTGTACATATATTTTTTTTTACTTATCAATTACATTACTAATGTGTGTGATGCCTTGTTCTTGAAATGTGTTTTATTAGTAATAAAAGTAGTAGTATTTATTAGTAATTTTTTTGCTTTAAGTAAGTAATGTATAAAATATTCAATATTTATTCATGAGTAGAGCTCGATAAAACGTCCAAGTATTATGTAGATTACATCTGTGGACCTAAATTTTGTTTCTCTACAAGCTAATACAATGATAATAAGCAATAACATTTTCATGTTCTGTAATAATTATTTATGAAGTCTGTAAGGATATTGAACTCTGTCCAATAAGCTTAAAAGATGGACATCTATGGGACATATTTTGATAATATCAAAAATAATATTCACATATAATATGAAGATATAATATTGAATTATGTAATAGTTTAGATATATGTACATCTCTTAGTAAATAGACGTGCTCATGACTTCATACACATCACTAAAAGATGTTTCACTACATATTTCACTCTGTATGGGAAGCGTGTCATAATGACTTTGACTTAAGGTCCTAAGGATGAGGCTGAGGGCATCCACAGTACGACGCCATCCAGCATGGTCTAGACTCTAGAGCTACGCGCTTCAATTCACTGCCACATTAGGTTTAAGGGCCCAGATCGTAAAAACCACCGAAAAGAGTGTTACGATTTTTCATATCTAACCTATTTATTTATGATTGATAACAGTGATAATTTGTATGTATTAAAATGAAAGACCATAAATTATTCTCCTTCTCATTTTAACTCTTAAAACCGTATAGTTATTATATAATAAACGTCAACAAACGCACAAAATTGAGAAAAAATGCAAGAACATGCATTCGTATTTTTCAGATTCAACCCAGTAAATCAATACAAATTGATAAAACAAAACACTTTTTGAACACAGAAGAAACCAATAAATAGAAATATGTACTTTTTTTGTACCTTTACAAACAGTCTTTCTCTTTTAAAGCCCTAAAATCTTTACATTTTTTACGTAAATTCTCCATAGAAAAATGTACAAGAAATCACGCGCATTGGCGATCGACGCGATGCCTAGGAATTAGGACTCTAAATTCTAATCGCCAGTGTGACTATTATAACTATTAACTATACTACTTTTGAATTGGCGTAACTGCTAGGAGCACTGGATATATTTTACACATACGGTAACAATTAATAACATTTAAGCAAACTTATGATTACAATACAAATGTTTTAGAAGTTATAATCGCTATGGAGTCCATAAAATTTGTAAGCAAAAGCTTCAATTCCAAGCGATCACGGTCAAAGATGTAGTGTCGACATTTGAATGAAAGCGAATGATAAGAAATTATCATTTCGAATACAAACATTCACACAAATGATCTTATTCACGCGTGTATGGTGAATCAGGAAATTCGGCGCAAAAAACAGAGACGTGAATCACTTAGCCATGGAGACGGTTTATAAAAAATGATACACGATGTGCTATTTAAAACAAATTACAGAGTGTCATAGTTGAACTGAAATATGGTGATATATAGATATTTAAGTTACGCAATTTCAACAAATCATCACGTGCAACATTTCTTAATCACTTGGCGTTGGCTACTGGAGTGGTGCCCAAAACACGAATAATTGTGCTTCAACGTCAAGAAAAAGTCAAAAATGATGACTGGTTTAAAAAAATTGTTATTGGGTGACTAATAAACCAAAAACAACATTAAACGTAGGTAGTTGACAAGAACAGAGTAAAAATACATTTGTAAATTAAGTGAAGCTAGTGCTAGCGAGGCGGATGCTATTTTATTAATATAGTTAAATTGTTTATTTAGAAGGCGTAATTTGAACCCAGGACCTCCGGCGCATCACACAGACGCGTAAACCACTGAGGCGGTTAATGATTTGTCTTCCAACAATCCCTTTGTTCAATGTTCTTTCAAAAGAATTAGAACAATTAAAATAATATAATTTTCATAGTAATCCAATTACATTGTTATAAGTAACTTTCTTGTTGAAGTTACGTATAATTATTTTACAAAATATATAAATCCTTTACTTATTAAATCTAAATTAATCTATGTTGTCGACATATTTGATACATACTTAACTTCAATATTAATTTAGTAAGGTAAAGTTCAGGTAGGTTTTGGTTAGTCGTTTAGTTTTAAAACTTAAACCGATAATATTTCTTTAGCAGATGGATGAGACAATTGATAGTTGACATTAATTAATTGCTTGCTTTCAACCAATGTAAGCGAGAACTTTAAATTGAGACGGATAAGTACTTGAGATTCAATTATTTACCCGGTACATGAAGGGTCTCCTGTATACTTTGATTTGTTAGCAAATTTCTAATTATAGGGACATTCCGAGACGAGGGACGGAGCCAAATCACGTACTTATTGGCGTTAAATTGAATAGTCTCATTCTAGTACCTATTACGATTGAGCTCGTTGAGTTGCGCAAATTCCACATGTAAACAGTTTTATTATACCATTTCTGCGCTGAAGCATAGAATAGAAAAGTAGCTGAGCTGTTCTTTAATTATGTTGTTTACATGGTTAATCGTGGTTCTTTAAGTTTCTCTCAATAAGATTGTAAATTTAAAAACTATTTACTAAAAAATAATTGAGAGAGATTTGTTAGCATGAAAAAAGTCGTAGCGGCAAGGATCTGAAAAGACACATATGGATCCGTATGGATACTATGGAGCGCACATTAAAACGGAGTTTGAAATGTGCGCTGCTCAATCTTAAATATTATTTTAGGGCTATAATCTTCATATTTTGAATATATTGTGAATGTTCATTCTAATCCAGATAGATAAAGCTCTGAGACGAGCAGGTCAAAAGCTCCCATTATCAGTTAAGACACATTAAGAAAATAACAAGCTTAGACAAAGTGAATCATTTACGATAGGGTGTTCATAAGCAAGTGCTCTTTCCTCGCTTATCAAAAAAGAATTAAGTAAATCTATGTAACCAATTTATAGCTGCAACTAAACCTAAAAAGATTCTTATGTATTGAAATTAATTATGTATGGTCCGATCAATTCGTAAATATTTAACAGTCGAATTTTTTTAAATGAAACGCTATATTGGATACTTGTTTGCACTGTAGTCGGGTTTTGTATCGGAATAGCTTGTTTTAGCCTATAAATAAGCCTGGTGTAATATATTCTTATAGATTATTGTTTGCACGCACTACTTCTCTTAAGCCTGTTACTTATTCAAAGTATTGAAGTTTTCTGATATAGTCATAAACAAATCAATATTAAGTAAGTATTGCTTTTCAAGTTTTAATAAACCCAGCGAGCTCTATTCTATTACTGGTAACCGAGATAAGCCACTCAGAAACGTGCTTTGCGAAGTGTGAATGTTTTTAGTCACTCAGAATAAATACAATGAAGTAGGACAAACAGTGCTTTTAATATAGAGATTGCAATGTTGCACTTTAATAGGATTTCTTACAAATTCTACAATGAGATCCGAAAGTATATGTGTTTGTATTTTTAACACTGTTGTATTAGTGGCTATCGTCCAGAAAACAATCTATAGGAAGCATACAGCATTCCGACTTGATTTTTGTATACATAACCTGGGCATTAATGATTTTAGCTAGTCAATGATTTTGACAAAGTCGCATAGAAATAGCTTGGATCCTTTCTATTACTCGTATAAGGATTGGTATCCATTTTCGTAGCTCAGTTGGTTACATGACTATCAGACAATACGGATTCCGAAAAAGGTCCTAGTGTTTAATATTCGAGAAAAAAAAGGTGCGATTCGGAGGTTTAATCACCTACTGCCCTGTAAAAAACTGAACAGTGAAATTGGCGTTATGGGTAGCATGGCTAGCTTTTGCTTAATATTAGATGAAACTCCATTTGCGTCCTGCTTTTTAAGTCTTACAAATTCATCAAGCACATAGGCCCTTACGTCCGGAGAACGGACATCACGTATGATGATTTTTAAAACTTATTCCTTAACAAGATTTAAATAGCAAAAACTATTTTTTTATTTCAAAACAAAATAAAGTTTCTTACGCACCTCGTCATTTATAAAACTGTTATTTCACATTTACTTTTAAATAATATATTTCTTGTCACAATTTTTTTTTTGTGAATGCATGTGGATTTGTCAAATGTTATTTTTAATTTCAATTTAAAAGAGGTTGTATCGCTTTTAGGTTTGTATATAATAATCTAATAATATATGAAGAAATTGTGAATGTTCACTCTAAACCAGCTAAATAAAAGCTCCGTGACGAGCAGGTCAAAAGCACCCATTATAAGTGAAGGCACATTAAGAATATAACAAGCGTACACAAAGCGAATCATTTATCATCTTTTTTAATACTTTCATAGAAAATAAAGCTATGTTTGATATTATTAATTTTCCACAGACCTTGTATGTGAAACTTTTGACAAAAATATATAATCACTTAGTTTAAGACAAAAATATATGCCTAATATAGAATATCGGCAGTTTGTTATATTTATCAGATTTCTGCGCAAAGAAGCCCCAAATAAACATATTGAACTGATATTTCGATACGAATTTGTATCAAAGGTTTTCCTACTTCTTGCTTTGAAGATTGCAATAGCATAAAAATATACTTAGGTATATTTTATTTACTCCCACTTGCAGCCTTCTTCAAAAGGATCATATTTTACCCACCCATCCACGTAACATTATTGAATAAAATTGTGTAAACAAATAGTGATAAATTTTTCATTTTCCCATTCAAATATCGCCATACGTTTTGGGTTTTATTTTTTATCTGAACTTTTATTCTCAAGTATTATTATCGTATTGAAATTTACTTTACGTAGCCATTAAAAGTGACATCCCGTAGCCCATGGGGCTGACACATTTCTGCAAATCATTGAACATTTTCTTCATAAGCAGCAGTCTACCTAACCCAAAAAAAAATTGTTTCTACGGAACCCAAACTCAGGATCGTCGGCGCAACAGACAGATACCTTAATCGCACAGCCAATGAGGCATTTACCGTACACACCACAGCCATTAACACACAGTCACTAAATGCAAGTGATTCTTCAGTTTGGTTACTAATATTATATTGGCTTCATCAATACTTTATTACCGAGGTTTATCAAGCCAAACAATGAAACAACGTTGACATTTTGGTTTAAACCAGTATGATAGTGATTGAATTGCAAATTACGTCACGAAATTAGCAACCCGCATTATCTCTTAATTTCACGTATCGACAAAATGAAATCGTATCGTATCGTATTGAAAGTTAAATATTACCCATTTTGTGATCAGTCTACGGTTGATAGGTCTTTAAAAATATTTTTTTAAATTATATACTTCAATATAAATTTCAAAATAAAATTCAATAGTAGGATAAGAATAGAGACAACAATTACAACGAATAATTAAATTAAAATCATGCGGGAGTAGATTTCTTTGACGTTTCATTGCTTGTAAAGGTAATTATTTTTCACTGGAAATCCAACTTAGGACCGACTTGTACGTCAAACGCATTACCAACTTAGTTGAGTTCGTTTCGATGTATATGCGATAATATGTGCATATGATTTTGTAAGAATTTATTGTAATTTAAACTACTCAGTATTTATTTAAAAATATATTTTTATATTTAGATATAATGTTTCAGTTAAATAGATTAACTATTGTTATTTTATATACTTCAGATGTTTTTAATAAAGGTTGTTCTAAATATGTATTATATAAAATGATTTATAATTCGATGTGTCGTTATAAAACTTGCAAACTGAAAATGATTGCAAAATGTTATAATGAAATTCTTACTTATTCATACAGAATTTCTTAAAATAATGTCTAAGCATAACTTTGTACCTACTTTAATAAGGGTCTTGGGAACATTAAAGTTTTGGGTGAGAATAACGCATAAAATATTCATGATATTGTCTTGTTTACTTCGGTCGTTATTTATAGTGCAATAATTGTTTGATAATAACACGGTAAGCGGATCATCTGTCGAAGTAAGACCTGTCTTGTGCAATCACTACATAGTACAAAGTTGCTTCTTCTTCCCCTATATCCCTTTGTATGCTTAAATCTTTAAAACTACGCAACGGATTTTGATGCGGTTTTTTTTTAATAGATAGAGTGATTGAAGAGGAAGGTTTTATACCCGTGCAAAGCCGGAGCGGGTCGCTAGTGTAAAATAAATTGTACATTAAATGTATAATGGAAGAAACTATATTTTTTAGAACAAAAACTTTTTTCTCGAGACTTCATCCTTTTTTTTAATAAGTCTATGTTTCCCAAGCTCAAGTTTATCTCTATATCGAATTTCAAGTCGCTAGCAAAAGCTTGTTATTATTATTATGATTAGGCTATTGACGTGCCGCTTCGACCAAATTTGATCTATTGTGGCAGCCCTTTATAGTTCATTACTGATTCCCGTAGAATCCAGAAACTTCCAGATTCTTTGGGCTGTAATGTGTTGTACCTCGTCGGGTTGCAGTACATGTCGCCCTAGGTAGGTACTTTTTTATGCATTAGTGGTCCGCAGGAGCAGAGGATGTGCATAAGCTTGTTGTTAATAAAAAATATATTGAAATATAAAATATTGTAAAATTGCGTCGCATTTTTCTTCGAGAGCATAAAACGCCACGAAGAGAAAATCCAGACAAGAGGAAAGCCCCAATAAGTCGACAACTGAGTCGTATTTTCTTATTACTATTTACGATATCTTGAGATGATCACTAGCTTTTGCCCGTGACTACCTTATCCTATTTCTGTATCTACGACAATATTCGACAATGAATAACTTCCATACAACCTTCCATCCCCTATTTCAACCACTTTGTATTTATTTCACAATAACAGATAGCCTATGTTATTTCCTAGGTTTTAGTCTGTATCTGTGTCAAATTTCATCAATATCATCAAAATAAAAAGACGGAAACAGTGGTGATAAATAAAATTCATGTAAAATTCAACAAGGACATACATAAAACTGTCATGTTTTTCATTGAAAGGCTCACTTTTTAGTGCGTTTGGAAGTCGGTTTTATTTCTTATTTCAAATTAATTTATTTTATACTTTTAAGTGGCTTTTCTAAACCGTTTAGTTTGTTACCATACATTCATACTCATATAATAAAATGAAACTATGACATGCACGGTGTGATTTTACTCCCACATTAATTTACTTAATTTTCTTTATCTCCAGCATTATACATAAGATCTTATTGACTTTACTACAATATAAGACCGAGATATAATGGGTAATTAGGAAACCATTCGTGATAGTTCTTATTTTATCGAGAAATAAGGAATTAAAATAGACGCGGTATAACGTACCTACGCGTGTACGATCGGCTTTTTCCCGTTCAGAAGGTTTCCTCCTTTATCTCAAAAATATGGTTTAAATTTTCACTGAGCTTCGTCAAGATCTTTTATATATACCAGGTAATTAGTTAAATGAAAGTATTACACTTTACCTTAATTTTATATCTCATGGAGGTTTCTTTGGACTTCCAAATTGAAGTCATTAAAAATTATTGTTCATTGCTACTTCTACATCTCTAAAACTATTAGTCAAGTTGTAATAATTCTTAATTATTATTATTATAAATTAAATAATGAATTTAAAAACATCTCATTTATTGATAAATGTTCACATTGCATACGGTGTTATTCAAATAAGAATAAGAAATTTGCCCAATATAAAGTCGCATACGAAAGCTATAGAAATACATTTAATATATGTATTTATAACAAAAGGAAAAATGAAAACAGGTAGGTAAATAGTTTCGCTAGTATTTTTATAAGATATATTATATTCCTTTGAGTTTCTAATAAAACCTCAAAGGAGCAATAGTTCAATTTCATAAATATAGGCTTTAAATCGAATGAGATTGAGAGATTTATCTATTTTAAGAGCTCGTGGGAAATTTGTCCGATGTTGCTCTCCCGATGGGTCACGAATACCTATTAAAACTTTGATGGACTTTTTCGCAATGACTATATTTCAACAGTTATCTAAATATGTTGTTTGTTGTTCGTATATAACAACTTTTTAACTAAATGCATTAAAAAAATTCTCTATCTATCTGCGTATTTATTCCGGTTAATTTCTTAAACTAACTGGCTGTACGCACAACTTTATCCACGTGATTAAAGTTTTGTTGTGATAATCTCTGATTCTTATTTGATAGCTTTTTTATAATCACTCAACCGCACGTGCCAAGTGGAAGTAGTCGCAGACAGTGGTAGAGTTCATACTTAAATCATACCTAAACATTCATTATTTTAAGCTGGCTTTTAGAAATGCCATGGCACGATATAATAATTGTATAATATATAATATAATACTATAGAAGAAATAAGATAAATAACTCCAAACTTCAAGAAGTTTACGATTAAATATTGAAGAGCTCTCTTCAACTTATATTGTCATTATAAATTATATCGAAGTAAATCTGAGGCTTGAGACAATAGAACAACAGAAAATACTAGTAGTTAAACTTATTTATCTCGCTTATACTCGCCACTTTGACTGCGAAGAATAAGACTACTGCAGATTTCTTTAAGATCATGACTTCTTTGAGACAGGTGCAGATAACTTCAATATTTTTACAATTAATTGTACAACAACCACATGGACGAGGTATGCGTCAAACATATGAAAATGTTAATTATGTACTCTTATATCTCAAGAAGCTTAGAGAATTTTATAGAGAATTAGGATCTTAGATCTATTAATCTATGCTTATGAACTTGTGTATATAATGTAAAGTGATATAAAGATAAGATAGGGATATACTATATGATAAGGAATCGTTGGTGTGAATTTACTAAATTAATATTATATGTTCTATCGCAATAGTATTACATTGTAGGTAGTAATATGTTGCCGGCACGTGTTTCCAATTATGCGCTCATGTAAGAAATCTAGGCGTAGGAATTAATGTTAAACAAGAGTTATGGAAGCATACATAATTAAGTACTATATTGTTTCTCATAATTATGTATTTAAATAAATGAAAAAAAAAAAATATTTGTTTATGTTAAGATCTCCAATACTCAAGTATTAAGTATTTGTACAAGACTTGTTAATTAATTTTTTTTGTAAATACAATATTTATTTAATACTAACATTATTAGCGATTGCAAATGTCTTTAAAGATAAAAAATAGCCTTTTATCAGTTGCTATCTATATCCACACAATCTGTTCATTAATTTAACCGGTACAGCATAACAAACAGATTTTCTTATTAATAATATTGGTAAGGATAACAAATTTAAATACTTTTTTGTTTACGAATAATGAACGAACTGGAAATTGACATAATAGTTTTTAGTTTATTTTACAAAAATACAAATCCTTTTTATTAAATCGGTATCTAAGATCCAATTTCCTTGGTACTAAGTTCAAGGTAGAACAGTATTCTACCTGAGTTTATTGAATTATTTTTATCACATCTTCTGTGACCTTTGAATTTTGATAGAATGTCATGGGCAATAGGACTTCAATGAGGCTTTTTAGCGTCTTAAGAGGCATTTTCGTAAGGAATATTATCGTTATAAACATCGCATCTCAATGATCTAAAGATGAATGTGCTTCCATTTGCAAATACTTATTAAAATGAGATACTAATATTACAATACTCAAATCGTAACCTAAGCCGATTAAAACTTACAAAGTTAACCAAAATATATCTAAAGTGATATGATACAATAGTTAAGTTGAGCAAATTTAATATTATATTCAGTCGAAATTACAGCCTCCATAGCTCAGATAATCAAGGATAGAATTAGTTTTGTTTAAATCTTAAATAAAATTGTTAGTAGATTTTCCATCATCAACAATTAGTTAAGTTATAGCATTTGTCTATTTTCTGCCCGTCTAAAACCAGCCAGCACTTGCTGTCTGTGCTGGCTGGTTGGCTGGCTAAACATGAAATTTTCAAAAGATTTAATCAGTAATCAACTTATTGCAGATCAAAAGTTTAACGTAATCTAAAAAATCCTTCCGATACTAGAATATACTGATTCCAATAAGTAAAGCCATATAAAGGACTGAATATTAAAAAGAAAGATTAAAATCCAGGACTAAGCCTCAATACAGACAGGTACTATTTTTAAACTGCCCAGCAAAAATCAATGCCGAAGATATGATTGCACGCTTTACAAAGCTTTGAATATTCTGTGCTTTTTATTTCATAGAGTACAAACGTTCTCATTTCTTGTTGTATTGGTATTAACTATTTTAGTAACATTTGTCTTGAATCCTAACATCTTAACAATGATAACTATTTTTATTAATCAAGCTAAGTAGGTCAATCGTGCGATATTCGATGAGTGTTGCGCGAAAGGTCCTGCTTGCCTATAAACAAAATGATTTCTATTTCAACTTGGTATTATAAATGAACTTAGATTTTCTCTAAATTTCGTCATTAGTTAAATGAAAATATAACAGTTTACCTTAATTTAATATCGCATGTATCTTTGGAGTTCCATATTGAAGTATTTGAAAATTATTGATTGTTTTTTTACCTCTATAACTACTAGTTTTAATAATTCTTACTTTTTTTATTAGAAATTAAAAAATCAATTAAAAAATATCTCATTTATTGAGAAAGATTCATATTTCATTGGGTATTATGCCAAAAAGTATAACGTGGTCGCTAAAATTTCAACGATTACTTCAGAAATTGGCCCAATATACTAAAAACTATCATAATCTTATATCATATTCAACGTATCATAAATATTTTTTAATGAAAAATTAGGCAGAGATAATATAAAAACTTGAATCTTCCGCGCTTTATTTATGCAGAAAGTGAGTTATTTTAGGTTATATGCCATATAAGCCATAAATGAATCTCCTTACGCAATTGGTTTTAGTAAATTTAAGAAGTAAATATTTTACATTAAACTTATATAGTTTGCGTAGAAATAAATTGGTATAAAACGATTTTTTAATCAATTCTAAATATTTATTACACCTCGAAACTGACATCTTTTGACCAGTCAAAATTATAAAACCCCTCTTTTTGTGTCAAAAAAAAATATATATTGTTGAAATAAGGCTCTTTAATTAAGGCTCGTCCACTATCTCATCTGTTAAAATTATTTACGTGGCTTGTATACCCACAGTCCTGTGGGAATTGTGTTAGGTATGTATCATATTATACCGCGTCTGTAGTTAAAGTGGCTTATACGTTTGGCATTTAATGCATGGTACACCAGATACCGATTCTGGAGAAACAAATATGTTGATTGGGTCGGCATAAAAGACTGTAGGACTTAAAGCCTGTAATGAAATTGCGTTGAAAGAGATGTAGAAATTACTATTGTTTAGGTATATAGTAATTAAAATATTATTATATATTGCATACCAAGGTTACAGATGTGACATATTGCGTCAAGAAGCTTAAGTGGAGGTAGACAGGCCACATGATGAGGAGCAAAAAGGACAAATGGGCTAAGGATGTGACCAAATGGTGTCCAAGACAACACAAAAGAAAGAGAGGGAGACAGCGTCGGAGATGGGAAGACGACATCATAAGAATAGCAGGCGCCACATGGAACAGGAAGGCATGAGACCGTACTCTATGGCAAGCTTTAGGGGAGGGCTATGCTGAGTAGCAAGACAATCTTTGCGAAACTGGTGTCAATGTTACATATTTTATTGTAGTATATAAGAAATATGTGTTTATAAGATTGTTTAATAAAGGCTTTATTATTATTATTAATTAAAATATAGACATTAATTTGGTATGTCTTCAGGCTTTAACACGTTTACATAAAATCCGTTGCGCCCTACCTGGTACTTTAAGAGTTACAAAGATATTATACCTACCATTTATTAGGTAGGTTATATTATTTAAGGTTCGAATTTTAAAATATTTACGGTCAGAGGACAACAAAGCGAGCCAGCTAACAAAGATTGAAAATTTTATCTTGCACGTCCCTACTCAGCGATTTGCCCACCAGAATAAATACGAATGTTGCGGTGATTCGCTAACTGTTTGCTAATACCATCGAAACGCTATTTTTTGACAGAGTTTGTTCTTACCAACACAACTTTACATGTTACTTATTATTTCTCATATAAAACGAGTTAATTAGATATTGTAAAATTTCGCGTATTTTTTTAAAAGAAGGTACAGCATTGAAAATTTAATATCCATTCTTAACAATTAAGATAAACAAATGGGTGAAATAAACAAAAATTGAATCAATGAATTCATAATTTAAATTTGTCTGAAATTTCAGATACAGTAAGTATAACAACATGCTTAATTAGTTATTCAACAGAAATCATTAAAATAAACTAAGTACTACCTCCACGGCTTATAAAATTCCTTTAACAAAATGCTTATTTTACCAATGAAATATGCTATACAAAAATCTAGTTCGAGTTATTTTTGCCCGTGTTTTAAATCTACAAGTCACCATTGGTTAGGGATTTATTAGTAGTCAGCCTATGTTAGACGGTAGATGGTTTCATAGTAATTCGTAGTTAGGTATAAAACAGGTAAAAACTATTATTTATTACGACTTATTCAAAAGTATTACGATAAGGCTTAGTGCACATTGCGTATTTTACGGCCGCGATTTTTTTTTCTGACGGTTTATACCTAAATAGCGTTCTGAATCGTAACCAACATGCGTATTGAATAAAACTCCTTGCAATTTTTGTCTGTTTCTATCCACTTCTCAGCTGAGTTGCACGTATCTAAATGGAAAACCGAACAGATCTTCATTTGCCTTTTACTATGGCGTAAAAGAGATAAAGAGATGTCACCAATACTGGATTTACCCTTTACGGCACTAAGACCTATGAAATATTTTTTTTGTAGTCTAAACAATGCGTGCTAAGCTTTACGTCGATGTTTTCTTAATAAATATGATTTAAACTATTAATTTGACGTTTAAGTAAAAAAGCTCGCAGTAAATTTTTCTTTAAATCAACTGGATTTCACACTTTTCTTTCCGATTTTTTATAGGACATAAATTACATACATACTTTGAGTTTCTGTTGTATAAGAAACACGTAATTTTGGTGTGGTATAAACAAACATGTTGACTTCTTCGTCTCAATATCAAAGTAGAAAAATATGGAATTTTTGTTAGTGGTTATGTTTTCAAAATAAATATTTAAGTATATATACTTGTAAAAGATTGTGTGAAAAAATCCTGCGTGCTAATTGGATAATTTTTCCTTAAATCCACCCCTAGTTATGCTTCCGGAATTAAGTAATGAAGCAGTCGCTTAAGTAGGTATACAATATACATATTCATTCATAATATTAGCGACTTTGTTTTCGACGTTCGTTTTGGAAAATATGTTTTGAACGCCAAAAATTTATTTAGATTTATTAAAATAATTTTTTGGATTAATAAACATTTTTTCAAAATTTCATCGAAAAGTATGTAAGAGTAAAAAGCTATTCATATCGGTGCAAAGAATTTCAAATCAAATATAAATTATATGGGTGATTTTATTTCATTACATAGTAATTGGCTATACGGTTTCCGCTTTAGTAAGCTCGAGCTTTTCAAGAAATATTTTGCTTTTACACGATTTCTCGTTTAGCGGAATTGTCAAGAAGCTGCGGGTCGTCTCATTTTTGCCATTAATATTATTATTAGTTTTATAAAGTGAAAGTCGAATACAAAAATAATATACCTACACTTATTATCTAGCCTCATCTGGATTCTTGTAGAATCTAGAATTAAAATTAGAGATGTTTTTTTAGTTCGTTTCTTGTAATCAATAAGAGCGCGTTCGCACAACGATATTTCACAGCGCGAATTTTTTTCCGCAATTCTGTAACACCAATATTGAATCTTATGGAAGTATCCGCACCGGAAAAAAATCGCGCGAAAATAAAATCTGTGATTTGATACAAATTGAACGCGCTGCAGTGCGATATTTTTCCGCGCAAAAAAAATTCGCTCTAAATGAATTATTGATATATTTTGATACATTAAAAGAAATAACATGTTAACACATCAAAATTTTGTTGTAATATGGCTTTAATAGTTAATAGTTATAGTGTACTAGTAGTAATTAAAACAACATTTGATGAAGAGGGTAGCACAGCATTGAGCGCGTGCTACCGTCAGTGTGCCTATAAAATATATTATAGACTAGCAACCCGCCCCGGCTTTGCACGGGTATAAAACATATAAAAACCTTCCTCATTAATCACTCTATCTATTAAAAAAAACAGCGTCAAAATCCGTTGCGTAGTTTTAAAGATTTAAGCATACAAAGGGATATAGGGGAAGAAAAAGCGACTATGTTTTATACTATGTAGTGATGATGATATATGAGAATACATATATCTATGTATAATACCTGTGATAATTTATATGCTTATCTTGGGATTTTAATTTAAAATGATTGCGAATATATTTTTCATTCATCTGAATAATTTATGGTTCAAGATAAAAGGTACTCACGCATCACGCCTAGTGCGTTCATCCCAAAACTTCTCCCAAAATGAGGAGCGGTTTCTGAAGCGTAAAAAGCTGGTGCTTAGAGTCCTTGGAAGCGTGCTACTGCTTGGACCGATTCCAGTAGCCATGCTATGTTCCGAAGCTGAACTTTTTGTGATAAATCCGCCAGCTCCCAAACCTACGGATTGGGACCCCGACCGCTGCATTTTGTTTTCTTATATTCCAAACTACATAATCTCACTATCAAACTGTAATTAAACTGAGTTCAGCTTTACTTAACTTTCACTTTTATCATGTTAAACCAGTGTCAACGAATAGATTAAACTATCTCACAAGCAATATTAATTCCAATTCATCTCGATACGTCAACTGTTTATCTTGAGTGAATTTTACTATTTTTATTTCTCCAATGTAAGATAAGCATCACAACACAATATAATAATCAGTAAAATCTCTTTGGAATATTTTTAGAAAATCAGTACTAGGCCAAGATAGGCTTAAAATATTTTAGTAAAGTGCTTGTATTGTAAACATATTTGAAATAGCAAAGCAGGGCCAACTCGTTGAACCAGTGCGTGACCTCGGTGTCCAACACGCCCGTTACTCAATAGCACGTTTTATAGAAATAGTAATCACTTCACGTTTTACATAAGTCGAAAATAATATGAGAATCGAGCTAGAAAGTCACATCTTAGCGGTGGTTTCTGTTTGTGCGGGGTTTTGAGCTCGGCGGAGAGCTAAGTACAGTGCGGTGTCATAAGCCGTGCCGTCGGCGCGCCGCGCGGACTGTCAATGGAGCTGACGAGCCGCGGGCGAGAGCTGGGAGATCTTGTGTCCCACTCGCACGTACGGTAGGAGCCGAAGGTAAACGACTCCGCACGAAGATAAATTTGGCGCTAATGGAAACTGGCAGCGGTGGGCGCCGGTAATCAATGCTCTACGTGGAAATTGAGGGCCAGGAAAGCATTGTCAAGTTGAATTCAAATCCAGGTGGGAAATGTGTTTCCTCTGTAGGAATTCAATGGAATCATGCGGAGGTGGATTAGTGCTAAACTAATTAAAATAGTATGGTTGTATTCTATTGTTTCACCTTCGGTTTTCATTCAGCTTAGCAATAACTGATGTCGTTTTGTGTATTTTCTATTCAAAATTATTCATATATGGAGTAAATTATTTATATATTAATTATTAATATCGTCATTTGCTTGAAAATTTTGCCTATATAGCTTTCACAAAATAGTATCAAAACATCAAAGTCGGTTTTTGACCGTCAGTCGCCGAAATTTAATTACATCGTTTTTAATTAACCAGACAACCAAACAAACATTGACTTTAACGGGACGCGTCTACAGATTACTAAAGCGTTTTATAAACTCTTGATTACGAAATAAATTAGCACATTTGCCAATAAAGTACAATTACTAATTGAATTTTACGCTACACTATAAAATTTTCTTTAAGTAGCTATTCAGTAATAAAAAGATGGAAAATTTTCAACAACGTGCAAGCTAGATAGAGATAGATACTTACGGAGTTGAACAAAATAAGTGTATTGATTAAATGCATCGCAAACAAACACACTAAAGCAATATCCACAAAGAAGGGCGAATTGGAAACGTATTCATACTTGCTACGTGTGTACAAAACCGTGAAACGGTCTCAGCCAATCGCGGTGCAGCGGACATTGAGCGTTTTGTACGCACGCAAAAAGGAAGCTTACGAAATGAATACGTATCCAGTATACTACGAGTGAACTCCAAAGCGAAAAACATTGACATAACAACATGCAAAATAAGTCTTGGGAAAAAATACATACGCCCTATCCAGTTGTGCTGCCTCCACATCCTTGAATCTGTAATCAATTAAAAACTTGGAAAAGAAAGAACACAGACTTCGGATAACACATGACAGTTGGATGATAAGTGCAAGTTTACATTAAATCCTTTTGATTTATAGCTTTACTGTCTTGGAAAATGGTAACTTGTACGCTTGTCTATATAACATTTAAAAATTATGAAAAATACTTAGGTACTAAAGATGTTTCGGGAATCTTTAGTACTAAGTGTTTTGCGTTGTGTAGTGCTCAAGTGAATATTAGATAACCATCCCTTTCAACTTCCCAGACCTACCGAACTATTTCATGCTACAGTCTTGGACTCAAAATAGAAAAACATACTTAGACAACCTATGTATTTAACGTATCTAAAAACAAATAATCAAAGAAAAAGACCTCTGTTCTTTATGCAGTATCTAATGCTTAATAACTTACGAAATAAAATTCCGAAGTAAAGTGGTATATATAGATTTTACAGCTCCACTTTTCTGCAGAAGTTTTCTATAAACCTGATACTAATTAAGTGGACTTGATATAGTTTTTTTAGCATCGAGTTGTGCTGAGTAGTGTAGTGACAGACCAGAAGATGGCAATAGCATGGGGATACATCTTTATTTATTACAGCGAGCAACAGAGCGCGCGGGCAAGGGCCTCAATTCCCTTATTATAGCTTCGATAGGACCGCAATGGGTTGACAAAATATTGGCAATGCAAAATGAACTGAATTATAAGAGAATAAAGTAAATATTTGCTAAGACGCTAATAATATTGACAAGGGATGAAAATACGCAAATACCTGTCAATACACACATCAAAAAGATCGTATTCTATTACTTCTTAAAAAGTTGAAATCCTATCGCTGCTAAAATAGGAGAATCATGGTCATTTGCACTAACTCAATCTTGGCGTAGGAGACTCTTAAGACCTTTCTCTTACTAAATGATTTTTTTTATGAATGAAGCTAGCATGCCATTCAAGAATCACCTATGATTTGAGTGCCTTTAGCTTGAGTGGTGCAAATGACCATGATGCCTAGTCCCAGTTCGCCTGTTGGACATATTTAACAAACAAGACATCACAATACGGATCACAGAAACATTTGCATGCTATCGCCAACATGGTGAGTAAGCTTTCTACTTGTTAATCAAACACAACATTAAAGACATTTGTGAAACTAAAGTTTTTTAAAGCATTTCCTTGCTGTTTGCTGTGGTAGGACACGTGTTATTTTGACAAAGTTCTACCTAATACGCTCATATACTAACAAAGATTGTTCTTATAACAAGTTTATCACATGAAGATATAGTTTAGTTGTCTTAGATAAATTTGACGAATAGAAATAATAATTACATTTGTAGGTTGCCGAATAGAAATATTAATTTCGATTTATGTATCGCTAACAAGAAATTTTAAAAATGTTTTTGTGATTGGAAATTATTCAACATATAACTCTTTAATTTTAAAATAATTTCTAAGATTACTATCAAGTAATGGAGAGGTGTTGAGAATAAACTTTAACTTATTAATTATGTAATATAAAGTATGTCTAATGTAAAGTTAACATATTCACGCTCAGATTATTATTACCTACACTAAAAAAGTTTAATCGATATTGATGAATTTTGAAATAAAGAAATACAATCTGGAAAATAACATTGATTTCTATCGCTGAGTTGATATTTTTTTCTCTAGCTCTACGTGGACGATGAAAAAGTATTTTGTTAAATCACAACCGAGAAGCCAAATCTTTTTACTGTCGGTTAAATATTAAAAGGTGGAAACAAGGTACATTTTAATGTGATAAAATTAAAAATCGTTTCTCTAAAATGTCCTCACGGGGCACAGAGAACACTTGAAAGCCAGTTTAGAAATATCGATTTTACTGACGTCAACAATTTCAAAGC
This sequence comes from Aporia crataegi, assembly GCA_912999735.1. Classification (NCBI taxonomy): domain Eukaryota; kingdom Metazoa; phylum Arthropoda; class Insecta; order Lepidoptera; family Pieridae; genus Aporia; species Aporia crataegi. The sequence goes on from OU538742.1 coordinate 1,875,234, forward strand.
TTTTCAATTCCCCTTTCAGTAAGCAGATATACTAAAAAACTAAGTTAACAATATTTTATGCTTTTAATATAGCTTTTTATTTCACTTCCGTGGGCTTCAAAGCTCATTTCCGGGGACATTGATTACACAACTGTGAATTGCGGCGCTACGGAGGTAGATCACAATTTGAATCATTTGCGATGTGTTTATTGTTATTGCTTGCACATATAATATCAGCTGTAAAATTATAATATATATGTATATATATATATATATAATTATGGGTTTATTTTCACGTCGTTAAATATAACCGTGTATATGTAGGTATAAAAACAGAACTCAATTGATTTCGTGATTTGTGTAAAAAGCTTATTTAATTAGTAATAATTATTACTGTTCTGCTTATAAGAATATACTTGTATATCGTTATAACTAATTAATGTCGGTCCCACATCGAATTCCAAGAGATTTTCATTCGTTCGTATTTCTTTTCTCAGAATTTTATAATATTAAAAGTAATGAAGTGATTTTCTCTTTGTAAATTGCGTAAAGTCTCGTAGGCGTAAAGCTCATAGAATAGGAGAGATTATTCAGTGCTGGTTGTATAATTGAAATTCATGTAAAGCCTCCGTTTTTTAATATGGCATAAACTGTGCAAATGTTGCAAAAGTGAAAACGCTAACTTTTAATCGTATCGTTAATTATTTAATAATATGGATTATTAATCTAAATAATCCATTTATATCCAATAATATTGATTATAAATAACGTAATACCAGTAATAATGAAACTATTCAATCGTTTTAACAATGAGTGAAATTTAATAGCTGAATACTACAAAGTCTTAATATCCTCAAAGAGTCTCTTGCACAATTGCAGCTTTAAATTTCAGTAGTTTTCTAACTCACCTTTCGCTGGCAATGGAGCTGTTACGTGACATAGATTTTGGTGACATTTCAAAGTCGGAGTCAGATCGGTAGAGGAAGGACTCGCGGCGCTGCGGCAGTGACTGTAGGACGAGGGCCGCGGACGGCGAGCCGCCCTCGAGCGGAGAACGAGCGCCGCCCGCCCCGCCGCCCGCCCCACCGCCATTCTCCACATCGAAGCTGAAACAAAGCGTTATTCATAAATATATCATTGTAAATAATATAACTCTATTTTATATTCCTTTAATATTTATTAACCTCTATATAAGGAAATTATTCTTAGGTATCATTAGGTTTTGCCGGTATATACAAGGTAAATATAATTCATAAATATTTGGTATTTGTTGAAAGCTTATACTACATAGTGATTTAAAATTTAAAATTAAGTGTCATCCCATTATGCCACACACACACAGCGGTGTGTGTAGTTTAACGAATTAGGGAATCTCTAAAGAAAATATTGACCGCGTTGTTATGTAATTCATATTTTGTCGAAGTCGAGTCATCAAAAAACGAAGTAAACATACATGCGATGCTTGCATTTAAATACAGAGCATGTAGACATAAAACAGTATCGATTTGTGAAAAGTCACAATTTATAATTGCTCCCACAGCGTCGTTATTTCACAATAGGTAGTGATATCGCTAATGACAGAACATGCTTGCTCGTTAAAACACTGCAACAACTTTTTTGATTTTTACGGTTTACATTCGATTATATTTTTTTATGTATTTGATAGCAAATTATTATATCTCAAATGTAAGCACCATATCTTTTGACATTTCTGTTTTTGATGTTAACTTTTCAAGATAACAGTAAATAATGCGTTAACTACTACAATTTCACGGAAGTTTTTGATTGATAAAATTTATTTGTAGCATCTTTTTTTCTTCAATATAATTTATTATTCATATTTTTTTTTTTCAATAGCTATAAGTAATTCGACACATATTAAACATATTGCAGCATCTGGTTTGGCAGAAAAGTTATCTCCACGGAGATTTGAATGCTGAACCTTGGCATAAATATATTTGTCTTAACATACGAACACGGATCTTCTATACAAACATACGTATCGCCTCGTAGCTAAAGACTAAGACTATCATTCCTAGAGTTATTGAACGTGGCGTCATCTTTTCGATATTTTTAAAACGTCAAGTCTGTTTTTACTGCCTAGATTCAAAGTTTTCCATAGTTGTACAGATTTCCCGCCAGGTGTCATACACTAAAACGAGATTTTGCAATTAATATTTAAATTAATATGAGCTAATTTAGATCGCCGGACGTAAAAATATGGCGTTACGTTTACACTTTGATGATATACGAATTTAAAAGTTAATAGTAGGTACTACTTATGTAAAATTTAAGACATTTTTCAAAGTTTCTTTGCAATCTAAGGTAATCTGTTCTTATTACGACCTTTCTAAAACATAAAACCATATTACATTTCATAATATGTTAATTAATTGTCAAAAGATTCCAGCTTCCGCTTCAGAATTTTACAGTGTATTTATTATAATCAATAATACGAATCTTCTCTCTACTATTTGCCGATTTAATAAACGGTGTATATCATCTCAAATGATAGCAACTTAATTCTTAAATACGCTATTCAGGGAATACATCTGACCCAGGGACCAATTACATATACAGAATTCCAAGCATCAATTTCGCTGAAGTAGAAAATGTGACGGCAAAGTTACGGAATTCAACCCTTGCTCGAACTTTGCTCCCTTTGACATCAGATACTACACTATTTCAGTACTAAAGTACATACTTCATTGTATATTATATTTTAAATTCAAATAACTTAGGAAGTTGCATGCATAAATTTTCTAGATTTAAACAACCGTAGTAATGTAAGTCCTTAGTGGATTATTTATGTGATAATTGTTGTCTCTATTATAAGTTTTCACATTTATGTTTTTCAGTCGCTTTTTATTATATTTACAGGTGTGTGTAAGTGAAAATATAGAATGTAACTTGAAATTATTTTGCTGGATAAATGTTTCACTCATATAAAATAAGAATAAATTTAAGAAAAACTATAAAAAGATCCCTGAGATGTTATTTAAAAGTAAATGTAGTCAAAGACCATTCGATCGTGTCAACTTTCAAACTTAGAAAAACCAATCATAATCGGTGCATTCGTTTGGGATCGACGATACCACATATAGACACAGATACACACATACATGTCAGACTTATAACAAAAATCTTTTACGACAAGAGTTAAAAACTAAATCAAAAATGAATTCTATATTTTTCAGTTATAAATCTGAGATACTCATAATATATATGGATATTTTAAGAAGGGGTCAGATTAAACACCCCTATTGTTTGCTTCAGGTTTAATAAGTACTTAAATATGTTACATTTCAAGCTGATACGTTTCAAAATAGTTATCTTTAATTTTGAATAACTACTATTTAAGGGCTTTACCTCACAGACAATATAATGATTTGATGGTTTATGTGCTAGTACAGCCGGGCCAATTTCATTCTATTTTTAGTATATTATTGCACCAATAAATGTCTTCAACACCTACTCGACTTCATTCACGTGAAAAATATCAAAGGTTAAACTTCAACGTGGCGTTCTATTTTAAAAATGTTACACCGAAATATATTTTAATGTATACATAGTCTCATTGACAGAAAATTACTATTTATGTTCTATGTCGGTTTTTATAAATATAATTCTAATTCTCAAATAATTAAGTCTATTAAAAAAAACAAGCCAATTTCCGTGTTTAAACCGTCAAACGTATTTTGTTAGCGTCGTTTAAAACAAATAATCCAGAGACCAACTTGGATACGGTTAAAAAAAGGTGACAACTATGAAAAATTGTTTTAAAGAAAACTTAGGTTTTTTTTGTCTTTTCATTGAAATACATACTGCTGTTGCCACCATTACAAAATTATTTATATCTATTGTAATATTTTGTTCCGTTTCGTACGACTGCAAAGTTCGAAGTGATGTCATGCGTCCAAACGGAAGTATTGTCAATGGTACCGTATCTAGATAAATTTTCATTTGGATTGCATCCATTTGGAAATCCACCAAATGGACTTATTTCAGTGGGTACCTTAAGAAAAATATTAACTATTATATACATTGGTATAGATTGGTATGGATTAGGGTCAAGCTGCTTAATTACAACAAGTAAATAATGTTTACTTAATCTCTGGCAATAATGTTTTGTATATACTTAAAGATAATAACACAAAAATGTTTACTTATATCTTTCATTCTCAGACCCAGAGAAATTAAGAAATAATTCAATAAGAATCACAAAATTTCATATAAAATTACAACTTCAACATAGATTGAATAAACAATTTCGTTGAAACTGTGAATGCACTTCGAGAAGTCAAAACTAGGTTAAAATACCAAAAAACTAAAATATCAAAGAAACGATAATTATCAAGAGGTCGTAATAAGACTTAAGGTCAGCCCCTGTTTGTGTCTAATCCTAAAGACTTTATCACTTTTAGTTTTTCACATAGACATAGTTTTAAGTTAAATGTATTTAGACTTAAAATGTATGTAACATTTGTGGCCTTATTGTCATTTAAAATTAAATTATTATAATACGGGTAGGTATTAAAGTCTACCTGCCCGTAGTCCGTCTTCTGGCGGACACAGGATTCCTCCGAACGGGTTTCCGAGGAACTACCCTGGCGCTCCAACGTCGTGGTGCTTCGCTCCACCTGAATCAACCAATTACCTCATCTGATGACCACCACTAGCCTGTCTTACCAGTGTCATGTAATTGTGTTTCATTGTGTTTAGTAATTTTAATAAAAAAATGCTTGTAATTACGAATTTAATTTTAGGAGACAATACATGATACTATTATTATTAAATTAAATAAGCTTATAAAGAAGTATGAAATTTTTATATACGGATATATTTTTATAGCAGGGATAGTGTTTTCATAATTCTGATAGGTGCAAATTAGAACCTTTATAACGAATATTATATATATTTCCTTGAATTAGATTATTTCCCTGTCCAGTTCTTCATCGTTAGTCAACAACTGGGTTGCCGAGAAGAAATCGCTTGGTAGCGATAGGTCAACCCATAACACTGTTACTATGTTAAAATCAAGATAGAGTCATCGATTTTGAAAAATAAAATAGTGTACAGTTATAAAGTTATCTTAGCTACCAAACTTGTCCTAATTTTGAGTGCTAACAGGAAAGAAGATAGCCTTTTTATGGTATTGGTGTCAAATCTTTTTGTCGAATGGTTAGACATTTTATGGCGCTTTTTACTTATTCAATAGCTATAAAAAGTACTTCAGTTCAAATTAATTTAGCTCCATATTAAAAAACTGACTATGTACGAGTAAAGATAACTATCTAAACACATACAGACTTTTTGGATAATAACCAGGCAAATTCTCCATCAACTTATTTTTCATCATTGGCGTGGCATCGATTGCAGAAAGCAACAAAAAGCAAAAATATGAAAGTATCATTTTCTGATTCTTATATTTTCGTTCCTTTTGGAGTGGAGGCTTTTGGTGCATGGGGGCCAGAAGCGCGTCGATTGTTTAAAGATATATCAACGCGCTTAGTTGAGACCACAGGAAACCCAAAAGCTGGCTCATATTTCGGCCAGCGCGTTAGTATAGCAATACCTACAACGCGGTAATTTAGCAGTATTTTGGGTACGCACCCCAACGGGTTTGATTAGTCTTTCGTATTTTTGTAAATATACCTACATTATTGTAAATATTAAATAAACTAAGACTTAATGTCAATAAACACCCAAAAAAAAGTTATCTTTAATAATTACTTATGACTTAAATAGTATTAAAATGGAACAAAAGATACAGATACAGATACATAACAAAAGTTCTGTAGATATGATTAAAACATTTAACAAAACATTTCAATGCTCAAAAAGCCTAGTCCCCTTATTTTTAAATATTGTTTTCATAGGCAATTTGCTAGGCAACCCTGGCATAAAGGATGCAATTAAGGTAGCTTTATCAAATTATATGTATACAAAATACACTTGTGAGGAACGCGGCTCGGTGAAATGTTTCCGGGAAATGGTTTATTAGTTATAATAATCTAATAAAATCTTCTTAATAAGACATTCTTATATCGTCTACGAGGCGTCTTGAGTACGAGGGAATAAGCCGTAAAATTTTCAACGACGCATATTGTACATTTTTTTTAAATTACAACTACAACATTAGCACCATCTTTAGGCCAGCCACAATTCATACCTTGAATATTGACATTTCATAGATTATAAAACCGTGGAGGCAGACCGAATTCATGTACATGTTATTATTTTACGAAAGGAAGAAGGAGTCTTTTACCTATAGGAATTATATAAAATGCGTAACTTTGTAGCCAACTGAATATATGTATAAAATACTTAAAAATGATATTAGAATATTTATCACAGCATACGAGGCAAAATAAAGGTTTTTCGAATTCACTTTATACGTACTACGTAAAAAGTTACACAAATTTTAATTGCAGGTTGACCTTGGAATAAAATATATTTAATTTCAATGTCTATGTAGGTGACGAGAGTTTTGCAGCAGCACCGTTAAAAATATTCTAACTGTTACAAGACTTGTGGGTGTTATGTTTATATACAACGGAAAACCGGAGCAAATATATGAACAGTAATTTTTAAGTGAAAATATTAGCATTTTTGTTTATAATGAATAAACTCAAAACCAAAACTGGACCGGTTTTAAAAATTCTTTCAGCGATGGTAAGCTAGATACCTTTTGTGTGACATTATATGCCCACAAGGACAGTCACAAGACGTAATGGCTAGTAACTCTTAAAGTAATGCATTGTGTGTTGCTGCGAAAATATATATTTTAGCTATTTCCAAAGTGTCATATTTCACGGAATTCTTTTATGGGAGAATTAATGCAGTCAATCCTTCAACTGGCGTCTGTGCTAGGATTTAAGAAATTAAATATGACCTTAGAAGGGCTATATAATTACTAAAAATAATATTATGTATATGTAAGGAAAATTTTTAATGATTTAAGAAGAATTTGGACTTCCATAAATATAATACGCGTCATAACAATAATATAACTCTACGATGCACTAGACTGCACAAAATTAATAATTCATTTCATGGCAATTGTATACGCTACTATTGGTAACAAAATCCCGAGCGAAGGACAAGAATGTTTTTAAATAAATTTAAATCTTACGTTAAGCGTCAATTAATTGCTAAGGCTTATTATAAAACAATTAACTGTTTGAATGATACTTGCGCTTGGTCTGCTCCAGTTCAAAATATATTTTTAGTCTGTGAACATGGTTAGAAAATAAAAAGGAAAACCCGATTGAGTTTATTGGCTGTGTTTCTCAGATTTGGGCGCGTTCTTTAATAGCTAGGAAACTTAGACCTAAGTTACATTTATAAGCGATCATGTATGTGATTAATATGAATAAAGATATACTTTTGACTTGAGTATATCATTTGGAAAAAAAGGCAGCATTTTTAAATCTACTAGCACATATGTATTTACGTCTATCGTCTACCTGACTTTTTAAATTCAAAATCATTTATTTATTGCTACCAAAAATATATCAACTCTAAAGGCCAAGTATATAACACTAATATAAGTGTAAAGTTAGGGATTTGAATTGTAATTTTGGTTAAAGGTTTATTTTCAACAAAGTAAAGTCGTAGTGCGGTCTACGAACTGATACTGAGCCTAAGTTTTGTATTTTACATTAATTAAGTGTCCGTTCAAACTTTTTACTTAATTAAGACTTAGTAACTTCCATAGCATTAAGGAAAGTTTCGGAATGAATTATGAAAATGCTAAGATTTTTTTCAAACTTCAAGAATGCAAAAATAAATTCGTTGTTTATTAGTAAAATAATTATTTCATTTTAACTAATGTTTAATTATGGTTATATTTTATAATTATAAAACCGTCTACATAGCTAAGTGGTTAACGCATATTTGTTTTACACCGAAGGTTCCAGGTTCAAATCCCGGGGAAACAAAGTAATGTTTCGAAAATCATAATCTTCCTAAAATTACTTATTCAGAGAATTATTAAGAGACTGGCGTGCCTTGAAAATAACTATATTCATCGTATAAAAATGACATTAGTATATTAAAGCCTTTATCTAGATAATGGTATAAATGCTCGGCCTTGTCCGATCATCAGCATCATTTAATCGTCGGCAGCCAATTTACTACTACAGTGTACTTCAACTGCAAATATTTTATCTGTACTATTATATATAAACTGTTAGAAGACGATCGAGTGATCGATTTAAGTCACAAATAATGGACCTATTTCAAGTGTGAAGATACATTAATGTGTTAGCATCCTTATTATTGTATAATATATAGTTTTTTCTATGATATAGATCTAATAAGTAGCCTACATCTTTCTTAATTATTATTAATTATTTATCCGTAAAAATTGGTTATTATCATTGTATTTATATGTTTAAAAATGTAAAATAACTTTTATTCCTGTTTTGACCACTAAAATACTGGTAAATCTATAACACGAGGTAACTAATAGTATTCAAAATGAAATTTGGTTAAATTAAGTAAATTTTCTTAAGTAGTCCTAACTGTTTTGTGTTAGTGTATTATCATGTTTTGGTGCTATGTGATGGACCTCTTCGATTGATCTCCGCTACTGGCTTGACTAGAACTAGTGGTGGTCGTGCTGAGGGTTGACAAGTCGCTTGATGCGCGTCCAGTCCGCAGACGCGGCAGCACCGGCACTCCTTCAGCTTCAGGTGAGGTCACCACGGGTTCAGTCGGCCACCCCAGCGCGCGCGCCGCTGACCATATCGCGATCACAAACGTTATCATGTCTATCCCACCCGCCGCACTCGGCCCTCCCTCACACGTCGCCACATTTCAACTTGAAAACGTCACACACTCGGAACAAGCGCGCCGGCCGCGCATTCCAAAGCATGAAAAACACGTGCTACGGACAGAACACAACCGTGACCGCCACTCAACTGACACTTATAGAGCGTGAATTAAAAAATTCACATCATCGCGGAATTTTGTCCATTATTAAAATTGGGTCATATCACATAGATCGATCGGCTCGCGTTTTTGTATCAATGGAGATAGTTTCTTTGATCAAACGTGCGTGTTGTTGATTGTATTTGTGACGCGGTACTGTTGACGTTTAGCGGCCGGCGCGGGGATGTTGCGTCTTTGCGATAAACGTCACGCCGATTCCACCCGCGCCGCCAAGAAACAGATTGTATTTATTAAACACTATATAGGTACTACTATTGTAAAAGGGGCGTCATTTTGAAATGTCACTTGTTGCACGGGTAAGTCGTTGGTTGCGCATCGGACGATATAAAGAGCGAAGTCGCGAGAGATAACTTTCTGGATGCTTGTGTCAGTACAGCCCGTTGGGAAAAGATGATAGCCGTGTTTAGGTCAGGAATAGCGTTACGGAGCATCCTGCGGCTGCCCGGCGGCCATATTTGTGCCGCCATTTTGCTGGGGGTCGAATGGGGTGAACCGCATGCGTACGTCGCTGCCACAGTTTACAACACAGAGGCAGTAATTCCAACAGATTTAGAATGATCGATCGAGCTTATATTGTCAATTTTGATACTGGTAAACACAGTAATTACATATTGACTGTATATAATACCTCTCCTGATTAATGGAAGCAGTTCACCGAGTTTTAAAGCGTTTAGATGTACTAGATTTCATAAAAGTTGTCCTGTAGTCACTGTTTTGGTTATTAACTGTGCCAATATGCAACCTCCGTGTAGGAAAAGACACAAGTCACAATATTCTACAGAAGCAAAAAATATATAGTACCGAGTCCCAAGGATCAATTCTACTTGGCAGGTGTGTTAGTATATAGGTCAACCGAGCAAAGTGAAGTTAGCTGCGAATCACGCCTGATTTCAGTTTTCATAGCGTGAAGGTGTTTTCAGCATATCATTGAACGAAATATATTCCTTTGTTTTATTTATCGACAACATTCAAGATTTCTTATACTATCAGAAGTAGGTGCTTTTGCACTATAGATTTAGAATTTATAATTTAAAACTTAAATATTTCTTTTACGATTTCAAGCAGATAATAATAATTTTAAGCATTTTATCTTTAAATTAAATAATGTTTGTAAAAACAATATCAAAAATATAAAGTTATTAGTAGTCTATACTAATATTATAAAGAGGAAAGCTTTGTTTGTTTGTTTGAAATCAATAGGCTCTGAAACTACTGGACCAGGTTGAAAAATTCTTTCGCCATTAGAATCCTACATTATCCCTGATGATCATAGGCTATATTTTATTGTGATTAAAAATATTTATATTGTAGGCGCGGGTGAAACCGCAGCGCAGTGCTAGTTATAAATATAATTTAATTTTAAGTTGCTTCTTAATTTAGAGGTATACATATTCAAGGATTTTTTAAAATTTTCAAATTCAAGTATATAGGTATGCCATTTTGTTGAATAACTTATTGACATTTCGTTGGTAGTGATATAATCTTGTTGTTGCAGAATTGTATTGTCAGGTTTATTATATTTCAACTAAAATAGATAAAAAAACAAACAGGACCTTGGAAACCTTAGGTTAAAATTTGGGATCTTCATCAAATTGGGAATTATTCCTTTGAAAAACTTTCAGTACAACACAACGTCAGGACTCGGCTGACTCATAAAACCTTTTCAACAGATCAAAATACAAATTAAGTAGGATAGTGACAATCAGACTAGGAAGTCGAGACCTATAATAAATTACCTAGATAAATTCTAAATTACAAGACCAGCGCGATTGTGGGCATCAGCCACTTTAGGATACGAGATAAAAATAAGGAAAAAGAATGGTTTTAAAAGTTGATTGCCCGCGAGGTCATACGCTAGGACGTCATGGAAGTTATTATCGATTTCAGTATGATAATAGGTTGCTGCGACCGGAAATGCATCTTTTATGTACGTTATTTACGTCAATTGTGTTTGAATTAAAACAAGGCGTGGTTCGTTATATCATTTTTGATTTAATTAATTTGTTGGTTTCATATTCATCTCGAATAATTCCTATAAAATATAATAATAACTATGAAGAAAATTCGTTTTCTCACACACGAATGACTATTGATGACACGTGGAATTTTCTTAAGAAATACAAATTCGTGATATTCTCTAGCTTTAAATTAAAAAAAAATACCTTACTATGTTCTTAAAACATTATAATACTAAAATGTTTGTTCTAAAAAACAGCGACGAACGATTGGCGCAATTGGTAATGCTCTTGCTTTTTGCATCGAAAGGTCCCGGGGTCGAATCCCAGTACGTGCATTTATTTGTGTGACGAGCACGAATATTTGTTTCCAAGTCTTGGTTGTTTATAAACTTATATATGTATATATTGTGGTACCCTCGTTGTTTCTGATTACCATAACAAAAGTGCTTCGGCTACTTAATTTGGGATCAGAGCAATGTATGTGAGTTGTCCCAATTATTACAATTATTATAAAAACTTATGACACCGGTCCAAGACAGACAAGGTAGGTAATTCAACTGTTGATTTAACCAAAAAAAAGCTATAAAAATGTATTATGATATCCTGAGAACAACAATCAATTAATTATATAATAATTATCAGCGATAATGAAATCAACATGACTATGAACAATTTCATCCATCAGAATAAATTGATCCATTTTGATACTGTCATATTATAAAGATAACATTGATTAATATTGTGTTTGCAGAAATTTGTCAAGACCATTATACTTTTATTAATCGGCAACATCAAGTTACCATACGTTTGGTAAATAAAGTATTTCTCGATAAAGACTTCGTTAATTATTTGTATGTGAAATCTTACAACGCCTTACGCCAACGTCTTAGTAGTGACACGCAAACTTACTTGGCCACTATAGGATTTAGAGCTTTCCAAAAGTAAAAAAATCTATCTAACTTCGATAGTAATCTCATGGCTTCAGCAGGTACTGTGTCTCTTCCAAAAATAAAGTTACAAAAAGAAGTTTCGCAATTCGATCATATTATGTGTTTGTTACGTATATATTCCGCAAATTATGAGTTGATACAATAATAAAAAATGATTCGTTAAATTTATTCGCCATTGAATTATCGAAATTGATGAAGTGTTAAACTAAGGCTGTGTGAAGTGCTAAGTGGCTACATTCATTGAGAATCTTTCACACATATTTCGGTCCCAATAAATATAGAGACCTTTCGCCCTGGATATTATCGATGTCCAATTGAAGTAGGTCCTTTTCATTGTTGATATTTATTTGACAAAGCCTTTTAGTACCGCTTGCATAACAAATCGAATTTTAAAATCTGAGCTGTAGGTGTTAACAATTAGATATAATTAAAGTCATATCATGTATATCACTCTATCACTAAGTATCGTATATGTATGTGTAAATGTAGAAATAAGTTTAGCACGTCACAAGCACGTGGTGTGTGAACTTGACCGGTGACGTCAGTGCCCTTCACTTTGCACTCAACAACCTTAAGAGTAAAGGCCATTTATCTTATTTACATAATGTTTTAGCAAAATACACAATACGCAAAATTCGACGTTCGAATAACGTTCAATTATATGTTGGTAGTTTGGTACCTATGAGATTTCGAATCTATTTTTCGAATCAGCATTTTCATATTTAATTATCTATGGATTCGCGTGAAATTCGAAATTCAAATAAACTTTATTCGAAAGCCATGTTATTTTAATTTAAAATTCAGTCATTTATTTTTAGATAGTGTTTTGTTTTTATAAAATTGTGGTAATTTTTGGTGCTATGGCAAAACTGTAAATTCGTACAATTTTCGACTTTCTACGTGGGAATACTGCTGCTCAACAACACGAAACATTAACGACGTATACGGGCCTAACACTGCTTGAATAAACATGGTCCATTATTGGTTCATGATGACGATGACTGTCTGGTGGACCAGAGCCGGACTTGCACATCACAGCTTCTTACCAGATTGCACAACAATGACGGAAGAATTGCATAAAGAATTGGAGAAGCTAGCAATTTAACAACACAACTGGTCAATCGCTCTTTCCCATTGCTTCTCTACTTCACGACAGACCACCGCAAAGCTACAATAGTTACAGCTGGCAGCTCTTCGTCACCCACCGGACCTCGCCAAAACAGAATTCTACTTTTTTCAAAATTTAGACAATTTTTTAAGTGACAAAAACTTCAACACCGAGAGGCTAGTACAAAACTCTTTCGCTAACTTCATCGCCTCCCGTGCAGCAGACTTCTACAGTAAAGGGATAAATAAACTGCCATCAAAATTGTATAGATAATTTGGGCCAGTTCTTTTAAAAAACATTTTCATACAAATCTCCAGTTTCATATGTAAAGATCTAATATAAATATAACAAAGAGAAAAGATTATTAATTAGAAAAAACTTAAAACCACTTATTTTGTTAATTCTTTCACTATTGTCCTTAACTAGTTTACTTACATTTAATATGCATGTATAAGTGTATTTGGATTTTCATTTTTTATTTTATCACTCTAACCAGTTTTTCAAATTTCAATAGTGTAAGAATTTTTAAAGTCGCGAAGGTGGATTGAGCAATTTAATACTAAAATATACAATATTTTATTTCTTTATTATTTTAGTATAAATACGATATACATATTTATCTGTAAATAATAACAACAATTAATATTTGATAACATAACATATTAATACCGCGTCCCAAGCTCGTGTTAAAATGAAAACTGTATTACAGAAGCCTGTACATTCCCAATATCAAAATAAATGAAGGTTAACACAAATTTCCTTTATTATTAACCGCCTCCGTGGCTAATTGGTTTACGCGTCTGCATGTTGAGCCGGAGGTCCTGGGTTCGAACCCGGAGAAACACAATAATGTCTGTCTATTTGTTTCGGCTAATCTCTGAAACGGCTGGACCGATTTTAACGGGAATTTCACTGGCAGATACCTAATGTAATAAGAAATAAAACTTATCTTACTTTAATTTTAGAAATTAATATGAATAAATAATAAAAAATAACTATTCCGCGCGGACGAAGTACATAATCTATCATAAATCTATTATTATTTTGCTGTTTGCTATTTTACTATGTTTATAAGCTATTATATAACATCACATTACGATGAAATTAACGAAGGTGAAACCGTGGAGCACAACTAGTCTAATAATAAATGAAGTCGTAATATAATTAAATCACAATGAAAAAAATCAAGCGTAACGTAGAAGTGAGAGTAAAAGTACAATAAAAAATTCGTACGCAACAATTCATTAGACATAAAACGATTTCGGTGCGAATTTTATAGGCCATTAGCTCGCGTGTGGAAAGATAGTGTCCCTTGACGAATACAGTTTGTTGATAAGTGGATAACTTCGTCATAGTTATTATCGATACTCGTTAGCCACTCAAAGGCAATACAGCAGACATATTTCTGCATTTGTTAATTATTTACAAGTAGGTGCGAAACACCCAACGGGACATGGGATAAACTACGTATATTTATTTGACCACATTTTAAAGATACCGTGTAAAACGTGTAAATTAAATGGATTTTTTTTTACTACCATGTATCTCTTTTTGTCTCAACCAAGCTTTAAGAACATAATTTACTACTGTAAATTCTATGTTAGATCAAACAAAACGATTGACGCATATCGTAATCCAGCACATAAACAGTTCCAACTATAAAAAATATGTTTCATAATGACACGTAAACTCCAGATTGAAGTAAAGATATTTACCGGGTGTGATGGGACGTTTGGGAGTCTTGGCTGCTGCTCCGTTTTCTCTTCCGTCGGAAGCACCACTCTTGGCCCATCGCATCACAGCCGGTGTGCCGCGACCCTCCTCCACCCAGTGCGAACTATCTCACACCCTTCCCATCAGTTAAACCACTTCTTTATACTCTGACACTGAGCACGCCCCACACAACGCTACGTTTCACCCACACTTCATTTGTCAATCAAACGTTAAAAACTTTACTGAGTTTTTTTTCTTTTCAAACCAGTGCTCACTGTTTATATCAAATCCAAAAATACTTATTTGGCACTGTGTGTGTTATTTTGGTTGGTAAAGATAGAGTTCGTTTACACGTGCCTGTATATTTTAGGTATAGCAACCATCCGTTGTTATTTGATATCAGATTAAGGCTCGGTATCCACCAAAGTGAAAAGTAGATGAGAGGAGATGTGCTGCAAAGTTGGTAGTTTATTCCACCAAAGCGGAAAGGAGATGTGAGAGCCCGAAATCAGCCAAGTGTTGTCTACGGAAGGAAGACGCTGCGCACTGCGCTCTGGCTCACAATTCAATTGAAAAATGAGACATCTCCTTCTCTTCTTCTATCCATTTCCACCGAATCAAGCGGAGAGATGTGGAAATAACGAAATCTGATATTTTATTCAAAATACGCCTCCTCTCGTCTCCTCTCCCTTCGCTTTGGTGGATACCGGACCTTACAGTGATTAAGATATTAGAGGCTTATCGTCTCACAAATTAATGATATCAATTTCAAAGATTTTAGCCCTTGATGAGGCTATTCCTCGTTATTGTTTTGAGACTTAATTTTATATTTCCATAATTTATTACTGCTTTAAATTTTAATTATTTTCATGTTTTTTTTTTGTTTTTTTTTATATTTTAAAAGATACATATAAAGCATTGTAAAAATATTTATGAAGAAAATTCGTACATCACAAGAATGGAATGATAAGTATGCCAATAGTAATTTAAATATAATAATATAATATACATATATATATTTGCTATATATACAAAAAATATGTTTATGTTGCCTTTAACCTAATATAATAAGCTCAAGGTCAAAGCTGTAGAAGCGAAATTGGATAGTGTAGCAAAGAATGACGCGAGAATAGTAATTTTTGTAAACAATGAAATATTCCAGTTTGTCTATATTGAAGCCTATTACGTTTTATTAGTACATAGATAACAAAAATGATATGTTTCATAGATAACAACTATACTTTTGTTTGGATATTCTACAAATAGAATAATATCAGTCTTTAAATGTAACTTTTCAATATCGTATTCTTTTCGGCTTTTAGTTATTTAAACTGACTTAATGTCTTATTAGGTAAATTATTTTATGTATAACATATTCTCTAATAGTTTAAGTTTCCTCAATATATAAGTAAAAGCGCAATTACTTTAATTTTACTGCAATACGTTTAGTAATATGCAAATATTTAAGCAGTAAACTACAAACACTTTTGACGTAACAAAATTGTAATGTTTAGGCTAAGAAATGTTTTGGCATAGAAAAGCAATATAATCTACCTAAGTAAACAGCATATGCTAAAATTTCTATGTCCAGTAGATGCTATTTTCAACTTTACTACTACGAATTCAAGTGTCTATCTATACGATGTATGTGAATTATGTATGACATGGCGGGAGATTGATACGAGGTTATGTTGCACAATGCGTGAATGACTGATGGTCTAAGCATTAAAACTACGCTGAATACTTATATGCTAAGTGCAGATGTACTGAATAACACACGTGGCCAAATAAGGGTAGGATCATAGAGAAATTAGCATCGGAAGCTTGATTCGCGATTCGCGGGCGAGTTGTGACGCAGCCGCGCGGTATACTGGCCTTCCCGGGGCGCGCCGCGTGACGTCAGAGCCAAAGCGTACCCCGGCCCGCACATGCGCAGTAGACGTTCTACTCAAAAACTCTAAGAGTACCTACTCCAGATAGACCTCAAATTCGCTTTAGACCTTAATCGATTTTCAGCTGCACGACTGGACGTTTAGCGCTAATGTTAAAAATATAGTATGCTAAGTCTTCGTAAAATTTATCAAATTTAGGTCAATGGTCAGTGTTTTTTTGGGACACTTAATCTAGAAGGCGTAATATCAAGGTAATATTTTGTAAAACAATAAAAACATCACAGAAATTTTATGAAAAACGTCTCATGTTGTAGGAAAACGATTTTCTTGTAATTTAAATGAGATTCATTATAAATATATTTATAGCATATAAAATTATTGAGTCATTAGCTAATTTAAAAGATTTCATTCTGTTTGCCAAGTGTAAAAATAAAATTTTAAATAACACGCTCTTTTATAAAAAACTACTGTCTTTTTTAAATATTATAAATATTAATTTAACATATGCTGTTTAAAAACTACGTTTTTAAAAAAATTATCGATCTGACAATCTGAATTTAAATGGAACGTTAGGCTTTAAATGTTTTTTTTAAATAAATTTAAAATTAACTCTTACTTGCCTTATATCAATCACTTAACTCGACCTTGCAATTTACCAGTTATTTTCAGTTATAAGGGTGTCAAGTGTTTCACTAACAAAAGATTCTACACTTGTACCGAGTTAATACCATTACTTTTAGTTAAACATTTTTAGGTCAGTACGTTTACAACATAGAGTTACGAAATTGCTACGCTTTTGCTACGTTTTTCTACGATGCTACGCATAGCCCAAAGCAGTGCTACGATTAGCTGCTTGTCTGGCGAGAATTCGATCTAATAATTTTGTTTTACTAAATAAAATGTTATGTCCACCTGTTGAACAATAAGTTACAAACGGTTACCTTAATGATCAATTATAAAGGAACATAATTTCCGGAGACATTTTAATAGCACATGACATTGAAGGTATACGAAACGTGTCTTAGAAATGAACTTAATATTACTCAGACGCAGTTTCGAGAGAAGACAATTACAATTGAGGGTTGTTATTATATAAAATCGTTAACTTTTTTACTAAAAAGGTCATTAGTGTAGGTATGTTTTTTCGTTAGGTAATTTACACTGACAATCAAATTATAACATCCCCGATGTAAAAAGAGGGAGAAACGTGATCGAGAATTCTTATTTACAATTTATAAAGATCTGTTCATACATTTTTAAATTGTCTTCAAATTCACTTGTTTTTTCAAGCGGTTCGCTCCTTAAATTACGACTGCATTATGTTGTGCGTCTAAATAAATAAAAAAAGATTTTTTCAAAAAGAATATCTCCAAAGTATTTGATCGCAAACTTCTTATTAATACGGAAGTAGCCAGAAGCACAATAGAAGTTGAGATAAAACAACAACGTTTCATTTTCCTACGTTGATAGAGCTTCGCACATATTAGTAGTCATAATCATAATTCCTTAGCTATGCGTGGCGTTTTAATAACTTAATACGTAAAAGCTTAATAATTCTGTCGAAAACTCGTTTTATCACTCGTACAATAGAAAAAATATCAGTATATAAAAAAATATATTATGAACTTATAAAGGGCTGTAGTTGCCCCATGAGAATGAAACTACATGATAAGCATTCCCCACAAATCACTGTGGTCTGGGACTATAATCGTGATAAAACGTTTCCCTGGCGATTTAATTGTTAAATTATTTATGGGGAACTTCAACAGTGCCATGATGCCTTTTTACCAAATTATGTCGTACATACATTCAGTTGCCACATCGTATACCAATAAATATAGCCGATATTACTAGAATGTATACTAAAATTAATAAAAATTTCACACACATGTTAGGTTTCGGTGGAATAAAACTTTAATAAGTTCATATATGTATCCTAAAACATTTTTTAAATTAGTCTTTTAAAATATTTATTATAAATAATATGCATTGTAGTTGTTGTAGGACTGACGTAGTCCTTTAAACTTTAACCTTTACATTACTCAATTAATGTTTGTAAATGATTGGATTCGTCTGAACAATAAATTAACATGTTAACAACCCTTATGTATCTGACGTTATAATTGCTTTGAGAAATAGCTTACAGAAATAAATTAAATTTACAAATAAAAATTGCCTTTGAAATGGTAGCAATGAATTATCTACATTTTACAATATAATATTTAAGAAAGATATATCGTGTAAGTCTATAAATGGAATGAATCACAAAAAAATAAGTCAGGAATGGTCAGTAAAAAATATACATACCTACCTGAAAAGATATTTTTTCAAAATTTCTATTTGTTTCTGTTAGTTTTATTCGCAATAAAAAGCTAAATAGCGAAATTAAGTTAAATTATACGTTTATAGACGAATTTGCAGATCAACTTTCCGGTACCCGACTTCATTTTCCAATAGAACTGTTAATAATCTTTGTCTTTCCAAAGACGTAAAAAAATTATCGAAATCACTGCAAGGCTCAAACCATGAAATTTTAATAGATAAAACCAATAACTCTAACATTTGTAATAAGAATCCTAAATTGGGAGTAACATAATCTAAAGTAAAACTATAAACATGATACAAAAGTAAATTTAACTAAGTAAATCAATCTTATAAAGAGCTTTCAAAATGTTTCAACATCAATGCTTCAAGATGCTGGTTTTTAGGGCGGATGCCACTCTTCTAGAGTTGTGACGTCACGAGAATGACGTCAATTCAAAGGGTGGGGCGCCGCGGTCGACGACCGAATACTTACCAAAACGCAAAAATAAACCTTAACGGGTATCAATAGAATTAAATTTCTCTTACGGCTTTTGTAATAGGAAGGAGAAACAGATCTCAGGTTGAGGTCGTTCAATATTAAATACGTATTTAATTAGCAGCTACTTTAATTAATTTTTAACTTATATATGCTAATTGTTAAATGTTTATCAGAATTAAATATATATTTCATTAGTGAAGATTCATCTGTAGTACTTTAGATTTAAAGAAAATATGCATGTATTCCAATCAGTTCCGTGGTGTAGGAGCTACTATATCACAGTCAGTCACACAAAACTTATAATTTCCCTGTTATTTGATCAGCCGATGAGTAGTTTTTATAAAAATATGTTTTTAGTTAGGCAACTATTAACTAGTAATGTACTAGTAGTTTTAACATTTCAATACATACCTACACAACCTACCGCCTCCGTGGCTAAGTGGTTTTCGCGTCTCCGTGTTGCGTCAGAGATTGTGGGTTTGAATCCCGAGGAAACACATCAAGGATGGCTGATCACCTACTTGCCTGTTAAGAAAATGATCAGTGAAACAGATACAGCAATGTGTCTGCCCCATGCCCCACTAGGGGTTACGAGAATACCTACAGAGAAAACAACACATACCTACATGAATAATATGTTTTAATAAAGTACTAAAAAAATATTAAATTGAAACCATAATTAATAATCCTGATGAAGTTTATTTCCATTTATTTTTTCATTACCTACATTGCGTTTAAATATCTCTAAATTATTTGAGAACGCCATCTACATATCTTAGTAAACTTTTCAGTTCCAACCCAACCATCGCCAGTAGATTGAACTGCGACTGAAACCTGAATTCTTATATTACTCTTTAGTGCACTAGATGGCACTTTATACAATTTTTGTACACGAAACATGTTTTACTTTAAAATATTATATTCATGTATATTTTATACAGGGTTTTCCAATAAGAGGTGTTATTTTGAATAGCCCGCTATTTCGGTAGATGTCACTTTTTAAGCTGTCATTTTTTGACATTTAACAAGTAGAAACTACGCCATTAATAAAAATGGAACGATACACGCTTCAACAACGCATTGAAATTATTAAAATCATCACTATAGAAATGGTGAAAATTTAGCAGAGGCGGTTCGTAAAACTCGAGCATTTTTGGGTCGTCGTGAAGCCCATTTCCATCTCGGTGGCTTCGTCAACAAGCAAAATTGTCGCATCTGGGGTTCGGAAAACTCAAGAGTTATTGTTGAAAAGTCTCTCTGTCCTCAACGTGTGACTGTTTGGTGCGGTTTTTGGTCTGGCGGAGTCATTGGACCTTACTTTTTCGAAAATGAGGCTGGAGCAACAGTTACGGTGAATGGATTGCGCTATCGAGAGATGATTAATGATTTTTTATGGCTGGTTTTGGATGGTATTGATCTGGATAACGTTTACTTTCAACAAGACGGCGCTACGTGCCACACAAGCAACGAAACCATTGATCTTTTACGGGAAAAGTTTCCGGACCGTGTTATCTCTCGAAGAGGTGATCACAATTGGCCACCGAGATCTTGTGATTTAATACCTTGCGACTTCTTCCTTTGGGACCACGTGAAAGTGAAGGTCTACGCCAAAAGCCCAGCGTCGATTCAAGACCTCAAAGATGGAATTCGTGAGGCTATCGAGGACATAGGGCAGCCACTTTGCGATTTGGTTATGGAAAATTTCATGAAAACGATATGGTCCTGTAAGCGTGGTCGTGGGGGTCATTTGCCTGATGTTATCCACTATTAACGGCATACCTTCCTCTTTAGAATGATGTAAACATCCAATCATTTATATCAAAAAGTGGCATTTTTCTTTGAATATCAAAATAACACCTCTTATTGGAAAACCCGCTATTATTAATTAATGTGACATCCACCACATATGTATTACTATTATGTAATAAATAACCTGTTTTTATAAAAAAGGGGGTAAGCCGGCATGCGGCAGGAGGTTCACTTACAAGTTATAACTAATCATAAGTTTTGTGTGAAAATTTTCGATACGTTCAATAAAACTGCCCATTGTGGACATAATAAACTGTATGTAGGTACCTATTTCATTCTTCACGTTATCGCAAAGGTTGCTGTAATATTTTTACTACAAATTTTACGCAGACCTTATCGAAAAATACTAATAATAATATTATGTAATAATAATAATATAGCCTTCATCCGGACATGACAGTATTTCTTTAATTAATTATTCGTAAATTGTTCTTTTATTCCATTTTTGCGTGTCCGTTTGCCAGGTGGCAAAGGCCTCCCCCAATTTTCTCCACTCTGATCTTTCCATGGCCACTCTGCCCCATGATTTTCCCGCTACTTGTCTGATATCATCATTCCATCTCCTTCGTGATCTACATCTCTTTCTCTTTCCATCTCTTGGGTACCATTTAGTGATTATTTTGCTCCATTTATCTTTAAATGAAAAAAGAAAGTCCAAAAGAAACAAACAACAACAATGTTATCAAGAAAATCCAACGAACAGACGCTTTCCAACGCATGCGTGAGAGAACCTATTGCATGCCTTAAAACAAGACCAGCCTCAAGAACTAACCGGAAACGAACTATCACACAGAAAAACAAACAACAATAGCAAAAGACTAATGTTTGCTTTATGGGTATTGCAAAGCGAAGATCGCCACCCATACAAGATGGACATTTGTTTCTGGTGGCATTTTAGTTTCAACAAGTTATTTTTGATGAAGTACAGTACAATGCTATCATCTACACATCGTAAAAGTCCTAATAGATACTGTAGTTCAGAGTAGCATCTATAAGTCTGGAATAGTATGAGACAATGAAAAAACAAATCACAGCTTTAAAAATGTATATCATTGTTTAAACAAAGGCGGCGCAGTTCTGGTTTATTTATCTTTCCGTAATGCACCCATTCCGTGATTTATTCATGCGGTTTCCGTAGTGTCCGAGGACAAAGAAAGCGAATTCAAATTTACACTGTTATTGCCTGCATAAACTTGGCTATTTTATAGAATAATCACGTTAGATGCTGAGTAATTTTTTTACATAACACTTTATCTACTAATTTTTCTAAAAAATAAGGCATCTAGGTATTATTTACGTTAATAATTTTAAAAAAATTTCAAAATCATCATGATAATATTATACTTAGTTAATTATAGATTTTTCATAAATTTGATTACGATGAAAAGCCTTTTCTTTGTCTATGACGGAAGTCATAAAAACTTTAAAAGGCAAATATTTGGAAAAATAATTGCCTTTTGTTAATATATATATATATATATATATATATATAAATTCTGGTTTTTTTACTTCTTAGTGAACTTTGAACTGATATATAGTTTTATTTTTTTCATTAATTTTATTTCAAGCTTTTGAATTCACCTTCTCGAGAAATTGAAACTAACATGTCAACTAGGTATTGAATTTTTAATAATAAGATGCGATATTATCGAGGCAAAGCAAGTCGCATGTTGAATTATAACACGAAAAGAAAAACCACGTCGCTATATTAATATTTCATTTGTGCCATTGTAAGAAATGATTTTGGTAAAGCGATTTGTTTTTCATCTCATTTCAAGTACCGTTTCTCCCAAGTGATTCGAAAAACGAGAAGATTAAAGAAATTCATTAATTTTAACTAATACAAGAGGGCAACGTAAAAGGCTTGCATTTAAGCTAATCTACGTAACAAAGATAGGGACAAATTGTATATATTAAACATTCATAGAGCAAACATTAATTAAGACATTGAAATTCTCTGCAACACTGTAGATATAACAGGTTTATAGGAAAAAATGTTATACGAAATAGTTCCTATGGTTAGAGTATGGCTTATATATTTGAATAGCTTTGAACTAAATTATACCATGAGATCTGACTAAATTGTCATAAAGAAAAGCTTTTTTTGTACCTACCTTTATATTTATTCTACAAGATTTGTTCTACGGTCAAAGTTTAAGGCAAAACAAGTAATTCTCAAACAATCAATGCACGTTAATAGAAGTTACTTCGTTTACTTAGACTTTTTGCAACCGTTTTCAATTCGACTGTATGTTTGTCTTTTTAAGATATTATTTTGAATATTCGAGGCCAGCTATGAACTAATTTTAATGCTTTTTGTTTTATTACTCACAAAATCTTTAACAAATATTTCTGAGTTTAAATTTACAGCATTTTGAAACCGGTTCAAATTTGTCATTTTTATTTACTTTTATTTTAATAAAATTTCTTTAGTTTGTTGATACAAAATTAATTTCACCTTTAGTAACGTTTGTGCTTTTAAATTGCCAAAATAATTTAATAAAGTAAAATACTTTAAGTTGGTGCGATCTTGGAGTGAAACATTGGTTTTATATTAGTAGATACTAATACTGTCTCAGGTACACAAACGAAACGAGTGGCGTGTCTGAACCTGTTGACCCCGAGGCCGAGCTGCTCTGATTCGGAGTAGGGATTGGCTCCAGCTGGTGTGGACTGTGGCCGGCGGGCATTCCATAATCGTGGCAGTATGTATGATGTGCGCGCGTGCTCAGGCGGCGTGTGCTAGTGAGCCAGTGTATAGATAATATCTACTAAATAAATACATACACTACACCGAGCTTTAGATATAATCATATAAGACAATAAACAGTCTTATATAAAATCCCCAGATATAAATTATTAGAAGTTATATGGGGCGATATCATTCAAGGAAGCTTAGTATTTCCAAGCAAAAATGTTTTCTTGGAAATACTACAAAGGACGTATTTTCTTTGTAAGTTAATAATTTTGTGTTTTATAAGTTGCGTGTTTAACTTATATATAGAATCTATACACATTTTTGATTTAAGATTTAATTTGTTTTTTTAGTTTGTAGGTACATATTCTCTACTATGTATTTTTTTTCTAATATTATTTCTCTAATTGGAAGCTAAACTATATACGCAGAAATGTATCTGCTCTATGAATTTTAATTCAATAATATGAAGGTTTAGTAAAATACAAGCCATTTTATAAGGCCATATTATTCCAATAAAATAGTAGAGTTATTATGAACTTTTTATTGTTTATGGTCGCTTTGTTTGTATTTTTAACCCACGGCTACGAGACTTTCTCGTTAATCATTAATAAATAGTAACTTCAACTATTAATTATTCTTAGTTGTAATAAAAAACTGACCAAACTGAATTGAAATTTAGTATGTATTTGCCACCATCCACGTGGCAAATACGTATTATTACTTCGATGCGAAAAGCACGGCACTTCCTTAGTTCAAACTTCTTGGAAAGAAGTGTATATGCAAAGCACGGATTACCTACTTGCCGCTAAAATGCATCCTTGCAGCGTATCAAAACAATTCAGTTTCATCAGCACCGGTTTTACGCCGTGCAGAACGGTGCACGGTGGTTTTTTATAACAGATACTTACGTGTATTTTAAACAATTCTTACAGTATGATTTTTTCTAGACAGCACTTTGTATTCGAGGTTGTCGACTTACCTGAAAAGAAATTTTCTAAATTGTATTATTGTAATCCACAATTGAATAGTCGAATTAAGAAACTATTCTCAATTATTTGGTTTCAGTTGAAAAGTTAAACATTTCTTATAAATATCTATTTAAATAAATCATGGTATTATATAAATATATGTATATTTATGATTTACATAATACAATATTGCCAGTTTATGCAATAATTTAGCAGAATCACGACCAAATTACTCTAACAAAGGTCATAATTTGAATTGCCAAGCACAAGCACGAACGGCAAATAAGATTCTTATGATAAAGTTATTAAAGACCCGACTGTTTAATATTTAATTTTCCTTCAGATTAAGCGATCTAAGCAATAAAACAATCCTTAATTATATTTATTCAAAACGTATTATTCTAATTTATATTTTAAATAATAATGTTTTATTTACGAATTTACCGGCATGTTTTCTGTAATTTTTTGGACATATACTGTTAGTGCCTGATGCGTTGGGTTGATTATTGTGATGAGGGATTGGTGATTAAAATTATTGTATGAATGATAAATGTAATGCGCGTGCTAGCGCCGATCGTTTTTCAGTCGAATGGAAATCGACCAATCCCAATCACAATGTATACAATAAAGAAATACAACATCGAATTTGGCAACTTTTATTTTAGAAATTAATATAAATAAATAATAAAAAAATATTAAGCGCGGACGATGTAAATAATACATATCTATTATTATTTTGCTTTTCGCAATTTACTCTGTTTAAAGGCTATTATATAACATCACGTTACGACGATAAAATTCTCTCTAAAATTATTATCTGTGATTTATTTAGCATTGAAACTTTCATATCGGGAATAACCAATATTTTATATTGTTTCGTGTATTCGCTTGTATTGTTTAACGAAGCAAAAATTATCTTTTGGCGCGATGTGTGTAAAAAAAATAACATGAAATGAAACTGAATATTGAATTAGCTCAGCACGGTAGTGAACAGCGTTCTTTAATTGGTTTCCAATAATTACAGTAGCTAGCGAAACGACAACACGAAAAAACAGGAATCATATTGTTCACAGGGACGTACAAAGAAGGAAGTAACAGATTCTCTTATTTCTTGAAATATCTTAAAGTAGTTTTTATTCTGAAGTAAGTAATTATTTTGACTCTTGTATGTATTTTTTACACTATTGAAACATTCCCAGAGACTCAAACCCAGCGACGAATGCAATGAAGACCTATTTCTATACGAATCATTTATTCACGAAATATGAATAAATTCATACTTAAATAAATAGAGTTTCACAAAGTTTTCACGTATTGGGAATAGCATAGTTCAACATGAATGACAAACGACTTCAATTACTTTAAGATAATAGTGATATTATAAGATAATATAAGATATATAGAAGGATATTTATAACACAGAAAATGTTTCTAAAATCTGTGTACTAAGATTCACAAAATAGCAGCTTAATCTAAAACAGGTGCATATTGTCATATTAATTATGACATTATAATTAATTAAGAGCTGATATGATTAAGAGTTTATGAATGTTTTAACTCTGTGGATCGCATATTTATTTTCAATATTCTGACCCAATTATGGTACATGGTAAAAAATAAATAAACTAACTCAGTTTGATAAATGATAATTCTTTGCTATGTAAAAAGAATCATTTGGTTTTTTTTACATAGCTTTTTTATTAAAAGATTTTTGTTTAAATTGTGGTTAAGTAGCTTGTGACTTAACTCATTAAATGTTTTGTTACTTATAAGGTTTAATAAATTAAAAAATGAATTCTCATAACTCCTAGTGGGGCAGTGGAGCATTGGAATGTACACATTTCTGTATCTGTTAAACTGATCATTTTCTTTACAGGCAAGTAGGTGATCAGCCTTCTATGGCTAACCAACCAAAACATTCATTTGTTTCTCCGGGATTCGAACTCAGGACCTAGGGCGCAACACACAACGCGTAAATCACGTCGCCACGGCGGCATTATTTTATTTAATAAATTAATAAGAGTTAAAAATCCACTTAACAAATTTCCAGTGCTTTTACAATAAAGATTTTTTTAATTTATTGCCAAAATATACCACAAATAATAAACAATGATATTTATTATAACTTTAAATAAATATTTTTGATGTTTTCTTAAATTTATGTTACAATAATGTTTCACTGAATTACTTAAAATAACTTAATATTCAATTGTTCACTAAGCATTACTTCTGAAATATAAGAAATGCGTCGATTTTGACCTCATTCCCTATTTCACCGATGAAAAAGTTCTCTTAAAACTCACCGCTTTCTTTCAAGATAAGATTTATACGGCTGGAACTTTTCGGATCTTACGTGTCGTGATATTTTATATATACCTGTTTTTTATCACTTTTATTTCACGAAATTTGCTTATTATTTTATTAATGCTCTATGACATTCAAGGAATCTACCTATTACATATTATGACATCTACTACATACTATGACCGTGATGGGAACGCGCCAGACAATAAAAAAATTTTGTATTGAAAAGTATGAACCTATGCCCACTAGACTGTTCCGTCACCTACCAGCACCATCCCGTTCCATGCACGGAGCGTCAATAATAATTGTCGGCTAGAATATTTTGATACGTTCATAGTACGGTTCAAATTGTTACAATGCGTGTTATTCTGTAATGAATATTGAGCGTTCAATTAGCTTAGTATGGGGATAGTGGGAAATTCCATTTTTGGTCTATTTTCATTTTTGTATCTATTTTATATTTTTTATAAACCTGATTTATTTAACTCGGTTGCTTCTTACTGTGAAGTGATTCACAATGAGTAATTTTCATTATGATACTTTTTTTTCTCCCGGATTCGAATCCAGATACGTAGGTGGTTTTTCAAATGAAACATTTACATAATATAATAACGCTAATGTAAGAATAACTAAGTTTAAGACTCTTTAAATTTTAAACCAATTATATAATATAATATAACAAAAATAGTTTTGGATGATCTTTTTATCGATTATTAGAACAATATCCGAACATCAGTAAATAGAAGGTTTTTTTATTTATTAAATTAACTCTATGTTGACATAAAAATAGATTATATTTTTAATACTCAGTAAAAAATGTCTCATACAATTAATAAAATTTCCGCCCGTCCGATACGATACGACGTATTTGAATTTACTTTGTGGTAATAAATACACATTTTACAATAGTGCATCAGTTTTAGAAACTGGCAAGTAAATCACTTTTCACATTCGCCGTGTCTTGCCAAAAATAAATGATATTCGTTTTACATTGTTTTACAGTTTCATACATTCATAAACATTGTTAATTCATGTTTATGATCTGTGAAATTCACCTTCAATAACGAAAACTACAATTGAAAAGTAAAGAAATATAATTTCAAATAATTGTGACAGAAAAAAGCTTCAGTGGAAAAGTATTTTATCCATCTTATCGACGGTAATGACTTCGAATGTCAGTGAAAGTAATAAATGTCTCGAAGAAAAAATGTCTTTTTGGTAATCATGTTTTGTATTACTTAAATTTGTTATGATAACTATTCAGAAGAATTATGATACATCAATAAATTAACAATTCTGTACATATTGAATGACCAACTTCGTTATTCGGTTGGGTGACGTCACAAGACAGCGACTGTACTTCAAAACGTCAAAATGCTAGGTTGTATTTATAACCATAGAGCTAAATAAATCTCGAAACAATAAAGTAATGTGAATGAATAGAAAATCGAAATCGGACGCCAGAGTTCTCTCTAACCTAATCCTTAATAACTACTATTAACTCTAACCTTTAGTAAGTATTGATTTTACTTCAATTAAGAATATAGATGATTTCACATCACCAACAGAAAAGTAATTTTCATTTTCAAACAAAAATACCAAACTTTTCTCATCATAATATTAGTATAACCAAACAAAGCACATAGCCTACGCTAATTTCTTATTATTATAGGTTAAAATATACGAAACATGTATATTATTTTATGTACAAAAGGGAGTCAATTTTATTAAAACAATATTGAGCTCCTGCGGGAGGGTATACACTATACAGTCCCCAAAATGAAGTATCTTGTCTTTGAATTTTTTTCTACAACTTAAGGTAGTTGTTGTGTTGTTTCTACGAGCTTACTTGAAAAAAGGTACATAAAGGTGGTGATTGCATTACCTATATTGAGTTAAGTTAATATTATCTTAGTTAAAATATAGACAAAATAATATCTGGCGAAATGTAATAAGTGCACCTCTGCCTACCCCTTCGGGGACTTAAAGGCGTGACGATATTATTATTATTAAAATGTAGACATTACTGTCCTTTCTTAATATGAGAGTCTATTTTAGAGTACAATTAAGTATTTACAACTTTAAATTCTTCATTTATAGTACTAATAAAACAAAACCTATGTTGAAACAATTGACGATTATTTCGATCGATCGATTTTTGAATCCGTTGAAAAATTTTTGTGTGATTAGATCATGAATACCACATGCAGATATTATTGTGTCGCTCGTACACTTGTATACACAATATTTTCAGCTGATAACATTGTTGATGTTGATAATACGTTCATTCAGCTGTTGTAATGTAAGTTAAAACTTAGTATCAATTTCTACAAAGATTTTTGTACTTATAATTTAAAAAATATATTTTATTAGCTTTTTTAATATTACAACCCATTTAATATTAGTCCCATGACTCGTGTTTTTATGTTAACCACCTACGTAAATGTTTTATACAAAGCATGTTACGAGATGGGTTTAAATCCCGGAGAAATAAAAGAACTGCACGATTAAAAACATAACAACTCCACTCTCATATTGTAAGTTTTTAAGATTCCATTATAAGTTTCTATTAATAATGCCTTTCATTTACGCGGCGATATACATATGACCTGATTACAGAGATACAGAATTTAAGGCTTGCGAAATGTCGAAAATTAAACGTATTTTATATCGTTAAAACTGTGTCTTTTAAAGCTTACCTTACGAACTTGTAATAGTTATAATCGCATGAATATCTTATTAATTAAGTATATTGTAAATGGATTACCGATGATGGAACTTATAAACACGTTCTTAATTCAATTTGTATCAACAAGTACTCAAGAGAAACTCAAAATTGATAACGCCGTTACCTAATGTATAAATAAAAATCTATAAATATGTTTATCACACACGATTAACGATAAAATGGCACACTGCTATTTTTGCAAGCTGTAAAAATCAAAATCAAAGTAAACTTCGCTTGGATAAAATAAAACTATTGACAAGTTTTTATTGCTCACTCCTTGTTTTTTTATTATTATTCTTAAACTAATTTATGCTTATTAAAATTAAACTCCAATGTTTGCCATAGTAATACTTATATTGTAAGATGAGAGTAGAATCCGAATTTTGATATTACATGATTAAATGATAAAAAATACATTTAATCCTGTTTTAATCGTGAAAAAAACTTAGATTTTAAAAAAAATTCTCCTCTAATCCTTGACTTAATCTTCTTGAGCTAAAACCTAAATGAAAAACAGGTGTAATAATATCAAATTCGATATCAAATTTACAGGACTAGATAAAATAAGTCAAAACACGTTTCCTTGTACTAATCACTTTGATAGAGATTGTAAGTTAGATTCTATCGGCAAGTACAATAATGAAATTGAGTAAACTTAAATAAGATTGGATTCTCGTTTCCGCTTAAATATTTTATTCAGGGCCTACCTGTATCTCTCTGCTCTGAATAGAATAGTTTAGAAGTCTCATAGTCCTTTTCTTTGATTCGAATCCCTGACATAATCTTACATGCTTCTTGAAAAGCTGTAGCTTTTACGATATATTTTGAAACCTAATTATTTGGGTCTCGGAATTGTAAAGGTATCGTTTATCTCATTATAATTATAGAATACGTTTATCTAAATATTTTAAGTATTATTCAATTAGGGAATAAAAATAAAGTAAATAAGTACCTGAGGCTAAATTTTAAATTTCGTTGATTCGACAACTTCTTAGATGTTAGTTTAGCTAAGCTTTAATAATAAGCTTGGTAGAATTACTCATATTCGTTTGTTATATTATTGATAGATTTTTTACAATAGGGTGTACAAATAATTAATGTAAGATAAATATATTATCCTATAACGAGAGTACTATTTTTACTTAATAAAATATGAAAAGGCACCTTTCAAAAAAAACATCCGAGCCATCAGAATCGCTGCGAGGCAGTATTAGTTTAGGAAGCACCATTCCTTTCTTTCGCCTGCCTCGGATTCCGGAGGGCGCCGGCCATTGTAGTTCACTGGATGCCATTGGACTATGTGGGCTTAAAATAGTCAGCCGCCGCTCCGGCGGGGGTAAACTTAGCTGTTGTAAGGCGCGCCGCTCCGTACTTGCAAATAATCCTCTCTTTTTTTCAGCATTCCCCACATCCTCCCCAGAGAGAGCCCTACGTGCTGGTGCGCCCCTCGTTTCGCGTACATCTCTTTCGCTGGCAGTGAGAAATGAGCTGCGATGGACACGAACAGAAGTACATGAACTGGCAGGGCGCGCCGGCGATGAATCTTTACTTGGACGCAGGCTCTCCATAGATCGTGCTGTTTCTACACGCGCAGCAGCCAAATACTGGCCGCTTGTTACTGTTTTCTGCGCAACCTCACATTCTTCTTGACTAGAACTAGAAGTACCACTTCGTGAGAATGTGCTGGTTTTCGAAACAAAGCTTCTATCACTAAACTGTGCCGTTGATATACTAGAGGTA
Organism: Aporia crataegi; assembly: GCA_912999735.1. Lineage (NCBI taxonomy): Eukaryota > Metazoa > Arthropoda > Insecta > Lepidoptera > Pieridae > Aporia > Aporia crataegi. Next base: position 1,906,842 of record OU538742.1, read on the forward strand.
TTAGCGTCGGTGGATTCGGCAGATGCCTGCTGGTGTACTACACCTTCTTCCAAAGAAGAGTGAACGAACCGGGCGTTAAGGGTACTGAAAGCAGCGAGCTTTGGTCGCCTACTCTTTCTTTCATCATCGTCTTCCTCCATTTTTGTTAAAAATTACTGCCTACTCGCTCACCACACTAATACATACACCATTTAAGATTTGATACATTTATTGATTAAAAACTTAGAATTAGGACATAGAATAAGGAACACTGTACACAGTCTTTATCACCCCGAGAACACCTCACTTGCAATCAAACGGCACCTGTAACAAATTTATGGATTATGAATACAGCTATCCTATATTTACGTTACAAAAAGTATAATTCATTAAAAATCATTTCAACTCGAACTACGGATATAAAGTTATTTTTGTTAAGTTAAACATGCCCACATGAGTGCCAGAAATGGTAATTATCCTTACACGAGTTAATTGGCTGCTTTGGAATCGAGCGCAAGTTGGCCGGCCTCATTTGCGCACTCCGACAGAGCTTTGAGTTGTTCCGCATTTAAGCCTGATGCCTTTACTCTCACGTCTGCACTTTTAGAATGTTCTTTGCTTTCACTACTAGATTCGACTTTCTTTGTTGTTTTATTCCCGAATTGGTCGATGAATGTTTCTTCCTCATACTCTTCTTCATAGCTCTCTTGATACGACTCCCGGAATTCCTGTCGAGCTTGAATGCTGACGGCTCCGGTCGTTTGCTTTTGTTGGATCATTTCATCCATAGTCTTTTTGACCAATTGTTGGCCAGCTTCCAAACGTTCAGACATTGTTTTATGTAGGTTATCTAAAATAGTTAAATATTTTTAGTCTTAAATAAAACGAGCAGTTACTTGTCATATAAAACTGTCAAGGGGCCTTAAAAGCAATCTGGAATTATGAAAGATAATCATTTCAAAGTAGTGTAAACAATACTTCAATAATTCATAGCACAAAAGGTTGTATTTGATTAAAAGATATTGAGACATTTGGAACATTGCCAATTCGCTATTCAATTTTGATTTGTTTAATGTGTACAAAAATACGTTATGAAGCATGTAACTATAAACTTCTTGAAAATTCCTCAAAAGTTTTTATTATTTCGTGCTGTTATTCTTGTATCGATTGATGTTCTAAAAAGTCTGGGAACGTTTCGTTTACAATAAGTAAATAAATCTTGAAGAAAGTCTATACTTTCTCACACTTCACAATTCTTCGTTCTTAAGAACTTTTATAATTACACTAAATTGTTTCTGTCAGATTGTTTGCAAGGCTAACGTTTATTAAACTAACACTGAAGAAATTGATAAACGATCTGATTTTAGCATATTGATTATCCTATGGAAATTGCAAAACGAATTATCTATTTGGCTTAACTTCGTATATTTTAAAAGCGATATTCCATAGGAAATGGAACAAGTTGAAAATAGATTTTAAAAAATAATTTAATTAAAAGCAATATGAAGCTGTGCAATAAAAATACCTGCTCTTTGCAATGCTTTCACTAAATCACTTGAAAATTGATTGATAGAACTTATTCAAAGCAAAGCTCGCGACGAACTGAGGAATCGTTTCGTCTTTGTTTCGCGTTTGAGCTTTGCGTAGGCGTCGCAACGTTCAGTCTGCGCGCGCGCCGAAATAACTGTATGCGCTGGCAAATTAGCTGAATCATGTAATTAATTTTGATTTTAACAATTATCACAAATAACGACACGAGGAAATTACTATTTGATTTCAGGTAGGGATTAGCAACTGGCGGTGAGCCGTGGTGTATGCCAAGATTGAGACCGGTTCCACTTTTATTAGCTATACAATTTACAATCAATGTGTTTATACAAGACGCATATTTAGAAAGGCAAGATAGGTAGGTACCGAGTGGTTTTACATTTATTATTAGTTATTATTGTAACTGTTTTTTTTTTTTGCTAATTATGTAATTAAATGTTTATAATGTTAGTGTTTCTACCAATTGTTTTTTGTTTAGAATTTCGATAAGTTCCGTATTACTGTCTTTTTCTGCGATGACGAACTACCTACATATTTATTTCAAAGTACCTATTCTCATGTAAATGATAAGTGTAATCTTAAGTGAGAATAAATATCTTTAAACCTAAACCTATATAAATACGGAACAAAATTTTTCATTTACAATTAGCACTTAAAGCACTTTAAGCACTTCATCTGTGCTTTTAAGCAATATACTAGGTATATTATTGTCTATTTGCCTATCCCTTATTTTCGTAAATGACATGACAGATAAGAAACGTCGCTAAGGAATCTCATAAGCTAAGATTGGATTAGTTCAAATGACAATACTTAAGTCACAGAAATAAAATTTAACGAAGCTTACGTCACGTCAACGTAAGATCTAAAGAATTAATTAGGCGTTAAATCTGCATCCCTTCAGGTCTGATACCTTTTCGCTATTGTGATATGTTATTACAGGAACTCAGCACTTTGAGTACCGATCGTATCAAGTTTCAATAAGAGAGTTTAGTTTTACTTCGATTATAAGTTGAAAGATTATTAAATATGGAATGTTCGTGTAACATGAATCGGTGTTGGAGTTGCGGGCTATACTGAATGCGACATATTTTTTAATATTACGCTTGTAGTATAGTTTTATTTTACCAACTATATTACTTATAATTAAATATATAACATATATTAAACAGGTTATATTCTTTTTTATGCCACCTTTAACGCACTGTTTATTTGAAAATAACATGCGTCAGAAGACGAAAATCCGAGAAGCGATGACTGCTGAACATTAAAATGGTTGGCAAAGATTCACATGATTCACATCATGATTACTGTTAATGGAATTCGATGTAGTCTCGTCTACGTCATTGTTATCAGACTTTTGTGAAATTTGGATATTATAAAGTCCCTTATACGTCGCTATGTTACTAGAAATTCGTGAAATTTGTCTTCGAAATCCGACTATAGATTATAGCTTTTTCCTGTCATAGACTTATAGAGTAGGTATGTTGTCTATAAAATATTATGAGACACGACGACAGTCTTTTGCTTTGATTAGACGTCATTGAGTCCTTTACCAATTTTGATTTTTCAGCTGAATTTAAAAGTTAAAAAATGCATTCTATATAGAAGCATACAGAAAAACAATGAAAACGTCGTTTTTGAATTTCAATGATATTGATTTGATTCATATAAATTAGTGTATATTTTTAAAAAAAATAACATAACACTGATAGAAATGCATTAAGTCAATATTTTAATTAGTAGTTTTTAAAAATGTTAAACAAAAACGTAAGTTTACAATATTCGTTTACACTTATTAAAAAGTTCGCAAATGAGTTTCATTAAAATGTTACCATTTCACCGTAATATAAACAAAATATATCTTTGACCTATATAACTTTTATTGCTCTCATATTTTAATTATTATTATAGATAACCTGCATATCCCTATTTCGTAGTAATAAAATGTGTGTTGGCTTTTTATAGCTGTTATACAAGTTGAAATGATGGTTTGTCATAAAAGCTTTTTATGAGAGCATTAAGGTCATACATAGCACAATGGCTACTCTAAGACTCATATCCATAGATCTTATTCACACGTCAAGAAGATAAACTCTACTTTAAGAATAACTTAAAACTAAAAGGCTGCCAACGCATATGCAGTGGCATTATATCGTTCTATTATAATTTAAGTATGTACTCTATACAAAACTACCATTCACAAACAAACGTTGTATCTGGATCAGTAATTTTCTGCTTTATACATACTTTTCTTTGAGATTAACGTATAGCAAAGATAAAGAACTGACTGTGAACTGTACAAGTGTTATAAAAATGCGTACTTGTAATTTTTATTTTTTTATTTTATTAAATATTTACAATAATGTACTTAAATATATTTACAAAAATACAAAAGGCTCGTCAAATGCGTTGGGGTGCGTACCCAAAATACTGGTTACATTGCCGTATTGTATTGCTATACTAACGCGTTGGCCGCAATAGCCAGCTTTCGGGTTTCCTGTGGTCTCAACTAAGCGCGTAGATATCTTTCACAATCGACGCGCTTCTGGCCCCCATGGACCCAAAGTCTCTACTCCAAAAGGAATGAAAATATAGGAATCTATGAGACTTTGCTGCTTTATGCAATCGATACCGCACCATTTTGTATTAGATAAACTCAAAAATGGAAAATTCTCTTTATGAATGACATGCTATATTGCAGATACATCAAAAAAGTCATCAGGCAGACGAAGTTGGTAATAAACTAGTTTTAATTAAAAAGAGTAACTCAATAGCGGGAGCTTGATTACTTGGAGCGTCAGAAAAATGAAAACAAAGTAGGTATTCATTCAAATTATGATTGACGGACATAAACAAATTTCTGTTGCCGACATTAAAAATTACAAAAACAATTTTGGTTTTTTGTATTAACAACTGTCAATTATTTTTAAAGTTACTGTTCTCTGCAGAGCATTACCTCACCAAAAAATCCGTGTTGACCTTTAAAAGTCAGTTGGGCTGAGAGCTAAATTCTATTCACAAAAAAAAAACTTTCAGATAACTGACGCCATTTTTGATCGGAATTTCTCCTCGAAAGCTCACTGCGGAACATCCATTCAAAAATAAAAGTATAACATAATTGAACATAGAACTGTAACGAAATAGCTGTTCACTAAAACGTTCAATAAACGAGTATGCTGAGTCATTGCACAAGCTTTGAAAGCTGCCATCGTGAAGCTAAAAAACGTGTTTAGCTATCTCAACGGCTAGTAAAAAATTAAAGATAAACACTTATGTTGGATAGTGGTTTAAGCATCGGACATTAAATGTGTGCGGAATCGTGGGTTGAGTTCCCGGGAACATTTTTTGTGTTTGGAAAAAGAAGACAGAAACAGAAGAACAGTTGCAGAAAGTTGTCTATGTCCTTTTCGGGGACTTTTTTTCTATAATGTTTTCCATCCACACAAAAGATATCCAAATGCAGTTAAATTCATGGTAGGTACTTTTATTTCATAAGTTGATATTTTTATTAAAAATTCAATTTTTAGAAAAAGTTATGCATTTTAAATAATCTATCAAAATGCTACGTGAAAAACGAAATATTTATTAAGTTTTAAGAGACGAAGTATTAATCTGAAATAATTATTATGCGATATCGAAGCCTTTGTTGAAATTCTGTTCAAAGTAAATTTAGCTGAATAAGATTCAACTATTACCCTCGCGGCTATTTTCCGTAAGATGGATCGATGGAAAATTGTATTAACTATCTACATTTATCTTAATTTAATATTTTTACCACGCAGAAGAAAGTATATAACAAGTTTAGATAAATTTATAAAAGTGAAGCAGTTTTTGTAAACTTCGATGAGGCATCAATAGTCTTTTAAATCTTCTTAACCTAGAATATTTATATTATTTTACGTATTTTAAAATATTTTTAAGATCTAAAGCAGATTTCATATCACGAGAAAATTCATATTATATTATTAACTTTCAAAGATGAAAAACTTCTTAAGATTCATTAAATATATATCATCAAGGAAAAATTTATTCGTTATTTTGCCTTATAAATAAATGTATTCAAACTCAGTAAGTAACTAAGTAATCAGAAAACTCGTGAAATTATTTTAAAAATGAAAATATACGTAATCATTTTCAACTCAATTTTTTTAATACTATCAAGATTGAGAGTTTTCACACATTACACAGAGCAGACACATTTCTATATCTGTAACACTGAGAGTTATCTGTATAGACCTACACTATTTTTTAAATGTTACATTAAGAAACATTTTTTTGCCTTTCCAGTCACTGAAGCCAGGATTTGAAGCAAAATACGCAGTTAATGTCAGGTGCGTGACTAAACAGGGTTTTACTCACAGATTACGAACATTAAACCTATTAATCCTCTATCTGTTCAAAATCGCACAAACATTCCTACATTTCGTAGGTTACTACGTAGCTAGACAACTGGTTTGAAATATTAATGAGTCAGCTAAGTAAATATTCTGTAGCCGAGCATTCGCCTTGATGTCACTCATTTTGCGAAGTAAGCCATACTCTGTCATCAGTTTGCCACATACCAGCGTTTACGTCCAATGCTAAAGGATATGTAATTACTGAAACGATTTTGTTATTTGTTTATTTATACAACTGTATTAAAATACAGTTCTAAAGTTACAATTTATTAAAACCAAAGTAATTGATTATAACTAAATTAAAACATTTTTGCTTGCCCAAGATTCAAACCTATTTATATAAGCATACAGTACAGCAGAAGTTTAAAAATTTAAAAACGAACTTGGTATTTTTCCAAGAGTTTTCAAAACGAATTTCACAATAAATCCTTGGCATTCTCGCGAGGGAACTAACGCCTTCTGTTATTTCAAACTGGTATATCGAAAAATTTTCTGGTTATTCTAACGTTTATATTACAGTTTTGGCGCCAGTAATCTTATTGGTTAATTCGCATTGGTAATTAAATAAGGTAACAAAAATGGAATTTTTTGAATTTATAGGTATGAATATCATATAAAATATTCACTGCTCATTTTAAGCCATTTTTTAATGAATATTAAGATAAATACTAAAACTATAAATTGAATTTTTTTAAATGTATTTAATTGTTATGAACTCAAAACCCAATTTATAAAATTCTTTCACAGAGACAAGCTGACTCTTTATGAGTGGCCTGTGCAATATGTAAACGCAGATGAAACCGCGAGGACAAGAATATAAATTAAATTCTTCCATAACACTATAACTACCTAAACTTCAAAAAAGAATAATTATAATTACAATTTAAACAAGTCCTGAATTATAGTATGCTCCGATGCATTTCGTTCATAAAAAAATGAACTTTCCGAATGTCCACGGTTCGCTATGCTCAATAAAATTACTTAGAATATGACGGGGGTAGCGATGATCTTGTACGATAATACGAGTGCATTTATAGTAACAAATTTATTAAGAAAACTAGGACGTAACTAGTACGTGCTGGTATATTTAACTTTACTAGCAGCTTTCCCTAGCTTTAGGGAGATTTCTTTGAATTAACGACGTCGTCTTGTTTACTTTAGAAATGTTGTGGCTTTTTTTTTAAATAAAATATTTTTAAAATAACATATTATATTTTTTTTTCGAAAAAACAAGAACTACAATTATGGTTGACACATTTATAACTTAATTGGCCATTATATCTCGGACCTCGGTCTTATGTTGTAGTAAAGTTAATAAGATCCAATGTACAGTAGATGCCGGAGGTACAGAGAATTAAGTAACTGAAAGTTGGCGTAAAGTCAGAGTTTCTTTTTATATATGAGTATGAATGTATGGTAACAAACTATACAGTTTAAAAGTACCACTCAAAAGTATAAGATAAATTAATTTTTAAATAAAAAAATAAAACCGACCTCAAAACGCACTAAAAAGTGAAAAATAAATTTTGTATTATAATGAATAAATAAAAAGAAGTAAATAGTGATGATAAATAAAATTCATGTAAAATTCAACAAGAGCATAAAACTGTCATGTTGCTCTTTGAAAGGGGACGCCAAGTCATTCAATTCATTTTTGATTAGTCTTGGAATATTTATACTATTTTTAAATTAATTAATTATTGTTTTATTATTTATATATTTGGCACCGCCATTCAAAAAGCAACATTACATTTTTATGCCCTTGTTGAATTTATATACAAACGTAACTTACTAACTTCAGGGTTACCGTCAAAGGGTTATCGTCTTCAACAACAAGAATACACCAATTTATATTTCTTAAGAGATATAACTATTACAGATTCCATAACACCGATTAAAATTAAAAGCTAACAACAATATTTATTTAGAATCATATTTAAAATTGGTCATATAAACTGCGAAGGCTGTTCAGGACTAATTAATGAGATTACTGACTCACCGGGCCATTTTGCCTCGTGATTTATGTAATATTACCTGACCTTTGGGGTAACCTTTCGCACCTTAGAAATTGTAGGTTACGGTGCATCGCTATGAAGCACGCAACTCACTTCCGTCGCTCTGATGAGTATCAGCTGTGCCTATATTAGGTCAAGCTCTGAACGTATATAATGGCTTCGAAGAACGATTCCACATTAGAACTATACTTACGTGTGGTGGAGGTTCCATAGTTATAAAGATGGCTGTAACTATAACGTTGCCTTCTTTATAACATGCGAAAATATATATTTTATGCATAAAAGAAAACTCTGAGATCAATTTAATGAAAATATAATTCTATTTCGTTGCCATTACTGTGGACGTTCAACAAATACAAAAGCTGTTAAATTGTTACCAATCTATAGTAATATATTAAGAGGAAAAAATATTTTTGTATATGTAAGAAATCAAACGAAAATGGGAAGCTAGTCTCATCAACGCTTTTTGTTGTATATGCCCATGCGCACGAACCGTGAGTAAAATTATTTATAAATGAACAATATAACATGATAATGTACTGCTAAATGAATGTTATAGGAAAATTTATAGACGCAAAATCCAATGACATTTTCGACAAACTGTATAAAGGTGAAATATGCCTTTATATTTAGAAGTTTAGTTTCAAGGAGAAATATGGCGTGTCGAACATAATTTACTACGTAGACGTATGATGGAACTAAAAGAGATTTCCTTGCGATTTTTGCTGGGTTCATTAGTTTGACATTGAACACGAAGTCGGAATATTATCTACTTATACTGGGGTTCTATCATCTACCAGGTACCTCGATATCCTAAATACGGTCGGTCAAAAAAGTGGAATAGTCTAAACTGTAACGGATAATATTATTGTAAAGAGAATTCAACCTTACTTTTTCATGACGTTCAAGTTAACCTTAATCTTAGGTTGGTAGGCTGGTAGGCCACAATTTTGGTTAACCATACTAATGTTAGTTGGCGATTATAACCGTAGACTTTTATTTAATAAATACTAGTACACAACTGACTTTCGTCGATAACTTATGTTGTTGAAAAAATAATTAATTATTACTTTGTTATTGTTCAGTAATATATCTAATGAAGGTATTAGGTTAAGAATAGGATAATCTTATTTCCTTGAACTTATGCCGCAAAGAAAAACCAATAAACAGATTGAAAAGTCCAACCGCTTTTAATTAAAATTTTCAAGATTAAAAGTTTCTTCAATTCGAATGAAATGTCTTTCTTATTATCAGTTAATTGTAATTTAATTATTCCGTATTGTGAAATAAAATTAAGACAACTTGTTAATACTTATAAGAAAAATAAATTTTCCTTAATACAGTACTTATGCACTTAGCAGTACTTATGTATTTTTTACAGCAGGTAAAAAAAGTTGGATGAATGTGTAACATTGAATAAAAAATAAATCATAGCAAATAAAATTGTATCCTATTACGATGTAACAAGAAGCTTTGAAAATTGACCTCGAAGGTGTTACTGATATCTTGAACTTTTAGTTCTGTGGAACGATAAATTAACAATGATAAATTGACGAATCAAGTGACTATAAGAATTTGCGTTTCATGATAGTGCGTGAATTAGTTACGATAAAAATCTTCGAGGAAAATATTCGAGAAAAAGAAATATTTTCTTTATTTTCGGCAATATCGGAGTTATTTCTACAACGATTTTCTATATTATATTATAGAATATTTCTACCTAGAGGACATTAGAACAAAAATATCCAATGTACTTACTAGCTAATACCGATGTATTAAATTTATTATAATACACGGATATGTCTTTTGTAAACGGATCTAATTCTAATCATTTTAAACTCTCTCACTTAACAGGTAACTAAATGAAAAGTTTAACGACCATTCGTCCGTAAATGTTTTATATACTACTATGTAAAGGTTATTAAAGGGTCAAATTAGATTAATTTTGCATAATTGGATGTATTAAGATAAACCTCTGAGTTGGGGTTTGTTTTACAATTGCCTCCATTGAAATCTCATATTTTAATTCTTATTTCGCAATTATATCTTATTTTGATAATCATGTAATGCTGGTATTTTGGATACACACCCAAAAATTTGTGAAGACCTTTTTTATTTGTAAATATGGATTTTAATGTCTCTGTAAATAACTATGATAAGTGGTAAAGTCTTTTATTTACGCAAGTATCACACATTTACAGAAGATTTAAACGGATTTTCCATCTTCGGCATTTCCATTAAAACTGTTTTAAATGTGGTAAGTTATAAAAATAGAATAATATATGATAAAATAAATATTGTAAAAATATCATCATTATAATATTCCGTACATTGTTGATTATAAAAGTCCATCGTAAGAAGTCGTAAAACTCTCAGACCGTTACTATTTTTCCCACATTAATACACTAGCTAGATCATAAACAATTCACAATTATTTATTAGCTACAAATAGTAAGAATCTTAACTACAATAGTATATAACTTAGGGAGAGATAAGAATATAAATAATCTTAAAAAAGTTGAAATAAAACATTGTACCGTACCCGTGAGATACTAGTATGTACCTTCATCTTAGGAGGTCATTGACCCCTGAATATTTATTGTGTTCTGAGGTTCAAAACCAAGCTTTTCGTGCTAAAACCATGAATTAGCAATTAATAAGGAGAAATTACCAGAAAGCTTAAAACAAATTATATTTTTGTTTATATTTTTTGTGTATAATGTTTATTTTTATCCAAACGGGTACATATGTCGCTCGGAGTGCACTCGAAAATTTTACATTTATCTATTTACGATTATAAAGAATTTTTAGACTGGTCAATCCAGCTATCACCCCTAATAAAAAACAAATAATTTTATCTCATTATTTCGAATAAATGTAGTCAATACAATTAGTCCTATTTCTCTTTAAGGCTAAGACTTAGATATTTTCTCTTTACCTTCCCAAGATTTGGAGTATTGATTACTAATACAATATTAGGCAATATGGTTATGTAAATGAACAATTAATACTAATACTACATACTAGTAATGAATAGAAGTAATTCCATTTATTTTCGATCTTTTTCTTCGCTATAGGTATATCTATGGATGCATTTTACACAAAGAGAATCAGTTTGTCAAAATTAATGTTCTATATTGAATTGAAATTGGTATACACAATACTAAGTATTTCAAGTATTAAGGATATATTATACCACCAAACTTTTCTTTATTAATATATTACATTATTATGCATTAATATGAGGAAGCTAGCAACGGTTTTAGGTTGAAGTTAACTTTTCAGAAAATCGGTTTCATACTTACTAAGCCCCAACATGAAGCCTTCACAAGGATTATCGGACCTTCACACCCACGTCAGGCGTTATCAAGAAACAACAATATTTAACAAAGTAGACAGTAATTTAGTCTTATACAAAAAATATATTTCTACTAAAATATGAATATCTTATAAGAAAATGAATTAATAATGCTCAAGTTTCCAAGTTGTTTTTTTTTAACTTGATCATTTTATAATGTTCAGAGTTTATAACTTCATAAAATTGCTTGATGCAATTTAATCTCAAGCGGCGCTCTCCCGTTAATCGATAATAAATGCATTAGTCTATCAGCTTCCGATTAACTAATATTTTAGGCCACGGCTGGTCCTTAATTAGCTTTCCGTCCAATATTTATGAAGATGACGTAATTCTTTTGCCCAAAATCTGCTAAAATGCTTACTCATTTTTAGTTCATTTGTCAACTGTTTTTATAACGCAATTAAGCGTTGAACGGAAAGTTTTTTTTATGAAATGAGAGTTCAAATGGGCAGAAGGTTCACCGGATATAAGCGGAGACTGTCGCATATAGACAGTGCGTTACCGTCCTTTGTGGGGTTATTATACAGTTTTGAATTATACATATAAATAAATTATAGAGATAAATAAATAATATAAATGTTTAGAAACGTCTCATACATTTAGTATACATCTTTTTCGCTAATCATTCTTTGCAGAGAAGTAGATAGGCCTTTTATAAGAAACATATGATAATTTTTATTGAGAAAGATATACCTAGTATATATAAATGTGGCAGATTAAGAAATCCATATAAATCAATATGTTCATTTGGAGTTTACTTTATTCTTTGGCTCTTCCCCAAAATGTTTGAATTGATTTATAATAATAACATCGTCAGTACATCCACATTTCGCCAGATATTGTTATGTTTTTAGTCCCATTGTAATAGGGACGAGCTTATTGATAAACATCGCATGCGATTCCAGACTCCGAGCTATTATTGGAAAAATTCAAAAACCCAAATAAGTGCCCGACCCGGGATTCGAACCCGAGACCGAGATAATTAATACAGGTCAGCGACAAACGCTTCTGTATCTTGCAAATTAATAATGTTACATGCATGAAATTAACTTTATATTATAGAGAATTTTATCGTTTGATATAAAACTACAACGTAATTGAAAAAAAACGTCACAAAAGTTCAAAGTTTGTAATAAATTCAAATCACGTGTGTTTTACTTTTGCTTGTTTTATCACTTTTGTGTTCAATCTGTCAAATCAAAATGATAAAAGGGAGTCATCTTTCACGGTCATAATTGAATAACTATTAAGTCGCTAACACCAGAAGAATGTACACGTATCGTCACTGTGCTAGAAGAAGGCAGAAGTCAGAGAAGTACAGCGAGAGTAACAAGCGTGTCACTTTCTAGGTGGTGCAGAGTCATCCAACGTTTACGAGAAACTGGACAGAACCGAGTGACCAAGTTTCGTACTGACGCATTATTTGGTAATGAATAAACCTTAAAACTAAAGTTTTATTAATTCCATAAACTTAGTTCTAAATGACAGTCTATATTTAGATAGAGCAGTTATTCTATGGTATATACATTATACGAATGAAGTTTGTTCCACTTCATCGTAAACCTTAATTATTTGAGCACGTATTTTTACAATACACGGAACTTTTTCGGCTCTCTACAATATTAAACGTGGCGCAGGAAATAACAATGTTCTCCACATAATGGTACAAATGACCTTTAATTAACGTGAAACCATATATTTCTGTGGTGGAATTATTTTAGTCTGCTAACCAAAATGCGCGTTGTGCCGAATATCCAGGGTTCTATTTTAATGGAAACATGAAAAACAGTTCGCCTTTGAACGCATAGCACACATTCAGCACCTATATACTTAAATTACAAAGTATATTTAAATGGACAGACAATGATCATCAAACATAAAAGTTTTCTAAAAATATAAAATTTTACAGTTTTAACAGTTTAAACTAAAAAAATAAATTCAATTGTATAATGAAATGTACCCTAACCGGAACAATATGCCCTAAAAAAATCTGAATCGATTAAACGTATCGGAGTCTCTACATAACAAATATAAATAATACAACCGAATTAAGAAGGTTTTTTTAAAATTCAGGCTGTATTGTAATCATTCAATTTTATAAATGATTTCATAATTTTAGCCATCGTTAGAGTTATCTGTCAATTCATTAGAATACAAAGATAACGAAACTGACATACATACATATCTGAAAATAAACAAGACAATCTTATATTAATTTCTCCGGGGATACTCACAAACGTAGATACGTAGTTCATACTTATTAGTCTGAGTGTATGAATGTTGCTTTCGACTTAAATTTATACATATGACCTGAATAACCTGACCTGATGCCTATTTTAGTTAACAAGATAGTGTGAGAACGGTATCCGAAATGCAATAATTTAACAGTAATTTATTCAGTAATATTGGTCCATCAATTACATAGTGTGGAAAGAGAAGGGGCCCTCTGAGTCCTTAACTCTCAACCAGACGACAGAAAAACTCGAAAGATCGACGACGTACTAGTAGAATGGAGTTGCTAAAGATATTAAAACAGTTTAGTTTGTCTCAATAGATCCCAGAATCGCATAAATTTGCTACGGTCCGAAATCGAAAGCAGAAAGCCGAGAGAATGAAGTGCATTGGTAGGCTGTATATGGTAGACAAACTACAATTTGTGAATATTATTATGACCCATTCTATCTGAGCAAGATTTTATAAATGTTCATAATTTGTATTTATTGGCCGTAAAAAATGCACTTTTTTATGCTCAATTCAGAGCAATGTAGCAGCAAGGCAAGGCTTTCGAGCTTTATTAAGCTTAGCAATCATATTTTCAAGACAATCTAATATTTCATACTATATAATATAATAAATATTATGAATTAACGAAAATTAACTATTATATATCATATTATTATATATATTAAATAACGACAGTTTGAACAGAACAATAATATATATATATATATATATATATACAGATATATAACATTTTATAATCACCACCGGCAAAATAAATTTTGATTTTGCAAACAAAAATACCTCTTAAGTTAGAAGATATGCCATGCTAATAATTCTTTGAGTAAATAAACTCTCACTTAAGAAAAGTATCATTAGCAGTTAGGAAACTAAATTATTCGTTATATTAAGAGGCCATCGTTATACCTCAGCGTTAAATAACAAAGGACTAATTTGAGCTGAACCGCCCGAACTTTAGAATTCTCTGGTAGATTTATTATTCGATTGTTTAGTTCGTTATAGACATCTGAAAGATTAAACCTCTTTTGAAAATGGGTTTTCAAACACTATTTTATAGCGATATTAGTGAAAGTCGTTACTATACAAACGAGTTAAGCGTTGAATTTACGTCTCGTAGAAAATCCAAGACTCGTAATTTGGATAAATAGATAAGTATAAAATTTCGAATTTTACACTTGAAATTCGTGCATTTTCAATGATTGGTAAACTTCTATAGTATAAACAGAACTTTTAACTTCTCAACTGATATGGACTCAAGTTTTTACTTCTGCATGAATTACGTTTGAATGAAACTTACCTATAGTTTTTTTTTCTATAATATTTTTGTCTCGTAATATTTATAAACCCATTTAAATACTATAATTGGCTGATATATCGAGTTGTTATACTGAATTGAATTTTTTTTGCAGTTTTTGCGTATTCGAGGAATAAATATACAAAGGTCTTAATTTTAAAGCCATTAGACGAAGTGTAATCATATTTACTGTAGTTTCTAATATTTCTGTAATGGTAAATTTTTAAAATATATTGAATACAAAACCTCAAAATCAGGTCAGTACTTTATGTGTTGATCAAATAATCCTTCAAGTAAACGATTACGTACAAAATATTTCATATTGTTCATACAATATACACTTGAGGTTTGAGAGGTACTTACTTCAAGTGACGTTTTCCTTAATATTTTATTTACCTCATATTTCGCTCATAAATATGGTCCTTATATAAAAGTGCTTAAGTGATTATAAATACAGAGATAAATGATCATATACATATATAAGATAAGATAAGATCTGATTCGTAGATACAAATGAGAATCAATGCAAACGATAAAGCAGATACTTCTGATTAATCGCTATTACATATTATACAATAAATACAGTATCATAAGTATCTAAAGATAATAATTTGATCCGATTACAGGAACCGTAATAATTAATATCAAAAAGTGAAGCGCTGTAACCCTAATGAAGCATGAGCATTTTTAATACTTATCTACACTAACATTACAAAGAAGAACGATTTGTATTTTTGTATGTTTGTAACGTATGTTTTTAAAAACCTGAAACAACTAGACTGATTTTAAAATGTCTTGGATTGATGGGAATCTACTCTTACTGAGTAACAAAGGCTATATTGTATAGCCATGCGGACGAATCTGCGAATAAAATATAGTTATTTATAAAAAACAATATTTCTCAAACTCAAAAATATACTTTATATCACTTATATATTTTCCTTATAAAGAGTGTTTAACGTGGTATTTTTCATAAAATGTAACGTATTTATACAAATAAAATATCACTATGAACACCATACCATACAAAGCTTTTAATTAATTATTTTCATATCATAGCGATATTCCGATGTAATTGAAAATAAAAGTTAATTGTTAATCGAAAGTATATGAATATACCATGCACAGGCGTTATTGAAACTGAAAAGCTATTAAGTTTCAGCAAAATATTCATGAACAGTACTTGCCGTGAAGCAGGACAATATCGTTATTAATCAAGAGATACATTACAATACTTGCACAAGTCTTTAAAGCTTGAGTTCCAAGTAAGTGATTTATTCTATATTTCTGACGCAGGCTTCTTAATCAATGTATTAGTAGAAAAAAATGCCTATTTTTATTCCAACACAATTAATGTAACAAATAAAAAGAAATCGTTTATAATATTAAAATTAATTATATTAGTAAAATTAGGACTTTATGAAAACAACAATCTCTTGGAATTATTTCTTTTAATGCATTATTTTTACATATAAAATGTAACATATAACAATTGAACAGTTACATATTAATAACGTAACGAGCATGTATTTGAAGATTAACATTAAATAATGCAATAAAAATCTTGTCCTTCCAAATTGTTTCTTAACAAAATTAATACATGTGTTTAGTATTCTGAAAATCCGATAAGTAAAATCGCTTTAGTAGAGTGCTTCTTTTCCCATTTTCTCTTCTCAGAACCCCGAGTCTGGTTGGACAATTGAAAAAAATAGAGATTTTTGATTTTTTACATAGAGCTCTCACCAATTTTTATTGCCGCAATGAACTTAGTTACTCTACGACAGACCATTACAATAGTAATATCCACTCGGCCTCCTGAAGTCATAAAATTGGCGGCAGCTGTTTATGTACGTAGGTGTGACCTTTTGGCAAAAAATTCTAAATGACAAAATATAGTTTATACAGCCACCATTTCCAATCCATTGAAGCTTAATTTTTCAATCTACGTTTAAGAACCCAAAGAGATTCTTACATTTAATAACTATACAATATACAAGCAAAGGATGGATTTGATATTGGAATTGTATCAAAGTAAAATTTGAGTAAGCCTCAATAAAACAAACAATCTATTTGAAAATACGCTTAATCCAATCCAAGCGCAAGTATCATTCAGTTTCCCGTATCTTCATAAAAAACTCAACAATTTGTAAACCCGAAATCGCACGAAAATATAAATTTTCACTACCATGAAAAAAAATTAAAGTACAAATCATTGTCATGAAATTATGTAAATAATTAATGGATGATTGGGTTTTAAGTTTTATCAGATTAAGTTTTAGTTTATTACACTACGCTAATATGTATTATAAAGATAATTCTTTTTAACTACTGAACTGATTTAAAAAAATATTTTACTAATGGTAATTTAGACTCACTCTGAATGACCATACTAATATACATATGTATATCCTCACCCGAATTAATTATAAAGTAATATCTAATACACTAAATACTAGATTAATTAAGGTACAGTAAAGGTACCATGAAGACAGCTAGTTGTGGAAATCTGGTGCCTGTACTAGGTATCAAAGATACCTGTACTGAAGGTCGTCACGTCTGCCCCAGGTATATAAAAATATTAGGTATTAATCTAACGATAAAATTGCTTAATATATCTATAGATTGAAAGTTCTATGTACAAATAGTAATTAAATTTTGTTTCTCTAGTAAATACTTAAATTTAAATGTATGATATTTTATATTGTAAAAGTTGAGAGTTCCTTTGTTTGGTTTCGCTTCTCAAGCTGTTAATATTTGATTATATTTGGGAAGAAAAGGAAATATGACTTTTTATCAAGAAAAACAATATTTAAAATAACATCTAATCTGTTACCATTATAACTAAATGTAATGATGTCTAAAAAATGACAATGCGGATTTAATATCAATCATCATAATGCTCTTGCAAATTTAAATTTGCTATTGTCCTTAGCTGAAAATAAATAAGGTTTTTGCCCTCGTAAGCATTTACAATGTAAATTAACTTATTTTCTTTATTTTTCCAGATTTTGTTTGCAATGTTATAATTAGAGCAAATAAATACGAAACAACTTCTTGCTTTAAATTAAGTGTGTTTTCCTTTGTTTAAAAAACGCATAACAACATATTTAGTGTATTTTTATTAAAGAAACTATGGAAGGCCTGACATTCGTTAAGATATTTAATATTTTAAAAAAAGTCAACAGCTCAAAATTGATCAAATTAAATTTTTAATAGTTAAGCTACATTACGTTAATATACACAATTAACCTAGCAATTTTCTCGGGGAATAAAATGAGAAAATGATTTTATAATGAGATAAGTTAATCCCTACGACATTTGCGTAGAAATAAGTAGCTGAAGTTTTTTCTTCACCAATAACAACATTTCTTAGCGAAATATATAAGTAAAAATAAAAACAAACCTTTCGAGTTTCCAATGTAATTATAATTGCGTAATGGAATCAATTATTAAAGAATATTATGATATATATGCCAGGTTTCAATGTATATTAATTAATGAATAAATGTATTGGATTTCAATATTCGACTCTAGTTACTAACGTTTTATTAGAAATAATTTTAAAAAATGTGAATGTTCATAACAATGATAGTAATAAAAATTATTTGCGTACATAAAAAAATTAATGTAGACTCATTTTATGCTACTATGTTTTCATTTATGGTCAACAATTGTATTTTTTTTATCTTTTAGAAGGTCTCTTTTTGTACTGTAAGAGACGTCTACTCACTCAGATATGCATGTAAAATATTATTTAGGAAGTAAGATTGATTTACATATACATGAATAAATAAGTATTGTAATATCCCTTAACAGTCAAACAATTTACGCTAAAAAGCTGTCGGTTGTTGAAGCAAGCAGAAAAAACGAATCTCTTTAAGAAAACATTCATTCCCTAAAGGAGAGCTAGCAATTGATCAGGAAAAACATTTTATTTCCTTATTACGTCATAAACCTTTGTACTCTCCGATATTAGAATTTTAAATTCAGCCATGTTGTCCAATATGATAATGAAATTACATTAAATTATAATTTCACTTACGTTCAACATATAAGTGGCTTATGCCAAATTTAGTCTGCACACATTTATGAATATTCGTAAGTAATTTAGTAATTTCCATTTCGCGATAGCTTTTATACTTTCGGCCTGCTATAATTATATACAATACTAGAATATATTATTTGGTTTGACAATTATTAACAATCACTTTTTTATCTGTTGTATGAAATTCCAATCAATCTAATGAAATTCACTTTTCCTTTTACATAAAAACGATGCATGACTTGTAACAATCTCTCAAACGCTCTGTCACTTTTTCAATATTGCAACGACGCAAGGAGTAAGCTAAAATTGGGTTAATTCATATTTATAATAATGTTTAGTTGAAGTATTTATACATCAATATTGTTTTATTCAAAATGTATTTTTGATGCGCGGAATACAGGATGCGCTAATTCAGTGCCAATATTTTTGGTGAGCCACTTTAACGTCACGAACATACCATACGCATCTCTAAGCATTAATCAATCTTAATCTTTCTTTATCTATTTAGAATGTTTACAAAGGCAGAAGATTTATAAAACTTGAATACAATTATAGCATTCTTATTTACTTATTAAAGTCACATCACGTCACAAGACCGTAGGCGTCAAAACTCGAATTAAAATATTACTTAATTCAATTTTATGTCTGAACACACCTGAAAATTTTTGAAAAGACTTGAGTGTTATTTTTTAACAATAAACACCTCTGTAGATTTAAGTTTAAGTAACTCGAATTCCAAGAAAAAATACTGGTTTATTTTTGTCATTTGTCTATTCAGAAAAATAACAAAACAGTTTCATGAATTTCATTAGTTTTGCTTAGTTCCAAATACAATAATTTTGTAAATTTACATGACTAGGTACTTAGAAAACAACCGAAGTGAATTGGGATTATAATGTTAATTGTTCGAAAAATGAAACAGTAAAAACATACGTTATTATTTAAATAGGTAGTTTTTCAGATAAACTTATTCGTCTTTGAAAACTTCTTGTAATTTTACATAATATAAATTTACGTACTTATTATGAATAATAAATTATTAATCTTTGACTTAAAAGAACCGCGTGAGATAATAATATCTAATTAAATGTATAGGCAGTTGTTAACTAAAACGTCAGTACGTCACGTGTGTTTCACATTATGACCTTATGACGTCATAATTTATTTTAATTCATGCTTAATCTTCATTATATACAATAGACAACTACTTGACTGGAAACATATATTTACTCTGAAGAATAGAATAGAATTAAAATAGAAAAGTTATTTCTTGGTTTATTTCAGATGTAGAAACTTACTTCTTTCGGATTCATATATGATATTATTTATTTGTTTTAAAAGATATCTTGAGGTTTCAGAAGTTATGGCTAATGCGTTAATAAAAACTATCTTAGTAGGTAATTTTTGTATACGATACATGGTTATGATAAAAGTTGTACATTGTAAAATCAAATAATCTAAGTTTAATTTGATAAAAAGATTCTGAAAGGAATGGCGGTCAAAATATAAGACTTGAAATGAATAATTGTTTTAACAGTAAATTTAAAACTATATTCGAGTTTTCAATACCAAATAATAGGGAAGTTAATATCTTACGACCTCGATTTAATATTCGATACGTAGATTATTTTTTGCATTCAATTCACGTTGAAAACGCTAAATTACCGGTTTTGTAATTTTAAATATCCATATACAAAGAGATATTTACTTGTTCGTTAATGACACTAAGAATTGTTGCCAATTTAATTTATTTATAAAATAAAAAAAAACATTTTCTCATTATGTTTGAACGGTGTGAACATCGAATCTGATCGATTCGCTTAATAAAGCAAATTAAATTTTAAGCAAATTACTTGATGCTACCAGAATTGCATTCAATTGAGTGTTAATTAAATCCATTACAGCTTATGATATTTCAAATTTCGCGATGGACCTTTGCCCTTTTCTAAGCTCTGGTCTATCTCTGTATCAAATTTAATCAAAGTCGATTTTATGGTTAAGACGCGAAAGGGTAACAAACGGATAGATAGACAAAGTTACTTTTGCATTTATAGGCAAGTAAGGATTAATCGCTTCATAAATATTGGTGATACAAAGTTCCCGAAATCATCCAGTTCTAATATGTTGTTAAATAAAAATCTTTTTTATGAGCAAAAAATTGTAAAACGGTGTTTCTGTAACCAGAAGATAATAAAAAGGTGTTTGTTTGGCTTTAAAACATTTGTTACATAATCTAGATTTAATCCATTTAAATTTTTAGTCTAAAGTCATGCATTTTTCTTTCTTTTGTCTCTCGAAAATAAACCGATTTCAAAAATCGGTCATTAGTTTTTCTTATATTTTGGCTCTAAAGTTTTCAGAATGAGACTTAAGTCATAATCTATAGGTAGGTACTTAAGGATTGTCAAGGACGTCAAACTTCATGAAGAATAGTTTCAAAACTCTTGAAAATAGATTAAAGTTTGATTGCCCGTCTAGAACACGGACCTTAGATTATCAAAACAAAATTCACACTTATAAAGTATGAAGAGTATATTAAAACATTTTTCACAATAATGTATTAAATATATTTTTTTATTCGATTATCCTGTGGTCTCAATTAAGCGCATAGTATTAAATTTAATGCCTATATGTTTAATATTTTTAAGTAATTTCCTATTTGCCTGAAAAATATTTTAATTGTGTGAATTAAAAGTGCCTTCGATAATATATTTCATATTGTCGTAGTGACGCCTCAGTGCGTTATAACACTATTATGAAAATTGTCTTATATTTGTGGAAAACAAAGTGTTAACTTCATTTCATAAAATAAATGAAATTTTAACATATACAGTTTTACTGTTGATGTCGCAATTCTAAAATCAACACTTTTATAATGTTATTCATTGGCCGTTAAATTTTAGAGAAACACTTATAATTTTCAGATTCAATCACATCAGAAAATCGACGTGGAGTAGTAACCAGCAATGGGTCTACTTCTACGGTGGATAGAAGACATTCAAAAGGCAAATGTAGTTCTTTATAAGGTTAAATGTTTAATTTACGTAGAAAGAATTAAAAGGAAGGCTAAGACTCACATAGAGATGAATATTTTGTAGTAAAATTAAATAACCAGTTTCAACTTAGCCGTTAATAGCACTTGGATTACGTTTTCGTTAAGCTATCCGGTTAATTTAATTGATCAGTTTGATTTGCAAAGAAATATTGTATTTGGGTTTTAATATTTATAATATCTTGCGCATTTTGTTTTTGTTTATTAGTACTTATCACATTTAACGTCAGTTGTTTTTATTTAAATGAATCATTGTAGTTGGTAATATTTTAAAATATAAACTGATTATTTCTCTCACAAATAACTATCACATTTATCCTTTCCTAGTCTCATTTTGTATCCGTAGACAACACTATTTCATATTAATGAGCCATGGAGGTAAATTTCCTATTGTAAATTATTAATTTAAAGACCTTATCAAAGCTTCCTTCCGGATTACTTCAAAGCCTTATTCAAATGAAGAACCATATTCGATTTAAATCGCTTTCGTAGGAAATGCTTGTAACCACAAATCGAAGTTGATACATTCTTTTGCACATATTCAAATTCCTTGTAATTTGTAATTGTAATGTTGATAGCGATATTAGTCTTGATAAGACAATCTAGATTATCCCAAAGACACATTGATAAGTATTTTAAGATGTACGCAGATACACAATAAAATTCGTTGTTTTATAGTTTTCCATTCTGTCAACTTCGTTCTTTCACATGAATCCGCAGCTTTAATCTTTATTCCTTATCATTTAATAAACTTGTCAATCATTCCGATAAGATTATATCGATTTAATAGATGTACGTATTATCTAATATTACAAAACTATTACACAATTTAAGAAAAACATGACATAACCGTGACGCGAAAGACACCGTCCATAACAAAAATAATCACAAATTTTGATGATTATCCAAGTTTTGTACGAACGTTAACAGTTAATTAATTAATTCTACCGTAGTTCGAGTTGATATAATATAAATATTATGAATGATTATATATGAATGTTTTGTTTACCTGTTCAATGTGTATAGTAGCGGAGCGAGCGCGGAAGCGGCAAGCGGCGAGCCGCAAGGCGTGTTACCGCGCGAACCAACCGATTATAACTGCCGCGACTGCCGCTAAAGCCGAATATTGCTGCGCTTATCGGGCGCGCTACTACAATACACTAAAAGATAACGATTTCAATCCCTTTAATTTCCCTTTAACAACACCCTTATGGTTCAAGACACAATTTACGATGGCTTTCCGTTTCCAACTCCCATGGAATATAAATAAATATGTGTAGATTGTATTTGAAATTTTAACGTCCTTTGAATATTCATTACGCATGATAAATACATCCTTTTGTTTCTTGTAATATTGTTCTGTCTATATATTGTAATACGTGTTGTGTCTTTTGGGACTATAGGGTTAATTGTATGTATGGATTAATTTACATTTAACATTATAAGTGTGCCGGATCGGAAACTTTGCCAAATAAAACCTTACGAACGCACACAAATGTGACCTTTGTTTTTAGGCTTCGGTTATATGAGTATAAAGCATGTCACAGCTCTATATTTTCTCTCTATAGAAACTTACTTATTTTCAATTATATTTAGCTCGAGTAGAGAATTCCTCCGATTTAGTTATTATCTCGCGGCACAGGTATCTTATGGTAGGTATATAAATTATTATTTTTTAATAAAACCAATTTAAAGAAACTGTATCCAGATTCTGAGTTAGTAAAATTATAGAAATTATTTCTTTTATTATATTTGGATATATTCTTTTTATTTTCCTAACAAAATGTAATTTTCTATGATTTGTTTGGTTGAAAATGCGGGGTTAACGAAGAATTATTGCGCACAACTTGACCCACCTCGGACGTAAATCCTCGGAGAAAGATCAACCTCCACTTAAGAAAACAAATTATTTATGCAATACGCAAATACATAACTAATTTCATGTTTAATATAAATACGAAGCTTAGTTTAAGTTTATTGACCGCGGAAGTGGGTTTCATAAATTATGGAAGGTTTTGAAGTTCATATCCTATTTATCAAAAGTCATAGCTTTTGATTATGGTTATAGACTGCCAACTTTTTAGTTTAAACAATTTTTATTTATAATAGAATAATATAATAGCATTATAAAGAATATAATAGACAGCAGACTGACGCAATAAGTACTGCTCCTGCCTGCTGCGTCAAACGGTACCGGCTTCGAATCCCGGTAGGTGCATTTATTTGTTTTATGTTTTTAAATGTTTGCTTCCGAGTCTTGGTTGTTTATAAACTTATGTATCTATTTATTGTGGTACCCTCGTTGTTTCTGATTACCATAACACAAGTGCTTCAGTTACTTTGGGATCAGAGCAATGTATGTGAGTTGTCCCAATTATTATAATTATTATAGTCTGTAAGTAAAGTACAAAAATATGTCTGCTCCGTAGTGACGAGATAACTTTTGTTATAGATTCAAATAACATTTAAACTTTTAGAGTAAAGTATGGCTAAATAAGAATATCTTATAAATGGATGATCTTCATAAGTTACATACATATCGATCACGATCAGCTTTCAAACATAAAAAAAACCGAATCAAAATCGTTCCATTAATTTTGTCGTGATACATACATACGTTTCTCCTATAAAAATCTCAGAACTCTTCTCTCTTCATTCATCCAAGTCGTATGAGGATTGGTTTTAGGAGGATCTTGTCAAGCAGTATCTTCAGACGCTTTGGAATAATTAAACTCATTACACCTCTTTTTTGTTCGGGGTAAAAAATAAGATACTTAAAAAGAAGCGTACAAATCTTTTCAATGCCGATAATGAACCCGTGGGCCAACTGCAAACGCTCCATTTCATAAACAAAACTTTATTTATTAACTATGTGTTATTATAGTTTTTTCAAAGTTCAGCAACATCTCTTCAGTTCATATTACGAAATAGAGTAACAAATAATTTAGCTCTAAGACAATTATAATTACGCTATGTTGTAGATTTTTCTTTTATACTTGAACTTTTTTCAACCAAATCGGCAGTGTCAACAACGAATATGAGCATTGTTATAATATGTTTTCAAGTATTTTTCTATTGTTTTATTGAATTTACCTGGACAGTATGAGAATGATATAATTTTTTCCGAGAAAGGATACTTAAGTAAAACAAATGTGAAATGAATAAGTATAAAATTATTGGAAAATAACAATAACAGAAAACCATATTATTATTATGAACATGAAATTCTATTCTATTATGTTTTTGTAATTGTGTTTTGTTAGTTGTAAGCCGTGGTGCAGTCTAGAAGTTTGACCCTTAGATACTGAACCGGATTTTATGGCTTTTATTGCACTTATTAGAAAACTTTGTTTCGGCTTAAAGAGACCTTGATTTAATTAAATTATTTGTGAAATTATACAATTCGTATATTTTCATTTCTTTAGGGTGGGGACTTTTTGTCCGTGGGGTCTTCTGTTCAAAAAAGTTGTTATAAATAGAAAGTCGATTATTTTACAGAGATATCGACAATAATGCAGCGAGTATTTTGAGTATGCGTATAAATTATAAGACTTTTGTATATTTGTAGATTTAATGTAAATAAATACTTATCTACATAACAAATCTATATTGAATAAGAACTTGACATTTTCTTAATTGTATACTTAGCCATTTTATATTTGCCAGCTGATATTTTTTTCTTTCTAACATACTTGTGGCTAACGGTGTTGCAGGTGTCCAACGACTACATCCCATATTTACCGAGTGTCAAAGTGTGGCAACTGGCAAGCCAAACATTTAGCAGTTAATTCAAAAATTCTCCTTAAAAATTCAAAATACAAGTTTCCAAGCAGTTTAAGGATGAAAAACGCGTGCCATCCATAACATTTTTCTATAACGTGTATAACAGTAAAACTACCAAATCTGATTAAATTACTAAAAGAATCGTTAATAGATATCCACTCTCCCCTAATACAGGGTAATGGCTTTTAATATCGCAAAACAACAAGTAGCTTATATGTAACCTTTTTTGTTACCTCAAAAATGTTCGAACGTGATGTCATGCAAGGCTTATATAACTTTCAAGGCCAGCCTTTAGGAAACCCATGAAAGATTAGGAGATAACTACAAAGGAAATTATTGTTCACTCAGTAGGTAATATTTTCGTACATTATCTTGTATAATCACTACATAATATAAAACAAAGTCGCTTTTACTTTCCCTATATCCCTTTGTATGATTAAATCTTTAAAACAACGCAACGGATTTTGATGCAGTTTTTTAATAGATAGAGTGATTGGAGAGGAAGGTTTTTATATATGTTTTATACCCGTGCAAAGCCGGGGCAGGTCGCTAGTATTATTTATAAATTTCTAGATTTTGGTCGTTACTTCTTGTGACATCTGCGGTCATACACCATATTATGTCATTCAATGAGTCAAGCTTCATATCAATAAAATAATTTTAATATCAGTCGTTTGTAAACAAACAAAATTACAAAACTTTTCATTTATAAAAACTAGACTCTAATGATAAATATATTCTTTAATCAATAAATAAAATATTTTCGCAAAGTTGAAATTCGACAAGTCGACAGTTCAAAATTTCAATGTTTCGTTTGAAGTTAAACTTTAGTCGATTGAAATTTAATCTAATAAACTTTGAGTGCAATTTAATAATTTATTTTATTTAAAAATAACATAGAAAATACCTACTTCTATAAGATTGTTTTATACATATTTTTGGAAATAAACTATGATGGTTAAAGTACAAGTTTTTTTTTACATTTTACACCATAACTTCTTTAAAATAACCTCTACTACTATTACAACATATAACATAGTCTTTATATGAATGTATACAGAAAATGTAGGCTAGTATTAAAAACATTCTTGTAGGCGATCGCAGATATGCAAATTGCTATGTGGATATATTACGAGCTTTCAGCTTTGCCTTGGCCAGACTATACGTTTGTAGAAGATGTAGGCAGGAGCGGATTATAGAGGTAGGTACTATTGGAAACTGGCATTCAGGGGCTTAGCAAAAGTTAAACTTGACTTGCACATTACTTCGAATCAAAGCATAAATATCTCTATGTAGGAAATGTATTTTATGTAGCAACTTTAGTATGTTAAACGACTTCATTTCTTATGATAATATCTAGCCACGAAAGGATATATTTATATTATGTTTTTTTGTAAATTTAAAATGAATAATATCAGGAATACCGTTAAGATGCTTAGTGATTCCTGTTCTATCTGCGAAAAAAGCAGTCTGTGTATTTTTCCGGGACTCATATTAAACTGACATAAAAATAATTTAGCAGTTGAAGCTTTCAAGCCTATCATACTTATATTCCCATTTACGTAGATAGCATTTACATTAGTTATAATTTTGGATCAAAATAACTTAAGATTACAATTGTAATACATAGTACAAGAGCACAATAAACGATTACATAATTGTACAATAAACAATTTATTATATATTTTTACTCGTCCGCTCGCAACTACTCATCGACACAATCGATGTTTATAAATAAATATATAAAAATAAATAATTGGGACACTTGTGTTATGGTAATCAGAAACAACAAGGGTACCACAATAAATTCATATATAAGTTTATAAACAACCAAGACACGGAACAAACTATTCGTAGGATACTCATCAACGAGGTGCATTTATTTGTGTAAATCATGTAATTCAATGAATTCGAACCCAAGACCTTTTTGTCGCAGAAGGCAGCAGCGCTAACAATCGCGCCAACCGGCGCTTTATAAATAAATTGTCATACTGCGTGCATAAGAACGTCTTTTTTTGCACAACTATAGGTTTTTTTCCAAAAAATATTTTTATTACTTTGTTATTACGTCTTATTTCCTACCTTAGGGAATTAAAACCCGATAGCGAGACTGTATTATTAAGCTTGATCCGATCCTGGAAATGACGACTTACAAGTTTACTTTCTAGCTTAGTAGAGTAAATATACGGTGCTACTTGATTCGTAATATCGGAAGAGAAATTTATTTGTATTTTAAATGAGCTTTTTAGTTGATTTTTTACGAGTTCTTGAAAATCAACTATTTTGTTAGGGAAAAAGTCGTTTTCCCTAATGTTAATTTGGTATATGAAATCTAAAAGTATGCTGGTAAGCAATTCGCTTATAGGATTAACATTTCTATTTTATTTATTGCTTCTTAAGCACTTTGATGTCGGCTTAGGTACCTACATATTAAAAAAGGAAATTCATTATACAACATTATACAATAAGGATGGTTAAAAGTAGTGGTACGATGAATATATAAATTAATAATACCTATATGTAATAGATTAAACGATTATATACAGTGCTATATAATTGTGCTTATATAATTTTACTAATCTTATTTAGAAAATAATACATTAAAACATACATTATACAGTATACAGTATTGTCATTTACAAATTACGAAGTTGGAAAGATCAGGTTTACTTTCACAAATAAAACCAAAAGTAAATGCCAAGTGACCACGAAATCAGAGTAGTAATAATTGTTTGTCAATTTATCTTGTCACTCTTCTGTCTTTCTGTAAATTTGTACAGAAGCTACAATTTAATCAAAGCTAACCGGTGTTATTTTTCGCTTTCTTTTCAATATCGATAAAGTATCAATTACGTTTTTTTGTGTTTCGAATGTTTGTGCTTTACCAATGCAATATTTTAATTAAAAAGTTTTTTAAATGCTGACTGTACACTCGGTTACTTCTGAAAAATATTTAAAAAACTTAGTTTTTTCATTACACAATACCACTTTTACCTACTTCATTTTTAAAACTAGATACAGGTTGTTGCTGAATTAAATATATTATATAAATATAGCGTGTGCTGAAAGTATGTATTAAAAGTTGGTCTCTGATACTTATTTTCCCCTCAATTATAAAGTTGTTAAACAAATTTTGTCTCAAAACGATTTGTCTAGTTTTTGTAAAAACACTTGTACGTTAAGTGGAAATGACACGAGTACCTATTTGAGAAATTTTGTATTAATAATGTATTTTATTTACGCGAGCACAACATATTTTAAAACAATTTGGACTGGTTAAAGGGTGTATATTTATTATAATTTTACAGTTATTTAACTAGTGTATACAGTGTTAAAAAGATACATCAGAAAATATTGTTATACGTGTCTGTGCATAAATTTCTTATATGTAAAATTAGTATTGTAATAATTTGATATAAGAAAAAGTTAAATGTCTCTAAAAAAAAATTTACACAAAACATGATTGGTGACAAAAGATTTGTTGGTGATGAGTTAGGCGGGTGATATGAAAGATTGTCTGAATAACACAAACTCTTTCATGATTTATTATGTAGAATACAATAAAATCAATACAATAAGTCAATATCAGAATAGCCCTTAGCATGTACCAGTCAACGATCAACTTTACTTACATTACTTTTACTTACTGTAATTAATTATGGGATATTAATAAATAATGAGTTCAAATGTTTACTCCATGGCTTTAACAAAGCTAGCCGAAGTAAAAGCAGCATATATGTTTGACTTGGAATGTTCATTTCCTGTAGTTGTCTTTACATACATTTTTAAATAAAATGAACGGACCGTTAAAAGCTTCTGAAAATGTATGAAAATATATCAAAGCAAATTTTTGGGACGTTGAGGAAAAATGGGACCAATAGAAATAAATAGGACCATTGGAAAATAAGGACGCAAAATCGAATCGTTTGACAACAATTATCATTGAAATAGTTTCTCATACGGCGAAACATACGCGACGAATGGCTCTACGTTGTGCTATTTTATACATGATTTTGCCCAAGATTATATACTGATACCAATATTCATTATATAATATTCGCATATAATAACTAGAATAAACTAGTAAAGGTAATTGATGGCAAAGTTAGTCATGATATCGAACGGTAACTCGCGCATGTCGGTTTAAACGCTTCGTTGAATAAGTATATTACTACTCTTGCGAACATAAATTCCTTTTTTCAAAACATTTGAGCTAGCAGTCTTATTAAACACTTAAAAAGTTGTTTTTTGGTTACATAATATGTTCCCAAGTAACGAAGTTATGAGAAATAATAATTATATTCTTATACTTTTTAAGTATTGAATATGGGCTGAGATACTATAGTTATTATTTATTTATTCATGTACATATTGAAATCTATATTTACAAATATACAAAAAGCTCAGGTAACCGTTGGGGTTCATATCAACAATACTGACCTCGTTACCTTTTCATTTAATATTTTATTTAATGGAACATTACATTCAAACAGAACACTATTGTTGGCCTCAACGCACCCTTTTTTCAACAATGAAACTATTTTTAGATACATTTTTGGTGAAATTAAGTATTATTTTAAATATTTGGCTTTGATTTTTTATTATCGAATAGGAGTCAAACGGACAGGACGATCAAGAGAAGTAGTCCGCTGCTCATGGACACCCTCAAGGCCTGTTGGGTCACGGGTGCCTTGCAGACTTTTTAATGAGAGTTACGCTCTTTTTTTTGAAAGTCTCCAAGTCATAATGGTTCGGAAATACATCAGAAAGCAGAATCGATGTGTGACTTTCTTATCTACTTACTTAAAGTTTTCTATACACTGTTTTTGATTTTTATTATACAATTTTACTCAAATAATTAAATAGCAACTTTTTATATATTCACACATTACTATACTCTTTTTACAATTATCTCTGGTTTAATAATAATGTAGGAACATAAATAGAACTATCAGTCTTATATGTTACCAAAAACGTAAGCCAGAAAACGCCAGCAATACATGTGCAATCCATTTAAATAAATGTACAATAATTTATACTGAATTCATACCGCGAAACATTCAAAACCTGACATCTAATTAATATAACATACTGTATTGCTAATTTCAGTTCGCGAACTCCTTTATCTATAATCTAATATCTACTGAAAAGATTATTTTCATAAAACTAAATTAGAATGTTCGATTAAAGAAAAATTAATTAAAAAACTTGTCAAATGTTTTTTATTAAAAATCATTTATTAGAAGTATCTTTGTCTGAGAGGACTGTAATGTATAATTAATCCTTACTTTATTATTTTGGTACTGTTATCTTATCTACATGTATAAACAATAAATTATTAATCGCCAAAGATAATCTAACAATTTGTTGGAGTGGTGGCATGTTTTTCGAAAGTTGTATAGGTACAATTGATTTTGGTCAGGCCCTTTAAAATTTGAATAAAGGTAACATAATATTTCAAATAATCTACCTATCCCGTTCTATGGTTTAGACTAGGAACTGCCTGATAACTCTCGAATACACTTCCAATATAAAATTTGAAACTAAATATTATGACACGTGTACTTTTTGATTGGTTTGGAAGTTGGGTGGAAATGGGGGCTTTGGCTTATTAATAATTAACCGTGGAAGCGTGTTTCCATTTACAGTGTTCAGTTATATAGTATATATATATATATAATAGTTTTTCATACCCCCACCTCGGAAATGGTATTTTTGCTATTCGATATCTGAGGGTAAAAGCCGTTTTTACCCGCTTGAGGTTAAAGTAAATTTGAATTTAGAACATCGCGTGCACTAGGTATGTGATTTCAAAACATCATTAAACCTTTTTGCTTCCATCTCCATGGTGCCGTATTTATACCTATCATAATCTTGTAGTAAATATGTACCTAAACTGACATAAAAGTATCTTGTAATTGTAAATGTTTTATTTTGCATTTAGTCATTTCTTCGCATGAAAAATTACGTGTAGCACTCGAGTGCAAAGATTTTTCACCTTGTGCTCTTTTGATTCCCTCGCTAACGCTCAGGATTCTAATTTTTGAATCCTTCGCTTGCAAGGTCATCATGTTTTTAACCCCGTGCTCACGGGGTTAAAAAGCAACTTTGCACACTGTATAACAAATAACTATTTCAATACATCATTTTATACAAGTTTATGAATGAACGCGCCGAGATCTAAACAGCCAAAAAAGCGGGTTATTTTTTGAAGTGACAGTGAGTGATATCAAATGACATTTAAAATAAATAGTTAATTGACAAATTATTTCGTAAATTAAATGATTAATTAGAGGATGGATGGGACTTTTTTTTATTAACTTGGTGAACTGTATATAATATTATGCATGGTAGATGCTGTGTACACCAACATTTTAATTTAGAATTATAAATTATAGATACAATTTGTACAGCTAAACCTTTCATTCATACTTCGCGCAAGTAAAAATGCAAGAATCTAGTTTGTTTTTAAAATCAAAAACCGAAAAAACTTAATATTTTATCATTTATTTAATTATTTTACAGCAATAGAAACAGAAACTGACAAACATGAAATTCTGAATGTATGTTAATTAACTTTATCTTTGTTAAACTCGTGAAACAAACATTGAATCGAAATGTGAAACTGAAATTAACGCAAACAGAATATGCTCTTATAATAGGGTACTATATACCGATAGATGAGTATTCTATCTTTCAACTTCAGTATAAATTATTTGGATATTATACATTGCACATAAAATAAAGGACATCATGTTTTAAGTTCTCCTTAGGGATAGTCAAAAGAAACACTTTATTGTAATTTATATATTTTATTCAATAAGAAGTACGAGTATTCTATATTCACGTTACAACGAAATTAACGTGGGTGAAACAGCGGGGCATAATTAGTTTTTCATAATTAAACTTTGCTCAAACAATGAGTAAAGCTGGCGGGCCGCATCGGGCCGCATCGCAACGCAAAAATCCGCTTGCTATACATTTTGTATGAAACTGCATCCACTAGAGACGGGGTGGGCCGGACCGCGACGGTAGCTCGTTTGTTATACGTACGACTGACGGTTAAAAATGCAACGATGTGGCGCGGATTGCCTGTATAGTGGACGCAGTACGCAAAAATGCGCGTCGTACCGTTGCGGCCCGACCCGCCCCAAGTGGACGTCTAGCTTAATTAATTAAACTGAGAATACATTATATTAGGCATATTTAAAAAAATGTACTTAATTTAGTGTTTTGTCACATTTGACAAAGAAAAATAAACTTTATGGTGATATATAAAAGTTAGAACACTCAGACAAGCACTATAAAATTTTGCTAAAACTCATAAGCGCTAATGTTTAATATGGGGTGTTAGCGGATTTATTACATTAAATTTAATTTGCATTGAATCACCACTATTACTTCCACGGATACTGATATTAATAAAATCCTTGTATTAGGGATGTTGATGCAAAATGGGCGTTTTAGACAAACATAATTCCCTTCAATATAAAAAAGACGTGTTAATCGAATTCGTAAATAGTTACTATATATTTCATACAAAATATATGTATTAAATAATTATTTTATTATACGCCTGTAAAACTGTGTTTCAAGCTTAATATTAATGTAGCGCTCGCGTAGCACGATGCGCTTGTTCCGTCGGAGACTAAAAGTCGTAGCTTATTGTGTAGCTTTGTAGCTAGCCCAAGGTTCTCTACGGCGTAGAGGGCTGTTACGAAAGCGATTACGAATTAACTACGCAAGATGGAATCTAATATATATATTTTTTAATATTTTGACTGAGACAAAGGCGAAGCTTCGACGTGGATAGTTGCTGAGACATTTTGGCGTTCCTTTGATAATATCTCATGAAATTCCGTGTCGATCATATAAGATTTTCTCTTTATGCGATCGTATAACAAATAATTTTCTCATTTCTGCACCAGAATGTGACATATTGTAACTGGGTTGGAAACTGTCATACATATGTTTAGAAGTTTAGAAGAATGCAAGTGCAGAGTTTTCTTTTGTAATGTAATCAGAAAAATGGTCGCAGAAGTCTGACCATTCTGCTTAGGGGTTATGAGATATCAACTTATAAAACTTCATATTAAGCTATTTTGAGTTCACCTTTATTCAAAAATTTTACAACAAAAATATAAAAATCGTTGTTCGTAAATCAATTCCCTAAAGGCTTAATTTACATCATAATATAGTTTACCATTACCTCTACAATTTAAGACTCATTCGTAGAAGTGGATTAGATATTTGATCAGGCCTATAGTTGTGATTGCGCTGGAACACGGTTTATTCAACTTAATTAAGGAGTTATTCTTCGTTATAATTTAACTTAAATCTTCTTATTATATTTTTACTCTTTAATTTAAAAAGTGAAGGGTTTTAGGGTAAAAGTTAAAGATAATAAATTTATACTAACATAATAAAGAGAAAATAGTTGTATTTTTGTTAGTAAACTTAAAACAACCGCTCCAATTTTAAAAATTATTTCACTGATGGAAAGGTAGATCTTTCGGATTAATGTGGGCGAGTATAAACTAGTATGTATTCCTCTGACCTATTCGTCCAGATATACTAATTAATATTTTAATTTATAGATTAACTTTCACTTCATTATATTTTCTTCTTATTGCTTTTTATTAACTCCATTTATATGTCTGAGACAATAGAATAAATTACACAAGAATAACACATGTCATAATAGAATGATTCATATTTACGTATATCTTCTAAACCTCTTTCAATATCTGGAATATGGAATACATTTAAGTAATAAAATAAAACTTATTTGAAAAAGGAACTACATTTGCGAAATTTACAGTCATCGCATGCACGTAAGTCCCCAAATATATTATCTGATACGAGCAATGTCCCCGACTATATCCGTGCGGGCAAAGTGCCAAAGTGGCTGGGACTAGTGACACCTGAACACTACACATACCTACGTGACGCATCACACATTCCATGCAGAATGTGACTAATAACTTCTTGAGACTGACCAAAATATAACTGATGACGTACGTTGAGTTCTACATTTAAAAATACAGATATACTCCGTTAAACACTAGATATTATTGCGTCATTATGATCATCATAAATTAATAGTTTAGTAATATTTACTCAATATAACAAAAATATTAAAATTCGTTAAGCAAATTAGTTTTACATTTAAACATAGTAATAAACTACTAATTTTTACTATTCTTAATAGAACAATTTAGCTGTGCATAGGATACATATTGTAGCTTCCTCTTTGAACTTCAACAAAGGAGTAAGTAGATGTATCAGAAATCATTTAAAAAAAGATAAAATATAAGACTAGGTATTTAAATATATATTAGATAAAACTTTCAAATCTCTAAAAATAATATCCCAATTAAATGTGACTTTTTCTATACCAAAATATATATACTTAAATAGTCAGCTTATTTGTTTATTCCAATCTAACTCGTGAACCTCCTAAAGCAATTCAATAACAATCACATCATAACAATGAATTAAAAATAAATGCTATGCCAGGAAATAATATAAGAATATTTTTTATTATGGCATTTATAAAACCTATGTATCGTAGCAGGAAGAAGTCATTTGCCCTTACTTTGTTGAAAAAGGCGCAACTAAATTTAAGAAATAAGTACTAACAATATTGCTTTAGGACATCCGGTAAACAAGCCTATATTGATAACATGACCTACTTTATACTTAGCCTCAAACATCAAATAAACATAAATCAATCTTGTCTGTTAAAGGTCATCATGATATAATCAACGTTATTGTGTACTGAATGAATGGGCCTAAAAGGTATGAATAAAAAATCCCCAGGGTTTGGCCTTGTTAATCCAAAAGATTTAGGCTTGAATTAAATTTATGGCGTAGATTGCAAATTGTGTTACAAAAATATACGTAATGGTATTTCACAATGTTGCGTCTGTGAATCTTTTTTCCCCAGTACAGCAGGTTTACTTGTTAAACCCCGCAACCTCTAGAAAAGCCTGAGGCGGACATATTTCCACAGATTTTTTTTCATAGACAAGCAGACGGCGTATACTCAATCGAATTATTATTTATTTCACCCTAATCCAAATTCTGCATCTCCGCCGTAAAAGGCTATGAACCACTTAGCTTCTGAAGCGATGGATTTAATGAAATTACATAAAAAATACTAATACGAATTGATAATTTTCTTTTTGTTTTTTAAAAGATCGGTTAAATATTGTATTGTTTGTATGATTTCAACGGTTGAGGAAGTGATGTATATAGAAAACTAATATTGAGTATATATAATCTAGTTTAGTTACTAAAACTGAGGCAAAGAGAATTTTTGTTACATTACTGAAAATAAAAATATTTAAATTAAATGCTAGGACAAAAAAAAATTATCTTCGTAGTAATATTTCTAACAACAATGTTATTTTAAAGTTCGACATTTTCATATCAAGTGTGTATTTATCTATTCATAAAATATTGTACTCATTCAACAACAAATTTAACAAGTAACAAAAAATTTTAATGTCATTGTAAAATTTTCGTTCGAAAATCGAAATATTTAACTTTAAAATACGAAGAGTACTTTAAAAAGAAGTGTTCCGTCGAATGTTCCAACTGAAAGAGTTCCAATTTCTCAAAGTAATTGGCAATTATATTTTGTTCTTCAATATTTTACTAAAGATGATATCTTCAACCTTGTTTTCAAATACAAAACATCGTTTTATAAACTTGGGCTTAACTTTACAATTCATAAAAGCTTTTGTTTAAACTTTCATGTTTTTCTCAAGTTTACTAATCATATTACCCCAAATCTTTTCATATCTATTAAAACTCTATATAATGAAATTACCTAAGGTTTACACAGGTTGAAAATATTATATGTTATTAAATATTCGATCAAAAGGCAAAAGTGAAAGAAGAGCATGAGCAAACTGATGGCATTAATATTCGCTGTGGTGTTTGTCAGTGTCAGGGATGTATACTGTCACCGTTGCTTTTCAACGTATATCAGAAGTTAGAAAGAATGAAACTATCTTAATACTAACATAACAAGTCTATTTGTTAATTATAATCTCTTATATATAAAATTCTCGTGTCACAATGTTAGTAACCTTACTCCTCCGAAACGGCTTTACTGATTTTTACCAAACTTTATATGCATATTCAGTGTCTGAGAATCGGCTACTATCTAATTTTCATTCCCCTAAGTGATAAGGGTAGCCCACCCCAAAAATGAATATGGCAAAACAACGTTTGCCGGGTCAGCTAGTAAATAGATAATCCGAGATAACATTCGACGAAAACCTTATCTGGTTTCAGCGCCACCTATTGTTACATACTGTAAGCTACTTACATAGTTTCAGAGCCAACTACAGTCCATCCCCGCCTTCGTCGTATAGCTCGGACTTCAGCCGTAACAACTCTATCGCGTGTTTTTCTATGACGATTCGAGTTCGCAGACAAAAAACCGCTGGCGCCCTCTTCCATTTCAGCGATTGGTAACATCTTTCAGGTATGAAATCACCTGGTGCTTGTTTCCAACGTTAAGTAAAGATGCCGCTGTACACTACATTTTACACTGAACAGTAAATGCAACAAATTTGGTTGAATTGTGGTTGATATAACGTTTATATACAATTTAAAAGTTCTATAAAGCTCTATATGTTTTACTCTTATAATTAGGATCATTAGAGAGAAATGGAAACCGTATAAAACATATTATATTTTATATCTAAATTAAAAAGAGTTACCACAGTCTTTAACACCTATTACGAGCACTAGCCTCTCAAAAAGTTAGATTCGCTATTTGTTTCTATGTAATATTTTTGTAATGTACCTCCTCAGTAAAATACATATCTAAGATATGATTAGGAGATTTCAGTACTCAATTACATATTGATTGCAACACATAATAGTCTACATACTTAAAATCCTAGTTCAGTCTAGCTTTGCATACATTTTAATTTAGTTTGGTTTTCTTTCTTTGGTCTCTTTTTTTCAAAAATTAAATAAGTTTTATAAAAATACAATTTGATGTCCCTCAAAACATTAAAAGGTAAAATGAATTGCAATCTCAAATAAGCTGTGCAACTGTTTATTTTAATGCAATTTTCTCACTCTGAACACAATATTATAACTTTTTCGTGTTAATGTAACCTACTTTGAACGAACAAAATTAATCTCTTTGTTTTAGTATTTCATCATAATTATTATAAATATCCGCATTATTATTCATATTTGACATGCGTTTTTGGTTTGTTTTTGGTTGAGATGACGATCTATGATTACATACGTAAAAAATAGATTTTTGGTAATTAGTTTAGAAAAGACAGAACTCTTTGGGTACAAGAATATTTTAAATAGCATGATATGATTTTTTTTATTTTTATAGTACCATTTTTAAAGAAATATTGGATACACGTTGCTTACATGTAACCTTACGATTTAGCGCAAATAAAGTTTTAAAACACAGATAATAGTAAAAATTTTTTAAATGATAATCCCGATAAACCAACAAAAATAAATAAAAATCTCTGATCAAAAAACCAAAACATAACTAAGACTCTGGAGGGACTTTGAAATTTCAAAGGAAATGTTTATATTTAATTATATTCCTCAAACATGATATTTCTAAATACCATAAGCTTATTAGCATTATTAACTTTCGAGCTTTATATTTAGGGAATGTATTGAAAAGCTCATGAAATTAAAATTTTAATTAAATACTATGAATTCTCACACTGATTTATATCTTCAGTGTTTAGGTAAACATTTATTATTACATAATTCCTCAAGTTAAAGTAGAAATAGTGTTTTTGGGATAACCAGCCTCATGTTATATGGTTATTATAACGATTAGCTTTGTTTATCGGCGAAAAAACTATAGTTGAATAAATGATAATTTTTGTAACATACATTTTTTTAATCTAGCCATATCAAGTAAGAATATTTAGAGCATATCTATTGAACTATCGAATAAGAATAATACTTAAATAATTTAATAATTTTAACCTATTTATTAAAGTAGCTGTAAGATTTTATCAAAACGCCACTTGTTTTAAGTGCAACAAGGAAATTTAAGTATTAGATAAGCTTATCGCCGAAGAATACAATAGTATATATTATAGGTGCTTCTACAAATTATTATAAATACATATCAGAGTAATAGTATTTATCTACCTTGAATATAAAAAGACTTATATTTATTTTATATACCAAGATATTGTCCGTTTTTTGAAACGTGTTTACCAACCAAAGATAAAATATATCGACTTTGTTACATATAAAATCACACACCAAACGTTAAAATTTCACAAACACAGTTCGGAAAACTTTCACACAGACTTTCAATCGACTTCGAACACAGCGCGATCACAACTGCCCGCGCGACGCGACGCCGTAAAACACCGACTATGAATCTGACGACAAGATCTTTCATGAAAATTCTTTGAATAAAAATTGTCAATCATTACTCACTGTCTTTAGAGAGATAATTGCTCAGTTGAAAAAACAATGCGTGTTTTTCTGTTAACATTTTTTGGTTTAATTCTTCGAAGTTTTGTGACATATTTCCTTGATGAAATAACAATACTATTTTAAAAATTCATAAATGTATTCATACTTATAATAAATCTTATTTATAATAACTGTTTCCAAATTACAATTAATAAATAATACCAAGTATATATTTATTCAGACCATGTGATAATAATCTAATGTCTAAAAAGTATTAAAAGAATTGTAATCCAGAATATATAACACAAATTAACATTTATTAATTAAGTAATTAGGCGTAATGAATAAATAAATAAACTTTTACTTTTGACTTCATTCTGCATTATTAACATTAATTACCATCTTTCAAAGAAAGTCAGTTCTTGTAAATTTATTACAAAATATGAATGATTTAACATAATTTTTCAAAGTGAGAAATTACCAAAAACTACGTTCTTTTTCCAGTCTCTATCCGATGATATTATATATCATCATGTTGATACATGAAGAGAGAAAAATTCCTCAATTATGCCCAGATTATCTGCAGTTTATCCTAAATATAATAAAGAAATAAAGCAACTGCGCATTAAGATAAAACGTTTTTGAAATAAGTAATGCTATTCCCGTCGGGAATTTTAATACATTAGATTTTATGAATATCCCGAAGATATTGTAATATAGACGCTGTTTACGCGCATCCGAAGCCCAAAATAGCCAGTGGCAGTGATTCAAATATGTCACAGAATTCAGATCAACAGTTTCTCATAATATCACGATAGTTTTGCACCTGGAAATATCTTATATATAACTATTAATTAATGCCGAAATATTATGTTTATGGGATGTGTTAGTATCTCAAAGAACGATAATGAATTTATAAATATTAAAAACAAGCTGTTTTGAGAACTTAATGGCTGAGGTTACTTTAAAATTCCAATAAAACCAAGGTGCAAAAAGAGACAAAATTTGCACATAATTTTCAGAGTTGGTACATTTGATTCAAAATACGGCACTTTTTTCAATTTTTTATAAGGTGGAAAGCATTACACTCACTTCTAATAATGACAACTGTATCATGTTGTAACTGATTAATATGAATAATTGATAATCAATATATATTTCCAAAATTTTATTTTATTAAGAATTATATGATATTCGTAACTATAGAGACTCAAACCGAAAAGTAGTTTTTTAAAAAAACACGTCTAGTAGAATACATAGTCATTGATGCCAACGTATCAAAAATTTAACAAGAAACTGCCAAGAATTTTTTGTGTATCAGAGCATGTTGACAACACGTCATTTTTGACAAACAAGCACGTGTGAAATTTCAAGTTCGAACATTGTAAATGTAAATATTGTGGTTGTGTGATATACGTATTTGATAACACTTGGATAATTTTATTATGATATTTAATTAAATAATTTGAAAATGATTATCTCTTATCTGAAACATTATTTTATTTAACCGGGATTTGAATTCAGGATCTCCAGTGCAATACGCAGATACGCAAACCTCTAAGCTACATAAGTGGTAACCGCCTGGTGTTACATTACATTAAAACAATATTCGTATAAAGTCGAGCAATTGGCTATAAAGTAAAAACCTTGAAAAAAATCTTGAAGCAAATGTGCCATATATACAAACGAGTGCGGCTTTTATCTACGCCCCTCAGAGACTTGCCACATTTGTCGATGTCTAAATGGCTCAAGCTGTCAGAAACGTCCTTATTTCACTTAAAATATATCCAAGGAATTGTTTCCATTATAATTCTTGGAATATAAATTTAAAGCGATACAGAAATAAGTTTAAAAATGAGCATGAGATTTTAGTGAAATGAAAACGTCTTTTTGTGCAATCAATCAGCTATTTTTGTTTTCACTCATCTGCGTGAAAAACTTTAATTATGTTTAAATAATTATTGTAAGGGTTATTAAGACGAGTTTGTGCATATTGGCCGATTCATTTTCATCAAGCAAAATTCACTAAGAGTAATTATATAAAAGTAAAATCCCCTAGACGGGTCAAGGAACCGAGGTCGCAAAGCGAGAAGATGGGAAAATGATCTGAAACTGACTCTAGGTCCCCTGTGGCTAAGAATTTCTACCGACAGGAAACAGTGGAAGATGTTGGAGGTAGCCCATGCCGTAAAGTACACCGAAATTAGGGACTTATTATAATTATCAATGTACCAGTGATCTTATTTTAGTTATTTTAGTTAAATGAAAAATTGTAAATTTCGGAATAAAAGTCTTTATTATTATTATTATTATAAAATCCCCTAACTTCTAGTGGAGCATGAAGCAAACATATTTCTGCGTCCGTTCCGCCAGCCACATCTTTTACATGAAAGTAAGCGTTCATTCTTCTGTGCCTACACAACTCAAACATTTTTTCAAAAACAAACTCACGGGCTTCGTTGCAACAGTCATTTAATGTCAGCGTGAAATATTTATCCTTAATAGTTATATAAATTTTTCCTTATAATTTACAAAAATATTGAATTTGAATGTTCCATTTTAAACATGTTTGGCCTTTGATATTCATCTTAACAAAGTTCCTTTCGCCTCTAACGTAGTTGCAGTAAACATTTT
Organism: Aporia crataegi; assembly: GCA_912999735.1. Classification (NCBI taxonomy): domain Eukaryota; kingdom Metazoa; phylum Arthropoda; class Insecta; order Lepidoptera; family Pieridae; genus Aporia; species Aporia crataegi. The sequence continues at coordinate 1,948,631 of OU538742.1, forward strand.
TCTAAACTAAGTGAATAATCAAGTTATACATCCTCCACGTGATCTAATGTATTGCCATATAACAAATACAATTATCTGGCTTTGATACAGCTAATAGAATAAAATCCATGTTTATACTCAACGTAACCCTATGGTTAGGGTCAATTCACTTACAGTAATATTATAGAGAAAAGTTAGTTTTGTTGGTATTATAAACAATAAATTATATGACCAAGTGTAACTTTTGCTTACCGAACTCGGCAAATACGTAAAAGATAAAAAATTCTTTATTACTTTAAGAAGATTCATTTAGAAGTAATATTTTTTTATAATTTGTTTTGTATGGGTACTAATTTCGAGCGAACGGACAAAAAAACAGAAATTATCATACAGTAACTTACCAAACTATTTTTAAATTCTCTTGTAAAAAACTCTCTTCTTAAAAACACAAAGATAGTAGAAACCATCGTTCCAATAATGTAATGAAAGCGGCAGCTGTTATTCCAATGAAATTGTTATTTCCGTCAACACCGATTGGCCAATTTCCTTTATTTAAACTTCATTTTTGAACCGTTTAAAGAAATCAGCTTAAGATTTCATTTAAATAAAATATTTGTAATAATAATACTTTCATTAAGGCAAAAGATTAGCCTTCGATTTAGTATTTTATTTTCTTGGCTATCGAAGCTTGTATAATAACGAATCGTAGTTTTAACAAGTCGTTGATTTTCTATAACTGAAATAAATGTGCCTGCCTAAATGTGTAATACGTAAGCGTTCCGGACTCCTCTATGATCTACTCAACAGTTATTATTCTCTTATTTTGATATTCTGTATCGCAACACAAAAGCAATATATCATTTCCGCGTTTAGTAATAATTGCAAAATGATCGAAAGCTACGATTAAAAATGACGTACTTATAGACAACTAGTGGACCTCGCGAACTTCGTATCGCTTCAGAGTGCCGAATAATGTGTCACCTAAAACGTCATTCCATAGAAAATGTATGAGGAAACTAATTAGCAATAAATTAAAATTGCGACTATAATTTGAGATTTAAACAATCCTATCTCTCAAGTTGGATCGAACTGCACATGGTGTGCGAATTTTATTATAATCGGTTCAGTGGTTTAGGAGTCCATTGAGGACAAACATTGTGACACGAGATTTATATATATTAAGATAAGTAGTTTGATGATACTTAGTTAAGTGTCCGGTCAAAGCACTATGCTAGATCAATTCATGTCAGATTAAGTTAAATTAATTTAATGTTTTATTAGGTATTTTTATAGATAACTAGCGACCCGACCCGGCTTTGCACGGGTATAAAACATATATAAAAACCTTCCTCTTTAATTACTCTATCTATTAAAAAAACTGCATTAAAATCCGTTGCGTAGTTTTAAAGATTTAAGCATACAAAGGGATATAGGGGAAGAAAAAGCGACTTTGTTTTATACTATGTAGTGATAAACAAATAACAATTGAGTATATTTTTTTTGTTGAGTTTTTAAGCATAAAACTATAGTTTTTTATTTTATTTTAATGCATTAAAACTTATAATTCGATTACCTTATTCTGTATTCGTGGCTGTTTGTACCAGATTTTTTATTATTTTTAAAAGTAAAATATCTTATTGTAGAATTCCGTAGAGGCCGGGCGGTATGAATAGCCTGAACACTGGAGAAAAAGTTCACTACTGCTGACTATGGGGATCTTATCACAGAGTGTCACCAACATTTTAACTAAAGAAATAGGTCTGAACAAGGGTAAGATCGTTGCTTGGCAGTTGGTCTACATATGGTAACGTATTTAGGATACCTGAAAAATCGGCTTACAGGAACATGACTATTATTTTGGAACTAGATCCGTAAGTTGAACTAATTTATGTTTTTGATGAACTGTCTTAAAACCGTTGCCTAAACATAACGTTGAAATAAATCATCTGAAATTTCACTAATAAATCATGCTGGGACGATTATTTTGATATACAGCTATAATAATTTAAAAGCATATGTTTCAGACATTTAGTTCTCAGAAATTTACTTAATGAGTCTCGCTATTATGTAAAAGCTTTTATGTGGTCGTTAAAGAAATCTTATATGGTAGAGTTGATACCGAGATATTCGCTGACATCCTAAAATCAATTTATTTGTTTTTCAACTATTATTTTATTTTAGAATTTTGTACTAATTGGCATAGATTAGTTAACCTTTTTTTATAGCGATTTAAGATAATGTAAATTCAACTATATATAATTTTTAAAATCCCTTTTCCAACATCAGTAAATAACAGAAGTTGTAGAGCGAAAGTTATCTAGATTCGTGACACTTAACAATAGCACAATCTATTGTTAAGACTATTCTTGTTCAACACATAAGATGTAAGACCGTGCTATGATAGCCGTGTCCATTCAAATCGGGTCATTCTTGTGCTAATGACAAACATCAGCGAGAATGACATGAATATTAACAAATATTAATTACTGCCAGAGCATAGACGTTGAAAACCGCAGAATAACATGACTTCATTCATTGTGTCTTTATTATGACGTCATTAGTGTAGCCTTGGCCAGTGACAAATAGTGTTCTAAATTTAAAGTGTAAAAAATCTAAGGGTTTTGGAAAAGAGGTACCTACTAGTTTATTATCTTTGTATATAGGAATTAGGAACATAACTGTTATTAGATATATAATAATCTATACTATGTTTAACAGATTTTGGAAAATAACGAAATATTTTATTTTATGAAGAGCGTTTTAAAAAAAGTAACATATTCGTAATAAAACACATTTTTAAAAGGTTTAACATACTAACTGAATCTAGACGTGCAAATTTTGAACGAATCTTTTTATGGTTAATTTAAAATTCGTCTTTATTAATAAATTCCATAAAATATAATTACTATATAAATTATATTAACAAATTGATGAAGGTTTAAACTTGACTATCACTAAGTATAGAATACTAACACATAAGCGAGTTAAAGCTTTAATAACGTCAGCTTAAGTAATCCATTAGTTGTTGTTTATTATTTAGATTGATATCGGGCTTAATTTTAGTTATTAATATTATATAAAACTTTAGCAGTTACTGCGGCTTCATTTGCATAAAATAAAGCCTATTTTATTGATAGAAAATATAGCTCCGATTATAGTTAAACCAATTCATACCATTTTAAATTCTAGATTCTAAAAAGTACGTCATTATGTCTTCTATTTTAATACACTGATGAAAGTGAGCATGACACATTAAAAAGAAAAAGTTTAAATAAATGCTTACTAAATTAGAATTTAATGATTAAATAATTTTTTAGTACCTACAAATCCTGAAATTAAAAAGGTATTTATTACATTTGTGCTTCCTTCGTCTAGTGGTGAGTGCGTGAGCGTTACAACGGAGAGATCCTAGGTTCGATTCCCGGTGGAGATAAAAAAGAACTCGGTCTGGCAGGGCAGAGAAGGCTGATCACCTACTTGCCGCTACAGAATCGATCAGTGAAACAGATGTGAAACGCACCTGCCCCATACCGCACTAGGGGACACGGGACTTTTAGTACATTTGTGTATATTGTGTTTATAACTTACCCACATATCCATGAATGCCGACGTCTTGGTATCGGAGCTAGAGTAAGTGCGAACGGTGGCAACGCAGCCGGGGGATCATCTTCATCCTGATCAGCCCCGCTCACGCGTACCTCCGGAATTCGAAGGTGTCGACCACTCATTATAACTACACTGAATCACACATAACTCCCGCAAATTACACTATAGAGAAAACTTATTATTTAACCAAAACTACGTATGTAATGGAATGTGTTGTCTTTTAACGTCATCTGAATATTGTAAGATACCGTAATCAATAGTCGTACAATAAAAAACAATATACTTATATAAAATTAGTTGATTTAAATAAGAAGTGAAGTAGTAAACTTAGGTATACTAGGATAGATAATCTTGAGGTTGTCATTTAAGATGGTACTGCTAATTGGAAGTCGAATTTAAGCAATTAGCAAATTGCTAAAGCCACTTCCGTAGCTCAGTGAGACACGCAGAGACGCATAACTGTGTCTACCCATGTTGCAAATATCTTCATAAAATAAAACTTTATGCTCGCCTAGTTTAATCATTTGGAATATCGAAAAGCCATTATTTATAAGATTTTTTTCTTAAAACTTCAATAGGTTGATGAGACATAGACGTGCCCACTAATGAGAATTAAGATACCGCATCTGACCTAGATACCAATTTTAATACGAGAACACTTCAATCTCCTCATTGTTGAATAAGTTGAATGCTTCGGATGAATGTGTTAATATTATTATAATTGAATTATGAATTAGTTGTAGAAGTATATGATTCGAATATAAATTCAATTGCTAAGTGGTCGAATTTAAATTATGGTTCAAACTTTTAAATTATTATTAACGGTACAAAATATTATTAAATTGACGATATTGGACAATATCTATTCAGTAGTGAAATAGCATTTCATTTTATAAAAAAAAATATTACCTATATTTATCGTGTACAATAAGTATTTTTGAATATTCAAGGCTTTTTATTGATTTAATGAAGTAATAATATATTTGAAATGCACTTAAATGTAAATAAATAAAACAGAAATAATAATTAAAGATGTTTATTTTATAATTTTAACTTATTAACATAGGTTAGCGGTTTATAGTTAATTAAAATTGATTTTTTTATTGAACAAATAAGCAACAGGTCTAAACATAAAAAGTGATAGAGACGAGCCAAGTTTTCATAATTTGTAGGTATATAGTTGCATCTGTAGCATCTGTTGGCTCCTTGCCTAATAGGTCTAGCAATGTTGAGTGTAACCCTCGGGCCAGCTAGTTATATTTTACTCTATTCTCATAACGTTGAATTAGCATGTATAAAAGATAAAAATAAAAATATTCAAGAAATACACACTATCACATATCAAATGTTTTTTCTACTATTTTCAAAACGTGTTTTAGTCCGTTAAAAATATATTTTGTTTCTTAATTATACCTATTCTATACTCGCGTTTTTTTAAAACCTTTTTATGGATTTTCAGAGAGTAAATATATGTATTTTACCATTGCAAGTTTCTTAGACTGATGGCAATAATAAAATTTAGTTTACACGTAAACATATACAATTAAAATGATCGCCTTTACAAGTTCTATTAACTAACAGCGACTATTATCCAACGAATTGTTAGCATATAGATGGTAGCTGATATTATGGATTACATTATCATAGAAATGCACTTAAAGTTCAAATTGTAGAACATCCACCTTTTTGTATGTAACCACAGCATTGATCGCAACGTTTTCTTAGTTATTATAAAGATCTTGTTATCAGATATTAATTTAACAGATGTCTATCCATAAAGAAAGATTTTAATTTTATTAAACAAGAAAATGGAATCGTTTTTGCGGTATAGAACTAAGTTTATTCCCAAATCGCCGTCTAGATGAAACGAGATGGAATTGGATAACAGATGCGTAATACAATTTTATGGATAAACTGTAAATATATGGACTATATTTGCATTAAGGGTCGACTTATCCTTTTTCCTAAAATAAAGGCGTATTTGAAAGGTTAATTTTGGAAGTTAATTTCACTTAGGGTTTTATAGCTTTATATAAACTCGGTTATTTCCCTTGATGAAAAGCTATTCACTTAAAGAGAAGATTTAACGAACTGGAGTGGTTATTAATATTTTTTGTGAATAAATTCACTCGTGTATTAAAACGACGGCGGCAATAAATGTTGAATATTATTCCGATTCCATTGTAATACATTTATGTAAATATTTAATATTCCTTAAACATGGATTTAAGTAAATTAAATTAATTTTACTCGCAACTGCGTCTATGTGAGCGTATAAATCCTAAAGAATTTAAAATATAAATGTATTGTGTATATATTAAAGAGTATTTTTGTCTGTAATGATAAAGCCAATTAAAAATTTCCACAGATAGCAAAACTCTTTGGAACTCCAAAGAGTTTCACGCTAAAAAGGTCTGATACAAGTTGCCATAATTTCACTGAAAAGTATTTAAAAAAAATTATTAATTTTTTTTTAGTTTCCGATCATGAAATAGCTTAGAGACCTTAACACTGCCAGTACTTCAATGTCGCTGGAGAGGCAATAAAATGGCGGGCGGGCGAAGTTTAGGCGAGCGTGTAATCGCAAATCGCGACCTTTGCGTGAGCGCCTGACGGACACATGACACGCACGCCGTAAAAGCATGCTAATACAAAACTGACAGGCACTCGTAAGTCTTTTTGTGAAAATGCATCATCCAATTATACCATTATCTAGGACAGATTAATTTATCACCCCTTTAATATCATTCAAAATGTAAAAGTGACAGTGGGAATATCTAAAAATAGCGGAGATACATGTAAACTATTCTCATTATATTGTAATACTAGATATATATTAACTATACAGTTGCTTAACTTGAATTTTATAAAAATTGGCATACATATCTACGTAGATAAAAAAATCAATTTATGAAGCGCAATAAAAAACATTTAACGTAGATAGATACTGTTAAAAAATTAGCTATTTCCGTAATATTTCCTGACATATTTTCGTAGAATTGGTATGACCCCCAATTAAGTTATGGAATCAATTTTGCAAAGAGCATAGATGGTTTATCGTAATAAATGAATTTAAATATATTCGCCTGTGTGTGAGGCGCCGCTCACACACAGGTAGGCAATTGCTTAGAATCGTACGTGGCATTTTAAACATAACAATAAGGATATGATTAGTTAGCAAAACGTGACCGCAAGTATTAATTAGATTTTATGGTAGTAGTTTCATTTAAGTGTTTGTTTTGCTACTATTAAAGGTAGATTAAACATACTTTTTCGAAAATGGAACCTGTTAGCTTATTTCGTTTTATAAATCATAGCAGGCAATCTATGCGGTCTATACCGATTTGTATAATCCCGGAAATCGAACAATCAAGGCTTTTCACGCAAAAAGTATAGAATGTAAGATGTGAGACGAATGAGAGATGCGGCTAAGTTTTTGGATAATTATTTATGTATTTAGTTTATATCTAAAACAAGTAATGAAGCATTCGTTACTAATTGAAGTTGTATTTTCAGATCCTGATTTAAAAGTGATAAAAGTATTAGCTTTTAAATTAGATAACTATAATCTATGTTTTTGGGTCTATCCATTTTGGCTATATATAATTTGAACAAAGGTAATAATTGTAGCTCCAAGCTGTTTTCCATTTTTAAATTATTTTAATATAACTGCGTTCAGTGGTTTCAACGTGAAAGCATAAAATAGTACTTGCTTTTATTGTACGAATTTAAGATACATACCAAACTCAATTTGTTAATAAACTGTTTTTAGAAATTTAACACGATACTTCACTGGATTTTAAACGAATAGCAAGGTATGTAATAAAGCGTTCACCAAAAACTAACAGCCATAACAAATTCAACATAAGGTACAATTTTATAGATCTCGTAACAGCCAAAACGTGCGGAATACGTGACATTCGTTTTTATACACGTATCTGCAATAATCTAGTCATGAAACAGGCAAACCCAAATTGCTGACGTCAGTACCGTGCCCAATTTTATTGAGAGTTCATTTTATTCCCAAGATCATGGTCAATAAATTGCATAATGTAACTGATGGTTATTGCTCTCGCCATTGTTTTGTTTGCGTTGATAATTGGTTTTTAAATGGTACAATTCTTAAGTGTTTATCCACAAATATTTATAGCCCTTTTAATTGCTGCTTTCTGGAATATTTAGACTGACATCAGGTAGTTTGTATTCTAATTTACCTTTACCTAATGAAATATAGAGACTGATTATGAGGTATATACTTATCTCATAGGTGCAGGATTAAAATGAGCCCGAGTCTGCTTTTTACAGACCGCGGGTAGACCAATATTTAAATATTATCTGACTTATATCACCCCTCCTACATATTGATGTTTAAATGCGACTTCAATAAAGGCACTGAATATTCAAATGAGAAATAATAGAAGTGTAAACCTACCTGCATTAGATATGATACGTTTAGATAACATTACTATTATAATGTTATCTTAATAGGGCTTGTTCTATATATCTATAGTATATGTATTGTGTATTTACAAAGACAGAACAATGACTATTATTCGTAAGTAATACTTATCACGCGAAGTGACGAAGGCACGTCGAGACGCAATAAAATCGTATATTCAATAATTGATTTAGATTTTTGTTTAATTTAAAAAATCCCAAACGATTCGTTAACAAATAAAGTGTGTGAAGTCCCGTGTCCCCTAGTGGGGTATGGGGCAGATGCATTTCACGTCTGTTTCACTGAAAGATTTTTCCTTTCGGGGCAAGTAGGTGATCAGCCTTCTATGTCCTGCCAGACCGAGTTTTTTTTATCTCCACCGGGAATCGAACCCAGGACCTCTCGGTTGTAACGCTTATGCGCTTACCACTAGGCCAAGGAGGCGGTCAACAAATAAATTAACTTACTTAATTTTATTGTTCGCCAACTGATTCATACTGACAGCTTGAAAAGCAATTACAACACTTTTTTTTCAACTCACGCTTGTATATCATACAAATATATTGTATGCTTGTATATGTAAGTCATACTTACGATTATATGTACATTATTTTTACACACATATGTGTTTTTACTGATTCTATGTACTCAAAATACGTATTTTTTATTAAAATTTTAATGCTAAAGCTATCCAAATGTCTAAAAGCCAACAAATGGACTCTGTCTCTCGTCTCGTATACATAATTACGTCATCGATTTTGTATTCGTATTTGATCAGTAAATGGTCCATCAATTAATTCAGACTTAATTTAACGTACTTATCTGCAATTATAATAAAAGCATTATTATTCTGACAGCCATGTTCCGAAACGCTAATCAACGCAAAAATTAACTGTCAAATCTCTAATCAAGTATAAGATGTCATAGAATTAATTTGAATAACACTGAGCTATCAAATTTGCAATAAACTGTAAGTTTTAATAAATTAATTTTTTTGAATGATTTAAACATTATGACTAGAATTTAAAATATTGCACAGAAATATAAATTCTGTAATTAATGTTTCTAAACTTCAATTTCGTTTTACCGATGTTTTAACATTAAAATATTAGATTTACTTTGAATGTTTGATTATCTAGCACATCACATTATTACATATTAAACTTACTTTGTTACTCGTAAGTCCAAGATCTTATGCGCGGAATTAAATTCGCGTGACTAACAGAAGCGGATGTTTATTATATTTCCGTAAATAAATAAACAAAAGTTGGTTATAAAGGTTTAAATATATGAATGTATATACTTATTTAAAAAACTCTTAAGCAACATCTGTTTATTTCTTGTGAATTAAACGTAGCTGTAGAATTTTAGTTACCTTATTTTTATTTAATTTTTTGAAATATCAAATATTTTTATTACGCTATTGCTCATGACTATCTGCCGTAATAGATCTATATGTTAATTACTTTTATGACAACAACGATTATTGTAAAGTGCGTCACAAATTCAAAATAGGATCTACGTCATGAAATTGTAAAAAATGTCAATTGAATAAATGACAATCGAAATACGGCAAAGTCAGTAACGGATTTTTGTCCATTTTATATTATTAATAGATTAATATTAATAGATATTTAATTTATTTGTTTGTTTTATTAAAATAGATAATATTAAATAAACATTAAAATTTAAAATATGTATATATTATTTGCAATTTTAAAAAGGGTAATACACCATATCGTTATTATGAGCAAAACCATTTAGCTATTGCGTACCTAAAATAATGACTTCATATATAATTACATATTTGTATATAAAATCCATAACTTTATTATTCTTTTTTTTATCGGATAGGAGGCAAACGGGCAGGAGGCTCACCTACGGAAAGTAATGCACCACCCATGGACATCCTCAACGCCTGTTGGGAAACGGGTGCGTCGCCGACCTTTTAAATAGATTTATTATATATATTTATTATAATAAATTCTTATTCACTATTTTGATTATATTGCATAGGTAAGCGTTTAATAATACCAACATATAAAACAGCAGCATTTAGACCAAATTTGCTTTTTTGATCAACATAAACAATTGAAATACACATTAAATTACATTGTTTGAAATTTTAAAAACGTTTCATTACAAAATTAACTGAACCCAAATAATCACATAGAACCACTTCTGAATAAATATCGCATTCACAACATCTTCAAAGTCGAAAAACATTAATTCATATGGCTTAAAAACTTCACATTAATCTAAGTTTGCAGGTCTCTCTTTAGAAGCGAGATGAAAATAGTTTCGCTGTAGAAATAACTGACGAGAGATACCGAATGTATGTAATGCGTTTATTATCAATATAGTAGAACACTCTTAGCAAAGTTACAATAAATATGTACAGTCAATCATTTGTGTGATTTATTGTTTAGTTTTGGCAAACAACGTACGTGCCGAAAGTGCTATAACAAAGATTCGGTTTGTTTGTAAACATCAAAACTACGTATTTACACGTCCGCTGGGCAGAGCATCAGGCATAAAATTTAACTACATGTAATAAATGTTATGTAAATACAGCGGTTTTATTAATAATTTTGTTTATCTTATTATGAACCGTAATATTTGCATGTATCAGTAGTTGCAAAATTTAATTAAGCCCAAGATTAAGAAAAGCACGTTGCAATACAATAAATTAACTTATATTACATAAATTTGTTAATATATAAGATTAGTTTTTTTTTTTAATTCATAAACATTTCTTCCACTTTGCTACGAGAAATAGACTAAAAATTAAATATGAAAATCTATCCAGTAATTGTAGAGTTTATTCAATGAAAACTATAACACAAAAATACAAGTCTTTTCTTTTTATAATATTATTGTAGAATGGCGAATATACAATGCTGACAGATACTAGCCAGTTATTTATTTTGTAAAAGTTTCAAATAAATTTAACAGATTCAAAAATTCATATTAAATATAATATCGTCTTATTTTCTGTGGCTTCAACTCAGTAACGTATCTTAACCGCAAGAAGGGTCTTCAGATTTCGCATTTGCTTCTCTTATGTCAAATAATAAATTTTATTTTAAAATTTTTTGAAATTTTATATTTAAAATATTTATATTATACAATAAATGAGTTTGGAATCTAATTAAATTTCTTTATAATACAACAGTTTAATAAACTAAGTATTAACATGATTAATGCGATAATAAAATTTCTCGCTATTTATTTGTCACGTCTTCACTATTGATAATAATATGAATATTAGTACAACTAATACAGTGAAGTCCCGTGTCCCCTAGTGGGGTATGGGGCAGGTGCATTTCACATCTGTTTCACTGATAGATTTTTTCTTTAGGGGCAAGTAGGTGATCAGCCTTCTATGCCCTGCCAGACCTTTTTTTTATCTCCACCGGGAATCGAACCCAGGACCTCTCGGTTGTAACGTTTACGCGCTTACCACTAGACCAAGAAGGCGGTCAAACTACTAATATGAATATATTATTTTATGTATAAATCAATGAACATAATATAACACACTGATTCTCCGCAAGAAATTAGAAAGTCGCATAAAATGAACAAGAGACGAAAACATTGTAAATGCTCTGTACTTTATAAACAAAAATGTTAATAGTTGTAGAAATGAACAAAATTCACGAAACTCGGAAAACTTTCCACGAAAAAGATTCTAACCAAAAATAATTTTTCATAAAAATAAATTCAATGACTAACATGAGAAGGAACATGGTTCCTTGATTTTTTTATAATATTATACCTTGATGCAAATTGAAGGTTAATTTTAGAGGGTCTTTTAATGCAATGCTTATTTTACTGTTTTAATTATCTACTAAATGAGAAAAGTTTAAGTATTAAATATTAATCAATATTCAAATTCAGAACCTTCGACGAAGAATGAATTAACGGCACACACATAAAACTTTAGCCTCCTATGTGGTTAATAATAAAACAAAAACACTAAGAGCTTTTAATAAGAAGATATAGTACAGTATAGTATAGTATATAGTACTGAGTAAATATTTTTTATAAAATAAAATTAATTTTAAAAATCACGGAAATATCTCGCCTATTTATGTATATTATGACCTTTATTTTTAGCATCATTACTGGTTTTGAATTTTAATCATAATTAATTCACATATATATAATTAATTAATTAATTAATCATATATAATATGCCGGCTGGTTGGCGCAATAGGTAGTGCTCCTTCTGCGCCAACAGGTGATGACATTTATTTGTGTGTTGAGCCATAGATGTAGGACTTGCGTAGCGAAAATATACTAAATCTATGTGATGAGCACTAATGTTTGTTTCCGAGTCTTGGTTGTATATAAACTTGTTTCTGATCACCATAACACATGTACTTCAGCTATTTTCTTTGGGATCACAGCAATGTATGTGAGGTGTCCCAATTATTATTATTACATAACATAATAAAACATACTTATACTCAGGTTTCAAAACTCAATTACACGACGTCAGCGAAAATGCAGCTGCATTCCAGTTTGTTTAAATAAGTAAGCATTTGTCAAAGGTCAAATTATGTTTAATAAAGTAGAATCTAATACAGACCATTGAACTATTAATTATTTTAAAAAATGTACTTAAACACTGTCGCAATATGAATAAATATGAAACTAACGCTAATGGTATGACATTGGTTGCTTGGAGTCGTGGTAAGGCGCTTGTGTGGGACGCTACTTGCGTCGACACACTAGCGTCTTCGCATCTCCATGCTACATCCGTGGCTGCTGGTGGCCCGGCATCGATTGCAGAAAGCAACAAAAGTCGAAAATATGAAAGTCTCATGGATATTTTCGTTCCTTTTGGACTTGGACTTTGGTTTGGTACGCACCCTAACGGCTTTGATGAGCCTTTACATTATTGTAAATATTTAGTAAATCTATAATATGAAACTTGAACTGTATAATATTTAGAATTTATGATTGACATTCACAATAACAAGAATTAAAGAAATTCAACTTTAACTATACAAAGCTATTTGGAAGTATAACTATTGGAAGCCGAAAATAGTAGCTCAATTACCAAATTTTATCGTTATATTATGACGTTTTTAATTACATACTTAAGAAGATTAACGGTTAGAAACTAACTGTTTATATTTGGCCCAGTTTATAAAGATCTGTAAACTGGTGTTGGTGATTCCGACCAACTAGCTTAATGAGGCGGATTTCTGAGGTCAACATTTTCATTATTTTTGCAAACAAAGATGGGTCAGCTTCGACGACGTTTTGAGTACTTGAATGAGAAATATTTTCTTGAATTCAGGAATAAAAAGTTAAATTTCAATTTAAAAAAGATTTTTTTACAGTGAACAATTTGAATTTTTGATTTATTTAGTTTAAGTGGATTTGTTGGATTCGTCAGCAGAATAACTATTAAAGATATAGAAAAATTCACGAAAAGGCGTTTATGAAAAAATACGTTTTCTCATACATTTTCTATGGAATGACGTTTTAGGTGTCACGTTTTCGGAATTCTGAAGCGCAGTTTCTACTAGTAACCTATAGTAACCTACATAGTATAAAACAAAGTAGCTTTTTCTTTCCCTATATCCCTTTGTATGCTTAAATCTTTAAAACTACGCAACGGATTTTGATGCGGTTTTTTATAGATTGAGTGATTGAAGAGGAAGGTTTATATATATGTTTTAGACCCGGCTCTGCACGGGAGCCGGGTCGCTAGTATCCGATATGAAACAAACGCTCCCGTAGCTAAGTGGGTGATTTCATGTTGCGCGTAAGATCCTTTGTTTAATTTGTAATTATCACCTAATTCATACAGGTCTTTTAAAAAATTGATTAATAAAAAGTCACAAATATGGTTTTGCGTCACGTCGTATAGAAGTTATAGGATCTCACAAGCAACTTTAATTTGCCTGGTTAGGCGCATTCGCCCCGTATAGTAAATTACTCCCGTTATGTAATGTGCTTTCAATTTCATAGCACTCGACTTCCACCCTCATATATTTCAGCGATCAATAGTGAAGCTGAAGTTCCCAATACTATGTGCGAGCTAAACGTCTATACATTTGATAAATGGTAAGCTTTTTTATTTTTATTCAATAGTTTTTAAATTTTTTATCATCTAGCTGATCTGATCCTTGTACTTACGATCACAACAATATAAAGCCTATGACTCGATTTTGAAATCGGATCATTCCAGAAAATTTGCAGTTAATGGAGTTTTAATTTAAATAATTGGTTTAGTCATTCGATAACATTTACCTATTCGATATTGTTTTAGAGAATATTTCGAAGTATTTCTTTAAATAAACACGCAGTTACTTACTTGAGGAACAAAACGTTATACATTATTCATAAGGATATTATACCCTATATCTAGAGCCAATTGTGTTGTCTAGATGTCATGTGACGTGTTACGAATTTTAAGTTTGTAAGCTGAATACTGAACTAGTTCTTTTTTTTTCCAGAACTTGAAATTCAGTACTTTACCCGTTTAAGCGATATTTCTTTAGAAATTGTGCGTTCAATTTAAGCTACTTCTACTTGAAACTATTTTTGCCTGATGAATAGCATTTTTTTTAAATTGTAATACCTATAATATCTAGCATAAAAAATATTGTCGTCTAATAGCAAATCATAAATACATATAGAATACAAAAAATAACAAAACTTACCTAACCCGGCTTCTTGTTATTAGATAGTGCATTTCATGTATAACCTATTTTTCAACACACACTTTCTCATAAAGTGACTATTATCGCACCACACTTAGGTAGGTATACAAAGGAGCTTGTAACTAAACGGTGACATTTTGATTACCATTACACACTAGCGCGGTAATATAGTAACTTTTTGTTAAGCCTCTTTATTCTCAAAAAAAATTTCGATACGAAATAAAATCAAATTATAATAGATTATCGCGTTCAACCGTATAAATTAGTGTATTACATGCTTATTATGCAATTTCATTTTTAAGTAAACAATTTTAACGTGTACATATTTAATAAATAAGTCTTTCATTCAAATAAACTTTTATGATTTTCAGTCTGTTGTTGTCATTTTTAGATGCGCACGCATGACAAACTTTTTACTTACTAAACAAAACTAATTTTTCATTTATTTTTGAAGTGTGTTGAAAAACGTATGATTACCATCCATCTCTTAATATCTCCAAATACCGCTTCGGCGGCATATGTATAAAGATAAAATTTTATATTGCTATCATTCGTTACTATAGTTTTTCAAATAGGATATTTTCTTTAAAAATAACATTGTGGCTATGAGGCTATTTGTCCTAAAAAAGGGATACAATAATTTAGTTAGCATTCGATTTATAATATTGAGTTCCATTTTATCCTCTAAAGTTTCCTTTCATATAAATTAGTTATTCAATTCTTTTATTTTAATCGAGACGGTGGGTATTCTTACGGCGATGACCTAGGCGACCGTCTTGAAAATAGATGGTGTTTATTTTTTCATTAATTTAGATCAATTTTTTTTAAGGTAGGTACACTTAAATTTAATGTTCTTTATCTGTTTTATATGTTGATGAAAACGACACAGAAACTAGTTCTTTCAATATAGATTTTTACTAAATTTCTATGGCCTGTGGATTTGTAAAAAGTGACATTATTTTTACTACCTAAAGCATAAATGTTATTAATATATATATTAGGTTTATTGTCTATGTATACTGTGTAGATATACAGTGTACATAGACAGTATACTTTAAGCTCACATTTGAAAAGTGAAGTCCCGTGTCCCCCCGTGGGGTATGGGGCAGATGCATTTCACATCTATTTCACTGATCGGTTTTTTCTTTGAGGGCAAGTAGGTACTGGGAATCGAACCCAGGACCTCGGTTGTAATGCTTACGCGCTTACCACTAGGCCAAGGAGGCGGTCACATTTAGTAAACAGTTATTGGTTCATAAATTATACATAGAATTCCAGATACATTCATGTCAGTCACCATTTTCTTCACATGGTAATGTATTCGGACATTGAGGATCGTACTAAATGATCAGCATTTGTTCGACGAAATAATACTGAAAATTAACCTAGATATCATAATGAAGACTTTAAACAAAGATTACACTTAGTGAAAATTATTTTTAAAATCTTAGAGATGTTTAATTGAACAGACAATTTGTGTATATTAACGATAAATCATCTATTTATTTATTCTTAAACACTTTATAACAAAAGAAAATAGATAATACAGTAACTTAGTGCGAAGACAAGCTAAATAAAATATTACTATAAAACGAATATTAATACTATGAATGTATATTATAATATATTATATTTTAATATTTCCAATTAAAATTAGATTAAAACTGAGGCAAAAATGTTGTTTAAATAGTATTGTACACGACTTTTATTTGCTATTAATTTGCCTGCGTGAGCTTCAAAATTGCTTCATTCGCAAAGACCATTCTTTTTGTTGTCAACTTCGTCAATTCTTTTAAATCGGATTAATATGGCGGAATTACAAACATACCTAACTTTTTCTTCAATAGCAAAAATATAAATAGATACAATTTAGTTTTTCTTCTAATAACCTACGCATAATGAACCATTTTATAGTCTAATTCGGTTTTATAGTTTTATTTAAAACATAATATTAATAGTTATATTCACTGGAACTTAAAGAGACATTAATTTAATGGAAATAAGTTTCAACTTACAACTATTTATGAAAAATACTCATAAACAATTGGTCCAATTTTTATAATTATTTCACCATTACAAGGCGAAGGCTTTCTAAGATAGAAAACTGCGGGTAAAAGCTATAAAGTATTTATTCGCAATCGTTATGGTAGGAATTATGGTCCCGAGAACGATCTCACTGAATACGTGACTTTATTACGAATTTTCTGGAAACTGTGAAATACGACATTTTTGTTCAATCACTTCAATATGAACGTGCCCAAATTCGGAGTGGTCCCTAGAGGTTTCCGGCTCTGGACTGTACACTATTCATCGAGTATATTTTTATTTATTGAAAATTACATAAATACAATTTTTTTACATACTGGAAAGTCTATATTTGTATATAGACAATAGAGTAAAAAATAAATTTATAAATAAAGAGCAAAACCTTATTTAAATACATGTTCAAAATAAGTGGTTTTTTAGATGTACCCCATATATTTGCTATCCTTAATAAATAAGCTTCAATAAATCATATAAAGATGTTTTATTGTGATTAACTTATAAATAAGTTAATCTTAACATTTTATCTTTAGATACAAAACGTATCCTATTATCGCTACAAGAAATCTAAACACGGCAACTGAATTTTAAGCTTCAGATTAAAATAAACCATAGAATAATAACATTTACATATAATATCAATATTTGTAATAGTATTAGTTATTTTTCTTATCAACCGAAAAGTTCGTATATTTGAAGAGAATTTGTATTTGTTTACTTTAAAGTTATCTTATCTTAATTCATTATCTTTAACAACCACTCCTCAAGTCGATATCGAAAATTACAAACCTCCATATTAAAAAAACAATAAAGCCAATTCCAAAAAGTTGCTGTAACTTTATTATATATTGTATTATTTTAATAAAATATTAGTAATATATTTTATTTAATATATATTAAGTAATATATTTTTAAAACACTAAAAAAAACTACTTCAATGATATTCATTTTATGAACTAAGAACTAAAAAAAGTTGCGAAACTTAACTCTCTTAAAAAAAAGTAAAAAAAGCATATATCCCTTAGAATGAACAGATTTCTATATATTACCTCTTTCTTTTTAAATATCCGATATATAATTACGAAATATATCATTTAGCTAGTTTTGATTTATTGCTGAAGTTATTCTAAGGCTATACACATTAAAGTGATTAATTGTGTGCTCAGCGATTTCTTTCATGAACTTCAAGTACAGTCTACAGATTAACAGGCTGTACACTTAATCTGACACTTTATTCAATGTAAGAGGCACTTGCTAACGTAAAGGCCACTGCCTTTTTGTATTTCCTTTAACTAGGATTAAGCCTTGGATTAAAATAAAGACAATAAGAAAAGGATGAAGTCTCGGGGACACGATGCGAGTATTTTAACGCAATCTCGTAACAAATACACAAAAATTTACAGTCATTGAGAAACTTCTTTTTTTTAAGGAATAAAATAGTGCGGATTTTAATAACGACCTTATTATACTAATTTAATAAAATACATATAACAAATTGAAAAAAAGAAAGCCTTTATCAAAAAATTGCTCTAATCTCACTAAAGACTTATGTCCTGTTATATCCATAATAAACATCAGTTTTACTAACTACAATTTAAAAAGTATTATATTTGTTTATATGTGACCACGGACACTTTATCGTATCGTGTACTTAAATCAGAATTTCATATTATTATTGTCATCACTTCAATCATGTTAAAATGGCAATAATTAATTTAAATAATAAAAAATATTTCCAAAAGGTGGTATAACAATGTTAAGAAAATATCTTAATTAATTGGCTGTTTATTACGGAAACCTAAGCTTGTGCCTCGCGTGTGCGATGGCGATTAGATGTAAATACCAAAACTGTTTTGCTGCTACTTGAATGAAAATATTAAGAGTACTTATAGATTACTTTACCTTGTTTTAATAATAATAAAGTTGAATGTAAGTTTTATCTTTGTCATTTCGATATACCTTCTTATTTAGAACAGATCAGACAATTAAAGTTTAGGCGGCTTATACAACTTATTTTGGTTGTATTTTATTATATTTCAAACTGAAAAACTTATAACCATCTGCTAATCACTATGGCCAGACGTTTAAATCGACTAGTCAGCTACTAAAACAAAAAATAATTCTCCCAGCTTCTAAAAAAATACTTAAAGAACCAGTGAGACTGTTAGTTCAAAGTTAGAATTATTTTATTCAAGTAGAATTCTACCACTAAACCGGTTTGAACGAAAAACTTTCCCGTTTTAACTTAAAACTTGTAATAAAGTAAAATCGTCTTGTGGCTAACAGTATTACGAAACTTTATAGTGAGAGATTTTATCGATATTTGTTCAACGAAATATAGAACTATCTGTATGTCACTTCACGTGTATACAAAGAAAGAAAACGAGACGTAAAAATTATAAAACATTGAGTATACCCATATAAATGATGCAATTACGGTGTAAGAACTCCGCGTATGGTTTTAAAAAAAGAATTTAATATTCGAATCAAAAAGAAAATGTACCTAGAAATCACTGAATAAATTTCTCGCACGCGTAGTGAAAATCTGCATAATCAGCTGACGTCTGAGGTCTGACAATGCATTCCGTATTAACCTCACGCGCCTGAAATCTTCTGAAAGGAGTCAAAAGCCTAATATGAGCACTATTTATTTTTATTTGAATCGCTTGTAGATTTATGATTTTTTCTTAAAATTTAGACGTATAAAAATATATTGTTCATTTTATTTGTATGATTTAAAATACTATATTTTCTTCCACGCACTGGCAACTCAACTATCATTGTAGGTGTCCTGCATGGGTGGCGTGAACCTTCTGTTTGTTACTCCTATTTCTGCCTACTTTCCGTTATTTCTACCTATGGAGCAAAAACTACAGGGAATTTTTCTAAACATTTTCGTTTTAATAAATAAAAATACATATTTCTCCAATTCTATTAAGAACTCGCTGTGTCCACGACTTCATAGGCGCCACCAAACATTTGAAATGAAACCTTTATATTATACGGAAATTTGTCATTACCTATTAACGAAAAATTAAACTAAAATCTGTTGAGATGTTTCTTAAATTTTAGCAAATAACAAGGCTTCTTAAGGATTTTATTATAAGTGTTTGGCATGATTGTGTATAAAAAATGTTTATAGGATCGTATGATAAGACTTTTTTATACTTTCATGTAATGGATAAAATAGAGACTTAAGTTACTCAACAAATAATATAACTCCATTAGGAAAACTGGCCTGATTTTAACTCTAAATTAAAATTAAAAAGCAATTTATTTCATACTTTGTAACATTCGGATCGTTAACTGAAACGATCTGTAACGCATTCTATGACTGACATTCGAGTTGTGTCATATGTTTTAAACCGAGCCATATAAATTATGTTGACGGTTGAAACATAAAACGAATTATAGTGGAGATTGACTCGTTCATTTCGACACAAAAAATGATACTTTTACCTTTTATTAGATTTTTATGTTTTTACTTTTTCATGTTCTTGGCTTAACGCTTTACTGCCCGTAAATATAAATACATAAATTATGTAACGGAATATTCAAACGTAATTTTCACCTTATAAACGTCAGATTAAATGAAACTTCACCTTGTCAAAGCTTGCTTATCAGCAACAATAAGTGCCATAAAAAGACCATAAATAAAATTGCATTCTTTTTTTAAACCATTAATTATTATATTAATTTGATAGTGCAAAAATCTTAATGAATGTGATAGAGCCTAAAATTGGCATTAACAAATAAACAAAATAAAAAAGCTGTAATTAATCATTATTATCATCATTATTTTGGAAACTGCTTTATACTCATTATTAATAACTTTTACACTGGCACCGTGTTTCCACATTTATGTTCGGAATACAAGAAATGTTTTACACTCTTTTTCTATTATTTTTTTGTCTTTATATCAGCTATCTGTTAGTATTTCACGCCGAAATCACAGAACCCATTTTAAACACACAATTTAGTAAAGAAATACACTAGATCGTGAAGGGACATAGATAAATTACCTTTTACTATGAAAAAAGCCTTCAAAAGATTTCAATAGGTTAGTATCAGGGCTTATATTCAGTCAATCGCTTGTGAGCTGATGTCTTAATATAGATTGTCTTAACATGTGTTATGTGGATCAGCCATAATAAATAAATAAACATGCAGACGAATGAACTTCATTTAACACATAATGACCCTTCACAGATGATTCATGATAAGTCACAAAATGGCGGAAGGTCATTTCTATTCTTTTTTACTAGACAGTTTTAATTACCTGCGGCTGCCTCACGACTTTTGTTCTACACTAGTTTAATTACAAACCTAAACGAACAACTATGACCTGCCTCTATTTTTCTCTTAAAAGTACTCTATTTGGACTCGTGATAAATCCAACTACTATTTAAAATTTTAAATATTCAAGTCATTGTGTCAAAATAAATTTATTGACGTGGTTGTTCGGAAAGTCATTTCGTTGTTTCCTGAAAGTGCATAATATTTGTATTTTTTTGCACTTAAGTCGCATAATCGTTATATTACGAGTGTAATGAATCCCAGATCACTTAAAGATACCTTAAAATTTCGGAAACTAATACTGTGAGCGTAATGAAATAATTTGTGTTTAATTGACAATTAAATATTCTTTAAATGAAGGTATAAAAACTTCTTAGTTATTATAAAGTTATATCAGAGGAATGGGAGAATATTCCCCAAAATCGTATAAGAAACTTGGTGTACAGCACGCCAAACCGCGTAAGCAGTATGGAAGCACGAGGAGGCAATACGAAGTTTTAAAATTCAAGAAAATGTAATGTTGTTCAAAAATGACATGGTTTCCCATTTTTGTTTTAAGGTGGGATCAGCAGTCTTCATGTAATTTTTAGTAAATAAAATGTAGTGACTTATAAATTTTATTACTTTCATTTAAGGGGTATTATGTTGTCTATTAAACACAATTTATTTCATTAAGCTAGCATTCTTAGTTTCCGAGATTTATAGATCTCTTAAAGTGACCCGGATTCATTGCTCTCGAGTGTTTTTTGAGAACGGTTATAGCAAGTGAAAAAGTCCAATAGATTCTACACAGTGGTTTATGATTTGTTGCCCTTTTAAATATGGAGCATTTAAAGCCGCATTTTCGTAATATTTTACTGTATTGTATTGTACTGTAGAAAAAGTAAAAGTAAACCGATGTGTGTGGAGAATATATATTGACAGTACGCCATTGCCAGAACTGGTTTCCAAAATTTCGATGTCGAAGATGCACCGCGTTCTGGAAGGATGGTTGAAGCTGAAAAAGACATTAGTTGATGCAAACCGGCGAATGAAAAACACGTGAGATCGGTGAAAGGTTAAATTCAGTTGTACAACGAATAATTTAATTAAAGGTTTGTTCATTATATGAAAATAACCTTTCATTTTCACAAAAAAAAAACCAAATGACTTTCTGAACAACCCAATATATACACAGAGTATAGAAACATATTTTCACATTATTACATAAGCATAAGGAATACTTTTCAAACTATTATGTTATATTATATTTAAAATCAACGCTAGCAAAACTATTGCCGCATAATTTTACGAGAAAAACTCTTAATGCTATATAATATTTAAGCATTAAAATATATTAATTTTTATAACTTCACTCCTTAAGCGCTCTTGGGATAGAAGTTAGTATCAAATTACTCAACTATCGTTAGTGAAAACTCTCGATCAAGCCCTAACTAACATAACGCCATTACGACGAAATACAAAGTTACCGAAGTCAATCGATGCTAAACGATTTTAATTCCTTCAGGGTTTTGAATCCATACAAACGCTGACATAATTCCTCACAATACGGATTCTGGATTTACAAGGCTTCTCGGAAGTAATCTACGTAAAATAAAACTATATTGAACAATAATTTCATACAAATTATTGTACATTAATCAATTCAATTTAATCCAAACACTGTTATAAACACATACTTTAAGCATGTTTATTTAATAGTTGTTTTTAGCAGATTTTTTTATTTATGGCAAAATTTGAATGAAGTGAAGCAATTTTCTTGTCTATTTTATCTATTTTCTAAGCAGATACAAGATAATATTTAGAAATTAATAATTACTTATAAACGATGTTCAAGTCCGAGTCTACTTGTTGGCTGAAGGGCCCGTTTTATAATCGAATGTTTCTGTGGCGGAACGTTATATATGAAGCTATATGAACTATGAACATCTCAGTATCAGTTCAGCTTGTAGATACAAACATAAGAATTTAAATTAGTTGGAGCAGTTATGTGGCGGTATGTGCGGCTACAATTTGCTAACTTCTACTTTTGATTTATTTCGTAATTTAATATAGTAGCCTGCCGCTTCATACGTCGCAACACCATTATGATAGGTCGCTAATATATATATATATATGTATTATGTATTTTCTCAACGTACCGGTACCAGAAATTAATAAGTAAAATAATGGATATTATTAATTGGTATGTCCTCCTGCCACATAAGTATATATTAATCCCCTACAGTTATAATTATACAACAGCTATTGTACCCTGACCACTATTCCGCTCACAACTTGACAAATTTGTGCATAGCTTGGGCAGACATCGCAACTATCTTTCCGACTCCGTGAACAGATAATAATATAATCACTACTTTGGCATTGTTCATCGTACCATGCCCTAAGTTTAACTATTATGGTCTGTGAGCACCAAAAAGTGCTTTAACTTACAATAATAATTAAAATATTGGTATGATTGTCATCAAAAAGGAATAGATTAATATATTTGGTAAATAAAGATTATTATTGACATTTATAACAGTAACTTCATTCAAAGCGAATTTAGCATGTATAGAAATAAATACGTATTAAAAGTGCAAATAATTTTACTTCATAATTTTTCCACGCAAAATTTTCAATAAATAAAAAACTGACTTCGTAATGATAGCAACCAAAGAAGTTCCGTTGCGTTGGAAAGCATTTGCAGCATCTAATTTTACTGAGTGGTTGTATAAAGCAGGGAGTGCTTTGACGCTCCGCAATCTATCTGAAATTTTTTTAGAGATTCTAGGGATACTTAAAATATATAGATTATAAAAAAACCATTCCAAAACCCTTACAAACGAGCCAACAGCACAGTTGATTTATTATAACTAGATATTTTATATCTGAAAGGACCGTAAATCATAAATATTTTCATGTGAGATTTTTTCCAAGTATCCTGAAGCATACCGATAAACACCATCGTGCTACACATGTCTAACATTCAATTTGTGTTGAACTAGAGGACTTGCGTTCGAATTCCGGAGAAAAAAAAAATATCGTTCAGTTGAGTCAGCTCATAAGTCCTTACTGGAAAAGAAAGAATGATCAAACGCAGAAACGAGTCTGAACAGTAGAACAAAACACTTATTTTATGTTTAACTACGATTGAAATTGTATCGATCGATTAAGTTATTGGCATCTTTCTGCTGCTATTTCCAATCTTATAATAAAAGAGAAAGTGAATTTCAAGGTCCATGTATTATGCTTAAATTACTATAATTGTTATCATAAATTTTAATATAAAGATACAAAACACCCGTAAATTAAATTACGGACATAATTGATATAATCGCACAAATATAACGGCGAAGAAAAAAGCGATATTTATCTTGTTTACTGCTATGTAATGACTTTAATAAAGCATTGTCTGTGGTTTTAATTAAAAATTTTAATAAGCCATTGCAATAAAAATATCAAGATAACGTATATTAGAATTGCAATTATCTACCTATACTCTGTTTTTATAGAATTTATTAAAAACGAAAATACACATGTTAAATGTATATAGTTATGTCTGCTTTAATATTCATTAAACTAGTAAAATATAATATTTTTATTATTAGTATTAGTAACAATTTATATATATATATATATATATACCTATTGCAAATTATAGCTTATTTTCGAATCGAAGGTTCTATCAAACTTGGCCTATAATAAATAACTTGTTTTTTATTATCGAATCCATTCATTCGGATGACACTTTAGGTGAAACATTATTCGGGCCTGTGAAGCGATACCAAGTTACGGAGTCCAATTGTAATATATAAATGAAAAATAATATAATATTTACGTATCTTATACACGGGTCTTACAATAAAAGCGTGTTAAACTATTATGTTAATTCACCTTTGTTAACTGTAAACTTTTGTTATGAAAATAAATGGTTTTCCTTTCTGTTTAAGTTAAGTTTAAGTAAACGTTCATTACAATTGCAAATTGAGCTATTCCTTGAGAGGAAAAGCTGCTTGTAACTAGACGACCATAAACATATCGTGGAGAGAAAATCGTGACAAGAATTCAGAGGTCTTCCTTTAAAAGCCAACGAACATTGAACCTAATAAAATACGTGTCTTGTGAGTGATATGAATTAAAATAAATAGCTTTTTGGCACCGGACAAATTGATATCACGCAAAATCTATTGCACCATGGAAGACACATCACTGGATGTTTCACAGATCTCTTTCTTTATATACAAGAAGATAATCAGACTTATTTGTCTATCCAATTGAATCATATGTTTTCCCGGCACTTGTGCACTACACAGATGCCGAGAACCACTGAGTCACGTAAGCGATTATTGACGCAAGGAGAGGCGTTATCTTCTACAAGGACTCTTTCCAACACTGTTCCGTTGTGGCACAGATTAATAAATAGTCACTATGTTCGAATTTGACAGACCACTAATATAAAAACTGGCATTATAAGACTATGACTTTGTCACTGATTCTTTAAATAGTATTGGGTCCTAGCCCAAGAGAGGTGATATGAGTTGCATATTTACACCCACGTTTTATTATCTACGATTTTACACTACGAATGGTACCTATATAGAAAATCGTATGTGAAAATCTACGACTCTTGGAAATTACGATTTTTATTTTGGATACTAGTTATTCCCACTCGTACGTCAGTATAGAACGATTGAAATGAGACACCCTATTTTACACATACTTATATTTTGCATTTTCTACGATATTTCCTGCTACGCACCTTTGTGGAAATAATCTGTCTTCACAGGTATTTCTGAACCGTTATGACTGAGAACCTCCAAGGAAACAGCACTGTGCCCTCGTTGTCCATGGGCGGTGGTCCACTAACTCAAACTGAGACACTTGCCTATTTGCCTACTAATATTTAAAGAAAATATATTACTGAAAGCCACATTTCAATCGGTCAAGCCGTATTTGATATTAGCGCGAACAAATGCGGGTTCATTAGGATTTGTTCAGTGACGCGGAAGATGATATTATACGTGCGTGAAATATAGAATACTAGAAAGAATTAATAAGATATTTTTATTTAGTTTAATTTAAGTGATTATTTTAACATAAATTCTATGTTCAGGGTACGAGATCCAGCAATAAATGTGACTAGGGGACGGGTGATTCTGGATAATACATAGATACACACACATACTTAGAAAAGTGGAAGTAGATTATAAAACAATGGTATTGATTTAATAAACATTGCTATCAGAATGTATACTGCTCTTAATCGCATTACCTACATAATTATTTATATAAAAAGGGAAGTACACGAGTTTTTGTTTTTTTTTTATTTTAAAACTTATTTACTTTTTTAAGTACGTTTTTTTTCTATACAATTACGTAGCAACTACTAAGTTAAAGTAAGTTCTAATCAGAAGGGCCTTTAACAATTATTTACGTCATACGTACCTACATAGAGAATTCAATTCCCCACGGAAAAGGAACGAACGCTTTAAAATACTCACACCAATTTTTATCTATACTAATTTTATAAAGCTGAAGAGTTTGTTTGTTTGAACGCTCTAATCTCAGGAACTACTGGTTCGAATTGAATAATTATTTTTTGTTGGATAGTCCATTTATCGAGGAAGGCTTTAGGCTATATAACATCACGCTGCGATCAATATTGCAAAAACGGGGAAAATTATAATTCTTAATCGCGATCATAATAACAGAAATTGACGCGGACGAAGTCACGGGCAACAGCTAGTTTAATAATAAATATAACTAATAGACTTAATTGATTTGCCATCTGTTTCCTTATTGTTGAAAACAAAATATCGTCACTTTTTCAAACTTACTCGTACTGCAAGAATCATTAGGTACTATAAATTATTATCTAGTTCTGAATGAAAATTCGTTTGTAATTATATAAACAAAAAATAATGTTAATGTGAGACTGCAAAAAACATTACATTGCTAATCTTCATTAAATAAATTTATTATTTCTTCTAAATTTCAGCACAAAATGTAGGTAAAAAAGTTAGCGTTTTAATTATTTAAATAAATACACACAACAAAAAAACAAGTTTTTAGGTGCGTATCTTAGAATGTTTTTTACTGATATGCTTTTAATTAATATTACCTTTCAAATACCAAATAAAATTAAGTTTCACTTCATCGATTTTAATACTTTAAATAAAAATATCTATTCGCGTTTTTAAGATTAATGAGTTTAAGCAAGCTTGCCAATGTTATTCAAATTATTTTTCTATTATGTAACTTGAATAACAAGGACTAGAGCTCTTACCGTAAATCCGTAAACAAACATCAACACACGGTACCAATAAATTACTATAACCATCAAACTATTTTCTGCTTCGTAAAAAAACTTACGTCAGATCCAATCAGCACGCTAATTACCGAACAATGACTTTAACAAAAACAATATATCAAGGACAACACATTCCATTTACGATCATAGCTCACTTAATTCGCATTCGTCGGTATTAATGTGGCATTCGGAAGCCATGTGCTTACGTTGAGCTGAGCCGCGGCGCCGCGGAGGCAGCGCGCTCACTCGCGGCTATGAGGGTACTGATTACTGGGCTGACGGCTGTCTCTGAGCACCGAACGCTCAACCTCAACGTCACAAAGCAAGACCCATTCGAGCGGAGCGTTTTACCCAGCGTATGAGCGTGGACGCAACGACCTAAATCATCCCCCATGCGTTAATAGTTCCAATCATACCGTTCAAGACATTCGAAAATTGATCTTTTCATCGATATAAAAAGTATAAACAGTTATTTTACTTGGTGTTCAGGATTAGAGTGTTTACAAAAATTTATTTTGCATGATGACTTCCCTATTGGTCTAATCGAGTAACCACGCCACCAAATATAAAGAAAAAATAATTAGTAAATATTACTACCAAGGCTTATCTTATGCACATATATTATGAAAGTAGCGGTTGCCCGCGACTTCGTCTGCGTCAATTTCTGTTATTATGATCGCGATTAAGAAGTTTTTAAAAGAATATATTTTAAATTGGCAATATGCATTAATTTCGACCAAATTAGATTACCTACTATAAAATAGGTTATCATGAGTCAATCTTAAAAGATATACATATACTGTCGCGGATATTTTTTTTTAGATCATTTAAAGAGTAATAACCCTTTCATACATATTTTTTTGGGTAACTTAAACAGTTTACGCAGCGCATGCAACGGAAGCCCTCAAATATGGATATTTTTCCCATTTTTGCAACATTTTTCACTGATGCTTCGCTCCTTTTGGTCGCAGCGTGATGTTATATAGCCTAAAGCCTTAATCAATAAATGGACTATCCAACACAAAATAATTATTCAATTCGAACCAGTAATTTCTGAGATTAGTGCGTTCAAACAAACAAACTCTTCAGCTTTATAATATTAAGTATAGATTTAACAAAATTGTGGTACAGAGAGGTTTATCGTACTGAACAATCGCAGATTTTGTATATAGTTTGACGTCAATTTTTATTATGTAATAGCGGATAACAGGGCAGGCGGGTCCCCTGATGGTAAGAGATCACCGTCTCCCATGGAAAACCGCGCCGCAATTCGCGCCATTGTCTGCGCCGACAACGCCGACAACAGTCGGCCTTTTATCTATCAATTGTTTTTAATTAATTTCAGACAAGGTTATTATGTTACTTACTAATAGCGTAAGTGCGAAGTAAGTTTGCTGGAAACTTCTGTACGCTAAGACAAATTTTGTTGATGTTTGATTTAATAATATAATTTATTGCCAAAACAAACTAATAGAATACATTAAAGCCAAGGCTTCTGATGTAGTGTATACTGTATTTCAGAAGCCTTTGTCTACCCAATTACATATTTTAATAGCAATAAAAAAAGAGATTGAAAAAGAGGCATTTAACCTCCTAGAATGTCATGATATTTTTTCTGTGTAAAAGATGTATTTAACACAATAAGGTGATGACTGATAACGAAATAGCTACTTTGTATGAACTACTTTCTATTCGACATGTTCCTTGTAAATTACTTATAATTATAAAGATTATAAGAATGTATTGTGAAGTTAAAATCTATTAAAATTCATATTAAGTATATATAATGCGAAACTAATTCCGTTGAAAAATATAATTATATTATTAATATGTTAAAAGTCAGTAGTCATTCAGTGTTAAAAGTAATTTAATGCCAAAATTATTAAAGCCTAATAGTATCCAATAAAGCCTAAAACTTTATTGAAAACTCGAAAAAATTTACTCACCTATGCCAATATGTAAAATTAAATTTTATTATATATCAACTATTGAAATTCAAAAGGCACAATAGTTTTTAATGTAAATATAAGAAAGAAGATAAGATACATAAACAGAAAATGCAATGTTTTATTATCTATCCATTTGTTCCGGCTGATCTTAAAAGTGGCTGGACTAATTTTAACGGGTCTTTCACTAGCACACAGCCGATGAAGATTATATATATATATTAATAAAGTTGTTTTTACTAAACTTTTAATAGTCCGGGTTCAATTGATATTGAACGCAAGCGCTATATCGAAGCACAATTAGCGGTTTACTTCCTTTTAATCAACAGGCCCAAGCTAACGTTTCTGCACCCGGAAACTAACTGATTGCTTATAAACGCGCGCCGAGAAAGGTTCAATTATGATTTAACTTTCCATAATACCAAGGGCACGCCAGTATTCGCTTTATCACGTTTTATTAATACGTAAATGACTCTTGTTATATAGCTTATGAAATGTTAGCAATCTATATAGTTTGAATGGTTCACTATTATTTTATAAGGAACTATATAAAACCCGCATGAAATTCAATACATGTTGGGGTGAAGAATCGATTGAGAAGGCTCACTACCTGTTTCAATAAATTGCTCAGTAAAATAGATCGTAAAATTGTCTGCTCCACTAGAGGTAAAGGGAATAATTTTTTACATAATATATAATAGTTTACATACATATGTATCAATAAATCTGTAATTTAATACCTACGTCAAATATGTTTCAATCGATCACAAAAAGAATACTTTTTCTGTTTTTGAAAAAAAATTCATTAATGCTCCGCTTCTATTTGTTGTAAAGTGATATTATGTAGCCTGTAAAATTCCTCGATGAATGGATTATCCAACACACAAAACAATATTTTTTTAATTCGAATCTGTAGTTACTAATAGTAGCGCGTTTACCAAACAAAAAATAATATTCAGCTTTATAATATTAAGTAAAGATGTAGATTTGAAATGAAAATTACGGTAAATCTGAATACCTTTTAACAAATGTCAAGCCTTCCCCAAAATCATACAACATTTCCAATTCACTGAGCTTCACTGATTAATAACCAAGCAAACATTTTGCTTTAGACATTGACAAATTATTTAGCAAAATAAACACGAGAGCATGAATCCGGGTCACTTAAAGATACCTGAAAATCTGGAAAACTAATAATTTTAGCATAATGAAATGATTTGTGTTTAATAGACAATTAAATACTCCTTAAATGAACGTATTAAAACTTAATTTTAACTCTATTAAACACACAGCATTCTTAGTTTCCGAGATTAATAGGTTTCTTTAAGTGACGCGTATTCATTGCTCTCGAGTTTATATAAAATATATAGTATGGATATTATTGTGGTACTGAAATATTCCTTTTATATTATACATTAAATATTACAACTTAACCACTCAAGTCAAAAACAATAGTTAATATTTATTTTGTCAACTCAAGCAAAAAATTTATTTAAATTTGTTAAAATGGATGATAGAAAATACCCTGAGATAATTAATTATGTAAAATTTATTCAGTGTTTTCAAGTCATTACGAAATTGAACAACCTAAAACCAAAAATTTTATATCTGACTTATTAGTTTTTTGTATTGTTAATGCATACCAAATGGTCATAGTTAGATTTGCCATTATTAGGATATATTTTAGAACATTTGTAGTGTAGCATTTACTAATCAGCACGTCACCGTCATTTTAATAGGTTTTTTAATTTGGAATAACTGTCATCGAATAATGGCCAAGTAAGGTTGCATGTAGTCACTGAGACGCTTTTACGGAGACGCTATCGAAAAATACTTCACCAGACTTGTATTTAAACTACATATTTGTTGTCATCTGGTTAAAATTTTTATATATACACAAATCCTGCGGCCATAACAAGCCAAAAAACACGTTTGTAAAATAAACGTGATCCTTTTCTTCCCTCGGATACTTACCCTGCCAATATGAATGCACTAAATCACTTACCTGAAACAAATAATATTATATAAATTTTCACAAGCATTTAATAACTGTAATTACATCCAATAATTAAGCGAGTTTATTTAACATCACGTTAATTCTTCAATCCGCTTCAAAAAAGGCGGTTATTAATTCAACTGTATGTCTTTTGTTATTGTGAGGCTAATTATTCAACCTACTTCTTCAACCTACAATACTATAATTAAAAATCGTAAAATAAAATATCTTTGGGTATAATAATGCACCATAAAATTACCCATGAAGTGGACCGATCAGATCAAACATGCGCTGAACGATCCACTCAATGAGTGTACCGAGAGGATTGCCGTAAGGTTGTGAATTCTGACGTGTTTGCCACGACTGCTCTGCCAAGAGTTCATCGCCTAAGAATAATCCAAAATGTTGCCTTGTAATGTTCTAATTATTTATTGAATACTAATGGACTCCGCGAACTTTGTGTCGCTTCAGAGTTCTGAAAAAGTATTAATAAATGTCTTATAAATGAACCTAATAATAAAAAGACGTAAGCAGTGTTGATAAATAAAATTCATGTAAAATTCAACAAGGGCATAAACTGTCATGTTGCTCTTTTAAAGGCGTAATATGTAAGATGCCGTCGCGCGAATTTCAGCGATTGTGAAACTATTCTTTCAATAAACTGCAAACTACAAAAAAATTGGAGTACTTCGACAAATTACCCTATCATTTGACACCTCACTTATCCAAACCGGTCTACGGTTGGCGACGTACGAGCGGAACATCCGAAAAAAATAGGAGTCGAATTGATAACCCCCTTTTTGGTTTTTTTGAAGGTCGGTTAAAAACAGTCTCCAACTATGTAAGTATCTATCTGATCTGTATGTCTAACTGATAAGTATTTGACTCAGCATAGGTGTTAAATCAAAAACAGAAGGTTCAATTTACGATATACAATGTTACCATGTATGTTGTCAATGCTATAAATTTATAGATTAAAAAATAAATTGAAAAATTACAAAAAGCTTAAATGGCATTTTTGTGGTTTACACAACACTCACAGATGCATATTGGGTCGTTTATTTTTAATTGAAACCATTACGCATTTATGAAGTATTTTAACGCGCACATAAAATAATTATTTTTGTTTTATTTTATTGAACGTGAGATTTTTTCATTTATATCCTTAACAGTATTTATTTATTAGTATTAATGCTTCAAGAAGTGAGATTTTTCTGATATAAAAACTCTCTAGTTTTTACTCTTGATTCTGCCTACGCAAGTACATGCTATACAGCCTCTGTCACTCAGAAGTAATCAATATAATTTGTCCAATAATGTTTAAGTTTAATGAGGAACAACGATACAAATCCTTTTTCATTAAATACATATATTTTTACACAATTTTTTTATATATTCAATTTACAATATTATAGACAAAAAGTTATGTTTTTATGATTTGGGATTAAAAAAATATATTTAACCCTTTATGTTCACTCTCACCACCAGCCCCCATTTTTTAATAGCGATATTAGTACCGTTATAATGTTCAATACTAGAAATTATTTATATGGCAAAACAATCTTTATTATGTTAGAGAATATACAAAGGAAATAAAAAAATAACAAAATCTAAATAAAAAATTCTAACAATGGCCAAGTGCATTTATAAATGTATCCTTGAGACGTTGAACGAAAATCTGACTTCGATTTGAAATTCAAAAGTTGTTATTCGTGTTACTCAGAGTTCCCTATGTATTTGTATTCATAATTTAATTCTCAAGGACTGATCACATTTTCATGAGACAAAGTATAATATTTCTCATTCAAATGTGCTCGTGAATTTGTTATAAAAAATGAAATTATTTAAAAAATATTTTGTTATAGACCACACCTGCGAAGCTATGAAAAAAAATTAAATCCCGTAACTACTGGCGTGTTTCCTTATATTAATATTAATGTTACTACTATTAATATTTGTATCTAATAATATAACGTGATCAGCTTTCCATACCTACCCAAGGAAAATATTTTTCTTTTCCTGGGATTCGATGGCATTTACGCTTGATTAAAAAAAAATTACGGTGCAACGCACATTAAATATTAGAACCTTGAACAACGTCTATTGTCGAGTGATAAAATAATTGCAAATTTTAAAGTTTGGCCGTTAAGTAAAATTCAACACAATTTGTTGGGAGAGACCAGACTTTTACATCAATTGCTTGAAAATTCTTTATTCCTCTCGGATACTTTGTCAACTCGAAACTTAAGAGCAATAAAACAAAAGTCCGTTAATAGAGAGTAAAACGAAAGTATTAAAAAGTTGAATTTTATCGTGGTGTGCGGCGCTGCCGTATCGACCCGTCGATGACATAACTGCGGGTACAACAGACCCCAGCCACGCTGCCGTTTGCACAAATTTTTCCTTACATAAACTTGATCCAGCCTGCATTTTAGATGTTTAAATCCTATGTTAATGCTTGAATATTAAAAATTGGCATATATTTGACTACAGTCATATAAAAATATAAGATTAAGAATATAACGCCGAAATTACTTTGTATATGTATCGGTGCATTAAACAAAAACTAGTGAGCGGCTTTCGGCTTCAAATTATGGCAGGTCTAACAAGTATAATATGAATTTTGTCTTGATGCGTCAACTAGACGTTGAATTATACATATACATTAAGAGAATAGGGCAAAGAGTTCACTAGTTCTTGATAAGTTTTGATAGTTACATTTATTCGTTATTGCTACATGACGAATAAAAAATTCTTATATTTTTAAAATTAGGCACTTTTTTACGTACTTCATTATTGGCTAAAATGGATTATTTGTGTGCTAAATCATGATTATAAAAATATTTTTTCTATAAAAACATTAAGTTGCGGTCCCTGTTGCTATACAAATAGGTAGTAAACGACATTGAGGGTTATGTAACGAAAGAAGTTCGTAAAAAATGACTTCCAATATCCTTCGCTTTATTTTGTTCTTGTTTCATCTTATTTTAAAAACTTCTGTATAAAAATGATTATATGTTGTACTATGAATAATAAATAAGTTTCAAAACACATACATACTTTTGATCAAGTATTATTTTAATACGAAATACGCTTTTTTTAAATGTTTGCAATTCTCTTATGGAAAAACCTAAATCTAGTTTATCGTCACTCTCTCACAAACCAAGTTTATCTTATGGTTTCAAAGATGTCATATATTGGATCATGTTTTTCTCCGTTTAACCACTGGGGGCGCTGGTACAATTTTCTGACAAACATTTAAACCAAACGCTACCGAAAAATATTTGACCAAAATTGTTGTATTGATACTGGTCTTAATTATTCACTAAATATTTTTCCTAGAATAATTTTAGAACACTCCTCGATTCAATCATTGTTCGCAATTATTGTCCGACAAAATTTTTACTTTAATTTCTCAACTCTGAAAAATAGATACCACAGACACAGACAAAGGAAAATAAACAATACTCCACTACAGATGTTCAGATCGCTGAGAAATTGATTTATCTGGACCTCATCCAAGCTGAGATTTCTTTTCAACGACCTTATTTATCCTATCAGTTAAATCCAGATTTTACAGAACTTCAGGTTAAAAAACAGATGACTTGCGTCTTGCTTAAAACAGCAGTTTGATCAAAACCATTTTTAATTCAAAAAAAACAGCTGGAGAACAGTTTTCAATTATTTTTATGTGTTGAATGAGTCTGTTATGGAATGGAATGGAATGGATAATATAATCTTACTTATTCTTCTAAGTCTAAACAAGTACACACAAACTCGCAGGCAATATTTTTATTATAAATGCGTTTACATTTTTGGACGCGCTTAAGCATTATGTTTCCGATGAATTATCGGTCACTTGTCAGTAAGTTTGAACAAATAATAATCAATTTCTATAGTAAAACTTCCAAGCTAGCGATAAACCCTAATAATAATAAAAGAGTCAGTGAAGGTTTACGGTCAAGGACTAGACTTAGCAGATATTATGACCCTATGGTAT
The DNA here is from genome assembly GCA_912999735.1 of Aporia crataegi. Taxonomy (NCBI): domain Eukaryota; kingdom Metazoa; phylum Arthropoda; class Insecta; order Lepidoptera; family Pieridae; genus Aporia; species Aporia crataegi. Next base: position 1,983,910 of record OU538742.1, read on the forward strand.
TTCGCTATCATTTTTATTAGGTAGGATTGACATCACTGCTATTTTACCTCACCCCATTCCAAGGGTGTGTTAGGTGTTATGAATAGATGTCTCAAGACATAAATGTTACTTGGTCTTTATATTATTTCATATTAGATAATTTTTATATTAAAACTAGCTGACCCGGCAAACGTTGTTTTGCCATATTAATTTTTGGGGTGGGCTACCCTTATCACTTAGGGGTATGAAAAATAGATAGTAGCTGATTCTCAGACCTGCTGAATATGCATATAAAATTTGGTAAAAATCAGTAAAGCCGTTTCGGAGGAGTAAGGTTACTAACATTGTGACACGAGAATTTTATATATAAAATGTAACTTGAAACTGTTTTGTATTGAATATTTTGTGCAACCTTTTGCTAAAAAATTTAAAAAAAATTGTATATCAAGGGTTGATACCATATCATATTAACTTTATATATGCTTGCGGACATTCAAATTTCATTAACAATATTATTTAATTTTATCATTGTTCAAAATACCCATTCTACCTTCCTACCTATCTGAACGTAGCATTTCACATGTAAGCAATAATATTAGTCTAATGGCGATAAAATGGTCAATATATTCGTAAATAGGTGTATTTACAATAAGTCGATAAAAAATTCGGGTAGAGAAAGACATTTTTGCTTCTTGTATTATTCTAAAATTAAAATTGACAAATCTGAATTATTTTCTGTTGTGTCTTCTATTTTTATCTAATTTTTATAACTTGATTTTACATACTTATCAAACGATTTTAATTTTTATATGGGTTAAAAAAAACGAAATGTATGCTGGGACACATTGCAGAAGTTGTCAATGGACAACTGGCAAAACGATTTGCAACGGACCACGCAGCCGTAACGTTTTTCGTGACAAAAAAAATCCTAATACCTTAATCTTTATAGAACTTTCACTTCAAAACCTTTAATAATACACACATCGTTATTACCTAGAATATCACATATAGATAGGTTATAGTATATGTAGAAAATGTAATAATAAGACATACATTGAGGTTCGTGATAACATCATTCGGTGACATTAAGAGTTGGGTAGAGACAGTCGCGCTCACAATTTAATTGCTTTAGCGCTCTTCCACGTTTCATTGAGAATTAAAGTTCTAGAAGCACGTCCTCTGAATAAATTAAAGTTTTGTTTCACAATTAACGAATATGAGCTACTTGACAAGCTTACTGATACAATCAAGAAACTGGCCGAGGAAAAAAGATATGAATGTATATAATGAATGTTCAAAAAAAAAACTTACAAATCTGTACATGTAAATGAAAATCTGTACACATACATTTATTGAACTGTGAAACCTGTGAAAATTGTATGCCAATAGGTATCCAAATCCAAAAATAAGAAAAACCACTAAGGCTTTGTGTTTTAAAACCTTTATAAAATGAAAAAAACTACATTTGTCATTTAAGTATCTAGGATTTTACAAGGTAAAATTTGTCACACATAATGTGTGGGATTATATTCAAAACTATGTGTTACGAATATACTATGCAGATATAATTTACAAAAAAATGAAATAGAAATGCATTAGATGCCAATATTATTACCACTTTTAGATCTAAAATCTTTTTAAGTGCACATGCACACTTGCATGCTTGAAGAATCGCGTACAAATTCTATACCACTCCTTTAAAAATCTGTTTTAAATGATCACTTAACATGAAACGAATATGTAATAAAAACTCATTTATAATTAAAAATAGCTGTGCCTACGCCTTCGTTCACGTTACGAAACGATTAAAATGAAACACACCCTATTCAGGAAAGTCGCTTTAACAGATTAATGGAAACCGCATTACCGATTGAGGCGTTTCTGGGCCCAAACAAAAGCGTTCTAGGATTTCATTAGGATATATTTATCCTTATAAATAATTATACATAATACACACTTTATATATTTGACGTGTAATAGTAGTGAGGAAACCATACATTGACACCAAAAAAAGTATCCAATCTTGTAATACGTGCAAGAATATTGAGTAGTGTGTAGTATTAGCATATGTGATACTCGCTTTTAATAACTATCTGTTTTATTCATACATATTTATTTATTTACATCGGACAACGCAGGTCCATTAATGTTAGAAAAAATCTTAAAACATTTAGATTTATTCATCTGGACTAAACATGACACACATGTACTTAGAAATGTAATAAAAATATATAATAAAATAAAAATAATCCAATTGATTTAGTATCACAATTATTAATCTGAGCTAGATATAAATATACCTTATTTAATAAAAATTCACTCTTGAAACATTAAAAATAATTTCTAAATAATATTAAGTTCGACAAACTTATGATTCTTATGTTAAATACATATAAAAATATTATTTACTTACTAATTATACTAAAATTTCTACGTGTATTTTAGAATTGAGCGTAGGCAGTGAAAAAGTAAAAACTGAGAAAAATTACTTCCAAGAATTTTATTACTTTTTAAGGTAAATGTTTGATTTATATTCAATTTTCGAATATTTTCACAAGCATGAAAAGTTCGATTATGTTAATTGTTAGTAAGTAAATAGTTTTTTTTAACAGTAATATAAGATAATCCCCTAAACTATAATATATATAGTCATAAATTCTGCTTTCCCATTTACTAAGCCTACGCAACAAACTTTGATGTAATTTTAACCAAGCGATAGTTTTAAAAATATATTTAGACTACTTATGTATCTTTTTAACTGTGCATACACAGATCGAGACCGCCTCCTTGGTCTAGTGGTAAGCGCGTAAGCGTTACAACCGAGAGGTCCTGGGTTCGATTCCCGGTGGAGATAAAAAAAACTCTGTCTGGCAGATCATAGAAGGCTGATCACCTACTTGCCCTTAAAAAAAAAAGCGATCAGTGAAACAGATGTGAAATGCATCTGCCCCATACCCGCTAGGGGACACGGGACTTCACTTCACTTATACACAGATCGAAGCTAGTTTATTATGACGGATTAACTAAATCAATTTTTATATGGAATAACGATGAAATATTTATAAAGATACGGTGCTGCACATCCAAGTAGAATGCCCGAATCACGACTATGACTGATACGACTTGACATGGCGGTTGAGGGAGACAGAAGTGAAACCTGAAACCATTGCCGAAATTTTCGCAAACAAAAAAAATATAAACTTTTATAAAATCCTGCACAGAAGTGGCAAAGATTGTAATAGATCAAAAACATCAAGATAGTAATAATGTAATAGAAATAAGTGTATTGATATAATATGATTGTGATATAAAGATATACTATGTAAATGAAGAAATTGTAATCAGCTATTCCACGGCCCGAAACAACTTCGTCCGGAGGTAGGCCAATTAATAATAAAAAATATAAAGATATATAATTGTACTTTTTTAAAGAGCATAACCTTAAATGTATGTACATAATAGTATTACATGTTACGGTTAAAGTATATTTGTGCATCGCACAGGAAGGCATTCCTATTATCAATAAATTGTCTCTGATAATTATTACGAAGTGGTGTAAAATTTACTGACATTATTTCGCAATATTTTGTATTCGTTAGCTTTAATTAACGCAGCTAACTGTTTCAATATCATCATTGCATCTATACCAGGTACCACTTTATTAAATACATTTATTAAAGGAAAAAATATTTTCCTCAACTACGAATTTTGCAAACTCAACTATAACATAAGCCATAAGGAATTATATATGTACATACTAAATATCATATGAAATCAGAAAATGTAAATGGAAAATATGAAGCATTTTTCCTGCAAAACTGTAGTACGTTACGTAACTGAAAATTTCTCTCAAGTCCGTTCTTACGTCTGCTCAGCTGATAAAAGCTGTTATGAAGTTTCTTGCTCGTCGAAAAATTAATTTGCGCTCTTTTTCGTCAGTTTACAAATAGGTAAGATTGTAATGAAAATTAACTTAATGTACCTACATTATATTTTATTACAAAATACAACAGTCTACTTGAAATATTTTCATTCGATAAAATGAACGTATAGAGAAATAATTTTGAATATAGGTCTGAAAATGTGGCCGTCTTTACGTAAGTATATATTTTAAATTGTTTGACCAACATTAAAATAAATATTAGTGTCTATATTTTTTAATTTAATTCGATTTAATTAATAAGTAAGTTTAATTAGTAAGTCTATAAAAATCTTCTTTGAAGTTTAAAATTATTTAAAAAAAACAATCAATAGATGATATTCAGTAACACCGGTCTGAATATTCTATTCGGCTAGAATTCATGATTCATTTCGAGAGCCATCTATATTATTTAAAGCAAAATATCTTTCCACAGTTCATAGCTAAGGTTCAGCATGTTACACAACCTTCATGAAACTTGCTGAAAACCTCATGATACCAGTCTGAATTCACAGATGGCGCTGTTTTCAAAAATAGAAAACCTTACCTCTGCGGAGTGCTGACCGAGTGCCAGTATTGATTTCACCCACTGCTTTGATATTGTGATCAGCGGAATTTCAAATTTAAAACTACCCCTTAAAATTTTATTTCAACGGATCGTACACATAAAAAATTCATGGTAATTAAATAATTCATCCTTCAGGTATTTTTATATAATTTTATTGTTTATATTTCATTACCAGGTCAAGGTCGTTACGGTGGGTGGTGGTAGCAATTGTATTTTACAAAATACAATGGAGTTTTCAATCGTTAATATTTGTATATTTTTTACGGAGATGGTTCGAGAAGAATACGCGAAACATTTTGATTATAGCCTATCAACTCTCGTTAAGTAATATGTCCTCAGTGAACTAATTCATAAATAAATGCAACCATACTTAAATTTTTCTTCTATATTATAAAGATATTAGCATTTTGAAGGAAAACTATAATTTCTGTATGTATGTATTATGTAACTTGTAGTTACGAATAAATTCCTACTAAATAGTCGCCATATAATAAATAATAAAATAATTGTGAAATAAACAACACAAGGAATTATTTATAACAAAATATTAGGATATAGCTATACTAAGATAACAAATTATAACTGATCCATACGACGTAGACATATAGAATTTTCTTTAAGCGTATTTCTGTAAAGTTGTACGCGCCACAAACAACCGCTAAATAAATAGATTTCACACACAATACGACCACAAGTTGCTTTAATTTAATACGGTGTACTTAACACAAATTTAAGTAATGGAAAATATTTTACAGTATAAATAAAACTTGTCACCACAAATTTTATTACAACTAGATGGATGCCAAAATCTTTTATATTTGGGGACATTTATGACGGGCACGTGAGCTATTAATAATGGCAGGAATTTTATAATAACTATATAAAACACGGCAAATGCGTCAGAAAATAATGTGGGTGTCTCCTAAAGATATTATGAAACCCAGATATCGATTACCTTTTCATTAAAGGTCCATGTCCCTCTTAGGGCGTAATTTAGTATTTTCATAATGATAAAGGACAGTTATTAAGCTGATATGTAATTAAGAGATAATATCATTGATGTATTTAAACAGTCTAAGTATTTACAAAAATCCATTTTTAAAGTGCTTTGTTTTCTTCTTTCAAAATCGATTCGTCATTTGAAGGAAAGTAACAAAGTTAGATATGCAAGTTTTATGGGTTCTTTAACTAGAAGACTTATTAATAGGGATAATTTTCTAAATAAATATCAATTGTCAAAAACGCCTGGATCTAATTGGCTGAAACTTTCTTTGTTACGAATTTTATTGTTAAGACATGTCTTTGTATGAAGAACATTTGGAATAAAGAAATGGATAAATGATTTGAAAGATTTTCTAATAACGAACGTTTGACATTTAAGATAACATCGAATTGTTAAGAAAAGATTTGATCTTATTTTCTTTATTAGACGGTATCTAGTTTAATATCTCTACCGTCCTTGTTATATTTCTTAAATGGCAATAAAGTTTGAATTTTTTTTACTACAGGTACTCTAAATGTGTGTCTATAAAATTATAGATCCGTAATTTTACGGATTTCACCTACCAACGATAGGCCAATTACTATTCGTTTCATGAATACCGAGGCGGCTCATAAACTAAAGAAATAACCCAACAACATTGCCAACGTCAGCGTCAGATATCTTTTAGCTATAATATACAACACACACAGTGTTTTTATTATGTAAAAATTTATGGTTATATATGAAACTGAGATAATAAATAGAAAAACTATGAAGACGTGATCCTCATCCCAGTTCCCTCCACAACAAATGTTGCTTAGCAATGACTCCTTTAATTAAAATTACTCACGCTGATCTTACATTTACCACTGAATGTTAAAAACTTTATTTATCCAAAGAAACGGGAGAAAAGTGCGGATTGACTGATTGGCATCGCTGAAGTGTCTGTTTCTCGTCAGCGTTATACGTATACGTTAATCTATTCTGTTTACGTTTATTTATAGGTAATCTGACGAGAGAGCTCTATTCTTGAAAGCAACAAAGCTCTGTAAATAACTTAATCTCAATTTGTATACAGAAGCAAAGGATTCAAAGGAAGGTCAGAAAGCTCAAATCTGAACTATCTAAACCTTTTAACATGTAAGCAGCTGATTTGATAAGATTCATATACTGCCTTTATATTATTAAATGTAAGGAAACAACTACTTTATTTTCGGTGTCGTATTGAGAAACGCACACTTTTCACCCCCTAATAACCACCTATGTTGCTAGGTTATTTAGATTTCCGGAAAAACAAAAAAAAGATCAGAAGGTTTAATCATTTTTTCTACTAGTTCGTAAAAAAAACATTAGTAAGTATACACTAAGAATGGCCACTGAGTGGGAGTAAAGTTTACTAATGTGACGGGTAATAAATAACTTAGAAGCCAAGATATATATATTAACTCACGGTGTCATTATTGTTATATCACTCGGAAAGATTCTAGCTTCTTAGTGAAGTATTTAAAAAAAAAAATCAGTCTAGGTCTAGTAATATTGCGTTTATTCATTAAAACCAAAAATAATATAAGAGGTGGCTTGCTAGACTCGAATAAAAATGCGATTTAAGTAACTCCAATTTATTAGACGATTCAAAATAATTCTACGTTTACCCAATACTTACGCGACAAATAAAACTAACACTGAAATGTTTATCGCCAACGGCTTGTCGGGGTGTGTTCGTAATGTAGTGATTATGTACAGTAGTTTATGTAGAGAGTAAGTAATTAGGAAAGAATAAATAATATATAAATAGACAATAATTTTAAGTTCCAGGACAATTATAAAACTTTAACACACGCTACAGAATTTACGTATTTATTTGAACCCATTTTCAAACCACGTTTTCTGTGAACATGCTTGCTTTTAAGGTAACGTATATTGATTATAAAAAGTAATTATTTTTAAATTAATGTAAGTTAAGTTTTCTAGAACTTATTTATGACATATTATACTTAAAATGTCCTTTCAAGACCTGTAAATTCACAAAAAATTGTTTCAAAACAACTTTACTTCCATAAATGGCATATTATTACTCAAAATTATAAACAATTTCCTGGCAAACCGAAAGCAATACTTTCGCAAAATATTCCAACGTTAAAATAGCAAAGTGAGCAGTTTATCAATCTATCTAACTTTTAGTAAATAATTTATTCACTTTGAGCAAATAAACCCGCGATAATTTACAGCCTTTAGCAAATATAATTGAATCGAAGAAATTTAAATTGGCTTCTGCGACTTCTATCTTGAGCTGGTAAATGGCGGAATTAAAGAGAGCAAACAGGTGCAAATAAGGTTTTATTGGGCGAAAATAAAATTCAATAAAACATTTTGATTAATTTTTAAACACTTATCACATTTACCTAAGATTTTAAGATTGAAAAAGAAACATTTTCTCATTCCAGACGGTAAAGAAAACATAATATAATAATAATATAATTGTTTGTTATATAATTATTAATAAAATACATATTTATATGAAACACTTCTAATAAAACCCATTATCCAAAAAACTCGTTTCCTGTACAATTTTACATTTATCATCAAATCAATCTACTTATCATAATTACTAAATTTCATTAATTCGGAGTATATTGCGTGTATTATAAATATTAAAATGTCTTTTTTTAAGTTTAAATAAATGTTGTTTTCATTTTACATAACTTGTTATAATTCACTCTGCTTTAAGATTAGTTTTTTATTTCGAACTTAAGCATTTTATAATATTTTTCTCGATTTTTTAATTAATTAATTAAGCTTAGTATAAAAAGCGTACGATTAAAGGCGATTAAAATCTTATCCCTACGACATATTATATAATACGTCTATATAGAAAGCAAAGTTATTGAGGTCTGTCTATAAAATTCATAATAAACGAACAGACTAAAATAATCGGTCCCCTTACAAAACAAAAAAAGTAAAGTTTAATTATCATTTCATTAAAGTTTACGAAGGTTCATTTAGATCGCTCTCTAGAAATTTCAGCGTTAATAGCTTCGCCTAATGGTTTCTAAAATACTAACCACTCCTGTGACTACTAACTTAATGATTCATCATAACTTCGCTGGCATCAACAACTGGGTTAACTCTTATAAAATTTGAGATTATTTTTTCTTGGATTCGGAATTAATTATTGTATTCAAATTGTATGTACGATTACTACGTTCCTTAGCTGTTCTTAGAGCGATGTGCGTTCTTGAAAAGCTTATTAAGTGACGTTCATTCAAAAAAATCTTTTATAATTATTATTGCATCCACGTGTTTAAATATAATATTAGTAAATGATTTTTAACTTTATTCTTAACAGCCTTGGCTCAACCGCCTACATTGTTTTAGCTCTAAATGGGTGAAATATGGGTTGAAACTTTGAATCAAAGTCCGTCACATTTGTTGTTAGAAGCACGTTGAATTTATTACTAAATTCGAACTTTGGTTACGTTTTTTTATATTTAATTAAAGTAAGTTTCATGGATGCAACATTATTAATTTGCAAGATTCAGAGGATATTGTCGATGACCCGTATTATTTGTCCACGAGTAATGAGTATATATTGTATTTGTTCAAGCAACGTCCGAATAAAAGCTAGTGTAATATATAAAGCCAAATACATTTATTTACTATGGTTTTTTTATATAAAAGCGAACAACAGCGCAGGCGTGTCCGCGTATGGTAAGAGATTACCGCCGCAAATAGACTCTAGCGCGCCGCACTTCGCGGCGGTTGCGTTGTCGGCTTTTTAGATATTGTGTATTGTTAAAATTTTGTGTTTTATTAACGCGATTATCACACACACAATAGGAATTTTAATATGGTCAAAACGGCCGTAACCCTTGATCATACAGATAGCGAATCAAGCTGAATGACAAAATATTTAATTTTGTAAATTTTTCGTGTGATGCTGTCAAAACCATATCGTCATAAGATTTTTTAAAAATGAAAAATAACGTGTGTCTTTTTTTGTAGTTGTAACGCGATGTTGAGAACAATTATTATTAGCCGATTTTCTTGTTTGTTTTGTTAAATCAAAACTGATAGGAAGTTATTTATAAAATAATATCGCATACAATATATTTATAAATAACGTGGAAATGTAACGTATTGTTAAATGAATAATTTTAGCTTTGTAACTTACGGAACATATGGCACGACTCGTCGTATTCATCAATACATTTCAAATATTATGACTCTAAATTTGAATGAACACAAATATTTTGCTAAGCATTTAAGTAAATAACTTTGGGAAAATTTATAGAATATATTGTTATTGTAAATTGTTATATTAAAACCAAGAAAAAAGCAAACGAGAAAACTTAATTTTTAATTTTGAAAGATGTGTTATACTCAATATTAACACCCTGATTATTAATTTTAAAGGATAAATAAGTCCATGGATGGTACCCATTTTGTCATGCTCTAAGACAAAAAACATACCTACTACAATTAATTTCTGAATATTTGATCAAGACCCAGAATAACTCATTTTTAACATTAATATTTTTAATCTTTTAGGCTGGTCTCACACATCTGAATTCAGACTCTTAATTAAAAATCCAAACAAGAAATTCATAATCTGAAAAAATCATGAATTTTGTATGGACATTGCATGAAATTCTGGGCTTTCTGAATCTTAATTACAATTAATAAATCAGTGTATTTATCAACTACGGAAGCTGAAACTCGGAAGTAATTATAAAGCCTGAAGAATTGCCTTGTTCTAATAAAAAAAAACATTCTTTTTCCATCACGCAAGAAATAACATATTTTATTATATATTATTACGTAATCATAATCACTAATCACTTAACATAATAGTGAAGCTATCTAAGGCTATTATTCGATTCGACTGATGAATAGACGAAGTTTTCATTAACAAAATGGCAACACTGCTGTTTTTGGCGCTACTGTGAGTAATGTGTCATCATCAAACCACCTGTACTAGTTTTTTAATATCTGTAATTAAAAAACGTTGGTGGAAAGACTTGTAAACATCAAATTGATTTTCTATGAAAATGTTGGAACATTCGCTTGGTGAATCATTATTTGGAGAAATGTTCGACCGAAACAATCGCTGTGTAAACTGCAGCCAAACAAACCAAGCATTAACAGGGGTTGAGAAATTATTTCATAATTAATTTCTGAACCCCTGTTTTTCTTTCATTATAATATCGGAGAGAAGTAAATATATATTTTACCTACCTAATAGAACAGGTTTGGCTCTAATGCAACTTTAGACGGCCATCCATTATACATTGGACATTATCCTTTAATAACGTTAAATAAACAATCGAAAGTAAATCAGTTTTTTTTGGTAATACTTTCATGCTTAGCGATAAATTGTTGTACAGATATTGTTAAGAAAAGACACTGTTTTACATTTCTCGCAGACGAAGTCTCAGCAGTTACTAGTACATTTAATTATATCTTCTAACGAGGGACAAAATTTTATGTGAGAACATAACTTTTGTAGAAATCCTTTCAAACGATACTTTCCAAGTACAGTAATTCGTAAAGTCAAGATATAACGTAACTTTGTATCGACGTCACTCAGTTAATTGATAAGTTCACAGACGTTCTCGTCTTAAAACTTTGCCCGTTACGTCAAAGTTTTTATTATAATAATTTATCCAGCTAAGAGTTTTAATTTGGAATATTCTTTTTCTCCTAGAACCTTTTATGTATATGTATGTATACGTACGTAATACTTACATAAAAATTACCTACTGTCTGAACTATGTGATGAATGCCGATTATTTTTATTTCATAAAACTACCACCACGCCGGTACAATGTTAGGTAACGCGTATGAGATAGACACGAGAGAGATTTAAATAATTGTGAAGTTTTATTAGACTTTAATTTTAATTAAAGTTAAAGTTTACTCTACTCAAACGAAGACAGATTTAAATTATTATAATTTATAAGCAACTTTAAACAGCTAAAGGGACTTGTTTCCAAATTAAATTATTATTTTTTTACTAACACAAATCAAATAATTAATTATAAGGTAATCGACACAAATTACGTAGGATCATAATGGAGGCTGCATCATAAAACTTGCGTTATTATCCTCAAGTGCTGTAAATTTTCCTTTACTAATTGTTGGGACATTACGACGGCCACGTTAATTACCAAGGATAAGAAGGATATTGTTTTTGTTGCGTATTGTATGTATGTAGTCTTGGTTAGTGTGGTACTATTGAACTTCTACTGAAGTCCAATAGTTCCGCTCAACAGCCTCGCACACATTATCGCTAACATTTTACCCTTTTTATCCAATCGGAGAGTTTCCCCTTCTAAGAAAGCCTATTGAATAATGCCGGCCGAATATATTAGCTTTGAGTCAATCCCCGCTCCTGATACAGTAACACGGTACCGAGCTGTTTAGCTCAGAGCCGTGCCGTGCCGTGCTGATGTAGGCCAGCGCGCGCACCTGTTACCGACAAGTTTGAACACGAAACCCCACCCGAGCGTTCCAGACATTAGCCGACCAAACTAACCTATCATTATATCATAATCTAAGATGTCTTCGCTTAGCAGATGCTGCTGTATTAGTCGAACAAAAATTAACGTTTTATATCTCTCATCTCAGTTTATTCATCTCCCATAAACCCGTAGATTTACTCAACGTTTATTATACACAGAAATGAAAACGATCCGTTGTGCCTACGACTGTTTTAATGTATTTTTTATTATTGTGTCATTCTTTTTATTCTTTACCCGTGCCTACGATGTGATGAATACAATACTCGCCTACATTTTAATTAAACATAAAACTTTTATATGTATAAATCTTTTTTAGACTCTCTTACACAATAGCTAGGAGCTTACCTACTCATTTTCTGGCAGTTAGATTAGACGCGGACCGGTAATTATAGAAAATATTCAGACCTAATAATTTAAACATCGTATATTTGCACTTGAAGGAAAAATTAGGTACACTTAAACATCTGTTACAGCCTACACATCTATCAATATCAGCTTAACTAAACAAAATATCATCTTTTCAAAATGCCATCTACTTCTTTAAAAATCCAAAAAAAAAACAAACCAGTTTTACATATTTCTTTAATAATAACAAATTTGAAGTCTTATTGTATTATTTTAGATATTTATATTATATATTTACTTTATTTTAGCTTATATAGTTTTTACTCGAGTTTGCGTCTGCATTTCCAACCCGATAAAGGCCATAATAACATTAAAGCATATATGTATATTCAGAAAGAGTCAGCCTTTTAATCAGTGAAAGAATGTTTGAAATTGGTTAAATTGCAAACAAAAATACAAAGTTTTTCTCTCTACAAGCAGTGAAAATTTATTAGAAAAATATTCACAGAATAAATAAAAACAAATACAAACTGTCGTAAGCATGACATTCGTCAGAATGAACGTCACAATAATAATTAGAGCAAGAGGTAAATATTTTTATAGCAAAAATTCCCGCTTAAATAATTGCTGGTCGCAATTATAACTGCGGCAAATTAATTCTAGAACACGAGCCGAGTAAACGTGCTGTTCCTAACTACGTAATTATTTGAGTGATTTCATTAAACTTACCTAAATGTTTACATCTTCCGAATAATTTACATGAACTACGTACTTTAGTACTAGCGCTTTTATTAAAATATAAGTTTATTTATGTGAAAACATGCATTATCGTATGTTTATCGTAAATACTTTGCATTTAGTCGATGCAAAACTGTAACAGACTAAATTTGCTTTATAGAATGATATATCTGTTTTCTTTATTACATTATATTGCACCTTGAGGTCTATTTATTATATATATATAGTAGTATATTATGATAGCTTATTTTATTTTTATTTGTAAACAAATTTATTATTTATTGTCAATTAAGGACAAAAAAGCTGAGCTAAGCTATAATATCGAAGGAAGACTAATACATAAATGAAGAAAATAAAGTGTTTTGTATTGTGCATGTGTATATTGCACAATGTGGCCTATCATTTCGATACTAGATATAATTAAACCAGGCTACAAATACTAGTTTTTGATATGGTTTAAATTTATTTAATCAAAGATAATTGGCGCTATTTTACTCAGCAAACTATATGAGTATAGTAGTATTTCAAAGGTATCTATTTATATATTTATGTATATGAGCGTAAATCAGATACTCATTGCGCGGATTGCGTTTGATGATACGTCTTTGCAGTTGAAGTGCCTATTAATTAAACCTAGAATTACCTACCATCTTAAAATATGTTTGTAAGCAATACGACTGGGAAATATGTGTATGTTATTAAAATTGAAATATCATATCCCTAGAAAAGAGCATACATTACTGAGTTTGTTTCACTGGTCAATTTCCTTACTAGTAATTTTTATTAAAAAAGAGATTCTAAAAGGATATAGAGGACAAACTACTATATTAAAAGGAAGACTTAATTTAGGTTAAATACATGTTATTCCAAAGCATTAAAAACTTTTAGTATATATATAGGTTTTAGTATAATTTTGTCTCTGATAAAAAATGGATCACGAAGCGTGACAGCTATTTCAAACAAAATAAATCGAAATGTCCGCGTGTGGCTAGTGTTATTAGAGTTAATGATGATTACATTGACACAAGAAACACTAATCGTTTGATGTTGAATAAAAATATACTGAGTCATGAATTTTCATGATATTAACTGACATCAACTAGAACGAAGTATCTTTTATGTTAAAGTTAAATATACGAATTAGAATTGGTAGGAGAAACATGATTGAACCGGGCGACGTTTGTTTACCAAATTACCAATACTTTTTTTGAGAGGCCAATGACTCATCCAATATTTATTTAAAGATATGTGGAGCGCTTACTTGAGACTTCTAGACAAATGAAAGCTTCTGCCAACACATTAGTTTAACGATACAATGTGGAATGCAGCTTTTGGTTACGCATTCCAACGTCTATAATAAACCTTATATTTTTAATATAACTTTATTTTAATAATTATGTAGTTATGTGAATATTTTGAAATATGGAGGTGCTTTTTGTAACAAGTATCTAACTGTCACTGAAAAACAAAACTCTGTTATAATATAGGTAGCTATTGTACTATTAATGAAGTTTTTATTAAAATTATATTTTTTGGGAAATAAGCTATGTAATTCGAATAATCTTTTTAACGTAGTTAATTTACTAACGTTTTAAGTGGTTTAAAAATGATAGGTTTAGCATCGAGTCAACGTTAATTCGATATAGGTTATCTTATTATGTAGGAAGTTTATTGTAGCAAACATAATAATAATTTATGATCGCTGTTAACAAAATTTGCTTCATATTTTGAAATTAAGCAGGACAAACTTCTTAACATATCAGGTGATTTTTGAGGTGTAATAAAAAACCCGTGTATAAATTATCAATTAATGAGTTGTTTTTTTTTTTTTTTTTGAAAATAGTTTGTACGAATTTAGAACTTATTTATCGATTATTTTCTTAAACAGTTTTCTCTAAGTGGATATACCGATTTTAAGTTTTATATTCTTTTTTTTATATTCGCTTAAATATAGGATGTGAGATTTAGATAATCATTGATGAAAACAGCTTATTGTTATTTTGTATGATAATTTGTGTAAAAATTATTTCTTATTTTTCACGACATTATAGGGGTCTGCAATAATTTAGATAAACTCATTAATTTATTCCAATCTTTTAATACACAACTAATCTGATATTCGCTCCATAGGTTTTAACGTAAGGTAACGAATTCAAAACTGCTAAAAGTAAATTGATTAGAAAATGAGTTTAATACATATTCATGCTACTTCATGGAAAAACCGGATATTAATTGTGACAGGATGAACAATGACAACAGAAGCCCGAGTTGAGCGGAAGTAGTTAATTGGAAAATCGACATTGGTGAAAATTTCCACCCTTACAGCTCGGAAAACAGATCCGAATTAGTTTACTATTTTTCTCAAAATACTAACTTTTGTTTATGTTTCTATACCGCTAATTAGATTTGTATTAGTAAATCCTGATTTTATGTAAACATATTAACTTTTAAGCCCCTTGAATTATAACTCGTCTACATTTTCTATAAAGGATTAAGATCAAAAGCCGTCTTTTTGATGTAACTCAGTTTGAAACACAGTTCATAACATAACCTAACCTTTAATAAAGCCTTTATAATAAAATCAAGTTATAATATCTAATGATTATTTTAAAAAAATAACTTTGAATATAAGCTTTAGATAAAAAAGTCGCAACTCACATGTTGTAATAATTCAGTACAAATTTACAAATACTACACTCCGAAGCACGCACGTGAGCTTTTCTCACAATTAGTGTGAGAAAAGCTCACGTGCGTGTGTCAAACCAATTATATTTTACCATCGCAACAAGTGCTAGTTTCCCATATAATTTATAAATACTTCTAAAATAATTATATTATTTGAAATACGTGAACGCCAAAACTATTTACTTCTAATTTGATTTAAAAAGAGAATTTTTCCACACAATAAAGTAAATTTAAAACTCTGAAAGTATAAATTCGTGCAAGTTGTTAGATAAAACTTTCTTTTCTCATTACTTTTCGTAGGAATTTAATTTCGAATACCTTCGTAGTTTTTCGTTGCTGACAATTCGGTTTGTATTTATTTTCTATTCATAAACTACTTTATACTTGTTACTTCATCTAAAGAATCAAAAGAGTCAAGTTAAAAAAAATCTAAAATTCAGCTGAATTGGAAAAAAAATTACGAGTTCTTGCATCTTATATTTATTGTAAATATTTATAAACCTATATTTATTAAATACATAAATTAATTTTACCATAAATAATACATTTTCTAAAATGGCACAGTAACATTTTGAAAAACGAATGCTTATAATGCAACATGCGATAGATGAACGAAAAAAATTGAAAAAAGTCACCCAGAAAACCATTCTCTGCAAGGTACTTAGTTAACAACTACAAACTAGGTAGTGGCTTTGCCAACAAATGCAGTCTTAGATACGTCGTTGCGTCCTCAATTTTCAGCTCATTGATTAAATGCGATCGGACATTTACTCTTGTTGGACATACGCCAACAAACTATCTAATACATCTGCTCTCAACCTTTGTTTCGTTTCATTTATCATTAAGGATGAACGAACACTGACTGAGGGAAGCGTCGGCGTCTTGCAGAATTTTCACGCCGCGTAAAGGCGTATAATCTTCTCGCAATATTTGAATTACTTGTTTTAAAAAATACATATTTTGTATTACAATTACTACATAAAATATAATTTGTAATTTGTATTATATTCATATTAGCCTGCTAGTCACAAGAAGCATTCGCCGGTGACCGCGCTAAAGTTGTACATACCCCTCATTCATCTTCTGAATGTTTTTTGTCCGTGCATCGCAACTCACGCAACGCCAGTGCTTAATCTTTATTTCATTTCATTTGTCACTAATTATTACAATTGTTTTTATTCAGAGATGTGTATGGACAATGTTATGAACGCAATTAATATAGATAATCATTATAGACTAAAATATTTAAAATAATCATAAATAATGTTCAATCCTAATCCTGATTAATGTTGCACATGTGAAAATCAGATTATTTATTTAAATATGTGTACAAGATAATTGACCGCTTCCTTGATTTAGTGGTAAGCATGTAAGCGTTGCAACCGAGAGGTCATGGGTTCAATTCCCGATGGAGATAAAAAACTCGGTCTGGCAGGATATAGAAGGCTAATCACCTACTTGCCCCTAAAAGAAAAAATCGATCAGTGAAACAGAAGTGAAATGCATCTGCCCCATACCCCACTAGGGGACACATTATTTCACTTTTTTTTTCACTTTTACTAGATAATAGGTTTATAACGTTTGTTATGCATTCAAGATATATTTCAACGTTGTAAAAAGTGCGAAATCTCAAGGCCTACTAGGACACGCAGCAAACACTTGTGTTGCAATAATCATTTATTTTACAGGCATTTCTATGCCTAATGAAGCAAAATATTAATTTTAATTTATTAATTAAGTATAAGCTTGTTAATATTTACATTCAAAACAAAAGAGATTTGTAAATTTGATGCTTATAAATTAAGTTTTACGAGATTTAAATCTAGGGTCTCGGGCGCAACTCGCAAATGTGTGTCACTTAGCTACGGAGATTGTAACGATTAAATAGAAGATGTTAAATAAAAGTGGGTATTACTTTCACTAACTTTATTGATTCCTAGCTGTTCCCCGCAATTTCACCGGCGTTTATTTTGTCGCAACGTCATGTTATATAGCCTATAAACAGAGTAACATAGCGAACAGCAAAATAAAAATAGATATGTATTATGTACTTCATCCGCGCGGAATAGTTATTTTTTTATAATTTATTTATATCAATTTCTAAAATAAAAGTTGCCTAAGTTATTACTTATTATATCAGCTATCTGCCCGTGGAGTGAACAAACAGACCGAAAAAAAAAAATTTGCTATATGTACCGTGTCCATACGCATTTAGTAAAAAGCGGTTATATTAATATTACAAATAGACACTCGAATTTTATTTATCTGTATAGATGAGGAAGAATTTTTTTAGCTCGATTGTGTCAAAAGTCTTGCGTCATACCCTATATCAGTTGTTTTATTAGCCGTTTGTGTACATCAAGAAAAAGCTGCTGAAATAGTACGATTGTATGTTAGTACCTCGTAAATCTGCCCCAAAGGGAAGCGGAGACGGTTATAAGGCACAGTACATTCATCCATGACCCGATTCTAAAGTACCGAGATTATGAAAACCTTCAAATATGTATTGTAATATCTTATATACTATAAAAATATTTATTTTTAATTGTTTTTAAAAACAAATCTTACACAAATATTTTCACTTAATAATAAAAAGTATAGTACCTAGGTCACAATGAAAATTTTTCGAACAGACCATTCACAAACAACTAAATAAAAAAATACATTTGAATTTTGAAAATTCAACTCTATAAAAAATTTGGGTGTGTATTGCATTCATTTGTCATTTGTTTTTGTGAATTGGCGGCAATTGCAAGTCTTGTAGCACATCAAAATTAATTTAACTCGAGATAATGTTCGGCCCATGATTTATTACGACTTTCACTGTGGTCTTAATCAACAACAAAGCTACACTAGATTTCGATTGGCATTTAATTATAGAGATTCATCTTGCGACACTGTTTACAATTGGTTTTGAGTTTAGCGTGGGCGTAGCAATCTCAGTGACGACCTGGATGAGGGACGTCTTTCAACAGTGTCATCTGTAGATAATATTAGTGCTATGCAATGCATGATAAAAGAATATAAGAGAGTGATCTAGCAGCAGATGCGGGCGAGATGGTAAGAGTCGTGTAAAAAAATATTACATGAACATTTGGGCATCAGGAAGCTTTGTACCAGATGGATTCCCGTACCAACGCGAGAAACGCTTTCGCATAGACTAGTCTAGCTATAGATTTTTATCTACAAGTTAACGGTAATGAGTTCGTTATCCACCATACACTCCGGATCTGGCGCCCTGCGACATTCATTTATGCTAAAGAACTAAATATAAACTTTCTAGTTCTTTACGAGCACTGAAGACGCGTTGAGTGCGTTCGAAAATGCCTTAAAAGCGATCCCTTAGGAAGAAGGAACCCAATACTTCTCTGTTGTTCCTTTGAATACGAAGATGTATAGACATCAACGGAGACTACTTCCAAAAACAATTTTCTGCATTGAGTTTTTTTTTTCTAAAAACTTTCAGTGTGACCCGCATATAAGTTATAATTACAAGCGATGTAATGATAGATATAAAAGCCTTATATAATGATCACCCGCATGTAAAAGTACCTAACCTCAAAAACCGGTTTCAACATTAATGGTGCTTACTATGTACATAGAAACTTTCACATTATTAGTGGAATTTGAAAATTCGTTTATCATTTTTCGAAAGTTAAAATGTTTGTTTCAGTCTTGGTTGTTTATAAACTTATATATGTATTTATGGTGGTACCCTCGTTGTTTCTGATTACCATAACACAAGTGCTTCAGCTACTCTGGCGTCAGAGCAATGTATGTGAGTTGTCCCAATTATTATTATTATTAGTCATAACCCTTGTGCAAAATCGGTCAACTAGTTATAAAATAAGGAAGTCGTATTACTGTTTATGAACTACAATACCGCACTTACGAGAAAGGAGCCAAAATTGAATTTAAACTTTAAATTAGTAAATCCAATTATATTCAAATTACCCAGTGTTCTCTAATACAATTTTTAAATTTACATAATATCGTTGTTTGTAGCATAAAACGAAGATCTAAAAGTTACCTGTAAAAAAAGTACTTAAAGCCACTCCAACATTGTTTATAAGAGAAAAATGGAGCTATGTTCTAGAAGCGTAGCATACTCCTAATAGATTTCATTTTTCCCTGTTTCCACAGCGCGCCCGATAATGGCGGATAATAAACTCGTAGCGACACCAATTCTAGTTTTATAACCATGTTCTTTTAAAGTTGGCATTATTTTGAAATGTTATGAAAGTGGTATCTAATAGGATAACAGGTAATTTTGGTTTTAATTTTTCTCAGGACTGTAGCGTGCTTAGTTATTTGTGTATATCTTCATTTCTCCGATCGATTATGACGCAGTTTTTACTTTGAAATCGAGAGTATATAAGTTTCATGATTATTTGCCAAGTCTTCGGAAGTAATCGGTCTTTTTCGATTTGGCATGAAATTACTTTTACTTTATTTATAAAAATACTTCATTATTTCTTATTTGTAGTTTTTTTAGTTGTCCTTAGTTTTTGTAGTTTAGGCGAAAAGCTGTAAAAGGTAGACAGACGTACTTTCGCATTAATTATAATGTTAGTAGCCATTTATTTAGTCTCTATGTTTAAACTCTATGTTTCTGTCAATCCGTCTATTTATTATATTACATTAAGTAAATACCGCCGCCTCCTTATAGTTCATTCGCGTTAAGAAAATAGTGACTCATCACCGACTGCCGGCCAAGCCACGCCCCCTAGCCAATTAAAACGCTAGAAATTAGTAAGGCGAGTTCACAGTGCTCAGTTGAAGTCAGACCTTCGAACTGATCGGTTGTGTATTTTGCGTACTACTTGTTTAAAATTAAATTTGGAAAATGGATATCTCACCTATTAAAAAAAATAAAAGTGGATCAATTATACATAGTGGAGAGAGACGCGTAATTTACAATGTTTATAAGTATTTCAAACAGATTGATTTAAATGAGACTGTGGAGAGCATAGTAATTAAAACTGCAAGTGCATGCGGTGTGTCCGAAAACACTGTTTATAAAATTATAAAAGAACAAAAAGAAACGAATACATTGAAATCACCTGTGAAAAAAAGAGCTCGACTATCCACGGTCGATAAATTAGATGAACTAGACAAATGTGCAATAAGGAGAAAAGTACACTCTATATATTTAAATAACGAGTATCCAACATTGGACAAAATAATAACACTTTGCGAAGCTGATGAAGATATTCCTGTTTTCAAACGTACAACACTTCACAAAATACTGCACGAGCTTGGTTTTGATTTCAATAAACAAGATAGTAGAACATTGTTAGTGGAAAGAGAAGATATTGTTTTATGGAGACGAAAATACTTAAGACAAATAAAAGAATATAGAAACGCTAATAAAACCATTTACTATCTCGACGAAACGTGGGTAAACGCCGGACACGTAAAAACAAAAGTGTGGTTGGATACAACAGTCAAGAATAAAAGACAAGCTTTCCAAGATGGCTTATCAACCGGCCCAAAAGCTCCGACAGGGAAAGGGAAAAGGTTAATTATATTGCACATTGGCAGCGAAAAAGGATTCCTGGAAGATGGTTTACTAGTCTTTGAATCTAAATCTACAAAAGATTATCATGAAGAAATGGATGGTGAAAGATTCCTTAATTGGTTCAATGGTATAATACCGAAGCTTGAACCAGGAAGTGTGGTTGTCATGGATAACGCTCCCTACCATTCGGTAAAAGTTGAAAAAATACCCACGGCCAGTTGGAATAAGCAGCAAATACTAGAGTGGTTGCAAAACAAAGGCATATCTATGGATATGAGTTATTTGAAAAAAGAATTATTATTGAAAGTCGCCGAAATCGCCCCACAATATAATAAATATTTAGTAGATGAGACTGCTAAAAACAATGGCATTACAATTCTTCGTCTGCCGCCTTACCATTGTAAATTAAATCCGATTGAAATGGTGTGGGCCCAAATAAAAAATTATATTGCTGCGAATAATACTACATTCAAAATGAGTGACGTAAAAAAATTATTTTATGACGCAATCGCGTTAGTAGACGCCAATCGGTGGAAGAAATGCTGCGACCACGTGATACGCGAAGAAAATACCATGTGGGGTTTGGATGACGTCATGGAACATGCAGAACAAAATTCATTCGTAATAAATGTAACGGGAGAATCTAGCGATACTGATTAGCGATTTAAGTACTTAGTTTTAAGACAATTTTGTATTTTTTTTATTTTAGTACTTATTTTATTACCATTAATCCAAATATGTGTTACTCTACTAATATAGCGTTTAAGTTGACATTAAAAATTACCTTAATAGGAATATTTTAACATGTTTAAAATCATTGATACTTTATTATTTTTCTATTAAACTTATTTAATGTTTTGAAAAAAAAATGTTTAATTTTTTTCTCCATTATGAATACACCCTTACCCTGCAGTTGCACTGATGAGTCACTATTTTCTTAACGCGAATGAACTATAGTCTAGTGGTAAGCGCGTAAGCGTTACAACCGAGAGGTCCTGGGTTCAATTCCCGGCGGAGATAATAAAAAAAACTCGGTCTGGCAGGACATAGAAGGCTGATCACCTACTTGCCCCTAAAGAAAAAAAATCGATCAGTGAAACAGATGTGAAATGCATCTGCCCCATACCCCACTAGGGGACACGGGACTTCACTTATATATTAAGTAAATATACTTACCTAGTCTTCTAAAGTTATTGTATTTAATACATTTTTTAAAATTATTTTATTAACACATAGTTAAGCTAAAGTCATTGAAATAAAGGCTGTTTTATTCTCACTTAATATATATATAATACAATAAATGAAAAAGTTTGGTTGGCTGAATATATAAATTTATGAAATTTAGCACAATAATAGTTTGGCTTTTTGTATAATTTCCAGACGGTTGAAATCGCAGTATAAGTATAGATTTCGTAATGACGTGAGTGTGACCACACGAATCGCATTAATCTGGATCAGCTGTATCTGAAATAATTTATTGAACTGTATATTAAGCCAGCGATTAATTATCTGACTTTTATTACGATTACACCTATTTCATGTCCAATTTACATAACAAAGTGATCTTAAAACAATTATAATACACAAGTTTTAGCACGCGAATTCTATATCTTCGGCGATATGCGACGAACTTCCATAATGTAAACTTTCATTTTATTTAAAACACTTTATGTCTTGTTTTGCGGTAAAACGTAGCCTATGTCCTTTCCCAAGCTCTAGTCTTAGTCAAATTTCATCTAAATCAGTTTTATAGAGCACGAAAGCGATACATACAGAGTTCTATAGCATTTATAATATAAATAGAGACTAGTGGAGAAGAAGGGAATCTGTTTGATGACCGCAATCGGACTTTGAGTTGAAAACTTTCGAATATTTCAGATTTGGGCTCACTTTGATGAAAGTCGACTTTCAACCAAAAATACAATTCCAAAACTTACTTTTGCACCTAAATTAGTAAGTATTTGTTTTGTACATATTCTATTTTTATTTGAATATTATATTTTAACTGGCAAAAGGGAAATCTGAATATTAAATGAATTTCTAGCATTCAGTTCAAACATAGGACCCCAGCTTAACAAAGCTAGGAGCCATAAAATATTAACCATCACTACATAGTATAAAACAAAGTCGCTTTCTCTGTCCCTATATCCCTTTGTATGCTTAAATCTTTAAAACTACGTAACGGATTTTGATGCGGTTTTTTTAATAGATAGAATGATTGAAGAGGAATGTTTATATGTATAATATACCCGTGCGAAGCCAGGGCGGGTCGCTAGTTAAAATATATAACTACCAGGAAAAGATATTCCTGAAACTGTGAACTTAGCACAAAGAACTAAGTAGTAAGAAACTGGCTAAGTAATCTTGCATTAGTGCCAACCAGGGAATGGTAAAGTAACCGAGAACCCAAGACACATTCTACCAATTTGTAAAAACCATTAACGTTATTTGTCATACATAAACAACTTCTACTACTGGTTTAATAGCCTTAAGCGTAGAACTAAAGTCAAATTCAAAACTAACTTATAACATACACAAGTTTTGTCACTCGGAAAGAATCTAGCTTTCCTTC
Organism: Aporia crataegi; assembly: GCA_912999735.1. Lineage (NCBI taxonomy): Eukaryota > Metazoa > Arthropoda > Insecta > Lepidoptera > Pieridae > Aporia > Aporia crataegi. The sequence goes on from OU538742.1 coordinate 2,007,740, forward strand.
AGTGAAAGAATTTTTAAAATTGGACCAGTGGTTATTACGTTTATTAATTACAAACAAAAATTATTTTCTCTTATAATATGAGTATTACTTAGTTTATGTCTTTCTAAATACTTTGAGTATACTCGTTTTAGGCAAAGACGAATATAAAAACATCAAAGAATAACAAAATATTTAGAATTCGAAATATGCTTTGATACGACAGCGTCTACGAAAAGGGTTTTAATAGACTCTTACTGCCTTATTTCAAAACGCAGTTTAAAGATAGCCCGGGTAACCAGAGAAAAACCTTAATAAATAATTAAATTTAACCATATTTTGTAATAAGAACACAAATTTAGGCCGGTGTCAATTTAAACACGGTGTTAAAACTGAATCAATTGGTCGAAGTTTAAACCAGTGCTAAGAACAATTTTTGTAATAAGACCGTTAGGCTTTGATTTCTATATTTTTTTTAGATTTACTGATTTAATTTCCTGACTTTAACTACATAAACTATTAAAAAAGCAAGTTATTCATATCCTCATAAGTCAATATAAATAAGGTATTTTTGATACCATACCAATTATATACTATCTTTATTCGACTACATTTCGAAGGATCTTTACGCGTGTGTTTAAGCGACATCTTGATGTAAGCAATCCTAATAAAGTGTTCCTATATAAGCGAAACGTAGAAGCGATTCCAATTTAGTATCGAATCTCGGCGCTAGCAGCTTGTAATAAACCATCGGAATGTCATAATATCAGGAGGCTTCGCTTTACGTCCTATAACACTTGTTTGTGTTCTAGCAATATAAAGCTAGATATAATATTTAGTGAGCGTTAGACATAAATAAGAAGCAACCGTAAGCAAATCTTTCAAAAGAATTTTTAACACTCAACGCAAAAAAAGTCTGCAAAGTTTAAATTTTTAACCTGTTTCTTTGTTTAGCTTAGCTTTTCTTTGAAAAGTGAAGCTAAATTTCATGAAAATTGAGATAGTCGCTTGTGAGGTATCGTAATTTTAAATTAAAATTGAGTCGGAGGTTTTTAAATTTAAAATTGTAACAATAACGTAAATCACTTAAAGCATGAAATACGAGGATCAATCAATAAAACGCATATTACGTTGAAGGCTACCCAAGGTAAATATTATGTTTTATTTCAATACCTTTCAATCAGGCTCTACCTAACATGTCGAGAATCGATTAATCATCGTACGCGGTGAATAGGTGTAGCCACACAAAGGCTTTGTTTGTTCCTACTAAGTGCAGAGTAAGTTTCAACGGTATAAGTTTCAGTTTATTTCATAATAATAGGAAAAATATCAGAAAATAATCGACGGCCAGCGTATGTGCCTCTGAATGCGTGTTGCGCTAAAGACCTTGGGTTCGAATTTCGGAGAAACAAAAAATCACACGTGCTTGCGGAGAAATCAATCTATGGGAATGTCACGGCACTTTAAAAGCAATCTCAAAGTATAGGTCAAAGTTAAGTCTTGAAGCATAGGTAGGAACAGTTATCATAAAATTAAATAGCATAAAACATACTATATTCAAACATCTCAGTCCGATTTGCTTGAATAGTAGCGAAGAGTTGTCGTGTAAGCTTTTACATAAGATTATTCCCTAAATTAATGTCAACTGATGTCAATCAAACAAATCATTTCATAAAAAGTAATCAATATATATGAAATTCAGAAGACAAATTCTAGATAGAACATAACTCCCTAATAGAATGCGGAGTTTTGCTCTTAATGTCACTAATTGGACCCCGCGAACTTCGTATCGATTCAAAGTTGTTATTTTTGGATGTCATTCCATAGAAAATACTTTACCTACATAAACACTTTTTCATGAAATATTCTATATTTTTAGTTGTTATTCTGCTATTCTCGGTATGAATCCAACAAAACATATCTCTGTTTTGTTGTAAAATCGGTTCTTGTTTTAAATGGTGTAAATAACACAATGTTGTTTAATATATATATATATATATATAGATTTTAGAAACTATTGGCCCGTTAATGGTTATTTATCAATGAATGTCAATACGTTCACAAAAGCATTTTCATGTTTTGAATTTTAAAGCTAACATTTGAACTGTATTGTTCACTTAGCTACTTTTTCAACGGGTTCGATATAGACTAATGTGTTTTGGATTAGTATTAAATTTCAAATTTAAACTCGAAAGTAATTTTCTATAACGTTCGACCACTAATATTTTTTCATATAGAATACAGGCGATAAAGATAGATCGCCTGTTTCATTATGTAATCCCTTCTCATAATAGTTTTAAAAATAACTTTACGCGGCATTATCAAGACGGACAGACTGATTACAGTCAAATAATACTTGTTTAGAGATTATATTTTTGTGATAGTGACGAAATGCCACATGCTATTTTACGAAACCCAAAAATAAGTCACTAAAAGATTCCAGTCCACATACAAATTGTACGATAATAAATATTATTCAAAATATCGTAATTTCGTTGAGTGTTCTCATAAAGTGAACATTAAAGAGTTAACGACTTCTATTTTAATGTCACATTTATTACTACACGTTTAAACATTAGTTGAGACATTTTATGTTAACTGCAAGGTTTTGGTCAGTTTATGTTGCATTTAAAGGCAATTTATAACAAACGTGATGGAAAACTATTAAAACATAGTATAATGTTCACCGAGAGAAGAAAGTGACGATTTACAAGAGGATGTGGTATGAGCTTCCAATTACTCCTAGCCTACATTTCAAACTTTAAAAAAATACACAATCTTTAACGACATAATAATTTTTTTTTACAATATTTAAAAGTAAGTGACCAGTTGAATATTCTTTTTGACAAAGGATTTACTTAGCCTGTTTATAACCGTAAATTTTCGAAAAAAGATACTAGAATAGATAACATTACCGATCTACCAGAAAACTCATTAGTGAATTAAACTAATTATTCGTATGTTATCTCCAGATTTATCTAAACTATCACTACTAGATATCTAAACATTTTCAAGCTTAATGAAATTTTTAAGGATGAAGCTGGTATCAGCTTTGGCAAAGCACTTGCAAAAACTTTCCACACACACTATCCAAAAACTATTTCCAACATAAGGCCACACATTAGTATTCAACTCGCAATAGGCTTTGATATAGGACGTCCAAATGTTACAGCATCTCTAACATTTATCGTCTGTACCGAATGATGTTTGTCTGAAGCTTTTACGTATTATTATCGTAAAGATTTTTCCGCACCACACGCGTGGTGTTGTTTTGAGAATATTGCAGATCTCCCCAACTGACTTCTATCACACTCACTCACACTTCATAAAAAGAGATTTATAATGATGAATGAGATTTAAAATTATATAATTTGGTGCAATCGTTCTGAAGTCATTACCTATATTTTATTGATTCATTTTTATAATTGTTTTTTGATTTATTTTCTGATATTACAAAGTAATTGTGTTAGTGTATTAGCAATTATTTTGCTCTAAAATTGTATTACTATTGATAGTTAAACTAATAATGTATTACAATTAGACGAGACATCCGCACTCAATTTTGGAAACAAAGTTAGTGTAATTGAATTTAACTTATCAAATATCAATTAGTATCGCGTAAATTAATCTATCGATTATAATTCACTTTATATAATTATGTAGTCCCTACATTATTTATTTATCGCTTTCAATCAAAGTTTTCTCATGAAATATTAATTAGAAAAGTAAATTTTAAATTTTTTAATAATTTTAATTAAATAAAATACTTAAAAATATTTTATAATTATTTTCTGAGTTTATAAACATGCAAATTATACTTTAACATTAAGATTTAAAAAACACGTATCGTTCCAGACATTAAAATTAACGCTGTTTTAAAATGCACGAATATACGTGTATATTAAATTACTTAATATAATAGTAATTCATCGTTCTGGCCATCTTTTCAGAATACATGACTTTGACTGGAGTTAATGTATATATTTGCCATTGACCTAAGTAGTTGGGCAAAGGGACTGAGCATATCTTAAGCCTGTAAAGATTCCTACATTTGAATACTTATTATAATATATCCTATAATAAATCACACTAGATAAACGACTTACCAGACTCATTTAGAAGTTAGAGTTTGTATGTTAAATGCTTATATATCTAGTATACAGTTGGCAAATATGTATGTATTTCTGCCATACTGTTCATATATATGTACATAATAATTAATAAGTAAGTATTGTTATATATCAAAAATACTTATATATTATTATATATTAGTATAAGTGTACTTGTGTACAACTTTGATAAATTGAAAGCTTTATATATTTAGTAATATAGTTTATGTTATGGTGCTACAGACATACATACAGATAAATTAAGATTTGGCTTATATATTTTATTAAAGAAAGATATGACTACATCGGTCAGGTACATTTTTTTGAAAACGCATTCCCTTTGATGGTTTAATTTTTAAGACCACTGAAAACATCTCACCACCCTGTCTATAATATGATGTTTCTGTTTGCCATCTTGTCGACTTCATTTAACCACCTCCGTGGCAAAGTGGTTTTCTTGTGTTCGTGATGCGCCGGAGATCCTGTGTTCGAATCTCGTGGGAACAAATCAATTCTTTGGTTAGGTAGGCACAGAAGACTGATTGATGAAATGTGTCTACATCATGCTCCACTAGGGATTACAGGAATTCACTTATCTTGTCGACATATTTTTGCAACTATTTCTGATTATTTTGAAGTAACTGTTCATCGTCATTCTTCAGAAAAGGTTTTTATTCAGAGCTATAATTGTTAATAGCTATAAGCATGTTATAATTGTTAAATTAACTAATTTTGAAGAACAGATAACAGATAGAGAATAAAACTATGGCAAATTGAAAAAGTTGTAGCTCCAGACAGCGCTGCAAAGTTTGCAAGTTATGAAGCTAATAGTAAGAAATTGCGTTTATTAACAGCTTCGCCACTGCTGGTTATTAGAAAGCGCAGCTTGTCCAAGAATTCTTAGTAAGTATTATTTTTTATTAAGATAGTTCTTATGACTGTATTTCAAAATATACGTTACAGTGTAGTTTTGCGTTGTTTTTTATCGTTCTAAATTCGATATCAACATTTATACGGAGTAAAAATAAGTAATTTGACCTAAATAGTCATGAAGATGAACATTTCACTTTATTAAAAAAAACTAAAAATAAAGTTATCAGTTCGATGTGTATTTTTTTACGCTTTTTTTACTTGAATGCAGTTTAATAATCTTTACGCAGAGAACTTTGCTTTTGGTTAGAGATCAATGGCTCTATAGATAGATAGCAATTTATTTTTCCCATCGAAATGAACGTAAATTTTCTTATTTCATACCGTATCGTACATTGAAATGATTGGCAAGTCAACATGCGAGTAATTCAGTTTATATTTTTGTTATAACCTAGAAGGGAAGAATTTACAACTTTGTAGCAATAATATATTACATGACACAAATATTTTACGACTATAATATTGAGATGAGTCAATAAAACTCACCGAACATTTGCGAGGGTGTGCCTCCGGCTCTTGAGGTATCTTCCGTGATATTTTTGCAGCTCGCCAATACTGCCTTGTTCGGCCTGCATTTTGACGTAATGTGTCTGCGGCGGCGGTGTTTCGTCTCCAGTTTGACTAGAAGGTGAAGTTCCAACGCCTGTACGTTTTCTAGCCTTATTGGACTTCCGGGCCGCCGCAGAGATACATATCTTGACGGATGAGGGGCTACCGAATCCGCGTTTTTTGCTTGAACTCCTTGATGACGTAAAGGCAGTATCTGTGCTACTTCTTGTGCTTTTGTAAGAGGGGGTGAGGGTAGCGTCTGTGGCGTCTTCGAGAGGCCAATCGGAATCGTCTTCTTCTTCTATACCAGGTAAAGGTGATTGTTGTCCAAGTGGCCGGGGGGAATTTATAATTGGCTCTGGAACGACTGAAAATTAGAAAAATGCCATGAATATGGGTAACATTTTAGGTATAATCATATAAGCTATTAAGACACAGTGTCTTGTTATAAAGGTCTGTATGTAATAAATATAAAGAATACGTAACGACCTTAAGTAATAAGTTCGTATGTCTCGCAAAACAATATGTCTAGTAAACAGCTATATCTAATCCCATACTTGCATAGTTATGTGTTGCTTCATAATTATTTATGAGAAAGAAAAAATATAAGTTATTCATAAAAAATTAAAATACATCAAGATTAAATTTAGTTATAGAAAATTTTGCTGTTTTTTTTAATGAAATAGGAGGCTTATTAAGCACTTCAAGCTTCTTGGAGGCTAGTTAAGCCTTTCCAGTTGATCGCAAAACTGAATCTTGCTCGATATATTAACGCAAGTATTCTGATACTAGGCGTACCAGTAAGCGGGGTGTCTTGTAACAGAGGAGATACGACAAATTCTTTTTAGCGCAAACTTGTGTCTTCATGTTGCTATTCTATCAATTTACATAAGATTCTAAATATATTAATATCTTTTTTATGTGAGTATCACATTGATAGAGAACAGTTTGACCGGTTTTAAGGGCTTAGGTATATTTATCAGTTTATCTCTATATCAGTTAGGTATATTAAAGATTCTATATAGAAATATAAAATAATCAAGATTTTTATGTATAACACGATAATGACATTGCTTAGTCGATTCCAGGCAGGTATTATGGTAAGTCACCCCTAAGAGCATCCGGCAGGAGCTCACAATAAGAGATCCTTCGGAATAGTAATGTGTATTGAAATTACGTATTCTGCGTTGGGTGGACTCGACCCGAGATAATAGCCATCCATCTGAAATTTGTGGCTAAAAATAATTTATTTTTCCCAATACCTATACCTAATACCCACTAATATTTAAAAAACGATTCATTTCCATTAATTATAAATTAAGAATAATTTACAAGTATGTAATTGTTAACAAGCCGTCATAGTAAGTCATTATGTTTTAGAAAAAAATTACCTTAGTCTTACGTACTTTATCTATTTATCTGTGGATTTCTTTACGCTTATCATAATATCAATACGATTTTCTTAACGTGTTTGTCATTCCAATTGGTTCGAAATTACAAATTTCTATAAATTACTTTAATTAAACAATTTTTATTAAACACTAGCTGACCCAGCAAACGTTGTTTTGCCATATTAATTTTTGGGGTGGGCTACCCTTATCACTTAGGGGAATGAAAAATAGATAGTAGCCGATTCTCAGACCTACTGAATATGCATATAAAATTTGGTAAAAATCAGTTAAGCCGTTTCGGAGGAGTAAGGTAACTAACATGAGACACGAGAATTTTATAAGATTTATATCAAAAACTTGTAGGAGATTTTGTTCAACCACTTTTTGCCACAGTAGATCAAATATGGTCGAAGCGGCACATCAATAGCCCAATCATAAGTAAGTAATTTTATAGTGCCTACATACTCGTTCATTCCTAAATAATAATCATTTCTAAATACATAAATATAAATAATTTGTACTTCTCATACATTGACTGATTACGAAGTTGACTGTTTGTTTGTAAATTATAACTATCGATATTTCTTTTATTAAATATATTTCACTCGAATGTTATTAAACACATAAAACGTTATCAGTCTATAAAACGTGTTAATATTGTAATTCAAGATAACAAATTAAAGTATCTGTACTAACATGAAAAAATAAATTGCATTATATATTTCGATAGAGGAAATATTTCATACTAAAACAACAAAAATCAATTAAGTTTACATGATTCATAAATAAAAAAGCCGATTCTAAAGATTTGTATTTTTGTTAATTGTTGTCCTATAATAAATATGTATAAACGCCTAAAATATGTTTTGTTCGAGAGAAGAAACTCTTCAATCGGATAAGCACAGAAAGATGGCCTAAACAGGTCAACAGACAAGCTGTCTGTAAATAGAATTAGTAAAACAGCCCCAGATATGTCTTTGTCATGCCACATTAGGATAGGATATCACTTATTCTTTATAGGTAAGATACTACATACATTTTGCGTAAGAGAATTTATCAGTTAAATAGGCACAAAAACGTGCCCTGTTCAAGGTAGCATGTAATAGTTATTCCGAGAATGCGTTATCGGCTTTAAAACGGTCTACTTATATTAAAAATGCCAATATTTTCAAAATAGAAATAAGAAAACCTTTTAAGTTATTTAATGATGTTTTTCGTTTCTCCAATCTAACGAGAATAATTTGCTAATTGTATTTTTAAGCTTTATTTTAATCACATTTCCATCAACCATAAATTTCTTAGTTACGTAAAACCGCCTCCGTAGCTAAGTGATTACACGTGCGCGTGTTGCGCCGGAGTTCCTGGTTTCGAATCCCGGGGAAACAAATAAATGTTTCGATTGGGTGGGCACAGAAGGCAGATCAACTACTTGCCTGTAAAGAAAATGTCTAACCCATACCACACTAGAGGTTACGGGAATTCACTTTTTAACTAAGCTTCTATTTCGAATTTAGAATATAGTGATGATTTACCAACTATAATTTTAAAATTTACATTGCAAATTATTATTTCGAAATCATTTTTAAACATTTTTAACAAAACTCCATTCAGAACATTATATCCGATAATATTCTTGTTACATTTAATCAATCTATACGTTAAAAAACGATATTTTAAGCTAGATTGAAAAGAATAAATTGTTTTGATATGAAATTCAAAAGTAAAATGTTGATTGGCTCCGACATCGACACCCAAATCCATTGTAAGAGGATTATTTAATATTGAACGAAAAATTCAAAAGGTTAAGTTTGAATTGTTTGTCATCGAATCAGAAATTTACGAAGGTATATAAAGTACATTAGTTTTTATGATGAAGAATCTGAATGATGAACATAGATCTGTGGCATCTTAGCTCCTAAACGGGTAAACCAATTTTGTTCCTTTAATATTTATAAAAGAGTGATGGTACACACGTTAACTTTCAATGCGTGTCTTGCCGGTAAAACTGTTTCAATGAAGATTTGGGGAGAGTTGAATCGGCACAGATGATTAATTTATAAGAAAAAATTATTAATATTCACTTCTTAAAACTAACCTTAAGAATGGCATAAATATAGGATTATTTATCTATGCATTAGGCAGATATATTTTGTTATGAACTCTAATCCGTAAAATTATTGTCAATACAAAGGACCCGCTCCACCGCCTGCATCGGCTATCGATCGGGCATTGTAAATATTGATACGCCGCGCCGCTCCCACAGAGCGTCTATTGTGGTGTGTAGCCAAATTGCAATGGGAGCTTGAAACTTTACACTTTAATTGCCAATAATGTTGTATGCAAATTGACCATTTAATCAAAATGGCCTCGAAGGACGTAGCGATAGCCGAATTCAAATCATGGCTATTCCGTCGGAAATGGCATTTATATTAGGCATGAAATAAACGTTCTATTATAAATGAAACAGACTTTTTTAATAAAGAATTTGCCTAATCCAATGAACCGCTGTTGTCTAATTTTGGTAAAATGTCAAGTCCCGTAACACCTAATAAGGCGTGAGGGGTAAATACATATTGTCGTCTATTTCACTGAACCTTTTATTTCCAGAAGTCGTATTTTACAGAAGAAATTGCAAAAATATTATATTAATACGAAAGGATTTATATTAACTGTGTAGGAAGTAAAAATTCAACGGAATTATTGAGCATTCAACATTTTCATTGAAGTCACCAAAAAACATTAAAATTAAACATGACATTTTTTATATTCCAATAATAAGTTTTAATAGTTGCCGCGAAAACAGATTCAAAAATTACAAATCTACTTTCTTTTCTCTTACATCTACTGTTTTTAAAAGAGAGAAAGTTTTAGAGAGTTTTTGCTAAATTTGAGTACGTAGATTTTTAAAATCTTCAAATTTAGATTGCATCTTGCAAACCTATCCTTTCTGACCGTGAGATGTTTTGAAATCGTTATAAATGCTGTACTGCAGATTTGATAAAATAAGAAGCCTTTAGAAAAATATCTACACAAATTAACCTACACCGTTATAATCCTGGAAGCTTTCATAAAACGTATTAAACTTTGACTCGTCACAACCTTCTGAATAACAGCATTTAATTAATCTAATAAAGTGTAAACAAACTAAGCAAAAGCAGCGCTTACGTCTATTAAAATGTAATTAAGTTTATTAAGTATGTAATGTACACCCTTTCCTACTACTTAGTGTAATTAACACGAAAGTTTGTTGGATGTTTATTATAATTTTAATTAAATACTTTATATTTTATGAAACTTGACGGAAATTCGATAAATACAGAATATTTGAACTATCTACGTGTCGGATATATTAAACGTATCTCGGAGTTACATAAATAACTCTTGTCAGGTCGGTCTCAATGATTTGAAAAGAAATTCCTTACGAAAAGTACAACTTTGTAACGCAATTACTTAAAGTGCAATTTAATCTGAAATCTGTTTTTCTGACTTCTATACTGACGAATAAAATCATTATTTCTTCATAATTATAAAAACTTTATTAAATTACATTCCAATGTTTAAAATAAAATTATTAATTTATTCGCATCCAATCAAAAATTGAGCTTAATTAAGAAATAGTAGCATTACTACCAAACAAATAATTTTACTTTTAAACTAATATTAGTTACATGTATATTCCTCGCGCATTTTTTTATTTCAAACAAAGGCTATTTTTACCTTTCAAAATAGAAGCTGGCTTTGTTATAACCGTGTGTTTTCATTTCTGTTCTTAACCCGAATTTTTAGTAATTAGTACGATGAGAGCAAACACGACGAAATGAACTATCAAGGCAGCCTTTCTTAGAATAATTTTACCTCTAAAATAGAAAAAAGACCCACTGCTGTGCTGTATAAATTTAAATTATTTAATCTAAAGTTTAACTCCTGTAAATTAGTAGTTATATTTTTTTGAAATTTCACAGAATTTCTCAAACGAATTGAAAAAATAGTCCTTCCTTTCACACCAATTCCTTTGAATATTTACATTTTATTTACATTTTTTCTATTTAGTTAGTAAAAAAATTTGTTGCATAAAAATAATATTAAAGAAGTCTGACTACACCCGCGACATTGGTCATTAAACATTTTGATACAAAAGCCAAAACAATTAGTCGTAAAAGAATATTCATTGACCTAGATAAATTAAAAACCAATTATTATGTTTTAAATGAGTCTGTCTAAAGAAGGTTCTATTTGACAGTTTTCGGCCCCCAGTCAACGCCGACAGAACATGAATTACAAACCCACTCTACATATTTATACAAATTACAAATACAAACTTTGAAAGTAGGTAAATGTGTTTTCAGTAAGAAGGTTGTATTCTTGTTTATCTTGCTTCTTAACATGTGTGAAATGGAGAAAACATTCGTATATAATTCACATTAAAGGCATCAGTTTTTTTAAACTTTAATTGAGATTGTTTTAGTTATGAATGACTGAGTGAAGAACAGAATGTTTAATTTAGAATGCAACAAACACACTTATTTGTTTTCCTCGCTGATGATTTGGATAATCGATACAGGCCCTTTAAATCTACCGAAACATTTTTTTCATTGCCCGGGATTTGATGACAAACGCCTTATTTGTAGGATCAAAACATTTTATGTCTACAAGCTTATTGATGTGTTTTAAATTTTTGAGAATAACTTGAACACATAGACATCGTCAAAATCAGCTCAAATAAGTAAACTTAAATAAATGCAAAATGTTTATTTACCTTTTCATTTACATGATTTATTTGATTTAAGAAGAAAAAAGATTTAAGAAAAACTTGGGAAATATGAACAAAAACTCGTTTCCTCTTTGAAGCTTGTTAAATTACGGGTTTCAAATTAATTAAATGAAAAGCGAAGACATTACAACCCTTTAAAGGTTAAGGGTAATCCAAGGTTAAGTCTATTTAGAAACCTCTCGTAAATCCTCCTAAAATGTAAAAACTTATTAAAGTAAGTTTTCATGTCCTAGAGATGTCAGCAAATTGCAAAAAGTTGTTAGTACCTATCTTACATAAGAGGAAAATACGGACAAAAAATCATAATAAATATGACTGTGTTATTTATATGGTTGAAGTATGTGGATACTAATTTCGAAATTCATATACTACGAATTTACTTTGAACATAGTCAATTTGCACACAAAAATATGATTTAAAATCCTAGCTTTGGAGTTACAATATTTATTCTGCTGCTATACCTAATATATTTTTATTTAATATTCCATTTTTCGTAGCAAAATGAATGATGCAAAAATAAACATTTTTTTTATTTGAGTCATACTACTTTATAAAGTTAAGTAAAGTTGCTATTATGAATATCAATCTAAATAGATTCATATTTAATTATGTTTCACTTTAATAGTTCTACATATAAATTTGACATAAAAAAAAGTTCTATATAATTTTAATATTATTCGTTTTTATTTATTATTAATAATAATAATTTATTAAACTCAAGTTACTTAATACTCAAGAATTACGTATTTTTTTCCAAAAAATGTGTACATTTTATTGTTGAATATTTAATATTTTTCCTTCTAGGTATGCGTCGAGGTACACATTCTTACACGGATTTCTGTTATTGTATTGCTTCATAATTGGATATATTAATGTAAAAGTATTACATATAGGCATTTGAAAGAAATAATTCTGAACTGTATTGTATAAAAATAATATTATTGGTTTTAAAAATAGACTATATTGGTACCGGTGCCAAGCTTGCTTGATTTTAATAGCATAAATGGATTTCATTTATCCATTCTCTAAATAAATTATGCAATATTCATCGAATTGGCAATGACCCGACTATATATTTTACTGTACCATAGCTGAATTTTTAAAAAATCACTTTAATCATAGAGTATTAAAGTATTCTTATATATTTAATTGAAAAAATACATACATATGAATCATTGCAATCCAATAAGGCTATCACTCACTAACATAGTAAACATTTTCACATGATTTCACACCGACACAGACCACGCTATATGACCGTACCAAATGAAGAACACAAAACGACTGTCTGTTAGCGGAAATCGAATTATAAGTGTGCATTAGGAACGACACATAATATCCAATCACTACTTTACTTCATTAAATATCGCATTATTCGTGACGTCATCCACGTATGATAAATCGTTTGTTTCATTTTCATAATGTTCACACAACATTTCACGAATGTTTACGAGTACGTGTGATCTAGAACGTACTGCACACGCCACGCGGAAAAAATATTTATCGCATTTGTACTTTTTCACCGATCAACCTTATAACACATATGTTTGATCATTACAAGTTATTATAATTAAGTATACCTCAGTTTTAAAAATGTCCTTGCCTCTTAATTACAGAATAATGTAGCTTACCGGCTAAAGTAAACAAAACAATTCTACAAACGCTTAGTTTTGCTAGTACAATAGTAGTAAAGATCCCTTTTGAAGTTTTTATGCCTTTTACATATTCATAGGTATATAAGAGAATGTATGTTACAAAAGTGCGCACTTACATATGCAACATTTCAGTATTACTTCACAATAGTGATCTTTAGATCTCTCTCAAAGGTTAGTAAGGTTGTAGCGTAAGCTGTATGCAAATTCTATCTCTGTAAATAATGATGCTTTTATATTCTTTCCATAAATAGAACATTTTATAGCTTCTGTCATAATAGGGTGTGCAATCCAACAAAAAATTCTATAATACTTTAGTTTACAACAATACTGTTTTTTTTCAATACGTGGAGGTAGATTTGGGCACTCTCAGTAATGAAATTAATACAGAATTCCTGAAAGAAAGGTTACTAGTAGCCAGTGTGTTTTGTTCTTTCATCAAAATAATTGAAATACACGTTTTAGTTTATCACTTGTTTGTTTAAAAATCTGTCGGATTTAGAGCTGTGTTTATTTTATTTGTATCTGGTCAGGTCGAGTCCATTCTAGCGATTTTAATACAACCGACACGAAAAGAGGGTTAGAATGTGATTGAAGTCATGATAATCTGGTTTTAAAATTAATAACCAAAAACTCCAGTGTTATGAAGATTAATTATTTTCCGACGGAAACTGCAGATTTGGTTTATCATACATGTTTCACAACCTTTAGAATTTTTACAAGCGAGCAGGGGATTAGTATGCTTTTTATATTTTGTCGTTACATGGGTTATCCTTAAGTAATTAAATGGCTTGGCTAAAAATATATCATGTAACAAAAACCTGTGACCATTTCTAAGACTGATGTCCAAATGTCTTAAATATTTCTTGAACTTAATTTACGAATCGACGAACTAGATGGAGCCCCAACATAGATAAATCAAATGACATACTCAAACATAACAAAATAACGGCTTCGTCATATCATGAGATTATGTAGTAAGTTAATCGCTAGAAAAACAGGTGTCATCAGGGATTAAATTAGATTTTGAACATTGAATTTGATTTACAAAATATTTAAGAAATTTACTTTGTGTCTTAACATTATGCGGTCTTATCCTGTCTGATACATCTGGATGCGACTAGATACGATTAACGATTCAAATATTCACAGAGATTTTCTTATATAATGATATTTTTTAATAATAAAAAATCTTGCCATTGTTCTTGATCGCTGTGAATATATTATGTAGATGTTTTATTGCGTGGACCAAATTATAAGCATATCCCTATTTGTGACTCACAGCAATCAAGAAAATGGTGATTAATATAGTATAAATAAGTGACTTACCAAAGTGTTCGCTTTCAGGTTGAGGGCTTCCGTCTCTCAGGGCATAGTCGGCCTCATCAGGAGCCGCCGCGCGCGCCCCGCACCAGGGCACGCAGCAACGGAATAACCCCCCTCCCACCACCTTGCTGCCGGCACCACACCTCCCAATCTATACACTGTACACTTCACCGGCCCGTACATACACTTTTCCAACTTATACACTTTACACTTTGACACCATTCGCATCACTAAGATTTAAAAAATTAACGAATAGAGATCAGTCTTGGAAGATGCATTTCTTGATATGTCTAGTGACTTAAGAAAATATATTAAAATATGTTGAAATCTAAAGTTAGTCGTCAAGTAACCTGATTATTAAAAATATAATTTGTTTCGCTTTCGGTTCACTTATGGTTATAAGAGTGTTAAGATTTAAGAATAGAGGACTAATGAACACAATTTCAAAGATTTCAAGTGAGAAATAAGTAATTTTTTGCCAGTTTAAATTCACGTAATATTTTCGTGGATACAAGAAATTTATAAAAAAAAAACAAAAAAACTTTTTCTTACCACGTTTCATTGGCGAGGACGAATAATATTTGGTCCCTTTACCGGAACAAAAAAATTCACCTTCCTGAGGGTACATAAAGGAGTATGAGCGAATACTTTAATTTTGATAGGAATGCAACGATTATCAAAATGACGGCAGTGGAATTATTCAGTGCTATCATCACTCGTTCATATTCGCTTAGAACTAGAAATTCTCTATCGACTTCTAAACCAACATGTCACTTGGAAATGAAACGGAAAACTTAGTTTTTGCCGCATAATATATCATTTCTTTATTCAAACATCCCAAGAAATTGAAGATTGTCACTAAAATAGGAGTTTCAGGTCCCAGTCTGATACCTTTGGTGAAATTATAAATACGTTTGCATTGTGACGCTTGGATAAGATTATGTCATATCTCCTACTACTTTATGTTATCGGTAAGAGTCGATGTGGTTTATTAACGCTAAATTTCCACAAAGGCTTTTAGTTTATTGCACTTAAAGCTAGTTTAAACACATATTTCAGTGCGATATCAGAGAATAGCCATAAAGGTGTAATCCTCGGCTCAGTAATTTCAATTTGCAGTCTTAAAAGTTAAAACTTTGACTCTGACTTTGACGTCGTGTTCACCACGTTTGACAGTAAGAAAATAAATTATTTATTGGCATCCGCGAACGTTATTGATTTAAAATATCATATAAAAATATATATTATATTTTGAATTGAATAAACTGGCTAAAAAGATTTGACGTAAGTGCAAATTTGTAACACTTTTGAAGTAGCTGCCCTTACGTCACAGCTTTGTATTTTCGTATCTTGTCGCCATATTTTTTAAATAAGCGTTTTCACGGTTTAAATGATCAGTGTATTTTATATTTTATTTTTCGATGTGATACTTCTAAAATAAAGTCATTACATTTATTATTATTTGTAGGTAAGTATGTAGGACGGATGAATATATATAATTTGAGGTGGTTTTTCGGAAGCTATTCAACTTGGGAGTCACCGTCGAGAAGAACTCAAGAAATTTGATTTTTTTATTTTAAATACATCATTATAATCGCGTATATAAACATTGTTTTTACCTTCAAAATAGCGTGAACAATACAGAATCATATATCATAAAGTCTTATGATTGTGACAAAAAGATAATCACACGTATTTCTTGGCAAAGTGCCAATTAGTCACAATTCCTCATACAATTATTAATGATGGAAACAAGCACTTGTCTTATGTAGAAATAGAAGTACTTTATTCGTGTCTTCAATCATCTAGGTACAGCGTCGAGAGAATTATTAAAATAACAATTGAGAAATTAATATCGAACTCATGTATTCCATTCTTAGCAGACATTTACATTATTACTGTGTGTCTGATTTAGATTAATTCTAATACACATACTTATGTTATATCAATAATAGATACATATTATGTACTTAATTACTATTTATTTTAATTATATGTTTAATTACATTTACTCTGTATGTGTACTGAACTATATTAACTATAGGAAACAATATACAACGCCGTCTTTACTCAATGATTATTAAGTCACTGCACTGTGCAATGGATAGGTGCATAAGTGGTAACGGACATTAAGACGTAGTTTAAGACTTCTATCACTATAAATCACTGAAGTAGTTCTGTTATCACGTATTGCTTACAATGATTTTTATTTATTCTTTCATCAATTTGACTGGTTCATTGTTTGCGTTAATAATCTTCTTAAAAACATACAGAAGATCGCTACAGTCTCGAATAAGGGATTATGCTGAAGCTGTTATACTATTTTTTAATATTAAGGAATTTATTAGCAATAATCAATTGCTTAACGTCACACATAACACAGAAATTACTACCTACTAATTCAACTAAATAAAATTCGACTACTTTAAACTGGGCATAGCTAATGTGCTAGCAACTAGTATATAAATAGAACTATTTTTAAACTGTTACATTAGATGACTTCATTCATCTAAGAAATCTTACAATTTGAACTAGGCTACTTTTGACTGAAGTTAAATCCCAATTCAAGGACAAGAGCATATATCTTTTATCTAAAGATGATACAATATAATCGTACTGACGACCTTAACCTTCACAAAATCGCTACTCCTACAACCTTGACGCTGCGAACTGGAAACAATGGTCAATAAATTGGAGGAAAAATCATAACCTCCTAATATCTAGCCACATATGGCATAGCCACCAATAGTGACAATCAATTACTGCTAGTTGAGCGGTCGTTGAGTTCAATTGCTTGCTTCAATTTTGCAGTCGTCATCACGTGTCATGAGTATGGACACAACGCCAAAATGAGGTTAGTAGGCGTATCAAAGTCGTACCTGTCTAAACAAAGACCTTTTCTATATTGTTTACATTGAGTACATGTAACAAAAAATATATTAAAAGTTATTTTAAGTTTATGTGAGTTTATGTTTATTAAAATATACATAAACTTGACAAAATTTAATATAATGGTTAGTTCAAGTACATTAATTTGTATGTTTTAATAAATGAACGATGCACAGTTGTAGGACAAGTTTGGGGCCATTCAAAGCCGATTCAAGATCGAGAAGGTCAAGACAAGTGTAGATCCTAAGTGAGCTTCTTTTTTAAATTCTGCATTAAAAAGTAATAAAGTCTTAAAAGAAACAATATTTGCAGTACTTAAGCGCTGTCTAGACTTCTCGAATTAGATTGGATTTGTTATTTTAATTACACAAGTTAAATTGAAAACCATTTTAAAATTTTTATGATGTTTACAAATAAGAATATTTCATAAATTATTAACAGAATTTCACAGAAACTAAGATCTGGATCACAAGAGCTTTGAAAGTAAAAAAACCGCATCAAAATCGATGAATTCGTTTAAATGCTGCGGTGACACGGACACATAAACACACAGGTACTTCAAACTGATAACACCCCTATTTTTGCGTCGGGATATAAGAATACTGTTCTAAACATTGTAGAGACACTGAAACGTGGAGTGAACTAGTTCACATAATCTCTTCTAAGCTGTTAGCTTGCGTTGTATAATTTAACTGCATTCATAAAACTCTTATCAGTCAGATTTCGTGGCATATAAAAATTATCATCGTCGAAAGAAAATATTTTCGCCGTGTCGTAAAATTGAAGGTCACGTTGAGTTATGATTCAATAAACAAGGTTTTTTATATTACTCCTTTTTTAATAACGCCCAACGAAAAAGGGGGTGTTATAATTAAATTTTAAATAATTACTTTTAAATATTTATTTGATAAAGATATTGCTAGACTTATATGAAACCAGTATTTGTAGCTTTTTTATAACATACTAGCGACGCGCCCCGGCTTTGCACGGGTATAAAACATATATGAAAAACCTTCCTCTTTAATCACTCTATCTATTTAAAAAAACCGCATCAAAATCCGTTACGAAGTTTTAAATATTGAAGCATACAAAGGGATATAGGGGAAGAAAAAGCGACTTTGTTTTATACTATGTAGTGATGTCGATAATTCGTAACATTTCTTGATGTTTATATTATCATATTAATTATATTATAGGCAAGAAATAAACTAATAATATCTTCTTTGAGTTTAATCGAAACGAAACAATTCTATACAGAGACAATTGAAACCAAACTTAAGTACAGTATGATTGATTCAACAAATAGGTCATATTGATTTGTTTATAAAATGATACTAATTGTAAGTATAGAGTTGTCAGTAATACATACCAGAAGATTTTGAAATCTTTTTAGTTTTTTTATACTTATATTAATATTTTATTTTTTATTTAACCAATGGCTAACAACTTTTTTAATCTTGTTTGATGAAAATATAGACAAATATAAAAATCCTGAATTAAAGATCAAAATAGGAATCGGAATAGGACACTTCAGCGACTTTGGTAACAAAACCGACAATAAAGAAAAGTTTCAATATGCCGTCGTCTAGTTTACGTAACATACAAATATGTAATATAGGACGAGTGTGAATGGTGAGGTAGGGGCTGATAGACCTGGAATAGACCCAGAGCTTACTTCAAAAGCACCCACAATCGGCGAGCATGTAAGATGAATATATTGAAAGTGGATGAAGCGAAAGAAATATGTAGGGATCATGGGAGGTGGCAGTCTGTAGCCACTGCTTACCCCTTTGGGAAATAAGCATGATAAAATAAATAAAATATAAATATATTATATAACAGATGTGGGTAAATAATAAGTAAAATTCTGATCACGTGTTTTTATTTCAGACCGTTTTTTACGACGCTCAGAGTAAATTAAGTAAATATATATTTACAGTTTGTAAGTAATTATCTGTCCGTTGATAAGTCAAGCCTTTGTCTGCGTAGCATTACAATGAAACTCACGTCCTATCATGTATAAAAAACCAAAATATTTAATGAAAAGCTTTTCAGAGGCTTACAAAAATAATAAGCTTAAGTAAATAATCTTTCGCATTTATGCTAGATATTTATCGATGCCTACTTATAAAGATTTACATCTTCGATTGCAACAAAATAACTCAAAAAGTAATGGACTGGATTTCAATATTCTTACATCTATAAGAAGTTTGATTGTTTCCGTGTGACAAACCTAGGCTATATTTCGCATAGGTACTCGCAGATTTAATTATATCTTTATTGAATCGGAAGCAATCCGCCGCCCATGGACACCCTCAACGCCCATTGGGCCACGGGTGCGTTTGCGGCCACAAGTTTTCTGTTTTTATATTGTATTTATTCAAATAATCTGTTTACACTGTTACATGGATAACGTATCAGCTATATTTATTTTCACCCTTCTGAAGGCTCAAAACTTTTTCTATTTATTTTCTTTACGGTTCTACCTTCAGGCCTTAGAATAAGTCTTTTGAGGCAGTTTGTTGTATAATTTTAAATAACCTAAGGGACTTTTATATATTTTTTGTATCTTATACAGACAATTAATTAGGTACCTACCCCTTTGAGAAATAATTTTGGTTCTATAAATATTTGAGATAATATTTTTATATCGTATCTTTTATCAGGTATAGTTTTATTATAACTACAAAGAGTCGGCAAACATTAAACACTTAGAATTCGTGGAAAATTCGGTTGAGGCCTAATACGCATTTTCCGGTTAATTTGTTCAGGAAGTAGAAAAACCGCTCAAACGGCTATATATAACTAATAAAATGACTCAACAAGTTGGCCTAGCACGTTAACGACGAAACAGGTGTACCTAATGTAAGCCGTATGATAAACTAAATTTTACACAATATTAGCACCACGCCAGCACTAATGAACGTATTTTACTGGCCGATTATCAGATTAAACTTATCTTATATGTCGTAACGTCGCTAATTTTACCAACTTAACCCATTAGTGAACCGATAGCATGTTATCTTTACCAATTGAGAATTAGCGTACAAATTCACACACAACACAGGGTTTATAAGCCGCACAGCTCAGCACGGCTAGCTTGCATTCGCGTACATGATCGTCGAAGAACGCGGCTGCGGAGCGGTGTCGCGACAGCCGGCACAGCACGACTGACGGCGGATGGCGCCTCTCACCCTACCGTGCGAGCGGGACGCACATACATTCCTTCCTTTACTACAATTTTAGCCCTTCAATCCTCCAACTTAACTCCGATTTACCTTGCTCATGGCAGAGCTGTTCCACGGATGTTCGTTCTACTACAGCAAGAGATAGAGATGCTGTGGTCCGGTCTATTGGCGATATATTGAACGTGCATTTGACTGTTGTTTGACCGTGAATGAAATCATTCCCTGCATCACTGACAATACGGAGATTTTATTTAGCTTCATTGTTATCATGAATGTTAAACAGTCAAAAGTTCTGAAGCATAGTTCACAATAAAGATACTATTGTTTTACTTTTGATGTTTTTGCAATTAAATGTGTAATATGATCGTTTACGTAAGGTCAAAGACGTTATATTGAAGATCCTTTTAAATAAAAAGCTTTATTTTGTTCTTTTAGAAACTTGGACAAAACTATAAAGTTGTTTCAGAACTGAAATAAAATGTTAGTACTCCAAAGTGGAACATTTCGTAGAGTACCCTATTCCGGCAGGACAGCGTGACCTCCCTGTTTTATATGTAGCAATCCACCTTCACAATACGTTAATATTTTTAAAAAACAGTACCCATTACTTCTTTATAAATCTACTGTACTAAGTATGATTTTGATGATTAGTTTGACTTTAAGAAAATAAATGCGAATTCTTGAAATACAAGTGAAGTTAAAGACGATT
The DNA here is from genome assembly GCA_912999735.1 of Aporia crataegi. Lineage (NCBI taxonomy): Eukaryota > Metazoa > Arthropoda > Insecta > Lepidoptera > Pieridae > Aporia > Aporia crataegi. Next base: position 2,029,230 of record OU538742.1, read on the forward strand.
CCTGTATACCCGCCGACATGAAAATTACAAATAAGTATACCTCATAATTAAAAAACTTCATAAATTGTAGCTAATATTCATCTCGTTCACTTCAGCTTTCAAACGAAAAATTCGCATCAGAATCAATCCATTATTTTAAGAGCTACGAAGCTAAAGATACATACATATATCCCACACACGTCAAACTGATAATACTCCTTTTTGTGTAGGTTATTAAAAATACCTAAAATTAATATGACAATAACTGTTTAATATGAATTTAAACTGAATAAATACAAAAGGCCTTAAGTAATGAAAATATAATATTAACAGTGTTTAACAGTATACGTAGGTATATGTTAAAATCCGTTCAGAAAATCCAAGAGAAAAATATACCGAGGCGAATATCGACTTTTCTTAAATAAAGTGCTTCACCTGAAGCTACAACTCTACATAAAACAGTTTATTTACTCCCGACGACAATTTTCCTCCAATATCGAGTATTTGTATCCTTTCAAATGCAAGGAAATTTCTAGGAAACATCTAAGCTTAACCTTTATTATGAAATTGTAACTGAAAGTTTCCAGTACATCATCACTACATAGTATAAAATAAAGTTTCTTCCCCTATATCCCTTTGTATGCTTAAATCTTTAAAACTACGCAAAGGATTTTTGATGCGGTTTTTTTAAATAGATAGATTGAAGAGAAAGGTTTTTATATATGTTTTATACCCGTGCAAAGCTGGGGCGGGTCGCTAGTTTTAAAGATTTAAAAACGTACCTTACATTTCTAGACCTATTCCTTAAGAAATGTATGCAAAACATAATAGATGTTGTTAGTAGTTAAAAAAAGAAAAATCTTGGTTCTACTAACCTTTACAATAGATCATTTAATGATGAATTTGATTTATTAGAATGATTTTTGACTTTGCATAGTGAATTAATCAATACCACTCCAATAGAACAATGTATATTCAAGAACAATTAAAACGCAGTCAATTACACCCAGTAATTACGTATAGACTATGACTGAAGTATACCACGATTGAACTAAAACCAGATATAGATGGCCTCTGATCTAAATTGACGATAATTAAACTGAACAGTATAAATTATTTTTAGCCAAACTTCTACAATTATATAACATTAGCACTTACTCGCGATGTCGTCTGTAGCAATTTAATGTAAGAGTATTGATAGCTTTACGTATGTAAAAGAATTTTTCCCTTTTTAATATGAATATTAATTGGTAAGTATAAATATATCAATGTTCGTATTTTACATAAGACAAAAGTATAGATTTAAGACAATGATGACTTAAAGTCATTTGAAGTGAGTGTGTGTGTCTTTGAACTTAATTAGAATTTTTCTGTTATATGAAAGGTTACTTGATCAAGAGTTTACTTGGCTTTAATTTCATAAAAATCAGTAAGTTAAGGAAATATCCTAATACAAAATGTCGCAGGTTTTTTCAACTTTCTTTTATTTCAATGATTATGTCATCAATACATTTTCCGAGAATCAAAAACAAATATTTTCTTATCTAGTGAATTTTGCAGTTAATCTGTCAATCTAAACAGCGAATAGCTTTCAAAAGTTATGAATATTTTATTTGAAATAAAACATTAAAAAGACGCAAAAACTCTATTGAAATGAATAATATGTTACCGCAGCGCCTATTCGTAGCCAAACCGAATTACTATTTATAACATGAATATAAATAATAAAGTAATAATCATGAACAGCAGACGCCGATTAAATTGACGAGTTATTATTGATGTTAAAATCTATACGCATATTGAATTAGTAACCAAACTAAAAATATCAATATATTTTTATGTTAGCTGAAAACTATAGTGTGTTTGAAACTAGATATACATTTGTTTGTATGTTCGGGCATCATAAGATTTTGAAAAATGTAACGCAAAGTAATAGCTCATTGTTCACTTGAAAAAAAACTAAGAAACTCGGACAAACTTATTTTATTTTACTATACAAAGTCAAACTTTGTTTTGTCTTTGTTTTTACTTTTGTATGCAAACTGTATCAAAATCTATAAAAATTGGACACCAATTTGTATATTTAGATTTTTAAATGTAGTTTACGCTAGGTTAACTGAAAATCTCCTATCGAAACATTGATAAACTGATAATTTACAAACGGCCGAAGAAAATTCTTGAATCTTAGCCAAGAACAAAAAATACAAGATCAAAATTGGTCCATCCTTTTAGCTTGGATGCCAGAATAACAAATTATATACATTTGGTAAAACAGCTTATATGCGATATACATAAACATGATCTTCCGTAATCTCTAGAGAGGCATGGAACTGATATACTGCGTCTGTTTTACTGATCATTTTCTTTACAGGCAAGTAAGATATCGGCCTTATGTCCTTTCTAAAACAGCAAGATATTTCATTTATTGTATTAGGTATTAAATCTACAACTTTCCGCGGAACATGCATTGAATATTAGACGTACATATGTACAAAGTCACGAAGACATTACATTATATTTATAACACAGGCCAGCTGGTGTTAAGAATTAAACAAATAGATACAATTTTTCATCGTACATCTTCATAATTTCCCCACGCTGTAACTTTTCCACGACAAGAAAATTCAATTATATTAATTTAAGTGAGATGAATGCAAAATTAACGAAGCTTATCTTATATAGATTATCTTATATATATAGATTATAGCTATTCTTGGCAATAATACATTCTTTTATTAAGAAAAATCGCAATCGGTATCAACAATAGGTAGTCATCTCTTGAACAAACGAAAATTGTGTAGATAAAGGCAAAATAATAATATATTCTTCATCCAACGAAGAGGCTAAATCTCACTTTTCATCGCTGAGGTCACCAGTGAAGCAAAGCAAAGGATCATCTAGCATGGTTTCAGTAGTACAAAATACGAGACCTGAGTGTCGTGTCTCACTTGATATGTATAATACATGTTTTCTATCTTCTCTCAAAAACTAGATGATTTTTTTTTAATTTTATCTCTTAATGTATCAAATTTGCAATCAGTGCACCAATGCAAATATTATAAAACGAGGCACGTTAGTCATTATAAAATCTAGACTCGAAACAACTAGAAATGTTATCTTGCTATATTTTTTTTTATCACGTTGTTATATTACTTTTTAGTTTTATGCAAATTTCTGAGAATTAGTTTAAAAGGACTAACGAATAACGATTTCAACTCCATGTGACAGGAATTGTTATATCTTTGTTCATCCAAATGCCTTCTACAATCTACTTTGAATAATCTGAATTATTCTATCTTTCCGGAGCCATTGTACATGAAATTTGTGGCATTCTAGATGTTTCCTGGTAAACACAAAAGACTAGGCTTTTATTCAAAGCCTGAATAAGCCTTGTGTAGCAAATGTCTACGAGATGCTACGAACCCATATGGTAAGACCTTATAACTTAAACAATGTCATCGTCCTTTCAAATAATAATTGTTAACTATAAGAAACAGTTAATTATGGATACAGATAAATATTTGAAGGCTTCCAGTATACTTGTAGCCATCAAAGAAACATTTCTATATCGACTTTTCAGATAATTTTTCGCTTTATAAGCAAATGTCCTGCCAGCATTCAACCAGGCGTGAATCTAAAAATGATCAGTCTAACTCATGATAAGTAACTATATAGGGTTATACTTTGTATCAAAATATTATAAAAATACAAATATCTTAATATATTTAACTTTAGGATTGAAATTGTAATTAAAACCACAAATATATTTCTACAATTAGCAATAGATATTATCTCATGAATAAATTTAATGTATAATAATTTCCGAGCTTTAGCACAATACCAAGAATTTCTAATTAGGTAAATGTAGGTGAAACGTAGTCATAATTTACGCATGAAACCTTAGTTCAGAAAATGAAACAATTAAATAACAGACAGATTATAATTGTATATATAGAAAAGCACCTCGGGGATGAATACTAATGATACAGCCTTATTTAGTCTTCTCAAAAATAAAGGTAGAATTGAATGCTAAATTTTTAAGTACTTTCAATGTATATACAAAATAAAACCTACTTGGGCTAGGCTTCCTAGATAGACGGACAGACAAAGGCATGAAAATCTTAGCTTCTTTTTATGAAAAAGTGATAACCCGTAACATATCTTCCCAAATGAAGTAGATGAATGTAGTCCTCTGTACCTACTCAACCGAAACATTTATTTGTTTCCGGGGATTCGAACCCAGAAACTCCAGCGCAACACGCAAACGCGTGGTACCACTTGCCCATGGAGTAATTTTGCATCAAATAAAGAATGTATGTATAATATCTAAAAAATGTAACTGAAAAACATACCACAATTTTTTTATTATCATACGATGCGTTGGCGTACATAAGCATTAAATAACTGTCACACCTGCGGAAAATATTACTTTATGTGTTTATTTTATTTTGAGTTATAAATCTATTGACGCGTTTCAAATTTTTAAAGATGAAAATTTCGAATAGTTATTTCTATAATATTTTATAATCTTAACATTTTCACACTGTCATTTATTAAATGGCCAAGAAAAGAAAATAAAAAAATCTTGGATGCGTTTAAGTTATTTTAACCTCAGATATTAAAGTATTTCGAGTTTCCATACAAATACACAATAAACCCACATGTATGAAAAAGAACCTCATGTGAACGACTCGACCGATTAGGTTCATTACTTTTTCATTGTATTCGTAATTGCCAGGAGATTAAAAGTCACCAAGAGGTTGAATTTTGGTGAAAATCATTTTTTGGTGAAATGAATGTAAGCTTCAGCCTATTAATTCACATATATATGAGGAAGAAGAAAGAAAATCTCTATTAGTGTTATATACCTATTAAGCCTGTATAGTCGTTTTAATACCTAAACAGTTTAATATATTACTAACTGACCCGGGGAACTTTATACCGCCAATAAAAGATAGAATGGGTATAGTAAGCTATCCTTGGAAGGTACATATGTATGCCACCAAGGACTTTAGTACATCTGTCAAAGAGGAATATCCCGTCATGCATTGTTTTGTTATATCTCAAAGGGATTAGGCAGCGTCCTCGATGAAAGCTCCCAGATACTTTATCCTGTATTAACTAAGAATATTGAATTCGAATGGGCATAATAATTTAAAATACCAAACGGAATTTGTACTAATAAATGAGAAATTATGACAGTTAAACATTTAAAAACTGACAGTTATGTCAAACGCTATAACATAACATTAGAAAAATTTATATTGTCATTTAGTTTTCTTAAGTTTTATAATGTTCCGTGCAACTTTTTAATTATTTATTTCATAAGAACTTTCTCCAGATAATAACAAACACAAAAAAAGAATTATCCAATTTAGTATTATCGTTCAGAAGTAATGCGCTTACATACATTTCGGTGATTCATTTTTATTTATATAGATTCTAATTTCCAATACCTCGAATTCTTTTTCCTTTCTTCGTCAGAAGACAAAATGAAAAGATTTTAAAAACAAAAAAGACGACTTCGTAGAATATACTTCAGTAAAAAGAAAATCATGTTCCGATTCCAGTTATAATCGGCAACCATCCTTTGTTACAGACAAGAGTCTTTCCTTGCCACATTTAATAGTTTTAAGTTATATAAAATATTCTCTTGAAAATATTTTTCTTTAAATCTTTTACCTTTATTCAGACTTACGTTGTATAAATATTACTTCTATAATTTGTCAAAATATCTCTATAAACCAAATATAACAATTAAAACCATAAAATTTTGCATGTAACTTGTCGAAGTAAAAGTCTGTTAAGCATGTGAAATTTACATTATCTGAATAGAATAGGGAATATGAATTTTGCATACTTGGTTGAGTATTTTGTTCGCGTATCCAATATTTAAAGTCTATAGATATCTGTCTGTGGTCTGTCTGTATGAAGAAGGTTATTAAAATCTCAGATATCTGGCTGTATTTTTTAAGATAATGGTGAAGAGAACTACACATACTTGCAACTATACATAATCGTAGTAATAAAGTGTAGGGAAAAGCCAAGATGATTTACGAGGGATGGAAGAGATTTTTTTATTGCATTGTTTTCTTTCTTATGTAACTAAGTGTTAATAAATAAATATTTTACTCATCAGAAATTTAGTAGCAGAAGAGCAACACTCTGAAATTATAACTACGAGTCGTAGATTTTTAATTAATAACACCCCGTTTGCATTAATTAAGAAATCTTAGTAAACACAAGGTCTCGCCGACCTTGTCTTCATCCCTTTGATTAAACTCATGGGACACTGAATTAATCAGGACTCAGCGTGATAACTGTCAATTAAACTAAGTCTCTTTTGTCAAAGATATTTGAAATTAATGTACACATTACTTTTAGAAGCACTGAGGAATTTAGAGAGGATTGTAGATTTCATCTAGGTTCTAGAGTATTAATAAACAAACCAGCAATAATATTTGTGAACAAACCACTTATCGTTAGTTATTAAACTTATAACTAAACTATCTTAATGTTTGCAAAACTTACTAGCTAATACCGTCACAGGTGAATTATTTTATCTAAGGTTTACCTTGAACCACTTTTTTCCGTTTTCCGTAAAAATTAAGCAGTTCAAATCAAAGTATCCAATGTCCTAATCCAATTATTATAATGCTAAATCCATCCCGTAGCTTTACAATGATGTCCAAACATACACATACCCACAGGATAATTTGTTGCATATTAAAAAAAGGATACAAAAATTTCAAATCTCTTTGGTACAGAATCTTGCATCTTGCAACTTCGCTTACCTGGCTGATAAAATAAATATTTTATCATTATGCCTATTTCATTTAATTTAATCGAGTTAGCATATTGAAAAATGAGATTTTGGAAAATTACAGAGTAATTATAATGTCTTTTTATTTTATTTTAATACCATGTGGTTCTATTTGCTATAATGTAAGTATAAAAACTAATTTATACAATTTTGGTAAAAGTAGTTTCATCTGAATAATAATCTAAAATAATATGACAATTCGAACTATGTTTTAAAAAGCTATTTAATTAAGAGTACATTCCATCAAGACCAGTGTGAGGTTTTCCCTAAAACCACATCAATCGCAATTGGGTGACGGGATCTTTGCTATTAGAGATATTTCTTTTTAATACCGACAATGTGAGGTGCTTCTACCAACAATGTATTAGATAAAGGTACATTTGCTGAGAGATAATAACATTGAACAATGGTAGTTTAATTACATTCATAATTCTACATAGCTTGGTAATTATGAAGATTATGATCGAAAACTTGACATACACCAAATAATTAAATCTATAATAATAAGAATAATTGGGACAACTCACATACATTGCTCTGACCCCAAAGTAGCTGAAGCACTTGTGTTATGGTAATCACGAACAACGAGGGCACCACATTAAATACATATATAAGTTTATAAACAACCAAGACTCGGAAAAAAACATTTGTGCTCATCACACAAATTAATGCACCTACCAGGATTCGAACCCGGGACCTTTCGATGCAGAAGGCAGAAGAACTACCAATTGCGCCAATCGGTCGTCAAATCTATAGACATCTACAAACGTTGGCCTGTTACATTGAAAATTTATGTAGGTATATACGAGACTTAAACGTATGTACGTACTTGAAAACTACTAAACAGGTTTGGGGAATTCCAACCTACGGATGAGATTATTTTGAACTTGTTACTCACTCTTTACCAATTCATTTGTTTTCTTACTTATGGCCTAGATTTTATTTTTTATTTTTCTTTATCAGTAGCTGTATTAACTACTATTTATCTTCTAATATATATAAATTACATGTCACGTTATTTGTCCGCGATGGACTCAACTACTTAACCGATTTTAATCAAATTTGCACACCTTGTGCAGTTTGATCCAACTTGAAAGATAGAGAGCTAACATCTTCATTTATAGTTGCAATATTATTTTATTGCAAATTCGTTTCCTCATACATTTTCTATGGAATGACGTTTTAGGTGACACGTTTTTATTCGGCACTCTAAAGCGATACGAAGTTCGCGGGGTGCACTAGTTAAATTATATATGTAAACTGTCTTATCACTAATGTATGAAAATTCCTCTGTAAATAACGTCATTCGGAATTTCCATTATAATCGGATAAACAAGTCCAATAAAATGCATATATTGATCACGTGATCCTCTTTTGACGGCTAGTTCATATTGAAAGTGTATTCAATCGTCTTTTACAAAGAAAACTATTCATGACTGCGTATTGCGAGGCCGTACTTTGTGAAATTGAATGGCTGCTATCGTATTTTTCTTTAATTTATCCAGTGAGTTTGATAGATGAAGTTGTTTCAACGTTTTAAGGCAAAGCAAAAAGGACGTGATCTACATTAAAATTTTCAACTAGCTACATTTTGAGTTAGGAAAATTCCTACGATTTGTCATTTGATTTTTCAAAATATTTCTCTCAATAACACTTCAAATCATATTTTAAAATAGAAAGGTTTTCTCGAGTTTTGCACGTATTATTATTATTAGTAGGAATATAATATGTGACATTTTTATTTATCAATGGCAATTTTTATTTGTTTCAATCATGTTATGAATTATGCTTTAAATATAGCTAATTCAGGTATTATTACCCTTTCTATAGAAACTGTTACAATCATAATATTAAAACAGAAGAAATAAGCAGAAAATATACGCCTAATAACTGATGACAGTGCGAGAACTAAGTGCAGGCATTACGCTATTGTGTTCCTCATTATTGTCTCTACTTCCGCACACCGCATTGTATTCTTTAATCTTAACTATATATATATATATATATATATATATATATATATATATAATAAAAGCGTACTATGTATGTATGTTACTATGTATAATAATTGACAACTCAAGACGTTCGATTGGCGCAATTGGTAGTGCTCCTGCCTTATGCATCAAAAGGTCCCGGGTTCGAATTACCCGGTAGGTGCATTAATTTGTATGATGAGCACGAATGTTTGTTTCCGGGTCTTGGTTGTTTACATATATATGTATTCATTGTGGTACCCTCATTGTTTTCGATTACCTTAACACAAGTGCATCAGCTACGTACTTTAGAATCAGAGTAATGTATGTGAGTTGTCCAAATTATTATGTATAATAAAAGTCAATATGTCTGTACATAGGTACCATAAATTACTTACCTGCAATAGATCGTGATAATATAATGTCCTATCTAATATTTTTATTCTGTTTGGAAACCCTTATCTCCGAAGCAACCTAGTAAATTATTAAAGTTTTATACAGTACATAGAAACATGGACTGGAGTAGTATCAGAAAAACACCCATGCGACAGATCTCCGTCTATTTTACTGATTATTTTAAATCAATATGTAATCACCCTTGTAATCCTTGTTATTGTTATAATCCTTGTTATAAGCCTTGCTGTATCTTGGAAACAAAATATTTTTGTTTCCCCGAAAATCCAATACACGATCGAAGCGATCAGTAGTAATTACGCTATAGGCTTTTATTAGCTCAAAGAACGAAAAGATATTATCTTTTAAATATTAAGTACCGTTTTTGCCAAGTTGCTGGCTAGTAAACTGTAATAATTATGAAATTATATCCGGCACTTCTTTAATGACATAGGCAAAGTGGCCACATAATTTATAAGCTTTATTATATAGCAAGGGCTCTTAACATTAAGGAAAAAAGAACAATACTGTAACGTGTTGTCCAAAATAATTATGAGATATGGAAAAGATTTTATATGAGTATATTTAATATATTAGTATAATTTATAATATTTTTGCGTTATCTTTTGAATGTGAACCTTTTAGGATCTGAAAAGGACTCAATAATGGATGATTATAATTCAATTTTAAGTATCTAATCCATGAAAGTCTAACATAATTATTGATTTGAAAAGAATACATTTGTTTAAATAAGTTCTAGTTTTAAATTCTAGCGACTGATTTACGACATTAGGACAACCCCAGCGACATATAATAATTATGTTAAGCTTTATCCTTATTGTATGTAATTTTTGATTAAAATATAGATAAAAAAAAATAATTCGCAATTTATATTGAAGGATATAACTAGACAATATAAAAACAACATTATCAAAATATAATATATATATATATATATAATGGCGAAATTGAAAACACTAAGGAATTGAGCTCGCAATTCGATCAGGTGAACTATCTTAATAAATAGGTAAGAATAATATTATTCAATTAAATAAAGATTGTTTGAATTTAATCGTATCTCAACTCACACATCGGGCAATCCACACCATCCATTCCACCGATAGAATTGCTTACCTGCGAAAGAAAATCAATATCTATTTCAGAAATGGAATTCCAATCATATGAAAGTATTTCTAGATTAATTAAGTCAAGGTAACTGAAATTATATTTCATTTTCTTTGCAACTTTGTACAAATGGCTAATGTAATTAAAAGTAACTAAAGATTACATAGAAAAGTGACCCTTAACACAAACTGCCCAAGTACAACCCAAGAACCAAAAACATGATTCAGAATTTAGATTTTAATTAACCTACCTGATTTATAAAGCTAACTAATTAATTATTAATAATTAATATAAATTTCTATGAAATTTGCATAAAATAGTCAACTAAAGGGTATTTATAAATATTAATCTGAGGTTCAGTCATATTCATTGTCATCTTAGCAAAGTATACTTTAAATGATGATTCCGTTTTTTATTATTATTACGGAAAGTAAACTTTAGCATAATAATTAAAAGCTATAGCTAAAATTAGCTTTTCGAATTGTATATTTAGTTGTAAATTGGCATCCTGTCAAAGTTGTAGTGCCATCTACGGATTGACCCTTAGGCGGTAGCATTTCATGAATTATATTTCCATTTTGTGAGAATAGTCTGCTCTGTTAATATTATCTTCAGCTATCACAATATCTCGTTAGCTGGTAACGACGATGAAGTTATGGCCTTTACCTTACGGTGTGGTAACGAATACAATGCTGAATTCCCTTGAGAGACGGAAATATCAAATATACTGACAGGAAGTCTTATGCAACCTCAACTTCAAGAAAAGCTCTTTGTGATATTATATATTGAATACCTTTAGAAAACATTCTAACATTTATATATTGTGCTTGTTATTTATTGCTTATAATACCATTGCTTATTAAAATATATGATTTTTATAACACCTCTTAGTGGAGCAAATCAAGATTGGTTTATTGATTGATTCCAAATAAAAATATCACAATTATTATCTTAGGAAAGTAAACATATTCATCCTTGAATAATTTTTATGATATTTGCAGAAAGCCCGACTTAATGTAAATTAATCAAAGCCTTTTGTGGATCCATTATTCATATTAAATCGTTCAAAATTGGCGAACAAATTCGCCCAATGTTCATTCACATTTTAATATAAAAACATACCAGTGGGTTGACACAAATTTCCACTTGAGAGGAATGAATTAACCTAAAAAGGTTTTAGTTACTTTGGTGTTAATGTAATTGTAAATGATAAAATATATCTGTCAACATAATTTTAAAAAGTTTTGATATATTCGATAGTGAACTCATAGTTCAGATAATAATTACAAAGACCCACACCATCAAACACCCTGGTTGTATAACCTAAAAGAAGTAATTATTCAAAGTATGAATTTTGATTACGTTTGGTAGATTGTTTTATACAACTGCATTAACAAGTTATACAAAATTTATTAATTTATATTTTCATGCCTTTGTCCGAGATGGGATAGGCAGCAACCATAGACCACCTGTTACAATTCCTCTACATCATTAATTTCATCCAATAGTATTACATTTACTATACATGCTCGCGAGTCACGGATGCTTTTTGTCTTGTCCCTTCGTAATAATAACAAGACAATACCTACTAGTTGTCAAATATAGTGAAGTTTAATGATCTCTTTACTTTACAGCTAGTGAAAGTGGTAAATAATTTAAAGTTTACGTAGATTTAACAGTGCAAACATAAAGGATTAAAGGTCGAGCGGCCTTTCCCGTGCATACTGAAAATGTCTTAAATTTTAATGTGCTGATTTACTCAATTATTCACTTGAAATGTTAAACGGGAAACTGTTTTTTATTAATTGAAAACACGTTTTTTGACCTTGTAACTGCAGTCATTTAGTAACCTTATATCATGACACCATGTTATTGAGCCAACAGATAGTCAAGAAAATTTTAAAATTTTAACGCAAATACATAATTACAATGTTTTTACATAATTTATTTAATTTTAATATGAATTTAAATAATTATTGTACTCGTGCAAATAAAATCGTTAACGCTCCTTTCAACATTACTCATCTGCATATAAATTATAAAAATTAAAATTTTAAAATTGCGATATAATTTTTTTTATTGTAAATACGGAATAATATAGGATATAAATAAAGATAATCACACAACGAACAGAGCCAGAACCTATTATGTTTATTGCTATTTTAATCGAATTAACTGTCAAGCTAGAATAAAATGAAACATTTCGGCAGGAATTGAGACAGCTTAATTAATTGCACGAAGGATTGACGTAGGTTGTTCACAATCTTCCCTTTGCAGACACTTTCTTCACAGTTTGCTTTCAAAATATGTAATATAAACCTATTAAAAATTTACGTAATTATAGAAAGTGAAGCCTGAAGGCTTACTTTTCCTAACATACTGAAGAATGTTTCAAACATAAATGAGCCGATAACTTTTGGTTTGAAAATAATTATAATTACAATTTTGAAATTACTTTATATTCATAATAATAATTTTATGTTCATATGTACATTTAATATACAAAAGGTTCATTTGCAAATTATCTGCTTAATTATTATAAAGTAGTTAATCGGTATCCTAACGCTTTAGCCGCAAATTTCAGACGTCTGAAATAAAACTAAATTATTACCAAGGGTTTTCAATATATTCCTTTCGTTTTAACAATAAATTCTCTTCGTTCTCAAGATAAAGTAGATATGTAAACGAGCTTCCGAGGTAGACATTAATGACAGCGATCCTTACAATCTGCGCAAAATTATTTTAGATTTTTACGACCACGACTCAAAATTTATGTGGGTACTATTATTACCTACTGTTACTTTTTCATGTTTGAAACAGTTAATGAATTTTTTGTGCCGTATAAAATTAATTCTAATTAAAATAAGTAAACTTATTCCTTACTTAAAATTATAACACAATAGTACCTACAGGTTCATATAAAATACTTCATTGATTAAAAAAGCTATAGAAGCTGAAACAGTCATTGTTCATTTTGTCTGTCTATTTTTGCTTATCGAATCTGGATTCGGAGAACTCTAATTTTTTAGTTTTGTTAGTTTTAGCAAATCGTTAACGGCCAGATCCTTTCTTATCGTCTTGACCCATTGACGTTGCGAAGAGATGTAGGATATTCTATCGCATTTATCGGCGAATAGATAATTAATATATTTATTGTGATCGTCAAGAATCTTGTTGTTATAAGATGACCTTAAATAAATAAATTAAAAAAAGTAAGTTTCTTATGCCTATTCAAAGTTTTAAGTTCTCGTAGCAATGTCTACGATAAAAGCTACGCTTAAGAAACTGTAGCACTTTCAAGACAAATTTTCCACGGCGTAGCAAAATCCCTTATTTCAATATGAGATGAGTGTTTTGTCGTTAAAAAAAACAAAGTAAAGGAGATGTTTTTGTAGTTTTTTTTTATAATAATTTCTTTTCAGATTGTAATAAAAATTATCTGGATATATAGTTGTAAAAGATTTACGACCTTGCAAAAGCCAGTTCAAAGCAAAGTAGCAAAGGTGAGATTTCAGCATCAAAATTACCTTTTTGCTGAATTTTGTAGAGCCTCTCACCTCTATCTCTCTACCCAATTATCTCGTGATATAAATGTGGGCATGTACTGAAACATAAAATTTAAATTACCTTATAGTTCAAGATAAAAAATTAAATATTTTATATTTCAGTATAGCGATACAATGCGGTAATGTAGCAAGTATTTTGGGTACGAACCCCAACGGTTTTGATGAGCCTATTATATATTTTATAAATATATTTAAGTACTTTATTGTAAATAAATCTTACAATAATAAAATATGTACAAATACATATTTATAGTTTTACATATTAAAAACTAATTTTAATACATTAATAAAATTACATGTTAATACAGTTTTAAAAACGTTTAGATTTTATAATTGTTCAAGTAGATTTAGAGTAATCCCGATCAGGAATATTAAACTATTAGGAGGAGCTATATTATTAACGTGATGGGAAAAAACTATTTTATTCTTGTTTATGTAATTATACGCATTTTATTAATAATATTATAATTATAACCATTTTACAATCACGTTTACTACTTAACTCAAATACTTTAACGTTGCTGTTAATTGTATATTTATTATTACAGGAATCAATAAGACGTCGTAAGTATGTTTTTATTTTAATAATTTCATCTCGTAAATGGAACTTAATATCGTTAATGTAAAATTACATATTCAATTTCCAAGAGAGCTTAAACCTTTCAATCTCTTTCAAATTAAGAATGAAGTTTTAAAGGAGTATTTTATAACTTTCGTAAATTCGGGATGAATGGAATGGAAAGCTGTCATTTTCAGAGTTAAAAGAATGGAGTTTATATCTTAATTATGTTTTTTTTGCATCACTAAGCTATTTGGATATAGAGATAAATGACACAAAAAAATAGACATACCTTTAATCCTAATTTAATACAGGTGAAATGGCGGATAACGCCGATATTTTTGTATCAATAAATTATTCAAGCATAAACTAAATCCCTTGATGGCTCAGCAAATTCAGAACGTTTGTAAAATATCAAACATGTTCATAAGTATTTTTCATGCTTGGTGATCAGTCATTTGCTTTACAAATATATAACTAACGATTGATTGATTTCTCTGTTGTAATTTGTTTTTGTAATTATTTATGCTACAGTTACCTTTGCAGATCGCCCTTGAAATCAAAAAATAGTTCTAGTTAAAAATCTTCCGTTGAAACGAAACAGATATAAAAAAATTGTTTCGGTTCTATTGTGAAAGCTTATAAATATAATAGAATAGTTATAGTAGATCATAAAGGTTCTTTCTTAAGCAATTACTTTAATAAAGGAGATAACATTAATATTTTGTTTTAAATTATGATATTAGTATTCAATTACCATAAATCCTTGTATTAATATATTAAACAATATTATCCAAACGTGCCAAATAACTTGAATTACCCAGCTTGGTTTTCAGGGACATTATAGTAGTTACAGGATAGTTTTTTTAATCCCGGATATGATAAAAACTATTCCAAGTAGTCCTAATGAATTAATAGGTAGAAAATGAAGTTTGGGAGTTTATATATACAGTGTATAAAATAAAATATACATAAATTTACGGCGACGCACCCGTGGCCTCCTTTATTATAAAAAAAGTGTTTGTGATTATAAAATTTGTTTTAATACAAACTTTAAACCAACGAGAAAATGCACAATAAAGCAATAAATAAAAAAGATATAATCATTCTGCAGTAAATATTTGGAGTCGGTTGGTTTTGGTGTTAGGATTAAAGATTTTATGATTTTCTCTTACATTTTAGCCTTGAGTGGAACATTCTTGACAACAATATTACCAATAGAGGTTGAAACGAACATGTCGCATACCTATACGAATTTGCACAATTAATTTTTATATAAAACCATCTCTGATGACCATTTATGACTATCAAATAAGAAAAAAGTCATACAAATATGTTTATAATTAGCCTCACAGTGCCATAATATACAAAAAATTAATCTCGACTTAAAATTTCAAAAACTACTACATTTATTTTAAATACAAAACAAATAAATTATATCCATATGCGGGCGAAGTTGCAACTAAAGAGTTTTTAACTATTCAAATAACATCGATGAAATATCGAAAGAAGCTTCTCGCAGTATTGATTCAAGGAGTCGCCGGCAATAACAAGAAATGCTATATTTATCTCAAAAAATCAACACTTCCAAACGTTTAGTCAACAATCCGTTTATAAGAAATCTGTTCGCAATCAAAGCCATAAAGCGGACATTGCTGGAAAGCGCTACATCCATCTTAATTATTCATGGCAGAGATATTGATCCAGGCTCATGTCTATCCGACATCTGTGGCCGCGTATGAACTCTGGCGTGCAAAACAACGTAGGTGTCATGCTACAGTTGTATACCATCTATGGAAAACATTTATATAATATGTAAAAAACAAGTAATTTAATTTAATCTCTAATAATATAAATAAACCTCAAAGTTCACTAAACAGAAATACTAATTCTACAAGGAAAATGGTTAAAATTATATTTGTTATGATCTTCTGTTACAATTATAAAAAACTGTTCTTGATTGGTTTATTTACGAGCTTTTTTTCTGTTACTGTATTCATTTTCAAAGTAATTTGGCATACAATATGATGCGTTGTAACTCTTTATTTGCTAATATAATATTTAAAATAATTATTTTAATGATTATAAACATTGTTACTGGGGGTTACAGGAATTTACTTTTATTATAAGCATTGTAATAATTATTGCAAATTAAAAAGAATATAATAATTATTCATATTCATATTATTATTAAGAAAATAATAATTCGAAAGATACAAATCTTATCAAAATCTTGATAGAGACTTTCAAATAAATATATATAAAAAACTTTTCAAATTTTTTCTAAACTACATAGTTACGTGGATGAAATTTTTAAATAAACACTATAATTATATTTTCGAGAAAGAAATTTTAAGGCAATTTTTGTTTAAAGAAACATAGTTTAACCACAATATACATTGTAGACTCACTAAATATTCAAAGGCACGAACCTCTTTTCAGACAATAAGCATTGAAATGAAACTGGCTTAGGTAAATAAAATGTTTAGCTTTAAAATAATTACCAATTTATCATTTTAAGCTCTGACGCATGATGATGATGTACGCCATAGGTTTGATGTGTTCGTGTGTCTGTCTGTGGCACAGACAGACTCTGTGGTATATAGCTCTAAACGAATGCACCAGTTCTAAAGCGGGTTTTTTAGCTGACGTGATCCAGGTGGATCTTACCTGTGGCGATGCCATACATATATATTTATTACTATTTTCGTAATATTAAAAATAATTTCTTGGTCTTGTAAATACTTATATAAATAAATTTTTTAAATAGTTTAATATATATTTTCTTCATAATCACAACTCCACGACGAATCAGCTAAATACGAGTACCAAAAATTTATGAATTTCATCAATTTGAGAGTAATTTTTTTATTAACACGCCGGAAGCTTGTAACTTGTATTTTGTTATTTTTTGTTGGTGATAAATAAGTAGTAAATGATATTTATATATATAATATAATATATTATTTGTATACTTTTATTTATTTATCCTCTTTACGAGTACATATACTTATATATATTTTAGAATATATGCTGTGATCTTACATAATAATGGTAAACGTGCAATAGGTACAAACAACACAGAGCGAAATGAACAAATCATTATTTCATATGGCTATGTTAACCACTTCGATTGGGTAATTTTGGTGATGAAACTGTTACGTTGCAAACATGACGTGCCTTATAAACAGTAAAATTTCTTGGTACAGTGACTTTGTTACGAACGCAGTTTAATTGTCTTTAATAAAAAACTCGACAATTTACCATTTCAACCGATTAAACCCGAAACGATATCAATGGAGTTATCCCAAACGTATAAAAAGATCCCAATTACAAACTAAACTCGTTAAATCTCTCTGCGATTCAATTTCTACCTTTTCTGAAATGGCCAAACTCGTTGAGAACTTTAAGCGTATTCTAAAATTGTAACTCGGACTACCTAAGGTAAGATCGCATTATTAAATGAGTCGAATTTTCCACGAGATATTGCGACTGAAACTTGTCATATTTAAGATAAAATATGTAAGGATTTTAAAATAATAAATTTTTGGTTGTGATGAGTATTTTAAACTTTAAATTTTTGCAAGTCTGCGGACTTTACGTACTTTCGTAAAGGCTTGCTGATACATGCTATTTAGTTTAGGAAAACTATCTAAAGCTGTATTCTTTGCAGGAAAATAGGTGACCTACCTTCTGTGCCATTTTATTCTCTGAGATTTGAGCCCGCTGATATGAAAACGCATGAACCATTTAGCCACGAATTATTTATTTTTATTGTTATTTTCTACGAAATAAATAATATATTTAATATTTATTATCATAACATGAAATATGAAACAACAAAGACCTTTGTATTGTAGACAGAGAGAAAGAACAATAACACAAATAAGTATTGAAAAAACGAAGAATCAATAGAAACACTTGTCATTGTGTAACTCAATATAAGCGAGAAATAAGATATACTCATGAGACGTGACGTAATATACAAAAACTTAAATGTATAATCTTTCAAGGGTTCATTTAAATATTATGAAACAAAAAGGTTCTCTTATCTTATGACAGCAACTTTAGCAAACATTAGATTTCGCAAACTTTTTTCAAAACTGGTAGACCGCTCTCTCGGCTGTCCGTAACTCTAACAACTATTAAAATTATTAACACGCTGTAGTGCAGCATAGATTGTGGTTCGAGGCGTTTTCCGAAATTTCTTCGGCAATTCTTGAACTTTGATCAGGATCTGGGTTTATACCCAAAGAATTTTAATAATGTTAACGGCCTCCTTATCACAAGCCCGCACGCACGAGCTTATGTATTTTTTCCATTAATCTATCTTGCGTCGTGATAAATATTATTATTTAATTGTATTTTAAAGTATTTATGAGACTTTTATTCAATAAATGATTTGAATAAAAAGGAGAAAAGGCAAACCACATAATTTTATATTCAGTGATGGCAACCAAAGTAACTTAAAACATCTGATAAAAAGGCTGAAATAATCAGTTTATTTCTAGAGTACCTAGCTAACTGTTACTGTAACTAACGCGTAACTACTGTGGCTACTGCGTGGTCGGGTGTCCGGTGTTCGAATCCGAGGATTAAAAAACTGTCTTTTGGATAGGCACAGAAGGCACAGAAGTATGTAGGTGAATTATTGCCTCTAAAGAAAATGACTAGTCGCAAAAGATGACTAGACAACAGACGCAGAAATATGTCTTCACGATTCACTTTTTTATATTTTGAGATATAACAAGCTTTTACTTAACTTGCAATGTATGTTTGTTCAGGTGATATCTTACAAGTTAAATTTAACCCACCTCCCGGTTTCCAATTAAGCTTATTTTTGCATACACATGTAAATCAAATGACAATGTATTCAAATAAAGTCGTAGAGCTGATACTATGCTGGAGCCGGAAGATGGACAAGGCAACTCCATAATAAAACTACGCAACACCATCAAGCTTGGGCTTGTTTGATTGTTCATGATAAGAACTTTGATCCTAGAAAATATCAAAGGTCTGACGATGGAGCCGGGAAGTGGCCATTGGAACATCTCTAGTAAAACACTGCAACGCTATCAAGTTTGAGCTCATTTGATTTATCTCGAGGAGTAGATAGATATTTACTAGCCAATATGTAGAGCATGTGAGGAAGAAGAAGAGTCGATAAGGCATGTAGGCGTGACTCAAAAGCTAGCAATCGACTGGACCTCTTCGGATCGGCATACCCAAACCTAGCGGACTATCAGCACTTCGCATCCAACGACATTCTGAAGCTCATGCAGTCCTTCTTCAGGGATCTTGGAGTGAGCGAGTAAGGTATGGGGTAAGTAGAAAAGGACCTAAAGGTTCGACGTGCATCCTGTCTGGGAGCCCCAGATGATAAGATAATATAATATACTAGCCAATATAAAAAACTTGTCGCTTAAAATGTATTTAACATAAACTTATTTTAAGAATAGTTATGTCAACTAGTTCATACACTGTATATGTATATTGTATTTTTCCGTTTGAAAAACCAAACTTGAGCACGTTTATCGATTAACAGAAAATCCTACCTTTAAGCTTTTTATTCTGACGCAAAGGCAAAGGAAGGGTGTCACGTACATAATCCAGGATATAATAAATTTATGTTTTATACACAAGCATAAAATTTATCCACCTATGTCACTTAGACAGAATCTTTCTATAAATGAAAGACATTTTAGAATCTTATCAGCGCGTGGTACAAACTAATAAACAATTTAATTCATTAGATTACTTTAGATAGTTTAAAATATAGATGATATGATATTGAAAAATATATTTTATTAATACTATGTCCTTGCCAAATTAACAATCATATAAAAAATATTAAAGGATTTTTTGTAATGTCATTTAAAATTTATTTTATTTACTTATATTGTAAATATTTTTAGCAAAACTAATAAAAGATGAATAGGTGGATACTTTTTTCACGTAAAAGATAAAGAAAACGTACATAGTCTAATTCTAATACTATGAAAAGGTCAAGAAAAATTAGCATTATCAAGAAAAAATATTATAAGTTACTTTCCAGCACTGTATTACTTTCCTTAGAGAATATCCCTCGGGATCTTCGACTGTCCATCGATCCTGTTTTGATCTGTATTAACGTGTTAACCCAGTGATGATGTTAATCTGCCGGTTTACCGATCGAATTACGTAACACATCTTGTACATCAACCTATGAAACGTATGAGCTGCCAGTTTTAGAAACAAAGATGCCTTACAGATTATTGACAGAATACATAACATATAATTTTATATTAAGTAGTGTAATGTATTTGTTAATTTGAAGGATAATTGAGTTTTTAATTTATATTTTATGTATTAGTTTTGCTTACGAACTTGTTAATATTGTTTTAATTAGAAAATTAATAACCTGATAGAACTGTTTCTTAGGATATAGACGTATAAACCTTAAGGCACAAACATTTCAATTTTTCAAAGTGATGCAGAAGCTTATTTACACAGAATTTATTGTTCATATATCCGCATGTGTCAATTTTACAAAGTAAATATGCATGAAATTGACTTCGTATTGGGAAATGCTTTGTCGGCTATCAATTATTTTGTTTACTTTGTATATACTATACATATATAGCACATTCATACATTACATATGGAAAAAGGTAATGTATTTTATGATATCCCACCTACCATTTGCTTAAGATTTTCTTAAATGCTAAATATTATATCATCTTCACTATATTAATCACTTAGAAAATTCCTGAGCTGAGATAAGGTTAATTTATAGTCTACAATGTTTAATTCAAATTTATTTTCAGTACTTTTTTAAAATACTAGAAATTAAAGCTGTGTTGGTTTCGAAGACGAAAAAGGACCATTATTAATTTAAATATATAAAAATTAGACTTTTCATTCCAAAGAGAGTCTTTCGCTGGCTTTACTTCCTTCAAACTTTTTTCTGGTGTGACCTCAGGCGAACTCACGCAATTTTCCCGACAAGATGAGACAACAGCGTTTTATCTATCGAAGACATAAGCTCGTCAGAGGTGAGTTATTACTTTATTTTTCCCATAAATTGATTTCTCTACAATTAAACTAGAAAAATCGGTCTACTTGGCCAGACAGTGGACAGATGAAAATAAAATGAGCTTTATAATAATATTAACTCCATAATAGCAATTGTGTAGTACTACTCGGATTTAAAGGCAAAAACATACCGAAAACATACAAGCATATGCTTTTTTTTAGGACACTGTGCAAGAATTATTATCATCTATGACGAAGAATAAAAATTCCTAAACGTGAGTCACTAAGCTGCGTAGGCGTTAATCGACTAAATATGCTCATTTAATATTTACAGAAAATTTAACAAAGGTAGTCTTCGTTAGAAACTTAAAGCCATAAAAATCTTCATGCGTCACTATCTCCCGTCTTCAATTTTATTATCAAACGTTGTAAAGAAACACTTGAGCTTTGGAGTTTATTTTAATCTATTAAATATAAGTCGTTTAATTAATTAAAAATTTCAAAGCGTGCCTAAAATAAATTGTAATTACGAAGCCTTACCATTGTATTTATTTGTAAGAAAAATCTAACAATGCCTCTGGTTGACAAGTCGAAACTTATTAAACTTATCGATTAAGAACTCCAAATAATGTTTTATATGCCAACCATCCGTTCTCAAGCGAAATTTGCGATATGTCTGTTATGACTGAAAACTGTTAATCACACAGTGGATTTAAATTTGTACGTAACCTAACAACTAGTGGCCTGTGGCGCTGTTCATGTGTAGATGAAAACCCGGCTTCGCTCGGATGAAATGTGACTCATAATACACATGTAGGTACAAAATCTAAGTAAATATTTCTGTAGTTAGTGGCAGTGGCGTTTCGCTAGAGCTGCCAATATGGCGACTGCGATTTGTCTCAGCTCCAATAGAATTAAACAAAATACTCGACAATCCGAATTTTGCGGAAACATGTTGTCGACTCGAAATCTTTATTTTATATGTTTTATTATTCAATTAAGGTTTTGATCGAGTGTACCATACCCTTTGACGAAATTATTAATATAGATGTAAGCTATCAAATAATTATCTATCAAACTTACGGTTAATATACTGGATTTCCGCATCCCTGAGACAAACACTCAGTTCTTTTCCACATTTCAATATTTATTTAAATATTTTGAGTTGTTGTTTATGTCAAAAATTGATTAACTTTCACTGTCGAATTTATAATATATACAGGCACATAGCCATGACACCTTATCATAATATTCATAATATAATAATATTGCCACTCTTATAAATAAAAAACAGAATAAAATAATTTCGTATTTATCGAAATCTAATAAAAATTTGTTATGGCATTGTATTATTAAATATACCAAAATCTGCCTGCACCACAGAATAATAGGGTGTTACTGTTTAATTATTTTATTTATATTTTTTAATCAAGTAATATTACGTACTTTATAGAATTATTATATAAGTATACAATTATTTTACCAAATCGCTTAGACAAAAGAGTCCCTCGAACAAAAGTTCGCATAATAGTTTCGAATTTCTTCAGGAGTTACGTCTTGTTTGACTGAAGTCCATCTGCGTTAATAGTCTTAATATTTCTAAATAATACTCTTGGTCTTAAGTTAAGACCAACAGTATTATTTAGAAATATAAATATACTAAATTTTTATCACATGGTCAACTTGGTTAACAAATGCTAAAATATACTATATAGAACAATATACCTATGTAAAAATAGACTAGAGTTTAACTTCTTATCAGATTTCTCCCTAATTCAACTCTTTATTAAATTAGTATGGGTGTGTAAACTGTTACAAATGACATGAAAGGATCGCAACACGACAATACAACGCTATGTAGCGATGGTGGCGCCACGCGCCGCTGTTTGTATCGACCGTCGCCTGTTGAATGCCCCCACCCCCACGAGCGTTTCTCTCCCTTACTTTTCACGTGCTTAAAATAGGAGCGGTGTCGATATTTGAAACATTAACTTTCCACAGAACACTTAGCCCATTCTTTGAACGAGCCCGCGCCCTAGGAAAGCGGTTTTGATTTAGATTTAATGAAGTAGAAAAATTTGGTCTTCAACAACTTGGAGAATATGAATGAATATAAAGGGATTATCATAATATTAATACGTAAAGCAAAAACTTTGTATCCCTTTTTACGAAAATAACGCGAACGGAGGAGTATGAAATTTCCCACACTTATAGTTTATATTATAGAGAAGCAGTGGAGAATGCTAATTTTTCTTAAAAGTTATGCCTAAAAAATATATTCATTCAATAAAATAAACATTGCGCACACTACTGCTTGGATGACACACAACATACATACCTGACTTACTCTTCAATTGTTTGTTGTTCGACCTTTCGATTAAAAAGATGACAGATACTTCAGTAAAATTCCTTTGAGAGTCAAATATTTGTTGTTCTCTTTGCCAACTTTAAGAGTCAAAAATATTTCAAAAAGTTTAATTTCAGGAATTAATAATAACTAGTGGTGGGCGACCACTCATTATTATTTCCTGACCTTCAAAAAAACCGAAAAGGAGCTTATGAATTCGACGTGTATTTTTCAAGTGAAAACTTATTTAGGCGCGTTTAGCACTTTTTTTGGGTACTGAATTGAACTGAGCCGTCACGCGTCACGCGAGCGTTACATAGCCGAGGCTATGTAACGCTCGCGTGACGCGTGTAAAGTCGGGTCGCGACGCGTCATTCGGGTAAAGTCGGCTCGAGTTGACTAAGCATGAGAGGAACAGTCAGCAGAGCGAAAGAGAAAACGCAATATAGAACGCAAAAAAACTTGTATTTCGTATTATTAATTTCGCTTTGTTAAAGTTTTCACTTCTGTCGTTTCTTAAGCACACACATTTTTTTTTCAATGTTCCGCTCATACGTCGCCATCCGCAGACCGATTTGGATGAGTGAGGTATCAAACGATTGGGTAACTTGTCGAAGTGGTTCACCGCCTTTCAAAGAGCAACATTAGATTTTTATGCCCTTGTTAAATTATAACTTAATTTTATTTATCAACACTATTTACGTCTTTTTATAGGTAGTAGGTTCATTTATAATACAAAATTTATTTTCCACTTTTTAGTGCGTTTTGAGGTCGGTTTAATTATTTTATTTAAAATTAATTTATTAAACAGAATTCTCGTAATATAATAGTTACATGTATCTACTTTTTCCTATCAAGTTTAATAACAATACATATTTAAGAACTGGTTCGCCTATAGGACATCGTTTACTGGTGACATTGATGCCCGTTGCGCACCTAATTAATTATATAAGTTTTTTTATACCGCTTTTGCTTTGTACAACTAAGGGTGAATAAAAAAAATAATTAAGTGACTTAAACTTTATCCAAAGTTTGTTAAAATAAAGAAACAAGTTCGAAAACATTAAACAGCTTTTTCATGAGCATTCTACTGTAAATTCTAATTGCTTAACGTTGCATGCCTCATCGCATGAACTGTTGGTATTTTCCGGCTTACGTGAAATATTCGACGGTTTTCCTTAGAGAAAATAAGAACGTTGCAATATTTACATAAACGGTTTTCGAAGAAATCATATAGCTAACATTAGTTAACTCAATCGATCGCCTCCTGACATTTAAATGGTCGTTAAATTGTATTTATTATGATTAAAGCGAGTGATAGTGAGTAATTAACCTAATAAGTAAAGTTCATTAGTACAACGATGGTTTTATACTCGTGAGTTTCTACCTATGTTTATTTGTCCGTATCAATTTACTAACGTTCACTCCCATGAGTGAAAGAAATTAGATAAACTAGAAGATATATTTGTTCGTTTATTTGGTACATATCTCTGAATAATTATTTGCGTTAAAATATTTTTTATATATTTTCCTTTTTTAAATTACAAAAGCACAGCTGAGTCACTTGAATACTATTAAATAAATTTCTTAAATTGATGCTGCAAACCTTTTTAAAGTAAACAATAGAATTTCATACAAAAGGTGAAATCTAACGGTTTTAATATAAAAAACCAGCTGACCCGGCAAACGTTGTTTTGCCATATTAATTTTTGGGGTGGGCAACCCTTATCACTTAGGGGTATGAAACATAGATAGTAGCCGATTCTCAGACCTACTGAATATGCATATAAAATTTGGTAAAAATCAGTAAAGCTGTTTCGGAGGAGTAAGGTAACTAACATTGTGACACGAGAATTTTATATATAAGATTAGTCAAAAGAGCAAAAGCAACAAGTACAAGATTTTTGTCGGCCTGAATCTTACGAAGTCAGCAGACGAAGCTGACAAAATTATATCTGAAATGAGTGAGTACAGAGTGAGCATTGACGATAAAGTAAATGGGGTGAAAGTAATGAACGACTATCATAATTTAAAATATATTAACAACTCACTACTCCATGAGTTAACCCTTTATATGAAAACTTATTCTGTCAAGATTATTTGATTGATTTAGTTAGTTCTGAAGTAGACCAGATTAACTTGAATAAAATTAATTATATCATTGAATATTTTAAGTATTTAATATCTTATTTTTAATAATTAATGGTGATGAGATAGAAATATTGGCAAAATAATACCAACTATAATTTTATGATTTTTTTATGAAGAATATAAGAAAACCAATACCGGAGAGTCAATATTAGCAAAGCCCTTAGCATCCGCCAGTAAACGCCTATATCACTTATTGCTGAGACAAGCAATTTTTTTTGTTACCTTCAATATGTATATAATGTTGTTATTCAACTCATTTTATTAATTATTAATTAATTACAATATTACACCTCCCCCGAAAAGGCCTTACTTCCCCTTACTTAAACTTATTTTTATTCTAATCTTATTTTTCTCAAAAGCTGTAGATGTGTATATCTGTTAGTGTGTTTTTGTAATTGACAATTCTTACATCTTTTAACAAATTCTATGACATCCTTAGTCATACTTGGCCAATAATAATACTTCAGCTTTAAATTATTCAACTTTTACGCATAGTTTTGTATCTCTTATTGTGACATTTTTAATCACAAGAAACCTCAATGCGCTCTCCAATTTATCAAGTTCCCTCAAAAATAACCTTATAAAATCTTCGTTATGCTTTTATTTTATTAAAAACGAGTTCCTTTTTACAAAAATCTTGCAAATCTCTCGCTATCGCACTTACGGCTGGTAATGATCTAGATATTAATGTAAACCTAGTGATTTGATGTAAATTTTTGATCTTTTCAAAATTTGTCAACAGTTGTAACACAATAGGTACCTTCAACCGGTTTTGTGAGGCCTTCTACGACCCTAAGCGGTTCAGACTTAGGCGCAGTGATCATCTCGTTTTTTTCATTATCGTTAAGTATCTTACGTGTTTAACCTCGAGTTATGACCGATACTACGCTCTCTCGCATTTGTAAACCTTTTAATTTGAATGGTAAACGACTCAACACATCTACCGCCGGGTTATGCCGCCCTAGTACATAACTACAGATAATTTCAAAGTCATATTTCTTAAATATAATCTCAACTTAGTTAAACGGATAGAAGGATCAGTCATTTAAATATATAAACCAAATGTGGTAGGTCAGTCACAATTTTAAAATGTTTCCCATTACTTACCCTGACTTACTAACCCGCGCAGCACGTTATTAATGTCAAACACGTAATAAATATAGCCTATAGAGGCATTTTATTTTATTTTTTTAGAAAAAAGAAATATTTTCTTTCGCAACATCCATTTACAAGAAATCCTCAACATTGGTTCATCGGATTTACCATCCAATATGTTAAATAATAATAACTCAAACTTTCAAA
The DNA here is from genome assembly GCA_912999735.1 of Aporia crataegi. Classification (NCBI taxonomy): domain Eukaryota; kingdom Metazoa; phylum Arthropoda; class Insecta; order Lepidoptera; family Pieridae; genus Aporia; species Aporia crataegi. The sequence continues at coordinate 2,056,462 of OU538742.1, forward strand.
CTTTTGTTTCATATATGAAAATACTAAACGGAATATAGGGAATTTCTATTAAGCACTTTCTTTTTAGTAAATGAGCATGCGCGAATGAGATTGTTTTGTACTTGGTGAGTTACTTCGCAGGTAAGTCTTCCCTGCTTACGTCAGCGTTCCCTATATATAAATGAGGTAATTTTCTTGAGTCACTTTGAATAAGCTAAGAGATTTATTTTTAAGCTTCGTGATTTGATTTGGAGAAACATACAGGTAATGAAATTTTATAATTGAAAACATTATGATGCATTGCTTTATTTCGCGGAACTTCCACAATTTGATACTTATGTAAAAATAACTGTGCAAGTATTACGATTTAATTATTTGTGATACCCAATAGACTAACCAATTTTTTAGTAATTTAGCAATTTTTATTTTTTGGTTGTTCTTTTTTTTTATTTTTGTTTTGTGTCGATTTATGGTTGATTTTGTATAAGTACCTACCCATGTTATTGTCCTATGTGCTTAAATAGTATATATACCTAGTATGTCCATTGTTTACGTATCTTAATTTAGGGTTAGCATGTAAGATGTTTAGGTGCAAAAATAAAATTAAAATTATATACGATCGAAATATTTAACCTAATATAAAATATACAAGATAATCATAATATTATCATCTATATGAATTTATCGCACACTGAAAAAATAAGTGCTGCCACCTTAATTTCTTCTTGCCTACTATATATATGAACGTGACCGTAAACGCCAAGAACGTAGAAACGCTACGCGGCTTACAAGCTACGGTTTTAATAGATGACGTTCGATAACTCCTCAATAGATGGCGTTGAAATAAATATGTACATGGAAGAAATATTGCAAATCTACATGATACCTCTATTAAGACTGGGGGTCTATTGTTCTTCCAATAACAAGAAATTAAAATAATATTTATGCAATCCTCATTATTAACTGTTATCTGCATTAAGTAATACTTGTTTGTATTTCTCTCATACATAGACATACCTAAGTATATGAGAGAAATACAGCCCTACTTTCAGTACTTTTAAATTAAAAAAATATATATTTACGTAGAGATCAATTAGAATATACTTAATAGCGATTACATAAAAATCATAATATATATAGACTGTATTTAATTTGTCCAACAATGATTAATCAAATTAATGATTAATTAAATGAACAATCTTAAATAAAAATATAATTTTAAATATCAGCATTTTAGTCAGAAGAAAATTGTTACTCTAAAGATTCCTTTCAAATTCAAAGTGCCATTAAAATTCCAAACAAGTATTGTATTGTTCGTGAAAATCGTAAATCTCTCTGCTTAGTTCTCGTACATAAATTTTATAATAATTATAACCCGTTGTTTCAATCAAGCTTTGTCAACACCTCTAAAATTGTTTAAACTAATCACAGAAACTTAACCACTGCTGTGAGTCGACACAAATCAACTAAATATTGCTCTTAGAACCTAGATTAAATATTCAGGCTGTTAGGGATTTTATTTCATTATATATATTATACTACAAAAGCCAGAGCTAATGCCTAGCGATTTTTCGTTATTATACAAACTATATAGGTGTAGATTCAGAAATATATATTATTCTATACTCTATAGTCTAAGGAAATACTCATTTATGACAGTTTTATTTAGTTTTAATGGAAAACCATTAAATTTAAACTCACTTTCACACATTATTATGTATTGACAACAAATTAGTTCATCAATTAATTTACAACAAGCTCATAATCGTTGAGGTGTATGAGTGTGTGGAGTCCCGTGTTTCCTAGTGGTGTATGGGGCAGTGGGGACCTGTTTCACTGACCGATTTTTTCTTTAGGGGCAAGTAGGTGATCAGCCTTTTGTGCCTATCCGGACAGAGTTTTTTATCTCCACCAGAATTCAAACCCAGGCTCTCCCGGTTGAAACACTTGTAACGCGAAGGCAAGGAGGCGGTATCATTGAGGTGAGTACCCGAAACATTGGCTGCATTATTAATTTATATCGATATATTTTATTATGTTTATGGTTCTATCACTGGCTAAACTTTACTGACAGATAGCTAATATTTTATGAAGCTACGCATGTTGGTTCGTATTTACGTGGCTTAAGTTTTCTTTTTAATAAGGCAGCTCTATTACAAGTAATTAAATTTGAAAATCGATTGGTAACTTCTGCCTCAGAAATATTTATTAGGGCACGAATGTATAAAGATATCTATTTGTAATCGATAAAATTCAGTCAAAGAGTTTCAACGTTCGACAATACTTTTTCAGTTTACTTATTCTAAGTTTATGATAAAAATTTGCATAGATGTTTTCGACTCTGAAATCTGACCTCGACTACTAAAGACAGTAGATGTAAAAGCAATTTTTAGCTTAAGTTATTATCTGTATCCTATTGTTTATTGCAACGAAGTGTTAATAAATAAATAAATAATTTTTAAGAAGAAATAAATTATAAAACAATTATTTTATGCAGACACTAATAATTGTATTATATAAAATTCTTAGAATTTTTTATAAGACTTCTACCCTCCTAATTTATAATCGATATTGTTACATTGTTTATAAAGATGGAGACTGACGAATAACACGTAAATTATGTGGTGGGCGAAAGCTCATTAGGGAAAGTATTCTATCTTCACAAATATATCTTACCAATCAAAATATTATGCTTCTTCATAGCGTTTCCATCAGTTTCCATCATCTGCCAAATTGATTTCATTTTGTAAACACAATTACGTATATGTAATCGATCGTCAGTTAAACACAACAGTGAATAATGAGTTGGCATATTTCAGCTATCGACTGGATTTACTGTCAATCGTTATATTTATGTATGTAGTTATGTTTGAAGATCTGAGTATGATAAATACGGGACCTTCACAGGGAAGAATACGACACTAGTGATGATGATTAATTTGTGTGTTCTACGATCACAGTTCTGTTTCCCGTTGAATTCACCAATTATTATAACCAATAATTATTATTATTGACTTCCTTCTGAGGGCGGTTTGGATCACAAAGAAGAGTCTATCTATGAATCGTACATTTAAAAAAAACAATTAGAATGGATTTTAAGTGACTTCCCGTAACCCCTAGTGAGGCATGAGGCAGACACATTGCTGTGTCTCTTGTACTGATCATTTTCTTTACAGTAGGTGATCAACCTTTTGTGCCTACTCAACCGGAACACATCAGTCTCCCCGGGATTCTAACCCAGGAACGCCGGCCCAACACCACTTAGCCATAGAGGCGATTGTAATGGTCCACATAGTTGCTTTTAGAATGGATTAAGCGCGTATATTTAACACAAAATTCTACAAATATTACTAAATGTTGACGATATTTCGCGTGCTCCACAGCCTTTATGATCGATACCTTGTTAAATAATTGCAAAAATTTGTTAGCTTATCAGACTTTACACTGATTTTCTTCCACTACGAAAATACGAAAGTATATTTATTAATACATAACGTACTTTACATTACTTATTTCCACACATGATTGACAAAAATACCTGACAGTTTTCACAAGACATCGCAAAGTAGAAAGTGCCTATCAATCATACTTTACATTTGTGTTCATAAGAAATATTATATAACGATAACATGTATTACATGACTCCGTTTATTTCATGGAAATCTAAAATGAAAAATCTCTTTTCGAAAAAAGCTTCCGTGGCCACCGAGGCCCTGGATTCAAATCCTGGAAAACGACGCTTAACACTTACCGGTAAATAAAATGCTCAGTGATTCGATCAGATTAGTTTTGTTTTTATAACACAATTAGACTGATTATTTTTTTACATGCACAAATTAGATATGTCAGGCGTCTATGCCCGTAATCAAAAACGTAGGCAGTTTCATTTATTATTTACAAGCATCATGCCCTTTCAACAGAAAAATGTTTCCTCTGGGAATCCAAACCCAGATCTTCCGTGCAACTGAGTTACTAAGGCGGATATATCAAGAATTATTTATTACTTCTTGATAGTGACCAAAATTTACAATTCTGAGTCAAATTTGTGGCAAAAGACTAATTTTTCTTACGGATTGTATTTCTTGTATTATTATTTACGCTTTTAAGCTGGGAGTCATGGTAACAATATAATATAATAAAAATTGTGGCCGATGCTGGGAATCCTAAATAATATTTTATGGCCCGATTCCAAGCTTTTAGATGTTTAATAATAGTTTATTTACCATTTAACCTGACGTATATCAATGAAAATATATTTTCTGTGACGATAGACTTATGTTACTAACGCGAACTTTAAAGTTAAGTCAGTTCTAAAAGAAATTCGAAATGTTTTTAAATAAATATTTATTAAGAAAGTTTACAGGACAGTGGGACGACAGGAAGTCAACAGGAAACAGTGGAAGATGTTAGAGGAGGCCCATGCCGTAAGGCACACCGAAATTAGGGACTTAAATTATAATTAATGTACCAGTGATCTAATTTTAGTTATTTTAGTTAAATAAAAAATTGAAAATTTCGGAATAAAAGGCTTTATTATTATTATTATTATTATTAAGAAAGTTTATATCTAAATCAATGTCGTTGAATGAAACAATTAATTTAAGTATTAAATGTACAATAATAATTACTGTTATAGCTAATATTTCATGAAAATACTCACTTTTCAAGTTTGTTCACGTTTTCGTGGCTTAAATTTTGTTTTTAATCGGAAAATTCTATTTCGAATACATTTGGAAATCGGAATCATCAGACAGACTAATATCACGAAAATAATATTGATTGATTCTTGTAATATGTACGTTAATGTATGCGCAATAAGCCATTAAAGTGATCCCTGTGGCTTCTTAGATCGTAAATGTTTTAGTTGCCAAAGCTACAATGTAAGGTTTTATACTATATTGTGCAAAAAGTTTCTCTGTTTAAAATACTAATATACTTTTTTAAGCCACAACGCAAATAGAGGGGTTAAGCTTGACTTATCTGTGACTCTGTGTATGTCTGTCTGTGATTCCTTAAAATGTAACGATTATGATGCGTTTTTTGAAAGCTGTCGTGATGCAGATACAGATGAAAGCTTCGATGAAAGCTCCCAGATACGTTATCCTGTCTTAATTATGAATATTGAATTCGAATTGACATAATTTAAAAACTGACAATTATGTCAAACGCTATATAAGATAACATTAGAAAAGTTTTCTTAAATTTACTAATGTTCCGCGCAACTTTTTCATAGGCACTTTAAGAAATAAAGAACACAACAAAGAAAAATCTAATATGGTGCAGTAGTTTGAAAATTATGCGCTTACATAAATATCGATGATTCATTTTTATTTAAATAGATATGACAGCGGCTCTAGCCGTTACGTATAAACTTAAATAGTCCCTGTGGAATTGATAGGTTGTCAACAGTAACCAAGCAAAATATTTGTTAATAAACTCAAAAGTGATGGACTGGTCATTTGTCATTCCTATCTAAAATAATATTTGATTAAAATGTTCAATAGTTTGGGTTACTTCCGTTATTGGAATGCTAAGTTACTCAGAACGAACAAACGGTATGTGACAACCGTGAAAGAAACCGAAAGCAGAAGCTAGTATGAAAAAAGTTTATATATGAAACGATGTCGAAACAACGAAATCATATTACGGAGACAGCTTTTTGGTAAATTCTCAAGGCTTTCGTGAAAAATATTTTAGTCTCGAATTTCAGTTTTTCAGAATAAATCAACAAGAGGGTGGATAATACTTAATAAAGAATTACATTGAAAAATAAAAGATGCTTATATCAACGTAGGTACTTCAAAATAAGGGCTAGCGCTAGTAAAGTTAATAGTAAAAAAGGTGGAGTAAAAACTTTTATTCTATAATAAATCTTAGTATCTAATACCCACTAAGGTTAATTTGTTCTTTATTTTTATTTTAAAATTACATGCTTAATTTTAAAAAAACGGTCTAACTATTTGATATCGACCGCTTTCTTCATTCTGAAATTGAAAGTTTTACTGTACACTATCCTTATACAAAAACCCACATGGGTTAGGAACTTAATTTTTTAAAATCACTTATCATGCTAAAGTATAAAATAAATGATATATTTTATGAAACTTAAGCCGTTTAAAATGTCGCTTTCATTACGATAAGCTAAGATGAACTAAACAGAAGTAATATCGACTTGGTCGTAAAGTTTAATTGCAGCAAACTTTTATGTTACACCTACTGTTAAGTTTACTAGTGCGCCAGCAAATGGAATAATAAAAACTGGATATTAACAAGTTCAAACAATTTTTAATTAACCTTTTTAGAATATTGTATCAAACTAAAACATACTCAAATTTTTATTATTATTGCGTCTATCGTTAATTTTGAAAAATATGTTTTAATCAATTTTAAAATCACATGAATAACTAAAATGATAATTAAAAATTATTTAAAAAAATGCTTTTCTGTGCAATTTGCAAAGTCGATGGTAAAATTTTAAACATCTAGAATGCAGGATAAGACATAATAATATTAACAGACTCCTAGCTGACTTACAGTTCTTACTCATTTTTACTACTTATCAAAAAACTTATAAGTTTAATTTTGGGAAATTACTGAAACCATAACGATAATGTAGAACCTTAGAAACTTTGTAGTGAAGAACAAAGGTATTTTACTCAGTCACTTAACGGAAATTTTATCAAAAAAGTATATTTTAAAACAAGCCCTATCTCTGGTTTATATTACAAATTATTCTATGCATTGTGCGTCCAACGTAAATAAGACTGACTGCCATAAATCACTTTCAGTTTGCCAAAAGTAAAAGCGCTAAGTTTGACCCTAATGAAGATATATTTAAAAACTTGGATAACGTTTTTCTTAAATGCCTATGGTACCTTTTACGAGATCGTACTAAAATATACTGTCATTATTTCACTTTTTATTTCATTATACAACTTTCGTAAAATACTACAGAAACATTTTATGGAAGCGTAATACTCGTAAGCTATACAAATTTACTATTTAACATGATGTTCATTTTGGCAAAACTTAGCTTAATATAGAATACTAAACAGTACTAAATTTATGAAGTACCAACTGATACCTTATAGAATATAGTACTTCTTAATTTAGATTGGATTTGGATGTGAAAAAAATATTTTTTAAGATTCACCAATTTTCTCTTCATATAAAATGTTAAATAACATGGAATATTAGAAAAAAAGTGACTGATTTATTTTTATTCATATACCTAGATATAAATTATTTTGGGTGTTGTAAGTTCTACTTTCCAATTAAAGGTGTCCCATGAGGTGTGCTTCAGGTATATAAAACTATTATACTAAATAACTATTAATCTGTTTTGTACGTATTACTATTAAAAGTGATCTTTTAGTGCTTACCTGCGATACGACTGTGGAGCGACCGGCCAGCTCCGCCTGGACCGCAGCACCAACCCCACTCGAGGCATAGAACCCTGTGTATTTCCCATCTGAGGTGCTGATGTGCGCTTACGACTCCAACCACGACGATTATTGTTTGCTGAGTTTGCACCCCACAGATGTGATGAACCATGTGCTGAAAACAAGTTGTACCGTCAATTTTTATTTAATAAAATAAAAATAATTCGGACAACTCACAAACATTGATGCCAAAGTAAGTAGCTGAAGCACTTGTGTTATGGTAATCAGCTCATTACACAAATAAATGTATCTTTTGGCGCAAAAGGCAGGACTACCTATTACGTATTGTGTCAACCAGCCGTTTATAAAATAATAAATAGTTAAATTATACAAATCTCAGTGAAATGTATATTATCGTTTCATAATGGATACAGACTTTGAGTCCGTGGGGGCAAGAAGGCTGTCGATTGTTTAAATAGATATTGTCACGCTTAGTAGAGATTTCTTGGCACGTGAAAGTTGGCTCATATTTCGACCAACGCTTTAGTATAAGATTATTATAGTAGAGTACGCACACCAACGGTTACAAGCCTTTTCTATATTAACTCTAAATAAACTATTAACACTTTAATTCCCATTTGCACTAAACATTCACTAACTGTATAACTGCAGAATTTAATTTTTGTCTAAGTCAGTTCAGCGACTCAAGAAGGTGTAAACACTTGCAGATAATTATAAAGGTCTTTCAAGTGAATGATAATATAACATAATAAATTCAAAGAAGAAAAAAACTTTTTGTCATCGTTTGATGAAGAATATTTTAATTAAATAAATCCTTTGTTTCTTTATCTGGCCAACCTTTTTTCGCCGACGGGCAAAATACAATATTTTGTTATATTTCAAATATCTATATAATATTAAAAACTAGCAATCCAACAAGTTTCGCGCGTGTAGCAAGAAAAATAAAATAGTAGGTACATTGTCTATTTCAAATAAGATGCGTGAGTAAGCTACAATTGAGGTTTACTTAAAATAATGTAAATCATAAATTTTTATACATTATGGGTTTTTATGCGTTCTAGGAAATATAACATATCTACTCACGAAGAAAGACAGGAACCGAACTGAGTAGACTCCTTTTAAGGTTTTCAGGAAACATACGGAGTGCAACTTTGCTGATACAAGTCTTGAAGAATAACCTAAATAAACCATAGTTCTTTATACGTGACCAACTCAGGTAAGTATGCAGATGCAGTTAGACACAAATAATTGGCATATAAATTAGGCAGTTACAAGGTATGTTTGTGAACAAAATTTCAATCATCACCTAATTAGCGGTTGTGCCTAATGGATGACGCGACAAAGGTATAGCCTTCATTAATATACAAACTAATATACCTTTGAAGTTGCTGTTTCGTTTCCTTTTGAAGGGGTCGGTTTATGAGTTTTAATTCAAAGAATTGCCTTTGAAATTACTCACGGTCTGACTGAAAAATCTAATTTGTTTTGGGTAAATTTATTTATGTTATGGTTAGTCATTCTCACTTCGATAAAATGTACTAAAAATAAGAATCTTAAACGCCTCCGAAAGGCTATTTCAGTAAAGTATAGAAAGTTTTTCTCTTGTCAAATTCAATTCAGAACTTAAAGGAGAATAACAAAACATTCTATAAAAAAGTGGGAATATTGTGGTGTGTATACATGATGAAGTTTGATCTTAAATTAAATTAAAAACCAATATAAGATGTGTCTAACTTTGAGTGATAGAATATTAGAATATTTGACATTATATCAAGTCAAGAAATGGTCCGGTTTCCTACTTCTATGGCGTCGATAGTTATTTGCCTAGGAAATTATTAACATTGAATCTGCCTATACGTCATCACAGCATATGAAGATCTACGTAATATAACCATAAGAATAATATTACTTGGAATCACGCCAATAGGGTTATTGCATTTAAATTGCATTTTTAAATTTATTTTTGAATTTTATGTTGTTTTTAATACCCATTTACTATGATATATTTGATAGATGCGTTATACTAGCTCAATTTGGCAGAACAAAGAATGGCCTGAGTTTAGTGACAATTTCTATAATCTATGACTAGTGTTGCGAATACTTGTCACTGTTGCATGCAATTGTCTTTAAAACATTACTTACAGTTAGAATAAACTACACAATAATTCTACTTTAATTCTAGGTATAAGAATCTCGTGTCGATTTACAATTAAATATACATTACAGTTTTAAAATTCATGAGTATTCGTGTATGACGCGTCTTATTTACATGTAAATTACCTTAGAAAATGTAAAGCGAAATTAATTGCGTAATTTTATTTCATAAAATATGACTTAGGAAGGTAATGAAAGAGCATGTTGTTTTTGCGCATAAATAATTATGATCTATTTGCAACACTGCCAACTCGTTTCTATGCCTTTCTGATTCCGAAAAAAATTTATAGTATCTTTATTTAAGCTGTAGTCGGAACAAGAATAAAAAAAATTCAAACTTAAGATGTTAGGTTTGCAGCAAGCGTTCGAAGTTGAAATAAATTATCAAACAGATTTCTTAATTAACTTCCTTTTCAGTATAATATTCTTTTACTCCAACGATTAGAAAAAAAAATTGTATAAAAAGAGCATATTTAAATATAGCATGGTCTTTAAAAAAAGATAATTACAGTGATTTTACTAATCGATAATTTTCAGAAAGTATCAAATATACAATTAAAAACAATCTTTTAGAAGCATGGCATATCATATAAGTTAGTTATTATTTGTATCCAATTTTTTTTTGCAACGAAGTGTTAATGAATAATTAAATATAACATAAACTACAATGTATGAAAAAATTCGTTGAGTTGCGATATTTGAGATTTTATACTGAATTTCTAAAAACATTGCTTTTTCCGTGAACACAAAATTGCTCGAATTTTTCTGCCGAGCTTTTAAAACATGTCAATCTATTCCTTTATAGCGATAAAAACAGACCACCAAACTCTTATTTGCATTTTAATAGTAACGTGAAAATCTAGTCGAAATAGCTAATGAAAATCTAAACAGTCGATATTTTATAAGTACCACCTTATAAAGTACATATAAACAAGTTTAATTGAAAACAATATGAAAACAATTTAAAAAAAATCTCATGAATGGATGAAGTGATCTTTAGAAATTGCAGCTAAGATCCACTTTCTTCAAATCATCTTTCAAACAAAAATATCCGCATCAATATTGGATGTTCAGGAAACACGATGCCAGAGAGAGACACACAGACTCACAGAAACTTCAAATTTATCCCCTCTTTTTGTCGAGATGTTAAAAAATAAAAAGGATGATAACGTATAAGATACTTTAAAATTGTTTTTATATCTCATTATGATAACAATATAAACCGAAACAAAAGTTTAAGTGGGATAACTTACGTAAATTGTAGTTTTGATGTGGTCCTTGCTCAGAACAAGCGCGGCGTCCGCGAGCACTTAATAAAACTTCTCGCCTTGGTCTTTCCGGAGCCTCATTCAAGTCAATATCACAACCACCGCCTTCTTCGCGACCTTCCTCAACCACACAAGCAGACATTATAAATTAGTCTCTATATCCACCACAGAGACAAGCAGAGTTTACACTACACTGAGTATTAGGTACACTTTTTTCCACTGGCCACACTGCACGTTTAACTGGATTTCTTGAACCTGAAATAAAAAGTAGGTTACATTATTTTTGTTGAGTTAATTGGTAGGAATTTCTAAAGGTTTGTTCACTTAAATGGCAACCCGAATTTTTGAATTTTTAAAACGAGTATGTAGGTCATTTTTTTAAATTAACTGGCTTTCGGACTTTTTACGTTGAACTTTATATAAGTTAATAAACGTTGGCTTAAAATTACTAATTCTTAAACTTCAATCTTAAATTATAAGGGTTGTTCAACTATAATCATTGTTCAAAAGCTAATTTTTGCAACAACAATGCAACGTTAGTGGGAAAAACTCATTTTAATTGAAAGACATCAAATAACTCTTGAAATAATGCATTAAAAGTTTAATACACATAATTCAGCTCTTTGTATTTATTTTAACACGTTAATGTTTACTACATAACTAAGTCGTATTCATTTCAACTTGAATTAGTACCTATTGTGAAACTAAGTACTAACGTTTAAATATTTTCAAACATAAAATGCTCGATTGCTTTTGAATTGCCCCCATAATTTATGTGCTCTGTTCAATATATGTAAGCAATATAACCTAGAATATTCTGTTCCTCAATCTATAAGCTTAATAAAAATCGTTATAATTATGAAATATACATAATATATACAGAACTAACAGGAAACTTACTACAGCGAAATTATTATATTGTCAGCTAGGTTATTAGAAAGGAATTTATAATTTCGTGCAAATATTAAAATAAACTAACTAAACCTTGACAACAATTTCATTGCATTCATTTTTATTTATATAGATAAATAAAAACTAAATTATTACAAGGAGAAAATATTTGTTTCTTTGTATTTTTAATTATTGTAATGAGTAAATTAAAAATTAAGGCGGTAAAAGCAATTAAACTTATATTCTTTATTCAATGATGTTTACACTACAAACTATAAATAATGATACATTACAAAACATAGTCAAACCTTATCGCTGCCAAACGTACTCTTTTAGGAGACCCAGACATAAGAGAGCAGACAAGATAGTGAAATAATTTAATAAGAGGAAATGGAGAGTTAATGGTAATGTAGGAGTCTTGAAAGAGGAAAGTGAATAAACAAGACAGATTTCATTAGGAAAGGCATTCCAAATCTTGATAGTGAAGAAATTTGAGAAGAAGTTTTTAAAGTCTTTTTCGAAAGACTATAAGTACACTTCTATAATACTATAGAAGTGTACCTAGATGAATTATCTCTCAAATATTTAACTTTGTTAATGTTAAAAAGTGAATCTTTGTAATACGCTTAATTATTTACAATGGTTGAATGACCGACTGTCAAATATTTAACTTTGCCCAACATATCATCGTCCCAAAAGCTGTTCCGAAACTTTATTAGATCGGTACCTTAATAAAATAATCCCAAGGGCTCCTATCAACTTCATGTATGTTGATCGAAATTTATATGGGGGAACTATTTTTCTTTTATGTTTATACGTGCTATGCGGAGCATGCATCTTACGACACTATTGCATATTAAAAATATATGTAGTATCGGATTTTATTAGGTAGGATACTAAATGTGTATTCAAGTTGTTATGATTAAGGTATCACGGAGCGGTTAATTTAAAGTGAGTATTTATTACAAAACATTGACAGAGTTAAAGGACAGAGGACTGTCGTACATGGAAGTTAAGTAGGGACTACCTCCTCGAGTCCCATACAATTAAATCCTACTTACTACCTGGGTTTCTCAACCCCGCATCAGTCACGCTTTGTTCTTACACTTTTGTTATAATGTACCTTTTTGCCACGAGACAAAGCTATACTTAAGTTCCCACGCATACAAATATTTTCTAAACTAAACATCTGTTATTACAATACTTACTGCTAAGTACAAAGGTACAATAAAACGATAAAATAGAAAAAACTTAAATCTAACAATGACCATTCCACATTCGGCCATCCTGCATCGACAATTGCCCTCAATTGTCATCGTCTGTTTCCACATCTGTTGTTTTGTTTCAGCTAATATACAGTCAATACAATTTGTGACTACCTGCTCAACCTTCGGACGCATCTCTTTAAACCAGAAGTCCCTTTTCTCAATGGCTTCGGTTTTGGTAACACCAAAATGTCCTCGCTCGGGCGCTCTCTTGATTACCTGCGTCTCCATACTCTTTGGTACAACTACTAATGGCTCACCATTTACACTTTTGTACAATAATTGGTTTTTTAATAAATATCCGTTGGCTTCATTGCGCGATGCGGCATCTATAATCTGCCTAAGACATTCTTCTTTGTCTTGTGCACTTCTCAATCGCGCAATCAACCCATCGTCATTTTCGCAAACATACAATACTTCCGGTAAGGAATGTCTACTTAGCGCGTCAACATGTGGCATATTTTTACCTGGTCTATGCTCTATTGAATAATTAAAATCAGCAAGCAAAATTACCCATCTCGCAACTCGCAAACATACTTTCTCTTTACTTACAGTAGCAGTAAAAGCTTGACAATCGGTTACAATCTTAAACGCTATATTAATCAGATACACTCTAAATTTCTCTAACGCCTTTACAATAGCCAATACTTCTAATTCATAACTACTATATCTAGATTCAGCATCCGTCGTTTTACCACTCGCATAATATACAGGATGAAATTTGCCGTCATTACAATCTTGATATGATCCGATAAATGTTTCTTTTTGCGACGTGACTCATAACAACACTGCTAATACTAGCGTTGGTATCTCCACGGACACCGGGCTAGCAAAGGAACCCGTTACGATGGAAAGTATTAGCAAACTTTTTGACTTAAAGATGGCGCCAGACTCCACAATTATGATAAATTTGAGAGCAGCACTTAATAAGGACATCGAAAAAATGGTGGCTGTGCACGTCAACAGAGCAATTGAGAACTTGAAGACTGATTTCTCATCTACCACGGACTATTTGGCCGCTGAGCAAGCAGATTTAAGATCCGAGATTAGACAAAAGGACAACCTTGTTAAGCAGTTGCAAACTGACATATCAAAATGTCAAAATTCACTTGCTAAATATCAGTCACGAATTCAAACTATTGAAAAAATCTCACGCGACATGAATGTTGAGGTACATGAGGTGCCAGAGAACAAAAACGAAAACTTACCTGGCATATTCAAAAAACTCTGCGAGTGCTTGCAGGTTGACATTCCTGAAAACGATGTAAAAGCCTGTCGTCGAGTTTCGAAAATGAATCCTTCGTCTGGGCGACCACGCAATATTCTTGTTACCCTTTCATCTCAGAGACAACGTGATTTGGTTCTATCGTCGGTCACTCGTTTCAACAAAGCTCATCCTAGAGATAGACTCGCCTCTACACACATTGGCTTTACGGGAGAAACCCGCAGGATTTATGTGGCTGAACACCTTTCGCCAGAAACAAAGGAAGTGCACAGTGTGGCGAGGAAATTTTGCAGAGACAATAATTTTAAGTATGTGTGGGTTCGTTTCGGGCAAGTGTATATACGTAAAGATGAACAAAGTCAAGCACAGCACATCAAAACCATTGAATGTCTCAACAAGCTATTATAAAGTTTATTGTTTTCTCTCACTATAAAAATAGTATTTGTATACTGATTCCTACAAAAAAAAAAAACATTATGATTAGTATGTATTATCAAAATATTAATGGAATGCGAACTAAGTTATCACAATTTTATCGAAATCTGTTGAATTCCAACTATGACGTCATATGCCTGACGGAAACCAACTTGAATAATAATATCTTCGATGGAGAGGTCGTTGACTCTCGCTATAACATCTTTAGAAGAGATCGCGATGACATTAACTCTTCTAAAGAGGACGGCGGTGGCGTCCTTATAGCAGTAAAGAAATCATTCCAAGTTCTCCGACAGGCATATTGGGACAGCAATTTGGAGGATCTCTGGATATCAATTATACCGAAAAATTGTAATGCCCCTAAAATCAATATATGTGTCTGTTACCTTCCTCCCGAATTAAATTGTTTTAAGAGAGATGAATTTTATTCTAATTGTCAAAAGATATTGATGAATCACTGTATAGATGACAAAAATATAATCGTTGGAGATTTTAATACACCTGAATATTCTCCTGTCTCTTCTGATACTGACGGGCCATCTTTCACCTCACAAAGTAAAAAACTACTACTCTTACAGGAATTTATGTCAATTTGCAATCTTTACCAGGGTAACCGCACCCCTAATGGAAAAGGCCGATATCTTGACTTAGTACTATCATCAGAAAATTCGTTGACAGTTACAGAAGCTGATACGCTGAGTTTGAAAGATGGACACCACCCTGCTTTGGAATTTGAATTCCCTTCTTTATGTAATACTCCAAAAAATCTAAAACTTAATAACAAAAAACGTTTGAACTTCGCAAGATGTGATTATGACAGCATAAGACATGACTTGGAGTTATTGGACTGGCACAATCTTTTATCGAGCTCTGACGTAGATGAATGTGTAAACATTTTTTATGAACAACTCTTTGTAATTATTAACAAATATACGCCATTAACAGCTATGAGATCTAATAAATATCCCGTTTGGTACAGCAAACCCTTAATAAAATGTATCGAAGAAAAAAATAAATACCACAAACTTTATAAAAAATTCAATAACCCCCGAGATTACGACGTGTTCACTTTACTGCGAGCTAGAGCCAAAAAAATGATAGATCATTGTTATAAAAATTATGTTGCCTCTATTGAAGAATCAATGACTGACAATATAAAGTCATTCTGGACTTATGTGAATAATAGAAAGGGCCGAGTCTCTATTCCAAATGTCATGCAGTTTGGCAACTCTTCTTCTTCGACCGGCCAGGGTGTATGTGAGCTATTTTCAAAGTACTTTGCTTCGGTGTTTGAATCGGATCAGCAACTTAGTAACTCCTCTGCTACGAGTAACAATAATCTAGAGTCACCTGAGTGTAGTACCATGGACTCCATGTCTCACATTAATATATCTGACAGGGACATCATGACGAAGATCAAGCTTCTTGATGCAAGTAAAGGAGCCGGTCCTGACCAAATACCTCCTTCATTTGTTAAACGTTGTGGAAAAGAGCTATGCACACCATTAAGCATCATATTTAACAAATCCCTTACAAATGGAGTTTTTCCCAGTCGTTGGAAGATAGCACATATTGTACCCATTTTCAAAAACGGAGACAAGTCGCGCTGCGAAAATTACAGACCCATAAGTATTTTGTCATGTTTCGCAAAGCTTTTCGAGTCCCTAGTACACACTCAGTTATACAGCCATTTTAAGCCTCTGATACCCGAAAATCAACATGGATTCATTAAGGGTAGATCAACTGTCACAAATCTTCTTGTATATAAAAACTACCTGTGCAAGGCTTTTGCCACAGGGGGTCAGGTTGACTCTATCTACACAGATTTCTCGAAGGCCTTCGATAAAGTGAGTCATAGACTACTTTGTAACAAGCTCGCCACCTGTGGTATTCACGGTAGTCTCCTTCGCTGGTTGGCCTCCTATTTGAATAAGAGAAGTCAGTTGGTGGCTTTGAGAGGATACACTTCGACCCCCACTGACATTACGTCAGGCGTGCCCCAGGGGTCACATCTGGGCCCGTTGTTATTTGTTGTCTTCATTAATGACCTCATTAAGAACATATCATGTGAATGTCTATTATACGCTGACGACCTGAAAATATTTAAAACAATAAACTCTTTCGAAGACTGTAATCTTTTACAGAAAGACTTAACTGCTGTTTCTCACTGGTGCAGAAATAATCTAATGTACCTTAATATAGACAAGTGTTTCGTTATTACGTTCACTAACAAGCGTAATGGGATCGTTAATGGGTACAGCATCAACGGCCAGACCCTTGAGAGGTCACATGTTGTCAAAGATCTCGGAATCCTTTTTGATGATAAGCTGACATTTCGCGAACACTACCACCACATAGTAAAAAAAGCGAATCAACTTCTGGGGTTTATTTTTAGATCTACTAAAGACTTCAAGGGCACTCATTCTTTTCTTTACCTTTTCACTACACTCGTCAGAAGCGTTTTGGAATACGGTAGTCCAATATGGTCTCCGCACTACAAAGTTCATATTGATAATATAGAGAGAGTGCAGCGCAAATGCCTACGGATTTTAAGCTACCGCCAACAGTCGAGGCGTAAAACTCCTGATTATGAAGCTCGTCTCATTAATTTTAATGTACAAAAATTGGAAACACGTCGAAGATATTTTGATTTCGTTTACTTTTATAAAATACTTCACTCCATATTAGACGTTCCTACCTTGCTCGCTGAAATAACTTTTAATATCAAATATAGTGCTCGTAGAGCAAATCAATTAGCACTTTTTACTTTGCAAGTGTATCAGAATAATACCTCCTTTTACAACCCCCTGGTTAGGATGGCTCGTCAGTGCAATGAAATAGCCAAGGGTAACCAAACCTTTGACGTTTTTCTACCTAATCTAACTCTTTATATTAATTTGATTAAAAGCATACTGTATCACAAGCCGACAGTCTAATCCCAGCGCTTGGACTCTCGGTCTCCTTATATTTTAACCCTATTATATTCTTATTTAGTATTGTTCATTGTACCTATTATTTAGATTACTGTTCTTGTTAAACCTTAAATTGTGTAGACATATTTAACTCCCTTGTAATTTTTCATGTACACACATTTTTGTGGAATGCAACCTTGATTATAAATGATTGTTTTTGTATAATTTGTTTAGTAATAGTTGTAATCTGTTGTGTGTGAAATAAAATAAAAAAAAAAAAAAAAAAAAAAATCTTTCTGCATTAATATCATACCATACCCTAAACAAGATGCATCTGTGTGCAACTCGGTCTCTGCACCATGACGATACAATTTCAAAACAGGCTCACACACTAATGCAGCTTTTAATTTCTCGAAAGCTTCTATTTCTATCTCTCTCATACCAAATACAAATTTAACGTCTTTTTCCAGTAAATCAGTCAATGGTCGGGCAATGAGTAAATATCCAGGTATAAATTTACGAAAATACCCTGTAAGACCCAAGAAACTTTGAACCGATTTTACTGTCGTAGTTCGGGGAAAATCTCGTACAGCTAATGTTTTTGCCTCTGACGGGCGAACAGTACCCCGGCATATTACATACCCTAAATAATCGACAACCGTCTTAAAAAATTGACATTTCTCCCACTTTATGATTAACCCATACTTAGCCGCATCTTTAATCACTAATTTTACTCTTCTCAAATGCTCTTCAGAAGTTTTAGCTTTAATAATAATGTCATCCATATACACTACTACAATTCCTTCACGTATTAAATCTTTAAAAATGTAATTGATATAACTTTGGAATACCGTAGGGCCAATGCATAAACCAAACGATAATCTAACAAACTCATACTGACCGTCGGGCGTTACGAAGGCTGTATACTTGATACTACCTTCGTCCATCCAAACATGGAAAAATCCGTTTTTCAAATCTATTAACGTAAACCAAACGTCTTCGGCTAAAGCATCTATTGAGTCTTCAATAAGTGGTAATGGAGAAAGAGGTCTTAACATGATAGCATTTATCTTCCGATAATCTACACAAATTCTAAGCGTTCCGTCCTTCTTTTTAATCAAAACAATCGGACTTGCATATTCCGAAGTAGAGGAACGAATAATACCCTCTTCTAACCATGAATTCATTAAATCATTTACTTCTTTTCGCTCTGAAGGAGCCAATCGACGCGGTCGTGATACTACTGGTTTATCTGACGTCAAGATTATTTTCGCGCGTATACCAACGTCACGCGTAGCTTCCGGTTTATAATTTGAAACGATCTTTTTAATTTCTTCATGATAATGCTCCTCTTTAATGTGTGATAATTCAAGTTCTTTCGTCTCGTCTATAGTGTTTATTTTATAAATGTGCGGCTTTGTCTCCTCGTCTGTACTTTCATCAGCGTCTAATTTAAAAAAAGTAATTGTGCCCCGTCTAACTCTAAGTTCTACCTGGTCCAAAAAGTCAGTGCCCAGTATAACCGAACGTCTAAGTATTAAGTCGGGTATAACATGAAAATCTACATTAAACTTATAATTATCTGCCCTCATGCTGGTAGTAAACATACCTAAGGTCTCAGTCATCTCAGCTCCCAAACCTTCAAAACATACCTGTTTTTTACACAAAGGTGGTGATCCTAGATTTTTGTACTCCTTCATACTCATTAACGTTAAATCGCTACCGGTGTCTACTAATGCTAAAGTCTTACTGTCTTTAATCTTAATTTCCTTCTGGTATTTTTCTGTAGCAGGACGCGACACTAAATACACTTCCTTCGACTTCGGTGGACACTCGGAGAATATATGCCCAAATTCTCCGCACTTAAAACACTTTTTCCCTTTTTCTTTTTCGGGACACATCACACTCACGTGGTCTTCTCCGCCACAGTTGTAATACTTTGTACTCGTCTTCTTTCCTGAAGTTGAAACTGCAACTCCTGGACTTCCTTTTCTTCCTGGTTTGTAGCTCTGCGGTCGTCCTGTCTTCTCCAACTTCTTCTCCGGTGGTCGTACTTTTGACTTGGACATCTCTTGTTTCATTTTATCGTACTGTCCGAATTTCTCTTTAAGCTGTTTAAAATCTTTCGCTCCATATAGCACAGCTTTATTTACGACATCATCAGGAATACCTTCTATTATGTATTGTATCACATCTTGTATCTTTAGCTTCGCTGGTGATGCAATCTGCAACATTTTATATGCGTATTCCTGCAGAGTTTCCTCACTCCTCTTCTTTCTCTTGCTCAGCTCTCGATGAATTTTCAAACAATCGACAGCTTCCTCGAACTCTTCTTTCAAAGATTCTTTCAGCTTCTTCCACGTTTTCGCGCACTTTTCGTAGTTCACGAACATTTTTGCTGATCCGTCTAGTAACCTTTTGGCGTATATAATCTTCAGGGTCTCATCCCACTTGTAAAGCTCCGCCATTTCTTCAAAATCATCCAACCACTGCTGGACATTTGTGTGGTCATCCCCACTGAATTTCTCCAACGCACCTTCAACGTCTTTAAAGGTAATTAATCCTCGTGATTCTTCACGTCTTCGAATCACTGGATTACGATTGGCACGTTCACTATTTGCGCCATCGTCGTCTTCGTCGTTGTATCCTCGGCCATCTTTCACAGGATTTCGGATCCGTACATCATGGTTTCCTCTTCCTGGGAGTCCCTCAACATTGACAGCTCGAGCGTCTTCAAAGTCGTCTTCTTCTTCGTCGTCTACAAGGTCTGCAATATTTTCTTCATCATCGTCGGCTACATGATCCCGTTCCACCAACAGTGCAGCTCTTAGCCTCGCCAACAACTCTGGTTTTCGACCTGTCACCCGGAGGTTCCGGCGCCTTAGCTCCTCTCTGAGCTGTGGGACTCTCAGTCGCGGAAGTTGGTCGTCTTCCAAATCCGCCGCGGCAACACCTTTTGCAACCTGGTCAATTACACCTTCCATGGCTTACTAACTCGCGCACTTATATGTACTTTCACACAACACCGACACGTCTTTTACACACTTTTCAATTTTCCGATTTTCCGTGATCCCTGACCGTTATGATCCCTGACCGTTGTGATCCCGGACGAGCCCCCAAATGTAGTATCGGATTTTATTAGGTAGGATACTAAATGTGTATTCAAGTTGTTATGATTAAGGTATCACGGAGCGGTTAATTTAAAGTGAGTATTTATTACAAAACATTGACAGAGTTAAAGGACAGAGGACTGTCGTACATGGAAGTTAAGTAGGGACTACCTCCTCGAGTCCCATACAATTAAATCCTACTTACTACCTGGGTTTCTCAACCCCGCATCAGTCACGCTTTGTTCTTACACTTTTGTTATAATGTACCTTTTTGCCACGAGACAAAGCTATACTTAAGTTCCCACGCATACAAATATTTTCTAAACTAAACATCTGTTATTACAATACTTACTGCTAAGTACAAAGGTACAATAAAACGATAAAATAGAAAAAACTTAAATCTAACAATGACCATTCCACATATATAGTTTAGATTTTTTTTTCTTTAAAACCATCTGTATGACCACCTCGAGATGAATATCCAATAAATGCAGCCCTCAGAATAACAGTGAAGACATCACGAACTCATACATAATGCGGCATAAAATGAAATGGATGGAGGTGGAGGAGCAATAACAATGTAGGTGTAATAATTCTAAATGTACTTTATTTCGACAGTGAAATGTCAGATTAAGGAATCTATGAATTTATATTGATGCATGAGCTGTCCAAAATTGCCTTTTCCACACTTTAGCTGGTTTAAATTTTAAACTTTTTACTAAATTTTAATATCTCCTTTTGAGTAGGCACAGAAGCTGATTACCTGCTTGCCTGTTAAGAAAATGGTCACTGAGACAGATACAGAAAAGCGTCTGCCCCATGTCCACTAGGGGTTACGGGAATTCACTTTAATCAACTAAACAATTTTTAAAATACAATGTTTTCGATTTCATTACAGACGCAAATACAATGTCTTCTCTTTTTAATTCTAGTATATTGATATAAGTGTAAGACAATTTAAAATCCTGCCAATATGTCAATTACAAATAAGAATTTTTAAACAAAAAACTATTATCGGTCCATTCGTTTAAGAGATACGATGCAACGGACAAACGCTCAGATATGTTAAACTTTTATCATCTCTTTTTGCGTCGGGGTTTAAAAATCCGTTCTAACCTCGCGGAAATTAAATAAACAAATGTTTTAGATAAAACACGCGGTAGTTAAAACTGAAGTAAATATGCCTGTCCCGCAGGAATCACTTATTCAATTAACAAATCCATTATTGCAAAGTATTTAAATAATAATTTAATTTATCACATTTATGGTTACAGAGAACGTTTTCAATGATGCGTTAAATTATGAATAATACATTTTATATTTATATTACATTTTATATTATATTTTATATTCATTTTATTCGTAATTCTTGATTAAAATATAAAACCAGATCAATATATTAAACGGTAGCTCATCGTTTTTAATCCTCTCTCTACTAATAAAGTAGATGTTTCAATTTGCTTTAATTTTAATAACGCTCAGTTTTTACTGATGCAATATTTTCTGAAAAAATAATTTAATCGTCTCGAAAGCACTCGACAAGTTAATAATTGGTAAGTTTTGTTTAATCTAAAAGAAAAACATATTTTAAATTCGCCTAATATAAAACGCTTATATATATTTAATAATATATGAAATAAGAATTTGTAGAAATCGCAAATATTACTTGTAAATATGTAATATAAATAGAAAAGAAGATACTTGTACATAAGGTGGGATTAAATATTAAAACGTAAACCTATTTATTGGTCACAAAAATTTTCAAATCACCTAATCAAAAAAATGGTTTTAAATTTTTTGTTCAATTTTAGGTTTCAAACATTTGCGTTCATGGTCATTGACTTCCTCCACCTTTTAATCGTTTGATAAAGGATTATCTACGTGTTTTCACGCTTCTTTTACTCCCCCCCATACAAAACACATGTCATGCATTTTATAAGCTATAAATGTAATAGATAATAGAAGGATGAAAGTCAGAGTACTTACTTAAAACTAAACTTGGCTATTTGCCTTGTTTCATGTTGCCAAATATGAAACTGTAATGTATTTAAAATTTTCACATAAAAATTCACATCTACATAAGGCGTGTATACAATTAATAAATATTATTATTTATTGTTAACTAGAGTAAACATAAAAAGAGAGATAAAAAAAACAATATAATCCATGATTGTAATCCATTTTCTGAGTTGATTAAAGCCAGCGACATTTTCATATTTTGCCTTATTCAATGGCCAATGCCATTGGGACGTTTACAATATTATTATTGCAATCGCAATGGCCCGGCTGTGAATTAAAAATTATAGTACCTACGAGGGAAAATGCGCAGCGGGAAAATTTAAATACGTAAACGACTTTTACTTAAAACATAAATCTGATAATAAAATAATCTCAATTACTCAATTGAAATAATAGAAAAGGTGATTTAAAAATAATAATAACATATTTGTTTGTAGTGGGTAATATCAACGAATCACGATCCATGATTCTAAAAAGTATTTCACAATACACAATACTCTTTCCGAGTGATATAGGATATATTTTATGGTACAGCTCGGACGAAGTAGAATAAAAGCAGTTACTGACTACGCAATCGTGGCTAAGTGCTTTACGCTTCTGCTTATTGTGCTGGAGGTGCTGGGTTTGAATCCCGGGACGACTAATGAAAGTTTTGGTTGGGTAGGCACAGAAGGCTGATCACCTGCTTGCCTGTAAAGAAAATGATCAATGAAAAAGAAACAGCAATTTATCTGCCCCATGCCCCACTAGGGATCACTTGAATTCACTTTACTGATTACTTACTTAGTAGTCACACTACACTCACAGGCTTTTGATGTTTAGAATTAAGGATACATTTACAATTCATAATTTTAATACGCTGGAATAAAATTGAGTACTAAAAAAATTAAAACCATTGAAATCGCAAGCTTTCAGTTATGCAGTATAACTCTAAAAATATCAAAGCTGTCCCGTATTCAAATTGTATAAACAAACTATTCTCGTGTCGTTTAATCAAAACAATAGATGAAAACAATGGAAAATTCTTGGCAAAGACAAAAGATATTAAATTTTTAATTGGTCTACTTCTTATTTTACATGCGTTTTCAGTGCGCGAAAAGTGAGTCAGCTTTCTGTGCGTTTATTTCCCTGAGCATTGAATGTCATGACTCACATGGGTGTAAGTTGTGCCTCTTGTAGTACAGTCAGACAGACAGTAATCTAATAACTAATTGTAAAATATTTTCGGCATTTTGTTTTGTTTATTGAAATATTCGTTACCAAATTGTACACTGCTCTATAGTATTTTCACAAAACTACACGGCCAATGTTTTAAAAAATGAAACATTTTATTCTCGTATTACAGTTATTATATACGTTACATTATTATTAACTATTTTTTTAATTTATTCTTATTTATAAATTTACATTCGTTGCCCCTAAGCCGTAAACACAAATAGATGTGCAGGTGGAAAGGTCAATAAACCTTTGGAGTGCGCTCGCTCAATAACTCGACCCATTTCCCGTCGAAATAAAGGAAGGTACTTCCTTCACCATTGTTTCCTATTATACCATAATAACTTACGTAGTATTTCATTGAAATCATAATAACGTATTTAATAATGTCTTCCTTCAAATACTTTCATTATCCTCTTCGAAATTCAAAATCAACTAGCTGAAATACGTTTTTTTTAAAAACGGATTACTACAATATCAGCTACCATCCGTATCTTGGATAACGGTAGTTCGTAGTATATAGAAACCAGACGTACAACGTATTTGTTATTATGTTTAAAGTTTATTTTACATTGAGCACTTACAGTTACAGTTTTCATCGAAAACTCTTTAAAATGACAATCCAATTAAATGTAACAAAACAATGTATGGTGAGATTGTTTCTCTTTTATAATTAATTTTAAACAAAAAAAGTAAAACCGACCTCAAAACACACTGAAAAGTAAAAAATAAATTTTGTATTATAAATGAACTTACTATAAATAAAAGACGTAAATAGTGTTGATAAATTAAATTCATGTAAAATTCAACAAGGGCATAAAACTGTCATGTTGCTCTTTGAAACAGGGCACCAAGCCATTCAATTATTTTTTTTATTAAAGTCCAGGAATATTCATTTAGTCTTTTTATTAATATATTTGGCACCGCCTTTCAAAAAGCAACATGACAGTTTTATGCCCTCGTTGAATTTTACAAGAATTTTATTTATCAACACTATTTACGTCTTGTATTTATAGTAAGTTCATTTATAATACAAAATTTATTTTTTACTTTCTTGATTTGATTCTTATTTTCTTTTGTTGCAAAATTAATACTGAATCAAAACACAAGTAACTAACTAATAATTCATTGATAAGGATTCATAAATCATAGAGTTATAAGCAAATAAGCACGACGTGGTCGCGAGAAATTCAGCGATTTCTCGCCCGATTGTGAAACTATTCTTTCAATATCCTGAAAACGTAAAAATTTAAAAAAAATGAGACCATTTCGACGAGTTACCCTATCGTTTGACAATTCACTCATCCAAATCGGTCTACGGATGGCGACGTACGAGCGGAACATCGGAAAAAAAATACACGTCGAATTGATAACCTCCTTTTTGGTTTTTTTGAAGGTCGGTTAAAAAGTACGGAAGATACGTCCATCTTCTAAAAACAGCTCAAAATAACATTTTTTTTTAATTCCCACAAAGGGTAAGGATGAGCTACTACAATCATAAAGTTTATAAATAAAATCGTATTGTAATAATTCGTCAAACATTCAAGTTATTCAATCAATTAAACAATAATAGACAATTAAAAGAGATAGAAATCAAATGAAATAACGAAGTTGATAGATCAAGTTTATCATTTTTTTTAACATTATAGCACTTTATTTCAAAGATTATTAAATATTTACAATAATGTACTTATATTTACAAAAATGCAAAAGGCTCATTAAATCAGTTGGGGTACATTACCGTATTATCAATTTTATTAGTCAAGACTTCATAAATGATTTTATTTTAATAAAATCAAATTATATTTAATATTATGTGTCTGTGTCGCGATAACTGGTGACCGAGAGGTCTTAATCACCTCTAAAATACAGACGCGGCGGTTATTATTCCCAAGAAAACCACCCCATCAATATCATACGGAAGGTCATATATGGTGATAGTCAGGACCCTCATGAGTGAGGAAGACGACGCGAAAGAGGTTTGGGTGTGTGCGGATTTCGATTAAATAATATATTTTTTTTATTAATATTTATTTTACTTTTCAACGATCCAAAATAATCTTCAAAGTAATTTACGCTTCTTCTTATTATTACGTACTTGGACGAATTCGCGGGATATAGTTATCTAATACTTTTATTTATTTATTTACAGTTTCAGAAAGGGATTATAATGTATCAGTTCTAGATCAGTTCATTATAATTTTCACGTCCCTCTTCAAACGAGATAGTCACGTCGGCGCTGAATCTAATTATCTCGGGTGCCTTTTATAATTCGACACATTTTCAACAGAAACGTTTACACAGTGCTTAAAATCGAGACTTGCCGAGTTCAGAAGGATTATATGTATAGTGAAATAATATTTACTTTTACTAATTGACTCAGCAAACTCTCTCACCCTTCCATCTCCCATCACGAGAAAGCTTCTAGGGCATTAAGGTTTTCATCGATACATAAACATATATACAATGAAGATGAAGTACCTAATGTTTCATATAAAGAACCAGCAAAAATGTTTCTTAAGTGTAAATGACTTTTGAACAACATGTCCATTTAACGTACGTAACGTACAACACAACCCTCGCTCGCTCCGCTTTATAAGATTAAATGCTATAAAAAGGTTTTTTTTTCGTGTTTTAAGAAAATATACTTAACCAGAAATATTCCTATGCCGTCGCACAAAAATTTAATATATAATGTAGTACCTAGTTAAAATTTGTGTTGGAATTTTCGAAGCACTTAGTGGCCAATTTAGAAATTCGAGAGGTCAAAACTAAAAGATCAACGGTATGCTATCTTTTGACCTCAAGGAATAGTCTTCCAGCACTAATGGAAGATGAGGCTGCCACCCCACCTAAAACTCTCGTTTTTTATGTTATATTATTACATGTGTAAATTGAAAGGTTGTTATGAGTCTGAAAAAAAATTGTAAATAAATTATATAGAAAATTCTCTACATACATACCGATTACTTCTAAGTCTATACCACAATACCAATTATACATTAAAAAATATAAACTTCGACATATAGTTACATTTATTTATTACACATACTTATAGTATAATTGTTGGTCTTAATCTTTTCTGTTAGTAATAATGGAATAAATTTTCATTTAATTATTTTTCATATATTTTTATAATTCGTTTTGCTTAATGATTTTGCTCATATTGCAGTGCGCAGATTGCAATGTAATTATCCTAATGCTACCTTAGAGGGTTTATTATAGGATTACACACGCCTGGCGACACGACGCTCACATAAAAACCTGATTACTATCATTTTAGGGTTCTATGAAGGGACTAATGTATTATAATTTTACGATGTTCATTTCATAGCCACACTAAATTAAAACAGGTCATAATTTTCTCTTAGAATTTTTAAATAGTTGTGGAAGAATAGTTTTAGAAAAATGATTTAAGTCGAATTTATGTTTCGAAATACTTAATTTATTATCTAGATAACACATTATACCTTCGCTAAACAATAAAAAAACTGCATAGCTCAGTAGGACAATAGTTAACGCCAGTGGTAATGTTAACTTGATAACTAAGATTCGCTGGATTGAATTCCTTTAAAAAGGTTCATTTCCAAAGGCTGTTATAGAAAAATTAATAGCAAATCTTTTAGTGGATATTTGTAACAAACTGACCTTTTGTAAATAGGACACCGTCTTTGTGAGTTTCATTTTTTCAGACTTTCCTCTTAGATAAATTGTATACGAAGCACTTGACGGACTTACAAGATTTATGGAATCTCAACACATACATTTTAAAATGTTTTCTCTGTCAACCTTGCAAAAGAAAAACGAAATGTTGCCGGTGTTCGCAATACTTAAGTAAAGAATATCACTTAAACTTAGTTTTTTGATCAATGGTTAACATGTGTCAAAGCACTTATTGCCTAGAAATGGATAACAATAGTTAATTTATGCTTGGTTCCAAAATTACTTTTGTCCATGTATATTCTTTGTTTTTAACCGACCTTCAAAAAAACCAAAAAGGAGGTTATCAATTCGACGTGTATTTTTTTTTTTTTTTCCGATGTTCCGCTCGTACGTCGCCAATTGTAGACCGATTTGGATGAGTGAGGAGTCAAACGATAGGGTAACTTGTCAAAGTGGTCCCATTTTTTTTAGAATTTTTACGATCAATAGTTTTCAGCATATTGAAAGAATAGTTTCACAATCGGACGAGAAATCGCTGAATTCCGCGCGACCATGTCGTGCTTATTTGCTTATAACTCTATGATTTATGAATCCTTATCGATAAATTAGATGTTATTTGATTTAGTATTAAATTTGCAACAAGAGATAATAAGAATCAAGATAATTTGATTTATAGTTTTAGAGATATTGAGGTTATAAAATAAAAAATTCTAAAAATCTTCCATTAGTTCGCTTTAGCAATAGAGATGTCCATGTTATATTAAATATTTACTAATTATAATAAATTCATTTTATTAACAGTCATGTCAAGCTTTTGACGGAATTTTATGAACATTTTAGCCATATATTTGATGTTATGGAGCAAAACTTGTCAACAGAGAAAAACATGTCATACGTTATTGTTTACGCGTCCAGTTTAGATCTCTATATCTCGATGTAATATCAGTTTATATCGATGACTTATATATCATTTTATAAAACATTAAAAGGGTCATATATGATAGTAAAATGAATAAGGTAGAATAAATACTTCTAGAGATAGAGAGAATATAGTAACTGAGTTCCTACGGGAAATCACAATGTGCGTTCACTTGCTTACTATAAAACACCATGAAAACTTCATTTATATGAACGATATTACTTAAATTTTTAGTATTAAACGATTCAGTTCTGCGTTTTCTTATTTTCATTAATTTGAAAATATTAAATTAAATTAATTAAATTAGTTTTTAGTGTATAAGGTAAGCGTAAAGTCAGAGCGTCCATGTTAGTTTCGTTTTGATGGTATGATAACCAACTATACGGTTTAGAAGAGCCACTCAAAAGTATAAAATAAATTAATTTTAAACAAAAAAATAAAACCGACCTCAAAACGCACTGAAAAGTAAAAAATAAATTTTGTATTATAAATGAACTTACTATAAATAAAAGACGTAAATAGTGTTGATAAATAAAATTCATCTAAAATTCTACAAGGGCATAAAATTTTCATGTTGTTTTTTGAAAGGCGGTGCCAAATATATAAATAAAGACTGAATGAATATTCCTGGACTTTAATAAAAAAATTAATTGAATGGCTTGGCGCCGCGTTTCAAAGAGCAACATGACAGTTTTATGCCCTTGTAGAATATTAGATGAATTTTATTTATCAACACTATTTACGTCTTTTATTTATAGTAAGTTCATTTATAATACAAAATTTATTTTTTACTTTTCAGTGCGTTTTGAGGTCGGTTTTATTTTTTTGTTTAAAATTAATTTATGTTTCTGTATAATGTTAAATGTGTGGTTATGTTTAGCATGTACAATTTATTGTGAATTACCGTAACCCCTAGTGGGGCATGGGCCAGACAGATTGCTGTATCTGTTTCACTGATCATTTTCTTTAAAGGCAAGTAGGTGATCAGCCTTCTGTGCCTACCCAACCGAAATATTCATGTGTTTCCCCGGGATTCGAACCCAGGACCTCCGGCTTAACACGCAGACATGTAAACCAATTAGCCACGGAAGCGGTTCTTACAATTTATTGGAACATGTATAAATTAAATTAAATAGCATCATTTTTAATACGGCTTAGAGTAATTTACTTTATTAAATATTGTAGTAGTAGAGTCCCAAAACCTACATTTCTGCGGCTGTGCCTTCAAAATAATTTTATATTTTTTTTTAAATTAACAGTTTTCGTGTTGTTTTTTTATTGAACGGAATTCGAAGGCAGGACAACTTTTTTTAATTATTTTAGCCACGAAGGCGCATAGACAATAAGTTATACACAGAGGAGTATTCAATATCGTAAGCGCCTTATGCAAATCACTCATTGACGCCCTAAAACTTGGAAACTAACGGAAACTAGCGAAAACTTCTTCTTGACTATTCACGAGTGCACGTGCTATTTTACCTAAGGGTTAATCTACCCCTTGTTATACATATACAATACCTAAATAATATTAAGTAAAATATTCAATTAAGGGAGAAATTTTACAGAGTATTAATTAAATGAAGCAATTTATTTGAAGCAAACAAGCTCACATTTCGGTCAACGCGTTAACCCTTTCCCTCCTTACGGTACTTAGAAGTACATCTACATTTTTCGTCTAATAACTAAAGTTCAAAAACACTTTAAGCTAACTACAACTGACGATCCTTTAGAGTACGTTTTCGTTAGCCAATCACAGCGCGCTATTTGAATTACTGCGTCAATGTTGTTGAAAAATTTGAACATCAAGTTACTAACTGTCGAATGTTTTGTCACTTCGATGTGCTGTGTAATTAGAATTGTTTTATAAATAGAATATCATAGGTAAGTGCTATTTTTTTTACTATTTACGTTTTTTATATTATTGACTACGTTTCTAAAAGCTGTTATAATCTATTGTCACTTTATTTTATATGAATATTTGATAAAAACTGATGCGGACTTAAAAGTACCGTCAGGTGGTTTTATTCTCAAAAATTATAGGTTTTTATATTACACATACTCGATCAAGTGGGTATTTTGTTTTATCATAAACCAATGTTTTTTTTATTTTTATTATTATTCTGACCTATTTTATTATTGTTTTAGCCATTGAGATGGATATTAAAAATAATACTGCTCTAATTGAAGCCCTGTTGTTAGAAGAGCTTCCGGACTGCGACGAAGAGTCTGATGCAGGTGTGTCCGATGATGAAGTGGAAAATCTCCAACTACCACCCCCCCCAAGAGGCTTCGATGAGGTTTTTGAAAGAGCTCTAGACAGTGTTTTTTCCGAAGTACCACCATCGTCGCCGTCAAATGAAGATGTATTGGAATGCCCTATAAATCAGGTACCCACATCTCCAATACCTGGATCTAGTGTTCAGACTGATCTACCGTCTGCAAATACGTCTTCACAAAAAACTAACCAGCGATTACTTGAACCAAACCGTAAATGGAAAAAGAGGGACCTAGATACAATTTTACCGGAATACATTGCAGATACTGGAGTAGTAGAAGACTATTTTGCACACTGTACCACACCGACTGATATATTTTTAGTATTGATTGGAGATATTATTGACAACATTGTGTACCAAAGTAACCATTATGCTACTCAGAAAGGCAAGGTATTGAACCTAAAAAAGGAGGAACTCCTAACATTTATTGGTATGATTTTTTTTATGGGTTACAATACTCGTCCGGCATGGAGAGACCATTACTCTTCGGCACCTGATCTCAACAATGCACTTATTTGCAAAACAATGCCAAGAGACAGATTCGCTATTATTTTATCTCATCTGCATTGCAATGATAACTCCCAAATGTCTAGAGACTGCAAAGATAAGTTATATAAAATAAGACCGATGATTGATGCACTAAATAAAAAATTTCAAGAGGTTTATCATGGTACTCGCGAACTGAGTGTAGATGAGTCAATGATTAAATTTAAAGGTAGGTCTGTCTTGAAACAATATCTACCTATGAAGCCCATAAAAAGGGGGTACAAGTTGTGGTGCCTTGCTGACCAAAGGGGCTATATAAAGAAGTTTCAAATTTACCAAGGGAAAGACGAGGAAATGAACTCAAAATTTACCGGCTATGGCTTGGGCGAGAAAGTAGTTTTGGAGTTAACGGAACAAGAGTGGGGTAAAGGTAAGGTAGTTTACTTTGATAATTTTTTCTCGTCTGTTGCTTTACTTGAGAAACTAAAAACTGAAAACACCTACGCATGTGGAACTATCCGAAGTAATAGAAAAGGACTGGCCGGAAATATGTTCGCTGATTCTCAAATGAAAAGAGGCGAGAGTGATCATCGATTTTCAAATTTAGACATTGGATATTGGAAATGGAAGGATAACAAAGTGGTTCATTTGGTATCTTCTTTTCATGGGAACCAAGAGACAACTGTGACTCGTAAAGAAAAAAATGGATCCAAGTCCACCATTACATGCCCTGTAGCTGTCAAAGATTACAATAGTCATATGGGTGGCGTAGATACAGCTGATCGTTTGAGAGCTCTATACTGTATAGATCGCAAATCTCCGAAATGGTGGCACAGGTTGTTTTGGGGTCTTCTGGACATCACATTTGTTAATTCCTATATCATTCATGGGCTTATAATGGAACAGACCACCGTAAAAGATTTTCGACGCTCTGTTACTCAAGGCTTGATGACACTGAAAGATGCTAGTCAGAAAAGAAAGACTTCAACTGATAATAGTGCGAAAAGTGGCCCTTCGAAAAGGCGCAAATCTAATTATTCTACTATAAAAGACGTACGCATAGGTAACAGAGGCATCCATTGGCCTACGTTTGTAGCGAACAGGGGAAGGTGTGAGGTTTGCAGTTTCAAGAAAATTCAGTCGAAACCTCATAGTAAATGTTCGCACTGTAACGTGTTTTTATGTTTAAATGAAAAGAAAAATTGTTTTGTTGATTATCACGATGTTAATCTTTAATTAAAAACCGATAAATTTAATTATTAATAATTAAATATTGGATCTCAAAACTTTTAGTTTCTATCAAAGTTCCTAACATTGACTAACATTGAAGTTCCTGACGGTACTTTTAAGTCTAGGTCTTAGAAATAGTACTTCTAGGTATAAAAAAAATCTAAAAAAAAACTGTCTGTTTCCTTTTACCTACCTCATTATATTAATAAACTTCAAAAACATAAATTCGTTAAAAATCGCTACCCCGGGGGGAAAGGGTTAATATAGCGACTAAGCGATACAACGCGGTAATGTACCTAGCCAGTGTTTTGGATACGCACCTCAACGGCTTTGATGAGCCTTTTGTATTTTTGTAAATTTAGTACATTATTGTAAATAAAATTGTCAGCAATAAAAAAATATATATATAATATTGAAAACTAAAGCCTTATTGAAGATTTATTGTTTATCGAATTAAGACACTTCGGTAAACACGGTAAAAAGTGTTCTTGTTTTAAATATCCTTCAATTTAAATAATATTAAATACAGTACTATTTAAGTCCCAGAAATGTGAATATTATTTCAGAAGTTTATAAGGAAGAAAGCTCTTTTGTCTTAACCTGTGAATTGGAGCTGGAAAATATGATTAGCCATTTATGAAACTCTAGGTGTGGTGTAATTGAATGAGCTTTCTCATTGCGTATTGTGGAAAATTTTACCCCTTGTTGTGCAATACTATGTTTGAAAGCTAGATGCTAACACTGTGTTGAAAATATTAATAATACTTATTATTAATTTACATAAAAAAACTTAAATACATTTGCAAAATGTATAACATACCATACCGTAACCGTTGGCCTCAAAATACTGGCTGCATATCTTACAGCCAATATTAACTTTGGCTGTATAAATATAAAAATAAGAAGTTTTCTAGTCTCAATTATTTCTCAACAACTTACCGATATAACTTAATTCTTTAAAAACAATATTTTTATGTCTTTCTCGTTGTATAATAAAATACTTCGGTCAATCAACAAGTGAAATTGAAAACAGGATTATCTTCAATTTAAAAAACTACCCGACATTTTGATTACAAATATGAATTAGGTATCTAACAAATTAATGAACAGATCTTTATAAATTTAATCTAAGAACCATCTCTATTAGTCAGTTTTCAAACAAAAAACGCAACATAATCAGTCTATTCGTTTAGGAATGCGATGCCTCAAATAGACACTTTTCTTTGCGTCCGGGATTAAAACAGACATAACGATTTAAAAAAAAATTAGTTTTAAATATGAAATTTGATAATGTCATAGAACAGAATATATACTAAATTCCGTATATATATACTTCAAAAGAAAAAAAACTTTATGATAAAAATAATTTGCAAAAACGGGACTTTTTATACGTCTATACAAAATAATTAATTAATGTGTATTGTGTTCTGTGAACTTTTAAAAAGTAGGATCACATAATCTGACACGCTAACGACCGATGTGTTTACGATAATACTTTTCCAAATTACTTTTCAACTTTTTCTTATAAAAGTTTTGTATACTCACACCCTCCAAAATGAAATAGAAAACTTTACGAACCTAATGAGTTTATTTAAAATTTTCGCATATAAGTTACTCTCCTTGCATTGTGCTCCTCTTGTCTGAGGATCCACCTCCACCTCCCAAATATGGTGGGTGAGGGTTTTCTGTTGACAGTAATCATGGTGAGTTGCGTCATTCACGTCATCATCAGAGGATATTTAGTCCTCACGGTCACTGACACTACTAAGAATTAATTAAAACTACCTACAACAATGAGCAGCTTACCACCAACAGTTTCGAGTTCTGAATCAATAATATTCGAACCAACAATTTTACCCCCACCCACGAACACGAGCTGCGGTTGGAAATGAAACTAATTTCAGCATATTCTAATAACTAACCCCGTTTACAACTAAACTATTGTCAAAACCAATTTAAAAATATGTTTTATATTTTCATTCAAGTCAGATTTAATTTTTTGTCTACAATTTATGACGATACGCGTTTGCTAAGTTAAGAGTTAAGTTCTTATTTTTACTGATTTGGACCAAGATCAAATGTAAAAAGAATAAATATAGGATTAGTTTTGATGATTAGGTACCCCTGGGACATCTTAGTTAATAAACAGTAACTAAAACCTCATACTAGTGACAAGGTGAAAATTCCTCGGCGTTCTCACTCAGAACATTCAAGTTTACAATAATAAATTAAAGGATTATTTAATATTACCGGATGAACATTTATTCATTTTTATATATAGTACTAGTGGGAACGTGGGCATATAAATTATAAAATATATTATCCCACAGGAACACACGGGTGCAAACAGTATCTTGTACAGTATATGTTAATCCAGGGCATATTCTATTTTCTTGAGTAATTTCATTCAAATGCGTTCAGCCGGCATGAGTGAGTTACAAACACCCTCATAAACTTTCGCATTTATAATGTTATAACTAATATTACTATTAATATGGAACCATAAATGTCTATTTATATGTATGAAAAAATCATCTGAATATATTCGATATCACCAATAATTCCTCGTGTCATTTAAATAAACGTTCAACAAATATAATGCGCTTAGCAAACACTTTGGTAGCCATTATTATAATTTTATTTAGACACTGATCCCCGATGGGGAATGTCATAATGCAAGTGTCTCAGATTTGTAAACAGTTGTTATATAATTATATTCTGCCCTCAAACTTTGATCATTTCTAATTGTATTAAAATTTCACTGAAATTCTTATTGTATTCAAACAATTTTAGAACCAAAGGAATCAAAGTTAACTTACTTTGAGAAATAATATTTTATCAGTTTAAGTACGTATACACTCCAACGTAGAATGCAGTATCAATAGGCACTGTGATTCCATCATTAAACTTATTAATTAATTATTAACTTAACCACAGATGCATGTTTTATTTCATATAATCCCTGCGAATTTAAGTTAATTTCTGAATGGACACATAATAATAATAATAATAACTGGGACAACTCACATACATTGCTCTGATCCCAAAGTAAGTAGCTAAAGCACTTGTGTTAAGGTAATCAGAAACAACGAGGGTACCAAAATAAATAAGTTTATAAACAACCAAGACTCGGAAACAATCATTCGTGCTCATCACACAAATAAATGCACATACCGGGATTCGAACCTGGGACCTTTTGATGCAGAAGGCAGGAGCACTACCAATTGCGCTAATCGGTTGTCAACACAATAAATATACATATATTAAATAAACATACATATATTTAATAAATTTGAAGGCGATTGATGGAATATACTTCTGGTGATCTCTATGAAAAATTTATCAAAAAGTATTCTCATACCTAGACGATGTGTTAATTTTAACTGAAAACATGAAATACAATTTATTTTAAAAAACCACAAAACAACTTCCAAATGCACTAAAAAGTAATAAATAAAACAGAAATAATAATTCATAAAACAGAAATAATAATTCTTCAAGAGAATATTAATTCTACAAATATTTGGCAGTTACGAACTCTGATACGAACGGCAGAAATCAATTCACATCACCATAACATTCAGCGAGTCAAATTTGGGTATATTATAATGGAAAGTTCAGAAAATGTTATGCAGGTAAAACTTCTACGAAAAATATGACGAAGGAAATACGAACAAAATCTGTTTAGTTTACGTAAATAATAGTGAACGTCAGTTTTCTTTGCTTAATCTTATGAAAGTAAGCTTAACATTTCTTATCTTTACCTAACGGTGCAAAAACTCCACCCTTGGAAACTAAAATATGTGAGATTTTTTTGTAAAAAGGTTGGTATAACTTCTGGTTGACTGCGCTGATTTGGTCGGTGTGGTGGTAAGACTGTACGTACCAAACAATTACCACCGTTACTGGAGGCATCAACTTTTTGCCGAATACTTTTCTCGCACTATCCATCGCCAGCAGGCTCCGGTGCCTAGCTTGCTCGCGAGGCTTAATGATTTCTGAATGAAACTAGTAACTACATACAGGAGAATATTGGAGTCGAACCATTAAGTTTGGTCGACGGTACATGGGTGTTTTTGTTGCTGTTTTTATGTTTTTGTTATGTTTTAATACTTTTTCTTGGCTTAGGCCGTAAATGTGTGTAAATAAATACACTACTATAATACTATAAAATAAATAAATAAATGTATCATCAGTTTCATTATAAATTCTGATGGAATAGCTTTAGTAAACACCTTTGTACCTAGTAGTTGGACGGAGACTACATCGCTCATTGTAAATTCGTGACTTGACGTCATATTGTTCAGGCAAGCGTTGGGGCTGATGACATACTTAAAAAACACGTTACTTTAATATATTATTAGTCATATAGTCTTTTGTTTTATTAAGCAAAAAAATTAACAGCCATTGGCATGTTAATATTATTAATTTTCATGCAGTTTTACTTTCTAT
Organism: Aporia crataegi; assembly: GCA_912999735.1. Classification (NCBI taxonomy): domain Eukaryota; kingdom Metazoa; phylum Arthropoda; class Insecta; order Lepidoptera; family Pieridae; genus Aporia; species Aporia crataegi. The sequence continues at coordinate 2,093,364 of OU538742.1, forward strand.
GCTTTGTTTGTTTTAAATTTAGATATTATTAATTAAGTAAACGTTAGGGATCCGGTATTTTACCTTCATAACTGTCACGCGGAGATTCTCTTAAGGGTTAATATAAATGCTAATAAACTGTGTTTTACCTTACCTCGCTACAAAATTGTCTTTAAGAAACATATTTTTAGTAAAGGTTTCAGCAAACACTAAATAATAAAAGTTAAAATTTTAAAATATTAAAGTACCTATATTGAAGTAAAATTTACACGGCTATTAAAACTCATGTTTACAAACATATAAAATATTTTAGAAATCGGGTTGTTTGATACAAGGATTTCACCCACATAAACAAATAAATGACTTTATTGTATTAGTATAGAAGAAGAGGTATATATAGATGAGCTCTGATCTCACGCTAAGATTTCTAACTCTACGAGGAAGGCACTAGCATACAACCCTAAATGTTTATAGATCGAATACATCGAAGGCGTACCAAGCCGACATTTAAGGATAATTACAGTGAATTAACCAATTTTTCTTATCCTTCGAAACCCCACAGCTTGAGGAAACGGCAAATTAGGTACATATTACATAATAAATGATATATATACAGCTATTGAAGGGCTGCGCCTATTGAACTGAAATGGTACAATGAAATCGGGTCGGACAACCGAATACCTATTGTTGGCATATCCATACAAATATTAAAAATGTAAGTCCTAAATGTTATACTTAAAGCGATAAATATTTGATGAGTTATAACAATATAAGGTTAGTTTCAGATAATTTCAGTTGTATAAAATAAGTCACGAAATAAAAAATAAAAGTATTGTAAAGTGAATATAAATTAAATTCTTTACAACAAGGCCATAATCAGTATGAGAATATTGCATAATATTATTATTTTATATAACTTCTCGCTTCGTCTATAATAATACTATAAAGATTTGTATTTTATTAGTATTTAGTAAACTCTAAAACTACAGGACTAATAAAATTATTTCACGGTGACACATAAGCAATATTTTATCTGCACTTGGAAGAAAAATTTGATTCACACTAGCCTATATGTAGTGAAAGACGCGAAAAAATGTATCTACACTCCACCAGACATTTTATGCTTTTATAATATTCAATATTCATTAATATAAGTAATATATATTTTTTAAACTTTGTATGTATAAGTAGAATCAGATGCACGCAGTCGGAGACAGGACCAAAGTCCAATATTGAAAAATACCGCTTCTTTTCCTCACCTTTTGTGTGCAGTTTTCCATTTGAGAAAAATACAAAGATTTCCATTACGCGCACAATTCACTAAATGCTATTACAGTTCAAAAGGATACGTATATTCACTTACGCGTATTAAATGGTTTGGTTCGTTTTTATAAAAGCTGTGGTTATAAGATTAGTTTGAAACTAAATTAGCATAAAGCTTTCATAGCATTTAATGTTAATACATAAGGTCTATTATTTGATGCTTAGTAAATTTAAAATATCTATAGCAGAGGCCGACCCTTAAAGCAAAGTAGGCGAAAGGTAAAGGGGCATTCAAGATTTTCAACAGTTAATTGTCCCATTTCTAGGTCGCCGATATCTGATAAGTTAAATTACTTAGGGCGCTATTAACACCTAATCCTCATCTGTCTACAAACCCTATTTAAAATCAGGTTTTAAATTTATAATAATAAATACGGATATCTTAACTAATACAGATATATACTGCCCTATTCCAAAAATGCGGTTTAAGGATAGCCCGGGTTTTTACCGGAGAAAAATCTTGAATTGTAAAAAAGCTTATTACAAAACGAGGTTAATCGCAAAATCAAGAATCAACTATTTTACTAAAGTTAAACTGGGCCCCTAGTTTTTCTTAAAACGATTGTCAAATTAGACATTTCGCGCTTAGCGTCATTTTAATATATAAACAAATTTAATTTTTAAATTAATCACTACATAGTATAAAACAAAGTCGCTTTTTCTTCCCCTAATATCCCTTTGTATGCTTAAATCTTTAAAACTACGCAACGGATTTTGATGCGGTTTTTTTTAATAGATAGAGTGATTAAAGAGGAAGGTTTTTATATATGTTTTATACCCGTGCAAAGCCGGGGCGGGTCGCTAGTAATAGATATAATTAATGTTATTGATTCGATGCATTTAGAGGAATTAGATATGTTGGAGCCATCCCGGCAACCGTATAGAAGTCGCGTCGTAAGCGAACCAATCCGTTTTTTAAGTATTTAAGTATAATATAAATTTTAAGTATAATATGGATTCCCACATTTTGTATTCAGATCATACCAATAATGAGTAGTAGCAAGAAATACGCGACATTTTCCCTTAGATAATCTTGAAGTTTATTGTTAAATAATTTTAAAGTTATTTGTGTTTTAATATTGCTTCTTAATCCTGATTGGGTTGAGGAACCAAATAACCTATTAAGTATATAATATAGGTTCGTCATTACATAGACAAGTGGAATTATATATGATTTAAAAAACTCCCGACTAACTAATTACAAACTAAAATACCTTATAAATGGATGAACTCCATAAATTGTATCTAAGAACCTCTTTGATCCATCAGCTTTCGAACAAAGAAAACCACATCATAATTGAACCATTTCGGAGGTACGATGCCACAAATTATAACACATCTCTTTGCGTTGGGAGTTACAATAAGCAAATGCAAGACTGAATTCAAACGTGACTAACAAATTTACGGTGTTTCTATAAATGGCCTGAAAACTTCTAAACAAACTAAATTTTACAAATTATAACAAATATACCTACAAATAAACTTACGTCACATTTAAATATGAGATTATTTTTTATTTTTTATTTCATGAAGATACCATGATGAGACTGTCGATAAAAAAAAATAGTGTTACAAGTTAATTGCAACGACTGACGACGTGAATGCTCGGGTGGGGTTTTGTCTTAAAACTTTTCGTTAACAGGTGCGCGCGCTAGCCGGTTTAGCCGTGCCTCTCAGTATCAAGATTGACTCACAGCTAATGTTTAGTGTGATTACTATAATTTTGATGGTAAATTGATAAATTTTTAACAATAGAATATTATCTATAGTCAATTGACTTAGTTAAAAAGTTAACAAAATATACTATATGTATATAGATTTTATCGGAAGGTCTTGTTTTAATTTTTATTACCGTTCATGTGCATTAAAATTATAAAGGCTTTAGACTTGCTAATTACAATTATATAATTTACATCACGCATAATATAAAATGTTACTCGGGCAATCTTCCTCTGGTCAATTACTTGTTCAGTACAAAGAATATCAAATTTTCTAAAGACTACTCAATTCCTGACATAGAAGCAATTATAGAAGCAAACACAAACCCAATTAAATTATAATTAAAAAGCATTTCATAAGATAACCACATTACAGGACTTTCAGGAACTCTCATTAATTGTGAATATATTTACATTTTAATGAATGGATTTGTTTTTAGCTGTACACTAATTTTATTACTCATATTATCACTATATGATATAAACAATATTATTAATGCGAAAGATTGTTTCTTAACGAACTTAAACGGATCTGGATAAGATTTGGCACATTTATTACAATCTAGAATGATACTCACGGACTTCTTAGTTCGGAAAAATGTACGACTCCCGTGGGATAGTTGTGTACAAACCCGAGGGCAGCCGCTTGTGTATAATACGAAAGTAAAATAATGATTGATTTAAATTTTACTTATTTTGAAGTAGATAAATCATAATTCTATACAATTGCTTACGCTTGGTGTGATGAATAGATTTTTTTTTAAATGCTTATAAGTTTTCTTACAGATATTCGTCACGTACAAACTGGCTAACAGTATTGGCTTTTTTGTCTAATTTTCTCTCGTGTTTGTTTGTTATCGCAGAAATTTGACTGATTCAAAGATTTCCAAGAAAATGTTTGCCACTTAGTACATAAGTATGCCGAACGAATTTAGAAAAGAATTCTACATTGTTGTAAAACCTCCAACTGCAATGCGCTTATTTCTTTGCGTGTTCAGTGCAATAACCTAACCTAGACTTTACCTTACTTTTGTCTAATATTACGTTCCGTATGTTTTGTGACTGGTCACAAAAAAGTAAAAACCCGTAATCATGAATGGGGCCGAACATTTTTCTCTGTTTCACAAACCATTCTTTAGCATGATTTACCTTGTGTGCGTACATAACAGAAACATTTTTTATTTCTCCAAGATTAAAACCCGATCTCCGATACCCAATGTTTTGAATGTTAGACACATGAGCTACTTTAGCATAGTGACGGTTACATGACACTCAGAAAGTGACTAGTTACACATCAGTGAAATTTTTTTTATAAGTATATGATTTTTAAAAAAATGTTCAACCGCATTGAAGCGCGTATATTTATCAAAATTATTTAAATTATTACTAGATTTCCCAGTTCCTCAAAGCCTGGTCACTAGCAACTCAAAATACAAATCCTTTCTCTTTATTACATTATTATAAGGATTTAGTATGTTAGTGTTAGCTCTATTTAGGTAACTGACCCTCATAACAACTGTTCAAATTCTTAAACTCGTATATAATTCTATGGTTTGTTTTTCTAAGCAAGATGCAACTCTTGTTCTAAAGTCTAACATAACTGCCTTGTGCTTGTTTAATCTGCGTATACCATGTTACCGTCGGATATCCTTAATTAAAATTGGTTGAATAAGCATAATCTTACTAACCCCATATTAAACTGTCTACGTGGTAAGAATTCTAAGCATACTTCATGCTATATTAAATTTATGAGTTATGCTTTTAAATGATTGCTTACCTTCATTTTTGTAATTGCTATCTAAACTCATAATTGTATAAATAAATTGTATTCCACAGCAAATAGTATTGACACTAACTAACGCATTAAGGTATATCCTGTAGTGTTAACATTGAATAAATAAATTATAAAAAAGGAAAATCAGTTATTTTGTTTGTAATCAATCAATTCAATAGCTATTCGACTGATTTTAAAAATTATTTAGAAACTAGACAATTTCTGAGCGATTTTAAAATATCCTCAAGAGAATGAAGTAAAATTTAGTTTAACAATAATTGTGTTTCAAGCACAGTCGATAAATTAGTACATACTCCTGACTGAATCTCTTGGCTGATCTTCTCAAAACGCGTTGTCTAATGTTAAATTCATAAGCAAATATTTACTTAAAAGGAGTCTGTATGAATAATGCTTTAATTTTAAGATAAAATAACACATTTTGTTGAAGTGTCAAGTCACTTCAAATAAAATCCTTATTTATTTTTATTTTATTTTTTTACTTAAGGTCGTCTTATAACAACAAGGTTCTTGACGGCCATAATATATTCCACATTTATTAAATTAAGTTATACATAGCTATAACTTTTATAAATTGAAGTGACTGTATACAATCATCATTATTTAAACACTCTATTATACCCGTATTATCAAGAACTTCAAATTGTTTTCTTTCATTTTGATATCTTTTCACTTATTTAGGTTACTTTTACTTATTAAGTTAAGTTAGTAGTCTTTTAACGACAACTTGATCTCTCCTACGTGTAACAGAATTCCGCCCTTAATCAAAAATAGATTTTTGAATATGAGACAGTTTACTTTTATTATTTGTAATAATTTAATTAAATTCTCATTTAATACATTTAGAATCTCAACAAAAACTTTCACAGTGTTTAAAAAGTGTACTTTTTAACTAGACATTTTCATTTCATTTAAAGGATAATTATTGCCATATCCACAAATTCAATCTTACAAGATTCTGAGCTTGTCTTCTCTTCATTAATGATACCCAATTATGTATGTCTTTTAATGACTTAAAATGTTGGGTTAGTGAAAATGCCAAACGGCTTTTGTGCGCAAAACATATTTTTCTTATTAAAATATATTTGTACCATATAAAACAGTGTCAAAAACTGCCTGTATTGGTTTTTAGCTGTAACATTTACAATAAAGCCTTGAACTACACCTTCATTAAGTCGACAAATATTCCCTCAGTAAATAAATTTTGAGCGGCTGATAAAATTTCGCTGAAATAGAATTAATTCATATTACCAAGTATGTATTATCTCTACTAGTATGATTTAAGGGTGAAATTTTATTTCATGATTAAGTTCTATAGTGGTAAACACGCCAAGTATATGAATATTACCACTTTATTATACCAGTAAAAGCTAAAATAAGTTTTATAAACACAATAACACCTCACAAGAATGGACGTAAAAAATGCGTGCCCCCATTAACTGTTTCTTCAAAAAGCTTCCTTAGCAATTATTGGTTTCTTTAGTAACTACGGAAGATCGTATACGTTTTAGGTCACGCTGACCAGTCGTCTTGGGAAAACTTTACAGTAACATAATATTAATTAGCCTCACTTCGAATACAAACAATATTTAAAGTAGAAATAACAAGTATGAAATAAACTAAAATATCAATTTATCTAATTTGACAAAACTACTATTAATTCTACTATGGTGGCGCTACAGCCTATTGGGCCGTAGCCTGGTCGAGCAAGGATCTACAGTCAGTCCCGTTTTGTGCCTTTTGCATCCACAAAAGCCTATTCAAAACTTTACCATATTTCTCCGTCCTTAGCTTCTCTACGTCACATTTTGCCCGATCCGTTTTACTACGTTCCCATCTTTAACCGATTAAGTACACCTAAACATACGTATAAATTTAATATTTCTCCCAGAAATATAGAGACGATATCCGGCTAAAAAAATAAAATGAGATATAAAAGTTCAAAGGGATCCATTTAACCGCTCGCTTTGTTCTTATATAGCAAAATTGAATTTCAAGGGAGGAAATAGTTTTCTCATAAGGTGAGGATTGGTGCCCAGTTCAGAGTGATGGTCATGATAAAAAATTAAGTACTATAAAACGACAAATTTCTATTTTTTTCTTCAAAAATTTTCACTAAAATAAAATTTTCGTCACTCTCTTTAAACTGTTTTTTGATAAAAATCGTCGAAAACACCAATGTTCAAGTGAAAAATAGAAAATGAAAGTGATAATTGTGTAGGATATTAGACAGCATATTTAAAATAGGTAGGACAAAGACCGTCGAGTCTGCTGGTTTAGTAATAAAAAATTAGATTATTTTTAAAGATATTGCTCTACAATCTACATAGTTTTTCTTTTTCTACAAAAAGCAGAACAAAGCTCAGGCAGACTATCTTAAAACATTGTTTAATTTACCAACAACTGTCCGTCCTAACTGATCTTAGGTTGTTTTTTCTTTGAAACTCGTTAAACTATTTCTTACAGAAGCTGTCCTTTACTTTGGCTGTGCTATATTTATTATCAAAACATTACATAAAATGTTTGGGTAAGGATATAGGACGCTACCCAATGGTTACTGTTTTATACTTATAGAACCGAAAAAAACCCATTCTAATTATGTTCTTTTCAATTAACTATTTTGTGATATATGTAATTACTTCATGTTAAAACTAATAACTTATCGTCTAGTATGTATGTAAACAGTATTCTTACCAAACAATACATTATTTGAGTTGTTGTTCGTTATTTTAAGAAAAAAGGTCTTTGAAACAAAGTAATGTCCAACTCTTTAACCGGAAGTTACTAATCTCACAAACGCCGTATAATAAAGCGAATTGCTTGTTTATTAACATTAATGACGGCCTTTAATAAACTCTTAATTTAATATTTTACCTCATGAATCCTTTTGTTTACATACAAACTTTTCACATATTTGTTAAAATAGTTTGCGCAAATATGCTTTATTTCACACCTGTGACGAAGGTTTGATACGGGTATATGACGTCAATTTTCATCATCTTAACAATGGATTCCGAGTGAGTTTCCTTGTTGGCTTATAATTTTTTTTAATTACCAACTTTAGTATACAATGTACATTAATATGTACTAGCTGCTTTCCGGTCCTTAGGTATATAAGTGTAGGCACTAATGTATAAAATTAGAGCCAATATTTCCTTTATATTTACGACTTTATTTATCTCACTAACTGACAAACTTTATGGAGATTTTCTTTGATTTTCTAAATATAAAGTAAATATTTTTTTTATATATATAGTAAAGTTAATTACATCTCATATAGCTATATAAAGTGATCGATACAGTTCACTGAATTTAAATCTAATCTTTCCTTCAGTGCGCGAATTCATGATTATTTTTAAGTAAATTTAGCCTGTTGTTTATACGTCTATGTATATGCAACATACGTACAATGCTAAATATTTAAGTTTAGAAATTGATCCTTTATGCTCCTGAAACCACTTTAACAAATTTACTTGATAGATAAAACTTTGATAAACAACATAAATATTTTTTTATTATTACTTACTTTATGTAGATGAAGTTGCGAGTATCAGCTACATAGTTTATAATAAATGCAGCCGTCGTTCAGCCTACGGCCTTTTGGCTGAAGCATAATTAATTAAATCGGTGTCCTATATCATAATGCTCCTACAAATTCTAGTAATTTACCTATGCACAAATAAACTTCTGTAGTCAGTTATGTAACTTTTTAATAATTAGTAGATATAACCATGCAAAAAATGTTGCTTTGCATATTTATTTGCATTAAATCAAAAAGAATAAAAAAGTATCTTTATTGACGCGAGGATCACAAAATTAAAACAATAGATTTTTACCTGATTAAGGGGCATATGTTTATTGGCATTTTGTACCTCATTAATTTATTACTAGATTTGCCCGAAGTTTCGCCTGTTTTACACCCTGCATGGTCACGGACGAAAATGTAATAATAAACTAAATAATTGTAAATTTGTGTTAAATATACATGCTATACATATTTACATACATATCCAGTTAAATTGATTCCTTTTAAATATAAAATATATAATAATATAACTGTATGTGATACATTTCATACCTACGAATAATAACGTCAATTTAAAATGTACCGAAGGTATGAAATAACGGCGGTGGATTGAGAAAACCTTACCCACAAAATGCAGTAAATGCTTACATAAGCCGAATAAAGAGTATAGATTAACAAAGCTTGATTTGTTTCAGTTCACAAATAATTGTAATACCGTATTTGATTTATTACATATGGTAAAATATTCATTAATTTGCATACTAGTTTGTGATTAATAGTGGTCAACGATATTACTGAAATTAAGTACGACTACTACATAATATAATATGTATTGTTGTATTAGTAGGTGAGAACATCTCATCAATATACCTACTCGTAAAAATTAAATATTTTATTTTGTAAATATCTCAGGGTCTACTAAGTATTTATAATTCACTATTATAATACTTGGAGTTACATAGAATATATGTTATTGTGACATTCGAGTGACGTAGTACGTAGTAAAATAAATACGCAGTTATGTTACGAGGACCTACTTATGATGATGTGGTAACATGCAACATAAAACAACATCGTCTTTGAAGATTGCCAGATATTTACGTGATCGTTAAAACTCTTGAAAATATGCTTTGTTTAGAAAAGTGATTTATTAAACATTAAGTAACAGATTCTAAATACACCTACATAGACGGAATATTCTTTGATATGTTTGATACGTTCAACATTACATACAAACCACAAACGGAATCTATTATATTGTTGTCTATTGTGTAACAGACTATAAAATAGCTATCCTATAGTTTTTTTTTTTATTTCATCTGTGTTCAAAAAAAGTTTATTTCGATAAACCTTGCTATAATTGTTTTGATATAAAGTTACAGAAGTGCTTGGAAATTATCATGGGCTTTTACTTCTAATAATAGAGCTGCAGACAAAGTTACTATTTTTACGATCTACATTTAAGGTATTTAAAAAAGAAACAGTCATATAATAGTGTTCATTTTATAAACACCATTCTTTTTATTACTTTTAAGGGATTGAGATCAAAAACTAATTTTGTAAGTGATGAGATACGCAGACTAGAAACTTTCTTAGAAAAAGTTTCTTAATCGAATAAAGTAAAAGAAAGAAGACCACGTTTATTGATTAAACGATAATGATTGATTATTATCTATGTACCTATATTTAAAAAAAAGGGTCAGTTTATATAAATAGTTAAACTTATTCTTATTAATCTCTATAAGATTTGCCTCAACTTCTAATGTCAGGATTTAACGATGCGATCTCTTCAAAATATTTTTTTTTTTTTTAGTTTACTTTTTTTATTACGTGATCGTTATGACGATACCAAATTATAACAGAAAATCGTAAAATGTTTAACCCTAATATGAACCTAATTCTAAATATTTTCTATATAGAATGATTATTTATTTATAATATTTAGTAGGTACCAATAGTTAATATATTTATATGATACAAAAACAATATGAATAACAAAATAGCTAAAATTTAACAACACTCAGTTAGTATGTAGCTACCTAATTAAATAACATATCTTTCTATTTATCGTGGCATGCTTAGTACTATTTTAAAATTTACGTGACAAAAAGTAAAAGAATTCATGGAAATTTATTTCTATTTTATTTAGAATTTGTGTTATGATTTATAGTGAACTTTATAAGTACTTAGATAGCAAAGTTTATAACTGGCAACTCTGGCTCGTCAGATGGATTGAGCCGACTTAAGGAAATTGTGTGGAGTTCCGCAGCTGAATAGCCACTATATCTACACAGTACAGTATTATATTTCGGATTGGGATGCAATATATTCGATAGGATACGAACTATTTATTTGTAAGTTTTATTTGTTCAGGCTTCCGAGGAAGACACACGAAATCTGACTCGAAATATTAGGTTCTTTTATTATTTGTCGGTAAATATGAAATGATTTTGCACATAAATGGGTTGCATGGACTTGTTATACCTGAATAATTATGTATGCTTTCTTGCTGTATTGTTTTCGTTCTTGTGTAACTAAGTATTAATAAATAAATAAAAAACCGGTTGGCGCAATTGGTAGTGCTCCTCGGTTCGAATCCCGGTAGGTGCATTTATTTGTGTGATAAGCACGAATGTTTGTTTCCGAGTCTTGGTTGTTAATAAAACTTACATATTATGTATTTATTATAAACATATATATGCAATTGTTGTGGTTCCTTCGTTGATTCTGATTACCATAATTCAAATGCTTCAGCTACTTACTTTGGGATCGGAGCAATGTATGTGAGTTGTCCCAATTAGAAATAAAAAATAAAATAAAAAACTAGTACTTATACATTTTGCATTTTCGCATTTTTGCAATTTTTTTTGCAATTCCTATTTGTAATTAATATAAATTTTATATCCGATCAATAAAAATATTTTTTTACTAAGTCCGTTCGTAAACTATCAAAGTATGAAGATAAAATTAAAGACAAAAAAAACATTTGGCATCATTTTAAAGCAAATTGATATCTAGAGATAAAACTAAGTCTTCTTGTTTTGGATAAATAAAACCAATATTAAATATGAGATCGCAATAAACTATCTGTTACTGTAAACATCGGAATTCTCGAAATCCTAGTCCCTCCCATATATTCAAGTAGAAAGAAACTCTTTAAAGGTATTGCGCAGTTATTTGCGCGTTTATAAAAATACTAGCGACCCGCCCCGGCTTTGCACGGATATAAAACATAAATAAAAACCTACCTCTTCAATCACTCTATCTATTAAAAAAACCGCATCAAAATCAGTTGCGTAGTTTTAAAGATTTAAGCATACAAACGGATATAAGGAAAGAAAAAGCTACTTTGTTTTATACTATGTAGTGATATACATAGCTATACATATAAATTTATATTACAACTCTTTAAATCGAAATGTCTATGAATTTATATCATAATATATTTCATTAACACATGTAAACTAATATAATAATATGTGTAGAAATAAATTTCTGCCAAATCAGAATAGTACTTAATAATAATCTTACTCCTAATTTATAAGTTGTCTTCTTATTAGGTATCATGAGATTACAATTTTATAAAAATACTAAAAATATCAGTGATCTGATATATTTTTGTTGTATTTGTCTATTTATGTGTGTATCAAAATATATAATAATTATAATGCAAATATTTTTAAAATAATAAACAATCTGATTAGGGGTTACCTTAGCCTAGCACATAACCATAATTAGACAATTTACTTACCAATACAAACTTTGTAAAAGTGACGGATTACGCCAGATCAAGAAAGATTCAAACAAACAACAAAATAGAGTCAACCACTCAAGTTTATTCAATATTACTTTAAATTTCGCTACCGAAATCACTTAAGTTCGCAAACATGTGAGACTAAGAATGTAAAATTGTTCTATTTAAAATTAGTCAGCCGTTACTATGCACGACATATACATTAACACTGGCTTTGTTATTGTAAATTATTACGGGAGGTCACGCTACGAAACCGTAGCAACATTCGACGTGCGTTCTACGCGACGCTACGCGTTCAAACTGGTAGACACGCCGAGCGCGACTGGTGTGGAAAATCGCGTTATAATTCAACACCACGTAGAGGATATGGATGTCTGATAGCTTTTTATTTGTTCTTAGACATTTCCTGTAAACATGTTCCGTGCATTTGTATCTTGAGTTACTGAATAAATTAAAGTGAATCTCTTCAACTTTCCAAGGAATTATGAATTGTTTATAATGTTTAGATATTATTTAAAAATTTCATCATATATTTAAACCAATGACCTCACCAGTCCATTTGCAGTGAGCTGTGTATTCAAAATATGGTCTGATTCAAAAACATGATAATTTATAAGTCACTGACACGAAATAAAAATACACGAAACATAATATCTAATTGACCACTGTTTCATTGTCGACTTACATTATGATAAATCGGTTTTTCCTAATAGCTTTAGAAAATCGATAAACATTGTGGAAACGATATGAAAGATCGCATGATAAAACAAGCGTGTCTGAGCGATGCGGTCATGTTTACACATGTTTATTTTTAAAAAGGAACAAAACTGCATGTTTAAATGCAGTTTGGTTTTTTGAGAATACACTTGCCACATCTGAAAATCGAACCAGCTGAAATACGGAAAAATAACAACCTGTCTTTTATGGCATCATTTGATAGGGTCAATTAAAAGGATCAAAACTCTGGAATTAAAAAATTCCAACCTGTATTTGCGGAAGATGAGAAGTCAACAGACTACATACCTACTTATAGCATGGTTACCGACAAAAAGTAGTTCAGTAACAGACCTTCATTAGAATCATAATTATAACTACTTATTGACTAAAAACTAGCCAGCTTGCAGTTCTTATTCACCATTTTGCCATAAAGATTTTAAAAACCATACAATACGGATAAATCATTTAATATTATTATAGTATAGGTAAACATATTACTTTTTATATCTTAGTAGGTATAAGCATTGTCTTAATAAGCCACTTGACTTTGCATAAGTACCTACTTTGGGGAAATGAATTAGCTTAGCGTCTATTGATATATTTATTTTGAATTTATTATGCATCACTCAACATCGCTTTTTTACAACAATCATAAGAAATTAATCTGCAGCTGTTGTCTGCGATGTTCTCGGTGGTAGAAATGTACCTAATATTGTCAAAACAGAAAATGTTCTTTAAAAACATATTATGGACGACGACAAAGCGGACAGATACTTGCTAAAGCGATCAATCTAGAGAAGAAGCAACTCTTACTTCAACTTAAATATATCTAGCTTAAATAGAATTGGTAAAGTATATTAAAGGTTATAATTTTTTTTAATGCATTCTGCTCTTTTTTATACATATGATACTTGTCCTCGTGTTTACCCTATATCTTCAGCAATCTTCGACTTGTGACAACATCCCTATACATTTTCATCGTCTATTTCAACCTTTTTGTCTGTTTTTCGCAATAAAATGTATCCTATGTTTTTCCCAACCTCTAGTCTATTTTAATTTTATATTTAATTTCATCAAAATCGGTTCAGTGGTTTAGGCGTAAAAGCGTAACAGACAGACATACAGTGTGTATGTCTGTCTGTTACGCGTACTTGCGTATTTATACCTCTAGTATTTAGTATTTGGTTAGGCTAGCTAATAATTAATAAAATTAAAATTAAATTACTGTTTTCGCCATCTTCTCCCTCGATTATTTGGACAACATTATATTGATACAACTACCATAAACTATGTTTATTCTCTATAATATATCTGTACATTAGCAACCTAAGGCGCGTCGCTCACTGGTAAGTCGAGGCGAGGACGCGGCGACGTCGCGGCACGGTCGAGGCGTTGTCTCTATGTAGAGTCGCGACGCGGTCGGGCACGGCGCGTCCGCCGCGTCCCCCGCCTCGACTCCGCGCCACCTGCGCCTCGTCAGTGTCGCTACTTTATAATGGGATTGTACGCCCGCGCCTTTATGCCGCCTCGACTCTTGCTCGTATTAACGATGCGCCTAATGCGTATTGCGTAATATGAAGCTGATTTTTTCTTACTTTTTTAAAACTAAAGTCCTACTTTGTAAATTGTAATTATATCTGGTGAATGAGAATGTAGTAGTAAAAAACAGGGTTCGAAAAAAATCCGATTTTTTTTAATATATATCCGATATATATCAGCTATATATCAAAAGTTTGTAGTTTTTGTTTATAAACTTCTACGTAAACATCTTCTTTTTGTAAATTTTATAATGGCAATAATTTAATGACAATTGACTAAGAGAAACGAGTTTCTAGTGGAAAGTTGAAACTTCAAAAAATTGAAAATGCACGACGCATGTTAGCAACTAGCGATAAGCTGTGTTTTAAAGAATTTATTTTCTAGAATAAGTTTCTGAAATTGTTAAATCATGGCATGCGTTAAAACGGTTGAAGAAATTGAACAAGTGTTAGATAATGAAGAAGAAGAAGAAGTCGATTGTGTAGAGGAAATCGACAACAAAGATCCCGCTAAAAAAAAGAAAAAGAAAAAAAAGAAGAAGAAGGCAGGTTAGATTAAGATATCTAGAATTGCTAATAACTATTTTAAGTGTATGTGTGTTACTTATAATATTTGTAGAGAAAAATGGGAGAATTGGTCGGTTTCAAATTATAACCTAATAAAACCTTTATGATAATAACTTAAATTTTACTAATAAAATATACTATATTAATACCAATATAATATATTAATGTTATTAATTGTATTTTTGATACATGTTTCATATAACTCTTACTTCAGTAAAAAATACTTAGATTATTTTTACTTTTAGCCATAGCTACTGAAGGAGCTATTGAAAATGGCACTGAGACTATTGAGGTAACACCAGTTGAAGACAATGCTGCTAATGGAGATGATAAAAAAAAGAAGAAGAAAAATAAAAACAAAAGCAAGGGTGGCAGTAAGTCACAAACTAACCCACCAACAATTCCTATTGCAGAACTTTTCCCTGATGGTAAGTTATATACTGCATACACAGTATTTTTATTATTTTACTATAGATAATAACGTACAGCAGATAATTTAATTTTATAATATTTAGATGGCAGTTGATAATACTCCAAACTTGTTTATGACATAATATATAATATGATGGAATATCAATGACTTGCTTCTTTTTAAAAAGTCTTGTCATCAGGGTGGTCATCTATGAATATAGTAAACACAACTTAAACTATAATTGATTAATGATTTTAAATGAAAACAATTGGAAAACACACCATCCTGATCTTAACCGAAGATCTGTAAACTAGTTGAGCCTATGTATATATAAAACTAGTATCATTTTTTAAAATAATCTTATAGGAAACTTTCCGGAGGGCCAAATAATGGAACATGGTCCAGCTGAGGGAATTGATGAGAGAAAAGCTAAAGATAGATTCTCAAGTGAAGAAAAGAGAGCTTTAGACAGAATGCATCAGGATATTTATCAAGAAATAAGACACGCTGCTGAAGCACATAGGCAGGTAAGTCTGCTCAAAGATATTTTTTACTTTTCGTTTGTTATGTTGATATTAGTTAGAAATGTGTTTTTATCTGCATCTCTTTCGATGGTAGGTAAATATACAGACAGGACAGCAAAACATGTCTAAGATTTGTGATCCTGAATTAAGTCAAGTAAAACTGGTAGTAAATTCCAATTATTAACAGGATAAAAGATGAAACAAACGGTAAAAAATACCAGCATTATGTTATTTTCAATTAAGAAATATAACTACAATTATAATTTTTCTAATAAAAATTATATTTTTTTGACAAGTTTAAATGTCAATGTTTTAACATTACAGTCAAATCAGCTTGAAGATGTTTTTTGTTTGTAGAAGTGTAATAATATCTTCGTGCTGTTATCTGTCGCTTATGAGTAGCTTAGAAACATCATGCCATTTTGTCTGTTATTCTTTTCTTAGTAGTTGTTAATTTACTATTAGCTCTTTTTAGCACCAAACCACCCTCAATTAAATCCTATAGAAAATATATGGGAGATACTGAATACTTACTATTTGATTTAATATTTTTAGACTCGCAAGCATATGCGTGATTGGATAAAACCTGGTATGACTATGATAGAAATATGTGAAGAGTTGGAATCGACTGCTCGACGTCTGATTGGAGAAGATGGGTTGAAAGCAGGCCTGGCTTTCCCTACTGGTTGTAGTAGGAACCACTGTGCCGCTCATTACACTCCAAACACTGGTAAAATACTTACAATAGGATAAGATTAAAACCATTCTATTCTTTTCAAATGAACAATATAATTTGTCATAGACATTGTTGTTAATAAAACTATGTTAAAATTGCAGGTGACACGACAGTATTAGAATATGATGATGTCGTCAAGATAGACTTTGGTACTCAC
The DNA here is from genome assembly GCA_912999735.1 of Aporia crataegi. Taxonomy (NCBI): domain Eukaryota; kingdom Metazoa; phylum Arthropoda; class Insecta; order Lepidoptera; family Pieridae; genus Aporia; species Aporia crataegi. Next base: position 2,110,107 of record OU538742.1, read on the forward strand.
ATCAACGGGCGTATAATTGATTGCGCGTTCACATTGCACTTCAATCCGCGCTACGATCCCTTAGTGAAGGGGGTTCAAGAGGCAACGGAGGCTGGCATCAAGGCTTCAGGGGTTGATGTTAGGTTGTGCGATGTTGGTGCTGCAGTACAAGAGGTAAGAAGTTAGTAGTTTGGCTCCAACTAAAACTCACTGAGTTTTTAATAATTTATTAAAAAGTCAATTATATTGATTTTATTCCTTTATTGAAGCAAATAATTTTATCACAATTAGTTGTAATATGACACAGATTTTTAGTTTTTACTTAAAATCCCTAAGAACTGACGCCCATCACTTATGTAATAATTTATAATTAAATTTTTTTAAAGCAATTAGCAATATTTCTCTGTCATGAAGTAACAAATATTTAGATATGTTTTACGTAAAAATACCTATACAAGAAAGAGAAATTGTCAGTATAATCTGAGCGTTTTTTGTATTTTTATGGCTACGGTTGGGATTTTATTTATAAAAATTTCATAAATATTTTAAAAAAATCTTTTGACTACTCCACTAATTCAGTCTACGATCTCAAAAAACAGTTTTCGCGCATTTTATGAAAATCAAACTGCTGAATTTCGGATATATTTTAATAAATTAAAATATATTGCAAAAAGCGATGCTACAATAATTATTTTAAAATTCACTATTTTATAAATAACAAAAAATAAGGTTCAAATGTAAAAGGCCTCTTAAGGATAATTAATATATTCAGGTTAAACATTCGTTAAGTATATTTGCAGGTAATGGAGTCCCATGAAGTAGAACTAGATGGACAGACTTACCAGGTTAAGCCGATACGTAATCTTAACGGACACTCCATTGGACCGTATCGTAAGTATTATATTATATTATAACTTCGATTGAATCAAAATAATTACTATTTTTAAAAGACAAAGCTGCTAAGAAAAGTTAATTATTCTTCAACTGTTTTGCTATATTAACAACTGTTTGCCGGTTTTCTTATTATAAAATCATATCTAGTGTCTGAATTCGAATGTCCAAATGTGGAAGATTTGTATCCGATTTAAAAACTCCATCAGGTATCCACGCGGGTAAGACAGTCCCTATAGTAAAGGGCGGGGAAACAACCCGTATGGAAGAGAACGAGTTCTACGCGATTGAGACATTTGGATCAACCGGCCGAGGGCAAGTGCACGATGATATGGACTGCTCGCATTATATGAAGAACTTTGACCAACAATATGTGCCTTTACGGTATGTTCAAAGAACTTTTTTAGCTATTATTTTTGAAGTAAAACTTCTTTACGCACGCTTGACTTGGGTAATAAACCGGTGAATGCGTGACGAGATCGTTACGAAAAGTGTGATCGGGCGGAGCGAAATGTTGAGAGGGAGATATAAGTTAGTGAAGATAGAAAGAGAGAGAGAGAGTTAAGTTTCGTATATTACTGTAGGGGCAAGAGAGAGAGGTGCGAGCACTTATTTTCTTTCTCTCATAGCCAGTTACGTTACGTATATCTAAGACACGGCAGGCCTATTGTCTGATGAATAAAAATAAAAAATATATTCAAAAATATTAATTTATCAATGAAAATCCGTAATAAATTTAAATATTTGTAGAAAATTAATATATGTATGTAAGATATAAATACACATATAGATGGAACTAAAAAAGTTTTACTTCAGTCGTGTGATCTAAAGCACCCTCTTTTTTATATACCATGTAGATAATATATGATCAGCTTTTGTCTTCAATCAAAATCCAACTAATAGGAAGTTGAAAGAAAATATTACAAAGTTAAAATAAGGTTTTATCTGTGATATTTTATTATGTTTGACACTAAAATGCAACAAACTCTAAATTTCATCTTGAATCTTAATTTTATTGATAAATGGCGCATAATAATTACTTATTAAATACTATTTCTTCACGCTTATTATGCTTTCACCGCATACATTTCCCGGTTACAAAACCTGCATACAGTTTTGGTACAAAATACTGAACCGAATCGAGATATCGAATGGTTATCTATTTTATATTGTTTTATATATATATTTTCGGTAACAAAAGTCATAATTTAACTGGTACTTTACGTATTTTTTGCATTTTCAGACTTCAATCGTCGAAGCAACTGCTGAACTTAATAAATAAAAACTTCAGTACGCTTGCATTTTGTAAGCGGTGGTTGGAACGCGCCGGAGCTTCTCGCTATGCGATGGCCCTTAAGGACCTCTGTGATAAGGGTGTGGTCGAGGCTTACCCGCCACTGTGTGACATCAAGGGCTGTTATACTGCCCAGTTTGAACATACCATCCTCCTTAGACCGACTTGCAAGGAGGTGGTATCGCGTGGAGACGATTATTAAGCTGGCATTTTGGTATTGTTCACGAATTCACAGGATTTTCAAATTTGAAATTTGACTAAACGAGGTCTAATATTTACTCCCCAGTTGGAGACACTGTCGATTAAGGTCCTAAATTCAAAGTTTATTATTCTATAATAAACTTATTGTATATAAGATTTGTTTTCACGTTTTACACAAAAACAAATCTTACATTTAAATGATATCTAATTCATACTTCAAAATCGTAAAAATATCGAGCATTTCGAAGCAAAGTGTGTTAGTGTTCCAAATTTTCACAATATTATTCATTAATATTATTATAATATTAATTGACTTAAACCCGCGTAATCTACTCACAAACAGAATTTCAACTAGCACCTCTTGCTGCTATTTCATAATACATACTAATTTCTCCACCAGATCCAGAGTAATTTCAGCATCGTTGGCGCTCAAAAACAAATATTTAGCGATTAGTCTGGCTCTTTTTAAAACCATTGAAAAATTATATTGATTTTCAGGTTTAGGTTACGTATCATAAACTTCAAACTTTCGCGATTTGAACTCATTGTTAGTATTTACATACATATAGCGGGACTTATCGCGCACAGAAACATTATTTGACGTTATTATTTATTTTATTATACGTTATTATTTTACCTTGACGTTTAGACCGTGTTACAACGGCCGTGGTTACGAAAAGAACTCTGTTACATACCTTAGAGGAAACACCGCTTAGCGTAAACATTTTCTGCTATTGTGCAAGAAATAAGTACCTAATTTGGTACAATAGAAAACTTTTTTTAATGGATAAATTAAAAATTAAGGTAAAATAAAACAAATACGTGAAAGAATCAATAAAATATATCTAGGAATGAAAAAGTTATGGGACTTTGAAGTTGCGCTTAATAATAATAATAATTTTGTTACACACGAATAGGTCAAATGACGTCGCAGACTAATCAGAAATACGTAAACTTCAATAATCTATTTCTAAGTCATTTATTGATGGATTTCAAAAAATATTTTCATGATTGATTAGTTTGATCTATATTTTAATACCATTATGTAGAGTATAATACATATTAACAACATCAGTAAACTTCTCCATTCTATGGGAAAACCCCAGTTGTCGAGCCCTCATGGAAATTCCGTTTCTTGACATTGAAAGGCGCGGAGCGGTTTTTGATTCCGCACAGATCATAATATTTGAAATGCTCTATCAGCTGATATTTTCACAAAAAATTGTATTCTTGAATGATACCAATCTTATTATAGTTATTTTTTTTAAAAAAAATACGTCGAACGCCGACTGATTTTTGCTTTTTTGTGCCTATGTAAGAAAAAAAATGATTAAGAATAATTTGACCATAGATAACTAAAAAAAAATCGAACTCATATAGTTCTTTCAATTGGAGTAAAGCTTTTTTAACCATTTTTACATGCTTACACCGTATAGTACACCTTTGTTTTTACGTACGTTTGGTGTATTATGTGTTAAAGTTCTTCCAATACATTTATCTCATATTGAGAAGACAAGTCAATTTAAATTCCAAATTGATGCTGTCTATTATGTATGAGTAATTTTAGAGGAAGCATAATCAAGCATTTTTAGAATTTGGAACCATCTAAATTTTTTGTTATTTATTTTATTCACCGAAAGTCGAGACCCAAGACAAATATACTTTTATATTATCAATTTACTTAAATGTCAATTTTGTATGGCTACCTAACATTATGTATTGGTTCTTTATAAGAATTACCGACCGATGTTCACAAACACTAACCTTAAATAAAATAATTGATTTACCTTGTTTGTTATTCTATCCTTATAACCCACAAATCCTAATGTAATAAATATGAAGAAAAATATTTTCTCGATTAAAAAGTATAAGAATAAATTAGAACTTGAATGTATAAAAAAAATCGGATCGAATCGCTTGAGAAAAAAAATACTTGTCGAATTGGTAACCTCCTTTTTGGTGTTTTAGAAGATCAATGTTAGTCAGCAGTCATTTTCTTATAGAATGAAAAAATAAAACCAAGCTATGTTGACTTACAATTTATTATCCATTTTTATGAAAGCATACCCTAAAATCTCAATGTAAACGATTAACATGTAAAATTGGTAGTCATTCGCCAATAACAATGGTTAACTGTAGAAATGTAAAAAACTGTAAGACGCGACTTTCTATCTCACACTACACTAATTAATATCTTTATCGACTTCTTGAATATTCCAGCCCCGGGCGTAATTTCGAACTTACGTATCGACTTGTAATTTGTAAGCGGTTTTTGTACTGTTGAAAAAACTTATATTATGTATTAGAAACAAACGTGTCATATGCGAACATTTTTCCATTTTAAAGCAGCATTAACTTTAATCAAATGACACATTTGTTTTATTTTACTGTTAAATTATAGCTACATTCTGAAATTGTGATCATAGTGAAATTTACCCGCGATAACGTTACTTTGTGTTGCTACATGATGTGCGGGAAACAATTTCTTTTTGATTTTTCATACAAATTCAATATACGTTTTTCTTTGGGGCTGATAAAATTACTCCTAACAATATCATTAAAACAGTAACATCTATTCCTATCATCGTTATTTTGTTGTGGGCATATTTTCTCTATAATTATTGATTTAACCATACAAATAGAGTTAAATAAAAATACTAGGTTTACCCACGTTTACCTACAACATCGTCATTAACATAAAAATTTACAAGACAAATTTATCAATTCAAACTTGTCCCATGGACTCCGAAATTGAGATAATTTATAAAATATTGTCTAATTTCAAATTTAACTCAAGTCTTTAATCTTCTGACTTACAAAAACAGAAAACAGGAAATTTTTCAATCGTAACTACACAAAATTAAATTTTGTAAGCTGACGTAGGTATGCACTTTTCAATTTAAAGATAATTAATTGGAAATTCAAATAAAGAACGGAGTGAACCATTTTTATGACTAGAGTTAAAATATATTTGTTACTATGTAATACGCTAAAATAATACATACTTTAATACAATTCAATTAGCAAATAATATACAGCTCGAATGTAATATAAAATTACTAAAATTTATTCTAATTTTTAAATTAATTATTCTCATTATATCTAAATCACGACAAAAATGGGGTAATTATTATTAAAATGGCATAAACATTATATACTTACACGTCAAATTGACACCTGAAGAAATTTAATTCCACTATGACCGGTACACAACAATTGTAGCGTTATTTTAGTTTATTATATTTTTTGATAAAGTCCAAAAATTATTCAATCTCCCGCGACTCTTAAATTACCAACTAATATCGCTTATACCAAATTGGTAAAGTATCACAGAAATTAAATGTCCCTAACTATATCCTATCATGACTACAACTGGTACTATTTAATTCTTTTATTTGCTCGAAAGTGAAATCCCGTAACCCGTAGGACATGAGATCGACACATTTCTGCATCTTTATTATTTGCTCGGACTTATTATTTTTTTCATCCGAGAAGCAATTTCGAAAATCTTGTAAGTTTAGAAGTTATAAAAAAATGATAAAAGCATCGAGCAAATAAATAAATTAGTACCAGAAGATTAATACAAAATTTAACCTAGGATAACGGTTTTCATGTAATTATTTGCTATATGGAACAATTTTGGGACAGATCAGGCTCCAGGCCCAGATAAACATTCCTCCAATTCAAAACCCAAGTGATTTCTGTCTAATTCCAATTAACGCGCTTATTGTCCATAATGCCTACAATGCATACCAGTTGCATTTAAAATATCTAAATAGAAAATTTACACATTTTTGGACCTTTCCGTGTATGCGCTTAGTAACACATGAAGTTTGACAAAAACTGCATATAATATGAAATGTTTAGATTTCATAAGTCTGCTACATTAATAATATTATAAAATGATAGACAACATCATGGTAAGTATGCAGAAAAGTAATCATTACAGGTTTTATTCTGGAAGACAAAATAATGTACCTATACAGGATTTACTTGCCTCATTTAAAAAACTGGATAAGAAATTTCTATATTCCAAAATTTGGTTCAAATTAGAAGCTAATTTTGAGATCTTATAAACAGCTCTTCCTACAGCAGCTGTATGACACTCAAGACTAGCTTTCAAACACTTGCCAACAGCACCAGCCACCACTATAATCAAACATTTTTATATGAGGCATAGAATACAAAAAAAAGTATAAAATATTTTATGATAATTTAACATTGTAAGTTTTCTCCGTCGCCATTGGTCACCACGTTCGGTTGAGGCCATTTGTAGATTGTTTGCAGGGGGACATGAAGTAACTCGATGATATGCCGATAATTTGGTTCTAAGTAACAAAATTTATATGGTTTAGACTTTAGAAGACGCTTAGCTTTTAGTAAAATAAATATATTTATATATTTTAATAAAAATAAATCTCAATGGCCTATTTATAAACAAATTTCAGCCTTCTTACTCAATCTGCTGGACACTGGACCAATTTTTAATTAATTTTAATAAAGAAATTCATAGAACTTTTACTCTTATAAAATAAATAACTCTCACACGAATATTGGAGGTAGGCATTTTTACGCATAGAAGCGAGACACCAGCTAATATTACATTGCAAAGGGAAATTTATTATGATGGTAGAAGAATAACCAAAAATTTTCTTATAAACTTGAATTTTTTGAGATGTTGTTTTATACTACTGTATTCTATTAATTGGTTTTTAATTACTAGAGATTAATTACTCTAGATATATTTATCCACTTCTAATTAATATGGTAATTTATCAATTATACAAATACATTTGTTAAATGTTATTGTTACACACTTGTTAATTTCTGAAATTGTTATTTTCGAAAAAGTTTTACTCATTGAATCATTTTCTATGTGTTTTACTTTCCAATTGGGTTCAATTATGTTTGTCCAATGTTCAACACCTGGATAAATTCATTCAGATGTAGGCAAATCAACTCAATGGAGACAGAAAAGCAAATGGCTATTATTATAAGTAGCATTTAATGGATAAACAGAACATGTCCTGAACAGTATTTAAAATTTGTTATCTATTTAAAACTACTTTTTATCCTGAAAACTGATGATGTTTTACATATTAATTAAGTTGAAGGCTTAGAACCTTATATTAAATAAAATAAACTATATAAAAAAAGGCATTATAAAATACTATAGATGTAAAAAATTACATAATTTATTATAACAGATATATACTGTAATCAGGCACTTTATTAAGAAAAAGGCAATCTTTATATTTGAGGTATGAGCATAAAAGCTAAACTTAGCTTATTCTTAAGACAATTTATTATATTATATTAAAAGTACTGAAATTGGTTTGAGTTTTTTAAACGAAGATTATATATAAACATATTAAATATTTAACTTAGTATAAAAATTAATAATACATATATTAAATATAATTATTTATATATAACCAAAGAATAATATTTGCTTGATTATATAACTGTAGATGAAGATTTTACATACCATTTTCTGGGTTGATATATCCTCTTCTAATAAGAAAATCTAACAAAACCGGAGCACTAGTTGTTTTGAATTGAGGTGATAGAGCTCTTTGTATACACTCTTCAGCTGTCAATAACTCAAATGTTTCTACCTCCCCGTCAGCATTTTCAGGCTTGAAATCTTGAGGCAATTCAAGATCATACACATACTCTGTGCTTGGAAATAACCCTCTCTCACTCTCGAAGAAAAAGCTGTAAAATATTCATTTTATATTATGATTATATCTAAAAAAAGTAACATTTTTATTTATTTCTGTTATCATACAGACTATATAGATATTAAGCCTTAAAGGAATGCAGATTATACCTGAATTTAAATGTTCATATCTTTGGCTTGATTGAAACACATTTTAAACAAAAATATTTAAAAAATACCAGTTCAAAGATTATCTAATTGAATGACAAATATTTCATATAAACAAAATTAAGATAACATTATCAACCAACCTGACACAGCCAGCTGGAACTAGTTTTTTTGCTAAATCTCCAACTACGGAAGCTTCCTCAGCAACTTCTTTTATTGCAGTCTCCATAATACCATAACCTACTGCTAATCCTCCACTCACAAAACAGTCCCATTTGCCTGTACAAAAATAAATGTGACTACAGCATAAAACACCTTTTTTTACCAGTTAGATAACAAATCGATAAAAAATAAAAATACTGATTTGTTTGCAACACCACAGTTGTATTTTAAAGTGTGTTAACATAGTTTTTACAAAAACATACCTGGCCATGTTTGTTTTGTAAAACTCCTTTGTTGGAGCCAAATACAAAGTCCTTTTGTAGGATGGAAAAGATAGCCATTTATGCTGACACCATAATTCCTAATACCAAATAGGCATATGGCACTTCTGTCCATCTCCATTAGACTTTCATGATAAAATGGAGTGCTCACTTCAAAACACTGTAAATAGATATATTGATAGAGCCTGGGTTTTATTATTATTAGAATGTAGTATTAAGAATAATATTTTTTTTTATTTTTAACATGACTGTTATAAAAGAAAAATAATAGTATAGTACAGTTACCTCATCTCTCCAGCCCTTAAGAGCACATATTTCACCCTCCTTCCTCAAAGATAGTAGAACCTCTGCAATTCTAGAAGACCTTTCTTTGTAATCTCTAAATGCTGGGTTTAATTCTACATACTTTCCAGTAACTTGGAAAACCTTAAACATAAAAAAATCGTAATCATAAAGTAGGTAAGTACTTAAAATTAATTCGTCAGCAAGATAGTAAAGGTTAAATATTTATTAGTATAATGAAATATTTTGTTATTAAATTTAAAATATTTCTTACCTCTGGGAATCTCACCAAATGTTTCAAGATATCAGGGCGAATCAATCCAACTTGATGACCACCTACTAGGAAAGGTTTACAAGTACCTTGATGTAGACCTTTATCAAAAAAGTGATAAAATTGATATCAATACGAAAATATTGTAATCAAATCGTAAAAATATAGAAATACAAACCCGACAAATAAAAGCAATTAAACTTTCTTGCTAATTTTGTTATCTCAGAAATATTGCTTGCAATTGTAGAATTCATGTCTTTCATATTATTTTGAAACACCAATGAAGACTGCGCTTAACTATTTCAAAAATCGTTGCCTCTAAATTTCATTGAATAGTGAATATACACCTATTTATTTTGATTTTTGAAAGACGAATGAAATATCAATAGATAAAAAAACTCGAAACCGCTGCTACCTGCTACACTCCACAGTTTACACTACACTTTTTTATCTGTGATCTTTGTACAGTCAAAATATGTACAGAATGAAATTTGGAATATGAATTAAACGTCGTTTGTTGTCCGGTGTCCCCTTCGCTTGACAATTACCTGTGTCAAGTTGAACAGTCTTAGAAGGAAAAAAAAATGTGTGCGTGTACTAGTGTACACACGTAAGAAGTGAAACTTCTTTATGCAATAAAAAGCGACATGCTATCCCTACTCCGTTAGATCCGTAAAGATGGCGCGTAACGGAGAAATGTGACGCGTAACCGAAAAATGTGACGGTAAATTTTTTTCCAACGCCGATAAAGAAGTTTCACTTCAAAAAAACAATTAACTACTATAAACGTAAAAGTACCAACTTCTTCAAATAGTACCTACCTATTGTACATCATAATCAGAAGTCATAAGTGACAACTGACAAGACATTAGTTAATAATTTCGTGCTACAATTTAGTGATCAATTTACAAAATACAAAGTGCATTGATCATTGATATTTCTTACTATTTTATAGTTTTAGTTTATATATAATACCCATTAAATTATTAGTTATAGTTTGCATTATGTATTAGTGAAAGTTGTTATCTACAGAAGAATGATTGCTTAAAAAGTTTTTGACTATATTACCTATCTGATTTAACTGACAAAAAAATAAAAATAATGGCTGATAATTTTAGTATATTGTGCGATATTTCACCTGTTTTTCGCCCTTACATCCAAAGCATTTACCAAGACTTAAAACTAGGTTTGTTTTGTAACACTATCAAACTACCAATAATTACAAATGTAGGATTTAAATTATAACATATCTACCTAATATCTACTAATCCATTTCAGGACTATGTAAGGCAAAAGTTGATTTAGAGAGAATATCCGGGAAAACAGATGCAGTTGAAACTCAGTTTCGTTTGGTGCTCCCTTATTGTTCGAAAAAATTAAAATGGGAAGTTATTTTTGATCCCTCAACTCCATGGTTTGCCCCTGACTTTAGGTTTGATGATGATAGTTTTCTTTCTAGTGTTGATGAAGAATTTCTAAATAAGGCAATACCAAGTCTGTGTCAATGGAATTCAAATGACCCAAAAGCTTTATGTGGTGTTGTATCAGAACTCATAAATTTATATAAAATTTACCAGGTTTGAACTATTTGCATTTTCTTAAGCTTAAATGTTTTTTTTCTCCTGTATATTAATAAAATAAAATTTATGTTTACAGGTAAGAAAGCTTAATGAAGATGATACTTCTCGTGCAGCTTTTGAATACAGTGCTTTACTAGGAAATGCATTAACGACTGAACAAGATGTGGAAGTATGGGTGGGTGCACATATTGTAGAATTTTTAATTAAACTTAAAATTGACACATCAAAGCTACCTGAGTTATATAATGAGAGGTATGTAATATACAACTCTTTAAAAATTAAATTACGTTTTAGTTTTCACTTAAAATAAATTACTATTATAAATATTAATTATAGCAATATTTGGTTTTTTAGCATTGATGTAAATCCTGGTATTGATTCAGCACTTTTATTAGTAAGATACCCAAATTCAACTAATGCAGAGTTGATTCTTTCACCATTTCTCTCTAAAGTTCTTGGCAATATTACATTGCCTCTGTAAGTATTTAACTCCTAATACATAATATTATATACTATGCTAATTATTTATGGTTGAGTCTTCTGGTAATAAATTCGCACAGAGAAATAGTATTGCTATTTAATGTGGAAATGCGGCCAGCCTCTTTGTCACCCTGCTTAGCAGCAGCGGCTTTTTTATAAATATTTTGTACTAAATACTTTTTATTTCTATTTATTAAAATATAGGTAATTTTAATTTATATTGTTAGTAATAAACTTTTTCATATTTATGCTGTTGAGTCCTATATTTTTATAAAATTATTTTTGTAGCATGCACCAAACTGGAGTTCTGATGGATTATGTACCAATGGTTACTAATCTACTAAATAGTAAGGTAATTTAACAACTCTTAAACTTTTTAAGACCTTATATAAAGATGGAAAATAATTGTTTAATTATTTCTATTGAATAGATCCAGGATATAATAAACAATGACAGAGTGAAACGGGAGTTATTAGCCCAACTGATAATTAAATATGAAGGTGCAATATTAGAACACGATGGTACAAGTGCAGCATTGCTATTTCAAACGAATGATTTTCATTGGATACTGCAGATTGATATTGGTATTTAATTTTTATATTTCTTTTGTTTTTGCTAATTAAATCCAGAAACATTGACTTTATCATAATATATTGACTATTAAAAAGTAATTGTGAATAAAAATTTAATATATTTCTGAAATTTCTCATTTCTGAGATATTTTAGGGAATATTTGCTTTATTATTTACAGGTGCAAATTTTCCAGAAAAACCACCAATATTAACACTTCGCTCTGTATATCATAGCTCAAAAGGAAAACCAAAATTCAAGGTATTACAAAATTGTCCTCAAAATAACTTTGAAGCTTACATTGAACAGCAAGTTGAATTATTTAAGAATGAATGCAAGGGTGTAATGCCAAGCCATACTGCCCTTAATATTGATACTTAAATATTATATTGTCATAAAATAAATGTCATATGTACAAAACTTTTTCACTATTTCTTTGACTAAACCTTTTTTTATACTTTATTCTGAAAATTTAATAACAAATATAAAAAAAAAACCTAGTACAACAATATAATATGTCCAGCAATTACATAAAATTATTTATTTCACTGAAGATTTCATAGCAAATATATCAAATTGAAATTATTCTCTCAATATTTTTTCAAAATTGTATTCTAAAATGTTTTTCTTATACAAATGAAACAACAAATATATTACTGTTTTGTAATTGGAACACTCTGAAACACATTGTGTAACTACAAACATTAACAAATTTGAACTCTTGTTAATATATTATTAACACTAAACCTACAGTTATACATTATTATAGCAGTAAAGAAAAATGGAAGCAAACTACAGCAAAAGATTTGGGTTAGTTAAAAGTATGTATTTCTAAGTTGTAAATAGACAGATCTGATAATTAGAATTTAGATAATTCCTCATAATGTAAATTACTTAAATGTAAAACATCTTTGTATTATGAGGCAAGTGAAATTTATGAAAAATTTATTAAGTAATAAATTAACATCACAAAGAGTCACTGCAGTGACAATTTTTGTCCACAGAACAACTCCACATTAAAAATTTAACTAAATTGCAATGTCTAATATGTACATAATTTGGTGGAATAATCTGATAATGAACTTAATATTCTAATCTAATAAATTGTAGTAGATGGATTTATTAAATTGCAAAACATATATCTACATAAAACTGAATTAATTTTGTTACAAGCTGAGGTTCTTTAATTAGTAAGTTTAGGATTGTCTTTACTACCCATTAATTCAAAACGGTATCTCATATACATAACTTTCATTCTATCCCACACATTCTCAAAAGAATCCATGGCTGGCCTCACATCTAAAAGGGCAAACTCATATTTGTTGTCAATTTCTCCTCCATCATAGTAGTCAATGACATATCGAACATCTTTTCCGCACCTGTCCACAATCCAATCATGACGGTCAAAAGGCAGTTCATACCTGCAAAGTAAAGATTATTTATACCAAATCTAAGGTAGGGAGTACCTTTAAATTAATTTGTGAAAATCATTTTTAAAACAGCAAGTAGATAAACTAAATGTTAAGGGAATAAATAAGTCTTAATACTAAGAAAAAAAATTAGATAAACTTACCCCAGCATTGACCTTATTCGGGCTCTAGGACTATACTGAGTGGCTTTACCACCAAAACTTTTAAGCCTTGGATGTCCACACTCCTTGGCATGTAAGGCTTCCCACTTTAAAACTTCTTGCCAAGCCTTAAATTAAGAATAAGTGAATTTAAAAGTGTAATTTGAGTATTTATAGACCAGTAAGTCCATGTTTGTTACCTGTTCATTGTTGGCATTATGTATTTTGATTATATCATCCATATCCTTAGGTTTTATGTCTTCATCTTTCCAGCGCCAACCTTTGCGCAACATTGCATTCCAGAACATTTGCTGACTGGGATATACCCAAAATTCTGTGGAACCATCAGGCATCGCACGAGGGATCGAAGACACTTGCCTTTGAGTTGGCAGTTCAAATGGTTGGTCAGGAGCAGGCTGTTGATTTGCTGGTGGCATCTTAAAAATAACATTATGAATTATAAAATATAACAAAAATAATATTAAAACTACCTACTTACATTATGTTTGAAACTTACCATGTTATATGGGTTAATACTGTTGTCATGTTGAACAGGACATTCCGAAGGTCGTGCGTCGGTTTTTAAGGTTTTTTCTGCTTTGTTATGCATAGGACATTCAGGTGGCGGATTTCCATTTTGAACTAGGGATGGTATATTTACCGCTTCAGCTGATACTTTATTGCCCATTTTGGATGATCCTTACGTAAGGGTACAAGGTTATCTAAACATGATATACCTGAAAGAATAGTTTATGTGCGTAACCATTACTAAAATTTTATCAAAGTTATCATCCTAAGACACTTAAGTTTTTATAATTTTTGTTATTCTAATAAAATAGGTATTATAATTATTAAAACAATCCATAACTTTAATTTCTCACCTCTTAGTTCTTACTTCTTACCTCTAATTTTTACCATAGATGTAGAATGTAGATTATAAAAGGGACAATGTATGTGTTCTGTGGAACGGATTGTATTTAAATTTTGTTCCGTATATAAAGCGTTTTCAGTGTTGCCGTTTTAGTGCTTTCGACAGACATCAAATGACAAATCTGGTAGTTTTACTTTTATACTTTCAGCAGTGCATTTCAATTCACCTAAATAACACTTTTCTGCACTCAAGTGTTAAAATATGTAGTAAAATAATAGTTCCGCTAGACTCCTTTTTCAAAATGAAATGAACCTGACCCCCATAGCCATGGGTTTGATAATGACCACTTTGAGAATTCCTGATTTAGAAGATGCTCAACAAATTTAGCCATTCTATGGATAATTTTTTTAACTTTTGTGTCTCTCATTAGATAGACAAAATACTACGTATTAACAATTTACCATTAAATAAGATAAGTTCCTAACCATACTAAATTTACTTCATCTAATGACTTCTTGTTTACTCAAAACTCACAACCACTAAGTGCCATATCAGACAAATTTTTCGCTTCAAAGAATGATTACTGAATGCTGGCATATTATTTGGTAGCCCGCACAAACTATCAAGCTTGTAAGAAAATATTATGTTCTGTGACTTGGGTAAACCATAAAAGTTGGAAAATAGATAAAAGTGAATCCATTCTTAGACAAAGTATGGTACATGTCTAAGAATCCATAACCTGTATATTTTGTTTTTAAGTTTATGGACTTATAAATCCTAATTTAATGTATCAATTATAAATCACATTTAGAGATTAGTGAACTACATAAAGTATGTTCTTTAAAAAAAGACACATTAAATTAGTATTTTCATATCAATTTTATAAAAACAGCAATTATTAATATATTTTTATTTCAAGATAATAAAATTCTACTTCGTTACTACTACAGTATTTTATAAAGGGATACTGAAGAATTATTCAGTGATAGTATCTTATTTCATATCACTACCAATGCCTTTACATGTCTATTTCTTTTTAAGGTATTTTAAATATTTGTTCGCATTGAAATTATCTTCTATAGCTTCAGTAATTTTGACTCTCCTCTTAGGTTTTCTTTGGTCCAATCTTATTTTCTTTTCTTCATCTGACAATAGTGATAAATCAAGAGGTAACTTAAAGATAAAAAAACATGGTCAATACACAAAAAATGGGTATTTCAATTCAATAAGCATTTTTAATGAAACAATGAATATTTTATTTGTACCTAATCAATAAGTTATCAATTTACACTGTCAAGAAGTATAATAGTACCTACCTATGCATTTCTTATTTATATTATACCAAGAAAACACAAAAACTTACTTTAATGATTTTACGGGGTTCGTGATATCTGATATTAATAGATGCTCCATTGGGTAATACAACTTTGGTTGGATATGTTCTGGTGTATATTTCTCTATGAATTTTTGTTATGCTTGCCACATTACTGTTGAGATGTCTTTTGCAGCATAATTGAACAACAAAAGATTTACTGTTCGATAAATAATTTAACATTTTCCCCTAGGAAACAATTGCTAAAAAAAAAATTACTTTAAAGTGAAATAAGAATTTAATTTCCCGTAATCGTTATGAGTTCCTATTTAGTATTTGCTTTTTTGTCTACAAATTTAATTTATTACTTAAATGAATTTAAGTACCGTTAAACGTATAAATATGAATACTTTCAGAAGATTTTAATTATTTTATTATATGAGGAAATAACAAAATCATTGAATCGATCAAACAGGTTAAATGTCACTGGAATGAGGAATCATGGAATGTCACAGAACTCAGATGAGTCAGAAGGCATCATCGCAATGTATAACTCTGATCTGTGAATCTGATTAATTATATTTTATTACTTTGATAATGCTTGATCATAACATTTTTAAAATTATTTTATGACAGACCGTGATAGTAGTATCCATCGGCCGTCACATTCGTCTAATGACATGAAAAATGAAAGTATGTCGTGTGAAATGTAATGTAATGAAATTTCACTTCGGTCAATCTTTTAACTATTTATATAAGTCTGTGCTCAGTGCTGACACAAAAGCCTAGTAGTAAGTACCTGGCAAATACTTGGTACCTATTAACCAATGTTGGCAACCGTACGATAATTATCGTACATGTACCATAATTTGATACCACCGTACGATATACGATTGCGAGTCATTATCGTACACAAATGTACGATAATTTTGGAAATTCCAATTTTTTTTTCTGAAGAAAATCGAAGATCGGAGTTTCGAAAAATGATGTGTCGGGCCGGTCGGACGGTCGAGTGCAATATAAGTTCATGATAAATATCTATTTTTTATTAATAACTAACGCGTTTTTATGTTATTTCAATATGTACGATAATTTTTCGGCAAATACGATAATTTTACAACCCTAGTACGATCAGCGCCATCTCCCAGGTTGCCAACACTGCCTAGTGCCTAATGCCTATTAAGTATTAACTAGTCTACTTAATATCTCAATGTTGTTTGTTGTGTATGTTTTATTCCAATTTCCAAAATAATTTTCAATGAAATGTATTAAAATAATTAAGATAAACAGTAGATCCATAGCATCGATGATATCTATATATTAATAAAAGTGAAATTTTATTCTTGGTAAGAGTAATGCTTGTTTCATTCATTGTTTAATTATTGTTTGTGTCGGCGTATGGATGAT
The DNA here is from genome assembly GCA_912999735.1 of Aporia crataegi. Taxonomy (NCBI): domain Eukaryota; kingdom Metazoa; phylum Arthropoda; class Insecta; order Lepidoptera; family Pieridae; genus Aporia; species Aporia crataegi. The sequence continues at coordinate 2,127,088 of OU538742.1, forward strand.
GAAGTAATTCGTATTTCGTTGTAGGTACTAAGAAATGTTCAATTTGGTATTGTGAGTGAATAACGCTTTAATAAAATGGGGTGTACTCAAAGTGAAATAGCTCCGCAAAATGAACAACCAAAAAAGGGTTGCACTGATGTGTTATGGCTTGTTATTTATGTGATCTTTTGGATACTAATGGTAAGTTAATGTTTAGACAAATAATTTTTATTTGCCTTATTAGATTTTAATATAGAAGATTTTTACTATTTTTTAGATAATAGTTGCTGCAATTGCTTTTGTTTATGGAAATCCACAACGTCTTATAAATGGTTATGATTCATTTGGAAATACATGTGGAGTGCAGAAGAACAAAAAACTAATAAATTTTCCACTTGCGGGAATTAGCACTGTGGATAAACCATACTTATTTTTTATGGATGTGAAGGAATTACGGAAATCGCTTAAGATATGTGTTAAAAAATGTCCAAGCAAAAAAATGGAATCATTTACTGATATACAAACTTTTTATAAAGAGACAGGATCAAGTTTATGCAGATATGATATTAATTTGAACACAACAACAAATACACAGGGCTTAAACAACTATATAGGTCCTTGTCCTGTATTACCTGTTTATGAATCATTTCCTCTTCTAAATAGGTGTTTTCCCAAGCAAGCAAAAGAAGTTGCACAGAAGGTTTTCACTGACTTTTATGACTTACTCAATAGTTGGGATACTATTGAGCAAATGCTATCTGATTTATATAATTCTTGGAAAGAAATGATTATTTGTGTTATAATAGCATTTAGTAAGTATTAAAATTTAACTATTTATATCAGTCAAGAGATACTGTCACTGTTAAGTTGCCTTACCTGAGTAGGGCATAGGCCATGAGTGTACTAATTCTTTTCTTTAATGAAAGTAATTTTAAGGAAGGAATCTTGGGAGTTTCAGAGCAAAACTTTTTTTCTCTTCTTTTTAATATTGCACTTGATAGTAATCATTAGATAAACATTGATATGACAATAAATATCTTTTTTCAGTATTTTCCCTAATAATGGTCTCAATTTTGCATTTATTGGCTACATTGGTGTCTTGGATATTTATGATAGTAGTCTCTATCGCAAGTGTAGCAGGAACAGCATTACTTTGGTATACTTACCATGAGTTAAGAACAAAACAGAGAGATTTTTCTGATAGTACTGTATTTTTGGCTGTAAGTCTTTTATTTTTCGTATCTATGTAGTCTAGCAAACAATATCTAATACATTTCTCTATTTACAGGAATCTTTTAAGAATGAGAAGGCCTTTTTATGGTATTCAATTATTGCTACAATTATTACTGTGAGTAAAGAAAATAATTAAAGAATTAATTATTTATATATACAGTTAGTTTTTTAATGATCAACAATTAAACAAGTAAATTTGAAGTCTAGTATTTGTTACACATTCATTTTTAGTTATGTACTAAACATTCATGTAGATTAAGGATGAAAGATTTTATATTCCTTTTTTAATAGCGGACAACTATATTAATTTGTTAAATAAATCTTAGTACTTAACTGATAAATATTGATTCCTTCGATTTAAGCCCGATTTACACTTCAGTAAGTACAGTAGCGAGTTAAGAACTCGGACAGTTAAGTAAGAAATAGTAAGTTGTAAATAGCGTCCAAACGGGCGAGTGAGTAGTTAGAGTAGTAGTATTCGCATTATTTTAACTTTGCACTACAAATTATGGACTGTACTATACTCGGGAGAAGCGAGTGAGGGGGCTACTTCGCACTGGACTCGCCAAAAAAGAGGATCGCGATATATTCAACTCAACTTAATCGACAACTTACTACTTAACTCGCTTTTGCCGTTCAAACAACATTAACAACTTAACTCGCCGATGACGCAAATTAACTCGCTACTGAATTGTAAATCGGGCTTTAACTAAAGAAAAGTTTGGTTTTGATATTTTTATTTCTGTTTTTAGGTAATCCTGCTTCTTCTTGTTTGGGTGATGCGATCCCGAGTTTCGTTTCTGGCAGCACTTTTTAAAGAGACAGCACATTGTCTTGGTTCAATTCCAGCACTCTTCCTTCAGCCAATTATAACTTTTTTCTTCCTGGTGCTGTTTTTTACCTTTTGGTCATTGGTTGTGGTAAGCCTATCCACAATTATTATAAGTACATATTCACTACATTCCTAATTCCTGATTGCATGCTTTTAAACAGTTTAACTGATTATCATAAATTTTGGTAAAAATTTAAAGGCATATATGTTACTTTTCTTACTTACTTACTTTACTTTGTTGTATAGTCATTTTATCAATTAAAGCTTAAAGTCATATATATTTTTAATGGTTTAGAAGTATTTGTACAAAATTAAACTAAAATATATAATGATACAATTTTGTGTTATATTCTAATCAAAACCTAAAATATAATAGAAAAAGTTTAATCTGTTAACATTGCTTCATTAGGTATTAAATAGAATTCGGTCTGCGGTTACATATTTATTACGTGGCTCGAAAACCATAATTATTTTAGATTAAAACTAAAACTCAACATGAACTATAGTATTATATTAATTTTGGTAAATAAAACAATCATAAACAGATTATATTTGTAGGTATGTCTAGCGACTGCAAATTATCCGGGGATTCCATATAAAACAAATTTCTTCATCAATGGATCGATAATGCCAGATCAGATTGACAACGCAGCGGTTCAAGGGCAGAATTATAACGAGAGTGCAAAATTAAAAAGTAAGCAATTGTTTATTAACACAGTTAAAAAATATTCCTCAAATGCATTTCTAATTCGAAATTTTTCTCGTTTAAGATTGTATTCAATTAATTATATTATCATAAATTACAGCCAAATTAGCTTTCGAATGTAAAAGTGGTCAAAATCTGTTCATGTGTTTAATTAATACGGAATTAAATAAACGGTGGATAAATGCTGGAGGTTTTAGGTGCCTAACTATACAAAACCTATAGAAAATTTACATGTTTAATTAATAAAGTACTCGGAATTGTATTTGGACGCATTTAGAGGTCTCAACTAGTTGTAGCATATTTGAAATTAAACTCAAAGAAACAATGTAATATCTGATTTGACTCATGTTCTATATACAGAGCCATTATAATATTACTCAGAAATTGAGTCATTAACATCGTATATGTGTAACCAAGGTCTTATTCCACTTTGCTCTTTCAATTCAAGTCTTTGATTTACTAAGTTTGGCACAAATTATAGTTTTAATATTAAAAAATAGTTATTTCATTACTCTGTTTATACGGCGCGACAATTGTTTTTAAACCCGGAAAAGAATGTTTCCAAATTGAAATATTAATTTTTGAACTTCGAAAGGTTTCTTGTTTGGTTTTATGATTATTATAGTTTTCTCAGATATAACAGCTTCTTTAGAATACAATCATCTCTTTCATTCGGTATGATATTAACAAAGACAGCAACAATTCTAGCCAGCTCCTACTTATGTTGGTCAGTTTTGTAAGTCGATTAAGGTCAGTGTATGACTTTGACTGATTATTTTTCAATAGCATCTGCGTAAAATGTTTGAAGAGAAACAAAGCAGGCGCGAGTAATTATGAAAAGACTATGTGATTTTTAGGTTGTTAACAGTTAAAAACTTATCGAGAATATTCTACAGTAAGCTCATGGTTAACGTACTGAAAAAAGTGAAATTCCCTGACATCTGTGTGGTGTTTGGTTATTTAATTTACAGACAAATAGGTGGTCAGCCCGTAACATTCACAACTTTATCGAAAAATTTATTGGTTTCACCAGGATTCGAACTCAGGACCAACAGATACATAAACCACAAACTACTAAGCATATTCTTATAATGCCTTTGGACCATAGGTCGGTTTTCTGTAACCGCATAGGTATGCATGAACCGTAACCATAAACGACTTCATCATTACCAAACAATATTTGACTCAATCATCAGCTCATTGAGAAATCATGTAACGCACGTTTTACTTTTAATAGGTGACGGTTCCAGCTAATATACATCAACTTTTTAAAAGCACGCTTTTATTGCACTGCTGTGGTTTAAAGGTTTATTTTTTTTATTTTTTTGTTATAGACTTAGTCAACATATAGTGTTAGTGTTTGTTCAGACACGTTGGGAAACGCGCGGTTACAGAATCGCGTGAAAACCACGCGGGTTTTATTTATGTATGTATTTAGTTCAGACGATTCCCGCCCTGTCTGAACTAGCACATAACGACTTAGTTTTTTTGGGGCATGACATTATATCTGTATTTAGATACTGACCCAATAATGGTGGATATGCCGTCAGTAATCTGTATCAGTCCCCGTGTCAGATATTATTGTAGCATTAATAATTTCTCCAGTATTCGTAGCGTATTAAATTTTTATTTTGTTTGCTGAGTGTATTGAATGTAGCAATATGTATGTATACCAAGCTTTTAGCATTTTCGTGACAAAATACTATTTGTGGGAAAAAAGATAGTTTAAAATAATTGATATAGTTTTTTTGGAAAACCCTCTTTCAGTTGGTAGGATATAGATAAATCTAAGAGATTTATATCGTACTTAGATTGAAATAAAAATAGGTAAATAATATGTAATTGTAAAAATTAAAGTTGAAACGCATATCTGGCGTTGTCTATGATCAGCGTTTCGCACGTAACGCAAAGTAGGCTTCCTCTCCTTACCTCCTACTTTATAGAAGAAAAAAGTAATAATTTTCTTCTATTAATATTGTTCCAGTTATTCAGATTTGAAACAGTGGTTCCAGAGATTTATCCGTATACCTAAACTGAAAAATAATTGGTTTTGTATTAGAATACATATTTATGTAATATTTTTATATTACGTAGTAGATGATAATATAAAAAATTTATAACCCTTTTTCTTTATTTTTAACCGACTTCAAAAAAGGGGAGGTTCTCAATTCGACTGTTTTTTTAATGTTTGATACTTCAGAACTTTCAACTGGGTGAACTGATTTTGTTGGTTCTATTTTTATTTGAAAGCTGGTGCTTGCAGTGTGGTCCTTCCGAATTCATAAAAATCTGTTCAGTAGTTTTAGAGTTACAATTTGAAGTGGTTTTTTTTTTTTTTTTTGTTAAAATTATTATATTTGTTTTCATTTACGTATATTTTGTTTACATTAGGCTATATTCTAGATCCGATAGAGTTCAACCCGATGTGGGTGAAGAGTATGTGGTGGATGTGCCTCATATGTCTCGTTTGGGGGAGCGAGTTCATTCTCGGCTGTCAACAGATGACAATCGCGGGGGCTGTTTCCCATTGGTATTTTAGGTAAAAGAAAATTATTAATAGAAAGAGATATACTGGTTTTCAGATTATTATTTAAATAAGTTTTTGTATCCACGATTCGAATCAGAATCTCCGGCCGCAACACACGTTGAATGTTGAACGCGTGAAGTTTGTCAGTCATTACCGCAAAACAATATGCAATAAGGTTAAAAACTGAAAATATTTTTTCAAATATAATTAAATTTACGCTATCTGACAGTGAAAACATTCAAAATTAGTTCAGCCATTTCTCACCACAGCCGATAGATTAACAATTGCGTTTCTGTTATATCATAAAACTTAATAAAAGGTGATCATTGGAAAAAAGATCAAAACATTTATTTATTTGCATTGTAAACAAATAATAGTCTACAACGGAATACCGTATTTTGTTGTTTTTATTACTCATAATTTTTCTAAACAGTTAAGTGTCTTTAATTCCCAGGATTCGTGCCCGGGACGACCTAAACGCGCATTAAACATTGTTCTAAATATATTTGTTTTTCAGAGGTCAAAACGCTAACTCTTCGCCAGTTTTGTATTCGATTGGGAAACTGTTAAAATATCATTTAGGCTCAGTAGCTAAAGGTTCTTTCCTCATCACTCTGTTCAAGATACCTCGGCTTATTCTCACCTACTTACATGCTAAGTACGTATATTATATTTAAAACATAATAATTTTATTTTCAGTATCAAAATATCTTTATAAACTTGTGATATTATTGCGATTTATACTGTTAAAGATTCATGATTGTTAAAAATTTATATCACTACATATTATAAAACAAAGTCATCCGCCGCGTCTATCTGTTCGCAATAAATTTAAAAAACTACTGAACGAATTATCATCTTATTCACCAATAGATAAAGTGATTCATGAAGAAGGTTTATGTATATTATTGATCAATGTTAAGGCCTACTATTGCCCCTAACTGGATTTGATGTAGTTACTATACGAGAACTGGGTTTTTTAAGTTAAATGAAAATGCGTGCGTTTATGGCCAATACAAGATGACAAGTCCTTTTAATAGCTACAAATTTGTACAGGCAGCAGGGAAAGAGGGTGAGGGGTACAAATTACAAAATTTTAAAGATATTTTCTTTTTGACATAATAGATCGCAAATAACAGTTTTAGTTAACATGATATTAAACAGATGGCGCAAATAACAGTTTTAACTTAACGTGCTATTGAACAATCAAGGTTTTGTGTAAATTAGTTGAAACCAGACCCCTCTTTCCCAGTGGGCACTTTGGGCAAGTGCCCAGGGCCCCGCGATCGATAGGGGCCCCCTCAGATCAAATACAAAGTACCTAGATCCTGTCAGATCACCAAACGATAATCAAGATTTATTACCAAAAAACTTATATAATTCGAAGAAATCGAACCTAAATTACTGACTACAATACGAAATTACTATCTTATACATGCGTGAAGCTATTCTACTCTCGCCCAAAAATTAGGCTTTCCGACTTCAGCATGCTTAGATAAATTTAAATTGTATAATGGTATACTAAGCACATACACATTTTAAAGAAAAATCATCAGTAGAACACTCATCAGTGTGACTCGCTCCATTAAAATTGAGCGGACGAAGCGAAGTATGAACCTCCAAGTTTGAATTAACCATTTAATATATTATTTTAACGGAAATTTGGAACTGTATATTGGAAAGAATAGACAAAATAAATAATTATCTTCAGAAAGTAACAATAACACTGGACGTTGCAACTAATATGTTTACTTCACTTGATGATTTTATTATTAACTTCAGGGATAAATTTGATGACTTCGAATCGTCTGCCAAAGAAAGAAACCCGGAATCTGACTACAAGGACCTATCTCAAAGAACAAAACGCAGAAGTTCTCGCCAGAGTTTTTTTTTGATGGCTCCACGCCGTCAGTCCAACTGAATGGAAGAGAAAAATTTAAAATAGAAACCTTTCTTCCTATAATTGATACCCTCAGCGTTCATTTAAAACAGCGATTAAGTTCGTATAAGAATATCAGTAAACGTTTTGATTTATTTTTTTCGCTTGAAAACTCTAAATTCTGAAGAGTTGAGACAAAGTTGCAAAGAATTTTATTATGAAGATGTTAATGAGAAAAAGTTAGAAATAGGATGTTTGTATTTAACAGAATACTTGAAAAATTTTAACAGTGAAAATGAGGATTGTATATTAAAAATATATCAACTTTTGAAAGAAAACAAAATTGAAGACACATTTCCAAATGTAGAAATCGCATTGAGAATCTTCTTAAGCATGATGGTAACTAACTGCAGTGGGGAACGCTCCTTCTCCAAATTAAAAAGAATTAAAAATGACTTAAGAAGTACAATGCTTCAAGAGAGATTAACCAGTTTGTCGCTGATGTCCATAGAATCTGATGTGCTAAAAAACATTGATTTTGAAGAAGTGATTAACGATTTTGCCCATCTGAAATCTAGAAGAGTTCCTCTTCAAATAACATAGATTTTTAAGCACTAATTGTAAATGCTAAAAGAGTTACTTTTGTGGACTCTATTACATTTAGCTATTCGTTTCATGTGATTGTTAATTTAAATTTTTTTTAACCTTGTTTATCTACTTTCTTTGTCTATTCTAACAAAATAGTGTTCTGTCAAAGTCATAGGGGCCCCATTATCCTAATATGCCCAGGGCCTCCAATAGGTTAAAGACGGCCCTGGTTGAAACATGATGATAATTGTTGGAAGCATCGGAAAAGTTACACCTGGGAGCTTTCATCGAAAACACTGCCTTTGAGATATAACAAAACAATGTATGGAGGAATATTCCTCTTTTATATATCTACCTATCTTTTATATACCTTTTAAGGATAGCTTACTATACCCATTATTTGTTTTATTTGTGGCACGAAATTCGCCGGGCCAGCTAGTTAATATTATAATATTTGTATTTTTAATTGGAAACTGAAGAACTAGTCCGTTATATTATCTCCTTATAAACTTCGCTTATCTTTTAACAATGTCTAAAGGGATGTTCAACTTTTATATGACCTGCGATGGTTGCTGAAATTACACAAAAAAAATTTTCAACTACATATTGACTGTTTTTAGATTATCCTCACGAGCGGAAAAGGGTTCGGAATGTGCGAAATGCGGTCTCAAGTGTGGTATATGCTGTTTCTATTGCTTGGAGAAGTTTATAAGATATTTGAATCACAACGCTTATACAATCATTACAATTGAGAGGTGCCATTTTTGTAAGGCAGCGGGTAAAGTGAGTAATAATTATAAAGTCCTGTAATATGTGCTTTAATGGACAACAAGGATATGGGGCTGATTATAATAAGTAATCCTAATCAGCTTTAACACTTTATTTTTAACCGACTTCAAAAAGGAGGAGGTTCTTGATTCGACTGTACTTTTTAATGTTGTTACCTCATAACTTTCGATTGGATGAACCGATTTTGATTATTATTTTTTATTTGAAAGCTGGTGCTAAGTGTTTAATTTCATGCAACAGCTGATACTGCTTAGGCTTTTTAATTTAAATTTTATTTTTTATTGTTAAGGGTTTAGTTAGTAGTTTTCGCACTTGCTCTCTCCCTTCATTACTTTATTATTTTCCTTGTTGGGTTGCCTGGAGAGCTGTTTAGCGATGAGGCCGCCCGTAGCACTCCAATTGGCTACAAATAAGTTATTATTTCTATAATATAATTTATAACATTTGATTTTTATTGCAACGAAGTTATAATAAATAATCCTTCTGCAATAACGATTTGTGCAAGCTAAATTAGAGTTCTATAAATGGTGGTCCTAATTCGCAATTGGTTGGGCGCTATCAACAAGGATTTGAAAGTCAACAGACTGTAACAGGAAATTAATATTTTTAATCTTAGGCACACCGACGTCCGAATGTTTCTCTTGATGATTTTATTTCTGTTTCATTAAGTTTTGTGCACTTTTTACTGTTCCAGGCATTCACTACAATAGTAAACAACGCTCTGCAAGTGGCGACGATAAACAGCGTGGGTGATTTTATATTGTTTCTGGGGAAATGCATAGTGACGGCTTTAACCGGAATAATTGGGTTATTGCTTCTGAAAAGAAATACCGATTTGCATTTTTTCGCCGTTCCCACATTGTTTGTATGCATTTTCTCGTTCTTCATCGCACACTGTATTTTGTCGCTGTACGAGGTTTGTTTTTCATATTACTTGATTTGTTTAAATTCACTTCAAGTCTGTTGTTTTGTATGAACTTTGTATTTTCTTGTGGTGCGTGGGACAGACATTTATGTATCATTGATCATTTCAGGCAAGTAAAGCGTTCTCGGCCTACCCAACCGAAATTGTTCCCCGGGATTCGAAACAGGACCTTCAGCGCAACAAGTTAAAATAAACACTAAGCCATGAAGGCGGTTTATCTTTATTGTTTAAGGACATACAAACATTTTATAAGTATTGCATTTCATTTGCTATCATTAAAACTTCGTCTGTTTAGCAATTTATAAAGCGTTCTTAATTGTAGCGTAAAAACATATCATTATGTGCAAGAAATGCTTAAGATTTCATTAATTCTTATCTATTTTAATAAGTTTACCTATTTAATTCGGTAAACAATGTTAATCACTATTTATTTCTTTTTCTGACATCGTTATTTATTTTTAACCAATTTACAAATTCTACTAAAATATACACCAATCTTCATGGGATTCCCACTAATAGTTTCGATATTAGTGGTGACCACATGAAAAGGGGGCGTCCATAAATTACGTGAGGTGTTTTTTTTTTTAATTTTCTGTCCCTCCTCCGATTTTATTCAACCCCCTCCCCCAACCTAACGTGAGATCTTAATCGTATTACGACTACGCTTAAGATTAAATATTAAGCATGTATAATCTGGATTAAATGGACCAAAATATTATATATATTTTTTGTTTCAATAAGACAAAAATTGCGTGATATTTGCCGAGACTCCCCCTCTCTCCAACGTAAGATTAGATGAGATTTGACTCGACCCTCCCCCCCCCCCCCCCTAAACACCTCACGTAATTTATGGACGCCCCCAAATCGCTTATCAAAAACAGACAGACCAATACATTTGATATATTTTTCAATATTTACCTTTATTATTTAAGATGGTAGTCGACTCCTTATTCCTCTGTGTTTGTGAAGACCGAAATATAAACGGTGACGATGGTAAATGGAAGAGTTCTCGTCTCGCCGAGTTGGGTGGACATAGAGCTGACGCTGCCGAAATGGAAGACTTGCAAAAGTACTGATTTGTGAGTTTATGCATGATTATATAATATGTATCTATATCAAAATGTTAACATTCTTTATTTTTATTATTTAACCATTTATATAAAATAAATACATAATAAAAATTTACATAAACTATTTACAATGGTAAAATTGTACTTTTGTTAAGAGAATCGAATGCAACCTGATTGCGATAAATGTATGACCAATTAGTTTATGTAGTAAATTTAAGCAATATAGCGTCGCGAAAAAAGAACATTAATTAAAGCAAATAAATTTTCCTAAAAATAAATAATAGCAAACGTGTAATATATATTTAATAAATAAAGTTTTATTTGTTTCAGATAAATTCAAGAGAATGCAGTTTGATGGAACTTAAGTCTGTTCTCTTCCAATAAATCAACTTGAGAGCTAACCATATTTTTTAAAACGCATATATATTATGGTCGGTAAAATGTTTATATTTTGAAGTGTTTAAAATATTTTTTTACTTTTTGATCCTTGGCTGTTATTATATAAAATCTCATTAACAAAGCATAATCAAGATAACTTTAGTACAAACTAATATTTTTTATACTCTAGTAACTAGTATGTAATTAGTTTTTAAGTGAAACTTCCAGGTGAAATGTTATTACATCTTGTCATTATTCATATTGACTAAACAATTTTTAATTAATTTTATATTCAATGTACCGTTTTTTAAATTGAGCTTTTGCAGTCAACCGTCCATAATTTTAATGCATAGGCTGGGAGATAGTGACAGATTTTACTGAGTCATTTGTTACAGTATAGCGGTTTTTCAGAGGTCTTATTACGCAATAACAAAAAGAAAAATGATGGCCATAGCGCTGGTACCGGCGGCCCAATCGCATGAGCGTTAATCGAACTCGTCAGATTAATTACGAGTGTCAAATGATTTGTTCCACAAAAATTCTAGTATTTTCCGATAGTCCATAAAAAAAGAAAAGGCGGTAGTGTCATGCCATACTTCTCCGGTGTGACTTATAGCCCGCCATATAGGCGCGAATGCGTTAATTAAAAATTCAACCATTTCTACCATACTAATTTTAATCATCGTCGTGCAGCCATTTACGAAAATCACCTTGCCATACTTTTCCAACGGTTCCCATTGGTCGCCATACCACCACAAAGGAGTAAAAATTTTTTGTTTGCTAAACGATCTGTAACAAATGACCCAGTAAAATCTGTCACTATCTCCCGGCATAACAGTTTTTGCTCAGCTTTATTCTTTACATTTTAAGCTATCGCTAAGACTAGTTTTAATAATTCATAAGTGTTTTTTGACTTTGTTTCAATGCAGGCAAATGCCATTGTTTAGGAATCTTAAATAATACTTATTATTAATAAATAATAATAATTAAATAATATTTAAAAAATAAAAAAATATACTAAGTTATTTTTTACTAAGCATAAATTTCATTAGTTTTTGAATTTAAGCAAAATTTTTATTATATACTTTTCAAATTTGAAATCACATTCTTAGTATTATAAAGCCTGCACTACACTACTCGCGAAATTAATCGAAGTCCGAACTATGTGACTACACACTCGTGCAACCTCGCAAGGAACTCAGTCGAGACACTTCGAGTCCTTTGATTCGGGCGCAAAAACCGACGACTGAAAGTCGCCCGAGCAGAACCGAAATGTCCTTCCACACTATCGTATTCGCTCAATTTCGCGAGTAGTGTAGTGCAGGCATAAGAATTTTATTTGAAATGTAACTTCTACATCGATTTCAAATTTCTTCCATATATTTCAATATTTAATAATTGTTTGATTCTGTACTGTTTAATAAGTGAAATAAAAAAAACTTGAGTGTGGAAAGTATTTTATTTTATATCCAGACTTATTTCTTAGATTTCACAGGCTTTTTATTCAAATTTTTTCTCTTTTTAATTTGGTCAGAGATTTTTTTGCTCTTTGCCTTAAGTTGTTTGCGTCTAATCGCCATATCAGGTTTAGTTTTAGGTTTCTTCAACCTCATCGAGAAAGGCTTTTTCGGTTTCGCTTCATTTTCATCTTCTATAATATCATTCTTCATTGCTTCATCCTCATGATCCTCTGAAATGTGAATAGACGGAAATGAAATATGTTTTCTAATGTTAAGTGTCTGTCTTTTTGAAAATAAACTTCTTTAAACTTTTATCACACTTAAAAACAAATTTGTTTCTGTATTCACAAATTAATTCAATATTTAATAATATTCTTATACCAGTCAAGATCTATATATAAAACCATTATTTAATCCTTTTTTAACAACAGATTATCAACACATACCAGTAAAAATTTATCAAATAAATTTACCACAATTTTATATATAATACAACTCTGCATAGTACAGGACGCATATTTCATACTATAGTTATTGTATTGTATTTTAAATACCTTTAATAACTATATGCTCAGCTTTTTTCACTGGATCTCCTTTGAAGAATGAAGCATCTTCAATATCTGGGTAGCCAGTGTCGGGTTTTGTGGCTTCACGAAGAACCTTCTGTTCAATTCTCTTCTCATATTTATGGCCAGCTTTCTTAGCAAAAGCTTGTCGCAACTTAGCCGGACTTACATATTTAGGATTTTCCCAAAGTGTAGCACCACCAAATGACCCAGAAAATATCTTTACCTGAAATATTTGGATTAAATGTTTATTACCTGTGTAATATTTAAAAACAGTTTAACATGCAACTATATGATTTTTTTCAATAAAGCTGAAACTTTCACTTTCTCAAAGATGTGTTGTATAATAATGATTTATGCTCTTAAAAAATCTTGTAACTTTAAAAGTATGTTTTCACCAGTAAACATACTTTTAAAACACCACACAAGTATCTTAAGTGCCTTTTCACATGTTCTGGTTGCCGACTGTCTGGTTAAACACATTGCTTTCACACGACCCGGCAGTAGCGTCTTTACCGTTAACGCGAGTACAGTCGCGAAGTGACTGAGCATACTTTATTTAATTTTCACAAAAATGGGGCGTGAACAAATAATTGCAAATAAATTCAAAAATGATAAATTGTATTCTCGCTGTGGTTGTACCTGGCCGACTGGCCGCCGGTGCGTATGAAAGCATGCTTCGTCTTCCATACAATACTATGCGTCCGGCCGCCGGCTAACGACTGAACGCACATTGGTAGATCCGGTGTGTAACCCGCGACCGGTAGTCGGCCGGTACGTGTGAAAGCTAATGTAGATGACCATACATGCAACCGGCACATGTGACAAGGCAATAAATGTCATTTAAAAAAATATTGAATGAAGACATTATTTGATTTTAAAAACAATTTAAACTGCATTCAAAGATTTTTGAATAATCGCCTATATGAACCGGGAATCGAACCCGCAAAATGTTAAAAAAATCACGTAATTTTCGATACCGATCAAAGAGCTCAATCAAAAGGATTATTTTCTTCCAAATAACATAGCATCTATACATTAAAATTAACGCTTACTTACGGGATTTAAAACAAATCTGGGTCCAATTTCTGCCAGTGCACCATCTTCTGATAATATTTGATAATTTCTAAACCAAATTCTATTGTCTAGAATCATGAAGGTGTAGACATGATCAAAGAATGGCTGACTTTTAGGATGATGTTTTGGTACACCAAATGTTTGAATGAGTAATTCTTTTAATAGAGAATAGTGTGGGTCCTTAGTAAATTGTGGATCAAATGATAATAAAGGCCTTGATCCTCTTAGACAATTTCCAGTCATTTTCAGCTCTGCCATAGTATAAACTGCAAGAAAACACAATGTTAATTTAATTTTTTACTACTATTAACATTTGTTGTTTTCCAGCATTTTAAATGAAGTAACATCAGTTATTATTATTTAAGTAGTTAAGTTAAGTTAAGTTAAGAACACTGATTTGTACAAAAATATTGAGGACAATCAGATTATAAATTTTGGTTTGTCTATTTCTGTTGTAATGTGGTAGTGGTATTAAGTTTTTATTAAAAAAGATTCTTTAGCTATCATCCTGTTTTTTTTAAATCTATACAGTAGATTTTGTGTGATGGCCGAACACACATTTAATGTAGTATCTATATCAAATAAAAAAAGAACACATACAAAGTTTAAAAAAATATTGGTACTTTTGTGTTAGCTGGGTGTAAAAGTTGACCTTAGGTTTCCACATTGAGTTTACTCATAAAATACCATCCACAAGTTTCTAATTGCGAAATGCTTTTAGAACATAGAAAAGTGAGAAAATGTATTATTTGTAAATAAAACTACATCTAAGGTCGACTTTTTCGCCTGGCTAACAGAAAATACCAAACTATTTTATACAGGTACAAAATTAACTTAGTTTCCGTTTTATTATTAAGTAATATACTTACTATTTTCAACTAAAAATTTTGCACTAGGTCCATTAGGAATGTTAGACATCCAAAGATACAAATCTCTCATTTTCCTTCCCTCAAATAATAAACATTTGTTGCAGTTTTTCATTTCACTGATTTCATTGACCACATACAAGTTTTTACTTCTTTCCATTTTGGATTCAGTCTTATGGTGAGGCATTAATTTTTTTAAGTCCTCCATCAAATGACGATGTCTGTGATTAATTCCACGTGCAGCAAATACTAAAACTCTTTGCCTGTTGATCCATTTAACCTGGAAGTAAACCCTTTTGAGTAAAACTATATATTTGTATTTTGACAAGTCGTTTAACCATGAGTCTAAAGTAGATGTTTTCTCTATATTTGCTGATCAATATGAAAAAATGTTATTTTAAAAAATAAATATTTACGAATTTTTTTACCTGTTTAGGTGTAGGATCATCAGACATACGAACTGGTGGTAACATTATCATATTCTCATCTTTTTTCGGATCTTGTGGTTGAGACCGAGTCTCTTTCGATTTGTTTTTTTTAACTTTAAACTTAGCCATTTTATTTGCTTTATTTAAATTAACTTGAAACTTACTAACGCAAATATTATTTATTAACCTTTAACCACGTGGGAACAATTATTTTAGGGTAGCCGCCAGCCGATAAAGTAGAGGTACCGATTACCGAATGATGCTTAAATACAGTATAGTGAATGTCATCTGTCAGTCGTCATAGAATAATATGATAGATGTCAGTATTCAAGTATTTTTTTACCCACCCTTGCAACTTAAGGTCCGAGCACATTTTAAAATTACACGTACAATCGTATATATTAATTAAGCTATGATTGGTGAATTAAATATATATTTGAAGCAGTTTTTAAAACGTGAAGTGTATTTTTCATAACTGTTATTATGTTTAAATATTTTAATGTTTTCCAGGACTACTGAATTTACCAATCCTAAATCCTACCAAATAATGATATATAGAAACTAGAAAGTATAATAATGTGTTTAGTATATTTATTTACGTCCATAGTTTATAATAATAATTACGATACTTTACTGAATTTATTATGTAGTTTATTACTTTGTGAATAGACATAAGTACTTAATTAGAAATATTATTATTCTGTAGATTGTTCATAGGTAAATAATGATTGTAGCTCTTGAGTCTTGACTCTACTTCTACTTAATCTGTGGTATGATTACTAATACTTAAATATTAATATTATTACAAAATATAAATAAGTTTAGTGAAATGTAAGATTTATCACAGTTTTCGCGTGTAAGAGTAAATTTTGTTTGCGTTACTATGCCTAATTATAGTTTATAATAGTTTTATTAGTATCTTAGTAAATTTATTGTGCAAAAGTGCAATGATTCGTCCTGTATCTCACTTGATTTTTATTAATTTGTTCAAAAATAACTTATTTAGTTACGCAAAATATTCCACTAGCGCGCTTCCACGCTTATCATCTGTAAGTTGATGTTTTTTATTATTTTCCTTCATAGTACAAAAAAATACTATAACTTAGCAAATCAAGTTGAAAACAATTTAAAAAACCGCCCGATGTGATGACTACTAATAAACATATCTCACCTTTTTTCATAAATTGCCAAGATCCATATCGATCGTGTCACCTTTCAAACAAAATCCGCATCGAAATCGGTCCATTCGTGTAGGAGCTACGATGGCACAGACAGACAGAGTAGCATCCCTTCTTATTTCGTTGGAACTTAAAAAAGGATTTCTGTGAACTGCATAAAGAAAAAAATATGTTCTAGTTTTATATTAAAGTACTTTTCAGGAAAAATACAACATAAAACGAAAGAATTTTGGAAGTATTCAAACAAGTGATATAAATTATTTCACATCTTTACTTAGTAAGGATCGTGTTTTGACAGATGAATCGGATATTTTACCTTACAATATTGATTGGATAAAAAACTGCAGAGGTATGTTATTTATACAAAAGCATGAATTACTAAGACCTCGGTATGTTTTACTGTATTATTAAGACCCATGAGCTCTTACATTCATCTTTACAAAGAATCCAGTTTCAAAATATAATAATCCTTTTTTAGGGCAATCGAAAGTCGTACTCAAACCTAAAACAACAGAAGAAGTATCTCAAATTCTGACTTATTGCAATGATAGAAAACTTGCTGTATGTCCACAAGGCGGAAACACTGGTCTGGTAGGAGGGTCTGTGCCTGTTTTTGATGAAATTGTCCTAAATCTTGGCTCTATGAATAAAATTATCAGCTTGGATGAAATATCTGGTAAGTGAATAATGTCCTATGTAATGGGCAAAGTGGAGTGTCTTTGTGGGTAGCATTTATTCATAAAAATCTGTTGTTTTGGTTGAAATTGGGAGCTCGTTTTAAAACTGTCAACTAAAATCTCATCTTAATTATTCTAAAGTCAAATTAGCCTATATCTGTTGTACTTAATTTGTCTTCCCACTACGCTAAGTGGATTATTCGGCTGTCGCCTGTCCCTAACCTACCGAAGCACATGTATATGTATATATCATCTAAAGAAGAACTTCAATTGTGAAATGTTTCATGTAAATATCTCACATGATATAACTTATAGTCAATGTGTGTCACATTTTACAATTTGTGAATATCTTATAGGTGCTTTAGTTTGTGAAGCAGGATGTATCCTTGAAAATCTAGACAGTTATGTTCGAGAACACAACCTTATAATGCCACTGGACCTTGGTGCTAAAGGATCTTGTCAAATTGGTGGCAATGTCAGCACTAATGCTGGAGGCCTGCGGTTATTGAGATATGGAAATCTACATGGATCCATATTGGGCATTGAAGCTGTATGTTGCAATTATATGTAAAATGATAATAATAAAGCATTTATTTTCAAGACTTACAAATTTTGCACTTACTATACTAATATAAAAAAATTTGTTAGTAAATGTTCTAAAGCTATTGTAGTAAATTTTATTTATTTATTTTTGGAGTCTTGATCTCATCCGGGTATATGCCTCCTCCATCTCCTTCCAAAGTTCTCTATTTTTGGCTTTCTCCAGCCAGTCCTTTCCCGCCACTGAGATTATGTCGTCTTTATACCTCATTTTTGGTCGACCTTGGTGCCTCTTTCCTATGGGTCCTTTCCATTTTGTGAGCCTCAGAGTCCACCTTTGGTCTGGGAACCTAGCCACATGTCCTGCCCATTGTCATTTCATTTTAAGTGCATGTTCAAGTGCATCTGTTATATTCGTCTTCTTCGTGATGGTTTTGTTGCTGACTTTATGTTGCAATTATATGTGTTGTCAAGTAACTCATATTCGCACCAGCTACTTCCCGCCCGAAACCGTTCCTCGATAATGGGACATTTCATATTGTCAGCAGCAGTTTGGATGGGACCATTTTTCAAAACTTTCTATTTACAAGAATATCCTTCAGACTTTTAAGAAATATTTTTGAAAATGCGTAAAATATATTTTAGTTAGAATACTTAGAATTTTTTTAAATAAGTATAGGTACCAACTTGTAATTTTCTGCAAGTCAAAATCCTTTATTGAAAAAGAATCACATGAAATTTACATTTCTTAAAAACTCCACTTTTTCTAGGTAAAAGCAGATGGTACAATTATAAATTGTTTACGGACCCTCAAGAAAGATAATACTGGATACCATTTGAAGCATCTCTTTATAGGCTCCGAGGGAAGTCTTGGTGTGGTCACTAAAGTTGCAATACATTGCCCGGCTCTTTCAAAAGCGGTATCGCTTGGGTTCTTTGGTATGTTTAAAAAAATATTTTCATAGTAATAATAAATAATATTTTTAATAGTAATAATTTGCGTTTTCATTGTAAAATTATATTTAGAAAGTTTTATACATTCAAGTGGAGTTAAATTTAATTTAAAATTTGTATATATTTTTTTATGAAGTTTATCGATCGATTTTTCGAAGTCTAGCTAAGAACACATTCCATCAAGTCACTTTTCCATCAAAACATCATAATTGGTTCACCTGTTTTGTCTTTGGATCTGTTTGTTTGTTCGTAAATATTAACAATTTAATAATAAATTTTATTTTCAGGTGTGAATTGTTTTGAAGACGTATTAGAGTTGTACAAAAGTGCAAAGGGTTCGCTGGGAGAGATTCTGTCTGCATTCGAAATGGCGGATAATGGGGCGATAAGTTCCACAGTGGAAAATTTTAAACTTACGTTCGTATTTCTTACAAACATTACTGCGCACTATTATAATGCAGGCAAACTCAAAGTTGTTTAATATCAGTAGAGATAAATACGTTATCTATTTGATATTGTTACTTTTCTTCACTCATACCTATCTTTTTGTTTTGTCCGAGAAATGTTTACAATAACAAACCAAACTGTCTGCCAGCTGCCTACTAATATTACGTTAGAATGCATAGGTTAGGAAATAAGTTTATTACCTACTCACAACACAACTAGATGAATTTTGGTACAGAGATATATTGTAATCTTGAAAAGCACATAGAATTTTTGTATAAAAGCCATGAAATATTATGAGGAAATTTTTATTACGCGTTCATACTTAAATTGCTGGATCAATTCTGACGAACCTTGTTATTAAGAGGATGATAAATTTGGAACCTGAAAACTCATGTGTCGTCCAAATTCCACTAAATGCTTTAGATTTCAGCACATTTTAAAACAAATTATATTATCGGAATTATAAATACTAGTTATCTATTATGTAACAAGTTTATCTTAATACTATTGTTATGTATAAACATGATATCTAATATGTATATATTTTCGTCTATCTACTTATAAAAACCTTAGTCACTGTGAGTTGTAAAAAAGATTCTTAAAATATTGAAAAATTATTGCAATTTGAATTGCCTCAAAATTGCTAGTACACTATGGTCGATATTGACATTTGAAAGGGCATATTTATGATAAGATTATTGTCATTAACTGACCAATCACCGATGTATTTATTACTGGGGATTGACCCCTGTACCTAGTAACTTGAATAGAAATTGAAGTGTCATTTTTTTAAATGTTTTTATGATTGAAAAAACTAGACAGGCATATTTGATGTTAAGTGATTCTTAAATCAATCCGTAAAAGTAAAGCTTTTGATGTGTAACCTATCCTTTCAGAAATCCATTAGAAGACTATCCATTCTATGTCCTCATAGAAACCAGTGGCAGCGACGAAGAACACGATAGTGAGAAACTGAATAGATTTCTCACAAAGGAAATGGATAGTGGTAAAATAGTAGATGGAACTGTTACTTCGGAACCCGCTAAAATGAGGGTAACCATCTAAATATGACGTTTTCGTGTACCTATTATTTAATTAATGTTTTGTATACCTACGGTGGTAATATTAATGCATTCAGATTAATTCCGTATTCTAAAACGCTGGGTCCTAGGTTCGTATCGCGGGAAAACAGGAAATGTTTCGGGTGGAATAAACTAATCAATAATTCAGCAAAACAGATGCAGAAATATATTTTTCCCATGCCGCACTATTACCAGATTTCACTACAGCAATATTTGTAGAAATATATACCGTGTTTGATGTTTTTTGTCTTTTTAATGCTCCTGTTTTATACTGAACAGACAGAATTTCAATTCGTCAAGCCGTTTTTTAATCCTAACTAGATTCGTCATGATTTTTTTGGAATATTTCTATTATCAATTTCTTTATCAAAATATTTATGTTTTTAGAATATATGGAATATAAGAGAAAGTATAGCTGGGGCAGGCTTAGTCGATGGTTACGTGTTTAAATACGACGTTTCGATACCGCTAAAGAATTATTACGATATTGTGTTGTTGCTGCGTAAGAGGTTGGGAAATAAGGTATCTCGGGTGTACGGATATGGACATGTTGGTATGTACACCTTTTATTTATAGCACTTCTCATTTTTAATGCGAAACTGCTTATGAAGTAGTTTTGTATAAACTGGCAACTGCTAAACCAATTTAGAGGCTTTTTTATTTGGTCGCTTTGTTATGGCGAGCATATAGTAGACCGAATTATGAAAACTTTTCTAATCATTATGATTTCCAATAAAACAAGAGATCTACTCTAAATTTAATAACTTTTTATTGTTACATCTTTTTACAAATTTTATCAAGTCACAGAGTGAGAGATGAACATATGAACGAGTGAGTGAGACATAATACACAGATAATCTTTAATAGCTTAACACAAATAAGTTAGAGCTGGGAATGAAAGACGTGTAAAGTAAGTGCGTTTATTATGAACGCAACCATAAGACTGTTGGTTCATTGGATGTATACAATATAGCTGTTACTCCTTAATTAGTTGACTCTATACAAAAAAAAATAACATGATGTGGCTATACGCTATAGTGTAAGTAATATTATATAGATTATAACGAACCTTGTGGAACCAACTCCCCCAGTCTACATTCCCCCGTGGATAGGACTTTGAGAATTTAAGCGGCGTGCGTATCAAATTCTAAAAAGCCGATAACGCAAGTTTACCGCGGTTGTCAGTGGTCTCGTACTTGTGGGGGTCCCTGTTGTCCGCTAAATAAAGGAATATGTCGCATTAACTGATCAAAAAAAAAACCTGGCAAAAGTCATTAGCAATTTTATTTTCCAGGAGATGGCAACATTCACATAAATGTTACTACGCCAGAGTATACCAAAGAAGTCCATGATATGTTGGAACCTTATATCTTTGAAGAAGTAGCCAAAGTCAGAGGTTCTATTAGTGCGGAACACGGCATTGGTTTTCGAAAAACACAGTTCATACATTATAGTAAGGACGAAACTGCTTTGCAACTTATGAGAGATTTAAAACAGTTTATGGATCCCAATGGGATTCTTAATCCATACAAAGTGTTGCCAGATAACTAAATATTATGTTTTTGTATTCTGATATTTGAATTTTAAAAGTATGTTCGGAGTATTATTTTGAATGGTACCTATTTTGTATGTTCGACTTCATCAGTTCAAATAAATTTTAATCCTTCACTTTTACACAAGCTAACGAATTAAATATAATGTAAGTATATATTAATAGCTGCTTAACATCTCGTAATTTAAGGCTTTTCAACACCACGCCTTTCGCAACAATAGATGGTTTTATCATATATACTCCGATACTTCAGTATCAGAGTTATAGAAAACTTCCCCAAGCACCAACACATTTTCTCGGGTTTTAGACTTCTTTAAGATGAATCGAATTTAAAACTTGCAGTACGCATTTTTTCCAGTCGTAAATGGGTACCTAATGATGGCGTATTTGCCAATA
Organism: Aporia crataegi; assembly: GCA_912999735.1. Classification (NCBI taxonomy): domain Eukaryota; kingdom Metazoa; phylum Arthropoda; class Insecta; order Lepidoptera; family Pieridae; genus Aporia; species Aporia crataegi. The sequence continues at coordinate 2,149,217 of OU538742.1, forward strand.
ATGTCAACGTACTCCGAAGGCGACGTGATCACTTCTTTTTTCCGTATTTCTTTTCCGGTGTTCCCAAAAACTAAAATCAAATTTATTTATTAAAAAAAAAAAGATAAAAAAATAGATTTTGTAATTACCGTAAAGCCGTTTCTCCATCTGCGTGGATTTACGTAATATGTTGTTTTAACTGTTGGATTTTATATTTGGAAATAAAACATCAATTATTTAAATGACTTTTATTAAAATATCCATTTATTCTTATAACATTCATAATCACTGCAACAAAAATACAATGGAATATTATAAACATCTGCCTTATTGCTTTTAATAAATTATATCCAACGTTATTATAAAAAATGTTTTCGTCGGTTTGGAAGTTTCTGGGTAAAATTTATAGTTAGCTCAAGTATTTTGCTGGAACAACGCATAGTTTGTTAATAATATTAACTAATAGTTTGCTAAAGCCGAGTATATTTAGATGAACGAGGACGATGGACTGGAGATGTACAGTACTGGACAAGAAATAATGCACATCAACCTCTAGAAAGAAACATTCGGCTTTGTAGAGTATTGTCCCTTTCGTACGTTATACGTTTTGTCAGTCGTTCGATAAATGAAAAGTAAGACGAAATGAACAACGCTCTACAAAGCCGAAATTAACAGATTGTCTCTTTCTAGAGGGCGATGTGGATTATTTACTGCCCAGTACTGTAATAGATTAGCTATTACGCAGTCTTAACAAATATCATAAACAAGAAATAAGTAAAATTCGCGTCCATTACTGTTTACAGTAGTAAACAGTAATAGGAAGTGCCATATATATGCAGTATATAAATTAAGTCGTCAGCTGTTTAAAACAACCGTTATTTTTCATTTGTTAAAACACGATCGAGTTGCATTTTTTAAATTGTTTCAAATATTTAAAAAGACCAGCAAAGGTGGGACTATTTTAAAAGATTACCTTCAATTGCAAGTGCGGCTTCCGGGAATCCTGAAGTTTAACAAAAATAACAAGTAGGCAGAATCAGTATCAATGTTATACAAGACTTATTTTAAGTAGTTCCAAATAAATCCACATTTTCTCATACATCCTAATTCTCAAAAGAAATGCCGTCGAAGCGATTTAATGCGACATGACACAGCGCACATTTTACAAACTAAAAGTGTCTACGACTTCGATCATTTAATTTTATAATAACATAGTAATTTCGTTCTTTTAAATTATGAAATTAATTCAATAATTCGCCTTTGATTATTTAGTACTTAAGTTAAATGCCCCACGCTGACTCATTTCCTCGCAGGTACAATTTTTTTTCTTAAATTCTCATCAGATCGCAATCTAACAATTCATTTAAAATAAATTATCTATAAAATTTTATGATTTACGTAGTTAAAACGCCGATTTCATTATCTGTCTCATTTTTGTGTTTCTTAAATAAGTATATTGTGTTTTCGGAATGGCACTTAACAATTTTATTTTTTCATTCTCGTATTTCTTTTATTTACGTGATAAAAATCAATCGATCGTTCGAATATTGGAAGATATCGTTGAAATGTCGGTTTTAAAGTAGCGAAAGGTATTGGCAGACAAAATAAATGGAACAATAATGAGATCACTAAATAATTATTAAAATTACCGACAAAATGTAAACAAGAAAGTTGTGAATGTATAAAAACTCATATTATTGTGATGTATGTATATACTGTATATTATTTTTTTTTATCTATGATCTCAATGTATCTATATGCAGTCCTGTAGCCCAAAATGGATCTTTAAGCACACTGTCTCAGTATCACTTATTTTTTTAATATAAGCGAGTACATGATCCGCCTTCACTATCACGGATTAATTTTTTCCCCAAAAGTCGACAACCGGAACTTCCGCGAAACACAAATAGAATTTCAGACACGTGACTTTTATGACAGACGGACAGTTCTATAGTGTATTTTTTCGAGAAATTCGATTAAGAAAACGAATCGCATATTTTAAAATAAAATTAGTCATTGCATATTTCTAAAAGTATACATTTGCGCTTCACAGTCGACATCAAACGTACTTGTTTACATTTAGTCACCTCAAAACAAAGTAAAACAAAATTATAATAACATCTAGAGCCCGTATTCCAAATCGAAACTTAATTCGTCCAATTGCTACATTTTTATTATGACCGTACTCAAGAATGGATTATCTCGACAAACTTTGGAATACACGCAAAACATTCCTCTCGAAAAACTCCGGATTTCAGACCAAACCTAAATTATGGTCTATTGAAGCATAACATGCAAATTGTAACAACTTTAACGAATTATCAACATTGCAAATTTAATTACTCATATATTATGCATATATAAAATGAAACCGTTACAATAGTTTAAGTAAAAATAAGGCAATGTATTACGATATCGCAGTATATAAATTTCGTAACTTGTGCTCAAACGTGTAATAAAGCTATGAAAACAAATTCACAGAAATATTAGGAACGAAAACATATTTTGTAAATCAACAAGTCTTGACAAATGACAATGTTGACATTGACATTTATCGGGTTTGAACATGACAAACAACTGACAGATTTTAAAATTAGATTCAAACCAAAAGTTGTGAATGAGATTCATTACACTTTTGAACAAAATTACCGTAAGCCTATGCATTATTGCTATTGTATTTGCTTTACGGACGCTATGTGCTATGACAGCGAAATATTTTTTGTGACTTTTAGTAATATTTTGTATTTTTTTGTAGTTTTATTCTAATATGGTCTGATCCGGGAGGTGAGCGTGTCTCGGTTATCGCTTAATTTGATTAGAGATTTTTAGAAATTCAAGGAAGCCCTCTTGCATTTCTTCGTCCATTCCAGTACCCCAGCCACCTTCTAACTCCTGACTGAAATACAAAAATTACTTTAAACACATAGGATTCTGTTTACTTTCTGCATTAAATTTACTATTTAATGCTTTAAAATCTAATGCATTAAGACATTTATATGAATTTTATTGTGATATTCAATTTAAATTTGGGCAAGTTATTACGTTTATTTATTGACGATAACATTTGCATTGATTAATATTGTAATGATCTTAAAGTGGAATCGCATAATCATCAGTGGGACACCACTTATCAATTTATTTTCTTCTGTACCTACCCAACCGAAACGTCTAATTGTTTCTCGTTGATTCGAACCCAAGACGTGTGGCACAAAACGCAGACGCCCCAAACCATTAAGTCTAATATCACTGTCGTGCCAATATTTGTAAATCGAAAACCTGTTTACTTATATTTTATTGCTATTTGTATACATTTTTTTAAATCTTTTTAGTAGTAGTAATAAATTTATGAATATAAATTTATTGAATATAAATTTATGAATATAAATTTTATAATTATACTCTGAAGCGATACGAAGTTCAGTCCACTAGTTTTATATTAAAATTCTGACATAATGACAGTTTATATTGGATTTTGACCAACTAAGGTAAGGGCTAATTATACTTACAGGATCTCTTCGTCTGCTGGTGGCTTGTTGTTGGGCAGATTGCTTTGCATAAAGGCGCATTCTTCTGCCGTTAGTGTGCACCCGTCCGCCAAATACCCGCCTTCCGGAGTCACTAGACCATCTAAGAGGATTACATAAAAAAATTTTAAAAATTAAATTCTTTAATAAAGACTAGGTTCTTCAGCATTTCTTCCTTCAATCGGGTAAGTATGTTAAATGTATTGTTGTGTACAACTAACCCTTCGACTAATAAACAAAAATGTTAATAAGAAAACAAAAGATGAGTATAGTATAGATGTGTTTACCGTATATTCTATTATTATAAGCTTTCGAATTATATTTTAGCTTGAAAGTCGACTTTCATCAAAGTAAAGTGAACCACGATCAATGAACTAAGCTGTTTTGTGATTGTCGAATGAAAAGGCGAATCACTATGGAACATTTAAATTTGTCTATTCATTGTATTCTGTAAAAAGACAAACACAAAGTACTCACTGTATCTTCTCCGTGAATCGTCCCTCGCCGGTGCATTATCGCTATCTGCTAAGCCCCAGCGCGCAGCTCTAAGGGCGAGAACGCCACGTACGGAAGGCAATTGCGCGCGTCGCTTCAAGCGTTCAAAGGCTGCGTGCATGCCCCCTTGGCAATCCGCATCAAGAGCTATGCCTGATAACTGTATAAGACACCATAATATAATTATTATCCATAATAATATTATCCTAATGGATACGTCTCCGCGGGTTAGTCACGCGTCTGAAATTGATTGCCTCTAACGATACAGTCAAATTCTTGGCACACAAAATAAATGTTTCGATTGGGTTAGCTCAGAAAGACATTCTGCAAGAAATTATCAGTGAAGTAGATGCAGAAATAAATCTTCTTGAGAACGTAGTTTTAATGATTAGATCCTAATACAAATAAATAAATACTACGTTATTAGAGACAAAGATCTCATAGATAAAAATGTTACATTTTGTAACAAAATCAATACATAATGCGCGTTGGGTTCATCCATGTACAGAAGTTTAAGATTCAGTTTGATCAAGTAAAGACGTTTGAATTGACTGTTTCATGGGCCATAAATAGAATGCATGAATTTTAATTAATATTATGTTTTTTTATACAGTTGCGCAAAATTTAAAAATTTGTACTCGTCTCCTCGGATGGGTAGTTAAACAACAATATAAGTTTTTAAAGACGTTACAATCTATAATACGCAGACTTAATCATTGTAAAATAAATTAATAATTCAAGTGATTACAGGTATTAACAGTGAATTTGCTCATTAATTTCATTATAGAATAGAAAAGATATGAAAAAAAAAAGTCAATACAAATTTATTGATAGCAAATATCAAAAAAAAAAACCATGTCCAGGTACCATTGCTTAGTTCAAAAGTGACCTTACATTTTGACTATTAACTCGATGTTAAAGCAATACCAATGGTAATGAATAATTCACAAGAATGCAAATTATCATGTCATTGAACTGCGGCAAATCAGTCGATGATGATTATTTTTGTGTAATAAAAACAATTATGTTTATTTGATAACACGGCTTCTAATAAGATTAGACCTGCGAAATAAAATTGTGAAAACTACATACAAACTAGCATAAAGATAAAATTTTACAATAATCCTTTTTGCTTTACTGTTCTTTTTAAAAAAATCCTAAAACACGACCACATATATTTTATTACATATTTATATATTAAATAAATTTATAGTTTTTTATTATAGATACCTAATAGGTTTTAAATATTTTTTGAATTAGTGTATTTAAAAAAAAAAAATTCAAACATGCAACATTTGTCTACACTGTAGTCTACATTATTGTTCGCTGCAAAGAATCGAAAGATCTGTGAAATGAATTCTGATTTCTAACAGTTACCTGAGTTCCTGCTTAAAACTAAACTTAATACAAACATACCTTCAACAACTGGCACACTGCTTTAATATTGGTCTCTTTATCGGTATCCAGAAGATGTAACAAAACCTTACAAAGACTTTCACCTAATGATTTGATTCTCCCTCCCTAAAATAAGTAAAATATATTATCATAACTTGATATTTATTAACATGATGGGATGTAAGTAGTGGTATTTTAATAAATTATTTAATCTAATGAAATGGAGTTGCTGGTGTCAATTTATCTCTCTAATCTAAGTCTAATTTCGTTGTGTCATTGAATGCAAAATAATACTGTTAATACACTTTGGCCAACCATAAGTATTATAACTTCTTCCATCTGTTTTATTAGCAAAATTTCATAACTTTTCATAAAATTCATTAAAATTATATTATTTAACTGGTGTAAGCAAAACAGTTATAGACTAACTTGTATGTAACAGTAAGAGGTTTTTTATTACCAGTTTGGAAAGTTTATATTATATGTAGCCACATGGTCTTAGAGAACATTCTCACCTGACTGTCTTCTAACTGTGTATAAATCTCAGCTAGAAACATCGCAAAGCCTCTCATATTCTCCTCTGAAGTCTCTACTCCACTGATGATTTTGTTTTCTTCAGTAGAACAGCGCTCAAGCAAGCATGCTCGGAAGGTTGATTCTTCTGGTGTAGCCACCGAATCGTACATTGAACATAGCCGAGCACCATTGTAACGGAAGTTCGACTCAGCAATTGACTGTTAAAGTTATATAATATTGTTATTCAAAAACTTATGGATAATTAATATCTGACCAAATATTCAAAGCTTATCTACATATAGAGGTAAGAGATAGAAATTTATTTTAATAGAAATTCAAATAAAGAAATTATAATATTTAAAATAATGCAGCCATTTATTTCATGTCTCAAGAAACTTTTAAATCTTATTTTAATAGTTATGATAAGTAGTTGTTAGTTTGGTTTGTATAGATTTATTCTTTATTAGAAAGATTAATCAGTTAAGAGACATGGACCCCTGTTGGATGAAGGCCTCCTCCAGTTCTTGCCATATCTCCATTCCTGCCCTTTTGCAACCAATGTTGCATACAACATACATCACCTGTTAGAAGGGCCCACTGTCAGGTAAGAGAAATATGTGAAGACTAAGAAAGTGGTGGGCTGATGATATGTCGCAAGTTGTAGGGAAGGAAATAAAGAAATAATTAGTTTTTTATCAGGATTTACTTACTCATAGATGCTTCCATGCTAATATGATTTATTATTACCTGATTTACAATAGCTTCAACAAGAGCTCTTGTGTAGGTAGCATCATGTAAAGTTGACGCAAACAAATCCACAATGGAGCCACAGAGAATATCAAATTTGCCAGGGTCAAATGTTATCTCACACATAACTGTGATTAGGTAACCAATGTGCTCCTGTTAAATATAACAATATAATAAACAAAATGTATCTTATTTTATATATTAAAAAATATGTTGTTTTAACACAATAAGTGCTTTATTTATAATTGTTACAATATTTCAGTTAAACAGTTAACAGTTGCCAAAAAGAGCTTTTTCACTGATTATATTATACACAGTTGAAGAAATTTGATATATTTTAAAAAGAAGCATTTTTCAAATCTTGAAATCATACCCTTAAGTCCATGTTTTCTGCTTCATCTAAATAATGTGACATTTCATTCATGTTGTAAGGATTCTGGTCTTGTGCTTGGCGGAGACGGTTTTGGACAGAAAATTTTTGCACTCTATACTGGCTATCATCGGGTGTGTAGCTTACAGGTGCCTGTGGTACATAGTTTGGGGGATACCATTCTTTCGCCTCTGCAGACAATTTTGACTTCGGCACTTCGACTGCAAAGCAATACATAGTCATATTATGTTAATAAGAATGGTTACTAACCTAAAATCTGACTAGTTCGTGTCACTAAAAATTTTTAAGATTATCAACACGACTAACCGAAAAACCGGCCACTTTCTGTTATGCCATGTCTACGTCATCGTAATGAAATTCATCACTTTCACCTAACTGTTGATTGAAGTTAACGAGCGGGGAGATACTTCGTAAGTTATATCAAGAGTTAAGACAAAGTTTGACCTGTGTTCACTAGTATTAAACAAACCTTTTGTTTCATCGGGTATATCTTTTGGACGACGCAACTCCTTCGGAGGATTATCGGATTGCTGCCAACCGCGACCTCTTCCCCTCGAACCGATGTCCTGGTTTATATTCATTTCCAGCTAAAGGCACAATTTTGATATCTTAATTGCTTCGTAGATGATAAATTAAAAAAAATGCCATAAAATAAGACAATGTGGATACTCGCTTAGTAAATTCGTCCGACACGTAAACAAAGGCAAACACCTCGATCACAGTGCCACCTCCATTTGTGAATTGTATGAGTGAAATAGAAGATCGCGTTTTCCATGAGCGAGATAGACTATTATTTATATGTCACTTTTCATTGCACGCAATTTCAAATCCCAAAAATTTATTTTTAGTTTAAAAATTATTTTTTCTGGTTAAGCTCTACCATATCAAATTATGTATTATGATTTTTGCTTTCTGATGTTTATTTATGAATTTATATTGTAGACGACATAAATAAAAGCAGTGGCAAAGGATGTACTTTATTCCAGTGTGACCATATGGGGCCGACTTCTTAGCAGGGTGGTATAAAAATAAAGAGGCCATAAATAAATAATAAACTTTTTAAAAAATATTGGCGTTATGTAATATTTCAGTATTTTGTGCATAAGAGTTTGGCAGGATTTCTAAGTTATGGTGGATCACACTACATTTCATTATAATTTCCTTTGGTAAATTCAAATGTTTAGCAATGAATTAATATCATAGGTAGCATAGTAAATAAAGTAACATTTGTAACTGTAACTTGAATTTTATGAAGCTTTTTGCTTACCATTCTAGCATTATTAATTATTACGAAGTAAATGTACTTACCTACTCAATTTAATTAATATTTAATTTTCAATGAAACTAAGATTATGGTTGATGTGACAACTTTATTTTATGCTAACAAAAATATTCTTAATAATAAACCTGCAATAAATTTTCTTCTACGCTAAATAAATAAAAAAAATTGCTAATTATATACATATTGTTGTCTCACTACAATGTTATTTTTCTGTAACTTATATAACAACTACATTAAGCAATCATAGCTAAAAATTCTAGATAAATAATTCTGAAGGTAAAATGGTAACAAATTAGATTGCCTATGCACACACACACTTCTAATTTTATATACTAAAAGATTCTCCACAACCACAAGTGCCCTTAATATTGGGATTGTTAAAGACAAATTCTGAGGATAATTTATCTTCGACAAAATCCATTTCAGTACCTGAAATAGAAACATGGGTTTTATAAAAATTGTTTGTTTTTAAATTTTACAATTACCTAAATATATTCACAGCTAACCTAGTAACGTTAATTGTGCTTTTCTATCAATTATAATTGTAACTCCATCCTGCTTTACTTCCTCATCAAGCTTGCCCTTTTCTTTAGCATAATCTAAAGTATAAGATAATCCATTGCAACCTCTTTGCCGAACTCCAACTTTTAACCCAATAAAACCCTTTGCATCTTCTTTTGCCATAATGTCTTTGACTTTTTGAACAGCTGACTGTGTTAAGACAAGAGCTGCTCTCGGCTGTAGAACGCGTTTCTTCACAGCTCTGACTGTGGCACTTGCTATGGTTTTAGTGGCCATCTATAAATATTAATAATAATAATCAAAACATATTTATAGGAATATATGGTCATTTTGCAATTACAGGATTGAACATGATGGTAATTTTAGTTTTGCTGTTCATTAATTACATCATTATAAAAAATATTGTTCCTCAGCTTATGATATCATTATGCAATTGATTATAAACAATTTTACCTCTAATTTTGTAAATGTTTTCACAACATTTCTAGTTAAAGGTAATAAAAACTTGACATTTAAAAAAAATTAATATAAGATTTTGATCCACAGACGACAGATCAACTATCAAGTAGAAAAATATACCTACAGGAATGTCATTCCTTACACATATATTTTGACACTTCTGTTTCTTTATTAAGGAGCCCTATGCTGAAAGGTAGCAAGAAAAAATATTATCTACGTAAAAAAAACGCTAAAAGACTTGTATTCAAAAATACAAGAAGTTGAAATGACACGTCAGTTTTATTCTGTTTGACACTTTGTTCGTGTTGTGTGATGTCAGCTGAATTTTTATGTTTTAAAGTAATAAAATAATGAACCTAAATTGTAAATGTGTAATATTTAAATAATTATGGGAGGACAAAAGTTCGAATACGATGAGAGTGGATCTACATTCTTTTATTTTGTTTTATCATTTCTTGCATTAATTTTGGTTCCGGCGACATTTTATTATTGGCCGAGAAAACGAAAGCAAGGTAAATTCAAAAAATTACACCTTTTTTTCTCGCGACTAAGTAGTTTTTGCTGCTAATTTTATATTGAATTCTATAATATTATTAATTTCAGTCATAAGTAACAAGAAATGTGAAGGCTAAAAAAGTACAGTTATCTTAGAAGAAATTTGGCCATACTTCCATGTCACTATATTTAACTTTATTCTTACATCAGAGTACCTTCATATTTTGGGTAAACTTTATTTTTACAGACCCAGAAAAATTAGCTGAACAATGTCAGTGTCCCAGCTGTTTAAAGAAAAGGATCATTATAGAACAATCACAACCTTACAAAAACTTTAAAAATTTCCTTATTATACTGGCTATAGTCTCGGGATGGGTTCTCTTAGGATTTTTAACAATTAAAGTTTCACAATTTGATTATGAAATGTCAAACTTTGATCCATATGACATCCTGGGATTGCCTCCTGGTGCTACTCAAGCAGAAATCAAAAAATCATATCGTAAACAATCTCTTATATTGCACCCTGATAAAGAAACAGGAGATGAAAAAGCATTTATGCGATTAACAAAGGCCTACCAAGTAAGTCCATATTTATTTTATTATTAATTATGATACATTATTATTTATATATCTGTTAATGTTTTAAGCACATTTTTCTTTATTGCCTATTCTATGTTTTCTATTATTCTTCTATTTACCATTACAATTTATCTGATTCTAAACACACGAGGTTATGCATTTATCTGAATATACATAAGCTTACTTAACTATTATTTAATAAATTTATATACAAAATTATTTGAACATGAATGTTTTATTCTATTATAATATATCATTGTAATTGTCTTTCAAAGGCTCTAACAGATGATGAAGCAAGAAGAAATTGGGAGAAATATGGTAACCCTGATGGGCCTGGTGCTATGAGTTTTGGTATAGCCCTACCAAGTTGGATAGTAGAAAAAGAAAATAGTGTGTGGGTGCTTGGGTTATATGCTCTTGTATTTATGGTAGCTCTTCCTACTGCTGTAAGTAAAATTTATAATATCTGTGCTTATTATTAAGTTTAATAATTTTAGTCCTTACTGAGATTTAAACAAAAACGTCTATATGATTAAGGACAGTTGCAATAAATTATGACAATTTTTAAAATATTTTTATTATTTCTGCAAAAAATATTAATTACTTAAACTTGTTTATATATATTGTGTTTCATTCAATTTCAGGTTGGTACCTGGTGGTATCGTTCAATTCGTTATTCTGGAGAACAAGTTTTGCTTGATACTACTCAGATGTATTTCTTTTTCTGTCATAAAACTCCATCAATGCCATTGAAAAGAGCACTTATGATACTTGCAGCTTCATGCGAATTTGACAAAAGGCACAACTCTGAAATCATAGAAAGAATAACAGACAATGAAGAAGTGCCTAGTGTAAGTCTTAATTTTATTACTTTTTAAAAATTATGTAGATAATAAATCTGATATACAGCACAGGACATTAATTTTAGAACATAAGTTTTTGAACTGGTATGCCATAAAAGTTTATAAAACTTATCTTAGCTTTATACTATTTATTCAGTCCTTTTTATTTCAATACATAAGCAAAACTATCATGAATAACTGTGTCATTTAAAAAATTATCACTTTATATTATACTAATGGCCCCCGCGAACTTCATATCGCGTCAAGAGTTCCGAAAAAGGTGTCACCTTCAACGTCATTCCATAGATTTTCTTTTAAATAGTTAATCTGCTATTCGGGACGGAGACAAATACAAAAAATCAGAAACCATGAAGCTATAAGTGTTCGAACAAACCCGACTTTGTTTTATATATTTAGAATTATTTTATATATAATAGCAGACAACAGAGCAGGTGTGTCTCCTGATGGTAAGAGATCACCGCCGCGATTATTTAAGCGTGAGTGCGTACCAATACGGTACGCACTCACGCTTAAATAATTCAAAATCATTTCCATAATATTACTTGTTATTATTAATAAACTTTGAATGTATTTTTGTATAAGCCATCAATATCTTTATAATTTTAGTTATTACGGGATTTACCGAACTTGGGTGAAAAGAATAAAGAGCAACCTCTCTGTAGACCATACAGTATTAAAGCTCGAGCATTACTACATGCACATTTGTCACGTATGAAGTTACCAGAAGATACTTTGGAAGCAGACAGACGATATATTGTATCACGATGCCCAGATCTTATTGCTGAGATGGTCAACTGTGTCAATCAGCTCATAGCATTAGCTTATGCTAGGCGGAGTGAGTATAATTTGCAAAAAATGTTTAAGAATTATATGAAATATCAAATTAATATGATCATCAATTAATGTTAAATTAATTAATATTAATTTAAAAACAACATTTAAAATTTAAGACGTATGTGGAGAATAAGTTTTTAAGTACTGGTGTTTGGTACTTACTGAACATATACTTCTAGTCAGGTTCTCAAATTTTTTCTTTCATTTTAGTACCACGCTTACCAACAATAGAAACTATCGAAAACTGTATGAAAATGTCGCCAATGATCGTACAAGGCCTTTGGGAGTACAAATCACCTTTATTACAACTGCCATATATAACGGAGGATCATTTGAAATACTTCACAAACCGCAAAAAACATATAAAGTCATTGCTCCAATTAGCACAATTGCCAGGTGATGAGAGAAGACAGCTTCTAAGGTTTTTGAATGATGAGCAGTATGAGGATGTTCTTAAAGTATTGGGAAATATGCCCTATATACATTTCCAAGTTAGTACAGAAGGTAAATATATATTTGAATTTATATCAGGTAATAATGTTCTTGATCAATAAAGTACTATGAAAATATCCAGTCATCATATAAAATTATTCATCAAAAAAGTCCAGAAATTTACGCGTGAAAGTGTTACTAATAAACAAAATCTATTTTGCTATTTATATTCTGGTAGTTATCGAAAAGCATAATAACATCTCGCTATTAATATAGAAACCAGACAAATGTTTAAACTGCTGAGAAAAAGCTATATTTTCAAGTGCATTTAATTTGAAGAATTGAGGAACTAAAATAAAAAAAGACTCTTTTAATAGATTAATAATTATAACATATATTTCCATAACTTATTCCACACATCCTCACACCCAACATCATCATTACACATCAGACCTCACACACTCTTGCTCAATTTTCGTTTCTCATCAATTATCTGTCTCCAATATATGAAGAATATATATTTTCCTATATTTTAATCAATTTTAATTTAATTTGTTGTAAGCTGTAAATCATGTACAGTGAATTTCGGTTATAACGACGGCGGAGGGACCACTTTAATATCGTCACTATATCCGGAGGTCTCTATATCCGAAATAATAAAAAGCCATGTACAAATGTATTTACTTATCATTTATTGAATTATGTTATACACGGGTGTTATTGAAAAAACGTGTTATAGTGCACTGTTTAAGTTTAGTTTTTTGTGCACGCTGTTTGTTTCATAACAAAGCATTTGTTTGACTATCTGTGAAAGTAAACAAAGGATAAGTAAGCTTAATAGTTTTATGAATGAGTCTTTGTGCCTTTGCGGACTCAGTCGCAATATCCGCAATCATTTATATCATTTGTTATAAATGATTCACAAAAACAAGTCGCTATACCCGAAATTGACGCTATATCCAAAGTCGCTATTACCGAAAAAATTTCTTACGAAAGTATGCTTTAAATTCAAGGACGTAAGTTTGACGTCGCTATAACCATAAAGTCGTCATAACCGAGGTCGTTATTAATGAAATCCACTGTATCTATTAAGTAGTTGTTAAAGTTGTAAGGGTCTATAAATAAATTATGATTTTCCAGTGATAGATGATGAGAACTCTACAGTAGTCACAGCAGGTGCTATTGTGACAGTCACAGTGCTGTTGCAGCGAACTAATATGAAGGAACTGTTCGGCGATACCAGTATCAAAGAGAAGAATAAGATGAAGTAAGTTTTTTAACTTACTGCCTTCTGTGATTCAGTAATATTTTGTATCATTCTGAAATATTGGCATGAATATTTAATTACAGAATAAAAGACAAATAATAGCTTGTAGAACATATCTAATGCCCATGTATTAAAGTATGATTACAAGATAATAAAAAGTTATGCTGCAGACTGAAAATATGATATGACAAGCTTTTATTCACTGCAAACGAAAAGGTGAATTGACAAATATTATCTAGGTGAATTTAAAATATAGATCAAACTTGGATTTTTTTTTACTCGGCTTACGAAACGATATTTTTTTCCCCCTGTCATATTAAGTTTTCAAGTTAATGAAGAATGATCTCTCTCTCTCTCTCTCTCTCTCTCTCTCTGATTTGATTTAGATGATTTTGTTATAGGGTTCAAATAACATAGTTTTGAGACCGTATATAAGCTTGTATAACAATTTTTCGTAGGGATGAAGAAGAAAATGTCGAAGGTGGTGATGACAAAGAAAAAGACAAAGAAAAGAATGACAAGAAGGATGTGTTCAAGCGGCCGGTTTGGATGAAACAAGGCAAGAAGATGGTGAAGAAAGGCAAGAAAGTGGTGAAGCAAGTTAAGCCCGCCCCTGCTACGCCGCCACCGGCTGATGTTAAGAAGACGAAAGAAAAGGAACCAAAGAAGAAAGAGGACGATGGTAAGATAAAATGTCAAATATAAAGCTATAGATATTATAATCTATATATAATTTCAAATATTTATCGGAACTAAACAGCAACTCGTGAGTCGTGTGTCGATAATAAAATTAGTATAGTTATATTTCTTTTATTTTCATTTTGAACCATAGATGACTGAACAGATAGACCACACCTAAATAATTTGATTAAGAAGTTATTTTAATGGAAGGTTACCTAGGTTATTTATTTCAAACGGATTATTATTGAAAAATCTACTATTTTGTAAAAAAAAAGCTATGTAGTTATTTTTTATTTGGTACTCTAGGGAAGGGGGAAGGGCGTTTGATGGATTAGATGTCTATTGAGGACCATGTCTTTCTAGTGTATAATTTTCATTGTTGGAATTCTGTAGGTGAAGAATCTGACGCAAGTTCCGACGAGTCAGGCTCGCAGAGCGATGCGTCGGCCAAAGAGTCCCGGGACAAATCATCGCCGGAAGATGATGATGATGACCAATGGGAGAAGTTCCAGAAGAGATTGCAAAAGCGTGAAAGGCTTGAGGGACGTTCAAAGAGCTCACATCCGGTCCATTGCCCTTACTTCCCCTTGGTAAGTAACTTTGATTAAAATCCTTACTCGCAACTTTTTAACTTAAGTTAAAATTTAAGGCGTTAGATATGTTAATTACAAGTAAGGATATTTCGTAAATGGATGAACTGATCTTCATAAATCAATTAATAATAGAATAATAACGAAATTATTCGATTAGTGAATGTAATAATGCATGTTGGCAGAGAAATGAGCTAGAATTAAGCGCCTCTATATCTCCTATTAAATTTAAGTTATTTAATATTAAGACGCCCATTTTGTTTTAATTACTATCTAATAAATCTATAAAATGTTTTATTTATTATTCAGTTACTTATGCCAAACGACCATGACAAGTTACACGATTGCACGTTCGAATGATAAAAATTTATTATCAAAATTAGTGTTCGCTAGTGAAAACGTTGTGGGAATTGCGCCCTTTTTACGGTAGACGTGGTGGCCCTTCACAGTCGACTCTTCAACGTTTACTGGCCAAATTTGAGACGACAGGTTCGGTAAATAATCAACCATCGCCTGTGCGTGATCGATTTGAGGGTAAAATTATCCCTCGCAGGGGTGATGTGAATTGGCCACCAAGGTCATGCGATTTGATCCCGCTAGACTTTCTTGCGGGGTTTCTTGAAGTCGCAGGTCTATGCCAACAAACGACAGTCATATTCCACACTTAATGGCAAACATGGGTCTTTCAAATGAAAAAATAATTTTTATTAATACATTACACACAGCTTATTTTATACAATTTAAACATCTACCCGCCCTTATTGGAAAACCCTTTAAAATCTCTTATATTATTTTATTATGTGTATATTGTGGTACAGGAGAAGCAAGAGTACTGGTGGTGTTACATTTGCGATCGCAAATCTCATACGCTTTTGACAGCGCCCGCGCACGTCACTGCGCTCGTCGACTCGCACGAACTTCAACTGCGTTTTACCGCACCTCGCTGGCCGGGCATGTATACGCTCGCTTGCTGTCTTAGATCCGGTATGTATTTTTCATACATTTTCAAATATATGATCGTTTACTTCAAAAAGTTTCTTGTTAAATAAAAAATATATTCGTTTTTTTTCATTAGTAAGGCAATATACTAAAATCATACATTAAATCAGTATATATTATAAAGCGAAGTACAAACCACTGAAACGTGGTTCGTATTTGTATGAAAGAACTTTGATAGCGCGATTTAAATTACATCGACGTCATCATTGGACATTTAGCCGTAACATTTAAATACTTTGGTCGTATAGCAATCCTGTGAATTGAGGGCGGGTAGAAAGTCACTAATAAATTTGAATGATGAATGGCAGATTCGTACATCGGCATGGACCAGCAGCAGGACATGAAGCTGGACGTGAAGGAGGCGGCGGCAGTGCCGGCTGAACACCCACAGTGGGACCTCAGCGACTCAGACTCTGAACATAATGACCAGGTAATTAATAATCTTACCTGATGGCCTTAGAGACCGATAACCACCTTCAAATGACAAATCATTGTCGTTTCTATATATTTATTAAAACTACGATGGTTTTTCACAGACTAATAGATTTATTCAAGCCAACTCAGAATAGATAAAAGAACAATATATATTAAACAATATTATTTTGACATACATATTGGCATGGTTTATTTGGCTGTAAATGTATAGTTTTGTTTCTTGATAAATAAATTTTAAAAAATAATATGAGGGACTGGGATCTCTATGATTTACGTAGCTTCACTTATACACACTTAATATTTTTCGATTTAGATCAATTAACCGGTATTTACTGCTAATATTTTCATGTTTCATTCCCATATACATGTCTCAAGTTTTAAACATTTAAACCATATTCTATTATACTAAAAGCGCTTAACTAATTTTCATTAATGTTGATGTAGGGAGAGGTAGGACGTTAGAACGTGTCTATATAGAAAACGGCTTTTTATTCTCATCGCATGTGCTTCGAATGAATCTTTAAAACGTATAAAATTAGGGCTTAACATTCACTTTCATGTAATAAAACGTTTATGAATGTCTTTAAGGGTCATTGAAAGTAAATTGTCTCAAATTTTTCGCAAAATCATTGCAGTTTTACGTAACTTTAATAGCATTTGAATTTAGGCCGCAATATTTTAATATAATGAGAAGCCCAGCAGTTAATCTGAGTTCAATGGTTTTTATTGAAATAATGAAAATGCGATTTACGATAGAAGTTGCTGAAAAAAAAAACATTGAACAAAAGGCTCCAGGCTGCTGTCATCGAGCATAACTGCTTTCTGTGCCCTTACAGGAATTATACAAATCAATAATATAGTGTTAAAATTTTAACAAAAAAAAATCCGACTTCAAATTGTTACTTTAAAACTACTGAACAGATTGTGAAATTTACACACAGGAAGCACCAGCTTTCAAACAAAAAAAGAATCATCGAAATCGGTTCACCCAGTCGGAAGTTTTGAGGTAACAAACATAAAAAAACAGCGTCGAATTAAGTACTTCCTCCTTTTTTGAAGTCGTTAAAAAAAAATTCCGACTTCAGAAAGCAACGAATATCTTGGGTCTATTGAAATTGTAGCTTAAAACACTCAGTAAAATATTTTTCAACCCATTAAAATCTACGCGTTTAGACCTATCACAAATCTAATATATGTATAAAAATCTCAGGTCAAAATGTTTGTGTTCGTACTCCTCTGAAAGGTTAGATCGATTTTTATGAAATTCGTAAAGTATTTTTCGTGCTCTAACCTCCCAAAAATGCGTAATCGCGACAGCGGGTGAAACCGCTAGGCACAGCTAGTTAAACTTATAAGAACAAAGATTTAAGAAACATCCACGTAATTATTGATTCTTATAAATATACTCTTTTGTCGTGTATGTTCATTTCGGTAAAAAAACAATTGTTAAAAATGGGCAGATGTCAATGTCCTCATTAAGCATTTTAACGGTAGCTGATAGCAATTTGTTTTATTTTCTCAGGAGATGCGGAAAGGACAATGCTTTTTAAGTTCATTATTGATCAAACATTGCATATTTGTTTTATAATAATCATCATCATCATCATCAATTAACATTTTTATACATCTATTAGTGAAAATTCTTTGCTAATTTTCCTACATATCGTGCGTCTGAAAGCTGGAAATGCTTTTTTTATTTATATAATCTATACTCGATTCTTACCGAGTGATGTGGGAATCTATACATTATATAAAATTGGAGTGTCTGTTTGTTATACTAAAATTACCACTTTTGGATTTATACAAGATACATATACCATAAAAAAACATTTTTTACAATTTTTGTCTGTCTGTATGTTCCGGCTGATCTCTGAAACGACCGGACTGATTTTGACGGGACTTTCATTCGAAGATAGGTGATGTAATAAGGAGTAACTTAGGCTACTTTTATTTTAGAAATTAATATAAATAATTGGGACGAAGTTCATAATATATATCTATTATTATTTTGCTGTTCGCTATTTTACTCTGTTTATAGGCTATATAACATCACGTTAGGATGAAATTAACGCAGGTGAAACGGCGGGGCACAGCTAGTCAACAATATAGCCCATGCCAATCAGATAAAAATTTCTTATTCCTAACCTTGAAAGAATTTTCAAAATCAGTTTCAGTGTTTTTTTTATAGTTTATGCGTTAAAAAAAACAAACATTTTCTCTTTATACATATATAGATGTAGAATATAATGCAATATCAATTATATTCGCATATATGTGTGATGTGGCCAAATTCAATAATCATTATAGCCGTAAAAGCGGCCAGTGAAAGGGAGATCCGCGGAGAGGTTACCCATAAAAAATTTAATGACAATAAATAGTCATTAATGAGTTTAGTAAAATATTAAGACTGGCGGATGACGCAAGATATTCGTTAGAGATACTATGCTTCGGTAAGACATTTTTTTATGGAATTTACAATGGGTATTGCAAAGTTAACATGAGAATGTAATTCCTATAAAAGAATCCGCAGTGTGGTGTCGGTATCGGTGTTCTTGCATACACCTCCAAGCGCTAGAAAGGGAGTCTCGTGACCTTCGTTTTTTTTTTTTGAAGTCCTAAGGCCCCTAGATGGGGCAGAGGGCGTCCACAGTACGTCGCCATTCCTCTCTGTCTTGAGCTACGCGCTTCACTTTGCTCCATGTCATGCCAACTGCCTTCGCCTCCGCGGTGATCGCCCGCCGCCAGGATTGCTTAGGGCGGCCACGTTTTCGCTTTCCTTGAGGGTTCCAGTCTAAGGCTTGCCTCGGTATATGTTGGGAATTCCTTCGTAGCGTGTGGCCTATCCAGTTCCACTTGCGACGCTTGATCTGGTGGTCGATTGGAGTCTCGACCCTCGTACTCTCCACTAAATTCATCCTGAAGTGTAGGTCCAAAAAAATTGGACAGACAAAAAATTACAAGAATCTTTTTTTGTTACAGGGAGGGAACGAAAGCGAGTTCACTACAGATGACGAGGTGGAAGAATAAATTAATTATATATTTTATTTTTATAGAGTTTTTAATGAAGTGTACACGTATTGTATGATTTGAGAGAATGAATATAGTATCTTTTATAATCAAAGGATTTTTAATAACTTAAAATATTTCTAAACTTTAAATTTACCAGCCGCTACAGCATGAACAATTTCAGGGTATGTTCGATGTTGATATATTTCTGTATATTTAGATTACAATATTTATTTCTTAAGGCTGAACCAATTTAAATGATTTTTGATTGATTGGGTTTGTCTCCGATCCGAATAGCATTGCTAATAAAACCTCGAAATATTCTCAAAAAAATATTTAGAAGAAAGTTATTTTACATTTTCCATGATCTTTTTTAAGACGCGTGACTGTTTATAAGCGAAACGACGTTGAAAAAGCATCATAATATTAAGATATAGAATTAACTTATTACCTTTTGTAAGATTTTTTCTTTATGTTGAAAACTTTCAGAAAATATTTTCATTTATCACAACAAAATTAGGTTATTTGGCTATCCTAATATAACGACGAGGTCCAGAAAAGAGCGGATAGCTTTAAGCAATTAAAACATTTTCAAGATGACTTGACAGAAAATCAGTCCATACTTACTATTGCATATCGACTAACCAGTAATAATGTTTACAACAGTGCTAATGATGTTAAAAGCCTTCGTCTCAGTAGAGACAATTTTGATATTGCGAACTTAAAGTTACACAAAGAACCGAGGGTATCGTCCTAAGAGACTGACAATGCAGGGTGTTAATGCTAGTATACAGACAGGGTGAAGATGCGCACTGTGGTCCGTGAGTTAAGCCACTCTACAAATAAGCGCTTTTAGCGCTGCAAATATTTATTAACTGTTCTTCATTAAAATTCACAACATTGCCACAAACTTGAAAAAGTTTCTACTAGGTTTTTTCACAATTTCTCGCACCTACACACGCTACAGGTAGGTATCCTCCCGTTGATCCTTATTAAAAGCGTTTTTTTAAGGAAATTGATTTTTCAAATAAGCCAGCGCTACTATCGCTGCATAGGTTTTATTTAGTCTGTGGACTCTGTGGTGGTTTGATGTCGCGGACGGCACTCGCGCGCCGAATCTCGCAACAAGCTGACGACCGAACGACCGACACTTACGCCCGGTGTCGTATTACGCTCTAAATATATCTCGCGAGCGCGATCGCCTATTAGGAAACACGCCGTGTTTTGAACCAGTGATTGACAGTGTCGAGTGAAGAATTTGCTGATCGAGGAATCTGCCAATGTAAGTATCTTGTACACTAAAGCAAATATTACCTCTTATAAACAACTATTTCTCAGAATCGTGATGCCAAATTGGGACCCGAACCAAAAAATAAGAAATCTGAGATCATTAAGTTTTTTCCTGCTTCTTTTTTAGCAATTCGATTTTTAAAAATTATCTGATTGATTATCTTGTAGGTTTTGATCATACGAGACAATTTTAATTGCAATTTCTGAGTTTTAGTGTGTCGTAACCCATAAAACAATTCTCCATAAATTAATACAAAATATATTATTGGTCATAATATTCTAATTTTGATAATCTGCATTGCATAAGACCATGTTTTGTTCGATTCGTGGACACTGGACAGTG
This sequence comes from Aporia crataegi, assembly GCA_912999735.1. Classification (NCBI taxonomy): domain Eukaryota; kingdom Metazoa; phylum Arthropoda; class Insecta; order Lepidoptera; family Pieridae; genus Aporia; species Aporia crataegi. The sequence goes on from OU538742.1 coordinate 2,170,341, forward strand.
AGTCAGCCAGTCAGTTGTGTGGTTTACTGATTTACGATAAAGTTTGAGCTGGCACCTATAACGTAAAACTAATTGCCAATAACGAAACAGGGTCGTATGATAATAATTATTAGAAATATTACAATTCAATGATAGATAATTAATTACTATTAATTTCATTATTTACTAATAGATAAGTTGATTACGTCTATTACAACGTTTACCAACTTGTTTCTATATGAATATTGATTGGCTAAGATTCAAGTTCATATTTGCTAGGAAAGGTAGAAACATCTTCGTACTTATCGCATAGGTGACCTAGAACTAGATATTTTGCAATAACGAATTAGTTGTTCGCACATTTATAAATGTTTATGGTTACCAACTTCTGCCCGCATCTACTTACGTCTGCGTGGATTTTGGAATTGGGTCATTGACTGGGATAGTTTTTTAAGGCATATGTAAGGGATATGTACTCTCTATTTTATACAAGTCTTAATTCAAAAGGCACAGCGAATAAATCATAGATTTATTGATCATTAAAAATCAAGTCTCATATATTAATTTCATAACTAAATCAAACTTACTAATTCACATATCAGACCTATTCCTAATAATTGTTATGACGTTGATACGGTTATATTAGTATTGTATATTTTCTAAACTAAGGACTTTGTTTCAATCTGTAAACTTATTTTATTCTTAAAATGGTGTGATGGTTGGTACCTATGTAGGTACATCGTTTTGAAAAAAGGACGTTTCATTCTGTATGTAGGTAGTAAAAACACAGGTACCTAAATTACTTGTCTTAATAATAGTAGAATTTGTTATTGTCTATCCTTCACGGTTTGAATATAGCCTGCAGTTACGATTGGTGATATCCCGAAGCGGGCTTGGCTGCGATGAATCGAACCACGGACTGATAAAGGCCGGTAAAACGGGTCCCAGAGTGCAACGGCCCAAACTAAAGGCAATTTTAAAACGTTCAGTTGCAAGCCTTTGCCTTTGATCTTGCACTTTGTTGCACTATGGATGTATCCTATAAGCTTACCAACCTAAGTTTTTCGTACGTGTATCTCTCGTTCAGCTATAAGTTAGGTATTTACATTTGGTTCTCATTTTAAATTTGAGTAATTTTTTATATTATTTTGCAACGCCGAATCTTTTAATATAAATAAAAAATAAACTTATAGTGGCGATGATACCACCAACTCGACGGTAATAATTATTAGCCCTTTGTCATAATGGATTAAACAAAGGAGCATACGGAAATGGGAAATGCAAATTGATGAGACTTGTTTATAAATATATAGTAGAACCGGGTTCCTTAGAAAATACACCTCTTATCTATATGGTAATTACCTCACAGAAATGTTACTGCGCAGTTATTTTAATGTGCCATCACTATGCATTTTCTATAATGCATTCTCATCGAAGTGTTAACTTTGGAATATGATAATGAACTCTGTATTTTAAGTACCACTTAGAGAGTTAAAGTATGCTTTCGGAAAGCGCAGACTTGACATAAAAACGAACTAAAGTAAGATGCAATCATCGATTATTAATTTGAGCAATCATTAGACGAGCCGTTAACCTCAATTTTAATGTAGTGACGTATGGAAATCCAATCAGATATTTTAATTGTACCTAATATACAAGCCAATTTAATAGAAAATGCATATCTATTAAATCTTTTTACTGCATCTAAATTTATAATTGACATAAGTGGTCTCTATTCATTCTTTTCTTTTATTTGGTTCGTAATTTATTAATGTAATTAACTTGTAGGAAAAAGTATTATATTTACTTTAATTTTTACCTAATTCTTGTGTTTTTGTGAGGCCTGACTCATTGGTTACCAGAATAAATGAATATTGGATAAATAGTCGAGATTGTTTATCGGGTATGTAAACTTGATTTCTACGTAAGGAAATGTTGGCGCGTGCGTTAGATCAAAGGCTTATTCTAGGAATTAATAAATAGTTCGTTTAAAATGCAGCTTTTCAAAATATATTCATTTAACAGAACATCCACTCGACGTCGAAAGAATTTGTTTTGCAAAAATATAAAATTGTTGACACATTAAAAGGGTGTTTGTATTAAACTCTAAGTACCTACCTATGTATTTCGGTTGCTACCGGATTGAAACAATCCCCAAAAGGATATATTGTATATTTAATCTGTATGTCTGTGTTTCGGTATCTCGCGTGGCTAAACACGCAATGCTCTGAGCTATGACATGTTGAAATATTTTTCAAAATTTAGATTTATCGGGTTCAGACCAACCACGTTCAATTACCGCGCGAGGCAATATAAGGGGTCATCCATAAATTACGTCACACGTTTAGGGGGCGGGAGGGGGTCGACGAAGTGTGACATTGTGTGACAAGAACACTTACACGAACTTTGCACTATTAACGAAATACTAAAAAACATTAATCAAAAATATATTTAAGTACATTATTGTAAATATTTATTAAAAAACATTCTAAATAATAACATCTAATAAAATCAAAAACGTAAAATTGCAAAATATGTGTCGTCATACTAGGGAGAGGGGAAGTCTCACAAATGTGACCAGCTGTGACAAAAACGGGGGAGGGGTCAAAAATCATGAAATTCGTGTGACGTAATTTATGGATGGCCCCTAACACAGCTATCAGTGAAAGTCTAATCCTGATTAACCGAGCCATTTCTAAGATAGGCCAAAATAATAGCCATCACAAAAATATTGTTTTTGTGTAATTTATTGCATTCAATAAAAAGATGTAACTTTGAAATTCATACGGACACCTCGACGAAATTACATAATTTTTTAGTAGGATAATTAAATTAACATAATATCTCGGGAATTATATGTAAGGTATAATTTATAATGTATAATTTAGTCTTTCAAGTGATTCTTTGTAGTTTACAACCTTTTAAAGGTTTAAGTCTCGCCATAACACAACATAAAGGGATCGTTTTTATTTATTTTCCGCCTCCATCAGGATCAGATGACTCAGAGGTCGGTTGGACCGAGTTTAGTTGAATTAGTCATAACTCAGCTCATAGGGACCTATACACTGAATTATTATTTAATAATAGGAACAAAGGAAAAAATATCATTAAATAGTTTTAAGGAAATTATAGGAGGATCACCAAAACATTGGCATATGTAGGTACAACTAGTTGTGCCATTGTTTTGCATTATCTTCTACTTGTATTATTTTATCGTTGTCTAATTCAAAGGTGGGCTTTAGAAACCTGTGTTAATAAAACCACTTTCCACCTGAAATAAAAAATTTTGTCCAGCCCATTGTAATTTTTTAAAGATAAACATTAAGTTCAATTCTACCATCAATTATCAGGCTAGTAGGCGTCAGCATCTGGATCTACTCAACCGAAGCATTTGTTTCCCCGGTTTCGAACTAAGGAACGTCAGCGCACGCAGACGTGTAAACCAATTAGCCACGGGAACGGTTTTATTCTTTTAAAATATTAATACTCTTGTTTCATACTTTTCAAATTCAGTTGTGGATGTATAATTGCTATTGATAATTAAGTAGATATCATATTTAACAAAACACGATGAGTACAAAGGCGTAAAGTATGAGACATAGAATACAAATATGTAATACATTGTTATTGTGAAATAAGTATATTAGAAGCACAAGTCACCATTCATAAACATGCCAATAAGGCACCGGGATCAATCGTGAACATCCGTTTTGCTCATTCTTAGGTCGCAACGTCTGGAATATTATGCATGTAGGTATTACACGCATCAATTCTTGCGGGAACAATGACATCACTGTTAGTTGAGTGTTGATCTAACACTGAAACAGATTTTTAATGTTATTTTCTATTTTATTAAGAGGTATTTTTACCTACACAACAGATTAAAAACTAGCCTGTCTACAAGATTAAAAGTAGATAGGTGTGTCTCTGTAACATAACAGTTTGCTCTTGGTTTTTGATGGTCGGTTAAAAGTTAAAACAATAACAGATTGCAGATTTATCAAAACTAATCAATACTATTATAGTAATCTATACTCTAATGTAATGAACAGATAAAATTTATTGTTTTGTAGGCGGTTATCTTAGGTTATCTTTCCCTGATAGGAAGATCATAGAAATCTTAATAATAAGAGATTTTTATATGTGTAATATATTTAATGAGATTATAAAGAAGCCTTAATATCTGACATTAATTTTTATTTAATTTAATTTGATACATCACCATATCGTTGACAAATTTTTGGAATTCAGATTATGATTAGGTTGATTTTTTTGGTATGTTGCCAATAATTCTTGTTGCTAACGTTGAAAAACCTAAGCGTATTTATAAACCCATATAAAAATGTTGTTGTGACCCACAGACACACCAAACTCATAACACCCTTCTTTTTGCGTCGGTGGTTAAGATATTTTCAAAGAAAATGCAATCGACAATGAGATTACCTATTAAGAATTCATATTAATTTTCCTTCAGGGCGTTAAGAAAATTCTGTGAGGTGAAGTTTCTTTTAATATTTACTAACATTAGTAGGCTTTTGATTGTAATCAACCTACCTACACGATATTTTGACGCCGATCTCCTTTCAATGAGAAAAGCTACGTTCATACACTAGTTTTGAATGTGACGTTGACATTTAAAATAAACTCAATAAGAAGAACATGTTATTTCTCTTAGATTCATTTCTTCTATAATTTATTTTATATTAACGACACAACAGCATTTTAACTTTTAGTCTTGTATTTCTTTATTGTAAGGTAAATTTTAAAAAGAATTTTAAGAAGTCTTATCATGTACTTGTCTAATCGAAATTATTTTTACGAAGATGATCAGTGAAGTAGACGTAAGAAAACTTTCATGCTTAAATATTTATTTATAGGTTTAATAATGAACTTAAAAGCCTGGATTTTAAAAGTTTAGTGTGCGAATTTGTATATCGTAGGTATATAAATAATGCTATTATTTACTTAATTGATAAAAATTCCAATGTTATCTATTGGATACGGACGTCTATATTCCAGATAAGTACGCACGTCGTTATTAATTTCAGCATATTTATCAGCAAGAGTCCTTTTCCGCGTGCGTCTACGTCGAATGGATGTCGGCCAAATATTTCCCAAGATTCGGCTGCTCTATTTTATAACGATTTCAAGGCTTTTACATTGAATTTCTAGGGTTATTGACATTACTATCGCATAATTAGTTACCCAACGCTTCGCTCATACATGAGTTCTGAAGAAATTTCACGGGATGTTTGAATGTGGCGGACGCTGCGCTGACGCTGAGAAGTGCCAAGTTTACGTCACCGCCCACGGGTACACAAATATCGCGAGGTCGTGATAATGTTCGCTGAGAAAATATAAATTGTCAGAAACTAGCTACGGTAGGATTTTTATGAAACCTGCTCTCCAGACTGGTGACGTTAAAAAGCAGCTGTACGAAGCAATTTTAAAATAAAGAAAAATCAAGATATATGTACTGAATATCAATATGTGTGTGAACTTTTAGTCAGATAGGTACCATAGAAAAAGACAAACGTAAAATACATCTGAATATATTGTAAGACATTTGAATATAGCGGGCAGTAAAAACCGTTACAGTTCTAATGAGAATAATTCTATTATAAAAAATTCACATTAACATGAAAAAGATATGGTAATTTCGTAATCATACGCCTACAAATAGATAAGTCGTTAGTAACCGAATAGTTCTATTTCGTAAATGGCGCTGTAAAATATGAATTTCTTGTTATAGTTACCGTTCGATGCGATAAACAGTGTAATTTTGATGGCGCCATGACTGTGGTACCTTTGAATACTCGAATGCAGCTGACGCCAGATTGCGACACCTCGGCCGGACTCTGGCATGCAATATAATGCGTTTGTCTCATACGCAACCATTCGATCTAGTGAAAGCAATTCTGTTTTCATTGCCTCACAAAATCAAGTTAATACGAATATATTGGAGACAATAGAACGACCTCAGAAGGCCACAGCTGGACAAACAAGCCCGCCATACATTGCAATCAAAGGACTTACAATGACATCAGCTCTAAATCAGCAAATAACTTGTTATTATGTTTTTGCGAGACAAGAGCTACTTGAAAAAATGAACTCTTTCTAAAATTTTGAAAAAGTTGGTATCTGCAATAATTTGCGTAGAATATAAGAGAATTAGAATAAAAATTCAAACATTATAATAGATTACGTCGCACCGCATTCTATTATTGTAGGATTGTGAGAAAAAAAATCATAGTCGGTTTCGGACATTATATTAGCTTATCACTTATTACTTAGTTACACTTCATTATCAGTGTTTCCAACGATTTTGCTGTACCAACGGGGCACCGTGTTGAAGTGTCCAGGTGCAAATATTTGTTCGTTCTTAATAATTCATATTTGCTCTGCTAAATCTGAAACTGCCTACTTATTTAGTGTTTGCCAAAAATCTATTTTTATTAAACGTTCACTTTGAAATGTTTTGCCAATGTCACAGTCATAAAACAATTGAATTTATTGCAGAAGGTCCAAATGCATAAGAATTTACATTACGTTCAATATACTCGTATGAACATCGTGTTTGTTTTATATCTTTTATTTAAATATAAATGCTTAAACATGAAGAATTTCGGGCCAACAATTAGGTCAGAAACATTCCAGTTGGTATTGTAATGGTAGGTCGCATTTATAAAATATTCGTTATTCATATTTTTGAATCGATCGCGGCGTACGCGCCGACTCATATGTGATATCATCAAATGGTATGAGTAATATACCGGTAAAAAGCAGTCGAAATGTTGAAATCCATGGTTTACGGAAGTTATGTAGTATCCAAGAAATCACAAGTCATCGGTTTCGGTATATTTCGTCACTGGTCTGTCCAAAGCCTGACCCGAGGGCCGCTTACCTTTACTTTCGCTGTGAGAGGAGGTCAACGATAATTTTTAATATTTATTGTGTATACCAATATCCGTTATGAGTATGTTACCTAAGTGCCCGATTGTCTGCAACGCCGTAATACAGATTGTCTAGAACGACAAGAGCACCATGAAAAAAAAATCCGCCAGTTTTATTTTCATGTCCCAGGATGTACTCTATTTTCTCTCGTTTGTTTCTATCAATTTTTTATTTATTTTTCTTCTAACTATCTACTCATGATAGTAATAATAATTTAAAATATCATATCTTAACTACATAGTATAAATCAAAGTCGCTTTTTCTTCCCCTATATCCCTTTGTATGCTTAAATCCTTAAAACTACGCAACGGATTTTGATGCGGTTTTTTTCAATAGATAGAGTGATTGAATTTATATATGTTTTATACCCGTACAAAGCCGGGGCTGGTCGCTAGTTTATATATATGAAACAAATTTAAAAAAGCGTAAAAGAAGTTTTAATTTCGGAGTTCACAGTTTATTCTGGATAAAAGCCAACAAATAGCTATATTCATAAAAAGGACAGTAATTGTCGTTAAAAACAGTTTTATTCATTTAATATGGTAATAAATAATAGTATAGCGGAAACCAGTATGTATTTAATTCGACATAGGTAAATAGGTAGATAAGATGACATAGTTAAGATGCTGTTATAATATCATAGCTATATTGCATTCTTGAGATAAACTCGCGGTCAATCACGAGCGAAGGTCGGGAAACAACAGAAAATTATAACAATAACAGTTGAGATAGGAAAATAGGTTTTAGCACCTATAAAGGCATTTAGACAAAATAACTGTTATAGCTTATAACGGGGAATTATAGCTTATAACGATTTTCAATATACTCAAGAAATAATAATATTGTAATTTTGCCAACATTTTTTGTGTTAGGTACATCCTCAATGAATGTCCTAAGCGTGGGCTTTATCTAATAAGACATTTTTTGCCAAGACCAGATAGTCTGAAAAGTCGAACATGTATCAATTTGTGTCTCTTCAATACGGTGTAAACTTTTCTAATACGATAATAAGTTTAAAAATGTAGACCAAACCCAATCCGATAAAATGAGAATTCTATTCAAATCACCTTAGGCTACTTTTATTGCATTTTCACGTCCTCTTTTATGGCCTTTTGTGTCGAATGAATATCTCATTACGAAACTTCTTGCTGTACGATTTATCGTTTTTTATTGTGTTGTATTGATGAAGATGTGGACTGAACAGTGGCGCGGCATTTTGAAGAAATGGGCTAGGCTATAGAATGTTACTCTTAGCGCATTAATGCAAGAAAAAAATGCATTCCCGACGCTTGCACAACCACTCATGCTTCTTGTTTTTCGTGTGCTTATTCTCAGGTTGTGATTTTTAGGTTTAACTATACAAGCAGATAGGTGAACTGTTCTATGTACCTACAAAATGAAGGAGGACCTTTGCCTTCTTGAGTTCGAACCCAGAATTTCAGCTCCGAAGTGTCCAGCAATAAATCAATTCGTGACCAATTGTGCTACGCTTAACAAAGCTACACAGTTAATTTCAAATTGCCTTAATAAACGATCTTATCCGCTAATCATATCGTACCTGCGAAGAGAAATCATCGAAAACTGATAAATGATTAGGTTATTGTTTATTCCTTGTATCTTAAACGAAAGTTTTGCTCTCAGCCTTTCACTAATGTCTTTTGAATCAGACTTAGATCTTAGAGATAAAATAGACCGCAATGGCCGACCAGCGGTCAGCGAAGCTACGCCTGAGTGAAAATAAATCTTCAATTAGGTCAATCAAATGCCACGCCCGCGGGAAATATTAATAATATTAAAAATTTGGTAGACTGGAAAAAACTCATAGTAATTTCAAAGTATGATTTGAACATCAAAGATTTCTTTGAATTTCTTCAACTTTATCTAGATTAATTATTTAACTTAAGGTTTTAGCCTATAAAACCTCTGTTAATGTAGGTTTTTTTTACTTACCACACACTCGTCATTCTAAAAGACACGTCCTTAATATGTACTACTAAAATTGCCAGTAGGTAGGTACTTAGTTGAAGTAAGATTGTATGTTATTCTTTATTAATTATTAAAAGTCACTGAGCTGTTTAAGCGTAACGTAAATATGTTTTGTCTCGTTTTGTAACAATAACTGCTTGTCACCAAGGACTTCCTATTTTATAAAATTCTAGCAATGTCTATAATAATTATCAAGACTAGGTATAGGACTAGGTGTAGTTGGCAAACAAACATGCACTTGATTTATTTACATATGTACAATTATTCATACCGAGATTGCGGTTAATATTAATATTATGTATATTGAAATTAAATATATTTGTATATTACAGATGGCACAGTTAATCACTGTGCGGCTGAACAAGTCGGATCAACAACCACTTGGATTCAGGCTGCAAGGCGGAAAAGACTTTGGGACGCCGCTTGTTGTTCAGAAGGTAAATTTTGAAATTCAACCTTTACTTCTACAAAATAAAGTAGGCAATAAGAATATTTGACGTTCTTCCAAAGTTAAATATATTTATTTGAATATTTACAAAAGTTTTTACTATATAGTAATTTAGTAAAATATGTACAAATATTTACAAATCTAAAATACAAATGTGTGCCTAGCTACTCAAAGTACTGGCTGTATTACCGCTTTTTAAAATATTTAAATTAAAGAATTTAATTCTACTTTAATGTAGCGTTCAAAATTAAACCAGACTCCAGACTATTTATATTCTATTTACCAATGTAGGCATTAAGTAGGCGGCACAAATATTTGGTAATTCGGTAAATGGTAATTCAAACAAGTTTAGTTACTTGTTTAAACACAATGAAAGTGTTATGTTTGACCATACTTTGGAATTTGGAACCTAAGCAATATTCATAGATGGTAGAAGAATTAAATATTTACCTATGGTCACTATGATCTATGAGTTCTCCATATTAAGTCCGATGTTTACTGTTTACGGTTGTTATTTTTATATAAGTACTTACCTACTAATTTTTATGTAGGTACCTACAATATTTTTGTTACACGTTCGCTAAAAATTAAAATAAAATCGTTCAGTGGCATAGGTACCATAGACAACGCAATTTTGTAACCCAATGCGCGGCTAGAATACTTTGTTATAAAAAGTTGAAACATCAATGACGACAAAAATGGTTGGGATATAAAGACAGCCTATGAAGTATGAACTAGTCGTAGAAAAGCGTTTCACATTTGACGCCAATCCTCACTGGACACGGGGTCTGCGCACTATTTGCTTGCATCTGTGACAACGACAGTGATCAAACTGTGAAGCAATTGATTGTCCATCGTCTCGTATTCGCGTCACTCAGAAGCGACCTGGAACATGAAACCAGGATGTTGGTGACCCGCGAAAGACTACCGGAGTATTGATAAGTTCAGGTCGCATCTCGAAAAGTACTGCGAGATAATAATTAGCTATATAAAGGACATAAACAAGACTGTAGATGATGTTCTCGCAAGCGGTCGCGCTCACGCTCGCCCATAAATATTATTGAATATTGCCGAAGTAGCGGGGGCGGCACTTGTGACGAGACGCGTATCACATTTATATATTACATATTATAGATAGATAATAGTGAAGCTGGTAGCTAGCTCAACGACCCTGGTCACCCAGGTAGACCAAGTATATTTAAAAAAACCGATTATTATTATTATAAAAGTTTTCAGTGAATCAGACGTACCTATGTCAGTAATCGTATCTATCTAATACAAAAAAAAATTATATGCGCTCAGTAGTTTCAGCATTGTCAGACATAAATAATACACTAGTCGTAATGTCTTTGGTAGGATGGGCTAAGCTACAAAACTCTAGCGTTAGCTACTACAAATCTATCAGGGTCGGATCTATCATATGATTTTTGGGCTTCAGTCCAGGGCCCCGTGGATTCAAGGGGCCCCCAGCTAAGTCAAGTCAAAAATAGACGATAATGCGAAAGAATCCATAATTTTATTAATCCGTTTTTACCTATACTTTGAGTACGCCCCTAAGTAGTATTAGCCCAGGGCCCCCTAATCTCACGGTTCGGCCCTGAAATACATCATATACAGACTATAGCCAATAGATCGATGTCTATCGTCTAGACAGACTATAAAAAGCTCTGTCAGACATTCTAATATTATAAATGTGAAAATGAATTCGTTTATTTGTTACGCCTCCATACTAAAGCGTTGATGATGAATTAATTATGTAATTCATAAGAGGTATCGAAATTTATTAAAACTAAAAATGATACTTAGAACATATGTATGCTTAAAAAGATATAAATTCGAGCAAACAAATCATAATGTGTACTCGTTTAGTAGCTACGATGGCACACAACAGACACAAAATAAACAGATCGCACCCTTAGAATGAAAGTGACCTAATCCAAAAAATGCAATTTGTTGTAAATGAGCATTAGTTTTCAAAAACTTATAGTATTGAATTCATCTTAATAATATAGAGACCGAAGTATGCGCTGCCCCCTGTTATACTAAGATATAGGTCACTTCTACTTTACAAGGTTTTAGAATATGCTTTATAAGGTCAGTTTATGGTAAAATCGAGTGTTACAGGAATTTTGAGTTGAGTCACTTTCATTCTAAGGGTGCGAGATACGCAATCCAAACTCATGACACTTATATTGTGTCGAGGTTTAAAAACTTATGGGATAAATATTTAAAAAAACTTAGAGCTTAAACACGCAGAATGTGATAAAACCTATACGCTCTAATAAATCAGTAATGTAATACTTCAATTATTAATTAGTCATATTTATTATTAATTATGAAATCATAATTATATTTACCCATGATATACTGAAAAACAGGAAAATGCAGCCTTCATGGCAAGTTAAATATTTAAAGTTTGTAACATAATGATTGAAATCAACACTTCTCTATAAGAAAATGAACTGATGAACCTGATGAATTGTTGAATAAAAATAAAATTTATATTTTCAAGTCTTGAATAGAATATGCTCCACAACCCAATTTTTTCTCGAAGTTTTTGAAGCTAAGTAAAGACAGAAGATAGCATAATAAAATTTGATCAGTTTTTTATATATAAACAAAACATCTTAACATCGCAACATCTCCAGGTCCGTATTTTATTTTGTATTTATTAGGATCCCTTATAAATACAAAATAAAATGACTGTACCGCGTTATATCCAATTAGTATTGAGTTTTTTAATACAGGTATGAGATGGTATGTAGGTATTTTAATGATCCGTTACATGCGATAGCAAACAATTGTTTTTTGTTTGTTAAAGACAAACCGTTTTACAATTGTCACGTTTTATCAATTTCCAGTTAGTATTTAAGTGGGTGATTAGTTATCCAAGGAGCTTTTACCTCTTATTGACTGTTAGTTGACCTCGTTAAGTTGCATCACCTTATCTCTCAAGGCTTATATTGTATTTGCTGTGGAAGGAAACTAACAAAAACAATTCACAAAATTATCGACATAAAATGTTACTATTTAGTACTAAGGCCGGCTGCAGTTTCGCAGGGAGCGTATACATCGTCGATCGAGACATTTCGTGTAGTTACTGTGTTTACTGATTATTGATTACCTGGAGCTAAATATTATATCAAAAAAATCGGATTTCTTATAAGTAAGTGTCAGATGGTACTGATGTACTGTGAATCACACTCAAAATTATTTCATACAAATACTAAAATAATTCTTATATATTCCAGTGCTCGCTGATTCCACTAATTTAACTACTATATACTTCGCTTCTTAATTATGTATACTGATAGGTATTGATTTTCATGAGTGACTCGTATGGGACAAGGAAAATTCCTGCATTTATATGATTGAATAAGATTTGTTAGTTTGTCGTCTTACTTTTTTACGGTTATATTAAAATATGTCGGTTGTTGTTTAAACTTGTTGTTGTTGTTGAGACCACAGGAAACCCGAAAGCTGGCTCATATTTCGGCCAACGCGTTAGTATAGCAATACAACGCGGTAATGTAGCCAGTATTTTGGGTACGCACCCTAACGGCTTTGATGAGCCTTTTGTATTTTTGTAAATATATTTAAGTACATTATTGTAAATATTCAATAAATTAGAAATATCTATAAATATGTCGGTTACTATACTATCGAAATATCGAACTCAAAAACATTAAACAACTAAGCGATCTCGCTAATATTAACGTGAAGTCACCTCACACTTGAGATTTTCAGAATAAATGCTTTTTTTCTCTAAATTTCTATTATTGTAGTTACTCGAAGTCGAAATAGTAATGATTTGCCTACGTGGACGTGACAAAGATTAATAAATCGTACCCCAATTAAATTCATATTGCTCGGTCAGGTAATAAATTGTCTATCGTCTATCTTATTTCTAAATAACGATTAACGACCTGTTTGGCTCATAGCAACCAGATCTTACTTGTTTGTCTATGAAACTGGGCAGCTATTAAGATTAATGTTTGCGTGTACGTGTATCATAGGTGTTATTCGTGTAACGTTTATAAATCAATGTACTTTACTATTCATGTTCTAATACCTTTAATGATGCATGCATTTAAAATATTTACATATCTATATTATGTTATGATGGTTGCCAAAAAGCTTTACTGGCTTATAATCGAAAGGTTAATGGAGATTAAACTCCTGGATTTAAAGGGAATTACGAGTAGGTTAGTTACAACCAAACTCACGTTAATTTAACTATAATTTTTTGTTTCTTACGCTAAGTCATAACGATGAACGGTATACTTTCAGTCCTGTTCCTATCTCAAATCTTGTAAAAATAAACTAAAAAAAAATAAACGTATTTTTCGATTTGATTCACATTCTGAAATACAGACTTACAAGAGTGTATATATAAATTATTTTCTTTATCAACTTCGTCATAACTTCTAAAGACGAGTGAAAAAGTTATATTCCTCAACAATAGTTACATCCATGTTAAGGGAACTTCGTGTGAAAGAAAATAAATTACTTTCTTATCATGATCTGACTTCCCACACTCACAATTATGAGGATTCTATTCAGAAAAATCTATTACCGTTTGAATCTATACATAAAATTGACTTTAAGTAGTCAAGTGATTTATCGTTTCGATGTATTGATTTTATAGTTTAAACATATATACATTACGTTTTACGACTATGTATTAGCATATTTGTTAAAGAAGATATAAAAAATAACACCATTTTTGTAGTGAATGCAAATGGTGTATATGATAACCGATACGCGGTTAATGGGTTCTACAAATATATGTAACAGATCATTATTTAATTTTTAAGATGCTATTTAATGTACTTAGTGTTATTAAAGACCCATTAACTTGGAAGAAACTAAGTGCTTTCACTTATTCTTAATCTTTATTAAGAATAAGGTTAGGAACTAAGGGTAACCATAAAATAAAAAATCTTGTGTAAAATTCCTGCTAATGCCTTACCTAAGATTTAATGAAAATAAAATTAAGGTATTTTGTTTTCCAGTTAGGGGGAGATCTTACCTTTCACAAATTAAACATCGAAGGACTTAATAAAACAATGTTGCAATTTAGTAGGTACAATAAATTATTTAGCTCCAACATATAAACCAAATTAAGCTGGCTGTATCAAAACAAATTCGACAAGATGAACAACAATAACTTATTGGTGGCTTCTAAGAAATTTTGATCGCAATGTTGAGAATGCTTGAATGGTCATCTCAGGATGTAGATCAACGGTACTTTAAAAATACATTTCGCTTCAATATAACCCCGTTTCGTAGATTATATATAGAACCCGGGTGTCAGGTGGTTATTGAATAATGTAATGTTAAAAATTTAACATAAAAAAACGAGTTTAAATTGTTACTCTGAAATTAAGGAACAGATTTTGATGAAATTTAAATGGGACCACACGAGAAGCACCAGCTTTCAAAAAAAGAATCATCGTATCAATCATTGGGTATACAGCAAAATCGGTTCACTCAGTCGAAAGTTCTGAGGTAACAAACATAAAAAAACCTCATTTTTTGAAGTCGGTAAAAATAAGGAATTACGTCCCATATGTGATCTTTGATAATTCTTCATTGACGATAGAAGTACGGAATTTACCGAAATATCAAATTAGGATGAAAAGAAGCTTTCTTATCTTACTCAAAGTCACGGCGGTTTTTGTAAAACCTGTTGCGTTTAGACCGATTAGAATATAACTAAGATGTCTTTTGGTCTTACCCACACTGCTATAACATCACATAGTACCTACGTTGGTCGTACCAAAATTAGCGTATACATTAAATAGGATATTAGTTCCTACGGGTCATTAGCCGTTTAATTCCCGGAACTGCTAATCATAGCAAAAACGCTTTGTTATACTAAACTTAAATGAAACTGCTGTTAACATTAGTTTTATCTGTGATGAATTGTGCGGATAAATGTATGTGGGCGACAACAAAAAATAGAATAGGTACTCGTTGGTAACTACAGATTTGATCATGTTATGGAAACGAATGAAACGATCAATGAAAGTATGAATTACAAAATTCATTGAACTTAACTTGAATTAAAAAATCTTTTAAATAATCTGTAACTTTCTTTGGTTTTTTTGGAATCATTTGGTAAAACACACGGCATAAATAGTAACTTATTATTAATTATCACTGTCTACAAAGTAAATCGTATATCAATGGGTACAAAAGTGATAAAGCACGAATAATATTAGAAGAATGACGCATCCGATGATTACGAGATGCATATTTATGTTTTAAAATAACGCGGTTATCGAGTACTTTGTATGAAGTAAAACCATCGACAATAATTATTATAGAATACATGTTATATAGAAATATAACAAACACTTTTATTACATATTTTATAATCATATAAAGTTCGTTAGTATATAGAAAGACTTTAAGTATCATTTTGTCTAAAATATCCCGAGGGAATATTAGTGATATAAGCAAATATAACAAAGTTGGATTATTTATACCAATTATAACTCAAGAACGGATGTACCGATTAATTATATATTTTTGGATTCGTCTAATTCGAGAATGTTGAATAACTATTTAAAATATAGAAAAAAATCACGAAAAAGTGTTTATGAAGAAAATTTGATCCGACATACATTTTCTATGGAATGTCGTTGTATACACGTTATTTGGAACTCTGAAGCGATAAGAAATTCGCGGTGTCCATTAGTAAAAAAATAAGATAATGTCTAACACAAAATAGTAATTTATTATTTTGGTTTTAAATTAACTACTTTATTTTTGTAGCTACTTACATCAAAATTTATATTTATTATTTGTTCTTATATATTTTGTATTTATGATGTCTGTGTTTTGTTGTTGTCTAGGAACGGTGGTACAAGTTTTTGTTTAATTGTTAAAGTAGTAAATAACGATACTTTGTTCCGTTTAAATTGTAGTTTTTATTATACTGACATTAGACGCTTAAAGTAATCTTGCCTAAAAAGGTTAAATATAAAGTTTTCTTTCGGCTTATGGTGATAATAACACAGTAGATATTCATCATTTTCACTTAAAAGGAGTTAAGAAACTGTAACCAGAAAAGGAAATACGTATCACAGATACGGTTATTCAAAATGTATTTTTCCGTTTTCAAAAAAGTTCAGTTTGTAGGTATTTTAACTGATAAATTATATTAACTAAAAGCTACTGCCGGCAACCCTAAATCAAAATGAATTCATTTAAAAATATCCATTGGATATACAGCAAACATTTCATCTCAAAAAAGGAATTAGGAGGGCTTGAAGTTTAAAAAGTGAATTTTAAAAACGAAACTCGTCTGAAACAATAAAAAACAAAGATAATTAAAAGCAACTTAACTGCAACTTCCACTTGACGTGTTAAGGAAATAGACCCGGAAGCGCTATAGGATTTAAAAAGCCTAAAATGTTGCAGGAAAACCACATTGTGGAACATAATCGGTAATTTTACTAAGTAAGCACCTTCAGCATTAATTTTGTAAGTAATGATTTGCATCAGCAGTGAATTGTGACAAATTTTATAAAAAACAGTATTAGTCCTAGACTGTTTTTTATAAAATTTGCCTAGACTATAGAGCACATAACCGCCTCCGTGGCTTAGTAGTTTGCGCATCTGCGTGATGCGCCGGATGTACTGGGTTAGAATCCCGGGGGGACAAACGAATGTTTCGGTTGGGTTAGGTTAGGCACAGAAGGCTAATCACATACTTGCCTGTAAATAAAGTGATCAGTGAAACCGATACAGAAATCTGTCTGCCCCACGCCCCACTAAGGGATTACGGGATTTCACTTTTAGTCTAGACTTAATTAACTTTCAAGCGATAATACTCAATTGATCATAAAATCATTAGTACATGAGATTGTCAGAGTTATAGAAATGTATGAAGGATAATATTTATTAAAAAAAATTATAAACCATTGCGAAAATGCGAGTGAGTAGGTACTCTACATGTACCTACATCTCTACTTTCTGTAGCATTATCTTCAATATATCGTTTAATCACAACATCATATAGGTACTGGAACCATAATATATCGTTCCTGGAAAAAGTGTCGCAGCTAGTCTTTATAGACCCACCACGTTGATGCATTAAGCTCTCATGCAACATGAATATAAAGGCACGCCCGCGACTTCTTTCGTGTACCTACCATTTACTACCTACCTATTCATACCTACCTTTCTATTTCATATCATCTTTCATTCTCTTTGTGGAGACTCTGAGGTATAGGCAAAGTATAGGTTTCTTATTATTAAATTCATATTTGATGAAGTTTGGTATAAAGATTAGAAGATTTTAGAAAAGGAAGGCAGACAAAAAACAGACTTAGACACCGAAAAATATATTATAAGTAGAATTAGTTTAGTTAGAAATAGTCAAATGTTTTTTTAATGAAATCTCTTAAAAAAACGAGGATTGGTTATTTTTCTTTTATGAAAAAAATCGCGTTTCATTATCAAATTGATGTTCATTGATACTTTGATATGTTAAGTACAGATGGAATTAAAATAATTTATTTTGTATGGTGGCATATTATACAATCAAAAAAACTAGATGTAGCTTCTGTCCATTAATTATTCATGAGAATGAATAATATAACAGTTCATATTGATATCAATCAGATTGGAAACATTTAAGTTTATGCAATGTTAATAAATATAATGAATAAATAATCTTGTTACAGATGTAGAAAATCGAGGTCATTACTCGCAGGATTTTTTAACCGAGTTTTGGAACTTTTAAGCCTATAGAATCTATAATATCTATAGATAATTAAGAAAAAGGTTTAAATTTTAAACTAAAAAGATATATTAGTGAGTGAAATCAAAAATTCTATGGGAATTGTAATAATCTAACAGGATGATTTAATTAAGTATGGCTACGTGTTTATTTATCCAACTTGAATAATTCTTTTGCTCAGAATCATTGATGTCATTGCGTGTTCCTTGGCAAACAATCGACGATTAAATCGCAAATTACATGAAAACACGATTCTGGCTTTACTGATTGTGGAAGATATAACGAATTCTATTATAAAACAAAAATTAAATATCTCACTCTATCGTCCCACTTTTCATTCTGATGGTCGTTTCTTCACTGTTCTCTGCCTATGTAAGATGAGTAACGGCCTTCAGTTGGTCAGTCCAGCGAGTTGGTGATTCGGTCTCGTACCTTTAAAATTTGTGTGCGAATTAAAACTGAAGAAACTTTTTCTCCGATCTTATATACTAAACACGTAGTTAATTTTCAGTTTATTGATAAAAGAAACGGTTATTTTTATGTTAAAATAAATGTATTACCACAAGCTATACATAACTTAGTATCGGGTTTTAGCAAAAACATTTAAATTCCATTATAACAACTAGTCTATTGAACAGCTGTTTAATTTTGTAAGAAAAATGACGCGTGCGCAGGCGCTATTAAAGTAAACAATGAAAATAAATGCGACCTCGCCCGACGGGGCTGCATTAATCTCCAGTTCTTGTATTTCTGCCTTATACGGCCAGCGCGTGCACACTAAGGGCAATGGCATAGAACATAATATGAAACACATTACCCTTGAGTAAAAACTAAATAGGTTTAGGCAAGGACAAATAAATAAGCATTGACATAGAGTAATTCAACGAGTCTCATTGATTTTAAAGGTCAATGCTAAATCACTTTAAATAAGTCCATCTGCATTCATTTTCTGTCAATCAGGTGTCTCTGATGAATACATTTCTCCCATAAGAAATACATTTATTTTCATCCGATTTCAAAAATATTGTTTTTACGCGACTGTGAGTCCAATTATTACGAACCGATTTTTAACTTGAGAATTGGTCCTAATTTTTCAAAAAGCTTTGATGAGCCTTTTGTATTTTGTAAATATATAAATGATTATCTTAAAAGACACAGAATAAAAAGAGAACATGATTTGAATTCAGAGAACAAGAAAATTGCAATATCTACTTATAAATAAATAAATAATTGCAATTGTTTAACAGTAATTATAAATATTGGTGTAAGTGGTAAAAAGGTATAAAATTAAATTAGTACAAAATAGTGTGGTGTTTGTTCAAACAGACACAAAGAAATACAAGGACGAATTTATTTAAAATTGATGGTTAAATCTGGTTTTAATTGAACGAAGCGTTAAACATTATCATCATCACGATTCACAGAGTGAGTCATCTATTCTTCTGTACACTTCCTTGGTCATTTGAATAATTTTTATAAAACATGAGAATCAAAATATTTGCACCAATTAGATCCTGTGTTAAATTCAAACATAATTAATCGTATTTACAATATAAATGGCTGTAATAGATGTAAATATATAGCGGAATTCTTCATTATAATACATATCATTCTCGGTTTATACAAAGACAATCTGTAAATGTAATGTGAATTGAAACATTATTTCTTTGCATTGCATTTTGCTATGTAGAAGTATAATTAATTCACAATACAATGTACATAATTAATTTTTATTTTAATAGTGTCTGTTAACGCAGTTCATGAATCTAAGTCTTTAGCATATAAAAGATTTTGTAAAGATGTTTCACCGTTACTATAAATTTGAAACTAGATCCTGGATTCGTTTATTTATTCCCAGTCTCTCTTAGATGGGATTTAAAGGTAACAATTTTTTTCATCATTGTTTCCCGCAAAATATCTCTTTCCATCTATCAAATTAATTATTATTTATTTTATGTTCTACCTGTCTGCTTATGTGTAACTTATAGGCATTTTTTAAGTTATGAGGACAATAGCATTGCCTTAAAGAAGCTTACACAGCTGCTTACTCTCCATACTTGATGACCTCAATTGGGTAGGGATAACGAATAAAAGTATGAGACGAAGTTTTTCAACTTTAGTTGGCCAGTTGCATCCACGAATCATTTCGTTCTGTGAAGCTTTTCAAAGAAAATAAAAGTGAGAGTGCTCGCTTAACCGGTTTAATGCGAAACCTTAAGGTTTTATGTAGTGCTTAATACCTTTAGGTATCATTCTGCATTTTGAATTGTCTCTACACGAAGTAACTTAATCCTTATAGAAGAATCCCTTAAGAAGTCTAACAGGTGTTCTTCCAAATACTAATTACTCGGTTCAGCAGTTCAGACCCTTTTTAGTATTAGCGTTAGCTCACCCAAGTGTAAGTAATTATATGTGAGGACCTATCGTTCATGTTTTGCAATTTGAAAATACCAAAAAATTGATTACTATATTTTTTTATAAATTTTCACTAAGGAATTTAGATTCGTAATATTATATTTTAGTTTCTATTTTGATAAGGTCTAAAACCTACCTTTAATACTTTTTAATTAATCATTGTTTATGTATATATTGAATGAATTGAATTAAACTAAGCCATGGGTTTTGGCAGTTATTTGATATAATTAAAAACATGGAAAGTCCAATTATTCTAGCAAAATTATGTTTTCTTTTTATGTTCGCACGTGCAATAAGCAGACGGTTCGCTGGTTTGTCTGACGTCACTGTCGTTTCCTTCCGCGCCCTCCCCACATTCCAGACTTCAGTGCATTCCTGGCAAAAAATACTTGTTTAGCCTAGAATACAAGACCGGTCCGGTAACCTAGACTTGGTTAAAGTTAATTTTAAACTGATTACGCCTACCTTCGTAATATCAGGTAATATTTTTTAAGATATAATTTCACATTCACACCAGTTTTATATTGATATTTTAATAAGTTTTTTTTTAATTTATTTTGCCTGTATAACCTGTTTTTCTTGTTAGATATAGTAGCACGATGTTTTGTACCTGTATTTTGTATGGACCTAGAACCGACCTATAGAAAATATAAAGTATTCAAAGGAAACTACTACGTTTAAGCTATTAATTATCACCTAACTAAAAAAACGCATTTTAATCTTACAATTTTCTTAAGAAGTTATATGTTCTTTACACCAAACACTCCAAATGCTATTAAGTAACAACGGTAATTAAATATACGTAGTAGTGTTTTGGTCAGAGGTTAACAATACATTCGCGACCGAGCAGTTACATTCTTTGTCTGATATTTGATTGAATAAAAGACACAAAAACTAATTAAATATCATAGCTTTTCACAGAAATTATTCGCATGGACATGGATGTTAAAATATTCTGTTTTTCTACGGTTGAGAATGCGGTG
Source organism: Aporia crataegi (assembly GCA_912999735.1). Classification (NCBI taxonomy): domain Eukaryota; kingdom Metazoa; phylum Arthropoda; class Insecta; order Lepidoptera; family Pieridae; genus Aporia; species Aporia crataegi. Next base: position 2,191,861 of record OU538742.1, read on the forward strand.
TTTACACGCAGCTATTTCTAATGAAAATGAGTCATGGTATTTTTTGTATAACCTTGATTCATTTTAAGTATTTTAGGTCTAGCTAAACCGTACACAGGTGTCACTCTTAACACGGAAAACCTTTACTAGATGTTTTTTAAGGACAGTTTCGGAACTTGTACAACATCAACCTTTCTTAAATATGGGATTTTCAAAGTTAAATATGTACTTACAGATTACAGCATTATCGAATAAGGTATATATACCATTTTAACCGACTTCAAAAAAGGAGGAGGTTCTTATTCGACGCTATGTTTTTTTTTTCATGATTGTTAGCTCAGAACTTTCGACTGGGTGAAACGATTTTGATGTTTCTTTTTTTGTTTAAAAGCGGTGCTTCCCTGGTCCTATTTCATCAAAATCTGTTCAGTAGTTTTAATTACAATTTGAAGTCTGTTTTTTTTTAATTTTAACTTCTAATTACTTATTAGGATATTTATTTTATCTGTCAAAAATAAATTGAGTGTTTGATCATTTCAGAGTAGGCTTAATTTTTTTAGACTTAGGATTTAAGTTTATTTTTTCATCCAAAACATTATAATGTACCTATGGATTTTAATTATTCGAAATAAATGGATATTATTATTATTATTAATTTCGAAGATATAGACTTCGTTTGACAAAAACTTATGTAGATTTTTTCTTTTTCAGGTGAACGGTGGTAGTGCAGCTGAAAGGGCGGGTTTGCAAGCAGGCGATGCGTTAATACGAGTCAACAACACTGAGGTGTATACTCTTCGCCACCAAGAGGCGCAAGATACCATTCGGGCAGCGGGGCCTGCACTAGAACTGACTGTGCAGCGGTAAGTTAATAAAAAAAAATCTATAACTTTGCTAGTAACGATTAGACAGGTAATAAACGAAATACATTGCGTCGTCCCCATTTGGACTCCGTACTTCTAGGAGCACAGAAGAGTTTCATCCCTTGGCTGTACAAACCACTGAACGCAAAGATATAAAAAAACACGTAGAAAAATCATCAACATAAAATTGAAATTTAATCTTTCAATGCCAGCAGTAAAAGGCTATTGTGGTTTTGCCATCTTTCCGTACACAAGACGCTCAGCTTCCGTCGATGCATTAATAATATTATTGACATTCAAGATGCATTCAAGTTTATTTACATTACTTGAATGTCTTATATGGTAGCCAGCTGCTTATCTGTATTATGCAAGCCGTTTGCGTAATGGTAGACTTGAAAAGGCTTCAAAATAACAAACAAAAATGCATGCACTGCGATATATGTTTAAAATAAAATATGTATGATTGTATTGGAATAAGAAAATGACAGGATAAATGTTTATCGGCAGACATGTAACAGCGAAAGTTGTTTACATGAGACTTTAAATAACGTAATCATTAGACGAGTAGTTTCAGTCAAATTTTAAATTCTTCCAATTTTCCTGAATGTGGTGGTTTTTAGAAATGATCTAACAATAAGTACATTTGAACACTTTGATAATGACCTTTTCCTTTTGCAGAACGACGTTTAGAAAAACGTTTCAGACAGATTATTATCAAAAATAAAATATTATTTCTTTCTAACATCGTAAATGTGAGAATGAAATTTCTGTAAAATGACAGAATTTTTTTAAATTTCAGTGGCGGTGGTACCTGGAGACCATCAGTGACTGCAACGGGGAGTTTGCCTAGACCTGGGTCCAAACCTCTTGGCGCATCACCCACCCCTGTTACCAATACTTCTCTCAAGGCGACACCTCAACCTTCAAGAGCTTTCGGATCTGGACACAACAGCGTTGCTAAGCCTTTCGGCTATGTAAGAATTAGCATTTTTTAGTTATACAGAATTATGATTATGAATTATTATTATTATTACATGTATTAGAACTTATTTTTATGATCAAAACTTGTAATAGGTTATATTATAAATAAGTACAAGATGTATATCTACAGTAATGCAGCTATGTAGGAAGAGCGTAAAAAGTATATGATTCATGAAATAAACAATCCTACTTGAATTATAAATGCGACATTGTACGTTTGTGACGTATAAATGTTTACTAAAATTACTAAACTGTTTAAAGAGTAGTGGATCCTAGAAAAGGAAATACGTTGCAAATATTTAGATAGAAAATTGTAGTGTATTCAAAATTATTTCAGATGAACGGTACAGATAAAGGTATTGTGAACAAGCAGTACAATACTCCAGTTAACATGTACAGCGACAAAGTCATCGCCGAAACACTTTCTGCACAGACTGAAGTTCTTGCTGGCGGTGTGCTAGGGTAAATTATATTGTATATTCTTTATTTTAGTCAGCAGTTATTATAGATGTCGGTTACATAGAAGTTTCCATTAAACCGGATCACGTGGAAACAAAAAAAAATGTATCTTTAGGAAACAGATCTTAACTGTTTTGTCTTATCCCTTTTCCGTATTAACATACACCATTCTTGACTCAATTAAATTTGAAAACCTATAAAGTACTTATTTTCAAACAGAGCACTTTTTTGTCCTTGATTACAGAGTCAACTTTAAGAAAAACGAAAAAACATACGATGCTGAAAAGAGCGCAGTTTTCAAAGTTTTCCAGGAGGAGCAGAACGATCCGGAACCAGGTAAAATAACTTGTTATTCAATTTTACCTTATCAAGTTGGGTCGATAAAAATAATAAACTATTTAAATTTTATTGTCATACTTTGCCACCTTTCTTGGAGTGGATCATACGAGTATTATTACTTTACTCAATGTGTACCTATTATCATTTACCTACTTAATTGTTATTCTTTATCCTCTTCATCTTACTTTTTTTACAACTTTCAAAATTGTTAAAAATTATTTAAACTGAGTGATTGTCTAAAGCCGAAGCGCCATCTGCGCCAACGACACCTGTCAGTGGTCTGAGGCATGTTTCGGCGCCGGTCGCCAAACCGGACGTCCCTGTAAACACGGGAGGCCTTCCTGTGGGACAAAATATTTGTGAAGAGTGCGAGCGCCTCATTACGTAAGTCGAACGAAATCTCAAAAGTTCGACACGGTTGCAAATGTTTTCGGCCTATATTTCGGCTCTTCAAATATTTTAGAGATATTTAAGGCGTTTCGAATATATAATAAGTATCTTTAGTCTTCATCCCACGGTGGGATGGGTGGGATTCCCACCCTCATATTGTTACCTACCCAATTAAACACCACAAGACTGGGGATTGAGACTGATCAAATTCTACCCACCCTTGCATAGAATATTAGTTTTTATCTTAGGTGTAGTTTTAGTAGTCTGTAGTTATTAATGCAATATTGGGGGCATCGGCAGAGCCGCCACAAACATTTTACTCGCGCGCAAGCGTGACGCGCGCTGGAGCACCGGGCGCTCATCGGTCACTTCATTCACATTCGCGCACCCAGAGTGCGCCACCTCACTTACCAAAGCCACAATGCCGTCGAGTGCAATCATTGTCACGCCCGGGCCAAACTCCAGATCGGCTTGCCCCGGAGCCGCCTCATCGTCCCAGCATACCAGTGGGCTGTCATCAGGTCTTGCCTGACGGTCGAATATCTCTCGGAGTGCCAGCTCTACCTCAACCCCCGAATCATCTGCCTGTGGTCAGCGATACGCCTTATTGCTCCGAGTGTGACGGCCACATTGTGTAAGATAAGCCCGAAATGTCTGAATTTGCAACCGTGTCAATATGTGTAAATGTGGTAGAGTAGTTAACACGCCCAAAGACTGTAAAACGTCTTTCAGCACTTGAAGTGTTGCAGTCTTTGTGCTTATTATAATTTTAAAGACAGCGATATCTTTGTGTATTGTAAACAATGATATCGTCGCCTGATTACTACTTACCTATATGTATATATTTTGATATCACGATGTTACTTATCGTTCATGATCACAAATAACTCATTGTTCACCATAACATATTCTGCAGACATGTTACCTATGTACCTAGTATAAGTTATTTGGCATGTTATCAGCGTCAACGTATAGGCATACTGTATCTAGATTTAACTTGCCTTGTAGACTGGTGCACGAGCACACGAACGCATGTCCTTAGTGTCGACGTATATATAAGAGTAAACCGTAGAACAAGTCGTACGTAGAATATATCAAGTTTATTATTTGCTTTTCCGTATATAAAATGTAGATACATTGTTTGCATAAAACAGTTAGGATAGAAAAGTCGAGTTTATCACAAATTCATGGAGTTTGTTAAATTATTCATTAATATGGAACAATCATCGCAACCTACAAAATACTTTAAAATCATCTTTCCTCATTGGAATGTATTGATTTACATTTAAGTTAACTACATTCTCACTCCAACAGTGGTGTATTCGTGCGCATAAAGGACAAGAACTTGCACGTAGAGTGCTTCAAATGCTCCACTTGTGGATCGTCGCTAAAGAACCAGGGATATTACAACCTAAACGGCAAACTTTACTGCGACATTCACGCTAAGCTGGTGGCTCGCCAAAACCCACCGGCATCTAACTTGGAGCCTGTAACTGTACCGCCGTAAGTGACTTTGCCTTTATTTATTAATGGCATGATGATGTATTATTACTAGGGATGGTACCTATGTATATTATGGGAAAAGACGCTCCTAAAGAAAAATATATTTTTTTTTAATTGCACAATCAATTCAAATAAATTTTTAATCACAAAATAACCCTAGATAAAGATCTTAAAATAGCAGCTTTGTTTCCATGATAGGTATATAAGTTTCATCAGATATAAGTTTTATCTCTGTGTAAAGCTCATTTAATATCAATAATTTTATGTTACAGTTTAGGTACATACATGGGCATTTTAAGATCATTTATTGAATTATTTACAGTGGTGGTCGGATCCCAACGAACTCCTACACAACACCGTTGCCTCCTCTCTCAACTGGCAACTATACCAATGGATCTTCATCATTATTTAGCGTAAGTTTATTCTATTTAGTCATTATTCATTTATATATTAATGAGTTTAGAAGCATTTTAAAGAGTCAAGAAATTAGCACGTTTTGTTAACAATGTTTAGATATTAAAATAAATGTTTAATTATAGATCATTCTTTGAGTATTAAGTCCAGTTGCTATTTTTGATCGTAATTAAATTAGAATATCCATTATTATTAATACTGTGCTAGAATAATAGTGACATACTTTTGGCAACGATATTCGAGAATAACCTTGATATCGAATTATAAAATATGTGATTGATGGACTATCATGTAGTTATTGGACGACTGTTGAGTGGAAAACAAGAAATTGAAGTGGTGATGTTTTATGTAAAAATATTTTCAATTGATTTTATTATACTTTAGAATGTTATAATTTAATAATTGGATATTTATTATTTTTTATAAGTGTTTTGCCTGATCATAAAATGTGATGTGATGTGCTGATGTAATGTGAAAATTTTATTCAAATCTGTTACATTGTTTTTGGTTTGATGCTGGGGTTTTACCGTAGCATATTTACGCAACACTAAGGAAAATTGGCAGTATTTTGTTTTTTTAGCTTTAAACTTAGCTGAGGCAGCCCATGGCTCGAATATTCAAATCCAGTAGAGACATAAAGATCAAATATATCGCAGATATAAGAATAAACACGAATCATATTCTATGATTTATCTCAAGGTGATGTTGAAGTATTAATAGCCGACATTCTTTTGCAGCCATCGAGTAACCTTTCGGGTCCTAAGCCCTTCGGATCTTCAATTGGATCGGCGTATTCACCCTCGTTGTCTCCGCGATCAGCACCGATGTCGCCAGCACGGCCCGTAACAGCTTCTGCGCATATCCCCGCGCCGGCCGCCCCACTCTCTGCTCCCTTCGCACCGAGTAAGAGAGTCACTTTTGCTGTATAATATTTAATAAATCACAGGCAGAGGTAGATTAAATGAAGAACGCTCAAGGCAATCTCATCAGAGCCCTAAAAGTAGGGAACTGTTGAAACTGTGCGCGCCTTTCTTGATACTTAACTAGATTGCCTTAGGGATAATCCACCTCTGCTATCAAGACTTTTTAAAGCGTATCTAGTCAGTGTTAGTGTAAGACGAGCTAGGATCGTACTCTCTGCCCGCGCAGACACGTAATATTTAAAACATAATGATTAATTTTATAAAAGCAGTGACTGTGGATATACCAACTTGTAGTTAAAACCAAAAGGTAATACGGCCATAGTGCACCTGTTTAGCATTTTCAAATTTCTTTTATATTAAATTCTAACATTGTGTTAATTATAATTAAAAGTAATTTGTAGTTTTAAATTATTTCATCTGATCGAGGTGCATATCTATCTTGTGCTTCTAACCAGTTGATGAGTTTTTTTACATTGATTACATTTTTATAATTTAACTGCCAAATTGTTCACAGAGCTTATTATTAGTTATTATAATATAATATGTAATAATTTAAAGTATATTATATACCATGTATCCGTTCCTATGTGATACAGGGGTCTATTATGATAAGCTAATAAGTTGAGTAATTTCGTTTTACATAATGTTCCCCATGGTAAGAATACCCGCATTGATATAAAAAATAATTCTAACCGATCTGTGGCAACCGATTGTCAGCATTTAAATAAGTCAAATACCTATATCAGATATAATAAATCTAAATTTATTTTCTACAGAGGCACCTGTTTCGATTTTTAAAGGTAATTTTTATATAGGAAGGAAATAAATCACAGCACAGCTTCATTCAGCTACATGCAGATTTGTAAATACAAAATTGGAATGCGCTACGCAGTTGATGCAGTATTTTTCATTATGAGAGGCTAATTTGTTAATCAAGGCAGTAACATAAAACGAAAATGATATTAATTCTTTTACTTTAATTTTTTGTTAAGTTTATTAATAATTTTTCACTATTTTTATCCCTCCCTCCATTTCTAACGTTTGTTTCCGATAACACGCTAACAGCCAAAAATGTTAAAAGCATTGTGTGGCCCCCACCAAACCCTCCAGAAGACGAAACACCTTTACAAACTTCTTCAGAGAGTGCACCTAATAATCCCACTGGAGACTCTATTTCCTTTTCAACTGGAACATTATTAAGGAAAGCTACTGAATCTAATGTAGAGAAAGATCAAATTGTATCAGGTGACCAATTTATTTCAACTTCACAAGAAACAGCATTTTCTTCTTCCGTCTCATTTTCATCCGCTTCGATGTCTACCGCTACAACAACTTCATCTTTTTCCAAATCATCTGTCCAAAGTGAAAAATCGCAAGAAGAAAAAGAATTTTCTTCGTGTACTGTTCAATCATTTTCGGAGCAAGCATCATCTGAAGGTCAAACCTACATGATGTATCAAACTCAAGCACCTGGATTTCAAATGATTGACAGCAATCAAACCAAACACATGGAAAAGTCAATGCATGACATGAAAGGGTACAGTTCTAATGTGAAATCAACTGTCAAGACATTCCCATCAAGCATGGATAACGCAGCAATTCATTCCAGCAGTTCATATTCTCATAAGACTCAACCTCAGATTTCTCAAAACAAAGGATGCTTCAATGCAAACAATACAGAAACTCAATATACTTCAACCGATTTCGGTAACAACACAACACATACAAAACTCCAGAATATTACCACTTCTAGCCAGGGAAACCAAGGTAAGAGTTTAACATCTTTGAAGTCATCACAAAAAGAAGCATCTCAAACTTGTCAAGCTTCTAGATCAGGTCAAGTAAAGCCTTCTGTATCTAGGCCGAGCAATAACAATTCTAAATTAGTCACCCCAACCTCTGAAAAAAAGTCAGATGTGTCTCCTATGGTGAAGGCTTTAACCACTATTCCTGATAGACCATTTACGCCGATTAATAATACATGCAGGATCGAAAGCAATTTGTTAAAAGATACCGATTTGTCATCTTGTCTTTCTATGTATGACAGCAATTTAAAAGATTTTGGATCAATTTCTTCCCAAGCACAACCTATAGTTAATATTCTCGAAACAAAAGACTTGCAAGAACAACAATCTTATAATTCAAGTACCATAAATACTTCTAACAATTTGCAGTCAACTTCACAGGTTTCTGCTTTTCGACCAGTTGGTAAATATTCTCCACAGCTGATGGATTTTACAACTATAAATAGTAGTATGAACACTCAGTCTGTATCATCCAACACTCAAACTGCTACTACAAGTGTTCTGTCTAATAAAGAAACGACACATACATCTCAAAGTTATTTTGAACAAGTAAACCAAAAACAGTCTTCAATATCTACCACAGCCTCATCAAAATTATCCATACTTCAACAGGGTGATACACAACTAAATAAAAGTGATATTTTAAGCAAGTCTGAATTTAAACAAGTTGATCTTCCAAAAATAGTAAATGCGTTCAATGTTTCACAAGAAACATTTATTCCTGTAGTCAATCCCTCAAATAGCCATATAACTTCGTCTCAAAAAACAAATTATCCTAAAATTGTAGCCCCTGCGCCGCTGCGTCCTTTATCCAAAGACCAACATATTAAACCTCCTGTTCGAGAATCGCCCAAACCATCAAAAAGTAATATCAGTCCTATTTCTACGTCTTCTCAACCTGTTTCAGATGAACAGATGAATACTGTAAGAACATCACCACCTCGAAGTCGACCTTCGACTCCAAGTCTTATAAACAAACCTGCGCCTATAATACCTCACTATCAAATGAATTTAGTTACTATGGAACATTTTGCTCCAGAAAGCCATACATACCAGCCGGCTGGAGAAGAAGGCAATCGTACACCTACTCCTAAGCCAAGGTCTCGAACACCAGCACAAGGGCCTTCATTTAAAGCTCAAGCTCCCCGTATTAAAGATTCTCCCCTATGTAACTTTAGTCAAAGTGAAACTTTTTCACACCAACTTCCATCAACTTTCCAAAAAGACTTATATTCAACTCAAATGCAACCAAACTTTAATGAAAACCGACCTCCAGTAGTGAAAGAAGAAAAACGATCAAACTTTGAAAGTCAATCTGAGAATTACAAAAAAGGAGGTATGTCTATAAAACAGGACAGTATGATGAATCAGAATTACGGACAGAGACAAATGGAATCTCAGAATGTTGCAGAATATGGTCACACTACAGTACAGACCACTAGAAAAACTTTTGAAGAATACGAAAGCTCTCAATCTGCTAAAATGATAGAAATCCAAAAAGGTGGCTTTGCGTCTTCTGATTCATATCAACCGATAGAGGCTTTTGATCGTCCACCTGCTATTAACTCTCAGCAAACTTTACCTTCACCTGCCATGAGTTTTTCACCTTCTGTACAAAATTTTTCTTCTAATATTACTAATGAAAATGTGGATACCACTAGACAAACTCATACAAGTACGTTTGAAGTGAGTCCTTCAATATCTGGTGCTAACCGTGGTCCAGTGTGTGATCCTACCCCATCAACAGGTTCCAGTATAGGGGCTGCCGCTCGTGGTAAAACTTTTGGCGTGTCATCGGCCCCAAAACGTGGGAGGGGAGTTTTGAACAAAGCTGTGCTACCAGGATCTCGCGTTCCTCTTTGCGGTTCATGCAACGGCAACATTAGGTGATTGCAAAATTCAATGCGTGTGAAGCTGTTAATCTGTGATATTATGCATGTATAGAATAGACATTAATATCTAAGTGTAGATAAAGATATTTATTAGTATTAAGTGAATGCGAGTTATAACTGCCAACGAACTGCTTTTCTTATATTATAATCACTGTTACATATTGTATTGTATTTATTAAATATTCTAAAAAAATTGATATAGTATAAGAAAACTAGTTCGATTTAACCAGCTTTTGTTTGGTGTGTGTTTATATAGATGTTTTGTTTTTCTAACAGCTAATGAAACACAAAACGCACCGAGTTCTCACAAAATGGAATTTAAAAGTCCAGCTGAAGAGCGCCTGATAAGAAAAATGGCTAAAATGGCTTTAAATGGATATGAAATTGGGATACAAAGAAAAATAAAACCAGCCGATCACATACAATCAATGGCTGATAGAATTCAAGATACTATAGTTACAAATCATCCTCTTAATAATTCAGATAATATGCCTTCTGGTGAAAATAGTCGCGATAACACACTTACACGACCTTCGAAAAAACTGTCAGGATTCAAGCATGATTCATTTCAAAATTTGTCCCCCAAATTTGTAAGCAATAGCGATGAAGCTCCCGTTCCCCCACCGCTTCCCACGACACCTATCCCAATATTCAATAACCACAATACAATGAATAACTCTTTGATAATCGATGATTCCATTCTAAAATCGGGAAAAAATTGGAACCACTCAGAGAAAATTCAAAATAGTAATGGATATTCAAGCTCAGAAGAAAGTAAACATAATAAAATGGAAAACAATTTCATGAATTCTCTTACACCCAAGGCTGGCTTTAACAAATCATATTTACAAGAAAGCACACCCCATTATGAAAGTAACAAGAGTGATGTAAAACTAAATAATGTATATTCTAATACAATGTCAAAAAGAAAGCTGTTCGAAAGAAGTGACGCCATTAATGATACATGCTCCTCTTTGGATTATAGTACAACAAACAAAAGTACCGATGCTAGTAAAAGCGTTTCGGAAAAAAAATGTTTCCCCAATTCGATTTCTAATAAACATAACATCAACGGAAAAGATTTTAAAGGTCAAGAAAAAATAGACGACACACGCATACAAACGCATCCAAATAGCTTGCATGACAATTCACTTTATACGTATTCTACATCTCCTAAGAATGAAAATAACCATAGCCTTAAGAACAATCACGAAACAAATGGACACGATCATTTAGATGCCAACACCAATAATAATGACCCGGAAGAGGTAGTTGTTAGACGACGTGAAAAGAAAAACATTAAAAAAGATGACGGTAGGAGAGATTCTCATATCATCGCGAGACCCTTAAGCACAATGACTTCAGTGGATGTCTCTGATGGACAATACGTATGCAATGTATGCGACAAAGTCATAACACGGTATGTATTTAACCAGAAATTATATACTACTTCAGTCAAAATAAACCAACAATATTGTTTTATTTGTTTTAAATTGAAGCAAAATATAATACAGTCAAATTATTAATACCTACGCTAACAAGTCTCTAGAATTCAACTTCAATTCCTTAATTCTGTTAAAATGGCGCTTCCGAAATCAAAGAGGTTTTTGTATTGGATTGATAATTGTATTCGAGAGCAGTTTCTTGTTTTATTTCTACATTAGTCTATTGTGAGTGGAGTAGAAGCCAAACATGAAAATGATAGGTGTGTGCAAAACCTATGTGCAAAGCATGGTCTTTAAGCATGATTTTTTTCAATTTATTAACGAATAACAGTAGGGACTACTAAAACAACTTTATTTTGAAATTATACAAGTACCTACCTAGACATCTATCTATATTACAGATATTGAAATCAATATTTACCTAAATAAAAAATTAATATGTTTCACCAAGAAGTTATTTTACAAAAATAGTCTTATCCGTAAAAATTGTTGACACTAATTGCACTGCGATGGGTTTACCCACACATAGTGCCGCGCGCACGATGAGTTGAACTATCTATACAAAGTATTGTAAAAGACTTTAGTACTAACAGAAAATATATATATGTCCTCAGGGGCCCATTCATAACGGCATTGGGTCGTATCTGGTGTCCTGAGCACTTCATTTGTGTGAATGCGTCTTGCCGCCGCCCCTTGCAGGACATTGGATTTGTCGAAGAAAACGGTCAACTGTATTGCGAATACTGTTTCGAACAATACATCGCTCCGGCTTGCGACAAGTGCCATGCGAAGATTAAAGGGGTAAACATTGATGAATTTCCCTAAAGTAGTGATAGCCATTTTATTATACAGATTCACGTAGGAACAGAAGACTGATCTATTTAAACACACACACATTTAACTAACAGAGATATTCATCTGCCTAAAATTGGAAATGTAAAAATCGTCTTCAACATAGGGTTGTAGACGATGGTTGTCCTGTAACCTCTCACCTAACTGTAAGGACTGTCGTAAAGGCAATAAACAAACTCGGTTTCAGTCAGTGCCTTATCAGTTACAGGCTAGTTAAAATTGTAATACGACGTCTCTTTAAGTTAAAGATACCTCCTACAATCTTAGTTTAAGAAATTGAATAAAAAATAAGATAATAATATTTAATTAATAACCAAAGATTATTATTGAAGTACCTATATAATGTAGGTTCGAATGTTCTAATATTTATTTAGTGCAATATTAAAATAATTTGTAATGTCCAATATAAATACGATTTTTAAATTTCAGGATTGCCTCAATGCTATTGGCAAACATTTCCACCCCGAGTGTTTCAGCTGCGTGTACTGTGGGCACCTGTTTGGAAACAATCCATTCTTCTTAGAAGATGGTTTACCTTACTGTGAGGCAGGCAAGTAAACAACACCTTAATTGAGGCACAAGGCTACAGTGATATTAAAGTTTTAAGGTCTAATAAACGTAGCTAATTACAGTTATAAGTAAGTAACACGGATAATTTTTTCTTTCGTGCCTTGCAGCCTTAACACAATGCCAGCAATTGTACAGATGAGCTATTTAAAAGGCTAATAATTAATAGGCATAACTTTTCCAAAGTACAATGTATATGATATTTACCAAGTTTCAAATAGTACTATCATCACAGCAAAATTGCAAAGTTGAAGTGCAATCTATGAAATTGCACGTGAATATATTTCTTATATAGATATATTATTGAATAATGAATGACATATTAATTCTAGACTGGAATGAGTTATTCACGACGAAATGTTTCGCCTGCGGTTTTCCCGTGGAGGCCGGCGACAGGTGGGTGGAGGCGCTCAACAATAACTACCACAGTCAGTGCTTCAACTGCACGGTGCGTATGATGAGAGTAATACACGACATGATACTCAATAAACTATCAAAAACCAAAAATTTATTAATGGTAGCGGGACATAGATGTGAAACATCGAAGTTATTAATGCGCAGAAAAGCGAGCAGTCTCGATATTCGTTAAAAGCCTTTACTAACCGATATCGATTTTAGTTCAGATCTAAACGCTCCGTAAGTTAAATTAATTAAATTTATGAACGCACATGTTTGACAGGTACGATCGCTTTGTATGGGAAAATAAAATTGTTGTATTTACTATTCAACTTGCAATTTATTAATATTTTCTCAACTTTTAAACTTGGACTTCTACAAATATTTCAAAACCGAAATAAGCTAAATCGGTCCAGCTGTTCTTGAGTTTTTGTGAGATTAACAAATGTCTGTGGCGAATTGCGTATAGCCTAAATAAAGGCTTCATAAAGGTATGAAGGAACTCTTTGGCACGCGCTAAATTGATGACTAATAATATTCGAATTCAAATCAAGATTGGAAGCCAGCTGTGACATCATAAAATTATATATCTCATTATTTCTATTATTCACTACTTCTTCAATCATTCATCGAGTCATGAATATTATTTCCTTCTTCTATCTTTATATGTGTTTTATATAGTTATGTATGTATTATTGACTTCTTATATAAAATTATCTAGAACATCTTAGAACTATTATTTATCTGCAATAGCAAGACAATAAAGGGATGTCGCAGCCTCTAATAACAAGAATGGAGTCTCATCAACCATACGATAAAAATAGCTTAATTAAACGCTATATGTCAATTAATTTTTACATAGATTATGTCATCTTGTCGTCTTGCTTATCGAAAAATATATACATACTATCAGATTAAATTTTTTAATAAGACTAATCATACAATTGTACATAAATAAATTCATCACTAACTAGCTATAGATCGAAAAAAGTTGGGACAAGATATTTTGAGATGTTGATATTATTAATATCATTTCTATTAGGTATTACCTAAATAACGTAATCCAGTTTTACCATTACTTAGTTTTGAATTGTCGCCAATAGGTATATTATAAAAGTATTATTAATATTAGGTATAGAAAACAAATCACAAGTTTTCTGTATTTATTTTTCTTTCTGTTTCTTTCTAAAACTGCCAATTATCGCTTATATAAACTCGGCATCTTGTTTGTAGAATAATGTAAAAAGCAAGCAATTTTATAACAATCAGTGGGTAGGGATTGTACCTTAATTCCCAAAATATCGAGACTGCTTCCAGGTGGAACGAATTACAATACCCATATATATATAACCATAGATATTTCAAGCACGATATAGCCCCGCGAAAACTTTGCGTGTCTTTTTATTTTTAATTATTACGAATCTTATCGAATTTCCAATTATTCCAGACTTAGTTATTCATAAAATATACTGAACGATTATATTCCAATAATTGTGAACATGATGGTTAAGTAAGTACTTTTGCGCGTAGTTGTTTTTTTTGCTGTGCTTTTAAGAAACTTTAATCACTACAATTAGATACTATTATTATAGATTTTGTAATATAAGGCTATGGGTATTGAAATTCGTTAAGTAATGAACTTTATTACAACGTGTAATACAATGACATCGTTTGCGGTCAAATCATAATGGTATAAAAGCGCTCAATGAGATATTTCACATCGTACATACATACAATAGTCAAAACAACATACACAATCCCCGTTTGTGATACCATGAATGTTTTGTGTACGCGACATGTTACCATTGTGTTAATCATTTAAAAAAAACACACAGTTTCGACAAAAAAAAGGCATTCATACACACAAACCTCGTCATACGCTGCCATTCAGTGCTATGTCCCCAGGAACTAATCGTGTGTTTTAAATATTACATTATATAGCTATATAATGCACAGATCCTTTAGACAAGAGCCTTCGAGCATAGTCGTGAGAAGCTACTTAAAATTTTACGTGGAAAACGACAAATGAATGTCATCTCCATTATTTTTTCTGTAGCAAGTCATACTTGAATATGAAGGAACTTGGCCTAAACCCAGAATTAACAACCGTTTGCGAAAAATACCACACCTCCGAAAGACTTTCGAAGGTTTTTATTTGTAGTTTTTGTAGATGTAGTTATTATTTATTCTTGTTTTGCCTGGGATTGCTAGTAAATAATGTCTACATTTTAAGTTTGTGACAGTACAAATGTTTTGGCTATTATATGTATTGTAGAATAATTATTTATGTTTATATATATTTCGTTTGGTTGAAATGTTCTTTTATTTTCATATATTTTCCTATCTATATTATTTTACTTATTATTTTAGTTTATTTGTTAAAGGTGTGCAAAAAGAATCTCGAAGGACAGAGCTTCTTTGCTAAGGGAGGACGACCTTTTTGTAAGATCCACGCCCGCTAGAAGCCCACCAAAAATCGTATACAACTCCGACACTGTTTATTCTACTGTCACGTTTCGTCCTGTTTCTTTGTCTCCATCTGACAATCCTCTCTTTGGTCCACCACAAAGAACCAGAAAATTGGAAACACCCCTCCACTTTGATGGAGGGTTGTTTTCCGATATTAGGAGTACTGATGGGAAGTTACTCAGCAAAGTAACTGTAGACCATGTACAAAGCTCTACAAGACACGATGTCAAAGATTCTCCAAATATAACCGAAAGCTATGGGCTCGATGGAAACAAAGCTTTTGTGGATGATATCATTAAGACAGAAACAATCACAAATGAAGACGTTATCAAGGTAAAGTTCACGCCAGTTCCGGTGGAAGTGGACTCACTCACTACACCGTTTCCGATAAAAAGATCTATTACTCCTGTCAATTATCTCAGAGATGATTTTGATGATCTAACGAGTTATAAAATCGTAAACTCGTTGTATAAGGAACATTTACTGAAACTGGAAGGCGAAATTATCGACAAATCCGAAAGCACGAGAAATGTACGTGAACGCAGTCCATTAGCCAATACATTAATATCGGAAAAGTTGATGAAAATAGACAGTTACTTACAAGAAAGTTTAAATAGATGCTCTGAAGCTAAGGAAATAAATACACGAGACGTAATAAAAGTGGAGACGGAAACAGAGACGGACGTTATTAAAGACGCAAAGAAGACGCATAAAGACGATGTCAACAACATTCGCATTGTTGAAGGACAACAATGCGAAACTTATGTTCATGAATATGAAATAAAAGACGCAAATTTAAACCAAAGTCCGCAAGCTCTCTCTAAAGAATACAAAATACCCAAAAACAGTGTCGAAAAAAGGGAATTAGGAGTGTTAAGTACTATATATAATTTGCCAATGCATTACCATGCGGCAATCTTATGTTGTTTACTAATTGTATATAATCTTACCTACCAATATATAAAACAAAATTGCTACGGCAATACAAATCGTGCCACATTGTAGATAATACCTTCTTTCGAGTTGATAATATAATACTAGTCAAAAAATTTGAAAACTTAAAAATCAATGAAACATTTCTAATTAATTTATGTAAATGTAAATAATACTTGTATTTCGATTAATATTTGTCAATTTTTATTACGCATTCAAATTGGGGAATACACAAAATAGGAATTCATTTTTGAATTTTACCTTAAATTGGTTTCAGTCTGTATTCAGATTATATACAACAAATTTTTTGTATTCCTCAATTTATAATAGTAACTCTTTGATCATCAATTAACAATTTGATGCTTATAGTGTATTAAATTCTGCTCGCAATATTGTGATAAATATTTTGACCTAATTTAATTAAGGCTTTGTACACAGCTTTCGGAATGTTTTATAATCAACTAACATTAACAGTATCTATAATATACCTACCTACTCGACAAATTTATGGTGCACCAACCGGAGGTTTTGATTATATTTATTATATCTGATGAAGTGTGTCTTATTATGATAGTTAAAGTACAATATTATAACAAAATTATTCAGTTAATTTAAGTGTTTACACTATAGCCTAAAATACATATAAACATAGTATTAAAGCTTAATTTTTTTATAATGTGAGCTTAAATAAAGTATTTTATCAAAAAGCATTGTTTTATTTTAGCTGAGTAGAAAATTAATTAAACATGAATACAAATTAAATATCTGTTCCTATAAATTGATATTTCAACAAATTTGCTCAAAAATGGCTTTACGAGGCTTGTCTACATTGTCAGAAAGGGCACACTATATAACGGAACGTGGGGTAAAATGTAAATACTGGTAAGGTAATCTCACCAGTCTCACCCATTTTACCGCACACTCCGTTGTATGGCACCGTGCGTATTCTTTAGATTTCTGTTTTTCTTAAAAAAATATACAAGCATTCCACCGAGGAGTTTAACTTAAGTGAAAAAATAAGCTAATGATCGAACCTCCTTGAAAATGCATTCGCTCTATACGTTTGTCTCACTTTAATACAAAAATGAGTGCCTAAAAAGAAAGAGACTGTAGTTCTAATTTTCACCAACCGCACATGGAACCATTTGCAAATGCGTGCCATTTTCATATTAGAAAAAGGTTGTTGCGACTTTCCGACTGATATCTAAGTATTTACAAAATGATGAGTTCAAGCAAGGAATTTTGATACTAATATGGAATCTACTCCATCTGAATTCGATTTTTTGATTTTTAAGATATCTGTCTTCTTATCGTAGGGACGATAAGAAGGTTTTGAGACAAGTTTTAGGGTGTCAAAGTAAAGGTTTATACAAGTTTATAACTGACTATCTCCTATTCCACGGAGTATCTCGATACTTGCCCTGTATTGACTAATATGACTGACTATTACAAAAAGTGAGATCGACCGAGGCAAACGAAAGTTGAGAGAGAAATTATAGTACTTACGTCGGTAAACTTGGATAAATGATTAATCTCGATCATTTATGTAAGTTGGTAAAAATAGAAAGAGATTATGTTTCATGTAGCTACCAGATACCTACGCAGTGTAGGCCTGTCGTTTTTAAATAAAATTAATTTTTCGCATTTTTCTCTAGATATACATCTTTCAAATATACATTCAAAAATATGTCTCTTAATTCTTTTACCATAAACTTATTGTCTCAGTGTTACAATCAACTACCTACTGTAATTTATGATGTACTTAACCGAAAATGAAAATAATAAAATGGTAATGAATAAAAAAAATCTGAAATATTGATTCTTCAATGAAAACACTTGAGCATAAAAAAAATTACTTTTATATATATCTGTATGTTGCGAAAGAAGTTTTCAGTTGTGTTAAAGCACACCAAATTTTTTTATGGAAGGGAGGACTAACGAGCATACATACGAGTCAACCTTATGGTCAATATATTCGATATACATCTAAACTAATATTATAAAGAGGAAAGATTTGTATTTTTGTGTGTATGTTTGTAATGAATAAACTTAAAAACTACTGTGCTGATTTCAAAAATTCTTTCACCATTGGAATGCTTCATTCACCCTGAGTAACATAGGCTATATTTTATTGTGATTAATTATATTTATATTGCGCGGGTGCAACCGCGGCGCTGTGCTCGTATATATATATATATATATATTTAACAAAGTACATAAACTATCACGTATTTTTGGAATGGCAGTGTCTACAAGCAAAACAACAAAGTACATATATTCCTAAATGACGCGCCAGATGAAAAATATTTATTATAAATAAGGTAAGTATGTTTTTGAAATATTTTTAAAGAAAAGTTTAAAGTTAACTTTAAATCTTTTATACAAACAGCAATTGTAATATCCAAGGAGTTTTTTTATTAAGAAAACCATAATTCTCAATATGTATGTACAATTCAAGTCTATTCTACAAATAAATATACAATATTAATATCAAAGTTTTTATGACTATAATATAAGCAAGTTGTTGTAATTGCCAAATCAATAAATGTCTAATTCAAATCTAAAAGTGATGTATTTTTAGGTTCTTCTTCAAAAAAAAATTTATATGCCCTGAAACAAACAAATTTAAAAAAAAATTAAATTTTTTAACAAAATATTATCTATTTTAATTGCGTTTCTGAGAAGAAAAACGCCCAAGAGATAATAAGACCATGAATGCAGTGGAAAGATGACATTCAGTAAGTTGCTGGCACCAAATGGATTTCAAACAGCGCAAGACTGAGACAGGTGGCAAAGTCTAAAGGAGGCCTACACCAAATTGGTTGAGAATGGCTAAAAATAAAGTATTGTGTTTCCAGTATTTTGACAATTTTAGGATTGGGAAATATTTTTTACAAACCAATCACACTTACAGTCGATGAAGAGAGTCTGTTTATCATCAATATATCAACAAGCTAGATCATATTACACTCAAATTTTTAACTACTTTTGGTCCAAAATTTTGTTGAAATAGGTATTTATATTTTTAATTTCAAAAAACACCACTATCTCTTAGTGATATTCTTGATTAGTTGGGTTAAACGTAACAAAAGAACCTTCCATCACAAACTTGTCTTCTAAGTTCTAACTGAATTCTGAAACCTCATTTCAAATAATTGTAAATTCACTAAATAGTCTTGCCATTAACCAAATGAAACATAAGATTATAAAGTTATATGACGTAACGTTCTATTTCGTGAAGTTGAAGACTCCTTGATGTTCCAGAAAGACTATACATCAATAAAATAAATAAATAATGTATGCTTATCAAAAATAAATTACCTTTTCCATTCAATTCCCATACCAATAAAGCTAAATGTAAGAAATCCATGCCACAGGACTGTAAAACGTGATTCGGGTTCTCTTTTGTGGCCAAAATTTTTGTGTGTCCGTCGATCCAAGCGGTACACTTCTCTAAACTTCCGTAACATTTTTTAAATCGCACTCTAATCGTTTACGAAAAAAAATGTAAATGTAAATATCTTGTCTTTTATAACTGAATACTTACCACTTATTACATATTACATTTGTTTTTGTCAGTTGTCATAAATATAGTCAATTGTCACCGAGAGTTGTCATTTGAGGTTTTTAAACCGACTAATCTATAGCGTCATTTGAGGTTTTTAAACCGATCAATCTATAGCAAAAAAATGATACCTACTTTATAACTCTAGATATTAGAACGTATTCATGATAAATAAACCTAAATTACAGTACCTATTATATTAAACATATATTTTGTATATCACCTATAAACTCTAAACAAAAGCGAAAACCACCCAGATCCATCCAAGTATTATAAATATAAAATAATTAAAACAATTTTGTTTTTCAGAACATGTTACCAGGCAAACGGTGATTGATCAAAATATTTCTACAAGCTCAAAGTCTAAAAATAATTTAAACCTGCCTGATGTAACTTTATGAGTTAAAAACAAATACAAGTATTATATTTTAAAATTTTTCTTTTTTTATTCATGCATTCCTACATCCCCCTAGAAAACCTAATCTATATAACAGTAGTATACATATACACGATACACCTATATATACGTAGGTACCTATAATATAGGCTTTAGTTCAAGGGATTTGATATCAGACAGCGACACTGGCTACGTTCTACATAACGCCCGCAACGCCATCGACCACGACCGCTGAAACTGCCGTTCCACTAACGTAAAAAGGCCGCGGGCGTTATAGGCAAATGTTATAGGTGGAACGCACATCTTGAGCGGTGTGTGCTCCCAATATGGCGGCATGGTGAAATAAAATATCACTACATAAAGGAGTTAGTGAATAGGATACTGATGATAATATCTCAGATATATTTACAAAGTCACTATTTATTCAGAAACATACTTACTTTTGTACTAAGTTAAATTTGATTTAAATAATTTGTACTTACTTAAGTTATGATCTTGTTATGATTATATAAGTATAAGATTTTAAAATATCAGGAAGTATTTTATTAAAACAATAAGTTAGTTTTGGTTAATGTTGAACTAAGTTTGTTAGAATACTGTTCTATATCTTAGCTATTACACTCATTATTATTAGATCCACTGCAATTTCAGTTTCAGGATTGTAAAGTTATTTCTTTCGTCGCCATCGTTGTTTTTCGAATTCCCGCTACGTTTTGGTGAAAGCCCACTCTGACCCACGAATATTTTGTGGGCGCGAACAGTGACGTCATCTATGACGTCGAGCGATCGCTGGCGACGACCACGGGCCTTAGGTGGAACAATACAGAGGGTGTTACAATCGTTGCGGGCGTTTAGTGGAACGTACCCACTGTTCCATAAAGGCTGACAAAAAATATCGTGAGTGGGCTCTCTATTCCCACTATATTATTATACTCTTGCGGCAAATTTTACGTATGGTAACAATTTACATATGTCGAAAGACGTCTATAAATAAGTGGTTTAAATTTATTTTTAAGGACATAACAGCCGTTCACAATAATGAAAATACATATAGGTATGATGTACTAATTGTCAAACCGAAACAAAGTTTGTAGATATTGGCGTACAAACAAAAGTAACTGGAGAAGAATTAGAAAAAACATTACATGATTGACGTCGAGACAAAAGGATTTTGCAACAGAAATTAATTAGAAGGAATAAACGAGTCGGTAGTATGTGTGAAATGTTAAATTTATTATACATTATTATGATAATCGCTTGATTGGAGATACTGTAATAGATATTTTTATAATAATAATAATAACGTTTATTTCAGGATCATTCCCATAGCTTTGTTAGTAGACTTTTTCTTAAAAACTAGTGTTAGTAAGTAGTAAGTGTTAGTAGTAGTGTAAGTAAGTGTTAGTAAATAACAATAATAATTGACTTAAACTTAGTATAATAACTGCCTTTTCCCACCTCCCAAATACTTGACGTGCATTGCCGTCCAGTGCCTGAGAAATGCCCCATCAAACCTCTCGGCTACAGTATTTAGGACACTGTTGGGGCCGCCACGCACACGTCGCCACAGGGACGTTACTCGTTTCCGCATTATAGCGTAAAAATCATCCAGGCGGTTTTCGGCGAGCATTCCCGAAGCGCCGCAGTGACGCGGCAAACCCATCAATGCCCTAATGGCATTATTATATCGGACACGTAGGACGCCGTAAGCCCTCTTAGTATACACGATCCACAGGCTGCAAGTGTAAAATGTTTGGCAATAAGCCTTAAACAATGTGACTTTCACATTTTTTGTACACCTAGCAAACCTGCGCACTAACATGTTACTTCTGACTGCCAGCGCCCTACGTTCCTTTTCTATGTCCATGTCATCCCTGAGATCCGCCGTGACCCAGTGCCCCAGGTACTTAAATTTGGTTACCGTCCTGAGCGGTGTACCACTTATTGTTACTTGTGGTGTGACTGAATAACATTTAGTACCTGCCTTGAATATCAGAAGTTCGCACTTAACCGCGTTGTGCCTGAGACCATGGGCCTTCGCATATGTCTCACATATGGCCAACAGTTTTCTGAGGGCACCGATCGAAGGACTCAGCAATACCATGTCATCCGCGTAACTAATATTATTTATATAGGTACCGTCTATAGAACAGCCAACCATAGCGTTACTGAGCTCCACAACCAACTGATTGACATACAGATTGAAGAGCTTTGGTGAGGTTAAAACCCCCTGCCTCACCCCACACTTCAGCTTATATATATATTTTTAAAAACCAATTTGCTTCTACTCTACCTTTTGTGTTATTCCAAAACGAAATTAGTAATGTAAATAATGCTGTAATAATGCAAAATTGGAATATAAAAAAGGCCTGTTCTACATTATTAAAATTAGCTTTATGTGTAAGACAGAGATAGTATTACCATTAGTATGTGTCATCTCTTTCTAATATGTTCTTTCGGGCAACACTTCTTGGTAAGCATTCCAATAATTATCATAATAATATAGTTCAATGATGACGTCTCACGTCTGAAGTCTGGACCCTGTTCATGGCTACCAACTTGGGGGTTTTTCCACCAAACTTAGGGGGATTGTTGCCCAGGAGATTTTTTAGAGGGTAAATTATTCAAGATTTTTTTAAAACACCATTCTATACAATTTATATTAAAGTCTCGAACTCAACCAAACAACTAAGCTAAATTTAAACTACAAACGTGGCTTTAACTGGAATATAGGAAAAATAAAAAGAAAATAAGGAATTAAGTTTGAACTAAATTTGAAGAAAGAAAAGGTATTATAAGGTCATTAATTAATGTATGTAAATGTGTAAAATTCACCCGTATAAATACAACAGCTATTTCATTCTACTTGAATGTATTTTTAATTAATATTTGAAATTAATTAAAAATTAATTAAAAAATTAATTTATTTATCCAACAAAAATTTTAGGAGCTTTTAATCGATATTTAGGTAAATAAGGGGTATTTGAAGTTGGTTCCAGGGGAAAATTCTGTAGGAGTTGGCATCACTGACTCTGGTAATTCTTTCTTATTCTGTCATCCAGCGTTAAGGAGGTTGCGTCGAGTGGCCGGTGTTCATTCTTTCATTAAACAATTAATAACTGAAGTGAAATTGATATCGATATAACATGAATCTACCGGGAGATATACAGGCAGAAGTGCTTGGAATAGTTTACGAATTTCTTTTATCGATCAATAAACCATTGGCGCAAAAATTTCAAGCTAAGACCCAAGCGGTAAGTTAACCACATTTTTGTTCACCACGTGTGAATTTTTTATAGCCACGCGGAATTATTATTTTTAATGTTTAAACATTTAACCTTTTATAACGTAGCTTTAGTAGCTTATACCTGATTGTTCTATTGTGCAGTGATACTAATATTATGACATTTATAAATTATTGACGCACAGTCGTTCCACTATGACAACGTGATTACTCCATTATACTTATTGAGGTTGTGCTTTGATGTATCACGATAACTATCTTACGAATAACGTATTTGTAAGTGATTAATGGCATATTTCTTTTTAGAAATCTACTCCAGGATTACCATCACTGACAGATATAATAGTTCAATATAAAAAGAACAAAAATAGAAATACTCCAGTAAAACAACAAAACAAAAAGCAAGGTGAAAGGTTAGTGTCTTATTATTACTTTTAAAGCATATTCTTCTGTTTGTATAAGTTTTAAAACTTGCATAACTATTTAATTATCAATTATTTTTTTTAGTATATATTATATTAGTAGGTATCTCAAATCATTTAATGTGTTTTTAAATGTTATTAAAATTTTATTATAGTATAACCTCATTCTTATTTTTATTAAGTCTTAACTAGTCATAACTATTTTTTTAATATAGTATCATATCTTAAATATTGTAATGAAATTAATTTTAGCTTGTGTTTTCTTTCTTGCTCTTTATTTTTAAGCTACCCCTGAAATGAAAGTGAAATGAATATAGTGAGATATGGTGAAGACACACATGTCTTACTTATTATTTATTTTAAATGCATGCAGGATAATTAGCCTTGTGCATTTATTATTTTTTTGAGAACAAACCCTATGTACTCATTGTACATTAAACATGAGATATTTGACTAGTAGGTATAAACAAAGTTAATTTTTTTAAAAGCAAATGCAGTAAACAAAACTGGAACTAGTTTAATGCTGGTGATAATTAAGAAATCTTAACGAGAATAAAATGCAAAATGCTAAAAATATTGTAAGACGGTTTAAAAAACACTAAAGTGACAAATTATTAAAAAAAACTAAGTAGTTTATATGCTGTACGGCAAGGTTTTTAAGAATTTTTTTTTATTTCTTTTAAATTGTCTAACATTTTATTTGAAAATTAGTTCATATTAGTGATGCAACGAATACTACTTTTACGAATACGAATACGAATACGAATATCAAACCTACTATTCGGCGAATACGAATATCTCGCCATGGTAATCAAAGACTTATTTATTTGAATAATGTTTACTCTTCTAATAATTAAAATTTACAACAGGCAAATTTTTATTTAAAAAACATAAAATTTGTAGATTTTCTGGTTTTAGGCGATTTCTTTTTTCAGTCTGGATGTTCCCAGCCGTTGAAAAAAGTCTTTCCGAGGCGACTGTACATGGCTTCAGTGAAAAATATTTTTGGGCGAGCTTTTTCCGACTTGGAAAATGGACATCTTCTCGCCAAAAAGCCAGTGAATCAGCAGTCGGCGATAAATTTGGGAGCTTTAGATAAGCATCTATCTCGTTTTTAGTTTGCGAATCCCCAGAAAAAATATTAATATTAATATATTAATAATGCGTACAAAAATATTAGTTTTTAAATATTCGTATTAGTATTCGCCGAATACGAATATTCGGTAAATGTCTTCTATTCGGCGAATACGAATATTCGTATTCGTATTCGTTGCATCACTAGTTCATATGTATAACCTATACCCATACTACATACACATTTAAACATTCTAAATATACATACATATTATGACAACTTGTGTATATTGCTTATGACAATCTGTATATCCCTTCATTGTCGTTATATCTGGATTTGAATAACAAAATATTTTGTTTATTTGTTATTTATTTGCAAAATACATTTTGTGATTAAATATATTAACAATACATTTAAATCTTGAAAATATATTGTAACACTTCTTTTACAGTTCTGATGATTCTAGTGATGAAGATGAACAACCTCAAAAAAAAGCTCCACAAGTGAACGGAAAAACACCATCAAAGGTATGACTTAAATCATTATAAATTATTATGAACATAAAATATATTATTATTAATTTTATTAAAGTATTATGGGAACTTATATTAAAATGATGTAAAATTGAATATTGATTCTAAATGATATGTCTATATAATATATCGTCACTACCTCTGATTTCTTTTGTGTAAGTATTTCTTTAATTTATTTTGTGGGGATGTTTTTTGTTAACAGTTTTCATTAAATTTCAGCCACCTGCAGTCCCCCAAAAAAAGAAAGAAGATTCTTCTAATGATTCTGATAGTAGTGAGGATAATGCAACACAACAACCTAAAAAACAGCCAGTTAAGCCACAAGTGGTGAATTCTACACCAAAAGCAGTGAAAAAACAGGATTCATCTGATGATAGTTCAGATTCAGAGGATGAAAAGGCTAAATCACAAGTAAAGGAGACTCCAGCCAAATCAAATGCAAAGGCCAAGGCAAAGCAATCTTCAGATAGTGATGAAAGTAGTGAAGGCGAAAAACCTAAGCAAGAACAGAAACCCATTCCTAAAAAAACACCAGCTAAAACAAAACCCATCCAGAATAATAAAGTAATAGCTAAAAAGTCTTCCTCAGAAGATAGTGATGACAGTAGTGATGATGAACCAAAATCAAAACAGAAACAAATATCTAAACCTACACCAGCTAAAGCTACCCCAGTTTCAGCTAAAGCTAAAGCTGTAAAAGAGTCTTCTTCAGATGATAGTGATGACAGTGAAGATGAGAAACCGAAACAAAAACCACAACCTAAACAAAAACCTTCTGTAAAAGCTACACCAGTTAAAGCTCCAGCTAAAAAGTCCTCTTCAGAAGAAAGTGACTCTGAAGATGACAAACCCAAAGCTGTTCAGAAACAAATACCAAAAGTTAAACAAACTACAGCCAAAGCAGTTCCTAAAAAGGAATCTTCTGATGACAGTGATAGCAGTGACGATGAAAAGCCAACACAAAAACATGCAGTAAAACCTGCACCTAAACTTGCTGCTACCCCGGCAAAATTACAAGCTAAAGAGTCTTCAGATGACAGTGATGAGAGTAGTGATGATGAACCCAAAAAAGTTCAAAAGCCAGCAGCAGCCAAACCTCCAGCTGCCCCTGTAAAAGCCAAACAAGCTTCATCAGATAGTGATGAAAGTAGTGATGGAGATGCACAAAAAAATAAAAAACCAGCACCAAAACCAACACCAGCAAAAAAACCACAAAAATCATCCTCATCTGATGACAGCAGTGAAGAGGAACAAAAACCAGCTCCCAAACAACAGGCTAAAGCAACACCCATACAAAAGGCTAATGATTCATCATCTGACAGTGATAGCGATGATGAAAAGCCTAAAGCGACCCCAAAACCAGTCAAGAACAAGAAAGAATCATCTGATGATAGTGATAGTGACGATGATAAACCCAAGGCTGCCAAAGTGCCAAAACTCTCAGCTACTCCAGCAAAGTCCCTTAACACACCAGCTAAAAAAGAGGATTCAGATAGTACTTCTGATGACAGTGATGAAGCTCCATCTGCAACTAAAATAGTTAAAAAGGTAAGCCATATTATATATTTTTTTTTAACCGACCTTCAAAAAAACCAAAAAGGAGGTTATCAATTCGACGCGCTTTTTTTTCCGATGCTCCGCTCGTACATCGCCAGTTGTAGACCGATTTGGATAAGTGAGGTGTCGAACGATAGGGTAACTCGTCAAAGTGGTCCCATTTTTTTTTAGAATTTTTACGATCAATAGTTTTCAGGATATTGAAGGAATAGTTTCACAACCGGGCGAGAAATCGCTGAATTCCGCGCGACCATGTTGTGCTTATTTGCTTATAACTCTATGATTTATGAATCCTTATCGATGAATTAGATGTTATTCGATTTAGTATTAAATTTGCAACAAGAGATAATAAGAATCAAGATAATTTGATTTATAGTTTTAGAGATATTGAGGTTATAAAATAAAAAATTCTAAAAATCTTCCATTAGTTCGCTTTAGCAATAGAGATGTCCATGTTATATTAAATATTTACTAATTATAATAAATTCATTTTATTAACAGTCATGTCAAGCTTTTTACGGAATTTTATGAAAATTTTAGCCATATATTTGATGTTATGGAGCAAAACTTGTCAACAGAGAAAAACATGTCATACGTTATTGTTTACGCGTCCAGTTTAGATCTCTATATCTCGATGTAATATCAGTTTATATCGATGACTTATATATCATTTTATAAAACATTAAAAGGGTCATATATGATAGTAAAATCAATAAGGTAGAAGAAATACTTCTACAGATAGAGAGAATATAGTAACTGAGTTCCTACGGTAAATCACAATGTGCGTTCACTTGCTTACTATAAAACACCATGAAAACTTAATTTATATGAACGATATTACTTAAATTTTTAGTATTAAACGATTCAGTTATGCGTCTTCTTATTTTCATTAATTTTAAATTATTAAATTAAATTAATTAAATTAGTTTTTTATTGTATAAGGTAAGCGTAAAGTCAGAGCGTCCATATCAGTTTCGTTTTGATGGTATGATAACCAACTATACGGTTTAGAAGAGCCACTCAAAAGTATAAAATAAATTAATTTTAAGCAAAAAAATAAAACCGACCTCAAAACGCACTGAAAAGTAAAAAATAAATTTTGTATTATAAATGAACTTACTATAAATAAAAGACGTAAATAGTGTTAATAAATAAAATTCTACCAGGGCATAAAACTTTCATGTTGCTTTTTGAAAGGCGGTGCCAAATATAATATATAAATAAAAAGACTGAATGAATATTCCTGGACTTTAATAAAAAAAAAATAGAATGGCTTAGCGCCGCGTTTCAAAGAGCTACATGACAGTTTTAGGCCCTTGTTGAATTTTACACGAATTTTATTTATCAACACTATTTACGTCTTTTATTTATAGTAAGTTCATTTATAATACAAATTTTTTTTTTTTACTTTTCAGTGCGTTTTGAGGTCGGTTTTATTTTTTTGCTTAAAATTAATTTTTATTGATACAACATGTTTTCTTAATAGAATAAAATCTAAAGTGTAAATATAATTTACAGCAACCAGACAACAATAATCAAGGAGGCAAGAAGAGGAAAGCATCTGAAATGGAGGACTCCACACCGGCCAAGAAACCATACAGTAACTTTGTAAAGGTATGATTTAGAGATTAACAATACTATATAACCATTTACTCTCATTAGATTATTTCACTGTCTTGTTTATGTTCTTTTGATTAGGTTGTTTAGAAGAGATTACGTGATAGCGAAAAGGTAACCCATCACAGGCCCACTGTAACCATGTTTTACTTGTATCGTTTTTTTGTATATAAGTGTGTTATAGTGTAAAAATCGTAAAATAAATATTTTTTTATAATATTATATGAATACTAATATTTCATATAATAATTTTAGGGTACAGGTGTAATGTCTACACCAAATGAATCAGAAAAAGCTAATAATAAACCAGTTCCATTTAGGAGAGTTATATCAGAGAAAGTTGAAGTGGATCCTAGACTTAAGGACAATTCATTTGATGCAAAGGTAAATGCCCTAAAATTTTAAAGAGCCAAGGCAACTCTATGTATTCATCCTTTTTTGAAAGTAGATAAAGAAAGATGGCTATATTATTTTGGGCATTTACTTTGATTTTAGAATACATAGGGTTGTCTTGGTTATAAAATATGTTCTTTCTATCAGGAGGGTGAAAATGGTGATCAAGAAAATGGTGAAGATGAAACTGATGGAAAATCAAATGGGTGGGGTGGAAATAGAGGCCGAGGCGGATTCAATAGGGGTGGTTTTAATGACAGGGGAGGACGGGGAGGTTTTAGGGGCCGAGGAGGTTTTAATGACCGAGGCGGAAGAGGTGGTCGTGGTGGTTTTGACCGTGGCGGAAGGGGCGGCAGGGGAGGGGAAAGAGGAGGATGGGGAGGGGGTAGAGGAGGAGACAGGGGTGGTAGGGGAGGCAGAGGAGGAGACAGAGGTGGCAGGGGAGGTCGCGGTGATAGGCACTCGTGGGGTGGTGGCGATCGGGGTGGATTTAACAAGAACTTCAATGATAGAAAGAGCTTTGATGGTGGTGAAAATAAGCAAAATAAAAAAATAGTTTTTGATAATTAGGTAAGCAATCCTGTCCAAAAATATTTTTAAAAAAGATAGTTGTAACACCTAATAACTTTTACTAGTAACTAGTGGATGGTAAATAGAATCATGTAGAAGTAGTATCTTTCATCTTTAGATGGTAAGAGATCCAGTGGTTAGACTAAATATAATATTATTTCTATGAAGTAGCATATTAATTAGAGTTATTTTTATAATCAAAATTTTTTACCCTACAACTTGTTTCCAATTTCATAATTTATATTTACTGATTCATTAGTCATCTCATAACGGATACTTACATTTAATGTTCTAAACTGTTTAACTAATGTTATAATAATAGATAAATTTGTTACAGAAAGGTGCGCGTGGTTCTTGGGGTGAGCGTGCAAACCAAGACTTGAAACATACACGTGGCAAGTCATTTAAACATGAAAAAACTAAGAAGAAAAGAGGTTCATATCGAGGTGGTGTCATCGATATGGGTGTGCATTCTATCAAATTTGAAGATTAATGAATGAATTACATAGGTAATTAAATAGACATTTATATTCACCAGTGCTTCAGGTTAGAATAAACATTTGAAATACATGTATGTAAAATTTAGGTATGTAATGTTTACCTAATTTAAAATAATAATAACCAACATTTGTTATACTTCTTACTACATCTCTACATTAATTATAATTTCTAAATTAGATATAAGTCATAATTGTAAATATTCTTATAGAATGTAAGCAGCATTTTGAATTGTATATACTTACCTAGATTTAAATGTTGCGTTCGGATCTATTTTAAATGCTGTTTTAGAAAGGATTGCCTTTTGAGAGGTGATTTAATGATTTTATTTTAATAAAGAATGGTACCTAAGTATGTGATGATTGGTGTTTCTTTTTTTATAAAATAAGGAACAATAAAAATAAATACACAAAATAGCTAACTACGAAATAGTATTTCTACATATTATCATAATTCTTTGGCTATGGCAATTCAGCAAATACCCTCTGACAATTCAATAAGTATTGAGACTGACCGGCCGCTGTCAATCCTTCCAGACCGAATACAATCTACAAATTGAATTCGGAGCAGGGAATCGTAGCGTCTCATTCGTTTACAAGAACACGAGGTTCACTTAATAGTAATTAGTAGTTGCTGATGAAGTTATCAAGACTAGGCCTTTACGTACTTACGTTTTGTTTACAAAAATAATTCAAGATAATAAATTATCAATTATTGTTGCCATTTCACTAATTGAATTAAAAAATAAAACTGATATCAAATTGAAGTAAAAAATAAAATTTGAATTTTATTTATTTATACATACTAGGATTTTTTATAATATAAAATAGCCTGCATCTCATTTTTTTATGAAAAATTCTAACCACATACATATTTGTTTTATTAACTGAGATGGAGACCGCCACTCTAGATTATTGTTTTTGGAGTACGAACTATAGGAAAACATTTAATTCTTATATTTTAAAGTGTCAAAAATCATCAAGATCTAGAATTATGCTGGATGCTATCAGAACCGCATCCATGGCTAAGTGGTTAACGCGTCTGTGTGTTACACCGGAGATCCTGGGTTTGAATCCCGGGGAAACAAATGTATGTTTCAGTTGGGTATGCACAGAAGGCTGAACACCTTGCCTGTAAAGAAAATGATCAGTGAAACATATATATATTACATGTATGTCCCCATGCCCCTCTAGGGATTACGGGATTTCAAGTCTAATAATAATAATTTTTAGATTCTGATTTAGACAGGCTATAAATTTTTAAATAATTCAATTGAGGATCAGTACCGTTTTTTGTGGAGAACGCAGATTTATAGAGCTAATCCTTAACATACAATGCAAAAATTTTTGTTCTGCAATAATAATTGACGAAGTTATGACCAAATTACTATCTAAGTTTACCGCGGTAGCTATGACGTCATTGTGACTGTCGCCGCCTTATAGCGATAAGGCGCGCCCTATTTTGATTGGTTGATTGCGCCTTAACGCTATAAAGGTACGGCCTCATGCAGCCGCTCGACGCTCCTTTGCAGCGACAGATCTTGTCACGTGATATGGAACACCAAAGCTGAAAATGTTGAGCTTTATTGATACATATCACGTGACCAGGAAATCAGCTTTTTTTCAGCTATGTTGACGCTACTACGCTACTGTTCGCCGCGGCGATTATTAGCGCTACTTTTTAGAGTTGTGGAAATTCAAAATAGTGTCACGTGACCAGATTTGTCGCTGCAAACGAGCGTCGGGCGGCTGCATGAGGCCATACCTTAAGGCGGCGACCGTCCAAGTGACATGATACGCGCCGCGGCACCCGTGTACATTTACAGGAACGGTACATGTTTATAACTTAATATCTTCGTAAGTAATGGTCCGATTTGGATAATTCAAAAAGATATAACATAAAGAATAATGTGGATACTAGTTCTATTGAATTTGCGATAACAGTACTGATCCTCATTGTTTCAAATGGTTTATACTTTATAGTAATAATAAGTAATTATTGTTGTATTTTGTATTGAAGATCGGTTAGGATAAATATTGTTCTGTGGTGAATGCCATCAAAAGACAAAATTTAAGTTTTCATTTGAATGTGTCAACCACAGACTAAAAAGATTTCAATATTCAATGTATTAAGTGTTAATAAGTACCTACCTATTATTTTAAAACCTAGAGGTAGGTAGTTTTAACCTACCTCTTGTACAAGTGTATTTGATTCGTTTTGTAAACATTGTAATAAAAGCTAAGGCGTAAAGTATTTAAAATCCTATAAAATGAAAAAAACTTTTATTTTGTTATTACTTAATGCTTTTGTTTAGTTATAAAATGATCGTCATGTTTCTTACAATTTGCTTTGTCGATATTGTGTTGTTAAATTGAAATAATCGTTCAAAGTGAGGTAGTGTACATTATTGTTTGCCATTATGCCTGTTCAACAAATAAACGTGAAAAATTCAAATGAAATTGAAAGTTGGGAATGGGGTGGTGGATGTGGCAAGGAGACCATACGTACAGGGTCTGGAAGCAGTCAGACGTCCTGCAGTAACTCTAGTGGAGATATCTGCAGAATTTGTCACTGCGAAAGCGAAATACATAACCCACTGTTGGCACCTTGTTATTGTTCTGGTAAGTTTTTCTGATAATTTTTGTATTTGTGGTTCAATAATAAACAGC
This sequence comes from Aporia crataegi, assembly GCA_912999735.1. Taxonomy (NCBI): domain Eukaryota; kingdom Metazoa; phylum Arthropoda; class Insecta; order Lepidoptera; family Pieridae; genus Aporia; species Aporia crataegi. Next base: position 2,224,611 of record OU538742.1, read on the forward strand.
CTTAAATATATTGTTACTTAAATAATCGAATGTAGAATTGTAGCAATTTAAGTTGCACATTTTGAAAAATTATTTGATCTCATTTTGTGTTCATGACAAGTGGTAGATCAGGTTTAAAACTCTTTAAAAGGTCTTCTATAATTCAAAGACATTTCAAAGATATTCAAGAAGAAGCTATATATTATTAGGCAGTGAGTCTTTTAATATGTACATTTGTATGAGCATTTTTATTTTAATTTTATTTTATTGTTTATTGATACATTTTTTTGAGTTAGTCGAAGAAGTTGAGATCTTATTATATTTTTACAGGCAGCTTAAAATATGTCCACCAGAGCTGTTTACAACAATGGTTGACAGCATCAGAAACAAGATCATGTGAACTGTGCAAATTCAACTTTATAATGCATACAAAGATTAAACCATTTAATGAGGTAATATTATTTATCAATTTCAGTGAATTTTTTAACAGTTTTCTATAACTAATCAAAGAAGTTTATACCAGATACCAATAACTTCATCTGCATACAATTGATTAAATTTATGAGGTAAAATCACTCAATCATTTTGACGAAATTGAGGAGAATTAGTAGGAATAAAATTTTAAGATACTTAAATATATGTATAGCTTTACCTATTCTAAAAATGTAAATCTAACTAACTAACCATTGTTAAGTTGTTTGATGAATCCTACTACAAATTAAGATTAATAATATTTAAACATAAGAGTGGATAAGAGTGGATACTATATTCTTCAGGTATCTTAATCATACGGTAAATTTTAAGGCTTCTAGTTCAAGTATACTTGAATGTTAGTAAGAGATGAGCTAAAAAAATAGTTTAATATCTATTGTAAGTGAAGTCATGAATTATAGTGAGTTGAAAATAAGAAATAAGAATTTACAATATAATCCTGGTTATGAAATTATGGTGTCAATATGTGGTATTCACTGCAACAATAGTATACTATAAACATTTTGATTAAAGAAGAAAATTTTACATTTTATGTACCTTCAGCATACATTATATGTTGATGAATAAGCAGGGTGTATGTTAATATGCAGTGTGCTGAATTAATACTCAATAATTGTGTTAATCTTTTTTAAAGATTTGTAAAAGTTGCAGAAACATCTTTAAAAAAGTCTTTAATTTTTTAAAATAACTTAAAAGTCTAATATGTCATTAAAGTGTTGCAGAAAACACCTTTAAAAGCAATTTTAATGCTCCTCTATATTTATTCACCAAACGTAAGACAATTAATTTCTAGTCTTAGTAAATTTTACAATAAAAAATTGTTACTGCTAAGATAATTAATCTTGTACTTTATAGCCAATTAAAAGCTAATCATATTTTTTTATTACAATCAGTAACACAGTTTAATCATCAATTCAATGCAAATTTTCAATGCTATCATTAAATTTTTAAATTTAATAATTAATCTCTAATTGACTGATTAAACTATGTTTGTTTAAGTGGCGTCTTTTGGAGATGTCGGGTGTCGAAAGGCGGCGTCTTTGCTGCGCTGTGTTGTTCCACTGCGTAGCCGCACTTTGCGTCATGTGGTCGCTCTTCGTACTTATAGAGCGAGCGGTCGAGGAGGTCAACAAGGGACAGATCGGTAATTCTCACTTCATAAGGGCATGAGACTTATATAGATTTGCTTACTTATATAGTCATAATCATTTAAAAGCGAGGGCACATATACAAATTAATTTATAAATCCATGATCATGGTATGGCATATACAAACTGAAGAAATTTAGTAGATAATTATGTTGGATTGCATTGCTGTTCTAACATAACAAAACTTGTTTTATTGAAAACGTTAGAACTTATCTGAGATAAGTGGTAACAAATATAAAAAAATTAATAAGGATTAATCTGGGGTGGTTCTTTAATTATATTATTATTATAAATAACGTTATGGCATAACTATATAAATAACTTGAGTTAGAAATCACATGCAACCTCCAATAAGTCCCCTAACAATTATTGTCAATGTCAATCCAAATTCGCCACAGTACAAGAAAAATAAGTTTTTGAAAATGGAATAAGAAATCGGTAATGTACGGTTTCAGCTTGGCCCTTCTGGACGAAGCTTGTTGTTGTTGCGGTGGGTTTCACCGGCGGAGCCGTGTTCATGTATATACAATGTCGCCAGTACCTACACTTGTGCAATCGCTGGCGAGCTCACAATAGGTAAGTTGTTACGGTCTCTGCTGCCAAGTGTGTCTTCACTCTTTCATGACTGTATTCAAAGTGTTTACGGAAACAAAACAATAATCTTGACGGAGAAATGTGTTTTTTTAATTACAGCCTGTTCAAGATTGCAAATATATTTAATACTAGCTGCACCTCGCAGTTTCACCCGCGTTAATTTCGTCGTAACGTGACGTCGTTTCGTGAACGTAGCTAATCTTAAATGGTAGACATTCTTTCATACATATTTTTTGGGTAACTTGAACCGTTTATGCAGCGCACGCAACGAAAGCCCACAAATATGCATAATTTTCCCTGTTTTAGCAACATTTTTTGATGTTATATAGCCTAAAACCTTCCTTCACTCGATAAATGGACTATTCAACACAAAAAGAATTATTCAATTCGAAACAGTAGTTCTTGAGATTAGCGCGTTCAAACAAACAAACTCTTTCAGCTTTATAATATTATTATAGATTTATGTTATTATATTTTAGTGAGTTTCAATAAAAAGTAAAAACATACCAACATTTTTCTAAGGCTCAGATTCATAGACTACTACTTCACTTTGATGAAAATCGACTTTCAACCAAAAAACACGACCAAAAATCTAGCTGCTATTATATTCGTAATTTTTTACATTTGTAAATGTATTATTTTTACTTTGATAGAATATTTTTTGTCTTAACAGTTTAATTAATTTTTTACGAATCTAAAAATATAGAATCTAATAGGTAGGTTAGCGTTTAAAGCATAGATTAGTTAAAGCTTGTAAAGATGGATGTCAAGTCGCGACTATCAAAATAAAAATAGGATTTATAAATAGTTAAATAGATAAAAAATTGGTCAAACGGTATTGGAAAAATATTTCTCTACACGAAAGAATCCTCTCGTTCGCGCATATCTGCTTAGGTTTCATAAATTAATATGACGTAACAAAAACAGTCTACGTACGTGCGAATTTTTTTATGTGTACAATTAATTAAGACCACATTTTCAAATAATGTGAAGCTGAGATCATTACATATACTTGAATTTTTAAGATCAAGGTTTGCTGACGTCAAATATTATCAATACAGGTCGCATCGGCTTCACTCCGTGTAATCGTTACTGGTGCCAATTCTGATGTACAACTCTCTAATGTCTAATCATAGTAATAATAAGTAACGTCTCTAATTTTAGTTTATAGTCAGTTTACACGTATTAATTAGGCAAGTGATTAACTGAATTTCAACTTGATTTTAGCTGAATTCTCGCGTAAACAATCACTTAACAGCATTTAAGTCACAGGTGCTAAGTTAACGATTAAGTGAGTGATAAAGTAGAATAGAATCGAGTCTATTTTTTGGTTAAGTAACCACCGCCCGCGGGCGGTGCGAGCTACTAAATTTGCTTTTAGTTCTCGTTTGAACGCAACAATTTAGCGAAATCGGTGACAGCTGCCTACCATTGTGACCAAACTAAATAGATTTTAAGTTAAATAGGTAAGTGTAAATACTCGACTACTTAAAATTTAGTTAAAATCAAGTTGAAATTAAGTTAGTCACTTTACTACTTAATACGTGTAAACAAGCCATTAATGATTTCTTAAATTTAACACACACACACACACCCACCCACTAACAGATAACATAAATTCCACACATCCTCACACCATTATTACATATTACCCTCACTAATGCTCACTTTACGTTTCAAATACATATTTGTAAATTATCTGTCTCAAATTCTCTTTATATTTTTCTATATTTTAACTCATTTTTGGCCTTGTTATAAATTTTAAATCATGTATCTATATTTTTAGTATCGCTGTAACGGTAAATAAATATTCTGCTATACCTTCGAACTAAATTTAGCAATCAGTACATATGACAGCACTAAAATTGATTTGGATATAATTTAACTAAATTACTATAGTTAAGTTAGTGTACATCAGAATTATTGGTGTCAATATGTATATTCTTAACTAAATAATAACCTTTTCATGGTTAGATACGCCAATAAACTGTTTAAGATCCGTTTAAAAATAAGCGAGTTTCGAGATAGTTTGAGACGCTTTAAATTATATTAATTACTTAGTTACGTAGTGTCAGTAATTTCTCAAGTTTTCAGTAATTTCTCAACTTTTTAATCTCTTGTCTCACACCATAGTGGAAGCATACTCATAAAAGATTGAGACTAGAAGGAAGATAATTTTTCTAATTGGCATAATATCAATATTTAATTTGTATCCATCAAATCTTCTGATAATTGATCATTATTAACCGTGACATAGAAACAGACAAGCCAAAATCTTAACATGATTATTTACTTCTATTATTGTTATACATTATCTTAGTATGTATTAAATATAACACAACGACTGTTGCATGTTTGTGACTCTTCGCAGATGCCTCGCGAATTTCATTGTAGTTTATTACTGGTCTCATAAAATGGAACTAACATGAAAATATTATGTAGACACATTGAAGATATAGGAAGGCCTATTAAATACATAAATAAAATGTTTTTACACGATATACATACACAAATAAATTTTGTTTTTTGACGAATTAAAAGTTAAATCGTATGTAATGTTATTATATAGGAGTTACGCGAATAACGCAATTAACTACGAAATTTAATACGAAACTATGATTCGAATTATTCATATATTCGGAAATATATGAAGTTTATAGAATAGATTAATTATAGGTATCAAATGTTACTTATATAATTTTTGTAATTAGATCAGCTGGCTTTTTATGTTTTCGTTATAATTTAGTGAAGTCAAAGATGTTTTTCAAAGCTATTCGTGTTTGTTAGACAGTCTGCTGAGTCATTGATTATTTATCAATTCAGATCAGTTTGTTTACAACGTATTGCCAACGAAATGTCTTACGTCAGTCTAAGATATAATATTTCGAAAGTGTAGAACGGTATGCCATAAATGTCTAGAAGCCGGTGGCGTCATCGTCAAGGTGACTGCACCACTTCGACCATTAGGCCAATTAATATATATTTATTAAATAAGATTACCGCCTCAACAATGGTTTCTGCGTTTGACATTCACAATGTTGTGGTGTTAGAGGATAATCTGGAATGAATTTAAATCCAGCGAATTTACGATTTTTGGTTAGATAGCCTCGCATGATTAATTGTTTGTCAAGAAAATAATAATTGGGCCATACTAGGGGTTACGGCATTTCATATCTGATTTTCTATATACATTTGACTTAAACTTTAACTTTACTAAAATGGTTAATTTCGTCGTAACGTGATGTTATATAGCCGTATATGTTGCATGCACAAACATCCAAACATCCTCATAAACATTTATGATATATAGTAAGGATATACGTGTAACTCTAATGGTTTTTGCAGTGCACGCCAGAATAGCTCGCAGATGGCAGAACTATTCCTACTTACTTGACACTTATCGTAATATTTTGGACAATTCCTATGTATATATCTGAAGCTATGTTATTGTAAAGTTTCATTAAAATCCATTCAGTAGTTTTTACGTGAGAGAGTAACAAACATCCATTAGTACATAAAAACTTTCGCGTTTATAATATTCGTTAGGATTCAAACTATACATTTGAATCGATAATTTTCTTCCCTTGGTGAATAAGAAACTTGAAATTCTTCAAAATAGTATCATTGTGAAAGTGTATCAAACACATTATCAAAATTATGCAATTATACAATTATAAAATTAGTTTTAAATAATATAACGAGATATAATATAATAATATAGAGAGACGTTTAAAAAATTATGAGGTATTCATACCTGGATTTAATTAATTTGACTTTCTTGGCGCAAAAACATTATAAAATTCAAAGACTCCTAGCATGACAGATAATTTAATGGCTGTTTCTCAAACTCGTTATTTTATTTTAACTTCGGCTTAAACTTTGTCATCTGTAACAAAAAATTATGTGTAGTTTTTCTGTGATTTCCTCACAAATGAAAATAATCGCATCAGCTGGCAATACCTCAATGCGTTGTCAGCTGATGTCATAAACATGTTTGTAATTCAAGAACTATATACATAGAAGATGTATCGAATCGCAGCTGACGCCCAAGATGTTTTTAAATAGATGTATCATGAAATTATAAATGATGTATCTTAACCATTCTACAAAGCTTCGTTTGGTGGAACCTTGTCGTAACAATCTGTTTCTGGCTCGCGTAATATTTGTAGTGACGTCCGCTAATTCTATTTATAATTACGGAAATGGAAAATGATAGCTTATTGAAGTTTTTTTACAACTCAGTTACTTTTTATGTCATGTTTTAATGTAATTATGTGGTTGGTCATGTACCTATTACAAAATTTTTTTCTATAATTTAACAACTTCTCAATTTTAATACTCCATTGGCATCGGTATTGCTAGCTTTATAAATTAGGCTAGTAAGCCAAGTAGTAAATAACCATTGAGCATTCTTGCTCCAGAACTGAGATGTACATCTATTGCATTACATCAAAGTTAGCCACGACAAAGACAGACTTATCTGCTAGTCTTGCCAAAATCAAGTTTTTTATAGATAGATCTTAACAAACAGATAAAAATGTATCTTTGTTATAAGTATTGTATATTTTATCATATGCATTTTGGGAAAATCTGTTTTTTATTACTATACAGTAAACCAACGTTGTTATCGCGTTAAATTATATTTTTATGGAAGATCTAATCCTTAGAGATTGTTTTATTTATAATGAAATAATACATAGAATGCATACATATTTGTAACCATTAAGCTGATGGAGATAATTAAATAAGGACGAAGATAATAATAGTAAGAAGAAGTAACGTTCTAAAACATACACAGTTACGTGTTATTTAATTGTTTGATTTAAACAAAACAAACAATGTTATTGGAAATTGTTTTATATTGAAACGCCGTGTTTGCAATACGTGATAAATCAATTGCATCATGATACACCGTGATAAAACTATTAATACGGTTACGAAAATAAAGAAACCATTCGAAACCACTATTGCGATAAAACACAAATATTTTGTCTTCTTGTAATGGTGCCTAGTGTTATTGATGGTGTCTCGACTTAATTAGAAATTCTTTTACACCGCAGTCGGATTTAAAAAAAATAAAATCGCCTTTGTTTCCTTCTATATGACTCGCATAACCCATCTATAATATGTTAATTAATATTTCCTAATAAATTTGATTTATGGCGTCACGTTGTATGGTAAGTAAATATAGAGTGAATCGTATAAATAATTTTATAACTTTATATTAAATTTCTATTTACAATACTTTATGTCTCTAAGACCAAATTTTTCTTATTTAACTAAAAAGCAAACAATTTGTTCGGCGTTCACAGAAGTGCTTGAATGATATATTAAAATCTAGCTTTTGTTTGGTGTTTGCTTTACTGATTCCCCAAGAATCGAAGGTACACGCTTCCTGGAAGACTTTTCTAAAACTACCTAGACTTTTTATCCCAATTCTAATTCTTACTTGTTCTTGTGATTCTGTTTTCCCTTTTAGTTAGTCCTAATTTTGTATTTTCTTCCTCTTTGATGTTTTTGTTTTTCTTTGCGTGTGGTTCGCACCTTTATCTGGGGTTAAGTATTTTTGTCGTTTTGTATCTTATCATTGTTATAGTGCTGTGTTGCTGCGATTTTTATAGTAAAATAAATAGTATTTTGAAATCTGCAGGATATTGCTCATACAAAATGCGCCGGACAAGGTGCCGATAAGTGCCTCGCCGCCATTGCGTAGTAAGAGACGGGAGAGAAGTGCGCGAGGTCAAGTGGTGGCTAATATTGAGCCTTTGCCCCCTCCGGCTGCGTACCACGAGGAGGACGAAAGTGGGGGCTTCGAGACGTACCGCGGTAATCCGCATCGGCGGCTTTCTGCACTCAATGAAGACCGGCTTAGGTAACAGTTCTCTTGATAATGATCGATGTGCTGGGTGAACATTTGGATTTTAATCTATACTGGTTGTTGTCTCTGTTAAAAGACAAGGATTAGTTTTATGTACGTTTGTAATGGATAAACTCGAACTCTTCTAATCTGATTTTAAACCTAAAGAAGCCATATAATTAACGGGAAAATGCAAGATTGAATGACATCTTATATCAAATATATTATATTTCCATTTGTAACCCGTTATAAACTCTTCTATCTATGCTTCTCTATCCTTAATGCCCGTATCCTTATTGGATAGGACGTTAAGAGTTTGATTAGAAGCTGGTTATGTATGACGGCAAATGTCATGACGTCAAAAATACAGCAAAAAAAAAACTGTATGTTAATACCACCACAAAGTAATTTAAAATCTCCTTTTTTTGAAGTTGTTAAAATTAACATTTAATATTTTTAGTTCGGACAACCCTCGGTTGAGGGCTGAGCCAGAGGAAACCCGGCGTTACTCGGACACTCGGCTGTCACACCCCGTTACGGTAGCTGTAGAAGAAATCGCCACACAATCACCTGCTGAGGTAAAAATAGTAAATGATATTTACATATTAAATAAAACACTTCATGTCATGTCACTATAGTCATTAAATAAAACAATACAACAATAATATTTCGTGACGATGCATATTATGATGATGTAGTAACAAAAATGACACGACCGGTGCTCTTGGAATAGTGACAGTGACCCATGTGTAATATACGAAAACTAATAATTTAACAATAATCGAATAATTGAGAAATATTTCTACATTGTTTCAATCATTTTCTTTAACAATAATATGTTTTTCTTCTAGAAGTAGACAGTTGTTTCACTTAAATAAATATTTTTATAAAATTTGGTATCCATTCATCTTTTTCATCTAATATTCGTTAAGTTAATAACTGCCCCTACAATTTCACTTACATCGCTGAGCCAATTTTAATGAGTTTTAACAATATATTAGACAAAGTCATGTTAGTTACACCTTTTATAACTCAAGAACGGCTGGACCAATTTTTATGATTTTTATGTTTTTGGATTTTTCTTCGTCCGGAATAGGACTTCAAATATTAAGAATTATATTATTTATATAATTATATTATAATTTATAATATTAAGAAAATTTGTTTCCTCGTACATTTTCTATGGAATGACATTTAAGGTGACACGTTAAGTATTCGGAACTCTAAAGCGATACGAAGTTCGCGGGGTCCACTAGTTGTTGATAAATTTTGTTATTTTAAATTTCTCAAGGATCGGTTTATTATCCGACAAATAAAGCAGCTACCAAGATATCACAATCGTAATTATTACTGACGCAGTAAACATCCAACTTTATGTATAAAGAATTTGGCATTGTCTTTAATTCGACCATATTTTTTATTCAAGACATTTGTATAAAAAGTACATGTGATTGTTGTTTTTAATTGTTACTTTAAAGCAAATATTATAATTTCAAACATAGCATCAATTTCACGCAACTGCGTAATATAATAAAAACCTTACTAACCTTGTGTATATGTGATAGGTTGTCATTGAATGAAGTAAGCTCTCTGCTTCAATTTTAACATGAAAAATCCTATATTAACGGTACACCCCAGTTTAGTTTGGTTGGAGGAACGGGAAAACCGTTTACGTTTCCTACTTGCTGTTAAGAAAGATGATCAAGGAAACACGGGAGGTTTTGGAGTTTCACTTACTTATATTTAAATTAACAGGGAGGCGTATACCACATTGCCGTGGACCCACTAGAAGCAGATATTCGCTCTTTGCTAGCCCTCGAAGCTCGGCGTGAGGCGCGCGCGGCCCGCTCTCTGCCAAACTTACGCGCGAGTCGCGAATCCCTCCTACACCCTGTCAATCACCCGCCCTCATGAGGAAACCTCACTCTCTACCTGGACGATAACATCTATTAACATACAGGTAAGTCAGTGTTTGTGGACCCAAGGATTATAGTGCTTGTGACCATTGCCGACCCGTTAGGACCTTCGTTCATTTAGCCAATGCGGGCCAGATACGCTTCGATCGTTCTCTTCGCTTAGAGATAGGTCTTTAGTGATTTAAGGCGTAAATTGCAAGTAAGTCTCGAGTTCGGTATTAGTATTTGGTGTTAAGACAGTTGTATGCGTTTGTAGGCGTGTAACATATGAAGTTTTTATGAGTATCCTTGCTAAACTTAGCAATAAATCAGTGTCGATCAACAATTTGCATAGTTGAGACTACAGAGTTAATAGATTGCTAAAACGTATCAATAAAAGCACAGAGTATACTAACATTTTATATTAAATGTCTGTTCTTAAAAATAGAAACTAGCTGTTTCATAACATTACTCCAGAAAAACAATATTGGAATGGGCAAAGATTTTAATTTTACTCCAACCCAAAAATTTAGACTGCCTTATTCCAAAACGCGGTTTAAAGATAGGCCGGGTTTATTACCAGAGAAAGACCTCATTTTTGTATGAACGTTAGACGTGTATACTAGCAACCAATACTGAAACATCTTTAGTCCATGTTTTGTAATAAGGCCCAGAATGTCACAGATGTTTTACCGAAATTCTGCCCACAGCTATGCCGTTAAGCAAGATTTAATATTATATAGCGGTCTCTTTAAGCTGTAATTTCGATATAATTAATGTATCAACACACAATAAAAGAAAACCTTGTAATGTGAACCTTCAAAATGCTATTACATTGTACAGATAAGATCGTTGTATAAAATACAATGTTATAATAGACATTGGTCATTAAATTAACGTCCGTTTGTATGCTTAGAGCGTTCATTAAATTCGTCATCCATACATTTAAATATTTCTTAATAAACAAAATAGTTTTTGACAAATACAATACTGTCTTTATTATCTTGAGATTGATAGAAGTTTTGCGCGGTATTTGTGATTGTTTCATTTCATAACACGTCGATTTCCAGAAATCTAACGGCCATTTTCACTAACTATATTTTAGATAAGAATACTCCTAATCCATAAACGATGGTCTAATGAACTGATGTACAGTAGTAGTGCAAATGGCTATTAGAGTATTATAACATCACGAAAACATCAATTGATACTAGTCTATCTAATATTAAATAAATTAAAATATATTTTTTTTTTATCAATACTCGTTGATTTAGTGATTTAGAAAAATATTGTTTAATGAAAATTAAATTTGTGTTGAATAATAATAATCGATGCTGTCATATTTACTGAGGCTTTAAGTAAATTTTAATATTTCTCGTCTTTGAAACAATAAGTCACTTGAAACTTTAATCTTGCAAAACCATCAGTTTATAGTCACGCGTGTTAGTATAAGTAAATAAACAAAAATGAATATTAAAAAAAAATATTTCGTCTTTCTTTTGACGAGGTACTATCGAATTGTAACACACTTTGAATTTAGAAAAACGAATAAATATTTTCTAGCGAAAATCCCGAAAACAATTTGTGTTATATAAATATATATATATATATATATATATATATATATATTTCTTCTAGTTATTTATTTTTTCAAGACGTTCCCAATTTACGTCTAATTGACGTCCCATATATTATTATCTTGGAAAACTTTTTCATCAATTTTAAACACTATTTGTAAATGAAGGTAAGCTACCAGTTTTTTCAAAGTTCACGTTTGTTTTGTATTTGTTTAGGATGTTTTCATGTTCCTGTTACGATAATCCGTCCTCGAACATAATATTTTCCTAAAATTACACGTTGTTTTATAGCTCAAAATTGTATTGCCATTTTATATTAATTACGAAAAAGGAAAATTTAACATTCAGAGACAGAAGAGTATCTATGGTCCGTTGGTCAATGGAAGAAAAAGATTTATGCATCATGTTTCAAGTAGATCCACTTTAATAGATTATATTTGACATCTGTCAGTCTTATCTTCATAGTGAGGTCTTGGAAAATGTTATTAAATTTTCATGAAGTGTCAACTAAGTTCTTTTAGATTTGACTGTGTTTTTGACCAGGCAGCACTTATTTGACATCTTTTCTGATTAAGACTTTTTTTTAAATTCAGTGCTAGGCGCGTATTCTAGAATATTCTATAAAATCGTAAATGTAATGCATGAGTATTGTAAAATGGCAATACTATTGTGTGGCTTACAGTGACCATGCTCGATACTCGTCATATTTATTTTCAGCGCAGGTTATACCTTCGCTTTGTCTCTGTTACTCTCTAATAAAGGTACAAATTAGATAAGTTTGAGAAATGTTCTTTAATGGAATCCGTTAAATCAAGAAATACCTAAAACCACGTTCGCGGATGGCTATGCACTGGATAGTGGATTTACTTCTATAGACTATAGGTCATTGACAGTAGAATTTATATAAAGCTGACAATTTGTTTTGTCGTGAACGGTATTTAATTTTCAATATATTTTTTTGCTTTCTCCATACATACTAAAAATATCAGGTAGGCATTTCATCTATTCATAAAAATAGTAGTCTCAACGTGGTTTAATAGAATCTCAATTTCTTTAATTTCATTTGCTCTCTTCATGTTTTGTAGCAATGTTACGATTCCTATATTAAACTTATCCTGTGTTTAAATTTACGACTTGTTTGGACCATTGCTGGAAAAATAATTAGCGAAAAGTTTGTATAGGACTCAGCTGATTGTACCTACAGTTTAACTTTGTGATCACAATGCATTTTTAAACAAGTGTTAACGAAACGCTTAAAAACAAATGTTTGTATTTGTTATATCGTGTATTCGTATATCGTTTTATGTAAATAAGTTAATATCACATCACATATGTATAAAAATGTACTATAGTTGTATATATAATGTATCTCGATATACATTTATTTATCAGTGTAAACGTAGAATATTGATGGGAAAATATAGAATCATAAGTGTCATTTAGAATTGTAACTTTGGCATTTTCATTTTAATTGTAGCCAGTTCGAATATTTGTTGTGATTGTCAATGATCAGTACACGTCAGCAAAAGGTTAGTTATGAAAAGTTACCGAAAAAGCATTCACAGCGCATTTGTTAAGTGTGTACGCACCCTTAGGTAGTGATGATTGTAACACCACTATGTTATCTGTAGATAGGAGAGAAATAGAATTGACATATGGTGCTAAAGTATCAAGGCTCTTTCCGCAATATTGGACAGTGGACTATTAAAAATCGTCACATAAAGTGTAGTTTTGTGTGTCAGCGGTTAATTCGGCCCAAAAACACGTTTTAATATTTTCGTAATGCCATAATTTAATATAGTAATTATGTAGTCACTACTTAAAACCTATGTACATCTGGAGGATGTCTATTATAAGTGCAATGTTTAATATAAGGCTGAAAATTTGCAAAATTCTAAATTATATATTAATGTGCAATGGAAATATTAGATCATTATTTGAAGTTCACTTTGACCAACTCCGTGTAAATAACTTCCGGTAATAAATTATTTATGGTCTTTTAAAATATTGTGTTTATGGCTTGTTATTAGAGTAGTGCCTTCTTATTTTGATATATTTGATTCGGGTGTTTATTGCTTCGATTTCATCATAGACTATGTACTGAGCAATATTTGCTGTCAAATAGTTGGTTTATATCAGAAAAGTTGATAGTATGTTGTCCTTTTCTATAATTATCTTAGTAAAAGAGACGAACACGTCTCTTTTTGGAGACAGTAGTCAAATGCTCAGTCCATTCGCTATGCCTTTGTTTTAATCGTTTCGATAAAGATGGCTACGATGCCTGTGATAGTATCGTAAGCGATTTCTTTTTGCTCAAAATTTGATTTCGCATTACGATCTGTACTTATAGTTCATGAAATTTGTAAGACTGTGTTTTTTGTTATGTATATTGTTAACTCCAGATTATAAATATAAGTTATTTTGAGATATTTGCTTTTTATTACAACAGATAACTTGGTCAATAATGTAAATGAAATACAGGTTAAATAAAAATAAATAATTTATTAAAATATTATTTCGAATCTCATCCTTGTGACCAGAGCACGGGTCGTCTGACTAGATGTACACTCAACATTTCATAACATTACGTAAATATAATTCTGTAAAAACAGATTAACACTTACCTACTTATAAAATAAAGTATGCCTAATACTCGAGTATTAGAATAATTAATTCACCGAAAATAACATTACACACCGGAGAATAGCCTCCTACATTAATTTGTTAGTCTTTAGTTACTAAAGATGGCGCCCTTTCACACCAGTCGATGTTGCGTCAACCGACTAATAAAAACTTTAGTATAGACAATATAATCACAATTATGAGGAACTCAAAAAATACATTGACAATTGACTTGTTAAAAATGTTTGTTTATGGTTAGAATTCCGTTTCGCCGAGAACGTTGTACATGAGGCGTTTAAATGAGTTCGATTGTTGAATGTGCTCTTCGTGTAATGAATTCACCTGAAAAAAGAGAAATCTTAATAAAATACTAACCATGATCCTTGTGAATCCACGATTATTTAATCATTGAAACAGACGAGGAGCTACTTTTTCGTTTCTTCGAGAATAAAGCCCAGGATTTTCCGTGCCATACACCTTTCATAAATTTTAAATTTGTCAAGAGGTCAGCAAAATAAACATCAAACAAAATTACAAAAATATATTACATTATTTGATAAGTTATTTGAATATAATGGTAGTTAAAAGCAAAGCATTCATCCATTAAGTTCGGATTTAAAATACCCATTAAATAAGACTTACGAAGGTCGTCTGTTTTCCATTCGTTGCCTCTTTCGATACTTTTGGCGGCACTGGTTTCTATAGAAAAAAAAAACTTTAAAAAGCAATTGAAATAATATACCTAAGGGTATATTGTCAGCTAAAGAGAGAGAATTATTAAAATTAATTTGTTTCTAACTCCTAACCGGTTAAACCGATTTTGATAAAACATGCGTAATTAGATCCTTGATGATGTGATTGAGTTAAATTTATGTGGATTGTATTTAATGTTGATACGGTAAGTCTTGGGTTCATTTACTGTGGACAGTAATCGAGTGTTAAGTTTTGAAAGGCACAGAAGATTGCATTACATATAGGATAAAAATTCGACCTGGAAGAAAGCTGATTCCCTACTTACAAGATTAGAAAATGATCAGTGAAACGGATCTAGAAATGTTAGCTGGGCCCATCTCCGACTAGTTTGCGGGCCTTCATTTGCATTATATTCAACTTATTTTAAAAACTGCTATAGAAACTCACTCATATGAAGCCTCAGTGGACCACGAGGTAACTGGTCTCGTATTTATATATCTCCTACTCGCCAGTAGTTGTCATGTTTATATAGTTTCTATAGGCTATATTCACAGCGGACATCAATTACGAACTGCAGTCGTGTGTACCTTGTTAGCTGGTGCCGTAAAGACCTTTGTCTGCGGTGTGGGAACTTCTTGCGCATCGCCCAGCCCTTGCTCCTGAAGCGCGCGGTACGTGTCCGACTTGGCCGGGTCGTAAGGCTTCGAGCTAGCCCACAAGTTAGTGTTTAGTCGGTTAGAGGCGCAACAGATTTATAAGTTAGTCGACTGATGGCAGGAAAGGGTATGTAATCCTACGTAATAGTGATACAACCAGAGACAACTTTTATAGAACGCGTGCGGTCATTTCTGCAAATATTCAGGTCAATGTTATTTTATTTATTTTTGAAGTTTGCGTCTGATTATATCGCTAAAATTACATATATATACTAAGTTCGCGTTAAACGCATAAAATTTTAGTTGGCAACATGTCGACGTGGCCGCCATGCTTGAAGGTGTTTAGACGAAAGATCGAGAGTGAAATAAAAATAATTAAGCATTAATGCGTCATTAGAATGGGGCGTCGACAGTTGTTTTGGCTCCTTTCTAGTAAAACACTTGCCTCTTGACGTGAGGGCGCCCGTAACAGTTAGAGCTATTAAACAAATATCTTGATTAAAGTGGCAATTACACTTATTTGTAGCTGTTTTCACTAAAAATCGGTCATGGAATCAATGATATTTTATTACGTGCCCAGTTTTTGGGTTTTTTTCTAATCTCACGTTGAAAAGAATATTGCGTCGATGGTGCATTATGATCGTGATACCAGTTTATAGTAAAATTTGTTCAGTTGAAATCAGATTTTGCGATCAAATTCAACTTCTTACATTTTTGTGAATCAAAACTTATATTAACATTCACGATCGAAGCGGTATTGATTTCAACATAGGTATCCCTTATCTGTTTTTAGCCCCGTATTGTATGTATAATACTCAATAATTTCACGACTGAGTCCAAGAAAATTAGATACAATAATTACGCATAACCTAAACCTAGAGAGTGGCCTAACAATATGAGAATGTCAGGTATTTTCGTTTGGCAAATAGCCATGCTCTTGAAAATCAGTTCAAAGATGAACGTGACTTAAGTAATAATGGTCTTTATGTCAACATATCTTCTGTTTTGACATTGAAAGTATATAGAATATTTATGAATAGGAAATTATTTTGCTCATGTATTAGCGTCAAATTCATAGATCGCTATTCGACTTTGATGAAGTCTATTTTCAACCATAAATCCGATTTATGAATCCAACTTGCTCCTAAATTAGTATTTTTATGCAAAGGTTTTAGGAAAATTATAAGGAAATTTATTTAATGCGACTGTGAATTTGATTGAGCCATACAGTGATATTGAAAAAAATTAAAGCAGTTCAAAAAGC
This sequence comes from Aporia crataegi, assembly GCA_912999735.1. NCBI lineage: Eukaryota > Metazoa > Arthropoda > Insecta > Lepidoptera > Pieridae > Aporia > Aporia crataegi. The sequence continues at coordinate 2,241,388 of OU538742.1, forward strand.
CTTTTAACTATAGAATGTTTTACTCCTTTCAACATCAATTCATAATTTGAAGGAGAGTGACAAAACATTCTCCACCTTACTTCTTTGAGTAAGGTAAGAAAGATGTACGTTGGTCAATTAAGATAATAGAGAGAGAATAGGTGTGGAAGAGCTAATAGCGTAAACAGACTGAGACAGATTGATGAAATCCAACCATTTACACAAATCACGGAATACAAATGGATACGCTACTATCTGATGAATGTGGTTTCGCATTTTGGTCGGTTAACACCAACCATTTGGTTTGGATTTTATCATATTTAGACTTTTACAGTTTATAGGTACTGCAATTCACCATAACTGAACTTTTAATACTAAATAGAATATCGATTAAGGTTTGAAATATTATTTTTGATGATGGCAAACAAAAAAAAGACCCGCAAATAGAGACAAAAAACGTGTCGTCCTGCTCACACCATTTTAATTTCACATTCGCGCCTTACACTTGCAATTATTATTATTTTAGCAGCTCCTCTATATCTATTCTCTCTACGATTAAGATAAGCAAAAAAGTATCAACGAGTTTGAGACATCATTTCATATTAAGAAAGGTTTATAAGGTTTACCCCAGGTAACCTTATTGGAGTGTTTTAAAATTTTTTAAGTTGTACCATATGTTTGCTTAAAATTTACTTAATTGCAGCTTTAAATACTTACGGCAAAGGAGATGTTTGTTGTCTGATAGAATTCGCTATGTTTTGTTCCGAGTACAAGTTGATTGGAGAGTTGAATTGCTTGTGCAAAACCTGTAAGAAACGATTTTCTTTATGTTTTTTTACAAAAACCATATTATATAAATGATCAAAACACTGACACTCCTAAAACCACGCAAATCATGTGATATATGAGCGAAATGTTGAAAAAAGTATTATTATTCATTTCTATGTATTTTATTAGACCAAAAATTCAATAAAAACTTAAAGCTTACAGATCAATTTGAAAATTGTCCATAAAATTATAGCAAAATTTTTGTAATTAACTATTACTATACATCTTTTGGTTTAAATGAAACAGTAATAGAAGAATTATGAAAGTGAAATATGACTGTTATTTAGAAGTTTAAACCCACGTGATTGAATATTATAAAAATATGGTAGCATCTTCATTTGCTATTTGCGAATGATATTAAATGTACGTAGCAAAATAAGATATTCGATGTTAATAATTACAATGTTTTACTTAGACATTAACCATGTTATTCATAAAAATTATAGAACATCTCCAAGGAGCTGAATTGAGTTGAAAAGAGAGTCGTAAACGTAAATAATCTTATAGGCCTGTTTTTTTACTAATATTTTTTTTACAGGCAAGTAGGTGATCACCCTTTTGTGCTAACGCCACTGAAATTTTAAATGCCCCAAGATTCGAACCAAGGACCTCCGTGGCGACGCACGCGTAAAGCACTTAGCCACGGAGGCAGTTGTAATTAAATATCCATCTAAAGTTTATAATTTTTTGTTGTTGCGGAACGTATGTGTGAGTTGCGTCCATATTAGGGATGCATCGATATGCCTTTTTGCCGATACCGATACAAACTCTTAGTGAATTAAAATTAAATTAAGGTAAAATATTATATGAAACACAAGATTGGTTAAAGTTTTTAATTTATATTAAAAATAAAAACGGTTACAGACTTTGAATGAGATTCAAGATTTAGCTAATAAAATGAAGTGTAATAATTAAAATAAAACCAATAACTGTTAATAATTAAAATCAACTAGATTTTTGTTTAAAAAACAGAGCATTCTCAAGTTTTGCGGAGAAAGTCGAATTCGGAAGTCTGTCTGTATAACACCTGCGGTGGAAAATAATCTCAGATGTATCGTTGTATCGGCAATAAAAATATCGCCTATGCCGATATATCAAACCCAAAGTATCGCCGATATATCGGTATCGGTAAACGATGCATCCCTAGTCCATACACTATTACTGTGATTAGGGAATTTTGATTAATATATCTGAAATAAACGTTATTACTTATTAGTATGAATAACACGGTTAGCATCTTATTTTGCTACTAGTTTAGACATCCGATGATTTAGTTCTGAATCATGCGCGATAATATTTGCAAACATCGACTATCCACCTTGTTGGCATCTTCACCCACTACTCGCTGCAACACCGATTCTGCCACCTGAGTTTTCCCAAAAATATTCATTTAACTATTAAATTTTGTTGTACCATCATACAGTCGGTCATATTATTAGCCAATACATCTAAAATAGCCAATATCACTTATTTTAACAATATAAAGTTCATACATCGATCATATAACTCATCTCTTCAAAACTTAACAATTTTATTTATGAATATTTTTTATATTTTGCTGAAATAAGGATGAAATTTGACATTTATGAACCAATTTGGAAAATTCTTTTGATTGGGAGTTACTTCCCGTTGGATAAATTTTGATTTTCATTGCAACTGAACTAGAATTAAGTTTCATTCCCCTTGTAGCTTCTTCTGCTATGTAGAGTTCCATAAAATATATCAGTCAAAAAATATCATCCATGTAGTTTTAAAATTAATTCTGAATTGTTATTGTAGTTACATGTAGTATAATGTTACGTTGTTTGTGCGTTCTTAAAAGCCAAAGCTCCAAGTTTACATATGTGAATGTGGTGCTTAAATATGCGTGCGTGATACTATGAATGAATTATTTTAAAAATATTTGCTTCACTGTTACAAAATGTTTACACAGCTGCCAAATCGCTCGTAAAATTTGTGTCACTCGTAAGATGTGGATCAAGAAATTGAAAGTGATTTATAAATGGAATAAATTGCTTTCGCCTTCAATTTCATTTGATTTGATTTGAGTTTGGAGAAAGTACAATTTTTTAAAGAACATTTAGGCAGCCGCAGTCTTAAAATACCAATAAAAATAACTTGAAAGCAGATCACGAAACAAAACAGGGTCACGTGGTGTAAAATCTGTAACGTATCTGGTGATGTAATTTTTTATATCTGTCGGAGGGATGAGTATTAAAGTTCCCTAAGCAACGTTTGAAATTCCCTAATATAATCCAACTATTTAATTTAGACCTCAATATGTTTAGTGAGTCTTTTAAATTGATATCATCCAAATTTAAAGGTCAAGAAAGCAAGGAAATTGCCAAATATGGCTATTCAGCTTATCCTCAGAAATCTTAAGAATAAAATATGACGAAAACTATCGTCCAAATAGTGTTAAGGGCAGAAAGTTTTTTATTTTCATACCTTCTGTTTCATGAGTGTGTCACGATAGTCGTGGTGTGGTGGTGCTCTCATGGCGGGGTTGGGATGGTGTCGCAGGTAACTCTCAGTCGGGCCTGGCTCACGACGGACCTTTGCGCCTGGCAGCACTAAGGGAGTCGTACGGTATGGCTGAAATTTAATTAATTAAATATAGTTTATAATTATACAATTTAAATACAGTTGAATAACAAGTTTATAAGAGACAGCTAGCTTTTACCATGTACCTATTCTTGAGAATGTGTGTAAAAAACACAACCATCAATTGAGAAACAAACAAATAAAAAGAAATTTATTTATTCTGGGAAACAGTATGTATATAACATGAAAATAATTAAAAATACACGAAGAATTTATTACCGGCTTTTTGGTTTTCTTGAGGTTCGGTAAAATAATTACTTTTACATAAAACGATATTTAAACGAAGAATGTTTCCCTTGATTGAATTTTATTCTTAAACTAGCTGACCCGGCAAACGTTGTTTTGCCATATTAATTTTTGGGGTGGGCTATCCTTATCACTTAGGGGTATGAAATATAGAAAGTAGCCGATTCTCAGACCTACTGAATATGCATATAAAATTTGGTAAAAGTCAGTAAAGCCGTTTCGGAAGAGTAAGATAACTAACATTGTGACACGAGAATTTTATATATAAGATAAGTACCATTAATATATTCCTGGTTTTGTATTTTATCCATAATATGAATAGTAACTAGGTCAATTACGCATAAATAGGGTATAACAGAACCCAAGGTTTAAATTTACGAGACCAGAGGCCGTGAAATCCCGCAGTATGTAGAATTTTAATAAAATTACTCAACCCTGATCGTCTGAGTGTTGTCGCGACGGAATTATTTTTGTAGCGAGGCTACTTACTATTCTGAATCGTAGAAAATTCTTTCATTATCCTGAATCAATTTAAAGATCACGGTAGTAGTATTAAGTAACAATTAAAAAGGTGTTTTGTAGTTGCTAAAACATTTCTGCCTTAGCATAGGTACATAACAACCTTGAATGAATAAAAAAAAAATACATTTTAGAACCAGCTTATGTTGTTTGCGTGCGTCTCAACAGAAATACAAAATCATATTTACAATACTAATAAAAAATTGAATCAGACATATTTAAATAGTTAATTTGTTTGTTTTTAAGCGTATATTTAGGTAATAATATGATGATGGAGTTGTTATTGTAATAAACTTTATTCGGTTCAGTTTCAAATGAATGAGCAAACGTAGTTAACGAGTTAACGGATATAATTTAAGATTGCGAATTGTGCCAATGCGCAAACTAAATTCGACATTTATTTCCGTTCATTTGGAATTACAAAGCACTGACGCATTGCTTACTTTAGCCGCGCCATAAAGTTAAATGCTCATATTTTCTTACCGCCTTGGCGCCATTTCGTTTGAGATAGGCTGATTACATATACACAAATTTTATTAATGGAACCTTAATTGTTTTTTTATAATGAATTCATCTTATTATTTTATATAGATCGCAATTTTAAGAATGTGAAATAAATATACATCTTAGACATTCAAAGCATACTTTAAAAAGACGACTGTGAAGTTGATTTTTTAACTGCTGCTCATTTAACTTTTTGTATAAACTCTAAGTTTTATTAAAATTTAAAATAGGAGATAACCAAATCTCACTTTAGGCTATATGATGTTTTTTAAGATCGATATATTTAAGTGATTTCTGCACTTCTGGTCGATTAAGGTTAATGGAAACACATCGAATAACATTTCATAAGACTACGAGTACATAATGACATTGAATCCGAAATAGCCACAGCTGGCATTTGTGTATAAATTTTCTGATAATATAAGAAGAGATTCTTGCCACACTATTAAATGTTTAAAGAAAAATTTGTGCTTGCTAGTGTATTTTTCGCACCTATTTTAATAGACAGGAAAAACTGATGGCGACACAATAATAATAGAGCATCTTATTAGTATTTTTCCACCGACGAAAAATTAGGGGTATTATAAGTTTGAGTGTGTTTGTCTGTGGCATCTTAGCTACTAAACGAATGGATCTATGTTGAGCGACCGAATAAACGATCGATCGAGTTCTTTTGTATGAAAACGGACGTAATCGAAATGGCTCTTAGTTACAATTTATTTCTGTTCATCCATTTACGAGCTATTTCTATTTGGTATCGTCATGTCGAGCTTTTTTGTCTTTAATTTCAGTTGTTGATTTACTTATTAAATTGATTGTCGTTCTCACTAAAATTTAATTTTAAACATTTAATATAAGGTATATGCAGTTTTTAAATTATCCTTTAAATCTGCTAACGCATCATAAAGACGCCATGTTCCGGTTTACCCTCAAGGCCCTTTTGCACTTTTGAAATGTGAAATGAGAGACGACGTGGTTACATCACATAATGTAACACAAGACGCATTTCGAGTGTGCCAAAATTAGTTTGCGCTTGAACATTCGAGATAACGAATCACCCGCAAACTTTCTCACGATTTACACATAACATCAAGTGAACCATTTCAGATCGCTTCTTCATTCCTTCTTTAAGTTTTTTTACAGTTATAGATTTACAACTCTATGCATTATATATCAAAATCTTAAAAAAATAGTTATTAACCTCTACACTCACAATACAATAGAACAGTGACAAAAGACCTTGCCTGTAAGTAATGATGATGATTTGAAACATTTGAAGTACCAAGTGTTCTTCCATCCAGCTCACGATATTCATCCAAATTGTTTGCAAACCAACGATAAAAATCGATTCAGTTATTTAAGAGCTACAATGCCACTGGAAAGCACATAAATTTAATCACACCGTTCACATAAAAAGCTGAAATTTTACATTCACGTTTGTACACAACGCACCCAGTTTGAGACGGCTTCCTCCTCAGGATGTTTGGGATCCTGGTAGCCATTGGGGAAGAAGTTGGGGTTGACAGCCATCGTTTATAAGACGGACGTGTGGTTGAGCGTACGATCGCGAACTGCGACTCCAGTCGTTCCCTCAGTAAACAATTTCTATGCATCTATTTTGGAAATATGACGAGAAAAAGGCGTAGGCGGCCGCGAGCACCCTAAGACCTTGATTCGTTATTTATTGCTAATTGTAAAGCTAGAAGTAATATCGTGACTTCATGCTTAGTAGCTTAGGATAAAATATTTTACTTTTATCAAACATGTCCGCAAATTATTTAGAAAATATGCATCGTATGTGTAAATAACTCAACGGTGTATGTAATAGAAACATAAATTTCATTCATGTGTATATTGGGCGTTTCAATATGTTCTGAATAAACAGGAAAAACTTCATTTCGATTTCAGACAACCAATAATGTTAAGCGGGAGGCATAAAACATGAAGTACCCTGTAACATAATTGACAGAATCATAAGTTTAGGATATTTTGAAAATGGCCCTTTTACTGAACCTATATTAAGGTGACCGAAGCAGCGGGCTTGTGTACGATGTATGCTTATCCAATATGTTATTAACATCGGCTTCATTAATTAATATCATAATATGAACCCTGGCAACGGTCCAGATAACGTTCTCTGTTTAGAACTTGGGTAACCCATTTTGCGTGAAAAACAACGACGAAAAAGAAAAATCTTCGGTCTGTGGCAGGTTGTTATACTAAAGTATGTCATCGAGGAAAACTATTTTTATATTTTCGGCGTTTCTTACAAAATTCCATCTTATTCCGATAAAGCCGATTTAAATATTGTTATGATGAAGGCCTTACCATTTTGTTCATAATCTTGTAGGCTCATTGTATTTGAAATATAAATTTATTTTAGAAAAATTATGTACTTGGGTATAATTAATAAAGTGATCTGATAACACTGCCGTTAGAATGAATGGAATTGTTAAAATCTCTATAACACCTAGACTACATTTGATTTGTATTTTACTTCTTGATTTAATCTTAAATTAGGTATATAAACTCGAGAGCAATGAATCCGGGTCACTTAAAGATATTGATAAAAATTAAAGATTGGTCAAAAGTAATGTTCTCCGACAAATCAAAATTATGCTCTACAAGCAAGATGGAAGACACAGTGTATAGAAGACGAGGGAAAAGATTCAAGCAAGCATCGAAGAAAAACTAGCCTACGGTGGTGGGTCTGTTGTGTGGGCCTGAATTTCATATCGCGTAAACGCAGTAATGGAAGCACGAATACGAAGTATTAAAATTCAAGAGAATCGTAATGTTGTTCAAAAATATCATATTTCCTATTTTTGTTTTAAGGCGAGATCAGCAGTTTTTTTTCTTCATGTAATTTTTAGTAAATAAAATGTAGTGACCCATAAATTTTATTACTTTCATATTATTAAACACAATTTATTTCATTAAGCTAACATTCTTAGTTTCCGAGATGTATAGGTTTTTTAAGTGATCCGGATTCATTGCTCTCGAGTGTATAAACAAACTAAAGCATTCATGTCGTTTTCAATATACAGAATTGTAAAAGTAAACAAAAAAGCATCGTACCATATAAAAGTACGTACTTCTGTTTATGTTCTATATACAGCAGTCACTTCGTCCTAAATTTAACGAGGACGAATTAATCTCAATCTCGTATTTATATTCGAGTCTGGAGAAGTATTATTGACGCATGAATTTTCCCAAGGCGTGTCCCAAATACCGCATAGGCCTACACAATTTGGCATTACAAATTACTCATGAAAGCGACATGGCAAGGCACTTGGCAATTGATTTGGCAAACGCAATATGGGAATTATTGGGATTTAGGACTGAAAAACTATTACGATTAGTTTTGGCAAGCATTAGGTACTTATGAATGAAGTACGAAACATTGGATTGTATGTTATTTTAAATCAAACATGATTCAAATGTTGATTGCCAAACGATACCCGAGACGTAATAAAACATATTCAATTAATATTGTTGAAGAGGTCCGATGTTGCTATGTAATTCTTGATCAATTTCATTCTATAAAATGATACTTTTCAATTTTTTCATTAAAATACAAATCAGTGTAACTATTTTTGGTTGTAAAGCCAGCGACGTCAGTTCACGTATCACACGTGGTAAGCACGTAAAATTTCACTTATTATTTATTATTTATCTGTGTGCTTCATTTTAACGTCATAAGTCCTCAAAACACCAAAGTTTGTGCGACAAGGTTGGTGGTGAATAAACTTATTACTTGTCCAATAAGTTTGGAAAGACTTGCAAAGGGCGAGTTACTGTGCCTATGTACTGGGGAAATATGGCGTGTGACATAAACCTTTTAAAGTCATATTTTTAAAGTATACAATTATTTATTAATTTTATGATTAAATTTATTAATTATACAGGTACATCAAAAATTAGAAATTTTATAGTTTTCGATGTATTTGATAACTTATGAAATATATACTACGACCTAGTTTGGGCGTTATAATTGTAAAAATCGAAAAACCTAATTCTGACAGAATACAATTAATATATGGGATTTTAACTTGATACAATATATTAACTTGAAAATCTTACCTGGCTAGTAATAGATTCATCAACAACATCATCATTTCGGGAGTCGGGTGTCATCATGAGAGTCCTGAATTCCCCTTCATGCTGGACTGAAAATTGCGGCTGCAGCAAAGGCGTGCTGCGAGGAAGAGATTCCGGTCCACGCCAGGCGGTACCAGGTTTTGGGCTAGGTGTCCTATAAATGTAGAAAAGGTTAAAACATTCCAAATTCATAAGCTCGTTTTAAAATTTCGAAAAAAAGTTTTATGAAACTTATATTTCGTCTCTCGCACGAGAAACGAGCAGGACACTTCTCGCTTAAGCAAAGATACTTTCAAGTCTTTATGTACATTAAAAAAATTATAAAACAAAAATCAAAGAATATTTAAAACAGTTTTTGACTGACTAGTCTAGACTCTTGACTGTTAAATTTATTCGTATGCAAATATATCTGTGGTTTGAAATACAATCTGATTAAGAGATTGTATTTCAAGTTAAATAAAGATGATTAAAATATTTATTTATTAATGTCTGTCGATCTGTGCTCTAAGATTTAATTCAAAATTATCAAAATGTACGAGAAAGACGTGCATCTTAGAAAAAAATACAATAATACATTCGGTAGAGGTTCAAAGGTTTTTTATTGTTTATAATTTCATGCATCCATTTTCTTGTTATTTATACAAATTTTAAATAAAATTGCCTGAACTTTCGCATGATGAGAAACAACACAATCACAATCAATTGATATTATTTATCAATTGATTGTGATTAAGTAAGTGCAAGTATAATGCAAATCAATGAAGTAAAAACCTTACCTGAATGGTGGTGGGACAGGGTTTTGTATTGGAGAGCGTTGTGCCGGCGCGCCTCGTAGTCCCTCACGCTCAGAGTCCCTGAGTGATTCGTTTCATTAGTAAATATGAAAAATTAAATATTCATTTATTAGATATTTGTAGTTTCTCACACTTACAGACAGTTGAATCAACTTTATTAATTTGTCTTTACATTGTCTTCAAAAAGCTTTTACATAAATATATAAATCTTGTGTCATAGTGTTCATGTTCTTACTCTTTCGATTCGGTTCGATCGATTTTTATGATATTTAATGTAACTTAAACATGTTTAATCGCGAAAGCGGGTGAAACCTCTTGACACTGCTAGTAATGTATATTACTAAAGTGCTTCTTAACAGTTCAAAAGGTTGTAAACCTGCGATGATTATGAAATGCGCCATTCAGACAGCCTTTTTGAAAAAATACCATCTGAATGTAGCCTAAACGCTTTTTTAGGTTTCTTAGATACATTTTTTTCTAAATAAAATTATAAAATAATGAAAACGATATATCCAGCCAGATAGATATATAAATGCAACATTAAGACTGACAACACCAAAACTAACTACATAATAATATTCATACATATATGTAATTATAATTTAATAATATTTTGTTAGTTCTTTTAATTTAGTGCATATAAATATTATTTTTAAGCTACATAAAAAGAGTTTCCCGTAAACCATCAGTTCATGGGGCAGATATCGGTGAATCTGTTTCACTGATCATTTATTTACAGGCATGATCAGCTTTCTGTGCCTACCCAACCGAAACATTCATTTGTCCCTCTGGGATTCGAACCCAGGACTTCCGGAGCATCACGCAGACGCGTAAACATCTCGGCAGCGGAGGCGGTTAAGCCATAGTGTAAGCTACATTATATTAAATCAAATGCAAAAGGTTTAGCACAGACGACATCAAGTCTTACTCATACGTGTAATAAAATGAAGGTGTCAGTCGGCCGTAGCTTGGCGATGGACTGTAGTAATGTGGACTTGAAGTGCTCCTAAATAAAGCTCATACTTGACCTCTAATACTTATACACAAAATTTTACAATAATGTATTATTAAAAAATTAAGAATATAAGATGATTAGGTGTTTTACCTAAATGTATTTGATCTACAAGCAGAAGGCTTTTAATTATATTAATTTTAAACTTCACCGACAAACATTAGGTAAATCTAATTGAAACTCGAGAAACCAAATTATCTAAATTTTCCTACTTATAGAAGTACCTATAGTAATCGAAAATATCTCACTTTTCTCGCCTCGATAATAACCGTTATTTACTCGGTCATTATGTAAATTATTGAAATTACTGTAAAAACATATAGTATTAAGTTAAGCAGCACACACACACACATTTTACTTAGAATTTAATCATTGTTTGTTTTATTTTTTGTTTTATCTATTATTGTTTGTTTTCCTAGTATTCTGTATAATTTCTGTATTTGTGTGTGTGTGTGTGTGTGTGTGTGTGTGTCTGAAGTTGTATATAAAGTTTTTATCTATCTATCTAAGTTGAATTACTATAGCAAGCATTCATCTCTATAATTCTAAAATGATTTATATTAGACTTCTGTAGCGATTTGGAACACGAATAAAATTTTAATGAGCTCAAGGATCGCGTTAAATGACATCCGTTCATGCGATTTCATTACAAACCTCGACTATTTTAGTAAAACCACGTGGGATATTGGGAATATAAATTATGTTTACAGGTAGATCAGTATACGTATATACGTAGTTATAATGGAAATAGGAAGCGCCTTTTTAAAAAGGAAAACTATTTCAATACATTTAATATAAAATTTAGTATAAGTAGGTAACCGCCAAAGTCAAAAGGTAATGACAGAATGAATGGTAGAATGACTGAAATGGATACTTGATGTTGAAGGAATATGGTAAGGAAATTATCAGTAGGCAATGGAGTTGACTAACGACTGTGCGTACATACAATCGACAAAATTTATATTTTGTCCAATCATTTGCAACATAAGTCCTCTAACATTTTAAATACGCTTTGACTAGAATCCTAGATTTGTTTAAATCACCAAGAAAAAATCCTTATATCCAAAAACGATTCATAGATCATATTTGTTTAATAGATTTCTATTATAAAATCCCTAAGAATTAAAACATCGGTTGCGTTCTAAAGGAAACCCTAGCAATTTTGTTTGGTGTAAATAAATATTTTTTAATCTTTTATAACATAATTAGTGGACCCCGCAAACATTATATCGCTTCAGAGTACCGAATAGTGTTACCTATAAAGAAAATGTATGAGGAAACGAATTTTCTTCATAAATACTTTTTTTGTGAATTTTTCTATATTTTAAATAGTCATTCTGCTATTCTCAGATTAGACGAATCTAACAAATTAGAGATTCTTCAGAGAGAGACAATCCGTTTTGGGTTATAAATGGTTTAAATAACCCGACTTTGTCTGATATTTACCTCTGAACGACAAGTTTTATTTGGTTTTTGGCGATTTTGAAAAGGTTCTGCGCATCTTCGTGACGTAGGTCCCGCGCGTCATAATCATCGATCTTGGCGATTATGTCTCCACGAGTGAGGTCGCGGCCGGCTGGTGTGCCAGGAGTTACCTGGAATTATAAATTATATTATTAATTGATGATCTGGACTATTGGATATGCAACAGGTGCGTGTAGCCAACAATTTATATAGCTAGGTGGAAACAAAATCATTGAATTAATAATAGTTTTTAAGCGACTTCAAAAAAGAAGGAGGTTCTCAATTCGACGCTGTTTTTGTTATCTCAGAGCTTTTGACAGTGTGAACCGATTTTGATAATTTTCTTTTTTTTGATTGAAAGCTGTGTGGTCCCATTAACATTTCATCAAACTAAGTTCAGTAATTTTAGAGTTAAAATTTGAACACTATATTATATAGTTAAAAAAATACAAAACTATTAAATAACAACATTGAAATACTATAAAAAATCATAAATCTTAAAAACATATTACTTTGGACATAAATAGTCTTTTTGGATATTTTTTAGGCTTTAAATATCTCATATGACTTGAATATGCTTGTCTCTTTTTTAAATCTTCAGTAAGTACGTAATAAAATAATTTAGACAGAGATACATAATTGCGTAATGTAATTTTAAAATATGCTTTATTTAAATAATGTCACTAAATGTAAGAAAATTTGTGAGTGTGAAGAAAGCGCTGGTCGCTAATGACCATAATTCAAAATAAATTATCTAATAAAAAAAAAAATCCGACCGCAAAAAGTGAAAGGACAAAATTAAATCGAATTATATCGATTCTTATATATTCCTGTTGTAAATTCAATGAATCTAAAAACATCTAATTCATCGATAAGGATTAATATTTCATAGAGCTAAAGTAACTATAAAGAATTAGTGTTTCTAAGGTCGGCTAAAAAAGATAGCATGAACAATGTTATGTCATAATGTGTTTCACCTGTGAGAAGGTTGAAAAACTGTAGTCCATGACATTATGAGTATTATGAGCTAGGTCAAGATTTTTTTCATTCTTTATATTTTACACTTAAAACATATCTTCGTAAACAAGTTTGTATTCTTTATTTACATTTATTTTAAATACATTATTACAAAAAAAATATTTTATGACTTGAAAACTCTTTACATGATGGAGCATTACTTTGGAAAACAAATATGTAAATGTGATTTTTGTCAAATTTATACACACCACTTTTTGACAATTGAGAATCAAACAAAAGAATCCATGTGTGTTCGATAAAACGTCATCATTGAGACATGTTAGTACAGACCGAAAGTTACGTAAATTTGGGAGCGGAAAGGACTAAACGTCAATGACTATGATGACCTTGAGTTTTGTTGGGGGAGGTTGAGATGATATGCATTGAGCTGGCGCATGGCCAAGCTAAATGCGGCCACAGACGTTGTCGTGCCAACCGTCACTGACACTTTATTGAAAACAACCATCGACCTGATAAAGACCGAAACATCGACGGGTGATTTGTGGAAATTCATCATGAGTCAGTAGCGAGGACGGCACCGCCTCGCCATTGATTTGGTTGTCAACCAAGACCTACTTAGACTGTTACATACCTAAATAATACAGCCGAAAGATAATTACATATATCGTAAAGGAGACAGATTCTTCACAAAATCTACAGTTTGAGACGTCTAACTTCTAAATATCCTTTTACTACAGGAAAATCTTTAAACATTTAAAGAGGATATCTATTAAAGCATTGAGAGATTAAAACATATTTTTATGTTTTGCAGCGACAAAAGCATCAAATAACAAAGCAGTCTGCTTAATTGAGTTTTATAAAAATAAGTAGGTTAGGTATATATTCGCGTGCGCAAGATTGGACGTCACCACGTCATTTCTAATATGAAAAGAATGACGTTATCATTACGCCATGAACATTTCAGTCGAAATTGACCACAAAGGTCAATCAATTGCAAGCTAAATCAATCTCAATGCATTGAATTATCTTCTTATAATAAATTTCGCTACCTAAATAACTAATTTAAGATGTTGCTTGATCCAAATTACAAAATGTTAAGAACCTATACCGTGCGATTTTGTGGAAATGGGCTCGCCCGACTCTCTGAGAGCAGAATCTGGATGGGTCAGAATGCGTATTATCCCCAATTAAAAAAAAACAGGATAAACTTTTGAAGTGTAGCGTTAATAGTTCAGGACTGAAGCAAATTCGAAGGCACAAACATCCACCGCTATCTTTTACTCATGTATTTCAAGCCATCTGTTAATGTATCGATTAAAATTAATGCACTTATCATATGATCTTCGTTCCCATATTGCGGTTACGTCATATTAATAGCCTTGGTCTATTTTTTGGTTTACATCAAACTTCCTCCCGTCTGTTAGTCAACAGACACTTTTAGTATCAATATAATCCTACCTAATACCTAATTGTAATCTAGATTAAAATCTAGGCTCCATAAACAACAATTAACGAAATTAAAAGTGTTACTAAATGTGGGAATAGTTTTTTAAATATTCCTAAACGATCTCAATTAGCAGACTCGTATTGGTTTCGTTGAATGGAAGTCATCATTCAATTTTATGTGAAAACCATTTTCCTAACGTTTGGTTAATGTTAGTTATATGTTATAGATATTGGATAAACACAAAGAGTGTTTTGTAATTTTTTTTTTCATTTCAGTTCACTAGGATAGCGCTGTCATTTGTTATGGAGTGTAAATTGAAGCAATTTTGTGTAAATGGTATTTCATAGCAGATGGTATTGATGCTTACTAACGCATTAGGTCATATTATCCTGTAATGTTAGTTTTAAGATTGGAATGTTAATAAATAAATAAATAAATTTATCCCTTGTCCCTGTAATTTATCTAGCCGTAGTTGTTTTAGTAATTTCTAATGAAAAAAATACAAAAATGCATAGAAAGAAATTGTAGATCGTAAAAAAATCAATTTTAATCAGACTGTTATGATATTATACATTATTGTCAATTCAGAAAAAAACATATTTTAATGGATACAGACTTAGGTATAGACTATTATAATGAACATCCGTGAAATATTTCGACAAATAACATCTTTTAAAACAGCATCAAATTATTCAGTGGATCCAAATGTTGAATCTTTTCAAAACAAATATACAAAAAGATGTGTTACTAACTATATTAAAAAACAATTCAAAATATTTATTTATAAAAAAATTATTAAGAAGAAACTAGTTGTTTTGATACGCGACCTAGTAGACATGCCCTAAATCTAGCCAAGGTGTATAAATAAACAAGCCGCCGTCCGACACCGCACTTCACAACGCTGAATCACGCTTCTGAAAACCAATTTATAGCTTTTCTTTGATATTTCAAGGTTCCAATATATCAAATGGAAATCGATTTTCCTCTTTATGTAAATAGTATTTGTTTTATTACTTAAATGGGTTGTTTGTTTCTTTTTTAGATAAAGGTTCATATTTTTGTTCAACTGTACGTAAGTACATATAACAGATTGTAAATGTAACATATGGCAATAAATTTTATATAATATGCTAAGTCTTTTCGTTTCTGAAAAATGCATTTTTTGTTTATGGCAATTCAAAAGGAGTTGAAGATAAAAATTTCGAACTTCCAATACTAAAAAGCTCGTCGGTAAGTTTATACAAAATTGATATATAATGTATTAATGTAACTATTAAAATGGTTTTCGGTTTTAGCGTCTCATAAAGTAATTGTTAATTGTACAGCTTATTAATTGCTGTAGATTCAAAGGACTTTAAAGGACTTTTTTAAACAAATATAAAAAAGGGTCATAATAATTTTTGAGATGCGTACTACATACCCAAAGTACTGGTTAATTCATTGCGTTGCATCGCTTAGTAACGCAAGGATTAATTCGTAGTTTGCGTAATATCAGTCAAACTCTAGAAAAATCGTGAACAAAAACATTCCAAATATTTTTTAATTGTATAGCGACCGGCAGATGCTCAAAACTATTTAGGTCATGAAGAGAATTCTATGACAAGTGTCGAACGTGTGAGCGATTTAGTTAATAGCATTTGAAAATTTATCTAAGCACCAATCGTTTTTAACTTAAAAGTGTGTCTGTGTGAACCGTAGCCAATGATATCTCGTATTTAAATAAAATATTGAGTTTTCGAATATGAATGTAAAATTATGTAGAAAAATTGCAGTTTTGTAGCAATAAGTAAACAGCATAATTCCTTAACGACACCGGTTTGTTTACATGCCATTGTTGACGTATTCGTACCCGAGTAACGATGAGTGGGGTTGCTAGATCAGCGCCACCCACAAGCCGAAGACCCCAATTCGTGTCCTGGGTTTCTCGCCTCAGGGTCACAACGAATGTATGCAGACGCCCCATATTTAAGGGTTAGGCACTGCGCGAGCGCGCTTTTGCGCGAACTATCGGGCACGGCGGTGCAAAACGTTGTGTGGACAAAATTAGCTCCATCACAAATCACAACCTCCCCTCCCCGCATAACCCTCAGTCGACCCAGTTCGATACGGAAGTCCTAAAACATTTCCCGTGATGCAATTCTGACAGATAATTAACATTGATTACATTAAGTATTTATGAATTCTTTCAAGTTTCGTAAAACTTTTACCATACGCGAATATGGGCTGTTCTAAAGCTGCTGAAAATTTTTCAAGTTGAAATCTAGTCCAGCATCATCAAATATTTCACTATGACAACGGTTTAAAACAAGATTCAACATTAATTTAAGATTTATATGGGATCAACACATGAATAATTTTTGAGTATCTATTTTGAATCCCTCCTGTTAAACAGTTGTTCTCATAGTTAATTGATTTGAATATAATTCGCTACGTAAATCGCTGATTGATTCATGACATGCGTATAATGTAACATTATGAATAGATCATTAATCATTTTGAAGGTGCAGACACATAATTTGGCTGGCATCATCACCTTGTGTATTTTTAGCAAGGTCTAATAGATATTTTCACTATATATGGAATAATAAGAAATACATCCAATTTATACTGTTTCAAATTATAAACGTATAGCCTTAATCTTATCCTAGTTACTTTTTAAGTTCAGATCAAAAATACGGTGTTTTAAATTTAAACTCCTCTTCAGTATGAACTAAAGAAAGAAAAGGCGATATTGTCTTTGGATGCAAAGCCTAATATTTGTACCATACCTAATATTGATAACCATTTACTACTAATATCGAATCTACTAATTTATAACTATAATATATAGGACTGTAGCAGATCAGACTCACTTTCTTTCGGGCAAAATTTCTGGCATCATCATCAGGGTCGGGTCGCTGGTGAGGCACACGCCAGAACGGAGGTCGCTGATACATGGGCATTTCTTCACCTAATAACAAAAAACTTCAAAATATTAAAGAATTTTAATTGCACTGTGCATTCATAAATTCGTTTTAAGACTGCTTATTGGGGCCGCATGGCACTCGTCAAGATCAAAGATTTGCGCCCACTTTTCAAACATATGTTTTTGAGATCGGCAAGGAATTTGAACGTTGGCATGTTCTTTGCAATAAAATACACGAGGCATAAAATAACTCTGATACTGAAAGTTTTTAAATAATTTTACAGACAACAAATATTAATGTGTTAATGTGCTTTGAGAGTTAACGCACGCCGGGGTTCTATTTTCTATGAAGCACATTGGTATCCATAGTAAGATCTTCAACTAGCAAAACGGTATATTGGATCGTACTCGGCCGTAAACCAATCCAAAAGGTACCTATGAAATTATCTTTAACTGATCATAAGACAGACTGATATAAATTGGGTTTCAAAATACCTAGCGTAATTGCTTCAACGTTCGTACCTGAATTTCTATAATACCGGCCGCGATTGTGTTCAATTGTTTCGTATGTTCAAACTCACCAGAGGGCGTCTTATCTCTTCGTGGGCCGGTCCAACAGTGTAGGCTTGATCCCGGGACAACAATGTCTATTTTTCGCGTCGAACGCGCGAGACGTGTTGCCTGGCGTGATTTACTGACGGACTGTTTCTGGGCCAATACGAAATTCTCAATTCTTCCGATCGGTTCAATGCTCTTATAATGGATCTAGGATGGATAAATCACTGCAATGTATCTGTAATCTTAGCAAAATTGTAATAAATAAGAACATACATCATATACATTATGTTGGAAATGCTGTTATTTCCTTTATTACATTACAATTTTCTCTCTGCTCCAAAAACAATATACCTACATCGAACTGAGTGTCGGGATGATATATTTTTACTATAACTTTCTGGAAAATTATTATTCAGATTTATTTCACTCAATATAAATATCCAATGTAACTCAAATATCCTATATATACATTTACATTTTTATTTAAAAGCCATATGAAGCTTTACTTATTAAGGCAAGTGATCAGCTCTCTGTACCTACCAACTAAAATTTATTTTCTCCGAGATTCGAATCCAGCACCCCCGGCGTAAATGCCGCGAACAAGAAAAATTGTTTTAACATGCGATATGAAAGTTCAATTAACAACTATTTACGTTGTAACTCTTTCATAAATTCACACCTGTTGCGTTTCTAGCAATTAGGTCAACTAATTAATTTCACACATCTTTAATTGATGCAATGTAGGAAAATGGAGTCAGTCAAATATAGAGCACTGTTTATAAATTATTTTATACATGAAAAGCTTTCGCTCGTGTGAGCCTGAAGAATATAGCCTATTTTACGATTAGATAGAAAAACAAATTGAAATTTTTATAGTATAGGAGACAATCGGACAGTAATACTGCGTTCCGCCGGTAATGAACACCCTCGACGCCAATTGGGCCACGTGTACATTGCCGGCCTTTTATTAAAGGAATTGGGATTCCGGTACTCCCATTAACCGAACGAAAAGCGGGAACAAAATGCAAAGCAATTTACATCGGTATCCAGAGACCGTTAATTAGATTAATTACTTATATGTTGTATTCAGACCGGGAATCGAACCCGATAGCTAATAAAACCGCTTAGCCACCATGCTCACATTTTATGTGTGCCGATAGTGTGATGGCTCTAGAAGAGTTCTATCAGTAAAATATTTTTTAGATCGGTGCAGTGAATTTGAGTTGTTTCACTTAAAACTAAATATTAAATTTGTTTTTTAATTTCCATGGTCAGTAATTTTCTTCTCGCATTAAGCAGCTGACGATATTATTTTCTAGTTATTAATATTAGGCACTTGTTTAATAAGGCTAATGTATAGAAATTTAAAAACTTCAAATTGTACATATTTAAAAATATAATAAATAATATGACAGTCAACTTTGAATAATTTTGTAATAAACCAAACATTACTCTAACAGTCAACATAATTAAATATACATTAATAAATTTATATAGAGAACACATTATAAAAAATTTAAAAATATAAACCTTAATAAATGTTAAATTTAAAAACTTCTTTAGCAAAAATTCATTTAAAAAAATGCATAAACCGACTTACACCCGTTCAATAGAAATAAATAAAATTTTAACAAGGCAAATATTTTGAAAGCTTAAAGATATTAATTTATTATATTCTGTTATAGTTGTTTGGAAATTTCCTCATTGACAACATTAATAAATGATAGACTACCACAATATGCAATAACAAATAAGTTTGCAATAATCAACGTTGGAGGAGGCAACCCGGATAAGACCATAACATATGTTTTAAACATATTTACATTTTTTTCTATTCCTGTTAAGGTTTGTAAATAAAGGATTATTATCATTAATAAATAAGTGTCTTATTTAATTTATACAGATCCTAGAATTAATGACTAGAGAAAAGTTTCATCTAAAAAAACAAAGAAGTTAGTTAATTTATTCTTAATACACGTAAAGATATTACATAATAAGAGAATATCTACTATAAAAATGTATCTTATAAAACAAACAAATTGTACTATGCACTTTTGCTTAACTAAAGTCCAGTGGGGTACAAACAGACAGCGTTCTGTTTACCATTATATTTTTAGGTGGCAAGTTGTTTTCTATGCATTCCAATCCATAAAATTATTTTACAAAGTACCAGTTATTAAATATTAAATAAAATAAAACTATTGAAGAATAAAAAACTTAGAGAGCTTTTACTTTATTGCAATATGTTTAAGTTTATAGTACTTACCCCCTTAAAAACAATGAAAATATTGCCTATGTGCTGTCGAATAGCGTAAACTAAGTTTAGTTTATCTGTCACCAACTTGGGTCGAAACTGTCATAAATATAATCGAAAAATAAATTAAGCATTTATTAGTATGTCATACCGAATGTCTTCTGTTCTGTAAGGTAACTGACAACCGACCTAACCTTACTGACCGTTCGATCGATCGATATACTGTCATATTAATATTATAGGAACTCAAAAGTTGATAGTCATATTAAAAATCGAGCAGGGCCGGTTTAGTGTCCCTGGCGCATTTGATAAGCGAATACATCAACTTAACGAAGCCCGTGTCCTTTGGTTTCTCGAGACCTCGCAGTAATCTGTTCTTCATGACGGCCACAAACTCGCGATTACTCAGTTGTCCGTCCACTGTTGATAAATTTATATTATTTAGATCACTTGCTTTGACATTTTTACCTAGTTTTTTTTGTATTTCTTTTTTAATATGTCTATTATACTTTAGGAGGACCGATTAATAAGAGGCGTATTTATGTTGTTTTTGTTTTTCTTCTGAGGTGTTTATTGAAGCATCTGTGGGCAATCTAAATTGTATATAAATACTAAATATAAATTTGTATATTTCTATTCTATATCTATTTAAATTTTTTTTTATATGGCTATACGCGGATAATGAATAGCAACTCTTGCGAATCTGGAACAGGTCGCTAGTAATAAATATAGCTCTGCGGCTACGTGATTCACGCAGTGTCTATGCGTTTTTCACCTATCTTAGGTTCGAATCCGGGGGAAACCAAATTTGTAGGGTTGAACACACAAGAGGTTAATACACACTAAATTTCGGGTTCATACTGAAATAATGAGAGGAAATAGACAGGTAATTGTTATAAGGAGTCTTGAAAGAGGAAAAAAAACGAGCAAGATGGATATCATTGGGAAGAGATATCCCAATGATATCCCCAATGAAAGCAGAGATAGGGAATCGGAGAAGAAATTAGTTCCTCGGGTGATAATTTGGACCGCAATGGATATTCCTTACTTTTTAGAAATTCAATACGTTTTTTTAAAATAAAACAATACTTACTATTTTCGTCAAAAATCGTGAAGACCACGTTGATAACGTGCGGGTCCAGATCAACGTGGGCAACGGTTTTCGCAACGTGTCGTAAAGTTGGTTGGTCTATGGATGCGCCCGCTATGTGGTAGAAAGTAAGGGCCGTGTCCACATCGTTGATATTGTTCAGGAGATGGAAGAACTTTAGATAGTCATCCTTTGTTATACCCACACCGTGGTCGCGAAACCTGAATAAAATTTCATTTATTTCATTACACACGAAAGTAAATATAAATAATTTGCAATGCTGTTCTTATCAACCCTGATGTACACCATTTTATGATTTCTTTCTTTTTATTTATAAGTCAAAACAAAACTTGAAATAAAATATTTGAATAACTAGAAAATTATGTTGTTTAAATATTATTTAAATAGTATAAAAATAATAAGTAATAACATTTATTTTAAAATAATACATTAAGACCATGCCAAAAGTTATTGGGATATGAGGCAGACACATTTGTGAATTTTTTTCACTGATCATTTTAGTAACAAGAAATATCAACCTTCTGAGCCTTGCTAAAACATTGAGATAATATTCCCGGGATTAGTTATATTAGTCACAGCGGTTAAAAAAAATAGTTTAAAATTTAATTATCGTTAGAACACAAATCGGATATACTTTCTATTATGCCAATTATATGTTTTTTGTATGCAATAGGCTGTAAACGGATAGAAAAACAAAAATAATAACCCACGCTTTTTTGACGCGTTTCAGCATTCTGGCCTTCTTCTTGGCGGGATAGCCGGCGTAGGCCAGCAACAGCTCAGCGAAGTCTGCTTCGGTAATGCGACCGCTTTCATCTAGAAAATTTTATATTATTAATAGTTACATCCCTACGAATAATAATATGTCTAGAAGTGTAATTCAAACTCAAAAATGGCACCACGCAAATAGATACCATGGTACATATTTGCGTGGCCTTCGACCAATCACTTGCCCACATCACCTTGACGCGACCAATCACGTGCGAACGTATTGACCTTGATGTTTGTCAAAGTCAAACGTTGGTGGGTTCATTTTTGAAGCGCTATCTGTATGAGTTACGTTTCTAGACATATTATTATTCGTAGTTACACACACACTCTCCATATATAAAATTGGGTGAGGGTAGAAGGGTGAACTTAACGACCACTCTTAACCACCAAATATACAAAAAAATCATATAAATCGGTCGAAGCGTTTCAGTGGAGTACCAACACAAACACCACGATTTTTATAATATTAGAAAATTAGTTACTATTTTATTTGTGTACAATAGAAACAATAAAGTGATGGTATAAAATATATTAATTAATATCTTTTCCTTTTAATTATTTATACTTAGAGGCATAAAATAAGCCTTGTCGCTACTAAGCGGTCTCTTTCAGGAACTTTTCTATGTTCTCCTAACACAATTTGCCTCGTACTAAGTATTGAGAAGCCTCTCGTAGCACAATCCCTCTGAGGGATCTTCAAAAGAAAAGCAATTATTGTCTAAATAGTAGCAATGTATTATATAATTTAAAAATTATAATCATTAACTGCACCAGCAGTTGCATAATCCTTTATAGCAGATATTCTATTGCTGATAAAACACAAGAACGAGTTCTCGTAATGAATCAACGATAATGAATATTTGTTTCTGAAAATAAATTACCCGGTTGTTTCCTTTGGAATTCTAAAGAGAGAATTTCCTTTTGCAGTTGCTGTTGAAAGTCTAAAAACTTTTCAATAGTTAACTTTTCATTGAGCTTCAGTCCAAAGAAGTAAGTAGTCAGTGCCGAGTTTATACCCTGAAAATTAAAAATAAATATTTTTGAAATTATAGCACATAAAGACAAAGTTCAATGCTATAAAAAATTCACGTCGAATTAATTGATTTTTGTTTTTTTTAAAGGTCGGTCAAAAAGTGAATGTTTGAGTGAGTGATTTAGTAAGGCTAGGGTCTAGGGGCTTAGCAATTTCTGCGTATTTCGCTCTGAAATACGCAGTTATACGTTCGTGACTTGTCAGTCCGCAGGCAAGTAGGTGATCAGTCTTCTGACTGATCACCTACTTGTCTGCTTTTAACCTACTTTAAACTTTCCTATTTTTCTTTCTCTTTTCCCAATTCTCTGGGCATCAAAAGGAATACCCAAAACATGCTATGAATGACCGATGATCACTGATGACGATGATACTAAGGCGATGAAAAGTAGGGCAAATATCAAATCAACAGATAAAAATTTGGTAAAAAGTAAATGTTTAAAGGTTTCAACATAGCCAAGCATGTTTGAGAATAACATTATACCTTGAAAGTGTTCCCAGTGTTGGCATGGTCGCGGTGTCGTGAGCCAATACTGCTCTGCTGGCGAATGAGTGCGGCCACCTTCTCAAACTCTTCACAATCTACGTCACCATCACCGTTTAGATCAAACATACGAAACGCTATTTCAAAATGGCGGCGGGATGCTGAAATTTTTAAATTTATTTTTAACTGCAAATCCCATAATCTCTTATAATTCTGTTGCGATAAAATCAAATTATTTTAAATAAATCAGCGAAAGAAGACTGGAAAGAATATATCAAAAATATTTTTTGGTTAAAATCACAATTCAATCCGATTAATAATGAATTCGCTCATTATAAGAATGGTCTTCATTTTAGTTGTATAAAGTAGTTAAAAGTTAAGTGTAGTTTTGTGTCTATCTCCCTAACCGATACCTACAATTGGTTATCTCAGCTACGAACGCTGTACCAGTGTGAGATACGCTTTAGATAACCAACGTATAGACAGCTGTTTTAGCTTGAAAAAATAAGTTAAGTACTTTAAAGATTGTGTCTTAAATAAATTCTATCTAAGAATTGTTTAATAGAAAAAATATTCCTATTTCATTCAGAACTCTTTAACAACTCTTGAACAAGAGTACTCTTTATTTTAATGAAAGTGCTTTCATTAAAAGAACTCTGTGAATAGTATAAAATAAAAACAAAATATGACGTCATGTATCTCAGACATCACAAAATCATTAAATTCGCTCATGCTCCGTACGCAGCATCCCGCGTTCAAACAACGATCATGCTTTCGCAAAACTAATACAAGTTTTTAAACAGTATTTTATTTAAATGTGTGATACTCTTCAATAATTACATATTCATTTAATTTATACAATTTCATTGATAATTTCCACATGACGCGACAAAATGTACTCTCTAAAACGATTCCGTTCGCGGATGAATACAAAAATGTACTATGGCTTAAGATGTGGAGCGAAAACTGTGACTTTCCTGTTTTGGGCAACGTTATACGTTGTTGTGATGAAAATGACCATTTTGAAAAGCAACACAAGCCCCCCGGCGAGAGAATCGTCTTTGTTACTTGACAATTACACTAAATGGCTGGTAAATATTTCGTTGAAATTTTGTATGAGTGTATCTTCACAATTATTAGCCGAGTTTAAATTCAACCACAAGTCAAAACTTTGGCAATTTACGCTGGAGGAAAATATTGTTTTGTTTCATGTTATGCACTAATAATTTGGGTACTAAATTAGAACTTATGAATAATTTTAGGAAATTTGAGAAGTGATTTATTGTGATGTGATCGTTTTATTAAAGATAATTGTAATGGGTATCATATTTTAAATATTTTCTTTAGATGAAGCTTAGCTTTGTATTTTAGTTACAGGGACCAGTATTGGGTGATGATGTTGAAGATGATACGTCCGAATGGAAAGATCCAGATAATGCAACGCTTATAGAATTAGAAAATAGATCTCTAAAGGTCCAAGAGGCTTGCCGAAAATATTCACTTCAGTCTCAACCAATTAACAGTAAAGAATTTTTCGTAGATCACGCACATAACCTTGTTTGGTGCAACATTTTTAAAGCTGCAAGCTCTTCGTGGTTGTATAAGTTTAATATTTTAGGTAAGTAGATAAACTTAATTATAAATGATTGTATGTTTTGTTAGAGAAAATTATTTTTTAAATGGTCGATGGATAGGTTTTTGAAAAACAGTCTCAATCTCTTAAA
The DNA here is from genome assembly GCA_912999735.1 of Aporia crataegi. NCBI lineage: Eukaryota > Metazoa > Arthropoda > Insecta > Lepidoptera > Pieridae > Aporia > Aporia crataegi. The sequence goes on from OU538742.1 coordinate 2,266,701, forward strand.
AATTATCTAAAATTGTGTAATATTTCTATTAAATTACAATTGTATTTATTATATTTCAGGTGGTTATGAAAAGAAGTTTCTATCACGGAGTCGTTATACACCATTAACTCTTGCTCGGCGGAAATTCCCCAGACCCAGTGAAGATGAATTGAAGGATGCGATATATACACCTGGTGTAATATCTCTTTTAGTGGTACGAGAACCATTTGTAAGGCTGCTTTCTGCATACAGAGATAAACTTGAGAATATCACGCCGCCATTTTATAGAAAATTGGCCAAAGCTATAGTAGAAGAGCACAGAGAAGCTGCCACAAAAATATTGGGTAACATTAGGAGCTCTAGTCCAACGTTCTACGAGTTCATTGCTTACTTAATCGCTAAGCACACGTCAAAGACGATTAGTTTCGACGAACATTGGGCGCCTTATTATCAATTCTGTTCTCCGTGTGCTATCAACTTCACAGTCATATCCAAAGTAGAAACTCTATCAAGGGACTCTTCATATGTTATTCAACAGCTTGGCCTAACCCATGTATTGAGTCCCCGAGTGCAAGACAGGCGCACACGTTTTCGCACAGTAATGAATAAATCACGCGATGGCAAAAATACTTCGGCATTATTAAAATATTATTTCGGGCAAATCGATAAACGTATGCTCAAAGATTTATTGGATATTTATGGTATAGACTTTGATATGTTCGGTTACGATTCAGAAGTTTATAATAAATATGTAAGAAAATAAATTATATTGAATTACTTATGCATTTCTATATGACGGCCCTCATTGTTTCTGATTATCATAACACTAGTGCTTTAGCTACTCACTTTGGGATTAGAGCAATGTACGTGAGTTATCCTAATAATTATTATCATTTTATTTAATTGGGATTAAAAAACAGCAGCAGTGTATCTTTAAAACTTAATTTCGCCCGCGTGGGCGTGGGTATAATATGGGTAATGGATATATAGAATAATATATGCCTTTTCACAAATACAAGAAAATTTTCTCACAAAGTGCATCAGCATAAAATCACGAGTGATTTTTTAAAATCAAATAAAAGTAATAGTTGAGCTTATTCCTTAAAACAAAAAATAATATGTGTATAATAAAGATGAATGAATGAATTACTAAAAGTCTAACATCTATATCAATTATTTTTTTAATATAAAACTTACTTGACAACACAGTTAACAGGAAAATGTAGTCACTAAACGTGATCAGTCCAGATGATCCAAGCTTGTAAAATATAGAATCTTCATCGAGGTCCAAGTTCAAGCGTTGACTTATTGTCTGTAATAAATATAAAAATTAATAATTGTATTGGAATTAAAGGCTACCTACAAAGCAGTCAAATCTACAGACTCTACCGACTGCCACCCTAACTCATAATTAAATAGAAGAACAAGGCATCTACAGTGTAAAATTCAACTTTAAATATTGTGAAAAGTCCTCTAAGAGGCAGGAAATCTAAATAAAGCATTAAATAAAACGCCTCAGGAATATATTTAAATTTCAAGTGCATGCTACAGTAGAATGCTGAAGGGGAGTAGAAAAATCTCTTATATCTTTAACTACGTCATACGTGTAACTAGAAGCGTTGACTAAAAATCTAAGGGCTGGACTTATAAACTAGAATTTCTAGAATTTTGGAAATTGTGCAAAATAGCAAAATAGTGAGCGGAAATTGAAGAGGAGGCGATAGAACGGTACCTCACTGACGTTCTGAAAAGATAAGAAATAGGTGTGAGTGGCTTAAGAGATTGCAAGTGCAATGTTGTGGAGTAGCTTGCACAGGTTCACTGTAAACTAGATACATAGGTTTCATGGTTTTAATTGTAACAAACAATAAATATTTGTGTAGAATTAAAGCTATAATTGTGAAAATAGAATTTTATAATAATTAGTTATAAATAATAATTGTCTTGAACTGGTTCAATTTTGCCATCGCAACTGTGTAATAAGTTTGTATCATAAGTACCTAAAACTATATTTTCTATGTAACTGATGAAAAATTAAGCTCACCTTTGGATCATATCTTCTATATTGATCAAGCCCCAAGCCTGTAAAAATTGTATTCTTTACATTAAAATTAGAATGTTACTAACTTATAATTATTTACTAATCCTCTAAATCAATCTCACAAGGCTCTATAATATCTACAGACATTAGGTAACGATTTTGTATTTAAAAAATTGTATTAATAATTATACTGATGATGGTTAGGTAATTTTTTTGCAGTTCAACAGCTGTCATATTGATAAAATTAATCTTTAAGGCTGTGGTTTCAGAGCTGTGCAGGGCCCGCACTGAAGACACATGTGAGGCGCTTATAACATCGTTACACATCGACGCGGTTTGGTTCGTATACGGTGGCATGCGACCCGCCTAAATAAAGTTAAATACCAAAACTTTTAATGACAGCAGATTTCTGCATCTATTTCACTGATTGTTTTGGTTACAAGAAAGTACCTACCTAAGTGATTAGCCTGTGTCTAACTAATCTAATTTTTCGCGGGAATTCGAACCCAGTACCTCGGGCGCGGCGCTGAGGCGGTCAATTTTTAAATAATCATATTTTTATACCCTGCGAATATACATAAGCCTTATTACCATCAGGCTGTTTTACTCCAGGAGTCATAGAGCGGAGAAAATCATCTGGAGTCATGAAAACTTCATGCTGATCATGATGCTGTGCTTGTAGAGTAGCAAAATAGCGAAATACCTTATCTGGGGTAGAATACTGACGCATGCGATTCTCGTATTCAATTATCTGATGAAGCAGCATCCAGAGAAAGTAATTTTTTTTAATTTAAATAAATATATCACTAGCAAAACATTCTACAAACTATTGTAACCTAAAACACCTATCCTCACCTTAGCATTTTTATAAATAATAGGCCTATTTACAAATGTAATGTTTACCTGTAAGTGTGTTTAACTTTTTTTAAAATTAGGAATCGAGTTTGAAAGAAGATCCTACCTCATTAAAATTGGAATGTTGAGGTGTTAATTTATTTTAAACATGGTAAGGTTAAAAAGCCCTAATATATATTTATATTTTCTAAACATGCTATGAAGAGTCCACAGCTTTAAATCAACCAAAACCCCTTAATATCTTAAGAAAAAGATTAAAGAAGAATAAATAATTCAAATCAAACAAAAATAATAAAAAATAGTTTCCATGCTAACAAATCCTTATTAAAATAAATAAAAATACCATCAGGTTGTTTCATTCCAGGAGTAATGGCTCTAAGGAAGTCATCAGGTGTCATGTATACTTCGTTATTATCACCATATGTCACTTTGACTGTTGCAAAATATCTGAATATTTTGTCAGGTGTTGAATATGATCTCATTCTGTTTTCATATTCAATGATCTTTAAAACACAAAACCAAATAAAAAGAATTGAAAACACTAAACAAAACAATAGAAAAAGAATAATTTTAAACACAAAAAATAAAGAAGATAATGAATATAAGGTTGTGTCCCCATAGTTTCTACTTACATCAGACCTACAATTTGTTTTATATTTTTAATTATTGTTTACCTATTTACCTCAATTTTTAAAAGTAAAAGTAAAATTAAAATATACCTTCCGGTCTCTAAAGCCTATTTTCTCTTTTCTGAATCTTTTCTTTCTTGTTTCCATTTCACTTTCTGATTCATTTTTGGTCTCTGAAACTTGTTCAGCAGCAGTTATTGATGGAATAAAATTATAATGCGACCTGAAAAATAAATTGTAATATTATGAACTGCTTGATAAAGAATATTTATAATGGAATTCTAAATCCATTATATTTTTATAATAGTTTTGTAATTCTAACTTCCAACCTAAACAATAATATTTATTCAAGCAGACACATTTGTATCACTTGTAATTTGCCAAAAGCATATAGCCAAACTAACTTCTGAGCCGATTAAGCTTCTCGCTTAATCAGCTCTTTCTTTGCCCATGATTAGAACCCATTGACCATTGTGGTCTAATGAGGGATCAATAATTGAGCTCTGGAGTTGGAAAAAGCAAATGAACTTACCAAGTCTTATAAATTGTTAAAGTGCCAACTCCAAATATTATTGAATAAAATAACAATTTATTCTGTTGGTTTCGATAATTTTGTGTTTGTGGGTTATTTTCATTGCTACAGAATCCTTGTTTGTTACTTAAGTGTCTTAATACAGGTGTAATTCTTTTTGATGTTGTATTTAGAAACCTCAGCGTTCCTTTTGGAACTTTTAAGAACATTGAATACATTTTGATCTGAATTCTAAATTATTTTATTATATTAATTTTCAGACAGTGCCTAAATGCTAAATTGACAATTTGTTATTTCATAGGTATTTGTATAACGAAGTCCGATTCAATTTTCAAATTACAGATAAAAAACAGCAGGCTTTTTAACATTTTTAAAAAATAATATTGACGTATACTGACGTAGGATTCCGAAGATGTGACAAACAAAATGTCTTGTGAACGTCAATTTTGTTGCCTGCTATTGGCTAAATTTGGAGAACAGATCACATATATTTTTGAATAGTATGGGCAATGGTGACTGATGACTGATGAGTGGTGAGTGGAGGTTTCTCTTCATCTGTGACTCTCGCCCCTCGAGGCTCGCCGCTCGATTACTCAGTTCATCTGTGGGGGAGGAGAAGCTAGAAATTATTGGAAAAAATATGATTAAGAATTTATTTGAAGATATTTAAAATTTAGTGTACTTTACAAAGTAGGATTCGTTGTATCATTGAAGGCAACAGTAAAATTAAAAGAATCTTGAATATTTAACTTTTCTACATAATATAATCGTTTTACCAATGTGTAAGTGCTAACATTTCATTTTATACGTAATAGAAAGGTGCGTGTTATGTAACCTTGAATCACGGGACCCTGTGTATTGATCCTGATTATTTTAAGATACAATTGAGGTATGTATTAAGCCTTTCTTCAATTAAATGTGTATATTTTCGCGTAGTTTCTATAATCGCAGTTCAAACGATTTAAAATCGGCGACTAACTGATTACGATTTTTATCTTTATTATCAGCATCAAAGTTATGTTTATTTTACTTTAAAACACAATGCGGACTACTATAATTGGTTCTTGGACAATAGTTTAAAACCTAGGAAAATCTTTTTCTGCTCTTCAGGTAATTTTGTTTATAGAAAAATATAACCTTGAAAATTGGGCATAGGTACAATTTGTCCTATTATAATCATATGTTAAATATGTAATGATATTAATTGTCATCTTTAGTGTAATTTTTGGTATCTGTTCAGAGAGTACTTAATAATTAATGCTCTCATCAGTTTATGCAAATTGACATAATAATGATTAAATCAAATTAAGATTTTGTACATAATATGAATTATTTACTAAGATGAAAATTATATAGAAACTTCATAATTTGCTGAGTATTATCCATTTATTAATTATGTATAATTCATTATTAATTCAATTTTTTTAAACATCAGTTTGGCTAAGTGTGGTTAAATACAAATCTAATAACTTCACAATATAAATTTTGTAGCATGTTAAATGTTTAACAAAATATGAAGTTAAAATTGTTCTTAAATCATTGAGCACCAATCTATTGTCAAGGTGCCAGATTCTATGACATTGTAATCATTACTTTGACCTACATTAACATATTTTTTGTTTAATTTAGACAAAATTATTAACATTTTGTATATCTAGAGTTAATGTAAGTATATAAAGCCTTGAAACTAAATTAAATTTATTTCTTTTTTAACCGAATTCAAAAAAAGAGGAGATTCTCAATTCAACTGTATTGTTTTTTTTATGTTTGTTACCTCAGAACTTTCGACTGGGTGAATCGATTTTGATGATTCTTTTTCTTTGAAAGCTGGTGCTTCCCATGTGGTCTAAATTTAAATTTATTCAAAAACTGTTCAGTAGTTTTAGAGTTACAATTCGAAATCGGTTTTTTTTTGTTAAAATTATACTATTAAAATTTCATATTACTTAAATGATTTTCTCTCTATTCAGACCAAAGATTTTAATCAATAAACTACAACCACATTGGACAAAATGCATCGGGCAAGAGTAGTTCTTCAAGCTTCAAGTAAATTCGGCAACAACGAAAGATTTGCATCATGGCTAATAAACAAACAACAGGTAAAAATAGTAATTAGGTACTATATAAAGATTCTATTTTCTTAGCAAGTTAAAGAGCAACATAATAAAAACAAAAAAGTTCATGATTGAGGTTGATATACAATTCCCAAAATTTCATAAAAACTCTACCTCTAAAACTTCAAAGATTTTTCTGTAATTGTTTCACATTTTTCCTAAAATACTGTTTGGTAATAGAAACAAAGTTTGTATTGTTTGCTTACTGTCCTCATGACATTTTTGTGTGATAAGAGTCAAGAGATTTGATAAATAATTTAACATTGACCCAATATGTTGGCAATTTATGATGAATAAATCTTGAATAGGATTTTATACATATTTCATTCAAGATAATTATTGTTACTTAAACTTACGAACAATAAGTAAAGTTTAAGTTTTTCAAAATATTCCTATTTAGATAATAATATTAGTGCTAACTTTGATGCCATGTTTCTAGCAAAAAAATGTTTTTTGAACATTGGTTCAAAATCTACATTTATTTTATCTATGTTAATTCATAAATAATTTGTTACCACTACCTTAAGTGCCTTTTCACATGTACCGGATGCCGGGTAGTCGGCGTGTATGGTCATGTACATTAGCTTTCACACGTACCGGCGAAATTTTGCCGACATGACCATACACTTGGCCACCGGGTATCCGGCACCGGCTACAAGGCAACCGGTACGTGTCAAAACTCACTAAGGATCTAATACACTTAGTATGCCGTTTATATGAGACTTGCTAGATCTAAAGCATGAAAGGAGTATTGTAAACATACAATGTTATATTATACATAAAATGTTATGTCAATTATGATTTTACTAGAAAATGGCGGCATTATGTTCTAAGTTCTGTCTGTTTTATCCTAATTAATTTAAGTTTAGTATAATATTCACATGTATGTTTGAAAGTTGCTTCTATTAACAGGCTGCAGTTCTGACAGTAAATGCCAACAGGCTAAAAAGTTCAATTGCAGCAGAGCCGTTCCTCAATGGATCCAGTTCCGCATATGTCGAGACCATGTACAACAACTGGCTTACAGACCCTAATTCTGTTCATGCTGTAAGTATTATAATCACTTAAGTTTCCATAGCATATATGCAATTTATAACTTAGATTTCGTATATAACTTCATAACTAGAAAGTTTACATACAGTTTACATTTAAGCTTGTCAAACAGTTGTGTAAAAGACAGAGAATTTGCAAGATTGACCTATGCATTAACAAATTAGATCGATATTGCGCAATGGCGTTTATTGTGTAACTCTGCTGTCTCTGAGTCCCCGCTCCCTATTTTTATGTTACTGGTTACGAATATTATAACAACATAAACATTCAAAATATAAATGTTATGCACGAGAATAATATTTATATCAGAATACAATGTCAACAGTCTCAAGTCGACCATATTCTACCTACTATAATTATTAACATATATTAACAAGGGTAAAGATAACACCTTTATCAAGATAAATAATACTTCAACGCGAATGTGCTAGTTTTGGATAAACGCTTTAGACAAACTACTTATTTACTTATTGTTGTTAAGATTCGTACTTGTATTCGTACAAACGTATCGGTAATTGTATCTTACGTAACTCTCGTAAGGCATTATGCGATTGTTAAAATTTAGCTCCGAATATTATGTATTGATTTAAACTTAAAACAGCCTGTTAATAAGTACTCTTGGTTATTTATTTATCATTGTTTATTCATAATATTATATAATAAGATTCAAAACATGGCCTAAACCGGATCTAAGCAGCTTACTGATGGTGCATTAAACATTTCTTACAACTACTGTAGATTATGATAAACATCAGATTTCTAAAATTCTTCCGAACCGCATATAAATCGTGATTTGTTAATTTAAAAGCAAGGCCGAACCGGCTTAATCTCGTGTCAATTTAGCTTAATTTAAAAACATCCTTTATTTGCTCTAAACAATTACACCAACTGAACGGTCACGATGAATGAAAATTTTAATAGTTTTTAATAGGAATAAGTATAAAAAATTATACATTATTATTATTTTAAAACCTACACAATATGTAGTTATATAATTAATTGTTTTCAAGAGTTATCATAATAGTCTAGTAAAGTGGTAAGAGATAAAAGTTCACACGGTCCCTTATCAGCTGCTACCCATTACTTTGCCAGGGTCGAGCTGTCTAGACTATTTCTTTTGACCTGTAACGTAATCTAAACAGTCCTTATATCTTATCTATTGTCTATTTGATAAGATTGAAATATTTTATCATACAATTAATTAAGAATTGTTTGGTTAAATTATATCAAAATTTGCAACAATAAAAATAGTGCAAAAATGGAATGTGCTTTTTTAATATATAAAATAAATTGTATATTGTATGTAAAGAATATATTATAGTCAATGTCTGGTTCCAAAGTTTACTTAACATCAGTATCAGTTACGGAAGTCAGCATCTAATCAATTCAATCAGGAACTTAGTTCCGTAACTTCTCTATTAACTTACTTTGAGACTTCGCTAGCTGTAGTTCCATGTATTGTTTACCTTCTGCTGTTGAATACTAATAGTATTATTTAAATCAGTATCTGATAGGTTTATAATATGTACGATATATTGAATTTTACTGATTTTTAATATTTAGTCATGGGATGCATTCTTCCGCAACGCGACAAACGGCGCCCAACCCGGTGTCGCTTATACACCGCCACCCAATCTTGCGCCTTATTCCAAAAACGAAGTGCCGCTGACGTCACTCGTACCAGCTTCCGGTGGCATACCTTCCATCGCTTCCGGTAAGTTTGCATTCCACTTACGAACTAGCTAAAATACTAGATTAATTAAAATTTACATGTCAGACGCTCTTATTTATATAAATCATATAAAAAGATCTATCAAGATGCATTTGTCGTTTTATGTAACTTCACATATGGGTTATTCAAAATTAGACTAAAATATTATATATAGCCGCCTTTGAATGAATTTTTAACGCGATTTTATTGCAACTTGCACTGAAATCGCGTAATATCGACTCAACGTCACTTAATATGATAATTTACGCTAGGTAAATGCTTTATTCTTTTAAATGTTTCAAGTGCTTATATAATACAATAGATTTTAGTAACATACAATACATTGCTATGGCAAAAATGTAACATAACATATTATGGTAATAAACAAACAGAATCTACGTCTAAATTCGTATTCGTAAAAAGTTTTTGATGTCTGTTTTTGAGAATGCCTACTGGGAATTTTTTCTAACGCAATCTGGACTCCAAATGAGCTTCCTACCTCTTAATACCATAAATAATATGTTAAAAAAAATTATAAACGAAAATGCACTAAAATAACAAACAATGACTCCAAAAATAATAATCTGGGAATTAGTATCTTAGAGTTATATTTTTTTGTTACAATTTGGCACCGACATACAATTAATTATTTCTTTGAAATTATAAATTAAGTTTATCTCCTTTTCTCTCAGGCTCCCCAATAAATGAAAAGATAATCGATGACCATTTAGCAGTTCAAGCCATCATCAGGAGTTACCAGGTGAACCATGTTTTTATTTATTAACAAAAATTATTATTATTTGCACACCTTACCTTTTTTAAAGCCTATTTTTTATATAGTGTACCTTTAAAACGAAAAAGAGAAAAATAAACAAAGTTGTACCTACTAATAACAGATTTTATAATAAAGTTTCTTTGAATTTGGTAGGGTTATAAAAAGTAATTCTTTTATTTTGAAGTTTTCATTTTAAGAGTTAAATTTTACTGTTGAAGTTAATTTTTATTTATTTACTGCGCTCGCATTTCGTTCGCTACACAAATATACTGAAATAAAACATATCCTATATTATTGGAAACTTGCCCGAGGTTAGTGAAAACAAACCTTAATCAAATGCACAGCTTCTCTGAGATTTATGATTTTATTTAGTAACACTGGTGATTATTTTAGGATTTTGAATAAGCTTTCGTTATAAAGTACCCTTATATATACTAATAATATCTTATTTACTTGTTATTTACGTCCCGGACTAATAATAAAGACTAGTTGTTAATAGGTGTGGTAAATGAAATAAATAAAGACTGGGTGTAAACTAATACGGCGTTATAGGTTTAACGTGTGTGTGGTATTTATTGGCACATAAATGTATGAGTGCGCCCGATTTGACTGACACGGTCAAAGACTAATTCTATTTTTATCAGAGGGAAAGTAAAACAAATGTATATCAAAAATGACACATATGTAGGTACCTAAAATTGTTAATTTTAGTTTTTACGATGACACATGTCACTACTAAAGGTCTTCCGTTATTATTATGAGAGAAAGTTGTATATTATGTTGATATTATTATATATCAGCATGATCTATTATGTAATATTGGCATTTTCGAAAATTTTACTAAACAAAATAGAATCAAATGTAAATGGCTATATTTTAAATAACATAGGTAATACATAGTATAGATTGTGTCATTTGACCGTGTCATGACAAGAGCATGATTCTCGTGTTAGCACTACAATGTCATCACGCCATTGTAGATCATAATTGCATTGTGCTAAGAACTATCCATCGTGTCATATCAGTTAGGACTTAGCACTAGCGTTTTGTGAGCCTACAACCGATATTGAGGTTGTAGGGACTATGTTTTAACTTTAATTGGGAATGTGTAGTAGCTCTCTTTAAAAGGCCTGCAACTGCTTCTTGTAAGTGAGCCTCCTGCTCGTTTGCCTCCTATCCGATAAAGAAAAAAGGAGTAAAATAGCTTGATTATTCAGCTATCACACCTAGACAGGTAAGGTGTGACAGAGACGAATGCGTGATAGACGGAGCACTAGCGATTGTTGTAGTCATAAATCAGGATAAAGTTGAAACATAGATCAGGTAATCAACCTCAATAAGGCTTCCAGCGCTTTCCTGCCAGAACTTCCACTATCGAATGTCGTTATTTTAAATAATGGTTTTTACGAGTGATCTTTTGTGACCTGCGCTAGAATCATGCTCAGGGCTAATGTATGGGGGGTGACAGGCTCGCGGGCACCTGGCTGCCGATCTGGATCCGCTGGGCATCACGACGGCTAACCTGCCCCAACTGGGCATGCGCGCGCCGAGTTCGGAGCTCATCATGAGGAAATATTTCAATTTCGGTAGGAAATTGCGGTTGGAAGCAATTACTTGGATCCTGTCGTGTTCGGACTACAATACTAATAGAAGACGTTTAAATAGTGCTCATTTATGGCTCCACGTCTTAACATTTCATCGAATTCATACATTACTATACAAAATAAATTTTAAACCTCGACACAAAAGTGACTACTAGTCTTAGTCGAGTTTTTAAATTTAGTACCTTATAATTTGTATATATGATAACCATTTTGTATAAACTTTACCGCATTATTTAGTCTAAACACTTGACTTATGGTTTGTACTAAGTATATTATGTAGTAAGTTGTGAATATAATATTTTCTCATTGATTTCGTGGTGCCATATTCAAGCACTATAATTGCTTCTTTGGATATTCTAGTCCGCAGATCATATCGCTTTTGTTATTGCTGATATTATTACATACATCGACGGAGTTATATCGGAATTTGTAAGTTGAGATTGCCTTCTGTATGATAAGACACGTTTATGAATTTTTATCTTGGTTTACCTTATACTAATTCTAGAAATGACGCAGACGAATTTGCATATGTATTATCGTATTTTTCATGTTGGTATATAGCTGTAATTAAAAGCAATACGTGGTTGTTGTTATAATTTTTTCCGTAGTCCGTCACAGCAAATTATGACTTAATTTGTTTAAATTGTTCCGCGAAATTTGTTGATTTGAACACCAGTTATACATGTGTAATATTTTTTATATAAAGCTGGGTAATCAAGTAGGTGTATCAACCAGAATTTTATTGGAACAAATAATAATAATTCACAGTTCAACATTGCATAAAATAAAGTACCTACGAAGTGATTATTTTACTCAGTTGGCGTTGAATTTTTATAATTTTATTTGATAAACTTGCAACAAAAATTTACAAATTCCGATGTTTTTGTGATGCAAATTTTTACTAGTATACCATTTTATCTAATATTGAGTGATTGATTGCAATCAATTGTTAGATAGTTTGTGTATTTTTATACGCTTTTATCACGTGCTGATTAGATAGATCGTAATTTGCATGTATGTGATAATATTAGCATATTTATTTAAAGTTTCTTTTGCTGTGGTTTTGTTTAGAATGTCTACGATACGTAGCAAGGTTGAATTGTTTTAGGCGATTTGGGAGGGTGTTTCATTACCATGACGTCACATAAATACTTAACGTATAATGAGCCTATAATCAAGATCTATAATGGAAATTTGTTCTGTACGTCATGGTGATGTGAACTTAAACCAGGGGCCACAATAAAGACGCTAAAGCGCTTCGCCTATTATTAGTTAATTCTTCGGACAGAAATGCCACACTTCATGTGCTGTAATAATGATGGCTGTTCCGTCGGAAGTATCTTTCTTTTAATGGGCGGATCATTTTAAAAAGCATTTTTCGCCTTGCGCTTCAAAAATAGCAGATCTAATATCGGCTTCATTAACGGAGAGGTCTGGTACAGAGTTCGGCAAACGTGGTTTTAAGAGAACGAAAGTTTCAAAGCTTATAGTAATTGTCTTTGTCCGATCTCTCTTCTAGCGTGTAATAATGAGAATTTTTCCTGTTTTAGAAGTGAATATAAGAAACAGTCTTACTATTACTGATTTTTTTTTTGCTTTTTTGGAGTGTAGTGCAAAAATGCAACGTTTTGAATCCTTGATAGAGGTCATAACATTAGTTCATTTGCAGATTACTCGGTTCAACTAACAGACATGCATCCCTAGACCGATCCTTCAGAATTGCTAGTCTCAACTGAATTAATTTGATGAAATTACAAAGAATAAAGCTATATTTATGCTAATTTATTAGGGTTGCGAAATTGCCGAGATTTCCTCTTTGCTTATTAACAAATGGTATTTTTTATGGGTTATATGAACGTTTTAATATACTGTTCCATTATATTTGAGTGGTTTAAAGTGTTTTGCTATAGTGACTAAACTTGTTTGATAGTATTTTTTATGTGAAAAACAAATTTTGTGATACAATTCTTGGAAAGCAACGTGTGATCAGCTGGTCAAAGCATAAGGAGAATATATGTTGACGTTGTCCACTTGGTTAAAATTAACATAAGTTACGCGTTGGTAAGAGTATTTAAGTATAATTGCAATGTTTTTACGAATAAATTCCAAGTCGCGCGGCCATCTCGTCGCGCATCTCGATCCGTTGGGAATCTCTACCGGCGATCCGGTGTCGAGTGGCGATTGGCATGGCGGCCTGCGCGCCTTCGCTAACGAAGCAGTTATTAGGCAGCACGTGCGATTCGGTATGACCTGGAGGTTGAGGCTTAGATGGATACGATCAAAGTTCATGACTATTCTGATATAGCTTACTCTAAAAACGAAAATATTGTGTAAAAATAATTTTGTTAACGAATACAGATAGAGGGGTACGACAAAAGCAAAATTGTCTTCTAGGCATCATTGAAACGCAAAACTCATTTTATTGTAATATACCACTAAACCCTCTTCTTTACCCCACCGTTAACCGCTGATTAAAATTGCATCCGATATTTTCAATTTTATCAATAAATCAAATCTTGATTGATTAATACTTAGGCAACTTGTAATGACACTGATACTAGTTTGTAAAAATCTTTTCTGGAAGTTTACTATCTAATGATATATAAGATTGCTATTTGTTTATGATATAATTAGGCTAAATCTTGCAAGATGACTTTTGAGACGGTCTTACGAATGGAACATCATCGAGATTTTTTGATAAATATGACATGATACGTCTAATTCGCATTTTACTGAAATGCAGGAAATTCAAAGCTTATGGTTTGAAATAATAATATAAATAATAAGGTAATCGTAAAAATCATGGACTTTGATAGGGCCTGTACGCCACAGAATCCGTTTTAGCTTTAATCCGGAGAGAGAGATAATAAAAATAAGGCTTTGCAGTACATACCTAGTTGCTTTTTATTGCTTATAATAGTATTTCCGATGGTGCCGGTCTTCTGTCAACAGTCATGACTATGGGTGACTTAGTTCTTCGCATAGTAATGCATGAATTACATTTAAAAGGTTTTTATAAATTGACAATATAGTACAGCTTCGTATATTGTCTTATTTACCTAGAAAATTTTATATATTGAACTAAAATGATGTAAAAGTATTTGAGACTAGCTATTTTATCGGTCTTCTCATTACAAATTAAAACCCATATTCTGTGACTGACTTAAGTAGTTAGATTAACAATCATCCTATTTAATCTAAACTGTCAAATAATCATATCCCCTTACTAGAAGAATTGGGCAAGTAGGTACAAAAGGATGTAGGCAATGGAAGGGTACAAAAGGTTAAAAACAAACCGAGTGAATAATATCACTAAAACCATAATGCGTAACATATTTATAGGTATAATGTGTCATTGTTAACACAACAACGTGTATTTAATAAAATATACAATATGTATACGGTTAGATATAGAAAGTTATTTATTTTTTATGACATCAATTTGTCATTTTATTAGGTATGTGATAAGTTATCGTTCAAAGAATTTAATGAGATTTTAACGTGTTGATACATACATTGTTTCTTAAGTGACTTATTTCTTTTTGTTTTCGTTATTCTATTTTACGTTTATTCTTTTCCAATATGTACCGTTTTATGGCAGGATTAGATAAACAATTCAATAAGCATGTTTTTCATCAACTATGCAAGCCAGGCGTGCACGTGCACACGAGAAGAGCTTATAAAACGCGCAACTTTAACGACGGCTAAATTATATTTATATTATTTATTTCCATTATTTCTTGCTTCTTATAAAACCTAACCAAAGGTGTTGCATTTCTTTTTATACTAAACAATAACAAAAAAAAAAACAGATACGGGGCCACCATATAGCGAAACTGGATCCTTTGGAAATAGCAAACTTCAATACAGCGGAAAAAAATCCACGGGAGGTGATTTACAACAGCTACAGGTTTGGTAAGGACCTCCCACCCCCGGCTAGTTATGGCGGCACGGACCAAAAATGTATTTACTAACTTTTGGAAACTGACGCCCTAACAGCGCACCCTTGCCACGCAACACGCATGATCACACGGCTAGATCACTGCATGGAATGCATGAATATTTATTATGCACCTAAACATGATTTTATTACATAAAAATATGTATATTGTTTGTCTACATGGAATAAGTATGGCAGGGATGTGACCTTGAATGTTATATTTAGACGCGTCGTTTTTGGACATCATCCAACTAATTTTGAACGTTCTCAAGGTGGAGTGCGAAAGTGAAAATCTAAATTCATTATCATAAATTATTCGTATGGGAATTCGACATACTTTAGGGGTTTATCGATTTATCCTGGCAAGTAGAGGGCTTTGTGTCGAAATGCTAGTAAAGGGATATGATTATTTAATTTCTATGTATTGCTTTGTATGCTTTATTGCATTTAGATTTAATGTTCAATGTACGGATCCTCAGAAGTTCCTACTCTTATTAGACACTATGCATTTTAGATGAAGCTGATATGGATAGAGTTTTTAAACTGCCCTCTACCACTTTCATTGGCGAGAAGGAAAAGGCCTTGCCGTTAAGGTAAATTATATTATCTATCTTATTTCTTCTCGGAAAATACTCAACAATCGAAACGAAGATGGCATTAGGCATTAAAGAATAATTCTGTTATTTGCTACGGTTTCATATTACCTTTATAATGCCAGTAGAATTTTTGAATCCATCAATTATAGGTTTTTTTTACTGATTTAATGTCTAGTAAATGGATCACGAAGACGAACGAAGATCAATTGCGATCGAAAAATTGATAAACACTAGCTTAAAACTTTTTAAGCTAGATGTTTCCCGGTATTCCGGAATCTGAAGCAAAAAAGTTTTTTAAGAAAATGGTTGGATGGAGAAATGTGTCTGATTTTGCATCGAGGATGTCAAGAATTTATTCGAAAGTTTTTCTTAATATCATTATTATATGATGCCTATAATAATGTAATATTTATAATCTTATTTATTTATTGATTGATGATTACAGGGAGATTTTGAACCGCTTGGAAGAGGCGTATTGCAACAACATTGGTATTGAGTTTATGTTCATAAACTCGTTGGAGCAATGCAACTGGATCAGACAGCGCATGGAGCCACCGAACGTCACTAAAATGAACAACGACCAGAAGAGATTGATCCTTGCGCGTCTTACCAGATCTGCCGGGTAAGGATCAAATTAAATAATGCTGTAAATCGATCTTGAGTTTTTAGCATAATTATATTATATCTGACAGAAAAATTTTCATAAAATGTAGCCGCAAAAAACTACATTAAATAAAGTAGTTTCCTATAGGCAAAATATTTTCACTTCAAAATTTGGACACTGCCTATTGAAATAATGTAAAAAATAGTCTAGGCTGCTAGCCTAGTTAAAAAGGACTTTACTTATACCGAGTATTTTTAAAAAAAAATTTTAAGACAATAGATTCCAAAGAAGTGTTATGTAACGAAGGTTATTATTAGTATTTATAATTTCAATATTTTATATTAAGAATGAAAGCTAAGTGAACAGAACAATGTTTTAATAAATGGACAGAATTTTAACCTACAATTAATGGTTGAGTATTTTAAAAATTATTAAGAAGTATATTATATTCTGTTAAACTTTCTCTTCTATTATGTCTCAAATTGTTAAGCAATAACCTTTTCTAGAATTTATTTAAGATATTGTACAATCTTTATTTATTTCCAGTTTCGAAAATTTCTTAGCGAAGAAATGGTCTTCTGAGAAGCGTTTCGGTCTCGAAGGTTGCGAGATTCTCATCCCAGCAATGAAGCAGGTCATCGATATGTCCACTAAACTTGGTGTCGAGTCTATCATCATGGGAATGCCTCATAGAGGTAAATATGTGCCTTTTCTAACCATCGACGCAAAAAGTATGTCTGTCTGTGGCATGTAAATGCAGCCTTAATTTAATGAGAGACCATACAAAAATTACTATCATGATTATGAGTGTAAATAAAAAAAAATATAAAAGATATGCTTAGGAATATATATAGGTATAGGACCTTAAAAATTAAAAAACTGCTATTCCAAATCGAAATAAAAAAACTATACGGCTGTAACTAGACTGTAACATAATTTTCGGCATTACCGACTAGATATATTTGTTAATGTAACTTTCATTCCAGGTCGTCTGAATGTATTGGCTAACGTATGCCGCAAACCGCTGCACCAGCTGTTTACACAGTTTGCAGGTCTTGAGGCTGAAGATGACGTAAGTAAATATATTAGAACATATTCTCAAAAATCATACGTTCCAAAATATATGGTATGACGTAGTGAACTTATTCTGAGTTAACTGAAATAGTAGAGCAAACCACTGTTTTTAAGGCGAGAGTATTTTTTGAATCCAGGGTGGAGTGAGGGGTTCTAGAGTAGATCACTCTTAAATATAATCCTGGGCGCAGTGAGGGATTCAAAGTACGTCGAGGTTAAAATACTGTCGCTCCCCTCTATGAGAAAATATTTTACCCTGAATTTTTTGTAATTATGTCTTGGTTTCGCGAATGTCACTTTCTTTTTTAAATTTGAAAAATAAAGGAATCTTATGATAAGATGTTGTTAAAAATTTATAAATTATTTTCAGGGTTCCGGTGACGTGAAATACCATTTAGGTACATACATCGAGCGTCTGAACCGAGTAACAAACAAAAACATTCGTTTGGCCGTCTGTGCCAACCCTAGCCATTTGGAGGCTGTAGATCCCGTAGTACAAGGAAAGACACGGGCCGAGCAATTCTACCGAGGCGATAATGAGGGCAAAAAGGTAACTAATCATTTAATGAAAATATAACATAGAAGAAAATAGATAATGAAATTTATTACAAAGACTAAGTTTGTTAAATACAATTCTAAATATTATGTAAAAATATGATTTGTATTACTGAAACTTATATGCGAATTTCTTAAACGAGATTTTTTTCTCATTAGTAATTTAAGGTAACTGACTTGTTGCCTGTTTTTTTACCAAACACTTTAATTATGTATAATTGAAAAGCTATCTATAAAGTAGAAAAAAAAAATCTTAATAAACTTTAGTTGGGGCTTCGGTACATCGAGTTAAATGTTGATACAGCATTTTTAAAAATTTATTAATTTCCTAGGTGATGTCAATCCTCCTTCACGGTGACGCGGCCTTCGCAGGCCAGGGCGTGGTATTCGAGACTATGCACTTGTCAGACCTACCCGCATACACGACTCACGGCACTATCCATATCGTGGCCAACAACCAGATAGGATTCACCACAGACCCCAGACACTCTCGCTCGTCTGCTTATTGTACAGGTAGCGATTTGTAACTAATATTATAAATTAGCACCTGCGTTTATATCCTAAAATATTCTTCAAACATTAGTAATTCGTCTTTTCTAAGTATTCTTTTAATATCAAAGTTCTTCAATAGTCTTCAAGGATCGTAATATAATTTTATTTTGATAGAAAGTGAACTTACTTAATTAATAATTACCATTATTAATATTTATATCCCTAATAATTATTATGCTCGAAGATTTATTTGAATATTTAATATATTGATATGATTTTTTTATTTTACAGACGTTGCTCGGGTCGTAAACGCGCCAATATTCCACGTGAACAGTGACAACCCTGAAGCCGTAATGCACGTTTGTAACGTGGCAGCGGAATGGCGCGCCACTTTCCACAAAGACGTTGTTATTGACATCGTTTCGTATCGACGCAACGGACACAATGAAGTCGACGAGCCCATGTTCACACAACCGCTCATGTACCAAAAGATTAGGAAGACTAAACCAGGTAGGATAAGTTCAGTTTAATTAATATCGCCCCCGGGCCATAAACGGCCAGCAACATCATAAAGTCAATTTATCAGAGGAGATAGTTACGCGGCATAATTCCACCTTTTTAAGTTCAAATCTACGTACACGTTTTTATTCGTGAGTACCCTAAATTGAATCTGCGATAAAACCAGTTCTTGTTGCTGGCTGCGGACGACGTCACACTTTGAATCATATTAATAATTATTACCTACCCACATTTCCGTTAACAAAAACTTATAAATGTTTCCTTTCCAAAGGAAACATATTTGTGACCTCAATATTATATTAAACCGTAAATGCAACTCATATGAAATGTCTTAAAATTCAGTTAATAGTTTTTTATAAACCAAGTGTTTCCTAAAACCTTGTACTAATATAACTGCTAGGATACCTATTACTAACACTGGCATTGTTATAAAATTTAAATTCTAAGTTAATTAATAAAGAAATTTTGTAATGAAAAAAAAAATGACCCTAAATTGAAACTGACCCTAAGAACCTAGTCTGCTTAAAATAAAACCACACAAAAGCAACAGTCTAACACCACGGTGAGAACAGTGCTCTATGAAACGAAATTATAACTGAATTAGGAAAATCTGATTTATGATTATTTTAATAATAAATATTTTTTCATAGTACTCGAAATCTACGCCGACCGTCTGATTAAGGAAGGCGTAGTTACCGCTGAGGAAGTAAAGGATGTCAAGGACAAGTATGAAAAGATCTGTGAAGATGCTTACAACCAAGCAAAGCAAGAAACTCACATCAAATATAAGGACTGGCTTGACTCACCCTGGTCTGGCTTCTTTGAGGGAAAGGATCCACTTAAGGTAAATATTCTTTTAAGTACTGGAAATTTTATCCAAACAATGTTATTTTAGCAAATTTGCCTAACATAGAATAAATAGAAGAACATATTTATTAAAATAATTATCTATACTAAAATAAATTAAATTTCTATATTTGCGGGTGATAATAAAAATTTTCTACAAACAGATGTCCCCCACGGGCGTAGTAGAAGAAACACTAGTCCATATTGGAAAACGATTCTCCAGTCCTCCTCCCAATGCCGCCGAATTCGAAATCCACAAAGGTCTTTTACGTATCCTCAAAGCCCGTATGGAGATGGTTGAGAAGCGCACCGTGGACTGGGCATTGGCAGAGGCCATGGCATTTGGTTCATTGCTGAAAGAAGGTATCCACGTACGTCTGTCAGGAGAAGATGTGGAGAGAGGAACTTTCTCACACAGGTAAATTTTACACCAAAAAAGTTTTTTTATTTGCAGTTAAGATTTTATTACTATATAAATGTGGAGAGCTGTCGTCGAGAATTCTTTTAGAAATGGTTCCAGAAAATTTAAAATTTCGTCTAATCCACATTTATAAAGCCTAAAGTACTGCCATTGGAGACTGTTGGACAACTGTGAAGAAAATTTAGGGTTCAATGTGCCCTTATAGACACCAGAACGTAACTTTTTGCTTTATTTTTTCTGTTACGCAAATTCTGACATATTATCGTTAAATTTATCAAACAATCGTTTGCAGACACCACGTGTTGCATCACCAGAAGGTGGACAAGGCGACTTACTGTGCGCTGGCACACCTTTACCCCGACCAGGCCCCTTACACTGTCTGTAACAGTTCACTGTCCGAATATGGTATGTAATTTAAAAAATTAATAAACAAAAGTCTTAAACATGCGAATGAGAATGGAGCCCGTAAATCGGAATAAACACTCGAAGTGTAATTGTTGTTTTCGACTTACCATATTATTAATATAGTAGAATTAAAGAAGACTTCTAAGCTTCCAAGAAAAATTATGACATTTTTTCCAGGTGTGCTCGGTTTCGAAGTTGGTTACTCAGTGACCAACCCCAATGCCTTGGTGCTATGGGAAGCCCAGTTCGGTGACTTCAACAACGTGGCACAGTGCATCATTGACCAATTCATCTCCAGCGGCCAAGCCAAGTGGGTTCGCCAATCTGGTATTGTACTTCTACAACCTCATGGAATGGAAGGCATGGTAAGATATAGTAATTTCTCTTACTAGTGGACCCCGCAAACTTCGTATCGTTCCTTATAATAACGTGTTGCCTAAAGCGTGGACTAACATAGAATATGAGGAAACGAATTTTCTCCATAAACACTTTTTGGTGATTTTTTAAATATTTTAAATATTTAAAAAATCACCATTATCTATCTCTATTCGCCAGTCCCGTGTCCTCTAGTGGGGTATGGGGCAGATGCATTTCACATCTGTTTCACTGATCGATTTTTTCTATAGGGGCAAGTAGGTGATCAGCCTTCTATGTCCTGCCAGACCGAGTATTTTTTTATCTCCGCCGGGAATCGAACCCAGGACCTCTCGGTTGTAACGCTTATGCGCTTACCACTAGACCAAGGAGGCGGTCAATTTTAATATATTAGACTTATTTTAATATGTAATACGATTAAATTTGTTTGTTAGGTTTGTTACAAGATTAACAAAAAACAATAAATAAATATTATAGCGCTCCAAAAATGTATTTAATACATATTATTTATTACCTTTGTCTTTCGACAAATATTTTCAGTCTCAATACAATTGTACTTTTACAGTTTCAATTTTTTTTTATAGGGCCCTGAGCACTCTTCCGCCCGCCTTGAGCGTTTCCTCCAGATGAGTTCTGACGATCCTGACTACATGCCACCCGAGAGCCCAGACTATGAAGGTACTTTATTCTTATCATTATGAGATTTTGTTTTGAATTCAATATTTTAATACCCCAAATAATTGAAATTAGAAGTAGTGGATTAGTAAAATCTCCTCTTTATTACTTACACACATATTTTATTTGCTAAATTTGATGCTTTTTGCTCAATGCACTTTGTATATAAAATATAATAATAATAACATTTATTGCAGGATCATTCCCATAGCTTTTTTAGTAGCCTTTTTCTTAAAACCTAGTGTTAGTCCATATATTTATTTACTTAAGAAGTTAGAATAATTAAAAATAAAAACGTATATAACGTTACATTATATACTTGTACGTTACAGTGCGTCAGCTGCACGATTGCAACTGGATTGTGGCGAACTGTTCGACCCCGGCTTCTTTGTTCCACATTTTGCGTCGTCAAATCGCGTTGCCCTTCCGCAAACCTCTCATCCTCATGACGCCGAAATCGCTGCTCAGACACCCCGAATGCAAGTCCTCCTTCGATGACATGGCTGAAGGCACAACTTTCAAGAGGTATGGTAGATAGATTGATAGACAGAAAAACATACATATCATTGTTATAGATAGATAGATAGAATGACAAGAAGACATAAAATAGATTGATACAGACTGATAGACAAATATACTGACAGACATTTTGTATGTTTAATATTCGATATAAAATAAAAGAGAAAACATTATTAAATCGACATACAGTATGATAATAGTAAAATAATTCCCACGCCACTATTTAATACAATTGATTAATTATTTATTGTAATAGTAAGGGTGTTATTAATTTTATTTTTTAATATTCAGAGTGCTGCCCGAGGAGGGTCCAGCGTGTGAGAGTCCAGAGAAGGTCCGCAAAGTAGCCTTTTGCTCCGGACGCGTTTACTACGACCTCATTAAGGAACGCCGCGATAGAGGGCTTGAAAAGGATATTGCTATTGTCCGGTAAGTTTTATGTCATAATATTATTTCTTATTATGAAATTGCATATTATTATTGATTTTAAATCTAAATAAAAAATTGTATTTTTTACATTCCAAGTAGGTATATCCCTTGTTATTTATTCACTTTCATGATAGTGGTATTCTGTTTATATCTTTAAAAAAATGAGGTCTCATAAAATTGAAGAAAAATATTTTATTATTGTTTAATACAGTATTATTTAATAAATCATATGATTACGATATCGATGTAGCATTGAATTTTTTTGAAATATTAATTTTTCATATTTTGTTTGATAATTGTTCACATTGCATATGTTCAGATTGGAGCAAATATCGCCGTTCCCATACGACCAGCTGAAGAGTGAGATTGCGAAGTACCCCAATGCTCAGTTGGTTTGGAGCCAAGAGGAACACAAAAATATGGGCTCGTGGAGCTACGTCGAGCCAAGGTTCCGCACGCTCTTGCATAACCAGAAACAGATCAGGTATTTTTTTAAACCTTTTGCTGAAACAAGTACAATGATAGCATATTGTTCACAGAGGGGACAAAGTGATCGATTATTAGACAGCCTCTGTAGAGATACTTTCATCCGAGTGATACTTCGCTAACGAAAATTTAAATAACATACAACACAAAATAAAATAAATCATTTCATATATTTATTTATTGAATGTGTGAAACGGTGATTTTTTATTCAAAGTCAATTGGTCAGTTTCTGTAGGCGGTTATGGAAAAAAACAGTATTTGGGTTCTAACACAAAATATATTTAGAAGAAAGTAAGAAGACTTACTGCGGTGGTGTTTTATAATAAAACAGTCAAATGATATCTACTACTATTGAATAAAGATTTAATTTCTGCATAACAACTAGTCAAATGATGATTTCATTAAAAATCAAATGACAATCTAATTCATAATTATTAAAACAGCATGTTCATTGTTCATAATATCCGCAATTTTTTTATATATTACACATTTCTGGCCTCATATTTGTAGGACGTACTGTGTGCCTTCCTGGACAGGTGTTTTATAAAATATAACCTATATTGTATAGGAATTAGGATGAAACATGATTATATCAATAAATAAAAAACAAACGTTTCTTGTCGAAATTTCGATATTTCGTGATTTAAAATATCCATCTTTCGTTTCTCTTGATACTCTTTCCGGTTTAGGGAATATTATTAACGTATGTTTAAAAGAACGTAGCTTGCAACTTACGCAAATAAATGCACAGATGCGATTACGGCGTAATGTAGGACCCTTGGTTACAGGCGTAAATCGCAAGGGGGTTGGTTTAGCCAACTGTTGGGCCGCAGTGAGCCACAGACAGACACACAAACTGAGATCATTCCACGCACCATTAGGTGAGATTAGACGCA
Organism: Aporia crataegi; assembly: GCA_912999735.1. Taxonomy (NCBI): domain Eukaryota; kingdom Metazoa; phylum Arthropoda; class Insecta; order Lepidoptera; family Pieridae; genus Aporia; species Aporia crataegi. The sequence continues at coordinate 2,290,826 of OU538742.1, forward strand.
TTTCTTATAGCTTTGTCTGTCAAACAAGGGTCTGATTTTTGTTGCTTTTGTTGCGGCCACATTTTCCTACATCTTAACACAAGAGACCAAACACAATAACACAAGTTCTTATGCACATATTACCCATATAACATGACACGAATAAATTAAAATAATTTTTACTTGATTTCGTTCACCGTCGGAACGAAAATATTCATTATAAGTTTTTTTTATAGATAATTAATTCAAATTCATTTTCCAATTATTTCATAATTCAAGTACATTTGCAAGCTACGTTTTTATTATTCAAACATGTTTAAATTGATATTCTAATGGGGGCGCATTGTTTGTTTTGTATAATAATCGGGTTTTTTAAATTAATAGTTTAAATTATGCTCTAAATTTTAATGCTATGCTTCTTGTATCCGTAAGGACGATAATGTCTCTCTGGACCTGTATAGCGTATATCTATATATCTCTTCCTTCGCTATTTTACGAATAAGTGTGAAATATAATTTCACACTTATTTAACTTGTGTTGGAGTTGAAAATCCTAAATTGTGAATATCTTTTCAGTTACAACGGAAGGCCAACCGCCGCTTCACCAGCCACTGGTTCGAAGGCTGCCCACAACAAAGAGCTGAAGAACTTACTCGACGAATTTTGCGTATTATAAACAATTCAAAAGCAATACAATTCAAAATTCCTCCTACACAACGCAATATATACCACACTTATACGAAATTAATCGAAATCGTATCTCTGAGTTCCCTTTCAGTATTTTTAATTCTCTTAGTTAAAGTACTTAGGTAAATTCTTATTTATTTCTCGTAGAATAGCTGTTAGACTATGAAAGTATTTTTTTTGTAAATAAATCTAAAATGTAGTGTAAATTCGTAGTTTTGCTGTTAATTACGATAGTACAGCCTTTTGCTAGTCGGAGTTGCGTTGTATTAAATTATTCTCTAAGAACATTTAAGAGCAGACACGTACAAAATGTTTCTTGCGCTTCTTTGGGAATTTAATTCACATTTTATTTAAGGACATCACATATTATATGCCTATTCCATTTACGTATACACTTACACATTTAAATTTATTCAGATACATATATTTTTACTATCTTAACAGATATTTCGTGTAGTATTTTAAATAAAGGATTTTCATATGAAAATAATGCTATATAAATTTTCCATTAAAAAAATTGCAAAATACCGTAAAGAAGTGTTATATACTCGATTTCATACTTTTTTTAAAATTAAATTAATAATATAATTAATTAAATTATAAAAAAGTTCTTGGTTTTTTGTTGGTTAAGAAATTGATAAACGTTTGTATGATAACTTCTAAACGATATTTCATGATATTATGTCTAGCAAAGTAGATGTTACATTTACGTTGCCATTATTCGTAGTTACCGCGGCTCGGCTGTCTGTAAGGGTCAACACCAAGTCACATTCATGTTAAAATTTATCAATTTAAGCATTTCGATTGTAAAATACACATGCTTTATTGTGCACCGTTTGTTAATAATTTTGTTTTGAAATCGGCTCAGGGTATGAAGGTTTGTGTGAAAGGTGAATGTATTCAGAACGTGCGGCAAGTTTGGAAGTTGCTCTGAGCTATTTACGTACGTTACATTGTCTAGTTGATATACAAATATACATATATTCGAATGATATAGTTGTTTTATTTATAAACTAGCTGACACAGCGAACTTTCGCTTCTGAATTTAAAGTCATGTCACCTAAAACGTCATTCTATAGAAAATGTATGAGGAAATGAATTTTCTTCATAAACACTCGTGAATTTTGTTTTGGAACGTTTTGATCGGATTAGATGAATACAAAAAATCGAGATTATCAAAATTGGTCGATTCCTTCTTGAGTTATCAGTTGATCTAAAAACTGTTGGTGCCCCGTAAATTTTTTTCTTAAATTATTTTGATGTCCAGTAATTTTAATGTTTAAAATAAAAATATAAAAAGGTAAGTATGCAGCGGTAAACAGATGCTTTGACGTCGACTTTCGAATTCGAGAAATTTCCTCTAATATTTTTAGACTTCTTGTTTTTGTAGATTTGATAAGTTTTTTAAATATACAGTAATAAACCTGTACTGCATAAACAGAGTGGAGGGAAATTGATAAAAAAGCTTTTCATGTTCCAACTACTTTTCATTCAACTATTTTTGTAATTTTTATAATACTTACTAAAAAAATCATAAAGAAGCAGAAGTTTTAAAATAATTGTCAATCTCTTGAAACTTTCAAGCGGAGATATGAATGCAAAGAGACATTTACAAGCTACCGTTGAATGGTGAATGGTCGGAATGACGTGCAAAACGCACTCTGCCAGATACGATCTGTAAATCTTCACGCCTCTCCGCGTGGCCCGGCCGTTTTATCCGCTTATAAATAGCGTGAAGATCGCTTTGTGCGCTGAAATGAGACTTCCGAAAGATAAGAATCTTGAAAGTGCTTCAAGCGTGCGGCCAGCCTCATGCCAGCGGAGATCTATTGCGCTCATTATGTACTAGTAACTTTGTTTTATTGTCACCCAGCGACCAAAACGCAGTTTCTGGAGCTGAATATGCCATACCAACTACTTACAATATGCACTAGTTACTCAAAAGCTGATACTTAGCGTAAGAATGACATGTAAGATGTCCTGTTTGGATGTAAGAAAGATTTCTATTACAAAAGTTTATATGAATTGGGAATCAAATCATAGCCGATTAGGGAGGTTACGTATCTATGGAGACGTAATATTTCTTTGTCCTATAAAATATGTTTACAAACCATGAATAATCACATGAGTCGTTCTGTCGTATGTAAAAGTTATGAATATTTTTTTTGCGAGAAACTATATTTTGAAGAAAAGCTACGTTCTACTTATCTACTAAAGATAAATATAATAATAAATTATTGCTATAATATCATATTTCAAACACTGCGCAAAGAGTTTTAGACAAGTATGAACTTAAGAAGGTAAAATAAAACTGTTAGCATCCTCAAAGAGGAAATAAAAAAAAAATAGCGGGAGAGTCGTTTACAAAAGCTCGAGTTAGCTGCACTTATAGTCTGACTGTGACGGTTTTGAAGTACACAGAATTTAAACCGCTATTACGTAATATTAAAGGAAATGGAAAACAAAGACAAGTCCTGGAAACTACAAAGTTCTTAGCCTCTCGTATTTTTCACGATTCTCGTATTACATTTGAGTATTAAGGAGGGTTACCAGAATTATATATTTTTTTATTAAATAGGAGGCCAACGGGCAGGAGGCTCACTTACGAGAAGCAATCCGCCGCCCATGGACACCCTTAACGCCTGTTGGACCACGGGTGCGTTGCCGACCTTTTTAAAAGAGTTACGCTCTTTTCTTGAAGGTTCCTATGTCTTATTTTAGTGAGTAGGTACCTAGATTAAACCTAGTGCCTGACCTTAGCTGTATAGAAAGTGTGTATGGATGGCCACCGTTCTTTCCTTGATGATACAGCTAGGGCTTGGAAGTTAATAAATACGTAGTATGGTTAAAAGTATACGTTTGCTGGTTGTCTAAAATTATAATATCAACAGAATATGAACCTATCTTTAATTTCGGCACTTTTGTAGGATCAGGATACTATTTATTTAAATTACGTTTATTATGTAAGAAGTACCACAGCAACAATGTAGTTTAACTTAGACAACGTAAGCAAAAAGAGCGATCAAAGATTTCTCTGCGAAAATAGTTGCTTACTACCTCTAAATACAATTTCACTCATTATCGCTCGTACATGTGACCTACTTGGTATGTAACGTATTTCCTAAAGGTTGTATGTACGAGTTATACGGTAACCTTTATTATTCATGCTTCGTATTCAAAGACTAGGAGTTTGCATTAGCAAAGTCATTCTCTTAAAGAAGCGTGTGCAAGATCTACGTAGCTGTGTACATGCTCACGGAAATCATTAGACGGTATACGGCGGCAAATTTATTTTCTAAGAAATCCTAAATAATATCATATTTGAGAAAGTGTATATTTTATTCACTTTACTAAAAAACAGTTCTAGCGTGAATTAAGAATATAGACTTATTTTACTAAGATGGTGGGATATGTTTTAAGGATTTAATTAGTGAGTGGAAATACCAGATTAATGCCTTTAAATGACATTTTATGACACATATTTATTAGAGCTCAATCAACATTAATTTAATCGACCGATTGGCGCAATTGGTAGTGCCTTCTGCATCGAAAGGTCCCGGTAGGTGCAATAATTTGTGTGATGAGCACGAATGTTTGTTCCGAGTCTTGGTTGTTTATAAACTTATTTATTGTGGTACCTTCGTTGTTTCTGATTACCTTAACACAAGTGCTTCAGCTACTTACTTTGGGATCAGGGCAATGTATGTGAGTTGTCCCAATTATTATATAATGAATAGAATAGAATGTGTGTGTGTGTGTGTGTGTGTGAGACGATCTATGCTCACTTCTAACTATTTTTAACTTTTACAAAACTTTATTTCTTCAACGCATATGGCGGTAGAATAAGCAAATTAAAATCTAAAATAGACTTAACATAGTTACAATACTATTAATAATCTTTATGTATTATAAGGTCTTACAAAACATAATACCTAGTGAGTAATGTACTGTAAAGATGGCTTTTTTTATTATTTACCATATTGCGGTTGAAATCACAATACAATGGCGTGTTGCGCTTTCAAAGCTTTATAAAAAGACTACGCAGGCCTTTGTGAACGCATCGAGCCATGCCCATTAATCCTCCGCGGTGAAAATATTATGCTACCAACGTCATACATGTGTAAGTAATGTGTTAGTATTTCTTTTATATTATCCTTCATAATTTGTTGCACGCAATATTTTCAGCCAGAACATAAAAAGATACATCTCTAAGACTATTTTGAAGTGAAGAAGTCATATTTATAATCATTGACTCGGTGTAGGTGCGTTGACACACTTAGTGTTAAATTAAAAGCACCACGCTTCGCCTTCGATTAGAAATATATTATAAATATATATCGAATTGTTGCTTATTATATTTTACCTTTAACTTACAGTTATTAAGTAGGTACTTATCTATATATTAACACGTGAAGCGAAAACTTTGTACACCTTTTTAAGAAAATTGTACGAACGGATGAACGTGAAATTTAACACATTTAAAGTTTATAAGGAGAAGTGCATAAAGCTTTTTAATATAAAATGCTTTAGAAATACGTTAATTAAATTTAATAGTTCACATAACTGAAGACAGATGTGTGATAGATGTGTCAGTATTGCAATTATTTTTAACAAAAATTAACATTACACTACTGCTTGATGACATGACACACAACATACACACACATATATTTATACCTTATATACTACATACTCTTGAATTATGGTCGAATTTCGACCACTAGGCGACCACTAGTTCTTATAGAAATTTTCTATCTTCAATGAATTTTTTAAAGTGTCTTACGCCCTTATTAGAAATATTTAACATATTAATGTAGAACCTATAGCTGTGATTAAAGCAAATGATTTGAGGCACCATGGTATTAGTAAACTTTATATCATTATTTGGTTTAACTCCTTAGATTTCCTTGTGCAAATATTGGAATATCCATTGTATTTCTTTTATGGACTTCATGGTTTTTATTTTTTTTATGTAATTAGTAATTTTATGTAATCTAAATAACTGCTTTTTATTTGAGTCCATTTAATATCTAATAATTGAAGATACTGTCAGAATTTGCATCATAAATAACAGTAATCAACATCACGAGTCAGTTGCACTTGACCTCATATCCACAAAAACAAGCCCAGAAAAAGTTTTTAGCGTAAGAGGCTTCGTTTCTGAAAATGGTTGCAAAAAATATCTCCCCACCCGAGTACCTACAAGCCAATTTACTATTCTAAGTGAAAAGCTTGTTAGTGACATTTATCCATAGCTTTTGTACAAAGGAGTTGAAACTTACAGCGTTATAATGTCGAGAAATACAAAGGGTGCTCATTGTTCTATTTGTTACAAGTGACAACGTGTATGGGGGACCTTTGAATAATTCTTATGTTTTAACTCATGTTAACCCGGTTACGTAATGTGGGACATAAAAGGGTTGTATACTCTTTAAATACTCTTATTTTACTGTGGCCACCCGCCCTAATAGCTCTTTATACAAATAGCTGCCATTACTATTTTCATTGGATCGTTTACCTAGGTAAGTTACATAACTAAGATATAAAACTTTAGATTGTAGTGTTGGATGACGGGTACATAAGACATTTTTCAAATTATTGAATTAAGTGGGATTCTGACTCAGGCAAGAAAAAGATGACCTCTTTTTTTTTGATAATGTCATCCTCCTCTGGATCCATCCTTGATGAGAAGTAAAAGTTCATAAAGGGTTAGTGTGGGCATTTTTTTTCCTAAAAATTAAATCAGTGTTGATGCAACTTTGGTATGAAAGTTGTAGTTAAATGTAATCTGTGATTTAAGAAAGCTTTAAAACTTACTGTAAAGTTAAGTACAATTTAATGTTGTTATTTAAATTAAAATACTGCCTGTATCTATTTTAAAGGCTTTGGATTACATTTAAGTCTATTTGAAAAGTAAATAAACACATCGATAATGAACATTTTAAATATATGTTAGATTTATAGGTTTTCAACGTCAAGATATACATAACTAAATTCACAAACATACTTTTCTATTTCAGTTGAATTTTTAAGATGCTAAATTACAGACCGGACTTAGTTCCAACAAACGCTTAGAACTCTTAGAAGTAGATACTTAGAACACTGGTTTGTTACTAAGTAAGAACGTTGAACTTTAAAGTTATCTTCAGTCACTTTGAATTATGAATGTCGTCTGTCTGATATATTTTGTTATTAACATTCGAGGTGGAAATCTTGTTCTAAAAGTTTGACAGTGTGTCTATGCCTGTGACATTATAGCCCATAATTGGACTTTATTAGAATTTTCGAAATATTAAGTCATCTGTTTTTCTGCTTAAATAAATTAAACTGTTATGTTAACTAACTAACCTAAGTTTAAGATGTTATGGCGCTTTACTATTTATTAAAAATGTTACAGTGCCTGTAGCGGTTAAGCGCAAACTTGAAAAAAAATGTTAGTAAGCTCGTGGATGTCAGGAAATAAGGGAACGATTGAATAAGAATAATGTATGGCATGATAGAATTACGTAACAACTAGTTCGTGAGACAATTAATGTAGATTATTAATATGGCTGGACAAGCAGCCGGACAATAAAAATATTAGGCTAGATTTTATTGTAACAATCAGTTAATAACAGGCCGGCAGGACCTAAGTAATAAGCCCGAATACTCTAAAGTAACTCATCTCAAATATGTCACTGCAACAAATGAAATGATATAGTTACGTTTATGATATGGACAACAGATTTTTTTTCGACGGTTTATTGCTTTTATTCACCATTTTATATTTTTATCTGTGATAATTTATATAGTATGTATTAAAATACATTAATTATAACTTATTATACCTGGATCATTGCTACCGGTTGTAGGTTTTTATACGACACCAACCCTAAATGCGTTTGTATAATTATGGATCGAAATGAAAAGTTTTCCATTTCATGAGCGTTCTTTTGTTTAAAAGCAGTGATTTACTTGCGGCTTTGTGGATTAAATGTACCAAAACTGACTGTTATTAAAATGGTAGTAATGTTATTTTAACATGGTATTAGTTTTAGTTTTGTAGTACATTTTAAGAAGAACTTTAAAATTTTATTATTCAACTTTATTTATTTATGCTGATGTAAAATTCAGGAATGATAAAATATATAATAATAGTTAATGAATGCCATTAAAAAATTTTGATTATTATTTTTTAAACAACATTTAATAACGAGTTTCGTCTCTCGAAAGCGTAAACATCGTCGTTTTATGTTGGGAAGAATCATATTACCGGTGCCAGGCGCAAGTTCGTATTTCCAGCTTTTGCAGCAGTCAAAAATTGGAAAACAATGTTAAGTTATCGCTTTGTAATGAATACAATAACTACTTGACTGATTAAAATGTATTTTTCAACACTGGAAATATATATATATATATATATTTTTAAAAAAAATTAGAAGCGAGGCCATAAACGGAAGCTTCAAGGTATTAATATTATACAAGATATACGGTCGTTTTACTTAAAAACCTTTATACGGATTCCTTTATAGAGTTTGCCATCAAATATTCACTTAGTTTGATCTGCCGACGAATTTGTATCATTTCAAAGTATTTGAACCCTTGATGTTTTATTAGATACTAAGGCGTATTACCATAAATTCTCTTTGGAGATATTGTTCCTTCAAGATCGTCGTCAATAATTCAATGTTTGAATAATTCAGTAGTCGATTTAGAATAATTCCCAAATTGGAGACTCCACCGTTACGCCTGGACTATAATGAAGTAAAGTTTTTTACTTTTTATGGGCCAGTCGTTGCCAAGGTTGCCGTTAAAGATTCGGGTTACTGTTTCCTGATATTTAATTCGAGATTCAGCAAAGGGTTTATTTTCAATATTCTACACTGAATTTTAATGTGTCAAATAATTCAACAATAATGAAAATACTTTCGTTTGTTACCTATCTATGCGTTTCTTTCAGGTATTTTCCAGAAGTCTAGAATGTGCACTAGGGTTAAAGATTGTATTCTTTTCTGTACTCTAGATACAACTCCACAAACTTAGGGTTAAGATTCTATTGACCCCCCACACATAATATCCCAAAAATAAAATTAAGTCCTCTAAAAAATGCAATATTAGGTCCTTAAAGTGTAACATTTCAAATTTCAATGGACTAAGATTGTTCTGTCTGTTTCTTATGTTGCTGTCATCAAAAACTTCTCAAACGATTACGATAAAATTAATATGGGACCACCAAACAAATTACAATTAACAAACATATAATTAATATTTAAAGTCAAATTGGAAACCTTTTCCTTTGGTTGAAAATAACTCTATAATTAGGTCCTTGGAGATTGGAGTATTATTGAACTGGCAACAAAATATCTGAGATTTGGTAAGGAACTCCAAATTTAAAGTAGTTAATATTAAAATTGTGTATAATTATAAAAATTATAATATCTATAATATATTTTATAAAGGGCTAACTTACTCACTTGTCGCTTCAAGGTGCGAAATAGGGAGCTACAATAGATTTACCTCAAGAACAGAAACAAAATGTGACAAATAGCTGTATCTAATAAACCGAAAATGATGCGGATGTTCTGTTTGAAAGTTGACGTGATTAAGATGAGTCTACAATTTATGAAGATGTATTCATTTCTTTGTAATAACACATAAATATGAGATTTCTGTACCAAGAGACGGTCACAAACGGAGCCCTACGAGTAGGATCAGAGGTTCACGGTAGTGGGATTATTTCAAAGCTATCAGGCAGCCTCACCACGATAATTAAGGGCTTGAAGGAGCCTTCGCCACTTTGAGAGGATGTGAGAAATGAACAAGACAAAGCAATATTCAAATCTAATTTATTAATTCAAAATCACACCTTAAATACTAATTACATATATACACACAAATATAATATCGTTTAAGTGAGCTGTCGGCGTATCGCGCACCTTTAGCTATAAAATTCAAATCTGACATTTAGATCAATCGCGTCAGCACTGTTCGCGATTAAGCAATGTTCAGTGACATCTGAAGGGTTAAATTACCTTCAGTCTCACTTGTTTGAAACTCAATTGATCTAAAAATATAGAAATGAGATTTGAATGATATTTGATAAAAGTTTAAAATTTCTGTTACGTTTTATCTTGCCCTTCGATCTTGATTTAACGCCCTTTGAGGTCATTACTGAGGCTCACCGGAATGGCTTCGCTTAATGAAGTCGTGAAAGAAAATTGAGTTTTGTTAAAGGGGCGAATTTAATTCGATTTCAAACTTTTCGAATGTCTCAGTTTAAGAGCGACATCGGCTAACCAAAAAATGAATTCGAATTCGCTGGCAGTTAATTAAAATTAATTATTCACCGGGTATTAACGGTAGAAGCGGTGAGAGTATTTTTAAGGATTATGATTTCATTCATTTTTAAAAATTGTCTATGCTCAAGTATTCTCTTATTAGTTGCCTCATTGTGGTTTATGCAATGCGTTTATTATAAAGCTTGTTGTTTTTAAACACCGAATGTTTAGACTGAGTGTTTGAAATAAATTTGTCATACATTTGCCTTTATCTTTTCAGGGAACATTTGTGGTTATGATCTACTTGGTACTTGACAAATCAGTACCAGTCATTTTTAAGGCTTCAAACCCAAGACCTCTACCTACATAATTTACTGAAATATACGTAAGTACTTGTATTTAATGATAATATAATAGCGCAGTACAATAACTTCTCATAACGATTCTGTACGCCTTTTTTCCTTGCATAAAAAACCTATATTCTTAAGTTGATGTAAGTAAACTTCGAAGCCATTTTGCGGCAAAGCAGTTAAGGCTGCGTGATTTTATAGTGAGTTCGTGCCGTGTGTTCAAGCCTTTAGGGCTTACCTTCAAGATCAGGATAAAGTTAGATAACCTAGACTTGAAAGTACTTTGTAACAACAAGTTTAACTACGATTCGGTTTTTTACGCTTATTTAAATCGAAAATCTAACTTTGGGTAAGCGTCTAATTAAGGAGTTTGTGACGTAGCGAGTTTAATAAATTTTATTTTATTAAATATTTACAATAATGAGTTTGTGACGATAACGGAAATAGCCTTATGTCGTTTCATCGGTTACTTTCGTTTCATAACAAGTTACCAAGTTACGTTGCATTGCATTGTCTATATAATTTACTTACTTTAGAATAATCTCAAACAATTAATAATCATCAAAATATTTCATTGGAGTTTTGTTCATTAAATCATGCATATAGATGCATGATTTAATGAACAAAACTCCAAGTGACACTTTATTATATTTTGATAATAAATTTTAGTGGTTTTTTTGATATTATATTTATTTGGTTTTAGTGTACCTATCAAACTCTAATTTTTGGAAAAAAAACAAAATATACACCAGACACGTACATTTTGTAAAATTAATAGTGTATATTCAGAAGTTTCTTAGACACATAAATTTAAGCTAAAATTGAGTACCCAAGTCTTAGACTGCACTTAACATTTGGTATGCTTTTTATTGAAGCTTTGCATTATTTGTTAAGGATCCAAACAGGTGCGGTGTTAAGAGGTAAAATGCCCTATGCGCTTGTGCAGAGACATTTTGTGTTCTTTATTACCCGATAGAGTCCAGCTTTCCTTTGTTCAACGTTCTTGAAATTTTAAACTCGGTCTTGTAAAGACCACATTGAATGAATAACTTATATGTGAGACTGGACCTATATTGAAATGTAGTATTAAGACTGGTTTTATGGGCAGGCTGGGTAGCATTAATTATTTAGATGTACAGGCTTTTTGGGTTACTTGAATTGAAATTACGGCTGGTGAATATAGTTTTCTAGGTTACTTCTAATAGAAGCGCTTGATTTTTGTTTATTTAAATATTTATAAGATGACATTTAAGCTATAAATAGTATAATAGTATAACTTGGCAGCCTCCTTGGTCTAATATAAGCGCGTAAACATTACAACCGGCAGGACCTGTGTTCGATTCCCGATGGAGAAACACCCGCTCTAGCAGGGCATAGAAAGCTGATCACCTACTTACCCCTAAAGAAAAATCGATCAATGAAACAGCTGATGTGAAATGCATCTGCCCTATATCTCACTAAGGGACACGGTACTTCACTTTACTAAGATATAAATAGAAAACATCACATACTTTTGTAATGCAATTCAATTTGTTCGTAATTCTTAGTTTTTTCTATTATGCTGGATTTTTTTTAAGCTTTGATATGAAAGAGTATGTAGAACCTTATAAAAATGATGTGTATGATAACTTTATATTATTTGTTATATATTTATAATAATGGAATTTGCCGAGTTGTTTTGAAGTGTTTCATCAAGCTTCATTGCTTAAAGCTGAGAAGCCGAAGCTGAGCTTAAGAATACAGTAATAAGATAAGATAAGATAATATGTAGGTTCCTCTTTCCACCGTCATTTTATATTCTGTTAAGTATTAAAATTTTATTTTGTGTAGTACTTACCTATTTAGATTTTTCTAATAAATCTATTATTAAAGCTATGGTTTTATCCAATTCTATACCATTTTAAAAATCTTATTTAAAATAGTGGTTAAAATCAATGCATAAGATTGACTAATTAATTAAGAAGACAGAGATTATGAATATCACATTTTATATATCCTAATTAATTTTAACGCTTCATGGGTGATGTAGATTAGCTGCAATCTACTTGCAAGTTCACTATTTATGGCAAAGCCGATAAAATATAGTGCTATCTAGCAAGTTCTAAGTGCGCAGATACAAGAAAGTATAACGATTTATTTCGACAGTTCACATTGAATGTGGACTTTACCAAGAAAGCTAAGAAAACATGTTAACACATTTAGCTGCTTCCGTAGTTAATTTGATCGTAGATTCGGTGAAAGGTTATATTGTGTGATTACCGAGGTAAATTGTTTCGGTTTCAAGTTACATGGGAATTTTGCCACCAATAAAACATATTGGTGGGACAGACGCATAAGTATATGTGTGCCCTGAGGGAAATTTTGAGTTTGAAAAATTGATTTTTTCTCCAAGAATCAAAATATTTGAAATATGACAATAAATCGGACATTCCGCGTAAGTTTTGAGTATCAGACAGGTTAGTCTATGTCTTCTAAATTAAATTTTTTTCACGAAGGGATATTTTTTGTTGATATAAGACGTTTAAATTCAGTCATAGCAATATAAGTTCCCTATTATTTTCACTTAATAAGACAGGTTTGTAGACTTTCTATTTCGGTATCTATAATAAAGGTGATTTTCATATTTCATTCGGTGAAAAGGGAACTGGGAAGTAGAATGAGAAATGTTGCCGACATTTTTAACGAGACCATACACTTTCATGTGTCTGAGAAGCTTTCCAACTTTGTAACATTCAGACCTCTACAGGTAATGCTTAATGGTTTATATTTGCTCTTCGGTCAGGAAACATACGAAGGCTTATTTTTGTAATGGCACCGTTTTATAAAGGCATCAATTCATTCTTAACCTGAAGCCTTCTACCTTATTTGTATCTTTTTAAATATGAAAAATTAAGAAGTTAGGGAAACGATGCCGCAAATGATTATTAAATTGATATTAAATATCAAAATGCGTATGCGTAAATATATTTTATAAGATATTTATTTAACCTTGGCAATAAATAAAACCCCAATTGTAAATATATGTACTATAATATTCAATGTATGATTCTTTTGTGTCATTTAAATTTATTATTATACTAAATTTTAAAAATAAGCCATAAACAAATTATCCTGTCAAATTAGACCAAAAAATAGGCGTGAAGTTACAATAATTCACACACAGCTGAAAATTGATAGGATTGTTCAAAACACGATTATAAATGTAATCTAAAAAGTCCTCATCGATCCAACACCTGGAAAAAAATTACTCGGTGTCAAAGGTCAAAAAACCGGGTTTTTCACGATTTTCATCAAAACAGTAAGTTTTATCATAAAATAGCTTAGGTAAGTACATCACCTCAAAGGTGGCGTTGAAACGATATTATGACGATTACAACTCTTTCAACTTTAATTGTTATATCTCAAAAACGGTGGCTCTCAGGAAACAAGTATCTAAATATTTTTTATAGATTATCTGATCTACAATTTTTGCCTACGCTATTTTATGTATGTATGTATTTTTCATACGAATGTACCTACACTAAAATTACTCTACCTAAAATGTGAGCGCGCGTTTTCATTGTAATCTCTCAAAACCGGATCAATCAATGCCAGGTTTGTATCGATCGTTAGTAAAGTCATCGTGCATTTATTAAACAATCCACGGGTATACACTGCAGTGCAGAGAGAGGCTTGGCACGATTTATAGGCCGGTGCTGAACAGACTGATCGTCGACTAGCCTGAACCCTAATAAATAACTTCAGGCGCCTTCGCAGCATTATACGACGTCCTTTTTTGTTTGGATTTAGCATAAGTTTATTGGAAAAATTTTGTTGCTAGAGGAACCCAGCTTAGGTTTTACGTAATACGATTACATTTTGTTAAACTAATTGTAACTAGTGTAATTGTTTAATTTATAAGCTAATCTTCAGTAATCATACGATTAAACATAAATTTAGCTTTACACATTATGACATGGACTATTTTGTGGTATAAAACAGGATTTTTCTACTTATATCTTATTTAAGTCACTAAATCTTTCTTAAAATTATGAATGAAAAGAAGCTGACAACTCGACAGAAATAAGTTAAATTTGGGTTAGCGTAAATGGTCATTAATACATTTTAATATGCCCGTAATTTTTAATTCATGATATTCGTATAAATTTCATTAAATATCGCTTCGCTTTTCATTCCAGATATCCAGAATAATCTTTTGTAGAATAAAAATAAAATCAAATGTAGATTAGAATGATTTTAATCAATTATGATTGATTATTATGATAATAAATAAACAAAACCTCTCTTTAAAAGGCTGAAGTATAGTTTTGATTTTACTTCATTATTTAACGTCAGCCCGGCTGCGGAGTTGTCTATGCATCACGATAATGAAAGTGTTCACTTCATATTATTAAATCATCTGCTACGTCTGTCTGTCTGTTCGCGATAAACTTAAAAACTACTGAACGGATTATCATGCGAGTTTCACAAATAGAGTAATTAATGAAGAATGTTAAGGTATATAATTGGCTTTTTGAAAATTGTTTGAAATGTGATGATAATTGTTGGAAGTGTCGGTAAAAGTCAAGCCACCAGGGAGCTTTCATCGAAAACGCTGCTCCCTTCAAGATATAACAAAACAATGCATAGTGGGGATCTTTTATAGATCTACAAAAAGTGGTATATTTCTACGTTTTAAAGATAGCTTACAAAATATCCATTCTATCTTTTATTGGCGGTACGATGTTTGCCTGGTCAGCTAATTTATATATATAATAGTCTTATTTTATAAGAATCAAAAATTTGTCACTGAAAAACAGTTATATTACATTATTACTTGTGACAAAAAAATAACTACTAGTACTTGAAAACCGGAACTATCAAAATTGTATCAGTTGTCATGTCGCAAGTGTGAATTGAATTTTGAAAAAATTGTGAAGTGAACTTCACTTCAATGCTACTGAATATATTAAAAAACCATCATTACATATTACATTATCATATGTTTGTAATCGACGCCATCAAAACATAAAATAATATACAGTATGTAATTATAGTACATAAACTATGCGAAATATCTAACCTAAACTAATAAAAGTTATATTGCAAAAAAATTTGTTTGTATATCGTACGCTTAAAACTTTAAAAATGTTTCATCCCGGTCTATTTATTGATACGATTTATTTTAAGTAAATATCGATGTAGATAAACTATCCGTAGCAAAAGTTTTATCCGCATTTGTTTGTTTATAAACTAGTGACATCGAGTTTGTGAATAGTCCTATGCAACTATTGTTAGTTCTTCTCTGAATGAAACCAACTTTCGAATTGTAAATAGATTTATTCTGGAAATCCAGAATGTTGTTAACTGAAATAAATTTTGTTTTTATTAGTTTTTTTGAAAAGCGATTCTTTAAGATTTTTTTAAACGCTTCGTTGCAATGATGTGCAACGGCGGCCTTATCGCTAATCAGCGATCTCTTCCAGGCAACCCAATTTTTGTTGGTTTAGTTAAATTTCTTCAGGTAAGTCTGTACGCCCCGTCCGGCAAGTGGCAGCCCTACCAGAGACCGAATACAAATACAAATAAATTATAAATTGTATTCGGGACCGGGGATCGAACCCGATACCACAGCCTTCGCAGTAGGCTTAAGACCGCTTAGCCATGAGGCCTCGTGTACTACGGTGCCACGTAACTAGTCGTCTGTACTCTGTAGATGTATTCGTAATAGTAGAGCATGTGCTGAGGACGGAATCTTTCGAAAAACTATTTGTAGCTAAGCAGTTAATTAAAGTGTCTGCATCTTACGCCGGAGGTCCTGATTTCGAATCCCGGGAAAATAAATTTATTCAAAGTTAAGACGCTAAACCTATAGGTAGGCAAAAAGGCAGTGAAATAGCAAAATGTTTCTGCTATGCTTCATAAGGCGTTTTGGCATTTCAAGTAGTTTTTAACATAATTTCTATTTAAATTTACGATACAAATAGAAATGTGACAGAGGACTAAGTATCAATAGGAATCTGAGAAAAATAGGTTGTGAGTCCGTTAAGCTTTTAAACAAAGGTCGAATACAATTATAAGCTCAAAGCACGTTTTCATACGTGATAATTCAATACAAACTCAATTCTTCTCGGGCCGTGCAAACTAGTCGTGTGTAAACGGCTTGAAACAGACCGAGCCGAATAAACTAGAGAGATAACAAGATAATCGCGTTCAGAGTAGTTATCCATTGTAAGTCGGGTGAGACAATTTAATCTTGTCTATCGCCCCTCAGATCACACTTTTTAAACATTATGACCCTTCACTTCTCACTTCACTTCTAAAGTACAATGATTTTTTTTAAATTTCAATTAAATCGAAACGTAAACGTTTAAATAACAATGAAATGTATAAAAAAATATATTATTCTTATCAAGTATTGCCCTTCACAAATACAAATTCGATTTTATAATCATGAGATATTTATTTCGTATTAAGAATGAACGTTAAAAATAGCTAGCAAAGGACTTATAATCAGTGCAATCTATTGTACAATAAGAGGTTTAAGCAGCGACTTATTGGTCAATGTTTCACTTCCCTCCTGTTGTGTGGGAAATAATAAATCATAAACAATATTTTATACTTACATTCTTCTGTGGAAAAACGCATATATAGATATATATTTAATATACTAATAATTAATTAAATCAGAGAAGTTATACGTTTGAACAGCATATCTCATTAAATTGGGGTTTTCTATATTATGTTTCTAGTATTCTATATTATGTTTCTAGTATAAAGGATATTGTAGTACGGTTTGTTTCATTTCTATTTAGAGATGTGTATGAAGCTGGAGTAAATTAATAAAAATGATAAATATTATCTTAGCAACAGTAAATTGATCTTTCAAAATTACTAAAAGTATTCAATTCCATATGTTTTTGAATTGAAAATTTGAAAATCTGATTAAAACAATGAGTAATGATTTTATCAATTTCTTTCATGCAATTGTATGAAGGAAATGTATTATTCCCGTGTGGGTTATTTTTATCAATTGACTTACAGGTTGAATGTAGTGGAAAACAAGATAGCAAAAAGTCTATAACGAAGAGTACGGGCGCTTAGGTCGGAATTAAATTTAGATTGAAGCTATCTGTTAGACGGACAAGAGATGGGACTGTTGTTTAAACTCCAGTCTGCATTATTTAGTATAGGGAGAAAATTTATTAATATATTACAGTATTATAGATGAAATAATAAAGGAAATTTAATTTCTAATATATATTAAAAATTTGAAGATTTTTAAATGTAATAAATTTTTTTACCTTCTTCTAATCGTCGTCTTAGTATGTTCACTTGACATTGATATCATTTACTTGTGGGTCGTTTATATATTTTATTGTTAGTAATATTTATTTTACAGTAAGGAAATATAAATAATTAAATAGGAGTGCAACGGGCGGCCCCATTGAACAGGCGATCTCATCCAGGCAACAGAGAATCCAGGCTAAAAGAGCTACAGCTGAAACAAGACTTATTCAATACAAGGATAATATAAAAACAATTATATCCAGTTTTCTAATTAAAAAAAAAATCAGTTAACTATCTAGTATTTATTCCATAGGTTTGGTCGTTGGTACCTAATCTTTGTAAGTTTTGGATATTTTTAATTTTATCTACTAAGCTAAAGTATATAATGAACAAAGTATTTTAAATTCGGTCTTCGAAAGGAAAATTCTTCATGTTAACATCAAAAGATCTATCGCCCAGTCAAGTTTCAAGAATCTACTTAATTTCGTCGGATATTTGCGTTCATTTAAAATTACAAAGCTTAAGATTCTGTTCATATCTCGACCAATGCGTCTTTCATATGTGTCTATTGTTTAATTAATTAGGAGCTTGCTTTGTACGATGGTGGTGACTTTGAAAGAACTTTGTTTTGAAGTTAATTCATTATGTATGGTAGACTTGTATTGTTTGATGTAAACAGTTCTTGAGTGTGTTTTATTCTTACTTACACAGAGCTTCGTACGATTTTCTTTGATGAGCTAGCTTTCCGGTTTTCTGTGGTCTATTTGCCTCTAGATTTAAAAAAAAAATAGAATTACTAAAAAGCCAACCGCCTCCTTGGCCTAGTGGTAAGCGCATAAGCGTTACAACCGGGAAGTCCTGGGTTCGATTCCCGGTGGAGATAATATAAAAAAACTCGGTCTGGCAGGGACATAGATAGCTGATCACCTACTTGCCCCTAAAGAAAAAATCGATCAGTGAAACAGATGTGAAATGCATCTGCCCCCTAAGGGATACGGGACTTCACTTTCAAAAAACCAACAATGTTGAGTGTAGGGTTAGGGTTTGTAGATACGGGTAGAAAATTCATAGATATATCTATCTGAGAATATATATAATTATCATATATATTAGTACAATAAATTATATAATATTATAATTGATCACGTGGAGTGGAAAGTCCATGGTTCAATTAAATTAAAAAAAAAATTGAGTTTACAAAGGATTAAGGAGTAGAAAGCTGACCTTCAATCAACATGTCGCTAAAAAAAATTACCAGTGAATCAAACACATGATCTGCATTTCACAACTGTAATCAATAATCAATAATAATATTTTAATGGTAAAAATTAAAAATACAAGAAACTTTAAACATCAAATAGTGTTTCTATTTAACACAAAATATACAGTACCGGTAACCGAATAAATTTTTTAGTTCATTATCGGCAGTAGGCTTGTTCTCAAACCACTCGTTACGGAGACATGGCTTCATGAATAATTTAATACGAATAAATGGAAATCCCGCGAATCCACCTGTATGTTTTAAATGCTGCAAATTTTCTCCTATTCATGTTTCCCACCGGAAATCCTTGAATATTTTAAGGTTTTTAAGCGATAGATACCCATTACTGTCCCGGATTTTTATATGGGGCCAGGAACTTGAAACTGAAGCCTTATTCAAATAAGGCTCACTGAATAATTCGAGATACGATTATGTGGAAGTTAGACCTTTCGGATTTTACCCAATTTACATAACACTAAGTGTAGTAGTGTATACATTAATTGCATTATTTATTTATATATGGTCTACTAACTAATTGCATTATTTATTTATATATGGTCTACGAACTAATTGCATTATTTATTTATATATGGTCGACTAACTAATTGCATAATTTATTTATATATGGTCTACGAACTAATTGCATTATTTATTTATATATGGTCTACGAACTAATTGCATTATTTATTTATATATGGTCTACTAACTAATTGCACTATTTATTTATATATGGTCTACTAACTAATTGCATTATTTGTATATATATATGGTCTACTAACTAATTGCATTATTTATTTATATATGGTCTACTAACAACTCGGTTGGTCCCGCTCAAGTCCTAGGTTATTCTCACTATCTGTAGATAATATTATCTATACTTAAGTGCTACAGTAAACAAATATTTATATAATTAGAAAAAAATTCTGATCTGGTTTATTTCACACGAGTGCACATACCATAAAATATAGTAAATAGCCTACGTTGCGCTAATAGAGGGTAAAATAATTTCTAAGGAATGGTTCGTATCCTAAAGTAACTACTCATATTATACACATATTATAAGTCAATAACTTTCTATAATTTATATTAACAAATAATAAAATAAATAATGTATATAAATGTATATAATACTGTCTGACCGCTCGAGCACTTATGATGATGAAGGTCGGTTAAAAGAAGATCTAACTTTACTTTTCAAGTTCAAGTTTTCTATCACTCATTCACTATTTGCGAAAAATTTCTCTTTTTCGTACGTTAAAAAATCGACAAATATTTTCTTTTATATAAACTTTATCCTGGCAACCGACTTATGAAGTAATTAATTAGGAATTGTTTCTAATTATTTATATTACATATTGGTGGACCTCTCGAATTTCGTATGGCTTCAGAGTTCCAAATAATAACGTTTCACTTAAAACGCCATTTCATAGAAAATGTGTGAGTGTGTGTGAGGAAACGAATTTTCTTCATAAACATTTTTTCGTGAATTTTTCTATATTTTTAATAGTTATTCTGCTATTATCGGATATAATATATATAGATTTAGGCGCTAGTGATGGTCCTCAAAATTGCAGACGCTAGCCTGACCTAACAGACATTAAAGTATGTATAAAGAAATACACAATATTATGTTGCAAAGTCATTTTAATACATTTACTTGATTTAATAGTTTAAACAGATATAGTTTAAAAACACAAATTTGATATTTTTACATATTGAAAATAAAATAAAAGTGAATCAGGGTTCATCATTGACAGCAAGCAAAAGTTTCAATGAGCAAAAGAAACATTGCTGCATTTTGCCGAGCAATTTTTCAAAGTTTTTTGTTTAAAATACTTTCCCGAGTCCAAGGAACGTTTCAAATAAATTTTTTTTGCTAAATTGGCCCAGGCTCGTGTTCGTTCATTTCCGATTCCGCATTACATTACACAAATATCAGTCGAACAAAACCCATTACGAACTGTTTCATTAGTAAATATATTAATATTTTATTACTCTTAGTTTAAACACTAAAACTAATTATACTGTGCAAACGTTTACTCAATCAAATTATAATTAGTTTTATATAAGGAAATTATTTTAAAACGAAATGAATTCCTGTTTTTTAAGGTCCCGGATTCGAATCCCGGTAGGTAGGCATCAATTTATTTGTTTGATGAGCACGAATGTTTGTTTCCAAGTCTTGGTTGTTTATAAAGTTATATATGTATTTATTGTGGTACCCTCGTTGTATTCTGAACACAAGTGCTTCAGCTACTTAATTTGGGATCAGAGTAATTCATGTGAATTTTCCTAATTATTAAAAAAAATATGTGTAAAGTTATTAAAAATAGACACATTAAAAGAAAATTGTATCGTTTCGAGACAAAAAGAAAAAAAGTTTTCGGTTTGGAGGGCACGAAGGGTTGTTAGAAAAATGTTCGGTGATAGAAACATAAAAATATCCTTCTGTCCGGTGGCCAATTAAACTTTACACTTTGTTTTTATAGAATCAAAAGGTTTTATGGAATTAAAAGTTTATGTTCTGTGCATTTTTGTTTGACTTTGTTACGCTTTCAGGCTTAAATCACTTAAAGGATTTCAGATTAGTTAATGATACATTTATTTAATGACATTTGTTTTTGTAAACTGTTATTATACATTCACTATTATTACCCGAAGTGTTTTAATCCGTTTAAAAAGTATTTCATTTGAAGGCGTTTTTATGACCAAAGCCTCTATAAAAGGCAAGAAGTGATATAATCAAATTAATGAAAGGGGAATCGAAGGGTCCCGTAGGTTTTTCGGAATTTACGACTGCCTAAGGTTTAATTGGAAATTCGTGCCGCAATAAAAACGACATGATGACTGAAAGATTAAATCGATTTAAAATAAAACTTAAATTTAATGGGATTCGATCTGCATTAGATATTAAACGCTTTTCACTTGGACTTAGTGAATTGAATTGATAAAAGAATTGTCTCCTATCAAGGCTTTCACGAAAAATATTTGTAGAGATTAATATTGTCAATTTTCTTCAAGGACTTTAAAGAAGTAACCTACGTATATTCTTAAGAAACCTATTATTTATAGGCAAGCAGATGATCAGACGTATATTCTAAACCACAGCCGATTCTTTCGGCAATCAAATCCACAACTTTCCTCGTAACAATCGTTGAAAGTCAGATGCGCTACCGTAAGTTAGCTACAAAGGCAGTTAAAAGTAGAAAGGGATGCATACATTATTATATATCATAATGGATATTTTGTTGGAATTGCACTTACTGTTATTATAAATATGATCGGCCCATAAAAAAAAGTTAGGGAAACTTTTTAAATACTTTTACTTTCTGTGTTCTCACGTTCTTCAATTTTAGCAAATTATGCTTTGAACGCCAAAGATTTGTTCTTTTGAGTCTAAAACTCATACTTAAGATTTTCTTAATTTTTTTAAAAAATAATAAAGTATTTACAGAAGCACAATATTACTAAAAGACGTGCAATGTTAGGTTTATGAAACGTACTTTTGGTGGAATATTGACTTTCACCAAAAGTAACAGCGCTATCTACGATTTAGCCCATGTTGACGAACAATTTATATACTTGTTTGTATGGATATAACTTACCCATAAAAACCTACATCTGAGATATGAAACGTGAATTTATCAATAATTAGAGGCATCTCAGGTAAATATATATGCGAAAGCCTCTCAGACAAAACTAATGTAGGTAAACAGATCCCTTGTAATCACGAGATTACAGCCTTCGGCGCCTCACCAAGGGCGATGACAAATTCGGACCACTTATTACAGACACCTGCTATTTTGTAAGTGGATAACATTAACAATATGCCTTTGAATATCCCTGCCCTTCAATTTAGGTAAATATATGTAACACTCGACACTGTGAACTTTTTAATTATTTATTAAATTAAAAAAAAAATGTTATTATTGTTATTTGTATTTCATTATATTTGGTTTTTCAAAGCATAGAAAGGTAGAATCTCTTTCTGCCCGATAAAGGGCAGTAGTAATTTATTGTATTATCAAAATTCACAAACATCATTGATCTGCTGATTAAAATTTAGCTGAACAAAAACCTAGGCGGAGAGCAGTTATTAGTAAGCATTACTACTATTTCTTTCAAAGTCGTCTCAAATCGAAAAGATTAGAATCAATGACAGTAAGTATATTAGAGCAGCATTGACAAGTATGCCCTAGCTTTATTATAATCGGCGCCCTAGAAGCTGGAAAATGCTTCACCTCGCACTCTAGGCACCTTACTTTGTTAAAGGTTAATCCGACTTTGGAGCAGACGTGTGACCGACTTAGATACAGAACGTCCACATAACAGTTAGGTCATGAGAGTCTGTTCATTAAGCCAAAGGCTACGTACAGTATTTACGTATTCACTTGAGATTCTCAACCATGCGATGATAACTTTGTTTCACAACCCACAGTTCTGTTAAGCCAATTAGTGGCAGTCTTCATTTAACTTTGTAGTACTAACCCAATCTTGTATTCGAGTGCATAAAAAACCAAAATAACACAATTATTTCGCCGATTTCAGAAGGTCAAATAGTTTTAAGAGATCCAAAAATTTATTAAAGATATTTTCTCTTTTGCTGTACTAAAATATTGGATAAATTGTTATCAATCCTGTTAATCCAATCAGTAAGTATTAGTTCGTAAATAAGTATAATATTAATAATAAAAAATCAGTTTATTTATGAGTATATTGTCTCCTTTTAAATGACCGAACCGCTTGTTGAATAATGATAAATATCCTTATCACCTCTCAAAAATTGAGCTACTTTTTATCCTAACATCACGAACAAAAACTCGTGAGCAAATAATAATAAAAATTATTTGACAATTGTCAAATAATTTTATGACGCTCTCAAAGACCCTTGTCTCACTTTCTCGATTAGACATAAATCGATCATGATTCCATTAACCCAAAGACAATGTAAATCACAGTACAATATGGCTATAAAGATAACAAGGGCGGTGAAAGGTGGGCCGCATTAATCTTCGCCTGTTCCACCATTTGTTCTGACAGCGTTCATTAAGGCACAAAAGCAGTCTATCCGTGCTATGCTTTAACAAATTGGTGAATGTCTACATTTGGACAATGTGCCGGAAGTTCTGGACCGAGCAGATTGAGAGTTATAAATACTAGCATTCCCTTGTTTCAGTAATGACTAAATAGTTGTAATTAACTCTGATAAACAATGTTATAGACATGGAATTTAACTCAATCAATAAAACTTAAACATTACCTATATTACACTTCCTTACCGAAATATTTTGGAATAGAACCATGTTGAATGTGAGACTGACTAACATACAATTCATGGCATACGTATTGCATTATTGGTGTTTATGATCTTCACATGGGTCTTAACTCTTATACTACCTGTATTGATTGATAATTAATAAATTTTATTGTTAGAGAAAAGACGTTTTTGTTAAAATATTTATTTGTAGCGAATTGTTAACATAATTTATATATTCTTGATCTTTTCGAACGCCTTCAGTTTTGTAACCTGAAATGTAACACATATTAATAATTGTACAAACGTGTAAATAAATAAATTGTAATTTAAATTTAAACAAAAAGCTTAAGATTAATAGAAAATTCAAAATTCATAAAAACATGCAATTATGAAATTATAGTAAATTTGAAGCTACATGCAAGGTTATGCAACATAGATGCGGTTACAGAAAGAAATAAGGAACGTGTACATATAAATATAATATTTAAAATATTAAAAGTTTTGTTATCAAAGATGTTTTAGGTGCAAACAAAATAAAAATCGTCTTCGGTTTTCAATATTTTTAAGTGGAAACATAAAAATGCAGTTAGTTCTTAAATTTACGCCACATTTAGCAAACATAATATTATATTTTAATTTAGTTTTTGAAATATCTGCAGAATAACGCGAATTATCAAAAATATATTGAAGTAGGAACTTCGTTTTTAAAACTCATGCAGAAAACCACGCCGAAATCCAAAATCAATCGTGTAGAATATAAAAAGGTTATAGTTTACACTATCTTTGTAGGTATATGTTTTACATACATTTTGGACAATAATTATATTGTAAGATTCTAGCTGTTACATTAAAAAATAATAATTACGTAATCCAGACTAAAGGCTTCTTCATCTGTTTCACTAACCTTTTTTATAACATAACTATATGGGTAGCTGATATCGCCGCTTGTTATAATTTGCATAGGAGTTATGGCTAAGATTTTAGGAAACTAACAGTAAGGTGTTGAATAGAAGAATAAGTTAAAATGTCTTTCATGCTGACATGATTAGTATACGCCGTTGGCCGTTACCAGTAACCCTGTGGGGATGGGACTTTTCTATATATGTTCACTGAATAACTTTCCTTAACCTGAAACCTTTTAATGAGTTGCTCACGGGCTACATCAACATAGTGTTGATATAGTTATCTTTTCTCAAATATTTGTATTTTTGTATGTTTGTAACGAATAAACTTAACTACTAAACAATAAAAACTATTGTCAAAGTTTTCAGAAGCAAAGCAAGGAATACGTGATACAAGTATTTAAGAATCTAGCTTTCAATTATAAATATAATATTAGATAGAACATAAAAGGCAAAAGAAATTGCTATGGCATATTGAAAATAATTTTACACAAATTGTCAATACCTAAGCGTAATTTACTCCGTTAAAAATAATGGTATCGCCTGTTTTCAAATAAAATAGATAGGGATGATCAGCATGAAATCTCTTAGGGGGAGGAGAAATCACCGCTGAAAGAAACTGAATTTCGAATTCTGCAATAATAGAAATTAATTTTATTAAATTCCTTACTAATTAGACAAACTGTCATTCTACAAAGATCAGGTTACAAGGAAACTTCTCTAAGCTAGCACATTATTTTCGAAAGTAGACCCAGCGCATTTATATTTTCTTAGTAAATGTTCTAATTATCATGAATACAAGATAGAATTTAGATTTTTAGATTTTCTTACTCAAAACGGGTTTATATATTATTTTTGTATTGTAATTTTATGTATTTGACTTTTGCCAAGCCAAACAAATTAGTTGAAATTAGAGAGGTCAGTAATGAAAAGTGCACCGTGATTTCCAACCCATTAAATATGCGGTAAAATACCTAAGCGAAGTAAACGCCGTTGAAAATAATAATATCTTCTTCACGCAAATAAAAGAGGAAGGGATGATCAGCGTGAAATTTTGGCGAAGGAACAAAACGTATATGGCCGATACGATTAAGTGAAAATTCTGTAAAAAAAACCTTAAATTACACTACGGTTTATTTCGATATGCGTTAATTATACTTTTAAAATAACCATGAGATTTTTAACATTTTAAATCAAAATTATTTCTAATATCATTTAAGAGGAATTTTTATTGTCTCAACGTCGCTATGGGTCGTATTAAGTACCTACGTGTATAACTCTTATTTGAACTAACCTGACTCCTAGTTATATTTAAGTAAATAATATTATAGTAAATTTAAGTTTTTTTAGTTTAGTTAAGCTGATTCAGTTAATATGATATGTTTGTTATGGCAAGCTGCAAAATTCTAGTAATATAGTGTAAAAATTTTGTAACAAGTATTTAAGTACATAAAATTTAAAGTTTTTCGGATTTTAATTAATACTAATAACAATCCAAACAATCGCGTTAATCTCCAATATGGCCTAAACAATTAATATATGGTCTGCACGAAGACATAATATTTCCTTTGTTTCCTAACACTGATGAAGTCGTTTGTTTTTTCCTACATCACTAAATATACACAAATATCTGAAATATAATAGTGCATGTGGTTAATATCCCATTTTGTCTTATAAAAGCATATATTATTACCTAAGCGGAATAAATTCCGTTGAAAATAATAATCTCTCCGGTTTTTGAATAAAATACAAAGGAATGATCAGCGAAAAATTGTATCGAAGGAACAAAATCCATTCGATCAACAGAAAATTCTGAAAAAAAAAAAATCTTTCTGTTAGTTACAAAAAAAAATAAATCTTATATCTATCTCTAGTGTTCGAAACAGTTAAACCGATTTTTGTGAAATTTTTAATGTGTACGTTTGGTATGTGTATGTGTATATGAGAATAGGTCGTATATAGAGTAAAGTATATTTCGTCCTCCTAGCTAATTTTTTGAAATCGCGAGAACGGGTGAAACCGCTAGGCACAGCTTGTTATTTCCATATTATTTTATTGTGGATTGGAAAACTTTAAAATTCTACCATCATCTACCATAGTTAAAATTTTTGTTGATAGCTCCTGAATAGGTAACTATTTTTGCATTTTTCTACACATCAAAACTCACTCTCTTACTTTTAAACATTTCTTTTGAAACAACGTCTAAAATGCTTTGTCACTTTTTTGCTTACGTGCAAGAAACGAGACAATACAATTGAGCAACTTTTATAAATGGAGCTCAGCGTTTTGCTAAGTAGTTACGCAACCCTTAGTCAAATATGACAGTCAATTGTTAAATATGTATTTTTCCTTGATAATTAACCATTAATCGAGCATGAATTTATTGAAAGTGGATGAAGCGAAAGAGGTTCAGAGGTCCAGATGTAGTGATCGTGGCAGGTGGCCTACCCCTTTGAGAAATACGCTTAATAATACATATAAATAAATATTAACCCAGTGATTTTTAACTATTGGTCATGCTAATTTCGAATTAAAAACCGTTGTGTCAAACGTAATGTGATTCTTTTGACAAGCGTTGGCGCAAACTACATTTATTATTTACAGACAAAATAATAAACGAGGAAATATTATCTCAATACCTAGGCAGAATACAGCCCGTTGAAAATGGTAGTCTCTCCCGATTTTAAATAAAAGAGGAAGGAATGATCAGCGAAAAATTTCTTTGTTTGGAAATTAAAATCAAACTTCGAACGGCGACTCACGACGAATTCTGGAATATTAAAGAAATTTAATACATTTATAATGATAGCTCAACTTATAATGATGACTTCGTTTTATATAATATACCTACATGTATACATATATAATATAGATACACCAAAAAGCTAAACATAAAAGATCGTAACTGATTCATTCCGTATCTTATGTTACATAACCTTGCATATATATTTTTCTCAAATAAATACCTAAGCGAAGTACACTCCGTTAAAGAGAGTGTTCTGTCCCGCTTTTAAATAAAATACGTAGGGATGATCAGCGACAAATGTCATCGAAGGATTGGGTACGAATGCTGATATGTATGCTACACCAAATTCTGTAATATTAAAAAAAAAATTGAATACATCTTAACATGCGGCATACATTCAACGTTACACAGTTGTGTAATAAAACAACATTGAAATATCGTGTAAAGTGGTACCGTCTTAAGATAATTTAATTTGTGCATTTTTTCGTGCTCTCAAATTAAAAGTAAATAGTTCTAAACTTTACTTGACTGCTGTTTTTTTGTACCCAAAACAACTAAAAAGCAAGAGATAGATAATTCTTAAATATTCAGATCTGTTAGAACAATATACTTATACTAATATCAAAAAGCCAATAGAATAGAAGGCAAGTAATAGAAGAAACCGCAGCCTTCATAAGTATATATTTTTATTACCTAAGTGAAGTAAACTCCGCTAAAAATAACGATTTCTCCAATTTTTAATAAAAATAGGAAAGGGTGGTTAACAAAAAATTGCTTCGGCGGAGGTTCTACAACTGCCGAGAATGAGGCTATGCCAAACTCTGAAATATCAAAAATAATAATTTGTCTTGTACTTTTAACATGTGTGTACCGCTGTAACTTGCTATAAATTTTAATATAGAAATAATTAAACCCAGAAGTCGAAACACAGTATGTTTAAACAAAATTAAATAAATATAATTTACACTTGTAGTGTTAATACAAAAATAAGGCACCCAAACTACAATGGAGAATGTTCACACACTTTGATTTTTAGCCACCGTATTTTCTATTAAAAATGAAGAATCGTGTGAAAAAAACAATTTGATACAGTATTTTAAAAGTAGGACGACGTGACGTAATGTTACAACAGCTCATGCAGTCCGTCGTGTCGATCCTCGAGAAGAAAGTCAGATAGAGCGAGTGTTGTTCTGTGACGTCACGAGATAACGAACTTTAAATGCATGTAAAATCAAAACTACTGGCACGTTTTGAATAAAAAAATATAATAGGCTTTTTAGGCATTTTACGTTAAAGATATATTTATTAGGTATAAGTAGAAAAGGCTGTTTATTAATTTTTGAACTTGCATCTTACAATCATTTTCATAATTTAGCATGAGTCAACTAGGTACACACTAGATTTAAAAAATTATAAATGTATAACACTAGTGTAACTGAAAATGTACGAGAAAATGAATTTTCGTAGAATTTTCTATATTTTAAATACAACAAAATGCAACAAAGGTATCATTGAAGTCGGTGCATCCACTCTTGAGTTAAATGGTGTAAATGACCCGACTTTGTTTTATGTATATTGATGTATATATATATAATGTATATTTTTGATTTAATTAGAAGACGAAAATGCCAAGATATGTACTTGATTATGTTTTAAACGTTTAATGTACGGTAATTGTTTGGCTGTTTATTGTGTTAGTTAAAAAAAACATGCATAATCTAATATGCACAATATTTAAATCAAAACAGTTTTTAAAAAAAATTAAAATCGAGCATATGATTTATTGGTTTAAAGTTAAAAATTAAAATCGAGCATATGATTTATTGATTTAAGGGTTTTTCTTCGATTTAGAAAAAACCGAAAGACTGTTATTGATTTAAATAACAAAAAAAATTCACATCAAATTTCTTTTTGAAAGCCAAGCAAGAAAGAAAATAAATAGAAGTACCTAAGAAAAGAATACACCATTGAATAAAATGTTATGATTAACTCTTATGAAGAATAGGAATGGTGAGTTGGCATAGAATTTAGGCCCAAATGTAAAAGACATCGGCTGGATTTCAGAGTCTGTAATAAAAAAAAATTAAACGTGTATGTACCTTATAATTTTTACATAGTTTTTAATAGAGTAATTATGATATAGCGTGTAATTTAAAAAATATGTATCGTAATTGTTTTTTATGAAATTTAATTGTATTTAGACTTAACAGATTTTAAAATTATCCTTGTTGTTTACTATATTTTATAGAGCAATTTTGTACTGCAGACGCGGGCTATTCGAGCGATTTGTTGTTTATCCCTACACTGGCGTCTGTGCGTACTAGATTTAAGAAATTAAATATCATGACCTTAACAGGACTATATAACTACGGCATTTAAGGTTATTTACGGCAACATATTATATATAAAGAAAAAATGTTAACGAATTTAAGAAGAACTCGGACTTTCACGAATATGATACGCACCATAATAATAATATACGATGCACTAAACTACACAAAATAAATAATTAAGTTTATTAATTGCTAAGGTTTATTTAAAAACGATTATTTGAATGACACCTGCTCTGGGGAATGATCTACTCCAGTTTGAAATGTAGTTTTAATTTGTGAACATGGTCGGAAAAAATTATAACCTGACTGAGTTTATTGGCTGTCTTTCTCAGATTTGGGCGCGTTCAGCTTCTTAACTTAAACCTATGTGACGTTCATAAGCGATTATGTATGTGATTCAAAATGAATAAAGATATTTTGACTTTACTAGACTTTAAAGTTTTAACAAAGTTATTTCAATAAAACTTTTTGAAACGCTCATAGACAAGCTCAAAGTGTATTTAAGTTTTCATATGAAATCAGAAAAAATATTATTATGACTATTAATGTTTTAATCAAATTTAACTACGCTGAATAAGGGAATTGAATTGGCCCTAATCTCAAATAAAATGGTCTGTCAGCGTAGAAAACTTTTGTTTGTTTTTTATTGATTAGAAAACTGTATGAAACGACTGCTAGGTATTATGAAATAAATTAATGCAGCTAAGTACCTAGGTGTGTAAAAAATTAAAATATAAAAAATAATAATATAAAAAATTCTCTCTACTCCTCAATTTTAGTTGCCAAAGTTAGGATTTTTCTGCTGCACTTAATTACAATACATTTTTAAATATCATGTTATGTGGGCTGATTTTTAATTGTGTATTTTTTGTCAGCGAAGAAAGCGAGAAAAAGGGCCGTTATAAGCTTAACATGTATATGTCTGTGGGTGTGTGTGTCATCGCACTTTTTTTGTTTGGAAGCTGAAATTTAATCGGATAATCCGTTTACAAGATCTTATTTGTAATCATTATTTCGAGGGTTTTTTAAATTGTCTTTAATTTCAATCGTATACGACGGTAGTATTACGTTTTTAAATTAAAAATATGGAAAATACATGTTAATCAAATCACCGTACAAGGATTTTGTGAATCTACTAGTTGTTATCCGAAAGAAAATTTGCAAACAAAAAAACCGTGAAGGCAATCAGAGGCATTAGTATTCGTATAGCAAAAAATTCACACACCATGTTCAATTAATTTTTCGAAGCCAAGACAGAAAATAAATAGTGATGATAGAAAGAATAGAAGATACCATTAAAGAACGTATTCTGATAAACTCATAAGAAGAATCAATTCAGCAGTGCGACAGCGTAAAAGCAATTCCTTTTAAAAAAGGTTAATCTCAAAAATTAAACTTTGTGTACGTACCTTTACATTTTCATTTGACTAATTGTAATGGAGACTAAGATATAACGAAAATAATTATCATTGTTTTTATTTAATGTAAAATTTTTGTGCATTAATATGTATTCTAAGAAAACTGAATGAAGTGTAATTTTTAAAATTATTAAGATTATGTATCAAAACTACATTTCCAAATACTAACACTATTTTTGGATTATACCTATAGTGTTTAAGGTTTACAAAGATTCATTCAAATTTGACTCCGCTGAATAAGGGAATTGAATTAGACCTGATCTCAAAATAAAATGGTCTGTCAGCGTAGAAAATTTTGGGCTGTGGTTCATTAAGGACAAGGCTGGTATCGACTGCTAGAAACGCTGAAAAATAAATAAAAATAGCTAAAAAGATGAGTTTTGTTTTAAACTGTCAAATTTTATTTAGCTTTTATTTCTCAAAAGTTTTTGTTTCTCATGTATTTTACGTTAAAAACCTACAAGGATTTAGTCAAATTTGATTCCGCTGAACAAGGGAATTGAATTGGCTCTGATCTCAAAATAAAATGGTCTGTCAGCGTCGAAAATTATACGCGGTGGCTCATTGAAAGGAATACTGGCAACGGCTGGCAGAAAGGCTGAAACACAAATTACAATATCTAAGATGATTTTTTAAAAATTTCAAACATAAAGATAATATAGTAAAGTATAGTTCATTAAATACGTCTTCGTTACTTCATCTCCGTGAAAATGTAATTTCTATCATGACACATTACGTTATAAACAAAATTTTTAACATTTACTTCATCTTATTATTTAAAGGAAAGCAGAAAATATACATTTAATATTTTACAAAAACGGAAATGACAAAAAGATCTGCCAATAAAAAGATGGGATTATGACTTATTAGGATGGTCTACCAGGGACAGCGAGACTAGTAAATACTTGGTACATTAATTTAATTATAATTTATATGTCAAGAATACAGGTTTATTTTATTCTTAGTATTATAATAAGTTTTTCATTTAGTAATACTGTGTGTAAGATAGATAATTGATTTATTGTCTGTGATATCATTTAATATCCATTTTTCTGTATTGGACTTGAAATTTTCGTTTAGTATTATAAATATTTACGAATTGATCCAAGCGTTGGTCATTTTTTTGTCTGTTTTTTCGTGTCTATAAATAATGTATTCTTCTTTCGTAATTTAACTAATCAAACTTGGCAACCAAATTCTTTATTATATATACCAATATATTTTAAGATCGCCAAAAACAATTACAAAATGTACATAACATTTATAACTAGGAATATTATGTTTGGCGTATTAGGTATACCTATGGAAAAATTAAACACTACAATTGTATTTTATAAATATACTTAAATGATTATTATGATTTTATTATCATATGACGTCCCAGGCGATAGATACTGGGAAAGTTAGTCAAAGTTTTATTCATAAAACATCTTTGATAGACAAGCAAAGCAGAAAAATAATAGAAGTACCTAAGAAAAGAAGACTCCATTGAATAATGTGTTACGATTAACTCTTAGGAAGAATATGAACGGCGAGTTAGCAAAAAATCTAGGTTTAGGTATATAAGACATTAGCGCAATTCCAAATTCTGAAATAAAAAACTTGCGTACATACCTTTACAATTTTCATTTGACTAATTGAAATATGGAATAATTGTTATAACAAATAATTAATTGTTTTTAGTGTTATTATTTATTATGAAATATTAAGCTGTTAAGATTTAATAGAAAAAAATCAGATAAATGTGTATTCAATATTTTCGAAACATTCATCGTCGATCGAACGTAGATTTTCATATGAAATCTAAAATAATAATGATAATTTTTTATTTTTAAAAACTTGAGAGGACGTTTTAAAAAGATTTATTCGAATTTGACGCCAGTGAATAATGGAATCGAATTGGCCCGGATCTCAAAATAAAATGGTTTGTCAGCGAAGAAAATTTTTGGCCGTGGCTGATTGAGAACAAGACTGGTAGCGACTGGCAAAAACACTGAAAAAATAAATTAAAACAACCAATGTTATGGAACTTGTTTTGAAAATAGAATATAGTGGATGTTACAGAAAATATCCAATCTTTTAATCATTCTAATAAAGTTACACGAGTGAATTTGTATGTGAATGAGTATGTACCGTTGGATTAATTTAAAAGAGTAATGGTTTCGTGGATTTATTCTTTAAATAAAACTAAGGATAGTAGTTATTTTACTTCAACGTAGACGGCGTTATTGTTTGTGTTAGTATATTGTTTAATTCTTGGTCACGGCTTAACCTGCTTTTGCCCAAAATATGAATATATCAAATTCGAAGTGTCATAAAAATTGATAATATGCGTAGACGAATAAGGATCTACATCATTTGTAAATGAGTATATAATTACTTTATAAGCCAATAGTATATACAGTATTGTCATATAACAAATAATATAGTGTAAAAAAGTTGTAAAAGTGATAATTGAAAGTCCAGTGTGTTTCTCCGTACGTTTTCTCGTCTGTTCGTAACGTAGCTCGTAATTTAAGTTATTAATGTAAGCGTTCCTATATATTTATATAGATTTAATTTTTAGCTATATAACAATTTTCCATTAACTATTAAAGTTTTTGAATATCTTTTTCTGGCAAAGTCGTTGTTATGTACTAACAATATTTTGCAATAATTAACATGTTAATAAATAATAAAAAAACATCATAAAACATTTTCGCTATGCAATTTATTGTAGTAAGAATTTACTTTGGTTAACAAATTTATATTATATTCTATATGTAAAAGCAAAATAGGAACTCGTTGTAAATAATACTGGTAAAATTAAAAAGGAGCCTTAGATTAATAAGGTTCATTGAAACTTCACGCCATTAAATAAGGTAACGGAATTGGTTCTGATTTCAAAATAAAATGGTCTATCCGCGAGGAACAACTTTGGCTTATCCAAATCTATGTTCAAGGTGAAGTGGACATTCATCTCTGAAATAAAAATTAAAAATATGAGGTATCTCTTAAATCGACAACTAAGGCATGTTTCAGAAGGTTTGTAAGCTACCTTCGCTAAAAACGTGTCACGTAACATAAGATGCTTAATGTTTGTTAAACGATGCGATGCTTATATCACTTTTTTGTAAAACACCTGCCTCCTTGCTCTTGAATAAAGTTTTTATATCAATCCGAAACGAAATATCGGCACATTCGGCGTTTTATTGGTTTCAGATGTATTTAGGAACTTGAACTTTTGGAACTTATCTTGATAATGAAACTCTTTAAACCTATACCTCATTATTATATTGGCCCTGATTTTCTTAACGATAGATAATGCTAATTTAAAAATTTAAAAACAAGCGGTCCTAAATATAATGGATGTCACAAAAATAAATCCCACGTGTATATATATGTACTTATATTAATTATGGATACTCAAGTGACCCCGGAGACCAAAAATATGAACAAATGAAATGTCATAATTTTCTTTTGTATGGTGTAGCGATATGTATTTAACCGTATCAAATAAAGTTTAGTTGGTTAATGTATTTCTAACTCGAGAACATCGGATATAATTTAAATGAGAAGTAGTTCAATGGATTTATTCATTGTTCGTCCCGAATATTAGAATCGCTTTGAAAAAAATGAATAATGCAATAATAAAAAAATATTTGTTAAGAAAATTCTTTTCCTCATAAAGATTGTACGTTTTTCTTGACACGTGACTGATTTTTCTGAAGCGATACAAAGTTCGCAGGGTCCACTAGGAAAACGTATATAAACATATTTTATTATTAAACAAACTATTTACATTAAAAATGATAACAATGTCTTAAAGTCAAAAAAGTAAAAAATGTTACCTACTATACTCATAATGAAGCATTGCTATAATTTTTAAATACCTATATAAAATGAACGTTTAATTAATTTCGATTTTTTTAATTGAAACCAATTTTAAATTACAAATTGTTTATTAAAATTTATTTATATTTAATTATAAATTTTGTTCATTTTCGTGAGAACTGGTTAATTAGTTTAATCGATTTTAATGCCACTAAATATGGTTATTCCACTAAGCCTTATTTCAAAGTAAAATGGTCTATCCGCATAGAATATTTTTGCCGTGTCCAGAGCAAAGCTCTCAGCGTACACTAAGAAGGCTGAAAGAAAAAACTTACCTTTAATTTCACCCATTTGAAATACATACAACCCAAAAAAATTTAATTAAAAGTAGCATACGAAAAAAATACAGTTTAAAATATAATTTTACTGTTATTCATTAACTCGACTAAAGTAGAAAAAAAGAACATATAGGAAAAAATCTGAAGTCATCAAAATGAAGAGATCAATGTCATCGTGTTTATTAAAAACAGTAAGTCGCAAGTTATCATGAAATGTGGCTTAATGTTATTATTAAGTGTTATAATTAATACGTGTAACGGAAAATTTATTTGTTAGTAGATTTGTTTAATTTTTTTTGGCGCAAGTTACAGAAAGTGTCTTAAGTTTATTATGTGTTGTTATCTATGAATAAATGTATTTTTTTCAGTAACATCCACTATATTCATCATTGTAAAAATGTATAATAGAATCTTATCGATGATTAAAACTTGTCAACGCCTACAATATGTGAATTTATTGAATCCTTATTTATAATTAATCTAGAATAAAGAATTTCCTACTTTCCAAATAAAGAATTTCATTTAATTAACGACTTTTTATTATATTTAAATATAGTAACTTATGGTATGTGGTTTAATATTTAAACCCGCGGTTGGTATTTGGCAAAATCCCAACTTGAATCTTTTAGTCTTGTAATTAATATTTATATACGAAAACATAAAAGTATCGAATTAAAGCCAAGTGTATGTTATAAAGTTTTCCTATTAACTTTAATTTGATTATAAAATTTGTGCTTTGTTATGATGAAAATTATTGTACTTATATCGTGTCAGTTGGTTCTTCAGTAGACACAGGCTGTCATGGTGAGAGCTATGTATAAAGAATCTCTCATAATCCCTAGCTGGGCATGGATCAGATTCTGCTCTGCATTTGTTTCGCTGTTTTTGATTATTTAAAAGCAGCAGCTTTCTATACCTTCCACGCCAAAATATTTTGTTTTCCTGGGAATAACCTCGGCGCATCATGCCGTTTATGTCAGACTAGTGATAGGTAGTTGTGCTACGAAGAGGCCTGTATTTTAGATATGATCCGAGTTTACTAAGGCAACTTAATGGGGAGAAAGTCTCAATTTAGGTTGGCTCACAACATAAAATAATAAAGAGTTATGTCTGTTCGTGTTGTGTGCGATGCTATAAACGAATATTCTCTAATTAATATCATATTACTTATTACTAAAAAAAAGTAAGTTGACTTACCGTTAGCTGCTGCAGCTTCAGCGCCTTCTTCATTGACTTCAATGAATGCTTTTTGTATGGCCTCGCTTATGAAAAGATCTGCTTCACCCTTTAACAGATTATTTAAACGGGCTTGACCCGGAGTGAAGAGCTTTCTGACGTTCATCTGAAAAAAACATTTTCTTTAAAATCAAAAATAAAACAATAAATACACGTCGAATAGATAACCTCCTTTTTGCTTTTTTGGAAATTCGGCTAAAAGAAGTATTTATTGGAGTAGCTTTTACGAGTATGTTTATTGAAATTAGGTATATGAGCTAAGGTTTAAATTCTGCTCACACAAGAACATATTTAGTGTCAGTTTTCTTGATCCGTTAGCGCAACTAATAGATAAAATAAGCAGGGCTTGGCCGTCACACACTTCTAGCATTCCTTTATTTACTATATATTAAAATTCTAAATTAAATCGATATTTTTAACCTAACCAATATATTCAAATACTAAATCTGGCCTTTTACGACTTGTCAAATCAAATATAAGAATACAGTCAGATATCTATATAGAACCGCATATCCACATTGTCAGACTTGCAAATTTATGATTTACTAGCTGACCCGGCGAACTTCGTACCACTAATAAAAGCTAGAATGGGAATCGAACGTTAAATGTTTGTCAGGAAAGTAGGTAGAACAGTTTATATGGGCAAATGAAATTGTTGTTTTTACTATCTTCCTCGCAATTTTTCCATATTTTCTCACCGTTTAAACCTGGACTACGTCAAACAGTTCAAAATCAAAATCAGCTAAATCGGCCCAGCCGTTCTCGAGTTTTAGCGAGACTAACGAACAGCAATAGATTTTTATATATATAGAAGATAGATATACATTCAGTTCCACCAAGTACACATAACCATGATTATTTTAAAACTAAATTGTCAATTAATAATCATAATACTAGTTGTACGAACACCCGCTTTAATTTCGTCGTAACGTGATGTTACGCCAATAGCTCGTATCTCTAAATTATCCTACAGGAACACGCTACCGGTACATAAAATGTATATGTTAATCCAGAGCATATTCTATTTGCGTGCCAAGTTTCATTTAAATCCGTTCAGTAGTTTTTTCGTGAAAGAGTAACAAACACAAAAACATCCATACATACTTTGCGTTTATAATATTAGTAATATATTATATTGGTGAAACTTGTAGCAGTTTTTTCGAGTCTAAATAACCAAGTGTTATAATAATTTATCATTAAAGTGGCGAAAAGAACATTGGCTTCATATAAAACTTACTTTCGACAAAACATCTTTCAGGTTAGTCGTAGTCTCGATTTTGAACTTGGGTATAGAGACCTCAACTTCAGTTGAGTACATTTTTGAAATAGCCCTGTCGAGTGCGGCCGGGTCTTTTAATTTCTCCTCTAGTTGTGTAATTCCATCAATTTCATCGGGCAGTACAATTATAAGTGAAGCTTCTTCTCCTTCATAGAACATTTGCAGAATCTGTAAATAGTATATGATAGATTATATAATATTAGAATTAAAATACTAATTTGTATTTATAATCTACATAAGTCCTGGTTTGTATTAAATTTTCATTTTTTGCTGTGATAAGCCTTCTCCTTTTTTGTTAATATGTAAATAAATTTAATTTTTGTTGAACTATAAAGATTGAATCGAATATAAGCTATGACAAATTGTGTAACCGTCTCCAATGCTAAGTTGTTTTGTATTGCGTTACGAGTCTGTAACGATCAGTGAAACAAACGAAACAATGAATCATCTGTATATGTGTCACAATTCAATATCAAACTGTAGTTTCCAAAAATAGCAAACAATGTTTAAAGTCTGTTTAAACAATGTTCAGTTTTTATCTATATTTTATACTTACATAAATATTACTTTTATTCATCGTTTGTATGCATATTATTTGCATAACTATTTGAACTTGTCTTGAAAACTCACCTTTGCATTAAATTCCGGCAGTTCAGCGTACTTAAAGGTAGACTTTTGGTACATCATTGGAACTTTGATAGATTTTTCTTTGGTAACGTGGAATTCCTCTTCATTTGTTGCGTCAGAGTTAAATGGGCTTTTCCAGAGACCCTATAAAATTAAATAAAGATTATGGAAATATGCTTTTGTTTTATATGAATTTATCTTATTCAAGAACTACTATGTTAATGTTAATAAATGAAAATTAGATGTCATTAAAATCATTCGAAGAAAAGTATCATAGAATGTAGCCTTATTTACTAATTTTCTTTAGAGATAAGTGAGAATGGTTGCAAACACGTTTCTTCATAACTTACATGATGAGATTCAAAAATAGGTACCTTAAAGTAAATAGCGTTGACAAGCACAGCTCGAGTGTTGTCGTCCAAAGAATCTGGGCTCACGAGGTCTTTAATTTTTTTATTGGTTTGGTCTTCAACCTGTAATTAATTTTTATATTAACTGCCATCCAATAGTACATAGTACATACTGATAACGCACATAACATTCTACAGAAGATCACGGTATTAATTCACAGAGGAGAAATATGTTTCAGATTCACAAAGTTGATCACACATTTTCCTGTAAAAAATCATAAGTGAAAAAGAGGCATAAAAGTATACTCCAAGTCCCACTAAGATAACTTTTAAATGAGTTAAGTTTAGCTGGGACGAATATAAATTTTGACTTGAGTGATGTGTATGCCAATGTATTAACTTTGATTTTAGTTTAGCGCTAAATATTAAGAAAAATAACTTTACCCAAGTGTTAATTTCTTGTGCGGTCTTTTGAGATTGGGTGAAATCAATATTTTTGACCTCGGAATTAAATACGCTGCGAGTGGTCACTGCAAACTCATCGTTTAGTTCAAATTTCTTCGCTACGTATACTTTGCTCGCTGTCTTCAATTCTATTCCTTTCACTGATTTGAGACTGCTTTCAGCCTGGGTGAATGCAGATTTTGTCTAAAAACAAAAATAAATATTTTAGTAACATAAAATATAATTTGTAGATTAACCATCGCCGTAGCTCAGTTCAATTGCCGGGCAGTTTCGGTTTGGAAGACACAGCTATCCTGTTGCTTATTATCTGTCACTTATCAACTAATCACATCTAGTGTTAAGAAATAAGATAAAGTAAAACAGACGCAGATTTATTTTCCCTCATTTTTTTAATGAAATGAAATTGTATTACAAATATAAAAATAATGAGAAGATCAAATGTAGTCTAACAAAAAATACTATTAATCTATGTTTTAAATAATTGGTTTGGCCTGTGTTAGCATAATAATTGATTTGCGGAAGATCCTTCATCTTAGAATCTCTTGATAAAATCACGATTTGATAAAGGAAAAATATAAAAATAACACAATGTAGGTGATTAATATTAATAGTTACCACGTTGTCATTGGGCATGCCAATAGCCTTCAAGAGTTCATCGTGTGATTCACCCACGGAGGCCAAGGAAAGCTGAGCTAGCGGAGTTAACACGGAGTAAGCTGACAACACCACGCTTTGCTCGGGCTTCGACTTTACAACTTCCTGTGATGAAAATATATATCTTTGTTAGAGACAACCTGTTCTTATACTAAACAATTTTACTACATTTCAAAATAGAAAAGTTCATTGTCCAAATATTTATATTAAAATAAACTTTCGTCCGAGTAGAAAGGTAAAAAATATGTTATTTTCTAAATTCAAAATGTTTTAACAATTGCGTCTTTATAGATCTTTATATTGATAAAAAAAACGAATTAAAAAAACTTGTAAAAGAATGACTAAATGTATATGTATATTATTTAAATGTGAGATCGTTTTATAAAATGCATGTGAAGGCTTAAGATATAAGTTTTATTCCTCAAGTAACTAAACAGGAAAATTGCAAGGTTGGACATAACAGTAAAAGTTAATTGAATATTGTTATGTTTGAAATAAAAATAAATTTCCTTAAACAACACCTAGTTTCTCGTACACATTATGTTTTCTCAGACAATAAAGTTAAATGGAAAAATTAAAACTTGTGCTAATATTTTAAAGTATAATTTTTATATTAAAAAATAATAATATAAATAATATTTAATACTTACAGAAAACATCCTGGCTGTAAACTGGTCATTTCCATTTTTGAGTTCTCTAGAGAATTCGTTTGCCATTGTAATGGCGACCACAGAAAACACTGAAAAAAAAAATTCATTCAACGGTTTTGCTTCTGGCAAATATTATCCTGCATTATGGCAGAAACATTCCATGAATTCAGAAAAGATTTCTATATGAAAATTCAACAAAATAAGTTAAACTTTGTAAGAGTCTCTTTGACTTGACGGTTTTTATTCTAGTTATGAATGAAATTAATGCGAGAATGCGATTATCAATCTCATATGAAAGCTTAATTGTTATATGTCAAATGGGTTTTATAGATCCATAAAGTAATTTTAGTACCTACGCTATGTTGTGGTTCTTTATCATCTATTATCTGAAGGAAGCATAGCAGAAATAAATATGATATCATAATGTACCTTTTGTTTCAGAATTGAAAAATTCAGACTTAGACTTATATTTTTATTGCAATATCAAAAATAAAAATAATTAAATATCTAATAATAAACATAAGCAAATGTTGTACCATTACCTGTATGTCCTGTTTATGAAAGATATGATACAAAATGCTAGCATAATTAATTCACTTTAATGATGTATATTTGACTTGTATGTAAGTATTATAACAAGCAGTATGACCCTATATATCACAGTATTCCCATATTTTCCCATCGAAACTGTACAGTTTTTACTCATACTTTAACATGTATTTGGTTGTGAAGTGGATCGTCGGACATACATTTCGTATTTTTTTTGCCTAGCGTTTTGGTTAGCGATTTGAATATGGAGTTCCATATCTTTGAATCTTATGAATTTGCGTAAAAACCGTGTGACATTTTATGCGTCACTTGAAAAAATATCTTGATCTTCCACGCCTGTCTACGTACATGTTGAATACATTAAGTACTAATATGTTCTTTGGTTTCTTAACACTCCCAAACAACAACAGTTTTGTTTCCCATCATCTATTATATCATCATATCTATTATGATCGTGTTTAAACAAAATCTGCAAGCAACAAGGCAGCTAGGCACTATTAGATTTTTATTATAATATAAACAAAGATAAAGAAGCACGAATCGTGGCACTGACTTTGATTACCGGTTATTAATATTATAAAAACTAAACACAAATATAGACTACAAGAACCAATCGATAATTGTCTAGTAACATAACCAGTTTAAAAAATTCCCGTCTGCCTTTTTTGTAATTGATCTTCAAGGCCAATGTAATGTGGATAATACTTGTGTCGAGCATGTATGTTGATTATTACATCATTTTTATATATATTAAACTTATTTTCAAAGAACATAGTGAGGTATATTGTATATTCTTATAAATATATACATATATTAAATTATCAAATACCCAGCGTTTGTATAAATATAACTTAATATCATTAATTCATTATATCGTACACATTCTAGAACCAAGTACAAACTTAAATTTCTTTCTAAAGATGCTTTTGTGTTTATATTAAACAATTTTAAAGGCAATTTAAAGTCTCTGAATGCTTTGAGTATTATATTTAATTCTAATAAACAGTCGACGTTGCAAAAAAGTCCCTCGTCGCGTCTCTCTTATTTTCATGCATTAAAATCAACTGATCGGGTTTACTGAGGATAGTTTTTGTGTACGTTAAGTCCTTAATATAGTTATAGACATGACATCTATAAGAGAAAAAACGTACAAATACATTATTGAAATAGCTTAGGCAAAAAGCAGTCGGTAATTTTTTTTAGACTTTAAAACAAATTTAAAAATTGAATTGAAAATTTTAATTTTATTTAATATGTTTTTGAACAATGATATAGTAGCTGCCCTGTTATTAGGTTACACGGCTAAGAAAACAATAAGTATCAGTGTCATTGTTAATGATCAGCTTATATAGGTACTTCTAATAAATAATTTTTCGTAACCAACTTAATTTTAATAGATATATTACCATGGAAACCGGTTTAGTAAAGGGAGACAAAACAAATTTACCAAGAATAAGCCCTTTAATGGTCGGTAAATTCTTTTATCGTAGCCAAGTGACGTCATGACCACGGAGCAATAATGGCGTCCATTGCGTCCATCGTATTCGTCAAATTACGCGCGGAAAATGAAAAATTTAAATGCATTTTTATGGAAATTATCGATTGAATCAACACTACTACTGAATTTAATTGAGAGACTTTTCAAAAATAACTGTAATACCCTATTGTTGAAGATATAAAAAATGTATTACAAGAAATTTTTTTATTCTATCCGATCGGCAAGGTACGTTTTAGTTTTACAGAAATGAAGCATATGATGAGAAATATATAGTTTTAGAAAAAGTAAATGAAAACCCATTAGTGCTGATCGAACATTGTATAAAAATTATTAATTAATGTATATTACCGATATTGGTTGATCACAGACTTGATCATCGACTGTAAAGGAAAGCATTTAACAACCCATGGCCCCATGGTCCCATGCGCCATTACGGATTTACGGGTTGTTACACGTCATTATTTGATACAAATGATAAAATTATTCAAGGTTCAAATTTTGACTCAACAACAATCATTATACAAACAAAATAAGTCATGGTGATTAAAGGAAAAACCTATACCACGCATTTTTAATGTTTACAAATGAATTTTCCTGATAACAACAATCAGCGAGTACCTAATTATTTTTTTAATTAACGTCAAGGAAGAAGTTGATTTACTATTAAACTGCTTCGGGTTTTCTTTATTTTTGTAGGATTATTTTTTGGAGTGGCAGTCACATTTTAAAATTGGTTATTATTTACTCATTATATACTTTATATACTCATTAGGTATATGTTACTTTATCTAGATTAATATTAATGTTAAATGATATGTAATTAATTTTTTTCGAAAATTATTCATTTATTAAAAATTTTTTTGGATAAGTTTGATATGCTTTATTCAAATATCGGTGTGCAGCAATCAGGGTTGGTTAATTTTGAAATTGACATTGAATAAATAAAATAATAATTCAATGTGAATTAATACAGATAACTTTTTGTTTGTCTAACTATTAGAGGTCTTGATAAGGTTAGGGTCAAAAGATAAATAAGAGATAATAAGCGATACTTTTGTGTTGACCCGTCTTATTATATTTTGTAAAATTTCTCCATACTTTGAAGTAATTGATTTAAGTTATTATCTAATCTCGAGAATTGACAAAAAAATTAAATTCGTAAAGAGACAATTTGATAACTGACATTGACAGTCAATTTTTGAAATTTACCTCCAAAGTAATGGAGAGCCGAGAGGCACTTCAAGAAGACACAAGATTTAAGTTTGACTTTCATTGAATATTAAATTAAAAAATGCTCACCAAGATTTTTCGAAAAGACAATTTTCAGGGTAATACGTAATTGTAAAGTTTAATAAAAGTATGAACAATTATCTTGTGTGTGCGTCAGCGTGTGCATAAATATACCTACCTACCTATATACCTGTGTCACTTAACTGCGTATGTGTGTGTGTACCTGTGTCACTTAGCAAGCGTCTAGCATTCCATAAATGAAATAATTTTTAAAATCGATTTTGTAGTTTGAGTTAAAAAAGACAACTACTTGTACACAAAATCTTTTAGTTAGGATTAATCATTTATAGTCAATTTATAAGTATGTTTTTTCATAAATAATATAAAAATTTGAAAATGTTCATATTTAAGTCACAAAGAATTACTTAAAGCATACATAACGTCAAATATTCATTATGCCTTATCTTAAATGTAAATATAATTAAAAATATGTTTAAATATTTTTAAAATCAAATATAATAAATAA
This sequence comes from Aporia crataegi, assembly GCA_912999735.1. Taxonomy (NCBI): domain Eukaryota; kingdom Metazoa; phylum Arthropoda; class Insecta; order Lepidoptera; family Pieridae; genus Aporia; species Aporia crataegi. Next base: position 2,335,499 of record OU538742.1, read on the forward strand.
ACCTTATCGAAACTTGTTTTGGAAAATATTCATATCTAAATAAACTTTTACATACGACATTTTCATATATCGATAGAGCCGAGTTAATAAACAAAATAGAAATAATAAACTGGGGTTTTCCCGTGCAAAGAGTCAATTTTTCCAGAACAGGGTATAGATATAGGCAATAAGTTGTATTAATAATATTTCTATCAGCAATACAATGAAAGTTAAAATAATATAACTTACAATAACATAAAGCGAGCTTCATTTTGACGATCGACTCGTCCAGTTGCCGGGCAAACACTAACCGGTTTCTCAAAGGTGATGTTCTTAAGTAATTCTCGTTGGTTCATTGTTGTTGTTATGGCTAATAACAGGGCATTGGGAATTACCAGAATGTGATTTAAGTTTATATTTTATGTTTAAATATCGTGATAACGATTCTTATAATTCGATTGAGGAAATCTGGTACAAACAAAACGTATTTTAGTTGTCTATGAGATATGTATGTCATATTTATAATTCTTTAAACGAATATGCAACGAGTATTTAGGGAGTTTGTCTGTTCATTTCAATAGGTAATTAAAAGTAAATGATATATGTAATCTCAGCACTGGTTTTCGTGAAACTAAAAAGATTTTTATTACAAAAACAGGGGACGCTTTGTTTTTCTTATTATTATCTACCTACAAGTGAAAAAAATCATAATTGAACAGATCTAGAAATGTCTGCCATGAGGGAACTGGAATTACCTCTTTGTCGCATACTTGGCGGTATAAAATTGTTGTACTTAGTATAAACAATTATTGTAGTATTAACAGCAAAAAATAATTAAAGATACGTTGTGTATTTTTAATTCTTAGAACTAAAGCTAATCAAAAATATATAAAATACATATTTACGATCTTAAAAAAGCGTTTTTTTTAATATTAATTCTTTGCATAAGATGTTACGGAACTTAATTAAATTTGTTGCATAGGAATACATATTTATAATTGGATAAACCAAATTATTTGTTCGATAAAATAAAATCAACATATATAACCTTTTAAACAACATTAGATGAGTTAATGTTATAAACTTTAACTATTGTAGGTAATAATTTTATTTGATTTATTTATTTATAAATAATAAATAATAAGAAATGTGCTTCTTTGCGAAGGTGAATTGCATAACTCTAAAAGGCTTAGATAAGCATTAAAATGCATTTTGCCTACGTAAGAAAACCTATTTAAATTTTTGTACGCAGAAACTTAAATTTGCCAGTCAAAGCATTCTTTGCGAAGATACAAAGTATGATATTTTATGATTTATTTGCACATATTGCAAGCCTCAATGTTGTACATGAACTGCTGAAGCGACTAAAACCACAAATGTGACATAATTGATTGACATTTACAAGATAACAGGTTACGTGGAATATTCCAAATGATTCTGACCATACACAAATCACTGAGTGACCCCGCGTTCTAATAGTTTGGTAATTTCCAAATAATCAGACAACGGAATATATATCTAGTTATTAAAACAGTAATTACTAATTTCTACTAGACTACAGGCAAGATTTGAAAACATCGATTTAATCTTAAAAATAAAATTAGTAAATAAAGGAAGCATAACCGTTTTGGTAATATAATGTAAGAAAACACACGCATATAACATATTTTATCATAATTGTACGAGCCTTTTTTAAAAAATAATAGGCTTTGCTATTTCAGATATCGCAATTAAGCATATAATAGTAGGAAAGTTTTTTACTTACGTTTTATTGATTTTTAAAATTATACAATATTACCGATGTTTTGTGCGCATCAGCTTTGAAATGTAAGTGGGTAAAGCTGAAGTTATAATTCAAAATAGCTGTACCTCTTTGTTCACAACTTATTCAAACTGACGCATATAGTGGAGAGACAAAATAGAATAAGTATGACACAAAAACCTTGTTACAGTAATTACGTATTCATAGGCAATTAACTGGTAGTTGTTAACAGCACCACACGAAAATAAATTTGAAATTAGATGGTAAACTATAATTAATAGATTGTCAATTGTGGTTTATTGTATTACATAGCTAATCTATACATTTGAGTTGTAAAATTCTAGTGGTCAACCTATAATCGATAAAAAAATCTACTTTATATGAAGTTAATATCAATCTTCGCGTGATATATTTAAGAATAAATATTTTGATTGGTCAAGCAAAGTTATAAAGTCAATAATATAGTGCTAAAATTTTAACAAAAAATTCTTCAAACTGTAACTCTAAAAGTACTGAACAGATTTTGATGGAATTTAGTTGAAACTACAAAGGAAACACAAGATTTCAAACAAAAAAAGAATCATCCAGTCGAAAGTTTTGAGGTAACAAACATAAAAAAGAACATAGCGTCGAATTGAGTACCTGCTCCTTTTTTGAAGTCGGTAAAATATATAAATCTACAGGACGCGCCAGTAAGGTTCTTATTTTTCATAGGCTCAGAAGGCTGATCACCTACTTATCTTAAGTCTACTCCAGGTCACGTTTCACTCACACGAAAACCTTTTTTTTTATAATATGACAATTATTTTCTTGATGATGACATGCAATATTATTATTCGATTTTTATATTTCAGCCTGTATGTTTGAATGCCTCAGCCAAGAGAGAGAAATCAGAAGTATTTAATTGAGCTATTTTTATATAGTTAGCGAGTGTGCTTAAAAGATTAAGTAACAGTAAAGCACGCAGTAAAGCAAGACTTTATGTTTTAATTTTGATTAATTACAAATACAATTTTAAATCATATAATCTTTATATAAACCTTGATTTTTTGTGCTTAGATGTTTTCGAGATTAGTTAATAAAAATGGCTATGCTAATATCATATCAGTGGAGTATTTTAGGCAAAATTTACATAATGTTGTACAAATAACATTGAGTTTTTTGTTTTCACAGAAATGTATACACAAATTTAGAATATTGACAAAGCAGACCGACTGTTTTAGCACATTTTACGGGTATTTATAAGTTCGGTTGATACCGAACACATGATACGTTACCTAGTTATAATATTATAGAGTATATATTATAATAAATTGCAAAATAAATGTACTAATTGTTTAAACAAAACTGTCTCACTAAAACATCCAATGTAAAATTGAGACTGAGTTTAAATTGTACCAATTTTAAATTTCTTTCAAACCGCTCCTTATGATTTAGGTCCTTATAGATTTAAACTTATTGGAATACTGTAAAATTAGTCCTAGAATACATTAATGATACACAAATACCCCTTAAGTTATAAGTGTTGCACGTGACACGGTAATAAGATCACGTGAGCCGACGAATAATTTCCGGAACCCGGCGAACGCGTTTCCAATTTCAGACATCAGTAAGCACTTTCGCTTGTTTTTCTGAATGTTAAACGGTGAATGATAACTCGAGCATACAACTCATTTTGAAACACATCTGCTGTTGATCGTGCTTCAAATGAGTTTAATTATAGTCTTTATAAGCACAATACGTTCGATTAAATGGTATGAGATTTATTTATTTATGACTTTAATGCCAAATACAATAAACTTAGTATTAAATCGTAATTATTATAAGTGGTAACACATAAATCGACCCGAACTTACTCGATTGGGTCCTGGGATGGCAAAAGTATTCTATATCCACCTTCGCTATCTACGCACGTAAGAACGCGAAGGACATTTTCTGTTTAGAATTGGGTAAAAATCCCATTAAAATTGGTTTTGCTGTTTTTAATATTAGCAGTAATTAACAATGACAAACGTAAAAAAAATAAAAAAAAATATACACACTACTAGCCATTTATTACCACACTGCTTTTAAAATTACCTAGACTAGGTCAAGGATATATATATAATCATGTATATATACATGATTATAATCGTAGTCAATGATAATTACATGTCATGATCGTAGAGAAAAGCCTAAATTCGCCTATTTTCCAAAAATTCATGTAACGACCGCATCTATCACCTGTGTTCGAATTGAATAGCTACATTTAGATCAAGAAATTCAACCCAAATTTCGGGGATTTTACCGATCAATTCTCAGGTGATTTTCAGATACGATGACAATTCCTTATCGAAGAAGACGTCTTCACTGTAAGGATGTTTGAATTGGGCCTCAGCGTTTGTGATAGGATAAAATAATTAGGGTTATCTATTCGAAACGTACACCAAAATTTAGTAATTTTAATTTTTTCGAAACTATAAAAATACAAAAATATACAGGTAGCGATTTTCAACAACTTTCTTTAAAGCTGTCCATACAAAGAAGATTTGTTGTTTTATTTCAAAGAACTATCATTTAAATATTTATTTCGAATATTTCTTGTGTAGATACTTTAAAAAGTTCTAAATTTTTATTTTTAATTCTCTGTTAGGACGTATGCATTCATAGGCCTACCTAGGTTTTATATTCCTCTGAAAATTTGAATTCTGATTTTGACTATCAATAATGGTTATAATTTATTTTGTTCTGAATGTGAACAATTTACAAGTTGATAAATGAATATGGTTCAAGAGTTTATTCTTTAAATAATCTGCCCCCTAGCTTTGTCCTAAAAAATCGGTTATTAATTGACGCGGTTTGTAGTGCCACTTGTGAAAAAATAACCAAAGAGATTTCAATATTTTTAATAATTTTAAAGAGCTTTGATTAAATATAGTGAATGTCGAAATATCATAATCAAAGAAGCTTAAAGGTCACAAGGATTACACCAAAGTTTCCACCGAAACTTCCTCATAATGTCTTATCTAATTTCGTCAAGAAAAGGATTAATTAAATTCCAAACTCCGTAATAAAGTCAGCCTTAAGGTACAATGCTAAATAGTCTAACGATATAACACGCCGTTTCATAAAATTTAAATTCATTAAGGATTTCCAGTTTCCACAGTCATTCGTCAAATTCTTGGAAAATTTTGAAGGAAATAATTGCTCAAATACTTATACTATGTTTATTAGTTTTCAGTGTGATAGAAGAGCAACATCTAAAGCTCTTTACTTTATAAAATACTTTACAATAAGTTCAGGCCTGTATTTTTCCACAACCACAAAGTATTAACTACTAAGTATTCGAGCTATATAGATCTACTATTGTCTATGGTAATTTTGATTATGGGATTTTTTTTAAACCTAAGTTGCACTAATTGAAAGGTATAATGTTTGTGTCTACGATACGATTTTTATGGTTTCCAGCACCGAAAACTTCGTTTCTCCGGGATCCACAATAAACAAGAATTAAATATCAGATATGTAATTGACATAAGACACGTAGAAGGCTGTTATTCGCTAGGATGAGAATACCATTAAGTATATAAACTTTTATTGTATCATTCTGTTGCCTTCAAATGCATTCAGAGTAGTGACATTAATATTGACTAATGTGTTGCATGTCGACAACAATATGGACCTGTCATAATCATATGTTACCCGCCTCTAAAGCTCAGCTCACTGGTTTATTCAAAGGTACTGACGCGAATTTCCTGTATACAATTCCAGGATTAAAATGTCCCAAAGAGCATAATTCCCTGCTTAGAAAAATTACTAGTGATGTAAAAATGTCTCTGAATTATTCAGTACCTTCAATTCCTACGAAAATATCTTGAAGGACGTACATAATTCGATGGCTGGAAAAAATCTGGGTACAATTCCTGGACAACACAAAAAATATCTTGAAGCAAAACATAAATAATCTATGTTTATATAAATATCGTGTTGTAGTGTTACTGGGCACACAATATTATGTTAAACTACTATAATGAACAGATGTTTATCCGCGCTTTTCCATTCGATACTCATGTAGGTAACTTAAAGTGTTTATTGTATAAGAAAATCGATTTGACGCAAGAAGTTGCTTTCTGTACAAACCAGAGGCGTTTCAATTTCGAACCAAAAGGGATACCTATATAAAAACCAGAAATGACAAATTCAGACGTGACATTTCGTCGAGCGCGGTATAAAAATGAATCTAATTTTCACAGATACAGAAGTGTTGGTAGATTTAAATTAATGAAAGTACACCTATTAATATAAAGAAAGAAATTCCATGTTTATGTAATTAATGCACTTTAAATTTTAATGGTGTAATGGAATGATTTGCTTAATTAAAAGAACAATACATTCTTACCTTGAAATTTATCATTTCTATAGAACGATTTGAAACACTGACATGCGTTTAATTACACTGTGTACAATAAATTTGATCATACAAACTTGTAACTATGTAAAAACTCAGCCTTTTCTAACTATCAAACTGCCTATGTAACTTAAACTCGTTCATTGTCGCACATTTCTAGAATTATCGATCACATGATCAAAATAAAGTAGATGCAATTTTTTGCTTTATTTTGATATGTATCAAAATAAAAATAAAAATTTACTACTGTTTGATTAATTAAGTAATTCAATTCTAATCTTAAAATTACATTTACTGGGTATACTCAGGATATATCCTGACGCGTTATCTAAAACACACAACACAATCTCAATTAAGAGACATCAAAACAAAAACTTTTCACAGATTACTACATAAAATATTATAAGTGCTAATTACCCTGAAAAGTTAACTCTTATCCCGCGACTGCGTCCGTGGTATATGCAACTGCGAGTTGCGCTGGAGATCCTGGGTTCAAATTCAGGGGAGTTAATTAATGTTTCGGTTGGATAAACACCAAAGGTTGGTACTTGCTTGCATAGAAAATGATCATTGAAACAGACACAAATATGTCTGCTTTACGGTATTTCACTCCTGATGGAATATTTTTGAATTGTATTTTTTATTCATCAACTTTCAATTTAGTAAAGTCATTGTGCGTACTATGAGTTCGAGTGAATGCGGACTATGAATATCAGTTATTCAAGCGCCTAACATTCAATGCTTGTTATCTGTGTTATATTGAAATGTATAAATGTAATGAATGAAACCTGATATATAACGTAGGCTTTATTTAATAAAAATGTACACATAGTAAAGGATTCTAGACTGACATTGTCAAATATGTTTCATAAAGATCACCACATTCTCCCCTGCCTCATTTAGGAACTGGTGGTGGTCACGTAGTCGTCGAGGTGCGCTGGGCGGCGACGTGGCCGCGACGAGCGGCGAACAGCAGGGCTGTCAGTGGTCTCACCCTGTCTCGTGGCAGGGTTGGGTTCGTTGGGCTCCTCATCGTCCTCATATACGTCTTCATTGTCATCTTCGGACACCATATCTCCCGCTGGTGCTAGGTGGCGGTTGGAAACGATGGATTCTCTTCCATTCTCCAATCGGATCCGAGAGTGATGTGGGTTGGCTTCCAACAATTCTACCTCATAAACAATTGGGTCATATTTGTTGGTACGTCGGTGATTTTTCATGAGGATTCGTCCTGGGCTGGTCAGCCACGATGGCATCGATTGGCCGTTCGCGGAGCGTCTGGGATGGGAGAACATGCGTTCGTGCGGCGTGCAGTTAATAGCCGTGCATAAAAGTGATCGGATGGCATGGAGTGACACTGTCAGTACAAGCTGCCACTTAGTTATTGGAAGATTACGTGTCTTTAATGCTAATTGTATGGTTTTCCATATAATATCATTATATCTCTCTGTCTGACCATTCCCTTGCGGATTATATGGCGTTGTATAGCTGGTAGCGATTCCTCTGTCATGTAAAAATTGTTTCAGTTCGTTGGATAAGAACGATGTTCCACGATCGCTGTGGACGTATGTTGGCATGCCAAATATCGCGAAAAGGTCTGTCAATTTTGTCATCACTGTTTCAGTGCTTATATCTGGACATGCGTAAGCAAAGGGAAAACGAGAGTATTCGTCGATTATAGTTAGAATGTAACGATTGTTGCTAGACCCTTCCGTTGGCAGAGGTCCCTTGAAATCAATCGAAATTCTTTCAAATGGTGATGTCGCTTTAATAAGTTTTCCTTCAAACTGATAAAACTTGGGCTTTATTTCAGCGCAGATCGGGCAAGTAGATGTCATTTGTTTAATTTCTTGAATCGAATACGGAAGATTTTTAGTTCGTACCCAGTGTACCATTCTTGTAATCCCTGGGTGACAGAGAGTGTTATGAAGTTCTAGCAGGGTGCTTGTCGCTGTGGTCGAGGCTATACTGTGAGCTCGAGAGAGAGCGTCTGCAACTTGATTGTCTTTTCCTGGACGATAGACGATATCGAAATGATAAATGGCTAATTCTAATCTCCAGCGAAGAATCTTATCATTTTTAATTTTTGAGGAATGGGTTTGGTCAAACATGTAGGCGACCGACTTTTGGTCAGTGATAAGTCGAAATGTTCTGCCTGCAAGAAACTGCCGCCATTTCCTTAATGCTTCGACTATAGCAGCGGCTTCCTTTTCTATAGCAGGATGATTGCGTTCGCTGCCAGAAAGTGTTCTAGAAAAGAATGCGATCGGTCTACCTTGCTGTGACAAGGTTCCAGCTAAGGCGCAGTCCGAAGCATCCGTCTCGACAGTAAAAGGTACGTTATCTTCAATAGCATGTAAAGCTGATTGAGCTATTTCTTCTTTCAGAGCTTTGAAAGCATGGATCGCGTCTTGAGTCATTGGAAACTTTTCTTGTATTACTAGGGGATGAATTTTGTCTGAGAAATTTGGAATCCATTTGGAATAATGGGCGAACAACCCTAAAGATCGGCGTAGGGATGCTGCGTTTCCAGGAATTGGGAGTTCTAATAGCGGGCTTAGTCTCTCAGGATCTGGCTTGATAATACCATTGCCGATATTGTATCCCAGTATGTTTATTTCCTTCTTTGAAAATTCACTCTTTTCAAGATTAAGAGTCAAGTTGTAGCGCGTAGCGACATCCAGGAATTGCTCGAGTTTTCGGTTATGATCTTGCTGGTCGCGTCCGCACACGGTGATATCATCAAGGTAAGCATATACCCCCTGTAGTTTTTCTTTGTGTATTATAGTATTGATTGACCGCTGGAATGCTGCTACTCCGTTCGTTACCCCGAATGGTATTCTGCGAAATTGATATAGATTGCCGTCAGCTTCGAATGCCGTGTAGGGTTTCTCACGTTCTAATATCGGTATTTGATGATACGCACTGCGCAGGTCAATTTTACTGTATACTCTAAACTTTGCCACCTTCGTTACAACGTCTTCGATTGCAGGGAGAGGATAAGCATCGAGTTGAGTATATCTGTTGATCGTTTGTGAATAATCTATACACATGCGTCTCTTGTGATTCTCATTCGAAGTTACTAAAACCTGAGCGCGCCATGGCGATTGGCTAGGTTCTATTATTCCGTCCTTTAATAGCTTCTGGATCTCCATGGTTATAAAAGCAGTATCATCTGTAGTGTGCTTTCTCGATTTAATGGCTATCGGTTTACAGCTTGGCAGGAGGTTTGGGAATAAGCTAACGGGTTTGATCTTAGCACAAGCGAAGGCGTTTAGTTTTAGTGGGGCTTGGGGTCCACCAAAGTAAACTTCGATATATTTGTGTCGCTTAAGAATATCATGTCCAATGATTAAGTCAGCACATAATCCTTGCAGTACTAAGCATTCTGCTTGTATTTCATTTCCTTTTATATTGATGTTCAGGTTACAGCGACCGTCGGTTTTGGAGATGAGATGATCAGCGGCCATGGTTACTGTTTGTTTGTTTGGTGTTGTTTCTAATTTAAAATCGTTGACAAGTCTGCTATTGACGAAACTCGCTGTACTTCCAGTGTCAATAAGTGCTTTAGCTGAAATATTTCCGTTGATAAGGATGGGTATAGTTGCTTTGCTTAAATCATTGGTCGCAGCGGTTATACATGACAAGTTTTCTTGTTTGGGTGGTGATTCATTAGCGGGCGGTTCATCGTTGGTGGCATTAAGTTGTGTTGGTTTACTCTTGCACACTTTAGCAAAATGCCCTCGTTTACCACAAGTCAAGCAAGTAGCGTTGAGAGCTGGGCAGAGTCGTCGTGCATGCCGCTTAGCGCCGCAAAAGTAGCACGTGTCATAATTAGATGTACCTTGTTTGGGCGTAGAAGCAGCGTTGATAAAAGTTGGCGAAGGTTGCTGATAGATTTCGTTTTGAACTTGTGCCATTTCGAGAGAGCGAGCTTTTGTATGAGCATCGTCTAGGCTTAGAGCAGTGTTTTCGAGCAATCTTTGTCGAATGGAGGCGGATGACAGGCCAGCTATGAAAGCATCTCTAACGTACTCACTCTCATTCACTTCCGCCGAAACTGATTTGAATCCACAGTCTTTTGCCAGTAGCTTTAGCTCTTGAATGTACTTATCTATTGGTTCTCCAGGTTGCTGATGACGTTTCGTAAGTTTATATCTTGAAAACACCTCGTTTGGCGGTTTTATAAATAGTGCGTCCAACTTGTTTATAGCTGCCTCGTATTCTTTTTCGTCCTTTATATAATTATATACGTTTGGAGCAATGTGATTTACCAGTAATTGATATTTTGCACTATTTTCTAGCACTTTTTCGTTTTGTTTTATTGCTGACAGGAAGCTTTCAAATTTTTTTTTCCAATGAATCCAAAGGATAGCGTTGTCCGTGTTTGATGAGGGATCTGCCTCGAAGTGGTTTGGACGTAAGTATTTATCCATATTTAATTATTTTTATTAAATAAATTGTAATGAATGAAACCTGATATATAACGTAGGCTTTATTTAATAAAAATGTACACATAGTAAAGGATTCTAGACTGACATTGTCAAATATGTTTCATAAAGATCACCACAATAAATAAATAAAATAAATAAATATTACCTTTTTGTTTTGAAGACATTAAATGCTGGCTGGTATCCTGATAATTTCTTTGTATTTATATTAAAGAATAATTTGATGATTTAAAAAAAAAAGCAGTTACTGGACTTGAGAATTATTAACCTATTCAATAAATTGAAATGGTTTTTCCGTTAAAGGTATTTTGTTTACAAGGAATTTGTTGTTCCAAGTTGCCCGCACTCATGTTTCGGCTTAGAAAAAGAGTTTATATGGGTTTTTCAAAGTTAGAAAACCAATGTTGAGTTTAATGAGGTTAACTTATTGGACCCTGCTAATTTATAAGACAATTTCAATGTTTATACATATTGCTAATGATTATTTAAAAGGTTGTTAATTTGAGACTACCACTTAAATGGTTGGAATCACAAGAATATTAGTAAAATTAAATATAATTTTCAACTCTTATTATCTTATAGCGCTTTCGAAACGAAATTTTTGAAAATTTTAATTTTATTTATTTACAACAGAGAGAATTATATTTTTATATATCATATCTATCTTAAAGTTATTAGCTATTTTTACTTCAGCGAAAACACATTTCATTATCATAGTTATAAATAACTCGATCGATATTTGTTAATGAAGTTCATTTAATACTTCTTCTTAACTTTTTTTTGGAGGCTGGTGGGTAGTTTTATTTATTTCCACGAGCCTACCCTCGTTTTCTGGATTCGCAGTGGCGAATATATTTATTATTTTTTGATTAAATAAATATACAGTCCAATACAGTATCGAACAGTTACTACCGTTACTATTATTATAATTTCAAAAGCGGCTACTGATCTACTTATGTTGAACTGAACAGAACAGATCACATTTCTTTTGATCATTAATATAAACAAGGTTAGGAGCACCGAATTGTTTTATAAAATATTTTAATACACACTAAAAGTATATTTATCTTCATACTATGAAAATCTTTAAGAATAGGTCATTGACCTTTAATGAACGTCGCTGGTATATTAAGTGAAAATATTTTCTCATTTTATGATATTTTCAGTATGTAGGTATCTAATAAGAGATTATTATCCGGCGGAGCGGAAGAGGCTTATTGCTTATTAGCAAAAATAGGACCTTGTTATTTTTCTCACAATTCTTTTAGTTTTAAATAAATATTAATCGAAATTATTTAGAATACTTTCGTCTTCTGATCGTCTTTAGGATAGGCTAAGTATATGAAATCATTTTTAATAAGATAATAGATAGCTAATGATCATTTCCATCTTTTTCACATTTACTAGACACAAAGAGAACTAATTTTTAATTTGTGTTTAATAAATCTTTATACATTAAATTTGTTTGCGAACATTTAAGTATTAAATACATTATAACCAGAATCCATTTCTCGCAGAGCTTATAAAATGTGAATAAAACCTCCTTTGCCAAATAAAAAGCCACGGGTTCATAAGCGATTACGTCATAACGGATGAAAAATGACTTTTAAAATCCAGTAACCACTCTCAACTGTTACTGCTAATACTTCGCTAAGATGACTGTTGAGAATTGATGCGAGATTAGTTTGAAATAAAAACTTTGAAGTTTCACGAACGCTTCGTTTAATTTGATTGTAATTAAAGAACAATTTTAAACTACCGAGAAAAAAAGAGGAGTGTTTTAGGTTTCATGTCTTTGGCTTCGTAGCTCTTAAACAAATGTAACCATTTCAATGTGTTTTTTTTTTGAAAGCTGACTGCATCTGAGCTAAAATTTAGGAAATCGTTTCACCCGTTTTTGATATTCTTATATTTCATCATCAATATGTCGGGGTTTTTTTAAATCGTTTTTAATTTGCCTGGTGTTTCATAAAAACAAAATACATTAGAGTGAACGCCAAAAACACTAGCGATAAATATAATATAAAAATAATATTTTTTATTCATTTAGAGAAGGGTTGCAATAATTATTATTTCCATAATTCAACTGTACATAATTAATAATATTTGGCTCTTAGTAATTAATAGCTATGAATATTTATTATGAATTTTTACGCAGACGAAAGTGCGTTTGTGTTTTTAAAAATGAATTTTGTATTTATTTCATAACTACACATTTTGGCAACTCTCATTGATTTGAAAGCTTAGCGTTGGCTATCGAATCTAATGCTGAAAGCTCATGTCCTTATGACTAGTTATTCTTAACTATTTAGAGGTTTTACATTACTATATGGACATTGATTAGTATTTGTTTTAACGGCGAATCAATAAAAGTGTTTTGTTTTATCAGTAAAATTGTCCAATTCTTTGTGAGACTGGTAACTGGCTTATTCTATTTAGCTCACGCAAACATGATCCAGCAGGCATAACTCTTGTACACAACTTTTCGATTGAGCTTTATCTTATAATACAAAATAACTTTGTAAATCACGAGAGGTATATAAGCGTACTGCTAAAGGTACACGTAATCTCTTTAATATACCATGTAATGAAAATTGTTAAATTTTCATTAACTGTTAAGTTAATGAGATATATTTAAATTAAAGTCCATTAAACTTTCGCCGAAAGAAAATATTACACCCACGGGGTTTATTACGTAAACAGTAAATTATCATAAAGCTTTATTTATTTCGTTTTAATCGTAAAATTTTTAAATTAATGTTTTTTAAAATTTAATTTACAAGTAGAGTAGTAGAGTGAATGGCCTTAGTTCAGTTTTAATTTTTTTATTATTAGAAAATGTTTTTTTAAATTACTGTCATATTAATGTCAACTTTAATTAATGTCATAAGATCCAAAAATCCTTCAACTAATCATGCTATAGATTGGTGTAAGAGGAATTTTCAGGAATGGTTTGCGAAAAGTAAGTAAATCCTCGTAGCCCACTTCGATCACTAACCCAAATAAGTCTCTATAAGAAGATTAGTGGCTTATCTATTAAATCTATATATCTATTCTATACATAAAATAAAGTCGGGTTATTTACACCATTTATTAATATTGGATGTATCGATTTTGAAGACCTTTGATTTGTTGGATTTGTCTAATCTAAGAATAGCAGAATAAATGTTAAAATATAGAAAAAAATCAAAAAATGTTTCTGAATAAAATTCGTTTCCTCATATATTTTCTATGGAATAATAATATAATTATATATATTCTCAGATAGATATATCTATGAATTTTCCACACCCTAACCCTACACTCAACATTGTTGGTTTTTTGAAAGTGAAGTCCCGTATCCCTTAGGGGGCAGATGCATTTCACATCTGTTTCACTGATCGATTTTTCTTTAGGGGCATGTAGGTGATCAACCTTCTATGCCTTGCCAGACCGAGTTTTTTTATTATCTCCACCGGGAACCGAACCCAGGACCTTTCGGTTGTAACGCTTACGCGCTTACCACTAGGCCAAAGAGACGTTTTAGGTGACACGTGAATTAAAACTTAGAAGCGATACAAAGTTCGCGGGGACTGGTGGAACATACAAAAAACAAAGCCGGTTAGTTACACCATTTATAATTCAAGAACGGGGACTGAGTTTAATGACCTCTGATTGTGATTTGTTGGATTTGTCTCCGCCACGAATTGCAGAATAACTATTAAACAACCGGTGTCACAACCGGTGCCACAACCGGTACTGACTGAAAAAATTTTAGCTAGTTATTTTTTGTTGACATATTAAGGTTTGTAACACAATGATTGTGTGAAAAAATAGGTATAGTTGACACGAAGTTCACCGGGTCTTAATAAATACAATATAACATTTTCCTGTCTCATTATCAAATATACAATAGTCCAGCCTTTGGCTACTATAACATTCACGTAGTCATTAGTGTGGACACAAATCATTGACGGACAGGATACATTAGTCACCTGGCAATGAAGCCACATGGCTAAATAGAATACGATATAACAAAAACCACGAGGTGCCTTTTGTTATATGTAGGGCATGTTTTTGCCAGCTTTTGTTAGCTAATGGCCCGTTAATTGTAATGCGGTGGGATATACGGATATATTATGTGAATTTAATATGTTTGTTAGTATTTGATGAATGTTATTTGCTTAATGGATTTAAAATTCGATGCTATTATCATGTAAGTAGAATTTTAATTAGTCAATGTTGCCATATTTTACTGTACTTGCAGACGTTTTTTATTAATCTATTAAGTATTTTTCCTAGGTCGCATAAATGTACATAGGTATTATAATGAATTGCCTGTATGATTTTTGTTATCTTTTGTTATTTGTGAAACATTCTAAGAATATATCTTTATGTTTGTATCAGTTTATTTTAGTATCATATTGTAGTTTTTGATAAGTCTGTTTTGTTTCGCACGGGGACTACCACGTTTTAGCGAATAGTCGCAAGTGACACTACAATACCACCGGCTGCAGAATACAGAAACCGTCCTTACACTGATATTTTAAAAATATCCTGAGATTAAACACTAAAAATAAAAACTCAAAAAAAAAAGATTGAAACCTTCTACTTTGTACGGTCGGTTAGAAATGCCTGCTTCATAATGCCAGAGTGTGAACTATAATCAGGTGACCGTTAGTATGAAGCTCACGTTTTGCCAAGCGTCGGTGCACTGTACAAAAATATAATGCTTTGGTGCTAAACTGTTCAAAGGATTTTTAGCTTAAACCTAGCTCTTTGAATATGAGCTCTAATAGTAAAAAATGCACCCATTCTTAAATTTAATTCTTACATAACATTACTAAGGCTTCATGTTTAGTTACAATTGCTCGTAGTTGCTTAAAAATAAAGTTTATTAATTGTAAAAGTAAATCTATTTAAACGAAGATAGTTTTAATCTGTAACACCTTAATTGTTTCATGCATATTGTAAAAACTCTTTCTGCTATACATTTATTGTATTATAATAAGAGTTAGGACTAAGAAATTTACGAATTATTTTATGAAAATACGCCATCTCAGTTAAGTCCGAATTTACTAAAATTGATATAAACCAATAATCCTAATAACTATTGATCGTAAAAATTAAGAAAAAAATGGGACCACTTCGACAAGTTACCCTATCGTTTGACACTTCATACATCTAAATCGGTCTACGGACAGCGTCGCAGGATTAGAACATCAGAAAAAAAATACGTAGAATTGATAACCTCCTTTATGGTTTTTCTGAAGGTCGGTTAAAGAAATAGTAAAACTTTTCACGAATGATCGCGATGGATTTAGATTTTTCTTAAATCGTTATTCAACATAAAAAAACTTTAACTTTTACTGTTTCACAATGTGCCAAGAATATAAAATTTCCAGACTTGTTCAACAAAGCAAGTTCAGTTTATGCATAACAAGACAAGATATCCAATTTCTTAAGAATAATGTTTCGATTTAAAACTTAATAAAAATATTATAAATATTTAGGATTTGTAATGAAAAACGTATAATTAGAATAAAAAGTAAAGTTGATCCATTATATTTTATCTCTTTATAAAGATTTCACATTAAAATCATTTTAGAAGCTTGTCTTTAAATTATATAATACAATATTATATACGTAGTATATTCTAGGTTAATTTTTGTCATTTATCACTTGTCGATGTAATTTGCCGCTATCTGGTTCCCAATTAATGAAGTTCCTTTTGTCACCACTCATAGAAAGTATTACTTGTACTTTGGATAAATGGTTTAATACCCGGGATTATCTTTATTAATTTCAGAAATAACGCATATATCATTTTCTTTCACATAAACCTACAATTTTATCATATATCTGTTTGCAATGTATCTAGTAAAATAAAGTGCCATGAGAATCTTCTAAAAATCAATTCTGTCATAAAAATCTTAAAAGTTCATTAGAAAAAATGCTAACATATTTGCTACAAACCAATAAATAATTATTATTGTAAGCAATGTTATTAAAGCTATAATATTAAGTAAACAATTAAATTAACGTAATTAAAAATACATTGTTATCACAGCGATTAACTTAATCGTTTCAGTACCATTATGGATGCAATTAAGAGAGCGCTATTATAAATTACCAAAATCTTGCCTTCTATTTACAGATTGTTTGAGCTTTCTTAAAAAGAATGATTAAGGATCCAATTGTTTCCTTTCTTTATCTTGACGTTTCATTTGTTTTTATTAAAGCTAATTTTTAAGGAAAACCGAGAGTTCTTGCGAATCCTTTTTGAGATTCATTCGCAATAAAAGTGATGAACTTTGATTGCATGGAGCAATTTTTGAATGGAATGAGATGGAAATAGACTTACAAAACTCAACTCACTCTTCACTCACTTCTGTTTATTTGATGTGAAGATTTAAACCACTGAATTGACGAATTGAAACTTTCTGAAAGTTAATTAGTATCTAATAGGAGTACAACTATAAAGCTACTTGAATTAATCTTGTTTTACTAAAGTTTGACAACATTTTGAAATTCATCGATTTCAATCTGAAGTAGAAACCTAGAGCGTGTGGCGACACGATTCTCGTAATTTCAGGTATCAGTCCCCTAGCGCGTGACTGTCATAAGTCTTGTCTCAATCTAATCAGTACTTTATCTTAAACTAGTGCACCCCGGAAACTTCGTATCGCTTCAGAGTTCCGAATAATCCCGTATCACTTAAAAGGTAGGTGTGAGGAAATGAATTTTCTTCAGGAACACTTATTTCTGATTTTTTATTTATTTTTAATAGTTTTTTTACTATTCTCGGATTAGATGAATCCAATACTTATTTGTTGATCATCAAAATCATGTGTAATAAATTGATTTTATCTATATAGAATAGATATATAGATTTAATACATAAGCCATTAATCTTCTTATAGAGCCTTATTTGGGTTAGCGATCGAAATGGGCTACGAGGTTTTACTTGCTTTGCAAACCATTCCCGAAAATTACTGTTATACCGGTCTATGGTATGAAGAGTTGAAGGATTTTTGACTCTTATAACATAACATCATAATATAATTATTGTAATTCAGATAGAATTTAGATAAAGAAGCATACTGCAATATCAAATAGGAAAATTCATAATACCTAGTTCTATCGTCTGTATTGTATTCTATAATTATAAACCTGTATTCAAAAATGCGTTCAAAAATATATACTTAGTTAAAGAATTCTTAATATTTATGGATGTACAAACAAATTAAACATTTTGGCACGTAATGACAGATTCTATAGTATCAACACCTAACAAGTGTTATTCAAAATAAATGCTTAATATACAATAATCACGCAAATGGACGATTAGTGTTTTATTAAATGTACGTTTAATTTGTAATCGATGGTTGACGTTCGGTGCTCAATGATTAATTGAACAAAAACACGACGGCAAAATAATTATATTTATTTAAAATATACACGCTATTCTGTATTTCATTTAGTAGCGAATATAGAAGATTAAAATAAAACATTAAACGTTTAAAAGAAAAATTATTGGACTTAATTCAAAACATGGACAGTATTAGATGCTATGCTATTGAACCAAAACAAGTAATGTTTGTATGAACATTATACTTGCATTGTAGCAACTAAAATATACTATTTCTCGATACCATTGCTACATAATAATAACTTAGTACATAATATGAAGTTTTTCTTTAATAATACTTATTTGGATAGTGACGATATTAGCGGTCTAGATGTGGTATATACATTTATTTATTAACACTTCGTTGCAACAAACAATAGGATACAGATAATAACTTAAGCTAAATGGAGTGCAACGGGCGGCCTTATCGCTAATCAGCGATCTCATCCAGGCAACCCAACAAGTAAAATAAAAAAGTAATGAAGGGAGAGTGCATAAAGTGCGAAAACTACTAAATCCTTAACAATAAGAGATATGGTTCAAACTAAAAACTAAAAAGCCTAAGCGGTATCAGCTGACATTCATAAATGTATGAAGAATGGAACATTAATTTCCTCAATAAATTCTTTAACCAAAGACACCTTTTCGCACCTACCACGTGCACTGTGCAATCCCATACTTATCGGTGATGGCTAGAAAGTATAGATAGACAGGGAGGTTAACATATCTTTTGAATTGTAACTTGAAAAGACTGAGGGCGTTTGTAGACGTCCGGTTTTTTCACCGGACAACGGACAGTCAATCAGCGACTCATACATTCGGCATAAATTTTTCGCCAGACATGTCCGGTGCGTGTACACTTTCATTATAAACCATATACCACCAAGAATCCGGTAATAAACCGGTGAAAAACGGACATCTACAAGCGCCCTTATTCTATTTATTTATTACACAAGAAATGGAACAGATACATCACAAGTAGTAAGAATACAAGTCGAAATAATAAGATACAAGTTTGGATGAATCCTAAAAATATTTCCCAGATAGATAAAAGATAGATAAAAAAGATTTAAATTTAAACTAGTTAAAGTTTTATAAAGTCAAATTCCACTGGCAAAGCCGAGGAATGACTGACTGTGGAGTTCTTTTAATTCAAACTACTTAGATTTGCGATTTAATCCACATATGTTTAGTTAAATGCACTAATCTCTGGAATTACCAGTCGGGTTTTGCATTCTTTCAATAATGTACTTCTGAAGAAATGGTTGCAGCCCATTATTTATTGCCACACAAGCCTCTTAAGCAACGCAAGCACGTTCACTATAATTATATACAGAAATGCAGTGGAACTTCACACTTGATGTATGAAAGGATCGCGAAACAGGAGTAGTTTGTTGACACAGTAATTTAGTTGAACTAAGTTGGCGACCTGCAAAGTTGTTTAGGCGGTAAAAACTCGTTACGGCAAATCGGCCACTAAAACTCGCGGAGCGAAAATTCTATCCAACTTCAATTTACTTTTATTGTTCTTGGTCTTCCTATCCTCGGAAAAAAAACTTTTGTTGCGTCTCGCAGACGCGCTAAACACATTTTTTATACTAATTCTTTTGAGTTGCAAAATTTCACGTTCGAATTCGCTTTCTTTTTGATCAAAAGGTTTCGGGAAAATCTTTCTCAGTGATCTTTATTTGAGTTTTCGTTCACGTTCGACAGAGGTAACGTTTAATTTGCGGATTTTCATCAGATGCCTTTGTTTAGCGGTCTAAAGAAAATTCTGTATACTTTGCAATTTTCCGAATTGCCACGACGACATTTAATAATTTCTTATTTCAGCTTCCAGATATATGTCAAACATGAGATATTGTGGCATAAAACAAAAGATATTACTTTATAATAATATACACTCCAGTCCTTATATATTGTATCATATATTTGTTACTCAATCGAACTAGAATGGATGTATGGATTTATAAAATTTGACACCGAAATAAACTACAGTTAGCAAAAGCACATCAGTACCTATGTCGTAAAAATTCGCGGTTACCATGCGATATGTTATAATATTATGAAGACCAAAATTGTTCTTGAAGAATTTTGGAATGGAATTAAGATATGTAAAAAATGCAAGCCACACCGGACAATAAAATTCGTTAGCAAAAAGCCTTAATGTATGAATAAATAATAATAATTTCTGAAGGAAATCCTTTTCAAATAAATTGAAAGATTTGAAGTATGGATCCGCTAAGCTGGCAAACGAGCCGTGAATTTTTGTGTTGTTGGCGTGACCCATGTTCAGATTTTGTTTATTTATAACTGAACTGGATATACTTATTTATAAGGATATACCTTTTGTTCGCTGTCGCATTTAGTTTTGTTCGCTCAGGGAAGATTCAGAGCCACCTCCGCGGCTTATGGGTCACTCCGAGTCGCGCTGGAGGTTTTGACTTCAAATCCTAGAAAATACGTGTTTCAATAGGAACAAAAAGCTGTAAAGAATTTTTAGTGTCTACGGTGTAGTCTCTTGTGAACTGTAGTGATAGTGGTTACTTAATAAATAAACCAAATAAATGAGTGAAAAAGATGTTGAAATGTGTCTGCCTCAAGTTGGAGTCAATGCCCAGTATGAATTAGAAAATATATTTTTATTTGATACTCTAATAAATAAAAGGAATATGGTATTTATTGTTTTCCGTTTTCATGAAAGGATATAATAAATTTAATCTGCTGAGTCGGTTTATATTACATTTCTGCAGACGCGGTGCTCTTTTATTGGATGAAAAGGACCCTTGTTTACACAAACGCATATTCTTTTTATAATATTCCGTAACTTTATCATCTATTTAATTATTTTAAAAAATGTTACTGGATGTACACTAGATATAGAAAATGTTGAGTTTACATAATACGATATGTACCTTTGGCCTGCACGTTCTCTTGTAAATGATTTTTTTTTTGTTTCACCTTGCTGAAAGTGCAGGATATCCAGTCTTGAATGTGAGATACGCCACAGAGGTAGCTGTGGTCAAAACAAAAGCGTTTTCACCATAAATTTCAAGATTACTCGAAACTTTGTATAAAATAGCTATAAAGATTCATTTAAACAATTCAACCTTACCTATAAAGGAAATTGAAGTATCAGATTTTATGGAAGTAGAGGGTGCAGCTAGTATTAATTAGTGGGTAGATTTGAAAGTAAATCCGCGTCCAATTAGGTCGCGAATGGCACAGATGAAAATACGTAGTCGCTATCTCCAGTTAACGAGCGAACCGGTTACCCGCATTGCCGCATTTGTCTCTTACTTAACCACTTTATAATAAACTAACTGCCCGCCCCTACTTCGCACTGATCTTCTTAGGACTAATGAACCATCACCTTTTCGTCTCATACTCTATTCATATTATGTGTCTGTCTATCATACCGTAAAACTTTTCGTTTCCTATATTAAACGTTTCCTATATTAAATTTTGTTGTTATTGTATTTGTTTTGTGTGTGTGTATATAATAAACAAATTCGGGTTATTTACACCATTTATAACTCAAGAAAGGCTGGACCAATTTTAATGATATCTGATTTGTTGGATATGTGTAGAAGAAAACAAAACTACTCGTAAATTTAAAAAGATATATTCTTTTTAAATTTACCTATACTTTTATATTTTTATTTCAAGAGGAAATATAAAATTCAAGTAAATTAGGAGCTCATTGTGGCCAGACCCTAACAAAATATACTTTAATATTCGTGTTTGGTAGGAAAATATCTGTAAACCGATGTGGTCGCGTGTCGTATTTATGTCACCCCTACACTGCTGAAGTACGATAAAAGGTTTAAAGCTGTGTGGCCATTCCGCTCGTCCTAATCCATAATTTGCTTTGGAAATTCAAGCTTTCATTACTCTCGCTTAATTTGAAAATGTTCAATAAAACACGTCCAAAATTACCGTAAATATAATACCGTAAATATATATAATGCATAGAAATATAAAGCAAAATAAAATAATCAAAATGATAAATGATTCTATGGTGACAAGATCAGATAAAGACCATAATTTTTCATATGAAAACAATGTTTTTTTCTTATCGTATAGGAGGCAAACGAACAGGCGGCTTACTTAAGAGAAGCAGTCCGCCGCTCATAGACACCCTCAACGCCTACTGGGCCACGGGTGCGTTGCTGGTCATTCAAAGAGAGGTATGCTCTTTAATTGAACGTCCCTAAGTCGTAATAGTTGAGAAACATCTCTGAAGGCAAGTGGTTCTACAGAGTGGTACATGGAAAAAAAGGCCTAAGAAAACGCTCAGTTGTGGAACGACGAACATCAAGGTGATACGGATGAAATTTCATATTCTGTCTTAACGTTAAATGAAATGGCATAAAAATATTTTGTCGTTAGATTTCACGTTAAACGTTCGTAATATCAGAATTTGGTTTAAAAAGCCTATTAAAATAAAAAAGAAAAATAAAAATATTCCGTTACTATAAGTCTTCAAATATACATACTTAACTCTTATCTAATAGAAATAAGATTTTTGTTTATGATTAATGTCTAAAACATTATTAGGTACGTATGAAGTAATTTTGTAAGATTTTAAAATATATTTTGCAATAGAAGTCTAATGAAAAAACTATGTGAAAGCATTTTACGAGGAAAGCTTTAATAACAATTTATGCATCCTATCTTACCGGGTTAAAACTTTACCTATTAAAAAGCAAGATAAAAGTGCGCCAAAATATTTTTATCGAAGGGAACTTCGGCAAACTTTGTTATATTTTCGCACAAAAACGAATTTTGTGTAACGTTATTTTGTAAAATGTTTTCTGAATAAATTGACAAATATCCTATCTGTATATTTACAGTTGCGAAGATCTCTCGAATCATACATACATTTAAATTTTTACCACATTAAATTATGATGTGTTACATGGGTTTGATCTGTTTATATATCCGGTCCTATCTACATGTTTATTTAATGGCTGAATCGTTTTTTTTAATAAATTATAAGTACGGATGCCCCGAGAGAGTACACAAAATCATTATTTTATCCCAGTCGGTTTTTATTGGTATATTTAATAATTCTTCTTTAGCTTGCAGATTTTATATTTAAACGTCAGAATTTGATAGGTACCTTTAGGCAATTTTATGAGTCTACTTATGATTGAAGTTTTCGATAGGTTTTTAATTGTTGAAAATCTCATAATCCTTTAAGTTTATCGTAACCATCAGCGTCGGCATTACCACAGAATACAATTACAAAGAAAAAGAATTACATACACACAGAGAGATTTAATGCAGATGTTATGTAAAACTATTTCACCAACTTGTGGTAAGATAAAAAATGATGAGTTCCAATGTCCGTTCTAGGCCCAATGAAGGCTAATAAAAACACTCATTTTCGAACTATTAATATTTATCCTTGAATATTTCATAAAATTATCCGATAGTCAAGGTTTTGTATAACAACGTCACGAACGTCAAGAAGTTTCTCTCGATTTGTTTAAGTTTAAAAAGTTTTCCTTTCTATTATGATTTAGTTAAACAAAGAGATCGTTTACAAGCAATCAAATGAACAACTGCCTTTTAGTAGGTAATTGAATATTCTCAAGAGTCTTGTAAAATGGAATCTGTTTGTTTACGCCGGATTCAATTAAAACAGGGTCAAGATTTGAAGTTATTTTAGATGTTTAGTCATTATGTTGACATACAGTCATGATTCTCAAAGTATTTTTATTATAATAATTTTTTAGTTATTTCAATGTATCTTTATCTGTACATTAAGTGGCTACTATAGAATTGACAGACTCTTTGTTTAGGTATTAAGGTAATGAGACTTTGTATAAAAACCGCCCTAATAAGTTTTGTAATCGAAGTATAAGTTAAGCGCCCCCAAGATTTTTCGATGCACTCATCTCAAGTATCCTACAGGCTTAAGTGACACTCTGGACGTTGTCAATTAAGAACTTCATGCTCTCAGGCGATTAACTACCCGACAACTTTTGTCAATGACATAGTAGTACAAAGCACTTAGCTTTTTGTAGCGTAACTAAGGGGACGCCTCAGATAAAAGATAACTCCGCAGTAAAAAGGTTCGTGGTCGTATGTAATTGATACTCACTTAAATTGTTTGTAACCCTATATTATTTTATATCCTAAGACTTTACTCTTTTCTGTTAGATTTGTGAGTTAGCAACTGAGACGGTTTTTAAAATTGGTTTATTATTGAAATTTTCATCATAATATTATTCTAATTATATAAATGTTATATATAAAAAAAATTCATTGTAAAACACTAAACCTAGAACTCGGACAGATTAAAATATTTGCGGGTAGTTTAATTGTTTTCATTATGAAACTTGTTTACCGACGAGTCTAGATTGGGTCTTCAAAATGAGTAGAGCTTTTGTCAAGTCGCTATAAATCAAGAATCGCCTGGAATAAGTTTTTTATTTATGACCCTCCTGGTAATCTGTCGATGTAGTAAATAATTTTGAGAATAGTGCGTCAGCAATGCATACTTCATACTTGTTAAAAAGAAGTATGCTGTCTATATTCATATATAATTATATTTCAGATCAGTAGTCTAAAAAGTTCTTATAAAGATTTTGTCTAAAGTTGATAAAAGAGGGCGCTTGTTTCGAAGCTTTACAAAGCCTGGGTCGTGAGGCCAGTAAATTCAGTTGTGTGAACGAAAATTGAGAAAAGCAGTGAAATTTTGTTAGACGAGGCAATGAACTCGATAAATTAAAGTCGTTGATAGGCTTTCATAATGTTAAGTGGTTTATTTCGTGTACGAGCGTGTTTACAGTACAACCCTTTCAGACTAGCCTTTGACCGCCAGCATTTCTGCCGGATTAGTAATCAATTAGTGGATTCGATTTCAATTTTATTTGCAATAGCCGGGAATACCTCTCAGTCAACATTTGTTTGAATTCTATTCTTATTTTTGCTATTGTTAGATTCGGTAATGGTATTAGGTATTTGAATGGATTCATTGTATTTGAAACTACGTATATTTAAGGGATTTATTCTTAAAATATCCATTTTATTTATTAAATATAACTTCCAAGGTCTTTGGCTGTGGCATAACTTGGAACCACGGAGTTAATACGGCGTAGTCTAGTCTGCCCACAAAAATGAGTTCAATAATACTAACATTATAATATAATTACATACTACAGAGGGTAATACTTAATAGGGTCTTTCTGAATTAACTAACCATGCCGCTAGTATTTGCTTATTTGAACATCTAATAAAGCGGTCTTATATAAATAAAGCGATTTCTTTAATATTCAGCTGATCCATCATCTATCAGTTGTTTTATTTCCACTCTTTATCTTATTGTCACGATTCACGTGTGAAAAGGAAATCTAGAATTAGATTAAGTAAGTATAATAATACCAAGGTATTGATGTTTTTGTTTAATATATTTTGTTGGCGTATGGGTTTATATTTATGGTCTAAGATCCCGCTATACAACGACCTTCACCGAGATGTTTATTTTATGAAACATGTTTTATATTTAATTTAATATGTCAATAAATATATTGGATATGGGTTGTCTAGCAAATTTCAGTCCAGTTATATAATTAATTAATCAACCCATATGCAATATATTTATTGACATATTAAATTAAATTTAAAACATGTTTCATCAACTAAATATCTCGGTGA
Source organism: Aporia crataegi (assembly GCA_912999735.1). Lineage (NCBI taxonomy): Eukaryota > Metazoa > Arthropoda > Insecta > Lepidoptera > Pieridae > Aporia > Aporia crataegi. The sequence continues at coordinate 2,361,136 of OU538742.1, forward strand.
AGGTCGTTGTATAGCGGGATCCTATACTATTATATTTTTATTAAATTTCTGCGACGAAGCAATGAATGAAAACGTATACTTAAATATGGCAACAACTTGTATTCGCTCGTAAAAGTGGACATATCCTTTTATAAAGAACGTTTTCAATTGCAAATGTGTGGAAGGAGAGACGCCAAATTTACGACCCCGGATGGAAAACGTGTTATTTGCCGTCAAAGATACGGAAAACTGCTTTTGAAAGAATTATTTATGACGTTTTCATGTAAGGATGGACAGATTTTTATCGAGGTTAAATAAAAAAAAATATTTGTTTTATTGTGAACCGGACCGTTTAAATTTTGTACCGGTACTGCTCTCTTTTTTCACATCACATTTTTATTACTTTAGCAGTGATGTGATTTCAAACATACATGCCAACTGACAGACGAAAAGCTCTCTCTAAAAATCTCTCAAATAGATTTATACGGATTTTCCTAAACATGAACCAGTTATTTCCTAAGTAAATCATTGTCGCCTTATTACTATAGCAAAATGCATTGAAATTAAATTTATTGTACGTATATAATAGTCGACTGTATTTTTAGGAATCAAAACTACAGTCCTTATGTCACTTGGGAACAGTCAGTGAGAGTTTATAAATTGACTCATCATAAAAACACAGCCTTTATATAGTATCTACAGATAATGGTTGTTCAAAAAATAAAATGTTTAAATGGTAAAAAAAAGTAGCATCAAAAAGTACGACTGAAAAGCAGCGAACATTTTCTTCAAGTGTGAGTTGAAAATGACGTTTTCATGGAAAAAGTGTCTCTAGCCATCCACCTCATTAATTTTTGAACAGTGACACTGGTTTTCAATGAAAAAATAACTGTCATTCTTTAATTAATGAAGCTGCTTTGAAAATGGAAGCGATTCCTAATGGAATAAACTACCATTCAAAATATAAAGACTGACACAAAGTTATAGCTATATATATTAAATGTGTTACTTTTGTCAGTGCTTGTCCTGTTGAAATCTGGCACTTTGTATAATAAGTTATACCTATAATATAATATGTAACATATATAAGTTTGTTTTGATTTTATTGTATTGTGAGTACTTGGCTAAAGGATAAGTTAGTTTTAAAGTTGGAATTAAGTAAATATGAATAAAATTGTATAAATATTTATTTACAATGTCACGCCTTAATCTATGACAAAATTATAGATATCACCGATAACAATTGCATAGAAAATAACAATACCACACATTTTATATGTTTATGTGTATTATACTCTATATTTTTATCTAGACTATACCATATCTCGGTGTCAAGTCATATCTAGGTTTGCTCAATTGTTCTAAAAAAGTCTACACCATAAATGCTAAAAGTGGGCTCATTACAGGCATGTAGGTGATCAGTCTTCTGTGCCTACCTAACCAAAACATTCATTGGTCTCCCGGGATTCGAACAAAGGATCAACCACGTAAAAGCCACGTAGGCGGAGAAACACAATAAATTGTAAATGAAAATAGTTTCAGTATACACGCGAAGAAAATGTAAGAAAATATGCGCACTTAATATTTTTACTCTGACAGCATAATTTTTCTTATTCCATCAATCCACTGACATAATATAATTTTTCTTCTCCTGTCGTTACGTGGGCTTGTGTCACGTTTGGGGCAAAATATTTCGGAAAATATGTATCAACGACATTGACAGTATGTTCGTGAAAATAGGCGTAATACTTTTTTAATCGTTTCCTAATTTCTTTTCTATTTTAGTTTAGATTGTTCACTATTTCATTAATTATTTACATTAATGAAATAAAGAAATAAGAATTTAACTATTGAAATACTCTAAAGTCTAAACCCTTCTTGGGAATTCTGTGTATTGGTGAAAACCACATGAAAATCCATAAATGCGAAATAAATGCGAAAGTTTGTGAGGCTATTTGGATGTTTGTGACTCAATCACGGCTAAACGGATTTGAATGATATTTAGCTCGTAAATGGAATATACTCCGGATTGACATATAGGGTACTTTATACACCGGTAGTGTGTTCCTGTAGGATAATTTATAATGTTCTTTATTTAAAAAACGTTTCTTTTTTCTTAACGGAGCAACGGATTTACTTGATTTTTGGCAAGGAGTTAGTTGGAGGGATAAAGAAGGTCCTTATTTTTTGTCCCGGTATTATAATAGAAAGAAAACACTGTTCTAATTTGTATGTTTTATTTTACATGTGAAACCTCGGAGCACAAATAGTGTTGAATAATATTGTCAGTTTTATTTATGAAATTAAACATCACAATACTTTATTTATACAACGATGGTCACTCTCATCTGAGTTACGGACTGTTTTCAAAATAAGACCAAACGTTCAATAACTGTACCTTTAAGTTTTATTCCAATAAAAGTTAACGGAAGAAGTTTTGAGAACAAGTAAGAGTGGAATAAATATTATTTATTCTGTGGTTGTGATATAATTAAAATACTCCAGGAAAAAAAACAATATTTAATTATATGGTAAATAATTGTTTCAGAGTGATTTCGTAGTATGTATAATTAATCATGAGCACCTGTTTACCTACGTAGCTCATCGTAACCAGATTAATCACCTGCAAGTTTACGTGATCTCATGAATCTAAAATTAAACTTGATGGGCCTTATTACAAAACATGGACTAAGTAAAGATATTTAAGTATTGATTGCTAGGATACAAGTCTAACGTTCATATAGACATAACTTTTTTTAAAAAACAAAAAAAGTTATGTTAAGTATTAGTAGCTAGGGCCACTAATACTGTAACATCTTTAGTCCATGTTTTGTAATAAGGTTCAATGAATCTTAATATAACAAACTACTTTTAGACTTCACTTATGAAGAAAAATCAATGAATGGAAATGCCCATTTTGCGTCACTCTTGCGACTTAACCTATTCGGTCATTGTGGGAGCTAGTGATTAGAATGATTTTCTTCCACGAGTCTTCCATCATCCTTCCGCATTCGAATCCCTCCAGTAGTCTACGTTAGACTGGCGAGACTATCATCCTGTCCTCCAGATGTTCAGGACTGTACCATTGATTTGAGTTCATTGTCCGTGACAATTGTGGTGTCGTGCATCAGCCAAAGAAACCAGTGTGGTGCAGAGGTAGGAGCCAGGTGAATGGATGTATTTCTCTTTACCAGTGCTCTGCAGTGACCAACATTCGTAGGTATATTATATTTGTCATTTTCTTTATAAATAACATACAGTCCACTAACAATCGAACATAACCATTTTTGTTTAAAAAGTCATATTATGATTTATAATGTAATTTGTATTTATTACATTTATAAGCGAATGGGGTTTTAAAAGTTATCATAGTAATACATACCTAAGTATATTGAATGCTAAATAATGCCACTTTCTTACGAATTTCATTTTAAAGCGAAATACTAATAATAGTTTATATACAATAAATGAAAGAGACACCCACAAGAACTCTTAACATTTTATGAAAACATAATTAAGAAGTTTTTCATTTTGATTGAAAATATGGAAAAGAGGAAAATATAATAATATTATTTATATTTCTTAAAATATTAAAATACTTAAAGGGAACATATTTTTATTTCTCTGGCAACCTTGATGGAGGAGTAAAGTGATGATAGATCTTGTCTTTAGCTAATATATGGTTGCCTTGCCTTGTTGTAAGGAAAAAATTGAAAAAACACTTGCAATTTTCTCTTAAGGCTGGGCTCACACAGCTGGAATGTCTGTCTGAATCTGAATTCATATTATTAATTAAAATTCTATACAATGTCAAGCAATTCATTATCTAAAATGTGTATGCGTAAAAGAAACGTGTGTGAAGCACACGGATATTGGAATTCAGGGCTTGCTGAATTTACAATATTAATTTTGATTTCGGCTGTGTGAGGCCAGCCTTTTAATATTATAGCGATATCTACTTTCTTTGTTCTTAAAAACTCCCATTAAATATTCATGAATGTTATTTTAAATATTTCGAGTACTTTTGTAATGTTTTACAGTTAAGACGCAACAATGGCCCAACTCTCATACAAAAATCAGCATTGATCTTTACCTATTCTTTAAAATAACTGTCTCCTCACATAAGATTGTCAAATTCGTTTTGCCATGAAGGCGGTTAGAAATAATAATATACATACAAAACCATGAATAATGCTATACAACAGACAATTCAAACTACGTAAACTCCTCAACTCGGCAAATAGTACGAAGTGGGATCACCGCGGGCAGTAAAGTTAAATAACCGAATATTTCGGATGTAACGTACCGACATACATACACTTTACAGTACATTGGGTTCCCGCAAACTGTGGTTCGTGGCTGTTTTACATCCAGCCTACTGCTCAGTTCAACGAATTTTATTTACTTGCTTTGCTCAATTTCCTAAGTAATACACTACACGTTTATTTATGAATTCTATGTTGTTTTATTGAGCAAGAGAATTATTATCACAATTGGGATGTGCTGACTGATATTCTGTATTGAAATATCTGTAATGTTAATGAGAAACTAGTTTGTTGCTACGTTAGAATTACGTATATATACATTAATTAGATGCAAACTTGATAGAGATCTTTATAAAGTAATAATGATTTTATCTACAACAAGGATTTAGAAAAGGAATCATAAAAAATAAAATTTTGTGATCTTTGAAGTTACCGATCATTACAAAGAAAAATATAGTCAACATGTTGTATTATATCTTGTATTTTTATCTATTATATGTGTACAAATGTTTTAATAATTAATAAGTATAATATGCAAGCACATTATTGGCTAGCTTTAACAACGCCATAAAAATCAATCTTCAAGAAACAAAATTCGCACTTCGAATTTACTATTATATTTTGTGTTGTATTATAAAAAGTTTTCACTTACAAAATATTCCGCTTGTTCTAAAAAATAATACAATTTCCATTATTTATTAATGAATATTTTTTAATTCTACACTTACCTATTTTTATATTGTCTGACTGCTTAGTTGAAGTTTATAGATATGTAAGAGTTGCTTATAGTATATATTTATTGTATAACAGTTCGAACATATATTTAATATTTACTAATATAAATTGTAATGAACGACTATATTTAGTTCCTTGAATTTACTACGAATCTACTCCTGTGGGATTGAACAACAGATACAGTGAAAAGCCCATTTCTGCAAATATAGACCGAGTGTTACATTGAATATTATTCCCATTAAGAATACAAACTCTCTCGGACACAAAATATAAATACTTAACCTACAACGATCAATATAATATTCTAACAAGTACGTAATGTTTAATTAGTTTTCGAAAATATTTTTTAATATGTTTAAAATATAAAAGTCATATACGAATAAACAAGGAAAATTGAACACTATTTAAATTCTCCCCGACTTGTTGTCTCTTATATAAACATAAATTTTATACATTGTAGCAACTTTGTGTCAAGTGTTAAAAAAGAAACGCAGATTCTTCACGACGATTCATAAATCACTACATAGTATAAAACAAAGTCGCTTTCGCTGTCCCTATATCCCATATATATAGTGTATATATATATAGTGATTGAAGAAGGTTTATATATATGTTTTATACCCGTGCGTGCCGGGGCGGGTCACTAGTGTTATTTAAAACGAATTTTAACGTCACCATTCGTTACACGGAAGAGAAGATAATGGTTACTTTGAAAAAGGTATGATAATAACAGTGCATGTATTGTAAATTTAAATATTATATTTGCATGTTTACTTATCTTAAGAACAATAATATTGCAATTAAACCTAAATATACCATAAAGCGTGTACGGTGAAGGCAATTAAATACCATACAGTTTATATATTGCACTCATTTACGAATGTGCATATAAAACTTATAAATTCGTTTTAGTATAAGCCTGCATTTTTATGATAATATTCAACACGTAACTTCGGAACGGATTATCCACAATACTGTACTCGTAACAGTTAAGCAATGGTGCATAAAAGTTTACCATTATTTCGCCCGCACTGTATGTTCTATAAACTTATGCTGTTTCAGAATTATTGATCTTTCTGCTGAAATTCAGAGGTATTATTAGTATGAGAGATATTCTATAGAATATATAGCTTCCAGACTATAGCGTACTTTACTTTGAAGAAAGTAAACTTTAAGTAAAGATATACTTGAAAAATAACTTTGTTCCCAGATTAACAGTTTTCTATAAAGCTAAACCTTACGACTCTCCGTAGCAAAAGTACTAATTACACGTAAACATAGCCGCGCACATCAGCTAGTAAACAATATATTTCAAGTGACGCGAGAAGTAATTATAAATTCTAACGCGAAAACAAATGACCGTCACTCGTTTGATAAATTTACAAGAATCATCCCGCTCCAAATACTGACACTTTTTGTCCGTTGATTTATGTCTCTATATTTGGCAATGTATTTATGTAAAGGTACTTATACAATATAGCTTACATAATTTGGTTACACTTTGGACATTCAGTGTTGCGTAAAAATAGGTCCAGGGTCCGATTTTTGGACATAATTTGAAATTATTCAAATACAAAAATACAAATCTTTCTTCTTTATAAAAATTAGATTACAAAAATATATCAAGCCAGTGAAGTTGAGCGTTAGAAATAAATAAACGGAAACTATATTTAACCATTCATAGACCATAGACACATTTCAGTACTGCAGACTCGTACATTATTTCTAGCAATGACGCGAAGAAATGATCGGTCAATTGTCACCTAGAAGTGATATTTGGCAGTGTATATAGTCCATTAGTGATGTCTGATACAGGATTAGGGGATAAAACCATCACTCTACGTTGTGAACATTTAGCGCGGAAAACCAATAGAGTATAACTTATGGTTTCACAACCCACGAGCGTGGCATCATAAAAGCTTTGGAGGGAAAATCTGAGCACGAACCGTATACAAATATATTACGATGCGAATGTAATATCTGAGATCCTCAAATATTGTTGTATTATTTGCTATTGCATTCTGTTTCTTGAATTCGCTTAGTTTAAAAATTAACTAAACAAATAAGGTTGTATGTTTTATGTATGTTAATTTCAAACCTAGGTTTAAAACCAACCACTATGTATTAAGTAGGCATCTGTATACAAAATGATTTAATGAAGGAATTAATGATAAAGAAAAAGTTATCAATGATCAACCTGAGGTCAATTAAGACATAAAACTGAACTTGTTTACGAAGTTTTTGAATGTACTTGATTTTCAAATTAAAATGATATAGTCTGACATCTTAAAACGCATCTGTATTCTTTGTTATTATTTCGTAGAAGTTATTTTAAGGTACACAAAGTTGTGTTTCTTTATTTTTCATTATTCATTTTCATCTTTTTATTTCATTAGCTTTTACTAGCGTCTTCCTTCTCACGATATAATAAAATATAGTCACTCAGAAAGAGTGCATCCTATAAGTGTAAGAATTTTTAGAATCGCATCTGTATATATCCAGATGTTACCCAACAAGTAAACAATTTTTCTGCTATTATGTTAGTGCAATTCAATATCACCAATTGATATGAATTTTGCGTTTCATTGTATCAATGAAAAAACAAATCAAGACTGCAGTGGGGTGAAAATAATCCAGTGTTTATGTTTTGCCAGATTTTAATTGGATTGTGGACGAAATGAAAAATGTTGGCAGCATCTACGAATTATTAAAAACGGAATTCACACTCGGGGAGCGAATAAAACTGAAAACTACGTATGAAACACTATGAAATAGATATCAAAGGCTTAAATTGGTTGCGCAGAAATAGTGATTTTCAAATGTATTCAGCGGAGAATTTGAGCGAAATAGCTTCACTTTCATAATAACGTTGGGACATTAAAGAATTAAAGAAATTTAAATAAATGACGTCGTAATCAGCATCTACGAGTATTGCGTGTAGCAGGAAAGTTGAATTCCTAAAACAAAATATGTTTCAATATGGTTATCACATATTTTCTAGTTAAAAAAAAACTGGTATAGTTTTGTTAAAAAATAAAAAAAAACCGATACGTCAATCATAAGCTTGTAATCAAAATTTTCGATAAGTTTTTAGCTGTTGACAACTTGCAATCCAATTGTGGCTATGTAAGTTTGCGCATAACTGATTGAGGCGGTATCAAATTTCTTATACAAATAATTTACGTAAACGATGTCGGGAAATTCCAGAGTCATTTAAACACACAGATAGTATATATAGCTATTGTTAAAAAACCTAAATAAGTTGAAGCGTCTCAGTAATTCGTCACTTTGAGCCCTATCCGTTAACCCTTTACGTCAATTCCTAATATAAAATACATGTTCGTGACAATTGCGCGTCTAGCGAACGCATGATCCAATCAGGGTGGATCAAGAGCCGTATTGACGTTGTGTAATGTACTGTCGGAAGCCGTCTTACAGCTTGTTTTGCTAACGATTAATGAGATCTTGTCTTGTATAATCGAGAAGGATTACGTTTAGATTGACCTTTAATAACTTACTGCCAATAAATTGCCTGTGTGTGTTAAGATCACGCGTCTGTTATTAAATGCGTATAGAAAGTTTGAATCCCAGAGAAACTAAGTAATCATTATTGGCGTAGCCCTACGCCAATCAGGATTCAGGACTATATAATAAAATAAAATATAATTTTATAGTAACAAATTAATTACGTAGGCAGTATAAAGGCATTTTTTAATATGTAAAAGTACTTTAGGAAGATAAGAGTTATCAAGTTATTTTTAATCAATAAAGTCATGTACGAACCATTATAATTAAGAGAACGAGATGAAATTAATTATGTCAGGTAATTAAGGCCACGCTTTGTATTTTTCCGATCAAAAAGAAAAACCATTTCTGGGTCTAATGATACGTAACATCAATTCATCGATAGCAAAAATAGAGGGCGAGTCGTCTGTAATTAATGGAAGAGAATTCTTATTGATAATAAACATGATTTTTCAGAGGAAAACTAGTCTGATTTATTATTTTTTACCTATTTATTAACACTGTCGTACATTAGGAGTGCAATGGGCAGACTTATCGCTAACAAGCGATCTCTTTCAGGCCACCCTAGTAAGAATAATAAACAAGATATCGCGTTGAAGTGCTTAAGTACAAGCTACTGCAAGCAAGTAACTTATAAGCTAAACCAATATTTATTTGATCTACTAATTTCATTTTTTAACCAAAAACCACCTCCGTGGCTAAGTAGTTTACGCATCTGCGTGTTGCGCCGGAGTTCCTGGGTACGAATCCCGGGTAACCACATGAATGTTTCGGTTGTCGGTAAAGAAATGGATCAGTGAAACAGACACAGAAATGTGTTTGCCCCATGCCCTACTAGGAGATACGGGAATTAATAAGTATATTCCAAAGGGGATTCAATAAAAATAAATTAAAATAATCGTTAAAAACACTGAACAAAAAAGGTCGTTATAAAATTTGTACATCGAATTTTAATGAATCGAGCTGCTTTTATATTCCCTTTCAATGTTACACGTTAAGCGAACGTTGAAAATTATTCAAACATTGATGAGGCGAGACGTCAAAGATAAGGAGCCTGTAAAGGCAGCGAGAGGGAATTTCCACGCTCATCGGTTACTCCCAAGGGGTCTATAACGTGAATTTCAACAAGAGACTCCACACCTTACTCGATCAAAGATTTTGATATTTCATATCCCTTATCGATTTGTGTGTGTGCTTGGAACCTGTTGAACGCTCTTTTTAAATGCATAGTTTTTTGAGACAGTCCCTCCTGCCTATTACACCAATGAAATGCAATAAAATCTTATTACAAGTTTATTCCGGTTTTGTATTACATAAAGTATATAACACAACTTTACTAGTATTTCTTCCCACAATAGCAAAATAAACTATCCAAAACGAATGATCAGATCTATATAACAAATTCACTGTCCAAACATAATATTTGATGAGAGGGTTTATTCGAAACATAAACAAGTACAGTTTCGGTCGAACGTGGGATCCGGTTTCTAAGTAGAACAATCATTCAATGACCGCCGGGTGACGCACGATTGGGTGATAAATTGGTACAGTTTTACCTCCTTGACGTTTTTTGAAAACCCAATTCCCGATAATGGATAGTCTTGGCTGAAGTAATTCGATGAGAGCCGAACTTCACCGATGAATGCCTTTAAATGGTTTTCAATTTAACTTTCACATCCAATCAGAAGTTTGATAAGTTAATTTTGACTCGTACTAAATGTGTTAATTTCATTTTCGACACCTATGCAAGGAAATGAAGTTTTTAACTTTACAAGATTAAACACAATGTGTTATTTTAGTCGTTCGAAATTGATTTCTTCATATAATAAAAAGTCTTTTATTTCTTACTGAACTACACAATTGGAATACATAGTAAATCGTTCATACTATGGAATGTAAGAAACCCTTTTATTTCTGATTCTTTACAAACCAGTTTCATTACGCGGCCCTTAAAATGTCGTCTTTCTAGCGTACGGTAAGACGTCATTGCCATTTTACTCGACAGTGGCTATGCCACGCAGTGAGCCTTCTCGTCCATACATATTCAAACCTATTTCATAATTCAGAATATTGAAGCCCTAATATTAAAGCTTAAATTTATTCTGTATCACGCGTAAGCCGTTGGAAAAAAATCGATAAACTTAGGGTACAGCGATGTGACGCTTTTGTCGGAAAAAAAATTCCTCATAGTTTACTAAGTAGGCAATCAGCTTTCTATATTTTCCAAACAGAAAATTTGTTGTCTTCCTGATATGAGCCCATTGAACACTAAACCTTTAGCACAACACGCTTTGAATGTTAAAAGTGTGACCAAGCTAAGAATACTTTCTTACATTTGTAATGAAAACATTAAACGTACCAAATATTTTCTCGAGGAATTCTCATACCAATAAAGTCTCACATTATCAAGGCTCTTGTAACCTCTTAGTGAAGATTAAAAACATAAAGTAGACTTCTAAGACGTTAACCACTCGCCGCTCTTATCGAGTTAAATAATCAAGCGCGACACGCGATACGACCATTAAAACCATTCTAAATTATATTTTTTATAATTGCTAACGAAAAATTTAAACTTGAATTTACTCACTCACTTTAGTTTATCACGACACTCGTTACGATTTTAGTAAAAAGTTTGCGTGAGCTGTCGGCTTATTGTTTATGTTTTCCTGAGGTAATAAGTAAACAATAACTCACATTCGTTTAACTGTAATATATTCAAAAAAACATTTGTACTGTTTGATATAGTTTCCAGTCGAATGAAGTGAATAACTTATACAATTATTATATTACACCTACAAGTATGTATACGAGTACATTTTGTAAATCACAGCGATCTCACCGCGTGTCACGATGGGTGACTTCGCAAGTGAATTTAAGCGTCGATATTTATACAGTATAATAAATTTGGTACTATATTTATATTTAATAAAAGTGTAAAGTGCCTTCATTATTCGGAAAGAGGCATAGCGTCTCAGTGAAATATTTTTTTGAATCCGGCCATTTGGTCCAGATGCTACGCCATACAAGCAAACAATTTGACCTCTTTATTACATTTTCATATATTATGCCTCTTTTTTTAAGTCGAGCTTAGATTGGTATGTAATGCCCGGTACTTAAATAAACTGTTTTGTAAAGGTAGGATGAAATACAATTCGTTTTGAGAAATGATAAATTATTATTAAGACATCCTTTGTGGGTGCAATTTTATCAAGAACATTGTAGGCAGGCTACGGGAAAATCTTTCTGCGTTAGTCGTTAATTTGTACCAAGTGTAACGAATATTTTCTGGCATTGTAATATTTGACAAATGGTCATAATAGCTAATATTATGAATGTATTTTCTTACCTTTTGCTCTAAATTAATGTTAATAACATAATAATTTATTTAGTAATACTAAAATTGAGTAAATGTATAACCCACTTTCGCATTTATTTTATTATCAGTTAGGATTGTATATCCACTACAATTTTTATTTAACATAAATATGTTACTTTGTTTTTTCACTTAGAAATGTAATATAACAGGCAAATGAGTAAATTTAAAATGATTTTTTGTAACGTCAAAATATCATCTACACAATAACTTAATTCAAAATTCATATAATTATTATTATAACAAAATTTATGACAAAACATTTGTCGCTCTATTTGTTTCGATTTTGTTTCGTGAAACTTTTGAAACAAATGAAATGATTTTAAGGGCGCAAGGAGTAACATAATTTTGTGCTTTGTAAGAAATTAATTAAAATAAAAGAAGGAATTAATTAACGAAGTTTCTGACATAAATGTAAACCTTCTATTATAACTGCTTGCGTGGTTAAGTGGTTTATGCGTCTCTCATTCAACGCATGTTGTTACGAACATCCTGGAAACCAAAATATTTCGGTTAGGTAGGCATAAAAAGATGATCACTTACTAGATGGTAAAGCGTAATGAAACAGACGTAGATGGTTTTTATGGATAAGAGAGTTTGGAATTCCACAAACGCATTTCCATTTAAGAAATAAAATAGAGAGGTTTCAGAAATGTACAATGGTACCTGATACCGCTTAGACTTTTTAGTTTTTAGTTTGAACCATATTTTTTATTGTTAAGGATTTAGTAGTTTTCGCACTTCACGCACTCTCCCTTCATTACTTTTTTATTTTCCTTGTTGGGTTGCCTGGAAGAGATCGCTGATTAGCGATAAGGCCGCCCGTTGCACTCCATTTAGCTTAAGTTATTATCTGTATCCTATTGTTTATTGCAACGAAGTGTTCATAAAAAAATAAAAAAATGGTACGTATATAAAAGATTACGAGAGAAGCCATGGGCTCAGCTTGTTAGTAAATAAATTCGATTGACTCGCCCTATTGGTTGATCGACGCTTCGCGTGTGAGCGATATTGCACTATAACCTATTCGTACCAAACTTAACGTGACCGAGTTTTTTAAATTAAGTGACAGATTTTATCAAAACTTATTTAAACGGCGACTTTGTCATGAAAACATTTTTTGTTCCCACGTTGCTTATTTTTAGATGCGGTTTTAATTACGAATGAAAAAGTAAGGGGAAAACTAAAGTCTGGATTCTTCAGGATAGTGTAGAAAAGTTTTTAAATTATTTCAGTAGTCAAGTATGAGCTTACAATGGAAACTTTCGTAAGGTTTTTAAATGTTGACAAGCTATCATTCGCATAGTGGCACTGAATGGGGCAGAGGGCGTCCACAGTACGTCACCATCCCGCACGGTCTTGTAGTATGTTTGATCGGTCCGGTTTTGTACTGTATCTGTTTCAAAAATCTACTTGGGGATTTAGGTAAGCACAAGTCCACTGTTGAGGCTGCTAGCTTAGAGCCTGTTGGCATGTTTGGTTTTGTTTTTTCCTCCCTAGTGAGGTTGTTTCTGTTTTGAGGTGTAGAAGATTCGGTTTTCGCCCTTCAATTTCAACTCAGCTGAACCTCGGGGTGGCGGACGCGTGGTTGCACGGTCGCAGCAGTTCCCAGGACAGGGATATGAGATGACTCAGCCTGGCTAGGGCTCTGCTCAAATTCGGTGTTCCACCACTAACACAGCGGACAGTTTCTTGGCATTTTATAGGCAATACTATTCTCACTTACAGCGATTCCCACCAAGACCATACCCTGACTTCCACCCTCAACTTATCTATTACATACTAATTATTAAAATATAGTATATTTTTATTATTATATAATTATTAATTATTTAAATATACTAGAAAAATCATCAACATAAAACCGTCATATAATTAGTATAGAAAAGGTTTTAAAAAGGTGATAAAGTCACCATATATTTGTAGATCACACCACTAATATTATTGCACTACTTCAATTTTCTGTTTATACAAATTGAAAAAGTATTTTAATAATTAGTATAATAAAAGAGTAGTTAAAGATTATACAGTACAACTTTATATCCAACTAACGAAAATAATATAACATTTAATAAATGTTGATGACTTAATTATAACGAAAATGTATTAGTTTGAAAAATTCGCTGTAAATTATATATAACGAAAACAATAACATCAAAATTACTTAAAATATATAAACATTATATAATATAACGTAAAAGTTCATAAATATAACGTAGTCAGATCATAAATATAACGTAAAAATTCTTTCAGATAAAACTCAATAAGGCTATTTTATTTAGTTTACCTTTTCAGGCTCAAGACTAAGCAAGTCTATCACAATATTAAGTGAAAGCTAATATTAACATAAAAGTGAAATATTCAGCAATGTTAATATTTATCAAAATAAAGTTGGGTAAGTATCTGTGACTCCTCGGGGATCTTAAAATAAACTGTGGGCATCATGAGTGGCCCGCTGAGTCTTATATTTCACTTCTGTTGTTACTAAAGTATTATTCCTTATACAACTATACTGAATATTGCTTGCGGCTTTGTTTGTAATATTAGAATATTTTATGGTACATAGATATTTTATCATTATTTTAATATGTGAAAAGTTAAATCGTCGTTTCATGTTTCACCGTGAATGTTATAAAAGAAATCTAAATCAAAATTTATTTATAAGAGATCATTATAAATCTTAGTCTAGGTTTATATGAAATCTTTGTGTAGTGTTGTAGCTGATGCGACTTAGAATAGGTAATAATATTATTACGCCCAAGGTGGTAACCATATTATATAAATCTCGTGTTTTGAATTCACCTCACACTCTGCTGCGATTGCTAAGTTACGTCTTAAACCAACCGCATTGCGAGGTAAAGTGAGGTGAAGATATTAATAATCTTCAGAATACAAAGACGATTATTCTAGTATAAGTCCATGATATGTGTGACAAGGCATATAATATGGCACGTTGTTTTATAATTTTTAACCACAAAGGAAAAAATCATGTTTTTTTACACAAAATTTAAGAAAATTGCTTCAGCGGTCAACGAGAATAATGTTTTTATCCATGTTAAAAAGTAGTTAAAATCAGCATGTTGATTTGACAGATGGAACCATCGAATGTTTCTATAGGTTTTTTAATATTGTATAGCTGTGCATAGTGGCCAAGTAAGTTTGCGCGTTACCACTAGGGACGAATGATTTTCCATACAAATATTTAACGCAGCCGCAATCGAAAAACACTTTACTAATTTTGTAGTAGAGTTGCATGCCCAATAGGCCTTTATCGCTAGTAAGCGAGCTTTAAATTTTTTTCCAAATTATTAGTTTATTAAAACAGCAAAAAATCTAAAAATAAGGATTTTTTAATGAAGCGTGCCTATTATAACAAGTACTAGGTAAAATAATGATTCTTTCCGGGGCTTGGTAATTACTAGCAAGAGCGGAGTCTACTTACTATGAAATTAAATGAAAACACTCCTTCTCGTCCGTTCCCGACGTCAGAACGGAAAAATATTAGTGAATAGATTATTAAAATAATTTCCTCGTACAATGGCCGTTGGTGTGGAGATAGTTAAATAAGTTTAAAATTTTTTTTTGCGGTTGAAATGATCAAATTCAAATATTTAATTATATAATTATTAAAACAATAAATTCCATATTAAAAAATGAATAATAAGCTGATAAAGTTCATAAGTTCTGTTAATTGAACAACAAAAAACCTTCAAAAAAGAATATATTTTTTTCATTTATAATTTTTCCTATCTTCTATTTGAACTCTAAGCTAAAATTTAAAATCAGTTCAGCTGTTTTAGTACATTAAAAGGTATAAAACCCGCCCGGTATATATCAAACCCGCTATCGAAGTCATAAAATATTGCTCCTGCTCTTCTTGATAGAGACATTTGTAGTGATTGATAAGGAATCGTACAGCTAATGCAATGAGAATTTCAGTTAATATAATAATAATTCGTTTTTTTGTCAATTCAATATATTTTTATACCAGGCTTATATTGAAGTAAAAACTGTATTACACTTGCCTGTATTATAATAAATTAAGGTTAATACAGATTTAGTCTATTTGTAAAAAAGGAGTTGTTCGGAATAATACCTGCAGAGTTTCATCTTCGAATGTCGAGGCAGAATACGAAATTTCATTTGTATCACCTCGATGTTTGTCGTTACGCCACTGAGCGTTTTCTAAGGCATTTTTTGCCGCGCACCACCACTCTGTGGAACCAGCTGCCTTCAGAGGTATTTCCGATAACATTTAGAGACCGTCAAGAAAAGAGCGTACCTCTCTTTAAAAGGCCTGCTACGCACCCTTGGCCCAACTGGCGTTAGGGGTGTCCATGGGCGGCGCGCGGACCAATTTTTATAAGTGAGCCTCCAATTCCATAAAAAAAATTCACACTATTGCGATAAATAAAGCTTTCATATCAAAAATAGGCTTCTAACAAGACCCTAATTAATTACGAAGGGTCGTTTTCCTTTCTTGGAAACCATAAATTAATCGTATATACTCGTAATATGATATTGGTTTTGTTCGAAGGTAAGGTCAGTGGTCACATTACATCAAATTAGATTGTATTGGAATATACTCTGTAGTTGATGTTAATTATTGGAATATACCTCTGATTGCTTACTAACTGAACACGCTTATATAGAATCTTAAATACTTAGAATTGACAGTTCATTATTGTTGCATCACTGATTTGTTAATTGCCTAGCTTGGATGCGATTGACTACGTTCAGATGCTGGGTAAAGTAATTATTTTAAGATTAGAAAGACATGACTTTTGTCTTCCATAATTTAAGTAAACTTCTGCATTAAGGTAATTGTTAGGCCTCTGTCAGCCAAACATTTTTCCCCATATTTAAATATATATTAAAGATTTAATATAAACGGCCATCTGAACTGATTTTTTTTTCTCTTAACTTGAACCTATGACTTTTTTCTTTTCCACAAGTATTGTGCCAAGATGGTAAGTAATTTCTTAGCATTATCACCAAGTTGTGATTTATGTCCAATAATTTAGGCTCCTCGGAGCTCATACATCACGTCTCTACGAGGTAATCACTTAAACTCCACAGACCTATGAAATATTCAAATGAAGCCGGAGGCTCCTGCTATCATATTGCGGCTTGATTATTTTTTTCGTTTTTTCATATCTTGACAATATATTTTATTCAACTAGAACCAACCTTAATGCGACCTAGATAAATGGTCATACGTCTGACAATTGATGCGTTTGGGAAATCCTTTATACACTTAATCAAGATTAGCCATTAGCAAAATTGTTCTTAGTTTCGTAAGAAATTTTAAATATGACATAAATTAAAAAAATAAAGTAAAGAGTCAATATTCAAAATAAAATTTATATGAAATGAGTAATTCTCTACCAGTTCAGCTGTGTAGTTAATTCCCTAACAATGTATCCAACATTCAATTGAAAAACTTGGTGATAATTTTTTCATCATATAACTTGTTCCGAAATTCCTTATAAATCCGAGGTTGTTTCCAACTTTCCGAGCCCAAAGTAATCTAAAACAAATAAAGATGAGTGGGACGCGTGCATGGACCTTTATGTTCATATAAATGCTAACAATTTTCTCATTTTATGTGGAAATTGTAGGATGAGTTATTGTGAATATTATTTTTATATTAGTTGAAGGATTCTTTAGGATGCTGACTTGTTGTCAAGTTACTAATAATCAAGACGTGATCATATGAAAGTAAAACGTGTGGTTTTGTTAAAATAATATAGGAAGTAATTGTTTATTTGCTTAAAGAAATTGATATGTGATAGTCAAGTTTTTTATGGAACTATACTTAAAATGTTTATTAAAATATTTTTTATTTTTATTTTTAATGCTCTACATAAAGTACTATGCAAGCGAGAAAAGTGTTTTTATAATATTGTCTCAGAATACCCCATTGGATAAATATTTCATCTAAAAGTCAAACTAATAAAACTCTAATCTTTAAAATAATAAAAAAGAAAACACGGAAATTTAATATCAATTTATGAATGAAGTATTAAGGGGGCGGTAAAAAGTGTTAAGGCAGGTCATTCGTGAAGTTATAATGAACTTTTTAAATAAACCATCTCGCGTAAAAACACGAGCGGGCGTTGGTCTTCCTTTAATTTATAGCTGAACAGTTTTCGTTTTGAGTTATGAGCAATATAGAAAATGCTGCCTTTTCGCAAGTCTTCGTTTGTGTTAATGTTATTTAAGGAAGTTTCATCAAACGGTGTAGTTTGTAGATGTACTATTTAAATCATTACATAACAAAAAATAAACTTGAGAGTTGTCAAGGGACATCCGGATGGAACGAAATTCCTTTCGATTAATTAGTGAAGGAATTGTAATAAAATTTTATTTCTTCTAAGTTAAAATAATATTTTGTTTATTATTAACAAATATAATGTAATATAAACTTCAGTAGGCTCAATTTTAGTAATAATTGGCTGGTGGTAACTGAAGTAGGAAACATATGTTTGGGATTCTATTTTATTTAAATGTCTTGAAAAAACTGCATCAATGGTAGTATTATATTTACGGAACAGGAACACTGTCAGGATTCATTATTGTTATTATTTTTTATTATTTATTATGTACAAAAAACCTGTATACACTCAACAAAAATAATCGTCGCGACACCACACTGTTCAATGCGAAATAGAAAGATGAAACGAAAATAACTGGCTATAAGAGAGAGAGAGAGACAGACAGAGAAACACGCGCACGCCGCACGGCTTATAACTATAGCAAAACGTGTCGTTAAAACTTTTGGTTTTAATTTTTTCCCTCTAGCCAAGTCTATTTTTTGATTTCAGGACATCAACCATGACATTACTATTGAAATGTATGAAAGGTTTTTGACTATTGGAAAATTGTCAACCCAATAGGCAAACCAAATTACTCCCTTATTAGATATAATTTCTAAATATCTTTGTCTATACTGATAATAAAATGCTAAAGAAACTGTTTTTGTTCGCGTTAATCCATCCTTTATATCCTGAATATGTTCACTAATATCGTATCAAGTTTCGTATAATACCTATTTATCTATATTTCATTTCAGTTAAATAGTGATTCGTGCAAATTCGTGGTCATAGCTAGTATAATATTATACAATAATAATATTATAAAAAGAAAGGATTTGTATTTTTTTTTAAAACTTGGAAATTGGAAGAATATGAGAACTTTGAGTTCGTCTGTATTTATTTTCTATGTGTATGTAATATATATTGATGTGGACAAACTTGTGAGTAAAAGTAGTCTAACATATATCATTGTATGTACAATGTTATTTGAACTTTAGTGCCGTGATGTCATTAAGTGTTCATGCAAGACTGAACGTGGTTTGAATTAATCCGTGAAAATATTAACAGATCATTAAAAATATATGCTCTAATAAACATAGTTTTTATTGTTAAAAAAAAAAAATATTGATAATACTTTTAACTAGCTGTGATTGGATCTGGAAAATTGGCAAATGTCTCAATGAGCTTATGCTAGTAAGCCTAAGCTTTCCTTTTCAAACTCATTAAGCTAAAAACATACCATAACTAAGGTGTTTTTTGTATCAGTTTCACGTTTAAATTTTAACCCGCCAATACCCGAACCTGTAAGTCGTCATTTGACTTTGACTTGTAGCTTGAATGTTTTCAATGTTAACCACCTTCCGTAAGTCAACCATCTGTTTGTAAGATAACGGTGACTCATAGTTTATAGATGGACGTTGGTAACTCAGCGTTTGCTAAAGGATTAAATATAAACTAAGTTACTATAAAATTCTTAGATTATATGGTTTTTGGTGTCCTTCAGGAAATGTTTTATGAGATATTGTGGTTTTCATTGAAGTTGATTCTTTTTTCATTAAAATTACTTTTTGTTCCCATTTTCATTTTTCTATTCAGTAGCATATTTAGTCAAATATTTTTCGATAGACAATTCACCAAACTTCCATCTGCACTACGGGATATACAGCCCTCTAATAGTAAAAAACAAATTTCGATACAAAACTCTCGGCTGACATATGTGAATCTGTTAGAAAATGTCTAAGTATTTATTGCAGACTAAATATTTATTACAGACATATAAATACTAAAGATTACGTTTGATTGAGCGCACAAATCTTCCTGAATCAGCATCTGTAAGATTACCGCAGCTTTTCAAATATACATCCTCAGCTTTTTCCGGGCTTCGGAAAATCCAAATTTATATTGTTGTGTCTAAAATAATCTATACTATCATATTATACATTTCTTTGTCTTTCTTTTAAATATTTTAGACTCATTATTATTTACTTATTACTTATTATTATATATTTTACTTTACGTAATATAAAGTAGATAATATCCAACTTAAAAAAAATATTATGTGTAAGAAAAATATACCATTGATAATTGAAAAAGAAATATTTAAATAGACATTTATACAAGGGAAACTAAAAATTGAGCGTAATTGATGACTTTTTTATTATTTAACATGGAATGTGTTAAATAATAAAAAAGATTAAATGCTTTTAAGAGTCTGTTAAAGAAAATTAAGTCTGTTTTGATATTTTTTTTATATACATAAAAGAATAAATTTTTGTGGCTATAAAAAATTCTCATGTTTTTGAATCTGCATTGCAACACGGTGAATAAATGAAAAATAATTTGCAATTTATAATTGCAATAATAATAAATAATACGAAAAAGATAGCATATTTAATTGAAAAATGTCTCTCAACACTCAGAATTCGACACATTATGCAAAACCTGTTTCAAATAATTTCCATGCATTTAAAGTAGTCAGTGAATGCGCATTTTATAGCAGAGTAAGTAACGCGGTGTAGCGTAAGAATAATTCGTAGTGCTGCTACAGAGCTACGAGCTCCGTAGAACGGCTACAAGATAAGACTATGTGTCCGTTAAACCTTATATCTCGTAACCATAATAATTGTAGTTATTTATTTAATTATTCTGTTATAAAGACCTTGATAGTAGAAGAAACAAAAAGATCTAGTGAAGCCAGACGAGAGTAGAAGCTAATATTAAAAGATATCACATGAACTCGCTGAGAAAATCAAAGGGTTGACATCTTCGTCATTAAAAAAATAAAATGCTATCTGGAATTTGATATTATAAATATGATTTCGATAAACCTGTAACTGCTAATATTAAGAATTCGTAATAGAGATCTAAGGGGTCTTAAAAATAAACTAAAAACTTTTTTACATTCTAAAGTATTATGAAATCTAGTCTGACAATATTATCATTTACAAAAATAACATTAATTTTATAAAAGGTGGACGATGAATTTCTATTTTTTTACTATGTATTGTAGTTTATATTTCACATCGCGTACCAAACATCTGTAGCCCTAGCATCTGGCTCCAAGTGGGCACAAATGTAATAATACCACTAACCAGAACGTATGTCAGCTGTCATTCGCACTGAATGTCAAAATTGGAGCAGCAATGACAACATGACAACAATGTATGACTCAATATAATGAATCGAAACTGTGGATTTGATAATCTAAATATGGATATTAACGCTTAAATTATAATATTTCAGTTTCAACATTGGATGTTGGAATCAAACAAAATAGAAAATATTAATAACAAGGATTGTTTAAAATAATTAATTACTTATAAAATGATATATCAGTAACTAGGTTTGAAGGAACACTCCTGAGTATAACGACGTAGAACTTGTTTAGAACATCAAGATATTATAGTTTTGATATTCCTGCAAAATTCCACATAACCGAACGTTATGGGTTAACTATTTCAACTCTAATATCTCTTATATGATAAAAATCCACGAAAACAATGCTAAATACTACATGTTTCCTTAAATTCTCAGAGAGCAATTTAAACGAGAAATATCGGGCAATATAACCTTGTTTGTGTAAAATCTAACGCCTACACGGATGATCATAACTATTAGCAATAAATGGGGAATTGACATTACGCAACGTTTCGGATTCAGGGCATAAGGTGCATATATCGGTTACAACGACTTTGAATATTAAGTACCAGAATAGGCCTCCAAGGAGGTAGGAGTTATGCGACAAATGTGCCAAGTAGTAAGCGTTTTACGGGTGAGATGACGCGCTGAATCGAATTTGGATCACGTCGCGAGAACGGTTGACATCCTAAAGTCGACTTGCATAAATTTGCACAATTAAATGGGATTTGCTTCTTATTGTACTACTCAGTATTTAACGACTTAATATTGGAATGAAATTAACAATGTGTAAGTAAAATTAATCTACTTAGATTATCTTAATTAATCTCTTTATCTTTGTCTTGAAGCTTTGACTATATTGAAGCAACTTGAAGCTATTATAAAGACTGACAATAACGGACACGCTTTAAAGTATAATGGTAATATTCTCATAATACTTATTAAAATGATACTTAATCTATAAACTGAAGTGAATTTATTTTAAATTAAGAACATAAAAATCAGTACAATCAAGTCAGTTATCTATTACTTTTTCATAAGTTTCACAAAGCCAGCCTTAAAACATATCCTAAAAAAGTATCTCGCGGCTTCGTCCATGTAACGTAATGTTTCACAAATATGAAAGAATTTCTAAAACTCGTCCAAAAAAGTTTGAGTTTATTCTATAAAAACTTCTTTATTACTCCTAGTAATATTAGTAAAAAAATATTATTAATATTTGAAGCAAAATCAGATTCTGTATATTTAAATATCATCAATGGTCTTTATATCTTCTGTCATGAGCAACAATTTGTGGTGAGTATAATAATTAATAGCGTAAACGCGTGTTGCTTTTAATTTCTATGCTGAGTAAATATATAATAAAATAATTAATTTCTCATTAATTTGTATTTAGAAACTTACGTGGACATGAATTTGATTAATAGGATCTTGATTTGTTCCACACATAATCAAGATCGTTGTTGGTTAATATAACAACTTGTACATACCTATTATATAAAAAATATAAATTTGTTTTTTTTTGGAAATAATAGATAAAATATGGGGCAGACATTTCTGCATCTGTTTTATTTAGATGGAAATATGGAACAAAAATGGTTTTTCTGGCAGACGAATCTAGGAGCTATGGTGAATAAAATGTTAGTGAAAAGTGAATTCCACTGTAAAAAATAATCAAGTTTAAGTCTTCATAACTTAGCTGCTGTCAATAATGAAATGATGTGTTAAGCAGAAGTCTAAGTTATTGAAAATAAATCAAGCCTCGAAATTCCTCGACATCTTCAAGTGCCTCTCATACGTGACCGAAATAAGCGCAATTATGATCGTTTATAAGTTGTCTCGGAAATCGTGTTTCGTATAATTTCCTCATGATTTAACTTTATATATTACACAAAATATGTATTATAAAATGCTGTCAATTTTTGTTCTTTTATTCACGTTTAAACATTTTTAGACTTTTTCTATCATTACATATATATTTATAAAAAACAAAATTATATCATTTACACCCCTCGAAGCGCTGGCTTTTAATACCTGATTAATTAAGATTTCAAACAGAACAGAATAAATATATAAAAGGGTCAGTGAATTTTTTAAAATCAATCTATATCAGTATTTAATAATATTTTTAGTTTAATATACTACTATATATTATATATTAGTATTTATTAGACTATGAAGAACAAATTTAAGTGGGTAACAATAGCTGATAACTGTAACAGTCATGTATTCAGTAAATGTATGCAGTTGGGAACATTTGTTGCAATATCTGACACCGACAGCTGCATTAGAATGCAACTTGGAATATATGAATCATATTTGATCGTCACTTGTATCCGTATTAGTTAGTAATTTACGTCATTTTGTGGCTAAAGTTCACAGTCGTAAACATCCGGATTGTATATCCAAAACGGAGTGGCCATTAGGCACTATGAGTTGTAGATACTACCTATTAAGCTATTAATATTATAAATACGAAAGTAACAATGTCTCTCTGTCTGTTACGCTTTCACGCCTAAACCAAATATTCGATTTTGATTAAATTTGATACAGATATGGACTAGAGCTTGGGAAAATACATGGGATATCTTTTATTGTGATAAAAACTTAAAGTGCTTGAAATAGGGGATAACAGTTTATAGAACGTATACAATCGTTCAAATTTCTCCGCGTGTTTTATAGTTTTGTTCCTGTGTTTTCGTGTTAACAGTCGTTCAGAGCGATACCTTCTTTCTCCGGGCAATGAGTTCTGTACGCAATCAAATGTCAGCTACGTTAAAAACTGAGCTACGGAGCTGGCACTCAAGTTTTTCTTCTTCCTTAAATAACACTGTTTTTTAAACAACGAAGCAGTATTAAAAGTACGTAGTCTTTTGTAATTTTTGTAAAAACATAAAGTGCGTTGTCGACATTTTTGGGAAGAAAATTTTCTAGGCCTAATTTAAGTTGAATAAAGAATTCCCACGTACATTTCATTTTAGGTTAACATTTATCCAATTAAGCATGAAAAATATAAAGTAACTTTGTCAAGTTTTATTAATATTTAAGACTCTAACTAAAATTGCCTTACAACATTTTTTTGTTTATTTAAATATCTAAATATTTTAAAGGTTCGCGACTACTACGAAAAGGTGTTAAGGACACCTGCCTAAGCCTCCTTATCTTTTTAAAAAACCTAATCAAAAGATCTGCGATTAGTGCCTGAAGAAGTAGCAAATAAGTAAATAACCTAACCGTATTTAAAGTACTTTCTTGTAATTGTCAATACAACGTTTTTATGAATATAAATTAAACTTTATTAAAGTTTCCTCATAAAAACTGTAATAAAAGATTTGATCTCATTTTCTTTACAAAAGAACTCATACACTAAGCTGGGATAATCGGCAACATTATAAACAACTTGATAGCGTAGTTTTATGTAAAAATTGTGGGTAGATTTTATACGTATCTAGTACTATTAACGCCGCTTAATTTAATTATGTTGACATGAGTATCACGAACAAAGCCGGATTAAAAACAACATGTCGCAAACGCGCTTTGATGTACAAAGCGCATAAAAAATATAAAATTGTTTCTAAAACAATTATAATCGCGTTGAGTGCTATAACTTGTTGATAACGAAAGTTAGTTAATCTGATGGGTTTGTTATCTTAACAGGCTGGTCAATTCAGATTCTGAATTTTATCTCTTATTAATATCAGAGAAAAAGATACTAAACTGTGATGATTTGATTTGACAAGAACTTTGTTTTCAATACTAGCTACACTGCTTAAATTATTCCATGCATATACAAAGTGTATTCTACGCTAGGTTAATATAATTATAATTATTTAATAAATATCATTTATTTAATGTTATGAACTAACATTTTCTTAATTTTGCAAGTTTTCTAGCTGTGTTAGCTGACATCTTGATCAAATTAAGTCATCAATCATTCTCAAAATTTGACAATTGACTAGTTAACTTTGGCATTGAGAACTTTCAGAACATGGCTGTAACTTTACGTAATATAAATGCAAAATTAAGTGCTTTTTAAAGTAACAAAATTGTTTTGATGTTTTCAAAATTGTTTGTACTTATTCAACTCACTGATGTTAGTATCATATTATTATAACTTTTTTATTTATATTAACCTCCGGTTACGTCACAGTTTTATGGAATTATGGTGATAGAAAACATCAAAAAAACTATTAATTTTTTTCATGTTTTCTATCGCCATTTATGAAAGAATTCTTTTATTAAGATTTTCTCTAAAAACTATTTTTTTCTAAGTAACGTTACATTTATTTCATCAAGGTAGGTATGTGTAGATATCATTCCTGATATACATGTATTATGTTTTTTATTGGGTTATTAAAGATATTGTGCTATAACATATGGAAAATTTATCGAACTAAACCTGAAAACAGTTTATAAATAAAATATATGGGAGCTTCTCGATATTTTATTTAAGGACTGAGTTTAATACAATAGGAAGATCATATGAATGAGTCTCACGTTTACAGAAGCGAACTAGAACAGACTATGAATATATTTTAAAACTAGCGTTTGCTTCGACTTTGGACAGGCTACGCTAACTATTCCTTCTTACGGTGCGTTACAGGATAAACATTATTAAATTGTATCTATCGATGCAACTAGTTTACAGATCTTCGGTTGGGATCAGGATAGCGTCTGATTTTCAATTTTTTTTATTTAAGATCATAATTCGAGTTACGCATTTAAAGAAGCTTAATTCATTGTAAATATTCTACCTAGAACTTGGGCTTTTGCGGAAAGTTCGATCGTTTTTATTACAAAATTTATTTATCTCCGAGTCTGGATTGGGCGAGGTAACAAATGGTTGGTTGCTCTTGTTAAATTTCTATTAATTAGCAATAAACCAACTATCAAGAACTATAACCACCCTGATGGTGAAACTTTACAAAGAAGCAAGTCGTCGTTGTTCCGTCATATCAATTTAATATAAAATAAGTTGTAGGTGTAATCTTAACGTAATAAATTGAAGTTGCGTAACCCATAGTTGGCCACGAGGATGGCATTTCTGCATCTTTTTCACCGATCATTTTAGTTTTATAAGCTCTTGTGATAACTTGAAAAGGAAAACTGATCAGGGAAACACAAATCAATTTTAGGCAAGTAGGTCAGACTGCTGCTTAATTAATTTTTTTACTAAAACTTTTTCGTTACCCGAAAATTCGAAACCAGGAACGCCGACGCAACACGCCATATTTTCTACTTAGCTATGGAGTCGTAGGAAGATTAATCGTATATGATATTTGTTATTGTAGAAATCGCCCTTCTTACTTAAGGTTCAAGATATTAGATATTAATGCCCGTAGCAAAGCTTGATTTGAATTCGCGGAGAAATAAAAAAAATATAGATTTTAAATATCTGATATAATTTATTTTTTATTTTTTCTTTATTTTATTTTTTTCTTTATTTCAACTGTTGAGTTGACGTTTTATTTGGCTACCCAAACTAGGTGAGCGTTTTCGATTACTACTTAAATTGTATTATTAAGTATTGTTAAAAGAGTAGAAATGTTTCTTTTAAGATACTTGGACATTGTCAATCGTCTTAAGCGATTTATCTCTTTGAAACAATAATAAAACAAAGTTTCTATTTACTTGGAGATCCATTTTGATCCTTCCGATACGTGATCTAATCAAGAAGGGTCCTGAATGTAGTTAATTAGGCAAATACAAAGTTTCTGGACGTTTGTCTTTTCCCACTCAAAGATTGATTTGTTCTGAACAATGCTCAAACATATCCAACAGTACATACAGAAATTATACAAGACAAATAAACTAACTTTATCTGCACTTTAAAATCGATGTATAGTTTTGCTATTTAAATTTTACTGTTCTTTTTTTCGTTGTTCTTAAGTTATGAATATAAATATAATTACAACTTAATATTAAATGACAAGTGCTTTAAAATGAATTGGCAATATCCCGAGCATTTCATATTCGTGACGTGTGATAATTTGAATAAAGATAATGTTTTAAGCTCGTGCGCCAAATTTAGGTCAGCAGACGAATTGCCGTACCGCTGACTGCGATGAATACTCGGTAATGAAGCGATGTTATATGCTGAATGCGAAGTTTTTCAAAGCTCGAAGCCTCGCTCTTTGTAAGCACCTCGATTAGCCTTAAATTTGAAAGAACATTAGCACATTTTCGCAGAATTATTTTGCCCATTCATAGAATGAGCAAACGACTCTATTTGTGGCACGCAATTTGACACTTTTGATTGATAAAAAGGTGCTATGTGGATAAAAATTGTTGACGACAATGGAATTACACAAATCAATTTCAATTTATATCCAATCTACTTGTATACACTTATCATTATCAGTCTCCATTTAGGTGTAGTTTGGAAGTGTGATCTAAAAAACAAAGCAAAATCACATAAAAAATATACAAAAAAAACAACAACATAATTTTGATCTACAAACCTTTTTATATTCGATCGAATTCATATTTTTTGTTAATATGTATAAAAATTAAAATATTCACTAAATTCAAAACCTTTGTTGAAATGTAATCAACATTTTCGCACCGCCTTCATCAATTTACTACAATTGCCCATTTGATTTGATCCATCGCGATACCATTTCGGTTCAGTGCCCAATAACATATTAAGCGCAGTTTTTGTCAACATACGTTGTAGGTTTGATTAAAGCTATAAATCCCGGCAGGCGGTTATCTCTCGAATTAAAGCGACAGAGTTGGATTCAGTAAATTGCTGTTAACCGCTTTCTTTTGTGTCTTGTGAACTAAATAATTCAGTGGCTGTATTGTAATCACTGAATCGGGATACGGAATTACGACACGACCCAGACGTTACAAAATTAATTACATCAGCGTGTCAAAGCTTCGCTTCGAATAAAAGTTTATTTATCGATACTTGTACCATAATTTAATGGTATGAGGATAATTATTTATTGATATTTTTTGTAAAAAATATACAGACGAAATCCTTTCATATAGGAAAATTGAAAGTACCTTTAGACGTCATCAACTTACCATTAACTGTAACATAAAATAAGTTTTGCTTAGGAATGAACTAGTAGGTATGTTCTATAGAATAGCCTGTGTTCTTTCATATCTGTGGGCTGTCACTCATAAGACCCTAAAGATAGCATTCCGATGTTAATGACCGCGACCAGCGACCATCACGCACTGCCTTCGGCGCGAGCGAGTCTTACTCGCGGGTTTTTTTAGTGCCTCGTATAAATTCATACTAAGCAGTGGGTCGCTACTCGCGGTCACCGGTTGCAGTCGCCAACATTGGAATATTACCTTAATAGTTAAATTAAAATATTTAAAATTACATCCTGAATCTTAATTAGCGGTGCTGCTTATGTGGTAAATTTTAAAAATGTGTGTAACAGTTTTAGGATTCATCTATACCTGTATATTTTATTTCATCTCATACTTACATCTATATCTTCTTATGAGATTTTGTTATTTGTAAAATAAATAAATAAAGTACGCCTCTCTAATAACTAGGTGGTTGATTTATTTCTATAAAAAATATGAGTCATAATTTCTAAAAGTCTTAATTTTCTATGTCACTTACACTATAATTACGAATCTATAATATTAGTTGTTATTCGCAGGTGTTTCTAAATCTAGGACAAACATTAGCCTATTTATTCGATGCTTGAAGTAATCAAGATAGTAATTTGGTAAAAAAGATGTATATCAATTTTTGGCGACATCTGAAGAGGCAAATTTTAAATCGATAATTTGAATTATTTTTATCTACTGGATGGACTGATACGCGGCCAGGAGCTAAATTTGTAGGCTTCAGTTAGTAGCAAATGTAGCACATATATTGGGTAACAGCCAAATGTAATGCATGTATTTGCTCCTAGTTACACCGCTAACACTTTGGTTTGTTCATTTAAAAAGCTCTGCTAATATTTGTTAAAAATTAAATATTTTATAATCAAATATTTAACGTATATTTAACCTAATTACCTACCTAACCTAGTTAAAAATATTGATTGTTAAGTTTGCCTGGCATAAGAAGTTAAATCAAAAATGTTGGTAAATTATTTTTCGATAGCGTCAATGTAAAATGAATAAAATTAAATGATAAGGGTTATCCATATAGTAACCTGACCACTATACGATTGAAATGGATGAGTTAACTTATCAAACAATCGATAATAAACTCATGTTTATATTAACAGTGCTTTTAAAATTGGAATAGAAATTCATAAAACTTTTTCTTGATCTGTCAAATAAGGTTAGACAATAATAAAATAAAAAATTAATATTTCATATTATTATTTCAGTTCGAAGTCATTAACGTTCTAATTTTTAATTTGATCAGATACTGTAGGATTTCTTATCGTTAGATATTTCAATACTATTTCGCCTTTTCATAAACAACGTAATTGAGGGCTGTTGGCAATTAATTCAATATTGCACGTTTTAATCGCATTAATCAAATTTGCGCTATGATATCAGTCTTTAACAATGACGATAATTCACATTCAAAATAATTAATTTACGTTTGTAGCTCATTGTTCGAATGAAGCGTAAATAAACCCATGTAATCTAATTTAGTAGCGTATTCTATTGAAGGCAGGGCTTTAATTACATTTGTTCAAACAAGACTAGCTGATTGACTACTGCGGGTTACCGGCACATCTAGATCTTGTTTATCTACCTCTCTGGATAAATAATACTATTGATTAAAATTAACTGCACTTCAAAATCTTGAAAATATTAGTTTAAATTTCATCGATCGACTTGCATCTTTTTTGATGTAAAATTAACTTTTAACCAAAAATACGTTTCTTTTCCTTTTGACAGATTTGTAATCTATGTATTATTAAAGTAGCAAGTTTTAATATATTTTATAATTACATTGTTTAGGAACCTACTGACCTCCCATAGGAATTTCTTTGTGATTGTATCCTAATATTTGTGCATAATATGGTATGGTCATATGGTGTTAAGGACATATTATGGCATTCTGTAGTTACGAATGACCACAAATCAGTCCACAATATTTTTGATAGCGTCTGCATTAAGTATTTGTATAAAAAATCTTACAGCATCTCTGGTGGTCAAACACAAACTTACTTCACTACTATGGAATTGACATATTTCCAATAGTAACAAACCTCTTTTGGAAATAAACTAGACATTAATTGTAATACGGTCGTAGTCATATACTCCCTGAGCAGATTTTGTGATGTCTATAATTTATGAAACTCTAGAGTCTAGGGTATTTAATTTGCAATTATAATTAAAATCTATTTTTTCGTGCTTACTCTTATATTTTCTTTTAAGACATTCTGTAAAAGTTTAATAAGAAGTATAAGAAATAACATTGTAAGAGGTATATAAAATACTAAGAATATTTCACTGTTAGGCCGGATATCAGAAGGTAATGTATAATAATAAAGAAGTTATAAGAGAATCCAATTGACGATATCATTTACAAATTCTGTATTTTGAATTCATATTCTCTAATAAAGCGCGTGGCAAAAAGTTTCTTCACTAAAGAGGCCTCACGCAATTCACAAAAAACTTATTGATATATTATCGTCATAACATAAAGGTTATGTTATGTAAACAAAGGTGTATTCGTTGTGAAATCGTCTCACAATTAACGGTGTTAAATGCTTCTTCGCTCGCAGCAATAAATTACGGTCACAGTTGATCCCATTCAGCTGATAAATCAAACGTTGGATCGAATGGAAATTCGATTATGTCCTTTACATTCACATTATGTCGCGGTCAGTATTGCTATGGCTGTTTAATTTAATTGTTCTTACTACGTATTAAAATAAAATATTAAAGCAGAATCAATCGAGCTGATAATATAGTGAAAAATATTGAAATGAAGTGCCGTGGCCTCTTATTAGGGCAGATAACTATTAAAATCTATTTCACTAATATTTATTAAAAAAAGGGTCAACAAGGTTCTAGGTTAAAATAAACTTATGAATGTTGGGAGGGGTACCTATTATAAATTTGACGTGTCTGGGTGTCTGTCTTTAGTGTCGAAGCTCCTAAGTGAATCGATCGATTTTGATGCGGGTTTTTTATGAAGATCTACTCATTCATGGGGTACCTAAGTATTTGTAATTAATATGTCGGGGGTTTGTTTAATCCTCAATTTTTTTTTAGTTTTGTCATGTTTCTTGGCACCTATTTAAATTAAAGACCACATCTCAACCTAACATAATACGACCCCAACAAGATAGAGATTATAATTTTGTTTGAATAAAATATAGTTTACATTAATAGTGTGCTGAGAAAGTAGTTTTCTTGAGTCGAATATATATTTCCATTATGATGTTGCAGTCATTTTATTACAGTTAAACAATCCGCAATATTAATAAATCGCAATAAGTAACATATACGAATATTACTCTCATTTCGAGTTAAACTTTTAAATAGTTGCCAGTACGGAGAACGTAACTTTAAATTATCTCTTCGAAAGTCAAATGAAACTTCGGAATGTATTATGAAATAAATAGCAAATAAATACCGAAAGACAATGCATGGACATTGCGAGCCGAAAATGTGGTTCTACGCAACTTTTCACATAAATCAGAGGCTAACTTTATTCAAACGACTCTCTGGCGACATTCGTTTGGATTCTACGTCAAACGAAACTTGGTATGGGAAAGCCAAAAGTGGGCTACTTACTTTAGACTTAGTTTGTCTTATGCACACATACGTTTAAGAGTGAGGAATTCAAATCCATTTAACTTTTTAGTTCGTGACTTTTAAGTAACTGAGCGTGTTTCAAAAAAGTATGAGTTCATTAGAAGTTACGAAATGCACATCTTTAGAAACATACGAGGGTTGTTATTTCTTTCTTGTTTAAGCTGTCTTCGAGTTGGTAAGTAAGTTAATATTCTCTTTTGAACACTCTTAATGCTTTCGTCATACCTTCATAGTTAAATCAAAAGCTTCTACTCGTAAATAGTTACACATTGTAGTAAAATAATAAATGTTTTAAAAAAAATACTATATTATTTAAAGCTTATCTTGGTACTTTCTTCTAAAATTAGACGTATTTGAAATGTCATATACTGTATCGTAACAATATAGAATGCCTTTATTAATAGTTTTACGGCAAAATCTAACCACTCTGGACGATGACTTAATAATAATTCTTAGTTAGGATATTTATTTAAAAAAGTTTTCTCCTAAAGATCTTCCCATAATAAGACGCTTAAGGCTTATTATATCTACTAGCTCTAATTATGTCATTTTTTCTAATACAAGATTAATAATTTAAAAGTGGATTTTCTCTCTCTCTCTCTTTACCAATATTGTGAATACGCTGATCAGTTCTGAAAAACTTGGATGTGTAGTAGATTTTACGTTAAAATAAATTTTTAGTTTTTTGATGAGAAGCGCTTATATAGGTGCGTATAAATGATTGTTGAAACCTTTCACATCTATTGCTGTGAGCACAATGAAAATCCTATCTATTTTTGTAAGCTGTAGATATTTGGGAACCAATTTTTGTCTCGAGTTATTGAATTCAATTAGGATCTATTGTGATACATTTGAAAAGCGGTCGAAAAGTTTTTCAAAAGAACTTTTCAATATTTTATTATTTATTCGGCGTTATTAGAAATACTCTATAAAATTGAATTACAGCGATATAACTCGATTATGAAGAACCATATCATTGTAAGAACATCGACTGAGACTTTAAAAAGGTTTGTACTTTCGAATTTAAGGTATTTTTGGATTTATAACATACTTATTGATGCAAAGGCGGGATTGCACTTATTTTTTTTCATAGACCAAGAAGATTTAACCAATACAAGTATCCTTAATAATCATTGCATTTCTTTTTACCTTATTTATTTACCACAACTTGGTACTGCTTTGTACGCTCATTAGTACGTTTTAGAAAAATTGCTACAAAATAAACGAAAATATAAAATTTCTTTATAAATTGTTATTCAGCAAATCGTGGTGGGAACAAATCAAATATCAGCCGTTCTTCGGTCACGATGTAAGTAACCCGACTATTTTTAATTTCCTCTAAAATAATGTATATTTTTTATATTTTAAGTTTATATTATATGATAGACCGTGAATAGTAGAATTCTTAGTCTTTTTATACATGTTAGGTAATATAAGACGACTTTGTGCTGTTAATAAAATAAAATAAAAAATAAAGGTCAAAGTAATCTTCCTTGCTCAGTTCAACTTAAACATATTTTGTTACGTACCTACACGTGTAAAGTCCTCTGAGAAATATAACTAAAAACTTTACAAATGTAGGTAAGTTTGTAAGTATTTCATTCAGTCAGTTTTAAAAATATTTCCGTTTAAGGATTAAATATTTATGGGTAAGTATATTTTTCTGATATTAATCAGTTTCTAATAAGCTGATTCAATTCCATATGGCTTAGGGAGCATTCGTAAAATTTAATACACATTGTTTATAAGTTTTCATAATTTTTAGATTTGTTTATTTCGACTATATAGGAAATTGTGCTCTCTAACCCTTCTATGATTATAAAATACAAAATCAACAATGAAACAAAGCATAAAAATATTTCAAATTACCAAACAAAAAGGTTCATTGTCTTCTAATAAAATGTTCTTATCTCGTTAATTAAAACTTTGTAATGGTTAAGCTCTAGCCAGAAGTAATAAATGCCTCCCAGAATACTGATATCCATTATACTTGAAAAGTCTAACTTAGTCTTCGTTTAATTGTTCGTAGGATGAAATAGTAACATTAAGCAGACCTAATCTGACAACGTTCGCAGCCATTTTGAATTGGAGGGAAATACTGCACATGTTCAATTAAATCTTATCTGCTTTTACTGCATTCATATTGCAATTCCAAAATGCAATCGTTGATGCGCTATGCGATATTGCAAACATTGTATTTTTCAATTATAACGACGCTTGCAATTCAACTTCTACTTATTAAAAGGGAATATTGGGAACCGTCCTTGCATAAATGTATAGTAATATGACAATGCTGAATGCCCGACAAGCGTGCCACCTATGCCATGTTTTTAATACGACTTTCATTGTAATATATTTGTAGAATATAACAGGAACGGATATCGGAATAACACCATTTAATAAATTTAAATAGGATCAGTGCCTTCAATTTTTTTAAATTTTACAAATTAAAGATATAAAAATATTATAACTGACGCGGTTACGTATATATTTCAAATATGTTGTAAGTTTGGATTAAGTGGATAATGAAATAGAAAGCTATTTTGTTAATACAATGAACAGTGAAACAGATTGAAATTTAGTGACAATTGTTTTTTTTAAACTTGCTAAGTGTTTATTACCCGGGATTAAAACCAAAAACGCGTAACCCTCTTAGCGTTGAAGAATATTCTACAGTACTTTTATATTATCAGTTAACATATTACTTACGTTAACTGATCCTTAAAAAATCTATACATAGTGATCTCTTCTGACTAGTGTGAGTATATGTGACGTATATATACGTAAGCCAAAAGTAAATACGTGTTAATTAAATTGGATATAAATACAGATTCGACATTTATTTAAAGTTTTGGTCTAAAATCTTTGTAAGCGTCCAACTCGGTTCAACAAAAGGAATAGGTACATTTACTTTTAGTATTATTGTAATAAGTAGGTAAATGAAATTCACATCAGGCACCGGTAGGTCACAAACAGGATTTTAATAAAAGTTAAGTTATTCAATAAAAGCCCGCAGATTGGACCCTTATTCGTGATGGATTTCGAAGTTGAATTCTTCCGATTTTCTTGCCAAGGAACATAAAGTAATAATTTACATTTGTATACCATATACATGCCTATTTATGTTCCCAGTAGGAGCATGAACTCTCGGTGTGCAGCAGACGCATATGCAAGAAATTACTTGCAATTGTATGATAAGTATAACATATCTATAAAAACATCTTTTGTAACAATTTTTTTATAATTGTAACCGCTTTATAAAAAAATAGATTAACCTAAAAAGTTAATAGAAATTTGCCTTATCTATGCAATAAGGTATAAAAAGTAAATTCTGTAACCCCTAGTGTGGCATAGAACAGACACATTTCTGTATCTGTTTAACAGATAATTTTCTTTACAGTATGTGATCAGCCTTATGTGCTTACCCAAGCGAATTTAACATTTTTTTTTCCCGGGATTCAAACCCAGGACCTCCAGCGCAACACGCAGACGCGTAAAACACTTAGTCCTGGAGGCGGTTAGGTATAATGATCCAATTTTGTTAGCAAATTTGATATAATTCAGTATCAAACATAGTACATACTTTTTATATTGCAATGCCAAATGACTAGAGTCTAGAAGACAAATCTCAAATTCATAGCTAGTGATTTTCCATTTATTTTGTCCATTTATTATTAAATTGGTAAAACAAGAGATGTACTCCAGTGAATTCTATTTTACATAAACGTGAAATGAAACGTTTTCTTGTGTAAATATTTTCTTGGTAATATTAAGATTTATATTAAGACACAGATGTTATAAGAAAGGTAAATACTAAAGAATCTTTGTACTTAATAAAATACGGATAAAATACGGATTCATATAAATGAAGCCTCTAGCTGAGGTATTTGTTAATTTAGATTATCATATTTACATACGAATATAATCGAAGATTTACACTATGAATGATCGATTATATTCGTTAACGATCGATTATATGCGGCATTGACCAATAATAGCGTTGCAATAGGTAATCTGCGTCAGAATCTACAGCGAATTCTCTAACGTGATGTATAGAATGCACCTGCAATTTGTTACTGAACCTACAAATTACGGTTTGTTTTTTGTAAAGTATGGTTAGGACCTACCATCTCCAGTCATTCTTCCTCCATCTCCAGAAGTCATGGGTAAGGCACACTGGCAAATACTAAAAACTCTGTTTTCAACGTGATAAGAATCTGCTCTCCTCTCCGAGCCTGTCTGTGTGAACGGACCCTAACCAAACATAAAATCAACCTTAAATTGTAAAATAAAAAGAAGAACAACCAAGAAATAAAAATTACAAATTTTTTAGACCGCGCAAAGCATCCATCGCCTGGCGATGATAGATACTTATGGAGTCATGAAATCTTATATATACAATTCTCGTGCCATAGTGTTAGTTAACTTACTCCTCCGAAACGGCTTTACTGATTTGTACCAAATTTTATATGCATATTCAGTAGGTCCGAGAATCGGCTACTATCTATTTTTTATACCCCTAAGTGATTAGGGTAGCCCACCCTAAAAATTAATGGCCATTTAATACGTCTAAGTATAGGATATGTGTGTATATTATAAGATGCCGTCTGGTTCTTAACTAATACACTACATGCAACTATAACATTTGTATAATACACACAATTATGTTACATGAACCCTTAGTAAGCCGTGAATGTTTTTTTGAGAGGTGCATATTTCTATAAACAACTTATAATCATAATCAAATTTTTGTATAAATAACATGGACACATTCCATAATAATTCTTTTTACATTACAAAATACAATGCCGGCAAGATTAAATTTAGGAAATAAGGCATTTCCCCGGGGTACAAAATGATTTATGACTACAAAACAAAGAATCTTAATTTGGCCAAATAAAATTATCTTTTAAAGTTGAGAAAACATACGGAATGCGAAATAAGTCAAGTCAAAACTCTTTTCGAGATAACAAAGAGTTGGAGTATGAAAGCGTTCTGGCTTTCGCTGCAGTGCCTACTGATTTATTTGAAAAGTTATCTCCTGAATTCTGAATATATTCGGACAATGTTTAGATTCAAACGTGTTTCTTTAAAAGTATCGAACGTTGGATTTATTTATGGCATCAAAATAAATTTGAAATAATTTTGATTGATTGAAATTGATTTTTAATTATTTTCAAAAAAGGAGTAGGTAGAGTTTCAATTGAAGTACATTTTAAAACTTTATTCAGGTTTCATTCTTAAACTTCATTCCTATAGGTAATTTTATTGCCATTATATCACATTTTATTTTTATCGCTGTCATTTAAAAAAATACATTTAAATTTAAAAATACTGATCGAAAAACGCACTAAAAAGTGAAAAATAAATTTGGTAATATAAATGAACCTACTACTACTATAAGTAAAAAGACGTAAATAATGTTGATAAATAAAATTGTTGATTTACGTCTTCTTATAAATATATAGTAATTATAGTAGTGTTACCAAATATTCATACTCTTAAATAAAATTAAACTATGACATGCACGCTCTGACTTTACGCCCACCTTCAGTTACTTAATTCTCTGTAGCTCCAGAACTGTACATTGGATCTTATTGACTTTACTACAATATAAGATGGAAATATAATTGCTAATTAAATAATGTGTCAATCAAGAATATAATTGCTTATTTTATCGAGAAATAGGGACTTAAATTAGACGAGGTAAAGCGTATCTACGCGTGTATGATCGTCTTTTACCCGTTCAGAAGGTTGCCTCCTTTACCTCAAAAATTTGGTTTAGATTTCCACTAAATTTAGTTGAGATCTTTTAAATGCACCAGGTAATTAGTTAAATGAAAGTATTGAAGTTTACCTTAATTTGATATATCATGTATCTTTGGACTTCCAAAACCTCTACATCTCTAAAACTGTTAGTCTAGTTATAATAATTCTAAATAATAATTATTATAAATAAAATAATGAATTTAAAAACATCTCATTTATTGACAAAGGTTCACATTTCATTGGGTGTTATGCAAATAAGTACGACACGGTCGCGCGAATTTCACCGATTTCTCGCCTGATTGTGAAACTATTCTTTCAATATCCTGAAAACTATTATTGATTGTAAAAAATGGGACTAATTCAACGATATACTCTTCGATTTGACTGAATTAGTTATTGTTTTATAACTAATTCATTCAAATCAATGACGTAGGAGTTGAACATCGGAAAAAAATACACGTCGAATTAATCACATCCTTTTTGGCTTTTTTGAAGGCCTGTTAAAAACTATTATTAAAGACTATGGACAAACTGAAAAAATAAGAGTTTTTTATATGAAACGCACAAACACGTGTATTGCCTATAAATTCCTTTTAAGCTGTAATTCAGTATACAATATTTGTCACACAAAGGCAATAGCGGGTGAACTGCAAACCGTGCTAAAGTTATTATTATCGAGTTTCAGCATTACCTTATATAACTTCTACTTGCAAACATTTGAATAACCTAGCAGATTTGTATTACAGAAACAAAGGAATGCAATTTGACTTGTTTCATAACTATCGTTTTAGTTACATATTGCGCTCGATTCGATTTCTCGAACGTTTTCAACAAATTTAATTGTAGTTGTTGGTAAATATTTCTTCTTCAGACTCTGTGTTGCTGAAGATCGTGTTGGTGCCTGCATAGATGCTTTCACCCTTGGCTGTCTCAGTGCCTGGGTTATGGTAAGACTTGTAAGGGCCTTATCTCTGGCGAGTAATGTGTCTAGTTTCCTATTATCACCCTCCCGGCACATATCCTTCTTCAGATTATTGGGTTGTTATGTGTCCAAAGAAACACAGTATTCGTTGATGGCACATCAAAGAAGATTGAAATATCCAGCTGTCTAAGTATGATTTTGTTATTTTTGCAATGTGTGGGATTCGAACAATAAAGACATTAAATAACCATTCAGAAAAAAGTACCTATTTTACCCTTAAAAACATATATTTTCGATAGTTAGTTTTTTATATAATCAAACTTTATTAACATTTTTATAACTAACAACAATAAAAAACGAATCCGAATAATTTATATCCATATCAAATAAAATTTCACTAGTTTACAAAATCAAAATAAGATCCGCTAGTATCCTATCAGTCATATATATTTTATTTTTAGTACAGATAAATATTTTTTGGAAAAATTAAATGTTTGTTGGAATGGATATTGTAATTTATGTCACACCAGTGGCACGCATGGCGGCCCCAGTATTTTAATTACACACTAGCGAATTATCACTACGTGGTTGGTAGTTTTCAAGCTACGAAAACAATACGACTGTTTATTTATTCTATTGTGGATTTATTCTTTTTTTTTGTTTGAAAGACGACTTAAAGACTGAAAGAAAGAAAGAAAATTATTTATTATTCTCCCTTAATAGGTTTAGACAATTAGGGCTCTACTAATAAAAATATTCTATACAGCATTTATTCCATATTTATACCATGTGTTGCAACGGCCGTGGTCACGAGAAGAACTGGAGAGTGCTGTTAGTGTAAAATGAGGGTATTGTTATGTACCATCATTTGATGTTGAAGAAACGCAGGGCTGCTACTGCGGCACACAACATTAACGGTGTCGAGGTAAATAAACAATGTTTCTTTGCGCGATAAATCTCGCTATATTTAATAATAATAAGTATAGCATTACAACACGCAACGGTTGTTGAGTCTTTTGTAAACTTAAAGATTTCTTGTATTATATATTCTTTTATTAACTTATTTAGATAGATAACATGACTTAGGTATGTCAATAAGAGAGACAATATCTTTTGGAGTGTTTATATTTTAAATGCCGCCAATGTCACTCAAAATCTTAAATTGTCATCCCTTATAAAATTTAGTCTTCAATAAATTTTTGTTTGCTTCCAATTAGTATACCTAATATAAAACTGCACGAATAAGCTTTGTATGTAATTGAAGCGTACACTCATTGTAAATAGATGAAAAAAATAATCGATATTCCATCAGGTTCGCGTTACATAAAAATATTACTTAAAAAATGTTTCATAGAAACAGGCCTGCAAATTGAAACACACATGAATGGATGAAAATATTATTAGAGTTGCTATCGTATCAAGTTTGACCTCATTTCAAATCCAAGTGCGAATCTATAAAGCTGTATTTTCAAATCTACGTGCAAGTGTCAATTTATGTATCAGCACCAAAGGAAAATATTGTGGGGAAATGTGGATTTATGGTAGAAAATATTCATCGCCTCTCAAAGGAGACGTAAGTGCCTTAAGATCGAATT
This sequence comes from Aporia crataegi, assembly GCA_912999735.1. NCBI lineage: Eukaryota > Metazoa > Arthropoda > Insecta > Lepidoptera > Pieridae > Aporia > Aporia crataegi. The sequence continues at coordinate 2,401,461 of OU538742.1, forward strand.
TCTGCTTCCACGAGTGTGTTCAAATGCATCGTTTTCTAACAATTATTGGACTGTAAAAAATTCATATTTTAACAGATTTTTTATGCAAAGAGTTTTATTGTAAATTTATATAAAAATATGTAATAATGGTTGAATATTATTAAATAGTTATAAATTATTTTTGTGTATTTCTAAATATATTTGGTAGTATTTTGATATAAAAACAATTTAATTCTATATTTAAAGTCTGTATCCTCTGGTAGGTCTGTTTCACTCATGATTTTCTTTACCTACTGGCTAGTAGGATAGGGCCATAATGAGTGCCTTCAGTGCCTACCCAACTGAAACATTGTTTCACCAGAATTTGAACGTTGTTCAAATCTCGAACGATTATTCCACGAGATTTATCTCCGTAGAACGCAGTACATTTCTTAAGGAAGCAGATCGTGGAATGGCCAATTTTAAGATTTTATCCAGACAAATACATATACTTGCATATTACATATACAATAATTATCATTGTACTCGTCACTAAATATGACATTAAAATTAGTTTGAGTGATACAGTCGGGTGGCCTCGAAGGCTGTCTTATTTTGTGAATACATTAGCCGTACCGTAACAAGCTGAGCTCGTGACCCAAAGACCCTTAGGGAAATTATTGCGCCACTCTGCACCATGATACGGATGATAAAAATGTTTTCTGTTTTTAAGCTCATTTGTGGTTTTATAGTTTATTACATATCTATATTAGGTACCTATAACTAGTATGACCAAATGAAGTTCGTGACTTTGTCTGTGTGAAATTATATTAGTTTTTGTTGTATTACAAAGTTTCACTCTGATTAAGGCATGATTTATTAATTATTCCAATCTATTATTTAAGACTTTATCCTCGTGGGCAGGTAAACTATAGCCCACTCGAGAATAGGCCAGCTTTCTATCGGTTGAAATAATTTTTAAAATCTTTCTAATCTTTCACTAAGTATGCAAAATTATTTTAAACTGCCCAGTAATTTTGTGTGATGCCCAAATACACACGGTAACATGTTTATAGATGGAAAAAGAGCGTAAGATTTGTTCCATATCCATTCCTTATTTTGTTTATAGAATTTTAAACGTTCGACAATAATTTTGATATGAACATTATACGAACATGCAATGCAGTACGAATAACATTCATGCATTATCCCTGGTTAACAATGTTTAAATTTATCTTTTTGTCACATTAAAACTTTTGTAAAGTTTAATTTTTATCTTTGCATTCGGAAATTTGTCCTGGATATGAACACAGGAAAAAATTTCCAGAGCTCTATGCGCAGTGAGTAAGTAATATTGCAGCCCTATTAATGAATAATTTTCGATTTATTTGAGAGTCGGTATTGCCTTAATAATACCACAGGCGGGTTATTTAAGTGTCCAATAAATTGTTAACGCTTCATATCAGCTAATATATAAGAGCGTGCATAAATCATGACCCTAATCATTTTAGTACACTTTACGTCGCTTCGATAGAAGCTTTATTTTCCTGGAACATGCGTAATTTATAATAAAACATGATGATAGAGCCTCACAAGCATGTTAAATTGAATTGATTTATTGTTATTAGATGTCAATTAAGGTCAATTAAAAAGTCTCTAAGTATGATAAACCATAGTATATTTCAACATCTGTTTACAGATGATTAATATAGGCAAGTAGGTGATCGTTTTTTCATGTCATGGAAATCAAACCTTCAGACGTAATGAATGGAGCTACTGAGCCGGTTAAATAAAAAAAAGTATTAGTAGGTATTATGTTTTGTATATTATTTTAATATCATATTTTGTGTATATTTTTCTTTTCTTCGACGTACCTGTATTTAATTATTAATAGATTTTAAACTTCACTTTGATTTGATAGATTCTTTTTTTTACTTAAAAAGACCTACAGAACTATGATAAACTGGTTGAGAAAATAAGGTTATGAAAAAATACAATGATTGTTCGCATTTTAATTTCGTATGCGGTTCTTTATTATTTTACCCAGTTTTACAATTAGGTATTTTAATTCATGTAAAGTAAACAGCCTCATTAAAATGAACATTTTAAGTACTACACTGAGTTCGGATGCAATTAAACCATTGCAGTTGTCACGTTAAATTATACAATAATGCATATTATGTTAAAACTGTCTTGTTCAATGTTGAACTGATATTTCAATCACATTGCTGTAAATTTCTTCTTTGTTCAAAATGTTAACTGTTCTTAGTAATAAATTGCAAGATGACGAACATCTATAAAACGATACAATATATGTAAAAAACAAAAAATTATTTGTGCCATTACACATTACTGTTTAATTTGTATGATTTATTATCTATGCATAGAACTTGTCTTTATAGGTAAGTGAATGTTAATTATAATGCGTAAGTACTTAAATGAAACTTTTGTTTTTATAGAAAAACGCAGTGTCTTTATTGAAGTAGAAATAATATAACATATTTTAAATAAGGTCATCATATTTGTAAGGGTACCCTCGCTTCTCAATAAGAGCAGTATTGCATTTTTTATTTTATTTTAAAGACCCATTTATGGAAAATAATACAATGATTTAATATTTTTTAAGACTAGATCCATAAACGAATATTTTATGTTCTTTTCCATGGTCATGGTATATTTACCAAATACTTCAAAACGACCAGTGGTTTCAAATTAAAAATAAATCATAGTAAAAACTAATGGGTTCGAAACAAATAAAGCCAGTGAATGAAATATATAAATAAGGAGGAAATGTCGAGTGAGTCCATTTAATCAACGTTATAATAACGTGAGTCGTGACAAGAAATAGAAAAGGGCTTGCGAATGACGTAATTAATTAACGAGTAATTGCTTGAGCTTTATTTACCGACTTCGAATGGAGGATTTTGCATTTGGTTGTTTTATAATGTTTGTTGTCTTAGCTTTTTATCTCTGAAACGATTTGGATTATTATTTCTTTGTTCGATGAAAAGGTAAGATTTTATTTGTGACTAAGTGGTTTACGCCGGAAGTCCTGGGTTTGAATCCCGAAGGGACAAATGAATGTTTCGGTTGGGTAGGCATAGAAGTTTGATCACCTACTTGCCTGTAAAGGAAATGATTAGTGAAATAGTTACAGGAATGTGTCTGGCCCATACCTTACTAAAATATTACGGGACTTAACTTTTTAAAATGATAATTTACAAGTAGGCCACAGTAGGGTATCACAACTCGACTTGAAAAATAGGAGGACTTCTGAATTCGGTTAGGTTTTATAATGTTTCTTACGCTACTCTTTATTTCCTACCAAGTAATCTTTCTTTTTGTTTAAATTTTTTTATAAGGTATTATATTTTTTATAATTTTTATTTGATTAAATTTTTTATAGTTTATATGATGATTTACATTTAAATATGACATTGATTGTTCTAAATTTCAAAGGTTTCGCGAATGTACTCCCAAAATTCTTGCAGCATAGTAATATCGTAGCTAAATCTAAAAATTAGCCATTTCATTATCTGCTGGGTCATATGAAAGCTAGCCATATCATTTAAGTCAATGTTTCATGAAATGTCCATTAACGTAAGGTTCTATCATTGACAGATAAATAATCATAGCCTGGGGATATCATGAAACGTTCGCTTTGAGTTGGCCATATCAGGTAATAGTGGTACGATTGATATTATGGCCAAGCAGATATGAAATAGACCAATTTTAAGATCTGGCGACGACACTACTATGAAAGCCGGCATGATAAGATAAATGCATTATCATTACGTAAACTTTGTTAACAATTTGGGATCCACTCTACCCTTAGAACTTTGTTTTGTTACCCAGTTTGTAGTAACTGCTATGCAATTTGTTATATGTTTATGGAGTCATAAATAAGTTTAACGCAATAATAAGAACTAAGCGTTTTATTAAGCATTTGTTGCCGCGCACCACCACTCTTGAAACCAGCTGCCTTCACTGGTATTTTCGAACCATTAAGACTTAGGGACCCTTAAGAAAAGTTCGTACCTCTCTATTGTAACGCATCTTTGGCCCAACTGGTCTTAGAGCCATGTCAAGGCCATCTTGTCCATGAGCGGCGAACCGCATTTCATAGGTGAGCCGCCTGCCCATTTGCCTCCTGTTCCATAAAAAAAATAAGAAATCGAAATAAGCTCGTGTGTAACATAATTAAGAAGTAATTTGCCAAGCTAAATTTATTATTAATAGACTCACGAAAATTGTTAGTTTCCCAATTATTCTGGAGAAATCATTTATAAGGCTTCGTTTCACTAAGTTTTAGTCGCTATTGTGTATAATAATGCTATTATCGGTTGAGTAGAATTCTGTTTTTTCTTATTTATTTATTAGCACAACAGCAGCATTTGTACTAATATTATTAAAATTAAATTAAAAAAGAAATAACGTAAAGGAATAAATTCAAAACTTTCTTTTATAAAATAACTCAAAACAATGAAATAATATTTTTACATATGTATATACAAACGAGCAACATGACCCAACCATAATATAACTTTTTTAACCAGTTTTTACGCCATCAGTCTTAATATACGTGTACAGTTAATATCAAGTACAAGATACAAGTTCATTGCCCGAGGACCGCCAATAAGTCCATAGTTGACAATTGAAGTATCGTTCAGAAAATTCAAATTCGAGGAAATCCTTAATTGCATATTTTAAAAGAAAATTAAAATCAATTTCGATGGCATCAATATTCCATTTTCCGTTCGTTATGATGGCATGCCGACAAAGAGACTTTATTGAATAAATTAAAATATATTTGAAAGCAAAAGCTGTTAAGCATGCACGGCTCGGAGCTTTTTATTTTAATATCGGTGGCTGTTATTCTTTACAATATACTTACTTAATTGAAATTAACAGTGATCTTTATCGAATTTTCAACTTCGCATTCGATACGTATTTTCACCACGGATTTTATTAAAGGTTACATGTGGAATAAGGATCAACATTTTTAAACTCGGATACACATAGTCATTGATCAATTAAAGCAGTTTAATCAAGAGTCGTTCTCTCTGTTAATAACATAAACACTTTATTATACAGGATTTTAGGCAGAAATAGAGCTTAGAAGCGACATATTGATTTCACTGACTTCGTTTAAGCTAACAACTCTTCTCATACGCAGTTTTGGATGTACTTAAAAAAATATTTACAAAAATACAAAGGCTTTTTATGTATTTAATATTGGTTTTTGAATTAAAGATTATTTCTTTTGCATAATACCTACATTTATTATCTTACCTATTTCTAATACGAAAAATTTTATTCTGTACATAACGATATGTTTTGGAACTATCCAACATTGTGTCTTGTGAACGTGAGGAAAATTTAAATGTAACAAGGAAAACTTCACACAAAACCTTTGAGTTTTATTAAAAAATCTCAGAAAGTATTCAAGATAATATATTATTTTTCTTGGCAAAGTATGACTCCCTAATAAGCATCTCCGAGAAGAATATAAGTCTTGAGAAAAGATAATAAGTACCTACCTGACTCTTTGTGTGTAAACGGCTCCGAGATTTGAATATTATCAAAACGAAACAATCTAAGTTATGACATGTACCTGTGAACCATTGTTGGTAAAATTTGTACCCGGTCCAGCTGAGTAGCTAAAATAGAAACACTAGATTATTTTGTTTTTTGAGAACTTAAATTTGTCACATGCACTGAAACAGAAAACATTTGAAAATGTTTTTTGTTGTATGGTCATTTACTTTATATGCGTCATGAAACGATTAATAGCAAAAATTGTAAATGTTACTTTTTGTGTTATATAATAGCATTATATAATAGTAAACTTCCTATCGATACCTGAGTAAACATAAAAAGTAGCTGTAGTAAAAATAACCGGATGAAAAATGCAACGGATAAAACATATTTCATCACCACGACAGGAGCGGAAAATTTAATTCACACCTGACGAAATTAAATTTTCTACGAGATTAAAAAATATGAGTTCATGACTAGAAGCTAAAATAATTTATACCGATGTACCTACTCGTGATTTCATTCACCTAGATTTTTTTGCATTGGAATCGCATTTTTTAAGTTAAAAGTACTAAGTACCTATAAATCTGGATCTTCAAATTTATTGATACACATTTTCTACTATTAAATAGTAGTAACAGTTTGCAAAGTAATAATTGTTAACTTAAATTAGTTCTGTCCTATTCGGGTGAACGCATTCTCCATCTTTAAAATTAAATACAGTTTTATATAAACTATGAAAATTAAAAATATTTTGAAATGAATTCACCGTTTCTTCCTATTTTAAAAAAAATAAAAAAAAACAAAAAAAAAAACAAAAAAAAACGTCGAATTCCTTTTTGATTTATTTAATGGTCAGATTTAATGGTCAGGTGTCAATATAAATTTAAAAAAATGGGACCACTTTGACACCTTACCCAATCTTTTGACACCTCAAAATCGACTGGTAAAAATAAACTACTGGTTTAATTGATGATAATTAATTATATTTAGATTTAGTTGTCTCAGCAAGATGTTTCAATTGAGTACTTACTCGTACGTCCAAGAACGTGCAGGCGATTGGCGAGAGGCTGGGAGATTAATTTGCATTCTCGGCCAAAACCGATCGTGAGGCTATTTCGTCGGCATCTCTCCCATTTCCTGCTTATAGTCAACACGGGCTGGACCGGATGGAGCTGTATCAACGCTTGGCCTGCGTTTACAGCCTTCATACCTATGTATTGTATAGTGGACAATTTCGAAATAGAATGGTTTTAACTGACAATACATTACTGTTTATATTATAGATGTCACAAATGTCAATGTTACTTTGTTTTATGTAATCTTAATAATATAAACAGCTAATTGTAGACCTACTGAAAGTTTTTTAAAAGCGGTCAATTAGATTTTGAATTTATTTACATTAATATAGATGTGTCTTGTCTGTCACACTTAGCTCGTTACTAAGTTCGTTGTTATTAGAATTACGTTCATGCAATTTGTTACACAGCTGGAGTTATTGGTTTGTTCTAATAGCATTAAATCCATCGAATATTTTTTGGAGCACGCTTCATATCCCGCACTATGTGGACCGGAAACAAATCAAATATGCATCGCCTGGTCAACCGTGAGATGGGAATTCGCGTATTAGCGATGTGTCTATGTGGATATTAATTCCTATAATATATAGTCCTATCTGATAAGTAAAATGTATGACAATTTAGAAACCCGATAAGTTAATAATAAAAATACATGGATAAGATTATCAGTCCACGTTACAGATTACCAGAACACTCATATCTAACTTATTTCACAAGGGATGTTAATTCTCGTTTGCAATTAAATAAGCAAGACTATATATTTTGAAATAAAAAAATATCGGCTAAGTGCAAGGTAGCAGGTGTGAGTATAAAATATTCATCACTGTAGAACATTTAAGGATTGAATTTAAATAAAATAGTGTTTAAAACAGCCCCGAGGCTATTACCAGCTAAAAGGTCTATATTTTCAGCTCTGTGGGCGAGTAGTTTCACGTAGCGAAGATTTATTTTAAAATAAAAGAGACTGCAATGCCTAAACCGAACCGAAGACTAAATGGAGTCGTAAATATTATTTTTAAAACAAAATTACAATTTAGTCCATTGATAATAAATTTCTATAAGATGCGGCGGTTATCATTTTACATCAGATACATTGGAAGCTCTCAATTCGGGTGTAGGCTTTTTACCGACTCAAAAAAAGGAGGAGGTACTTAATTCAACGCTATGTTTTTTTTGTTTGTTACCTCAGAACTTTGGACTGGGTAAAAGATTTCGATAATTCTTTTTTGTTTCAAAGCTGGTACTTTCCGTGTGGTCCTTTTTAAATTTCATCAAAATCTGTTCATTAGTTTAAGAGTTACAATTTAAAGTCGTTTTTTTTAATTAAAATTTTAACACCTTATTATTTTGTATGATTGTTATGCGATTCTGAAATCAATAATGAACGGAATTTAACGTTTTTTTATCAGGTTAAGTTAGGCTTCAGAGACGACACCGTATATAATTTAAAAAATATATAATATGAAAGTCAGTGTGTGTGTCTGTAACAGAAAATCGTAAAATTTTTAGCACTTCCTACTGCTAAATATTTCTTTGTGGAATTGTTATAACTATTTTATTCATAACTTTTTAGTGCCTTTTTTTTACTGACTTTAAATACTAACTACTAACAGAAATTTTATTTACATCACTACATAGTATAAAACAAAGTCGCTTTTTCTTTCCCTATACCCCTTTGTATGCTTAAATCTTTCAAACTACGCAACGGATTTTGATGCGGTTTTTTAATAGATAGAGTGATTAAAGAGGAAGGTTTTTATATATGTTTTATACCCGTGCAAAGCCGGAGCGGGTCGCTAGTTATTTTATAATTTGCATTATTTATTTAGGCTCCGGCCCGGGCTCCTGATGTAGTATTTGTATTTCCGAAGCATATGACTCCCAATTACATTATTTGTAGCAAATATAATTTAAACATTTATTATATACAATTTTAATTAAAATAAAACAATTTAAATCTCGCATTTGGTTCAACTGATTGAAATGCGGGTTCTAATAGATATAGCAAATTTCCAGTATCGTATAGGATATATTAAGTATACTATAGGATAATGGAAATTTGTTTTATTACAATTGTTTAGTAACCTCAAGCGTAAGGTCAAACTGGCAACAAGGAAGCTCGTTGTTCTTAATAGGGCGAGGCGATGTTTTACGCAGGCCCATCGTCTGCGTAAGGACAATGAATCAGCTTGATTCACTGTCCTCACGCAGAGATGTTTCGTCAAGTACGTATATTGTATTTATAACGGTGAATACTCGGACGAACTATTTGAAACAATTCCTTCTGCCCAGTTTCACCAGCGAACCTCTCGGTGTACGGATAATTTCCATTGTAACCACTTGGATCATAGGAACTCGTTCACGTACGCTGCGCTCACCACTTTCTTCCTATCACCACCAGCTTGTGGAATCAACTTTCCTAATCTAAATTCCCCTGTGTTCCCTTTTAAAGCGGCGTGCGTTTCAATAACTAAAAAGCCGACAACGCAACTTTACGCGGTTTGCAGCGCGACGGTGATCTCTTAGCTTTAGGGCAGGTGGGTTACCTGCCCTGCTGTCCGCTATTATATAAAATAGAAGACATGTAGCAGTTGCAATAGCTTTATCTACACCATAACTAATAATATAAGTACTAGTTCCAATAATATACTTTACTGGAGCGAAGTGATTTAAGAATTTCCAATGATAATGTTGCGTTAACCATTACTTCAATATGACATACAAAATCCACCGATTCCAATAAAAAGCAAACAAACTCGTAATATTATGTATGCGCAAAGATTTTATTGGTTAAATGGAAACGTTATTACTTTGATCAAATACATTATTTACGTAAATATATCAGTGATAGGTTTGTGGATTGGTTTTGCTACCGAGATGAGATGATTATCGGATTTGTAGGTTTCCGATCATTGCAACTCTATTAGACGGATTAGTCCTGCGACGAATTTATATTTTACAGTATATTTAGTATCAATGATGTATATTGCTTGATTATATATTTTGTAAATATAAATGACTTAAAAAAAGATAATTTAACTATCAAATCGATTGCATGTTTCTATATTATCTTTTTTGTATATTTGTCATCACATTTTTATGAATTTAATTAAATTTATTTTTGCAAGTTACAACCCACCCCAATACACCCACATAAGATATATTACAGTTAGTGATATATATATATATATATATATATATATCACTAACAACAATATATATATATATATATATATATATATATATATGTATTATGCTCAACAATAAATATTAACAATAAATAAAGCAGATATTATTAAAGTTGTTGTAGAAATAAATTCTTCTTTTCAATAATTAAAGTACAGAACCTTGAATGAAATACATACGAAATTAATACATCACAACACCATCATATCATATTTATTAAAAATAGCATTGGACGCAGTCACTGACACCAACTAATCATATTTTGTTAGTTTTTTCTTCCATTCCGTTAATTGAAACATAGAGGTCACGCAAGAAGCCGATTAAGGCTGCCTGTCTTTTAGAGCGGAATTGAGTGGGACTAATCACAATTCGAATGATGAATGTCAGTAATTCTTGCTTACTGTTTATTCAGAATAGTGATAAAGTGCTCTCGTGTGCTGTGTTCGCACAATTTTAATTGAGGTTAACCGACAAATTGATTTGCTTTTAAACACGTACAATACATTGTTATACCACTTTTATCGAATAATTTGTTTCTGTACTTTTGTTTGGGTAGATTATATACTTTATAATAATTACCGATTGACTAAATATAGTAAAAATTAGTGTTCTATATTGAAAAAAAGCGTTCATTCATTGGGTGTTCTCTTAAAATATATTGGACAGACAGACAGAGATATGATACTCGATGCAAAAGAACACGGTAGTACTCACAACCATAAAAAGGCACTCGAATATTTCAACATATCAGGCGTAGAACCTGGAAGCACGATTTCCTTAATTTAATCTTGCAATGAAAATTAGTATGTAGAGATCTGGCTGCAGACGGATGTCATGCCTCCAAAATATTTGAGAATGGTTTGGGAAGAACACTAGATACTAAGTATGTAGGACCACAGCCTCCAAGGTAAAAATCACTATAATGATTGCCAATCTCCTGAATAAGAAGGCACCTTAAGAAGAATTTAAAAATCGCCAATGAGTGGGCTTGGAAGCATTTTTTGAATGTTCTTGCGTGGACGACACTAAACTTTCAGTGAGCCTTTTGTTGTTATACGTATATATATATTAGTTATATTTACAATTAGTATTTTCTCCTCTTTTAAAAAATTTGTTTGCATTGTTTTTTTAAAGGCTCATAAAAGCTCCTAAAGCTTTTAAATAGGTCATATGATATCTAAAACAGATCATTCAATTAATTTATTTAATTCTGGAACGGTTTTTGCTTTCATTTTCGATATTTAACAGTTCTAAGTCTTCCGAAACTTGATGAAGAAAGTACAATTTTTTTAAATGATTTATTTTTATAAATTTTACTGTCTGTGGTATCATGATTCATAATGCGGATATAAGAAATTGATAGTACATTTTTACGCGAGTCTTTTATAGAACGAACCTCTTAAAAAGCTTTATTCGATTTGCAGCTGCATTAATAGGGATAGTGATCTAGGAAATAGGCCCGTGACGGGCTGCCCCATTGGCAATGCGGCGTAGACTCAGCGGACCGCAAATTTGTCGGAACTAGCAATGAAATCGGATTACTGGAGCCCTGGCGGAGCGCTAACGAGCGAGAATACTATTACCAGACGTCACAGTCTTTGAACGTGAATTTCATTTTATTCAGGATATCGTTCAACCAATTAATAAGACAATGGTTCTGAAGGTATTTTATTAGGTTAAGATATTTTTTTGGATTTGAATTTTTCTCAATAAGTCGACGTTTGTTTACAAAGGAAAGATAATAGGTATTAGAAAAAAATTTAATTTCTCTGTTTACCTTTTGTATCTCACATCTTCACATAATATAGATGCCAATGATACCTATATCAACTTTGATGTTATAATTATGCATAGAAGTTGGCATAAGATTTTGTTTCTTTATAAGATTTAGAGTATTGGTACCAAAACACATGTGATTATTACATAACACACTAAGAGCTGCTTGTCGCTCGGTTCTTGGCTTAAAAATATAGAAGTTATTTTCTGCTTGAAATTGTTACTATTTCAAGAATACTACGGAAAAGAGGGAACATTGAGCCACGCTTCACAAGTACCGAGTCCTCGTTACGTATAATTTAATCTCCTTGAGTCATGCCTAACAGCCATTACTTATTTATTAAGTAGACGAAAGTTGATCAGGCTTCAAAGTCATCTTACTTTACTCATAAATCATGTATGATTCGGTTATGAGCCCATTTTGATGGGGAAATAAGGAGCATTGAAAATATAAGCTTTGTCGTCTTTATTTGCTATTTACTTCGTTTGCTTAAAATTAGAATAAAATAAACATTTCAAGATTCGAGTTCCTCTAAGATGTACACGTTTTCCTTTTTTTTGTTTTCAGGTGTGAAAAAATTCCAAAATCCAGTCAGCGGTTAGGCATGAAAAGGTTTTTTATGCGTAAAAGAGGACTTATTGCCCCAATTATTATAAAGTAACAAAGATAATAATTTAATATATACCTATGTAAGCCATAATTTATTTTCACACCGGGATTCGAAGTTACTTCACTGTTGAGGCGTTGGATAAACCACTACTATCAAGATAAAATATTTAAGAATGCTTTTAATATTTTCTATGTCGCTATATTTTTATATTTACTATAACGCAGCGAATTGAATCTCTCTAAGCACCTTATTAAAATGCAATTTTAAATACCTCGCTACGCCGAAGTTACGCGCCGTAGCTGACTTTGTAATTCCTACCTTAGCAACGAAAAATTAATCTTAAAACTAATAAAATTCTTCACATTTTCCATATAAGATAAAGAAACACTCGGCAGATTTTCATTTCTTTATGAGAATCTTACAAATACGGATTCTTTACCTAATGAAAAAATAGCAATAGATATATTTTACCAGATTTAAATTATCCAGCCGTGGTTTCTTCATCTTGATTACTATGATATCTTGATAATTTAAAGTTTACATATATTTTCATTTTAGCTTATATTTTATAAATCTTGTTTGGTTGACTGCCTTTTTATGTATTTTATTCTGTCTCAGATTGAGAATAGTATATAATTAAAAAAAATAACGCTAATAATTTTCAAATTATTTGTATATTATTATAGAAACGACATAAAGATATTTTTTTATTAAAATTTAAATCACAAAATTAAGAACAATATATCCAATCAGGACATAAAAGAAAATCTTTCAAATTGAAGAGGCCACTTTTCAATTTCTGAGATTATACACAAAAAATGCTGAGATCTAACAAAACTCATTAAAGCAAACCAAAATATTGAATAAAATCTTGCCAAACATTATCACCTCGCAGCTGCGCAGTATTTTAAATGAAAAGCGGGAAATTAAAAGCCGTAAAGCCTTAATGGAATCCATAACTTAACTGTACCTAGGTAAATGTTTGTTTGGAGATTGAAAATGACACTTCGTATGAATCGTTTAGACAATAGTAGAATATAAATAAGTATGGAAGACAGTAGTGATTTTGATTTGTTTCTTAAATTATATATCTAATAAGAAACAAAGTTCTTGATACGACTTTTCGGGGCGACCACCTGTAACATCTTTTTTATAGTTTAAGAGGCAAACAGAATGGATGGACACTTAGGATAAGCGGTACGCCGTCCATCAACATCCTCGACGCCAGTTAGGCCATGGATGTGTCCCCGGCCTTTTTTTAAAGAATTGGGCTTCAGGTACTCCCACTACACTAGGTAACTGAACGAAACGCGGGAACCAAGTGTAGATTGCCTCAATTTACATCGTTGTTGTGTGGGAGAGTGATATTGCACCGATCTTGTTAGCCCCTTTGGGCAACAACATGGCACTCCGACGTCGAAATATTCTTTATATGTTTACAAGTAATATTGTCACGGAATCCAAAGTACAAATATTACTTGGCCTAAAGATGGGGTAGCTGGTATTAAACAAATCTATAAGTATAGAAACCGATTCAAAGTGTGTATTGTAGAAAACGCCTTGTAACAATTATGATGAGTATTTTTACTAGGTATTAAGGTGTAAGTAGAGTTAACCTAGAGTTAACAAATGAACTTATAATACTATTGTTCTATGTGTATGAATATTATTATTAATAGAACTATCATGTTGACAGTTGTGTCATATCTGACAGTGGAATGAGTTTAGAATTAATTTACGCAAGCTACTTACTTGATATTGTTGCATTAGTCAATATTATTCAAGATGCACCGGAATTTATGTTCTAGAAGCATTTATTTGTTTTGATATTAGCAATCGAGTATTTAAATTTTTTGATAAGTATTTGTGCAAAATTTGTAGCTCAAAATTTATGTGAAATTATTTTAACAATCGACGACTGTGTGTGTAAACACCAGTAATTCTTAGGCCACCCACAGCCGAAACTGCCACTCTGAATTCATACCTGAATTAAAACTCAATACAAAGTCAAGAAATTCATAATTGGAAAAAATCTGAATGTATGAAGATCATGTATGGAATTCTGAGCTTTCATAGCTCAGCGTAAATAAATATTGAAGTAGAATTGCAAGCTAAAAATAATTAATAATGCTCTTTAATTATTTATCTTATTTCTTTTGAACTTAAAACACCAAATTAGTACTAATAAAACACATAATAACGATTGAAATTAAATCGGAAATAATGCAATAAATAACAAATCCCCAAATTTATATTATATTAATATTTTTCAAATTGTTTAAGGGAATTGTCGCAATTATTATTACAGCAACCGGTAGATGTAATATGCTTCTATTTCACTTTTTATTTACAAGTTGTTGTTATTGTTATAACTAATATATTGTTATTTTATTGGCATTTGAAAGTAGTAATAGATTTTAAAAGGAGGAAGGAGAATAATCTGAGTTTTAGAGGCGGTTGAACATATATATTATCAATTAATAGTATGTTTCTCAAAATGATCATTAATTTATTTCAAATCCGATTAAGCCAATTATGCTAATTATTTTATGAAAATTCTTAAATAAAATACGATCAAAATATAATTGAATCCAGATCAAATCCCACTTTAAGTATGGTTATATAAAGAAAAATTATTTTATAAAACTGGCAAGCTAAGGTTGGCATTGTTTTAAAAGTCTCAAAGTTGGACAATAAATTTTCACAATAAACAGCTGCTAATGTTATTCATAACATTTCTTGAGTTTGTTTTAATGTTTGGCACCTCACAATTAATTTAGGGCGCGAGAATTTAAAATACTCATGTATTTTTTGGTAGCTCTAGGGTTCAAGCGTTACGGGTTGGAATCATTATTAGAGTCTAAAGGTGTGGTTTTCGATTTATCAGGCCTAGCACATTCATCTCTGTTGACTAGATTTTTTTATTTGAAGAGATACGTAATAAATTGACATACATGAAAGCATGAAAAAGACGATAAAAAAGTTAAAAAGAAAAAGTCATTTTTTCTACAATACTTAAAATCAGTATAGCTAATATATTAATATATAATTCACTTTTTATAATCTAAGTTATGTTTAAATACCAATGGCCTTATTACAAAACATGGATTTAAAATGTTACAATATTACATGCTATGATACTGAACCAAAACAGGTAATTTATTTATGTGTCTGATAAAAAACTCTGAGTACTTAGCAGTAAAAACTAAAAATCACACCATTTTTCAAAATTATTGCTCTTTCTTTTTTCTTTAAAAACTACTTGATGGAACTTCTTTTAAAATATATATAGTGCACACAACATAAGCTTAAACTGATAGCGCGATTTCACATTTATCCATAACATTTTAAGTTTATATTTTTAATTTGTAAAATATAGTTTTTAGCTATAATCTTTAGTAGGTAAACAAAACAAACGAGGAAACGGGGTAGTGTAAAGCAACTACTGCAAAGCTGGGGTGGGGCTAATATTCTATCAATTATTAACGTACTGTTTGAATATTTTCTTCTCTACTTTAAGGCGAAGTCGCCGGTAAAATTAGTCTTAAAGATACAGTATGTTAGAAATATATAGATCATTCTACGTTGTTTAATAAAAACTATCGCGGTGATGCCTCTGGGGTATTGATATGTTTCAACAAAAGTATTTTCCCTCAGGCTTTCGTTACTGCATGGTTTACGGCTTTTCTAGTATGGGAAGATTTCCCTCCGGTCACGCATGTTTTATTTCGCTTTTCACTTAATTGAAGTGGAATTCTTTATTGTTATTTGCTTTGTTTTATAAAAGGTATTTTCATTAGAATATTAATAATTAACCTTTAGTAGTGACACCGTCCTCGGGGATCCTATTATATCTTAATATCAGAAAAAATATTGCTTCCATCCAATCAGTGAAATATTTTTTAAGTATTGAGAGTATTTTGTAAATGTAAAAAAATTATCTACAGATATTGTTAAATATGTATATAACTCAACATCAAAAACCTCTTTCCTCTCTTAACTTCGGTCATAAAGTCATAAATGCAAGAACATGTCAGAGGCATTAAAATTTAACACAACAACCAGAAAAGCTTCCAAGATAATATATTAGAAAGGCATCTTTCTTATTTATAAATTCCACGTAGTGCAGAGGGCGCATTTTTTGTCAAGCACGCACCCTTTGCCGTGTCTTTGACGTGGAATAATGGACCAGCCGCTCACCAAATGGAAATCCGGATTATGATAAATCACAAACTTTTGAAATTTGCCGCCTATTCTAGTGATTTATTTGCAAAGTACACAAAACGATATGCGCTGTTTTGCTCCTCTATATCTAAATTGTTCGCGAGAAAAATGAGCGTCAAATATAATAATAAATAAATAAAAAGCCTTTTTATTTCTTGCAAAAAAATAATGATAACAGAGCTTTCTGTTTAGTTTGTTTGTTTAAATGAATAATACTTAATCTACAACAACCCCTCTTCGGGTGAAGGTCTCCTCCAAAGAAGCCCAGATATCTCTATCTTGTGTTGTCTGCATCCAGCTCGGGCTTGCCGTTTTAATGATGTCGTCTGTCCATCTTGTAAGCGGTCTTCCTCTCAGGCGTTTTCCCCGTGGGACTTCCCATGGTGTTACTCTTTTTGTCCATCTATCGTCCGTCAGCCTAGCTATGTGTCCCGCCCATTTCCATTTCGGTTTTTGCGAAAAGCTGGGCTTCAAATATGGATCGTGAATTCATTATTGACTATTTATCTAGCCAGACATCGCGATGATTTAAGTTCTTATTGCTCCAGTGCATCTATAATATATAACCTGGTGGACATTTAATTAGAACTCATGTAATATTGTTACATTAAAAAGCTTACCACAAAAAGATTTTAAATTATCAAACCCCTAGTTTATGTGCGTATAGAACGAGACAATTAAAAATTATAATAACAGTTTTAGTTCGTATTTTATAGTTGTTTTTCAAATATTTTTGACAGACATAGGCTAAATAATAATAATATTAATAAAATTAGATGATACAAAGTATTCTTTCAAAGAACTTATTTTAACAAAAGACTAATATATATTACCTATATGATTATATGCAGATCTGGCCGCTGGCATTAGCGATTTACTAAATTATCCTTTACATATTTTGTTCGAGTCCTTTGTTCCGGAGATCCCGGAGATCGTATATTTAAGGTATATTATATTAACATTTAATATGCAATATGGGACACGTAGACCTCAGATATCTCCACTGATTCTGTTTCAAATCTGAGTCACAGTGTTGTACCATCTATTTATTACGTGTTACTTATATAGCTCAATCACATATAATAATCTATTATGTTTGATTAACTAGGTGTTAGTTAATTATTTCCCCAACTGCATTAGAACAATTACACGCTGTATTTGAGTTATTAATATTCTGTACAATGTTGTAATGATTGGAAATCGATTGTACGTGGAGAGGATTCTAAGACTTGAGTCTGGTTGTGTCAATTAGTAGAGAATGCTTGCAAGGATTTCGTACGATTTTGAACGTTCAGTTTTGAACTATTATGTTGCTTTGTAGGACTAATTAGTCGTTTTTTAACATTACAAAAATGAAATTGTTGTTTCGGCCAATAATTCCTTTCCCTTATCAATAATACCCGTCTTGTTCGTTCTCTATCTTCTTTTAACACGGCTGCGACGCCATTTTTAGAAGACTTACATCTAGTGCATTTGATATCTTTTAAAACTCATAACAGTGCTTAATCGCAGTGCGGATTAGACCTAAACAATCTCCTAAAAATATTTTGTTACTATTCTATTGAATCAAACTAGAACCGTGTACGTCTATTTCAAAGAAATGACAGACTTTCACACAGACACGATTGATGGCACCGCAGTGACTGAAAATCACTGAAGATCCTTTAGATCCCCTAATGCATTCAACGTGTTAAGACTCTTCTTAATAATCATTACCTCTCTATTTCCTATCTCTAATATACTAATATCAACTACCTGATTTAAACATAACTAACTGCCTTTGTTAATTCGTATTCGTTCTTTTATTTTTCCTCGAAGAGATTGCTTAGTCGCTATATTATATTCATATATGTCTTAAATTTTATGTGGTGTATAAACGATAAATAAATATTAGGATGATAAAATCAATACCAATTAAATAAACTTCCCAAAATCGAGGCATAATATTATTAAAATAATATGAGAAATACTTCAAGGCAATTTGCATATGACTAAATCTTTAGAAAAACCTTTACAATCACTTTGTGTAGAAAATGTTTACACTGACGATAAAACCGTCCTAACATCTCTGTATGCTTGGCTTGGGAATTGCCAAGTAGCTTGCTCTTTAGTACGTAACTAAATTCAGTTTTAAAACGCATATTTATCTCGCGGAAATTAAAAAATCGTGTTAAATAAATACATTTAAACATTTAAAGTTTTAACTAAAAAATAGCAGACAGTATAAAAATCAAAATTATTGTGTAATATAAATTAATAATATCGATAATATATTATGATAATATAAATCATTAATCCTTGGTGACACCAGGGCTGGTGCTTTCCTCGCTCAGCGCATTGGTATTGCAATCCAGCGAGGAAATGTTGCCAGCATAAAGGGTACTTTTAGTATATTTTAGAGTATTTTTATGTTATTAATATTACTTATTTTTAACTAAAGATTACGTTTAATTGTTATAATTTTAAAAACTTATGTAAATATTATGTGTAACAGTTATACAGATAAAAAGAATTAATTTATTATTGTTAAAAAAAGTCAATATTATTAGAACTTACTTCATTTTATAAATTGATTTTGGAACTGGGAAGAGTATATAATATACTTGTGTTGAAAATCATTGAGTTTTGAGGTACTAAAAAAATCAATTTGTGAGTTATGTGAAAGCTCGTAAATCTTATGGTAGCATGGAGCAACATTTGTGCATATTTATCACTGATCGTTTTTTTTTAATGCAAGTAGGTAATCAGCCTTCTACGTCTACCCAACCGATGAAATTTCATTGCAATTATCACAGCGAATTCAATTCTCTCAACTAAAATAAATAATTTTCCATATCATGAACTCTAAAGTTTTATCGTAACATGGTTATGTATTACATATAAATAACCGAATAGAACCTTTATTCGTTAAGTTGAATAAAAATAAACAGAAACACGTTTATAAAACTAATAATTCTCGATCGTGTTTTATTACACTGCGTGTCCAGCCCCTATCTTTGCTAATAAGGAATAGTGTAACTAACGAAAATAAATGTCATTGGAGGCGTTACATTTTATATCTCCTTGCACGCAAAGCCTTAAGATTTATCACCACTAAGTATATTTCTAAATGTTCCTAATTAATTAATTGCTTCGTAAATAAATACAATTAATTAATGATAATTTGGTTATGGGTGTTCAGATCGATTTTTTCACTGATTAACAATAGTGAAAGAACTCTATTATGAGTAAAGATCTTGATTTACACGTGGAAACATTTTGTATATAAAATGATAGTAATATGTAATGTTAATTAGTAAGCAGTTGGTCTTTATACTTCATAACGCCACGGAACTTCATAACGCTATTTTACTGAATAGTGTAGAAGAAAAATAAAACAAATAAAAAGATTCACTTCTAAAGTGCAAACATTGTACAGTTTGTGGATTTATAAGTATATTTTTAAGTTGGTATGATCCACGTTTATTATATTAACAAAATTTGAAATTTTGACATGCTAGGTGGTTTCTACCGGCTAAGCGTCAACTTTGCACTTTAAAGTAATCACTTACGATTTCTTACGGATTCTGTTTTTAAAATGTGTCCTAATTACTACGAGTCATATGTTTTTCATGGCCTGAAAGTGTTTATATAATTATCAGCCATTATCTATACAGATAAATAGGAGTGTCTGTTTGTAATACTAAAATAAAAGTTCTTTACTAAATGCATAAGGATGTAAAGACGGTACATATCAAAATAACATTATTTTTTTTCAATTTTTGTCTGTCTATTTGTGCTGGATAGTCTCAGAAACAGCTGGCCAGATTTTAACGGGAATTTCACTGGAATATAGTTGATGTAATAAGGTGTAATTTAGGCTACTTTAATTTTAGAAATTAATATAAATAAATAATAAAAAATAACTATTCGCGCGGACGAAATAAATATCATATCTATTGTTATTTTGCTGTTCACTAATTTACTCTTTATAGGCTATATAACATCACGTTACGATGATATTTACACGGATGAAAGTGCGGAGAACAGCTAGTATTAACTATATGTATATTATCAGCAACCAGCTTGTGAAAACTATCGCAATTTATTCAAGGAAAAACATGCGTTGGTCAGGCCAACATCTTGTGAAACTCATTCAAACATTCATTTATGATTGAACGATGGCCCGTTTTTAATGGATGGACGATCGATTGGCACAATTGGTAGTGCTCCTGCCTTCTGCATTGAAAGGTCCCGGGTTCGAATCCCGGTAGTTGCATTAATTTGTGTGATGAGCACGAATGTTTGTTTCCGAGTCTTGGTTGTTTATAAACCTATATATATATTTATTGTGGTACCCTCGATGTTTCAGATTTCCATAACACAAGTGCTTCAGCTACTTACTTTGGGATCAGAGAAATGTATATGAGTGTCCCAATTATTATAATTATATTATTATAAATGATTACACTAGGCTATTATATAAGTAAAGCCTAGTAAACAACCGAGCCTTAGTAAGATAGAAATACTGTTCAAAATATTGTGATATTGAGGACTATTTAAAATAAATTTGCGATCCAATATCGCAGTTAATTTGGTATGGTTATAGATGCATATTCATGATCTGTTTGATAAGGGGGTGACCATAAATTACGAGAGGTGTTTTTTTTAATTTTATGTCCCTCCCCCCCTGGTGAGATGTCGTGAGATTTTATTCAACCCCCTCCTCCATCCCCCAATCTTACGTGAGATCTTAATCGCCCCCTAATTTGTGACAGCATGGATCATACACTGGCCGTGTCTATATACAAGTGAAAATGAAAGCAATTGAAAATACCCCCGTCGACTTTACAAATAAGTACATCTCATAAATGAATAAACAGATCTTAAAATTTGATACAAAAAATCTCTAAATCGTAATATTCGTTTAGAAACTACGATGCCTCAGATAAATCAAGCTTATCACACTCCTCTCTTTACATAGGGGGTTAAAAAGTCAAACTCAATGATAATTCATTTCGTGTAATAAAAATTAACTCTCTACTATACATTTGTGCTAGGCTATCCAAAGTAATTAAACGTGAAACATATGAAAAACAAGTTAAGTGTTTACGTACAAACAGTCGTAAATCCGATACTTCGCTTGGCTAATGGGTTTTCTTCTGTCAACAAATTTTATGTCACTAGCTGAGGACGTACAATTTAAGACCCGCACTTTTGTTGACTTAAATCTCAGATATGCGGTATTCGTTTACATTCTCCACGTTTCCTCTATGTTATTTTAGATGAATATTATGTTAGCTTAACTGACATAAACGAGATCTTTAAAAACCAAATAAACTTTTTCGATGTTTAGTTATAAAAATATAAAAGTAATATCTTATTTGAATTTAAATATCACTCTAGATTCAATTATAATATTGTACAAAATTTTATAAAATTCTATCAAATATATCTATATATTTGATATAATTAAATACTTACTTTATTAGAAATAAGGTTTATTTTTATTTTGTTAAATATAATTATTATACTAAAGTGAAATTTCTGCTTAATTGATAAAAAAATTTATGGGCAAGAAAAACAGTATTCGAGGTGCTGCCTCATTTCTTTTTTGTTTCCCAAAAATCAAACTCAACTCTTTAGGAATTCAAGTCATAAGCTTGATCAATTTAGCTAAAACTTTATATTAACCGACATTTAATTACTGTTAATCCATAGGTTTATACAAAGCATAATTTTATTACCAAATTAATATCCAATTATTGAATTGATTCAATATAATCACGAGTAATCCCCAAGAAGATTAACGCTCTGACAAATACAAAAAATATTATAAGGGGATTATTTCCAAACATATTAGATTTTGATTGATAACCAAGCAAAGATAAATTACTTCTACTTTATCTAGAGGCAACAAATGTGTAGGAGCATTATTAGCTTTTTGCCACCGTCGTCTCTTAGTTTTTCACACAATCTGTATTGGCGTTTAATTATTTTTTAACACCACTTTAGCATCGTCCCTTTAAAATCGCTATTTGATATGTTTTTGCATTTGAAATATAGTGACAATGAAATAAAATAAAAGTATAAAGAAGAAGAATAAAATACAACTATAAAACCTTTTTCTTTTAATCAAAGAAGTTAAATAAAATTAAATAATAAAATTACATACAACAGCGATGTCGATTTATGAATTATAAATATTTCTATACTAATTAAATAAAGAAAAAATATTTGTATGGTTATATCTTTGTATAATATTGTTTGTAATGAATTAATTTAAATCTAATACTTGATTTAAAAAAATATGGATTATTTCAACTGACAAAGGATATAAACCCACATAAAAGTGTTTAGTTTAGTGCAGTTAGTGTTTGCACCAATGCTGGCAGTTGATAAAAAAAAGAGGGTGACAATTGCCTTTTTTTGGATTTTAACGCACAAGTCTGAAGTGGACAGGTGTCAACTGCATGGCGGAGAGGGGTAATAGTATTCGAAAAAAATATATGATCGCACACACGTGTCGGTATACCATATTTTGTATTTATTTGATTCCATCCGTATTTTTGTGGGTTCTAGAGCCGTCGAATGCTGCAAAATACCACCATCGATGGTGTTAGTTTTAGTTTGATTGGCTTTGGGATTCCCTTTTTATTTTTTTCATATATACTGCCACGCGTAGCACAAACCAGAAACGGCATTACATTCGAAGAAAGGGGTTCTATCTAGGATATAGCTTCCTGATCCCCAGGACGTCACAGTTACAAAATAACAAATACCTCCAAAAACTCTAACTTAATATAAATCTTTTGTATATTTTTTGTCACCGTCATCTGAAAAATGGTGAAAGTACGATTATAATAACAATTGCAAAACTAAAATAATTCACTATTACAATTTTTAAAAAACATACGTAAGAAAAATGACGTATTAGATTTCATATTTTTACGTAAACATTAATTAGCCTATGATTAATTGGTCTAGACTCTAGAATATATATTACCCAGCGTATCTATTGATGAATAATATAATTAATGAATTAAGTTCTGATCAGATCGTTTCTATTATTAAAAGAAAAATTTGAATTTCAAATTAAATATAGCTTTGTCAGAAAATCTTTTGCCAACCAACGTCCAATACGATAATAAACATGATAAGTTTGACTTAAATTTGTAATTGATATAGGTCGGTTTTAATGTGTGTTCTACAACAATAGAATAATATGCTACCAAGCTGTAAACGCAAATATTGAACGAATTTCGAAACAAGTGTCAATTGTAGCGATCTCTTTAGTATAGCTATAACCACACCACACCAATATGGCAATAATTATTCTGAGTTAATCGTAGTTGGAGTGTGAAGAGCATCTTGAAAACATGGTTTCACACTATCTCTGTGAAATATAAAGGAATGCCTTTGTTTATTTGTAGCATTTTTAACCAGTGTAGGTAGAGGTCGGATGTTGAGATTCAGTTGAGGACCTCTTGCGTTGACAAGAGACGTAAGTACCATTTTGTCTAAGTGTTTCTTGCTGGAAAGGTACTGGCTTTATGCAAAGTTTAATGTCAAAGTATGAAGACAATAGAATAAGGTTTTGGGTCAGGAAAATTACAGTCAAGTTTTTAATTACATACTTTGTGATTAGGGAAAGTTAGTAATTAATCTTTGGAGAATATAATCATTTTTATATCAATTTTTAATAGCAGTTTTATTTCGACGATCAGTTTTGACTGAATCTGTTCCAAACAGTAAAATAACAAAAATAATGCAATAACAAGATCATTCCCATAGAGTTCTTAATTTTGTCTTCCATATTTTGCAACAGTCTTACATGCCGCGAAGCTTTATTAACGAGATAAAAATAACAAACGAGAGAAAAATTCTCATTAAAAATCGCTAAAAGTGTTTCGAGATACATTATAACGTTTATAATGATTACGCTATAAGCGAACATCTATATTATTATTCTATAAATAAAATATCATTGTTTAAACTTTAAAGGATTTGTAATATCTTACTTTCCTTACTTATCAACCTTCTTTATCTTCTGTTTCACGTACCTAACCACAAACAATAAATCGTAAAATCACATAAATATTAACAATAATATTCACGTTTGCATTTGCTAACCCGGATAAATGACCTCAAGATTTAGATTTAAGATCGTCGCCGTATAGCATTCTATGGTGACAGCCGGCTCAGCAATAAATTATTTACCTAGGTATCGTAACGTATACCTTCATTTATATACAGTAAGAAAAACTGTCGCAAGCCTCTGACATTTACAGTAATTTATTTAAAAGGAAATAGACTAAAAGCGAGTGTTTTGCCTTGTTGAGTAATTCTATACTAATTTATTCTAAAGATTTATTACTTTTCAATTTGAATAATGTTTATTATAAATTGTACATTTTTAGTATAAATTGAAAACGCGTACTGGGGGTACGGGGCATTATTACATTTAGCTAATAAGGTGGTGACATTTTAGTACATAATATTTATAAATAAAATAGAAAGAGATTATTTCATTAACCTTTCATTATAGTACCTAAAAAGATAATTAAATACCAAACGACAAACTTAATAATTAACTTAATCTTACGTTGTAGCACATGCTTTTTGCGTTATGAAAGCCATATGGACAAAAAATTATTTGGTAAAAACTTTTATATAGCGATGTTAGTATTCTGTAAATTATGTAACTTATCTTGCCATGGAATCTATGCAGTCACATTTTTTGATTGATCAATTACGACTAACAATATTATCTAATAATAAATACATATTGCAGTTAACAAGTTAACAAGTATTTAAATATTTCCACGTCGTACGCTTTGCTATCTCGCAACCTGATAAATGGGAGAAACATGATGCGAAGAATGTGTTTCAAATAAAATAGTTTTCAAACAAAGGCTCAAAGCGACATGGTGTAACTCCGCCCGATAGATAAAAGCTCTATTAAGAACGTCTTTCCAGGGTTTATTGCATCTTTGTTTGCTTGGAAAGCAATAGGGGGACCCCTTTAGGTTTCCGATTGTTATTACCAACTTAGCCTATACTTTAGGGTTATGTACGATCGAGAAACCGTTACTGAACATTTATGTCACTACGGCGAGATTTTATGGTCGCGTGGGCCTCTTTGTTCTTAGTTATGGTATTTTATACTGTTGAAAACAATGTCATAATAGAGGCTTAGGAAATGGAATAAGGATAGGTTTTATTTTGACTTTGTGGAATTATAACAAAAAGTTAAAATGCAACAGTTTCTACAGAATTTTTTACAACTTTAATTATGTTTTTAAGAAAATTGCGCGAACGTATGAACGTGAAATTTGGCACAGTTAAAGTTTATAGGTAGGAGTGTATAAAGTTATTTTGTAATATAAAATGCATTAGAAATTAACTAAATTAATTAAAATAAACTAATATAAACTAATAATATACACAGACATACGATACCTTACCTTACATTACGATACCTTAATCTTGAATTATGGTCGAATTTCAACTTATAGTATAATAAAAAGATGTATTCATCTTTTTTTTTGTTAGGTAATGGTAATTTATGAGTTATCCGATTTTACATCATTTTATAGCACTTATTTGCTAAAAAAAACATTTTCAAAAGAAAATTTAAACTGTGTAAAATTTAAACATATTCATGCGACCTCTGCCTCAATTGCTACGGACGTTTTTCTTTTTATTTATTCATAAGTAAAAGTGAACTAGACTGGAGTTGCTCGAAATACGTGACTGCCAAAAACTAAATAATTTATTGGAATTGGCCTGAAATGTGAAGTTGATAGCTCTTGCATACATTCTTTCTTTTGTTCAGCCCATAATTTTGTTGCAAAGTTTTCAAATGAACAGTATAGTAGTTTTAAAAATGGATAGTTTACTAGCGCTTAGAGAACCACTTTCTGTCGGTATCTCTAAATGACCCAATTAATTTTATAGCCAACGAAAGTTGTAGGCTAATATTTTTAAAACATTAGAGGCATTTGAGCAAGAGGTTCACTATGAATAAAGAAGACAATTGAGTTGATGTAAATGGCTTTATTTATTTACAAAATTAGGTTCTCTTTCACACCTGACCATATCGTTATTTTAAGGAGGACTCACATTATTCATGAGGTTATTTTAATACGCCGATCGAATAATGAGCCTTGAATAAAAGTTAGTCCTTATAAATTCAAGGCCATAGTCACATTACAATGAACACATTTTAAACACCTGAACTAAAACGGAAAAGATTTTTTTGCGTGTATCTTTATTGATATTTTTATCTCGGTTACTAGGAACTTTATTTCGGTCATAATTCGTAAGAGTAACCGTTGTTTGAAGAATCAAGCTTTAAATTATATGACTACAAGCTGACCCGGCAAACGTTGTTTTACCATATTAATTTTTAGAGTGGGCTACCCTTATCACTTAAAGGTATGAAAAATAGATAGTATCCGATTCTCAGACCTACTGAATATGCATATAAAATTTGGTAAAAATCAGTTAAGCCGTTTCGGAGGAGTAAGGTAACTAACATTGTGACACAAGAATTTTATATATAAGATTTCACACATGGTTATACATAGATAATATAAGAAGGAATAAAATATTCTGCTCTCTTATTTTCTCTAAAGAAAAGTTTCCCTTTCTCCAACACTGACTTTGCCGAATATTCGCAATATAAACTATGTTTTTTAAATGAATGTCACTGAGACGCATGTGGATTTTCCCCTGTGCTCTTGTTTTAAAGTGAATGTAAGAAATTTTATAATGTACTTTTCCTAATTAATTATCAATGAGCCTATATATGACATATTATACTATTTGTCTGTAATAAATTGCTTCTATTATTCTATTGACTGCTTTAGAATTTGGTAAAGCTTTTAAGCGCACCCTCTCTCATAATCTCTTGAACCCAAAGTGGCGACGCGTATAATCCTAAAATACCTGCGTATCATCAACTAGAAAATTACTGAAAATCCCGAGAATGTATGAAATATTAAGATTATTAATTATAGTAGATCACAAAAGACCACGTAGTAAGCACCATCTTGACTCAGAGGCCTTAACGAGCCCTTAATACCCAAACCCAAGAGATTTGCGCATTTGACACAATTAGATATATTAGAAGAGCTTTCATTAAAGCCTCGTTACAATCTTAATAATATTATCCTTTATTCCGATTATTCATTTAGGTATTTTACTCTTGGGCTTTCAAATATTTCTTTAACCGAGTCTTCATTAGTTTGGCTTTGTTGATTTTGTAAGGAATTAACTCTGTACGGAAGGGTGATGAATTAAACTTATTGTAACATTGGCATATTATTTATAGCAATCCATTAATTTTGTATGAAAAATACAAATATAAACAATTAGTTTGTTTTTATTTTGATAAGAATATGTAAGGAAGTATTGCTGAACTTCCTCGATGGAAAACCAGAAGTGGTTAAGAACAAAAGGAGAGGATAGAAGTATGGTACACCTTTAAAAGAAAACAATTTTAGACAAAAAGACAAATGCTAAGCATTTAAAACTTAAGGTGTACTAGCCCCATACTGTGTAACACATTTTAAAATAGTTCAATAACTCATATACTTAAGCAAATTATGATATAATGAAAGACTGTTGAAAGTTTAATGTAAATATAAAAATGTATGTTACGTCTAAGAACGTTTGTGCATTAGGGGTAATGTTGATAGAGAACATTTGCGAAATGCGGGCTTAAACCGTCATATACTCGACTTTCTTTCTTGTTATTTTGCCTCGCAACGTTCTGTTGGAATACGTGATTAACTTTTACGTTTTTAAATTTTATCAAGAAAAAAAACTTTAATATTTTATTGGATATTTTGCACGTACTAAATATTATATAAGCATCGCCTGAAAAAATCCCAGTGGTGCTGTTTGTAATGATTAAATATTGTCAGTTTTTTCGAGTAAAAATAATTAATAATTTCATTTAAGTGTAAATTTAATGTAAAGAAACATAACCGAAACTGAAAAATATTGTTGCAATGAAACACAATTAGGAAAGAAACAAATTCTTTTTACTTAATTTTATGAAAACTCGGATAATCCAGGGACTGTTTCAAAATTATAAACCGGAAAGTCCTGTTTGTGAGCCACGCGGTGTTTCAATTTCATGCGTACATACGTATTTTATTTTATCTAAACTTTAAATATTTAATGACTCTCTGAGGTGAAATTTTTATGAAACTTCATTTATATAATAAAATCTTTTTAATTATCCTTTGAATAATTAGTTCAAAATTACATACCGATGTGAATTTAATTTTCGCATTATACCAAATTAGCGTCTTCTCATTATATTTACATATACATTAATTCACAATATAAAAAATATTAGTCATATCTTTAGCGTATATAATTTAAAGTTGGCTTGGATACAGCATTTTATTAATTGTTTAGAAACACCTTTATTATGACAGGTACAACTTTGAATGAATTCCGCAACACATTTCAAAAATATTACCCTATAAAGCGGCGGAAAACTCCGAAATTAGTTTTAAATGCTCGGTAGAAATATGCTTCAATTTAAACTTTTATACTCAAGTGTGTGGATAAAAGTCATACAAAAAGTTACATGACTCTGATTACCTTTTAGATGGTTTCGTGACGTGTCATGCCAAAGATATACATTTTACAAAGTTTTTAGTCACATTTTATTACCCTGAAGCTCATTTAGTCCAGTCTTAAAAATGCTTGAAGCTTTGGTACTCTTGTGTTATAATAATAATGATGTAATATTTGTACGGACGCCGTTAAGATAATCCTTTTTAAAGCATTCTGTATATATTTTCATGCCACGGGACTGTGGCTCTCGTATTCACTTAGAACATACAGGGCTCTCCGTGTCCAATTTAACAATCCGTTCATGGCATTGTTGCGGCTCCCACGATACTATTTTCATGGCGCATGCGCGAAGCTACAAAATTTCGAGCATGTTTTGCCTCGCTGAAACTGACGACTTCGACGCTATGTAGCAGAAGGAGTCAGCATCATTGTTGTCAAGATTTCTTGGAAGCCGAAACAGTATCCGGTCCGTAATAACAGAGCAGATATTAGTTTTAGGTTACTAACACAGTTTTGAGATCACATCTTTGATCTTGTGTTGTAAACTTAAGTAACATTTATAATATATTAAGCTGATCATTTTCTTTAGAGGCAGATAAACTGAGTGGTAAATAAATGTTGAACGAATAAGGCGTTACGGGAATTCACTTTTTTATGACCTACCAGTATTTTGCCTAATTAGAGCATCTGAAAATACTATAATTCATGTAAAAAAAATTCTGTAATGACTAAAATATATTCTTATATTTTATGCTTTGTCATAATGAACTCGCGAGAAACTAATCATAATCATAGCATAATTAGGTCACAGTATATCGTGATGATTTTTTTATTGAAAGTTGTACCGATATCGTCATTAGAATACGTTTTTGACTCCATCTCCATCTCTTCGTACAATAAATCGTGTGATAAAAGTCAATAATAATGTAACTTCTTTTTCTCAGTGTATTGTATGTATTTGTTTTATTAATAGTTCTAATGAAAAAGGATTGGGGTATAATTAATACAGCTTGCTGAAATACTCTAATTAATAGTACAATTGTGCTCATTTAACAACCTAGATTTAAGTTCTACTTGGCATATTTCCAGAAAAAACTCAAGCTCAGTGAAGCAAGCAATAACGTTGTCAACAGAAAACATAGATTCATTTGCACTGAAGTAAATACAAGAGACTATTTAAGTGCATTGTAGCGAAGACAATCTTTGAATTTACCAGTTGACAATTTACCTAATTTATATACATATTAATTTTACATTTTAAACAGCAATCCATCACAATTGAGTTCAAATAAACAAGGTTAACTAAAGTAAATTTAAAAAAAAACGAAAACAGTGTCAGAATAAAACACCAAATTCACTGTGGAACAGTTTTTAATATAAATCCATAATTATAGAAACCTATTTAGATTAAAAGTCGTAAAAAAACTTATATAATTACTTAATTATCTACACCTCGTTCTTCTGGAAATAGAACCCGGTTTAACGACGAAAACGTTTCATAATTAATATATCAGTAACAAATTAGGGCGTCGCTTCGTAGTTATTTTCAACTTATCTACAAAACGAAGAATTAAGACACAAAAGACTAAGTGACTTCGCGTGCCTAAGTGTTAAGTCTGCGTGACCACACCGCATTGATCACAATTTCCAAGATAGAAGAACATTTTTTTCACGCCATTTTGTGGTGCTCTCATACTAAAGCAATTTGTTACTTTAATGCGACACATACCAACTTGGCGTTTCAAACTACTAGTGTGGGATTTAACTTAGGATTTATTTGAAAATGTCAATTTGTAATTCCCAATTCATAGTTAATCGATGTTTGACCTAAGAAGGAGAAACGTTAAGTTCAACTTTGGTATTTGGGTCGGTGTGCGACAGTTTAGCTTCTAATGGGCTGATTTTGTTGCTCATTTTTCAGTAATTTATTTAAAGAGGGCAAACAATTAGTATAATCGCCTCCGTGGCTAAGTGACTTACGCGTCTGCGTGTTGCGCCAGCAGTCCTGGGTTCGAATTCCTGTGAAAAAATGTTTCGGTTGGACAGGCACAAAAGGCTGATTAACTACCTGTCAGTAGGAAAATGATAAGTGAAACAGATACAGAAATGTGTCAGACCCGTGCCGCACTAGGGTTACACGAATACACTTTTAAACAAGAAGTGTTTCTCTCGATGAAAAGCTAATACCGTCGCCATTCGACAATCATTTTAAAAACTGTTGTAATCGTTTTGTTAACGGAGTTTTTTTTACAAAAAAAATGTTACATACTATTTTAAAAAATAACGAACGAAGTCAAACACCTAGTAACACATAAAAAGTAGGCTTATATTAATAATTAGATTTTTTTGTAACATCATAAAAATACAAGGCTTCTAAAATTGACAAAATAATCTTAAAATTCTTGATATAATAACTGTATAAAGTAATTAATAATTATATTATTAATATGCTACCTATTTGGCTTTAATTACACCTAGTTATCAGATTTGTCACATGGGACGGTGTTTCCAAATGGCTACTATGTTTATCCTAATTGTTCCGCAACTATTAAGGCCATGATTAATGGAGTAAGTACTCTATTGTCTGTGGCTATCCGTGAGTATTGCAAGTTAATTATCTGTTCTATAATGTATAGAGGTTCGATTTCATCCTTTGTATTGTAAACGGAGAATTTGAGGGTAGCTTGGGTATTAAATATGTTGCAAATGACTAAACTCATCAAGTGCTGCTCGATTTATTCTTCGGTGCATAAAGAATATAATATTTATAAGAACGTCGTTTAAATTTTTAAAAGATTTTATAGAAAAGTTTTTTACGTTAAATACGGAGTTTTGTTTGTTTTTTATTCAACTTATAAATAACAGAATTTCGTTGAATTTTTGCCTAATTAAAATGATAAAATATCGTTATTATTATAATGTATGGACTATGTACCCTATGAAGTTTTTTGAATGATCTCAAACATGTGCTTGGTCGCAATGGTCTCTTAAAGTTAAAATATTTTTTTAATTGCTAGATTAATATGGTTATAAATTACGTGATATTTACCTTGAAATAATAAATCCTGGTTCTATTGTGTAATTTTAATTGAAGTAGTCTACATAAATTTTGGTAATCCGAGTAAGAGGAGTCGATCACGGCAAAACAGTAAAGGCATTAGAAGTTCACCCTTTAACTTTGTAACGAGCAAGGAAGGTATTTAATAAAATAACTTTTTGGCTATTTAACTTCTGGGTAAATTCCATAAAAAAGTATTGTATTAACAAAATTAAAAACAACCTATTAAGTGTTTAATATTATAAACTTACTAAATCTATTTCTATTCGTGTGAATAGTCGCTTTATATATCAGCACTAAAGAGATAAAAAAGGGAAAGTTACGGCTTAGTGAGGCGTAACATGCTTCAAGTATTGCGTGACAAAACACGGCTACCCTCTAATCAGATTACAGGCCTATTTCGTCCAAGTTGTCCACTATCATACCCTTAACAGTTAAACTACGCAAACATTCGGGTACAGCAATAAAAAGGAACTTGTAAATAATTAAAGGATCTAGGAGAAACTTTCGGTTACTATGAGAAAATATATGGGCGTTACATGTGGGTAATAGTAATTATTATTACTATTAAAGATAAATTCCTACACCGTACTTATGGTGTAGACATTCATGCGTAGCAGCGTAGCTTCAAGCTACGACGTAGAATCTTCGTTGGTGGAACGTGCTACGGATGATGATAACGCATCAATAATCAATTATCTTATAAAGTACCAACAAAATAAGAGGCTCATATCATAATTTAAGGTATATTCTGTATTCCCAAACAAATAAGTCATATATCTCGTAAGAAGTAAAAAATTGTATAATAATAAATTCTATATTAAACGAACTTTCAAAAAAGTCTTGAGCACTTAAGAACATGTACTTAGGCCTCTGACTTTTACAAGAAGGCTAATTATTTAGCGAGTTCTTGAATTTCGTTTTCAAGTACACTTTGTAAGTACGCACTCGACCCTCTAGTAACGCAATCAAGCTCCAAACAGTGGAAAATTATTTCTATTTGAACAATAAAATCTTTGGCCCATTAACAGTTTTATACATCTTCTTAGAAAGTTTATTACAAATTCAGTGTCTCTAACGCCTCGGGCGTTAGCCTAACGTAGCTAGTCTATATCACAAGTACCATTTATAATTGCTATTAAAATACTACAAATCGTAGATGAACCCTGATTTAATTACGTATATCATTAAAAGTGAGTTTTTATCGTCACTGCATCTATTGCATGTATTCGTTATTATAAAAATTCATACAACTACATAAGACTTTCGAAAAGATCTATATTGAAAACGATCTGTTTATAAATTTTTTAATACTACCCCGATGAAGTGCATAATTATCTAGTATTACATATACGACAAATATTGTCTCATTGCCGGTCATAAATTGCGACCCTTGCAAAGGAAACTTTCCTATAAAAACTTGACAGCTCGAGTTAGCATCTCATTATAACTTAGTTATCATAAAGTACAATTATTTGCACTCTGTTCACGCATTTATAAAGGAGTTATACCCTTTTGCGTGCTTCGTGTTATTAACTTACAACGCGCGGTTGACACGACCACTTAATGTTGACCTAAACTTTTCACACGTTATCCTGATTTAATCACGTTCTAGGGACGAGGTTCAATTAAGAATGGCTGCGTAATTATTTGTGTGACCCTTCTATTGTTGCGAAATTAAGTTTAGATATTGTTGCTGTACTTCTGTTGTGGTCACATATAGAAGTTAGGTTATGACTTTATAGTGTACATTGAGCATTAAAATTTGAATTAAGTTATCTTGGAAAAAAAAAACAAAATATATAAAGGTTTTTCCAAAAGTGATACCATTTCATGCATTGAGAACGATGTAAGATAGGCCTAAACGTTAGTTTTACTTTAAGTAAAATACTTCCACTCTGCTTACTTTCGAGTAAAATTCAATCCAATGCTAAACCTTGCCAAACTTAATACTCTTATAATATAAACATTTTGAAATTTATGACACAATTGACTAATTGAAATTTATATTGAACCAGATATAAAAATAACAAAATAAATGTCAAACTGATAACCTCCTTTTGATTTTTTGTTGGTCAGTTAAAAATAATGTTTATGGCCATACAAAAGATAAAGTTAACAAACTACGCCACTAATTTTGCCGATTATACGTTTCATCGCCTTATAAAATTCATTCAAAATCATTGAGGTCTATAAATTTTTCATATTGTTTCTTATATTATGATGTTGTTTGAAACTTATACGACATAACGCCGGTAGTATTGTAATGTAACTTGTTAAAATTTAACTATACGCTATTGATATTAATAGCTATCAGATTATAACGTAGCTGCAAAACTTGCTCCATTTGCAAGACGTATAGCGTTTTCAATTGCGAAATTATACGATCATTATTGCGCTCAATTTCATATACTGAAAGTTCAATTTATCATCAAAATATGACAAAGGGCTTGTACACAAGTATACTGGATTGCTGACAAAAGAATCTTAGGATAGCTTTAGCAATTTGTGCGAGATAGTCAGGATAAAATGTACTTTGCGAACCTTTCAAATAGATTTACTCTCTTAACTCAACGACTTCCTTCGTAATAAGTCTGAGATGCATTTTGGTAACGAGAAGTCCGGAGATTATTGAAACCAATCACTGTCTTTAAATTGAATTGGTTTATTTTATATACTACTGGAGTAAACATTTAGGTACTATATAATTTGTTTCGTATTATTATTGAAAATAATAGAGCATATTCACTTATATTCCAAACAAAAAATAATAATTTTTATTTGTAACAAATTAACGTAAAACTACTACTGGACGGATTGTTAAATTTATTTCACTACCCCTTTGTTTCCCCGAGAATCGAACTAAAATTACATAAAATTCATTGAATGCCCAAAATTTAGGCATATACAAAATATATAATCCGAATAATGGTCTCTGTCGAGTTCGAGTAAGAATATAAGAAATAATTGAACAGAATAAGTCATAATACTTAGGATACATTACAAATTCTCTCAAGGATGTTGAATTGAAAAGCTAAATTCCAATTTGAAATATATCAAAGTAACGTTGCAATCCGAAGGCAATCTACGTGACTGTTATGTATTGATCGATACACGGCCGTAAGAATGTTATCATTTGGACCAAACAAGAACAAGTCTAGAACAATAAAGATTAGAGACATAAATGTGCCTATTTTTCATTCAGAGTAACCATGCAATACAGTCGAGAATTGCTTTATGGAAATTGTTTGCCTGGAAACTATTTCGCTATATTATCTCAAAACATTTCAGCCGCTGCATACGCTTTTAGATGGAATATAAAAAGCTCATTATATTTTTAAATACCTATACATATATTAAAAGTAATGAAGTAAAATATGTACATAGATTATTTTTTAAAACTTGGTTAAGTGTTCAAAGCTGACTAAAATAAGAATTTATGTTTACAATAAATTACTACTGCAGGCATTTTCAGTACTTAAAACTAGAAAAAGTATTAATCAATACTAATATTAAAACACGCTTAAATCGCAAAATAAAATTTGGTATGGGGATAAATTGAATCTATTATTTAGCTACTTATTGTGGCGCCCCGGCCCATTGGCCTCCAGGTGATCGATCAAGCTCATTTGCGTTGTTTGCTTCCAGTTCTTGGTTTTCAATACTTTTAAATTCTGTTTGTTTCCTAGGGATATTTTGAAAAATCAATTGAATGAATTGTTGTAGATTAAATCGCGGGAGAAAGCCGGTATAAATTAAATAAATAATATGAATGCCTCGGTTTAATTCAAAGTTCAAAGGTTAGTGCATCGATTAAACCACTGTGTAAAATAGAAATCTTAACATGCAACAGCTTATGCAAAGCACGGAATATAATTATACAAAGCCTCATGACCTTTGAGCTTCCGGTATTAAACAAAATTATAATTTAAATTTGGTACAACCATACACGTTTGATTTTTCTTTCAGAATACTTAAATTTAATAATTAAAGCAATACACTATATAATCCCTTTTTTCCCTTACTTTTTCAACCTTCGTTGTTTTTTCAACCCTGTAATTCTTATTTGCTTTTACATTCCATATTTGTTGATAATACCGTACCAGCACGGGTTATGCAATCACTCATTATTAGGCAAATACTAGGAGCATACAATGCGATACGACACTTTAAAAAGAAACGAAAGGTACTAAAAAGAAAGTAGATGCAATGAATACTTATACTTTGTATACCCTTAATTAATTTGTGATTCATACAGCCTTCGAAATAGTTATTTAGTATTTTGAAACAAAAAAACTCTTATTTAAGATATAAGGAATATTCGTCAGGTACAAAAGATTTTCCTGGTAGTATGCAATTTTTACCTTAGATTAGATGTATTAATTTATTGATAAGTACACGTTTATGTCACCTCCGTGACTAAATAGAGCGCGTATTATATGTTTATAGATTTTATATTAACGCAAAGCTTGATGACGAAAAAATCTTCGACCTTGAAAACAGGTGATGAGTAATTATTAAAAGTGTGGGCACGTTTCTGACGTTAAAATATGCGCCTTCTTAAAGAACTTTTTTCGTTCCTTTTCTTATGAAGGAGTATCAATAGCTTCAGAAAATAAAATATTAAAAACACTATTGTATTGAATTTAATTGATATTTAGCTTTTTTGCTGATAGTACCTATGTAGCACACTTCTGTCCCGTCATATATACACATGTAAGTCAATATTTGTTCGCCATGACACTTGTTGCTCAACAAATGTTTTGCTTCGAGATCGTAACCAAACGAATCGGTCGAATAGTTTCCCTTTTCCTATACTTTACCTCGATCGTGAAGCAGTATTTATATGCTACTTAGGGCTTGGCAATAATACAATAAAAAACGCTCGTTTCGATTTTCATTGAATACAATTTATTTATTTTAAACTTTTTCAAACATAAATAAGCAGTTGTACTGATAATGTCCAGGAGAATATTATCAAGATAAAAACATAATAGAAAACTAGTGTATATTGAATATGCGTCCTTGAATAATTATTGCATTATACGCCAAAATAAGCAGTAAATTCACTTGAGTAATTTACAAAATGTGTTTATTACTAATTCTTTTACATAACTAATAAACTCACCATTGTTAAATATGTAACAATACTATGACGAATTCTTTCCACAAAATATATTTTTATTTAGTAAACAACTTTTGTGGTTTAAATATCTTTGTGTTTCGCTGGAGGTCCTTGGCTCGAATATCGGCGAAATTAATAAACGTTGGGTTGTCTACAGAATGCTGATCACCTTCTTACCTGTTAAGAAAATTATTACTGAAATAGACGTAGAAATAGCGTGCCTACCATTTTATACTCTCCCAAGGCTATGGGACTTAAACATTATTAAAGGGGTGAATATTAAATGAAACGAGATACTTTAATTTTTTTTATTTCAACCAAGTTTTCATAGTTAAACTAACTACAGTACGGTCGAACAACCAAAGCTTTCGTGCCTAAATATTTACAAATACAATTTTACAAAGAATCAAATTTCCATTAACCTTCGAGATTAAACAATATTAATAAGTCCCGACGTTGTTTTACTTTTGACATATTTTATCGTTTTCTACAAGCGATTGATCATTCTGCTGATCGTATTATAAACATGTAACATACCTCTTCAAAATCTGTAAATTCTAAGAAAATAATTATTGCTGCAATTTTTCCGTCTATTCTCAGTATTGTTTGAAAAGCACATACAATCTTTTAAAGAAAAAAGCTCAATCTAGTAATTCCTAATAGAACATTGTAGACTCATTTGTGCGTCTACCGACTGATCGTTTACTTTATGTAAAGCCTTCTGTGCTTTCCAAATATAAACACTGTTGCATGTTAGTCCCGAAAAAACCTTTATAACTGAGATGAAAATAGATTTTGGGCGCACCCAAAAAGTATAAATGCGTGGCTCGATTTTCTCTTTGTTTTGCAATAAGAGAGCCGGGTGACAAAATTTTTTTCAGAAGGTTAGGTTTGTTAAAATCGAGGCAGTGAAATTGAGTGATCTTAATACATTTAAACCCACACTGGCACGACTTGTGTCTTCAGAGGAAATAACAAATATATAGACATTGGTTGCCACATTAGAGCGACATTAACGAATGTGAGATTGCATGCCTGCATTCGGCAATTTATTATTAGAAACACTACTTCAATCTCAATTTTATTGAGAATTCAAATCGCGAAGTTTTACTTTCCGACACGAATTACTTTTCGACTCACGGTGAATATCCTTTTGCAGTCGCCTCAATGTGGATTTATCCTAAAATTGACAGGGCAACAACTGTCGGGTCAATGATGTTATAAATTGCTGCTAAGAAAGATTAATTAAAAATAGATAACATTTACGTTTAGTTACATCTAGATCGATAGAAAAGAATTTCCTATATAATATTTACAATTATTATCTAGGAAGGCGTACTAGCTTTTTTACAGTCATTTACAAGGCCGAAACGAAATCAGCTACAAAAATAATTACTAAAACATTTTAAATTAAATAAATGATAGTGACTTAAGTACAGATATGTATTCGTTGCTTATTTAACTATTTTAAAACTACATATACTGTAGGATACCTGCATGAAACATTCGTATACTGAAATTGTTAAACCCGGGGTCTGTAATCAATGAGTCGTTGTTATTCAATATATAGATGATACCTGGTATTATAGAAATACAAGTAGGTTATAACTAGAAATTACGACACGTTTATTGGATATAAACACGGGTGTTAATGAACCAAAATTTAAATTATCTATAAAATTCTCTAGGCACTAAAAAGATTTTATTGAAAAGCATAAAATTGCAAGTAGGTATCCATTTTGCAACGTGAACTTACATAATAAAAGCGCGTCTTAGCTAAACGTAACGTAATTATTTCCTTTAAACTTATGGATTAGTTGGTCAACTAGTTGAAACAATTTATCAACTTGTTGGCTAACTGTTTAAAATAATAATTGTCAACGTACTAACTTTGACAAATTTGAATGACGAATTTCTCTTTGATGTCAAATGGACTATATAATTTGTTTTGTTAAATGAAGGTATTCGGTCAATTCATGAATAACTAAAAACTAATTAACTTTATGTTAACTATTAGTTTGTGATTTTCTACTGTTTCTTTTATGATTTACCATTAATAAAGCAAAACAAATATAATATTTTTGAATGAAAATAATACATCATGTTAAATAAAGATATTCTACGCTCAGATTGGGTTAGTTAAAGCCGGATAAATTATGAACTACACATAACTAAACAATTTCTCACGCACGTTTAGTAACACACTTCTACATAGAAATCCACAAATAAACACGTAGTTAATATAGATAATTCATCACGTCTTTGATTGTATTAAGGAGAAGATTTGAAGGAGCGAAAGTGTTAACAACATTATACTTAATGTAGACGCCTCGGCTGAACTTCGCACTGTAACAAACAATGATTATTATTCAAGTTAATGGAAGGACTTTCTGTAATGATAGCTGTGAATATAGGATGAAGGAGTTTGTTAAGTATTTAAGCATCTTGTTGAAATTTTATACACTTCATTTTGACAGTTGTTTCTCCCGTTTTATTGTATTAAAATAATTAATAACGCAATAATTATGGTTTAGGCAGATTGTGTTAAAATGGTATGGGGTATAAAATTTCATAGAATTGACTCACGTACAGTGATCAATTTTTATTGACTACAATAAAAATTTACCTCTATAGGTACAATTTTGTATTATTATTTCAGTTGTTTTTGAAGAGGGTTGAGCATACAACCACACAGTTAGATAATAAATCATAAAAGCTGTTTGTTCCATAATAATGTGTGGGACAAAAATGTCAAGTTATTTTTAGATTTTTAAGGAGTTGGGTTCCCGGGGATTTTGAATTTTACACTTTATTTTACAATTTTCACAAATATTATCACGTCCATTGCTTAAAAAATATCAAATTTAAACTAAATTAAGGACATATGGTATAACGCTAACATAATTATTAGACAAATATTCCCATATCGCGTTGAAACCCCTTTACGTTAAATTATCATAATTTGTAGATGCCCGTACGTGCTTTAAATCGACTATTCTTGGTAACTTTGACAAGTTAGTGAGCAGCATACGTTTGTTAGTTTCACACAACCCAATAATATTCAAATGTACGACCTGAACCGAATAACACATGTACATTTATATAAGCTTTAAAACATTTATAAGCTTCGTTCTTGTATTTTGAAAGTTATTATTTTAAGCTAGATAACAATTGTTTTATTTGTAGCTGCTTTTAAATATATAATATTACAACTTAGTTTCACTTATAGAAATGTAATAAACACCAAAAGACAAAGTCAATAAAATAATTGTAAATCGATTGAAATATGTTTCCCATGGATATTTCACTCTGGTAAGTTAGGATGAACCGCTAATTCAAATAAAAAATAATTTATGAAAACGTGTTGGTACTGTGGCATGATCGACTGTTTTGTTAAAGAGTAGGAATTCACTTTGGAATAGTTAATATATTAAAAATGTTACGGAGGTTGAGATTAAACCATATAATAGACCAGTGAAGTTACTTCATTTTCAATGTTGTAGATTCGGAAAACAACTGAAACAAAGACAAAGGACACGGATTTATATGCTCTTCAATAAAGATTCCAACACACAGAAAGACAAAACTTTTTGTTAGTTCTAAATTTATTTGCTTATTAATAGCGATTTTACAAAGGCTCGTTTGTTTGGCAAAAGCCATCTTTTGTCTGTATCTCTACCCTAACTAACCAAGACTCAGCGGTAAAACAAGTTTCGTAATGAAAATGATCAAACTACCCGCGAATATTTTAACCGTTCACCCGAGTCCTAGGTTGAGTGTTGAATTGCGCCGATATATATTTAGAGACCATTTATTTTAGACTATTTTGTTCAACGAACAATTTTACGAACCTATTAAATTTTGTTAAGATAATTTTCGTTTCTTCTGTAAATTATTTCTTTCATTTAAAACTAAATTAAGCAAAGCTGTTACAATATTACAATTACGGTTAAGGAATATGAATTATACAGTCAGTTTTTGAATTCATTCCCTTGTAATAGCGAGAGGAATGATGAGCTGTGATTAAATATAATAACATTGAATTCGGAGAATTGAAAATATAACACCAAGATCCTGAAATGAAACTTGGGGAGATACTTTCAATTAAGTATTTCTAAGGAAATGTCGTTCAATCATGGGGTAAACTGGCAGAGCCATTTTATTTAATTTACTGAACGATTTTGAGTCATTTTTCATAGCAAAATTTTTAAATAACACACCTCTCTAGCTGTAAAGAGGGAGAGATGGGAGAGCTCTAACATTATTACTGCCAAGAAAGTTTATTCAATCTAAACCAAAATAGATAGAATATTGTTGATCTTCAATTGCTATTACGTGTTTGATAAAATATTCCAAAAAATAATTATCACTTTTATTAAAATATATATATATATTGCAAAAATTTGAAATCAAGATTAAAATTGTTAATATATTTTCTACTATTTTGAGGGCAAAGTAGAGGGATCACTCGTCTGTACATATATAGCTCTGAAAAATAACTAAATATTTAGTTCTAATAAATGTATTCTGATTTTCTTTCAAATCAATTGTAAATATAATCAAAGTAAACTGATGATAAAAATCGATTAGTTTAATTTTAATAACTTCTGAGTACTATTTACACAACCGTATATTTAGTTTGTGAATAGATTTCAGATCACGATTAAGTTTAATCAACTCCATGTAAATGTACGTGCCCCTAAAATAATTTTTTTATAC
This sequence comes from Aporia crataegi, assembly GCA_912999735.1. Lineage (NCBI taxonomy): Eukaryota > Metazoa > Arthropoda > Insecta > Lepidoptera > Pieridae > Aporia > Aporia crataegi. The sequence goes on from OU538742.1 coordinate 2,443,314, forward strand.
TAAAATATTAAGACGTACTTTTTCAGCGTGGAAATATCTATTTAATATACTTTAAATTAATATCATTTTTGAGGTTTACCACAAAAACTCAACAATCATAGTTTGATAAAGATATTGCTTAAAACCAAATTTTTATTTGAATAAAAAAAACATGTGTGCAATTCACGCGTGGTAGAAGTGAAAGCTTCAAAATTTTTAAGAAACACTGTATAACGCTTCCTATCTCATTTTCTCCCACGTTACATTTGTGTTTATCTCTTTTTACTGTCGCTATTTCGTTACATCGACTTTCAAATCACAAAGAAAACTCACCTCACCTATCAATAAAAACTTACCTAATAACATAGCTTCTTTGCTATCAGCTACTTGGCTATTACCAACCACAGCTTCACTGCCTTCCCGCCAAGCAGGAGCCACTCTAGCTGTGCATTTCACTTGCATGGTCCTTCCTGTCGGCACCAGCAGGCCCAGAGCTGTTGAAACGAGCCCATGTGCATGCTGGATTGGTGGATACTGCACTAGTAGCTTTGAATCCGTCACCTAAATAGAGAAGAACTCGTTTGTGATTATAGAGATACTATGTAGATCAATGCTATATTTACGTCCTTCATAGTATATATTAAAAATGGAGAGAAGTATGCTGCATATAAGATTAAAAGACAGGTGGAGGTTGACTAAAATCCGAGAAAATACAGGTGTAACCGATGCCTATGGGAAAATTAAAAGGTTGAAGTGGCGCTGGACAGGGCACATACTGCGCTCTAGGAGAGTAAAGTGGACACAAGAGGTGCTGCACTGGTATCCTAGAGACGGGAAGAGGTCTAGAGGACGTCCATTAAAAAGATGGGAAGATTAACTACCAAAAAGATGGCGTTCTCTAGCCAGGGATAGGGAAACATGGAAGCTTCTTGAGGAGGCCTATGTCAAAGGACAACCTAATTGAACAAAATTATAGTTAAGTTTTATAGTTTTACATATTGTCAATACCAATTAGAGTAATAAAGGCTATTTTTATTTTTATTTATTTAGTATATATTTATAGTATTAAAAATTAGATTATCTTATTTATTTATATACATTTACGGCCTTTGAGATAGAACAAGAATTTAAATTAGAAACAATAAAAGATATAAAATACACTACAACAAAACATTTATGAACCATTGACCAAACTAAGTAATAATAATATAATCTTTTTAGATACACGTTTACATAGTGACAATCTATAGGATTGCAATTTGGGTTATAAATTTTAGCATTTTAGTGTTCAATAATAAATAAACATAGATAAAGCTTACAAGCTTTGTTATCTATGTTTAATATAAAATTTATACGAATATAATATGTACGATTTATCTTTCTGAGCGGATATCTATTTATGATATAACATTATCACGCTAACCAGTCTAATTTATATTTTTTTTTAAATCATGTAATAAACTAGTGTAATGCAAAGTTAGATAAGTTAGTGCCAATGAATTTGTGCACTTTTCTATTGGGTTATGTCGTTTTTGAATCAATCATCCTTGCAATGTATATAATTAAGTTATACTTTTATAACTGAAGTAAAAGTAAAGTTAGCTGAACATTTGAACCGATCAAAATTATTTTTTTTAATCACTGCAAGTGTCTTTAGCAGAATAACTGTTGAATCATAGAAAACAGACCTTACTTTAGATTTTGCTACTAAATAGATACAACTTTAGAAAAATATAATACTTATTATTATTGTATAACTAAAAGTTTATAGAAGAAGTAAGGAGCAATGTTGTATGTATGTACTCGTAAATAAATTCAGAATTTAAAATAGTACCTAATTATTATTTTATAAAAGATGAAAACACAAAAATAATTTTCGTTAAGACATCCATCCATTTTCATTAGTTGAATGAATCTCATTAAATTAAATTAAAAGAAAATTGGAATATTTTTAGACGATTTCACCATTTCCACAGGGTTTGATTAAACCGAGAAATAATTAGAAGCAATCTTATCATCGTTGATCTTTTAATTATAATTCAAGGTCCTTTATTTTCGTATACTGCATAACTACGAGTAATTAATAATATTTTATTATTAGTAATTAAATTACGCTTGCCCAGTATGGAGTAGCACATGTGCTACAAACATAAATAAATTACAAGTCATACAAAATAAGGCTTTAAAATATTCTTTTAATACCCCTTTTCGGACAAACCTTCAAAAATTACATAACAAAATTAAATTACCAACGTTAAAAGAATTTATTTACAAATTATCTAAAAAATTCTACTTACATCGTAATTACATGAGTAAAAATAAATACATAAAAAATATTTGCAAAACTAGGAAAAAAAATTTAATATATATCGATAACTACAATCGTTACAGATTACCCCATCACTTGTTTCTTGAGTGCGATGAGTATAAATACGTTTAGGTCCGTGCGAGTGGACGGTCGGTGGTCCGCGCGACTGTCGTTCTTATTATCTCTCAATATATGAGCGATATTCTTATGAGTTTCCTTTTAGCGTATAACAACTTGTATGTACCCTCAAATATAAACCCAATAATGTATGTTGCCTAATTGTAGGTATTATTCTGTAATATCAAATAAACTTAAGGAATTAAATGCAAATGCTACACTTAAGCTTGCATAAAGTTCAAATTTTTGTCTATTGTCATAATAATGTATCTAGTTACTTAGTTTTAAGTATATAAGTTACGTAACACGTATTTATAAAATTATCGTTATAAGTTTTTCGATTAAGCGCTTAGCTTAAAAAGCATTGTCAAAGTTTGTTTGTTTGTACGTCCTAGGATTAAACTAACACTGGGAATTGTACTGTTAATTTGTTTATTATGATTTAATAAAGATGTTTTGAAATTGAAATTGAATTAATAATATGTATGTGAGTATGAATAAAATCTGCAATCAAAATTTTTTGCTTCTTTTTAATCAAATTATAATATTCATCATAATTTACTATGAAAATAGCTACTATATTTATTTATTTGATGTTTAGTAAAAAATAATTAAATTAGTAATTAAGATAACATTAAATTATCTCAAACCTTCTATCCGGTACTTGCTCAAGCCAAGGCCCAATGGGCCTTGAATAGCGCCACAAGTAGTAAATTATCTCAAAGAAAGTATAATTTGTATCTTAATATTAAAAAAAACTATGCTAGATCAGGTCTTGGGCATTATTTTTCGGGTAAATTGATATAAAATAAATATATTGGAGGCCTCATGGCTAAGCGATCTTATAAGCGTACCGCGAAGCCTGAGGTACCGGTTTCGATCCGCGGTCCCGAATAAATTTTATAATTTAATTTGTATTTGTATTCGGTCTCTGAAGGCTGCCACTTGCTGGACGGGGTGTCAAAAATTGTGGGTTGCCTGGAAGAGATCGCTGATTAGCCATAAGGCCGCCCGTTGCACTCCAGTGCAACAGTGTGTAAAAAAAATCTTTAATATATAGGAACATGTGACATTTGTTGTGACATTTGATAGAATAAAGTTTGCGCTGTTATAAAATGTGTGAATGTTCTTGACGCGAAATTTATAATACTCTTATACCTTTTCTCCGTCGATATCCCAACTGAGTACGGCACCAGGATAAGATCGTCCTGAAGTACAGTTCAAGAAGAGCGAATCTCCTACTCTATTCTCCTGTTCATTGCCAGTTATTCTTGGACCTTCTCGTGGTAGATCTGCAAATAAACCAATACTCGTGTGTTATTTCGATTGAAGTGTACTTTTCCTGTAAGTTTCTATTCCAATTTCAAATCGATTTCACTATTGACATCATTTCAAAAATAGATACAAAAGTGCCTTGTTAATCAAGACATTTTTGTATTTATGTTTATGTGTTTTAGTTTAACATTGACGAGAGCACTTTGGTAATATTATATATAATACATTGATTGAATCCGCAAACACGTATATGTATATACCTCATATATCCCTTTCACTTCGGTGAAAATGACACCACGTAAATCAGGAGTAAGATAAAACCCCTTTAAGGGTGGAAATTTCAAAAATCACTCCCAATTCGATTATTGTATCTCTAGTCACAAATATGGTTTTTTATATAACAACTAGTGACCCACCCCGGCTTTGTACGGGTATAAAACATATATAAAACCTTTCTCTTCAATCACTCTATGTATTAAAAAAAAACCGCATCAAAATCCATTGCGTAGTTTTAATGATTAAGCATACAAAGGGGTGTAGAGAAAGAAAAAGCGACTGTTTTATACTATGTAGTGATTTCTAGATTTGAAGTAAAGTGTAGAATGTCATTCGAATAATATTATTAAACCAATGCGGTTTTATGCAATATGAAACATACTATTATTGCCCAGGTTGCCAAATGCCTCACAACAAAAAATTAACTATGCTGTCCTTTTTGGTTTATAAATTAGGTCACATTTAATCGGTGTTTTATTATTATTAGTCAGCAGTCGTCCTAAATATAATGCAATCAGTTTCATTGTTCATTATTCCACACAATAGGCTTTACCATGATAGCCGAAACCAATTATTTCAGTTGATCACACAATATATGTATATTGTGGGATAATGGACCCACAATGCATTATTTCGACAGTAATTATTTTGTTTCCGTAAGCCCATTTATCAATCTACGATTGGAGATACGTTATTCTGATTGATATAATTGTTAGGGAAAATACATAATTTACATAAAACCTTTTTAGCCGTCAAAACCTTGATTGCTTGGTAAATGTCAACAGTGAATTATAGATGAAAAAACAAGAGTTTTATAAATTAACATTACATAGGTACATGTGTCTGTGGCTGCGCATTCCTAAACGTATAGATCGATTTCGATGCGATTTTGTTTTTCTTTGAATCCCCTTGTGTTCAGATGAATCTTAGTTATTATATATAATACAAATCTGTTTCTTCGTTTATGATATATTCGCATTAGTAATCATTATGTCCTAAATCTAGACATGCGATTGTTTGTCAAGCCAAATTCAACTGGCGAGCAGCACCGTGTGTAATATAACACGAACTATTTGGAGTCACTTTTGACCCCCTCATAATTTAAAAATTATTTCACATAAACATGTCAATGGGTTTATTTAATGGAACCTGCAATATACACATGTGCTCCAAATTTCGTAAACACACCTCAAACGGTTATTGAGACATTAACGTTCAAAAATAGTCATTTTTGTCACGGACTGATCGAAACTCTAACCCAGTTTCAGATGACCTAGAAATTTCGAAATTGGTATCCAGAAGAGCCCTATGTTCGATGTTTAATTTCAACCAGCAAGCCAATAAGAACTCACAGCTTTAGAACTTGCGAAGGTTAAAATATAATTCATATATGAGAACTAGCCAAGTCAGACTATAGGCTAACAATTTTTTGTTGTTATAAATACATTTCAGGACTGACCATTGAATTTGGCACCCATTTAGATCAAAGTAAGATCTAAGTTTGTTTTGATGGGATCATATATCTTAAACTAAAACATGTGTTCGAAGATGATTCTATTTGTAGAGTTTTGTAAGTTTGATATCCGATTGTGAGGCATTATGAATTGATTTTAAAGTTTTTATTTTTGTTTTATAAGTCATACTTAGCTAAGAAGATATTATTCAAATCATAATATCAGGTCACAAATAGTTAATTTTATATGTTTCTATTATTATATATGTCATAATGGACTAAAATGGTTTCAATTAAAACAAAAAAGCTTTTAGCATAATTAAATTTGTAGAACAAGTTATTATATCAACACCTAACAAAGTTGAATAGTTGAAAACGCAATCTTCGCTTTTTCACCGATTCAGGGGAACTTCATAACACAAACAATTTTTAATCTAACTCAGGAACTAACTTCGTATTTTAATCTGACTGTGGCTTCAACAGAATTAAAAACTTTTATGAGAATTGTGGACTTACAAATAACGTCCATTCTTCCCTCGCCGGCGGTGGATGCGAAACTCGGCGCTTCCGCTGACACCTCACATCTGTACAGCCCTGACGACTTTAGCGTCACCTGGTGCAACGTGACGTAGCGATCGTCTGATTTTGAAAGCTACAAACATTTAATTTCTTACTGAAAATTCGTATAGAATACAATATTTTTTTAGAAAATATAGCATAAAAGTGTGAAAATTCAATACTCACGTATATCATACGTTTTACAACACACTTGCGAATAAAAATATATGAAAAAATTAATTTAATAAATAAAGTTAAGTCAAAAATTTTGGCTTGTCCGCTCGCATCTGAAAATGACTACAGACTAGTTAAACTTTATTAAAAATAAGAATGAGGTGGCGTACCTACAAAAAATCATAAAATTTTATTTGAATGAAAGACTTATTTATTAAACACTTTATGAACCAGTGAGTTAAAAAAATAATAATAAACGCAGTCTCGCAATAAAACTCAAAAACTAATTTTATTTACTGATTCCTAAAAGAAAGTAAGTTATCTCTGTCTATCCCACAGGAATATTTATTTGCTTACCCAAGATTCAAATCCAGGTTCAATACGCAGACGCATGAACCACTTAGCCGTCCGGTTTATAATAATCCTATTAGTGAAATGATAATAATAATTATGAAAATTTATCTATTTCGCTTAGTTCCCGAAACAAATTTTCATTCATTTTAATCCTATAATACCTTAATTCAACAGAAGATTAAGACCTTGAAAAGGAAAATAGCGTAGAGACTTTCTGCCCATATACAATTTTATTCAATTTTCATTTTTAATTAATAATAGTTTAAACTTTCTTTTATTAAATTGATACATTGAATTTATTTCAAATGCATGAAAATATATGTATTTACGTAACTGAGGCACATTAAATTTCTGTTACTCGGCCTTTGTAACTCGGACTAGCTGCCTATCGATTGAATAATTCTAAAAATCGGGCTAATTCACCTCCTACCTACCATAAAAATATATAAAAAACTAGCTGACCCAGCAAACGTTGTTTTGCCATATTAATTTTTGAGGTGGGCTACCCTTGTCACTTAAGGGTATGAAAAATAGATAGTAGCCGATTCTCAGACCTACTGAATATGCATATAAAGTTTGGTATAAATCAGAAAAGCCGTTTCGGAGGAGTAAGGTAACTAACATTATGACACGAGAATTTTATATAGCATAAGATTATCTCTTTGTAATGAGTATTATTATGTTCCGCCCTCCCAGTCTTCAAGGAAAGGCTTTTTTAAATAATGATATAGATCAAATATTTTAATGTAAACATACGAGTACAATAGCCGTATTCGTAATCCTCTAGAGGAACATCAATAAATAAAAATTGGTAATCGCATCATAAATCTGAACGAAACTGATTTATTAGCGGAATCGGCCCGTGTCAAGGTATGTGTGTTGACCTTTTGTGTGTAACTGAAAAGTGTAGAGTTTTAAAATCCTGAAGCAGAATTTGAATTATTTGACAATCCGTTGCATCTTTTTTATCATTCAAAACGTTTACTATTTTCATATTCATATGAAATTTAAAAAATAAATCTGGCCTTTAATATGTGTTCGTGGTATCTAAGGAAATATTTTTTTAATTTGGAATGCAGAGAAAGTTGACTTTTCTTAGAAGGAAATTTTTATTGAAATCGAAGCAGTGTATGTTCCTTTCTACTAGGGGTCACGAGATTTCATTTAAGTAATTAATTGTCGATGGATTATTTATCAGAAATATTGACAAGTATTTTCTTATATTAAATAGATTTGAATATTTGTGTGGAACGTCCATAGCTGTTACATGAATGCCATTGCATTGATTGCTTTCGAATAGTAAATGTTCTAGATATTATAATACTGTCAATTAAGCCGAGAAAAGTATCTACACTGTTATTTTTAAGGGCTTTTAACCGATCTTCAAAAACCAATGAGGTTCGATAGTGTGATGACGTATATTCAGTAAAATTATTTAAAAAAGTTTAACAAAAATAACGTAATAACTTTAATTCGTTAATAATACTTCAAGTCCTATTTTGTTCTTAATTCAAACAAGTTGCTTTTATTATTACAGTAAATTTGAGTGAAATTGCAAAACGCTTGATTTTTTAATTGGTTACCAAATATAAATTTAATGAAGATGCAAAAACAAATGTTATTCAACAGAGAGGCTACGGACTAGACAATCGGAAATTAAAGAAAAACACGACCCCATATTACATTTTGCCAAAAAAGCTTTTTTGTTGAATAATATTTTCTTTGTATCATATTTGATTCAAGTCAAACTAAATTTCTCAAATAATGCTTTGTGATTGTAACAGTAAACTTGGTTTCGTTATCATTTAGAGTTATTTACTTTATGAAGTCATAAAGAATCTATTTAAAAACATATAACAACCTATTTTGGTGATGTTTGAGAAAAATACTTGTTCTTTTAGTAATCGTACTGTAATTTCTGAACGTATATTATTTTATTTGAAAAATTAATGTCAAATCCAATCTTTCTGCATCAGATTCATATTTTATTTACAAGCTAGGAGTTGATTAGCCTTCTGTGCCTATCTGACCGAAATACAAATAAAATGATTTGTGTCCCTCGGGGTTTTGAACTCATCATATTATGCGCAACACGCAGATGCGTAAACTACTTGGCCAAGTTGTAATTTAAATAATTGTTTTGATCAATTTAATCGATCGCCGATATCATTTTTAAACGAATATTTTTTCCCAATTCCCTATTTGAATTTAGAAGTAAACGGTAGGTATATAAAATATAAAACAAACAAAAAAATAATACAAAACGAATGAAATATTTTGAATAAATTTTTTATATGAAATAGTTACCATAATGTACTTATTTATATTTACAAAAATACAAAAGGCTCATTGAAGAAATTAATTTAAATTAGTTTTAAAGGTTTTAGTATTTTTTATAAAGAATATGAGATATTTAGAGTAAATGGCAAAATAATACATAGCTTAACTCTATAAATAGTATTAAATTAGTGTTCAGAAAATTTATAAATACATTGTAATATATTAACGGATATTTTCATAATCCAATGTTAGCTAAGATTCTTAAGTGACATGTCATCTTCTTATCATTAATGTAAGGGATAAGAAGTTACTTAGGAGGCCTTATTTCTTTACGAATACTCACATCGACCTTAATCCCATCAAGTTTATAGGCATGTTTCGGAGGGTCATACTTCGGCATATATCTGTAGAACTCCTCATTGTCCCTATACCATTTCACTGAGTATAACGTGTCGTCTCCTAATTCATAATCGCAGTCCAACTGAGCGGGTTGCCCTCTCACGCGATATTGCGGAACGGATACCCGAACTATTCGTAGTAAAAGGGATTCTGCAACAAATAAAACCCTTATTAAGCCATTATACCTAGCTTTTCTTTACAACACATACTAATCTTTATACATTCTACACATACATATTTTATACAAAAGTATTTATAAATCAAATTAAAGACTGTAAAGATTGAAGATCAAAATAAAATCTTTAAATAAATATATTTAATTAATTTCCATGAACTCTTTTGATGATAACTCTCAGAAGACTTAATGCGAATGTTTTACATTTGAGCACTCATATTTTGAAGTAATTGTCAAATTCTAAAATATTCTGTATTGATAATAGCAACTGTGTAATTGATAACGTTTTTAAGGACTCATTTTGAATAACATCTGTGAAGACAAAACTGGTTTTTGTTACAATCCACTAAATTAGGTTAGATCAAGTAATTTTTGATAGCGTCTATGTAAAATATTTTTATTAAAAAGTGCAGCTTACGCTTTATGCGTATACTTAATCAAAGGTTTTTTTGGTACAAGTTTGACAACGGTTTCGATGATAGCTGCAAAAGTTAAAAACTGTGGCGCAGCTATCAATTGATAATATTGATTAATAATATATATTGAACAGCAATATGTTACTTTTGTAAGTAACATAAAATACATATATTGCTTGTCTTAGCAAGTGGTATTTTGGTATAAGTATGTTTCATACTTAGAGGCTTTCTATTATGAGCTTTTGTATAATTGGCATTCTACATAATATATAATGGAAGGTTGGAGCACAATCAACCACTCTAGAAACCTCTCAAAACTATATAGTTTTCCCAAAGCAATACTTTTGTAATAATATTATTACGCTAATACGATTGACAGCTTTCCAATAGTAAAAAACTTATCAAATATTTCAATACTCATTGTTATTGACATCGCCAACACGATTTCGTCTTTCAATAATGAAAATTTCCATACACGATATGTGTTGTAATAATTTTTAAATCCAATTATTTTTTGTAGCATAAAAACTCGTAAAATTGTAATATATTTTGCAAATTGAGAATTCGGACGATCCGTAGTTTTTGATAAATTTTATTTTACGATTGTACTCAGACACAATATACTTTTTATTCAAGCGTTGATTTTTCAAATACAAAATAAGTTGCTATTGGATTATAAAATATCATCTTCTTTAGTTTATTCATTACAATAAAAATAGAATGATTTTAATAGTCTTACCCTAGTTTCATATTCATAATAATAACATGTTCATTTTACCAACCAAAAGTGACAATGTCTTAAATAAAAATTAGAAAAATAGTATTAACAGATTTTAAAATATAGAATTACTCATTCATTGTTTTTTGTTCTTTTAATGAATTATGTTATTGAAAAGTGGAACCTTAAGATACAAAAGGTTTTTATTCTACGCAGACAATATTGACATAAGCCTGGCCATACTAAAAATGGAAGGAAAACTGAAATAAAGTAACTAAAATATTGTAAAGATATTGAAATAGCTTCGAAAAGTGTAGTTCAAGAGTTAGGTAATTGGTCCGACCGTAACTTAAACTTCCTTCGGCTTATCTGTAACAGTTTTAAGTTTGTCACTAATTGTTCGATGTTCTACAGTTTTATCTAGATTCAAAGTTTGTAATTGGGCCTGAATTTTAGCTTTATCTGACTTAAATTTTTTTTTAATTGGTACCGTTCGTTACAATATTAAATTATTGTCAGTGTCACCTCTTCATTCCTCAAAATACGAAGTGACTTTGAAACACAGTAAAATAAGCTAATTAGGCGTTTTAATTACATACATTTAATACATATTATGGACTATTATTGACAATGAGGTTTTTTGGTTACATAACCAGAAATCACTCAAAACCTGTCATTCTACAAAAATTAATTAAGTACGTGAAACGGCGAAATGCAAACGATAGTGTGGCGTAAATAGTATTGAAGAAAAATACAGGCTTACAGGATAGGATTATTGTACAATTGTATAATTTTACTCGTTAAACTTACGACCTGCACCAATTCGTTCAGGAGATGCTAGTACAAAATTTTTCCATATAAAATAATTGAGAGGACAAATTTGCTTATCTCCTGATATAATTATGATGGGGACAAGGAAACATTATAATCGTAATTATATAATAAATTAGAAGATTTAAGTGCGACTTTGTTATTTTTTTGGTCAATATTTGGACATCAGGAAAGAGACAATAAATAAAAATAAATCTCTCTAATTCACAATCTTTATACAAAAAGCATATGATTTATAGTGATTTCATTTTATTTGCGCGGTCAAATATTAATTAAACCTAGCGTCAATATATGAATACACGCAATACGAGTACATAGTAAATGTGCGAAGCTTGGTGGCTTGAGAAACTAAAGTAGGGTCTAGAAATCAATAAAGTTATTGTTACAAAAAGCTCTAATTTAGGGCAATTTTTATCAATTTGAATGTCTATTATATTTATGGTTTTGCCATAGAATTATTTTAATGATTGTGAATGGACAAAATGAATACCGACCTGCTATGTATTAGATACAATCTTTGAAGACTCATCTATGCTATTAAGAAATTATTAATACAAGTAAATTAATCATATTTAATAATCAAATTTATTTTAAAAATATATAAATAAACTATATGTTTTTTTTAATACATTTTATTTTTAATTAATAATATGAATTTGGTACAAATATAGTTTAGTTATATTTCATGCGATTAATGTAGTTTCTTATGAAAATTGCCTGACATATTGGGGCTTTGGTGAAGAAAAGTTTTGACAGTTCTTTTGAATATTTGATAGGGTTCTTTATTTGTGACAACGTCCACCCTCTTGTTTGAGTTAGGTACGGCTGCTATCATTTTTAACTTTTGGTAACTTACCACAATTTATATAACTTTTTTATTTATTTATGAGGAATAAACTTAGAAGTAAAAAGGTTTCATTTGTTATAAAAGAATGCTTGTGGAAGTTTGGTGTCTAGGGATAATATTAAACCAAAATACGATTCTCTAATCCAACTTTACAAATATATTTATAATCATTTTAGTTTTTTTAAAGTGAAATGAAGTATATAGCGGCTTCTAAGTACAGATAGAAAGGCCATATATGTAAATTTTATAGACTAGAATCGATTGACCGACTGATCTTGAAAATATCAGCATACCACCAGCACTTATTATAAATGATTTAAATTACATTTATAAGGCTTATTTCTGATTAAATGTGATTAACATATTTTTTATTATTATGAGATGAACGAACACGATGATGATAATTTTGTAGTTTGTAAAGCTTAAAGAAAATTAGTTCTGCCCCATAGTCATCCACTTAATTTTAAAGTTATATTCTTTTTTAGATATCAAGAATTCGTTAAATATGAATGAAATACAGTTTTATCAGAATATATTCTATTAAAATTTTTATTTTTATATCTCTGTATGTAAAAAAGCAATGAAACCGAAAAGGTTTTTTTGCTGTCTATGCATTATAGTGCTATAACGTGGTAATGTAACGCAAATTTTGATATGCAAACAGCGGCTGTAGAGAGCTTTTAGTATATTTGTAAAAGTTTTATTTTTATTTACTATCTGATACGATTACTCTTTCGCTTCGTTCACGTTCATAACATCTGCCATACGTGATCGCTGGTTATGGAAGCTTTTGATATTAAAAGCCTTAATCTCTCATCTCTTGATCATTAAAAGCCACATATAATTAATGGAAAATCGCCTTACAACTGTACAAAAACTATAAATTCGAATTGATAAACTTCCTTTTCAAAATAAGTAATAAATATATACTACACTTGCATATTATTATATAAATAAATTACTTTGACTATTTTTATGCCTTATACGTGGCTACAAGATTACCAATGCAGCCATATTAAATCTATTGCATTAGGTATCTATTGTAGGCCTTAGCTTATGCTGTAGGCTATAAACAATGGTTTAACTATCGTAAAAGATAAAAATTAAAGTTATTATCAGAGTTGTCGGGGTCCAATGTTGGAAAACCTCGGATTTTAGAAATAAAACTTTGTGAACTTGATCGATTTAATTACTCGATGTTCAATCACTTAAAAATAGTGACGCATGGTAAGGATACAAAGAGATTCTTCTGAAATTATTCCTAGAACCGTGATAGGCAACTCGGCAGCCCTTGCTGATGACTCCATGCAAAAAAAGTTATTTGTCAACAAATGTACTGCCGCAGTGACAGACAAATCAAGCTGCTAACCACCTTGTTGAATATTGGCCGATATGTCAAGAATGTCATAATCAAGGTGCTGCCAACCACAACGTCGAATACACCCAAGTCTATGACATATTGAAGTGATGTTCCAATGTGCCCTGCGACCTATAGATTTGGCAACATCATTCAAATGGATTATTTGGAGATTACATAAGTAATCTGATTTACACAAATAATTATTATCTCTTTTTTATTCTCGAGTCAGTTCCAGAAGGGAATGCTTTTGTACACGAACTTATATTGCGTTATATATCGGTAATAGATACATCATGCATAAACCGTAGATTACTCATGACTACGAAATTAATAAGGTCTATAGAGAGGGTGTTAAGAGGTCCTGAAAATCTTAATATTTTTGTTTGTTTGTTTTTATTTTTGTTATAAATAAACTCAAAAACTACTATGTCGACTAAAAAATTCTCTTAGTAGAATTTATTGAATAAGTCCATGCGGAAGAACCCGTGAGTAAAAGTTAACCTAGTTAATCACGATACTATATATTATTCATATCTTTATATCGTCTATAATATAACGTATATATTTCAAATATATTACTTTTTACCGTCCCATAGACTTTGCAATTAAGGGACTAACTTGTTTGTTTATATAGAATAATACTGGACCTTTATGAAAATTTATTCTCTAATAAGGAAGAGTGTTTCCGAGTGACATAGGTTGTGTAAAATTGAATGCATGTTTTTACCAGCAAATATTTTCTTATTTTTATTCTGGGGCAGCCAACCGTCGTCAACCTTTTTAAAATATATAAATAAAAATTCATTGAGTCTCGTTCTGACCTTTAAGAAAAGGGTATTAACAGGCGACGATAAATCAAGACTCGGGTTAATATACTTCATAGCTGATGTGTTACTTTTTTTAGTGTATGAGATATATTCACGCATAAATTTGCTCAAATTTGGTAATATGAATTTTATTTCAAAAATGTTTTTTTAAGAAGTAAATATGGTATAGTGGTACTGTTGATACAGTATCATCTAGCTTGTTGTATAAGATGTATAATAATATATGAATTTATTAGAGCGGAAAATGTTATCGCTTAGCATTTGGAGCCCCACTGAGAGTATGCAGTTGATTGAACTGACCTCTATTAAGCTATTCGAGTTAATTAGCTTACTGCAAGAAGCTTTTAGATTCTATAAGATGCATGTGTCTGCTTTGTAATAAATTAGAATTCTTTAACAAGGTCACAATATATTTAAGTGACAGAAAATATTATTTATTAAACGTTTTTGAAATTTTAAATTTTGAATTAAGGTCAGATACTAACTTTGTGAAGATAAGAAGGTTGTATAGGAATTAATATCAGATAATAATAATTTAATGATAAACGAGGTGTATTGAAAAATTGTTTACAATATGATATTGGTATTTACTGCTAAGTCATCTTTGGATGACAGTCAGTAAATAAATAAATGAAAATATTGATACCTTTTTGCTGAATGAAAGTTATTAATCTTTATAAATAAGAAAAAGGGAAGTTTTTAGATATAATAACAAGTTCAATCTTATTAATTACATAATTAGAACTACAAATAAATTAAATTTTGTATTGAAATATATTTTTTTTTATTGGGCGTAGGCCAAATAGTTGGATATATCATTTGCGACAACCAATGAGATGGATCAATGATTTAATATACTGACGGCGTGGTTTGAAAGTTGATTTTTGACTATCACTTTTAATTTTTCTTATAAAAAATGAAAAATTAGAATTGTGATTGTGACTTTGATAATAATTTCATCTAACTTTAAAAAAGATTTTTGTATATTTGTTACGAGATTATGAAGTAAAAAGGTCTCGGGAATGTTCTACAGAAACACGTGAAATAAAATTTATTTTAAAAAATATACAAACATTTTCCTATAGAATTATTATTTCTGTTTAATTTATGACTTGTTGTCCACTTTGAAGTCGGTTTACAATTTATTATCGCTACGTAGTAGTTACCTACGTCGTAGCAGGTTAAGATAATAATATAACTGCCTCTCTCCTATTGTAGGTTAATGGAAAAATCTAATTCGCATACTAGTACACTGTAGATAACATTTTTTTTAAATCTGCCAATTTTAATTTGAAAGTAGAGATAATTTTGATGGTTTAACGTTATACATACATAAATCGAGAAGAACCTATAGAAATTCAATATAAATTACATTAACATATTTCTCTGAACATATTTCAATAAATTTTACATAGGACCTTGTAATATCCTACTTGAACTTTGGATAGGAAAATAATATTTTTCCCCTAATTGTACCTATTCAATATAGCAATGGAAGTAACAATTTGAAAAATGCGTATTATAAATGCAGTTTTGCGTATTTAAAAATAAAAAGCCACATAAATGACTGAATTCGAGACATCAAAAACCAATTTACATACTTTCGTATCCCACTTACATTAAATATAAGCATATCATGCACATAACTGTTTTCAAATTAAGGACAAAATATCATAAATAAATCCGTTATTACCTTTTATCAGTAAGCTCAAGAAAATAATGACATACATCCTTAATTTGTTCACAATATCTAGTCACATATCACAACGTATGTATGTACACAACACCCGCGTTAATAAGTTTATTGTATGCGATCACGTTATTTCAAATTTATCTCGTGGACACTGACGTCCTTCTACATAGAGAACGCGCGCACGACTGATACCCAATGCCTATTTTGCCCCGCACCCGGCCGAGGTCACAAAGGCTTTACATTTTCATGATCTTATGCTTACAGGGGAAGCTACGTTTCTTTGTGATTCGTCAAGCTTTTGAATATCGCTCGGTATATGCTCAATAGATTAATTAACGTTTAATAAAAAGGTATTATGTTACTCATCAGGAAGTTTTTAATACAATAAGAAAAAGCTTTGTATTTTAGTCTTTTTCTCTTTTTGTAATGAATGTATAAACGAAAGCAGAAAGCAACAAAAGGCGAAAATATGAAAGTCTCATAGATTCTTATATTTTCGTTCCTTTTGGAGTAGAGACTTTGGGTCCTTGGAGACCACAAGCGCGTCGATTGTTTAAAGAGATATCGACGCGCTAAGTTGAGCCTTTTGTATTTTTATAAATATAATTAAATACATTATTGTAAATATTTAATAAATAATATAACAAGGCAAAAAAATAAAATAAACGAAAATATTATACTTTAAAACTCTGTCACTGACAGAAAGCTAGACTTCTTCGGAATTACTTTTTTTTCCCCTGTGGACGTAAGCGCGAAAGTGATAGTATCTAATATCGAAAGAGTATGTTCTGTACTGTCCTCATTTTAAACATATTTCTTTCTCAATTTCTGATCGGATTTCTTAACAAGCAAGCTTAACAATCCGAAGTCAAACATCTTTTTGTGAAGATATCGTAAACTTTTTATTTTCCTATTCCTCTTCACTTCTTGCTATTTTTGTTACTTTCCTGCTGTTATTATAACCATGAAATTACTATCAGACATAATAAAATAAACATTTTTTACTTGTTGAGTGAATTTTGTGAGGCTGCTTACCTCATAATTAGATTCTACAAAAATAAAAAATATATGTCGAATTGATAACCTAAACCTGATTTTTGTATGTCGGATAAAAAATGAACAAATGAATTCAATTCACAATTTGTAATGTTTTATTACGAGTCATTTCAATATTATTTACAAGAATTTGCAACTTGAGAAACCTTACAAGTTCTTTCATTCTGATTGTATGCTAACTTAATTAAATTTACTTTATGTAACAATATGTGAATGTAAATTCTTTACAGAAACTCCCGGTTTCTTATTATATTTAAACATCATTGCGATAATATTTTATGATATTTTAAATTAACTTAGGTAAGTATTATAAATTTATTTTTGTCTATAAAGGCCTCAAACACTTTAAATAAAGTTTTGCAATTAGATAACGTAAATTTAATATAACGTATATTAGTAGTAGTGTATAGTGTAACATAATATTATATATAAAATATAATACATATTAAATTATTATGTATTTCTCTATGACCACTCAAAATTGCTAAAGCGGTCTTCGTAAAAAAATATGCTCCCTGTTTCTATTAAAAAAATAAATAAACGCAAATAGCTTAATTTAATTTTAGTAAATAAATTCGAAGCTTCATTTGGTTTCACCTTCACATTAAAACAGCTGAAATAATCTTAATTAAATATTTTATATTCATAGGTCTAAAATATTCATATAGTTTGTATGAATAGAGTGATACTATTGTTTATTTAAACACGATTGGTTATAACAATAAAAAAGTATAAAAAGCGAGAGTTAATTTAAGACACAGATTTTCAACTATTTTTACCCTTCATGAAATTTACATTCTGTTTCCGTTTGAAGAGATATCATAAAACCATAAACATACATTCCCCAAGCTCGGGTTAGCGTGAATGGTCGATTATGAATTTGGCACTCGATACGTGATCCTTTTTTCATCACGTCATCAAACAGATATTGAATGAGGTACGTGTTATTGTTTGTTAGGGGAAGTATTACTATGTGAAATAGAAAAATTGAGGAAATAGAGTTTGAACAGTAGATAATGTGGTTAGCTTATAGCCGCATAATTCAAGTGTAACTTGTGCTTCTTTATAATTAATTAATCGTTATGATAACTATATGACCCAAGGTAGTAAAGTGTGTTATCTAATTATCTGACTTTAATGCAGTTTATATAATAACATACTCCCTCAGGTACTATAGAAAAAGAGAAAACCGATTTATGGTCGAAAGGAAAATCATCCACAACATCTTCGCTACGACTCCAAGGGAGAACGAAGACAGCAGAAAAATGATGAAAATGAGAAGCTTTTTGCTAAAGTTAAACTCATGGGAGAAGCCAAAACCCATTAGCTTAGCTGAACCGGCTATTTGGCGAAAATGAGGGACGATCGTGGTATCAAGAAGGCGTATCTCGAACTCCGAACATCCACCGACTTATCGGCCGGCCCAAATACGCCTGAAAAACGCCGTGGAAGCGGACTTGTGCGAGCTCCAAATAGTCTATGGTCACGTAGCAGCGCAAGATCGACGAAATGGTGGTTCTCTTATCACGGAGGTCAACCACACTTTGGGTCGCTGCGCCAGCAGAGTATTTAAGTATATAACTAACGTGGGGCAACAGCACATCCATTAAATTCGATTAACTAAACAGTATATTTTAATTGCGATACATCACAATAATGCATTTTTTCTAGCTTAAATGGTGAGTGTGTTAAATACTTGTATTTTAAAACATTACATACTAATAAATCTAAAATAAATAAACTTAATAGATAAACTTTGACGACCGATTGGCGCAATTGGTAGTGCTCCTGCCTTGCATCGAAAGGTCCCGGGTTCGAATTCCGGTAGTTGCATTAATTTGTGTGATGAGCACGAATGTTTGTTTCCGAGTCTTGGTTGTTTATAAACTTAAATCTATTAAAATCTATTTATTATGGTACCCTCGTTGTTTCTGATTACTATTACATTTACTTTGAGATCAGAGCAATGCATATGAGTTGTCCCAATTATTATTATTATGATTATTAAACTAAAATAACAATTATAAGGTTTCAAGATAATTTACTGGTATGACACAAATATAATATGAGAAACGTAAACTCAGAAACGATATTTTTATTTGGGATAGGAAATAATGAATAATATCCAAATTATTAAGAGGCCAATAACTTTTGATCAAACTTTACGAAACTCGCTCTCTTATGAAAAAGTGCTTCACTTGATGCCTTTAATAAAATTTCGATGGAGGTGCGTCTATACAAACAAATAAAAATTGAAGCATCTGTTTGTAATATCAAAATAACAGTTTTTAACAGCTAAACGCATTAAAATACCTTACTTATTGTACATACTCTTAAATGTTCGTCCATCTGTTTGTCTATTTATTTGAATTTCATAAACAACTGCATTCTCATTAGTATATAGGTGTAACGGAGTATATAATAATCTTGTGATGAATGAACTCAAAAATTAATGTACCGATTTTCTCCATGGCTTCGCTCGCGTTGATGTTCTTTAATATTTTTTGTCTTGATCATATCCTATGTCCATTTTCTCCTGACAATGTACATACAAAGTTCCCATTGATCAGTTGACAAGTTTTTGAAATATTATTTTAGGTAATTAAGATGGCTGATAAATGGTTACTCCATTTAAATCGTCTATTTTACTATCTATGAATCCTAAACAATTGTGTATTCTAATCCTTTAGCCATATGGAATTCTCCAATTCAAATAGTGTCATAATTCAGCAATAAGGTACGAATATGACAGCCCTCACCTTTCTGCAAATCAAACGTGCATAAATCTAGGTCGTCCCTTCACGCTATTATGTCAACCGAAACGATTTATGATCGCATCTTAGAGGTTTTGTCGAATAACGCGGATATAGTTGAGTAAATCAACCAAAACTATTTCTTTCCTGTAGGTGGAGTTTATTAAGGGAAAATTTGGGCTTGCAATGTTTCATATAGCTGATGTATTAAATCAGGTCAGAAGGGTAATTTGATTCGGTGTAGGGGCTGAGGGGGCACTTTCGCCTACAATGTTTTGTACGTGCATAAATTTTGCTTTTACATGAAACTTTACAGGCAAATTATCATCCTCCTACCTCATCGAAAAACTTAATTATTTCGACGGGATTCGAAATTAGGACCGGCGCCATAAAAGTGTCACCAAATTATCTATTCAGTAGTTAAAATTGGAACTAAAGCCGCCATTTTGAAATGTCATTCCGCTGTCAGTTTTGAAGTGTGAGTGCTCTACGTATTTTAATTGTTTTCAGTGTAGATAAAGTGCATATAAAATATGCTTAAAGGTTTGGAATATATCTAATTGCAACACTAAATGCTATACTAGCGATGTCTTCTACTGAAAAGATAAATTGATATACTGTAGTCGTTTAGTTCGCGTTTATTTATACAAACATCACTAATACAGGTTGACATCTGTTTGGGTGACGTCACAAAACATAAACTGCACTTCAAAATGTTAAAACGCCGAGGTGTCGTCATTTCTGACCTAAGTCATCTCACTTGAGATTGTGAAGGTGAGGTAGAAACAATATAAAAACTACAGTGATTTTTTTTTGTAATTGAGCCCCAGGAAACCTTATTTAATTTTCGTGTATTTTGAATCTATTGATATGTATGTTTATGAGAAGCCTTTTTAATGAATTTCAAGCGAAAAGTTTTTTTTTTAATGAAAACAAATCTGAACAATAAGTTTCTTTTTGTTTCATTTAACAATGCAATGCGCGTAGGTACCTATTGTTTCATTTTTAAAGTTCACGTTTACGATAACGTGACATTTTACAAAGCTGTCTGTGTGTGTGTCAATAATTTTAAAAAACGATATAAATATATTTTGTATAGCAAAGAAGTAAACTAAACTTTTTGAAATAATGGAGGACTGAATTAAATACTCTAAGACTAAAATTCATAACAAACTATGACTTTAATGAAAATCGACTTCCAACCAAAAATAAGACTCAATAATCTAATTACGCCTCAATACTACATTTTTTTGCTCTAATACGTACTTTCATAAAAGTTTTTATACTTAGTTTTGGATACAACAAAAAAATAATCGTAATCTGACGACCGGTTGAGCAATTGGTAGTGCTACTGCCTTCTGCGCCAAAAGGTCCTGGGTTCGGTTCCCAGTAGGTGCATTTATTTGTGTGATGAGCACCAATGTTTGAAACTTATGTATGTATATTTATTATAAACTTATATAAGTATGTACTTATTGTGGTACCTTCGTTGTTTTTGATTAAAAAAGCAATGTTTGTGAGTTTCCCAATTATTATATTATTATTTATTACGGTTTCTGCAAGGGTGTCACCGTTTCCAAACTTATGTCATCTCACTTTGCACTTTCGAAATGTAGTGAGTTTACAAGATTTTTTATAGTCCATGATACGATCGCCCGGAAGCTAAAGATCTAAGATAAGCGTATAAGAAAATATAAACATACTCCATTGACTTAAATAGTTTCATTTAGAGCAGTCATCTGATAGCCTGAATTCTCGGTATACGTTACTTAGCAAGGTATTTGTACCACTTTGAAGTGAAGTTGGCTACCGCCCAAACTGAAGATATTACTTTATATTATAATGCTACATTTGTAGATATTACTTGGACGATTATGGCCTCATATCTTTGGTGAAATAGGACCTTTGTAGTCGCATTCCTTTGTTCGGAATATTCTTTGTTTGACTCCTTCGCTGATTCCGATCAGACTTTCCGACTTTTACATCAAGATATTGAATCATATAGCAATAGCACTTGGAATTGTTATAAAATTTATATATACTTGTGTAGTTCCTAGTTATGTTAACAAAAAATTATTGTACACATACCAAAAATTAATCATGATAATGTTCAATAAATTAAGTGTATTAAAAATATAAATATAGTAAAAGATAAACATTAAAACAAAATTTTGTCTTATCTAATTTAAGTTGGTATTGGTGTAATAGAAATAAATAATTTTTTCAATAACAATATTCAGTATTTTACTGTTATAAAATTACCAGTATTTTTCATTAAAATCGCCAAAGAATAACGTCCCTTCATCTTTCATATCTTATTTATTAATCACGAGTAAACCACCAAACTCCTTCCATAATTCCAAGATAATAATCGCAAGGCATCAAATGAATTATGAAATTTTATATCAGGGATTTTGTATTTAAGGTGGGAATGATTTATTCGTTTATATTACGCACCGAGTCGGCTTGAATGGCATTACGTTGACACCTTATGAACCACCTTTATTTACTTTTGATTTATGTATGGAGATACAGCTATTTTGGTCATTATGAGCACAAACCAAGGCTAAAACACAGAAGGTTCATTTTACAATGGATTGAACATATAACGACACATGTCATAGAGAACTAATACGTCTTCCGCGACTATAGAGGTTAAAGTAGGAAAAAACGAGTTTCAATTTTTCAGTACACATTGGCAATTTCATATATTAACCCCTAATAGCTACTCGAATTTGCTTCAGATACGATCGCGCTAGTTCCAAACGGCTGCATGTTGCTTACAAACTATTTTGAATGTCCTTTGGTATATCAATAAAAGCTACTTTATGAAGCAAATTTCCAAATGTATTTAAAGTTTGGGGATTTAATTGAAATAAATTTTTGCATCGAATACTAGTAAATTGATATTTAACTATTACAACTAAACAGAGTGATCGCGGTTCGTTGCCCTCCTATTTTAGTTATTATTATATATTGAAAGAAAATTATAACAAATAGACGCAGAAATTTCTTACCCATTCCCACTAGGGTTTAGGGATTTCACTATTATATTTTTGAAAATATAGCAAAAATTAAACAATTTATCGAACGAAAAAGGTTATTACAAACAAAATCTCATTTGTAGGAGTTTTTATAATGGTGGCAATATTCATACATAAATTCAAGTGAGGTTAAACCTAAATACTCTTGGGAATACAAAAACAAATCGTTTGATATGATGTTATATCATGCAAATTTGAGGGTTCCCAAGCCTTTGTTTTAAAAATAATTGAGTATTGTCCTCTTGCTTGTCACTAATTTAATATTTATTTTGAGTTTAATTTTTATAATTTAATTGTAGATACAATAATTTATAAGGTAAACTTTTTAGTTATTATCCTATGAAATTCTGTTATTCGCTTATTGCTATAAAAACAAAAGTATGGTTCTTATATCAAAAGATTTTTAACTATGTCTCAAAAGATAGCACTTTAATTTACATAACAATAAATCAAAGTGCCTATAATTCATTTCTAAACAAGGTAATAGAATTAATTACGTATGAAGGTATACAAAGGACTATGTTCACTTTAGAAAATTTGAAAGCTTTTGTTCGAGAAGCTTTAATTACCACCAAAGCGTCGCCTCAGTCATTATAGATGCCGTGACGTCGGCTATAAAGCAGGAAAATGCTTTATGCAAATTATTTTGTGGCGGTGCTATTAGTAATAATCGTATAAGTCGGAAAACGTGAGTAAATATAGGCACCTGCTCCTCGTATTGTAGCAAGTATGCGATGTATGTAAGGCGTCGGCACGCTAGCGAAATTTGTTATAATTAAGTTTCAGATAAAACTATTAGGATGGTGGTATTATTAAATGGTGTTATATGAAATCACGTAGTTCCTACATTTCACTGATCATTTTTTTTACAAGTAAGGAAAGCATATAATTAGTGAAATCTTTTGCGCTTTCCAAAAAAACTTTTTGCGATGGAATGCAATCGTGCGGGTTATTTAAAATGTATTCATAAGTATCAATATTTGTAATATATAAATTATTTTGAGACATTATTAAGCAACGCTTAGACATTTGTGGACTATTGTTTTATAAATCGAAAAAAAAAACGTTGAAACCTAAGAAAATTAAACTAAAATAGTAACGGAATTCATAAAACCCGCTTTTGTGGTAAAAATAATACACACATTGTATACATTCCGACTCAGAACAAATATTTGTGTTTGTTTTGGTCGAAGTGCCCCCAGTCATGATTACACTAAACGAGATTTTGACAATCAAACAGGGCTACCCCCGCTTGTCCCTTTCGTTTTGTCTTTATTATATAATATAATCATAGCTAAGTACTAAAAAAGTAAGTTGAGAATAATCTTACATTTTAAAATGTAATGCTAAAACCGCTAGCTTATTAGAAATATTATGTACAGCAACTATTTATTCTTATTCTTAAATATATAATTAAATTATGTAATCTATCATTATTTTATAAACATCATTATAAAAATCAACCTTAATATAATTTTTTTAACATACTATCTAAGTTTAATAGACAATAATATCAGTTAGTAACAGTTTAATTAAATTTAATTTATCACGTATTGGTAAAGTGTTATGAATAAAGGCAATACCGATTGCAGGGCTGTAGCAATAAGGAATTAATTAGAGAAAACAAAATATACGATGTAGAGGCGGCGACTAATTAACCAGCACACTAATTATCGTATTTAGATGTTTCCAGCTATTTTACAAAAAATCTATAAGTTAAACTGAGTTTTTAATCGTTCAGTAACATGCTTATTTACGAAGTAACTTCGTTTGCGCTGCAAAAATGCAGCCTAAAAGGACAGCGTTGATTAATTCTCGGGAAAATTTATTTTTACCTTTGAAGTTTCAGGATTTGTATTTAAATATTTTGAAGCCCTCGTTAGATCAAATGCGGTGTTGGTTGAAATGTAGAGTGAATTCATTATCGCGGTCGGGTAGTCGTTAGTGGTTTACAGCCCTGTTCACCATCTCTTTGAAATAATGCTCCCCTGGTACCTTCATGTATCACGAACCCGGCCACATTGGAAAGACATTTAAAATACCAAGCCGTAGGCGCTCTAACAGCTTTACAATCAACCGTAATTTATAACAAGTAACGTTGTTCTATTTTATAACAACACAAGAAAAATCTTTGTAATATAATAAATCTTATTACCGGATCCACTACGCATTATGGTCAAAAATAAAATTTTAAATTTATTATAGAACAAGTACCTAATCTAATTTATAGAATCATATACATTAGTCCAAAGCTATATGTTAGATATTTTCCATCCATCTCTCAGTCTCTCAGGCAGTGTAGGTTCTTCACCACCTCGTCATAATACCTGGGTAAATACTAATACACGGCCACTAGGAGAAATTGTGCCACCTCTGTGATAAAGTGGATCGTGCGTCTGCTTGTTGCGCCGGAGGACCAGGGTTCAAACCTGGGGAAGCAAATTAAAGTCTTGGTTCAGTAGGTAAAGAAGATTAATCACCTACTTGCTTAAACATAATATATGTAGGTGTGTGAAACAGATGTAAAAAGGTATCTGCACCGTGTCTCATTAGATGTTACATTAGGGGATTTAATTTTTCTGCGAAAATTGAATTTGATATATTTCCTTGCAATTACGGAGAGAGAGGATATTGTATGGGAGTTTTCCCGCTAATATAAGTTATCTATAGTTATCCAAATACATTAACCACTTTGTTTTTGTATATAGGAGTTAGGAAAACCATCTACTATAGAGGGAATAAAACCAATGTGGACCGTTAGCAATAAATACAATATCCATAATTTTCCTAATATGATTAGGGTGCTTTGTCAAACGCTTAATGCCATTAAGGGGATCGCTTACAAAAATGTAAATAATTTTTGCGTCCATTCGTCGCTGAGCCAATTAGTTAAACTGCTTGCGTAATTATGTCCTTAATCTTTGTTCACTGCTCATATTTTGTAATAAAGGTCAAACTTGAAGGGTCGTTGGACAAAGCCGCTTAGTGCGCTGTTCAAAATACATATTAGCGTACAAATTACTACAGGATTTTTGGAGCAATTCACAGTAATTTACCTTTATTTTGACAACACACTTTACTTGGACGTTTTATTTAAATCACACGGAATAGGACCAAGTCGTTTCAAAAGTTGTCAAATTATTATTATTTTAAACTCGATTATGACTAGTTACAGTCTGAATATTGATTTTATTGACGCTTGCTATTAATAAGCATCTTGGAAGTGACACACATCGTCGTTCGTGCTGGCTTCTATTCCTAAAAAAAATTAAGTCCAAATCAAAATTTGTGTTTACGGTCACGTTCGCACATGAGATATCTAGTAATAAATAAACTGTTAAATATCAAAAAATATTAATTAAATTATACATACAATTTGATGGCGTCTGTACATCTCATGTATCATTTATAGTAATTATCTACACGTATTTCTAAATGTGTGAAAAGTTCATTATTTATAAAAATACATTTTTCTAATTTATCTTATAAAATATTTTTATCCTTTCTTCCTCCACTATTTAGCTATAACTACTAATTTCAATCACGTAGGCGTCACGTATAATGCAAATATGATGTAAAGCAGAATTGGAATGTTACTTAGTCGGCCAACCCACATTAGGAGCTTTGCCGGATAATAAAAATGCCGTGCGTGACCACCGACTCAATGCAAATTACACTTCCATTTTATACAATAAAACCAAATGAGCCCTTTTAACGCGACACGAGAAATCGATAAAAAGTATGTCTAAGCTTCCCTCTTTGTAATTTCTTGGATGTTTACTTTGTAACTACGACTCCTTGAACGTCGGAATTGTAAGTTATTTATTCTTCAATTGCAAAATACGTTTATTTCATAATAATTACGTTTTAGTTTTGTGTCCATTAATATCTCTATTTGTTCTAGTAATATTAACAATTTGATAGATAAGAACAAACTACAAAATAATTTAAACCATTCAAGTATTTTAATTAACTCTACCTAATTTTTTAACTATTTTGTAGCGCCCCAGTTAAATGTTTGTACGCAAAATTTAGCAGCGCCTTAAGCGGTTCGGCGCAAAATTAATGGCTACAATGTGATTGACAGGTTGTCAACAGTTAAAAACTTTCTAAAAGTTAGTGCACCACAAGAAGTGTCTCGTGATGACATAATTATCAGCAAAATTACTATGTTATATTTGCAATAAGGAAAAACGTTTAAAGATTTACAATAACCGTTGAATCTAACGCCTTCGTAAATTAACCGTCTTGTCTTATATGCAATGATGTCGTTAGAATATATTGGTTTCTATTCTCGGGTACACAGTTCTTTCGATGTAGAAGGCACAAAAGGTTGATCACCCTCTTGTAAAGAAAATAATCAGGAAACAGATGTGTCTGCTTCTTGCTCGTTAGAGGTCACGGGAATTATCTTTTTACCCTTATTTAGTTACAGACGAAACTAATTACGTGTGTTAAAAACAAATTTGTATGTTTACGTCTTAAAATTTACCTTAAGTAAATTTGGAAGGTAAAGTGCGAAACGTTGTTTTAATTTGTGTCACTGTAGACGAGCTCCTGTTTCCTTAAAAGCACAACTTAAAATGTTTGTGACTCACATTATTGTGAAGAAAATTGCGTTTGTGCTGCGCGTAATAGCGTATCATGATAAATACCAATACTTTTGCTAAAAAGTTTTAGAAAGCACAAGGATTCTTTAACTATAAATATATAAATGTATTAAGCAATATTTTAAGCTAAATAAAAACTTATCATTAAAGGAAATCACAATAAAAACCAAACTCAATATAAATGCAGCTCGTCCAATGACTTTGCTATTTGCTCAAAATACACAATCTTAGGTTTAAAGGCCTCATGGCTAAGCGGTCTTATAAGCCTACCGCGAAGTCTGAGGTATCGGGTTCGATCCCCGGTGCCGAATACAATTTATAATTAAATTTGTATTTGTAATCGGTCTCTGGTAAGGCTGCCACTTTTAGACGGGGTGCCATGAGTGATACGGAGGATTGGTTGAATATCTACAGGCTTGTCTGCAGAAATTCAAATAAACCAACAAAAATTGTGGGTTGCCTGGAAGAGATCACTGATTAGCGATAAAGCTGCCCGTTGCACTCCAGTGCAACAAGTGTGTAAAAAAAACCTTCTAAGAACGACTGCCTGTGGTATCATAGCTCCAAAACGAAATTCAATCAAGATGGTTCTTAGTTATAATGAAGATCTGTTTAACATAACATAAGGCATTCTTATTTATAACTAACATATCGGAGGGTTTTGATATAGTCTTTAATTTCACTTATTTGTAGCAAAGCTTTAAGTGTTAATGAATCTAAAAATCTAATCTATGCATTTTAAGTAAACTTTTAGGACATGAAATCGTGTGAATAATAGATTGAAGGCGATGTATATAGATATTAGGATTGAACAGCAACATAAACATAATATCATACAATCATACACATATCAAAATAGTATTATTTTGTCCTACTGTAGCATAATTTATAAAAAGTCCTAAAGAAATAAATCAACTGATTAAATCCATAATTTTATATCATTCGCAATACGTTAATGGATGTGGTATTAATCCCGTCATTACATATTATGTAGGCCAACTGATATCCGTGGCTATAAGAGAGTAGAATCTGCGTTTGTGCGTAGATTATGTTGGCAAGCAATAAAGATGGCACCTATTTTAAATTTAGCCAATAATTAAATTGCAATTTTCATCCATCTTTCTTTGTTTAGAGAAAACCAAGTTTAATTTCAACCTAAGAGTTAAGATTGGGTTAGTAGCTCCTAGTCTATATGAAAATTTCGTTTCTTAAAAGCCACTTCACTTGTTGTACTAAATTACTAAGTGAACAAAGTCGCAGGTACAGCTAGTTAGTAATACTTAAAGGATACAATATGTGATCAAGGGTTTGACGTTGCAATCTATGGCTAATTTCCCAGGAGGTTTGTGCTGCCACAAAGAAACTATATTAGTGTTTCGACGGAAGTTTAGTATCGGAGATAGAAATATAATGGTTTTATCGATTTTATATTCAATCATGCGAGATCTTCATCTTTATCCCGAAGTGTTTTCTCTTGAATCGTTCTTTTGTTGAATGCAGACATTTTGTAGTCGTTTCAATATTGTTTCGTGTGAAACCATAAGTTTACATGATTAATTTCTCATATTTACCAAATTTGATTTTTGACAGATTTTTTTGTATGTTATTAAGTAAACTTAATAAGGATTTAAACATAAAGTCACCTCATACTCGTTGTGATTGGCCGAAGACACGACGTAATTGAGGAATGCTATGTCTTAAGTATGAGAAGAATTCAACTTTACACAGTCGAATCGAGTATAAAAGCTTAAGGCACGTTTATTTCCTTTTATTAAAATAGGTAGGCACTTATTTGCAACCCACTGTGGAAACAGCTGGTAGAAAAATGTTATATGAGGTTAAGGCAATATTGTATAGCAGTTAGCTTTAAATAGTTAATTCGTCCACAAGGATAAACAACAGTCATTATCACTCAGGATGAAGTTGTATGCAGTACTCTTTGAGTTAATTCATTACAAACTAAAATGCTAAACTTTTGTCTTGTAAAAATAATAATGTAATTTAAAACTTTAGAACTTCAAGAAGTAGTAATTGACGAAGCCTGGATGTTCTTGATGTTATTACATTATGTTAAATGAACGATCGCAGCTTGAACTCGCCTCGCGTAGACCTTAAGAACTTCTAAAACTCCTTATTGCGTGTGTTAGCAATTTATTTATTTACTATTTAAAATATAATAGAATGTTGTAAATTTATTTACTATTTAAAATATAATGGAAGCTACACCAATCATAAAACAATATATACGTCATCCAATGACATGCCTATTTACTCAAAATACACACCAACAAGCCAATCAGGTGTGACAATTTGTTATATAAGAAATAGCTATGTAGGATTTTATATAATCCTGAAAAGGGTGTGGGGAGCCCCAGCCTCGCTGCCCCACCGTGAACTCCAGCTCACAACATACCGAGTTCTCCTATTTACGGTAGTAATACATTATCTTATATTGTATATACGATATTATTACAACATAATATTCATCAATATTTAAACACATATATATATAAATAACACAGTAAATACAAAGTAAATAACGAACAAGTTACTTAACTCACGTGTCTCGACGGTACAACAACAGGGAATGGAACGGAATCCCTATGCTCAGCCTGGCGGCGGCCTATTATACCGATTGTGTCTCGACGGTACCGCAGCTCACCACAGAATCACCGTGCTCTGCCTTGCGGTGGCCTTTTTATACCAATTCCGACCACCCACGAGGGTAGTTCGAGACTGTTCGGACATTCGAACGTTTTAGTCGCCACAACCGAGCACTCCCACTACGTCAGACCCACGAGGGTAGTCCGAGACTGCTCGGACATTCAAACGCTTTAGTCGCTTCCACGACGAACAATCCACAACCGAGTATTCCTATCTATTACGGCCATACTGACAATGCTTCGTCCTCGAAGTATTATTTTGACTACAATACCTACTTAAATTAAATCTAGAAGGTAATTAAAATATGTTATTTGTACAATGTTGTTCCAGCAATTATGATAGTTTTGACAACATAAACTAGTATTATTTTGGCTTTGTATATTCGAACTACTTGCATAGACATGATGGTCCCCTTCAATCGCTGTCATTGAGATAGACCACCACCAAACAAGTATTCTCAGCGAATGTCGAACTACTTGCATAGACATGATGGTCCCATTCAATCGCTGTTGTTGAGATAGACCACCACCAAACAAGTATTCTCAGCGAATGTCGAACTACTTGCATAGACATGATGGTCCCAATCAATCGCTGTCATTGAGATAGACCACCACCAAACAAGTATTCTCAGCGAATTTAGAACTACTTGCATAGACATGATGGTCCCATTCAATCGCTGTCATTGAGATAGACCACCACCAAACAAGCTTTCTCAGCGATTGTCGAACTACTTGCATAGACATGATGGTCCCATTCAATCGCTGTCATTGAGATAGACCACCACCAAACAAGTATTCTCAGCGAAGCCAAATACTTGTGTAAATATCAATTCATATCAACAACATCACATTCAAACAATATCAACATTGTACAAATAAATTTTACAATTATTTATAAAAAGATCATCTAAATTTTATGCTAACAAATTTTTCATCATAAATCTTCAAAAGTATAGAGTTTTAAAATAGATTAATTAAATGGCACTTTCATCAACTCTTTCTCCAGGTCAAAACCATATTTTTTTTTTACAACAATGATATCCCTTAGATTACTTTTCAGAGCAAAGTGATTGTTGGTAAGCATTGAGGTGATATCATAAATTTAAAATTTGGTCTTAACAGTCGTTACGCCTATGGTCCTGATTGTCATAAATTAAATTAAATCTCCTATGTTATAGTTCTTATTATTTCATCTAACAGAATCAAACCTACGTAAGTAACAAACAAACGTAAGGGCGAAAATCTAGTAGATTTCTGGACTTGTTTATACAGATTACTGCACTTTCCATAGACCGTTCGGCCAATCTGACGATTCATTACACATAATGTTTAATTAAAAAAAAAAAGTAAGAAAATCAATAAATATTAATTCCTATTAATAAAGACGTTATCCACTCGTCCAATTTGAAAAGCCTACGATTAAGGTTCATATTTTCGAAGGTTACTTTTTAGATGATATGGACCGGACGAAACTGTCCCTTCAACTAGTAAAAACTTAGTAAAGAACAGAACATGGACCGGACGACATTGTCCAATAACCAACTCCCACTATTTTAGTTACTGTTACTGCAACAGTGCCCAAAAGACATTCAAGTGCATAGTCTTATTAAATTAGAATCTGTGGTGTATACATGTCTACCCATAGCTCCACAAGGCGTCAAGGGAATCATATGGAGTAGCTCAGCGGTATCACTTTCCTGGTGTATACATGTCTACCCATAGCTCCACAAGGCGTCAAGGGCAACATATGGAATAGCTCAGCGGTATCACTCTCCTAGTGTATACATGTCTAACCATAGCTCCACAAGCCGTCAAGGGCAACATATGGAATAGCTCAGCGGTATCACTCTCCTGGTGTATACATGTCTACCCATAGCTCCACAAGGCGTCAAGGGCAACATATGAAATAGCTCAGCGGTATCACTCTTGGTGTATACATGTCTACCCATAGCCCCACAAGGCGTCAAGGGCAACATATGGAATAGCTCAGCGGTATCACTAATAATAATAATTGGGACAACTCACATTATTATATTTTTTTTTTTTTTTATAACGACAGGTAATTTTTTATTTATTTATTATAATCAAATTTGCCTTTGTTCAAAATTGATATCATTACTTATTTGGTCACAAGTTGTGACTCACAACACTACAACTATCAAATTAGAATTGTCATCGAGAAAAGAAATGGAAATAGTATAGTTTTGCATGACCGGGCCTATGAACAATTTCTATTAAAAATAACACAACAGTTTTAGAAGGGCTCTGTCCAAACAGAATAGTATATTGTAAATTTTAATTTTGTAGTAATATTATTGGTATGTTGACCTATGATTATCCCCATTATTATCTTACCTCAGTTATATATGTATAACCTTTTATCAATTAAATAAATGATGTCTTATGCCACTGATTTACTTAATTCATAAATTTTTATAGACAAACTTACTTTTATTACACCACAAAGTTTTAAGTTCAAAAATTATCCGACATCTTCAAGTAGTTATAATTCAATAAATTTTAAATAACAATTTTTTTAAAATAACACTTTGTCGTGGACAAAGTATACACTTAAATATCCCTAGAGAATTACTCTAGTTTCTGTTAAGACTATAATATAATGCAGGTAAACTCGATCTTTGAGTCCGAGTTCTGTGTACCCGATTTTGATTTTTTATACAGAATTTTAATAAAAGAAATAATATTTTCATCGCATAAAGCTTGCTTTTAAGAGTGGAAACCTCTAAAAAAATATTATTATTTTTAATCATATTATTATTATTTTTAATCATATTATTATTATTTTTAATCATATTATTATTATTTTTAATCATATTATTATTATTTTTAATCATATTATTATTATCTCTTATTATTATTATTTTTAATCATCGTCTAAAGTACAAAAGCAAATCTTTTTTTTTTTTTATATATATAAATTGAGTTTTTTTTTTGGTTATTTTTCAATGTAAACATTCAGACAATTCATTCATTTAGTCAGTCATTTAAAAAAACATACAAAAAAAAAGATTTTATTTGTAGACTTTTGTAATCTATTCAGCAGATATTCAGTTTAATGCGAACAGACTGAGCCAGGCAACATTGAGAAACATATCCCAAGCATATCCTTTTAACTATCGATTGTATCTGTTTGTGATAGTATAGTTCCTAAACAAACTGATTCGATGCTATCTTACCTGATGGGTTTTTACTATAAATTATGAAAATCAAAAATTTCCGAACGATAGCACCAAATCGATTACCTAGTTCCCCTCTTTGACGTGCCTCTTATTATTGGAGAAATTTCCCATGAAACAAATAGCTAAGAAAGCTCCGCGAAACATTAGAAAATTAAAGAAAATTCAACGACAATATTAACTATACTACTAATTAAGTTTTTTTTTTCTATTTGTGAGAGAGCTCTCAGTTTATCAAGGTTAATTTTTATAATTCAAACTTATGGAAATGATTATTTTCAAAGTTATAATTCATTATAGTAAAATTCTCTTTTTATTTATAATATTTAGAACTACTCAAGGTTTTTGTCAAGTAGGTATAAAATCTTTAATTGCTTATTCTTTAACTGCTCACATAGGGCTTAATAATTGGAGGTATTATAACTTTAATTGAAGATTTTTAGGTTCTTATGTTTTAACAATTGGGCATGGTTTATGCTCATCTGAAATATTTAGTCTTTCAAACATTAATCATGAACTTTTAGGGGGACGAAAATTATTTATTACCTAAAAGTTTTATACCTTTAATAAGATTATGATGAATGAGAGCTGGGTATAGTTTATATTTATTTTCTTATTCTCAACATGGGGAATATAATATAGGGTTATACATATTTTAACTTTGGACTAACTTTTGAAATTATTTTTAATCTACTATCACCTACCCCAAAAATTTGAAAATTACATGGAGTAAAGTAGCAACCAAGGCGCTTTGAGAAAGACTTATTATACTACAATCAGCTCCAGTATCAATTAGTGATTTAATAGTAATATTATTAATAGAAACTTTGTTTGCTTCAATTCGATTTTTCTAAAAAAAATAACTTCTTTTTCAGTTTGAAGAACTGTTACTAGATTTAGGTTTGTTTTTACAATCATTATCTACATGCCCAGGTTTTCAAACTCGCCAGGTTTTTGTGCTTATGTTTCTGGGTCTTTTCTAAAGCATTGCACCGTGGTATGCCCTGATTTACCATAGTACGTGTAACTTTTTACGTCATTAAACCGAGTATCTATTTTGGGGCGTTTTAAAACTAGAGGGATGATTAAAATCGTTGCCACTTTTCTATAAAGATCGTTTTTTTTTTTTTTACATGTGAAGAAAATAGGGCAATAAGTTTGGAAGTAGTTTTAACACTTAAAAGATGACATTCTAATATTTTCATCAGCTATACTACCACACACTATTTCAACTAACTGTAATTTGGAAAAGGCAATTTTTGTATTTTTTATCAATTTTGTTTACTTCCCTAGCGTATTCAAATTAGGAATCACATGATTCAGAATTATACATCACAGCTTTTTGGAACTATTCAGTTACTTTCTTTCTTTCGGAAAACAATGCGTTAACTTGTCTTATCAACTGTCAATATTTTTCGCTTTACTTGATAGATCAAAGTCAGGTATTACTTTTATATAACACAAGAAGCTGTTAGAAATTTATCACACAGCACTATTATCAAGGAGTAACCTCGACCAAATTTATCACCCAACAAATTATTTTCAACTCACGAGAACAACACTATTAAAGAGTGGCCTTGATCAATTAATTACTCAAGAGAATGCTGCGTTAAGATACCTGCCCGTGGACTTGTAGATCTTTATCCCACTTCTGATGTTAGCAATTTATTTATTTACTATTTAAAATATAATAGAATGTTGTAAATTTATTTACTATTTAAAATATAATGGAAGCTACACCAATCATAAAACAATATATACGTCATCCAATGACATGCCTATTTACTCAAAATACACACCAACAAGCCAATCAGGTGTGACAATTTGTTATATAAGAAATAGCTATGTAGGATTTTATATAATCCTGAAAAGGGTGTGGGGAGCCCCAGCCTCGCTGCCCCACCGTGAACTCCAGCTCACAACATACCGAGTTCTCCTATTTACGGTAGTAATACATTATCTTATATTGTATATACGATATTATTACAACATAATATTCATCAATATTTAAACACATATATATATAAATAACACAGTAAATACAAAGTAAATAACGAACAAGTTACTTAACTCACGTGTCTCGACGGTACAACAACAGGGAATGGAACGGAATCCCTATGCTCAGCCTGGCGGCGGCCTATTATACCGATTGTGTCTCGACGGTACCGCAGCTCACCACAGAATCACCGTGCTCTGCCTTGCGGTGGCCTTTTTATACCAATTCCGACCACCCACGAGGGTAGTTCGAGACTGTTCGGACATTCGAACGTTTTAGTCGCCACAACCGAGCACTCCCACTACGTCAGACCCACGAGGGTAGTCCGAGACTGCTCGGACATTCAAACGCTTTAGTCGCTTCCACGACGAACAATCCACAACCGAGTATTCCTATCTATTACGTGCTTACGATTTCCCGGGCCCTAATGGGTGAGCGCGATTTTGCTGACAAATAAATATGTACCGTGTTTTCCGCCAAAGTAATTGCATGGGGCTACTAACTATTAATGATTTATTGAGGTCAAACCCATACATGTGATCTTTGTACATTATTTACTGAAATAATATTTATGTCTTCCTAGGAATATAATTCAAAACTAACACCTAATTAAGTATAACATTGTGTTATAATATAATCGTAGAACGATCGGACTTTATCAATGCCCATGTTAAAAGTTTTACCATATATTTGGTTATTCATAAATCGTACGAAAACTTAAGACAAACGATTTCAAAACGATATTAAAATATTGCACTATCAACAAATAAATCAAAGTCACTTGAAATGTAGTTTACAATAAAAGTACTCATTATCTACCTATACAACAAATTTGCCTCAATGGAATAAAACCAATTAGGTATCAAGAACTTTAACATATAAATAATTGGTTTCTTGTAATGTAAAAGCTAAGTAATAAATTGTCTTCCTTAGTGGCCCCACAACAAGGCTACTGGCATGCAACACGATAAACTTAACATTAAAGAAACACACCGCAATAAAAGAAATCCACCAACTTGTGCGTGACCACAACGCTCGAGTTTATATTTAATTTTGCCTCTTTACCACATTTGAATTTAGGATATTCCTTAATTTTAATATTTACTCTACCTTGGCAAATAATTTATTGAATATTTACAATAATGTACTTAAATATATTTACAAAAATACAAAAGGCTCATCAAAGCCGTTAGGGTGCGTACCCAAAATACTGGCTACATTACCGCGTTGTATTGCTATACTAACGCGTTGGCCGAAATATGAGCCAGCTTTCGGGTTTCCTGTGGTCTCAACTAAGCGCGTCGATATCTCTTTAAAGAATCGACAAATGAATTGAATTATTGTTTTCATTTAAACTATGTTCGTTTCTATGTCTACTGGTAACTACTCACCGTCATTGTTATATTCGTCTTGATGATACCTATTTCGATACGTCATTAATTAGAGTTCGTGGTCGTAGCACGAATCTGCCCGCATCATTTGGTTTTTTTAAAATAAAATAAATCGTGTTTCAATAATTTTTAATATTATAATTTGATCTTGTTACAAAAGTTTCAATAAAAAGTTTACTAAAAAAATGTTTAAACGACAACAAATAAAATGTTTACATAGACAGACTTTTAGTATTTCTTGTTATACACAATTTTTTGACTTGTCTTTGAAACGTACACAGTACAGTACGACAAACACAAGTTTATTATTGAAAATTTTAAAGGTGTTAACTGTTGATAACCTGTTAATTCGATAGTAACTGTGTAAACTTGCCACCGTGAGGGCCGCCGTTCTCTCAACAAATGTATTTTAAAGCAGCTGCTGTGGAATACTTTTCCAACTGATGAGAGAGGTACAAACGTTACACAAGTTTACTCTTGAAATTTTTGAAAGGGTTTTAACTATTCACAACCTTTTAATCGCATCATATCTATGTTTACGTGTACGGCTAATTTTCCAAACAAATATTTAACGCGGGTGCTATTAAAAAACCTTGTGGTATCTACTGATATTTTCTTTATTTATACAATGAAATATGTAGTCAATTTGTAAAAAATACGGAAACTCTAACTACCCAATTGAATGTTGATTAATATCAGAGTAATATAGTTAGAATTATCGTTAAAATTGCAAATTGAAACCTCATTTCTGACATTGATTTTGCAGAAAACAAATACTACCACGTGCGGTTTTCCGCCGTACATTTTTAATGACTAACTTACCTTAAGGCAACAATATTGTGCACTTAATGCAAAATTCCTGTGACCTTTATCCATTGAACCCTAATTTCCCGAGGGTACGCGCTCACAAACAAGTCTTAACTTACGATGGACTTTGATCTTAATATTGACACTTTCTTAACTTACTAAACTTATATATTGACTGAGAGTTGACTTATATACCTAGACTGAGAATGATATACCTACATTTATAAGTTAGTTACACAACTATATCTAAGACCAATTATGAACCAATTTGAATGATTATTTTTTGTTTCGAAAGTTGTACATCATCGGTCCTATAAAAATTTAATCAAAATTGATTATTGAAAAAAAAAAACTATCGAATCACAATATCTGTTCATGTCTGTTTCAATTCCTTAATATAATACAGTTAAAAGACACATTTCAGAGTAGAATATAAGTTTCATAAATGCATAAAAATCCAATAGACCGTAAATTGATGAGTAACTTTGCGATAGTGCTTCAAAGGGTAAGTTAAATCCCGACTCTGTTGTTAAGATAAAAGAAAGTGGCCATCCGGACTCAAGTAAGAAAGTATTAGTCCTAAGAAATCTCGAACCTTTAAAGTTATTGTATCGAAATCAATGTAGCTGAACTATAAATTTATAAACCTTAAGTTGGAGTTATAGTTCGTGGCCAAGTGATTCAAGCGTCTGAAACTAAACACACCGATTTTAAGAATTTTAAAAAAATTGAAAACTAAGGAACATTAATACAGCCTGTATTATAATATATATCACGATTTCGTGAATAAACACATACAAATGTTACCTACTTAAGAATACTAAATCATAATGTAAGCAAAATTATAAACCTAAACATCCAGTATGAATGAAACCGTAGACTGGTAGTATTTTATAATTAGAATGAAGTGTATGCCTAGGCTTTTGTACGTACAAGCATTCTAGAACAAGTTCTAATACGGTAACGTGACGTTAATGTTAATCCCTATTAGCGGTAGAAAAAACATTTTCATAGTTTACTCAACCTATGTTATAACGAAGCATGCAATTTAATAACTTATAAAAACGTTGTTGTTGAAGTAAAATAATATATTTAATTAGCAGTTATTTAAGTCATCGACGCACGTGAGTGTGTGAAATTCCTTGATCCCTATGTGGAGCATGGGACGTCACTTTCCTCCGTCTTCTACGCTGATTTTAGATGCGCTTAGCCATGATAGTGATTAAACTACTTCGTCTGCATAGGTACAATAAATTATAGCCCCTGTCGCTTGGAATAAGTTTGGTTTCTTATGA
Source organism: Aporia crataegi (assembly GCA_912999735.1). Classification (NCBI taxonomy): domain Eukaryota; kingdom Metazoa; phylum Arthropoda; class Insecta; order Lepidoptera; family Pieridae; genus Aporia; species Aporia crataegi. The sequence continues at coordinate 2,482,166 of OU538742.1, forward strand.
AATAATACCAAATCGGATCGGTGGATCGAGAAATTTAGATTATAAAAATGTGCGAGGTTTCTAATTAGTCTTAAATTTTGAAGTAGGTGAAAATAACGTGCAAAGATTTCGCTAATTTTGTATTTTCGTATGTAGATGTATTTTATTAAATGTTTGTTACTTCACGTCTCCATCATTCATAATCTTATGTTGAAAGTCTTCTTTGGATTAACCTTTTTAAAACGTATTATACATTTCTACCAAACATATACATATTTTCCATTTTTATAATAATGTACTTGAATATATTTACAAAAATACAAAAGACTCATCAACATCGTTGGGGTGCGTACCCAAAATACTGGCTACGTTACCATGTCTTATCACAATATTAGGGCTTTGGCCAAAATATGAGGCAGCTTTCGGGTTTCCTACGGTCTCAACTAAGCGCGTCGATATCTCTTTAAACAATAGACGTGCTTCTGGCTTCCATGGACCCAAAAGGAACGAAAATATAGGAATCTATGAGACTTTCATATTTTCGTCTTTTGTTGCTTTCTGAAATCGATGCCACGCCATCAGCAGCTACAGAAGTAGCATGGAGATGCGATGCCGCCAGTGAGTCGACGCAAATAGCGTCCCACACGCGCCTTACCACGGCTCCAAGCTACTAGAGCCATACCATCAGGACGCCTACCATCACTGCGTATATAATTCCATTCGGCTCCATTGGCCGGCACAATAACGGAGACTATTTATAAGATTTGTGGAAATTAATAATTCCAAAATAACTTTTATAAATTACGTCATTAAGAATACAGTTTAAGCCGTGAAGACCGCTGTAATTCAAAGCTGCATTAGTTTATTTGGTATTTTATCACTTGTATCTTGGTAAAGTTGGCTCAGGTGTATATTTTGTGAGGCTCCTCGAATCCCAGTTTCGAAGTAATCAACGAGGCAAAAGGAAAGCGGAAAATGTTGTGTAAGTTAACCTGACTTCTGAAGTTTTCAGTTTTACTCCAAGCTACAACGGTTGAAACCTTAAGAAATGCAGGGAAATGCATATAAAATTATGCATATTTTTTTTAAACTTTAAGAAACTGCAGCCTCAGATCAAAATATTACTGTAATAGAAAAATGATATTTACATACAAAAATGACGTCATTACTCTTAATATTTTAAGATTTGTTGTTTATTACAAAGAACTTGAACCTTTATATATGAAAGACAAATCAATTTAGCAGACACAAACAATATTTTTTATATTAATTTATTTACTTTTATTTGATTACGTATACTCTATGTTACTAAAATATGGATAACTTTGAATAAAATTAAATGGAAAGAGATTAAAAACTATAAAAAATGTATAAATGATAAATAATAATAATAAATATATAATATAAAGATGTGTTCTACAACACATCCTTTAAAATCAAAAACTATTAAGCTTAAAGTATTGTTCTCAAAGTATACTCAAAGTATTGTTCTACATCTACAGTTAATTTTATATCCAAAATCTATAGTCATAACTTCAACATATTTCAAGATCGGGTAACTAATTTCTGGTCCAGCGAATCGCAAACATTCAGTGATTTTCTGTGTGAAATCGAGTCGTGATCAGCCACTTGGTCGAGTGTAAAAAGATCAAATTATTGACTCGACAGCGACTATTCAAGTAAATAAATATATTTTATAGCCTTTTGGCTATCTTTGTGTAAATATTTTAAGCGTCTTTAATTCCGATTAAAGAATATGAATGATGAAAACAGTAAATGATTGTAAATCTCATTTTCTAGCTTGAATAAATAAAATTTTTCGTAAAGGAAATAGAAACGTAATTGAAAATAAATACTGTATTTACAAATTATACTGTATACATGATATGAATTGAATAATATTCAATCACAAATCAAGTTATGAATACATATATTACCTAATCATTTATATAGGTTAAACATGCAAAAGTAATAATATAACTATGTATGTAATAAAAAACTTTAAAACTTTAAAACTTAAAATGAATTGTGAAAATTTTAAGTTAATTAAGTGAAAATAAATATTCGGTTGAGTAGACACATAATCTTACTTACTAACTTAGAATCTAATCGTTTATCATCACTAGTCACTACATAGTCACAAACAAAGTCGCTTTCTCTGTCCCTATATCAATTTGTATGCTTAAATCTTTAAAACTATGCAACGGATTTTGATGCGGTTTTTTTAAATAGATAAAGTGATTGAAGAGGAAGGTATATATGGTTTATACCCGTGCAAAGCCGGGGCGGGTCGCTAGTTTATTTATATGATGTATAAATTGTAAATATAGTATTTATTTTCAATTACGTTTCTCTTGCCTTTTACACATGAATCACCTAAAGTGTATGTTAACGATATGAAATAAACATCCTTAATAATATCATAGCGTAGTTCCTGAATTTCTGTTATCGTAACATTTATCAGTTTTATTTATTGTGTAATTATCTGCCCGCCGCGGTGCATTCGATTGTTAAGCGCATAAGTTCATAAATTATTTGTGCTCCATGAAAGATGTACCTATTAAAATGTTAAGGTTGACATATTTTTTTAACTACGCCTATACGACCAGATATTTCTGTTGAAAAATTAAGGAAAACTATGTCATTACTATATAAAACCATATTGCAGAGAATGTGTATGAAATTTATCGTCAAATTGATTTTTGATAATTCAACTTATTTTTGTAAAAAAACAATTAGTGCATATCGTGCGTCTGCAGAATTCTTTATTTCATTTCTGAATTTTCAATTAATTTTGTTTTGTTCACTAGTTTTATTTACTATATGGTACTTGAAATGGAGTCTAGTAGCGAATTTTAATGACTTTTGATTTAATGATTTTACGAATTTGTGATTTAATGAGAATATGTTTATTTTCTTATGCCAAACTACACATTTTTATTATACCTCGAGAATAAAGTGTCTTAATCTTCTGAAGCGATACAAATTTCGTGAGTAAATTAATTTAATATTCTATTTACAAGGCGTAAACACAAGAATAGAAAAAAAAATATTTCTCAAGTTGAGACCAAGTTCCGATCTTTAACATCGTTCAAAAAACTAGTTTGCGATAGGAGATGATTTCACAAGCTAAAAGCATTAATGGATGGTAACCCTTCAATTGTCTACTTAATCACTTTTGTAAATGCAGAAACGTTGTTTCTGTCGACTTATCCTCTACCCTTTCAAATACTATTTATCAAAATACCCTCATATATGTTGACCCAAAAAGGTCAATAAATGTTAAATATTTAGATAGCGGTTGATACGCACGGGAGTGTAACAAAAAATAATGGATATTGATAAACTTAGCTGGATAATCTTCTTCCCTACTCCGGATCGTGCTCGCCGAGCAGTCAGAGCCATGACACTGAATAGCAAAATAACCCAGATGATCACGGGACATGGCGCATTCTCGGAGTATTTGCATAGATTCCGGAGGAAGGAGAGCCCGACGTGCAAATGCGACGGCATAACCCTGGAGACCGCGGTTCATTGCCTCACTGAATGTCCAGTGACTACAAGATGGAGATGGGACGCGGAGGCTGAGATCGACATGGCCATCTCTGCCAGAAACCTCGCCGACCTCGTGTCTGACCCGAAGACGGCACCTAAATTTATAATGTATTGCGAAAAGATAGTAACGGCATTATTGAAAAGGAATAGTAGTAGAAATAAATGATTTGGTATATAATGTATAATAATGTAATGAGAATTTATTAATGTGTATAAAGTATTTTAGAATAATAGATTGTAAAACTGATGTAAATAAATATACTAAAGTACCCAAAGTCCCTTACAAATGGAAGGGGAATAGTTAGAGACTAGTTCCTCGGCCCCGGGGCGTGAGTCGTCGGGAGGTAGGCCACTAGAATTAAAAAAAAAAAAAAAAAAAAAAACTTAGCTGGATTTGTATTTTTGCAAGATCTTCGGATTGTTTTTTTTATTTTTTTATTTTTTCCTGTCAGTTTTTCTTGTATCAAATTGGTTAATTTGTTGAGTAGTCAGATTGAATTAGAAAATTTAAAAGAAAAAAGTAATTCCTAGTGAGTTGTGAAGCAGACATCAGTATCACTGGTAATTTTCAATTTCCTTAACTACTTCCATATGCATTTGACTGAATTTCATTTGTAAATTGTTAATGAATTCCCTTAATAGGGCATGGACCGGCAATATTCCTATTTCTCTTTTAGAAATAATTTTCTATACCTACAGGCGACCAGGACGTAAGTGAATAACTTTCTGAGTCTTGAACAAAACATTTTGTTTGGTTTTTAGGCGAATCGGATTTAGAATCTTCAACATAACATGCATCAAGTACCTTTTTGTTATAGTTAATATTAAGTCTCTCTCAACTGAGTTAGAGTAAATAATACAGCCACAAAAAATAGACCGTTTTATTACAAAGGAACAACAAAAAATTTCAAAGTGCGACCCCTAAAAAGTCGAATTTATGTTAGGGCTTGCGGCTGGCCGTTACTACTTTACGAGGTCATTATAGAAACCATTAAATGTATGATTACGGAGTCCCAGTATTCGGCATTTGTTAAAGTACAGTCACAATTTCCTAAACGACAAACAACCAAAGTATTTTAATTCATTATGTTGCCTTTTCAAATAATGTTTCCACGCAACAATTTTACATGAATTAACCGTTTCATTTTTCTTACGTTATGCTCATGACTTTTTAAGTTTAACAAATTTATTGAAATGTCTACATAGTGATTTCAAATTTTTTGTTATCTCCTAAAATTATAATAATATAATCTATTTATTGATTTACAATAAAGTACTTAAAAGTATTTACAATCATATAAAAGGCTCACAAAGCCGTTGTGATGCGTACCCAAAATACTGGCTGCATTTCCGTATTGCATCGCTACATTAATATTTTGAGACAAGCACAACTATCAAGATTGTTCTCTCATAAAAAATCTGCTTTCGTACTTTGAATGTTTCTTACTAGAAACTCACCTCACCCATGTCTTCGACCGCAAGTGATGGGTGAAGTGAGTATATTTCGTTGATGTCACTAAAGTAATTTAGACAACAGTGTTACATAAATATTTCAATTTATCCTCAATTATTATAAAATTAATATTCTCGCTACATCAGCGCAGTTAGCACATGAATTAAACTATATTAATTCATAAATAATTTATAAATCGGTTCCGCTGAAGATTCCTTTGAAAATACAGTCCCAAACCAACAGCGCTCCCTTCGTTAATTATGCAATGTTTTAATTCAATTACTCACGTGGTCGACCCTAATTAGCTCGAAACGGCACTGCTCCACAGAAATAAAACATGAAAAAAGATACTAGTCTTTACAATACCTACTTTTCAGTCTATTTATCATGCTGTCTAATTTTTCAGGGTGACGGTGCTATTTTCAGCGCAATAACGTTAAAATGAATTGAAAAATCAAATTGCCTTGAATATCGTTCTCATATGTTTTGTTTTAAAGAAAAAAAATTAAGCGGAAATCTCCTTGGCTTAGTATTACTAACAAATCACTAACTTTCAATTACAATAGTATCTGGTAACAAATTTTACCACTAGATATTAGTCGTGATATGTCCATATGGGTAAAAAATTACTTGACCTAAGTTACTCGGACAAAGTTCTTGTTTCCTGTTAGTGGTAGAATTTTTATAATCGAATCAGTGCATACAAACATTATTTTAGACATCTCTATACCACAGAAGCATAGTTGCACGTATATGTCGCAGTTTCCTTATAAATATATGTAAAAAAATTGCAAATTAAAAAATAATGTAAAAATTCAACGACAACAATGCATATCGGCAATTTTTTAACGCTATTTTCAATAAAATATCAAACCCTAAAAATTCTCGTTGAGTTATTGGTCAAGTATGTTTTCATATTTCAAACTTTGTAAATAAAAATTCATTCGAATATTCAAAATTGTTTGAACTCAATTTAGGATTTAAGTAATGAAGTTTATTAAAACTTCTATTCAGTGATTATATCATAAATCAAATTTTGAATCAACTATTATATAGGTAACTTTTAATTCATATCAATGTGAAGTCGAAGTATGTCCCCATAATTGACTCTGCTGCGCATTGCGAGGTGACTGTATTCGGTCATTAAGATTTACCACTACTGAACCGTTTTTAATGAATGTTGGTAGGTACACAGATAGATTCATTTTTTGAAAGTTTTATGATGACGTCGGATAGTGAGTTTTAAGGCGAAAAGTTGTGACCAGTTTTTTCAAGTGTTTTTTCAACTAACGTATTTACAAAGCCTTTTAAATATACAAAATAATGTGTAATTAAAGAGAAAGAAGTAAAGAAGCAGGAATTTCAAAGAAAATAATTTATTACACTCCGTAGTAAAAATTCAATTTGTTACGTGGCTAGTTGCGTCTCAGGATTAAATACGTATTTCCTATTTACCTCAAGTTTAATTTCTTTTCTGTGTCGCAGTGCATCGGATTAAGTCTGCTTTGCTTCTCCGATGTTCAGACCGAGATTAAAGAAAATTGGCCAAATGTTTTCTATTTGCACGGGATTAGTCTTACATGCTGTTTCTTTTTAGAAATAATTGCAATTTTTGTGTGCCTCATGATAAAAGTAGATATTTTATTTTAAATAAATAAGATGGTAATAGTGGAATTTTTGGTTTCATAACTTTATATTAAACTAGTGGAACCAGCGAACTTCATATCGCTTCAGAGTTGCGAATAAGAACGTGTCATCTAAAACGACATTCCTTAGAAAATGTATGAGGATACGAATTTTCTAAATAAACACTTTTTCGTGAATTTTTAATAGTTACTATTCGGATTAGACAAATCCAACAAAACAGAGATCATCAAAACCGGTCCATCCATTCTTGAGTTATAAATGGTCTAAATAACCCATCTTTGTTATATAGATTTCTTTAATTCGTTTCCTTCAAGTGGGTGCAACAATGACAAACTATATTATTGTGTACATCACAATATATTATACACTATACAGTATGTTAGCTCCGATGAGTAGGTGTTAACCATGCCTGTCATGTAAGTAGTTAACGCGTCTGAAACTGCGCCAAATGTTTTGGGTTTGAATCCCAAAAAATAAATGTTTCGATAAGGAACGCACAAAAAAGATCTTACCTGTAAAGAAAATTTACAGGACAGGATTTTACTTTTTGTAAATGAGTTGATAGGGATGAAAAGATACCCAAAAATAAAATAGTGTTAATAAAATTATTATCATTATAAATATTGCATGACAATAGTGGATTGTTACTAATTTAGGCTGCGTATGTCACAGAGAACAAATTAAAAATTTCACACATAGCTGTTAGCCAAATTGAAAACGAAATTGCGTTATTTACTTTTTGTCGTTATTTTTTACGAAAATTGTTTTCGAACCAAATCCGCGATGGAAATAGAACTTGCACTATTTGATAACATTTACTTTGGTTCTCTTTAAAGCGTATTGAGCAACAAAAATAATTAAATTCATAAGTTGAACTTCGACTTTCTTTGAATAAATAATAAAACTTCAGGGTAAGGAGTTCAGTCTTTTATTCTAAAAGATCTGAGTCTCAAATCTAAATTATTCCATCGGTAAGCAAAATAGTAATAATCACGTAGCAATACTACAAAGAAGTAGGCAACAAAAAAATTAAATCCATTTCGAGTCAGCGGTGTTACAGAATACATTGTACGGGGTCATGTCAAGTGGCTCTTCTCGGCATCGTGTTTTATCTTGTTAATGTCCAAACTGCAACTGCACTCACTACCAAAGAGGTGTTAACTGGGCATAATTGACAGTTTTTCAACTGTCCCCCGGTTTGTAGTTCGAATTTTCGCTCGGTCTCATTCATGAACTTGTTTTGCTTTCGTTTATAAAGTGTGCGTAAGACAAGATACAAAGAAAAAATGTTGGTTGCAAACAGGTAATGTTTCAAAGAACATAAATTTTACATCTTTAATTCTAAATTTGATATAATAGGTACTTGAAGTACTTAGCTACGGAGATGTTTAAGGAATTTATGTTTAAAATAGCAAAATAATAGACATCCTTGAAGCTTACTAGTAGCATTTTTGATACCTACTGAAATATGTCTAAATGCAAAGAAAAATTATTTTATTGGTATAACTTCTATTCTCAAAATGGGCGCAGAAATATATCTGGCTAGTAGTTTTCCAAGTTGTTTTTCTCTGAATCCAAGTCAGACACGATAAATCTCATATTTTTATACATCAAAAGATTAAATGTATTCCTATTGATACAAACAAACCTAGATTCACTTACATTTAGACTTATTTTACTGTAAAATAAACCACAATTTGTTTTTTAAATATTTCTATTAAAAATTAATTCGATCATACTTTCATTGAACGTAATGTGATAAAGAACGAAATGATTCGGAAGAACGCAGTAAGTTTCCGATAATTCCTCACTGAATTCACAAACCGATTTCTATTCCGATAAACTGTACCCCGTATAAAGCAAAAGCTTGTTCATTTTTTGCATTCGGCTAGCTCAAATCGCTGGATTTTAAGAATAGATTTGATCGCTATTGTCGACAAACGTGGCTTATAGCTAGGATTTTTATTTGTATTCAAGCTGATTGCTCGAAGAAATCCTGTTTAAAAATAAAACATTTTTCTTAATGCTAATTTACGCACACAAATTTTCTGTATCGGATCTTATAGTGTGAATTCCCGTAACCTCTAGTGGGGCATGGGGCATAGTATGTGAGTAAGTATGTGATCCGCCTTCTGTGCCTACCCAACCAGAATATTCATTAGTCTTCCGGGCTTCGAACCAAGGACCTCCGGCGCAACACGCATATGCGTAAACCACTTAGCCACGAAAGCGATTATCTTATGAGTAGTGATCTCTTATTTGCTTCCAACATTACATTTCTTTTAAAATACAAAAAAACTCTATCGGGATTATTGCATAAGAGTGTCATATAAAGAGCACCTTGTCATTTACCTACGTTAGTAGGTCAGTACCTGATATAAAAAACCTTTGCGAAAATGGAACGAGTGCAATCCATTTAATATTAAATAAGAAATATTTATCACATGGAACGTCAAGTCTGTGGTTGGCAGCACCTGATTAAACTGAAATTTGACGTATCGGTCAAATATCAATGAAGTGGTTAGCAGCTCGAGTTGTCTGTCTCTGCGATGGTGAGATGTGTTTGTTGACGGACAAGCCTTTTTGGACAGAATCATCGGCGAGGGCTGACATGTTGCCAACCTCAGTTCAATTCTCAGAGGGTCAACTTACTGCATTTCTGAGGGATCCCTTTCCATTCTAGTGGGTTGCGTCTGCACTTCAAATTAAATGAGCTTTCTACGCGTCTATCTCATATTTAAATATTTTTGACTTATAACTTATAATTATCTTCTACGTAGGTACCTATAAACAATTCTGTGATGTAGGATATAAGGAGTATAGTACTTACTTGTACTTAGGCAATTAGGCCTTTCGTTTCTGGGATTCTAAGAACCACTTAGCTACGGAGTCAGTTGTAAAATACTGCGAAAAAGTTCTTTTATATCATATATTATTCTAATGAAATTCTTTTGCCGTGGAGAATTCCTTTCGAAAATTCTTAAAATTACAGCAAATCGAATAAAATAATTTGCCGTTTGAGCAGAATTTTCATTCAATTTACCTGCTGCCTTCATAATTCTCTTTATCCCTATATTTAGTTACTGGGTTCGGAATCATAACTGAGATGATGTTGCAAAACCTTTGAATCTTAATTCAACGTTTAGAAATTTCAATAAAATACTGCATTTATTTGATTTAAACCAGTAAAACAATTAAAAACAGTTAAATTAAAAAGCAGTTTCTTTGTATTTGAGCAGGTGCTGATAAATTTCAACGTACTGGCAGTTTTTTTTTATAATCAAACAGATTTTTTAATCAGGGATGCTTGAGAAAAAAAATTATCAGTAAATAATTGATGCAATTTACGAATTCGAGTAAAATTTTCTATTGTATTATATCTATGATTAGAAATTTTATTACTATTAACATGGTACGAAAAAAAATCTTACGTTCTTTGCACTACAGATGTTGTCATGGTCGCATATCATATAAACATCTTGTTAAATATAAACTATTAACTCTCACGTCTAGGCGTAAATAGATGCTATTACAATCCTGTAATACAGTCATATCTATTGTGACATATATCCATATGTCACAATAGATATGACTGTAGCTCTCTAAATAATAAATTATGCTATAGAATTCCATAAACTACAGATTGCTTTAAACCCCATAGACCATTTGCTTCTGCTCTCATACTAACGCGGGCAAAGGTTCGCCCTTCATAGACTTACAAATATAATGAGCACTTTGTATTAGTTGATATCTTCAATCACAGTTTTATGAAATGTAAAAAGAATTATCCGATTTGTTACCCACATAATAACCACTATATAATACCTAAACTTTATTAGACCATTATTTTAAAATTTACCCTCTTTTATGTACGTACTTACTTTTAATTTTTACTCCTTTTTTTTTTAAATACAGAATTGACACAAGAAGCTTTGATCTGACAATAGTGCTTATTTAACGCTGGCTCGGTCATGCAAGCAAACAAGACATTGTAAAATACAAAGCTAAATGTGGACACAGCTTTGTGGCAATAGTTTACGCTTGTTTCGAGGCACTCGACTTGACTAAACTGATTCGTTCTATTTGTTTGGACTTCAAACGAATGGTGTTGTTTAAAAATTGGGTTTTCTACTTTTATATATGAATTTGTTTAAACAGAATTGTTTGAAGAAATAAGTAATTACGTAGCTTAGTTGTCTATGTTTTGCGATGTAATATATTAATTTTAAGTTAAACTGGGATCCGAACCCAGCTTCTCCGGCAAAATGGCCATTGAATGTCACATACGGGACCCACTTAGTCACCGAGTTGAATCAATCAACATTCAAGCATAATCGAAAATGATTAAAGGTTTGTATAAATAGAAAAATGTCATTACTCATATTCTCAATCTGAACTAAATATTCAGGAGAAAGAAGCCTTTTCAACCCTGCTCAAATCACTGCTATGAAAATAAACTAGATTCATGCCGGCATTCCTTTGCGGTTTTTCATAACGTTATCACGTTTAATGGCCCGGAAACATCGCTACCACAGATTGCTCAATTTTTAATTTACAAAGTTTAAGACTAAATACTGTAGTGGTCATCTACGTCAGGCTATATTATAAATTTTTTGAATAAAATTGATGGAAGATTATAAGTCTTCTCATCTTCTTGGAAAATTAATTGCCTTCTTTTTCTAATTTTTATGTAGACTATATTGAAGTTCTAATGCCAAATATATCCTTCTCCAGCTCCAGCAGAGACCAAATACCATTGTTACAATAATTTTGAGCCTTGAGTGGCTTCCATAATTTTTCTTTAAATTTTAATATGGAGATACCCCTTTGGAGGGGGAAATAAGCATTCTAATATACAGCCGTTGCTGAAATCATAAACACCTAATATTAAAACAAGCAAGTTCTACTCATATGCAACCAAATCCTGCTCCTACGTTTTCGTATGTCAACTACACTCAGAATATGTTATTGAAAACACAAACGCAGTTCTGAGGCAGTTTAATCTTACGACTCAGCACAACGTAAGACGTTTGAGTGCAAATTCTTGACAGCAGGTTACGTTGAAATTGTACTCTGTTAGCTAACGATGTTCTGATACGAATTTCTTTGCCTTTGTATCATTAGATATGGCATGTTATGATGTAATATTTTCACTTTCATATTTCAGAGTAGAATTTGTTGTGAAAATCCCGTAGTGTTGTCCAATATGTTTAAACTGTTTTATGTTTGGTTTAAGGTTAGCATGTAGGGTTGGGTGCAGTGTGCAACAACTGTGGAAACTGTAGGCATGAGAAAGTTGTTTGTTTTTCATGTACATAAAATGTAGTATTAAAAAACAGAATTCAGTATCATAGAAGTTTTATAAACAACCGTTTAACTCTACACAAAAGCGTTCACAAAGCTTAATATTTTCTATTTTATCTTGCCGTTGTAATATATCATTCTCTATAAAATATTAGTATAAGATAGGTCTCAGTTGCTTAAGAATTGTGATTGATACGCCACCCACACGTCCGGTGCCACGCCACAAAGATTTATCTTCTAAAATTTTTAAGGCAACCCATCCGATAATGTAACGATCGTGTAAGGTTTAAATTGTGTTTTGTTATTTAATAATGTTCAAGAAATTTTATATTAAGGCTCACTTAGAATAAGTGATAAGCCATACCCTATGTGAGCCTCCTGCGGTCCTGCCAGTTTGTCTCCTATTCTATAAAAAAAATCTTTAATCATGTTTATTGATAATTATCTAGAACAAAATCATTTTGTAAACACAGCACAAACGATTACTTACTTGTACCATGATATTTTCAACCAACTTCAACAGCGTGCTGTTTTTATATGTTTGTTACGTATTATGAAATTGATAATTGTGAATCGAATTTAATGAAACTTTAAAAATAACTTTAAAAAAAAACTTAAACATATTTTAAAAATATCTAAATTAACATTGACTTAAAATTTTCTTTATTATGTTTCTATCCTATTTATTTATAGCCTCGTGGGTCATGGCAAACTATAAGCGATTGACCTCCGTCCTCTCAACCCCATATTATGAATGATTTTCTGGAACTACGAAACATAATATTAAATTCTGTTGTATAGATTCAAACTGATTGACTAGGGATGGATTAATATGGAATCCTATCAATCTCCCTTTGTAATCTATGTAAACTCTATTAAATTTTCGTTTAAACATTTATTATACATCAAGATTTAATCTCTGTAGTTCATGAATCGTAAATTAGAAGGCTATAGCGCGAGTTTGTTGTCAAGGAATTAGGAAAATGGTACACTTTGATAGAAATATAAGAACTTCCTTGGGGTAGGTATTTTTGGTAGCAGTTATTTATCATCAAGATAACAAAAAAAATATTTTATTTTAATATTATATTTTTTCAATCAGTATTTTGGACTAGAATCTTATAGCTAAAATGTGATCTATTGCAAATAATATAGAGTTCTTCATTTCCTACCTCACACACTGCGAAACCGGCAGCCTTCAGAGTTATTTCAGAACTGTAACAACTTGAGAACTTTAAAGAAAAGAGCTTACCACTATTTCAAATACCAGCAACATAGCTGCAGTCTATTTGGAGTTGAGCATGGCCATGAATAGTTGTCTACATTTGATACTAAACAAGTCCGTTTGCCTCTCATCAGTACATAGTATAAAACAAAGTCGCTTTTTCTTCCCCTATATCCCTTTGTACGCTTAAATCTTTAAAACTACGCAACGGATTTTGATGCGGTTTCTTTTAATAGATAGAGTGATTGAAGAAGAAGGTTTTTATATATGTTTTATACCTGTGCAAAGCCGGGGCGGGTAACTAGTTTTATAATATAACATGACAATTAAAGCAGGCAATTTGATATAAATATCTATTAAGAAATAAAGTTTAAATATCTTCATAATAATGATTTTATTTATTTGATAAAGCTATTATGAACTGGAGTCTAAAACAATAATTCGTGAGTAAATCGCTCAAGCAATAACTTATTTCTTAGGTTGCGTGTTATACTGAAACTTGAATGTAAAAAGATTAGTTATTATATAACATGACATTTACTTACCGAACAAAGAAGCTCTTAAACCTAATTTTCTTGTTGTTATTTACGACTCGAGCGAACTGGGTTTTATACGGAATAATAAGTTTGTACATTAAAATAATTAATTATATTAGAGGCATTGTATAAATTTCATTAGGAAAATATCTAAATCAAAATCTCTTATACAATAAACACATAATACCTTTTTAACAAGACTATCATTTAACCAAAGATTACATATAAAGGACTGTGTCTGAAAAGTATGAGACATTATCTATGAAATGACGTTTTAGGTGATACGTTATTATTCGGAACTCTAACTATACAAAGTTCACAGGATTCACTAGTTTACCATATTTGTAAGTTTTATTACATAATATATTACGTATAAATACGATATGACGTATGAAATTTGGCAGATACCTCATAGCATATTATCAGTACCGTTTGATACCACACGACCCTCTTTCCACATAGATATCATTAAATTGGTTTAAGATTTATAACGTCACTTAGGAAATAACTATTGAAATTTTAGATATGTCTTTGTACTGAGTATGAGATTGTAATTGCATGTCATGTAATTTCGCGCGTAACCGCTAGGAGGCGCTGCTACATTTTTCATAAAATAATTAATTAAACGCAGAACCTATCAATAAATACTTTATTAAACATATCTGATACAGTGTTTGTTTTGAAAACACTTTGTGCACTGGAGTGTAACGGGTGGCCATATCGCTAATCAGCGATTTCTGCCAAGCAACCCAATTTTTGTTGGTATGGTATTTCTTCAATCAGGTCTGTAGAAATTCAACCACACCTCCGTGCCACTTATGACACCCCATCCGGCAAGTGGCATCCTTATTAGAGACCGAATACAAATATAAATTAAATTATAAATTGTATTTGGGATCGAGGATCGAACCCTCAGGCTTCGCGGTAGGCTTATAAGATTGCTTAGCCACGAGGCCTCTTTTTCAGCTTTATATCACTGTAACCCGTTAGAAGTAAACGATTTTAGTAATGAAGACCTAGAAAAAAACATAAAATGTTCGGACGGAATTAATTGAACGATGAACCGTTTCATCGGCCTCAATTTTAAATACTTTTTTATTTAAATAATAAAGTTTAAATTTAATGTTGTGTATTTTAAGCTATGAGGTACTACGTAGACCCATTACAGCTTCAGCAACGCCAAAGTGAATTCTTAATTAATTAGCCGCGCATCCAACTTTACTCGAAGATCGGGAGATTGTCAAGAGCGCACAAACTATTAACAAAATATAAATGCAAAGAATTTTAACATTAATTAATTACTTATATAAAATGTTGTTTTTATGTTTGAATACCATAACGCATTTATGAACAAATTGTGCCTTAATTTGAAATTGATTTAAAAAAATAACTCCACCCAGTTAAAATGATCCGCTTTGTTTGGAAAAATTTTGAAAACCAATGCCTCGCGATCAATAATAAGTGTT
The DNA here is from genome assembly GCA_912999735.1 of Aporia crataegi. NCBI lineage: Eukaryota > Metazoa > Arthropoda > Insecta > Lepidoptera > Pieridae > Aporia > Aporia crataegi. The sequence goes on from OU538742.1 coordinate 2,497,331, forward strand.
TATATATTTTCTTCAATTGTGCTTATAAAATCACTAGTTATGCCCCGCAGTTTCACATGCATTAACTTCGTCGTAACGTGATTAAGTAGCCTAAAAGCTTTTAGCTATAAAAATGATGATACTTTCATGGAACTTTTCATCCCCAATGTGTACCAATTTTCATTTGATTCAGTTCAGTAGTTTTGGCGTGAAACCACAACAAACAGACAGAGAGACGGACGGAGTTACTTTCGCATTTATCAATAAGGATTTATCAATTTGAAAAAATTCAAACATCAAAAATCGTCTCTTGGTATCTTAAATGAAATATACCTAATATTTCAATATAACAAACTCATTCTCTTGATATTTGCATATAAAACTCAATATCTGGGTAATGGAAGAGATGTAGATAATTATCATTGAAGATAAATATCAAGAGTATGAAACGGAATAATTCGCTCCTTTAAAATAAAAGCAGAGAGGTTCCAACTATGCCAAATGTTTCCAACTAAGTTAAATTACTGCTTAAATTTCCCAGGTAAACAGATGGTCTTGATAATACTTTACTAACTTTTATGTCTATAAAAGTTTTATAGTTGTAAACAGATGTTTTAATATTTAGTATTATTAAAAAATCTAAAACAGAGAACTTGTTTAAAATACGGCTATAAAACAATGAAATTCAAACGACGCTTTTTAATATGCGTTTTTATTATTACTTATATATGTAACAAACAGTTATCATTTACTTGTACCTATTAGTGTTTAGAAACTTTTTTCCCGCGTAATTATACGATTTTGAAAAACAAATGTCGGTATTTCATGGTCTGAAACATATTTTTCCTCTGAAATCTATAGCCCAGTAATGAACGTGAATGGAAGGATAATTGAAACAGACACAGTAATATATTTTCCCCACATCACACGGAATCAAAACTGTTATACATACCCAAAATACTAGCTGGATTACCGTGTTGTATCGCTATACTTATTCGTTATAAATGCAATAAATAAAATGCAATAATATAGAAAATAAACAGTTATTTTAGTGATATTTTTGTTTATTTTTCTCTGACTTCTCATAACAAGTATCTTTTCTTAAGATTTTCATGCTATTCTAATTAAAAACCATTGTGAAATGCATAGAATAAAGTTATAGTTCCGCTGGGTCTCTATAAAGTTTATGGTGAAATGAACCTGTTTTTTCAGGCCATTACCGCAACTTTTAAGGCAAATTTCATGTAAGTACTAACTAGTTAATAAGGCAGACGGGATCCATTTATCATGGTGTCGTCCCTCACGTTAACATTTTAATAAATGGGACATTTATTAAAATATTATTTTAAATTATACTGATTTCGTACGTGTCATTAAGGTTCATGGTTATTCGAAATTTAAGCTGAAAATTATATTAATTTGGAAGAACGTTTGAAATAAATATTTATTTCATGTATTTGCCTCCGTAGTATGGCTATGGACCATGACTTGATTACTATTCACTATTTTAATTATAGGGACACAAAGACCCTTTTATGTTTATTTTAAACAAGAAATTAAAAATAGATGCCTCGTGATGCCTAGTTGAGCATGGGGTTGAACTATTTTTTCATCCATTTCACTTATCATTTTCTATTTAACCAGGAGCTCATTGAATATCAGATGTATGATTTACTGAACTACGGAGGCATTTCAGAAATGAAAATTCATTGAACAAAAAGCTATCTCATAAAGAAACCGTATAAATTTCTATTTGTACGATTTTTAAATTGATCTTTTATAATTTTTACTAATCTAACTCAACGTTGCGTGGTAACGGACAGTAATCATATTTTATATAGTATCTCTTATCAGCGAATTTGAAATTCATGGGTTCGTATTTCAAAAACCGTTCTCGATTTTTATGTTAAGCCACTTACAATGTTAATAAAAGTCTGACCTAAAATTGAAGCTCTCTTCAAAAGTTTGAATTGCGAATGATATTCATTATTCGTGCTCTTATCATTTTAATTAACTTACCTTGATTTTTTATGGTAAAACTATATCCATTGACATCTTACATGGCTAATTAGTTCACTTAACTGACATAAAACGCGTTTTGGTTATTAAATATTATCCTTACTTAAACATTCAAGAACCACCTCCTAAATGATTTACATATCTACGTGTTGCACCGGAGGTCCTGGTTTCGAATCCCGGGGAAACAAATAAATGTTTTGGGTAGGCATAGAAGGCTGAACATCTACGAGTATATACTTGTCTGTGAAGGAAATGATCAGTGAAACATATACAGAAATGTGTCTGTCCCATGCTCCACTAGGGGCTACGGGAATTCACTTTAAACATTCAAGAAGCGATACACGTCTATACGTAAGAATTTGTATTTTTATGATTTAAATAGGAAATTTAATTTACGTTACAGAATTTTTATTTAAACAAAATTCCGAAATTGAGCTAATCTTTATATTGAATATTGTCAATCATTTTTAATGTCGCCTCTGCCATTCGTTATTAAATAGTCATCATTCTTACATAATTAAATTAAATACATCCCTCAATATGTCGTCGAACTTAGTCTGAAATCTGAATAAGTACCTATAATGATTAAAGTGAACATGTTGACTGAGAATGAATGTGTTTAGTGGGCACTTTATACCGGCTTTCATTATGTGAACAACAAGTTGTTAAATATTACATAATAATATTCTCATGTTACATGTGACTTTTGTCTTTTTGAGAATAGAGTTCTTTAACAGAAATAAACTTAGTGATAAAAAACAACATTCGAAAATAGGTACATTTGAAAAAAAAATATTATTTGAATTATATAATTACATAGTTGTTTGTTACCTTTGTATGCACGTATCTTTAAGAATATTATTTAATGATTTTTAATTTTTTTTTTGTTTCTAAAGATAGAGGCTTACAAGCTTATAATTTTGTGAACTGTTTAACTTGACGGCAGACATGGCACATACATACGTTTATTCATAACGCAGCATATACGTAGGTATGTGCGTGACAAAAAGAAAAATTTCATAAAAAAATCACTAAATGTACCTACGTGTCCTTTAACTTACCGAAAACTACTATTATTAATTAACAAAACAATTTATTTATTAATAATCGTATTTTTAACTGTTACATTTCATGCATTTTGCTATAAATGATCGATTTAATATTTAAATAAAGATCATCTTAACGAATATTGTTAACATTTGCAAACTGTTTGAAACGACTTAGACTAAATTTAAGCCCAGTTAAAATTCAGTGAGCTTAGGAGACAAATTTTTAAAGTCCATCCCCTCTCGATTATTGGTTTTGAGTGAAATATCGGAGCCCGTAACTTATTTATCTTCGGCAGCTAGGCCCTGGCACGTGATAGCAATACGAAGATAGACAAAATATCTCTTGAATTTTAAATGTGATAAAATTTAAGTATTGTCTCATAAAATATTTAACAGATTCAATGATTTTAATGTAGGACGATTTTTAATCGCTTACAAATGATTAATCTGATAAACGCAGTGGAAGCGTGCTGGGCCCATAACCTGTTGTGAAGGTTAATTTAAAATATAAAAATATAAAACAGAGTTTTATTTTACACAAGGAATATTGACAACCATCATTCTTATTTTTCTATGACATATCACGTCGTCTAAGATTACAGTAAGAAGGTTCATAATATTGTACCTATAGAATAAATGAAACTTCTAACAGTACCCATAGTATGAAGTCCAGTAACCTCTACTGCAGTCTGCGGCAGACATACATCTGGGTCAACACAAAGCCTTCTGTGCCTTCCAAAAGAAAGCAATTTTATTATTTGCATGGATGACACACATGAACAACTTAGCAAATGTACCATTCCATTGCTGTAACAATTTGCACGTGTTAAATAAATGTATCAAACGAGTACTTTAATTAAAATAACAAAAGACGAAATCGTGATTTCAGAAAACTCGACTGGAAACTTTCAACTAGAAATGCTAAATTTAAATAATTAACATTATACAAGAATGTGCACGTATATTTATTCAGACTGCACTCAACACGTAAGCTGGGCACTCGCGTTCTTAATGGCACTTTACCAGATACTTGCATGAGAACTCCAAAAGAAAAGGTTTCATGTTACATATTATTATAATTTTAATAAATAAGGTTTAAATTGAAGTCGCGATTATGTCCATTTTTTAACCGACCTTCAAAAAAAACCAAAAAAGAGGTTATCAATTCGACGCGTTTTTTTTTAATGTTCCACTCCTACGTCGCCATCCGTAGACCAATTCGGGTGAATGTCAAACGATAGAGTTACTCATCGAAGTGGTCCCATTTATTATTTGGAATTTTTACGAAAGAATAGTTTCACGATCGGGCAAAAATCCCTAAAATTCGCATGACCGCGTCGTACTTATTTGCTTTTAACTCAATGAATTATGAATCCTTATTTACTCTTTTTAGATTTAGTATTAAATTTTCAACAAGATTATATTTATAGTTTTAGAGATATCAAACATTCCTCCTCCGAACATTCCCCTTGTATGATAAATGCGATAGAAGATGCAGAGAGATTCTACATCTCTACGCAACGCAAAAGGATCAAGCCGATCAATGTTCAACTAAAATACGATTCTTAACTTATCTTTACATCAATATGTTTAAGCTTACTGCAATTAATATCATTCATATATTTACCACTATATTAATATAATTAATATTATAAAGAAAAATGATTTATATTTTCATTTCTAATGAATAAACTTAAAAACCGCACTTAAAACGATTTTACAGAATGAAAATCCTTTTTTTTTCCAAGCGACAGGATTTAAAATTAGATTATATGAACAAAGTCGCAAGTTAAGGCTAACATCTTAATAAAACGCGTATAAATTAACGGTATCTTATCTAATCATTCATTCCAATTAAGTAGTTAGCGCAGGCAGAGGAAGTTAAAGTCCTTGTTATGTTAATTTCTTGAGTTTGTATCTGTTAGCGGGATATAAGGAAGGAATAGGGTAATAGGCGTTCGCTACGATCTAATTAACATTACGGTTGTTCGCATTGCACTCTGCTTTAATATATTTTCCGCTTTGCTGCTTATATGCGGTGGAAGTTTAAATATTAAAACTAATTTAAGCCAAATTAGGCTAATATAATAAATACGTACAATAGACCCCTACTTTTTAGTAGGATATGAAGCAGACAATTGTTCACGTCTGTTTCACTAATCACACCGCCGCGCCGTTACACGTAACAGACATGTGACCAATCCATATAAAGACCTAGAGAGATTTATAACGCGAAGTAAAATCGAATTTTTTGGGACTAATCTAAAATCAATTTTTATCTGAAAAACTAGACATAACTTTAATAAAATATTCATCGGTATCTCTGACTGATCCCCGAGCCGCAGATTAGAGAATAAATTAATGCATTAATCAAATGATGTTTAGACACATTTGTCATGCAATTTTTAAAATAATATCGGAAACAATGCGGAAACGGTTCGGTCATATTCATTTTTATTGAAGTATTGCATATTGACTTGTTATATTCTGGTCTTATCGTCTCTCTGTTAAATAAATTTTATTCGTTACAAGCTGCATATTATCTGTGACAAACTTGGTAGAGGAAAATTTAAATTTATTTAGCAATTCACAAAATGAAAGTAGTTTAAAGAAATCTCGAGTGTTCGAGTTATCAGCTTTATAGTGCTCTTTGAAGTAGCCGGTTAATGTATTAAAGTGCGGCAAAAAATACGTGCCTGAGAGGTTTAAACTTATTTTCTTCCTTTCAGTGTTAATGCATTTGAATGTAAAATATGCAAGTCCTTTGTTAAGCTATTTTGTGTTCTCCAACTCGATACTGCAATCTTATGGCGTAACACAACTTATTTATACGAGTATATTCTCTCTAGATGGTTCTGTTACAGAAGGTACTAAACATTTCTTCGTAAACATTTAACTAAAATTCAAAAAAAATTGTAGAAGCAATACACAAGTATTTATTATAACAAGTTCAGTATACCTACAAATTAACTATTAAATAAATTCGATATTAATTGATACTAATATTGATATTAGGTATTATAATAATTTAATCTAAAACAAAAAATATTTTAGTTAAGTTATAGAATACAACTGCCTATCTTTGTAAATATTTTAAAACTACCGCAAAGGGGTAAATCTTGCATCTCCAAATGTTAAAAACATTTTCGGAACAAGAAATTTAAACTTGGCAGAGTTATTACGAAACAATTTTGAAAGTCTTAAATTTGTTTGCTTTCCACAAAAGTAAACAATTTGGCGGTTTGTTATCGTTTCAAAGTGTATTTTTAAACTATTATAGTTCTAGTATTTAGAGGTATTTTCGCGAAGTGACATATTTTCGTCCTTTCTTAAATATTTCAAATGTTATCTTAAGCAATATTTTAATTTATAGAATGAAATGCATCTAAGTAAAAGCCTATTTTTTTAAACTTAATGAATTTACCTAGCAAATACCAACTCATGCAATTCAAATACCAAAGTTTTATCCAAATCCGATAGTTCTTATCTTGAAATAAATCGATAGTAGAAATTATATTTATAGTATTCTTAGCTGTATATAGCCTACGTAAAGTTAGAAAGTGTTTGGTGTGTGTGTTTTATATTAATACTAGCTATTGAAGGTGCGCTGAGCCGCAAGCGTCCCGCGTTATTATGATTAATTTCACGTTTATTGGAACAAATTACCAAATTAAAAAAGTGTGACTAAGAGTAAGTGTGGCTATTCTTGTTGACTTTTGAAAATTTCCTAATAAAATACTGGTGAAGGCTGATACAGTTTGGCGTTACCTATTGTTTATGCTTCTGTTCTTGACTTTTGCTGAACGTATAAGTAAAAGGTACGCTGTGCCGCAAGTGGCCCGTGAGATTATGAGTAACGTCGCGTCTGTTGGAACAAATTATCGATGCATGAAAAGTGAACACTTGTGAAGTTATGAAAATTTGCAAATACAATACTGGTGAAGTAATAAAGATTGGCGGTACCTATTGATTCTCCATTTGTTACTTTTGGTATTGTTATAAAAATGAATACTAGTGGTTCTATTTATAAGCAGTAAATTCCAGAATGATAATTAAGGGTTATTTCCAGATACCAGGAGTGGCTTATGACAAAACCTTTGGTCCAGTGGTCCGTCTCAATACCATACGATCAGTACTTCGTTCTGCTGCATTCTTAAATGGAACTGTAAAGGAAAATATTAACATGCAATAGCATGAAGGTTACGAAGATTGAACAAAACGAGTCTGTAAATTGAAACGCAGTCTCTATGATTTTAAACAAGGTTCAAACTGTTGGAAAACCTGCATCCCCGATTTCTTGTTGGAATCAGGATTTAAATAAAGTGAGGCGGATCCATGCTTTTACCTGCGAACCATAGCCCATTCTAAAGTTATTATTTATCTACATGTAGACGATAGAATTGTTGCTTACAACACATAAGAAGCAGGAGACAGATTATAAAGGAACTAATACAGAGATTCAAAATAACGAGGATTTGAAATAAACGTGGGAAGAGAAAGTACCATATCTAAAGTTATATACAAAGAAGGTATTAAAGAAATATGGAATATTGCAGTGCAAATCAGCACCGACGCCTATCATTAAAAATAATGAGACGGAAGATAAGAATGCTAATCCCAAATTCCCTTGATCCTGATATTTCCTATGTTGCTTCAAAAAATCTTGCGGCACCTACAAACAAAAATGTGATGCTGGTGAAGCGCATTTTTCGGTATTTAAGTGACTCAAGAGAGTGGATTGACATTCAGTAAGAAGTCATCTGCATACTTAGACTGCTACAGTGCTGCAGATATTGGAAGAGATGAGGCCACAGGCAGGTCTACTATCAAGGATGGTGTGCTTATTTTCTAGTAAATTTTAACTGGAAAAGGCAAAAGCAAACCACAGTATCCATCGATTGAAGCAGAGATTAAAGCAGGAAGTGAGACTTCTCAAGAAATTGTATGGCTAACCAAGCTCTTTAGTGACATAACCAAAACGCAAAAGTATAACTTGGACATTGACTCTGCCATCTATCTTGCATACAATTCAATCTATGAATGTCATAAGCGTGTCTCATTTCTTTGTTCAGGAATGTGTAAATAATGCAGAATTGCATAAAAACATGTGTCTTCGGAAACAATTTGCTGATATATATACTTACGAAGCCTTTATTTGGATCCAGGCTATTAAGCGTCAGAATGGGTTTGAAGAATTTATCAGAAAATTCCTAAAACTTCCGAGGATGATAGATCTTGTCTACAACTTACGTTTATAATCTTGTCTATGGTTGCCTAGCAGTTTGTTGTTGGAAAAAACTGTCATCTTGCAAAATTATCTCTTTATTATTATTATTATCGATATCTACGTTCTTTTTACTTATATAAATATTTGTCATAATATATTTTCATTATCTTTTCTTACTAATTTCCATACATGATAAAACTTATCAACAATAAGTACATTTCATTCACATCATTAGCATATTTTAATGACAATCTGAAAAGTGATCAACAACTATATCCAAGCAACTGAGTCACGGATAATATGTCAACAATATCCAAACAATTTTATACTGAAGTTGAAATTCTCTAAATTTTCCCACAGGAACACAATACTGGTATAATATAAAGTACCATATAATATGTTAATGCAGAGCATATTATATTTGCGTGCCAAATTATATTCAAATCTGTTCAACTATCTAAGAGTGAATGAGTCACAAACATGCAAACATCACAATTTTTCGCTTTTAAAATATTAGTAGGATTACGTAATTGCTTCATATTGTCTTTATATTATATGCTGGTTATTGTATTTGTTGTTATTGCTCTTCATTTGACATTAAATGTGTATCTTAAGTATTTGTAATTGTATAACCTAAGTATTAACTTTGTGCTCCTAAACCGACAGAAAAGTGTTTGTGTGAATCTTCAGTGTCGCGCCCACAAAGTTGTACTTCGTAAAAAAAAGAGTTTGTTTATTTAAAAAAAATTAAAACGTCGTTTCAATATAAAATAAAAAAAAGGCACACATATATTACAACAAATTAATTAAAAATTGCGCGCACCCGATGCGCGACGCAGTACGTCCATGAAAATACCTATTTAATAAAAAAAACGAATACGCACCTACAGTTTAATAAGAACCTTGATGCGACGCAAGAGATATAGATACTTAAGTATGTAATTATAGTACTTTTAGCTGAACTGTATAATCTATAAAGTATCTACTAACCTACAAATTCATAGGCATGTGTTACCTGTCAAAGTAATGAAACAGAGCCGAGTGGTGTTGTATTATGCAAACAAGCATCTACTGGGGCGTGGATTTATGACCCAAGTTCTATGGAAAATCTCACAGGGCCCGGGGGGAAACCGCACTACTCGTATATTCATATTAACATAAGTAATAAGAAATAGTTTAACCCTCAAGGGATGCGTCAACTCGAATAATTACGGAATTCTTTATGAGTTATAAGGTACCTAAAATATGCAAATCATTAGAAGTGTCTTTTCTGCCTGTTCTGTCCCCGCTAATATATTATATTATGTGGATACAAATGCGTAAGTATATTGAAATAGGAAGTAACACTTCACTAAGTTTGGTCTTTAGAAATTCAGAGGTAAACACATCAATAAAGCATTTGAATCTACTTATGTAGTTTATTACAATAAAAATATTACCGGCAGACTTATATTCACATTATGTTAACTGATACATAATATAATAACATACTTATTATATTATATTATTATACACAATACTAGTGGACCCCGCAAACTTCGTATCGCGTCAAATTTTGCAATAAAAATATAAATTAAGATGTAAGCTATCTTATCTTTCAAGTTGGATCAAACTGCACGCGGTGTGCAAATTTGATTAAAATCAGTTAAGTAGTTTAGGAGTTCATCACGGACAAACAACGTGACACGTAATTTATATATATTAAGATAATAATATAATAACTGATACAGTTAATAGTTTTTGTATAAAGTATTTCATCCGTCGTTTGTCTATCTGTTCGTTAGTTAGATTGTATATTACACACATCACGCAAAAACTATTGAAGTGTTCAATGCCGTATGTAGCAAATAATTTACGATATTATAATACAATGGTCTTATCTCGATGGGATAACTAAATGGCAGGTACTACATATTAATTCTTTATTATCCGTCGTTTGGAAACAGAACGTATACCGCTTCTTCAAAGGTTAGCAATGCACCAGCAGGTCGACTGTTTTAATAAAATGCTGTAGTTTCATTTTATGAACCCTGGCCATGGCTCGTTTACCTCTACTTCATAAAAAAGAGCGAGAAACATTTTTAAAAGTGATTTCCCGTAATCTCTAGTGGTACATGGGGTAAACACATTTCTACATATTTTGCGCAAAACGAAGACGCGTGAATGATACCTCGGAGATGACCTCCTGTAATATAGCGACTATCAGTATCTTTATACTGCTCTATTGGTTTAAATAACTTACCCACTCGTCTCTACTACTTTTTATAGCATTGTACCTACTTACATTATTGTACTTCTCATAGGTTTAAGATACTCGTACTACTTAAATACGAATGCATTCTATCCATTCTGTAAGTTTGGATTCGACAGAATATTGCTATCAAACTTTATAATGATGTCTACAAAGCCATATGCGCAGACAAAACTTATGAATATTATATGGAACAGAGTTTTTGAGCACAAGTTTATTTAAATATAGTATTTTATTAATTATTTATCAACATTTTCCTCATATGGAAAAAAGCATATTTTAGCATATTTACATCTAATATATAAAATTCTCGTGTCACAGTTTTCGTTGCCATACTCCTCCGAAACGGCTTTACTGATCTTTACCAAATTTTATATCCATATTCAGTAGATCTGAGAATCGGCTACTATCTATTTTTCATACCCCTAAGTAATAAGGGTAGCCCACCCCAAAAATTAATATGGTAAAACAACGTTTGCCAGGTCAGCTAGTATATTATATATTAAAATTCGCTCTTACTAGCGGGCGATTGATTTTTTTGTAGCAAAGGATTATATTAAATTGAATAAAAATAAAAATTACAAAAAAATCTTATTAAATTAAAGAAGCAACATTTTTTAAATAGAATCAGCTATATCATAAGATGATAATTCAATGTATGTATATCTAACTAGTTATACGTAACTTCGTCCGAATGCAACATTAAAATCTAGTTTATTTTATTTATTTTACCTAATTCAAAAAATGCAATATGTGGTAAATGAGCATTAAAGTCTTCAAAAAATTATAGTATTGAATACATCTTAATATATAGAGACCGAAGTATGCGCTGCCCCCCCTGTTATATTAAGATATAGGTCTCTTCTACTTTACAAGGTTTTAGAATATGCTTTATAAGGTCAGTTTATGGTGAAATCGATTTTTACAGGAATTTTAAGTTGAGTCACTTTCATTCTAAGGGTGTGATATGTATAATCCATAATGAATAACAATAAATATAAAACGAAACATAACACAGATACAAAATAGGAAGCAATGATACAATAGAAGATAGCTTCCACCCGTACTGAACCTGTCGCCATATTAAGGCTTCCCAGCTATCACTTTCAAGACAGTAGGGGTGAGGGAATAGGTCACATTACCCTAGAATAGTATAATTTGCTAAAACTTTTTGGAGCGGATCTAAAGAATTCTAGGAGGTATTTGAAGAGACAAGGACAAAAATATTATTTATTAGTTTGGTTAACTTATACCATTATCGGAAGTTAAAAAATATATCACCTAAGCAAAAACGAATTTCTCTGGATTCAGAAATACTACACAACAATGAGGTAATTTATAGGTATAATAATATTATTGTTTTTTATTCTGAAACTATATGCTAATTAAGACCGTTTTGTTTTTGGAAAATTATGGTATTTAAAATGTAAATTAGTTCATTAGTATCTAATTTAGTTTTATTGTATTGTTATCCATTTTTGCCATAGGTATATAAATTGATAATTTTTGGCTTAATTCTTACATTTCATTGTATTATGTAATTGTCTCTGCTTGTGTGCAGACATATTTATGTTGAATGTGTGTGAATTTTCGAAGTTAATATATAAATTAACAATCATTAAGTAACTATATTGAAGTTAATTTTAAGTTATCAGTGAATAACTCGTCAGGTCTGTATAAACTCCATTTCTTATCGCATTTAATTTAAATAATACATACTTAATAATCAGCTAATAAATAAATTAAAACAATTTAAAATTTAATAATATTGTTACTTACTCCGAGAATTCGAAACTGATAAACGTTTTGAAAAGATTTATTTAAAGGATATTTAAATTTCAAAAATATCTCATAAATAGCCCAACTTCTTTTAATGGCTGGTGTTATATGTTCGAGGTGTCTGTGTGTCTATTTGTGGCATCGTAGCTCCTAAATTAATGGACCGATTATGCTACAATTTTTAAACGTTGACGTGATCGAGATGGTTCATACAATCTTACAATTTTTAAAGATCTGTTCATCTATTTATGAGGTATGTGTTATTAATATGTTAGGGATTTCACATTCTACAATACCTCTTGATCAACTTCTTAAGTGAAGATATTTTTACCCGAACACTCAAAAACACACCTTAATCTTTGACACACTTTGATATTTTGGTTGCCCAAATAACTTGTATCGTAATTGTTATAGCATGGAATCCAGATTTACTCAAAAAACTTATGTACTAGATAAACATACGCCTGAAGATGTGGCCGAAGCAATTATAATGAGTGGTCTCCAAAAGGAGGCTTTCTTTATCCAAGATTTGGATGAGATGACAAATAGAATTCAATATTTTCAAAAAAAGATGCCTCGCGTTAATATTTTCTATGGTAAATATTACTCGAGAACTAAACGATAGAGGTACTGAAAAAAAATATAAATAGCTATGGAGGTTTCTATAGCTTCGTTTAGATTAAATATATAAATTTGTAATTGCATATTTATTTACTTTTATAATATTTAAAAAAAATTGTTCCTTGTGGCATGGTACCCTTAATGCTGGCAGAATTTTCTCGCTGGATTGCAATACTAATGCGAAATATTACATTTTTATAATATTAGATGCACATAAAAAAAAAATTATAATTTAGAGAAAAAAAGAAGTTATTTATACTCCCGTAACTGTTTTGGATCACAGGCACTGTCCCTGGTTAGATATTTGTCTAAATGTCAAAAGATGATGCTGAGGTATTTAAAATCGCGATTTCATATTTCTTAAAGTAATTCATAAATTTAAGTGATTTATACTTTGCTTTATATTGTAAACTGATAATGTTTTTTAGCAATTAAATCAAATGACGCCGTTGCAACATTAAAGTTAGCTGCCTCATTTGGATTAGGGTTTGATTGTGCGACTCCCGGGGAAATTTACAAGGTGCTCAAACTTGGTGTAAACCCACGGTAAGGAATCTCAAATTTATTAGGATAATGAACATTGTCTTAAATTATTAATAGAAAATTATATTAATATAATAAGATAATCTTTTTAATCTTCTTATGCCTGTATGTATCACCTCCGTGGCTAAATGGTTTACGCGTCTGCCTGTAGCGCTGGAGGTCCAGGGTTCGAATTTCAGGGAAACAAATGAATGTTTCAGTCAGGTTGGCATAGATGGCTGATCACCTACTTCCTTGTGTCTGCCCCGTGCCCCAGTAGTGGTTACGGGAATAGACTTTACTTATGCCTTATAATTTTATTAAAGATATTCATGTATTAATGTTTCTTAAAACGCTCATAAACGATGATAATATGATTAAAATATTTTGACTTTAATCTTATATATAAAATTCTCGTGTCACAATGTTAGTTACCTTACCCCTCCGAAACGGCTTAACTGATTTTTACCACATTTTATATGCATATTCAGTAGGTCTGAGAATCGGCTACTATCTATTTTTCATACCCCTAAGTGAAAAGGGTAGCCCACCCCATAAATTAATATGGCAAAACAACGTTTGCCAGGTCAGCTAGTAATAGATAATATAATTCTGACATTTTATTTAAAAAAATATTTATTAAATATGAAAATCTGCATTTTTTGTGGAATTTATTATATATACTTATCTTTATTTTTAGAAGCATAATATTTGCCTCACCTATTAAATTGCCTGAGTGGATGTTGTATGCTAAGAAATCTGGTATAACACATACGGTATTCGACTCTTCTTTTGAATTAAAAAGGATCCATCAATATTGGCCTGAGGCAAGGTGAGTAAAGTTTAACAAATGTGGGCATGGAAGCGCTCAAAAAGTATAGAATAAAAGTTATACAATTATTTAAAAATACGTTACCCTAAACTGATAAAAACATCCATTGGAATTTTATTGCTTAAAATACTAATTACATTTTCATATCAGCTATCAAATAGGTAAAAAAGGCGCACTTTGGCACCTTTATTTGGTAAGATTATTTCAATAACTTTAAAATTCTAATTTATAGTTAGATATATGTTGTAGAAATAATATAGAAAAACATATGTTTTGGTGTTTTTTAAAATTTTTGCTTACAATGTTGGTAATCTACTATTCTACTATTTCACTATACAATAATCTACTATTTTCAGTGCAATCCGAAATACATTCTCTCAATCTATTATAAATTCGATACTTTGTTTCCTTATAAGACTTTCATTAAGAAACTCTACACCTGTGAAATGTACCAACCCTATTTTGTAAATATATTGATTATTACGATATTTCAACTTATGACAACATTCTGTTTAATGTTATCATTATCTGTAACTCTATTGATATATGAGGCAAAATATTTAACCGTCTATTTAACTGATTTTCTTAATAAGGAAGTAAAAAACAAGAGTCACCAGTTTTTCCATGTAAGTTTTTACCAAGTAATGAATACTTAAATGTGATTTCTTTTTTTAGTGTACTTATAAGAATAAGAGTTGACGGAGACAGCGTATATCGTTTGGGTGAAAAATTTGGTTGTGATTTTGAAACTGAAGCAGTACCACTATTAGAAGAAGCTGCTAATTTGAAAATTAAGGTATTCCTTGTAAATATTTCGTTTATTTTATTTTTATTAACTTTATTATAAAGATTTGTATTTTGGTTTGTAATGTATTGTAATTTTACATGAACTATTTTTCTATATACTTTTGCTTCTTAAGTTAACGTTTATTTTTATAAAATTGACATGTTTATTTCATATCACACACCCTAAGCTCTGTCTAAATAACTTAATTGATACTACACTCTGCCAACGTTCAATACTGGACAAGGATTTCTTTCTAAGTTTGCGTCGAGTGCTCCCTGTCTTTTCCCGATCCTCTTTATCGTCGATTTAAAATATATAGACTAACATTATGTAATTTAAATGTTAGTATTATCTTGTTATAGGTCATTGGTGTCGCATTTCACGTGGGCAGCTTATGCAGTTCAACAGACAGCCATGCAGCTGGGATACGTGCCGCAAGGTCGTTGTTCGATTATGAAGCGAGTCGAGGAAGAGAAATGACTATAGTCGACATAGGTGGAGGATTTCTGAGTGAAAATACAAAGGATATTGATAAAGTACAAACACTTATTTTGTAAATATTTCTGGGACACTATTTTCTACAGCGATCGTTCCCCTTGTCTCTAACCTCTATGCTCGTAATCAATCAGGCTGTAAATCTGTCGGTCGGAAAATTTAGTAATAATCAACTAATTGTAAAATTTGTGTTAAATTTACGCGCTCCGTTCAAACTGTTCTTTAAATGTATGAATACTCACATAAATAAGGATGAATGAATCAAAATGGATTTTATATTAAACAGCTCTAGCCGCTGTGAATTTAGCTGGTCATATAGGTATGTAGTGAAAACTATTAAAATATCAAATAAAAATCAATCTATACTAAATCTACTGATCTATCTATTTCAACAGTTATATATATATACAAATTAATTTCTTTGGCACTAAATATATCAGACAATGTTTTCTAGAATTTTAATGGCTTGTTATTTTTGTGTATATTCTTTAGAAACATATCTTTCGTGACTCAGGAGATTGATATCGTTGGTGTATGGTGTGTAGATTAATAATATAAAAACATATTATTTTCAGTTGTCTCAACTAATAAACGAGTCGTTAGATGAGTTTTTCCCCGACAAAAACATACAAATAATTGCAGAGCCTGGAAGATATATCTCCGATTCTTCTATGACGTTATATTGCAGTATTAATTCTGTAAAAAGAGTAAGTTAATGTACAACCATCATTTGTATGCGTCTGTCACGTGTCTGACTACCAATGCATGTTTTGGGAAAGGTCATTTGTACAGTTGGAGGGCCCAGTCGAGCAATTAAAAAGGCGCAAGATTGAGTAGGAGCCATGTAACTTCATTACCAAAGAAGTTTCTAAGAAAAAAAGATCCATTATATAAAACTCTTAGAACCAAGACCTCTCGTGCAACATTCATTGAGTGTCAGATGCGTGAACTCGGAAGTAGCAACTTAGCAATATTTACATTTTTAAAATAATAATGTCTTTCTTTTCTTTTACGCGAGAGTATTTTCAGGTTAAGAAAAATAACGAATACATAAATATGCTATACATTAACGATGGAATATATGGTACGCTACAATTTGCTGAATCTTGGCAAACTGTCAGTAAGTTTGAAGTAAGTTAGACTCGTTATCCTGTTTATCAAATAATATATTTGCTTGGCGTAATATCACTTATATAACACGAACATAGCAATTTCTTTTTTATAAGCAATTTAGCTTAACTAAAAATTTTACTAGTTACATCATTACTTCGAAGTGTGAATTAATTAAATGCTAAGAGGTTAAAAGGAAATATTTAAAACCTTATTAAGTAATAATCACCGATTTACGTGAGAATAATTATCAGAAAATATATAAATAACATCGACAGAATATACGGTAGATAATAAACAAAAAAGAAATAATACAGTTTTGTTTTACAGATTCATATATTTTTTATAATAAATTATTTACTTCAAGGTACCATATTTAAGAAAGACATTTAGGTTAGACATTACTTCTAATCCTCATTGTCATTCAATTCCACTAAAATAGCATATATTACAACATCTTTCATATATTTTAGAAACGAAATAGCTCAACCCCAGAAGTAAGAGAAAAGGCCATATTATGGGGTTACAGTCTGGATTCAATTGACCGCGTAATGAAAGATGGTATTGTCCTATTACCAAGATGCAGTTCCCTTGACTGGCTTGTCTTTCCAATACGAGGAGCTTATTCTATTGTCTTCTGCTCTTCATTCGGATGCTTTCAGCAGCCTCAGATACGACCAGTTATTTCGAAAGAACTATGGTACCGTATATTTAGTTCACCAGTATATTTATGTAGATTATCTTTTCTCCAGGCGTTCATGAGCTTGAATACAATCCACTGCCATTAGTATGTTTGTTGATGAGTTTTGTGAAATCGTTCTGGTAGTTTTTTTGAGTTTATAGATTTCAAAAAATACTAAATTAAATTGAAGAATAATACATTTGACTTGATTGTAGGTAACATTTGTAACTTAACTGTTTTTATTTCAGGTTAAAAATAAAGGATAGCCAAGTGTATCAGACTGGAGATTTTGTTGACAACCCTGATATTTCCATGCCATTTTCATCCTCTATGCCACCACTTGTTACTGACACTTGTTTATTACCGAAAATAACACTAAGTAATTTAAGTTTAAGAACATAATATTTAAGTATTAAGTAAACATTTAACAAACCAATCACCGTAATAAATTAAACCCATTTTATAGATTTTTATTAAATTTATTGTATTTATTTAAGGTAAAATTATATTTTTTCACACCTATAAATATCAAATTCAAATATATAAAACAGTGAAAAGTAAGTAATAAGCTGTATTTCACTTCTTAGAAAATAAAAATATGTACCTAAATATACATGATTGTGAATGAATTGTACTCTGACCATGATATATGCCGGCACAAATTAGATTTATTACCAGTTTCTTCAAAAGAATACGAACTGATATTATGAACATACTAACAAAATGTATGTCATGATTTATCGATGTCGTATTTAATTTATCTTTATATTCAAATTCGATATTCGAAAGATATATATTTTCAACGAGAACCATTCGCAACTTCTTCCGAGCTATTATTGCTATAAGTAGGTAGCTAACCCTAATCCCACTTTAATTAAAATAACTTCAACTAACTCGGTCTCTTTAAGTTTTCGTTTATTGTTTTTTTATTAACCATCTTTGGCAGTTGTTCAATATTCGGCCCAAAAAAACCTTTAAAAAAACGTGCGTAGCTTTAGATTTTTGGTTATTTTCATCATCACACTTATTTTATGCGTAACAAAGAAATGAAGTAATTTTATCATAAAACTATCCAGAATCTTAATGAATATGCCTGTTTTAATTAATAAAAGTTGAATTAATATTTGTGTTTAGATACTAATCTCTTATCGCTTTTCTTCCCTTCTTAAAAATATTATGTATATTGCTCTTCGCCGTCAACTGTTTGTGGTCCTTTTTTATTATCTTGTAGTTGTAACTTAGTTATAAATGTTGATGGTTTGATAGTTTTGTTATTTGACAAGTATATATAGAGTAGCTTAGACACATCTTAAAACGATTATAATTTTTTTTCACTCATTCTTCAGATAGAAATTGTGTAACTATTGGATGATTGATTTTCCTTTAATAACTTGAAAACTAAATCATATAAATAATAAACTGTACTAATACCTATTGATTTTCTAAACGAAATCATATGGAAAATTACTTCGATCTTTAAATGCAGTCCTGCAAAACTTGATGGTTCTCAATGCTCACCACTACAAATATGCTGACTGTATGTTTCAAAAGGCACACTGAGTGCTCTGAATGACTCCTCCACGTTCATACGTGCTCTATCTAAATTCGATTCACATATGACGTCATCATGTTCCTTCAAGTGATCTATACTAAAAGATTGATGGTTATTTCGTTTGTATTGCCTTTGTCATTTTATATGTAAAGTATTTTAAAATAATCTGTCAGTTAGAACTACCTACTCTATTTATTAATTAAAACTTTTTAATGCAACGAAAACCAATGGAAAGAACGAAAGGAGAAAAGGAATGGGCGACAAATAAGACGGTGGGCTGATGACATAAAACACGTTGCAGGAAACGACTGAATAAGGTTAGGCAAGCACAGAGTGTCATGGAAAAGAATGGAGGAGGCTTACCAAAGGAGTCCATATCACTTAAATATTACTAAGTTTAAATATAAGTAATTGTTTTCTTAATTCTTAAGGTACAACATATTAACAAATATTGTTATTGAAAAGGAAAGCAAAGATTTGGAATAAATGGCCATATTATTATTATTATTAATCCATTAATACCCACCAGAAATGAGCTTGTCTACAATGCGATGAGACGTAACATGTTCGAAGAAATCATGCGATTTCTTCACTGTGTAGACAATAGCAATTTAAATGTATTAATAAAATGTGGAAGTTGAGACCACTGGGGAACAAAATAAAAGAAAGATTTATGAAATATTATATTATCCCCGAGAAAAAATTATCATTTGATGAAACTATGCTAAAATACTATGGCAAAAATTCCTGCAAACAATTTATTACAGACAAACTGATCAGATTTGGGTACATGTTATGGAGTTTTCGCACAGTAGAAAGATATTGTATATTACCATGAAAATTTACATGTGGTTTTCATGGTAATTTTTGAAACATTATTTCTTGAGATTTTGTACTTTCAAATTTATAAAGTTTTGCTTAGTATGATGGGTTATTTTTGTATACAAATGCCAAGTATGTCCATTTGGATAAATAGTGTTTTTTATACTTTGAAAAAGTTTTTTTCTATCAACATACTATTTTCCTTATCCTGTAATCCAATAACTACAAAAAAAATATATATAAAAAAAATTAATAACAAAATAATTCGGGCATTAATGGGTTAATGTAACGAAAAATATAAGTACAAATAAAGTATAAACGAAAGCAAGAAAAATACAATACAAATAGTTTTTTAAATTATATTTTGGCTGAAAATCGACTGATCAAAGGAAAGTCGCAGTGCAGACTATCATCACAGCCTAAGATAGGTTACTTTTTACTAGGCTACGAAATAAGATACATTATAATGTCATTTATGTAGCTCCGATAAGAGAAAGAATGGTCTCGCATGCAAATACTATTCCGTGGATTTATGTTTCATTTTGAAATTCATTTCTATTCTACTTTGTGTTTTCGAATTTTACCTAAAATGTATTTGAGCTCCGAACGCTAAATAAAATACTATTTGTTTTTTATGTGTTGTACATGACGTCGCTTTTGATTAATGCTTTGCTGATTTTCCTTTTATAGACACTTTCTATGTCGCAATTATACTAGTTATGGTATCTACACAAAGTAAAAGAAGGAATATTTAATTCATTATTTTTTAAATAAATTTCAATATTTTGATTAGGTACCGTAATTCCTAAAGTATCAAAAATGATACCAAATGTTTTTTTCAAAATAAATATATAAAAATATCGTTTTGATTTTTTTTAACTATTTTTCCTCATTAGTAAACACAGTAAAGGTGACACTTATTTATTTTTTAATTTGATTTAAAAAATAAGCAATTTTAGAAGATTTAACGATTATGTCGAGTCTTTGCATATTTAAAAATATAGGTTTTATGATGGTTTTTTAACGAATTATTTATTACATTGTCTTAAATAAGTTTGCAAATGGCATTAATTCTCAGAAGAGCGTCGCTGAAAACATCCGCATTGAGCGACTTTCGCTAGAGAATATATTTCATGCAGAACATAAACAAACATCTTTAACTATGTATTAATATTTAAGTATATTTTAAGGTAATATAAAAACGATAGAGAAAAATTATACTATAAACCATGTATACCTTACTTTTTGGTCAAAGAAAATTCAAATTTCATGATAAACGTCGGTGGCTATACATTTATGTAAGAGAGAGGGCGTGTCCTGACCGATATTGAATAATTGATGGTTGTCGAGCACGTAAAATGCCACTTTGATCCAGTTTAATGTGAACCTATTTTTACGAGAGCCGAGAGCGTGTTGAAGCGACAAAGCCTGCTAATGTATTCCATTACCTGTATGCGAAAAAGCGAAACCTAGAACGTCAATTACTTACCCTCAATTTAAGTGACAAAAATAAGCTTATAATTGGTACCCTTTTGGATTTGAGTGATGTCCCTTCCCACGTCCATGTCAGCGTCAATTGTTTATCATACCCGAAAATAAACGAATTAATTATTCATGGTGAATTTATTATTTACTTTTAAAAAATTTATTTTAGAGAAACATCTGACACACAACAAGTAGGACAAATATTAGACATGTTTTAAGTTTAGATATAAAAAAACAACTAACCTTAATATATTATATACTATACTAGGGCCAACTGCCCACTATAATGCTACCTACAGCCCAAATAATTTGAAATATGCTCTCGTGGATTTTTTGTAAATTTATAAAGCAGGAACAATTCCGTCATACATTGTTTTATTATATCTCAGATGTAAAATAAGGTTGCTTTTTAAAACCATTTAAAAAAAACTCAATAAATTATACATCTCAATCTCAGAGAGCCTCGCAGCTAAGCGGTCTTATAAGCTTACCGCGAAGCCTGAGGTATCGAGTTCGATCCCCGGTTCGAACGCAATTTATAATTTAATTTGTAATTTGTATTCGGTCTCTGTTAGGGCTGCTACTCGCCGGACGGGTGTCATAAGTGGCGTGAAGGTGTTGTGGTTGAATTTCTAACAGGCTTGCCTGAATGAATTCGCCTGTATAAGTAACGCCTGTGAACGAGAGGCCTAAATCACCTCTAAAATACAGACGCGGAAGGACGAGAGAACCTACCGCGATTATATTTCCAAGAAAACCAGCCCATCAATGTCATACAGAAGGGAAAGGTCTGTCATACACCGGTCGGTGGGGGGTGGTTACGAGTGAAGAAGACGACGCGCGCTCAGAGCATGACCGACTGGTTATTGAAAGTAAATTTTGTCCTTACTTATTGGGAACAGACAGAAAAATAAAAGCGACGGGTGACTGACAAAATGCAGTGCTAAAAAATAAGATATTTTATCAAACTTACAACGTATTCAAAACAAAACGTGTTGAAATCAGATAATATTTATTTTCAGCTTTCTGAATTGTTTTAAAATTATTTACTGACTGACCCAGCTTTTCGCACTCCAATTAGTGAAGCTGGAGTAAGTATTTAGTTATCTTGAGTTTCCAATAAAGCGAATATCAGACGGAGATTAATGATATTTAATGATATTATCAAGTTTTGATTACTTCAGATATTTAATTACTTTGATGTCATAAGTACTAGGTAGGATGGTGAAAAATTGAAAGTTATAATTTCACATTTTATTAGTTCTTCTAGTTCTTCGTCCTTACGTTATAAAATGGCCTAATAATACTGAACTGAATATGTAGTTAGCGTATCTTCTTTAGTATATATTATATATTATTTAGTATTTACGTCATTAAATCACTGATCAATACGTTCAATAACTTTAGAAAACATTGACAATTTATGTGTTCCGCATAAAAATAATTTAATCAAGTGATCCACGAAACGTCCACGCGAATTTAGAATATATTTTTTATATCCATATTAATATTAAAAATGTATTTGATTGTATTGAATTATGATTACAAAGAATATATACAATTAAAATATACATATAAAAAGCTTATCAAAGCCATCGGTGTGCGTACTCAGAATACCTACTAGTTGATTAATTTAATTACGAATTACTATTATATACCAGCTAATATCTGTAGCCCAACTATCATCCATATCATTTGAAACAGCCTTAATCATTGTGATTTATTTAAAGAGAAAATTTTCACAATAGGTTGACGAGCTAAAAACATTTTTGAGTATACATATGTCAGCGCAAGTACCAAAGAAATGTCAGATTACCCTCGTCATGTTGGGTTTCGAGGTCACTTTTGTTAAATAGTGAAATGTATCAATTTTGTACACATTTACCCTTTTATCTATAAGTAATAAGGTTAATTATTGATTAATCGAGATGTAAATATACGTATTATTACGGCTGTCAGCCGCGAAATTAATTGAAATCCAATTTTCTAACCTAACATTTACTACGCTGTCATAGAAAATGCAAACACGAAGTTTGAACGTCGTTTTTATTCATGCATTTACTTTAGTAAGTGCAGCAACACTATAATTGTAACATATACATATGTGTACAAGCAATTTAATCCTCACAAAGACTAATAAATCTAAATCAATATGAATTAATACCAAGCAAATAAGTGTATGTGAAGCGTACAGCTTTCTAATTGGTATAACCGCAACTCCTGTAAAGCATTCTCAACCACATGTTACCTATCAAACTAGTGAACAAAGCCGACTAAGTCTTGTATTATGCAAACAGGCATGATGCGAGGCGTGGATTTATGGAAGAACTTTGTTGCTAAATCACACCTCATCCCTGATACCAATTTTCAGATATAAAATCTTATAATAGAGTTCGGAACTTATAAATTCAATTTAAAAATTGTGATTCGTAGTTTAACTTTTGAATTAAACGCCTCAGTCACACATTAAAATATTTTGTTACGTCTTAAGACGGCTTTGCACTGAGGTACTTTGTCAAATATTTCTTTTAAATATACTAATAAAATTTTATTGTGTAAGTATAATCACGTTCCATACGGGATATAAAATGTTTTAAATTGTAAGACGTAGCGTAAATACATAAGAATTAATTATTAAGGGTATTTTTTACTACTACTTAAATATATGTCTATATACTTAATAATTACCTACTTAATATGCAATGCGTGTATTGAAATAAGTAACAATATACATTAGCTGCTTTATTTTATCAATAATTCTTAAACAAAATAACAAATGTTTTTGTGTAAAAATAATATTTTGAAGCTAAATTTCCAAGTAATAAAGTATTCGCTTGATCGTTTTAATAAACATGAAACTAGAATGAAAGTGTAGAGTAGTTGATAGTGTAAAATAAACAACAGACAGCAACCATTTTGTAAACAATACCCTCTCTCTGTGAGCACCGCTATATATTGTTCCACAATTTATCTGTTTAAAATGTATAGAATACGATAACAATCACTACATCTCCAAATGTAGCTATTTTGAACGTCTGTCTACGTGCCGTATAAATTTTACCTTGAGACTAAACACTCACGACGCGGTTTTTTCCGCATCCGCCACAGTTGCGGGTCCGCTGCTGTAGAATGCAGATGAGTAAATAATTAACGCAAATTTAACAAAGTATTTTTCCCCCGTGCCGTCCGCGATTGTTTGCGGTTTCCGCTGCACCGGCGGACAACTTGTGAATCGCATGGTTTACGGCAGCCTCGGCGGTTGGCGTCTTGGTGTTGGTTTTTTTGGCGGACAATATAGGATCTTGCATATTAGAATTATTGTAAATAACCCGTCTTGCGATTTTCATCCGCTGATTTTGCGGGTGAATATTGCAACCGTGGCGGATGCATAACCGCATAGACCCGCGGTCTCGTGAGTTTAGAAATAAAACAGAATTTCCACCACCTCGGACGCGGGTGAAAACCGCTCCGTGAGTTCTTAACCTTACTTGCGAATGTCCGCGTGAGAATATACAATAGCTTGGATAAGCCAAAAAGAATCTAGCTTCTTATCAGAGAAATATTTTTGGTTGATCTAATGGTTATGCAATTCCATACAATTGCAATTACATACAATTCCTTTCTCTAATATAAATATAGGTACAGATTCTTTTACTGCATGGATATTGCCAACGGATAGCAGAAGGGATGGCTGCCTCCTCCTAGACATTAATACTTATCTATACAAGAAAACCACTACCCTAGAAGTACTGTTACACCGAGTTTTTGATTAATTATGATTTTACCTATATTATTCATTCGTTTAGTCTCTGCAAACCACGAGGTCTATATCAGTGGAAATATTTTTTAATATTATTTAATTTATTGATTTGTCGTAACTATACATAAGTAAAACAAATAACCAATGAGCCGCTCGGTCAATGCTGTTTCGTCTAGATACACGGCCTAACGCCGATTTTCAGAGGTCGTGTCCAAGCGCAACAAGGCGAACAAAATACATGACTATACATATATATAATATATCTATAAAAATTACTTAACTTAAAAGCATTTTTAGATAAAAGCATTTACATTTATTAGTTTTTAGGAAAAAATATTTTGTAAAATACATATGTAATCTATACAAATGTTATATATGTGAATGAAGTACAAACGTATTTAAACCATGATATACAATCATTCTGATGGATCAAAATAAGTATTACATTGAAAGTTAATAATAATTATCTGCTATTAGTAATTAGTATGTTTTAGTATCTTTCAATAAATCTTAAATAATATTGATAATTAGAAACCAGTTTTTTTTTTAGAATTCTACGCAAAAAAATTAATTGAACGTGGTGCAGAAGCATTCTGCGTCTGTTACACTGATAATTTTTCTTAAAGGCTGTCAAACGAATCAATTTTTGTTTCCCTGGGATTCAAACTAACATGTGAACTAATTAAACAAGCCTCCTTGTTTAATTAGTTTTAAATCAAATTAACATTGACTGTATTTATTGCAATTAGGTATACAGTCAGATTAGTAAATCTTGACATTACTATAATTATAATATAAGCTAATAAAGAAACCAATTATTTTTTGTCAGATTAATTGAGTCCCTAAAAGCCTCAAGAACTTTATTTCGCGAATAAAGCAGGTGACAATTTGATTAACGAGTGTAATTTAACGGACGGCCTTTTCGAGGAAATTCGATGCCAGTTTTCTGTTTTATTTTCTTAACGGTAAAACGATATACACCTGATTTACCTTAAACGACCTAAAAAAGATAGAACCTTTTCTGTAGCTCAGTATAAATGGAAGGTGTAGGGTTCAATTCCTGGAGAAATAAAATAATACTTTTTTAAAGGCACAGAAGACACAATTTGAAGACAAATTATAGCAAAAAGTAAAGCTTCACTTTTCAAATAAAAGATAAGTTTAAGAAGCAAAATCGAGTGTCCATATTACTAGTGGAAATAGGTGCAGCGATGTATACATATAGGTTGTAAACATAACTCTTCAATGGATTCAGGGTTCAAATTAACTAACAAACAGGTCAAAAAGTATGCAAGGTAGGATTGGTTGCGTACATAGAATTGTTCTTATATATTATATACGTTAAAACCTATAAAAAAATTGTCTTTCTTATTATTTTTGATTCGTAACTGGATAATCTAGATAAAAAATAAATTTGATTTTTACAATAGCTTCGTAGCAGAGAAAAATAAATGTCATCAAATTGTCGTGTTTTTCTTGTCGAGGGATCTATCAAAAGAAAGTTTTATAATAATGAAAGGCAGTCGCCAAGTTTTACAAGAAGACAGGCATAAGCAACAATTTAGATAACATTCAATTAGGTTTTTGTAAGACAAAGTTTTATAAAAAGTTGAGAAATTTCCCTTCGTTTGGATAAAGCCTTAAAATTAAAAAATGACTTAGTTTATCTTATCGTAACAATGTGAACTCACACGTAGGTATTCTAAAATATAATCTTATATTAAGTATATTAAATAATTTTTTTTTTTAATTTTCCCTAATAATAAGTAGATTTTTAGCGATTTAGCGATAAGCCGTTTATACGTTTTAAGAACCGTCTAAATATTTCAGTAATATTTTATTGCATTGCTTACAAACTGCAGATTAGGCCTAAAACTACTTCGATTGATGTAGGTATTAGATTACTATGCTTTGCGTACTTAAAAAACAATACATTGTTATTACAAAGGATCATTAAAATTATATTTTTAATTAAACATTAATTAAATAATTAAATTGTTACAATTTTAAAGTATTGAACAAGTTAATGTTACAAACAACAGGAACGTAAACTAAGTATATGTTGCTTTATTTATCAACATTTTTTTTTAAATTTAAAATAATTCGCATTTTATTTTAAAATAACTCACATTTTATTTTAAAATAACTCGCACAAAATAAAATAGCACACACATTACCTATTGCAAATTTTTAATGATATGTGTATCAACAAAATGTCTATGAGGTGTCTATATTTTAAACAATCAATGGGACGAGCCTCTGGGACATAATATTATATTAACAAACGGATTGAAAGGACGGGTCAAAATTGTTTCTGGGTTGTCGATGGACCACAGATGTCATTTGACAACGGTACCCATGACACAATAATCTCACTTCAAGATTTCCCTTTATAATCTCAATATCCAAATATTGTTTGAAATATTCATCCCTTCCAAATTCACCCAAGATTTTGTTTGTCAGAAACTTTTCTCCTTACTCCTCTGATGACCTTTGATAAATTAAATTTAATAAATTTACTAAAACTTTAGAACAGATTAGCTAGCTTTTGTTGAATAATAATTATTGTAGATATTATTGGTTAATCACTTACGTACTTCTAATCTTTGTTACTCTGGGACATATTCACAATTTGTTTAGTTTTGCTCATATTAATCTTTATTATTAATTAATATTAAATTAATATGAAATATATTTTTAATATCGATGTTGTGCTGATAACAAAATATAAATATTGTTTGTATCTTCAGATTAAGGTAAATATTTGAAATTCAGATTTGCAAAAAAAAAATTATTAGATAATTATTGACTAAACTATATTTACACCATAGACTACTTTGTACTAGGTATTGCTTAGTTTTTCAAGTGTGGAGCAATACTTCTTCTTTAAAAAGTTATTTTTAACATCTCTGCAATTTCCATTCTTTAAAGTCAACGTAATTTCGTTGCTTGGATGATATCAGAACACAAGTTATGGCTCTATAGTTTACCCTTTCAAAGCGTATCGAGTCGGTGCAGATTTACAAGATTTAGCTTTATGTGAGGGCGTTCCGATGGGAAACTAACAGGCTCGACTTATCGGCTCTGATCTCTGAATATACGCAAAGGATACGAAATCAGAGTTAGAAAAATTCCACTCCTTATCTGATGGTATCGATAAGTAATGTGTTTTCGATTGAAACGACTATTTCTTTTTATAGTCTATACTTGTAAGATTGTAAATATGTAAGTTTCTTGGAGAGCTCCGATTGAGATAGGTGGAATAAATTTATATTGACAATGATCGTATACAGTTTTTGTTGTGTTCATAAAAAGCGCGCAAAATAGGAGAGCGAAGAATATATAATATTAGAATCGATTCTAGAAAATATTATAGTATGGATTTTTCTTTATGACTTAGGTAATGATTTTTCAGTCAACCGTCCACTGCCGGATTAGTGTCCTACGAATATTTTCAGCATGACCGATTCACAAGGCCTTTCTGCCACCCGTACCAGATCATCTGTCCATCTAATGGGAAGCCGACCAAAAAAATCAATGGTTTGCTAATTCGCTGGACTATGACTATACTTTTTTCTATAATCTACGATTTGAGTATTTCAAAATTACTCGTACATATTTTGCCAAAATGCTTTGTACTATGAAACAATACTAGTTAAACAATCTTTGGCTACCAATATGGACATTACGGTGAGAGTTGCTATCAATAACACATGACATAAGGTTATTGAGAACATAATGTGTAGTGTAAAGCTGTGAACACATTGACAATGTTTGTTATAACAACATTAAACCTTTATTCCATAAAATATAATTTTGCACTTGCACATAATATAACCTATAATGTATACTAGCTGCCTGTGATTACAATCATAGATAAGATAAAAAATCAGGTAGTATATTATGACAACGAAGCTTTGATTAAATCGTTATGATGCCAAAGTTCTTCGGTTAACGATTATTCAGCAGTTGACTAATTTTGTCTAACGTTTTCGTTGCAGATCAATAAAGTAAAGGTAGCTTGAATCTTCAACTACCTACCCTTAAAAAGTTATTTAAAGTAATAAAAAATTTAAAAGCAGGTAGGGCTTGGCAAACCAACATCACGTATTTAGCCTAACTGGTGACAAAAAGGAAAAAACAATGCATAAAATATCCATTACACTCAACGATACTCAGGCATCGTATATCGTTGGATAAAAGAATCAAATAATAGCTCTCCGGAATTGTTTTTAGGGTAATTGGAAGAAATTGAGGAATCACTTTTTCGGAAATGTCATGAGTAGGGTAGGTATATTTTGTTAATATTTTCTTATATTTAAGTACTCATAATACATTCTTTTATTAGACTTTTCTCGCAAGTAACTCTCAATAATAATTGGGTGGCAAAACTCAAAGCGACGCTTAGGTGTTTGGCTTGGATGTATAACCATTTCTGTTTCAACAGATCAACCGTTTTTAATAAATGATTCTTCTCAGATTCGTCTTGATCTCGTGACTATCACTGGATACATAATATATGTATCCAGTGATATGTATATACAGTATTTTTATCAACACTTATATTATATATAGAATATTTTGCTTGTAGAAACTTGAAAACATTATTTAACGTAACGGATAGAATGGTTGTCTTTCCGAAGGACACAGGCTATTTTGCATGCCAACGCGGTTGATTATGTGAATAAAAACTAGTGATTACGTAATCAATAATTGCACTGTGGTTATTTATTGGAAAAAAGCTCTCGTAACCTTGCTGTACAATCATATTTAAGTTTAGGTTTTTGTGTCGAGTAATATCAAAAGTATCAAGTTCAAAGGTACCATCGCTTAGAGGGTACGGATTTAAAAATCAATCACTTAAGTGGCTGGCACTGATTGAACGGCCTACAACTTCCAAGTAACAAGGTAATGGCATCATTGTCTAATTTCGAACTTCTCTTTCCTAAATTAATAGTATATTAGGGGAAAATTTATAATGGACACTAATAATAGATTTTTTAAATTTACCTCACATAAAACTTGCATGGATTGATTTTAATTACAACGATCATTAGTCAACTATGACAGTGTATTGTTAAATAACATACGTATTTTGCCATATTTTCGTTGAGCTAAATGTACCTATCAGTATTTTTACAATAATTTATATATTGAGTGTGTTTCATGTGGGTAAAAAATGGTTTTTATGTTTATCAATAATATATTATATAATCTATCTGTACAACCATGATGTTATACAATTGCAGTTTTGACCAAATTAATATGAAAGCCTATCTCCCACTTTATATATACATAAAATATGTACGATGTTTATAGCTCCGAAATAACTAGACCTATTTGATCTTTCATGTCTCAATCAAATCTTTCCGTCGAATTTGAACCCTGTGAACACACGATACCTAATATGAACCTCGTGGTCAGAGTGACAGTAAAGTAAGCTATGTACGTTTAAAATAATTATTACACGAAAATAATTCTAACAAGCGTTCCTTAGGGAAGTAACTTATAAACTAATTTATCGGTTAATCCAATTATTTTGATACAATCGCTCTATTTGTACATAGAAGAGACATCGCTTTTATCTTGTAATAATTTTCCTTTAAACTCGTAATTGAATAAGATACGCAAGACATTTAAATAGTTAAGCCATTAAACCTGGTCTTCGCATGCACTTCCAGTTCTCATGCAAATGTCCATATAATTTACTGGTATAATTTAACCAACCCGCTCTTATCACAGTCACAATTAAAACTTAATATGACAGAATTGTTCGTGCAGAAATTTTAATTTCTTATAGATTTAACTTTTTAAATATCCTTAACCTTGCTTTTTCTGAAGTCCCAGAGTTATATTATGTTTTAAGGTTAAAGAACACGAAATAAACGAAATAATTTCAGATCAGTTTTTTTATTAGCAGCTAAGTAGCCTGTTCCCAACTGCTTTTTTAAACCAGCATTCGAACTAAAAAAAAAATACTACAATGACTGAGTATGTAAAATTTACCGGCTGTTTTTGTAAAACATGAACAAAAGCATGTTCAAGAATCATCAATCTTTCTCGCAGTATTGATCACGCCAACCCTTATAATGCACCCACAAATTAATGATTCCACACGAGTACCAACAATGTTTTTAATATGAAAATTACACGTATTATAGTCTTCACCGATCACGGATAGAAGTCACGCTATCATAAAGATACTTCAAAATTGCACATTCATAAATTGCCTGGACATAATAAAATTTAATACAATGTAGGAATACTGGCACTTTAATAAAAATAAATTTAATCTATTCTACTTCATTGCTTTATTATAAAACAAGGTTGTTTGTATGTCTGTCTATTCGCGATAAACTACTGAACAAAACTATCAAAAGATAGAGGAACGTTTATGTATATAAATCTTCACGGCTTTGTGTAATTTGTTTGAAATATGTGGCTAATTGTTGGAAGTGTCGGAAAAAATCAAGCCATCTGGGAGCTTTCATCAAAAATGCTGCAATTACCCTTTGAGATATAACAATCCAATACACGGTGGGATATTCCTCTATAATCACTACATAGTATTAAACAAAGTCGCTTTTTCTGTCCCCATATACCTTTGTATGATTAAATCTTTAAAACTACGCAACGGATTTTGATGCGGTTTTTTTAATAGATAGAGTGATTGAAGAGGAAGGTTTTTTATATATGTTTTATACCCGAGCAAAGCCGGAGCGGGTCGCTAGTACATCTATATTTAAAAAAAAATCTGTATTGGCATATACTACCTTTTAAGAATGGCTTATATCATACCCATTCTATAATTTATTAGCGGCACGAAGAAACAGGTAACACCATAAACTAGTGTTAGTTACTTATAAACGATGTTCAATTAGGATCTTTCCTCAAAGTATCTTTGAAGCAACAACAATTTTCACATCAGCGACAAAGTAGCAGAGCTTTTAAGTTCATCAAGAACAGGTAAATAAATATCACAAGAGTTCTAAGCGGTTGTTATACAGACTTAATATCACGAGACGCGTGCTTGTGCGAAGCTGGGTATATATTTATGTTATTTTATGTAATTTACAAATTTTAACGAAAAACCATTCTAAGCGTATTCCAAAAACACATACTTACATATGTTACATATGTTAGACTTAGAACACCATACTACGTTGCTCGCCCGTAGATTGTTTCAGTTATAAATGTACCTATTGTTACAATTTTGCAACAAAATGTTTAGGGAAATGCCCGGATTTCACTTATCCAATTAACCAGGGTCTAGATTAAATTTCACCACATTCTGTGCTTTTTGTATAAAGGATGCATAAATTATACTTCAATAATAAGGTACAGAAAACACCTGTCATTTTATACATACGCTGTTTTTAAATGTACAAAATTAAGGGTTTCGCACATGGGTTGTAGGCGTAGGCGTAATTACGATACGCGCACGAGACGCGGAATGTTCTACAAACGAATCGTCGCGTAGACGTATCGTTTTGTAATATCTCAGTTGAAATCATGGCGTCAAGCGTACCAGATGTGTTTGGGGAATTTATTGATGACCTTACCTTCTCTTCACACGAAGAGAATTTCTTGTTATTTGATTTCGTTAGAATTAGAAAGCGACATGCCCAAGCTTTCTCCGTTACATCTTTCCTAGAGTAATCACTTAATGAATGATTATATAGGCAAGGAAATTTTTCGATTAGGCTCACAAATTCTATAACTTTTGCAGTATTCATTATAAAATTAAAAAAATGTCGCTTCCTTTTTTACGCCAGTACACTACGACTATCGTAATGACTACAACATCGCCTCGTGTGCGGACTTGTTAGAATATGTTCATGCTCGTATTGCTCTCGTACTACGCGCGTTCTACGATACGTTTACGATACGACACCATGTGCGAAGGGCCTAAATGTTCATGAATGGTGCGTCTATAATAATGGTCCAAGATCCCAGAGCCACCAGACGTTACTTATTTTCTCATAAAAAAATTATATGGGATAACGTAGTGTTAGTAGATACTTTGAGTGTGTGTATACCTGCTAGCTTGGGGCGACCGCCAATTCATCGCTACCAGATCCTAAAGTTCGATAAATCTACTAACTTTTTGAAATTCAAAAATAAAATTATATGTAATATCATTGTACATTATGATATTGTACAATGTCACTTTTTGAGGCGGAAATTAAAATCTCTATTTATTTACAATTGTAAGTAAATGGTTACCATTCTGTTCCATAACTATTTTTCCGTGGCTTCGTACGCATGTTTTGTACTCTATTTAAATACTTTCAAGCCATTTTAGCTCTCTGTAATAACAAATTTCATCAAAATTGGCTCAGTGGTTTATGCGTGAAAGCGTATCTGACAGACAAATAGAGAGAGATACTTTTACTAATTAATATTAGTAGAGATAATATATAACCAAACTGATAAGAGACGTAAATAAACCATAATTCAATTAGTTATTAAATTTAATAATTTTATTTGCATTGTGGTCACGAATGTAGGAAAGATTTTATAATTTTAATAGAAAGTTATAGTCATGCAAATTGTTCAGTGATAATGTTGAAATTGCTTGTAATTGCTGCTGCTTTTGAATGTGTATTTATTGTGTCAGAATCAGGTAATACTTAATAGTATTAATTTAATTGGAGCTACACTTTTACGTGGCCAGCTACTTTCAACATGTTAAATAATTTTGTTTAAGCCTTAATGGATTGTCACTTTTAGCTTTATTGGCTTTTATTGTTCAACGCGAACATCTTTTGTAAGTTTCGGCTAAAGGATTATCCTTGATATATTGTTAACTTTTATTATCTTTGATAGTCTTGGTTTCCGCAACAAAACAACTTTTTTTTTTAACAATCGTTCATTCATTGTTCTTTAGCTTTGCTTCTAAATATTTATTGAATATTTATTTATTTTTGTAGAAGGATAGATATAGGGCAGAGGTCCTCTTCATTCGGCTATAAGCGGATAGTCGGATAGCAAGAATAAAATGTTGACTTAGCTTCAACGTTGTAATATTTTCCATAAGTCACTCTTACTATAATCTAATCAGTTTTCGTCCACGTCCATTTAATAACGGTTTTCCAAGCACTTAACATTATCAACTCCGACGACAACCGATCTTCGTTTCTACACTTGATGGTATCTTTCGGAAAATGTAAATAGGTACTCGGAGTTGCGTAAAAGTGAATGACAATGAGAACCAAATCCAGCTATCAACTTGACAGATGACACATGATAATAACAATTTTTTCTAATCGCCGCCTTAGTTGGAGTCTAACGAACGTATTTTTTTCCAGATGAAGATTATGACGTGTCGTATTCTAACATCTAACTATAAGGTCAAACACGTAAATAAAGTAATCAATCAAATCAATGGTTTGTAAAACTGGTTATAAATCACTTACCTCCATGAGTTTACCTCCAAAGAGAAGAAAAGAGATCCTTTAAAAATTTCCGAATGCAAATAGTGAGTTCCAACCACGGAGGTAACAAATATATTTCGGTTTAGTTGATACAGAACTTGTCTCTAAAGGAAATAAGTAAAACATATAGAAATGTCTGCACTGTGCTTTACACACTGGTTAAGGGCTTTCATTTTCACAAAGCAACAAATGAATTCGTGATAGGTGTTTTTTTTTTTGTTGTCAGAATATCAGATTTTTGTTTCTTTTCAGAAACTTACATAATTATAATAAGTAATAGCAACAGTCCTACAGTTACAAAGAGTAAGTATATAATTAGTTAAGATAAAATTAAAATTAGATAACAGAATATGCGGTGATACGTCAATTTTGATAAAATCTAGCTAGATCACTCGATCAAGCTAACGTACGAACAAAAACGATACTACATAAAAACACTGTTACACATAATACACATGAAACTACTTGACCTACTTTTCTTTTTCCATCGAGGTTTCCAATTAATTAAATGATTTGATCTAAATCTTTAATATCTTGTTAATTTATTACTATTTAGTAATATCTTGTGCATTATATGTGCATAATATGGCATTGAAAAACTGCAGTTCAAAAAGTTCTTTACAAACATATCTAAGTAATTCAGTTGCCTTTTATGAACATGAGTATGTTCTAAGTATCTAAAAGGCTAGAAACAATTTACGTGAGTTATCCTAACGAATAACCAATAAGCTATGTATAATATTTTATATTACAGCGCACCCTATAAAAATCTACAATCAATCTACGATCAAATATGAATCCTATAAATTAAACCTTGAATTTTGTCTGATAATAGTATAATACCGCGCGAATACCGATTTTATGAAATTTTATCTCGTTAAAATTTTTTTAGCTATCATTTAAGAAACTAGTAACTAGTTTATTTCGTTTGAATATCTTCTTGTTAACTCAAGGCAAATTCAAACTGCTAATCAATTATAATACTTATTACATTTACTCGTATCAAGTGCGGTCGTTATGAAGTTTGGTCAGTGTTTACGAATGGTGGGTGTGGATAGCATAAATGTTCGAAATTGAGCTTGCCAGAGATTTGCATTGACTTGTTAAACGTTACTGTAAACCTGGATGCATTTACAAAGAAACTACCTACGTAATAAATATTATATTTGTATATCGATATCTGAATGTCCTTAAGGTAAGTATTTATACATTTTATTGTTTATTTTCACTTTATTTAAATATAAATTTTTAAATTTTATATTTAATAATTTAAAAACTTTCACTTCCGATCATTCACCTGTAATGGTTACCGTAATTAATCAGATATTCCAAAATATTTATGAAACTACTCACGCTTAGTCTACTCACAAACAATTACATTTTACAATTCAGAGGCTCCGCGCTATAAAAGCTCTAAATAATAACTCTGTTATTGAAGTAATATATGTTCATATCTGCGACTTATTTTTTTAAAGAGTAGAGCCTCATATATAAATTTATGTATTTTTTTTTTGTCCAAAATATCCAAAATACGAGAAATTCGTTAGAAATATGAAGACAGTGAATCAACTACAGTGTTGTTCGCAGCATCGTTCGGAAACTGGCGAAATTAGGAAACCTAAAGGCTCAGCATGTATTTGTAAAAAATAATACGCCAGTAACGGCGATAGAACCTGCATTCCCATACACGATTATTATCCAATGTTCCAAGTTAAGAAAAAAAAAATTAAGGAAGCATTATACATACCCAAAAAAAAAACTAGAGAAACCGTGCTTGTTGCGAAGTTTATTATAATAATTAAATTATTATATTACGTAGATGGTTATCATTGATTTTATAAATATAAAACTAGAACTAAGGACTAATCATAATACAATTCGAGAGCAAACATGGATTTATGTTTATCATATAATGGTAGTATTTTTGTTATTGAAGCAAAGTAAGTAAACATTTATTTTAACAGTATTTGATCAATAATACAAAGAAACGTTATATTTACTTTCAATTGTGATATTGAGTAATGAGCATATGTTTTTGATTGTTAAAATTTTTATTAGTATAATGAAGTTATGTGACTTTCATGCTTTTTAATTTTTGTAGGTAAATTTCTAAATATTCTTATGCAATTTGATTTGCTGCAATAACAAATATAAATTACCAAAAAATGCGTATTTATAACCGATAACGTAAAATATGAAATTAAATTTTTTAACCGATAAAGACGTTTTAATATTTCTAAGGCGAACTAACATTTAACATAGAATCAAGGAAGTTGTTTATTTACGTAAATGGGAAAGAACCGTGGCTTCATAAGGAACTGGAAACCGGACCTTAAAAACACAAAAATTAGAACACAATACACATTTTAAAAATTAACGGACAAGCAGACTTATTTATATATTAAGATAATATACATATACAATAACATACATCTTTATAAATATCGAGAAATGTTTTATATTAGACACTATTAATCTCGCGATGCTGGGCAATTCAAGTATTTTAGGGCTCTTGGTTTGTGTTTCATTGGTGATATGCAAAGGTATGTAGTTGTGTATTCGTTTATATCTTTCGTTATTCTGTGTTAATTTCATATTACATATTTCGCTTAGCTTAATACCCGTCATTTATTAGATAAACTTGTTCAACTTCGAATGTTCTTTATAGAATACCTATCATCAACGTGTATCTAAACCTGTTTTACGTATATTTGTTTCACTGATGTTTTTCATTTAAAATAAAGGTCATCTGACCGCTTTGTGTCAACAAAAAATAACAGGAAACACAAAATCCGGGACCTCTCTAAATATATTTAATAAATAATAAGCGGAGGCGGACAAAAAGATATTAATGAAAGTAGGTCTACCACAAGTATGGTAATGTTTTTGTCGATAGTGTCTTCGTTAATTATTTGATTAGAACAACTTACAGCATCCTACCTATTTGACCACTCATATAAATTAATTATTAATGAACTGTATTTGGCTAAAGATTATATATTTTATTTTAGATGATATAATTACATCCTATCCTGAAAGCGGATCATCAGCCTCTTCATCTTCACCATCATCATCGTCTTCATCGTCATGTGAAAATGGCTGTGATGACAACCATGGGCACATTCCTAAAGGTAAAATCATTTAATAATCAAAACTTCGTAAATGTTTTTAATGTTAGTAAAATCTGTATATATCTTTTAGAATCGGTTAAACACATTAAAACTGTTAAATTCAAACACAGTAATTAAAACTTGTAATTCCGTTTTAATAAGAAATTGATCATTTTTGTTCATAATTATAGCGTTTCATTCATTAAAATTTGTAAATCAAATTTTTTAACATACAAAGCAAGCTTAATGTTTTTATCGTTAAAAGCACAGCACATAGACACTTGAATATCGCATTAAGGTTTATACGAGTTTTAACTAAAATCTTGCCATATTACATTAATGGTGAGGTAATTTCGCTACTCGGGTAGTAAATGGAAGTATATACTTGTATAATAGGCAGGGTGCAGAAAGGTAATATTATGTTACTAATTAGGAAATGACCGCCTCCTTGGTCTAGTGGTAAGCGTGTAAGCGTTACTACCGAGAGGTCCTGGGTTCGATTCCCGGCGGAGATAAAAAAAAACTCGGTCTGGCAGGACATAGAAGGCTGATCACCTACTTGTCCCTAAATAAAAAATCGATCAGTGAAACAGATGTGAATTGCATCTGCCCCATACCCCACTAGGGGACACGGGACTTCACTATAATTAGGAAGAGACAGGGAGCTTTTAAATTATACTTAATTTCTTAATTACTCTTAATGTAGTAACATATCGGTTTGTGAGCAAACCACTTTAAAACTTGAACCATAACGTCGTAGAATATCTACATATTATTATTTGTAATATAATATGTAAAAATCCTTATTAAACTCAAAATAATTGTTGCATGGTCCTTGTCCACCGGTTACTTTAGAATTGGGGTTGCCACTGTAACCGGGCTTAAAGCTGTTCAGCACTCTACAATAACTAAATCTATTAAACCATAGCTATTACTATATTCTTAAGATATAAAACCTTTTCTATATACACAGCATAGCTCAATCCATGCACGACAATTGTATCCGGCGGCGCGCGGCGGTGTAAACGAGTACCAGTATTGTAGCTTATGAAACCTCTTTTTTTTCTTTTTTTTTATGAAAAGTTTGTATTTTTGTAGGCAATCCAAAACCGTTCTGTGGACCAGATGAAGTAGTTGATGATTGTATTAATGGTGGTTGTTGGAGACGCAATTGTTCCCAGCTTACCCAACCCCGAATATGCATAGATGTACTGCCCGAATATTGCATTAAAGGCTGTCGATGTAAAGATGGATACTTAAGAAATGAACATGGATTTTGTGTTCCTTTGAATGAATGCCCAACACGTAAGTATGAAATACCTACATTGTAATTTACAATTTGCAGTTTTTAAGACTCTTACCGAATTCACATAAGTAAAACTAAATAGATATAATAAGTTTTTGTAAAGTTTTTGTTTGAAAAAAAGTAAACAAATTAGATACATTGAGTAAAATTTGGTGTTCTATTAAATACTTTTGAACGTAACAGCGGATTGCAAGGATGGCGAAATTTTCGACTTTTGTCCGGGATATTGTCAACCAGAATGTAATGTTGATCAAAGCCTTATACTATGTCGTCCGTCACCGAAACCAGGAGATCCAGAATGTGATCCAGCTTGCCGATGTGCTGATAATTTATATCGAACTGCAGAAGGCGCTTGTGTGCCTAAGGAACAATGCCGTGAGTTATTAGAACACCACATGTACATTATACACCACTGTACAATACATGTTATGTTCATGTCAGCAAATAAACACGAATACTTACTTATTATTTAACATGTTTCATTAACAAAAATCAGTGGACTCTTGAATAGACTCTTAGATTAGAAGTCAATTATATCATAAAACAAATAGTTCAATAATAATTGCATCTTTTTTCAAAGCACCAAAATGCCCAAATGACGAAGTATATGACGAATGCCCAAACAATTGCATACCGAATGTATGTTCAAGCATTTGGACAAGGTATAAACCGTGCCCGCCAAGTGCGACAGTTTGTAAACCAACTTGTCTATGCCCCGATGGCAAATACAGGAACAAAATTGGTGAATGTATTACGACAGAAGAGTGTTGTAAGTAAATGGTGATCGATTTTAATGTATTATTAAACCCTTCAGTTTTTAACTGTTTTGATAAATCAAAAGTAAAGAGAAAATTTAATATTTTTAACTCTTAACGATTTTAAAATTTCTTGGATTGATTTCTATTCATACAGATTAAAGTGAACTTATTGGGTGCTTAAAAAAACATAATAAAAAGGCAAAATCTTGTATGATTCAACCAAGGACTTGAATTAAGTCAAAATAAATTAATGTTGTAATTACATTATATAAAGAATATTAAAACATTATATTCGTTACCTAGAACTACTGAGTATATATAAATAGCATTACAAACCATGTACTTCTTACATTATAGTGCAATGTACTGGCCCTAACGAATACTTCTCGTGTGGTGGAGAATGTGACAATGAATGCGATAAACTTAGTTGCCAGAATAAAACCAATTGTCCTTATATAAATATTCAGTGCAACAGGAAGTGTTACTGTGAAGACGGATATGCGCGTGACGCTAATAAGATATGCGTACCAATTAGTGAATGTCCACGTAAGCATTTTTATATTATATTTGCTAATTTTTGAAATTAATATAAGTACCTACCAGTATTTGTTTAGCCAGCTTTCTATATATTCGTTTCATTTATTCTTATTTAACTCTTACAGCCTTGGGATAAAGAAAAGATCTTGTCAATTTGTCATAGTCATCGATAGTAGATTTTAAGTTTGTTCATAACAAACAAAATACGAAGATATTTTCCTGTATGTTAGTCAAGATTTAAATAATAACTTGCTTGACTTACTTACTACTTACTTACGTTATGACATAGTTTTTTAACAATGTTTACGTTATGAATTGAAATTTTTATTT
This sequence comes from Aporia crataegi, assembly GCA_912999735.1. Lineage (NCBI taxonomy): Eukaryota > Metazoa > Arthropoda > Insecta > Lepidoptera > Pieridae > Aporia > Aporia crataegi. Next base: position 2,537,781 of record OU538742.1, read on the forward strand.
TAATAATTGAATACGAAATATTATCTATCTCAACATAAATTTGAATAGTGATTGTAGTAAAATTATTAACTTATCGGTGGTATCTCATGCTATGCTTTTAAAAGTATAAGTTGAGATGAGATTTTTACATTTTTTTACAAAGCACTTGTCAACTTGACAATCCTCGAGTGACTGGATGTAAAACTGTTCTATTTTATGAGTTTTAGAAGACTGTTTCATGTGCCACATTTCGTACAGGAATGCAATATCCTTAGTGTAGTTGATCGGTGGGCGCAAGAATCAAGTCGCTTGCATACTATTAATACAAGCTTAATGATTGTGCTTGCAGAGACGACTATGTATACAACACTGATTTAAAACAATGTGTCTTGCCTCAGAATTAGAAGATAGATATCCTAAATATTTTGCCGAAATGATAAATTTGATTACAATCAATAAAATTAAGTAATTTATACAGTTCACTTATTAAGTTTTACCGACGCTGTATTTTAAAAGTTTAATTTAATGGATTCAATAATACTTAAAGAAAATGGAAAAAACGCAAAAAAATAATAACATAAATTCCGTCATATACCGAGTATTTCATTGATATGTGCATATTTGTTACAGCTCATGAAAATAATACAGACGAATGCTGATGACGACACATTTTCATACTATGTTTTAATTTCATTCAAATAAATAAAAGCAATTCTTTAAATATGTTTTATTACAACCCTTCAAATATCCTATTATAAATATAAATGTATATTACTTAAAAACTCGATATCAACACCGCGGTATCTATTTTGTCAAATTGTGATATTATAGTAATGGTGCCTACTTCCTAATGCTATAAAGGTCGTATGAAGAGTGACAATGTAATATCCCGAACTAATGCGGTTAGGTTAAATGATAGCCGACTAAGTTAAATTTACGTAATACTCTAGTTATCACAAAGTCATCTGGTTTTAACCAGACAGACCAGACATCACTTAAAACTGATCATCACCACCCATGGACATTCTCACTATGACGTGGCTGTGTGAGTGCGTTGCGAGCTTTTCAAAAATCTGTACACCTGTAATGGGGAATTAATCGTAAAAAAACGACCTACAATGATTACCGGAGGTTTTGACAGAATAGTAATTTATGTAAGCGTGTGACAAAATTTAATACAACTTTATTATAATATTGTACTTTATCCAATGTTTATCTCAAGAAAACATACCCTGAAGATGTTAAAAAAGCTCTTCGATATCCAAGTCCTTATTTTATGTTAGGATAGCCACAAATAATACATGGATATCCACTCAAAAGTATCTAGTTTTCCACTAGTGAAAAGATTTTTATAATCGGTCTAGACTCTAGTGGATATCAAGTTTTTCATTAGAAACAAAGATAAAAATCATTTCTCTTTATAATATAAAGTAGGCTTTGATTTTGTGCATGCTTCGAATATAATATAAGCTATTAAAACTATCCTTATTTCTAAGCAAAATTAATACTGAGAATATTAAATAAATTTTGAGGCTCTTTATCATAGAAGGCTTATAGTTTGAAGCTTGTTATCAAACTTGCGGACCGTGAACTTCCTGTAAAATAATTTCGTTATTTCTATATTTAGAGGACAATTTTTAGATTAATTTTAAATTTGATTTTCTAACTGTAGATATTATGGTTATGCGTGTACGTTAGGCTCGGTTCCCAGAGAAATAGAAAAATGTTTTGCTTGCATAGTACAGCAACACACCACTGCTTGTTTTTCTTAGGAAATAAATAGTTTATTAAAAATTTTTTTTTTCGTCACAATTTTTGTGGTATTAAGTATCTATAACTTTGTGAATTTTTTTTTTCATACCTGTGGTCATAACAAAGATCTATAACTAATAAAATTCTTAAATTGTCTGACTACCTTGGCCTAGTGGTACCTAAGCGCGTCAGCGTTACAACCTCCTACAAAGGTCCTGGGTTCGATTCCCGGTGGAGATAATAAAAAAACTCGGTCTGGCAAGGCATAGAAGGTTGATCACCTACTTGCCCTTAAAGAAAAATCGATCAGTGAAACAGATGTGAAATGTATCTGCCCCATACCCCACTAGGGGACACGGGACTTTCGGGACGGGAAAATATCTGGTCCCACGGCAACTAATTATAATATAAATTGACATAAACTAAGTCGAAGGCATCCAAAAGATTAAAATACAAATCTTCTATAGCATCAAAAATGGTATAATTTTCAGGTTGCTTCACAAACTAATAATCTTATAAAAGATTTAATTTCACCTTCTGCTCTAAAGGAAGATACTCGACTCGTCCTAACAGACGCTATCTATTTTAGGGTATGCCTTAACTTTTAACTCAACTAAGAATACAAAATTAGTTCCGTCTGCTAACTTTTAAACCAATTTTGACATTTTCTTCAGCATAGCTATTGCAGGTGTAAGTACCACCGAACTGTATGAAACTAAAAATGTAGTATATCTTCAATTATATCCATTTCTTTCATGTTGCCTTTATTTATGGGCCTGTTAAGCTAGAGCAGATGACTTCAAGGTTCAAGTACATTTGGCTCTCATACAACAGCTAACTTCACTGCGACAATTTTACCAGCGTCTTTTGCTTAGGAAACGGCCGGTGGTTGCTAGAAAATTAAACCACGTTGTATCATAGTATAAAGTTAAAATATCTTTTTGTTTTTTTATTTGTAATGAATAAACTCAAAAACTGTACCAATTTGAAAAATTCTGCTCATGAAACTGGTGTGACAGCGCTGATGATATCATGGGTACACGCTGGTTTATTATACTAAAAAACAGTTATTTAATATAGTCTTTTGTGACGTAATTTGCTTGGAATCAAGACAAAAGTAGCTAAAGTCGATTTCCAAAATATCTACATACATATATTAAGTAGTTGTATTTAGATAATATGAGCATAAAATATAATACAGGGGCTATATTGTATAATGTATATGCTTAAATAAGTCGCAAATAAAATCTAGTAAAATTACAGTTATTTACTATACATTATAATTTATATTTTTAACATTGATTTATATTTTATATTTTAAGGGAAACTGGAAAAGCCCATTTGATTCAAAGAAAACAAGATCGGAACATTTCCACGTTACAAGCAAAAGACAGACTACTGTCAAAATGATGAATCAGATTGGTTATTTTAAATATGGTTATATAAAGGACCTCAAACCAAAGGTTAGTTTTACTTTATACAAAAACATAAAAACTTTCTTTTTAGTACATATTTACTTTCGCTTTGTGTACGTGTGTAACATTATATTGTATAGTGGATTTAGACTTCAATAGATATTAATAGTTCCTTTATTTACATAAATACAGCATCCCAGTTTCCTGTTGTAGAATGAACTGTAATATAAGAACCTGTGACTTCCCAGTATTATATAAGATGAATTCAGAATCAAAAGTTCAAATTACAATTTCCATATAATCCATTAAAATTGACATACAAATAAAATATTTTTTTATTGTTATATTTAAAATAGAGTAAAATATAAAATAGGAGAGTCATACTTTAGTTATGACACTTATTTTCAACAATTATTACCAAATTTATAAGAATATTAGTAATTTGACGGGGGTTTGTAACAATTCTTGGCTCTTACAGGCTATTCAATTGTTCTACAAAAATGGAAATTTCTCTTTCTTATCAATCTTACCCAATAACAGAGAGAGCGTATATTCAATAGCGAAAACCCTGCAAAATCTAGATTTACAAAATGACGTCATTAGTAACCTACACTCAGCTCGAGTGAATCTTTCAATGCCTGTAATACATACTGAAACTACCACAGATTTAGCTGAAGCCTAAATATGCCTCAAATAGGAAAGAAGTAGCTACATTTATTGATTCTTAGAGAGTATAAAGTCGCTGGGTCAATTTGGGTGGGTAAATAAAAAGGACACGCCATTTCTAGTATTACTTTGTATTTATAAACAAATTTTCATCGTATCTTGATTATTAAACCATATTTTACCAACTCTCCTTCTAATAGTTTGGATACTATTTCAGCTATTACGTTTGGAACAACAGCAGTACCGTCTGAAACTGAACAGTTTAACGCGAACCACCCATTCCTTTATTACATTCTGTATAAAGATACCCCTATTTTTGCTGGATTTTATGTGGGCTTATAATAAATAAATGGAACACAAAAACTTTTTTACTAAGTATAAAAAAAAATCTTTTTCGTAATATAAAAATTAATGTATTTCTATTCAAAAATGGCTAATTTTAATAAAGCTAAAAGTATTAAAATAAAATCAGCAAGTGCGTAGGTACCGCGATCGTAAAAAATGTTGCTTTTCGCTATCACATGCACTATATTTACTTGCGTGTTACATATTTTGTGATATGAAATAATACATATATTTGTGATATATAAAACTACCAAAGGTTAATGTTAGTTTAAGTCAGATTGCCTTGCCGATTCGTTTTATTTCATACTGACAATGATAGCGTGAATCAGCGACATAATTAATAGTGGGTAGGGTAATCTTGGATCTAGTTTCCCGATACCCAGCCCCTCTCAACTATAAAGGTTGTTACGGTTAAAACAATTATTATTAACGCGAACACGGTTTGCGTTGTCTCAAGTTACGTTTCAAAGTCATCTTATACACGATTATAAATATAAACCAACTATATTTTACACTTAATTATACTTATATTTACACTTTACACACAACTGTTGTTGGCATCCTTATTATTTGAATTTATAAAACTTATTGACATTGCTCATGTAGTTCGAGATTGTTCACAATTCTTTCTGATAACGATATTTTCGTTATTTCCAAGAACGAAGCTCCGTATTTACATAGTAAAGCCAGTAACTTGATTGATTGAGACTTATAGTCGTGAAAGTCAAAGTCAGACAAAAATATCTTTATTAATATTGAATCGTATATATGATCGCTTATGACAATAAATTCAGTCGGGTTATAATTTTTTCCGACCAGTTCACAAATTAATTCATTTTGAACTTGAGTAGATTTTTCCCAAGCGTAGGTATCATTCAAATAGTCAATTTAAAAGGATTCATGGTTCTATATTCAAAGGTTCTATAACATAAACATCGTTAAGTTAATTTACCTATTATGCGTGGTCATAGCATTCTACTGTATTTAATGTAATAAAAAATATTTATATTTTTGTTTGTAATCAATATATTTAAAAGCCGCCGATATTAAAAGTTCTTTTACTGATAAGAAAAAGCTAGTTTCTTCCCGAATCATGTAGCTTAGTGTCTTCGATACGGCTACATGATTGATTTGTTTAAGTTAATACGTTCACTAGACAATCTTCTAATAGGGTCTCGTTTGTGATGTCATCTTAGAATCAAAATAAATACAGATATTACCCACACAGACAATAAGTACAGATATAAGATGAACATTACGCACACTACTGTTTGGATGATACATAGCATACACACACAAACATACCTGACTTATTCTTATCTCGAATTTCGACCAATGGCCACTACTTAAAATAAGTACAGACTAGGAACGTTTCCAATTTCAAATGTAAAAACTTTGCGTAAAGTGTAAATATACATAAAGATTAAACAGTTCTTGCATTTATAAAATAATAAAATTGTGCATCTTATTTTATTTAATAATCTAAACAAGCATTATTGTTTTATCAAAGATTAAATTCCTGATCCGACGTCATAAGTTGAAAGTCGACAAAATTTCCAATGAATTTCAAATATTGAAGAAAACCTTTTGTAAATTTTTCATTTACGTTTTGACGTTTGGTTCCGGTGCTTTTGCTAAATAAATAAATTTTTCAGAGGCTGTGGTTGAAACGAGAACGGCGTTGCCCGTTGAAAAAACCCTAGAAATGTTCAATGCGAATCGCCCCTTTTTTTATTACGTTTTACTCAAAAATGCACCCATATTTGCTGCATCGTATGCAGGACCACAGTAAATAAATCCTTTTTGCACTACCACATACAATTCGTTCATTTCACAGTGTATTCAACAGATATACAATAATATTGTAAATGTATTATATATTTCGCTCGCTTTTGCGCAACTACCTTACCAGTATTCCTTTCTCTGTAATAAATTTCATATATATCGGTTCAGTGGTTGAGGCATAAAAGTGTAACAGACGGACAGATAGAAATATCGTATTTATAAATTATTTCACTGATTATCGGAAAGCCTTTTATATGCCTAAAGGCAATATCGTGATGTTTAAATTAAAATGCAAATAAATTATCTATACATGTGAAGTGTTCCTACAACTATGCATTATTTAAACTTATTATTTTATAATATTGTAAAATTGAATTGTATGAAATCAATAGAGGTCTCAGACTAGACATAACTATTCAAATTTATTACAAACAAAGATCTTAATAATTAATAAGTTATGTAAAATGTATAAATAATTCACATCGATTTAAAATGAGCCAAAAATCTACTGGGACTCGTGTTGATGATTTAATTAAGTAGTGCTACCCAAAAACTCGTGTAAGGAGAGTTCCAAGACTGCGGTCCTGAGGGAATGACATCCGTTACACTGGAATTTGTAATTAAGAAACTACGTCTTAGAACAAAATCTGTTTACGACCGCGTTATTTTATCAACCGACTACAAAAAAAGAAGGAAATTCTCAATTCATTTGTTTTTTTGTTTGTTACATGATTCCATCAATTGATTTAAGTGATTCTGTTTTGGTTCTCAGTTAACAGTCATGAGGTTTTCCTTCAAATATTTTAAATTTTATCGAAAATTATGCAGTGGTTTTTTAACTATAAGTTCACAAAGAACACACACACATGTGATACACATATGTGATTTGGTATATTTTTAGCTTTCCTGGATATTACAGATGTAAATGCATTTATTTAAAATTACAGTTAGTTAAGCTAGAATATAATTGTTTGTTTTCTTGTTTCTATTTATATTCAAGTAATTTTCGTTAGTTTTACGTAACTCCGAGAATAACTTGAGAATGTCATGATTCTTGAAAGCTAAACTTTAACTTGCGTATACTCTGCTATACTTTTATAAAAGTTCATTTAAGCTAATTGAATATATGATTTTTCCCAAAAGTCGCAGTCTCGTCAGCATAGTTTTTTAATTTTTTATACGATTTAAGAGTATTTTATTACTCTTTGTTGTTTTTCAACAGTACAATCTTTTTGTCAACTCTAATATAGTCAAATTTAACAAAGCAACAGGTTGAAGCACTGGATCATTTGCACCTTATGGAAGGCAAAAGAGCCTCCTAATTCTCTGCCCATCACCTAACCCAACGCCAGCATAAAACCCAAAAAAACCGAGTTGGGTTGGCGAGAAGAAATATTAGAAAAAAAACTACAAGCCTTACAACCGTGTAGTGCGAAATATCGGAGTGGCTATAACAGGTTAACACTCGTATGATAAGTGTAGTTAATTTAAGAACATAAATCTTTTATTTGGTGATGTAAAAAAGCCAATACCAACTAGACAATGTCGCGGGCATCAGCTATTCCTCGTTACAAGACAGATAATATCCCCAGGGTAGTTCACGAACAACATTATCTAAGCAGTAATAAGTTGGCCAGCCACAAACATCGATCCTAAATTGATGACTCCAAATATATATTTGGTAATCCGGGTTTAAATTTGAACTTCGACTCAATTCGTAGTTATTAAACCGCGGTCCAACTTGAAATCCAACTTTACTATCAACTAATTTACCACGAGCCAATCCTTACCTTTGCATATTGATCCTTGAGGTAACTACAGTCTCGGAAAAGTTTCTAACTGTTTTTACAAGTTTATTATCTGCGGTTATTCTTAGAAACTATGAGGTTATCATTTGTTAAGCCTGTTTTTCTGTTACAAAATAATTAATTTGCTAAAGATTTTCCCATTTTTTGATGCTTCAAACTTATATGTATGCGAGCTTTTGAAAGGTATTCTAAAAACGCTTCCATGGAATAACTCCATGGTTTAATTGAAAATGAATTTTATAAATTTTATATTATTTGATTAATTTATCGGTATAAACTATAAATTAATATATCGTCTTAATAGAAACCATATTCGTTCGCCGTAGCATTTCGATATGTGAATTAAGCACGCTTGGTTTGGCAATTATAGATTTTAGCTATTTGTTCTAACGGTAAAGTGAAGCAGAAATAATCCGGATGGGATAATCTAATTGCTACTTATTAAGAATTAAGAGACAGATAAGTTTCTTATAAGGTCGCGAAGACCTAGTAATATTATTTATAAGACTAATCTTTTAGATACTACATTATGCTTGAAACTTCATTTACGTAGAGTTACTGAGCCTAAGTGCTTTTCTTTGTGTCATCAAATAGTCTTCTTCTATTAATGTTTTATCAATTTTAAAATGCTATACAGATTTTTAGCAGAAAGCAAATACAAAGAACTGATATATTATGAACTTAAATCTATATCTTGACATTGAGCTACATGTACCATTCGTTGCCCTAATCTATAATTTGAACGCACACCAAACGAGATTTCATGGGTAACATAACATAGTAATATCTGTGGAGTTAAGGTGAGCCGCTTGCTATATATTTCTTTATTGCAAATACATTTTACAAATAAAAATTGTCTATCATAAACAGAAAAAACTTGTTTTGTTTGATTTAAAGTGCAGTGTAGATTTAAGTTCCCAACGACTCCCCAAACTGTAGATTTATCAAAGAAGTCAACACATTACTAACACGTAACTAATTCCTGACTCCTCTTAGCACGTATGAAGAAGTGCACGAAGCTTAACAGGCAGCTTTAATAAATTCCCGCAAGCTTGTATCCGGTCCGTTTATTATCTGACTTCGAGCAATTTAGATGGTCTCACTGAATTTCTAGATATTATACAAGAGCTACGTGACTTAGAGATGCGAAGATTTCTCCAGTGATCGCTCTGCACATATCTCTAACTTTGAATTTATTTACGCAAGTTTCTTGTTAGTCTTGAATATTTAATATGCATTTCTGGGTCCGAGAATTCATAGCCGTCAATAGAGCTCCATTTCACAAGACTTGCATATTAATTGCTATAGAAAATACATCACTGCTTATTTTATGTTATGGGCATCATCAATTTGATAGAGTGTATTAATTTTCCCAGCAAATTAAGTTTAAGATCATTTCTAAAGAAGTTACTTAACTTTGAATTTAAATTAAATGTATCTATAAAAGCAATATATATAATTTTATCCATTTGATTTACCTAATTATATATTTAAAACAACTATTTAATAATTTGTATATTGAAAAAAAAATTCAATGTCATATTTAACGAATATCACATGCAAAACTGCTAACTGCAAAAATTGTTATCGTCTAATGCAATAAGAAAATCCCAAAGCGATATTTAATATTATTTTAACTTTTGGAAACTACATATTATTTGTTTATTTCTTTAATTCATATTATTACGTAGTATCTTTAACTTTTTGTCAGTGTATTAATTCCAACTAGTTTCCAAATTATTCCGCCCAAGAAAGGAAGTCATGTGGACAAAATCATGGCCATGTAATAAAACGATAAAGGTAAGTATTTCAAGTTTCAACTGTTTAATACGATGTTAGAGTGAGATTTCGTCAGATTCAAAGCACTTCATTCAGTTAGGCAAACAACAACCGAATAGCTTAAGGCAATAATAAACTTGAAACAAGACGCGCGCAATGAATTAATAACAAAACAAGTACAATGACTAACGCTTCGTTAAACATGAATCTGTGAAAATGATAGCAGCATTATGTCAACAATAATAAAGACGTCATGCGAAAAGGAATGTTTTTTCGGTTGCAACTTTATAACACGATCTTCTTAATTCGATTATGTTTTTTTTTTGGATGTTCCACTCCTACGTCGCCGTCCGTGGATTTAGAGGAATGAGATGTCAAATGATAGGGTAACTCGTCGAAATAGTCTCATTTTTTTTTTGTTGAATTTTTACAATTAATAGTTTTTAGGATATTGAAAGAATACATATATATAGTAAAGATTGTATGTTAAATTTTTACGCATTTTAATAAATATAACTTTCAGATTATGTAATAAAATTGGAATTTTTAAATAAGTTTTTGTAAAAATATTTTTTAACACAAAGTTTTCTTGTATTGCATTTTAAGTTGCAACATTACTTCACCATCATCGGTTCCATCATCAACTTAAAAAGGTTCCCGGTGTAAAACTGGCCGCTTATAAAAAATAAAGTTTCATAAGACCCGCTAAAGTACCCTAATTATTCAAGTAAAATATAATATTTTCCCAACTTGTTTCGTTAATAAATCGTAGCTTACTTATTTAGAGAGTAAACAGGTAGTCTCGCTTTAATAATTACGTTAATCAAACAATTTCTTGTGTCGTATAAACTTATCCAATTTCGCCGAGAAGGTCGAGAGAATCTTGAGATTTATTGGCTGCTAACTAGTTGACGTGTTTACTGCTCCCTGGGTCTTGCAGTGACAACCTAATATACTATCTTTGTTTCATCTTAACACATAAAACAAAATTAATATTTTCTAGCAAGCGTATTTTACAAATTCCTTATGTATACGTACATACTTTATACATCTAGATGACAACAATGTTAGGTTGGTAATTCAATATCATGGAACAACTGTTTAAATACGCCGTAGGTACCTTTCACCACAGCTTAAAGACACTTGAATCTTCACCACAACAGTATATTTAATTCACACTTAACTGTAATAAAGGCACATTTACGAAGTATACATCAGGGTATGGCGCGGTGCCAACTTCATCTCCAGGTGCAGGGTAACGTATCACGCGAGCTTGTTCGTTCCCCTCTTGTATATGACCAGTATTTTATGGAGCTCTTGACACCTACAAGGCTCTTTCAATGAATGTTTAATTATTGCATATTGCTTTAATATTGTTTATATATTAAGTGTGCGGTTAATTATGTAAGTTTTATTTACTTTTAATATCTTTGTAACTCACCTTAATAATTATCTTATTTAGTAGCTACTTTATTTTAAACATTGAGTTTCGTCCGTAAAAGCGTATAAAATAAACTACTATTACACTCGGAAAAGTCTATCTTCTTAAGAGTGAAAAATCGAGTTAATTATAATCCTAATCTAGGCACAGATATTTTATTTCAAGCATCCATTAGCTTGTTAGCTTGTTTTTTAAGATTTTTCTTAGCAATTACGTCAAATTAACCATTTCATAAAAGCTGTTATAATATTCTTACAACCTAAAACTAAGTAGCATGTGTCAGCCGTTTACCAACAAACAGACGACGTAAAGGACAACGTAATACCTTTCTTAGGCTAAGAACTCACGTAGTGGTTTTAACCCGCGCCCACAGCGGTTCGCGTCGTGAAATTTGCGTTAATCAGTTACATAATTAATATATCTGCATTGTACAGAATCTGCGGGCTCGCAACCATGCCGAGCGCGATTAAAGCCCGCTCTGTGAGTTCTTAGCCTTACTTATCTGAAATATAATTACCAGGATAAATATCTCTTTGAAACTTACAAAATATTATAGTAACGGACACCTAAATACCGATTGGAAGTTCAATAAACTTACAGCTCATGAAGCAAAGCACACTTATTAAATTTACGTAACAAGTTGTGCGATGGTGTAAATAAATTTAACGCCTCTCGAAACTTTGATAGAGTCCGCACGTGTCACGGAGATAAATGGCGGGAATAAAAGCTAAACATCCTTATAAAGTCGCCTCTTCACTATGGGGTATAATGTTCATCACATATTGATCTATATATTGTATTTTACGTACGTACATATAAAGACTTTTTGGATTAACTATATTATAAAACTTTGGTAATACAAACATCTCAACAATGACTCGATTTAAAGTGCATCGGCATCTCGTGACATTAATGATTAAGACACATCATTAAAATTTCAAGTTCATATTGATATTTTTTTATATTCTATTATTTAACTCTAATCTGTTAAACACACACAGTGACACAGTAACAGTGACGCTAGTTAAGAATTTGTTTATTGGTTGTGTATTTTTTGTGCATTTCAGTCTAAGGTGATAAGGTAAAGCGCATTGTTCAGATATGCAAAGTAAAATCATAGAATAACTATATATTCAAATGATATTCAAATATTGCTCAGTCGGTGGAAAAAAAGGTATAGAAGTAAAATAATAAGCACACTGTGAACAGTTTCATATTACAAAAAGTATGGCGAGTAATAAATTTAAAAATAGAGATAATAATATAGTATATTATATAGTGAAGACCGGGTTTAGATAGAGTAAGCTGGAAATAAGGTCACTCTAATCCATTAGAACTGTAATTCTGTTACCTTGCTACAGTGTGCAATACATTTATTTAACTTATTTTTTTTCAAACGGTCTGTGAATATAAAATTACGTGACAAATAGTCCGTAGGATTGTTTATGTAAATTTATTAACGTGCAAAAATAAAATTTTAATGTCCGGCGGCGCAAGCATAAAAGCCCACTGTATGTAAATTTATTTAGTATATAAGCTAAGATTGTATTGTAATAATTAGTATCAGGCGACATGACTTAAGTGATAAACCCTATTACGTTAACTCATCTTTCATAACAACACCGCAATATATTAAAATCTTTTACATGAGATGTTTTACGTACGTTAATCACAAGTATTGCCAAAGTCATCTATGCATTCTCATTGAATAATTAAAACTATATATAGCACATATTTAAACTTTTAAGATGCTGAATAGTCATTTGTAGAAGTAATCTTTACAACTAGCGTAAAAAGTAACATGTGTTTAACGATTTTTAAATAACAAACGAAGCATTGTTCACATGTCATTATATATATATATTATTTAACGATAATTAGCCATTTTAACGATTACCTGTACGTAAGGTAACGTAAACCAGCGAGCCTCACTCCGTGTCACGTCACCGCAATTAGTGAGTCACAAAGCAAGACAGATATTCAAAACGCAAATTGCTTTCCACTGTGTGGGCGTTTACAAGAGCCGATAAAACGATAAACTTAACTTTTATTAATCAAAAATTACACTAATTTTATAGCTTTCGTGATTTTATTTTGCGCCATAAAGTTTGCTCTTTGTTGCTCTTCATAATAACGCAATGTTTGCGTGTCGTTCGCTATAAAATTTTCTAATTAATAACCCCAACGCCACTCGTTTATGTTAATACGGGTCATTTTTCTTTACACTAATGCGCGTCTTTGAAATCAACCTGCTTCAAACCCTACTTTGCAATTTCATTGCCCTCAGATCTTATCTCTATCAATTATGGCCCATAAAACGTAATGACTTCATCGTAAATCTTCACTTTCCACGACACAACTTCACTGAGTGTTGAATAAATGAGGTCAAATTGCTTTACCTAATAATCACCACTGGGAACAACATTGTTTTGTCCGATATAATTATAATACCTAAAGTAGCTGAATTCCGCGACGTTGCATACTAATAAATAAGGAGCTGGTGGCAAAATCATTCCCAAACACAATAAGTCTATTAGCTTTAGGTGTATCTCTCTGTAGAGATTTTAATACGTTTCTGAGTATTCACTAAAAAATCCACACTTAAGAATATCGACCATGAGTATACTTATTAAAATGTTCGGTAGGTTTTCAACCAATGAACCATTGTTAACCTCTCAATCTCATAGTGGTCAGGTATGTTTGCATGTTTGCTTTGCCGCATTTTCTATACAAATCGTTAACGCAGATGCAATCGACAAAAACTTTATCAAAGTCATGGTTGATAAAAAACAATACTAAACTTCTGCTCAGCCATTCCATAAAAACACTTATCGATTGTTAAAATAAAACTATAATAATAATATTGTAAGCTATTTATTCCGAAATCTTAAATAATAGACTTATTACAAAGAAAAACCACTTATAAATATTAAATAATTACCTCTGCGGTACTTTCTTACATACCCTATATCTAAAAGTATAGAACACTTATAAAAATCAAATTTCATCAAGTCATAATAAGAAAACTATTTCAAATGTTAGCGAAATTTACATTTTAGTAAAATCTACGCAAGAATAGAGAAAATAATTCATTACACAGATTATGCATTATCCTATTAAGTGTAATGTAATTAATCAATGCATGTCAGCTTTCTTTAGCTAATTAAAAATCGAGCGGTGGTAACGGAGGGTTATTTTTTCTATTCCAAAATATACCCGGTGTACCTGTAAAAAACAACAGATGAATAGGAATTTTTCTTTTTGCTATAGAATATAAAATTACGAATTTCGTTGTGTTACCGGAATCCATCGATGTAGATGATACTTTAAACAATCTATTTATCGCTTTTACCGGTTGTTTTTGTCGTAACTGTAATTTCACTTTTGGTTTCTTTGCTGGAAGTAAATTAAAATGAGATCAGTGTGAAATATAGCAGTGAAGCATAAGTCCAGAGGCGGATTAATTAAAAAGCCCTACTTTGCCTTATATCCTATACGAGGTTGCTACTACAATATATAGATAGATTAACTTGCATATAAAGAAAATAATTAATGAAATAACGGAGAAATGTATCAACTCCATAGAAAAGTGAGTTATATTGTCAAGTGCGTCCCAGACAAGCATTTCATCAACTAGTTAACTAGATGAATTTCAACTTATAGATCTATAAGTTGAAATTCGGCGCAACTACCAATGAATGCATATATACCTAAACATGGATGTAGTTAAAATTATTTATTTAAATGATAATACAGTTAGAACAAAGAGAATTTTGAAAATTTTCTTATACAAATACCACGTATAACGTGCCTTGTATATCGGTAACTAACCAACCAACTTAACTGCGGAGTCGGTTATAATTTTCATTTAGGTAACTTATTTACTTACATGATTGTTCCTTCTGACACGCTGAGCAACTTTTGAAGTAACATATTAAACAAGATATGGAATACAACATTAGCAGGATAATAGCCACCAAACCAATTCCTTTTATTGATATGCAAGGTTCAACGTTCCACTTTAAAAAGTTATTATTATTACTTTCCGATAATTATGTTCACAAAGGGTATTCCAATTTAAAAAAGTACTTAAAAAAAATATTTTTAAAAGACAGACATATTTCTGTTTGTTGAATATTTCCCCCTTTGGCTAAGAACTCACGGAGCGATTTTTATCCGTGCCCGCCGCTATTGTGGGCCTGCAACTTCTCTAGAATACAAAGGTAATAATTAACAAAAATTTGACGATGCGTTTTTCGCTCGCGACTTCCGTGATTGTCAGCGAGTCCCGCTGCACCGGCGGGCAACATGTAGAAGCTTGTAGCGGACGCGAGTGAAAACCATCGTGAGTTCTTGACGCATTTAAAAAGTACAGATATTACCTAATTCAGCTATTTTAAAATTACAAGTATTGATTCATTAACATACAATAGATCTCCTTAAACGATCCAGCGATAAATGACAGACAGCTGAACCTGGTGCAGACTCCGTGCCCGCTGGACATTGTGCACAAGTGTTTTCTCCTTCTATTGAGTACGTATTTGATGGGCATACACCTTCAAATATAATATGTTATATCTATAACGCCTTGTCTATATAAAGATATTCCAATTTTGTTATATCATAATGTAACTCTAAATAAAACTCTAAAAACTCCAGCTCGAACGGGACCGAATTGTATGATATTTTAGATTTGTTGCCGCATCGTATACCAGAATACGAATGCATCATGTAAAAAATGACAAAAGTCATATCACCATAAATTTCTTAAAAAATATAATGGAGAAGGGAAAACATGACATTTTACCGCAAATTTTCTGAGATGAAACCAAGAAAAATCCAGCTGGACACGACACAACTATATGAACAGTCCCCGGTTCAGAGTTAGCGGCCAACAAGTGATAATCATTGGGTCCATTGGAATCTTAAAATATTAAGACTTTATAGTTTTACTATTTCATACTATATTCACATGGTAAGAGTTTTAAGTATTCCTTACAAAGTAAAAAATGTTACATCATCCCTTAAAATATTTCGAGTTACATGACTCCACAATTTTAAAAGATTTAATTGTTAATTTTTCTTACCTCTCGTCCTAAGTGTATGGCTAACAAATGTTTTATGTTTTCGTATTGATGGTGTCCACGTTTTGATTTCCTCTAATAATGTTCCATCGGAGTACATTATCATGACTAACACAAACATTATTAAAATAATCTGCTTACACTTAAAACTTTAGAATATTATGGTATAAAAATTTCATAACGATCTTAACTACTAAATAGTCTTACTTAAAATTTCTCCGTAGTTATTTTTTTGTATTCAGCTGGCAACATGAGCTTTAAAGCTTTTTAAATTTTCCATTAAATTTTAATAACATTTGAATTGTTTTAAATTCTATTTTAGAGTTATTGTAACCGAATTATTTACAAGTGTTTATTCATTTAATATTTACCTGGTATTGAGGCCAAAATGGGTGCATTTTTAGCATATAAAACAGCCATTGAACTTCTCACATTTCGCTGACATTCGGCACTACAGTTTATAATTGGATATTCTGGTGACATTACTGTTACGGTTTTTAACAAATATAAATCTTCTTCCTAGAGCAATTAATTTTAATATAGCAAAATATTTATTTACCTAAACTTATTTAGGTAATATATTATAATGTATTGTCTCCTTCGAAACCACTTTCTTATAATAAAAAATTCAATAAAATGTATTATTCTATTATGAATAACACAGGTTTAGTAGACCTAAATTCTTTTTTAAATCTGGCCTATAATTTGTGAAATATTAGGTGTACTATAAACTGATACTATCTTATCTCATTAGTAATGCCCCATCCAGACTCTCCACGAGGCTACATGAGGGAAAGCGAGTGCGACAGTGAGGACGGTACACTCTTCTCCCCTTGCCTCGCTGTCCGCTTTGTGCCGGTTTTTCGGGCGCTAGTCAAAGGACGCGAGGGGGTGAATAATAGCGGGCAACCGAATAAATTGAGAATGTGGATGGCTAGCACTTCTGCAGCCTCCACTCGCTGAGACTCGTGCCGAGAGTCTCTAGGAGGCGCCTCGCGAGTGTGTAGCTGGCATAAAATTTATCCAATGAAGTTGAGCGGAACTTTAATGTTAACTAAATTAAGCTCTACTTACTCTATCTTTCAAGCAAACCGGTTCATCGATACTAATAGAACAATAATTTTGACATATCGTTTTGCTCATCAATCCTCCAACTGTTTGAATAGCTCTCAAGTCCTGAAAAATATATATTTAATATAAATCAAAACTAATGATGTTTTTTAAAAGTGTGTTTTCCCTAATAAGAATTTCCATAAATTACCTATCAATGCATATGTCCATGTCTACTACTTATATAGTTTTCAAACTTTAAAAATACTTACATTATAAGTACACGAGGAAGATGTTTTGTAAACTGGCGTGAAAACTACATTAAACTTGGGAACATCCATCACGTTCACTTTGACACGGCGCACAATTATATTGTGCTGGAATATTTAAAAGATAATTTTATCTTTCAACAAATATTGGATTTCAACGTGAAAATAATAAGGTCAATCATATATATTATTCAAATAAGTATTTTATTAGTTGAGTTATAAACTTTTCGTAAATATTCAATATTTTTATTCACTATGTAAAGCATTACTTTGAAAAGACGCAGCCAATAATTAAGTCTATGTTTTCGACCGTTATCATATGTTTTGTGATTGTATATTCATAATATGTATCATTCTTTTGATAAAAAATACAATGATAATATGTCTTTTATTATTGAAAAGTTATCTTTCCCGTATTATACGAGAAAGCCTGGCCGCATACACACGTTTTCCGTATTCGTTTTCCGAATTCGTTTTCCGTATTCGGACATCCGAATGCACGGAATCAGTAGAAAATACATTATCTGACGCACATGTTCGCTTTTTTCCGAACGGAACAAATTTCGTAGAAACCTACTGGAAAAAACCTAATGACGTCTTACGGAACGCAGCGCCTGCATACATTTTTTTTTGTGCCGGCGCACACGTTAGGAAATTTCTATTCAATGTCGGACGTATTCTTTATATATTTTGTTACGCATAGAATCGCAACACGATAATGTGTGAGGCAGAGACGTGAATATTGGCTGTTGAAAAATACCCCTACCTGTGGAATATTCATGACAAGGACTATCACAACTGAGATTTCAAAGATTTGGCCTGAATTTGTTAATAAATCGTCGTCCTCCATAGTCGTGCATTCACCACGCTATCACTATCTGTACTGATGTGTATAAATTCCGAATGAAGAAAAAGTAACGTTTGCGCTAGTCTCACGGAATTCCAAATAGAAATTCCGCATTAGAAAATCGAATACGGAAAACGTGTGTATGCGGTCAGGCTAAGTCTGCGCGTAGCAACTAGAGATGTTCCTTCAAAATTCTTTAAAAAATCCATATTTAAACTTCTACTTTGTTTATTTTTCAATACGAAATGTAGTTGGATTATTTAAGTAAAATGCCTAAGCAATTTTTACAATTCTCCAAAATTATATTACACTATAATATTTTTTTCACATACTATGTGAGTAACAACCTCAATAGATTATTATTATTAACAAACTGCTCGCGACTTCTACTTTCACAATTATTATTGTCTAACCACTACTAAACATTGTACTAAACATTGGAACTTACAAAATCGTTGCATAAGTAAGTTCCAGAATGCTCCTTTTGAATGTTCCGTATGTAAAATTTCGACCCATTGATGGCAAAATCTTTATTGAAGTTATCAGAAGAAGCCATCCATTTATGACTTTTTGGTTCATAACTTTTGTATTGGGGTTCATAGCAATTAAGAAGTATAGAATCTCCAACCATAACGAAAACTTCATCCTTTAAAAAAATATCAAATTTTTAGTCTTCCATCAAAATCATAATTCTTAATATCCCCAAAAACTTCTAAATCATACAAATCAATAAGTAATATTAGATAATGTAATCTACAAGAAAATTGTTATCGGTTGTGTTTTGAAGGCACAGTAAACTGAGCTTGCTTGTTAATAAATAGTATTCAGTCGCATACATAAATGTGTTTTCCCCACTCTCTTTTTCTCTACTTATTGCAAAGACATTCTAGGTTTAAATCAAGAGGGGAAAATGTTTTTCAATTCACAGGAGGATACTATACTGCATCCAACCTTATAAATAATTTCTTACCCCGGCTATCCATTACATATATAATGTATATACTATATATAATAACTTGTAACTTACTGTTAATGGTTTAAGTGGTGGTAAGTCAGTTAAATAATCAATTAATCCTTTACAATGTCTTTTCTTTCGTTTTGGGGCCAACTCATACAATCCATGAAGACCTTCTACGTATTTTTCAAATACGTATTTTTCGTTACTTTCATGAACTTTGAAAATTAAATTCGTCTTCTCACCTTTTCTGTCCTCGTGGGTCAAATGTGTTAAAAATAGTCATAATTTTAATTTAAAAAAATATTATTAGTATAGACTAATATCATAAAGATATTATGTTAGCTTAAAAGCACTTAATCAAATTTAAAAATTGTTATATTATTTATTACGAGAACTTAGCAACTTCGAATAAAACCTTAGATGGAAACTGTATAATTATTTTTATTTATTTACATAAAAGATACCTAGTCGTTTGCGTTGCTTAAATAAATACGGCTATTATGTATATATTTATATATAAATAAATATATGAAATTGGGTATTGATAAAAATATACCT
This sequence comes from Aporia crataegi, assembly GCA_912999735.1. NCBI lineage: Eukaryota > Metazoa > Arthropoda > Insecta > Lepidoptera > Pieridae > Aporia > Aporia crataegi. The sequence continues at coordinate 2,557,517 of OU538742.1, forward strand.
AACGTCTAGTCCAGTATCAAGTGCTTCTTCATCGTCGTCATATAGTTCCATTTTCGAGTCTCTTCGCCATCTCTTGTCATTACGCCGTAAGTCCATTGATCCCTTCTTACAATATTTTGTCCTCCTATTAAACTTGATCATAAACATCCTCGGGACAATCCTATATTTGTGGCAGTCAATTTTCTTGACATATCTTTCAAAGTCTCCTTTGGTCATCGATTTTTGTGCGCTCAAAATACGGCCAAAGGTTGACGATATATCGCAGACAGTTTTTAAGCTTTTTCCGCCGATCTCTTGAAAAAAGTTGGCTATTATTGGTAAAAAAAACGTCATATATTATACTAATAAAATAAACAATTTATCTATATTTTGGTACATTACAATTTTTTATTTTTTTATGATATATGTACCTACATATAAAAAAAATCATACACGCTCAATATTGATTTTATATCATAACATATACCTAGGGGTAAAATAATGAATGACTGAAACATACTGCGTCTATTGAAATCTTTTATGTTTATACTGGTTTAATTTAATTATTTTATCATACTTAATACACCTTACCTTCGTAGTTGTCTTTGGCAGAAACAAAGTATTTGTCGAATTTACGTTTTTATAATGTTCGGTTGATGAAAGCCCTAAAAACAAATAGCTTTGCTAACTTTTGTATTATTAATTAAATTAATAATATTATACACCTAAAGACAAAAATAAGTAAAATAATTATTTAGTTATATTCCAATACCTGATGCATTAACCATATAATTTTCTATTGTTGAATCTATTTTACTAATTGTGGAAGAGGAAATTTTGACCGGCTGAAGTTTATATCGATCTTGTTCCTAGAAATATTTTGTTATTTTAACATAATATGGACGATGTAAAAGCTTGAAAATAAAATAATATAACATGTGTTCAATTTTGATAAGATACGAACTTTTTTCTTTTTGTCATAATTTTTGCTCCACATAAACTTTTGAGCGAGTTTATTAACAATTCCTTGATAGATTTTATTTTCAGATTTCTTAGAAAAAGACGAGGCCACTTGGCGTTTTTCTCCATTATCTCTCACATTTGAAGTCGCTACTCGGACCCATTCATTGTTTAATACTTTTGAGTTATAATTCAAAACGGATAAAAGAAGACTTCTCAAATCGTTTTCATTAATTGGTTCATTTTTAGATGTAACAGAATCCTTCATATTATCGCCTAATATTATTATTGTGGGGTTATTCCTTTCAGTCACACTTGAAATTGTATGTGAATTAAAATCTATTTGATCGCTATTCCTTAAATACGTAGCTATTGTAACATTTCTCTCATGTCGCCCAGAACTTTTCTTCAAATTTGCAGTTTTAGATTTTAACATTTTCATAAAACTCGTTGTAACGCCCATAAAACTGCCGAGAAAATTGTGATTTTGTGTAGTTTGATGAACTTGTCCTATTTTATTTGATTTCTCTAAGCTGCCATGTTTAGTACTTTGTGATAAATTTAAATTAGACATTTTTAAATCACCCTTTTTAAAAATGTTTCCTATAAATTTTTTCGTATTCCGTAATGTTGTTGATCGTATTGTATTTACAGCTTCAGTAATATAAGTATGTTGCCATCCACTGCTATGTATACTGGATGGGTCTTTAACATTCGTGTTCCCTAGTAAGTGAAACAATTGATTCATATTTTCTACTAGTAGGTTATCGTAAGAATTATAAGAGTTTGTTTTTGTGGGCAATCTAGTAGTAGTCTTTAATTTTTTTATTTTATTATTTCTATTGTTTTTTAACTTTCCTTTATTTAAATCGCCTTGAAATAACAAAACATTAACTACAGGTTTTATTTTTCGTCTCAACCTTAAATATTTTTGGCCACTATTCACGTCAGAATGTAAGATTAAATTTTTGTGGTCAGTCTGTAACAAAATTTCCTTATATGATTCCTTTGGTGTTTTTGACTGTAATTGTTGTATTAAAAAATCTTTCACGTTTTTTCTATTTTCTTCTTTTGAAAATATCTCATTGTGGTTCGAAAACTCACCGGTGATATTTTTTATTAACATTTTGTTGGTTTTACAATCCTGTAATAAATTGCCTTTTTTTGCACAAGAATCACAGAGTAAATTAATATTTACTTTATCAAGAGAATATATATCTTTTGTATATTCAGAATCTGATCTTTTAGCTAACACTCGTGCTAAACAATTATCCAAAGTTTTTTGAAACACATCTCCGTGATTTTTAAACTGGTCATCATATATTAAACCTAACATGTTGGATTTTTCCAAATCATTGGCTATTTTTAACAAATTTGCAAAGAAATGTTCATCATGTTCTTCAATGAATTTATCTTGTAGGCTTCGTTTATCAATCCCTGACGAAAACATTTTACAAGTCCGTCCATTGCATTTTCCCTTTACTCTCTTATAATAGTCATTTAAAGACTTATTAATTTTATTAACAGTCTCTCTTAATTTTTTACCACCAGTGGGGTTAGTCCAGAAAAAGGTTTGAATTTCAGTGCAATGTTCTTTCATATACTTTGATAAGTTATCAAACTCAAATATTAATTCTGACATAACAGCATTACTTGCGGCGCAGACTTTACACATTGTCTGATTTACTTTGCAGCGACACTTACAAACTCTATCATGTCCAAAATATTTTTTTATTGAATCCCAATCAAGACTTCTTTTATATTTATATGTTTCGATACTATTTATGTTATCTTCATTAGTATTAATAGCTAAAGGTCTGCTTGTTGATAGTGATGGTTCAGATACACTTTCATTTGTTTTTAGTTCCAAGTTTAATTTTTTCATGTCCATTTTCATGGGCTTTAAAATTAATTGTGCTGTTGGATCTGTCAAATTTGAGTTTTCAACTAAAAGGTACAATCCTGGAGATAATTTACTTTCTTCCGTGATGGTAGTTGGAACCGTTGTTTTTTCAAAGGTATGCAGTTGATAAGCTATATCAACTGGTGAAGCCATTATTGCAGAAAAAACCTTTTTAAGTTGTACTGATTCCGGAGATCGTTTTGTATTTTCACCATAGTTATCCGGTAAAGCTATATGGACTTGAATAGAATTTGTTACTTGTTTATTGTCTTCATTAATTGAGTTAACTACTCGTTCAGATGGGCCACATTCAATTTGATTTTCGTTAAAATCCTGACTTTTTTTTAAATCGACAATAACTTCTAAAGCCGCAACATTATGTGCAGTGAAAGTATGAATCTGTTTTACATCTCCGTTATGCTAAAATAAATAAATCAATATAATTTAAAATTGCTTAATTTCTACGACTATTTTTTTATATTACCAAAATTTTCTGAACTCACCCTTTTTTGTACATTATTATTAGTCTCCAATGTAGTTTTATCTATAAGAAACTGATTCTTACTGAATTTTAGTAATTCTAAAAAATATGTTATTATTTACTTATTTATATTTAAAAAGGTAAAGTTTAAATAAATAAATTGATGTTATTTTCTGTTTTACACTTATATTAATTATGAAATAGATATAGGACTGATTAGGATTTGCGTCACTCTTGCGACTTAACCATTTATATATTAAGTATAAAAAACGTATTTCAATTATAATGTTATTTGTATTTATTATATTCATAAGCTGGGGGTTTAAAAGTTATCAAAATAAAGTATATTGAATTTGAAATGATGCCAGTTGCTTACGAATTCCACTTATAAAGCGAAATACTAAGAATGCAATATTCAATAAATTAAAAAAAAAAATTTTAAATATAAAGGGTCCACAAATTTGCCTACATCGGTAGTGTGGTATCGGAAATGGAGGGAACCGAGGAGGACGTCGCTTCGAGAGCAGCCTTCGCCCAGCTCCGTCCAGTGTGGCAATCGCGGAAACTGACTAGAAGAGTTAAGCTAAAGATATTTCGGTCGAATGTGAAAACTGTGTTGCTGTACGGATATGAGACGTGGAAGGTTACTAAGGACATCACGCAGCGGCTCCAGGTCTTTATCAACCGCTGCCTTCGCCGTATTCTCGGTGTATTCTGGCCCGAGAGGATCGCAAACGTGGATCTATGGCAACGATGCGGCGAGACTCCAATCGACCACCAGATCAAGCGTCGCAAGTGGAACTGAATAGGCCACACGCTACGAAGGGATTCCCAACATATACTGAGGCAAGCATTAGACTGGAACCCTCAAGGAAAGCGAAAACTTTGCCGCTATAAGCAATCCTGGCGGCGGACAATCACCGCAGAGGCGAGGGCAGTTGGCATGACATGGAGCGAAGTAAAGCGCGTAGCTCAAGACCGAGCGGAATGGAGACGTACTGTGGACGCCCTCTGCCCCATCCAGGGGACTTAGGACTTTAAAGAAGAAAAATATTATAAGGTATATTATATATTTTTTTTACTGGAAACCCTGATCGAGGAGTAAAGTGATGATAGATCTTGTCTATAACCAATCTTAGGTGATAATTATATGGTTGCCTAGCAACTTATTGTTAAAAATACTGTCACTTGCAATGTTCTCTTAAGTCTGGCCTCACACATGCGGAATGTCTGAATTCATATTTTTAATTAAAATTCCATATTATAATGTCAAGAAATTTAAACTGGTAGTTTCTGTTTTAAATGTTTTAAACACATAGGTACTTCACAAATATACTTACTACATTTTTTTGTCGAAACTTTATCTCTTTTAATTCTTGTTCCATGATCAATGTAGTAATTATAATTATTACTCTTGTTATTGTATTTTCTGTTTTTGGCATTACGCAGTTCTTTATCTTTATAAGAGTTAATATCTTCAGAAAAGGGTATAGAATTTGGCAAAGGGGCAGTAACGGACTGAACGTCAATATGGTTATCTTCAAGAAATTTGTTAAAATCATTTTCAGGCATTGGCAGGGGCGTTGAAAAGAAATGATCAGGATGTGGTTTCTGTAATCATAAAACTACTTTATTACATTATGTCTTGCAAATAAAGTGCTATATGCTTCACTCTTATTTCATAGTATCATGTTTTGGACATTGAATAAGAAGAAACTAAGACAAAAAGCTACTGGAGTAATGACAGGTGATATACTTGTGATTTTTGTTTCGATGTTGCCGCATGTAACGAAGGTTTTTTCTGTGTTGTTCCTGAAATTCCTGAAATACAATATAAAATTAAAACATTTTGGCAGCATAAGGTTGCTAAGTTGTATAATTATTACCATGTGCACTAAACTTAAACACAATATATAAAGGTTAAAAAAAGAAATTGAACAATGGTGTGATATATAATAATTGCAAAATATACTAGGGTTAGGAAAGTTATTATATTTACCCTGATTCACTGGGCCTTCTGTTTGGCTCTTATTTTTACTTCCAATGGCTTTATGTTTTTTATTTGTATTTGCCGTTGTTTTATTAAGAATTTTTTTATGTTTAAATAGTGTTCCAGATTTGGCTCTCTTAGAAATTTGCTGGTCGGAATGAGGACTTTTCCAGTTTTCTAGTTTATTTTCTTTTTTATAATCATCATACAGTATCAACTTGTAACTATATTTGTTAGTTCCTTTATCACTTTTCTGTTTCTTTTTAGTATGAAATTCATAAACATCGCTTGTTACATTAGCATGAAGCGGCAAACATGGTTTAAATTTTTCATTTCTATAATAATTACTTTCCGTTGTCACAAAATTTTCTGTTGGAAGATTTCCAAGTAAACTTTTTAGTAAAGGATCTATGTTTTTTATTTCTTCTTCATTGAAAGTTGACCTAGTTACCTGATCATTAGAGGTTTTAATTCTAACATTGATAACATCGTCAAAATATTGTGTATTTTCAAAACCTTGATAATTTTTTATTTCTCCCGTTGAAGTTTCTACTTGTAAGTCTAAAAATAAAAAAAGATAACTTATTTCATATTGATGATTTGATTTTTAGGAGTGAGATGCAAATAATTTCCTGCAGTTAATATGAATATTAATGAGTAAGACGTTAAACAATATTTTACTGATCTGAAAACAGTCTCACCAGGTAGCAAAGATAAACCGTGCGATACATGTGAGGGCCTTGGTTTCATGCGATATAATCCTTTATTATGAAATATTTTTGTATTTAGGTCATTGGGTACATAATAATATTGATCATAGTCATGTGATTCCAATTTGCTTGTTATATTTGGTACTTGTTTTAACAGACCCTCTATGTTTGGTTGATTATTATGATTTATAAAATTGTAATACGGGTTTATACTAGTTGTGACTACGTCGTAATCAAATATTTTTCGCACCTTATTATTTAAATCAGTGTACTGATTTCTCAGAAATATATCTTTAAGTATCTTGAAGGGATTAGAACGTTTTTTACGTTTGAATTTTTCGCGTGCTATACCTTTTTTATGGGCTTTATTGGAGAAGTTAATATTTTTGAAAATATTTTTAAATTTTCGTTTTTTTCCTTTGTTTTGTAATTTTACGACCCCAGTAGGTCTGTGAACTAAATTCACATCAAAATATCCATTTTTCTTGGAATTTTTTGCTAGAAAAAAATAAATAAATGTAAATGTTAACTTATTTAGTAAGTATTAATAAAAAGATGTTGACTTAGAAAGTCAACGAATATAAAGACCCAATTTCATTTAAATGCACTATAATAAGGTTCATCCTTATTATAGTGCATATAGTTACATACATTACATATACATATAGGTACATAGTTAAGTAATATAAATCTTACCAAATAGCGTCGTTGTTGAACCGAGTGTATTTAATTTCGTTTTATATAATTTTCTCTTTAATAAACAGTTTCCCACAGTCCTTTTTATTTTATTTTGCTTTTTATTTTGTTTTAAGTTTTGCAAAATCCGACGTGTTGTAGTATAATTCTTTTGGTCTTCTTTTAAAGATACTGTTTGTACGGTATGATACTTTTTTGGTGGGTCTCTATCGATAAACAAATAGAAGTGTTTTTTGAACCACGAATCATCACTTTTGGTAGATATGTCTTGATCTTCTAAAGTATCTTGTTCGAATAAATAACGTCTGCGCCTTGTAGACGGTACCTTCGGAAGTTTGTCTAGTATGTACTTGCCAACGTCCTCTACATTATGGTGTTTATGTGCTTGATACCGAACTAGGTTAGAAAAATTTTGTTTATTTTGATCCTTTTGAAAATTCAAGTAGTATTTAAAACCATTAACATAATCTTTATAAGATAATTTATTGCTCAAAGTATTAAAACTTATATTGTCCTGTTCATTCTCAGAAGTTTTCAAGCTAGGTGAATTGGTAAATCCAGTCTCTATTTCTGACGTTATATTTTTTTCTTCGCTATAGTCTTCATTTACTTCCGGCATTTCTTCATCACCGTATAGTTTTTGAACGCTTCGTTTTAAATTTATATTTTCATTGGATTCGTGATTTCTTTGCGATAAACTTTCTTGTGATAACAATGGGTTTTTAGTCATTTGGAGGTTCCTATGTGATTTCGAAAGTATTTTCTCATATACTGACAGCATAGAATAGTCATCAGTTACTTTAGGTATTACATGAGCAGGTGTTGTTCTTCTGCTATTATTATTTTTTTTCGCATTTGAAAACTTCCGTGTAGTAGACTTTTGTACTAACGTATTAGTAGTCTTTAATTGCGTTATATTTTTTAACAACTGATTATGCTTTGACTTACGAAAACCTTTAGCACAGTTTAATCTATTTAGAGCAGCTTTAATAGCATTTTGACTATGCTTTAATTCTTCATTCAAATTCGCAGATACTTTCTCTTTTATTTCCTTATATGATTTTAAAGCTTTATTTTGTAGGTTACATTCCAAATCTTGTGCCATCGTAGCAGCTTTATTATAAACCGATCGAATTCTTCGATTATAATATGAATCTTTATCATTAGAAGGTGATTTATTAGAAATGATATCGTAATCTGTAATCGTTTTGATATTCCGCATCATTGATTCAACGTCATACACTGTCTCAGTAACAGCTGTATTAATAATATTAGCCGATGATGGTATTTGTTGTATCATCATTTTTAAGGCTCTTTGTTTTATTTCATTTAAAACTGTTTCTATTGCAGCTGTACTTTCAAGAAAACTATTATCTTCTGGTGTGTATTTAAAGCTTTCAGTTTCTTTATATCTAAATGCGGAGTCAGAAGTAGTTTCTAAATTATACAATCTTTTTAAGCTCTCTATTTCAGTTGTTAATTCCATTAACATCTCAGACAGGTTTTTGTGAGAATAATTTGATTCAAACAAATTATGTTTCTTTGTAGTATGATTTAAGTTATGACTTATAAATTTCTGGAAACCTGATAAATCAATTTCTTGGTTTTTAACTTTATTTTTGTCCTCCCGAGACTTAGTGTAAAATTTTCTAATATAGTTATCATAACTGTAGATTGGGGCTTGTATTCTATTATTCTGCCATCGTGTTCCACCATTTGAATAATTTTCATCCATACTTTTGAACATAGGGCGAGAGTCAATAACCACCATAAAAATAAATAGCCTGAAAGTAAAAAGGAAAATATTTTATTAGGAATATATTATTAAGGCGTTGTGCTATAATTATTTATGTCTGTTTGGAAAAAGCGCTTAGCCTCTTCTAAATGACATGGCAAATTTTCATTCGAAATTTTGTGCATTTTATCTTACAAATTAGTTTAATCACGATTACTTTTCAATAAAAATATTTTAAACGTTTTAAGATTACAAAACTAAACCAACACAACTGGTTCAAAATTATTAACTAATATTTTATAAGAACGAACGTAGTATATATATTGAATTTTTAAATTTCTATTCAATACAAAAGTTACAAATTACTTACCATATAAAATCTAAAAATATCATTTGCTAATGAATTCCAAACTACATTGAACAAAAAGTGTTTCAAACTCTATTTGCGTGAGTTTGCATTTGTTTGACGTGCCATTTTGTAATTTTGACATAATTCATTTCAACATCATAATATAAAATTGAATACTGAATACTATGGTCAGAATCTATGGTAATTATTATATCTGTTGTCGAAATAAAAAAAGTTAAATAATAAATAATTTCCTCTGCATAAGTTTAAAAAAATACTTGGATTGAAAAATATTTTTTGTTCCCTAGTTAATTTTATACCGAAATGTATCAAATTGGTTTATTAGCTTAGGCGTGCAATTGTACCAAAATAAGTTGTTTTAGCGATTAAGTTCACCTTAATATAGTTTTCGAAGCTTAAAAATAGCTTAAAACTTGTTAAGAACTACCTACTTTATTGTTCAAATTTTAAGATGCATTAATTCTGACCCCTTTTTCAGTAAGACAAAATTAAAAACGACTTCACCATCTCGCTAGCCTACTTAAGCACTTAAAATGTCATGGAGATGAATGACTCTACTTATACCTCACACGAAGTTTTGTTGCAACTAAATATTATTTTCTACTTTAAGAATCAAGTAGGTACGTGATAAATAAATAAGTATACTAAAACACGTGAAATTTTTATAAATTGCATCCAAAACATATGTTCGAATTCCCGTAACCTAGTGGGACATGGGGGAGACATAATATTTCTATGTATTTTTCACTGATCATTTTATTTACAGGCAAGTAGGTCATCATCGTTCTGTGCCTACCCAATCGAAACATTAATTTGTTTCCCCAGGATTCGAATCCAGGAATGTTCCAACACGCAGACGCGTAAACAACTTAGCTAAGGAGGCGGCTTAAATTGTATAGAATGAAGTTTATTACAATTCTTCCACTTCACAAAATTCGCACGTATAACTTAATTTAAGGCAAGACCTTCTTAAACTGGAGCTTAAGAATACTACTTACTATATATTGTATACTCATTAAATTTGTCGCGAAGCTCTTAAGATAATAGTAGTAATCGCACGCGATACTTGACTCTGTACTTGTACGTTAATTGTCCTTTTTAATTTCTTTTTCTTCGAGATAAATAAATTATATTTACGGACAATAAAGATATATGTACTTTCCATGTATAGCTTGGATAAATACGCGTTAATGGCACCTTTGAGAAGGAATTTTAAATGTGTCAGTAACAAGAAGCATTAGTGAGTTTGTTCAGTTTCACTGCAGTTTATGAACTGAGAACTTAAGTCGAGGTTGAAGGTAGCTTGAATTGTTGATGAATTCATTGCAAGTGTCGACAGACGTACCGTGTCTCTTGGGATTAAGCGAATATTCATGCTTCCGCTTCCTATAATCAGTTATATCTAGTAACTCTCTTATGTATCGTTAAATTTCAGCGTACTATTTACTATTCAGTAGAAAATGTAGAAATTGTAATTACCCTTATTTCTAAGATATAACCTAAAGCTTCACTAAGCAAGCAATCGAGCTTTGTTCTTGAACAGCTGACCGATTTAGTTCTACCCAAACATAACATTTATTTATTCGAACCCAGAATTTCTGGCGCAACACGTAGATGCGGCAACCGCTTAATCACGAAAGCCGTGTGAAAAATATGTATAGTTAGGTACTATTTATTTCTAATTTTACACACTTATTATCGATTCAAAATTATTTAAGTTATTAGTAAATTAAATGTTAGAGCAACAACTCATTATATAGAATTTATATATGTATATACCTTTAAATATTGTTGTATATTATGATTATTTATAAGTACCACCAGTGGCATGCATGAACACGTCATAGAAGCAGACAAGTATTCACTAGCAATTAAATATAGCCTTAATATTATTTTACACCTAAAGGCACCCCACACCATAATCCTTCAGTAAACCCAAGAAAAACGCTCTTCAAAACTTTATAAACATTTTTATCCGTGTCCGTCTGTCTAGTTAACAAGTCAGGGTTTACAAAATCTACGTGGAAAGTGCGTGCGCTCTCATTAAAACCCCTAATGAGTGTCGAGCTGTGCCTACGAACTGAAATTAATTAATTTAGTTTTATATTTGTTGCTGAATCATTTGGAAAGGTTTACCACATTTTAAAGCTTACGAAGCGTTTAAAAATATCATGTTAATGATTTGAATAAGATGGAATCAGTTATTAGCACTCATGCCAATTTTAGTTGAATGTTTTAGGCTTGATTCTCAATATTGCAAAGTATGCTTTGAACGCCAGAGATTATCTTGTTTATATAACAAACATTTCTTAAATTTGTTACTTTAAAGTTACAGGTAGACAATTACTAAACTAGATGCAAAATTATGGATTGTTATTCCGGTTGAATATTCTTCGAGTTTAAATAAAGTCAAAGTCGATCCATGAATTTGTTCGGTCACTCACTAGAATAAAACATGTATGTTTGTTATTGTAACTTCGTGAAATGTTTTTCATATAAATGTATCAGGAAGACAATGATTTACCAAACTCTTGTATTTCAACTTCGCGCTGAAAGATTTGATTAATTTTTCGATGAAATGAATAAACATAGAGACTGATAGAACATATGAATAACTTTGCGTTAAATTCTTGTATTTTTCTAATATTGCATCGAGAATAAGTAATTAAATTCTCATAATAAATCACAACGCGGTAATGCAGCCAGTATTTTGGGTACGCACCCTAACGGCTTTGATGAGCCTTTTGTATTTTTGTAAATATATTTAAGTACATTATTGTAAATATTCAATTTATTAGTGCACTAAATAGTAAGAAATAAATTTCGTTATTTTTTTAATAATAATTCTCATATCTTGTTTCTCTAAAATAATTTTAATGAACAGACATTAAATGTATTAAAGACGATACGTATGGATTTTCTCTTCAATTCTAGAGGTCGATTCAATAGAAATAGTTGAAACGTGATCACTAAAGACACCGGTTTGGTTTGGTTAGGATATTTGTAGTTGGTTGAACATTGTGAACTCAATAAAACAGAAGGGCACTTGTTAAAACGCTAAAGTCGCCATGACTAGTTGACACTAGTTTCATTTGATTCCTTATTCAATCACAAAGTTCAATAGAAACTCTTGTTGGTTTAATAATTCTATTTGGAGTTTAGTTTAAATAATAATTTGGTTAATACACAATTTTCTTCCTAGATAAGATCTTAATGTAAAATTCTTATAATACCTAAAGTGGTATTTTAATATTTTTACGATCTAAATTCAAAAGTCTTATTTGCCACATCAAAAAATGAATATTCTTTATTTTATACAAATATTAAACAGGGTAGATTTTTTGAGACGGGACAGTAAAGGCCTTAACCTTTATAGTTACAGTAACACTAGGAGACCATCCATAACTTTTTAAGATATTCTGAACTGTATTAATAGATTTTGGAAAAAAGCTAGTCAGTAAAAAAATGCTAAAATAACAAAAAAAAAACTGTCAATCGATCCTATTTCGTAAAAAGACCATTTGAGGTATGAATACTAGAAATTACAGAAATCGCCAAAAATTCCACCCAAAGCATCTTCTGTTTGCGTGTCAAATTTCGTTCAAATCTATTCAGCCGTAAATGTGATTAAGTCTCAAACATCAAAAACATCAACACAAGCTGTCGCATTTATAATATTAGTGGGATTTGTCAATAATACTAATATTATACATTCTATTAATACATTCTACGAATAATAATATGTCTAGAAACGTAACTCTCATACAGATAGCGCTTCAAAAATGAACCCACCAACGTATGACCTTGACAAAAATGAAGGTCAATACGTTAGCACGTTATTGGTCGCGTCAAAGCGGTGTGGGCAAGTGATTAGTCGAATTACACTTCTAGACATATTATTATTCGTAGTGTATTATTATAGCAATTATTTTTGTTTTTATTAATAAATCTTTAGATTTACCAAAGCTCGAGATTTAACATAAACGAGTTAACATGCAGGCACAAACAGGACCGATTGGAGGTCTTTGCTCGACCAGGTCAAAGCTGTGGCGCTACGATAGTAGCCTAGTAGCTAACTCTACGATGAATATCGATATGTTAAGTCTCAGGGTAAACAACCTATTGCTGTGGACACAAGATAATGATACTAAATGCAACGACACGGTTCGGCTCTCAATTATAATTTGAGATAGAAGGTAATTAATTGATTTATTCAACACGTTAATCAATGTCATTGATTTGTCATTTACTTGGTAAATGAATAATAAAATGAAATTTTATTCAATCAATGCTTAAGTTTAATGGAAACTAAGATTTTTAATTAAAGTAAGAATATTAATTTGCTAAAGGAGGAATTAAAGGAATTCATGACTATCTTTGACAGTTATATCAATTGACTTGCACAGTAAATTTACTAATTGTTTATACAAATAACAAAGGTATATAGAAATAGACTATTTAATCAATATTGATAATACATGTCTACTCAAACAATTTCAGATAAAATAATAGTACTTATTAGGTTTTTAATTTCGCGTGTTAATATAACGTGAAACAAACACGATATTTATTATATTATGATTAAACAGGTCGTATGAATTACTAGGTAGCAACGGAAAACAAATTAAAATTTTGATGTGAGGCACTGGGAAAAAATTGAATTTATATTCTTGAATGCGAGTTAAGAAGAACGTCACAAAGTTGTCCTTTCCGCATTCAACGTGTTGAATAATTGTGAATGCTTGTTGCTTTTTTTTTCTTTTTTCTCTTGCTTGTTTGAAAAATAAAAAGTTAGTGTACATTTTTTAAGTTCAAGTACCACTTTCGCAAGGGTTCACTTTGCGACAATAATAAACTGCTTAGACTAAATTGGATTACTTCTGCAATAACACTGTATTGATCCTACAACACAATAATTAACTTTTTAATTATTTTTTTATCTTTTAAATAGTCTTGTCTGGATAAAATTCAATCTAGCACTAGTCTATTCTCTCAAACTCGGTTCTAATGAAAAAGCTATAGATTTCTAAAGACAAAACTCTCATACATATGCATTATGACATTCATCGAATCGCAATATTGAATATCGTCCAGGTGAATTTCAATAGAACCACCTTTCACGAGAAAATTGAAAAGATCTCAATATTACTTCACGATTGCGATAAAATACTCAAAACTTTAAACAAAATGATTTCATAAAAATATGCTGTACAAAATATATGAAAATTCTATATTGCCAGGTTCAAAATTTAATTTCGAGTTTACACTGAAACCTTTAACCATCTAATTGACCTTTTTTACTATTCTTTCACAAACATAATTTACAAGTTTTTTATCAATCTGTTTTGAAGACGAAAAAAGGAGGCGGAACCATTTTTTTAAACTTTTTATGGGTTAGATATTAATGATCATAAAAAGTGTTAAAAAGAAAAGTTGATATTACATTATTATCTTAAATTCACAGGGTTCTGATTAGATAGACTACTAAAAATCAAAATAAAATAATAAAAATGTCAGCTTAATATTATTTATCTGTTACATTCAATGGCGCAGACAAAATATGCAGAGGAGACTTGGATCTTTCGACAGTAACTTAGCTTAGGCACTTTGTCATGTAAATCACCCAGCAAAGCTCTAGACGAGACATCATTTAAATTGAAATAATGTAAATATTTAAGTATGAAATAATGTTACTGCTCTCGGATTAATTTATTATGCTCGTTAACTTCGCGATTTTCCTCTATATATAACACTCAATCATTAATTTAGTATTGCTCGTAATAGGAGATCTAAACTTGTATCTTAAAGAATTAACTAAAGCAAAATGCAGCCCGGGCAGTCCCAGCAGAGCAATAAAAAGCAAGATTGAATACTGAACACATATTTGCGCTGGAAGCAAATCGTCCCACTGAGATTCAGATAATATAATGTAAAGACGGACAACGTACATAATATAAATGTTTAATATAGTTTTTTACTGCTAGATTAACTACTTGAATTATCTATATTTGTATACAATATATCTGTGAATTATCTATATTTTTAATTTTTAAAATTCGGACACGCGTTTTTCTTGATAAATATATTTTCTTTCCCGCTAAATTTCGATTATTTGCGATAAATTAAGTTACATTTTGTAAAATTTCGTTTCCGTTAAATTTTGTTTGTTTACAAAAGAAAATATAGAAGAATTATTGTTAAATAAAATATCTCGATATCTCATAGTTTTTATATGAATATATGATTAGGTAGATATGAATATTTTTTTTATTAATCAAAACTTTTTATTTTTTTTAATCTACATTCTAGAAAATATATTACAGATTTAAAGCTTAAACTTAATATTTTTTTTACTGTGTTATAAATAGTTAGCCTTTGAATCTATAGTACATTATTATTCAGCAGATTTCATCTTTGAAATGCAAATCAACTCCTTCGAGTATTCATATCTCAAATGGGGTGACTGAAGCCTGAAGGTATGTATGATATTTCATTCAGTATGAAGATTACTAATGCGAGCATTTTAGAGCATGTAATAGACCGTGACGCGGAAAAAGAAAAGTTATTTCTATGCTTCCGTACCTGAATTTTACATGAATATATTAAATTGACCATTAAAAATGATGTCTCGTCTTTAGACAAGCATACATAAAGACATTTCTGTTAATATTTCATAATAAGTAAAAGGATGATTTGATGACGATTAAATTTTTATAGCTGCGTACTCGCATAACATGAAAAGTTTGTTGTGAAAAAAGTTTCAATTTGCAAAGCATAGAAAGTGATCAGTGAAATAGACACAGAAAGAAAGATGCCTTTTTTACAGGCTGCATTTTAAATGTCAAATAAAACGACAAAGCTGATAAATCAGTAATAATTACCATTAATAAAAATTAAAAATAGACAAAAAATGTATACCCTACACTGAAAAAAATTACCGAACTATCTTAGGAGAGAACTGTCTATGGATTTTTAGAATTTTCGTGGAGCACATTACATATATAATAGCTATTTTGCTACCCAAGCATAAATCATGAAAAATGTTGTATTATATGTCTTTTGAAAAGGTATCATTTAATTTCTGTACTAAGTATATTTTATACCATTGTGCCAAGCTTTGAACTCGAAATTCGATCTCTTTGTCATCAACTGTTTCAAATATTTGACAAGGGGTAAGATGAGCTGCTTTGTCCTAAATAAACATGTTCGAATGATCGTCTCTCATTGAGCTTTTGTGGTTTTTAGCAATATACATAATATATGAATTTCTTTTGATATAGGCAAAGTTTTACGTAACAAATACTAGGTTTAGGAGATGAAATCAATTAGTAGGTAGGTAATTTATAGTAGGTAGTTATACAATCACAGCAAGGTATAGTGATATAGATATTAAAGCGACTAGGTATATAAAAAATAAATATATAAATAATACATTAACAAACTTTCCGTTGTAATAACCCTACCTACATAGTACGTTTAAAGAATAATAGTTATTATATAAACATACAAAAAAATAAATAGAATTTATTTATTAATACGTCACTTAATAGGTTATTTGTCAACAAAAAGTGCCTGCTCCCGACAGTCATAATCATCACTAACCATCATTGTTATTTATCAGCATAAAATGCATTACAATACAAAAAGTCTAAATGTTATTGGACCTCATAGTTGTTACTTTATTCAAATTGAATACACCATTTACGTATCAATTTAAATTCACAGAATGGTGTAGCTGAATAATAAAGTAACAAAAATAGTGCTTTTATAGCAGCAATTTAAAAAAAATAAAAGTGCTTTTAGCACACAAGTGTTTTAATAGGTGCAATAGAAATGCAAGCAAATAGCTAAGCCGGCAATCAGCAAACAAGTGTTCATTAAACACTTCTGCACAATCAACGCGCAGCTGAAAACATTGTGCATTTCGTCTGACGCATGTTCCCTAAAATTCAGACATGTTATAGAATCTATGTAGATACATAAAAATAAAACTTAGTTTATAAAAACTCGAGAACAATGAATCCGGGTCACTTAAAGTTACGTCGGAAACTAATAATGTTAGCATAATGAAATGAACCACGTACGTATATTGCATACAATATACAGAAGAAAATACTTTTATGGAAGTCTGTGATTTTTTTGGTTTTCACGTATGCAGCAAGATACTTCTAAAGTAAAAACTTCTGACATTACGATTTTATAGTTAATAAAAATTATAAAAAGTTTAACCTCTTTTTAGTTGCATAATAAATAAAAAAGTAAATGTTTATAATTATTGCCATTTCACACAAGCGGAAACTAACGGAGCAGAATGAAACGCAATTTGGATGTACTCGGTACTATGTAATTTTACTGATTAGTCTGCGGTTGTTAAATTAGTCGCTTTGTGTTCTGTAACAGCTTACCCTTTCTGTACAAAAAAAAGCAGATTGTCACTTATATGAGGAGATATTCAACCTATGTATGTTATGAAGTACCTAACAATACTTCATAACATAATTTCATATAATAATTAATAAACCAAACAACTTGAAAAAATCTGTTAAAAGTTGATAAACTAAAGCACAAGCACGTTTGAGTGTATTAAAAGTTGGTAAAGAGAGTTCATAATTATTATTGTGTAAATCTCAGAGCTTTATACCGCAAAAACCATATCACATTTACAGATTCAGAACAATAAATAACAGCGAGGCTATAAAAACTATACCAAGAAATTCACAGAGCACAAGCCTCCACAAATGTTTGGTAAAAATAAAAAACAATTAGCACCCGACGCAACTGTGCCGGGAAAGCGTGGATAATTTATTTTCAATCGAAACTGCAGATATAAGGTGCGCTTCGGATATTGAAAATAGTTTATATATTGAAGATAAAAGTTAATACACTCATAAAATCGGATTGAGATGCGCGAAATATAACAAAACCAATTATTTAAGCCATTTTGTAAATGTTTCTTTGATTACATGTATACTCCAATAGTACCCGTTTACGCCTTTATCGAAAGTGGATTTGGATTATAAATAGATTTTATTTCTATCTAGGGATAATTTAATTTGGAAGTGTCAAAGGAATTCTCAAAATCGTCCAGTGATCTTTGATTAATAATAATAGCATAACAAAATGTTATTGCTTAAAGAAAATTGATATGTTTAGATGTTTTCAAAATATTGTAAACTTTTCTTAAAAAGATGATTATGATGTATGATGATGTATAAAAATATGAAATACATTAATTTGCTAATTTATAAAAATCTAAAACGTATCAATAAAATTATTTTAGTAATAAATAGATTGTATAAACGTTAAGCTTATTGAAGTGTTTTAAGTTTTAATGATTTTCGATTAACACAGTTAGCTAATCTTCTAGTTTGTCGACTATATATTTTAACGACAAAACGACAAATAACTATTTAGTAATACTTGCGAGCTTGACCTTAATCGGGTTTAAAAAAAGTAAAAGCAAATATAATTTGAATTTTATATAGGTAGCGAAATATGTATTTTTTGCATAAATTAAAATTTACATTCACGTGACCAACAAAACGGTGGGCTGACGATGTCTCGCAGGTTGCAGGGGAGGATTGGTTGCAGGAGGGAAGGGACAGGGAGTTAAGGAAGGAACTGTAAGAGGCCTCCAGCCAACAGGTGTCCACGTTTCTTAAACTGATTAACTCTATCTTACTTACATTGATTAAATTTATAACCTGAGTAATAACTTTTTAAAATAGAAGATATACATTTCTTTAGACGTGGAATAAATAAATTATTATCATTGTTGATTCACACATAGCAAGTATCACAGTTTCGTTAAATCAACGGAGTGAAATTCAAGAGTTGGATGAGCGCCCAGCGATGTCGAGATTGCCGTAATATATCCCGGCCGTGACGCCTTAGATAGCGTGTATTTACTTTATGTCTCTTATGCTATGATATACGGATACAACAAATTTAAACCGGCGTTTATCAGACTTTTAGTTTTACAGTATATTTTACTTAATCCTAATCTTAGTTTAAGAGATTCCGGCAAATCGACTCATGCAACTTGTAAATAAATAAATTAAATTACTTAATAACATACTCATAGGTAGGTAGGGAATTTGGTTGATTTATTAATAATTAATATGATTCCTTTTGTTTGTAGGAAAAAATGTTGATACAAATAGGGTACTTGCCGGGCAGCTAATGGCTTCCATTACGTTGCTCGCCACCTGCGCTAATGGCTCAGAAATATTTAATTGATGAGAGCCGATACCGATATCCTGATTCACATTTTTCATACAATTTATAGTTTACATGCGTTTTTGAAGGCAGGGGTGTGCATCAAAAATCAATGGACAATTTTAAACCTACGCTAATACATAGCGACGCATCAATCTAATAAAACAACACTTGCGTTTAAAAACTTTTAATATTTAGGTAAATTTAAATACATGCAAAAAACTTTTCGTTTATTACACCTTACTTTAAGGTCTGATTTTGTCCTTATTCTGCAATACTACGTCTACTCAGACGAATATATTATAAAAACGAAGAACATATAAAAGTATACATAATTATAATAAGTACTAGCTGACCCGGCAAACCTTGTTTTGGCATATTAATTTTTGGGGTGGGCTACCCTTATTACTAAGGGATATGGAAAATAGATAGTAGCCGATTCTCAGACCTTCTGAATATGCATATAAAATTTGGTAAAAATCAGTAAAGCCGTTTCGGAGAAGTAAGGTAACTAACATTGTGACACGAGAATTTTATATATAAGATAATAAACTAGTGACCTTTCTGAACAAACAGTATATATACAGGGTCCGGCAGAAAAAGTGACACGAAAATAAAGTTCAATAAAAATACGAAAACTTACCTACTCGAAATGTCCTCGTACTTTATTTATGAAAAACCACTTCTGGGATATGACGACTGTATTATCTATTTTAACATAAATGTTACAAAAGAGGATTACTTATAGGTTTCTAATTATGCGTGTTTGAAACAAAGCTGCAGTTTCTAATAAAACTCATTGTAGATTGAAAAATGTTTGATAGAAAAGAAGCCAACGTTCAATACTTATATGAAGATGGCTTTCCTCACTAAGCCTTCGTATTATAGACGAGATGTTGGAATAGCTCTATTGTTTGGAGAAAAGCCTGCATTATACTATATTTCTATTTTCTAATATATATCGGTCCACGTGGTATAAGAGGCGTAGGGTGACTGTAACAATACTCGCATAGTTATTGTCTTTTTTTTTTTTTTTTTTTTTTCGGAAGGTTTTACGCTGCTAGCCTGCTGGCTTTTACAGCACAAACGCGGACTTGTTGGCGAAGTTATTGTCTACGCCACTTCTTTATCTTTATCTCCGGCCTGTGCTGTTGCGGTGGGTGCATACTGCATGCGCGGGGGTGGCGGGGGACGTTTGCCTGACCGGAGCCGCGCGGCCGCCGCCCCGCCACCGACGTCCGACACTGGCCAACAACAAGCTCACGCGCGTCCACGCGTGCGTCTTAGTAAATAACGTAACAATAAATTAATCTTGTACTTTTTCTAGTAATACATTTTGCACCAGTTCAAGTATGTTTACTTTATACGTACTCAAACCCTAATTGATTAAACAGTTATGATATACTTAGATACCTATAGGCACTTTTAAAATCCGACTTGTAGTTCCAGAGACTACCTCGAAACGTAATCCAACCTCATGCTTAAATTACTCGTTATAAAATTAAATATTTGTCAGGGTCTATAGCAAACTGTGCACCAACATTCTAATAGTAACCCGAAGCAGACAGACCGACAGACGTAAAAGTTTTACCATATCCGTTCCCAATATAACTACTCTATTTTTAATATTTTCTAATTAATCACGGAGCAAACATTAGTAAATATTATTTCGTAAGTTTCTTACTAAAAACAAAAGCGGATACTAATGGAAATGCAGTGATTTATTCCAAGTGAAACCAATGTTTATCCTTAATTTGGAATTCCCTGTGAGCGAGCGTTGAAATCAAATTTCACAACAGGAACTGTTACAAATTACAACCGTATCAGATTGTTCTTGTGTAATCTGTTTAAAAATACATTGCAAAATTGATATATTTTTTAAACTAGACACATCTTCAGACTAGAAAATCACAGACTGTGCCATGAATGAGGCTATAAAGCCATATGTCATAATAATATGTTCGATAATCACTACATAAGTAGTATAAAACAAAGTCGCTTTATCTGTCCCTATATCCCTTTGTATGCTTAAATCTTTAAAACTACGCAACGGATTTTGATGCGTTTTTTTAATAGATAGAGTGATTAAAGAGGAAGGTTTATATATATGTTTTATACCCGTGAAAAGCCGTCGCGGATCGCTAGTTAGATATGTACCTTACCTACTCTTTAAAATTTGCCATTCTCCATTATATAGGTAGTTGTACCTACGTTTTCTTTTCTTATGGTTGAATTAACCCCAAAATATTTTGTACCTATCCGTAATAATTACAACTCAATGTACCTATCAAACGGTTATATAAACATTAAATTACCTCTCTGAAATATACGAGTCTCTGTCGCTCTGTAAAATATTTCAACTCTAGTCTAGAACTCACTAAAGATGAAAAAGTACTATCAAACGTAATTTCTCTAAATTATAAGAAACCAGTAAAAATTATCCGTTACATTCCTCCATTTAATTTCTATTCCTCATAAATAGAGACTGTTATATCCAATACCAGAATTTGTATAACAAAACAATACCGAATGAAACGCAATTGAGTTTCGAGTAATTTCACGATGCAGTACATAATTAACGGTGTAGGTACTCGTACATTCACGCATTGTTTGCATAACTGCGTAACAAACACCTGACGCCGTGTTCCCGACCTAATTGCACTGAAGTATTTAATGTGCCTTATGCAGCCTGAATAACGGCAATTTAAACTTGTTGACTATTCCAATTACCACAGATTGTTGTACTTGGCATAAGATCCCTATTTAAGATCTAAGGTCAGCGAAAACTTACGGGTAATAGGTAGTTTCCTCATAAACTTCACACCGTACAGTAAGGTTTAATTTAGGAAAGGTTAGGTATCTATCCTATGATTTGTACCTCTAGGTAGGCATACTTAACATACTTAAAGAAAGTTTTGAAACTAAACTAAACTATAAAAATATTATAACTTTTTAAATAATCAAACTTTTAATTAATTAATCAAAATTTATTGTGGTACTGCAGATATTATTACCGTTTTTGTGCTGTTCGTACAATTTACAGGGCCCCAAAGAATCACTCCGTGAAAAATTTAAATAGATAAATATAATGTAACAAATTTAATTTAACAAATTCAAGGGAAAAATTGTTTATACTGTTTCCATGACATTAAATTTTTTATGTAGTTTTCATTTTAGTGCCGCCGGCCGGCCCCGGGTAAGTGCCTTTTCACATGTTCCGGTTGCCATTACACGTACCGGCCGACAACCTGTCGTGCCTGGCATCGTGCGTGCGTCCGGTCGTTAACCGGCGGCTGGACGCATACTGCATAGTGTTGTATGGAAGACGAAGCATGCTTGCATACACAGCGAGAATACAATTTCTCATCTTTGAATTTATTTGCAATTATATATTCACGCTCCATTTTTGTGAAAATTAAATAAAATATGCTCAGTCACTTCTTGACTGTACTCGCGTCAACAGTAAATACGCTACTGCAAGGTCGTGTAAAAGCAATGTGTTTAACCGGACAGTCGGCGCCGGCTACCCGGCAACCGCAATATGTGAAAAGGCACTTATTGTCCCGAGGCAGCTGTGGTTTTAAATTAACATAACATTTTAATTTAATACATATATTATTTTGAGAGACTAATATTCGAATGCTACACGAAATTGGAAATTCTTTCTATAAAATTCGCGGCTCGTGAAGACAGTAATATTACTATTGGCACTATTTGTGTCTCTTCAGTCTGTATAAATTTAATGCTCTGTGAAATGGAGGCTGTCGGGCGGAAGGATGGCTGCCACAGTTGACGCGCTACGCCAAAAATGTTTGTTTGTCAAATTAAAATATTGAAGTCAACTGTCACTTTCACTAAAAATATTTGAAAAAAAGGAATACAGCTTTTGGTTCCAAAATCCAATCTAACCTTAAGATATAATAAATTTAGATAATTTGTCGAACGTTAGCTATAACTTATTATAAGTATAATTCGATATTCATTGACAGTGATTTAACGAACATATTCCTTTAAAAGCTAACATGTCTCATCAAACTGGTATTCAAGGTACAGTAATACATTTCTATCCTACACCCACGGACTGTAATTTTATCTTAAACTTTATATATATCTACGTAGTCTATATTCTTATAGTTCTTAGTCTTTAAAATTTATTTTGGCAATACATTATGTCTGTGTATATTAATTTTATTCTAAAACAATTTTTTTAAGTTGAATTTAAGGGCTATTATTTATGTAGTTGTTCAGTAGATCAATGATCAGTTTATCAGTAAATTAACTACAAAATGTCTATGACTACAATATGTAATGCTACTACAATCATATTGCTGCAGCTTATATTATGATGGTACCTCTTACAATTTGTAAAAATCTGACAAGGTGCACCAAAGTATGTACTGCTTAGCATCCCAGGGACATGGTTATGCACATAATATTACAATTTAAAATTTTCTATTTCAGCAAATGCTCAATTACAAAAGTATTTCAGCAAATGTAGAGAGGGAAAAATACGAGTTTTAAAAGTTAGCATTGAGGATGGTAAGTTGATTTGATTATTTAAGGGGAGAGATTATATATAATAAAAAAAATATTTATATATAATAAAGAAAATAAATTTATATTTAATAAATAAATTAATCTAGCATTCAGAACTATTGCAAGAATACCTTCAGTATGTTAATGTGATGTATTGAATAACCATTATATTTTAAACTTATTGTTAAAAATGGCTTTGTTAGTAAATTTTATAAAATATTATGACATAATTAAATTTTTTCAGAACAATTAACATTATCAACACACCAGCCAGTAAAAGGGACATGGGAACAGGATTTTGACAGATATATACCACCTTTAATTGTGGAGGATTTACCTTGTTATATTCTTTATAGGTAAGGGCTTTTATCTTTTAATTATAAAATAAATTTAAGTAATTGCCATACACATGATGGACAGACAGAAGAGATTTTATAATATGTACCTATCTATATCCCTCATGATTATTTTTACTTGAAATATAAAAAATCTTAGATTCTAGTCTTCATTATATGATATAATATTATGTACTTATGTTATATTAATAATTTCACAACTACAAATCAATGGTAGATATCACTACAGTTTAATATAAATAATTTTGGTTATTCTTGGTTTTTTGAATTACCTGTATATATGTATATATATAATTATTAATTATCAAAGTTGTATTTTTCAGGTTTGACTCTACAAATTCTCTAGGATATGAATGGCTACTATTAAGTTGGTCCCCTGACAGTGCTCCAGTTAGACATAAAATGTTGTATGCATCTACAAAAGCCACATTAAAGCAAGAATTTGGATCATCACACATTAAGGATGAGATGCATGCCACTACAAAGGTTTTAATACTTATTTAAAAACTTAACAGGACCACAAACAAGTTAAAAATTATATAATTGATTTCATAGCATTAAAATGACAAAGACAACATTGAACATTGGTTCAAAACTACTTTTTACATTTAGATTTACTAAATTTCAGCTTAATGCTTGTTTAAAAAAAATTAGTTAAATATCTTTTCCATAAATACTATGTACTAGAATAACATATTATTTTAAGATTTTTTGTACAAAATTTGAAGTTAATAAACATTTTTAAGGATGAGGTGTGTCTCAAAGGTTACAAAGCACATATAAGTGGAGTCAATGCTCCGGCACCTCTAACTGATAGAGAAGAAGCCTTAAAGGAATTGCATGAGAGTGGACAAGGTCCTAATTATGGGACTGATGCTAGGTATATATAATCACATTAATCTTAAATTTACAATTTCATATCAGGAACATAATATAGCAATTAATTTAGTGAATTTGGTGGATTTTTCAAATTCAAAACACAAACGTAATGATATCAAATCAAAAACATAGTTAAATAATAATAAAGTAATGTTTCCTTTAAACATCTAAATAAATTATTGTAAGTTATAGTAATAACAATTTATTACCTATTTTAGGCAGTCGACGATGGGTGGTATAGCTTTTCCAATTACAGAGTCAGCTAAGCAGGCTATTATTGATCTCCAAAGAGGTTCCTATAATTACTTACAGTTTAAAATAGGTAAAGATTCATTAATAAGTAATTTTTTTATGTGTTATGAATTTCTTTTGAAAAAATATAAAGATATATTTTGTGTAAGTATTAGAAGAAAAATGCTGTACTTATTCATAGTAGATTTACAAGGTTAATTGATCACATAGATCTTTTAATATAATATTAAAAGCAAATATTCCATGTACAACCTCATTTTAAAATTACGTTTTTTTATTCTGTTTACGCCTAATTGACCCAGATTATATTGCTTTCAAGTACCAACCGTATATTTCAGATTTAGAAGCAGAGAAAATCTGTTTAGCAAAAGCAGCAAATGTAAGCTTAGCGGAACTTCCTTCGCAGGTGCCAAATGAAGAGGCGAGATATCATTTATACATATTCAAACACACGCACGAAGGTGACCCGCTTGATAGTGTTGGTTAGTTGATTTTTTTTAATAACTTAATATAAAATGAATTAAATCATATAATTTATTGGCTTTAAATATATATAGTTTTTGATATAAAAAGTATTAAAATTGATAGTTTTAGTTTATCAGTGAAAAATTTCATCTATCCAGTACCTTTTACGCGATGCTAGAACACAGTTTTCTAAAATGGATGTTTCTTGCTACTTAAAGAATATACTATCCACTACAGTTACAATTGCTGAAAAATATTTACTTTAAAAAGAATATTTCTGTAAAGAAAAAAGATTAACGCTGTTTCTGTAGTTTTCTATACCTATTGTATAGATATTGTATAAAATTTTTGTTAAGACATAAAAAGGCATAGAGGATCCCAGGATCTTCTATATTTTTTGTTTAAGTTTAATTTTTTTCTTTTCAGTATTTATATACTCCATGCCAGGCTATACATGCAGCATAAAGGAGAGAATGATGTATTCAAGTTGTAAAGGAAATTTTCTTGAGCTTATTGAATCCATGGGACTACTGGTCTCAAAACGGGTAATTACACTTAATCTACTAGTTTAAACCTGGAAATTTAAATATCTAGTGTCAGTTTCCGAATTTTCGAGTTTGATTGCTTTATTACAAAAAAAAAAAAAATGAATTGAGATCGCTTTTTTCTGAAATACTAAGAGCCCGCGCAGACAGAATAGTCAAATTTCGGTTTTAGTTCCGCGGTCCAATAACCGTTGACCGCTTGAGAGTTCCGACACACAGTGCCGATTGAATTCTCGCGTTCTAGTTTCGTTTGTGTGTTTGCACGTGCAACATATCGCTGTAAAGTTCTTCCGATGAAGAATTATTGCTTTTGTGGAGCTTAGAAACTTCTGTTAAAAGTATTGTGTGTGCCCAATCAATACAACGTGAGAAAAACGCGAAGTAGTATTTTTCATAAATTACTTACTGAACAACAATTCTATAAATAGTTTTAACGATTTATATGACATCATAAAACATGATATCGAAAAGCAAAATTTTAAATAAAGCTTCTGCTATTTTGTCACGATTTTTGTAGTCTACATGACTTTCTCTAACCAATTCTATTGGTTTTTCGTATTCACAACCTCAGACATTGTAGCATTCTCTGTGTCGGCGGAAAAGAACTAGAAGGCGTTGTTGCGCTGTTGTTTGGACTCAGTACGTAATAAAGAATGCGGAACTCGGAACTCTGAACTCCAGACCACTCTGTCTGCGCGGACTGAAAATTGGTTACCTACATAAAAAAATTGGTTTAAATTTGTTTAATAAATTTTAAAATTATAGTTAGTATTGAGAGGGTTGCTGGATGTACATGATATTATCATGATTGTTTATCTGTTAAGTGATTTTCTGAACATATTAACTAACCTAACCTAACATATTATTTAGAATTATTCAAGTAATAGAATTAAGGTTTTGTTTTTCAGGTTGGTATCGACGAGGGTAAGGAATTGACAGAGGAATTTCTCTATGATGAAATTCATCCGAAAGTAAATTTACATCGTCCGGCGTTCGCTAAACCAAAAGGTCCCCCAAATAGGGGAGCTAAGAGAATCACCAAATCGCAAACTATGCAATAAATACATTTTTTTAATTAGTCATCTACTTAGAAAAGTAAATAACTTATTTTTTTGTATTTGAAGTAATATCCATAATTATCCTTTATTTTCCTAACATAACGTCAAGATGGATGGATGGTTTTTCGCCTTGGCGTTGTTTTGGGTTGAGAAGAAAAAAAAGATTATTTTAAGGTAAAAAATTATTGCATTTTCGTATTTTTTAAAACCATAGATATAACATAGTTGAGCCCATATTCTAAAACGTATATAAAAAAAATTCTAGTCTTAGCGCACGTACACACGAGCGCGATTTTTTTTGGCGCGAACCGAGCGCGAGTTGCGTAAGCTCCGTTTGTTCCTCAGAAACTGAATTTACAGCTCATGTCATTCACATAAAGTACATGTTTTATCGATATTAATGTACGAGCGCACACTCCCTCTGCGCCGCAAGGTAACATTCTCGCAGCGACCGTCGGGAATATTTTTCTTGTCATTCTCTTTTTAATATATTTTTATACAAAAATAAGCCAATATCACTTTTTTTCTTATTCAATACATAGATATTATATGCGAACACCACGGTAAAAACGTAGAAACTGTTGGATTTCGAGTGGTTACCCGATAGAGCGGCTGCTGACAGGGCGGACGCGACGCGTGCGCTGATGAAAGCTTCCCGATCGTGATCAGCGCGCTTTGAAATCGTGTCATATAAACGGGACTTCAGCGCTCAAAAATGTCAACTTTATACGGTTTTTTGAACTAATTATATAATAAGCCTATATATTTACTGCCTAAATGGCTAAGTGGTTAACGCGCTTGCGTGTTGCGCCGGATGTCCTGGGTTCGAATCCTCTGGAAATAAATGAATGTTTCGGCACAGAAGTCTGATCACTTATTTGCCTATTAAGAAAATGAGTGAAACAAATACAGCAACGTGTCTGCTCCATGCTAGCCTTTATTCAGAATTTACTAAATTTAAAAAAAAATTACATTTTATACTATGTTACACTTTTAATTTAATAATTGTGCTTTGCTTGTTTTTTGTAAGTCTGTTCGCCAGTCGGCGAAGGACTCCTTTTCCATTTATGATGATCGTTTGCCAACCTATGCCATGTCTTCAGAAAAAAAATTCAAGTAACTGTCCTGAAATTTTATTTTTATCATACAAGCCATATTATGTTCATATATAATTTAGACAACGCAAATTAAGATATCAGCCTTACAAAATTGGAACTGCTTGATTCGTGAAAAAAGGCTTATAAATTTGCTTCTATTCTTAAAAATAAGCTTTATACATTGAGTTACTATGTTATATGTACACACTCAGACACTTACTAGAACTGTTAGTGTAATTTGCGTTGCATTATCTAATGGTATGTTTAGACATAATCAAGAGCTAAGGTATTACGCTGCTTCGCACTGGATATTAAAATTGCGACACTATTTTTGGTGCTTTATACGTAATTCGTTAGCAATGTAGCTGCTCAATGACTTCGTATATGTTATAGAAAATGGGTCTCAAAATACGAAAACTTAGTTTAGATGTATCTACAAAATAAAGTTAATTGCTTCTGTAGTCAGACGTTACACCAAGGTTTTATTGTTAAATATGATTGTTTGATTAGCAAGTACATTTAAATATGTACATATAAATTGTTGTCTTCCTCCAATGTAACATGGAAAATTTAAAGAATTTTAAAGTGTCGGTCCAGCACAAAATTAGACACCATTTTGTATTTGATTTGTTTTTAATCTTTAAAATTATTTAAAAAAAATCAAACTATTGAAAATAACTCTTAAATTAATAAGCAATAAGTACAGTATTAATTTTAAAGGATTATTATCTACTATTACTGTGAAGTTTTAAATAAAAAAATATATATAGTATAAGAATTAGTGATTGCTAAATGATCTTTATGGTAATTTTATAAGATGTGTATAAAAAAATATATAAGATATTCTACTCTTCAATTTGTAGATTTTTATAGAATATATTTCTTGCCAATTATTTGGGTCTTGAACATGAAAACTTACCAGATTCATGTCAAGTTTTAAATATATAGTTTGATAAATTGTAATAAAAATGAGTTTGTTTTTAATCCTAGTGCTGTAAAAAAAATTAGTTTCTTAGCTCAATGCTCTTAGAAGAAATTGATTTTTACAGATGTAAGATTTAAATTTATGCAATAATTTTACTAATTTTGTTAATCTATTTTATTTAATTATAATAAAACGCTTTTATATGAATTGTTTTGGTATTTGCATTGCATACTCTAGTTGAATAGTATAAAAGATTGGCTATAATACAAGTAGGCATTAATTATAAGTTCAGACTAAACAAAAAGAATAGTAATGTTACTAACAAACGACACGTAACTTAATTTATTCCTTAAATATTTCGTAGAAGTTGACATTAAGAGATGAAGAGATTACAATACAATAAGTTAAATTATTTATTTAAGCTGATCCAATTTTATACTTCCTTTTGCCTGGACCAAACCATCATGATGCTTTGTTAAGTTATCATGTTTTTCTTCAGCACTTTCTTCAAGACCCTTCCTGTAATATTCCTCCCTAAAAAAAATATAGATTAAACTAGCTTCAGTCTTAGAGCTGTAGACTGAACTAAGTTCTTTTTAAGCATTACCCAATGTAAAAGTAGGTAACAATTAGTTACAAACATATATCTGATATTTCTTACTTTACAAGTTTACTTAAAAACTAGGTATCACAGATATTCTCCAAGCAGTATATTGCCAACATTACTCCATTAAAGTATGATAAGTGACTAATAGTTACCTTGTTTCCTTAATTGTGTATAGCGCTTTTCTAATATCAGCCATTGATACTCCACTCACTTTCAATATACCTATTATAGCTAAACCACCAACAAGACTTAGGGCAGCACCTAAAAAGTTGTTTATAGTAAACATTATAAACAGGTAACTTTTTATAATATTTCTTAAATCATCCTAGAAGAAATTGCATGTGACATTAAACTAAGGGTATTTGTAATAGTTATATTGTTGTGATTAGCAAGTTTGAAATATATAAATAATACAAAATACAGGCATTTATTACTAATATTGAATTAAACTTGAGAAGAAAATTTAAGTAAAAAAATAACATTTGATCAATTACCTAATCCAGCACCAACTAAAGTTGCAGCCAAGCCTAAATTAGCTTTGTAAAGTGATCCTGTCACAGCACCAGCAACCACATATTCAAATACAGAATTTTCATCTCTATATACTGATATTGTTGTAGCAACTAAACTGTAAAAAGATTGTGTGTATTTTATACAAAATTTTAATAACATTTACATTTTACTCTATGTTACTTTTAATTTAATAATTGTGCTTTGCTTGTTTTTTGTAAGTCTGTTCGCCAGTCGGCAAAGGCCTCCTCCAGCCTTTTCCACTTATGATGATTGTTTGCCAACCTATGCCACATCTTCAAAAAAATCTAATCTAATGTTTAAAATTCAATATAAATTTATAATAACGTAAACTTTACTAACCTATAGATGCCAGTAAAAATTCCAAGTCTCCAGCCCCAACGGTAGGCTCCTTTTGCAAATGCTATAGTCACATAGTCTTGTAATTTTCTCTAAAAATGTTAACAATGTAATAATTCCTTCTTTGCATTTATAAATTCACTTAAAATAGCCTATTCTTACCTTAGCTTCAAAAGTAGAATTAAATATTGTTGCTTGATTATTTTCTATGAAGTATATATATGCATCTTTTGATTTTATAAAACCCCCATAACATACACCAAAAAAGACTCCACACAATGATGCTTGCAAGACATTATGCAATTCCAAAGAAAGTTCGTCATATTCACTGAAAATAAATTTCTTTCATTTGGATATTTATATAACATGGATATCATTCATTATAATCGAAACGATTGTTATGCGCTATTATCACAATCGATTAAAGAAAACTTAGGTATTTTACTTACTTTTTAGTGAACATTAGTTTTATTCTGTCCCATCCTGTTTTAGGCACTTCTTTGGAGATACTATTAAGAATATCGTAATCATTTTCATTATTAGTTTTCATAAACGGAATCACAACAGCAGGAGATAATCGCATTAAAGTGCTATTTATTATCCTTTTATTTAAGATACGAAACATTTTGTATTAATAAAAAAATAATTGTTTTAATTAAACATCTTGGTGTAATTTCTAATAGTCGAATTACTATGTTTTAGTCTAGAATCAACAAAAAATAATAGTACAGAATACAGATTAAATTTTAAACTCGATGAATCAGTATTCAGTGACACTTTCCCATTCTTTTCCAAAAATAAACAATTCTCAAGTCACAGATTCAAAACCCTGCGGCTTAAGTTTTGACAATAACACAGATAGTAAAAGTAAGCCTGGGTCCGTGGCTTACTTTTATACTAAATACATTATAAAGAGAAAGAAAAATTAGCAAGAATGTAGTTACCTAAGGGGTGGCGACAATTTCGTCAAAATGAAACTGCGACTCACCGTTTATCCAGAAAATGGTAAAACATTTTTATTTTACCTACTTATTTTCTTCAATTCAGAGTTAAGAAACTTCGTAGTTATCCTTACCGAAACGAATGTGCTTTTGAATCATTGTGAATAAATACTGTGGATGATTCTAGCGTAAAGAACAAACTCCACTTTTTGAAAAAACTTAAGGAGTGGCGAATTCCTATATAAAGTGTCGAGGAATAAGTATAACGTTCTTTTCTAGAGCCCCTGAGCCGAATTTGATGAATGTTTGTATATATATCTTTATATAACGACTAGTCTGGCCAACGAAAGCTGTCCACGCAATATTTTCAGAAGTTATGATATTATGGCAATAATTTAAGACTGTCAAAATTGACACATTGACGATTGAATTTCTAATGAAACATCTTAATACTTTTAGACTATTTGTAACAAATCGCAATATCTTTTAAGGTGTATCTACTTTTCAGGAAGTATTAACAACGAGGAGACAAAACTTAAAATTGTCGAAGCAGTTAAGAAATTGAAAACTCTCAAAAAAATGAAATTGCAACTTCTGATCTTCTTCAAATCGTATAATATTTAGAAAAAATATCTTCAATGACAGGTATTACTTTAGAAATTATAAATTTTTAACCGTTACTTCGAAGGGTATACATATACAATACATTTATGATAATTTATGGATGGTTAAATTAAATAATATACTATCTTTATATTTTATTATGGTTTTTGACTTTAATGACTGATTAGTAATAATATACTACAAATTAAGGAACCGGATTACTGAAAATGAACTTGAACCATTCATAATACATCTTGGGGACAAAATCAGTAGCAGGGAAGAAATCAATAAAGCTGATTCAATAACATCAGGTGTAGTTTTTGGAATCAGATTTCAACTATGACTCATAGCTCCTATGTTTTGTACGACTAAATTACGAATAGTGGCAAGTGCTCATCAATTAAAGTCCTCATAAATGTACATAAAGTTAATAGTTAGTTAAAGTTATTAGTTATTTGAAAATAATTAAAAGGCAGAATTAAAAGTACTATTTTATTTAATACTAGCTGTACCCTTCGCGCGTTGCTACGTCACTAAAATAAATTTTAAGGAAAGACAATTACACAAATATTAAATTTATTTTGAGTTATTGATTTTGTTTCTTTCGAATGATAGTGGCGCCATCTGTCAAAGATTGGTCGTACCAACTCAGAAACCTTCACGGGCTTATGCACAACACTTTGCTGAAGATCATCACATGATCAAATGCATAATTTACGATTCTATAAAGGACATACATACATATATTAAACAAGACATATAGTAAATAATATATAAAAATGAATGTTTGTCTGTATTTCCTCTATAGAATCGTAACAAATATCTTTATTACACTCGAAAATAACGGCTCTTAAAACATTTAAAAAAAAATTCTTGCTGAATAATAAATAGTATCATCTCCGTTTGAGCAGTGTATAGCCAGGGTTAACAGCTCTTGATTTTTTAAAATTCCCGCCTTTTTTCTTGGACAGCTATTGTTAGCCAGGCTCTAGGTGTTTAAGGTACGCTGGGCTGCAAGTGGTCCGCGTGAGTTTTGATGATTTATATTACCTACAGGTAAAAAGGTGCGCTGGGCCGCAAGCATGAGCGGAACATCGGAAAAAAATACATCGAATTGATAACCTCCTTTTTGGTTTTTTTGAAGGTAAGTTAATAAAAGCCAATTAATGGATGAATTAATGAATGGATACGTATTATTGTAGCTTTATATAATATAATTAAAATAATAATATCATATTTTGCTGTCATAATATATCGCAGCACCTTTTTGAATTGTGTGATTCGCATCTGTTGTTATTATGTAAGTTAGGTTACAATTTAGGTACATGTAATTAAAATGACAAAAGAATTTTAATAATTTTATTAAAAAATCCCTTAAAATATTCTAATAGTAATATCCACTTTATTTTTAAGAATTTGAATAATTGATAAATAATAAATAACATGTAATTCACTTAAAATATTTTTTATAATTAACGAAAAAAGGGTTTTATGGAAAAATCCATAATTTTGATCAAACTTATTGAGTAATAACAATTATTATGACAAAAAACAAATACCATAATAGGTTTAGTTTTAACATTGAGTAATAACGTCATTTTTCGTCAAATACTTTAATCACAGATAAAATAAACAGATGTGCTTTACATAAATCGGTGAAATAACATTTTTGAACAATCTGTTTGTATTGTATACATCTAATAAACTATTTAACTTTACACACAACCCTTTAATTTGCACACCTTTTTTATTTCAAAAAGGAAGAAAACTGAACTGAAATCGGGGCAGGTAAGTCGCTACAAGGATTTTTTTACTTTTTCATGTCATTCATCTATTATCCACTAGAGTATCTACTGTCAGAATAGGATTATTTTATCTAAGATCCTTAATTAATGATTATGTAGGTAAATCTGTAATAAATACTAATAATTTTTATTTATAAAGTTGTATATAGGTATTTACACTGGATATTTTAACAATAACTGCCACATTATATAAAGAGTGTATAAACGTGACAGTTATACACCATTGTCTAATTGATAATTCAACGTTTCAATATTGAATGTTTCAGTTCTTTCAACTCACCGGAATAAGGGACGTGGCACGGATAAAAATAACCCTCCCGATTTGTCGGGAAAAGTTTAATAAATTTATTTGTATTACCCTGTGCGTAACTTCTTTTGATAACCTTAACAAAATAACATCATTGATATTTTAATGTCCCTTACTCCCTTCGCGTTAACAACCTGTAATCCTCCTAAATTCATTCAAAAGACATTTTGAGAACAAGAAGCTAAGAAGAGTCGAAAGACGGATTTATTGAAACGTTTAAAATATGGGTGGTAATATATAAATATGATGACAATTAAGATCTAAATTGTTGTATGTCTAGACCAACGATGTAGATAACATCATTTATTATTGATCCCCTTTAAATTTTAAAGTTTTATTTACACATTTCAACCCTTTGAAAAATGAAAGTGGATAATATAATTATGGAGTAAGCAAAAATGATATTTTATAAATAAATAAAAGGAAGCGAGGATAAATAAAGAAAAAGCTTTTAATGATATAATATTTAATTACGAAATTAAAAATAAGGATGAATTAAACACACAAAAGGCTTATACTAAAAAAAATAAACTGAATCTTTTAAGTTTAAATCGAAACTTAAAACTATAACTTAGAGAAGACAAAAATAATATAGATTTTGAAATGCGTCTTAACCGAAGTTTTTTTTACTGATATGTTGGCCTTTATTCATATTGATACGAATCATTGCGATACCTACAGCTTATATAGTATGATAAATAGATGTTACAAAACTAATAAATAGATAAAGGATCGATATGCAAAGATATGCTTCAGGATATTATGAAATGTAGTTTTCCTAAATCAAGTGACTGATCTAGTAAATGACAGTAAACAATATAGAATAGCGAAACGAACAGAGACGCATTCATTCCTTAACAGTTAACGTATAACTTTAAACTAACAAATCGAAACAATGTTCTATTAATAAAATTGCATAAATTGCGCTTAATAAAACTCTCAAATATAATTTAACTGTAACATTTTTCATCAACTCTTTAATATGTTAAGATTAATTTAAGATTTTACCTAAAATAATGTGTATTGACTTTAAATTTGGCATCTCATTCTAAACACTGATTTAATTAACTTCTTACCATACAATAATATCCTAAATATTTAAAATACTTTTCTAAACACATAAATTTCTATAATTATTATCTATTAGTCAATACCAAGTTGAGGAATTCTTAGGCCTGAAAACGCCACACACGTCGATTCGAGCAAGCGACAGATTGACATTGACAGATTAACAAAACTGACATCTGTGTCAAAAAAACTAAATCTGTGCAATGTGTGTAGCGTTTTTCATTATAGATATGTCATTTCTTGATGAAATTTTGAGTAAGTAAATTAGACTTAATTTTCCTACACTTAATAGCGTCCTCTTACCTCTTTCGAAAATTCATTACCACAATCGAGTTTTGATGAAGGCCCAGGCTTCTTTTTCAAAATTGTGCAAAATATCACCACACCCTGGTCACCTAACATTACTAAACCAATTTACTTACATTTTGATTCCAATATGATATTTAGTACAATTCTAACAATTCTTACGTCTTATTGAGAACTAATTTAACCATTTTACTAAGCTCTAGTTTATCATTAATATACGTGATGTATAATTATGATACAATTTTTTAGTGTAAATAATTATTCTTGTCTGCGTTAAATATCAAGATGAAAATTCATATTCGCTTTACACTCTTCATTTTTTCAAAACATAAAGTAATAGTGCGATTTGTCGACAAATCAGTTGTACATCAACGAATATGTATTTCTTATTTGAGACTCGAAGATACAAGCTAGATCGACGTAATTAATATTTCCGTTTGACAATTTATAATTCAAGTCAACTGTCAGAACCTTCGGAGGAGGTATGGAACAATGGAATCACCATATTTACGGTCTTCAAACAGCGAAAGGTCATCTAACATTACTTATATTTTGTTATAATAATTGATTTATTGTACGTGTACAAACACGATAACAATTATTCTTACTCGTCATATCAGGTCTCTGTTTCACGCATGTTTGCCTAATAACATTGAATGGACGTGTAACTGAACACTTAAACTGGTCCTAATTTGACCGCCGCGCGGTCTAAATGAAAAACCGTTAGTTTTAGTATTTTTAGAAATTTAATACTTAAATCACAACTTAATCTCTTTTGAATTGGACTAGACGCATATTTAAATTAGGAAGGCAAAGATGTGTGAAAACCAATTGGTAGAGTAGAAAATCAGAGCCGATAGTGAATTTATATACAAAGTGTCGAGAGATTTATACTAAAATACTGTTGCTAACGTTAGTGTAAATACTGACAACAACGTGCTAAATCAGATCCCGTTTCCCGATCGAAGCCGAAAATGGCGAACGAGGAGTCGAAATGGATAATAAATAAATTAATTACCTAATCACTTAGTGAAATATGCACGCGCATTTATAGTGTTGTAGCTACCATTAATATAAATTAACATCAAATAAATGCATCATGTCACTATTATTTCACTGAACGTAACGTTAGTGATCGTTCTATTCAGTACTCACTAGAGTATATTCTATGTTCTAGCGCCGAGCGTAATGCACTTATAATAATAATTTCTGAAACATTCCAAAAATTATTATGATCTCGCTCAAAACGCAGATACAAATTACAATATGAGTTGTGATTACACTAACTAATCGAGAAAACTACCTTCGAAACGAACAACAGAATACTTTTTCTAAATAACGAAATATGGAAGTGAAGTTATACCGAATGGAACCGGTCCCATAACGCTAAGAAAT
Source organism: Aporia crataegi (assembly GCA_912999735.1). Classification (NCBI taxonomy): domain Eukaryota; kingdom Metazoa; phylum Arthropoda; class Insecta; order Lepidoptera; family Pieridae; genus Aporia; species Aporia crataegi. The sequence goes on from OU538742.1 coordinate 2,594,574, forward strand.
TGTCTATAACTAATATTGCACACACATACACATTTCTAAACACCTAAGCGATTAAAAACTAAAAAATGTGTATGCGCACAAAACTATAATTACTTCATAAAAATGCAATAATAAATTGTGCATATTAAAATAGTGAATAAAATATATGTATAAAATATAATCTTATAGCAATAACTGCAACTAATGTGACAAAGGAAATATATTTATGTTTAACAATGTGCAGTGATTATGTTTAATGTAGAAAATCATGTTAAAACAACCGATGCAATGTTTGACATTGTCCATAGATTTTGCAAAAAATGGAAAAAAATCTTTCGCAATCTCATTGCGGTCTGCTTCGAATGAATTGATCGATCACTGGAAACATATATCTAAGTATATAAAAATAAAATATAATTTAAAAATAATTAATAAATTCACGGAATGAAATACCACACAAAATATAAAACCTCTCTAAATATCTATTGCAGTAATATTAACAGTCGCCAGATAGCGCTTTCTTAAATTAGGTAAACGTACGTATTCACTAGGGAAGTAGAATTATAGCACTTATCTAAACTGTTCCAAGTAAGCGTAATACAGATACATTATAATTTCAGTCGAGTAAAGTTCTCGAATGTGAGAGAGGTAGTCGCGAAGGCTACTCACGGGTAGCAAACAACGTCTCAACTTTAGATCCATAACAGCTGGAAATGTCAAAGTGAAACTGTCAAATACAATTGACATTGATTTGGCATAATTTAAACATTTTTTAAATGTTTAAATTAAACCAATTTAAGTAAATTTTAATTAAATAGTTGAGATTTTGCTTGCCTATTCCCGTACTCTGGGCCAAAAACGCGACACTTGTGTGATATTCCTTGAGGATATTTAGATACTTGACTTGGAGAATGAAACCCGAAGGTGATTGGACTCCGACAGCTGGTAGTTGTGCATCTTGATGAGCGCCGCCACTGCATCGTCTATGGACGGAAGTTGGACGAGCGCCATCTTGCGATCTTTCCTAAAATTTTAAATGTTGTCTTTGTATTTTATTGAAACATTACATTGACACGATTTCATTTATGGAATAAAATAAAATAGTAAACATTAATTGGTTTGTTAGTTATTCTGAGATTCTGTGTTAAAGAAAAGAATTTTCTATTTTACTAAACGAAAAAGTTTTTTTAAGGTAAAGAGCAAAAATTAAAAAATAAAATAAACACTTTTAAAAATGTTACGTTGATTTTCGTAAAATACTAATAAAATCCTATTAGATAATAGGATCTCAAAAGAAAAATATTAATCGATTTAAAAATATTTTAATAAGATCTGAAAATACTTACGGGAAGAATTTGAATGCCTTGATAGTGAATCCACGTTTGGTGAACGCGTCCTTTATATCATCCTCGGAGACGGTCGCTCTGCGGACAGACATTCATTGTTATAACTCCACGGAATTGAACAATAACTTACGGAATGCCAGATAAATATAAGGTAATATTCCGTCCGGATGTTTCCTAAAGCAGCTCAATATGTATTTTCACTCTCAACAGTTAGGCTACTAAAATATGTACATATTGTGAAATACAAATGCTTACATTTCAATAGTTGATAAAGCACATAATATTTAAGCATAAAATGTTTAACTGATTTTTTTTTAGAATAAAAAAGACAAAAACTATTATGATGCTAATTTTATAATTGTTTAATCGTTTCCGGAAAATAAAAATAATAATTTAAATTATCCTAAAAAACTAAATACGCAACGATTTTGATGAAGGTACTTGAAAAGTAAATTTAGACTTTTGGTTCTAATTATATGCAAATTAAGTTAGGTAACATTAATATATTATGACATAATATAAATAAAATAACAGCACTCACGGAATGTTGGAGAGATGCAGCGTGGCACTGGGCGGGTATATATTTTGGTAATTTTTGCTTCCCGGCTTCTTGAATCTGTGTAGTGGGCTTTGCGAGTAGTCCCTGAAAGATTTCGGTTGGATTCTTTATCTTTTGAACAACACATTCAAATATATAACTATTTACCTACAAAACTAGTTTAACTCTAAATATTTTTTCTTGATTTTGTAACAACTTAACGTATTTTTTTTGGAAGTCCCGTGTCTCTCTGCCGCAGATGCGTTTAACATCTGTTTCACTGATCGTTTTTTTTTTAGGGACAAGTAGGTGATCAGATTCAGATAAATTGATTCTTTTATATCTTCACCGGGAATCGAACCCAGGAGCGTTACAACCGGGGAGGGGGGGGGGTTGTAACGCTTGCGCGCTTACCACTAGACCAAGGAAGCGGTCATGTAAAATATAAACTTTACGTATAAGACAATGAAATTATTGATATTATGCTTTATCATAATATTTTATACTAAAGTACTACTTTAGCCTCTTGCCTTTACGAATTTTTCAACTAACCGAAGTAAATTAATAGGAAAAATGAAAATATGATTCATCATACTAGCACATTACAATTGCACTAAGTCCTTACCGAGTAAGGCCAGCATCGGGTTGGCCCTCCTTGGGCAATTGCACAGTCTGATGTTTGCTCAACATCACACGCATGGCTTTGCCAAACACTCGCAGCTTGTCCATGTGGGTCATCGCTGGAATATATGAATATATTGAATGTTTTTATTAATAAAGTCCCTAATTACATGAGGTCAGACGAAATTTTGTGGCACTGTATGTATGTAGTCAAGTTTTATTTAAATGGATTTTAAGAGGTGCCAAAGAAATTAAGAAATACGTTAAAATATTGTCATCACGTGTCGTGTCAAGTAACAGTTGTTTATATCATGCTTCTTAGTTTGATGTGGGAGTACTAAAAATTTTGAATTTGTAATATTAGGTAAAAAATTTTAGCTAAAAAAAATATATATTTTATTAAAAATGAATTCAAAGAGTTGAAGCCAATAATAAATAGGAAACAACTGACTCACTCAACACGAGTGCGTTTATTATTTGCTTTTATGAGATACACTAGAACATTCACGATTCCGTGACGGAAAGTGCTCAAAAGCAAAAATAGATTTCTAAACAATCGCACGAAAATCACCTTTATCGCTATAGAGATTAAACATACCTAGATGCGCTTGGTGCGGTTCCGCCATCTGAATCAGAGCTGAATCTTTTTTGTTGTATAGGATCTTCACTCGTTGCACATCGCCATACACTCCTAAATTGTAAATTTGTGTTACATACTGAACAATATTTATGTCAATTTCTCTTATAATTTTTTGTAACATTAAACTGTTGCTCTACAAGCTTAAATTCTGTTTTATTGAAAAGGAAGGATACAAGAGAGAAAATCTAAACTCTATTTGGTCACGTAAAGCTTCCGATTATAATAATTCTGAATACATGACAGCAACTGTAAAACACAAACACTATGTAACTTTATACACTATTCTACATTTAGACCTTCGTAATATCTAAAACTACACTTGTATATCTACTATATTATATTGTCTTATCATTGGAACTCGGAAGCAACAAAACATGAAATAAAACACTCGGTATTCGCTACTTTTGACACGTCTGAAACACAAATTGTCAGTTAATAAAGCTTAGAATGACCTCAGAATGGATAGTGTTAACAAGCGAAGCTTCGACGCCAAGTCAATGGATGCGGTTATCAGTAAAGAAATCCAGAATGTTAGACAATTTGTCTTCCAGGCAGACAGGGGCTCAGTATAGTAATATTAATGTTTTAATATAAAATACGGAATGTGTGCACACGTACCGAAAAGGGTAAAGAGAGCGTCAGGCGTGACCATCTAAAACAATAGGAAAGAGAAAGGAGATAGTATTATAAATAGTCATAAAAGATATCTGACGTCATATCTATAAATAAAATTAGCAACTTATTTAAGGAATGGAATAGAATAGCCCGTAACGTCGACCATATTTTTAATTAATTAGTTGTTCGATGTGTATTCATCCCACTTAATAAAATGACGTTACTGGCTATTGTGTTAGCGTAATGCACAATTTGTCAATAGACTATCTAGTTCATCAATTTATTGCTTCAAAATTGTGGAATCTAATCAATCTAATATTGCTTAATAAACAATGGCTATTGGATTGTTGATTGGTATAATGAGTTGGGAGTGATACGAACCTCTTCGTTAAGATTTGAGATAAGCAGGACGGTTGCTAGCGGAAGTGGTGGCGCGGCCAACGCTCGAAGGGCTGGCGATGCTGGCGTCAGCGTTAAAGCTCCAAAGGCTGGCAAGCCAACCCCTCCAACGCCAACTCCGTATGGTGATGCTAATCCTGATCCAAGACCTAGGAACGGAGGCGCAAGAACACCGCCACCTACAGTGAAAATTTTATTTACTATGTTACATCAAACCTTTTGCAATTGCAAGGTTCGAATAATAAATAGATAGATGTTATAAAAAAAATTCTTCAAAAATTAATTATTTTGTTATTTCGTATATTATAAACCTATAAACCTACACAAAAATAATAAAGTGACCTAAGGTTATTTTATCATACTCTTTTGTTACAACAACAATGAACTCTTAGAAAATTGCGACCTTAATCCGACGCTAAACATTTTACAATTTAGAACAAAGAACTAAAAACAGCATTGAAGTCGCGACGTAAACATCATGTTATCTTTTTGCTCGATCCCTTGAATGTAAAACGGCATAACAACAAAAGCAACAAATCGAGTGTGTCGGAATAATCCTCATATATCACAACCCTCTACGGTGCAGTAGGGATTTATGAAAAGTTATTAGTCACTGTGGAAACATTTAGAATTGATTATGAATAATAAACAAGATAGGAGATAGAATGGAATAGTGAAGAAGCTACTTATGGAGCTTAATCGACAAGTTTATGGCCGTGAGTCAGTCGTTTATAAGACGCAGCCTCACTTAGTAAATGGATCTAATGTCGCTATTAGGAATATTACTACGCAGTGAATACGTAATAAACGCAGTATCATAAGAATAACGTTATTTAAAACTTACATTTAATATTACAATGAGAAAAGTGCTTCTGCAAAGATAAACTCGAGAACAGTGAGCAAACAGTGCTTAACACATTTCAGGGGATATAATACGTCGTAGGGAACACTCAAACAAAACATCGTTAAGAAAGACAAACATTGCGGTTGTTGCGACAGCGTAGAAAGGTGCTAAAGCGTCCAGAACCTGTCGACAACTGCCGTTTTTCGCAGGCGTGACCCGCTATCGCCAAACAAATTCGTATGGATAAAGTAAAGCCTGTGTTTCTTTAGAAATATTGAATAACTGTGAATTATTCAGATACGCTTGTAATCTTAGAGGTTACAAGGTACAATACGTATTTAATAAATAACAATGGAAAATAACAACGGGAAAGTTGTAAGAAACTCTATAAATAGAGTATAGCCACTTGCCACGTGAGCTCCAAAAAATTTCATACTAATTTGTTTTTGTAGCGGCTCACGTTTGTGCTACGAGGATTGTCTCAAAGAGCAAGTGTGGAGTAGTATTTAACTAACTCTTCCCGGTTGCGGCCAGTAGGCGGGCACGCAGTGACATCAACTCACTGGTCAACAGCTGGTGGGTATCGCCATCTCCGGAAGGCAGGGTTGGGTTGGTGTAGTCCCGGGACTTGTCATTGTTGTACTTCACGTTGAGACAAGTCATCTTCGAGTAGTCGATGCGCAGTGTGCAGCATCCGTTGTAAATGTTCTGACCGTCTAGGTTCTGCGGACAAAAGAAATGCATTAATACTAACCGTAAATTTTAATGATAATGATACGGTAATACGAAATGTTGTAGTCTGTGTTGAAACTAGTTGGCCTTCTTTTAGAATATATTTTTATGTTTCTAATTTTAATAACCATTTTCAAAATATTCGCACATCTTAAAACTGAAGATTTATGTTATAATTTAAAATTAATAATGTTAGGTATATCTAATTAATAGATTGTTCAAATTTTTATGAATATATTATTTAGAAAATTAATACCTAAAATTAATCGTTATTAGCTTTTTCACGTTGTTTTGTACCAGTCATTACACCATACTTATAACCGTATCATAAACGTAGCACGTCTACGCCGTAGACACTGCTTAGGATGGGTAACATGCAATACGTCAGAACGTAGGCTAACTTTAAAATAGTCATGAATAACTTATGTTTATTTTAACTAATACAATTAAAATAGTTGTTCAATCAAAGACAAGTTTATTAAGTATAAGTATTTATTAAGTAAGTATATTTTAGGTGGTGTAATCGATAACTAGGTACCTATTGGTAAAAATTTGTAAAGAAAATTACTATTTGACCGTATCAAAAAGGTAGCTTTGAAATTTTTTATCATTGTTTGTCCTCAACGCCTGTGGCAGCCTGATAACGGGACATCGCGATAGAAAAGGGAATTAATTAAAATACAACAGCACTCAACCCATTCCTGCCAGCTTTATTGCCGTTCCGAAGTCCACTGTAAAGTAAACATGATATTTTTCCATCGAGAAAAATAGTTTACAATATATAAAGGATTTTAATAATATCTGGATTTTATTAACAAATTATTTGGTGCGTGGTCAAACATTTTATTTTGCTATGGATAATAGCTGCAAGTAATGGAATATTGTCACTAGTATACAACAAAGGGTTATAACATGTAATTAAAGGACCATTCCAAATTATAAATTATTGCAATAATGCATAAAATAAGTTTTGAGAAATTTTAAATTCTGATGTTGATCTTATGAATCTAAAATAATCAGGTTTCCAAATTGAAGTATGAATGGTATAAATATTAAATCTTATATTATTTATACCACTGCGACAAAGTATCGATATCGGATTTTTATTTTTATTGCACTTCCTCAGAGAAACGGTTTGCTTCTTTAATTCAAACGGTTCAATAATTGCACCTCGGGCGTTTCCTGAAGTCGTTTCATTAGGGGATTGTGGTGCCTGCGGCGTGTCCACTCTTTGACATGAATTACGTCTAGCAATTAACCGTTCTATTTCTAGCCGTTAAGCACTAACACAAAATTTTACCAATTTTGGTAAAAAAATAAAACGACGTAAAATTTAAACAGACAGACTCACTTTCATATTAAGAGTATCATGAGGGAAATTTTTATTCTATTAAACTTTAAAGAATATATAAAGCCACTACAATATTATAATTTTCTGTAGGTTATTTAAAAAGTGTTTAAATTTGTAATATTATTTCGTATATTCGTAATATTCGTTTTATTGGTGAATATGTACCTAGTAGTGTTTTGCGATAAAGAAACACAAAAATTTGAGAACAATTCGTAGTAAGAAGCACTCACAGGGAATTTTAAAGAAAAATGAACTGAATTTTTTACAATGAACAGGCGAAGTAACCTCGAATACCTTTCACAATCAAATAAAAATTTCAGAAACGCAATGAATAAGTGAGAGTTCAATGTCGGAAAGCTGAATATTGGCTGTAGATTTAATAAATTTCTGCTCTATATGCAAATGTGGACCCTGATGTGTAGACGTGAATAGATTGGTTCGCTTATAGCTCTACCTATATGAAAATGTGAAAAGCACATAAGAAGGAGGTCGCTTTGATACGTAATTGTTTTTGTAGACACATTTTGATTGCGGCGAAGCCTATTTAGCCCCTATTGGAAAATGATTAACTCGCGATACGATATTATAACACTTTGTATTGGAGCTTTTATGTCTATATGGAATTTAATATGTTTAAGAATTAGGTGATACCTACCCATAATTTTATCTGCGTATAATAACGAGAGAAGTGACTAATTCACTTTAAGCGCACATAAAATATTAAATAATATAAATTACCAATATGGTCAAAATAGTTTTTGGGCTTAAACGTATGACGTAGTTAAGCAATTTTTTAATGAATTTTCGGAACAAAAAATACCTTCTATTGCTATATAGACTAATGGGCTAAGACGTCGGTGTAAATCTTAATATGCTTGAGACGAAGAATAAATCTAGTATTGGATGATTTGAAATCACAATAGTTTCAAATGTGACATCAATATCAATGAAGAGCTCATAAGACGTAACAAGTGTCCTCGGTAACTCTTAATCACGTCCTCGTAATTGTTTTATCTTTAGCTCGTTAGAACTCGTTTAAGTAAAGCCTTCTTAGAGAAGGATTAAGTGCGGTCCGCCTCAATCCACCCCCTGTTGCTAATTCTGACGGTTTTTTCCACTAAGAGCAAGATAAACAATTTTTGTCTGGACATATTTGTCTATCAAATAATATCAGATATGAACCGCTTGTATTAAAAAATAGTGACGGATTTATGGGTGACGGTCTCTCTGCCTCAAAATTAACCATTTATTTTATGTTGATATTTTGGATAGCGCGAATGCAAAGAGGATTAGATTGTATATAATAGTATGAATAAGTTAATTAAAATATTAATTATTATAAGGTAACTGCGAGAAATGGGTACGAATATTATTGTTAAACTTTTTTCAAACAGTGTAAGTAAACAGAATTTCTCTCGATCGGCTATTGAAAGCACTTACGGGACAATCGAGGCTCTGCAGTGAAATAAATACAATTAAAAGCTTTTAAATACAAATACAAGCAGGAAAACGGTAGTGGGCACAGTTCACCGTTCATTTATTTGATTTGTTGTGTGCATCACAAATAAAGCACTTACTATAGGTAAATATGTAGGTAGGTACTTTGCTTTACTAAAATTATTAAAAGAAAAGATATGCTTTTGTAAACTCAAAAATTCTGTACCGATTTTAACAATTATTTCGCTGTTAGGAAGCATGACTCCTTCTAATCGACCGCGAATCGTTAAGGCTAGTGACTGATATAGTAGTACCCACAAATTTTTTAGCTATGATTTATCACAAACATTTTTTTTTTAATGTAAAATTACTTACCGTTATACTTAATATACGAACCGAAGGCAATGAATATATTAATTTCAACCGCATCAGGAGGTAATCAAGCGTCCGACTTCAATGCATATTGCGCGGAACGTCCCGGGTTCGAGTCTCGGGGAAAACGAACAAATTCTGGTTGAAATGTAGGCCACCTAATAGAAGTAAGGAATAAATCAGTGATAGAGACATAAAACATGTCCGCCATACTAGGGTTTACTTTTTAATAAGGTATCAATTAATGAATATTCTACATAAAAAATGTTTTTGAAAAAGCAATTTCTTTTCTATATTTAGAATTGTGCAAATTAATTTGATTGTGCAGATGAAAGGTACAGGTAATAAATAATTACACGGTTTCTTTACCAGGATTACCTATTCATAAAAAATACTCTAACGTTAAACTTTATAATAACTGCATTATAAAGTTTAATTTTAGTTTGCAAAGGGCATGTTGAGCAGCTTAGTATTGTAATAATATATGTATCAATGTTTTCCTCGAGTTGTTTTCAATTTAAACTTCAAATATGTGCGGTAGCCGATAATGCAAGTGAGGTACAAGTAACGATTAAAATTGCACGTCCCGTCGTCCTCTCCTTTCGGTCAGCTAGCGCTAACAAAGCCCCAACTTCACTACCTCGTTACGTGTCAAACATTAACTATTGTTTGCTACATTGAGGTTGTTATACTTCAATTATTAAAACTTCAATAATGAAAAGATATAAACTGTATGTTTTTGTGTTACCTCCGGCCGTGTTTGAATAATTTAACATGAATCCGGACCGTTTGACATGTACGTTTACAGCGGCGTACAATGGCATTATGTTGTGAACAATAATATTGTTCATAGACAATACCAATTTGCGCTTACTGAAAGTCGAAGGCTTCATTATTCATGATGTCACAGTACACATTTTGTCTGTAGATTAATCATGGTTGGTGCTAAGTGGAAGGAGGAGTGGTATTTGAACGATAACAATGTCGAACGTTGTCTGTCGCCTACAATTAAGGGTAACCCTGAGTATTAATTACATTGTTCAATGGACCGAAAATGGTTTGTTCGGTTCCGCGAATGTGTACCTAACCTAATTGAGGATGTCCACGTAGTGATTGAGTACATTATCGCTTTTACACTATTTTGCCATTCGTTTGCCCAACCCAGCCAGAACTACCCTAATATCTAATATTTGATATAACCTGCTCATACATTTTTAGTACAAAAATTGGTTTAGCGTTTACAGATAGCGTTGAAGAGTAAGTAAGTCTAAAACACAAATCTCTTAAGTTTCTATAATACTTATAATACAACAATCAGTGCTACTAATTTTTTTTTACCAAGTCAATATATGTTTTAACCTCGACTGTTCGAATTAAATTCAATATAATATATATTAAATGCTTAAAAATATATTAAATATCTGATTCGAATCATAACGCTAGTTCATTTTATACTTAGCTGAGCACAATGTTTGTTCAAGCATAAGTAGTTAAGAGATCTTCAACTTCATAAACAACTTAGTAACGCAAATGATCAAGAATTTAAAATAGCATTAGACATTGTACGTAATTTCTATTCACAAGAAAGATCTCTTGCTGAATATTTGTTAAAATTTAAGGCCTGTTTTTATTTTAAAACAAGATTCTTATTTATAATCTCGTCAGCTAGGACCCGGAAAACGTTGTTTTGATATATAAATTGTTTCTTTGTAATTAAAATAAAAAAATAAAAGAAATAACTGATCGATTGATAATTGATCATTTATCGACCACTGAGAGATGAAATTTATTACAGTAAGTAATAATATCGCTATTAAAAATGGGGGTTGGTGGTAGTAGGATGAAAATTGATCCATATCATAAAAAAAAATTGTCAAAAAAAACTTATAACATTGTAAAATATTCATATTCACGAAACTTAAAATTATTATAAATGTACGTTGTACCTCATACCAAAATAGCAATGCCATAATTTATTAAATACTTAGTCTCTGTTATGTGGAATCAAAAAATAAAACGCTTCCCAACGGTGGATATAAGTGGCCACATTTTGGCAAACATTAGCATAGTGCAATGCGATAATGAATCGAGTCCAGGATTTTACTCGGTTAGTGATGAGGGTCGTTAACTCAACGATTAACTTAATTCTAAATTTTTCAGTAGTTTATTCATTGTTAATAAATAATTAGAAATTTTCAAGTGTGTTTTTAAGTGAAGATGCAAACTTCGCGCTGCAGCTGCAGACACATTGTTTGATCAACATAATTCTTATGTTGGACTTTAATTTACTTATAAAAAGCTCAACTCTGAGTATGGTCCATTTGTACTTCACATATTCTAGGCTAAGAATCAGTGCATCCTCATACACTGTTAATTCTTGCGAAAGAAAGCTAGTGTAATATAGTTATATATTTCTTACTAGTGGACTCTGCGAACTTCATATCGCTTTAGAGTTCCGAATAATAACGTGTCACTTAAAACGTCATAAACACTTTTTCATGGTTAATTTCTTTGATTTTTTTGATATTTTAATAGTTATTCCTCTATTCTCGGATTAGACAAATCCCAAATCGGTCCAGCCGTTCTTGAGTTAAAATGGTGTCAAACTATTTTGTTTTATATATATATAGATAGATTTACTTGTAAAATATTCTAGAACGATCCGATTTTGTACGTTCAACATATATTCTGATGCACAATGTAATATTTTTGACACATAGATCGTTTGAATACTCGGTTGACACGGGGAAGACGTGGTGCAAAGTGCAATTTTAAAATGTAAACAAAAGCGCACCTTGAGTCCATAAAACTTGCCTCGGATTTCACTTTATGGAACATAAAATAAACTCGAGCTTATTTCATATTTAAGCTACATCCGTTAATGAAATATGTACAGCTTTATCTCATTATGTTATTAAAACCCGCAATTTATAACGTCATCATATTATTTCGCATGAAAATGTAATAAGGTTGGAATTTAATATGTATAATTTATAACCAAAAATTCTTAGCCCAAAATATTAACTTAGAAAACGTAAATAAAAATAAAGTTTTATTTTATATTATTACCAAGATCAATTTACAAAATGTAGAAAAAATGCAGATAAGATATATAGTAATAGATAGTATTATGTACTTTTAAACGTCCGATAGATACATTTTGATACAAACTTTAATAAACATTAATTGTAAAAAGCTTGTTAAACGATTGATATAAAAAAGTGATATTTTTGATAGGAGTGTAATAGAGTATATCATCATGTGAATGGTTACTAACGACAGTCGTCATCGTTATGGATTACTTGTACCTAGTAGTCGGCACAGAATCCGTATTTCAGACTCTCAGGTTATCAATCATCGCTTATTGATGGAGTAGCTTTGATTACGATCCGTTGTAGAGAATGACTTATTATTTCTTGCAGGTAGTGTAAGCATTTCTTACTTTCTAAAAGAAATCCTTTAAAATACCAATACTAAAGTGACAAGTGAACTGAATTCTCTCTACTTTTGCAAACTTTCCAAATGAAATTCTTCACACAATCAACCTAGCTTAACGGTTCGCGTCATGTTCTGGCCTAATATTTTGGTAAAATGGAACAAAATTCTGAACACAAATGTATTAACACATTCCGTACTCTCTCATACTCACTCATTTTTACTGACAATTTGGGGCTTATATTTCCGCATACACACCTTATAAACTATGTCTGAAGGATCCTACTGTGATGTAAGCCAAGGTAGTTTATATGGACATATGTATATAACAGGATTTGGAGTAAAATAGGTATATTTACGAGCGGGGACATGTTTACGCGAGCCGTACGTACAAGAATTGAGCACATTAAGAGCTTTCATTTCGTGTCTGCGTGTAAGCCGCCCTCTGAAAAGATTTGATGGCGAGGTTAGAGATTTATGTCAAGGATCATAGAGTCGGGGATCGGGGGATTTCAGCGCTCAACATCCGACTCTGCCCTTTGTGGTTGGAGCACTATCCGGCTTCACTTCACTTTGTACTTACTTGTGCTGCCACTTACCTTGCGGGACGTTTCAATTTCATTTTTAATCGAACGACATGATCCGTATGTGAAACGGAACTTTTTTGTCAATTACATCTGACCAGCGTCTTAAATTATGCAGGTAACATTAAATAGCCTATTAAATAGTTTAATTGATACAACTTGAGATTAAAAGCAATAACAAGCTCAGAATTCAAAATTCATCAGTGCACTGTATGGCGTCAGAATGTCTATGAAAATATATTATTCGTGGCAATATTTTTATATGTATTAGCATTTAATTTCAAAGGACCTCGTTATTTCTGAAACAAAACACAAAGTTTGAAAATAATAGCTGCTGGTTTTCATAGGTACACGTTCCGCCTAAGGATCATTACTTAAAGCTTGTTATTTGAATAACATTATAAAAATGCTCTTAAGAATTTGTGAAAGGTATTGAAGTTTCAGATTTAAAGAATGTGACAAGATAAGCGTGTACTGTGCTCGTTAGTCGAACGATGCGACGTTGCGTCTGTGAACAAGTTCAGAGTTATTAACGCGCCTTCTAATACCTTTACGTTACAAACCATACTATTAACGATTGTAAGAATTTATTATTTTATGTTGGTTTTGTTTTTGCCTTAAGTTTTAAAAAATATTGAAAATGTGTATGTACTAAAAAAGAGTTAAGAATAAATGAGAAAAAATATAATAATTAAAATTTTGACGACAAAATGTCACTATAAGACCTATTTAATTCAAGGCTTTATTATTAGGATAATTTCAGAAAATTATAGGATTTAGAACTCTTATTATCCAATTATTACTCGATATACTTTGAAAAGCAATGAAGCGAAACTTTTAAATGTAACTTTTAAGTAAGAGGAGTCTAAATAGGAAATAAGTACTTCTGCGAAGTCCTGTACCCTCAAGTGGAGTGCGCATGTCTAGTACATAGTAGTAGATGTCAGAGTAGGTGATCATTCTTTTTGTTTTCCAGATAGAAACATTTTTTATTGTTTCTCCGAAAACCGAAGGTTTCTGCTTAATACGTTATGAATATCAGATGCGATCAATAAGGAAATTTTATTAAGTGTATTGTTGCAGAATTAAAACGCCAATCATAATTTGCAACAATTTGGAAGCGAAAAAGTGAATTCACGTTTATTGTTCATTGCAGGCGCATTCGTGCGATACAATTCGAGTACCGTGGTTAAAGCGAACTTCAATCGTGTCAGATAGGACTTAGCGTTACTAAGTTTTCAGCATTCCGCTCTGGTGATATCTCAATTTTCACGAGGGGTTTCCTCGCTGAGAGCTTTAATTTGTCGGCCAACTTAAATCTATCTAATATTACGTTGCTTTTATAATTTCGAAATGGCGAAGTTTTTTTCATGTAAGTTCTAGATGCACGGATGTTTTCTAGATTGAGGTGATGATATCAGTAGTAATATACTTTAATCAGAGATAAATATAAAAATAGAAAGAGCCCTTTTGGCTGTTTATTAAAATGCCATCGCAACAAATACTTAGTAGAATAGTTCAGAGGATATTGAAATGCAACTGAGGACTGATACACATTGTACGATTTAATTTTCGCTGATAAAATACCTATAAGATCATTATAATCATTATAAGATTGATGTTTTTATAGCTACATCTTTTTACGATTTCTTCATGTTTGTCCTTATTAGGAGGAATGTCTGTAATTATTATGATTTGGTTAATTTCGGACATTAAAACAACCCTACAAAGCCATATACGGCGAGTGTCGAATAAAATGTTAGGAAAATTAAATAAAAACGAATTTCCCATTAAATATCAACTGCAGTCTATTCAATTTCAAAGCATCTTTATTAAATCATAATAAAAAAAAATACAGTACAATTCCCAGTGTTAATTTAATCCTAGAGCGTACAAACATAAACTTTTACAATTTTTTTTAAGCTAAGCGCTTATACAAAAACTTTTGGCGATAATTTTATTAATACGTGTTACGTAACTTATATACTTAATAAAACTTAAGTCTATTAAAAAAAAGAACTATATTCCAGAGAACTTTGCGCCATAAAATTGAATTAGATTCAACCTGTTTAGAAATAAGTTGAAACATTGAGCACTTACGAGTGGACACACGCACGGACATACAGGTTAAACATTTAATCTTCCATTAAGGCTTTACTATCCAATAAAAAAGTAAAAAGCCAGAGATCGTGATTCAATAATAAAAATAGTATCGAAAAAGATACAATCGTATTAAATAACGGCGATTCATAACAGTTGGGTTAAAAAGGCTCAATAATTATACTCGTAAAGCGAGTCCGCGGAAGCCGCAAAACGAAATTTAATTTGCCCTGAACGCTGCATCAGAAATAAAGTTAAAACAGTCACTGCATAGCGGCTGTACGACGAACTTCTCACGCAAATGAATAGCGAATGGGAAAAGTTGTGGAGAAAAATGATGTCCCGTTCGACTAGGGACTATTGTTTGAGAACGTATTCGTTTGCTGTTAAGATATTTTTGTTTTGCAGGCATTAATCAAAAGGAGTAATTAATTAATATGTTTAATAGTAAAGGGCCTAAAGAAGGTCGTACATTTTAATTATTGCGAGTATGACTTTTAATAAATATGTATTTGCATTCTAATTTCCTAAAATCTGTTTTTAAAAATGTATTCTTAAAGACTATTTTTTTCTAATTATTTATATTACTATTTGCTTCTTGTCGTTTGAGTGAAAATGGATCAAAAACCTTTAAAAATAATTTAGTAACTACAAAGAATTGCGACATTTCAAAGTAAATAAATGACAATAGCTAGAAAAGCAGTGTGTCTGCTAGTCTTCGGAAGATCTTCGGAGCGCAGTTAAGGCACTTCATTTCCAGATAGTTTGAAAGCGAGTCATTAAGTTGAATGAAACGTGAGGCAATAGGAACTTTGTTTTATAGCTTTACTTCACAAACAGTTAATAAAAACAGAGAAGTTTACAGTACTCACCGTTTTCGCCATTTGAGCGGAACCCGTGTCCGGATACTGGATTAAGGCTTGAAATGAATCTGAAAACAAAATGCATTATTTAACATCTTTGTGCATACTATTATTCCGGGCTAAGCTAAGGTAGTATATTAGTATTTGGGTAGAATTATTAATATTTACATAAATTGGTTTATTACACGATCACGCTCAAACGTTTCAAATCTCTTTTTAATAACCGCCGATGCAAAAAAAGCGTGTTATGACCAGTCTGTGTGTGTCTAAACGAACAAAATGATTATGCATTTTTTTTTGTTTGAACCGTGACGCTGATTGTGAGTCTTAGCTGTATAGCGTGGTGCTATGTTACTCTTGGTATTGAATATTCGAATTATTCTTTTCGCTTGGCGCGCAGCAAGGAGTTACATGAGAAAGGAGGCCGCACGCAATTCGCCACAGCTGGTATCCTAGTAGCTAGCTTGGCTAACCATTTATGAATAACTTTTCATACATCTATCGGAATGGTATTATCCCTTTATAGATATTTATTCTTATTTGTAATTAGTATGTTGTAAGGTTTTTAAATGGTCTTCAACTTTACTTGTACATATATATATATATATATATATATATATATATATATATATATATATTATACAAAAGATTCGAGAAATGGAAGTGCAAAGTTTTTTCACGCAACAAGAACGCATGCAAGCAAATATTTTCAGGAATAGTCAGGAAACAGTTTTTGGTGTAAATAAAATAATTACTATGTTGATTAAGTTCGACACTAAACTACAAATACAAATATATTTAACTAGTGACCCGCCCCGGCTTCGCACGGGTATAAAACATATATATAAACCTTCCTCTTCAATCACTCTATCTATTAAAAAAAAAACTCATCAAAATCAGTTGCGTAGTTTTAAAGATACAAAGGGATATAGGGACAGAGAAAGCGACTTTGTTTTATACATGTAGTGAAAATAAATTAACGATTTAAAACATAGATAAAAATATTTATAAAACTAGTATTTTGCTAAGAAAAGGGTTGTATGTAAGCCTTATTTACATACAAAAAGCTGTATATGAAATGTAGATATTCTATTAAATATTAATGATTTTATTAATGGCAATACACTATTAGGATGCAGGAAGGCATCATAAATATTCCCCTCGAGACACCTACGTACTCATAACCTGACCCCCATTGTTTATTCAAAGCATTTAGATAGATAGAGCATTAAATTACATCTAAAAACCATTTAAGTTTATGTTTCGAGTTAAATAGTTGAAGTATTTACGATCTCAAGCACTCGAATGTCAAAAGGAATTCACGACAGGTAATCTTGCCTACATCAAAGGTGAAATTGGCGCCCAATGTGAAGCGATATGATCCATCTTCGAGTTTGTCGAAACCTAACTCAGGTGCACCGCATTTATGTACACGAGAAAATACGAAGTTTCATGCAATTTCACCTTCACTGCAAACTTGGGTCTACAGTCATACGGAACTGTTGATTTAACTTTGCATCATTTGATATGTTTATGTGCAAGCACTTAACTAAATATTGTATGAGATGTGATGAGTTTTATCTACAGTTACAATAATATTTAGTGAACTTTGTTGCGAACCGACTGCGGATGAAGTGGCATACGTGATTATTTAAGTCGAAAATAGAAAATACTAAGAAAAAATAATTAAAATATTTCTTCACAAAGAGCATCTAAATGAGTAAAATAATCTTTTTGTTTAATGTGTTATTTTTCCTGTTTGAAAGCAATTGCTGAATATTTTCCAATTACTTTCAAACAATATTTATATAATTCGCTACACTTTGTTATATACTTATTTTCTCTTTCATTATTACCTGGGCCTATAAAATATGATAACCAAATGGGAATACTGCATGGCGTAAATGGAGAGTAACATTTCTTCTCATACATACTGAAATAGCCTTCAAAACTCATATTTTACTTAGACCCGCCTAGGAACATTAAAATGGAACGCAAAAAAGTCTTACGGCAAATTTGAGTTTTCATATAATTAGTTGGAAATAAGAAAACCGATTTCTCTTAATAATAAAGAAATAAAGATGAAACTACTTAATTTTGATTGTCTAATTAAATCTTTTGCTCAGTTATTTAAGAAATTGTATATCTGATATGAAGAAAAATGTTGTTTTGCAGTTTAGCACTTCTTCGTATTATTAATTTAAAATTATTGAACAACGGTAGGTATATTCAGATAAATTTTCTCCCTAGAGATTGATTTTAATTTCACCATACAAACCTTTAACTAAAGATGAAGCGGCCTTAGGACGTCATTAGGGCACGACTGCTTAGCTTCTGCTTTATTTACAATTATTTGGAGAGATAAGCGTGTAAGTAACCTATTTCTTTGTACATTTTGATAATATCAATCGAAAAAAAATTATAAACGGGTTTATGTTTCATTAATATGTATATGTATCTATTGAATGTATAGGTATATATTGAAAGTTATATAAAATTCAGGGAGTTTCGGTAGTAATTTTAAATCTCCTAAGTCTTTCGCTGGGTAAAAGGTTAAGTTCGCAATGTAAATTTAAGCGAGATGCTTCCGCCCAGCCGATTACAGTATAATATGATATCTTAAATCTCAGCTTTCCTTTAGCTGTCAAACTTGAATGCACCCGCAATTTGCGCTCTTTCATTTCGTTAACACTCGAGACATTTTGCATTAAAAAGACTTAATCATTTGAATTTCAATGCCTCTAAGTGCCTGCGTAATATGGAGCAAAATTATACAAATCGTCCAAAATTAGGACAGTTTAAAAAGAAAATTCGTGAAAAGTTTTAAAAATTTGTATATGGTCTTCATCATTAGGTATACAAAATCACTACAATATACTCAATAAATAACCTTGGTCTAGTCACACGATTAGTGATAAACTATGATAAATTATTAAAATCAAAAGACCATATATTAATTGAAAGAAGTCAAATAACATTAGTAGCGGATTCGAAAGCTTAATTACGTGGATCCAGCGGACATAGACACGACATGTACCACAAACAAGGGACGAATAATAATTGTAGCGGTCTGGTACACCTTAATAAAGCCAATCGGGTTGGGGGAGAGGGTGGGATTACGGCCACGCTCTCTTATTGAGATTTGTTCCGGGATTAGGATTGTGTATGATAGCGACTACCAAAGACAATAATATGGTTGTGAAATAATAATGTAGACATTATTGTATCGTTTGTCTGCTTAGTTGTTTTTCTTAATCAGTATGTATCGGTATCTATAACTTCCGATTAAATATCTATATTAAACAAAAAATTAACTAAAACTAAATTAACTGTACTAAATTTTTTTTATAGTAGAATTAGTGTCTAATGTTAACGGTAAAATATAATTTCATAAGGGACCATGAAAATCAATTTATATTGTTCTTAATTTTTGTCATCTGATTAATCTTCATTAAATTTATCTTTGATAAAGGAAAACAATAACAGTAAGACCTTACGAACCAGTTTAATTTTTTTTCCCTTAGGAACCTACTTGAGATATCATCCGTTTCCCAAGTTTTTGCTAAAACTGAGAGGGTTACATTGTAATCACAATGAACTCAAAAATAAGCACTTTATTTTGTTGTAATGGTTAAAATAATTAAATCGAAAGACTCCGGACGTAAGTCACTAACAATAATTAAACATTCATCTTCAAACTCGTAGCAGATTTCGGAGGCTGACGCCTTTATTAATTGTAATATGATAAAAACTTGTAGAATATTCATTAGATAAACTCTGGAAACTTAGGGAAATAACGAGCCGAAACACCATGAATCCAAATTCAGTAACTTCTAAATGGTTTGAGTAAAGTATTTTCGGGCGCGTTAATAAATTGAAAACATTTTGCTACTCAATCGAAAATCGTATATGTTTAATTTGACAAATTTAAATTTAATAAAGTTTGCAACTTTCTTGGGAATAGGGTTCGTTTCCAATTCGTTAATTAAACATTTCATTAGATATATTTTACAGAAATATATAATGTTACTTGTAAGATGCTGACTTTATAATATTTTAAATAGATTAGTTTATTTCTTGTATATATTGTTATATGTATATATTCTTGTTTAGTATAATATTCTTATCTAATATTTTCGCATTTACCCATGCTTAATTTATATAGATTCATACAACAGAAAATAGGGTGTTTTGTCCTAACTCCTTATTAATGTTCTCAAATCCATATCACTTCTGTGGCTACAAAGGTGGGCTTACAAACATCTGATCCGCTTTGGTAGACGCAAAAGTAAACTACTTGCAAGTAAAGAAAGTGATCAGTTAAATTAAATGCGATTTCTCACTAACAAAAAAATTGTCTCACTGAATATTTAAAACAGATATGAGACGTTACACATAGAAATGCATTTCGAAATGGGATTCATCTTCAGAATAAATGTTGAACTGCAGACAAAGCTTTTACAATTGGACAATGACGAATGCGGTAAAAAAGCAAACAACCGTTTCGGAAGAGCAAGGGTAGCCGGCGACGCTCGGAAATTGGAAACTCTGCATTAGCGGAGGTGTCCCGATACTGTAGACTTGTAGAGTTATGAGCACTTATAACACAGCCACGATTAGAAAGCCCTTGCGACGTATAGGTGTGCCATAAACATCGTAATTGACGTCATTGGAATTAGAAATTTTTGTAGATGTTATATACAATATATAGATAACTGATGCTACTTGCAGAAATCAACCAAAGGCGAAAATATGAAAGTCTCATGGATTCTTATATTTTCGTTCCTTTTGGAGTAGAGATTGAGTCTACAGAGACGTATTATTTCTATGAATGCGACCCTTTTTTTTACACGTACTTAGATGACTTTATGACATTATTAATACTTACGAAAATATTATAATACTAGCTGTCTCTATGACTTTAAAAGGAAATAATTATATATTACATTTCACGTAATACCTTATATTACGGGCAATCTGTCATAGCAGATAAGTGAAACATACAAGAAAACAGAAATAATTTCATATGATTTGTCACAGGCTATTCATGTAATTCTTAATTCAAATCAACCTAGCCTTCTTAAAACGACAGTGTTGTACCAACGCGATACAATGTATCGATTCCCGTAAAATAATAGCAAATTTCTAATGAAGTTTGCGTAGATGTCGAGCAGATATAACTTTGCATGCGTTATCTCGCGACGTGTCGCTTACTGAACAAATTAGATTACATATTTACATAGTTATAAATTTCGTATCAATTTAAGGTAGATGCTAAAATATATACATATAATAAAGAAACCACAACAAATCTGTACATAGAATATTTTTGGACGGTTCACTACTAGTATTTGGTAGTCAAAACATGTAGTATATATATAACAAAAACAATGTTTCATTGATATCATATTTTTAGGCATTACAGTAAAGTAAAAAGTGAAAGTAAAAAATATTACTTGTAACTACACAATATAACACCCTTCCTCCAATATTCTATACGTTTGGAGATCTACATAATGCTTATTTATAATTAGAAATGAACAGCGGTAGGGGTAAGGAAAGCTTATCAAATATGTACCTACCTCCTGTGTTCTGAATTTATTTAGGATATGCATGAGGGTGAGATTTAAATTTTAAACGGATTGTGCCCTTGGATTTTAGACTTGCTTTAATATTTTAATGGATTTTGAAAGGCCGCTATTACTAAACAAGTCTGATCGAAGAGACAATATTTATCTTTAAAAATACTGGACTGAGTTTCTTGGTTATTATTCTCAGTTATGGGCGCGTTTGACATAAAAATCAACGTAATAAGACAATTTTTTTACAGAATGTTTTCTGTCAATTCTTTTGAAATCAATTTGTAATTGGAAAATAAGTCGGGAGGAAAGTCTTAAATAATAAGTCTAACTTATGAGGAAAGATGAAGTGTATCGCGTATATGTGTTTAGTATCGTGGAGTATGATAACACATTGTAGATAAATGCATTAGTATGAATTTTTAAAGCGTTTTTATAAAAGCGAAATACTTAGTGCACGCAAATAAAAAATATTCGTATAAAATTAAGCTAACATTCATTTTCTTTGAAGCCGAGCGCGTCGGGCAATCGCAACAAAACGTTGCACTTTAGATTTAAAAGATCTTTCTAAAGACAATGAAACACGCTTATCCTAAGTACTTTTATGAGTATTTTATTTGCATTTGAGCAAGACTATAATTTTGTCTAGAAAAGTTTTATTTTGTTATTGTTTTTACAACAAAGCAGTTTTTAATTGTCGTTCTCAATTAAAAGTATGCTTTAAGTAGGTATTCACGCAACTATTTTATGTATTCAATTTCAACACATATTTTGAGTGTTTGTTTAGAATTCTGTCTCAAATTAGTGCTTTCATATTGAGATATATAATTATAATAAATATATTTTTCATAGCAGTGAGGCGATGTCGTTTTTCAGACGAGATCAAATCGAGTGCAGATAAAAGTAATTATCTCTAGCTTAGTTTTTAAAATTAAGGCTTTATATAAGTGGATTCTGGGACATAAATTACACCAAGTTTTTAGTAATACAAATATTGCTAAACTTACTGTTTTTCGTGAATGTAACAATTTTGAGTACTTTGCCATATCTCTGGAAGATTGAATAAAGCACATCCAGAACGATGGGGTACAGCATGTGCTCTATAATCACCCGTAACACTGTGTTGGGTCCTCCCTGAAAAAAGCCTTTAGTTAATTCTAAAATCATAAGTGAGAATATTAATTATTAAATTGCGTATAAGTGTTTATAAATACTATATATTATATAATTCTAAACTTCTTAATTATGTTTGTTTTAAAAATTATGTAGAGTTACATCAAAATAACACACAAGCTTAAAAATTTAGTTTTATATATAAGTAATTGTTACGGAGCTTAAATCTGCAAGTTTGGCTGTGTTATGAAAATAAAGGGTAATTAAATTAATATGACATGATACTTGAAAGATAATTAAAACTCACTAAATGTTATTAGTTTAATCAGAATTATGAAGTCGCGAATAAATTGACCATTATTTGAAAAAGCCTAGTGTGAAAGCGCAAAGACTTGTTATATAATATAAAATACATTAATATAATTCTATTTTAATCAAGGCCAGAATATAATAGGTATAATCAGTTTTAGAATGTGATTTATGGAGTGAGCTTATAATATAAAAGATGGTCTCCGTAATCAGCTTTGCTTTGGCAAGGTACTAAATAGATAATCCCACTTCGTCTCGCCTTATATCACCCTTAGGTAACATTTGGTTAAGCTCACCTAATGTATAGTATGTACACCTTTGCTCATAGTAAACTAGTAAGTGCAACGTTAGATTATTCTATAACCAAACTACACCAACACTTCGATTAGTTACAATAGGTTCTCTGTAAATGTTGTTTTTATTTTATGCCAAATTATCCATATTTATCTATTGTAGACAAGTTGACATCAGTGTTCAATGCGTGTTAGCTCGAAAATTCTGAGTTCGATTCTCAAAAAAATCATTGAATTCCAGGGGAGTGACCCTATCAGACGGAGATGTTTAACATAATAATATGACGTTCAATTTATAACTTACAATAACATACAATATTAATAGTTAATGTTTCATATATTACCTGTATTTCTGTTCCACCATTCGCCGGCTGAAGAACTGTGCCCGCACCTGCTACTAAAGCCGCACCAGCTGTGTTTGAGATGGCCTGAGCCGCCTGTAGCGCTGCCTGCGCTGAAGCCGACTGAAAACATTTGATATTACTATTTTTTTCTATTTATTCAATACATGAATTATTTATTAGATACATTCTGCTCACGCGGGTGTAAGTAGAAGTAAGTACTTTAAACGCGACGGCTGTCGGAATTCGCTCAAATTAGAGTACAAACCCAAAAATAAGACGTAGCGTATTGTTGGATAGTTTGTTATAAGATTAGTGTAAAAAAATATTATTCATAATTTAACTTCATCCCCCAACTCAATGACCTTACATTTTAAACATAAAAGTGCTAAAGGTCAAAGTTGTCATTTTTAAAATTTGGATATTATAATTATTTTAATCTTATGAATACGAATGTAATTTTGATGGTTATGTTGTAATATTTAGTTCATCAACTTAAATAATTTTGACGAGTTTGCTATAGAAGCTGAAAGGTCATGTGATTTTTAAATAAAGATAAAAATAACATAGGTACTTTTTTGGCCGAATTCCACAAGGATAAGATTGTCGGCAATAGTACAATAAAGTGGTGTACACAAAAAAACGAGCAAGAAATCAAGACTCAACAATGTATGGCGACATTACGGTCACGTAAGAAGAAAACGTGCTCTCTAATCTGTCGTAAGTCTTGCCACAATGGACGCAATACGAATGGGGCTATCTCAAACACGCACCTTGTCTCACAATATAACATTGACCCCAGCTAACAAAGGTTCCCATAAACTTATTTTGTATCGTCGACTACTATGCTGAAGGAAGGGTAAGAAATGCATCATTATTATAGACAAATGTAGATACAACATTTATACGTTATTCTAAAACTAGCGATCCGCCCCGGCTTCGCATGGATATGTTCTACATATAAACTTTCCTCTTCAATCACTCTATCTATTAAAAAAAATCGCATAAAATCCGTTCCGTACTTTTAAAGAGTTTAGCATACCAAGGGATATAGGGACAGAGAAAGCGACTTGTTTTATACTATTTAGTGATAGTTATACCTAATAAATAACCAAAAGTAGAAAAATGAAATTACATGAAACTATTAGCTCGACCGCCTCCTTGGTCTAGTGGTAAGCGCGTGAACGTTACAACCGAGAGGTTCAATTCCCGGTGGAGATAAAACTCGGTCTGGTACTTGCCCTTAAAGAAAAAATCGATCAGTGAAACAGATGTGAAATGCATCTGCCCCATACCCCACTAGGGGACACGGGACTTCACACTAGGCTCAGAAAGTATCGCAATTTTTATAATAAACAATTCATAAATACAGAGAAAATATTTATATTACTTTTATTTATATTTAAATTACTGTCGTTATATTTAGATTACAGGACATGTATTACTACACAGACCATTTTTTTTAACAAAAATGTAAACACTATCCAAACAACAGCAGAATAAGCCTTAATAATATTAATGATTACCTATGAGCAATCAATATTGACATATTATATTATACATTTTTAAATGATAAAGCCTTTAAAATTATCTGACAACTTAGAGCGCGTTAAGTGTAACTCAAAAACAGGTGCAAAGCTACTTTGAAAGTGTTAACATATGTCACCAAGTGGGCACACTTTGATCCTACATTTTCGCATGGCTTTGTTTCCAACGGAGCTGACAGGCGCAGGTCAAACAAAAATAAGGCTTTAACCATGTCATAGTAAGCCTGCCATCGACAGCAAAGGCTTCGATACAAATTCGTATTGACTCAAAGTACCTTTATCCCTTTAAGTTTTTGTCCTTTAAACATTCTATTTGGTCCAGATATACTGCGGGTAGAAAGTACAACCAGATACATTTATTTTTAGACAAGCTGCGATAGAAAACATGACAAATGCTAGCTAAATAAAAGAATTAGAAAAAAGTACCAAATAAACAAAATTCAAATCCTAGCACAGTCTAGAAAAGAAAAACATAATTATAATTGCCTGTAATATAAACGAATAAAAAGTATGATTTAATCAAAATTTATTTTTATTAATAATACGGCGCCTATAAAATTGTGTGCTTTACAATTATTTAACTATAGGTATTAAAGAATACGAAAAAATCAAATAAATTGTTTTGTAAAATAATTTTAATCGGGTATAAACTGTTTATTACTTTAATGGTACTTATCAGATTATGTCAAACTCACATGCGCTGCGAAAAATCATTGAAAAGTTCATTTTAAAATCGCGTGTTCCGAAACAAAGCCTTTACAAAGAGAAAAATGTGTACCTACAAAGGCGCCTTACAAAAACTGTTTGTCAAAGGTAAAAATGATTGTGAGTGGAATTTCTTTTAAAATGTTCTCCTTGTAAGTAGTGCCAAACTCGGGGTTATTTAAGAGAACTTATTCGCAGGACGCAATCTTTCAAGTCGGCTACTGGCAGACGACAAAATAACTTTCTATTGGAGAGTTCTATTCAGCGACCACAAAAACCTTTTTGCATCGCATGATTGATCAAAGCCTTCGCTACACTAAAAATGCATCAGTGCTTATTGAAACTGATGTGAATTTTATTTGAAGTAAATATTTTTCATTTCTTTTCAATTGAAATGCTATAAATAGGGATAAAGATTAGTCACTATTTAATACTAAATTTTTTACAATTATTAATCCATATTAAAACCAACTGGGATGAATTACTTGCTTTCGAGTATATTGTAGAAAACAGAGGTGATTGGTAGTACGTGGGTGAATGTCATTGTATCTACGAATACGGTTTTATATAGAATTTACAAATTATTCGGTTCGTTGTAATTCTATTGTATTAATAATAAAATATATACATATATGTAACTAAAATATATATAAAAAAGAAAATGTTATAAGAAAATCGTATTATTAAACATCGGCATGTATTGTCAGAAATAATGATGACACAGACGTACGTCAAAATAATATAGTGTCGGACAATTAATGTAATTCATAAACCAGTATCCATATATAATTTTCAAGGAACTAAGGGATCCAGATGGGGATCGTGGGGATCATAATCTTCGTCGGTGTTTGCCTAGAGCTTAAATATCTTATTAATATTTTTATTTTCGATACTGAACTGTAATGGAAATACTGAAATTTAACATTAAGTAATCATAAGCACATCTAATCAAACTGTCATCATACTATTATTAAACAGTTAAATACATGAAGATGAGCTCCTCAAACACGTATAGATCGCAAATAGACAATAGGAGTGTAGTTGTATCCGTTTTGAGTTTAATCATCACATTAATTAGCAATTCTGTTTACTCTGACGCTTGTTTGCAATACCGACAATTAGATCAAACATTATATCATTAGTTAACAAACATTGTTTGTTTTGGTAATATTTCGTCTTCTTAGAGAATATTAGAAGGAAGTAAGAAATAATACTTCAATCTTAATAGTAAAGTTATCCCTAAAATAAAAATGTGAAAACCTGTAATTATTAGTAGCATGGGGCTGACAGATTATTGCATTTACCTAATTCACTATTTTTCTATAAAGGCAACAGAAGCATTATTTTATTTCCCAAGTAAGATATGTTAAATTCCCTGTAAATGCGTGAATCACTCAGGGACCATTGTTATTACCAAAAATATAATAAGTGCTAATTATTTATATCAATTAGTAATATAAATTATATGACGTACAATTTTAATTTTAGTTTTATGGTTTTACACGTGAGAAATACATAATGCGCTTCCTTTGATTTGACTAATGGCCTTTATTCTTGTCCATCCCGGAAATATAGATAATATTATTTTTATTACGGAACTAGCGACTCGCCCCGGCTTTGCACGGGTATAAAACATTTATAACTCTTCAATCACTCTATCTATAAAAAAACCGTATCAATATTCGTTGCGTAGTTTTAAAGATTTAAGCATATACCAAGGGATATAGGGAAAGAAAAAGCGACTTTGTTTTATACTATGTAGTGAAGAAGCTTATTATATAGATAAAATATTATTTAAAATGAGCAATGAAGTATACAACATAAGAATTACAGCATCTTACAAATGTATTATTTATTGAAGTCTAAAAGCCGCTTATCGATGTTCACTTAATGTTTCACTCACATAAGCCTACGCATATACATTTTTTACAGAATGTTACTAAAGGTAAAAGTCGAAAATTGTAGAATAATATTTCTTATAATTGTATTGTTTTAAATTTTTTATGTAATAATTTTTAATTTAAATGGTGACTGCAGCTTTTAATTATATTTGTAATTTTATTTTATTAATCTTAGCCTGTGAATTTGTCGTGTCTGAAGTATTATAAGTGCATAAGTAGTGTTTTGAAGTTTCTTGTTAGTGAAATAATTTTAAAATCGGTCCTGTAGTGTTTGAGTTTTTTTACAATTAGATAATATTACATATATAACATTTGGATTATCAACTTCATCAATAGTATAGTTGATTAAATCGTCAGGCTATTATTTCTAAGTGATAGAAAAGGTTATTTATTCTTAATTAAGTTGTTAAGGTTTCCAATTTCACTTCTAATTTCTATTCGATATTATAAACCGTAAAGTGAATTTAGGGTGTGTTCTATAGGTTACGCGGATAAACGAAACTAATTAAGCGTTTTAATTAATCCAACATTGGGGTGCTGTATTACACGAATTATTGATTCCCCTTTACCGAATCTTAGGGAGATACCAAGACTCACTTTATCTATTGCGAGTTCTTATTAGTTTCCTACTTTTATTATGGTATAAACTTAGTCCAATTATAACTTTGCGGATGGGGCAGTAAAATAAAATAAATTACTCGTACGAAAACATAAAAAGGGTTGTGTTATTTTTAGTAACGGAGACGTTGAAAGACGTTAGTTTTATACGAAAAAAAAAAAAATGAAATATATTTAAGCTAAGTTAATCATCTCCGGGACGTACTAATTATGATTTGTGCAACTCCGCTTTGAAAAGGAACAATTATGAACTTAACTAAGCTTTTAAATAACATTTTTAATTTTGAGCTTATGACTTCTTATATTTTGCTAAATAAATAAATCGAATATGGTTTTGATTAAGGGGCTACCATAAGAGGCTACGGTGAATGTTGCTGTTTTCAACTCCAATAAAGTAGGTGTAAACATAGTACCAGAACTCAGAAAACGATATATTTTGTAGAATGGTATTTATTCTTTACTTTCGTCTCCTTGAAATTTCGAAAATATAAATAAAGTGATTTCTGAAATTTCCTGAACCCCTTTACTCCTGCTAAAATCCATATAGGTTCTGTCTTTGCGCGTCGGAAAGACATGATTTTAGTTTTCTTTATTAGTTGACAATAGTGTACGTTATAATTTCGTCAGACCCGTTTTTTAGTCAAGTATGTAGTTTTTGAAAAAAATGCATAATTCACTGCCCAGCGCGAATCTAGGTTCGTATTGCTCTGCGCGGGAGACGGGCGGTAGTCGCCGCTAGGCTTTCGGACGGGGAGCTTGTGTCTTTCAACGCTGCGCCCGCGAGAAAAATAATAAATTATAATCACGTATCTTTCAAAAATCATTACACACGACAAGCTAAATATGATAAAATAAATGTAATGCGTTGTGTAAAATGTATAATGGAGATTTTTATATATTAATAAGGCTTTTCAATATCATAATAAAAGCAAAATAACAAAATAATTTCAATTTAAATTTTGCAAAAATTGTATCTAAAACTAAATTTAAAAAACTAATATTTCGAGGTAACTGTAATGTAATAATTATGAATAAATTGAAGGTGGAGCTATGTGCATACGACTTCCCCTGCTTCACCCCCTCAAACATGAAAAAGCTAGCTTCTTACCGCGCCTTAAGTATTAGTACTCTTTTAATGGTTAAAGAAATAAATAAAAAATAAATAGATACAAATATTTTTTAAATGGACATTTAAAGCATAAAGTCGGCCAGAAATATGAGTTTAATAAAACCTTCAACAGTTTGGCGTGTTCGTGTGTATGTCTCTGCTATCGCAGCTCCTAAACAAATAGACTGATTTCGAAAAGGTTTTAGGTTTAAAGATTTTGTGTTCGAAAGCTGACGTGATCTCTTAGCTACAATTTATGAACATCTCTTCATCAATTCATGAGATATTTTTTGAGGTTTTATTATTGTCTTCAATTTCACTTGTGACATTTTTTAGATATATATGTAAATAAGAATATAAATATTTATTTAAATCGATTTTCTGTAAGTTGGACATCACGAAAAGTTAATATTGGTTTATTGGAACTTGATTTTTCCATAAATTCTGTTTGTCGATTTGCACACGCATATTTATTTCTTCGAATGTCCACGTTGAAACATTCAACGAACAATGAATTCACTCTCGGCACTCCAACCATACATCATTCGTAGTTCACTAACTCAATCAAATCTGTGCAACGTACGAATCCTAACATGTATGCGGGCAGTGAATATTGTTATACAAATGCAACGATTATAACGTATGCAAGGATTCCGTCTAACTAATCTAAAACCTAATAATTTTTAGCCGCAACAGACGGCTATACACTGACTGAAAATCGTGTCTTATTAGTTAAAAATTACGAATTTCATAAGCATTGAGTAAAAATTTGTCAATTTAATATTACAAACACACCAATTTACTTTATAATAAATATTGCAGTAGCTGTCAGTGAGTTATAATGAGGTATGAATAAGTTATTGAAATATAAGGATTACGTATGTATTGTGTTGTATTAGTACTCACCGCGTTGCTATGTGTTTGGTCGGTTTTGAGCTCTTTGTGATTTGAGAATTGTACATAGACTGCGCGCCCCCGCAATTGCGCGACGCAGCCACCGAAGTATGCGACCATCGCGACAGCTGATATCTCTTCTGCCATCTCTAAGAAAGCCTGAAAAAAATAAAATTAAACATTAAATATCGGATGAGTGAACTGGGAGTAATTTTGCAAGTGGCTTTACTTAAGATTATTTTCTTAAATTACTACAGCAATCAATCGCGAGTTAAAATCTATCAAAATCAGTTCAAATTTCAATAATATTTTGTCACTAGCTTTTTTATATGCAATCCAATGTAACTCACGTGAAAGCCATGTGATTTATTAAGTGATTAATCAGATTTTCGAAAACTGTGCGAAGTCAAGTCTTATGAAGAAATTAAGTTTTCTTTGTTTAATTTATATTTTAACCGCCCTTAATTTCACAAATTCTTCCAATTTTTAAAATAATTGTAAAGGTATTTGAAGCAGAGAACATGTCTAAAAAATAAGAATCTTTTGTCACGCTTTAAAAGTGGCATAGCTAACCCAACTTTATTTTAAAGGTGCAG
Organism: Aporia crataegi; assembly: GCA_912999735.1. NCBI lineage: Eukaryota > Metazoa > Arthropoda > Insecta > Lepidoptera > Pieridae > Aporia > Aporia crataegi. The sequence continues at coordinate 2,625,434 of OU538742.1, forward strand.
ACGTAACAACTAACATCTTAGTAGAAAATAATAATTTATTAAATAAAACTATATATTATGGAAAATGATTCAACAGCATCTAGGACTACCGAACAATATTCCACTCCAATTTCACGAGAACGCAAGATATAAATAATGATAAGTACAATAGAAATGAAAGAACATAAATTGAGTAGCTCGAGCTACGACAACTATCACCTAATCTAATCGAATATACCGGAGTCGGGAGGGTAATATATGGGAATGAAAGATGACGCGTCGAGAGCTCTCCCTCTCGAGTTTGTCGTTTGTATATTTATTCGTACGTAACATCTAATTCTATGATGCGTAATTCTATGGCATAGCACGTGAATTTTAATAAAATCTTCAAAACGATTTTGTAATATAAATGTATTTCAAATATTAGTTAAATTGATAACACATTTTCGGAATATCCTTTAGCGTTAAATTTCACTAGATATTGCTTAACAATGTTGCGTTAACGTAGCGTTAACAAGGTTTTGTATGTAGCACCGTAGGCTGCAATTAATCGGCTCTAGCGAGGTCGGGCATATATAAACTCGACAACCAAACAACAAGACTGATTCGCCACACGTGTACTGCGTGATTCTCTAAATGTGTTATGATTTCCCCGATTTTCATAGAGAGAATTTCCCAGCACCCATTTACGGGTAGCGCGGCTTAAAACCGCAGGATTCTGCTTTTGGCATTTGAACATAGCTGGTCGGTAAATACACCAGTAACGGACCGTGCAGTTAGCCGCAAATTAAATAGAATTTGTCTGCTACTAATTAAAAACTAAATATACAGTAGTGGGAGGTAACCGACAAATTTTAGCACTCTTAACTCAAGGTGGTTTATTTAAAATATGTTTATCTTAAAATAAATGCTTTACTTTTTAATATTAATAAATATTTATTTAAAATTTATTGATTAAAAATTAATAATGTATAAAGATATATTTTGAAAAAAGTTAAATTACTAAAAATAATATAAAACTGAATCAAAGTTTGTTTTTAAGCACCAAAAATAAATACATTTAATTAAACGTATTTATTTATTGTTAATTTTTATCTAATCTTACATGTGACCATGTAAATGATATTACGTGTAATAAACTTATCTTAAGTAATTAGTTGTGTTAAATCGGACATATAAAAAAAATCATTTAGAAACATTAGTTTCAAATACTATCACATTCAGGTTAATTCGTGCACAAATTCGAGCTAAATGATAGCACACAAATTAATGAACGCACAGTAGCCGATCGTAAAATGGTGTCAACGGCTCTTCGTTTTAATCACCGAGAGTGGAGGCGATTGTCCACTCACATCGATGTTTGCCCACCTCTCGATGGATGGCTTTTTAACTCAACCAGGCTTCAGTTACTATTAACAATGATACTTTTCATCATCAATCAAAGTGCACTTCCTGCTTATAAGGAGTAATTGAAAACATAAGAGCTGCAGTATTACTTAGTGTAGATGGAGTCTTGACCTTGTTTAGATCATAATTAGTCCTAGTATACTATTCATTGTATAAAAATTTAAGGTGAAGGTCATAGAGTTTGTACTATGATGTATGATGATATCACTTGCTCATACATCATAGAGTTTTTACTATGCATGAGCAAAAAAAACTGTAGTATTAGTTCCATATTTAAATATCTACAGTAAGTTAGGAGATAGTCTAAAATTACATTTATGATGACTTATGAAACGATAACGCCATATTCTAGCCATAAGAGTAAATTGCTTGAAACGTTTGATGATAAAAGAAAATAAAAATCACTTTTCCGAGTGAAGATGTTAAAATTTAAATCCCAGCAAATCCGTTGACTTGAGATTTTAAAAGTTGCACCTCGAACGAAGAAGTGAAAAGGTTGGGAAAATTGTATAACAAAAAGCGAGAAGGCTATGACCGTTCATAAAAGGGGATTTGACTTATATTTTGTGCTGTAGGTGGGAAATTGTTTTCTTGCGCGGTACAATTTATGCGAATGTCATACGGGCTATTTATTAAACGGGATAACATTGTCATAGAATCTGTCTTGCTGTTTGCGCGTAATAAGATTCTGTTTTTTATCTTACATTCCAACTGTAAAGTAATTTTTAAATGTCAGCTGCGACACATAAATTCTCATAGGTGCGCGTTCATCTGCGCTCGTGCTATATGATTAACGATTTATTCGAATTTCGAACACTCATTAAAAATTAAAAATATTACCAAAAAAGTTGCAATTTACTTAAACTCATTTTATCTCAAAGTCAATTGAAGGATCCAAGCGAAAGCTAAACAAACTTTACTAATGTCTGCTAATACGGAGTTAAATTTTCTGAAAGTTTACAAGAGTCAGCGCTTCTTGGCTATTTATTTTATATATCCAAAAAAAAATTATTTCGAAAGAGATTTTAGTCACACAGACAAATGTAATTATGGCAAAACATGATTTAACTTTAATAAAAAAAAAAACAATTAGAATATTATATTAGTTCAAAAAAGTTTTTTAAAGTTCAAGTAAAAGCTTTTCGACAAAACACAAAGCACTAGACGCCTCAATCCAAACAGTTATTTCGATGACTTAATAATTTATGTAACAGATGTAGCGACTAGAAAAAAATGTTTTAATTCAGTGAGTGTGCTAGTGTTAATGACAAAGAGCAGAAAACAAGTAGGTCTGCCAACAATGTGCGGCCTATTTGCAGAAGCGTCACCCACTTGTTGTATTTCCGGGCAAGCTTCATTGTGACCAGTTACATGGCCGAGTTAATATAATAAATAAGGGTTGACTATTGTTGTTCGTAGTTTTGCATTTTTTGTATTAAAGTATATCTTAGGAAAGGAGGAAGTAAATTAAAGGTGATTATATGTTATGTTATGATTTACTTTGGCAACGGATCGTAGCAAATACGTGGCAGTTAACATGCAACTTACAGTACAATCAACTTATCTGTTCAGTAGAGGACGTCGCCCGTATAGCTTTTATTTATTAAGGAAAATAGTGTGATACAAGTTAAAACCATAACCATGCGGTGCAATTCCTTAATTGTTGGTTTAACAATAAATAACATTTCATTAAGACTGTTATCGGCAAGGCTTTTGCATTTAAAACAGTTTGAGATCGTATCCTCTTACAGTAAATAATTGTAGTTATTGGTTTTCTGCTCGATACGGCTACTTTGAAACTGCTAACTAGTTGCTTCTGTTCGGATTATCCACGGAACTTTAGAAAATATTAGAATCGTTGCAGTAAAGATAACGGGACTCATTAATAGAACTTTTTAGTTTGCTGTTTAGTATCTCATATTTCTTCCTTAACAAGCTTGATAGTTTAGTGTACACCAATGGTGGATGGCAAACAAAATGTATTTAATTACCAATTAGAAAAAATACGCAATTTATATGTAAGGCGACTTTTCACAACAAATCCATCACCATTTCCCTACTGAAATAGTTATATTAGTAATATGGTGAATATAAATTAAAAAATAAAATCTTCTTAGGTCTATGTTTTTTTCTAGCAGATGCGGAGCCTAATGTGTTTCGCCGCAACACAGTTTTAACTAGTGCGGACGGTAGATTTCATTTGATTGATCACTTTTTTCGCTCGAAATACTTTCAATGTTTTACTTTGGCATTTAACTATTACCTACCCACTTATGCAAATAAATATATAGGTAAATAAATCTTAGATAATAAGTTATAATATAAGAGCTTAACAGTGTAATCATCCATTTTGTTCAATAAACTTTTTTCTATTTCTATTAATTACATTTCAGTTTTGACTTTCTAGATCTTTTAAAATGTTGACAATTGCTATATAAAATGTATGATATTGAATTCATATTTTCGTACTTTAATTTCAGTAATAATCGAAATATTTGAGCAGCAGGAAACTCTTAATACTGTAACCTAATTACCATAGCGATAGGGGGGAAAATAGAATGTCTATTGTAATTTATCCCATGCTTACATTGCTAAGTAAATTGCTTATTTATGGCTGTAATATGAAAATGTTGATATTCACAAATAATACCAAGTTATCTCGTTATATATCTCAAAGTGAAGCCTTCAGGCAGCGGGAGGTTTAGTTGCAAATATTACAAAGTTAGATACGAAACTGCAACGATATACCGTTGAACTGATTACATACGAGTTCGTCAAGAAGTACATTAGTTTATTTCCAAGATGGATAAATTATTTAAGACCCGCTAAGTCAAAACTTATTTGGATTCTTACCCAAATACCCAATGCACCTCTTGGTGCTTGTATGGTTTTTAATAAAGGAAATGATATACCTAGTTTATTTTAATTTGGTGTATGATATCTCTGTAATATGTTTAGCTAGATATTTCTCAACATAATGATAAGTGTCATATAAAAGTAAATGTTTTCCAATAATTTAAATCTCTTTGAATACTTATTTTCATACTTTATACTCATATAATGCTATAATGAGTCTTTTGTATAAATGCAGTTTGTAAATAGAAAAAATTATGTACCTAAGTTAAGCGAAAATATTGAGATTAATTAAGATTGCGCCATTTAAAATAGGAAGACGTGAAAAACGTGTTTTATCATGTTTCTTATAGCTGAAGTTTCTTTTACCTGATTTTTTCCTTTGAGCACCAACACATTAGTCACTCTGCCAAAGGGCAGACCCAACTGAATAATCTCCGCTTCTGTCGTTTCATTTGGTATGTTCCGTATATGTATAACTCGGGACGGTTTGCCAACATTCTGTTCCAACTTTACCTGAAACAATAAATATTTTATTAGAACCTCAAATACTTTTAATTTTTTTCTGAGTTTAATGACATTACTATAAATATATAATGATATATATGTCATATTATAAGTCTTGTTTATGCCACGAAATAATCAGAGTAGAATCAAACTTGCTGATTCTGATAGCCCTAGAATGAAATACACCCTCATCAAAATTATTAAGTCTTAAATAATACAATAAAATAATAATCTCAAAAGCGTCCCGTTTACGTACATTGTTTAATGGAGAGTTATGTCTAAACGGCGTACAAAATGACCGCTCTAAATACATAAATAAACCTAGTATTCACGAGTTGGTTGGATAATTGAAAAGTCGATGTAGTATAATTGCCGAGGCTTATCGGTCCGACCCGATGGGGGCGCTATTGTTCCCGGGAGAGCCTTTTGATTACGCCGACCCGCCAATATAATGTAGCCTTGTATGACACTCCACTTGCCATTCACGAAAAAAAATACTTTATTATTTTAGACAATTTAACAACATAATGCTTCAACCTCGGACATTTTCAAAATGATAAAAACTGATTTGTTTTTTTCTTTATTATGGTTGTAAAGTCAGATGCAACTAGAAATATTAATAGGTACCTCTCGTTTTTCAGTCAGAAAATAAATTTTGTGGTATTTAAATCGAAATATTTTCTCTGCACGCACTAAGAGTTTAAAAATAGTTTCAACATACTTAGCGATGATAGTAGATATTTGTACTAGCGACCCAACTACTTCGACATAAGTGCAAGTTTTTGTTTATACTTTGTAGGTGTACCCGTATATAATACATATATATTTAAAAAATTCTCAAGCTAAACAAACAATATTTAAAAAATATGAAATCTTTAATAATAATAAAAACTTCCACTTTAGATTGTTGCAAAGTTTTAAACTGTGACATCTAGTACTGAAAATTAACTGACAAAGTATGGTGCGGATCATTTACTCTACTTAAGTATTTAAGATCGTAAGAAGGGGAAACTTTTTACAAATGACTTTATGTAACAAAGTTGTTAGGATAGCGAGATTTGGAACATTTACCCGACTGCCTCCTTTTATCGACAAATGAACATTTCGATATGCTAGTCTATTAGTTGATCATTGTCAGGTTACACAAAAGCGAACTATCTCGATAGTGGCTAAAAGTCGCAAAGTTTTCCGAGTTTCCACATTTTTCACTTACGACTTAAGCGTTTATTCCACACGGAATGATTAATGATTCTCCTTTTATTTACTCTCTTTATCAATGTGGTCAATGGATTTACTCACGATAAATTGAAAGTCTAATGCGAATTATTCTCCTTTAAGTTGGAAATAATTAAATTTATAATAATTCATTACTATAGCGAAAATCTTGATATTGTTATAGACTAAAAGTAGGCTACTCATATTCAATGTCCGTGTCTTGTCTTTACTAAATATTGCTAAAGTAAGTTTTTCAGGGTAAATATATAATACGTACGTAATTATTTTTATATTTACAATATATTCGTGAGGATAACATAAATTTATGCTTAGTATAGAATATACATTTAAATAAACTTAAAAATATGTGAGAATTGCCTTACACATTTCTGTGTTGGTTGAAATAATTATTTTCTCTACAGGCAAGTAGATGATCAGTCTTCTGTGCCTACCTAACCAAAGCTCCCTGAGGTCCTTGTTTTGAATCCCAGGACCTCAGGTGTAAATCTGGCGGTTAAAAACAAAAAAATAAAAATTATAAAAATATAACTTGAGTTATAACTAACAAATTTATACAAAAAATAACATTCGAGAATATATAATACGACATTTATTTAATAAAACCTTAACTAAAATCCATCCAATAATTTTGTGTTCCAACAATTCGAATCCGTAACAATCGACATCAAAAGAAGCAAATCTCCGTAAGTAAATAAATAAAAAATATTTCATCCAAACTCACTTGCAAAGGGAAGAATAAATCGCGGAGCACGTTCGCCCACCTTAAGGGTACATTTCAGTATTTTCTCTGCTCGCGAATGAAAACAAGTGGCACGTAAAACGTAAAGAAGGACATTGCTTTCGTCGGGTCAGAAAATCTACGAACGATTTTCACATCGGACACTTTAAATCATTTGCTTCGTCTCACATTTCACCCATAAATATTAAATCTTGTCTTGATAGAAAAAAGAGATCGTATGACATTTTCCTCAGAGAATTTCCTGGAATCGGTCAATTTTCCCGACGATCGCGCCGATCGTATTTATTAAAATATTATTTTTCACTTGCCCGCACTCAGAATATAGATGATACACTTCATTGTCTATCATTTTACGATTTATAATATAAAAGGTTTTCTTTATTAAGTGAAACTGAACTAATATCATACAAACAGTAAATTCCCTTGATTCTTTAATGCAAAATTGGAAGGCATAGGCGTCTAATTCCCTAACACTACGCATACTACGATAAAACCGGTTTATGAATACCTATATATTATAAATTTTATGAATGTAATATATGTCATCTAAATTCTTATACAATAAATAGTTAGAAATATTATAAAAATTAACACTCTTTAAATAATATCTTTTGATTGAATTCACTTTGCTGATACTGAAGTTGCGGAACTTTTAATTGGCAGGCCACAAGTTATTGTAATCAAATAGACGTCTTGACTTGCAAATTGCACGAGACATCAAAACTTGTAATTAAAAGATTCATTAAATAGAAATGTGGCTTGATTATTGTAATTTCAATAACTTAATAGATTATTTAATATTATTTATATAAAGATTTAATATAAGTTAGTCGAAAATAATACAAAAAATATTGTTTAAATAACTCAGACCTTGTTATTTCAGTTTTTCAATAGTCAGTCGATGACAAAAGCAATGATTATATCACGCCGATAGTTGAATGATATAATGGTGTTTTAAAGCCATCAAAATTAGTATTTAATTATATCGTCTTTAATATATAAAGTAAATCGATACCAGTAACAATTTTTTAGAGGTCATAGACAGTGTTTTTATATCATGGACTCTAGCTTATGTAAATTATTAATGTTATCACGCAAGAAATACTAAAATAATTAGGAGGTATTCAGATTTATATTGTGGTAATTGTGAAGATATAATACTTTACGCTTAGAAGCAAAGTTATTTTCAAATGGTATAAAGTCGAAGAGATTCATTAAATAAATAATGTATTCAGTAATATATATACACACCGGAACGATTTCCGGATCTACGAGTAATCTAGAATTTACTGTATTTCAGACTAGGGCTTAAATTTGGAGATATTAAGGATTCGTTGCACTTAAGGGTAAGGACTACGCTAATTGATCTCCAATGAGAGGCGCTTTGTTTTTATGCTTCATCACAATAAGGAAAACCCACGGAAAATAAATTGTCACTTTACTTGGATATTAATGAGTCAGATAAAATAAGAGTGGCAATGTTTCTGTGTCATTCAATTATCATTACAATATTTTTTTTGAAATCCGTCAAATGACAGACAAAATGGATGAATTAGAGTAGCGTAATTTAAGCGAGTCCAATGGACTCTTAATGAATATTCAGAGTATCAAAGCAGAAGGGTGTCGCAAAAAGGCTGTTTAAATAATCTTTAAGGCAAAAAAACTGAAAGCAATCGTAAAACCAAAGAATAGCAAATAAATAAAGGACACGTCCCTATTTAATTATGAATTAGGGCCGGGCTGTAACGAGATCACAATGTAATTAAGATTACTGAGGCGAGGTTTTTTCCAGGACATTCTTAACAAATGGATAAATTGTTGGTCAAACTAATATTTACACAACGTTAAAAACGTTTTTCTTAAAACAAAACATTCTTATTTTTTATTTATTGTACGGTGAATTAATAGATTTAATATTATAAATAAATATTATTAACGAAAAAAGTATAACAGCAATTGATTTATATTATTTGTGATCTGTAACCTCATGTAACAAAAATATTAGTGTCTACGAAAGATAACGTGTTATACGAGTATGAACGTTTTTATTTCTTAGAAATCATCCAACTTTAATATTTATTGTAGCACCGAACAATGTATGTATGCCCCACCTCTGAAATACAATGAACCAACCTAGAAATGAAAAACCCAAATGGCAACAATGTTTATTTTTTCATTACAGTTGCATACCCTTTTTGTTTAGCTACAATTCTGTTTAAATACACAGTGTTCCACATTCTTTTAACTATCCAAACTTTTGCGGGAAATTTGTATACGAACACGTGTGTTTTTTATTGTATCGCTGTAAAAACTGAGTTGGTGCTATGAATTTATTATTTTACCGGTGCAACTGTTATTTATATCACTGTTACATCTTTATCATATAGAATAATATACAAATTTATATTAATATTACATGGCTGGACTACTCTCGAGTGACGTTGGCGATTGACAAGCAGACACGTGTGAATTCGCGCATAAAAACTTGTTATAATTTTATTTACAAGTAGATATTTGCCATCGTCGTAGTTGAGTTTTAGTATTGAATGAGAAAAATGACATTTAGACTCTAATAATAATTCAAATACATAATATACCAATTGCTCAATAGACTGGTCAATTATTATATTAAAGAACTGAGTGAAAGTTCTTCTCGTGACCACGGCCGTTGCAACACGGTCTAAACGTCGAACTAAATAAATAATGTTTCTTTGCGCGATAAGTCCCGCTATATTTAATAATAATGAGTTCAAATCGATAAAGTCCAAAGTTTATGATGGTCATTTATTTCCAGCCAATAACACCTATGAAAAAACTAGCAAGCGTTAGTCGCGTGTAAAGAAAAGTTATCAGCATGCTGAATATGATTATTTTTCTTGGTGATTTTGACATTTTATACTACATATAAATAGGTATCTTTATTATCAAATTTCCATCACGATACACGTAAACACAAAAGTAAATGATTCAAAGGATCCTTTGTTAAGCAACCCGGCGCCGATTATCAATTCAATTTGTACCCGATACGTAATAAGAACCATATTATATACTGTAAAATCCAAAAAGTCGGTGAAAGATTAATAAAATTTTGGTCTTAAAAGCCTCCAGGGATGTCCCTTTACGACATGCTGGATCTTTACGAGAGCCTCTTTCATTTAATACCTCGCTTTTATATCCATTTACAATATGTATGCCAAGATAATTATGAACTTTAGAGATTTATTTATTTCAGTGCTTTGTAATGTTATTATAAAAAGGTTCAGGCATTACCTTGAGGCAAAATCTGAACTCGCTAATGCCAAAGTGTTAAGCAAATTAAATAAAGATATACTAATGTTAATTTTATATAAATAATTTAAACATAAATACTAAATGTCTGTAGGTATGTATAGGTACATGTTATAGATAAACGTTTGAATCTTGGGGAAGTTAATAAAAATACTCTATTGCAGAATTAAAGACTATCATCATCGCATATACTCCTGGTCTATTAAATAATATGTAATAAAGTTCATTGTGCACCGAGTAGGCAAAGTGACCCATTACAACGAGGGTTTATTTAGGCATTCAACACATACAAGCGAAATCACGAGTTATACACGGTATATCAAATTACGTCTATGAGGAAAATTGAGAAGAAAATATCAAATATCAAGAAAACATCACAAAGTAAAAGAACATTTTAAAATTATAACAACAAATCGAATTAAACATTTAATAAATTAAACCTAAGAAACTTTTATGTTTAGAATACTCTTAATTGCCATGAATATTTCATTTATATAAAGGCTCCACCATTTTTCAATTGTTTTTTTTATTATGATGAAAGTGTCACTCACCAGTGTAACAATAACTTTTCAAATATTTTTCTGCCTCTTAGCACTGAGTCATACACATTTTATCTGTCTATATTGGAAAGGCATAGTGTACTTTGTTTGTGTTTTATTGATATATCATATTACGTTGCTCTCACACGTTATATTCTATAGTAAGAAACTTACTTTTTTCGCAGCGGAATCTTGATTATTGTTATCAGCATGATGTGGAGCAGCGGGCGCCATAACGGTCACGCCACTCTGAGATAGAAGCTCGTCTGAGCCTCTCTGAAACAAAGAGAAATTAATTGAATTTAATTATTCATATAAAAGGAAAAGTACAGATTACCCTGGAGGGCTCTAGTACACTCGAATTCTGAAATTCCTTACAGTATTTGTTTAAAATAGCTAAGATCTTCCAGCGGTACTTTGCTGGCATTTTATGAATAACAAGTGTAAACTACACAAACTTATCAAACCTAATTTTTCTGTTAAATAACACAGAAATGTCTGATGTTGATTGACTGATGTCAGAAAACGGTAGTTTGTTGTTTCAAATGTAATAATTTATCTTAAAGACTTTTCATTAAACTCTTAACTTCATAATATATTTCAAATTCATCAAGTGAAGCCTTCGATATATGATTCGAAGTCGAAACTGCTATGACTCAAGGAATGGTCCTCGATTTGATGTATGGCCATAGCTTACAGTTTACTGTCGGAACTTAAATTTATAGTTGCACCCCTTAACAAAACTGTGACATAAATAAACCCTAACGTGTAAGTAACTGAGACAGATGTTCAGGAAATATGGACTCACACTAGATAGGAATATTAAAAATTATGATCCATATAGTAAAAACAAAATCACACATAATACATAACATATCAAAATTAAAAAATATTTAAACTTCACATAAGAATATTAAATCAAATCAAAATATGTTTAAAAGAGCGCCAAAATCTAGATTCCTACGGTAAGAAAAATTTGAATATACCAGAGATTTAGCGTTCCACTAACAATAACGATTTGATGGAACCTTCTTGGTGACATTAACCTCTTCCTTAAACTTTGCGCTGTATCATGATTAAGTGAAAAAAAAAAAAAATCATTACTTACTTTATTTATATAAAGTATTTTTCAAATTTCGAAATAGCGTTTTGAAGGAAGTCAATTGAATGTTGTAGATCGATTTCACATGGGAGAAATATCTATTTTGTAATCATTGATCAGAAAGAATTACTACCATTAAATAAATCACCTTATTTTTATATTGCATGCTCCACTCGGAAAAAAGAAATACATTAAATAAATAAGAGCCTCTGTTGTGGCCAATTTCGCTTTCACTTACTTTCAGAGCAAGGAGCGTTACGAGTGACATGTGGGTCTTTATTAAGTGTCTCAAGTGACGGATGCCAGATAGGCAGGTACCGTGTACCCTTGCATACCGATTAGCTAAACCCGATGAAAACGTGGAACACTACGAACATTGTATCGTTAAAAATCATAAAATTTTCACATAGATATTTCGAAAGTTTTGCCACGCGCATACTTTCTGTAGGTATTTTTATTTATGAAATGGTTAATGCTGTCATAGGGTATTTTATATTTCAGTATCGGGGCGTGGCAGTTGTCTGTTAGACACCGGGAGAAGATCTTAATCATTCAAGAACCTATTTCAATATTCAACTTCTTAAATTAGAATTTGGGAACTATAACTTGAACATATATTATATATATAATACCTTAAATAGAAATTGTATTGCAGGTATTTGTGGAAGATATTTATGACTTAAAACCGTATGAGCTTTTTAGGTGATCTGTCAAATTATTTAACAAAATAATTTATTAATGACATACCTCATAATAATTGAATATAAGTAAATCGTAATAATTTGAAATAAGTAATTTATAAGCTCTAAGCTAAAAATTAAACACTTAACATACGTCTCTAGTGAAAGGGGTTACAATCATAATATGATTTGCATATCTGATTATAGTAGACATTTTGATTTCATCCCTGTATACACATGTATATATTACATAAAGAATAAATTTGTACATTCGCCTTATTACGGCTCGTGATTTATATACCTGACACCGGTGTGTTTAACTGCCGTAGTCTGTCATTTCCTTGTCTTAAATTGAGATTGATCCAGTGAGCCTGACGTGTGCATTCGTGGGTCGGAAAGTTGTTTTTGTTTTCCTTCTTTCGTTTATTTTGATATCAAATAGAGTACAACATGTTATGAAAATAATTCATTCCTCAGTACAACTTTCTTTTATTATTACTTAAACAATTTTTTTTTAATTTTAACCGACCTTTTAACACCAAAAAGGAGGTTATCAATTCGACGTGTATTTTGTTTTTAGAACAAAAAATAGACAATGTTTCCAGTTACTTTATTACGTAAATCCTACTATAGGTACTAACTGTATTTAAATACATTAAATATTTATTTACAATAATGACATAAAATAACTAAGAATATATTATAACATTACAACAAAAAAATTAACTGAATTATATAATATTTATTAATAATATAATAATTGGAACAACTCACATACATTGCTCTGATCCCAAAGTAAGAAGCTGAAGCACTTGTGTTAAGGTAATCAGGAACAACAAGGATTCCACAATAAATACATATATAAGTTTATAAACAACCAAGACTCGGAAAAAACATTCGTGTTTATCACACAAATAAATGCACCTACCGGTATTCGAACCCGGGACTTTTTTATGCAGAAGGCAGAAGCACTACCAATTGCGCCAATCGGTCATTGTATCGGTGTATCGGTATATGGTTAATTCCTAATCTGAATTTATAGCATATTCGGTTTAAAGAAATGAAATGGTTGTAATATCATAAAAAACGTTATAAGATGTCAATAAAAGCAGAAATTATGCTTAATAAAATTACCTAAATAAAATTAAACGATTACAATAGCAGCGGGAACCCCATTTCTGAATTATCAAAAGAGGTATTTTTTATAAATAAAAACGACACAGGGTATTCCTAAGAGTAATTTCGTGGAGCGCGTATAATAATTGCTCAAAATTAAATAAATTTTTTCACAAAGAAGCAACTTGGATGGAAATTTTGTGAAATAGCAGATTGTGTTAAGAATAAGGTAGATTATGCTTGAAAATTACAGAGACAAAATTATTGTGTTTGTGTTACTCGGGTAATATAAGATTAAAAAAGGTTTAGAGTGGCTTTTTACAATATGAGTAATAAAACTAATTTTATTTTCTAAGAGTACTTTTACATTTGTAATATAGATAACAAACTATCCATATAAGAAATCATATAGGCCTTCAAATAAGGAAATCAATCAATTTTTCAAATTACTTCTCTTGAAGCGTACTCAGCTTTACCATCCCAAAGAAAACCGTAATATTTTCGAACAAAACACTCTGAAACGTTTCCCCAATATGTCATTTGTATGTGATACAGGCCCTTCGCATAAGAATATTATCAGAAATAAAATATACATGAAAGCGATGTTTGCCCGGATCAGATGAACCCTTTTGGTTACGTCACAACAGAATCACTTTAAAGTGGACACTTACATTTTATTTTATAGGTTCTATTCAGAGTCTAATGGTCTAGTCAGTGAATTAAACAAATTGTGTTCTGACGTGTATCTTATGCATTTGGGGCAAAAGGGTTTGGCACCAAATAAGATACAAAGATTCAAACCACCACGAGTAAATCCGGTAGACGGGGATACTATATTATCTAACCGTCATGTCTCCGTTTCTTAAAAGTCAATGAGATTATATTAAAATTCCATAAATGTAACCTTTGCAAGCATTGCTTTTTTGTATAAAAAAATATCGTAGGCCACAGAAAGCAGAATTTAGAAAGTTATGAATAGTTAGAATTAATTAAAATTGCAGATATATCCTATATATTATCCTTCTTTACAACAATCATTTTTAGCAAGAAATACTTCAAATTTTTCCCCTTAAGGGAAATTCACATCTTAACAGATGTACAACCAAAAGATATGGTTACGTGGTCAAAGTGAATAGCTATGCCCATTGTTGTGAATTGATACGTATAATGTATTAGTGATATTAAAATGTACCAGAAAAACTCGAAGATGGGACGACGACAAGACTATTGTTATTTCAGTAAGGGACGCCTATTTTACAGATTGCTTGAGTCAATATTATTTTAGGTATAATTTTCATCGCATTCTCCCTCGAAATCTGAAGACCACATTAAAGTAAATACTTTGCCAACGATTCCTTGAAAGATCAAGAGAATTAGATTATTTCGTGTAGTTTTATCCGTTAGGTAATATAATAGCGAGTACAAAAATTTTTCTAATCTATTATGTTGCAAAGATTAGGAACATTTTTGTAATGGATCTGAATAACTATTACCATTAAGATAAAGCCTAACCAAGTTAATAATTTATTAGTACATATTTTATTTTAGAAATATTGCGCTATTTCGAACTAACTTTTCTAGTAGCGGATCTAAAAATTGTTAATAGAAATAAGATATACATATGTATTTCATAACATATAAGAAAGAATAGGAGATTACATTTACAGATGTAGCATTCGACAGAGCTACGCTAATCTCGTAGGCGGTTGTGCTACGCCCCATAGCGCGTAGCAAGTGGCACTCTTAAACTAAAACCTCAGGTGTGTATTTTTTGCAGATTATTATTAAAACAAAAACCAAATGTGTAATGTATGGTATGATTATACAATTTATTCTTATTTTGTAAATATATAATTACTGTTATAAAATTATGAAATACCACAATAATAGTATGTTTAGGTTTGTAAAGAAACCTAATTATATTTTAATCGGCTAGGTTTAAACCCAAAATTGTAAAAAGTAATTTCTGGATAAGTAATACAATGCTGCCGCGAACAAATGAAACAAAATCGAGAACATATACGATACGAATGAAAAATCACCTTTTATGACGACATTGTTTCTGAAATGTAGCTAATATAAAAAAGTGTTATGAAGTGTGTCGTCTAATAATTTTCATTGCTATTTCACGACCTCACAGTCCGATTTAACTCGACGTGTGTAAATTATGATTTAATTTAATAACCACCATTGAAAACGGGCATAAAATGTTTTTATGTGAGATAATATACTTTTCATTAAGAGTCATGTGTTACATTCGCAATTTTATATTCACATTTTATGAGCGAGTGGGGTTGTTGGATTGAAACGTTAGTATTTATTACACCCACCTGAGTAAACTTGCAGAACTACTTCACTTTTGATGTAACGAATATCCCGTTAACTTTGGAGGTAGTAAAAATATTAAGTTGCCATCATTATTGGCTTACCAATCGGGAGCGTTGCTAAAATGTTAGTGTTGGGGTGTTATATAACTGTTATATAGTATATACTTTCTATATTTCCCTACTACAGTATTAGAATAGACTGCAAAAAAGTATAGTACAGTACATAGAGTATACATATTATACAAATAATCTAACATGAATTATTTTATTTTTTGTTATTTTTTTGAAGTTGATTTTTGGAACCGTAATATAACTGCTACAAAATCGTTAAGAGAACTAAACAACTACAGAATGAAGTCCATTAATCAAAATCGTCGTTGTCCTAAAGCGGTTTAACTCTGGATATTTAGGTAGAGCGGTTTAGATGTCTCTCAGTCAAATTTAGCCTTTGATGTATGAGTTTCATTCGAACTATTCGATGTAATTTGTGTCCAGCCATAACTGTGGCAATCAAACAGGATCGAACACATTAAGCACAAGCGCCCGTCAAATCTACCGCACATTCGTCTAACGCCTAATATCATCTCGAGTAAGATGTAGAAATTAACGATCTTGATAATATTTGTTGGCTCACGCTGCCGCTTCCCGTAATTAATAACCTTAATTTGTTCTGCGCTTATATCGGGCATTTGTCAAGCAGTCGCCGGCACTGGATCATTTACGCACTTAGCTCAATATTTGCAATCAATTGGATGCTATCATGTTAACTCTTTAACGATTTATTTTGTTAAAGATGATGGATATTTCTTCAAACACGGATTTGTTAGTTTAACACTAGTGTAGGTACTTGACTTATAATTATTTTTTAAACTGAAACATCTGTACATAAACTATAGTGTATCTACTTTTCATATAAGCTATGTTGGAAAATTAGAAAATATTAGAAAAGAATCATAATAAGTAATATGCAACGTGAAAAGTATTGATTTAAATCTACGAAGTGATATTAGGTACAATAAAAAAATATATTATTACCTAATTTTCATTGGTAGGAAATTGTGTATGTTTATCTCACTATATAGAAAGCAAGAAACTTATTAAGGTATTTTTTGTAATAAGACTTCTTTTGGAGGCTAATTAAATATTTAAGCCAGCGCTAAGTTGACTAGCGACAAGGCGAAAGTTAGCAATTCTCATAACAACTAGGCAAACCTCTTAGCCCCAGAACAATATAGGAAGACATTACTCGATGTCACAACTTGCAAGTCTACTTTATAGGGAAAGTAAGACCGAGTTTATGTGAACAAAGTTGTGGCTAGTTGCTTTAGTAATGAATAGACGTCAAATGTAACCGCCACTCGGTTGCAACTGACCTACTATTGTAACGTTTGTTCAGAAAATCAAACTATGAATTAACATTGTACTCGTGAAAATGTATTAGTTTAATTGATCTAAATGACGATTGCTTGTGTACTGCGATAAATAACTAATATAATAATAATAATTGGGACCACTCACATACCTACATTGCTCTAATCCCAAAGTAAATAGCTGAAGCAAAGGTGTTATGGTAATCAGTCTTGGTTTATAAAAAACCAAGACTCTGAAACAAATATTACACAAATAAATACACCTACCGGGATTCGAACCAGAAGGCATGAGCACTATCAATTGCGCCAACCGGTCATCGAATCATAATACGAGTATAATTTATAATAATATACCTAAAATATTATTTTCTAGGTATTGAAAAAGATTTCTCGAAGCCATTTATTTCAAAGTGGACCCAATAAATAAGTAACAATATTAGTCTTAGTGCTGTTAGATACATTTTTTTAATTCTTACTATGATAAATGAGACTTTGATCTGAATATGTTCTAAAGATCAATCTTTTAATTAATTAAACATAAAATCGTAAAAATCAAAGTTACACAATATGCATTTATAATATTAGAAAGTAAAAATAATAATTAATCTATTCTTTTGAGAAATAACCAAAAGCTGGCACACAAAGGGCAACATTTAAAGGCGACATTCATTTGCATGCGAGACGATTTGAATAAATATCGCGAAATGGGCAAGCGCATCGCTAGTGTTTTATGACTCTCATTTTATTTTAAACAGCTCACTGCAATACGAGTGCATTAGTTTTAAGAGCAACTATTTAATACATTTCCTTCAATCAATGTTATCAAACGAGATTGGATTTATGCAACTTTCTTTTCTCGTCATTTCATTGATTAGCCTCAAGCAAAATTAATCAGAAAATTGTGGCCCGTCTCAATTAGATACTTTTGTCTTCGTATGTGTATTATGTTTAGTTCAGACATGTATTTTCTTATCATAATAAAACCAATAAATAAAAAATAAACATCTTTTCCACATAAAAAAACAACAAATTTTAAAATATTTAGTTATTTTACTAATAAATCTATAAAATATGAAATAATATTGCGACCCAGTTCGAATTTCTTCCTTTCTGAACCACAAAGTAACAAGAAAGTTTAAATGACTATTAAAACTAAAAACTTTATATAGCTTTAATATTGCTTTGTATAAATGGAAATAATCAAGAAGTAGGAATAATATGTAGTAAATAGCATCATTAAGTAAAACACACATAAGCCTTGTATGGCATTTAATTTTCCTTTATGAGCTGAAACGATAGTAGACTCGTTGTCTATTTGTTAGCAACTCGTGGAGGAAATCGGCTCAGTGAATTTTGCGGCAGTGGCACGGAGCTTTAATGAGAAACTATCAAACTTCAACGGTACATTTGTCTCATCACACAGTATTCAATTTCCGAGTGGTCGCTAGTCTTGATACTTTTAAATCGCAACAGTTAAAGATTTTTTATCACACCTTGGTGTCAGAAGGTAGGTTGGTATACCTCTTCTACGTGAGATGTGCCGCATGCTGAATTCATATGAAAATGCAAAATAAATGTACACATGATGGGATTTCGATGAGAGGATAAGACTTAAATTTAAAAAGTGCCTGGAGTTCATCTATCGCTAGATATCATCATCATCATCATGTACCTGTAGCCTGAAGTACCTACAAACTGTTTTTAATGATTGTAATTATTACAATTATAAAGCATACTGTACGACAATTTACTAATTAAATGTTATAGAGGTTCACATTATAACTTGTAGATTTTAATCAATTGCATGAGATCAGCTCAGGGAAAAAAACCAAATTTATATCAATGTCGAAAGTAACAATTTACCCCTCAATAGCCCGTATGGAATCCAAAATGATCGTAATTTTGTCAGGCAATATTCTGGCTTTTCATATTCTCTTTTGCTTTTAGAATGTTGTGTTAGATATTCGATGATTTTATTTGTTGTAATTCTTTATATTTATTTCGTTCTTACAACTAAATAAATATAGAGATTCGTAACATACAGAAGCGTAGGACACGACAGTAAGTATACATTTCAATAATGTACAGGCAACTCTTTTGAGGAATTCTGGAACTAGATATGTTTTAAGAAAACTAAATATACACTAAATAGATCGCCGTAATAATTAAAAATTGTACTCAAGTAATTTTTTTTATTTAAAAATGTTTTAAATAGGAGAATCTGAAAATACGATGTCATTAAATCGTAGCCTTTATACAAAATACATTTCGTTAAAAAGTAACACAGTAGTGAAAGCATACGAATATTGCTTTTACATTCAGATTTGCACTATACAGGAAAGTGATCTTAAAATTTCATAGTCTAACAGTCTCGTATAAACCCCGCCCGTATTTGTTGCATATATTTTTGATAGGTCACAGCCTCAGTCAAAGGAAATAGAGAAATACGAAATGCGGCTGCAGATATGTTCGTCTTCAACTCCTTGAGCACTCTTTGTTGTAAAGGTGTATCTTTGTGTGTTTTTATTATATCTTTGATAACTGTAAAGCTGAGGTTGACAGTGTCATGAGTCTTTTTGCTAAATGTGTTTTAAAACTTGGAGATTTTTGCTGCATTCTTTACCTACTAGAAAAATGAACTTTTTTATTTTTTATTTCATTTATTGAACTACCAGATCCAGGTTTGAAGGGGTTGCTAGATCCACATTGCATTATTGTGGACCTCTTAAAAGACCATCATAATGTACATAAAATGATGAAGTTAATTGATATCAGACTGTGCCTAAAAAAACATATACTAAACGCTAACTTATACTGACATTGAAGTAACTAATTTTTTCATTAAAGATAGGTAAAGCTACTTTACATAACAATTATAAATACAGCTAGCTCCCTTATATTTATTTTTTCTTCAAGCATTGAATCTTAAAAAAAACACGCAATCGTAGACATTCTAGCCTTCAAACATTTTTTAACAATAAAAATATTTTCACAACATATTGTGTTATGCCAAGCGAATATAGGCAAAAATATCAAAAAGATGTTTCTTCAAAGGGAATGTTATGTTTACATTTCTGTCTCTAGACCCGCGCTAGCCTCAGTAATTCAACCGCCGCGAGCGCTTGCAAAGATAAATAAAAAGCTGAGATTTAAAGACTTTTTGTTTCTATTTCACCACTTCCAACCCGAGATGTCGCTTCATTTTACGGATAACCGAATGAAATATTTGTAGTTTAAACTTTACTTAAGCTTTATTCTGCTATGATTGTAGATTTAAGTTTCATTGGAAGTGAATAATTCGTTTATTTTACTTTCTAGGCAGATTTTTTTTTACACACTTTGTTGCACTGGAGTGCAACGGGCGGCCCTATCGCTAATCAGCGATCTCTTCCAGGCAACCCACAATTTTTGTTAGTATGACTAAGTTAAAATATTTTAAGCAACACCTATTATCATTATTAATGAAAAAATCATTATAACATAATATAATATTGTCTAACAATTTGAAACACTGGCTAATTAGGATATGTATCATCTATTGTATTTGGAAAAAAACTAAATAAATATCGTATATACGTATACGTGCGTATAAGCCTATAACATGAGCATTTGTATTGATTTTACCTCCAGGCATACTAACAAAGTCAGAAACTAGGTAAAAATATTTTTTTAAGAAAAATAATCTGTTGTTTTTAGATTAAATAGTGCGGAATTACTGATTTTTTTTAACCTTTTTAATTTATCACGTCCGTTGTATGAATTATCTATCAATGAAAATTTTAACTGTAGTACCTTACATCGCTTGTATATAATAATGACAACATTAATATTTTTTAAGCGGTTTAAGCGTAACAGATTAACATTTATATTAATAAAATAGGTTTGAAATTGTTGTATTATTCTAATAAAAACGATATTTATGGGAATGACAACTGCTATGAAATACGAACGATTTCATTTATCTCATACTACAAAGACTATTTATTACTATGGTATATACTAATGTATACCATATACTATTATATACCAATCATCATATTGATTTTTAAAAAATAAAACAAATCTGCTAAATTCAATTTTCTATTTTATAACCACTGGGTTATAAAGATGGGTTAGTTCAGAATTTTAAACATTCATCTCAAAGTTTAAGTTAAACTTTTAATACATATAATGTAATGCTTGTAATGGAACTAATACGTTATAAAATATTATAACAACAACTTTTCATTTATGTCTCACACATCTCTATTAATTTTAATTCACTGCACAGATGATGCAATTATGTTTTAATTTGGATACACATTTATCCTCAAATTTTGCGAGCTTTTAAAGCTTTTCTGATTAAAGTAAACGTAAAAATTATATTTAATATTAAACTCATTTAAGCTTATTTATATTTATTATAGGATAATGCATTTATGTTAGCTAATGAGCGTTAGTTAAGTGCATATTTAGAAGCTATTCGAGAACGCACTAGAGTCAAAAAACTCCTTGGGGTTTATGTTTTTTTAATAAAAAAATATTATTATGAATATAATTTTAAAAAAGCTATGTGAACATTCTTATACCTACTAAATATAATTATAATAATATTTCAAACGGCAAGCAGTTTGTACATGGCTAGTATTTTGCAAACTTTCAAAGGCTTGGACGCATTGGAGCGGATTAAGGCAAGTGTTCGGACACGGTTTTCGAAATAGCTCGAGTCAAAACATTGTCCTTGCTGCTAATGGAGTTAGTAAGTGGACAAGTTGTTCGTAAGGGATGTGTGGTTGGAACAACAGTAACGATTCGCTAAAGGTATCGTACATATCGAGTTATGTAATACACCGGAGATTGATACGTAAATTAGAAAGGGAACAAATACGCAAACTTCACTTTGTATACTTCAACAAACATTTAAATCAGTATGTTAAAGCAAAAATAGTCTTATTTTTATAATATAGTTACTTTTATATTATAAAGAAAAAAACTGAATTTGGTTGAATTTTAGGAGATTGTATTACTTATACATATTATTAGTAATAATATGAATTACTTAACAGTAATAATAAGAATTTAGGGGAGGAATTTAGAAAAACTTTAAGGGAGGCCTATGCTGAGTAGCAAGACAATGTTTGCGAAACTGGTGTCAATGTTAAATATTTTATTGTAGTATATAAGAAATATGTGTTTATAAGATTGTTTAATAAAGGCTTTATTATTATTAATAATAATAAGAATAAATATTAATATTATGTTTTAATGAAGAGGACTATGTTGTACAGATTACATAAAACTTCATTTTATAAGTAGGAAAAACTATGCAAAATTACGCTTCACAGTTAAGCACAATGCTACGCACTTAGCGTTTCTAGGAGTATACGTATAATATTTTAGAGATTCTACTGCATTTGTTTTGTATAAGGATTAGTCTATAGTTAAGCAGAGCAATAACTTAGGAAAGATAAATATATGTTCGTAGATAATGTCCAACCTAAAACAGTGACCAGATTGAGGGGCTAATGCTTTTAAATCTGAACGGCCAGGTAACGAGTTCGGACCCCATACAAATATTTTGGTACCTGGGAAAGTGCCGCGGGGAGACTGAGTAAATATGTCCTGGTTTCCCGGCACTCCCCACATTTTATCGGGGAGCGATCGGGCTCGGGTCGGGAAATGAATTTAAAACGTGTTTGCGGGTAATCTGTTATCGGTCCCTTGTCTCTTGCTGAATATAGACGTTCGACCCGCCTTAAGTCTTCATCGTGATTTCGGGCTTTCGGAGTTCGGACGTTTCAAACAGATACGCAGTACAACTTTACGGAACGCAATAGTTCTTGAAAAAACAAACTTTTAGGGTGCTTCTTTTATTTTTTTGTTTAAAATACATAATAAATATAAATGGCTATTTCTATTATATTGTTAAAAATATGGCTTGTCTTGTCGCCCCGTCTTAAACTTGTCTTAGTCTTACAATTAATAATTTTATTTATTATTTATATATATACCTACCGACCTAATCTTAATAAATGTTAATTTTTAATTATTATACACAAGAGTAGTATAAAAATGTAAATAGACCAGATATATTGTAGTGTTAATTATTTCCTCGCAAGGCGCAAGGACACTCGTAAGACACTATAACAGCACTGGGCCGAGCCCGGGGTGCCATAAAAGGCAACATAATACGTGGTAACATCTTATTATTTTAGTATCTGTGGAATGGTCTGAAAACAACTCGTAAAATAAAAGCTGTCTGTATAAGATGCAAGTCTCTGTCAGCGTTCGGCTCGTGCGCTAAATCCAGGTGGATTCAACGTGGACACCGGTTAGATTTGAGCGCCACAGAGCTGGGTGGATTTCCATGGAAAATGTAGACTTTATAGTAGCCCGGGGATAAGTTTTCATTTTAAATTGAAGAGAAACTCTGAAATGTTTCCTTGTCTCCCGTAGGGGCATCGTATGAATAAAAATTCACGTCAGGTAAGCGCACAGAAATATTTACACAAACCGAGGAAGTTACAAGTGGTTAAATAAATAAATGCGCCGCTCGAGTTATAGCCTTCCTCGTCGGTACTATTTATGCTGTCTGTTCTAAATCTACATCCACACGCATGTTTATTTACAACATACAGTCCAATAAGGACCAACTGTATTAAGCCTGTGTTTGAAAGTACAATATTATTTAAAAGACTTTTGGGGAAAATGTATATCCCGGAAGCATCCATTTACATAGTCGTTGTCGACGCGTCGGTGCGTGGAGACTTCAAATAAGAATTATAATACCAAATTGAATACAAAACTTTCCTTTCAGTGCGGAGTAGGTAATGGAGGAGTCTATGCACCGGAACAATCGAAAAGACAAATAGAACAGAGACATAGCCTCCGTTGAAATAATAAGTACCTGACGCCTTTTTGGACGTTTTTGCCGTGCTTTTTTGTAACGATAAATTTTTACGCTTTGATCTTTCCAATTCAAATAGGCTTTTTCGCGTTGAATCAGAAGTTATAGGAATATTTCAAAAGCTTTAAGTGAGGCGTCGAAGCGGATTTTCCTCCCCACCGGCTATATCATTCTGATTGAAATGCAAATGAAACAGTGTCCGATCGAAACGTATTTATTCTAACTGCTAAGCTAATCTTTGCGATTAGGGGAGTCATGTTTAAAGTTCTGCATTTTTATACTGAAAGTAAGTTAGTTTGGTATAACAGGTTAGCATAGAAATATTCTGGTACGTAAAGTTCTGTAAGTTAATGTTGTTCATAAAGCTAACTGAGCAGCGCTGAGTTATTCTAGTTCGCGGCGTTTCTTCGAATCCGTCGAAACAAGCTCGCGACAAAAACATTTGCCTACGTTAGTGAATTGTTCTCTCGCTTGTGACTGGGTAATTTCCATACATTTCAAGTTCTATCGCCTGCGGGACGTTCGTTCTTTTGTTGATAAATGTTTGACGGGAACTCCGAGGACGCCATTAAAAGTTTTTTCGTGAATAATTCCAGTTTGCACACGCAAATGTTTACTCTGAGTTTCCCGCGCTAACCTATTCGATTTGTTTTCATAGACTCTGTTGTTCAAAAAGCAAATTTCTTATGAACGAGGTCGCTGAATAGGTAACTGGGAAACATTTTATTTACTGCTGTATTGTTAAGTCACACTTACGACTGAGATATGATGTTTATACTATATAGTGATAGATTTTGTAGTCAAAACTCAATGGTTGGCAAAATTATAGAGGATCGAAAGTTAGCTACAAATAACAAATTTATTCGATCAGATTGTAAAAAAGGGTGTGCTCACATGGTGTAAGACCGTACGTTGTAAAAATAAAATCACTCCTAATCTTCACTTTCAAAAAAACAGAAAAATTTATTAGACTATCATAATTCTAAACTCGTTCGTAGAGTGCCGAATAATAACGTGTTACCTAAAACATCATTCCATAGAAAATGTATGAGGAAACGAATTTGCAATAAAATAATATTGCGACTATAAATTAAGATGTAAGCTATCCTCTCTTTCAAGTTGGATCAAACTGCACACGGTGTGAAAATTTGATTAAAATCAGTTAAGTAGTTTAGGAGTCCATCGCGGACAAATAACGTGACACGTAGTTTATATATATTAAGATATATACATTCAATCATTGTTACAATTTAATACTGAAACATTTTGATGGATGTCATAATATAAAACTACTTTTCTTCCTAGTTACACGATATTGACAGCATCAACTTATTTTATTAATAATATATATTATGACTTATATAAACTAAAACATATTTTGTACGCAAGGGATATCCACATAAATAATTTCTGGATCAGTGAAGGCGGGCAGCGTGATTATTTCTCTAATGAAATTAATAAGGTGTTCGCCGCCGCGAAAGGAGCGTTATTACATTAAACCGTAAACGCTTGTTTGGAAAATCTCTACAGCGTTTTGCAGCTTATTAAATGTGTCTTATGAAATTATGTAAATTGTTTTCAGACTCGGTCATATTTTAACAAAGTTTTAAATTATGTACCTACTAAACGATTATAACACGTTCGTATTTTAAAAAATCAAATAAAAGTGAAACCCTTTTGATTTTCCAACATTTATACAACGCTAGAGAAAACTTTATCACTAATTAACTTTTATCTTGTAATTTAATTAACTTTAAATCATTATTTTCTACTATGACAACAAAACAGAATTGTATTAATTTAGCAATAATTAAATTGCATTTTAAGTTTTTAAATAACTTTAACAACCCCATTTGATCATCTAGGAGAGTCCGAAAAATTATTTACTCACTTAACTTGCTTATTTTTTTAATTGTTATTTTTTTTTGTGACGTAAAAGAAGTCATTTGTTTGCTCATCCAGAAAAATCTTGGTAAAACGTAAATATACGAGTACTCAACCTAGGTATAAAAGCACCACTCAGATATCGTCTTCAAACGAAGTCTTTTCAAAAGAAAATACTTGTAAGAGAAAGACGGGAAAACCAATTGTGCGTCATTTCATTGTGAGTCCAAAACTCTGATATAGATAAGGGACGCGACAGCTCGTTAAAATATATTGGAGAAATCGAAAGTTGAAGCAAATAAGCGTAAAATTTACAGGAGACACAATATATGAACAACATTTTGTGTATTTAAAACCCACAGCAAAAAGTTTACATTGCACACCGAAACGTTAATTGATGCGGGACCTTGTTTATTTTGAATATGAGTACGTAACGCTGCTCTTCTTTTATAATGTATAGTTTTAAACACTTTAAAAATTGCGATCCAGTTTTGTATGTTCAATAAGTTTATGTTAACGCGGTGCTAAGTCGGCGCGGGGTTTGGGCACAGCCGCTGAGTGGGTTAAATGGACCGTGGACATGGCGAGGTCCGCTGCACTTTTTGCAATTTTTCTCCACTTCACAACTTAATTGTGCCGAGTGCGCCCGTACATTATTCTATAGACGAATAGCGTTAATTTCACTCTGGAAGGTTACTTCCATTACACTAATTGCGAGCTACATTTCATCTAAGCATCTTACAACTTTGGCCAGCGAAGACTTCTCAGAGCCGGAGCGTATGAAAAAGAATCGAGGACACTGCTTTCCTAATATCACTAATTAAGCTTTTAATGTAATTGAAAGAGCGAAGACACGTCGCAACTCCCATTTGAAGTATTCCTCCGCTCTATCTTCCGTTCGCCGTCAAAAATACTTTCAGATAAATTACTTAGCGGGAGTTCGGCGCGCATACAAATCGACTGGAGATTCTCCATATTTTACTTCACGGAAGACTCGCCCGATTTACACACACCTTTAATAGCGGGAAGAGGAGCGTTCCGAGCTGCCATCTTGAGGAAAATTAAGTCATTTCCGTTATGGGACACCGTGATCGATCTTTATTACTAATAGCGTTGCGTCAAAAAAAAATAATATCCGAACAATTAAACGTGGAAGGAATTTTGAGCGAGGTGAGCCGTTTGTCGTGAGGAGGCAAATAATTGGAGAGTAGAGGCACCTGTGTTCGATAATGCGCCGCCCCGTCTGGTCGAAAGGGCGAAGAATCAATTAGGCAGTTGCCGAATTGCGTAACGGCTCTAGTTACGAGCGGCGCGGGCGGCTCACCACCTGCTTTTTCCTCATCTAACCTCTTGTTACGGCGTAATCGACGTTCGACGTTTCAGATTATGTTATTACGTTGTTATCTTTGCATTGCTTGAATTTCCTGCAGTTGAATATCTCTTTGAGCTTAGGAATTTTTTAAATAGTTTTACAGTAGCCTATATTAAAAAGTTTTAAAATAATATCGACAGTACGAATCATTTATTTATCATTTATAGTAATACATCAATATTATAATTAATGACACATACTTGTTACCATAATTGAAGTTTGTAAAGGTGGGTTAGTTTTCTGGGGTCAAATGTAGATTGCGGCGTAGTCAGTCGTATGTGAATTATTTAGAGACGGTCGCGAGCAAGTCAGCCGCAATTAATGAAGTGGTCCAAGCCGTTTGTCAACTGGCCAGTGGTTTGAATCCCTTCTACCCATGATACGCGTCAGCTGTGGATGATTTTCCTGTATTTCTAATCTTAAATTGTGTACCTTCATACCTACAAGTAAGAAGAATAAACAATAAATTTTATATTCTAAAGGACCTTAAGTAGGTAAATAAAAATAAATCGTAAAACAATTACAAATCCCTTTAGAAAACTCTATCAATACACAAATTAATCATATCATTTAAAGGACGATGTATAGAGCACGTAAAAAATAATAATTCCTCCGAATTGCCATCAGATGTCGTCGTCAATTAAATTCACTTTGTAGCTACATTGTTTAACAATCTCCGTAATATGGGCTGGTTAAAATTAGGATAATACGAATTTTATGGCGTGATATAACGTCACGCTAACTGTAAGGCAATTATAAATCTACTTCAGAGGTCGATAGACGACCGAAGGCCGTTAATTTTAATGGCTTTTATTTGTCCCCTATTACGGCGTTTGATCAAATTTCAAATTGCTAACTTTAAACCAAAGACGCCAGTAATACTCAGCGCATGCTTATAATCTTCAATATTTAATTATATTAGTAACATTTGATTATTTTATTGTAAACAAGTGGATCCCGCGTACTTCGTATCGCTTAAGAGTTCCAAAAAATAACGTGTCAACTAAAACGTCATTCCATAGAACATGTATCAGGAAACGAATTTTCTTCATAAAAACTTTTTCGTTAATTTTTTATTTTCAATAGTTATACTGCTACTCTCGGATTAGATAAATCCAACAAAGCAGGGATAATCGGAACCGGTACATCCTTTCTTAGTTATAAATAATGTAAATAATCCGACCTTCTTTCATATAAGATAGATATATCAAATCAATTAGAAACATCTGTGTGATTTTATTTTGTCACCCTAATTCACTAAGTCTGCTTAATCTTCGTGAGAATTTAAGTTCTAAACATAAAACAATAAAAATAAGTATTTATTCTATTGATGTTTTTAATACATAGGTAACATATATGAAATATAGTTCATATATGTTATTTAAAATAATGTATATGAACATTTATTATGTAAAGATACATTATTTTTCACTACATGATGGAGCATATTGACAGGTGATTGTATATTTTACAATAGAAGTTCATGGGGAATTGATAATGGAATAAGAGGTTTAACCCCGCGTAATAGTACAAATTGTCAGCGCCTAATAGGAACCGAATTCAATTTATAAAACGCATCCACCCGTCACGGTATAATGATACGATTATTGTCATTTCGTCGAAATTTTTCGAAGTTGCGGGCTCGGAAAATGATCGATGCTTCGGTGCGTAGTAAATTATATGGTAAATGTAATTTCCGTGTAGTCAATCACTAATGTTTTGTATACTATCTTAAATTCAAAACTAAAATCAAATGTTATTCTCTTACACTTAACTTCATTTGAATTCTTATCAGTTAATATATCTCTAAAAATATCATCTTTATGTTTTATTAACAATCAAAGTTAATAATTAGTGATTATAATAATTTTATATAGTATTTTAATGATTCAATTTATGATTTTTTTTTTCTGCTGTAACTGTGTTTTTAAAAAATGATGTCTTTTAAACATAGCAATTGTGGTTAAGTTCTGATCACTCCTAACTAAACTTCCACATATTAGACGTAACATATACATTTACACAACTAGGGACAGCCTCTCATTACACAGATGCACCATCAAAGAATTCGATACAGAAGGCTTGGGCGAGTCACAGGCTCAATTATGTTAATGGGTTAGTATCACTCTACATAAATAACTAGGCCAAGAGACAGACAAGGACAAAGGATAGGCTTTTATTACAAAAATCGATCATGATAAATGGTAAGGGCACCTTTAAAAATATATTTAAAAAAGAAAATGGGTTCCTTATCTACATCACGCATCAGTCATTTTCTACAAAATCAATAGCTTCCCAATAAAACAAATATATTTTATTTCTCGGTGTGTCTGGGCCCAGGATGATTGATAGTGTTTTGAGTACACACATCGTTTATTCGACAGGCCAATTGACGACCGCCAACGGGATGTATGAACCATATTTTTAATATTAATAAAAATGTTATATGAAAACAACAAAAAAAACAAAACAAGTAAAGAAAGGCAATTTGATGAAAAGGTCGGCAACCCGTGAAAAACGGAGGTACTTACAATGAGAATGAAAAGGTGAGGATGAAAAATAATATCCTCTTGCTGCTCCTATCAACAGTGACTTAGCGGAATAAAAATTCGTCCACATCTTACACAGGTTACGTGATTTCCAGAGGAGTCATAAGCGAGTCGCACACCTGCGAATGCGAAGCCTTTAAGGCCGGCAAAACGCCGACTCACGGGCCCGATGCGCGCTTAAATTACGCGTAAAGCCGTACACAAAGGCTATGCGTATTCAAATTCCATTAATCTCCCGGCCGGGGGAGGGTGAGCTAAAATGAACCGACAGACAAAAACAATGCCGCCGGCAAATAACCGGCTCAGCATTGTTCCGGCAATTAGAAAGCTTTCCCATGTACCGTCCGTGTATAAAAACAGTGTAACATCAGCACGAATTGCTGCCTATGCCTCGTTACGTTGATGTTTATTACGGTTATTAGGACTAAGCCGTACGCGTCGATATCAATGTTTCAATGAAACTTGATTTGAATCTATAAATGTAATGAATGCCGTATAATGACCGGTGTTATTATGAATCGCGCCTTTTGCTCTCACTTTGATATACATTGAACAAACGCTGAAAAGAATTCAATGAATTAGGGAAGCTGAGGTTGAAAGTAACGAGTCACGTGAAAAATATTTGTGGCTGTGATTTAATTAATGCGATTTTTGTATACCTACCTACGTTTTTGACGCTTGATGAAACTTATCTGTGTTAATAATCTGTGTTGAACCGGGGTTGGCTTACAATTTTTGAATTCAATCAGAATGACACATCATATGAATGACATGACTAACGCGCCGCCACCGCGGTTAGAAACCGTTAATTTTGTTATCAATAATAATAAAGTATCAAGCATTTATTAAAATATTGTTTACCATTTATAATGTAAAAGAGTCTTCAACACAAAATATCAATTAATGTTTAACGGTAGTGAAATATTTCCAAAATAATCTGAAAGTCTTAATTAGTCCATTATAAAGGAACACAAAACAAATGCATTACACTATTTCTAAAGCTTTACAAAATGCTTTAAATAAAACAATAAGAATTACCTAGCGCTAAAATATAACATGTTCACCTGCAACGCGATAAATATTGCATTCAAACGTAACACGAGCAGACACAATCCCCGCAAAAGGGACAACATTCATAAGGAGCATGCCAGCTTGCTATTGTTTTTACCTCTGTTATTGCAAGCGCCGAGTAGCAATAAGCGAAGGCTGTTTGCCCAGGCCACTTTTACAAGGCATTATTAAGACAAGGCGACGACCCTGCGGCTGTTGGCTTTGCCCCCTCAGAGGTGTTGACATGATAGTTTCTACTGACTAAATTGGTTAAGATGCTGGTAGGGCTTGCAAAATTCCATTTTAAATTTCTTGAAATATCTTGATAAGTCTATTTATATTGCACTTTAAAGATAAATGGTGATATTCTGAAATATCAAACCGTAATTTATCGTAAGAAGTTCAAAGTTGTCCTAAAACAAGGTTCGAATGCAATGGATAAACCGCTGAACTATGGACGCTTTCAAATGGTTTGGGTTTGGTTCAAAAATCGATCAACTCACAAGGTAATTTGTATCATAAACAAAAGCATAATGATTATTAGCTGAAAGTGAAACTTTCACACGAGTATGTAGTATTATTTGGGTAACAAAGCGACAACCTTAATTCGTTGAGCAAACATCAGATAGCGATATGGATGCGAGCAAACAATTGTGGGCAAACATTCGTCGCAGCTGCGGAAACAGCAACGTTTAGTGGCTTGCCGCCAAATAGCTGCTCGATTTTCACGAAAAACAATTAAATTGTTTAAATAAATAGTTCAATATTAAACTACTATACTAAACGATATTTATTTGTCTTTCAAACTTGACGGTAACTGAAACATTTTAAATGTGGCATAGCGGTTACCTGCAAACTTTCATAGCTATCAAGGTTCACAACAGTCAAAAATCTATAAGTATATATACTCTTCGTATATATTCGGAATACAATAATGAAAAAAGTTATACAAATTCAGCCAGTTAAACAATATTGGATTGAAATTGTTTACATTTAATTACCTAATGAAGTATGGCTGCATAAAATCAACTCTATACATAAATAAAATTACCTTTCAATAATATTGTTTTTATATTACACTACATATAAAATATTTAAAATAAAAGCGATTCATGCCAATAATTTTGCCAAACACTTACGCTTACTACTTTGACATGTTTAATATTGCCCATTTGATGTTTCATAAACTTTTATGGTGTGCATTAAACATTTTTATGTACGAAGTTATTCTCTAGTTCACGTTATTGTTTTATTTTGCATACAGCAGCTGTCAGAAACAAAATTATAAACAAAGAAATGCAACGCTTTATCTATTTGGTTTAACATTAAATAAACGAGCTGTCACGGATTAATTAATAAATATTAACTCACACAGAAATCCTTTTGAAAAATTGTTATTTTCTGATATTCAGAGCGAATAATAAACGAAGCTAATACAATATTCTGGTTCATTATATTTTCAATAGCTCGCCGTTAATCGGCTAAGAACCATGTGAGTGGCGAATGAAAGAGCCTTACATTTGTCTGAACGTGGCTTCACTTCCTCTAAGTGCTACTTTACCCTCTGAATAATCGTGAATGCAGCGTAGATACATTTAAAAATTAGTCCTAATTTTTATCACGTACGATGTACTTCACGTTTTGAGAGCACATGGATTAACATTAAGTAAAGGATGTAGATTTTATAAGCCGGATATGCTGCTTTAAACAATTTTGTTTCATTGCGCCGGTATATAATAAAAGTACTGACACTTATATTTGAATATGTAACATATGTAACAATAATAAAATGTTTCTTATATAGTAGTTGCTACAATAAAATTTTATTGAATTGTTGAAACAATTACTAAAAATTATGAACGTTGTCAGAACTTGTAATACTAATAACTCGTAATTATATTCTTGAAAGATTATCAATAGCAGCCATTGCGAAATGGAATGTAGAAAAAACAAATTGTGAGCAAGAAGGGATTCTGGCGAATCAGTAATTGAAGATAAGCCGCTTTTCACCTCTCGAGTTTATTAAACATAAACACGCACTTAAAGAATTCTTAAGTTGGATTGAAAAAATATTTTTACCGAGTCGGAAACTCGTATAAAAGTCATTTCGCTCCCATCGGTGGTATTATTCAAATTAATTTAGCTGTAAAAAGTGCGCGTGCTGAAGCCACTCCCGTTTTCATAGACCGAAATTAGCATCACAATAAAGTGTTAACGAAAGGAGCAAATGCGCCCTGCGTCTTCTCACATGAGTAGATTAGATAATAATTTAGTTATATAAAACTTCACCGCAAATTTGTTTGAACTTCTGCTTACTTTCATGATATCGGGATAATTAAAGGTAGGTCGTTTAACTTAATAATTATTGCGTGAGGGAAATAGCTATGTTAAGTTATTAGTGTTTTATGAATCGTGAATATACATACTTTACATGTTTGGAACTCGAACTTCGCGAAAGCTTTAAAGTTGTTTATATGTGTTTCTGTTACAATGAATATATTCATTAGTACATAATTTTATAATGCAGTATAAATATATTTAAATTATTCACAACACATTAAATTGACTCATTATTATACTGATATATACTATTTAAGTTATTAAAAGTACTAAAAATATCGGTTTTACGATGTAACAAGGAACTAGGCTTTATAAAATATTGAAATCGTTGTGATCGAAAGGTCTTTTTGCTTAAGAAATCTATTACAGGCCGTATCAGTGACTCGGCGTAAAAAATCTGCTAAATTTCCCACAATATTGTACGTATATTATATTATAGTCATGACTAGTTAAGGCGGCTAAGGTACAAAGGTGCATCAAGCGGAGGACGCACTGAGGTTTATTGTGTTTGGACCCTTTTACGCTTTGCCGCCTATAAATAAATCAAAATATTCAGGAAGGGTGTGCGAAGGCTTAATAAAATCGTAAAATTCAACATCCACATCACTATAATCTACAGTTTATCCATATATCTTTTAAAAGGTATATTAAGGAATTAATTATGTAGGTAACGATTTCCATACATAATTAAATTCATAATTTCCCATATAATTCCTTTCGTAAGCCGTGATTTAAAATCCGTACATTGTAAAATGTTACATATAAATTCGAAAGTAATTCACAACCATTCGAGAAACTTTTCATAATATATTTAAAGTTTTGATTTTATCTATAAAACAACGGATTAAATTTAACTATTTAGGTGACTTTATTACGCGTGGTATGTCTAGAACATAATCAAAAAACATATAACATACTTTGTATACATAGAGGGGTGCGGTTTCCTTTTCAAAGTTCATAAAACATTTCATAATTCATGATCATTACTCAGTCACTAAGGCCGA
Source organism: Aporia crataegi (assembly GCA_912999735.1). Taxonomy (NCBI): domain Eukaryota; kingdom Metazoa; phylum Arthropoda; class Insecta; order Lepidoptera; family Pieridae; genus Aporia; species Aporia crataegi. The sequence continues at coordinate 2,659,662 of OU538742.1, forward strand.
AATAGTTCTTAAGTAAAGAGAATCTAATATTAAATTTACAACTAAATTTCAAATTGGTGTTAGGGTTTACCGCAAGGTGAGAAGATCAGCATAAACTATGTATCCGAAATTTATCCTTAAACAAAACGTGGCCGGCCATTATTATTATTGCAAGGCGTTTAGGTCATTAATAACAATTTATTCAGCGCCGCATTTCCGAACGGACTAAGCCTTTGGGAGATTTTATGTTAAATTGAGTAATTCTCATAAAATTATTTGTAGTTTCAATACGCCGAAAGTTTCAGGTGCTGATGGACGTGATCAGTAAAATTACTTTGCTAATTCGAATTATGAATCATTTTATTCATAACAAATTAATGATAAATTATTGTTGCTTTGAAAATTAATTCTGCGTTATAAAACATGCGAGACACTTTTTATGTTGGATGTAGTGTATTAAGTGAGAATACATGTTAGAAGAAATATAGTAGGCATAGTGAGAGACGCCGATGGCGTAATATAATTTGAGGTATATAAAGAAAAACGTAGTAATAGACCCATAATCCCTTATGACTGAGTGAGTGGGCTATTTCACTGATGATTTTCTTTATAGGGATAGAATAATAAGGCTTCTGCACCTACATAAGTGATTTGTTTTTTGTAACACACATCAACGAATCTTTGAAGACACGAAGGCGAATATATCGAAAGTTGTAACAATAAAGTTGTCTTTAAGACGGATAAGTAAATAAAACAAATCGCCTACAACTGCCGCTATTTCAATAATATGTATGAAAACCAACAAAGGCGACTTTTAAAAAAATACGTTTTGTTCACCACTTGCAGGGAAACTCATTTAAAGTTGAGGTTTTCCGAAGTTTTCCATTCGCGAGCTGGCCATTGTGGCTAATTCAAGTCTGTAATTAAATTTGTTTACCTACATAATATTCTGTTACAAAATAAAAACCTTTTCGGCACTCTTTCGAACTTCGCCGTTGGTTATTTAGGGGTGATTTATCTTTTATTGACAGTTTTTAAGTGGTTCTTTAATTACTTTTTCAAATTTATTGCGAGAAATTAGACTGTTGATACTAATTGATGATTTGAATAGTGTGCCACGTAATAAGATGAAAATTTTTTTACCAGCAGACTTTTAATTATAACACTATTTTAACCACCGCCGCAAAAAGAGAGGTGTTTTAAGTTTGAGCGTCTGTGTGTTTGTGTTATCTTAGCTCCTAAACGGATAGATCAATTTTGATGCGATTTTTTTTATTGAAAGCTGACGTCATCATCCTTTTTTAAGGTATCGTTATTTGTAATTAGCATATGAAGGTGTTATTAAATTATCATCAATTTTACACGTCGATAAAGCTAGAATAACTTAGTAAACATACGTTTTTTTAAACAACTTAAAGTTTTTTTTATTACGCCTTATGAGATTTAAATGAAAAATTATAAGTCACAAAATCCATTAGAGTACGCAGAGTTTTTAACAGCAATGAAATTACCCTCACTAAAGTGACCCGCCCGAGGAAAAACAATATCCTCAACCACTCACTACAAAGAGGGTACCATTTGTATTATCATTCCATTAAACAAAAGTCACCGCAGTTTCAAGCGAAAACACGGAACTCATTATTCCCGAGGCAAGGAAAATAATTTCAAATGTTAACAAGATTCTTCCAATTAGGGTTACACTGATTTAAGAACAACAGAAAAATAACTACTTCTAAAAGTATTGTATTACTCATATATCTTTTAAAATGATATATTTTAATTACACACATATGGTTATATATTTCTTCAAACGGTTTCTCATAGAATGAGAAACTGCTTAAACGTGTTCTTGCTGCTCTTATTATGTATAGATTTGATGTCTACATAATACATTACACAGCTTATTTTCATAATATAACGTACAGCATTTGAGTTCTGAAAAGTTCAACACGAGAGTAAGTGAAAACTTAGAAGTGAAAGCTAACTTTAGTGAAACAAAAAACACAAATATATTACAGCAAATCCAGTACATTTTCGCGGCCCCTGGAGGTATTTCTATATTATTTATAATACGGTGGGGAGGATCATTCACGTCTCTTACCACGGAATATGGCGAATGCTCGTTTGTCAAATGCGCAGTCATTTATTCAATGATATATTTTCATTTCTATTCATAATGAAAGCGTTTGTTTGCTTTGTTCGTCTTCAATATGTTTTCATATAATATTCAACTAATTTATTAACTGAAATTGAATTTTCTCACCGTATTTTACAAACGACTTCGATTAATTAATGTCAGCGGGAAAGTCTATGAGATACCCACCTATTTTATAATAATATACAAACTTTAACCTAGATGCGTAAAAATCCTTATTAATTCCTACTTTCCCGATTCAATAATAATATTATAAATGAGAAAGTAACTCTATCTTTCTATTACGTTTTATGCCTAAACCACTGAACCGATTTTGATATCATATTTGGTACAGATAGATTAGAGGTTGGAAAAGGACACAGCAGGACTGTTATCGCGAAAAAAGCTTGAAGGGGTTGAAATAGATTAAATAGGAGAAAATAAATGAATAAAATATCAATATTCCTACCGACAATACGAAAATGTATGTATGTCACTACAATCGTTATACTACATACTGTTGTGGTTTGAGCACATAAATCATTTCAGCGGGCATCGTCCGGGAATGTCGACGTGCAGTGCGGACTGTCACAGTACCTATTAGGCTACATACGCATGGATAAGATAACATTTGTATACACTATTATTCACAATTATTCACGCGTAGTAAACGTAGGTAAGATTGAAGTGCGTAATAGTGTGCCTTCGCGTACACCTCGGTTCCTGTTCCGTCTTCATAGATACGATTCCATCTTTGCGAAGTATATTAAATACCAAAGATATTATGTTTTTTTCGATTTATAATCAATTATACAACTTTTCTAAGAAAACTACACTGTTAAGTTCTGTATATACAAAAGCAGAAAATTACTAATGTAAAGATACCTATGATTAAAACTAAAATTTAAATTATCGACTTTATCTGTGGTCTCTTCAGCGATTTTTTCTCTAAATAATTGTCGCTAGGCAGTAATACAATTTTTCAGCGACGCCGTCAAAGCATTTAAGGACCACGGACACGAACAACAGTGTCTAGATACAGCAGTTTGTGAGAGCATACCCTTACGTTATCCTCTTTCAACATATACAGGTACATACAATTTATAATTCCGGATGGCAGCGGCATTTGGAAAATGATCCCCATCTCCCTTTGCCGTTACCTTGTGTTATATAGCCTTCATTTCCAAGAACAGCGACCGAGTTAAATGTCCTGTTTATATTTTTGTTTTCTTTACAATGAATCATAGATTTAATCATAATGTTTTGATTTTATACAGGAAAATTTATTGACATTCAAAAGAAAATTGAATAACATACCCACAAACTTTTCAAATTATTATTTAGTTTTTATGTTATTTAGTGTTATATTAAAATTATTAAATTTACCTGACTTTTCCCGTGACATATTGATAACTCCATTATTATTTATAAACGGAATAGGGTAAATCAAGGTAAATATTTTTAAATCTGTAACAATTTAATACTTAAACAGTTTATGCTAAAAAACATTTTATATAAAATAAAACCTTTCATTTCATACAAATATAAACTTCTAGTAGCCCTGTAGGTTGTCTATTTGAATTGAAATAAGTTGTAATAGGATTATCGAATGCACATTAACTCGCAATAGGTATTCGAAAATGAAACAAGTCAAACAAAGCTAAATATGGAGGGAGGAGCGGTCAGGTATTCTGGTAATTGTTAAACTTCAAACCATCTGTATTTGGCTTAACAGATAAATGCACTTGGTTCATTGGTTGGATTAGTACTCCCGTGTGCACACCGAACACAAAGAGCCGTTGCATTTCGTCTCACCAATTAAACAGTAGCACTCAAAGCGGACGTGCAAAAGGCTTTGTATCTCATAATATACTCGAAATCCGTGTAATGTTCTGTAGACAGCAGGTGCTAAACAGTCACTATTGAACAGATGGATATTGAGTAAGACTTTCGAAAAAAAAAAAAAAAAAAACATTTCGTAGTTCTAAAGTATGTTTTTTTATCAAATGGTTCCAATTTTACTAAGAACAATTTTAACAAAATCAAACCGACTTCAAATTGTAACCAAAGCTACTGAGCAGATTATGATGAAATGTTCACCCCGTCAATAGCTCTAAGGTAATAAACATATTTAAAAAACGGTCAAATTGAGAGCCTCCTCTTTTTTGAAGTTAAAGTGAAAAAGACGTTAAGGTATACGATAAATATCTAAAATCCATAGTTTGCCTAATAGATGTGAATAAATTAATTAATAAAGTGAACTGATGTGAGAAAATACTGAGCTAGTTCAGTATTTTATGCCATTATTGCGCGAGCTGACGTAAAAATTGCATTGTTAAAAGTCAGACGGAACCGTGCATTGATTTAAAATTGTTTTGTGTTTTTTAAAACATCTAAAACACTTCCAGATATACGTATGTGGATGTAGGCAAATATTTCAGTAACAGAAACCAGTGCAGAGCTTTTTAGATCTACAGAAAATAAACATTTGCACATCAGGTAAATATTAAGCTTAGAGATTGCGAATGGTTAGTTATGGGAATGTAAAAAGTTCCGCGGTCGAGTTATAAAACGGAGCCCGGCTATTTATTATATCTGTTATTCTTTAAAGCGTCGTAAAGTTAATAAAAGGTTTTTGTTACAAGCAGGCAGCACGTAGATAAGCCTCGAGTTCGGTTGAAATCTCTTAAAACGTCGTTAAACCCAACCTTACCTTACCTTTTAGACAAAGCCTTACTGGCTAATTGTTAATGAAAAATATTCTCGATGCAAATAACCACTGTTTGCAGCCAATTCGGATTGTTAAAACCCTGTTTAGGAAGTCGGGTCGATTACATTATTAACGCGGAAATTCTGCCTTTGAACGTACACTATCTATCCCCAAATCACATGGGCGCAATTTACTATTATATTATTCACTAGCAGATGCTCGCGATTCGGCTGCATATATTTTGGTCAATAAGTCTTTGTACTAATCACATTTTATCTATAAAACATTTTGAATTAAAATTAGTTCTGTGAATAAATCTTACAAAAGCATAATATTAGTAAATCAATTTAGTTATTTAAGATTCATGTGCCTTACAAGTAAAAAAGTAACAACAGAATCATAAAGGAACGAACTGCTTTGTATTTTCTAAATAATAATATGCATTGTTAATTGATACACATATATATCAAAGGCAAACGAAGTGATAATATGATTTTGTTACGTAATACGAGTAAGTAATCACTTGTTTTAAACCGGTTTTGTTCGGAGTTCCATACTTCGAAATCTTAAAATTCTTGCGAAGCTCATCATACATTTTTCGTTAGTTGAATGGCGTGAAATGTGTTTAACATCATTTGTATGCGGTCACACGTATTCGTTTTAAATAAAAAGGAAGAAAAAACTATTAGGTATGAATAGCTAATATTTTCTGAGGTGTACTTATAGTCAACTGCGTACTTTAAATTCATTAAGCCAACCATGCTATGAAAGCATATTCTATACAAGAGTATAAACTGTATCATTTTTCAAAGAGAAACAATGCAAAGCATCCTTATTAATCTTATATATTTTATGGCTTATACCCGAAACTTTGTCGACGAAGAAGCTAATAACTTTAGTAAGAATAGCATATGCTTAAAATAAGCTTATGTTATTCTTACAAGATCCACCAATCTCTTAAAAAAGTATCAAAATAATTATTTTTTAAGAATTTACGACAATTTCTGACTGATGTAAAACAAGGCGTCCACAAATTTATAGTTGGCATGAACATATGCGGAAATATAAATATGACGTCCACAGTGTCATGAACTTATCAAACCTGAGGAGAGAGGTTACAGGACTACGAATTTTAGCGAATAGCCTCTGCTAAAATATCATTGTTATGCCTTGCTTATCAATCAATTTAATAAAAATATGTCAACATTTCTAAAGGCATTCTTGAGAGCCCGCGAAGACGAGGTGCTTTCGCTAATTGGTAGGTACTAAGATAGATCACTGGGCACTGTTCCCTAAAGACAAAGGTTCTTGGTACTTTGCAATCCGATCCGCCACCGCCCTCTCGGTAATTTTCTCGTTAACGGAATGAATAAAACATTTCATTCTTACCTTTCTTTTGTAATTGTTAATGGTTGATGGGTTTTGAAAATTTATGTTTGCTTTCTTTCTTGGCCCTGTTGTTGTGCTTGATCATTTGTTTTCGAACACCCTCCTATTAACGTTTTCTATTGTTTCAATATCAAATTAAAGGATTATCATTGGTGTCGTAAATACGGAGAAATGCAGGTGCCTATATTTATTTTTAGGACCAATTCACTGTGAGTTACACGCAGGATTATGTAGTATTGTAGATATGCAAATAATCAAGTCTTAAATTATTTTATTATGATTTTAAAATACGTTTCAATTTTAATAATTAATATATTCAAGGATAATTACTTAATACTAATATTAAATAATGTAAAATTATATGTTTATTTTTGTTTATTTGTAGGAAATAATTGCTGTAAATTTGCTGTACAAAAATGATTTCACTGATAAGAAGCTAGACTGAGTGGCATAAGCTTTATGGTGATTGGCCTCATGTGAATTCGGCTTGATCACTTAATTATTCAAATGATAAATAAATATTGTCTTTTCAAAATGACGATGCTTGAACCGAATACGAGATTTAAAGTTCGACGAAAGTTCAGAATTTTTATAACAGACATGTAATCAATGAAGCATAGGTTACCGTCTCCATCAATACTATCGAAATTTTACTATATTCGAATGTATTTAACCCTAATGAGTTTAAACGCGAGTTTAGGTTAAACTAACTAAATTTCAAAGGTTTTTGATAAACATATGCTAAGCAAAGTTAACAAAAAAGTAATATTCAATCTAGACCTCAATAAAACCTTTCTTATTTTAACAAACAAAAATAATTTATGTACACAGATTCTACTATATTTCGAATTTCAGTAAAAATAAATGGTAAATAAACAATACCTAATTTATAAGATAAAAATGTAAATGTAATAAATGTAGTATGCGTATTGGCTTTCATCTGTTCAGTAGAAGGCGAAACGGCGAAACTAGGGGAAGGAAAAATCTATTAACCGCACAATTTCACCAGATTAAAAATGCTATGATCGGTACAAATGCCAAGTGCAGGATATTGAAGGTTACACCCCTCGAAGATTACGCGAGTTTTTCATATAAAGCCATTCAGCCAATTTCCTCATATCCTACACGGGAGCATAATAAGGGAGGTTTTTCTAAGGAAGGTGTATACGTTGAAAAGGGTTGAATGACGCAATATTCGACTCTCACTTAGATCGGATAGCGTTTATTCAGGTTGGTGACAAGTCAAACAAATAACTCTTTCCTGTTTCCCTTATTTTATATGTCCTGTTCTAATTTGAACAGTTTACATACAAGCCTTTCGAAACACTAAGTAAAAAATTATATCCTGTTGAAGAGATCTTGCGTGGTCACATAGATCGTAAAACTCCACCACTTTAAAAATTCTGTATTTCGCTTACCTGTAACAAATAAAAGGAATTAATTAGACATGATTCTAAAATAAAGCAATTAACATATTATGTAATTCTACCAATTTAAAGATGCCATTAAAAATAAAAATAAAAAATCAAGTTGATCCCACTCAACAACGTGAGACAAGAACATGTCGTAAAATATTGAAATTTTAGCGAAAAGAATTAATACACTTTCGTATCTAAAATATACAGGACAGATAATCCAACATAACAATATATTTATTTAAAGATCAAATGAGCTTTAAAAGGATAAAAGACTGACAATTTAAAAATACACAAAATAATATTATAATGAGGTACGGTTAATGAATACCGACGAATTCCATAACCAATCAGTTCATGTATTCTAGATACAATAGTAAAATAGGGTATGTGTTAATTATTTATACGTAACTGTAGCGGGTGACGTTGACAACGGTTAGTGGCCGCGCTCGTGTGCACTGTATATATTACATTACCACCCTAATTATGTTACGGAAATGATGACGTTTGTGAATCTTTACGACCACTTAGGTAATAGAGTTTTATAGTTTCTAGGTAATAGGAGTATGTTTTCGTAATTTCGTAACGTTACTTTTGCCTAAAACAATATTTTTAGATACAACGGTAATTATATATCTCTAAATGGACAATAGGATTATTAAATTGTTGAATCTTGTTATAATTTTGGAAACGTTGATGTAATCAAATTAGACATTTAAATGGATTCGCAGAATTTTGCTTAAATCTTAATAATAATAATAATTTTCAGCGCACTACCACTCATTGGAACCAGCTGCCCTCTGAGGTATTTCCAAACCATTATGACTTAGAGACCTTAAAGAAAAGAGCGTACCTCTTTACAAGGCCGGCATCTGCTTCTCGTAAGTGAGCCTCCTGCCCGTTTGCTTACTATCTTATTAAAAAAAATTGTAGCAACTATCTTATTTAATGGAACTTCTTTATTTATTTATTATAATTATTATTACTTCATTTATTATATTATAATTAATATAAAAAGACTTTCAAAATTTAATTCTTTTACGATTTAACTAATGTAGATGTCGGTGAAGATTGATGGCAAATAATTTTAATTGTAGACCTAATTACCTATTAAATTCTGCGAATAAAGTCGTAAGCAATAGTTAGTAAATATATAAAAAGCATAGCACTCTACTTGAGCTTGTATTCAGAAATTAAAAAGCCTGTGTCTCATACTTTCAGTATCACAAAGTATCTTACGTAAAGGTGTAAAATCGAATCGATGCAGTACTTTTAGGATTTTATAAAGATTGGATAGAGTGGGTGAGGGCTGAGTAGTGTATTTTAGTAGATAATCCTGTTAAGCCCCAACAAGCTGATTTATAAGCTTCGGCGGCGTAATATAAGCGTTCTTAGGAAATTTTATTTTCAGAAAAACGCCCGAAATGGCCACAGCGGTTTCCAAATCGACAATGTCGTTGCAATAAATCGTATTACGCGTATCGTTAATGCTAGCAACTGGTTTTTACTGACGATAGTTTACGCCTTTCTGCATCGTTTTTATGGTAGCTTCGTAATAGGACATAAACAAATCTTAACCGAATTGAAATTGTAAAATACTTACTTTATACATTATTAAGTATATAATAATCCAAACCCTGTAATATAACCACTTTATGTGGACAAGTATGCTCCAATATTTAACAAATATATAACAACTTATGCGACGTTTTATACTTATATACTTTATTTTATATACTTATGTATATAAGTGGTATTGTACCTAGAAATCATATAGACAATTCTATTACATACCGTAGTGCAGTAATAGTTATTCATTTTAGCTTTTCGTCGACATAATAATCTCTTTGTAATGTATTTCAAAGCATAAATAATATTTCTTTAGTCGAAGACCATCTAATTATATTAATTGATTTCTATAATAACTTATTATTTATAATCTACATGGACTACACGACTATGTTCAATTATCGTATCTTAACGATTTATAAGCTGTCTTCCTAAATCACAATGCTGGATTTGTATTCCGTCGGCCAAAACACGAACGAAAAAGGTTTTATAGTGTGTCATTAAGTGGGTCCCGGTACCAAATAGATTACCTATATGTCAATTTTACCAATGCTTTCTAGTTTTACTGACCGTATAACAATTTTACGACGCCACTTAACATATAGTATCGTAAAACTAGTAAAAACATAAAATATAGTTCTAATTCATTGTTGAAGTAATAAAGATACCGGTACAGTTCCCTGATTCCATTCATTTAATAATAATCACAATTTAATGCTGTCTTTAAAATAAATATAATTTGAAATGCCTACCTACGAGATTTGTGATGATAGAACGTTTTTTAAGTAATAAAAATATTTTCCATCTATCGACTTCTACATAACCAACAGTAATAAATTTGCTCGAATGTACTCAAATAGAACACGCAGAATGCGAATTTATTTTAAAGTAAACCTATTTTATTCATCAATATAAAACCATATAAGTAATTTATCTAAGAAAGCGGCACAGAAAAAAAGTTCCATGTACATTTTGTCCCAATATCCCATTGTTGAGAATGTTTAATATTAATATTTGAATCGGTTGCTTGTTTCAGTTCATCGAAAATTTTAGAGGAAAAAATGGATTTTTTCCTTTAAAATATTCGAAAGCTAATTTATTTGCATTATTTTTATTTAATTCTAGGCTGACGTAAAACAGCGTTTTCAAATATTTTTACACGATTAGCGTACTGATGAAAAGCTAACAAACGCATCCTGTTTCCTGTAAAACTGAAATTTAAATAATCAATTTTGTTTTTACCCTTGTAAATACAGTAATTTTATTTATATTCACCAAGAGAAAAAACACAAAATGTTTTTATTGGATAATTTAAGCAAATTCAATATTTTTTTTATTTTATTTTAAAATTTCCACTTCGAACACGGTGAAATCTTAAAATCAGTAGCAAAGCTAGGGCAAACACATTTAGCATCTTGAGCGTTTAAGCTAAATGTAGGTAAGTTACTGTTTAGATTACCCTTTGGTACTTTGAAGGTAGGTGGTTTCACAAAATGGTGGCACGTGGCTCGAAAAGCCCTATTAACTAATCGGTGATCAGGCTTTAATGCTTATAAGTATTTGCTGTAGGGTTTGAGCCCTTCCTGGGTTTGCACTAGAAGCAGTGATATATTAACTACGAAATTGGTAAAACATAGACATACTACCCTAAAAATATTCATACCAATATTAATCAGTATCCACGTTTAAGCAAAATAATAGTTACCTATGATGTTTTGAAACATTCTGCTGATAAGCTTATAAAACAATTGGATATTAAAACAACAGGAAATAACTCAATTCATTACGGATATAGCCAAAATGACACAGCACTATTTTATTGATACGGAGAGAGTTTAATGGAGGCAGTGAAAAAGAAAAATATGTTCGCGAAACGATGAATTCATATGCAAATATTATACGAATGTGCAACGAAAGTTACAGTGGATCAAAGTTGTATAAATAATATTTAAGTACTATTTTTAAGCAATATAATTTTATGTGTAAAAATGTGTGTGTGTGTGTGTATATGAATTAATTATTATTGTATGGTGCGTGCGATTTGGCCAGTTTATAACTAGAGTATCAATTTGCCTTTAATTATGTCCAGGCGTCTATTTTTCCACTGAATCCTTCTATATTAGTTAAATAGTTCAAGCAGTTTAATCTTAATAAGTATATATTTTTAAAATGCAACTTAAGTAAATAATGCATAAAATAATGTTATTTGATTTAATAAACACAGAAGTGGCTGTGCAGCCTTGACATAATTTATTAGATATAATAATGTCCACCAAACAAATACGTTTCTTTTATCCAGAACTAAAGCCTACTTCTAGTAATTATAAAAGTAAGTAATCTATAGAAGCTAAAGTCCATTAATTAGATGTCGATCATAACTATTGAAACCTATATATCCAGATTTGACTACATAAGGTTGTTTCAGATTACGCGCGTGAAGCTGCTGGGTGAAGCTAATTTCAAAAATTAATAGCATCAACTCTAAAAGGGTAGTGACAATTGCTCAATATATTTTTATAACACTAATAAAACCAATACTTTTATAGACACTTAAAAAAGATACAAACTGAGATTTATATAGCGTATGAGTTTTTAAATTGATGCAGCAATCGATGTGTTCAGTAAACAATTACTCGTTTATCTGAACAACAGGTCAGACTTTGTAAGTTTTAACATTAATTGTTGGGAAAGTGCGCAATTTCGCTGTTTGTCATGCACGGTTCGACGGCAAATATTTTCTTTTCACTGTTTGATTTAATGAACGACTTTTTATATGGTTCGTTTATTATAAAGTATGTTATTTGGACTTAAACATTCAATACGAAACTCAATGCAAATTTAAACTAGTATCTGTAAAGAAAAATGTTATTTCTAATATTCCATTTATTAAGATTAAAATTAAAATCAAAGTTAACAAAACGGTACGTTCATAGGTTTGGATTTGTAGTTTTCAATAAATAAATAAAATAAAATACTCAAATATTAGTTGAAAAGGAACTCACCTATTTACAAGAGAAAAATCCTGTAATATATCATAAATTTACTTAATATAGATATTAAGTAAATTTATGAAAATAATTTCACTATGATGTCTCAATATTCATATAGCTAATGTTAATTTCAAGAATCAGCGCAACATTGATTTAATAAAATCACAAGAAAAATATACCGAAATAAAAATAAGAATAACGATCATATAACCGCAAGACGTGATACATGTTCTAATAAAATACACAAGATATATTGTTTTAATAAAATTGTGGGTTAATATACGATATCGCGCATTATTGAAGTGTTAGTAATATGCAAGGCAGTACAATCATTTTTAATTTCCGCAGCAGGACCGGCTTTTGCATGAATACCGATTACTCTCGTAACTACTCAATGTATGGAACGTGTGAGCTTACCGATTTGTATACTCGATGTTTCGATGATTGTGATCTTTTTTGTAGTAGGTACCTAGGTTGAAATGATTTTATGTCTCATCAGATCAATGCTATGGTGGCTATATAGATAACTATTCTTAGAAATAAGTTAAAATATATTTAAACTGAAACGAACGCTTGTTTAAAAGATGCATCTTCTTACAACATAAGCTATCAAATGCAAAAAAATGACATTTGACTTCGAGTCGTAACAAACAGAACGAAAGTCAAATGGTATGTTTTATATTCATTCTTAAACCTACTTGAAGTAAAAGGCTGCTACTTTGATATTACATATATATATTTAAATTTCATTACTTGTAATTTGTAGGTTAGAAACTTTAAACGAAAGTAAGTTTTGTTTTCAATCTTAAACTACTGGACCTTTTTTATTAACTTCAAAAAGAATATATGCTGACATTAATTACATACGCAGATGCTATACAAAGTTCGATGCATTTACAAATTTCTTTGTAAACCTAAATATTCACAAAATATCTTCATTAGCTTATTGTAAAATTTATCCGGACTTATAAAACGCTATAGCAATCAATACGTAAATGCATTTCGTCTACCGTCCCATTGAAACTCAACAGCGACCGTCGAACTTCTTGGTTTATTGAAATTTACTTTTTAGAACAATGAAAGTGCACCCGTCTGTAGGTATTTACGCTACGGACCTAGCTTAAGTTTTTACTGGCCTGTCCCAGTGCATTGTCGGTACATTCACGTTAAAAGCCGCACACCCTTAGCGCAAAACTGTTTCAAATTTATTGAATTTAATGAGAAAATATGTTTCAAACAAATAACCAAATTACAACAAGTCATATAAACTTCATCATTAGTCTAATTAAATAAATGTACTACGTCTAGGTTCTTTTATATACGAGACGTTGTTATCCAAGATACGGAAGTTAGGTGCCCTAGAAATGGTAACTGATGTTATAGTAATCCGTAAATATGAAAACGTAGGTATTTAGATTACGCGTCGTTATGCTATTCCTCTTAGCGTGATGAGGAACAAAATTTCATTTTCTATTTTGTTACCAAACGCCGACAAGATTAGACTTAAAGCATGATAAACTATAATCACTAATACCAACAATCGCTAGAATATTTAAAAAAAATTTTATACTAATTGTTAAAATTTCTACCAGACTATTTATTTGTATAGTGCTAGTTAAATGATGGTGGAATTTAGAAATAAAATTTATCCATGTATTAGAGGGTAAGTCGGATAATCGATAGTCGGAATTATTTAGTCCCTATCCTAATACAAGCACGTTGTAAAAGTTCAAAACATAATTAAAGTGACGAAGAGTATTAATATTGTACTTCAAATGAAAGAATTATAAAAAAAATAATTACCTTATAAGAGTGATTATCGCTATCTTCCGAAATATTTCTTTCATCATGTGTGTAACGAAGACTATTCAATATATCAAGAAAATTAAACATTATTAACACAACTAAGTTATTCAAGGAATAAAAATCATAAACGTTTGCAAATAACAAAATTAATACGAATAAATTTACACAAAACGTGAAGTTAAACATGTGCGCAATTATCAAAGACTAATTTAAAAGTTGTTTTTTTTTTAAATTGGTCATCTGATAAATTTAGATTCTGTCAAGTGTCAAATGTCAATGACAAGACGGATGCATGACTGCCTTAAAATTGGTGTCAATATTAATTTGAAATAAATAATTATAATAAATGGTATATAATAATGGTAATGGTTTATATATAGTTGATTTTTTAAATATTTTTAATGCTCTGTAATTTTCTAGATGACGTGCAACTGTCATTGCAAAATCGAGGCAAAGAATTTTGAGCAATGGTTTGCCTACCTTCCTAAATTTCATTATTATATTTTATTATCAGTGATACCAGATGCAAAAACAGATTGATGGACGGGAATGATACAAATTAATAATATTTTTATAATTTCGTTATTTTAGTTGTTAGTTACCATAAACATATTAGATATGTATTTTGTTTATATAATTATATTTGCTTATTAAATATTTCAAATAGTGCATTTATTTTGAAAATAATTTGAAAAAATTTGAAAAACCCTAAAAATAAAAAAAAATGCATGAGTAAATAATTTATCCCAGTAATATTATAAATGCGAAAGTTTGTGAGTCAATCACGCTTAAACGGCTATACGGATTTGAATGGAATTTGGCATGCAAATAGAATATGCTCTGGATTAACATATAACATCCTTTACAAACCAGTAGTGTGTTCCTGTGGGATAAATTAGAGATACGAGTATTCTATTTTTCAACTTCCGTATAAAATTGTTCAGATATGATACATTGCACATAATTTCAAAGATAAGTTTTAAAGTTATCCTTAGGGAACTATCCCTTAGAATAATTAAACTCTTCATTGTAATTTGTATGTTTTATTTCCTAAGTTTAGAAATACTAGCATTCTATAGGCTATATAACATCACGTTATGACGAAATTAACGCGGGTGAAACCGCGGGGCAGAACTGGTAATTTATAAGCAAATTTTAGGCAAATTGTAACAGAAAGTCATTAAATACGACCCAACGCGATGCCTCGATTTCTCAATATTTTCTTTTTGATTATTTATTTATTGTACTTTAAAGTCAAGTTTTATTTTTTTTATTTTTTTGGTTTTACTGATTTATAGATTCTTCATCTACCCACTTCATATGTGAGACTTATACTGCATGCATCAACATAATTATGTTAGACAATAATGCATTCGTCCAGAAGATAATATTATTATTGTCAGGATATGATTTCCAATGCCAAGAAGATATTTGTTTAATAATCCCAATAGATTTGCAGCTCACTGGAGCGTTGTTAAGCGAATTGACATAATATCTTGAACATTTGATTCGTGTTTGCTTTATTCATATTTAAAATTATGAGGACATTCATTGATAAAAAAATGTACAGCCAATAGGCTAATACATTTATTAAATAAGACTAGTTACAAATAAGTAAATGATTAATTGGTGGGACGTCCTTTGTGTGTAGTGTTCAGTTTAATTATATGCTTTGAAATGGGTAAAATAACTGTAAAAAGTCCAATACAAGGCTAAAATTATTTTTAATTAGAATTACGCCTGTAGATTTTAGTTCCATGTTCGATGCTTTAATCAACATGAACACTATTCGTCAAAAAATACCGATTGTTAAATTTCAAAATTTTATTAAAGTTATTGTTTAGTACAGAGGTTCCTAAACTTATTTCATCTAACGCCCACTTTGAAAATCAGTTATTTTATAGCGCCCCCTTTCCCTATTTTTTCACCTTAAAACATTAATAACAGACTTTGCTTACCAAAGAGACTAAGAATAATACCAAGACCAACCCAATTTTTTTGGGCCCCTTAACGCCTCTCTTAGGCCTCCAGCGCCCACAAGGGGGCGTTATCGCCCACTTTGGGAAAGACTGGTTTAGAATAATGTACTGAAATATATTTACATAAATACAAAAGCTCATCAAAGCCTTGGATTTGGTTTTAAAAACTCCATGACTAATTTATATTTTTATTATCGAATACGATATTGCGAGTACATCACAAATTGTTCCACAGCGCATTGGCGCGGAGGTGTCAAACAGCAAAATTCTCGATGCCATCTCAGATCCTGCTTCACCACGCAAAATACATATCTGACGCTTAGGTGGGAATATGCTTATTTTTAACTTTAACATGGAAATACGACAGTAGTTCGTCGTTTTACTTTTCACGAGGCGATATGAGATTTCAGCTAGATTTATAATTTGCCATTTTTAATTCAATTTGATCTTTTCGAACTAAAATCGCAATCGCAATAAAGTCTGATGACATGTAAAAAAAAATATTTCTAAATATTTAACCCATATTTATTATAAATTAGCATAATCTATATTAAAAATTTGCAGAGAAAAAACTTTTTTGTTGGTATACAGGTAAATAAAGTCGCTGAAAAGTCTCGAGGACAAAATTTCGAATAAAACCTAGTAATTAATAAAGTATTAACTTTAAATGAATTAAAGATTTCTTAATAGTGATATTTCATTTCGCAGAATTTTAAAGTTCTATAAAAAATTAAAAACTAATTTCAACATAATTCGAATTATCCCTCCACAGAGTGAGTTGTAGATTTTCTCGAGAAATTCCCACCTAGCACACCGATTAATTCTAACTTAAGTCACGTATGACATTCTAACGGATATCCCAAAGATTGCATTCTGATGTCCCGTTAATGAATGACGCGTGTATAACTTGGAACTGCACTTGGAAGTTGACAGTCGCACGACGTGAGAGATGGTTGTGAAATGATTGATATCTGTGAATTTACTACTTAAAAATTAAAGAAAACCTACTAATTAAATATAGCACTCGCCTTTAAGCTGAGCACTATATTTATGTTTGTACTGACTATAAATTAGAGCAAAATATTTAGAAAAACTAATCAGAACGTTCTTGAAATTTTGGGTTTAAAGTATTTAATTACGTTAACTAATTTATTAAGTTAAAAAAAATGAACTTAAGAACTATTAATTACTCGAACAATTTTAAAATTTAATGCTATATTGCATGCCAACGTAGACGAGCATACATATGAATTACATACATGAAAATAAAAGTGGTTAATCTTACTAGTTTTGTTGTCTGTGGTATGGTAGGTATACGTTCTTAATTCAAATAAAGGAAACAAAAAATGTATGTTTTAAAATCGCAGACAACTTTCCTACTTAGCAAGAAAACATACATAGAACTTTACCTTTTGTACAACTGGTATTTTCACTTAAGTACCTATAGTAGAAAGTGACAGTAGAAGTATGGTGTACCTTGGCTAATTATCTTTCCAGTAATTTGTAGTTTCCGTAATGTGCTGTTTTGTAGCCTGTGATAAATGTATGTGTCCAACTGTGAAATACCTATTAGTTTCAACAAGGATGTGAGTAGGGATGCATCGCCTTGCCTGGGATGCCTTTTTGTCTATACCGATACCGATACTCTTTTAAAAATATCGTTGATACCGATACCGATACAAACTCTTAGTGAATTAATATTAAATTAAGGTAAAATATTATATGAAACACAAGTTTGGTTAAAGTTTTTAATTTCTATTCAAAAATAAAAACAGTTACAGACTTTGAATGAGATTCAAGGTTTTGATATTAAAATTAAGAATTAAGTGTAATAATTAAAATAAAATTGATTACTGTTAATAATTAAAATTAACAAGATTTTTGTTTAAAAACTGAGCATTCTCAAGTTTTGCGGAGAAAGCCGAATTCGGAAGTCTGTCTGTGTAAGACTTGCGGTGGAAAATAATCTCTCAGATGTATCGTTGTATCGGCAATAAAAATATCGCCGATGCCGATATATCGGCAACCCCAAAGATGCATCCCTAGATGTGTTTCTCTCATGCATGTGATCGAATTTTTTTTTTCATTATATTTAAGGAACTACTAATAAAGTAAAATATGAATTTTACATTATCATTAAATTACTTTTTTTTATTACAATATGTTACTACTATCTACTTACATGTCATTAAGATTGAGGTTTTCAAAAAAAGAGTACACTCGTACCTTATAAAAGACCGGCAACACACCCGTGGGTCTACTGCCATTATAATCCATGGGCGACAGTCATAGATGAGCGTCCGAACTTCAATTTTAATAAATAAAAAACACCTACTAGTTATGTGTTACGAATGTTTCCAAATGTATATTAGATTCAATTAATAATAACTATCTCTTAGGTCCGTAAGAGTATCTACTAATCGTAAACTTTTAGGAAATTAAATGAGAGTGCTAAACATATTGCGCTAGTTTCAAACAGTTCCTTCCTTAAGTGATACAATCTACTAGTATGCTGTTTACATAACTTCCTTGTATCAGAAACTTTATCGGTTTTAGACGGTGCTGTATCAATATTAGTTTCCATTAAATACGTTTTAGAAAAATAAATCTGTTTGTTACATTACTACCACAAGTTTTTAGTCCACACCGTACATCCGATATTATTAATATTTGTGTTGCTAATCTCCGAGAAGACTACACCAATTTTGAAGGGAAATTTACGCAGATAGCATTTCAGATATTAATCAAAAAATAACTACTTACAGTTTCAAGCAACTATAACTTTAAATACTTTTGTCAAGTCAATCGGGCGAAATCGCGGGTAGGTAGTTAATAATAAATCCATTGTTTGATCTTTGAGAAGAGCGAAATCGGGTATATATCAATATGTCACTATTTAACATCAAACATGTAGCGAACTGGGAAATACGAAACAAAGTTGGGAAACTTATTTCTATCATTGAAATTGGGTCTGGGTCGATCGTATCCCCATTCATTCCCGTTATTTATTCATCATTTCATGAATACTTAAATTCAATTGTGCGCTAAGCCTTGCCTGATAATATTCTTGTTTTGTTGATTGACGCGTATCTTAACTTCATTCTAATTAATGTCGTGTTCTGGACTAACGCATTGGGTTTAACCGTTAGTCTAAATTTGGAACAAATAAATAACTGTAAGAGAACCAGGTAACTCGAAGTACTATAGATTTTTTTGCGTATTAGGCTAGACTGCGACATTCCAAATAATAAGAAAACATAATACTTTAGGCTTTATATTCATTTAATAACATTTGGGATACAACTTATTTTTAGCCTCCAGTCTGTGTATCTGAAGCATAGTCGCTTCTAAGCTAATGGACCGATATTTATGCGGTTTGTTTTCGTTTAAAAGCTGACGTGATAGAGATGGATGAAAAAATTTATAAAAATCTGTTCATCAATTCATTAGTTCATCTTTAATTTCACTTGTTCTATTTTAACACGAAATGGGTTTTATAATATTTTACTTCACAGCAACACGTTTTTATAAAATAACATGTATAATTTTCGTATGTAATATAAGTTAACGTTGTTCATCGCATAAATAATACACATACGTCTGAAAATACAATGCGCAGGAAATCTTCTTTAAATATTCCTTTATTTTGTAATCAAAGTGCTGTGTTTGGTAGATAAGAATTCCCAACGCGCTTTACTGCGAGGGTGTATGAACATCTTTGTAGAATGAATGAAATTATTCCACTCATCTATTTATCAAATAAATCCTTCGCGGAGCGGAAAACTCGAAGCAAATTTATAAGTCGTACCTATATCACAATTTGCGCCGCCACTACGTCCTTAATTTATCAACGTATAAATTATGGAGTAGCTAGTACTTTCGTATTTAACAAGATACAGTAGCATTCTGAGATTGCAAATGCATACAAAATCGGTACTTAAAATCGTATATAAATAAAAATTATGCCCCCGTGGATTATTTAAAGTGCCGTCGGGTGCGATATTTCAATGAAAATCCTTAAAGCGTGCAGATTAAACATGAAAACTTTTTGTATTTGCTTAGGGTTTCACGGTTGATATAAGTGGATTGCGAAAGTTTTAAGGATGAGTATAAAAATGCTCAGAGTTGGAGAAAAGAAAAAATCAGTATTAAGAGTGTCGCAATAAAGGAGAATGTATTTTCTTACGTTCGCGAATGTTGATACCCGACATAAAATGAATTTTATTGGAATAAAATATCAGTCAATCTGTAGGTAACCGCACCTCAGTTTTGTCGGCACAATTGTTTATAAACGATGCGTCACTGCCAGAATTGTATGTTGACGGAACGGGAAAACTTGTTAGCCTGCTAATTGAATAAAAATAGATAAGTACTGAAAACGTGTTGTACGTAAAACAGAAATCGCTTTTATGTAATCTTTTACGTGATAAGATGAAACAATTTAATAGTTCTGAAACACGTCCTTACATTTCTCTCTTTCAAATTAGTTAAACTCGCTTTATAACCCAATTAATGATCATAGCTGTGGCTTTGACATCCAGTCATTTTAAATTCCTAAGAATTCTATTTATTTTTTTTTGTCAAAAAATTCTTCACAATCGCTATTGCTTTATAGCAAAAGTTTACTTAGTTCGAATAAAATATTTATATAAAGACAACTGCTACTCTAGATGCAAAATTAGGTTTATGAATCTTAATTTAATTTAAAAAAATACTAAAGTCTATGATTTTCAGCCTTATAGTTACCTGATCCTACTTTAAAGTATTCAATGTTCATAGTTAATTTAGGATAAAGGCTATGATAGTTCTAAGTAGATTACTAGGGACAGTAAAGATTAAATAATAGGATGGTAACTGAGAAGACATGTTTAATACGGCGGCGGTGATCGGACGGAGATAAGAGTTGGGCCGAGAAGTTGGGACAACAAGGATATGGCTAATTAATTACACTCATAACTTCCCCGACTTTAATATACCTAATGTTTATTTAATTTGGATAAAGCTGGTCACGTAATATTCACTTAGTGAGGTAACTTTTTAGGATTCAAAATTTATTTAGCACGCGTAAAAATTACTTAAGTTACCAACTATGGTTACTTTGTAGCGAACTGCAAAAAGGAGGAGGTTTCTCAATTCAACCATTAATTGACTTCAAAGGGCTTTAAAAATAAAGCAGGAGGTCTAGGGTCACAGATATTTTATGAATTTCTGTTCCATTTTGATTTCAATTCATTCAAGTCATACTCTTAAAAACGGCAAAGATATTGAAAATGTTTTCAAGCCAATATGCGAGAGGTGTTTACTGTGTATTGTCTAAAACTATAGCAATTTAACAGTATCCATCAAAAGCGCTTTATATTTTCGTTGCATTCATACCGAGTGACGTGACACAAACGAATCGATTTCCCTCGTTAACAAAAAGGGAAAAATGCAGACGTGCTATGAATAGGTAATTTATCTTAACGCTATTGTCAAGAAAATATTTTAATATACAAAAAGTTCTTTTGGCCGAACAAAGGCTGTTCATGTTAATGTTCATATTATTGTTATTTCTATAATACTTCGATTGGCCATATTTAGGCTCACGATGAATAGATAACGGTCCGCACCATGTCATCAATTTACAATCAATTACGGAAAAACTCAAATGCTTTTATATATTAGAAATACGTACTACCACAAAAGTAATTTAAATACACATATGACATGGTTTAAAGTCCCGTCTATAAGAGAAGTTGCATTTATTACATGTGTTTCAGTGTAGATTTTTTCAAAAATCCTCAATGAATATTTACATTCGTATTAATAATTTTGTTTATTTACTCATTCTTCTCATTTCATATAATATATATTTTAAAAAATTTAAAAACAATCACTCAAAGAAATTTTAAAAAATTAAATGGAAATACAGCAACATACTTGACCTTACAATATAAAATCGCGTAGCACCTTTTTGGGCATGGGGTAGATGCATTTCTACATTTTTCACTGATCTTTACAATCACGTAGGTGATCAGTATCTTGTGCCTACTTAAATGAAAAATTTTGTGGTAGGCCGAATATAGGGCCTCCAGCGCAACACGCATTGGATGTCGAAAGTGTGAATTACAAGGCCGTGACTACTACTTAAGGTGCTGTTATACTTCATACATAAGAAGATATTATTAGGCGGAGCCCAATCATAGTTTTTGACAATTTAATACATGAAAATAATCAACTGACAGAGCGGCCATAAAATACGATTTTATCATGCCATAGGGAGGCCCACGTTTTCGAATATAGTAATAAAAAAGTCACAGATGTCAAATTTATGACACCGACCATTGTAAAGAGATTAAAAGATTTACGAATGGTGCGACTACGGTCCGCAGCAATTTACAAGTTTTATTTTGTAATCCTGTGTAAGCGATGCGATTGAATTTGGCTTACGTTTTGATCGATTCTTACCTGAAAAAACGAAATTATATTATTAGTAGATGAACTTATCAAATAAAATACGTATACCACAAAATTATTGCAAGACTGAATCAAGGTCACACACCCGGTTCTGGCTTCTAAATATAATTAATATGAAGGAAATGTTTGCAGTGTTATAGATCTCTTCAAATTTATTATTATACAAAGTTTATTATGTTATCACTGACCATGGAGATGGTTTTAATATAATAAACTATATAATTATTAAAAGCAGCAACCCTTGTAAGATTATCCGAATATTGAAAGAGACATTTCTAAGAAAGTCTTTAAGAGGCCGTTAACTTGCACAATAAATCAGCGTAAGCACAAACGCCGCCAACTAAATAATTTTCTCTATTCATCAAAATTAAAAGCAGTGGACTTTCCTTAATTAAATCCAGCTTTTCTTCGTGACTTTCCAACCTTGACTTCGATTATCATGGTAGCTGCTCTTTTCAAATGATAACTTATACTAAAACGATTTTCATTTTCAGGAAATCATCGATCTAACAAATTTTATCTACATGTATGTATACTAAATACGCTTGTGCTACGGAATTACTAACACACACTCAAAATAAGTCCTATTATAGAAACAATGACCTAAATGTTTTTAAAATGTTTTAAAAATCCTTTTACTAAAACATTTTTGTATAAGCTAGAATTAACTTTATATGGAGCGGTTTAATTAAAAAATGCAGAGAACTAACAATGCGTTGGTGAAAATATAGAATGAGGTGAAACAGTTGATTTTTCACATTTACTTTTGATTCATTTACGCAATTTATTAACCACAAACACTGCTATTGTTTGGCGGCATTTGTTTCAATTGTTCAAGTTTTTGGGATATTTGTCGTACGTTATTTGACAACATAATAACGATGTAGACTTTCGTGAAACGAATTTTATTTTCCTTCGACATTTTAACAGTTATTATATTCGGCAAGACAATTCTACGTTTTAATTATTTTTACACATATTAATATGTAATTTTTAATATATAAAAGTATTTTTTAATTAATGATTAACACATTATTGGTAATACGGAAGGGAATCAAACTTGTGCATATTCCTGAATCAAATATACACCCATCTAGAAGCATATAGAATTGGTATTTTTTTGTTGTTTATTGCTAATTCGACTGTAATTTACCATTAATCATCAGTAATCAGTAATTAACATGAGGCCGCGGAATAGAAAAGTAGTAGGCAACACGTTAAAAAGTGCTTTTAACTTTCGCATCTGTGGTTAGTTTTAACGGATTGATTTTACCTCCATTATCGGCCCCAAAACAAATGACGTGTGTCGATAAAATATAACTCACGTCAGTTGCACGGCTGTTTCGTGAATTCCAATTGGATATTTATTACGATTTTTTATCCCGTTTAGCAGAAAGTGAAATATTTTCAGATATACACGTATCTGAATCGTTTAGGTAATAATTTTTATGTAAAACGTAAAATTATTTTGCGGAACTATATTAAATTTATTGTAAAATACCGAAACGACTTTATTATAAAATTTTAGAGCTCATTTTAAATAAGGAAAGTGACGTAAAAAACATTATTAGAATAAAAACAAAAAGAGTTAGACAAATATGTGTTGGACAATAAAACTTTAATTTATAAAGGGTGTTCTGTGCAAGTGCGTGAGTTTTCAATTACACAAAGTGATGGCCGCGGGGTTGTGCCGTGAAAAACGCTGCTGCGGTCAAGCTTCTGACCGATTGCACCCCACTCTTTCAAGAGAACAGTCAACTCGAAATCATCACAATTGCTCTTAAAATAAGGGTTGTTTTCCCGTTGAAAATAATAGTAAAACTTTGAAAACATTGAAGAAAATTCGATCGCTTTCCCAAGGAAAACTCTCAGTGGTATATTGCGTTATTACCTGGACGGGTGTGCCGGGACAACCGCAATTTAAGAAGAAAAGAACGATATGTGGCGGCGACAAAAGATTTTATAGAGCAGTACTCGAAGGGAACAAGCACCGACCGACCTTTCGTAAATCTTCTTTGATCGAAAACACAACACTGTTTAAGTCTTATTTTCCGATTCAATCTTTGAACACTTTGTAAGATGCACTTTCTAGTCCCAGTCCTAACGGTAACAATATCAGGAAAAATAACATTTCTTTTTCCAGCAACAGGATTGTGAATTATAAAAAAAAACACGTTTTCCTTTAAGCAACATGGTGAGGTAGCAATTATATTGATATTTATAAATCTATTAAAATTTCTGTATGAAATCCAACATTATTTGTAATTTTTAGTATAAGATAGTATATATATATAGTATATATAGTAGTATATATATAAGATAGTAGTAGTAAGTATATTTATATTGTAATTACTTACATCATAAAGAGTAATTTTATATTTTACGCGGGTAAATTTTCAAAAGTGTATATAACTAAAATGCTCGTCAAATATCGGCTTACAACTTTAAAAAAGATTGCGTAAACTTGGGTAACACATTCACTAAAGAAAAATTGGTTTGCGAATTGTCACAGCCTTTACAATCGTAAGTCCGTAATCCCATTCAATAAAAACGGTAGGAATCGCCAAAAGATTTGCCCCAATAATCGTACAGCAAACCGTAGAGCCTATGAAAGAGTGGATGTCCATAAAATAAAATAATAACTGGCCAATAAAATCTTTCAGCGAAAACTCGGCAAATATGTCAAATGCGAGCGATCGAGAAAATAAAAGAAAGTCCTCGAGGGCGTGAAGTGGTCTTTCTTTAGTGGAAATTTGATCTGAGACAGGTCAAGATCGGGTCTATCAATCGGCCGGTAATTGGAAGGTTTTACTGTCACGATATCGCTCATATAGAGAACATTACATCTCGTTTTTCTTATAAATGAAGATGTCGGGACTTTAACGGATGAGTAAAATAAAATTTTAAATTTACGGAAGAATTTTATATATTTTTTTTATAATAAAGTACATAGATATAGCTTCCAATAACACTTAGGAATCATTATTGAATACATCACTAAGAAAAAAGTACACATAACAAATAATAGAACATTTCTTCATATGACAAGAAGTAATGTCTTATATAATGATAATATATTTAATGTAACGTATGCAATTACTAAAAAACTTTGTAATTATAAATTTATTTAAAAAGTCTACTCTAGAATAAAAGCATTTCTCTTCAATATTAAAATCAAAATAAAGAAAAATATTGTTACAACAATGTTCAATTAACGATCAAAAAGGGTATAAAAGATTCGAATTAATCGCACCCTGATACAATTTACAGTATCAAGCTAGAAAAATTGTGTAGAGCTATCCAATCGGCTATGAAGGTACTTGTAAAGGCTCTAACGCCGAGCACTAAAACGTAATAGGTAATCGGTATATGTGAGCTCGAATGGGACACCTTTATATGGAATTACTGGCTCACCCGTGCCTTTTTGCCTTTATGCGTTTTAAGAGATATCACTAGAGCCACTGTTTGCTATTCTGTTGTACGAAGTACGACTTTATATATCATTTACTGAGACATTTTAGATTGAATTTAAGTTTGATTTTTATTTAGAAATAGAAAATACACTATAAAATAGAAATACTTTCTAATTACGCTCAGTTCAATAACACTGTAATATTTAGACACCAGAGTAAGATACGGCTAATAGAAAACTATCAATAAATTCATCAATACTCATTTTAAAGTTAAAGCGTGAAGATATAATACATTTACCTTTTGTATAATTTTCTACATCATTATACAGTAATTAGTTTAAGGTAAGCCTACTTTATTAATAGCCTAACTTTACTTGCCACTTCTTCCTATGCCACTCGGAAGAAGGCTAGCTTTCTATGATACCTAGTACTTTATGAGTTAGTTACAAACACAAATAGAAATCATTTCTCTTTTTAATATTAATTTATAAATGAATTGATAAACCATAATGAACATCACTTGTAATGCTGCATAAAAATTTATGTCTCAACAAAACTGATGATAATGAAAATACCCCATCTTAGTTCTTTAGGGTGCGGAGTCTGCTTTATGAACTGTCCAAAAATTGTACCATTAAGGCGTCACTGTGGCCCATTTTTATAGCCTACTAAGTACTTCTACCGGCATGATATCATTGTAAATAAAATCGGGTACGAGACAGATTAAATTCGCAACAGCATATTAATTTCGTTGTAATATCAGTGCTCATTGTGGATTTACATTACTAATCCGACTTTTCCGAGAATCAATGTATGCATACTCCAGCTCCATAACAATCGAGCCGGGAAATTGCCGACTTGGTCCGATCCGCGCAATAACCCCCGACTTCTCATTATGCAGATTGCCTCTCGATTCACATATGCATTCACTAAACATCTTGGAATGCTCGTCGAGACATCGAAATGCAGTCTTTAGTTCGGTTGCGCACACCATTGACATTCAATCGATGTCTGTTGTGTAATGGCTTTGCAAATAACACAATCGATCTCATGTTCGAATTTAATATAATCTCAATGTAGTGCAATTAGAATAAGTTGAGTTTATAACTGAAACTGAGTCCTCTAAATTACTTCCTAATCAAATGCACATTGTAAACTGAATAAACATTCAACTGAGTATTAGTTGTATAGAATGTCGTAGTTAACATATTTTCTAGCAAATTTCTGCGGAAGCTGAAGGCGTGATTAATAGAAACTTACAATCGTATTTATAATCACCATATAATGAATTTGTCATTATGTCTTTATCTTAAGAATGAATATGGCATAAATAAATAGATATTCTTAAGCCTTTTATTTATTATACATGATGATAATTTGCGTTTTATATAAATACTAGTTGTGTATACAACCATACTTGTGGCTTAATATTTTAAACAAAAGTATTATCTGACAGTTACAGTCTCCTTAGTCAGCGATATCAGAAATTAACTTTAAGACACAGCAAACATTACCTTTATGTAATACACAATATGCTATTTTATAGAAAATAATGCATTTAGTTGCATACACTAGAGCTGTAATAGAATCTTAGCTTCAAATAGAAGGCCGTATAGTAATATAAAATGCAAGCAACGTAATAAATGTATAGTCTAGATAATCTGCATAATTGGAACTCGTCCTATGGGCTAGATATTGCGTCCACGTGAGGTGGGCAATTTTCCACGTCATTTCCGCTCACTCGACGGCCGAATCAATGCGCTTGCTTCTTTACTCTTAATTAATGGAAATGTAACTCTGTAAATACAGGGAAATTGAAAAGCAATTTGATTGATTGATATTTAAATGCCAGGTAAATGCAGGAAACAGCCAGATAGAAACAGGCACATATGCGTTGATTTCGTCACTTGTACGAAACGCAATGTTGTTAACTTTTATAATAAAATTCATATCAAAAATACATTATTTGTCTATGTATAGTGTGTTTGAACTGGTTTAGTGGAAATTAACACCAAGCTTTCATAACACGGAATCTTAACTAGGTCGATCAATAGATACTTTTAGAAGAAAAAAAATCTTATTTAGTAATGTAATTTATTACCATTTATAACTACTTATAAAAGTATTTATTGTATTCAAAAAACAACTAATAAACGTCCATCAAGTGCTAAATTAAAATAATACGATATTTCGGCACAATATTTTGTATCTTAAAATATGTCAATCACTCTGCGGGAGCGATGATATTAGACAGTAGGAATCTATTTATTAGATTCTCCCGTCAAACATCACAAAACTTCCTGTTTATAATGTTTTGTTATTGTTACGGCGATGAATGATACGCTAAAATATAATGAAATTATAGTAACATTTATGTTATTAATTTACCTACTAAATTAACAAAATTAACCAAGTAAAACTAGATACAATTTAAAACTCCCGATATGTTATTACAAATAAGTATAACGTATAATATTGAAAAATAAACCATAAATCGATCTCTTCAACTGATAACTTTCTTTAAAAGGAATACAAGATGGAGTAGGTAGTGAAGTTTTCAATTATTGACAGAAAATACACAATCTTTAAACCTTTAGTGAATTTCTTCGTATATTCTAATGCGCATTCTGATTGTTTTAGTATGGAAGAATTCTATGTAAATACGTCACAATCAATGCACATCTCTAACACGCAATATACCGTGATCCACAGTTTTTTCAGCAGATGAAAGCTACAGCGAATACATTCAACGCACTGCTGGATATGCACTTTTTATCATTATGCATTTTTTGTTCGATTCTCTAAGTACGCTGTTATTTTCCATGATATTAATCTATTATATTATATAGTCTATGCTTACACAGATACAAAGAGAAAACATTTATGTTTCTATAATGGATATCTCAAAAACTATTAAGGCAAAATACGCGAATAAAAACTGGTTTTGTTAATAAATGAGATCTACCTTGAAGTCTAATATTATATACAAAATGATTACAATTACATAATTCGTATATTACAATTAATTACTCATATTAAGACTTCATATGCGGTTCTTTAAACAATTCCAGTCACTATATTATACATTTAAACTATATAATATAGTATTTTCAAGTATAAATAGAAAAGCTTTGTATTTATTTTGTAATAAATAAATAAATTAGTTGTTCAAGATTTTTTTCCACTAATAGGGAAGCTAAACTTTTCTGAATGATATATTATATTATACATGCCAATTCGGATGAAGCTAAATAAAAGAAAATGTTTTCTATCAACTATGTGATTATTATTAGAAAGGAAATATTAGAAAGAAAAATTAGTTAGTAGAAGTTGAACTAATCATTTAAAAGCTACGCGACAAAAGCCATGTAAAACAGCTAGGTATAACAAAATCTAGAAACGCATGCAGTGGTTACTTAGCAATCAGAGTGAAACGTGAAGATTTGAAAAGCAGGTGTCCTGTGGATTACTCGAGATAGGGTCACGTGCAGATGTGACGATATTACAATCCCATTGCATCTGAAGCTAAGACCATTTAAGCAATATTCTGGTGCACGCTTAATAACCACTCATGTTAGCCTAGTTTCTAGGAATTTATAGTACCTACCTATTATTTTTCATACAGATTGTGACTTGAAAGTGAATTCTTGAAAGATTTAATCCAACTAACCCTTTTCAACAAGAACAAACAACCACGAACAATTAACCTACATATATTTAAATAATTTAAGTTAGAATATTAAAATTAGTTCACCTTAATGTAAAAATACATTGTAAGTAATATCGCATATACTTTCATATATATTTAGTAATATCTTAACTATAATTGAACTAAAATAAGCTACACTTAAAAAAAGAAGAAGCAGAAAAATAGCTAACGCATAAGAATAGTCGACAAAATTCAGTGAACCTTGTAAAGTGAAAATTATAATGTTTACACTACAGAGTTAACCCAATCTGTAGAAAGTTTCCCCTTAATTAATCTTTTAAGCTATTTAATCAAAGAGAAAGGGAAATTCTTTGCCTTGTTTCTGGGCTCTAAGTCAATAAGTTGTTTAAAGTAAACATCAATCGGGCTTGTTCGAATTTGGAACATAGTTCGGCTACTTTGGCAGATGACAAAACACTTTGTAAGTGATCACGTACTTTAATGTATCTTTTAAACTATTTCTTAATAACGTTTAGTTGAGAGAAGTGGATTTTTTTATAAAGGTTTTGTATTTCGTGTTTGATTTGGAATGGTATAATTTTGTAAGAATGTCGTGACAACCTCAGTCCCAAAGTATAGCATCATACCTATTTGTGATCGGTTGAAATTCTAGCAAAATAAAATTTAAGTTCCAGTTACGAGTAACAGATATAAAAGTGGTTCTTCTTTTAATACATGTGACCAGTTCTATTTTATTAATTCATTTGCATAGGCATACAAAATTTAGCTTCTGTCGGTGAAGATTCCAGTTTTAAATTGGTCCAGTAGTTGTTGAGTTTTTTTCATTCATTACTAGTATTAGCTTATACAACAATAAACATTCTTATTCTTCGTCAGAATCGTCATGAAACCTACAAGATGGGTCGATTCCGAACACTAGAGAAAGGTTATTGGATCAAAATATGTAAGCGAGGTTCCTGTAGGATAAATAGATATTAAATTATAGAAATTTGAAGGATGAATCCTATTTCCCGGCGAACTTAAGCTCCAGCAATATTGCAATAGTAAAGCCTCAATTTATGCAAGTATTAGTGTCTGTCATGCTGACAGCTTCGCAGAACAATAAGCTTTGGACTTTGTTACGCTTCTTTCCTTACTTACCTATTAAAATATTATATTTTATTTAGCTAAATAAGTCCTTTGTTTTCAATAACAACAAATGAACTGTATTTTATGAAAACCGTATAAAGCTTTATATAAAGTATTAACTATTTAAGTTTTGTATTGCTTGTATTACATCAAGATATCAAGTGAGATAATAGGTATCTTCTTGTGCCTGAGATTGAAACGAAGATTGCATTATGCCGTATGACTTACAACCGTAACAACCATGGGTAGGGATTTTTGTTAGACCAAAGGCACTGAGACGTTTGTCATAGTATTCTATAGTCAAGTTTAATCAAGGAACAACAGACAAAGGGCGGGAAAGGGTGAAAATATGTCGCTTGTTTGTTTTATAAACCGAACCAATCACGCTCCGAGCGAGCATAGAACTAAACGGCACGCCAACAAAAGAGACGTAAAGAATGGTTCCACACTCCTGCTAATAAAATAGTTCGCGCAACAGGTTTCCCGCCCGCCCAACGTACAATAGTTGCGTTTCTGCATTAAGTGCGCCGCAAGAGTTAAATATATAAAGCATGAATGAAATATATGACTTTTTTATATGTGTAGGTGTCACATAATAAAATGTCTACATTTAATAATAGTTCAACAACTTTATACTAACACAGCTTACTGTATATAAACCGCATGTTAGTTATTATATAATAAAAGCTGTGCCTCGCGGTTTCACCCGCATTAATTTCGTAGTAACGTGATGTTATATAGCGTTTAAACAGAGTAAAATAGCGAACAGCAAAATAATAATGGATATATACTATTCTTTTACTAGTATATTAATTTCTAAAATAAAATTAGTTACTCCTTATTACATCAGCTATCTGCCAGTGAAAGTTCCATCAAAATCAGTCCAGCCGTTTCAGAGATTAGCCGGAACGAACAGACAGAATTTAAAAAAAATTTGGTATATGTACCGTTTATACATCCATATGCATTTAGTAAAAAGCGGTTATTTTAATATTACAAACAGACACTCCACTCATATTTATCTGTATAGGTAACGCTGCAGCTACGGCGACAAAGCTGGTGAAAGTATCTACTGATAATTTGACATTATAAAGTACTATTAAACAATCATATTAAACCTGAAAGTAAGCAAATATATTTTTCTCGAATAAATCCGATTATATTCATATAATAATAATACTTAGGCTTAAACGACACAAAACCCTTCCAAATAAAAACTCAAAGATCTAAGCCAATGAACTACAGAGTTTGCGTCTTACCTAACCACAATACGACTTAAAGGTACTTCTAGCTTTTCAGAAACGACTAGCGGATTACCTTACACGTAGGAGGAGCTTGCTCAACCAAAAGTCGCAGTCGATATTCACTCAACAAGTGTATTTAGGTCACAAAAGAAATGCTAATAAATAATGGGTTGACAAAAGAAATGGTAACTTGATTCTTATTTAAATAATCTTACAGTAATTAGTCTTGAATAAATTATGAGTTTTAGAGAAGCACAAATGTATTTATTTTACGCGATAAAGAGATTATTGTTTAACTGTGTATTAATAAAATAATTGAATAATGAAGTTTAATTGTACATTTTTCTGACATGGTTGGCTCGGTTTAGTAAATTGTAATTTTGATAATCTAAATACAGTACATACAAGTTAATACAAGTATTTACTACATGTCTGCTAATAGTATGTAGTATTACGTAGTAATGAAAAATAGGAGTACAAGCGTGTGAATGTGAAAACATAAACTCACGCTGCTTAATTCTGTCGCAGAGCACAATTCAACAAAGCTGACTGTTGTATGTGAGGAGTGACACAACTTGAGGCGACTAATTAGCAATACAAACATGAATCAGGCTATTAGACGTAATTGAATTGTCGCGAAGTTGCCTAAATTTAAATATCACGCTAGGACGCGGTTTTATGAAGGGAGAATTGAACGCGAAACTGGAACCTACTTTTAAACACCCCGAAAGTTATGGGTGAAGAAGTTGACGGGTATTTTGGGTATTTGATGAGAATGTGCGTCTGTTTAGTTATTTGTTATGGAATCAAATGAGCATATACATAGTATGAAAGAAAATAACAAGTATAATGAAGTATTATATATTGTCATCAGTTTCACAATGAAGTATTTTTTGCGTTACTATACTCGCAATACACAAAAAAAAACCAAGACGAGTAAATCATATTTTAGGAAAATACTAGCGACCCGCCCCGGCTTTGCACGGGTATAAAACATATATGAAAACCTTCCTATTCAATCACTCTATCTATTAAACCGCATAAAAATCCGTTGCGTAGTTTTAAAGATTTAAGCATACAAAGAGATATAGGGAAAGAAAAAGCTACTTTGTTTTTTCTATGTAGTGAAGAATCATATTATTTTACAAGCGCTTTTTATAAAATTTATAAACAACAGCACAAAACCGTTGTAGTTTAACTATATTAATATTAATAAATAATAGCATCCATACCTTTAAGGCTGTTAAACAGTAGGTTTCGATTTCGCGTTCATAAAACCTTTCATAAAAGCAAGTCCTTCATAAAATAGCGTGATATTTAAATTAACCCAACTTCGCGACAATTCCTTTACATCTAATAGCCTGATTCATATTTGTATTGCTCCTTAAGTCACTCTTCACATACAACAGTCAGCTGCAACAATTTCATGCTTTGTTGTTGAAGAAGAGAAGGCATTAGCTCTTATTTTATGATTCCCAGAATATTTTATTAAAGTTAGCCTAAATTTTTCTATCATTACTGAACCATATAAATATTTTCCAAATGGTTATGTAAAATGCCATCATAATCAATAACCGCAATTCAATTAAAATGCGGCCATTGTTTTGGG
The DNA here is from genome assembly GCA_912999735.1 of Aporia crataegi. Taxonomy (NCBI): domain Eukaryota; kingdom Metazoa; phylum Arthropoda; class Insecta; order Lepidoptera; family Pieridae; genus Aporia; species Aporia crataegi. The sequence goes on from OU538742.1 coordinate 2,693,153, forward strand.
CTTAATAAATATTCATAGAAAACAAATGACGCTAAATTACCACACCGACTTCGGCCGACTGAGCGCCCCCGAGACCGTGGCGACGATTTTTCATCGAAATTTTATAAAACACTTCGCTGCGAGGATATTATCTCTCTCATTGACTCAAATTTTTCACGGGAAGTTTGGCATCAATCCATTACTTTTTCATTTTTATCTCGGAACCGCGATGGAGTGGAACTGCTAATTGCTTGGACATTTTATGTGAATTGTTTGTCTAAGACGAATTTGACTGTTTTTTCGATAACGACTACAGTAATTATTTGTATTGAAAAGCTTATAGCGCCCCTAGTGGTTACACGAAAACTTACTTGGCCACTATGAGATTGACAGCTTTCCTATAGTAAAAAACCAATCGAAAACTTCAATGGTAATCTTATAGTTAACTTATGTCAAGTTTTGGAATGGAATAAATTTAAAATGTTTCAGACTTTCGGGCTACAAATAAAATGTCAGTCATGACTAGTCAACTTAGCTAAGAAGTGAAAAATATAAAATAAAGGTGGGCTACTTATAATTCTTATCGTATACAGAAGTAGTATTAGGCATCTCGTATTATAGAGTTGATATTATAGAGTTGATAAGCGAATGCCTTCCGTCTGAGTAATAATAAAATTTAATTTATAGACTTGATAAAAATATCTACAAATTATTATTTTTAGGTCTTTTTCAAACAGCAAAAATAAATACCTATTAGCCTTTATGTAAAAATCTAGACCTTTTTAATTAAAAGGCCTTTGTAAGGGGTTAGAAATAAAATTCTGAAATATAAATGTAATTTAGGATCTCATTTAAATAAAACATTGTCTCTGTGGCCATATGTTTAGCGAGTCTGACATCCAATTGTGTTGAACCAAGGTCCTGGGCTCGTATACTACGGAAATAAAAAATACTTCGTCCATCTGCCTAATGCTCATTAAGGATTGGATTTTGCGAAGTAAACGCATAACCTAAACTACTTACTTGCATAAATAATATTCTAATCTAGACGTGGATTATTAAAAACGGACTATTAAATGGATTTTAACTACTAATCACCGAGCTGAAATTATAGGGCCAACACCCAAAACTTTACAATACCGTGTGTTTCTTAATTAAATCAAACTTCGAAGATATCACAGAAAATTGAGTGACTGCTCATAACACGAAGTCCGTGTTTAGTTACAAACTGTAGGGGCGCCTACTAATTACGTACGTCATACAATGTAGGTACCTACACACTACACGTCCTAAGAACCACGCTAAGGAGATCCCTTTCAAAATCATTTCTAGTATCGTGGGTTACAATGTCCAGTGAAAAAGAAAAGCTTGTAAGCTGCTTTTGTCACTGGACAAGATCACGTCTACTGAGCCATGAGCTTGTCAAGCTATAACCTGCAATTGGGTGTGAATACATCATATCGCACGATAGTAAAATGTTAACATTTCATGCACTTATTTAAATTTTACTATTATTTATAATACTAATACACATCTAACAACGCTTTTGAATACATTCATTTTTTAGTAGTAAATCTCATAAAATTGTTACCTTCATTAGAAGCTATGAGAAACGATAAAACCACTTTTCATTAACAAAATAGCTTAAATATGACTGAAAATATGAATATCAGTAGTCATGAACTAAATCAAAGAGGTCTACTTACCGTGGCTCTGTTAATACCTAAGTATTAAATTAGAAGTGATATTTCATACTGTTTCAACATTTGAACTTTACTTATGTGACGCAGATGTAAGAATCAGGTGGGATACGGCAATGGACTAAGTTTGTTTTAGAATTAACTAAGAATGCTTACCTACTAAGAAACTTTGAACATTATTTGCTTAAGTAGCTTCTGTTTTACATAGAAGTTGAATAGATTAATTATGTATTTACGTACGAAACTACATATCAAATTTACATTCGCGGGTTTTTGCTAACAATATATGGTTTTATAACTAATTGCAGGTTATGAATAACATATTCATATTTAACATTGATATTACGTTTGGAAAGCAGCTTTAGAAATATTTGAGTATTAAATCTAAATATGATACGTATGCGTAAATTACAATAACTTATATTAATTGATTTAAAAGCTATAAGTTCATTTTATCAAAAGAAAAATTTAAATAAAGTAAGCTTACATTGCTAAATACAAAAGCTATTCATAGTTGTACCACGTACTCACCTGTTAAAAAAGCGATCAGTGAAACAGATGTAGGAATTTAACTGCCAAGCCACATTGGTGGTTACCAATCACTAACATTAAAAATAAAATTGAAGCAATTAAAATTCTTGAAATTGTTATTAAGTAGGAATACTATATCGTCGTAATAAAAAAATTTGTTCTTTATCAATTACGAAATAGCAACACTGTGAGGATCTCTTGAATAAAAGCGTTGTGAAATTGACTTTTTCGTCATTTTTTACATCAACATCTTTAAAATCAATGTCACGTCAGCATTCAAATGAAAAAAACTACATCATGATCGGTTAATTCGTTTAGGAGCTATGAGTCTTGAGGCATTCTCGTGGACTGGTGCCGTTAGTCGCGTTTCTCGCGTCGAGACGAGTGGATGTGCTTTGCGTCTATTGCGTGCACCCCAGAAAGTCCGCAATATTTTTATTTTAAAGATGCCAAGAGCGTATTAATTAATTTATTTTAATTTAATTTAATTAATTAAAAAGTTTAACTCACTATAAAATACCTAGGTTTTTATCTAAAAAACAGGCCGAGCTTCCATGTAGCTTCATTTATGTTTACTGTGTCAATACACAGGCACCTCAATCTTGTAATACATATCTTTTTGCGTCGGGGCTTAAAAATGTTTTTGAATTCTATGAACACATTGATAATATGTTTCAATGTGTAAAATATATCAGTAATGTTTATATTCTCTTTACTAAGCCAATTTATTACCGGGAAAGCAATAAAATATATACTATTGTCTGCATGAAAGACGAAAGTATTCGCTATAAACTCGTAATAGACACTTAAGTATAGACTCGTGGACCTAATAGTGGTATTTCCAATAGCACTAAAAATACCTATCATTTTCCGAGAATTTCAAACGGCCATATAATTTCAAAACTATTTCTCCGAGTTGTATTGTTGCCTTGATTAAGAGCAGTAGTTTATCTTGATTTCAAAGTTGTGCTTTCAATCTGATAACAAAAAGATTTTATCGATGTCAATTTTAATGCTGTTAAATTTAATTTGGTCTGTAATTTTAGTCTAGAAAGTTTTTATTTGTTATTGTAATTTCAAGGAGTTAATAAATTGTAAATTAATTCTAATAATTCAGTGGCCGTTGACCTAAGGCTCTTGAAAACTTAAATATACTAAAATAAAAACATTTTCCTTATTTCATCATGTAATAAATGTTCGAATAAATTTTGTGTATAATTCCTGTTATATGAAAATGAACACGAAATAAAGCATAATCATTAACTACATCTGAACATTAACTAGAATGTACACATGTTGTTAATTTTATTAATTTAGAAAATCATTGAATTATTTTGGTGTAGATTCTACAACATTATAATTACATTACATTTACTTACATTTTCTACACTGTAGAAAATGAAACAGTGTAGAAATTAACAAAGATGCCATTAAACCGTAAAGTCAACAGCTTTCATCCCACATATAAGACGAGAATCAAGATGCTGTATGCATGAACCCTCATTTCCTCCGCTCAGCTAAGTCGGATTAGGTTCCTTGTCGCATTCAGATTTGCTCAACACTTTATTATATAACAGTTGCGTGTTCCCGATTACTCCCTTTTTATAAGCCTTCTTCGCGCAGACATTAATCTTGATAGAAAAATATTTGGGAGCTATTGGAAAGAATTTGTAATAATTTATAAGCTGTGGGATTTTTATAATCCTAAGGATTTACTTACTATACAATGGTAAATAATGTTGCTTGTTTTTGGTAGATTTTCATTATATTTTTATAATCTATGCCCACAATATTATATGGTAATGATCATAAATCAAATATATCTCATTTCAAAAAACTTTAATTTAGTTTTATCTTACTTGAGCATTGAAGAGTTTGTGTTTTATATCATTTAAGCCGACTCAGGACTTTAAGCGCAACAGCACGCCTAAACCATTCCTCTAGGTAATTAGTTATACAATATTACATTTAGTACGTAGTTACTAAACAATGCTGTGAATTGGTTTTATATTTCAATCGCGATTCTCATTTGTTGCCATTTTCACATATTTTAAAGTTTTGAATATCTTTCTAAAAAAAACATATGTATTTAATTTGTTATTACGAAAGTAACAAATGATACTGACGCTCATGTTCAATCAGTCCTCATCCCTATCGATAAGACGAAAACGGTGATTGAGTCAAATCTCCTCTGATATTTCAGAGGAGTATTCCATCTAATAAGATGATGATCTTTAGCGTTACGAGCTAATTATCGCTTCGAGTACGTTATTGATGTTATTGGTATCTGACCGCTAGTGAATTGTCCCCTTGCTACTTTTTTTCTACGAACGTTAAATTCATGTCCGGAATAAAAATCATTGCGCAATGAGAATATTAGTAAGAATCACTACATAGTATAAAACAAAGTCGATTTCTCTGTCCCTATATCCTTTTGTATGCTTAAATCTGTTAAACTACTCAACGGATTTTCATGCGATTTTTTTAATAGATAGAGTGATTAAAGAGAAAGGTTTATATATATGTTTTATACCCGCGCGAAGCCGGGGCGGGTCGCTAGTATATAAATAAGAGAAAATTTCGCAAATTGTAAACGTGAATTGAATGAAAGACGATTTAATCTGTTGATTGAAATTTAAAAAAATTGACGGTCGATTAAAGTAATCCTTGAACCCAACCGCCAATTAATCTCCGTTAGATGTATCGGTGACGATAAGTCTGATTTGACAATGGCTCTACGTGAGCGGCAAACGCATATATAGTCCGTAATTGAAATATGGTAAACCCGTTACTTATAACATGTCTTAAGTAAGACCGTTTTTCTGAGTTTTGTCTCGTTTTTTCAGCGACAGTTGGACGGCAGATAGAAAATTAATAATTTTATTGCGCCTTCACGATTAAGCCCCTAACTGGATTTGGATGATAGAATCCATTCAAAATAGTAAAAAAAAATCCTAAAATCAACGTTTCCTACGAAATCAGTTTTAAAAATGCTAACAGTGATGGATCTTGTAATAGCCTGGACTACTTATTAATGTTTTAATTAACTACACATACGTTATTTTAAGAATAAAAGTCCGCAATTTGTGTATAAAAACTTTCCACGCTTATATTAACTAGACTGACGTATTATGGATGCGTTCCGCATAGGCATATATCTGCCTGCCTTACTGTATATCAATTAACGCCAAAGAAATTATAAGCTAATAAACAGTTTCCTAATAAAACCTTAACTTTCATTTTCTAGTTGTGTTTTAGATATTTCTTCGTTACAAGTAAAATTACCAAACAAAACAGTGAAATATGTTACAATAAAAATATCTACAGTTTGAAGAAAGACCCTATCCCTGTCTTTTGAAACATTACAAAATCAAATTTGTTTACAATAAATTATTTCAAAATCATTATTATTAATTTATTCTCCAAATATACAAAACAAATTGTATTGACGATACAGAAGTCAAAACTTATAACAAGTTGTGATTTTGAAAACGATGAACAAAACAAGATAAGTGGTATTTTTAAACTTAGGAACAGTAATTGACACAGAATACAAAATTATTTTCCTTTAGATAAAATACTGCTTTGCGGATTATACTTAAATGATTTCAATCACATACCTATATTTAATCCGTACTGCCAATACGTAGTATAATTGTTAATCTACTGAAGAATATAAGAGTAATTATTTTTAGGCCTTCAAAATTTGAAAAAAATGTCTATTAACTACTAAGTAGGTATGGCTATAGAAAAAGACTTTGATTCCATGAATTCTTTAGGTTGAATTATTGGCTGTTATATTTAAATTATCTAAATATCGTCATTATTAATTTGTTGAGTTTAACAATAATTACCTGTCTATTTTTTTAAATATAGTATGTCATTTTATGCCTGTCAAAGTTATAGATGAAGAGTCATTAAAAGTATTAAAACAAAATGTAAATTGTCAACCAATACTGTCAAGAAACTAATAAATTAACAGCTTTCGAAATAATAATAGTAATTAAAACGTCATTAGATACTATAAAATCTATAGAAATTGGTGTTATGTTTGTCTATGAACGTTGTGAAACACGCGACTTTCCACCCGTCTAATGTTTCACTTGCGTTACTGTGACAACTTTCGCGTTTTTCCAAATTGTATTTTCGTGTTCAACCGAGTTTTCCTTATAAATACTGTTATTAAGACAGTGACACCCTGACAGGTGCTAATGTCTACGAAGTATCAAGTCCATTTGTATAATAATGTAAATATTTTTTACAAGCAGGAATGTATAATTTGGGTTCCATTTTCATGTCAATAGACTATTATTACTTAATAATGAACGTGATTTCAGTACGGGTAATAGTAGACTAAGTGGGCTAGAAAAAATCTCAAATCGGTCAGAAGTGTCATAAAATATTAAACAGAGTTGCGTTTGCATTGATAATTGAAAGCAAGAGCCGTCCGATGGTTCTTTTAAAATATTTTCTTTACTCATATCAGTCTTCAGACCAAGAATTCAACAGATACTTGAAGTTCTTAGCCTTGATTATATACAATATGAATTAATACGTGGCATTTTGCTGTAAGTAAATAAATAACGTGAAACTACATATGAACAGGGTTGCCTGCATTTCTAGGAGTTCAACTACTATTATTTTACTTTTCTCAAAGGTATTTTACCTTCCTATACAATTAAGGTACGAGTTATAATAATAATATTAAATATCAAAAGGAAACATTTCATAAAGTAAGACCGAGATAAGAGTATTGGGAAAAACGAAGCCAAGGAATCACGTACGACTTTATAAGTTTCAAATGTGACAAAAGAAAAGTTTTCGCGATGATTAAATCAGGTTTATTAAAGCTCAAATGATGTAAGCTTTTGTTTAATATTTAAGGGTAAGTGAAAAAGTTTGTTATGTGTTACTTGAGGTTTTATATTTTATGCTATTAACTTCTAATTCTAATACAATATTATGTTTAATATGGGTTATATGGGTTATGTGTTGCTTAATAGTATTTTTTACGAATTAGATAGATTAGATAAAAAGATTTAAAAATTGTTTGTGCACATTAAATTGGTTTTTCAATTTGTTATATTAAATCGAATATTAACACAATAATTTCTTTCATAATACTTACAGGAATAAATAAATGTAAATCAATGTCTAAAATTGGATGAAACATACTTTCTTATACCGTGGTTATAACGAAGAACTTAAAATAAATTGGACTGGGGGACTCAAGAAGGTGGAACACCGGTTATCTCGATTCGTAATTTCATGGATTAAATGAGAAAATCTTTCGACTAATTATACAAATTTATAGTCTCTTAGGAAATAAAAATCAAATCCAAGAGTTTTCTACCTTTATATTCGTTTACGTATGGACTTTTTTTCTTTGAAAGTGGTATTCGTATAACAATTTACCTTGTAGTATTTAGTTCTATATAACCATCAACCAATAGTAATCCATAAATTAAACAATTTTTTAAAGAATTAGCTTTAAAGAAGTAATTAAATGACAATTTCAAAGTCTTATAGCACATAGTGTCATGATCGATGTCAACTATTCACTGTTTACATATAGGAGCAGACATTAAGCAATTCTTTTGAAAGGCCGCAAATGACAATTTATAAATAGAATAAGATACCTTGTCATGGCCGTTTCTCCCTAAATTAAATCATAATGATGATGCGCCTCAGTCGCAACCCCTGTTATTAAGTTTCCTGTCTTGAGGTCAAAATGTATAGGTCTCTTTAAAAGCTCCCTAGTATTCAAACTTTCATAGATATGAAAAGAATTGGGTTGAGTGTTCCTCGGACCAAAAACATTGAATGTTTTTTTCTATCGTATCTCAAATACTTTGTTTTTTAATGCCGTGATTTCAAATGTTAAAGATTTGTTTTATTAACGTTTACAAACGACATTAACAAATATTATCTAAATTGCCTTCGGAAACAGAAAAACTGTATATTTTCACCTGTATTGTGTATGAAAACTTTCTTTGAAAATTTTATCAATTAATTTTTATTTCACCGTGTATCGTGTAAGCTTAAAGTTCAAAGATGAGATAGCGAGGATAATTAATTTCAGAAGTCAACGTTGTATCGGTTGGTCCTAAATAGGTAATATTTATTTACCGACCGATAAAAATAACAAAACGTCATAGAATTTATAATAATCATAGGCCGGAAAAGTTTAAACGGCTTCGCTGAAAGAATTTTAATTAAAAAGTTGCCTGAAGTATCCGAGGTAGAATATGTAATCTGTTGTAAATTAATTTGTAATTGGCTGGCAGCGGTTCATACTAGGATTCTTGTGTGTAACAGAGCCTTTAGCTTTCAAATATATGTATATATTTGTAAGGATGTGTACAGTCAAGTTCCGAAGTCGTATTAAAGCCAAAGCAGAACATGTATGATGAATTTATTGAAAGTGGATGAAGCGAACGAGACATGTAGGGATCGTGGCAGATGGAAGTCTGTGGTCGCTGCCTACCACTTTGGGGAATAGGCGTGTTAATAAAAATAAACAATAAATAAAAATATATCTTTGGGTATTCACAGTTTCTTTTAACGCAAACGAAAAACTTTAATACTTAAAATAAGAAGGATTATAATTTGATTTGAATGTAATTCGAGTTATTTTACGCTTCCCTAACGTTAACTCAATATTATCTGCTGAGTTAATAACTTTGATGTCCTGAAAAATCTCTACTAATATTATAAATGCGAAAGTAACTCTTTCTGTCTGTTACGCTGTCACGCTGTCACGCCAAATCACTGAACCAAAGTTCATGAAATTTGACAATTATAAACTAGAGCTTGAGAAAGGACACAGATTACCCTTTATTACGAAAAACTTTGAATTGGCTGAAATAGGAGATAAGTCAGTATGGAAGTTCGTCATTGTTGAAGATTGCTCAAGATAATAAAAAATGGAGTATAAAACACGCGGAAGACGGGCTGGTCGTCTAAAAAATACTCTAGATAATCAACACTTAGATATCTATTAAAAATATACATTGGTTCTTAAAATAATCATTTCGTTATTCATTAAAAGGTATTAAGCATTAGAAAAATGACAACAAAATATAATTAGAGAAGCATATATATAATATTGAACAGTTACGATTAAATAATTGAGTTTTTGTTGCTATCATGAGCCCAGGTTAATTAAAAACTTGATTAAAATTTTAAGTTAATATAAGAATCAACCACATTCAATCGTATTTTAACAATAGCAACTGTAAATCAGATTGGAAGTTAGCTGGTGTACTATAAATCCCAAGCAGATATTCTCAAGAGTATAAGTGAGTAATTTGAGCACTAGCTGAGCGTCGCGAACATTAGCTATTAAATTCGTTGCATATTAAATTATATTCCAATATACCTGTGTCCAGGTGGACATTATTTTTGCTTTATATCACAAAAATTAGCTGATATAACAATTACAATTTATGAAGCAATGTAACACCCGAAGGAGGGGTTTCAAGATTTAAGTTTCTATGTATTCTAAAGGAATGGACCGTTTATGTTGCAGTTTTTGTTTGACAGCTGACGTGATAACATTAATCTTAGCTAAAATTTATAAGGACATTCATTTATGAGTTATTCCATTTGTAATTAATATGCCCGGGATTTTTAAAATGATTCAATTTCACTCGTTTATTTTTTATTTATACTTTATTGTTATATAGGCTTATATTTTTAATAATATTATAATAAAGAGAAATGTCTTGTATTTTTGTTTGTAACGAATACACTCAAATTGTACTAGGCCCATTTTAAAAGTCTTACACTGCCAAAGGAAGTCGTAAGTAAAGATCAGTCTTCTTATAAAAACATCAAATGTCGAGTTTTACTAATAACACGTTTTTATTTCCATTGATGATTTTGAAGTTCATCATAAAAGTTGAAAATGAAAAGGAGTCCACCTCCAACATTTCTTCGTTAGCAAATCTATAAAACATGCCTTAAAGGAAACAATTCCAGTCCCTTTTGTTTTCAGTTTATAACAGCCGCTTTGAGAACAGAATTAAACCCCACTTGACACGTTTTTTACCTCTCAAAATATCCCATACCTTGTATCAGATTTGAAATAATGTCATTTCCCTCGTTCCCAAATTTGCTTCGTTGTCAAATCCATGTGAATATATTGCGATCAAGAGTTCTTTAATGATGACAGAATTTTTATTTATTGACCCAATTTCACGAAATGTGAATTGAAAGTAGAACCATGGAATATTAAAATGATTCAAATCAGGTTTACAATTACGAATCCCTTAACAGCATTTCACGACTATTTAGAACCTGTCTTAAAGCGCTCACGACGGCAGATTACAATATTCGAAATTATCGTCATTAGAAGGTATTCATGTGTTCGACGAAATTTATAATTATACACTGGCTTTTACAACCGAGAAAAAATCAGTGGAATTCCGTCTGATGCGTTTCCCATGGTGCATTTCACACACGTTTAGATGCATTTCTCATCTGTGTGCAGCAATGGCAATGCACTTTCACTGACCCCTTACCATGACTGCATCCTTGTCACTCCTTTACTTTTCTCCATCTTTCCTCTCACGTGCTGTGCGCCCGCGCTTCCCGGTTGCTAAGGTAATAACATTCTACGTCGCCAGCATGGAACGGGTTCTACCGACGATTACTTACAGAAACAATGGATACCATGGACATGTTTAACGGACTGGTTTTACGATTTATTTCAATTCATTACAATTCATGAACTCTACCTTAAAACTAAAAGCTGACGCGAAAATAACTAGATGCCTGTCAGTGTAGCAAATTTTATACTTTGTTTGGAAATGGTACTGGTTGGCGAAAAAATTGCAATCAGTTCTATTCGTTTTTCAGTCTAAATATTGAACCTAAACGGCAGGTAATTTAATGTCGGTAATAAGCCAGAAGGATTAAGTACAATTATAGTAACATACAACTGTATTTCACTAAGAATCTGTTCAGTAATCGTATTACTTTCTGAACAACAACACATTATTTTCAGTTTTTGGAAAACATTTCTGAATTGATTGTTCACCCGCATCTGTTCATTGCACTCCGCCTCTTTCATTTTGCTTTCACAGAGCGCGCAGTATTAATGATATTGAATTTACAAAACAATATTAAGAAAAAATATTAAATTTAATGGATAAATTCGTCCTATATTTTGAAGAGTGTACTATTGTGCAGCTAATGAAATACTCATGTGGTTAAAATAAAATGCATCACAATGTATGCATTTTATTCACACACATCATGCACGGATACCAGGCAAATTCGTTTTGATAAGTGATTTAATTTTTTGGATTGGTATTGAATAAAAGTTCAGCTAGCAGTGCTCAAAATCCAGTTTAATGTTTAAATTTACCCGAGATTACAACGCAAAACTGCTAGTAGTAAGTAACAGAAAATGCAGCATTCACTCATAAGAACAACTTTGTTGAGAACTCCGAAGCGCTCGATCTTTCAAACATTCTATCTTATTTATTATCGCCTTGCATTCCACTTGAATGAGTTGGTAGCGTATTCACATGACAACTGACTGACTTGCAAACTTTCTATAGACAGGTGAAATAATATTGTTCAGTGCATTATGCGTCGTGTATATTCATACCATGTAATTTAATGAGTGTTATACGCCAGCGATATTTCGACTTTAACAATCAAATATTTAGGATGACATTCGTTAGTATCACTCTCGAGAGGACCGCGACCTAGACTTGCGAGCTTTTCATAATCGATAAAAACGGTGTAAATGCGTAGTTGTTTATTGTATTTTGAGGCATACGCCGGTGTGTTTGAGTACACATTTGATAACCCAACTGTGCTTTTATAAGAGGTCATACAACTAGCAACATTCCATCGCACAATGAGTAATTTAAAAATTCAAAAACTCGTCGCTTCGCGTACAGAAGCGATCCTCGGAGAGCAGCGTGGCAATTTAGAGTATCTACTTCTATACTACCTACATAAACAGGTTTAATGGCAACGACCTAAGTTATTTGCTAGTATCATCACCGGAAAGCTTTTCTATAAGTTAGTCCGTGACATAAAATAACGATAAAAAATGACTAATCTTTTAAAAAACAAAGTTTAAGTCTTTGTTAAAACTTACTACATAGATTCGGTAAAAACGTTAGAGTTCAGTAAGTTAATAAGGTTTATTAATTCGTAAGTTCTAGTCATTCATTTTTGGAAAACCATATTTCGTGAACAATATTTGGTAAAAATTCACTCAACGTATGTAAATATACGACTAATATTTTAAAATTTAATATCGTGGCACGTTAGTTTAATCTAGCATAGAAGATTATATTTCGCAGAAGAGCTTTTTTAAACATTATGTTTAAAAAATCTTTCGAATTTGTAAAAATATGCATTCACCTTGGCGATTACAGTGAATGATTCGACGAGTTTGTTTGTATTATTGTATAAATCACCTGTATAATTTTGTGATATCCAATGAACATTTATTTATATAACCCCTTTTCAATCGATTACAAAAGATTAGGTTGTCAGTTCGATTGTAAATTCTAATTTTTTGTAAGTTTGTTATGAGATTGTGTTTTCAATAACTGATTTTAATCATTCTTTTATAGGCCACATACAAAGTAATGTAAATAAAAAAAACTTAAAAATTAAACAAACTGTTGTATACGACGTGGACCTCTCCGTATATGTGGGACTCACTCACCCTTGGATACCAATGTGCTGCTTAGAAAGCTGGTATAGCAATAACCACTACAACCAACCTCGGTTTCATCTCGCTGTCTTGTATTTAGAGGCCAGGGTTCGCACTCATATTCTACTGGGTCACAACAGTTTCGTCTCGTTTTATAAATTTGTATTGTTTTTCTGTTTTTTTTTTTTTCCTTACTATGTTCGCCCTTTAAAGATGTACATATAGTTCCTAATTAAGCTGTTTGTTAAGTTTTTTGTATGTAATATCTGTGGGTGAACCCTAAATAAATAATTAAAGAGTGTTACAAAGAGCCGTAAATATTATTTATTAAACATTTAAATGATAAAAGCCAATTTTAATGACTACGGGAGTCGTTGGTTTATTCGAATTTTTCACTGCATCGCGCAGTAATATAACATAAGAGCGAGGTGGTAAAAACCGTGCTGTAATTAGTATTTCGAGTCGAACCATGAACAGGAATGAAATAGGGTTGCCAAACTTTTATATTAACATAAAATGTTCGTTTCCTAGACTGCTCGATTGGATCGTGCCGTTTTTTAAGACTAGATGTAAAGAAGTTAATGGTATTTTCATACGGATAAACAAATTCCTGACATGGAAGTCCACATGTTGTTATGATAATGTATATGTCAAAATGCGACGAACGTTGTCAACGTGTTACGTAGACCAAATTATCTCGAAAGAGTTAAACAACTAAAAAACTTTTTATTTATATTATAACGAGTTGAGTGTAATGACTAATAATAATATAATAGATTAAAACGCTACAAAACGGGTCGGCAAATTATTCTCTTGGCGCGCATGCTAGACTGGTGTCACTTTTATTTAGTAATAAATAAATAATAACACCATTTAATTAATTTAAAATATCTTTATCCCGATTTAGCTTTTAACTCTTTAGACCAGAGAAAATTCTTGAACATAATATTTAAAATTAGTAAAATATAAGATTGACTTTCACAAATAATCATTTATATAACATAATGTCAATGAAAGTATTTATTCAAAGTTTCACAACATCACGGGTTCAAAAATGGGACACATCATTTTATTTTTATTAAAAATTAACGAACCAAAAATATTTATAATTCCAATTCTAGTTCTTTAAACATAGATCGGTCGAAAACCCTATTGAATGAAGTGCTACCGGCCGATGCACCGGCTTCGTCCTATTGAAATGCGTGTTTCATTCAAATTGCCAAGGGAAACATTGATGCAGACGATATTGAATATAGACATTATGTATATACCTAAATCATCGTTATTAGAAGTCAAGGATTCAAGCACACAATTTAAACTAGTTTCGTACCCATTTGAACTTAGGCGAAAATTTTAGCAATTAATATTTCTTCAATATTTTTTTGAATAATCTGTATTTATACATATTACTAAAATCGTTCTGTTATTAGTTGATTTACTATCTAGACAAAACAGTCAAATTATTATATTTACATAACTCGTAATTTTGTGCGAATGTTGTAAACTTGTGTTAAGGTACTTTCAAATATATAAATAATTTTTAAACAAAAGCGTCGCGCTCTAGCAGTAATTAAGGACCAAAAACTGAATGTATTAAAAAATATGTTAATACACATTATATTCCATCAATTATCCAAAAAAAATAGTCATATTGATATTGAGAAGAAGCCCTCAAATAAGCCCAAACATCTTAGCGGAATATAAGTACGAGTTTTTTGCTCTTGAAATTTACAAAGTTGAAATACCGTAAATACAATTACGCTGAGATATAAAGGGCTCTTATCTGCTTTGACCTACCCTGAGTTAATTCTATTACCTTTTTCAACGTAAAGATTTCAGTAATGAAAATTAAATTAATATGTTCCGTATACACTTAGGGACATTAGTATTCAATGGGACTCAGATATCGACTATTGGAAGAGGAAAAAATGTTTACATGTTACTGAAGTTGGAAAAGCGAAAAAAGCCGAGCAACTTTGCGGATTGCGAGTTTCGCTTTGATACTTTTGCAAGTATGAAAATCTTGTTGATTAACTCTTCGAGTCTTTTAAAAGTGTACTTTTTTGGTCTTGTTAAGAACAAAACTTAATAGCTGTATTGCAAAGTAAAATGAAATGCGGAATGTTGAAATTAAATTCTACATTTTGGAAATAAATACGACCAATATCTATGAATTATGTTGTTACCAATACCATCGTCTTAATAGGCACTTCAGCATATAGCTTAGTGCTTGTTTAGATTAATTCCCGATTTTTAACAATCTTTTCTAATAATTAAATATGGAATTTTCATTATTTATCTATTATTTAATAATCCAAAATTCCTAACCCCTTACAAAATATGTAATAAGATAAAATAAACTCACCGTATCGGACGCTGTGTAGCGCCCGTTGCTGCACTCAAGCAGTGAAGATTCACTCACCTGAAATGAAAAAGCTTTGTTTTAAAAACTTTATTACTTTTCTGTTTTAACAAAGAATATGAACCCCATTAATTTGATTAATATATTACACTACAAAGTTACTACGGAATAAACATTTTATTTAACCAGCTCGCGTAATATCACGACGATTTATTTGTATGAGCTTTGAAATTTCATTAATATATTATGTATGTATGTATAAGAAACCTAGAAACTTTAATATTTACAGAGTCACAAAAGTTAGATTCCCTTCTGATTACTAGTTTAAAAATGTATTCCAAATTTGAAACGATCCACGGACGAGCCATAAAGTGCAAACCAAAAAACTAAGAACAGTAACTTGATTAAGGTATAACCTGCACAATGCGCCTCACAATTCAGGGTTGCCACAATCTCCGCTTAACTTCATTATGTTTGTGAATTGCTAAACGGTCTATTGTAGACCAAGACCGTTATTCATGCAAATAGCCACCAAATTGTCTTCGATCACGATTCATTTGAAGACTAATACTATAGATTTAATTATCAAGTGAATTAATACTGGTAGTGTAGGAAGCTAAGCCAATGCATTTTAAACATTTAAAACTGCGACAATTTGTTTGATTTTTCTGCAAAAAGTACTTAGAAGATAATTATATTCATGGCATTTGTCTAAGATTTGATAATTATAATTATACATTATTTAATTATAACATTCGATTACAAAACAAATGACCTGGCATTAGATGAATGAATGTATAAAACGAAAGACTAACGATATACAAAATAAATTTAATTTTTTAGTTTATTGACCTTATCTCTTATTAAATCTTAACCCAATAAAGAAATAACACATACAACTACTATTTACATGAACCACGTCACGCTCGTAGCGATAGGGTAAATGATTTTGCATTAATAGCCATACACAAAGACCGTAGGGAGAATGGAATCTAAGCCCATTATATAGGTGTACGCTATTGAAACCAGATTCTCTACGCACTAGACGTGAATAGCCGTTTCAGGATAGGTATCTTACATTGATTATAACTAATCAAATCGCTGTTGAGATTTCATCCAATATAATTTTAAAATAATAGTGTTTAAATTTTAACAACAAAAAAAGACTGCAAAAAGTAACTCTAAAACTACGGAACAGATTTTGATGAAATAGCTTTCAAATAAAAAATGAAACATCAAAATCGGTTCACTCAGCCGAAAGTTCTGAGGTAACAAACATTTTAAAAAAATACTGTCGAATTGAGAACCTCCTCGAAGATTTAGAATCACAGCTAGGAGTCGTTAAGTATCATTTTTTTAATTTAAAATATTTTTTTGTTATCACTATAAGGTGTTCATGTTCATAAAACATTCAATTATTTCGTTAATTAAAAATCGAACAGTTGCCTGTGTAATATATAAAATTCTTGTTTATGGATTATTTTTTTATGAAATATGAAGTTGGTACGGGAATCGGTTACTGATTTGAAAGACATGACTACTGAATAAATTCAATAGAACGTGCATCCGATAAGCTGGATTTCATATTGAAAAATCCCATTTCTATATTAATGAAACTGACATCTAAAAATCAGAGGTGAATTTTTGAAATGGCCGTGAATGTATTTTTTGTGAATTTTGTGCTACAGTGAATGCTGAATACGTTGACAATTAGTGGGCACGTATAGCTGATACTCGAGTTATGGATCACTGAGGAACACGAACATTCGTGTAATTTTTACTTGTTTTATGCACATCACGTTTACAATTTTCATAATGATCGTAGGTAGAAAAATTTCAAACAAATAACTTATTTCAAGGACGCACTGCTTTATTTTAATGTCTTTTATTTTCTACGACATTGATAGGTATATAATATAAACTGTCTCGCTATTCGGTACATTCCTTTATAAATATCTGAGATGGTATTTCTAAAATACGAGGTTCAAATCGCATTTTGCATCCGCGATTACATCAATTACATTAATTTACGTTTTTTTATATAAGATCGTGTAAATGTAGATGTAGACGTAACCGACTACATTAACCATGAGATCCATATAAGAAATGAAATTGTAGCGATTTCGTATCAGTTTGATGGTGAAACTTCTATAAAATAAAGATCCGATCTATATCTGAATACGACTTACATTAATTTTATGAAAGTCGTATTCAGGATCTATATTATTCATACCCCTTATTGAACTCCTAATTCTTCTGCTAATGCATTTTGTTTATTATTAGCAATTCAAATATTATGCATAACAGTGAGGAAAAGTTCCAACTCTGAATACCAGCTGACTTCCGATCACCAATGCAATTTTAGTCTTTCAGATTTCACTTGTGTTGTGTGTCATGGCTGTCAAACATCAAACCTCTTATATTGTCATGTCTCGGGAATAATGAAAAGATCTCAATCAAGCAAAACGTTACCGCTTTTTTTGGATATATGATCTTATTACACTAAAATATCTTAGCTTACCACTATTTGATTTTGAAGAATCTTATGATACTGAATAGTTGAAAATGGAGGTAATAAACAATAATTATGTAAATCTATAGGAAATTTTCATGAAAATGCTAACCTAAACAAACATAAACACGGACGTACCTTCAGAGACAAGCTATAAGAAAAACATATAATTTTAATAGTGCTGTAAGCATTTTATTCGTCCTCACAAGACAGCACTGACACTCGACAGACAGTAAAACTATTTTCATGGCAGTAAGGGGCAGTAAACTTTAGGATGCAGCTTAAACGGCAATGACCTACCGCCTTAATTTTATTATACTCGGCCACTTCCGACTCAGAACTAATTACTGAATTACTTATAAGGCTGTGGTTTTAGATCTCTCAAAGAAGATTCTATTTTGAGTTTTAAGTGGACACATTATACAGTACTGATCTAATGTTTTAAATGTTATCTGGCATTTTAAATCTTTATCGAACTAAACATTAAAAGGAATAAAGTAATTAACTATGTTTTGATTAATCTAGGCTAACGACTGTCTAGAACATTCATATCTTCCCTCTCCGAAGTAAGCTATAGTTTCAGTGTGTTTTTCTATGACGACGGTGCCTTACCAAGTTTAGCGCCTCAATGTAAACTTTTTAACTTAATTTTCTTTTGACTACATAAACAACAAGCTATAAGCCTTCTGTATTCAAATGTAATTAGATTAACAAATATCAAACATGTCTCATCATAAGTTGGTTAATTAAAAACAATGTTTGTTATCAATCCGACGTCGGCATGTCATGCAATGTTTGGAAGTTTAAACAATCCTGAAGATGCGTTGTCAGAACTTCGAACTAGGGAACCGACCGGTAAAGTTATTGCCTCTTAAAATATACAAAACGTGTAATGCTCTTATAAATTACATACACCTTTACATTATCGTATATTTTATGTATATCGAAAATCTTTATTTGAGATATACTATGAAAACCAATGTTTATTGCTCTTCATTAATTGCATTTTCACTTAATACTATAACCAAAATACGACTCTTAGTTGCTACTAATCCTAGATTTTTAAAGACACTAGGTATTCTAAATACTTTTTTTATATAATAGCGGATAACAGGGCAGGTGAGACCCCTGATGGGAAAAGATCACCGCCGCCTATGGACAATCGCGTTGCTATACGCGGTAAAGTTGTGTTGTCGGCCTTTCAAAAATTGGTACGCACGCCGCTTAAAATTCCCAAGGTTGACCTTGGATTTTAATCCACGGGGGAATGTAGATTGAGGAAGTTCGTTCCATAAGCCGCTAGTGCCAGGGAGAAAGTGACGAAGGTTACTGTGGAAATTCTCCGTGCACCTAGTGGTTCGCTGGTAGAACTGAGTATTGAAAAGTTCGTCCGAGCATTCGCCGTTACAAATACAGTAAAAGACGTTTCTATAATAAGGAATTTTTATAATACCAAGTATTCCTCTGTAACTCCACAACGATTCGTAAATATTTATGGTTATTTGTCGGTTTAAAACATTTTCATCATAAACAGTGAAGAGCGGGTGCGAAGGCGGGGCGACACCTCACAAAAATTAAATAAAAATGGCGATAATTATTTAACAGTTAAGAAATGAAGTGTCCAAAGAATCAAAGCTTACTGTAGTGGGAAAACTAGTTACTAGGGAATTATTATGAGTAAGAAATTTTATTTACTAATTATAACAGATTTCATTATAATTTTAAGATTTATAATACTAATTTAAAAATTGGATTTTATGATTTTATTATAAACTTCTGATACTGAAAAAGAAACTACTATTTGAATTGCATTAAAAACGTTTCATTACAATGGATTTTGACAGATTTGGTAGTCTTCTACCGACATGATAATTTTGTTTTTTGTAAAATTGTTTTGTCATTTACTGATCTGAGTAAATAGCAGAACCAGAGCCCTGACGCATTTATCGTAATAATTTTGCCAAATTAATATTAATAAGTATAGAAAAAAAATCTCTTTCGATATTACGTCCTAAAAAGATTACTTCATGTTGATGACATTGAAATTATTTTGATTAGGATTTGCTGAGCTTTTAAATCAAACCTTTTTATTGTGAGTTGAATAATGAAAAAGCTCTTTTCATTTCTAACCAACCTTGTTTGTCTGATAGACTAAAGAAACAGCTGAACATTCTAATATGTTACAATTGAATGATATTTTGTAAATTTAGGAAGAATATTTCAATGTGATCCACTTTTGGTGCATTTAAAATTTATAAATAAATAAATAAGCCTTTATTGTTGTTTATCAAATTTTACTTTCTAAACTACATAATGTTCGGTATCCGGCTTTTCTAAACAGCTTGTCTAAACAGCAAATTGGCCTTGCACTAGCCTGTGTCTTTCAAATTTATAAGAAGCTTTAATGAACATACAAATACTGAATAGTTATTATAAATATATCAAATAAATTTTATTGTATAACCGTCTCTTTAGTTCAGTTGGTAAAGTGGGCTACGCAGGTCTTGAGTTCGTATCCCAGGAAAATAAGTTTTTTTTAAAACAAGGATGACTGTAAAAGAAATTCTGAGATAAACAAACGAAGAAATATATCCGTCTCATGCCCTACTAGACCACGATACTCTAGTATATCTACTCATTCAAAATAATATGAATGTGCTACGAAATCAATCTTGTTGGGAAATTATACATACATAAAACATTCACTATATTCAGCGCCTTAACAAGATTCTTGTTGATCTAAAATAATTTTTAAAAGAAAACGATATGTTTAATAAAAATTCCAGAGAGCGTCAAACATCTTATGTCTCTAAATTTAAGTGAATTCTCTGTGCATTATTTTTCTCTTATATAATGCGAAACATTTTTAAATTGAGCTATAAAGCGAAATCTTAAGAAGAAACCTGGCTAACGTAGCTGGGAATTTAATAATGTAACGTGTATTTTATCAGTATTATTCCGCAAAGCATGTTTTGTATTTTAAAAAAATTGTATCCTGATAATATCGTCTACATTTTTAAATAAATTAACTTATTATAACACATAAGTACCTCAAAAAGTATTCATACTTCATCATACTTTCATTATATTTCATGAGTTTTATTACAGAAAGGAAATAATTCAGGACAGGAGATTTTCTCCGGGACGTAAATTTTTGAGTTATCATTATGTTTATCGAAAACATTAACAATGCATATAAGCTACAAAAAATATATAGTAAATATATTATTCAATTCAATCAATTAACCGCCTCCTTGGTCTAATGGTAAGCGCGTAAGCGTTATAACCGAGAGGTACTGGTTTCGATTCTCGATGGAGTTAAAACAAAACTAGGTCTGGCAGGACATAGAAAGTTGATCACCTACTTGCCCCAAAAAATCGATCAGTAAAACAGATATGAAATGCATCTGCCCCATACCCCACTATGAGGGGACACGGGACTTTACTTTACTTACTTATATTATTCAATGCTCGTAAAGTAATTCGGGTATAGTAAGAAACACAATTGTATATTTACACAAGATATCTATCTATCTCTTCAATGTTTAGATAAAATTCAAGGTTCGGCGCTAAATGTGTGAAAGAAATTCACTCCACACTGTCTGTATTAAAAATATACGTTTATGTTAAAGAAAAAGAGGTCGTGACAGCTTCATCCCAATTTATAATATGCAAAAAGTACTCACATACGCTTATAGAAATATATTTTGCGTAAAACATCATCTAAAATTGAAAGAGTGCATTAAAAGCCACAGACGCTTTCATTTGATTATTGATCGTAGGTTGCGTCGGTCGCTACAATAATCCTATGCATACGAACGTATCCTACCTTAATCTCATCAATTCGAGGCACGTCCAATGTTTATTAACATATCGACCATAAAACCGTTGTGTACCGATTTTTTTCGCAGACGGCTTTTCATCGTTTTTTTCAATTAGTCGTTTTATGAGACACGGTGACTTAAACATACCGACTCGAATACTTTCGACTCCCTGCTGAATTGAGAATATCCTTGTCTGTACTCAGTTACTTTTATTTTCGATAAAGTAGTAACAGCATGTATGTTTGTTAGCTAAGTTTAGTATTTAGTTAAGTTATTAGTTAAGTATTATATAAAAAAAGCATGTGTGCAATTCACACGTGGTAAGAGTGAAACCTTCAAAAATTTCAAGAAACACACATAATGCTTCCTATCTCATTTTCTCCCACGTTAAATCTTATGAATTTATGTCTGTTTTTTTTTCTGTTGCTTTTTCGTTTCATCGACTTTAATTCACAATGATGCTAAAGAAATTTTCACTTCAAAAAAACCATGTATAAGTTCATGGATATTTTTTAATGTTCTCAATGAAATATTAAGATAATAATACTTCTCATAACTCTTTCCTTTAGAAGTTACCGCCCGTTAAATTATAAAAGTCTAACTATATAATTTATTTAAAAAGAAAACAACTAGAAAATATTCGCGAATTTGTTAAAGTAATAAATACACTTTAACCTTAAAATATGTTTCATTAAATGAAACGATACTTTACTACGTTCATAAAAAGTTATTACCAACAAGATTAATTTTTAAGAGTCGAAAGAAAACGTTGAGCAAATAGGAAATAAATGTAAATAAAAATAGGCAGACCGAACTCCCGGTATGTATAACCGAGCTGTGATTTCAATGTTGATATACGTGTTTGTTTAGCTATTCCAAGACTGGATTCCACTGAATCGATGCAAGTCCTTTCATATCTGCAAACACGACAAAATGAAAATAAATAAAGCCTCAACATTTTCACATAAAGTGAAATAAAGCCCCAGCGAAGCGGAAGAGGGGACAAAAGATTAATTGAAAATCGATAGGACAGGGGTAAAGAAATAAAATAATAGCACACCTTGCTAATCTATCATAACATCCACCTTTATATTTTCGTCTACTCTCGCACGTATTTTTGCAAATACTAATATAATACATTCGCAAAATATGAACTTCCGATCTTTATTAAGACAGGATATTGAATTTCAAAAATGTATTTTTATCAATGTAACCAATATTACGTTTTAGAAGTAAATTGTTTTTCATTTTCACCATTCGCAGGCTGAATCAATCTTGCAGATTCGATCGGAATGTTAAAATAAAAAATATATTTTTAAATTTCATCGATATTTTAAGCAATGAATTAAATAATTATTCTTTAATTTTTAATTACTCTAATCTGATACAAAACCACTGAAAAGGATACAATCGTAGGGCGTACTAAATCAAAACAAACTTTGGACAGGATCCCTTTTTAGTAACTTTCTAAATAACGGGGAACAATCTTTTTCATTAAAAATCTCCATGCCTGATTATTAGGGACGCAAAACGCCTCCAGTAACGCAGAGTTTTGCGAGGTCAAAGTTGGAAATGTTAACAGATAATTACTGGTAAGTTTTAGTAAGCACGAGACATTTAGCAGATGCTTTATTCGGTTAGCGGCCGCGAGCGCCCTCTGAATGCTAATGAGAACTATGTGCGATTAAATATAAACTTTTATACAAAGACATAGGTTATATTTTTGCGCGGATTATTCTCAGATAGGTGGGTCGCCGTTAACACATTGGAGTTCGTGTCTAAAGTTAATTAGATTAGGATTAAACAATCACAGAAATATTAAAATTCACATCAATATTAACCATTTTAAAAACTTTTGTAAATAACCATGCGATAAAGGTATTGATAAAAATTGTGACCTTTTTACTTCTGAGTTATTTATTTTATGCATGTGATCTTTTGAAATATATGTAAATAATTACCAAATTGCATATGCATTAAAAATAACACAAGAGACCTATATTAAAATTACTAAACTTTTTCTGTTTCAGTTAATGTTTTCAACAAAGAAACAGCAAAACAAAAAAGTTTTATATTTGAATGATTAGTTTTATTGGATTTAAGTATGTTTCGAATTGTAGAAAGTCCTCAATATTCTCTTTTTACGCAGCAACATCGAAGCTTTTCAGCTTATTTGTATTGAATATACGCGCTAATAAATATGAATCACTGAACAGAACTGAATTAACAAAATTAAAACGCCTAATAAATCTATATATTTATATATTCACACTTAGTTGCTTTCACATAATAACAAAAAGGTCATAAAACTAGATAGTGCAACAGATAGCCTTATCGCTAATTAGCGATCTATTCCAGACAACCCAACAAGGAAAATAATAATAAAACTATTAGATAAAGAAGTATTCATATGGCAGACTAAGTTCTTAACTCGAAAGATATTAACAAAAGATTTTTCACTAAATTTCATAAATTCTCCGATTTGAGCTAGAATTCTAGCAGTAATATTAGTGAGTCCATTTCATCTATTCGTAAGATACAAGCAATTTACATGAGTAGTTGCTATCATCCTTCCGTACGTCATGGCCCAATTAATTCACACGGAAACGGATATCTCAACACGCAAATGACTTCATACAACTCAACAGACATCAACTGAGAATATCTTGCTAAAAGCTATTCGAATCATAATAGGAGTATGTATGAATATTATAACGTATATTTAATCCGACAAGTGATAATTATGTAGGTATATCTGGCAGATAAATAAAACTGAAGTGTGAAAATATGCTAAATGAAAGTGTATATGATGGTTTGGACCAGACATATTTCTGTGTCTGTTTAATTAATCGTTTTATCTACAATAAATAATGGTCATCCTTTTGACCCGTCCAAACCGAATGTATTTGTCGAAAGTGTTGATTAATCTCCAAAATAATATCCTGAAACTTCCACGCAACATACATCTGAAGTTACATACGTTACCTACTACGTAATATGAGGGTAAATAAACAGATTGAAAAATACTGTTCAACGAAAAATATTTTATCGGAAATAAACCAAGATTTAAGTTTCGTTCATTTCAGTTGTTACCAGTCCCCATAAAACTTTTTCAAGGTACGATTAATGAATTCAATAGGCAGCGGAAGGCCTCCCGAGTTGACTGCATTATGCAGTAAGCTCATGCACTGCATTCAAAGATGGCTGATTACGTAATAATTGCCGTTAGGCACATGAGTATTGAACTATTGACCTGCTTTGTAGGCAATCATATTAATTTTTCACATTCCATTTGGATATTGTACTTTAAATTTGTGTATTTTATCTATATATATATACGAATAAATAGTAAGTCTCTAATCATGTGTGTTTAATCAACATATATTTTTCAAAAGCATAAGATAATTAAATATTTTACTTTCTTACATTGTGTGATATTTTTTTAAATTATTAGTGTGAACGAATACACAAACACCTATAGGCTTGAAATTTATTATCTAAATTCTAACGTAATGTACACAATCGACCTTTATACTAAGAACTGTAAAACAGCTGAACTATTTTTAAATGAAATAACGTGTGGTCTTCAAATCTAGATTATTTAAGAACAGGGTAGCCAGTACACGTGTAATCAAATTGACAATGTACAGCATCAAATTTTCCTTCCCACATAACTATTTAGCTACTCAGAAACAACGTACAAAAACAGATCGCCTGGTATTTTTCACTCGGCAAAGCTTTAGTAGTAAATCACGAGGCACTCGCAACGCTTATGGGAACGTGGTTTATTTTAAAATGTAAACTTTTCAACAATAACACTAGTTTCGTATTTGTAAATCGGTATATTATGTCTGTATTTAAATCTTGGTGTGTGCAAAGAATATAATTTCATATTTTATAATGCTTCTGCTGTCATGGACATCGAACTGTACCTACAAGAAGTAGATACAGTCCGATCTATATCTAATATTGTTTTCGATATAAAGCCAATCTAGAGATTCGAAATTACATTGACCCGAAAAAATACAACATTGAGACAAATCTAATCGGAAAAACTTAAGCCAATAATTGAGTTATAACCATTAGAGAATAAGGATAAATAAAGTAAAGCAAAAGTAAGAACAAATGAAACTTTCCTAAAATCACATCCTGTAAACCGTTTTCGCGCCTCTGTGTCTATACAAAGTTGCGGATAGATCGCGTGTTTTGCTAAGAAATAACATTGTTATTCTCAGGCTCGCAACATTCTATTGATAAAAATAAACTTCGAATTTGGGTAATTGCCATTTCGTAAAATTAGATTTTGTGTTATCCTTGTATTTTAATTATTATGTTTAACTTGTAAGTTACATACTTCATGTATTTTCCCCCAATTTTTTGTTTATTTTTCCTTACCAGAGTTGCTAGAAAGAGATTGCATGTGGACGATAAGACCGCCGGTTGCACTCTAAAATGTTAATGCTAATAAAAATAAAAGAATATAGAAATATATAAATAGAAATGGCATATGGCAACACTACTCGCACTTTAGCAAAGTAGAAAAATTAAATATAGAAATAGAACGTCGCGTCGAGTAAGTTTCCTTCGAATAAAATTTGTAACGGATTTTCAATAGATATCAGTCTTTTTTATTATAGACCTACCTTAGCTTCAACTTAAGATAATTTTTTCTTATTTATTATGTCGGGGTTTTTTAAATTAAAATTCTATTGTATTTACCATATCCATAACAATTAATCAAAGTGCCACTATACTACTATAGAATAGTCGTCAAATGCTTTCTACTTCAATTTAAAGCTGTTGTGCAGTTTTTTTAGTAGACAACTCTATTTCTGAGTAGTTTACGGAATTGAATGAAAGTTAGTCTTTCGTACGGGAAATTGCGTTTTAATTTTCTTACGACAACCTCCGCCTTTTGTTACTTATAAACTTTAAATAGTGGGAAATGTACGGCTTTCATCTCGCGTTGTCATATCTTGTTCAACTTATGTTTTCTTTAAAGTTACTACGTCATATCTGCATTAAATTTTGCTTTATTCAAATTTGTAAGAGTAAGCATATATAATTTATGTTCAAAGAGAATATTATCTAATTTAATATAACTAATACACGAAATAAATTTATTATCGAATTTTAAGTAAAAATATTTTTATTTGAAAAAATTGTAAGCTATAGGTACTTTAATTATGGAAAATAAAGGACATACAAAATCAAAAGCTTTCCTCCTTCTCGCTTTCATTGGCTAAGTAGTTCACGCGTCTGACATCCAAAGTCCTGGATGCGAATCTTGGAAAAACAATTGGGTTAAAGGTTTGCCTCGGGAAAATTAAAATATGAGCATGTTTAATTGCCTACAAAAATGTTCAGTGAAACGGACGCAAGAATGTATTTGGCATGTTAGGTTAATACCTTTTTAAAGTACGTTAATTTAAAACGATTTTCAATAATTCATGCATATCATAAATCTCGAAACGCAATTTACAATAAATTATCGATATTAATAAGTAAGGTTAAGGGTTGGGAATAATGGCAGGACCATTCATCGTCCGATAAATTGTTAGAGAGACACTGTATTGAGATTACGTGCTTCAATATCCGGAATAAGTCTACCCTCAGACTCATACAGTGATAAATCGCTCAGCTAGTCGTTCGATTAATCCTCAAACGTAATTTGTAAAACACTCCATGTGATCTTATAATTTCTTAATGTTACCTTGAAAACTTGATTCACCTTAAAACAAAAAATGCAATCAATGTTAATGATGACACAGAATGCATGCCGAGAGAGACTTCATAGATATTTCGTAAATGACACCGGAAGGCGTATTGTCATAAATAGGAGAGCCGATCTTGATCACCCAATCAAGAGCTCACGCAAACAATATTGGGCGTTGAAGGATCAAATTAACATTCCTCAGTCGATTTAACAGATTAACGCCAATCTCGCTAACGCAGGTATTCGACGAACGCGACTGAACTGCAAAACTGAGAAACAGACCTGAACACTTAATCCTCACTAAACTATTACACTACATAAATTTATTCAGTTCAGATCGCTAATACATCAGATAAACTTCGTCTTCAACAATGCGATAGGACACGGCGTACAAGCGAATTCCAGCCTTATTGCCATCGATAAAGTTAAAGTATACATTGTCAGTGGGTTAGACGAAAACTTTAAACTGTCAGGCTCATTACTAAGTTGACTGGGACTTGCCACGGATCGCAAACTCTGCTTTGATCTTTATAGCGGCTAATTAATTTGTCTAGGAAAGATTAACTGGCTGTATTGACAGGTAACGTTGTAGATGAACTTATAATGTAATTACGGTTGCGTGTAGATAACAATTTTGGGGTTTATTAGCGTAATTATTTCTGTTTATTCGTTCTTGGTGGCTTGTGTTAAGGACTTTATCTAGGTTCTTTAACTATTACTCCTAGGTGATTGATTTTCAACATTGTACATATTTTCCTGCTACGTTTGTACCTACTACTAACATTGTACCTAAATATTTTTCTGCTACTGCTGTTGCAATGATTTTTAAATCAGTCTTTCAATATTAATGAAAAAAAAATGCGAACTTATATATTTTTACTGTTTTTTATATTGTTATTTTTAATTATCATGTCGGGGATTTTTTTATTATTTTACATTTTTATTTGTTTTTTTTTTTCAGTCAAACTAGTAAAAATCACTTATTAAACTTTATTATCATTAGAAAGAATGTTTGACGAACTGTTTTCTTAACTTTTTCTGATAGTTAAGTAAAGATTAAACGCAGTTAAATGTGCTTGAACTAACAGATAAGAACACAGTTGTAAATAAACTAAGAACACGCAACACTATTTATTTATCTACTTAGTTTCATAGTTACTTTTAAAGATATTTATTAGTTTTGTAGAGTTCAATCATTGTTCAAATATAAAGCCTTTGACAGACATTGGCACACACTTTAAACCATCGTCATATTTCTGTAACTTTTCAGGAATTACTTCTTTTATTTATTTATTATGATTCAGCCACAAAACACAATATTAAGGCAATCACAGGAAGAATATACACCGCAAACATTTATACACGCATTGCAATAAAGGCCAATACGACAATCACCCAAAAATACGTCACTTCTTTATTTTTAATCCTTATTTCATTACACATATGTATCAAAATTCGTTTTTTGATTCGATTTAAATAAACTCATTTCAAATAATTTTATACTACCAAGATCAAATGGCAGAAAGGTCAACTGATACGGCCATTTAACATCTGCATCACCTAGTAACGGAGGGACATTTATTACTTCTATCTCAAGTCAATCAAAAAACTATTTACGAAACTCAAATAATTCCTTTAAAAAGTCTATAGATGTATCTTAATCATAGGAT
This sequence comes from Aporia crataegi, assembly GCA_912999735.1. Classification (NCBI taxonomy): domain Eukaryota; kingdom Metazoa; phylum Arthropoda; class Insecta; order Lepidoptera; family Pieridae; genus Aporia; species Aporia crataegi. The sequence continues at coordinate 2,722,134 of OU538742.1, forward strand.
ATTTAATATTTGTCTAAAGTTAAATAGCCTTTAATTTAATTTTATCATTTAATTACTTTTTATCTGTAACATGCTTACAGATACATACATATTACATAAAAGTAATTGTCAAATGGAATCGTGGTGCAAAATGACAAAAATAACGTCAGGTGTGCACTTGTGTGCTCGTAAAGGTAATACATTAATTTTGTATAGTGCACCACACCCGTCACGAAATATAAGCACTTTTAAACGAAAGCATATAAAATTGAAAATAATAAACAACATTTAAAAGCTTGTTTTTACTTGACTTTAAAAAAGATCAAAAATGAAAGAGCCCGTATCTGTTTGATTATTTTCTTTTGCCGTTGTGTCAAATAAAGATTCAAAACATGAACCAAATATGAAATTTGCTTTAGTTCTCAAACCCAGAACCATTAATTCGACGAAAAAATCCGACTTACAAGATCTAATAAAAAGTTAAAGACACATTTTTGCGTCTGTTTCACTGATTCCTTCATAGGCAAGTAGGTGAAAAGCCTTCTGTGTCTATTACCAAAAAAACTTCTGTTTTCCTGGGATTCGAACCCAGTACTCCAGCGCAACACAGAGATATATAAACCACTAAGTTACTTTTAAACAGGAGATACACTAAATCTTGTAAATAAAAAGTAAGACGTAGGAATATAACTGCCGCATGATTGAGCAAGGGTCAGGATTTCGTTTAATGAAAATCTTCAATACTTGGACAGAAAAGTAGCGATATTAAAATTTTAGCTATAGAAAATTTATGTAGAAGATACTTTAAAAACGTGATCAGTGAAAATACTAAATTCTATACCTGTAACAATAAATATTTCAGAAAATAGAAATGAAATCGTAGAACTATTTTTTATGAGCAGGTACGTAGGTAAATGTGGGGAACATTACAACAACAACAACAAAATTTTTATATTTTAAGTTCTTTGTAGCTTTTTAATATTTATATTTCATTTAACACAGAATTAAAGTAAATTATTTTCATAGAAGTAACTCAAAATTCGTTTGTAAATTAAATCAGTTACCTACCAAAATTATAGACTGCACTAAACCGATTATGTTCAAATTAATTAAGTTTATCGTTTATCCGTGACATTTAATAGGCAATTAACGGTTCTAAAACGTAACCAGGTAACGTCCGCGACGGGCCTGTTAAGCCCGCCGTATTCTATTACCTAACCAAACAATTGGGACCGCCGATAAGTAAGTGCCAGTAAGCGAATCTTAACATTATTTTGTTCATTGGCTTCTCATCAGGGTCCCACGAATAGAAAACTTAATGATTTACCTGACTATAGAAAATAAATAACTCGGTATAATCTATTATGTTTTCAGTATAGTAGTTCCAAAAACGTGTTGCATGGAAGACGAACTTTAGCTTGGCGGAAGTAGCTTTAAGGCCGCCTGTTGCATACCGAAACGTAAGAGTTAGAATAATTTCTTAAGTAAGTTTTTTCTAAGCTATCGTTCATAGGATTACTTTTATGAATATATAAATTATATTAACTTTTCTTAAATAATTTTAGTAATTGTTTCATTGATTTTAACCTGACATACCTAATATATAATATGTAACTACATGCCACAATGAGTTAATATTTTGTACGATAAACCACTTTGAAATGTTACTGTTCCGACAAGGATCAGCGAAGCTTGCTTCTATAACTAGCGCTTACTTCTGTTTAATCTGAGCGTCTACACTCTACAACAAAGCTTGAATGCTCATGGACCAATTTTTCCTATGGGAATTCTCTACATAAAGTTTTTTGTAGAAGAGCGAGCAATACGAGACTTACGACAAAACTGTATTATAAAGGGCGGTTTGGTGGCTACCGATACACATTTTTCAAGTTCATGGTATAATAAGGACTCTATTCTATCATCACTTCACAGTTAGTATAGTATAGTATCACAGTTAACTTACGCACAAATTCAATTCGCACAATAATTATTCACTGACTAGACATGAAAAGTGGCGTATAAACAGATCAAGACTCAATCGTACCCACGTAGTTATCTGCAGAATTCAATAATATCAAATGCCAAACCCTCAACAAAAAATACAATTGCTATTCCGAACAAAAACTTTCGAGCTCTCATGAAAAACTACAATTAATATGGCCAGAATCAATAATATTTAGCATAACAACTTTGAACAAAACATGTAGCGCAAAGATCGATTAGCTTTAGCTTCAAATAAGTTTAAATCTACAATAATTTTCTCTAATATATACATAAGGTGATAACATAATAATATGTACACTAAAAGGTTAGTAAAATCAATATACTGATGTTTTGTATGTTATCTGCCTTATCAAATCATCAAGCTTTCCAGTTTTCTACCGATAACACTACTGATTAGAGGTAACAGTGTAAACGTCAATTTTTATACATTATGTTAACTAACATCTCTATTATATCTGCCCCATTACGTCAATCCTAAGAATAATATTTTAAGTGTAAGTAGCCATTACTTTCTAATCTTATCATAGCTAAAATATACATACCATAACTTTAAACCATAAAATTGGAACCACATTTTTGTTATCACAAATTATATTTTTACATTACATAATTATGTAAAACATCTAACGGAGATATCTTTTTCATAACCAAAAATACTCAGTTGAATTTAAAATATATAATTTGCAGCTACAAAATCCATGTTTATTAAAATAAAAACAATTGTAAGCGTCACAGCGGGCGGTAATCGACACCTGCGACAATGAATGCTCGCTGCGCTCTGCGCTTTCATTACATTGTTTCGATACATATCTTTATAGGCTTTTAAGTTTTTATTTCCGGAAAACAATAATGCACTTTGTTGACGTCAGACATCGATACATGTATTTGCTTGGATTTGTTAAGCCTTTAATGGACCCCAACCAATAAATTGCGGCAAATATAAAAATCTTGAATCGGCAATTTTTAAGTACATTACAAAAATCAAATTTCACCAACTAGAGCTCTAGAGCTGTAAATTAACGATTTAGCAGTTCTATAAAGTTTTCGTACACTTGGAAAATTTTCCTTGTTCTCGCAACCTCTTAATTGCGACCCCATTTTTTATTCGTGCTAAATTTCAGTTTAATCAGCCGGACAGTCACGGAAATCTTACGACGAGTAAAAGCTTTAATATAGGATTGTTGGAAAAAAGGAATCCCAGTAATAACCTGTAAACGCTCTACTCAAACTCTCTTATTTAAATTGTCTCCGGGTAATGCCTTAAATTGACGCAGTGAATTCAAGTAAATTGAGACAATTTTTATAAATGCATTTTAGTATCACAATATTTTTTATTATTATACTTTTTAGACCGATTTAAAACCACATATAATAAAGAAATAACGTATTTCACAAGTATACTGACACGCATAGGCCCGAAACAGACGATCGATATATCATGCTCTTTGAAGATCACGCGCAGAACTGATGAATATTCTAAATGTCTTGCTGGCTCAGTTGTTACGACATGAAATTTAGCTGGACGCTTCTAGTCATGGTAGGTAAGATACAAGGCAAAAGACGTATTGGTAAGAGAAAAAAATCATGGCTGTGATTAATATAAGAGGGCATATTGCAGTGTAAATACCTACGCTCCTTTTAGCACAGAACTCAAGACGATTTATGAACCTAACAGCCTTGAGAAGAACAAATGCTATACTTGTTTAATTATAATATTACTAGCGACCCGCAAAGGCTTTGCACTGGTATAAAATATATATGTCGGGGGGCTGCCGTACTTCAAAACAAATAGGGTACAGAAACACTTGTCCGATATAGTTCGCCTATGCTACATCTTCCTCTTCAATCACTCTATCTATTAAAAAAAACCTCATCAAAATCCGTTGCGTAGTTTTAAAGATTTAAGCATACAAAGGCATATAGGGAAAGAAAAAGCGACTTTGTTTTATACTATGTAGTGAATTGTGTAATATCTTGTTTTGTTATTTATAATCAACCATCTTTATGTTATCAAACAAATATTTTTTACTTTCATAATATCAACCACAATGTTTGTTACATTACATTACATTTATCTGTAACATTTTAACAATGAACTAAGAACATTTACGATAATTCTATACTCGGATGTTAACAGATAAAAACTTTTCGTAGTGTCAATAACGACCGTGCAAAGTACTTAAGGGTACAAATTCGCCCCTTATTTAACTGACAAACACCTACATGTAATTTAAGTGTGGTTTTCACGTAAAGGCCTTGATGTAGAGAATACGATATAAATCTCGGACACGTAGAGCGATTTATAAGGAGGTGATTTGTTTAATTCTATCGGGAATAGATGCGCTATAAATAGACAGGATACCCTTCTGAAAATAGAGAATTTACTCTATTGTCAGAAGGTATAGTTTAGATAGTATTGTGTATGATAGGTTGTCTGTATATATCTTATGATATAGTCGAAAATTTTTATAATATATGTACACTGTTAATGTGTATCACTCATACATATTTTCATAAAATGTAATAAAAAACGGAAATAATGATTTTCACAAGTCGAATATCTGGAAGTCCGCGCCATAGGATTAAAGATATTATTTATTTAGGGTTAAGATATAATTTACAGTTTGGTAACATTTGACTTGTACACATAAATTTATTATTATTATTTTAATACAATATTATAATCATTTCTGTTAATTGTATCTTAAGTTGTTAACGATTAACAGCTGGCTCGAATTCGTTGTATTGTGAAACATATAAAATGCACAATTTTTAGTCAAAAGCTTTTCAGGAACCTTGAAGGAGTTTTTTAATTTTCGCAATAAACCAAGACTCATGTATAGCAAGAAATGAAAAGATTAAATCCGTCAATTCTTCTTTTACTTTTAGCGACAGTAACTAACGATTAATTAATTATTTATTTAAATAAGTCTAAAAGATCTTTATAAAGGCGGGGGGTAAGACGCTCAACTTAACTGTCAAACATAAAAGTCAATAGTCTGTTAGGCAAGAACCCAAACATTGTCATCATTTAAGCCGTACATTAGCGGAACTTGCGCAGTTCCAACCACCACCTGAGACCCAACACTATCCAATATTTTATACAGAATAAACTGGGAATACTATAAATTCTAGTTGGCCACGCTTTCCGCATTTCGCTTTTTCCTGATTAATACCTTTCTCTTTTTGTTTCGTCGATGTCATTTTTATGGAATGTAATTATATATACTCGAGGACAAATAATATGGGTCAGTCATAAAATCCTCTTTATTTTGCAAATTAATAATGTTACATGCATGAAACTAAATTTATATCAAAGAGAATTTCAATATAATATAAAATCATAAATATTATACAACGTACTTAGAAAAAGTAAACCCAACAAAAATTCGAATTTGGTAATAAATTCAAATCACGCGTGTTTAACATTTGCTTATTTTCTCATTTTTGTTTTCCATCTATCAAATCAAAACGATAAAAGCTAGTTATCTCCATCTTTCACGGGAATTACTAAATTACTATCATGTCACTAACACCAGAAGAATTTACACGTATCGTCAATATACTAGAAGTGAGAAGTCAGAGAAATACAGCGAGAGTCAGGTCACTTTCTATGATGCAGTCGTTCAACGTTTCCGAGAAACTGGTCAGAACATTAGAAGACCAGGAACCGGCAGACTGAGTGACCGAGTTTCGTACCGATTCGTATTATTTGTCCACGAGTATACTATAAATCCTCACTTATAGCAATAAAAATATACACAGCAGTTTGTATACTAGATGAGACCAACGACTTCGTTTTCATTCCACATTACCTACATCATTTAGTCAACGGCATAATCAATTTTAATATATTAATTTTAAAATATATACAATCTTCATTAAAGTTAAGAAAATCTACACTTTCACAAAATTTTTTAGTTTGCATTTCTATAGTACACGCAGTTAATTTCGGAGTTTATAGTTCGATTTCAAAAAATAAGATAGTAAAAGTATTAAAAATACTATTGTTTTGTACGACGCTTAAAAAATACAGATTTATTCTAAATGTATAATAAAATATAATTTAGTCGTTACATAAATTGTCTTAAATTTTGACAGCTTTATCTCAAGCAATTTACATATTTATAGACTTGCTTTAAGAATATCTGAAGACCTCTCAATAGACATTTGTAAATGTTTCTTATTATATTACAAATGGGAAAACAAAATATTAAGAGCAAGTCTTAAAATCAGATTTTTTGTATGACAGAACTTTAAATTTTGAAAACTTTTATTTTTCGCTATCATTTTATCTAATTAAATAGAGAACCTTTTAAGAAAAGATATAATTAAATACTTCTAAGAATTTAAATATTTAATGATAGAGATTGTAGTAAAAAGCCTTCTTAATAAACTTATATATATAAAGTACAGAACATTAACAAAGACGTGCGTAAGACCATTAAGTATGATAGAACAAACATAACATTTATTATCTAGCAAGTAATAATAAAAAGCTATAATATTCATGGTCTGCGGTTATCTCTTACCATCAGGAGACCCCCACCTGCCTGCCCTGTTGTTCGCTATTACATATAAAACTAATAATATACAAACAAATGAAATAATGAACAAATCAAAAATAAGTACAAAAAATGTATGGTATTTTAGTGAGATAGATAAACTAAAAAGATTTATCTACTACTAATTACTAAAAATATTTACGTAAATATAAACTTCCAAAAATTAAAATGATTAAATAAATTAGAAGTGAATTTTGATTACAAATATAGAGAATCTATTGTATTAAACTACCTACCGTCCGTAACTTCGTATGCGTGCAATAAGCAGAAAAAATTAGTTTTTTTTTAGCTCCGTTTATCTTCGTATCAAAATAAATATATTCACGTTTATGTTAAAAATATTAGTTAGAGGCACCAAAAAGCTTTAACCACGTGTGTTAATCACAGACGTGGCAAACAATGTAGCTAAGTTTTTAGCCATTTCAGAAATGTGTTTCTTTATATCACTAAGTAGATCATATAATGTTTGATTTTAAGTTACGGCCACGACACACTGTCAACTACTTTATTACTCACAAAAGGATTTCTCTCCCTTTCTTAAAGACAGCATACATACCTGAAAATGAAAAATGTATTTAGATTAAATTTTTAAAACAGTTAGCGAGTGTGTTGTTTTGCATTTAAATTTTAATTTGGAAAAGTGCCGACATTCGGACCACATTATGTTTGCTTTGTGTGCGGTGAATTTAATAGTAGGATCACGGAATCGCTTATTATTCGAGGTTCAATTTTATTAATGTAGAGTTTATTGATAGTTTGAACATTTAGCTTTATCTTTTGTTAATGAAGCGTATGTTTACTATAGGCGAATACAGTTTCCACTAATAATTAATATGTATAGTTTCTTCGATAAGCTTCCAATCCGGACAAAATCTTATTATTCATTATTAATTTCTTAATTAAGTAGCACAGCGCTACATAATAGATATCGTTTTAATTTAAAAATACTCATAAAATATATTTAAGATTCCTTGAAAGTACAAAAAATAACAATAGAAAACGGAAGGTTACCGTAAAGGCGGTGTTTGCAAACTCCATACATTTATAGCTACTTTAGATACATTTACCAAAATGTGTTAAATCTATGAATGTTAACTTGCAAAGTCTTTTGTAACTATTATGACGTTTTGCGTTTATGTTAAACGAAATTTCCAACCAAGGCTCAAATTTATACTTTACGGCCAACGGTCTATAAGTTATTTGTCTATGCAAAGTAATGTACATTGGATAAAAATTACTAATCGAAGCAAATTAAGCTGGTTTACGTTATGAATTTGAGCTATATCAAGTGGATATGACTGAGATTATGGATTTTTTTTAATATAAGGCGGGGAGAATAATTTGCAATGACGGTAGTGACTTTGAATTATATAAGCCTAGAGAAATCGAGCCAGTCTCCAAGTTCTATAAGGTTGAACATAAAATAGTATTCGAGTGAATGGAAGCAAGAAGCGCCCGCGCAGCGTGCATTGCCCTCTCGCCTTCCCCCTCCCAATGCAAGACTGACGGCATTCCGCTGCGCTTCCTGACCGAGGCAAGTGCAAACTAGTACGATGCAAGTACCCCTCTTTCCCCCCTACCTCACAATAACCGCTTCCCGGCTAGCCATCACAAAGGAACGTTTCGTTGTAGAAAGTTAGATTTTCGATCTGTTTACAATATTATTATTCAAACAAATAATACTACCATGATTACAACCATGTTTCGAGAGAAACCCAGCTTAGATTATACCTACTTATAATATACCTATATAAGTAAAATGCTAATTAAGTCTTTCGGAGTATATAAAAGGCTAGTTAAGTTAACAAAGCAAGCAAAAATCATTATGAATGTAAGTAATGAGAGTAATGAAAAAGAATAATATAATTATCCAGCTTTATCTGTATACGAAACTATTCTATGCTCTGTATTTGTCTTAGTACATACATATATTTTATTATTAACTCGTGTACTTTTATTAAAGCCAACGGTCCTTTATAGATTTTCTACTTTAAATATTGGCAATCGTATTATTGGTTTATGTTTGTAAGGTAACTATTGAATATTCTTAAATGAAAAAGTAGAGCCTTTTCATTTGTATTATTAGATTCGATCTTGAATTGATGTAAAGGTTATTTAAATAAAAAAAATATAATATTAGATCATAGTAAAGGAACCTTTAAGCCGGTTTTTCGCTCACAAAGAACTCTTTGTACACGAAAACATTAACTTATAAGACTCTTGAGCTGTATCTCCTTATTTAAAAGCGTTCGCTTATTACATTATTATTAAGTGTAATGCTCATTTTCTATTGGTATGTGTACTTCTACTGACAATTTCACAAGCTCTCACAGTTACTATTATAAGACGCCAAATGTATTTTTTAAATGTACAATTTCTAAATTATGTTTCAGTGTTTTTACGTTTAGGTAAATATGTAATATTAGTTATAAGTAGGAAAATAATGTATTTGGTAAAATCATATCTAAGCATTTAATTAGAGTTTTAGTTAGAAGTCTACAAATTTTACAAACTCCCAATTATCTTATAAGCTCTCAATATTAAAATCAATTCAATCATGACTTATACGTGGATGCTCAAATAAAGCTCAAAGTATATAAATATTAAATATACAAACTCGGTTTACGTGTGAAATTCCACATGCTTATACTTAAAAATACCGTTTGTTCATGTAACAATAATATCAACAAATAAAAGCACATTTCTTTATGAACTCATTTAAATTTCTAAAAATTGTCTCATATGTACTGGTTATATCCCTGTACGTAGTACCTTAATCCTTAAAATTTACATCGCTATAAAAAGTCAAACACAAAAGTTTGAAAACGGAACGAAAATTGAAAATGGCTGAACGTAAAACAAATCCCGATCGAGATCCCTAAAGTCTATTCGGTGTAACTTATTCAGATATACATATAATCCGGCAGTGTCGACGCAAAGCAAAAAATAGCACCCGTAATAGTCAGTCTACTGAAAAGCGTTTCCACAAGGCTTTTAAGCGCTTATCTTGGAAAATGATACCCGCGACCGGACGTTGAAAGCCCGTGACGGCAATTTGCTTACATTAGGACATACTGACATCGAATGTGTTAAAAATGTTGTGCCAAACTTTACACATATTTTGTATGACCATTTCTTTGATGCCCGGGGATCCGAACAGTTTTTTATCGTCTTCCTATAACATAGTGAATCGAGTTAATATAGCGGTAGTTTGTGTCTTAATGACCTAAAAAATTAAAATATGACGCAAAAACGCCAGTTGGGCCGCGAATAACTACGTTGCCTGCCTTTTAAGGAGGTACGCTAGTGGTACGATATTATAAGTTTCTTTAACGAAAAATTTAACTCTGCATGTTAGTTTAGCAGATTACCTCGCTATTTACTATCTTTATTACCCTATCCTTAATTCAGTGCAGTAAAGTAGTGGGCCGAGTGTAGTAAAATGTAAGTAATGTATTTTTGCTTCGAGTATATTTTACTCTATATTGATTTGCGGAACGCAGTCATCTATGAAGTTAAAACAGAATCAGTTACGCCCTGTTTGGAATGTAACGCTACTGTTCAGTTAGTTCAGTGCATCCATACTGAATTGTTTTCAGCAATATAGGCATACAAAGCGTGGAATTCTTTTTTATTCTATTTTACATGACTTCAGTTTGTAAATGCCGCGTTTAAATTAAAAACTTCGAAACAACGATATCATCGACAGAGCAATATTTACAAACTGTTACCGAACGAGTTTTTCTAGCTAAAGCCAGGTTTTACTTCCATATCGCTTTTTAAGTAAAGATATTCTTACTTTTTCATATACATATATGTACTAATATAATATGTCTATGAGAAAGTTTTTGCTCATTTGCTTTAGGTCTTAGTTTTAGTCTTTTGATTACTCGCTCCGAGTCTAAAATCTTGCTATATCTACAATAGGCTATTCAGTTTGCCCTGAGTCTCGAGTAAAAACTATATGATAATGAATATATTGAAGAGGTGTAACATAAGAATTCAATATAAATATAAATTCATAATTAAATTGGAACTGCGGCTCTTTGTCATTTCAATTATTTAAAGGGAAAGTGTTGATGTTAGGATAAATAACAAGATTAGCACCACGGCTTCCTTGTGCTTTTATTGAATTGCTTCGGGACTCAATAACCTGAGCCGAGTCGATAACAAATTTATCGAGCCTGTTTGTAACTCAATCTTTATTTTAAACACGTCTATTTTATTCTAAATTCAAATGTTTACAGTTTTCAAAGCAGCACAGTGAAACTTCTTTCTTAGTTGTCGAAAATACATAAAGTAAAAAACATTAAGAACCGATTGCAAAACTAGATTTTATTCTTTAAGAATACAGGCTTAAAAGTAGGTACTTGTCTGATTTATGCGTAACCCCGAGTGCGGTGTTCCGTATGTTTGTTTTTCTGTGGCTATTTCTGGCCAGTCGGTATTGTTTCTTGAGTTATAGCTTAGTAGAAGGTTAAGAAAACGAAATGTATTCCGTGAAACGAAAACTTGTAATAATTCTTACGAGACTGAATAAAAATATTTATTGTATCATTGCTGGTTGATTACATATTTCTTACAATAATAAAAAAACAAATACTTACCTACTTATTGTATCGTTTTAAAATAATAGCTAGTTTTTTACGTACGTAATCTGACGTTTCGCATAGGTATATGTAACTTTTGACATTTTTAATTTCGGATATCGTATAAATTTACTCATAAATTAGATGAATTAATATATTAGCACTCTTTGCTGATGGTACAAATACGAAAATGGTTTCGTTGTGGGTCCACGCATTTATCGGTGTAAACATCTGAATTAATTTTAATAGTGAGGGTATAGACACATTAATGAATTTCCATTATCCCTAGTAGGGCATTGGCTACACATATTTCTGCATCTGTTGTGAACACAGGCCCAACACTCAATTGACAATATGCATACCTACGCACAAAGCAACTTAGGAAGAAAATAGACTAGAATATTTTCCACTTATAAGTTATAACTTTAAAAATTATTGTTCTTTTTTGCAATAATAAAGGAACACAGAAACTCAAAGTCAAACAACGAAACGACAAAGCACTTCAGTGATAGTAAAAAGAGGATAGAATAATAAAGAAAAAGTGCGATAAAGTGATTCAATAAGCATCTTTATTTCGCTTGAAATGAACAAAACCGTGTTCAAGGTACGTCGCGTTGGTATGTATGGAGGATACGATTGTTTTCACTCGCGCCACTCTATTTCCACTGTAATGTGTTCATTCGTGAAAAATATTTTCCTTTGCGCTTGATTGACATAAATATTTGTGACAGTACTATAAAACGTTAATGTGAACAAGTGAAATTTACGACAACTTAAAAAAACTCCCGACATGTTAATTACACTCCTATTTATTCATTGGAGGTTAAAAATCAAATCGATTGCGTATGAATGCTCGTAGGTTATTTTCTTAATGATTTATAACAATTGTACCAGATTGTACCTATCAACATATTAAATATTATTTAATTATTGATTATTTTTTAAATTAATCAATGAAATTTAATATAATAACAATTTATATGAAATCTGTCACTTGAATAAAATCGAGAGAATGAGCTATTTAACATAAACAATAAAATTCACATATGAACGAAAAAATCTTAAAAATTAAAACCCCTTAAAGCAATATATGTGACGTAGAATTAATAATAACGACGATTCCAATCAACCCTGTCATAAAGAACCTTTTTATTCTGCATTGAAGTTTTTATGAGACGTTTAATGAAAGACCTATACGTTCTTTGTTAAAATATTCAACGCAAAATTAAAAGTCGTTCTAGGTAAAGCGTATAGAAATCTGACAATATGAGATATTTATTTTGTCCGATGACGCAAGATCGCCGTGTTATATTCAACAGATTTCATTAGATCTTATAAGTACATTCGTTTGACTTTAATTAGAATTTGTTAAATTGTTTTTTGAAGAAAATATTAGTTCATTAAATATTGATTAATAGAGTAGGTACAATATTCTTAAATATTAAGTGAGTTATCTCTATATATCATAATCAAAACCTACTATTATTCGATGCAATATGTCTTTAAATATTGGCTTAACCTCAGAAATAGCAACAATGTAGACAATCGGTATATTGCCCGATATTAATATTTTAAAACAGCTTTTATTCAGGAAAATTGCAGTTAGAGTGATCTTATTAATGAACGTCGGGACGCCTTTGTCCGGCGCTGGAGCATTTCCTGCACAATCGCCTTGACACCGAGTAATTAGAAAGAAAAATTCGTTAGACGTAGCGTATTTTACTTTTACTGTTCGAGTGAAAAATGCGGACAATTTTTTAAATGTACCACAAGATATGAATCCATTATGAGCGCTTTTAACGCGATGGATTCGCTTTTAAGCTATTATGACATACATTATATAATTATGTACCTAGGTTTTTTCTAATTGGGGACGTAATTGACTACTCCATTTATAGACTTTTATAACATTGTTTAAAAATCAGAACATAAAATGAATAAAGTCGATGATGCTATTTGTTTTGTTTGTTTATTATAGGTATTTTCAAATCAGTCTTCTACAAAGTCCCATTCATTGGATCTAGAGATTAAGGTACTCTAATAATCATTTAACAACTTCAGAGAAAATAATAAGGCCGACAACGTAACTTTGGGGGCGGCTGTCCATAGGCGGCGGTGATCTCTTACAACCAGGGGACCCGCCTGCCGCCCGCTATTACATTTAAAAAAATATTAGTCATAAAATGTGTCTACCCCATACTCCACACTACGGATTACGGGACCTCACTTTCTTTTTAAGCACTCTTTAAGCAATCTTAAGTAACGCTACGTATTTGACAAAAAATATTAAAGTTTTAATAATTATAAGAGCATCAAACGATCAGAGGTGGAATAAACTAGACAGAAGTAGTTGTTTTTTACACGACACACATTACCTTGCGTTCCGGTTGTAAGCTAGCGCGATGACCCTATCGGTCTCAGCGATTTAAATTACAGGCGATCGCGAATTTCAACGATATATAAGCTAATTTTTATGTTGAATTAGTAGAAAGATATCCAGAGTAATTATATAAAAGTATAAGCATTACACTTTTCACTGAAAAAGCATTGATGGAAATTGAAATAGAGGCATGGCGAATGAGATAAGCTACTTGTATAGATAACTTTTAATTCAACACAGTCGTGGGATAAATAAGTACCTATATTATAGAGTATATAACGTAAATTATATAGTTTTTTTTTTAAATTTTGATAACTGATAAGTAAATTTTAAAATCGCTTTCGCTTGTTATGTAGATTTCAAACGTAAGATGATTTTTAAAAATTGAACATATTTTTTTGACTTTGGGGGCCTCTTACTAGGTAGAGATAAGAAGTCATCTTTTATCCAACAGTTTTAAATCTTGGTTATTTTAATTGCCTCACCTACCTATACTTATCGAAATTTATTTGCATTAGTCTAATTGATCTACAAAATATATTTAATTATATTTAATAAATGTAATAACCATTAGTTGAAAAAGAGTTGTAAGACTTATAATATTTCCAAGTTTTCAAGATCAAACACAAGCTTGCTTCGTTCTCATGTCAAATAAAATACTTATTGACTGCGAATGACAGCAGTTCTTTTATATTTACACCAAATTTTATAATAAATAGTTTAGCGGATTATCGGGCTTTGGCCCTTGACGTCCTCTACATAAAATAAAAAAAAAGAAACATTAACTAGTATTTTAGTGAATGCAACTTCTTTACTAAAATGAATTAATCTTTGTCACTAAATTTAACTGCATGCAATTTACAAACACGTTACTAAGCAATTTATGATTAAGATTCCAATATTCGAATTAGTTCTTCGCGCAACACTTAAGGACTAAGTGAAATTTGATAAGCAAGCTGTTACATACAACTGCAAGTTTTTGTAATACTAATTGATTGTTGAAATGGAATTAATACACTCGTTAAATGGCTGAATGTAATTAAATGCATACTTGTTGTGAATACCGATTCGCATCGTCGCGTTGAATCGTGGTTTTCCAGCGAAAATGCGGTGAAACTAATGACATGCCGCTGTGCGCTTTTTGTTAAGAAAAACAACCAATTATGTATAATATATGAAATTTTACCTATTATGAAAATCTACAAACTTGTGTGTAGAATATGGTGTCATTAATATAGTACTTATTTTATTTTTACTTCACACAGTATAAGTTTTTATTTTACCGACATGAGGCCTGAGAGGCCGCTTATGTTATGTAGTGTTTTTTAAAGAAAGTGTTCATTTAAATATTTGTCGTTGCGATATGATGGAAAATAAAGGGTTTTAAGGAAAATTAAGTAACGAAAAAAGATGAGCTTTATTAAATTATAAAATATATATAACATAAAATATGAAGTGTAGTAGCAGTAAGTAGATTACTGCTTTGTTTTATATGAAAAAGTATACATAATTTAGTTCAACTCACTGTGTGGCAAGTGGCGTATTTTGTTGCTGGCCTAATACTCCGATAATAGTGTCACATAAATTAAAAGCAGACAGGACCGGTATATAGAAACCTGCAAGAAAAGAGCGTACCTCTCTTTAAAAGGCCGGCAATGCACCCGTGGCCGAACAGGCATTGAGGGTGTCCATTGGAGGCGAACCGCTTCTAATTAACCTATTGCCCGTTTTCCTTCTATCTCATAAAAAACAAAAGAAAGTGGAAATTTAAAAAATAACGCGAAGAATAACGTAGCGTCACTCAGTCACTCAGTTTCTCATCAATGCAATAGTTTGTAAATTATTCCAGCTATTTAAATTTTATCGTTATAATGTTAGTGTATGAGAATACATTCTCACAGTTTCAAATAGTGTTCAGTTAGGTATGTAGAGGAGCTGTTGGTATGATTATTGGTGTGGGTTTCCGGCATTTCCGATTACGACTAGGAAGTATATCATATCTACAATTTACGACTCGATTTAGGGTAACCGCTGTACTAGCATTTAGCAGTGACTTCGACTTGGTTGTCTATGGATAGTGTGAAATAGAAAAGGATTGTTTTGTTTCTTTTACAAAATAAATACCTCAGATTTATAATTAGGTATACAAAAAATAATTAATGACAATATCCCGCCTCATGGAAAACGATCTAAACAATCAAAATTATTTATCGAATCGATGCAGACGTTTAAGCGTGAACTGATTTTTGATCCCCGACGCAATAAGGCCGTTAAAAGACTTGACCGACTTCGTAACTCGTAAACACATGGACTGATTATGATGGGTTTTTTTTTGTTTTAAAGCTGATGTGATCAAGATAAAATTTAGCTGAAATAAATGAAAATCTATTCATCCATTTAAAAAGTTTTTTAATCATTTATAAATACAATGTCGAGGGGATTTTAAATTATCTTCAATTTACCTTGCATTTTGTGAGTGAATTAATTAAGGATTGCTGACACTAAGCTAAGTGAGATTAATTATTTAGAGTATAACTAATATAAAAATATAATATTATACAATACTACAACTAGGTACCCGTACCTAATAAACATTAATTAGTGGGACAAGCGTATATTTAATATTAAAACTGTATAAATTACAAAAGAACCGTTTATAGTAGAAACGTTAAACACAATTTAGTATCTAGACTTCTAATAAATTGTCTAATTTGCACTTAGCAGAATGAAGCCTCGATACGAGACAAATGTCTTACTTTTACAGAAATAATGGGACACTAAATGGATTTGTACCGTTATGATGTCTCGCCTTTGAATGTTTTTAAAGAACGTGATAAAATTTTAATATGCAAATAGTTAAATAATATGCAATTTGTATGAATGCCAGATTTAATTTTGAGAATTGACATTGTTGGTTAGTGAAATGTTGTCAGACATTGGTCCCTACTTGATGCACTAAACACTTTATATAAAACGTAAAGCGATAATGCTTTGTTTAGATATTTTAGAGATTCAATGTCTGATGAACGTTATTTGTAAGGTTTTTTCTTGCCTTACCTAAGTTCAACGTTGAGCACCCAATAATATATCCGAATCAATTATGGTTAAGTATTTTTCATATATATAGTCATAGAACAACGTTTACTGCACCACATTCGATTTAATACATTTTTTTTAATAACTGTAGGTACAACCAAAAATTTTAAATGTAGTAATTATATTTTTATTATATTAGGCAATAAATAATTTGTATAAAATGTATTGTCTATATATGTACAATATATTGACACAAAGCTGTATTGTTTGTGATGTTAGCTCTTTTTTATAAATTCTTCTAGTGAATTATTTTATAAAAAGCTTCAATCAAAATAGAAAGTTAACTAAAAATTTTTTATGACATTAACCCGGATTTTAGGCGTCAATTTCTGTGATCTATGGCATTACTTGTAACATTTCTTTAATGAAAAGGCAGACGGAAACTAAATCAAGGTGTCAATATTTTCATCATTTATATTGTAATTGTAAATTTGAGATTAGTTAACAAACTTTTAAACAACAAAATGCAACGATTTTTAATGTGTCAATTTATGATATTAACTTTTTTTCTTTCCAAGATGTATCAAAATTTATAAAAATCCATTCGGGAAAGTTAGAATTATTAGTATTATTTAGAATATAAGTTATAAATTAGGTCTGCTGACAAATAGGTATTAAAATAACATAAACACACTACCTTTGACGGAAGGACTTAATGAGAAAAGTTTGATACGACTTCCATTTTGAGTGAAACTTCTATCATCAACGTTTATTTTCATGGCTTAGGATTAAGGCACTTCTATACACTGAACCTTTTTGTCGATAAGAAACTGTAACAATTTGTTAAGATAAGAATAAAATCTTGAGTTACTAGTGAAGACGATTTTTATCGCAAAGGACAAGGGTTAGCGTTTCATACTTCATTTTAGTTGACATTAAATCTTATTAAATTATGCACTTATCACAAATATACACCAAATTGCACGACTGTTTGTAGCAGTGACATTTTTGTCCATGTCACAGTTCAATTAATATTGTCATTATGTAGACACACTGAGTGAATAATAGGAGTTTTACAATTGCTTTGGGGAAATCGTCGAAATGGAAACGTGTTTTAGGAACACATACGTACGCTTATTTATGTTATACTAATATTTTTATGAACAAATAAACTACGAAACATAAATAATATTCCATTTCCTATGACATGTAAAATATGATATTAGCAAATGAAGGGACGAAAGTGGAAATTCTCATAAATAATAGCAACATTAAAATCAGCCAGAGCGCGCAGTCGATAATCAGAAATCTTTACATTATTGAAAAATTTTATTTATTTTATGTGGCTTTTATTTGTTAAGATGACTTTTTAGTGACGTTTCTAGACGCTCGAAATTTATATAAATAAGTTTTTGCCCTGGTCCTTTATTAATTTTAAAAAAATAAGTATGAAATTACCAACCTCTGAAAGAGCCAACCGCAAATGCAGATTATAATTAATTTTACATAGGAAAAATTAATTTATTACAAATTTAAAATAATAAATGCAGCATAAGATTCAATAATTTCAATATTTCAGTCAGAAATCATATAAATACGATTTATTATCCCATCTACTCAGCTTATATTTGCCATGAGGAGCAAACTATTCATTAAATTTTGACAAATGAGGTGTCATTGCTTTGGTATTAGGTGGTCTTAAGTTTTCCGCCTTACCTACGTGACTTGTATAATATGAGTTATTGTTATCCAACAATGTGCAAATTCAAAACAAAATAATAAGACTTCAAATTATTTAGAATAAATAAGATAAATTATTTTTAAGAAATAAAATATCAAATAAAACATGTTTTCGTAGATGAAAATATTATTTATGTAGTTGAAATTATGTTCTGTCGAATTAATCCTAATTCAAAAGTTCTAGCTCACTGAAAGCTTTTTATTTAATAACGTAACCAATTTTCAAATAAAATACGAAAGAGATACAAAGTTTTGTGGAATGCGTAAGTTCTTATGTAGTTCATTCACTCCGGCGATAGTTTGTACGCGTTGCGAAGTTTAACGCGGGAAATTGCACTTACCATGTTCGAGAGCAGCAAACGCTGGTGCTTAGCGACAGGGTCTAGGGACTGTATCGGGAAGGCAACGGGCAGCGGGATGGGCAAGGGCAGAGGAAGTGGATGTTGCAGGATCAGCGGCGGGCAACAAGTACACGGCGTTGCGTAGGACACGCACCCAACCGGCTGCGGGAACAGCGTGCCGACGGCCTCCTGGAGGCCTGCCCGCGTTTCTTAACACCGCATCCGCGGCCCACCACAGCTTCGACGGAAACGCCGCCGTTCAAAAGCAAGTTATTGGGAATTGTCGAAAGCAAGAACACGCGTGGAGAGTGCGCGGAGCACAAGTCGCCAGTTCGGCGTGTTGCGATGGACTGAGGGACGGCAGGTGAGTGCGGCGCGCGGAGGGCGTTGGGGCGGGCCTACCTGTCGCACCTGGGCGCCTGCGCCAGCACGGCCTCCACGCGGCTTGGCCTCTCGCCACCGCGATGGCTCTTCTCCGCATCTAGGCTTATCTAGGAGTTCAGATCAACAGCTTTAGGTCTAGGTTTATGATTGTTTTTTTGCCAAAATTCGACAAGGTATACCTACTTATCAACAGAAAATATTAGAGTTCAACATAAAATTAAAGAAATATTTAATGTTGTTACACATTTCAATACAGGTTTAAACTTTTACTTTTTACATTTTTAGGATAAGGCATAGCATATTATAAGTATGTGTAGAATATGTAGAACTGATTTATCTCCTATGATAAAAGGTTTATTAATCCAAACTGTAAGTGTAGGCATATTTTTGACTTAATTCGATCAGGTTTCGAGTACCATAATATTAATACGTTAAGCAAAAACTTTGTACCCCTTTTTTCGAAAATTGCGCGGACAGAGGAGTATGAAATTGTCCACACTTGTAGTTTATGTAGAGAAGGAGTGAAGAATGCTAATATATTTTTTAAATTATGTATAAAAAATACATAAAACCAATAAAATAAACATTGATGACACAGAGTATACACACACATACATACCTGGAATACATACTACTCTTGAGTTGTGGTCGCATTTCGACCAATGGGCGACCACTAGCTTGAGTTAAAAACGCAGAAATGTAAAAACAATATTATAAAAAGGATAACAAATATTAGTTATCCGAAAAATAGAAAAATATTCTTATCAAGGAGCTTTAAATATGAAAGGTTCAATTTGTTAGTATTAGTGGTTTCGTAAACGAAATATCCGTCAAACGAAGCGATTTTTGTTTGAATTCGGTTTCCAATAATCAAATAAAGACGACTCTAATGAGACGAAATGTTTGTGGAGATCAATAAATACAGATTTATAGACTAAGGGTACTTTTAATCTGGGTAACAAAATCTTTTAAATATACACGATTCGTTATATTAAGAATAGCTACATACATATTATAGCTATGTAGAGCCTTAGGTATGTATTTAAATGCAAACGAAGCTATATAACAGTTTATTTGTCGCCTCGCTCAAGTATTAACATACTTATAAATGCCTCTCATCTATAAGAAAGTTACTATTGGTAAATGATATAAATTTATAACTATGATAGATAACAGAGGCTCACATTAAAAGTCGCAACTTGAATATACGTCCATATGCTTTGAATGCCGAAGATTATTAACCTTGTGTTGAAAGAAGACCGTTAATCTCAAAGTAAAGTATGTTTATACAAAGTAATAATGTTGCTAGTGTTAATCCAAAGTTGACTTACCAGCTATGTAGAGTTGGAGTATGAATTTGGGCTAGAGACTAACATGTTAGATTTATTATTCCATATCTTCAGGAATTGTTTTACTTATCATATTATAAAGTTAAAAAGGTTTTTCATTTGTTTGAAAAAAAAATTGAAATTAGTACTTATAGACAACTTATCACGTTTTAAATGCTTCGGGAATGGTTTGAATAATTGGTTACAATGCGAACCAGTCATCAAATAATAACAAATAATCAGTCATTGGTAGAAAATACACAAATTACCTACTTTAAACAATATGCCACTCCCAGAGTCTGTTTTCGATACTATTAATTAATTCTTGATACGCGTTTAACGTAAGATAATTACTGAACGTGTTACACTAACTTAGAGTTAATAGAATTTATCATCTTGTCAAATTGAGACTGAATCTGTCTTATTATGTAATCTGCCAATACATTACAGAAACTAGGTATTTTGCGTGAAATACGTAATATTCCAATTTTATAGGATCAATCACAAAACTTGTGTGTAAAAATTATAATTTATTTAAATTTTTATTCTGTTACCTCGAAGAATATAAGATAGTATTTTGAGACATTATCTAGTCGATAAAATTAGCTTTTTATTAATTTATGACGTTTTAAACATAGTGCAATAGAGTTTAAATTAAACTATTGAAAAGACTATTGAGCCTTGCAGCTATTACATCATTTCTATGAAAAGTTGGACATACGAATTCCAAATTCAAACACGCGCCTGGTTGAGCCCCCGGTCAAAGACCTTGTGTGTGCGACGCCAAGCGGTCTACGGAGTTAATGTGTGACCTTAACATTGGACTATAGGAGATTAATGATAGGAGTGACAGGTTGGCAAGTGATCTGTTATTTCTACATATTATTACATTAGAAATCACAAACAGGTAATATTCATAAAAAGTTTAAAACTTTGAATTTTCTGCCCTTGTTCTTTACCATGTATAAATTAATTAATTTTAATTAAAAAAATAAAAGTGACCTCAAAATGTAAAAAAAGTGAGAAATTTGTATTATGAACCTACTATAAATAAATAGCCGTAGATAGTGTTGATAAATAAAATTCATGTATAATTCAACAACGGCATAAAAATGTTATGTTGCTCTTTGAAGGCTGTATATTAGTATGTATTAAAGTAATATCGTTCACATAGATTATGTTTTCATGGTGCTTTATAACAAGCAAATGAGCGCACGTTGTGATTTATCGCACCAATTCAGTTACTATATTCTCTCTATCTCCAGAACTATCTCTCCTACTTTGATTTTATTATCATATGTGACCCTACTAATGTTTTATAAAATGATATGTGAGTCGTCAAAATAGAATGATATTTCATGGAGATTTAGAGATTTAAACTGGACGGGTACATAATATGTATTACAAGTTTTTCTATGTTGACAAGTTTTGCTTCATAACATCAAATAGGCTTAGAATTTCATGAAATTTTGTCAAAAGCTTTAAAATGTACTAAATTATATAATTAAAGTATTTTAATTAGTGTTAGTTAAATATAACATGGATATTTGTATTGTTACTTTTTTCAATTTTCAGAAAAAAAAAATTGTGCTGAAAGGGCTGATATTAGGGTACGGTTCCACTTATGTTATAAGAAAAAACTTTACTATTGCACCAGGTAATTTAAAAAATAATATTTCACTGTATTCAGTTCACCGTTACGCTTAATATTTTATGCTTTATACCGGTCAATAGGCCCAACTGTTATTAGATACTTTTACTAACGTAACTAACAAAGTTAGGTAAAGGTTTCTGAGCGGCCGACTTAAAGAAAACACGAAACACATATAAGAGATCAATGAAAAATCGCAAAGTAAAAAAGTCGCATCAGGCTCCGTGCCGTTACGATGGTTGATCATGGCATTTACGCTTTGCTGAACTTTCCATATACAGTATAGGCACTTTTTCTATTTAATCTTACATCCAATGAAACATGCACGGTAATAATTACATCTAAGGCTTGCTTACACTATCCGTTTTATAGTGAATATACAACCTACTTTATTTTAGCTACCTTTCCTATGCAAAAAGATTTATTTTAAATCAGGGCTCCAAAACACCTTATAATATTTTAAGTATTTCACCAATTTACTCTTAAAAAAATAATAGGAACGACACTAAACGTAAATGTACTTCGCCCATTGACTTTCCTACTTAATCGAAATACACAACCACTATCTAATCAGACAGAGTTTCCATTTCTAAGAATGACTAAATGAATGCTCCCTTTATTGATTATATTAGCTGTGAGTCAACCCCGCTCTTGATACAAAGTGACACGGCTTTGAGCTTAACAGTTTAGCACGCGTACCTGTTAACGACAAGTTTGAACACGAAACCCGATCCAAGTGTTCACGACATCAGCCGAACGAACAGATAATCTTTCATTATATCTATAATTTCATTTGTAATGCGATCGTTGCGTTAAATATACCTAATTAAGAAAAAATGCACGGTAAAATTATAATAAAAACCATTACTCAAACTTTTTTAAATTGTTTTGATACTAAATTATGAATAACAACAATCAAAGGTCTTCTTTGTAAATATACATGTAGCTAAAGTCAAAACACTTGAGTTCAATTTTGTGCATCATCATCATTCACGAACTTTTGTGCATTTTGAAATAGCGCAAATGTTTGCCATCAACATGTAATAAATAATTCATTTATAATATTGATTGTTCTAATAATTTTATTCGTAAAATTGTGCAAGTCAATGGATATTAATTACAACAAGGATTAAAATGACTAGATAGCGCCACAGTCGTAATTCGCTGCAGCGCCTACGACCACTTGGTCGATGTCAACCGAACTTCTTAATACCCGTTACACTAAAACTACAGAAAGATATTTTAATAGGTTAACGGTTATTTAATCGTGTAACTTAAGTAAAATTTACTCGCAATATTGTTTTTTTATTATTAATGTTTCAATTTTCATTAATCATGTCTAATAAATAATTGCTCTACACCTTTACATCATTGTAAACAACAAACTACAAACAACTCGTAAATAATTAATAGAAATCCATGATCTAACATTCTAAGACGCTAAAAGCTCTAAGCTATCAAAGTCGAATGTATATAGTACTCCTAAATGTAAATAACGAATTATGCATTGCAACGGTTACGTCTCGCTCTATGCACATAGATTCGCTAAGTTCAAGTAAAGCAGGTGTGACGTACACTTATTTATTAATATTTTAATTAGAATAAAGTTTATTCAACCTTCTACAAAGAGACTTTATACATGGTCTATATATTGCTGAGATATTTTTTAATTTATATTTTTTAAATTAGATAGTATATATATATGTACTATCTCAACCTAATTTTTATTTATATGTACGTAATCTTAAAAAATCTTATCTCAAAAAATTCTGACTGGATTGCAAATTTAAAACAGCGTAATTTGAATTTATTAAATGGCTTTTGATTATTTTATTTTAATGTTAAGATTAAATGAAATAACTTGTGCTTTGTTTCTACAGAGATATTTTCAAATAACTGATAAATAAGTTTGAACTATAGTGAAATGCTATAACGCATCTGACTTTAAAGACATAGGCTGAGATTATTTAGTGTTCAGTTTCAATTCAAGGGAAAACTAATTAGAATGAAGAATTTTATTAGAATTAAAAACTTTAACTTGAATATAAGTTATGATGACTTATATTCAAGTTTAAGTATACATTTTATAGTAATAAAGCTAAAATATATATTTTTCGGCTGTTAAATAATGTTTTTTATTGTTAACAGATGCTATTATCTTCTTTTCTGTACTTTTAACATTATGTGTAAAAAATCTGAATGATTTGTTAAGTGAGTTACCCGTAAAAGAGAAACAAAAGACTAAAAACCTCAATTGAAAGTTCTACATCGTTCGGATAATTAGGATAATACGCAAATATCATTAAGCATAATCACTACATAGTATAAAACAAAGTCGCTTTTTCTTTCCCTATGTCCCTTTGTATGCTTAAATCTTTAAAATTACGCAACGGATTTTGATGCGGTTTTTTTAATAGATAGAGTGATTGAAGAGGAAGGTTTTTATATATATTTTATACCCGTGCAAAGCCGGGGCGGGTCGCTATTTATTAATAAAAATTAAGCAAAATATACATTTTAATTAAAATAATTATTAGGAAACTCAATTGTCTTAATTCTTATGACCCTTAACCTTATTTTTAAATAACCTTAATATTATTTTCAAAATGGACCCGAATAACTGTTAAACGGATTATCATAGATTTTCTGACTTGATGGGAACGAATAAATAAATCAGCTGAATATTCAAACGTTTATTAAATATTAACTTGTTTATTTCTAAGAAACTTACTTAAGGGAATATTTTGTTTTGCTACGTGTTACTTTTCTGAACTTGAACATAGGCTCTATAGACATGTAAAATATAGCCTGTGCTAATTGAAAAGAGACGAGCTTCCTATCGCTGATAGAATTTTTACAATCGGGCCTGTTTTTGAGTGTATTCTTTACAAGAAACCGCCTCCATGGCTAAGTGGTTTACGTGATGCGCCGCAGGTAATGGGTTCGAATCCTGGGGGAACAAATGAATGTTTTGATTGGGTAGACAAAGAAGGCTGATCACCTACTTTCCAGTAAAGAAAATTATCAGTGAAACAGATACAGCAATGTGTCTGCCCCATGCCCCACTGCAGTTACGAGAATGCACTTTTTTCTTTACGAAAGGTTTTTGTTTTGTTACACTACTATACATTTTGTATAATATTACTATAGATGATAGAATACAAATATTAATATAATTATTAATAATAATTATGACACTGTAAATCATTGGTTTCAAAACATTAATATCATTGAACATAATTTTTATAATGAAAATGTTTAAGTTCTTGCAGTAATGAGGGTAGATGAAAATTGGAAATTTATTCTTAACTAAATATATTATTTTTCTAATTTAAGTGAAAAAAAATTACTTACGTACCTATATATTAGCAGGTTGAAAAATATAATTCTTCAGTACATTTGAAATTAATTTTAGAAGGCCGAAATTTGAAACGTAATTTTCAAGTTACTCTATAAATTATTAAACATGCTTTTGGTACGAAATTATGACCGCACTCATATATGCGTGTGTAACTGTCACAGGGAATTAAATACAATATTCAGATTAACATATACGCATGACCGATGTACCTTATTTAAAACCAAATAGTAGAGTATCTACATTTTTGAAGCTATGATACCACAGACATACAGACTTATAAAACTTATAATACTCATCTTTTCCGTCAGAGGTTAAAAATATTGTATGAATATGTTATAAAGGTAATTTGAGATACAATCATTTAATTATATTATTCATATAAAAATAGCTTGCTGATGCCTTTGAGTTTATCAGTCTAGAATCTCTAATATTATGTCTAAAACCTAGGTAATATGTACCTAGACTTTCTTCAAGTATTAAATATTATAGGTAGTTACATAAACTTTCAACAAACACTTATGAAATGAATTCCTAAGAAAAAAAGCCACGAATTCCAAAGTCCACTCCAATATGTCACTGGTGAATTATTTTTCTTTTCTGATACGTCTAACTTACTATCTATTTGTATAAAACATTAACTATTCAGTGTTTAGGGAACCTTCGTCAAATGTTGAAGTGGATATAAATTTGCATGTGACAGGTCAAAGGTGTGATCCGCCCGAACTTTCAGTAAACTGCTACAATAACAACAAATTATTAAGGGTATGCTCGCGGTACTATAAAGTTACAATATGTAAGGTAATAAAATATTTTACAACTTAGATATATATATCTAGGATTTGCTTACTTGTATTTGTATAGTTTATCTTAAGATATTTAGAAAGAGGTTTACCGTCAGTGAAATAAATTTTGTAGTAATTACAAAATTACAAACAAAAAATGAAATATTTCAGTGATAATAATGTAAGTATATTTACGATAAGCTTTCAATTTTAATTTTTTTTTTACAAACTTTGTTGCACTGGAGTGCAACGGGCGGCCTTATCGCGAATCAGCGATCTCTTCCAGGCAACCCAAAACTTTTGTTGGTTTGGTTGAACAAAAATTTGATTGACACTCCTCCGTACCACTTTTATGACAGCCCGTCCAGCAAGTATTTTGTAACCACCTGCCGATAGTCATGCGTCTAACAATGATGGCGCTGTAGGTCCTGTTTGAAAGGAACAATCTCTCACAGGAAAAATAGTAAGTGAAACATTACGAGAAACATTACTATTAAAACCAATAGATTTCAATTAAATTAATTTATGTTATTATTTCATGCACACAGATTAATGAATGGGCCATAAGAAAGCTAATATTCCAGTATAAAACAATTTGTATCAAATAAAATAATATTAAATTCAAGACCACAAACTTAATTAATTATTCATATACTATTTAATATGTAACGTATAAACTGACGGACACAAAGCTTTCTTACATTGACGTTAGGTTCTTATAATTTGTGTCATTGAATTAAGTATGAATATTTGCCGCTGGCATTGTCCAAAAGTCCAACTGTGGTTTCTTCATGACTTTGTAGCGGTCGGGAACCAAACGGGTTTACTTAGGCTCAACCCGGGTCCTATTTTGTGCGCCCTTACTTCTCGGGCCTTATTTGCGTTGCGACTTCTAAATTTACTCTGTTGAATTGACTACATTGTAATAACTTGTCTCGTTTGTACTTTGAAAAACTTGCTGGATTAAGCAAGCATTTTAACTTATGAAGAATAAGTAACAATGTAAAGCTATTTTATGGTTCTGGATGTGTTTCAGTTTATTTATGTATACGTAATTAGAACTTGTCTTAAAACTTGATTTAGGTTGTACATAAATATTTAATTATTTATATAATTAAATATGGACGAGTTCCTCAGTAAAAATATACTTTTAATACTATTGTGGCGTTTCAGTCACCGATCTAGGTAAGCATAATTGATTTTTTATAGGCATAGATTTGTTAATAGGATTTATGTTATCAGTATTAAAGAGTTTAATTCATGCTTATTTAAGATAAGCTTTTGCATCTGCCTCCATAGTTGGTAACTACATGTTTGCTGAATGCACTTGCTGTTTATCTTGTTGTATTTAATCTGAAATCATTTTTAACAATAATAGTTACTTAATCGTTTCACCAAATCGGAGCAAAGAAAGAATATTCGCTTTGTAATAAAATTAAACGTTCCATAATAGCAAGATCAGCTGTTAAAAGGTAATTAGTGGCGATTATTCTAATTCTATGTCTACCTGGGCAGCTCTCCGTAACTTATGTAAATCGCACCCAAACGCGATCTTACATTCAAATTCTAAAGTATTTTAATTAATCTCAGATTTATTCCAGTGTTACTAGTTCAATTTATCTTACTCGATTAAAGCAGACTCAAGTATTTGGATCTTTAGTTTTAGTTTTTGTAGAAGAGAATTGGTAATTGTTTAAAAATCTGTAATAAAGGACAGTCCTAAATGATACCGGTGTTAAATTGCAAGTTTCGCTTGACAGAGCTATAAAAACAAAGATACTGTTTCGTTATCGTAAAAAACTGTTTGTGAAGTTTATAAGCTATTATATATATGTAATTCTTAATGAAGTATCGATTTTTGAATTTGTCGTAAAAGTAAAGCTGTTAGGTTTTCACTTAAACATTTTGGTGTACGATTTTTGATTTTCAAATGTTGTTGATCTCTTTACCTTCTGACCTAAGTCCTTATTCTAAATGGAGATGAGTTATTACACATGTTTACTCATCTGATGCTAATAGTTTTTGCCGTTCTCTTTGACCAGTGAATTTGACATTTGAGCATTAAGCCTTTGAAACACAACCTCATTTAGCAGGTGGAAAATAAGGAATGTTATTATTATACTATTATAATATTCACTTTGGGCCCTGCGTCTGGACTCGCCGAAAGCTCTTAATACCAACTCGGCCTGACCTCATGCCAGCTCCATTAAGCCGTTATACATAATGTATGAATTTTGTTATGCCGTTTGATGTAAAGAAGCTTTAGGTACATAGGTAATACGACAATTTGCTCGTTATTGTGGATTAATTTGTTTTTCGCGATTCTCCCAGTGGAGATTACATTTCAAATGAAAAATAGATGATTACAAACCATGCGAATGAATCAAACCACGTAACTAAATAAACCTAGTTATATGTGATATAAAGAAAAAATATACATTTAATTGTCTAAATTGTTAAATATATTTGACGCAAGAGCCACACTTTAGTAAAGAAAAAATTTTCTTGCCAAAAACTTAATGATGCATAACATATTTGACGGATAATTAATTTCTGAGTTATAAATATTGGTTTGCGGCCATCAGGAACGGGAGTTGTAGGTTAATTGCTAAGTAACCTCTCAAATGAAGCTATCAAATTTATCGATAACCAATTACCTAAACGATGAACGGCGCCAAAACTGTTTCTGTTTCACGTATAATACTTTAAAAAATAATACATAATAAAAGAACAAGTTCAGTGGGAAAAACCCCTGAACGTTTAACTATTTTTGATAGTACGGTTTTGTGATACAGTTTGTGTCTATAACTGCTGGACGCTAGTCCAAAGATTGCCATCACAATAATCTATAATATAAAAATGAATCGCAAAATGTGTTGGTAAGCGCATAACTCAACAACGCCTGGACCAATTTGGCCAATTCTTTTTTTATAATATTCCTTGAAGTACAAGGATGGTTCTCACGGAGAGAAAATTTTCGAAAAAATAAATTAAAAGAAAAACATATTCCTCATACATTTTCTATGGAATGACGAGGTGACACTTTATATTCGGAACCTTGACGCGAGACGAAGTTTGCGGGGTCCACTAGTAGGACATAAAACCAATTAATCTAAAAACTAAAGCAAAAAAAAGGATTTAAATCGGCTACAAAAACATTACGGCAACAACATAATTACATATATATGAATAAAGTAATAAAATACGTATATGGATAAGTATATTTTTGTCTTTGTTATATTTCCCATATATGCACAACTAATACCAGCAAACAAGGTTTCATGATGCTTCACAGCAAACCCATTAGCTGTCTTATTAAGGTATAAAACTACTAAATAGTGAATTATTCGATAGATCAATAAATAATCGTATAAATCGGAGAAAAACAATTTGTAAGCAATCGGAGAAATCGAAATAACAGGTATTTGTCTGCAAATAATTTCCAACGACAATGGGCTCTTTGCTAGGCGGATTATTCAATTTTATTTTATTAGTGTTATTTTATATTTTCCTAAAAATCAAATCTACTATGCCTATAATTAAGTTATAATGTGAATTATAATTTATTCCTAACTAGCGACCCGCCCCGGCTTCGCACGGGTATAAAACATATATAAAAACCTTCCTCTTCAATCACTCTATCTATTTAAAAAAAAGCGCATCAAAATCCGTTGCGTAGTTTTAAAGATTTAAGCATACAAAGGGATATAGGGACAGCGATTTTGTTTTATACTATGTAGTGATAAAAATAACACAAATACTTTCTCTTTATAAAATTACTATCTAACAAATCCAAGACAAATTAGATGCTTTTTATTTTATGTAGATATCTACACAGGTGTATAGTGCAGACATAAACATTTAAATTTATATTAAAAAGTTTACAAATCTCAATTTATCATAACGTAAGATATTCTTAAGCTAGACATGTTCGCACTAACGACCACAACTTGGTTTGCAAGCAACGTTCTAAACTGCGGAATAATCGCACACCCAAAGGTAAACCTAACGATGATACAAGAAATCTTTTATAAGCATACCATGTCTGTGCAAGTCGGTAATTATTTTTAACATTTAGTAAAACAAAAGTTTCTCAATTATATTGTATTTTTATTTATTGACTATTTATTTGTTGTTAATAACTAAATATATATTTTATTTGGTGGATCATACTCTAGAAGTACATTAATTATTTTTCAGTCTTCGGAACCACAAATCTTAAAACAATAAAATCTTATTAAACTCGTACTGATTGATAAAACACCACAAGAAGTAAACGAAATCAAATTATGTAATTAAAACAAGTAGCGACTGTATTTCTATGTAGTGATAGAGAAAATAACTCTTTATTTACTTAATTGCAATATCTTCCTGATTTAAAAATGCATGTCTTGAAATATAAATTTAATAAATACTGGTTCTATTTTCAATCTATTTAAGTTACAACGTCTATTTATAACAAGAAGGATATAGCCAAGTCGAAACTTGCTTTACAGCAAAGTGGGTCGATTGAACACTGCTTTCCAAACAAATAGACTAAGTGATTGAGACGCTCAATAAGTCTTTTCATTAAATTAATAAAGCCACTTAACCAAGTTTCCCAGACTTATATAGCCCATACCCGATACCGCTGTCCCCAAGCCAAGATACGTTGGAAACTTAAGCAGCTTACATCGTCTAAGTAATATTCGCAATATTACTTGTCGAGCCAATTTCTCCACGTTATTTGAATAATTGATGCTTTCGTGAACTACTGCAAACGTTTGCTATCTGCAATCAAAGGTCTAAGTTGACGCCGCTTTCAAAGCTTCCTCTACTTGCATTTTGATGGGACTGCAATGTTATGATGTACAATAGGGCTTATATATTTATTTAGTAATTCCAAATTCGATAGTTAAAACAAAATTATATAAAATATAGGTAAATATTCAAAAGCAGGGTCGTAATTACTAAAATGATCACACTCTCTTCCAGACAAAATAAAGTATCATTAATGGGTAAGTATATAATATTTTTATTTCCTATATTCTATCGAGAAGTATATGATTGAATAGAATTGAATGAAAACGGTTTGATAGCAAGTTAAAATTAAATCAATATTATGTATATGTTTTATATACAAAATTTAGAGTGTCAATCTTAAAACCTTTTAGAAATTATAATATGATATCAGAACGTTAGAGAATTCTTATGACTTTTCACAGCGCTGTAGCGTACGTGATCTTTTTAAAAAAAGAAATGATTGAATGATAGTTTTTCTGTATTATTTCACCCATTCCTCCATGCTCTGCTTGTAACCTTTACATCCATTCCATAATATAATTTGTGACATGTTTAAGGCGATCTAATAAGTTAAAAATACACCAATTATAATTCAAGTTTCTGAGTTATATGTTTTATCACTTTCATTCAAATTACGAATTAAATTTGGACAATGTTTATTTTTAATCGAATGTGTTTCTTCATGTAGATAATATTGGCATGGAGAAATCGTGCTAATATGTGTAATATAAAAATTTCAATACATTTTATACTAATTATAATAAAATGTAACTTGTAAGTAATTTGAGAAATAAAACGGTTTAGGGCACTTTACATTGAAAGACGTATAATTACGGTTTACGACAACTTTTATTTTTACTTCGTGACGTTTTATTTAACGTTCAAATTAAACTTTTTGTTTCTTCTCGAATTTGTGTTTTAAATTTTGTCATACATTGTTGTATTTTACAGCAGACGTAAACTTTTATTCTAGAAGTCCTTACTTTTAACTTTATATTACCAGTTGTATTATTTATTGAATTAAAAATCTTAATAGTATAATACATTAAATATTTAATAAGTGAAATTGAATACTAGATTATCTCATAAATGGATAAACAGGTCTTTACATTTGCTATGATCTATTTCGATCGCGTTAGCTTTGAAACGTTGATTCGTTTAGGAGCTACGCTGCTACATAAACACACAGACACGTCAAACTTATACAAAGTTATGCGGTATATGAAGTGCTCTGAACACAGTTGAAACAGATACGAGAAAACTATATCGAAGGTACATAAAAAGTACACACAATGGTGTAATCTATTACGATCTACCACAAGGCGTATCCTGAGATACCTTATCTTCAAATCAGAGAACACTCCCATTGAATATATTCGAAATAACAAAGCACGCTCTGTGGTCTATGGTTTCTAAGGATTGGTAAAACAATATTGTAGTTCCTGTTTATACGTTTTCAAGCTACTTGTAACAGAAAGTTTCATCAAACGTTTATTTTTTTCAGTCCTATAAGTTTCTTGTAGAAAACATTTCAAGTTGGTGAAGAAGCCACTGAAACTGATTAGATTTTATTTTTAAATATACGTCGAGGGATTGTGAGAAAATTATAAAGTAATTTATGGCGTTCATAAGCAATCGTGTATCTATGTTATTCTGTATGAATAAAGGATTTCTTATGCTTCAAGTCTGGGATTTCACATTATAAGCTGAAGTCTAAGATATTTTTTCACTGTTCTGATTGAAAGGTTTTGTGTGAATGATGATTTTAAAATATTACTAAATTTAAAAAAGTCGCCAATGTCAACTATAAAAGTTAACATTAAAATCTTGTTGATCAGAAGTGTACAATCCGAAAACATGTTTCAAAGAGCTTTCCCGGCAAGCAGGATTAGGAACGTTAGGGAGCTGACGTGGTAGGATTACTTGAGCCAATAAACGGCTAGCTTCAGACGAACAAAACGCTGATTTTTATATACATTCATAAGTTGCTATAACATATTTTATTATTTAACTCTATTAAGCAACTTATCTATGCTATTTGAAACTACATTCGTTACAGAAAAAGAATGCTTTGGACTTTACCTATTAAAAAGACCGTACTCCGAGAAGAAATTACGGATATTCACCACGTTCGATTTGCAATTTTTTTATCATTTAACTGAAAATATATGAAATATGTTTCATCATATTTGTCTTTGTTTTAACAAATGAATGATATATTATGTAATTTAGTTTTACATATACATTATCTGCCAATCAATATTATATGATCAGTCTTAACGTAGTACAATCCCACACTGCCTCAATATACCAGGATAGTCGCACAATACCTTGAATCACTAATTAATACCGCGTTCGTTAATTTAAGATTATGAAAACCACAATGTTCCAAACTTACCTTAGCAATCTCTTGCATAAACAAAATAAAGTATACCTTTCTTCGTACCCCTGTCAGATAATTTCTTATCGATTAAAAATTTATTGTTGTTGCGTATTAACTGCCAAATTGTTATTTTGATAAACTTAATATGAAACACTATAATAACGTAAAATTATGATAAGTCTTATCACTTCTATATGTATTTAAAAAAATATTGATGAGTCATAATTTCTAAAGCAGGAAATATAATTTATTATCTGTGCATATTGCATCTGTAAAATAAATTGATTGTCAAGTCTTATTGTATGTTGCGTTTTGGCTGCTCAAAAGATTATTTCATTTAAGAAATGTATATATGTACCTACTCGTATACCAATATTTTTCGAAACCACTTCAATTATTTTATATGCAAACGAAAAACTTCAATACAATGTAAGTTTTGACATTTTCAAAATGTTAACATTTTAAAACCGAATCCGCTTCTTGAAAATGATATTAAAATTATTTAATATTCACTTTACGATGTGCATTTAACTTCTCATAAAGTCAAGCTTTTTAAAACAAACAATAGGTCAAATATTTTCCTGTTAGCAGAGCGTGCCTCGGGCACTGAGATGTTACGTTCAAAAGATAAAAAATAGTTCTTATAACAAAGAAGATTTTACTTTGTGATAAATAAAAAAAATTGTTACCTGAGTAAGTCGCAGGTTAATTTAATTCTTTATTCATTTAAAATGAAACGTTAATAGGTAACTTGATGTACCTTGTGTTATCAATTTATTCTGTATTTAATGGGTATATCCTAGTTTAAATATTATTAAAACTATTAATTAATTATAATATTAAGTTTCTATAGAAGCGTGAAGCAAAAACATTCCTCCATACCATCTGTGATCTGTAATTTTCTAAATAGATAAGTGATTGATTAAAGTCCTATAACTCCTAGGTAAGGCAAAAGGCGTCAATTGTGCTCCGCCATCTCTTCCTGCCTTGGGTCACGCGTTTGGCTTCACTCCATGCCATCCCGATGTCCCATAACTCTGATATGATAGTTCGTCTCCAGGACTGCTTTGGACCTTTGTCACCTTCCATGCTCACACCCATACAGTACCGATTTAACATTCGACCAAAAGATTTTCTATTTCAATCTTCGAGTGAGTTTCCGCGACTGCCAAATGGGTCTGATATACGCGAAGATGGCTCTAGCTTTTGAGATATACAACAACACATCTTCACCAGTCCCACCAGACTCGAATAAGGCACTGCCAAGGTACCAACAATCTCCTGGACGCGTTCTATCGGTTCTGTTCCTATCAATTTAAACTTCTGTACTTAACTTGCGCATATTAATATTCTCGTCAACCAGCAAACAACGAGTTCAATTAATTTGAAAAATACAAACAAAAATTAACCAATGTTGGGTCAAACATTTGTAATCAATTGCACAAATTATTTCGAATTTCTAATTCATATTTCGTTACAGAACACAAATAAGAGACAACACATGAAATTCAATTAGACCTGTGTTCGCCATGTTAGATTAAGTTATTATGCAAAATTGGCTCCGAGGGTTATTTCAGTAAAAAATGGAAAAAGAAAATCAGAGTTTGACTAATGACTACATCTGAAAGAAAAGTAGATGTTCTGTTGCTAAACATTCAATAGTAGTACAAGTGTTGTAATCTTTTTTTTTCCGTTACAATACCATTGCAGGCCTTTAAGGGAGGTAAGTACGAATATCTTAAATGCTATTTAAAAAAAGATAATATGTCAATTAGCTCCAGGTATCTCCTTATTGGCACTTGCCTCTGGGCTAAGTAGTTTACGCATTGCAATTTTAACCAGTTTAGGATTCCCTATAAAATAATTAAAACTTTAATTTATCTAAAGCCGAATGAAGGCTTGGGCACCAGCAAGTACCTTATAAGATTGATCTTAAGCAATTGTTAGAAATCACATGAACTAAGTTACCTAAATTGTGGTATTTATCAACCGTTCGGGTGCTATTGGCTGAGTGATCTCCCGATACGTCTCTTTAAGTGAAATTAGGGATGAAGCCGCAAGTGATCGACAATTTTGTAAATCGGCAAACGAAGCGTACACTTGAATGACTGATTTTGATTATTATCTCTTTCACGTCATCATCCTCACTCTTAAGGGTCGTGACCAACTCCATGTATGTCTTACTGATTGGGGTGGTTTTCTTAGGAATATAACCGCGGTGGGTTTGTCACTTTTATAGTCACTTGTGTAGCTCAGACTCTGTGACTTTCATTCCAATTCATTCAATTCAAAGTGAAATAATTTTAAAATCAGCTCAGTAATTTTTGAAGATATCTTTTTCAAATAAAAATACGATTCTTATTTTCATTACTACTATAAATTGTAATAAATATTGCTTAACCAGCAAGCTTAATTCTGGTCCAATTTGCCACAATTTACTGGTCAAATGGTTTCGTTTATGTTCGTAATTGTTTATATCGACAACTGATTAGTAATACTGCAATATATAATTTACATGACGCTATTATATATAAATCGTCTATCGTGGTTACGAGATAATTGAATGAATAAAATGAATCGCCAATTCATTTGACATTATTATGATTACAAAGACAGCTTAGTAATATTTTTTTTAAATATTAGTAAAAAGAAGTTCAAACACATATTACGTATGCACAAAGCACTATTTTACCAGTTTACCCATTATATAATTTTAAAATTATAATTATCAAAAAATACACGAGCGTTTTCTCGTAATCCCTTGTGTTAAGTTGTGCTGCCGCTTACTAGAGAGAACGCTTGTCTAGTAGGTCTCGCTTCTTGATGAGACCGATGTTAAACTCCGCAAGAAATAGTGAGACAGGAAAGGAGTTCCTTCTCTGTTTTAATTCTGTAAGACGATCTAAACGACCGTGCGGCACTTTGGGGCATATGTGAAGGGATTTCACTCCACTCTGTTTCTGAATGTACAATATCTAAAAAATTGCATAATAATTATAAAAAAATCGCGTTATTTTTTACCATAATGCCAATTAATTATATGACTTGTAGTACAAGGGAAAATAAAGAGCAATGGTGATAATGATTAAATATGATCTCATGCTAATTTATAATCCCAAATAAAATAAGTATTATTTATCTTCATAATTAAATTAATTATAATCGGATCATTGGTCTAAGCATTTATGATTTAACCGTGAGCAAAATCACAGTTAAAATTATACTTAAACATCCTATATTAACCGTAATGAAACATGGAATTATAGATACATTTCTGCATCTGTTTCAGCAATCTTTACTGACAAGTATGTGTTCAGCCTAATCAACTAATTTTTTTCCCCGGGATTCTAACCTTCACAGATATTGAATGGCAGAGGCAAACGGAAACAGCTGAATACAAAGATGGAAAGGTACAAAAAATTAGATTAATAAGTAAATATTTCGTTTTTTGGAATGATTGCGGTTATCGAAAGCCATACACTTTCGCTTCACAAAACTCGATAAACTTATTTACTATATCCATAAAACGGGTATGGAGCGGCAAACTACCGGAATAATCGTTTTTAATTAAATATTTAACGTTTATGTACTCTTTAGATACATTATCTTATGTAATTCGTTAGTGCTTATCGAATATTTATTTACGCAAAAGCTTCATATATTTGTGGGCGTTTAAAGAGATTTGATTTTAATCATTCGTCGTTTCAACAGTTACATTTATAAAAAAAACAAAATATCAAATGGCGAAGTTTACACATAGAATTGTCAAAATACCTGAAATTCAGATGAAATACACAAAACTGGTAATCTGCAAAGGTAACTTTTGACGATTCTATTGAGAATAATAACTGTTACCTAAAACAAGGTACTTTTTTCAAAATTCACTGATATTTTTTATGTCTCATCATAAAAATATTTAGTGTGAGTTATAAAAAGTATCAAAACTAAAATATTGTGTACATCCCACTACACTAACCGAGTGTTCGATAAAATTAGTCGCATGAGTGGCTGACCATCACGGTCAACTGAGTCTTTGTGCACCAAATGATTATCAAATCTGAACTTAATCACCTTTTCATTGAATTTCAATCACATAAATATATATTACATTATTTTTAGCTTTATGTAAAAAGCATTTATGATGGTTTTATAAAGGTTAAATGTCTTAATTACTTTTCATTTATTTTACTAGACTTAATAACTAAGAGTGAAATGTCTTAATAATAATGATATATTACATAGATGAGTGAATTTATTTACAAGTATTACAAATATTACGTAAAAGTATTTAATAAAAAAAAATATTAAAATTAAAAACTAAAATAACTAAGAATACATTATAAGATAAAAATTTGGAATACACAATACTCTAAAATATAATAAAATTATCTTCAAAAATTAATACCCTTAATGCTGGCAGCATTTCCTCGCTGGATTGCAATACTAATGCGCTGAGCAAGGAAAGCGCCAGCCCTGGGGTCTCCGGTAGTCTAATATATTAACTATAGTGTAATAAATAACAATAATCATAGATAAGATTTTAATTATAACTGTATTGATATATATGCTCTCCTATTTTATTTACTAGAGCTAATTAGATATAATTTTGCGAAACAAATATATTTTCACAATAAGAAGGATTTTGTATACTTAGTGACGTTTCCTTAATATCCACAATTTTTTAGGAAAAAATTATAATTTATAATTTATTTATATTATTTATTTATATATATATATATTATAAAAGTATCCTAATATTCAAATATTTTGAGTTAACTCTCTAACTCTAGTATCAATGTGGAAGTATATAGATTTTTGAAATAGCTGGTATAATATAATAATTGGGACAACTCACATACACTTCTCTGATCCCAAAATAAATAGCTGAAGCACTTGTGTTATGATAATCAGAAACAACGTGGGTACCACAAACATTAGTCACACAAATAAATTCATAATGTGCAGAATAAAATAAATCAGTCAAAATCTTTCATAAGAACGTTATATGCAGAATTTTGATATCCCGTTATCACCGGAAATGAATTTTTAGAAATATTTTTAGGATAACACGCCAAACTAAACGGTCCAGTACCATAGCTAGTATGATGATTGCTTGTTTGGCACAGCTGCCTCCAATTGCTAACCATCAAGGTATTTCCACCTATATATTTATTTGGTATAACATAATTGCTTACGATAAATTCATGAGTTTGAAGTGACTGTGTGTCTGTGTGATCGTAAATGAATGGTATGATTAGTTTTTTTTTTTTAATGACGTGATCGAGATGGATATTAACTACGATTTATGTAGATCTGTTTATACGGATTTAAAACCGATTAGTTTTCTTTTGATTTTAATCAGTAAATAATAGGGCGTCCTAATTATATGACACTAGTTGCTTGGAGCCGCGGTAAGGCGTTTATGTGGGACGCTACTTGCGTTGTCTCACTGGCGTCTTCGCATTTCTACGGTACTTCTGTAGCTTCAGGTGGCGTGGTATTGATTTCAGAAAGCAACAGAAGACAAAAATATGAAAGTCAATTTGATACTTATATTTTCGTTCCTTTTTTAATAAACTTTGGATCCATGGGGCCAGAAGTACGCCGATTTTTTAAGAGATATCGACGCGCTTAGTTGAGAACCACAGGAAACCCGAAAGCTGGCTCATATTTTGGCCAACGTGTCAGTATAGCGATAAAACGCGGTAATGTAGCCAGTGTTTTGAGTACGCACCCCAACGGCTTTGATGAGTCTTTTTATTTTTGTAAATATTTTTAAGTTAATTATTGTAATGAAATGTTGTAATTTGTCAGCAAATGAAAATAAAAGAATTAGATGTTCAATGTACTTAGTTGCTTGGACTTTACAACATTTATTTACTTACAAAAGCATTTTCCGAGCATTTTGTACTAAGTATTTCACTTCAAAACGGAGTCTAGAACCGTAATAGGCTTACGTACTGACTTTTCCACTTCATTCGCAATTCTATTAGTTGGATGACGTGGAAACAAATAAAACATTTGAATCGAGTTCATAATTACAAACAATTATAAATGTTGTTGATATCTAAGGCTTTTTTGCCAATAAATAAACTATAATTTTAACTAAAACGAGATTACCTAATTCTTATAGTTATAACCTAACCTAACCTTTTTCTGTTCACAATTTATCGAAAACTATTAAAGCTTGAATACGTATAAATAACACTATATTTATTTTTTCGTTTTTAGGAATATCTCAAATATTTAATAGAATTGCATCTAAACCCTACTGTCCATTGAACGTTTCTTTGTTTAGGCACTGCCAACAGAGTCATTGGAGCTTTTATAACATTAACTATTATTTTTCTTGTTAACGCTGTAAACATTACCGGAAGATGATAATATCGATCAAGTCCCCAGTTGCTTAGTTAAGTTAAAATAGTTATTGACAATATTATAATTGAAAAGCTTCTAAAATTAATAACCTTTAAGTTACCTTTATTATATTAAGGTAACTAAGGTTCAATCTGTTGTGAAACGAGTTCGCAAAAGTAAAAACAGATCTGTTTATATATTTCTGTTCTGTCCGTTCTCGACGATTCCTTCTTTTCTATTAAAAAAAAAATTGTGCAAAATTAGGAGGAAAAGCAGTCTACATTATCTAGCAAATTCCCATCCGTTCCAAAATTTATTAAAATTAATTAAGTAGTCTATGCGTAAAGAAAAACCAAGAGCTACTGAAATCTTTACGCTCAGATGATTATATGCTGTTTTGAGAAGATACTTGTCCACATTTCACACGAACTTCTTCTTGACTGAAGTTGAGGTTCTAGTACGCGCTGTAATATAATAGCTTTGATTTTTAATAATAAGTGTTAAAAAAAATTGAAGCAGATACTTTTGTTACGTAAGTAGCCTTTGAAGAAATCGCTTAGTGACGCGGACGAAGTCGCGGGTATAAGAAATGTATAAAATGAAAAAGCTAGAAAATAATTATTGATATTACATTTCTTTATTCTTTTATTAATCAATAACTTTAAATAATACTATAGTCCTTACAGCGCCGCCAATGCAACTTTGATGAAACAATATAAACTTAATACTAAAAATATAGATAAATATTGGAAGAGCCGATCACTAAAAGCTGATAAAGTTAATAGATTGTAAGCAAAAACACGTAATCTCGGACTACAAAGAGTCATTGAACAGCAATTACCTTGGAGGCCTTCTAAAGGTCTTTAATTAAATCCTTCTCCGATGACATCATAATTATCACGTAAATTGGATTGAGACATCCCCTGTTTTGTTAATTGTAAGTAGAAAATACTCTTTAATTAATGAGCTTTCGGTAAAATGTTAACTGTCTTTACTTTGTAAGTACTTTATTGGATCGCAAATTATTTGTAAAATGATGCATGTTGCTTTACATAACATCATGTTATTATTCTGAATACTTTTAAACCCTCTAACAAATTAAAAAATTACAGAAAATACCATAGAAAACTGATGGGCATATACAATATATTATAATTAAAAAAACATTTATGAAGAGAAGAGGCTAATTTATTTTTAATTAAAGGCTTTTTTCTTTTTTTTCTACTTATCGGTAAAAGAATTTGAAAATTCAGTGAGTTTTTTCATTCCCAAACAATAAATTGTAGTTAGGTACAGAATCTACACCATGTCTACTATTTCGTAATAATTTCTTATTTCATGTTACATTAGTCAAAACTATTTATTTTACTTTAAGACGACAATCAATCTTACAACATTAACACCGAGTTCTTAATCTACCAGTCACAGTTACGTTCGAAACGCCGCAAGAAACGGATGAAGGTACTTTGTCTATGGACGGTAGCTAATATTATAGACTGAAAGGCTACGTTAGAACTAGTAGAAAAAATATATGTAGAATAATATAAAATAAAATAATATTTTGTAAATATTACCATCAATAAACATATATAACTATATAAAAAACACACATATATAACTATTTAATAACTATTAAAATACATACAAGGAGTTGCATATGTTGCCTATTTTTATTGTGAATCTATTCATAAGATATTATATTAATATACGCAATGGCCTTTTCCAATAGCTACACAATTAGCAAAACCTATTTAATAATAATAATTGGGTTACCGTATTAATTTAAATCTAACATTTTCTTTAGAACCAATTTACCCGGCTTTAGTACTTTGATCTTACTATAATTTATTTATGTTGCCGTTATTAAATATAATTTATTAATTAGGTAAGTGTTGAAATAACAGCGTTACCGATTTTTTGGGTTTATAAGATTGAGTATTCTATAGAAACAAAGGTGATGACAATTTTATAATCTTATTATTTGTAAAAATATTTAATGTCTTGTTATTTTTCAATCCTAGTATGAAATTTCAAATTTCACATGTTTTATATTACGCCCTAGCTTTCTTACCCGCATCATATCGTTTACTGTGCGAACAGATTAACATTATATTTAAAAGAATATTAGTATGAACTTACTAAATAGGGCTTGTACAAAAAATTAACTGATAATTTTCGCTGATGCCCGCAATTAGTTATAATAAAGATACAATATGTTTTAATATGATTTCTAAGGTTCGCATTCAAAGTCGCAACATCCGATATAATATCTAAGGTTCGCATTCAAAGTCGAACAGTACATCCGTCTGCAAAGTATACCGGTAATCCCAAAGATAACTTTGTTTATATTCAAATTCATATGACTTATTTCACCTTATATACAAAACATACTATCAATTTGAAAATAAAGTACGTATTAAAAAGTTTATGCAACATATTAAACAAGTGCAAAATTGGGTTATTCAAAATTCTCTAAGAATTTAACTGTTCGAGTCTGTGTAAATTAAGCTGTTATTTTTTAAATTTATATTATTATTATCTAGTTGGTATTGTTGATCCAAGGTTAAAATTTAATAATAAATAAATCCTAAAAAATATAATAAAATCCTAATAATAAAATTTTCAATTCTTTAGTGTGAATAATTAAAGATTAATTAAATTATTTTACTTGAAAAGTTAACTGTGTACAGACGACATTCGAAGTAAGCATTCCAATTCCTAATAAAAATGTAAGCTTATTTAAGTGCACCTACTTTGTTTTCTCGTAACAAAGAGTTGGTTGTATCAAAGCGAAATTCAATTCCAAACATTCTCTGTACTGACGCTCGTTTTACTCACTTGGGTGTACGATACAAAAGTCCACTCTGACTATTCTATCATCGCACATTTAATATTCATTTATTGTTTTACTAAGAACTCTGGGGAGTTTTTATTTTTCTATAAGTAATATTTAAAGAAAAAATGTTTATTTATCTGCTATTGTAAACTTTTAAACATATTTTTAGAAAAATACATGGGTTTCTATTAAATAACTAGGCAAGCCCATTTGCTTAGCTGCCTATAGGTCATTGTCATCTTATTACCTGTATGATTTATATTTTAATTATAAAAAACATATCAAATTGGTTAAAATATTAAGAAGAAAAATTACATTATTGTTGTTCACACAAATCATTAACAAATGATAGAATTCGATATATAAACAGTGAATGACTTCAATATATACACTCATACTACATTCTTAAATTTTACTAAATAATAAAATAACTTGAAACACAAGATCTACAATTTAGTCTTTTCCACGTTGCATTCTTTTAAGAACATATTTTGCAAGCCACGTTGTTGCCACAGCTATAAATTGCACCAAAACAATTTGCCAGTCAAATTAGTTTTCTAAAAAGCCGATTAAGCGTAAACTAAAATCAGTCAATTATTTATCGAATAGTGCGGAATAAACAGAATAGAATAATAATGTTTAATGTGCATGAGATAATAATTTCTACTCGAACTGCTCAATATGAGGTCAATTCAGCTCGGTTGTAAATGAATATTGTTACAGTATTAAGTAATTGTTTTGTGCTGATGCAAATATATATGTTTGGCTTTTAGTGCTGCGCTAATGAAAAACAAATTGAATTTTGGCGAGTGTATGGTCAGCGGTTGTAGTTTACAGCTGTAAAGTAATTACTTTTCAACTGTAAAGTAGAAAACTTACCGGTGTCCTCACTTCAGTTGAAACTTACCTGTAACAAAATATAATAAATCGTTACATTATTTGAAAAACATAAAATTAAACGTCGAAAGAATGTAGTATTTTTGTATAAAGTTAAACGTAATGAAATTACTTATGTGTGTATGACGGTTTGGACTGTAGTAAAATAATTGTTTTCAGCATTTGTTTCTGCGCTAGCTCCTTGAGGAACTAATTGTCATATGATGTGAAAAAATTGATTTTATATGAATTTATAATGAAAATCAGATGTTAAAGAACGTCCATTATGTATATATACGTAAATGCTTTTCTTACTACTAAACTACTCAAAGCTACCTTGAGTTAGCCACAAAGGTAAAAGCTATCTTGATTAAATACAGCTTATGTTGAAGACACCTCTAAGATACCTTTCAGACAAGCAATCACAGCACCGCTCAGATGCATCTGTTCACGATAACCCCAGCTTTGTCTCAAGTAACTAATCAAAGGTTGAAACTGATGTAATCAACGAAACTTACGCAAAATGCGGGTTTTACGATGTCGCTGGCAGAACATGAATTTATTCATATTTGATTGCGTCTAGAAAGTGTTTATGTGCAATAAAATTAGTAAGCACAAGTATATAATGACGCCAAAGCCAAAATCAGCAGAATGAACTATACATTTTACAGGGTTTTATTTAATTATTTATTATATATTTTTTATCTGCAATTACACTTCTAGTAGTTAATAACGCAATGAATTATAAATTGTTTATATTTTATGATGATTATTTTATTATATTATTGATATAAAATATTTAAAAAAAAAACAATTTCCAGA
Organism: Aporia crataegi; assembly: GCA_912999735.1. Classification (NCBI taxonomy): domain Eukaryota; kingdom Metazoa; phylum Arthropoda; class Insecta; order Lepidoptera; family Pieridae; genus Aporia; species Aporia crataegi. The sequence goes on from OU538742.1 coordinate 2,766,330, forward strand.
GAAAAGTTTCAAACTCAAAAGTAAAACCTCTGGTCCTGTTACTTTGTTTACTTAGAATTCAACTAGAAACAAATAAGATCTTTAGTTTATTGTTAAAAAAAAATTCCAATAAACAAGGGTTCTGTGGAAATTCTCATTAAAACAACAAGACGTAAGGGAACTAATTTCTGAGAAACAATGGCCAGTATCTTTGACTTACGACAGCTAAACGTACAAATATTTGAACAATCGTTTCACTACGACACCCATTGTCTAGGTCAAACTAATTTTGGAATCCTCAGAAGCCGTAATTCAATTTTACACCAAGATCATCAATTTTAATTAATTTCTCAAACGTCTTGATTAAACTTGTTTATTGTTTATTGGTAAAGTTGGACTGGAAAGGGTGACATATAGTTGTTGAGATGTTATTATAAATTATAAAAAAACAAGAAATCTTTGATAAAAAATCAGAATATAAGAATCTGTTACAATATTATATAACACTCATTTCTAGAACAAGAATACTACGAAATATAGAACTGTTAGAAAGGCGTGGATAAACTAGAACTAAATATTAGGCTAGGACCAAATACGGAATTTATATATTTTTCAAGTAATGTTATATTACTTGCAACACCTAGAAATCTTAAAGCAACATGTTTTAAAAGCTCATCGTTTATTTAAATAAAATAATATATACTTGGTATTAAGATCGCGGTGTTGATTCCATTTTTAAATTGGAATTGGATTTCGAGAACTCAATAATTTATTACAGCTTACAAATTATTTAAAATTATCTACATCATCCAAACTATAGGTCAATCCTAATGATCTTGAATCTTTTTCAAAAATTTCTTAAGAAATCGTTCATTAAATTATAAGGCTCGTTTGGGCGTTCCGCTCTGACGCCGGTTCCACTGTGCCCATACATCACTTAGTCATCCGAGACGTGCGCATGCGTGCTTACTTGAAAACTTTGCGCCGGGGGAGCGACTAGTGAACTCCAAACAAATCGCCCAATAATATTGGATATAAAATAGTGCCTAGATCATATAAGGAAATTTATATCATCTATTAGGATTTAGGACTCTGCATATGGCGTTAGTCTAGTCACTGGTTGAGGAAAAATATAAGAGTATTCTAGAGAAGGTAAAGAAGAAGTTCCTTAGAAATCTGTACCTTTATTCCTCAAGTTTCTCCTCGAAGCATTAGGATGCGACTCACTCGAGCGACGTAGTTATCTTTTCGAATTAGCCTAATAACATAATTTTCTAAACATGATCCTAAAAGTATCACATATAGCTTTACTTTAACGATAAATTGCTAGTCATTAAAACCTGTTGATCATTTAAATTCAAAGGCTTTGATCAAGACGAGTGCGCCAATGTTAACGACATTGAAAAAATTTGCATGTTTAAACGTAACTTAATTTTCTTGTGTTCATATGTTATTTGAATTTTCTTTGATCGTCTTAAATGGCTATCTCACTGAAAAGATGTGTATAATTTTATATTGCTAGTTTTATCCGCCACTTCGTGTACATATCTCACTACATAGTATAAAACAAAGTCGCTTTTTTTTGTACCTATATCCTTTTGTATGCTTAAATCTTTAAAACTACGCAACAGATTTTGATGCGGTTTTTTTAATAGATAGAGTGATTGAACAGAAAGGTTTTTATGTATTTTTTATACCCGTGTAAGGCCGGGGCGGGTCGCTAGTTATATAATATAGCAATCAATGAAAGTATTTCTGAATATGTTCAGTGTTTTTGACAATATTTTTCTCTTTAATATTCTAGAATAAATTAGCATATTTAAATGAGACAACAATATTTCAATATTCTTTATAAATAAGAATATATTATAACATAAAAAATTTAAATGCACAATACTCTAAAAGTAAATAAAATTAACTTACTTTTGTTTGTTGTGTGTTTTTTGTTCCCTATAATGTAAAATAGAAAAGTCGGTTTAAGTATGAAAGCGTAAATAGAAAAACAGCTTTTTTAATATCGGTTCTGATAATATTTTAATAAAATAACTTCAACGGAACACTATTCGTGATTTGAAGTAATGTTTAATGATATAACAGTAGAAGTTTGAACGTTTCCTAAAACATAGTAAATTACACAAGAGTAGGGGAAGTGAACCAGTTCATTTTAAAGTTATGCCACAGACATTCGGGCAGCCACAGGTGTGGCGGTATACATAAACATTAATAATTTTACACTGTAATTCAGTAGCAATCCGGAAAGAAATTAATAGCCTTTGCAAATGACAAAGTTGTGAGTTCCGCCTCGCGCAAATTCCCATCGCTATGGAAATTTTAACTATGACTGTTTTGGTACTATAATAAAATATACTTTATTTACTATTATATAAAGTGTCACAAATTGTAAAGTAAGGTAATAGGATTATTTACTTAATATATTAAATTTAAAAAAAGACAAAACTCAAAATAAGGTTGTCTGGGAAATTTTAAATGTTATGTAAATAGATCGGTAGCTTAAATAAATTATATCATACTTGAAATAATTATTTAAATATATTTTACATTTTAACATATCGAATAACTCATTTCATACAAATTTTACACTATGTGCAAGCAGTTTTATTTCATGTTTAATAAAACAATAATAATACAATAACAATAATTACTATATATTTGTAAACATTTCTGAACCACTCATGTATGTATATGATTTTTGCACCAGGTGCCCAGTATTGAAACTAACGATTTAGCTGCATAGGCAAATAAGGCTACCTACTTAACAAAAAAGGCGAAAACGTTAAAAGTTACGTCCATTGATGTTAATGCAACATGAACAAATGAAAAGCTGTAAGTAAACACAATACTCCTGTGCAAACGATCGGGATAAGCTAGCTATGATGTACAAAATATTGCCGATTCGAATAAAAAATTGATTGCTATCTACTTTGATGTTGTCGGAGGAAATAGGATCCGCTTCCGATTCGCTAGAAAAGGGAATAATCTCCTTCACACATTTAGGGTTCCGTAGATTTTTGTATAGCACACCGATTTTAATAATAAATGCAATTCCGCGAGCCCAGCGAACCTGCCCACTGACCTAGTGAGCCATGGAGACATTTTTAACTGATTGATTTTCGTAACAGACAAGAATGTGAAAAGCCTTCTTTGTCTACCCAATCGAAAAAAAAAAATTCTTCTTCAAAATTTGAAGTCAGTATATCGAGCGCCAATTCCATTGACGATGACGAAATATTTTTTAACTGACTTGTGTACAGCTACAGAAGTTGTAGAGCTAAATAATTTAATTGATTTATTACAATAAATTGCAACTGAACCAAAGGGTTAATCTTGCGCAAACTTGACGATTTTTTAAATTTTCGTCGTGATTGCAAAAGGGGTGTTATATCAAGTTGAAGGGCGAAGTGCCGGTGTCGACTTCTGACCGGTTCTAGTGTCGATCTAATTTGCTGAATCGCGGAAGCATATGAAATTTAATCGATTTTCTTCAATGAAATCCATTTCATTATATTTAGGTAGTAGGTATTATTGTGGATCGGATATTGGAAGGACATTTTTATTTTAAATACTGATAAGACATTGCATATAAGTAAAGTAAGCGTCTACTAACCCATTTAGCCATCTTTTCAATCAACGCCATTTCATTTGAATATAGACGATATATTAGTCATACATATCATCATTATCATATATTAACCGCCTATGAGAATGACATGAAAATATTTAAGCACTTTCACGTAAAGATAAATTAGGCCAAGACAATTTTTATCAATTCCGTGACGAAGTCAAAAAGCAAATTGAATAAGTCAAACAAACGTATATAATTTTACCCCAATACAACGTTTTCCTGCGCTATTTCCCTCACAGTCACAGGTGAGATTTATCTTCGGATAATTGGATAAAGAACGCGTTTGCGGAAAGTGATACGAGCTGGAAGAATCCGAAAGCAAGGGGGGAGGGGGGAATGATCTGTTTGTTCGCGAGATGGCAAATAACGTATTTATGAATTTAGTTTCGCACCATTTGTGAAGCTTTCGGGGGATTTCAATCGCTTTTTGCAATAACTTCTGTGATTTCTTAATGTGTTAAAAGGAAAACGCAGATATGGTATAGTTTTTAGATTACCCTTCTATATATTGCTGTAAATAACGACGTTTTTCATACATCGTCTTAAACATAGTCAACTAATTACACTAATTTTATCCTACCTTATAATAGGTACCTATATGACTTGCTGTTATCTTCTCTTCATTCTTGACAGTGAGATATCAGCCGTTACTTAGGATTCTACTAAAATAAGATAAGTTAAGTAGTAGTAATCATTTATCATGTAGTTTTAAATTAGAAATTCGGTACAATTATAATGAAATAGTTTAGCTTTTTAATAATAGTTGCAAAACAGATTATCATCTTATGAAATCAGTCCCTATTGATATTTAGATCACAATATTGAGGCACCCTACTCGGCATGATAACCTGAGTAGTTTAAGGCGTAAAATTAAAGTATGTTTATAAATAGATTAGGGAATACAAACTTTACATTCATTTTGTTCAAATTTTCTTAGCGACGCACATATATTCGCATAGAAGTGTGTATACATACCTCTTTTATGTAATAATGCATGTAAAATACTCTTACCTAGGCGCTGGATTATCTAAATAAAAATATAACGCGGTAACAGGGAAATACCTGCCTTATTCTTTTATGACATAAGACCGGTTTTGGTTTTAAAAAGAACTAAAACCAAGACATATCACAAACTGATGCTTAAATTCTTTAACTAATATTCATACTAGCTTCTAAGCGTGGCGTTAGTAGCTTTGAGTTAATAGCTCGCTTCATTTTTACTAATACCATCAGTATAAAAAAATGTGAGATTTAAAGGATTAATTAGTAGGATACAAAACACCTTTTTTAACAATGTAAAGGTATAAATGAATAAAACAAAATGCTGTCTACAATTTAATAAAAGGAATTTAATAAAAGCACACCACACTTACCAACATCATGTAAATGAACTGTTTCGTGTATATGTTATTAATATGAAAATAACCAATATCTACGTGAAAATTAATTGAATGCATAATCGTGAGCGCTCGGAATTATTACATCTGATACTTTTGTTCTGAATTTGTAATTGATTTTATGAGGCAATGCTTTTATATTATATTTGAAAATTAATTTATATACTAAAAAAGCCGCTTCTGTAGGCGTTACGCTATGGTCATACGGCATTATGCCTATTGTGTACAGGCTAATTTGCTGGCTGCAGAAAACAAAATTATTTTTTTACTTATGTTAGGGGTACCTTCACCAAACTTAAAAGTTTGATTCGTATTGATTTTGTTTCTTTACAAGCGGAAGAAACGATGACAAATTAAACTAAAAACACTTCGTCGAAAAAAGCGCATAACGCCGGTTCAGCCAATTTCTTGAATTAAAGATAAGAATATTTTCGGCTGCATCAGTATTCGAAATAAACAGAATGAGTTCAATTTTGGCATATTCGTTTAGAAACTACGACGAAACACAGAGGGACAGATAAAAAACAAGGTATGGTATTTATTTTGAATTACTATATAGATACAGTATATTAATATTGTTTCTGCGGATGTGTACTATGTCCATAAAAAGACTGATATGTCTGATGTATGTGATGTATGTGATAATTGTTAGACGTACTTTATTTCGTAGCATATGTAAGAATATTCATATTGATCATAATGAAATGTTTTACAATTTAAATCCACTCCTCAGATAAATATGAAGCAAAGTAAACTCAATTTACGAATATACAATGAGAAAATATTTAACAGAACAAAATTTACTGTGAACATGATTAAGCTTACAAAAAGTTAAATAGCGAAACGAAAAGTGAAACTAAACATGATTTGTTATCCCAATTTACTCAGGTACATATTGAATATACAAATTCCAATTTTTTCACGAAACAAACTAACATCAAGGATGATATAAATTATTATTTTGGTGATGCGTTAAATACAGAAGCAAAAACAAACAAAATAAACCCAAACAGATTGCGTAGAAGATGAGTGTTTCAGAAAATATTATATTTACAAAGTGAAGCCCAAACAGAAGGGTTAGCGTGACGGATTTTAGAAACAGTGAATAATTCATACATATTTTTGTATTACCTTGACCATTTCACGAAATACGAGGGTCACCGACAAGAGGCAGTTGCCAAATCCTTAAATTCCGAGCGATATTAAGGCACTTATTTTTAAGCACAGCGCAAAGTTTATTTTATTTTCTTCGTGCGTTGTTCAGGATAATAGCGGGCCCTGTAAAATTAAAATCGTTTAACATTTTAATGGTACCCGATATAACTCATTTCGTAAGAGTACCAAAATTTAACCAAAATATCGTGAGAAAACGGCTACGAGCTATAGTTGTCCCAATATTGACTCACATACGACTAGCAAACCCCACAAGTCGGCACATAGTCCATTAGATAATTGACCACTCCATACTAGTCAAAGCGAATAATAAGGTTTTATATTCCTCATATAAAATAATATTCGGAATTACCAGGTTGACTGCAATGTGTTTAAAAATCCAAAAACAAAAATCTTTGCGGGTGTTAATACTAATCAATTTAAATAATTGATTTATGCTTCAACTATTTTCAAGAAGTCTTTAAACATGTAGATAAAACCGTTTACTTACATGAAGCAAACTACTAATTGTGGGAAAGATAATAAACATTATAAATTCATAACGTACATAATGGTTCGACATTTTCGTACGTACGTGTGCCCGCGAAACCTCCATGGGAGTTAGGAGCATTAAAAATTTAAAAATCTTGGAGGATGTTGCGCGGTAAATATTGAAGTTGCTTACGAGTCGGCTCTGTTTGCAACATTGAGGCGAAATATTATATGCGCACCTGTGAAAGTTTTAAATTGTTGCTACGCTTTGAATGCTGGTTTCATTTTAGGAATATAGTACGAAGTAAATTTAAATAGAAGTAAAATTTTAATAAAGTACGGTCCTAAACCAACACTCTCGTGAACCCCTGTGGCTCTGTTCCGTTTTACAGCTTAAACTGTGTTATGATATGCTTATAAAGGCACGTGAGAAAATTACACTTAGCGTTGCACACGGCTATTTATACTTTTAAATGAAAATTCCAGTTTATTTAAAACTTCTAACTTGACAAACAAAACGAAGATAGTTTTAAACGTTTGCAATCCTCTTACTTACTAAATAAATAGGAAATAAAATGGTTCTTAGTTAAAGATAAATATCACAGAAGTAACAGAAATAAATATAGCATCAAATGATGAACTTTTCGAATACTACATTTTACTTAACTACTGAACATATGTAATAAAATTAGAGGCTCATGGCTAAGCAGTCTTATAAGCCTATCGCGAAGTACCGGGTTCGATCTCCAGTCCCTAATACATTTTATTATTTAATTTGTGTTCGGTCTCTGCCACTTGCCAGACGGGGTGTCATAAGTGGCACGGATGCGTCACAAAAAATTGGGTTGCCTGGAAGAGATCGCTGATTAGCGTCAATTTTTTATTTATTTATTTACGTAATAACGTAACTCTAATTTAATACAATCAGAATTAGGTATGTGTAGTTAGACTGTCTAATAAAATCAGAGTTTGATAGAATATAAACATATAAATAAGTTTATAGTTAGAATGTTACTATTATTATTTTCCAATGAAAAAGAGAAATTGTATTTTATTCTTGAATATTTATAAATAAATCTAGTCCTTAGCTGTAGATATGTACCTACATCTAGTGTATGTTTTTTATCATTTATTTATTTTTTCTATTAATTACACTATTATAATGTAAATTTAAGTGAAGATTTTTTTGTCGAGATTAAATAATTTATTTGAAAAAGAATCGACGCCGAAAACAAAGTATTTTTTTCACTAAAATTAGTTTTTGAATCCTAAATATTTACAAAATTAATCCTATTAATTATTTTTAGTAAATATATGATATCAAATAGTGAATTTAATTAACTCAGGATTAATTTGCCTTTGCGAAGAAATGAGCGCATAAAGTCTACAGACCTGCACAGTAGTTTAATTATTGTTTTCAGAATAAAATGCTTCTACAGATGTTTAGTCTTGGCATACTTTATTAATTATTTATTAAAATTATAAAAAATCTTCTCAGTACCAATATTTTCATAAATTTTTTATATACACATTAGAAATCGTTTGTATTATGATTATATATGCCATTTTAAGCCTTCTTCTTAAGCCTATATCTGAGCTTATTATATTAAATATTTTTTGTAGTCACATTCCAATTAAATTTTTAAAAAGATTAGATATAAGTACCTACAACGTAATTTATTTTTATGTAACACTACAGTTACGAACAATCGTATTTCCTTTTGATAATACATTAATAACAAAAGCTTCAGCTGTTCATATACAGCTATTAATAAAATAACTAACATTTTTTATTCTCCATTGCCTACTTCAATCAAAAGTAAAACATTTTTAAAATTTCAACCCTAAAACAATAAAATGAGGTTTAAAACTCGTATTATGGACTGATAAATAATTAAACACAGAAATGCCTTGCGTCAAAAAGTAAACTACATACATAAGTATATTTTAAGGGACGGTCGCAAATCTTTTTAACTAATTTTCCCGTAATGCCGTCTTTTGTGTCTCTTCGTGAAAGCAACGAGGAAGTATATAATATTGCGTGAGCATTACCGACACGCGAACATTCAATTAAAGGCAAATGGTGTTAAAAATTAACCGAAAGACTTATTTATTGCGAATGTTTGTAAATATACTTCTTGGAATGTTGTTTTGTATTGATACAACGCAACGAGATCGACTGAAATATGTTCGGTATGTTTGCGTAAACGAGTAGGACGCGCCTCTTTATGTAAGGATTTTCGACGCGGCGGCTGTAGAAATTCTCTAAATATTTGGTAGATATACAGAAAAAATTTGCTGTTCCATTTATATATCTTATATTGAATTAGATAACAATATGAACACGATGACAGACAATCAATTAGATAATATCTTAAACAAAATATCCTATTAAGGGAAGCTACTATAAAGGAAATATTTCATAAATAATTTTACTAGCTATTCTAAGCAACTTCATTAGAAATAATCCACTAGAAATTTAATGTACATTTGGCAAAAAAAACCTCAAGTATTAACAATCCCACTTTGATATATAATATCTGTGCCAAATTTCATCAAATATTAAATTAAATACAAACATATTCTGGCTAAAATAATTGCAAATAAAAAGCCTTTGATTTCGAACTCATAAATGTAGAATGTAAATGAAGTAAAGTAAAAAAGAGGCGGTCACCTTAGGCCTCTTTTGTCCGAAAACCTTTATAAACCGCACGGAAAACTTCTTCAAAAGTAATTTAAAAAGAGCAATCGCAATCAATTGTCACCTGTAAGCAATAATCAGAAACAACTAGAGAAGTTAGCTTTCGGGAGGACCCTTTATTAGAAAACTTTTATCCACGATGTGTGGACTATGGAAAAATAAAGTTGTAGTACGTGGTACAAATAAGTAACATTTTTCTGATCGCCCACTTTTATTTAAGTTAAAACTTTGTCACTATCTAATTTTAGACATTCTTCATTTAACACAGAAGCTGCGTTTTAGAACAATTTATTTTACTTAAATTGCATTTTATAAATTTTCGAACGAAATTTTATTTTTTGATCTTGTATGAATAGAGTACCTATATTGGAAATTATTAAATTTTAATACCAATTACGCACACGTCACATTCGTGTGGGTAAATTAGTTATAGCTAATTTATATGTCGGTTAAAATAAGTCATTAATAGGCTTATATCAATTTAAAATATTTTTATTTAAATTTGTAATATTCGTGTGAATCAAAGACAATATTGTACAATATTGCCCGATACCGATCTCTTATTTCAACAACCAATAAATTAAGGGATACATTAACTCATCAAAATATTTGCGTTATGTTAATAAATTAATAATGATTATAAATAAAAAAGTTATTAAATTTCCATTTTGTAGAATTTTCAAGCTAACCTCATATCAAATTTAAAAGGCGCGCTGTGCTTTTTAGAGGTGGTTTCAGAGCACTGCAGAAAAGGCTTGGGTAAATCTTTCTGCATTAAATTTACTCTCAGGTTAAGAAACCTTATTAAAAATATCTTCACTGGAGCCATAGTGCCGCCGCAAAAGAAAGTATTAGTATTAGAAAGGTTTAAGAACCGCCTTTGTAGTTAACAAAGCATGGGTTATTATATTCTTAGATATTTTATCTATTAAACTTTTCTGATATACTAAACTCGAAACTATGAAATTTAAGATTAGTTTCGTAATGAATTTCGTATTTCAGTTATAAGTTTTAAAGTTAATACACATTCTTGTGCTTATAACAGTTATTGACACCTACAATGCCAGTAGGTACACCAATCGCTCCCTTAAATGTACTTTTACCCTTACAATTTATGATTCCAAATAGTTCTGAGATACTTTTTGTGATGTATAAAAAAACAGATTATAAGAATATTAAAACAACATTCAGTAGTGCTACTAGTCTCGTAGAGATGATAGACGAGCGTCATTAAATGGAAACGCCGGTTATTGCGCCTCAGGTCGGGACATTCATATTGTACTGAAGATAATGCCTGTTATTTAATACACTAATATTTGGTGGTTTTGTGCGCCACGTCACTTCTCGTTAAGTCTCGTGAAAGGAACGCTGTTTAAAATCATATCTATTTCTTTATATTAGCGCATTTAATTTTCAACGCAATTTTTGATTAATCGATGCTCTAAACTTTATTTCACTAAGAATAAAGTTTCATATAGGAAATACATATACATATATATAAGTTAATCAATAATAAAAAAATATCAAAAGCATTTATAAAGTTTCGCCTATCATCAAAGATCTCATAAATTTTAGTTGACACTAACTTCAACATGTATTTCAACTTAAAATATTGTTTATTAAAACCAAATTGTAGATAGTTAATAATTACATAAATGTTTGGATTTTTAGTCGCAGTGAACCATTAAGACTTAAAGCTGTCCTAAACAGCCAATATTGTCAAATGTCAACAAAACAATGGACAAGTCGTCGTAGGTCTCCGTAGCTGTTCGTAGCAAACGTAGCCGTAGCTACTAATGAGGCTACGATATTGTGGCGCCCGACCACAGCCCGAGACGGCCTTTATAAATTGCTTTCATGCATATTTATTTATTCAAATATTATGTATGAATTGAAATCTCGACCACAACTACTGAAATATGGCTTTAGGTTGACGAAATTGAATTGGCTACTGAATTAGCCTTCATCCATCTGCTCGTTTTCTTTTGGATAAAAACATAAGACACAAGTTTTAACATAAATTATTAACACTAATTGCACTTTCTAAAGGAAAAATATATTTTTACCGTTTAGAACTTCTTTTTAACATCTGATTAAAATTTATAAGTTACTTTACAGCTAACGCCCTTAGATAGTAAAACGTCTCTATATAGCAAGTTTAAATTACTTTCTTTTCTATACATATATACATGATACCATAATATTATAAATTATGGACATCATAGGCACAATGAAAAACATAATACGATTAGTAGATGTACAGAAGAAGCGGGTCATATAACGATAAATTACTTGTCATTATGATAGATTGTGGCTTAAAATCAATACGATATTTTATAAATTGAACCGTCTGAATTTCTTGAGTAAACATAATTTTAGATTGGAAACAAAGAGAAGTCAAGGATTCGCCTTTACAAATAATAAAATAAATGATCCGTAGGTTTTCAAGCTTGTAACTAATTAAAATGTTTAATCGAAATCTACCTACTTATTAATTAAGATGTTTTACTGGTAGATAAGTACGCATTTTGTTGGAGCCAATTCACACAGTGTAGACATTATTATAATTTATTAGAAAATTAATCACCTAGTAAGTGAAGCAATAGTTTATTATATTAAACTATAAATTTTAGATAAAGATCAAAAGTGAATTATGAATGAGCTTTTGAATTTTTTTTCGATCCCCAAACATATAACATACAGAGTCTACGCCGCACGTAAACTTAGGTTATATCCAGAACATTATTTATCTAACAATAAGATCCAATTTTGATTTTACAAATACAAAATTATTTATTTATTAAGTACATATTTAAATTATGACATAAATTTACTATAGCCATTTTTATCACATCGTCATTGTGAATTTTTACATCTTTTAAAGACTTCAATGTACACGAACCCTTACTTCGAAGTTTACTTACAAAGTTACCTTATATTCTTCGCTTGCTTTATAATATTTAGCTTTGATATATTTGCAATTTAAGTTGTCTGAAACTCGTCGTCGGAAGAGGCCGGATTAAATTATACATTTTTTCTACCTTTCTTCGAAGTAAATGACTTCAGAAGGTAAACAGACAGTACTTAAAGTGACTCGAGATTGAACAACATATATATATTTATATAGTGATTAAGATAATGATGATGCTTTAAGATTTTACATTGTAAAATATATATACTTTGTCATCTATATTTTATTAGGTACGTGTGTCAAAAGAACTTTGGCCGAAAAAATGAAAATTTGCGTTTGAGAAATTTCTATCAACACTTTTTTTATATTAACAGGCACGTTTGTTTCAAGTTATGGTTAAAACAGACAAATTTATAGACAGATCAATGAAGATGAAATTAAATGTCAACGTTAGTATTTAATTTAAAAAAACATGATATTCATATTGGAATATAACTTGAATATTGAATTTTCTTTAAAAGTTGATTCAGTTACCTTAATTCCAATGTGAACTGGAAAATCAGATGCCAAAGCAGGTTGAGTGTGCAGCGCCGGCAGAAGCGGCAGCGGGAGAGGACAGGACATCATATTTGCTCCAACCTGCAAATAAATTGTAGTTATAGCCCTTTTGTGCTAATGGCAATGTTTTTACAATATATAGGTAATCTTATATTCTATCGCACAAAAGTTTGTGATATAAAATACAATACTAAATTACTTCGGTCAGTTGATGTCGTGAACGTACGGGTGGGGTTTCGTGTTCAGACTTGTCGGTAAGAGGTACTCGCTAGCCTATTTTCACATGTCACAATTCCATCAATATTCCTTCATTTCTGTACCGATTCAATAAAACAACACAAGTTTCAACACGCAATTCTTTCTGCAGATCAGTCAAATCATGAGGGACCCATTTTTCATATATTTTTTTTTTTCTTATCTATTTGATGCAAATAAATCAATATTGTAGATAAGATAACTTTAAACCATGCCGCTAATTCCTGACTAGTTTTCCTAGGATAGGCTTCCATTATTTACTTCAATTCCACGTTATTAACCGATGTGTGTGGTCTTTCACGTGGTTCGTTCTTCAAGTCGAAGTTTCTATTACGAAAGCGTTTAAACCAAAAACGCACAGTGTGTTCATTAACAGTCTCCAAACGCAGCTTTGATTATTGATATTACGAGCCGTTTCAGCCGCGTTAGTTCCGCGTCGAAACTCATATTCAAAAACAACTCGGATTTTGAATTTTTCACGTCTAAGCTGACTGATTTTCCACTTTCAATGATTTTTTAATGTTGCACCTTTTTTGAAGTAGAATCTCATAGGTATCATGTGAAAAAAGTTTCACATGAAGGTTTTATGTCAATTCAAAGTGTCTATTACACAACGGCAATTTTATAAATTAAGCCCTATTATTAGGTACGTACACTATTTAGGCATTCTAGTTTTGTGCCTAAAGTAAAAAGCATGTTCATGTATATAAGGTGGCTATAGAAGGCATTCAATTGCCAATTTATTCCCTATTTCGTTCACTTTGTAAAAGCGTGGCAACGACTTGTTCCCCTTGCCCCATTACGTACGTAAAAATCTACATAAATATGTATGAAATGCAAAACCCATTCGCATTAGAACAAAAAAAAATCCCGAATATATTCAATAGCAACATATTTATACAAATTGGAAACCGCACTTAAACACGCCCGTATATAAAAGATTATTGTGATGTCCGTTTGTTGGCTGCGCATATTTGTCAGGGACGCCACTTGTAATGCTGACTGATCCCAGGGCCTGCATCCGAGCCTATATATTATTCATAACATTTTCAAGCGAAACGTTCCACACGGAATATTTGAGAGTATTCTAGCCCTACAAACTCATACCTAGCTTAATTGTTTTCGACATTTTCGATACATTACGCGGTATGCGTCTGTGGATTAACTTGTCTATAACTGTTTGTTTTGCTGGTGAATGGAATTTAGATTCTATTAGCGAATAATGAAATTACAATCGAATTTTGATCGCGCAATAATCTGGTTGTATATCAATTTAAATTAACATCACGTTACATTATTAATATGTAGTGAAACCAAACTGAAATTTGTTATTGACAGAGGATATAATGCGTTGTGGTCAAGTCTTCTTATAGCGAATATCATAGTACCACTGCAAGCGTCAAAGCTCTCTTTGGCCGTGTATCGTTTTCCGAGCTTTATTTTGGTTACAAAATAGCGCGTAAAATGATATTTTGATAAAGAGATGCCGAGTACAAACAATGCATCCACAAATGTGAATTAAATTACCAATATCAGATATTGTTTTCCGAAATAACCATGTTTTAAATGTTTTGGGAATTGTGTCTGTCGTTTGTTTAAGTTAAATGAGAATTTTAATTAAAATATCATGTATACTTTTATTTTCAATAACAAAATTGTTTTACATGTTTTATTGAGCATGTTTCGAAAATTGTATTAGTTTTGCTAACTTAAATTCACATTAAATTATTAATTAACACACAAGATTTAAAAAATATAACGTCTCACTTTTACGAATACTTTTTTTTCCACTTTAATACATCTATTTAAACATTGCATGATACAACATAGTGGAAGTTTTTGTAATCGAACAAACATCCTATAGTAGGTACCTATTTTATGTTGTGCGTGTGGTGTCTTTACACTTCTATTATTTGGGTTACTGTTAAATGATAATATACATTTTACCTCGAGAAGGGTTAATCACCGATTTTGATACAAGAATTGATCACGTCATGATGTTCCCTCAGCGAACCCTTTAAACTATGCGTGAGTCGGGAAAGTTGTATTTCATTAACCTAACTCCATTTATTACTGTTATGAATTATAATCTATTATGTCACTTAACTATTTTGTGAAAACCATTTTCAATATTATTAAAAGACAAAGGCGCGATACAAAACTTATGCTCCCTAAAAATAATAGCTTAACGTAAGAACTTTACGTTTCTCTCAATTCTTATTTATAGCTACTGCTGACTATAATAACATATTATACGAAAATAACTATAGGGCAAGTTTTTATTTTATGAATTATTTGTTTCGCATCCCTTTATGCGAATAGGTGTAAAATCAATCAAACGCTCTTAAATTAAGATATTACCATTATTGCTTCGATATTCATATAAAATTAGATTAAACAGACTGCATAAGTGTATCAGCGGTATCAGCTAATAAACACTCTTACGCTGTTAAATTTGTACACAGTAAAGTAGGTGATCGGCCTTCACCATTCACATTTTTGTTTCACCGGCACGCTACGCGTGGAACTAATTAGAGAAGGGAATGCCTCTAAACTGAGTGTTTAAAACACTCAGTTTAAGTATTATAAGATAAAACATTTTATAGTTAATAATTTTTAATTTCTACAAACTTAAGCAATATTGTACAACTCTGGTTCGACCCTCAATAATTTGTTTTGTTTCACGTAATTAATACCCTCTCATACCTATATTATTTAAATTAAATTATTTCTGAGCACTCTCCAGGGGTAACCTGTTCGGTTTAAACTGTTTAAATGTACCGTGATTACAATAAAATATTTTAAAAATTGATAAATAATGTATTGACTTTTTCTTTTATAATAATTTGCTATAAAATACCCTTAATTTATAACTTATGGCCTCTTTTGTAGATTCGAAATACATTCAGAAAGTAATTTTTAAGGATTAATTATTATTCGTCTAGGTTTGTGAAAGTTTTATTAAATTTTTCAATCACTTATAAATTTCGATATTATAATTAATGTGTGAAACCACCTTCGTGGTTAAGTTGTTGCGCCGGAGGTCTTGGGTTCACATCCCGGGGAATAAATGAATGTATTGGTTGGTTAGGCAAAAAGACTGATCACCTACTAGGCCGTGAAGAAAATGATCAGTAAAACAAGCACAGAAATATGTCTGCCACATGCCCCACTAGGGGTTGCGAGAATTCACTCACAATTAATATCGGACCAGGATCCAAATCTGTTACCAATTCTAAGGTCTACATACAAACATATCTTGTTAAATACTACATAACATATGATCTGGATAATCATAAACCCGTCCCAACGTTAAATAACCACGACTCCAATTTCACTTCATAACAGTGCCTCGAGTCATTAATTATCACAAGAACGATTGCCTTTCTACAATTTGATGGATTTAATCATTGTATCTTCTTTTTCGAGATAAAATTATTGATTTCATTAATTATCCTACAGTAAATTCGTTCTAGCGATCGAGAAAGTTTTTTCATTAAAAATTTCAATGACGTGGAAAAATATTAAGAAATGTCATATTCATATTAATTTTCTTTTCAAATTTAAGATTTGTAGGCAATTATATGATTTGAAGATTATTAAATTGGCGCAAATGTTACCTTTAAGTTAAAAAAAACATCTAAAACATTTAAATTAATCATCAAATTACAATAAATTGCTAAAATAATTAATAGTTTTGGAAGTTACATTAAAAATGACGATGTTTTAATGAAATATACTAAATATCTTTATAATATGAAATGTATAAATTAAGATTAGAATTTTAAAGTAAACCAATATATCTTAATAATCTCAAGTGTTACGAGTTTCTATAAGTTCTTAAGAATGAAACTTGTTCTAACGTAAAGTTAGCGATTAAGTTGCGATCAGACTGCAGATGCATGGCCAAGTTAGTGTTAACACGAGGGTAAATGCCATTGTAAGTCAGTGATTTGTTGTCTTAACAACTTTCAAGCAATTACTCTTCACTGGTTAATCAAGTAAATTGATTGAAGAGTAGTTAACTTATGTCAATATCAGTCTTAATCATATTTTTTACATTGTACATAAATAATAAAACAAAATTAGACGTGAAATAAGAAAGAAAACGGAGGGGTTTTTTACTCTTCCATTTCGTCCTAGTTTTATTCACACCCTTAACTTATGCTAGTTTTAATATATAGATTTTGGTATATTCTATAAATCTTTCATTAAGACAATTTTAGAAACTTTTTCTAAAGTACTTCGTCAGGAATTTTTTTTTTAATTATTTAGTAATTTTAGCATTAGTTTTAAATAAATAACTTTCCTCCAGGCCTAATTAAGCCGATTGAAACAGTTCACAACGAAGTGAAAAACACATTAAAAGTTTATCAAAACGACTTCACCTTAGGGAGCGAAACAGAACAATGAAATATTACATCAAGAAATTCCCTTTTTTCCTCACAAATTCAATTATTATTTGATATTTTGAAGCTTCAAAGAACTTTGTATTGAATTGTAATGAAACGATCATTGAATTTTGTTCTTAAAGTATTTAATATTGTCTTTTAACTTTTTCTTCTCTGAGGTATTTTTATCGTATTGATTTTAAAGTCTTATATAGCTCTATTGTCTAAATTTTAAAACATAGCTCGAATAATGCTTTAAAATACTAATAGAAAAAAGAATAGTAATATTTAAAAAAAATATTACAACAAATCTTTAAATCTAATAATAATGATAATAATAATTGGGACAACTCACATACATTGCTTTGATCCCAAAATAAGTAGCTGAAGCACTTGTGTTATGATAATCAGAAACGAGTGTACCACAATAAATGCATGTATAAATTTAAGCTACGTCAACGCTAGGAGAGCCGAGCACGAGCGGAGTACGAGCCGAACACAATTCGTCTAATGTGGACCGACTTACAAGCCTAGCGAGCGCTCCGCTCGTGCTCGGCTCTCCTAGCCTAGACGCAGCTTTATAAACAACCAAGTCTCGGAAACAAACATTCGTGCTCATCACACAATTTAATGCACATATCGGGGTTCGAATCCAGAGCCTTCTGGCGCAGGAGGCAGGAGGTCATAAAAAAATCTATAAACGTAGTGATACAATACACTTATGAATAACAATCAAAAGAACGTTCTTGTATCCTGTGAGGGTATTTATATTTATGTCATTTCCATTAAATTGTTAACATTTTTGCCCTCTGATTTTCCGTATTAATTTACCAAGTTATATTGCGTCCTTGGCAATCATACTGATTTCAAATTATCTTGCTTTCCGCCCTTCCATTTGAAGAGCTAAACAAAAGTTTCAAAATATGTTCCAAGTCTACATATTCCAAAAAAGTTTTAATTATTTTCATTATTTTAGGTACTAGCTGAACCGGCAAACGTTGTTTTGCCATATACATATATTTTTAAAATTGTTATTGAAAAATGGGGGTTAGTGGCAGCAGGGTAATTGAGGGTTATATGTATTTTTTAATAACAAATCATTAAAAAGTACAAAAATATTTATTAAGAATTATTCTTAGACCTACCGAATATACACAAAAAATCATAAAAATCAGTCAAGACGAAGAGT
This sequence comes from Aporia crataegi, assembly GCA_912999735.1. Classification (NCBI taxonomy): domain Eukaryota; kingdom Metazoa; phylum Arthropoda; class Insecta; order Lepidoptera; family Pieridae; genus Aporia; species Aporia crataegi. Next base: position 2,784,998 of record OU538742.1, read on the forward strand.
TAGTATATATTAAAGAAATATTTAATCTTATGTATACTTGGAAGATATTGAGGAAAAACATTCGTTAATCAATATATATTTTAAGCGCAAAAGTCCATTAACGTACTTTTTAAATAATATCAACCCCCTGGTTCCACACCTATCCATAATGTGTCTAAAATTAAGATGTATATTTCTATAGCCTAATTTACCAACAATTTATTTTTCTACGCAAAAGTCAGAAAAGTTTCAACAAAAAAGTTTTATTTACTTAAACATTGTGTTTATAACATAATGCACTTAACAATACAGTGAAGTATTTCTTACTAACACAGATTAATATAGAAAGACAAACATTGAACTGGCTTCATTTTAGCTTGTGACGACATTTGTCTAAACTGTAACTTGAAGACAACGCTCATCTCCGTATATGTGTTTTGCTAAACTGCTTATTCAATTCTAAACTGCGAGAGGAGACGTGAAATGAGCTGTTTAGATAGTATAGCCTGTTAACACGAATATCAAACGTCTAAATCGTTCTTATTGGATTAAAATGCGAGCACTTGTGAGATAACTTTGCAAGGCTTTTAGCTTTTGTTACTTTCCTTAATATGTTCATATGCAACAAGGGTTTCTTGCTCCAATACTTTTTAAATAATATAACACTTGTGCTCCGCGTTAATTTCATCAAAGTGTGTGTTATATAGCTCATATTTATTTATATCGAATCAATAGCCTAAAAAATAGATAATTTTCAAGCTTTTAGCTCTAAAAATGACGATATTTCCATACAATTTTTCATCCTTCCTTTTCAACCCTTTAAACCCTTTTTTCGCATTAAAAAGTAGCCTGTGTCCTTTTTCAGGGTCTAGGCTATCTGTGTACCAAATATAATTTAAATAGGTTCAGTAGTTTTTACGTGCAAGCGCGACAGACAGACAGAGTTAAATAAATTAAAATCTTTATTATTATATCTGACAACAATGACGCATTAAATTGGGTATGCAATTTTGTTTTATGTCCCTTCCAAATATATTTTATTATAATTATAACAATTTGTGTTAAATTTTAATTATTTTAGAAATTAAAGTGTTCCTAGTTATTTTAAGCAACTAATTGAAGAAAATAATAACTTTATAAAACTTTGAATTTTGAACATCATTTAAAGTATAATATATACTTTACAAGTTCTTGCATTTCGACGTCGCTTACGGCGCTAACATGTAACAAGCAAGATATCATGCAAGTTGGCTCGTAGTTCTAAAGCTTGCTAGATTCTGATACAGACTTAACATTAAAATGTTAACAAGTTTTAACATAGTTATAGATTCAAAGATCAAATCTAACTTAATATAAATATAAATATGGATAGCAAAAAGCGCAATCATAAATTGAAAACCAAAGAATTAAATTTGTTAAATGGCAAAATAGGATTTTGAAGTTTCTTACGAGCGAAGTTGAATATTATTTAGGATCTTCAGGATTAAAAAGAACTTTTGGCATTCTACGGAATGTTCTTTTTAGAGTTCCGTACCCAAAGGGTAAATCGGGACCCTATTACTGAGACTCCGTGCTGTCCGTATGTCCGTCTGTCACCAGACTTTATCTCATGAACCGTAATAGTTAGACAGTTGAAATTTTCACATATGACGTATTTCTCTTGCCGCTATAACAAAAAACTAAACAACAGAATAAAATAAATATTTAAAAGGGCTCCCATACAAACAACAACCCTTCATGCGCGAGTCCGACTCGCACTTAGTCGGTTATTTAAAAAAAACTTGAGGTAAATAGATGTGTCTACCGGATGTAATAAGAATATTAAGTTACTAGCTTCGCATTAAATAGCTACAAAATAAACCACCCTAGATAATTATAATAAATCAGTTTAAATATTAAAAAAAATAGAAGACTAAATGAATTGTTTGACGACCGATTGGCGCAATTGGTAGTGCTCCTGCCTTCTGCATCGAAAGGTCCCGGGTTCGAATCCCGGTAGGTGCAATAATTTATGTGATGAGCACGAATGTTTGTTTCCGAGTCTTGGTTGTTTATAAACTTATATATGTATTTATTGTGGTACCCTCGTTGTTTCTGATTACCATAATACAAGTGCTTCAGCTACTTACTTTGGGATCAGAGAAATGTATGTGAGTTATCCCAATTGTTATTATTATTATTATATTATTAAATGAATTGTCTAATAAAGGACTAATAATATGAAACGGTATTTTTTTCTACGTAATAATACAATATACTAAAACGAATCCTCGTCAGAGACCGTCTTAGTTATATGAAAGACAAGCTTAGCATTTCAGCGAAATGCAAAAATATGAAACGCTTCGAGAAAACTTCATAATTCATTAGGCAGAAGGTTAATAAAACTATCACAGTAACTTTCATGTAAAACTTCGCCACCCGACTAATTGGACGAAAAATTCATCGCTCAATAACGCGGTCACAACTTTTCGTTCATTTTTTATAAGCTTCATCAACCGACGAATTATACAGTAACAGAAATTTCTCTTGCTTCAAATAATATTAAAGTATAGGTAAAGTATATTTTTTAGCTTCGAAAACAGAAAAAAAACAACACTTCTAATCCATTTTCATTCCCATTACGGGCGATATAAGTATTAAGTTTGAGACAGTTTACAAACGCCATTATTTAAAAAAATGTTTTCTCAGTACATCAGTTGGTATACATCCTACGTGATCTCATAGCTACATACATGCACATTAATTACACTTTTGCTATACATGAATTTTCTTCTTAACATAAATTATTGTATTTATTTACTTCATTACATTATTCTTACATAAGGTGAGCTCAAACCGCATAAGGTAAGAGAGATGTTTGTTTAAACATTGTCAAAAACGTTACTGAAATCACTCCGAAATACTGAATATCCTGTCTTAGTGTTGCAGCATCCTAAGAATCTGACGTCCTTCGTAACCAAAAGCCATCTTAATTTACTCCTAGCACCGAACCAAAGACTGGCTTTGAATTAGGTTGAAGAATTTCAGATGCAGTTCCAGTTTATTAGAATTTGCCTTTCAAACATGCAATTTAAACATTCCAGCTTTACTTAGGGAATGTAAAATATACCTTTGTCAACATTAGGAAGTGTTTTCGCATAAACTGAAATAAAATAAGTTTCATCGTATAATTAAGAAAAAAAACTATAATTTTACTATAATCATTTAATTAGTCATATTGTAAGCTTATAAAATAATCTAGACTTATAAAGTGCTGTATTTATTTTAGGATCGTTAGATTCAAGTATGAATTATAAAAAACTCAACGCGAATTTTCATAAGCGATATTTTTTTGTGTTTAATCTATCGATATCGGAATGACAATATGGTAATAGCATACCATATGGTATCATCATCCAAACTGATTTGCATCTACGTTTATGTTCGATTAATTATGGAGGCATTCTCTACGCGGCATCGAGGTTCGGCATGTCAATGAAAGCAATTACTCGCACTACACACCTATGATAGCCATCTAGATAGCCCATTACTCCTCTTGCTGCATCAATATCAATAAGCGATCCCATTTAGCTGGATACTAAGCAATGTACTTACCCCTACGCTTTGATAACGCTACGTTGATGCTCTTGTCTCGTACGTCTTTGTTACTTGCGATCTTCCATCGATGATGGATTGGTTGGCTTTAACAAATGATAGCAACGTATTCGTATCATCTTAAGGTCTAAGTTTGTTTGATCTCAATAAAGATGTAAGCGCCAATCGATGTGTCAGTGGTTATGGGAAAACTTTTCATTTTGCGGATGTAGCGAGCTGTTGTTCAGAAATTTCGTTGCTATTTGAGAGAGCGTTTTTAACGTTATTGAGTGGGAACTTGAAGTTGATTCTTTGCTTTTTTTTCTTACTTTCGTGCATGATAGATGGGGTATTGAAAATTCATTTTAAGCATTATTCTCTGTGTATTGTAGTCAAAGTATGCAGAGTGAAAATTATGATTTATAAGTGCTCTCGCGTTCGATCGGAAAATATCTCGCTAAATAATTTATGATAAAAATTTGCGATATAAAACACATTTTTTGTTACTTATATGATATATTTTATATCTGTATATATAAGCCGATTTGCCGTTTCACGCTTCGAATCACAGAAAAACTCTTTCGTGTAGGAGAGCTTTTCAAGATTGTTTTAGTAATTTACTAAATCGGGTTATTTTTAATACAAATCTAAAACTTTTAAGGTTTCTCAGAAAATATTGAAGTAACAGTTGTTCAAAATTGATAAATTGCAAACCTAATCTGTTTCTGTTAGTAAACAAAGCGGGACTTATCGCGCATAGAAACTTCGTTTATTTACCTCGACCGTGTTGCAACGGCCGTTGCTAAACTGTTTTCTGTTTAAATGAGAATCAAACCCAGAGAACCAGGCAACACGCATTGAATCTCAGACGCAAAGAGTTACTTATTGCAACTAAACAACCATAGGATTTTTTTTTTCGGCAAAAATAAGTTAAAACGCTTCTATTTGTGTTTTAAACCAAGTCAAATACCCTTAGGTTATTTTTATTTCTGTAACGAATAGCCCTTTTCTGATATAAGCAAATATGTATTGTTTTTGTTAAAAATATCGGTTTTATATGGTACTTTTACCTATGGCGCAGTTTAATCAACCTTAATTTAAACGAAGAACGATTGACGATAATTTAAATGAAAACTAAATACTAAGAGGAGACACATAATTCTTGTACTACGAATTCCATTTAATACCAACAACTAAGTTTCATCTTCGATAATCGAGTATATAAAATTTCATCAGTATCACATCGATGTTTGTCGTTCCACAAATTAGCCTCTTCTAAGGTATTTCCTGCAATGCATCTAAATTCAAAGGTACTTCCAACTTGTTACGGCATGGGAACCTTAAACAAAGGGCATATATCTGGCGTTGCAGGTGCCCGTAGGCGGGCGATACGCGGCGGTCCACTAACACTAAGTAACATTTTCTATTTAATAAAAAAATATATAGATTAAATAAAAAAAAAACTAAATTTCTTGTTTTACAATACATCACAGAAAACGTTTCTACGTTTATTCTATCGTACAAATACATTTATTATCTTATACAAATTATACTCTCTTATATATTATAATAACGATATTATTATCGTACAAGAGAGAATAATTTGCGACTAATAAGTTAAAAGATGTATTTTATTACCATTCCATATATTTCACACCAGTGAGTATAAGTCACTTTAATTATCTAAGAATAGAACAAAGAAGACTACCACAAACGTAGCGTACGGTCCGCAACACAATATTACATTGCTCTCAGAATGAGAGAGCAAAAAACACCTGTACAAACAGAAACGGAAAAGGAGTACAATATATGAAAACGTATCGCTGGCTTTGATCAACCCTTTTTCAATAATAACGTGCCTTTGTACCCCAAATCGCCGGCGGCGCTTCACCCTACTAGTAATGTGTCCATTTAATTTAGCCTCGCAAAATAGAAGCCGTTTCAATGATTGTTCATCTGCAGGTACTAATTTCTCTAATGTATTGTTTAATTTACCAACGCTGCGGTAAGTTTGAGGTGGAGCAGCTCCCGTTGGTTTAGTTGTGTTTAATTTTTGCTGGGAACTTTGACTAGTGTCGTCTCAAAGATCCTTATTACTTGGTATATATAAAGCATATTTTTGCGTCTCTTAAACTAATTTTCGTCCGTTTTATTCTTAAAATTCTAGATAGTTATCAGGCTTCTGCGCTTTTCAAACGAAAACATTTTTTATTGCGCAGGCATTTAACCAACTTAGTTACTGATGCGATCACAAATATATATTTATACAGAATGTAAATTATGTGAAATTAGTTTACATGAATGAAATTTTTATAAGAATTTGGTTGCTGTCATAAGGTTCTTTAGGAGTCGATGGTTGTAGTTTATAAAACTCCTTAGCTTGCAGAGAAAGGTCGAGAAACAATGAAATACAATGAAACAATGAATGAATGAAGAGTTGAATGTGGAATGTCTTTTATTCTCTAAAACACAAGTATTTATACAAAAACCTTTATCTAAACTTAGCACTAGGGTTAATAAGCATGAAGCGCAGGCGCAGCCAATCACGTCCATGTACTTTAGAGCGAAGGGCTGTGCGCGTGTGCGTACATGGCGGCTACAGTACTCCCCTCTGAGAAAAACGTACTCTAGGTTTCACCGTGCGTCCTGATCTTGTTACGTAATTTCTGGCTGGTGCTTCTTTTGTTGTATATTTATCTGCCGAGTCTGACTTATCCTTAATCTCCTTGTAGTCGATTGATGTGTCTTGCTCGTGGTTGTATATGAAGGCTGGTTTAAGTCTGTCGATTGATATTACAGAAGTTCGCGTAGGCAATTGGATTGTGAAGTGTTTTTCATTCCTTTCTAGTACTTTAAAGGGTCCGTTGTAAGGTGGTATCAATGCCGTGCGTACTGTATCATTTCGCACGAAAATATGTGAACATGTTGCTAAGTCACCATGGATGAAAGTTTTATTTGTGTGGCGCAGTCGTGGTTTTGGTGATAAAGTAGCCATTGTTTCAGATAGGCGACTGATAAACTCCGAGTCTTCAATGTTGGATTTTGCAGGTACGAAAAAATCTGCCGGTACTCTGAGTGTTGTCCCGTACGTCATTTGTGCGGGGCTATATTGTTGGCTTTCGCGTAGTGCTGTACGTAATCCCAATAAAATTGTTGTGATTTCTTCGCTCCAGTGTGTATTATTTTCTCTTGCCATTAGTGCACTCTTTAGCGTTCGATGCCAACGTTCGACCTGTCCGTTCGCCTTAGGGTTGAATGCCGTTGTTCTTATGCGTTGTACGCCCATCTTTTTACATAAGGCGGTAAAGAGTGCTGACTCGAATTGCCTTCCTTGGTCGGTAGTTATTCTTAAAGGAGTGCCAAATCTTGAAATCCAACCGTCGTATATAGCCTTAGATACGGTTTCTGCGGTGATGTCGCGTGTAGGGATCGCTTCGGGCCACTTTGTACATCTGTCTATTATAGTGACGATGTATCTGTAGTCGTTTGACGGAGGAAAAGGACCGACGATGTCGCAGTGTATGTGCTCGAAACGCGCAGATTCTTCGAACTCTCCAGGAGGGCTTTTTGTATGCCGTTGCACTTTAGCACGCTGACATCCGATGCAAGCTCTAGTCCATGTGTTTACATCTTTGTTTATTGACGGCCAGAAGTATTTTTTTGTCATGATCTTTCTTGTGGTTCGAATGCCGGGATGACATAATTCATGTTGCGCTTGAAATGCATTAAAACGATATGCGGCTGGTAGATACGGTCTAATATATGATGTCGACACCTCGCATGTGATTGGCTGATTGCATTCGGGCACTTTTATGTCTTTAAATATTAATTTCGGGTTTTTCTTGCATTCCTTTAGTTCCTCATCTGCTTGTTGATCGATTGATAATTTATTGTAGTTGATAAAAGTGTGGTGAGGTATAATAATTTCTTCCACGCGAGATAATGCATCGGCGGCTTCGTTGCTGTTTCCTTCGATGTGTTTAATCTTTGAACAAAACTGGCTAATGAAATGAAGTTGTCGCTCTCGTCTCGGCGTATCGCTGCTGCTTGATGTTCTCGTAAGTGCAAAGGTTAACGGTTTATGATCCGTGTAGATAGTGAGTTCGCTTCCTTCAATTAATCTTCGTAGGTTTTTTACAGCTGTGTACATAGCTAGTAATTCGCGATCGTACACGCTATATCTACGTTGTGTTTCACTCATAGACTTCGAATAAAATGCTAGAGGCTTCCATATATTATTTTCTTGCTGATGAAGAACAGCGCCGATGCTTTTGTCAGATGCGTCAGTGTATAGCCGAAGTGGTGAGTTAGGAATAGGATGTGAGAGTATCGTGGCGTTAAGTATGCTTTGGCGGCATTGCTCAAACGCATTTTCCGATTCCGGTGTCCATTTGATCTGTGTTTTATCATTTTTCTTGCTGTTGTGTAGGTATTTGTTCAATATATATTGGTTTTCCGCTTGCTTAGGAAGACAACTGCGATAAAAGTTAATCATTCCTAAGAATCTTCTCAACTCTTGAACTGTGGTCGGCTTAGGGTAGTTAATAATTGCTTTTGTTCTCTCTTGGGTTGGTTTGATGCCTTCTGAAGAGACTTCGTATCCGAGAAATTCAATTTTTTCTTTCCCGAATTCGCATTTTTCTAAGTTTAGTGACACGCCGTATTTGTCGAGGCGTTCGAGTACAGTTTCTATATGTTTTCTATGTTCTTCTTCCGAGTTTGAAAATATTAATATATCGTCGATGTAGGAAAATACTATTTCGTCGAGACCTCGAAGAACTTCGTGCATGAATCGTTGAAATGTTTGACCTGAGTTCCGTAAGCCAAAGGTCATGCATTTGAATTCGAAGAGTCCAAAAGGTGTTATAATGGCGGTCTTGGCGGCGTCTTGTTCGTTATTAGGTATCCAGTAATATGCCATTTTGATATCCAATTTGGAGTATATTTTCTTTCCGTGCAGCTGGTATGTGAAGTCTTGAAGCCTCGGTATAGGGTAGCGATCGGGTATCGTAACTGCATTTAATCTTCGGTAATCTCCACAAACGCGAAGTGATCCATTTTTCTTTTTGACGACGTGTAAAGGACTAGCCCATGGGCTATTTGAGGGCTTGCATATACCCATCTCGATCATCCTTTCAAATTCAAGTTTAGCGGCCTTGTACTTGTCTGGGGGAAGAGGGCGTGGTCTTGCGAATATTGGAGGTCCCGTAGTTTCGATATGATGCGTTGTATTATGTTTAGCAGGTGTCTTCATTGATATTGGTCGTAGTATGTCGGGAAATTTCTTTAGTATGTCGTGGTAGATATGATTGTGGTTGACGGTCTGTATTGAGGCTTCGGTTGCTTGAATGCGGAGGGCGTTGACGCTTAGTTGAGTGACGCAGTCTATTAATTTTCTTTTATGAAGATCGACGAGTAGCTTGTAGTTTGCGAGGAAATCTGCTCCGAGAATAGATGTATTAACATCGGCGATAACAAATTTCCATTTGAAACTTCTTCGTAAGCCTAAGTTTAGCTCGATTGTTCGTTCTCCATATGTTTTAATTTTTGTACCATTTGCGGCGAACAATGTGTAGTCACCCCGTTGTTTTTGGTAGAATTTGCTCCTTTTTGCTGCGAGGACCGATATGTCAGCTCCAGTGTCCACAAGAAATTTTTCTTTACTTATGGAATCCGTTACACATAAGCGGTATGTAGTTTTATGGCCGTCGACGCCCGCTAACGACGACGTGCTTTTTAGTTTTCCTGTTTGAAGCTGCATGGGGATTCGCATTTTTTTGCTTCTTGTTTGAAACGCCGATGGTAATAACAAACGCCTGGTTTATAATCATCGTGCTCCTGGAATGCAGGTGAACGCGTTCTTGATCTGTATCGTGCCTTATAACGTTGGTGTTGAAAACGTGATCGGCTTCTACGTCTTTGATATTCCTGTTGTTCATTCCTCAGGCTGGCAACTTCCAATGCTAGTTTCGCGATTTGGCTTGATATCATATTTATTTGTAGACTCGTGGCGTCGTGAATTGTGGATGATGTTGGAGACGAGACTGCGGCGATCGTTGCAGGCTCGATGTGCTCCATCATTGTATCTGCCATTGTAGCTAATTTATCCAAGCTCAACTCTGCGCTAATTGAAAGGACGGCGCGAACGTGTGGCGGCAGCTGTTTTAGCCATAATATTTGTAGGGCACTGTCGGTAATTATTTTCCCACCTAGCTCTTTCATTTTGCGAAGTAGGTGGCTTGGTTTTAGGTCTCCAAGCTCCAATCCACTCAATAATTTTTGAATCTGGTTATGCTCCGACTCTTGGTATGTGGCTAACAATCTTTCTTTCAGCGCTCGGTATTTTTCGCTTGTGGGCGGGTTTAATATTAGGTCTGCAATCTGCTCTAGGTCACTGTGGCCAAGAAGTGGTATGGCGAGATTAAATTTTTGTTCGTCGCTTGGCTTGCTTGCAGCGATGGCGGCTTCAAATTGGGCGAACCATAAAAGTGGCTTTTCCCTCCAGAAAGGTGGCAAACGGGCAGGGAGTGATACGGCTGAGAGCTCCGTTCCGTACTGCTGTTGATTTTCCATTTTACGTGTTTCTTCTTCGGGGTCACCAATTTAGGAGTCGATGGTTGTAGTTTATAAAACTCCTTAGCTTGCAGAGAAAGGTCGAGAAACAATGAAATACAATGAAACAATGAATGAATGAAGAGTTGAATGTGGAATGTCTTTTATTCTCTAAAACACAAGTATTTATACAAAAACCTTTATCTAAACTTAGCACTAGGGTTAATAAGCATGAAGCGCAGGCGCAGCCAATCACGTCCATGTACTTTAGAGCGAAGGGCTGTGCGCGTGTGCGTACATGGCGGCTACAGTTCATTTGATGTAAAGTGTTGACCAACAACAACGGTGTCAAGCTTTCATAAAAATAATATTTATTTACGTGTAGTATATTGTTTTTTCCAAAAAAAAAGTATTTTATGATATTTCTAAATAAACTACGTATATTATAAACATAATATTCATAATACTAGTAATATGATACAGTTATAATTGATTAATTAAGTACCATATCTTGTGAAAGGCGCCCGCGGCTGCCATGCGGGTTCACCAACAAAATACGAGTAATTTCTATATTCCAAATACCCTTTGATCTTGGTGCCTCATACTTAGTTTCATTTTAAAAATATGCCTTTATAAAGTGTATAAATTATGTAAGTGTAGATATTTATAACCTTAAATTTAATCAAATGATATAAGACCTAGTAGACTGTTACGAAATGTATCTAGAATAAACATTACCAAAAGACTCAACTTTTTAAATTGTAGAGTAGAATTTCTTATTTTCCTTATATGTAACTCTATATTCGAGGTATTATCTTCCATTTCCACATGTAAACTGCCTGTAGTACGATTACATGTAACAATAACAGGTGTGTTCCGATTTCATAATTCACCATAATTGGCCAACAGAAGCGAATTAATCAACCGCTCCAAATAAAGCATTTACAGTAGTTCATAGTGCATTCAGAATGCTGAACATAGTATGAAAATTATACGCATGGCACGACAAATTATTTGGCAGTTTATCATGATAATTTGAGATAATTATTTTAAGCGAATGATATATTAGAAATTGTATTAGGCTGCGAATCTCATTACATATGGCAACTATTGGCGCGAAATATGCGACATTAATTCATATGCTAACTAGAATTTGTATTAAATTTTCATACGACATAAAATGTACTACAGCTTAATTCAATAAAATTTATTAAAAAAACTAACAATCGACTAAGTAGAATATAAGAAATGAAACAGAAATGATGTTTATATTTTAAAGTGGCTTCGCAATCAGATAAAATCTTTAAAAATATATGGTGAAGAGAATTGAATACAGATTTTATTATTTATTTATTTATTAATATTATTTATAATATCGTGGCGCTACAACCCATTGGGACCGCCTTCTTGGTCTAGTGGTAAGCGCGTAAGCGTTACAACCGAGAGGTCCTGAGTTCGATTCCCGGTGGAGATAAAAAAAAACTCGGTCTGGCAGGGCATAGAAGGCCGATCACCTACTTGCCCCTAAAAAGAAAAAACAATCGATCAGTGAAACAGATGTGAAATGCATCTGCCCCATACCCCACTAGGGGACACGGGACTTCACTCACAACCCATTGGGCCTTGGCCTGGTTGAGCAGGGACTTTCAGTCAGGCTTGTTTTGTGTCTTTTGCTTCCAATTTTTGATCGACAAGACTTGAAGGTGCTGCTCGACACATTCAGCCAGCGCAATCTTGGTCTGCTACGGCTTCAACGAAAATAAGTTTGTAAGGTTGTCCTTTGTAAGGTCTAATATCCCTAAAAATGAATCACCGAAATGTATGTAAGCGCATAACTTCCGAACGACAGCTCCAAATAGGATAAATATTTTTTTGTTGTGTTTATTATTATGTGGAGAAGGTTCTTATGAAATAAAAAATAAAGTTGAGCGGAACATTTGAAACTATAAGAAAACTTACTGACAATGTCCACTGTTCTAATGTCACCTTCTTAGTGCTTTTGACAATATAAACTTATCTAATGTAATCTTATAGCGTTTGACGTAACTATCAGTTTTTAAATTATAATTCAATATTCATAGTTAAAACAGGACAACGTATCTGGGAGCTTTCATCGAAAACGCTTTGAGATACAACAAAGCAATGCTTAACGGAATATTCCATTATAGATGTAAAAAAAGTCTTTGGTTGCATATATGTATTTTTCAAGGATAGCTTACTATACCCATTCTATCTTTTATTGGCGGTACAAAGTTCGCCAGGTCAGACTAATCTTTAATATATAAATATATGGCAAAGCAAGTTATCAGGTTTAAAATAAAATTAATGAGAAACCTTTTATATTTTACAATATCTTTGTGAGGAAAATCCAGTGAGAATATAAGATTAATTCTAAAACCGTACACGCTCCATTTAGTATGTGTGCCTTAGCGGCGCTGACCAAAAGAACAATTTTAATTCCCAACGTTTTGTTTCTTTATCCTTTGATATCTCCATACAATTTACGTTTCACAAAGAGACTCGTGTGAGTTGTAATTAGGATTTCCATATCTTAATGAATGAATGATGATCTGCGACTGATACCTATGTATGAATAGGGATGTCTCATATTCCTTAACAACATAATGTGTCATTGGATTCTAGTTGTATGTAACTAGTATGATATTAAAATACTAAACACAAAAAATAGTTCACCTCACATTATATCATTTACATTATTACTTTTGAATGACAATCTTGTATACTAAGTTTACATGACCGTTAAGAAGAATGTTATTAGAATAGATACATAACAAAATGTCAATCAAAACTTTTTTAAATGTAGTTTTATTTTCGTGAACTTTTATGTTTTAGATAGCTTTAAAACTTGATTTTGAACTTGAACTAGAAAAAATGGAATACCTAACACAATAAAGTTGAAAATATTAAAAACTATTGTATGCAAATCACTACCTCGGATTAAGTAAGTTGTTGAAGAAATAAAAGGTCATTGGTATTACGTATGTTGTTGTACCTACGCGATATCAAATAGATGTATTATTTTTATTGTAATACCATACCATTAAAAAAAAGTTTTCTACAGTTGTTGCAAAATGTATATTTTGTATGCGTTCCTATGACTAATGACCCCACCACCGTTTTTGTACAAACTAAGTTACCTAAGATAGCAAATACGCTTATTATAAACATACGGGTACATAAAGGTTCTGCGAGTCAGTTAAATAAACTTTAGATGGGTTTAACTAACGCACTTAAGAAAACACGCCCTTTGAATGAACTTTAATTTAAAGTTCGTTTGTGCTTAAAATTGGCAGCATTATAAAGACATGCCCAGATGATAAACTCGAGGCGCCCTACTGTGTAGATTTAATTAACAAGATACGAGCTTAAAACCAATGTTGGGACGTCGATAAAAATTCAATAGCTAATTATAAATTAGACTAGTTCCCGCGTCGCCTTAAAGACATTATATGACTTGGTTATGCTTTTTTCTCTGAATACTCATTATTTTAAAGAAACCTACCCTTTCTGCCAATAAGAGTTTAATCATCGGCTCAGCTATATTGGAGTTAAATCTAAATAAACAGTCGGACAATATCTAAACGTTGCCTTTTTTTAAAAGTAGCTATAAATTTACTTTTTGTACAATTTGTTAGCATATAAGTCGTCAACAAAGTTATTTTATAGCTCTGATAGTGCTGTGTTTTTATTCCCCGGCAATCGCAACCAGAACCTCACCATTTATTGAATACATACTTATTTCATAAGTGTCCGTCTCGTTCGAACTACATCAACAACAACAACATCGACATACATCAACTTTTGAGATGCTACTAATTTTTAATTTTTACGCGACGACTGATTAATAGTTATGATTCAATTTCGATTCAGAATTGTCATTTTAAGCTTCAAACTTAATCGATTAAATTTCTGATGCGGAATTGTATTGCTTTCATTATCCATTTTGTTCGAGCATTGTTTCCGCTACGTATCTCGTAAATTATGAGCTGTATGTTTCTGCAAGCCCCCAGGCCGAGCTTTAGCCGTGTTAAAACGAATTGAAAACCGGTAATCGAATGCACGTAATGGGAGCTATGTCAATATTTTAAATTTAAATATCAAATGGAAACAGCAGTTAAATATTTATTTTACTTTGCGAACAACACAAAATGTTTTAAAGAAAGAAAATATTTTATTTGTATATCTGGTGTGGGTAATTTTTGTGTGTATTTGACATATAGAAAATAAATTCATGGCAAAATTTGCTTTAAAGTTGAATAAAACAAACGTTGAATTTGTATAACCATCAGGTTTTGCTGATAAATTAACAAATAGGTAGATAAATATTTGGTCGCAACTCTAAATTAGCAAAATAATTATTTAAATAGACTTTACTTACTATTTTGAATAGATTAATTTTTGTTACTGTTTCAATCAATCAGCTGAATGATTTATTAAAAAACAGATTTTGAAAAAGGCACATAAAATTAGCGCCATTATTCAGCAAAAATATATAACAGTTAACCGTCTAACCTTATAGCAATGTATAATGTAATTTAAAAGCAGTTCATGAACTTTACTAAAAAATATTTAATTTCTTAATTAACTGCAATGATAGATTACTTCGGTCGGCTGATTTCGTGAACGCTCGGGTGGGGTTTCATGTTCAAACTTGTCGGTAACAGGTGCGCGTGCTAACCTGTATAGCACGAAGCCGTGCCGCTCTATATAAGTGAGATTGACTCACAGAATCAATCCCACTCAGAAAGTTTATTCAAAGAAAGTTTTTAGAAGAATGGGAAAAGTCATTAGACAAAGCGTATTTATGTTAAGTGTAAACCACGCTATTATTTTTTTAATGATAAATTGTTAAATTGCTTAAACTACATTGTATTTATATAAAAAAGAATATAAATAATTAATAGCAATAGCCTGTGGTACAATCGAATCTCCTTTTGACCATTTTAGCTAGTTCTAAATATACGCAAATGAAGTTATTATATACTCAGACAAAATACCAGCAAGCTACTAATATTGTCTTTTCACAATTAATAATAATTACATACATAGCTTACCTATCTTATAAAATAAAGGTTCGGTTTCGCTTCAAAACAAACAAGTCCCGAAGCTCCAAAATAGATAAACATTTTTGATCGCGACACAAAATTAAGGGCGTAATTATGTAATGTTTTAAGGGATCGTAACATTTAAGCGTCATCTGACGACACTGTTTGGTGGCAAAATTAAAAAAGCGACACAGCTGCCTTACTTTAATTAGATTTTTTAAATAACACCGAGTAAAAGTTTACAAGATGGCGCGTTCCATAAGCGTTATCACAGAATTGTTTCAAGCACGCCTGAGTAAAATAAATTTGATTTCAATTATTAGATACCTAGCGAATTCTGCTTTATCGTCTACAATCTGTATATTCAAGTGTGTGAACGCAACTCCTAGCTGGGGAAGGGAAAAAAAAACATTTATTCCTCTGGTTTACTTCAAAGTTTTAGCGTACTGATGTACTGACATATACGAGTACATCTTCTTAGTACTTCATGTTTGTATATAATATGAACAGGCATTAAGAGAAAAAAACTGGCTTTGAGAATTTGAGTAAGTTAAAACCGCATCACGCCATCCCCAGTTACATTGTGACACGTTTAGATTAAAAACGGATTATTTAGTATCTGGAGACCATATAATTATAATAATAAATAATAAACTTAACATCAATTTCTTTCTTGTACGTGTATAAGAATCGAAATTAAATAAAACGAAAGTGTTTCCATACAAACACAATGTTCAATGCATTCACTTTAATATAAAATATGACTAGCAAATTGCAAATACACAAAATAATATTATTCCATGACATTTCGATTTAGAACAATTTCAAAGAAACTAAAGAATTAAATTCAATTTTGCTTTATAGTTTCGTTCATAGTTGGAAGGCAACAGGTGGCGTTGGCGGAAAGCCAGACCTCACAGCAATTTAACGGCTTAGACCACGCTGGCTATTAAATCTAGAAAAGCCAATATCACTGTTTTGTGGTAGATGAAATTAGCGGTTCGAATCGTGTATACATTTACATCTGGAAGTGATCACAAATCCAAAGCTAAAAGACGGACTATTCAGTAAATTTATTTAGTTAAAACACAAAACGACTCAAATAACACGACCAAACAAAGACATATAGTAATATTGTTTCAACGAAATGTTTAATCGCACTTGATAAGTTAATGATAAATAATAACTTATAATAAGACTTCTAGGGCAGTAGCTTCTAAAGCAATTGACCAATTTTTATGCGTGTTTTCTTTTTGAAACTTTATGTAATCACAAGTGTTTTTAACTATGGTTTAAGACAATCGGCCAAGCCGTTACAAACTTACGCAGTGTTTTCCGGATACAACAAATTCACCGTTACGTATGAAAACGAGATAATATTCCTGTTCACAAATGTTCTTCAAACTAAATAGCCATTATTTAATTACTACGTATAAGTTGAAAACAATGTATTACGTGCAGATGCCCAAGTGAGTCTAGACCAGAAAATATGTTGTCTAGACGGTCATTTATTATATTTATGACACATAACTGTCTATCGGAATTTAGGTAATAGAAGTTTTCATGACCCTTCATAGGAAGTGAAAATTGATGAGCACCTATGAAACACTTTTATAGTAAAGTTATTTGTTTGACTATAGAATTTACTTATATGTCAGAACGACATCACAAAGTTTGTATCATGACCTAATTGAGTTATATAATAATACTAACATGATTTTAATTAATTCATTTTCATCTAAGATTTGTTATTTAGACGACAGTACATTTAAAATTTCAATTTTATTTTTTTGTCAGTATTAAATCGATTCGGATGCACAGCTTTTGAAATGTGAACAGTTTAAATAAGCAATTAAACGATAATTTATTTATTGCGACAAATTATTAATTTAAACCTTGACATAAAAACATTCAAACTCATAGAGAAAGTTTAATTTAATACCCTAGTTTCATTGGAGTACCATACATTTACAGTTCAACTAACCCCGAAGACCGAGTCCATTAAAACGTACATTAACAAATAGTAACATTATTTCATTGTACAATGGGTGCAGTCATTTTGCAGTGCAATGCATTTAAATGAACCGGGATAATATTTTAATATCATGCCTCATCCGTAGTTACGAACCGACTCTATCAGTCATACGAAACAAGAGTAATTAAAACTTCATAAATTTATTATTATATATACAGCACAGACAGACGGTTAAATGCACAATCGAAATCGGAGTCTGAATAAATAACTTTGAAGTGATGTTTTTTGTTGAAGCAATCCATTTTATTACAATCAACGTATCACTTTTGATAGCTTTTAATAGACCTTTTTACATAAGAAGCTTAAGCCTTGTAACTTTAATTTGTCCTACAGCTCTATATGAATATATAGATTTTTCTGTATGAATACATGCATACAATCAGTGTTTATTCTAAAGCACACGATATTTATAAAAATGTTGAAAAAAAAAATACGTTAATAAATAAAAATTTTATAAAATAAAATTCGGAATACAATAAATTATAACGTTGAATATGTATACCAATATTCGACCAAAACTGTGGAAGCTGTCTACGGCGTAGCAGCTACGGAAAAAGCTTAAAGAAACGTGACAAAACGTAGGCTTGCAAAGCGGAAAGGCGTTGGCGGCCCGCCAAGGTACCTGTTGTTAACATGTCTAACACTTTTGCTAGACAACTGTTGCTTTTGCGAAACAGTTGTCTGTGTAACGGCTTTTATGCCTTGAAACTCATATGCTCGTAAGCTTAGTTGTACCAAACCTTCTATTACTATGAAGCTTGGAATTTTTTAAAATGCTTATGCTTTATTTGACACCCTACTAGTATTAATAAAAATAAATGAAATGTTATAAGGGATAATTAATATAAAAAAATAACTTTGTAAAAGTCCTCCATCAGGTGTCGGTATAAGTAAGAAATCTACCGATTTACAAACGGACAGAAACACTAAATTTAGGAAAAATACATTTTGCTTCATACATCTCGCTGTTTTGTTGTGCACGCAATACAATTTTATTTGTATTAATTACGTACATAAAATTAATACACCTAATAAAAATTAATTTATACGCCTTCGGGGCATTAAAGACGTGACGATATTATTATTATTATTAATATATTATTTAAAAGTCAACCCCGTCATTTAACTTATAAAATTAGGAGAATGTGAATTATTCAAGTATTTCTAACCTTTCCCTAAGACTGGGAGCTGTATAATTTTTACGTTACACCAAATGCTCCCATTTACGGATGTAATGCGATCCCTGTGGAAGTAAAAATACACTTTAGGCTAAATTCCATAAGCTTTTGAAAATTCAACTTTTTGGTTTATCTATGCTAAAAATATAAACGTAAAATGTTTTTATGTTTGTTACAAGAGTACAAGATTAAGATTCAAGAAAAATTTCTCAGGTGACTTAAAATTTTTAGAGCTCTTAAATAGAGACAGAGAAATATATATATAGAAGTTGTCTTCTAAAAATCATAAAAGTTATATTATGTTGTGACATCATATTCTGATTATATTATTAATATCGCCATTCTTCTTCAAATTTATTAATAATATAAGTTTAAGTTTTTTTTAGTCTTATTATATCATTATCAGTATCTAATATCTATCCTTTGCACAAACTTATATTGCATACTTTATTGAAGTGTTTAACATTTTATTACCTAATTAACAACAACATAAATTATAAAATATTAAAATCATGCTTTATGTCTTCCAAACAAAGACTATTCCTTAAGGATTCCAGCGATTTAAAATCATCGAACATATTGTATAAACTAATCGGCACTCTTTAATTATGCCTTCAGTAGAAGAATGCACTTGCCATCTGCTGATCTAACTTATTCCCTGTAAATCTCGAAAATTCTATATCATATAACGTGTCAGTGAGCAGAGTCGGGGTTAAGCAGCCGTATCATTTCACCGTTTGCAAATTTTACTGCTGCTCCCGTCTTTTGTTCAGCTTTATAGCCGTCGCGGGACCGCGGGCTTATTACCGCTAAATACGAACATACAGACGTTATATCTTCTGTAATTCGTTTACAATGTTCTTTTGCGACTTTGTTGAATTTAATAGTTTTGTGGAGATAATTAAGTGTACTACTATGTGTGAAATGTACACATAATTGTACATTTCTATGTGCATTTCAGAGTGCAGCAAACACATTTTTTCTTGTGTTTAGTAGATAATTTTTTACCTTGTACAGGCAAATACACGCACGAATTTGTGGACAAAAGATAGTTTTGCAATAAAAATGTAAAAGAAGCGAACGCATTTAATTTACGAACAAATTAAACAGTAACTAATTTAATTAAGCACTTTCTTAAGTGGCAATTTGATGCCAGTTTTCCAAGATAAGTAATATTGAATAACAACCACCTCATTAATTCTGTTGATCTGCGTAAATATCATTAAGACTACAATGCCAGTTGGGAAACATTTAAATGATCCGTTAGGAAAACTCCGATATGAATTTTATTATCGATGCTTGTTAAATGTTTTGGCTTGTAACATTCAATCATAATCAATATATCAATATCGGTTATAATTGCATAATTACTTACATCAAATTCAATAATAACCAGTTGTACGAAAAATACAAATTTTTAATTAATTTAGTATTTATGATCGGGGCATAGGGCAGATACATTCCTGTGCCTGTTTTTGTGGTCATTTTACAAAATGTAGTAGAATTATGTGCCTCCTGAAACAATTATCTATCTAGGGATTCGAACCTTGGACCTTCCTACGTCACGCAGACAAGTAGCCATTGGCTCGTGAATCATATAACCACAAATGCTACCAAACTACATACTAGCTACTAATAACAGTGTGAATAAACTTATAACTTGTTTTATCGCTATAAAAATGATTCATTTTTCCACTTTCTATTACATAAATATTGTTTCACTTATATTTGTTTTTTCGTGCTATTCTTATTAAATTCTAGAAAAATGGGTAACAGGTATATTTGTCCTTTTTGCAAGTAATATTTAATTTTCTTTTTGATAAATCAATTTCGAGTTCTTCTCGTGACCACGGCCGTTGCAACACGGTCGAAACGTCAAGGTAAATAAATAATGTTTCTTTGCGCGATAAGTCTGGCTATATTTAATAATAATGAGTTCAAATCGCGAAAGTCTAAAGTTTATGAAATCAATTTTTGACTAAAGAATTACTTTCAAACTTTAGTACTAGTTATAAAAGTACTAAAGTGTTTATATTAAAGTACTAGCCACCCGCCCCGGCTTCCCACGAGTATAAAACATATATATAAACCTTCCTCTTCAATCACTCTATCTATTTAAAAAAAACGCATCAAAATCCGTTCCGTAGTTTCAAAGATTTAAGCATACAAAGGGATATAGGGACAGAGAAAGCTACTTTGTTTTATACTATGTAGTGAAGTGGACCCTGTGATTATACCATAGTAAATATTTTTGTGTAATGTACGAAATTAATCTAGTAAGATATAGATTATAGAGGTACATATATAAACGTTAAGTTAATTATGTAAATAATTTAGTTATGTGTAAAATATTTTTATATAACCAGTGATCACACAATTTTCCCGAACAAAACACATTATTAACTTGACAATCAGGAAAAGTAGGCTCGCGAAAATTGGAAAAATAATCCCAGATCAGGCGAATGAATTTTATTTTTCATGTTAGATGTATGAGGTAGGGAACCCGTGCAGTGTTCAAAAGAGGCTATTGTAAACTTATTGTGTGATCGGATTGATTCAAGAAAAGAGAAAATCGATTTAAAATATTCTAAGGAATCGCTAACAAAGATATCTTGCTTTATTTGTAATGTATTTATAATAAATTATTTACTTTAAAAACCTTACTAATATTTAAAACTTTGCTCGACTAAAATCTTTACTCAATCTTTTGTAACAATAATTGCACATCAGCGAGAAAGTAACAGAGCATATTTTAAGATTGTTTTAAGTTAAGCAATGTTTATAAGAGTGTATGATAAGCATATGCTGTGTTTGGCCAATACTTCTGTCTTTTCCAGATGTGAATCCAGGACCTCAGTGTAACACTTTACTCGAGTATCTCAAGATCAACAGAGATAGATATTTATATTTTATTTGGATAATTCCTGAATTTATAAAAATTAGCTTAAATTAGCTTACCGCTGGTATCTAGTCAAACGCAGCAAAAGATACTACCCGAGCCAGTCACACCGCAAGCTGTCTGCCAGGTGTGAGTACCGAGCGTTTTAGCATAATCTGAAGTATAATGCCAGTTTGCGTAGTGAAACTATGTAAAAATAATACACCAAGAAATAAAGAGGACACTGGGATCACATATCAATAAATATCGTTAAATATTGAAATTTGAACTTAAAATAACATGAATCCTGAACGCCATTCAGTGTTGCCGCGTATACGAATCAAGTTCTTGAATAAACTTTATTATTTCATTAACCTGTTCATTATATTATGTTTTACTATATATTATGTATAATGTAATTAATTTTTTTTTGTCAAAAATAGGTGTCTACACGACTATTAATTGTAAATTAGCTTAAGTAGACTTTAAAAAGTTATAATATACTTAGGTACTAAATAATGTGTAACGATTGATAGGTAGAATAGAAATTTAAATCACTCTTTTGTTAACACCTAGATATCATTATTTTTAATAATAATTTGTAAATACTACATCTAAATAAAAAATATATATTTAAAGTGCCCTGTAAACGATCAAATTTGCTTGACAAATTTGTTTGTCAAACTTCACGTTTTCATCAAAGATTGTTTGACAAACGCCTCTAACACAGCAGTACACTATCAAATAATTTGACAAACATGTAAAATTTGACAAACAATTTGATCGTTTTCAGGGCACTTAAGGATGAGGCCTAATCGTTGATATTACCTACTATTATTCTAAAAAGGAAACCTACGCCTAACCTATACAGTATACACTAATATATTGGATTGTTTGTTTATTTAAGTATTTTCTGAGCAACTTTTATAACTAGTAACTTAATAGAGAACAGCATAAAATATTTATCCCACTAACTCGGGAAACAGTTGAGCAGCTGACAATACAAATCTTGCAAATTGACAGTTGTCACAAAGCTTGCATACCCACACTATATTAATGAGTTGCCGCATTCACGGAGCTATTGTTTTTAGATCTATTTAGTATTGGTATCTAGTCGGTCGCAGCAAGATCAATCATTTATCTAACAAATTTCACAATAACAATAATAATCATTTACATGTTTTCAAAAAATAAATTATAGAATACAGATAAAGTTTCACGCAGTAGCACAGCTTCAAAAGAAGTTAGATTGCATTCAATGCAATAATTTTTAAAATTGGTCGAGTTTTTAGTTTTTTCGTTACAAATATTAAGAAATACAAAAATATAAATCTTTCCCATTTTTTATATTAGTATATATATAGTACATAGAGTATAGTTTATGTATATATAATAGTATACCTGTATAGAATTGTTCTTTGAACACGATGTCGATAATTGTGAATATGTATTTCCAAAAAATTATAAACAAAACTCCTCAAACAAAGCCCGCGTTTATCAATTAATAACAATCGAATTTTTTATCCTTACAGAGTAGGGAGCTACGAGTTATTACACAATATTAAAAGAAAAAATATAAATTGGACTATATTCATTAAAAAAATAACCTAATCGATGCTGTATAACTTACTAAATATCTTTTAATTTTATAGAATTGTGCTCATCTGTGTTATTAAGTTTATGGCATTTCGAAAGTAAAAGCCAAAATTATATTTTATATTGCAGGTGCTCCTAGAAGAAATAGTCTAAGTCCCATTTAAATTGGTTCGTTCCGGTCCACGAGATTTTGAATTTGGTTCTCGAGATGTGCTACAGTAGATATGCTCTTACCATTTTTAGAAGTAAAACTAGTTACTTGTATCAAAAAACGAATTTTGGGTTCTTTTTTATTTTATACAGATTTATAATATAATTCCCTTTCCATTAAAATTCAGAGACAAATCTACATAGAAGGTGCCGACGGAGCCAGTAAACTACGCAGACATAAAGCTCAATTCCTACCCATAATACCTCGTCACATCCACATTTTCATATTCATTGACCGTAAAAATATTTTCTATTTTGCGAGATTGAATTTTGCTAACATTGTTTATAGGCGTGCTTCAGGTAGGTCCCATGAATTTTATTTTATGGCGACTTGGCTACACTTTCCCGATATAAAGGTTAAGACATAACACCAGCGGAAAAGTGTAGTAATTAAATCCAGAAATCTCAACCATGAACGAACAATCGAAATGATTACAAAATGGTGCAATCGAATATCATTTGAAATTTGTTGATCAAAATTGCAATACATTCACTTGAACCCAACTTTTCACAAAATTGGCAGTCGCTTTTTAAAAATGCTTAAAAATTAATAAAACAATGTACTACAATTTTAAAAGACTAGGTTTTACGAAAAAGGAGATGTCCAAATAATCTACTGTAAAAAGGGTAGTTTGATAAATATTAACAACAATTTGAAGATAACAGATTTGATAGAGCAATGCGAGATTTGAACATCTATTTGGAGATATTTTTTATACTTGACAGTTAAGGTTTATTTTTTACGATTATCGCTAATCGTTCTCTGTAAAGTCTCACCCTAAACGGTCACCGTCAAATTGTGTCCGTCATCTTACGCAGTGACTATTGTCAATTATTAAAGCGAAAGTTTTGTGATAAGGGATATTATGGAGTTTACTCTATTGTTTCAATCAAAAATAAATTGGTTTGGATGAGTGCGCACTGAAAAATACACATATTAAATAATCTATTTTATTTATTGTGACGTTATAAGAGTAATCGAATTTTAGATAATAGTTTTTATTGAATCGTCAAAAATATATAAGCAGTGAAAAATTAATTTAGCACAAGCATGAATTAGTAGAATTAATTACGTGAGTTGGACGTGAAATAATTGTGTATTATCATTACCAGAGATTAGCCGGCTAATCAATATGGCTAATTAATAGTAACTTGATTGAATCCAAGCGTAAACATCTAGGACTTGTGTCATAATTAAATATTGCTTTAAAAATTAATATCAACCAATTTTCAACAAGGTTTAAAAAGAGTGGTTCGTAATTTGAGATTGTTTGCTTTTGTTACTCAATTAATCCGCAAATTCTAAAATCGTATAATATTATTTTCAGGCTTAAAGCTTGAAATATGTATATTGCTTGGGTCATTTTTTAAGCTTCGACGAATAAAAAAGAGTGTTATGAATGAGACGTATCTGTGTCTTTGTGACTTTGTGTCATCTTCTCTCTTAAACGGAGCGACTTCGATGCGTTTTATTTTTGTTTGAAAGCTGAGATGATCGAAATGGACCTTAGCAATAATTTATGAAAATCTGTTCAACCATTTATGAGGTATTTTTATAATAATCACATCAGAAGTGTTTGTAATTGTCTTCAATCACGCTTGTTTTTGTAACAGTTGCTTGAAAAGCTAAAGTAGGGGTCCACTTTTAGCGCGCAATCAGGGATTTACTGTCAAAGGTTCAATACGTCCAACCACATATACTAATGTCTCTGTGTGGCATGAAGCAATCGCATAAACAGAACGTCTTTGGCTCAGTAATTTAGGTCCATAGTGAACGTCATCGCCATTGTCCGACCGGATGATATCAGTATACAGTTAATATACTAGAGGTGTATATGTAATCCGATTAATACAGCTTTTGTGTTTAATGAGTTAGTTATTAGTTAATAACTTAGTATTACACAACTGCCAGTTATGGGCAACAATGGATATTAATTATTCGGATACAAATATATTGTTGAAATCTCATACAAGCGTCTAAGTATCTTTGTATCGTCACTACAAGAGTAATTGCCATTTTCGCCTCCATTACCTAAGCTTCGAAAATTGCTAAGTGTCTCAAAGCCTATGAGATAGGCTGATATTCATACTAACAGCGTTACTTTCACCTTTGCAAAGTAGATAGTACTCCAAACTGTTTCTTTTTTTTATAAACATTTGTTACGATGAATATATATATAGTCAACATCAAAAAAAGTATGTAGTTACA
The DNA here is from genome assembly GCA_912999735.1 of Aporia crataegi. Classification (NCBI taxonomy): domain Eukaryota; kingdom Metazoa; phylum Arthropoda; class Insecta; order Lepidoptera; family Pieridae; genus Aporia; species Aporia crataegi. The sequence continues at coordinate 2,810,274 of OU538742.1, forward strand.
AAAGTAAAAAATACTAATACAGCAAAAGTAATAGTAGCTGTTTCAATATATATATATATTATTTTTTGAAAATCAACTATCGTCAGTCTGAATGTCAAAGAAAAGTAGGGATTTCAACCTTACTGTCATGAATGAAAAATCTTGGAAATATTTTAAGCTAAGATTAGGTTCGTGAAAATTGCCAATAAACAGTTAAATAAATAAAAAATAAAAAATAAATTAATTCACTTGCGAAGACATTTCAATAAACTTTTAATAGTGTAATGATTTAAAAAATATATAGTTTATACACAATATATTTATCGTATTTAAGAATATTTAAAAACCATATAACTCATACTTATATATAGGAGAAAAAATTGTCCAATTGACTTACTTTTGAATGTGATTTTTGAATTTAACTTAATATTTAATAATAATTAGATAAACATCTAATTATTAGTAATTATTCTAATAAGTCAATTGAAGGTAGTATTTCAATTTAGCATAAGTAAATATAAAGCAGCAATTCCTTCGAAAGAGTAGCTGATTGCCTTCATAAAGTTCAACATAAAATGTAACTAAAAAATTATATCAGAAATAAAAGACAATAAGAATAATTGAATACGGGAACAGTTGTTATTAAAATTGGATTTGTATTTCAAACAATGTCAAAGAACGTAATTAATTATTTGCAGATGACGTCGGGTGGCGGGCCTAGTTCCCATAACGAGTGTGAAAGCTAAATTGCCCTCATTTTTGGTAAAGCACGAATTTCGAGTTAACTACTTGTTGTGAAGAGTTACTGAAGACAAAAAGGCATTTAGACAATTTTGGGAATTATAACGAGATAAGGGGTGAAGAGTTTTTGGAAAAGAAACGAAGAAACACTCGTACCACTTCCATATAGGAAATATCAACAATTATTGCTTAAAGTTATTATCAGAAGTGATATTATTTTCACAATATAATTTTAACCCTAACATGTACAATCTTTATTAATAATGAAATCTTAAAAAATCTCTGTTTGTTCAGCTTATTTTAGACCGGTAAGACCGATTGAAAAGAGGTTTTCATATATCTATTTCTTTCTGAGCTTTTATGACCGCCCTTTGTGAAGATTTTGATTTTTAAACTTACAGGCTTAAGCTGCTGAACCGGTATATATTAACGTAGAAGATGTAACGAAAACTAACAAAGTATAATCGTAGACAACCTATATCTGGTGGTATTAAAACTATGTGTCTCTAAACTACTTTTATGCTAGCAAAAAGTAGTTTTTAAATACTTTGACTCGTGTAATTCATAATACCCTCACTTCTATTGTAATACCCACCCTCGCAATCAAAAACGAAGACTTCTGACGAAATAAAACCAATCCTATTTGATAAAATTAAGAATCATTTGACACAAAAACTTAACCGTATAAAATTAATGATGTGGAAAAGGGAAGATCATCTTTCATCAAGTTCGTAATTCATTTTTCCATCGTCAACGGATGGATTGGCTACCTGTTGAGGAGAACGTGAGAAAACGACATCTCAGACGATTTATAGCTCCTCATGTTTACATTCTGTCATACAACCTTCCTCACGTACGCGTAGGTATAGAAAATATTTAAAACTCAAATAGTCACTTTAATACCTTGCTATTTTTAACTATACTACAATATTTTGGGTATTGATATGCGATTTTTAACACCACCGTAAAAGGGAGTGTGACTTTTACGTTTCCATGTGTCTGTGTATGCTTTTCTGTGACATCGTTGCTATTAAACGAAGGGACCCATTTTGTTGCGATTATTTTTTTTGTTTGAAAGGGTCACCTACGAAAAAGATGGATTAATAAAGATCATATATTCATGAATAATTTTTATTTGTAATTATCATTTAATCAATTGGCATCAGTTAATGTTCACTTGTTATTATATTTATTCAAGTTGTTTAAGATACACCTGTGGAGGCAGCTGAATTTAAAGGGTGGTTGTGCATATGATGCCTTAAGAAACAACGCTTATTGAAGTGATATTGTTATACGATAAACGATATGCATAATAATCATCGTCAGCGCACATTCAAGATAAATGGGCTGGGCATTATGTAAATATGAAGAAAGCGATACGTAAATGGAGATCGAGATTTTTAATTCTGAACAGCATTGTTGTTTTGATCTGTAGGTAACTAATAGCGCTCCCCTCATTCGTTATCTACAAAAGAAAGCCTTGCTATTCAGGAACCTTATTAGAAATCGTACAACAATCAACCTTACCAAATAGGTTCCTAGCAGTGCAATTTTGATGTTGCTTTTCATTATACAAAATTAACATTGTGTTTAAACATGTTATTCAGAATAAATAAATATGTTTTTCTAATACAATATCGGTTTATACATATAAACTTATCGTATTTTTCTAAAGTTGTTACAAATGAATTCAAAACTTTGTAAAGCCATCATCTTAAACAAGTAATTTTTTGGTTAATCAACAGTCAAATCCGTTTTGTAAAAATTAACAAATAATGCCTAACTCTTATCACCAGCCTTTTTATAACATATTATGTAGTTAGTTTATAAACACTTATTTCCAAGTTAATAAAATATCGATCTTTCATTTCGTTTCAACCTAAACGTTTATTCGGTAAATCAGGTACATTTGCGACTTATGTTTTCTTCACTAATTCTACAGTTCAAAGCAAAATATCACGATAAAAGCTTTTTATATGAGGAAAACTTTCCATAATACGAATACATTTCTCAGGTTTATAGTCTTGAAAGTCGCACAAATCTTCAGACGCCCGCATATTTAACATAAACAATACACAACTGACAAAGCCCATCCAAGTTATTAGCAATCCTTTTTAAATTATATTCAAGCTTGACAAATGAAGTAGGGAGCAGGTGCAGAGTGTATTTCGTAGTAAGGATTAGCTGCTTCTGTATATTCAGCCTCTCATACATTGAAGTTATAGACATTCGCACGACTTGAACAATATTTTAAGGTATAATAATCATACATTAATCTTATAAATTATCCTACTAGTGTAGATATACTTAATTTTATGACTTTCACAAGAAGACTTTTTACGAAAAATACACAATATAATATGTAACATTCAAATTCCTAATTAATAGAAGAGTACCTCTCAGTTTTTTGATCCGTAACTAACAGCATAATATGACCATATTGTTAACCATATTTTTCTTATTATCACGAGTAAAAAGGATTTAGAAATATTACCTTTATGATACTAATGACATTTAAATTATAAATTTATTATTTTTGCTTTCCATCAAAAATGTAACAAAAGAATATCAAAAACATATTTTTAAAATGTACACATGCAATAAGTTTAAAAACTATAAATCCGTCATATGAATGTTGAAAATGGAATCTCCAATTCCATTAGCAGCGTAAAATTTTTATTTTATAATCTATAAAGGATTACTTGAAGCTAAAGGAGATAGAATCTTTAATTAACATGTAGATATTATTACTTACTTGTTAATTAAACGTCCTGTAAACCCCAATGGAGTATTGAGAAGGGATATTTCTACATCTCTTTCACTAATCGTTTTCTTTGGAGGTAAATATGAGCCTCCCCAACCGAGATTTGCTAACCGACATTTGAAGCCGGGAATGTTTGAAGTATGAACTACTTTACTAGGGAGGCGTAGTAGTGGTAATAGAGATTTTTAGAATGAATTTATAAAATCAAATATATATTTTTTATAAATTAGCGCAGGCTCTATACTTTATTGTAGGTTTTATTCTGCCATGACTATTGTAATAAAATTGTTTTGTAAGTTTCAATGATTTAGCGCACTTCACAAATAAATATTTAATTGTAATCAATGAATTGGGTATTGTGGGCGGAACTGACTCTGACTGAACTGTAAAACCGCCTCCATGCGCCGCCCTAATAAGATTAATAAGTAAAGCTTTAATTACATATTCACAAATAACTTAAAATAAAATGTTTATTTGCAATGTTAAAATAATAAAGTTTCGTTATATCATCAGATAAAAACAGACAAGTTTTATTTTTTAAGCGACTACGGTGAAGCCTAAGAGAAATGCTATGAAATACAGCTTCATCATAATTAATATGTCCTCGTAACTTTTCGATGTACCAACTAGCTACGCAACGACTGGGTCTATTTTAAAAGAACATACAATATCAAATAGTATCTGTGAAAAGTATTGGAGTATTACACAAATTCAGTAGTTACCGTAGCAAAAATAGCTACTAAATTATAACTATTCTTAGGCTATTTCAAATACCACAAAATTCTTTATAAGTCACTTGAGATCAGATAGATTATAATAAATATTTATAAAAAAATATTTTCTGAGTACTCAAACGTGACTGAAACAATTAACTTTTCTCTCAAATCTAATTTTGTGAAAATAACGACGACTGTAAAATAGTCAATAAAATGTGATGATGCAATTGTACAATTTATTCATTTATTTGAGATAAAATTAATTTGATAAAATGAGATAAAGCACCTATTTAATCCTAATGTTAATGTATAGCATAGAATTATTGGAAATAGTAAACACAATCTATATTATATTCTGTGAAGTATCATGTCAGCTGTTGCAGCATGTCAGCATGTCAAGATAAAGACAATCACACTATAATGTCATTTGACGTTTGACCGATGTCATTCTATGTCAACTTATTCCTATTTGCTCTTTGTGCTTCGCTGTATTAATATTCAAATAAATCTTATAAAATCACTGAATCTTTTTCACATTATAATCCTATTTTATTCCAACAATATTAACACACAGTACCTCTAAATATACTTCTATAATTTCACTTCTTTTAAATGCTTTATAAATCCTATTCACTTGCAATGTAAATTGATAACAACTAACGATATTAATTTTCCGTCGCAGTACATAAAGGGAAACGTTCAGATAGTTTAATAAGTACGTAAAGTTAAGCCGATTACGCGGGTTCATGTAGCGAGATTGCATTTAATTGCCAATTACGACAGATTTATTCAATACTCACTTTATCCAGTGTAAAATTAATTTTATATCACCAATACGAGTAGGTATAATAATTAGAAGTCGTTTAAAACTGATTACAACGGGATTTTTGTTAAAAATTAGATAAAAAAATTATTTTTTCTTAGCGATATATCTGTCTTTATACTTTTACTCAAAAAAGGTTCTTATAAGTATGAATTTGTTTCTATATTTCCTTCGTTAAACATTAACGTGGCTTATAAAAAAAGTTTCACAATATAATGTTGCAGAACAAAACAAAAGTCAAAGCAAAAGATTATAAAATCAATCATCGCGGTCCCAAATCGTTTTCCCACTTAACTCACATAGCCCTGCGTCTCAACGGACACACATTAGATCCCGACGTCACATTTTGATAAAGGTACGGGAATTAGGATCAAGCGATTTAGAAAACGACTGAATCGAATAGTTAATAAATCATTCAATAAACTCGAGGACAGATTGTTGACTAAATTTTACAGATCATTAAATAAAAATGTTTTAATAGTACGAGTAGGTATATTATTTTAGCTAATTTTGGTGTACTATTCACTTGTTCCAAGACCAGCAACATAATATCTGTGGTGTGGTTACTAAGTATATAAAACAAAATCAAGTTATAGTTAATTGACAGTTGAAGCGATTTCTATGAATTTATATATTGAATAAAACTAAAATCATGACACACAAATTATTTTTTTGAAAATGTATGAACATATGTATAATGTGTTTTATTACGCAAATAAGAACAGCATAATTTTTAAGATGATACTTTACTCCGAACATATTCACGACAGATGTTATAAAGAAAAAAATTAGTAATTTTGTTTGTAGTGAATAAATTCGAAAACTAGAGGAAATTTTTTTTAGTTTTCACTAATAAGGAAATAGGCTCTTTCTAAGAGACATAGGCTTTACTATATGTGCCCAGGCGGACGAAGTCGCAAGTAAAATCTAGTGTTATAGAGAACAAAGACAAATAGCATATCTGTAATCTTGTTTGTCAACGATGTTTTATCTTTTAGCCCTTTATTTTCAAATGCTTGGTTTATTGTTTTATTTCTAGAAACTAAATCGTTCTAACAGCTTATACATGTGTTATTAGTATTTAAACCATAATAAATTATATATAAATAACCAAAGCCATTTGGCTGACAGTGTTCTCGGAATCGAAATACAAAGTGAACAAGACAGGTATTTCTAAAAAAATATTTCACGTGTGTCTATGTACGTCTATGTGTCTGTTTACGAAATCGTAGCTCCTAAACGAATGTATCGATTTTGATGTCTCTTTCTTTCTTTGTAAGCTGACGTGACCGGGATGGATCTATTTAAGTAAATATTCTTTCTTTGTAATCATCATTTCGAGGGGTTTTTTAACAGTCTTCAATTGCTTGTTTAATGTAACAACTTCATTCGCATTTACTATACGGCAGAAGATATTTCAGATATTTTTAGAAGAATTTTACATTTGTATTTATTTTATTCAAGACATAATGGGAACCTCTCTACAAAGTCTGCAAATTTCTTTGTATTTCAAACATGAGATTTATATACGAGTAGGCGCCGGCAAACTGAATAAATAAATATATTATGTATAATACTCAACAGTATAATGTTAAACTACTTTGAAATTCACGTTACCTAACTTAAATATTTACGAATACTCGTAATTATTCAGTAAGTTGGATTTATACTTCGGTACCTACATAGATTTAATATTTCGTATGATGTAAAAGATTACATTAAATGGAATTATTTACATTATGAATTAATTTTGTGTTTGAGATTTTGTTAAGGTACCATTAACGAAATAACATTTTTATGTTTATTTTGTTTTGATTTTATTCTTTGATTGATGTTATTCTGACATTATGGTCATGGAGCATTCGAATGTCGATATATCTTTCAAAACGTAGGAATAAATAAAAATAGAGTTAAGTAAGACAAAAGAAACAAAAATCAAGAACAGATTAGAGTAAGACCAATTTTTACATATTATGTTTTACAAGATCATTTTTCCTGGACCTTTTTACCTACCTTCAGGTGATCAACTTCCTGTGGCTACTCAAAGGAAATTTTTATTTTCCCTCGATATTCGAAGCCAAAACCTCTGTACATAACACGCATAACTACTTTACATTTTAATTATATTAATTTAAACAATAAAATGTAATATCTAGTCAAGCCAAGAAGGATTGTATTTCTATAAAAGCAATATCTTATATATAAAATTCTCGTGTCACAATGTTAGTTACCTTACTCCTCCGAAATAGTTATACTGATTATTACCAATTTTTTTTCAAACCCTCCTTGTGATAAGGGTAGCCCACTCGAAAAATATTTTTTTTTCATATAAGCAAACATGTTGAACAAAAACGAGTAATATTTTTGAATCGCAAAATGAATTGGCAAAGTTTTGAAGGTAGTGAGAAAATTCTCGTTGGGCGCATTAAAATATGTAAGGAAAATAAATGGTCTGCCGAAGTAACGAAGTGTAACATACCTAAAGGACCCTTGGGGTACGTTAGTTTAGGGATGTATGCATAGAGTATTGTTATTTGTAAGAAAATCTGAGTATTTGCTAAAGGGATTCGGAGCTTTGTTCCCAAAAACTATCGGATAATTGGATTAATCCGAGATTATTGCTATAAGATGTCGTCATCAAAGGACTGTTAACGCTAAGAGATTTTCCAGCTTTGGAAAAGGGCAAATTTAAGCTATATCAAGTAAAGAAAGCAAAAAACCTTCAATAGTCTTAAAGTTTACAGATTTTAAGGATAGAAATTCACAAGTGTAAAATTTGGAATTCCTCTGAACTTTGTTCTGTTTAAGAATGTTCTATGGAAAAATATTAGATATGCCTATAATAGGTAGTAGACTCGACCTTGTTTCAGTAATAAATAATACTAAAATTTTACCCATTTCTACCAAAAATTCACTATGAAATTACATTGTTACATTAAGGACCTACACGTTACATTGTATTATGCAAATTTAAAAATTGTATTTATATACTTCAAAGATTATAGATAATTTAAAAATGAATATAATTAGCCACTTATATACTCTCTGATACTTCTCGACTCAATTTAAAGCCATAAGACGAACATTTTTGAGGAGTTTAGCGAGATGTTTAAGCAAACCCAATTACGTTGAAGACTTCAGAAGTCAAAAGGATGAAAAAAATGTATAACTTATTTACTTTAAGTGCTCTTTAGGAATATATTTCACTCTACATATGTTTTTTTAACCCTTAAAAAAGACACACAATCACATAAGTACATCTTAATGTATGTGAGTCTGTGAATACACACACACAGCCAAACACAGGCTCAAATATCGTAGATCAGGTATCGTACATCCTCAACAAACGGACCGATTTGATATGGTTGATTTGTTTGAATGTTGATGTGATTGAGATTATATTAGATTGAACATTATTAAGATACTTGTTCAATGTAATTTGTGTGTGGCAGATTAATTGTGTGAATTCCCGAAATCATTAGAGGGTCATGGGGCAGACATATTTCCGTATCTGTTCCGCTGATCGTTTTCTTTACAGGCAAGTTGGTGATCAGCCTTCTGTGCCTACCCAACTGAAACATTCAATTGTTTCCCCGGGATTCGAACCCACGACCTTCGGCGCAACAACTAGACGCGTAAACCACTTAGCCAGGTGGGTGGTATCGTACAAAAAGAAGCATGTAATTTTCTGTTGTTGTCTACTTTTAATAATGTACCTAATACTGTTAGATTTCTATTTAGTATAGTCCATCAAATATGTACCAACAGACTTCAGACGTATTTTATAGAGAACGTAGGTGGAAACACAAAGTTTGTACGTAAGATCATGAGATTAATTAAACGTTAATCCGGGGTTTCCTGTCAAGATGCGAAACTACGAGTTTAAGCTCGCATATATTATATTCCTGAATTTGAGTTAGTTGCGAAGGTTAGGGCAATTGATGAGAACTGCTGATACTTGTAATTAGTGAATGATAATGTTATCAAAAATTTGAAAAAACACCTCAATAAGCCTATTTAAGTCATATATTTAATCACTTTCCTTAAATAAATACCTTCTTATTAAAAATTATTAAAAAAAACTATCTTAACGTGAACTAAAACTAAAATAAAACCAATTATAATACCAAAATGAATAAAGAAGGAAACTATTTATTTATTTTTATTTAATTTAGATGAAAGGCCATTATTATGACTTTACCATATAGAATGGAAATTCTGTTTTTTTTTTTTTTTTTTTTTTTTGTTGCTAAATAATTCAATAATTAATCTTTATTTTGATTCTTAAAATGCGAACTTTTTTGAAACAGATAGTTAGTCTGTTTTAAACTTCAGTAAATTAAGAAATAAAAGTAATTAATATTTTTATAAACAACGCCATCTATTCATACAACTACGTACTACTAATAACTTGAGTTGGAACATTTCTCACAACCCATTCGAACACGACCGCTCTTTGATGTTGCGATTAGCGCCAGTAGTAATAGTTTTGAACTAAAAAGTCCCTTTACCTGAAACAACAAAGAAAAATGATTTAAAAAAACGCTTATTTTATGGTTATTTACTAACATTTTTTTATTTATAAGCTTGTTTCGCAAGCCACACAATTCGGGACAATTTCAAAAAATCCCTCAACATGTTAATCACAAATAAAAATATATCTTATAGAATAATGAACGAATCTTCAAAAATTGTAAGCAAGATCTCTACTTCCCGACAGCTTTCAAACATAAAAACTGCATTATAATCGATGTCTTCATTTAGTAGTTACGTTATTAACACAGACACGTTAATCTTAAAACACATGTCTTTAAGCATCGGGTTAAATAATTTAAAATAATAATATATATGAGATATAAATATATATATAAGATTTTAAAATACTGATTAAAACGATAAAAGCGTCTAGGTCCGGTCAATATTGCTGACCAAAAATAACAAAACAAATAAATAACTCTTCCCTTTTTTGATGAATAGAAAAAATAAGTAAATAAGCTTAGGTACATCCCATTTCCAGACATATTCCATCTAATACGTGTAAACGTATTAAATAGAATGTGTCATCATAAACGTAAGATTGTGATGGGCAAAATTCCGTCACCATACATCATCAACTACGTATTGATGGAATGCGTCCGGAACCAAGCTGAGAGGAGCAACGTGTCTTTAACACTTAGACTGCCATGACGGTCACGGTGTGTCTGCCAGTAACTTTACTCATTGAGCCATGCCAAAATTTCAAAAACCGCCATATGTTTTTTTTACAGTTATAGGTAGTAAGCAAAAATACACAGCAAACGTGAAAAGAAGTCTGAATTGTATTTTGTTTTCCTTGAATGTTAACTGACGGACACCAGCGTCCGTCACGGCCCCAGCGTAAGTCACCCCAGTTTTCCTTTCGCAGGAGCAGCGCTGGTCACATTGTCGGTCATTTTTTAACTACATTCATATTATTTTTATTGGTACAAAAACAACGTTTTTGTTTAGAACTCAGAATAAGTTAATCTGATGTGGGAATGGTACTAAATTATCCAACCCGTGTTCTGGGGGAAGGGGGAAGTATGATCTAAGACCTGTCGAAAGCTTTTCTCCAGGCCGCCTATCGCCTCAGATCCCTGCCTTTAACTCAGGCTTTTATTTAGTTTATTAGGTTATTTAGGTAACATGCAGCTTTAGGTTGTATAAGGGTACTATAGTGCTGGCATAACCTACGCGTTAAAAAAATTTAAAATCATAGGAATAAAAACATCCCCTTGTAGTTAATAAGTCATCTGCGGTACTTTAAATTGAAAGCTTTGCTTAATAAACATTTCTAACACGTAGGCATGGCTATAATAATTATCGTGAGTATGTGTAGTTAAAGCTCAATGACTCCATATAATTAATATTCTAGACAGCGAGCATCCGTCGCTAGCAACAATTATTCACACCCAACATTTGGAATAACATCCGAAATCACGAAGTTTTACAACATAAAAGTTGTGTAAATAATGCCTTTAATATTAATATATATTAAATAGTTATAAAATATCTTTAAACGTAAATAATTATTATATTTATTTTTAAAATAAGCATATTTTAAATATTTAAGTCACTAAACCTTTTAAATAGATTAAGCCCGTTTATTTATTACAAATTTTACAATTACTTAACGCCTAAAGGACGTTTAATCTGTTCAAAGTGTTTTTTGTGTCTCTTGCCTTCAAATGGCAAATGAATTTGAAAAAAGGCGATAATCAACATATAATAACAACAATAACTACATATTCATTAACAGACTTCAAAAAAGGAGAAGGTTCTCAATTCGACGGTTTTTTTATGTTTGTTACCTCGGAACTTTCGACTAGCTGAACCGATTTTGATGATTCTTTTTTCTTTGAAAACTGGTGCATCTCGTGTGGTGGAAGTTTTAGAGTTACAATTCGAAGTCGTTTTTTTTTTTTAATTATTACAAATCATAAATAAGAACCATCTCGATCACTTCAGCTTTCATCAAGAGGTATTCATAAAACCAAAAGCAAGTATAGTCAAGGTAAATCTGTAAATCAACATACACTGCAGAATTAGCCGGCCATACTGTGCCGGTAAACAATGTATCGGTGTGTTCTGAAATGCCGAGTCAGCAAGCGTGTCAGCATTGTACACAATATGCACCCGGTGTGCTGTGTTCCAGCTTAACATTGCTATTTAATATACCTAGGCGTTATATTGAAAATGACATTGTCTTAATAATTAATACTAGCTAAAAATTGATTTCATATTACCTACAACCATACCTCCTGTCACAATTATTATATATACTTACTAGGAGGTCTCCACCTTGCTATATAATTATGTAAAAGCTTAAAAGAAAATAAACATTATTTTTATTCTTATACGACGCGAAGTGCAAATACATAGAGCAAATAACAGACAGCTGAAATCTATAATTACGTTCTATATAAAAGGGTTATTAAATTACATCAGTCCCATCTCTTGAAATTTAGCCACAATTTAATGTTAATGGTTTAAATAAAATATTAAGCTCTTATAAACTCAATAAGCTCTTAACAATCAGGTGTATCTACGCACAGCTAACGAGATGACGCAGGTAATATAAAAGGCTGCCTCTGCAAAGTCAAGACGGGCCGCTACTTGTAATTTCTAATTTGTAATCTTATATAAATTTTCGTCTCAATTTTGGTTAAGAAGACTATTAACTGTCGTGAATGAAAAGATAAAATCATATCCTAACATTCAGTTAGACGAAATGGACATAAGTTTTTAGTAAAATTCAATAATAATCTTATAAAGTAACCATATTAAACGCCACGATAAGAACTTATTGTAAGAGAAGCAAAAAAAATTCGGTTTATTTTTACACAATTAACTATTCCGGCTTCGAAAATATTCTACTTAAAAAGATACTTCAGATAAAACAAAGTCGAACTTTTAAGTTGTTTTTACGAAGTTTGTTTTTAAAACATAGCTTAAGTATCGATTATCGGATTATTTATTAATATGTTTATTTATATCACACTTAATTTGAATACAAAGTAATTATAAGACGACATATTGGACCTTATTACAAAACATGGACTAAAGATGTTTCAGTATTGGTTGCTAGTATACACGTCTAACGTTCATACAAAAATGAGGTTTTTTTTCTGGTAACAAACCCGGCCTATCTTTAAACCGCGTTTTGGAATAAGGCAGATTGTCGTTTGTTCTGTGAGAAATGTGTACATCTATACCTACATGTATACAGGTAAATAAAACTGGAGTGTCTGTTTGTAATACTAAATTATCCGCTTTTTACTAAATGCATATGGATGTATATATACGGTACATTTAATATACCAAAATATTTTTTTTTACAATTTTTGTCTGTCTGTTCGTCCCGGCTAATCTCTGAAACGGCTGCACTGACTTTGACGGAACTTTCACTGGCAGATAGCTGATGTAATAAGGAGTAACTTATGCTACTTTTATTTTAAAAATGAATATAAATAAAAAATAATAAAAATAACTATTTCGCGCGGACGAAGTGCATAAATACATATCTATTATTATTTTGCTGTTTGCTATTTTTATATTTGCTACTACACATCACTTTACGACGAAATTAACTCGGGTAAAACCGCGAGTCACAACTAGTTCTATTATAAATTTTGTAATGAGTGTATTAAAACAATAATATTGATTATGGTTTCTTATAAATATCTGACTGGTAAGTAGGTACACACACGTTTCATAAAATAAGCAATTGCTTTCAAGATAATTGAAATCGCTTCTTCAACAAAATTCCTTACAACGAAGTACAAACATTATCAATAAATTTTAAGTAAATCTATTGTAATTAAAGTAATAATAATAAAAAAATAAAAATAAAAATAGCTATGACTATTCGTTAAGGCTTATTATTGTTCAGCAATCACACAGTATGTACTCATTACATTTCTAATTTACATTATAAAGGTATTGTCACAGACCTCCCTCGAAACACGCGAAATAGACGGATGACGTTCAGTGTGATAGGGCGAAGCCCGCGTATCACTCCGCCACTGGTCTATGACAGCTCTGATAAGAGCTGACCAGCTTTTATTTCGGTGCCTCGACCGACAGTAATTAAAAGGCTTGACGTTCCGAAGTAGCTCTGAAAAGAGCTAGCCAATTAATACTGCGGCGTCCCGGTAGGTAGTGGCCTCGACGTAAATGCCGAACAGTTTTCTCTATGCTGGTGCTGTCCGGCCCGCACACCCTGCTATGTGCAATAAGTCGACGTAGCCAGTGAGGGGTGTAGAGGGGAGAGGGTTATGGTAAGGAGGTGAGGGGTAGAGGGGTAAAGGGTAACTGGGAATTTTGGATACTTGGAATTTAAAATAATAAAAAATAAAAATATAACTTCTTCTAGGTAGGTAGCCTTAGGTAGGTACTTTACAATTAACACTCACGATTTAGCACAATTCAGCGCACACAAATTACAGAAAACGGGCGCAGCTTACCTAGGCCGCCAGTATACTGCGACGAGAGCTGCGACCGCCCCTTTGTTTTTTAGACGTTTTTTATTACAACTTTCTCTAACAAAGGCACCCCTTAGACCATTTATTTTCCTTTCAAATAATGCATACAATTATAGTTTTTACACATTCAGGTAGATCTTTCTATTATCTAGCTAATGGTACATAACACGTTACACATAAATGGAGGCTACATACAATATTCTTTGTTAAAGGACATCTTTCACCCGCCTATTGTACTAATGTTGCCGTTCACGGGCCATTCACTAATTACTCTTTAGTTATATAAAGAGTCCTTTAACACCATTATGTAGCCCCTGCTGCATTATACAATCTGAAACAGTCGTAAACATAAGGAACAATACAAATGAGTCGTAAAAACCGTTCGAAACTAAATTACACAAAAAACATTAAATAAAACCCTATTAGAGACAAAGTAATATTTTTAAACCTATTTTTACCTACCTATATACTGCCTACCACCGAAATATCACAAATTAATTGATATAATAAAAAGTTTATTTTATTATATATTTTACATACTTTGCGGGACGCCCTCACACCGCGCCCGCTATTGGCTAATGATTTTACACGTGCGTTATACAACACACACACACACACAGTACTCACACAGATCTAGCTATTAAAAATGACGCTCGTAAAGCCACATCGTCGGGTTTGACCCATACCTATTAAAATTACATATATCAAAACTATCTATACCTAGCGTATATATGATTCAAAATTACGTCTAACTAGATAAACAATTTTTTATGACATTCTACATTTACTTTATGTAGTCGCCGACATTCTCCCCTTCTGCGCAGCACTCCCTCTTGTTACGGCGACTCCGTTGCGGGAACCAGCAGCACGATCTTCGATGCAGGCCGGCGCAGCACGCCACCCTTTGTCGCCACGTCGACAATCCTTGTTCTTCCGTCTGGCCCGGGGTAAGTTTTGTGAATTCTTCCTCGCGGCCAGGTGCACCGCGGAAGAGTGCGGTCAACAATGATGACCACGTCGCCAGGCTGCAGGTCAGCCCCGGCTCGTCCATCAGTCTTCCGTGGTAGCAGCGTGGGTAGGTATTCGCGAAGCCATCTTCGCCATAGGTGGTCTGCTAGCTGCTGCACTGCCTTCCAGTCTTCTCGGCCGACAGGTCGTGCATCTGAAAATATACCGATGCGCGCTGCTCCGCAAGATCTACCTATAAGAAAGTGATTGGGGGTCAGCGCCTCTTCTTCTGCGTTGTCTGCGATGTTGGTGAGAGGCCGCGAATTAACCATATGTTCGGCCTCTAGCAGCAGGGTTGAGAGGACCTCCTCTCGGGGGTGTCGGTCTTTCAGTGTGGCGCTCAGCGCCGTCTTGATGGAGCCCACTAGACGCTCCCACGCGCCTCCCATGTTAGGCGCGCCGGGTGGAATGAACTTCCATCGCACGCCGATCTTCTCTGCCTCTGTCGCGAGCTCGTCTTCTTTCAGGGTCTGAAGCGCTGCCTGCAGCTCCTTGTTGGCTCGCACGAAGTTCGTTCCGTTATCTGAATAGAGAATTTTGGGAGTACCTCTTCTGGCGGCGAATCTTCTCAGTGCCAAGATGGTCGAATCGGTCGTCAGGCTTGGCACCAGTTCCATGTGGACTGCCCTTGTTGTCAGGCAGGTGAATAGTGCGCCCCATCTCTTCTCTCTTCGTCTGCCAACGGTGACCGTGAGTGGCCCGAAGTAGTCCACTCCTGTGCAGGTGAAGGGATGAGCGCCATGTTGCAGTCTCTCGGGCGGTAGATCGCCCATCGGTGGTACTGCGGGTCTGCCACGCGTCGCCTTGCAGTGTTGACAATGCTGCTGGATACTGCGCAGCACTGATCGCAGCCCGATCAGCCAGTACCTCTGCCGGATTTCATTCATCACGGTAGCCTGATTGCCGTGGTTGAATCGTCTGTGGTAATCTGAAATCAGAAGTCTACCTACATGGCTTCGTGCTTCTAAGATGATAGGTGCGAGGTAGTTTCTTGGCACATCTTTGATAGCGTCGGCTCGCCCCCGTAATCGTATCACGTCATTATCAAGTGTCACATCGAGCCTTTTCAATTTGCTGCAGCTCTCAAGCGCTTTTGCTGCTCGTAATGACGCTATTTCTTTGCTAAAGCTTTCTCTCTGACTCTGTTGAACTAGAAGTTCTTCAGCGCGCTGCAGTTGTTCCTCTTCTATTGGAATAAAAAATCGTCTTGTCTTTGGAACTACTTTCGGTTTAGTATTCATTTTTCTTCTGCAGAGGCTGATGAACTGGAGTACTCGGGCTGTCGTTCTCCACAACTTCTTCCAGCTAGAGAATCTTTCGGGCGCTGGCAAGACTTGCTCCTTGGTCGATAAAAAATAGGCATTCTCTACCTCAGTTTTTTCTTCTTCCGTAGGTTGTTTGCGGAAGGTCCTAGGAGCAGGCCAGTTATCTTCGTGTTTTCTTAAGAATGCAGGACCCGTGAACCACCGATGTGTGTCGTCGAACTCCTTTGGTAGCTCTCTAGTCGCGTCGTCTGCGGGATTCTCAGCGGTGGGCACCCACCTCCACTCTTGTGGTTTCGTTAACTCCTCAATCTCCGCTAGGCGATGCGCTACAAAAGTTTTAAAAGTTCGCGGGTCTGTTTTAATCCACGAAAGCACGACGCTCGAGTCTGTCCAATAAGTTTTACTCACGATTTTGAGGTCTAGTTCCTTCTCTACGGAGTCAGCTAGGCGGCTTCCTAACACAGCTGCCTGCAGCTCCAGCCTCGGCATTGAGACTGGCTTCAGCGGTGTAACTTTTGTTTTCGCTGCGATGAGGCTGACTTCATAGCTGTCGTTAGTCTTCGTTCGCCAGTATACCGTGGCTGCGTACGCCGTCTCGCTGGCGTCTGTGAAGACGTGAAGCTCCCCTTCGGTGGATGTTGGCGATATGCAACGCGCCAACTGGATGTTGTGTATCCTCTTCACGTCCTCCAAGTAATGCAACCACTGCTTGGTGTCTTCATTCGTTATTTCGTCGTCCCATCCGACGCCGCTCCGCCATATGCTCTGGATCAGCTTCTTGCCTTGTATCAGGATGGGAGACACCAAACCTAATGGATCAAATGTTGACATTACTGCAGCTGTTACTTGTCTTTTTGTTGGCGTTTTCCAACCTTGAGCCACATCCGCGGGAACCTTTCTGAATTGGCTCCGGAAGCCCAGCTTGTCATTGCGCGTCAGCCATCGGAGACCCAGCGTCTTTTCTTCGGCGCCGTCTCCCAGGTTCACTTCTTCGGCTCCTTCAGCGCCAGTGACTTCCTTAACGTTTGATGCCCAGCCTCGCAGCTCGAAGCGGGCCTTTTTGTGAATCGTGTCAACCTGCTCGATGATCGCCTTACACTCCTCAATGCTGTGAAAACTTTGCAAGTAATCGTCCATATAATGATTCCTTTCTACAGCGCGCACAGCCTTAGGAAACTGTTTCTCAAATTCCTGCGCGTTCTTATTCTTTACATAAATCGCTGTGCACGGTGAGGACGCAGCGCCAAATATGACAGACGTCATTCTGTATTCTTTTACGGGCGCGTTTAGGTCGTCTCTCCATAGGAATCTTAAACTATCTCTATCTGATTCAATGATTCTTACTTGCAAAAACATTTCCTTTATATCTGCTGCTACTGCGATGGGGCCTTGTCGGAATCGTACGAGTACCCCGAACAAGGACTGGAGTAGATCTGGACCTGGCAGCAGGGTGTCGTTGAGGCTGACTCCGCTGGTCTTGGCTGCAGCGTCGAACACGATTCGAAGCTTCTTCTTCACCGGGTGTACTACCGGGAAGTGCGGCAGATACCACTTCCTTGTCGAGGTCGAGTCGGCTGGTGCTACCTCCGCGTAGTTGTTCTGTAAAAGATTATTAATTTGCTCACCGTACTGCTTATGTAGAAGAGCGTCCTTATGCAGCTTCTTCTCTATGCCCTTGTATCTGTTGAGCGCTGACAGATAGTTGTTCGGTAGCGTGACATCTTTATTCTTCCATAGTAAGCCGACCTCGAACCTGCCGTCTTGGAGTCTGTTGCTGGTGGCTTCTAGAATCTTCAACGCTTGTCCCTCTGCATCAGTGGAGGGTCTCCTTGGTTGCACTCCCAGCGACTCGATAGCGAAGTGTTCTTTGACTAGGCGAGCGACTTCCTCCTCCTCGGCATTAATATGCGTACAAACATTAACAAAATTTACAGGTGAGACATTACTGCTGTCGGCGCCGTGCAATACCCAACCGAGTTTTGTCTGCGAGGCCACTGGCTGGCCTGGCTTGCCACGGCGTACCCTCCGGGACACAATGAACTCCCAGTTGTCTTGACCGATCAACAGTTTTGGTGCCTCCCCTTCGTGGTAAATGTCTCTAACTAGATTACGTAAATGTTTGCACTGTTTAAGCCGCTCTTTATTTACCGTCTGCGGTGTAAGCTTAAGATCTTTAATTGTTCTTACTTGTTTTATAAGCTCCCTTTTAGGCTGCCTGTTTCCTCGCAGCTCTAGATCCAGCATCATCGAATTTTGCGCCTCCATAAAGCGCCCTCCGATTGTCTCGATTGACAGGCTGGTATGGGGCCCTCGTGCCCCGATGCTAGCGGCTACCTCCTCGTCGAGCAAGGTCACCGTCGATCCTTCGTCCAGCAGCGCCAGTATCTTCTTACTGCCAGATGGCCCGTATACTTCGACCGGAATCATTTTTAAGAAGGCTCTCGTCGTGCCGATCGTGTTGACCGACGCTGCTGACGGCGCCGCTGACGGTGCCGCTTCTTGTGGCCTGTTAAACTCATTATGTAAAAGATTATGATGCCAACGTTTGCATACCTTACATGGTGGCTTCTTGCACGTTTCTTTCCTGTGTTTCCCAGTCAGGCACTTAAAGCAGATGTTCAATTTCTTAACGGTGCTCCACCGGTCTGCAACCGCCGCCTTGACGAACTCCTGACACTCAGGAAGCCGGTGAGCTCCTTCGCAGCTCGGACACTGGATGCTGCGCTGTTCGTCCGCTATGCTGTACGTCGTCTGCCTGACGGGTCTTCTTGCGGTCGCGCTCTGCCTCTGGGGTTGACAAGTTTCGACAGCCGCGAACGCGCCGCACATATCTGCCTCATTATTAATAAAAGCACTTACCAATTCCAGGTTTGCAAACGAGTCTTCATCACTTGTCTTCGAGTAGTCGTACCACCTGAACTTTAAGATGGTCGGCAGCTTTTCGATGATGAGTTTAACTATCTCCGGCGAATGCAGGTACTGCGGCCTTTTCAGGCCCTTGATGGCTGCCACACTATTATTCACTTTACTTGCGAACACACAGATGTCCCTCGGGTTCTCGGATGTCCGAGGTATTGCCTTGATTTTTTCAAGTTCTGCCAACACCAACGCGTCGGGCCTTCCGAAGCGCCGACGCAGCGCGTCTAATACTTCAGATGGCTTGGCTTCGGAGTACAGGAGAGACTTGATGCTGTCCCTCGCCGCGCCTTTGATCGCTTTCCGTAGCCGCGCCATGTTCTGTACATCTGTAAACATCTTATCTGTATCTTCATAAACGACGCGAAACGCCGTCCATTCGGCGCTGTCTCCATCGAAGACTGGCAGCTCTTGTATGTACTTCGGTTGTTGTGGCATCACCGCACTTTGTAACAGCGCTTCTTTAAATGCTGTTGTGATGACCTCCACCTCCCTCCGGGCTTCGATATTCTTTGTTGGTGGTGGCTGGTCACCTGCTGAAGACTCCATCCACTTCCTAAGGTGGTCATTTCGCGCCTCGACGACGTCTTCGTCTTCGGCGGTTGAGTCTTCATCGGCTTCGTCCGCTATTTGCAAGCGGAGCCTGGCCAGGCGTGCCCTCGCCTGCACCTCTTCTAACTCCAGTCGCGCCAATTCTTCTCTGGCCTCGAGTCGCCGCCTTGCTGTGCTGGCTCGGGACCTCGCGACTGATGCAGCTTGCCGGGTAGAACCCACTGGTACCAAGGTCAAGGCTTGACCTGGCTGGCTGGCTGCTGTGGTGGCTGCTGTTGACTCTGTAGTCTGCGTCGCCTCCGTCGATGTGGACGTAGACTCCGTCATCGTGGTAGTTGTAGTACCTGTGTCAGCGGTTGATCTACTGCTTGCCTCTCGGTGTCCCTTCTGTGATCTGGTTACTGGCATTGTCACAGGATCCGCACTCGAAGGACCATAAACGATGTCACAGACCTCCCTCGAAACACGCGAAATAGACGGATGACGTTCAGTGTGATAGGGCGAAGCCCGCGTATCACTCCGCCACTGGTCTATGACAGCTCTGATAAGAGCTGACCAGCTTTTATTTCGGTGCCTCGACCGACAGTAATTAAAAGGCTTGACGTTCCGAAGTAGCTCTGAAAAGAGCTAGCCAATTAATACTGCGGCGTCCCGGTAGGTAGTGGCCTCGACGTAAATGCCGAACAGTTTTCTCTATGCTGGTGCTGTCCGGCCCGCACACCCTGCTATGTGCAATAAGTCGACGTAGCCAGTGAGGGGTGTAGAGGGGAGAGGGTTATGGTAAGGAGGTGAGGGGTAGAGGGGTAAAGGGTAACTGGGAATTTTGGATACTTGGAATTTAAAATAATAAAAAATAAAAATATAACTTCTTCTAGGTAGGTAGCCTTAGGTAGGTACTTTACAATTAACACTCACGATTTAGCACAATTCAGCGCACACAAATTACAGAAAACGGGCGCAGCTTACCTAGGCCGCCAGTATACTGCGACGAGAGCTGCGACCGCCCCTTTGTTTTTTAGACGTTTTTTATTACAACTTTCTCTAACAAAGGCACCCCTTAGACCATTTATTTTCCTTTCAAATAATGCATACAATTATAGTTTTTACACATTCAGGTAGATCTTTCTATTATCTAGCTAATGGTACATAACACGTTACACATAAATGGAGGCTACATACAATATTCTTTGTTAAAGGACATCTTTCACCCGCCTATTGTACTAATGTTGCCGTTCACGGGCCATTCACTAATTACTCTTTAGTTATATAAAGAGTCCTTTAACACCATTATGTAGCCCCTGCTGCATTATACAATCTGAAACAGTCGTAAACATAAGGAACAATACAAATGAGTCGTAAAAACCGTTCGAAACTAAATTACACAAAAAACATTAAATAAAACCCTATTAGAGACAAAGTAATATTTTTAAACCTATTTTTACCTACCTATATACTGCCTACCACCGAAATATCACAAATTAATTGATATAATAAAAAGTTTATTTTATTATATATTTTACATACTTTGCGGGACGCCCTCACACCGCGCCCGCTATTGGCTAATGATTTTACACGTGCGTTATACAACACACACACACACACAGTACTCACACAGATCTAGCTATTAAAAATGACGCTCGTAAAGCCACATCGTCGGGTTTGACCCATACCTATTGTGGAATGGTCATTGTTAGATTTAAGTATTTTCTATTTTATTGCTTTATTGTACCTTTGTACTTAGCAGTAAGTATTGTAATAACAGATGTTTAGTTTAGAAAATATTTGTATGCGTGGGAACTTAAGTATAGCTTTGTCTCGTGGCAAAAAGGTACATTATAACAAAAGTGTAAGAACAAAGCGTGACTGATGCGGGGTTGAGAAACCCAGGTAGTAAGTGAGATTTAATTGTATGGGACTCGAGGAGGCAGTCCCTACTTAACTTCCATGTACGACAGTCCTCTGTCCTTTAACTTTGTCAATGTTTTGTAATAAATACTCACTTTTAATTAACCGCTCCGTGATACCTTAATCATAACAACTTTAATATACATTTAGTATCCTACCTAATAAAATCCGATACTACATTTGGGGGCTCGTCCGGGATCACAACGGTCAGGGATCACAACGGTCAGGGATCACAACGGTCCGGGATCACAACGGTCCCGGGATCACAACGGTCAGGGATCACAACGGTCAGGGATCACAACGGTCCAAGATCACAACGGTCAGGTATCACGGAAAATCGGAAAATTGAAAAGTGTGTAAAAGACGTGTCGGTGTTGTGTGAAAGTACATATAAGTGCGCGAGTTAGTAAGCCATGGAAGGTGTAATTGACCAGGTTGCAAAAGGTGTTGCCGCGGCGGATTTGGAAGACGACCAACTTCCGCGACTGAGAGTCCCACAGCTCAGAGAGGAGCTAAGGCGCCGGAACCTCCGGGTGACAGGTCGAAAACCAGAGTTGTTGGCGAGGCTAAGAGCTGCACTGTTGGTGGAACGGGATCATGTAGCCGACGATGATGAAGAAAATATTGCAGACCTTGTAGACGACGAAGAAGAAGACGACTTTGAAGACGCTCGAGCTGTCAATGTTGAGGGACTCCCAGGAAGAGGAAACCATGATGTACGGATCCGAAATCCTGTGAATGATGGCCGAGGATACAACGACGAAGACGACGATGGCGCAAATAGTGAACGTGCCAATCGTAATCCAGTGATTCGAAGACGTGAAGAATCACGAGGATTAATTACCTTTAAAGACGTTGAAGGTGCGTTGGAGAAATTCAGTGGGGATGACCACACAAATGTCCAGCAGTGGTTGGATGATTTTGAAGAAATGGCGGAGCTTTGCAAGTGGGATGAGACCCTGAAGATTATATACGCCAAAAGGTTACTAGACGGATCAGCAAAAATGTTCGTGAACTACGAAAAGTGCGCGAAAACGTGGAAGAAGCTGAAAGAATCTTTGAAAGAAGAGTTCGAGGAAGCTGTCGATTGTTTGAAAATTCATCGAGAGCTGAGCAAGAGAAAGAAGAAGAGTGAGGAAACTCTGCAGGAATACGCATATAAAATGTTGCAGATTGCATCACCAGCGAAGCTAAAGATACAAGATGTGATACAATACATAATAGAAGGTATTCCTGATGATGTCGTAAATAAAGCTGTGCTATATGGAGCGAAAGATTTTAAACAGCTTAAAGAGAAATTCGGACAGTACGAGAAAATGAAACAAGAAATGTCCAAGTCAAAAGCACGACCACCGGAGAAGAAGTTGGAGAAGACAGGACGACCGCAGAGCTACAACCCAGGAAGAAAAGGAAGTCCAGGAGGTGCAGTTTCAACTTCAGGAAAGAAGACGAGTACAAAGTGTTACAACTGTGGCGGAGAAGACCACGTGAGTGTGATGTGTCCCGAAAAAGTAAAAGGGAAAAAGTGTTTTAAGTGCGGAGAATTTGGGCATATAGCCTCCGAGTGTCCACCGAAGTCGAAGGAAGTGTATTTAGTGTCGCGTCCTGCTAAAGAAAAATACCAGAAGGAAATTAAGATTAAAGACAGTAAGATTTTAGCATTAGTAGACACCGGTAGCGATTTAACGTTAATGAGTATGAAGGAGTACAAAAATCTAGGATCACCACCTTTGTGTAACAAACAGGTATGTTTTGAAGGTTTGGGAGCTGAGATGACTGAGACCTTAGGTATGTTTACTACCAGCATGATGGCAGAAAATTATAAGTTTAATGTAGATTTTCATGTTATACCCGACTCAATACTTAGACGTTCGGTTATACTGGGCACTGACTTTTTGGACCAGGTAGAACTTAGAGTTAGACGGGGCACAGTTACTTTTTTTAAATTAGACGCTGATGAAAGTACAGACGAGGAGACAAAGCCGCACATTTATAAAATAAACACTATAGACGAGACGAAAGAACTTGAATTATCACACATTAAAGAGGAGCATTATCGTGAAGAAATTAAAAAGATCGTTTCAAATTATAAACCGGAAGCTACGCGTGACGTTGGTATACGCGCGAAAATAATCTTGACGTCAGATAAACCAGTAATATCACGACCGCGTCGATTGGCTCCTTCAGAGCGAAAAGAAGTAAATGATTTAATGAATTCATGGTTAGAAGAGGGTATTATTCGTCCCTCTACTTCGGAATATGCAAGTCCGATTGTTTTGATTAAAAAGAAGGACGGAACGCTTAGAATTTGTGTAGATTATCGGAAGATAAATGCTATCATGTTAAGACCTCTTTCTCCATTACCACTTATTGAAGACTCAATAGATGCTTTAGCCGAAGACGTTTGGTTTACGTTAATAGATTTGAAAAACGGATTTTTCCATGTTTGGATGGACGAAGGTAGTATCAAGTATACAGCCTTCGTAACGCCCGACGGTCAGTATGAGTTTGTTAGATTACCATTTGGTTTATGCATTGGCCCTACGGTATTCCAAAGTTATATCAATTACATTTTTAAAGATTTAATACGTGAAGGAATTGTAGTAGTGTATATGGATGACATTATTATTAAAGCTAAAACTTCTGAAGAGCATTTGAGAAGAGTAAAATTAGTGATTAAAGATGCGGCTAAGTATGGGTTAATCATAAAGTGGGAGAAATGTCAATTTTTTAAGACGGTTGTCGATTATTTAGGGTATGTAATATGCCGGGGTACTGTTCGCCCGTCAGAGGCAAAAACATTAGCTGTACGAGATTTTCCCCGACCTACGACAGTAAAATCGGTTCAAAGTTTTTTGGGTCTTACAGGGTATTTTCGTAAATTTATACCTGGATATTCACTCATTGCCCGACCATTGACTGATTTACTGAAAAAAGATGTTAAATTTGTATTTGGTATGAGAGAGATAGAAGCTTTCGAGAAATTAAAAGCTGCATTAGTGTGTGAGCCTGTTTTAAAATTGTATCGTCATGGTGCAGAGACCGAGTTGCACACAGATGCATCTTGTTTAGGGTATGGTATGATATTAATGCAGAAAGATTGTAATGACGGCAAATTTCATCCTGTATATTATGCGAGTGGTAAAGCGACGGATGCTGAATCTAGATATAGTAGTTATGAATTAGAAGTATTGGCTATTGTAAAGGCGTTAGAGAAATTTAGAGTGTATCTGATTAATATAGCGTTTAAGATTGTAACCGATTGTCAAGCTTTTACTGCTACTGTAAGTAAAGAGAAAGTATGTTTGCGAGTTGCGAGATGGGTAATTTTGCTTGCTGATTTTAATTATTCAATAGAGCATAGACCAGGTAAAAATATGCCACATGTTGACGCGCTTAGTAGACATTCCTTACCGGAAGTATTGTATGTTTGCGGAAATGACGATGGGTTGATTGCGCGATTGAGAAGTGCACAAGACAAAGATGAATGTCTTAGGCAGATTATAGATGCCGCATCGCGCAATGAAGCCAACGGATATTTATTAAAAAACCAACTATTGTACAAAAGTGTAAATGGTGAGCCATTAGTAGTTGTACCGAAGAGTATGGAGACGCAGGTAATCAAGAGAGTGCACGAGCGAGGACACTTTGGTGTTACCAAAACCGAAGCCATTGTGAAAAGGGACTTCTGGTTCAAAGAGATGCGTCCGAAGGTTGAGCAGGTAGTCACAAATTGTATTGACTGTATATTAGCTGAAACAAAACAACAGATGTGGATACAGACGATGACAATTGAGGGCAATTGTCGATGCAGGATGGCCGAATGTGGAATGGTCATTGTTAGATTTAAGTATTTTCTATTTTATTGCTTTATTGTACCTTTGTACTTAGCAGTAAGTATTGTAATAACAGATGTTTAGTTTAGAAAATATTTGTATGCGTGGGAACTTAAGTATAGCTTTGTCTCGTGGCAAAAAGGTACATTATAACAAAAGTGTAAGAACAAAGCGTGACTGATGCGGGGTTGAGAAACCCAGGTAGTAAGTGAGATTTAATTGTATGGGACTCGAGGAGGCAGTCCCTACTTAACTTCCATGTACGACAGTCCTCTGTCCTTTAACTTTGTCAATGTTTTGTAATAAATACTCACTTTTAATTAACCGCTCCGTGATACCTTAATCATAACAACTTTAATATACATTTAGTATCCTACCTAATAAAATCCGATACTACACTATTAAAATTACATATATCAAAACTATCTATACCTAGCGTATATATGATTCAAAATTACGTCTAACTAGATAAACAATTTTTTATGACATTCTACATTTACTTTATGTAGTCGCCGACAGGTATATTATTTAATATAAGTATTATACAACATCTTATCTATTACAAACGCTTAGGAATGAATTGCACCAGTTCACATATAAGTTAAAATATTATCAAAAGAAAAATTACCCGGTTGGGGTTATGTTCTCAGCCCTCCTTGGGTCTGACCTGACCAGCAACAGACGAAGATGCGGGCACAGTAAGTAAATATGTAGCTAGATTAGTCTAACAAAACATAATTTAGCTTTTCATGAATATTTATATTGCTAAGTTTATTTAGTTTCATGATGAAATCACTGTTTATTCATTCATAAGAAAAATGAAATGGACAGGGTGTAGATTTCTGAATACCTATAACGCGTGGAACTCATTAGTAAAGTCAATATGGATGACCCGTTTTGCATAGTTGCAAGAAAGGATTGAATTATAGGGTAGGTATTATATAAGGTAGATATCATTTGATTGATCACTTTTTTTCGCTCGAAATACTTTCAATGTTTTACTTTGGCATTTAAACTATTACCTACCCACTTATGCAAATAAATATATAGGTAAATAAATTTTAGATAATAAGTTATAATATAAGAGCTTAACAGTGTTATCATCTATTTTTTTCAATAAACTTTTTTCTATTTCTATTTCTAATAAGAATACAATGATTAATGTTAGTTTAAATAAAGATTCATTGAATTTTAAAGGAAAACGATAGTCGTTTCTGAAATAAAAATGCACACACACAGTGTATTAATCGGAGCAGATTATTTTTTTTAAATGTCAACTCGCAAATAATAACACTTTGGTTATGTATTTAATTAATGTAATTTATTAGAAAAATGTTCGATCGAATGTTCAAAAACCGACCCTCTGTTCTAAACACCTACAATCCAGCACATAAATAATACAGCATTACTCCCGTGACGTCAGCCACAGATCCCGCTTGCAAACGAGATGGCATGAAATGTATGTGTTTTAGTTTGCTCTTGACGTGTTATTAACCTTATGATTAATGGCCAATTCGAAACAAGTGTAAGTTAGGTGCTTTCATAGAAACTTGTAGAGAAAATTTCAGTTAGTTGTAAGCTTCAACATCATTAGTTGGTTAGCCTTTCAGGAAGTTCAGGCTAGTAGGTTATTCTAAGCCTTCTTATCATCGAGGGCTCCCTTTTTTTGCGGGACGCACGTCGGATCTTCAGGTCCTTTTGTACTTTATTCTCTTCTTTTCTCTTTATTCTAACCCTTGGTACAAAAGTTCTGTTTTCGATTTCCGGCGAAAACATAAGCGTCTCAGACTTCGATGAATCATTTTATATATTTTTATTTTTAAAATTTTCCACTTTTAGCTTTGTTGGAAAATAAGATTTGCGTTGCTATAATTTAACATTTGCCAATTTATAATTAAACTATATTAATATTAAATTAAATTTGGCAATGTATAATTGTAAAAATTAAGCATAAATCCATCAGATGCTTTTTATGCGCTTGCAAACGTAAAAGCTTTGCTTTGTCTAACAATAAAAGTGTTATCACTGTTCACATTTTTTCAGGAATTTAATTATGTATTCGGTATTTTGAATGGTTTGAACGTATTAAGTGTATTTCTTACAAATTTTACATCTATTTTTATTACTAAATTTTCCTAACTTTTCGTTTAAACTTTAAAAAAATTTATGTGTGTCACACACACATAAAAAACATATAGAGATCAACACATATAGATAATAATAATAAGATTTGTTTTTACTACATGTGATAGGTACGTATATAAAGAAGATAAATGTATATTAAAGGCAAACGATAGTTGCTTGAATCCAGCCGTTTTCAGTTTAATATTCCTGAAACACACGTGGTGACGGTAATGGATACACGTTCTTATCCCCAGCGGTTTCCAATTTCCCCTCTTAACGGAAAATTAAGCATTCAGCAGTAAATTGTTTCAAACGAATTCACCTCTATTTTTTTTTTCAAATTCCTAGTTTAGCTAAGATTTGGTTTAAATTTAAATGCAGTTAAGATGTAACAAAGTATAAAATAGTTAAAAATAAATAAGTGTGTGATCATGTGTTTTGTATGTGAAAAAAAAAACCTATCTTATTAACTGACTTCAAAAAAGGAGGAGGATCTCAATTCGACTGTATTTTTTTATGTTTGTTACCTCAGAACTTTCGACTGGGTGAACCGATTTTGATTATTCTTTTTTTTTTCTTTGAAAGCTGGTGCTTCCCGTTTGTTACTTCTGTCTGAGATTCGGTCTCACTGGACACAACAAATTTTCATAAATTATATCTATGATCCATCTAGACCATGTCATCTTTCTAACAAAAATTCGCATCATAATCCGTGTGTTCATTTAGGAGGTACGATATGGTAGACACGTCAAACTTATAATACTCCTCTTTTGGCGTTAGGAGTTTAATAAATGGTTCAATATTAATTTAAAATGGATTAGAATCGACACAAGTAGTACAAAATAGGAATGAAGTCGATATTTGGCACGCAGGACCGCCAGAGCGATGCCATTACGAACTGACAGGAAGCCTTCGGAATGTTTTGCCGTCTTTACACGCCGTTTATTACTCGCCCGCTTTGAACTTTATACTGTTGATTTTTAGATTTTACAACGTGGAAACTTGGTAATTAGTAGGAAATTTTGTTTATTGACGTCTGCGCTAATATTTTTTCACAGAAAAGAAGAGCGTCGTGTTAATGTTATGCATTGAGAAATTTAACACCGTTTCGACATATCTTTAAATAAAAGCTTGACATTTGACAGATGGTTTTGTGTGACATAAGTTTACGCCACTTCATTCATAAGGCAAACACAGCTCAAGCAGTGTTATAGCAATTTGTCTAAGAAAATATGTATTCCATGTGCGACACATTTAATTTCTCTCACCATTTGAATTATTTTAGACAGCTGTCACAAGATTATTTATTTTTACATTCATTAGTTGAAAATTAGTGTCACACTTTCCTTTGACATACAAGTGATTTAGACGAGATACGATTTTTCTATTGTTTTATGTAAAAGGAGTCTAAACGAAGCATCAAATACCAAAGAAATGAAAGGATGCGCTGGGTGGAAATCTCTCATGCCTAGGTGCGAATTGACTTTTAAATTTCAAACTTTTGACGGTGCTAGGTATAAGGATTGATGACACAAGTGGGTTTTCCTTTTATTTGTTCGGTTGAAAAACACCCTTAATATCATTCAACATTTAACCTGGTCATACGGCATTTTATAATTTAGCTGTTGAATTATCATGATAGAAGTATAATTTTCAAAAATGAATGCCTTAAAATATGGCAACAAACCAAAATTCATTGGTTAGTGATTTATTCAGTGTATTCAAAGTAAAATTTTAATGTTTCGGAAAAATTGTGAAAAATGATCATAAATAATTAACTATAGCTCCATTGAAATAGAAAAACAGAAACTTCAAAAACATTTATCACTTTTCTCGCTTCAACGTTTCACCCTATGGACTGTCTATATGAGCCTATCCTCTGTTTAAGCAAGAAAGTGAAGTCAAATGAATCATTTTCGTTTCCTCTCGTCCATTTTAGAGTAATAGACAAGAGCCCAATCCATCAGTATGAAAACAAACAACGAGCAATAAATGCGTAGTTTTGATCCAGTTCCGTTTTGGACCGTATGTTGAATTATTTTTCATTGTCGGCGACTGGTTGGCCACCGCCCAACTTTGCTTTTACGATTATCCCCGTTTTATAGTTTCCTCAATATAAACGCGTGACGTTACGAATTTGAGAAATAAGAACGCAAAGATCAGTCGTGTTTGATGCACGATGAAATCAAAATAAATTCACAAAATTAAATTAATTAACGGTGACAAAATTGTTTCCTTTTTATTTAAATCATTCATCCGTGTGAACATGTACAGCCCTAGAAGCCTTTATCACTCGAAGTCGAGAAGAGTCCAGCTTCTTATTAGTGAAAGAATTTGAAAGGCCAATTGTTTTTTAAGTTAATTATTAAAAACAAAATGATCAAATTCTTATAATACAATTATTAGTATAATATTATTAGGATAAATCACGATGTGTAATAGAAAAGCAAGAATAACAGCAATAATCTCATTGCCGGCAAACATCGTTGGACAATATTGAACGCTACAAATCTAAACTCTATACAACCCCCAGCGCACAAAACCGAATGCCTTAATTTAATATAAGTCAATTTGGGCCAATTTAATTTCGCGTCCATAGCGCGGTTGTCAGCCGCACGCCGAGGTTAAACAACAATGCTTTGCCATACTAGCGTTTCGCTCCTTGAAATAACGCCCTGTTTTGTGTACATATTTTTCTATTTATTAACGTACTATGCCGACAGCTGCATACAATTGATGCAACATAGTTCTGTTTGCACTCTCAGCTTACCTCTTGTTTATGTTTGGAATTGAAAGCGTATAAGAGTTAATTAATTAGCTTTTACGTAGCGGTAGATACATCAGTATCTCTTATGTACAGATTATGCAGCGAATGAGACGATATTCTATATAGGACTAAATAAATATAGGTAATAAGTTATTAATCAAAACTGAGAATGTTTTTACAGTGTTAAATGAAGTATGGATCAACATTAAGTACAGGCCCATCCTCTCCTATTGTTAACATGATTAATGTACATTGAGTTAAGACAGTTAATAGCTTTTGCTAATTTATTATATATACAAATGACGTGATTATGTAGCAAGTTAAATATAATACGGCCTGTATGTTTTAACGGATATTCGAAGGCTATTTTGATGCAGATTAATACGATATATTTTTAGATATTTCAGGCTATGCAATGTGTTTGTAGACCATGTCAGCTCGAAATGTTACTTAAATATTGATTATCTGCATTTAGTGCATGTTTTTAATGCCAAAAGTTATCATAAAAAGTAAAAAATATCTGATAGGTATTGAAAGATTTTTTTGATGATTGGTATTTGTTTTCATTTCAATATTTTATGTATTTTAATAGGGAAATACAATAAAGAGCTCATGAACAATTTAAAAAGTTATTTCAAAATATATGAAAATTAAAGTGGAATATTATAATGGAAAAAGTGGATGCTCCCAGTTGATTGGCGATCTCATTAAAATCAGGAAAACCTTCCATCGTTTACTCCCCAACGCTCTTTTTAATTCTATTCATGAGTCAAAGACCGGTTTAAGAATTTACGTTTATTAACATTTACTTTATTTTAACATAAATTAAATATTCATAACATATATTTATTACATGGTTAGATCTTTGGATATAATTTAACCGCCTCCTTGGTCTAGTAGTAAGCGCGTAAGCGTTACAAGCGAGAGGTTCTGGGTTCGATTCCCGGTGGAGAAAAAAAAAAACTCGGTCTGGCAGGGCATAGAAGGCTGATCACCTACTTGCCCCTAAAGAAAAAAATCGATCAGTGAAACAGATGTAAAATTTATCTGTCCCATACCCCACTAGGACACGGGACTTCACTTTCACTTTATATTTATGATGTATAAAGTAGTTTTTTTCAAATCAACTACAGAATAAAATATTCAAAAGAATATCGTAACCGAAACACTGGCTGCATTGCATCAAGCCACTATTGAGTTAGCTTCAGTTTTCAAGTTTGTCTCTCTTCTGGCTACCATGGCCCAAAGAATCAAGTTCTAATGGACGACGGAAGTCAGTGAACGCAAGGAGCATTCCACACAAGTGATTTACGATGCTAACGCATATCATCAGGGCGACTCTCATCGCTAAGTATACTTAATGCCCGGAATATTATCGCTGACAAACGCCCTATGGATAATATTGCCGATGCTAGAGTGGCAAGTAAGCTTTTGATATTTCAAAAGATTTAATCTATCAATTACTTGTTAATTTTGGCTCAATAAAATGTAAAAATCGTTACGTACGTAGCATTCTAAACTCGATTTATCTATAGGTAATCCTAATCCTAATATTATACTTGAGACAGGGTGAACTGGTCTGTTTATTTGATACTACTACTGATAAAAGCTAGAATGGGAATCGAACCTTAAATATTTGATAGGAAAGTAGGTAGAATAGTTTATATGGGCAAATGAAATTTTTGTTTTTACTATCTTCCTCGCAATTTTTCCATATTTTCTCATCGTTTAAACCTTCTCTGGACTACGACAAACATTTCAAAACCAAAATCAGCTAAATCGGCCCAGCCGTTCTCGAGTTTTAGCGAGACTAACGAACAGCAATTGATTTTTATATATATAGAAGATTACGACCAGGTCTCGATGAAAGCCAAACGGAAAGAAGTTTTAACGGTAGTTAATGAATACAAAAACTGATACTATATTAAATTAAAAAATTAACAAAACAATATTATTAATTGTAATATTAATAACTTAAAAATATATCGTGAAATAATTTAGCCATTAAACTAATTGCAATAAGTCACCCGCCACATTTTATAAGATGATACTGTAATATTAGTAATATGACTATCCGAAAAACGATGACATCTGTAAACGGCAAGATTAATGAATGTCGGTATAAATAGTGTAGGAGGCGTATTATTTGCTATTTTCCCGATCATAATAACAAATAGCTTTGCTGTATCGTTTTTCATATCTTTGACGAAACTTAAAGCATTTTTCTAAATGGAAATCCTTCACGTTTCATTTTTAAAAATGTATAAATATAAAAGCTTCATTGCCTTATCTTTATTTTGGAATATCTGACCATCTAACTGATCATCTGATTTTTTCGATAAAAGCTTTCTATTTTTTTTACGTTTCTAGGCGGACTTTAAATAATTTCTTATAAATACAGTTCAATGTCTACCTTGTACGATTCTTACATATCTCTTTTGCCTTATTCAGTTATAATTCCATACATTTGGTTTCAATGTGATAAAATGCGTATGTTATCAAATTACTACATCAAAATTATTTACAATTAAACAAATAAAAATAACGTCGTGTTAATATTATAATAGAACGAATGAAAATGGAAGATGTGGATTGTGGTTTGGTTTCACGTCAAAGAATTTTAATTAATGGTTGAAATCTTAAATGAGTTTTTTAACATTTAAAAGCAGAATAAAAGGAAATTGTAAATGTCACAATGTAGCACTAACGGCATTTAGGTAATTTTCGCTCAATTAAACGGCTGAATACGTCCCGTTCGCGTCATTGAACTACGAGATTGCTTCTCCACCTCTATTCTTAGCGAGAGAAAATCTTCGAATATTCAATTTTTAAATTATTCACATTATGAAACCGGTTGAAAAATGTGTATATAATTAATTATAAGAGAATTTTACAACTAAATTAAAAATAAGGATGGTTCACAATTAGTCTCTACGTATCTATTTAGTTTAAGTTTTAAATCTGTACATCCATAAATCCTGTCATAAAATATTTCATTAACTGTGCTCGTATAACTGATCAGCTTTCTATACCTACCAATCCAACCGAAACATTTTTTTGTTTCCCCGTAATTCGAACCCAGGCTCTCGGGCGTAACACGTAATGAATGTCACACGCATGAACTACGCATTTAGAAGGAAGCGGTTTAGGTACTATTTTTGTATGATAATATTTTACTCTAATTAGTACGTATTTTCTTCGACTATTGACCTATTACTTACGATACTATTTTTATCATCATAACCTATAACTAAATGTCATGTTAAGGTAACGATAATAGATACCTTATTAAACTGTAACAACATCGCCAACGGTAAAATCAATATAAAACCGAGTTGGATACTTTTATAAAAATCTTCTCCTTACGACTGCCTACAGCGCCTCGGGAATTTTTTATTATAACGATTTTAAGGACTATACAAGTGTGTTTAAGTTGGGTATAAACTCAGTTCACTCATGACTTGCCATTCCATGATGTGTTTCTTCTTCAAGAATAAAAATATACCAAAAAATAATTAATTTCGAAAAATCGGGTTTATAGCTTACCAAATAAAGGAAGATTTACGAATGCATTCTATGAATCTAAAATCCAGGCAAAATATTTATTGTAATACATACTGAATGAATCATACAGTCGATTTGAGAATTTTTTGAATTCCGTTTTAAGTATATCTAGATTTCTTGAATGGCTGGTGATAATTTACCCATTAATTGTAGATTGTGTCTGTATTGTTATATTTATTTGTTTAGAAGCATACCAACAGTGTTAATTGCTCGTCATTAACCACTTCGTTTAATTAATAAATCTTATTAATTAGCAAACATGTTAAGACGAATGTTACTTGTGAAACTTCTTTAAAAATAATTGATATGAGATTGTTTTGCACAATTACACGCAATAGTAATTTATCATTATTATAAAGAGCATTGTTATAAAATGTTTTTGCTTTTATTCAAAAAAATATTTTTAATAAATAATTTATATTTAAATAAAGAATAAAAAACACGACACATACACACTTGTTGTTAAATTTAAAAAAAAATTATCTGTAAAAGTTGACCTGGCTTCTGTATGACTTGTTACTCATACAAAAAATGACTAACAAGTCATAAATAGAAGTTCCAACAGCTGAGTTCGGTTAGAAACTAAAAATGACTAAAATTTCAAAAATTATTGAAACAGCTGACATAATGCCGAATTGGACGAACAAATGCCTGTTTTTATTTTTATTATCTCTTTCATTTCTCACATTTTTACGAGAAGTAATTATTTTAATAGTCCGCAAAGTAGTTTCAAATCACTACCGAAAAACTGAAATAAAAATGCTTTGATGATTGTATGTCAGAATAGTTTTTTCGAATTAATATAAGTTATTTGCCAGTAAAGAAAATATTAGACGGGCATTCGTCACATATCATATGTATAATATATTATGTATGTTCTATATGCATGTTGTATTGTATCTACGTAGGTGAAGTAAATAAGATACGCATATTAGAAATTAATACCACATTATTGAAGTTTAAAAGCGTTTCTAATATAGAATGCTAAAGCGTGATGT
This sequence comes from Aporia crataegi, assembly GCA_912999735.1. NCBI lineage: Eukaryota > Metazoa > Arthropoda > Insecta > Lepidoptera > Pieridae > Aporia > Aporia crataegi. The sequence goes on from OU538742.1 coordinate 2,845,234, forward strand.
AGAAAATATGAACTACATCAATCGGGTATAGAAAGAGCGTTAAATCGGGTCGTTTCTGACCAGAATAACTTTATTTGTGCCGTTCCCCAATCAAATGTGCGCCTGACGATAAATGGTCTCCTTATGGTAGTCACAAGTCACAGCCGGCGAAAGAATGGCATAAAGCGAGTATGCGGAAAGCAAATAAACCCACCTCATTTTATGTTTTTATGTTCATATGCGAGGATATGAATTACGGTTGCATTATATTCTATTATAGTTTTGGGCTCCTATATATTTTCTGGTTCTTAAAAAATTTCTGAACCTTTCACACATAAAGATTTTCGAGACTCGGGATTTATGCACACTATACTGTTTGTTTCACTGAGAAAGTGAGAACTGACAAATTGTGGCAATGATCAGCTTTTTTCTTTTCAGTGACTTTGATTTATATATCATATTACTAGCTGACCCGGCAAACGTTGTTTTGCCATATTAATTTTTGGGGTGGGCTACCCTTATCACTTAGGGGTATGAAAAACAGATAGTAGCTGATTCTCAAACCTACTGAATATGCATATAAAATTTGGTAAAAATCAGTAAAGCCGTTTCGAAGGAGTAAGGTAACTAACATTGTGACACGAGAATTTTATATATAAGATAACACTAGGTTTATAAATATTCAATAGAACTTCTAACTCATACATTATTAAAGTGAGTGTTTGTTTCTTGCTACTTCACGATGATTTTTGAAACAAATGTAGGTATAGTATTGATGTATTAAAAACCCTTGGATTTTAATACATCATCAGGTATAGGCTTCTTTTTATAGGCAGAAAATTTTAACTTTTGAAAATAGGTGGCATCATTTAGTAAACTATATATATCACCTTTTACTATATACCAAACTCGTCCCATAATTTGATAAACAGAACTCTCGTCTTAAATTATGTAATGCAAACATAATCATATCTTAAATATGAAAATTCTTAAGTGTTTACTTCAAGTACATTGATGACTGATGCGGTTAGAGGGGTTACTTATAAGATACTGATAATATTATCGCTCGCTCTTGTCATCTTCCTGAGTCATGAGAGTCGTGACCACCACCATATATGACCTTCCTTCTGTAGGACATTGATGGGGTGGTTTCCTTATAAATATAATAATCGTCGTAGGTTCCCTCGTCCTTCCACATCTGTATTTTAAAGGTGATTTAGGCTTCTTGGTCACAGGTAACCACTATATGTAATACCGCTTATAGATGATATTATACTAATTATTAAATCAGTATTCTTACCTGCAAGTATGTGACGGTGATGAGCTTTCCAAATAAAGCCTTTTTTAAGAAGTCGTTATTTTAATTAAATAAAATCTGCAAGTTTGTTTTTATAATAACGTATAGAACAATAATCGTTTCTTTAGAATAATATTAATTAGAATAAGTTGTAAGATTTATAAAGATTCAGGATCCTTTATATCACAAAGTACAATAAGGTTAGTAAATGAAATAGAAATGTTAAAATGTTCGAATAAAAATTAGGGCCGGATTCAAATCGAGGTTGATTTCCAAATCAATCTCGGGCACAGGAAATGAACGTTGGACCATTTGCGATGGCTTATTACTGATCGGGAGATGTATCTGTTTACGACACAATACGTTTTTAACCAGAATTTACTACAATCGACAATCGCCTTGGTGTAACATTTAATAGGTGTAGATCCAGGGTTTTATTAAAAAAAAAATGTTTCGATTGGATATGCACAGAAGACAGGTCATACTTGCTTCTAAACGTCACTGAAATAGCAGAAACCTATCTGCACTATCTCCACTAAGGATTACGAAATTTTCCTTTCGTTCAATCGAAACAAACTTAGACAAGTTTTATTTTGTGTTCTGTGTTGTCATTATCCGGTTAAAAATAACACTTATCCAAAAAAGTCGACCCGGATACTGTACACATACCTATATAGGCATTAATTAATAAGGCTAATATTTCAATTAGGTATAAGCGATATCCTTTATAAAATACATATATGTATCCTAATTCATTATATGCTGAGATTGGCAATTTTTGTAACCATTATCAAACAGAGTATAAAACTAAAATGTTGTATCTTTAAATTCCAAAGAACTATCAATATATGAAAACGTTGCCAACTCATAAACAATCTATTCACTAACATTATGCAAAATTATGACCACGCCTTGGTAACTCTATTCATGTTTTCATAAACTACATAACCAATAATAACATAAACATATTATACATATTATTTAGAAGTCACAGTAATAGTAGATTTTTCCAATAGTATTTATCTTACCTCTAATGTTTATAGCTTAGGAAAAATACATTCGCATTCCATTAAAAGAATTCAAAAATAGCTTTTAAACAGTGACTAAACGGTTCTATTTTAACTTATTTAAATAGTTGCCAGTAACAAATGTTTGGAGAGCTAACATTTTCGTTCTTGTCTGCAATCCACCACTGTCTGCCAAAACGAAGATGTAGGTTTGGAGCCGTGTATGGCAATATATTCCGTCCCGGCTTATTAATGTCTACAACTATCTAAGCTATTACATAATTTATTGACAAAATACAACTGTAACTATTAGGGCACAGCAATTAGCGAAGTTATGACAATATTGTTGGTACACATATTGGACACACGTTTGTTTTGAAATATAAATAGTATCCTACAGACTCTAGCTAAGTAATCTTCTATAGGACAGAAGGAAAACTATAAAAGATCTCTATTTTCTTAAGAATATACATATACGTATTGCACCGGTTGTTGAATTTTTAAAACAAAAGTTGTTATAAAAATTCATGTTTGATATCATAGCCATGGCGTCAGTCATAGTATCTTTTATAGCCAATATAAAGCGGAATTGGCGTGAAAGTTCTGAAACATTACCATATTTTTAGTTTCAGGATATGAAGACTGTGATGTTTGGTCTTTAATACTAAAACTTGAATATGATATTCGATGTTAAGGTTTCGCTACTTATAATTAATCAGTAACAGTAATAAGTAATAACAGATTTGCTTTAACAAATTAACGCTTAAATATTTAATTTAATGTAGTGGCCGTGTGTAGAAACATAATAATATCTTTGTTCAACTTACTATAAGAGAGGAGTGAATTTGACGGTATGGGTTTTTTTGTATGTTTGTTATCCGATTGAGAAGCCGACTCAATCGATTTTATTGATTTCACGGTTTTAATGTCAAACTGTAACAGACAACAATATAAAAATTAATCTTAAGGCCTACTTTTAAATACTTGTTTTGTAGCTTGAATATTTGTGTGTTATTTAGTGCACTTACTTTTTTTTTTAAATAAATTTAGTCGTTAGTAATAATAAGAAATATCACTTTAGAAGTATTTTTAGCCTTAGCCATCTTGATTGGATTAGTGCCGTATAATGTTTGATCTTTATTTTACTTACAGAAAATAACTACAGATATTTTTATTTCGTGATAAATTATATTCGAGTTCACCAAGCAAAAAGATGGGAGGATGACCTGAAAATGACCCTAGGACCTTTTTTGATAAGAGTAGCAGCAGACAGAAAACAGTGGAAAGATTTGGAGGTCACCGTAACAAAAGTCATTTTGTAGGCACAAATACAAACGTTTTTCGTTTTCATTTTTATCACAAGTGTGTAATTGTTTCAGAAAATGAAGGCCTTTGTTTATTTATTTAAAGTATAACAAAATAACTGTTTATTATGTTGAATTTTCATAAATTTCGTTGATAATTAAGGAAGTTTATTTAAAGGGCAAATCAAAAATTTCGGTAGAACTGAAACAGACAAGTTAACAAATCTCGAACCATCTCGAATCAACTTGTAGCACCACTAACTGCTTGGAACTTTCAGAGTTTAAACAGTTTTTCAAATTACTCCTTCAGACGCAGCATTTTGTTTTACCGACAATTTCTATCTTGATTTCTCTTTACTAGAATCTGTTTATTAAGTTCCTCAACTGTTTTCAGTTTCGTGTAATATTGAGCTAAACTAACCAGTTGTAGGCGGTTTTAATTGTTTTTAAGGTTTCAGTGTACAAATGATGTATGTATTATATGTATGTATTTCTTTTAAGGTAAAAAATAATCCCTTTACTAACTTATTTTCAAATTTAATTTGAATTTTATCTTCTTTTATTCATTAATAGATCTGTTGATGACTGATTATATTTTGTTTTAAAAATTTGTATATAATTATTTTTATAGTCATTAAACACTTACCTTCAGACGCATTATAATGACTCTTATATATATACAAAAGGGTCATTTTCTAAGTTGAGGGGACGCACCGTTTGAGTGCATCCTCAAAATACTAAATAGTAATAAATTATTTAATAAGGAAACCATGTATACCTTGAACTCTTTTCAACCAGACAATGTAAACTGTCAAAAAGAATGTTTAAAAACTTTGGCATCCAAAAGTTAAATGGAAAAGTTGGGTATTCAAATTGACAATCCTAACAAAAGTGGGTTCGACCTTATAAAATTAGATTAAAAATTGTTTGCAAATCAAACGGAACTCTGTATGGATGTATAATGGCAAAAAGCATGTATATATAATGATAAAAATCATGTAGAAATATTCATTTTCCCAAAAGCCATTAACAATATGTTGGTACTATTGTATATTCATTCAATTACGTTTCAAATTCAAATTGAACATTATGTATACAACAACAACAATATGTACGTAAAATTTAAGTATTTCTGTTTGTTACATACAATTGACACTTTTTACAAATTTATACGATACTCATACATTACAATTTCAATTTTTTTGCGTGTAACGAGACGGATAAAGAAACGGCTTGATTGATGGATTGAACTTCATTAGCAGATGAGTGATGTAACAATAAGTAACTAGTGTTTTATTTATTCAAGTGTTTAAATTTTATTAGTAAATTAATATTAATTCCCAAAACTGTCGAATAGTTGGATTTGAAAAGTTATTATTTCAATTAATATATTTTACCATCATGCCATGCGTTTAGGCCAATCGGGCAAAATAGCGGGTACAAATAGTTCGTAATATTAAAATTAAAATAACCTTCAATATTACCAAAGGTTTGCTGAAATTTGATATATTCATTCTTTGATACTTAAATCTTGAGGCTTCGTAGGAATCTGTCCACAATTACTGATCGTGTTTGTTTTTGAGATGTTCCCCGAAGAATAGAAATCTTTTAATCTCCGCGGCACACAATCACAACTTTGCTTCGAGTCTCCGTAATTACAGAAAAAGTCGTATATTTCATAACTTTGCGGAAATTTGTCAAACTTTTCAAATAAAGAATCTATTAGCCAATGTCCGCAACTCTGTACGTAGAATTAGGGATCCGTATAAGCATTCAATATAGACATCAACCATGTTATAAAGGTAGGCCTACAATTGTAAAAACTTCTTGTACTATATATTTTCCAATCTATGGATATTTTTTAAACCAAAATTGGTTTCGCATTGTAAGCTCTCGCTATCCCTAAAGTAACAAACAAATAAACATTAGCATATTACTCATAATAAAGCTTATTATAAACCACTGAAATCGATTAATTACTTGTTTTTTATTTATTGTTATTTAACCACGATATTGCAAGTTCATTCTGTTTATTTATTATTTATTATATTATATTTCTTTATTATATTATATTTCTTTATTTTATATACTATTTATCTCTAATTTATAATTAGTACACAAGCCGACGCCGTTAATATGTTATAAAACCGTGGCTTAAGATCATGTGCTGACTTAATAAAATTGAAAATCTTCGGAGAAATAACAAATTATTTGGAAAAACATCGCTTCGATAAGACTAGACATCATAAATGTTGTAATTGGTTTGACAGTTTCTTGAAATAATATCTGTTTTCAATCGAGTATCTTGAACAGGTAGCAAAAAATCATTATATAAACAAAATTAGAAATGACTTCCTTGTTATAAAATTCTATATTTAAAGTATCTAGCGACCATAAAGTCGGGTGAAACAGCTTGTATAAATAATATTGAATGGTCCATTTTAAATGATCTTTTTATAATCTATGAAGAACTTCCGCGTTCGTTCCTAAATCTAAACTACGGAAGCCTTTAGATTTGTGACTTTAGGGAAAATAATTTCCTTAAGACTTCTATTTTCCAGTATTTATTTTCAATCGCAGGTCAAAGCACGTCTGTGAGGGCGTCGTTCGAAAACAGTCAAGGTTTAGGTACTTTTCGAAGCTTATACAAATATTGGATTGATCCTGTTCGAAACAAACTAAAACTCGGTACCAAATAAACAAAAGATACTCATTAAATCTTTGACCAAGGAACCTCTTTCCAAATTATTGTTTTTTTTTTCTACTTTATTTATTTCTCTACTGCAGATGGATTCAAACCTAGGATCTCCATGATAAACACATCCAAAGTAATATTTGAAATACAACTTTTGGTTTTTTTCGAATAGCAATAGGATTTCGGATAAGATCATAAGCTGCTTTTGTACTGTGACAATGTAATCGAAGTCGCATACATGTCTTAATGTATAATAATTCGCTTTAAGAGAGACTGATCTCTATAGCCATAGTTATTTCGGTACAACTTAACTAATAGCAGTTCTAGTATATTTTTTATACACAAAGTTATGGGTATATTATACAAAATCACATGTGTATAAGTCGCTTCGTAACAGACAGACCAAGGGGAATAGTTATTCGGTAAACTAAACTGAATAAAGCTAGTTGTGATTACTTTTTATTTACAAGATTAGTGGCCTCAGAACTTTTTAACTATATACAACGAAGTAAGAATTGACGGAAAAACCTATCAAAACTTGAGAAAATTCAATAAAAGCACTTGAGGAAGTTTGTTAAAGGAAGCAACGGGAATATTATAAAAGAGAACCTCAATTTGTGTCACCTTGCTGAAATAAAAATACTCGGCGCCTCTTAAAGAATCGACTTTACGATACAAGGCTTTTACTCATTAAGGTAAAGCGTCGCTTTGTCAAAAATAACAGAACCTTCTTAAAATACCTCAGAGTTTTACTGTTTTTTCGTAAGTAGCCAAAATATCAATACATATCTTAGATATTCTACGCGGACTGCGAATAATTATAATTGTTTGTTGGCAATATTATTATTTCAATTATTAACTAAACATATGAAAATATGAGACTGTTTATTTTTTGTCGGCTAATCTCTGAAAGGGCCCAACTTTATTGACTGAACTGCATTGCTTTAGTAGATGTTGTCACAGTAAGTAACATAAGAACTTTTAATTTTTTAAACATCTTTATTACTACTTTTCCAATTACTTCTAACAAGAAGACGAAGGTACAGCCACGCTGGCGAAGATGAAGGTACAGCTAGTAAAAAACACAAACCAGCTTTGTAGCTCACGTAATTATATACTATTTCCATCAATACACTAATATTGGTGAACTGTTTTCGAATCCAAGTTATAATTTTTCGGTTAAAATAAACTGAAATTTAGATAGACATCGCCTAATATTACAGTAACGTTTATCATGAAATCAAACAAAGCATCAAATATTTTTTTAGAATCAATAGAATATTGAGAATTGGCAAATGGTAGATTCGTAGAATAATATATTTAATTGTTTACATTCAATTAACTATTGCAATATTTTTATTTATTATTAATTTATAGTAAGTAGTGTGTTCGAACTTGCTGCATTTTTACCGTTGTTTATATTACCTGTAACAAAAATGGTTTAACTTAAGTATCATGGATAAAAATATTTAGTTGAAAGGTTAAAATATAGCTTTAACTACTAACTATTTTTAGTCGTTATCTTGCAAATTTACACAATAACTACGTATTACAACAACGGCGCTAATAATTTGGATGGAATTTTGAAATATTAAATATAATTTTACTGAACAATAAATGATAAGATCTTGCTCTTCATGGTTTCGGAATTATAAACTTTGAATTCATTTTTAAAGTCTTTATTTACGACTCAAGTTTAATCGTATTTCTAAAATAAATAGTGTGACAATAATAGTAGTGTAACATTTTGTATAGATGATATTATCTTCACACAAGTCAATTCACTAACATTTCAATAAACAATTCGGTAGATTAAGCATTTCGTGTTATTTGTCGACAAACAGGAAGCTGAGCTCAAGTTACTGGCTTCACACAGTCAATATTGCATCTATGTTCTGGATATAGACTTTATATGATCTATTCTATAATTATTCTAGACTAAAGCTCGATACTGTATCAAATTCTCATAGGATTTGAGTCAGTATCGAGTGCAGAATCCCTTTCAAAACAGTAATCTAATATATACAATCTATAAATGCATAAATACTTGTTGATCTTCGACGCTTGATTTTATTAAAACTAAAGAAAAAAACGAGAGATTTTGAAGTTTTTCATTACAAACAAAGATACAAATATTTTTTCTTGATACCTACTATAGATAACAGATTATGTATCGAATAAGCAGCTAGTATTATAATAAATTAAAAAAAAACAATTCTGTATTGACTATTACTTTCAAATGGTAACAAATTGTTTAGTTACGTCTTTTGCCTAAAAGCCGGGGGGTAGGAAACCACATCAAGTATTATCGAATACATTCGATCCATATTAGTGGAATTAGGCGTTTTACACAGCAGACAGTAATTAGGCCCCGCGTGGAGGTGATACGCACAGTAATTAGCCATAAGCCGCAATGATTTGATTAATGACGGCCTGTTTCCCACTGATAACTGATATAACGGCGTGTGTTCACAAAAATAGGACTATATAAGATGTTACTCTCTGAAATACTATTCTACTTCCTTTCAACGGTGACATTTATCTTCAGAAAATGTATTTTTGTTAGTAAAAAATAAACTCAAAAAAAACATGTGTAAATAACATAGATTTTTAAAATAGAAGGAATTACAATATAAAGGAATTCAAGTTGCCTAAAATTATTTTCAGCGATTAAGTGTGAAAAGCTTGTTAAACCCTTTAATATCGCCAATTTACTATACTTTTAAACAAAAATATTGAATTTTGTTTACAATTTAAGCAGTTTCTAATACAAATACAACTTATAAATACAAGCGAGACCTCCCACGCAAAACAATAATCAATCGATCTTCTAGTTTTCATCAAATTAATTATTATGTCGAGATTTAATTTTGTTAATGTAACTCAGAATTCCCAATTAAAATTGCAAAATATGTCGAGTTCATTACAGACTAGGAAAGTGAATAAGGGTTCATAAACTGCGGCATTTGAAGGTGAGGGCAGGATAACATTTTATCACGTCGTTTATAGCACGCCACGAGGTCAGGGAGTGTGTGCTTCAATTCCATGTGATTTTTATGGAAAACTTGTTAGCAAAGCAATAATGTAATCTATTGAAGTTTAAAGACTCACTCTGCATATTATAAAACAAAGATCAGTCTCATGTTGTCAAAACGCATACAGAAAATTAATTGATTTTGTTGTACAATCACGACTTGCGATCACATCAGCCTTTTATTCATTCTGGTTTTTGAGCTACGACGCCATAAGCGTCTATTATTTGTAATTGAATTCTTTTCGTCGACGAATCACAGAATTTTGTGATGTGACGTCGAAATTCCGCTGAAGTTACCAACTACTCCCTCAGCTTCTGTATCACGAGTTGCTAATATACAACATTCTTTTATTACAACCATTTAAAGTACATTCTAAAGCCTTAAAAAGAAGAGATAACAGCCAGTCCAGACTATAGTTCAAAAGCTACTCGCAATAAACAATGCGGCGATAAATGTTTCAACATTCTGATGACTGTGCCAAACGAGAAACTTGTAATACGACCCAGAACTTGAATGTACATTTATTTTATCATCAGTTTATATTAGACTTGCTTTTTTGTAAAACAAGTAGGAATTAATTGATTTTCCTTCTAAATTCCATATATTCTTGGAAAGACTGCCTTCCTTTCGCCTGGGAAGACTGCCGAGATAAAAGTACTTCCACGTAAGAAAAAATCCACACATACGTGAACGATTAAGCTTTATAATGTATTTTGCTATAAACAAGCTTTTTAACTTTTGCTTAGTAGGTACAAAATGTGTATATTTATCTTTATAATATATGAACACCTGTTTATAATAAGTTATAAGAATATATATAAGAATAGTTAAATGAAAACACAAACTATAATATTAACTACCATATCTAAGATATTTATTGAACTTTTACTATTAACACTTTAATTTTACTTTTATAAAAAATCAAACTTACAACCAATCACTAAATCTTTGGCACTCAAAAAATTATAAACTTTACATAGATTATGATAACTATGGACTATTTGTGATTTGAAAAATTTTCTACCATAAGTGTGACGTAACGCTTGCTTAATAATTTAATATTATTAAAAGTTGAGTCACAAATGAAAACGAAACCTCAGATTTATACTAATGCATAAAGATCTCATTATGCAGATGTCAGCAACGTACGTCATTACCAGGTGCAGCGTAGATGAAATCTTTGACACTGACTTGAACGCGGACAATATCACGTTTTTTACTACCTATTGAATTTTCCGATAATATTTTTTAAACTGGCTGATATTCTTTTGTACTAAGTTTGAGTGCAACTTTACAAACTTTGCTTTATTTTAAAATAATTTGCTCTATTCTGATTATCCATTCCATTGAGTAGCGAATAAAATCAATATAGTATACCTAATTTTAAAAATAACGTATTAACACATATATATATATGTCGAAAGCGAAATGTATATTTCGCTTCGGAATAATCGTTTCAATTGAAAAATTGAAAAATCTATGAAATATTTGAAATATTAAAACTAATATTATTAAGCTAAGTACGAACCACTGAAATTTATGATTGTTTGTAAAAAAAAATGATATCGCGACTTAAAGGGGCATTTATCCACAATCTCTAAAGTTTATATTGTTTTATTTTTCTCATATAAAATGTAGCCTTTAATCTATTATTATCATCAGTACACGTGTAGTAATGTCAGCGTAGTTAAGACGGGCAGCTAGCGTAATATATTATTCAAAGTGGTGGGGTTACAAATACGAAAAAGATAATAATTAATAAAGTTGGTCGTAACTTTTTCTGCTTAGAGTTAATGCAAAAATCTCGTGTTCTTTTCCAAACTATTTATCTATCTATCTATATTATCTATCGGAAAAATACTAAAATAAATGAAGATACAAGTTAGTAAGGAGTAAAAATATTTGTATTGGGATATGCTTTTAAAATATAGCAAATGTAAAAAATACGTTGTTTTTTTTATTAGCCTTAAGTAAGTTTACACACAAGAAATCTAACCATATAATTAAAGCCTTCACAACATAATCTACGATTACAAAATAACAAATACAAAGGAATTGAGTTTTTCTTATCGCCCGTCCCGGTTCGCGATAATATCGCTTACTTGGTGCAAATCGTTTACTTCGCAACTACAATTTACTTAAATAATGTTTGTGCTTATTTTCCGATTTAGATTATAAGGATAAATAGAACAATGCAAATGACCGCCTCAGTATCTTAGTTGCTGTAATTTGGAATTCAAAGGAAACAAAGCAATTTAGTGATGAGTTTTAATAATACCATATTATATTTCCCCTTCATTTTTTTAATATATTTACTGTTAAGAATCCGAGATTGGTCTCTTTGGATATATAATTAACCTATGATTTACCATTTGCTACCCTGAAAGTATAACGAATGAAATTTACACAAGTTATGATTATGAAATCTGTGGCTTTAAGCTATCACTGTAATTTTATTGACTGTCTATTTATTATTATTTTAATATTCTTAAACAACCATACAACTCTTAACTTTTTGCACTTAAGGAAAAATTGTAAGAGAATTAAAAATGTGTCTTGTCTGACATGATTTACCTTACTGGCGTATTGAGTAGCTGAACTTATAACTACATTACAACTACCTACCAATTGTGTCGTGGTTAAAAATGACGTTAAAATATTTAGAAAGATCGAAAATAGGAAGTTTATTTTAAATCCTACTTTGTAAAACTAAACGTTGAAACGAATACGAAAAACAAACTAATGAATGTCAAACAATCTGCAGTTAAAAACATTTTCACTGTAACTACGAACTTATCGAGTGGAGTTTGTAAACATTTTTCACAGAAACGATTCTGTACTCGTTAGTTTACGTCACTTGTAGTTGATTCTTATAAATTCAAGACATATATAAAGGACTTTATTTGCGTCGAAAATAATATTATCTATTCTTGTTTTCTTACTCATCAAGTTCAATCAAGAAATCAAGAGCAGATATTTATCAAATTTATTTTAATGGGTTAAAGGTGCATCATACAAACTCACCTTCGTATTAATTTAGTAATAATGCGATACTACGTGGAGTAAGAACCTTCTACTATTGGCCTACAGATGGACTGACATAATCTTTTTTTATATCCATTAGGTAGTTTACTGATCAATATAACATTATATTAAAATTTTATTTGGTTTGAGGTGACACCTTCAAAAGCTTTTTATTAAATTTGTCAGTTCCAACGTTTTCAGAAAGAATCTTCAAACGTATTTGGGTGAGGACACAAGAAATGTCAAAAACGTACAATGCAGTCTTGAAATGAAACATGGAATACGAAATCTGAATGTAAAAACAGTGGAAATAGTTGGTGTCAGTTGCAAAGACGTCTTAAATATTCTTTGAAACTTTGGTAACCATCGGACCGTTGTGTTCGCTTTAATACAAAATTTATTAAAAAAGAAAATATAAGATCTTTTGTGACGGTTTATTGAAGAAATGTTGTATTTTGTTCTCAAGCTCCGAAAGGTCAAAGGAACAGATTTATTAAAACTTGACAATACGATTTAGAACTTCAGGAGATAATTTATATTTAACTCGTCATGAGGTTTGTGACGGATTAGATGTGAAGAGCACTTTTTTTCTTTTAATACTTATACATTTAGCCACCTGAAACATACACCGCTTCATTAACATTTCAGTAGTTTAAGTAAGCAGTCATTAAAGAACTAAGTATAAAATATAAAAACATTTCTTCATAATGAAGTAATGTTATTATTTACACACAGTCTGACAGTCAGACATAATATGTCGCAGAATGACAAAGAACACAACAGAGAAAACAAAAATTTGGAAGGCACTGTCTATTAACTGAAGAAAAAAATGATACGTTAGAGCCACAGAAATTGTCTGCCTTCCCCTCCCCCTCCATTAATAATTTCACTTAACTTAAATTCTAAATGAAAGCGTCGAAGCATGTGGGAAAAACATCCCAGTTTCCAAGATAAGTTTCAGCCATATTGAAGTTTCTTGATAAGTAAAGTACAACTTACAAACCGATATCACTTACACCAGCTTTAGAAAAGTTAGTTACGTGATGTGAGTTAAATGCTCGGCTTAGCTTACCTAGGTACAAAAATGTCATATTGATCTCGTTTGCGACGGCAAAGTTCCTAAATAACGATAATCATTTAACATTTAAATTAATTATTATAAAAGGTATAAAAATCGTTTATTCATATAAGATATAGAAACATTTGCATCAACTTTGCTCATTTGCTGAATCACACAATCACACACATACTGATCGCAGCGTTTTAATGAGAATTTTGAGTTAGAAATTTTTGGAACACTTCGTATATAATCAATTATTTAAAAATAAATATATGAATGAATGAATATCAAGTCTATATTTGCGGATTGTTCAAGTAGGTACGCGTCCTGCTCTGATATGCATATATGTAGGTATTGAATTAATTTATTTACTTAATTGTTATTTATGATTACTTAGTCTCTGAAATTAATAACGGATTTAAACCAAATAGAAAGACACAAAATATTTATAAAAAAATTAATTACTCATAATTTTGTACCTCTTTCTTTATAATTATGTGAAATGTATTTACTTTTAAGTTATATGAGGTCTCTTTTGAAAAATATTTTTCATACATGACTGTATTTTTCGTCGTGAGATGCGAAGAATTTTAATTGTGTTTCATTGAGAAATTTTGCAACTTGTTGCATTCGCTGATCATGAATTTTATGGTTCGGTGCGCTCTGTTTTCTTGGCAATATTCGCTGGATGAATCCCAAATCCAGGAAATAGTGATACTAGCTGATAAAATTGCATTCCGTGCAATTCGTTATTTATTTCTTTGCTTAGGTAATCGTAATACCGCTAGGTATTTCGCTTGACACTGTAACCCAGATAAATTTTGGATATTTTCTCCTGCTATTTTTAGAACCACTACCATCGCTTTTCTAGTATTATTAATTTTATAAATTATTTTATATTATATAAATTAATTATTTTATAAATTAGATTATTTTAATATTATTAATTTCCTTATTTTGTTTTTCGAAATTTCTCATAATTATTTTGTTGCTTGGTGCAAATATGACTGGCCCGTGGCTAAGTGGTTTACGCGTAGCGTTTAACGCTGGAGGTTCTGGTTTCGAATCTCGGGGAAACAAATGAATGTTTCGGTTGGGTAGGCACAGAAGGCTGATCACATACTTTCCTGTAAAAGAAAATAATTGGTGAAACAGAAACAAGAAATGCCCCACTAGTAGTTACGGGAATTCACATTACTCAGTGCAAATATGGTTATTTAAGACCTTGTCAACCTGCTCCTACCATTGAGTAAATAAGGGTTATTTTTCTTGGAATGTAACTCATTTTATAAATATCAAAAGTCAACATCAAAGAAAATTGCAATACCAAGTTTGTACGTAAAACTATCCATTATTTACAATATATAAATATAAATTCCAAAGATGTAGAGTTATTTAGTTGGAATGTCTCGTAAGTTTGGTGTCAATGCCATCTCTCCCGACGCACGACCTGTTTTTCGTCATGAGTGTTTCATACCAAATAAGATAATTGCAACGCTATTACAAGGTATTATAGTTAAAATTAACATGGACTTGATCTCGTAAATAATTCTCCCCATTATGAGTGCCTATTCAATTTGGGGACCTGACTCTGAAAGTGGCTATTATGAATATTTGAATAAAAACAGATAAGTCCATTAAGATTCTATGTATTTTGGATACACTGAGATTAAATTGGGGTTTTGTGATGATCAACTGATACGTATTATAAAATAGAAATTCAGCTGTCTTTTGGCTTAGTCAGCTTTTCGCTGTGAAAATTACCTACCTTATTAATTAAATTGTTGTGAATGAATCATGACTGCTTCGTGTCGTTTTCAACAACAATTTCACAATAGCAAGGAAGATAGAACATTTAACAAAGTGTTTAAATTTAATCAATATATATACAGTACAAAAAAGAAATATGATTTACCTAATTCAAGTATTTACATTTATTCATGTAGTAACTCATGAATAAAAGTAACAAATTAGGAATCTCATTAAGATTGAGTTAGTGCGAATAAAATACATCTTGTATAACTGGAGAAATGACCCTTTCACATATTATAAGATTTCTTTAACGAGGGCGTATATTATTATTATTTTTCTATTCATAATAAAAACAAAATAATTCTTTTAACTTTAAGTATCGAAATCAATCAAACGACAGTCTAATCGGAAAGAGAGAATTTAATTATATCCATTGGCCATTGATTCCAGTAAACAAAGCTTAAGAAATTTCATTTAAAGCGAAGGTTCTAAAGCGGATCTGTTTTGGAAGCTCAAAAGTAATTCTAATTTCCCTAATTAAACTGTAACCGATATTATTTTTAACAAAAGCTTTGAAGACATTTACTTGACTGTTGTCTGACAAAGACGGTATGTATTCTTGTTCTTATGTCTTCGTATACGAAATTAATTTCCACAAATTCAATAACTTAATTTATTTAAAGTGGTAACAACTGGATGAAAAAGAGATTGAAGTAGACACCAAGGAGCCGAAGTATTATTTCGCCACAACACTATATTGTTTATATTGTTTCCTTTTTTTGTATAATATTTAATCTATTATTGTATCTATCAATGTGTCATTCACACTAACACATTAAACGAAACTACTCGAATTACGTATGAGAAACCAGCTAGTTGTTTGTCGTAGCATTTTATTACGAATTTCTCTAGTGAAAATCCGTATTATAAATGCGAAAGTAACTGTCTGTTACACATTCACGCCTAAGCTATTGAACCGATTTTGATGAATATTGACAGACGAAGGCTAGAACTTGGGAAATGGCATAGGTAGCCTTTAATTGCAAAAAAATAAAAAAGAGAAAGTTCTTTAAATAGAGTATAAAAGTTTGTGAGGTAGTTCATCATTGTCGAAGATAGCCGATGATAAATAAATAGGGTAAACAAACGGTCGAAGTCACGAGAAAAAGCCAAAAAACAAACTTAAGTATACCAAAGCATACACACACATTACATGACGCCTTTTTAAGCTGTCTTTTTATTATTACGATTAATATTTTTAATAAAATAATGATGTTTATCACGCGAATATCTCTACTGTCAACTTAGCCCAGGAGAAATTAATTACAGCCATGATCAATCACGCTTGACGACAAACTGTTACAATATTCATTTTACTAAATCATTAATAGACGAATATAAACTAAATATTCGTCGTCGAATGTCGAACCATTTGAAATTAGCGATTGTAGTTATACAAAACAATTATGGATAACTTTTACTTACACTTAGATAATTTCCAATTAAATAAGACATTTTATCTTAATATCAAGGAATTTACAAATTACAAACAGCATAGAGGAAACCTTTTGATAAGGTCTATCAAATCTAGATACATGCTGTTTTTTAGCTAGAATACAGACCCAGTATATCGATCCCCGATACATATGAATGTTTCAATTAGCCGCAACACCGTAAACATTATAAACTTTCCGCTAGTATTGTTGATAAATAACACTCAACTCCGCAGGGGGTCGGGACGTCAAAAGCTTATTGCGGCGATATGAACCTCAATTGGTTTATTGGTTCTGACGCAGGCGCACCCAGACTTCTTGTTACTGAGCTGACAATGTCTCTTAATACTGTTTTTCGCATTGCTTTTATTTTTAGCTGCGATGAAATAAGCATGTTTTGGAGTATACAAGACCAGATCGGCAACCCGCGGACAATCTGATGCCGTGGAAATCCAGGGGCGACATAATATATTATTTTAAAGATTTTCAATTTAGCATATATTAATAATTGGTCAAAATTAATGTTCATATTATTACAGGATTGAGAATCTTCTTTCAGTTACGGTTGTATTTTATCAATATGGGTTTTGTAATTCTATATTTTATATAATAATAAACTATACTTCTATAATACAATAACTTATTACGCTATCTGTACTATGAAATATTAACGAAATTAAACCATATTATGGATTTTTATATAATTGTCTTAACTATAATAGGTACTATGGTGACTAACTTCATATTTAAAGTTGTAGTGAAATAAGGACTTCATTATTTATAAGATGTTTGCGCCCAAAGTGACAGTCGGTTTGTCATACTGCGCACCATTTATCTTACGAAACATCACACGTCTAAAATAAACAATACTTGAAACATAAAAAGGCAATTACTTTAGATAATATTTGGACTATAATATTCTCTAAAAAGATTACCCTGTGTGCTGTAAACTACGTGACTTGAAGAGCCTTTTTATTTATTTACACTTAGTTCCACACAAAAATACTCTATTACAATTTACCAATATTATTCTCCTTGCAACGCATGTTAAGAGGAATATACTCGTAAAATTCTGTTTTCGCTTTCTTTTTTAAAATGAATTTAGTTTTATGTTATTTCTATTTTTATCGTAAGCAAATAAATATTTCTAGTTTCTTTTATTTCTTTGTGATAAAGTGTGTGAACTTCTTCACTCAGAAGATATATATGTATGATTATGATTTTATCACAAACAAAAAAAAAGTTTCTTACGCGTAGATGTTAATCTACGCTTAAGAAACTTCTGAGTAAATAGCTTCGAAGACTTTTGTAATTCATTATCTTCAATTTCCGTGTTCTCTAATGGGTCATGGGGCATTGCTTTGACACAGAGCAATTTGTCTTTGTATGGTCTCCAACTTGTAAGTACAATAAAGTATTAATTGTACGCAGAAGTCACCATCATCGAGTTCTTAATAAAAATAGATGTTCATCACTTATAAGATAAGAATAGAGAAAAAAATATTTTGTACATTAGTTCGAGTAAAATCCGTCCGTTTTGTAAACAACGATATAGGACTAAAATACTGCGTAATCGTGAGAATGTATGGAAAATGTAATGGCTACTGAAAGTATAGGTAAATTAACGAAGTGTGTCATGACCGTAGCAAGTGTTAAAGAACGCAAACTTTCGCTTTTACTGGTAGATAACGTGTCTCAATTATATTTTCAATATTTTTTCTATATGATTACTTATCAATATATAAATATAAGTAAAATAAATGAAATAGATAAAAATAAAATAACGGTAAGTCAGCCTCAGGAAAGTCTCACGTCAACATTTTGCAAGAGTGCACATAGATTGTCGTTGTGAATTGTTCTTTCGATTTAGAAATATGAAACGATATTTCAAAGATCTGTTGACACATCTCCTTCTACGATCATAAATATTCTGAATACTTTTACGGGCTATTTATGTAAGAAATGTTTACAAATAATATTATCTAATTGACAACCTTCTTCTCGGTCGGTTAAAAAGTCGGTTAAAATGTGTTTTATTGATGCATTTGTTTCTAACACATCAATAAAACACATTATATATACATATAATAAAACAGATAGATTACAGAACATTCTCATTGAGTTTTATCATAACCAACATATAAATTTATTTGAAGTTAAAAGAATATACCTACCAGATAGCTGGCGGCATTGAGGAGTTCATTGTAGATTCGTTTATTATAGGACCCCCAAGTGTTTTTTAATTAATTAAATGTCGCAAATCTTAGTTTAAAACATTTTTGCCAAAGTTTTAGATTGATGAGCCAAAGTCTACTTGGCTAAGAAAATCGTGCTAAAGGGTACGGATTAGAAACTTTTTTATTTGATTATTACTCTTATGTTTATTTTTATTTATTTATTTATGTTTATTTATTTAAGAATCCCTTTCCCATATAGATTTGGCAAGTATTACATACGACTGACTGAAATACCTCGGGAAGACTTTAAGATTTACTGTTTTTTGTTATTAGTTCTATATTTTTTTACTTTGGTTTATTACTGCCCATTGATCTAAATTCAACCACAATTCAAGAGTAACTCAGGTGTGTGTGTGTGTATGCTATGTGTTATCCAAGCAGTAGTGTGCGTAATGTTTATTTTATTGATTTAATGTAATTTATCCATGATTTATAAACTATAAGTGTGGGATATTTCATACTCCTCCGTCCGCGCAATTTTCGTAAAAAGGAGTACAAAGTTTTTGCTTCATGTATTAATATTATGATTATTATACTTTTTTACTGAAGTTCTTCAGTTACTATGTAACTTAAGGAGAGAATTTTCTCCTAGTTTTATAGAGGTCCAGCGTTTCGAAAACACTTGCTTCTTTAAGGGAGAAATCAATAAAATGGAGAACTTGAACGTGCGAGTTGCTTGAAATAACTAAATCAAACCACGTTCTTGTCATAAAATATAAATGCAACTTTTTAGTAGACGCTATCGAGTATGTTTCGAATTGGTTAGTTCAATTTCAGCTGTATTTTCTGTGAAATGCAACTTCGTCGCTACCATTGCTTCGTGATATTCGACAGAATGCTCAAGCGGTGTTTAAAAATAGCTTTTAAATTATTTGACGTTTCTTTATAACGATAATATATTTAATATTATTTTCTCAACGCGTTTCTGTAATGGTGTTTTCTTATGTATGCTTAGGATCTCACAGTGGGACTTTCACATATTTAAAACTACATTAATAGAAGAGAGAAGAATAATAGTTAAGTATATTCTATATATAAAATGGGTATATAGTTACGTCTTAAATGTGCCATGAAGAATTTTGTGTATATATATAACCTTTCTAGTCCGTGGCGACTTTTTTCTTTGAAATTATAAAGTTTTACTATTAATATTGATTATGAAGAAAGTTGTGACTTATCCAACAATGGCCAAATAAATGCTGATAGAAATTAAGAATTTGTCTCTATGGTTTAAGAAAACAAAAATAATCCGTACCATAACTGTCACTATTGTTTGCTGTATAGGTTGAAGAAACATTTAATAAATAAGTAAGTACTTATATTTAATCATTCTACCACATTTTATTACATCATTCTACCCAAATAAATCCACGACGATTTATCAAAGGTGAGGTAAAAGACTTTCGCATTTTTTATATTCGTTAGGATTATAAATAGTTTATATTATGAAAATAATATAATATAGAGAGGTAAGTCATTTTATTTAGATATTGGGGTTCCAAAGTAATTGAAACCGATTGAAACACATGGTAAAGCAATCAGTGGTACTTATAATTCCTCTCAGGCTCCATCTAAAGTGGTTAGCGGGGTAACAACTAAACTTTTCGTTCTCGCTCTAAGTTTATTTCACATGTTTCAATTGCTAATTCAACTCTACTTATTTCTTAATTACACTTACTCGAGTTGGAACGTTTTTTGTTTGTCAAGTAGTTTTGGAAACTAAATTCTTACATTGCTTGCGTTTCCATGTGTTCAATGAGTTATAGTCTACGTAACCTAGACGTAACCAGTATATTGACAAAAATATTAATGTTGACATTATTGTCAAAATTGCTAATAAGTTATGAAAAATCAAGAAACAGAGTCAGTCTGTTTTCCACATACCTAAAAAAGAAACATGAAGTAATAATTACAATTGGTCGGGAGCAAATAATTTCCAAGTCAATATGATTGAAAATTGAGACATCTTTAAAGATCTACTAAACAAATCAATGTCGCAAACATCGGTTGTCTTCTGGCGGCAATGATCCGTAATTAAGAGAGGTCACTTGGCACCAACATTGTTTGGTCACCGCATCCAGAGATTGGACAATTAAATTGAATTTATGATTCTCAAATACTCATTCTATTCGTTTGTAATGTGAAATCTTTGTATTCTCACAAATAGGACACAGAAATAGATTGAAAGTGCGTGCGTATGTTTTAATACATGTTTTAAAAACGTGTTTTTATATACATAACATGAGAATAATTTTTGTACAAAAATAAGTAGCTGTGTTGATGTTACTTGTGAGAAATATGCGGACACCAACTAGTTTTAGAAACATATAAGTTTATCAACTAATAATTACAGCTAGATAAAACTAAGACAAAGTCCAAAATAATTCTTATTAATTCTTTCAAATTATTGTGTCAAAATAATATACCCTAAAAAAAATTAAGCAATACAATACATTTTTAAATTCGTTAAGTATTGAAATAAATACCCATTTATGATATAACAAACTACTTATTAATAAAATATACTAATTCAACACTAATAAAGAAAATCCTAAAACCATAAGGATATAAAAAAAATACAAAAACTAGAGATAAATAAGAGTTTAAAGACAACTAGAGATAAATAAGAGTTTAAAGACACTAAACGAATTTGAAAATGTACTGTCAATCGTTTCTTGTAAAACTAAACGCATTTTAAACTTTCTATTTACTTTAAAATACTGTCTTTGAAACTGAAAAATTTCTACAAAAGATTTCATCCATCACAATATTCTGAGACTGTTTCTAAACTTTGACGTCTGTTTCAGTAATGGCCTGGTCAAAAGATCGAAATACATAGAGATTTATTTCAACCCACAATATCTGAATAGAATTTTATATATCTTAGATTTTTTCTTTTTAATCGAATAACTATGCAGTATATCCCAGTTATGACAAATATTCCACTAGTGTCCAGTAGTTAAATATTTTTATAAACTGAAAGCTATCGCTAAATTAGAACATGAACGTGAAGCCCCGAAACGCAATTAGGCATCTAGTGGGTATTTGGAGCAAACACATTGATTAGACAAGATGGCGATCACCTTTTGGTGCATACCACATCTTTTCTTGTTTTCTTGACTATCTTGAATTGCTTAACTAATTGTAACACCACGAAAATTTACAATATAGCTTATGAATTAATGTTTCAATACAACACAAGTTACAAAATAATAAAATGAACCCATGAATACCGTTCAGTGTGATTTAAACTCAAGTAAACGACTGTAAAATTAGAATTATACATTGCAACATTTAAATATTTAAATAGGACGTGAAGAAATAGACGAATACGTCCTCACTGTACAGAGGTCGAATTCATTGCTCTCAATTGCGTGCACTTCAAATCATTTGTTATGCTTAGAAGCAATTATGAAGACCTACTTCCCACTAGCTCGTGTGTTTATCTATGATTTTTGTGAATAATGTAAACTAGCAAACAACTGCCCTGCGTTCGGCTTCATTTGATTTTAACGCAATATTGGTTTACAGAAAAAAAATTAAGAGAAGATAACCAAAATCACACTTGTTATTGCTATAATCACTTCGTATGTATAAATTGGTATTTAATCAAAAGTTAAATAAAATGTGTCTTTAAAATAATTTCAGTTGCAAAATAAATGTATGTAGGTAATACAAAATTATAAGTATGATTATAAAAATGTATTATAAAACTGCTTGGCACCTGGCACTGGGTTCGCGTGAATTCAAGTAGAAAAAGGGACTGACCACTTTAAGAAAATCACAAAATTGAAGAGCCGTAAACGATGCGTAAAGTGAGGGCGCGACCCTTGGAAATAATTCACAAGTCAGACAGACTGAAGGTCGTGCTTTCATACATCATCTAAGTATTTAGGGCAAAATTAGGATACGTCAGACATATCACCTTGGTACGTTTTAACGTTTTTTTCGTCACACTAGTTGTGCCACCGCGGTTTCAACCGCGTTAATTTAAATAAAACTAAAATAAAAGTAGCCTAAGTTACTCCTTATTACATCCGCTATCTTCCAAAAGTCCCGTAAAATTAACGGAACAAATAAACAGACAGATTTTTTTTTTTTTAAATGTTATTGTAATATAATTAAATTAAAATGCAATTAATAGTAGAGTAATGTATTTAATTTAAAATTAAAGTGTACCTAAGTAAAATTATTTCTGCCTTACAAACGAATAATTTTTTTTATTATTTTTCATTTTTAATTTTAAATATTTGTAAATTATTATTTGTTAGTACTTCAACAATTATTTATATATATAGATTTAATTTACATTTCATATTTAGTTAACAATATATATTCAAGTTCAAATAGGGTCCATGATTATGTTCCTGTCACTAAAACCTTATGAAACTTTCAACAAAAAAAATTTGGTCACGGCCATTTGGTCATTTTGTGTTTTTATATTTTTAACATAATTGCGTGGTTGACATAAAATAGAAGATGGAATCAAATTAAATTTAAGTACTCATCGCGGTATGTAAATAGTCTTGAATTTTGCACACACGTTAATACAAATTGAAATTCTTAAGCCGAGCCAACCACAGGCAAATTTTCACGCAAAATAAGTCCAAGGTTACGTTTTAATGTCCAAATTGAATATTACTAAACAGATTTATTATTTGAACGGTCTAAATCTCTTTAGATAATTTCATTATACTATTTTCGTTACGGTTAATTCAGTTATTTCAAACAATTTAAGACGATCTTAGAATATTAGACAAGAGATATTTTATTGTTAGCTAATAATTTAGTTTTATGTTTTACTTAACTAAACTATATAATGACTTTTTAGTTTGAAAAGTTATAATTTTAAAAACATATGATGCACGGATAAGTAAAGAAAAATATGCAGCCGGCTCAGTGCTCGGGAATCAAACGTGTGACACGAAGTGTCCTGCCTTCAATTCCTGTTTCCAAAATTATTAAAAACTGAAAACATAATAATTTAATATCTTTCTAAAAAAAAGTTGCATGCTTCTTTCAGTTTAAGATATATATAAGATAATATTTAAAACACAACTCGTCGAAAATCAGGCTTAAGAGTCATAACTATATCCTAATAACGCTCACACGGCTTGCATATTGCCAGTTTTTCTTTCAAACCGCACTAATGACAGCGACTGTACCTTTTTGCGAAGCCCGGCCATTCGTCTTGCCAGAGGAGACGTTTCCACGATTGTACCATCTGCTGTTTGAACACGGTTTCCATGAATCATGTTTTGTACAGAAAACATATTATTACAAATGCACCAATAAAATTATCGTCTAATGATAAATATTATGTTTGTGTATATTATAACTACTTCTTAAAACTAAATTTTATTTCAATTATGCATTCTTGTTAAACTTTACGACTATAACAACACAAGCTACATGTACAAATATTATAAATGCAACCGAAGATCCGATAAAACCGTAATGGGGTTGGAGAATTAAATTTCAATAATTTTTCACTGAAAATTATCTTAACAGGAAAATTAACTACTACTTTTCCGAGAAGCGTTTTAATTTTATTTCCTTCATCATGTTAGTTCCTATACACGGCGTTGAGTTCGAATATGACCTTGAAATTGAAAAAGGAGACCAAATTATGTAGTTGTATACAAAACGATTATTTATTTAAAACTAAATATTAGTAAAAAGACACCGTAATTTAAAGAATTTCAATTATCCCTGAACACCTCTAAACGACTATTTTTCCCGTCATCCAATTCAGAAATGTTTTATTCTTAAATGAATATTCATTGAGCGCAAAATCGCTTAGAGATAATAGATTGAGGTTTATATCAGGTGGCTGTTGAATAATGGATGATAGGAAAATTAGGAAATCTACAAACAATTCAACAAAAAATACCACTGCATGAACGTCATATACAAAGAAGTCTAGAAGAAATTCACTATCAAAATTATCAGAAATTATTAGATTTTTACTTTCACTTTAAATCACAAAAAAATGACGACTAGTGTGAATTAGAAACATTACTTTTTTAAATTTTATTTCGATATAAATGTTGAAAATTTGTTTTTGTTTTTCTTTTAATAATAACAATAATTAATAAGGCCGCCCGTTGCGCTCCATTTAGCTTAAGTTATTATCTGTATCCTATTGTTTATTGCAACGAAGTGTTAATAAATAAATAAATAATTGGGACAACTCACATTGCTCTGATCCCAAAGTAAGTAGCTGAAGCACTTGTGTTATGGTAATCAGAAACAACGAGGGTACCACAATAAATACATACATATAAGTTTATAAAAACCAGAATTTATGCATAGAGTTATCCTTTAAGACATATGTGCTTTCTGCTCGTGTATCTATTTTTAAAAATTGAGAGCAGCCACAGTCGTATTACACATCCCGTACAAATACATCGTGTAACAATACAAACGTAATTTTATTAGTCTGCCTACTGTAAGGCTTAATATAAACTGGAGCCAAACTTCATGAAATGAATGGAGCCCAAACTTCCACAAGCTTAAACATTGTTAGTGAACTTCAATTCCAGTTTTGTGAAACACTCAGCGAAATTAAAAACTATAGTATTTCTCAGAAGTGGAAAAGACTGACTTTATTACCTGCGGCGAAATGTCATTATTAATCAGTTTCTCTGGATCCTGATAAGGTTTCAGATAGTTATTATTCATAGTGCTTTTAAAATTTTATAATTCAAAGCTTCCCTTTTATTAATTTTTGACTATGACCAGTTGGGGAATAGTACCAATTATTAAACATAAAAATCAAAGTAACTGACTAAATGAGGGACTTGTAAATTACGCAGAAGGCTGTACAATGTATGTAGAAGGTGCAAAACGCAGAATTATCGTCCTTTCAATAAGTTTTTGATTCATTACCGTGGCCTTACCTCCGAAGGCAGGTAAATCAATAATATAAAATAAGATTTTTATATTCTAAATTTCTTTATTTTATAAATTTCGTAGTATTTATATATTGTATGTAATTAAATATTTTGAGATATGAGAATATGTCCGATTTTCTAATATTTCAAAGAATACTTTATAGCGCAATTACCGTACATATATTTACGTGTAAGTGTGATAAAATTCGTAAAAGCTTATCAGACTTCAAAGACAATCTAGTAGAAGTTAGTTCATAATTCAAACTCGGGGTCGGACCTAAGCCACTGGAATTTGATAAAACCACATTAACAAACAAGCGTGTCACGAAATCGAGACACGCGACGTATTTTATTTGTGAGAACCCTGGGGGCATTTGTTCCGAAAATTAAACATAGATTCCTTTGCGGTTAATTTTTGTCCCTTTATTTACATTTTTGAGTACACAGTGACACAGGGCTGACGCGACGTACAAATAGATAATGATGAAGAAAAGATATGTCGAATTATTTAAAAGCAGTAGGTACCATCTTTGTAAGTTATCTTATTTAAAAAATCAGCAGTTTATGAAAACAAGATAACTCGTTTATAATGTTAGGAAAAATGTCAAATGATTAAATAAATGTTAACTCGCTTCACTGTTTTGTGTATATAGAAGGGAATATTTTGATATTCAGGTAACGATATGACTGATTTAAAAAAATATCTGTTCTTTAAGTTACGAAATCCGCCGGTAATTATATAAGGAAGTAAATACTAAATGAAAAATATTATACACTAAAAGCCGTCCATAATTCGTGCCTACTAAAATATTTCATCTGAAACTTTATGAAAAGCACAAATAAAATGCGGATTTAACTAACGTTGAAAGTCTTGGCTCTGATTAAAGTTCGTCAGTTGCTTTGATAGTGATCTGCAAGGAAATAACTTTTACAAAGTGATAGCCTATTAACGCCTGCGTTTATTTCGCCCTAGTTGCTGCGTTCAACTTATTCTACTTTGTACGTTACTTATATTTACAACTTGGTTATTTTACAATTCTATTATGTCGGTTAGCATGGGACAGACTCATTGTATCGGTTTCCCTCATTATTTTTCTATTTTTTATCTAGCTATCAGGCTTTTGTACCTACCCCATTCCTTTTTGTTTCCCTGGAATTTAAAACCAGGACCTCCGGAGAAATATCAATTGAATATCTACAGTGAACCACTTGACCATAGTGGTTAATGATTTGATTATGGTAAGTTGTAATTATCATGCACTACACGTGTTTTGAGGTTTATCGATCTTTTAATTATACCAAACATTGACCGTTACCTGTGTACATAATATAGATAATATGTATGTACTTTATATTCTGTGAACAGAATTAGTAAGGTGATTTTTCCTCGACATGACTTAGACTTAAACTCTGACAATAAATTATGCAGACCTTAGAGATTTGAGAGTCGAATTTGATTCTTGCTTATTTTATTTATTTCTTTATAATTAATAATGGGGCTCTATATAATTGAATAGCTCAATGTTTACAGTGCGTTACGTAGCATTTTATAGGCGTAAATGTTAAATAGGCTTTAGGCGTCCATGCAAACGAAGTTATAAATGTTTAACTACATTTTAAGCAGTTAACGTAAACATAAATTGAATTACTTATATATATTTAATCATTTATTATCGAAAAAATAAACTTACATTTTAATTAACAACTTTTATTTTATTTAAAATACATACCGAAAGTATGGAAATCGATAGCATAAAATTAAAATTAAGTTCAATTTGTTTCATAACAAATTGATTTCCAATGCACGCCGCCAAACGAAAATCAGTCCATGTATTAATAACGAATTAATCAAATCAATAGTAGTTAATAGATATTTTAAAATTGACTTTCTCGATATTAATTTTATTAATTAATTTGATGATCGCGTACACAGCGGTTATTGCAATTTTTTATTAAGTAATTTGATTTGTGATAATTAACTGCACGATATTAGAAACTACACGTTAATTCCGTCTAAAGAAAAATGTTGATTGAGTTGATAATAGAAGAAACTAAATATTTCAAAGACTCGTTTTGGTAGATAATTTATAAAAGCAATTAACTAAAAATGAGCCTGTGATTAATTATGAACGGTTGACTATACTTTTCTAGAATCTAGGTGAAATAATATTTTTTTAAATGTTTTCTGTTTCTATACAGTCAATGTTAGATTTTTTGTATGTGTGATTCCACTTCCTAATGAGATAACTATTAAATAATATGGTTCCTGTTATCATTGTCCAATGGTGGCAAATCTAGTTTAGTGTATTTATCAGACACTAGAAGACAAGTTATACATATACAGAGTATTATTAAATTATATAGCGGGACTTCGCGCAAAGAAACATTATTTATTTACCTCGACGTTGTTCGCGAAGCGGTTGAAATTAAGAAATATAAAAATTTCAATCGGAAGGATGGATTTAGGCTGTCGACATCTTGGAATCCCGTCATAGGCAGGTGCATGCATCGGAGAGTAGGTACGGAGAAGTCTGTTGACACCGTTAGTGTTGTGTGCCGCAGTAGCAGCCCTGCGTTTTCTTCAACATCAAATGAGGGTAGATAACAATACCCTCATTTTACACTAACGGCACTCTTCAGTTCTTCTCGTGACCATGGCCGTGGCAACACGGTCGAAACGTCGAGGTAAATAAATGTTTCTTTGCGCGATAAGTCCCGCTATATTTAATAATAATTAGTTCAAATCGCTAAAGTCTAAAATTTATGATATACAGATTAGTAGCACAGCCAGAAAACACCAATGGAACTGCTATATTATGAGTGTGTCTTATCCAAACCACACTAGACAGTCGAAAGCTGGTTTAAAATATTACATAACAATGACGTTACAAGCACGTGCATCCTAATTTACGGGTATTTCCTGTGAGGGGAGCCGTTCGACCAATGTATAGTGTTATTATACTATCCGACCGTAAAGATAGTCATAAAACGATAACTTTAATGTTAGGTAAGGCTATTTTTATTTTATGAAACGTAAATAAGTATAAATAAATTAGAATTTGAATAAGACGGGGTATTTTGTTTACAGGTCATATAATAGCCCCTATATTCTGATAATAGCAAGTAGCCGAATCAAGTATATAGAGAACTAATTTCAAATGAAGTATTTCGCGAATGTTTTTCTAAAAAAATCAGTTACTGACGAAGTCGGCTGCAATTGAAAATCTAGATTAATAATTTCTGTCGAATTATATGGAATTTATTTTAGAGTTAATGACACGTTTAGTTTAGGCACAATGTTGTGTGTGTTAGTGCAATCTAGAGTTTATAATCATTATTGTAAACTTATTATTATGAGCCTTTTTAAGATTCGTCGTATTTTTTACGAGTATATATTTAATTATAAATGGATCGAACTATATACAGGTCTCAAATCATAAAATAAAAATATTATTTACCTAAAATTAAGACACTCAAGTTTTTAGTTTATTTTAAACTGATTCAATAACATAATTATCTCGACACTTTACATGCTTTGCAGTCCACATGGTCGTATGAAACATATGTTTTTAGACGGCAATGATTAACTCAGTTTACTGTTGAAGTATACTGTTTAATACAAAGTGCATCTTACCGTCAAATCCTTGGCAGCGTGTTGTCGCTCGATAACGTCCGATGGGTGGTTGTGGCTGTCAAATGCATGTGCGAACAAATTGAAATCACAAAGCTTCATCAAGCTTTGTACGAATGTGGACCTGATTGAGTAATAGTGAAGACGCGTAACCATATTGGGGCATGTGGAACATTTTTTCAACGCTTATAAAATCATATAATTCTTCTTCATAATCATCTTATACTTTCATATGACGTTGTTGTATCATGTTATATATACTTAAGATATGTCTTTGTTTCGTATATATGCCCTATAATACCATCTTACTCATTTTAGGTTTATAAAATTAAGCTAAGTTGACAGCTACTGTTATTTAAATTTCCCACAGATTCAAGTTAATTCAGAGCGTTGCTGATAAGACGGTTGATGGACATTTTAACACAATAGAGGGAGATATGACGAAAATTTTCAATTAAACAAAACAAAAGTGGTATTGTATGGCGACAGTTGGCAGTGCGCGGATGTCCGCCGAACGACGCGGGACGTAACTAGGCAATGCATTGTATTTATTTTAAACTAGGACGGAACATTTTATATCATTTTAATTTCGTTCTATATTATGTACCTACACATATTTTGAAGGAAAATAATTATTAAAAACTAGAAAAAGATTAGAACTTGTATTAATTATTTCTTTTAGTATTTTGAAAATGCATTACTAAGTTTAAGCTGTAATTTTATATTCTCATTAATCATATATTTTTTTTTCATTCATAAACTTTTCTTAAAAATTTTATCAAAAAACACTAATGTATCTAATTAGGTATCTGAGTCGTATTTTTAGTTGGAATTTAACTTAATTCGTAGGTAGGTATTAAAGCTAAAATGAAGAGCAAAAGACTTCATTCAAACGTTTTACCATTTCAAAGTGAACTAAACAGCACGTAATCTTTTTTAAACGGTTGAAACCGTATCAAACTCTATAATCTTCTTCATATTTTCCTTGTGAAGTAAGAAAATAACAAGTGTTTATACTATGTATTGAAATAGATGATCAAATCGCTCAGTAACTTGATTTAGGTGTATAATAGCTGTAGTAATGGCGTGAGCCTGTCTCCGGTTATAGCGGAGATTACGATATCATACGGAGGCTGCCTCGGAATGTCGATCGAGATCGAACGTATGCGTTTCAAATGGAATTTGCAAGATAGGAGCTTCTAGTTTTGTTTGCTTATGTAACACTAGCGGCTTCGCACGGGTGCACATAATATTTTCTTTATATTTTTACATTTTAAACACCGTACACCGCTTGGACTCACACCGATTTTTTTTACAGTGTACTTTTGTTCTATCATCAATAGTTTCCGCAGCGAATGCGACGAAAGAAGTTTTAAGGCACTTTTTTTACACCTTGGGTTACATTACTTAAGTTTTAGTAAGGAACTCTAATCTTTTCTAGCAATAAATATAGCCTATTTTACTCAGGGTGAATGTAACTTTCCAATGGTGAAAGAATTTTTGAAGTTTATTCATTACAAACATACACACAAAAATACAAATCTTTCCTCTTTATAATATTAGTTTAGATTTAGAAAGCTTTTTCATGCCGTAGCGAAGTTTTTGCAGCTTTCATAATTAGCTATTATTATTATTATTTATTTTCTTCAAAAACACAATATACATTGAAACCTATTTTAGGCAAGAAATGCCTGTGTCAGGAGCCCGCTCTTCCGTAACACTATACAATGGTATCAAGACAATTATTTAAAACATAAAATGTTTACATAACTTTACGAGACGAATCAATAAATACAGAGTATGTGTATGTGTGTGAATCTACATATTTATTTATCACATTTAACAATTTAAACTTTTTTAAGTTAAATTTTTTAAGTCTTGTTGCAGTAGAGTCTCAACCTTTTATAGGTTTTATTTTTAAACCAGTTTGTTATGCTTAGCTTTAATTCACGTTTTGTGTTAAATATAAGTTTGCTGAATGAATTTTATTTTTTATATTTATTTTAGGCAATGCCTAACAGTAAAAGATGTTTTAAAAATGGGCTTTGGAATTATAAGATTTCTTCTTCTTGCAATTGATTTTATTAATTGGATCATAAGTTAGGGTATTATGTAGTCTTAAAACCGAGTGTAGAATGTACAGTTTACACATAACCATTTGAAATCTAATAATCCTATTCCTATGTATTTGCGTGTCGAACTACATTGCGATAAGCTTATAGTTTTTTTACACAATTTCATGGTACAGGGGATCTTGAGGGTCAACTATTTTCGTCTGTTTTAAAATTTAATCGTCACATTAACCCCTTCCTGATGGCACACTGGGCTTGATATGAATGCCTTGGAAACAACTATAACAGGGAACTTTTTACAAAGTCTATCTCATTCAGTTTTTCTAGGTAACCGCCCCTTTTTACCTATGGACAGTCCCAAAGTCATTAGGACTAATTATAATTTCAAACACTTAAATTCGACTTTAAAAGCATGGCAAACTTTCAAGTAATCATTAAAAATAATCTTTATTATTTAAAAGAAAAGCATATTTATGAAAGCAAACTAAAAAGAAAATAAATAGAAAACAGTAACCCTAATATATATGTATTAACATTTCTTTACTTAAATCTTAGGTACTCCGCCTTGTAACGTGAATTTGTCCAATTAAAAGCGCTTAGCTGATGTCAGCGCCATTACTTGTTCAAAATAAAAAGTTTATTTTTAGGTCTATAGACTATGCTTCAAGTTTAAATCGTATGAAGTTATTTTAACCGTTAAGTCGTAACGAAGTAAAAAACAAATTCGTTTGATGAATACAGCAGATCTAGATTACAAACTTACTTTTAAAAGAAATATTAACTACAAGTAAATAAATTTGATTTTTAATAAATGACTTACTGCGTAAATGAAATAAACATGAAGCATACTGTATATATTCATACCTACGTGCCAAATTAACTTTTATTGCCGATAAACTCTTTATGAGTTATACAATCTTAATGAATCTATGAAATATTATGCCTTAAATAATACTACTCTTAATTAATACAATTTAATTAGTATTTTATTTATTAATATTTTATTAATATATTTAAATAACCAATATTGTAATCTAAGTTGGTCACGCGTCTTGACTTAAATGCGTGTTGTGTGGTTAAAGGAAAAAGTCTATTTGAAAGAAGTAAGCTTAAGGTAAAAAAGCTGATCACTTTCTTACCGATAAGCAAAGAAAATTATCAATGATTCATACACAGAATTGTTTGCCCTATTCATCCCTTCCAAATTATTTGCCCGAATCACAAATAATTTGGAAGGTTGAGTCAGTACATTGAAAGGTAGAGTCAACCAGGTGTTTACTACAACAAATTTCGATACGTTTTAAACTGTAAACTTGTCAATGCAATAGTGGTTATAAAGTAATGCGCGTGACCGATAGGAGGGCTGCCATGTTCTTCATTCAAAAATTTTTCGGTATTGAAATACTTTTTAAAAAGCATTATCGGTAGATAGCGTGGAGTCAGAAGTTTCTCTTTTAATATTTATAAATAAACTATAATACTGTAAAATATTACTGTTGACTGTTGAAGTACTACCTATTACCTAAGTTAGTATTATTATTACTTTAATAATACAAAAAATAGTGTCAAATTTAAATATTGAAACTATATGTACACGCAGCTAAGTCGCAGTGTACAACAGGGTACAACTCTACAATACAATAAAGGGAATGACAACTGATATCTTTTTGGAATTTATCAACTGAAGTCACGTTTGAAAGGTCTTCCATACTATGTTAGTATTAAGTAATTCTACAATTCATATTCCACGCAGACCTTAAAAATATACCCGCGCCTGTATGAAACAAGGAATAAATAAAA
The DNA here is from genome assembly GCA_912999735.1 of Aporia crataegi. Classification (NCBI taxonomy): domain Eukaryota; kingdom Metazoa; phylum Arthropoda; class Insecta; order Lepidoptera; family Pieridae; genus Aporia; species Aporia crataegi. Next base: position 2,878,516 of record OU538742.1, read on the forward strand.
CATCGTGGATAAAGAAAGGAAAATTCTTAGTTTTTCTACCTCATCTCTACCAATACATCCTGCGTTTCTTTGTGAGAGGTTACATTAGTCTGGAGAACCTTCTAGTTTCTAGGAGAGTCAGAAGCACATGATTCCGAGGCTGGTCAACAACTCCGACCAGATTGACAACCCAGGCCTTCAGTTTGGCGCAGGACGGGAAAGCGTAGAGGAGGCTATGCGGACACAGCCTTCAGAAATAAAGAATAAGAAGAATTAACCTTTCACGTGGCTTAAGATAAGTCGATTTTAATTTAGTTTCACTTAATAGCTGTAACACAGCAGTACGTAATTGAACAGATGAAACGCGCGAACTATGCTATTTTCCTAATCCGATACGGTGACATGAAAATGAGCTACGCTTTGATGATGTTTAGGCAAATCTTTGCTTATATTTGAATAAACGTGTACTGGATTATGTAAATATTTCTACCATATAATGACAAATCTATGCAATTGTTTTATTAAACCATAAACGATTAATAATAATAATAATAAAATAGATAAGATACTTAATACTTAAGACAAAATACAGTGTACAAGTAAAAGTGTCATCACAACTTTATTAACGACAAAAATAATTGAAAAATAATGTCAACAGTAGAAATAATTTATGCCAATATTATAAATAGAAAGGATTTGTATTTTGTTTGTATAAAGTCAAAAACTGGACTGACCGAGTGAAATAAAGCTACCTATATTTTGCAAGTTCATGAAGTAAAAGCTTGCGAGGTAAAAGGAAAAGCTTGTAGATATATAAGAATTCTATAAGATGATTACTTATAATAGTAACGTTAATTGTATTGAAATATTTTAATTACATTAAGTAAACGGGTTTATCGCCTTTATTATACTAAATGTTTCAAACAATATTCCCAATGGAAGGTTCCGAAATCTTTGCCTTCATTTCAATAAGTGGCCAACCCTGAAACCAGTATACTGTTTTAAAATTTAAATCTTATTTACATTCACCCCGTATACTGTCGCCGAAATGGTCTTAACTAACATCGAAAACAGTCGGTCTCGCCGGGGCTATTTCGGGCACCCTCTAGGATATAAGCGCACTGTCAGGCTGTTTGCTACGCATCTAAACTCATATAATCGCGATTAGACTCTTACATGCATATATTTTAATTTTTTACGAACATACAAAGGTTAAAAATAAAGAAGGTATGTACTATAAATAAAACATCGCTAATACAATTTAAAAAATTAATCTTTTTTCTCTAATCGCTTCTGTCTTGGCTTGGACAAAAGGCTTAACACCACCTTTATAGCCTTAAAGAAAATGATCAGTGAAACAGATGCAGAAACATATCTGCCCACTAAGTGTTGCGAGATTTCACAAGAAAATCATATTTTCTCAGTGAAATATAACAGTCAAGGAGGGTCAAATCACAATAATGTATAATATCGTAATAAAGATGTCGTAACGCAAGGTAATTTGTAATTGCCTGTGATTTTCATCCTAGCCACATATCTCAAAAGATTGTTTATCAGTGCGAATATTACTTATAGTAGGTTAGAAAAGACTGTGAGAATATAAAATTCAATAAGTGGGGCGAAGGGTTGGTATAATAAAATAATGTATGTCGCTAATGATATTTCGATGTAGCAGGCAAATGTGCGGTGAAACGACTTTGTGTGCTGATTTTTAAATAACGTTGAGGTTTTATGGTTCGAGTTGGGAAACTTGCACTTTTTAGTGATTTTTTATACAGCGAACTGCACTATATATTATTAAACTTGTCTGCTTTGTCTTTGAATACTTAAGATAAAATTTAGCCTATTAAAGATACCCTATGTGAGCTCTATCGAAACAATTTAGCTTTTTAAATGTTAACGCGTAACAAACTCACTTTTATACTGTATGCAACATTTAAATTTGATTCTAAATTTTGTTTAACGCATTGAAAAAAAAAATTATTATAACATCATATGTATATATGATGATGTATATAGCAAAAGTGTATCATAATATATTAGTGACTGTACTATCAAAATCGGTCCAGACGCTTATAAGATCAGCCAAACAAACATGTCATACAGAAACAGAAAACACACGTGACGTCGAATTGATAACCTCCCTTTTAGTTTTTTTGAAGGTCGGTTAAAAAATATAATCTTTCCCATATAACGAGTAAAAGTTTATTTACATTTAGAAAACACCAAAGAGAGCTTTCGTGCGTGCAACGCCGCGAATAACAACTTGTTATTTTCGATCGCAGTATAAAAATATTAATTTTTTTTTGGACATTATTAACAATGAAAACATTTAAAAGTATATAAAATTCTCGTACGAATTCCAGTGATTCATACAAATTTCGTTTAGGAAATGGGTTTAAATTGTCGTGTTTTTTCCTATAAATAAATAATTAAAACCTAATTTAGGTCTTTTGATAAAATATTCAACACCTACTTATTACTTTTGGAAAACACAAATTGGTTTTAACATCAACTACCTCAAATCTTTGTTTTTCTTATTGTCAAATGGCCTAAACAAAACAAACGTTTATAACGAAGTTCATTGTTAAAACACACAATATAAGAATACGAATCATCACTACATAGTATAAAACAAAGTCGCTTTCTCTGTCCCTATATCCCTATGTATGCTCAAATCTTTAAAATTACGCAACGGGTTTTGATGCGGTTTTTTTAAATAGATAGAGTGATTGAAGAGGAAGGTTTATATGTATAATAATACCCGTGCGAAGCCGGGGCGGGTCGCTAGTGTTTTATAAAGTTAAAAATGCAAAATTATCATTGAGTATTACACGATTGTAGCTTTATAAGGTTTCTTCATACTAATCAGATATTATAATTGAAATATCATAGCTAATGCAGCAAGCGTGCCAAGCCACAGATACATACACCTTGCAGCTAGACTAATTTGAGAATACCGCTAAGTACTAGCTATTAACACTTGCACTTAGCTGCCAGTTGCCACTTGGCACGATTTGCTACGACTGGTAATTAGAACTTTAATATTAAATATTTTTACCTTTGAACTTAAATCTAAGAACGCCAATTTATAAATTATTTATATATTATTATAAAGACTTATTTTTGATCCAGAAGGAGATATTATACGTTTTAAGTGGTCGTATGTGTGTTTATGTCATCGGATACCAATCTTAATATTTGTTGAAAGGATTCGAGGTATGAGGCGGTTCTTAGCTCGATTTCATCAATCACTTTTACTGGTCATGATGAAATTTCGGATATTTATTTCATTTTGATAAAAAAAAATATTGTATGTGTATATTATTATTTATTATTATATATATAATACATACATAATATATCATAGACCCTAAAGAATAATTTAACAAAAGCCAAAATAGGCTTTCTTTATTTAAACGACACTGGAACAAAGCTGTACAAAGTATTTTCCGTGCTTTGTCGCACTTTGATTTGTCATGGTTGAATGACGAGTGTCATCACGTCCTACATTTTACTCTCAATCATCACAGCAGTTGTCGACTGTTGAGTCTATATTTAGACTACGTTTTTTTACAATGTCAGTTTATAGTTAAACCACGTGGTAGAGTTTAAAGTATATATTATTTTGTTAAAAACTACTACTAAATTGTAGTTAATTGTAGATCATATACCTAGACACGGCAATCAATATAAATTGTAAATTTAATTAGAAAAAATAATAACGAAAATTCAGACTTAAAGATCTCAAAAGCTTATATGTTGTATAATTCCATATTATGTAGATATACGTTTTTAAAATTTTAATTTATTTAAGTGTTCCCCGACAACTGCTTTACCGACGCTCTTAAATAAGGATCATGATTTACGAGGGCTATTGGAGTGGGCTTGAGGTGGGTTTGACACCCGACTCTGAAGTCAGTAGTCCCACATCTGAATGACTTGCAGACCAGGATGCATAAAATAAATTGCCCCTTCGTATATAAAATTAGTATATTGTATATTAAAAATACTGCATTCTACGTCTCAGTTGCATTTAGTGACATGGTCAAAAAATTATTACCCTTAGCTGTTCCTCACAAAGCAGTGATCATTCTTGAGCATGTAAACTTAAATTTAAGTAAGTTTATAAGTGATCGTTATGCAATCCTTTAGGACTAAATGACTTTTGTCTTTGACTTTACCACCATCGACTATTCATGTACCTACATAGATGTGGTCGCTTTAATCAGACTATTTTTAATTATAACTTTAGAATACATAAAGCACTCGAGTTCCTTTTAAATATTATCTGTAATTTAAGAGGGCTTTTATGATAAAGCTTGATGCGCACGCACCTGCGCAACGGCCTGCGCCATTGAGGTGAAGGTCACGCTTCACACGGCATTAACCGAAAGCAAACGTAAACCAGTCAGAATGCTTTTGTAAATAATATTGAGTTCTCGCCATCTTGAATCCCAAACAGGTTTCATGATGAGAAGTAACGATCCGCGATGAAAAAGTAACTTTAAGTTTCACTATCTTTCCGCTGTAGGAGTAGGTACATAGAACAAATTACTGAAATCTATGAATCACTCAAGTTTGTATGAAAGAACTTTGGCGCGATTTAAAAGAAGATCAGCGCCATTTGTTTATATTAAGCCACAAAATTTCAAGTTCATAATGTTCATTTTATAATATTTAACTCTAATTTATATTAAATAAACGCGACGAATTGGGTAACATACATAACATTCCTGCGATGTAAAAGCGGCGTCTAGTAGGTAGCAATAAAATCGAAATAAAATTCACATATAGGGCAAATTTCAATATTCGCAAGGTGTAAATCGATTTTTTTACTAAAACTGTAGTAGTTCTAGTACAATAAAATATACATATAACATAGTAAATTAAGCAATATTCTACAAGACTTGCTTATTTTCTATTAATTTCTAGTGAATTGGGGACTTGAATATGATTACGCACCACTGTAGCTTAGGCATTATGTTTATTATAGGTGAAATATGTACTTTATTCAAATAATGCCAATTTTACAGGTATAAAAATAGTATCTCATTTAAATGCATCAGAAGAAATAAAGTGTTGATTAACTGATACATTGTCCTGCACAAAAATTATAAAGTAAATTCTTGGAGGAGCGTAGCTGATTTTTTGTGAAGCTATTGCGCCGAAACAGTAAGCCCTTACTGAATACATTTTTAGGACGGAAGGCCGAGCCTGTTCAAATTCGTGAAAGGTCCGATTCAACAACTCTTGCTGGTATTTTCGTATTTTTAAATCAAAATCCGAGATTTTTCCAACAACGAATGTGGAGAAATGAAGGTAGTTTCATTATCAAAGTATTTATTATTGATCTACTAAGTGTGGCCATATTTCATTTCGTGATACGGAATCTATTCCACGTTTTCAATCTAAATGTAGCTACTTTAACTTAGTAGTACTTTATTCAAAATGAGTGACATATCTTGATACAATATGTATGTAAAATTACATTGAAATGTTACTTTTTGATATATACATATTATTAATTTTAGGCGTAAGTGGGTAAATCAGTTTATAATTTGACTACAAGGAAGTAAGTAATCTATTACTTTATTAGCATCTATAAATCCGTTCCTTTTTCTAAAATATTGCCGTCAAGTAGAGAATTAACCCTAATCCAATAAAACAGAACCTTGTTTCAAAGATTTCATCCCGTTTTGTCTCGGAGTTCAGGTCCTCTCAGCTCTAACTTTAAAAATAAATCTTTGGACTGACAGGGGACTGGACCGAGCCAATAGGTTTTTAACTCTTTTTTACATCGCCGCTTTAAATTTGTTTTTTAATTAAGTATAGTTTAAAACTTTCCAGACTTTCACTTATTGTACGAGTTTGCCTAAAAATTAGGATGCTTATTATATATTTACTTAGACTTAGTTTTTCTCTACAATCTTCGTTCGCTTTACAAGATTTGAGTACTGTAATTTAAATTTCAAAAAGATACAAAGTATATAATTGACGATAATTTCCTGAAATCTAAAATAAATATAATTGCAATAATATTGGCTGCTAGTTTAAATAAAAACCACGTTAATTCTCTTTTTCAGTATATCAATTTTTTTAACATTTCTTTCGTTTTGTTTTAGCGTCTCCTATTTTATTTTTAGTTCTATTTTTAAAACGTTTTCAAAATTTTCACAATTCTACTTATTTTTACTTAAATATAGATTATCTCTACTCTAAATACTATCTAAAGAGATTAATCTCTTGTTTGTATTGAAATTCGAATTCTTTCTACGCTACATTGGATAAACTACGAAGTGAATTGATAACTAAGACTAAATGCAAAGCTCAAATGGTACATATACGTTTATAGGGTAAATAGTGAATCTACAGCCCTGTGCCCGAAGGTTGTCGCGACGGTCATTACGTCTCGGAAATAGGCACTTTTCCCCTCGTTAGTAACTCGTTCGCTGTTCAAGCCGTGACACTATCAAAGTATACTACTATGTACGTCTAGGACAACTCTGATGAGATAATTTTAAAGCTTTAAAAAGTAGTCTCCGTCGCATAGGGGTCATATAGGTACTTTTCTGGGTCATTGCTTCTAAGTATTCTTACTATGGTTGACTAACACTCGCGTAAATGCTACGAGTCGTAGATTGTCTACGACATGTAAATGAGCTTCTATTTAAACGGATTCTATTATACCAGCCAACCGTAGAAAAGAACGTCTCTGGAACAATGGAATGGCCTCGTAGATTATAGACACCGGGCGTAAATGATTTGTATGTTTTCTGAATACTACTAACTCTTACTAACTCTAAATCTTATAATAGCATACAATAATATCAGAGTTCAGACTCAGTTCAGTACAACTATGTAGTAAATATTATGTCAAACAGGGTCCAATAGATTTATTTTAAATCTACGCGGCGAATTTACTGCTCTTTCGTTTTTTCTTGATGTAAGACCATTGTATTGTACACTTATTGCCGGCGCTTTAATTTCTGAAGTAGGTATTTGTTATAAAAAGCCGGGAATTGTGAACCTTAATTGTGGACTTTGTTCAGAATCTTTATAGCGAAAGGAAATTAAGTACCTATTCAATTATTAAGATTTAGGTTTTGGCACTTTTTAAGTGACTTCATAAGAGTTTTAAAAGCTAAATATATATGTTAACTAAAACGACTAAGTATACGTTAGAATAGCTAATATTTACAATCAGATTTAAGTAGAAATTAAAAATTAAATTATATTGTAGTAAGAAAACTACGGAATGAAATTCCATACATAAATGAATGATCTCAAATACTTAAATGTAATCTTAGACATCACCTAGAAGCTATGGTTAATTCTCTTTGAGGTACCAGTTCTTTTTAACACAACTGAATAGTTAATAGCTTATGTAAATGTGGTCGATAGAAATGTTTGAACATTAATAACCGACTCTCTAAACATTTTGAATGTTTAAAAGTTCAAGGTCTTCGACCCGTAATTTTCCTAAACTAAAAAACCGGTCTCTGACAGTTTTTTACACTTCTGAGACGTTTGTTTTGGATTCCTATGACCAAATTGAGGTTTTTACTACGAATAAATAAAGAAGAATTTATGGGATTTTTTTTTTGAATATTCCTAAGGTTCATTAATTTTATCTGAAGTGTGAGATAAAAGAAAAAGAAATGTATTAATCAAAGTCAGGAAACACAAGCTTAGAATTGGCCACGAATCTAATCGCGTATCACGTAACATGCGACAAACTTATCATTTGTCCACAGCATTCAGTTGTTTTACAATGACTCGTTAGAGAAAATTTCAGATCGACTAAACTTAAATAACGTTTATATTTCATACTAGCCCTGCGGTTTCACCCGCGTAATTTCGTCGTAACGTGGTGTTATATATAGCCTATAAACAGAGTAAAAAAGTGTACAGCAAAATAAAAATAGATTTGTATTATGTGGGTACTTCGTCCGCGCGGAATATTTTATTTTTTTGTTTTTATTTTTTTACATTAATTTCTAAAATAGAAATTGCCTAAGTTACTCCTTATTAACTGTATAGATGTATAGATAAGGGTAATGCGTATTCTGTCCTGCCTGGGAGTAATGCAGTATGATATACTCAAAATACGGTAGAGAAGTGAGTAGGTACTTTTATTCGCCATCGAGGCTTACGAGCGTAATAAAACACGATTGTTTTCCATTAACATGCTTCAACGGACCAGTTGGGAGTTGCGATTCACTTTTACCTTCGATTATTTTATTTACAAGATTCAAAGCTTTAAATGATGAATCTACTGTAAAAAAGTTATTCTACTGACGTAAGTTTTATATTATTTTTTTAGATAGTTTTAAATATAATAAATGAAATTAAAGAGGTTCTGGTTAATATGATTGAAAAATCAGTTTAAAAAGGTACCTTAATTTTTCGTCAATCCATTTAAGTATTTTTCCACCGGGGAAAAGCGGATGAATTAAATGAGTTTCGTAGCTACCGGAAAAAAGCAAAAAAATTCGCATTGCTTTACTTAATTAAAAGTAAATTTAAAAAAATACTGTGTACAGATAATCGCATTTAACTTTAGGCAAACATTTATAAACCTTTAGTACTTATTTAATAACTACATATATGCGTTATATGACACCGAGTAAAAGTCTAGCTATGAGGGTCTAGATTCAGGGTATTTTATAGTTTATGCCAATGCGCATTCATAAAGCTAACCTGTTTATCGCACTCAAAAAGCACTGTTTAATGGGTATTTTACGAAAATAGTCAGAATTTAAATACATAAACATTTATTGTTAATATTTATAATTTATTAACATTATACTAATTAAAAATCTTTAAATAGATTATCAGTGTAGCTACACTGATAATCTATTTAAAGATTTTTGGTAGCTACCAATTACCAATAATAAAACTATTTAAAACATAACTAATTACTTCAACGAGTTATAATAATCACTTCATTCGTGACATAAAAACACAGAATTCCAAAAATTATTTAGAGGAGTGAATATTTTCATTTTCATCGTTTTACATATTCATTGCGATGTCAAAGTGCGTCTGAGATGCGACGTCTGAACAAATTTGAATAACAAATGGCTGACATCTGCATGTTGCCTCTTCAGCTTTCACTATAAACCATAAATCCTGATTTTGACAAACAATGCCTACAAAGATCATCCATATATACATATTTAAATCGCCGAAAACTTAATTATTTTATGTTAGTCACTTATGAACACGCAGAATCCACTAACCTACCTACGAAACTATCTTGGCAGTCTACCTATATTGATGGCATAAATTTTTATACAATAAATGTCTCTAACACAAAAAAGCAACTTCAATCTGTACCTAATATCTGCATTCTATCAGGTAAATGGAAAGCATCAATTGATTCCATTAAAGCAGAGTCTAGACAAGCGAACGCGAGGGCATCAGACCTCGGCCTTACGTCACCGATCGGCAGTGAAACGCGGCTTGAATAACAATGATGGATGTCCAGTACGATAATTAAATTTTCCACACGCTCGACGCACAAATACGGAACGAATTCGGAAGGTTCTCGAGCGTTCAATTGCTTTAAGTTGCCACAAGATTGGAAAAATACACTGCTCCTAATTCGAAATGAAAAACAGGAAGCCAGCTCTTTATTTTATTTTAGACAGAATGTTGTTGTTTAGCATGTATGGCATTACCGATGTAATTGAACAAAACTCTGATGAATTCTACCTTATATTTAGTTATTAAAGGTTTTATCACTCGCTATCACACAGAACGAATTGAGTTCGAAAAATAACATTACATAAATAAACTTATTGAAGTTTTTGTACATGGTAAGTTTATTTGCTATAATATATAATAATATTGGACTCCGCGAACTTTGTATCGCTTCAGAGTTTCGAATAATATCTAATGTGTCACCTAAAACGTCATTCCATAGAAAATGTATGAGAAAATAAATTTTCTTCATAAACACTTTTTATGATTTTTTCTATATTTTTAAGTTATTCTGCTATATTCGGATTAGACGAATCCAAAAAGTCAGACATCGTCAAAATCGGCCCAACTGTTCTTGAGTTATAAATGGTGTAAATTACCCGAATTTATTTTGCATTATATACGATTACGATTTACCGTATCTTTACAACTGACGCGAGAGAAAAAAGTAATAAAAATATAGTACTATTTCTAGTGAAATGTAAAGCTCTCGGGGTAAGTAATGCCCTGGACACCGATTTCTATTCAGGTTGGCTAGACAATAATTTGCAATAAAACGGAAAGAACAGCTGCGAGGTGTTTTTGACATTGATAATTCTAAATCTAGATTTAAATATTTTTTTCTTCTCTAGATATACAGTGCTCACGGGCTGCTTTTAAAATAATTATTTCATTTGATGCAAAAAATTGACAATAGGGTTTAAACTAGGTAGTTTAAGATAGTTCTGCGTTTTCTTGCTAGATTGAAACTTTAACACTGGCTAGCTTATACATTAATGAATCAAATAGTGTGCAAAAAAGTTATGTACGTGAGGTAAGTAAAAAAAAATCTAAGAAGCGCTGATTTATAAAAAGAACAATTATATATCATCATACATTAGAAAACTAATATATAACATACTAATATACATTATTTACATTTTATTATTGCTGAAACTACCTATGAAGAAATTTAGATCAGAAAAATTCTTTCAGAACAAAATCAAACACTTAAAGACGCCTTTTGAGGTGGCAACCAGCCTCTAGGATTACCCACGCAAGCAAGCTCTACAATGCCTGAGGCGCCCATCTTGAAAAAGTTAATTGCTACACTGCTTATGTACGAATTTTCATAAAAATCTTCAACTCTTGGCATAAGAGCTATCTTCCTTTGAAAAATTTGAACACCGTTCAACCTCAACTCTCGACAAATCTCTTTAATATTCAGAATGCACATAACTCATATAATAGCCATGACTTTTTCAATTTAGAAAACGTTTTAACATTTAAGTGAATATATACATTTGTTACAAATCACGTTAAAATATTATTCTGTAGGACATCTTTTAAAAAATTTGACCTAAAGGGTGTTGCAAATGTAAAAATACAGAGAAACAAATCCAAACAAAACAATTTAATCCACCTCATTTTTACGGTCATCAACAACACATACGACATATAAAACAATTTAAAACCGCTCGCAACTAAATCCACATTGGAAACAGAGCAAATTGAATTCTATATACAATTAGATAAGAACGTGTATTCTGTAGTAGTGTTACCAATAAACGAGAAGAACGATACAACAAATCCCTAAGAATATGTTCACAGGCTCGCTTCAAGTTACTATACTCGCAATTCATTTTGTGAACTGAATATATTACACGTAAACACACAATAAGCAATCTAATTGAGCAATGCGTAAGGTGTAAAATAGCGTGATACAAAGACGTAGAAATAAACATGGAAATTTTCCGCACCCAGACTATTTTGAATCCTAAACTAAAGAACATGAGGGGTAAAACAGTTTTCGTGTAACACTTTCACAAATACCGAATTGTGATCACACAGCGGAGACGATAAATATTTTTAGTGTATTGAATATTGAAAACTAACATATTATGAAATTGAAAGTGATATATATTTATTGTCTTTCTTATGATTCTATTCATATGTTATTGTAGCAAATTTTATCACGAATTGACGTGAGATCCTATATAAATAATTATACTACATAATTGTCCTGACAGATTGTAAATGATAGATTATAAAAACAGATAACATTCCAAAAAACAACATTCGTATAAAATATCGCACCCTTAAAATACAGCTGATTTTTATCTTTAAATATGTAAAACAAGCCGAAAAGTTGTTTTAAGAAAAGAAATGAAAAGAACTTAAAACTTTTAGCAATAAAGATAAAGGAACTCTTTCGACCAACGTGTTTTATGAACGACCTATAACCATTACAGCAAAATTGATTTCAATTTTATGGTCTCTGCTCCCTGAATCCAATCATGGTTATCGCTTGTATGTGCTATTAAAATATAATGAGATTGAAATCTTTAGAAATGACCCAAATTTTAAAGCTGTTGATTTTTGATGCAATGAAAAGATGTAACGCCATGGACAACTGACATACATTTTTCACATGAAAGTGTTAACAAAGTCAGTAAGAAGTCATAGAAAAGCAAAGGTTTAATTAATGTCTAATTTTATAGTTATTTATATCTCAGACAAAGGAATTTATTCATTAAGGATGTTGAAGTAAAAAGGAAACGTTATCATCAGACTAAGATCCCTTCACTAAAAATAACTGACCAGGTGTTCAGGAAGACCTTGAAAGATCTCCCAACATTCAATGCGATATAAAAAGACTAAATTCAAATCGTCTTGATATAAAATTATCAGTCGCGTCTCTGTGACACGTGTAGATAAATAAGTATGAACTTATTTTTAATACCTATATATGTATTTACCAATTTTTTTGTTTATTATTCTCATAATATCCATTGCAATAAACATGTGTATTACAATTTAATTAATAAGCATTGAAAATTCGTTAATTATTATATTGATTTCATTACACGGTTTTGCTTTATTGTGTAGTCACGACCTAATAATGTTAGGATTTCTGAGAAAACTTAAATTGTTTTATTGTATCGTGAATCTCAGAGATTCAGTGCAAAATATTAAGATATCGGCACAAGCTGACGCCGCCGCCTCAAGCCAAGTTACTTATGGTCTATGGACCCTTGCCAGCCGCCTTCGGGTTGCATAGTTCACTGGCCTGTCCACAAGATTGGCTCCGAACAATACAAATTAACTTGAATCCGATACCAGTATCTTTGGGTATTGATGTGTCTAAATAATATTATTATCATAATATTATAACTAATATTATAATTATGTAAGTTCTTTTTCTTGTGCGCGGTCCTTGTGTTGGCGCGTTATCTTGTATTTTCAAAATATAGTTAAAATAATTATTATATCGCTTTGTTTTAGTTTCCTCTTCAACATTAATGTGTAATTTTCTAAATACATAAAAAAACATACTTACATATCCTAAAAAATTTGCAAAAAAAACTAAATAAAATATGCAACCATACATATTCAGGTTAAACCATATTATGAATATAATTCTTAAAAGAATTACCGGTCTAATAAGATTATGAGCTTCTTCGAAGTGTGGCAATTTGTTTAATTCATTTTATGATATTATCTTGTAGTTTTTTCATTTTAATATATGCTTATGTCATTCATAATAAACTGGGGATTTAAGGATTTAAACGAAACCAACAATTTCATGTCTTCGTGACATCATCACTAAGTTAACATCTATTTTCTATATATTAAACATATGTGTGCAATATTTGTTCTTAATACTGTACTTGCTATGAATACTCTAGGGAGCTCCCATTGATCTTATGACAACATCCAATGCCATGACATGTACTGTCATTTTGACAATAACACAGCATACAAACCCGCTTCAACAACCCCTATCTCTCGAAGCTCACCTTTATTATGTTTCAGTTGTGCCTCCTTCAATTGTCAACTCATTGATCAATGAAAGATGATGAGAAGAAAGAAGAGAAATCATTTGTCATGAATAATTTAACCTATGATCGTCTTAATCCTCCATTCAGGGAAACTCATCTCATAAATCTATGCATTCAAATCAAGCTGTGTGTAATGTTTTAACATAATTCAGTCAACATTGTTAGAAGAAACAGCTTACCAAACGCCTAACTTCGATTGCTCATAAATAAAATTTCAAGCAAACTCGTTTGATCTTAAATGGAAGTTAATACATTTAGTTTCGTTTCCTTTTTTAAAAATTCAATAACAAAATATTTTTAAAGACAAGCTTTTATTTAAAAACGAATTACCTATAGTTACCTAAATAAAGTTCCAATTCGATAGCATTGGAACCTTTAAAAAGTAACTCACGCGAAGATGATTAGGATCGTCTTCGCAGAATTTAACTACCAGATTATTTTATTGTCCCCGAACGTACTGTAATGTCAAGCTTTATCAGATATCTAAAATATTTTAATAATTAAACTTTAAATGACGTCGAAAATTATAAAAATGACGTATAATGAATGAATGGTTTGTATTTAAACGAATGATTTCTCATGACTCGATCTTATCGCCCTCTCAAGGACTTGCACAGCCCTACTAAAGTTGTCACTCAAACATGCGTCTGCTTAATTAACTGACATAATGGAATAATTAAGGCTTTAACGGATTTACTGTGAGATTGACGTGAGAGAATTGCCGATGATCCATTAATATTAAATAGTTCTGTGAAGATAGTATTACAATTCTTTAAATAATGTATTACGGATGGGGAAATGGATTAAGATTGGTATTTGTGGTCAATGAATGTTGCTGAAAATGGATAATAGAAATCCAAATAAATCACAAAATATAAGGCGATAACGACTTGAAAATAACGTATAATTTAATTATGGTTTTGTCGTATTTTGTACGTACGTATTGTTAATTACTTTAACTGAATTAGTGAAGATTATGTTTCAGCAGATTACCTGAGCTTCCCTCCGCAGCCTTGCCCTACTTTATGTTACAAATTCTCACTAATTTCATACTATTCACTATAACACTATCTATATACTTGGTATTTTGGGAATATAAACTGAAGTAGAAATTAATTATGGAATAGGTAATCAAAACATTCTTAACGTCAGCAGAATTGACAATATCAAAACTATCCAAGTGACATCCTTATTTGTAAATTTATTAAATATTTACAAAAATTTACTTAATTATATTTACAAAAATACAAAAGGCCGTTTAATATCAAAGCCCGTTGAAGTGAGTACTGGCTACATTACCACGATGTATAGTTATACTAACGCGTTGGCCGTTCTTATTTGTTACTACACATTCCGTTTGGTATTTTAAATGTATTTTAAATTATTATGCCAATTCGAATTCAATATTCCTAGTAAAGACAGGACAACGTACCTATATGGGAGCTTTCATCGAAGACGCTACCTAATTAATCCCTTTGAGATATAACTAAGCAATGCATAACGAGATATTC
Source organism: Aporia crataegi (assembly GCA_912999735.1). Lineage (NCBI taxonomy): Eukaryota > Metazoa > Arthropoda > Insecta > Lepidoptera > Pieridae > Aporia > Aporia crataegi. The sequence continues at coordinate 2,893,535 of OU538742.1, forward strand.
CTCTTAAATTTTATAGATGTATAAAAAAGTCCTTAGTGACATATATATATGTACCTTTTAAGGATGGCTTATTATACCCATTGTATATTTTATTGGCGATACAAAGTTCGCCGGGTCAGCTAGTGATGTATGAAGAATAATATTAGCATATTTTATTAATTATGTTCATAACAATGATCATATATCATCTGTTTGCTCAATGCTGACATCATCATGAATTAATATTTTATTATTATTTTAGAATAATAAATAACATTGAAGGTTATATTAATATTGTCAGTAAATACTAATTAATTAAAAATTTAACGGATATTTTCGTGCTTATAACTTGCTTCATTCACTATATTATAATAATTATTCAACTTCAAAAACAAACAACAATTGTGATTTCGAAACAAAATCTCTCCTATCTATAACACATCTGTTTGGTGTACAGCAAGGGTTTTTAAATTATAAAATTTTGTAGCTAGCAACACGTAACTAAAAAGTAATCTATGTCTGAATTTTTTTTTATAACAATATAAAACCAATTTTTAAATAATAAAATAGGTAAATTGTTTCGCAGTAGTAAACATTGGATCCATCGATTGTTCTTTATGATCCATCAATTATTAACTGTTTTTTAAGCCTAAAGTCCTTCCGAGTGACATAATCTATGTCTTTAATAAGTCTTGTATAGACTTGTAATACATGATAACTTAATAGACACATGAAATATAGATCTATATTACAAATGCAGATTGTTTATAAGAATGAAGTTCATTACAAATACACAGACAGACTCTTCAATTTTACACTCCTCTTTTTTCAGGCTTAGTAAAACGTTTGATTACAAAGGATTTTTATAATATATCTATAAGCAAATAACAGCTTCGGAAAAGTAAAAGAAACTTGGTACGCATTCACGTTACGGAGTCAACGTCTTAGTCGAAGTGTGAAGTCGGTTTCCTATTTCAAGAATTTTCCAAACATTCAACAAATTCCTTGCTAAAGTTTCACCCGCGAATACCGACTTACATAACACCATTGAATGCTAACATTTTGCTTTATTTTTGCGTATCTCACATATAATAGACAATACAAAAAACTCAAAGCTAAAAAACATTTTTTTCAGTAAATTAACTAATTTAACATACCTAAGTAATTAAAGTAATTATAATCTTTTAAGTATCTTATGAGGAAATCGTTATTTAATTGTTAAATAAAAACATTTCAAACTTTTCCAACAAAAAACGCAAGCAAAAGCTAATTTAAGTAAGGAAAGAATAATATCAACTTTCATAAGACTTCTGTCACGTTTATTACAATTTGAACCACAAGTTTTGAAATAAAAGCTGATTTGAAAAACATAATTGCAAATTAAAAAATTAAATCTACAAATCTTCCATTGCATGTTTCACGCAAAGAACAGCCTTGATGTCATCAGAATAAATGATGATATCATCGTAAATCTATCCTGAACTAGGAAGCCTATAATTGTTAATAAGTAATATATAATTGCCTATTTAAGATTAGCATTGCTTCCATCTGTATTAATTGCAATTACTTATATCGCATTATTATATGATATAATATAGCCTACATTATAATGATAGTTCAAAAACATATATAGTATTTTGTAAACATGAATTGATTCTCTATGAATTAAGAGATATTTTGACCATTTCAAGGTGTTTTAACTCCTTGATATTTGGCCCCGAATGGAACGTATAAGACTTCAAGATGACTGCGACTATTTTAATAAATTTGAGTTTAAAATACTACTGTCTGTAGTATTTTTAAGCCAATATGTATATTTTTAATTGGGCCTATGTAATAACTTTTGTACTATTCTTATACAATTACAAAGTATTCATTAAATAATTAATCATCTTAGAAGGTTGCTAAACATTGTAATATTGTAACAATGTATGAAATAGGCATACATGAATAAAATAATGCAATAAAATAATTCAATAAAATAACGAATACAAGATGTGTACATGGTGCAAATATTTAGCGACTCTATTTCTTAAAAGATAATTTAGTAAGATTAATTAAACATGACCATAAAAAACTTTGGTAAAATCCTAACTTAAATCTGTATCGAAATAAAAATTTGCTAATTAAAAAGATATACTAGTTTTAGCCCGCAAATGCTTCCGAGAGTTTGTCCTATTTAAGTCCTCAAATAATAATAAATATTTAATTAATAATATAACCCCTTCAAGTCTTGTTTCGCAAAAGTATATTATATACTTTTTCAACTTTTTCTCTGTAGGTACTTAATTTCATCAAAATCGATTTCGGACAGAGTTATTTTCACATTTAGAACAGAAGGTAGTAGGGAAATATGAACACGGATTAAATCTCCATTTATATATAAATCTGTCCATTTATATAAATCTTTCCATTTATATAAGTGTGCAGAATAACATTGGTAGTTTCCTTTTGTAACTAAAATATAAACCTTGAATATTTACTTCATTTTTAGTGGTGCGATATTTATTTTAAACACTAACATCTGTGTCCTGTACAAATTGAATTTATTCTAAAGCTATAAAAAAGGTCTGACCTCGCGAAGCTACCGTGGAACCGGTTGTAATAATGAAACAATTTACGAATTCCGAGCCAAGGGTTCGTGCCAGACGAATGACCTCGCCCGCAGCATGGCTCCGTTCATTAACAAGGATATAGCTGTCATTGTGATATCATCGACTGTTGTATACTTTATATTCCAGTACCCTATACCCAGGCTATTTTATAATTCACAAGATCTACCATATTGGGGATCAAAAAGATATCGTAGTTTTCAACTAATTTCATTAAGGAGGTGGTTATCAATTTTTTTATCTTTTTTCGTAAGGGATTTTGGGACCCAATGGTTAGGTTAAGTTAATTAGTACATTTAGAACTGAGATCCTAGATTAAAATCCCTCCAAAAAAAGGTTAGGGTACCTAAGCAATAGCAGCAAAAATATTTATGGTTACTTGATTAAATCTGGCGTAGTTTACGATTTTTATGACCGCGATTTCGAGACATTTTTAATATCTAGGTTCCTTAAGAAATCATTGTAAGTAACTAATATGGAACCCTGTATATTAATTCCTATTTAAACTCACACACAAAATGCCAAGCGAATTAATCATAACTCGCACTATTTTATTGTAATATTGTTTTTAGAAAATGTCCAAATTGATTTGGCACGAACCGTTTATTTCACTAAAAGCTATTTTCACATACAACAACTTTAGTTACAATAGTGTGAAAAACATTAGCCACAACGTTTGGCTGAGTTTAACACAAAAAACACTATGAGACAACACCGCTATTAATTCACAGAAATGAACTTAGACCAAATCATATCAAGAATACCACCAATAATTTGTGGAACAAAAGCAGAAATATGCCCACCTCTGCATTGGATTATGAAACTTTACTTAAAATTCCTTAGTTGATAAGATTTTTAACAATTTTTTTTTTAATTACCTTATTTATGACCAAACCCAAATAACCACTTAAGCTGATTTGTTATAAATGAAAAAAACTGTTGAGCTGATAATAAAGGAATTTGTCTAAATTGGAACAAACGCATTTGACTAAACAAAAGCGTTTGCGGTCCTTACATTATTTAAGTTTAAGTTAACTCTATATTCTCGTGTTTCTTATGATTCCCACAGATATTTAAATTACTATTAAATATGCAAAGAAAACCTTTCATTTTAGAAAGTTCACACATATTCTTGTTAGTCAACGTGAAAGTACTAAGTAATCATAAGTGCCTATTTACTGGATGCGCAAGCGCAAACGATTGCATAAATTCAATCGCATGTCGCGTCGTAAGCTTGATATTACTACATTGAGGTAAACACTTTCGCGAAAACAATTTTCTTTTTGTATTTGCTTGTTCTTTTCTTCGTGAGTTTCTTTGGAATTTTTATAAATTGAATTAAAAACATATTAAATAATATTGTAGTATCGGATGCTTGTGTTAAATACTAATCATTCAGTTAGGAGTTTGTGGTTCAGTGGATGGATATAAATGTTTATTTAAGTATTTTAAATATGTACCTAACTTTTATTCGCAATTCTGCCCGGTTACATTAATAATTATAGTATAATGATAGATTAGTTCGGTCGGCTGTCGTGAAGGCTCGGGTCGGGTTTCGTGTTCAAACTTGTCGTTAACAGGTGCGCGTGTTGGACTGTTTAGCTCGAAGCCGTGCCACTCAGTATTAGTTGCAGGTATTTACAGCTATAATCTCCGGGCTTGGAAATTAATTTTTGTAAACGATCCCGTATTTTTTAATGTATTAATTACAAAAATACATTTTTTTTTTTTGTAATATTAGCACACATGCTAAGCTTTGCAGAACGTTACCTATATTAAGTGCTTAAATACAAATACATTTAAATTTATTTATTCATTAAAAAATATTCTTTATTCATTTTCTTTAAAGAATAATATATTTAACGAATTGTAAAATATTTGATAAATTGGCACATGACTTACATTTTCATTCTATCTATTATCGTCATTAGGTCGCGTTCTAAATGAATATGTGTATTCTGATACCATTGACGTATCGAGTACCTGTGAAAGATCTTATCAATTGACACTTTGACAGGTTACAAAATGATAAATCTTGATAGCATGAGAAATAACTCTTTGATAACACCAACTCCTAGGGATTGCAGAGCCTTGAACACCACCTGACCACAGTACAATAAAAGTGAATTCCTGTAACCGTTTTTGGGACAAACACATTTCTGTATCTGTTTCTCTGATTATTTTCTTAGTTTATTTTCTTCTAGGTGCTTCTTATGCCTACCCAACAGAAATATTTATTTGTTTCCACTGGATTCGAACCCACGACCTCCGGCACAACACGCAGACGCGTAAACCACTTAGCCACGGAGGCTGTTTATGATTAAAGCAATACATATAAAGGCAAAGGTACAATCACTGTAATCAATGAATTTCTTTATTTCTTTTTTCGTATTTGTGTGAAAGAACTTTAACAGCGCTATTTAACATCATTTAACATTTAGCTACAAACAGTGGTTTAAGCTTTTTTTTTTCTTATATCATATTAAGCTCTAATCTATTATATAATCAGTATATAATGTAAACGATACGGCGCCGAATATATATGGCAATCTTACTGTACTTGTAGTAAATTAATTTATTAACCGATTATCTTAATCTCTGAATATGACGTGACGTTACAAAATTAATAAACTTTTATCTTTTAAAGTTACTTATTGCTGTTCACTTTACTTATTATTTTTAGATTACGCTATTATATAACTACCTACGACTAAGCTAAAAATTTTCGAAAGAAGGTGATATCAACTACTTACATAGTAATATTCTTTTTATTGAAAGATTACAAATAAAAGGCTTATGTATTCTTACGATAACAACAAATGCATTTTTTGTATGGAAATGACAACAGATTTTCCAAATTAAGTGTTTATCATTCTTATACAAAAAATGGGCTGCGTGTTGTTGTTAATGGTTATCTTGCATTCACCCCTTGGGACTTGGATATCAACGTACCCACCCCTCGTTGGTGCATTGGTGCAATTGAATTCACAAATCTGAAGCATACCTTTTTGAAGTAGAAAAATAAAGATGGATTACTTTTCTTTATACCAAGATCTTTAGAAAACGAGTTGTTGACACAAAATAATGTGCAAAATGAAGTGAACAATAAAATGTGCGATATTTTGTAATCTTGTCTGAATGTAATCAATTACTGGCTTGTTTCCAATGTTAAATCGTATTCTCTGGCACAATAACTGAAAGTAATTCGATCTACTGATAGAGATCAATTCTAATTTTAAGACCAAGAATCAGGACCACGTCTACAATTGTTGGTTTTAATAATTTAATTTGTATATAAATGCTGCTTCTTCATCTAGGTAGAATAAACCCTTTTATAAAATTATACACCTATTCTAAAGTTCTTCAAACTCGATTTAACGGTTTAACAAACTTTATATTACATTTATATTATAATAATACTTTATTCCAAGCCTGCTTTTTAATGCATACGTCGAGGTGTCTGCGCCGATGTAACTGACATTGATATTGAACTTTAAAATAAAATAATTTTATTAACTGGCTGTGCTCATGAATTCAGCCTTTAAACTAAACAAATTTTACAGAAAACTTGGCATAATAGATAATAAAAACGTAATACTCAATTTCTGCCTTTTACACATCTTAAAAAAGTTAAAAACCATCTACATCTCAATCACACTCACAAAAACAAAACATGCAGTTAAATGCTTACACGCGTCACGCGAAGAGCAAGTTGCCTTGTTTTTCCCTAGGTGCGCACTATGGCAGAAAAATGTTCACTTTTGATCCCTCACGCACAGAATAAATTACTCACTGAATAAATTAGTGCATTCAAACCAGCACTACCTCCACACACACACACACACACACACTGTGTTGCACTGGAGTGCAACGGGCGGCCTTATCGCTAAACAGCGATCTCTTCCAGGCAACCCACAATTTTTTTGTTGGTTTGGTTACCAACCACTCCTCCATACCACTCATGACACCCCCCGTCCGGCAATTGGCAGCCTTACCAGAGACCGAATACAAATACAAATTAAATTATAAATTTTCGGGACCGAACCCGATAACCTTAGTCTTCGCGGTACGCTTATAAGACCGCTTAGCCATATTTATTTTTATGATTTATTTTTTAGAATGAACTGTTTTCTTGTGTAATTGACTCTGTCTTTTTGAGAATAAATTTATTTAACCAGAAAAAAATTATAATTACGACAGCGACTTTACATACAATATAAAAATACTAAATGTATTGTAAATATATATTCGAGGAAGACGAAAATGTAACCTTGTTAACACTATTTTGGCTTCCTAATATAATTAACACTATCACCTCATAATCGGTTTATAACTGAGTGATTTCACTATATATTTAGTGTAGGTAATTTAAATTCTTGTTCTGAATATAGTTTATACCCGAATTATGAGCCGCGTCAATAAGCCGTGGGCTATTCGTAATGTTTTGTGAATCATATAAGCGATGTGTGTTAGGTCATACTTGATTTCGTATTTTCATTTGTTTCATTCAAATACTGTTGTTTTTGTGTGATGAGTTTTTACTCATTCGAAAATAGTATTTTTATTAGTGAGCTGAAAGAAAAACAACTAGATTTACTGCATATATAATGAATAGTGACTTATAGAACTAAAATTATTTCGTTATATGTAAACATCTACATATATCTTCAGTTTTAAAAATTGTTGTTTGCGCCTTAATATTAATTGTCTATCTCTCTATTTGTTGTCCGCGCGTCGCATTCTCTCTCTCTCTCTATGGTCGGTCCCTCATGTCTGAGGATCGTGGTCAGCATCGGGGCAGCATCTGGAGCGGATGATCTGCCTCCATCGGTCTCGATTCTGTGTGTCTCTCACGACCACGTAGAATTTGGAGGACAATGAGTCCTTCACTTGATCGGTTCATCTGGTTGGTGAACGCCCACGCGATCGTTTGCCTTCGGTGTTCCTAACGACAATCAGTTTTTCCAGGTTCTCATCGCCTCTGCGCACTATGTGGCGCGTCGCATTAAAACTACTCAATTTACTGCGATGGAGTTCGTGACAGATCTAATTTATCTTTATTTTTTTATGGAGTTCTTCTCGTGACCACGGCCGTTGTAACACCGTCGAAACGTCGACGTAAATAAATAATGTTTCTTTGCGCGATAAGTCCCGCTATACTATTTAAAAACAAAGAGTTCAAATCGCGAAAGTCTAAAGTTTAAGATCTAATTTAGTATGATATTATCATGATGTGCAAAAAGACTCCAATTTAGATGGTTCAGTAATTCGAAGACAGGATGTAACTACGAGTCAAAAATATTTTATTCATGGTTTAAATATTTTATTTACTTATCTTTTATAAAGACTGAGTTACACAAAAAAGAAGAAAACACAATCATTAATTAGCAGTGCAATGAACAGCCTTATCGCTAACAAGCGATCTCTTCCAAGCCACCCTAATAATTATCTGTAGGAACGAAACTTTCCTAATAAGAATAGAACTGTTCCTTCACAACCATTCATTATTGTTATCACAGCTGCAGACAAAATACACCATATTTCTTGATGCCATATAATATAGTCTAAAGAAGTCAAGCTAAAGAAATATATCTATACATAGTACTGAACTGTATTAGGTTAGACCCTATATTTAACAGTATCAAAAAGACAACTTTTATCAAGGGCGTTGGAAATAGATAAATAAACTTAATTCCTTTTTAAAGTAAAAAATACTCAGTTTCAGTTTATTCACAATAAAAATATGAAGAGCTTATTTGCTAAAATGTTTTGGTCTATTTTAGACATACTTCAATATTCATAAAACCTTTTGTATTTTTATATTTCTAGTGCTCTTCTAACTATCCATTTTGGGTGGAATTCTAAAGCAGAAAAATGTGAACGTTTTTAAATGAAATATGAAAAAAATATGGTTGCGTACAGAATTAATGAGGTATGTTAATTTAAATATTTACTTGACACAACATTAAGGTACCGTGAAATACGGGAAAGCTTATGCTAAACAGCTGCAACAACACTCTGATTATTTTTGAAATGTGAGACCAAGTTCAAATTTTGATTTAAAATTTAGTGGAATAATTCCTATATCTTCGAATCTGATCTGCCGGCCTTTCATACAAAAAACAAAGTTTCACGCTGGTATTCTGTGAGACCGTGGTATCACTCCGGACGAGCCGGTCCAGTTAGTGCATCAACATAAGCTTCAGCGTAGCTCTCCGACGGAGGATAATAATGACAGTAGGCCCAACCGCCGGCAACTGTAAGCCCTTCCAGAGGCCGGGTAATACAATCTTTAAAAAAATTAAATCAAAATTGTATTCAGACTGGGAATCGAAACGGTACCCATGGCGTCATGGTAACTTACAAAACCGCTCTGCCACGAGCTCTCTATACATGATTGCCCATCAATCTCTGCTCAAATAGAGAGATATTACTTACTTGATTTTATTTATTCAATGTAGTTTTGGCTGCGTAAAATTTGATAGAATTTTGTCACATCTCTTGCGCGCGCTAGATGACTGAGCTATCCTAACCAATTGTACAAAAAATATATTATATATTAAAATAATTAGTATTTAAAGTTAATTTGATGAAGGGTCTCGTGAATGGAAGAGTATATTGAGTAACAGTTAAAGACGTTAGTATTAATCGTTAGTTAACTTATTTAACGCTGTTAAACGTGAAATCACAGCCACAATCGCAACTCATTCATCCAATTATAACCTTCATGATTGACGCGAATATATATAGCTAACATTATATTAAATGTTATTCAGTTACTTCGTTTTATATATATTTTGGTTTAATAAGTTATTTTTGCTATTAGATTCATCTATACTTATTTTAATGGAATAACTTATTAAATATTTAAACTATCCATTTCACAATTCAAAATTTAAAAAACTTTGTCCTAAATCGATTAATAAACGACGGACTTTTGATTGAGAAATATGTAGTATCAGTATCAACAGGGGAATAATGTCAGTTTGTAAATCCATCTTGGTTTATATTGTTTAAACTTATATCATCAAATTGTATGGAAAACATTCATAGAGAGTTCTCATTATATTCTTGAGTCGCCAAGGTTCTTTGTAAGGCTGACACTCGACTCGACACCTCTTATTCACACTTCTAAGAACCACAATGTCTAGTCTGATGACATTGTTTGAGACCCTTACCTTTGATGGAACCTTCGAAAAGGTATAATAAAATATGGTGCCTACTATATATAACAAAATAAAACGATACTACATTTTTATTTCATACTTTAATTTATATTGATTCCCATCATAGTTTTAAACATAAAAGAAACTTAGGGAACGAATAAATTCAGGAAAAGTATGTCTTATTAAGTTAAATTAAAACATTTTCTGCTAAATAACGTATAACTTATTTCTACAAAACGATGAAACAAGATTTGAGGCGAGTTTGTTCTTAACTTAGTAGTTTTTGATGTTGCTACAAGTATTAGTGATACAAAAGGGTCTTATAATATCAAACAGTTAAGGATTATGCTGAAGAACATACTAATTATAGAGTTAACCTCCTTCAGAACCCCGATCCTATTTATACAACCCCAAACTTAACGCTGTCTTATTCACCAAGCAAATTTACAGAGTAAATTGTAATTTTTTTAATAGGGAAAAAGAGGTACATACGGAATGCAGAATTATTATTTATAATTCTTAAAATACATTACTTAATTAATAATTAAATTACATTACTTAATTAATTAATAATTCAGCAATTTTTGATTTTTAGGTTAAAATGAAATAGCAGGTGACAATTTTTGAAAAGTTTCTCTCCATTCTATGTTAAAAACATGTAGTTTTAATAACACAAAAAGAATAAGACTCTATGCTCAAATCTTGAGCGATAAGAACGTATATTATTAAAAGTGAATTCTTGAAGAGCGTGGCACCATTTAATCCAGATGCAATCTATCGCAAATCCGTTACAAGACTTGGATTATTTTCAGCCGGTAACACTTGTTGACTTTTATTTCTACCGAGGCCGAGAACGCTTAGAATTTTAAATTTTCAATAAAACTTCTGGGCGACTTTGTACATATATTACATTTCGAATATAGGACGAGTACCTAATACTTCAAAGTTCTGAGCTAAGTAATTTCAAGCTAACTTGAAAAAAAATTGTGGCGAACGACGGAGTTCGTTACATGTAAAACTTTGCCGGTTTTAACAATGGAATTTTATTTTAAAAATGTATTTAAGAATTTTAATTAGCGTAAGTAAATTTAGGACTTGAAAACATTTTCACCTATTAATATTTTTGTAGATGTAAGAAACGTATGTCCTACTAAATAGTCATAAAATCTGTAGAACCACAGTTGGTTTTCTTGCACAACTGCTACTTACATTTACTGTTTTACAAATTTCTATATATTTATTCAAAAAGCTATTGAAAATTGATGAATTTCTCTACGCCGCCATATTATATAATAATATAATCTATAATATAAAATGAATCGCAAAATGTGTTGGTAAGCGCATAACTCAACAACGCCTGGACCAATTTGGCCAATTCTTTTTTTATAATATTCCTTGAAGTACAAGGATGGTTCTTATGGAGAAAAAAATTTCGGAAAAAATAAAAGAAAAGAAAAACATTTTCCTCATACATTTTCTATGGAATGACGTTATAGGTGACACTTTATTATTCGGAACTTTGACGCGATACGAAGTTCGCGGGGTCCACTAGTTAAATATAAATACAATATTGAATTTTAAATTAAAATTACAAAGTTGACTATCAGTCCAGACGCATGTTACGTATGAATTTGGATAGGTGTGGATTTCAAAGAACGTCTACAAAGTAGGCATTTGGAAGCCCACGGGTATAGACTAGCAAAACCTTGTTTCGCTGGCTTTAGAAATAAATGCGATCTGAACATATTATCGAACGCATTACGTACGTTTCGCTGGAGGCATCTCCGGAGTCTGCTATTCAGTTGCACACTTCTGCAACTTCATCCACGCTTCAGCTATATTGTATTACAAAACTTCGGAGATATATCATTTAAATAATCTTTAAACTTATCCCGTGTTTATTTTCTGTGGCGAGAGTTAAATTTTAAACCTTAGTACCATTGTGCAAAATAAAACAATGACTCGAGATGAGATGGCATTAACAGCAGCAAGGCCTATTAATATAATCATTTTAAGTTGGGTATTTATTTGTCCAGCGTCATAACAAGAAATCTAATAATTGTTTTATTACTCTATATTTTCACAAACAAAAACATCTTGACAGCTGCGCCACATCTAAATAAAACTGCACATAAACTATGAAATAGATTTTATTTATGAGAAGCTTTTAAGACTAATCAACTGATTGCTTAGTTAAAACATGATGTAATTGATTGTCAAACAAAGCTTCGCGTTTATGGGAATTTTTCCCCGTTTTTGACAATTGAGGGTTCACAGTTATTGACACTCCTGTCAATAGCAGTTTATTAATTACCCTCGTGGTACGACTAGAGAAATTTTTGTTGTGATATTACACCGGATTGTTTGTACTGTTTCATGTTCAATAACTTGGAATCTATGTTTACCAAAGCTTAGGTTCATTTTATTTACTCTATTCATTTTTGGAAAATGTGTAAATTCAAGTTTAAGGTTTAATAAAATATGGACAATATTAATATATATAATAGGTATATGAATATATATATATAGTATCACAAAATAAATTACGTCTCTTAACTCCAATCAGTACACACTTTTAAAGCTAAAGAACTGCATTTCACCGCGGTAAGGAAATAAGATTTTGTGTATAATTTTCTAAACATATAAAATAAATTTAAAAAGTTTAATGTTATAAAATCTCTTAGCGTGGTTTAATCTTTTAAATAAGTACCTATATTTAACTAACCGATTTACGAGAAGGGATAAATTATAAAAACTTTCATCTCTACCTCATGAACGCGGAAATATAAACGACCGCCTCTATAAATAAATTTATTTACCAAGACATTCATATTATATATAATAAGTATTTTTATTTCAACTTTAAGATACCCAAGTTACTGAGTACATACCCTAAGATTTATCGTCGCCCAATGTTTTTTAAAATATTATACCGTTGTATATTATACATGTAGGCAAGGCTGTTTGCTGTATTTGTACCGTCGCGTCGATTAAATATATTATGTAGATCCTAGATTAAATTCAGTGAGGCTAGTTGGTCGGCTGTTCTTGGCTAAAATGTTCTTATTAAACGTAAATATAGAAAGATTCAAACAGAATAATTTAATATAGTAATATTGTTTAATGATAGATTAGTTCGGTCGGCTAATGTCGTGAATACTCGGGTCGGGTTTCGTGTTCAAACTTGTCGGTAACAGGTGCAGGCGCTGGACTGTTTAGGTCGAAGCCGTGTCACTGCGTATCATTGACTCACAGCTTCTTATCGACGGTCTTGGCTGTCGACCGGCATTATACAATCGTTTTTAGAAGGGAAAACTGTCTGATTGGGTTGTGTATTTTGAGGAAAGTCATTGGACGAAGTGTATTTATTTATGTTCAGTGTGGTTTCTATTATTTTTGTAATAGTAAGTTGTTAAATTGCTTAAAATACATAATATAATAGTATACATAATAGTCGAAAATCAAATATTATATTATTATTATATTTAGTAATAACTATATTGCGTTTTATAACACGTAAAATGTGTTTCTATTCATCAACCAAGAGGCGACTGTTACTATAGATGTGACCTAGAATTTGAAGTTGCAGGAATGAAAAGCTTAGCTTTATGTGAATGCAATATTTGATTTGTTAAACAGTCCACTTCAATAGATGACATCAAGATACAGTATTCATACGGGACGCGCCCGTACCGGTTTTAAAGCATCGATATTACTATTTTTATTGCTCTTGATGTTGGTTTAGCTATTTTTAATTTGGTACGACTTAAGATGATGAAATCTTTATATATGATTGGGATCTAAAAAGTGTATATTCATGGTTTTAACAATAAAGCTGTCTTGGTGTGAAATGCAAGATGTAATAATGATAAAAAGCTCAATTCTTTGGTTATTTTAGTATAAATTAACTAAATTATGAATTAATTTCACCTCAATGAATATGTTAAATTGAGTATTGAAAGATGATTTATATATATAGCTTAGTGTTTAACTATTATAAAATGCATTCACAGTATTTAAAATTCTTTTAAATATATTCTTAATCATAATGTAATAATAAATCATATTAAACTAATTATATTTGTCCTTGAAACTTTGGAAGTACAAAATGTTCATTATGTTTCATCATATGGCAATTAACATCCCATCCCTGACTTTTGACCTCGCGAAGAGAATGGATGTTGAATTGTAGATACTATTCAACTGTAGGTTATTTATTTCATAATTTATTTGGTCGAATGTATTCAAGTCTTTTGTTGTTTTGCGCAATATTGTCTTACCACTCGACACTACGTTTTAAAAACTACCTTTATAGTATAATTTAGTTATTTAGTTAAAAACACTTTAAATTTGATGGTTATAAGTGGATGTTCCATATACTAAGTATTTTTGATTTATGTATTAATGTTGAAATTTTACTGAAAATTTTAAAGGAAAGTTGGACTGTGTTTGAACTTGTTCAAGTTCTAAGTTTGATTTTTGTTTTAATATACCTACTTTTATTAATCTCTCACGAAATCTTTGAAAAACTATTAGTAGTTAAAGTGCTTGCTAAATGGTTTAACTTTATAAATACCCCAATTTAATGCACTAGTATCCTCCGCGGCGTTGCCCGCATCTAAGGCTCATAAATATTCAGCGCTCGTTTTTACTAAGAGGATCGTATGAGTATGAGGTCAAGCCAGCTCATTAATAGCGGTCTGGATGGAAATGGATTTAAAATTGAGCTTGATGTATTACAGAAAACTTTCAACTTTTATGGCTCAATGTAGAACGTGCTGAAGACTTGAAAGATCGGCGTTATGTTACATATATGAAAAATGAAAATTCTACGAATCTTCACAATAAATTAACTAAAAAAAGCTTAATATCTTTGTAATATTAGAAAAAAAACATATTTTAGAGATTAAACTAACAATCAATTTTTAACCGACCTTCATAAAAACCAAAAAGGAGCTTATCAATTTGACGTGTATTTTTTTCCAATGTTCCGCTCGTACGTCACCATCCTTAGACCGATTTGGATGAGTGAGGGTAAACGACAGGGTAGGCTTTCAAAGAGCAACGTGACAGTTTTATGCACTTTTTGAATTTTACATGAATTTTATAAATTATCAACACTATTTACGGGTGAATATACGGTATTTGGTTTTTTTGTGTACCTGAATGAAATGTAATCTGTTCCATTCAATATTGATAATTCCTCTATTTGATACTATTTTTATATGCGTAAACGTATATTTATTTATAGTAAGTTCATGTATAATACAAAATGTATTTTTTACTTTTTAGTGCATTTTGAGGTAGGTTTTATTTTTTTATTGAAAATTTATTTATTTATTTATTGAATAAAATGTTTAATATATTGAAGTAAAAACCCGATAAAATAAATCGGGTTATGGCTCAATAAGGACATAAAATAGCATCTTGGTTGAGGTCAATGTGCAGGTATTTCCAATAAAAACCAATTTACTTAGCAGTAGCTACATGTTTACTCACGCCGTACGCAATTATTGGAGTCAACATTTATTTAACGAGTCCTGAGACCGCAGCTCTTTTAGTATTTTATTCAATAGTAAAGTCAATTTTGTACTTCAACGAAAGAGGAACTACAAAATCGAAACTATCTACTAAGGTTGGAATTCAAAGATCGCATTACGATTTAAATTTGATAAGTCAACTTTTAAAATACGATTTAAAAAAATAATTTTGCACCTATACCTACTTAGTATAATTTATGAAATCCTAACTTCCTTGTGAGGCATGGAGTAGACACATCTTCATCTGTTTCACTGCTCATTTCCTTTACACTTTTCAGGCAAGTCTACTCAATCGAAATATTCATTTGTTATCCTAAGATCTCAGAACCTCCGGCGCAACTTTCAGATACATACATACTAGAAATGTTTCCTTTTATGAAATTCCTTTTGTAAATTATTTAATTCGACCTTGTTATATTCGTAGCACAATTGAAGGAATTTTTACGTAATATAAAAAAAAACAATCTTTAGCGTTCAGAGCATACTTTGCAAAGATGGTCGTAAATTCAGAAGGAACTACGAGCCTTAGATTCTTTAAGCAATACAAGCTCAAAGCGCAAATATGCACATGACGCTATCAAATGCCTTTCAAAACACGTAACTTCTATTAACACCTGTCGAGCTTATTAATACCTGAGTTTTTTCTAAGACCAATATTTAAATAAATGCCATATGTCAAGGTAAGAAAGGTGGCAATGGGCAGAATCTTTAAAGATCAAAAAATAATAAAATTTGTATCATATTTCGTATTTTCCTGTAACAAAATATTTGTGTCACCAGTACTATTTTCTTTCTATAGCAATATTCACAAAAGATCTCATTCGATACGTACACTGAGATTTGATAAGAACAGCCTTTATCAAGAGAAAAAGCATTCTGTATTACATTTTGCTTATCTTATTCTGAGTATTTTTCCAATGTCGGAATTTAAGTTTTAAAGAGGTTTCTGTATTTGTAAAAGACGCTTACAAGTGTCACGACAGACTTAAGATTTTTTATCTGTACGCTCGTGGGCAACACATTAAAAATATCCCACAGAATTAAGTGTTGTTTTGATAGATTTGAAAAATTAAAATGCTTTAAATATATTAACAACAAAATATTTTATTTAATAAATTTAAAAATTCCAAATCTTGTGATTTATTATTGATTTTGTTCGTTATCTTGTAATTCTTTTTTATTATCTATACAGATAAATAAAGTTTAAATGTCTGTTTGTAATATTAAAATAACCTTTTTCTAAATGAATATGGATACATGGTACCTACTTACATATACCAAAAACAACATTTTTTAACAATTTCCGTCTATCTGTCTGTCAGCTATTATTTTGCTGTTCGCTATTTTACTCTACAGGCTATATATTAACATCACGTTACGACGAAAACGCGGGTGAAACCGCGGGGCACAGCTAGTTTTCTTATATAATATTCAATTAAATACGAATCATAACGACAGGTTTAAATGTATGTTACATATTATGTATTATGGGACAACTCACATTTATTACATTGCTCTGACCTCAAAGTAAGTAGCTGAAGGAAACAAACATTCGTTCTCATCGCACAAATAATTTCACCTACCGGGATTCGAACCCAGGACCTTTAGCGCATAAGGCACCAACACTACCAATTGCGCCAACCGGCCATAGAGGTTTGATCAATAAGACACAATGAGTATTTCTTAGGCCATATTAAAAATAAATTATGTAATTTATTTATCAAATTCACAAACATATTGAGGCCGGTATGAAGCCACACTGTTTCTGAGGTATACATAAATCATAAGATTTCCTAGTTTACGTGTTTTAGACAGTTCATTCACCTCTTAACTAACAAAATAGGTAAGTTACCTTGGCTTACGTCTGGTTACGTCAACAAAAACCTGTTTTTGTTAATTGTATACATTAGACTTTGTTAGCTAAGCTCATCTTGTATTTAGAAACTATGAAAATTAAAATATTCCTTCAATTTATCTAATACTGTATTTATTAAGTGCTAAATAAATATAATTGGCAATTTGCACTAATCCAATGTCGTTTAGGAGCGATAAGTAGTTTATATAGTAGTAGTTTATAGTAGTTTAGTATTTATATATTTTTATATAATATGTCCCTAGATGACAGATATTATGTAACAGACAAAGATTTGAATTTTATTTATTTGTATTATTGTATTATTCGTGTATGAAATGGTTATATTTTGTACAATTAGTCCATAATGTTCTCTATTATGGACGGACAATAATGAAAGTGGAACACTGTTCTAGTTATTTGTGAGCATTTTATTACTTCGTCGGTTTTATTAAGTTTTACGTAATAGTGAAAAAATTCAGCAAACCCCAACGTAAAATTGAGTGCAAAATCTTGTTCAGACCGAAGCTAACTTAAGTAAAAAAAAATAACTAACTGCACCAGCTCTAAATCAACAGATTGGAAAGTTAAACCTATCTAACTGCTTTGCTTTCCTCGCTTTCATATTGCAAAGGCAAGATTTATGATGTACTTCAATCTGATTTTTTTACCTATAAGTCCAAATCATTGGCAAAATGCTTGGTCACTTGGTGCGACATGATAGTCTTTTTAAGAACATCATAGAAGGAAAGATCGAAGGAAAAAGAGGAAGACCCAGATGCAGCTACTTTGACCTGATGAAGAGAAAACTTGTCGCACCAAGACATCAAATCACCAGCGGAGAATTGAGAGGATGGCGGTTACTCCATCGACAAGAGCATAGCTCTTAAATATCGCACGCACAAATCCAAATCACAGATTGTAAAACGGTGTTTATCTGCATATAATCAGTATAAAGTGAAATATCGTAATTACTACTGTAACAGACACTTTTATGAGTTTATTTTACTGACAATTACGCTCATGTAAAGTAAGAAATTAAGATCTTTTCATAACACTGAAATTGAACTCGGTTCGATTACGGACACGGACGGGGACAAAAAGCAGGAGAATTATTAAACGCAACTACATTATCTAATATTCTTAATAAGGTTTTCTTTATCAAATTTCAACAAGACCAGTTTAGAAGTTCTAATATTTTGATGGTTAAAATAAACGTTGCGCCAAGCAAGCAGTTTAAACCATCGAGACCTATTTCAATTTGGATTCGAGTTACAAAAACTAAACCTTGAAAATATAGACTCACCTTGAATTATGTGATTATTTGTTTGCACACATTTCAACGTATTGTCATTAGCATAGCATTAGCGAATTGCGTCTATGTGGAGGTTAACACACTATTGACTCGCAACTTTACAGAATACATTATGTTATAATAGCGTGTAAGTCATGCAAGGAAGACGACCGCCTGGAAGGTGACGTTTTTCGTGGCTTAGGAATATTAGGGCATGGTTCAACCTGAGCACAATATCCTTGTTTCGTGCCGCTGTGTCCAGGATTCAGATAGCCTTAATGATAGCCGACCTACGGTAGGAGATGGCACCTCAAGAGAGAGAGAAAGCGTGTAAGTAGTTTCACTTTTCAGGAGTTATAGAGCCACTTCACCCACAATTTAGTTTGTGTTGAATTAAAAACCCAACGTCTCACTAATGTGTTTACTTAATAACTAAACAGATTGATAGATATATTTTTTTTAAACCACTGTTTTGTTATAAATATATAGTCCAACAACGAACAAACTGTTTAGAACTAGCGTCCCGTCCCAGCTTTACATGGATTGCTATACTAAAACTCGCGTTGTCTCGTTTACTGTTCTGATTAATAATAGATTTTAAAGCCGTACTTTACTTTAATATATTATGAGAACAAGCAGACAGAATAGTAAAGTTCTTTTAAGTGCCATGATTCAAAATACATACACCCATACATCCTGTGGCGTATAATTTAGGATAAAAGGTACAGCATTTACCGCAGTGGCATATTAGGTCATTGTCCTATTAATGTTCCTACTTGAAGTTCCATTCAATCGACTATATTATTTGCTCTACATATACCTACTATTAAATATACTTCTGCACAAACCATTGTTTCCGCTCGAACATCGTTACCGCAGCGTAGAAATGCACTTTCAACAATATTTTATCGCATTTTATAACGAACACACACGGCTTTATGTCGCGTTTAAATTTCATATTTTTCATAGTTACTAGCACAAGTACCAAGAAATCAGCTTTTTATTATTATTTTTTCAAAATTTCTCTACAACGGTCTATGACCCTTAACCTTAAGGCAGTTCGGAACTAGTATTTACTAAGTATAAATAATATATATTTTTGTTCAAAACAAACCAGGGAACAACATTAAAACCAGTTTCAAGAGTGGTCAAGAATATTTACTAAGGTAGGTGTGTACCTACTTTTTTGAATACGTTGTCTGCCTCTGCGCAGTCTAGGTAACATGTGTGATCACTGATCAACATGATAACTATTTACTTTGGGAGTCTTGATAGATTATTGTCAATAGTGAAATTTTCGTGTCAACAATACAAGGAGAATATTTGAAGCCATATAGCTTGCTCATATCTCTATCCAAATTAAATTAATAAGCAAGTAGCTTAAGTAGTAAAATGTACGCATGGGCGTACCTACTAACATATAATCATCAGTCAGCGACTCTCGCACTATCAATGCCCACTCGCAGCAAGTATTCGCTGTGTGACCGAAGCTTAAGCATACCATAAAGCAAACACGTGGTAGGTGGCATCCTGTTACCAGAGCGGATATAATATAGACGTTGCGTTATGGCATATATAATATAAAATATTGGTCTTGACTTTACTCATAATTAATGTGGGTGTATTATAAAATAGTTTGTCGATAATTTAAATAGAATTAAGAAAACAATTAAAACAAATGCCTACCTATTTGGTAGATATGTACTAAATAAGTGCTATTTATCTAATAAAAAACCATCACAAGCGTCATTCAAACGAATTTAATAACTGCAAATTGTTTTTATAAAACCGGTTGAGTTATTGAGTTACACAATTAAATAAAGATCACAACTAATATTATACGGGATCTTATCGAGTAAAAAAAGGAATTCAGTTTAAGGCAGTCATAGTCATTCTTAATATTTTTAGCCTAGGTTACTATACTACACATAAACTACGCATGCGCAATGATTAAATCCGAAAGCTTAGTGGTTAAAGCGACTCTACCTAAATAAATTGAACATTAAAGTATTGAATCTAATAGAAACCTAAATAATGAAAGCCTTTAATGCCTAACTATATTAGATTTGAAACTGGAATAAAATTTTAGGTAGTACATATTTTGAATTGCTTGCTTTATTTTTTTAATCTACCATACCATATTACGATTTACGTGTGCCATACCATAATAAGGCCTGTGTTAATATGGGAATGATACAAAGACCAATAAGAAACACAAAGCACCTATTGAATCTTACATCCAACGATAACATCATTTGAAGCAGACTTACAACTGGTTATTTAAAAAAAGTAAAAAGGAGTCGACTCCAACACGCGTCGTGCAAGCCATTAACGACTTTAACAAAAAACTTTTTCATATCATGTTGATACCTGCTTAATATAATATTATTATACAAATATAGTCTACTAACCTTAAAAGAGAAGAGTGCGCGCGCAGGTAGATACAAGAATTCCACAGGTGAACTGTATTGTTGATTTGAAATCCAAAAACAGGTCAACTCAAAGAAAAACCACACAATTTGGGCACTTTTGAACTACCTACTAAACGCACTTATTTCACAACACGAGGTTAGTTCTCAAAGTTACGGATTAGTTTCCGTAAAACTAACTGCGCATGCCCAAGAAACTTCAAAAATTTTGAAACACTTTTTGGCGGCACTGCACTCCTTTCCGCAAGTTTTTAGGTAAAACCTTACGAGTTTTCTAACTGTAGCAAATATCTTTAACTGAACTGGAACCACTTTGTCAGCAAAAACAATATGCAACAAGTTGCCGTTCCCACGAGTGTTTTCTTGAGGTTATCTTAAAATATCAAAATTCAAAACTGTTGCTTCTTTGACCGGCTCTACCTGTGGTAATTGAAGGTCGTGTTAAACAGTTGAAAACTTCGGAACCGGTAAGACTTCGCACGTGACACAGTCAAAATAAAACACCGGTAAACACAGACACTGGAGACACTTAATAAGGGTGAAATTCCTTGTGGAGACTAGAGGTCTAAGCGACAAATTAAACGAATAGAAAAGAAAATAAACGAAGACTAAAGTCGGCGCCTGGTTAGCCGCGCGTCCGTCACTCCTGCTGAGCGGTGTACTAAACGCGAGAGGCCGCACGCCACCGCCCGCCACCCGCGTCCCTCACTCCGCGCCTAGCGACCCTCGCCCAGAATCCACTTGGAGTGAAAAAAATTAAAGAAATAATGAGAAAATATTAGGTAGGTATGTAGATGATATGATATTTTCTTATTATTCTTAAGCAGAGAATTCCTGTCCATTAATTAATTTCAGTCCATTAGTTTTGAAGTCTACTCATCACTACATAGTATAAAACCAAGTCGCTTTTTCTTCCCCTATATCCCTTTGTATGCTTAAATCTTTAAAACTACGCAACGGATTTTGATGCGGGTTTTTTTAATAGATAGAGTAATTAAAGAGGAAGGTTTTTTAAGTTTTTATATATGTTTTATACCCGTTCAAAGCCGGGGCGGGTCGCTAGTTCACTATAATTCACATGGCATATTGAGTTATTGACAGAAAATGTAAGAATCATTTTTTTTACTATTTACCTATTTCAATTTTAAATAAAATGTAATTTGAGACCCGCAACTGTAGTTATAAATAAAATAATAATAATAATTCTAATTTATAAATTCGGTTAGATAGTACCAATCTAGTTTTTGATTTTTTTAGAATAACGTAAGCAATAAATATTTTTATGTATTGAAGGCCACTAATCGCTATAGATCCACTTAGTAGGTAGTAAATAGTGGAGGTTTACACTTAACATACGTTTATTACAATTAAAAACATACTTAAAAGTTTGTATTAGAAAACCAAATGTATTTACTAAATTTAAAAACGCGTAATAAAATAAAATTTCAAATCAATACTCGGTGTTCAACCAATTCTGTTACAGTGCAAGTGTGCACAACATAAACAAAAGGGGTTCTTTAAATAGGTGTGTTTATAATTTAAAGGCGGCTATAATAAAAGGTAATTAACTAAAAATAGTTATTTTCTGAGGCAGACATTCAATTATGTCAACACACGTGTTGACTTGCAATCCCCTTCAATGGCTTGGATTGAATATGTTAGAACAGGAAGGCCTTTAATAGATTTTATCATAACAATCGTCGTAAAATATATTTATTTTAAATCTTGTAATCCGTATTTTAAAAAACTCTATTTATTTTTTAAAAAAGATTCTTTGTGTGACGTACGTATCCTTTCATGTACTTATTTTTTTTATCGGATAAGAGGCAAACGGGCAAGATGCTCACTTACGAGAAGCGATCCGCCCATTGACACCTTCAACGCCTGTTGAGGCACGGGTGCGTTGCCGGCCTTTAAACTAGTGACAATATAGATTATAGATGCTAAAGTTCCTAATTGTGTGACTCTGTGACGTTCTCATGTAAAAGCATAACAAGGGGAGTTAAAATATGAACGAATATTCATAAATTTTTATAAATTTTAATAGAAAATTAATTATTATAATCCTTTTCCCCAGTTTCAATGTAAAAAAAACAGACTAGTCATTCTGGGTCTATTTAAACAGTGTCTATATAATATTTACCAATTCTAAAATCAAAGAAGGAAATTTTCAGTAATCCTTTGCTTAAATACAGCTGAAGAGAAGCAAGAAAACAGTTCTGGGTACATCGGGAATTGAACAATAGAACGACAATGAAATAAATAAAGAGCCTTGAATTTTAATTTAGTATTAACAATGAAATACTCAAACCTAGCATTGTTACACAATCTATATTAGGCTAAATGAACCCCGGCTTAGGTATATGCTTTCTACAAGGATGCTTTTCTGAAATTCCGATTATTTTTTCGTTAATATTCGTATTGTTCAGACATTTTTCTAGCTCTAACAAACGTTCATAAGAAGATAGAAGTCCTGGCGTTATATGTAATTTTTTTTATTGTTCTTGTTTGATGTTATGATGGGTTGATTATATTAAATAATTCTTGATAGTTATCCTCTGTCTCATTTATTCCATGTACAAGGTTCTTTTTCCTATTAATATTTTCTAAATATTTGACTTTTTTATTCAGTGTTTCCACTTCAGTTTATAAAATTTTATTTTTCTCTATTAATAATCGGCAGAATTTTATCATCTAATGAACAACCTTCATACTAATTCTACATATAACTGGCGAAAAACAATATGATACGTAAACTAATTACCTAAAAGAACAAAAATATATAATGAAAAAAATAATAAAATTCGTTGTACTGAGCTGAAAAATTAGGGTGGTCCAAAAACATAAGAGTAAATATGTTTTTTGTGTGAAGCATATATTACGAAAAGCGGCTCTGGCCTCACAATTGGCCGGTAAAAAAGCAGGTAGCGACCTCTTTTAATTATTTCATCAAATACCTTTAACATCCACAAACGTAGTTATATTAACATAAAACTTGTACAATTTTTAATATCCAGCTAATTTACAATCGTGAATACGGGTTTATGTCCACAAATCTCGGTATCAAATTAAATTCACCCTGGAACTGTTTCCATTAATAAATTTATATCCACTGACTGGTAAGTATTGATTAATAAATTATATTATTTTATTATTAAAAAGCTGGCTCATATTTCAGCCAACGCGTAAGTATTGGAATACAACGTGGTAATGTAGCCAGTATTTTGGGTACGCACCCTAACAGCTTTGATGAGTCTTATGTATTTTGTTAGTTATCTGCCCGGCTGGCAGGAGGCCGAATTCAATTCTCACGTCTTCATAAAAAATAGAGTTTAAATTGTATTAAATTTTGTCGTCGAGCTAAGATACGTAACAAAACCAAAATCGAATAAATATAATCAACTAAGATGGCTCTACTGCTAGAGCATATAACCCAACGGCGAGAGATAATTGTATTTTTGTCACTGGTAGTATAAACTGATTTCTAAAACAAGATTTTTCTTTGTAAGGCCCAATTTCATTTTTTGAAACCATATAAGTTTGAATTTTAGGGTTTGTACAAATATTCACGTATCCCTAGTAAGTACTGAGTATTGATGACGTTCCCGAGAGAAAAATAAATAAAGTTTCGATACCCTCATTAAATATTTATTACCCTACCAAGTCAAGAAGTGTTGAATTTCGAAGTTGATTTAACGCGAAAAAATATTATAAACGAGATTTTTTATGGTTTCAGCTTATGTGCATAATGATGACTATTTACAACTGGTAATCGAAAGGTAAAAATATTTTTTTTTTCGACTTTTCTAATAAATATTATTATTATAAATGATCACATAACGTCAATTTAAACTGATAAAATTAATAAAATTTAAACAGTGAATACCAAATAAATAAAATTGCAGAAATTTTAAAATTCCTATACACTTAAATAAAATATGTAGCTCCAATCTAGAGATGCACCGACTCGCGTGCATCAACGAGGACTACGAGATCTCTACAATGAACCCTCAACAAATTCGGCTCAAGCAAGATCAATCTTACCTTTGCCTCATGTATTGCCTTGTCTTTACCTAATTCTATTTGCTGTGCTATCTACTTTTAAGCTTTTCATTACTTTGAGTGATTACAATATAGCTTGACTCCGCGTGTTTGCCCTTATTACAACCTCTTCAAGCCTTTTCCAACAAAAGGCAACCCTTATCATGTCGTCAGTCTCGGTATTTAATTTGGTTTCACTGGTTAGGCATTAGTAGACAGACGGATAAGCATACAGGAAGAGTTACTTTCGCATTTATGAAACGGATACGGGTTTACATAGCAAGTTTGACTTCCGACTCGAATGTATTTACGAATCATTGTGAAAACTTCAACAGATGTGATTTGAATCCTCACGGATTGAAATGACATACTCGTTATAATTTCTCTATAATTTTAAGATACACAACAATTTAATTTCATATTACCAAATTTCAGGAACAGTGACGAATAACGATATTAACTAGAGACAGACTATATTTTAGGTAATCTTCGACAACCTTCGACGATGATGAACTTCAATACAAACTTTCCTTTTTTGTTTCAACCACTTCAAGCTTTCCTTTTGGACTATGTCCTTTCTTGAGCTTCTATCTCTATGTCAAATATCATTGAGATAGGTTCAGTGGCTTACATGAAGCATATTAGAGTTACTTTCGCATTAATAATATTAGTAGGAAAATAGAAGTAGCATTAATAGCTAAGCCGGTTAAGGAACTAAAGATATTGAATCTTTACGAGAAATTTTAATTTCGTGAGAAATGAAAATCAATATTTTCCAAACAAGCTAAACATCCTACAATTATCTACTACGTACTTTTCATCACTGGAAACCAATAAATTCAAATCAACCTACTAAAATTTATTTGCATCAGAATAGTCCTACAAATTCCTTCATCTATTTTCAACACCTGTTTCTTAAGACGTCATTGCCTATTCCAAAAGACCTATAGTAAACGTTATATTGCATATCCGTATTCCGAACTTGGGTGTTTTGGGAGTTCTTGATATATTGGTCGCTCCAATAAAAGCCGAGGATACATGATGGGATGTGATGTTTTATTCAACACGAAAACAAAGATGGTGTGAACGCGGCTGTGAAACGTATTCATGCATTGAACGCTTTTGAGAATTTCTATACACAATACATATTATTGTCTGCGCCGCGTAAATAAGAGAAATGTTATTAATACTTTCTAAATGATAACACAATTGACTTTAGTTGGAATCTATCGTGTAACTTTTATGACACAAACATCCTCCCGTGACTCTGTCCGCGTAAAATAAAATTGAAAACAAATTAATTTAGAGACCTCATGGCTAATCGGTCTTATAAGCCTACCGCGAAGCCTGAGGTATCGGGTTTGATCCCCGGTCCCGAATACAATTTATAATGTAAATTGTATTTGTATTCGGTCTCTGGTAAGGCTGCCACTTGCCGGACGGGGTGTTAAATTTCAACCAAACCAACAAAAACTGTGCGTTGCCTGGAAGAGATCGCTGATTAGCGATAAGGTCGTCCGTTGCACTCCAGTGCAACAAAGTGTATATAAAAAATATATGTTAAATTACCTATATTTTTGTTTGTTTTCCAAAAAATAGGAAGCAAGTCCACTTATTCGTAGCAGCTTCACGTGACTTGTTCTAGTAAAAATCGAAGAAAAAGTTCTCTACTTTATTTTACCTACCTCTAAAAAAATAATCAAAACCCTCTTAAATTTATAAGCTTATATTACTTGATGTCTGCAAATTATTTATGTTTCCAATAAAGATAAAAAGCCCCAATTCTATAAAAAGGTTTCGACTATCTTTATACCAAAATTCATCAAAATCAGCCTATTTATTTAATCAACCTATTTTTATTTGTAATGAATATTCAGAAACCACTGAACTCATTTTAAAAACTATTTCACTGATGTTAAGCTTGACTCTTTTGAAATTATCTATATTAAATTGAATGAAAAATCGTTGGTTCTCGTTGTGTATAATTTAAAAAATATTCAAGTAGTGGTGGGGTCTTACTGCGCTTACTGCTAATTTAAGTATTAGGCTTAGCTACCAATCGGTATTCAATAACATTCAAAAGTGAATGGTGGTAATCATAAGAACAAAAAATATTGTAGAGAAAACCATTTTGATCAGTAGTAAATTATTAATCAAAATCATATCCACTGACATATTAATCACTTTTATTACATAAAAACATAAATTAATCATTAATACTATAATGCAATTATAAGCAATCATGTAACGCGAAATAAAATTAGATTTGCAAATTATTGTTATAAATAACTGAATCGCATGACAAACTTTAATAATGGGACCGTGAGACTCCATGTTACATTAGTGAATCATTTTGACAGAAAACTCGTAACTTTAACCATGACATTACCATAGTGTTTAAATTTTTTAGTTGCTTTGTTCTATTTCAAGGCAATAACAAATTTATTCAAATTGATGGCGTAGAAGGTTGACCAATTATTTGCCTGTAAAGATAAGAAAGAGCCATAGAAATGCTCTTTTTGATTTTCTATTACGGCTATGTTACGAGGGCAGAATGACAACATACTTATGAATAAAATTAATTAAAAAGTCAGTTTTATTTAGTGAATAAATTTTGATATATTAAATTCGACGTATGCGCCTGCATCTAAAAATGACAACCAAAGACTGGTTAGACGGCTTTAATAAAAATAAGTTCTTATCAACAACAAAATCATAAAATTTTATTTGAAGGAAAAATGTATTAATACGTACAAGTTAAAATTGTTTATTTATACACGAAATTGCATGAAATAAGCAAGTAAGACAGTAATTTATACTATACGCGATGTGATTTTATTTCGTATCGAAACTTTTTTTGAGGTTTAACAAAAAGGTTTTATCACACTGTCGTATTTGTGCGTAATGGTAATCAAAATGTCACATGGTTACAAACCTCTTTATATACCTAAGTTCGGTGCGATAAGAGTCACAGTACGAAAAAGTGTGTTGAAAAGTAATTTTCAAATTAAGTAATTTAAAAATGTGGACAGCACAGTAACAATTGTATGTAATCGGACATAATAAACCTATAGAATATATAGTAAACTCACGCCGATGTTAAGCTTTTTACTTGACCAATACCTGTCATACGTGTGTCTGAAACCGATAATTTGATCCGTAAAAGAAATCAATGGTTACTAATAAAATGAACGAATGCTATTTGTATGTAAAGAGACAAGACAGACCGTCTCTCGTAGTACAAGAGTCATGAAATATTCATTCTCCTCCACTGTCCGGAGTGCCACTGAGCTAAAGTTATTTCTTAAAACGTTTATGCGCTTAGGTGAATGACTTGAAGTGAACTTCATTTACGTGTGTTTATGTATATTTTTATGTACACGGCAGCGTCATATTATAGTCATCCTTTGCTTTGTATGTTTAAACGCCAAAGACATGTTTCTATAATTTATAAACATAAATATTGAAATTAAAATGAAAACAATTTAAAAAAACCTGAACATAATTACCATTAAGAATTCCCCTTGAGTAAAGCTTCTTTCTAGTATTATAACAATAAAAAATAAGAATATTTTGATCTTTTGTTTTTATCTTTATTTTGATCTTTATTTATGTTGTTGAAACTAGTTAATCTTTGATAATGGATGGATTTTAGTGGTCTTTGCGTTTTAAATGACATTAGATGACATAATGTATTTACTACATTGAGAGTGAATTAAAAGTATGAAAGTATATTGTGTAAGTATATTAAATTTTCATAGTTATGTGACTAACGGATATATGCAATAATTGTACGCATACATAAATTTTAATAATGGTATGAATTACGTTGATATATTTACTGAAAACGCCCACCTATTACGTATTTATAAAAGGAATATTCACGGAAAATATCTCTCAAATTGTCTTTTATCTCGCAAAAAGACTGATGATATATGAAAATCCTATATCTAATTTAGAAGAATTTTCGCAAATGTTGCTAATTTATTATTCTAAGTAACGGTAGGTTGAAACGTATATGTAATAAGCTTATTTTTACTTTGCCTTCGTTTTAAGCGTGGAAATTTTACTTTTTATTGACTGCCTATGGAAATTTTGATTTAATTGAGGATTTTAATTTTTATTAAACAGGTTACCCAATGTCCCGTGGCAACAGAGGTATTTTTTGATGTAAAAAATTTCCTTACTATACTTAATAATGTATTACTAAACGAAATTTCGTTAAAACTGTCAGTAATATGTATTAAAGTTTATCGCTATATATACATATAAAAATGATTTGCAGACTCATGCATTTAGGATAATTTTGTTAAATTATCTCCATGTCAAAAATAGATCAACCACATTGAGCCGCTTAGTGGAGACTCCCGGAAACCAAAAAGCTGACTCACTTTTGACTGAATATAGAGACACCCCACGTAATGCATACTTTGGGTATGCAATCCAACGATGAGTTTTTTATATTTTTTTTATTATTTTGTAAATGTCAAACAGTGACTTCTGAATGCTATTTTTAAAATTATTAAACTTAGAATGAACTGTGAATAGGTTCACTTTGAAATATGTTCCACGATTTTGTACAATCGTTTTCGACTGCCTTATTCCAAAACGTGGTTCAAGATAAGCTGGGTTTGTTACCAGAGAAAAACCTCATTTTTGTATGAACGTTTAGTCGTATGAACATTAGACGTGTATCCGAGCAACCAATACTGAAAAAACATTTTTAGTCCATGTTTGTAATAAGGCCCTGAAGGTTTAATAAGATGCTATACTTGTTTAAGAAAATGACTAAACGCTGTTATTTACAATTACTTAGCATACCATTATCCAGCACATACTATCAACGTAACTTAGTTTCTACGCCATTCTAGCGAAATAGCTCATCCGTTTTGAACAGTGAACTTGAATACATAATGACAAACGATAGCACGAAGAGTATTGCAATTAAACAAACTTCTCGCAGTTCTAATTGATCGAATCTATTATTCAACGTCTAAACTTCTGATTGTACCATATTTAATGAAAATATTAATGAACTTGGTAGAATAAAAGAATCATTTTGTTTCAGTCGGTAAAAATGCAGTAATTTATCTTATTGAGCAAAACTAAAAAGTTTCAGTCTAGTAGTTAAAGCCAATGCCGAATTAGAAATATCTTAAATAAGTGTATCTTAAGTAAGTATATTGCTCTTAAAAAGTAATCTTTAAAATTAGCACGACTATCAGGTCACACATTGTGTCGCTTATGTTAACACGGGATACAATACAATGATGTATGATCCAGTACTGTCACTTTTCAGCTTTAAACATTATTACAGGTACAATGCTCTTAAACAAAAAATAAGCTCGCCCTACAGTTCAATGAAATACATAATCTACGCCTACTGTATTCTCATAGCAATGCAGTATGAACGCAGAGCAGTTCGCATCAACTTTGTTCAATAATGAATGCCGATGCAGAGTCGATCCCGCTGCAACGTCCGGCCCGGATTATAAAAGTATTTTTCCATTAACGGAGAGTGTTCGCTGCCTATTGTTAAATGTTTCATGCGAATTCAGATTACATTCACGTTTCTTGATAGTGCTTGTTGCTTAAAATGCCAATGTTTGTAATTTAACGTACTCTACGTATTACTTTTCTTCGCAAAGGTGCATATTATAATTGGTGGTGATTACGATTTAAACAAAATTTCATAGTACTAGTGAGTTAATTTAATCATGTCAATAAGTGTATGACCACTTAGTGTAACCCGATTTGATTGCCCAACGGACATTATAGGCGTGAGCGCACAAAGTTTGATTCCCCGGAAGAAGAACTATATTTTCGTTTGGAAGGCATTGTAGCCAGATTACGTCTGTAGGGTGTAGGAATTTAAAAAATTATTAAAAAAAGAATTCTCGTAACCCCGAGTGGGCATGGGCCAGACACATTTCTGTATCTGTTTCATTGATCTAAACAGGCAATGAGGTGATCAGCCTTCTGTGCCTACATAACTGAAACATTAATTAGTTTCCCCGTGATTCAAACCCAGGACCTCCAACGCAGCACACAGACGCGTAAACCCGTAGCCACGGAGGCGGTTAAAGAAGAAAGTTAAAGTTACAAAAATACCTATATATTGATCCATGGGCTTTGTAACGGGACCTCATTATTAGGTATAATTAATAATTTTAGAATATGAAGACTGAGATAGAGAACATAATAAATCATATTTATAGATTGATTTGAGTAAATGTAATAAAAAACCTTTTATACTGAAGTAGCTTTAAATGCATCTTAGAATGCAGACGTAAGTATTGTAAAACAGACACAGTTGTTCGGATACTTGTACGGGCAAATAATGAATATTATGAAAAATTATACCGTTTTTATATATGTGAAGATTATTTCATTTTTTAAACCGAAAATTAAATTTATTTATAATGAGGCCAATACAAGTGTACTTTATTGTAAGTGAACAAAGTTTTTAGGAAAATACAGCGTTACAAGAAAGCATCTAACTTTATTGTTTCATGTATCTTACTATATATTACAGTATATTACATTATATTTTAATTTATGTCTTGTGATATTTTAAGTATTTACCCAATTATTTTATAAATAAACTGATGACGTGAATGAAACTAATTTGTTAATATAAATCACATAATATATTCAGTATAACATCAGGGTACTGCAGCAAAATAATGCTTGAACTTTTTAATAAATATGGTCAGACTATTTTGTAATGATTAGGTACTTTAAATTTAAATCTTCGTTGTAAACAAAATTTACAATATAATTTATTCAAGTGAAGTACCTAACTCTATTAGTTAAAAGATACATTTTGTTACCCTTTTTTTAATGAGATAAAAATGCGTTTCGTTTTCCCACATACCTTTACGATGCAGAAAATGCAGGGTTATATGGTGCTCGTCCTACTTTAGGCTCTCTGCGACTAAAAACTTTAAAGTATATTCAGTAATTATGTAGGATAACTTTAATAATTTTTAAATTCTGTAATTGGTTAAACAAAGCATTCAGTACGTGTATCCGAACGCAACAGGAAGTTTACCTTTGGCAACCGCAAGTAAGACGAGCTTATAATTCAATTTGTGAGCGTTTAGTCTCAAGACTACAAGCGACTTCCATATAACTTTAATTGAAATGTGCATTGCTCTTTTAGAGTGCTTGTCTGAATACGATTTTCTATTTAAATGTTTCTTATAAATATTGTTCTTTGTTTTATTTCAAGACCACTGAGAATCTATCAAGTTCAGGCTGCAACAAACCAAATACTATTTTTCCTATTGTTTCAGATGTTATTTCTTATTTAATTATTCTTCCACTTAATCTAGAAAATTTGATATATTTTAAAAAATTTAACATTAGGTTAATGGACGAATTATTAGCGTCATCAGCGATGCTTTTACGATTCCTACAAATTTTCATCATAAGATATTGATTCGATTATGGCTAAGATCTCGAATTAATTCTTTCAAATAGATTTCCGTATTAAATGAGTAAATTTCATTATAATTATTTCACTATTATCAGTGTAAAAATTATTATAATGTATCAGTAAGATAAAGGAAACACTTAATATTTCATTCATTATAGTTAACGCTATTTAAAAATACACGAATGTTATGATAGCACGTTAATTTATATATAATATTTACAATACGTCATCTAGAGTCGTCAGTTAGAGGTTAAATCAATTTCATGTTTACAAATGTATACAACATAACATATTGCTCACATTTGGGTTGACAATTTCACGAGCAATATCACTGAATAATGCGAGGGGGTCGTCAGATACGCCTATACATTTATTTGCTTAGAAGGAAATTCCCTCACTAAGAGACTTTACGTGTTCTGCATATTATGAAACTTCAAAGATAAAACACCAGTCGTCAAAACGTATTTAATGAATAAAATGACTTTGAATTATTAAAATTAAGTAAATTTTTAATTAAATAATTAATTAATTTGAGTTCAAAAACTTCGCCATTTAAATTTTATATTTATTTTTATAATGTAAAGTTTGATAATGTATTGTTAAAAGTAAGTTGTGGGCTGTCGCACTTCAGGACGAGTGGAGGGCAAAAGCACCTGTTCGGAGTGACTCGCCTGTGCGAGTAGAGCCGAGGCGCGTGTTCGTCGTGGCTCGCCTACACTCCGTTTTCCCAGACTGCAGGTATTCTCTCTTGTGCCGTTATGGTGATCGGACCTCCTCAGAGGTTTGCTTAGGTCACCAGGCATGAGCGATAGTTCTGACCTTGGAGGTTGTGATGCCGACAATGCTGGTTTCGTGATTCTTAAAATTAATTACAGGCCATCTGCCTATGTCATCAGGAGAACTCAACGTGGTGTTTTTGAGTTGGAGTTCACGGTGGGGAAGCGAGACTGGAGCTCCCCACACCTTTTCAAAATTTATATTTCTAACATCAGAAGTGGGATTGATATTTTTAAATGCTTAAATTGATAAGTTTCTAACATCAGAAGTGGGATATAAAATCCACAGTCCGCGGTCGGGCCACGATTTGGTTTGAGTTATGGGATTATAAGGTAATAAGGTGCGCTGGATCGCAACCCGCTCGAGTGAATATTGAATAGGTAAAAGCTGGTAAAGGTACGGTAATGTATAGGTAAAAGGTAAGGTAGGTAAGGTAATGTATAGGTAAAAGGTAAAGGTAAGGTAGGTTAGGTAAAGGTAAGATAGGTAAGGTAATGTATAGGTAAAAGGTTTGATAATGTATATTATAGCTAATAAGGTGCGCTTGGCCGCAAGCGACACGCGTGTATATTGATGGTATTGTAGCTTTTTATCACTACATAGTATAAAACAAAGTCGCTTTTTCATTCCCTACATTATGCTTAAATCTTTAAAACTACGCAACGGATTTTGAAGCGGTTTTTTTTTAATAAAGATAGAGTGATTAAAGAGGAAGGTTTTTATATATTTTATACCTGTGCAAAGCGGGGCGGGTCGCTAGTAATATAATAAAATAATAAATATTTTTATTTCTTGATTATTCGAATTAATAAATATATAATTGTAATAACTCAAATAGTCTTTATTTAAAATCATGTGTGCTTAATTTTGTTTACTTTTATAACGTAAATAAATATTTTTATTTATTGACTTCGGATTAATAAGCACATAATTGTAATAACTCAAAGTCTTTATTTTAAATCATGTGTGCTAAATTTTATGTTTAATATTTTAACGTAAATAAATATTTTTATTTATTGATTATTCGGATTAATAAGAACATAATTGTGATAACTCAAATAGTCTTTATTTAAAATCATGTGTGCTAAATATTATGTTTATGTTTTAACGTAAATAAATATTTTTATTTATTGATTATTCGGATTAATAAGCACATATTTGTAATAACTCAAATAGTCTTTATTTAAAATCATGTCTGCTAACACATACACAATTTTTAAATCTCTAACAAAAACAAACTTTTTCTTAATATAAATTTCACAACATTTATTATAAATGAACGGTTTTTATGACTTAGAAACGCAAGCTGTGTCTTTTATACGTTATAGTAGAAAGATTTACATACGCCTTACGTTTACGTCCTAACGCCTCAGAAGTTTATTACGCACAATTTGCGTTGTTAAGTGTTTATTTATGTAGGTCTCAACGAGCTTACGAACTTGCCCGTAAACATCTGCTCTTTAAGAACTACAATTAACGTCTTGAATGTGGAGATTAATGGATATACGAATGTACAAACTTGGATAATGAATTTATGTTTTACGTTACTTTTTCGAAGTATAAACTTGGCAATGTGTGATAAGCCTATACCTTTTTATGTGAATTTTAGACCTTCATAGGTATTTCCGTATCAATACCACTTGGATGCCTTCAAGAAAGAGCATACAATTTTCTTCTAAGACTCTAGTCTGGCGGGCAAACTTTAGTCACAGATGAATTTGCGTGATAATTTTTACGTCTCATTTAAAAAAAAGTATGTTTGTCTTATGAATTGGTACATCGTTCGTATAGAAAGCCAATTTATTTAATAATGATTAGATTAGCTGTTACTGTTTGTGTATTCGTGTTTGGTGTGGTTTCTTTTATTTTTTGGAGGTAAATTTATTTTTTGGAGGTAAATTAAATTATCATATTGTAGGTACATTCCAAAAGATTTACTGTTGACGAAGTTTATTCTTGAAATGCATTACTTAAATAAAAATAAATTATAAAATACAATATTTTTTTACATCATAAATACATAAGCTATAAGTAAACATCTTTAGTACCTTCAGGAAAATCCATTGTTAAATTTAAATTTTTTATATTTTATGAACGTATCGGCGAGGCTCTTGATCCCGTGTTTGATTACAGCTGTGACCTTTGCATCCAAAGGCCAAACAAGTCTCAAAACACGAGATTTAAAATAATAAGCAAGAAAGACTTTCTGGCTTGTTATAAAACCGCTTTTATTGGCCTATTGACATAGCTTAGCCAATTTTTCGGTGAACTTTAATGTTATTCGCACAGTTTTAATTAACACTCAGGTATTTTGAGAGGTTTATAAGACTGAATAAACGATGACTTCCAATTACGTGATGTGACTCTAATTGCTTCCAAACCTCAAATTTTGGTAGCAATATTGATTTCATAATGCGAAAATATTTTTGAATTGAAAGGAGCTTATGTAATTATAAATCAAAACTGTAATTAAAACGAAAAGTTGTGAAAATTTTAAACGTTACATAAGTAACAATAATACACGATGTTTTTAATAAGTGATGCTTGAACCATGACTCTATATCAACCAACAAATTTCCTTGAAATCTTTTGTAAACCCGACGCGAAAAAATAGGGTATAATAATTCTGTCGTATCAGTATGGTAGTGTGCGGCATCGAAGCTCCGATACAAAAAGACGGATCATCAGTTGAATAAATTAATTTTAAACAAAAAAATAAAACCGACCTCAAAACGCACTGAAAAGTAAAAAATAAATTTTGTATTATAAATGAACTTACTATAAATAAGACGTAAATAGTGTTTATAAATAAAATTCATCTAAAATTCTACAAGGGCATAAAACTGTCATGTTGCTCTTTGAAACGCGGCGCCAAGCCATTCAATTAATTTTTTTATTAAGGTCCAGGAATATTCATTCAGTCTTTATTTATATATTTGGCACCGCCTTTCAAAAAACAACATGAAAGTTTTATGCCCTTGTAGAATTTTAGATGAATTTTATTTATAAACACTATTTACGTCTTATTTATAGTAAGTTCATTTATAATACAAAATTTATTTTTTACTTTTCAGTGCGTTTTGAGGTCGGTTTTATTTTTTTGTTTAAAATTAATTTATTTTATACTTTTGAGTGGCTCTTATAAACCGTATAGTTGGTTATCATACCATCAAAACGAAACTAACATGGACGCTCTGACTTTACGCTTACCTTATACACTAAAAACTAATTTGATTAATTTAATTTAATATTTTCAAATTAATGAAAATAAGAAAACGCAAAACTGGATCGTTTAATACTAAAAATTTAAGTAATATCGTTCATATAAATTAAGTTTTCATGGTGTTTTATAGTAAGCAAGTGAACGCACATTGTGATTTCCCGTAGGAACTCAGTTACTTTATTCTCTCTATCTCTAGAAGTATTTCTTCTACCTTATTGATTTTACTATCATATATGACCCTTTTAATGTTTTATAAAATGGTATATAAGTCATCGATATAAACTGATATTACATCGAGCTATAGAGATCTAAACTGGACGCGTAAACAATAACGTATGACATGTTTTTCTCTGTTGACAAGTATTGCTCCATAACATCAAATATATGGCTTAGATTTTCATAAAATTCCGTCAAAAGCTTGAAAATATGAGTTTTAATTAAATTAATTTATTATAATTAGTATATATTTAATATAACATGGTCATCTCTATTGCTAAAGCGAACTAATTGAAGATTTTTCAATTTTTTTATTTTATAACCTCAATATCTCTAAAACTATAAATCAAATTATTTTGATTCTTATTTTCTTTTGTTGCAAATTTAATACTAAATCGAATAACATCTAATTCATCGATAAGGATTCATAAATCATAGAGTTATAAGCAAATAAGCACGACATGGTCGCGCGGAATTCAGCGATTTCTCGTCCGATTGTGAAACTATTCTTTCAATATGCTGAAAACTATTGATTGTAAAAATTCTAAAAAAAAATGGGACCACTTCGACGAGTTACCCTATCGTTTGACACCTTACTCATCCAAATCGGTCTACAAATGGCGACGTACGAGCGGAACATCGGAAAAAAAAAAAAAAAAAAAAATACACGTCGAATTGATAACCTCCTTTTTGGTTTTTTTGAAGGTCGGTTAAAAATGATGTCATCCTGATGGTTTGTAACTTATAAAGATCTGTTTATTCAATATTACGTATGCAGGGTTTTTAAATTGTTTTCAATTTCACTTATTTAAGATACAAGGTTACCAGGATCTCATAGAATCATAGGACCTTTTACTTAACAAATTCTATAAATAATAAATCAAAGAATTCAGAACATATTATGTAAGATCTATAAAATATTCATTCAACAGATTCAATAGAGCCGAAACAGACTGAAGTTGGACAAAAGGAAGGTAATCATTCCGTATCTTACTCACCTACCGTAATTTATTCGAATCCTTTGGGAGCCAAATTATTCCATATATTTCCGATTCTCTGAATAAAATAATAAACAATGCAAAAAAATACATATCGAATTGATAACCTTTTTGGGTTTTTTTAAGGTTGTTTAAAAAGCCTTAGATTTCGTGAAACTACATCAGGGCCATTTTACGCGCTTAAAGGGTGCAGCAATGTAGACAACAAAGTGTTTGATTCACAATATTGAAAATTACCCAAAGTGAGTAGTGACTGACTAAAACTTATATCATATAATCACTGTAAAACTATATTATTTTTACAGTCTGTCCTCTGTACATCCGTCGTAAGAAAACATTCCACTCTAAAGTCATGCACTTTGTTCAGAACAATTCTTCAATCAAAATATTGCAATTAGCATCAGAATAAAATCAGTTTATTTGTTTAATAACCACGATTTATTGGTTTAATAAATTGGTAGAGATTCTAAAACAGAGAAAGATAATTGCTGTTGACAAACAGAATAATGTAATATTTGACATAGATAGCATTGTTAGCAGATGTTAAATAAAAATGTTGTATAAGGCTGATATACGCGACTTTGTCTTAGTTATATTAAACTTGTTCATTTCTTACTTCCTCTCAAAATATCAAAGACATCTTCGAGCCCAGGACTAAACCTGTTGATAACTATCAAAAAATTCCACTTTTCGAAATATTTACCCGTAGGGCTATTTCTTTACGGTGTAGGTCTCACGCTGCAGGAATTCCTTTTTTTTCTATACATGTGTATATTGCACTATCTATTTACTAACGAGTATATTTTCGAGAATAACTGTAAAACTAACGGTTCAAATTTCTGAGTTTGAATTTCCAGGAACCAAAAAATATTTCGTTTCTTGCCATTGGAGGATTAATTATTTAATCATTACATAAAAAGATAATAATCCTACCTTCTATATTTTCTTAATACCTTCTAGTACATATCAGGTTAAAGATATTATTTACAAATCCAAGAAATCGGCAAATTCTGTCAACAATCTGTCCCACATAACAATATCTCACTCTATTCTTGTTTTAGATAATAATGTTTATTGTCTACGTCTAGACTACCTTAGCTTTTTCATATAAGGGTTGTTGTTTTTTACGAGATGATGATTCTATCGCTAAATTAATTTTAATTCTTAGCGGTACAGAGCCTGCTAATTTAATGAACATAGAGGCTAGAAGGACTAGGAAACAAAGCCTTTTTTCATCCTGATCGGTATAGCAAGCAATTCCTGATCTGCAACATTATAGAATTCGAGCTAGTTAATCTTGAAACATTATGCAAAAAATTATAAATTTCTCGAATTAAAAATTGCATACATCAACAATCTTTTTCTAATTTTTTTTAGAATTTTATATAATTATTTATATTATCTTATCAAAAAATAAACAAGTGTCTATGTCTGTCAGTGATTTTATAAATGCGAATGTTTTCAGACGTGCGTTTATAAGTATTAGCGTCATTTTAATGCAATATTTATTCTGTATTCATTAATGATTAAGTATATGTTAAAATGGTGGTAGAATTGAGTTCACAATTAAATAGCGTCAAAGGACATACATATTGGCAGTGGCTCTTTGGAATAATTGGTAATATTCTTTTCACTACAGTATCAGTATCATTGAACGTTAAGACCGTTTTTCCAAAATATACGAACTCAAAGCTAAAGATTTCGGTATCACAAATATTTCTTCGACCTTATTAATAGAAAGTAAGAAAATAAATATAGCAGGCGTTGCTAACCTAAGTGCAATTTATCAAAATTTGTGAAACATATTTATGGTTGAAAGTTCGACTTTGATGTGTTGAAAGTATAATTATGAAATTAACGGCCTTTGAAAGCGTGGTACGCTTTTCTGCTGAGTGACACATACTTCTATACTTTTGAGTTAAGCCGTCTCTACTTATGAAATAGATGATTTACCTATGTTCAATTTTTTCTATATTTTTTTATAATTATTGTGTTGTATGTAGTCCTTAAGTTGTTGTTTGTCTTATGTTGTTGTAAGAGATGGTCTGATCAGGTGGCTGAACACCATGGCTCTAAAGCTAGTGTAGCCATCCATGAAGCCACTGATTGGCATAAATTCCGGAGAATTGTGCACAAAGTGATTAGTAGGGAACTTCACGATGCTCAGCAGTGAGCAAGCGACTGAAGGAGGAGGAGTATATAGTCCTTAATAAATTTGTATTTTTGTATTACAGCAAGCCTAGGATTTCTCGTCTACGGTCTGGAGGCAGCCTGGGTGTCCCCAATGACAAAGTACCTCAAATCTCCAGACTCCCCTCTGGGTATTCCCCTCTCCAATACCGCTATATCCTGGATTGGGAGTATAAATTGTTTCACATCGGCATTTTTTGTGTTACCGTTCTCATACTCTGCTGATAGATTTGGAAGAAAATGGGTCGTCTTTGCAATCACTATACCAGTAATCGTAAGTTAACGAGACAAACATATAATCAACTGTCTTTACTACAGTATAGCTTTAAGAAAATATATGTATTTTAGTTAGTAATAAATAAAATCTAATGGACCGATTTCAAAAACTATTTAAGTGAAATTAGTTTTACTATATCCAAAAAAGTACATTAATAGGCATTATTATGTATGCCGTCGTTACGTGCTTGATAAAATAAACTTTTCTGTCAATACTCAAACGATTAAGAGACAGGTGTAAATGTTATAAAAGTAAGGTTTTAAAATTCTATTCACTTATTTTCCAGCTCTCCATACTACTAAGACTATTTGTACCAAACATAATAGCTCTGTTGATCGCTCGCGCTCTCGCCGGAAGTGCAGCCAGTGGTACTTTTGTGGTTATTCCAATGTATATTCGGGAGTTGTGCCAGACTAACATAATAGGTAACCTTCAGTTTTGTTTATCCCACTTCAGTATTAAAAACATTATATCCAAATTTCTTTATCGTTCTCAACGTTATGCAATTTAGAAGATGTGTTGGATTTGTTTTGTGAAATTATGTGTGGAACGATTTACGAAGCCTTTTTAACGTCCGTATATAATTTATTTTCAAAATCAATTATTTTATTGAGATTGTCCATGGGGGCTACATTGTACAAGAATTATGTAAAAAAAAAGTATAAACTTGTATTCAATGCGTCTTTATTTATATTAAAAAACAAAAAACAATAAACCAAAAAATATACGGTATGTATCTAAATCATACCTCATTAAATAATTTACTTTCAGGTGCCACAGGATCTTTGAACATATTACTCCAAAATACAGGCTTCCTCATAATGTACCTGATTGGTGCATACTTAGATTATTTCACTGTATTATGGATATACTTAGTAATTACAATACTAATGGCATGTCTTATGACATTGGCACCGGATTCGCCTGCCTATCTCGTAAAACGGGGAAGATTGCAAGTAAGTAATACTTATGTGAGTAATATCTATGATTTATTCTTACTAATTATAAATCATAGAATCTTCAAATTAGGCTGTTTTGATTATAATCTTTATAAAAAAAAATATAATCTGACTATCCTCAATTTATATCGAATGATTAATTAATGATTTTAATAAGTTAAAATAGTTATCAACACGTAAGTATCATGGCAAAAGCCGTTAGATTTCGGTCTATAAGTATTACTTAGCCAAAAATATTCATAAAGCATTTACTTGCTTTTAATTTAAAATAACATTTGTTTTATATACTTTATGTACATTTGTTTTATATACTTTATGTACACAAACATTTTAGGACAAAAACCTAATTTCGCTACTGAAATATCTTGCACACTTACAAGCTGCTAATTATGATTTCAATTTACAGTGAAAAACATTATATTATACAATCACCATAACTGTTCTGATGTACCTAGGTACAAACATATAAATATACTTACAAACTACAGAAATATCACTTTATTCAATTTCAATTCATTTTAAGCATACGTTTTGATTTAAGGAAGCGGTAAAAACTGTAGCCTTCTTAAGGGGTCGCAGAGAAGACGATAAAGAAGTTGAAGCAGAAATTGA
The DNA here is from genome assembly GCA_912999735.1 of Aporia crataegi. Lineage (NCBI taxonomy): Eukaryota > Metazoa > Arthropoda > Insecta > Lepidoptera > Pieridae > Aporia > Aporia crataegi. The sequence continues at coordinate 2,935,141 of OU538742.1, forward strand.
GTTCATGGAGCGTCAGGAAAAAGAATTTAAAAATCAACCCAAGCTTGGTTTAAAGGAAATATGTATGAATTATTTTATTACTGGTTATTTCTCTTATTTCGTACAAGGTAATTTGCGATCAGTTTTTGTACCTTCCAAACAATAGCTGTCAATCTAGATGTCAGTTAATCCAAGTAAAATAAACATTTTATGCTTCCCTAAGACTTGAAGTTAAGACCTCTAGCTCAAATGAGTGACCCACTTAGGTATATTGTATGTTAAATGTCAATGTATATTGTAATTAAATGCTTTTTAATTACAGTCCAGAATAAAGCCTGGCGCCGTGCTTTTATGCTCCTACTCATGGTAATGGCTACTCAAACATGGAACGGTTCCTTCGCCATCGTAACATATGCTTCCACCATCTTGGAGTCCACAGGCTCCAAGTTCAGCATCAGCCCAGAGATACAATCTGTCAGCTTTCCGATCGTCATGATCATTGCTTCGTTCACATTGACAGCTGTTGCTGAAAGGTGTGGTAGAAAGGTGAGCAACTTTAAATAATTACCAGTTATTTTTTATAAAATAGTATTTTAAAGATTGCAAGTTTGTTAAGCGTTCACGCCTAAATCGCTTAATTGATTTTGGCGAGTTTTCGTAAAATCCTTATAATTTTCTTATGATTTATGTAAACCACGATGATATATATTGTTTTTACTAATAAGCTGAATTAAACTCAAAAAAAGGCGATCCTACATCTATATAACTATAACAAGGTTCTGCGACAGGTTGCCTAAATTATTTATGTTCCCCTGCTATATTGTATTAATATATATAGAGACCTCATGGCTAAGCGGTCTTATAAGCGTACCGCGAAGCCTGAGGTACCGGGTTCGATCCCCGGTCCCGAATACAATTTATAATTTAATTTGTATTTGTATTCGGTCTCTGGTAAGGATGCCACTTGCCGGACGGGGTATCATAAGTGGTACGGAAGAGTGGTTGAATTTCTACAGGCTTGCCTGCAGAAATTCAACCAAACCAACAAAAATTGTGGGTTGGCCTGGAAGAGATCGCTGTTTAGCGATAAGGCCGCCCGTTGCACTCTAAAGCAACAAAGTTTGTAAAAATAATAATAATATTTCTTCTGTTACTACTAAAAAAATATTTATAGCCTCTTCACGCCGGTGCATACATTATTTCATCAATAGCTCATACATTTCTTGGAGTAGCCATGTTGGTTCAGCGACTTGGGTATTCAATACCCACTTGGCTCCCCATACTCTGTATGGTAGTAGCTGTAGCTACTTATGCTGGTGGAGTCAGACCTGTGCCATATATCATCAGTGTCGAGCTGTTTAACTTTCAGGTATGTAATTTTTTGAGATTTATAAACATTTCTTAAGTCCGTTTGTGGAAAATAAAATAATGACAATATTCATTTTAGTAGAGGTGTTGTATAAAAACAAAAAAATTACTAATTCAAAGCTTTTTGAATGGTGTTTGGTCGTCGACATTCGACAAGTAAAGTCGAAATGAATTGATCCTTTCAAATTATTAAACGTTTCCGTCTAACCAATTTTCTTTTGGAAGTGAAAATTTTACAATATATTTTTCTTTTCTTATTGTTTTAGGTACGAGCAAAACTATTGGGTCTGTTACAAACTTTTGGTTGGACGTCAGTTTCAACACAACTCGTCGCGTTTGGTCCACTCGTTGATACATTTGGACTTCATACCACGTTTATACTCTTTGGTATTGTCAACCTTCTTGGTGCTATCATATCAATGGCCATACCGGAGACTTGGAGAAAAACGGAAGAAGTAATCATGGGCAAACTGGATAAGAAAACGAAATGTCAAAGTTAATTCGGAAGAATCTCATTAAACACTGTTGTTATGTTGTTAACATGAATAAGAACAGCTAATTTGAATAATTAAATATAAATCATAATATATAAATCATAATATTAATACGTGAAGAAAAAACTTTATACCTCTAATTTACTACCTTTATAACTATAAAAACTTTTTACGAAAAATGCACGAACGGGTAATCGTGAAATTTGCCACAGTTAAATTTTATATGTAGAAGAAGTGCATAAAGTTATTTTTTATATAAAATGCATTAGAAATACATTAAATTAATTAAAATAAACATTACACACTACTGCTTGAATGACACACAACATAACCTGTACATACATACTTGACTTACTATTGAGTTGTGGTCGAATTGCGACCAATGGGCGACCACTAAATAAAATAAATTCACGAATTGAAGAGTTATTCCTTTTAATTTATAAATCACTTTCTTGTACTTTAAATATTTTCGTTAAATTTATTTTATTCGGTTTTACAATCGCGTAACAAACATACAAAAACAGATACCTACCAGATTAAGAACCTCCTCTGTGAAGTTTGTAGAAAATAGGTAAAAAAAATTTTGAATCATAAAGTTTAAAAGCCTTGAAACACCTGTTTACTCTGAGAAAATAACACGCAAGTATTTTGCATAAGGGCTACGAATTGCCAATATCTAAAATTAATTTCTATATATAGAATTTTTACCTAAGACTATTCTTATTAAAGTCTAATTAATATTAGGTACTCAATGATCTGTTAATGTAATTTACTTAATGTTAGATACATCGACTTTTTCTAAAATGTAAAAACATAGTTGATAATAATTACTTAATATGATTGAGTAAAACTGAAGACAATTTAAAAGCCGACACGTCAGCTTTAAAACAAGACGCTTCATAATTGGTCCATTCGCCTACGAGCTTTGATGCCACAGACAGACACATACACGTCAATGATATACCCCTCTTTTTATTGGAGCTAAAAATACAGTTATTCAGTGCAACAAGCAGTAGCACTGAATAACTGTTTAGGTAACAAATGTAATGAAACAAAGATGTAACGTTTTCTTTCGCATTCAAGATTGAATAAATAATATTGTCTGCAATATTCGCTTTTGTAACAAATGAAAATGCAGATTATTTAAAACATCCGACACTTGGAAGATCTTCATAAATATAAAAACTATCGATCTCATATTTTTGAAGATGTATTCTAAGATCCGTCAATTGATCAAGTCAGCTATCAAACAAGCGGTTATTTTTTTTCTATTTGCATGGATACAATGCAACAGTCAGATAGACAAACAGTTAAAAATAAAAATTTCCATAGGTATTAAAAATATCAGTGCCTGGCAGTTTTTAATCTCTCTAAATTGAAATTGTTTTCTTAAAATGGGAAAGTTCGGAAAAATTACATCATAAATCTTAATTAGTATGGAAATCAGATCATAAAAAATAAGGATCGGCAAAGGATTGATTAGTACTTTCTCTTTAATTGTTTTTAACACTTGATACGGTTTGATTGTGTTTTTAGTGTTGGTAGAATCGTAGTAAGAGAATTTTAGGGAAATATTTATCTTACAACTAGCCCGTTCATAGTGTTATTACGTATAATGATAATAGAATAATTAAAATCCATAAGAAAGTTAATATTTGCAAATATTATTCAAACTATGTGTTCGATCATTGTAGGGGCTGGTGGGTAGATTTATTTACTTCTACGAGCCTACCCTCATTTTCTGAATTCGCAATGACGATCGAGGATGATGAGGATCGACATCTGTAATATGTTATATTTTGATTATATAATTATACACTTTTACAGTCCACTACAGTATAGAACACAATGTTAAATATCTACAGTCGCTGGTAAAGCAGTATTATAAAAGTGTGTAAAACATGACTCCCTTTCGGGTAATCGGATGAAAAGGCACTTCCGTGTTCATAATAACCCTCGAAGGTGTGTATATATGTATATACTATTCAGGTAGCGAATGGGGGAACGAGTAACCTCCTGATTTCTCCTGAGATCTTTGTGAATGGCGGTCTTTGGGCCACTGAGTCGATTCGGACGTGTTAACTTGGAGTCGGATTTTTATTTATTAAAGATTATCCTACTCTGTTATTATACATATTAAGTAGAGTGATTTGGAAATGAGTTCCACTATAACATAAATCTTATTTACAACTTTACCTTTCCTTTACACACACCTATAATACATTTACCTTACAGATATCTTATATCTTATGTAATAATCTATTTTACTTTTCTATTAAGTTATATTAATCAGTTTCAAAGTATGTCTTTGTTTTTAATTTTATATGTTATTTATACTATTGTGTTTCTTATTATAAATATATTCTAGTGTATTTTGAATTGTAAACTAACATAAAGCATTTAATTTACACAGATATTTGCAATGACAAATATATATTTATAATTACTTAACCTAGTAACCAAAAACCCTAAAGAAGTCTCCTTAATAGTGATCCCCCAAATTATTCAAGTACGTATTAAAGAAATCTCTATCACACTGGTAATTTTAAGGCAAATTTAGGAAATTTAATTACGTTAATGAAGTAAAAGTCAGTTATCTTTGTTCCGAGACGCTCTTATATTTTCCGCAAATGTTTAAAACATTACATAAATATTTATGTTAAAGTGAATAGATTTATGACATTTCATTATAGGCTTTTTACAAGAGATTATAAAGTACCAAAGTGGCGAGTGGACCTAATTTATACATTTTCCAATTGGTAATTAAGGTAGTTAGTATTCTAAGTAACAAAACTAGTTTCTTATAATTATCACACGCTTAAATATTAAATAAAATTCGACGTAGTATAAGTTTTATTAATCTAGGCTTTGAAATTACTTTATTTTCTAACCACACATCTGTGAAGTTTTACACTTACAAATTTATAAAATGGATAAGATATATAAATATTTGTGTAGTACGCAGTTGTATTTTCCGTTGGCTTAGCTCGGATCATAGAGCCCGGCCTGTGCCCGACGTGCTTTGAGCAGAAACTAATTGCAAGAGATCCATACAACATTGCTCTATCATTTATGGAAGGAGTAACATAAATTCTTATTTCATATTTTAAACTCGCTGCTAATAGTAATAAAATAATATAATTGTTTATTCTTAAACAAAAATACAACAACTTCTCATCTTCTCTTCACCTATAAGCAACTTGAAGGCACTGTTCAAATTTTAAAAACGACAATGTATTGAGGCAAATATTGTTTTCAAGCTCTTTTTTTTTCTCTCTTTTTCAATTTCAAAAAGTTAATTATTCCCGAGTCACAATTATATAGAGGATTATACAGGCACCTTTTTCGGCTTATGTAACAAGCCTTAACTTATCGGCTTAACCATAAACACAAAGAGTATGGAGTAGTAAATATTCGCAGTTATTATACTATTTAGTATGCGAATGTGTCTGTAATGTACATTGAGCCGTTAACTTATAGTGACTTATCCTATTTTGATTGGTTCTAATACATATAAGATTCAAGAAATGTACATTTTTCTTTTGGTGCCTCTTCATTGCCGAAGGATGACCGTCAGTTCCTTCTTAATGTCGTTTTTCCCATACATTAAACGGCCACTAACAAAACATAAGCTTCTTACTATCTTTATAAGCAAGTGGATGAAGTATATTAAAAACCAGAAGCTTACTTAACGATTCTAGTAAAGTTTATATAAAATGTAAGTCGCAAAAGGCGGTTCCAGAGAAACTACAACCATTACAAAGTACTCTGGATTAAAGCCAACGAAGCTATTTGCTATACTCACAAGTTAGGTACTTACAGTTCCCATTTACGCCGAAATACTTGGTCATGTTCAATAACCGATGGTAATTAACTATTCTAAATTACTATGTCAGTCTCTAGTATTGACAACTGGAAATGCCTTTGATTTTGAAATAGGCTGATTCCGATTGCTCTCTAAGGGGCGGATTACATAGGCACCTGCAAATATTATGTAGTTCATCAACCATTTGTTATTAATTTTATACTTAATATAACTAACTAATAACTAACCTACTACCCCTAATGATTTAAGTACCCTGGCATGTGAAACATAGAAAACGCGCAGTAAGCCAGCAACTACGGGACGGTATGATTTTTCTATAATTTTCTCAAACATTGTCATATTGAACTCTACCTTAATAAATAATGATAAGTTAAGCTGCTCTAGTTTTTATTTTTAAATATTTCAGAGATGTTTTTTACTTGAGAACTATTACTTCGTAGATTTTTATTATTTTTTTATTTTTTAAAAATTACTATTGATTATTAAAATAAAAAACTGATTTGTGATAAGTCTCATATTTCTCAACCTTACTCAATAATATCTCAATTGTTAGAATTGAAAAAACTGTGTTCATTCTTACTACCACTTTACTTAAATCAATTTTATTGAAGTTTAGTTCAGAGGTAGAAAGTCTTCTAAGAGTTAGACTAATTTTTGTCCTCCTTAAACGAATAAGTTGCCAGCGATGTCCATGTAATTCGCCATGATACAGAACAGCTGTGAAATAACCAGTGCGCTACGGCTTTCAAACTTGAATAGGTACTTCAACGGATATTGCCAGACTTCTTACTTAAAACTAAAAGCGTAAACGATCTTTTTAAGCACTTAAGGTATACCGATAACACTTAAATTCTATTCTTTATTTTAATAACAGATTCTTAAGCTAGGAACATTTAATAAGCCTTCATAAAGCTATCATAATCATCAAAATTAATCTTTTTTTTCGGACACTAATAATTGTTATAAACTGTGAATAACTTTTATGTTGTATGAACTTTGAAGTTCATAAATGTTCATTCTTAACATTTAAACATAAAATTATCAATTCATATTCCTTAATTCTTTTAATATAATAATTATAATCTATAATTAGTACATACAGTAAATGAGTAAACAACGCGAGTAACGTAAAATGTCTGCTAAGCTCAGCGTAAGTAAAAGCTTCGATGCAAATGAGTATTTTCGAACTATGTAGGTAATTATTAGCAAGTATGAATGACGAGTGTTCTCTAGGGCCGGTTGTTTCTTTGCGCTTCAACCTACACATCACTGGCGACATCTTGAGTCTAACCCACGTTTTGTAAGATTTTTTTTTAAATGAACGCTTTACCACCACAAGCCTTTAAATTTTCCTCCTTTCGAAGGTTCAAAACTATCTGAGTGAGTGTAAACCGTGAAATTGAAACACGTTCACAGCTCACAAGTCAACGTTGCAAAGCCGGTACCGGGAAGTGTAATTGGTAGCTAATCCTTCCTTTCATCGCATGACGATATTGTGCATAGTTTACCATAGGAATTACTATAGCAACCCTACTTGTTTGGAAAACATACTATGTGAATGTAATTTATAAGTTTTACTGAATTAGCTGATGCTTCATCTAGGAAATGGCTACTATTAACTTGGTTTCAAGGTTTTATAAACTTCTTATTTAACACAAGAGGTGTTTCGATGACTTTGAATCTTATAGGTGATTGGAGACCAAAACTCATTTTTCGTCGTTGCGCCCACAGAGTGAATGATATTGCTCCCTCATATGCGTAATGTGTTACTAGTTAACAGAGGAACCACCTTTTACGTCTTAAATAAATTTTAAAGTCAGCCAGGTATTTACATCAAAAGTATCTAAGGATATATAAGTTTTAGAGTAAGAATAAGTACCTCACAATTGGCTGAACAGATCTTCATAAATTGTAGCACGAAAACGTCAGTTTTCAAACAAAAAAACTAGTCAAATTTGATCCCGAGAAAAAATTCAATTCCGCAACTTATCCTATAGAGTACCTATACTCTACCTATAGTTACGAGATTATTTGGGGCATACGGAACGAAGCCGCGGAAAGTTATTATAGTATCTAAGCAAAGTAGCCCACGCCTTTCAAAACAATATTCTATCGTATCGTTTCAAATGCCTTTCTTGAAAATTAATATTTAACAATTGTTATGATAAAATAATTACTTAATCGTTTAGATTACCGGCACAATGTGTATTGTTTAAGGCTGTTCCAAGTTTACCAACTTTTAATGGGCACCGAGCTGAAACTAAATACAATTTTATAATGGTTTCATTGAAATTCTGTTATTATTTTCAGAATAAATATAATGGAATAATAGTAAAAGCGAAGACATTTTGTTGGACTTTTTTTTTTAAAGTAACATTGTAAGTTATTGTTATTACTACAGATGCATGTGAAAAATATTGATTGTAAGGTATTAAAGATATATATTAAGGTAAATTATTATATTACATTTGCCCCATTTTTAGTATAACTGTATAAGGCATAAATAGTGTCAAACATTAATGTTCGTTAGTTTTAATTTCTCGCTGAGCTAGCTGTTTTTCAATCACCTGTGGCACTAGTGTCGCAGAATAAATAATGAAGGGGTAGGATTGGGTATAAAGCACTGAGCACAGCGTCATATCGCAACGACCGCGGCGGCTTAAAACTGTTGCAGCGGGAAATAAAGCCAGCGAACAGTGGATGTATGGAGTTCATCCTTACATTTTATAAGTAATTATATTTTTAATTAAATCACGTTTTTGTTTAATTTTTGACAAGGCATATATAACTCCTTATCTTATTTATTGTAGGCAAATAATAAATAATAGAATTAAAAACTTAATTTTCAATGAATATCTTACAGAGAAAATTAAAATGGTGCAGTTAACTTCTGTTAATTGATTTCTGATCAGAAAAGAAAGAATTAAGTATACTTACCGGCTCCATTCGTTTTTTTGTTCAGCTTAACTCTCTCGAGGTGCAACACTGTGCATTTATAAATTATCATAGATAATATAGGATGTTTGAATGATTATGAAACACATCCCTAAATAGAAATATTTTTCCTAAATAGAAAATAATATCAGACTGCACGTTCACTCGAGTTTCACGTTTTTATAAGTTAACCGAGCTTTGTTTAAAAAAGATAAAATAACTCAACAACACTATTTAAAGTCAGTTTGTTTGTGTAGCCGCCATGTAACAACTTGTAGGTGACGCTTTCGTTTGATATAGTCGATGTGTTCTGAGAAGAACACGTCTTGAATCTTCGACGGCGCGCGCGCAAATGGGGCCACGCTTAGCCGCGCAACGTTTTTATAGAAGCGCACACCCCCTCGCTCTAAAGTACATGGACGTGATTGGCTACGCCTGCGCTTCATGCTTAATAACCCTAGTGCTAAGTTTAGATAAAGATTTTTGTATATATATATATATAGTCCTACGACCCCTAGGCGGGGCAAAGGGCGTCCATTGTGCTCCGCCATCTCGTCCTGTCCTGGGCCACGCGTTTGGCCTCGCTCCACGTCATCCCGATGTCCCGCACCTCCGACAGGATAGTTCGCCTCCAAGACTGCTTTGGACGGCCTCGCTTTCTTCGTCCCTGCGGGTTCCAATCCATGGCTTGCCGAGGGATGTGATTGGGACCTCGTCGAAGCGTATGACCAATCCAGCTCCATTTTCGCCTTTTGATCTGCGTTGCAATAGGTGTTTCATCGCAGCGCTCCAGCAGTTGGGCGTTGCTAATTGTCTCAGGCCAGAAAATTTTAAGAATTTGCCGGAGGCATCGGTTGACGAAGACTTGTAAACGCTGTATTTTTGTATAAATACTTGTGTTTTAGAGAATAAAAGACATTCCACATTCAACTCTTCATTATTTCTCGACCTTTCTCTGCAAGCTAAGGAGTTTTATAAACTACAACCATCGACTCCTAAAGTTTGTTTTGGCCAATATCCAAAAAGATTGACCGATTTGCCTAAGTCACGGATCATAACAGTGATTATTATTTTACAATGCCTACTCTATATTTGAATATTGAAAATTAAGTTCGGCGACTATATTATGTAGACTATATTAAATGAAACCACTTATTTAGATACTAGACACGAATAATGTAACTCGAGCAATAAAATTAAATCATTCACGCAAGACCTTTTAGGCCAAACACGTAAGTCGCGGGTACCGGCACAGGTAATTATTTAAGTTACACTTGACAAAAAAACCAGTTAGGCCATCTGTTGAGTAACAACTTTTAAGTAATAAGCTCATTCTACTCAGCATTGTAAATACTCATCATTCATAAAGATGGCGCTGCTACTATAAAACTTTTAACGCCTTTCAGAAATATCCTAGCAATGTATATAAAAGAGCATTTATTTTATTGAAATAGATTTAAAACTCTTTTTAATAATTTCTAAAGTATGAAGTTAAAACTCATCTAAATATAAAATCTCGTGCTTTGTCTTTTTAATTTCGTAAATACTAGTTTATTCTTACTCGCATTTTTTTCTGCGCAGGTTACAATATAGACTTGTCACTTAAAAAGACACTAGCTTCTCATCAGTTTTTGTCCCGATGTTTTTGGGTTTATTAGAAACACAAATACAAATATTTTCTCTATAAATTATTTATAGTGGATTTATGAAGATAACTTATATTTTCATATTATAATACGGCTTAAACGAGCGCAAAAGTAAATGATTTTCTTTATAATACATTCATATTTAAATCGCTGAACAATTTTAATGTATTTGGCATAGAGATAAATGGATCAACGAAAATAATTTTTATCCTAATTTCATACACAATAATTATTCTTACAGATTTTTTATTATATAGAAATTTATTATTAATCGAGACTTTTCTATCTTAAAAATGCGTTAAGATCTTATAAGGTGCATGAGGTGAAATATTTCATAAAAGTTTCCAAGTCCGGCGAAGGCGTACCTTGCTTTATTTTCCCGGATAACAATGTGCTGTCTGACATTGACTGATCACACTCTCTTAGCTATTTTCAAGTTTTTGCCCTTTAAATAACAAAGTTGGTAATTTATGAGATGTTTACTACCCTTTTAACGACATCTTAGAAAGTAATCACTGTTTGCCTTTTAAGATGTTAATAAAATATTCATCTCGTTGATTCAGATTACATTACCGTAAGTTACTAATATCCGTCTCGTCTTACTTGTAAAACATATACATAACTGGCTTTGAGATTATGCATGTAAAACCAAATAATAAATACTTACAAAAAAAAATTAAAACAATTTTTTTATTGTTTGAATTAGCTTTACTTATTAAAACTGTAACGCGTGATAAACTTACCTAACTGCGAAGATGTATTTTAATGTCTAAATTTATTTTTGTGACAACTGATATTATTCAAAAGTATGAATAATAATAGTCATAGATCTGTTTTAAAATTATCTTATACTTAAATATAAAACTTACTCGGATCAGAGGTAAGCTTAATATCATCCTTAGTAATAAAATATTATGTTGCCTAAGATGTTGCAAATTGTAACCTGAAGACACAGCCCTTAGATGGTAATGCTACATCTAAATTACATCTTATAATGTCATCTCATAAACTTTAGTAAGTACAAAGACGCACTATTCAATGGTTAAAATGTGTTTTTTTAATACAATTTATATCAAAAAATCGTGTCGAATGACTCAAAACATGCTTTTAATAACATTTTTTTCAATTGAAAGACAACAAAGATCCATGCAGCAGCAATTTGCAAACTGCTTAAGAACACTATGAATCGATTTCAAAATGAACTTTTTAGTTCATTTTGAAAACAGAAATAAGTTGTTTTGTAAAGAACTTTTCATCCTAAAAAGTGTTTATTATTGTCAGATGCTTCAAGCTTAAATCGTGAAAATAAAGCTAATTTAATTATTTCGTGCTTTTTGATACAAGACTCATCAAGATCAGTAAATACAAACAGACAATGTCGCGGGCAGACTGTATTTAAGAGGCTTGTGGCGAGGACCAACGATATTTATTTACGGTTCACCGCAGAGAACTTTCCTTTGTCGGAAAATTTTAATTTATTAAACATTCGTTCACTATGACGACTGGCGACTGCGGTATTTGTTTCAATTTTGAATTATTCAAGTTTCTAAAAGGGGTTTATTCAAATTTGATGATGTTGATTTTAAAAGTACGTTTAATAGGTATATTTAGGGAACATCACCCATCAATTTCTACGAATTTGACCATTCAATCTGTACTTAAGTTGGTAATTTTTATATATGGTAAAATTGATTTGAGGTATAAATGAGTCATTTAAAAAAAAGTAAGTAAGTAGTTTAAAAATTTTGAATAAATTATTGCTTGTTGTTTTCGGGCAAGTAGCGTAAGCTTTTCCGGGTTATTGTTCGGGTCAAGACAACCTACCTACCTGTCGCAAAAATTTCTTTTGTTTTCACAATAAATCGCCAACAAATTAATTATCTAGGCTAGTATTCACTGATTAATCTAGGTTTGATGGTGCACGATAATCCACATTGTGGTTCCATCTACAATCCATAAGCTGAACGGATTTCGCCATTAGCTATTATGAATTAGTTATGAATTCATAATCCAACTTCAATATGCCAGCTTTATTTAAGAAGGGTTGGTAAATGTTTCAATTAACATTTATTTAATTAAAATATACTAAATAGATTTCCACGTACTATACAAGTCATACTTATATTATTAATTAATATTTATTATTTTATAGTAATTGGTTTAAATTGTTGATATAATAGTTTTAGCTCTACGTATAGTAACCTGAGTAATTATAAATATAAAATATAGGATTATTCATAATATGTAGTTTATTTCTACTTTGTCAACCAAATTATTTAAAAAATATGTTTAGCCATTTCATTAGTAGAAGTATATTTTATATCTTGATATCCAATTATACTTTGATCTTTACAGTTTAATTTAAGTCTCTATTTTTATCCCATTCCCCAGATATACGTCTAATTATACACATAACTGTTTTGTCCATAGATGCATATATAAATAAATCAGAAATGTCTCAAATTCACTTGCCCGCTAACATGTGCTATTTTAATAAATGAGACGAAATACTTTGAGTGAAGATCTTACTTAGCCACGTTTGTAAGAGGAAAAATATCAAATCAATTATTTATAACACGAGGGCCTATTTTGGAGATTTAACATCCCGAATGCGCATACTAATTGCAGTGAAACACGGATAATGAACAATGCCCTAAACAATTTCGTGCATCAATGTATATGAGATATTAACATCTAAATTAAGCTAATGTACTGTTAATAGTCCACACGAGCGTCTCGGTTAATCTAATAATGGGTATCGATCAACGTCAACGCGTCAAAACGGACTTGATGTTTTGAATAAATAATTCTTTGCTTATAATTTAGGTATTTCTGATAGATAAACTTATATTCATACACGATAGAGGTTATAATGATTCGAAAATACAAGTTTGCTACATGAATTTTTTTACAAATCTTAAAAAAAAAGACACAACAGAAAGAAGATATGTTAGTATTCGATGCATCGTGAATGCTTCTATGATCTAAAAATAGAAGATTAGTAGTAGGTGTTGCAGAAAAATATTCCAATCGTACCTTTTAGTATATCGTACCGTATCTTGGTTAAAGAACCTGAGCACAAGTCTGTTCAAATGTGTTGCCCCGGCGATTTTAGATCCGTGGATTGTTGAATCGAGGGAAAACAAAAATCATGAATGGGTAGGCTCAAAAGGGATCAGCCTTCTATAACTACTTGTTGTGAAATGTATTTCCCCCCGTACTAGGGGCACCAGTTGATTACGCTACGTTATGTTCATCTAGTTCCACATCAGCCGAAAAAATGGTGCTGATTTGTTGAGAATATCCTACCTATAATACCTAGAACAGAAATAAAAATAAGAAGAATTTTAAAGAAGATCACATGAAATAAGAACCAAAGTATCTATTAATGATACTTGTCTTAAAATGTTTTTAATTATTATTAATTAAAGAAGAATGAGAAAGTGTATCATTGTAATATATACAGACCTTATATAATAGTCCTTAGTAACATTTTACTCAGCATTATTCATTCCAACAAAATAGTGCATGATTTCGGAATTAAACGAGAAAATTCAACTACACATTTTAACTTTTCATATAACAATAGAGGGGAAATTAGCTCGCGGCAAATTAACAAATTTTTGTTAAAACAAAACTATTTCGAGGGAAGTTCACTCACGAGAAAGCACGGGAAAGTTCAACGCTAAGCATGTTATTTCAAATATAAATTTCAATTAGGCACTTGCGTTTGGAGTAAGTTAAATTCACAAAGCTTTCAAAGGTGTATCGCCCGAGGGTATCGCCTGTACAAACCATTCATTCCCTTGGGATTCGATATTATACACTTGATATAGTCAAATTCATTTCAACATATTTTTGTTTCCTGTTGTCTAGAGAAAAAATAAAGACATCGTCCGCAATATACGTCACACATTATTGCTATGATAGAAAGTATAATGAACTCTAACAAATATAGACTGCCCTGTCTTTTCCAATGTCAGTGACTAATATATCTAAAAATGTTCTTATTTAACGTAAATATAGAAAAATTCAAACAGAATAATTTAATATAGTAATATTGTATAATGATAGATTAGTTCGTTCGGTCGTAAGTGCGCGGGCTGGCCTGTTTAGCCCGGCCGCACATTATCAGAAATTTCTGTCAGAAAAAATTCTAACGCTCGCCGGAAGGCGCTCCGTGCATATATTTTGTATTAGCTCCCGCACACTGTTAGAAAAATTCTAACGGCACGGCCGTTTCTGATTGGTGCGTTAGGATTTTTCTGACAGAAATTTCTGATAATGTGCGGCTGAGCTTAACAGGAAACCGTGCCACTCTGTATCAGAAGCGGGAATTGACTCATAGCTAATAAAATCTGCGGGCTTTTTTAATCAATTGTCATTTTTAGAAGGGAAAACTTTCTGTATTTCGAATAAATAGGAAAGTCATTGGGCGAGTGTATTTATGTTTAATGTGTTTTCTTTTCTATTATTTTCTGTTGCTGCTAAATTGCTTAAAATATTATAACTTTTAAATGTAATAAAAATAATTTTGGTATAGAGATGCTGAAATCTTTAAAAATAACATACAATTAATTTTACTATCTTCAAAATCTGTATGTGACTAATCTTGAAAAATGGAGTCAAAGTATTAGAATTAGACCCTCAATAAAAGTTCTAGATATCAATTTTGTTAATAAATAAGTGTGTTTGTTTTATCAATTTCTTTAAACCGCTATTTTTATCTAATTTTATTTGACAGATATAACATTGCATAATAATGAAATATCGTTTTTCTTTTTCATATAATATGTACTGATATTCTTATTGGTTACAATAAAGGAATAATAATATTCCATTTGATATTTGATTAAATTGGGAACCTAAGTAAGCAGAGTTGGAAATGAAATCTAAACTGCAAATTACTCTAAAATAAATACTGAAGTAATGGTCTCTGGTTATAGAATAAACTTAAACCCTTAGATATTTTTTCAAGATGAAACATTGACAGTATCTATTTTTCTTTGTAATTTTAATTATAACGGACTTTCGTCTAGGGATATAAGAGAGATTTCTTATTAAACAGAAACTCGTCCTTTACACGTTGTGTTAAAATGAAGATGTCTGAATTTGAAGTTCGTAAGCACGGTTAAATAATCTAAGGGATATATTACAACGCTAAAAAGTTGATTGCTAGATTGGTTCAACGTGGTCTCAAGTAGGTACTACTGGTTCGAATAGAATTTTTTTTTTATTAGATATTCAATTTCTCGAGTTCATTTTATTTCTCCTTGTATGGATATTTCAATTTTTTTATCATAATATCTGTGTAAATATGTAATATATTTATTTAAATTGTTATGTTACGTATTTTAATAAATAATTTTATTTATTTCTTCCATTAGTCAGAAAATAGCCGCATTATATATTAAAAATAATACGAATAATTTATTCATAATATTATATATAAATAACAAATTATCTCTTTAAAACTCTTATATACTTCTTTTCAATTATTAAAATCGACACAATCGTTCAAACAGCAAACTGAAAGTCGTTTTGTAGACGCAAGAAAGTTGTGAATTTCCTGACAAAGGTGGATGCTGCAGGCGATCCAGGCACGTGTTTCCGTCTAATTAAATATGAAACAATTGAAGCTGATTTAACCAGCAAATTATGAGAGTTATAATAATTAATACCATTTTTTTCGATAAAATATGAATACTAATGTAAAATGAAACGCATTTTCAAACGATGATGCTTTAAAACGATCTAATCTACACATTCTTCCATTAAGCGATTTGTGCCTTGATTCTTTTTACTTAAAATTCTGTGCTCTTTCTTGGATAAAATATTACCCGGAAAGTACCATCTTCTCGAGTCAATTACTATTCACACTGTTCTCATCTGTTGCCTGTAAGTATAGTCTCAATTAACGTCAGTTGGATAGTAGCACATCATTTATCTAATTCACGCAGTCACCTAATTAGGACATAAGCCTCCACACGACTCAATAAAACAGTGAAATCAATACGGCTGTTTGAGATAGCAAACAATTGGCTCGGAATGTTACCCATTGTACATATTAGATCCCCCATTTCAATAACGAGGGTAGCCCGCAAACATTTGCGTTTCACCGTCACTGTTTATCTAATAACTGTAAACATTTTGCAATCAGTGCCTAACTCCACAGTGAAAAGAATCACAGAGTCATAGCAATCCTGTTACCTAATAAAGGATGGGCTGATTAAATTGTACATGTGTCACTGAACATTATCTTTACAGGCATGTAGGTGCTGTGTCAGTCTTCTACGGGGAACTAAGTTTTCTATTTGCCCAGGTTTCAAACCGAAGACAAGGCACGTCACGCTTTATAATATGTCAGATGCGTGAACCACTTAGTCACGGAGGTGATTAGTGGAGGCATATTATAATAAATTATTACGAAATGCACGTTTTAATCTTACTTAACTTAAACACTGTTCATATTAAACTTTATTTGAACACTAAACTTAATCATTGTTTAAGTAAGGTTAAGTACAGTTATCGTTTTGCCTAAATAAGTGTAAGAAGATTCCTGATTCTAAAAAAGACCAAAAGCTGCCTAAAGTGCAAGATTTCACAACTATAAGTTAGTAAACTTTACCAATACATTATAGTGAATACCATTTGCCATTTTGCTAGTGAAAATATCTAATGAGCATTATCTTTACTCCTGTGGTGTGGAATTATTATATAGGATTTAATGCAATACATACTAAAATTAATTATCTACATTTTTATTTATTTAGAAATATTTTTAACCCTACTTTCGTTATGTTTAACTTTTTCAAAATTTAATACGCAAATATTTATATAGTATTGTAATTATAATATATATATTGTATTAATATAAACTACTATATACTTTTGTACTGTTTACTAGACAGTTAGCCTGTTGAAGTTTATAAAAAAAAAATTCTTTATAGTATAAAATTACAAATTAAAACTGCAAATTTACGTGTGGCATAAACATGGATTTGCCTATATTGATATAACAAAAAAAGTCATGCTTATGATAAACAAGCACACTGCACAAATTTTGAAAGTATTAATTTTAGAGAAACGATAAAACATTTCCTACACCTACACCTACAACTACACACGTCACACACACACACGTATGAACGTCTCTTAATTCTAAATTTAAAAATCTAAATTGACATCTAAGAACATTTTTTAATATTAATTCAAGGGCTTTTTTATATGCTGCCAGGCAGTTTATAGTTATTAAATTTGCTGCTTAACATACCTTTAATAAATTTCAATCCTAATGTTATTCCAAATCCTATAAACCATCCAGCTATCACAACACCGCATATATAGACATTGTTATAACAATCCATGTAACTCCGCTGCGTATACAATCTCAAGCACATTAATTTTGCAACAAAGCCAAACAAGCTAAATAAAATATTCTATCTTCCAAATCCTCCCAGTAATTCACTGAGCGGTGCGTCCGCGTGGCAGGTGGTCTTAATAAATACGAAAATGCTCTATCGTGGAGTTATATAATAAATTCAAGAGGCAATCAACGCGAGGCTGGTAAAAATATTAATAGCCGAGAAATAATTATGTATTCATGAGTCCTGCGGATCACAGCAGCAGCGGGTTAAGAGAGCGAACTCAGATTTGGTTTCTATCCGCTTTTGTGGGAATTTGGAAGATTATTACGTTCTAATTATTATTATTTTAATTCTTGAGATTTACACTGATGATAGTCGAGCTCTTTGGGACTTGTTTTTCAAGTCTATTTTAATACTGGTGTTATTATACGATAATCTATGTTTGGAACGAAATATACCTCATACCAAATAAAAAAATTAAATCCCGTAACCAGGATTAATTATACTTTAATTTCACATACATTATTCTTACCATTTATATTGTATTTAAAGTTAACAAGCGAATTTTGAATAATAATTCTTAATTAATATTTGTATGTATTCGATTTGGTTACAATTCATATTTGATTCGTTGCAAGCAGCAATTTAACTGAAATAAACAAGCAACTTAATGTAGCCACTCTTACAAAATATTTCAAAGTTACAAGGCATATTATGTGCATCAAAATACACCAGCTGGAGTCATCAATCAATCGTTAATCCGACGCAATATCCATAAAATGAATCGGCTCGTACAGGGTGGTTCTCGTAATAGGCCGAGCGAGTCGACGACAATGCCGCAATCGGCCACCAATCTGCATAATGGATTGCTCGGCCGAACGCGCGCTGGTCGCTCATTCAATTGTCGCGGTCGTCGATGTGTCACCTGGTTATTACGGTATGCGAAATTAATTCCAGAACGATCTAATATGCCCTGGGATTTTTATATGAGCCAGTTGGCTCGATTATGGCGGCGATTGTTGTGAAATTTTTAAATTTTCTCGTGTAATATATTTCTGCTATGCATAATGGAATAAAAATTCATAGAAAATAAATGATGTTTGTTTATTTACGTATCTAGAACAGGTTATGTTTATTTCTATGACAAAATCATCCAAATTGGTCTAAAGGTAAGGAGCGAGATTGTAGCAAATCATAACAACCTGCAAAATGCAAAACCTACCAAACATGTTACTTGAGTTAAGAAACCAATTGTTATAATTTTATAAATCGTTATTACTGTGAAATAAAATTTACTCATCGAAAGCAGGCAGTTTTATCAGTTTGATGGTATGACTCAAGTATAAATGTAGTATAAATGTTATTAAATTTACACCAACCACTCCCGTTTATTACTGGTTGCTTTTTTAAATAAGTAGTAAAAATAAGGTATAATCTAATAAACCAAACAAAAAAGTAATTGAATTATCATAGCGTCAACGTTTTGTTCTTGTTTACAAATTTAATTGAAAACATATGAATTATGTCCGAGAGGCGACAAGATGTACGGCCAATAACGTCCTTAACCTCACGCTGGCTCAAGATTTACTGCATGCTCACCACGTAATAGCGCAGATAATGTTTTTATATAGAACACAGGTTATAAGTGCAATCGGTAACTAAGTGTCCCAGTTAAAACATTAATTTACTCTTTTATCTATATTAATAAGTTATTTTATTGTTTATTACAAAAATAGTAAGACACCGCCATTGAGCAGACAAAGGCTCTCAAATTGATAGAACATAGTTTGACCGCCTCCTTGGTCTAGTGCTCAACGTTATAATCGGGTTATAATCGGTCCTGGGTTCAATTCCCGGTGGAAATAAAAAAAAAACCCCAGTCTGCAAGGCTGATGATCAACTTGCCTCTAAAGAAAAAATCGATCAGTGAATCAGATATGAAATGCATCTGCACTACACTAGGGGACACGGGACTTCACACAGTTTGACTATAATGTACTTATGTTACAGCTATTAACCAAAGTATGACTAATTTTTGCACAAAATCAGTTTTATTCATTTGTACATAATTTGGCTTCAATTGGTCTATCTTGGTCGATTTTTAAAATTTAAGAAAGATTTATGAATCTAAAAAAAAGAAATCCTTTGCGTACGAACTACATTTTGGAAAAATAAAAAAAGAATATATCAAAGAAATTTAGATTATACTATTTTCTGTGAATATTATTAAAACAAAATTAGTGATTAATACCTAAATTAATACTACACGATTGTTTGTAGAGGTAATTTTCTGGATCTATTTATATGGATTAGATTCTAAAAATTATTTCACCGATACACTAGACTTCTTTCTAGCATTATTGGCCACATTTTGTATGCGAAGTTGTAAATTAAAACGATGTAGGAAATAAAAGATGGAAGTAATAAAAAAATTGGAAATAATACATTTTTCAGAATTTTTGTTTATCCTATTAATAAATTCATTTCTCCATTAAATTATTAAATGTTTTCATTCATGAGTTCAAATAAAATTCAGCATTTAAAAAAGTTGTAACACCGGTGAGTAAATGTGATTGAAATGGACAGTGCTATTTCCACTCCCATATGCCTGTACTCAATAGAAAAACACAATAGAATCTGAACAATGGTACCATTCACTGGTCTTAAATGCCTACAGCCGAATGGAAATTTTACAGCCTCACATATCGGGGTAACTTGATTTTTACATGTCGAATTGTGAGTGCACTACGGATATTAATTTTATTTGTTTTCTAGCTTTTACAATATCGAATTCTCTTTCCAATCAATGCATGAATAGACCGGAACAAGGAAATTCGAATTGCTATTTCAATCATAGTTTGAAATTGCATTTTTTCGTAATAGGTATATTTTTTAAGCTTGGCATTATTTTCTTCTATACCTTCACCACCTCACTTGTTTACCTACACGAAATTTATTTTAATTTGAAACTCGTAATTTAAGGGAAAGTGATAAAATATTATATAATATAATATTAATATTATCACTCGTTAACATGTCTCCTGGGTAATTAAACGAGTTAATCCTTTCAACAACATCATTAGTCCCGATTTCAGGGTTTTCTCTACAATATACACGCCAGACTCCGCGAAACAAGCATTTTCTTAGACGATGCAGAACACATGAAGCAACCAAATAAAATTACATCATAACTTAAATTAATTTAATCTTATAACGAATACATTAAAAAGGCGGTAACCACACTTCAAAGTTTGGTCCGTAAGCCAGCTTTTTGCGTAGAGTGGCCTCGAAAATCGCGTCGCGCGATGAATCTCGCAATTTAACGTCACGGCACTGACGCGTCACCTCCCGCGCACCTCTAAGGAGCTTTGAAACATGCGCTACGCTTTCTCTCACGTCTTCAAATGGTAACTGCAAAGGAAAACGTAAGCTTTATCCTATAGAATATTTACAGTATGACGTGTATATCGAAGATACTTAAGTAATAAAACTTATTTTAAAATACTAAATAAAAAAAACATAATGTCTTTTATTCGTTGGGTTTATTATTTGTCATAAATAGTATAATTAAAAAATTCATGAAAAATACATACCAAAATTACATTTTGTCAATAATAAACCGTTTTGAACGTTCTCACTGGCCTACGTTGTTACTTTTAGATCCCTTAAGTAAATTTTGTTAACCTCACTGCGAATTTATGATTTTAAAATTTCGATTAAATAAAATACTCTTTCATTTAATTTTTTTTTATATAATATTTCTCTTTTGTTTTTTTAAAATTCCTTTCAAACTCACTTGATCGTCATTAGAATGTACATGAGGGTATATTCGTATCCATTGTCCAACACGATTTACTCCTTTGTCCCATCTGACTCCGTTGCCCCACTTACAGGCATTCATCATACGTCGGCGGGATGCGGCTGTTGCGTAACCACCACGCCATGTCTCTGATCTGTCATCTACTGATTCCGAGGATGATGAAATACTTGTTGCTGACTGAAAATAATATAATCACATTGTAATTGTCAGTTGAAAGCTTTATCTTATATATAAAATTCTCGTGTCACAATGTTAGTTACCTTACTCCTCCGAAACGGCTTTACTGATTTTTACCAAATTTTATATGCATATTCAGTAGGTCTGAGAATCAGCTACTATCTATTTTTCATAGCTCTAAGTGATAAGGGTAGCCCACCCCAAAAATTAATATGGCAAAACAACGTTTGCCGGGTCAGCTAGTAAGTTTATAAAATTAAGTAAACATAAGTATTTCGTGAAATAGTGTAATAGTTATATAATGCTATGAATTTATAAAAAGAAATTCATGAAATAAAATATCACATACAATTTCAATAAACATTTTAATAAATTATAATAACTGCAATTAACGTATTTCTAGTAAAAGTAGTCAATGCTCGAAAAGTTTATTAAATGTCATTTTTAAGCTGAATTTATACGAACCTGGCTTTCCAGTATATCATTAACAATGTCCGTGTCCGATGATGATTTGTAAGAATTAAGCTGTCTCGAATTATCTGAAGAAATATCCTGTAAAAAGTATAGTTTTTAAAATTAACACAATTTTATACTTTTCAACATTTTCATTTTATTGTTTGAATTTTAATTATTATCTTCGATGTGAGTGTGACCCATTTTATAATTTAGTTTCTGGAGTTAAAACATTTATGTCCTTTAATACACGTATTAAGTGGCATCCAATCACACAATATTTTCCATCCTAAATTATCAACTAAATATACTCGACTGCGTGAAAATAAAAGATAACAATTAAAATTATTATAACAACATACATTGTATTTTTCTGCCATTGGCGGTTGCAATGTGACACAATGCATAGGCATGGCTTTTCGACGTCGCAGGTGTCTCCCGCCGCCCTTGTGGCTCGACGATGAACGACTACCAACGCTTGGAGTACCATTCTCATCTTCAGAACAGAAGCTAAAAGTAATCTATATATATAAAAGTCAATTGCTGTTCGTTAGTCTTGCTAAAACTCTAGAACGGCTGGGCCCATTTAGCTGATTTTGGTTTTGAAATGTTTGTCATAGAACAGGGAACGTATAAACGGTGAGAAAATAAGGAAAAATTTCGAGGAATATAGTAAAAACAACAATTTCATTTTCCCATATAAACTGTTCTACCTCTCATTCTACCTTTTATTGGCGGTACGAAATTTGCCGGGTCAGCTAGTTAAGTATAAAAAAGAGTTACAGGAGCAGTAAACGAATTAACTATTATGAATTACTTTTTATCTTGATTATTGTTGTTGGCATCTAGGAATTTCTTTTAACGTCTAAAAACATAACAATACATAACATATATTGCTGAGCTATATTGAGGCAATTAATGTCTATATGATAACACCGTTTTTGTTTAAACTTTTCTTTATACCTCATAATTTGTGGCGTCGGCGGTCCCTGTAAATAAGAGAGTCCGGTGTGTCTCATTGGTAAGCCGAGGAGGTCGAATAACTCGTGTAGCATCGGTTGTTTAACTGTTACATCAGTCTCACAATCTGCTGCTAACGCTGGTGAAAGATTTACCTATCAAATGTAGGAAAAAATCCGTATATATTATAATTAATAATATTTTATATCAAAAAACCCCAAATTTCATAAATGTAAATATTAGAATGAATGTAAATTATCCCAAGAGCATGATTGTGACTTGCCTCAATTAACCAAGGCTTCAAAGAGTCGTCTAGCAACACGTCGAAACCATAAAACTCAAAGCAGTTCCTGGTTGGTGGTGTACCAGCAGCTTGTGCCAGTAATGTTAATGTTACTAGGGCTCTAATTTTTTGCCAAACGAGCCATTCTGCCTCACCCCATCTGCCGATAAGGGCACGACGTACTTGCTTTAAAGTCCATTTGCAACCTGAAATGTGTTGTGATACATCATTTTACTAACAGATGGCGTAAAACTAAACTAAAACTTTCCCATAAAGAAAATAAATTTACCATATTTTCATAAAAGAACAATGCCTTATTTATATTATGTTTTATGTTCTTCGTTTAATCTCAACTCTTAATTTAATGGAAAGTGACAATCATTCAAGTTATTCTCAATTACTATCTGCTTGAGATGAAACTACGGCCTACAAGTTTGTAGCAAATGAGTAGCCGAAGCTCAGTAATCCTACGAAGTTTGCTACGCATTTGAAACATATTCGATTTCCTATTATTATTACTTTAAATTTCGTAACGAACAAACTAACGTTACACCATAACTGGGTATACTGATGACCGATTGGCGCAATTGGTAGTGCTCCTGCCTTCTGTGTCGAAAGGTCCCGCGTTCGAATCCCCGTAGATGCATTTATTTGTGTGATGAACACGAATATGTGTTTCCGAGTCTTGGTTGTTTATAAACTTATATATGTTTTTATTGTGGTGTGACTTTGGGATCAGAGCAATGTATATGAGTTGTGCCAATTATTATTAATTATTTTTATTATGTATACTTAATGTGACCCTTTTGAATGTTGGAATACAGTTTTAAAATAATTTTTCTTACCACTTCCAATTCTATCCTTGCATTCAGAGTATCTGGGCCCCGTTTTGTTTAAAGAAGAGTTCGTAAGATGCCGATAAGGATTGTGTATGTCTGACAGGGTATATTTATCAGTGCCTATAAAAATAGTTCAATTAATAATTAGTGAATGCTCATTTTCATCCGTTATGATATAACAAAGCTTTAAGTTTGCTTTTCATCGTGGCACTAATTTAAACGTTTTATATATATATATATATATATATATATCATATTATATATAGATTATATTATTATATTATCATATTATTTATTATTTATTATTATATATAGATCATATTCTTTACAGGCAAGTAGGTGATCAGTCTTCTGTGTCTACCCAACCGAAACATTCATTCGTCCCCCCGGGATTCAAACCCAGGACCGCTAGCGCAACACGCAGACGCGTAAACCATTTAGCCAGAGAGGCAGTTATTATATTATTATTAATGAATAGCGTATTATAAATATTGGTGCAAAGTGGATTTGCGTAGCATTTTCTGTTAGTTGCAAACCATAATACAAGTTGTGCAATATTGTATTGAAATATTTTAAAAGATTTATTAATATTTAAAGTAAATGAATATTTTGTTTCAGCATATATTATTCTACGAATACAAATTACTGCCTATGTTAAAATATACCGAGCCACTATCTTTCTAAAATGGGTCTTCTAATACTGATTTACAACATATGACTCTGTTATATACCTAATTGATCAACTGAATAGAAATTAATAATAAAACATTGTTTGCCTTTCACTCACCAAATCTAGCTAAGCCCTCCGCATACATATAAGCCGTTAGGGGCCTATAGCCGGGCACACAGACATACAAACGGAGATCGAACTTATACCCTGCGATAAGCAGAGGCCTCTCAATGTACCGCTGAACGACCGCAGGAGAACCACAACGTAGCTCACAGATGCTCTGAAATATTTTAATATATCATTTTAGTGACAGTGATCTCTATAGCAATATTTTTTGCTCTTTTTAATTACCAAAGTTTTTTAAATAAAATAATACATATAAATGGAAAAGAAAATGCACGAACATGGATTATATATGCAGACACGCTTATTAATATTTATATCCTATCCAAACTTTATCAAAGCAAGGAGTTTACTCGAAATATTTACTGAACTAAATTATTTAAATACACATACAATATTCACTGTTAAGAATATTATATTGTCCTGACAACGCATGTTACAAACGTCAGTCATTAAAAATAACAGTAGTTCACAAAAGCAGATTGTGAATATTGTCGGCATAGTAGGTTACTCCCATTCATTGTTATAAGTATATGACCTGCCTCAATCGCGTGATTACAGATACTTAGTAACTCCAAAGTTACAAATAAATGACGTAGGTTTAGGGACGAGATATAGTTATCAAGTTTAGATAAGAGCTTTGAGAGTAAATTGAGTTTGGTACCATATTAAACTGAAATTATTTCAATTACCTGATATTACAATACAAAGTACCTATCCTTTTTTTTTCTCTACGTAAAAACTAATCAAACCTTCTTAGAATACGAAGAAATACGATATCCTAATGTATATGTATTTTAGCTCTAAAGTTCGCTTCTCGGAGGATCAAAAAATTTTCAAGAATGGAAACCATAATATTTAAACATGGAATCCACTTTTATTAAAACATCACACTGCACATATGATTACCATAACGTTATTGAAATGCATTTCAACCTACAAACTATCATTATTATTAAAATTATTATAATCCATAGCAAGTACATAATTGTTATACTCAAGAAAAGCAATAGTTGCTTCGTAGCAGTTAACTACGTAGAACATTTATCTTTAGAGCCGTTAAGTACCTTCGGCTTACCATCGCAACTTAATGATTACTTACACGGAATAGAAATATCCCCCGACCCTGGCTTTGCGCAACTGGCTTGTGAATCCACACAACATTAGCACCATCCTCACTTCGTCTTAGTCTTGAACATTCTGATACCAGTTTCGCATATTCTAGTGGCAGATGGAAGCACGGTGGGCTGAAATATATAAAACTAGCTGCTTCTGTTGCGAATAACTCGATCTTAATTCAGGAAATAAGCTTTTTAAAGGTCTCCTGTATTCAGCGTCAAAAATCAAGTCCCGTAATTCCCAGTAATAGTCCTCTTCAAACCGAAAAATTTTTTGTATCCCCAGCTTTTATATTTAGGTATTCTGAGATAATCGCATTGAATAAACAAAATATGTATCAGAGCTGAGGCGGTTTATTAGAAAGTTTTAATTTGAGTAATTAAAATTGAAATAAGTCATGAATATTTCTATCTTGTCACCTTGAAGATGGTATATTTGATTTATAGATTTGCATAGAAGTCGGTGCATGTAATATTATTTATAGAAAATAGCGTTAATTCTATTGCACCAAGTAAATGACATTGACTTTTTCTTGGGATCACGCGAACGCTGGTACCACTTGGGGTAATTGCTATAAAAGCACGATTCATTAATATTCCAAACTATAATTTAATATTACCTCGCAGTTTCACTTTCGTCCCAAGACAGGAACAATTCTTATATTGACCTTTGAAAGCGAAAACTTTGCTAATTTAATATTACTGGAGTAATTTCTTCGTAGAAGAGAATTTGTCTTTTGAATATGTATATAAAATAATAACGAAAGAAAATTTTATTTGCAGGCAAATAGGAAATCAGATTGTTTTCCCAGGAAAATATTTCTTTTCTCGAGACACGCAAGGAACGTCAGATGCGTAGACCACGCTACGAAGACAGTTGAGAAATAAAAAACGTTCTCTTTTATCTATTTTCGTTAGGCGCCTCTTACACCTACAATAACATTAATGCACAGTATTTTATTGTGAAATAATAGTATCACTTAGATGGATGTTTCAGTACAAACATTCAATTAACCTTATAGGTACATAATATTGCACAATTCGTAATATTGCGCAATGCGATTTACCGTCAATTCGTAAATAAATGTTAAATTTCATGGTCTTATTTTTATTTAAAACGCTATGTTATTTGGAAGAAAATAATCCTTATGATTGAGCCTTTTGATCGGTATCATAAAACTACGAGTGTTTTTTATCGTTTTGCGGATTCGATTGTTTTTAAAATTAAAATAAAGTCTTCTTTCAGTAAAAATTTCTATGTAAGATATTTAAGGCACTTTCCCTCCTTATGGCATGGTTGTGGGACTCCCTGTAAATATATATATTGTATTTACAAACGCTTTATACAAAAAATATTATCTAAAAATACTGGATACATTCTCAATGTTGGTGAGTTCACAAACTAACGAATAAATGTTAAACAATATTTTGGAATATTTTCCTTTTTTCCGTGTAGTTAGTGCCGTGCGACACGGAATTGCACGCGTGATTTCCTTCAAATAACCAATGACGACGTGCGATTGACTCGTGACTTAGGGAATATGGCAATTTGATAGACTCTACTTTCACGATTCCTGGATAATATAAGAAAGAAAAACATGTTGGAAACCTTTTTCATTTATTGCATAAAATTGTATCTTCCGATTACTACTTTACTTAGATAAACTTATATATAAATTGTAACAAAAAATTATAAAACTTTGGAGCCAATGGTTACTTTCCTACTTCTAAATATTTCTTATTTTGTATTATCTTTTGTTATTTCTCGGTCGGTTTATAGTTTTTTTTAATAGATTTAAATAAATTTATATAAGAAAAATACACGTTTGAAACGGCCATAAATAACGGAAAAAGTTATTTTCGGAATGATTGTTGTGAGAACAAGAAAAACGGTATTTTGGTATATTTAATAATTTTACAGCCTTATTTTGCATTCATGAAATCGCGTGTCGATTATGATTTAAAAGTATCCGATTTTTATACATCGTTTTATCTTTAATTTGATTCAGTTTTGATGATCAGAAATTTAACGTTCACGCTATTAAACCATTAACATAATTTTTAATACCACATTTTGATTTGCGTTATAAATTTTGAGTTAAACTTGCTACTTCCGCAAACCATGAAATTATGTTAAAATCAATTAAAGTCAGCCCTTGGCCCATTTATAGGATTTAATATAGAATACTTGGCTTAGAACTGGTCTTCAGTTTTTAAATTTATAGTTTTCCATAAGTAATTAGAACCACAAATACGCTAGTTAGTATATCGAAGGTAGCTAATGTTATAGAAATGAATTACGAAACGTGTCGTAGAAAAATCTAATATTCGTAGCAATACCGGGGGATATTGCTACGAAGCCCCAAGACAGCCATGAAAGGTAATGATTGAAACAATGATTGTATCTGTCTCATGGCACAGGGTTCCCGTAATCTAATTTCTATTT
Source organism: Aporia crataegi (assembly GCA_912999735.1). Taxonomy (NCBI): domain Eukaryota; kingdom Metazoa; phylum Arthropoda; class Insecta; order Lepidoptera; family Pieridae; genus Aporia; species Aporia crataegi. The sequence continues at coordinate 2,963,644 of OU538742.1, forward strand.
ATCTTTGAGAATAGAAGGCAATAATATGATATATGAAAAGGAGTTGTCTTTTTGACTATACTTAATCACCATTGCAGATAGCAAATGCAAATAAGTATCATAAATACAATAGAAAATGCTTTTCCCCATTTTTACATTTCATCCTATTAGGACCTAGGTAGCTTTGAAATCCCTAGAACGAAAGTATTTACGGGTATTGATACTTTCTCGGCAGTGTGTGTGCTCATTTAATAGTATTTAAATGAACAAATTACATACCTGAAGTCATAAATAGATCCGTGTATTCTTCGCATACAGCGCAACAGTCGGGAGAGGCTGTCCTTACGGCAAATAGAACCTCCTTTGGGTATGTGATTCATAAACTGAAATTTATTTAATTGATTTACTACGAATACTTATAGTAAAATGCGAAAACCGTGGCCGAGTTGGTCGATTGATGATCCAAGACCAGGTTTTGCGAGTAGTAAAGTTCAGCTAAGGGCTAAGAAAGTCGGGACGCGTCTGACATTCAATAAATGTTGCATCGGAAATCTTGGATTCGAATCCCGGGGAAACAAATGTTTCAAACGTGCAGAAGGCTACTTGCTAGTAAAGAAACAGACAATACGGAGTATCACTATCTAAATTACTAAAGTTTTTGCTTATTTCATTGCACATTTAAATCTTGTAGAAATCGTCATATTATTATCTCAAAAGTTTGCCATAATATTAGCGTAAAATATAAAATTTAATCTTTAAATCCATCCACGTGCAAAAACTCAAAGTATATTTGAGTTTTTATTTTAAAAAACTTATATAAAAAAGAAGGTCTCAACGTCGTTAAGAAAATGATATGTATATAAATATTTATTTCTTACGAGAAGAAATAATTACTTATTTTACATTATCTTTTATATTATAATATTTTGTTTTGTTTTAATAATCACAATGTCGAATGACATTCAAATAAAAAAGTTCGAGACAGCTTTCAGAATCTTTGTACATACTACCAAAATCTTATTCTTTAATCAATTTTCTTGAGATACATAACGCGTTTTCTCTCAAAAAATATTTTTATGCTCATAGTGTAATTTTATGATTATTGATTGCTTCTTCTATATTATGAATTATGGTAGTTATTATAAATAGTATATATTTTTCGAATTCATTACATTATTGTGTATTTGTACACGTTTACAAAAAAACAAATATATTTTATACAAGATTTTATGAACATACGTGTATTAAACAATATATTCATATTAATCAAAGTGAAAAGTGAAAAATGCAAAATGGTAAAAATATGCTTTAAGTCTCTTTATAAATCGAAATGGAACAGCAGCAAACCTATTGTACGGCGGCAGTAAACATGAATAAAAATATTGTCAAACACGACGATCGATCATAAAACTATCTATATTCACAGTACATCGTCATAACTTTTGATTAGTCCGGAACACGTGAAAATTCCATAGAAAGCAACCGTCAATGAACCATTGTAGAAAATTCTTTTACCTGCGCCAACACGCAGACTTTATTTTGTTAAATAAATAAACTGTCAACGACACCCTCAAAGCGTTCCAGAATGGTCACAAACTTCAGCAATGAAGACATCTCTCAAGGTCGCCCTCCATTTGTATATATGTATAAATGACGTAGTGAAGTTTATGGGCAAAAACTGGAGTCAAACCTCGGCGGGGGAAAAGCGGATAATAAGTTACTACCTGCCAGTCATCTAGGGTCTTGTAACAGGTTGCCGGGAATGCACTGCTTCGCCACCACAAATTCCATTTGTCCTCTCCCTGCGACCCTTGATAAATACGCCAGCCGCGTTCAGCGCATACCTGGGTGAAAAATATAGATACAAAAATAGAGGTACAAAACAAATATATTAATATTACCTCTATAATCACATTCTTATATTTTTTGTTTGTATGTTTTCCTTATAATTCTTAGACACGATTATTTTTTGATATTTTTTGGCTTCAAATTGTTTTTATGTAATATATTCAGAAATAATAATTAAAGATGTCAATAAATTTATAAGTTAACTCACCTTTACCAATAAACTAGGTCCGGTACCATTATCATTTAAACGATATATAAATGGTTCATCATTTTCCATGTCTCTAGAAATTTTCTGAAACATAAAAGTAAATTTAAAATTGCTTCTAACTTGATATAATCTACGCCATTGAAGCACCTCATATTAAACAAAATAGATTTATCTGCATTATGTAAATAGTATATTTTTTATAGATACTAATTACTAGATAGTATATTTTATACACAACACACTCGTATGTTGCTGCTAATAACATTTATAACTCTATAAATAATTAACATACTAAACGTGAGAAATCTTTGTTTCTTTTTATTCACAAAAAAACCAAACAAAAACTTGTATAAAAAGTTTTCTATTCCAAACTTACGTATCAAAACAGCTTATAAATGAACAGGCATGTCGCCATTTGAAATTCGAATGTTAACGAAATTAGTTTCCGTGAACTTACGCAAATGTAAGTAAAAGGGGTCGACTTTCCCGATCGACAGCCCTCTACACACTGCTCAAAGCTTGGGAAAATTTATAGCGTGGCATGCCAGGATTCGTGACTATTTATGAAAGTAAATGCCACCAATAAGTAATGATGTGAAGATCTTCACTCGCAAATGTACTGAAAGAAATGTTCGTGTAGGTAAATATCAAACATTCATGGTTCAATAGACGTTGTACGACGTTTCAACGTCTATTGAAACCTGTCATGAAATGCACAGAGATTTAAATAGAGATGTTATAAACGGAGCGTCATTAAAATTAAATCCTGTAATGTTTATGGGGCATGGGGCAGACACATTTCTATTATTTCACTGGTTATTTTTTACCCAGGACCTTCGGTGCAACGCGCAGAAGCATAAACCGCTGAGGTAGTTAAAATTGAAAACGTAATTCAAGGTAATCCTTCGATTTCGTATTTAAATTCGTTTACTATTACATCTATGAATTTTTACTTAAACCAAACATGGAAACAATCATGATTTCATACATATTTAACGATAATATACGTTTATTTAACGATCATATAATTTGTCTTTATTAAACTTTGAAGGTTGCGATAGTATTGCAGAAGCAAACTAATTCTATGTCATTATCAAAGCTTATTTATTGCCAGAGTTTAGCCAGGTCTTTTTAAAGAGTAATATACAATTCTTTACCATCATTACTCCATAGCAGTCAAATTCAAAGTCCTTAAAACACACATTAGTGAAAATATAGCGTTAAGAATTTTTCATACAATCACAAGATACTGAAGACTCGATACAAATTATATATTTGTATAATTTATTATTAATTTATACTTTATTATTCTTAAATTACTTATTAACTTGAAATTTCAATAATATACTTACATATATTGCAAAAAATCACTATCAAGATTAAGCATAAACTTACGGAAATTATATGGAAATTATTCACTCAATTGTCATAGTTTTTTGATTCGTGTTATCAGTAGTCAATTATGGAGACTCATGTAATGTTTTAAAATAGAATCATATTTCATTGATTATTTTTACGTTTTAATATTCCTAAATATTACTTAATACATTTTTTATTAGAATCATATGCAAAACATAAAAGAGTTCGCAAAAGTCAATGTCATTCTTATGGTTAATATAAATATAATGCATACTCTTTAAAAACATATTTTAAAAAAATAAAGGCCTGATTTCATAGACCTCTGGAATTACTCATTTTATGGCGCATTATGCTCGGTACACGAATTTTAAAGAAAACAGTTTAAAAAATTTCCCAATTATTAAATTATTACTATTTTTCTCGATGTTTCGCGAGTTTTAAAGTCTGCATGGTCATTAGCGACTGACGATAAAGGTGATAATTGTCAAAATGGTGACAGCCGAAGGTATTGTTTAAGAACAATTAATTTCCCCGAATATTGGTGTAGCCTGATGGAATTTTTCAAAACTGAATACATTATTTTTTCTTATTACGAGTATTATAATAATAAATTTTACAAGTGATGAAACGATGACGATGAATAGAAAATGTGGATAAAGCGAATATCAACCAGCATACATTTTTAAATGATATAATAGCCCTTACTCCAAATCTATATTTAAAAATATCTTAATACTTTTATTACTCACATTGCCGACTGTATTTTTTGTATATTTAAAGTTAATTAAAGAAAACGAAAAAAAAACGCTTTATGACGTCAGAAAAATTTATATAAGCGATGTTGAGCGAATTTTACCTCAATTGACAAATTATGAGCAGTGGATTGTGACAATGTTTCTGTGGATATTTTTTATTTTGGTCATTATAAGCTATGGCCTGTTCCGGTTTCAACGACGTAATTTATACAAGATTGCTAATGAGGTGTCGGGAACTGAGGAAGATATACCGTTTTTTGGGATTGCACCTTACATGATTGGAGATTCTGAACGTAAGTACTTGTCCTAACCTTATATCTGCAGATGACAGGCGAAAGAAGTCCAGATTTTATCTTACACATTAGTATCTAAAGGGATTTAACTTGATATTGCAATCAATACCTTTGGAACACGCAACTTTTTGACGTGTAGGTAAACTATAAACAGCAACCGTGTCGTATAAAAAGTAAAATCCGGTTGTCGTTGGAGCACGGGACATTTCTGTGCCTGTTTCACTCATATTTTTTACAGCCAAATAAGTGGGATATGCCTTAAACATATAATTGTTTCCGTATTCGAACTCAGGACATCCGACGTAACAAGCAAACGCGTTAACCACTTAGCCACGGAGGCGTTTATGTAGTATAAATAACTACATAAATAATCATTCAAATTAATAAATTATACGTCTTAATTATATCTAGTAGTACAGAAACTAATCCTAATACCTATGCCTTATAAATTTAGGTAGTACCTATTATATTTTTAATATGATTTCACATTTTCATTAGATATCAAGATATCAAATGAAAATCGTGAAAGCAAAATATACTTGCCAAGGTAAAGAGGATTTATTTTTTAGTTTAACGCATACGTAGAGACATTTCGACGAGAGATCGTGGGAGCCTAGTTGAGACTTTTGGAGACAATCAGATCTCATATTTAATTGTCCTTTAGTCGCAAATTATTCTATGTACCTACTTAGATATGCCGGAAAGCAATTTTAATGAATTATCTTATTATGAGACACATTTAAGTTTATTTATGATATTAAAATATCGTTTATTTTTATTTCAAGTTGTGTGTAAAAAACTCCAAGAATATTCGTGCGTCACAACAAGTATTGGTGGTTTTGCAAAAGCATGGCTTGGGCCTTTGTTGTACTATAGTAAGTTACACATCAGTATTTTTTTGTATTGTGTCTACGTAGGAATGTTCACAATGATTCGAAATTACATACGGGGTAAGTGTATCATATTTGCGAGGTAAATTCGAAAATCGGAATTTTATTTACTCTTCTGTACCGAGCTTATTTTTATTATTAGAAAACATATAATTGAGTACCTACTTCTATCAATTTGATTAAATAAATATTAAGAATTCACATCGTTTTGGAATCATTGTTAAATTACTACACAGGAATCTAAGGAATCTATCTATAACTGAAGTATCTGTTTCAAATATATATTAAATTAACATATTTTTAAACTCCGACACAAGAATAGGGATTTTATAATTTTAACGTGTCTATCGTTGATATTGAGCTCCTAAACTAATGAATTTAACGAGATGGATTTACGAGTACTTACAATTAATGACGATCTTTTCATTCATTTGTGAGGTATTCTTATATATAATTAAACATTGAGGAATTATAAATTGTCTGTAATATTAATTAATTAATTTTGTTTATTATTTACAGTTTATATATAATATAATATAATAATTATGTTGTTTATGTGCCTACAGACTATAATTTTAATGGCGCCCACAAAATCTATTCAAAAATCATTCGTATTACCTTCTGAAAATTGAATAAATTTTTATGGAAAATTACTTTTTCTATTATTAAAATTTTCCAGTGATAACGGATCCTGATAAAATTAAAGTAATAGTAAAGCATAATCTAGAGAAGGATAATTTACATCGATTTTTTCGATTTGCTTTTGGATACGCATCAATATTTGCACCAGGTAAACAAGGAAAGCTTATTACTTATTATTACTAACCTAAGTATATAATAATATATCGAAATCCAACTTTAATTAACATCTTAATAACCCTTGGGCTAAGGCAGTCAACCACTCAGCAAGTGCCTGATCGATGTAATACCTCAGAACTGGTCCTCTCATTTATTTATTTTCTTTTTTTCATAACTATTGTAATTCAGCGAGTGAATTCTGTCAGTATTAGGGGATTTTTTATTTCAGATTTCTTATGCTTATTAATTATTAATATATAAATATAATTGCTATTATAAGATAAGCCTTTTTCTTTTGGGCTGAGCTCATCTTTTATTCTATATATACCTTCAATCATTTTTCAGTAATTTAGTTTAGACAATGAGTGAAATAGACGTAGGAAAATAATATCTGCCCTTTGCCTGGCTTTTAATAATAACTTGCTTATTTATTTTTAGTATCCATTTGGCGACCACGTCGTAAGATCGCTGTTGCCGCATTCAGTCCAAAGATATTATCAAACTTTGTAGTAGTGTTTTCACAACAGAGTTATAAGTTGGCACAAAAGCTGAAACCCGTTGCTGGTGGTGGGCCTTTTAAAATATGGTCCTACATTAATGCATATAGCTTGGATGCTGTTATGGGTAAGATATTAAACATTATAGTCTAAGTCTTACTTACTTACTCTTAAGTCTTACGTCTTAGTACTTAGACTTAAGTCTTAGTACTTAGACTTAAGTCTTAGTACTTTATTAGAACGATAATGAAGCTAGTAATTTGGAGACGCACTCTCGGTTGTCATGAATATTTTGTATAGTTGAATAAACATTAAACTTGGGTTGACAGCTTTGAACAATCTTTTTTTGCGTATCCTTTATGTAATGATATAACTATAAACAAAACATATCTGTTCAGATTATGAATTATAAAATGAACATTTAATATAAAATTAAAAGGGAAAACTTTGCAGAAATGTGTTTATCAATTTTTTGTTACAAATTTCAAACTAAATATATTAAAATTAACAATATTACTTTAATCTGGGAATTTTAACCCGAAACAGTTCGAAGTACTCCATATTGAAGATTCAAATGGTTCGGATGGTGACTATTGTTATAATAATCAGTAAATTACAGAAATTCATTTCGGGATTATGTTTAAAAAATAGACTGGTAGTTTAGATATAGATACCAAGCATTGAATCTGCATCGATGTAACTTTAAATTAAATACGTTTTCTGCATATGCATAATAATTTTTAAATAATACCACAATACTAACGAAAAATATAAAAAAGGATTAGAGTTAAGTAACGTTTGACGCGGGAGGACATAAAACTCGGAGATAAAAAACAGCACCTTTTTTGTTAACATTTAGGTAATTACATGTTTCTTTAATAAATTATTTTAACACATAAACAAAAAATAAAGATAAAAAGTAAAATATTGCGATTTTAATAATGATCGTTGAAGCTTGTGAAGTAGGTACTTATCATTTTATAATAAAACTTACACACGTAATACAGTATGATTAAACTTGAAGTTTAAGCGCAGCGCGCTCGTTTGAGGCTTGTAAGTCGGTCCACACTAGACGAATTGTCTTCGGCTCGTGCTCGGCTCTCCTGGCGTAGACGCAGCTTAACAAGCGGGCTAAAGAACGACTTTTGATTAATCTATTAATCTTTTGATTGTTTTGTCGAAAAACAGATGAATGTTGTAAATTAGTAGCTTAGTTTAACGTGAGTATCCAGGTAACTTCTTCATTTATTTTAATCAAATTCTTTATTCTCATTAAAGAAACTGCGATGGGTGTACAAGTAAACGCACAAGATGATCACGACAACCAGGTGCTCACAGCGACTAACAAAATATTGGACTACATTTGTGAAAGAATTTTTCACCTTTGGCTGCAGCCTGACTGGTTGTACAAATGGTTCCCACAATACGCGAAAATGAAGTATTATTGCAAAGTTATGCATGATTACACAGATGAGGTATTTTTTCTTAAATAATGCTAATGATCCTATGAAAAAGGTGACTCGCCTAGACATAATCTCTCTTTCACTGAATTTTCTGAATAATTAATTAAATCTCGTAACGTTAAGCGAGCCATGTTGACATGGACATTATTATGTCAGTTCTATTAATCATTTCCTTAATAGGTAAATAAGTGTTTAATCTTCGAAACCAGATTTTTTTCTTTCATTAATTATTAATCTAACCATACACCAAAGAGTGCGCATGGTCATATTAAACCGTTTATTGTCAGATGCGTTACTAATTTAGCTACAAATACGATTGCAAGACATAATTTGATTAAATATTTGCAAAAGACGTGAATCAATTAACTAAAAAACAGAAAAGGTTGTATTTATTAACCCAATCAAGTTTGTATTTTTTAAAAGTTTCCATTAAAGATTGTTTAATCAATTTAAGTCAAGGTGATTAGATTCATTTAAAAAATTTGCTTTTTTATAATAATCATACTGCCAAATAGCTAGCTGTGTGACAATCTCTTATTCGTTAAATTACAGATAATAAGGAAAAAGAGAATAGCTGAAAAAGAGAAGTCTAAGCTGCAGAACAGAGTTGAAGAAAAAGGTAAGCATACGTTGAAAATACTAAAGAGCTATGTTCTTAAAATAAACTTAATAATTAAGATGTAATTTCTACATTAGTATATTCAGTAGACTTAATTTAAAAAATATTAATCTCGATAAAATTCACCTTAAAAGTATAAATAAAAGTTAAATAAAACTAGAAATCAAAATCATAGTGAATTATTTATTTTATTGAACATTATTTACAAATATTCAAAAAGCTCGTCGTAGTCATTGTAGTGCATATCCAAAGTACTATATGGCTTTATTAAATTTACAGGTAAAAAAGAGACTTTCCTGGATCTCCTGATACAACATTCTGGAGGTGAAAAAGGTTACAGCAATTTGGAACTACGCGAAGAAGTTACGACTTTTCTCATCGCTGCCATGGATACATCCGCAGTGACTATGGGATTCACCCTTAAGCTCCTTGCGAAGTATCCAGATGTACAGCAGAAAGTTTTTGATGAGTATGAAGCCTTCCGTTTGTGGTTTATGCTGTCATATGCTGTTCTTATAATATTTTATACGAACATGGAAATATAATAAGCACTCTGGGAAAATAATTTTTCAAACAAGGAATAATCATTTCCATAATGAAGTCCCATAATTATATTACGACTTTGATAGAGTATTCGATCATTAATTATCAAATTCATCTAGGTTTACGTAAAATATTCAAACTTTGACTATAGGAATGGCGGTTGTCGAACAGGCAGAATCTATCGAAATTTTCAATAATAAACTCGTGGCTGAAGTTCGGGTAGATACATCAAACAACACATCGTTTGTTTCAGGCTGGAATTAGTTTTTGGTGATTCGGATCGATTACTGGAAAAAGATGATTTGCCTAAACTTCAATATTTAGAAAGAGTTATAAAGGAGACATTGCGACTCTTCCCTTCCGTACCGTTCATCATAAGAACAACTACTGAAGATATTGTGTGTACCAGTAAGTCACTTATTTAAAAACTATGAAAATTGATACGGCTTTCCATTTAAATACATATTTTCATCAAAGAGAAAACTGTTTTACGACATAATACAAAAAACTTCCATCTAAACCCTATTTCTTTCTTTATAGAATAAAAAATATGGAGAAAATGTAGATTCTAAATAACGTATTCTTGTTTCAGAAGAAAATATGACTTTGGCAAAGGGATCAGGGCTGATAGTGTGTATATGGGGTGTTCATAGAAATCCTAAGTACTGGGGACCAGATGCACACTGTTTTGACCCTGATAGATTCCTTCCTGAGAGATGCGAAAACCTCCATCCTTGCGCTTATATTCCATTTAGTCATGGACCTCGAAACTGTCTTGGTAAGCTTCTTAGGAAATGAAATCTTAATGTTCTGTTAAGCAATTATCAAATCTCACATCAACATAACTAATACGATATATTTTCTATAACTTAACTAATTCATAAAATATGGCTATGATAAAGCTGTACATGTACTATTAAATGCTATTTCAATTTTAAACTAAGTTTATCAAAACACTGATCTCCTTCCCGTAGTAAAATAATATTACAGGACGATGCATAATTGTATCTAGATGATAAAAATAAAAATACATCTTCAATAACCATTCGCGTTATAAATAATGAAACCCTGCCTCGCGCTCCTCCGCTGCTCGAGCACACCACACGGCGCTCGCTCGCTACGGCGCTGTTCCGCTACACGAGCCAGCAATCGGCTCAAACGCGCTCGCACGCCCGACCTTGCGATGCACACTTATACCGAAGCCGAACCAGCTAGTAATCTGTAAAAACTTTGTTACAAAAACAAAATTACCAGTTACACATATAATGTTTCACACTACTGTCGTCTCTGTTATCCAGGTTACCAATACGCCATGATGTCAATGAAGACAGCTTTATCATCAATCCTACGTAAATACCGCATAGTGGGAGAACCGGAGGCAGGACCCGTTCCTCACATCAGGGTCAAATTGGAGGTCATGATGAAAGCCGTGGATAATTTCGAGGTAGCGCTGGAGGCAAGATGAAAACTAGCTATAACCTATAAGTTAAACTTCTACAGTATATTATGGTTTGTTTACAGAAAATTAGTTTACCTTCATTTCTAATTGGTTAAATATTATAAAACTTATTAATATTAAATCAAACAACTTATTTATTGCAAAGTTTTATGTTCTATATATTATATTCTATTGCATTACAAAATTGCGTATGTATAAGTTATGTTTCTGGTGCACATAATTAAACAATACAAGTTAAGTTATACACATCGAGAAATCATGATTATTGTTAACATTTAGTTAAATTAAATATTGCCATATTGTTAGCCAAAGTAACTGAAAATAACTTGGTTTCAAACCGCTTATAGTATGAATTTTATGCCGAAACAGACAAAAATATCTTGAAAATTACTTTTCAACCTACTGCCGTTATCACAAACATCGGGGCTTGACAATTTTTCTATTAGTCTCTAGTACGTTTTTCCAGGGCCACTTGATAGCCATCAACATCCTTCATCATAATGTCCAGTTTTACCCTCATACTTGGTGCAGGGCTGGTTTCCTCTTCCCCAATGACCCGGTATTTCCTGATCACACCAGTTAATGCTGTTTTGACTGACATTAAAGCGTACTGAGATCCTGTAATTTTAAATAAAATAGTTTTAAATTAATTAAGAGAATAAATGAAGAATAATGATACAAAAATGAACAAAGCATAAATATGTATATATAGCAAATTAACACAAGTAAAGATAATATTTTATGTTATCTACGTCTGGTTGTTTAAGTTATTAATTAACTCTCAAAAATATCTCAAATGCTCTCTCTCTAAACTATCATACTTTTAAACGAGACAAAACACTGAACACTAGTCAAAAGAACACTAACTAAAGAACTAACTGTCCCGACTTTTTGGCGTATCAATATTGTGAAACATTACCGAATTCCATAACAAATCATTAACTGTGAGTTATCTTTTGCCTTATTTTAGGTTTAGGTTTAATAAAATAAAATTATCTACAGAAACCAATCATGCCAAACTAAACTTTTTAATTAGATTTGTTTTTAAAGATAAAAGCTTACCTATACAGTTTCTCGGCCCACTGCTAAAAGGTATGAAACTACAAGAATTCTTTATGTTATACCGCTCAGGTAAAAATCTGTCTGGGTCAAAATTTTCAGCATCGGGTCCCCAGTATTTGGGGTCTCTGTGTACTCCCCAAATCGATACAACCACACCTGATCCCGCCGGCAAGACATTTCCTGATGCTAAAAAGAATTGTTTAAATTAATAAATTCTTGTGTTTCTTATTATTTTTGCTTTCGCTCTATTGATTTTTTAGTTCATCATTCTTAAAATTAAGACTGCATTTATCTTAAAGTTTTTTTTTTGAATCTCACATAAATGTAATGTAATCTAGGAACGAATATGAAATAAATATCAAATACATTTTTGGCATTTACACTGAAGCTAAGTTTGAACTTTAAAGACTCTTAAATGACTACTTTGTTATGGTATGAATGAAAAGGGATAAGCAGATATCTAAGCTATTGGGTAAATGAAATAGCCATATCTGCGGATATTATCGTATTACGTGCCTGCCTCAGTTTTGCAGTCAGTCTAGTTAACTGTATAATCTTTATGTTATCTATTATTAGAACTAAATATTATATTAGAAAAAATAAAAAGAATGAACTTTATGCCTATGTTAAGTGACAACACATAATTAATAATTATTATACACAAGTTCATACATATAAACACGAAAGAAATTCATAGCTTAATTTCAACTTTGCTTTATAATGGACATATATTCATATGAAAAAAATAGCTTTAAAAACAAATGTAGTAATAATAAACAAATATATTATGTACATATATTTAATATATAAATATAATATATGTATAACATTAACCCTCGGGTTAATAAATAACGTACGTTAGGTACCTATTTTGCCTAATGAATTCAAAATAATAATTGCTAAAAATGTGTAATATTTTAGGTACCTATTCAAAATGTTGTTTACTTAAAAGACAAGTCCTGTGAGTTCTAGTTAAGAATGGGGCAAACATTTAAAATAAAACTTACGCAACGTTGTATCAGTCAACACTTTTCTAATAATAAAAGGTACAGGTGGGAACAATCTGAGTGTCTCTTTAACGACTCTCTCTAAATACTTTAAGTTACTGAAATCTTCTTTAGCTAGAGGTCTGTTCGAATCACCGAATACTTCCTTGATTCTGTATTAATAAAACAAATTAAATAATATTATTATTTAACAATTACTAGTTTAGATAAATAAATAACAAAAAAAGCTTTAACTTTGTCTTTTTTTTGATGGATGTGAAATGTAGTTCAATAGTCTCCGTTTTGAAAAATGAGTTGTATTAAGTACCAAAGCACTATTATTAATTATCCTAAACGCAGATGTTAATTCGATTTTTAACGTATTTGTAAAATAACAATTCGTATTAATTCGTCGAAATATGTTCCGCAATTTTTTGTACGCTCTATTAGAGAATGTCATTAAGATATGAGCATTGGTTTATAATAAATTTTCTATACATCTATACATACTCCTCATACAGCCTCTCTTGTACTTTGGGATATTTGGCTAATAGTTTCAGTGTATTCCCAATTGCTACAGCTGATGTGTCTGTGGCAGCTATCGTCAACATAAGTATTTCTTCACGCAATTCTATATCGTTGTAACCTCTTTCTCCTCCAGACAAAGATATCAAGAGATCTAGGAAACTCTTTCGTTTATAGTCCTCCAAATCTGAAATTTTTTATTCTAGACGCAATATTCGTTATATTATTGTAATAATATTTGATATCGAAACTCTACTTCATCTAAGTAAACTTCGTTATGGTTTTTTATTTACAAAAAATGTATAAATCTGTATCAGTGAAACATATCTTATGTGTGAAATCTCGTTATCTGCCCACTGTCCCACCAGGGGAGTGAGACAGTGGGCAGATTTACGTCTGTTTCACTGAACATTTTCTTAACAGAAAAATAGGTCTTATGTATCATATCGATATGTAATTACACATTAGGCCCCACAGCTCCAGCGAAACACGCAGATGCATAAACAATTTAGCTTAAATAACATAAAGTCTCTTATCCCCTTATCATCATACCCCACGTATGGGGCAGACGCATTTCACATCTGTTTCACTGATCGATTTTTTCTTTCTGCCAGACCGTTTTATTTATTTTTTTATCTCCACCGGGAATCGAACCCGGACCTACGCGCTTACCATAGGAACAAAGAGGCGGTCAGCTACGGAGGAGGTTAAATATATTTTATACACTTACAGGAACTGGTGTCGGCTTCAGGTTTTGAATTTATTTCATTTCTTAATTCTTTCCGCTTCTTTTGTATTACCTTTAAACAGACCATTATTACATAGGTATATTAGATTCTATTTTTAATGCAAATTCCCTCCTTAAAAACTGCACTCCTTATAAGTTGTTACCATTTTAAAACAGGCGTATATAGTTAGAAATAGAAGGTACGTGTTAAGCGAAGAGGACTGCTCATAAAAACTTACGCCATCTGTAAATCCGTGTAGCACATCTAAGCCTTTTTTTTGTAATGAAGACTGAGGGGAAAGATTGAAGGCCCATTCCGGTTGCAGCCAAAGATGGAAAGCTCTCTTAGTAACAATGTTTAGAAGCGTGTTCAAATGAGATAGAAATGGTAAATTAAGATTTTCTAGAGCTCCCATTTTTACACCCATAGCCGTTTCTGCATAACGAAAAAGTCATACGTTAGTCCAGTTATCCCATCTACAGGATCTAATTGATATCAGACGTTTATGTAGCCATGAGGAATTTATTCCTATTGATAGATTAATTTAGCATATTAAAATGCTGTATTAAACTTAAGAGCTATGATCCTGTAGCAAAACAACAACAAATTAAATATTAATAATTTTAAAAAAAACATTTATATTCTTTCTACATATTCTAAAAATTCTCTTTATCTTGGCATTTACGTACATACGTAATTTAAAGTAGCAATAAAGAAACGCATTCTTAATATACACCTACCACAAACCGAATCGAGAGTGTAGGAAGATAAATACGGCCATAAACTAAATTGTCCTTTCCCAGCTGCGTTTCTTAATGATTCACCCAAACCGTCCGCGTGCTCTGAAAATACCTCCACAAAGTTCTCCACTATTTTTGAACTAAATGCCGGTAAAATAATCTTCCGTCTTCTCCTCCATATTGATACTAAAAAAAATTACTCAAATACTGAACTTTAAAGTAAATTCTATACTTACGTCTAAGTTTTATCAAAGGTATACAAAGATTATTGATCAAAACATGAAAATATGATTTAAGAATATATTCAATGAAACGTTTTTACAAAAACTGCAATGAAAAAATTTGTAAACAGTTCCCACTCGGCATTACATAGCTACGTATTGAAATATAAATTTGATAAGAAAGAAAAATATTAAACTAGTTATATTTAACTACTACCATTTTTAAATAATCCGATGAAAGTAATTTCATCTGGTGTTAAAAATTATTAATTGTTATTAGCTAGATCTATTTTCATTTTCTTTTATAACAAAACTGTTGATAATTGTATATCCTTCGACAGCTTTTAACTTTTTAGTCTTGATATTTTAACTATGAACCGTGAAACTTAACTATTAGGCATTTTAATTTTTTATTTCCACAGTTTATTCTTTTGTCCGACAAAATTAAATAATTTGCCTCTAGTAAAAGTCAAGTAAAAATTGGCTCAGACATAACTTTTTGACAATACTAGACATAACTTCAAAACATCTGTTTTTATGTAAAATCCGTAACTATTCTTATGACGACCGATCGGCGTAGTTGGTAGTGCCTTCTGCATCGAAAGGTCCCGGGTTCGAATCCTGGTAAGTACATTAATTTGTCTGAAGAGCACGAATGTTTGTTTCCGAGTCTTGGTTGTTTATAAACTTATATATGTATTTATTGTGGTCCAGGAATATTCATTCAGTCTTTTTATTTATATATTTGGCACCGCCTTTCAAGGAGCAACATGATAGTTTTATGCGCTTGTTGAATTTTACATGAATTTTATTTATCAACACTATTTACGTCTTTTATTTATAGTAAGTTCATTTATAATGCAAAATTTATTTTTTAATTTTCAGTGCGTTTTGAGGTCGGTTTTATTTTTTTGTTTAAAATTAATTTATATATTACCTATACTTCTTGCAGGCGACTGAAAGGAAAGACAGACTTACCTAATAAGGAACTTTATTTTATACGATACTGATACAGAAGTCTAATATTGAGCCACAATATAATTTGCGATTAGCTAACCGGCTATTCATTTAAATAATTAAATATTATTACATAAAGAGCCTCGTGGCTAAGCGCTCTTATAAGCCTATCGCGGAGACTGAGATATCGGGTTCAATACAATTTATAATTTAATTTATATTCGGTCTTTAGTAAAGCTGCCACTTGCCGGACGGGTGTCACAAGAGGCGCGGAGGAGGGGTTGAATTTCTACAGGCTTGCCTGAAGAAACCCACCTGTAGCGATAGGCTGTGACTGAGAGGCCTAAAAATGACATCTAAAGATGAGGGAACCCACCGCGATTATATTACCAAGAAAACCACCACATCAATGTCATACAGAAGGAAGGTCACACCACCATGCGTGACCA
Source organism: Aporia crataegi (assembly GCA_912999735.1). Taxonomy (NCBI): domain Eukaryota; kingdom Metazoa; phylum Arthropoda; class Insecta; order Lepidoptera; family Pieridae; genus Aporia; species Aporia crataegi. Next base: position 2,980,023 of record OU538742.1, read on the forward strand.
GGTCACGACCCTCATCAATGAGGAAGATGACGCGATAGATTACATAAAAAGTAGGCAATTATCCTGGAAGGCTTCTGATTAACAGATTATTTTCTTCAATCTAATTATAAGACATATTGAAACACTTTTTTAAATGTGTCAACGATTTTTTACATACCTGGAGCGAAAATGCTTCCATTACCAGTTACTTTTCTTATAAATCTGTGCAAATCATCCTTTTCCATACACGTCTTTAATATCATTTCCAAATCCACTGGATCCACAAGCACTATAAATAATACCTATACGTGTTTAATTATTTTAACAGAAATTTATTATATTTAAAACAATTTATTCAAATTTTCGCATAATTTATGAACATACTTATTTAAGTAATTCAGTTTTTACAGTATGGCTTAATTATGCATCATGATATTATTATACAAAGTAATCTATTAACATAAAATAGTACATTATAATACATGTGTAATGTTGTAAAAGTGAGTCGTAGTAAGGAAAATATTAAAAATCTAAGTAATAATACTCAAAGCTTGGTCTATGAAACGTATTTTTAATTAAAAGTTGAAATTAGGTTAATATTAGTAGAGCAATGTCGAATGACAAACTATGAATTTGTGTCTCAGACTCTAAATAAGACGGAACAAAAATCTATTTCCGTCGATTCAAACAAATTAGCACAAGAACAAATTATAAAAGTAGGTCACTTCACTTTACAATTTACTTTTTGTGACTTTCTTTTTATTTTATTTACATAAAACACACTTACATGACATCAAAAGTATTATATTATAGTATATTAGTACGTTACGAAATATTACAATTTACTTACCGAAATATAAAATATGGGCGAGCCATCCTCGCATCGACCCACCTTTTTCCATGGAAGCATAACTAAAATGCTGTAAACTTTTCATGATATCTGAAAATAAGTTATAGGCGTTCAATAATTCTATTTTCATCAGACATTACTTCCATCACAAGATTGATATATATTTTTTTCGAAAACAAATGCTTCCGTTCTAGGGATTTGTTTTCTTTCGGGTTCGCGTCTTTACCCGTGCCTAGGTGTATAGTTAAAGATTACACGATTTTTTGAGATAGTTTGGCTGTTTTGAAATCTGTTGAAATTTTCAAAGCCAAAGAAACTTGCAAGAAGCAGATAATGATCACTTAAAATAATCTTAAATCATTTAATTAATTTAATTTTTGTTATAACATTCATATGTTTTGTCATCAACAACAAAAGCAGTTTTTAAGTAATTACGACCTAAATATTATTAACTTATCACCACTCATAAACAATGGTGAATGAATTAGTTAAAACAGTTTTTTTAGGTAAATGTGTATGGTAGACTTATAACTTTTAATTCTCGACTTACCCTCAGTATTTCCTAGAAAATAATGAGCCACGCCTATAACTGGTAACTCTTCATCTGGCCCAGGTATAAGCGATGCTAATTTCTTCATTCGCCTCCTTCTTATTTGGAAGTAGGCAATCCATAACATAATAAAGAATATAAGCAAGTAGAGAATCATTTTTATCAAACCAAACGCATGAATAGCGAGTGCGAGAATGGCGATATACAGTCGTTTTTTAGATACATATGGGTATGAGGAGGGGGGGGGGGGACGTTTCGAGCACGCGATTGGTTCGCCAGACGACCCTTGCCGCCCGCAAAATGTTTACTTTCCCCGCGCTCGCGCGTACACTTCAAGACAATGAAATTGAGTTGTTTGTTGAGTTGTTATTTTGATATTTTTATTGTTTTCTGTTTTGATTGAACTTTTTATTCGAAAATGCCATGTGAAAATTCGTTATATAACTAAGGCGAGCGAAAATAACTAATTAAATACCAACATTTCATTTCAAAATAAATTTCAAGTTAAACTGATTGTTATATTTTACTAGCTTTATTGTACTTGTTTTAAGATGTTTTAATCATTGTTAACCCTAGACAACTAACCTTCGTATATTATATTAAAATAACAGGGATCATTTCTGTTGCCCGTAAGTGTACATGCGCAAACTTTCCCTCACATTAGGCTTAAAAAACGTTTCATTGGCTTTAGTTAGAAAATTTCATTTTTCGGAAATCTGGAATAATATTTACTATTACTGTATAACATAACATTCAAAATAAAGTATAAATAAGCATAAGGCAATGTTCAATAAAATATGTAGAAAGTACTTAATTTTAAAACAATATTTTTAAAATGTTAACAAAGTCTTGATTATTACCATACAAACAAAAATTCGACTCTATTCATTTTTATGTTCTAATTTAGAAATCTTTCATCGCCTTTGACACATATAAATAGCGTAACGCGAGAGTAATAGACAACCGCGCGAGATAATAATACAAATAATTTTCCTAAAATCATATTTTTTGTAAATTTGAAAGTGAATTTAGCTTAACAAAAATACAAACTTGCGCATATGCCTAACATTCATAAAGATTTTCGTTGACTTAGATTTTGTTTGTGAGACTGTTGTTGAATTAATTAAATAGTGAATGGATAAAGGACGTAATCACATCTTTTTTCTATATAATAGAGATGGATTGATTCAAGATCCGAACTCACAAACCCAACCAAAACATTCTTGCAGTTTACATTAAATTTACGTATTTTACATTTCCGTAAAAACTATAGTACAAAAGGATTCTAGTTCTGTATCAACCGCCCACTCGTTAGAAATAAATCTATAATGCAACATAACATAACTTAATTACAATAACTACATATAATAACTTGCCTTGCTTACATGCTACGAATACATTTTTTCGGCCCCTTTTGTTACTTATCTAACGCCCTAAGATGTTTTCCCATTATACTCTACTGTCTTTATCAAAATATCGGTCTATTTTAGTTGATTAGTTCTACTAGTTGATTTTACTCATTTAAGATGGTTTTGGCTACGTTCGATTTTTTTATAAATATTTCGAACACACCCAGAGCGATTAAAAGGAAGAGAATAAAATGTACAAGTTTTATTTAAATAATTATAGTTAATTTACCAACCATGTAAAATGATGATTTCCTATAGTGTCAGATGAGTACATTCATCAGTTCAGATCAGTTCGGAACTAGGTTTCATTATTGCTGTGCCCTTGATATCGAAACTTTGACATTTAGTTTAGGTTAATTTTATGACTCATATTCATAGTCTGTTATGTAGTAAAATGTAAATTTAAATGCAAATTTAGGTTAATGAAGTATACTTTTGATAGAAGGTTTATTTTTCAAGTTAAGTTGAAGTGCTGCCAATGCATTATGCTCCATATTTTACATACTATAAGGTTAAAGCAAGTTTATTCTCAAAAAGTTACTCTCAAACTCCGCTAAATATACGGTGAGCCAGTGTTGATTTGAATGCACCAAGTTGTACATATTCTACAAATTTGGGGGCTTGACAATGTTTCTATTAGTCTCTAGTTCGTTTTTCCAGGGCCACTTGGTAGCCATCAACATCCTTCATCATGATGTCCAGTTTTACCCTCATACTTGGTGCAGGACTGGTTTCCTCTTCCCCAACGACCCGGTATTTCCTGATCACACCAGTTATTGCTGTTTTAACCAACATCAAAGCGTATTGAGATCCTATAATTTTATTTACAATAACTGAATTTTAAAACAATAGTTGAATTTAAATACAATAGTTGAAATTAAATAAAGAGAATAAATGAAGAATAACGGGACAGAAACAAAAACAAAGCATAAAATATAAAAATATCAAATTAACAGAAGTAATCTTTTATAACTATCTACGTCTGGTTGTTTATAATAAATCAAACGTATAAACGTTATTTAACTGTCATAAATATCTCAAACGCTCTCTCTAAACTATCATACTTTTAAATGAAACAAAATACTGAACACCAGTCAAAAGAACATTAACTAAAGAACTGTCCTGACATTTTGGCAATATTGTGAAACATTACCAAAACCCATAACAAATCATTAACTGTGGGTTATCTAACTGTTACCTTATTTTAGGTTTAGGTTAAATAAAATAAAATTACTGAAACCAATCAAGTCAAACCAAACTTTTTAATTAGATTTGTTTTTGCTTACCTACACAATTCCTCGGCCCATTGCTAAAAGGCATGTAACTACAAGAATTCTTTATATTATATCGCTCGGGTAAAAATCTGTCTGGGTCAAAATTTTCAGCATCGGATCCCCAGTATTTGGGGTCTCTGTGAACTCCCCAAATCGATACAATCACACCTGATCGCGCCGGCAAGACTTTTCCTGATGCTAAAAAGAAGTGCCTTTTCACATGTACCGGTTGCCGGCCGGCGGCGTATGGTCATGTACATTAGCTTTCACACGTACCGGCCGACAACAACCGGTTGACGGCTGCCGGTTATTCGGCGGATGCATAGTGTATGGAAGACGAAGCATGCTTTCATACGCACCGGCGGCCAGTCACCCGGGTACAATCACAGCGAGAATACAATTTCTCGTCTTTAAATTTATTAGCAACTATTTGTTCACGCTCTATTTTTAAAATTAAATTAAATATGCTCAGTCACTTCGCGACTGTACTCGCGTCGACGGTAAAGACGCTACTGCCAGGTCTTGTGAAAGCAATGTGTTTAGCCAGACAGTCTACCTTGCTAACCCGGCAACCGGAACATGTGAAAAGGCACGAACTGTTTAAATTGATAAATTCTTAGGTTTCTTATTATTTTTGTTTTCGTTCTATCAGTTTTTGTACTTCTTGTATCGGAATTTCATATACATACATGTACACACATTTTTGGTCGGAACGACTATGAAATAAATTAAATATAAACTACGTTTTTAGCATTTACACTGAAGCTAAGTTTGAACTTTAAAGACTGAAATGACTACTTCTCTCTTATGATATAAATAAAAATGAGACTGATTATCTCTGATATATCTGATATCTGATTATATATATATATATATATACTATATATATATATATTATATCATCAGAAAAACCCATTTCTATATCTATTTCACTCATCACTTTCTTTACAGGTCACCTACCTATCAGCCTTATGTGCCTACCCAACCTAAACATTCATTTGTTTTCCAGGGATTCGACCCAGGGCCTCCGCTGCAATACGCAGACGCGTAAACTCAGCCACGGAGGCGGTTATGTACATAAGTATATTAAATATATAAAAAATAAAATATATGTATAACATTGACCCTCGAATTAAACATTTTTATATTTTGCCTAATGAATTCAAAATAATGACTAAAAATGTTTATTAAATTAGGTATCCAAAATGTAATTTACAAAACACATTGCTGCCAACATTAAAAATAATACTTACGCAACGTTGTATCAGTCAACACTTTTCTAACAATAAATGGTGCCGGTGGGAACAATCTAAGGGTCTCTTTAACGACTCTCTCTAAATACCTTAAGTTATTTAAATCTTCCTTAACTAGAGGTCTGTTCGAATCACCGAATACTTCCTTTATTCTGTATCAAGAAAACAAATTAAATAATATTATTATTTTGCTTTATATAACAATTACTAGTTTAGATAAATAAATAACTGAAAACCTCAAAAAAGGCTTTAACTTTGCCATTAGTTTTTTGATGGATGTGAAATGTGGATTATAGTTCTATAGTCTTTGTTTTGTGATAGATGTTGTAATAAGTACCAAATCACTATTTATAATTATCCTACACGCAATTTCATTAATAACGTATTTTTAAAATAACAATTGATAGTGTTTCGTCGCCATTTTTAAGAAATCTGAAAATAATTTCCACAATTTTGTACGCTAAGGGAATCTCATTAAAATATGAGCATTGGTTTATAATAAATTTTCTATACATCTACACATACTCCTCATACAGACTCTCTTGTACTTTGGGATATTTGGCTAATAGTTTGAGTGTAGTCCCAATTACTATAGCTGATGTGTCTGTGGCAGCAACCGTCAACGTAAGCATTTCTTCGCGCAATTCTATGTCGCTGTAACCTCTTTCTCCCCCAGAATAGAATATCAAGAGATCTAGGAAACTCTTTCGTCTGTAATCCTCCAAATCTAAAAATTTTTTATTCTAGATGCAATATTCATAGTGTTATAGTAATAGTCTTCGATTTAGAAAGTAAGTGCAATGAACTAAAACCTACTTCATTTAGGTAAAACTCGTTATGATTTTTTTATTTAAAAAAGATTATAAATCTGCATTAATGAAACATAATTTAGTATGTGTGAAATCTCGTAACCGCTAGTGGGGCAATAAGCAAACATACTCGTATTTCATTTGCGTCCGTTTCACTGAACATTTTTTTTTACAGGAAAGTAAGTTATCAGTATCCTGTGCCTACCCAATCGAAGCTTTAATTGTTCTTCGGAGATTCGAACGTAGTGTATGCGTAAACCACTTAGCTACGGACAGAGTTAAATATATTTAAGCAATTTATCAATTTACTATTAACAAAAATAATAGGAAACATACTAAACATTAATACACTTCGCCCAATGACTTTTCTATTTACTCGAAATACTTAACCACTACTCAATTGGACAGATTTTCTCCTTCTAAAAAGCACTCAATAATGCACTTTTAAGAATAACTGTAGAGTTTTCTTCTAAGAGCGACTGTTGAATAATGACTGCCAACCGTGTAATAGGTGGTCACAGGCCCCGAGGGACCCATGCTCTGGCTTGGTCGGCCTTGCGGCCCTGCAAGTAGACTAGGGTCCGCGCCCTGTGAATACAGAGCGGTTATATGGGCGGGCCTAATATAGCCCTAAGAAGGGGGCCGAGGAGATCAAGCTCACTCGGCCCGTGATGAAAGTCCGAGAATGTGAATGACTATGAAGAACGAGAATGTGTAATGACTGCCAGCAACCACGCCCGCTTTTTATGTTAGCTGTGAGTCAATCTTCACGCCTGATACAGAGTGGCACGGCTAGCATGCGCACCTGTTAACGAACACAAAACCCCGACCAGTATTCATGACATCAGCCGACCGAACAAATATATTTTTTCATTATATTTTAAACCACTTACGGAAATTGGTATCAGCTTCAGGTTTTGAATTTTTTTCATCTTTTAATTCTTTCCGCTTCTTTTGTATGACCTTTAAATAAAACATGATTAAATAGATAGATTAAATTATATTTTTACTTTAAATGTAATTTCCTTCCTTAAAATGTAAACTTACAAGTTGTTGCTATTTCAATATTATAACAATTTTTTTTTCGCAAGGTTTCTTATAGTCCAGTATACATTTAGTATACTTAGTATATAAGTATAGTAAGTAGCGTATATGTAAAAATAGAAGGCATAATATGTCAGTTGTTTACGAGTTAAACGAAGAGAACTGGTCATAAAATTAATAACTTACGCCATCTGTAAATCCGTACAGCACATCTATGCATTTTTTTTGGATTGAAGACTGAGGGAATAGATTGAAGGCCCAGTCCGGTTGCAGCCAAAGGTGGAAAACTCTTTCACAAACAACGTTCAGAAGCATGTTCAAATGAGAAAGGAATTTTAAATTAGGATTTTCTAGAGCTCCCATTTTTACACCCATAACCGTTTCTGCATAACGAAAAAGGCATATGTTAGTCCAGCTATCCCATCTATAGGATCTCATTGATATGTTATGTTGTAAGTTTACGTAGCCATGAGAAGTTTATTCGTATTGATAGTTTAATTTAGAATATTCTTAACAAGTTACAATCATTTATCCATCAACAATTCTGGAGTCGGGAAACACTGTATTGCTATATTATGACGTATGAAACTTAAGAGACTTTTCAGAAAACGTCGTTTAGAGGCGTAAGACAGCTATGATTAAGCGCGGTGATCCTGTAGCAAAACAACAACAAACAGCCGAAAACAACTTAAACTTATACTTCTCGTATTTGTTTATGTCTATTTTTCCGGAATTTATATTAATTCTAAATATTCTAAGAATTTTCTTAATATTGGCAGATACGCAACGTAAGATTAAGTACATACGTAATTTAAAGTAGCAGTAAAGAAACACATTTTTGCTATAGGTACACCTACCACAAACCGAATCGAGTGTGTAGGAAGATAAATACGGCCATAAACTAAATTGTCCACTCCCAGCTGCGTTTCTTAATGAATCACCCAAATTGTCTGCTTGCTCCGAAAAAACCTCCACAAAGGTCTCCACTATTTTTGGACTGAACGCCGGTAAAAGAATCTTCCGTCTTTTCCTCCATATTGATACTAAAAAAATATTCTAATACTAAACTTTAAAGTGAATAATATAATCTAAGTTAAATCAATTTAAGACAAGAATTTACATTCAAATAATAAAATATTATAACATAAAGAGCCTCCTGGCTAAATTTGTCAACGATTTTGTTCATACCTGGAGCAAAAATTCCTCCATTACCAATGATATTTCTTATAAATCTGTGCACATTATCCTTTTCCATACACGTCTTTAATATCACTTCCAAATCCACTGGATCCACAAGCACTATAAATATTATAGATATATAATTATTTTCACATGAATTTATTATATTTTTAACAATTTATTAAAGTTATTCGCAAAACGTATGAACATACTTTTTTAATTATTTAAGTTCACACAGTTTTTACAATATGACTTCATCATACATCATGATATTACTATACAAAATAATGTATTAACATAAAATAGTACATTTTGATACAAGCGTGTATGTTGGTGATAACCGCTGAGGCAGTATTTAGATCCGAGCCGAAGTAAGAAAAATGATACAAATCTACATCACAATCATAAAATCATAAATTACAATCAATTGAAATTAGGTGAATATTAGTAGAGCAATGTCGAACGATAAACTATGAATTTGCGCCACGGACTCTAAATAAGACGGAACAAAAATCTATTTCCGAGGTTCGATTCAACAAAATTACATAACAAATCGTTACAGTAGGTACCTTTTTTTTAATTTATTTTTCACCATAAATAGAAAATAAATTTACTTAACCATATAAACTATCGAAAGCTCAATTGGTTTATTAGTAGTTTATTTCGCCGTCTTTTCGACGTTACATTTGATATAATATTATACCTACACTAATAAAAACACAATTCTACTGCATTGATAAGCAACAACTAGGACACATATTCCCCATTATTGTCCATCAATGTAGTGTTTTTTAACATGACGTTTATATTTCTCTGAGTACCCTGGTACTAGGTAACAAAATTGTCTGGTAAACTATTTAATATATTGGGCAGCATATATTCCCACGTCCTTTTCCCATATATATTTATATATTTAAGTAGGCACAATATACTTTTTAATATAGGTAACTTATCTTAGTTTCTCATTCCTTATATTTTGCTTTAATGCCTCATATTTCTGTAGATTTTCACCCAACACACCCATGTCGATCTTATCATAGACGTTGCTTATTTTACAAAATTTAAATAGTTCATCATAGTTGTCTTTATATTTCTTTTTTATGATTTTTGTTACAATAGTTTTTAATATTTTTAGCTGTAGGTTATAGATTGTTTGTATGTATGTTTTATATGCTCTTCCATAGCTGGTAATACCGTAATTTATAATACAATCTGCAAATGACAAATATACTAGTCTAAGTGTTTTATATGGTAATTTGTATTTTAAAGGATAGTTTTGCTAAGACTGCTCTTAATTTATTTGCAGTATATTCTATATGAGGTCGCCAGTTAAAAAATTGATCTATGATAAGATCCAGATAAATATGCTGGGGACGATCTCTAGGCTACAACATAGTTGCGTCGGTATGTAGGCATGTGTGCTCGTGAGCTATGTTGCATGCTGTAAATTGTAATGTTCATTTTTGTACGTGGAGTTCTTATATGTACAAGTTTTGTCTTACTGTAGTTTATGACTAAGCCTACGTCATGAGCCCACTTACACAAAAGGTTAAAATTGTTTTGCAATTAGTTTTGAGCTACATCTAAATCCTTATAAGTCATTAGACAGGTGTCGTCGGCAAACTGGTACACACTGGTACACCTAAGTTTATTAATAAAATATCACTTTACAATTTAATTTTTTTGACTATCTTTTTTTCATTTACATCATAAGTATTATATTTAATTTTATGACATTTTGTAGGTTTTAGTTGGTTTAACAAAATATTACAATTTACTTACCAAAATATAACATATTCCCGAACCATAGTCGCATTGACCCACCTTTTTCCATGGAAGCATAACTAAAATGCTGTAAACTTTTCATGATATCTGAAAATAAGTTATAGGCGTTCAATAATTCTATTTTCATCAGACATTACTTCCATCATAAAATTGTAATATTTTTTTCGAATACAAATTCTTCCGTTCCAGGGATTTGTTTTCGTTCGTATTCGCTCTACGACTTTAAATTTGACTTAATTCAACATAAAACCAAAAACTTTCAAAACGTGAGCCTATTTTCAACTGAATTCAAAAATGGAGGAGGATTTCGAATAGAACGTAAGTTTACATGTGGTGGTGAAGTCCCGTATCCCCTAGTGGGGTATGGGGCATATGCATTTCACATCTGTTTCACTGATCGATTTTTTCTTTAGGGGCAAGTAGGTGATCAGCCTTCTATGTCCTGCCAGACCGAGTTTTTTTATCTCCACCGGGAATCGAACCCAGGACCTCTCGGTTGTAATGCTTACGCGCTTACCACTAGACCAAAGAGGCGGTCTAAGTTTACATGCTCTTCTTAAATTGAAAAAAATATATATTTAATGTAGTTAAAATTAAAAATAATGTAATGTGGTGTAATTTAAAAGTTTAAGTAAAAAGGGGCTTATTTCCACAACTAGACGACTACAATGTGCCTATTTTGCGTAATAAGGTGTAATTTAAACTAAATTATTGAATTAAATCAACAAAATAAGAACAATAAAAATAAGAATAAAAACTATAATCTGACTCCAAAGTGCACTATAAATTAACTATTTAATCAGGGATAATAATTTTACAAATACATACAATATTTGGAAATGCCTGCCTAGGTGTAAAGTTAAAGATTTTATGAACTTCTGTTATATAGTTAAGCAGATAATGATATTGAAATAAAGGATTATATTAATTTAATTTTTGTTAATAATTATATACCTACATCGTATAATATTTTCTCATCAACAACAAAAGCAGTTTTTAAGTAATTACTAAATATTAAATTATCGCTTTTTCACAATAAGACTAAGGTATTTATGAAGTAGAAATAATATTACCTACTTAAGTCAACCTTTAGCATTCCTTTTCACGTTTATAAACTATGGTGAATGAAATAGTTAAAATAATTTTTTAGTTGTATATGGCAGACTTCAAACTTTTAATTCTCGACTTACCCTCAGTATTTCCTATAAAACGATGGGCCACGCCTATAAATGGTAACTCTTCATCTGGCCCAGGTATAAGCGATGCTAATTTCTTCATTCGCCTCCTTCTTATTTGGAAGTAGGCAATCCATAACGTAATAAAGAATATAAACAAGTAGAGAATCATTTTTATCAAACCAAACACATGACTAGCGAGTTTAAGTACGCGGCTGACACTCGCAGCTCTGAAAATACGCTCCTTTGTAATATTTAAATATATAAATTATTAGTATAAATTAACCGTGTGCGTTTCTAGTGTCATAATAAGGTTGAGGGGTTCATGGAACTAACAACCTTCAGCGTGCTTGTTGTGAAGCTAAATCATGCAGAAAGTAATTTCACGTCGACTTACGGCATCTATGTAAATAAGGCGTAAAAAATTGTTTTCGGGTAATTAATTGAGCATTACCATCGAAAGTGATTCAGTTTTCGTTTTGACGTCTTTCGGGATCATCTCAATTGGAAAACCTCAATAACATAGTTATTATTTATTTACTAACACTTCGTTATAGTTACAATATAATACAAAACTCTTTCAGGCAACCCAACGAGGAAAATAATAAAGGGAAGTGCATGAAGTACGAAAACTACTAATAACTATAACTAAAACCTTAACAATAACAAATAAAATATTTTACTTATTTCAGATGGGTTTGATTATTTTATAAATATTTCGAACCTAGATCGATTAAAAGGAGGAGAAGAGTATTTATATAAGTTTTATTTAAATAATTATAGTTAATGCAACTACCTACTATGTACAATAATGATTTTCTTTAGTGTCACCTGGTGGGAAAAAATATTTCGGATCTGGGTTTCGTTATTGCTGTGTCTCATGACTATGCATAAAAAGTGAAGTCCCGTGTCCCCTAGTGGGGTATGGGGCAGATGCATTTCACATCTGTTTCACTGATCGATTTTTTTCTTTAGGGGCAAGTAGGTGATCAGCCTTCTATGCCCTGCCAGACTGAGGTTTTTCTTTTATCTTCACTGGGAATCGAACCCAGGACCTCGCGGTTGTAACGCTTACGCGCTTACCACTAGACCAAGAAGGCAGTCCATATTCATGCATACCTATATATAATAATAAAATGTACATTTAAATGCAAATTTAGGTTAATGAAGTATACTTTTGATAAAAGGTTTATTTTTAAGTAAAGTTGAAGAGCTGACAATGCATTAGGCTCCATATTCCACACGGTTAAAGAAATTTATTCTCAAAAACTTACTCTCATACTCCGCTAAATATACGGCGAGCCAATGTTGATTTGAATGCACCAAGTTGTACAAATTCTACATATACTACACGCGTGATTATCTGAGCCATGGAGTTTAATTAATAGAAACTTGTACTGTGTATGTGAAGTTATACCATAACTAAGTATGTGGTTTGTTCACAGAAAAACTAGTTTACCTTCATTTCGAATTGGTTCAATATTACAACATTTACATTGAATCAGACTTATTTATTGTAAAGTATTATTATTTTCTAAATATTACATTCTATTGTATTATAATATTGCGTCTTTAAAATTTAAGTTTTTCGTGCATAAAATTAAATTATGCAACATACATCATAATATTGTTAACAATAAGTTAAATGTCATATTGTAACCCAAAGTAACTGAAAATAACTTGGTTTCAAACCGCTTACGGAGCAAATTTTATGCCAAAACAGATTTAAAAAATCTTGAATATTATTTTTTAACCTACTGCTTATTACAAATTTTAGGGCTTGATAATGTTTCTATTAGTCTTTAGTTCGTATTTCCAGGGCCACTTGGTAGCCATCAACAGCTTTCATCATGATGTCCAGTTTTACCCTCATACTTGGTGCAGGGCTGGTTTCCTCTTCCCCAACGACCCGGTATTTCCTGATCACACCAGTTATTGCTGTTTTGACTGACATCAAAGCGTACTGATATCCTGTAATTTTAAATGCAATAGTTGAATTTAATTACAATAACTGTTATTAAAGAGAACTAATGAAGAATAGCGGGATCAATATGTATATATAGAAAATTAACACAAGTAAAGATAATATTTTATAACTGTTTACGTCTGGTTGTTTATAATAAATCAAACGTATAAACGTTATTTAACTGTCATAAATATCTCAAACGCTCTCTCTAAACTATCATACTTTTAAATGAAACAAAATACTGAACACCAGTCAAAAGAACATTAACTAAAGAACTGTCCCGACATTTTGGCAATATTGTGAAACATTACCAAAACCCATAACAAATCATTAACTGTGGGTTATCTAACTTTTACCTTATTTTAGGTTTAGGTTAAATAAAATAAAATTACTGACACCAATCAAGTCTAACCAAACTTTTTAATTAGATTTGTTTTTGCTTACCTACACAATTCCTCGGCCCATTGCTAAAAGGCATGTAACTACAAGAATTCTTTATGTTATACCGCTCAGGTAAAAATCTGTCTGGGTCAAAATTTTCAGCATCGGGTCCCCAGTATTTTGGGTCTCTGTGTACTCCCCAAATCGATACAACCACACCTGATCCCGCCGGCAAGACATTTCCTGATGCTAAAAATAATAATAAAGATATAAATTATTATTGTTTTTTGTCAAATTTCTTGTATCACTCTTAAAGTTAAGGCTGCTAAATGCAGCTTTTTTTGTTTAAGTTTCTTTGTATTAAATGTCACATGTTTACATGACAACGACGACCTTTAGGTCATCGTTCCTGGTTGAAACGACTGTTAAATAAATTAAATAAGCTAAGTTTGAACTTTAAAGACTCTTAAATGACGACTTCTCTCTTACGATATGAATGAAAAAGAGACTTAATGTCAGCAGATAACATCTAGGCTAAGATTGGGTAAATGAAACAGCCATATCTGTAGATATAACGTGCCTGCCTCAGTTTTGCAGTCAGTTGAATACTGATTATATGATTATTATAGAATATAACTAAATATTATATTAGAAAAAGTAAGAAGCATGAACCGGAAATGCTTAGTGACGGCGGTGATGTACCTACATAAATCGCGCTATCAAATTTATTTTATATAAACACGAAAGAAATTCATAGAGCATGAACTTTGCTTTATAATGTGTAGTCATGTGAAAAAATATTTTTAAAAACAAATGAAGTAATTAGAAATTAATGAATTCAAAATAATTGCTAAAAACGTGTAATATTTTAGGTATTCCAAATATTTTTTACTTAAAAATCAAGTCCTGTGAGTTCAAGTTAAGCATAGGGCAAACACATTGCTGCCAACATTAAAAATAATACTTACGCAACGTTGTATCAGTCAACACTTTTCTAATAATAAAAGGTACCGGTGGGAACAATCTGAGGGTCTCTTTAACGACTCTCTCTAAATACTTTAAGTTACTCAAATCTTCTTTAACTAGAGGTCTGTTCGAATCACCGAATACTTCCTTGATTCTGTATTAACAAAACAAAATAATAATATTATTATTTTACTTTACATAACAATTAGTTTAGATAAATGAATAACTACTGAAAACCTCAAAAAAAAAATGCTTTGACTTTGTTGTTGTTTTTTTTTGGATGGATATGAAATGTGGGATTGGTGGATTATAGTTCTATCGTCTTAGTTTTGTGATAGGTGTTGTATTAAGTACCAAATATATTGTCCTAAACGCAGATATTAATTTGATTAAGGCGGACTTGTTCGAAACTTTTGGGTTTTTTAACAACTGTATCTCTACTGATAAGTAAAAGTTGCACGAATAATTGTTTTTTTATTAAACTTGAACATATATCTTAGAGCTTTGTTGAGATAGAAACGTGAATAACAATAATTTTCTCGATAAAAAAAATCATAAAGTTGACACTAAATCGATATTTCAAACGGTTGGTACTAAGAGGTTTCTTTTTGAAATAATGTCAAAGTAATATGAAAAGATAGAGCTTTTTATTTACTAAGGAATTGTAAAAAAATATATTAAAATTTAGTTATTCTTCATGCCTGTGAAAGAAAACTATCAAAATCTATCCGTTCAGGCGCTCGCACCGAGTGGCCACGGGCCAGTGCCCATCGAGCCGTCTTCGAGGTTGGATGTACGCCATTCGTCTCCCAAAATTCCCCCCACGTTTCAAATCGGTGCAGGTTTCAAATGGAGGGCTGAGGTAGCGCGAAATACCTAAACTTCTTGAATAATCTCGCCTTAATAACGTATTTTTAAAATAACAATTAATAGTGTTTCATCGAAATTTTTGAGATATTGGAATATATGTTCCACAATTATGGGCGATAAGAGAATGAATGTCATTAAAATATGAGCATTGGTTTATAATAAATTTTCTAAACATCTATACATACTTACTCCTCATACAGCCTCTCTTGTACTTTGGGGTATTTGGCTAATAGTTTTAGTGTATTCCCAATTGCCACAGCTGATGTGTCTGTGCCAGCCACCGTCAACGTAAGCATTTCTTCGCGCAATTCTATGTCGTTGTAACCTCTTTCTCCCCCAGAAAAGGATATCAAGAGATCTAGGAAACTCTTTCGTCTGTAATCCTCCAAATCTGAAAATTTTTATTCTAGATGCAATATTTGTAATGTTATTGTAATAGTCTTCGATTTCGAAAGTAAATACAATTACGTAATATGAGTGTGATTCGAAAACTACTTCATCTACATAAAACTCGTTAAGATTTTTTATTTACAAAAAATTATTAAATCTTCATCAGAGAACATATCTCATCAGTATCAGTATTCTGTGCCTACCCAATCGAAGCAATAATTGTTCTCCCGGGATTCTAACGCAGATGCCTAAACCACTTAGCTACGGAGGGGGATTAATATATTTTATACACTTACGGAAATTGGTGTCAGCTTCAGGTTTTGAATTTTTTTCATCTTTTAATTCTTTTCTCTTCTTTTGTATTACCTTTAAATAGACCATTTTTACATAGATAGATTAGATTATATTATTAATGTAAATTTTTTCGTAAAAAGTACCGGTACATACAAGTTGTTGCTATTTCAATAATATTGTTTTTTGCAAGGTTTCTTATAGGCAAATCTTTCAAAAAATCTTCTTCGATAGTACATACATAGTTAGAAATAGAAGGCATATGTTACCTAGTTGTTTATGAGTTAACCTAGGAGGACTGCTCATAAAATTAACAACTTACGCCATCTGTAAATCCGTACAGCACATCTATGCATTTTTTTTGTATTGAAGACTGAGGGAACAGATTGAAGGCCCAGTCCGGTTGCAGCCAAAGGTGGAAAATCCTCTCACAAATAACGTTCAGAAGCGTATTCAAATGAGAAAGGAAAGGTGAATTAAAATTTTTTAGAGCTCCCATTTTTACACCCATAGCCGTTTCTGCATAACGAAAAAGTCATATGTTAGTCCACCAGTTATGTATTAATTATGACAGGATCTAATTGATATCAGAAGTTTAGGTAGCTATGAGGACTCTTATTCCTATTGATGGGTAGATTAATTTAGCATATTCTTAACAAGTTACAATCATTTACCCATCAATCAATTCTGGAGTCGGTATTGCTATATTATGACGTATGAAACTTAAGAGACTTTTCAGAAAACGTCGTTTAGAGGCGTAAGACAGCTATGATTAAGCGCGGTGATCCTGTAGCAAAACAACAACAAACAGCCGAAAACAACTTAAACGTTATACTTCCCGTATTTGTTTGTCTATTTTCTGGAATTTATTTTCTTTCTAAATATTCCAAAAATTCTCTTAATATTGGCAAATACGTACTACGTAAGATTAAGTACATACGTAATTTAAAGTAGCAGAAAAGAAACACATTTTTGCTATCGGTACACCTACCACAAACCGAATCGAGAGTGTAGGAAGATAAATACGGCCATATACTGAATTGTCCACTCCCAGCTGCGTTTCTTAATGAATCACCCAAATTGTCTGCTTGCTCCGAAAAAACCTCCACAAAGGTCTCCACTATTTTTGGACTGAACGCCGGTAAAAGAATCTTCCGTCTTTTCCTCCATATTGATACTAAAAAAAATTTCTTCAATACTTGTGACTGTGATTCTTTGTAGGTAATCTTTTATAAAAACATTAAAACTAAAAAAAAGTAGGAAATCATTCTGAAAATGTGTCTGATTTACAGATTATTTTCTTCAATCTAATAATAAGACATATTGAAACACTTTTTAAAATGTGTCAATGATTTTTTACATACCTGGAGCGAAAATGCCACCATTACCAATTACATTTCTTATAAATCTGTGCAAATCATCCTTTTCCATACACGTCTTTAATATCATTTCCAAATCCACTGGATCCACAAGCACTATAAATATTATAGATGTATAATTATTTTCACAGGAATTTATTCAAGTTATGAACAAACTTATTTCATTGTTTAAGTTCACACAGTTTTTACAATAGTTATGACTTCATCATGCATCATGATATTTATTTATTTATTAACACTTTGTTGCAATATTTATTATATATAATTATTATACAAAATAACATATTAACATAAAATAGTACATTTTGATACAAGCGTGTATGTTGGTGATAACCGCTGAGGCAGTATTTAGATCCGAGCCGAAGTAAGAAAAAAAATACAAATCTGAGTGTAGGTACTTAAAGCTAGGTTTAAGAAACATATTTTTGATTAAAATTGAAATAAGGTATGTACCTAAATATCAGTAACGACGAATGAGAAACTATGTGCCTAAGAATCTAAATAAGACTGAATAAAAATTTCCGAGGTTTCGATTCAATAAAATCGAACCTTAGTAACGAAATATTACAATTTACTTACCAAAATATAAAAGATGCCCGAGCCATCCTCGCAATAACCCACCTTTTTCCATGGTAACATAACTGAAATGCTGTAAATTTTTCATGATATCTGAAAATAAGTTTAAGGCGTTCATTAATTATATTTTCACCAGACATTACCTCCATCACAAGATTGATATATTTTTTTCGAATACAAATGCTGCTGCTCTAGAGATTTTTTCGTTCGGATTCGCTCTGCGACTAAATTTGTCTAAAGTCGACATTAAACCAAAAATACTCAAAACCATCTATACTATTTTATATAAACTATAAAAGGAACATCAACTGACTTCAAAAAAGGAGGAGAATATCCAATAGAACGTAAATTTACTTGCTCTTCTTAAATTGAATAATTATTGAAGGTGTCATTTAAAATTAAAAATTGAAATTATTGATACAAATCAATGAAATAAAAATAATAAAACTAAAAATAAAAACTATAAACTGACTCCAAAGTGCAATGTAAAGTAATAATTTAATCAGAAATAATAATATTACAAAATATACAATATTTGGAAGTGCCTGCCGAGGTGTTAAGTTAAAGATTTATGATATTTTATTAAAGTTTTGCTCTTGATCTTTGTTGAAATTTTCAAAACCAGAATCTTGGAAGAAGCAGATAATGATCAATTTTTGTTATAAAAATCGTATAATCTTTTGTCGTCAACAAAAAAAGCAGGCTTCATATCTAAGTGGTCTTAAAAGCCTACCGCGAAGCCTAAGGTATCGAGTTCGAGCCCCGGTCCCGAATACAATTTAATTTGTATTTGTATTCGTTCTCTGGTAGGGCTGCCACTTGCCGGACGGGATGTCATAGGTGGCACGGAGGTGTGGTTGAATTTCTACAGGCTTCCCTCAAGAAATTCAACCAAACCGGTTGAAACAAAAAAATTGGGTCTGGAAGAGATCGCTGATTGCAATAAGACCGCCCGTTGCACCCCATTGCGACGAAGTTTTTAAAAAAATAAAATAAAAAGCAGTTTTTAAGTAATTACTAAAAAATATTCACTCATCGCTCTTTCACAATAAGGCTAAGGTATATATCAAGTAGAAATAATATTATCTACTTACCTAAGTCAATTAAGTTCATTTCAATTTAATTTCCTTCCACCTTTATAAACTATGGTGAAAGAAATAGTTAAAATAGTTTTTTTAGTTAGGTAAATGTGTATGGTAGACTTCAAACTTTTAATTCTCGACTTACCCTCAGTATTTCCTAGAAAATAATGGGCCAGGCCTATAACTGGTAACTCTTCATCTGGCCCAAGTATAAGCGATGCTAATTTCTTCATTCGCCTCCTTCTTATTTGAAAGTAGGCAATCCATACCGTAATCAAAAATATAAACAAGTAGAGAATCATTTTTATCGAACCAAACACATGACTAGCGAGTTTGAGTACACGACTTACACTCGCAGCTCTGGAAATATGCTCTTATAATATATAGATTTTCCGTGTACAGCCTGTGCGTTTCTTGTGTCATAATGAGGTTGGAGGGTTCATGGAACTAACAACCTTCAGCGTGCTAGTTATCTAGCTATATCATGCAGAAGTAATTCATAGTCATGTCCTAGTTGTCACGTCGACTTACAGCATCTCTATACGTCATAAAATATTGATTTCGGGAAATTACCTGAGGATCACCAACGTGTGATTTAGTTTTCGTTTTGATGCCGTTCGGGATCGCATCTCAATAGGAAAACCATACTAATTGATTCGAATCGTCAACGGTGAACAAAGAAGACATTAAAAAATTACATGGACAAAGAAGTAGTTGTAAAACAAAAAAACATCACATTCATTGTATTACTTATATTTTTATTATTATAGTTTTGTAGTATTAACAGAATAATTTAGTTATGGTTCATTTGGCACGATCTTACACTTCCATTTTTTGATGTAGGTAAATTCAAGATGTTCAAACGGTGCGGTTATTAAATGGTATGTTAATTTAATTTATATACATTTTTATTAATTTATATTAGAAAAATTCCCTTTAGAATTGGGAAAAATCCAGTTTTTTTTTTTGATCTTTTCAAAAGTAGATAACGCAAACTAACTTGACGGCGGCGTCCGTTTCGTTTATGAAACTACGAGCCTTCTACCGGTCCAACTATTTAACAAAGCATAGGTATCACTAACGGATTATCGGACGAATTAAACGATCTTGAAAGAGCTCAACATCAAACAACGGATGTCCGCGTGTTCTTAAATATTTCGGGCATGTCGCACGGAAACCAGCGGACAATCTGGAAAAGCTCGTGACTGCCTGACATGGCCTTGACACGTCAAGTAGCAAATCCCACTTATATTATAAATGCGAAAGTTTGTGAGGACGTTTGAATGGTTGTGACTCAATCTCACTTTAACGGTAGAACGGATTTGAATGAAATTTGGAACGCAAATATAATATGCTCTGGATTAATATATAGGGTGCTTTTAAATTTTAATATACAGGTAGTGTGTTCCTGTGGGATAATTTAGAGATACGAGTATTCTATTTCCCAACTTCAGTATGAAATTGTTCGGAAATTATACATTGCACATAAAATAAAAGACATCATGTTTTAAGTTATCCTTATAATTTAAAAATTATTTTAAAAAAATAATTTAAAATACCACTTTCATGTCATTTGTATGTATTATTTCATAAAGTTAGTGATACGAGTATTCTATAGGCTATGTAACATTACGTAACGACGAAATTAACGCGGGTGAAACCGCGGGGCAAAACTAGTTGATTAATAAAACTGATTGTATATTAAAAATAATAATAACAAAATTTATCTTAATAATTTGTAGGGTTTATAATTTGTTTTAAGCTTTAACAGATAAGTTAATAATCTATTAAAGGTACTAGGTACCTATTGCAATTTCGTAGTTTCTACTCCTGCCTAATTTTTTTCAGTAACGAATTGTAGTAATATCACAAGGAACGTCAAAACGGAGCGGGATCCCTGAAAATAATAATAAAATACATACTTCTTTATCCTTGAAACAACGTACATATTAGAATTGTTTATTACATTTTAAAACCACACTTTGTATTCCTAAACAGTCCTATCTTAAAACAAGCGGTGAAAAATGTAACGCAACTCAAGGAAACAACAGGAAAAAAGACAATAAAATTCCATTAATCGCAAATAGACTGCATTAAAATGCTAAGAAAGAAATTATAATAGCCTTGTTGTGTATTTCCTGTTCGTCGGAGTATAATAAAAGCTTAGTTCTATATTATTCTTGGTAGCTCCTAGAGATCAAAATCACGTATAAATACAAAGTAAGTACAAAAAAAAATACGCGAGCAGCCACTTCAGTGACTTCCTTATTGCCTAGCTTTTTGCGTTTTGAATTGTTATAGTTATACTTTTTTTAACTTTTAAAATCTTCACTCATATAAATTGTCTATTTGTTTTAAGTAAACAACCCTACATTCAGGATTCATTTTCATTTAAATGTAATATTTATCGTAGAATTATTAATGGATAGAAAATAACCCTAAAGAATTAGAAATAAAATTTTAATTTACTTATTAAAAACTTATAAATATATAAACTAATTTCTAATTTAAGTAAATTTTATCGAACGTTAACTTACCTCAATTAATAGCACATACTCCACTTTAAATAGACCCCGAGCTGTAAATTTTGGCGTTTGGTGAACTATTTGAAGAGACAGACGTAAGCCCTAAAATATTATGGATACATTTAAAATTAAATTTATATTTTTAAGTAAAGAAAGATTTATTTTCTTCTCTAATAATTGTTATTTACTTTCATAAGAGATGGAGTATAGAGATGGAGATACGATATGCGTATCTACACTCCATCTCTTTTATTTTGTTAATATATATGTAGGTATGTGTAACATCAAACATAATGGAGAATGTTACTAGGTACGCAAAATCCCTTGAAAGTTTGTCATAATAGAGCTTTTATGTAAACAAATACGCTAGTTTTTGTTTTATTCAAAAAGAGCAAGTAGTTTTGATTTTACACACATTTAAAGTTCGTCAGCTCGTGACGTCACAGTACAACACTCGCTCTCTCTGTCTCTCTTCTCTAGCAGCGACGTGACGGACTGCGCGAACTGTTGTAAAATGACGTCACGTCGTCCTACTTTTGTACTTTTTTACTTTAAATTCTGTATCTCGGGAACAAATTGACATATCAAGTAGTTTTTTTCACAGATTTTTTTTATTTTCAATAGAAAATACAGTGGGCTAAAAATCAAAATGTGTGAACATTCTCCATAATGATAATAACGTACTACTGAATCATATTCATGAAAACCTACCTCGTCCTTTACAGAAATATCATAATGGTTGGTGATGATTGTGTGAACCACGTATGAAGTAAGTTTGGCCTTCAAAGAAAAATCAATTACAGTGTATTATTCAAAAATATTAATTAACAAATGTCTACTAAAGATTATGTTACGAAGTCACGCTACAACTGCTGAACCGGTTTTTTTTTTAATTTTGTTATAATAAAGCTTTTTTTTCTACAGATAGCCAAAGAATACAAGGGAATGTACCAAAGCATAAATAAAACAGATACACATACCTCCTGCACAATTTTTTCACAGAAATAAATAGCCGACGACATAATACCCACCGCGAAAACTATCTGCCAAAATACGTAAATCAAAAAGTTAAGGTATCTTTGAACGTCGTGGAACAGGCCGGCCGCAGTAGCTTCCATAAAATAATATAAATATAATACAGTTAATATAAGCCACACAAGCATAGTCAGAAGCAGTGCTAAGCCGAATTTGTCATTCGCGGTCTCTGTGGCTTTAAACAGCATACTGTAGATTTTCCCACAAGCATTTAACTTCTGACAAACGCTTCTATCTTCCATTTTAGTCGGGTTTATTAGATTTTTATTGCGAACGAAGAATACGTCATTTGCGCGGCTTTCTAAACCCATTAGCACTTTATTTACCCTCCTATATCTGTCCCTCAGTGTGAAGAGATAGATGCAAAAATAATTCATCACAGTAAAAGACAAGGAGTCGGAAAAAGTTACCTGGAAAAGCTTACTGTACGGAAGCGATTCCCTTCTGTTGTTGCTCATTGAAATCCATATGACCATTATTCGAATGAAGCAAACGATAAATTGAAAAATCGGTATCAACAAAGATAGAGTTGCGCTTTTGGAATAATCTATTGTATGACCCAATTTTCCGATCTCCACGTCGATTTCCATTATCTGTTGCATATGTTGAGTAGATCCACTCAAATCGAAAGAAATTTTCCACATTGTGTATAAAACATAGCCAGTTATCGCAATATTTTCCACCAAATCTCCGTAATGCCTTATTTTAGTCTCAAATAGTACCCGAAGTAACGTTTGGTCTCCGATGAAAACATTATACATTGACCAGAAATACAAAAAGTGCCATACATGAAAGGAAATCAACCCAATATAGCTTAACCTCGCAACTATTTTTTCGTTAGAACACTTAAGATAGAAAAATGAGGCACCAAGTAATTTTCTCAATAGCAGTATGTAAACATACGCATCTAGTATGTTTTTAAAATGATATTTTCTTTTAAAAAAACGTCCAATCAACATCTTTAGCTAAAAAGGAAATACCTCTACATATAACCTTACAAATGAAATTGTATGACACTCCACTATTAAGGACTTAATGAAATGAAACCATTGACTGGTATTTGCAATCATCCAATGGACAATTAGATATTTATTTCTTCAAATGTTCACATTTACAGTAATATCCTACAAAATGAACTACTGTCCATTATAGTTATATTGTCTTGAACAAATGAAAGGCATATATATATATACAAGGGATAAAAGAAACTTATAATAATTATTTATTTATAAGCACTATACAACTTTACATAATCAAAATACAAGCTTCGGTATATTATATAAAACTATCGTTACATCACTGCCAAAAATATAATTATTGCAATGCAAATTTATTAGGTGCATACTCCTTACATGCATGCCTTACGTTGCGTATATTAATCACAATCTCTATTATTTTAAGAGCAACACGCAAAACCTATATCAGTTTTAAAATTAAAACTTAGTACCTATCTAAAGTAGATAAAATTCAAAAGTATATTTGATAAGACTATTTTTTTCTAACTTTTCAAGGAAATATTTAAATACCACTCGGATGCCGGAAAAAACCTCAAAATAACAATGAGATTCATATAAGATTCTAATAATAACTGCTCAGGATAACAATTTCATCGTAAATTACATTTTAGAGCTGCCAAATACGAAAATTCATAGTTCGCACTTCGACTTTGATGGAAAGTCAAATTTTCAGACTAATTGAATATACATATTCTTTGGCATACAAAGCATAGTTTGGCAAGATGGAAGTCACAACTATGATTTTGGCTCAATAGTTCAGTTCTGTTAGTTTAATCTACTATGGCACGAATGAAAAAAAACGAAATTCAAAATAATCAAATTATCTCTGCCATTTCCGAAAATTGAATTTTTCTGCAATTCAAGCTAAACAATAAAAATGATACTTCAAAAATATAAAGGAATAAAACTTCATATAAAAAATCACTATCTAGCTGTCCTAAAAAATATTACTTACAATTTTCTATGGAACGCGGAATGTCCGAAGGGATTTTTATTTTCAAGGACAAATATCACACAATATTAAGTTAAATGCAAACAAACATTAAATTTTACACATATAAAATCGTTTTGTGACAAAAATAAGGCGGCTTGTTAGCTGGTCTGTCATAATTTTAAAAAATGTACACTTAAATACAATTTGCTAATTCAAAATAACTGTTATGTACAGAGATGAATCAACGTAGTTCCTATATTGCTTCTAAATTCCTTTGGCTAGCTTGTAACCAATGCGACTTCATCCAGCAATTTCAAGAAATTCATTCATTCAATGTACTCTAATTTGTCAAATTAAGTTATACTTTTTATATTTCTCCCTCCTCCAAGTAAACAGTTTTAGGTAACTGTGACACGAAATTTAAATTATGTAGATCTAAAGTAAAATATACTTTACATAAATGTACTTGTCACAGTTCAGCTCTCTCTCCAGTGCAAATAGTTTTTTTATCATTGTCATATAATGAAACTTCGGCTTATTCAGTCGCAAAATTTTGACTTTAATTTTTAATTAACGACGAGCTTCATCAATTGCTGTACCACTAATGTCAGATAAGCTTATCCTTGTAAAGAAATGCCCATAACCACCTTTATGAGACTTGCCAAAGCAACATAGTCAATTAATAATTTGTATATTACGTATACAACAAAACTTGTCGCAATTTTAATTTGTATACCAATTACGCTTCCCGAATTATCTATATTCAATAATAATACTATATTTTATTTTCAAAAGTAAGGAGACGGTGTGTTAACAACGTTAAGAGAAATATTTTCATGTTACTAGGTGGTGTATGTAGCATTTTTATGGTCAGTTTGTCTACCTTAAAATATTATGGCGTTACATTTTAATACATAATTTATAACCTCTTATATCCTCAATGTAACTGTAGCTGCGCTTTATACCTAAATATGTATCGAATATAGAAAACTGATTTTCTTCTAGAAGTTTCGATATAGAATTTACAAGGCGTCCTTAAAAGATTTGCCCTACTAAGCACGTTTGGTTCAAATTTAATATATGTTATACCAAAACTATACATCTACATGAACTATATATAATGAACACTATTTGAAATTTTTATACATTTTTGTTACAAATGCAGAATATTTTTACATAACATAGATACTAATAACAGTATTTGGTGTCAATAGGAAATATGCTATGTTATTAACATTACTTGTACATAATAAATGCTATGTAATTTTTTACGACGTCCATTCTAGCAAGACTTGGCTTAGAATAATTTTAATTGTGCGTAGCATTACTAAGTAGCTATTTTAAAGGGCATTATATATAAAAACGTTGAATACATTTTGACGAGTTAGAATTAATAGATCGTTGTGTTTTAATGTTAATTTAGGTTTATTTACTATTCCTGTCAAGGCAATTATTAATAATATTAATTATTGGTTCCGTGGACAACATTTATTATAATTTATTTAGACCAGTAAAAACCCAGGTTAAGATACTTGACATCTAAGGAATTATAATTATCCGACGTAACAGGCACAAGCTGTGTATTAGTTACGTAACAAATTAGTGGATTATATTATTTTTATTCTGCAACATTTAAATGTAACGAAATTATTTTGTCATGTTAATGTTAAACAAGTTAAGATCTTCGAATTCGAAATTAAATAAATTTCAACTTGGTGAATATTTAAAAAGACAATAAATTTAAAAAAAATACACTTTCTATTTTTTTTTTCTTTTTCAATATGTGCGTAAGTAAATTAATTTATTTATCACCTATATTTGTTTATGTATCGCTTTCTTACTTATAAACAGTGCTCAAGTTAAAACAATGTCTCAAATGTTCTGCTTTTCTCGCAGACGTGCAATAATCGATGTTGCAAAAGCGAGGCTAACCAATCTAAATAAAAATCTTAAAAAATAGTTATAAACGCATAGATGGGTCCCATAAGGTTATTACACAATTCTCTAAAGAACAATTAATAATAATATAATATATTGGAAACAATTACCTGGTTTCTTAGTATTCTTGTAGTAAACGTCAAAGGCGACAATTAAGCGATATTAAAATATCGATTTACCCATATTACAATAATAACTATATTCTCAACTGGCTGTGTGCGCTACAAACCCACGTTAAGTTCGTAGCGAGATAATATGTAACCATGCTCGCATAGAACTGAGGTATTATATTCTTTAATCCTAATAAAATGAGGCATTCAAACTTCGTTCATATGGCAGAAGTTAGTGGTGCATCATTTATCTGCCAGTGAGTCCTAGCTTATATAATTATCCAGAATAAATAGTCAAATATTGAATTTTTGTTGTATCGAGTATTTTGAGTACAAACAGACACATCAATGGTGTTACTGTGTAGATGATCGATTTGACGGTCAATTAATTTGAATAATTTAACATAATGCTTCATAATAACCCTTATATTATACAAAACCAAAAGGTGTGCGTGCATATTGTCATTTTAACGCACGCGTATGCAATTAATTTGTAAGTGCCAATAATAACTTTTATAAAGTCACGGTTAAAAATATTAAATATCTTTGGATTCACCCAAACAAAGGTTTCTGCGTTTTAAATTTTTAATCAGGAGCTCTTCGTTATTTCGTCATAAGACTAGAATTAAACGATAATATACTATTAAAAACGAATAAGCCGAAAGATTTACAATGACCTATATAATTGTAAACATTATATGATTAAGAAGCCTTTGTTAAATCTAACATACTGTTTGGGCACCAACTAGACACGTGGGAGTGTCGAGCAACGAATTACATTTATTGTTCATCACCCAATAATATAGCAGACGCGATATGCAGCTGCTCCTGCTAAGGCAGGGCGTTCCTACCACTTCAATCAATCATTTATCATCATAGTGAAAAAAGTTATGGAAAGTAACATTATTATTATAATAATTGAGATTCGTCGGTCACAGAAGATCATGTACATGACTGGTATCAAGGTTTGTAATTAATGTTTTCAAAAATGTCATTTCTTTGCGCGCATTTTCCAAAATGACCCTCGGGTCCTGGGAGGTGCATCGGAGGCAATTGGGAGCGAAGACCATGGCCAGGTTTGCGGAATCCATTTTAGTTTGACTTACCACTTCGGGCGCCGTGAACTGCTGCAGGAAGCTTATTAAGTATGTTAGAACCTGTAAGGATTTTTATGTTGAGACAGAGCAAAAACGATAATATTTATTTAATATTTATTATTTCAATATCTTGACAATTAAAAGGCCTCCGGATGTAAAATGTGGCAAAATGTAAATTCATTACTAAAATACGTTACTTTTATTCAAAGTCCAGCTACTTAAACTAAAACTTACTGACCGCTTCCTAAGTTTAGTGGTAAGCGCGTAAGCGTTACAACCGAGAGGTCCTGGGTTCGATACCGGGTGGACATAAAAAAAAACTCGGTCTTGCAGGGCATAGAAGGCTGATCACCTACTTGCCTAAAGAAAAAATCGATCAGTGAAACAGATGTGAAACGCATCTGCCCCATACCCCACTAGGGGACACGGGACTTCACACCAGCTACTTAAATTCCGATGAACCAACAAACCGACTCAAATGTAATAAGTTATATAGAATTTTTTTAGAAAGAATAAACCTTAATAGAACAGAGATTTTTAACTTAATTGAATGTTGAAGTAATTAGTTGCAAAAAAATACCAATCTATTAAGGGCCGGTAGCCTTTGCAGCGTTCTGGTGCAGGCAGCGAAATCACTTCCGGCCGCGACGCAGGCGCCGTACAAGGCATCAGGTATCAGGGGTTCGTACAACTCACGGTACCACAGTTTTAGAAGGCTAGCAGGCGCGTGCGCATCTATATAAAGTGGGCAAAGAAATCTTGAGAAAAATATCAACAATTTATACTTACGGCATTGAATGCTAACGTCAGGCCGCAATTACGCTTATAAGTTGCTTCCGTAAAATTTATGTGAGAACCTCATGGCTGCATTTACACATATTAATAAAATTACAGTAAATAATACGTAAATTTTTACTTGCGTAAAATTATTACAAGCCACATACAATAATCGGTTTCCGTTTTTGCATGGGATCAGGGATGTGTTTCAAAAGTAATTAAACTTCTACTTTAAATGGAGACTAATTTTTTGTTTGTTTGTTTGGCCATTGTTGCGGCTAATCATTTGTAAGTTCTCAAGTTATCGATTTGCTTCGATAAGTTGTGAGACGATTCTGTATGCAAACTCAAAAGTTTAGACTTGTAATTTTCAAACTTACACAAGTTGTAAGAAATTAAGATAAGCTACGCACAAAGAGTGTAAATACATTTGCAATCTTATCGTAGGTTAATTACTTAACTAACTCACATGATTAAAACTTACAAGTGTAATTGCGGCCTTAGTTTAAGAGATGTATGCGTGCTATTTAAGTACGAGGTAGATTTCGGAAAACAAGTAATCAACATACATCTTGACATGATAAAGTAATGGAAAAAACATTATATTATGTACAAACTATTGTACGAATCATTTGAAACACCATAGAAGGTATATTTAATGAACAAATGATTTATTCTTAATATTATTCACCTACAAGATCGAGATGACGAGACTGAAGAAGTAAATATTTGAAGATAGATTATTAGTTATTGAATAATGCCTCATAACATGAACATCATTCATTAATTATTTAATTGGAATACATTCATACAGATAAATAAAATCGGAATGTCTGTTTGTAATATTAAATTAACCGCTTTTTACTAAATGCATATGGATGTGTACATGGTACATACACCAAAATATTTTTTTACAATTTTTTATGTCTCTCTGTTTGTTCCGGCTAATCTCTAAGACGGCTGGACCGATTTTGATGGGAATTTCATTGGCAGATAGGAGTAATATAGGCTACTTTTATATTAAAAGTTAATATAAAAACATAATAAAAAATAACTAATCCGCGTGGACTAAGTACATAATACATAATATCTATTATTATTTCGCCGTTCGCTATTTTCCTGTTTATCGTAATATATAAATATAAAATACTAGCGTAACATCACGTCACGTCACGTAATTATATATCAGAATATCCTCGATGCATAATTATTATTTTAATTACAGTCGTTAAACAGCGATTTATGCCGTTTTTATTCCCTGGACCATTAGAAAATGCGGTTGATTTAATATTGACTACAGTTATTATACTTAATTGTGCGAGATTACTCAACATTCAAGCCTATGTGACATTGTGATCTTGATTTGATATTTTTAATAACAACCAAAATTTAATAAAACAATGTTTAATTGAGACCAGTTAGTGTAATAGGTAGTGCTCCTGCCTCTGCGCCAAAAGGTCCCGGGTTCGAATCCCGGTAGGTGCATTAATTTGTGTAATGAGCACGAATGTTTGTTTCCGAGTCTTGGTTGTTTATAAACTTATATATGTATTTATTGTGGTACACTCGTTTCTGATTACCATTAATCAAGTGCTTCAGCTACTTACTTTGGGATCAGAGCAATGTACATACATACATGAATAAAAAATAAAAAAAATACATTTTAGTACTTAACGTCAAGTGCACAGCTGTGTTGTCAGTCATCCTTCTCTCAAAAATCTTAATATATATAAACTACGTGTCACGTTGTTTGTCCGCGACGGACTCCTAAACAACTTAACCGATTTTAATCAAATTTGCACAACGTGTCCAGTTTGATCCAACTTGAAAGATAGGATAACTTACATCTTAATTTATAGTCGCAATATTATTTTATTGCAAATTATTTGGCGCGATACGAAGTTCGCGGGTTCCACTTCTATAACATAATTATTACTGACATTACTAATCTAAATCACTTAAATCTTAATCACGTAAATTTTCTGATTTTTCGTTTTAAATTAACATTAAATTTAACAGGTTTTATCTTGTTTTTTTTTCTCTCTTATAATATAGGGAACAAAACATTTAAAAAAATATTGCAATTTAAGCCGTCTTTTAGCTAAATTAACAAAAGGCATATAATTTTCAAAATTATTGTTGGCACTCAAGTGGCCAAGCCTTTGATACTTTTCAATTATATAAATATTATTGAAAGGACATATCTTAAAATACATTAATACGCGTAAACCACCAATTAACCGCCGCGTGTCTGCGTGTTACGCCGGAGGTCCTGGGTTCGAATCCCGAGGGGACTAATGAAAGTTTCGCTTGGATAGGCACATAAAGCTCACCTACTTGCCTGTAAAAAAAAATGATCAGTGAAACAGACACAGCAATGTGTCTGCACCATGCCCCACTAGGGATTATGATAATTCACTTTATTTTAAAATAAATATTTATCAAAGTTTTAGAGTATATGAAAAAATAAGAGCATACAAAAATCAAATCAAATATAACAATCCTTTAATAAAAATAATATGATAAAATCGGCCTGAATTATCAGTTTAATAAAACCTCCAACAGCATGAATCACCATTATATCCATGGGCGCCGGCAGAAATAATTTCCAGGTGGTGCAGATTTTAGTTTTCTTACAATCTTCGCCGTATATGATTGTTAATAAAAAACTGAATATTCGAGACATTTACAAATTTCTGACTATTCATTATGAATATATTTCAATAATTCCTGTTGATCCCGAGATTCCCAAGGGGTGCTGGCACTCTCCTGCTGGCGCCCATGATTATATCAATACCCTACAGCATCCTTGATTAAATAAACAACCTTTCACTAACCGGTTAAAGTAGAGACATCTGGTAATTCCCAGTTATCAATCTTGGCCTTGAGAGCGTTAACTTCATCGACATCAGCCGACACCCTGAAGATCCCTTCAGTCTCTCTCCCATTGAGAGCCAAAACTTGTTGGGAAAGCGCCACCTGCACCCACGGCAACTGTCGGTTCGGAAACCGCTCTTTCTGAAGTAACATCACTTCTTGGAGCGTGTTCCCAAACATCGACTGTCGGAATATTTGAATCTAGAAACAAGAAAATCATTATGCCTTAATTTACTTCTCGACAAGTAAATTAATATTATTATTTTTATGAGGCAGAGGTGTATTAAAATCTATTGAAGCATTCCATAAAAAAGTGAAAATGTCACATGAATACGCCGTCCAGACATAACACGTGTATAAAATGAAATCTATCAACATACTTCTCTCCCACTTCGAATGCTTGTTTTTTACAATATTAATTTTTGTTTGTTCTTTACCCGCGCCTGGTCGATGTCTTCAGTTGTGGGTTTCCGAGGTTGTCTCTTGCCTCCAAAGCCGATTCGCTCGAGTCGCTTGCACGCCACACTGGCATAGTGGGAGACTTGCACGTGAATGGGCCATTTACCGACCTATATTCATTTTAAAATACATTATCAATAATTGTTCATTTACTTCTGTTGCATTGACTATTAATACATAAAAATATCGTCTAGATCAGCGGTTCCTAACCTTTTTCAGCCGCGGACCTCCAAGGAAATCAAGCATAATGCCAAGGAAGTGAAAAAAGGTGCAATTTTCGGACAATATTATATTTTAGTATTCCTTCATTAAATTAAAAAACAAAAATCAAACTTTTTCGTAGAAAAACATCAATGAGAAGGTTGGTGCTGCTTTTTTGCAACTAAGAAATTTTCGGGTTGATATTATTACTCAATTGTAATCTCAAATCAGATTCATATAATTGCGAGATGTTTGGCGTAGGTAATTTATTTATTTTTGCTAATGCTCTAAGTAAGATAGATGTGTATGGGACCGCGGACCCCCAAACATATACTCGCGGACCACAGGTTAGGAAACAATGTTCTAGATGCCTACTTTAGTGTAGTTCAATTTACAAATTAAGAATGACAGGTGACAATAGATTATCATCTTTATGCCAGTATGTTTAAAGCATTAAATCGAAAAACTGTAAATAAGGCATACCACTTCTGTTTCTTTTTATGTCTTGTGATTGTTTTATACTTTGGGTTGTTAGTGTTTAATGTTTTATTTTATTAATTTGCTTGAAATAAATAAATCGTTGTTATTATAAATTACCTCAGGAAAACAGTCCGCGAAAGCTGGATCACGATGTCTATTCACATAGTTGGTGAGCGCAGGTTGGAAAGCCGGTGAGGGTGGAACGAAGGCCAAACATACAGCCAAAAGCTCCCACCCACGCAGTAAGGAATCCCTGAGAGGATTCTCAGTTGTTTGCCGACATAGCTGAACGTATAACTCGTCGCGGAGTCTATGAAAAAGAAAATGATTATAATAAATACCGTATCTGATTCGGTTATAACCATATAAGTATTGTTTTTTACTAGGAACAGACTCTTGCGCTGGCCAATATTGAAATAAAAACCCCCTTTATGATCTTTCTGACATCAACTTTTTTATTAGTTAGCAATAATTTTGATTTATCTTTTTCGAGAATGAATTCTTGTAATAGACAATCATAAAAAGCGAATTCTTCATTCATATGAATGAAGAAAAACGAATGATATGATGGCTTATTTCACCTACTTTTCATTACTAAAGGTGGCGTGCAATATATCCTGCGCGACCGAGTTAAGCGTCATGCCGGGACGCGCCTTGCGGTCGCCCATGTAGATTTGGACGAGACGGAACAGATCTATCGCCGCCTTTTTGTGGCCCTTGTCCCAATCCGCACCCACCATTGGGGCGCTTATTGACGAGGACGTCCATGAGAGCATGTCGCGGACTGAAGCCTGTAACAAACAAAAAACTTAGCTTACACTTGGAACTTCCTCGGCATGGCTCAATTAAAATATCCTTTATTACAAGGAAGAGGTTTGGCTTAATATCAAAGAATTTTTAAAACCAGCAGTATAAATGAAACTTTTTTTATAAAGAATCGTAAATTGTATCGTTTCAGAGTTGTCAACTAAAACGTCATTCCATAGAAAATGTATGAGGAAACAAATTTTCTTCATCATAAACCTTTTTTCCGAATTTTTCTATATTTTAAAGATTATTCATCTATTCTCGGAAACTAATCCAACAAATCGGAGATCATCAAAATCGGTCCATCCACAAATATTAATGATTTAATTATTCTTACATAGTATTAAAAGCGTTCTGCTTAAAAAATTTAATTACATAGATTTGGAACCTCGCCTCAGTAAAAACTGAGTTTAGTATCGAAATTTTCGAAAGGTTTTTAGTGTTCAAAACTGTCAATCTCATATTGACCAAGTAAAAGTAATTTTAAAAAGTCTATAATTATATCAGACATCCCGTAAGTTGCCTTTACTATAAAGGTGCGCTTATACATAAAAGAGAAGAAAGCAGCAATGTTTTACATATAAGTAAGTAATAAGTAAAAATACCTTTCTCCTAAATATCCCCTTGCTGAAGTTGAGATTGTCCTTGGCAAATATCTCGATGTCCTGTTCGGGTGGCGGCATATGGGGCAAGTGGGGTGGGTGTCTCGGATGGGACCTTACGGGGCTGTACAACGCTCCACCCTCCACCTCTTCCGGGACGCTGGCCGAAGCGCCTATACTGCTATTGCCACCGCCGCCTACTGATGATGTCTAAACAAATCAATATTGCTTCAAATATATTATATAAAGCTACAACGAGATCATTCATTCATTGATCATTTGTGAAATCATTCATGCCCTAGTGTTTCGATTAAATGCATTATGCATTTTTATATATATTTTATTAAGAAGCTGTTTTTTTAATATTACAAAGAGGTACATTTTAATTTATTTCTCTTGAGCATTAGGGAGGCAAATATTTTTGGTCTGAGTACCATATCACCGTAGGTGGAGACATACGCTATGTATTTCACGCCTGTATAAATTAAATTTAAAAACTTAGTTCGAATAGGGCCAGGTCAGTTGTAGAGGAAAAATTAATTCGTCGGAAAAAAAATTACAAACCCTATGTATCCCTGGAGATGGCTGCCGATCTCGCTCAAACCCAACAAATGTGTTATAGTACGAGACACCATGGTTCATATATTCCACATCTAAGGGTCTTTGAGTATACGTATGAGGGAGGTATACGCCAGATCCATCGTCGTCATCCGGCGTCCGTGCTCCGCCATCTGAAGACTCGTTATCCGGCTCATGTCCGGATAGGGATTGGGATTCTGACCCGGATCTAGAGTGGGATGACCCGGACTCATTTTCGGAGTCTGAATGGCCGTAGCGGCTTCGGCCTGAAAACATTACATGTAACAATAAACATTACATAATCCTATTTTAACTGTTGAATTTTATCATCATGTTGGTATGGAATACAATTTTATATGAAAACATGTTATGTTTAAGAATGTTGCTAAATACTGGTTGTCATATTTGTCGCAACATATATAAAACTATTTAAAATGTGTGCTTTTCTGCATCTATTTCAATGATCATTTTCTTAAAGGGCAAGTAATATCAGCTTCCCAACCGAAACATTTATGTACTTGTTTATCCAAAATTCGAACTTAGGACCTTCGGCGCAACACGCACTGTATGCGTGTTTAATTCAACAAGGCAATACAAATTTAAATATTAACTAGCTGACCCGGCAAACGTTGTTTTGCCATATTAATTTTTAGGGTGGGCTACCCTTATCACTTAGGGGTATGAAAAGTAGATAGTAGCTGATTCTCAGACCTACTGAATATGCATATAAAATTTGGTAAAAATCAGTAAAGCCGTTTCGGAGGAGTAAGGTAACTAACATTGTGACACGAGAATTTTATATATAAGATTATAACCACGGATCAATAAATGCAGCATAAGTTATGCAGCTAAGAAGATTTGACTTATTAAATATTAGTATTTAGGTATTTTTAATTGATAATACGTACTTGATAGTTTAGCCTGCTGTATAATGTAGTCCTGGAGAGGCAGCAGGTGTTGTAGACCACGCAGGTCCCAATTGCAGTACAAGGGAGACCCGCCGTCCTCATCGTCTTCAATTTCTTCAGGCTCTGCACCTGCACCTGGCTTGTGACCTGAAAATGAACAATCACATATATTTTACGATAGCTGTTAAATAGAAAACCTTAACATTTTTTGTACCGTTTTACTAACTGTATCGCTGACGACCGATTGGCGCAATTGGTAGTGCGTACCTTCTGCATCAAAAGGCCCCGGGTTCGAATCCCGGTAGGTGCATTTATTTGTGTGATGAGCACGAATGTTTGTTTCCGAGTCTTGGTAGTATATCACTACATAGTATAAAACAAAGTCGCTTTTTCTTCCCCTATATCCCTTTGTATGCTTAAATCTTTAAAACTACGCAACGGATTTTGATGCGGTTTTTTTAATAGATAGTGATTGAAGAGAAAGGTTTTAAAGCCGGGGCGGGTTGTTAGTTAAATTATATATGTATTTATATATAATTTTAACATTTTAACTTGAGAAAAAATCTGGCATCAAACGATAAAAGACAATTTCGACCGGAAAAAAATTTGACATATTAAAACTAATCCATACGTCTAAGTGAATCTAACCGAATTTTTAAAATGCAATGTCTATCGTACATATTAAAACTAAAATCCTCATAGTTTTAAAGGTACGTACGTCGTGATTTAGTTCTGTCCCTAGTCGTAGTCCTCTCCAGTCTCTGGTTGTGTTTTTGTACATTCGGCTCCGTGAGAGTGGGTTCCAAATTCACACACTTCAACTTGTAATTAACTAGAAATTAAACGAATCTTTATGAATAATAATTATTACGTTCGGACCGGATAAACCAATTTTGCTTTCAAAGATTGTAAATAAATGTTTTTTTTTTTAATTAGTCAAAATTATTCATAGAAAAATATCTGCCCTCATGCAACACGTAAATAAAATTTCTTATTGAGAAACTATAAACCGACTTCAAAAAATAAAATTAACAGAAATAATGGTTCTGTTTCAATAAATTATAATTTTATAAACCAATTTTATGAAAACGTGAAGTAGAGTAAAGAAAGCCTCATGGCTGAGCGGTCTTATAAGACTACCGCGAAGCCTAAGGTATCGGGTTCGATCCCTGGTCCCGAATACGATTTATAATTTAATTTGTATTTGTATTCGATTTCTGGTAGGGTTAAATTTCTACAGGTTTGCCTGAAGAAATTCAACCAAGAAAAAAACTCCCTTAGGTTTATGTAATAGATATGTATTGCCTACCAGCAGCAACATTATCGGCTTCATTAGCAGAAGACAGCCTCATAAAGTTGTGTTCATGCGGGCGCTGTTTGGACGTCTTGCTTGGCGTATAACGCTCAGGCTCCGCTTGTTGCCGCCTGGAAATTGACGTACTATGGAAAAAAAATATTACACGTAAATATAATAAGACAGATCTGCATTGTGTGATAAATTGAATAAATTAGACGCAAAATACATAACTGGTCTTAAAAATTTGATGGTGGAGGAGTTGTAAAAAAATAGTATGTTGATAAATAGAACCAGCTAACTAAAAATGACGTATAAGCGTTCGATTTTTCTTTTTATTTCAAAATATAAAGGCTAGTAAAGTATAACCTGCTACGAGTTAAGTAATATTGCGCAAATAATATATTAATACAAATAATATCTTTCATAGATAAATACGGCACAGCACTTGGCACAATCGATGTTATTCGATAGAAATAACTTTTTGTACTACATTGAAGAATTAATAATCTCCAAATCTTTGTGTGTCTTTAAAACACATGTTTTCTGTAATTTCTTAATACTTATCTTAAATATTTGCCTAATTTCACACCTTGTAAATTCTCTGGGATGGTGCCAGTTGCTGGCATTGTGGCGAAGGTCAAGACTGGTCTGGCGGAAAGGCTTGTCCACACTGTACACCGCTTGTTTCTCCGGATAGCGCTCGATACGATCCAACTCAGCTAAGCGATCCTTGTCCAGATGCCTGAAAAAATTTCAGATTATTAGTAAATTACTTAATTGTTTTCTAATTTTATTGGATTACCTGGGGTAATGGGACGAATAAAGTGAAATTTATCTCACCTATCCGAATACCTCTCCCGCGAGTGTCGTGACAGATGGTGCGGTCGTTCTAAACTCAACATATGTCTTGCTCCACCCGCTTCCGTCGCCAGAGATATTGATGATACTAACGATGGCCGGGCCGCAGATGTCTGAAATCACCAAAAATTTAATATTTATTATTTTTTAACACTGAAACGTTTCTATGTGGGTGAAAATTCAGAAAATATATGCAGATGTGCAGGATTAAAAAGAAATTATTTTCAATACTTTGCTTTTCAGCTTAATGGAAGCCATTGTGGATGCTGCTATCAGATACAGTCTTTCCATCCTTTATATTTACAGTGATGTGCAGGATTAAATATAGATTTTGAGCTTTCTCAAAATTAACACAGCAGTATAATAGCTTCTGTTTTTAATAAAGATATAATTATAAGGTACCTGTAAGAAAGGCGTCGGTTGTGGCTTCTGCAGGGGACTACTGGGACTCTGAGGTGAGGCCGACTCGCACGATGACCCACCCGCCGATTGCTGCTTTAACTATAGTAATTATATCAGATTATTTATCCACTGTATAATGTTTATCCTAACACAAAAGATACACGAGACAAGATTATCAATGAAATATAAGCGGAAGTTGATCAATGACAGAGGGAAATGATGAATGATAAGTGTTTACTGTTCCACAATAATTTTCAAACCCATGTATATTTTCGCGTAACTTCTAAAACTTTCAAAAACAACAAAATATTCGTTTTTACGTCATAATAAATAATAATATTAAAGTATCAAACTAAACCTTTATTGACCCGGCAAATGAAATTATTATACGTATATTTTCAGTAGTCTGAAATAAACACTTCAATTATTGTTTGCCTTACATTACAAAAACCC
Source organism: Aporia crataegi (assembly GCA_912999735.1). Taxonomy (NCBI): domain Eukaryota; kingdom Metazoa; phylum Arthropoda; class Insecta; order Lepidoptera; family Pieridae; genus Aporia; species Aporia crataegi. The sequence goes on from OU538742.1 coordinate 3,018,586, forward strand.
AAATACGGTATTTCTTAGAAATGTATATATGTATGTGTATATTACCTTACGTCTAGTTAGTGGTGTGCTTTCGACAGATTTGAAGTACTTTTCGTGCATTGAATCATCGGAGGCGTCCTTTCGGGGCGAGATAAAACTGCCGCTCCGGTTTAAACCTGAAAGTATTTAACGGATAAGATTAAGATGTGTAACAGTTTTTATGAGTATAAAATAAAATTTAAAAAATATACTTTCTTTCCAAATATTACATTCACATGTTTCAAATGGTTTAATAACTCTTCTGGTAAGTTAAAAAAAACTGTGTTGGAAGAGTCTCCTTTTCTAATTTTAATATCTGAATCATTAATCACATTTACCGTCTGTATTTTTTTAAGAATATAGGTATATGAAGATTACCTTAAAATCTTAAAATATTATATATTAGCTAACCCCGCGGCCTTTATATCGCTTCCGACTTTAAAGTCACGTGTCGTCACATCATTCCATAGAAAATGTATGAGGAAACGAATTTTCTTCATAAACACTATTAACATAAACGAATCCAACAAATCAGAGATTATCAAAATCAGACCATCCGTTTTTGAGTTATAAATGGTGTAAATAACTCAACATTTTTTATTTTTATAGATTACCAACTGGTTTTCCCGGGTATCGAGTCTTGGGCTTGCCGTTCAACAGACGCTCGATTGACTGAGCTGTGATATGCAATGATAGATGACTTGGATGTGAAAAATACCTGAATGTGGTGACCATTTATCAGTTTCACTGTGAGTAGGAGGTGGCTGAACGCTACTTCTCTTCTTTAATTGCGGCGTACAAATCGGTGGGTTACATACTGCGGCGCTCAGTTCCTAAAAATATTTTCCACGAATTAGCTTTTAGCTTAGCTAGAATAGTTTGTTACTTTCTTATCTATTTTTCGTAGAAAAACTGAAGGAATCGTTATGAATCTAAGAGGCAAGTCTGAAACATACTTTGCAAACACAGGCACGTGAAATCGCGACTACTAATATTACGTAAAAGCCTCACTTGTTTCCGCCTCTGTTGTGCGCTGCTAATACTGCTATCGGAAGATCGTCCTGAGTCAGTATGACGACAAAGTGCGGTCGTGCCATCTTCACTCAATCTTCCACGACGGCTCTCGCCGCTGTTTCTGAATTAAAAATTATATGTCTAATACCTACGAATAATAATATGTCTAGAAGTGTAAATCAAACTCAAAAATGGCACCACGCAAATAGATACCTGGAACATATCGCACCCTTAGTAATATACGGGCATAATAAAAAAAAGTAGTTTTTTGGGAAATCGCGTTTAAATATTCTGGATTTCTACATTCCACCTTACTTTATTATTCAAGTAATAAATGTGAAATTTTGCATATTTATTCTTTGATAACTACACTGTAAGTAGCCATGAATAAAAATGAATGCCTTTATCATTTAAAATAACACTTTACACAAATTTTGACTTGAGTCCTTATATTACTAAAGGTGCGTTATTTGTGTGGCCTTTGACCAATCACTTGCCCACATCACCTTGACACGACCAATCACGTGCGAACGTATTGACCTTGATGTTTGTCAAGGTCAAACGTTGGTGGGTTCATTTTTGAAGCGCTATCTGTATGACAGTTACGTTTCTAGACATATTATTATTCGTAGTCTAACCTTTACAATAATTTATAAATAAGCAAGAATACGAGATATCAAAATTAAAATCTTTTTATTTTCGCGAATTCGTTCACGTCTCTATTTCAACTCCAAGCAATTTTTTCGCAATAGAAGGTAACCTATGTACTTTGTAAAAAGGGGTAGAAATTTTTTGCTTCACGTATTAATATTATGATATATGTATATGAAAATATATTGTTGCGAACATTGTGTTAAGATTCTTGCATCCACAAATTTAGCTCTATCTTCGGGGCTATCATGTTATCGTCCACTAAATTATCTATTTTCCTATACTCATGTTTCAAATTGGAATGCAAAATTAGGTAAAGGGTCGTGACATGACTCGTTATATAATAACAATGAATTCCACTTATACACTTGAATTATCGTGATATTGTAACTCTTTGTATGAATTAACTGCCTGATGCGCCGGAGGTCTTAGGTTCGAAGCCCAGAGACTCTAATCAATATTTCGGTTGGGTAAGCACAGAAAATTGATCACCCTTCATGATGTAGAAATTAGTGTGCCAAACCCATGGTGATGTACGGAACGGGTCTTAGTAAATTCCTATTTTATTTTATTCCTAGGATATTTTCCATCCTTGTATCAATAAAATTCCTTATGTATTCGATAACTAATCTAGTAATTATTATTATTACAGATTAAATCCTTGATTACTCATGACTACTTTTTACCACACTTGTGATGGAGAAACCATGTGGCATTGAACACTGACTGAACGTAACTTGATATCTAATTTAACAAAATGATCATATAACCACCTCCGTACTGTGGTTTATTAAACAAACAGTGGTGTATTAAATGCAACAGTGGTGTATTAAATGCGTATGTAAAATAAACAGAATAGCAATTTTTTTACTCTGTTTTGAAATCTGATTTTTAGATATTTTGAAGCTAGAAAAATATTAGAATTGTCTGTATTAAAATGTCTTACCTGTGATGATAATGAGATCTCCTAGTACGCACTGGACTTGTTTGTGTGATTGTAACATTTTTGGTGTTGCATGGCGATAATTTACTAACACTTGCTGTGCTATTTCCGTTACTGTTGAGTGGATCTAGTGTTGATGGTACCTAAAATATTTTATTTTACAATGAAATCTCATATTTATAAGTAAAAAAAAAAGTAAATAGGTATGATTTTAAAATACTTTTAAATTTAACTAGTTTTCACAATTTTTCAAACATCTATAACTTTAATTTCCATTCCATATTGAAAATTTAAAATGACGCTCACAAACAATGTAGTCACAGTACTTAAATAACTATAACTCATGCTCTATAAATCTGAATAAGTTCTGAACAACCTTTGGCTCGGGGCCAAGTTATCAAAGTGCAATAATGTAAAAATTCACTTTAGAAAAAGAGGTTAACAGGGTAGGTTGAGATTGAGCATCACTACTATGAGGCAGTGTGAAGTGCACAACACTTCAACTGACAAAGACAGAAATTTAGTAATACTTTAGTTCAACTTTTGGACAAGATTGCATTATTTTTTTGGTAGATTCTCAATCTGTTCATCTTGTTTAAACTACAACTAAAATACTAATACTGAACTTAAAATGATTTGTTTAAACTGCTTCTTAAATTCAATATAAAAAATATTTTATGTTCTATGTCTAAGTCCTACTTATCCTAATATGCTTACAACAATTTTTACAAAACCAACTCAAAGATCACGACTTTCACAATTACCTACAGAATAAGCCAGCTTTTTGTTAATATAAATAAAAATTAATATTGACTACACAAAATACAGAAATCATAGAATTACTAAAACAACAAATTTCTTTCATTATGCATTGAAATGTAATACAATAGATTCCTGGTCATAGTATCACAACTCAGGCATAATTTGAAAATCTATCTAAATTTATGTTCAAATTATTGGTGCTTAATGTTTGAATTGAACATAAAAATTACCACACCTGTTATTATTTTAGTATAAGTAAAATGAAGTAGAATGAATAAATTAGAATATACTTATATTATATTATTGATGAATGTTAAGTATTTGACAATAAATCAATCATTAATAAATAATTAATGGCATAAATAAACAGAAGATTCAAACCTGTGGTGCTGCCAAATTAGTTTGTGTTGATGTTTCTCTTCTTTTTTGTGGATCAGTGTTCTGTTTTAATGTTTGTAATTTTGCTAACGGTATAATATCACAGTCTGTGGGCCTGTGCCAAACTGTTGTCTGAAAATAAAACCAAATTCTTAATCAAAATTCTTTGATTTTACCATAAAACTTCAATAGTATTTGTAGTAAATTATAATTGTTTTTTTTTCTCACATTAGAAAATAATCTTACCTGTGTAGATGCATTATAATAATAAAATCTATGAGTATTGATGTCGAATAATTCCCACCATTGGGATGAGTCTGTGCGTTTTACTTTAACACCCTAAAAGTAAATATATTTTAAATGAAGTTGTCATTGTGTACTGATTAAATACTAATAATATGCAGTCATTATTATTATTTATTAATGAGAGTAAATGGATTGGTGCTATTTAGGTTTACACATTAAACTTATTAATGTGGCCTAAGATTCATAGACTTGAAATCGCTAGTTTTGTGAAGCCAAGTCCTTAAAAAGTTTTGAAATAAAAAGCCGACAAGTACTCGCAATGAATAATATGATCAAATTATACCTCAGGTGGGTCCCATACACACTCTCCAGTGGTAAGGTTAGCATACATATGCTCCTTTGTCTTCGGCTCTATTATTTCCACCCATTCCACTCTAGAATAAAACATGACCGTATTTTAAATCAAGTACTGCACCCGTCACCCCTACCGCACAGCAACAAACGAATGCAGGGCGTGACATTAACGATTTCCGTAACTTTATTGATTTTGCAAGTTAAGAACGATTTGTTTGAATATATTAATGATTTCAATGGAAACTTAACAGTAATAATTCGAATTACCTTTCAGAAGACATCTTTACGTGTTATACTTTTCTTCTAAAACTTCACATAATCATTGTATCAACACTTTAAAACTAAAAAATACGTATAAAATTTTATGGACAACGTCCATGTTGAGTGTTTACTTCACACTTCACTTATAGTACAGACTAAAAATAAAAATAAGAGTATATTTCCGATTGGCAATTTCTAATTTCTACACTTTCTACTTTCTATACTACAAAAATGTCCTGACATTGACAGATTTTAATAAGTTACAAGGTAATTTTTCGGAAATGACAATGTCAACTATCAAAAATTAGTGTCATTTAATTTTTTAATTTTATATAGACTGTATTTTGTAAACAGTACACACTACAGACCACTGTTGCCAACCAAACTATTCCGTGGTTTTAACAGTAGATTTGCTGTTTTCACTTTGATGTTTTCTGTTTCATTCCTAATTTTTACTGTTTTTCAACTAGCGTTCTTCAGCGCCACCTATTACACTATGCAAACATTTTTTGATAACCACTACGTCATCTTACACACTAAAACCGAAATAACCGATTGCTATTCATTTGAAGCCACAGAAAGGCACAATATGAAGAAATTCAACAAAAATATGTATAATTTTAAAAATAATAATGAGTATGAAAATACTGAAGATGAAGCAATTGAGAATCAAACTGAAAAATAATTTTACTTTGATTTTTGTTTTTTGTTGTTGTGATTATTAATGTAACAATGTTTGTGAGTTCTGGTATGCAACAAAGAAAACTGTTTGTTGTTTAATGATTTGAACAAAAGTATGAAATTTGCTAAAAGTAAGTTTACTTTACCTTCTGTTTCCTACTGTTTTTTTTTTATGGGGGGGAGGGTTGGCAACACTGCTACAGTCTACAGTCTACACTGTACAGTGTACACTGTAGTCCGTCCCGGTCCTGTAAACTTCAAATCTTAAAAGTTTTATTATTATTGTTACAAACGTGTAACTACTAACTTGTAGAACGTTTGTAATAATATAAATCTTCACACAAGATTGTTCATTGAATAAAGTCTTAGTAAGTACAATTATAAATATTAGCTAAAGAAAGAACTTGGAACAATGTTCCGTTCTATTGTTAACCTTTATAAGTGCCGGCATGATTGTGCGTATTCATATCTTAGTAAATACAATCGTTATTCTTCAAAAGCACCAAAGTTTAACACCAATCAACCTGTAAAATTAATTAATGGTCAGTAGCCAATCTATAATTCTTTGTTTCTGTATGAAAGCATACATAATTTAACACCTATTTTAACAATGAAAATTATTTTATAAATACTTTCTGTTTATGTTATAATATAAATATAATGTTAATAGGTTTTACAGTACAGTATTTTTTTTTAGTAATTTAATTTTTTTCCAGCCATGGACAAACTACATTTTCTACTCCCCAACAATCAAAGGTTTGTTGAATTGGATAGCTCACAGGCTTTTGAAAATCTGACTAAACAAGAAAAATTGTATGCCCATTACTTAAGTCAGGTAAACACTATTTAAAGTTTCTTTGTTTTTAAAAACTAAGACCAGTTTTTATATATCTAATAAAATAATATTTCAGGCAGCATGGAATGGTGGACTCATTGTTCTTATGCAAACCAGCCCTGAATCTCCAAAAATATTCTCATTACTGCATAGAGTCTTCTTGGAAGAGCCTTTGGAGAACCTTAAACAATCTGCTTTGAGAGCTGGCGTTTCTGAGGATGATTTTCAAGTGAGTTTGCAAAATTATAGTCCGCTTAAGATGAACTACCTCGTGTGTAAGAGATTTACAAGTCTGTGTTTAGCGCCAGAGTTCCTGAGTTTGTATCACAGTGAAACAAATGAATGTTTCGGTTGGGTATGCACAGGTGGCTGATCATCTACTAGCCTGTAAAGAAAACGATTAGTGAAACAGATTAGGTTTATTGGGATACTCATAATAGGTGCATCGTAGTCGTGGAGTTGCGGAAACAAGCCTGTCTTTACTTATACTTAGGTTTATTGGGCTTTATCTGCACTTAGCCTCTAGATTGAGCCATTGTGCGTTATTGTGGCCAAAATGCTAGCAGCCTCGGGATTGCTGGAGGCAGGAAGTTTTGATGGGGATTGGAGAAACCATGCCCGTTGATCTGCTTTCGCACTCTATCAGTACAAACTGTGGTGTTTCTTCTGCCTCCGTGCATCCTCTGCACAGGGAGCTGTCTGTGACACCTAACCTAAATAGGTGTTTGTTTAAGGAACAGTGTCCAGTCATAGTACCTGTGATTTTTGTGGATTTTGTCCCTTTTTAACCGACCTTCAAAAAAACCAAAAAGGAGGTTATCAATTCGACGTGTATTTTTTTTTTTTTTTTTTTTCCGATGTTCCGCTCGTACGTCACCATTTGTAGACCGATTGGGATGAGTGAGGTGTCAAACGATAGGGTAACTCGTCGAAGTGGTGGAATAGTTTCACAATCGGACGAGAAATCGCTGGATTCCGCGCGACCATGTCGTGCTTATTTGCTTATAACTCTATGATTTATGAATCCTTATCGATGAATTAGATGTTATTCGATTTAGTATTAAATTTGCAATAAGAAAGAATAAGAATCTAGATGATTTGATTTATAGTTTTAGAGTTATTGAGGTTATAAAATAAAAAATTGAAAAATCTTTAATTAGTTTGCTTTAGCAATAGAGATGTCCATGTTATATTAAACATATACTAATTATAATAAATTTATTTAATTAAAACTCGTATTGTCAAGCTTTTGAGGGAATTTTATCAAAATCTAAGCCATATATTTGATGTTATGGAGCAAAACTTGTCAACAGAGAAAAACATGTCATACGTTATTGTTTACGCGTCCAGTTTAGATCTCTATATCTCGATGTAATATCAGTTTATATCGATGACTTCTATATCATTTTATAAAACATTAAAAGGCTCATATATGATAGTAAAAAGAATAAGGTAGAAGAAATACTTCTAGAGATAGAGAGAATATAGTAACTGAGTTCCTACTGTAAATCACAATGTGCGTTCACTTGCTTACTATAAAACACCATGAAAACTTAATTTATATGAACGATATTACTTAAATTTTTAGTATTAAACGATTCAGTTTTGCGTTTTCTTATTTTCATTAATTTGAAAATATTAAATTAAATTAGTTTTTAGTGTATAAGGTAAGCGTAAAGTCAGAGCGTCCATGTTAGTTTCGTTTTGATGGTATGATAACCAACTATACGGCTTAGAAGAGCCACTCAAAAGTATAAAATAAATTAATTTTAAACAAAAAAATAAAACCGACCTCAAAACGCACTGAAAAGTAAAAAATAAATTTTGTATTATAAATGAACTTACTATAAATAAAAGACGTAAATAGTGTTGATAAATAAAATTCTACAAGGGCATAAAACTTTCATGTTGTTTTTTGAAAGGCGGTGCCAAATATATAAATAAAAAGACTGAATGAATATTCCTGGACTTTAATAAAAAAATTAATTGAATGGCTTGGCGCCGCGTTTCAAAGAGCAACATGACAGTTTTATGCCCTTGTAGAATTTTAGATAAATTTTATTTATCAACACTATTTACGTCTTTTATTTATAGTAAGTTCATTTATAATACAAAATTTATTTTTTACTTTTCAGTGCGTTTTGAGGTCGGTTTTATTTTTTTGTTTAAAATTAATTTATTAGTCTGATGAGGTGAGTGAAATAGATACAGAAATGTGTCTGCACCATGCCCCCTAGGGGTTGTGGGAATTCATACACAAGATAAAAATAAATATACCATAAATAGTAGTTCACATCATATTGATAGTTTATCTTCTTCCTGTTGTTTATATAGGTTTGTGGTTTTTACATAAACGACAATGCAGATTTTTGTATGAGATTTGGGCCATTGTTGTATCTAAACCGAGTTAACTACCATTAATAAATTATTTAAGAAATATAAATAATATTATAATATTTTCTTATTATTTTGCATATTTTCTATTAAAAAATAAGTCTTCATAATTATGATTTCATAAAGTAATCATCAACAGCTAATGTTAAAAGAGTTCATGTGATTTTTTTTTTTTTTTTTTCATTTATTGTATATATATCACTTGTAGAATTTTGCTTTAAAAATTGAATTCGTAAGAAACTGGCGTCATATGACGACATTAATATGGCGGCTCCGATAATTTCGAATTCAATTCGAATTTTTTAGATTACTTTGAAACGCAAGAGTTACGCAAAATAGCTGATTTCGGTATTCCCCTGTTTTATTTTATGTAGGTATGTAAGTTCTTGTTATGAAATACATACTTTAATGCAGTGTTTCCCAATTAGTGGTACGCGTACCCCCAGGGGTACGTGAAGTTGCATCAAGGGGTACGTACTGCTATCAGTAAAAACAAGAACAATTTCCTAAATATTATTTTACTACGATCATCGTCGTAAAAAAGACGCCGCGCCTCCCGCATCTCGCGTCATTCGGCCGCCCCTGTCACCCGTTCCCGCTGTCCACCAGTTCGGCTTTTGTAGTGAGCCTTGTGACAGTGTTTTGTTTTAAAAAGGTAAGATAATGTTTTAAAACGACTTTTAAACTTACACTTTCATTATACATTGCAATAGAACGTAACGATGTTTAGTTTGTTTTTCTTATAATTTAAAAACGAATACTTATAATAATAATATATGAGTTGAGTTGCTTCAGTTTTACACGTGTTCGCGGTTACTGTTTTGTAAGCTTTGTAATTAAAAAATATATAAGTCGGCTTATTAAGTCCAGTTGTATTTCAGATGGAAAAGTGGCTGACAAGTCGCCAAAAGGCAGCCAAGGTGTCAGGCGATACTGAACAGTCTTTTGATAATGATGTGTCATCCTCTACCAGTACTCGGAGTACTGGTACTCAAGAAAAAAGAAAACTTGATAACAAGGAATCGTCTCTCAAAAAAAGGAAATATGATGATAGTTATATTCAGTTTGGTTTTACAAGCTCTGGAGACCCTGATTCTCCGTTGCCACAGTGTGTCGTTTGTGCAGAAATGCTGTCAAATCATTCGCTAAAGCCGTCTTTACTACGTCGACATTTAGAAACTAAACATGCTAATTTGAAAGACCAGTCTGTATCCTTCTTTCAACATAAATTAAAAGATCTCAAACAAAGACAAAAATCTATTGAGGCGCTCTCCCGAAACACGAATGAAAACGCTCTGCAAGCCTCTTTTAGAGTGAGTTATTTAATAGCTAAGCAAGCGAAACCTCACACTATTGGGGAGAACCTTATATTGCCTGCAGCAAAAGAGATAGTAAAATGTATGTTTGGAGAAAAAATGGCACGAGAACTTGATGTTATTCCTATGTCAAATAACACTGTCTCTCGTCGTATTGCAAACATATCAGAGAATCTGAAAAACCACCAAATAAAACGGATTTTAGAAAGCGATTACTTTGTCATACAACTTGATGAATCCACAGACATAACAAACTTGGCTCAACTTTTAACGTACGTTCGTTATGTTCATTCCAAAAAGTTTCATGAAGAATTCCTGTTTTGTCGTACCCTTTCGATTCGCACCACTGGGGAGGATATATTTAATATGGTCGACAGTTTTGTAAAAGAAAACAAATTGGATTGGTCAAAATGTGTGGGAATATGTACTGATGGTGCCAGAGCAATGACTGGTCGTTTTTCAGGACTTGTAAAGCGGATACAAGATATAGCCCCAGAAGCAAAATGGACGCATTGTGGAATTCATCGAGAGGCACTGGCTTGTAAAAAAATTCCAGCCAGCTTAGATATTACTCTCAAAAATGCTGTAAAAATTGTTAACTTAATCAAGGCCCGTGCCACAAACTCTAGAATTTTTGCAGCTATTTGCAAAGAGCTTGGCAGTGAACACGAGACCCTGTTGTTACATACTGAAGTGCGTTGGCTGTCCAGAGGAAGAGTTGTTTCGAGAATATTTGAGTTAAGACATGAAATTGAGTTATTTTTGGTCGAGCAGGGACACGATCAGTACAAACAGATGCTGACTGACTCTTTGTGGGTGCAAAAATTGGCTTACTTGTCAGATATCTTCACAAAATTAAATGAGTTGAATTTGGGACTACAAGGCCATGATATAACCATATTCACTATGCAGGAGAAAGTTGAGTCCACTATAAAAAAAATATCCCTCTGGACATCTTTGATTGACAAATGTAAATATGACCAGTTTCCGAATCTTAAACTTTTTTTGGATACAACTTCTTCGACAGTAAATGAAGATTTAAAATCGGACATAAAATGCCACTTGCAAAATCTGTTGGCGGCTTTACGCACTTACTTCCCAGAAATATCACCGCAATGGAACTGGGTAAACAATCCTTTCGCGAACCATTCCGTCGACCACCTACCCATCTCTGATCAAGAGGAATTAATAGACATCTCATGCAACAGCAGACTCAAGAGTTGTTTTGCAGAGCAATCACTGGGTGACTTTTGGGCTAATTTAAAAGATATTTATCATATCAGCGAATCAGCAATAAAATATTTACTGCCATTTTGCACGACCTACCTTTGCGAAAGTGGATTTTCGGCCATGACGAACTTAAAAACTAAACATCGTCACAGACTTCAACTTGAAGACGATTTAAGACTGAAGCTGACTGAAGAACAACCAGATTTTCAAGAGCTGTGCAAAGAAAAACATGCACATTTGTCACATTAGCTTCTTCGCCAATACATCATATTATTTTGATTTTCACTATTTTACTGTAATTTGAAGATAATAAATATTATTTCAAGTGACTTATTATTATTTTTATCACTAGCTGTGCCCCGCGGTGTTACCCGCGGTTGAAATAGCCTATCTGTTACCTACCTGCCTACCTGTATACCAAATTTCATCAAAATTGGTCCAGGCGTTTGAGCGTGAAGAACTAACAAACATACACACACACTCACAAACTTTCGCATTTATAATATAATTGTGATTGCTACAATAAGGGGTACGCAGGTTTGACGTCTTTTTTGAAGTGGTACGCAGCAAAAACTAATTGGGAACCACTGCTTTAATGTATATGGTTAAAGATTAGCTTAGGTAAAGATTCACATCCTGCTATATTACTGAAAGGTTTAACAAGTGTTTTACAACAAAATTTGAAGAAAACTTTATTGCATTCACTAAATAAAACCACAAATTTACTCTTAAGAACTTAAATCAAAACTTCCGATACAATAGATAAACCTTTAAGAATCTATGTGCAAATAATAATAAATTTTGTGGCATTTTAGGCATTCCTTGTATATGCTGGAGGAGTATTTGCTAATAGTGGTAATTATAAAGGTTTTGGTGATACAAAATTCATTCCAAATTTATCTAAGGAATCCTTTGAGTTAGTTATTAAAGCATCGAAAGCCTTTGACAATGACACCACTCACATAACAAAGTTATGGCAAAATACACAAAATGCTATCTACAGCCTTGCTCCAAGACTGACTAGTCTTGGTCTAGCTGAAAAGGTAATCTGTTTATTTTTATTGCTCTTAAGTTTTATATACTAAAAACTTATTTTTTTATCTTTCACAATAATTTAAATTCAAGGGTATTACAACTTACTTCTCAAGCAATTGTACTGAGGAAGACTCTAATTTGGTCAACGACTGGATGAAGACAAAACTAATTGAAGCCTACATCTGTAGAACTTTCAAAACTGCATCAGAAGATGGATGTAAGTAAATTATAATTGAGCTAATACTTTTTACAAAAATATGTTTTATGTTTCTTTTCAGCTTCCAAAGCTTTCTAAATAATTTTTATGTATATAGGCTGCGTAAGATTAAAAATAGTTTGAATTATAGCTCTTTCTTGAGAACAAAACCAAAATGTTTTTCCAGTAGCTTTCTCATCTCTGACTCTTTTCAGTACCACTCTACACTATTCATTTAGCCAGTGTACAATCATCACCGAAAACTGGCTTAACAATGGAAAAGGAAAAATACAAAAATGCTTACTTCCAAGTCACCCGTGGCGATTATTCCCCCTTACTCAAATTAGCGGCAGAAAATCTTACAAAAGCTGTTGAGTATGCTGCAAATGACAATGAAAAAAATATGTTGAGGCATTATGTTAATAGTTTTAATGAAGGTGATTTAAACGAACATAAGGAAGGTAGCAGATATTGGATCAAGGATAAGGGACCAATTATTGAAACGTAAGCAATTAATAGTCTGATTGTGACTTTTAATAACCTTCAAAAAACCAAAAAGAGGGTTATCAATAAAAATAATGAAGATTTATATACAATAAATTATTAAATTTTAATATGATCATGAACTAGCTGATACCAACACTTTCCTCTGTATGAATGGTATATTTCAGTAGTTTTTAGTCTATTGTCAAGTTACTAGATATGATTACCATTTTAGATTTTAGATGAATTATTCTAATCTCAGCTTTACTTGTCCCAAGACTTACTAAAAAAATTGTACTTCAGGTACCAAGGTTTTATTGAAACTTATCGTGACCCCAGCGGGCAGCGCGGCGAGTTCGAAGGCTTCGTAGCCATGGTTAATAAGGAAATGTCTAAAAAGTTTGGCGATTTAGTAGATGGTGCTGAAAGGTAATATTTTTACTTTCCGCTTTGAAGAACCCAAACATTTTGTCAGTATTATAGTTTTCGTTAAATTATGAAAAAATCAGGCAATTTCAAAACATTGCAACCTAATTTACCAGCGATACAAATACCTACCATACGAAAAAAATCGCGTACATATGTATATCATAGTTTTTTTTCCCTAAATACAAGTTTGGTACAGTCGAGTGAACAAATTTTTACGTGCTGAAGAAGCCTATAATTGGATTCTGCCATACGTAAAGTAGCTTATATGTTATGTTGATAGCGTGTTATTAAAATTGGGGAGCGCCGTGTAGCTTTCTAAGAGAAATTCGGGACTGGGACATGGGAAATGGGATGGTGCGGCGGGTTGGGGCAATAGGTAGTGCTTCTGCCTTCTGCGCTAAAAGGTCCTGGATTCGAATCCCTGTAGTTGCATGTATTTGCGTGATGAGCACGAATGTTTGTAAACTTATATATTATGTATTTATTGTGGTACCCATGTTGTTTCTAATTAACATAATGCTCGTAGAAGTAAGTTGAAAGTTGAAAGTAAGTATACTTTGGGATCAGAGCAATGTATGTGTTGTTGTTTTCAATTTAGAAATAAACATTTAAATTTCTTTAAACCCATTAACCCAGCTATTAATAATACTTAAAAAATGGAAGTTGTCAATTGACGATCAAATTCAAATCAAGACATTTCTAAACTCAGTCTCATACAGGTTTATTAAATTGCTGCCCTGGGGTCAAGATCTTGAGAAGGACACTTTTTTGCGGCCTGATTTCACGAGTCTCGATGTATTAACCTTCTCTGGAAGCGGCATTCCAGCTGGCATTAACATTCCTAATTGTAAGTTTATATTAGTTATCATAAAATCATTTGAAATGCCGAAAGATTTTTCGCCAGAAATGAAACGAATGTTTCCGGGACAAACAAAGGCGGTTTGCATCGCGTTTGACAAAGATAGAAAGACAGAAATTCTGCCTCATACTGTTTCTATAACCACCTTGCTAAAGTTACAGGACTTCACTTTTTTAGTTAATTTATTTTTATAGATGACGAGATCCGCCAGAACGAAGGATTCAAAAATGTCTCGTTAGGAAATGTGATACCTGCTGCTTATAAGGAGTCTGTAATACCATTCCTCAGCGATGAAGACAAGCAACTGCTTGAGAAGTATCGAGTTGCCGCTTTTGAGGTAAATATTTTTATCTGCCTAATAGACCTCATTCGAACAGTATTTCTGCTAATATTATAAAAACAGACGAGTTGCTTGGTTTTTATACATATTTTTTGATATTTGGTTTTGTTTTTTATTTTCATATAACATGTATTAGTCGACGAATCTGTTGGTATTCCACCTCATCATTAGTGTCAAAATTTACTTTTGATTTTATAAAACTTAAAAATTTTATTAAATTAAAATATATATTCAGGTCCAAGTCGGCCTACATGAATTATTGGGCCACGGCAGTGGGAAATTACTTAGACAAAACGCTGATGGAACCTTTAATTTTGATAAGGAAACGGTTAAGAACCCATTAACCGGTAAGTAAGTTTTTAATACTTGTTAAATCAGTTGTTGTCAGCAACATCGTTCTGTGGAGATTGTTCCAAGGGAACCGTATACTTTTCTAGAAAATTTATGTGTAACTTTCTATCCAGCTCCGATGAGTTCGGTATGAATAAGTTATAGACACTATCCATATAATGTCTAGCTTAATCAGTGAAATTTTCTAAAATCGGTCCAGAAGCATGTGAGTTTATTCATTACAAATACATTTGTTTTTATAATATTAGTATAGATAACTCGTAATATTTAAATTGTATTGTGTAAAATGTCTGAACATCATAATGTATACAACTCATCTTTTTTTTTAATTGGAGGAAGGTTTAATTTTTAGGCAAGAATATTGATTCGTGGTACACGGAAGGTGAAACCTACGACAGCAAGTTTACAACACTTGGCTCCGCCTTCGAAGAGTGCAGGGCTGAAGCTGTGGGCTTATACTTATCCCTCAATTCGGAAATATTGAAGTAAGAACTTATGTGTACTATATATTATTTTCTAAATCAATTATTATGAGCATAGTTGGTAATTTTTAAAAGTATGCATGGCAATCACGGAGCTTGGCTATTCCAATTGAACAGCATTCCTACACCAAAGACAATTTAGAACATTAATTAATTATTGTATGTTCGAAACAAGCACTATACTTCATAAGATAATCATTACTATGATTATTTATCATTGATTTAAAGGAAATGGTATTATAATATGTATATATATGTGAGCACATTAGTGAATTAAGCATGGATGGACATATCATCAAACGTTGGCAAGTGTTAGGATCTGGCGACATCTATACAAAAATATTTTTCAATTTAGTAAGGCAAGTTTGAATTCGAATTAGATTAATTCTATAAAATAATATTTAGAATTTTTGTCATATCCTTATAATGATAGGATCTTCGGTTACGAAGGCAAAGAAGCAGAGGACGTGACTTACGTGAACTGGTTGAGCCTTTTGTGGAACGGCGCTGCCAAGGCCACAGAATTGTTCCAACCAACCACTGACACTTGGCTTCAGGTAACAAATCCGAAATCCATATTGCGCGGCGATAGTTGTATCAATCGAAAAACTAAATTATTACAAAGTGACCTCTTTACGTATAAACTTTGCTTAACTTGAAAAAATGTCTCAAATGCCCTGTCACTTTCTCACTAACGCGCATTGTTGCAAATACGAGATGAAACACTTAGTTGAGTAACGGTTATAAGTAAGGTCATAGTGTGACTAAATGTCGAAATTGATACATTTTCTCAGATGATTAATTCAGATAAGCCAATTATATCAGCATATTTATCACATATTGACACTACACTATCATCACCTGCTGCCGCTTTTTCAAAGTTCAAAGCTCCATACAACTTTTTTGTTCCTTAATTCCATTAATGTCAATATTTTAGGCCCACGCCCGCGCCCGTTTCGTGCTAATGCGTCTGTTAGAAGTGGAGGGCGAAGGCCTTCTAACTGTGACAGAGACGGAGCCAGGCAAGAACCTCCTGCTCACGCTGCAAAGAGACCGCTTACACACGGACGGAAAAAAGATTATTGGTTAGTACACTACATTCTATACAATGATTTATATATATTGTTTATTTATATAATATAGTTTTATATTCGGATTTTTATTTCCACAGAATTATGAAAGACGTGTTGCCAACTTTGAAACTACCTACTAAAAACGGAAAAAATTTTAGCAAAATAAAAAATAAACCGTTCTTGAATTTAGGGTTAAAAAAATAAAACAAATATTTACTGAGTATTTAAAAATTGTAATTAATTTTTTTATCATATTGTTGAAGTAACTATAATTATTAAAGTTTTTTTATATATTACAGGAATCCTTGTCCAATATTTACGTCGCGTATGTCCTGTTATTTTGCTTTACTCTATTTTTCATTTAGCCATTAAAAATTTACATTCTAGTTCGTAGTGTGCATTTAATGCACAAAACAAAACGTTGTTTTAAATTTTCATACATATATTTTACTTGATCTAATTCTGTTTCATATGTTTTTGTTATTTTACATCCAAAAAAAAATCAAAACGGAAAGTTTTTATTTCTGAATTGTCATAAAATTGCAGCTGTCATAATACCGTGGAATTAAAAATTTGAGTAAAGATGACAGACTAGATGTAGACACGACTTCAGTCTGTAGGTATATTGTTTCTATTATCTGTTTATAGGCATATTTTGATACCTTGGTTTTTACAATTGTAATTTTTATAAGGGTCTCTATTTTTTTAATGAAATATGGTTTAAATAATTACAAAAAAGATACAAAAATACAATCTATTCATAATAATATGACGACTGGATGGCGCAGTAGGTAGTATTCGAATCCCGTTAGGTGCATTTATTTGTGTAATGAACACGAATGTTTGTTTACGAGTCTTGGTTGTTTGTAAACTGATATATGTATTTGTCGTGGTACCCTCGTTGTTTCTGATTACCATAACACAAGTGCTACTTTGTAATCAGATCAATGTATGTGAGTTGTTCCAATTATTATCATCATATCAGATATTAAAAAATACCATAAACAATTTAATGTCTTAATATAAAATGGGTCAAGATCGTGACAGTTTCTATGGAATCAAGAAATCTTATCAAGATTTTTCAACAAAAGAAAAGCGAAATCTAATATGTTCTAAAGGTGACTTCCTAGTGAAGCTGCAAACGATAAAAGCAACGGGTGACTTCACGGCGGGAGACCAGCTGTTCCAGAAGTACAGCCGGCTTGATGCACCATGGAACCGCTGGAGGGACATCGTACTGTTGCACAAACAACCTCGGAACATATTTGTTCAGCCAAATACTGCTGCTAAAGGTAACTGATATGTCATCATGAGCCTTATACTTGGTTAATGGTTTATTTATCGTTTATAATGCCTTGTGTTTACGCTGCTGCCAATCCAACATACATATTGTGTAACCTTTGAGCCAAATGGCAAAACATTAAGATATTATTGTCAAATTACTCACAGTAAATTTTATAATTATGTAATAAAATTGAATTTGATCCGATAAAATATAAAAGATCAGTTTCTGACACTGCTGCATCAGACCTTTTTATTAGTATACACTACGTAATCTTGGGTATCCAACGCTCTCGCGGTTGGCCACCTGGACGGTTTTTTCCCCTTCAGTGTTCCAAATAGCTTCGTAAATTGTAGGCGAACTTTTTGTTAACCTATAACATAGTTTTTATCTATTGCGTGCATAAACTGTTTTGTATTTTAAAATTTATTTCGGATTTTTCAGGCGAAGACGTGGAACTAAAGCGTTATCCTGCGACAGCTGAAGGCCTGATCTCGTCGTGGGTACAACGCTTCCCCGATACTAAAGTCGATGATATTTTAGAACGACTTGCCGAAGAAGACCGCAAATACTTCAAGGAACTTGAGAAAATAGCAGTATAAAAATGTAAAAAAACTTGACAAGTGACAATTATAATTTTGGAATAATATGTATTTATATCAAAGTATCAATTTTTCTTGATTTTATAAAGCGTGAAAAATGTATTAACATTTATATATCATTTTTTTTAAGAATTTAGAAGAAAAAAAACGAATTACTTCAACTATATAATTTATTGACATTCAATACAAAACGCGTGTGATGGGAATTACAATATTATTCAACACTTCACAGTATTAAACCATGACACGAAAAACGTTATTAACCTCACACAAATAAATAGCGCAATACATTATGATTAAATTAATAAATAACTTCTATATTATGAGTATAAAAATGAGTCAAATAATGACCAATTATTGCTTTAAAAATGGGCCTTAATTATTTTATATCTAGAACAATGAAATGGCAACAAATGCGTGTTAAAACTATTTAAAATACTTCTGAAATGTCAACAAAATAGACTTCTTTAAAGAACACTGTTTCTTAACTATTTTAAGAATACGTTTATTTCTAAGAAAATCTTCAACTAAGCACCATTCTATTCGATATCTGTTACTTGACTTAGCAAACAATACTTTATTCGTAAAAATTGAAATACTAAAATCCAATCACTGTTACTAAGTGAAATAATAAAATCATAAATACTATATTTGTGCAAACACGCGGATCACCTCGTGTTATTTCATTATTGGACAAATCCAGTCGCATAAAGGCACGTAAGTCAAATCTTAAACTTTAGCGAATTAATTGGATAATTCATTTCATTATAATCTTGTATTAAAAATAACAAATATTTGGCGTTATTTAATATATATAATATTAGATACAAAGTTCGTTGAATATCTACGTCATGTACTTTTGGGGTTTCGCTAAATTTAAAATTCCGATTTGTTCGTCACATAGGTATATAGGCTTTCAAAATTCGGCTAAATGACTAAACGGATACAAGGAAGCAAAATGACTCAATATATTATAATGTATGAGATTTATATCTAAGGATATTTTTAAGTCCTAATTTGCCACTAAAGAGATTTTAAAGTGCATGAGTTCTAAGTACTAACTATGCAAATGCAAGCAGACTACTAACGTTGGCAAGATGTTCTCAGTTAATCAGATCAACAATAGGAAAAGTCGCGAAATTCATTGGGAGATTCGTTACCTGTATACATTCAAGAATCAACTACTGACAAAACTGATGTGAAATTTTCAACTCTTCAACAAAAAATAATAGGGTATTAACGCCTTTCAGTCACCTTTCGCAGAGCGTTCTGTACCGTCGCCTTCGCCTTGAGGTGAGCCAGTGGGTCTGAAAAGAATCCACCAATCACTTTATATTAGCTACAGGAACATTTTGACTTAACGTTGTGATATTATTGACATGATCTATGATACCGTGAACATTCTACATATGTTTAACATTATA
This sequence comes from Aporia crataegi, assembly GCA_912999735.1. Taxonomy (NCBI): domain Eukaryota; kingdom Metazoa; phylum Arthropoda; class Insecta; order Lepidoptera; family Pieridae; genus Aporia; species Aporia crataegi. The sequence goes on from OU538742.1 coordinate 3,038,225, forward strand.
TTCTGTGTACCATTAATATGCAGATTTGATTTGAAAATTATGTCAAAAGAAAGTAGACTGCCATATGAGTATTAAATCTAACTACAAAATGATATTTCTACAGGGAATCATAATTTCTAAATCTAAAGCATATTAGTGCTATAAAATTTAATACAAGCAATAAGCGTGCATCAGAGTAAATCTTTTTGATAGTTATTCATTATTTACGAAACAAATATTAATTACAATAATACACACCTTGACGTCGATTCCTTGTCGGGGTCTGACTTTCTTGTCACACTGATTGAATATTTTCGATTGCGTATTTTGTCAAGAATATTTTCTGGACTCGGCTCTGTTTCGCTCTCTTTCAATATTATTGCCGGATTGAGTTGCGTCCTTTTGGGCCGGTATGTCGCATAGCTTCCAGGTGCGTACAACGAGTTAGTCCTGTTATACTTGTGTGGTTCTTTCAAAAGGCTAAGGCCCAGATTTTCATGACCGTCCGAATTTTCCAACAGTGATTTCGTTCTTGAATATCTATGTTGGCCGTAAGATAATGGTTGATCATAGTCGAGATAACTTCGCGTTCCCGAATGTTTTCTTAAATCATTTCTATCGAGAGATCTATAAGTATCTACTCTATCATTAAGGCTATCGTATCGTAAATTATTTCGAGGTAGGTCGGCGAGCAGGGACCTATAACGTTCGGTCGATGGGGACAGGTCTGAAGAAACAGAATAACCAGGCGAAATATCATAAGCACTAGGCGAGGTGGGTGAGGCGTCATATTTGCTTTCAGTTGACTTCGAATATATTCGAGCAACAGGATCATATTCAGTCGCCCCTGGACCAACTAAGTTACTCTTTCTTCGTTGTTTCTTTTCATTAAACCTTGAGTAAAAGCTTTTTCTACGTATTCTGTCTACAACGTCTTCTTTATCTGGTGTTGTGGAATCGTGACATCGAATAGGATAAAGGCTGCTGGGTGAAAGAGGATTTTTCTCTTTTATTTCAGCACTGTGATCAGACTTAACATCTGAATTAGAGTAGATCGACCTACTCCTAGATCTACTTCTACTTATGGTATCCCCTAATTCTAACTTTCCGATTCCATCTATTAAACAATCACCATTCCTTTCAGCTTTTCCGAGCTTCCCTTTGTCGATTGACGTATCCATTATTTGAGGTTCTATCACAGGATTTGTAGGAACTATTTTTTTCACTCTTGGTAGTTTTGAAAAATCTAATTTCAGTGTATTACGAATGTTTTTCGACTCTTCTTTTTTACTTAATCTTTCATCATTTTCTCTCAAAAGTTCGGCAGCGCCGTCATTACTGGTTTTATTTTTATTGCTTTTACGGCCAACACCATTTAGTAATAAGGATGATGGTCTTTTTGGTTTTTCGAGATCGTTTCCCACTTCTTCATAAATATTTTCAGTTTTTAGTTTTGAAGTTTTGTCTTTAGGTTCAAATTTCTTAAATAAACCTAACACTTTAGAAACCGTAGTTTTATTCGGGGTATTATTTTGATTTTCTAAAGCCGCTACATCTGTGATAGTGACAGCTCTCTTGATGAGATTTGATTCGGTGGGAGGTTCGACGGGAACAGAATTTTCTCTTTGTGTTCTACACAATTTACTAGTATCTTTTTTGCTATCCTTTCCTGTAGAAGTGTTTTGGCATATTTTCTCTGGTGAATTAGATTTTGAAGTAAATTTTTCTAGTTTATGACCTATCGACTGCAAAACGGACTTTTTCTTTGCAATATTAGTTACTTTAGTGGTATCGTCAGGTGATTTTTCTTTATCTTTCTTGGAGACATTTTTCTTATCGCTTGAAGATTTAATATCATTCGTATTTTTATCGTTTCCTAATTCAGTCTTTGACTTCGAAGAAACTTTTTTAATAACTTTCTTTTTTATTACCTTTTTCTGCTTTTGTTCATTATCTTTCGGTTTTGTTTCATCTTTAGTAATACTACTGTCTCTAGTAATACCATTACTTGAGATATTGTTTTTGATGTTAATGATATCGGAACCGTTTCTTTTTCGTTGACCATCTAGTTTACTGTCTGTACTTTCACTTCTTGTATTCTGTTTTTCTTTTTCTGTCTCGGTTGAATTTACGATTTTATACTTTTTCAAAACAAGATTAGATGATGCATTATCTAAATTATTCTTAATGTCTTCTTTAACATTAAGCTTTTCATTTTGTTGTACAACTTCTGAATTAGGCATGGGGGGAATTTTTGTTTTTCTAGGCAATGTTATGTTAAAACTGACTTCTACATCAGTGTTTGCTTCTGGAGTTGAGGAATGGTTTTCTTTTAACGTAGAGCTCTTATTGTCATCCTTACAGAGTTTACGGTTATTATTAGTTTTATCAGATGCTATTGTGCTATTAGGATAACTTTTAGGTCTTAGTAATTTTGACTCTCGAGACTGAACATGTTTACTCTCTGATTCACTTTTACTCGAATCTTTTTCATTATATTCCACTTTATTTGTGTCATACGTTTTTATGCTTTTTGCTGGGTAACTTTTAGGTCTAACTATTTTTGTTTCTTTATCGTTTAAAGTTTCAGTGTACTCCTTAGATTGTGTTTCTTCGTGTTCTTTATTTGTTTTTCTTTGTAAGGATGTTAATAAGCAATCGGTTGTATTTTCTTTTATATTATCCAAACTGGGAAAGAAAGGTGTAATTGACCTACTTCGATCTTTACCAACTAACACACTTGTAGGTGACAAGCACTTACGCGCAACGTCCTCGTTTAAACAAGACTGACCTTCATTCGTATCGTTTAAAGCTGTTGCAACAGCGTCTGAAGCTTTATTTCTCTTCTCCCTTATTTCCTTGAGAATTTTTTGCGTTTCTAATTCCTTTTCTTTTTTGTGTTTAGTATAGAGGCTTTCATCTGGAGGCGATTCAAAGAAATCTGGTCTGAGGAATCTTGAAATTCTCTTCTTAGGTTCGCTTGCTAATCTTAAAGAATGTCTTCTGAAATTTTGACCAGATGCTTTGTATGGTACAGTGGGAGAACCGTATGCTGCGATATAACTAGGGTCCGTTAGTATACTACCGCTATCCGAGTAAGTGTCGTCTAATGAGGTGGTTCTGTCAGATAAATATTTACTTAATAAAGGCTTATCGGGAGTGCCGCGGGCACAAGAACGTGATCTACTCGAATCTCGCGGAGTCGGCGTTTTATATACATAGTCAGAGTCAGTAAAAGGTGAAATCGAAGATGTGGGCGAAACGTTTGAACGCCGTCTTAGACGTGGCAATGTACAAAATTGAGACGCAGATGATTGGGGGATATCGTTTTCGATTTCAGTTTGAGGCGACTTGAGCGGAAGAGCCTCTTTAGCCGGATCGATGGTTTCTTGAGAGTTGTTGTCGGGGCTGAGCTGTTCGTTTTGGTCGGCGGGCGGGGCCGGATCCGCGCCAAGTGACAGGGTGCGGCGTAGAGTGCGCGCGGCATGCGGGGGCAGATGCTGTAGGAGCTGCTGCTGCAGCCGCCGCGACAATGCCGGCGTCAGGCCCGAGAGGGCGCGCATCTCGCGCTCAGAGAATTGAATCGAGCTCAGGTCGAGGTCGGAAAGATCGAGTCCCGCCTCCGCCGCCTCCTTGCCCTCGTCCGTCCGTGGTTTGGCCTTCTTACTACTACCTGCAATTTAACAGGAAAACACACCATTTCGATCATGCAGAACGCTCGCGGGGACGTATGTGTATTTACAGTGACCAGTATCTATTCTGATGCAACCCGTCATTAACTTGAGCAATATAAAAATATTAAATCTGAGGCTGGTTATCGTCGGTTGAATATTCTAATCATGTTAGGAGTTAATAAAAATTGAGTAAATTAAAAACCAGTCTGTAGTTAGATCGAAAGAAGCCAACGCAAACCGAGAACAAATATAATGCATTAAAATGTTGCTTTTAAATTTTGTCAAAAATGCTATCTTATAATTAAGGTGTCAACAGCGAATCTCAAACGTCAAACGCTATCTTTGGTGCACAGCCGTATCGCGAGATGCGCAACACAAAACAGATGAGTAAAATAAAGATAATCGGGTACCTATTCCTGTGTGTCGTTTGTGGCGGGTGGTTTGTGGGCGCTGGGTCCGCCGTGGAGTGTAGTAGTGGTCGGAGCATGCAGTGTAACGCGCAACCCCACTGCAACCACACCACACAACCTCACTTCACTACGTCGAGCTGCTTGCCCCAGACTGCCTAGCCCTGACCCGCCCCTCAAACATACTACGTGCCCAACTCAGAACATCGAGTGCTACCACATCCACTATCTACACATTTATTTGGCGTGAGCATTTAGTATGATTGCAATTAGTCCGTCAGTCAGATAATACGTCCATTAAGATACCCTACTTCAAACATATTTTGGCTAAGGCCGAGTGGCCTGTCGAATGCCTTATGCACTTCATGCAATTTACAACTATTTAAATCTAGAGCAACGCAACATTTTCCTGCTATTGTTAGCGAGTAGGAGAAAAGTCAATACCTGCACAAAGAATGCAATTTGAATACATTAAAACACTACAGTGCAAACACGGTTAAAATTAATTTGTTAAAGTTTAAAGTAAAACAACACTGATGGATAACATAAGAATCCAAGAGAATTCTTATATTTCGCTTAAATTGACGTTAATAGAAACACTGAATGGAAAACGCCACTAATAGCTGTCGGTCTCAGTTCATAAAATTTATGAATGAATGATCGTTAATTGATTAAGAAGCTAGCTGTTGTTGATAATTGATAGCCTCTAGTCGTGCTAATAATGCTGAATGGCAAATCTTTTGCTTGAACAACATATTTAAATTTTAAAGAAAAATCTGGAAACATTACTCATTTATGCTAAAACAGTTAACAAATATTTTATAGAGGATAGAAAAATTATCTAAAATACATGTTGTAACAGCCAAAGCCTGTGCTGGTGTGCCATGATTTGTACAATGGTGAGACCTACGTGAAGCTTTAGGTATCGGCAGCGTTTTCCGAAGGTGCGCAAGCGGTGCACGACTAGTGAATTGAATACTCACCGCGCGGCATCTGACGGGACTTGTTGAACATGGTGTCGAACGGCGATTGCATGTCACGCGAACCCCAGCCCTCGCGCCTGGACATTCGTACATATAAATTACGATGATAATAATACGAAGTAGCTGTTGTTGGATAAACAAAATTTCATTGGAAAAGTGTACAGGTCCAATTCTATGACGCCTGCACATATTTATGGCATCGAAAAGGAACGTCCGTACTTATTAACGTTGCTTAATTTGAAGTAATATTTTAAATACAGTGTATTTTTTTATGCAAAAACGAAACAAAACACTAACAAAGATCACAGTTGAGTTAACGTTTATAAGTAATGACAATGCATTGGCTTACTGATAGCATTTTTACCTGACAGAGTAATTTATTAGAAAGTTACATGGAGTCTGAAAGCTAATACAGACGTGTTCAGTGAAACAAACAAAAGTTTCGAGTTACAAGTCGACTTTGATGTTATTTTCCTTAAATTTTAAAAACAGTTGTCGTTTCGATAAAATTTGATCGAAAATATTTTAGATTTGAGAAATTATGACTTACGTCTCTGACACACTTCTTTTACTTTCCGTATATCTATGTGTGCTGCATGAAATTATGAAAATGACTCAATAAAGTAAAAGCAAAACATCGTTTGTAATCGTATAAAACCATGAATAATCACTTATAAACCTCAGTTTCTATGGGGTTCAATTCAGTCGTAAAAAAAAAATCGTAGTCTTAGCTTGCTTTGGACGCAAAAAAAATGACATTCTTATTTGCTGTCTGTACAAAGGAATGTTAATGTGAGATTTATGTATTTCATAAAAGTTTATATTTAAGCTGTTCCAGTCTCAAAGTGTACCTTCGCTAAGAAATTCAGCTGAGAGCCCCAAAAATTAATCTATTTATTGTTATTTTTATTATATTTTGCATACTTACATGAAATGTCTCCGAGGTAAATGAGGGCTGCATGCGAAAAATAGACACCATAATTAGTAGCTATATCACAAAATTTTTAAAGCAAGCAAAACTCATGTCACCTGTAATTATTTTATATAAAAAAGATGATATCATGGTAATTAGTATTTGGACAATTAATTTCAATTAGTATAGGTCAAATTATTCTTAATTAAATGAGAAAATCATGTTTATCCATTTAAAATCAAATGAAATGAAATTTTCAAAAACTTAATTACACGCTTACCTATTGAAAAACGGCGAATGCAAGTTGTTGAAGAGCGAGTGTGGATGCTGTGAGAAGCCAGGCCCCTCCTCACCGTTTAACCGTTGAGTTAACGCGCGAACCTGAAACCGCGATCTTTTCATTACAAAAAATTGAATACCATATAAAATAATTGGGACTCACATACATAACTCGGATCCCAATATAGGTAGCTGAAGCACTTGTGTTATGGTAATCAGAAACAACGAGGGTACCACAATAAATAAGTTTATAAATAAGCAAGACACGGTGACAAACATTCGTGCTCGTCACACAAATAAATGCACCTACCGGGATTCGAACCCGGGACCTATTGATGCAGAAGGTAGGAGCACTACCAATCGACGACATATTGGCGCAATTGTAAGTTATATATGTTAATAACTTTTATTAAAACTTAGATATAATAATCAGTTTGTGATCAGTGATCATATTGTTGTTTTAGAGCAATACTTGACAGAACTGAATCCAATATGGGAAGTCTGCGTAAACTATTTTTATGAAAAAACTTTAACGACAGATTTAAAACAGTCCAAAACGTACAGTTAATTTTTAAACCATGAATTTATAATAAAGGCGCAAGAGAGTTCAGGCGTCAAACATTTTCTTAATTTATTTATCTATAAGATCAAAATGCTCACCCTGTGTAATAGTGTGGAGAAGAGATTTTCGGCAGTAAGGAGGTGGAAGCCCTCATCTTCTTCGTCTTCTTCACCAGATGAAACAGATTCCGCACGTGCTAAACGGCTCGACCTGTAATGATTAAATCCAATCACAATAATTATATAATCTGCCATTATTTTGTTTCTTAATAATAACATGACAAAGTTAACATAACTTAAAGGTGCGTATATATATATTTTTTTTTATTTAAGAAACTTAGAAACCTGTACAAATAAGTAAAAAACAAATAGAAAATATATATCTACAACAGGTACAAACTAAAAAGCTCACCTTAATCGATGCATATGTGTATCATCTTCATCCTCAGATTCACCACCACTTACTAAGCTACTGTAAATTTTAAAAAATCAATATCAGTCGTATAAAATAAATATTTAAAAAAAATTTACTTTGCTTAATTCACCTTTCATAAAAAAATTATGTAATACTAGCTGCCCGGAAATCATTGTTTTGCCATTAAATTATTTCTTTGCCATATCGATTGATAATTGATAAGTTATTACACTGACGTTATAACAGTTATTACACGACCACTGGGAGTTGAAAAAAATTGGGGTGGGCCACCAATATCACTTAGGGGTATAAAAAAATAATTTACTACCTATTCTCAGACCTACCAATACATACAAAAAATTTCATAAAAATCGGTCAAGCCGTTTCGGAGGAGTTGATTACAAACACTGTGACGAGAATTACATATTTATTACTCGAGTATAAAGTTACCTGATACGCCTAGGTGTAAGTCGGGTGGGGTGCACCCGGGGCGATGGCGATGTATCGGGCTCGAGACTGCGCTGTCTGGGTGTCACATACCCTTTCCCCTCCACCGCAATGGGTATTATGAATTCCCGGGCAGATTTCTTTATTGGCTCGCCCGTACTCGGACTCGGCTCGCTTGTGCCCGTCGATTCCGTTGATGCCAAACGTCTTTAAAAAAAACCATGTATATTTTTTTAAAATAAATAATAACAGTAACACAAATATTACAATCAAGTTATACAAATCTAAAACAATAAATTAACTTGTATATTACTTATTTAACTCATAATTTTCTTCATTATGTTCACTTCGCATTGTAGAGATTCCAATCAGCGTATTAGTAACTTCAGAATTCAAATCACAATTGGCGGTTTAACTTTAATTACATAAATAAACAAGATTTCATCCGCGTTAATATTTTTTTCCATTATTGCAACATTTCATTGAGGCTCCCCTCTTATGGGTCGTAGCGTGATGTTATCCTTCCTCGATAAATGGACTATCCAACACAAAAATATGTTTATAGTTCGAAACAAACACTTTTATAATATTATTTGTATAGAAACCTAAGTGGTGTATGTGTGGATCTCGGTGCGGGTCTATGTGCGGGCACTTGCGCGGGCGCAGGTGCGGGCGGGGACGTGGGCGATGTAGATGAGTCCTCCGACGCCATACTGATTGGTATAATTCGTTCCACTGATACGCCCCTGGGGAATTACAATATAAATTAAGGCAATTGCAATATTTTTTTATATTGTTATTAACTTTTAGATAATACGAAAGCAATCCCGCAAAGTTAGACGGATTCTTATTGGCCAGAATTTTTTCAAGTTATGTTTTCATTGCGACTATCATAAAAAAGAAATACAAGTTGTTTCACAAGGTATAAATTGTTAAACACCATTTGTTATTTAACGATAGGATCTCATTAAGTTGCAACTATGTTGAATAATACCTATTGCGGTGATCCTCCACACGATGATGTGCTTCTGTCTTGAAGACCTTGGGTGTGGCAGATGGCGGAGCAGCGGGCGGAGTGGATGGAGGAGACGCCAGTGACGTCACTCCAGCTGATGATGACCTACCGTATGGCACTGGGGGCTTGCCTGGTGGACATTATTTTTAATTCAATATTTTATATATCTAGGTCACAGGACCACCACTCAAAAGAAAATAAATTTGCTAAGCCTTTCTAAGTGCCGATAAAGTGTATAAGCTGAGTTTACCAACTGTGTATTAAAATGTATAAACTGAGTTTGTCAACGGTCATAAATGAGACGAAAATACAGTCATGAATTATATATAGATGACAATGTAATAGTCTTTTAGTCACCTTTCCCCTAAAATACAAATTATTTATTTTGCTAGACTTAAATTTCAAATTACTGAACTTAAATGCTATAAATTACCAGTTCTGATTGCTGACGATATGATATCCCTTGCAGCGCGGCGCCGATTTTCTTCGCCCGCACGTTCCTCCGCCAATTTCGCCATGGAGCTTTGGAGGCTTCTAAAATAATATATTTAACTTGATGATTGATGTCTGCAAATCGCTAAGCACTTTTCTAAAATGTTATCTGTATTAAAATTTATTATATCCTATTCAATCGTAAAAGCCGAAAAAATTAATCACTCGTTGATAGTTTCCGCCTCTGTAGAAAGTGACAGTCTTGATCTGCTTCAAAGGCAGAGAAAGGAAGAAATATGTGAAAAGCTCAGAAGTCACTTATTTACTCACAATTATGACCAGTTAAATGTACCCTAGACATAGATTGTATCTGCCCTTTGCCTTACTAAGATTATAGATTAGTTTATATGCAACAAAATAAATTACTTACAATTTATTAGATATGTTAATAAAAAGAACAACCTTCTTGCATCCTGCAGTAAGACAGCCGGATCAACTTGCGTGCTATGAGTTGGCTCGCTCTCCGTCTTCTTCACTCCGCCACGGTTCATTTGTGTTTGAGGTTCTTCGAATGGCGCCTAACAACACAAATATTTATTATTCATAGAAATTTGAATGTAATGTAGGCCCGAGATCATGAGGCCCGTCGGCAGAATAAATATGTAACATATAAAAAAAAATTGATTCTTTGCACAGGCAAATGAGAATTTTTAGCCCACCGTGTTCTCTATTGAAAATGGAAAACTCGTGTGAAAAAACTATTTGATACGTTAATTTGTTCCAGAGATATAGAATTTTAAAAGTAGGTGCGCGGCGCTAAATTTTCCAGCCAGCGCTCGCTGCGCGTGACGTCATTTTACAACAGGTCGCGCGCTGGAAAAGAGAGCGGAGCGTTGTACTGTGACGTCACGCTGCTGACTCGAAGTCAAAACTACTGGCTCTTTTTGAATAAAACAATAACTAGTGTATTTGTACACATAAAAGCTCTGTGACAGAGTTTCAAACGATTTTGCGTACCTAGTAATATTCTTCATTACCCATATTTTAAACATAATAGTTAAACCAACTTACCGGTGATGGTTCAATGCCGATCTGTTGCAAGCGTACCGTTCCGTTGTCAAGCGGCTTACTCAATTCGCGATCCTCGCTCTGGGCCTTTGGCTTTGAAATCTTTGACACCACTGATGAAAAAAAGAAATTGCTTTACGTTGGCTCAAGTAGTTCTTATAATATGGTTATACTACTGTACTTGTAGTAATGAAAACTGAATACTTTTTATCATTTTGAGCACAAATCTATTATTGACAAACAATTCAAGTTAATAAATTACCTGGTTTAGTCACGTTGCGTTTGATTTCAGGCGACGTGGTGAGGGATGCTCGTCTTTCGAACTGCTCCTTGAAGCTGCCAACGTGACCTCCTACAAAATTATTTAAACATTGAGTTTGTACACCTATTATCTTGACTGAATGTGTTAATAAGATGTTTGAGCCGCATAGAAAAGAACATTTTCTCTAGACGAAAACACGGGCACTCTAGCTAGTTACCTATAGATAACTTCTTTGGTTTAGCGGGAGTGGTTACGGACGCGGGCTGAGATATAGATAGTGACGTCAGCTTGTCCGTTGTCGCCGTCACAGACGGCTTACTTTCTTCCACCTGCAACAATATTTTACTTTTTTTGCAAACGTATTTTTTTAAGCATTCTTACGCAATCAGTTTATGGCTTAAATTCAGTCGCTGTTTTTTTGTAACTCAGAAGATATGATAGTTTTAATCCTTATGATTTTAATTTTTTACAGCTATATATTTCAATGTAACCTTACCTTAGACTCGTTCTGTTTCTCCGGTATATCTATTTTGGAGGGAACCTTTTTTGCAGGCTTAGGTTTTTCTTCCTTAACCTCTTCCTTTGGCAAATCTTTAATATCTGCAGTGGGCGCCTTACTTAACTCTATGGTAGCAGGAGTGGGCGAGATTGTGATTGTTGCAGATGATTTGAGACATGGTTGCAGTGCCTGTAACGTAACAACAAAGAATTATTAGAACGGTGTTTAATTAAAAGACTAGGACGCATAGCTCGGTTCAAGAACGCGCACGAAGCTAACGCGTCAACAACTTGGCCATGGAGGCGTCAGTCAGTAATATATAAAATGCACTCACTTCTGTATCCGTAAACTCAGGTTGTTCTGGTATGGTATCTTCATCTGGTACACATGCCTCTTCCGGCAACGCGGGCGCACCGGCTATACTTGCAGAACTAAAAAAATTATATGCATATTTATACACTGAACATTTTAGCAGAAAATAAGGAAGATGAGTAACAGAACACAAAGGCTTTCAAAATTGTGCCTGTATGTCAATTATAGCGATTAGACAATACCTGGCAACTCGTTCTCTCTTTCGTTGCATACCGGTTCCCGAAGTAGCGAGTTCAAGTTTGCGTTTGTTGTCCGAGGCCGCTACTATGGTACGTGTTGGAGACGGCTTTATCGCGTCCTCGCCACCCTCTAAAATAATACCAAAAGTCCATTATTGACAATCATATAATATCTTTAAAGAGAATAAATAAATAATATATGTATGTATGTGTGCGTTATAAATTTAGACGAACGTAAAAAAACTTACAAATGTAAGTTGAAAATGTAAGAATGTAATATTGAATGATGTAATATACAGAAAAAATTTATATTACATCATTTAACGGGTCATAAACGAAACAATGTCCCTTATATTCTTTAGTTTCTGGCTAGTATTTCGCCATCACGATATCTCCTCGAAAGGATCAAAAGGTATTTTTGACATACCAGCAACAAGATCCAAAATCCGCTTCTCAGCAGAGTTGCTGGGCTCGACCGCCATTGATGTGGAACTGGTTAAATCTGTACAGCTCTCCGTGGGTCCACCAAGCTCAGCTTGCTGTAAAAATTACTTACTTTTAGAAACAATCATTTTAAACTCTTTCTTGAGAACAAAATTTAATCAAAATTTTGTGTATGAAAAAGTCTCGAAGTCCTCTAAAACTTTACTAATATAAATAAACTTTACTATATCAAACTTTTTTCACCTGTACCTACTAATTAAAAAAATATATATACAAGTGCGAACGTACTTCTGGTACAACAACGCTATTGGTATTAGAGGGAGCAGCCGGTGCCAGGGACAGTAGTAGGTCCAGACGAACCGGAGTTTCAGCCGCTAGTGCCTCTGCTATCTCCAAACATGACATTTCATAGCCCGTGTTCACCCATCTGAAAGTTATAGAAACATTTAAAGCACGAGAGCGAAGCATTTATGGTGAATGACAGATTTGTATGTAAGGATTGCAGGAGGAGACTATTTTTAAAATCAAATTATGTTATGGATATAGGCTACGCTTATATCTAGGCTAACAACTAGCCAAAAAATAGATTGGCACTATTCAATAAGACAGTTTCCCCTTCTAAAAACAACTATTAATTAATGCCCTTCTTCTCTATAAATTGCTCTTCTAAGAGGAATTTATTTTTAATTGAATAATGACCGCCGGCAACCAAGCCTGCTATTTATATTAGCTGTAAGTCAATCTTCTCTCTTGATACAGAGTGGCTACGGGCTAAACCGGCTAGCACGCGAACCTGTTTATTGAACTTAAGATCATAAATAAGGTAAAACAATTAAACATGGAATATTAAGATTCAATATGACACATGTAAAAAAAACCTTACGGATGGTCACAGATGTACACGATGTCAGCGCGCTTTAAGGGATCCACAGTCAGCATGTCACGAACAAGAGGAGAAGCAGCTGAAAACATATTTCTATACTAAAAGCTTCATATTGTCACAATGGAGAATGTTCACATATTTTGATTTATTGTCTATTGGAAATGGAAAAATCGTGTGAAAAAACTATTTGATTTGTCAATTTGTTCCCAAAATACAGAATTTTAAAAGTAGGACGACGTGACGTCATTTTACAACAGCTCGCGCAGTCCGTCGCGTCGCTGCTCGAGAAGACAGAGAGAGAGTGGAGTGTTGTACTGTGACGTCACGCTGCTGACACAAGCTGACGAACTTTAAATGCATGTAAAATCAAAACTACTTGCTCTTTTTGAATAAAACAAAAACTAGTATATTAATTGTATAAATAAAATCTTTACTGTGACAAAGTTTCAAGCGATTTTACGTACCCAGTAATATTCTTCATTACAAAATGTTAAGTTGTAGGGTCTTTGTTGTAAATTATATGACTTTAATTGACTTTTTAAAAGTTTTGGGTTCGAGGCTTAGACAGACAAAGAAAAAGGCTGGCAGACCGTAAAGGTTATGTGTTGTTTTGAATAAAAATTTAAGTCTCACTAGATGGATTCTTTGGCTCATAGTAGTCTCCATTGCTGATTTGTCGAACCAGTCGCTTGAAGTTGGATCCATCGAAAGGCATCGCTCCATACACCAGCGTGTACAGAAGTACCCCAAGGGACCAACAATCAACCTGGTAATAAACAAAATTATTAAAATAGTTCGTTAGTAGTCAAAATATTTTATTGAAATAAATTATTTCTCTTTGAAATTTTTTTGCTGCTGTAAAAGCACTAATTTAATTGATAATAACTCTTTCTAAATATTTCTTTTTAAAAATCTTTCGTTACATAGCAAAATATTTTGTCGAATTTGGTCCAGCGTGTTAAACGTGAATACGTAAAAATAAACGTATTCAAACAATTGTCGAGGCGAAAACGATTGGTACTCGATTGAATAAAGACTTACTTCGGGGCCGATGTACGGAGTTCCTTTTACAATTTCTGGCGACGCGTACAGAGGTGACCCGCAGAAAGTCGACAATAGAGATGTCTCTTTGAACACATTTGAAAGCCCAAAGTCCGCTATCTGCAAATAAATATATTCCTTGAAAGATAATATAAATTTAAACAATTTAATTAAATTTATGTCTACATGAAAAATGTAGAGAATTTTGAGGGGGCAGAAAATTTACACAAGTACCTAAAGTAGTATGGAGTATCGATTATACCTCATAGGCTTTTTTATACCCGTGCAAAGACGGGGCGGGTCGCTTGTATGTATCTAAAATATTTGTATGAAAATGTCAATGTCAAATCACAATGAGATTGATTATTAATTTGCAATAGTAAAAAACTGAAAGTAGACTTATGGGGCCTTATTACAAAACATGGACTATTGTGATTTGACATTGACATTTTCATACAAATATTTTAGATACATACAAGCGACCCCCCCGTCTTTGCACGGGTATAAAACATATAAAAACCTTCCTCTTCAATCACTCTATCTATTAAAAAAAAACCGCATCAAAATCCGTTGCGTAGTTTTAAAGATTTAAGCATACAAAGGGATATAGGGAAAGAAAAAGCGACTTTGTTTTATACTATGTACATATATATACAAGATCAACTTTGATACAATTTAAGAGTAATAAAAAATTACCATAGAACAATTGAAGTTGTCCGAAACAGTATAATTTATTAGACATTTTAATTAACTTTACTTACCTTGGCACTACCGGTGTCATCTAGTAAAACATTCTCTAATTTTAAATCCCTATGGCAAATTTTATGAATATGGCAGTAGTAAACCGCGGTAGCAATTTGCCGAAATAACCTGAAATAAAATAACACTAAATATGAAATCTATCTTAAGTTAAATATTCCATTACTATGAAAAATTATTCAGATCCGCTTGCAGATTAAACTAGCTGATTTGACGTTGAAATGTTTCAATATATATACCACTTTTGGAGTTCTATCCTGGTGTAGTTTTCCGTAGCCAGTTTTCCGTATAGAATCTTTGCTTCTTTTTACATAAGACAAGCCTGAAAGAAAAGCGAAAATTATACAACAGCAAAATTACCTCCTGGCTTCGTCTTCTTCCAAAACTTTCTTTTGACTTAGATAATCATACAATTCACCACCCGAACAATATTCCATTACTAAAATCATCTTCTCACTATTTTCAAATACTGAAACAAACAAAAATTCGTTTTGTAATTAGAATGAAAACATCTACGTTTGTCGTTAGTTTAGTTCACAAATGTATCATAATTAGATCCTTACATATATAAACCTTTGAAAAGTAGTTTCTTCAGAGAAATCCCTTTTAAATTTGAATGAAATCAAAACAATTTACTATCCATTATATCCGAGATATTTCTGGTAATTTCAACCAAGTACACACTCTACTTTTCATTTCGACTCGATGTGAGGAATATAAAATACTATACGCACATTTTTTAGAAATAGAATTACTTACCTTCATATATATGTACAATATTCGGATGTCTGACTGATGACATTATCTGCACCTCTCGTCGAATTCGTATCAGATCTGCCTCGGTCTCGATTTTGCATTTCTTTATCGTCTTGATCGCTACCTCTTGTCCAGTCTTCTTGTTAATACCTAATTGGACTTTTCCATATGTACCTTGGCCTAGTTTTCTTACTATGTCGAATCTGAAATGAAAATGTTTAGTCAGAATGGAGTGTAACGTGCACAAAAATAAAAGAGTAATAGAAATTCCAACTACGTAAAGAAAAATGTTAATAAATTTAAGAAGAATTCGGACTTCCACAAATATAATACAAAAATAATATAACTGTACGATGCATTAGACTGCAAAAAATAAATATTCATGACAATTAAATACGCTACTATAACAAAATCCCAAGAGAATTGTCTTTAAATAAATTTAAATCTTACGTTAAGCTTAATTATTGCTAAGATTTATTATAAAATAATTGACTGCACTGCATTTGGGAATGATCTGCACGAAAAATGCCGACTGAGTTTCTTGGCTGTTACATTCATGTGACATTCATAAGTGATCATGTATGTGATTTAATATGAATAAAGATATTTCGACTTTGATTTTATACTACAAAGCGGATAGCAGACCTAAAAGTTCCTTGTAAAATTGATAGCGACAAATTCCAATGATACAGTAGCAAATAGACATCGACCGTGACAAAAATTTACAAAAATGCCTTTTAAATTTAAAAAAAAATAGAAGCCACAAAATTAATATCACACTTGGAGGTATATCTTATTACAGATACGACTTTATTTTATTAAAAAAAACCGTTAATTTTTATAATAAAATAATTTAGAAATCATGACAAAAACCATATTAAAATGGATTTTAATTCGTTCTTAAGTCATTTCAATAAAGCCTGAATTAGCTCGTTTAGTATCACATCATATTTGGCATCATTTTACCAATTTCATCATGGCGACGACCCGTTTGATATCGAAATGTGGTGCAGAGAAATATTGCCGAGAGTAAAATAATTAATGTGTACGCTGAACTCGTGTCATGAATCGTTTGCTTTTAAGTAGGTATTTCTTATTCTTTCAACTATATATTTATTATTATAACAATATTTTACATATAAATAATGTAAATGTTTATAGAACAAATAATGTAAGAATCTATAGAACATTTTTACTCGCACAATACCAACCTACATAAGGAGGTCTTCGGCAATGACGTATGTATTATAAATCTTTGATGATCTTGAGAAAGATTTTTTGAATAATTACTAGAACGTATATTGGTTGATTTTATGAGGAAACAGTTTATTTTTCAGTTTGGGTCCAGAGAATTTGATATAACATAAAAATTGTTATTTCATTGCAAATATATCGAAACCATAAATAGACCAGTTTTTAGAGCCAGTTTTTGGTCTCCCAAATTTGAACCCAGGACCTAATCTTATCTAATTAAACAATGCGTGGAGAGGGCGGTTTATTTCAGATGTATAACATGTAATTCGATCCATTACAATCAGAACACATGACTACTAATGCTTGTTTAATAAAACTGAACAAACGGATATATAACATGTCTCTAACAATTGAACAATATAAATAAGCAAAGAATACAAACAACTTTTAATTTTTCTACGTTGAAATATCGATTGCTTTCACTGGACACTAGACGCCGTCCAACCGTCAAGGTCGTATATGAATGGAAATCTAATCTAGTTACTGGATTTTGTTCCATCATTAAAACTTTAAATTATAAGCTAATATACCTACCACCGCCTTCAAATGGTTGATAGTTTGTATAATATTTTAATGTTAAGCAAACTATTTATTCTAATTAAAATGAAAGTAATTTTATTATTATAATATATATATCTACTCGTATATTCTTTTATGTTGTGTTAATATCCCGATGACCTTTCGTTCTGCCTCTATTTTTTATATACTTATTTCATTCGGCTAGAAGTATTTAAGCTTATAATGGACTAATTATGATAGAAAATTGATATTAAATGAAATGAAACATCAATAAAGTGTGACGTCACCAACAACCTTTACACCCACATATTTCCGAAGAGCTGAGCGTAGGAGCATAAATCTATACCCTAAAATGCGGTCACCGGTTGCGCCTTACAAATGCATTCAATATTACTTTCAATTCCAATACTCACTATCGCTTAAACAGAATAGAATATGTTTTTGGTGTTACAAATACTTCAATAACGCAACAAGAGATGCGTTATGATTGACGTGTCTGTTTGTCGTAGCTCCTAAGCTAATAAACCGATTTTAATGCGATTTTTTGTTTGAAATTGACCAATTTTTATAATACTAATGCTCTCTTGGTAATAGAAATGTCGGTCTGATTTACGCCTATAAGAAAATAATTCAAGTTATAAAACATTCGACGTTAATATATTATCAACTAATACAGTCTATGCCCTATGGTTACTAATCCTAACATTCGTCTGACAGGTTTTCTAGCCGACAGAACAAATTTTGATGGATTTCAGTGAACCGATGCAACTTTCGCATTTAGTATAGGCCATAGTACCTACGTTATTTTTTGTCATTTGTAGAATCGTTACAAGGAAAACTTATAAGATTATGTTTTTATAAGATTAATTCAACGTGAGAGCAGGTAAGTAGGTTAGGTAGCTAGGATACTATATATTAGTGCAGTAATAACGTAATTAATAATAAGCCTTTGATAAAGACCTTTGAGAAACCTTTCAATCACTGCGTAAGCCATTATTTTATTAAACCTATAGGTAACGTATATACAAAAGGTTAAGTTTTAAATTATAATATTAGATATTTGAAGCAAAAACAGCCCATAGATTTATAGATCGCAATCCGAAAAGTGAAACTTGTATCGAAAATTGGTAATCTTGGGTCAAATTCCATACGTCTGCAGTATTGTATTGTCAGCAAGTTATTTTCACGTCTAGAATAGCAATTCACAAATACGAATCAATAAAATATTATCACCTAAATTGTCAGCTCCTTTCTAGTTAGATGACTTCAATTTGAAATCAAAATGCTTTTGTATAGAGTAAAATACACAGAAACAGATCAGGTCTTCTTGTTATTATTCTCCATTGCAACAGATTTCCCATGAAATCAGCTATTCATTGTTAACTATGTGGAAAAAGTAAATCAACGCCGTTTTTGATTTGATACGGTACGATGGATTTTAACTAAGACAAAAGATATCATTACACGCATAGGTCATGGTAAGAAATAACAGCTTTTGATAAAAACCTTAGACCAAAACCTAACCAGTTTCATTCGATGCGATTACGAGCCGTAAAATGTACCTTAATATTACGACATTGTTTGAATGTACGAGAATTTTAAATACTAACTAGCTGACCCGGCAACCTTCGTACCGCCAATGAAAGGTAGGATGAGAGGTAGAACAGTTTATATGGGCAAATGAAATTCTTGTTTTTCATATCTTCCTCGCAATTTTTCCATATTTTCTCACCGTTTAAACCTTCCCTGGACTACGACAAACATTTCAAAACCAAAATCAGTTAATTCGGCCCAGCCGTTCTCGAGTTTTAGCGAGACTAACGAACATCAATTGATTTTTATATATATAGATAGATACCTTTACTTAGTTTTATCCATCAGTTTAACCTTAAATGTACTTTAGTTTACTTGACCTACATTGGGTTTCTATTTTAATTTTCAATTCAACTCGAAATATGTGTAATACTTCACCTCTGTTTCAATCGTAGTCGATGGTCGTGAAGCCTAACGTCACCCGTGTTCTCTATGCCGTCCATTATATTGGCCGTACGTTTATTCTCGCCCACCACCATTTTGTCTGGAATCAAATATAAATCACTTCAATAAATTATGTTTTATATGCAGCATAATTTCATTCTTATGTTCAGTACGCGTATGACGCAAAATAGTAATATAATAACTAATAATAACTGTTTTTATGACAATGCTTTACTGAGTAGAGCACCGCACTTTGAGGCTGGCCTCACATAGTCGTAATTTCTCTCTGAATTCATATTATTAATTAAGCTGGTCAATCGCAGTCCGAATTGTCTCTCTGAATTCATAATAGCTTAGGATTCAGATTATTAATTCAGAAACCGCTGAATTCCATACAATGTCAGTGTGATCCACACACATTCCGAATTTTACACATTCTGAATTGTATCGAATTTTAATTAATAATATAAATTCAGAATCAGAGATACATTCCGGCTGTGTGAAGTCAGCCTTTGAAGTAAAACATTATATCGTCGATATTTCCTTAGTCCTCTTTATAACCCATGAAAAAAAAACAGTGGCGTCTTATAAATTCGACGTGTCTTTCTGTCGGTGTGTCTGTGAGTCTGCGTCGAAGCAACAAAGCTCCTAAACGAACGAACGATTTCGATACGGCTTTTTTTTTGAAAGCTGAAGTGAGATCCAGATGGATATAATAAACTACATACAGTTATGAAATATTCTTATTTGTAATCATAATATCGAGTTTTTTAGATTGTCTTCAATTTCACTTGTTAGAATTTTTACAAAACCCCAATAAAATATTAGATAAAAATACGAAAGATAATTAGGCAAATAAATATAATTTTTAATGGTTCAAAAATTATTGACCAACATAAAAAGCGTATTAAAATATCCTACCCACGTGTGAACTTACGTTGACAAAAATACTCGCCGCGTAAGCTCACTTTCTCAATGATGCAAACTTTTCGATAATTCTGTACAATACTGAGAAATCATTATTGCAGTTCTGAGAATATGTTTGACTAATCAAAACCAAGAAAATCGGTATAAATTTCCTGTCAGCTGTCCTCGAAATTTTTTAGAAATACTTATAAAAAGCACTTATTGTAAAATATTGATTATACAAGCAACCTTGCATACGCATATTTATCATTTATCTAGCTACACCTGGTTACAGTCATAGCGCGAACCTGGTCCCTTGATTATAGTATTAATACTAGGGCACCTTAGAAGGGCTAAGGAAGAAAAATTACGGGCCGATAGTTAATACTTAACAGCAAACAGCAAGATATTAGTATGCCAAACAGCAAGATATTAGTTTGTGTCCGCAAAAGTTCTCAAAGACATTATTTTTCGTTAACAAATTACTCTTAAAAAATATTTCTACGCTTAAAATAATGGGAGCTTTCAAAAATGTAATCTTTTAATACTTATGTACGGATTATAATACGGATGTACGCGAGTGTGAGTGTAACTCTGTAAGTAAATACATCGTGGCTAAAATAGAACAGATGAGTTCGAGACAGTCGTACACTGCCGCCCACTCGCCTTACAACGTGGTATTACAATTATCGCAGAAACATCGCATGGAACAATAGATAAATCATACAAGAATATTTTGGATCAAAAAAACCTATTCCTCAAAATATATCTATGCTAAAAGATATGCACACGTCAAGCTTTTGATGTTTCATTACTGCGAGTAATAGAAACATAAGGAGAAAGCTATCTATGCTATACCTATTGTGTATTATCCTTCAAGAATGTTATACTTCCTTTTAAGATCCGTAGGGTAGTAAGAGCGAGATGGCGGAATACAATGGACGCCCTTTGCCCCACCCAGGGGTTATAGGATCACAAAAAGGGTTATAGTTAAATAATTGACACACTATAAAATTACACACAAATAATAATAACAGGAACGATACGAAGGATATGAACCTTTTTAGCCCTTACTATAACTAAAGAGATTAGGAACGGCCTAAGAACAGTACCTAATATATATAGTATGCGTTGCAACAAATGAGCATCTATTCTAGCACGAAACTTTAATAGCTTTGTTAGGTTAGAAAACCTTACTGAGCTTAGATCTAATGCAATTTACAAGAAATAGTGTAGCGGGCTACACTCACTTGTTACAAGTAGCCTAGCCGTAGGAGTAGCCGTAAATATTCAGCGTTTGACTAATTGATATTGTTTTAAATATTATGTTGGACACAATTGAGTCCGCGCTTGGTAAATGTCCATTAAAACAGTGCGAAAACGGACTACTTGACACATGATACATAATAATAGAGAAGACGACGCTGTGACCATTGTAAAGTGGAACATATCAACAAAATCAGGAGCGAGGATTGACTCGCAGCTTGTATAAATGGCGGGTTTGGTTGCTGGCCAGGTTCATTAATCATTATTCAATGGTCGCTCTTTAGAATTAGTGAGTTCTACAGTTGTTCTTAGAAGGGGAAATTCTGTCCAATTGAACAGTGGTTATGTATTTCGAGTACAGTATAGGACAGTCATTGGGCGGTGTATTTATGTTTAGTGTTATTTCTATTATTTTTTTAATGGTAAATTGATAAATTGCTTAAAAATTTTATTTACTAACTAAAACACCAAACTACCCCAAAGACCTTTAAATGGCCTAAAAATAAAGGCCTTTTATATGTGATAAGAGAGCATTACCTTTCCGCTCGACGTATTGAGGATGGCTTGTTGCTCCATATTCTTCTTTGAGATATTTGCATTAAAAATTACCGAAGCCACGTAAAAATAATGGCAAAAGAACAGTGCGAGGAGAGTGCTTATAATATCATAGTTTGGGTCTATTATAATTCTCGTGTATGTTTTAAGTTTTCGAGAATAAATATCTATCAGTTTTTGTAATTAAAAAAGCTTTGTGGGAAATAATAATTTAGTGGGTATATTTTGGTAGGTAGACTACAACCATTTTTAACGTGTCACATTGGACACGTTATGAATCATGGTATTATTTTTTATTTAACCCATTGCTATTTCCGTCTACGCTCTCATTTTATTTGTGTTCAAACACTTTAAAATAGTTTTACACAAAATATACAAAGTATAAAGTGAGAAATGAAGCAGTGCCCTAAGATATATATAGAAGTTTAGTCACTTAAATCCTTAGAATACAAAAAAAAAAAAATTAATCTTACCTTAAATAGGTAGGTACATACATACAAAAATTCTATGGCATATAAGCTGTACAAAATTAATGGGATATTTTTGGGACATAATATGTATATATATACACTGGGCTTAGGTTAATATATATAAAATATAACTGTAGAAGCAGTTATCTGGGTGGCATCGATAGTAATAAAAACGAAATGTTTCATAGCGGAAGTAGAACGCTTCGTAATGCGTAAAACAGTATATCTGAAACATTGGTGATGTTTTGTTTCTAAAGTGTACGTAGACACCTTAAAGTAGGTACAAAATTAATCCCATATGATGTGTAAACAGAGATTAAAATTATCAGACTAAACAAAATTTACAACACTACATGTTCGAATGTTCTCTTTCTTAATATGCTCTTTGTTGAAACCACTGGTTATAATATGTAAACAGTAAGAAATTATGCGGTTAGCCGCATAGCGTGGTAAAGATGTCAATGTTTATCGGGCCTGCTGATGGCATTGGCGACGCGAGAACGGTCACGTCCAGAAAAATGCGGAGCAAGTAGCCAATTAACATGCGGCATCGTGAGGCCGGCGTCTCGGCGCCGCTATAAATATCCACCAAACACTGCCACAGCCCCAACGCCGCCATCGCCATACCGTCAAAAATGCAAAACATAAATCCGGGTACCCAAATGGTGACATCACAAACTGATACAATGGATCATTAAATATTAAATTACCAATATTATTATTAATATGCAAACCTGAATTCTGCCAGACATTTCAATCGATATTGTGTTCACTGTTAAGTTTTGTTATTATCTATCTTCTATGGGGAAATGTAAAAGTATTCACATCACGCAAGGGTTAATGTGTCTGCTCAGTATGTAGGTGAAAACGTAAATCATCAGGTCAGTAAGTGAGGTCGTATCCCGGAAGCACAAGTGGTCCATGGAGCGTCATCGGAGGTGCGCGAGATGCCGCTAGTGAACGTGCTATTTTTGTAGTCACCAGTTGAATAACCTCGATTAACTATTCGCACTTGCATCGCCTACGATACCCACTACTTTATCAACCATTGGTCAAAAGTTTATATTTTTAATAATAGAGAAACTACTAATTTGTTTGAGCAGTAAACGTATAGGTACCTACGTATGTGTATGACCGTTCCTACATCCGTTTATTGTGTAGGAACGGCTGAACCGATTTGAATAAACATCGTCATTAGATTCATCTTGATAATGTGAAGTAAAAGTATTTAAATTGGTTAAAACTTTCTGGAATCTATTTTTAATTCAAAGTATCGGTTATACAATATGCTGGGAACGTGCACTTGCCACGATTTCGAATTTTTGTTCTATCACATTCTCCTTCCTTATGACAACTACTAATTATAAATTTATTAATAGTGAATGTTTTCCGCGTTTACCACGCGATGGTCATTATAGCTTCATAATGCCAATGTATAGTGACATTAAACATAATCCAACTTGTATTTCGTTTGGCGATTGACGCATTATGCACGTTTTGTCATAAAAGTTTATAATTTGGCAACAGTGAAGAGTCTAGAACATGGGCCGATGGATGTAACAAAAATAGAGTAATTCCATGCCACAGACTCAAGAACTATAACGAAAATTGTTGTATTATGGCATAAGTTTTATTTTATTCAATAAGGAACTTCAAAAAGCAACTTGTTACGAATAAAATGCACAACTAGCAGCTTGTGACTTTTTACCACAAAAATGTTAAGAAAGCAAAGTAAACGGTAGTATTGGCTGCGGTTACGTGATATATTGGATTCCAACTTATCCATTCCGTGACGAATCTGCTTATACCTATTGGAAAAAGGCCAGGCTAATAAGTTATTATTTCATGAAAATATATACTACATTGTATGAATGCCATTAACCCATGTTACATATCTTGTGGTAATAGATTCGAGGCATTATTTTGCTTACTGACCTCCCATTGTCTTTTTAAAAGTCTGAGACCATACTAATAAGTCATGGATTTTTGAAAGGTAGGTACAATATAAAAATAAAAATGATAATTATATTATTGTGCAGTTTTTAAACCTTGACCAATGACAATGAACTATAAGTGTCAGCCAAAATTATATCAAATATTAAATTTGTTTTAAGACATTACTATTGTATGTTTAATACATTAGCTGTGAACACTTGACATGTAAATTATATGGATGTTATAGTCATTAATATTTCAGTTAAGTGTTTAAAACAATTTCCCTATCATAATAATTGTCAACAAGCAAACTCTCAAGATGACAGACATAAAGCACTTTGCCAAGAAACCATCTGATGATACTAATTATCATTATATTTCATCTTTAATTAAGTTTATTGGATTTTATCTGAAATATTGCCTGACTCAAGAACTAATTCCCCTAATGGACATTGAGTAGGAAATTATAAGAACTAAAAATAAAAACAATCAAAAAAATGTAGAACACTAAACTAAACATGTCTGACAAAGAACATTTTTTAATTTGATATTACAGATAAATAATAATGGTTTCAACAAAAACTTCAGCTCCGGTGTACCACTCTAGTTACTTTATGAAGTTTAATAACAAATAACCATTTTAACAAATTAAATTTTAAATACAAAATATTGAATCAAGCTGATGAATCCAAATATTATATAATGCATCATGTGCCTAAATATTTTTTTTTTATTAATGATTTCAAATGTGATATTTTTTAAAGATTATTAAAGTTACATATACTATAATAATATTTTAATACTTTTGATAAACTTATTCCAAGAGTGGATTTCAAGAAATAGTTACCTAATCATGATAATTATTTTTAGTACAAAATTATGTGTCATGTTTATATTTAATAGTTCATGTTTGATGTTAATACTGTATAAGTAATATAATATTTCATTTAAAGAAAGCAGTTTCACTGGATTAAGCATGTTTATTTAACAAAATTTTACAATTATTATTGTAAAACTAATAAATAATAATTGTAAAATATTGTTAAATGTGTGTGTGTTACTTGTGTAAGTATAGGTGTAGGTACTATAATATTTCATGCATTACAAAAACTAAAAAGACCTAGTTTTAATGTTATATTTAGAATTTAACACACATTACATTTTATTCAAGGACAGACAATTGTTATGACTTCTATACCATAAATTTATCATATAAAAGTATAAATATGTATGTAACAATATCACTAATCAAACCAGAACTCTGAAAATACAAAACTAATTTGAATTTGAATTAATTATGATTGATTTATATATAAAAATGTATGCACATTTAGTAATTTGAATTTGAAATGTAATATTATATTTTATACGACATATACAATTTCATTGTGGATTCTCATAATTAAATTAATAATATTACTATTCAATTCCTAGACCATCATAATATGTACAGACTGAGAACACAGTATATTTTTAAATGTAATATAATATATTTTAAATGTATTATTCACATTTATATATGTAGGTATATAGGGAATTATTGTGTACCAATAGGAAATTTTAACAGGAAATTAAGTGAATATTTAACATTATAAATTTTCCACAAACAGTTTTGTTGGAGTATGGTATGGCTGGATGAATCACTGCTCTACTTGTTTATTTAAAAGTAGTTGTACTTGGTATATTTAGCTGATGTCATGTAAATTAAGGTTGCACTTCGATAAAATCAAGGTGCAATGATGATTCCTATTAGCAAGGGACGAAAGGTTCACCTACCTTTTATGAAGTTATTGAAACGTAAAGATATTTGACTTGCGTTTTTGAAATAATCACATTTTTGCACCAAAATAATTATGAAATTTAATGTTAGAAAGAGCACAGCGTTGAACAAATAATATTTTTAGCGTAGGAGGATTAAATACCTTTATTTTGTGTAATCCAATATCCTAAAGAAAGCAGTCAGTTCTTCTATTTACACACCAGTATCACTGTCAATCATGTAAAATACACTATCACAAAGTAACTACACTTGAATATTTCACTTATCAATAATACATTATGTGAAAATATCACATAATGCGCCATTTTAGCAAACCCGATGGACAGCCGTCGACAATCGCTGCCATCTTTTTTGTCAAATGTCTAAATTCTAAAAACTAATTATAACGCTACATACGGACTCTAGTGATATTTATAGAAATTAAAAAGACGGAGTGTAATTTGTACCTTGTACGTTTATCAGTGACATCTATATAAAACTATTTTAGGGAAAATATAGTACTAGAGGGCGTGTAAAAGCAAAAGGCTATCTTCGAGAATGTTAAGTAGGTGGCACTAAAATATTGTTTAAGACTATAAAATTCTCGCATCACAATGTTAGTAACCTTACTCCTCCGAAACGGCTTTACTGATTTTTACCAAATTTTATATGCATATTCAGTAGGTCTGAGAATTGGCTACTATCTATTTTTCATACCCCTAAGTGATAAGAGTAGCCCACCCCAAAATTAATATGGCAAAACAACGTTTGCCGGGTCAGCTAGTTTGTTTATAAATTTATCAATTTTTTATTATTATTAAATAGTCTAGGATAGCAGTAAATTGGAACAATCCTTAAACGAAAAGTAACTTACGTGACAGACTAGTCAGTAGTTAGCTACAAATAGCTTTTTTTATTTATGGTTAACAACTGTATTCAAATTACACTATTTTGTTCCTATATCAAAATATGGGAGGTATCAATATTATTTATTTTTATATTTAATCTTTTTATTGGCAACTTTATTAAACCAACTCTATATTAAGTTTTGTTATACCAGTATAAACTGCAAACCGAAACAACCAGTCATTATTGATTATGATCTTGATATAAAAATCTTTCATTTCCGCTATACTTATTTATCGTTGAACCACGGAGATTGCCAAACGGATGGCAGCTTAAATCGCTGAAATTCGCGCGACCTAATCGTACTTATTTGGTTATAACTCTATGAAATAATAAATTTTAGCAATGAATTAGATTTTTTTGAATTTAGTATTAAAATTGCAACAATGATAAATAAAAATAATTCTCTTTATAATTTTAGAGACATTGAGGTTAATAAATCAAAAATTGAAAAAAGGCAATAAATATATAAGTTTTCAATACAGAATTCCATATTATATAAAATTTATAGCAACTGTAATACTTTAATTTTACCACCCAGTATATTGTTAAGCAGAGTTTCATGAAAATCCAAGTCATATATTTAATTTTATTGAGCAAAACTTGTCAATCATGCATAGGTAGGTACGTACGTAATTATGCGTCCAGTTTAAATCTCTCTATCTCGATGAAATGTATATATCGATGAATGATATATTACACCGCCTTTCAAAGAACAACACAACATTTTTATGCCCTTGTTGAATTTATATGAATTTAATTTATCAACACTATTTACGTATTTTTATTTATAGTAGGTTCATTTATTAAGGTCGGTTTTTATATAATTTATTTATTAATCATAAATAACTACTTGCATGATCAATATTTGCGAATACCTTCGTAATGGATGCGTCATTATCGTTACCGCCCCTTGTTAGCGATCGGTGAAAGTGCTTGTGCAATGATGCAAACCATACCGCCCGTCTGCTAATAACAAAGCTTCATTCAGCTGTAATTGTTAATCTTACCAATCTAAAAACCACTAACAAGCCAATTCCCAATTACCCACCCAATTACAATTGGGTCGTTTAATAAAAAAAAAATGCTTCAGTCGACAGTTTGTGAAAATCTAAAGATTTTTGTAAAACATATTTTTATAAAACATTCAAGGGACGACACAGATGACAGACAATCTGACTTTACTTACTAAACTTTTACTTTTGCTTTCTGAACTTTTTACACTGTAAAAATAGAACTTATGCAATCATATGCAGTAACTCAAAGCGCAATAAGTCTGTTGTACGAGTACTGTCGTCTTCGCTGCCCGTTAAGGATACAACTTTCACTCAATAAAATTATCCTTAGATACATCATAGTATAAAACTATAAAGTATCGTTTCCTAAGGTACCTACCTAACTGCCTAGCTATAAATATATAGTAAGTATTTATCTTATAGGCTATCACTTTCACAACAAAGCTGGGTGAATTTTAATGATATTCGAGTCGAATCAACATTGACACTGGCGCTTAAAAGGCTAAATTACGTGCTCAAATTTATCTCTGAATATACCTAAATAAATGTTAGTAACAGATTGTTACACATTGTGTAACTGATTGAAAATTAACAATGTAATTAACCTATGTAATAAAAGGTTCTAATCATTTGCTGGCATAATCGATGTTACGCGGATGAAGCGGAAAGAGGAAGTTATGTCCACGTTAGCATCGGCCAAAAGGCAAAACACAACCAGAGCACTGATGTAACTGTGTGGGGAAACCACATTTCTCTTGACGAAGTTTCTCCATGCGCCCGCGCAGTCAACGACGCGCCGTTCTACCACGCGTATGACTTATTTAGCTAAAACTTAAGCACTAAATTAAAAAAACGAAATCCGTCTGTTCTTGTGTGTCAGTGTTTTGATAAAAATAATTGTGATTAGTGGATGATTATAATATAGTTTGGATCAGCCAGCGTGACCGAGTAACTGTAAGGTTTGTTTAATTAATATTCTAATAAGTCTTACGCGATCATTAAAGCGCAATATTTTATTGCTCTCGTATTATTTGCGCTACTAACTATATTTAACTATTGTCAGAGTATTTAATCGCTTATATTAATAAACTGTAAACGATTATATGGTCTGATAGATATTTTGGTATAAGCAAAATAATTTTGTTATACTACACATATAGTATAACCAAAATTATTGATCCAATTTTTTTTAGTACATAAACTCTAATAGAAATTGCCTGTTAGATTATAACCAAATATATTTAAATATATACAAAACATACATCACCATTTTCTATAATAGGTAATTATTATAAAATTAGTAATTGTTCAAGAAAGAGCCGTAGGTATCAATTAAAATCAATACAACAAATATTTAAAAGTTTTTTTTACCTATTATGTACTAATTAGTACCTACAATTAAACATTTGATTTTGCTGATTTACTTTTGTCTTATATTTATTCATAGATTAAATTAGATACTACACTTAACGACGTTCAATCTCTATAATAATTGGGTTGCCTGGAAGAGATTGCTGGTTAGCGACTAGACCGCCCGTTGCGCTGTTAGTTTAAGTATTTCACTATTTGTCTTTCTGTTAAACAGTGTTCTTAATATAACATTTAATACAATTTAAATGTACCTAGTTATAGACTGGTAGCAAGTGACCCAATTTTATTCTTGTCAATGGCGTAACAAAAGGATGGCAAGACGACAAAATGCCACGAGTTTCCTCCTCATCCGATAGGGCTGTATTCCCGATACAAGAGCCGTGAGCAAACCTTTAATTGATTTAAATTGCCAACATAATTGCAAACCTACAGAAAACCTAACACATACATTATTAATTGTAATAAAAAATACCTATCATTCGGTTTTAGATGATAATTATATTTATTAAAATGGTTACTAATCGAACATGCACTACGCACCATGTAAATTTTCTTGCTTTACGCCATGACACCACTTGGATATATAAAGTTCAAAACATAATTTAACATAGTAGGTGGTACGCCTTACGTCTCCTCTTAGTTTAAAATTTAAGACTGGAAGTCTGTTTTATTGTGTAATATAAAGAAAAAAAACAAAAGTTTTTTTCAACATATTTTTCATTTAAACTGCTCACAACATTCTAATAGGTAGGATCTTCTTGCGGCCGCATCTAATTAATAATCATATTGGCAGTTTATAGTATTCTCACAAATTGCTTATATGCAACGAGTTTCCCGGTTTTTCTTAGTTATAATTTTCTTCAAACAATGGATTGCAACAAGTTCGTAAAAAAAAGGTTGCATACGCAACTTATTGTTGACGCTCGGTGAATGTCGATAGTTGTGAAGAAACAATGCGTGAAGTGGTATATCAATGAGGTTGCTTACGAAAGTACATAACTGGATAACGGTTTAAATTTATGGAATCCTAAGATACTAATCTACGGTATCCAGTATTTTTATTTATGGCGGCATCAACAATTGGTTAAAATGTAAAGCAACAAGTTTGAAAAAGTTCACACTAAGTTTATAGGATTTACACCGTGGAAATCAAATTAATAACAGTTTTGTACATAGCTTCTCAAAAACGTAATAATTATAATAATACAATATACAACCATTATTATTAAAGTTGATGGTTACATCACCATTTAGTGAAAACAGTAAAGGACACTACATATTTTAAAAATCGCAACGTCATGCGCGTTGAACTCTAATACAACGAGAATGAAAGAAATGAATTGTTACTAAATAAATTTGCATATTTATATAATATAACTCGCTCAAAATGCTCAATATTGAACCCGTTAAAAATACTTACTTTTTATAATAACTTCAATATACATTAGGCAGATATGTACATTAAACATAAATTAACTTGGAAAATTACACGTCCCGTGCAATTTCTGCTTTCACTTTGTATATATATTGTATATACATAATATACGATATATAAATGTATATATCTTATTTTTCCTTTTCTCCTAAACTTTAATAATCTCGAAGCTGAATTTTCCAGGTACAACAAACGATTCTCATCCACATAATATAATGTTGCGTGTCAAGCCTCAATAACTTTAGGCTTTAACAGAAACGCCCAAAGGTTATTTTATATTACTATTTTAACTCTAATTATTATATATACGTTGTAGAGTTACATAACCTCTACGTAGCATACCCAGCTTTCACTTGCACATGCGTTGTGGTTGAAAAGATCAATTCTTATAAGATGTCGATAATAAACCCACTGCTCTCACTCTTCACTCTTTGTTTATTGGTTAACACAATTTTATAACAACATTGTTTGATTCCTTAAGTCATAATATCATTTCAGGCAAAAATAATATTGATTCTTTACTTAACCCAGAATCTAACAACAAAGACAAATTTTGCTTTTCATAATAATTATCTCATTTTGTCGTATGTCTCCGATGTGCCTTCCATTCTAGAGCCGTATGGCATTATACTCAGTGATGTCAGGTGTCCTGATAGCATGTCAATAATTGCTTGGAGCCTGGTAAGAGCTTGGTAAAACGCTTGTGTGGGACGATACTTGCGTCTTCACATCTCCAACTACAGAAGTAGCACTTCTGTAGCTGATGGTGGCGTGGCATCGATTGCAGAAAGCAACAAAAGACGAAAACATGAACGTCTATGTGATTCTTATATTTTCGTTCCTTATGGAATAGAGACTTTGAGTCCATAAGGCCCAAAAGGCGACAATTGTTTAAAGAGATTTCGACGCGCTTAGTTGAGAGCGCAGGAAACCCGACTGCTGGCTCATATTTCGGCCAACGCGTTAGTATAACGATACAACGCAGTAATGTATTCAGTATTTTGGGTACGCACCCCAACGGCTTTGGTGAGCCTTTTGAATTTTTGTAAATGTATTTAAATACATTATTGTAAATAAATGTAAAAACTTCTGTACATAATCACTTAAAATATTGATACTCTACGTAGATTAGGTAATGCATGCAAGGTAGATGCTCACCTTGGCAACATTAAATAAGAAAAAAAATTACAACACAATATTTAGTAGTTGAATTATTGCCAATTTGTCATTGACCCTATAAAGCAGTCTTGAATTAAATATATTTATTATAATTGTTATTAAAAATCGATAGTAACTAATTTAATATGAAACCGTTGCAGAATTAAAGTATGAGAAAATTTGAAAAACATAAAGTTAGTCTACTGAAAACATTTTCAGAAAACATAGAGGTCAAGAGAGATTTCTGAAAATAGTTAAAAGTTGATAAAAGCAATATTTCACAAACGACCTTGTTCTCAGCTTTGAACTTTCAAATTGAAGCCAGATAATACCATGAAGCTAAGTGAAAGTTTTACTATTCCGTCACGCGTCATTGTGTTGTTAGAAATTAGACGATCCCATAGTAAAACGAGGCTCACAATGTTCTAAATATACTTTTACTGCATTTTTAATTAAATGTTAATTTATTACGTCAATTGAAATTAATTAAATTGTTTTAAAGCGCGAGACTTTTGTTTATAAATGTATAAAAAATACGAAAATTCAAATTAAAAAAATAAGCTTTACAAATGGCATCTTAACGATTAATTAACCATTACTTCAATTATAAAACTAAATGTAAATTCTATTGAGAATATGTCCCAACTCAGGTAGGAAGGTAATTTTAACAATTTTCGAACAATATTTTATTTATTACATTGTTAGGTAATAAATAAAATATTATGTTAAATAACAATGTTAAAATAAAAAATAAAAACGTGTTAATGTATTTAATTATTTATAATATAATTATTTTTATTTATAGTATAATAATTTATTATTTAAAGTAATTTACCGAACAGCTGTGTTGCTGAGGCATTGGTTTTGCTATTTCTTCTATTCAGTCAGTTTTCTTAAACATAATAAAAAAATTCAATACACTAATTCTACCTCACCACTGATCACAAGATGTCGTCAGAACCAAAATTATAAACTTTTTTCTAAAAACAGGATTCTAAAATTATATCTATTAAGGATCTTGTGTGTATTATATAATCAATTAAGTAATTACAGAAAAAAATTGTGTTTTCGTTGTAATGAATAAATTCGAAAAGTATCTACTGAATCAACTTTAAAAATTGTTTCAGGGAATTCTTCAAATATATGAGCCATTTTATATGCCTACGCGAACGGACGTGAGTGTGTACCTAAGTTTGTATTTTATAAACTACAACAAAATGAAACGACAATAGCAAAAGAAATATAATCTTATCAAAAGACTTTACTAAAAATTAGAATTACTTTTATCTTATCAATGAGTTCAATTCATATAAAAATTTGCGTGGATGTTTTTATCGAATAAAGTATAGTTACATGGACTAAAGATGTATTAGTTGCTAGGATACAAGCCTAACGTTCATACAAACATGACTTGTTTTGGTTTAGTATCGTAGCAACCAATACTGGAACATCTTTAGTCCATGTTTTATAATAAGGCCATAGTAGTTATAGTGATTATATTTAGGTAGATGTGAGGTCATCGCGACTGTATCATGATAAATCCGCAAGTTACCTTTGATAAATTTAGAGCCATTTAATCATATTATCACAAGCACAAGAATAGCATTTTCACCTCGACCTTTATAATCCCTACCTTAATAATCCCTTCTTAATCTCAAGGTTAGTGTCAGATCACCAATATTAATAAAACAATAGAAAATACGTAGCCTACTGAAAATTTTAATACTATGTATATTATGTATGTAATAGAAAAATTCTAGCTTTTCTATTCTCAATAATTGTATAAAAAATTTATGTATACAAATACTTAAGTAAAATTGGAGTGTCTGTTTTTAATATTAAAATAAGCGCTTTTTACTAAATGCAAATAGATTTATACACGGTACACATCTAGTATTAAATAAATTAAGTGAATAAAATCACTTTTTTCAAATCATACTAATTTGAACGGAAACAAACAACAACAACCTTATAAGTACTTAAATTTAAATATTTATTGCTATTATCCGGAAAAGCAATCCGTTAGAAATCATCGGATTTCAATCCAATTGGCAGGAAATCTGTATCGATTTCAATATAGGATCCGACTGTGAGCATCATCGAGCCATGAAATTAAGGTCGAGCGTTAGCGTTCGGGTCACTGGCGATCATGATCGCCATGATTGCAAATAATGTTGATCCAATCAAACTCATCATTACACAGCTCATAACAACATTCTCTAATGAATGGTGATTGTGAGTGATTGGAAATGTTATTCGTAAGTGGAAAGTGTATAGCTTCTACGTACGGCATTACTCGCAATAGAATAAAAATCCAAGTTCTATTTGTATCAATGAATAGAAACTTAACTAGAGTAACTATTAACGTATAGTTGAGTCAAGTTAGAATTGGCACCAATCAAAAACATTTTTCATCTCTAATAAATAATACAATCTGGATAAAAATTTCTTACAAATAACTTCTCAAGTACGTTATGTATACATTCATAATTATTTAAACGTTACCTATTTTTATTATGTAATTATTTAGTCAGTATGTTTGGTTAACGTAGTGTAACAACAAGATATTGCAAAACGGAACCTGTTTAAACCCGCATTAAAAGTTACTTAAAACGTTTCCATTAAAGACGACTTTGTATGTCAACCGGACAGGCAACTATTTGAAGTCTTGCCTTAATAATTATCACCTCTACAGTAATAACAGTAATTATTACCCACATAATATAATTAATTACTATTTCCTAAAACTGCCGCCTCGAGTTCATACTTTCACTCTCGGCATTTTTAGAAAAACATGAGCTTAATAATTGTAGGTATAACATACAATATATTCAAAATATATTTGTGGTAAAATATATTTTAAATCTTCATCAAAAGCTATGATGCCATATACAGAACAAACTTACCTCTTTTCACGTCAGGGTCTAAAAAGAAAAAAAGTAGTTTTCATAAACAAAATCTTATTTTTTAAATAGTGCTATATTTCAAGGACTTTCATCCATCTTCATTACATTTTCACCATCTATAGTCATTACTATAATATACACAAAATTCCAGAGTCGTGTTTGTACACACTAACATTGGGAATGTATCAGCCGAAATTGAAATAAGGTTTTAAGTGGAATGTTATGGCAAGTTATCCGTATAATTTAGGGTATGATAGATTCGTACCTAATATATATTTTATATGTTTTAGTAGATAATGCATAGTATATGAATTTAGCAAAATTCGGAGAAAGAGAATCGTAAAGGTTTAATATTTCTAATAAGCGTAAGTAAGTAGTATTTATAGGTTAATTAGATTGAACCCATAGATAATAGAAAGATAGCCATAACCATAACCTTCATTCAAAATTAAGTTAAGCTCGCTTAATACAATACCTAAAATGACAATAATAATTAATTAATATTGCAAAGTATACTTATTTATATCGAGTGCAGTATCGATTGGACGAGGTTAACCTGAATATCATAGGTGGCCTTTCCTTTTTAGGAGCCGGTATGTGTACGGTTTTATCGTCAGAATTTATATCAATTTACAAAGCCATTTTATTACAATATTACAGTTAATTAGTTTGTACCCGTTTCTGCGGGGAAATAAAATAAATTAAACCTAGTACCTATTGCCAAAAAGAAAATTCAAAGCTAATGTTAAAAAAATATTCACGGTCTTTTAAGAAGTTTAACATAACCAGTTTATTTTCGAACTCATTATTTAGATACAAGAGCTTAGGAAGATAACAGAATTATTTATTTATTTTATTTACTCAAGCGTCCTATTAGATAAGATTTATAGCTTTATCGTACGATTATAACACGTGACAAGTTTTTAAAGTGTCTTTTCCTCCCTTTACTATGTCTAACATTGACATTAATTGACGTTAATTATATTTTAATTTCTAGTATAGATATAACTTCTATAGACTATAAATATTCTACATTTAAATTTTACTCAGATTGATATAACACAGACAAACAACAAAACCAGTTGTTCCATTAATAACACCAAAACATCATCGGATTTTTCAGTTTTTTTATATAGGTATTGTATTTGGCTTTGCCTAATATAGTCTCTAGTTACATATGATTTTTTTTCTCTGGCATACTGTGTTCGATTGTGTCAAAAATCTGATCAACTCGTTCAATTACGGAAATCCCTTGCCAACTAAGTTAATATTCAATTAAGAATTAAAAATTAATTATAATACTGTTAATGAAATTACAACCCAGATGGTAGGAACTTAGCTGGTTCAAAAACGTATACAAAAATTTGTTTTAATCGTATTTATTGGAAACTTGACGCTTTTTAATAATTATTTGTACATACTATGTTTTATTTCGGCGTTACATGTCTTCTTGGCGTGAAATTATTTTTATTTGTGTTGATCGTTTGCGCCAGAATAAAATAAAATAAATAAAATATTAAATAATTATTAGCTTACGATTTCTTCTTTATTGAATCGGATACAAAGTAAACCTATTATTTTTACATTGGTGTTGTTTCCTTTATAATATCCGTTTAGCTGTGATACAATGGATACAATGATCTTATTGTTTTTAAGTAATTGCCGACATAGAAATATAAAAACTGGAAACGTTTTTGTGGTTTTTAACATGTGTGAAAAAGCCTGTGATTTTTTTTTCTTGCCCAACAATTAATTGTTTTGATAAAAATAGCGATTTAATATTATAATTGGTTAAAATATTTGGTTTTTGAAGTAAAAAATTAACATTATACCTATATAATAGAATATATCATGTATCAGTTTTTCTTATTTCGTGTATATTTACTAGATATGTATGTACTGTTAAGGCTTGAATGAAGTTTAATATTTAATTGTATAACTTTAAACGTTAGAATATAGACTAAAAAAGGTTTCACAAGAAAAATATAATTATACGTGGGTATGAAGTCATGACCGGAAGATGTGTACTTTTCTATAAAAGCTTATGTTAAAGAAAATACAAGGTACCTATCGTGTGGTATGACTTCTTTTCAAAATACGTTGTTCGTAACCTTCAGTTAATTGAGTCTGATTTGATAATTTAGAGTCTATTATTAGAGTCAACGTGACCTTTGCAGGTGTACGTGAATGCCGGGCCGCATGGATGGCGACGCACGTCTGGCGATCGATCGCCTTACTCCTAGCTCTCACCACAATAGTACTAGCTAAATGTAAGTATACCTTATAGTTTATACCTTTTATAATATACAAGAGAAGAGCCACTACAACTTCTACAGTAATGATGATGGATAACGCTGGTTTAACATAAATTAGATTGAAGTATTAAGTTATTAATCTAATAACGTAGTTGCTTAAGTAAAAATACGAAACATTGTCTTAAACTACAATAACAAGATAATTTGTTTACGAATTATAAATGAGTAGGTAGGTATCTGGCGACACGTGTGAGTGCATATATTTATACGACACGTCGTTAAAATCTGTAAATGAATGTAGAAAATGCCACCTTAATTATATTAATGGTTAGTCTCGTAATAAGTTGAGATCGTATGGTGAATAGTCCAAAAACCTACTTTAATGACGCGGTAACTTCGTATTAAAAACAAACAAATTACAGCAATATTAGTGACAACTATTTACCCCGGTCTAGCAACACAGTAGTGGTACTTAAAAAAAAAAATCCATTAGTACCTACAAAAACGTAATAAAAAGCATTCAATTTTCTCACTATTTGCGATGGCTGGGAGCGGCTTACTTTCGTCCGGAGTAGGCCACATGAGTTACTTACACAATGCTCTACAACATGTGATGAAGGACAAAAAGCAAAGTCCGTATACAATTCAGGTAACCTAGTGTCTCCACTCATTTCAATTCTATCGTGGTTTTGCTTTTCTATAAAATTCACTGCACGTTGCAACATTTTGACTTCACGAGAGGTGCTTTCTTGCGTACCTAAAAACCAGACCTAAAGCTACTTATTAATACTTTAATATTAAAAAATCAATACTGCTTTATTGCTCTCTAAGGTTTATTGCTTTCAGGCGACTCTGGTACGCAACAATTATGATGAAATTAGGTATTAAATATGAAACATCCAGTAGGTATGCAGTTAAAACAAATCAC
Organism: Aporia crataegi; assembly: GCA_912999735.1. Classification (NCBI taxonomy): domain Eukaryota; kingdom Metazoa; phylum Arthropoda; class Insecta; order Lepidoptera; family Pieridae; genus Aporia; species Aporia crataegi. The sequence continues at coordinate 3,076,209 of OU538742.1, forward strand.
TATCTTCCTAGATGCGGAACTAGAAGCATGGCGAGGCGCAGGTCCTGCGGTGACGGCTGCGCAGGAGGCTGAGGATGAGAAAAAAGATGCGGAACTTCTGGCCGCCGTAAGGTCCTCCATCAAGCAATGGGAGCTGAAGAAGGGACGAACGAGGTATTGGAATCATTGTAATTGTACCTACAAACTCAATTTACAAATGTAAAGTTAATCTTAAAAGTTTTGTATTTTTGTAAATATATCTAAGTAAATTATTGTAAATATTTAATTTAAAGAAAATAAAGTTGAACTATAAAAGTTCTATACAGAACAGATCTTCTATCTAGTTACAAAAATTTAATAATTTCATGCACAAAACATATAAGAACAAAATTAAATTAATGGTTTATTTACTTAAACTAAATTGCACAAGACACAAGTACAACAAGTTAGTTGGCATTTAAATTGCACAATTATAACAAAAAGACTATTAAAAACGTACGCAAAGTAAAATCATTTGACAGTCTCTTGCCATCTCGGGCGGAATGCGGATATGAAAGGGTACTGAGAGAATGGACCTTACTTGTAAGTTGATCTCGATTAATCTACCTATGTGATATTTTAGTCTCTCTCGCTTTTAAATCTGCAAGAATCATAAAAGCATGCAAATCATGACTTTTACTGCGGTAACAGTACCTACTAAGTAACTAATAAGTAAATAAAATATTATATGCCTACATTGAAAAAATTGGTATAACAATTCACGATTTAAAATTTTAAATTCTATGTGAACTTTTACATAGGTAATTAACGGGAAAGTGTGATAAATTCGCTGGTCTTTAGGACATTTGGATGCATTTTATCAGAATGTCTAATCATGCTTTCACCGCTTAGGTACTTTCTAAAGGTTAGTAAAAATTTCGCAGCTTTGTGCAATTCGAGTGCTCCCTGCATTGCTCACCATTCTGACGAAACTGCAAATTATGTGAAAGCATTATCGTCGGATCGCTTTATCGACCGTGATTGAACATGGTTCGACGAGTTCATCTCATTCTTGTCGCCTGGATTTCCACACAGCATGCACACATCTGTTTTTATTCTCTAAGCTTTCTTTCCCAGCAGCTTTTCCTCCTGAGTATAAATATGATAGGTACAAATTTTTGTTCTAAGTGCCAAATATTTTATAGAGTCATAGCTCATTTGGTACAATTGTTCCGCGTATCAAAAGGGTCTCTAGTTTAGCGAGTCTCGAGAAAAAGGTCTGTTTTGAGGACAGCTCAACGCCTTTAAAATCCATCATCAACGAAAGAGACTTCTCAAGACTTCGCTTAATAAGTTAAGCTAAATATTTTTAATGTATTAAATACCTGACCTATATAAATGTACTATTAGGTAAGTTTATTTTCTACTATACTTAGTTACTTAGTTTACATTGAGTATTTTTAAGCAATACATGTAATAATTAATGTAAAAATTTATGTAAAACTCTTTCGTGTATCTTGATAATATAAAAAGCTTTAAAGGCAAAAAATACTCACTTGATCTACTTAACTAAGTATACCGCAAAATAAATAACTAGGTAAAGTTAACAGAAGACTCGGCATCTTATTAAATAAAGACTTTTTTTACTACTAATAGGCAGTTTAAGTACCTCTTCATTAACTTTTATTGCGTTACGCGAATTACCATTTTCTTAGCATTATAGAGGGTCGATATATGAATAAACCTTTACCTACCATACATATCATCTACTCATCTTATACGCTAAAAAGGCAACTATGATTATAAAAATGATTATTTCAGAAGAAAATCTAATAAAACAAAGGTTCCTAGTTAACCTACCTAATCGCATTGTAACCCTGCATCGTTTACCAAACCAAATTAGTATAAATTAAATAATCGTAAAAAAGTGACAAATAGACGCGCTTAAATCCATTCAAAACTGAAAACATTTAAATATAAGATTATATAGGATTACATACTTACGTATGTATTTCTGTGTGTGGCAAATGGCATAATTTTCAAACCAATGTCAAGATCTAGATTCTAGGCAATGTTGCGTGTAGTTATGTATGATACTGATTCCAAGATTAAATATGGAAAATCGGCTGAACCCTTTTAAAAAGTTTATTATTACTACTAAATAATCAAAGTTAGCGTCCAAACACACGGACTGCAAGTTGCTGTCGACTGCAGTTGACTGCAGTCAACTGCAATAAAAAATAGTTCAAGAGTGCGCGTTAATAATATCACTTTTTTTCATTTACTTAATGAAGACTAATCTGAACTTTCCAAATCCTCTATTATTGAAAGTGAAAACGTAATAGGATCAACCTTACAATTGACAGCGCTGTCACATTATTTACATTGTTAATCGCGACATCGTATAATTCGATTTCCGTCAAATCAAAACTCAAATTATCTCAAATTTTTTTTCACTGACTCCTATACTATGTAATCTGAAGTTGGGATGTCAACAGCTGACGTCGACTGCAGTCGACAGCAACTTGCAGTTCGTGTGTTTGGACGCTTACTACTATTATTATCCATTTTATTTTATAGTTTTTCAATTTGGCACTACATTACTTGTTTTTAGAACAAAGAGATCCCAAGGCAGTGTGTGTTATGGTGAATTTGGGTGTTTTGAGGATGCAGGTCCCTTTGCCTACCTGGACACATTGCCTAGCCCACCACAAGAAGTCGGCACGCAGTTTCTGCTTTACTCAACAACAAGCAGGTATGTAATTAGAAAAAAAATTAAGCGCTTATTTTTAAGCAGGAATTTAGTCTTTGTCTTTGGCAACTTTGTCCCTAAATAAATTTATAAGAGTTTCAGTTTTAATATACTAGGTATATTTAGACGACCGGTTGGCGCAATTGGTAGTGCTCCTGCCTTCTACGCCAAAAAGGTCCAGGGTTTGAATCCCGGTAGATGCATTTATTTACCCTTGATGTTTCCTATTACCATAAGTGTTTTTCAGCTACTTACTATAGGATCAGAGCAATGTATGTGTTGTATCAATTATTATTTATTACAATTTCTCTTAGAGGCGACCAGCCGCTGCTGGCAGTATCCGCAAATAATATGTCTGCGGCTTGGGGCTGGGCCGATCGAGCATTCGACGCGGCTCGTCCTACACGCGTCATTGTTCACGGCTTTGGCTCCAATTGCGATAACGTATGGGTCTACGAAATGCGCTCGGCTTTGATGGCTGTTGTAAGTAAATTCGGATAACACTAGACTAGCTTCCACCCGCAGCTTCAAACGTGCATAAACCATATTCTTGTAATGTACAATTCCGAAAATATGTGTACCTTATTCTTATGATATAGTAATTTGCTATAAGGCTACTAAGTCATTTAAATACGTTATGTAGTTCATATATTAGAGCAACAAACACAAATCGACGAATTAATTAGAACTAATAAAATACAATATTATGATATAATATTTTATTTTTATGTAACAAATATAAATAATATTTGTACAATATTATTTATACTTGTTACCTTGTACACACAATTCAGGCCAAGTTATTATTTCTAATTTTATGATATTGAAATTATCTGGCATCTTTTGATAAAATTTTATATGTTAGTTGTCTTATAAGATTATTTCTGAAACAGGAAGAATGCAACGTGATCTGTGTTGACTGGGAAGGTGGAGCTTCAATGCCGAATTACCTGAGAGCCGCGGCTAATACGAGGCTTGTTGGAAAACAGTTGGCCATGATGTTACAAGGTATTCAATAGTTATATTAAAAATTATTCTTTTAGTCTAAACTCTAAATTAAAAGCTACTTTACCTGTAGGTACTACTTCTATAACAATTAATGCGCTTTAATGAATCCTTACCGCTGGCAATCCAATTTAAGACTGGGAAATATAATTTTAAGTATGTAATTTATAATTCGTAGGTTTGGCTGATAACATAGATGTGCGTTTTGAAGATATTCACCTAATAGGATTTAGTTTGGGAGCGCATGTTGCTGGCTTCGCTGGCTCCGAACTCAAAAATATCAGCCGAATAACAGGTAGACATTTAAATTATGAATATTCCTTATGGTCTAAGATCCCGCTATACAACGACCTGCACCGACATGTTTATTTGATGAAACATGTTTTATATTTAATTTAATATGTCAATAAATATATTGCATATTAACAAATTTCAGTCCAGTCATATAATTAATTAATAATTTAAAAAAAAAACTAACATTTCACCAGTTTGCTTATTAAGTCACCGTGTTCATAATGCAATAATCTTTATTTTCATTTGTATAGCGGGATCATATACTATTATAATGTGTCATAATTTACCTATATTTCTGATTCTTCTTTTAGTTTTTATTGAGCTTTATTGTATTTGTTTTGTCAAACCTTCCTAAATAGGTCACTTAATATTGCTGCGTATGTAACTGTAGTTCAAATTAAATAAAAATAAAAAAAATTTAAAATTAAACATAGGTAAATGGACTGGACCTTTACATCTAACAGATTCCCAATTAACAGAAATATCACGTTTGAAATTTCCTGGGTTGTTTGTGTAGAACGAAATTAAATATTTGGGAATTCTAGATAATCATCTATTTGCCTATAAATAATGATCAGTGAAAGTTACCTACTGGAGATTTTGGCACTCACAATAGCTTCAATTATACAGGCTTGGATCCAGCCGGTCCGCTGTTTGAATTTCAAGACCCTAGAGCGCGCTTAGACAAGAATGATGCCAAATTTGTAGATGTAATACACTCGAACGGTGAAAATCTGATCTTGGGCGGCCTTGGCGCCGCACAGCCGTTGGGTCACGTAGACTTCTACCCAAACGGGGGGCGAGTTCAACATGGATGTTCTAATTTGTAAGATATACTATATAATATGTGTAGATATAAAAAGTTCAACTATTATGTATTTAGGAGCTTATCCAGTTATTGTCTTTATTTATAGTGCGCTCAATGAACGAGATGGGTATAACATATCGTTTATTCGATTGATGCCTGTGACTTGTATCTATAGAATTAGAAAAAATACAGTTTATGAACTTTTTTAAATTCATCAAAGTGCAATGCGAATAACAAACGTATATGCAGTATGAGTGCATTTTAAAAAATATGTATATAGACAGTTCTCGCAATAACATGAAATAAACTTAGAAGATTTTATTAAAAATATTTCCAGATTCGTTGGTGCTGTATCCGACTTGGTATTACCATGGGCAGCGGCGTCTATAGAGGGCAGGTCACTATGCAATCATCGCAGAGCGTACAAATTCTTCACAGATTCCGTCTCCCCCAAGTGCCACTTTCCCGCGTTTCCTTGCTCAAATTACGACGCTTTTTTGGAGGTAATTACGAAAATATTGTGTAATGAAGGCGATAATTATTATGAAATACCTATATAAATTTCAAGAAATATTTTGCTTTTTAGCCCTGTTACAGGAAACAATGTAAATTAATAAACATCCAAAACGAAGTTGTCTTTAGTTTTCATTTATCAAAAATATTCGTCTATATTTTTTGACGACATTCTTACTCACTTCTTACCGCTTGTGACTCCTGAGAAGTGAATATATCACACTTCGAATTTTATATATATTTTTAATATCCCATAATATATTCTTGGGAGTCACACAAAAATGATTGTGAGGGCAACGCATTTCCGCACGTATAAAAAGAGCAATATTAGCTTTTATATGTATAATGTATATAATCCACCAAATAATAAGCCTTATCTACTCAAACTTAAATAAAGGATATTTTCAGGGAAGTTGTTTTCCTTGTAATGAGGAGCGAAGATGTGGTAATATGGGATATTATGCTGATCGGTCTCTAGGTAGGGGACAGCTTTATTTATTGACAAGAGAGGAAGATCCCTTTTGCGGTAAGTTACAATGTCAAGTATATTAATATAAGTCATCAATCAATCATTCAATCAATACAATACATTATAATTAATAAATCGTACGTTTGTTTTAAAAAATCTACTATATTCTTATCAAAATCATTTTTTTCAGCTCATCAGTATCATGTAGAAGTGTGGGGTGGAATTGATGCTGGTGAGAAGCCAAATTTTGGTCGAGTTACACTTACTCTATTGGGAGACTCGGGTCTTAACGAATCATTCCCTATGACCAAGTGAGTTATCGGATTATATTCATTATATTTATTTAAATGAATTAACGCCAGTGCATCTTAAAATAGAATGGGTACCTATATCCTGCAAAAATTTAATGACAATAATTTTGTTAGGCAACATATGCCACGGTGGAGAAATATTTTGTTTAAATACTTTCTAGACGTGAAGATAGCTCTGGCATGAGCCGATGGACACGAGTTTTGGTTCCACACCCGGCATTAGGTGTACCTCTAAAGGCCACACTACACTACGCAGCCTACAACGGGTGGCTGAGTGCCGGCGCCAAACGAGTGCATCTTGATAAGCTTCTCATTACTGACAGCTTTGGGAAGACGTGAGTCAACAGTATAGAAGATATAAACTTTTATTAAGTAGAATCTTTTTACGTTAAATTTAAATTTAAAGAAAATAGAATAGGTACTTTTCTCTACAATGGTACCAAACTCGTCTCTTATCGAATTTAATTCATAAACTTTATTTTTAATATTACAGATCATCTTTTTGCAAACTTCTATGGCTGCTTTCGGATGAATCAATTCAATTACCCCTATATCCCGGAGATTGTGAAATGAAACCGGTACTGTTTCTAGTTAATGCTTTCAAAAAATATATTTCTTCTAATGAAAACCGTAAGTAACTTATTATTTATTTTCAGATTGACGCTACTGTTAACGAAACGAATAGAAAAGAGGACGTAGTTTTAAATGACAATGTGACCAATATCATTGGCGATGACCCTCATGACAACGAGCTACCGGAAGAATCACCACAAAGACCTTTTGAACTTGCTGATAGCTATGAATGGGACAGCAGCGATGCAGGTCGGGCTTTTGGAATGACAAACACTAAAACAGCACCCAGTGGGCTTGTAGAAATCGCTGAGCCTGTCTTAAGGCCGAGACCCAGAAAGACTCCAAGGCAGCGGTCGGACAACCCGGAAGAAATCCATGAAATATCTGAACCCCTCCTTCGACCGACATCTGCACCTAGATCTACATCGCCCCCACCTTTACGAAAAGCCAAAAATTTTGAAGTTACTACCCCAACAAGCGAGGAATCAGACACCAAAGCAGATAAAGAAGAAAGTAGTTTCGTAGTACAATTTCTTCCTGCACGTTTAGCTTCTTTCATATCGAGAGCTGAAAGATATGCTAAAGATACCCTTCTACCATTAGTCTCCGCCTACGCCCCGCGCCTGCCTATATTTGGCTCGAGGGAACTTCCCAAATCGACCGCACGATTCATACCCACTGAAGAAATTAATGTGACAAATTCTGTCCCCATTCCGACACCTACTTTAGAAATGAAAATTGAGATGCTTCAAACAATGGGACCTCCGGGAGAGAAGCGAGAATTCGAGACACCTGAAGACCCCGATATTCCTGTTGTTATTTCTACTACAACATCTTCCACGACGCCTACAACTACAGAAAGGCTGAAACCAGCTCCCACCGAGATGTTGCAAGTGGTGTCTGGACCTTCTGTACCTACCAGCACGGCGTTACCACCAGTAGCATTACGTAGCCAAGGTGAAAAGATCGTTATCGTGTACCCGACTAATGCAAGAGAAGAGAAAAAAATTCGATCACATTCTTACCCTGAAGAAATGCAATTCGAAGCGCTTTACAGGCATACAGCGGAACCCACGGCGGTCAAAGTCGACTTGCCTACTTTTTCTCCCCCCATTACTACTACTACCTCGTCAGCCCCTCTTAAAAGATCAAATGACGCTCGGTACATACCTACATCTTTCGCAAAGGAACTTAAAAAAATTCCATCAATGGAAATCACTCATGATTAATAGGATATGTATTGATAGGAGTTTTGTACAGGTTGTGTCATTAATGAAAAAAAACTTAAATGGAGTGTACATATAAGATAGATTAAGACTTTTTATATTTAATTAAACTTATTTATTAAACAATTGTCTTATTTCATATTATAACATAATATGGAAAACTGAGAATACGAATTGAAACGTAAAATTAAATCACAGGCTTTCCTTCAAAACTAAACTGCACTTATGCAAAATGATTTCACAGTCCATTCCACATGGTTTAGTATAAAACAATCTAAGCACTTATTCAGTTTTAAATTAGTTAACAAATTAATACAAAATAACACATGAAATTGCTACCTGCTATCTGCTTTACAAGAGTTGTAAAATGGTGTTAGCAACGACCGCTCTGACTTAGAAGAACACATGAAATGGACTATAAGTAGTAAATACTAAATAATGTAAGAAAATAAATCTTATAGATCTTTACATTGTAAAGACAAACGAAACATAAAGCTACACTTTCACTTCTTAATGTTTTATAGGTTTATTTCATATACTTGTCTGAGTGCTGCGTGAGAATTTTGGCTGAAGATTTAGCATCTAGGAACAACGAATGGACAGCGGTAAGGTGTGCCGGCGCAATACGAGTGGCTCCATCTGCTCGCGCAGCTAACATGGCTGGTGTTAACAATTGCGCTGCGTACCTGAATCAAAAATAAATACTTTAACCTTACTATCAGGCCCAACATTCAATGATTCCATTTCCAAAGAAACTACATTATTTATAGATTTAGAAGGAACGGTACCCATAAAACTGTAAACGCTTCAGAAAAGTAATTCTTATTCAATTAACAGTTAAGATCTGACATCTCACGTAACATGCAAGTAAATAGAAACCATAATGTTAAAACGCGAAGATCTACATTAATATGGTTTCACGGTTTTCATTTATACGATGAATATTGTAACAACCACATAGAAGGCTGTTTGAAAGAAATGTGAAACAGCGCAGAATCAGACTGCCGCGTGCCTGCGAAAAGAGTTACATGACTTACTACTGATAGGACGCTAGACACTCTTGAGTGTCATAGGCACGCGGACGAAATCGCGAATAATAGCTATTTGAAAATATATTACGGTCTATCCAAGTCAAAAATATCTTTATTCATATTGAATCACATACATGATCGCCTATAAACGTCACTTAGGTCTAACTTTGCAAGCTGTTCAAGAACGCGCCTAAATCTGAGTAGAATAGCCAAGAAACTCAGTCGTGTTCACAAAGAACAAAATCATTTTGAACTGGAGCAGCTCATTCCAAGCGCTGGTATCATTCAAGTAATGAATTGTTATATAATTAAAAGCCTTAGCAATTAATTTACGCTTAACGTAAGATTTAAATTTATTTAAAGACTGAATTAATTTTTTTTTTAAGATTGAATTGCTTGGGATTTTGTTATGCACACACTGTATTCCAGAACTTAAAGCTAGTTTCAGGAGTAGTCAATATAATTTGGGAAATTTGAAATTTTGTCAGTGATTTAGATGTTAAGACAAATTTTACGTTTATAGACAAATATAGTCTTACCTAAGAGTACTATTGGCACCAATTTCAGCAAGATCTGCCAAAGCTTCATCCTCAATCGAAAGACCTTCGGTCGTAGCTCGGAGCTTTAAAATCTGAAAAATAAATTAGCATTTGTATGTGGAGTGATAAGTGTTTAGAGTGACAAAGATCCACACACGATTAAGTGCGTACTGCTCTAATAATTCTGACTGTTCATTGTTTATTTTACGAAAATCGGAATGGTGAGTTTACGTAGGGCCTTTGCCTATCAGCGGAATGTTAGTGATAATAATGATGGTATATTATTGTTACATTAAAAACTTTATCATGTTAAAATAACATCTTAATAAAAGACAGAAATATTTAAGGAAACAAATAAATACCTGTAATAATTCAGCTTTATTGTACGGTAAAGTCCGTATTATAAGTAGTCTATCTAACAGGTCCAAAGGAATGCCGTGAGGAGAGATTATGTCCTCGGTGCCTCTGTAAATAAATAAATTTAAGTAAAAATTATTGATAGTTCGTTGAAAATATTTGGTTTCTGTTTTCATTTTGAGGAAAAATTTCCCACTTTTTGACAAAAATATTTTTAAACTTTTACTATACTAAAATTTCATTTATATCTGCAACTTATTATTACAGAGTACATCGTATTTGAAACGCATCTGGCACAAAGACAAACATAAAAAAATTGATTATTAAGTTATAGTTTCTTTGATTATTTTCCGTTTTATAAAAACTTATTGCAATACAAACCTTATCTGACAACGGCCTCTATTGGTAGCGAATATGACTATTGGGGCTATAGCTGATTCTAGCGCACGATGGAGGTAAGTAAATGTTTCAATATCTAGCATGTGTACCTAAAATTAATAATATTTAATGCTACTAAAAATAAATACCGATTAAATTCTCTAACAAGTCAATGGCTGAATTTTAAATTTATGAAAATTAAGGGCTTCAACTATTATATTCTATATTTTTCCTAAAAGGAAAATTACGCAGAAAATTTAAAAAATAGTCAAAAAATAAATTGAAAGTTTTTCAACAAATGTCATTCTCCCTAGGCGATGCACTCTGGGCAGAGCGGTCGTAGTTAATACGTCGGCATTGATATTATCCGCCGCACAAACCTAAGCCAATCCTCTCGGGTTGCTGCTCTTCTGGTGCTCATGGAATGGATTGTTCAGAGCATGTTTGATCAGTCAGATCAAACAGTGATCAAAAAGTGATGGAAATATCATTATAATTTATTTTTTTATATTATGGGAGTGGTATATGAAGAGACTAGTGACACCATTGCTAACCTGATCACCATCATTCTTTACTAATGCATATATATGCATATATTGAAAACTGAACCCAGCCTGGATTCAGTTTTCAGGAAACAAAATAACACTTTTATGTTTGTGGACATAACAGGCTGATCACCTCTTTCGACATTTCCACAGAATCAACCATTGAAACAGATGCAGAAATTTGACTGTCCCATGACCAAGCAGAGCTTTTGTAAAATTGCTATTCATTAGCAAATAAACCAAAAACAAACAAGAAGTGTAGTGTTTACTACATCCATGGATGGCCACCCTGATGACGAAACTTTAAAATAAGCAAGCCATCATATTCCATAATAGTTATATAACATAGAACCATAATATAAAAATACTACCTCATCAATGAAAAGAACTCCTGGCACTAATTCCGCTATACCTTGGTCAATGTACTTGTTTACTACTTTGTTGATTTCTTTTCTCAATTTATCTGTAGAAAACAATCTATATTACTTAAATGAGTTGAATTATGTATTTGTATATGACAGATATTGTCATAGTATTTATTACATATTATAAAAAACAAATTGTATAAATATAAAGCAAAAATATAATTTTAACCTGTAATTTCTGTTTTCTTGGGTTTCATAAGCTGTCCCATCATAGACATTATGTCATGTCCACCTTGTGGTCTCGCATTAGCACAGTCCAGGTCGTGAAGAGTCACATCCTGGACCACTTCTTTCTTTTTGTGAACATCTCCTTTCGGTAGAGGTACATACTCTTCAGCCTAAAATTAATGACAGAGTAATTAATAATTTCATTATTATCTGAAGTCTGTATTTTACATTATTTTTATCATAAGCAACAGACGGATATGGATGAAGTTTTGCATAATAATCTGTATTGAAACATACATGGTTTAAAGATTTTAGTGAAGGCAGACACATGCAATATACCTCTATATATTGCTTTTTATGTTTTCTAGGTTATGGATCAATTTTTATTCATTTATTTATTGGCCTTTATTTTCTGAAGCTTATTATCTATTTTACATATTATAATTATATTATTTAAATGTAGCTACTATTCTACTTCTGTTTGTCTTTTGACAGAGGCCTCCCCCGGCAAATTCCATTCCCTCTCTGAAGCTGCTATGGATCAATTATCATTTTTTATTATTAATTACAACAATGGAATTTTTATAAATGAAATTTGTATACATACTTCCAAATCAAATTCGGTAGCAAATGTATCACTTCTCCCTTGGCGTTTCACTGCACCTGAGTTAGCTTCAATGTAGATGACATCACCTACTTCCACTTTCTCTTTCTGTAGTGACTCGTAGATGGTAGGATCTAATTTCAACTGTTTCGTTCCTTTTGCAGTTTTTAATCCAATGATAACATGAGAAACAGTTTTGCCATAACCTGCGTAGGAGAGATTTTATTCATGTTACGTAAAAATAAATTTATATATTGTTTAATAACATGTTTCATATCCCAGAAATTAATGAATAACTTTCTATTGTAATGGCCCTTTCAAATGATTAATAAATAATGTATTACTTATTATTTTGATTATAGACATATTTTAATATAGACATAAATTAATTAATTCTTGAAATACATGCCTCCAGCTGGATTTTCAGTCTCAACTGGTGTTAATTCAGTGACCTCTCCCTCATAAACTTCCTTTGTTTCTCTAATACGCAAACCAATAGCCCTACGGAAGTTCTCCATCAATACTTCAGTTTTCTTGATCTCTGTACTGTAAACCTCACTGCCTACCATAGGACAAAATGGTACCTAAAACATAATATCAAATATTTTTACATAAAATTTTGTGTTTCTATATTGTACTTTCATTGGCAATTAATGAAAACATGTTAATTACCTAGAATTAATTAAATACTAATTTCAATATTTTTACAATATTTACACATTAAGTGCTTGATGTAGATAAATTAATTATTTACCTTATTACCAAGTTCCTGTGCAATGGCCAGAGCAATTGCAGTTTTGCCTGTACCAGGTGGGCCTGCCAGCAATAAGGCTCGGCCAGCCATCTTTTTGCTTCTTATCATATCAACAACTATTCCTGCTGCCTATAAATAAATATATTAGAGTGATAATAATCCGTCATGAGAATAATGGCAGTTCTAAAAGCTCATAGCAACCAAAACATAACCTAAGTGTTAGATCAATAACATTGACTCTTAATGGATCATTCATTCCATATAACTTTAAGTTATAAAACTTATAGAAATTTATATAAAATTTCAAACAAAATCTACGTTATTACCTCTCTCGCTGATTCTTGACCCACGAGACCGGCTGCCATCTGAATTGGTACACCATTTTCATCTAAGCCCAATCCCTTTATGTGACTATGCGCCGATATTCTTTGAGTTTTTGCAGTACTTTTAACTTCTTCAATCTTCATTTTGTAATATTAGAGTTTTAAATTGTAGACACAACAAAACTTAATTATTAAATTTTAAGTAGCGTAAATACTTCGCAGTTCGCGGCGCTTGTTTAATGTTTTCAGAGATCCAGTAGAGGACAACCGACAAATGACAATGTTTTAAATTGTTTATGATTTAAAACCACAGATATTCGTCAGTACCAATTACCATACCCATATAATAATTATTACTAGCTGACCCGGTGAAACTTTGTATCGCCAATAAAAGGTAGAATGGGAATCGAACGTCAAATGTTTGGACAGGAAAGTAGGTAAAACAGTTTATATGCTGAAAAGACATTGTTGGTTTTACTATCTTCCTTGCAAATTTTCCATATTTTCTCATCGTTTAAACCTTCCCTGGACTACGACAAACAATTCAAAACCAAAATCAGCTATATCGGCCCAGCCGTTCTCGAGTTTTAGCGAGACTAACGAACAGCAATTGATTTTTATGTATATAGATATATATAAAAATATATGTACCTACGCAAAATATTGACAAAACATCTAAACTTTCTTCTTCGTTATTTTATTTCGTTCTTTATTATTTTGTTTCTTCTTCGTTATTTCTTCTAACGTTATTTTTTAGTTAACACGTATCCACAGAGTATCTATTTATAAACTGAGGAATGGAAAATATATGACACTTCACAGTCAGCATCTCTAGTCTGTGCAAAATGCAAATCGTCATTCGTCAGGTCGAGAGCAAGAGAAATTTAAGAAATGGGGAAATAATATAACAATTTTCAAGAAAATAATATTTATTAATTTTAAAATTTAAGTGTAAAGCACATGTAAAGAGTATACTTTTGTTTCGGCTTTGCCATAAGTTTAAGTCATCTGCAAAGTTATATGTAATTCGTATGTTTTAAGCATTACTTTAAAGTATAAAAACATTATTTTATGAAATGGAGTATAATGTACAAAATTTGGAGTATGCGGTGTCCGTATTTTATAATGGTGAACAAGAAGAGCGTGCAAAAGCTCATACATGGCTAACAGTAGCTCAAAAGGTTCCTGAAGCTTGGAATTTTGTGTGGGATCTCCTACAACCTACAAAGGTATATCAATATAAAGATGTAATTCTTCGGCTTCTAAATCCGCTAATAAAATAAAGATTGAACTTGTTACAGGGCACAGAAGTTCAGTTTTATGCAGCTACAACATTGCATACAAAAATATTAAGATGTTGGAATGAACTTCCCTCTGAGAGTCATGGAGACCTTTTAAAAAAGTTGTTACAAGCTGTAATTTCATATGCAAATGGACCAAAGATTGTTACTAATAGACTATGCATAAGCGTAAGTAAATATTTCTTAAGAGATATCCTCCTGGAATAGCACATAAATGTAGATCATAGTCACTTTGAAACACATTACTGGAAACATTTTGATTTTAGAGACTATAATTTCTAAGTTTATTTTTATTAAGTTATAATTTACTTTATTTGTAACTCCAACTTTTAGTCTAAATTTGTGTTGTAACAACAAACCATGAACTTACTTAAAACCAAACCTTTATTTTCAGTTGGCTGCTTTTATACTCCAGCAAGAAACAATGGACCTAGCACCTATTCTAACTCCACTGACATCATCTGCAAACTCATCCTTACTTCTTGAAGTACTGACAGTAATTCCTGAAGAAGTATGTTATTTCTTTAAAACTTTTTCATTCAGTGAATCTTTTTTAATTGAAATCCTTATCTATATATTCCTTTTAGTTCAGCAGTATGACAATGGGCACAAAACGGCGTATAGAAAATCAAAGGATTTTAAATAAATCATGTCCAATGGTCATAAATGATATGCTCAAAATTTTGGAAAATGTTTACAAGTAAGTCAATTATAAATATTATATATATATATATATATATATATGTCATAATTTTAACAAAATGAAACTACTAGCTGACCCGGCAATCATTGTTTTGCCATATAAATTATTTCTTTGTCATTAAAATAAAAAAAGTGATCTTTTAATCTAATATTACCATATTTGCCTTCAGTGATTGGAGTAGTGGTCCACCAAGTGAAGATATAGTCAATTCATGGACAGTAGCGGCCACTTGTGTGGGAAGCTGGCTTAACGTGATACATAATGAAGCTCTTACTGAAAGTTATTATACTGTCAATGAAAGACTTCCCCTAATACGTGCTTTACAAACTATTGTTCATGTTTTATATATGTAAGTAAACTATTTATATTGATTTGTTTCTTAAAAATAAACTTTTTAACTCTAGAAAGGACTGTGATAGTAAAATTTAATCAACAGGACAAATGGAATAGTGAGCGGATCTGTATTAGAAGCATGTGAGGCCTGTTTATCAGCTGTGCGTATAGCTACCACACAAACTGATGCATCTCGTTATGAAAACTTTGCTAGAACTGCAATGGCAGACCTGGCTGCTCTTGTCGGACCTGTTTTTGCAGCTAATAATGTTCCTGACTCAGTTAATGAGGTATCATCGTAAGCATATTATGTATACACAACTTATCATCACTACCAAACATCACTCTTCAAACAAATATTAAACACTAGAGTTTTTAATTTGTTGTATCAAAAAAACGTTATTTGCTAAGGTTAAATCTTTCAGGAGCTCGTATGTGCAATGGTGACTTGCTGTGTGGCAGTTTGTGAAACTCACTCGCTCACTTTGGTGAAAGCTGTAAATTCGGAGGGTGAAGGAAGTGGAGCCGTCGCGTTGTTGCGACTACTTCTGGAGGCCCAGGCTGCACCGGGCTACTATCCACTTCACGAGACCAGGTCAAATCTGCTATTCAGCCTCTGGTATATGTTGCAGGTATAGTATTTACCTCAGATACTTTTTGATAATATAATCATTGTAAGTATAACCCCTATATAGGGAATGGGGCAGACATATTTCTGCGTCTGTTTCACTCATCATTTCCTTTACAGAGTAGCTGATCCTACTCTATCTGTTTAGGCTGAACAAACCTTCCTTGGTTATTCCGGATTCGAACCCAGAACCCGCTACAAGCGGTTCACACACGTTAACACGCAGGTTCGTGAACCGCTTAGCCACCGATGCGGTTTTTCATATAACCATTACTTAGTCTTTATTTGGTGATAGTGTGTAAAAGATAAACAATGGCTTGGCCTTTTTATCGCATTTATCTATTTTAAATTAACTTTTTTGTTAGTTTAGTTTTTTTTTAATTTAAAAAAGTAAAGAATAGCTTAAAAGCCGTATGGAATAACAATTGAAGTACATATATGGCAATGTATTGTAGGACATAATAAAATTTGTTGAGACATACTATCTCTACAATTATTATAGTAAAACTAAATTTTCCCGACGTTTCGCGTGCCTTACAAACTGTTTTCATTAGATGACCTTTTTTTTATAGAAAAAACAAAAACCTTTTCAGGATGACGTTCTGACTGAATCGGAAAGTGCTGAAAGTCTACATCCCATATGGAAGGAAACGTTTTCGCAACTTTTAATGGCATTCATCACCAAGTCAGAAATGCCACCAGAATCTGATTTGTCTCGAGATGATCAAGAACTTATACGTTGTTATAGACAGGATATTGCAGATGCTGCAGTGTGTATTTATAATTTAAGATTTTCTCACTATTAGGATTTGAATATCTTTCATTAAAAATAAAAGTGAAGTCCCGTGTCCCCTAGTGGGGTATGGGGCAGATGCATTTCACATCTGTTTCACTGATCGATATTTTCTTAAGGGGCAAGTAGGTGATCAGCCTTCTATGCCCTGCCAGACCGAGTATTTTTTTTATATCTCCACCGGGATCGAACCAAGGACCTCTCAGTTGTACCACTTTATTTATTATTGTTTCATAACTGCAATCCTAAGAGAACACGGATTATATATAAATTTGAACCAATCTACTATTAAATTATGCAGAGTACTTCACGTGTTTTAAAGTGAGAAATTTTCGAGGCGCAACGCTTAAAAAAATGCTTAGAGTTAATAAGTTGAATCAATTTGTTTGTTCTTAAAGCACTCGCGTTTTTTTATCTTTAAAATAACTCTTAACAGACACAACATATTTATAACCTTCACAGATATATTGCTTCATGGTGATAGGCGATTTGTGTTGGGAAATAATAGCGACCGTAATCGATACAGCACAGAAAGAGTCACGTGTCGAGGCCGCTTTGCACGTGTTAACTTCGTTGGCGGGTGTTGCGCAAAGTCAAAAAGCACCAGCGGCACTTCCGGGTCTTCTACAATGGGTTTTACAAGTTATCGCTGAAACGCAAGATAAAAGAACACTTGAAGCGGCACTTGAATGTATTGGTGAGTGTGAGCATTGGAAAAAAAGAATATAAAATTGGTTTTATGTTATCTTTTCGTTCGCATTCTTCATTAGGTACATAAGGTCGTACTGGCTCTGAAATTTTTTTACTGCTTCTTTGACCAGCAGCCTCCACTCCTCTCATCATAATGGCCACTTGGTTATTACAAAAAGGGTCGATGATCGAACCTTCCTTTCCCACTATCATCAGTCTGGGCAATGAGACCAAACTATCGAAAGTCGCTTTACAGTTCACTGTATGCAACATTCTCCTCCAACAGCACTTCGATTTTCCTCGATTTTATTTTCATATGCACGAATTGACCATGATTCGGAGCTCTCTCTCTCTCTCTCTTATTTAGTCAGCTGCCTAAAAAAATAAATATTCATACAATGATAATATTAAGTGAAATAAATTATTTTGATCGTTCGAATCCTAAGTATCAGTGCGTTTCATAAAATGTATATAACGTCTTCTTTAGATTAGGCTTATGTGTCTGATAGGTACATACGGGTCATGGATAAACATGATCGAGGAATCGGTCGGTGGCACCGAGGGCCTGGGTGTGCGGTGCATACGTGCGGCGGGCGGAGCGCTATCTCGCTCGCCCATGCTTGCCGCACTTGCGTTAAGACGTCTAGCCACCGAATGCACAGTCGCCGCATCGCTGCTAGTGGAGGATATAGTAAACGCTGCTATGGTATGCCATATGTTATATACTTTTGAAAGTCGCGGATTACCCTTAATACTCCGGCCACATGCTTTTCTAATGCCTGTACAAACCAGATTAGAAGTCAAGATGACAACCCCATTGTGCAATCGTTGACACGCTGATTGTCCTGCGTAGTCTTGCCAGGCTTTAAGCCAAACTGGGCGAGTGTCTAGGAGTGCTTGCGTTATTTTCAAACAGAATTATTAATTTACCAAATATTAAGAATTTTTCACTATTCTTTTAGATAATATTTAGGAAATAAGTAAGTAAGCTCTTAAGTGAGCCTTCTGCCCGTTTGCCTCCTATCCGATAAATAATAATATGATCCTTTCACAGCTGTCACCTTCAAAGCCACTAGCCACCTGATGCCAACGTGGGCTTGCCACCGCAATAAACATGACTCATTAAAATGTTTCCGAATTTCAGAGCCCAGAGACGGCATCGTACCCTTGGGTCCGTCGACAGTTGACATCAGCTGCGGGACAGGCCCTGGCCTCCTGCGACTTCGAGATTTCCTCTCCACTATTACATCTCCTCACCGATCATATCGCAAAACAAATATCCTCACAGGTATTTTAACCCACTTAATAAAACGAGGACGTTTCCATATTTACTATACGTAATTTTTTATGTTTTACCGACTTCAAAAAAGGAGGAGATACTCAATTCGACGCTATGTTTTTTTTTATATTTGTTACGTCAGAATTTTCGACTGTTTTTGTTTGAAAGCTGGTGCTTCTCGTGTAGTCCCATTTAAATTTCATCAAAATCTATTCAGTAGTTTGAGTTGTAAAATACAAAAACTAAAAAACACATACATAGATGACGAGATTTGTGGTGCTGTAATTAATTCACAATCGCGTAGATTTAGTAAATCTCTGAGAATGTTGATTAATATTTCGTCAACGTTGCTGCGAAAATTGATTATTAACGTCAAGAAAAGTATGTACTGTTTCTGTACAATTATTGTCCTTTATTTTTTTCTTTTCTTTTAACTTTTAACAATATAATTTGAACAAAGCTAAAAGAGGTAAGTTTACTGCCGTAGATGCATTAGCCTTTATTGTAATGTGTCGATTTCTCCATGTAAATGCAACTTATGGCTTAATAAATAAATAAAAAACACTGTTTTTCAAAAGTCGTAGTGCTGACTGATTGGTTTTAGGGTTCAGAAGGCGGTAGTGTGGCGGCGGCATGCGCTTCGGCTTTGATGATCGCTCTGTGTCCGCAATCACCTCTCGCAGCGCAAATGTTCCGTGGACTGCTACCTTCTCTTGCTCCACTCGCCTCCAACCCGGCTCTCGTTGATGTAAGTATTTCAAACAATGATTTCTAAAATTTGTTTTTATGCAACTTAAAGCGGCTGTAAAAAGCTGTACTCGAACTCAAAGATGCTTTAATCAAGTCAGTCAATCATAAATACGACCGGCTGGCGCAATTGGTAGTGCTCCTGCCTTCTGCGCTAAAAGGTACTGGGTTCGAATCCCGGTAGGTGCATTTGTTTATGTAATGATGCCGAGTCTTTGTTATTTATACATTTATGTATTTATTGTGGTACCCTCGTTGTTTCTGATTACCATAACACAAGTGCTTCAGCTACTTTGGGATCAGAGCAATGTATGTGAGTTGTTCCAATTATTATTATTAAATACTTAGTTTAAGAACGCAATGTATGTTGAAGAACGCGTCCAGGTCTGAGAAGAGCACCCACAAAACTCAATGGTCAATGTATATTTTTTAAACGTGTCTTCTAAAATAATGTTCTAAATATAATTTCCAGCCACTCTTTCATATTCTAAACAGCACGGTATCGGCTCTAATGAGTGACTGCCAGCTATTCATCAACGAGATTTCAGAACTCACAGCCACTGCCTTCGAGCTGCAACCATCGAGCACTGGATTCGGTCTGGTGGTGCTTGTAAGTCCTCTCAGTACGTATAATGTACTATTAGCGTACTCTAGTCAGTTCGGGAGGACG
Source organism: Aporia crataegi (assembly GCA_912999735.1). Taxonomy (NCBI): domain Eukaryota; kingdom Metazoa; phylum Arthropoda; class Insecta; order Lepidoptera; family Pieridae; genus Aporia; species Aporia crataegi. The sequence continues at coordinate 3,096,386 of OU538742.1, forward strand.
GCCTCTTAAGAATAAGGATCGCATAGGTTCTTGTAAAAGAGCCCGATACCTTTAGAGTTTAGACACATACTCGATATAAAGTAACAAACGTAACAAAATGGGAAAGAATAGAAAATAACACTTATAATGTATATCTTTTTATCCATTTTCATATCTACTTTGTCTGAATAACAATACCTTAAGCCAGTGTTTTTCAACCTTTTTCATGATGCGACCCCCCTGGTATGAAAAAATATTTCGCGACCCCCCGACCTTTCGCTTTTTTTATCATGTATGTATGTATACTGTATGTTACAAATTTTCACTCAATAAGACGTTTTTATGCGTCTCCATAATTAGGATTCGGATATAAGTACATAATATAAAAGTGAAGTCCCGTGTCCCCTAGTGGGGTATGGGGCAGATGTATTTCACATCTGTTTCACTGAACGATTTTTTCTTTAGGGGCAAGTAGGTGATCAGCCTTCTATGCCCTGCCAGACCGTTTTTTTTTATCTCCACCGGGAATCGAACCCAGGACCTCTCGGTTGTAACGCTTACGCACTTACCACTAGACCAAGGAGGCGGTCATATATAATACCCCCTTAAATATTTATTAAGTTAAGTACATAATATAGTACGTAAAATATGTACATGTGTAGCAAATACAGATCCACGATGGGAGAAATTGGTTAATCAAAAGCAAGCACAACCTTCGCATTAAAATGAGTCTTACGATTTTATTTTTTGTTAATTTGTTTGTATTAACATACAAATGTTTATAAGTAGGTATATCCTTTTGTTAAAATTCTCTTACTTAATAAATCAATTTTTTAATCTTTATTGTTTTTTTATTAAAGTTATCTCGACCTCTGGAGACCCCCCTACAGATGCTTCGCGACCCCCCAGGGGGTCGCGACCCACAGGTTGAAAAACACTGCCTTAAGCTTTATTCTGTGAGTTCGACTATCACCATACAAAGGTTCATCAAAATTCTGTTTTATAAATTGTAAGTTTATTTTATTGCTATCACTTATCATGTAGTCAATGATTTCATCCAGATTTTCTCTACCAGGTAACATTAATGGTTAGCCCAGACTCCGAGATAGCTAATCGTTTGCTCAAGTGTTGCTTACGGAAGCTCGTCGAAACGCTTTTATCTGAAGATGTTAGTACGGCCAAAGGAGCCCGACCGGACCTCTTCGAAGCCTTATTCCTAGGGCTCCACTCGCTCACTAAGAAAAGGACCCAAAGTCTCGAATGGATTGACAGTTTAATGCCGGAACTAATGAATTTAGGTATAATTAAGAAAACAGTTCCTTATGTTTTTATAAACAAACTTAAATAGGTACTGTGGACATAATTTTAGTTGTATAGAGGTATAATTTTTCTACTATCTTTATCATTTAACCCAGCGTAGCTTATAAACTGATGGAAAAAACTTCATTGTGCTGATGTTTTTTTTTTTTTGTTTGAAATTGTCATATCTATTCATGAAGATCTGTTTATGTATGAGGTATTATAGTAATGAAAATGTCGGGATGGTTATTAAATTGTATATGTATTAAGGAAGGTGCAAAGTGATTCTGCATCGTGTATATTCGGCATTATAGAAACAAGAATCAGACATTATGATTTCACTTAAATATATCTTTAGATATTGCGAGCATGATCTGAAAATGAGATAAAAATCTTCACAGCATGTCGTGCGTTGACCGTGCCCGAGACGCGTGCGATTCGAACTGCGAGTACTTGGATTGGCTCATTGACGACAAACAACTTACACACGTTGAGACTTTTCGCACCGGGGATTATGCACGCTGTTATACTTGCCATCAGTAAGTCAATATTTTTCCCTCCCCGCCGCAAAGGCTCACAGTTTAAACTAAATATATGCTTCCGTCTTTGGCATGCTATCATTTCTGGCTTCGTGACTTATGAGTTTATGGATTTAAAAAAAAAAGAGTTTATAGTTGAACCTTATTTATGATATTATGAAGTTTGACATTTTTTATTTACCTCGACGTTTCGACCGTGATGCAACGGCCGTAGTCGCGAGATCTCGAGTCGAAATAATGAGTTCAAATCGCGAAAATTTGAAGTTTATGAAGATTATGAGATGATATTAAGTTGACAATATAGGTTTAATGCACTACAAATTTCGAAACACATAAAATCAGATAAATATAATTATTATTAGGTACGTAAAGACAAAGTAAATTATAAGAAAATTTAAGAATATGCAAAAATAACTAGTGTTTCTTAGGTGTCGAAGGTCCTCGGGGTCAGATAGAGGTGATGACGACGGTATTAATGGCAATTAACCGTGCAGCGAATACACCAAATGAATTCAGTCAATGGTTACGAAACCCGCTGGCTGAAGAAAACTTTCCTACCCCTCACATTTCGCCCGCCGATAAGGGAAAGTTCATTGAATCAGTCATCAGGTAAGATTTAGTCTCAGAATTGTTTGCAAAAATGTAACGAAGGTACATTTATGCAAACAATGCATACCAACCGTGGTATGCGTCTGAATTGAGTTCGCCCATCAACAACAACAGCAAAAAAAAATGTAAGGAATACAAAGAAGTTACTTACCATTAAGAGGCCAAGCCCCATAACTTTCTTTTTTGTATAAATCTGTTTGATCTGATTCAGTAGATATAAAAGTTTAAGAATTTGAACAGATCTGTTGAATAAACTAATCCAGATCAAATTATCTGCTGTTTGAAGTGGTTTACAATAAAGGTTAAAATAAAAAATATACAATAACTTTAGTTACTAACTAATTAAAATTGGTTTTGCAATTTAAAAATTTTTCTATACATTATATTAGTATTTTGAATTGTTGTACTAAGTTCCATATTTCATATAATACATATTTCCTTTTCAGAGAGATAAGTAATAAGCGACGTTTGTTATACGTAATAAGGGAGTTTTCACTTGCGTGTCGAGGCCTCGCTGCTACCGAATACGCGAAACAGTGTATTGCTTCTAAGCAATTGGTTGCTTGAAAAGACTGTACAAAATGATTAAATGAAATATGAAAGCCGTTTTAGGTTCTGCGTAAAGTTTTCCAATTTAAGTAGTACTTTAAGAAGCAATTCCTGAAGTGAGAAAAATTACGTGAAGATAATCAATTAAATGTATATGTTTGTATATAATAATATATGAATTTATGATCTTAAAATGTTGTATAACAATAGCTTACTCAAAACGACTTTCTTAACAACACTAGTTAGGCGAGGCTTTTTGAATTAACTCTGTATTATAGTATCGTAAACTATGTTTTTATGATCTGATATAAAAGATGTGAAACACGGAAACGAAGATTTTTATTATTAATGTCAAGTAGTAAAGGAATATAGTAAAAAACTATATTCAGTTAAATTTAAAATAATTTTAGTAGCTCGCATCTATAAAGAATGAAGAATGGTTCTAGGTACGCAAAATCGCTTGAAACTTTGTCACAGTAGAACTTTTATGTAAACAAATACACTAGTTTTTGTTTTATTCAAAGAGCATTTAGTTTTGATATTACATGCATTTAAAGTTCGTCAGCAGCGTGACGTCACAGTACAACACTCCGCTCTCTCTCTTTCTCGAGCAACGACGCGACGGACTGCTCAAGCTGTTGTAAAATGACGTCACGTCGTCCCACTTAAAATTCTGTATCTCGGAAATAAATTGACGTATCAAATAGTTTTTTAACACGATTTTTCCATTGTCAGTAGAGAATAAGACGGGCTAAAAATCAAAATGTATGAACATTCTTCATTTTTGTACTGCCAATACAAACAAATACTTCAAAAAAACGCTTTTCAGAAATGAAATAAATCGAACATAACATTTTGGGAATTCAATCAGCCTATTGAACGCATTTAACTATCGTTCAAGCCTTCATATCTCTGTTTCTTGTGTATCAAAATTAGAAATAATTTTTTTTTAATTATATTGACGACTAAAATAAAATAATAACGACAAATTTTTACTCTTGTCAACATGATCACTATGAGTCTGTGATTTAGTTATTTTAATATTTGTATATAATAGTTGGTAAATTACTTAAAATTTATCTTATAAAAATCAAGTAATTAATACTTGCGTTTTATTTAAATGTCGTCGAAAAGTATTTTTTTCATTTTAAGTTTTTCTATCAAACCATTGCAAGCTCAAATGTTTACTTAATTATATTTATGTAAGAGGAATATAGGATAGACAGAAAATGAAAAATAATATTTCTTTAATTTAATAATATTTAATGTTTATCAATAAATTGGATTGTGTGAACATCATCAACTAATTGGTTTGACAGCAGACAAATAGCAATATACAATTATTTTATGCAGTATTGGAAATCCACTTCTTAATTATTTTTCTTAAAAGATTACAGAGTAATGATATACAAAAGGGGAACTTTAAGATTAATTTTTCTCTTACACTATAATATATTACCTAAAAATACTAAGCAATTTTTATTCAAACAATTTCAACCTTGTTACTAGAATACATTGATGAAGGTGATTTCCTTTTTCTTCTTAAACTAAGGATATACAATAATTAGAATTGAATGCAATGATGACTTGTGAGAAAATGTTTACTAAACTAAAAATGTATAATAGTTATATAATATAATAGAAGCTTATTATTATTTTCGTCAAAAAATACCGAATAATAAAAGTACCTAGTTCAATGAGATCTTTTGGAATAAACCTGAAATGCTTTATCAACTATTCAATACCTTTTTTAATTACAAACAATAATTATATTAGAATCCAATAGATAAGGATGATTTAAGGATCACATTTCAAGGAACGAGGATCTTGGAAACTATACTGAATAAACTAAAGTGGAGGTGGACTGGGTCAAATCTCATCAATCCATTTTTCCTTTGGTCTACCTCTTAATCTTTTATTTGTTTTTAAATATTATGTAGATTATAAAAATAATTATTCTAAAAGTTATAATATTTGGGTTTATTAAGACAGAGTTAGAGCAGGTTCATTCCCAATATTTTTATCATCTAAGTAATCCGTTATTTTATAGTATGTTTTTTTATAAAGTTTTCTTTTTTTTTTAAATTTATTTATTGACAATTTAAGCATATCACTTGGGAGTTTATTATAAAAGTGTAAGAATACATTGCTCTTTAAAAGATTTACTAACTTTATGGAGCCTACTAGTGGCAACAGCGAGTTTTTCTTTATTCCTAGTATTAAATTCATGACTATCGCTGTTTTTCTTAAACAAGTTAATATTTTTGGGTAAATTATTATAACCATTATCTGTAAAGTCCAATTTAATAACTGAATGGTGAATGAATGACTGGTAACATACGGAAAACGCAGCAGAGGAAGACCATGAAGGCGTTAATGGACAATGGGTAGACATGGTCTCAGAAATGTTGGGTATTTTTTTGGCCATACGTGCTCGATGTGAAGGAGTGGAGAAAAGTGGGGAGATCTTTGTCTTTGCCTATCAGCAGTTGTTTAATATTAGAATAACATTCACTATGTAACTAACTCCTTATGTGAATAAAAGCTTTTATTTATTATACATTAAATATCGATAGAACTATATATAATATAATAGATTTAAAAAAAGCGATTTTTTTTAACTTATATTGTAGTAAGCCAGGTCACCGGCTAGAAGCGACCGCGCTTGAACGAGGCATGGGATCACGCCACGCGATGTCACATCGCAGACCCCCCGCGACGTGCCCGCCTACTAGAAAGCGCTCGCCCCTTGAAATTGATTTTTGCAACAATTATGAGAATATGAAACGGAGTCAGTCTGCTCGCATTCTTTGTGCATTTTACTTGTGTCCGCTCACAACAACCAAGCTTATTAGGGAGAGATAGAGATTAGTGCCTGCCCCACATAATATCATCAAGAATCAAAGAATACCTACATAAAAATTTTAAAAAATCTCACAATTACAGAGGGAATTATAAAAGTTTCTTACAAATAATATTAGAATACAATTACTACATTATTTATCAGTGACGCCACCATCAACCCAGAAATTTTATCGTCTTCATCAAACAACTTATTTTAATACATATGATTGTTGTCTATATCACTATTCGACTTAAAAATGTCTTAATAACAATTTAATACTAATCATGTCTTGCACGAAATGTTTCAAGAGGCTTTTAGGGTTAATAGGCCGATCTTGTGAGTACATATTTTAATAAAACTGAATAATCACTTCAATGAGCATCGTAGTCCGTTGGCACTAACGCGGAGGCAGGAGACAAGTTTCATAGTGTACAATACGTCCTTCGCTGACGTACACGATCCCCTCCAATCAGGAATCAGTCTCTTCGATTCTTTTATTGGCGAAATGCTTTGTTTTGTTTACTTCTACGGTGACCTTCAGCATTGGAACGTAATCGTTTCCCTGGATTCGGGATAAATATACATTAGCTGACCAGTCTAAGAGTTCTACAAAGCGGCGGTCGCGCGATAAGAATATACGAAGTAATCCAAGGATGGATTCATTTCAGTAAAATTCCTGATAAGCCAAGAAAGGTGAATCAGATCCATCCTCAAAGATTCCTTCTTTCTGAAGACTAAATTATTCAGCCAGGTTATTGATAATTATTCGAAATATGAATTCTATAATCGTAATTTACAAAATTCTACAACTTTTATCTTTTACCTTCTATTTTTACTATTACATAAGAGTTTGGAATCCAAAGAATTGAATTGCAACTAGAATTAACATTGTAAGTTGGCGACAATTGGAAAATATTTTTCAATCATTGTCAATAACCATAACATAGTGTACAAAAGATCATACAAGTGCAAAAATGAAAATGTTATGCAACTGACCTCGAGGTGAGTGTGACTGAAGAGTTGCGCCTGTTGCCAGGGAAGGTAGAAGCAGTCTTGGCGACGCATAATTGTCGACACAGACTCAAGGTCTTTATGCGTCGCACGACTGTACGCCAGTCTACGCATTAACTTTCCGACTACTGTCACCTGCCACAAATTTTAATTTTAAATAATTCTACAAATTCGGTCTATCGGCAAAAATAATAATATACCTGCAGGGGAAGTGTAAGTCTCTGGCATGTTATCTATTCAAATCTACCTATTGAAAAAAATATTGATTTTTTGTAAGGAATTTGTTTGTAAGAATAAAATTGGGCTAAACTTCGATAATACTCCAATCGATTTGGACGTTCACACTTTTTATACATGTAGGATATATTACTAGAAAGCTTTGTGTAAAATATTTTACCGCGGAACTTCTTACTTTTCGAGATATAATTTTTTTAAATTCGTAAAATTTTATCAACTTTTTGACACTTTGTCGACCATTAACCGTTCCGTTTTATGTATTTTTGTGGTCTACTAATCTGTGACACTTAAGAACTAATATTTTTTCTTGTTTTTCTCAAATTTATAGTCTTTTTAATTAAATGAAAAAGTTTACGGACAGTTTACTTACGAATTTTATATTTTGAGGTTTAAATTTTAAAAAAATCATTCGCCGAAAGGGTGGGTTTCCGCGGTCCCCCCTTTTGGAGGTGAGCTTCTACACCCCCCATACTCCTCCCACCCATTAAATCGATTGGAGTATTAGTTTAACCTTAAATTGTGTCAATTTTGAAAATACTTTCATTTATGGGAAACTTGACTCTTTCGGAGTGACACAAATAGGTGTTTACTGGCTTTTACTGTTCAGTAGACTATATATGTAATATGATGCTATACTATATTGAATTACTAATGGAAATAAAATAGAAACTATATCAACCTTATAAGAAAAGCGCAAGGAATTGGCTACGGGGCCCAAATATCCAACGTGGAGGAAGAAGCCGACATTCATCTGCACGTCGTATCGCAGGTGGAACTGCTCGTGTCCCACTTGCATCATCATCGAGACGCCGACATTCCTATTTACGGGAACCATCATGGTGTGACGGGGCTTGTACATCACTCTCCCTGGATGGTGTTTCTGCAATAACATACTATTATTTATATATTATCGAAAAATATTTTTATGCATATTTGCATTGACTTTTGACTCAATGTCACCCTAAACCCTTGACTCAGCATTAATTAATTTTTTTTGTCCAACGCCCTGATTCTGCTATTTTCAACGGTTATGTTCTGTTTCTCACTTTTGAAATAAAGGCCTTATGCATCACACATAAAGTTAAAAAATCCTGAGAAAAGCTCTGGAAAGCGAAAACCTCTTGGATTTTAAAGATCATGGATCTTATGACAAGCAGCTCAGTTTCTAAAAAATTTTCGTTCGTTCTACTGGCAGTTTTATAGCATATATCTTGCACATGCAATTGAAAATAAAGATGAGTTGCAGGACAGAAGCAGTGAAGTTGTTATGGACTGCGCTTAAAGTTTTACAACAAACGGTGGGGCTTTAAAATATTGAATTAAAATAAACTCTTACGCTAATGTCACCCAGTTTAGTAGCTTTTGAAGGACAATCCAGCTGTAAAAATCTCGGCGTGCTTAAGAGCGAGGCATTACAACATAACCTCGACTAGAGGAAATCTACCACTACAAATCTAAATCTACTGAAATCTACACGGCCGCCCGCAATTTTCTTTAACGCATCACACACACATGAGTGGAATTCATCCCTACCCTTCATATTCTAGAATTCCAGGAACCCCAAAGGGCGACCGAGCAAATTTCTAAAATGTTAGCAGCGCACTCAAGGCATGGAAATGGAGGATGCCCATAGGTGGCAGTTATCGCTTACCGTCAAACATTTAGTTAGTTGATATATGGATTTGAAGGGAAGGAATTATTATTACCAGCATTTACGCTTCTTATTCAACTTCTATTACACACTGTTCTATTTTCACTCCTTTCAATAACAATAGTACTAGGTAACGTGCAATTAATTCACTATTTCATACAAATACGTTTCATAATACCTGGAAATGCGCCGTAAAGACCGCCAACGGCATCGGTACCATGTCACAAGGCTCGACGAGACATTTGTAGAGGCGCGAAGGACAGTTTCCTTCGTGGGATTCGCGACTTTTGAGGAGCTTTTTCTTGCCACATCCATGACGGCATGGGTACCTTAGTAGCTCAGTCACACCCTCCATTGCGCGGTTTCGTTCGGTCGAGAAACTCGTGCGACACACAGGGCACTTTTCGAGGCGAGAACAACAGCGAACGCACACCATGTGGCCGCGCTCGCATTGCTTTAAGGGCGGAGCCATGGTTTCTAAGCATACTGGACACTCTAGCAAAAGAAGGAGCTTCTGAAAATAAGCCATTTCAATGCATAACATTAGAATAATGGTACAAGCCACCGAGGGTTTTAAAAGTATAACATAATCAAATCAATTTTTAAAAATATACAAAACATAATATTACATTTTGTGTATAATATAATTCTATAAAATAATAAATAAAATTTAAAGTTTTTTTATAAACTAAATCTTACTTACTTACCTTACTTACCTCATTAAGTTTCACCAAAGCGTTCGAATTTTGAGATTCTGACAACAATAAAAAAACAATGTTAGCTAACCTGGAAATCTGTCTGGTGATAAGATAGCAAATAGAGAAACGTTTTTCGTAACTGATTCCGATTTTCTAAAGAAATTTCGAAAATCAATACGACTCTGTATATGTCACTGTCAGTGGCATAGTACGTTGAAGCAATTGGTTATTAATAAAATGGGACAAATGGCTCTGCTATAGCATTTATTTTCTTACTGGTTTCTTCCAAGTGGCTGCGGCTCTGTTCGCTCCCTCTATTATTACTAGCATCATGGCTTGTTTCGGTTACCTACAAAACATAATTTTCTTAGTTTTAAATCTACACTAATATTCTTTCTATTTCCTGCGTAGGCCACGTTTTATAATTTTACTCATAATTCGCCCTGAATGAACCTTAATCTGAGTTTACAGAAAATTTTGTGCTCATTTCCACTACACTTATTACTAGTATTATGAAATTTTGATTGATAATAACATTGATAATTACCTGGTTATTTAGCGCACGCGCTTCTTGGTTAGAAGATGATGTGTCAGTTGACGTGGTGTCGACGACATTTTCTATAATATTCAAAACAAAATATAGTCCATCAAATCTAATGGTGTCAGATTAACTAGCATAGAAATGTGAACCAAATAATTGTCATCGAAAATAATCGATATAAATGACTAATCGATATTTATTCTTATTAGATAATAACTAATCGAAAACTTAACAAACAGTTTTTTATGATAATATGAACATAACAAACAAACAAATAAATTAAGGGCAAAAAAACAAATTATAAATCATTTGATCTGTTCATTAAAAATAATGTGGTTCAAAAATAATTTAATTATTACAAAGTAATGACGCACAATTTAAAAAAAAACAACGTTTTTACAACGTTTCTTTGTATTAAAAGTTCAATTAACTTAAAAATTCACTTCAGGTTAAACGTTCGTGACATACGTTTAGACTGTAACATTGGACTTAGCTTAGAGGCACAACACAAAATTACCTTCATTTTGATCACTGGATTCCATGTCTGCATCATCATCATCACTTTGTGGTGCCGGAGTTTGTAATGCTAGAAATTTATCAATTCACCATTAAAAAATATAAGAAACCACACTAAACATAAATAGACAATGGCCAATGACTTGCCTATTTACTCAAAATAGATAACGACTTTAGAATGTTCCCTTCTAAGAGCGACTGTTTAATAATAATAATGGCAGCCGGCAGCCAAGTCCGCCGTTTACATTAGATCATACAGAGTGGGACGGCTTCGAACTAAACAGTTTTACGCAATTATTTTGTAACAGAACAGTTACTATTTACACAAAAACGTTATTTTTATAGACTAGCGAATCATCTGCCTTGCACTAAAGCACTCTGCATGCATGCATTTTTTACCTTTTGTTCTTTTTTAGTAAGAGAATGTCAATAAAAAATTGACAAATTATATACCTAAAGCTTTCTCATGGATCACTCTATGGGTCAAATTGGCACAATAATCGCATAAACTTACTCGTAAAAATACGAGTAAGTTTATCGCGAACAGACGGACAGACGCGGCGGACTACTTCATCTCCTATTTTTACCTTTTAGGGGTAAATTTTTATTACCCTTACAAATTTTGAATGACGTATTTATTCATATCTAATCAAAAGCCTAAAAAATAAGTTTCAAGCTTCTAGCTTTAAAAATTACGTAATTTCCATACAAACTTTCAACCCTATTTCCAACCACTACAGCACTTTTAAAGCGCATTAAAAAGTAGCCTATGTTCTTTCTCGGGCTCTCTCTGTACCAAATTTCATTTAAATCGGTTCAGTAGTTTAGGCGTGACTGCGTAACACACATATAGAGTAACTTTCCCATTTATAATATTAGTAAAGATTAAAACTTAAATTGGAACATACAAACAAGATCCAAAAGACTGCGTGGACGTCGGTGAACATCCGATGATTGAGAAAGTAGAATATTGTCACTCCGGCCGGGCTGTATTAGATCTGTAAATATTATTATTATATAGAAAACTTTGAAAATAAATGTAATAATGCAATACAAAATATTTAAAATGTAACGATCTACATGTCTCGAGTAAAAATGGCAAAAGAATCTGAATATTAGAATTATACAATGTATTTTATACCTTATTTAATACCTTATACAATGTATATAATACCTTAATAATAAAATAAGAACTACAGTGGAGTCATTTTAATAGGTAACATTTGACAGTTCATCAAAATTCAACAACGTAACCTTGTAACGGCGGAATAAAATAATATATTTTATCGTTTTATTAGAACTGCACAATTGCTTAACTTTTTTTTCAATTACGATTACATATTTATTGTAATAATGATCGATACGAGTAATTTTTCGATTTGCTTTCACTAATAAACCATTCTAAACATAAACAATTTCTGATCTAAAAAACTGAACGTCGTTACAATGTTGCGTCAGTTAACCCTTTTTCTTTTTAAATGAAGATAAAACTGACAGACGTCAAATGTTACCTATTAAAATAACTCCACTGTAAGAGTTAACCCAATCCTATATGTAGTAAATAGATTATTACACTGTCCTGTGGTTTACATCGTACTTTACATTGATGTAGAACTTTCATTCAAAGATTAACATTTATAAACATTATTTGGTAACTACTTATCATCTGCTTCTGCAAACTTGTAGCAAGTATTAATAGAGAAAATAATTAATTAATAAATAAAAATCGTAACATTCTTTGATTTAGTAGCAAAAGCGGCTTAAATTTGATTTTATGTTTGAAACTATTTGCAAATGTTAAAAAGAGAAAAGCTTCATCTGAAAGTAGCAGAATTATGTCTCGCCAGTTATACTAAGGATACTCCGAATAATCACCAAGCCTGTTTAAATAGTATGCAGTTTGAAGGCGTAATCGAAACAGTTTTCAGATCGAATGCTGTTCGAATAAACATAATCTACTTCCATTTACAGTTGCCATCTCGTTTTATTTTATATTTACATACAAGAGTTGCTATCTCGCTTCTTTGACGACGCATAAAAATGTATATTTATTATTTTTGTTGTCTACGCAGTATGACGATATTGTAATACATATTGAATAATAATTGCTTTGTTTTGTCCGTTTCATTTCATGAGAAATTATCAACCATTAAAAGTACTAACTCTGTGTACTGGTCCCGGGGTTTGTGACACCCATTCTTCTTAGAACAAGTCTTGTAGGCGACGTTCCTGCAAAGTAATATTTTTCATTGTACTGAAAAGATAAGTTGCAGTGATATATATGCTGGGATGCTGCATTTATGTACTGCATTAATAAATTGTAAATAAAGGAATTATTATTATTATATAAATAAAACAAACTCGAGTTAGTCAAATCATTAATACCTGGACCTTTTTATTAAATCAATTTGACATCTGTCAGTCATGCCTCAGAAAATGAAATGCTCAAAACATTGATAAATTGATACATGACACAAGAGACTCAATGTTTCATGTAAAAGCTCAACATTGGTTAATAAAATACCAACAGCAAATCAATTAATTCTTCCATAACAATAATATACAAATTCTGAACATACCATTAGTGATAGTAACAACTTCCTCATTAGCATTAGACGATGTTCCAGGCTGTGACTCATTTGTCCCAGCTCCAGCTTCATCATTAGTGCCTGAAAGTGTAAGGACTAGCTACTTATATTGGCAAAACTTATTTTTAAATTTTTATCTGTATTATTATTATTTTGGTATAATAATATAATTAGAACAGGGCGTATCTGAACTTTTTCTACGATTTTGATAAGTTCAGTGCAAAATATTTGTTGGGTGGATAAATGTTACAGAGGGAGATTGATATTATTATAAATCCATACAATATTAAGTTCTGTACCGGTACATAATTAGATAAAATACATATTACATAAATATTAGCGAATACCAACCTATCATAATGGTAATGCGAAGACGACTGAGGCGGCGCGCTACTTCCTCCTTTTACGTGTCATAAATGGAAGAAGATCTCTTCTGCCATTTATGAGGTATAATATATATATAAGGAATATAGGATAATCCAGAGCATATTCTATTTGCGTGCCAAATTTCATTCAAATCACTTCAGCCGTTTAGGCGTGACTGAGTCACAAACTTTCGCATTTATAATATTAGTGGGATGAGACTAATGTGTCGGGGGTTTTCGAATTTTCTTCAATTTCACAAAACTCCCTTTACGTACTTGCACAAAGTCGACGCACTGGCATTAAATAATTTAGAAATAAATTTAAAATTTAATTTTACTGACTGAGATCAATGCTACGTTGACATCGTTGCCAGATGTTGCGGAGCATATATGGTGATGGTCTGGATCTTCGTGCTGCAATAATTATATAATTATGAATTAGTTGCCATAACTTCGCAGTCATTGCTACATGTTACCAGTGTCGTCTTAATTACTGTGATTATATTTTTTTTAATTGTTAGCCTTAATACTGAAGACGTAAGTTACTAATCTAATAATTAAAACGAAAAACTTTATAAAGACAAGTGCAACTCATAAATTGAATATTAATTAGTTACGCTAAAAATGTAATTAATTGATTAAAATTAAAGTATGAACCACACCACCATAGTTTGATGTTATTTATCTATACATTAAACTATACTATATAGTGGATTATTTATTATACAGTGTATAGTCTATCACTATTTACAGTAGTGACCACAAAAGAATCCTAAATTAACAGAAAACTTACAATTTAAAGCTTTTTTCATTTTGATCCAATTAGATGCTCTTTTGATGCTGGCAATTCGCTCCAAATCCATCATTGCTGAGTTGAGATCGTTACGAGACGTCCCAGGTTGCGATGTTTGTGGATCTGCAGATCTCTCTAACATATCAGCCACCCGTCTTACATGATTTTCAACAAGTCCCTTTAAAATTTTTCGGGAAGGTTCAAAAATAGCTAAAATTTTAAAACATGTTATTGTTATAAATAAGTTATATATGTACAAATATTGTGATTATAATAACAATAGTGATAAAAACCTAATAAATGTCATTAAATAAAACAATGTCTGTTCAGTAGCATGACAATGTATTATATGAAATATGTATCTACCTAAAACCTTATTCTTACAATAAAGTAGAGTAAACTACCTACATTTAACCAACCAACAATAACATTAATAGTTAAGATTGTAATAATATACTTTTAACCACTGTAAATTTTGTGACATGAATATATGAGATACAATTCATCTAAACATGTCAATATCACTTACGTGAAGGACTTCTGCCATTTGTATTGGAAGTTTCTTCTCGTTCCACTTGTTCTTCTGTTGCTTGTGCAACTGGTTCATCAGAATCTGTTGACTCATCATCTGAAATTTTAAACTAGAATTAATCGCAAAACGAAGCTTATCAGTACACATTATAAAATAATGTTCCTCGCCAACTATTTTGAAATCTGATGAATTGATTTTCACCAAGTAGTTCTATAAGGATCAATCCTTTGACAAGCTTTAAAGATGTTTAAAAAAAGAGCAGACTGGTCCTCTTCTAAGACTGCAAAAACCCTCGAGAGCAATATTTGTCTAATTACCTATCTTAAATGTAACACACTATCGATTTTTAAATAGAATGGGGTAAGCTATTTAAATAGAGATTTTATTTATCTATTTTATGTTAACCTTAATCGTTTCGTGTACATTAAGATATCTCTTAAGACCATAGTTATAATTCAAATTTAAAATGAATATCTTAAATTATCTCAAGTTAAGTAAAACGAAAAAATAATAAAAATTGTAGGTACCGCGGTAGATTAGGACACGAGACCACAAAAATTTGAAAAACCCTAAATTTTCTTCTCAAAATCAACAACTCAGTATTAAATAGTGTTTATTAATAACCAGATTTTTCAATGAAGATTTTAAAGTCCGTTAAAAAGCAATTACCTTACTACCTTACTATTACAAATACCAAGAAGATATAGAACATTATACATACAAAACCTACCGGAACTCCAGGGATATACAGAGATTCCAAGTGCTTTCTTTATTTTCTCTCTTCGACTCATTGTAGATTACACGAATATTAAATTATCAGAATCCCCAAATTGTATTTTTTCTAATTTGTTGATAAAATTAATATCAAAACCGTAGACACGCGCGACGCACAGACTAGGAAGACTAGCTAGACTCAATTCTCAAAGTTCAATTAATCAATTCAATGTACTTTGTGACCAGACTGCGCGATGGGGATTGGGGTGCGCAGTGCGCACTGAAGTGAGCACTGAGCACTGAGCAGTGAGCAGTGTGAGCACTGAGCTGTGAGCAGTGAGCACACCAAAATACAAAGTACATAAATAGCGGGATGAGCCTATTCAATATCATTTTGACCAAAATTCAGAAAAATATTATGCTGATTGTACTGTTCTTGTTTAAGAATTATTTTTATTTTTCTAGTTTCGTAGCAATTTTTTAATTTTAATATAATCTGTACTCGAATATAAAATATATAATATCTTATGAGTATTGTATATAGTTTGCACCACATTACTCGCGAAGTTACTTCGATGAAGTACTCGTCGAAGTTGATCGAAGTCTGAACTAAGTGACTACACACTCGTGCAACCTCATATAAAAAGGTACTCTGTATGAAACCTCGCGAGGAGCTCAGTCGAGACACTTCGAGTCCTTTGACTCGGGCGCAAAAACCGACAACGACTGGAAGTCGCCCGATGCGAGCCGAGGTTGCACGAAGCGAACCGAAGTGCCCTTTGGGCCTTCTACACTATCGTATCCGCTCAACTTCGACCAACTTCGCGAGTAGTGTAGTGCAACTGCAGGCATATGAGAATGCGATCGTGGCTACTACTGACGTGTATACATTCCGAATGAAGAAAAACTAACGTTTGCGCTAGTCTCACGGAATTCCAAATCGAAATTCCCCGCATTAGAAAATCGAATACGGAAAACGTGTTTATGCGGCCAGGCTTAATTACCTGAAACATTTTTTCATGATAAAACGTATATGCCACTTCCATGGTCTATGGCAATGGGGACTATCGTTTTTGTTCTCACCAGTTGGCGCCATTGTTGACTAAGGTCCAGAGGTATAGCTGCACAGACAATATGTACTACGTATAACTGTTTAAGGCGACTTTATAAGATCGGTGCCGAAACAAAGTTTTGAATCTCATTAATTAATTATAAATAATATCTCGTTTTTTAAATATAAATAACTGTCATCATATTTTTGCACCTCTTTTTCTTAATTCCACTTTCAAAGCGTTCACATTCATCGCCAAACAATCCATATTGGTGATTATTTTACGAAGGAGATCACTCTTCAACAGGTAAACTAAAGAAATCACAATTTATGTCACGAAGCCCGCTAAATTTAGTGAAAAATGATTTTTTTCGGACCTTACGCGACACAAGCGCCTCTATTGGAAATTCACAGGAGCTATTGAAGTACATAATGGTACACACCATAGAGTAATTTAATATGTATACCATAGACTCCGGAGCAGACTTGAAAACCTACTACCTAGCTCAGTTGACACTTGACAATCGTTTTTATTTATTGTAAGATTAAAATTTAAATCGACTGCCGACTGTCGACGTAAGGTGGTAGGTATCTAGTTTTTTTTTAGTTGTAAATGTGTTGTTAGATATTAGTTTATTGTTTGTTATTATCAGCATTATTATTATTTAATTAAATTTGTTAATTACGAATGCTTATTTCCTAGGCTTATATCACAGACCTTTGGTTCTGAAGTTCTGATTTGAAGAGTGAGGGTTTATATTCATAGTCACAACTAATTGCCTACTGACTGCATAACTATTCATTGTAAAGTATGCCCTTATTAAGTTTATGTAGGTAATATCATTTTTGATTTAAAAACATTTCTTCAAGTATTGCTACGGATAGTCGTTTTTTACGTTCACAATAGGTATAGATAAAAATAACCTAGTGCTATGTAAATGAATCATATTATTATTCTCAAATTTGAAGTCGACGTGCCGCCTTAAATTGAGCCTTAATGCTTATCTTCTACAATTAACTCACGAGACATTAGAAACCTTCTTAACAAGATACATGCTTTAAATATGTAATGAAATATTTAAAGGCTTTGTACTTTCCTTTAATATTATCAATGTTTTAATCTATCATAATTCAATAGGTACATGTTCATTTTTTATTCATTTGTTATTTAATCTTCACTATTTGTGCAGGCATTAAGTTGACATAGGTACAAAACATACACAGGAAGCTCATCTGAATAATTAAGAACATGGACATGGTAAGATTGTAACTGTTAAGGCGGGAATATACATACCTGTAAAACAGAACATTAGCTTGCATGCTAGTTAACGGCACGTAGAAGTAACTGGCACACTGTGGATACATTTGCAAGTTATACTTGCATGCAATTTGCATCCTTACATCCTGTGTCCTCTCCCTCACGTTGCATGCCAGTAGCTCATCAAAATCAAATGTTGTGCTATCTACTTGCATGCTAGATACAGGCATGGCAGTTAGCTTATACACATGAAAGAAGGTGGCATGTGCAAGTAGCTTGTATGCAAGTGTGCCAGCCACAGGCGTGTCTATTCCCAGCCTTATACTGATAAAAAAACATCATTTTACATGATAAGCTAACATAGTGTATCTCTAATATATATAAATTAATATTAGGGATGCATCCAATACCGATATATCAGCAATACTTTGGGTTTGCCATATATAGGCATCGGCGATATTTTTATTGCCGATACAACGATACATCTGAGAGATTATTTGCCACTGCAGATCTTATACAGATAGACTTCCGAAATCTGCTTTCTCCGCAAAACTTGAGAATGCTGTTTTTTAAACAAAAATCTTGTAAATGTTAATTTTAATTATTAACAGTTATTGATTTTATTTTAATTATTACACATCTTAATTTTAATAGCTAAACCTTGAATCTCATTCAGTCTGTAACTGTTTTTATTTTTTAATATAAATTAAAAACTAACTTGTGTTTCATATAATATTTTACCTTAATTTAATACTAAGTGTTTGTATCGGTATCGACGATATTTTTATAAGAGTACATATTGGTATCATATGTACAAAAAGGCATATTGATGCATCTCTAATTAATATGTAATAATATTCACAGTTTGATGAAGTTGAAGATAAACGAAAGGTTCCAGAAATGTTACAGAAACTTTTGAGATATGATGTACAAATTACAAAGAAATTTGTGGAGAATGCTCAAAAAGTTACTGCCTTACGATCACTTGGAAATCATGCAAAACTATTAGAGGTAAAATTATAATATAAAATATTCACAATATTGTATGTTTTAAAAAATTTGTTAAGGAAGCGCTAGTAACATATTTTAATAATTTACAGGTATCATGTCATGGTATAGTATGGCTAGCAGGTTGGTTAACCTTTATATGGCTATTCAATAATAGTGAACTGTATCAGCTTCAAGTTAACATGCTTATTGGTAAGATATTATCTTTAATATATTATAATAAAAATTAAAAAATATATCTTATTTTTACTTCAGCAAAGCTATTCTAATATTTTAAAACATGAGCTTTGTAAATATATTCTATAATACCACAGTGGGATTTTAACTAATGTGGGCTAAGTGGTTTACATGTATGTGTGTTGCATTGGAAGTCCTGGGTTTAAATCCTTGAGAAACGAATGTTTTGGTTGGGTAGGCACAGAAGGCTGATCGCTTACTTGCCTGTAAAGAAAATGATCAGTGAAACAGATATAGAAATGTGTCTGCCCCATACCCCATTAGGGGTTATGGGAATTCATTCAATACCATAGCACCTATAGCAATCAAACTTAAAAAATATATTCTAGAATTACTTTTTAATTTCTTATTTCTGAACATTACATACTTTATTTGTTATGCAGTAGTTTTTATTTAAATTATTTTAATCATGTTAAATTATCTTATTTTTCAGCTCTTATATTAGATATTGTTGTAATAGCAGTAATAAAGGCTTTTGTTAGAAGACGAAGACCTGTACCAATGAATAAACTGATCTCAGGAAATCCAGACAAATACTCATTTCCATCAGGGCATGCAAGTCGATCAGTTTTAATTACATTTATTC
The DNA here is from genome assembly GCA_912999735.1 of Aporia crataegi. NCBI lineage: Eukaryota > Metazoa > Arthropoda > Insecta > Lepidoptera > Pieridae > Aporia > Aporia crataegi. The sequence goes on from OU538742.1 coordinate 3,115,992, forward strand.
TGATTTGTGTTGACCCAGTCTCATTTATATTCTATCCACCTCTGATGGCCTGGGTAACATCTGTGGCAATATCAAGAGTCCTTGTAGAAAGGCACTATTTCTTAGATATATTTGCCGGCATTGGTATAGGAGTTCTAGAAGGAATATTAATAAGTCTTCTGTGGTTTTCTCAAAGCATGTCAACAAGCATTCTTAACTCTTTATCAGATGAAAAAAGAGATGGTGGGGAATTTCATGTATAAGAATTATGTTATGAAGGTTATATATATATAATACTTATGTTTTGTGATTAATAGACTTAGTACATACTGTTTTTATTTTAATAGCATCAAATGTGAATACATAGATTTTAATTTTGTCCTATTTATAGTAATTTTTGAATATACATATTATAATAAAATTTTATTAAACATATTATCAGTATTTATTGACAAATTGAGAATTTCGTATTATAAATAATTATAATGAATGGGTTACTTCATCAGATTCTTTTTTAAGATGATTTTTAGCATCAAAATGAGACTACGAGGACTTCCAAAGTGCCGTATTACATTTCGCGATCTAGTATTCTAGTCCCTACTCCCTAGGTGGCACTCGACATGGCTATAAAATTATCGTGTTAATCAAGATAATGACTATAATACATTATAAAATCATATAAACGTGACAATAAGTTGCAAAAGCTTTATAGATTAAATCTTGTAAACTTCTGGTTTTTTTTTTAATAAAAAAAATTCAAATGAAACTTGTGGTAGGTATGGACAAACCTGAGTTGGGGCCCACCCTTCCACTGTTACCGACCCCGCAAAAGTGTAACAGTCGGTTTCAGAGAACAACTTATGCCCGCTACACATGCAACGATAAATCGTAGCGATTTCAGACTGCGCAGATAAATCGAACGTTCCATAGCGTCTCCACACGTTTCCGATATCGATTCCAGTTCTCCGCAGAAGTTTATGCATGATGGAAAATGATGACGCACTTGCGATATTAGGCCTGGTTATGTGTTTAAAGAAAAAAGTCATATTTATACGTTTTTTTAAATTTTATTAAGCCCTTTTTTAAAAAGCTTGAAAAATTATTTATATTAATTTATAAAAATAATAATTAATAATAGTTCATAAAATTATTAATTATTAGTCTTAACCACTATACAACCCTGTTGACATTTGGATCAATGACTATTTTTCGACTAGCCTGTTGCAGCATTTTTTTTTTTTGTAGTGATCGTGGTAATCTTGATTTGGTCTTAAAAAGCAAGTTTCGCTTTTGTAGCTTTCTATGAACTCTTGCAGTTGTTCCCGGTGTCTGCCTTTTTCTTTTTCCGACATGTTGCATACAAGCAAGCTCTGTGAACTGTGAAGTACTGCCGAATTGAGCGATTTCCATCCACACGCAACGATAAAACTGTGCAAACGCAATCGACAACGATTTATCTGATAGAATTTGCAACTGCCACTGATGAACGATAATCTGCAACGATTTCCCCTACACACGTTCGATAAAACTGCGCAAATTTGTTTGCACAGATTAAAAAAAAAAACTCTGTAGTATGTGGTCACAGGCCCCGCGGGGCCCGTGCTCTAATTTGATCGGCCCTGAGGCCCTTCAAAAGGACTGTGGTCCGCACCCTGTTAATACAAGGCGGTTATTTGGGCGGGCCTATTATAGCCCTGGGTAGGGGGTCGAGGAGATCACTCACTCGACCCGAGATGTAAGTCCAAGAGTGTGAGGGGCGGACACGCAGCTCGCGCTCAAGCCACGCCAGGTGAGACTCCCGGGTTATCCGGGAGGCGACCAGCGGACGCAGCTGGGGTGTCCGCCCTAGTCATGATGGGGAGTGGCCGAGGAGTAGTCTCACTCGACCCTGGTGCCAAATCCGGGATGTCAAGTCCGGGGGGGGGCGGCGGTTGCTCGGCCCCGGTGTCAAATCCAAGGTACCCGCGCTCAAGAGCTCACGCGGGTACGGTCGTCTCTGGTCAGGTGGCCTGGAGTGCCACGGCGCGATGCGATGGAGGTGGGGGAATCGAGAGGCGTCCGCCCTCTCAAACATCCGTTTCGCGAGCCGTGTGACGAACTCGTCGATACACTCCATCCGCAGGTCCCTCGCAATTGTGGCGTTCCTCACGTAGCGCGGCGCACCGATGATGCGCCGGAGCGTCTGGCTCTGCACAGCGCGCAATCGTCGGCGGTGGGTTTCCGGAGCAAGAGCGAACCACGCTGGCGCCGCATATGTGAGGTGGGGGCGCACGTACGTCTTATACAGTGCGAGTTTCGTGCGGAGCGGAAGGCGCGACTTGAAGAGCACCCGCAACTTGCTTAGCTCTCCCCGTAATTGCACAGATAAATTGCTACGGTAAACAGTTATAGTCACAATTATGACATGAGTAGTGTATGACGTAGATCATATTATATTATACAGTATAATATGAATTATCTATGCTCATGAGTTCGAGAATGGATTATGGAGGTACATTACACTACTCTATGGTAGCGATGGACCGAGTCGGCTTTTTGGTAACTCAAGTCGACTTGGTTACTAACTCGGGTTGCAACTCGAGTTGACTCGATACAGTCTGCCTTAAAAGTGTTTACAAAAATAATCATTACAAAGCGAACTACTTATAAAACACAAAATAATGGTAATAATAATTTTACATAGAAATAAATAATAAGAAACTTAAAAAAATCGAATGGCTCATTATTCATTAAATTAAACACCGCACCGCTTAGTATTGGGTCATTTATCTATCAACTAACATCTACATAAAAAGCTAATCAAAATCTAAGTAATGGCGCTTATTTTTGAATGAGTACCAGTCTAAAGTTATAAAAATACCTATTAGGTACCTAACTATATAAAAATAACTGTAATACAACCAAATCAACTTTGAAATAGACTTAATAGACCGTAGGTACACACGGCTATAACACATCAAGCTATACAAATCCAGTTTATCATGGTCTCGCTTTGTATAATCTTTCCACACATTCAACGTTCAGTTTATACTGGTTTTGCATATCTTGATGTGTAGCCGTGTGTGCATACGGTCTATTAAGTCTATTTCAAAGTTAATTGAAAACTTAAGTTAAAATATCAATAAAATAAAAATCTGTCTTAAATTCAACAATACTTTCTTGGTACCTAAGTAGGTAATTATATGACTATGTATAACAAAGTTACAAACTTCAAACCGGGCTGACCCGAAGAGTGCCCGCTGCGCGCACACTTCGGGTCAGCCCAGTTTGCAGATATTGACTCGGGCCGTTCGCCGCAGGCCGCCAACCTGCCGCACCGTCCGCCCGCCGCGCGTACTCTTCGGGTCATCCGGTTTGCAGATATTGACTCGGGCCGTTCGCCGCGGGCCGCCAACCTGCCGCACCGTCCGCCCGCCGCGCGTACTCTTCGGGTCATCCGGTTTGCAGATATTGACTCGGGCCGTTCGCCGCGGGCCGCCAACCTGCCGCACCGTCCGCCCGCCGCGCGTACTCTTCGGGTCATCCGGTTTGCAGATATTGACTCGAACCGTTCGCCGCGGGCCGCCAACCTGCCGCACCGTCCGCACCGTCCACCCGCCGCGCGCTCTTCGGGTCAGCCCAGTTTGCAAATATTTTAACTTGGGTTGCCCCGTTTACGGTCAGACTCGGGTTACCCGAGTTAGATAACTCGAGTCGCCCATCGCTACTCTATGGGAGATAATTTCAGTTTCATCTTACCTACCGGTTCAAAAAATAATTTATAACGTAGACGTAGTGGTGTTTTTAAATGAGATTATTGTGACCACATCGAATCGGTTTGGCGTATCTAAAAATAACCTTTAACTTTTAACTACTTTATAACAAAAAAAAGTGATGAATGAACTACCATATCAAGCAGAATATGCCAAGTCCAGTCGAGCAGCATGTAAAGGTTGTAAAGAAAAAATCGATCAAGGATCATTACGGATCGCTATAATGGTTCAGGTTTGTATCATAATAAATAATAAGGCTTTTTCGGAGTGGAGCTCTAGTAAACCCGCAACCGATGGCGCGTGAATCAAGACTTAAACCGGCGTTTCTTGCCTTTTAATTTCTTTTGATTAACTACCTATTTTTTTGAATTGAAATTGAAAGTTTTTTAGTTACATATTTTTTAAATAATAGTACTTATTCATTAATCATACTTGCACCTTTTAATTTTACATGGGAAGAAGAGGTATATTTTAACAATGTTTCTAGTTTGAAACTTATTTCAGTCGGCATTTCATGATGGAAAGCAACCAAATTGGCATCATGAAGAATGTTTCTTTAAAAAAAAATTTCCAAGTGTACAAGAAATAGGCAACTTCAATAAACTAAAGAATGATGATCAGAAAAGAATCAAAGAATTATTGGGTATGGTTATTCAAAACTTATTATAAAGTTACTGCCGAAAATATGCTTGTACAGAATTAAAAGTTGTCAAAAACAAATTTAAGTAATCTAAAATAAGCCTATGATTTCTGGAAAACAAAATAAAAAAGAGGTTTTGAAAATTATTTTTAAATTTACATTTAATTAGTGATTATATATTCATCTCAAGTAATTTTTTTAGGCAGTTCTTCTGGAGCTATTATGCCAGTTGAAAAGAGTAAGAAAGGTACAAAAAGAAAAGATCAACAACTACAACCTGGTCTTTCTAATTTCTCAGTAGAATATGCTAAGTCAAGTAGAGCTACATGCAAGCAGTGTGAAATCAAAATTTGTAAGGTACATAATTATCTTTACAAACATGCAGATTAAATAAAGCAAGGCCACTAAAATATATTTTAATTGACTGGCTGATAATTTTAATATTTTATACCTTGCCATGTTTAATCTTTATGTGTATTTAAAAATAATACCTTTTTAGTATTTACATATATTAATTATTCTTACCATTTAGGATGAAGTAAGGATTTCAAAAATGGAATATGATCCTCGCTATGGTGATGCACCAGCTTGGCACCATGTGAAGTGCTTTGCAGAAAGACGGGCTGAGTTTATGTTCCTAGCAGGTGGGGAAGATATCCCTGGATTTAAGCAGCTTAGTAAGGATGACCAAGCAATGGTTAAAAATGAAATAAAGTATGTAAAAAAAATATATAGCAAAATAAAAACTTACTATCTAAATTATAATACTATATGAAATTGTCATAATATGAGAACTTCAAATTCTTAATTATACATTCAACAAATGAACAAGTTTATCTGTTGTGAAACATTTAGATTTCATTTTACAATTTTCTCACTTAAGTACTGTTGATTAAGTAAAAAGGCTAGTGATTTAAAAGTACTCAACTTATTTTATAGACCTATGGGTCCTGATGGAGGGCAAATAAAAAAATTAAAGTCTGAACCAAAAGATGAAGATGATATAAAGAAGGAAAAGAAGTTGGAAAAAGATATAAGTAAGCAGAATGATTTATTCCACAAATACAGAGGACGCCTCACTGAACTTGCCAAGACTGATCTGCATGAATTACTAGAAGCTAATTCACAGGAGATACTTCAAGGACCCGATGAGGTAGATAGATCTATAAACATAAAAAAATATTTCACAGTTTATCTACAATTTTGATTATTTTTTATAGTGTTGAAATAGAAGGCATTTTAAAACAATATAGCATTCTTATTGACTCATGGAAATGATATAATTTAAGAATGATAAAATAATTATGCCAAATTTTTCTGAAAGAAATTGCAATTCAATTTGCCTTTTCTCCTAGTTTTTTGTAATTTTATTTGTTCTGTGCAATAATTCTCGCATCTGAAGTAGTCAGGCAAATTGTCTAAACATTTACTTCAATTTACATCCAGTTGGTTAATATAAGTATAAGCAAAAATGGGCTTATTTCCGCAACTCGATGACTACAATGCGCCTATTTTGCGTATTGAGCTGGACGGCTAATCCTGCCATTCCAGCTCCTCGTAAAAGTTTATTAAACCTCGGTGTCACCAATAACATCGGGGAGAGTCCGTGGTGACCCCAAGTGATTGGCCCGGTAGGTGGTCACGCCCGTGGACGTTTGTTAAAAGGGCTAAAGCCTGTAATTACAAGTGTTAGTTTACGTATCTCTGGAGTGAGTTTCATCAACTTACGAGTCAGTGATCAGTCTCCGGTTTATACCTGGCAGAGCTTGCTTCGTTTTTCTACATCCACTCACCTGTTACTGGACTGACAAATACTGATTTGTTATGCAGCTTGGTGTATTGCTATATGACTGATGTAAACCATCCAGAGTGAAGGGAGACGATTGGTTCTGATCCAACCGCAGCCATATCGGAACCTCTTCTGGCCAGATTATCAGCGGCATCATTGCCACGAGAGCCAGCCAGTTGGTTTGAATCATCATCACTTGTATGATTGAATCAGACTGGAAAATCCAGTTAAATTAAATTTTATATTCATATTAGTTTGTTATTTCCAGTGCATGGACCACTTAGCAGATATCATGGCATTTGGTGCTCTACAGCCATGCCCTGAATGTAAACAGGGCCAGTTAATATTAGACACATTTAACTATAGATGCAAAGGTATTTTAACATACAAATACAAATGTATAAGATTTTAATTTGCTAAATGCCTTTCCAAGGTGCCATTTTTCTAAAATTATTTTTCTTAAATGAAATAGATTTTTATGACTGCAAAAGAGTCACCTTACTCAAATTTCAAGAAAAAAAGTATTAGACAGCTGATCTCGAGTGTTACGCTTAAACGAACTCAACACCTAGAGAGAAATTAGGCAGATACATTTTCTGCATATGTTTCACTGAATTTTCCTTAGATGCAAGTAGGTGATCAGTATTCAGTGCCTACATTTATTTGTCGCTCCGAGATTTAAACCGGCGGTGTGTAACCTTACCAGTACCAATGCTTTACCAATGTTTTATTTATACACATCCCGCCCTGTTGTGTTTTATGGTGGGGTAACTTATTACAGGAAATATAAGTGAATGGACAAAATGTAGCTACACAACGAGAAATCCTAAACGAACGCCGATGAAAGTACCTTCGAAGTACAAGAAAGGCTCAGTGTTTAAATCCTATAAGCCTAAAGTTGCAGAGCGATTGTTTGAAAATGCGCCACAGCCGGCCATCGTTTTCAAGAAGGAAGAACCACAAGCGTGAGTGTTTAGCAAGTCTTGTTTATAATAAAACCTAACAGATAAAAAATTGTAAATACACGCAGAGGGATCCACACTCATACAACATACAAATGTTTATTTTTTATTCTATTATTCTGTTTATTCTATTAAAGAGTTATAGTTCTTTTATCTCACGAAGGCCGCGATCCACACTCTTCGTTGTGATTGTGTATTGACGCGCACGTGCACTTGTGTGTGCAGGTAGCATTAGCAAAATCGTTATTGAATAAAATATTATAAGTACAGGATTTGGGTTACAAAAAAAAACAAAGTTGATATTGAAAATATTTTTAAATGTGTAAAAGTGTTAAATATTTATTTGTACATTACAGAAATAAAATTTAGTACTAAAAAATAGTAGTGATAAAATTTAGTATGTACTAAATAAAATTTAATACCACTGTGAATCAGTTTTTCAGTACTTGTCATATTTTGATCCACGTTTCTTAAAGCAATATAGTCATTAAAAATCTCCATATGTTCTTTATAGCATTTTTAATTTTTAAAATATTTTTCTTCGCTTACTTTACATGCTGACGATACTTGTAACCCGCGACGGGCGGCTCGGGACAGACAGAGCGCTCCCGAACTTACGCACACCAAAAAAATGTACTCGTACACATAATATATCTCACACACACAACCAAGGATCGCCGCCTTCGTGATATGAAAGAACTATAAGAAAAAGTTTTTTGTTTTCTATTAAAGAGTTAAGAAAATGATTTCAAAGATCCTTTGTATATATCCAATAATATAAAAATTTGTTATGTGGTGGCGTGATGGTTTAATGAACTTAACAATTCCATTTTTATTCAATGTCAAATTTTTTTTCAGCGAGAAAAAGTTCCCCAACCCACCGCTGAAGAATCTGCAGTTTTTCATGTACGGAAAATTTAAAGGCGATAAAGACGACATTAAGAAACGTATTTTGAAAATGGGAGGTCTCGTTACGAGCAAAGTCACTGATACATTAGCCGCTGTGGTCTCCACGGAGAAGGAAGTGGAAAAAATGCCAAGCAAAATGGAAACGATCCAAGCAGAAGATATTGAAGTAAGTACATTGGGTCTAAAAATTTGTAGCTTAGTCTGTCAATCTTAGGATTGTTAATTAAATTATTAGATTTTTTACATTTCACAGTTTAAAAAGTAATTGTAATGGATCTAAGGGTGAATGCGAGATCACCGTTAGCAAGAACACGTTATGGAATCATCTTTTATTTCATACAGGAATTATATGACGTTAATATAATTTTTGCAACACCTATTGTCATTTCCTCACAAAAAAAAAACGTTATGATTTTGTATTGTCATTTTTAATTTTTTCTTTTAGGTTGTGAATGAAGAATTCTTTGAATTGATTGACCCTAAAACTGGAACTGTTGCGCAAACTCTGGACCTCATTAAACAACACAATATTGCGCCGTGGGGATCCGATGTTAGTTTACATTTGAAATATTCTAAAATATAAATAAATTTAAATTATTTTAGCTTACTTTTATAATGAATTTATTAATGGATTGTAATTGCGAAAATTATATTTTGTTTCTTTCAAACTTAAATATTGTATAATTTTTAATTTAGATATATCTATTACTCAGCATTTGAAGTATCACACTTGCTTCAAGAGAGATTATTTATCTATTTTCACGTATTATATAACATTTTTTACATTGTATTATAGCCCACGACACGAGTGCCTCAAGACGTAATCGATGGCAAGTCAATTCCGAAGTCTGGCAGTAACTACGTCAAGTCCTCAGGAGTCACTAAATTGAAAATAAAAGGTATTTTTTTATAAGCGTCATAATCCTATTATTACCGTCTTTTTAAATTAATCTGCATAAATGCAGCTTTCGCGAGAACGCTAGAAAGTATTTTACAATACCTAAATATTATTATATCAGTGGACCTCGCGAACTTCGTATCGCTTCACAGTTCCCAAAAATTCCATATTATGGAATTTTTGTTTTTCGTTCGAACAATTTGTTTAGCAAATGTATTAGGAAACGAATTGTTCTTCATAAACACTTTTTCCGTGAATTTTCCTATATTTTTAATGCCTAATCTGCTATTCTCGAACTATTAGACGAATCCGACAAATCAGAGACCATCAAAATCGATCCATCTGTTCTTGAGTTAATATGGTGTAAATAACCCAACATTGTTTTATATATTTAGATGATTGGTTTTTAATATTTTTCGGTACGCCCGTAGCCCTTTGAACAATTAAACAAATGAAAAATTGTTATTCTCGATTTAAATCGGGTTACTTCGCATTTCAAAGAACAGAATTGAAGTATAATTTTTTGAATCAGGTGGTACAGCCATCGACCCCGACTCGGGTTTGGCGGATGAAGCTCACGTTTACATCGATTCCGAAGGTGCCAAATACACCGTGATACTCGCCAAAACAGACGTCGTCGCGGGCAAGAACTCGTATTATAAGATGCAGGTTTTGGAGGCTGATAATAAGAAAAAGTGAGTATTTATTATATTTGCAAATTTTTCAAAATGGAAGATGGCTCTTGATCCTTAGTAAAATATATTTTTTTTTTTAAATTGATTTTAAAATTCTCGGCCTGTTTCACAAATTGTTTAACCTAGATTTTATTGAAATATATTTTGATACAAGATAATAATATTATGTAAAATATTTTTTGATTTTAGATTCTGGTTCTTCCGTTCGTGGGGTAGAATCGGCACACCCATAGGCGGTAATAAATTAGAGGATTGTAAGACACTTAATGATGCTATAAGAAAATTTGAAAAAATGTACATGGAGAGAACTGAAAACCCTTGGGAGATGCGTGATAATTTCATGAAGGTATAATGGAGATTATAATAAATGTCATATTTATGTGTATTATATTAATAGGTTAAGTCACACATGTGTTGGTAACGAATACGTTCTGCGTCGGCTTTATCTTTATTCTGGCATCATTTTTTCATTGGCTTATAATATTTATTACGGATCGGTTAAAATAAATAAAGATTTTCATTTTTCTCTATTTTCATTATTATATATTTTTATGATTATTATTTTAAGTAAGTATATAATTTCTAACTGCCTACGTGGCTACGCGTCTGCGTGTTGCGCCGGTTGTCCTGGATTTGATTCTGCGGGTAACAAATGAAAGTTTCGTTTCAGTAAGCACAGAAGACTAATCATCTACTTGCCTATAAAGAAAATAATCAGTGAAACAGATACAGAAGTATGTCTGCTCTATGCTCCACTAGAGGTTACGGGAATTCACTTTTTATGTCAAGTCAACTTTCGATTTTTTTTTTTTTGATGCTTCCTTTAGTCTTTTGTGTGATGTTTTGGTTTCGAAGACACACACACAGAAGGTTGGTCGTCTGCTGGTCTATTACGCAGCAGGAGTAAGACCTGTAGGCATTTCAATCAAAATAAGAATGGTTCCTTAAGAATGTTTCATCTTTTTTTTTGTTATATCGCGAGCTGACAGACAGATCTGGTCGCAAACTTTGTTTTGTAATTTGTACTGGTGTACAGATGCCTGGCTCGTACTACCCCATTGAAGTGGAATATGGAGACGGAGACGGAGACAAAGTGAAGAAGGAAAAAGGAAAGATGGAGTTGGACAAGAGTAGCAGCCTTGACCTTCCCGTTCAGAACCTCATCCAAATGATATTTGACGTCGACACTATGAAGAGAACTCTGCTTGAATTTGAGGTTAATATTAGTTAGTTAATATAACAAAGAGAACTAGCCATCCTATCTTATTTATATAAATATTTAATATAAAAATATGATGACAGTACAATAAGATAGTAATTTTCAGCTTGATACAGAGAAGATGCCGTTGGGTAAACTTTCAAAGAAACAAATAAAGTCGGGTTACAACGTACTGTCAAAACTTCTTACGGCAGTTCAAAAGGGTAACGCAAGTAACAGCCAAATTGTGGATTCGACTAATAGGTAATTATTAAATAAATCTTACATCGATATAAGTTATCTGATTCGAGTAAGAAACTCCTTTGGAATTATTTTTTTATTTGTTCACGGCAATATGCCAAGTGTAATCCATTAAAACTAGAACTTCAACCTAAGCAATTTATGAACCCATATTGATTCATTATTAGTTTTTTTATTGAAACTGGTTATTCTGCAGATGTTAACTCTCATCTTACCTACATTTTGTACATTCAAATGCCATGGCTAGAGCTTAAGATTCAATATAGTGACTTCAACAGAAATTTTTGTCCGTGACAGGTTCTACACCTTGGTGCCACACAGTTTTGGCTACGACAATCCCCCGCTGCTGGACAGCGAAGCAGCCATATTGAACAAGATACAAATGTTGGACAGTTTATTGGAAATTGAAATTGCCTACAGTCTACTTAATTCAGGTAACTATTTACCCGAGACGCAAAACTTTCCTGCTTTTTAATATATATTATTTTAGCTATGAATGACTATATTAATTAGTTCCGGTTTTTCAAAATACTATAAGATCCTACGAATAATAATATGTATAGAAGTGTAACTCAAACTCAAAAATAGCATCAAGCAAATATGTATCTAGGTACATATTTGGTCTCTTGTGATTGGTCACATCGCCTTGACGCGAACGTATCACGTGCGAACGTATTGACCTTGATGTTTGTCAAGGTCAACCGCTGGTGGGTTCATTTTTGAAGCGCTATCTGTATGAGAGTTATGTTTCTAGACATATTATTATTCGTAGATAAAATCATAATTTGCTGAATATCTTATTTTTCTTGGGTTTATTTTTAAAGTCGTTTTGTTACTCATCATATTTATTACGATACCAAGTGTGCCTACGGTAAGGCAACTATTATCTGTATCTTGGATAACAGTGTCTTTTAGATTAAAGAAACAGCCTCTTCTGCAAAGCAAGAAATTGCAAAAGTTATTTGATATTGGAGTAATTTCTCTCTTTTATAGATGAAGAAGATGGTGTTAGCGTTATTGAGTCTAAATATAAGAAGCTGAAGGCGGATATAGCGCCGCTGGACAAGAAAAGTGAAGAATATCAAATGATTGCTAAATATCTGAAGAATACTCATGCCGCCACACATTCCAATTACACCCTTGATTTACAGGAGGTTTGCATTTTTTAACTTATAATGGATATCAGAATATATTTTGGAAACTTCAAGTGATCAACTGAGTTTAGTTGAACACCGACATTTGATGTCAACTGATAATCTAAATCTATGGTATTGTATATTACACTAAAGATGCGAAAATTTTAAGATCAACTGAGATAAGCTATTAATTAGGATTATTAATTAATTAGTCAATCATATTTTTTTTAGTCGTCGAAAGCACTGAAGATATCAAACAATCTAGTTTCTACCAGTTTATTTAATTTAATTTATTTTTTACTTTAACTTTTTGACTGAGAAGTACTTGGCTCAGAATTGCTATTTTTATCAGGTATTCAAAGTGACACGTGAAGGTGAAACGAAGCGGTACAAGCCGTTCCGAAAGCTTCACAACAGACGTCTGCTCTGGCATGGTTCTAGAACCACTAACTTTGCCGGAATATTGTCGCAAGGTGACCAATTTTTAAACTTCGCATGAACTAAAATAACTATCTCCACGCCAAATATATGAGTTGAGATCAAAATTCGGAGAACATTTGTTTCTACGAATTTTGATTTAATACACATTAGTGAATTTTACGCATGTCCTCATCACATACTTTCACCAAGATATGGAAAATGAACAAAACATAAAAATTAGTTCAGCCTTTCTTGATTTATAAATGGTGTAACTAACATGACTTTCTTTTAAAATATATAGGTATTAATTAAATAAATAATTAAATATATAGATATTTGGTATAAGAATATCAAACTACAGTTCCATTAAAACTGTAGTCTGGTCGACGTTTTATAAAACTCATGTGGCTGCGCTAGAAGCAGTTCAAAAGCGATGCTTGCTTATGCTTTGTAGTCGTTACGACTTAAGACAAACACTTTATACATACGACTCTCGTCTCTAGAACTTTAATATATATATCTTGATTCTCTTAAGATGCGACGTAAGTTAACTGATTTATAATAGTTATAAAGGCCGTTAGTAAAACGGTCTAACGCATACAAGTTTGCTTACCAAAATTCCTTTTGCAAAATCCCATTGCAGCATGCGCTTGGTCAGAAACAAAAACCTCTTTTATGCGCTCGTGTCCCGTCTGTCCATCTCTTTCAATGCCCGTTAACAGATTGTTTCGATTGTATAACTTCATTGTAAATGTTAACGAAGACATACATATATATATTTCATGACTCTTTAGGTGTATATCGTCGCCAGGCGATAGATGCTTTGCGCAGGATTAGAAATTAGTTGAATTTTTATTTATTTTTGGTTGTTTGTTTTTTATTTATTATTTTTTGTATTGGTTAGTGGTTGATTTTATTTTATATGCTATTAATAAGTCTTAAGTACCCATATTATTTTTCTGTGTTTAAACTGTTGTATACTAAAATACATAATCTACGCCTACGGAGATTATGTATTTTAGTTTAAGTTATCATGTAGGATCTTTGGGTGTAGAAAAATAAATAATCTTATTATTATGTAGGTCTCCGCATAGCACCGCCCGAAGCCCCAGTAACAGGTTATATGTTTGGAAAGGGCATTTATTTCGCGGACATGGTGTCGAAGTCAGCCAATTACTGTTACACCGATGCCAATAATCCTGTAGGTCTTATGCTGCTCAGCGAAGTGGCTTTGGGAGATATGTAAGTACATAAATTTAACTTTCTATGAATTACATACATAGAAACATACACGTGGGATATATTAATCTTAATCAGCAGTCAGAACATCTTGCGCAGTACCTCCAGTAATGGAGAGGCGCTGAAAGCTAAGTGACGGCATTGTCGAAAGACCTGAGAAAAGCCTGTCCATGTATTAGCCTTTTCCTACAATTCTCATTAAAGGTCACCCATTGCTCTCCTAATTTTCTTATATTTTTTTATAATACATTATAAAGAAATAAGTAAGTATCTGACTGGGCTGTGACTAATTTGGAATATTATGTAATTAAAATATTTGTATCTCTGAAGTATAGTAGGTATATTTAAAACACCAAGATTTGATAGTATCATAATTATTTCTTCCTTTGAAATTTATAAGAAGTGCTGTTACATGGCCATTAACGGAAAAAAAGTACTTAATACTTTCACAGGAAACAGTGCAAACAAGCAGACTATATAACAAAACTACCACCCGGTCTTCATTCAGTATGGGGTATGGGGCAGACTGAACCCGATCCGTCCCAAAACAAAGTACTCGATGATGGTGTCATCGTTCCACTGGGAAAGCCTGTGCAAAAGTCTGAAAAATCATCATTGCTGTACAACGAGTATCCTTTTTTTTACGAAAAAAAGACCATTTTGATTCCCGGGATTTCAAAGTCAAACTATCCTTTAGGCGGGGCTCCTTATGTTACTTGAAATTCATTGGTAATCTTATTACTAGCTGACCCGGCAAACGTTGTTTTGACATATTAATTTTTGGGATGGGCTACCCTTACCACTTAGGGGTATGAAAAATTGATAGTAGCCGATTCTCAGACCTATTGAATATGCATATAAAATTTGGTAAAAATCAGCAAAGCTGTTTCGGAGGAGTAAGGTAACTAACATTGTGACACGAGAATTTTATATATAAGATGTGCGTAGCTCTTTATATAACTTGAGATTTATTTCTTATGTCTATTTTATGTGGGTATGTTAAATTTTTGCGTTACGACAGTTCTGAATTTCCAAATAACTAATTGTATTGTAACAATATGTCGCATGTTCGGGATTCAATTCTCACCGTATTCCGATTTGAATAACTGGGAGTATGTAACGAAAACAGCTGAATTGTTTTTCTTGAATCACAACTAATCTGCTTTGAGTAATATTCTAAATAACAACTATACTATCGTTCAAATAAATTTTTTTGGAGGCAAACGGGCAGGAGGCTCACTTATGAGGCGTTCTGCCGCCCATGGACACCCTCAACACCTGTTGGGCCACGGATTGAATGAACTACGGACATTAGCTAGTAATGTTTTAATATACATTTTTTTTTTAATATTGTCATTTCCTTAATGCTTTACTAGATTCATCGTGTATGACGTCGCTCAAGTCCATGTAAAATACCTGTTACAGGTGAAGTTCAACTACAATTATTAACACCAGTATACTTAATCCGCCTACTCGTATACCTAATTAATTTTACTCAATTTTTGTTAATAATTACAATTTATTCTTAATATTACAGTTCAAATTGTAATGTTTTAATTATAATTTATTGTTCCATCAATCAAGCTGAAGTAAATGTGATATAAAACTTCTTTAAATTTGATTTGAATCTCATGGTCTTGTTAAAGAAAATTTAATAAGATTGAATGAGTTTTTTATGTGAATTTTTTGTTTCTAAGCTAAGTCAACCTTAAATATTAACATTTCCATCACAATGTTTATTCCTATTTAATTTCATGGTTAAAAGGACTGCCCAACGTAATAGGAACGTGTCAGACAAAAACATATTCTTTGTATTGAAAAGTATGAGACTATGTCCATTAGACAGAATATTTTGATACATTCCAATGGGCATAGTAGAGCGTAAGGTGTTGCTTTCCTATCCGAATACGTTCATAGCACGGTCATGGTACGGTAACTGATTTAATATTTTTTTTTTTTTTTCAATTTTGATTTAAAATTATATTTTTGTAATAAAAAATGCAAGAAGCTGCAGCTGCGTTTATTCATTAATTATATCTGAATCGTGTTTTTTTACAACAGTGTTTGCGTTTATATAAGTGTGAAATTAATAATTCATTACTTATTAGAATCTACAATGAGAATATTGGTGTTATTGTTAATATGTACTTTAATTTGCTTAATTCAATAAAATGTTAAAATTACTAACAATTTATTTATTTGTTGTCGATATCTTAAATGTAATTTTAAAGCCATAAATATAATAAAATATCCTATTAAAAACTAGCCATGGCGTGTTCGTGCCTCGCATTAATTGACTAGAGACGGGCTACCTCTTAGACTAAAATAATTAATAAAATAAATATTAGACTAAGGGTCGGTTTATACTAGCGCAGAGTCGAAGCGTCTATCCAAAACTGAACATAACAAATTCAACCTTAACTCCACAGTGTAATGCACACATTACTTCTGAGATTTTAAAAAGACGCGCGCATTTGGAATTCGCGCGTTTGCGCGTGAACAACGCTGATTGGTGCGCGCGCATCCATGCGCACACTAGCGAACCTACCCGTCATCATTCGGAAATTGGGCTGCGTGATTCAATAGCACTGCTATTGATGCCTTTACTACACGTAAAAGAGTACGCGCGTATTCGTGCGGCTTCGTAGTTGTAGAGAATTGACGCTTTGATGCGTTCGACTGCGCTATTATAAGCCGACCCTAAGTAAGGCTACATACCTACCTTTTATTGCAAAAAGTTTTGGTAGCGAGGCGAGCGCTTCAGCTCTTTTATTTCGTTCAGATGAATAATACATTAACACTTATTATTAAATTAAGTATCTCTTTCCGAACTATTTGTTACCTAACTTAAAAGTTGTTCTAAAATTCTCAAAACGTAAACATTAGTAAAAATTAAAGTAAAATTTGTTAAAATCAAGTTTTAATGACTTGCCTACTTAATACGTGTAAATTAGCCTTAAGATTAGTAAAGGTACCTATAATATCTCTTCTATCATCTGGTGTATTCTGTAATTGTCAGCAAGATGTCAGTTGTCATAGTTGTATGGCATTGGATTATGGTTATTTATTGGCGTATTATTATACCTACAAAAAACAACTCAGAGAACAAGGGTTAGTTAAACTTAAGTTTTAGGTGGGTGTTAAATATCAAATAAATGTCTTCACTATTAAAATAAATAAATTAAATGTATTTATTTAGAGTAAATTTATCAGTGCTGATTGAATAATAAAGATTTCGACTGTGAAGTGTTCGTCTGACGGTCTCAGTGCTGTGAATATGGATGCGGATATAATAAAATGGGGCAACAAAGAAGTTATTGAATTATTACACAAAGAGAAACTAAGTAGCCTTATTGTGGATATCTGTAAATCTCAGGATATTGACGGCCAATGTTTACTATCATTTGTAGACAGAGATTTTTACGACTTTCCATTTAAGCAGTTGAAACTTGGCGAACGAAAGAGATTTATTTTATTAGTGAAAAAGTTGCAGAAAAATAATAGAAGTGCTATGTGCGAACTGGGTTTGTGTGATGATTCATTAATGAATCCTGCGACTAATATAAATTTTGTGGGCACAAATTTGTCACATTTAAGTTATGATCTTCATAGTCAATTGCAAAATGAGTTG
Organism: Aporia crataegi; assembly: GCA_912999735.1. Lineage (NCBI taxonomy): Eukaryota > Metazoa > Arthropoda > Insecta > Lepidoptera > Pieridae > Aporia > Aporia crataegi. The sequence goes on from OU538742.1 coordinate 3,133,501, forward strand.
TATGGAAGAAGTACAGATTGTGTGACCAATTACACAGACATAAAGGCATCAAAATTAAAACCAGAGATATGGAAAACAGCCATTGCCCTAGGTAAAAATAAAATTTCTTTATTATTAAGAAATATATTTATAGTAAGTACTTGTACTAGACTAAGGTGTAAATTGTTTATTATTGCAGGGTATGTTTTTTTGGTGACATGGGTGACAGCTGTGGTCATGGTAATTGTGCATGACAAAGTTCCAGATATGAAAAAGTATCCACCCCTCCCCGATCTCTTCCTTGATAATGTTCCTCATATACCATGGGCTTTTGATATGTGTGAAATAACTGGCTCTCTGCTATTGGCAATTTGGCTTATTGTACTCTTCTTCCATAAACATAGGTAAGTATTGCATGTTATATAACAACTATCTATTAAATTTTTATTCATCTTCCACTGAATAAGTACCTATTCCAATTCTGTAAATCATTGTATACCTTTCTTTTATAGTTTGTAAAGTGCATATTTAAAATTGGCATATGTTCAAAACTGTTTATTTTATGATTTTAGAATGTGTGGTGTTCCTGTTTCTTTACTTTGTAATTCCATTATGATTCATAAACTAATATATGTTTATTGATTATAACAATGTCTTATATGATTACAATTATATGAATTTTTCTACAGTTTTTCCTATAATGATACATTAAGAAGTTATTAACTCAAGCTTTGATCTATTATGAACATATTATATATTTTCTTTATATAACAGAATAACTATTAAGAATTGTGTGCCTATAGCTTTGTTATATTGAGGTTTTCATATGACATTTATAATAAACAAAAAAAATCCATGATGATGTTCATTATTAAATTTGAAAAAATTACAATAATCAACATCATCATGGATTCTTTAAAATTACTACACTAATTATAATTTTATCATATAATTATTATTATTTAGGTTTATTATTCTAAGAAGATTTTTTGCACTGGCTGGGACTGTGTTTTTATTGCGATGTTTTACAATGCTTATAACATCACTCTCAGTACCGGGTTCTCACTTGAAATGTGAACCTCGGTTTTATCCACCTGCTGATGACCTGACAGTATGGGGGCGTAGACTCCAGCAGGCCTACGACATTTGGAGTGGTGCAGGCATGTCAGTCCGAGGAGTGCGCACTTGTGGTGATTACATGTTCTCTGGACACACAGTAGCTTTGACTCTACTCAATTTCTTTATAACTGAGTGTAAGTAGTTTAAATGATTCATTTAGAAATAAAATAACCGTGACTACCATATAATTTAATTTAAAATATAAATTATAAATCATATTTCTTTAGATAATATTATGTACATAATGTAAATAATTCTTTATTGTCATAATGTTGGTTGCGTGACTAATTAGCTAATTAATTATTGCTATCTTGCATATATTATGTAAGTGATGCCGTTGGGTTTTAAATAAATTATTAAGACACTAAAATAAATTTATATAGAGAAAGATAAAATTAATCAATTTTGTTATTATTAATATGTACATTAAAGTCTTTTGTTAATTTTTTAGTTCACTACTTTCAAAGTACAAATTGTTAATTGACATAGTTTAATATACTGAAACTTGTTTAACTGGACCTTGAATATTTGAGAAACTTATAATTGATAATAACAATAATATCCCGACACTTGCATTGAAATACCTCTGTTACTGGGAATTTTGAGACCTTGTTAACTGAGATTAGATTTCATTGATTTTTTCCATGTTTACCTCTGTCATTGGGACTTCATAGCTCAATAACCCATATAAGTGAGACAATTTATCTGGTTTAGACAATTTATGACATGTTTACAAACAGTCTAATTTCTCTCATAATTGTTTTGTTTATTAGTCCTATTGAACAGCTTGTATGAAGAGCGAGTAGGTAATTAACATTGCACAAAATGTCGAAAGGAAAGAGTAATTCTCTAATATCCGCTGATAAATTAGAGTTATTATCGAAATGTGATAGTAGAATGTCGCGTGACGAACTGTACACGGAATTTACCAAAGTCAACTCTATAGAATTACTAGTTGTGCCCCGCGGTTTCACCCGCGTTAATTTCATCGTAGCGTGAAGTTATATATATAGCTCATACTTATTTATATCGAATCAACAGCCTAAAAAATAAGTTTCAAACTTTAAGCTCTTAAAAATTACGATACAACTTTTCATCCTCCCTTCTCAACCCCTTACAAACCTTTTTCGCATTACAAAGTAGCCTATGTCCTTTCACAGACTGGACTATCTGTGTACCAAATTTAATTTAAATCGGTTCAGTAGTTTTGGCGTAAAAGCGCGACAGACATAGTTACTTTCACATTTATAATATTAGTAAGGATTCAAAGTAAGGAGATTATTCGTTCTCAGTGTATTGAAGGAAAACGAGTCCTGAACTTGAAAAATGTCTCTCGACATGGATAGAACAGTTACGGGATAAAAACATCCCAATAACATAAAATATGTTTTTCCTTCACATATGTAAAAACATTATCTTGAATGTAACCTTTTTGACTGACCTACTATATACGAGTAAATTAATTAATTCCTGGTGCGTATTCAAATGATTATGACCTACATCAATTGTTATTTTTAAGTCTGATAAATATTCGTGTTTGAGAAATATTCATTACCATAACCGTAGTTTTTTAATACAAACGTATAAAATTATGCATCGTTACAATTTTATAAACAAAAGTATATTTTAATTGATTCTACTTTGTGAATGTCACACAATGTATACTACGTGTCTTGGGTTCTTTCATTCACATATTATTTTTTGAGTAAATTAAACACTGGTGGTTTTTTTAAGAAATACATGGGATTATGTAATGTTTCACTCTTAATACTGTTTTGTTTGTTATTCAAATATGAAATAGTAAAATTAATGTCAATAGTATGCTAATCATACTAATTTAACATTAAAGTTATTATTATTATCTTGTGTATCAGTGACATAAATATTTATGTTATACAAACTTTGATTTGCGCACAAGGAAGTGCGTTTACGTACGTTAATCGTTTATACACAACTTTATGATACCTAGGCATATACGCGTACATATTTGCCTCAAATTTCATAAACAACTTTAAAACAATATAAATATTATTTAAATAAAGTTTTTAAAAGTCTCAACCTATTCTAATTTAATTTTGACTCGATAGGATTTGGCTAAGATCTTTATTTTAAGTAGTCTGAAACAATGTACAGTGAATCATTGTATATCGTTTGGGCAATGGTAACTGCGGTACAGTGTTAAACAGATCTTTAAAAAATAGTATTTTGAACACCTAGCAATAGTGTCAAAATTTAAATATTACAAAGTAAATAAAACAATATATTAAAAAAATATATTTATAAAATTCACAATGTTTGATTCAATGTAGAATGTTTAATTTAATTACAAAAGTTTAATCTCCCGGACTCGAACCCGGGACCTCCGGCGCTTCACTCAGATGCGTAAATCACTTAGCCATAGAGCGGTAGAATATTAAAATCATGAAATAGATTGTGGTGAATCCTCGAAAAGCCAAATAAGAGAAATAAGGACGAAGAAAGGATATTGCAAATGAAACAGTAATAATAACGTATGTATTTTGTATGGTTGCAGACACGTCTCGAAGTCTGTACCTGCTGCACATCCTTACGTGGGTGATGAACATGTTTGGCATTTTCTTCATCTTGGCCGCGCACGAGCATTACTCCATCGATGTTTTCATCGCGTTTTATATCACTTCTCGACTTTTCTTATATTACCACACGCTTTCAAACAACCAGGCGCTCATGCAGAGTGATTCATCCAGGTAAATACTCTTTGAATTCACTTCAATGAAAATACAAGTTTTCCAATATCTTAATTAAAAGAATATTACGTTAATACAGATCTTTATAAATTATAGATAAGATCCATATACTACACGTTAGCTTTTAAACAAAAAAAAAACAGCATTAAAATCAGTATTTTCGTTTAGTAGCTGCGATGTCATAGACTGACAGTCATTTTTGCGTTATGGAGGTAAAATTACTTGTATAAATGGTTATAGCGAGCATAGCTATGGGATGACAAAATACTTAGAGCTATAAAAAAGGTACAAATTCCAACAAATTACCAGAATATATATACACGAGTACACACGAAATGATGTCGCAAATATTTACTTATTTTACAAGCGTTCAAGTTAATATTTAACTATTGGTCGAATAATTAAATGTTTTGAAGTTATTTAATTTATGAAGGTATTAATGTCAACGTTCATTAAAATGAAACGATTTTATTTACAGGACTCGAATATGGTTTCCATTGCTATCTTTCTTCGAATCTGAAGTAGATGGCATCGTGCCAAATGAGTACGAGGGTCCCATGACGATACTCAGCAACTTGAGGCAGTGGTTCATTCAGCTTGTGACAGACGTTAAGACCTCTTCGATGGCCAAGATCGCGGGAACCAAGCTGCAAGAAGGCGCGGCCATGGGCGAGTACTCCGTTGTGAGGCTCGTCGACGGCATCAGGCGGAATATTAGCCTCGTCGAAGAGTTCAAGAACTCCCGCCAAAGACTCGTCACTCTCGACAAAAATGTTCAAGCTTGCATGCTAGACGACCTCCCAGAAAATGAACACAGAAATATTGGAGACTTGAGTGAAACTCTTCGTAAAGATTTCAGCAACCCACCCTCACCAGTCAGCAAAAAAAATATATGAAATGTTTTAGAGGCTAGTAAGTAGTAGATAATAAATACTTCGAGTAAGACGTACGTCTATGAAACTTTAGATACCTGAGCGTTGTACATTTCCACTGTAGATTTTATATCATGTTATTCCATTTATGTTAAGTTAAAAACGTGAAAAAATTTTAAGAAATTTATTTGCTCAAAGTTACAATCATGAAATATATTATGCTTTCGACTTTGGTGTTTAATTGCATACCTTGCTCGATAGTTATATTTTTAAATATAAAAAATATAAATATGGTCTAAGCCCTAAGGAATTACCTATTTGTTGTTTGAAAGTAAAAAACTTGATGATTTAAAAGGCCGGCTCTTAAAAAAGGTAAGGTCGATAAATAAAGTGAATTGCAGTAACCCTTAGTTGGGCATGGGGCAGACACATTTCTGCATCTGAATCACTGATCATTTTCTTTACAAGTAGGTGATCAGCTTAGGTGCCTGTCTATCCAAACGAAACATAAATCGCCATGGGGACGGACAGTCGATGTATATACTATTTAGTTAAGAATATTATTTTAGAAAGGCTATTATAATTCCTCTAAAAGGGCAGGTTAGGCAATTTTGTATTTTCCAAAAAGTCAAATCAACGTTAATTCAATTAATGTTGTCAAAATTAATAGGATTATAATGGCTAACTTCGTCGTAGTTTGATTATGAAGCCGTAGGAGCAGTATAACTATGGCCACGTACAGTAATTATTGACTTTTCTTATTTGGCCATTTCATTTTATGGCTTCCACTCACCACTGTTCCACAGCAATATTAGAATGGACAAGGAAAGAACTATCACTGCATTTACATAACGCTGAAGTTTTTTTTTTAGTACGAACTATTTTAGTGTCCCTTCAACCCAAAATGTATTTTTCTGCATGTCTGCAAGGACCTCACAGGATACATAAGACATTAATTTGTATATTTCAATTCATACTTATTTAAGGGAGAATTTTTAGAAGATTGAAGACATTTATTTTTCGCCATCTTTTAACATTTACTAACTTATATTAAATGAAATAGTAAAACGATGATAGAAATTATTGAAATTTATTATAAGAAAAGTTTGTTAAAAATGTCTTTAATAATATTAAGAAATTGATGAAAAATGTTATTAACTAAAATAAGAATACAAAAGCACTGACTAAACGAAACGCGCATTTATAAGGCTAAAATTCAGCACCTTAAGACTATAAGTCTTGATATTGGCATATCTTAAAGTAAATGTCATGTAAATGATACACCTACATATTAAATTATTTTAAATAGATACTCAAAACTTAATCATGAGCTCTGTGTTAAGCTCTTTTTTTACAAACATAGACCAGATTAAAGTTTTAAGTGCAATTGATGTAAAAAATAAAGGGTACTCTAAATTAATCAAATATAATTCTTGTAAAAAGAGGCTCTCTATGTAAATGTTAATAAGATTACAACCAATACTCAATTGATAAAAATTCATTAAAAATAATACAATGTTAAAATATATATCTTACATTGAATTATATCTAAAATGATGTAGGCCACTTCATAGTAATATAAATATACATCAGCTACATAACATAAAATCTCAACAATATGTTTGTTATATACAATGATTTGATATAATTTTGCAATAAAGTGAACAATGATTATAAATAATGATAAATGAATAATGCTTAGTGCTACATAAGTGATTTGAGCTGATAAGCAGTAAAATACAAGGCAACTATTCTGCAGCAACTGCCCTTTCACTTTCAATTAGGGTTTCCGATGCATTTTCTTTTATCTGCTGCATGACCTCTTTTTCATTTGATTGCTCACGAGAACTCACTGCTCCATTTTTATGGCCATTCTCATCATTTGCGGGGGAACCTTCTTTTGAAGACTGTTTGTCTTCATTGAGTGACTCAGTTACTTCTTCAGGTTTTAATCTGTCTTCAGAGACTTCATTCTCTATTAAAGGTTCCTTCACTGCAGAATCATCTAATTCAGCATTGACAGCATGTTTCTCTTCATTAATAGAAGCATTCTCATTAGCTTCATTTATATTTTCTGGGGACAATTCTCCAGATGCAACAACATCTGAATTATCTTCTAATTTTTCTTCACTGGGTTCTTTAACATTTCCATTGACAATACTTCTCTACAAAGAAAACATAAAGATTATAATTTTTTACTTTTAATATTTGAAAATTCAATTGATAACATATTCCTTGAGCACTGAGTTTGATAGTAAGGGTTGTGAAATAAAAAGTACAATTTCATGTTAGAGAAAAATAGCATTTAAGATATTGATTTATGTTAAGCAATGCTTGAAATGTTGAAAATGTGTTGAATATATAATTTATTCACAAGTAAGTACAACTTTTACCTTTTAAATTTATTACTCAAAATATTTTTTTATTTTAAGATATGAATGATTAATAACTACCTCATTCTCTTGAAAAGGATCAAGAGGCGCTTCCAATTTCAAAAATTGTTCCAAGGTGTCCACTTCATTAGCAAGATCAAATTGTTCATAATCCTAAACATATACATAAAATGTTTAACATAATCAGATAATTAAATAAGCTTAATTATAAATTAATAAAATAGTTAAGTATTTAAACAGGAACAGCAATTTTATAATTTTTTTATTTTATTTTATTAAATACTGATGATGATGCACACTTGCTCAGTAAGAGCTTATTAACCCGCCCCTTGAAAAGACATATTTTTTTAGGAAATATTAAGGAAGGTAAGTAATTCCATTCCTTTGCGGTTTTGATTAAGAAGGACGATTCAAATCATGCGGTGTGGCACTTAGAGATGTCAACAAGGAAGGGATGCGATTTTTCAATGTACATACAGTTTTGAAGGTGATTTAATAAATTGATAAATTTTTTAACACTGTAAGGATCTTTGTTAATGGATATTTTAAAATAATTTCAGTAAATAACAACTAATGTCATAACAAGCATGCTTTCTTTTCATTGTATTGATGTTTACATCTGATATGTATCATACTATGTACCTAATTAAACAATTAGTCATACCATTATGACATCAGCCATCAAACAAATTTGGTTCAATGCAGAATATTACACATTTTATAAGATTACCCCACAGTATTCCTCATCGTTGAACACTTGCGGAGGCAACGGCGACCGTGGGTTAGGATCGCTTACAGTTCCGCCGTTACATTTAGCATTATTTTGCATGAAATCTTTATCGTCCTCTTTGCCTGGTTCGGTTATGTCGATAACTTCATATTTAATATTTTTTGAATCTAATATCATCAGAACTCGCTGTTGCCTCTTTTTTACCTACAAAAGAACGTTGATAAAAATGTATAAAAAATTATGAATCAGAGCTCTAAAACCAAAAGGGGATCCCGGTCAACAATTTTGCTAGTAATTCACTCACTTCTTTGTTTCCCGAAATACCACTAATGTAAATCTTGACAACCATTATGCTTTCTGATTTTTTACAGATTGTGGGGACAAGAATTTTTTTTAAAAATTACAATTCAGACAAAAATAAGGCTTGGCCATCAAAATAATTAGTAAGTACCTAGCTAACTGAAGTTTACACTTCTATTTAAGACTGGTCTGTCATACGTCATGGTCAAGTATATTTGTCTTCTACTATTGACAGTTTACTCATTAGGTACACCGTTGTGGCCATAGAATGTCGGTACCTACATAGTTACATAGTACCTCTGGTGATTTGAATATTATTTTGTGGAGAATAGAAGTTTTTTTTAATTCGATTATATCCTATGACATCAGACACTTGAGGTACAAGCGAGAAGAATATTATTATAGAAAACACAAATACAAGATAAAAAGAAATACCTAGACTAGTGTCTAGTTAGTACTACTAAGTAGGTACTCAGATTAAAGGCTAGACAGTAAAAGCTAGTACTACCTCCATCTCTCATAAGTTGGCAAAAAAAGTTAATATGTATATTGCGCGTGTTCCCTGACCCTTAAAAAGGTTAATTGGTAACCAACTGGTTTAGCTATTAAAGAAGTGAACGCGTAACAGACTCAATTTTGTATACATGCTTAATAATTATATCTAAAGAAAACCGCTTATAATATTACTACATACTTAACGCTATTAAGTTATGTAGTAATATTTACTTTGAGTTAAGCAGATAATATATTCTATTTAAAGAATCCAAATGGCAGCAAAATTGTAAATTCTCAATGTTAATAAAAGCTTTAAAAGTTGTACCATGAAAGTTTTTTTAATGAACCATGCATGTTTTAGTTGACTGAATCAACAATATAATTATTGTTTCACAAATGGTAATTTTAAACACTTCAAATACTTTTTTTATAAAATTTAATCAATTTAACATAAATATTCAGATACAGACATTATTATATTCCGTTGCTGTCAAAACCAAACTACTTAGTTGTTTAATGTATTATATTATGATAGCGAAAATTAAACAATGCGTTGGAGTTTCATGGAATGTTGCAGTCTTATTTAGGCCTAGATTTTTAGGCTATAGGTACATTAAAGCTTAACGTCCACCAGGCGGGCCGCATCGAGTCGCATCGCAATTTAAAAATCCGCTTGCTATACATTTTGTATGAAACTGCGTCCACTAGAGACGGGGTGGGCCGGACCGCGACGGAATCCGTCGGCGGATCACTCAGCGAGCGTTTTTTTCGTCGATGCGGCCCGGCCCGGCCCGCCCCGCCTCTAGTAGACGCATGGAGTGCAACATTTACGGAGATATTCTAGTAAAATATTATGTAATTCTTCAAAATTTTCGTGTCACACGACCGTCAGCTCGCTTATTGTACGTACGACTGGCTGTTAAAAATTCGCCGATGCAGCTCGCATTGCCTGTATAGTGGACGCAGTACGCAAAAATGCGCGTCGAACCGCTGCGGCCCAACCCGCCCCAAGTGGACGTCTAGCTTAAGATATAATTTTTAAGTAAAGTTTAACTTTTAACATAAAATATGGACTTGTTACATAAAATTCACTGAAAATACCTAAATTTAATTATCTGATTACATATTCAATTTCATGATTTATTTATGAATATGCTGTGTTAACAATCCAGATTTCCACGATCCAGATATATTATATAAAAAATTGGACACTTTACAATAAAAAAAATACCGGTATTTATATTAGGTATTTAAATATTAATATGGCAATATATCTATCATTTTGCAGTATGAATCGAATTTATTTCCTTCTTAATGTTATCAGCAGTTTACGCCATTTTTCATTAAAATGAAATCGTAATGCATTTGCGTATCAAATAACAACCTAACTTGATTAATAAAGAATAAACATTACAAAAAGTATTAATAACATATTTTTGAAAGAGAACCAATACTATTACAATAAATAATAAAATTAAAAAACATAAAATGGTACCATAAATTAATGAAATACGTAAAAATATATTTTGTTCGGTAATCACAAAGATAAAAACATAATAATATTGCACGCTGACAATATTTGTCATCATTGGAATGTGTTACATAGCTAATCACACGTACACAATGTTAAGGTCGATTCACTTTGGATCAATTCCAAACAGCTGTTTGTTGTAAAAACAGACTAATTTCGTTGTTGTGCATTTTTCCCTCGAGTTTATTGACAGCGCAAAATTACACAAAAATTTTAAACGTTAAAACGTTTCAAATTTAAAAGTTATTCAAATATCCATTAATTACTTTAGAAGACAATAAAGGAATTTGTAAACCTGTGTTACAATAAATAATATAATATGCTCTTCAGGTGCTGTGATTTATGTGATCTTGAAAAGCAAGAACTATACTCTCATATTTATAGCCTAATTTGTGCAATGTTTTCGAGATACATTTTAGAGATCCATATTAATTTTTCAAATTTCTTATCTTTTATTACACTTTTGTGTCCTAAGTAATTAAAGCTAAAAGAATTATTAAACATATTAAATGTATGCTGTGAAAAACCATAAATAATATATGTATATATAAAATAAGTAATCAATTAATTTGCCTATTGCCTAATATCACCGAAAGTTTTTGGAATTAATTTATATAAAATGTGTCATGGAACGTAAAATCGATTTGACTGCAACTACACAGAAACGTAAATATTATATCTAACAGTCGGTTGCAAATTAGCTAGATCCAGCGTTAACTAGCGTATAAAAGCGCATTTAAAGCGAGTAGACGTGCTCAGACGGGAGTTCCGAAGTCGGGGTCCCCATCGCCGTTTACCAACATTCCGTGTGCTTCCACACGCCGCGCTGACCCTATCCTGTAATTTAATTAAACACGTGATTCGTCAAAATTTGGACTTTCAAGAACACAATGCGTTGTGGTTGTCCATAAGCAGGTCTGTACTTAACATAAATTACTTTGAAGTAGGTTTATACTATGGTTTTATTTTATTTGTTCGGTAATAAATAATTGTTTGAAATCGTACCTATGCTTCTATAATTATCTTTATCATTCGTTGCTTAAAGATAAACAGAAGGTAAAAGCAATATTACCTAAAGTTTTTAATTTCTCTCCTCGGTTTTGAGTCACCATTGACTATTCCTAAGTCATTTTGAATATTTGTCGCCATGGCTGTAGGACGCCGCTCTAGCTGGCCGGTTGAGTTGGAGATGAGCGCCGTAGTTGCTGTGGTAGTGAAAGAAGTCGAGCTGGAGACAGGCGTCATCGTCGATATGGCGGGCGTGGAATTTGTAGCTGTGAGAGCTATGCTTGCTTCTTGAGCGACTGACACTATAGTATTATTGCAGGCGTCATCTGTGATACACAATTCAATTAATGTACAATTCAATTAGCACTTTTAAGAGATCAAGTAATCATAGATTACTACTATTCCTCATTAGCTGTGTTGAAATATAGTATCAGATCCAGTTATTGAAACAGATTCGCTGGAAAGAGAGAAAGTTGAACAAGCCATAGAGACAAGTCAATGGTACAGTGTCGAAACTACTATTCATCCAATCAAACTTAAATCCTTAGCCGTCATATATGTCATCAAATTCGCTGGATTGGAAAAACTCACTAGGTCTGTGCGAGTTATCTAAAGTATCATCATCGGAGGATTGCACGTGGTTGAGCGCAGCGTACGTGCCGCGTGTACGCCAGTCACGTGCGCGCGTTATGGGAATGTCTGCTTCCCCCACATCGACTGCAGAAGCCGGTCCCACTTCGTCTGATGACACCCCGTCGACGGCCACAGCGCTGTATGCGCCTTTTGTACGCCAATCCTGTATACAGTAATAAAAAATGTAAGCAATGAAAGTTGACAGCTTCCAATTTGTCGTATGCGCTGATTTATTTATTAATTAAAGAAAAAAAAAATAGTAATCGCAAAACATCTAGTCCGTTCTGAACACGAGGCGTATGACTGCGCAGATGTTCAAATATAACATTTACTAGAAAACTCTTAGGTACGTAATATTATTGTACCTACCTGCGCGAGCCGCCATGATGAAACTTCAGATCGGAAGTTTTGTGATATAATCGTAGCTTTAAAATAATCACTTGCATAAAGTAACTGTTTAACCAGTTCTATAATTTATAGATGTTTTCTTTAGTTTGAGTTTAATATTACAATATCAGTTACCAGAGCCTTTCTCTTCTTGAGAGAAGTCCTCGCCAGGTGTACGGGCGTGGACCTGGGCGAATTGGAGGTGCGGTGGGGCGAGGGAGGAACGTTGCCCGGACTTTGATCTACGCAAACCTCATCAAGCTTCACCATCTAAGGCAAAAATATCATATACAATCACCAATATGTATGAAAAATATTTCACTGATCTTTAAACGGTCAACTCTACGCATGCACCAAAGGGCAGAAATCTGAGTAGATGTTACTCCCAGATAATAGTTATAAGATCATTTTGATCATCCTTAATAACAATGGTCTTTATTAACAATGGCTTCCACATAACACTATTTACACGGTAAAGTCTAGGTCCAAACTGTAGATCGCCGCTATTGGTTATTAGTTTAAAATGAACAGTCAAATCTGAGATTATGAGGTCCTGATGATGAAGCAAAATATTCTACATACATGTATTTTTAGAAAAAACAATCGTCTACGCTTTAATAAACTGTTACCTCCAGCCTCGCTTCAATCTTTATGGAGTCATCGTCCATATCGAGGATGTTGAGATTGTTGTTGATGTTGTTGTAGTCCGGGTATGGGGCAGAATGTACTGGAAGTGCAGGGTGTACTGAGTGTTCGGGATGTTCGGGTGCGGAGGAAGACGGGTACACCTCGAACCGCGCTTCGCTGCCGCTGCATGATCGCTCCTCGGAGTTACATCTGAAAAATAAAAAATTGACTTCGCAAATTTTGTTAAGTTCCTAATGTCCTTTAAATTAAGAGGTCCTATATCGTTTTTTTTACTCCTTACAATACGTGTACAAAGTTTTTGGTTGCGTTCTTTACGCATGAAAGCGAAAATTGCATTTGTAATTTAAAAATAATATATTTTTTAAAAGCGATAGTTAAACAATAGCGAAGATCGCTTTTTAAAATATATTTCAATTTATTTAAATATACCCAAAATTCAGCAGTATATCGTAGACTAAATTATTGGAATAAGTAAAAAAAAAAATGAAAAATGTTATAATGTCTCCATGACATAGTGCTTAAGCCCATAGCAACCCCCAAATTTCGAAATACTTATGAAATTTTTTAGCTTAAACTTTTAGAAATAAAACCCCAATCATAACCATAAATAAGAAAAAACGCTTTATCTGACATGATAACATGATTTAGCTGACAATTTCTGTTTATTGTATAGGTATTTTTACGTAAAATATTAACACTATGTTAACTTAACATTTGTTTGTTTATAACGGAGAAATATTGCAAATTGTTTTAAAAAAAATTAAATTATAAATAATTTAATAAAGGAAAATGCACATGTAAAATTTTTACATAAGTGGTGCATGTCAGTTTCGTAATAGGGCAATTAAATGTGTCAACGCAATTTTGTAATAGAGCAATTAGAAAAAGCTAAAGCAAGCAAAAGCTTTGAGGGACTGCAGCAGTAAAAAATATCTAAATTACCTATGATTATAGTCAGGAGTTCTAGGCGCAGTTGGGGTCACTCCAGAACCATCACGCTCTTCACAATATTCTTCACCGTCTTCAGGATATAGTGGAAATCTAAAAATAAATAAAATGCATAATATAAATGCAATTCTAGAAGTCTATTTCTTCATTTAAGTCGCGATGGGTAATTCCTGCGAAAGGAAAGAATACATTTATTATACTTGAACTATTTTGACTGTTCTAAGTTCTTAGCAAATATGAAATTTTGAATCTTTCAATTTCCATTGCCACCGATATTAGTATCACAGCAATCCTTAATGAATAATGGTAGAAACGCATTTAGGGTACGTGTCGTAGACATATTTACGAGTAGTAGCGATAATTACTTACTGGTACTTTGGATATAGAACCCAGATGCTAGTATATGGTCATATACCTGTAATTATCTTCAGAGAGTCGGTCATCATCGTCAGTAGCAATATACTGGACACACAGCGCACAATCGCCTTTAACGCTCTGCAACGCCTGTACCGCCTCCTTATGACACGCCTGGGAATATAAAGCAAATTATTATGGACATATGGCATAATATTATAATCAGAAATTAACAAAAAAGTAAAAGATAATCACTAATTTAAGACTTCTTGTTTAAATAACCTACAAATAAATTTTTAATGTTAGACCGGCAGTGGAATTACTCGGAAGAAAAATTTTGCTATGTGACTTGAAAATCACTATAAAAGAGCCTGAATTATGCTTTAATTTCTGCTCACTTTAAGGGTGTAAAACTACCACCATCATAGTTAGCTGTAGGTTAAATTTTAGTAGAATTTTATTTTAATATGATGACAAGGAATACAGTTATCTTTCAAATATAAAATCTTTGAAGTTTTTTTGTTAATTACCTACATTTTAAAAGGATTTCGATGAAATTCGTTCGAAGGACTAAAAAAATTTAACGTCACCTGCGTAAGGTCAACATCGTTGATGGCGAGTATAGCATCGCCAACGTACAACTCCCCAGTAAGCGCGGCTGGACCGCCCGCCTCAAGCTCTGATATCAGAATTGGCACACCGTGTTCGCGGCCACCCTTAAAATTCAAAACTCTTCATCAGATTTTATCACTTGACACATAATGTTCAAGACATATTTCGATTGCCGAGATTATAGTTAACTGTTTTTCGTCGATTCAGAGGTTTTACAAAATCATTTACAGCTAAGTCATTTATGTTTTCCACACCGTAATAATTTTCCTCACAAGACCTCGGCGTTATAGGCATGAACCAAAGACCTACACAAGCGGTTGACAGAACAAATGACCAGATGAGCAGGTAAGTAGAATGTACCGTGACGGAGATGCCCAGACCAAGATGAGGCGAGCGGCGAACGCGTACAGTGCGAGGGCGAGCTCGGTGAGGCGGAGTAGGGCGCGGCGGGCGGGGAGAAGTTCCACGACACACGCGCACCAGCGTCTTGTGACGCTGTAACAGAATTTCAGCCTCCACCTGAAAAAATATATATTTCTTCTGTTCCTTTTCAACCAACTTCAAAAAAGATTAATTAAAAATCAAAATTACGAGTTTTACGAGTTACCTGTGCCCAGAGGGAATCTCTTAGTTCTGCACGCATGTCGCTACCAAGTAATTGTAGCTGTTGTATGCGACCCGCCAACTCCTTGTCCAAATATTTGGTAGCCAACCTGAAACAAATAATGGAAATGAGTAGAATACTAAGAAATGTTATAGGTATAACCTTTCCCGTATCATTTCCTATGTGGAAAATGTTTTTTGTTTGTTTTAATCTCACTGAGCAACGGCTCCAGATATCAATGAACATTAAATAAACTACCCAATAGCTATTAAAACATAATTACCTAGCACCAAATAGTTCCGAGTGAAGCGCAAGGACTGTTTCTCGCAGCGCGGCGTTTTCCCTCGCCAGTTGTGCGGCTTCGGCCCGCGCTCGCGCCGCCTCAGGGACGTTACCCGCCACGTCACCACCCTCTTGACAACCACCTCGAATGAGTATTTAGACATAATTGATGAGACGTTCGCGAAATACTCCAGGTCGGGTTCGGATAAGTTTAATATTTAATGTGAGAGAAATATTAAAGCTATAGAAATATATGGGAATAGGTTACGGCTACACTCTAGGAGTCGTATATTTTTTATCATGCTTAATCTATATCTATGGATAATGTGGAAATTCTAAGTATTGGGCCCCGAGTATGCTATTTCCATCGCCGCATTAAAAGTATTTCGTTGCACGGAACACAAAATCTTTCGCGTACTGATTTATTAGTCCTTAAAGTATTTATCAAATTCTAGTAATGAATATATATATATATATATATATATATATATAACTAAGTAGGTAGATAACTATTGATTTCGGATTTAGATTGCATTGAGGTGTTTACAATGGCTATTTAAAAAATACAATAGAACTTACCAGGTGACGCTGCGCGCGCCTGAACTAATTCCGCCCTCATGTCTACCAACTCTGCCTGGAAAAAAACTGAAACTTGACTCTATTATAATGGTAACATTTTCGACATAGGCGTGTCAACAGACAATAGAATGTAATCGTAAACCTAAATCAGTTAAGCTTATTGTCATTGTTGACGATAACATCTTTGGAAAGATCGTAACGTTTTCATTGACGCTGTAGAGAGATTTACTATGTACATCGTCAGGCAATTTCTTCCTCATAAATGTTCATGATAAATGGATGGGGACACAGAGACAATCCTGCGGGTTAACATAACTAACAATAATTGTGTAAATGATTTTACAAATATTATTTATGTGAGTTTAACTCGAATCTCAACAAGTCGATTTATGAGGAATGTGATAGGTTTAACGTACTTAATCACAAACAGTAGCGTTGGTCTGGGAGATTTTTACTTTCGGAATAATTTGTTTCAGTAAACAGTATTTACAACAACAGGATAAAACATTTTAAAAGATTGTATTTTCAGTTCCGTGTGTGTGTGTAGAGATCGCTGATTAGCGATAAGGCCGCCCGTTGCACTCCATTTAGCTTAAGTTATTATTTGTATCCTATTTTTTATTGCAACGAAGTGTTAATAAATAAATAAATAAAAATATTAATAGTTATATAGTGTTTATTATAAAATGCATCAAAATATGCGTCAACATTTAAAATTACATAAAACTTATTATATTTCAAACTAAAAAATACTAGTAATTATTTTATGACTGACACGCCTTTGTATACCAATTTTCTCTATATAATAAATTAAACGTTTTTATTTCTTAACTCGGAAGTTATTGAAAGCATCGAAACACTAACCCCTTAATGAGTCAAATTCAGGGCATTATCTTCAATACAAAGATTCGATTGAGTAACAAATTACCTAACTCGGTTTCTCTCGTTAAAGCAAATAGGGATTCAATCAATCGATACATTTAGTTATGTAATTATGGTACTTGAGTTAAGGAGATAGTAATTATTTACGATAAAGTATACGGTTGATTGTACAAGTTAAGATTATATAAAGATAATAATATTATACTCTAATCTTAAGAAAGTCATTAGCGTTGCTTTCAAAATTAATGCAATTATATAGTATTCTAAATATAGAAGATTGAGAGGTGAAAATAAAATTTATTGAACGCATATACTTTTTTATAGACACTTCATTAGCGCATAAAGTGAGTGAATATAAATATGAGCCCATTAAACAATAAACACGACCTACGCCGAATTCAAGATCATTACCTATGGTCGTAATATCATAATATTTCAGTGGGCGTCTTTTATAACAATCATCTGACAATATTATAAAAAAATTCACATATCGAGTCTAAATATTATATTATTATAAAGAATATTAGTCCTGGGTTCAGAATTTGGGACTCAGTATAGTATAGGAAGACGTAAAAGATTATAACAATGGATAAGAGATATAGAAGACGAGATGATATGAAAAGTACTTACTTCTAATTAACAGTCATGAAATATGCTATCGAGAGATGAGGAGTTGATAAGCTGAATGATTAGAAAGTGGTCTCGTTATATTTTGAGCTGATAACGTCCGAGCCCAGTAGATTTATTCCCTGCGACCATTTATCAGAGTGCGCATCTCAGATACACAAACGATTTGAATCAGCGCACGCGCCGCTTGTCTACACTGAACTGTATAACATCAGTAGTAAACAATAAATCACTGTCTATGTCGACACTTTCGGGATACGACATGAAATTTGAACCTAATTTGAATAATACGTAAACGTGTCAAATTTTAGTAACCAGTATATTTTGGGCTCCATTCTACCACCATTTTAATGAGACCACACATGTCGACTAAAGTGAAATCATAATTGATTTATGTAATTATGTTTTTAGGACGGGCAGTGGATCTGGAAGCGTTACGATTTTTGAGATTTCGTTACAGCCAATTAAGCGTTAACATACGCATATTAAATAAGCACTTTAAAAGTTATTCCATTAAATGTTCCATCAATAGTGAAAGGTTCATATTGAAATACTTCATTACACGTATGAAAGATCGTTGTTTAATCGGTCTCGCCGCGCCCGTTATTGTTCTCAGAACTGAGTGCTGACTAGAATAATAGCGCTCATTACATTTACATGTGACGGTGAAGGCGGCCGAAGCGCGATTGTCCTTCGCCTTTTCACTCATTGTCACTCGGTACGCAAACACCTCACGGCAGTAACTGTTCTCGAATAATTTAAACAGACTAGAGGTTAATAACTTGCATCTTTTACTAAACATTGTTCCTTTGAACAAAGAATCCAGAATGTATTATTTCTTACGGTACATTAGAACCTGCTGTGTTACATATTAGCAAAGAAAAATTTGAACCTGACGCGAGATAATATGTTTATAATTAATTTCGTGTTATTATAGATGGAATCAATATCTATCGATCTCGCTTCAATAATAATCATTAGTCGGCGCCAGTCAAGCCGGGTTCAAAACCCACGCTCATTAAATTTCTTGAGTAGGTAACTGGTACATTTGTGTAACCTGAAGAATATGAAAAACTACGAGTCTTATACAAACTGCATTCAAATTATTTGAAAGCGTCTTGTATATTTTGTAAGATGCTATAATGAGAGCAGATAATGGGCGTATGAGAAACATTGCCACCCGGGCGCATAACGGCTTGTCAGATCGGTTGAAATCACGATGAGATGTCGCTTTCGACTTTTCTCGTCCACTACAAGAGCAAAAGCTTTTCTCTGTCACGACTTTAATATAATCCATACTATTAACATTTGAAGTGGTAGTAGTTAGAAGCAGAGCAATCCGAAGGACCAGATGGAGAACACAATACCTACCGACCACAAATAAATCTAGGACATCCAATCATGAATCAGCTAACCAATGAGAGTTGAGAACTCAGGATGATACCTCGGCGTGTCTTTTGGAAATCTTCCAAGAAGTTGACTATGAAATTAATTTGGTTTATCTTCCTTTGACATTTGTCCGATACGTAATAAAAGCTAACGGAACCACAACGTAATCGTCGTTTGTACTCTAATCTTTTTTTAATTTATTCAGTAAATTTATCAGGCTTCAATGCGCATACCATTAAATATATAGCTCTCCAAAGATTTTCTATGCTTATAAAATCGAACAATAGTACTTATAAGGATTTCAATAATTCTGATCCTCAAAGCTTTGGCGTTCGAAATAAACGATGAGATTATTTTAATGAAAATTTCTAACTAATAAGAGACCACGTACCTACTGCTCTATAGAAAATATTTGAATTCTAAGGGTAAGTATAAACGGAAGAAATATATGCAAATCTCTATTCCTAGTAGGATATTATAAATCAATTGCAAATGACTATAATGGGATACAATATGCTGTCGGCATTACAATTTGTCACTTAAGTGACTGATCGAAGATCGCGTCTTATAGAGCCTCTGTAATTTAAATATAATTTTTACCCTACGAACGAATATGACTACTCTGGTAAACCTATAGTTTTATTTTGTAGTAAATTAAAAAAAACTGAATATCAATCGCCAGTGAAATCACTTTTTTAATAAAAATTAAAGCTTAATACCTACGCAAGCAATACAAAATAAATAAACCATAAAGTTCTATATTTCATAAAATACTTTAATGTTTATTGAGATATCTAACTAATAAATTACTACTATTACTACTATTAACTAAAAAAAATATTAGTATTAATTAATAATAATGTTATTTAAATATCTGTATTCTGTAGTAGGTACAATTAATTATCGGAAATACGTTTCAAATTAATAAGCTACTTTTCAAACTGAACTGTTTTGTCGGTTAAGAACTGTAAATAAGAGTGTAATAATATAAATCAACACTAATATCATAAAGAGAATATCAAATAGATTTATATTGTGTTTGTTAATAAATAAAAATTATTGGACCAATTTTAAAGATTCTTTCACTGATAGGAAGCTGGACTATTCGTGAATGACATTGAAAATGTAACGTCTATTTCATGTTATAGTATTTGCCTAAATTTCAATTTTTTACTTATCTATCAATATATTAGCCAAAATAGACATTGTATTAGGTCATATAGCAATCAACAGTGCTTTTAATATTTATTCTAGTCAAGAACAATCATAGTGTAGAAATGTTAATTTATGTGGGCGTGATATATTAGCGGCGAAATGCGTTCTCAAATGACATTATCGTTATTGCACCTGGCAATGCGCGCGTCGTCATCAGGTCTGCAGGCTACAGTTCTAGGAATCGTGTCTATGCACCTTCCAATGACTATTCACAAAATGCATTCTTGTTAACATCCCGTATTAAATTACGAATTCAACGTACACCAGTTGCTCAGATTAAATTGTTACATTCCGATGAATAAGATTTCTATTTGGTTTCGTAGAAAATTCTGTGAATTTTCTATGGAAACCATATTCATGAGTGATGACAAGACAGATTCTCTGTGTCCATTTTCTTATCTTTAACTACATACTAACCAGCATTTCACGATAGGTTTAAGCCGCTACAAGCATGAAAATAATTTCTTAAAATATTCATATACACACATTAATAAAAAATACCGCGTTCACTTTGAAAAGTTGAAATGTTTTTTTCTGTGTCAAAATATAATTAATGAATGCATTATTTATTGCTTTAACATTTAAAAACACATCATTTTAATATGAGAATCTCTAAATTTTTTGTTTTTCTTTAAGAAATACTTTTTAAATATTTTAAGCAATTAAAAAATACACCTTTTTCCGTGAACGCAGACTTTTTTGATGTGTGTGGGTATATTTAATCATGACTTAAGACAAAATTGCAAAACAATAGCAAGGTAACGCATTTTTATTTATGAATGGCATTAATTCATTCATCAGATTGGGGTCACATTTGAATCATAGAAACATCCTTCATAATATGTATAAGGTACATATAAAAATATGCTTAATTGAGCTTTGATTTATTAAAAATCTAATCTGGATAAAATTGGCACACCGATTGTTGATGCAAGCCCAAAACCTATATAAACATATTATTATATTAAGTAAATATACCCACGTAATGTTTATTTCATATGACTAATAAGCGCGTAATTATAGTATTTATGTGGGTTCAAATTTTATGAACGTGCAAGTCCTATTTATGTAAGTATCGGCATTTAGTTTATTTACAGCCGAAGATTATGAAACTAAAGCGAACTTTTCATAATTCTATAATCTACACGGATAACAGTGCATGTCGTAAATTTAAAATAGCCACATATAGATGCGTTTTGAAATCCTTATACAGTAAATCCATTACGTTTAACAGTTTAATGGTTAAATAGTAAATACATAATATAGTTCACAACAGTCTACAACCTAAAATAACGATTGTTTGTTAGTATTTACAGTATATTTTAACTTTAAAAAACATTAAGTATTTGCCTGAGAAAACTTATTTAATTTGAATAAGTGAATACGGGTCAGCAGTGATTTTGCGAAAACAATAGCTTGAGTGGGATCGTACGCAACGTTTGAAACGAGTTTATAGTACACCTGGATCAATATTTGTGGTCACAGTCGCAGGAGTACGTACAACTTTACACATATTATGCTTGGGAGATTCACTAACCTCACCGCACGCCTCACTTATCTACTATACTCGCAACTAATACTACACGATAAATAGGGGTATCGTTGTTGAATAATACGTTTGAATATTGAATATTATCTTTCAATCATATTACTATTTTTACATACAGAAAAATCGAAATATTATATTATGTACGTCAAACATGTCCGATACGTTTTTATGCCCTAGAAACGCCACGCACCTAGAAAAGTTTCTACTCAATAATGGTCTAAAATTATGTATAGTTTAAAGCTTTGCTAATTTTGGCACAAATAACTAACGACGCAAATCCTTACAATACACAATAAAAACACGCATTTTTGGTAAGTAGGGTAATAGCCAAGGCTCAATTGACGGCAAAATTTCTCATTCAGAATGTCACGTTCGTAATTCGTAATCCTACAGTATTCTTACATTGTAGGTATGATTGTTAACTTTATCCGTTCAGTTAAGGTGTGACACTATGTAATTGGAATTTCCATTGGGCGACGTGGATCCTGAGTGGTACAGGTGCTATATTACCTTTGACAAAAATGCAAATCATATGCGCTTTAATATGCAGACGTGGGCTTCATCTAACAAGCGTTTGAATTATTGCACCCATGATAATATACGTATTTAAATATGAATAAGTTTTTATGGAGGCTATAATTTAAGTATTGATTATTTAAGAAGAGTATTTCGAAAGTTTCTGAATGTAATGAAAGTTTCTTTTGAAACGAATTAATGTAAACATGTGGGTTAAACTGCAACTGGTGTTAGACAACATGCCCTGTGTTATGGGATGATGAGGAGCCATTATTTTTAATGTCTCGCAATCTAATCCGCCGAGCCGTTGGAGATCTCACGTAATTGCGCTCAGTTTATGTGATCACTCAAAGTCAGATACAATTTTATTATCAGCTAATGCAAAAAGTTTATAGGTAGTAAGTAGGTGGTACCGTGATTAATCAAATGGAAAAGTAAATGCCTTACGACGTTCAATAGGCATCGTAGGTGACAATAATCGGTATACCTAATAAGTAACATAAGGAGTATTCTGAAAACACTACATCTATTCTATTCATTAACATTTTCTCTGGGTAAGTTTCGTGATGCAGTTCTTATAATCATTTCGTGTTTGTTAGATGTATTTGTTGCCTACGTACAGATAATATTTCAAAACCACCCATCAGTAAGGGTCAAAGCTGCTTTGAGCCGAGTTCTAGGTCCGACCGCAAACCACAGACGAGGTAACAAAGAACTTAAATAGCGGAACTCGTGCGGTCAGCGATCAGAACCGATGCGGGTTATCGTCGATACTTTACAAGGCGATACTACAAGAATCTCGATAGTCCTAAATCCTTAAGAATTATATTATTAAGCATTTTCATGGTAAGCACGAGCATTGTATACTGGACCATACAGTACCTACGTATTCCATACGCACACATAAAAATAATAGTTTTAGATTTTCAGTCGTAAAAGGATCTTTAAACAGTTGAATAATATAAACGTGGGAGTTCAGTTTAGGTAACAGGTAGTACAACTTATTCTAAATTAGGATTTAATATGTCATCCTTTTTTCATCTTAACTACCACCGTGACTCGCATTATGAAGTTACGGCGTGAGTTCAGACCTATTCAGTGTAAAATTTCTATTGATACATTATACTGTAATATAGTTGTAGCAAAAGTATTGATATCACAATTTCGCGTAATAACATTATCAAAAGACATCGATCATGCTGACATTAAATAATAAACGAGCTTTAAACTATAATTTATACTTTCCTGCCCTCAGAATATTATAATGCGTTATTAATATAAGAGTTAATAAATTTATCGTTAAAAGAATATTTAGCAAAAAATAACATGCTCTGAATTTGTGATAATTAAACCTTAGCTACCACCACGTTACCCAATATTTATCTCGATGAGAAAGTATTGTGAAATTACTTTTAATTTATATATTTATGATTTTACACTAGCTATGCCTCACGGTTTCACCCGCGTTAATGTCGTCGTAACGTGATGTTATATTAGCCTATAAAAAGAGTTATAGCGAAAAGCAAAATAATAAAAGATATGTATGACAAAAATTATAAAAAATGTTATTTTGGTATATTTACCGTGTATCCCCATATGCATTTAGTAAAAAGAAGTTATTTTAATATTACTAATAGACATTACAATTTTATTTATCTGTATAGATTAATCTCTTAAAGCTTAATTTTAAAACGACTGCTAAAATTGAAAAATTGGACCCTTGACGTATATTTTTAAACTACATTAAAAAAGAGGGGTATTTGTGTGCGCCAGTGTGACGTGTTTGCGTGTCTGTCTGTGGCTTCGAAATTCTTAAATGATGGACGAATGCGATTTTTGTTTAACATCTTTCAAACGTTAACATGATTAATTTTGATCTTAGTTGCGGTTTAGATATTCTTATTTATAATAATTTTTACAATTGTTTTAAATTTTACTTTGTGTACGATGTAGCGAATGATGTATGTGAACATTTATATATTTTTACAAGCATTAAATCACATATCGATGAAAGTAAATGGTACGAGTTAGTGATGAACGGGTGAAACGTATCTAAAATGCAATATCAATCGGGAACCATGGTTTATGATCGCCATAAAAACATGATATATAACCAAGAGACTGCTATAAAGTGAAAAGTGGGTTAATTTTAATATAAACTAAAGTGAACTTGCAAATGGCAGCACCATTTCGGAGCTTTCATCTTTGGATGTTCCGAAACACTATTAATGTTATGAAGTAATTGAATGACGATGACTGATGATTATATTATGTACTAACTTCTATCTCTAACCCATCATATTAAGTTTTGGGTTTTATTATATTGCGTCATATTATGTTTTTTTCCTGTTATGATATAAACTACTGTTATTTTTGTCCCATACAATCACGTTATTTTCCTTATAGGTACCTCTGTTGTATCTGTATACAACATAACTCCACCTTCTACGTACGATCCATACACCTCTTTCACTTCAACTTTTCTCATTGCACTCACGATGCAATATATTTTTCGATTACAAAAATCAATTAGTAAAAGAACACTGTTGTACGTTTAGACACGTTCTGTGATAAATTGGACAAGGTCTTGCTATGTTTATCCTATAAGTGACGTAATTTTATGCAATTAGAATAAGTTATATACATATATAGAATATAAGGTGAATTAGCAAATGACAGGAAATCTCGATACCGCAGAAACGATCTATAGTCTGGCGTCTATTGATACAAATGGCCCTACAACGAGGGCTTTCAATTTGCTTCAATTGAATAAAATATTTGACATTAATTACAGCACTAGGCTAGATATATTTCTTGAAAGTGTCTAGATAGGAGAAACAATGAACTCACGAAACACAAAAGATTCGCAAAATACGTTTCTTTTATTGTGCATGCAGCATGATATTGCAAAATAGAAGAAAATCCTTTTATACTGTACGAATAGCGTTTCTCTCAAAACTCAAATAGCTTCCAATATGATTTCGCCCGGAATACACATATCCTCTGTCGGCTTTGATCTATTCTCTTTGATCCAGACAAATATGTATATAAACGTGTGATATTAATTTTCGCATGATGATACAAATAGGCATCATTAAAACTTACAACTCGGTAATTATAATGAAATGATCCGTAGTTTTGATACAAAAACTAGAATCATTTATCCAAATTGATTTATAGCTCATTGGTCATCCACGCATCAATTTGACAACCATCGTCAAATTCGCCCGGACATGCAGTTAGCAGCATATTACAAGTATTATATTCACCAATACCCAATGCATCTCGGCTTTAATTATTCGTTCATGCTCTGGTGCATTGGACATACATTGAATGCAAAAATCGAGACTGAAATAAAAACAAAATATGCCTTGCGGTCAAAAAGGTCTCTTTCAACTGGTCTGATTAAGTTTTCGGTTGAAAAGCTTTATTGTTTATACTTATTATGTTTATTGATTTCATCGGAACACAGGTAAATACCACGGTACGCACAAATATTGTTATTTGAATAAGTAATTGATAAAAATGTAAAAATGTAGTTATTTACTACATAAATCATTGAAAAAGCTGGACTTTTAAAACGCATAAATCAAGACATGTTTCAATAAAAAAATGAAACCGGAAAATTTTAGGAGCATCGATACAACACACATCGCAACATTTAACTAAGAATGTGGCATTTAAAATTGCAAGACAACCATTATGTCTAAGATTACTAACCATTTTCAATAAAAACGTAGTGTTTATACATATACCTCTACTGATGGGTCGAAATTCATTTTACATTAGGTTAATCCGGATTTCGGCAACTTGAGCCGAACTTCAGCATTTGGCCGAAACTCGGTTAAGTATTTATCTAATTCCGCTATCTTGACTCTTGAAATTAATAAAAAATATGCCTGTAATAATAATTGTGAAATAAAATAGATATTTAATTTACTCATCGTCATTTATTTTAACTAGGGACCTGTAGCTAATAATAATATACCAAACTAAATTTAATTTAATATGTAACCTGCCATTTTGTTGGCAGCCATGTTACATTTTTTTTTTCATAGTGAACTCTATTGTATCTCTATTTTTTTATAGTCAATCCCTATTAATTTTATGCCCATATTGAGGTAGTTGAGAAAAAATACGTAATCCACCATTTTGTAGAGGCGGTCATCTTAGATTTATACAGAACTAGCGCCCCGCCCCGGCTTCGCACGGGTATAAAATATATATAAACCTTCCTCTTCAATCACTATATCTATAAAAAAAACCAAAATTAGTTTTAAAGATTTAAGCATACAAAGGGATATAGGGACAGAGAAAGCGACTTTGTTTTATACTATGTAGTGATGTATTAAATTGTATTGTCATCAAAACTAAAGGTGTGTATCAATTATAAGATCAATCTGTCAACAGGAAGGGGGCAAAATTTCATTTAAACAAACAGGACCTGCTAAATAAAACCGAAGTTCGGACGAACTTTTAATTTTTGCCGAATGTTCGGCCGAAGTTCGTATTCGGTTCAAAGTACATACATACAGTATCACTAATTACCTCAATAAAG
Organism: Aporia crataegi; assembly: GCA_912999735.1. Classification (NCBI taxonomy): domain Eukaryota; kingdom Metazoa; phylum Arthropoda; class Insecta; order Lepidoptera; family Pieridae; genus Aporia; species Aporia crataegi. The sequence goes on from OU538742.1 coordinate 3,160,437, forward strand.
CAGCTCTACAAGCTCAGTAATCATAAATATGCATAATCTTAGCAAAACATATAGCGAGATAAATTAAACCAATTTAATTACGTCAATAAAAACGCGTTTTAGTATAATTTCAATTCAAACTGATTGCATAATATATTAGTATAACTAATTACTAGGTAACTGACTATATAACTTGGGTATTATAAGAAAAACACGCATAACACAATTTACTTAAAGCTATACACATAAAACTTCGTTACAGGGAATGTAAATTGGCGGTATTTTAGCTATTAAAGCATATGACATGACCTTGAGGTAAAGTTACCAGAATATATAATATACAAATTGCAGGCAGGATATAATTTCGTGGGTTGCGATAAAACTTAAAACCAGTTAGGGCTCCTCTATTCAATCACATGGGACTCGAAAGAGGTTTCGGAAAAAATCACAAGGAGGGGCGTAATGGGATACCACGTGTGTATTTTTCGTTGCAACCTTGCGTTTAACCAGCAACCTTAACGTTTGTCTGGACGTTTTTATCACAATGCTTAATTTAAAGATAATATTCTGAAAATTAGGTGATTTTGGGTAGGGAGTAGCCTTAAGCCTCACCATATAACACCAAAGGGGAGAGAAGGGTGTAACAAACTGCTAAAAAACATCACGTGATTAATGGACGACCACTTAGTTAACCAAATATTTGGGTCGTACCACCAATTAAAAACCTTTCTTATAAGTTATTGTATACTAGTTTCTACTCGCGAATCCGTCCACATGGGCACATAAAATATTACCCCACAGGAACACACTACCATTATATAAAGTACTAGCTAGCATTGTATAGTTATTTGTTAATTTCTAGAACATTCTATATTGATCAGAAAATTGGCATACAATCTAGATCAATCCAGAAATTTCTAGAACATTCTTGATCGTTCAGAACCGTGGTATCTATTTTAGAGCTTTATAAATCATTTTAGAATATTCTAGATCATTCAAGAAATTTCAAGATCATTCTAATTTTTTTTAGAACAATTCAATCATTTTAGATTGATGATAATCACACATTTTTAGAAATCACATGTTTCAACTCCCTTATCTTCTACACCCTTATAGTTGGTACACTTGCAACTATCATAGTGCAGGATGGGAGCCTTGTACCTTTTACGACATACAAACACTAAGCGTCTGCGACGTGCAGTTTTAGCTGCAAAGTGAACAAAGGGACACGCATCTCTATTTATATATATATAAAGATTTATGTTAATCCAGAGCATATTCTATTTGCGTGTCAAATTCATTGAAAACCGTTCAGCCATTTAGATTGTGTCATTAACATCCAAACATCCTCACAAGCTTTCGCATTTGTAATATTAGTGGTATTTTTTGTGTAATATTCATACATAACAAAACGCAGCATTTTGTGAAACAGCTTTTATCAGTTTCCATCAAAGTAAACATTAACACTTATGACGAAAATGTAGCGTGTTAAGATAAGCCTGGCTAGAATCCACAGTAGAAAGATGCATGAATCATTTTAACTTGGCAATAAATATACCCTACAATTAAAGAAACGATGCATAACTACCGTACCAAATGTAAATAGAAAATGTTAAATTCATCGAAACCCAACCCGGCTGTCACCAATTACGCACAAGAACGCATCGGGCGTGCGTCGGACGTAAATCATGCACAGGTGATTTGAGAAATTGACTTTGATGATCGCGAAATCTTCAGCAGCAACCTATCTAGGAGAGAAAGTTTTACGTAACGCACTTGTTACTGTAGAAATAATATTGATTGAGATGATCGATGGTAATTTGGATACTTAATAAAGACACGGGCGAGTGTACATCAGTTTAACGCTCATCATGATTGTGTAACAAGCATTTGACTTTAATAAACGCGCTCAAAGACTTCTATTTACCGTTTCTTATTTTCTCAATTAGAATCTTATCAAAGGATTCATTTCATAGTCGGGTATTTTATTAACTATTTTCTCACGCTTAGCTCCTTTAAATAACGCTTGATACATATTTATGGCGTATATATATTCAATTACACTACTTGGCTCTTGTGATAAAGCATATTTTAAAATACATAGTTGGTATAGGCAGCACGAAAAAGTTTATATTTAATTGTTCACACGTTAGCCTAACAAACATACTGAATTGTAATTTTCACAAGCAATTTTGCATTTTTAACAGTGTGGAAAGTGTGAAACTTACACTTTCCACGCTGTCAGTGAAAGCATAAAATGGAAAAAATACTGAAAAGTTATTGAGGAAGGCTTCAGTCTGCGGGGAGGTGCGCGTACGCACGGGGCGTGGCTGAGCCGGGTCGTCGCCGTCGCGCGCATTAACGTCGCGGATGCTGTGGCAGCTGCACCTGTCGCACGCAAATCGATTTCATCACGCGAAAAATTACGATTTTTTCTGATGTGAAATAAATGTGAGTGCTGTGATAGTAAAGCTTAACCTTACATTAAGAACCTGCACGTGTCGCGACATCAACCCTAAATCGGTAAGGTCACCTTATCGTTTATCGACTTATATCTGCAATATTGATAAAGTGTATGCGAATATTGCAGCCTCTTTAAATTCCTTACGAAAGAATATGTAGATTAGATCGATCCACTAAATATATCCGATAATAAATTAATGATGCATTTAATTGGAACTATTTCAAAACGATCTTTTGGTTTTGTTTTCGAAAATACAAATTAATCTAGAATAATCATAGTTCTACACGTAATTTATGTAAATTAATACCTATGCCGATTCATAGTTAGAAAACCATTTTAAATTATAATATTTAAATAACTGGGTAATATACATTTAGACACAAGGCCTACCGCTGGTAATATTTCTCATCGTTTTTCCTATGTAATAATAAAAGATAAAATGACATTACAGTTTCATTACTATAAAAAGTATTAAATTATTTTATTTATTTTTTCGTTATTCAGAGTTAAACTGGGTAGTAACTAAGTCGAAGCGGAAATGAATAATAATTGCAAACCTATTTTAAATTTTGTATTTTTTAATATACCTGTGCCTACAAAGTAAAGATTTTTGGATGTTATGACTATTAATATTGATTTGATTACAATTTAATACTAATAATAATGAGAAACTGTATAAATACAAAAATCCACATGTCTTTGATGTTGAGTAGGTACCTACCACATGCATTTACCTATGTATATTTTTGTAATTATTATTTAAAAAAATTAACATTTGTACATGTCAATATGTAGGTATATCAATTTTTAATTATTATTTTCGGCCTTTGCAAAAGAAAATTATAATTAAAAAAAACTGTTATAAATTGAATTATGTTAAAGTAACTGAAACTATACTACATAATATTATAAATTTTAATAAAACAACTTGAATTGTTACATGGCGATATAAAACATAATCTGTTACTGCAATTTAAACCAGCGTTTTGATTAAAATGCACTAAATAAAAAAACAATGAGAGGCAACCGTTAAATTCTTAGGAACAGGAGCGCATTCAGGACAAGTAGACATGCCGGTTAATGAATAACTTTATTTTTTTGTCTTAAATTCGAATACCGAAGAAATAATTTGAGTACCTCGAGGCTAACAAACAAGTCCAAGATCATAAATCATAATATTGACCGGTTTGCAAACTACCGAAGTGCATCCGTCTAGATATCGTAATCATCAGTTTGCTGCAAGGCGTTGCGAACATTTACATAGAGTAAATATCGTATATAGAACAATTTTGACTGCGAGTGCTTTAGAACTATGTACCGAGTGTACGTACAAATATTTCATTAGATATATTTAACTGTAGCTTAGATATATCTGTTTAGCTAGGAATAACATATTTCATTTTGATGTTTTGCACAATTAGATTACCTATACTGTATACACAAATCCGAAATTCTATATTTTGAGGAGCTATAACGTAAACTGCATGCAACAAGTCCTTAAGCATAAATATCAATAGCTGTAATATTGATTTGTGCGCTACTCGAAGATATCAGGTATTCAACAATCAGTTTATGAGGAAATAAATGCTAAATATAGATATTTAAGTCTTAGAACTCGTGTATTTTACAATTAAACTAGTCTTTAAATTGTAAGTTGGTTATGACTGTTTTTGAAAGATTTTATTTTTCTACTAAGGGAATTATAAGATGATTGCTTTGTCATTGATTGATCAATGTAAATAGCAGAGGCCCTACACTGTATACTGTTGTTACTTAACTACATGGTTACAGCCCGATAATATTGATTTAAAATGTGGAATCAAATCCTAAACGCAATACAAAATAGCATTCAACTAGCACCTTGAAAATTGTTGTGTAATTCGTTGAACAAACGCGACATCTCTCATGTTGCCATCAAATAAATATTTTCCCATTAAAATTGCAACACGCCCTTTCTATTTAAATTAAAACCATTGTTCTTGGAATCCTTTCGCAAACTGACCGCAGGCGAGCGGCCACAATCAATTACATCCAGTCATCCCCGGAATAACTTGCACTTCTCATGAACGATTCACATCAAACTCCAAATGGAAAACAGTTGTATACTTTTCTTATACGATACAACCAAGGACTAATTTATTACCACAGAGCTCTACAAATATTAATATTTTTTTCCATTTATTTGAATAAAACAATTGAATAAATTCATTCGCATAGAACTGCAATACTATCCACTAGTAACAGTTAAGACGTGAAACTTTCTGTTAAAGCCTCGAATCAAAAACGGGGTGTGTCTTTAGATCTGTGCTTGTTGGTATATTAATGGCATAAGTAGTTACTATTCGAATGGACCTATTTTGATTTGTCTAAAAGCTGGCGTGGTCGAGATGGATCTTACCTACAATTTATGAACATTCGTTCATCCATTTAGGTATTCTTATATTAAATTGTTGTGTGACCATTGACCATAAGACACACCGATTTTTAGAAGACTTCAAAAAATATCGATTGAAACTCAAAATTGTTTTATGGCATTCTTCTTAGGTTGGTGTTTAGTAGGAATATAGGTGTATATTTGTCCAATCCTATCACCTAACATTCTTTAAGGGTGGTTGTTAAATTGAGGTATGCATATCGACGTAAGCAAATAGCTACAAGTGCTACCTCCCGTTGACAAGTGCGTTGTATTTGCCTGTCACAAACAAGGCTCCCGACACGTCTGCTGTAATCAAATATTATTTCCCTAGCACAAAAATAAATATAGATTTTTTTTTAAATCTAAATGTAGCTCATATCTCTACGATGTTTATAAGAGCTGCTTAATATGCTGCGGCGATGCTTGTCCCTAATACTTTGAGTACTTTATTTTAATTAGGAACGATATTCTGGCGCGTAAGCGGTATTAATAATTGACAAATACATTGGATTTATTTCTATGGTAGTTTTATACAATTTGTTTCATAGCGTATGTTATTAAATTACCACTTATATACTATAATTATTAAGGGGTAGAGATATGGATGAAAGCTGGCATAGAATGATTCTAAATAAAACAATTTGAATGGATTAATTTAATGGATAATCCTGATTTCATTAAATGTCTGATATATTAAAAACGTCACTGTGAATCTAATCCTTTATAAAGGCTTTGTACAACTTACCTAATGTGTATGAGTTTATAGAATCTAATAAGTTTTTATGTACTGACAAATACAAGATACCATAAATTTTAATGTAAAGAACTGCAGAAAAGAACATTAACATATAAATACATTACAGAAATCGACTGCCTCTTTGGTCTAATGGTAAAGCGCGTAAGCGTTACAACCGAGGGGTCCTGGGTTCGATTCCCGGTGGAGTAAAAAAAAACTCGGTCTGGTAGGGTATGGAAGACTGATCACCTACTTGCCCATAAAGAAAAAATCGATCAGTGAAACAGATGTGAAATGCATCTGCCCCATACCCCACTAGGGGTCACGGGACTTCACAACATTACAGAAATAAAATATCTAAGTTAAACATTTTTGGCGCCAATATTTGTGTAAAAATATAACATTGTTGTCTTAACCTCTATACTTCCATTACATTAAAGAGTGCGGCGAGAGAAAGTACTTAGCGTTCATATTTCGTCACCTTTGGTTGAACTATCTATGGAACACCATCAATTGTTTTATAAATAAAATTGAATAGCAAAATGGACAGGATTTCTTAGAGAGATGAAAAAGAAAGTGATATCAATCAAGACTAGCAATTACAAAATATATATATTTAGAAAGAAAAATAAGACGTATAGCCAAATCCCGTAAGTATTAAGACGAGTTAAATGAAAACATCTTAGTGGATGCTCTGGCACCATCAAGTTAATGTTGAAATTAAGATAATGTCGCTGCAAAGCCGGTTTGCAAACATTTCTTATTTATCACACTTATTGTGTAGTTAAGACCTAAAATTCTACGAAACAGAGACCAGACGAAACAATAAAATAAAAAATTATAAAATCGTTACCTAAAACGAGGTTCGAAGTTGAAGTGTTATTCTCTTTAATTCCCGAAAGAATGCACTGGTTTGTCTGTCGATAGATTATAATGCATTGACCAACTAGAACGTAATCTTGTAACTACTAAAGGTTTGGGGTCCTTAAGGTTTAAGGATCATTTCTTAAACTACATAGATGAATGGAAGAACATACTGTGTATGTAAGTCTAAATTGTACATTTAGGAGGTTACAAATACAGTTGACAGGATATCATCTTCTTCGAAATACCAGCCATTGAACCTAGTTCGTCTTGACCTCAATGACACGTCTTCCTCGTGTCTCTAGTCCATGGCTTTATTTTGTTACTAATAAGGTAAACATTGAGTTCATAAAAAGAAATGACTAAGGTGGGCAGATGTAGCATAATACTCAAAAATACCTACTTTTTAATATAATCGCGTATCGCAAGTGAATAATACCAGTTTAACAAGAATTCTCAAGGCAAAATAAAGCAGTCCGCTAACCAGAATCACTAATTAAGTATTATAATATTTTTAATGTGTGTTCAGAATCTTCACGTAACAAATAAATAACCACATAATAGTGAAACTCATGATTAACGATAAGTATCCACAATTCAATTTTTTATTGTGATATATCGCACCCTTAGAATGAAAGTGACTCAACTCAAAATTCCTGCAACACTCGATTTTACCATAAACTGACCTTTTAAAGCATATTCTAAAACCTTGTAAAGTAGAAGTGACCTATATCTTAGTATAACAGGGTGCAGCGCATACTTCGGTCTCTATATATTATTAAGATGTATTCAATACTATAATTTTTTGAAGACTTTAATGCTCATTTACCACAATTATTTTGGATTAGGTCACTTTCATTCTAAGGGTGCGATATATTAGCACAAATCTTATTAAATAGTCATAATTTAATTTTTGTACAAAGAAAAAATATATTGATAAGGTTTCAAGAAGTTTATATTACTGCTATAACTTAGTACAGCCAGTATTTTGTATGAACTATGAGCACATTTGCGTATGTTCCAGTGATCATTTCTTTACAAGTAGGTGATCAGCCGTCTGTGCCTATCCAACCGAAACATTCTTGCTTTCCCCGCGATTCGAACCCAGGATCTCCAGCGCAAGACGCAGTTAACCACTTAGCCATGGAGGCGTTGAGCCCGACATTAGAGCGGTTTATATAATCATGTTTCACAATTGCATAGTGCATGCATGTCTGGACGCTGCGCTGGCTGCAATTCAACTGTTTGTTAATGATTCGTGTTTGTAATAACAATAGCTTATAGTACAAAACTCCATTATTAAGATTATAAGTATACATAAGTTCATTACCACCATAACATTTAAATAAATAGTATGTTATAGACGTTTATTAATATAGGCGATGGAAAATAGATATGGGAACAGAAATGAAAAACAAATTTAAATATGAAGTCGTACGTGTGTACAGTTATGTACATAAGTACTTGTTTTTAATAGATTGTTGTTTATCGAAAAATGAGCAATAAAACCATTCGAACAGCACTGTGATAATTAAATCTTCATTAAATTAATGCTTTTTTATCATTTAATTTAGGTGTACAAAGTGAACTTAATAGTGCTGTCTGTTCCATCGTAATCATTAATGCCTCTGGCGAGATACCAATTTAAATGCATTTGAACTCTATTAAAGCATTAGCCACTTTCTCCTATGATAATAAGATATTTAATAAAACAAAGAAATATACTTAAAACCAAATTCTGTCGTTCCTTTTAAAATTCATATCCAAGCAAATTAATAGTGGTGAATTTACTCTTCTATTTCTTAAGAATACTTTCAAAGCCTCACCTCCGATGAAATTTAAGATTAATATTTAGGTAGATACTAGTCATCTTAAATTAGTTTGGAATTAAATGTTGTACTCGGGTTATTTATATCATTTATAACTCACGAACGGATGGACCGACCGATTATTATTTTCTTATTCTTATTGGATTCGTCTAATCCGAGAATAGAAGAATAAGTTTTAAAAATATAGAAAAATTCACGAAAAAGTGTTTATGTAGAAAATTCGTTTCCTCATACATCTAAAGAATGACGTTTTAGGTGACACGTTATTATTCAGAACTCTAAGCGATACGAAGTTCGCGGGGTCCACTACTAGTAAATAATTATAATAAGTACAATAAGCGTGATTCATGTTACATTGGTCATCAGTGTGGTATCGCGAGTGTCATTGAAATCGTCACATATAACAAAAACGTTAAAAGCTTCTGGTCCTTCAATAATCTTTGTTTTATGTCATACACTAAATGTCAGCTTAGAAGTAAAAAAAACCTCTTAAATGTAACACATTTTATGATAGCTGAGGAACCACACTATTACTCATAAATGGTGTAAAAAAAGGTTGATTATACTGTTTTGTAGTAGCCGGTAAAACCTTTATGGCTTATGTGCAATAAATGGGCTTTCCATAGAAAGAATAAGTCCATAGAAGTTGAGAATCTGAAATGCTTTAAGTACCTACGTACAGTGCAATAGAACCAGAAAACTTTTAGCTCAGCTATTTAGCAGGCATTCGCTCTTGTCGCCGCGCCGTCTACGCGGCTATTCTCAACCTACTTTCAAATTATACCTACCTATAAAACTACTCTGTACTTTATGATCAATCACCAATAATAACTCAAAAATTGTGAATAAATACTTGTTTTAATACAGATTGGAAATATGTGTATTACAATTAAGCTCATCGAATGCAAATATCCTGACATTAAAGATATCTTTTATAATTAAAATCAACAATTGCAATCGACAATTTTAAAAAAATCTCGAAGTGTTAATTACAAAAAAGTACCTAATCAATCCATCTCAATAAGCTATATATTGTTTGAAAGCTGATGAGCTTTCAAACAATATAAACTGCATCAAATCGATCGAAAGACAGACACACAGATATGTCTAATAAACTCCACTTGCGTCGGAGGTTAAAATGCTCTTAGTCCGGGAAGTGATTCAGTTTAAACTAAAAGGAGGGCGAGCAGTGGCATGACCCAAAGGAAAAAGATAACGCGTTCAGGAGAACTAGTTATCTTTATTTGCATCAATTTTATGATCGCTATTACATTGCTTTACGTTAACAATACTTTATAACTGGCATAAATTAAAAATTTTAATTAGCCTATTTCGGTTTGGGACGGTGGAGAAGCGACGTTGACGAGGGATGGAGTTGATGACAGAAACCAAGACGACGACGCGACGAGGTTAAGATGACTAAGACAACAGATATGATATTTTATAATTGACAATTAGTTAAAAGCATTAAGGTTAACGCTTTCCTGGTGGTCCTGAAAATATCCAAAGCGGTGAGTCACTTGAATTGCATACATAGCGAAAATTTATAATCGGCTGCTCGACAACATTCCATGCGGCAGGCAGCACGATTGAGCTATATAATATTATAATCATATTGAAGGAATGCATATAAACCATGAAAAAATATAACCAGATATTTTCGACACCTACACTAATAAATGTTTATCTAATAAATGGGTAGTCTCACGTTTCGGAATTTGTGAACGCTTGTTATATTTTTACATAAGCCAATTAATATACTGTGGTATATTAATGCTATGGCATTGACAAATAGGTAATTTAAGTTTGAATTGAAGCTTATAGCTTATAACTATGACCTTTAGTACTGCAAACGGTATTTTAATAAAATGTTTAAGGTGGGGCTCGTATTTAACACTTACCTAATACATAGGCTACCCACTACACGGGACTTCACTTTGTATTAAACGGAATTCAATATTCACTAGTTGGGACACGTTACATTAAGTAACCCTTTTAAAAGGAACGAGGTATCCATACGAAATAATTGGATTGTAGAATTATTTTTTTCGTTCAGCATCTTAAAGAACATGTTCTTACATTTTAATTTAGATACGGAAGCCGCATGACTATGCAAGAAAAACAGATTAATTCCCCTGCATACTGACGGTCAATCCTTCAAAATGAGTTGCTCGATTTGTGAGAACAACAGGATGCTTTAGACAAAGCAGTCAATGTCAGCAGTGCAGCTAGGCTTAGAAATAAACGTGATCTCACCAGGAAACAACCACACAATAGGACAGGGGAAAGATGTAAAGGCCAACGACATATGAAAACAAACACGCGTCTCTATTTAGGATTTTGATATATTGTCGTGTTTTCGTAAGTGATTTACTTTGTTTCTGGTGCTATGTAATAATGTTATTTTAAGGAGAAAAATAAATAATTCCGTTTATTTCTTTTTGAATTAATTTACAATGCTTAATGATAGAATAAATAGCAAGGATTTTGAGGTTAATGAAGTCTTATTAGACATGACTGCGATTAAACTAAAAAAAATGGATATATTGTCCTAGGCGGTTTGGCTCTGCTCCAGTTGTACAGCGTACTGCACATTGACAAGCATACAACTTGTTTCAAATCATCCGTTTATTCATCGTTACATTTCAATGTTTAATTTATATATTTAATCTATGTAGATTAAATATATGAATTAAACATTTTAGCTAGGTAATAGACGATAAACATTTTTCGTCTTTTCGGCAACAAAAGGTTCGGTCACTTGAAAATAAATATTATATGGTCAATATTCATCATTCATATAGATGCAGTAAATTACATTATCTCAATCAATACTTAATAAACAATTCTAATAAATCAATTTATAATAATAGAATTTGTATACTTAATTCAATATTTTATATGTATCTTTATTACTAATTCTACTTTATTTTACAATACAATTAATTAATTGTTAATAATAATATATTGTTTTAATTGCTGAACTTTATATAATATACCTAGTTGTTGATTGTGCCGCCCCTATTAAAAATCGTTTTTCGGTAACCTGTATCCAGTGTCACAACTTTTGCGAAGGACAAGGTCAACGCACTTCAAATATCAGCATTCCTTTCCATTTTTAACCGAATTTAAAAAAGGAGGAGATTCTCAATTCAACGCGAATTACTTTTTTTTTGTTTGTTATCTCAGAACTTTCGACTGGATGAACCGATTTTGATGATTCTTTTTTTGTTTGAAAGCTGGTGCTGCCCGTGTGGTCCGGGTGGTGTGTGGTGTTTTTCATTTTCGTTCATTTCAAGTTCATCAAAATCTGTTCTGTAGTTTTAGAGTTACAATTTAAAGTCTTTTTTTGTTAAAATTATAATCGCGGATGTTTCTATATTGCAAAATAAATTTGTTAATTTCTACAAGGTAATGGGAACCTTGATTTAATTTTTATAAGATAAAACTTGGTTATTTTAAAATAAAATTGATAGCCTGTTTAATAATGAAGAAGTCTATATAGAAATAATCTGTTTTTTATTACGCTTCAAAATATGTAACATATTTCTATCATCAACCGTGCACGCAACGCGTTCAAAGACATCTATCCTCATCAAAAGCAATTAGAGCTTCGACATTCAATAATTTATTGTGTATAAGAGGTTTCTGGTCTTCTCGGAGTTCTGGCTAAGTATATTATTAAAGAGATTTATAAATGTATAGACGTATATTAAGTTACTTATGGGCAATTAAATATGCAAAAGGAGCTTTACATGGGAATATATGATAATTGTAAAGCGTTTATGAATAGCACACAAAGCTTTGATAGGATCGCTGCGTAACGAATCAAGTTTCAATCAAAATACGTGACTACTCATTACAACGGCAGCCTTATCGTATCTAAATATTAAATTTGATTCTTAAATATTAGAAATTGTGTACATGTTCAACGACATGGTACAAGTTCAGCATAACAAGCGACGGACATAAATAGATATTCATACAAAACGATTTAATCAGAGGCCGTGACTGACGTATAATGGAAGACGGATTATGTAACCACATGAGACCAGGTTGAACTGACGAAAGGTTGACCCCGAACTTGTGTGGGCGGGCAGCGACAATTTGAGAAGCTCTGGGCATAGCTAAAGTACTTAATGCACTAAACGAAATATGTTACCTACTGTGATCTAAAACGACAATGGAGAAGTTTAATTGTTGTTAATATTATATTCAACGTAATGGTATTAATTTTAAATTTAACTAATGATAAAATTTAAAAAAAAATGAAATTTATCAATAAATAAGTTCGAAATAGATTAATTATTTAAGATCATCGCAACCTGCAAAAACTAAATTTATTTATGTATGTATAAATGGATACGTTTACCGCGAATCAGTAACCTGGCTTAAGGTCTTCGAACTGACGGGGAATGCAAACAAATAGACACATATAATAAGGACAAGAGAGCACACCTGCTGTAAGTACAAACAATGCAAATCTAGACGCGTCGGGAATGACACACACCACAGAGATTTCTTCCGGATTTATGTGTCACTCATATTTTTACAAAAAGAAACAATAAACAAAAATTAAACATACAAGGGGTACATAAGAATGATTTTATTCGGGATGAGAAGTAACATTCCGAGCTCCGTTTCCTTATATAAATTAAATATAATTCTTTGTTGCCTGAGGAATCGAATACAGAACCTCAAAGATTTGGAACAGGGCATTCATTATTCAGGTCGCAGTTATAAAGTCTTAAGAGCAATGAACAAATGATCAATATTAACTACACGTATAAACAGGAATCATTTGAGATACAATGCAGAATCCGGAATGAATGAAGCTTTAAATTTCCCTGCCGTATGAATGGGCAATCTTAAACGGACGACCGCGATATAAACAAAAATAAATCACGAGCCAGTCCTTTGGCTCAAATTACTTTCCAGTTGTTTTTCTTTTACAACCATCGATCATTGAATAAATGTCATTTTATTATTATAGCTTATATTATGGACTTGCTGTTTTTAATATTAGATATTAATTTCAATGGTTTTATTTAAGTTAAGGTTTGATTCTTCGCTTTCAGACAAAATATTTTCATAGCGATTCATAGTAAAACCCAGACAATATCTATTTAATTATTAATACAATAACTATTTATACGCACATAAAATTTACATATTGTTTTAGCTTAGCTTTTCGGTATATTTTGTTAATTAATATGTTCCAGACGGGGCGATGTTAAATGCGGTTGTGGCGGCGCTTGCGTGCCTATGCCTGGTGCGTTGTTCGCCGGCCGAGCCGCACTCCGTACCTCAGTATGCGAAGGCATACACGAATAAGGTAATTGTTTGAGTTATTATATCTTGACCACGTCATGACATACATAAATATAATGATAATATTTTATTTGTACAGGATCTGACAAGTATATTAGCAAATATTGAAGAGCGGTTACGAATGTTGGACACTGTCAACGCATTCCAAGTTAAACAAACGAGGCGAATCGACGTCATACATGACAAACTAGGTGAGGACAAACACGCAACCTCACATAAACTGCATTTAACAAACGCCACATCACAAGCCTTCGTTTGAGTTATTGACAAGTACAAAGCCGAAACAAATCAACACAAACACTTAATAGATGTCCTGACCTAAAACTTATTTTGCTCAAATAATATTTCACAATGCAGCGATGAGTCATTATGATCTTATTGTGTCATATCCTATTTTGGTGTCTATCCGTAGATATGACAACTTTCGCAATACTGTGTCCGCAATTGAACAAATAAGGCCATCAGTTAACCAAATATTTATTAAAGGGATGCAAAAAAAAATTAAACGAATTGCTTTAATAACCGTGTTTTAAAAAAAATCTCATAACTAGAATAATTTCAGATCGCGTGGAAACAACACTATCATTAAGGCTAGAAAGAGCGCAGTTAGCGGCGGAAAGATTAGAGCATAGACTCCACATGTTACAAACAAACGTACAGGTAGGATTCTAGGAAATCAATTATCCAGATACAAACACGAAACCATAAATAATAATTTTCAAATTCCAGGCATCCATTAAAGAGAGCAGCGAAAGAATCGAGCGGAATCAAATCAAGTTTATTGAAATTGCTCAAAATCTCACTAATAAAATAAACTCCCATTCGCATTTACTAGAAAAGGTAAGAATTTCTTTTTTATATACATATTTGGAAAACGGAATGCTATACAACATCCAGTAAAAGTACAATACAATATAAAGTTAATAATATAAATCCAAAAGAATATTAAGCTTATATAATACTAGCGACCCGCCCCGGCTTTGCACGAGTATAAAACATATATAAAAACCTTCCTCTTCAATCACTCTATCTATTAAAAAAAATCGCATCAAAATCCGTTGCGTAGTTTTAAAGATTTAAGCATACAAAAGGATATAGGGAAAGAAAAAGCGACTTTGTTTTATACTATGTAGTGATTATAGATCGAACAATAGTCCTTCCTCGAAAAACTGACTATCTAACACAAAAACAATTTTTCAAGTCGAGATTAGCGCATTCAAGATTTAATACAACAAGGTATATAATATTTTTAAGTGATTTAATTTACGTTTAGGTAAGCGGCGCATATTCGGATACCTGGCGTCGCAGCATACTCTTAGAATCTCTTATGAGAGATGGAATGGCCCTCGTCAATGTGACTAGAAGAGAACTTGCCGACGGTGTACGAGCCCTGGCAAGAAGACAAAGAGATGCACGTCTTAATTCCGCCGACTTAGAGGCGGCATTTACTAGACGACTCAATGACAACACATACAAAATTGACTTAAAGGTAAGTTATTTTATGGTCCTTGCTATTTTTACTTTTTGCAAAAACAGTGGTCAACAAGAGGCGAGACAAGAGTCATCTTAGTGAATACCATCTATAGGGAGTTCCACACCATAACGAGAATATGATCGAATTCATCAATTAAATGAACAGTGATAATTTTATATTACATTTAAATTATTATTTTAAAAGTTTAAAACAAAATCTGAACAACGCATTCAAAATCTGCAACTTTTGATAAAATATGTGAATGAAAATAACAAATTGCTTAATTTTATAGACACCAAATAATTTATAGTAGGTACTATGATTCAACATTCTACATTGAACCTTAAAAATAAGTGAGATTATGCATCAATCAGTAAAGTACTAAAGCTTTACTCGCAAAGGTCATCATTGAACTGACAAGTTGCGAAAGCGACAGATTAACTAATATTGACAATTAATGTTGGCATTAGAATAAGTACCGGGACGATAAATAAAATCAATTGCCCTTATTTCAACATCCTGACTCGAGACTAAACTACTTTTAGTCTGGTATGTCTTTAACCCAATAAGTGTTCGTGTTGAATCTATTTTGATCTTGCTTAGACCATCGCCGATTGAATTGCTGTCTAGATTTTTCGGTATTTAAAAATCAATTCTAAATATAGTTGTTTTGTTTTTCAGATGCAAGAAGTGCTCAATGAGCAGAAACGATTTGTTGACTCGTGTCAACGCGTGCAACTGGACGATCCCACTCATGTAGCTGATGTACTGGACAAACTCATCGATTCCTTGATTAATAAGTACGTATACGAACTATTAATACGTACGTACGTACGTACATATTTATTGCGTACACATAAATGCATATTATGTACTTAACTATCTAAATTAATTCGCAAGGAAAACGAAGAAACAATTTTCGTATTTCTATTTCAGTATGTATCTATAAAAATAGATATAAATGTATATTAAAATTATTATTATCAATTATACATACGAAACCTCATATAATCCATAGTTATAATGAAAAGAAATTTTAAAAATTCAGAAGAAAAATCTCACAGCGCCTCTAGCGGTTAGGCGCAGACTTTCATGGCCACTATGGGTTCATTAGCATTACACTGGTAAAAGCTCCTCAGAATAAAACCTTACAATGCTAAAGTCATGGTAACTTTTTTTTCAGAACCGCATCAACATTCCACGAATTGCAAAATATTCAGAATACTGTACGAAACCACGACAACAAAGTGATGAAACTACTTAGTAATCGTGCGGTATGCTCTAATGAAACCTTATTTAATTTCGTTATAATCATTCAGGTCAATAATATGAATCAATATTTTTAAACAAACACTGAAGATGTTTTTAATCAGAAGAATAATTTCAGATGGATTCATCTTGCAAAAGATTGGAAACAGTATTCCGAAACTCATCACAAGCTGCTTTTAAAGAAAAGGAGCTGCAACAGCTTACAGAAAAGTTCATAGGTTTGACAAACCGTGCAGATGCTGCACTTCAGCAACTAGAAAAACTGCTTACTGATGACCCAGGAGGGTCTTCTCCCAATTCTGAAGTTACAGCTGCTGCTGACAGATTGCTACAGAAACTTAAAGAAATTAAGTATGTTCGCTACTTCAATTTTATAACTTAATGTTAGTTAATTCTCCTTGCTAAATTCCTAATGTTAGAATGTTAATAGATAACATTAAATACCAAAAATTTTAAGAGAAAATAAAATATATAAAAATAAATTTATCAATTTAGCTTCTTCTTAATTCCAATTACTATTATATTTTGTTGTATTACAACAATTTTGAATATTACAGAAGTGAAACAGATTCAGAAGAAAATGAAGAGTTTGGAGATGACGAACAAGATATGGTATACTTTGAAGAAGGCATAGATAACCTCATGGAAGAAGATCAAGAGATCCTCAGCAGTGGTGATGAAAACCCTAAGCCAAAGACTACTACTGAGAGTGCTCCAATACGACCGCCACATCGAAGGCATCTTCATAAACATCCATATGACCGTGGCCCCACTTAGAAAAACACAGCAAATTAACTTTAAGCTTGTGATATAAAGTTCTTTAATGCATTATTAAACTTTTAATATTTTCAAATCCCTACATTTAATTTAAAAAAAAATATTCAAATTTAAATAAGGTTTAACTTTTAAGATATCAAAAGCTACTACTCACTTTGTTTGGCTAACTTCTTAGTTCAATAATTTCACCCTGAATTACCTGTAAATTCTTATCAATGCCACTTACCTCAAGTTTAGCACTATGTTGAAAAATAGTTAAGGCTTTGTGTGTGAGCTGAGCAAAACAGGAACTGAGAGTAGCTATTTTTTGGCGAGCGGAAAAAACAGCTTCTGGTTCCTCAGTTTCCAGCTCGGCTGAAATACAGATATACATCACTGAGACCCTTATTGATTTGTGTCAATGACCTTAGTTACTTTATTTCTTTACGTAACATGCGACTGCGATGTAAAATTATATTTGATAAATAGCGAATATAATTGGAACCAACACTTTTTCACCATAAATTCCTTCTGTACCTCTCACTTAAATTCAGTTAGTAGCTCTAAACAAGTTACGGCACAATACTTACCTAAAGAAGCATCTAATCCTACACATGCTTTATCAAATTCTTTTTCTAATAGATCTAACCACCGAAAACCAACCCCAGTTGTCGCCATCTTCACTAAAAACTTGTTATTATATATTGTTATTTAATATTTAGTTAAAGGTACCTACGTTGTTGACCGCATAATAATAATAATAAAAGCGAAATTTTTTTCTCAAATCGTTTGACGTTTCTTCACAGATAAATTAGAGACAAGTCGATTCTTGAACAAGTTGAAGTGTAATCTTTGTGACTGTACTCTATAGTCTGTAGCATGGAGGTTAGAGAGAAAGAGAACATCGCTACGTATTAATCACAGATATAAAAAGTCAAAGATTACAAACGAACGTAACTTTTATACTAAAGAAAGGTGAAGGAATCCAAACATACAGCCATCTCGCGAGTTTTTGAATAATTAACCCTTTAACCGGCAGCCGGCAGCACTCTTATAATACGGGTACATTCAATTAATTCTGAATACATTTTTTGTTTATACCAAAAAAAATAAATAAAATCGAATGTCGATTTTCAAGGGTGAAATATCGATTCACTGAATCGATTCAGTACTAGATGTCGATTTAAAAAATTGATCTTTTTGGCTCTTCTCGTTAATCGATTCTTCGATTAATCGATCTCAGATCGCCATCCCTAACTGCAACACGGAGGGAATGGGTCAGGAAATGTCAGAGGAGAGATAAATTTGATCCAAAAAACAAGCAGATCTGTAGTTTTCATTTCAAAACTGATGACTATAAAGACGAGACTGAAGCAGTCTCGTCTGCTCAATATACCTGCAAAAAAATTGAGAAAAGATGGTGAGTATTTTATCTGCTTATCAAATGATTGAATTCAATTTTTATAGCAAGTATTACTAAATTTTCTCCTATTTCTTCATGCAATACGCATGACTGAGATAAAAGAATAGTCAAAGTTACATTTTTAATTCACATAATGATACTTGTAGGTATTCTAGACAATAATTTTTTTTTTAATACATTTTCAGCAACTCCCTCACTGAACCTTCCATCAACCTTGGTGACTGAAACTGCCGGATGTTCACAAAGAACTGCCAGAACTCTGGAAAAGGAGCGAAGAGAATTCTCCAGTGTCAGAAAAACTTAAAAAATTCAAACGTATTGTAAATTGATAATAAAATAAAAGTTCACATATTTTTTGTTGATTTAATACTCAAGATCTAGATAAAGTGTTTATGTTAAAACGAAAAACTTAAAAAATATTCTAGGAAACTGGAAATCTCTTTCAGAAAAGTTCACTATTCCTTGATAACTTCCTCATTGCAATATATTAAGAAGATCATTATATGTTTGTTAATTGCTTTTTCGAGAATATTTCATATTCTTAATTTACACAATGACAGCAATATAATTGAATTTGTACAGTTTTAATCAAGGCATTTAATCTAACTCCGGTAGATTGGTGTTCAAACAGGCCGTCTGGGTGACATATTGCCGCGCTCTAATATGATTGGTTAGGAGATACGAGACAACCTGTTCTCTATACTAACCTTGGGTAGTACCTACTATGTATAAGCTTGACATTTAATGCTCAATACTGTGCTTAACTCAAAATCAGAGATTGGCCCTTCAAATTAACATTTGTAACAATTATTGTCAAAAGATCAATTTATAAATATGTCAGTTATCAGCTGTCTACCTACCGTAACCATGGAGGTTAAAGAGAAGGGAACGCCACTGTAGAAAATAGTGTTCCAGAAATATGTACAACATAAGTGAGACGCTGCGATCGCTAAATTGTCTGTGTGTGTGTGTGAACTAACTTCGTCTTCTTGTACATAGTACATATTCATAAACAGCTAACTTCACAGATACTACTTACCGACGGCAGCGCTGCTGGTGGCTGAAAAATGAATTATAAATTCTGCAAATATTTGGGGACAGGTCAAGGTTCGTAGATTCACTGTACTAAGCATGGGGACAGGTGGCCTAATATTTTAGTACATTGCGATCGTTCTCCTTCTCTCTAAACTTCACGTGACGGTAGCACGCAACAAGAGAATAAACGCTACGCTAAAATCTAAATGCAATATTATTTTGCGTAGGTTATTGAGTATGTTGACAGTTATACCGTGCCTCTAAATAATATATATATATATATATCACTATTTTAAGATTGACTACGATCACGAAACCGCGACGTCACGTTACGACGAAATTAACGCAGGAGAAACCGCGAGGCGCAGCTAGTTTTAGTATAAACTCTAAAATTTATTTAAATTCACTGCTAGTGCTAAGTAGTAAGTAGTGTCATCCAAAGAGATTATAGCGCTACGCTAATAATACGATCTAGAAATCTACCCGATTCACGAGCAGTACCGTCTTTACCATAAAACCGCATTTTCACTAGGGGACATGTCGCAGAGACATTTCGGTCGACATTCACGTAGTTGTCTCTGCAAAAGTTGTGGGACAATGTCCCGCGACATGTGACTCGTTTTCAGTTAAAACTTTTCACTGGGCCAGTCCTGATCAGCAGTATGTCGCCCGAGGAAGTAGTATGACTGCCATTTTCAGAACACAAAGCGACACCCGTTCTCATCACTCAAAACCGGCGACTGTCGAGGAACACGAAGACGAAGATCGCGCGTGTCAACACTCGCAGAGCATCGACTAGCGACAGGTCGCACGACACGTAAATGTCCCAAGCGACATCGCCCGGGACACGTGAATTTCGTGTCGAGCGACAGTCGCGGGACAAATGTCCCCTAGTGGAAATGCGGCATAAGCCTTATATGAGCGATTTTACTTTACTTACCTACTTTTTAGTATTATGAGATAAAGTTTTTAGTCTTCTTGTTATCATTAAAAATATTTATGAAACGAATAGTTTCTTTATATTTATCAACACTATTTACTTACGTCTTAATTTATATTAGGTTCAATAATTATAATACAAAATTTACTTTTCACTTTTTAGTGCGTTTCGAGATCGATTTTTTTTCATATAAAATTAATTTATTAAGAATAGGTAACTCTTTCAAAACTGTTTGCAAGTGAACACTAGAAAAGTATATATATTATGGAAAGGATGTACTATATTAACTCTATGAACTCGAAAAAAAGATGCTTCAAATTTAAGTACTTATATATGTAATGATAATGATAAAAAAATCTTATAAATTATCATGAGTAACTTAAGCGTAATAAATATTTATTCCCACTAATTACAAATCTTATAAAATATTTTACAAAGATAACTTACAGCATTAGGTAGGTATATGTTAAGTAATTGTTTACTAAATGCAACCTGGTGAAGCTCACTCGACTATCAAATTTTTTATGGTGATATAATTTGCGAGAGACATTGCAATTTAACCTGTCTTTTCTAGCATTGGTTTATTGAAATTTAGCAAATTTATGATCACTTAAATATGCATACTTAACATTTTATTTAATTGAGCACACCAACAAATACAACAATAATTTTAACTTGATTTTAAACTTGACTTTTTTGAATTCGATTTTAGTAAGTATAATATTTATTTGATAGGATCTGTGAACCATTTTATGTTGTCTTCCATAAGGAAAAAGATGTAAGTCTTTGATTAATATTTGGTTACTGCATAGTAATTACTAATTATATTAAGTAATCATTAATACTTGTTATCAACAGTGTACAGAACCTATCAATTAAATTACTTAAACTATTGGCCATTATGCTCAACAGTAAATACACAATTAACACTGATTCATACAATTTTATAAAGTCAAATTGTAAAATTACATGTTTTATTACCTACACAAAATGTCATTGGTAACATTTTTTGGGGGCTGAGTGTATCCACTGATTTGATATATTAATTTATGGATCGGGGAAAAAGTTTCCTCTCTCCTTTTAATGTCATCAAGACCAGCTAGATACAAATAGTATCTAGCTAGTTTTGCTGGCATTAAAAAGGTTACATTTTAAAATTGTTGTTTAAAACTATTTTTCATTTGTATTCTGTGAATGTAAAAATGCAACACAAGCAGCAAAAAAAAAATTGTTATGTTCATGCACCTAATTCAGAATCAGTATGAGTAGTAACAAAGTTGGTTTAAGTATTTTCAATCAGAGAATTTTGATATCAAGGCACATCACTCTGTTACTGATAAAATGGATGCTGTTATCGAAAAAGTGGAGTAACATCAGGGTATCAGTGGGTATGTTATAGCTGAAGATGTGGGCATTGATCACAGATTAGTTCTGACCCATTTGAAAAGAAACTGAGTACACAAAAAGCTTGATATTTTGTTGGTTTATATATAAATGAAAATAAACTTGAAAATAAAATGTCTTGACTTTTTCATATACATAAAATGCAAAAAAACTTTTTCCTCGACCTAATTAATATTTCATTCCATTGAGATACAATATTTATGCAGCTGCTATAGCAGAGTAATAATAACATGTATTAGCAATACTAATCAAAAAGTAAGAATCACATTCACAATATTTCTACATAAAAGCCAATTACTTTATGACAGTGCTTTTTAATATCAGATCTGTGAAAGAATAAATCTCTATCAACTGAATCCATAAAACCACTATTTACAATTATGTTATAACCATATGATGTCATAATAGAAAATGAGTACAAAAGGCTAGCTGCAGCTGACTAGTCCATTGTTAATCCAGGATGCAAAACGAAATTCAACAAATCTTTTAATAACTTAGTTGCTGTAAAAAGCAAGCAAAGCTATTAAAAGTGCTGTTAACATGATATACTACTTAAAGTATTTTCTGAGAATGATGTTGATGTTAAGTCATAAAAATATTATTGCATATTTTAATACCCGATATATATATAAAAAATATGAATTATTTACAGTAAATCTATATATTACAAAGAAATGGAGCAAAGTGCTTAATATTTTCTGGCAATATCTGAAATTGATCGCAACTGCTGTAACTAAATAAGTTTTACATTACAAGAACAATAATTACAATACATAATTATTACTGATATTTGAAAACTCATTTAATTTACCTATATTTTATCCTAAGGGATACATACAGCTTATAAATTATAAGTTAAAATTGAACACATTGTAACTAAACAGCTAAATGCAATTGCAACTCTAATAAATATTTTATGCACCAGAATTTATTCATTAACTTAAGCACTTACTTTGTATTACTTATCATTAACAAATAACACATCCACTCTTTTCTGGTATGTGTCCATCTGATCTCTCAATTTCTGACAGCATTGCATGAAACATATCTGTTACAGACTGAAATATAATAATAATTAGTATGAGATAAAGGAACTAATTAAGTTAGTAAATCACTAGATCTAAATTATTCATTGTTTCAACCAGACACCTGTCTTCTATATTACAAGTTACTATAACCCATATATCTATTATCTACTGACAGACTGATAGTATATATTTTTTAAATAGGATAGAACTAAGTATTAATGTGTAAGAATAAAATAAAAATTAATGCATACCTCATTTCTTTTTGCACTTGTTTCAACAAAAGCAGCATTCCATTTTTCTGCCAAACGCTTTCCTTCTTCTGTACTTATCTTTCTTTCTAAATGAAGATCTGTTTTATTACCAACTAGAACAATAGGTACACTGAAAAGAATTATGTTTGTATTTTTATTGTTTTGTAATTTATTTAAAGCTTAATGTCTTATAATTAAATAAAATTATATTGTAATTTGTTGAAAATCTGATAAAATACTCAATAACATAATAAATTGCATACATATAAAATATTAGCAGTTTATAAGAGAGAAACTTACTGTATTTTTCCAACCATATCTAAGAGTTTGTCATATATAATCTGTACAATCTGGAAACTTTTACTTGATGTTATTGAGTACACCAGAACATAACCATGAAAATCCATACTATACTGGAGTGGAAATATACTGTATTCATCTTGGCCAGCTGTATCCACCAGCTTAACTTCATATTCAGTAGAGTTGAGTCGAATAAATTTTGTAAATGCTGAAAAACAATTTATAGACACATAGTAAACTTCTTAACATTAGTGGGACTATAAATATAAGATGACATTGATTCCATGCACTTTCTTTCATGTCAAAAAAAATTAACCTCAGATATTTTTCTCGTTAAATAATTACAATATTAAAATTTTATTAATTAAAAAAGATATAACAAGCACAGACACAAGTAATAATAACTGTTCAATAAATGGGTACATACTGTTCTCAATGGTAGGATCATAAGAGTCAACAAATTGTCCTTCCACAAACTGTATAATCAAGGAGGACTTGCCTGCAAGGAAAGATTACGAATTTAAATAGAACGTAATAAAACAATATTCAGAAATAGAAAACAAATAATCACCAACTGATCTGTAGCCCATCATAGCAATTTTTCTTTGTTTTGAAGGCATTCTATTATTATTTTTATCCACTATATCAAGACAAAAAATTATAGAATTAGTGAAATATGCAGACAATTCTTTTACACCCCAAAGGAACCAATCGAGATTTTTGTACACTGGAATAACGCAAAAATATTTAACATTAACAGAGAACCCGGAACTGTCAAGTGTCAAAAACACACAATTGACATAACATAGTATATATAAAAAAAAATAGTATGTACCTAGGTACCTACTCAAAGTGTGTGTTTGAACACTTAGAATGTTATTTATTATTAAAACAACTAATAATAGTTAATTAATAGGTACCTCAATGTTGCCAACCCAACTGTTTTAACAGTAGATTTGCTGTTTTCACATTAATGTCCCTGTTTTCTGTTTCATTACTAATTTTTACTGTTTTTCAACTAGCGTTCTTCAGCGCCACCTACTACACTATGCAAACATTTTTTGATAACCACTACATCACATTACACACTAAAACCGAAATATATACCTAACCGATTGCTATTCATTTTTAACCACAGAAAGGCACATGAAGAAATTCAACAAAAATATGTACAATTTTTAAAATAATAATGAGTGTGAAAATATTGATGATGAGGCAATTGAGAATGAAACTGAAAAATAATTTTACTTTGATTTTTTTTTGTTTTTGTGTAGGTATAGCAATGTATGTGAGTTCTGGTATGTAACTAAGAAAATTGTTTATTATTTAATTATATGGGCAAAAGTATGTAATCTGCCTTTTTTACTAATATAACTACTGTTTTCTACTGTTTCTTTTTGGGAGGGTTGCTGTTTTTTAGTTTTTTGGGGTTGGCAACACTGAGGTACCTATACTACCTAGTACTACTTAGTACTTACGTGCATAAATAATAGCAATACACAGTGTATGTAATGCACACATAATTTCAATAAACTCAATAATAGAATAATTGTTAATTATGTACTAAATACCGATAATGTATGAATTTAATACCGAGCCGAGACTGTACATGCGCAGTAGACACCGTATATTTCTTATATATATTCTATCTATCACTAAGGGCATTCTGTGGAATATAAATTGTGTCTTGTAGAAAAAAAAAGTGAATCATATAACGTTAAAAATAGTATATATAACGCTACGCGTTTTATTCTGTTAACTGTTTGAGTTTATCAATAATAATTATTCTTCATATTAAATAAATTACATTCGAAATAATATTATTTTGACTCTACCTTACTTTTTCAAAGTTCATGCCCATTTGTATCTCTGATTTAACAGTGTAAGTAAGCATTCATTAGCATTGGTAGTATTTTGAAGAATAAAAATGGCTATAAACATCCCAGAATGTCCACCCAGTCTTAAGAGTATACAACCATATCTTAAAACCGCATCTGAACATGATTCTCGCGATCCAGTTATTGCATATTGGTGTCGTCTTCATGCGTTACAAGTTGGATTAAAACTGACGACAAAGAAAACACCAGAAGAAACGAAAGTCTTAATGGGTAAGACTTAATACATGTTCTGTGTACTGTAAAAACATTAATTAATGTTATTTATTCTCATCTATTTTATTTTTAGCTATTATGGACTGGTTGGAAGAAGCAAAGAAGATTAATAAAGATAATGATGCTGTTTCTAATGAAGTGGTGGCCCAAGCTCACTTAGAGAATTATGCGCTCAAGTTATTCTTATTTGCTGACAAACAAGACAGAGAGCAAAATTATGGAAAGTATGTAGACTTGCGATGGGTGATTATTACTAAAATTAATCAAATTATTTTTCACCCATTGCTAATGTATATTATTTATGATTTTTTGCACCAAGTAGGTAATTGACATTTGACATAATACATAAATAAGACATACTTCTCATATAATGAGAAGTTTGTCTTATTTATTGTAAAAGGTAAGGGTTTATTTTTATCTCTTAGGAATGTGGTGAAATCATTTTTCCTGGCTGGTATGATTTATGATGTTCTTACTACTTTTGGTGAACTCACTGAGGAAGCTGCTCAAAATAGAAAATATGCTAAATGGAGAGCAGCACACATCCATAGCTGTTTGAAAAACGGAGAGGTGCCAGAACCAGGTAATAGAATATTTTTTGATAAACATTTTTATTTGATTTTTTTGCTGTTCTTGTAAAACTACTACAGCCTCAATGTTTTAGCTTCACAACCAGCAGATGTTGGAGACCAAAATGAAGCTGGTTCATCAAGTGGTAGTGGTGGTGGTCAGACATCTGCTCCAGGTCCTGCTGCTCCTACTAGTTTCCCACAAGAGTTAGGATTTACTGATGTAACTCCATCTCAACCAACAATACCTACTGTCTATAGCAATTCTTTACCTGATCCTAATGCAGCAATGCAAGCAGCATCCCAACTTCCTCCAGTGCCATACACACCTGACCCAAATCCTGGTGGTTTTGTACCATTTGATCCCTCGCAACAACCTCAACCTACTCCTTCTACTACTTTTTATGGAGATAACTCGATGCTTGTTGCTCAACTTAGTCCTGAGCAGATTACAAAAGCACAGAAATATTGTAAGTGGGCCAGTAGTGCATTGAATTATGAAGATATCCAAACTGCAATATCTAATTTGAGAAATGCCCTAGAGCTTCTCCAAACAGGTCGAGATCCAGCATAAATAGAATTAAGTTTTTTAGATATTTGTAATGATTTTAAGCTATTTTCTGTTATCATTGAAAAAATATTTAATATTTTTTTAGTAACAGTATCTAAAGGCCTTGAATTGTATTGCATGTGTGCCTTGTGGATAATGTTTATTATTTTTAAATATAATTAATTGAATGTCTCTTTTATGTTTAAATCTTTAATAGCTCTGAGCTTAATTTTTTTTAAATATAATGCCTACTGTGATTTTTTTTGTGTAGCGGAAGTATAATATATTGTATAATACAATTAATAACCTGTATAGTAACAAAGGATCCCAATATGTTAGTAGTGTAGGAATATCACTAATATAAATTCATACAACACAATAATGTAAACTAATAAAATAATCATTGTTTTTTTATTGTACATGAAACCTATTTATAATTTCGCCTATTTTTTATAAAATAATTGCTTATTTCCTGATAGTGCTACAAGAACCATGATAAGATAATATAATTATTAGTCTGTGATCCCTGGAGCATTTTTGAATTTGATTACTATCGAGCTAATTTTTCTTGAGTAGCTTCATTTAAATGAGACGCCCAACAATTTCCTTACGAAAACTCCCGATTGTGGGAGGTAATAGCGGTAGCACGGATAAAATATGTTGATTTGATGATTCTCAAAAATTTATCAAACCATACATTCTGTAGGACAAATATTTTTTTCGTATAATTTAGATAATTATCTTGAGATTTAACAAAAATAAAACCAGTTACTAATAAATTTTTGAGGATCATCAAATCAACATATTTTATCCCTGCTATCTGTATTATCTCCCAGACTCGGGAGTTTTCGTAAGAAAATTGTTGGGCGTCTCATCGAAATAAAGCTACTCTCGAAAAATTTGCTTGATAGTAATCAAATTCAAAAATGCTCCAGGGATCCCGGACTATATAATAACTACATCTACAATATATATTCAATAGTGCCGAGAAGTGAATTACAGAAGAAGGCCATCAGTCACTTGACTGGCATTTCTTGATTAATTTGTTTTTTTTATTATACCTACACTCCTTTGCAAAAAAAACGGGCACTTGATTTTTTCGAGTACTTTTAGTATTAACAGTTGTAAAAGGTATTTGAGGCAACAAAATAAAATAAATATTATTTACTGATGTAAAAAAGTTTTGTTTGGTAATTAAGTCGATCTTAATTTGTTTTATTTAGATTTTTAGGAAATTACTCATTTCGACAAAAAAAATTATTTTAGTTTCTAGTACTTTTTAATACGTAGAAAATTGTTTCTAATTATTTGAATGCATATAAAACCCTTTTTGTTTAAGATTTTCATAGTTGTACAGAAAACTTTTGGATGCCCGTTTTTTTTGCAAATAGGTTAATAATATATTTTAACAGGTAAATATTTTGTAAATTTTGAGTACCTACCTTCTTAAATAAATGAAGTGCAAAAACATACGTTTTTTACAATTTATAAGCAATAAAAATTAATAAATATACATAAAAGATTTACCATGAGCTTTAAAGCAGGACTGATTAAAAACAAATGTTATATTTTGAATTACTAAGTAGGTACCTATTAACACTCACGACCGCAACAATGGATACAAATTAATGCTCCACTCGGATCCGAGTGGGCGATCGTGAAAGTGTTAAATGGCGCCACCATTGAATATGATTTTACTCGCAAGTCGCAACGGCCGACGGCGACGGTTATAATTTATATCAGTTCTACTATGAAGTGTATGGTGGATATCCTATTTAAATATGTAATACGAAAGAATATAAAAAGATATTACAAATAACAGCGCTTATACACATTATATTTATTAAGCACTGCTGTAATATAGAGTGCTAGGTATCATACCTATGGACTACGACACAATATTTGAATGAATCGGTCAAGACGACAACAACATTGAGCAAACTTTATTCACGTGACACGTTTAGGGTTAGTTCACTCACTATACAAGCATACAGTATACATACACAATTATTGGCAGTAATGACAACAGAATCCTACATGAACATTATTCAATTCTCACACAGCTACATACCTACATACATACACCTTAAACAAATAAATACAACGCACACTCACAATAATTATTGTTTTATTTATTAATATTATTTATCCAATTACGTACGATTCTTACTCCTACTAAAATATGATTAATTAGTAATTATTAAAGTATATCGATATTATCTCGTTTTACTATCATGTCAGTTGTTAATAATTAAAAAATGATCTCAGTAGCTTTTTTAACAGTATTTTGCTTAATTATGATAGGTAAGTATTAAGTAGTACCCAAAGTAGATAGTGGCAAAGACCCATCGTTATCTTTCATCGTGTTTTTAAATAAGTTTTATTTCTTATTATAAGCTGAGAGAAACTATCAGAATTCACGTTAGGAAATACATACCTCTATTGTGAAATAAGGAGTTATTAATTAGGTATTTGTACAAATATAAAGAGTTTGATAAGTAGATATAATTATAACTTGTGACGCCGCAGTAATATTCGTACCTGATACCGCTTAGGCTTTTTAGTTTGTATTTTTATTTGTTATTGTTAAGGATTTAGTTAGTAGTTTTCGCACTTCATGCACTCTCCCTTCATTACTTTTATTATTTTCCTTGTTGGGTTGCCTGGAAGAGATCGCTGATTAGCGATAAGGCCGCCCGTTGCACTCCATTTAGCTTAAGTTATTATCTGTATCCTATTGTTTATTGCAACGAAGTGTTAATAAATAAATTATTTATTTTGGAAAAGAAAACCGAGTCAGGCCATTCCACCTTCAACGCTTCAATGGCGCCCCTTGCAGGTGGGTACCTACTACCTACTACTTGATATAGCATTAGCAGTTGTCGAAGATAAGGCCTGACTAGATAAAAGCACCGCATCGTGGCTTTATTGTGGAAGAATTTCTATTGAAGAATGTTAATGTAAACCTTACGGCTGTTTTTGAGTTTGGAAAAAAATGTTGAGTCTCGAGGGGCAGGCAAAGAGGATGCCTTTGGCTTTGGTAAGAAAGGTTTGTGACAGGTCAGACGATGTCAATGGGAGACTTCATTCCTAATGTGCTTTAAATTTGCTATATAATATCAAAAATTACACTTTAGGTCGAGTAGTGCTAACGAAAAAAAAAAAAAATTAAAGCTAGTGACTAGATCAAAATCACAGTGCGTATATCCTATAAACACCAAATATAAACGAAGACTGCAAGCTACGAATAATAAAAAGTATTATTAATAGTATTATTCGTAGGCTACAAGAAATCGCAGTTTTAATAACAATAAATTCGTATTCGACAACCTACTACTCGTTAACCTGGAATTAGCTAGGTACCTAATATGAGTGTTGATTATAAAGCATAAAATATGAAAGTTGCACTATGGTTTTTGCTAGAATAGGTACATATTTATGATGTCACTTCTCTATTTAAAATGCGTGAAACATAAAAAATATAAAACAAGCTATGTTTTCTTGGAACCTCGTACCTATTCAAATAGAAGATTAATCTGTTTCAAAAATTTAAGAATTATATGTATTCAACTATATAAAAATATCAATCTCTCTTAAGACCGTTGCCGTTTTGTGCAGCTAATTTTATCAACATCTCTCGACGGTGCGTCTGATACCTGAAAATATAAAATTTATACCATAGAGTTTAGATACGTTTTAAATTTATCTTCACATTTCTAGTAATCTGAATCTAGATTACGAAGAACAGTCTTACGCTTAGAAAAATATACAGATTGCGGATGTGCTGTTTATGCTATGTAGGTACCTATCTAGGAACAATATTGTCTTCTCGCTAATTTTTTTAAATGCGTATCGTAGATGCCTATTAGAATTAGCTCTCGCGTTATGGAATAGATTTCCGAATAATATTTAGGTAACTATTTTCCAATCAGGTACGAGTTGACATTAAATATTTTGATTAGGTTATACAATATCTACTAGTAGGTAGGTACCAGTATCAGATCAGATCAAGCGTGTACAAATCTAAATTGATCATACATTTATCGTGATTTAAACGACTTACATATTATTCTAACGACAGGCGATTCCTCATTGCGGATTATCTGGATGCTAGCCAAAACACTGCTACCGAAGCGATGGAACTAATTTTATTTACTAACTCATGTTTATATCATGTAAAAATTGGTCAAGGTGCAGCTTTATCATTTTACACATACGCTACAGACTTATTGACGCACATTATAAAAATAGAATCTACGATCTAGCTTCGATAGATTAATTTAGTTCTTATAAATTAATACAATTTTGAATATAATTATTTTGAAACATCTTCGCATCTCCATGCTACTTCCGTGGCTGCTGGTGGCGCGGCATCGATTGCAGAAAGCAACAAAAGGCGAAAATATGAAAGTCTCATGGATTCTTATATTTTCGTTCCTTTTGGAGTGGAGACTTTGGGTCCATGGGGGCCAGAAGCGCGTCGATTGTTTAAAGACATATCGACGCGCTTAGTTGAGACCACAGGAAACCCGAAAGCTGGCTCTTATTTCGGCCAACGCGTTAGTATAGCAATACAACGGGGTAATGTAGCCAGTATTTTGGGTACGCACCCTAACGGCTTTGATGAGCCTTTTGTATTTTAGTAAAATATACTTAAGTACATTATTGTAAATATTGAATAAAGAATATCGTGTAAAAAAGATAATAATAATCGAAAATATCTTTTGGAATAGTTTTTTTTTTTCAATTAGTTGAAATTTGTAAATGACTCGTCATGTTTAGTATAGGTATATCAACTCACATATAGATACTAAAACATAAAGATCAGCAAGAAATAATGTTATTTAATATGTTCTAATGACGTAACTCCAAAGACACCCACGGTTCGTTGCTGGGATCACCATAATTATGTTTGATGTACCTACACTTTATTAATTATTTATGAAGATATAATATATTATATAAGGTTAAATGATAAGGGATAGGTAAGACGTTGAATAATTGCACTTACCAAACAACGAGTCGACCACAAAGCATGAAGAAGAAGACGATGGTGGGCGCGCAGCGGTCGAAAGGGTCGCTGATGGCCACGTGAGAGTACATCGCCAGTAGCATCAACAGGATTAGACCAATGTTAGCTGCATTTTTTATCCTGTCTGAAAATTTATTATAAACTTTCGGAAACTTTTATTCACCGTTTTTTTCTACTCAATATTTTTATTTAAATTTATTTTGTGGTGCTAAGCAAATTTTTTTTAACTTTTCTGAAACTTTCGTAATATCAAAATCTACAAAACTAACTTTCTTCGGCGATTGTCAATATACATTATTTAACTTTAAATATATTATGTACGTATAGAACTTACGATGTGGTATGAGAGCGAGGGCTAAACCAAAAACTATTTCACACCCTCCGATAGTCCTTCTGTACCATTTTGAAGGAACTTTGAAATCCAGCATTTCAGTTAATGGAAATACCTTCGCATATCTAACGTACTCCTTCCGCTGCAAGAATTGTTATAACTACAATTATATATTCAAATTGAGAGTGAGATTTTTTTCGCTTCGTGTTAAAGTCGCTGAAGCAAAATTTGATAAAATATAGTATAAATGGAATATTAGGTTATAATATAAGCTATGAGCAGCTGCTCATTTTTTACTGATGATACAAAGATTCTGGATTGTAGGTTCGGTAAGAACTTAGGTATGTATACCTACTTTAAGAAATAATTTCTGTGTAAGTATATTTGAACCAACTTCAAAAAAGTAGGTTCTCAATTCGGGGCGTATGATTTTTTATATGTTTGTTACGCGATTGTGAATTAATATCCTCCTTAGAGGTAGATACCTACTCCGTATAAATTTTATCAAAATTGATTGGACATATTTCGAAAAATTCAACAAAAACTAAACCTTAGCGACATGATAGATTCAATATCTATTCATTATTTTATACCTACTATTGGATTCGAGAATGTTTTACTCAAACGTATGAAATAAAGTAATTAAATAAAACTGTAACCCTAAGTCAAAGTGCATTAAAAGTAACAAATAAAACAAAAATAATAATTCGACAGACAAAATATTGTTGGTGCCAAACTATGTTACAAATTTTTATTTTTAATATTTTTTATCCATTTGTAGTCGACTTAAAGCTGCAGAATCTTGGGGTTAGTGCGTGCGGTACCAATATTCAAAATGCTCTGTCACCAGACAGCTCCGCAATCTCGATGTTATTAGGCGACAAGCCAAATACCAAAATAGCAAGGAACATCGCTGCCCAACAAAAATGTAATGCAGCGACCTTTGCATATTTGTTTAATTTAAAATGTAAACTTACCAATTCTTTGTGCAATTCCTTTGAAATAAATGGAGAAATCTTCGTAATACCCATGAATATAAAAAACAGTCCCAAGAGAATGGACAAACTTTTTAATACGATGGATCCCATTTTTTATTATAAAATTTCTTTAATCACCAATTTAAACCAACACTACACTTATTGAGATTTGTTTTTTCTTATTGAGGAGAACTTATTGAGGATATAGGTGATTTTTCAATAATACCTATAATTATATTAATTAACGTACTTTATATATTTTAAAAACATTGTTTTTATTAAGTGCTCATTTGCTTGATATTCCAAAGCATTTTTAATAATTTTTGTAAATGCGACGGCACTAAGTGTAGTCTGTAGCAATTAAATGGATCAAGAAATCGCGCGACCGTGCCGGCGCGAAAAAATCGATACTTGACTTTTTTATACTGCCTGCACTGGGTAGGGGAAACACTTTTGACAATGCTGGCGGTACCTACTTTCTTAAATTAATTTAAAAACAATATTATCTTATATATAAAATTCTCGTATCACAATGTTGGTTACCTTACTGCTTCGAAACGGCTTTACTGATTTTTACCAAATTTTATATGCATATTCAGTAGGTCTGAGAATCGGCTACTATCTATTTTTCATACCCCTAAGTGACTACCCTTAGTCCACCCCAAAAATCAATATGGCAAAACAACGTTTGCCGGGTCAGCTAGTAATTTATATATGTATAATTATTACAAATCTAGATAAGTCATAAAGTATATTGTAGTATAATTTTCGCCACCAGAAAAATATTTGAACTAAAACGACTTAGTGTTCTAATAGCATAGTCGAGTACGGTCCTAAATTCTAAAGTTAATCATTGATTAAAACCACAATAATTATCGTCAAAATAATTTTAAGAAGCAATGTCACGCAGTCCACTCATAAAACAATGCAATATTTTTCCACATTTATGGAGACCTCATTCAACACTAGCGCGAGTTCTGGCGCCATCGCAACAAAGAATACGTCATGTTTCACATTGTTTTTAAAAGTTGTGTATTTCCAAGGTTTTTATATAAAATTGGTGGAATTTTAAGCTTAAAAAGTTCGGCAATGTGCATGATTAAAGGAAAGTGATATTATTCAGTGAAATGCGACTGTTTGTGTTGTGGTCAAAATTCACTATAAGTAAAATTTCCACCATTTTACTTGGGGCTAAAATTAGGTGGTATCGTAAAGAGACTAACCTGCCAAAGGGCATTTTTATTTGCCCGAAGGAGCAAATAAAACAGCAACACTAGAGACTTCATTGAACTCTCTCAAAATTATAATTATAATTATATTACTGTTCATGGATTTCAATCTATACAATCTATACAAAAAAAAGTTATAACAGTTTCATGATAACAAGTATTGTCCATAAAGTTATTTGAAATATTATTTTCTTTTATTTTTATGTTTCTTTGATGTATCTACGAGAGCGAGCGTTGTATCTTTGCTATACAAGCGTTTTATTGAGATTTTTGGAAATGGAAAGGGTCTTAGAAGCCATGATCGGTATTTTCCAAAAAAGTTACGTTTTCCTTGGAATAGTAAATACAGTAGTTTAATTTTTAAAAAGTACAACGCTTTAGAATTTTTTTCTTTCTATGTGGTGGTATGCCTTTAAATGTATTCTAATATCACTCGCTTGTGGTTTAGCACATTTTATTACTTTGAATTTTTTTTAAATTGTTTTGAAACGTTTGACTTAATTTTTTTAAAATCATTTATTACATATTGTTGTTACAGTAGTTTTGTTTTATTAATTAAATTGTTTAATATAGTTATCAATTATTTCTATTTCACGTTGTACGGTTTATATAATTTTATTCTTGTTGGAAAAAGTGTAGGCAACACTGATCGTACAACAAATCTACAGTGGCGACCTCTATAAAGACGCCGAGCTTTGTGTCGGATCAATTCACAGCCCGCCATAATCTTTTAGCGAAATCGACACTGTTTGCTGTAAACAAATAGCTACTATTTGGTGAGTGAATTTATTTTAAAAAATCGTGAAATAAATATTTTAAACATTATAAGATTAATAAAAATATATTAATAGTTAGTTAATGAGCCTACTAACTGTAGATTTCTCGTAAATCCTGTAATTAACAAGTGGCAGGCAGCCTCCATTTAAATTGACGCTTGGTAATTTTATTTTGTTTTTACGGTTCTATTTTTAATTATTGTTTTTAATCGTTTTACAAAATATAATCATGTAACAAATATTTTTCTTAAATATATATAGTCATAAACAATGGTCTGATAGTAGAGTTGTCTATCGTATACAATTAAATCTTTGACTTAAACTTAGCGTCGGTCCGGTATAATTGTTTCTTTTTGTTTGTATTAACAGTCCAGTATATAAGGCACGTTACGTTTTAGTGTTTTATACGTAAATACTAAAATGATATTGTATATTATTTTGTAAGTTAATGAGAATATTTAACTATATAATAAAAGAGTTATAAATTATGTATGTGTCATTGCCTGGTTCCAGTTAGAACACGTCCGGTGTCCGCTTATTAGTGCAAGGATCGCAATCCTTAATCAATTTTCTATCTTGTTACAGTTGAGTGACAACAAATATTGTTTAACCAAAATGTCTGATGATGGATCGACTGCAGTTGAAAAGAAAGGGAGAGGTCGGCCTAAAGCTAATGGAACACAAGTTGTACATATTTTATTTACATTATGAAATATTGTATACAGGTATTCTGATTCAAATTCATAATCCAATAAAATAATTATTTTTAAGGAAGCAAAAGGTGATGCAAAGAAAAGAGGCAGGCCAGCAGCACCAGCTAAAGTAAAAGAATCCAAAAATTCTTCAGATGAAGAACAGGCACCAGTGGTCAAAAGGGGACGAGGGCGACCCAAAGGATCAAAAAAAAAGGCACCTGCACCTAAAGCAAAGGTACCAGATAAAGATTATATAATGTCAGCGTAAAACCATTTTATATAGTCAATATTAAACAGGTATTTATATGCTTCAGGTTGCATCTGGAGAAGGTAGAGCAAGAGGGCGACCACGTAAAGATGCAGCTCCTCCTAAAAAAGACACTGCTTCATCTGAAGAGGAGCAAGATGAGGAAGAAGAAGATGAAGGCTCTGACCAGTAAAGCATTTTGAGTCTAATGTCACTCATTTTAGTGTAATTTGTTTGTCATGGATAACTCACTGCCTGAATAACAATTTCTTGAATAATTTGAAAATACTGCAGATAGTGTCAGGAAGTCATTTGTATAAAACTAAGGGGTTATCTAGACAGTACAAAATCTCAGCTACATCTCATTTTAATTCATGTGAAATTGTATATTTTATAAATAAAGAGTTAATAATGTCTTCATTTTTTAAGTATTTTGATCATAGCATTTATTAAAAATTTAAAGACATTTTTACATGAATCAAATAAGATCCAGCTCTCCTTAGAACGTACAAGTATAAGATTTATTTGTAAGATCATCTTTTAGATTTATTCTTAATATTAATATATTAGGTATTTTGTAATCTCTTGATTTGTATTTTAAGAAAAAACCATTTTTGTAGATTTATTGATTTGGCCGGAATGTCAAGTATTATTTTCTACAATAAATATTTTCTTTCTTATAAAATATGTTTGTTGTTTATATTAAATATTCCGTCTCATTTTGTCACTTCTTAAGAGGCCTAATTACATTTTAACTTTATTTTTTTGCATAAAATTACCAATTTTGACGCTCTGAAACAAAGCCATTGATAAATTTGATTTATAGAATAGTATAAAATAGTTTTTAATATTGCTTTCGTTGTTTGGGTTATTTATAGTTGTCTTAAATTTTAAATGCTATTCACATGAATTATAAAAATCTACAGATCGTCTGAAACATTATTTTGTGCGCTAGCCTTCTCGACACAGCGCACAACAATGCTCATTGCTCAGACTACAGCCATACTCCATTATATACATTAGATAAGTATTATATTTTATGGCCATACAGGTTATCACTAGTATTTTACTATGTAGTTATAAAAATACATGATTGTATTATTAAAGGTTTTAGGCTTCGTTATAGGACTTTTAGCCACGTCTTTATCTTATTTAAAGTCTATTTCGTGACCCAAGTAAAATGGCGGAAATTTTACTTTAGGCTTATGAATTTTAAACACTTCACAAAAAGTCACGTTTTACTAAATTTTATCACTTTCCTTTAATCGTGCACATTGCCGAACTGTTTATAATTAAAACTCCACCAAGTTTTTATACATAAAATCTCGAAAATACCTATTACCATAATATACAACAGGACTCGCGATGGCGCTAAAACTCCTAAAAAAATAAAAATACATTGTTGATTGTGCCCACAGAACACAATTCTGTGACAATTACTAAAGATTGTGCCTTGGATCGGGATAATAAAAACGGCAAAAGTAAGTATAAAATAATCACTTCGTGAGAAACGGCACCACATTAATGCACATTACTTATCTGTTGGTATCTAAATGAGTCTTTCACAAATTATACGTGTAGTTTCTGTTCTGAGTGTTTGATTAATTTTATTGATCAATCGTTTCCTGACACAGAAGAAGTCATGGGCACAGCTTGTTAATTGATAATAATTAACAACAAATTGTAAATCATTATAAAAACAAATGTGAAAGTACTATAGTAGATACCTAATTGTTTTTCTAGTAGACTGTGGTCACTGGTAAGTGCCCATTGGTGACAGTTGACGTTAAATGTTGATGTTAATGTTAAGTATTCAATGTACCTACGTCAATAGTAGGTCCATTGTGAGTGCCGGTGTGGTGTGGTATTTGTCTATGTCAGTGTCGTATTCTCGGATGGTTATACTACTTATAATCTATAATTCTGTATTCTGTAGTCGTAATAAAAATTTCACTCTTCAGAATAACGCTATTACAAGTTTATGAGTTTTGACAAACGCGCGTGTTGAGTAAGCTGTGAAGTGTGATGTGTTGTTCGTGGTTGCGATGATACCTTAATGCTGTTATTACGGATTAGAGCAATTTCGATATCTTTTTATATTATGTTTATAATATAAAATAATTATAACATAACGTAACGTTCACGGTGTTGTTAACCTTAATATTGCGTCCTAAGTGCCTTCAAAGAAAGTTTAAAAAGTTAGACAAGTTTTCAAGTGTTTTTACTTTTTTTTCTAATAATGAGCAAGCCTAAGTTTACTTGTGAAAGTTTATAAAGTGCTGATTACTGTTAACAGGTTTGTAAAGTTTTTATCCTTCTTTTTAAGTATATAATACAGTCATAGACTTTAAACACCTAATAAATTGTCGCTACTTGATAGCATGAATATCGTTATGACGACGTTACAGTCTCGTTGATTCATGATTGTGTAGGAACAAATTACAAACGTTTACATAGTACCCAGATGTTTTTAGATATACATTGTGGTACTAAACAAATGATGTTTATGTGGAGTGGGTTTGATTTGTATTTATTTTATAGTGTTTTTTGAAGCAGATTTCGTCTTTTTACCGTATTACGTTTTAATATCTTATTACACAAACTATGAGGGTAAGCAAATTAAATTAATATATATAGGTACTTAATAATATGTAGTTATAGAAAAATAAGTTTCTTGTATTAACATTATGAATGTGATTTAAGTGTTAATGACTCAATCTCAATCATAAAGTAGTGCCCTAGTGTTATGTAGGTACCTATTTTATTTATAATTTGATTGTTTCTTAGGCGAGGATCATTGCCTGTAAAGATTTAATCAAGAATAAATGCTAGTATATAATGCTATTTTGTTAGGAATTTTATTTATGTAAAGAAATTGAGTATGTAAATATAATATTTAAAATAATAGACTGTTAAAATTTCCAATGAAATTTAAATTTTCATCATAAGTTACCACAGTAAAATTTGGCACGCCCTTCCTGATCGATCTATCTCTACAACTGCTATGCTTTCCTTTTTTAATAGATTTTTCTCTGTAATTTAGTACTTTAAAGTGAAAATCTGGGCATAATAATAAAAAATTTAGTAATTTGTATATAATATATACAAATTATCATTTTGGTGATGAGTTTAGTGCACAGATGGTTGTAGCAATATTGTTTTAATTCATTAAACTAACATATCCAACACTGAAAAGATTTTCTCAAAAAGATTTTTATTTCTATATGAGTTAGTAAAAGGTTTAGCATCTGCTGTAATGTGCCTAGTAGGTTCTGCCAACCTTGATACTTGAGATGTCAATGGTTAGTATCACTGTCTACACCAAAACATGTCAAGATGATTTTGTTGTAATTCTCCCTTATCGGTGACACTGTCTCCTAAAAACTTAATTGATTTTTATTATAATTATTTATAAATGTTAAAAAAAGGAGTTGTTGTGTCAATTTGAATCCAATGAGATTAGTTAAAGTAGTGATGAGATATTAAAACACTCATATGATTTTGTGTTTTATTTAGTGGCTCTCATAGTGGTCCTCACAACAGTTTCATGAACTACTTTTTAATAATTTATTAGATAAAGCCAAAGCCTGTTACTTAGGTCTGGTTAGAACCCATACCTACATTTGTGTTTTAATTTGATTTGCTTTATCAACACTTCTAGCAGTTCATTATAAACTTCTATTCAAACTGGTGATTGATTTATATTGTTATAGTTGTACTGTCTGTTAGCATCATATTTTAAACTTCTGTATCTGTAAAATAAGATAAGATCTGTTGCTTGTATCCTTAATAGCCAAGATCAAAGTTTGCTTCTTCTTCACTTCTTCCATTCCTGGTTTCTCTCCTAGATATTAAAATTTAAAATAAAAATGACAACTTCACTACCACTTCAGATCATATCAGTTAGCTAATTGGTTATAACCACCAATGAGAAACGAGTATGATTTAAGTTTCTGTGTGCCTGTCTGAGGAATCATAGCTCTTAAAAAATTTCAATGTGGTTCTTTTCTTTGAAAGATTACATGATCGAAATGGATCTTGGCTACAATTCTCGAAACAGATCTTCGTAAATTGTAGTTTTATCCAATGAGATATTGCTATTTGTACATATATACAATAAAACCCACCAATGTTCTTTTCCAATAACTTACTTTGCCAAATCCATTATTAATTTGTTGGAATGTTCAACAAATTAGGATTATAGTCCTATAACGTATAAATTCTCATTTTGAAGTTTAGGTTCCCTTCAGTTATGCGTAGTAATCGTGACACGTGCTCATTGTCGTGCGAGTCTATTGTATTGACTATGACATGGTGATGAGCGCAGAATTCTAATTAGATTTATATGGCATTTACGTGTAACTTTCTTAAATTATCAGAATTTTGTATTTTCTGACCGAGGCATAAGGTCTTTTTGTTAACAAATTTTCTAATCGGCATATGGACGCAACGGAATTTGAGAAAATAATTTAAGAAATTATCGTTTTGAGTCAAATTATATTATACTATTATGTATTTTATAATTAAGTGACACAATGACACAACTATTTCATGCCTATTTAATATGCGATGTTGGATTCATTAATAATTACCATTGTAGGTACTATAGTTACAGATTTGCTCTTACTAACCGATGATTCGTATTAAAATTGTTGAGAGCAGCAGCTATTTCAGTAGATTATGAAAATATCTAATTACCAATAAAATAGATTTTGATAATAAAAATTCACGAGCCAGAAGAGAATCCCCGGTCCTTTAGAAGGCTTACGTGAAAATACAGATCAAACATACAGTAGCGCTTTTGATAATTTTGTTGTTTGTTAGACACCAGTCACCACCCTCAGGCTACATTTTACTGCACTATAAATATAGAAATTCAGCCCTATTTAGTCCGTGGCAGATGTAGGACTATTGCACAATATAGATGGATAACAAAATTAATAGGTCTATTGGGTTGTGCTACAAATTATGACTCAGGGAAGTGACTATGGCGTCTACCTTTCTACTGTAAAATAGAAATGGTCGCCATATTATTTGGCAATAGAGGGCAACAATGGTGGAATAGTTTGGGGTGTAAAGTAGTAACGGCTCTATCGTCGCGAGCATCGTCTGGAGCGGGTTCCCTCATTACGCCATTAGACACTTTCATCTCCAGAGCATATAGCTCTTGCAGACTCCTCTCTGGTCGGCCGGTTAAATCAAGCCAGAAGGGTGACACAAGTTCCTTGTCAGACAGTCAGTTAAGGCAAGCCGAGCCTACACTAGGGATCCATGGGGTCGCAAATCTGCGATACCTTGCCATAATGTTCCCTGCGCACTTACTTTATCTTTTTATTATTAATATATTATATGCTCTTATCAAATGCAACTAGGCAAGTGACGAATGAAGACCTCATTCCGTCATTAATTCTAATTTGTCCGCGAAACATTACCTATATTAATATATTTCATCACTATTTGTTTCAGATAGCATGACGTAGATAAAAACTACATTATTGCCTATCGAATATAAATTATACGATCCCATTATTATATTTTTATTTAAGTATTGAACAAGTCTTTGAACTTTTTAGGAATAAATTTCCTTCAAAGCTCAAGCCTAGGCAGTGCATTATTATAAATAGCGAAGGCTTTTTCAGCAGTATTCGTACATGTAGGTCAGATGAGCTTAGGATTCGCATCCTGCATTTTTTAGAACGCCATTAAAGTGGAGCTCTTTGCCTGCCACGCGCTTTTCTTCATCGCTGATTGCTTCTTTTCACTTTCTCATGAATCATACTGTCGTTTGTATGATCACATACCTCGCGGCCATTGCCCCATAAACTCTTAGATAACCTCTGTCAAAAGGAAAGACTTAGCAGCGTTCGATATTACCTGCCTAAAGTGTAAACATGCATTTTCTTTCACGAACCATATAATAGTTGGTACCTACTTTCCAGAGCATATACAAAAACATTGTGTAAAAGAGAAGTAGGTCCTTTTTTGGAAACGCTTATAAACGTGGTTAACTTGCTGGTAACTATTTGTTCTAACTTTTTAAGC
Organism: Aporia crataegi; assembly: GCA_912999735.1. Lineage (NCBI taxonomy): Eukaryota > Metazoa > Arthropoda > Insecta > Lepidoptera > Pieridae > Aporia > Aporia crataegi. The sequence goes on from OU538742.1 coordinate 3,202,495, forward strand.
GTTGCATTATGCGAAACAAATATGCTGTCGAGCACTGTAGTTGAACGGAACTCTTTAATTCAATTAAGCAGTAGGCCACTTGCAGACGATCGAACAAAGTAATACAATGTTACGAACGCCTATTTTTAAAGTCTGTAAGAAATAAGGGTTCATTTTGCTTAAAATAAATAACAGTGCTGATTTTTTGCCATTGTAGAGTAGGTAGCATTGATTTATTTTCTACAAAATAAATACATAAATTAAAAATAGTTTATTTCATTTTATATCAAAATCATATGTAAAAAAATTGTATTAAATGTGAGGCGACTAACGGAAAATCTTAATATATTAAGAATAATTTTAATCCATAACTGTAATGTCGTAACTTGAGACTAAAAAACGTCTTAAATACAACAATTCATGTTACCTTTCATGGCGGTTTATGATGAACAAAACACGAAGACATCGAAGTTGTCAATGGCATATTATTCGCAACTATTTGTATGGCTTCAATTTTGTACAAACCAACAAAAAAAACAAAGCGACATTTTTGCTAACCTATTTTTAGGTCAATATTTTAATAAATCTTACCTTTCCGTCTGAGTTCCGGACGCTGCGCCAATTTGTTTTACTTTCTATAGATTCAGACTACTTATTTTTAATGAATCGAAATAACTAATATATTTTTTTGTACTTACTGCTATATATGCTTGCTTGTTTGAATCTTGAAACCGTTTACAAACCTTCAACCCCCTAGTCAAAATAAAACCCCAGTTTATCGTTTTAAAAATTAATTAAAATTGTTATAAAATATTATTATTGTTACATCGTGGGTAAGTATAATTTTTTTAAATAATTAGCATGGTCTTGTCATTTGACCCTTATGATAACAGTCGTATGATAAAGACGCCGCGTTGTGAAGAAAACTTTAACCCGTTTGACATTTTGGCATTTTGTGCTATAATTTGATATAGGTATATGACATTACTTTGTCTATATAGTTTAATTTACTATTCACCATAATAAAACTTATTTTGCTAACCAATCTTTTATTGGTGGTTGTTTTTTTGACCTTAATTTCACTCTCATGTTACTAGACTTGCAAATCAAAGATGGACCATACAGACAACTCAATGGGAAGGACCAATAGGAAGAAGAAATGTTGGTAGACCTTATAGACGGTGGGCTGATGACATAATCGAAATAGCTGGAAAGACCTGGATGAAAGTGGGAAAAAGTAGAGAAGCGTGGATGAAGATGGAGGAGACCTTTACCCAAAAAGGGGTCCACTTCTCACACTTCTCACACTCAGAAGACACTAACAATATAAACTAACATAATATAAGATAATATATAAACCAAATACTAACAAACATTTGCAATGTAATTTGAGAAGGGAATAATAAAAGGTTTAATAATAATAATTATTATTATTTCACGTAAAAATGAAATCTAATTTATGTTGGTAATTCTGAAGAGGTCAATTAAACATTAGTCTACATAAATTGGCTGCGACTTTCGGCTTTATCACCGGTCACTTTACTGCACTTAGCGTGTGAACGTGAGATCATTTCATCATAGCACTTGTAGCGGTTCCGTTAACGTGTAGACTTCATGCATTATCTAACAACGCTCCGGCAAATGTTTGGTAAACAATGGCTTGTATTTCGTACAGTATTGGTGCAATCAGTGTATTGTTTTTTATTATCTTTAACTGATTTTCGGAAATTGTGAAATTACTTTTTGTTTATGCTAATTTACCTTTCTGTAGACTATAATAATGCAATAATATATTAACGCACATCGAAATCGCACTAAATAGTATGTACTAATAGTAAAATTAAATATATAAAAAAGTGGTATGAATGAACGAAGCTTAGTGGATTTCTCAATTTTTAGTCCGAAATTACGTGAAAAGGGGTGGCTTACACCACGTCGTACCTGGCGCTATGCCCAGGTCACCGCTTAACAACTACAATAAAAATATTTTTGATTGTATAGATTATTGCAAAGAAAAGCATTTTTACGCGAGTATAATCACAGTAAATACAGTTTTTGTACAGATGATACTTGATGAATACATAATAGTTACTACATATTTATGTCCTACGTTCTCAATTTGTGTACATTTTTGGCGTTTCTATGCATAAAAATATAAGTCTGTTTATATAGTGCAATTAGATCAAATCTAACTTCAATCAGGTAAAAATTGCAGAATACCACTGAAATAGAAGTCCGCGGCCGCGTGCCAAGTTACGTTCTCTGACGCACTTCTCGCGTCGTGTACGCCGGAACGAAACCAGACTGCTAACAACTTGCCCTACTATCACTTTCCCCGACTACTCTCTAAACCCAACACTAGACGATTACAAAAACTTTCTGTATAAGTATTATTCCCATGCTTCTAAGTTCTAATAGGTAATGTTGGCTTATACAATATATTTAGGTATCTTTTAGCACAATGATTGACTTACGTTATCAAGTACAAACTATAAATAATAATTGTCATAATAAGATCTGTGTAGATCATGACATAGTTCAGATCTCGCCTAAACAGTTATTGTAATGTGACTCCTAAAGTGGCTTCAAATGAGGAATGCGCCGCGTCGCCTCGGCAGGTGAGCAACCATGTCACCAACGACGTGTTTGCAAACTCAACAGAGAGAAAAAAAAAAGCCCAAATCACGAACGCAAAAATTTACATGATAGCATGAGAAATAAGGCCGAATTTTTCCTAAATGAGGCCTTTTAGGAAAATCTCAGCATGACAGCGGACGTAAAAAAATTCTACCTTTGCTTATCTCAATTCTTTGACAATGCGGAAAAATGTTACCTTCTAATTTTAAATTCAACGTTTCAACGTCTCAATTTAGAATGAAGTACATATTAAATTGATAACGTAGATACTTGTACACTAGCAATTAATAAAATATTATGCGAGGTTAGGATGAAGCTTTGCACACAATATGCATGTTTTAGGACTGAGTCATAGTGGGAGGCACGAGTTCGAGAGTCGTGCTTTAACGCATTCCTCTATTCCATACAACATTATAGTATAATCTAATAGGTAATGTATTGTTTAATGAAATCAATCGTTCGTTATAATTTTTTTAAACAGCTGGTCATACTTCTTTTACTTCTCTTCTTATAATTAATGTGGAGAGATGTTTCTTAGTGGAGTGCTAAGTTAGCATTATATTTTATTATTAACAGTTATACACCACGTGAAATTTTTGTTACGAACAATTATTTTCACTCACAGTTTTACCTCGATCTTTCCGAGGGTAATCAAAATCATTAATGAAACATATTGATTTGTTAATATTGTCCTTAACTTTATAAAATCAGTTGCTGTGCCCTGTGGTTTCATTAGCTCTCAATAGGATTAACTTTCCCCGTTTCTGCAACATTTTTAGTTGATTTTCCGCACTTATTGGTCGTAAATATACCCGAAATTTTATTATATTGGATGTTATGTGCTGCCTTGGTTCAAGGCCTCGTTTGAGTTGAACAGTCAGAGTGTATCTTATAGAGTAAATGGTGATCTCGTTGACCGTGTGTACCGGGGGCACCAATGCGTAGCTTACATATATACATAGACTGACCTCAGCCGGTTTTTAGTTAAGTCGCAGAAATAGGTGCGCGGATATCGCGGCTTTGTCTGTTAGACAAAAATGTCTTATGAAGTTCCTATCTTCGCTAGTAACTACTCTACAGATCGACCAATTTCGATGCATTCGTTCATCGAAATTGGCTTCGGTCTTTTTGTCCACCGGGGTTGGGTTTCGTATTGAACTGTTGTTCAAAATACATAGGTCAATATAAATACAATTTAATATGTTCTTTTTCAAATGTTTTACTATTTCAGTGTTGCAAATCGTCTTGGGTTCAACTGTCAACATCTAGTAAAGAAACAACTTTTATTATCGTAAAAAGACGATTTATGAGCCAATTGACTAGGTATGTATATTATATATTTCTGAGACAAGAACTATTATTTACATCCATTAGTAATAATTATTATAAACTCATTTTAGCTGACTCTTCTCCATCGAACTTCTTGAACTATTGAGTTCAATAAAGTAAGTGACAGATGGCTTTAGCACGCACGTGTACACCATACCGCAGGTGTAAGTCTACATTCTAGTTTTTTCGTTATCCTAGGACGTAGACTTATATTACCTCATAAGCCAGGTCAGCCTGCGTATGCAATGTAAGCGGAAAAATTTAATTATTTACGACATCACATTAGAAACCTCCAAAATAACAGTATTTTTCCACTATTTACCATTATTTTTATCCATATGTTATTATATACATAAACCTTCCTCTTCAATCACTCTATCTATTAAAAAAAAACTGCATCAATATCCGTTGCGCAGTTTTAAAGATTTAACCATACATAGGGGATATAGGGACAGAGAAAGCGACTTTGTTTTATACTATTAGTGATTTACATAATAATAATTGTTTATGTTGAAAATAGATAATATAGTAAACACATAGTTAACAGATCTTATATTCTCTGTTATTAAGTGTACAATGAGATAAAGCAGCCTTTAAGGTTTTTAATTTTTGTTGGTATGCCTTTCCGAAGTAGTGGTTGCTAAGCAACAGTGTCAGCTGACACCAGGATCCCATGATTCCCGTAACTTGAGCACACGATTGTTTCAATGGTACGCCACGGTGCGTTGTCAAGCTGTGCAGCCAATGTGGATACCGCTACGATGACCCGGCCTTTGTTATAGTGTGAACCTCATGGTAGTAAAACTACACGAGTGAATAATATATAATAATTATTGATATTTTTTTTAGAAAAGATAAAAGATAATTTAATATCTAATTAATTAATATCGATATTTATGTATATAAAATCTTTAGTGGGTAGGTATAGGGTATACGCGAATGCCATCACTATCAAGTGGATGGCGAAATGCACTCAACGCCCTCGGGACCCGTCAAGTTCACGTGTTACGCCCCTATGCACTTGTTGTAGGGTCGCTACTCGACCTCATAGTTTTTGCACCCTCAATACCGTACTCCATAGGTTCTCACGCTTTATTTTAAATATTTATTGCCCACTTGTTACGCAAGCGTGGTGGCGTCAAAAATGCAATACAAGAAAATTGTAATAGTTAATCAATACATCACTCCGTGGTTTTTCATTTCTCTCTTTAATTTTACGAGTGATACCTATTGCACAACTTTATATTTTTAGGCGAAGATAGCATATATTATTATAAATAATTTATAATTAACACAATTATACATGTTGCTAACTACACTATGAAGTCGCACAAACGTCAAGTGTGCCAAGGACTGAGCCTGTAAGCGAATTACGTCCACTGGATGTTATATTTTAATGGAAAATGCAATGTTATAGTCCTTAATATAAAGGATCAACATTATTTTTACACAATTTTTTAGCGCGTTATCTCTAATTCTGCGATAACTGATAAGACATTCATTACAATTGTATGGTGTGATCATGATTGTATGATAACGTGGAAGAAATTACTAATACTATTTTTTTAAAATAATGTTTACTGATTAGTCAACAAGGTCTAACTGATTTGTCTGATTATCCCATTCTTGCAGCTAAAAACTACCTAAATAATTTATACGGCTTTCTAAAAGTTTCTTTGCCTTAATCTTTCTGCTTTAGCTACGGTAAAATTTACGTGAAATTAATTAACAAGGTTGTTTCTAAAAGTTTTCTTTCGAATTAAATAGACAATTCCATTCATCATAACATTATTACGATTGTGAAAATCATGTTAATTAGGTGCGATCTCTATGTAGCACGGTCCGGTGAAAAAGAAAAGAGTTATTTTCATAGATATGTGCATGACATGATGAAATGAATTGCTAATAGGTAACGCATTTTTGTGTTGTTGAATAAGAATACTGTAATAATGTGATATGTATGTTTATGCTACTTACCACAGGAAAGGGGCAAGGTCGGCATTCGAGCGTGAACATTCGACACCAATGACAAAGTAGGCGCTTCGGAAGTCCTACTGATTAATATTAGTTTTTATACTATCCCATAATCTGAGATTTACCAACAGTTTGTACATGCGATTCGAGCTTCGACGAGTTGATTCGATGCACAATCGACCTACATACAGTTATTTTAATTGTATATTTCCTGTAAGTAAATAGCTTTATAAAAATAAGTAAATGCAAGAACTCGTGCGTGTTTATTTTTACAAGTCAACGATTCGTGTTTGAATGTATACGGTTCCTGGTTACGTCCAAATTCCAGATCCAGACTTACGAAATCTTATGATCTATGAAATAATCAATTCGTAATTACTGGTTATATAAGCGATAGTTTGAAATAACGCTTGTATTACTAAATTACTATTAGATTATCCTTACGTAAATGTGAAGGAATTCCTATTATATTTTTGCATATAATAATTAATTTAAGTTTAGCAGCACCCACAGGGGAAGTAGATTAATTCATAACATGGATATTCGGTTTCAGAATTCGGTCTAACATTAGCGATGTGGCTTAGGGTTAGATCTCAAACAACACGTTTCCAAGTAACGGAAACCTTAATACTCGCTGCAAGCCACTTAGCTACACTTGTATCGACTGCAATATGCAATATAATATCCGACAAGCGAATATAATCTATAGGTATAATTGCAATACATAACTGAGATATTTCTTGACTTACATTGGAACATAAAGAATATAATTGGCTGCAACTTGGCATGTTACTAGCTAATATTATTCCTATTAAGAAAAAAATTTTTTGTACGTTAAATGAAGGCTATTCGCTACTACGAAGTACGAACCATATTTTTGGTGTAACAAGGCTATGACACCAAGGCAAAAAAAGTGTGATCTTAATTAATTCCATAATTCAATAGATTCTTTGCCCCATAAGAGATTCGGGCGATTAAAATGTCACCGAAATATATTTTACCCAGAAGGATCAAAGAAAATTAAAGCAGGAGTATAAAAGTCAAATTGTTTGATCGCATTCGTTATTTTGGTTATTGTCAAAATGTTTCTCGAAAAGTTACGAACGTTGTTTTTGGTTTGGTCTGGCGCGGCGGCCGGCCGGCCATATGTTTACGTTTTAAATATACAAACATGCGAGTGTAGGTGCGCCTGCGCATGATATATGCCAGGATCCGCCCACCGGCAGAATTTTTCTATATTCGATTCTAGATAATATGAGCTGGCTTATAATTTAGCATTGCAACTGTTTGCACAGTAATGTGTAATAAAACATAAGTTGAACACACTCGACAAGCTGATGCTTTATAAACAAAAATAAATTAATAAACAACGAATCGGTTCTGTTGATTTTAAGATTATTATTTAAGATAATAATAATTGTAATAGAAGTAGACACATTATTTTTCGTTGTACCTATGTGTACAATTTCTTTGTTTAAATTGAAGCTATGGGTTTTAATGTAGTTTATGACTCATTATGTTGTAGGTACGATAATAGCGTTAACAATTATCACTGATAAAAGCAGATATAAGATAACTTAGTTGTAAAACCGTACGTTTATTGAAATAGAGTTATAAACCTGTTACCTATCATAATATGTGAAACAAAAACTTTGTACCCCTTTTTACGAAAATTGCGCGAACGGATGATCGTGAAATTTGCCACAGTTTAAGTTTATATGGAGAAGAAGTGCATAAAGCATTAATAAAGCAATATTTTTAAGTATTAAATGCATTAGAAATACATTAAATTAATTAAAATAAACATTACGCACACTACTGTTGGAATGACACACAGCATACACACACATACCTGACTAAGTCTTGAATTGTGGTCGAATTTCGGTCAATGGGCGACCAATAGTTTTAATATCTAGTCATTTTACAAATAAAATTAACTCATTTGACGAACTAAATGACGACACCAATTAACCTCTTTCAAGATCTTCATTCCCATATGTTGTGTTGTAATAAATGACCATGTTTTAGTGAGAGTCGGTGTTATAGGAAATCCGTACTTTCTATTATCTGATTTCTTAGCTGTTATTTCATTCTGCTAATGTAATTAAATAGATTAAAACGAAAATGTAAGGATGTAAATTTTACTTTTTAACCGACTTCAAAAAAGGTTCTCAATTCGACTGTATTTTTTTGTTTGTTACCTCAGAACTTTCCACTAGATGAACCGATTTCGATAATTATTTTTTCTTTGAATCTTTCAAAGCAAAAAGATGCTTCCCGTGTGGTCCCATTTAAGTTTCATCAAAATCAGTTCACTAGTTTTAAGAGTTCCAATTCGAAGTCGATTTTTTTTACAAATAATAAATTAATTTGCTTTTACTGATCTCATCTGTGCTGCTACATGTAACAGTATAAATACCTTCTTATTAGTGTTGTGAAGGGGCTATCATTCTTCGGTTGAACAATAATGAATGGTGTTGTTATTGCAGGGTACCTTGATGCGGTGACAAGATGGATGCGGCGGACAAGCGGATGTTGGATCGCGAGGCGCTCCGCAACATGATCCAGCAGTGGAACGCCAACCGCCTCGACCTCTTCGAACTCAGCGAACCTAATGAGGTACGAACACTTGAATCCGTTTATTGCAGACATTCAAGCTCGCCAAATAATAGATATATACACCTACTTTTGCAGACAAAAATCAATTAAACCAATCACCTATCAGCTGTCTGTTCACATCTACATAAGGCGTCAATTGTTCGCATAAAGCATTCTTCGTACGCTATCAATTAATTGACGCTCGTCTTTTGAATAACCTTCCTATTGTTTGAAATATGGGAAATCGGTTTGCCGTTATGAGTGATTCACTAGACTGATTTCTTATATGTTATCTAATTTAGTATCTTCCAATTGTAGAAATCGAAATGAATAACAAAAACAAAGGAAATGTTCACTGATATTTATTTAAAAGAATTTCAAGCATGTGAGTCACGCAATGCTTCCTGTAAACAATTCGCATAGATTATGTCCCGTCATCGTGTTATCTGGCAGAACGGGATCGTGATAACCACACAATGTTTATTACTGTTTACAAATTATTACTCAAATCTTGACTCCTAGACTATAATAAAGTTTAGTTATGCAAATTAATTGCTTTGCTTTTGTAACATTTATAAACACTAGTCACAAATGAAGTTTTTTGAATGAAAAGTGGAAACCCTGTCTTTTTTCAGAATTTGGAGTTCCATGGCGTTATGCGTTTTTACTTCCAAGATTCCGGTCAGAAGATTGCTACAAAGTGCATCCGTGTTGCTTCAGATGCTACTGTCAGTGATGTTATAGGTAAGAAACAAAATTTAGACAAATTATAATATATTGTTCCTACTGTTACTGTGGAAAAGAAAAATATTGGGCAAGCAACTGGCACGTTTGTATCTTAGGCTTACCAGAATAAATATTTTTGAGCATTTGAACATTCAAGTTCTTCAGTGGGTTCCAGGGTGCATGTGTTCCACCTTTCTCTGTTCACAATTCACCCATTCTCTCACAACACAAGATTTTACTTGCGAAGTTCGTAATTAATAATTATCTACTTATTTCTGGTTATGAATTTTAGATATAATCTGATTATTCAAAGTTCGTATCCCATTCCAGAGACGCTGATTGAGAAGTTCCGTCCAGATATGCGTATGCTGTCACTGGGCTCGTACTCTTTGTGGGAGACGCACGCACCCGGCGACGAGCGGAGACTAGAGCCGCACGAGAAGCCGTTGCTGGTGCAGCTCAACTGGCACGCGGATGACCGCGAGGGACGGTTCCTTCTCAAGTGCTCATCTCCATCTGATGTTAGTACTGATATGTTATCCAAGATACGGATGGTAGCTTTTATTATAATAATCTTTGAATTTGGAAACACATTCGATTCGAACCGAGTCGGTTTTTGAATCTAGAACTGCAATTCTGACGTTTCACTTTCCTTTGCATTGTATTTGTCTAATACTATAGTTCCTACTACTAAATATTAAACATATTTCGCCCGTAACTTCATGCGAGAGACTATATTTTTGACACACCATCGTTCGCGTACATCCATCCAGTCAGATGCGGAATACTGATGTATGTATGTTCTTCTACCATGATGTATGTATGTTCATCAAAATACACTGATTAGCAACAAATATTTCTTAAATATGGGTAAAAACACTGTTTGATATTCAATAATATAACTAAATATTTCTTTAAATAATTTCAGATGCCGCTGTCCTCTATAAATGAGAAGGGAGACCAAAACTTTAAACGGAAACTATCAAAACGTGAGAAGAAAGAGTTAAAGAAAAAAGAAAAATTGTCCAGATTAAAGTCTGACACTAATGATGAAAACTGTCCAGTAGCTGAAAAATTATACACAGGTACATAATATTAATAGACATTACAATACGATACTATAACTACATGTTATATCAATAATTCATAACAATAAACTTGGTTTTACTCGTTATAAAGTATCTGTCTGATTTTCGCCCAAATCAAAAAAAATCATATATTATTTTAAATTAAATATATAAATAAATGCTCATATTTAGTAAGAAGTCCAGTAAGTAAACACGTGCAAAGCAATTACAATAAATAAATCAACGCATTTCTAAGAATTCGTACGTACGAAATATTAACGACTCTATGAGTATTGTGTTTGAAGGTCAGTGAAATGGTTTTTTATTGGGGTCTAAATAACGATCTATTGTTTTGTTATAGAGTGTTTCAATACAAGGGTAACAATGACCAAACAGACCTTAGTAATTTCTACGTTTTAAGGAGTTGACAGTATTATAAAATATCATAAATATAAAAGTTAATGTCTTTGAAATATGTACATACATTACTAATTTTTTTAGCAAGTTTTGAAAACAAATCTTTTATTAATATAATAATGATTCTATACACACAGAACTGCCGGAGACGTCTTTTACGCGCAGCATTAGCAATCCGGAGGCGGTGATGAGGCGGCGGCGGCAGCAGAAACTTGAACGAAAACTACAGCAGTTTCGCTCCAAGGACGGCGGACCTGATACAGGTACATAATATCAAATTTATAAGTCACATTACTACTTTACTTTGAATAAAGGTGACTTCTAACTAAACCTAATTTTTAACCTGTATTAGAAATGTGCCTTTCTTTGTTAAAATAATATAATTTTAAAAATAAATTAAACTTCAAAGCAAGATACTTTGCAAATATTGGCGTCGCAACGGAGGCATATGAGGCCTGGCGAAAGATCACACTTACGTACAAGATGAGTTGTGAAATTCGTGTGAACGCAAAAAAAATACTAATTTTCTATACAAATGTATAAAATATTAATGTGTTGGTAATCAGGTGGTACCCTTAAGATCTACGGGTCGTCTCTATGCCCGGACGTTCCTTACAAGACGCTGTTGCTGTCTGTTGGAGATACGGCGGCCGCAATTGTACGCGAGATGCTGGATAAATATGGCCTGTCAAGACATGATCCTCTGCAATATTGTATTGTCCAGGTATATACCATAATCTATTTTTTTGCTATAAAAATAAACATTGCTTTTTCGGTCTTCTTATAAGTATTGAGCGCTGGTTAACGTTCTAATCACGACTAAGCGTCTTGCGTTTAATATTACTAAAAACGTAACAAAAATTGTTGTTATAAAAACTTAAGATATATTTAAATTTTAAAAAGAAAGCCTCATTTTTATAAATAAATAATCTGTTTAGTTATCACTATTAAAGGCTCTTAGATTATCAAATAATTGACTGGCGGTTGTAATGATCAATCTAAACAATTTATCGCCTTATACCTTTGTACAAAAGCCAACCATGACACCTGTATGAGGGCATGGAGCAGACGCATTTTTTTCGTTTCATTGGCCCTTATAATTTGGAGGCACGTAGGTGATCAGCCCTCTGTGCTTCAACGTCCAAACATTTGTTAGCTCGGGGTACGAACCTTAAACTACTTACCTACGGAGGCGATTAAATTGTGTAGCGAAAAGTATGGTTGCAAATAGAATTTCTGGACGTTGTTTCAGATTCAACGTTTTATAATTAAAAGTTATTTGAATATATTAAAATTAGTTTTAAAATTTAAAATACATATACATACTTATATTCAAATTGTTTTTATATTTTAATATTTAGTTCTTATTCATTGCTGACAAACTAAAAGATATGAACATATTTAGTTAAAAGTTGTTGTTGTTTAGTTCCTTAATATTTAAGGATTAGAGAATTAATATATTTTTACGAAATAACTTTATTATTATTAACTTTATTAATTATATTTAACCTTATTTATATTGTTGAAACAGAATAAGAATTTTATTTATAAATTAAAAATTATTTAGAAGTTTACAATGAGTCTAGAGCTGTTTCATTGAGTTTTTTTTTCATATTACTTATTCTATTCATATAACGTATTCTAATTTTATACAGATTAATGTTTCTTTAACTAAAGCCAAAGTCAAGTTTTTGCGGTACTTATGTTTGTGAACAAATGCTTCAATTCATTCTATTGTATGTCAAAAGATCTACTGAAAATTTACTACGATACTAATGACGGCCTATTTTAATCGTCTATTAGGTATTACCTATTCCTCGAACTTTCAATTGGTTCATATTTTAACCAAATCCTAAAGATTCTATTATAATTTATATTTTAATTTTTCGCAAAGCAAGAGTAAGTTCTCTTAAACTATGCCTGTTGCCTGTTTATTCCTTGCAATATAGCGTATGTCACTATAAGAGTCTAGCTTCTCATCAATGCAATAATTTTTAATATCGGCCCAGTAGATTTGAGTTTATTCGGTATAAACATACAAAAATACAAATCTTTCCTCTTTATAATATTAGTGTTAATACTTTACGTACAGCTATTATTCAAAACCAATGGTTTTTCTTAGCTTGATTTCTTGGTCCAATCTCGGAACAGAACAACGACAAACATTTGTCCTTTATTTGCCAATAGAGCCGTGAATATTATGCTAAAACTATGAAACCTCCAACGCAAAACGGGTGTTATAACGTGTCTTTGGTCACAGGCCAAATCCTTAAAGCTAGAACATTAATATTTCATATGACGAAGGCATCCACTAAGGAAGAATTTTTCAAAATTCAACCCCCGAGGGGGTGAAATAGGGGATAAAAGTTTGCATAAAACTTATTCCTTGGACATATTTGCATCAAATTTCGTGTGAATTGAGTACGGCAAAAATAATGAGTTACTTATTTCACGTTTTCTGAAATTCAACCCGTAAGAGGGTAAAATGAAAGTTTTAAGTAAACGCACAGGCCCTAAGGATTAGAAACTTATAATTTTGCACACATATTACTCTTATATAAAATGCACGTAGGCATCTATTAAGGAAGGATTTTCCGAGTGTCTTTATATGGAACTTTATATTCCGTTTAATGGTTTACTTAAAATATTTTATAAAAATTCTAATTTTAGTATTTTTTTTAAATGGCAAAACAACGTTTGCCGGGTCAGTTAGTTTAAAGATAATTCACGTACTTCGCTTGAGATTTTATTAAAATAACGTATACAATGATTTGAATGGTTTTTTTTCTATGAACGCTGTTTGAGATAGATCTTAGCTATAATTTATTAAGATCTGTTGAAGATGAGGTATACTTATATGTAATTAATATTCTCCTCAATTTCACATGATATTATATAACATATTTCAATCTCTAGGTGGATGCGACTGATAACTCTGAATATATCTTGGAAGACGACGAGTGTCCGCTGGCTATCGTAATGACGCACCCTCATCGCAGTAAGTAATATTTACTTTTTTACATTATAGCGTAATTATTCTTGGCTTACATTTGATTTAGGGATTGGAGCTGACAAACAAACGAATATTATTAGTTTTGATAAAATTCAAGGCACAACTGAATATTAAAAGTTGTTTGTTTATAAATATCTCACACTAGCCACAAAAAACAAGTTTATCAACTTTGTACCAATACAATACGGAATCGCAAACATTTCTATTATTGCAGGTATATAATGTTATCCATTCTATCTTTTATTGGCGGTATGAAGTTGTCAGTATTGTGGATTTTTTTAGATCTATAAAATAGGAATATCCCACTATGCATTGTTTTGTTATATCTCAATGGGATTAGGCAGCGTTTTCGATGAAAGCTTCCAAATGCCTTGACTTTTGCCAACAATAATTTATCATCATATTTCAACCAATTTCCACATAACCTTGATAAATTATACACCTAAACCTTCCTCATGAATCGCTCTATCTATGTATTAGTAAATCTCGCATGCAGCGTCAAACCTTTAGGACCTTTTGTTTTATAATACGTAGTGATGATCAAAAATTATTTCTATATCGGTTTTCTTTTTAACTGACCCCACTCTTTGTTATTCGTGTAACCTGACCCGATTAATAAACAAAAAAAACAAAACAATAAATCATCCCTATTGGTCTAAAACTTTCGTTTGCCAAAGATGCGTATTTCAGAAAGTTATCAATCATAAATCTTTTCTTGAACGATTGAAATTTGATATCCGCTTTGGAACCCGGGTCTACGTTTTCAATTATTGGTTGAAGAAAATGTAGTTTCTCTTGAAAAATTTTCCGTATTGTGTTTATCGTCCTAACTGTTCTCAAGAACCGCACAAGTGGCATTTGGTTTATATAAATAGATTAAACAACCTGCTCCGAGCTCATTAATTTTAATGTTCCCGCCTGCCGTCAAGTCTCTCCACAGCCTCCGTGGCTAAGTGCTTCACGGTTGGCATAGGTCCATAGGACGTTGATTCTTGCATGTAAAGAAAATGATCGTGTGTTAAAAGTGTCGTGTTTATCGTATAGATCAGTTTTTGCCCTTTTTGGGAATTTAACTAGAAATTAATAAAAAATTGCCTAATCCATACAGATAAATAAAATTGGAGTGTCTGTTTGGAATACTAAAATAACCGTTGCGATGTGTACACGGTACATACATATACCAATATATATTTTTTACAATTTTTGTCTGGACTTTCACTGGCAGATAGCTGATGTAATAAGGAGTAACTTAGGCATTTTTATTTTAGAAATTAATATAAATAAATTATTAAAAAAACTATTCCGCGCGTACGAAGTACATAATACATATCTATTATTATTTTGCTGTTTGCTATTTTACTTTGTTTATAGGCTATATAACATCACGTTACGACGAAATCAACGCGGGTGAAACCGCAGGTCACAGCTAGTTATCTCTATATTTAATCTTCCCGCTTTTTTCTGTATGTTGACATTAATCTCTAAGTAATTAATGCAACTTTTTGGGATATATCTCCAGCTTTAATTTTATGTTTTTCTTTTGATATGTCTGAATATTTATAAATAACTAAAGAAAACAGCAAAATATATCCCTTGATTGGCTCGTTCACACCTCTCGCTTGTTCACATCAACATCCTCTCCAGTTAATAAGCCACCTTGCGGATTTTATATTGCTGTTCATTAATTAACTGGTACTTCAAATAAATATCTTATGAGATGATTCTAGTATTTCATTTTTAAGTTAGTTTTAAATAGTTAACCGAATTAAAAAGTTATTAAAATTCAAATACAATCAATTTTTCTAACTGCTGGTTAGAAAAATTATTACTAAAAAGCTGGTTATAAAAACTGTCGATAAAATTGTGTAATTATTGTATTAAGGAATTATTCTAGCGCCTCGCAAAATAAACAATTAATTAAAGAATTTTTTTTAACGATTTACCATAATATTATTCACTGTCACGTTTATTGGTTGTCACGGTCAGTAGGTATATACAACATTCAACAGAGATTAAAGGCCACTGGGTTGTCTGGAAGAGATCTTTAAGTAGCATTAAAGCTTCCCGCGAAATGCGAACTTTTTACGTATTTTTTCTAAAAGTTTTGACAGTGTGATTTTCTAGTGTAACATCCTACTTGTTATTAATTAATCGCCAATAACAAATAGTAATTCAACATCATCAATCTAGTGTTCCGTTAATATTAACATAATCGATTTATCATTCGTTCTACGTAATTTATTCATATTGTTTTTACTTTCTTCATCAGTCGGCAATTCGACACTGTTTGCAGACTAAATTTGTATAATGTATTATTGTGTGGTTGGACTGGTTGTGATAGTATATCCTGATTGTAAAAGTGAAAAATTCTTGTTGGTATATAAAACCTACTACACACTAATAATTCAGATAAATGTAATAATTTAATCTTACCCGATTACGAAATATTATATTGCAAACGTTTATCATACACGCAACCCCAATGATGTCTTTGTTTCAATGAACTTAGGTCAGTGACCTCCTTTCAAAGTTCCCATGCACCAAGTTGTCATGTAAGCCTATTTGTTCGAAGTTCAAAATGCGATGATTGAATGACGATTATTACCACGGCACGGTACGCCGTTCGACTTATGCGATGAACTTAGTTCCTCCTGGAGCGTATAGGAATAGTAGAAGGGGAGCGCGGGAGGAAGGCCGCAGTCGTATCGGCGCGGCGCCGCGAGCCACCCGCTCCGCTCAGCAACGACATGGATTGGGGCATTCGCCGTAAGTTACCCGCTATCCGCTACGCACTGATCACTGTCCACTGCTCAATGCTAGGCAAGTTGGCGTTGAGTGGTTAAGTGCGGCGCCTTCATCGTCCCGGTCGCGAGCGTCCTAGTGATCGAGGCAGATAGTAAACAAACGCATGTGACTAGTGGTCGGACCGGTGTGCCCGCAGATGCCGGCTCCTGTGGTTGTGCTGGTATTTTTAACTCGTTTCGCAGTTCGATGCCCGTCGGTTCGACGAATCGATATGCATAATAACGTCCTTGGATTTTTTGTTTCGCGAATGTTGACAGTGTTTAAAGTTTCTTAGGATTGTTAAATATTATTACAATAACCCAACAGTAAGTCACAAACTTGTTTTGAACGTATCACGCATGACTTCGTTTTCTCTCTACGGCGAAACTTTCTAAGGGTATTGTCGTCGCCAATTAAAGGTCAAATTCTTTTTTGATGTTCAACCATTAAATGTGTTCTATTTGTTCGCCTCGATAAAAGCATTTTATGAGTTGATCGTAAAAGTTACTCTTACGAGTTGCGACATAAAGTAGGTTAAACCTTTATCGTAACCGCGAATCTATTGTTGGTGGTGACAAAACAATGTGATTGCCATTCCTCCATATTATAGCAAAATATGTATGGAATGTCGAAAGCCATCCAAGCACCGAGAATGTATGTGGTGACTTATTTTTTCTTGGAGAGGATAGGATACTTTTAAACATATTTTGCACATAATTCCACGTATTGGGTATTTGATAGGGTCATTTTATGCATATTATTATTTTCCCCTCCATTCCCGGAGTCATTTTTGAAAGTTGTCTAATGTCCTTTCGTCTGACTGTAAATGTCAAGGAGAGCGGGCACTTGGCCCAATAACCTGATAAAAGCTCTTAAGAAGACAGATAGCTGGTAATGTGTCGGGTCGGGCTTGGCGACAATCACAGCGAATTTGTATTTTACCCGCGCCCATGTGATGTAGGTACATATTATGTACACTTGTTTCATACATCTATGAATGTTTCACACAGCCTTTACCTTCGACCTTAGCTTTTTGTAACCTTTATTAAGAAATTACCAATGCAAGAACTACTACAAAAGTGATAATAATAAATCAATATAATTAGTGCATGGCAAAGACTGATTTTAAGAACTTATCTCTAAAACTGAGAAAGAAAATACCACTACTTTTTGGGTCCAGCTTAAGATTTTAATCTTGCGACTTCAAACGCTGTTTCCAAACAAGACATTTTCCTTTTCGTACAAAAGTACTTTAAGGAGGGTAAGTGTTCTAAAGCACTCATTCTACAAAATCTAATTTCAAGTGGCTTTTAGATCTCAATCTATTATATATTTATTAGAGGCTTGGCTTATAAAATGAAATAAAACACGAGTCTGATTAATCCTTACTAATAAATGCTAAAGTAACTGTCTGTCGCGCTTTCACGCCAAAACTACTGAACCGATTTAAATGAAATTGGGTACAAAGATAGTCTAGAGCCTAAGAAAGGAGTGGATGTTATATGTATGGAAGTTATATGGAAGTATATTAATTTATATGGCAAAACAACGTTTGCCGGTTCAGCTAGTACTTAATTAATATTAACTAACTGTTGTTTAAGAACATATACCTACGCTCCTTGCTTTTATGTAAGGAAGTATAAAAATATATTAACGGAATGGGCCGTAACTATTGTAGCAACGAGGCTCAGATACGGTATCAGAAGCAGAAAGAATTTTACAAATCCGATTTGTTAGGTACCTATTACCAGCGGTTGGCGAAGGTACAAGCAAATCTAGTTTAAAATTAAGTAGTCTTAATTATTAATAATACCAACAGTTATCTCACAATGAAAATCTTATCAATATCGATCCAGTCATGCCAATTACACGGAACCAATAGACGGAGAAAAAAATGAAAGAATTCAATTGTTAATTTATCGAAATTCTTTCTATTATGATATATGCATATTGACAAGATTTATTGTCTATTTTACATATTACATATTAGAAAACAATTCCTGATACATTTATTTAATTACTTGTTGTGCTCCGCGGTTTCACCCGCGTTTTTTTCTTAACGTGATGTTATATAGCCATAGAATCTTCGTTCTCTTAAATTTATACAAATTATAATGGTTTTTTTTTTAAATTATCCTGAGAGATAAGATCCCTAAGGATAATTTAAAAAGTTAAAACATGATGTCTTTTATTTTATGTGCAATGTATAATATCAACACAATTTTAAACTGAAGTTGAAAAATGGAATACTCGTACATATCTCTAAATTATCCTCCAGAAATACTACCCTATATGTTAATCAGAGCATATTCTATTTACGTGCTAAATTTCATTCAAATCCGTTCAGCCGTTTAAGCGTGATTGAGTCACAAACATCCTCACAAACTTTCGCGTTTGTAATATTAGTAGGATTAAGGGAATAGAAATGTAAAATGGACAAAATGTGACGAATTAGTTTGACCGCATTTTATTTGCAGAACGCTAAGCCCTTGGGGCTAAGCCATTGTTTCTGGGTCGCGACAGCGAGTTTACTTAACTGAGGAATTTAGCGTACAACTGACCTGTGCTCATAGTAGATAGATATATGATTTATAGTAGTATATGATAGTTGATACATAATAATAATAATTGGGACAACTCACATACATTGCTCTGATCCCAAATTAAGTAGCTGAAGCACTTGTGTCATGGTGATCAGAAACAACGAGGGTACCCCAATAAATACATATATAAGTTTATAAACAGCCAAGACTCTGAAACAAATATTCATGCTCATCACCCAAATAAATGCACCTATCGGGATTTGAACCCGGGATCTTTCGAAGGTAGGACCACTACCAATTGCGCCAATCGGTCGTCGATATATCCGCTATTATTTTCGAAATATTAAAGAAATCATATACATATAAGAATACTGAATAGTGCTTGATCATGTTCCTGATACATAGATACATACAATTCTATGCCTCTAACTGTCCACTTCGTTTAACTGCTACGCTCTTTAATTAATGTTCTATAGGTACACCGTCATCCAAAAGGTCACCTTTCCATAATAATTACTGAATATTGTTTTATTTCGTATCTACTGTACGCTTGTTTTAAAAGTTTTCCTTAAAACCTATACTATACTAATTATAAAGAGAGACAGGAGTCAGGCCTATCCTAGTGTGAGTTGTAATTTTTCGAAACATTGTAACATATATTTCATTCCATAGAAAGTTTGAAAGAAAACAAAGAATAAACTAGTAGCAAGGTCTTTATGTAGGTATAGTTAGTTTCAAACGGCAGCGGCGATGTAGTTGGATGACTGAACGACCCGACGTGTATTCCACTCGTAGTTTGAGGACGTGACGCGAAATTCAACTCGTCTGCCGCGACCGAACGCCGTCTTAATCACAATTCCCATTTGTCAAGGTTATTAACCTACTTGCATATACTGTAGTTGACTTTCGCTGGAGTTATGAAGGATTATTAGCTAACGCCAAACGCTTTGTGAAACTAAAAGAACTTTGAAACGTAATAGTTCTCGCAAGTTCTCGCAAGACCATTAGACGTCGACAATGCGACAGTAAACTAGTTATTATACAAAATAATAGCGCTTACAATATTGTTACAATCTATTGTTTATTTAATTAATAGATTTTAATTAATATATCGTTGATTCTGACTTCAGAGATTTTTAAGGAGATTGCGATGTGATTTCAATTTAATGAAATATAAATGATTTAATCTATCACTCGCAAATTTGTGCTGGCGCTCAGAAATGAACCTTATCAACGTACTAACTACCTGGCAACAAAATTTTATCCTAAAGGTCTTATTTACTCAGTCTATTGTATTTTTTTGTAATATAATTTTATTATGTATTATAATATTCTGAAACCTGCGTTTAGCGGCTTTATTTTATTGGAATTAGGTATGATAAATAACATATTCCATTCAGACTCAGTTAATTGTAAAAAAATGAAAAGTCGATTTGGTTTTGGAGTTTTTGTAGATTAATGTAATATAATATGAATCTAGAAATACGTGAAATGGATTCATATTATAGTCACAGTCTCAGTCACATTAGTGATAGAATTCTTTAAGAGAATGGGTCCCTGCTGGTTTTCAAGAACACACAAACTAATTTTCGCCTCGTCCCTTTAACTTAGGAACCAGAACACGTTCTACCTTTGGAAAGGTCACGAGTGGCCTCTACTATATTATTGTGTGATAGTTTCGGAGCAAACTTTCAATTTCACACTTATTTTTTTCTTACAATACCGTGAGTCGTGATATTGCATTGAGATTTCCTGTTAGATTTGATCTACTTAGTTATGCGAGCTTTCAATGAGAGCTTTTAGCTAGCATTTAGAGCTCCGTCTCATACTCAGTTTTCGTCATAATTCCTAAGTACTTTTGAAAGTTAACGTTGGTAGTTGAAATATTTTATCCGAAAAATACTAAAAATATGGCAATTTATCCACAGATCATACATTTGCAAGACATCCATATGCATGCAATACAGATTGCAGTGTCGAGTGAGCTTGAAACTTGATTCTTAAATCCATCGTAATTTTACCTAATAAATTATTCTGAAATTCGTTTTATGCTTCAAAATATTTTGTAATTAGATTACCTTTATCAGCTTCAATGATGACACAAATTATTAACTCAAAGTATTTATCATTCAACTCCCAATCTATTCAAATTAGCCTTTGCTTTGATGAGGAATCACGCGCGTTTATTAAAGGGTTTAAAAATGATAATAGGTTTTACAGAATATTTATATTATATTACTAGCGACCCGTCCTGGCTTTGCACAGGTATAAAACATATATAAAAACCTTCCTCTTTAATCATTCTATCTATTAAAAAAAACTGCATCAAAATCCGTTGCGTAGTTTTAAAGATTTAAGCATACAAAGGGATATAGGGGAAGAAAAAGCGACTTTGTTTTATACTATGTACATATATACATACCTACGAACGAATTCACACATCATGTATTAGAAATTAGATAGTAAATAATACCATGTACTACTTGAGACCAGTTTTTTAAAATACATATAACATGTACATAAGGTCGTCTCTGACAACTAGATACGTTCTATTTATCGGGCTGTATTCTTGCCATAATCTATACCTACAATATATATATAGCAAGCGACGAAATACCTCTATAAGCTGTCCTCTGTACGCGGTTACCATACAATGGTTACATGCCGCTCCTACGTACAGAAGAATCGTAGTGGCAAATCTGACCTGTATTTACATACTAAAATATTATACCTTGTGTAATTGTGTCTCACTGAACTATATCGTCTGGTTGTTCTTTATCAAATCTGTTTTCTTAAAAGTAAAATAGGTGTTTGTAACTTGTGGTGAATTAACAATAGATATTAGACATACTTATTTGTTGTTTTGGAAAATATTTTTTTTTTGTTTGTTTCCCTCCAAATGGTAGATACTTATATAAGACGCAACAAGTCGAAACATAGCCGACGTTTTTCGTCACGCAAGGACGGTAGAGCACGCAAAGTTATTAACTCCGGGTATAATCGACCGATTACACATGTCGTCCCTTTTATACTTTAATAAGAAGAAAGACGTTTTATTTCTGCCATATAAACGACACTGAATATAGGGCATTTTTTAAATTCTTAAGACTTTCTAACCCAAAAATGAATTCGCTGTTATGACTAAGTTCAAAATACCTATTCGTACTATGTTATAACATAATTACCTATGTATGTTATAACTTTGTTCATTTTATACGTTGAAGGCTTATTAGATCACAACACTTTAATAATTACAATATGTATAATGTAAGTAACATTTTCCCGTAGGTAAGTATATGGAAATTGAATTGAACATTGAATAGAAAAAATAATTTTCTTTAAGCGTTATTACACCCAATGAGTTATTTTTTAATATATTTAGAAAGAAATGTAGATACGTATCTAAAAAGATAGAACATATATGTAGAATCATTATGTTCACATAAATTAACACAAAATATTGTACACACTTCAAATAAAGTTCGCGTTCTCTTGGAAAAGTTGAGATATTTTTTCACGTGTCAAAATATAATTATTTAAAACATTTTTAATTGCTTTAACACGTAAAAACACTTATTCCAATTCTTAAGTAAAGAACACTTGTGTAATAATTTATTATTAAATATTTTTAATCCATTAATAAATATTACACCTCTTTTTCCGTTAGCGCGGACTTTCTATGATGTATATAATTAATGATTGTACTATACATAGTACGTTATTGCAATGGATTGACCTGTATTCGACAGATTAATTATTCTGTGGAAAAACGATTACGGCTAACCAAACCTCTTTCGAGGTATTCATATTATATGCTCCACATTAATTAATTAATTATTCACACTGCGCTTATTCAAAATTGGTAGTGCTCCTGCCTTCTGTATCAAAAGGTCCCGGGTTCGAATCCCATTAATTTGTGTGATGAGCACGAATGTTTGTTTCCGAGTCTTTATCCTTGTTGTTTCTGATTACCATAATATAAGTGCTTTAGCTACTTACTTTGAGATCAGAGCAATGTATGTGAGTTGTCCCAATTAAAAAAATAAAAATACTTGAAAGCTGACTTATACTAAATGACTTAGTAATTTGTATAATTATGCACATTTGGGGCAGCGATGCCAACATGGGGATTTTTCCTCCAAGTTTAGGGGGAAACAAGACGTCCAGGGGATTTTTTAGGGGGTAAATTATTCAACATTTTTTTTTAAACGCACAACTACAATTTATATTAAGCTAAATTCAAGTTTAACTTCAAATTATTAAGATAAATTCAAATTTAGCTTAGGTATAATATTAAGCTAAATTTAAAGAAAGAAAAGTTAAGAAATAAAAAATAAAAATCGTTTAATTTGATTGTTATCAATGTAAATGTGTAAAATGCATCCGCATAAATACAACAGCTGTTTGATACTGCTTGAATGTATTTTTAATTTATATTTGAAATTACCTCTCTAACCGGGTGTGCCAAAATATTAAGGGTTTTTAATCGATATTTTGGGGGATTTGAAGTTGGTCGTAGGGGGAACATTCTGTAGGAGTTGCCAGTTGGCATCACTGTTTTTGGGCGAAGCGAGCAATAATGTTTCAATAACATTTACTATCTCCTATCTTCTAATATTATTGACTTCACATCACGATTGACACAACTACAAATTGTTATCAAAAGCTTGTGAACGTTTGAAGGTTAAGCAATATGCTGAAATTTTAATGTCGATTGTTTGCGATGACGTATGTCGGAAGCGAGCGCAATTAGGTAAACCGGCAGTTCGAAACCACCATATTGAAATGGTCTTCAACAACTCGGTGACATCAAGATCAAGATACGGTAAAAGGGAATTATTACTTGGTAAACCTTTCCTTTCATGTCCATTATCTACTTGACCTTGTGAATGTCGTGTGCATGCTACATACGACCTTAATCATTTGTAATCTATTAAAATTAATTTAAGTTATGGAACTTTCAATGTCAACTTCATAGCAATTACACGAGGTTTTTCGTGTTACTTAATATTTTAACTTCTATGTTGTTATTGTTAGAGGTAATAACAATTGTTCTATTGAATAAATTACAAAAAATATAATAAATATTATTACCCTGAATCGAGAAAAGGAAGCTTTCTACAATTTTTGCATTTATTTTACAATTTAAATATTGACTGAATTATATCGTATATAGATTCGATGAAGAGATGCCATAGTAAAGGTACCAGGCACTTTTTATCCCATTTTTGTTCTTTTTAATCCCCGTCGTAAAAAAAGCGTACTTACTACTAAGTGTATTTATAATAATAAGTAAGTATCTGTGTGTCTGTTTCGGCATCGTAGCTCCTAAATGAATGGATCCCTTGTACAACTTATGGGAATGTGAAGCATTATATAATTAATTATATTTCCTTTTGGTTTAGTAAATTGTTGTAACACCTATACCGTAGTCCGTAAACTTCAAGAAGCAGGTAAATTGCCACATACTAGGCAAGCGTGCTTCCCCATCAGGCTTCATCACCAGTTAACATCTGTTTAGTTTTTAATAAAAAACTTAACGTAAAAATATCCGGTCGTTTCTAAGTGTCGATGTCTGGCTAGACAGAGCGACACGCGACGCTAATGATGTTGACACTAGAGATGCTCGTTGGGCGACGCGTCGTCTGCAAGAGCTCGGCGACCAGGGCTGGCTGTGGGCGTGGGTGCACTTCAATAAGTGCACTTTAGCTTGTAGCCTATAGGTACAACTACAAAGTGCAATAGTATAACGAGTCGACTCTCGCAACAGGGTTAGGCAATATCATCAATGTCTTTATCGTTATCACCACAGTTCTTTGTTTTGTTAGTAACTTTGATTCAGAAAAAACACACCTCTTTTCGTGAAATGTAGTATCATTTTTAAGTTTAAAAGCGACATGATTAAGGATTTAGACAGGATCATATAGAGAAAAGTCTGGATAGACTACATAAGTATTTGAGACATTTTTTTACATGTTAACTACATATAGTCGTTCTTCTCCTTTACTTGTAACAGAATTGAGTTGATGTAATTGTTCTTCAGGCTCCATAATGTTTCACGTGCGCCGGCGGCCATCCGAGGCACAGCCGCGGAGGCGTAAGAAGAAGGCAAGTGGTGGCGCGGGCGCAAGACCTGGTGCTGATCCTATGCTCATAGAAGTCACGCCGGACGGCACCGCACTCGAAAATGGACGTAGGCTACGCATCACTGATGTCGTCGAGGTATGTATTTGAGAACACGGTGCAATTGAACTGAAACTAACCATTGATAAAACTTAATCAGTAAAAGCGCAGAAATGTGAGGCTCTTTTTGGCTTTCATGCAAAAATGCATAAACAATCTTATAGCAAATGCATAACTACTACTATGTGGCCACCTTTTATATTATATATTAACAGTTAATATATTTATAAACCACATTACTAAAGTGGTCTATGTTTTTACGAAATAACATTTTGTAAATGATTTTATTACAATGTTTTACTGAGATTATATATTTATTACTTACTTTACGTAATAACAATTGTAGGTTGTGATATTCCTTAGGCACATAAAATAAGCGTTATACTGTATCCATGTAATATCGCTTCTTAAATACTTAATCTCTTGTTTCACGTACATATCTGTTAAGTTAATTGATTCACAACTCCCGGAATCCATCTTCACATTTAGCCAACGAGTATTAAATTTCCCAACGAAGCGCAATGCGGTACTGAAATCAAATTTTACTTTACTTGCAAAATTATTTGCTCTGCAGAAAATTTTTCGACATAAGTGTTGCGTTTAAAATAATTTCCTTATTGCATAAACATACACATTTTTTACAGGCCATAAATATACAAAGTCATTCAAATTTACCGGTCTTCTTAGACATTCCTCCACCATCATATTGGCTCTAAAGACAAAATAATTCGCGTATTAGTGTTCCTGATTAACATATTGTAGCCATTTATTTTTCGTTTGCGTCGAATATCAAATAAAGCATCGTCTGCGGTTGATTTTTCAAAACATAGTGACGTTTGAAGAGGGATGAAAAGGGCTTAAAGCTTTCATTACGAGTAGGTTCGAGTATATCACCTATCTTAAGAGCCAAAATCTGCGCGGTTTTGAATAAAATTTTTGTTCGGAAAACAAATGGCCTGTGATGGAATTACGTGTTATTACAATTGAATCATAATTTTTGAAGTGAAAACTTTTTGACGACCGATTGGCGCAATTGGTAGTGCTCCTGCCTTCTGCATCGAAAGGTCCCGGGTTCGAGTCCCGGTAGGTGCATTATTTATTTGTGTGATGAGCACGAATAAATAAAATAAAACTGCAGCTAAAGTTTATATCATGCAAATCTTTAATCTGCTGCTTTTATCAGCAGCTTAGAAATACATTTTAACTGAAAACTGGGTCGTTACAAATTTAAAATATTATATATGAAATACTATAGATAGTAAGAATTTCAAATAGAATATTTTTAATTATAGAGAACAAACTATTGTCTATAAGAGTATAGAATTACAGATATATACTATTGGTTTTTATATTTTAATCTGTGTTTTATGAAACATTAATAATGTGGATTGTTTAATTTAATTGATATAATTGAAAATGTAAGTTTTCTTTGTCTTTTGCAATAAAGTAAATTGCTAAGCTAACAAAGCTCCACCAAATCAAATTATATCCACACTAATCTGATGGGCGATGGCGGCGAGACGGACGCGGGTTAATGATGGAAATAAAGCTTTTGAAGATGGACTATTATTTTTCAAATATAAAGGTCCTTGAAAAAAAAACGCGTCTAAAATAAAAAATATTTATTACTATTATAATATATAAATAATTAAATATAAATGTTATGTTTTGTTATTGTTGATTCACGTGAAAGACTTGTAATTTTAGGTTGGCTCTGGCAATGGCATGTCACTGCAGCTGTATGGGCCATCGATACAGTCGCGGCACTGCGTACTTGCGCCAGCCGAGGGTGGCGGGTACTCCGTCACACCTCTGCACACCGATGCACACGTCTACGTCAATGGACGACGGACTATGCACAGCGCTAAATTACAGGTATAAGCTCATTTTTGTGAACGTAACGCAGCTTTTAGCCCTACAAGCGTTAAGGCTCATCGCGGCTTTGTTTGTCAAATTATACCTCTGCCAAGAGATTGCTACGACATGTCATACTTTTCATATTACTCCTTTTCATAAGAACTATATAATACTTTGACCGCTTCCATGGTCTAATGGTTAGCGCGTAAGCGTTACAACCTGGGTTCGATTCCTGGTGGAGATAAAAAAGAACTCGCTCTGGCAGGGCATAGAAGACTGATCACCTACTTACCCCTAAAGAAAAATCTATCAGCGAAACAGATGTGAAATGCATCTGCCCCATACCCCACTAGGGGACACGGAACTTCACTACTATATTATACTCTATTATTAACTTTTTCACCAAACTCCAGCACGGTTGACGCGGCTTCCATCTTACAGCATTACCAATTTATATGCAAATGAGGTATCTAAAGTTTGATTAAGCAATTCACCGGGTTCTGAGTCTACACAAAACATCCAGTAAAATTTTGGAATTTTTCAAACTACGACTTTTTCATTTGTAATTTTAAATAGATTTACAATATGTGGCAATGTAAATTTGTTCGCATACAAGGGTGGTTTAAATGATTAATGCCAATGGACGAGACCGAGGGATCCGAGGCTGCTGCTTTCTGAAATATTCTGTAAACAGTATAGATATTGACAACATAGATTTACAAACAGACACTAAAACAATATTAATGTTATATTAAAACATCTGTTTTAAGATAAGAGACATTTTTATGTATGATGTAATGATAATGATTTCTTTAAAAAATTTTATAGCACGGCTTCCTACTAAAATTTGGGCGAGTCTCGACCTTTCGTTTCGTCGATCCGGCGCAAGAAAACTTGATGAATCGAAACCTTTCACAATCGCAACACTACGGCTCGGGCTCCATATACGAGAGGTACGGCGATAAATACCCTAATGGTCTGGTCAGACAGCGGGCGGATCGGGACCGCAAAAGGTCTCTGATAGGTCAAACGCCACGATGTGTCGTCCTTTGTGTGACCTCTATAGTAATTGGTACATTAGATCGCGCCAGCGTCACGACCCGCCTGCTGTCTGACCAGACCATAAATTGGTAACTTAGTAATTGATGTTAGTTCTAGAAGTGTAGATGTCACCTTTAAACTTTAATTCTTGCAACCTAGATCCATGACACCATGAACACAATATTCAATGTAACAAAGCTTGTTATGTTTGTCATCTATCATTGTTTCTTTTGCATGTTTGTCACTGGCTCACGACATACGCTTGTTCATAAACGTTAGATCGAACGCGGACAGCGGAGCAATGTCACCGACGTCGATGGCCTCACACCAGCAGGAACATCTCGATGCGAATGCGAATGATGCGGAGTATCCCACGGCCGTGAGCCCCGCCTCACCTTCCCTTCACGACAACTACCCGTACCCCAATGATGCGCCATACAACAACAACACTCTAAAAATGGACGACGAGTCGCTAGTGATGTCACCTCACACGAACGACTCTAAAGAAGAATACGGCCGCGACGAGCACGAGCACTCCAACCGTTCTAATTACAAGGACAACTATGAGACCACATTTGATTTGGACGGCAATGTCGAAACGAAGAGTATCTGCAGCGCCAAAAGCGGTGGGTCCGGACACGACCACAGGTACTTTACTGCATCTTCTATTATTTCGCATCGTTGTATTTTTCTTTTGTTTATGTTTGCTTATCTAAATGTTAGACAAAGCTTGAATGCTTATTAGACATAGTTATTTTAGATGTTTATATGTAAATAGAATGTATACACGAAGAACCACATATCAATAACAAGAATTGTACTCGTGTTGTACTCAAATAATAATTAAATGAAAAATAAAAAAGTAATTTTAAGTTTCATAAAAATCAGGTTAATTAAAAAGTACAAATACATTTTAAATTGTATAATTAACATTTATTTACTTAACACTATATAGAAACGGTAGCGGTTGGCGGGCAGGACAAGAAGCGATCCTACCAGCTGTTTTAGAGTTTCCAGAAGCTGGGCAGGCACAGTTTCTTTCCGCTGTCATCACTCGACTAGACCCTCATGCACCAGCGTTCAAACTAGCCCCAGTTTACACTTTGTATTTATGTGCCAGGTATGAATTTTTTTTAAGACCGCTCAAAATTGCGTTGATAATACAACGCATATAACTACCCTATCTCAGAACAGATACGCACCATTTATTACCATTACCATACCATTTGTAATTTTGTTTATTAAATAATTTATAAATTTTTTAAAAACAATTTGCAATATTTTTATTTTATTTTTTATTTAAAATGAATTTATTAAGATAAGAAATCACTGTGGAGGAGAATTTTCTGATTTAATATCTGTTTTTGTTTCTAATATTAACATATTATCCTGTATGTCTTGCCCACATTTTTCAAACTATTTTACGCAGGCAATTATCAATCTTCTAGGTCTACCAATCTTAAGATAACTAGAAAGAATTAGCTTGAAGGTTAGCCTGATTTATTGTATATTTTTTCAGATACCGCGCTTCGACTCATTACCGACCTGAGTTGACGCCGACGGAGCGAGCCCACAAACTGACGGCTTTCCTGCATCATGTCGCCACACTCATACATGCCACTGTTCAGGTATATCATTTTGACGCCCTCACGTACGCCGGCCACGTTGCTCTTGTCAACAGAGGTGTCATAGCTTCCATGGTGATGGAAGTGCAGGTTTTTCTAGATCTAGATCATGAAGTTCATGCGAAGAGGCAAGATCGTCTTAAGAAAGGAGTCATATTGTAAAAGTTATACAATGGTCTCATGAAAGACGTTTTATTATGCGTAAAACAATAATAAAACGTTTTAAATTATGTTGATATTAAAAATTTAGTTTTGAAAAAAAAAAAAGATTATAATTAATACATTCGAGTTGGGTAAGAACCATGTCATCTTTAATATCCTTACTAATAGTGTAAATGCGTAACTCTGTCCGTGTGTGTTACGCTTTCACGTTTAAACCACTCAACAGATTTTGATAGAATTTAGTGTAGAATTAAAATAATAATTTAAAAATGGAATTATTTACACTGTTTGATATATAAAAGGTAATTGATGTTTGAGAGCGTGCGACGACGATCTACATATAAATCACGGTTTGAACCCCAATTATTACTACAGCCTGCGGCGCCTTTATAAAATTTAAAATATGGCTGCATGAGCAAAACATGTCTTTGGCTCAGAAATCTTACTTTGATAATCACACTACTGTTATGTAGTAATGTATGCCGTAAACTTAATTTTATTCAGTTAGCAGTTCGTTTAGTGTAAAAAGTACAATTATTGAAGTATCGATAATTACAGGAGCGGTGTTCAGATTCAGCGGCGCAAGCGTTTTGGATGGCAAATGCTAGTGAGCTGCTTCATTTCCTTAAGAGTGACCGACACATTTCGTCCTTCTCCACGCAAGCACAGGACCTGCTACCCACCACTGTGCAAAACGCCTTCAGGTATTTAGAGATTGATACTAAGTTACTGTAGGTGCAGAATTTGAAATAAATTCTTGTGGAGACTTGAATCCTTGGTTGATTTAAGTACATTTACAACAGGACTCCATGGAAGGCCTGTTCAATCTAAAAGTCTATGAAGCACAGTAAATAAAATGAAATCTCGTAACCTAAGAGGTAGACTTTCTTGCATCTATTTCATATCTTAGTAGCTTTTTCTGGTTTCATCATTACAAATAAAAGTTATACATAAATAATTAAATTTCGATTTTGCAACTATGTAAATTTTTTTTTCATCTACTGAAAGAGTTACGTTTAGTTTTTTTTTCGGTTATTTTGTCTGTTTCTGGCAGCAGTCTTACACGGCTATATAATTGTGGAATTACAGCAACCTCGTATCGTGTTTCGCTGAGGAGTTGCGGGTGGCGGCGGCGGGCCTGGCGCGTGGCGGCGGCGACGACACCGAGGCGACGGCGCCCGTGCTGCAGGCGCTGGCCGCTGCGATGGTGCTGCTGCGCCGATGCCGCGTCAACGCTGCGCTAACCATTCAGCTCTTCTCGCACCTCTTCCACTTTATCAACGCCATCGCCTTCAACAAGGTGCGTTTCTGCAATTATTAACTATGCCTTAACTTAATTGAAACTGAGTTTTTATCGATTTTAAATGTGTATAAATTCAAATAAACATCATGATCAATGACATTTTTGGGGGTTTTAGATACATTTTAATTCTTCATAAAAGTAGACACGTGAATTAGTTGTGAAAGGAACTTAAAATATATTTTCAGCTTGTGTCTGAACCAAGCAACATAAGCCCGCGGTGGGGTGCCTCTTTATCAGCTCGCCTGGCATTGCTCGCCGCCTGGGCCGAGAGACAGGGATTGGAGCTAGCTGCCGATTGCCACTTGGCTCGAACTCACAGAGCAGGTTAGCGTCTTATCCATTATTATTTTTTACAGGAGCTGAGTGTACCCAATTGTACCAATTATTATCCGGCATAAACAATAAATTTTCTTTTCATATTTCAAATGTCGAATATCTATTGCTCGCCATTAGTTATTGTTGATATTATTATAAATTATATAATATTGTTATAAATCTAAATAATAATACCTTTTTCTAGCTCGTCTAATCCAGGGCGAGTACCGCACGGCGGAGGAGGTTCGAGCAGCGTTGGCCGCGTGCTTTAAGCTCAACTCGGTTCAAGTAAGGGCGTTGCTTTCACCTTTACTGCCTCCTGACCTCGTAGAAGTGGCCGTGACCCATGCCCGCGCCTTGGCTGACGAGCTGTACCGCGCTGACGGGAGAGAGGTATAGTAAACGTTGTATGCTTATTATATTTTTAGACAACTGTATTTTATGTTCAACAAACGTTTTACATAAAGATTAAGTCTTTTTTTTGACTTTGACTTTTGACTTAAAGTAAACATAGATAATATTTTTATTTTATTTTATATTTTTTATTTTTTGATTTATATATGGTATTATGTCTACATAATACATTCCAATAGTGCAGTCTTTGGAATATAAATATTTCAACACATTAAAATCAATATTTGTAAATTATTTAAAAGATGGGTTATAGTATTCTCTAATTGTAATGCTTTGTAAAATATTTTTATAAAGATTTAGAAATAGTTACAGATAAAAACTATACGCGGTCTTGTTTATGAATTGAGACTTAAGTAAAGTGGATTTAGTATGAAGTGGATTATCCAAGTTATTTTGTTAAATGTACAGATAAGGCTTGAGGAAAACGAATGGTTGGGTGCGGCGTTGCTTATTCCCGGCGACGGCTTCAGCGCAGAAGTGGTCCGAGGTGTTCCACCTGGCCTGGCCGAGTTCGTGGCGCCGTTACAGCGGGGCGGTCTTTGCCGTTTGGCTCCACAACCTCACGCTGTAGGCTTGTGGACCGTCTACATGCATTCGCACGCCGCGCCGCCTCGACGCCCCCCGGACCCCACACCGCAAATCATACAACTCCACAAGAATTCCAACGGCATGGGGCTCAGTATCGTCGCTGCCAAGGTACCGCCCCACAGTCATACTTCTTTGTTGGTAGCCGGATTATCCATGTAATTTTTGAATGATGTAAATCATTACACATTATAAATCAAAATACGAACTTTTAAAATTTATGAGTTATTTATGTTTGTATAAGACCGCCTCCTTGGCCTAGTGGTAAGCGCGAAAGCGTTACAACCGGGAGGTTCTGGGTTCGATTCCCGGTGGAGATAATAAATAAAAAAATACTCGGTCTGGAGGCTGATCACCTACTTGCCCCTAAAGAAAAAATCGATCAGTGAAACAGATGTAAAATGCATCTGCCATATTTTGACATTTAGCCATAACATTTCAAGTTTAAATATCATTTTTATCCGACCTTCAGAAAGAGGCAAGATTAAAGTGGGTTTTTGTAACATAATATGCAGCAATAATCTGTAATATTTATACTGCGACTACAACAAAAAACAGCAATGTTATATGTTCATTTTTAGCTCACGACAATAATTTTTTCTTTGTTTGTTACAACAGTTCAAAAGTTCTATATCACTAAGAAGATTTTACTCTATATAATATAAAATCGCCATCTACTATGTTATATGCAGGGCGCTGGACAAAGCAAGCTGGGCATCTACATAAAATCGGTGGTGGCGGGGGGCGCAGCAGCGGCTGACGGACGACTCGCGGCCGGTGACCAGCTGTTATCCGTTGACGGACACTCGCTCGTCGGCATCTCTCAGGAAAATGTATGTCAATTGTATCTGATTTAAAATTAATCAGTTTATTTAGTTTCTTTTTCAAATATCTTAAATAAATTGTTTTGTAAACAGTAGAGAGAGAGAGAGAGAGAGAGAGAGAGAGTGAGTATATATTTACAAAAAAATGGCAATCAAATAAATTTCACATCAGTTTTTAAAATGAAGTTTTGTTTTTCAGTAGAATAGAGTCGGTATTCGTTAGTGTGTACATTTTAAGTATGTATAAATGATAGGAGAAAAGTCAATATCATTCCTATTACAATTATTCACTATTGTTACAGGCAGCAGAGTATTTAGTTAGAACAGGACCCATTGTAACGCTGGAAGTAGCCAAACAAGGCGCTGTATTGCACGGCCTCGCGACTTTACTGCACCAGCCCACATATACACAACAACGATCGGGTAAGTTAATATAACTTAATTTACGTAAGCCTAACATATAATGTAATATTATTTGATTTCTTCCTCTAGATGATGAAATTCCATACGAGGATCGCGTGCGTCGAAACTCAGGCACGTTCATCAACCCGCACCCGGCTTTGCTAAAGCCAACGTCGCCACTCTCGGAACTGGCCATTGCAGGCAAACTATTACTGCTGTATTCTATTGTGGATTTGTTTTGCGATTTCGTTTCAGTTCACTTTTAATTGTTGACTTCAATATCGAGACACTATGTTTTTTTTTGTTTTTTTTTTCAGCTTGGTCAATATCTTCATAAAGCTATCGCTTGTTAATTCAGGAAGAATTTATAATTGCAGGATACGGTGGTCGTCGGCCTTACCATGACATATGTCATCTTCTCAGAAATGTAATATCATCCGAGTCTAGTACGACAGACGACAGTGAAGAAATATTATCACATTACCATGGTTCCATACCTAGGCTTATAATAACGTTAGATAGGGAAAATAATCAGTTGCAGGACGATTTATCGCCAGAAACACCCAGTTGTTCCGCTGAACTAACTTGTGGCCCAGACACCCACAGACAAATCCCTATATTCACGTTTACGTGTGATGAAGATGACGTGGATACTAAAGATTTATCAGAAAACATACACGTCCCACATGAAGTTCCCCCTCCGGTTCCTGAACCTCCTGTAAACTACGATCAATGTAGTGATAATGGAGAAGTTATATCTCTTCCACCTGAAATGAAACCAATTAATACTAAGCTTATGTTAGATCTATGTAATCCACGAGTTAAAGAGGAATGCTACTCGCGCAGGTGTACAAGTGTTGGCGACTGCGTGAGTGCATGTGAATGTTGTCGCACACCGCAACCAGAGACACCGCAGATACCATACATCGATGAACCTAACTGCGAGCCAGTCATCTTCGAGAAGGATGCTGTTAATAAAAAAATCGCAACGCCAAAAATACGTAGAATACTTCCATCGCTATCACTCGATAAATCAGAGGGGAAAAAACCAGCCACTGCTGACGCAATGTGTCAAACGCCTCCTTCACCGTCTGAAATGGAACCGAATCCTATTATCTCAGTGAGAGCGGCTCGTCAAAAGTCAAAACATAAATTCAGCGACGAATTTAGAAATTTACAAGACGTTCACTGTAGATTGAAAAGAACCATTTTCAATATGACCAAATCATTGTCAAGTAAATCTGAAGAAACGGAAGATACTTCAACACAGTCAGTAAAGGAACATGATATCAATGAAAAAAAAGTATTTTTTTCTCGAAAATTTTCAGAAAATGTTTGCGTGAAACCTGACGAAAGGAAACAAATATTAGGAGTCGTTGAAAAAAAAACTTGGAAATCTCCTGATGAATACCGTCCTGCCTTTGGGAAAGTCAAAGCTTTGACGAAACGTTTTAATGAAATCAATCTCACTTACAGTGTAAAAAACTATAAAAGAAACTGCCAATCCAGCCCTAACCTAAGCATTCGCCCGGAAATGTCACCGAAGCATAAACTGAGCTTACCTGTCAGCACAAGTTTGGGCGATATACAATATGCGCAGAGTAAAGCTGATAAGAGTGAAAGTACAAGTAAAATGTCGGAGGAAGAAGTTAGGAGTATCTTGATACAGTTAGAAGACTGGTCGAAATTTGGTTCACGTGGAAGTGAGGATACACTCGCACAGGGAAATGAATTTGAGTTGCCAAATCTACCTTCTGAAGATCACACAGAAACAAATGCCTCGATTAATGGAAGTCTTATCTTCAATGAAATTGATAAAAAGCCAAAGATCATTACCCTGGATAATATAAAGTTAAAAACGAAGAAGTGTAGTGCCGTTTCTCCGATGAAACTTAGTAAAGATTCTTGTATAACGGAAAGTACAGAAGACTGGGATAGATCGAGTGAACCTAGAATAGTTGGGGTAATTCGTCGATCGCACTTGTCATCTTCTGATGTATCGACGTGTCGAAAGTCGGAAGACACCGCGTGGAGCGCGGCGTTGGCGCAGAGCTGTCCCGAGCTGAGCGCCAGCGACAGGTGCCTCAGCTGTCCTACGTCCTTGCTTCTGTCGACCGACACCAGCTCTCGTAAGACCTCCCCCCACAGCGCATGAGATAGGTGTGTTGCTGCCCGCACCGTTACGCAACCGTTATATTTGTATAATATATAGTTTCTTTTTTATAGTTCAGAAATATCTCTTATTTTTAGCAAGTATTTGTCTTTATTTTTGAACTAGGTTCGCCTTAACGTTTTGCACATTTCTTTTATTTTTAAATTATTGAATTTGATTATTAATGGTTCACATGGGGGTGTATTTACAGATTTGCTTTCAATGTTCACTTTGTACAATTACATGTGTCGTATTTTGACAACCCAATAGAATATGTACCATTACTGCATGTGCACTGACGACGAGGTTTTATAATTCTTTTTTTTTTTATTAACCACGCTTACTCGCATTGCCTGTAAAGATATTCATTCCTCTTTTAGATTGTCTTACCTAAAAAACATTCACATTTGCGTAAACCGCATGTTTATCATAAAAATTTAAATCACGAGTAGACTCAAACAGTGAAAAACAATGTGATTTATTTTCTCTAGAATGCAGCTACAATTTTTAATCATGTATATAGAGATTTGATAAGATTAAAGTATTCTAAATACTTTGTTTGTGTGCCAGGTACAGGTGCGAGTGGTGGAAGTGGTGCGGGTGGTGCACGACGTGCTTCAGAGCGCGACCTGCCGTCGCGTCTGGCGGCGGAACCTGTGAAACCGAGCAAGAGTACGCCAGCATTACACCAAGCTGCTGTGGGTCCGCAGCCCGCACACGCCGCTCACCCTGCGCCCGCACATCATCATTACACGTACTTATCACGACTTTTAAATAAATAAATCTTTTTATATCCTGATACCTATTGAATTTACAACAGAGTAAATATGGACCGTCGCCCTTTACTACTGATTGTTTATCAACAATTTATCAATGTAAAAAAGAAATCGTGCATTATGTATTTTAAAAACTTTTACAAAGTACATATTCGTGGAAAAAAAAGAGATGTTGGCTGTGATTTTGAAAAGAGAAGATCTTTTTATGAAGATTTTAGGGTTTTAAATTAAAAAAAATCACTTGATCACACATCTTGTTATTTGGTCGACTTTATTGAATTCATAAAAAAAATATCAAAAAATTTGCTGAGTGTGATTTTAAAAAAATATTTTGAAATCGGAATTTTACTTCAGCGGGGCGCTAAGCCCGGGTGGGCAGACGGCGGCGAACAACTCGTGGGCGAGCAAGTCTCGCAGCAGCCACAACTTGTCCACACCGCACGCAGACTCCTTCTACCAGAACCTTTCTTCGGTACACGACAAACAAGATAGGTATGTTTATTTTGTTTTATACACTAGTCGTGCCGTCAGCGGCTACTAATTAATAAGATTATTATCTCCTTCTTAATATAGATTAATTAATTATGTATACATTTTAGTAGATGGTCATCTCTTCGGTCGTCCGGCAGCGGGAGACCGCAATCAGCCCACTTCAATGCCCAGGAACACAACCCAGAACTTAACCCCGCGCTACACCAACATCAGGTAACCTTTTTTCCTATTCACTTATTTTTTTAAAAGTATAATTTTATGAGCTTTTGTTTTTTTCATAAATTATTATCATTTAGAGGATGTAAATAAATGTTTATCCAATTTTTTCAGATAAATCAAGCGAATGCGCGTGCAGCAAAACTGGCTGAAATGTCGGAGGAAGTGACGCGACGGCAACAACTTCAACAGCAGCATCTACAACAACAGCAACAACAACAGATGTATCATAAACCTGTGATGCCTCAAATGTATGTACACACGGGGTATGGACCATCGCCGACGGGATATAATTCACCGCAAATGGCGAACCAGTCACCTCAAGGTCTCGCTCTTCAAAATCAGCAAGGATCAATGCACGGGCTTCAAAACGCGCCAGGCTCGATGCATGGCCTTCAAAACATTCAAGGTTCGATGCAGGGCTTGCAAGCCCTCAGTCCCCAAAACCAGCAGCCTTCCCCGCAGCTCCACGGGTCTCAGTATTTGCACCAAAGCTCGGCCACGCCCTACCACACTCAACACGGACAGCCACAACGGTAACTCTTTCATTCAATTGTTATATTTCTATTATTATACATCGCCTTCATAGATAAGTGCATACAGCAATTCATATTCGTAGTTGTATTATTATTATGGTTAACATATGATATAATGATTTTGCTGTCATATTTTTTTGATACTCCAGTTATGAGTGGCCTCAGGCTGGTCCTCCATCTCCCCAGCGGACGCAACCTCCCGTAGCCCCTAAGCCGCAGGGCTCCAGGAGGTCAGAAGTCGACATGGACGATATCAGCCAGCACTCGCAACAGTCACATAACATGACAACCTTACAACCTGACGAAGGTAAATAACCATTGAACACTATCTAAATCAAAATTGAGTTCAAATTTTTTACAATGTTTGACAAAGGTGTCGATGATAGCTGCAAAAATTAAAAACTGTGGCGCAGCTACAATAAATAAATAAAAAACAATATAATATGAAATTATTGAAAAAATTATCTAAAATAATTTTCTTATGGCTTGTACTTCTTCCATAAAAAAAAAATCTTTTCTATTTCTTTTTAATAAAAATCTTATTACAGAGCAATACGTAGCGAGTGCTCTGGAGCCGCCGGCTGTCTCGGTGTACGGTTCGGGCGGAGGGAGCGGGACAAGGCCTGAGCCCGCTCACAACCCTTGGCAGCGTGAAGAACGCGAGCGACAGGCTGAGGCACGTCGAGCCGCCGCACGGGCTCGCAGGTAAGCCCTGAACTCTAACGCACCTAGGTTAATATTTAGCATTAATCGGAAACGGATTGCCTAGGACTAACTCAATAATGCCGTCATGGATAATCTGGATTGTGTTCCACACCACAGTAATATTTTTATAAATTCTTTGTTTATTGGACATAACATTAACTTATACTAGTTTAATAATGTGAATTGTGTAGTATCTTAAGTTTAATAAATAATAGTTGAACAATATAATGATAGTATCTTATAATGAGTTCTCATATTAGGGATGCCGCGATAGCCCAGCTGGTGTCGCTGGGGTCATCGCGTACCCCTGTTCAAAACCAGCAACTACGTGCACTACAGCTCGAGAGGGACTTCGAACGACGCGCCACGCAGCACGAAATGGTAATTACTATAAACAATGAATAATTGAATTTTATAGCAACGCATACACCAATATGCTAGTTGTCTATCCTGAGAATTCGAATTGGGACTTTAAAATGGGATTTAAGAAATGTAAATAGCTGTAACGTCTGTGTATAATTTGAATATTAGTAGTAAGAATAGTGGTAGTCTATAGTCAATGAAAATCTGTATAAATAAATTAGGAAATAAACTGCACTAAAATGTGTCGTTAATTAATATTTATTCGGTTGTATTAGTGTAAATGCCCATTTGTTAGCCGATTTTCTAAAACAAAATCATTTTACTAGGACGAAGGTGGTAACGAAGAGGGCAGTCCAGAAGATGACAGTCCTTCCACTGACCCAATGATGATGGAACAGGAAAGGGAATTAAGGTCATCTCACGGAATACAGATGGCCCAGCAGCCACATGCGCCCAAATCCATACTGAAGACTAACACCAGAACTGAAATTGCTAATGGATACCATACCCATGTTGTACGTAAAACTCTTGTCGTATCAAAGTTTTTAACAAAAAAATCAGTTTTCCTAAATTAGAATAATATTTTAGGAAAAATTAAAACAATCAGAATTGCCATTTATTCCGCGATGTAGGTTAAAAGTAAATTCCCGTAACCCCTAGTGGGGCATGGGGCAGACAAATTGCTGTATCTGTTTCACAAATCATTTTCTTTACGGGCAAGTAGGTGATCAGCCTTCTGTGCCTGTCCATCCGAAACATTCATGTGCTACCCCGGGATTCGATCCCAAGACCTCCGGCGTGTCACGCAGATGCTTAAATCACTTAGCTACAGAGGCGGTTACACACACACAAAACATAACTGTGTACCCTTTATTCCAATATACTCTCCGAAGTTTTGTCGTGAATGTCGTTTTGAATTCGTCGTGAAAAACAAAACATACGAAAAGGAAATAATATAACAGTACATAGTTGGTAGGTTCTCAATATACTATACAACTAGTAAACAATGATCACAGTAACAGCAACACGTTTTCCGAAAAATGATAGATATATATTTTTTTCGCAATATAATAACATCACATTACGATTCGTAAATTCTCATAATCTTTTTCAAAAATATATTTCAGAGCACAGGCGAAGAGAGTCGGATAAATGAGTTATCAACGAATGTATCAAACATGTCAGTGACTACGAGTTCAGATGTGGTACCCCCCGCACCGCCTGAACGCGGCTCGTCGTTCGCCGTCATGGCTACCAGAAGGGCGCTCTCACCGCAGTCCCAACACCCGCCGCAGTAACTTTTATATTATTCTCTCTAAAAATATCGTTATAAAATCACCGTGTTATTTATAAATTCGCTGTTAATTAGAATTATTGTTAATATGTCAAGATAGAAAAAATGATAAAAATTAAAAGCATCAGTTATAAACCAGCTGATTCCTGAGAGGGTGAACTTAATCATAGTCTAAGATTTAGTTTACTTTGCAGGTCGCCAGTGGGCACGACGCGGGACAAGCGCGTGTCTTTTCATGAACGCGCTTCTGAGCAGAACACGGAGCAGTCTCAGCCGTCACCAACTAGTGGTCCACCTGCCCCACCCACCACTTCACCGCCGCCCTTGGAGACGCCCATTACGCAAAGGGAAGACCCTGATGTAAGTAAATGGGAAAATTCTACTGAAGACTGAGAAAATAATATGATTTTGCTTGTGATGAATATGATTTAGCGATATGCCCTTTGCAAATTAATTTTTAATACATGCTTTTGCCAGTTTTTGGCGGCACTGAGTAGGTTTCGAAATTTATTTGATTATTCTTCTCTTTTTTTTGTGAAGTATCTACCATTTAATCATCTATTAAAGAAATAGGCAAACTATGTTTTGTTAGAAATCCGCTTATTTTTAACAAATAACTAGTTTTTCCCTGAACAGGGCGAAACATCTAAAAGTGAACACCGTCGTCGAAGCATGCAGCTGAGTACACAACGAGTACTCTATTTTCTTTGCTTACTATGAACTAATAATGTTCCCCGCGCAATGTAAAAGTAATGCAGTTTTAAAAAGTAAAACAAAACAGATGCTTTACAATGTAAACATCACCAGTTTTCGAGATGACTGAAACATTTCATTAGACACTTAAGATATTAATTAGGCTATTTATGCACTTATATGTAGGAAAAAATATTATTATTAATTGTATATAATAGCAATACAATTGAACAAATAAACTATGTATTAATT
The DNA here is from genome assembly GCA_912999735.1 of Aporia crataegi. Taxonomy (NCBI): domain Eukaryota; kingdom Metazoa; phylum Arthropoda; class Insecta; order Lepidoptera; family Pieridae; genus Aporia; species Aporia crataegi. Next base: position 3,243,752 of record OU538742.1, read on the forward strand.
GCATTATTCATATATTGTATGCACGACTGTACGCGCATTAGACATGATGCAATTTGAACCCAAGATATACGGCAGAACACGTATTGAAAGTAAGATGCATGAACCAATAATTAGAATAATCAACCAATTAGATAATCGTTAATTATCTGCAGGTGTTGATATTAATGTCTAGGAGTTTTTTTTTTTTGTAGATTTTTTTTTATATCGATGGTAATGATATCTGAACATAGGAGATTATACTGAATGTATGTGTTTCGCAGCGCTTCATTGAAGAGGCGGAGAACATGTTGGGTGGCGGCGGGACATCTCATATTTCGCCGCTTTCCTCACACACGCCTGGTGTCATCGGAGCGCAGGAGGTCTATAGGTACCGTCATTGTGCTCACGTAACAATAATTTTAAATTTGACGAAGATTGTAAGTGGCCATTACTAAGCTTGTGTTTTAAAGTTACTTTAAAAACTAAAGTAGAACATTATCTTGTCCATGGAGAACGTGTCTGAAATATTATTAATTTTTTGAATCTACAACTTTTATACATAAAAATATGTTTTTATGTAAAGATAAATGAAGGCATTAATGTCAGTCCTTCCTTATTTATCTTATGGTTCTGTATCCATAATCTATATATCTACTATTAAGCTGACAGTCTTTGTCTAAAGTTATATATTAAATTAAACCTGATATAGTATTGAGATATTTATAATCAATCGCTTATGGCTATTTTGTGACACAGAGATCCACGTGCGCGTCGTTTGGCAGAGCAACAAGCGCGTGCTGCGCCGGCGCCGGTCCCCGAACATCTCTCTTTTAAGGAGAAAATGAAGATGTTTGCCCTTGAATCGGGCGAGGCTTCTACGCCTAAAGATAAGGTATAAATGTATGGAATCTTTTATTAGAAAGACCGGCTAACAAATTTAAATTATTAAAATGAAGACAAATATAAATAACTAATAAATAAATATTACATACCTTTCAACACCACACACTGCTTCAATACCTACTTACATATCTCAGTTCATAAGTCTAGATAATTTAAGTCCTCTTGTCATACGATCTTTTTCTTGTAAAAAATCCAGAGAAACGTGCTTTCAAAGAAATAGTATATAACAGGCACAATAAGATGTTTGCGCTTCGAATTAAAAGTAATGAGCTTTAATTCTCATTCTCAGGTGAAAATATCTCGAGCTCAACGAGACATCGATGCGGTTCATTGAGGTAGAGTTAATGTCCACTTGCTGTCTAGCCCATTCAGCTTGATCCAGTATTAAAATAATACGTTTAACTACTTATGAAGTACCTTATTATACACAGAGCCTCTTGAGGCGATAAATAACTTATTCTGAATATACACGGACCATTCAATTACGATTTTGTAGTTTCTCGTTTACCTTTTTTACGAACCATTAGCACCAATTTACAATTCGTAACCGGTAAGTTTGGATTCATATTTACTATTTTGAATAATTTTAACTGAATAATGTCGCCTTAGCAGCTAGAGCAATAATTATTTATTGTATAGTGATATTGAAAGCAACTATTTACCAATTATACAAATCGAGTAATTTATTCAGATGATTGGCACATTATGAAATTTAAAGGTTTTATTTTCCAAATTAGTTGTGCCATCATAATTTTAGTAAATTGTTGATGTTTTATGAGAATTTTATTAGGAGGACCAAAATATGTATTTCCATCGGTGCCTTTATGTATCGGGACTTATGATTAATTATATCACTTTGTTAAGCTTCGTTACATTCCAAAGAATTAACTTTCTTCCTAAAGCATTCCTCGACAGTTCTATGATAGTACATATTTATCAATTTTACTTTATAAGATCCTTACAAAAGCAATAAACTAGTGAGCCTTGTATATAGATATAGGTAGCCATAAGGTAAACATTAAGCACGTTTTGTGCCAAAACATTAACAGAACACTATCGTTACGTTCTGTTTTTCATGTCACAAACTTGTTTATCGTGTCTCGGATTTGTTTTAACGATTTGCCGTAATGATGAAATGAATCATAGTCATCGCGCATTTGATGATATTTTAAATATGATTTACTGCTATTTGGTGTGACAGTCTAAGGGTTTTAGGTTTTGATATCGAAATCCAAAATGCATGTATAATTTACGTCAAAATCAATGTAAATATAAACAATTACGAATAGATGACGATTTTTGTAAATGTCAATTGATAGGACGTGTATAATATGTATTATTATTATATATAGTCTAAATAGAACACTCGCGACTGGCGGCCTATATGAAGAGGTATTTTAGTATATTGATTTAGATTTAATGGGCCTTATGTTCCCAGTATTTCACCCAACGATAGTCAATTAGAAATCTTGTAAGGTTTATTTGTAGAATTTGTCTACACTATAACTTAGTATGTAAATAATTTAATGACCTTGTTCCGATTATTATTTAAATATTGGAAATTTATAACACAAATTAATTATATTGTTATCGATAACGATTATTGTACTTCCTTTACTTGAAATTTTAATAAATTAACGATACGCATTCATGTTTTTTATTGTAGAACTAGCTGACCCGGCGAATATCTTACTGCCAATAAAAGGTAGGATGGAACGGGTAGAACGTCAAATGTTTGACAGAAAAGTAGGTAGAACAGCTTATTATATGGTAAAATGAAATTGTTATTTTTACCATCTTCCACACAATTTTTCCATATTTTCTCACCATTTAAACCTTCCCTGGTTACCTACGACAGACATTTTAAAACTTAAATAGGCCCAGCCGTTCTCGAGTTTGAGAACAGCAATTGATTTTTATGTATATAGATTACTCAAGATAAAAAAAACACTTTAATTTAACAGTGTTTATATTTTGTTTCAAGGTTAATAGTATTACATGTGCCTGTGGCTCGATGTTACTCTAAAACGATCGGCCTGTTGTATATTATAAATACATTACACCACCAAGTGGTTGCAGAGTTCGAAAATTACACCATAGAAAAAAAAAACACTAAAAAGTTATCTAAAATGTTACCAACTCCATTATCCAACATGAATATAATAATTATGATACAAACATAATTAACGAAGTTTAAACAGGTACAAGAATATCGTTACACATGTGACGTGTCGAGCTACACTCGGGTTTTGGTGACTTTGTGCACTAATTTATACCATTTAATTACTTACAAATATAAAAATTCCATAACAACGTGCAACTAAAGCTTACATCATTAGATCACCAGCGCCCAGACAGAGTAGCATAACGTTCCAACGAGTGTTGACGAAGGCGGTTGTGATTTTGTTACATTTACAGCCACTCAAACGGTCGTAAGTACTTGTGATTGTTTCACTGGCACCGCGACATTCATCAAACGTGTCGTTAAATAATTCAATGAAACAATAATGGAACACTTTTAACCAAAATAGATTTAATATTACTAAGTTGAAATTTATTAACATCTAAAAAAATTTAAAGACGACGACGCCTGAGAGGCTGTTGAAATTATTGGCATTGAATGTTTAGGAAGCTGAATGTGAATCTTACACTACAACAAATTCACAATTCATAACAATTTACTACTCTATAATTAAGATACTTAATATTAAAGCCTTCTTTTATTTACAAACAATAGATGAATTTATTGATGACTTGCTGATAGAAAAATACCACGAAGAGCAGTCAGTGAACAATAAATGTCAATACAATGAAACTGCAAATCGGTTAAAAAATTATCATATATATCACAAACTATTGTATATTGGCTTAAAATTGTCTGCCAAATGAGTCCGTTTCAAGGGACGCGTTCGCGACATAATCCATACAAAAATACATGTTTGCTAGCAAAATCTATAATTGTTCGAAATATATTTAGTCAACAAACATTTTAATGAGTAGTCAGAAGTTAAAACTAAATACGCGGTGGCACTGTTATTCGAGAATTAAGAGCATCAGTAAAAAAATAAACAGCAGTAAAATCTATTAACTTAAATCTATTTTCTTCGTAAATATACTCTCGAGTAAAATAAGCTTTTTGAAAATATTTCTTGGCCCAGGACCAGATGGACTAATTTAGTACAGACGCACACGTAATTGAAGTAAATTAAGAATATTGTATTTATTACGCGCGACTGTACCGCGAGGAACACAACTTACTCAGCAATCATTGTAAATATATTTGTGTGAACGAAGACTACCTACTACGTCACATTCACGCCTACTATCGCAATCACACCGAATAACTCTATATAAGAAATATTAGAAACTCTGTTAATACAATGGAAGTTATAGTAATCTTTTAAATATGATATTGTTCAGACGGTCAAAGCGAAATGTTACAAATATACTGATTATATTAATTCATAAATATTGTTACGCGAGTTTACTATCGAAATATTTAAAATGAATTGCCTCACAAATATTTAAAACAGACGTCATGGAAAGATAATTGGTCAAACTTGATGAACTACACTCATCAAAAGAATCAAATAAAATAAATTATACAATTACCAAAGTATGTATAATGTATTATCAGAAATTTAAGATATTATGCGTCAATATATCCGTGACATTTCACTTTTGGACGGACCGAGTAGACATAAGTCAAACGTGTACAAGCAAATTTAAAAACAATAGAAAACATTACTAAAAAAATATAAAAGTAACGAAAAAAATTACAATTCAGTGGCAGCTCGAAACGAAATGTGTCCTCATGGAGGACAGACAACATTTCACACTCGCGAAAAATGGACACAAAATGCACGCGTGGAAGAAATATGGTCGGGAATGCGTCACGTATCCATTACTTACTTATAAAAACTTTACTTAACCTAAAGTTAAAGTACACAACTAGTGGTGGATGCCGCCTAACAACATCGCACGCATCTCTACCTCTCGCTACTTTGTACTCTTGCGCAGCCAACGCTTTGTACGTTCCGTGGTCCAACCAAAATATATCAATAATCAACTTTTCAATCATATGAATTGAATTGACGATGGAATTGCATTCCATGGTTTACATAAAAATATGTAATAGGTTTTATAAAGATTGTAACATTTATAAAACGGAAGAAAATCACCTTTTTACTATTGATTTAACAACTTAAAATGATCAAGATATAGTTTTCTAACGTTTCAATTCAATACTTTCGTTCTCATAAAACACTATAGCATTTATTTTTCTCTGATTTGCGTATCGCCTTAAAATCTCGGTCGCGTTAATTCTCTTTTGGTACTAAGTTGTTTTATACTAAAATGGTTATTCTGACAGTTTCCTTGTATCGTCTAGAGAGTGGAGGGGTGCGGGGGCGGCGTAGGGGCGAATGGTCAGTGTGGTGTGTCGCGGGCGGCGCTCCAGCGGTCGAACTCGATGCCAGAGTCGGGAGAGACGCCCCTCCCCGCGGCCTCCGCGCACCCGCAGGGCTCCGCCCTCGCGCCTTCACGCATGCCCGTCTCCTCCAGCACCTACAAAACAATGCCGTTACAAATCTCTAGAACGCTATAAACATAGCCGTTTTATGTTACGCGGAACGAAATCTAAGCGATCAAGAAAATAAGAGGTTATTATACTTTGACAAATTAACAGTTCAAGTCACGGCTTCGGTCTCAGGTATAAAACGAGAATTGTAAATGTGTGTAAGTATCACTCTATTAGGTTTTCGTGCTTATCGCTAATTATAAAACGAGTTTTTTTAAGGAAATCATCCCTTAAAGTAAAGAGGTTCAGGTAATGGGAAATCTATAACTACTAAAAAGTAGTTATTCTAGAATAGACGTGTCATAAGCAGAAAAAACTAAATGTTTTTGACAAACACTGGAAAATATTACAATTGGTTGTGTATTTGTGAGTGTCTGTTTGCGTAGGTGGGAGGTGGGTGCGTGTGTCGATACAAAGCGCAGACCTTACTCAGTGGGGCGGAGCGCTCGTGGAGGCCAAGGTCTCGCTCGAAGGAGTGCAGCTGGCGCATGAAGTGGAAGTTAGGTGCGATGTCGGTCTTGCGCGAGCGCACCAGCTCGAAAGCGTCCCGCAGCGAAAGCCGGTGGCGTTGCATGAGGTAGGCAAGCGTCACCGTCACCGACCGCGACACGCCCGCCACGCAGTGTACCAAAACGCCGCAACCCGCTGACATCGCCTCCTCTGCTTAACGCAACGTCAGTATAACCATTATATCATTTCAATGTAGTTTTATGAGACCAAAAAAGTCTCAAATACCAGTCATGTACCTGTACATTTTATAAGTAAGGGGGTGAGAACAGAAAAATATTGTAATAACCAAACCTTTATTGTTAATGGGAAAAAGGCGTGATTCTATATATAAATATTTTTTTAAAATAATTATGCTCACCGATGAAGTGTATGGCCTGAGGGAAATGCACAGAGAGGTTCTGGCTCCAGTGGTCAGCGATGGGGATTTTGAGGTAGCTGATGCCGCAGCCCTGCTCAAACGTGTTGGGCAGGTCTGGTGTCACGTTCAACACGTACTGTAACGCCAAAAGGGTTTCATGTCAAAATTTTTTTATCGTCGACTCAATGAACATAACTGACACAATATTTCCAATTTGATTACATTCCTCACACCTTTCATTTGCAACAAATTATACGTAGTTATATGTATATCGCACTTCTGTATCTAGGCACATTACCTGCCCCATAGGTATTCAACATGAATTAATGTTATGAATAGCTTACTGGTTAATTTATTCAGTAATCTTCACTGCACTGCGGCATATATTTTTCAAAACAACTTAGCGAAATTGTCAATTACAATTAATTCTTAATAATTATTTTGCGTCGAAAAACGCACAGAGCGACAGACATTCAAATAGTTCCTTTGGGTTCAGGTCGTTTCAACATTTAAATTAAAATAGAGATGTTTAATGTTAAGGGAGTTTGAATATCGCCTTATAAAAAAGAGTTCCCAAATGAGATGCCTACCTTAATGTTATGGCGGGTGAGCGCCTCACAGTCCTCGCTATTGGCCGAGTTGCCAAGGAACAGGTTGGGCAGAATCTCAACGGGAAAGTCCTGCGGTGCGTGGGCCTCCTCACACTCTGAAGAAGATCCAGATGACAGCGCCTCGTCGCACCCAGCACCCGAAATGCGCAGCGACCTGGAATATTATATTCAGACACTTAAGTTCTTCTGACTACATTTCTAACAGATCGATAGTATCTTGCTTCATCGTAAGTCATTATTATTCTAATCAGAAACCCAAATAGGAACGCACATCATACGTCCTGAATATAATATCGAAGAGGCATGCGTTCGACGACGATAAGTGGTTGCACGTGTGCAATACCTTCACTATTAACTTTAGAAATTAAACATAAATGTATTCGGATATCTTTAATTTTGAGCCATAATGTATTTAAACACTCTTCTAAAGATGATGAATTGAAGTAAGAATATACGTATATCAATTAAGCATTAGCCTTTAAATCTTGCATCATCAGCAAAAAGCTCAGAATCGGGTGGCGATCGATGGCGGTCGGTGAATGGGGGAGGGGTCTCCATTGAGCGCCCCCGGGTTCCGTGGATCAATGGCCGCCTACGCCCGCGCGTTCTTCCTCCCTCCAGCCGCCAACGCGTCTGCTCCCACGCGATACTTTTCCAAATTGGCCTTCTCGACTGTCTCGTCGCCATTCAGTATGGCATTTTGACAACAATCAAATTAGACGAAGACACGCAAGCGACGCTATGCGAATAAACTCTATTTACCTAGTTCACGATGCCTACACACCTTCTGCTGTGTGTCACTCACGAGAATAATCTTCTAACGTCTTTATTATATCTATGACGAACTTTCGTATACTCCTTAACAAAGTATGAAAACATGTTTCACCTCCAGTCTAAAGCGAGATGGATAGAATATTATGTATCATCAGACTGTGCTTTCCGCTATAACCACCCCTCTCATTAAAATTATATATTGTTTATTGCACATAAAATAAAAGACATCATGTTTTAAGTTATCCTAAGAGAACTATCCGTCAGGATAATTTAAAAAAACACTATTGTAAAATAAAACATTATTTTATCGATTACATTATTTGACAATTATTCTGATTTACGGAAACGTGAAATATGCTCACAATCAATTTAAGTCTGTGTCGATAGTGTTTTATGGTTTGTTTATTAGGTATACTAGTTTTCTATAGGCTATATAACATCACGTTACGACGAAATTAACGCGGAAGAAACCGCGGGGCACAACTAGTACAATTTTTTTAAAATGTAACATTTAGGATATGAGGAATATGTATTGTATAAGCTGTGGTGAGAATGTAAAATAAACAAGTATGTACGATGAAAGGCAGAAGTCGGTTGTGCGGGGCGCACAGCGTGGGCGTGGACGAAGCGTGGGAGGCGAACGACAACACGCCATTGAGCGGGTCCGGGCCCACGCGCCTCATCTAATAATGACAACGCCGCTCCGATTTAATAGAATCCACTTTAATGTGGTAGACAGTTTGCACTTATCTTGACAATACATGTGTTGCACGGACAGTACCTTTACAATTAACTTGCTTATCAGTACATAGAACCTGCTTTCTTTAATAAATTAATTTTAAATAATAAAAGAGCATGCAAAGAGAAAAATAACAATTTTATGCCCATGTTGAACATGAATTTTATTTATCCACACTACGTCATTTTATTTATAGTAGGCTCATTTATAATACAAAATTTATATTTTTAATGGTAACAAGGGGATTTTGTTTATTGCCAATGGAAATAATTGAAAGTTTTTTTCAATTTTTGATTTTTTAACCTCAATATCTCTAAAACAATAAATCGAATTATATTTATTCTTGTTTCAAATTTAATATTAAATCTAAAAACATCGACATAAGTACCACGCGGTCAAGCGAATTCCAGTGACTTCTCGCCCTGTGAAACTATTCTTTCAATATCCTGAAAAGTATTTTTTTTTAAATGAGATCGAATTGATAACCTCCTTTTTGGTGTTTTTGAAGGTCGGTTAAAAAGATAAGTTGATTCCCGGGGTGGGTTTAGGTGTATAATTTGTTAAGATATTTTGTAATTGTTGACCCAATATGTAGACGCGAAATAACATAGAATAATAGAAAAAATAATTTCAAGCTTTCTAAATAGCATCCCTTGTTTATTATGATAAAAATTCGTATAAACTATGTAATAGTATAAAGTTTCTAACATGTACGTTTCTAACAAATTTTAGTATCATTGTAGAACGAAGTTGTGAAGAAATAAACATTAACTTGCTGTGAGAAATGTTTCTAGATGATCGGTCGAGCTAACAAATTGTTAGCAGTTTAATTCAAGTAAAGAAGTCTTAAGTAGACTTCATTACTTGAATGTGATAAACCAGTGATAATCAGCTTGCAAATTGTTAGTCAACAGCATTAGAGCGGAACAGAGGGCACGCACCGGAAGCCGTGACACAACTCTCTCATTAACGAACGAGTCATACAACATGATGATGAGGCTCTGCAATGCGAATGAGTTGGAAATGCCTGTGTAGCGACTAGCGAGCCCGCGTGCTGCAAGAGAAGGTATTCGCAATCGGTGGGACTACGTGTAGGCGTGTGGTGCGCCAGCGCACAGGAATGTTGCCCGACCCGCCAGACGCCAATGACCGCCTTGCATTGACGCAAGGGACGCTTTTTAATGCCTCACTTACTAGTTTCCATCCTGTCAGGACTTTAACGAGCGGAATCCACCGGACAAAGAAGTTCTCGTCGCATTTAAAACGTGTAGGTCCGTCTGGTTGACTTGTTAGCGGAATTATTGAGTTTAAAATCGCTTCTGCCTGCGACTCCATCCGAGAGTTTGTCCTATTTCAAAAACTTCTAGTATTTTTTTCGCAATAAGACAAGTATATTTCTGTACCAAAATTCATCAAAATAGGTTTAATGGTATAGAAAGCGTAGCAGATATGTGTTACTAGAATTTATAACATTAATAGGGAAGTAAGGATTGTAGGTATGTACTGTAGGCCAATCTGATCTGATAATAATATATACATGATTTTAAATCATTAGTATTTTTATACATAAATACGTCGTTCATTCATACACGTATCTAGTACCTACAGCAGTGTGACAAGTAAACAATGATATCAATTACGTTACCGAATGTGACACCTTTATTTAGTATCTCGTTCATGGAGAACGGCGACGAATGAATGAATTCCACTTCAGCCTTGAATACATTAGCAGACCGAGCGCAAACAAAAACAATGCTATGACCGGAACAAACTATACCTACCTAATTTTACAACCATTCTAATTCTTAACATGAAAAACAATGCAATATAAATTTTTACGATTTCATTACGCACGAATGAAATCTCTGTGATAAAATTGTTTATCCTTCCATTACAAAATTGAAATCACTTGTGTTGCGATATGTAGGTGTTAACTAATAAATAAAATTAAAATCAATATAAAGCAATTGTTTTAATAATTTAAATTTCTTTAATAATATCTGTCATTTCCATCGATAAAGGGTTTGCTATATCAATGGTCATTTCTAATAGTGTAACTCTGAGGTAAGCGGTAGTGTCTCAATTCTGACATTGCTCAATAACTAGTCAGAATGCTCTTGATAAATGAGTTCATACTTCATACATTCGTCGTGCGATACGCTCCTACGGTTATTAACCGTACTCGTACTGTGGTTTAGCGGCCGTCAATTGGTGAATTTATCTCACATGTCTCAACGTCACCTGTGACGTCACGCTGATATAATGTTAACAGTCAGCTTTATACCAGGATCTTGGCCTTTGATTGTTAGTGATAAGACAGTGAAACGAGAAAAATGATAGACCAATATCAACTTATTTTCCACTACAAAAACAATATTTAAATACATGGCATACAGCTTTTTTGACTGTGTATTCATTTTATAGGGAATTGTCCAATTAACTGTTGAACGTTTGATTATGCGGTACGGTCTAAGAACTTAGATTTCAGACTGCTTTAACAAGACAAATGAGCGAGTGTATTTTATTACTCACTTTAAGGCCCGAAATTCAACTTCATTGAGCGCCGCGCAATTTAGCATTAATGAGATACAAACGGCTGAATACTACTACTATTTATAAGGGTCCTTTAAAAGCATTGGAACTAAATTTTAATTTTGATTAGAAACTTTTATCCTATCCACTAAATTCTAATTTCTACAGGCAGGAAAAGAGAAGGGCAAATGGTAAATTGTTGTCGAAAAGAAGTTTCAAAGACGCGTGTAGGCCTTGGCTCACGGCAGCCGTGGGAGCCGAAATCAAATTAAACTTAGCTATTTATAGCCCAGAACCGTCACGTCAATAACGTAGGCGATGTTCAAAGATATTGAATAATATTCCATCTATATTTGAGTGTTCATGACATTCGCTATCAACCATGATTATTGTCTTTTCGTATTGTCGTCGACCCATCGTCGGTTTTTATCAATGACTTCATTTTATTACTTTATAAAGACGAAATAGTGAGCGTTCAAGTGTGAACAGCGCGCAAGGCACATGAATGGAGCGCATGCCATTGAATGCGCAGCTCGGTAACTCTTTAAATGCAAAAGTCTGTTGGCTCAATGAGAGTGTAGCGACGTGGCCTAATGGAAATAATGAATGAGTTTATTAACCGTACATTTATATAGATGTGAAGAGGCGACTGTAATGCGCCACTAAATTTTACCAGTTCTACGCTAGCTTCAGCTGGAAAATACTTCATAAGAATACCGTGTGTTCACGCTAATGCATCTTATTATTTATCTACCTGATAAACTATCATCACATCCATGTAGCTTCTTATTGGAACAATTGACTAGTGAGAAGGTGATTTTATGAATTTGTCAGTAGGTACATACTTATAATAATTATAATTATTAATGAGTGTCAATGATTTATGTTGTGATGATGTACCTAGCTTATACAAAAACATTTTCTCTTTTTGTTATATGTTTTTTGAACGAAACGAATGATAACGCAACGCATAAATACAAAAACTAGTCATATTGGAGCCTTCGTCGGTTGTGAATGGAATATTTCATAGAGCCACGTAATCTACGACTTACGAGTCACCTTCCAGTATCAATCGACACGTGCAAGTGTTAATTAGTTAGGCAATATTGATAGTAACCACAATAATACATGCATAACATCACTTTTAAATACAAGTGCCTAGTAGGTACTCATTAATTCATAAGCATTAAGAAGATAGTAAATACATATTGATAAGTAAGGCTTAGATATCTTGTTTCCTAACGCCCACAGCTACCTCAATTTGGCTATAACATTATACATACCTATTATATTCATATTACACACCCCAAATATTCAGAATCCAAAAAATATTTAGATTTCTATAAATTATGGCGAATTGCAAATCAAACGCGCAAAAATTTACAATAACAATTTTTAAGATTTAAGTCTTGACGATTGATTTAAAAAGTACCTAATAGGTACTTAAATAATGCGTGCCACGTAACTACAAGGAGAGAGTCAAAGGCGGCGGCTTTTCCGATAAAAGCTGAATGGTGAGTCTCACGCGCAGAAATCAGTTTCCCACGAGGCCAGTTTTTTCTGTGCTCGCATAATTAATCAGTACCGAGAGAGGATACCTTTTAAACTACCAGATTTTTATGTACCTAATTAATATTAAAAAATAGATTGATTTAAAAATCCTGCTAATAATAAGTAAGTATAAGATCTATGAATGATACATATCTATTATTTAGCACATAGATATATTACTTATATATGAGCTCACTAGTTTCCTGTGTGTAAGTCATTGGTTATATTTAATTGAAATTTTGCATTTAGAGTATGAGTAGGTAAACGTAGCTTAATTTAATGTTGTAGTGTCTCCAACAGTGTTTAATAAAAATAATGATAATAAATAATAACCTTAGTCCCATGAGCGGCAGATGCGGTAGATGCTGACCAGCTGCTTCGCTGCACCATTCGGGATATGCACGATGGAACCCAGCAAAATCACCTAGAAATAACAATCATTACTTAATATTTTATTTGCTCTCTCTGTCTGTTATATGTTTGTAAACACGACATAGATACGAAAATCACATAGATATGTGTGAAAAATCGAACAAACAAGTGAATATCAATGTCGAACAAATATAATAGTGGGGGCTTACACCTGCATCCTGATAAATTTAGGCCTGCTGCGGACTTCCTCGGCCTTTGGAAATGTATAGTGCGGCTATTGGTTACTTATAATTAGAATAATATTTTATATCATGAGCACGTCTCAACTGTATAAAGATGAGGGCAGGCAGAGGAAGCCGCCGACCGGCGCGGCGTCCGGTGCGTCAGGGCACTTCCGATGCCTACACCACAGAACACTATTTAATTAGCCAATATTTTAGTTTAGTTTTACTTTTTTGTAAACAAACATTGAGATTTTTTAATAGAATCATAATTGATGAGTATTGTTTACCAACTGAAAATATAATTTAACCTCGACTATATATACATATTGAGTAGGTATATCTAATATAATGAGCTAAGCCTAAGACTTAGGATGGTTACAAATAATAATATTGGTACTTAAGCAGACCTCGGTTCTGGCACTCAACGACCGCTGCGCGGCGGGCAAACGCGCGGTAGCCACTACACAACTCACGAAGTACCAACCAATGCTAGTTTTGGTAACCGTAAGTTTATTTGGTGTAGGTATGTCGATTCTGGCACTCGCAAACGCACGCACTACAAGTTATCATTTTTCTATGAAAAAGCATTTCGTAATTAGAAACTTTCATGTGCCATGATGATATTTTATGAGCGAACGTAACGTGACCTCAACGCGGAAACTTTTGCGCCCGGCTAACTGAAAAACTTACCATTAATTTATGTAGTAATATTATTTGATGCTAATTGCGTTGACTTTTGACTCTCGAAACTCTTTATTAAGCACTTCATGGCATTCAAGCATTCATCTTTCAAATTACTCAACACTAGCGAAAGTAACGCAAACAAGTATTTTTTTCAAGAAAAACTTTGATGTAGTGGAGAGGATGAATGAGGATTTTAATATAGACTACTTATAATATGTACGTATTGATCGCAACATACAAGTGCATGCCACATAGCGCGCAGACATGAACCGATAACCCGCAGGCTCCCTGAATAATCTGGCAGAGCAAGAGACCGCACGGTCGCTCACCAATGAGATAGACAGAGGACATAGTGAAGCATGTTGGCTCGCAATAGATGCAGAGAGAACAAATGTCGCAAGCACTGGAGAAGTATGGAGCACAAATGGACGTTGGCCTTTTAAAATAAAGGCTGATGATGACTACTTATAATAAGTTTTTTTTGTCTACTCTATCAATCCATTTATGTATAAAGCATCTGGGTTTTAACATTTTAAGGTTTAACTTTAAAAATTAATATTTTAAAACTTATATCGAGGTTACACTACAGTGTACTCAATAAAGAGTTTTGGTAAGGTGTGTTCTGATAATATAGAGCTGGTATACATTATTTACTTTAACTGGATTAAATGATTAACATTGCCTCTTTATGTCTTCTCATAAAATAATCTACTGCGAACGTTTGAAACCCCTCTAAAGTATGTACTGCTGTAGGAAATAAAGACGACCGTCAAGTCTATTGCCAAATGTTAGATAGGTGGGTTACATATGTACCTACCTCCTATATTAGGTATACAATGTTTCTATAATACCTTGTTTTCTGACAACACGATTCGTTGTAGCTTGAAATAAGTTTTTTTTTAGTTTTTTTTCAAGTATTTAGTCGTTTGATACTTTAAAAGCTAAAATTATTAAAATTTCTACTTTGAGACTTCACTAAAATATTCAAGATTAATTGTGAAACATTGTAGATGTATGTTGTTTGTGAAAGTTCAGTGAATTGAAACAAGTGCATGTATAAATTTTTAGCAAAAAGGCAATGTCCACGCGGCTGTTACCTAATACATAGGTACCTACTTAGTTTGTTTTTGTTGAACGTGGGTGTGACCTTGCGATCGGTTCAACATGAAGTAGCGCTATGCTTTAGTGTGGGCCGACATGTTTAAGTAATAAAAAATCTATAATAATTCTTTGATATCTTTGAGAAAACTAAGTATAAGACACACAGAATGATTTTAATTTAGCACGATGAATAGATTTAGGTTTACTGGGCTTTATCCGCATTTAGCTTCGTCTAGATTGGGCCATTGTGCGTGTCATATTCATTTTTCGAGCTTACTCCAACCATCCGAGGCTGCCCCAAAATGCTAGCAGCCTCATTGGACTGCTGCAGGCTTCAGGAAGCGATGATGGGTTTTGGAGAAAGCATGCACGTTGATCTGCCACGCTTTCGCACTCTATCAGCACATGCTGTGGCGTTTCTTCAGCACGATGCATATTAAGATCGTCCTAATTAATCAGTTGACATAGTGTGCAAATTCTTTTGATAAACAGCAGCCATGTAAAGAAGCAGGTAGGTAGGCGCAGGCGCGGCGGATGCCGACCTCCAGCATCGATCGGATGACTCACCGCGTCCCATTCATCCGCCGCACTCAATGAACGCCGTAGTCGTCCCTCCCTCGCCCCCTCAGCCCACGTCTAAACGTACCCCCGGCCGGTGTCCTCGCCACCAAGGACTCCATTAAAAACACCCCTCATCGGGTGAAATTGTGCTTCAGTACGCCCACGCAAAACAAATATGATTTTTAGTTGGCAATTCATTTCGAACAAGATTCGCAAATATCATTTTACGAAAACAGGAAATCCATTTTGATGGCCGCGCGACAGTTACATCACGGAAACGAAACTTACGACTAAATGGAGCGATGATGGTAACCTGTAATTGATCAAGTAGATACCTACTTACGTGGCAAACCATAACGGCGCTCAATTAATAAGATATGTAGTAGGCAGTTGTAGGTAGGTACTTTAAGAACTAACTTGTCACAGCGTGGCGTTTCGCGCAACAGTTTTTGAAATAGAGGGCAGAGAATCCGAGATCATACACAATTACGACTTGCATTATCAATCATAATTTTTGAAGACGTAACATGACATAACTGAATAAAAACATAGAACAAATAACTTGCCATTCTCAATTAAATGGAATAAGATTTAAGAATATGAGATTCAAAAATTCATACCTACTTACTACATATAAACTTATCATGTATGCGCAATAATATATATTATATAGAGCTAGAATCAGCCTGTGATAGCTTCATTTAAGTAAAATATAAATATTTATTTCGTTCAACACTATGCTATTTATTACCCACTATTACACGTAATATAAAACATATATATTAGTATATTAAAAATAATATTAAAAAACTCCTACAACATAATATTATGCTCTAACCTACATTAAAACATTAACTTGAACAAGTGGATCTAGTCCCGGGCGGGTGGGCGGCGAGCGGAGGCCTTGGAGAACCCCTTCAATAAAACCTTTTATTTTACAGTTAATATAACTAACCAACTAGAACTTAACTGTCATATCAATACAATTACACAATTTCTTGCCGTCGATAGAAAGACTTCTATCTCTCTGTTTTTAATTTTACATGAGGTTTTTATCATTACTAGTGGTCGCCCATTGGTCGAAATTCGACCACAATACAAGAGTTAGTCATGTATGTGTGTGTAATGTGTATGCTGTGTGTCATACAAGCAGTAGTTTGCGTAATTTTTATTTTAATTAATTTAATGTTTTTCTAATGCATAATTAATAATTAAAAAATAGTTTTATGCACTTCTTACAAAACTAACTTACAAAATAAACTTTTAACTGTGGCACGATCACCTGTTCGCAAAATTTTCGTAAGAAGGGGTACAAAGTTTTTGCTTCACGTATTAATATTATGATATAGTTATTTAAAGGGAGATTAAAATGAACAATTTCACTGTCCAAGCTTTTTATGAATTGGTTGAAATATGGAGTTATTTATGAAAATGTCGAATCGAAACTTCATTGAAAATGCTATAGATAAAACGTTTGTACAGTAGAATTGTTCCTCTTAATAAAATAATATGTAGATCTACCAAAAGTCCGCGAGAGAATAAGTCTGTCTATATTTTAAGGATAGCTATAGAACTAATTCTCGAAAAATGTACCATAAAATAATGAAAAAAAATAAAAAATATAACTAAAATATAATAATTATGTATCTTCATAATCATTATAATTTAATTAATTATATTTAATTCTTTTTACAAAATTTATCTTCCTTTAATTAATTAATTTAACAGTCTAATCAAGCTAGTTTGAGTCAATTTGTAAAGACACACACAGTGGGCGTGAAACAAGCAGTCTTTGATGGACTTTCATGTCCTAAGAAAGGTCAATTGGCGGGTTAAGTGTTCAATCAAAATAATTCTACAATAGATCTTCGTTACTAAGTAGGTAGGATATAAAACCCGCAATTTAGGTATACCTACAATATTACTTACGAAATGTATTTCTCGAAAACAAACCTTTGAAGGGACAATGATATGATAAAAATAGATATTTATTAAACAAGCTCCGTGTAACATTGACGTCATTCGGTCCGATCTGCTTCTAAGAAACGATGCCTTGAAAATTTAGGATGTTGCATTGAAACCAAAATAAACGATGGCGTTGAGAGAGTGGAAGAGTAAAACGGTAAAACTGTTTAATATTAAAATCTATTCTTAATGTTGACGTATAAAGATTGAGGAAAAAAGATAAAAATTAAGAAGGCAAAGGTAGAATAGATAGTAGCTACAACAGAAATTCTAATAATCTAAGGAAGACATTCTTATCTCCAATACTATGAAGCATCATTGTCGACATAAATACGAGAGAATACTGAACTTATGTAATTAAGAGGCTCAATTTCCAAACGATAATAGACGTGGCGCTATCGAACGTAACATAATAAGTACAGATACTCTACAGATAACAGTATCAGCAAAACAAAATAGTTCCGCTCTACTTGCCGACATCGTGGGCTCCTGACATAACAGGATAATCAAACAATGTTGACATAACTTGGTCTTCATCAGCGATACACTAATTCTTAAATGAATATAATTATCAAGTAGCGACGTTTAGGATATGTTTTTTATTCCGGATCAACGTAGCGAAACGAGACAAAAAAAAATAGAATACAATGAGCTCTGGCGTATTACTAGGTAATTGTGATCACTATAATTCTGAAATTACATCATTGAGTGAAAAGCTTCCAATGATAATGGGCCTGCATTTATACTATTATATCACTACATATTATTAAACAAAGTCGCTTTTTCTTTCCCTATATCACTTTGTATGCATATATTTTTAAAACTACGCAACGGATTTTGATGCGGTTTTTTGAAATTGAAAATTGAATTTGAAGAGGAAGGTTTTATACCCGTGCAAAGCCGGGTCGGGTCGCTAGTTATATATAAAGACTTACTTACCTATTTACCTATTGTTGCTTTGATAAATTGTTTATGAATGAAAAATATTTTCAATCACACCTTAAGTGATTGAAAATATGTATTATAATAGAATTTATTTACATAATAGATACAAGCATACCTATGTTGGTATTAAAGAAGAAGCTGTGTTCACAATGATTTCATTTTCCTCATGAATGTGTAATATAAAGCAGATGTTCCCGTTGCTGGCAAATATCGGTCTTCTCTACACACGTAGTACCTTGTTAACATAATTTTTTAAAATAAATTGTGTATATTTGATGTTAAGAAAACCATTATTTGGTCTTTAATGTGAAATTAACAAAATATATTGAAACTGAATGGAATTAGCTGGATGCGACAGAAACAGGCACTTATTAGTAAAAAAGCGGATCTCTTCCGTCACCAGCCGTGATTGCAAATAGGTTTTGTACAGTATAATTTTATTTATTTATCTATTTCAATAAATTAAAAAGTTACTGCACAAAACCTCGTGGGATAAAAGAAAACGCCGCAGAGAACTAACGACGTATAGGTTACCTTTCAAATAAGATTCTTACATTATTTACATAATGTATAGAATTATTATTCATAGCAGCATAAAATGTAATGGTCGGAAATGTGAATGCGTCCGAGTAAGAACGGCGATAATAATCTATCGTCTCGCATTGTGGAGCACAATAAGTAGCAGACTTCCTCTCCCACGTTTGGCAGACGCGCAGCGGATGCTCCGACTTGCGACCTATTATAATTACTAACCTTTTTGTCCATTTAAAAAGAATTTAATTTTAATATTCAATAAAAGAGATTTTTTGAAATTGCAGTACAGTACAATTTGAGAAATTAACCTTTCTAAGAAACACTTGTTCAACAAAGTTATTAAATCAAGAAATATTAATAGACTATTTTTATTCCAAAACCAACTATAAAATATAGTAAAAACAGCTTAATGTAAGTGTCTTTTCCGCAAGGAATTTTAGAGGTGATTTATTCCTCTAGGTCACAGGCACTTGACCACTACAGGCAACCTGCCTGTTATATGCTCGGAGGTAAGATTGAATTTGTACAAATTCAATTAAACCTCTGTGCCAAATAGAATTACAATATGCATTCGGGACGGGGCATCAAAACCTGATACCTCAGGCTTCGCAATAGGATTATAAAACCCCTTAGCCACGAGACTCTCAGTGTATATAAAGCAAGGTTATCCTTCACAGTGTATATCCAACTTTACAATTTAAGTTTTATTTAAATATATTTATAAATTTTAGAAAATATAATACTGAACTTATATTAATTTAAAATAGAATAATTTAATACAGATAAGATTACTATTTTAATTTTATTGATTGAAATTTCCTTTCCATCTTCTGATGGGTCTTTATTAGTATTTACTTTTGTGGCATATTTTTTATATTCAAAGCTGTTTAATAGTATAACAATTAGTTTCAGATAAAAAGAAAGTTTTAAATAAGTATATTTTATATTATTTTTTCATTTTGAGTGGAAAAAATATATTAATTATTATGTTAATTGTCCACACTGTGTATGTCTCAAACATTTCAAAAATAATGTGGTTGGACCTACCTTCCAGACATACAACTTGAACTCCATCTTGTTTAAGTCGCTTCAGCAGGATGCCATGAACCGAGTCAGGGTCCCTAGGAGCTCCATCACTGTACAGTACGAAGGTTCCCCTTG
Organism: Aporia crataegi; assembly: GCA_912999735.1. Classification (NCBI taxonomy): domain Eukaryota; kingdom Metazoa; phylum Arthropoda; class Insecta; order Lepidoptera; family Pieridae; genus Aporia; species Aporia crataegi. The sequence goes on from OU538742.1 coordinate 3,263,835, forward strand.
AACAACAATGTGCAATTCGCGCCTTCAACTCTTTGCATTGCACAGTAGAGGCCAACTCTATCTTTCCTGCAGCTAATCTCCTCAACATTATACTTGGTATCGAAAAATTTACCGCTGAACGTATATGCGACATAGCATATTCATTAGAACCTCTGCAATCTATCAAAATAGTATCTCTTTCATCAGATCTTAATTTTGCCAACAGCCACTCCTTAGAAACTAAGTCACACTCGCATTCAGAGTCCGTAGGCATCATGAAGATTATAAGAGAAGACTTATTAGTGGTATCTGAAATGCCTGTTGCACCAACTGTTATACAAACGAAATAGTCATTGTAAACATTTTGTAACGTCTATAATGTTATTTTTTATTTGAAAGGAAACGTCCGAGACGAAATCATTTAATTGAAATCACAAACAATTACAGAACACAACCGATATAAATCTCATAAAGGAAATTTAAATACTTGAGAATACAAAACGCGAATGACAGATAGGCCGTCCGCCGTAGGTACGCCGTACTACACGCAATAACGAAAAATGAAGAATTTGTTTGTAGACTGCAGTATGAACTGTGAAGTGTGAAGTGTGAACCACAAACTAATGAGGTAGAGTGAAGCATAGAATAAGATCTATAATCTATATAGATAGGTAGATCGTAGAGGTAGGTGAAGACTCAAGACTGATGACTAGGAACCATAAACTAGGAACCACAAAGTCAAGAGGGCTATCGAGTCCCATCGAGCAAATGGAGAATATATGTTAATGGACATAGACAAAAAAATTATATTGTAGAGACTATAGAACTAATAATATACTATATAGACTGAAGCATGTGAAGACTGAAGAAATAGAAAAATCAAGTATCAAAAATTTATTTATAGGAATTTTGAGTTTTGACACAATCAATTCTCTGTACTAACAAAATAAATTGCCGTAATTGTATGTGTAATTAGTAATATTGTTTTTAAGATTTACATGAACAGGCATCGTCATGGAAAACATATACGATGATTTGGAGAATTACGAAGAAGGAAATATAATTGCTGATGTACGTTGTGTAATATTGTTTGACATAATTTTTGGCGCTAAATCGTTAATTTTTAGTCTTTTTGCAGTTAAGAAATGAAAATAAGGATTTGAAAAAGAAACTCCAGCAATATTCTAGCACCTTAAACGAACTACAAAGAGTAAGTACCTATTATGATGCAATGTAAACAACTCAATTTTTCATTATCTATTGATCATAATTTATCCCTTTAATATTATTGCCTTACAAAATACGCAAGAAGTAATTTTTAGTTGTAATTTATAAAACTTCACTCCATAAGTCCTCAATGTGGTTGAGCATTGATTTTGTAGAACATTTTTCAGGATTTTGACAAACTTAGTTCTGAATATAAAACATTACAATTGAACTATTCATCACTGCTGACCACTGCTAGAGCTGAAATAGAGAGGAAAACGAATATGATTACACAGTTGAATGTAGAGTAAGTTTTTCTTAAATAACAACTATTTTGCATGCAGCCAGTTATTGTATACCTACAGTATAGTTAATAATATTTTAGTGATATATATAGTTCATTACTTAAAGGGCTTAAAATAGATAACCTAGATGGTTAGATAGACTAATTATTTGTTCAATATTAATTCTATTAATATTTCATGTCTTGTGATTACATGTACTTTAAAGTTTCCTACAGTCACAGTTCATTCTGAAACTATTTCAGGTAAAGAACATAATTTTTTTGACATTTTTAGGAAAGACAAGATGGTAATTGAAGCTTTTCAAAGTACAGGGAAAAGAAGCTGTAACAATGTTCCTTATTATGCAGTTAATAAAGTGAAAAGTACTGCAACGAATTGTGAAAGCAGGTAAATGTTTATGTTTTAAATTCATAGATAAAAAATATGTATTAATCTCTTTTTAATGGATCAATGCACTTAGTAAGTTGTGTAATGCTAAATTTAGTGTTGCAACAAATGGTATAAGCCATAATAAATCATTTATATAAGAAGTTTACCAGACTAATTATCTATGTTTTTATTAATAAAAAAATGTTATATTAATTCATTATTGTCAAATAACAGTTTAATACAGTCAAATCATTATTGAATTCCATAGAATTATTTTGTACAGAGAAAAATTGTTTTTTTTAAACTTGTCATTAAAATTATGTGATACCCAGTCAGAAAATATTGAGCAGTACATACTAAATATTCAAATGATATAATTGTTATTTTGATTAATTTTAGCCAATCTAAAAAAAATAATACAGAAAATGAATATGAACAAAGTCACTTACTAAAACAACCAAAACTAAGAAGTGTTGTAACATTAGACAGGAAAAATAACAAAAGTAAAATCCTAGACACTTCAAAAATTGAAGGCAAACATTCATATTACAATGCACCAGTTTCTTCCAAAAGCAGTTATGAAAGATATAGTAGATACTGTGATCGTTATGATGACAGATACAGACAAAGAGATAAATCACATCATAGGCAATTTAGCCCCAAAAGAATTAAACATCACAGGTCCAGGAGTCCCCTTGCAGACAGATACAATAGGTATAAAAGCAATGATCGAAGTTATAACTACTATGATGGGGAATATTCAAAGAATTACAAAAATTCTATCTATCAGAATGAACAATATGCTACAAAACACAAATTACTACCACATTCTGAGGAACCAAATCATAAAAAAATGAGGGTGGATTCATATAGTCCATATCCCAGTTCTGAAAACAGTTTAGAAGATGGAGAAATAAATAGTTTTAGCTCAACTAAGTTAATATCACCTGATGATCCTTTCAGATCATGTCAGTCTCCAGATAATGTTAATTTTCCTAATGACGTTGATCAGTCATTAATTAAAGGTAAATCTTAAAACTAAAATAATACTTTTCCATTGTTTAACTTTTTGAAAGCTATCAGTATTTATGACAAAGCAGCCCCTTTGTAGTTGATCACTACCACGAAAACATTTTGATATTATTTGTATAGTTCCTGGTTCAGGGCAGCTTTAAATCATAGAATATAAAATCCTCTTTTTAATTATCAATCATTTACTGCATAAGGATTAATATTATAAAAATATAAAATGCTTTACTATTATAAGCTTTTTCCCTATTAAAGCTCTGGGCAGTGTTTTTTTCATTAATTCCCTGTATAATACTTTTGTATATCCAGTCGACCTGTGGTAGGTTTAGTTTTTTTTTTTTTTTTCAGAAATAGTTCACACAGCTTTTTTTCCACAAGATGATCCTAGAATTAATAGCAAAAAATATATCGTGCAGAAAGAAAATGGCAAAGAGGTTATAAAAAGCAGATCAAGTATTAATATCTCCTTAAAATTAATTGATCCATTACATTGGCAACATCCAGAAGTTATTGTTCCAGATGATTTATTACAAAAACTACCTTCAATTCATAGCATTGAGAACTTAGATTTGAATAATATATCCTATGATAAACTTCCAGATAGCCATAGTTTTTGTAACAAAAATGTAAATCCTAATGATAGTTCAACAGTATCAGAAGTGTATGGAAATGATAATATAAAAAAACAACTGGATATATCATGTGCAGAAAAGAAAGAGATTCACAGTAAAATTTACAATTCATGTAATCAAATAGATGATACAGAAGCGGAAAATATTTTCCCTTTGGAGTCTGATCAATCACAGACAAAATGTCTTCTGCAAAGAACTCTTACAAATATACAATTTATTAATGATGACGTACGGCAAGTGGATGAAGGAACCGTTGACGCAGATTTATTATCAAGTGAAGATGCCACTGACTACAATGCAAATAAACCAACTACATACGGCGATAATCCAAATGAGTGTAATGATGAGATAGATACGGAAAACAAAATTAAATGCACTGAACTAAATAAAAGAGATACAAGGACTAATTTGGTTATTGAAAAAGAAGAGAATTATGACAAGAGTAAACCTTTTGAAATTTTTAAGGATGTTATTGATGAAAACGAACAAAAAAACTCGAATGATATACATTCCGAGGCTAAAGATGACGTGAACGCTTATGCTATTCAACCTACAAACATATCTGAATGTGTAAATACAATTTCTCCATGCAAAAAAATGTATGATGAATCAGAACAAGAAAAAAATTCTGGGAATCTCCCTGTTATAACAATAACGTCTGAAGATTCCTTCACACAAAGAGAATTGAACGATATGCATAGTTTAAAAGAGCTACACACACACACACACACCTCGGCTTTTATAACTAGTAATAATAAAACATTAACAGAAGATACTTCTACAAATTCTTTATATAGAAAAAAATTTAAAACTGGCAGGAAAAATGTGGAAACAGCTAAGAATGTTAATACTAATTCAGATGAAAACTTGTTAAATGAAAAAGAAAATTCGAGTTTGGATGAAACTTGTAACAAAGGATTAGGGCTTATATCAGGTCAAATTAGTTCTGTAGGTAATGCTAAAAATAATAAAACCAAGACCCATGACAGCAATACAGCAGTTGGTTTGAATAGTAAATTAAATAATACGCAGCTAAATGAAGAAAGTACAAATAAAAACAACTCTAAAGTTGAAAAACCCAAAATACAAGAGCCGAAAAGAAAAGGGAAAGTTGAAAATCAAACCAAGGAAAATGTAAAAAACAAAAAAGATAAAAAAACTAAATCAGTGGAAAAGAAAATCAAACAATGCGACACTAAGAATACTACAAAAAGTAATGCAAAGGAGGATGAAACAACCATAGCTGATACTAAAATAAAGTTTAAGGACTTATTTGGTGAAAATAGCAATAGTCTTATATTGCCAGAGGATTTAGGTGTTAAAGGTGACAATGTTGAAGTTAGTCTGCCTACTAAATTTACCACTATTTGTGATGATACACAAAGTGCTGTTGATCTCACTATTGAAGCAGATGTTCAAAATAAGGATACTAGTTTATTAAAAGAATGTAATGTTATTGATACACATGTGAATAATATTGAAAATGAAGATATTATAAAAAACTATACCGTTATTTGCAAGGATATTGTAAATTCTAATTTGTATGAGAATTTAAATCCTGCTGTGTCCATTGATAGTTCTAATGTTGTCATAATTTCGACGGGAGTCCAATCTAAGTTTGCTGATAAGGACATTGATGAAGAGCCGGAAAGTGTTCCTGCTAATATCATACACCCTTTGAAAGCTTTAGCCACTTCAACGCCACTTAAAATTGGTGAAAATCATCTTAAAACTATTGAGGGCAAAGAAATGGAAGCACAACCTCATGAAGCCAGCGACAAAAACAGAGACGCAATAGGAGCAACGACCAATGACTCCGAGGTTCCTGACCTCAGAATTTTTGTTAAACGTCGGAGAAAACTAAAGAGACAATAATGTTTTGTTTTATTTTAGATTTTGTATATAGATACTTGTACAAAATTGTATTGAAATTTTAAAATTATTAGTTGCGCATTCAAATTTGATGTTTAAGTTTTCATTATATTAAATAAAAAAAAATATAATTGTAAATACAATATGAATAAATGTTCTTTCTAATAAATCTTTTGTTTTAAACACCGTTGCAAATTTATTATTTTTATTTGACAGTTTTATATGCGGTATTTCATAATTTCTTGGTTCATCGGTTTAAGCATAAAAATACACACGTTAAACGAACGCGCTTACTTTCGTTCAAACTGTTTTCTTTAAATAGGTACTCATTACGTATTACTAAAATAATTGAGATACTGAAGGTAAAATAAAACATACTAATTATGCCCGTAACAGTCTTATTTCTTAGAGTAATATATTTACATTACTTCTTATTCATTAAAATTACATAATACATCTGTCCTCATTCATTACTATTAGTTATAAAAAGATGTTATAACTTTTTATAACTAATTGTATAACTATTGTTATAACTTATTTCTATATCTCTAACATGGAAGAAAATTAATATAGGTATCAAATTATTTTGTGTGTGAGTTTGTACCTATTACATAAAACCGCCTCCGTGGCCAAGTGGTTTACGCGTATGCATTATGCACCGGAGGTTCTAGACTCTAATCCCGGCGAAACGAATGTTTCGGGTGGGTAGGCACAGAAGGCTGATCACCTCCGGGTCTGTAAAAGAAAATGATAAGTGAAACAGATACAGAAATGTGTCTGCCCCATGACCCACTACGAGTTTCGGGAATTCATACACATGTGTATGAAGACTAATATTCAATTCGACAACAAAACACAAGTCCCGTAACACATTCCTTTTGTATAAAGTTTTCCGTAAATCGAACCCGGACCTCTTTGTGCTGAACGTTGGATATCTATGGATAATCGTGGTCGAGTAACGGAATATTTATTGTATTTTTATCTCGATTAATTGAGACTAGTCACTCATCTTCTTACTTTGCATTCAAAAGAGAAGGTGATCCATTTGAGATATTGTTTCAAGTTAAGCAACATACGTAATATAAGTGGTATATAAATAATATTATGTAAAAATAATAAATTTAAAAAAAATAAACGATCTATATAAACGCGTTTGGCTACATATAAATGTAATTGTGATGGTTTCAAATATATTGTTTAGATACATAGGTACATTTACATATTGGAATGAAACTTAGAGATACATCCAACCGAAGACGCACTTTAAAACAAAGTCTAAAATGAAAATGTAGTAATATATTTATTTTAGAATAATTAATGAACACTCTACTTATTCCTATACGAAATGTGGCACCTGAAAAAGTCTTCTAAAACTTAGAAATAGAGCAGTTTTTAATTGAGTCACTCGAGCATTGTTAAGCTGACAAGTGCTCTGTGAAAAAGTACAAAAATCACAACTCAACTCACTTTAAAAGTGAAGTAATAATTTTAAGGTAAGTTAATAATTTTATTAAAATCTGAATTCTAATTTATGCTGAAATAGATATTATTTCGCATTCAATTATTAAATTAAAGAATTGCAATTCATAACATAAACATTGTCAACAAATTAACTGTCATAAAGTAACAGACTCACAACTTAGGTAATGGAGTCGTCATTAATACTATTTTTTTAATGAAGTAATTTGTAGCTTTCCGCAAAATGTAATGTATGCATTTTATATGTGTTACATGCGGGGATTAAACCTTACACCGTTATTCTGAAATTCCTACGGGAACAGGATTTTGAATAAAGCAGGTGAAACCACTGGACGTCTAATCTAAATGTCCATAAAACTAACTAAAAAACTTTTACTACTACACTGCTTATTTGTTCACTTCATTTTTCAAATTCACCTTACGTAGCTTAGACTGAATAGTTGTGTACATTGCTGCTATTGAGTCAATATAATTTAGAGGACTAGTGCGTGAAGCGTCAATGTATAAACTCTGTTTAGTCGAAGCTTCTTATGGCAATTTTTACGTGTGCCAGATTTTGCCTAAGATTTTATATGGCGTGCAATATTCTTAGTGAAGTTGATCGATGTTAATACAACCTAATTTCGATGTACATATAGTAGTACCTATTTTTTTTAGCTTAGTGTGTATAGAGATAATTGTAAAAAGTAAAGTGCTAAAAAACCAATACTGCGTAGCCGATCTCTAGTTCGATTAACAGAAGGACGCATAATTTTAACAGCATAACCTCTTAACAAAATACTTAAAGATTAGATAATAATATGTGCTAGGTGAAGTCTGTACAATGACTGCGGGGCGTTTTGAGTCTGTCAAGGTCTTGTTCGGGCGGCGCTAAGTGCTGATAGCAAACGGCGGAGGCGTGTCCAGAACGTGCAGATGATAGAGGAGTTCCACTTTTCCACGTATCTGTCGCCGGGTCATACACTTCAACTATGTCCAAGAAAGCATTGCCGTCATACCCACCTATACATACATAATTATCTATGAATATGAAAGAACAAAAAAAAACTTTATCAAGGGAATATTGAGCGTTTGTAAATAGAGTTGGGTTTATTATAATGAAACAGACATGTCAGCATGTCGCAAAAGGCGTCAAAGTAAAAAAATATCTTAATACATGATTGCTTATGAACGTTACTTAAATATAAGTTTACACGATGTTCGAGAATTCGTCCAAATCTGAGAACAGCCAAATTCAATCATGTTCTAATTTTTCCTAATCATGATCACAAAATAGACATTTGTAAAAAACTTTATAGTACCTAAGTCTAATGTAAGGGCCTTATTAGACGCACAAGCGTGACCACAGTTTAGTTTACGCAAGCCAGTTTGTCCACGGAACATGGTGCGTGTATTTGGTAAAACTGTATCACGCGCCAACCCCAAAGAGCGGCTTGTGGACTTTTCGACTTACTTGAAATTTTGCCTGCACAAGCAAACTGAACTGTGATGGTGCTTGTGCGTGGTCCAGAGGCCCCTAAGAGGCACTATTTACAGTTTTGACAGATTGAAAAATAGGAATGGGGTCAAATAAAATGGTTAATTCGATTCTTAAGAGATCGATTCTATTTCTTTGCAATACTAATCGATTACATTTTTCAGCTTTTTAAACCACGTTTCTCAACGAAGCACGTCAAGCCAAAGCTGTTTGAACTGTTGAAAAAAATTACTGGATTAAAAACGGCTCGTTATCAATAACTTCAATTATTCGTATATATTTTCTACTAATTATGTTTAAATGTTATTGAAATTATGTTACGCCTTGAAAGTTTGAAACGTCAAACGGTACCTCTTATGTAAGACGTACTTACTATAGCAATTATCTTACGCTTTATCTAAGATTTAAATTGTTGTAAAGACAATTCTTGTAGCTAGATTTTTTTGCTGTCTTGAAATGAATTACATATTATGGAAGTCTTTTGGATCGTACAGTTATGTTATACGTGGTAGTAAACATTTTTCTTAAATTCACGAACATTTTTATTTACATATAAAAATATGTCGCCGTAACGCTAAAAGAGATTTGGGCAAAATTACTTATTGGTACTAAAAAAGGTCGAGGGACCGATTAAATTGTCATTTACACACAGTAATTTTTTTTTGGCAACGAATCTTATATTATTTAATGTAAATAGATTGTACTGACCCATAGCGTATAGCTTGTTATCAAGCACACTGAGCGAAAGTGCTGAGCGGGCAACGGGCACGGGCGCTACCGTCTCCCAAACGTCCCGCTCTGTGTCGTAACGTTCGACTGCGGCCAATTGCTGCGAGCCATCGTATCCCCCCACAACGTAGACATATTGTCCCAGGGCAGACACGCCTGCCCCGCTTCTAGCCACTTGCATAGGAGCCACTTCGCTCCATACATTGTTCTCAGGGTGATAGCACTCTACGGATGTCACGCGCCGAACACCATCAAAGCCTCCAACGGCGTATAACAGCCGGTTGACAACAGCAACGCCCACCCCTAACCGCGCGCATGCCATCGCCGCTACATAAGTCCACGTGTCTTTCTCCGGATCGTAGCTATAAGATTTTATTTTAAACCATATTAAAACTATTTATTTCTTACACCATTACAAAAAGAACATTTACGGTTTTCAATAAATTATATACATGATGGAATATATCTAACTATATTATATATATTATATGAGTCTATTATTTACTAAATGAATATACTCACCATTCGACAGACTTATGGTACTCAGATCCAGCGGAGCCCCCCACCGCATACAACAGTCCATCCATTACCGCGACGCCCACCTGACATACATTTCAACTTTCTTAATATAGTAAAACTTTTCTATATTACACGGGAAGAGAGCAGTAGTAATAATTTTTAACATTGGTCGAGTATTTTTTAAAATCATTCATTATAAAAAAAATTCTCATTACTCGTATTGCTCACATTAGTCGTAGTTACTTTTTGTCTTTATTTCTTATTTACATGTACTTGCATGAAATCTCAATTGGTGAAATGTTGCGTCCTTTATAAATATAAATAAAATAATTTAAATAAGTAGTTGAAGAATATTTAATTATGGCTCCAATCTAGACTATTGAAGAAACTGACCCTATGTCGTGGGGTGGCCATGGGACTGCAAGGCCTCCAGCGCTCGGTGGCAGGGTTGTAGACGTCAACCCAGTCGCTATCATAGGAGGAGCCTGGAGATGTATTTCGGCCTCCCACTGCGTAAAATAACCCCTGAAATTAAACATTTAATAGTTGTGACTTTATTATCGTTTATTAACGCTCAATAACTTGCCGGTGAAAAAATATTTAGGAACCGCGTAAATAAACAGAAAATTCACCATATAAATTATATATTGCTATTTCATAACAAATCGTCTTCGATCGATTTGCAAAACTATAACATCAAATATACTTAGCCCCAACTAGAAACGTCAAATTGACATTCTATTTAAATAACCTAAATGGCTTACCTTTAAAAACGCAGCTCCTAGTCCAGAGCGTGGCACAGTCAGTCGTGGCAGAGTTGTCCAGCAATTGTCATCGAGGTTGAATGCTTCAAATACATCTATGGAATGTCTGAAGTATCCACCCGCTACGTATATTATTCGCGGCGTGTTAGGACATCTCTCTTTCACAACTGGCTTTTTGTGTAATGTTAGATCCTGCATTGAAAAGAAACCTTATGCTTGCGTATAGCAAATACGCAAGGTCAAAATATCTTTATTCACATTGACACATAAATTATCGCTTATAATTTATAAATATCACTTAGGTGTAAGTTTATAAGCTGTTGAACACGCCCAAATCTGAGAAGAACAGCCAATAAACTCAGTCGGGTTATCTTTTTTTCTGGACCATGTTCACAAATTAAAAATACATTTTGAACTGGATCAGATCATTCTCAAGTACAGTGCAGTCGATTGTTTATTAATAATTCTTAGACTTAACGATTCTTTAGATTCTTAACGTAAGATTCAAATTTAATTAAAGACAATTGTTGTACCTCGCTTGGATTTTGCTACAGTAGCATATATAATTACCATAAAATTAATTATTTATTTTGTGCAGTCTAATGCATCGTACAGTTATATTATTTTTATGGCCCGTAATATATTCTTAATTAATTAATAGGTAGTGCTCCTGCCTTCTGCATCAAAAGGTCCCGGGTTCGAATCCCGGTAGGTGCATTTATTTGCGTGATGAGCACGAATGTTTGTTTCCGAGTCTTGGTTGTTATAAACTTATATATGTATTTATTGTGGTACCCTCGTTGTTCTGATTACCACAACACAAGTGCTTTAGCTACTTACTTTGGGATCAGAGCAATGTATGTGAGTTGTCCCAATTATTATTATATTCGTGGAAGTCTGAACTCTTTATATATAATATGTTTCCGTAAATACATAGCCCTGCTAAACTCATGATTTTTTATATGGGTATGCTCTAGCTTCTTTATACATATAATTTTGTTCGCTCGCGACTCGCGGCGTAAAACGGTTTACATGGGTTTAGAAAGTGGCGAGACTTATACCTGAAATATCCTGGCAAGGTATTCGCGGCAGGCGGGCACCTTCTGCAGTACGGAGCAAGTTGTCATCTGCTCTTTGAGGAAGCTGGGCGTAAGGAACGGGCACCGCACCGCCTGCAGAATGTGTTCCATGCGCGGGTGGCGCCGTTCTTCATCGTATTTCACCTGTTGAAATTATAGTGTTCATAATCTCGATAAGTGTATATATGCAGGAAATATTGATCTTAGTGTACAAACGTATCAATTCCACTCGCAATTTTGTTTTCGACGCCATAACAGTCGTCGACTGCTGAATCAAAATTCAAAGTAGAGCTGCTTAGATGGTTGACTTTAGCATACTACTGTCATGGTCGTATTTAGTAGAAGATAATTTTTCTAAATCTATATTTTTTTATTAGAAATCTTTATTATAAATTCAGTATATCCAGCTATTATACTTATATAATTTGCATTATATGCAATTAATGCATGTTAAAATGATTTAATGCTTTTTTACTTCTAATTCTTACTTTACTCAAATTTTAGTTTTGATCACAGTAGTAAATAGGATCTTTAGGCAATAAAGAATATTTTGAGTTGATTTATAGTTTTTTTATACAAAATGTATGGGAATTTTTTTTTGGCGATTCCTGACATTTTTAGTACTCATACCTCAAATGGTCACATAGTATTTTATCCCTACATGCAATAGAATCGATAGGAATAAAAAACTTTTTTGATATTTAAGCATTTTTCTGCTGACTGTATCTTTTTTCCAAAATCTGATAATGCAGTTCAAAATATTTTAACAAGTTAAGAATGGTCTCCTAGGAACGTTTTCCTGTAACTATAATAGTTACCTGCCCTTAATATCCCGTTTACAAAATCCAGCCTGTATAATAAATAATGCAACATTAAAAGATCGTATAAATCGAAATCCATGCACAATACATACAATACTGTTTTATGAATAGCATTCGAATGTATAAAAAATGTGTTTTATCATGATTTACAAGACTTACAATATTACATTATTGAGATAATTTTATAATTAGTACACCCAGCGGACTTCGTACTTTCTCGCTATCGGAGAATGTTATTTTACAATCAATATGCCATTTTTATACCACACACCGCAATCGCAAATAAGATTAGCGATCGATAAGGTTTATAAGAGATTTTAGTGATCATGAGATGAAAAAATGACTTCTTGAACTTCATAAGCTTCCCTGATGTAAACCGCTCGTTGGTCTAGTGGTAAGCGCGTAAGCGTTACAACCGAGAGGTCCTGGGTTCGATTCCCGGTGGAGATAAAGGCTGATCGCCTACTTGCCCCTAAGGAAAAAATCGATCAGTGAAACAGATGTGAAATGCATCTGCCCCATTCCCCAACAGGGAACACGGAACTTCACTTTTCCCTGATGTAAAAAAAGTTATTATAAGCGGGACACAAATCCAGCAAATAGGAATGTAAATTATTTGATATTTTAATAAATTTAAGTTAAATTTATTATTATTATCGATAAGGCAATTCTTATAAGATAAACGTAGAAAAACAATATCATTTAGATTACACGCGGTATGACTAAATTTCATCGAAATGTAAAAAGATGACCAAGGGCTATTTTGAACCGACTTCAAAAAAGGAAGAATTTCTCAATTCAACTATATTTTTCTAAACGTTTGTTACCTCAGAACTTTCGACTGGTGGGACCAATTTCGATGATTCTTTTTTTGTTTGAAAGCAACAAAATCTGTTCAGTAGTTTTATAGTTACAATTTCAAGTCGGTTTTTTTTTTGGTAAAATTCTAACACTATTATTTACTTATGTTATTTTCCTAGTTGAATTGCCTGGAAGAGAACGCTGTTTAGCGATAAGGCCGCCCTTTGTATTCCAATTCTTTAGTAAATAAGTCGCAGTCTGTAACTGTTTTTATTTTTTAATAGAAATTAAAAACTAACCAATCTTGTGTTTCATATAATATTTTACCTTAATTTAATTTTAATTCACTAAGAGTTTGTATCGGTATAGACAAAAAGGCAAATCGATGCATCCCTGGTTTAAAACCACATAAATCTTAATATAACTTGTAAAAAAAAAGTTCTAACCCAATTCAACACAGCATTGTACACTTCCCGTTCCTCTCTGACGTTCAGTTCGTCTTTTCTAATAAGGTTTATCAACTCTGGTGCTGTCAACTGAAGAAATTCTTCTTCTTGGCATACCTGAAAATGAAAAGAATCAATTATAAACCGGACTGTATTTATGTATATTACAATTGCTTAATATTGTGAGGGAATCAATCTATAGCAATGATATAGAGAAGTTCGCAAACTTATTTCGTCTAACGCCCAGTTTGAAAATCAGTTATTTTGTAGCGCCCCCCATTTTTTAACTGGAAAACCTCGGTAAAACATCTCGCCTAGAGTTTAATTAAACCTATATTCTAAACGATACTTTTACAATATTAAAAACAATAATAATGCAACTTTACAATATTAAGATTACTTTTATTCAAAATTAACAATAATCAACATTTGTTTTAAAACTAATCTGGTGTGAAGGCTTATGATTTTTTTTAACAAGTTAATTAATATCAGGTTCCAATTGACTCAAGAACCAATTTATTCAAGCTCCCTTTCTGGGCTCCCCCTCTAGGCCTCCAGCGCCCACAAGGGGCGTTATCGCCCACTTTGGGAAAGACTGATATAGAGCAATATTGGTATATTTGTTAGTACTCAAAAACTACTGAAGCTATAAGTATGCCCACACGACCAAATATTACGTGTTAAGTATTTCTTAAACGTTAAACAAATTACCGCAAAACATATTTATATGCTAGTAAATGAAAGAGTAGTAGATTTTAATTGATTTCACAACAAATAAATATTTTACTTTTGTATTCAAAACAATTATTATTTATCAATAAGAATTAATGTGTCGTCATTATTAATTTATCGTAATGGCAAAATATGTAAAAATTTATCGGACATAATTAATGATGATAAATATTGTTGAATAACTTATTTAATAAACAAGAATGATTATTACAATCAAAAATTACCATCATGTATGAATAATTGAAGTTTAAATGTTTAGAACATTTCAGTTCGACGTCACTGGCAAATGACTAAGCGGCTTTATCGTCAAATGTATACAGAGAAATAAAATTGGTGTGTCTGTTTGTAATATTAAAATAATCGCTTTTTACGAAAAGCATATGGATGTATACACGGTACATATACCAAAACAACATTTTTTAATATTTTTGTCTGTGTTTTTTCCGGCTAATCTCTGAAACGGCTGGACCGATTTTGACGGACTTTCAATGGCAGATAGGTGATGTACTTTTATTTTATAAATTAACAATAAATAATAAAAAATAACTATTTCGCGCGGACGAACTAAATAATACATATCTATTATTATTTTGCTGTTCGCAATTTTACTTTGTTTGTAACATCACGTTACGACGACAGTAACGCGAGTGAAACTGCGGGAGACAGCTAGTCAATAATAAAAATAACTTTAGATACACAATATTTTTCCTAATTGTTTTAGGCATTTCTTTTGTTTATGTTAAGAGTGTCATGATGACACTCCAATTTTATTTATCTGTATGTTGCATAGATTAATATAGTAGATACGGCTGCTTTCTTTAGAAAAAAATCTAGAGGCACTCACTTGTATGAAATTCCTCTCTATGAACTGGTTGGCCTTCTGCTTCAACTCGACGCAGCCGTGCTGCTCCGCGAAGTTGGCGATGCCGATAGCATTAAGAGGGTCGAGCTGCCGCTCCAGGAAGGCGCAGCAGGCGTCTATGACATTCGAGATCTGCAGCACATGACTGCAATATAACGTCCCTCTAACCACCTTATTCTTGTTACATGTAAAATCTTACTTGGGGTCAAATTCATATCTAATATAGGTACTTTGTTAAACACAATTTTTTCATAAGCATTTCTTCACTTTTCCTTACGAGCAGTAATAGCTTTGTGTGTTAATGTGTGATCTACGAATTTGGCTCCTAGATTACAATTTTTTAAAGTCTTAACAACAAATTAAAAAATACTAATATACGTGCAGTTAGGTTTTATAATCATATTTTTGGTTGAAAGTCAGCTATCATCGAAGTAAAGGCGAAGAGCGGCCAATAAATATGAGATTAAGCGAAGAGCATAAGCGATCGTGGACGAAACTCAATATGAATTTGTACCTGGAACATGGTCGCGGCGGGCAGCAGCTGGCAGACTGTGACCTCTGTGATGCGCACTTTACCGGTGTACATGAAGTATACAAGCCAGGCCATTGTAGACGGACACACGCCTTGCAATCGCACCCGCGACATTTCGCACTCCTTCAGACCGCTCGTGAACATTGCCTGTCGCACTGCGCTTCTTTATATCAACTCTTTCAATAGCCTAACAACTTCCACTCTACTAAAAATATTGAGTAATATCTCCTATCTTTTAGTGGATGCATGGGCCGCATGTGGCAGATACACGAGGTCTATTTCACTGATCATTTTCTTTCTGTACCAACATAAGCGAAACAGTTTTATTTCCCCGGAATTCGAACTTAAGATCTCCGGCGCCACACGCATTCAATTTCAGAGTTTTACAGCTCTGCTGTGTTCTACGTGTATCGCGCTTTCAAAAAAGTTGATTCTTTAAAATATTCTTATTTTTTAGTCGACCTTCAAAAAAAACCAATCAGGTTATCAATTCGACGTGTAATTTTTTCCTCATCTTTGTGCTCTCAGTTTTCTATAATTATAAATTGATTTCGAATTTTTTTTGTGTTTGGGACGGTTCACGTTATACTTTCTATATTTTGGTGACATTTGATTTAACTTTTGGAATCAAGGTATGTACCTACTTCTATGATAATATTATGTTACTCGGGTCAATATCAAACAACAGATAAAGTCGAAAAACGTAAGTACGTTTTTGAAAAAGACCTTGACACACATTATAGGTACATAACCCAAATTGAAGGTCATACACCTCACATCAATTACTTTGGGGAAGTAAATAGATATGGAGTTGATGGGATAAATTACCTTGAAATATGGACTGCCAGCAGCTAGCACTACTTTGTGCACGTGGAACAGCTCATTGCCTACCTCCAGCACCACGTCAGTCAGCATGTGGTGGGATCGCATCGTGAACAGCATCTAACCAATAACAATCGCATTAGTAACGAACAGCTAAACTCACTGACATGACTTTCTTTACTTCCATCTTCATAATACGTGTAAGGGAATGGTATATGAAGAGTTATTGAAACCGAATGATGATACAATACTGAGTTTATTATAATAAGTCAAACCTTATTTTATTCCCTCACATCTCCCCCATAAAGCTAAAACAAAATAAAGTTTACATTGATTTTATTAGATACATCATACAATTATATGTAGTTTGTTCTATAAAACGATTACAAAACCGAAAAAAAAAACGAAAACATAAAGGGTAATAATATAATCACGAATAAAACAAAATTGATTGATGTACCTACCTATTATGCTGGTAAGTAACCAGATACATGCTAAGTGTTTATTTGTAACATATTTTAACATAACGCCGTTTAGAATAATAATATAACGATGTTAATAACTTAGGTATATAATAAATCGCTATGTAAGGTAGGGTAGGTATGGAGTGTAATTGATACACTGAATGACACAATACTTTGACGACCGACTGGCGCAATTTTTAGTGCTCCTGCCTTCTGCGTCGAAAGGTCCCGGGTTCGAATCCAGGTAGGTGCACGAATTTGTGTGATGAGCATGAATGTTTTTTTCTAATTTCCGAGTTTTGGTTGTTTATAAACTTATATATGTATTTATTGTGGTACCCTCGTTGTTTCTGATTACCATAACACAAGTACTTCAGTTACTTTGGGATCAGAGCAATGTGAGTTGTCCCAATAAAAAAAAAATACTGAATTTAAATATTATATTAAGTCAAACCATATATATATTCCCTCACTTGCTTTGAATTGAATATTAATTGCCATATTAAATGGTTGAAAGTTGAGCCTTTCATCAAAGTCGAACTGCTGATCAATTTATAAGAGCCTAATACTCCATACTGCCTCCTTGGTCTAGTGGTAAGCGCGTAAGCGTTACAACCGAGAGGTCCTGGGTTCGATTCCCGGCGGAGATAAAAAAAACTCGGTCTGGCAGGACATAGAAGGCTGATCACCTACTTTCCCCTAAACAAAAAATCGATCAGTGAAACAGATGTGAAATGCATCTGCCCCATACCCCACTAGAGGACACGGGACTTCACTATAATACTCCATAAGACTAAGTTTTCAAGAAACAGTAATCGAATGTCCGTTTTAATGTCCTGTGCTTGTCATCTTACACAGAAACTGAATCTTTAAAAAAGTTCATAGCATCAGTTACCTCTAACAGTTACAACTATAAAACAATAATATATTTTCTGTAAAAATAGTAAATTTTAATTGTCTACTAGTTTCCCATACGTAGTCAGGGTTTATCTTTCGTAACAAATATAATGCCGAGTCATTGGCATTATATTCGTTACGTCCGCATTTATCGTATTGTATTAATTGTTCGTATAATTTATTTATTTTGTCACGTTTTCTAGTAGAGACATACCCATATACTTTTTTTACTCATGAGTCATGACTACTTGCGGAAATTCTGCATCACGGAACATATTGTCTCCGCATCGGAATAAAAAGGTTTTCTTGTTTTTAATTTGTTCGTCTCTGTCATTATCAGATATGGCTAGATTTCATCGATAAAATAAATAGATATAAAACATTACATGTAGGTATCTTTATTAAATATTTTTCGGCGATTCCAACTGTAATATTGGGAATAATATATTAGACAGAGTCCGCAACAACAATTTTAATAACTTTGTCTATCTGTTTGTTGTAGCATTGTTCATAAAATGATTTCATTTTCATGGAATACTAGAAAAACTTGGTGAAAAATTACCTATATTTAAGATCCGGGCGTTTTACTGCCGTAACAAATACGTCTATATAGCGACGTGGGCGAAATAGCAGGCAAAGCTCACTTAATCCTCGACACAAAAAGAAGAGTGTGTAGTTATCCTTTGGTTCTAATAGAAAGTTTAAATCGCTTTATATTCTCAACGTAAACAGTTATGAAATGACTATAAATATGTTATCTTCGTTGATGTCATGTTAACACAACTATGTTATAAATGTGAACGTGAATTGACAGTTTGTTTTATGATGCATATTTGTATAGATTATAGATATCAGATAGGTGAGACTAGAATAAAAAACTTCTTAACTAGAACAAAAAAGTCACGTTCTTCTGGTAGGATTCAATAACAAAAAGTAGGAAGAGGGCCGTGTTCGTGTGATTTACCTTCATAAAGTCTGGGATATAATTGTCCAAACAGAAGGTGGTGTCGTCGATGTCTTTGCTGCTGCCGTAGAAAGTGTCAAACATAACATCACAATTGATGGGTGGCATATCGTCTAGCAAATTACCACGTCGAGCCTCGTCTTCCTTCTCCATGTTCTCTGTAAAATGTTACCTTTATACTAAACCTTAAATGCAATAAATGAGTACTGATGCTGTCCCCGTACATGTTAATTTTATATATGTTTATATAATGATATATTAGTTTGGTTGGCTGATGTCATGTCGTATAATGGAATTTACTTGATAAATAAAAACCATATCACACAACTGTAGCTAATTTAAAGTAAAGACAGTAAGAAATTTTGTTTCACTTGTAGGTACTACATTAAAAAAACCAAAACACTTATTGTATGTAATGAGTAATAATTTATAATTTTGCTGAATTTAGTTGCACTAGTTCTGTTGTGTAGAGCTGTACTATTAATTCAAAGGAATTTAATTAGAAACTATGATTAAAAACAATATTAACTTACTGACATTTGAATTTAAAAAGTAATTAAGTATATTATGATAATTAAAGATTTTAATAATATTGTTATTTTAGACAGTATTAATCAGTTTAAACATTAGTTGAGTTATAATATAGTTATAGTAATTTTGCAACAACAGAAATCTATCTATCTTTATAAGAATAAACAAAGAGCCTGTTACATAGTGAGATGCCTAAATCTAGATTTTTGATTTGAACTGACTTGACACAAGCTTACATATTCCACTTACATGGGTACAAATTGCACTGCACAAGCTTCACACTCATATTGTTATACAAAAAACTTGCATGCATATATTAATGTTGATTGATTGTTGATTCTTAAGCCTTAATATAATATTTTACTTTGAATGTTGCTTTCTTTGAGCCAGTAAAGAAATCAAAATCAATCACATTGGCTTTAAAAAAATCCCTGCCTTAAAGTAGAGATTATAAAGTACCTTTACACTTCATTTTAAGCATGCAAATGTTTAAATAATTAATAATAGTAAAGAATGATAGTATTTTTTTTGAAAAAGTAACCTGAAGAAGAATTCAACTATAAATGGAAAATATGTATCTTTTTTCTGCTAGGAAAATATTCTAATATAGATGAATACTTATTAAATGTGAAGTTTAAAATAATTGTTATTAGATCATTTATATTAGGTATATGGAGAGATTCAAGCAGTTATAGAGGTTGTATTTATATAAAAAAAGTAAGTAGGTAAATAGAAGTTTTTAGATTTTCTGGGCTTAATAATTCTAGTTAAGAAATAGGACTATAATAATAGGTACTCACCGATAACTTAGTTATAACAACAATTTCAGATCAAGTTCTGAGCTTTCAGCGGCGATTTATTTTCTTATAAAGCACAACCTTTTTCACCATTTCATTATTTACATTTAAAATGTAATATAAAAAAATAACCAGTCTTAGTATTATACCAGATTTCCAGAAGTGTATAAGCAATAATTTTTATGTATGTGGAATAATCACTGTATAGTTGTCAATTTAAATCTTGCTGTAAAACTAAAATAAGAAACCTAAATTATGATTGCCATCAACAACGAATAACTTTTAATGTATTTTTTTTATTGCAATTACATAAAAATAATATTATGACTATTTTTGTGATAAATTTCAAGTCTCACATAATATTTTTATTCTTAAACCCTAATCCGATACGAACTACAACCCGATCAAGCTAACTCCGCACACTTGACCTTCGTGACGTCACATCGGCTTGACGCGCAAGTACGGTGTGCAAAGAAATTAAGTATAATTTTAGTATAGATGTAATATTTATAGTTTAGTATATAAAATTAATATATTATTTACT
Organism: Aporia crataegi; assembly: GCA_912999735.1. Classification (NCBI taxonomy): domain Eukaryota; kingdom Metazoa; phylum Arthropoda; class Insecta; order Lepidoptera; family Pieridae; genus Aporia; species Aporia crataegi. The sequence continues at coordinate 3,284,487 of OU538742.1, forward strand.
CAGCATAAATTAACTATTTAATAATTATGGTCGTTTTAATCAAGCTATGAAAGTTTCTTAGAAATATATGATTGACAATAAAAAACACAGAAATAGTTCAATTTTATAACCATTTATTTATAATTATAAAATAAGTAGTAGTCACTATTACTAAATGTTTCGAACGTTCGACGTTTTTCACTGTCGCTCTCGTATCAGTAATAAAGATGTTAACTGTACTGACATGAACGGGCAAACGCGGGGAATTCTACGGGAAGTTGGGAGGGACACTGCATTCTAACGAGGTGCAGAGTTGGCTCGATCGGTCATCGGGTTGTAGGTACGAAGTACGAACTCTCAACAGCTATGTCCACACTGTGCCTTTTCATCTTCAACTTTCGTCATCATCTTTCTATGAATTGAATGCGTCAATTGAACGCGACGCTATGTAGTCATTTTGGTTCTGTCAGTGTTGAAAACATGAGCGACGAGAATATTTTGGTCATTGGAACATGGTCTGTATTACCAACCGCGCGTGCCATTCGGTATCTATTATGTAGTAACTAGTAAGTACTATATTCTGTTCAAGTAAACATTAAGCGGTAGGATTGGCTGCCAGTTTCAAAATTTAAGTAAATTATTATGTGCTCTATAATACTTGTATAAATTTCCAGCGTTAATGAATGTCGAGAATTAAGCGTGAGGGTCTTGTCTAAAGCCCTAATTTCTTCATACCTGTCTATAATACTATTGTCTATAATATAAGTCATTCTAAATATTTGTTGTTCTCTGTGTACAGTGTGTGTGTATCTCTGTACTCTGTGATAATAGTCATTACATTTGATCTTGCGATAATGGCAGATACGAAGCAAGGTATTGAACATATTTTAAGAGTTTTAATGATTTCATCGATTAAGATTTTACCAATATATGGTAGTGGGTAGTAAAATATTAATAGAACTTAATAGTTTTACATCAGTGTTTATCTCAAATCCTCACCAATATATTTAACCACTGTTCCATTTGACAATGCATCGTACGTCGTCTACTTTTTGTTGATCTTTCTTTTACTCGTTCCTTTTTAGAATGTAATAATCTATTATATATATTCTTTTGTAAACCAACTACATATTTATAATTACAATAACTATCTTCTATCGAATGGACTTAGTAATTGTTGCCTGACATTCCAAGTTAAAAATGTGACATTCAATTGCAGGCAAACAATCTAAAGATCTTTACAATGGCACTCAGTCCCGAATTGTCTTGGCAAAACCTAAATTGGGAGGATTTGGTTCATCTGCACTTCCATCTAGCACTAATAAGGGAAATACTCCATTTGGTAAGTGCTTCTATAAGTAGTATTTAACTAGTTTTTACATAATTTTATGTAAAATGCTCATAAAATAAATATCAATGATATTATCATTGATTTTTCTTAAATTTGATAAGTTAATTATGTTTTAGCACATAAAGCAGGACTTGTGTATAAATTATTCTTTATATTTAAAATTTATTTCAGGATCATTGTTACGCCCGGCTCAATTAAAACCTACAAGTAATCTAATTGACAAAACAGTAGCTCAAGAATCAAGTCCTGAAAAGGAAAAAAATTGTGAGAACTCTGAAAATAAATCAGTTGAAAATGTTAACAATTGTAAAGAAAATGAAGATGCACCTAAATTTGTACCCCTTGGAAGTGCCAATGTCACTACTAGAACAACTACTGGAGTACCCACAACAGTCACTTCTGCTACCACATCATCAGTAGGTTTTGTCTTTGGTCAAAATTTGAGTGAGAGGGTTGTTATGAAAGAAGCACTCAACAATGGTGAAAGTCAAGATAATCATAGCTCCAAAAATGGCACATCTGATTTATTGTTTACAAATGCTGCAGCTACTAATAATGAAAATCATCAGGTATGCAGTTTGTTTTATTTCTTACTTACTACTTGCCTTATTTTTATGCTTGATATAATCTGTGAACAGTTGAAGTTCTAGTTACGGGAATCTTTTTGATCATTAGTCACATGTTACTTATGACTATAGTTAAGAAATTGACAATTGTTTAAAGGGTAGTTGCATTTTGTGATTCTCTAACAGCCAAATTAATAACTTCTTTATCTAAAGTAAGTTGTTACAAAGTGTCTACTGATTGTGATATATTTCACAAAAAATGTCTATCTTAATGCAATAATCTATCTTTTATATTGTTTTAAGCAGTTTGAATTTGGCTAGCCTTAAAACCTTATTGAGATTGATAGATAGAAAGAACTTATCTTTTATTAATTTTGGCAAACGTTAATATTTTTAAAAATTTAAACTCATTAATATTTTGCTGACTGTTTGTAGTAAAGGTCCTAAACAAATGCTCCAAATTGAGTATGATGTGTGTTTTCTTGTTTGAAAGCTGATGTGATCAACTGGATCGGTCAACTAATGACAATCTGTTCATCCATTTATTATACTTTCTTGTAATTAAGATCAGAATATGTCTTATTTGTAATAAGGATGTTAGATAGGTAGAGGTTTTTAAATTGTCTTTAATTTTACTTGTACCACTATGATAATATCTAGACTAGCTTATAAATTTTTGTTTAAAGAAGTCTAATTTTTTTATGGGAGCTGGTTTTTTATTCTGATGGTAAATTAACTGGACTCTGACCAGGCTTATTTGGTAGATTAAAGATAGTAAAAAAAATTGACACAAAAATAATTTTAGACACTGCCGTTTTTTTTATTGACTTAAAGATTTAAACCTTTTTTACACTCTGACAACATTTTAAGATGTCATGTAATAAATAGCGGAACAAGATGTGATGTGAGTTGTGACTGATAGCTAGCACAATAAGGCGGCCTGGCTTACACATACTGTAGGAAATATGTGGCAGTATTTATAATGTACACACACACACACAAATAAGATCATCTTTTGCGAATTACGTTAATATATGGATCATTATATTATTAGAAGTTGTCCAAACTATTGTTATGGCTATAAGTGTAGTCCCTTGTCCACTAGTGGGGTATGGAGCAGATGCATTTCACATCTGTTTAACTGATCCATTTTTTCTTTAGAGGCAAGGATGTGATCAGTCTTCTATGCCCTGCCAGACCGAGTTTTTTTATTTATTTATTTTTATCTCCACCGGGAATTGAACCCAGGACCACTCAGTTGTAACGCTTACGCGTTTACCACTAGACCAAGGAGGCGGTCATTGTTATGGCTATAATATTACTTATTTTTTAAGTATGTCAACACAAAAAAAGAATTACTTTAAAAATTAATTCAAAATAAAGGACGGTTCAGAAAAAGAGGAAAAAATAATTGTTTCTCTTTTTATACTTCGTCTTTTATATAAAAAAACTATTTAAATACTGTTCAAATAAAAGCCCACTAATATACATCTCATTTACTCGGTAACTTTACATATGTGTATATAATAATTAAGACAATTTTGTAAATATTATTTTATTGGTCATGTTTTCAGGAGGATCCTGGTTCAAATGGTGAATCTAGGTCTGAGAGTCTTGCAGCAGCCGCAGCTGAGTATGAACGTTCACATGCTCGCCCTCCTCCACCAACTACCAATTGCACAATGACTGGTGAAGAGGGAGAGACAAATGTATTACAGGTAAGTTTTTAAAATCAGTTTTGTGAGTTTTGGGTGTTCCCCACTTAAACTTTATAATTATACTTGGAAATGAAATACACCAGTTTATCTATTTATTTATTCATTTATGATCTTGTATATCCTGTAAAATTGTCTGTGATTGACAAGTGATCATGTAAATGCTTATGTGTTATAAAGAAATTTTAATGACTTTGACATGATGCTTGCTTTTAATATTTTGTCAATTTGCTATCACAAGGCTCAGATTTTTGATCAATAGACAAAATATTCTAACTATGGTCTATCATTTTTAAGTATTTTTAGGGTAATCTCGGATTAGAATATTAACATAAGATCCCTGTGGATGTTTCATGTAACCAAAATTTATTTTAAAGTTCTCATGAGTAGTCTTGATTTGCTAGTTTTTTATTAGTGAAAGTAAATTAATCAGCATTGGTATTTCTTAAATTTAGAACATTACTAAGGAAATTTTAAGTGTTTCAACCTCCAAGTCTCCCTTATGGTATGCTAATATAATCATATTAATTGTAGATGTCATGTCGTCTCTTCACGTGGGAGGCCGGCGGGTGGCGTGAGCGAGGACGTGGCGTGTTGCGTCTCAATGATGGGGAGGGAGGCAGCGCACGGCTGGTAGCTCGCGTGGCTGGCTCATTGCGCGTCGCGCTCAACACGCAGCTGTGGTCAGAAATGGTCGTAGAACTCGCCGGTGCCAAGTCCCTTCGCATTACTGCCACAGATGCGCAACTGCAGATCAAACTGTTCCTGATAATGGTAAGAAAACATTTTGAGCTGTTTCAATTCTGACATATTCTACCCAGCACCCATTACCATTTAGTTAAGTTTTTTTTTGTTAAGCTGATTGTTTTTCTTGCTATCTAACCCAGATTTTTCCCGGTAATTGACCCCAGGACCTATGTGCTACACGCATGTAATGCCCGAGGTGGTTAGGATAACATGAAATGTATTTTGTGGCTAATGTACATGAAATATTTTCGAAAAGGTTAATCTACCTCTCCGTAAGTTTAAGGTACAAGTACCTTTTAGGAGCGGTATGTGAATATAAATAAAAAAAAGAGCAACATCCCTTATATACTAAAATATTATATTTATAAGTGTTAACCTTATGTATGATTTCCATTTAAATAAGCAAGGACTAATAATATTGGTAAGAATTGGTCCTCTCCAGTATTTCTAAAAGTTCCTTAAACTCCGGTGATTATACAAATTCTTCAAGCTATTTTATTTGGCTTCCTTATGTACACTACTTTTTATTGAACCTTATTTATAAAATTTGTTTAACTTTAGTCAACTTACTTACTGCACTTACGTAACTGTGGATAAATAACTTTAAAACTTCTCAATGGTACGTTTAAATGTATATATTGTATCTAAACAGGGTAAATTTAATGTAATTGAGAACTTTGTTGTAGGGAGCACCGGTTGATATCGCACAACTACATAGAGCGTTACAGATGCGTGTAACGAGGATTAAGAAGGATGCCTCCAGCAAGGACGGCGGCCTGCGTGAACACGATAAAGAGAGTGAGGATTGTAGCGATGCAAAAGAGGAAAGAGATAGTGATAGGCTCCTAGTAATTCCCGAAAGCAAGACTGACTGCGACGTTTCTGACAAGTTAGACGAAGAAAATGAATCCAAGTCCATCAAAAGGAAAGAAGACGTCGAAGCTCCCACGTCTCCCAAAAGACCCTGTCAAGACGTGTCAGTGCAGTGACTGTGAGTGTGTGAAATAAAATGACAGTTTTACAAACAGGAAAGGTGTAACGGTTAGTATAATGTTTATTGTTAGGAAATTCTCGTTAATTTAAAACGTATGTACCTACTGCTATGACCTTTGTCAAATATAACATTTACTAAAGCAAAAATTTAATTTTTTTTCGAAATCATTCCAAAGTACAATGTATTCTTTTCGGAGATTTACACCAAATACTATGTACATACTTTTGTTTTGACTAAATAAAAGTGATATGAATGAAAAGTATATTCTGTTTCCTTATTTGAGTAAGAATGTTAAATAACTACCTAATAATTTTTAACGTAGAATTAGTTTTTTTTTAAACATAGCGCAGGCTTTTTTAATTCATGAAATATATACAAACGGGTTGTTCAATTGGTTTTTGTTTGCTAGATTCAGTACATAATTGTGTAGGTAGGTATATTGTGTTATTCTAGAACTATTCAGACGATTTCGCAATATATTTATGTTTCAGCTCAATAGATTTTTCCATTGAAACTAATATCTTGGAATGCGGAATATAAACATACGCTGTAAATTAATTCGGGAAAAGTTTAAAATATAAATCAAGAAATAAAGCGTCAATCTGAAAAATCTAGTCTAATTTTAATTCAATAAACGCTTTGATGTGTTTCTCGTCACAATCAAGTCGTCCGAACGATTTCAAAACACTTGGCCGATGTTTCGTCGTCTATCGCCGGAGTGTACAGTGCAATAAACATGGGGTTTAACTAAAAATAAAAACATAATTTATTCGCCTCCCGCGTGTAATGATTTTAAAGTGGATTTTATTTGTATAAAATGAGGCAGCGGAGTGGTCGCGGCTGAGTCACAGATTTCAGCAGACAATCCTGGAGGCCGCTTCTTCAGTGTTCCCAGCGTCGTAAGTGCTGAAAGTCGTGTAAAAAGTTGTATCCGGCCGCGAATAGCACGCGAGGAATTCCGTTTATAAATACGTACGATCGCCAGAGGTGCGCGGTGAGCGGATGCGGTTTGTTTGCAGTGCCGACGTGAGAACCGGCCAGGGTTGCCCACTGAAACTGGGAAGACTTTAGAGGCTCTGAAAAGACAAGCTTAAAGTTATTTTGAAATTGGACTTAACGGTCGGCAAGTCGTTTATAAGTGATTTGAAGTATAATATCGTGATACACCTTTTAAAAGCATTTGAACATATCAATATATATAATCGGCTGTAGCAAAAATTAGGAAGATATTAGGGGAAATCATCAAGAATGGCAACACTTGAAGCTGTTGATGCGTTAGAGCGAAAGTGATGCTGGGCGGGCGATGATATTCACCGGCGGGGGGGCGCGCCGCCGGGCCCCGCCTGCGTCCGCCCGCCCTCGCCCGCCCGCCTATCAGCGCATGCACGACAATGTAAGTACTGTCATTCATAACCTGTTCTGGTCACTGAGGTAGTAAATTATACCATTTAGTTATTAACAAAAGACGTATTAAATCACCACTGTCATTAATCTATACAAATATATAAATAAAATTGTGGTGTCCGTTTGTAACATTAAAATAACCACTTTTTACTTAATGTATATGGATGTATACACGTTACATATACGAAAATAACATTTTTGTCAATTCTGCCTGTCTGTCAGTTCGTTCCGACTAATCTCTGAAACAGCTGGACCGATTTTGACGGGACTTTCACTGCCAGATAGATGATGTAATAAGGAGTAATTTAGGCTACTTTTATTTTAGAAATTAATATAAATAAATAATAAAAAATAACTATTCCGCGCAGACGAAGAACATAACACATCTATTATTATTTTGCTGTGCGCTTTTTTACTCTGTTTACCTAAAGGCTATATAGCATCACGTTACGTCGAAATTAACGCGAGTGAAACAGCGGGGCACAGCTAGTATCTACTCAAATATAATTTCGACAACTATTAAAATAACACTACAATACAATTGTTAAAAAAGCAATACCTACATTTGTTAAATAAATACTCTTACTAAAATTATCAAATGAAAACAACTTATTAGTTATTTAACAACTAGTTGTTAAGTTAGTTAAAAGCATGAAAAAAAAACTAGCTATGCTTGCAAGGAATTCCATCTAAAACAATTGTGTATCCACCGTTAAAAATTCATGTTTCGATTCCTGAAGAAAAAAATTGTGTATTTGGGTGGCACATAAGGTTGATCAACTTCTCGCATGTAATTAGTGAAACTGACGTTATAATGTGTATCCGATGCTCCACGGGGAGACAGATGTGGTATAGACCAGTGTTCCGCAATCTAGAAAATAATCCTAGACAATTATCACTAGACGTGAAACGTGGCGTTATTTGAGACTGGCCCTTCTTTCTTTCTACGGTATAACATATTCTCACTTGTAGGGAGCCAAGTACCAATGAGTTTTTTGTCTGGAACACTCACTACATTAATTAATTCAGCTCTGTCGAAGTGACATCCTATTAAGTGACTGAGTATTGGCAAATAAAAGAAATTTGCTTTGCTTAATTTTATTTGTCAAGAATCATTAGATACATCTAAAATTCAAACAATATCTAGGCACGAATTGTATTCATGCGGTATCATTGTATGGAAGACACACACACACACACAGAAGAATTTGAAATGTATTTAATATACCAGATAGCGTCATTCTTTCCGTCTCTAGAACAAGAAAGAATGCAGAAGTAAGTTTTTATCAGAACAAAGGCTAACCTCTGGATTAAAAGGTCTCACTAGAGTCTGATCTTACGTTGATTCCAAAAATCACAGTGAAATATTGAAGAAATTTTTTTTAACGGTCTCTTAGTAGAATATTCATCTAACAAGGACCAAAGAACAAAATTTGTTGGCCTAAACTTAGTTATAGGTACATGTAATAAATTCAGATCTTTTACTAAAAGTAAGAATGTTCGCTTATATATTGAATCAGTTTAAATCCTGGTTAACTACTAAGAGTGAAGGTTGAGAGACGAAGTAACGAGTAAATGCATGGATATAAATAGAGAGCTCTAATCGAGTACGCCTTAAACGTTTGATGTTGCTTCACGATCTACATACAACTACTGTGAGTAAAAATATCTACGAAATGTATGAAATACTTATAATATGTAAATCCTTAAATATAGATACATCGCCTATGAAAGTAAATTATATGATTGATTCAGTTCCTACCTTAGTACCTTTATATTGTCTCGGCAACTCTCACAATGTTGCTAAACTTAGTTGGACGAATTTCCCAATCCTGTGGCTAAATGTTTCACGCGTCTGAAAAAAATGGAATATACCTCATATTCCATCATATACCAAGGTACCTAGGTACTCCTTGGTACCTCATAATGTTCTGTTAATAATCGTTAAGTATCTTTCATTTTTACCGAGTAAGTTATTATTTTTGCGACGTAAGTTCTGGGTTCCAATGTCAACGAAATAAAAATGTTTCGGTTGGGTAGGCATAGATGGCTGTTTATCTACTTAAAAAAGGAAATAATCGATGAAACAATATGTAGCAATTTGTCTCAAATGTTACACTAGGGGTTATGAAAATATCACCCTTTCCCCAAAACTTGGCCAATTGAATAACTTTTTCAATGAATACGCATCAGTAATGAAACATGTCCAAGCGATGACACAGTACATTCATCAGTACAGTGCATTCGTTGCCCAAGAAGATTTTCATGTGCGAAAACATGCCAAAGAATTCTCAAAAAGACCTTGAATACAGCGAACTTGTGAGTTGTTGTTTGTTTAGTCCCTTCAGCCGTAAGGCGCTGAATGTCCAAATTGTTATAACTGGTACAATTTCTCGGTCCCGGCTTCCTTGGCGATGTGTCAAGAATCTCTCGAAAACGAAGTATGTCTTCATTCCTTCGGGTATGTTTGCCTATATTGAAAATGTTTTCTAATTAATTTGTTTACAAGATAGCACAACCCAGACGAGTGTTTAATTCATCCACCATTGCCATGATTCATAAAAATGGACTTTTCACTTCTTAAAAATGGCTAAGTACTTTTTGTAATGCAATATTACTAGGTATAACAACATTCATATAAATTTAATAAGGAGTTCATACTTATCAAATAAATTTACACCTACTGAATTAATAGAAACTTTAATAGTGATGAAAATTTAATGCCATTTCCAAATAGAAAAATTCATAGTCGTTAAAACACATTCTGGTGTTCGGGTTTATTAAATGTAGGCATTTAAAATTTTAAGGGATGTAAGACTTATTCGAAGCTTTTCTTGTAGTGGGTAGGTGCGAGTCGGTCGCCTGTGCGGTTGGCGAACAGCGGAAGTGGTGAGCAACGCCAGTCCCGCGGCAAGCGCATCACCCAAAGACGCGGCGCTATCAAACACCATAAGTAAGTTTATCCGGCCTCAACAAGTTCTTACGTTACCTTATTATTTGCCTACAGGCAAAAGCACAAGAGGTAAAACGAAAACCATCGTGAAACTCTTCTTAAACAGAGAATAACTTATCTATCGGCTAGGCTGCTTTTTATTAAATTTGGTTTATTCGTTCTAAGTTAAGATTGTTTGTGATTGAAAGAATTAAAAACACAGATTTTATAAATTTTCTTGTATATATTTTTAAACATTGAGCTTTGAAATAATCTTTTCTTATGCTAAAAAGTCTTAAAACGTCGTAGTTTAAAGATTCGATTTAGTAGTGAGAAGTATAATTCGTGTTACAATAACAAAGGTACGACTTAAAATAATAACCGCCCATACGTGTCGGATTCGGACGGAGGCAAAACCAATGCTTTCGTACTCATAAATTACTGTATTTGTGCGGGCTGTAAATAGTGACTAGTTGTGATGGGAACACGTGCATAAGTGCCGCTTTTGACCTCACGAATTGTTTCATCGCCTTCCTACTTCTTATTTTCATTATAACCAATTAGAACATTATATTTCTTTCTTCGGTAATGTACGTGATCCTCCTCTTATACGATTTTTTCGAAACGCTGTTTATTATGCTAGTATTAGTAGGTAAGTATTATTCGCTTTTCACATTTTTTTAGAATCCACGAGGTGCACGGGCATCGGTTCGTGGCAAAGTTCTTTAGGCAACCAACGTTTTGCGCGTTCTGCAAAGAGTTCCTGTGGGGCTTTGGCAAACAGGGATACCGCTGCGTGGTCTGCCAGACCGCTGTACACAAGCGATGCCATGACAAGCTGTTGGGAAAGTGCCCCGGCTCCTCGGCACAATCCGACACTACGGTGGTAAGAAAAATAGTTGAGATATTCGAAAGGAGAGCGAAAAGTTTTATTAAATAACACCAAAATTTGTAATCTTATAAAACTATTAAAAATTAACGAAAATATATTAATTTTTTTTTAAAATGAGGTATTCAATATTTAAATTAACAATAACATAAACATTCACCGTATTCAATCTTAAATTATATCAACAGTTTACTATCTGTGACGTTAGCGAAGTTTTTATCAATTTATTGGCGCCTGATATTTTATGTGAGCAATGTACTTATCTGCTTATTTTTTAGCGCCTGGAGTTTTAAATGCAAAGTGTTATTATACTCGTATTTGCTATTATGTGCTCACTTATACCGGACATAATTTGTAGACTTGTAACATAGTGAATATCTATTCTGTGCAAAGCTTGGTGGAGAAAATATTTTTTTAAATACTAATTTTAAATATCAAAATTTAAAATATTTTAATCTTTCAAATAAAAGAGTAAGAAAATTTATTGGTTTATTTTATGGAAAAAATAATTTCTTCTATTCAAGGAGAAGCTCTATTTTGTAAATTTAAATTTGATCAAGTTGCCATTTCTTTAAAAAAGAAAACCTTTATAAATGGGGTCTAAATGCGTTACATATTATCTGCCATATTAGAAAATACTTATGATAGGTAATTCACTATATGAATGAGTACCTCTGCCTGTTTCTGTAGCCTAATTATCATTTGATCACCTGGGTATGTTAAGAGATGATAATAATGAGTACACTCAATGAAAATAACAAAGCAATTTTTACGAGAAGTAGTTGTTTTAATATTTAAGTGTCTTACGTTCGGGTTCTATAAGGTGTGAATTGTAGTCGGCTTAAAAATGGAAGCTACTATTATGAGAAGGCATTCGAGGTACCTGTCGTAGAAATTACGACTGGTATTTTGAATATAGAACCCGGACGAAAGTCGATGTGGATATCGAAAAACATGGTATGGTGTGTAGTACCTGCGTGAGCGGTTCAAAGTGGATGTACCACACCGTTTTCGGCCGCACCAGTTCATGTCCCCTACCTTCTGCGACCACTGCGGCGTGCTGATCACTCCCTTTTTCACACACCAGCTCAAGTGCCAAGGTATGCTCCATACATTTTTGGGATCTCCTAAAACAGAATATCAAATAGATACCATATTATATGTCATTGGGCAGTTTGCCTTTCAGATAGAAATATGTCTATGGAAGGGATGATCTGTTATAGGTGTAAAAAGGGGTTGAATATTATGTGAAACATAATGTAATATTAGGTGTTAAAGTATGAAACTGCCGATTAGTACTGAAAAATTGACTCTTTTTTCAAAATATTTAACCTCATTATTTATACATTGCTGCCATCTAAACTGCAGTTCATTTATGCTTTTACGATAGAACTCTGGGGATCTAGATTTGACAAACTATGAGAAAGCATTTTGTGTTGCCTCCTAGGAAGGAAATTTTTATCACGTAAAAATTGTCCAAATAACGAAAAAAATGGTAGTCCATTTGAGCAAGGTCTGATGAGCGCGGAGGATGACGTATGGTTTCTGACTGCAGCTCCTGTAGAGTTACATAGGTTGCTCGTGCAGTGTGAGGTCTTGTGGTACCATGGAGCAATAATGGCGATGATCGATTCACGAGTCGGGGCTGTTTCGAAGTTCGCAGTTCAGCACAGTAAACATCTGCTGTTATTGCCTGACCAAAAAAAGCAATTGAAAGTCGAAAATCGAACATAAGTGTTATGTGAAAAAATTTTCATCCGAAAATCTCCCATCATTAAAGTTTTATGTCCATTCAAAGTATCTATTAGGTAGGTATACAACGGCAATTTCATACTTTAACCCCTATTACCTGCATTTCGCCCGAAGTATTTTATATTATAGGTATCTAGGTATTTATAGGAAAACATATTTTAGAAATGAGAGGCAAAGTAGTAAATAGTAGCCCGTTTTTAAATAATATAATGTATTTAAAGTTTTTTTTTAAGTTATGTCTTACTAATATATTTTATGTGTTGCTTTTTCGTCTCACTTAAAACTAACACTTTTAATATCTTTAAACATAATTCGTAACACGTACTTTTAAATGAATAATGGCGGTTATTAGTACATTCATGAGTATTATATTATAACATAAAGATATTTCACACAATAACTCACTTGTAGGAATTATGTATGATTAAGAGAGGATACGTAGGTAATACGTTAATATAATTTTACTGTCAAATATTATGTATGTACCTGGGATAGATATCCTACTTATGAATAAGTTGATGCTATGAAGTAATGAAAATATTATTGTCCGAAAAATCTATTAGTGTCACAATATCCTCATCCATCAATCAGCTGGTTGTGGGCGGAGCTGTGGTATCCGAGCGTCGCCCGTCACTGCACCGTCCGCGCCAGTCTGAGGCGCGCGCTATTCCCGTGAAGCGATCATCGCGCTCGCTGTCAATGCAATGCCGCTCTTTTCGGAACATATTTCAAATATGTACTATAGTGGAACCCCCTCGTATTCGAGTGTGCCTTACGCCTATAGTGGCTCACCTTATGGAACGTCGTACAGTGCATCTTATTTAAATCCCGGTGGAAATTATAGTAATCATTCATCTCTGGCTCCGTACACTAGGACGTTATCTTCAAGATGGCTTGGCCGAAATTATTCTCCGATATTGAGTACCATTTCGGAAAAAGGTACGACGAGCCCGGTTAGAATTAATAGTCCTAGAAGAATTAATAGTCCTAGAAGAACCCCGGTTTCTAGAACTTATAATTCTCACATATCGATTCCGACGACAAGTTATGCAGCGCGGCCTATAAATATTAATACTGCAGACATTGATGTTTCTCGTGATAAATATCGAAATAAATCGGATGCAGCGCAGTGTATCAACACAGGTTCGCCGCGTTGGAGCCCATCAACGAGTAAAAACAAAGACTCAACATCAGAAGTCTGTGAAAAGCCCAATATGGGTGTGGATTCTTCACCGGGGTCTCCCCCTAAGCGTTCCACAATAAAACGCGATCGAACGGTAGTGAGATTACATACAATTAAGAGAAAAGATAGAGATTCTCCACGGCAGCTCGTTCATTCGTCTTTAGAAGAAAATAGCAGAAATATTGTTGAAGATAGTACTAAACCTAGTCTTAAATGGAGAGAGCGACTGGCTGATGACTTGGCATATAAAAATAAAAAGGAAAAGAAAACTATTGGAGAAATGCTAGTAGAAAAATTTACTCTAAAAGATAAAGGTGATGGTGATTTGGAAATTATCACTTCTGAAATTCCTGATGAAAGTTCTAAAGAATTGGATGATGTCACGTCTTTAGTAGAAATTACTATAGATAAACATAAATTGACTAACAGGCGCTGTTCTATGGAACAATTGGCAGAACAAGCTTCACTCTTGGATTCTTTAATAAGGAGAGAGAATTTGAGTACTGCCACTTTAGATTTAAGTAAAATTGGTGGCGAAATTGACAAGAAATCTGAAGAATTCTTGGAACAAAGAAAGAGAAAATTTGTAGATCAACCAAATCCTCTAACAACAACAAAATCAGAACATTGTTTGCCAACAAAACCGACGGTAAAAAGAAAAAGTTTAAGAAAGTCAATGTCGGGAGAAAACATTCGAAAATTGGATCGTATATCTGAACTCCCCCAAATTCATAATAAAAATCTACCTTGCGATGAAACAAAAACGTTATCAATAAAACGTAATAGTAAAATTATTAAGAGTAAACCGAAATTAAAACAAAAAATAACCGCTAGCGTGGACGTATCTACGCCTCCTAGTCCTTTGAAGTTTGTGATAGAAAATGTAACAGTAGAAGAAAAAATATTAAATAAAAAGAAAGATATTGTTTATAGCAGTTCCATAGATGATTCTAATAAACTAGAGGACCCAAAAAATCTTCCTACACAAGTGATTGTAAGTGGACATCGAAAAAGCGTAAAAAGGAAGATAAAACCTAAGGTTCAACTCTCATATTCAGAAGTAGTCTCACCAGAACCAGAGGATGGTAATTTTTGGGACAAAATTGGTAAGAGAGAGACAGTTTATTTAATTCAGAGAAAAAAAGAACTCGACGAAGCTAGTGAGCAAAATAAGAGGTCAATATTTTGGTTTCCCGAAGAAGAAGAAGAAGAAGTTGAACTTAATAAAAATAAAAAAACATCAAACGAAATTGAAAGTGACAACGAAACAGCCACTGTAACAGATGTTTTAGAGAGTGAACAGTCAATGGATATTAAATCAAATGAAATAAAGGAGCTAAAAGAAGAAAATACTCTAATATGTAATAATAAAAAAACTACAAAAGGAAAAGAAAATATTGATAATATTGATGAGTTAAGTTTTAATAAGGAATCAAATATATATCAATATGAAAAAAATAATGTTACAGTACGACAAGAAAGAGATAACAGCCCAAGTGAAGTTTCTAATATATCGCATATAGATAGAAAACCGAGAGAATTAAAATTTCAAAAAAGTGACCCCAAAGCAACAGTTCCTGAAGCTACGCTACATGCTACTTCAGAAAATACACAAACAGATACAGGAAATATAATTAACGATAGTCCATGTGAAAATATATTGAATAAATTTAAAGCAGATAAATTAGATACATTTAATATCTCAATGCACTTCAGTAACATTGTTAATGTTACTGAAGTGCTATCAAAACAAGAGGAAATACCAGCTATAACATCCCTAGAAAATGAATTTACAAAAAGTGAACATAGTTTAGAGGATCATAAAGACACATCTTCACTAACAAAACAAAACTGCGATAATGGACAAGCAATTTGTAGGACAGAACCTGAAATAAATGATGATGATTGCGACAACAAGTCCCACTTTAAGAATGACAAGAAAGAATATGAAGAATTGCAAATACATAAAGAAAATAACACTGAAGTCAAATTTGATCTTGAAATTCCAAGTGTTGGTAAAAGAAGTTCTGTTATTATAAAAAACAAAGACATTAAGACTGAATTGGAAGAAAGTAAACCATTAAAGCAAGCTAGCGTTAAAAAACCAATTTTGAACGTTGATGTCAACCAATTGTTTGCTAACAGAAAACCGGTGAAAGACGTACCTGCGCTGAGACCACTAATAGCGACTCCTCGACCACTTCAGAAGAAAGCTCCCCAAATTGTACATTCGTCTAGTTCTTCAGAAACGTCTTCTTCAGAAGAGTCATCAGAAGAAGAAGAGGACGAGACAAGTGAAAGTTCATCAGATTCTTGTGTCTGTGAAAATAATGTTGACGGCAGAACTTCAACCGGTTCGAATGATTCTGGATTCGATTCGTCCGCTCCAGCGTCTCCATCAGGATTCAGCTATGTTCGAAAAGGTGAAAATCTAAAATTTTACACCTAAACACCGTTACACAAACTAATTCACTCGATTCGACTAGAGTAAATAACCTGCAATTCGAAAAGCTTTCATGCACGCTTTTGCATGGCTTTATTTGTCTAAAGTAGCGAGTGAGGGTACTCGTAGTTGCAAACAGGATCTTATTTGTTTTAGACTGTGATGTAAATTGCCATCGAAAATGTGAAAAGCTGACGGCGAACCTATGCGGAGTGAACCAGCGGCTACTGGTCGAAGCTTTAGCTCTCCGCAGTGCGTCTAAACGAGGTGGGTTTGTTTTTATACACAATTTTGTATTCAACTTAATTTAAAACATAAGTGGTTCCTTTATATATATCGTACATGTGTTTTTGTTGTTGGTTATTAGGCGGCGTGGGCGCACACTAAAGTTGTATCTGGATACCAGCCAATGATTCTTTCACCTGTACATGATGATAACCACAGATTGTTGTGGAAATAATTACTATTGCAATGATTTTTATTAATTATTATTCATTTGTTTATTGCAAAGTAAGAAAAATTAATATCTTTCGCTATAAGTTTTATAATGAGTTTTAAGCTTTATTTTCAGGCAAATAGTTTAATTTTAAGCGGATGTTAATACTGTAAACCATAATCTAAGCACTGTCCTTGTTCGATAAAAATATAACCATAAACAGGCAGAATTTTATTATGTCGGTCGAATTGAAAATGTAGGTACATAACAAGTTCTCGTTTTTTCTAATCAATAATTTTTTTGTATTCGTATATATTAGACGTCTTTATAAACTTCTTTAATATAAAATAATGAATACATCTAAATTATTATTTACCTATTTCGTGTTTATAAAAAATGTTTAAAAAGTTACTTGAAATCTTCACCCAATCCCAAACGATTTGTTTCTGTTCCCGTAACATCTTTTATGCCGATATTTTTGGCCAGACTTCAAACATAAAGTATTTTTATCGTAGCCCATCCATAGTTTGCAATAACCATTTGTATTTTATTAAGATTCATTTGATCACATAATCATAAAATGGAATATTATTAGTACTTATTAGATTGGCTGGAATTTTTTGGTATTCGAATAAAGGTTAATTCTCAATTTACGTTATAGAAAAAGTAGTTGGACGGCTGTTGTGTGCAGGTGCTGAGCCCAGCACTTCAGCCTCAGCGGTCTCCCACGACGACGCCCACGACATTTTGCAACAACAGCCTGGTGAGGTGCATTGGATTACGATGTTGTCATATAATTCTAGGAATTTATAACGTAAACGTATTTGTTATAATCTCTCTAATGTGTGTTGCTCTGTGGCGCTACTAACTCGCTTAAATGTCATCAAAACTAAGTGAAATTACTAAAGTTGATAAAAACTTGGCCAACGAAAAGGTAAGTCTATGTTTTATTTTTAGTTGATTCGAACAAGCTACTTAATAAAATTCTATTTCAAGATGAACTCTTAGTTCGTAATAAATTCATGCTTCCTGACACAATTGGCAAAAAGCAATGTATTTCGAAACCGGCTAATTATAGCGATGCCTACACCGCTTCAGGACTTTCTCCCAGTGTTATCGTGCCGTGGCCGCCTGGATTGTCTTCCG
Source organism: Aporia crataegi (assembly GCA_912999735.1). Lineage (NCBI taxonomy): Eukaryota > Metazoa > Arthropoda > Insecta > Lepidoptera > Pieridae > Aporia > Aporia crataegi. The sequence continues at coordinate 3,302,024 of OU538742.1, forward strand.
CGTTCTATTTGCCTACCTCACATTTGCATACTTCGCTGACCTGTATCTATCTAAAACAACTCAATCTTTATATATATAAATCTCGTGTCTCAATGTTTGTCCTCAATGGACTCCTAAACCACTTAACCGATTATAATAAAATTCGCACACCATGTGCAGTTCGATCCAACTTGAGAGATAGGATAGTTTAAATCTCAAATTATAGTCGCAATTTTAATTTATTGCAAATTCGTTTCCTCATACATTTTCTATGGAATGACGTTTTAGGTCACACGTTATTATTCGGCACTGAAGCGATACGAAGTTCGCGGGGTCAGCTAGTAATACACTAAATAGATACAGCATAGTGCTGTTAAATTTAACAAAATAATAATTCCACACTGTTATAGTTTATATAATACGAATATAATAATAATACATCTAATTCTTGTAATTTACAATACACATATTGAGTATACACTGCAAGATTTATTTCCAATATAAATAAATTTCGTACAATAGTTTAGGCAGAGAAATTAGTAATTGCAATACCTATTTAATTATTTTTTACCTATTTAATTAATTATTATTCTTTTATAAGAAAACATGGTGAACCATGAATGGTATGAAGAAAGATTTACATAGTTTGTTTTTTTTTAACATAATATGTATAATGTTTAATCTATGGAATCCAGTTTCCGTTATCAACTCTGTATAATATGTGATCTGTTAATCTTCTCTCACCTTTTATGAATTCTATCTATAATTAATCGAAATTATCTCACGTACAGAGAACACTGCTGTAATTATTATTCTTCTAAAACAAATTCAGCTTTAAATAGACGCCTTTGAGAAGTTCATTTCGAGATATAAAACAAATGCGAAATCTGAGTTACTGATTCATTGCTTCGTGTAGGTTCGTAAACCAGCACTTGAATGTGTTCCACATACATACCACGAATCGTTTCGTGTAAATATCTAGTTTATATTTATTATATAGTTTGTGAGATAAGAAACTTACACATATTCTATATACTAAACATAACCTAGGTATATATTACTTAAAACCTTTCTTTTTTACTATGAACACGACTGCTTGTTTAAGATAGATTAACAAAAAGGCATTCAAAAACAAATCAATCAAATTCATTTTTCAAATTCATTGAATTTTAAATTTTAGTTTTTTAGGGTATGTTTATCTGAATCTTTTTTTCTCTAATTGAATAGCGTGGACTGGTCGCAAGTGAAGTGTTTGATACATACTATTTTTTCAATAAACATGTAGTATAAACCTCGAATGACCTCTACCTCTATGATGGTTTTTCTTAAACACAATTTATTAGTAGGTAAGCGATAACGCTTGCACAGCCCACAGGTAACGACTGATTGTCGAAAAATAATCGAACTTTGTTTGGTTGCGATTCGTTCCGGGAATTGTCTTTTAAAAATAACTTTCTAATAAGAGCAGGTTTGCGTTTCAGAGCATTCAGATTTAGATTTAGATTCAGATGCATGAATAACAAGATACAAAACATGTCAATGATCTAAATGAAGGTCGGTTAAAAATCAGTCAAAAGCAAAAGCAAATTCTTTCACGAATTATATTTTTGTTTCATTAGATTATTTCAATATAGGCAGATACTGTAGAGTATTAGAGAAATTTCTTTGGATTAATAATTTTACGACCTGAATTGAATGATTAATATGTTATTTATTCTAAAGATATATTCTTAACATCTCATATCTTATTAACATATCTTTTGTATTTCCATTACACTGAGTGGCAGCAAATTATGTGGCAATTATTCAACCACTGAAAGTAACAAGCTCTGAACTCGCCAAATTCATCAATATTGTCCATCCATATTAATGTCGTTTCAAATTTGGGTTTAAACAACTGCTGTTAACATAATTGTGTAGGCCTGTGATATTATTATTAATTTGTTTAAAGAATAAACCAAAAATCACGCGATGTGACAAGTCCACACCTAATGCGAATCGTTCACATGATGTGTTTAAATTCTATATGTTTCTAAACGTATTAAATATATGAGATTGATTAGTACTGACATGCATCGGAAGGCGTGTAGTGGCGTCGCGTTTTAATAGTATGTTTCCCTAATGAAATTGTATTTACCCAACCACCAAATCCGACCGCAAAAATATTTGTAATATAATGTACATTATAACATTATCTACTGAAACCAGACACAAACAAAAAGATGTTAAAGACATGTCACACCTTCCATCTAAATATAGCCGCTAATACAGTGTTTGTGTCATTTGGCTAATAATGAAACGTAGAAACACGAAGAAAAATAGATTTTTCTTTTATCTTTCTTTGCGACTTCATTCTCTGTTAGGTAGATCGTTAATCTAATTAAAGATTAACGATTAAATATTTCTGCATTTTCGATATATCGAATATCATTGCGGTTATTTTTCATACTTCGTTTTGATAATGATACAATACAGACAGTCGATATTCGACAGACGCAGATGCTTAATATTATTTTTAGCGAGCGCGTGATTTCCTCAGCCGTATGAAAAATTAAACGCTATATCTACGTAAGCGCCCCTTATGTTATGTCATTATGCGAAACGTAAACAAATAATAAACGATAATACGAGATAACGTAATAATTTATTCATGGCTGACACGAATTACGTGTTTACTACAAAATAAACACTTAAGTTTCTTTATATAGTCGAACGTTCATTATGTCTCATTTTGTCAATTGTCAAGCTGAAATGTCAAACTAATGACAGGATAAAAGCTTTCCTGGAACAATGATGAAGTTAACCTTAAATTTCGAAATATTTTAGTTCGCGTAAAATGAAAAAGGTAGCTGAGGGTTTTTGTATTTTGCCTAATTATGTCAATATAAATTATTACCTATTATTATTAATAAATGCACCTACTGGGATTCGAACCCACAACCTTTTGATGCAGAAGGCTACTACCAATTGCGCCAATCGGTCGTCAAATGTATTTAACAAGAAAGTGAATAATAAGTGATCAAGATTATCATCAATCTATCTAAATTATTGGAATAGATTAATTAATATCTAAAAAACTTTGTGTCCATTTAATATAATATTTCCTTTCAGAACAATCAACTGCGTATGATCTTTTCAAAAAGACGGGCAGGTTCACCCCTCCGGCTCGTAGTATCCCTCGCTTTAGGAAGTACACCATCGATGATTTCCACTTCATCAAGGTCTTGGGCAAAGGCAGCTTTGGGAAGGTAAGCCATACAAAATTATTTTATAACTGCATGGTACATTTCTCTCTAAATATCTAATATAAAGTAAGTAAGTAAGTATAATCTAAAGTAGCTTTGTAAAAATGTACTAGGTACTTGTACTCGTATTGTGGTGTTCCTTGCACTTTTAGTTGTAGAAGTCATACTTATCTAGAGTTTCAAAATTGGTGACCCATATATCACCTGTCTCTCTTACTATTCAAATAAATTAAAGCATTTATTTTTTTAGTTATAATTTAGAGTCTAAATTATAAAAACACAAAAGAATCTAAACAGAAAAAACTTGGTTTCAAAACGACGATTAATTATGTCACAATAAAGGTATAGTTAATACGTAAGTACCTATAACAGAAACCTGTTTACTGATTTCCGTAGGATATTTTCAGGTTATATCAAAACGCTGAACACTGTAAAATAATTATAATTAGAATTTCGTGCAAACAATTAAATCGTATTAACGCTAAGTAGAGATGTAGCAACTTAAAGTACCTATTTTATAAAAAGTTATTGCATACTAAGAAAGAATTTTACTGCCCCAGTATGAACTCTTACGAAATAGGGGATTATTTAAAATTCTATCGATGACGAAATACTGACCTTACCAAATGACAAGGTATCGAGTGATATAAGATATTGATTCAACGTTGACCTGATTGCTCGTGTTTGGAGTCGATGCCAGCGCGTCTACTATATGCATATAATAAAAAAACTTTTTGATTCACATAAGAACACAGTTGTGCCCGTGACTACGTATGGGGCACTTAAGGGATGCAACGCGATTTTATACTAGTCTTGTAAAGCTACCTAAGCAATAACAATTTTTCATATACACAGTTATGTTATATATACACGCCTTCAGATGAAGTTAAAAGCTTAGTTTCATACTTTAAAATTAACTAGCGAACCGCCCCGGCTTCGCACGGGTATAAAACATATATATAAACCTTCCTCTTCAATCACTCTATCTATTAAAAAAAAACCGAATTAAAATCCGTTGCGCAGTTGTAAAGATTTAAGTATACAAAGGGTTATAGGGACAGAGAAAGGGACTTTGTTTTATATTATGTACTGAACGTTACTATTTTAACATCTGTCAACTGTCAACTGTGTTCACCTGATGAAATTATCATCAAAATCATACAGCTGTTTTTGAAATTAGATGGAACCAACTGCTATACATAATGAAAATTCTTTATCATTTCTTAAAATGTTATAAAAATATTTTTTAAGCTCTTACAAATACATTGCTAATATATATAAACTTGTCACCGCAAAAATAAATATGCGAAGAGAATTTGCCAAGAAAAAATAGCATTTAAGCTCTACTGATACGTCACTCGGCTAGTGGAAGAATGTTTGTACAATTTTCAATGTAATTAATCGATAATGAAACCAAACATAAACCGTTGAAACTTCATATTTTTGCACGCTCGCATATTTTCACCAGTTTATTGAGCCACCAAATGCCAATCATCATTTCTCTAGAGAAAAGAAATTTATTGATTAGGTTGCCATTCATTCCTTGAATAGGATAAGTAAACGGGCAGGAAGCTGACTTAATTATGCCATTTGGTACTGCTGTTGTCTTTGCCGGAATGTTACATTAATGCAACGAAAATTCTTTATCTTTAAACTGGGCTGTGTCAATTGAATGTGATCTCATCACAAAAGCATACAAGGTTTAGAGGTTAAAGCTTAACCTTACTTTTAGCTGCACAAAAACATACTTTACTTAAAGGTAAAGTATGTTTTTGTGCAGCTGAGGAGATGAATTGTGACATGTACTTTACCTGCACACCAAGAATAGTTCGGTATATGGGTCATTGGACGCGGCACTCAACTACTTGGTCGCCATTTAAACTTCTATTCCGGAATTATCAAAATAGTGTTTCAATCTTCACCTGCTTTTAGTTGTAACATTATATGGGATGGAGAGGAAAGGAGTACATGAAATCGATTGATATCCTACAATCAGAGACGGCTCAGATGGATAGACGTCCTAGGATTGGAGTAGAAAACTGAAATGGACACTTGAAAATTTTTCGCACGGCCCCAGTTTGCCTCAAATATACTCAAACTCAAAAAAAATATTAAATCATTATAAAACTGGTTAACTGTAACATAACCAAGTCAATATTTATATTAAAGCTAGGATTAAATCTAAATAATGTATACATATAATCTACTACCGCTTCGGGGTGGCGTTCTGGTGGAGAAGAAGCGTCGCAAGAAACTCCCCAGCAGTCGCTCTTTTAAGCAGATACAATATTCGGCTTACAGACATAGATTTATAATTATGAATGATCCATGTGTGAGATGGAACGATCTAATTCCAAGCATTCTCGTCTTCTACATAATCCTTAACACAGTTATAAGTTCTACTGGCGAGTTTTTGTTTAACGCATGTTTCAAATTTATTACAGACTTCGCATGGAAGTCTGTCATAAAGACGTATACATTGTGCTTTAAAAGAGTTCTCTTCTTCTTGTGGAGTCTGTTAGATTTCACAGCTAGATTGTGTTTATTCCGCGTATTTAAGTTGTGCCTGTCACAATTTGTCTTTAAGTTTTCTAAATTCTAATGAACGTAAATTAAAATCTCAAATATGTATTGTGATGATATAGTCATAAGATTTATCTCCTTAAATGTTTCTCCCAGCGACTGCCAAGAAGAGAGCCATTCGTGAAATTTATAAGTTAAGTAGGACTTACCTAATACATTGCACAAATGGGTCTCTCTGCAGCATGAAAATCAATTGAATATCTGATGTATGAGTTATGACCCTATAATAAAATACCGTAAGCCATTAATACTGTGAAAGTCTAAAATAAACTAATCGAGCTATATCGACATCCGTCAGTTCTCGAAATTTCTTTACTGCGTATGCTGCAGAGATAATCCGTGACTTTCTCTAAAAGATAAGCGCATTTGTTTGTATGTCTATTACGATCGTTAGTTAAAATGTATTCGCTACTTTTTGTTAGTACGTATTGACATAGCGTATTATTTAACAAAATAAATGTTTGAAAGACATAACGACTGTCGTTGACGTTAATTCAGTCTTGAATGAGTTTTATCGCATTCATAAAATGTAATTCACTAAAAACGTGCAAATCATTCTGGTCGTGGCTGAGCTATATTGGCTTCCTGCTCATTAAATGTCAAATTATTCATATCGCTCTCTATCGAGGGGACAACGAACTTAGATCGTTTTGTAATAATAATATCGTCAGGCCTTTAATTCTCCGAAGGGCTAGGCGGAGGTGCTTACTAAGAACGTATTAAACGTTTTAATAAAGAGTTTGAGAAGTTATAAAGTGTTGTAGAATGGTTTTAGGCTAGAATCTACTATTTTAATGACATTGTTACTTCAAATGTAATAATGACAGTTCATTTTCGTTAAATTAGCTTAATTAATAAATATATATTCAAACAATTACTTGATGTAGCAAATTAAAAGTTAATAACTATAATATTAATTATAAAGTTTAACAAAACAAACCATTTATATCATAAGAAAAAAATGTTAAAATATGTATATTAAAAATTAAACACGAATAACAAGTGAACTTGGTGATATAAAATCCAGAATTACAAAATGTTAAATTATTTTCAATACAATAGTCGTTCGGTCGTGTTAAGGTGCATCAAAAAATATCGCTGGAACTAAGCTGGAGTAACAAATACAATGAACATATCGTAATAATGTTCAACAAATAAGGATCTGTTCCCGCCCATAAGCCGATGACACCCTGTTAATGGCACGGTGCCATACAGTGGAATCATGTTGCGGTTCACCTGTCACGTCAATCCGTACTATTCTAAGGATTGACATCACTGCCCTCTCTCGTCACACACCACGTGCCACCAATACAATACAATATATAGAAATTCATCATAGTAGAACTCTGGCATGTCGCTTCTTTATTTAATTGTATGACACTAGGACTTAACATATACTTGCTTTCGCATAAATTGACTGTATATCAATCATTGTTTTTAACTGACTTCAAAAAAGGAGGACATTCTCAATTCGACGCGTATGTTTTTTATGTTCGTTAGAACTTTCGACTGGGTGAATCGATTTTGATGATTATTTTTTTGTCTGAAAGCTGGTGCTTCCCGTGTGGTCTCATTTATTTCATCAAAATCTGTTCAGTAGTTTAGAGTTATAATTTGAAGTCGGTTTTTTTTTGTTAAAATTATGAGTTATCTATCGAAATTTTCGAAAGATTTTTTACTGTTAACAATCGCATAATCGCTGCGGGTGCGGAGTGTCGTTAAGGGTAACGTGGGATAGACGTCCCTGTCCCTGATTCACTGGTCATTTTCTTTTCTTAAAATTTCTATATCTTTCAAACTGAAATACATTTTCTTTGGGATTCAAACCCGAGACCTTCGCGCTACACACTTGGCATATCCGATGTAATGATGGCATGTCCAATGCATTTATTGAGCTACAAATGTGGTTTATATTCTATTAAGGCCGTAATCGAATGCCTCTTAGGCCTAGTGGTAAGTGCAGAAGCGTTACAGCGATAGGTCCTGTGTTTCATTCCCGAGGAAGATAAAAAAACTCGGTCTGCCTGGACATAGAAGGCTGATCACCTACTTGCCCCTAAAGAAAAATCGATCAGTGAAACGGATATGAAATGCATCTGCCCCATACCCCACTAGGGCACACGGGACTTCACTTATGGTCGTAATAGTAAAGTAGTACAAAGCTCTACTTAACTATTTTTTCAAGAATTTGTAATTATATTGTAATTCCAATAACGGCATCCCATTCGGTAAACAAATTTATAATATAGCATGTTTCAGCAAATATATTTTTTATATATTTCAATTTTAGAGGCTTTTAGCCCCATTTTTCAAATGACTTAAAGTAGTGCTGTGATATGTATTAATATGGCTCATTTATTTGAGTGCCAGCGAAGTGCATTTAAAATTTGTCCCGATGCCAAATTGGGACAGCGTGTTAGGGTGAAATGACACTCTCCATCGAAATATTATATTAATGAATTATGATTGAACTGTTCAAACATAAGGCATAAATTAATGTTTAATCATCATTCAACATCATCAATTAATGTTTTGTCAATTTCAGCTTCAAATTATACACACGACAATTGTCAAAATGTCAGGACCTGTAAATTCAAACTTATATTAATTCAAGTGATAAATTGCGACTTGTTTATAATCTATTAGTGAACCCCGCAAACTTCGTATCGCGTCAAAGTTCCGAATAATAAAGTGTCATCTAAAACGTCATTCCATAGAAAATGTGTGAGGAAAATGTTTTTTCTTTTATTTTATTTTTTCGACAATTTTCCAAATGTAAGCTAGAAGCTACCCTAGCTTTTAAATTGGATCAAACTGCACACGGTGTGAAAATTTAAAATTAAACGGCCGGTCAAAATTGGACTCATATTGCTAAAGATAGAGAAATGTGGGATTATTTGGAGGAGGCTTTTACCCATAAGGGGTCCATGCAGTAACAAAATTGCAACCTCTTTATTTTTATTGTTAATGTTTGAGTATAGTTAATTTGTTTGATATGGATGAATCTGTTAAAATGTCAATTGGATGGAATGTTTTTTAATGAATGAATTTGAATTTTTCGATTATTCTCATGTCTATTGTTTCTAAATGAATTAATTAATTTGTGTTTTTACAGAACAATTATTTAAATGTTATTTAAATTTTAATCACAATTTTTCCTAACTTCTTAAACACGGAAATGTTAGAACTACTTATAAATTATAAGTAAGTCACTGCCATCTCTGTATATATGCGATAGTCTGTTTTTATCATCTTAATCATATAAGAATGAATTGTATTAAATTAATGTTAAATCTGCATGGAATGTTAATAAAGCTCTATTATTATTATTATTATTTATTCGGGTTTTGAGGTGATGCTGGCCGAGCTTCGGGACACGGAGTACTATTACGCCGTGAAGTGCTTGAAAAAGGACGTCGTGCTTGAAGACGACGACGTGGAGTGCACCCTCATTGAGCGGAAAGTGCTTGCGCTGGGCACCAACCACCCCTACCTATGCCATCTTTTCGCCACTTTTCAGACAGACGTAAGTACATTCGTACCCTACTTATAACCGTTACTCAACTTTAATCTTCAGTACGTATATAAAGTTTCGTTTTCAATCGAATTCAAAAGAATTAGGTTCTTAATTTGACTCTTTTTTATATTTTTCCTTTATGATTATTACGCCAACTGAAGATTGCTTTAAAATTTATAATTTTACTGTATATGTTCGGTTATTTGAAAAAAAGTATTATTATCTTCTTGATTTTTTATTCATGAAAGTAAGAGATAAGTAGGTGTTATTGTATTAATGCATAATTTAATTTCTTTAGTGATATGAAAATGTTCTAACGCTTGCAAGTTGTTGAAAGTAGGAATCAAACGACAGTTTTCAGGTACTATGTAAATATTGGCAATGATTTTTTCAAAATGTTCTTTAGGTAGGTTTATTGAGATGCAACTCAGTCTACACTAGGATTTTATATTATTAATGTTATCATTATTTTTTATATATCTATAGTCTCATCTGTTTTTCGTCATGGAGTACCTCAACGGCGGTGACCTGATGTTCCACATACAGCAGAGCGGCCGGTTTCCGGAGCCAAGAGCTCGATTCTACGCTGCCGAGATTGTTTCGGGACTTAAATTCTTACACAAAAGGGGAATTGTCTACAGGTATATATTAAAGCTATTTAATGAGGTAATTACTCATTTAAATTGTTTCCGTTTACAGAAATTTAATCTTTCTATATATATAAAACAAAGTCGGGTTTGTTCGATCACTTATAACTCGAGAACGGCTGGACAGATTTTCATGGTTTTAATTTGTTATATTTGTCTCCGTCCCGAATAGCAGAATAACTATTAAAAATATAGAAAATTTTATGAAAAAAGTATTTATAAAGAAAATTCGTTTCCTCATAAATTTCTATGGAATGGCGTTTTAGACAAGTTCGCGGGGTCCACTAGTCCTTATATAAATATATTACAAATATTGCTTGCCTTATTAAGTCTATTTAAGACTGTTTATAGGCTATTTTGTTACGTATCTGTGTCTGTTTGTGGCATCGTAACTCGTAAACGAATTGACCAATTATAACGTGGTTTTTGTTTGAAAGCTGACGAGATGGAAATTGATCTTAGCTACAATTATATGAATAAATTATGAATATCTATTAATCCATTTCTGTAGTATTGTTTTTTTTTAAATAAACATGTTATCTCCAACAGGTTAACTAAACTCGTTTTTTAATTAAATTATTATAAACATAGAATATTGCATGTTACAGGGACTTAAAGTTGGATAATATCCTATTAGATTTTGAGGGACATGTGCGAATAGCTGACTTTGGAATGTGTAAACTACAAATTTATCTGGACAAGACAGCGGATACATTTTGCGGTACCCCTGACTATATGGCACCAGAGGTAAATCTAATAATACAATTTTATTATATGAATCATAGAAAAAACCAATCACAAATCTCAAATATAAGGGCTTGTCCGTATGATACATTTCGATAGACAATTTATAAAAAAAAACTACAAAAAGTAGCAATCAGATGCTGGGTTTAGACTTTAATGCCATTGAGATAATTTAATTAACTACATAATTTCATATAATATGCTAATGATTTTATTCTCTCACACATACACTACATGCACTCACATACATCATACTTCACATAAACACCCCTACACACCCTTACAAATCCTGCTTGTTACAAAGTTTACAACTAAGTACATTATACTTATCATTTTTCTCTTTGGTTTTGACCGATTATTTTTGCTTGCATTGCTTTCACTTAGTTGGCATAACAATTAAAATATATAATGTTACCTACTTAAATTAGTCTTTACTAGTTTATTTTGTTATTTTCTTTAATCATAAGTTGATGAATGTCAAGGGAAGTTGCGAGTCATTCCCAACACAAGTGTCGCTTAGACCACTTACGGGAAGTCTCCGTTGAGTCTCAGTTGCTGTGAAATGATTACTGAAATAAACGAAATTTTTATTTTATTATTTATTATAGAAAAACAGAAACCTATAGAAACATGCCTGCGTATCATGGCATATCTTATCATAATTTTCAAAGAGCAACACGACAGTCTTATGCCATTGTAGAATTTTACATGAATTTTATTTATCAACACTATTTACCTACGTCTTTTATTTATAGTAAGTTCATTTATATTACAAAATTTATTTTTCACATTTCAGTGCGTTTTGAGGTCGGTTTTATTTTTTTGTTTAAAATTAATTTATTGACGAATACAAAGGGATTTGCTTCGCGCTCGCAGCGTGCTCGTTCGAGGCTTGTAAGTCGGTCCAGACTAGACGAATTGTGTTCGGCTCGTGCTCCGCTCGTGATCAGCTCTCCTAGCGTAGACGCAGCTTAAGATTTCAAAAAGTATGCTAAGAAATAACTTGCTCTGGCAGCCCCATTTAAATTGGTCCGTCAAACAAAATGAATAACAGTCAATTAAATTAAAATTGCATATTTATTACAAAGTTATATTTTCACAATAATGTGGATTTGGGAAAAAATAGTGTATCTGAAAAATAAGTATCTATAAAAGATTTTTTTCAACCTTTTTAAAAATATCACAATAAATTGAAAATTTGTCTTGTATCATAAACATGACACATTTTAGATTTTTAGATGAGCCATGGGCTCTTCCAACCACGGTTCTTTAGCGTCGTATCATTAGAATTGTTATCAAACAATTAAATAAATTGTAACAGGAAAACTGAGCCACATTGAAAAAATTGTTATTTTAGTCACAAATTGACAATTTAAAACCAAAGGAAATTGTTTTTGACACTATATGTAATGTTTTTTGTAGATAATCAAAGGTCTGAAGTACAATCAGACGGTGGACTGGTGGTCGTTTGGTGTACTTCTTTATGAAATGTTGATCGGGCAGAGTCCATTCAGCGGCTGTGATGAGGACGAGCTATTCTGGTCCATCTGCAACGAGATGCCTTCATATCCGCGCTTCCTCTCTGCCGACAGCCTCGCCATACTTACACGGGTAAGTTATTACATACGAATCTTTATTATTTGGTGACTGCTGAAGATGAACCCGTATTTTCTTACTTAATAAGGTGATCTTCTAATCCAAGGTGGTAGTCATTAAGAATTCCTTTCCAGTCGGATTTAATACTTATAAAATAACATATATTCACATCATACCTTGATTGTTTGAAACAAACTAGTTGCCGATATAATCAGTTGTCTTAACATTCGTCTTTCGCCTTTCAAGATTCATTTGTGATTTTAAGCAGAGTGATTTACTAACTAAACAAGGCTCTTTTGAAATATTTAAATTTTTTAAGAATAAGCTTTCTACGTATCATTGTAGCTATTGGACAAAGACGCGTGCACTCGACTGGGAGGTGCAGAGTGTGTGCACGGCGATATTCGTGACCAGCCCTTCTTCCACGACGTGCCCTGGGACCGGCTAGAGCGTCGTGCCCTACCAGCACCTTTTAAACCACGGGTGGTGAGTGTTATATTTATAAATTTTAATACCTAATATCCAAAATACCTGGTAAAATTGCTACAAGTTATAATTTTTGTACTTTATCATTTTGGATTTGTATAATGTCAGCAGGCATCCGTAGGCCAACAACCGTTCATATTGTAGCGTGTGGCCACATGATGTTAATCTTTTGTGTTGAGTCAAGTAGTCCTAATGAATTACCAGTAGTTTAAGAGAACCCGGGTGTCAACCGGTTTCTCTTGTAATAGTATTGTTTTGTGGTTGCAGCGTCACCCGTTAGACACGCAATATTTCGACCGTGCGTTCACCGGCGAACGACCACGCCTCACAGCTGTGGAACCTCACGTCCTTCGTTCCATGGACCAGGGGCCTTTCCATGGTTTCTCTTACACCAACCCCAACGCTACTGACCGATGATCTCTAGGTGATCGATTGCACTGGATGCAAACGGATTATTCAAGGCATTCAAATTATTCGTAGTTGTATTATGCGAATAATCTTTATTGTGTTTAACATCAACCATGAGTTTATTGTGAAATTTTTTCGAATATTTGAAAAATAACCAAAGTGGTTACGTCACATTTTTCATACAAATATTGTACTCAAACGCTGTAGGATACTCAATTTTAACGACTAAACTCATGCTTGAGACACGTCTCGCTAATATGGCCGCTTTGAAGTCTAATAGACTTCCTCTTGTGTCTCGCTATGTATAACTAAGATCTGCGAAACATAAAGCGGCTATGTTTAGTACCATGAAAATTGACTGTATAAAAGTAGATCAACATATCAAGTAAGCCAATCATTTAATGTGTCTGGTACACATTCATGTTATATTGTAAGTTATTATTATATTGTGTTATTTCAGAGTGTATGTATTTTTTATTTATTTATTTTTCACACTGTTGTAATGACGTGGAACGGGCGGCCTTATCGCTAATCAGCAATCTCTTCCAGGCAACTCACAATTTTTGTTGGTTTGGTTGCCAAGGCAAGCCTGTAGAAATTCAAACACTCCTCCGTGCCATTTATGACATCCGGTCCGGCAAGTGGTAGCCTTATCAGATACCGAATACAAATTAAATTATAAATTGGATTCGGGACCAGGGATCAAACCTGATACCTCAGGCTTCGAGGTAGGCTTATAAAACCGCTTAGCTATGAGGTCTGAGGCATGATGTATAAATAAAGCGATGTATAATATGTATAATATATTTTGTATGCACAAACGCAATTCATTCGCGTGACGTCTTATGGATATATAAGTAGTTAGAGCATGATTAGTATTTATTAAATGAATAAATTGTATTATTATTCAACGCCGAAAATATATGCTCAGTAGTAATGGAAATCATTAAACGCTTCAGAAACTGTTTAGGCAAGAAAACGATGTATTTGTCAAAATAATTAAAGAAATATAATCTAATTTAGTCTATTTTAATATCTGGAAAATATGTATTTTTCCAACATACATATGTTGTAAAACGAATTTTATATAAAATTGTTTAAAAAAAATAATTATATTTATTAAATTGTTTTAAAGGCGAAAACATATTTTGAATAAATGTATGTATAATAAAAAATAGGTATTTTATTTCTGTCTATGTTATTGTAATATATGAAACTCTAAACTATTGAACAGATTTTGAATTTGGCCACACGGGAAGCATCAGCTTTCAAAAAAAAAAGAATCATCGAAATCGGTTCACCCAGTCGAAAGTTCTGAGGCAACAAACATAAAAAAAAATACAAATACCCGGTCACCTATGAAGAATTTTGATCGGCGCCCTTGATGTAGGAAACTGAATCAAAAGCTGTTAAAATTTGCGCACGCGCCTCGTTAACTTCACGCCTTAGGCCAAGGCTATCGTTGCTTAAAATCTGGCTTTGCCTTAACGTGTTAAATCTATACCTACTAAACACAATAGTGTTTAAATATTTCTGTTTATTATGAATAAATTTAAAAACTACTAGACTAATTATTATTTTATTTCACTGAAAGGAAACTGTATTATGCCCGAGTCCGAACTAAAAGTAGTATAAAATATATAGTGATCTCTAATATTTTGTTAATTTAAAAAAATATAACGAGAGATTGCAGACAGTAACCTGACATTTTGGTTCCTTAACAACGAATTCAGATGTAGAATAGAAGCACAGTTCTTATGGGCGCACTGAAGACAAATTTTCTGCGACCTAATTGTCGCTTGGCGGCATGGCAGTCGCGCTGTGGCAGTTTTCCCGCCCTTACGCATTACAAAGCGAAAACATGTAAGTTGGCGCCACCAACAGCTATGAACTCAACTAGAGGAGACCCCACTTGGAATCAGCACATTGAATCCGTATTATTTATCTATTATATATCTATTTTATGCTTCCTACGTCCAAGGGCGGATCCAGCTTTGTTGTCAGGGGGGGGTCACATAGTCATGGTCAAGTTACAAGAAGTTATAATTTAATTTTATGGTTAAACTTTGGAAATATGCCAATCGATTTAAGGGGTGGGACGGGCACGGGGTTTTGGGGGGGAGGGGGTGTAGAAGCTCACCTCCAAAAGGAGGGACCCTTTCGCATTTTTTTAAAATTCTAACCTTAAAATACAAAATTCGTAATTTGACTGTCCAAAAAGGGTAAAATTTGGTAAATAAACGTGAGATATAGAAATAAGTCAATTCACCTTTACTTTTCAGTCCAAAAACTTGTATTTTTTAGGAAGTTTTTTTTAACAACAATTATTGCCAAAAATATAGGTAAGTTGATAACCTAACTTTTGATAACTGGCAGTTTATTAATGGAAATACATTCACAGCCTAATAACAGATAAATTAATTTTAAACAAAAAAATAAAACCGACCTCAAAACGCACTGAAAAGTAAAAAATAAATTTTGTATTATAAATGAACTTACTATATAAATAAAAGGCATACATATTCAATTAATTTTTTTATTAAAGTCCAGGAATATTCATTAGTCTTTTTAATTATATATTTGGCACCGCCTTTCAAAAAGCAACATGAAAGTTTTATGCCATTGTAGAATTAGATATGATATGATGAATTTTATTTATCAACACTATCTACGTCTTTTATTTATATATTAAGTTCATTTATAATACAAAATTTATTTTTTACTTTTCAGTGCGTTTTGAGGTCGGTTTTATTTTTTTGTTTAAAATTAATTTATTTTATACTTTTCAGTGGCTCTTCTAAACCGTATAGTTGGTTATCATACCATCAAAACTAAACTGATATGGACGCTCTGACTTTACGCTTAACTTATACACTAAAAAGTAAAAACTAATTTAATTAATTTAATTTAATAATTTAAAATTAATGAAAATAAGAAGACGCAAAACTGAATTGTTTAATACTAAAAATTTAAGTAATATCGTTTATATAAATTAAGTTTTCATGATGTTTTATAGTAAGCAAGTGAACGCACATTGTGATTTACAGTAGAAACTCAGTTACTATATTCTCTCTATCTCTAGAAGTATTTCTTCTACCTTATTGATTTTACTGTCATATGTAATGTTTAATGTTTTATAAAAAGATATATAAGTCATCGATATAAACTGATATTACATCGAGATATAGACATCTCAACTGGACACGTAAGCAATAACGTATGACATGTTTTTCTCTGTTGACGAGTTTTGCTCCATAACATCAAATATTTGGCTTAGATTTTCATAAAATTCCGTCAAAAGCTTGATAATATTAGTTTTAATGAAATGAGTTTATTATAATTAGTATATATTTAATATAACATGGACATCTCTATTGCTAAAGCGAACTAATTGAAGATTTTTCAATTTTTTATTTTATAACCTCAATATGTATCTCTAAAACTATAAATCAAATTATCTTGATTCTTATTTTTTCTTATTGCAAATTTAATACTTAATCGAATAACATCTAATTCATTGAGAAGGATTCATAAATCATAGAGTTATAAGCAAATAAGCACGACATGGTCGTGCGGAATTCAGCGATTTCTCGCCCGATTGTGAAACTATTCTTTCAATATGCTGAAAACTATTGACTGTAAAAATTCTAAAAAAAAAATGGGACCACTTCGACGAGTTACCCTATCATTTGACACCTCACTCATCCAAATCGGTCTACAGATGGCGACGTACGAGCGGAACATCGGAAAAAAAACAAAAAAAAAAAATACACGTCTAATCGATAACCTCCTTTTTGGTTTATATGAAAGTCGGTTAAAAAGTTCTTGATAATTTTAAAGTGTCATCAAAATAGCGGTAAATTTTTATGTTCCAATTAACAAATTATGTTGATAAAACTATTAATAAAATAATGTTTTTAAATTTTTTAAATATTGTTTTAAGATATCAAACGGACTTAAAAGTTTAATTATAACTTTTTTTATTAAAAAGACTAAATTTGAGAACAACAAGAATAAATATTTCTTTAAGACTCACAGATTAGTAGACCACGAAAATACATAAAACGGAACGGTTAATGATCGACAAAGTGTCAAAAAGTTGATAAAATTTTACGAATTTCAAAAAATTATATCTCGAAAATTAAAAAGTTTCGAAGTAAAAGATTTTACACATACACACGTATAAAAAGTGTGAACGTCCAAATCGATTGGCATGTTTCAAAGTTTAGCCCATTATGTTTAACAATTCAAATTAGTGGTCCACTTAGGTCTTGAACCCAGCCCAGGGGGGGGTCATGACCCCCATGACCCCCCCCCTGGATCCGCCCTTGCCTACGTCTTCGTTGCCTAAAGAATGCTTTAATTTTGATCTTGGTTTTTGTAACGCTTTTTATTTAGGTTGTTGTGTTAGAATGTTGATTTGATTTGTGCAAAAACAAAATAACAGCAGAATAATAGAATAAGTAAGAACAGAATTAGTTTATTGAATTGTCTTTAAAAAAAGTTTACATATACCATAATTAGTGGAATAGGAGCCTCCTTTTAAGCAAAAAAAGTTAGTATATTAAGTGGAAAAATGTTACTGCATTACATGCAAAGACAATACAAATTCTATTTTGGGTATCTTATTTAAACAAATAATTTCATTCACTTATTAAAAACTAGTTAATCCCACGAACTTCGTATTTATGAGTTGTCACATAAAACGTCACTCCATAGAAAATGTATGAGGTATAACAAATTTTCTTAAAAAATTCCTTTTCGTAATTTTTTCTATATTTTTAATAGTTCGTATTATGCTGTTCTCGGATTAGACGAATCCAACAAATCAGAGATCAACAAAATCGGTCCATAAGTTATTGAGTTTTAAATGGTGTAAATCCTTATTAATATTATAAATGCGAAAGTAACTCTGTCTGTTGCGCTTTCACGCCAAAACTACTGAAACAATTTAAATAAAATTTGGTACACAGATAGCCTAGAGCCTGAAAACGCGACTTTTAAAGCGAAAAAAGGTTTGTAAGGGGTTGAAAGGGGGGGGGGGATGAAAAGTTGTATGGAAGTATCGTCAGTTTTAGAGCTAAAAGCTTGAAACTTATTTCTTAGGCTGTTGATGCGATACAAATAAATGTGAGCTATATAACATCACACAATGATAAAATTAACGCGGGGGAAACTGCGGGGCACAACAAGTATATATAGGTATATATATTATACACACACACACACACACAGTTTTGACGATCATTAAATAAAACAATGTTTAATATTAATTATTTATTATTTAATTATACTGTTAAAACAAATTTATACGCGATTTAAAAATAATTATTCATAATTCATATTAATAAGCAGCGAATTAATCACTCATCACATCACGCTTATAATCTGAAGGTAATAGTGATCATATGTACATATTTTATTCAAATAAATTTGTAGTTTTCTTTCTATTCATGTTGTAAATGTGCAAAAATTGCCCACCTGTATTATGGATGGCATTGCTTTCACAAAAGTAATCTATGTATGAGAATTGTTTCACAGCCGCAGGCTTTTGCTATTTTCAATAATAATCTGTACAAATTTACTCTGCATTAAACTCCGGCAGGCAAAAATTAATTTAATATAAAGTCTATCTATAATTTGTATCTATTGAAGCTTTTCTTTACTGTCACTCTCGTCGTCATCTAAGAGTTTCATAATATTATATTTTTTGACACTGTCTTCTTTATTGTTATTTCTATTACGGTTGCTTTTGTAATTTTGGTAATAGAAGTTTAAGAAAAGAAAAGCAAAGAAGACTGTATTTAAGGTTATGAAAAGTGCAACTCCCTTGGATGGTGGGCACTCTGTTCTATTTATAGCGATGGAGTAGTAGACCACGACGCAGACGAATTGAATCTGAAAAAAAAACTTATTCTTAATACGGTGTTTGTTTTTCGGATGTTTGCTTAGTGATGCGGTGAAGCTAAACATACATTTCGTCATTGAAATCATATTTGATCATTTTGAATCGTCAATTTTTTTAAATATTATATAGTTCATAAAAATAATTATTCTAAAAATTTTAATATTTGGTTTTATTTAGACAGAATTAGAGCAAGTTCATTCCCAAGTTTTTTTATCATCTAAGTAAATCGTTATTTTATAGTATGATTTTTTTAAATTTCTTTAAATTGTGTTTTTAAATTTATTTATTGACAGTTTAAACATATCATTTGGGAGTTTAATATAAAATGATACATTGCCCTTTAAATGATTTACTAACTTTACGGAGCCTACTAGTGGCAAAAAATTCATTTTCATATCCATTTATATCCCATTTCTCCTAAGTATTTTTTGAAATTTTATTATTATCAAATTCAGCTTTGCTACGAAAACTAGATTATGGCTTAAAGGCAATAATAAAGGCAGAGGTAGTTAAATAGCAGTACCAATATTCCAGAAGAAATTACTTACCAATTGCAATTTCGTTATGAATTTCTTCCAAAAGATGTATTTAGCTACTCTCGGGCCCAATGCAGATAATCCATAGTATGTATACATGAAAACGTGGACCAGACTGTTAAGTAATCCGATGAAGATGAGGCTTTGTGACGGCCAGTACTTTAAGTACATCCAAGTTCCAAACATCATCACGGAGTGGTGGTATAAATGCAAGAAGGTAACCTGCCTGTCCTTCTTTCTCAAAACGAAGAATACAGTATCAAGAAGTTCCGTAATTTTAACAGCGAAGTATACCCAAATTCCGAAAAGTAACTGTAATAGCAAAAGCGTTTTAGATTTATAATATATTTTTTTTTCTAAATTTCCTACCTAAAAGTAGATTTCTATTGATATATAGAGCCTGTGATATTGTTTGGATTTTTTTTTGCATGAAATATGGAATGACCGCGCTGATAAACTACCAAACAACAACTGTTGATTATATTTTTTGACCAGTTAGAGTGAAATCGTACGAACGGTTAAAATTAGATTTTATTTGTACCATTAGTGTCAAAATTAAGTTTTAATTCCTTCATTTAAGGAGTATTTAATTGTCTAATAAACACAATTCATTTTATTTTGCTTACATTATTAGTTTCCGATTTAGATTGTCAGGAATCTTTAAGTGACCCGGATTCATTGCTCTCGAGTTTATATAAAATTGTAAACGATAATGACTTAAATATTAAGTTATGTATGAGTGTCTGTTAATGCTAAGTCCGCCTTACTTTAGTAAAATTGGCAAAAAGAATCATGAATCCTTAAAAGAAACCTCTATTGCTATGTCCACACTGTGCCTTTTTTCGTTCATCAAGGGCATGCGTCACAGCGACCTCAACAGCGCATGTAAGGCATGTCCTTGACGCTTGCGTTTTTGACAGTTGAAAGCATAGCGTGCGCTACGAATTATGATTCCCGCGATTGGTGGATTTCTGTACCACAAAGCGTTCAACATCAAGATGGCGGACGAAGAAAAAAATATTACTTTGAAGTTTATTGAAGATTACAGAAGCTTGCCACAACTTTGGGATCAAAATAATAAGACTTTAATAATTTTCTTTTTTTTTCCAACCAACCAAGAAAAATGTTCTCATCGCTCATGTTTTCAACGCTGACAGAACTAAAATGACTACGTAGCGTCGAATTTGAGCAATTGTCGCATTAAATTAATGCGTCAACAAACGAAAGTTGGATAGAAAGATAACGACGAAAGTTGAAGTTGAAAAGGCACAGTGTGGACACAGCATATGAGACATAAGTTAGACCAGCAAAAAAAACTATATACTCACAAATTCTCTGATTTTTTTATCTTCTGTCTGACACGTAGTTGGAGCAAATCCAAATGTATAAAGAATTTTTCCATACTGAAAAAATAAACACATAAAATCGCATGGTCTTTCTTGTCGTAACAGTTAAGGTACTAATGATTAACGTATTAATCGACGCATCATACACGAACAATCATCATTTTAGACAGCGTTAACTTTAACACCTAATTCCTTTACATTACTGTTCAAATATTGCACATAGATCATACGAACGAGAAGGGAATACTGAATTTACTCGCGACACAACTGGCTGAGCATTTTTGTTGTCGAAATTGAGAACAGCTATCGTATTTAACTATGAGTACTTTGGAATGTACTTAATTGTAATAAAGCATATTGCTAAATAAATTAATAAAAGTAGTTAGAATAAGAAAATATACGTAGATTATTAATAAGTAAACGTATGTAAGCTCCTAAAAACTTTTTTTATTAATAAGTATACAACAAACTACCGCGCCACAACTGTCTGTTCGCGCTAATTTAGAAATCCACTACATAAACTCTTTTAGATATAACCAAATAATGAATGGTTAGATTGTTTCTCTTCTATTACGAAATAATTCACGATGACTTAACTTATATATATATATATACTCTGATAATCTATATCAAAGTATATATATATATATATAAGTTAGGGATCGTCCATTAAGTACGTGAGCCTCAAAAGGGGGAAAAAGTCACGAAATGTCACAAGGAGGAGGGATTTAATGAAATATTACGTGTATTTCCCCGGGATAGGTGGGGGCTAAAAAGTTGCTAAAACATCACTTGGTTAATGGACGACATATTCCTTACCTTAATAATTTCATTAAATAGGTATAATATCATAGGAATCATCACAAATATAAGGCGCGAAAGAATAAATTCAAACAATTCTTGGTAAATAGGCTGCTAGTTAAAAAAAATATAAGTTATTTACCAAAAACACCATATATGAGGATATCAAAACTTGCGAAAAGTTGTAGAGAAGTAAAACTGTAGTCAATTTGTAAGGTTTACGCTTGGTCATAAGTGTTGGCCCGATTTTCAATACGAAAAGAAGATATGCAGCCAGAATCATAAGCATTGGCCCTGGTGTTGCCATTAATGGTAAATCATTGGTTTCTTCATCTGAGAACAAAGAAATATATCCATCAATTCTTAATGAAAATAAATTGTAAGCTGTCTCTGTATTGTCAATTGTTCCTTTGCATTCGGACTGTGCAAGATAAATTGCGAAATTACTGAAAGAATTTCGATTAAATATAGTTAAATGAAAGTTTACTGCTACGCCATAATTTTCCTCAATTATTGAAATAAATGAATATAGAAAAAACAATAGAACTCGATAAGTAAATAGGTGTAATTTCAAAAGTTATTGCAAGATTTAAATTTTGTAAACAATATTATTATCATCTCTATATTATATATTTCTATATCTATCTATATTATTTACAAATAACTATAAGGTTTACATTGGACCATCTATGAAGTTATGACTAATGAAACGACAATAGGTTAATGAAGTTTGGTTTATAATTGGTCTTATAATCGCGTAAAAAAACATACAAAAAAGTCGAATTGAGGAATGAAACTCATCAAACATTTGAGGTGTTTTATCTGTTGCATGAACCACCTACGGATTTAAATTTTCATAATTTTGCTTGGAAAGGGCCGTCTTAACTTGAATGTTTACTTTATGTTGAGGTAGTTTTGTTATCTCTGCTTAATTATAGTTCTAAAATGTTAAAAAACAATAATAGAAGTTGTCTTTCACACATTTTACAATTGTGTTTCGCATACAATGTTTGTCAATAGAATCTCATGTATACACTAGTTATTGGCATAGGATAATTATTAGTTATCTATGTTGTGTACCTACACCATACAGTTAAATTAGCAGTGACGACATAAGCATTCATACAAATGAAATAAAAATAATCCGACTTCAAAGTTATTATTTCAAAAGTTTTTTTAACCAATTTCCAGTAATGTAATTAAATACAATTACAAAAATACAAAACGCTCATCAAAGCCGTTGGAGTGCGTACCCAAAATATTTTAACCCAAAATACGTGTTGAATCGCTATACTAACGCTTAACGTCGATTGGCCGAAATATGAGTTTTTCGGGTTTCTTGTGGTCTCAACTAAGCGTGTCCATCTCTTTAAAAAATCGACGTGCTTCTGGCCCCTATGGACACATAGTCTTTAGGACCACCTTGGAATATATCCTACCAAACAAAAAATAATTGAAATCGGTTCACAATAATTGAAAAAATTATTGCGTAACAAACAAAATATATAGTTGATCTTGCTTTAAGTTGGCGGAATGCATCGGAACAGATAAAAGAATGTAGTAGTTACTTACATTTGCTTTCTGTGAGGTTCCATTCCGGAAATGACAAGTTTAAAGTAGAAGTCATTTTTGTTCCTGTGTCTGGAAGAAAAACAAATCTGTCATTCTATGAAATCAAATCTGAAATTACTATTCCGACCTATATATTCTAATATATACCCGTAACTAAGTGGTTGATGTGTGTGTATTGCGTTAGAGGACCTGGATTCGAATTCCGGCGAATTCAAATACTCTATCTCTTCATTGCCCTTTCCTTGAGGTACTTAGAGTTGACTTTAAGGGCGATATTCTTCCACAGCACACTATCGTCTATCATTCAACATTCATTCACCCAATCTCTCCATGTTTTCCTCAACCTATTTTAATTACCTCGAACTCATATGTGTTTCTTGAAAACTAAAAATCTTAATAATTCACTTATTGCCTTCACTTTTTTTATTCACCTTATTAAAGTCGGTTTAAAGTTACAACTCATTATAATATTATCGTTCCTAGAGACACACATATCTTACTTTCTGAAACTGTATAAACTTTAACATATCTAAATTATGTAATATTTTAAATTATATAATAACTGTATAACTTACATTATTTACTTGTGTAAATATAATAACCAGTAAATAATCAACGCTGTATAATTTCTCATACTGTTATGGTTAAGAAGTGACAGTTGAATCGTATTAAATATCAATTCAAAACGAGTAATTTTTCAAGTAATTATAAGATTGCGTAATTTTCCATAATGATTAATTAATATTGCTAAACAGGTAGACTCCCCAAATCTATTTTAAATACTTTAATATAAAATCATTTACCTACGTTTAAATGACATAATAATTTTGGTTTTTAATATTGAGATAGTGAAATAATATTAACAGTTATTTAAGTTTGTGTGTTTTCAAAAAGAGAGTTCTAAGTAAGAGTGTAGTAATATTTTTATGAAGTAGGAATAATATTTATGTACAATTTATTTACTTTTAAAGTTAGTACATTAAAACAATAGAATATGATAAGGTACATACAAGATATTATGATAAGGTATTTCTACGAACGATAGTTACGGAATGAAAATTTCATCAATAGATTGAAAAGTTTTATTCTCTAGAAGTCTTTTAGAGCCAAACAAATAAATACAAATGGTTATAAGTAATATGTTTCTTTGTGTCTGTCTATGTCCGCTCTAGTCAACGTTTTATCAAGTTTTTTTAGTGGAGCGATAGGATATTAGAATATTTTAGTAATAGATAATAATGTAAAACGAATAGTCACTATAATTTTAAAAATGTTTTATTTTATTTCATGAGATAAATATATATTAACACCGCAAATAACTGTCGATTACCTTTAATAATGAGTTGTACAGTAAAAAATCTAGTCTAACCAATTTTTCTAATAAAATTTTATTCAGAGTATGTTTACCAAGAAATCAATAAATAAATATTTTAAATATTTGTAAATTGACACGAATTTTGAAGTTTTAAATGCAAAAATAATATAAAAATCCCGTAAGTACTTACATAATTAATGTCACTTAATAGGTAACTAAAAAAGTTTATTAAAAATATTGGTAACATGCGACCTGCGTCGCGTCTGGGTTAGATTTGTACTTCTCATTTGAAAGACTTCATCCAGCGTATATATAAGTTGTACAAGACAAATTTGCATTTTACATTGTTTAGTCTATTTAGATTTTATTTAGTGACCTTGTACGATTCTGAAAAATTCAATTCTTGCTTGTTAGGAAAATTAGAGTTTAGTCTACATTTCAATTGGTGAACTTTAGTAGTTATAAATAAATATATTTTTAAAATTGCATATATTTTTAAATTTGTTACGTGGATCTAGAACGTGTATACCTATATGCCGCGTTTCAAAGAGCAACATGAAAGTTTTATGCCCTTGTAGAATTTTAGATGAATTTTATTTATCAACACTATTTACGTCTTTTATTTATAGTAAGTTCATTTATAATACACAATTTATTTTTTACTTTTCAGTGCGTTTTGAGGTCGGTTTTATTTTTTTGTTTAAAATTAATTTATTTTCATATTATATTGATTGAATTTAGATGAATAGTCTGACAGTTGTGGCTAAGTGTGATATTTGCGAAAGATTTTTTATTTTTTTCGTGGTCACTCTTCAATTTCAAGAACAATTGGTTTAAAAATAATGTTAAAATTGCCAGAAGAATACCACGAGGGACCCAGTTACGCAAAACTTCTAGCGTAGCTGTTCCAGCATTTCTTTCTTCTTGTCACAAAACAAGTCTTCTCGAAGGTAACATTCTAAGTTCTTTTACTTTAAACTAAGAGGTGTCGGGTTTCCAAGGAACAAAAAATGCTTAAATAGCTGCTGACTCAGATTTAAGTTTATTTTCAAAAAAATTAAATTTAGAACGTAGCAGGTTTGAACCCATTTATAATATTTTAAAAATGTCTTAATATATATAAATTGAGTGTCACGTTGTTTGTCCGCGATGGACTCCTAAACTACTTAACCGATTTTAATCAAATTTGCACACCGTGTGCAGTTTGATCCAACTTGAAAGATAGGATAGCTTACATCTTAATTTATAGTCGCAATATTATTTTATTGCAAATTCGTTTCCTCATACATTTTCTATGGAATGACGTTTTAGGTGACACGTTATTATTCGGCACTCTGAAGCGGTACGAAGTTCGCGGGGTCTACTAGTTATCACTACATAGTATAAAACAAAGTCGCTTTCCCTGTCCCTATATCCCTTTGTATGCTTAAATCTTTAAAACTACGCAACGGATTTTGATGCGGTTTTTTTTAGTAGAGGGAGTAATTAAAGAGGAAGGTTTTTATATATGTTTTATACTCGTGCGAAGCCGGGGCGGGTCGCTAGTTATATTATATTTTATATAATAATATTTATCCTATATATTTAAAATAAAGTTTTAAATTTCTTTAAAAAATTTGTTAGTTCAGACTTCAGTGCCCGAACGAGCAAGGTTGATGGCAGCCAGTTGTAAGGAAACAGGTCACTGGCTTAATGCCTATTCTGCTGCTAGCCTGGGCACACTTTTAGACCCAGAAACTCTCCGGATTGCTGTCGGCCTTTGTTTGGGATTGAATCTGTGCACTCCGCATAAGTGCCCTTGTGGTTGTGAGGTGGACAGGCGTGGACATCATGGTCTTTGCTGCCAGAAAAGTGTAGGACGTTTCTTACGCCATGTCGCGATCAATGATATCATTCGCCACTCCCTTGCCACGGTCATATTTAGAGACCATGCCAAGAGACCGGATGGGATTTCGTTGAGAATGTAAATGCTGCCAGCATTAAGGGTATTAAATTATTTTTAATTTTTCATTTTTATGTAAAAAAAAAGCTAATTATATTATATTTAAGAGTATTTTGTGTATCAATGTTTTAATGTATTGTTAGTTATTTTATATAATATTTGTAATAATATACATATATACATTTAATATTTATTATATTTTAATTTATTAAAATTTATTAATCGTTATTTTTGCATAGTATTTATAATTAATAATTATAAATACCATTACTTTGTTTAACAAAACACTATCAAAATTATACAAGTACATGTATTATGTTGTATTCCAATCACTCTTTTTAGAATGCGGTAAGAATCATTAAAATGGTAATTAAGTATAAAAAAAAACAATTAATTAATCTGAAAACTAAAAATAATGGTATTTGAAAGTTTGACGTATATGTGTGTCTGTGTGTTTGTGGCATCGTAGTACCTAAACGAATGAACCGATTTTGATGCGTTTTTGAAAGCTAATGTGAATCAGAGATCTTATATTACCTACAATTTATGAAGATATTCATTTTTAATTAAAACGTCGGGTTTTTATTATTATTTCCAATTTCACATCTGGCAGTAATTGTAAACATTATGTTTTATCGGTTTTATTTCCAGTTAGAACTTTTAAATTATCATAATGTAAAAATCAATTACGCAAATCACTGATTTAATTAATTAATTCAAAAATACCCTTACGTCATAAAATTATATGATAATGGAAAACTGTTTGAACTAACTAAACAAAAGAAAAATCAATGTTTATTTCACACAACGTTGTTGTACACATTACTAAGCTTCTGGTACCAGTAACTCGACCACAAGTTTGATGAACTGTTATTCGATTGCGTCTGCATTAAATATATACTAAGTAAACAGTGATTTATACTGTTATGCTGTTTGAACGATTTAAAATGTTTTTTACTGATACAAAGTTTTTTCATGAATGATATATTTTACTAAGTAGCGACTAACGTAATTTTATATATTTGGTAATGCCCCAAGAGATTGCGTACAAACTTATATGGCATGATAAATGATTGAATGTATGAGTAAAGTTAGGTAAAAAATTTCATGAGCGCCTTCGACAAGCAACTTATTGGCGCTCTGCAAGTAGGAATTGATTGAACGTTTTCCACGTGCACCTGTAATAGCTGGTAGTTTCCTAAGAAATTTTTAAATCTGTATTTATAAAAGTCTCGTGGCTAAGCGGTATTATGAGCCTACTACGAAGCATGAGGTATTGGGTTCGATCTTCAGTCCGAATGCAATTTATAATTTAATTTTGAAATTGGATCCGGTCTCTGGTAGGTCACTTGCCGAGCTGAGTGTCATAAGTGCCGCGGAGGTATATTGAATTTCTAAAGGCGAGCGTGAAGAAACCTGCCTGTAGCGAAAACCCACAGGTAAAGAGGCCTAAATCACCACTAAAATACAGACGCGGCTGGATGAGGATACCCATTGCAATTATATGTATTACCAAGAAAACCACCCCATCAAATATCATACAGAGGAAAAGTGAAGAGTGAGGAAGATGACGCGAGAGAGTTTATATAATGCAATAAATTCTAGCATCTAGGGAGGAGGAAAAAGTTATGGCTGCGTAACGTTAAGGAGTTGACGGGCGACTGCGAAAGAGTTTCTGCATCTTGCATTGGACAGACGATGGTTTTCGGAACTGAAGGCAAGTGAATACAAACGAATTGAAAAGATTCTCCAAACTTTATTTATGTCTATGAAATTTTGGAAAGTTATCAACGGTAAATTCAGTGCGTCGGAGATCCCGAATTCGATTTCTGGGTAAACAAAAATATGCGTCGGCGCGGCAAGTTGATCATCGACTTGTTTGTTAAGAAAGTAATATGTAAAAAACAAAAATGTGTATTTGTAAGTCTTTTCAGTGGTTAAATTAAAATAATACAAGTTTAATAAACTACCTTGCCCTGTTTTTAAGGGGTAATGACATTGGTGTCCAATTAATTCGACGTTATTGTCTAAAATTGGGCCAATGACGAGTGAACAATAGATAATATGAAATACTGTTGTAATACTCACCTTTTGATACTTCTCATCTAAAACTCGGTTTTTAATGTAATTGCTCTGTTATAGAGGTCTCCATATTACGAAGCTACAGCTCCTTAGGATTTTAATGAAAGTCGACTTGCAACCAAAAATACGGTTCAAAGCCAAGCCATAGCCAAGCTATATTAGTAATTTTTGGCTTTTATATTTAATTTTTTTTAAACGAAAAATGTTTAAAACACAAAGAAACAAATCTAAGGCCAAATTTAAGTCGTCACTTTTAATTGCTACTGTATATTTCTACTTGCTGTAAATACCAGTGATTCAGTGATTGGCGATGAAGTTTGATTTTTCATCTAAATTAAATCTCACTCTCCGTAGTGTTGTATGTGACTTAAATATTACTAATGGTCGCCCATTGGTCGAATTCGACCACAATTCAAGAGTAAGTGGATGTATGTGTGTATGCTGTGTGTCGTGGAAGCAGTAGTGTGCGTAATGTATATTTTAATGATTTTAATATATTTTTATACATAATTTAAAAAAATTAACATTCTTCATTCTCCACTCCTTCTCTATATAAACTATAAGTGTGGGAAATTTCATACTCCTCCGCCCGCGCAATTTTCGTAAAAAGGGGCTCAAAGTTTTTGCTTCATGTATTAATATTATGATAACAACCAAGAATTGAAAATTTTCTAGTTATAATAAAATATTTAATAGTTGCGTATCCGACCACAAATTATCAAATAAACCCGCACAACGAGTTCACGTCAATTCATGATATTTGGTTCGTTTTAAGTTTACAATCCAGGCTAACATCTCGAATATTATAGAACCCTTTTTTCTACTGGAAACGGAAAATTGAGGAAATTAAAAATAAATTAATATATAGGCAACTCCTAAGATATATTTTTGAGATAACGAAAAAAGGAGGAATAAATATAGATCAATATTACTTGTTTATAAGTGCTTTTTTCTCTTGGCATCGGAGACTACTGTTCTGAACATATGTATATAATGACGTCAATGTAGAACTAATAATACTTACGTAAATTATTCGATATATATATATATATGTTACCGTTAGAATGCATAATACGTTAATGTGCACATTATCTAGGTAATCTGTAGATGCTCTCATACGATTCGTTAAAGTGTAAAATTTGAATTAAAAAAGCTCTTATTTGCTCTTTACCTAGTTAGCCTGCACAATAACGAATGGCACATCGCTAAATTGCGGAAAACAGTGAATTTTAAAAGTTTTTAAAAGTTTTATTGATTTTTTGTAGTTGATTTGATCTACTATATTTTATCAGTGGAGTAATGTTTTAGTTAGTGGTTTTTTATTCCTTTGTCTTAGAAATTTTATTAAATACTTGTCATAAAAATATTTTTTGTGTAATTCGAAATGTCACTAATCTTTAGATTGTTCTAATAAATAACGTGAAATTTTGCAATTTTATAACGTATATCTGTTATCTTCAGACTATTTTTATTGATTTTTTATGTGTAGTTGATTTGATCTGTTATATTTTATCAGTGGAGTATCGTTTTTTATTCCTTTGTTTATGTCTTTGAAATTTTATTAAATAATTACCTACCACTAATTAAAATGTTTTATTCAAACAAGAACCATGGTCGTTAGTCTGCAGATTACCTAGGTAGTCTGCAGATTATCTAGTTAATGTAGGAACTCAATTATTTTTTTCCACTTTAACTGACTCAGCCAGATAGTCTGCAGAATACCTCGTTAATCTGCATTCTGATTTACGCAATTTAACGGTAACATATATATTATATAAAATAAAACTCTTACATCGAAAGCAATCTGAAATTCAAAATAAATCTGAAAAATTCATTTGACTATTAATATTTTTATTAAAGACTTTAAGTGTTTGTTTTTTATTCTATTACTGATAGTCATGCAGAATAAATTTGAAAAAATTTAAAAGATGTACTTATTACATTAATAAACACAAAGATATTTTTATCAAAAGCCACATCCACTCAGTGTAATATAAAAAATAGGCTTCAACACTTGTTTTGCAATATTGTGGTAGTATTAATTCCTTATTTTATTGTCAGGCGTAATTAAAATATACACCAACACGAAAACGTGGTAATTCCTAAAAAAAAAAAAAAAAAAAAAAAAAAAAATTCCTAAATAATATCTAAATTATCAGCAATAAATCTTGATACGATCATAATATACCGACATTTTTATTCTAAACAATCTTTCACTGTTTTTGTGTATTGTGTTTAAAATGTAAGTCCATTTTCACAATACGGTCTTTATTTTTAAATAGGTACTAACAACGCAATCCTTTTATCCGCCTCCGTGACTGTCGCGTCTGCGTGTTGCTCTGGAGTCCCTGGGTTCAAATCCCGGGGAAACAAATGACTGTTTCGGTTGGGTAGACACAAAGAGCAAACAGATACATTAATGTGTCTATTTAACATCGAAATCGCTATATATTATAATATGATATTATATACTCGTGGACAAATAATACGGGTCAGCGACAAAAGCCTCTGTATCTTGCAAATTAGTACCTAATGTAATATGCATGAAACGAACTATATAGGTATTAAAGAGAATTTGAATATCGTATGATATAGAATCATATCAATCATAAATGTTATATAAATTCAAATCACGCGTGTTTTACTATTGTTTTCTCACTTTTGTTTTCCGTCTGTCAAATCAAAATGATAAAGTCATCATTGTCTTACACGGTCATTATTGAATTACAATCTTGTCGCTAACACCAGAAGAATGTACACGTATCGTCAATATGCTAGAAGAAGGCAGAAGTCAGAGTACAGCGAGAGTAACAAGCGTTTAACATTCTACGGTGCAGAGTCGTCAAACGTTTCCCAGAAACTGGGCAGAACATTAGAAGACCAGGAACCGGCAGATCGAGTAATCGATTTTGGTACTGAACAGTATAATTTGTCCACGAGTATATTTTAAGTTCCTTATCTTTAATAATTATTAGATGATTGCTTTAAAAATTATAACAGGCGTAAAGTTATAACAAGTTAAAATTTATATGTGTTAATAGGTAAGGCAATGTAATGTAACTTTTAACATTTATTTCAATAAATTAATATACAGTAAGCGTAAACAATAGTTATAATTAATCTACTTTATTTTCAACAGTCCTGGTAATTCCATTAGTCGGTTTATTTTTATTATATGTTTTTTGGTAAAAGTTACTAAATAAAAATAAAAACAATACGCAATTAAACAATATCACGGCCATAATGACGTTAGACGGTTTGCATTTCGTAATTTTATATTCTATTATCAGGTGAGCCAACACGATGACGAACTGTACCTGAAAAAGCAAAATAATTATAGTACTTTTTTTTTATTTTTATTTTATTTACTAGCTTTGAACAGCGACTTTATACATTTGGGCAATTGTACAAAGTATAGCCAATGTTACTCGAAAGGGAGCTTTATATCAGTGAAGAAATTTTTAGAATCGAGTTGGTGTACAAGCAAACAATTTTATCTATTAATTATAATATATCTTTTAAAATTCTAATTATTGAGCCGTTGGTATACAGGTCAAACACACAATCCTCCATTTTTTTATTGTTTGGTAAAAATCGAAAAAAATCACGACAAAATATTTCATGACATAAACATAAATACTAGCTGACCCGGCAAACGTAGTTTTGCCATAATAATTTTTGGGGTGGGCTACCCTTATCACTCAGGGGTATGAAAAATAGATAGTAGCCGATTCTCAGACCTACTGAATATGCATATAAAATTTGTTAAAAATCAGTAAAGCCGTTTCGGAGGAGTAAGGTAACTAACATTGTGACACGAGAATTTTATATATAAGATATAGAATTTTTTTAACTCCTACTTATCGCGTTCACAAGCTAAGCTTCAATAAATTAGTTAACAGTAGTTACCAGTTGCAGCTTTGTAATATATTTCTTCCACCACAAATATTTTGCCAACTGTGGATACGCAGACAGTGCGTAATAAGTATACATGACGACATGGACGAAGGAATTCAGAGTCCCCAAAAAGATAATGGTGTTGAAATTAGGTTCATACTTCAGGATCGTCCAAGCGCTGATGGCTGTTAAAGAATGGTGGTAGACGTGAAGGAAACTCGCTTGGTTATATTTCTTCCGTAGTATGAAAAATACTGTGTCTAGCAATTCTGTCACCTTTGCTATAAAATAAACGTAAGCACCTGAACCGGCCTGTAAACGTAATTATAGAATGTAAATTAGTTTGAAGTATCAAGGTTCGTTGGATGATCTGGGTTCGTACCCTTGGGAAACAATAATAAAAAGGTTTCGTTTGGGAAGGTTGATCACCTCAATGGTCTAATAATTGCTTGTAAAGTAAATGATCAGTGAAATAGGCATAGAAATGTCTGCCCCATGCCCCACTAGTCGTTAAAGAATTTCACTTATGGCTAGAAAAATTACTCACTTGCTTTACTTTATAATTATCCATACATTCAGTCTGAATTATTCCATTTGTCCTTAGAAAGGAAGAACCCTAAAAAATTTATCTATTATTCCTCATTATTATTAATATTATTCTTAGCTCTCGAGTTTAGGCGTATTTTTCTAAAGTAAATATGATGTAATGGTCAATAAATTCCTTTTTTAGATTCATAAAGAATTCTTCAACTTCAATGAATTACAAATTTTCTCAGATTAAGCCTATGCATAAAAGCAGGTGAAATATGTCACAAATGGAATGTATGTTTTTCAGAAAAACATAAACAAAAACCAGATTGTAAGGGTTGCATCATTCGGGGATTCATATACCGTACAAGTTTACATTGATGAAAGTCGGCTGACAACCA
Source organism: Aporia crataegi (assembly GCA_912999735.1). Lineage (NCBI taxonomy): Eukaryota > Metazoa > Arthropoda > Insecta > Lepidoptera > Pieridae > Aporia > Aporia crataegi. Next base: position 3,335,557 of record OU538742.1, read on the forward strand.
AGAAAACGATGCAAGACCTATTTTACATAAAAGCTAAAACTACTCTAAACAGATTAATAAAATTGGAGTGTCTGTAATATTAAAACAACCGCTTTTTACAAAATGCATATGGATGCATACACAGTACATATACCAAAATAACATTTTGTACAATTATTGTCTATCTGTCTGTTTATTCCGGCTAATCTCTGAATCAAATAGACCGATTTTGTTGATGTAATAAGGAGTAACATAGGCTTCTTTTATTTTAGAAATTAATACAAATAAATTATAAAAAATAACTATTCCGCGCGGACGAAGTACACAATATCATATAATACCTATACAACATATCAATTATTATTTTTCTGTTGCTAATTTACTCTGTTTATAGGCTATATAACATCACGTTTCGACTACATTAACGCGGGTGAAACCGCGGGGCACAGCCAGTAGGCAATAAACACACGCATTCGATTCTGTATATACTTACCAACCAGACTAAATATAATGATAGTAAAATTTGAACAACATTGTAAACGGCTAGAACATTTCGCAGAGTAAATGGTGACCGTTTGTTCATTAGCGAAGGTCCTATTTTCAGTACGAATAGCCAATAAGCCGCCATTATTGATAAAAGTGGTGCTGGCGATCCCATCAGAAACCAAGAATTTATATCATCTGAAATGAGTCTCTCTTGTTAATTACTTATTAAACGTCTTTTTATTCATATTTGGCACCGCTTTTCATAAAGCAATGTGACAATTTATGCCGTTGTTGAATTTTACATGAATTTTATTTATCAACACTATTTAGGTCTTTTTATTTATATTAGGTTCATTTATAATACAAAATTTATATGCAATCATGGTAAAAAACCTAGTATAGTAAAAGATTCTAAATCCAATCCTAATAAATCTTGATAGTACAGACAATTTTTTGTAATACGCGAACAACGTCGCAAGTGTAAGCTAATATAAATGAAAAATAATTGCCTAAAATTATTTCATAATCTACGGCTAAAATTTTTATATTGATTGTTCGGACAAAAATACTTTTTGAATGGGAATTATGTTTTGTGTATGAATGATTAATGAATTGTGTATGTATGCTTTTTCAAGTCATAAATTTAATCTACCTTAACGAGCAATCAATTTAAAGTTTTTCAGTAATATTAAAAATATATATCAAATCTCTTATAAGTACTTACTATTTGAATCTGGAGGGCGTAGGTAAAGGTTAGATTTTGTTGTGTTAAGATCCATTTTTCTACGACGATTCCTATCACTTAGGTTAGGTAAAAAGTGTATAATTAACTAGAATAAGTCTAAATAAATATACAATCGTTCGCGACAAAGTTCAAGTGAGAAATAACAATTATTTAAATTAACAATGTTTTTAAATTATAATTTGAAGTATCGGTACAAAAATTGGATAAGTAATTGTATATTAAATGCAAATTCAATTAGATGGGAAAATGAAATTCTTTACTCTCTTCCTCGCAATTTTTCCATATTTTCTCACTGTTTATACCTTCCCTGGACTAGGTACGACAAATATTTCAAAACCAAAATAAGCTAAATCGACCCAGCTTGCAGCTTGCCCGGCCAGCAGTTTGCGAGTTAGCGAGACAAACAAACAGCAATTGATTTTTATATATATAAGAAATGTATATATATATATAAATATATATACTAGCTGTGCCCTGCGGTTTCATCAGCGTTAATAGTAACATAGTAAAAACAGAGTAAAATAGTGATTAGCAAAATAATAGATATATTATATCATGTAATTCGTCCGCGCGGAATAGTTATTTTTATTATTTATTTATAATAATTTTTAAAATAAAAGTAACCTAAGTTACTTCTTAGCCGTTTCAGTGATTATTCGGAACAAACAGACAGACATACTAAAATTTACACTTTTTTAATTTGGTTTATGTACCGTGTATACATCCATATGCATTTAGTAAAAAGCGGTTATTTTAATATTACAATAAATTAATATTTAAGAATTTATATAAAAAATAAGATAAAAGAGATATCATCAAAACTTTGATTCCCGAAGCAGTAGGCGGAGGTATGGCGGAGGTGCACTTAGTACAGCCACATTTAGCCAGATATTATGATTCCATTGTAATAGGGGACGAGGCTTCTGCCAAACACCAGGCAGAATTCCAGATTCTGAGCCTGGGAAAATTCGAAAAGCCAAAGATATTTACGAGGCGGGATTCGAACCCGAGACCTCGTGATTAGCAGGCGCTGTCACTACCGCTACGCCAACGAGAGAGTTATTCGTAGGCAGTATTTGTAATGTAAAATATAAATTATAAGAGTTATGATATCATACTCTTAAATTACATATTTATTTATTTATTTCATTTGCGGAAATTGCAATGCATTGAGTTTAAAAAATCATGCTTATAATTAACCCTTTATAAGACACATGTCCAACGTTATCAAGGAGGCGGTTTGTACCGTCATAGCTTACGCTGGCAAAACAATCATGTGCAAACAAACATAAAAGTAAACCTTTTGTAATTATTTCCATTCCAACTATTAATAATTTATTCTCATTGTGTAATGAATTTTAAATTGACTCTGAAAATAATAAGTAGTTTTCGCGACGACCTTAGACCGTTGACCGTAAGGATCAATATTTGCGAATATATTATTATTAATTTATTTAAGGAAGGCATACATAACAGAAAAAGGATAAAAACACAGAATACAAAAATAAAAAAAATAAAAACTAAACCTACTTAATTCCAAAAGCGGGTACACACAAAGAAACAGGGAAACGGTACATGAACATATAGAAATTAAAACCAACAAACACAGGCGATAAAGATAATAAATAAAAGTACTATTACCTAATCACAACAACCTATACAAATGAAACCAACAGACTAAGAAAGAAGTTCCAGTGTAAAAAAATGTAGTATGTGGTCATAGGCCCCACGGGGCTCATACTCTAATTTGTTCGGCCCTTCAAATGGATTGTGGTCCACGCCCTGTCAATACAGGGCGGTTATTAGGGCGGGCCTAATATAGCCCTAAGGTGCCGAGGAGGTCACTCACTCGACCCGTGATGAAAGTGAGGCATGGAGCCAGTTTCAGTGTAGCTTTTTTCAAAGCACTGTAGACAAAAATATTCGGCATTCTGCTATTGTCATTGTAAGTATGACACATTCTGACTATGGGGTTATAGAAGGACATATTGTTTTTAAATGTTTTAAGGACGAATGTGTGAACATTCACTCTAGGATTGATTCGAGTATTAAAGTTTAGAGCTTCTAGTAAGTATGGGGAATTTAGTTGTGTATAATTTTGTACAAGGTGACAAGAGATAAGACGGCGTTTATACAAAAAAAGAATTTTGAAGTGAAGTGAAGTCTTTCATTGTAATGACAAAAAGTTCAGCCTAATCTAAATCTATAAGCAAAGAATCTTAATAAAAAAATTTTTGGACACTTTCTATCATATTCGTGTAAATCTTATTAACCTTAATTACCACCAAGATCACACAAACCAGCGACACTAGTATCGTTTAGTTATTGCAAAGTTGGGCGATGATGAATTAGAGCAAATAGCTGACATTTTGGAACTTATCTGATAGCAATAAATACATTACAATGAATGAACGTTTAATTGCAACTTATGAAGAACCTGAAACATAGCAATTACAAGAACTGTTCAGAGATATAGAGTTGAGTCATCAACGCCCCTCTATACTTTTGAGACGAATGAGAGAATAAGCTCGTAATAAAATGCCCGAAGATTCTTTGGGTCAATTGATTACCACAAACAGTTCGATCTGTAATCACAGTCTGAGATTACTGCAATACTTTAAGTTTAGATGTGAATGCCAAACAAGCAGACAAAATCATGGAAATTTCGCGCTCCACTGATGTTTACGAGATGAAAAAAAAACTAAATTAAAAAACAGAAAAAAATAATTCTACTTTTCAGCCGCGGCCCAGTTTCAGGCGTCTATCGTCTCGTACGTGAACTATAAATAGATCAGATAGAGCCGAAATTCGAGGTTCAGAATAATTACGCTCAACAGATAGAGAACTTTAAATGTTTTTATAATTAAAATTTCGGTACCAGCGCCAAAATGCCGTAGGGATGAATGTCAACAGAAATATTTAAACTGGCGATTACTCGTAATGTATAAGCTAACGTATAAGCAAAATTGAAGACAATTTAAAATCCCATCGACATTAAAAATAGAATACCTCAAACGGATGGACAGTTTTTTGTAAGTTTTTGTAAGGATTATTGCTACGATCCACCTCGACAGCTTTCGTTTAGAAGCTATGGTGAAACAGACAGATACTACACGTCAAGTTTTTAACATCCCCCATTTAGCACCGCCTCCTTGGTCTAGTGGTAAGCGCGTAAGCGTTACAACCGAGAGGTCCTGGGTTCGATCCCGGCGGAGATAAAAAAAAACTCGGTCTGGCAGGACATAGAAGGCTGATCACCTACTTGCCCTAAAAAGAAAAAATCGATCAGTGAAACAGATGTGAAATGCATCTGCCCCATACCCCACTAGGGGACACGGGACTTCACACACATTTAGCGCCGAGGATAAAAGAAGTCAATTAATTAATAAATGAAAAGACAATTCAATAATAATAATTTTATTTCACAGAAACCTCATGTCTTTCGAAAGACCAAGTTCGCTGTGAATGCTTATCTTAATTATCTTATTTACTAATATAATTTTATTGTGCGATTTACATTCATATTATAAAGCGTTTCTTCTCACTGGCATTTTTTGATTCGTATAATTTTGTACTACTTTTATAAATTTTATTTATATCTATTGCAGAAATAAGAATCCGTTTGCAGATTGTAATAATTAATTGGAAAGCATTTAATGCAAAGGTCTACTGAATTAGCACCTTATGGAATTAAATAAAAGTATATGCCTGTACAAATTGCGCACCTGAAGCCTTTAGCAGTTAAAATGTGTAATTTATTATAATTTTTATATGAAAAAAATTGCAGGCGTAAATTACTCAGCAACAGTATTTTCCTGTGGCTAGTTGGCTGTAAGTACCAAAGTTTTCCTAGAACAACTAAAATGTTTACTTAGTTCAAGCAAAGTAATTAAAAACGTTAAAATATCAAAGATTTATCAACATTATGCTGTAATTATTTTTGCATAAAATATATACAATTTATACCATTTTGGATAAAACTAGCTTTAAATGCGCAAATCGTGGCCGCGGCACATATTTACCAAAAAATATTAACGCAAAGCTGAGACCCAAATGTTAAATGCATATAGGGGTATTCTGTAATCAATTAAGTGAATTCAGTAGGGATTTCGATGTTAAGTCACCTCATACTTAGTTTCGATTGGTCTACGACGCGTAATGAACTAAAGACACACTGAGTTGAATTGGCAAATGAATTCTACATTTAAGGTTTACAAAAGGGGGTAATTCAACATAGATTTTGTATAACAAATATCTTACGTGTTCCTGCAAGGCAGTATATGAAAAGAGGTTCTTCTGCCGGCCTAGCAAGCACACTCACAAGCTATCTCGTGCGCTAATAGAGGCAACTTTTCGATTAATCTCTTGTTTGCGTAAATACTACGCAAATATTATGTCTAAGCAAGATAAAATTTTGCCGTCATAAATTTTGTTATGCAAAATTATATAAGCCAAGAGTAATTAGTAGCCATAGTACAGACGGTTGGAACTTAAACATATTATACTAAGAAATAATTAAAATTCGTCGACAAAACTCGTGGTGCACTGCTAGGCAGGCTAGGCTCTTGGGATGTTGAATATCATATTATTTTTTGAAAAATTGATTGCAAAAGCTTATTGATACATTGATTTTTGGTAAAGGAAACTGTAATTTTCGTTATAACCATTTAGCCTGAATATTTGATGCGCATGACAGTGGCGCAAAAGCGAAAACTATCATTGTGCAACAAAATATTCGTTTTAGATCAATAAGTCAATGCAACTCACAATATAATAAAATTTCAGCTACTTATTTTAAAAATATACTTAGTTTTGGCCGGAATCTCTTAGTCAGATGTAGTTTATTTTGCTATATTAATATTATAAGCGATGGAAGAGGTGCAGTATTTTTTATTTTATTTAGGTATAATACGAGTACTATATTCCCAGGACAAGTTCTTTACCGTCTGAGAGGATCAGGCTCCTCTTTGCCCACATATTGGTCACGACACTCATAATTATACCATGTTATTCACAAAAGTTTTAGTCACTATAAATCCATTTTTGTACAATATTTTGTCTTCGTTCTCAATTGGTATAATTGAAACTAAATGATCAAATGAGAGTGACAAAAGTTAACTAAACTAATTAATTGAAATAAGTAGTTTTCAATTTTTACGACTAATACGGATAGTATTTTGATAAATAAAATTATTTAAGCGTGTCAATTACCTATGGCTTAAATTGTCAATTCACATAATATTATTTATTAGCAAAGTTGGCTTGTGGGAAAATTATTGCTTTTTTTCTTCCCCGTTCAAAAAGTAACAAATTTCATAATAAATTCACTCTGGACCATACATTATAAAATGCTATAAATAACATTAAAAAGAAAATTAAACATAAATATTATCTTCAAATTAATTATTATTGTCTAAAATTTTCCGTTAAAAATTAGATTCATTCAAAACGATATGTCTTCACCAATACATTTATCATGTTCTACATATTAACTTAAGAAATATTAATAATATATTTGCCTAGGCATTTACTTGTAAAATACTTATCTAATTTTCTAACGGCGAAAGGCAACCAACCATAAATGTCTATAATATTTACATTGAAACTACACCTAAGCCCTCTGATTTCACCATAGCCATTTAAAATCACAATCATCAGTCTCAGATTCTGGAAGTTTCAGTGGTCACCACTAGATGGCGTAATTTTAAAAGGTATTCGTGAATCATGATATTTTGTCCACATAATTTTGATGTAGAATTCTTACACACAGTAATGTGAATATGGTTTTTTGTAGAATTTAGGATCTTTGAGAATAATTATTTTGATCTGTAGCTACCTACCTAGTCAAATATGACTATGGTCAATCATGGTAATGGTCGAATTTGTAGATATGTATTAGAATAAGTACATATTTTTTAAATATTTACTATTGGATCTGTTAGTTTGATGTACTATTGCTTGGGGTAACATTCACGCAGCTGTCAAAACGAACTGCAAATTATAAAATATCAGTGCAATTCTAGTAAATTACGCCATCTAGTGACGAGAAACAATAACCACCATTATTCATTACTGATAAATCATTTTTCAATGTTCCTAAAATTAAAGTCTGGTCCATAAATTGATTCTTTCAGAGATCTTCTTATGAGTCCGTTACCATTTTTAATATCTTCAATTTTATCCATTTCGTAAGGCACTTTGGTGCCATTGGTAGAAATTTCTGTATTAATACCATTACCTTCATGAGTTTTACCATTAATTGTGCAGTGTCCGTTTTGATGAATATTCTCATTCTGTTTTAGGTTGTCTTTTGGTCTTTTATAGCTCTTTGAGTAAAAATTGACAAAGAGTAGTAAAAAGACGATAATATTAAACGATATGAAGTAGGTGAATCCTGCTGCATATTGACATTTAGGTGAAAAGTGGGTCAAGGCGCAGTACACGAGCATTAATACGAACTGTGTCTGAAATATAAAAAGTTTAAACATGTTATTTATAATAATAATAATTGGGACAGCTCACATACATTGCTCTGATCTCAAAGTAAGTAGCTGAAGCAATTGTGTTATGGTAATCAGAAACAACGAGGGTACCACAATAAATACATATAAACAACCAAGACTCGGAAACAAACATTCGTGTTCATCACACAAATTAAAGCACCTACCAGAGTTCGAACCCAGGACCTTTCGATGCAGAAGGCAGGAGCACTACCAATTGCGCCAATCGGTAGTTAATTTATAATAATGAAGATCCTTTCAAACTCAGTTTGTAAATAATAATTAAAAGAGAGTATTTTAAGTTTTACAAATAATCCGGTTAATTATTATATATTCTTATACATACTTTTTACACTATATACATTTATGAGTTAAATAAAATAATAATCTTATATCAATGTATTGATTTTCGAAGTCTATTTTTCGAAGAAAATTTGAATGTTTATAAATCTAAACTCTACGAAATCTAACTAATGACATTCAAAGGTTTCTTTGCAAACAAAGTCGCGATTAAATATCTATACTTCTACGACAGAAATGTGCGTTTAGAATTATTTTCTATGTCTTTACTAAGCTTCTGTTATAATATTATAGTGACGGTAATTAGATAAAGCGTCGGATGAATGTTCTTGCTGTTGCATTTAATTGAAACAATATTTAAAACATACCAGTTGCATTTTGGTCACATATTTCTTCCACCAAAGGTATTTCTGGAACTTGGGGCCTAGTCCCGATAGAAAATAGTATGAATACATGACAATGTGGACAGCTGAGTTGAGAAACGCCAAGACTGTGCCTTCGCCACCGGCGGCAAATTTGAGATAGCTCCAACCGTAGAGAGCCATCACCACGTGGTGGTATACGTGGAGGAAAGTCACCTGGAAAAGTACGATCCGAATAGGTTTTGTAATTGCTTAAAATGACATCTAGTGTCCTTTGAAATGAATTACAGAGTTTGTCTTTTCTTATAATACACATTGTTATGTATACATGTAAAAAGGAAAACTTTTTTCAAGTTACCTGTTTATTTTTCTTCCTCAAGACAAAGAAAACGGTGTCCAAGAGCTCGGTGAACTTTGCAAAGAAGTACCACCAGCCCAAATCTAAGAGCTGAAAAATATTGGTTAGCGGTGAATGCTCTTATAATAGGCAGCTTATCCAAGATTTTTTCAATCTTTATGTCTATGTCAAAGTGCATATTATTAATCAATATAACAAAATCGTGCCCTATAATAATTAGGGCTGTATAGCTTCTTTGTTGTTTTTGTTATCAATAAATGTTGCCTAGTAACCCCGACTGTTATAATAAATAACTCACAAACTCTCCCTACTAGATACTAGTTATTATCGAGGGTGCTGTTTGAGCCTTAACGATTATGTTTATTTACCGCGCATAAGTGTATTAAAAACTGTTAAGTGTTACCATGTAACATGTGCTAGACAATAATTATTATTTACTCAACTTATAACAAATCGCTATGATATCATGTTCGTTATCCAGTTTATATATAATGTACTGGCATATATTAATTATATTATCATAATATTAATAAGTGAAGCAAAAACTTTGAACCCCTTTTTACGAAAATTGCGCGAAAGGGCATCGTGAAATTTGCCACAGTTAAATTTTATATGGAGAAGAAGTGCATAAAGCTATTTATTTTATATAAAATGCATTAGAATTAATTAATTAATGAATTAAAATAAACATTACTGCTGCTTGGATGACACACAGCATACACAGACATACATATCTGACTAATTTTTGAATTGTGGTCGAATTTCGACCACTGAACGACCACTAGATATTATTATTGTGTAATTGTACAACACTTATTAAAACTTGAAAAATGTCTCACGTGGTCTGTCACTTTTTGACTAACGTGAAATAAAAAAGTAAGTAAGTGAAGTCCCGTGTCCCCTAGTGGGGTATGGGGCAGATGCATTTCACATCTGTTTCACTGATCGATTTTTTTCTTTAGGGGCAAGTAGGTGATTGGCCTTCTATGCCCTGCCAGACCGAGTTTTTTTTATCTCCACCGGGAATCGAATCCAGGACCTCTCGGTTGTAACGCTTACGCGCTTACCACTAGACCAAGGAGGCGGTCTATAATATATAATAACGTGAAATAATCGTTGTTATTAAAAGAAGAATTTGAACAAAGATCTTAGTTGAGTGACGTTTATAAGTAAGGGCAGAAGAATCCTACTTACCATGGGATTTTGTGTGGTAGACGGATAACGACATCCTGCGTAAATTATACCATCTTTGAACATGTCTTTAAGCTTTAATACCTGAAACAATACATTTTACCTAGCAAACTAATAATTACATTGCTCTGTCATATGAGACATGTAAGATCTGAAGGAAGTAAGGAGAAACAGTGCTGATAGTTGTTCTATGAAATTATATTCATAACCTACATTTTTGTATGACCTAATGTTATGACAAAAATTATTGTTCGGCCGAAAAGCGCAAAAAGTCAATTATTTCGAACTTAAATAATATATTGCAAGAATATGAGAGCATTACATTGCATTTATATTAGCCATCGGAACATTCGCACCATTTTTTTTAGGTGTAGGTATGCGAATTTTTGTAACCGATGTTGGTACCACCGTTAGGCCGATCATGACATCGAATGTATGCCTTAATTAAACATGCGTTGACAATACTTTGGCTGTTTCGTATCATATGACGTTCTAAGTTGTTAGAAGTTTTGTGAACCTTAAAGTCACATTGAATTTGTTCATTCATTTAGTATGAAATCGGTATCATGACGTCCTCTTGCAAGGTTCGCCGCACTTTCGTTTTAATGTGAGAGGTATAGACGAATTTTTGAAATCTCTCGTTCATTAGTCAAGAGTATATTAAGACGGTAATGATATCGATTATAAGCTTTCCTTAACAAATAATGCCAAACTATTTACAAGTATTCCTAACTGTCATGATCTGCACCCAGTACGTACTATAATTTTGGTAATATTGTAGATAGTTAATCCTACCAAAGTGTTATTTCATTACATAAACATATAGAAGAGAATATAAGGGAAAGACTTTTTCTTCTTTTCAGGAAGGAGTATCCTGTGAATTAGGTACGTCAGACTCCTCCTATCGTATGTTAAACTTTATATCTTTGTTTACAACTAAAAATTATTCGTCTTCGTTGTGTCCTTCCTTGTTTTAAAACTAGCAATTTATACAAATAGAAAACCATTATACCTTAATACAGAGCATAGTAGCAAGAGCTACTTGACCGGCGTTGTAGTAGCTAACTATGTTGGTCAGTTGCAACGCGGGCCGATTCTTCATCATCCGAGTTCCAATTTTGAGAAAGAATAGATATGTAGTAACTACTGCCAATATTGGCATTGGACTGGACATCATAAACCATGAATCCACAACGGCACCTGAAAACAGTAGAAAAGTTTTTAATTTTACATAGATTTTTAATTTTTTTAGGTAACTTAATGAAACGATAGCTATACATTATACTCATCATCTTAAGATGTTAAAGTTTCTTATAAAATTATAAGTCTACAGAACTTATACTTACATTTTCAAACCGTTTCTTTATAAGAAATCGTTGCCGTAGTAACGGATAACTGTTTTGACATGAAAATTTTATGATTTATCACCGAGTTTTGTTGATATAACCCTCAGGTTTCACAAATGTACGAAAACAAAAATTATGTTAGATTAATTGCAAATTATGTAATAAATAATGAAAAGAGTGACTAAAGAGTTTTTTTGCCGGTGTTTATTGGTAGAACCTATTTTCCGATATGGCTCGGTAGTAGCTTTGAAAATACACACTTTTTGCGACTGTATTGGCAATGTCAAAATTACAAATATCAGTTGTCATGTCAAATGTGTACTGTGAACTGTGAAGCTAGATGGAATCGATTGATTAAATGGTAGGGGTCTGGGAAATGACGGGCGGCTTGGGCCTGAATCTGTACGGTCATGGGAAAATACTGTGACACATGACAAAAATGTGTTGATGTGTTGTCTGTGTTTTCTTATATTTAATTGTTATAACAGGCACACACAACAATAGGCAAAAACGTGATTTTGCCTTTTGTTTCATCCAAACTGAATTCCAAGATTAGACTACGGAGGCCGTTAAAAAAATAAGACTTATGCGATACATTTAAAATTAACATATTATAATGATAGATTAGCTGTCCGTTTGGCTATTGTAGTGAACATTCGGGTCGGCTTTCATTCTCTGTCCGATTGGGTAGAGGTTATGTATTTCGAGTAAATAGGAAAGTTATTATATGAAGTGTGTATGTTTAGTGTGGTTCCTCTTTTTTATTTTTAATGGTAAATTGCTAAATGATTATATAAGTACAAAAAATAAAAACTTACTTTTACCAACTTTGAGAGAGTCCAAGTATCTATCAATCTTCCCTATGTAGTTCATTTTGAGAATTTCTGAAAATAACAAATATTATCAGGATAAATAACTTAAAGAAACAAATTGAAGTAATGCTAGAGGCTGACATTGTTTTTCAATGTCACTTTTGTTTTTAGGACTTTATTTTCGGTCAGTTTTTTAAAAGTTCAAAAAGTTTTTATTGTTAGGTAAAAATATAGATTAACTAGCTGACTCGGCAAACGTTGTTTTGTCATATTAATTTTTGGGGTGGGCTACCCTTATCACTTAGGGGTATGAAAAATAGATAGTAGCCGATTCTCAGACCTACTGAATATACATATAAAATTTGGTAAAAATCAGTAAAGCCGTTGTGGAGGAGTAAGGTAACTAACATTGTGACACGAGAATTTTATAAATAAGAAAGATTATAATAGTAATACTTAATTTATTAGGAAGGGATTTAAAAAATTAAAAACTGATTTTTGAACAGTAAATTATTAAGGCGTATCCTTTTCTCTAATAAAATAAAAAATAAATAAGACTATTTATTTAAAGCCTTTTACAGAAAGTTCGATTATTTTTCTTGTTGCTTAAATATTTTCTTCCTCTTCACATTTCTGTGCGCCCTTCGCCAAAGAGCCAGCCCATTTCCACTTTAGTTTTCTTTCTTTGTATACCACATCTTCGGTCTTCGTTGCTTTCCTAATTATGCTATGGTTGATTCGTGTATTTTAGTATTCCCCAGCATACTTCGTTCCATGCTACGTTGGCATGTTTGAAACATAGTTGTGACCCTGTGAGTGCCCAAGTCTGGGAGCCATAGTATGTAACAGTCCAACCAGGTAGGTATTGAATAGTTTTCCTTTCACGGAGCTGTTTCTTTTATTTTCCATAATTTCATTATATACCCAATATTTCTTCCATGCATGTCCAATATAAGTGTCTCAGTGTCTTTGCTTGACATGGTTTATCCTGATTAATTGATTAAATATCCACGTATATCAAAGAATGCTGTTAACTGTGATTTCTTACTTTCTTTTGGTCACTGCCTTAGTTTTTAATGTGTTCAAATTGAAGCCCACTCCTTTGCTGTGTGTATCAAGAGCTGTTAGTATTTTTTTAAAGCTCAAAGAAGACTTAAGAAAACAGAAACAACATAGGTATATTAATTTAGTTGATAATACCCCTTGAGTTACAATTCCTTTTAAATAATACTACGTTAAAATAAAAAAAACCACACGCTCCATGGAAATAAATAATCTACATACTTATAATTGTTCTATATTATTAGATTATCACCATGAATCCGTGTTAGTATTTTCCTTGTGGAATTCAATTTGTATGAATTTCAATGGCTTCGGTGCTATTCAGGTCATGTGGTGCTCTCAATATATTGTATTATCGTAATATTATCTAGACTAAAGCATTGTACATATATATAACTACATTATACTATCATGGTATATATATGAGCATGTTTTTCGTAAAATACTTGAAATCCGGCTGTAAATTAAGTAACCCTATATCATGAGGGTGATCTAAAACCAATTCTAGTTAAAATATATTTTTTGTGTAGAAATGATAATAGGGGTTGACAGCAATGACATTGACACTCACGCTAATTTTGTAACAGCTTATTCCTAAAGGCTAAAGTTGTGCTAAGATTGCAGGGTGGTCCTAGTGCGCGCATTCAATGTTCTTATCATGTCAATTTTAATAGTAACACAGTACTAAATCTGTTCAAACTGACGCTAAGGATTCCATAAATACTTAAACACTTTTCTGACAATTTAAATAGCAGATTCGGAGTCAAGGTGTCCGTACCAATTAAGGAGCCAAATTAAGTATTCAAATGCAGCTTCTATTAATTAATTTAAATTTCTAGGGCTGATACTAAAATTAAGTAAACATTTAAAGATACAAAGCTTTAAATATGGTTCTATGTAATAAATAATCACTATATATTATAAAAGTCGTCCACAGCGTCTGTCTGTTCGCGATAAATTTAAAAACTACTGAACGGATTATCATACGGATTTTCATCAATAGATTCATGACAAAGGTTTAGGTACATACTTTGTCAAGGTTTTATGTGAATTGGTTGAAATATTATGATAATTGTTGTAGGTGTCAAAAAAGTCAAGCCATTTGGGAGCTTTCATCGAAAACGTTGCCCTTTTGAGATATTATACCAAAAGAATGTATGGTGGGATATTCATCTTTTATATATCAACAAAAAAGTTCATGGTGGATCTATTAAGGATAGCGTATCCTTTCTATTTTTTATTGGCGGTATGAAGTTCGCCGGATCAGCTAATATAATTTAAGGAGCATTCACTTGTGACTTTTCGGAGAGGATATAATAAAAAATATACCGGCAAAAGCTACAAAGTCTAAATTTGTATAATTAATCTTTCTGCAATTTCTTTAATACAATGTATTGCATTACATTGTTTTAAATTATAAGTATATGTAAAAAGCGGCTTCCTTGAAAATGTAAATTGATGGTCATATAAATATTCAAGTCATTGGTAGACGTACGAATATTAGTGTAATGTGTATATAGCTAATGCCCACATCTGTTACCTAGATATCCCTATTATATATTTGAAGCGATTTATTCGCCATCAACAGCTTTCTACTGTTATCCAGTAATAGGTATAAAATAGTCAGAGATCAGGTGAATATGAACTACATCTAGGACAGAAACATGCATTAGAGTTTAAAATTATGTAAACTATATGGTAGATATATACGTCCATTCCAATTAACACAATTCCTGTATCCGTACCAATACAGATGGTCTTCAAAATCTGTTATAAAGATTCCTTAAAATAATTACATTTTATGTTTTGAGGCCATCAATTTCTTATACGTACATTAAAATAGTCTCGAACATAACTCTAGTAGCATACAATATGCTCAGACAGATGTATTTATAACCTTTGTTAATGCTGAGATCATCTGCAATCACATTATTGTTCAATTTGTACATCAATTTTATCATTTATGTTTTGCGAATCAGACACCACATTTTTGTTCTATTTCATCCAAGGCTAATTCATAGACTGCACTTCAATTTACTTCATGAACCTTAAACCAGAATTTATAACCTAGATTAATAATATTTCAACTTAGTACTTACTATGAACTCATTAGAAGTAGCGAAGTTTTAGAAATTTTTGCAATAAAATGGGTTTTAAAATGGTTTTCTAAGTACTCCAAATCAGAATAGCAACAATAGTTTTCGCTTAGTAAATATAATCCCTTCTTTATTTTGAGGAATCGGTCAAAAGGAAAGTAATTTATCACGTTAGCTCCTATACTGTACAAATTGTATGTCAAGTGATGGATTGTGGGTCGTAATGGTCAATGTCCATTGTATTCATATAGATTACAAAATAACAGTGACTTGTGAGAAACACTGACACATTTATTTCAAGATGTCTTAAGGATTAGGTACTTGAATGATTTCCCTTCGTGAAAAGGCAAACAACTTTCTTATAAGCTTTGCTTTTATACATCTGGCTAAAGGAACGACCCAACAATAAATATTTTTATCATTTTAATTAGTACATAATTCTGTAACACTAAATGATATATTAGGAAAAAAACTCCTTCCAATTTTTCTGTTAGTATTCTACGCTATGTAAACATAGCTTTTATTAATGTATCATATTTTTATTGTATTTCTTTCAATTGCCATACACTCTGTACAAGCAATATTCAGCTGAGACATTTTGAAGCTATGTGTATATAACACATAGCTTCAAAGCATTATTTTTTGTTCCTTTTTTTTGTGTTTTGTAATGTAAAATAAAATTTAATAAATGTTATCTATGGTCATTATAATAGTTATAACATTGTCTTTTCCGTCAGGGTTAAACGAGGATTTGCTAAAATGTGGCCCCGCGAACTTCGTAACCCTTCAGTGAAAAATATTGGGAATAAAAAATAGGAGCACCGAAGCAAATCGAAGTTGTTTCTAAAAAAATATTTTTGAAACAAACACAGTATATAAAATGTAAGTTTGTGGGCGATAACCATTACATTAATTCTATGAAAAGCGAGTTTTAAATAAATTCGTGCTTTTTATCAAGTAATTTGTAATAAGAATACAATCCGTATGGTTAATGAGTCCACACAATTCAGGTCAAAGTCCCATAATAATGAAAATTTTACGCGTTAATTATTTTTTAATTCTTACCTTTGTACAATTGTTTTCAATTTAAATTTCGTCCTTCTTTAACCAACCTTCAAGAAAACCAAAAAGGAGGTTATCAATTTGACATGTATTTTTTTTCCGACGTTCCACTTATTTCTTGTTTCATTCATTCAGACCGTTTCATTCATTCCATCCGTGGACCGATTTCGATAAGTGAGGTGTCAATCGATGGGGTAACTCATCGAAAAGGTTCGATTTTTTTTATTAGAATTTTTACGATTACTAGCTTTCAGGATATTGAAAGAAATCACTGAAATTCGCACGACCGCGTCGTACTTATTTGCTTATAACATATGTATGAATCATTATCGATAAATTTGATGTTTTTAGATCCAGTGTTAAATAAAGATAATTAGATTTATAGTTTTAGTGATATTGAGGTTAATAAATTAGTTTCTGATTTAATTAATTAAAATTAATAAAAAATAAAAATATAAAACAGACCTCAAAACGCACTAAAAAAAATTGGTTGTAAATTCGGTTACGAATGATAATTTTCGTCATCGACTATAAGACGGTATCACGTCAAAAGTAAAAAAATAAATTTTATATTATAAAAAACGTACTGTAAATAAAAAGACGTAAATAGTGTTGATAAATAAAATTCATGTGAAATTCAACAAGGGCATAAAACTGTCATATTGCTTTGTGAAAGGCTTGCCAAGCCATTTAATTCAAGTTAAAGACTGGTCATAGCAAAATGCTTTTATACTCTGAAAGCTCTCTGCACTAATTAGAGAACAAAGAAGTAATTATAACCATGAATAAATGTTAGTTAAAATACATAATAACGTGCTAAAATATAATAGGCTTGCGTTTTTTTTCAATGAAACTTACGGTAGTTCTGTTAAAAGATTCATTCGAAATTATTGAAGTTCGTAAAATAACAATTAAATATTAAAACGTTTCAATACTGCTATTATTGTAGTAATATAAATAAATATAATTTGTATTGTAGTGACGCATTTCTATTTTCGTAGACTCAACAGTAGCAATTAAGGTACCATATATTGTTGTTTCTATTCAGGTTATTTCTGTATGTTTATTTCAAATGGTTCGTAAATCAGATATGTACAATTTAATTAGGTTACCTAAGTTACCAACTAAATTATATATATACACACTAAAAGACGACAAGAATATAATGTAAATAATTCAAATTCCTTGCTTCTATGTGGGTCAAAGGTGAGTCACATGTTTGTGTCTGTTTAATTTCAACGGTGTTTGAATAAAAAATTGTATTATTAAAAAAGTATAGATGTCACGTTGGTAAATAATTGTTATACACAATAAATATAGACGATAAAATAACAAATTATTATTTATAATAACAAATCCGCGGTATAATATAACATTAAGTACAATTATTCTTGGATTCAGTATTTTCGTTTATTTTAAAATACATCTTTATCGGACACAGTGAAAGCTTTTATAAAAGCTATTTTTGGTGTTCATGATGATTATTAGCCTTTGACAAAGTGATTAGCCTCTAGCTTTACCATTTTGTATGAACTTATACATAACATTTGTAAGTTTTATGGGGAAGTTAGGTAACAATTAATATGTTGAATTGATTTATCGAATCAGTCAGTATTTATCGTCTCCATAAAATATTTGTATGAAATATGTGAAACCCCGGTACGCATACCTAAGCTTACATGAGCACAATGCCACTTGCAGCTTTACAATAGTAAAACACAAACATCTTGAAAATGACAATTTAAACGTTTTAAAAATAAAAAGTCACTCTTGAAGCTCGTTAATTCAAAATAAAACACTATTTGTAAAATATTTCCAACAAGGTTTGCCGCAATGCAGTATCTTCGTTTTCTATGTGATTTCAAGTAAGAGTAATCTAGATTCTAGACCATGCACAAACATTTCCCAGTACTAGGCGTACATCGTGAACTGACAGTCTTCGGATGATATATATTTAGTAGGTCTGTAGTTAGGTAAAATAATTGACCCTGTCAAAAGACTGAACGATATTTAGGAGATTCTGACCCAGGTTTCTTAAAAAATATTTATATAAATTAAATTATAAACAACCTATCATCAAAATAAGATAAAAATTTCCTTAATTAGTCATACATGGTTCGAATTATAAAGTAATAAATGATAAAAAATACAACTGAATTGAAACTTATTTTTCTTAAGTCATTTTAAAAAAATATTAGTATTTACTTATTTTAATAAATATCTTAATTTCTACGTCTTAGATGTAATTTATATTCATCACTTTCTGTAGGAAATATCTTGAAGAATACGTTAAAAGCCACTTTATTTGTGATCGACCAGTCGCAGCGTAATATGCAGGCATAGAGATAAAAAATAAGGTGGTTTTATTAACAATAGCCGCCTATGTGGCTAAGTGGTCTACGAATCTGCGTATTGCGCCTGAGGTCATGGGTTCGAATCCCGGGGAATAAATAAATGTTTCGGTTGGGTGGGCACAGAAGGCTATTCACCTTGTTGCCTGTTAAGAAAATGATGAGTGAAACAGATACAGAAATTCGTCTGCCTCATGTGGTTACGCTAATTCATGTGGTTACGAGAATTCACTTACTAATAAAAATAAAAGCTTGTAAGAGTAAATAAGTTATTTGTAGAATGCCAGAAACTTTTTACACATTATAAAATACATAATACAAATTATGTATACAGATACAGAGTGAGATCTAAACCTTGGGGACTCGGACTCATTTCACCGGGGTCGTCAGCAAAAAGAACATGCTTCTATCAAGATAAGATAGATTACATTAGCGGCTCAAGGGTGTCGTAAGATAGAAAAGAATCTAACTTGCAAAATACAAGTTGATCTTCAAAGAATCTTGGCGCGAAAAAGAATACTAAAGTGAACATAAAAAATTAAATAAACAATTTTAATATGTGCAGCTAAATATTATATAAAATATTAATCTGGATATATTTTTATGAAATCGACTGTGTATTTCGATATATATTTAGCATTCATGTAGTAACATGCAAAAGAAAATTATGGTAAATTCCGCTTGGTCTTATCCATGAAACATGAAAGAGGGTTGTAAATCTATTGATAGTGCAGTATAAAAAAAAATTATAGAATTCTTTGGAACTCAAAGTATTTTGGAAAAGCGGAGGTGAAGTCCCAAATTTGACCCAGTTTTTATTGTATGTAGGTATTTGTGTCTTATATTATACAATGAGTCAAAGATGTAGATATACGTAATAATAATAAATATAATATTTTTTTAGAGAGGGATATGATTTATGTTTGACTGTTTGTATGCATGATATATTCGATTATAACGATTATATCTAATCGATTTAAACAAACGATATCAATTTGCCTTTATGGTTAAAAGTTCAATTTTATCAAAGCAAAGTTTGGACTAATTTTTGGCATCAAATATCTTCATTATTTTAATAGACAAACAAAACATTAATACGCTTTAAAACACAAAATTAAAAGGAAGAAGTTACTGAATAAAATTGAAGTCCCGTGTTCTCTAGGGGTATGGGCATTATCATCATAATGCATCTGGCATTTCACATCTGTTTCACTGATCGATTTTTTCTTTAGGAGCAAGTAGGTGATCAGCATTCTAGGCTCTGCCAGACCGAGTTTTTTTTATCTCCACCGGCAATCGAAGCCAGAACCTCTGGGTTGTAACGCTTACGCGCTTACCACTAGGCCAAGGGGGCGGTTATGTTATTGAATAAAAATTTTTGAATAAGGACATAATATTATTTTCTGTACATAACATGTCATAATAAATTATTATTTATGTTTAAAATTTTCATTCGATTGTAGGTACGTTAAAGTATTTATTTAAATGTTTCGTTCTTGAAAACCTTATTACATTAATGTATTATCATCGATATTAATTGGTGAGTGATAGGTGAATCACACTGAAAAATTTTGGTGCAGAGTTTCAAAAGGAAAGTGCATAGGAACAGTATTAATATTATTTTAAAATTGTCTTCATTAATATCATTTTTTGATGATCATGACGTGTTATCTTATAATAAAATCTTTCTAATAATATCCGTTAATCTATAAATATCTGTCAACCTATGTTCTCCTCTATATATAAATAAAATCCATCGTTTTATAATAATTTCGTTAGTCTTACGGCAGATCCAGGCTGAGAAAAGAAATATGGGGTTCATGATTCCCTCTGGTGATCCCTGTATCCGTGACTCCTTCTGCCCTTGCATATCAAAACAGCTAAAGCTTTTGATCATAACAAATTGTAAATATTAGCTTAATTGTTTTTTTTTATTGTAACTACATATCTATTTTGAAAATTCGGATGAATATTTATTTTATATAACGATTGTTGTAATATTTCTAGACCAAGGCTTTAATATTTTATTATTATTATTTTTAAGTTTTTGCTACTGTAAATTAATGCTTTGCCTAACCTAAATTTTAATTTAATTTATTTCAAGCAGTTGCAACTATTTATTCAACACGCATGACATACAGCTTTTTTGTATAAAGAACTAAAAATAGAACAGCCAAAGATTATTTTACAAAAGTTTGATTACCGCTTTTTACCGTTTTCCATCCACTTCTGATTCACCAAACATCAAGATAATATGAACTATTTTATACAATATCTATAAGCCTAAACAAACGAAAAGAGAATTATGTAATAAATTAGTATCTATCTTAAAACAGTTTAGGATAATCATAATATAAAAAATAAATGGTATGGTATTATAAACAAAAAAACTATCTTCGTACAAAACTGTTGGAGTATTTACCGTTTTAATTCCGTTTCGCTACACATGTGATTCTACCTTTTTTATTCACTGTTATGTTACACTACACATGTAATTACGGCGTTATAAAATCCTCAATGTAAAGGATGAAATACAACTTACCTAATAAATCCTATTTAGGACCGCACAGTAAGACATAGAGGTGTGCACTGCGTCAATATCGACCAGACTGCCTGTAAAATTACCGCACGCGATGGCGAGGCAAGTTTGTTTTCGAGTTTCGACCCAATTCTTTAATACAATTACTAAAAGGACCGCGTCTAATGACCACTTTTCTATTCCCTCATTCAAAATTAAATTCATGAATAAACTCGTATTTGTTTTATCAAATTACACCTTTTTGTCTTGTCTTACGCTCTTAAATTTATATAACACCTTACTTAATCAGAATATAATATATTGCCGTAGCTAAATTTCAATGCGTATAATGGCAAAAGTTTTGGGTTAGATTCTCGTAGAAACATAGGAATATGCTTCGGTATGAGAGAGTTGCTATCTGATTTTACTGCAAAAATCTATGAAACAAATGCAGATATTACGTATTTTTCCTCAGTATGAAATTTGGTTATTTGCATTAAGAATATATCTCTATATCGAAATACATCCTGTAAGTAAGATTTTATTTAAAAAAGTATTTTGTTGCATATTTAAAGCCCTCAACATGGTTATTACAAATAACAGTACCTCTTATATGGATGAACAGATTTTCGTAAATTGTAGCTAAGAACCATTTCGATTACAGTAGATTTAAAACAAAAAATGCATCATAATCTTCCATTCATTAAGAGCTACGGTGCAATGACAGACTGACATACACGTGGAATGTATAAAGCACCGCGTTGAAGGTCAAAAAATTGGAGACATAAAATTTGTTTTAATTACAACTTTTAATAATATGATACAGGTAAAGTACACGTAACATAGATATTATATAGTAACTTTTTAGATATTTAATATTTATAACAGAATAAACAGAACAGAAGAGACATCAATTGTTTATTTAAACACGAAATTGCATGAAACAAGCTAGTAAGACAAATTATTTATATTATTGTATGCTGTGTTATACTATTAAAAACTATATGCGCCCTTTAAAAGTGTGCATATAGTTTTTAATAGTATATCGTAGTTAATTAAGTCTTTTTGTATGTAATACCTGAGGACAAACCCTAAATAAATAAATAAATAATGAAACGCGATAATTCAATGTAACTTTTTACACTATTTGTTGCACTGGAGTGCAACGGGCGGCCTTATCGCTAATCAGCGATATCTTCCAGGTAAATGTATTATATAATATCGTATCGATTCTTTTATTTCGTATCGAAACTCTTTTTTTAATCACAAAAAGGTTTTAATACATTATCGCACTTGTGCGTAATGGTAATCAAAATGTGATAAATAGTTTGGTTACTGCATCTATAAATGCCTAAGTGCGGTGCGATAAGAGTCACTTTATTTATTTTGTATTGTCTTTCTAAAGGTAAAGATACGATCCCGATTTCCAGGTGATGTTTTTGGCGGCGACAGCGGCTGGAAGAGTGATGGTAGTTTATAGTCAAGCGGTGGTAGCGGCGGTAGTTGGAAACTCGGCGGCGGAAGCTTTGGTGGCGGATACGGAGGTGGTATCTGTTCTTTCTTTCTTTTAACATTGTGTTTCTATGTTTTTCTTATTAAATATATATTATATTCAATTCAAAACATAATATTTAAAATATTTGTATTCTGAATGAATTGTAATAAATGTTGTAATAATACTATTATATATAATGTTAAGATATATTTTATAGAAAATAAATAAGTTATTATTAATAAACAATTTTGTCTATGAACGAGAATATGTATTTTCTTTTAGACGTCGCATCTCTGTTAAGCGTTGGATTTCCGAGTTCTGACGGGGCTTCTCTTCGGGTACTTGTAACTGCCCATTTTTCACTTTTGGTTTCTTTATGTAGGTTTTTATATAAAAGTCTAAAAATAATATAAGCATAAACGTGTTCTGTGGTAGAAATAGAGCAGCGGTCCAGCGCGGGTAGCCACAGTCGGGTACGAAGATTATACTGCCCACATGTACGACATTGATCAAGAATTGTATCTAAAATAAAGTTAAATCGAAAGTAAAATCTCGTAAGCAAAAAGCATGGCGCTGACACATTACAGCGTCTGATTCCCTCTTCATTTTATTTACAACTCAGACTATAGGTAATCTGGAAAAATAAAACTTGTTCTTGCTGATTGGTATCGGTTTTATGCCAGTTGTAGTTAACCAAAACAGCCCGTTAGTTTTACAATTAAAGCTTAAACTTTATGTAAACAGTTTCAGTTAATTTATTTAGACAGAAGATTTGGTTTAAACTTAATTTGATGTTCAACTTTTAGGTAACAGCACGTTGCGTGATCTGACCCAGGACAGTGTAGCATGAGCAAGCTGAGAAGGCTACGTTAAAATAAAATAAAGACCATAAGCCTACTGAATCACACTAAGAACAATTGAAACATTACTAAGTCTTACAATCTGTAGCTGTGTGATGTGCTTCTTCCACCACAAAGACCCCTTTATGCTGGGATAGGCCACTGTAAGCAGGTAATATGTGTACATTACGATGTGTACAAAACTATTCACCACCCCGACCATTATACCATGTCCTCCTGAAAATTAAGAAACTAATTTATTAATTAAACCAGTAAATTAAACCACTGAAACGATTTTCATGACACAGATAAATATGAGCTTGGAAAAGGACATTCTAAGGCGTCATTCTAAATCGTTCAAGGCGTTTAATTGCGAAAAAACACAAAGTGGTTGAAATAGGAGATGAACGTCATGAACACGCCGAGGGAGTCGCGGGCAAAAGCTAGTTTAAAATAAACTGCTTTATTTTGTTTGCGCTCCGTCTGATTTCATTAGAGCAGCTTTAGTATTATTAAGTTATGTATTAATTAAGTATAACTATTTAAATTAGTATTATTTAGTATAATTACTTATTTTAAAATTTGATATTTGGATACTTTAGTTTTGTATTAGATAAAGGTTTTTGTATATAAGTTGTTTACTATCTCTGTACTGCTATTGTATTAAGTTTAAGGAACTATAATAAAATACGATAAGTAATAAATGAAAAACACCTACCTGGATAATATATGGTTTTACCCCATGTGAGCATCACCATCCCCGTGTGGTGGTAGACGTGGAGAAAAGTTACCTGATTGAATTTTTTACGAAGAACAAAAAACACCTGTAATATTGAAATTTTATTTAGGGTCAATAAATAGTCAAAATTATCAGAAAAAAAATTGAAAACTTATGTAAGTGGATACCTTAGGATTAAAGATTTTATGATTTTCTGTTACAGATTAGCACCGACTTTCAAATGTTTTCTTTGAGGAATTTTTATTTCTGTTTTATTTATTACTCTTTTTCGCATGATGAAGTCATTTTATAGTGTTTTTAAATAAATTTTATTTCAAGCTTTCGAGCGAAACGTTTTTGAGCCCAGTCTAGCTTAATTTAATATAACATGTACTTGAGTTTTATTAGAGTTATAGTTTAGAATTTAGTTTAAAAACATTGAAAATTACTCATTGTTTGATAAAATATTATCCTGTCGTATGTTAAACTGTTATATTAATGATTTTTTTAAAAAGTGTAAATAAAGACGAACCGTGTCAAGTAGATCCACAATTTTCAGTAGATAATAGTAGTAGACTATTTTAGCTGCTTGCAGTCCTGTTCCAGAATTAGAAGTGTCCACTGGCTGGCAAATTAATTTATAGTTATATATCCATATCTTTACAGCCTGTAAAAATTTCAAAATTGTGTACATATTTTAAGGAAATTTGCTAAGCTGTTAGAATAGTGTGCGCAGGTTTCAAGATGAATTACAGATTATATTAATTTATGAAAAAATACAGATGTAATAACACCTCACAGAGGCGGATAAATAGTTGAAAATACTTCTTGGCACCCTGGGAAACTAATCAAATATTTAGTCTGATAAGTTTTTAACTATGTACTTTGTTTTTGCTTAGCTAGTGGTCCGCCCCACTTTGTTATACGTAACCTATGTCGCGTTGTAAGACCATTTGAATTTATTTTTTCTTGTGTAATTTTTAATTACACGATAACTGCTAAGATGTTCTTAGAAATGGTGAATAATCTATTCATTTCATTAATTTTTTAATTTTGCACTCAAATATCCGTCATGCTAACCTTAAACTAAAATAACGTTTTATTATAACGTCAATTATATTATTTTTTAAATTATTTAATTTGATAAAAATTAATACCAGCTTCATATATTCATATATTGATAATAGTATTATATAATCGTCATAATCTGCTAACAAGTAAATTAAAAGATAAAAAATCATAAAAGAGCATAAAAAAGGTTCTTGTTTCCAGACAATAGCGTTTTCTATAAAAGTTCCCAGTTGGCTTATTTTTTTCTACAATAATCGCCATATTTCAAGTAATTTACAGAAAATCTCAGATTATACACATGAACACTTTCAAGTAATCACTCTATGTATTGGTGAAAACCGTATGTATATTTTGAGACTAGTACGAACAGAACTTTATGTTATAATATGTATAGTACTGATGAGTGAAACCTAACTCATAGATGTAATGGAACAACTGCTTTTCTGCTTTCGTTTCACTGATCTTCGCTTTCACTGCCTTTATAGGTTCTGTGCCATTTTATGAAACTTTTTTTTTAAACCCATGTGAGAATGAATTACTTAGCCACTATTTAAATGAGTGCCGAAAATGAATATTCATTAATTCTAATTTCGAGTATCTAATGTCAAGTCACTATCTAATGATTTTGCAAAAATTGTTGTTATTTTATTAAGTCATTATGCTGTAATTTTTCTTAGTTATTTTTTTTATTTAAGGTTAATTAGAGTTCAGGTTAGTTAAGGTTAAGGTTTTTTTTGTTATCCATGTAAGATCGTAATCTTGAACGCGATTGAAGAAGTGGTTATTAGATAGATTAAGATACTGTTTCAATGTTTTAATTAATAATGAAAAGGGAGGGAGGGAAGAAGAGTTTAAAATTTACTTACGCTCGTAAAACAATAAGTACAACATATAACTTGAATAATATTATATACAATAAGTATACGCGTTAAGTCAAAAGGTTTTCTCTTCTCCATCCATTTCGGTCCCCATTTTATTACAAAAAGCAGATATAATGCAAGAATTCCAATTCCAATATAAGGTCTTCCAACGAGTGGCCACGTTTTTGTTCTAGGGTCTGTAAGTAAAATGGTCTTGTTCAATGAAGTATTGTAACTACAATCTAACTAGATGCGTTACCCAACAAAAATATCGAGAAATTTTTGAAATATCTATTTTCAGTTCTCACTCAGTACTTATAGTAAGACAGACGAAAAAAGAACATCCTGATAATATCAACTTATCTAAACATAATAAAACAGTAACAACGCAACTCCTCATCTAATGATAAATACAATATTCATCATCACCAATATTCTTCATCACCATACCAATTCTTTCATCTGTAACAACTTTAGTTCAATACTATAAGATATGCCTTCACGGTGAAGGCTTCTTTTATGAAGGCGCTGAAAACTTTTCAATGTCGAATACGAAGTAATAATCATATACAATTTGATGAAGTTTGTGTCACTAAGAGAAAGTCTAGCTTTGCCTCAGTGAAACAATATTTACATTGGTTATGTATTTTTTGAATTTATTCCACACCAATAAAAATAGAATTATTATCATTGGAAAAGATAATGGAAAAAATAATTTAAATAATTCTAATATGACTTGCTAACGAAGAAACTTCAACTCGACCTTTGCTTTATTTCAATATATTAATTAGCGTGAGTACGTTATTAGTTTTTAGTTGCGTGTTTAATTATATATAAATTAATTTAAAGACTCAATTTCTATCAAATGATGAGCCAGTATTCTGGTTAATTACCTAAAATATTGATAGCTTTACTGCAATGAATCCGTATATTATAAGGTTTGCTTTTTTCCGATTCTTAGGCCGCCTGGGACATTTTACTATGATCAAAGTAGATTTTTAATCAGAAATACGATTTAAAAAGTTTGCAAAGGTCCATCTCGATGACGTCAGCTTTCAAAAAACCCTCATCAAATCGGTCCACTCGCTTAAAATCTACGATGCCCTACATAATGATGACTCTCAGATACATCAAACTTATAACATCCCTCCTAAGCATCCCTCTTTTTGCGCCGCGGATAAAAATATACGTACGGAAAATGAATCGTTTACTATGCAATAAATTAAAATACTGGTGACCCGCCCCAGGTTCGCTTACTGTTAGATTACTCAAGTATTAGGACTGAATATTATCAGAAAAATAAACATTATGAACTTGAAGTGTTGTGGCTAAATGTCAATATGGTAACGAACGTAAATTTGATCTACAATATTATGTACTGATAATAATATGTTTCCTGGATCATAAGGAACCTATACCAGTCGTAGGTAAATCGAAATACAACGCCTGAATGTGTTTTTAAAATTACGGATTACTAGGACACTCTCACAGAACTTTAATAATTGCGCCTCTTAGTAATTAATGAGAACCCTTATGTAACTTACGTACGTTAAGATAATGATTACTTGTAATGATTA
This sequence comes from Aporia crataegi, assembly GCA_912999735.1. NCBI lineage: Eukaryota > Metazoa > Arthropoda > Insecta > Lepidoptera > Pieridae > Aporia > Aporia crataegi. Next base: position 3,363,285 of record OU538742.1, read on the forward strand.
CCGTGGTTTGAAAAGCAAGTGTTGATAAGGACGTAATTTTTATATATATATAGAATAGGAAGCAAACTGGCAGGAAGCTTACTTAGTTGCGCAGCCCATGAATATTTAAAGTTACGTTACGCACTTATAGTCGTTAGAATAGGCCTCTAATAATCGATAAAAATCCCAAGTTCATCATTTAGAAATAAAATTATTAATATTTATTCATAATCCTAACCTACAATAGTAACTTCCCTTATAACCGACTTCAAAAAAGGATGAGGTTCTATTTTTTAATTTTTTTAAATGTTTGTTACCTCAGAACTTTCGACTGGGTGAACCGATTTTGATGATTATTTTTTTCTTTGAAAGCTGGTTTCCTGTGAAGTCCCACTTAAATTCATCGAAATCTGTTCTGTAGACAGTTATAATTTGTAGTCGGTTTTTTTGTTAACATTATATATTCTATGTCTATCTCCACAAAGTAAAGCGACAATGTAGATTAATAATAATGTAAGAGTTAGTAAATAATTTTATAATTATTCTTTATCATCATAATCATAATCAGTCCACTGCTGGACAAAGGGCTCCCCTAAAGATCTCCAGCACGATCAGCGGCGCGGCACTTCGTAATATAATTAATAATAATTTTAAAATTAATAATATATAAAATTATTAATATTTTTTTTATTAAACTGTAATAATTGCAATATAGGTGCTCTAAAAGAGACATTTTAATCTTTATTGTCTCCTTGAATTAGAATACTATTTTAAATAATGTGTCAGTTATTGGTAGGTACCTAATTAATGGAAATGTATAAATTTATACAACAATTGAATAAAAATCAAGAAATCACAAAAATTAAAATCACTACCTAGTTTTTTTCATAAGGTACTTACCGGCAAGTTCATCAAAAAGAATGTTGTAACCCGAAAATATTTTTCTAATTAAAGTAGCCATTTTATGATATTTCTAATAGTTATTTTTTAATGATTTTAGTTGATTACTCAAGCAACCGATCACTTCTATCAAACTAAATTTAAAAAGACATATATAATTAAATCATGACAATTTTGATTTACATAAAGTTACCGTCATTGTTTCATGTTGTATTTACCTAAACTACTTTAATTAATACAATTTGCTTTATATTACTCCTATGCCTTAATAAATAACTATTCTATACTATTATCATAAAGAAAAAAAGATTTGTATTTTTGTTTGTAATAAATAATCTCAAAAAGTACTGGATCTATATTAAAATTTTTAGATTCTTTTGGAATGATAAAAGTATAAAATCTTTTGAATGTATTACGAGGGTGAATCAGAAGTTCTTAGATTCTGTACAAAAAAAAAATAATAATAATTAGACAATCCAAATATAATTTTTTTATTTCACTTCGTAATCTCCTTTTAACATTTAGAATACTGCTTTTCTAACTGTTTTATTCCATCCAAAAAAAAAAAAAAAATTTTCGACCTTCCAAAAACTTATTTACGACAGCCTTAGTCGCGTCTTCATCAACAAATTTGGTACCACGGATATGCTCCTTTAACTTTGAAAATAAATGAAAATCACTAGGGGCTATGTCCGGTGAATATGGCAGGTGGTCAAGCATTTCGAAGCCAGCACTGCGGATTGCCTGGAGGGCAACTTCCGATCGAGTAGCAGGAGCGTTACTGTGAAGAAACATACAGTTTTTCACGACATTTTTCTTTAATCGCTTCACGCATTTTTGGGATTTAACCTTCATAATAGGTTCCAGTAAACCTTTCTTCCAGGTCCTTTTGGAATATACTCAATAAAAAGGACTCTAGTCCGAATACAGAGACCATAGCAGTGCCAGCGGCAGGAGCAACTAGAAATCTCTTCATGGGCGGCGAGGATGGTCGTTTCCATGACATTTGTGTCTTTGATTCGGGATTAAAATGCAAAATTTGTCCGAATCACTCATTAATAATCGAGATTGCGTTTATAAATTTTCAAACATCGCTTTTATGTTTTCGTCGGTACACATTCGTTGTACCCATTTTGAAGGCATTTTTTAAGCTACCTTCAATAAAATAATCAAAAAGAGGTTATCAATTTGACGTGTATTTTTTTCCGGTGTTCCGCTCGTACGTCACCATCCTTAAACTGATTTGGATGAATGAGGTATGAGGTAACTTGTCAAAATGGTCTCATTTTAAATTTTGAATTATTTTTTACGCTAAATAGTTTTCAGGATTATGAAAGAATAGTTTCACAATCGGGCGACAAATCACCGTAATTCGCGCGACCGCGTTGTACTTATTTGCTTATAACTCTATGATATTAAATCCTTATCAATAAATTTGATACTTTTTTTATTTAACATTAAATTTTAGATAAGATTAATTAAGAATTATGATAATTTGATTTATAGTTTTAGAGATATTGAGGTTAAAAAATCAAAAAATTTAAAAAGTTTCATTAGTACGCTTTGGCAATACAGAAATCCATTAAATATATATAATGTATTTTTATATGTACACTTTGGAGGTAGGAACAAAAACCAAAATGAGTTGCTCTGAAAAGGAGTTTTAATTATGTTAGACAAATCAATATTATTACATGTTATAAGACACAACTACCTATCTTACCTGAAAAGGAGAAACAACATTTAAAACTATTGTTTCCTTATTTCTTATAAATTACAATATTATTTTATATTTTATACGCACAAAATCAAAGACGACCACAGATGATAGACCCGTGAAACAATCATCCGTCAAGTTACGCCCATTCGTATGAAATACGTTCAGTATGCGCGCACGTGTCATAGCGGCCGCGTGAGTTTTGACTGTACAAGGCGATGTCTTTTGATATTAGTTTGTATTTGATCGCTTGACGTGGCCGCTGAATGAAATGGGCTGCGCGCTCTAGCCGCGCCGACCAAGCCGCACGGCCAGCGGCTTAATGCGCGGAGGCACTTACTGCGTCAGCTGATGGTCTTTCCACCACTATACACGCAACTGATTGTTGTTTTCGTACTTTTCAATATTTAAACAATCACGAGGTTAAATTTCATCAGGCGTAAAATAACTTTATTTTACGTTTTTTTTTCATGCGAGCAGCTGACGCATATTTCCCCCTCCGCGAGACAGTTGACGATTTTTTCAGCTTAGTATGATGTCAACTCGAAAAAAGTTTCAGCCGGCGTACTATTACTTATTTTTTTTATTTTTTGTTACCTCTTTCGTAGCCTCCCACACTCGCACCCACCACTACTTCAGCAGCTGACGGTCGATTCAGTTACAAGTCATATAAGATCAACTATCGATGTTAATATCAGCCGGCTTACTATGACTTTTGAATTTTCAACGCTACCTCCCGCACTAAAAGTGTCATAGACTCATGAACTTTATTTACATATATACTGATTGTAATACTTTAATATTATTATCATTTATATAGTCAAGCTTTCTACAGAATTTTATGAAAATATAAGCCATATATTTGATGTTATGGAGCAAAACAACAGAGAAACAACAGAACAAAAAACGTTATTGTTTACGCGTCCAGTTTAGATCTTATATCTTGATGAAATATCAGTTTATATCAATAACTTATGTATCATTTTATAAAAAAATAAAAAGAATCATATATTCTTGTAAAATTAATAAGGTAAAAAAGATAGTTCTGAAGATAGAGAGAATATAGTAATTGAAATCGTGCGATAAATCGCAATGTGCGCTCACTTGCTTATTATAATCACATAGTACCATGAAAACATAATTTATATGAACGATATTACTTTAATTTTTAGTATTAAACGATTCATTTTATGTCTTCTTATTTTCATAAAAAAATATTTAGGATACGTTGAATAGTTTTTAGTATATTGAGTTAATTTCCGAAGTAATCGTTGAAATTTTTAGCGACTACATTGTACTTATTGCCGTAACACCTAATGAAATATGAACCTTTCTCAATAAATGAGAATTAAAGAGCAACTAAATAAATTAATTTAAAATAAAAAAAAATAAAACCGACCTCAAAACGCACTAAAAAGTAAAAAATAATTTTTTTATTATAAATAAACTTACTATAATTAATAAAAATACGTAAAAGTAGTGTTGATAAATAAAATTCATGTAAAATTCAACGGGCATAAAACTGTCATGTTGCTTTTTGAAAGGCGGTGGCAAATATATGAATAGTGTTGATTGTTTATAATTTAATAAAATTGACATAAATATTTTTTAATTTTTAGTCGGTTTTATTTTTTTAATCTAAATTAATTTATGTAATAATGGAATAGTCAAATGAAATCTGCTACTCTAGACTAAAGAATTAATTTTTGCACATCCTAGTCAACTATTTCATTAAAGAATCAAATGGGAATCTAACACAGTGAAATACCAATCTCAATAATAAATATTAATTTATTTTTTTATTACAAACTCTTTTGCTTATCTACGTTTCTCTGTCTTACAATCGATTCTTCAAATGTAAAATCTTTCTGTTCAGGTGTAAGAAGTTTTTGTTTTGGTTTCTTAATATAAGTTTTGATGTAAAAGTCCACAAAGAGAGTCAGCATAAAGAGATCATTGGGCAGGAATGGTATGGCAACCCAACGAGGGTAACCACAGTCTTGCTTGAACACCAATACTATCATGTGTAGACAACACCACGCCAGTTGAATCTGTAACAAAGCTTTTATCAAAAACGAAATATTTCCTACTCCAAGTTTACCCAAGCTTAGAAGCAAGCGTTCTTTAGTGGAGTTTGAAGTCGGTTTATTTAATTTAAGAAAGAATTTTGTTCTTTGTTTTGTAGGTAAATTATATAAACAATTATTTTCTTACAAAGTTCATGGTAGGTCGACTAAACGCTATCATCCGTAGAAATGTTATTCAATTTTAATCAATATCTCAATGCTATGTATTAACACTACAAATAGTAAATGCACGCATCGTCTAGCAAATGCATTCATTTTAGCCTTAGTAGAACCAAGATTTGATACTAATAGGAAATATATACATTATAAGTGATGTATTTTAAAAATAATGAAGGAATATTCAATAAAAATGGATTTAAATTTCCTATTTGTTTTATTAAATCAAAAAATATGTTGGAGGTTTTGTTTTTTTACGTTCTAAACAATGAAAGTATACCTATTTATTTTTGAACCAGTGCCGAACAGCAAAATAAATTACTGTATTGAACCAGCCAAAAACCATTTGTCGAATAAATAAATTACTCGGCTCTTAAATTAATTTTCTAGCCTACAATAAAAATAGTATATAACTAGTTCCGATTTTACATTTCAAGGAAATTTGTATAGAAGAAAATTGTTGCATTATAAAACTTATGTTTTATAAAGCAACAAAGATTATTTAAAGAGATGTGCAAACATTTACTAAGCTGTTATAAAAATGCATACACGAACTAGTGAAAGTTTGAACTTCATAAACTTTAGACTTTCGCGATTTGAACTCATTATTATTAAATGTCATTATTATTAAATGCGGGACATATCGTGCAAAGAAACAATATACTCGTCTCGTATTATTATTGTTATTTTTTTACATTATTTCTTTTTGTTTTTTTTTTGTGACCACGGCCGTTAAAATACGGTCGAAACCTCGAGGTAAATAAATAATATTTCTTTGCGCGATAAGTCCCGCTACATTTAATAATAAGGAGTTTGAACTTCGTTTGTTATTAATGTTTTTACGGATAAGATTAGTAAATGTATTCACTGACTAGTAAATGCATTCATTTCCTAAATTAACGCTTTGACTAATATATATGTACATAAAATAAAGCTTACTATCTGTAACTGTGTGATATGTTTCTTCCACCACAGTGAATTTTTAACACTGGGAAAAGCCACTGTGAGCAGATAGTAACTGTACATTACTACGTGCACGAAGGAATTCAGCAGGCCTATAAGAGTTCCGTGACCACCTGGAATTAGAATTAAAGCTCTTAGGTATTTAGATACTGGTTAGAATTTCAAAACAATTAATTAAGGATTACAATTCAGCGATAAAGTGCTGGCAGGTTATGATTACATATTGTCTCAGGACACTAATTGTTATTTCTTATCTTAATGAATTTTGTCTTGTGTCTACACAGTATACTTAAACGTTATTATATAGTCACTAAGTGGCCAGTAGCCATATGCTTCTTCAGTAATAGATATTGCAGACAAAATTATACTAAATATTTAAGTCGAGAAATTTAAGGATCCCGCGCTAGTCGAAGAGGTTGAGCCCCATCGCCCCAATACCGACATATTCAGTGGCCTAATAATGCGTAAAGTGACAATTAAAAATATAAATAAATAAGTGTATTCAATTAATTATTGTAATTAAAGTGAAGTGCAGTGATATAATATAATCTTTAGATCCATAAGAACGTAACACTTTATATTATATTTATAATATATTTTTACATTATATTACTATACGTAATTTTATTTTTTTAAGTAGGGGAAGTGTGTGCCTACACAGTATACTTATACGTTATTGTATAATCACTTAGTATGTAGGCAGTCGTTATAAACGTATTATTGCAACGTACGAATGTCGTGTTTTATTGTATCATGTGACGAAAATATAAATATTATATTTATTTATAGACACATTAGTCTCAATTAAAATTATAAATATTAGCAACTAGTGGACCCCGCGAACTTCGTATCGCGTCAAAGTTCCGAATAATAAAGTGTCACCTATAACGTCATTCCATAGAAAATGTATGAGGAAAATGTTTTTCTTTTATTTTATTTTTTCGAAAATTTTCCAAATTTTTCTCTCCGTAAGAACCATCCTTGTACTTCAAGGAATATTATAAAAAAAGACTTGGCCAAGTTGGTCCAGGCGTTGTTGAGTTATGCGCTTACCAACACATTTTGCGATTCATTTTTATATTAGATTAGGACTTGTACCTGGGTAGTAAGTTGTTGCTCCCCAGATGAGCATCACCATTCCTGTATGATGGTATACATGGAGAAATGAAACTTGGTTGGACTTTTTTCTTAGAACAAAAAATATCTGAAATATCAAAAGGTATTATGGTGAATTTGGAGATAATTTTTTGTGATTAGTAAACCTGATGATGACGATCGATTGGCGCAGTTGGTAGTCCTGCCTTCTGCATCAAAAGGTCTCGGGTTCGAATCCCGGTAGGTGCATTAATTTGTGTGATGAGCAGGAATGTTTGTTGCCGAACCTTGGTCGTTTATGAACTTATATATGTATTTATTGTAGTAACCTCGTTGTTTCTGATTACCATAACACAAGTGCTTCAGTTACTTACCTTGGGACCAGAGCAATGTATGTGAGTTGTCCCAATTATTATTATTATTGTTAAACCTATATTTGATAGGCAGACACATTTCAGTGTCTGTTTCACTCAGTATTTCCTTTACAGGCTAGTAGGTGATCAGCCTTCTATGCCTACCCAACCGAAACATTCATGTTTTTCCCCGGGATTCCCAGGAGCCAGTATTTTAAGGCCTAAATAATACTTTCAGTATCACTGGTGCTCAGTGCAGCAGAAGCACGGGTTTTTCGATCCTAATTTAAATATACTTTGGTAGTTCAAATTTGTTCAGACTTCATGTCGATAAAAACTATGCCAATGTACATATTTTTATATCAATCGTTAGATTATTTTCGTTTCCTTAAAATATATTAAAAATGAAACATATTTACCGTATCAAATAAATCAAGGTATTTGAGAAGGTAATAGTGATACACCATTCCAGCCACGTTTAGTGAATTTTGGTCATTGCTAAAGTTAACAGGCTCGCAGAACCATCTATATTTCCAGCCCCATGCGTATTTTATAGCCTGAAATCAATACACATTAAATAAATTGTAAATAATTATTGTGTTTGTTGTTTTATTTTGTTTTTTTATTGTGTTGCTTGAAATAAACGTATTAATAATATTAAAAAAGTAAAGGTTAATCAAATCAATGAATAACTTTGGTATTTGTTGCGAAAATATACTAAATCTATGGGTTTTTGCGTGAATCTCGCCATCTCTTGACATTTAGAGACAATATTTTAAGTTCAAACTTTTTTTTCTGATAAATCTCTTTTCTATAACTGTGTTTTGATCACACATTAAAATAAACGAAACGACGTGTGACCCTAGTAACGTATTAATAAAAATTCCTTGAGGCAAGTAGTTTATCATAATGATACTAATTCTACTAACATATCTATTAGACTATACTATGTATATTATTAAATAATTACTTACATAAATTATATGAAATATAATAAAATAAAAAATATATAGATACTTTTATATTAGTTACACGGTATAAACGGAGAGCAGCTGAAAATATTAAAGTAATTTTTGTACATCAGTTTTGGATTTCATCCAAATAGCTCAAATATGAATTCCCTTAATCCTCTATTTAGGAAACGGCAAATCTCGATGTGTTTTTAGTGATGGGCATATTGGGCTATTTTCCAGCTCAGTGGAAGAAAGCCATAGTTATTATTCTTAGAAAGCTCGAAGAGAAAAGAAAGACCATCCTAACTCCTATCGACTTATTGGGCTGCTCCCTGTAATAGGGAAAATCATGGAGAGGTTGTGAGGCGGCCGGAAACAACTTCAGTTATTTAAAAAAAACCTTCCTAGTTAGGCATGGGCCGACGCATTTTTGTTTTTTTTTAGTTCATAATTTTCTTTACAGTAAGAAGGTGATCAGCATACCTACCTAAATGAAATTTTTTCCCTAAGGATTCAAAGTGGGATCTCCGGTTCAACCCGCAAACATTGACCATGTACCTAAACCACTTAGCCAAGAAGAAACTTGTCGTTATTTCAAATTATGTTCATGTTTAGCAAAATCGGTTTACGTAACATAAGTTTTATTTGTGGTTTTTATTCTTTTTGGTTCTCAACAAAAGCTGAAATACTTTTACGGAATAATGATGACTAGACAATATAACATTTACATTACATAAATTATTCATGTGTGATTGAAATACTTTAATAAATTTGACTACTTTTAATATTGAAAGAACTTTGTTCTTTGACACATAATTTATTTACGCACAATAGCATCATGACTCGTATTAACAAGGAATTTTAAAATATGCGCATTATAATCCTAAAGTGTTTAAGTCTTGAATTAATCAAAAGTGATTACTTGTTATTCGGCATAACGTCACATTATTTAAAAAAAAACATCTACGTAACAAGTCATGGTAACAATAAAAAACGTTATCACAGACTACATGGTATTGAAACCCATTCATTACTTTATTATTAATATTAAAATAATAAATAGAGTCTTCATTCATTATTTTTCAGTAATTTTCTGTTAATTTATGTAGAATCTTATCGTGATGAGGGACTAAAAATTTAGGAAAACTTTATTTTAAAGATATCCATAAATAAATAAATCCATATTTTTTTTAGGTTCATAAAAAATATTGCTTAAATTTTGGTGAAGAATGTATACCTTACTTATAAAGTAAGATATACTTTCCGTTCTTAGAAAGAATACATTAGCTTTGAGTACCATAGCCCATAGGAAAGTTTGGTAAAGTCGTACTTCGACCTAAGTCGTACACCAAAAATGTCTTGTCTGATAATTATAAATTGCACCATCTAGTGTCGTCAATCTGAACTGTTAAGTCGAGCGGGCAAAAGTAAACAAGTGGACGGCCAGCCGACTTCGTGAAGGAAAAATATTGAAAAAGAAATTTATGGCAGAAAAGGTTCTTAACTTTTTTCTTTGTTAACGTCTTCTTGTAATAGATATCTCTTAATATAGGTATTTTGATACAAAATTTTCAAGTTCCTATTATTTGAATTACACTGAATTTTACAGTATTAGTTTGTTAGGTTAGGTTAGTAATTAGGGTATGCCTTAAGCAACCTTACCTATTTTTTGTGAAAAACTTTATCAGAGTAAAGCGGAAGTGTGGTCCGAGTTTGACCCTAAATCTTGATCTTGTAAATGATTTGACGTAAAAAAAAAACAATTTATTTATTTACTTTTGTATTTAAATGATTAGTGACGACAAATAATTATATTTATAATCAAAGCCAAAAATTGATCATTCATAAGAATCGCGTATAATCGTCTAATTTTCTTGCAAGTAAGCGTTACATTTTCTTCTTTTTAACCCCAAACTCAAAAAGGGATGTTATAAAATATAAGTGTCTGTATGTTTGTGTCATAGCTCCTATAAAAATGCACCGATTATAATGCTTTTTGTTGTTATTTGAAGACTGACTTCATCTTTTCTGATCTAAAGCCCTATTACAAAATTGCGTTGACACATACAACTCTCATATAACTGCCCTATCTCAGAACTGAAAGACACTATTTATTTTATAATTTAAAATTTATAAATTCGTTTATTGAATAATTTATAATTAAAATTTTTAAAAAAATATTCAGTATGTCTCTGTTATGAACTAACAAATATTTAGGTATAAATTTTACGTAAAAATACCAATGCAATAAAGAAAAATTGTCAGTTAAATCTGAGTATTTTTTGTAATTTTATAGTTATGATTGGGATTTTATTCCTAAAAACTTCATAAGTATTTTCGTAAGAGACCACTTTGGACTTGAGCGTTATTGGACATTAAAACATATATTTCATTTTGTTTACTTACTCCACTAATTCAGTACACAATCTCAAAAAACAGTTGTCGCGCATCGAAAATCATACTACCGAATTGCAGATATATTTAAATAAATTGTTATATATTGCAAAAATCGAGGTCGCTATGGACTAGAATAATAACAATTTTTAAATACTATTTTATAAGTCAAATTTGTCAAAGGCTTTCAGTTTCAAAGAATAAGAGGGTCAAAATTGACTGTTTTATGCAAAAAATAAGTTTAAAATGTAATAGGCCTCTTAACTACAATTTATGATGATCTGTTTATTTATATATAAAGTATTCTTAGTTGTAATAAACATGTCGAGGGTTTTTAAATTCTCTTCTGTGTTACTTTTCAACCGCTTCTGTGGCTAATTGACTTACGCGTCTGCGTGGTGCACCGTAGGTCCTGGGTTTGAATCCGGGGAAACACATGAATGTTACGGTTGGGAAGGCGCAGAAGGCTGATCACCTATTCGCCTTTAAAAGAAATGATCAGTGAAAAAGATACAGCAATGTGTTTGCCCCATGCCCCGCTAGAGGTTACGGGAATTCACTTTTCTATGTTATTTTTACTTTGACAAAATTTAACCTACCTCATAAAAGACGTAAGCACAGGCTATAACTTGTATTAGGTTATAAACTATCATGAGTCTTTCAATATTGAATGGCTTTCTGTTTTTCATCCAATTCGGTCCAATTTTTAATATGAAAAGTAGATATAAGCCAAGTATACACAATCCTTGATAAGGCTTTGCCACCAGAAACCATGTTTTTGTCCTTGGATCTGAAACAGTTAAAATTGTATGAAATACAACCTTAGTTTGAGATTTTTTTAATATTGAACTTCTTTATTGAAAAATAATTTAAGTAGTATTTTAATGCATTTAACTACTACTTTCATCGTTATTATATTATATGAAGAAAATTTTATATAAAAAACGTTGATCTTTTAATTATAAAAGTTAGAAATTATAAATAAAATACCTGCTAATTCATCGAATATAAATCCGTATCCATACCACACACTCTTTAGAAGTGTAGCCATGCTTAGATATTATAAAGCCTGAATTTATTTTCAATTACTACAACAAGATCAAAAAGAAATCTAATAAAAAAGTTAATAATGCTAATATCTTCGACGTCCTTACATATTCAAATGATTTCGGTGTCCCGATTAATTAGCTTACAACCATAATAAATACTTACTCGCGATTTTTTTAACGAAACTTTTCTAGTTGAAAATCTAATTTAGTTTCCTTGAACCAATATACCTGCTATTCTGTTGAAAATAACAGCGACAAGTGAACTTAACTTTTACTTTTCATGTTTCTTATTTGAATTTGTAATTACTTATTTACATAGAATACACTACACAATACTGCTAACTGATTTGACCTCTGAAGTAAATTCAGCTTATTGAACATTAACATTGGTGCATTGTTGGCTGTAGTGCACGTTTTTTATCGTGTGTTTATGCTCAATGATTTTCCAGTCAGTAGATCGTTAGTTAATGACATCCTAAAATAATTGAATTAATTAATGATCACTTCAAATCTGTAATTAAGTTCTGATATGTTCACAAACTAAATCTTTATTACTTAATAAAGATTTAGTTAGTCAATTGTTTTGAAATAAAAGGAGCTTTGTTTTTTGAATTTTATTTTTAAAATTTTAAGATTGTTAATTTTAAAATTAATAATTAATTAGGTAGGAGCGAATTTGATGTGTGAGAGTGAGTGATCTCCGACGATCTCTTGACATTGACATAATGTCAATATTACGTCAATGTCAAAATATTCACATTTCATTCAATTCAATTAACACCTACACTTACAGTCGTTGATCTCTTTTTTTTCAACCTAATAGTTCATTAGTACCTATAGCAAAACTTAAGTTTTTTATTATTAAAATAAGAGTAATTTTTAGATAAAATAAGTCACATAATATTTCGTCATGATATAAAATATACAATATGAAAATTTTAACAGCGCCACAAGTTACTCGGTGACTTACATGGCATATATAAATGACACATGCGATGGTTGGCTAAAAATTTAACAGTTATTCTATGATTCATTTGAAAATTATAATACTTATAGGGTATATATAATCTTATATATCTATATCTTTAAGCTTATATATCTATATCTTTAACTTTTTATTCGAGTGGAATAATCGTTTTTGTTTTGAATATATCTATGAGTTTTATTAATTTATAAAATGTGTATACTTATCTTTTCCAACGTCAAAGAGTTGAAAGTTACGTCATTATCATCTTACTAGTAAATAGAAAGAATAATATTTGTATACTATATTTGTTCATCAACTAGCTTGGCCTAGCCTAAACTGCTTTATTCTATCGGGCTTAGGACAAATTTTTTTGGACTAGGCTATACTAGTTAATCCTATCGCGTATAGGAAGAACTAATTTAGCCTAAGCAAAACTAGTTTGTCCTGAAATCGGGTTTGGCCGGTAACTTAGGAGCCCACACACGGGACAATTATCGTAACGATTCGTCGCTCGATCTTAAAATCGAACGACAAATTGTACGTGTATGGCAATATCGCATCCGATTTTGTGGTCGATCGATCGATTGGAGATCGCATCAGGCAACCCCGAAAATATCGATTGCTATCTGAACATCGTTCGATTTATCGTACTTGTGTGGCGTGATCGCATGCGATCATCGACAGTCTGCCTCAGATTGGTATCATTTTTTATTATTCTAAAAGATACCTTATGCAAAAGCTCTAAGTATGTTTCCTCTGACAGCCTAATACAGTTATGCCAATGTTTAGGATGTAAATCCGTAATTCCTCAAGAAGATTGATGTGAGAATATTGATGTCTTTTCAGAAGCCATCTCATAGTCCATCATCTCCTAGTCTTTCTTTTATTTATTGTAGAAAGTCTTTTTTTAACCGACCTTCAAAAAAACCAAAAAGGAGGTTATCAATTCGACGTGTATTTTTTTTTTTTTTTTTTTTTTCCGATGTTCCGCTCGTACGTCGCCATTTGTAGACCGATTTGAATGAGTGTGGTGTCAAACGATAGGGTAACTCGTCGAAGTGGTCCCATTTTTTTTTAGAATTTTTACGATCAATAGTTTTCAGCATATTGAAAGAATAGTTTCACAATCGGACGAGAAATCGCTGAATTCCGCGTGACCATGTCGTGCTTATTTGCTTATAACTCTATGATTTATGAATTCTTATCGATGAATTAGATGTTATTCGATTTAGTATTAAATTTGCAACAAGAGAGAATAAGAATCAAAATAATTTGATTTATAGTTTTAGAGATATTGAGGTTATAAAATAAAAAATTGAAAATTTTTCAATTAGTTCGCTTTAGCAATAGAGATGTCCATGTTATATTAAATATTTACTAATTATAATACATTCATTTTATTAACAGTTAAATTGTCAAGCTTTTGACGGAATTTTATGAAAATCTAAGCCATATATTTGATGTTATGGAGCAAAACTTGTCAACAGAGAAAAACATGTCATACGTTATTGTTTACGCGTCCAGTTTAGATCTCTATAGCTCGATGTAATATCAGTTTATATCGACGACTTATATATCATTTTATAAAACATTAAAAGGGTCATATATGATAGTAAAATCAATAAGGTAGAAGAAATACTTCTAGAGATAGAGAGAATATAGTAACTGAGTTCCTACGGGAAATCACAATGTGCGTTCACTTGCTTACTATAAAACACCATGAAAACTTAATTTATATGAACGATATTACTTAAATTTTTAGTATTAAACGATTCAGTTTTGCGTTTTCTTATTTTCATTAATTTGAAAATATTTAATTTAATTAATTAAATTAGTTTTTAGTGTATAAGGTAAGCGTAAAATCCGAGCGTCCATGTTAGTTTCGTTTTGATGGTATGATAACAAACTATACGGTTTAGAAGAGCCACTCAAAAGTATAAAATAAATTAATTTTAAACAAAAAAAAAAACCGACCTCAAAACGCACTGAAAAGTAAAAAATAAATTTTGTATTATAAATGTACTTACTATAAATAAAAGACGTAAATAGTGTTGATAAATAAAATTCATCTAAAATTCTACAAGGGCATAAAACTGTCATGTTGTTTTTTGAAAGGCGGTGCCAAATATATAAATAAAGACTGAATGAATATTCCTGGACTTTAATAAAAAAATTAATTGAATGGCTTGGCGCCACGTTTCAAAGAGCAACATGACAGTTTTATGCCCTTGTAGAATTTTAGATGAATTTTATTTATCAACACTATTTACGTCTTTTATTTATAGTAAGTACAGTTATAATACAAAATTTATTTTTTACTTTTCAGTGCGTTTTGAGGTCGGTTTTATTTTTTTGTTTAAAATTAATTTATTATATAAAACGAGCGCCAATGCGCTAAAACAGAGTAGTTGCGACTTCATCGCTCATACACATACGTGCTACACGTTTTCACTCCGCACAGGACTGAGAATCGTACGATCACATTGTTCGTGTGTGACGGACGGAAATCGAAAGATAAAATAGTGCAATTTTCTTGACGATCGATTGAAACGACAAATTGTCCCGTCTATGGGCTCCATAAAATAGTTGAACATTTTTAAAACATCAAGAGGAAATAAAAGTAAGCGAAACAAAATTAAATAACAATTTATTAATCGTAATGCTATTATACATATAATTTATATTATAGGTGCATTTTTATTTTCGTTTGCTTTCCAGGTGCCGTTTTTGATGGACACCATTTTCTTTTCCGTTCTTTGGTTGTTCCTTAATATAACTTTGGTAGTAAAATTTGCCGAACATATTAATAAAAACAAAGCCATAGCATATTGTAAGAACTTTAAAGAAAAATGGATAAGAACATGGATAGAACAAACTTATCGAGCTATGTATGGTTATCAAGGAAAACTGGGCCTGAAAAAAATTAAATAACATAAGTAGACCGATCTCTAATACTATTCCCAGATGAGAAAACTTATTCAGTGAGTTAACTTATTTAATGTATCTCATAAAACTAACATATATACATGCTTAGTTATTTAGTATCTCTGATAATGAGCTGGAAATTACGAAGTTGTTTTTTTAAGGAGTTTACTAAACCAAAAAACTTACGATGTGATATGCAACTAATTATGAATTGATTTGAATATTTATTTTGATTGTCAGAGCTGATCCCACTTTTTTAATCAATTGAAGAAAATTAAAAATATTCTCCATGCCGCAACTCCATCATGTCTGTTTTCAAATAAAAAAACTTAGTTACGAAGCTACAAACAGACATACATAGACCCTGCACAGACCACATCCCCTAAGATACGGCAAACCTTATTTTTAGTTAGGAGTTAAAAAGGAAGATATTTTACCCATTGAATATTCTATCACACTGAGCTTGCCATCGAGTTTTGTTTGGGCTACTATTTCCTATGTTTTAGGTCCATTGATTTTTATTGGCACCGATAAATATTTTGAATTAGTATATTAAAATTTGGTACATTACTTTACGTTCAGATATAAAAGGGAGGCTTATTTTTCTTTGTAAGTTATATCTCATTCTATACATACCAATTGCAAAAGAGTGACATATTTCTTCCACCATAAGAATTTTTTATATTCTGGCCCCAATCCAGCGATGTAGTAGTAACCATACATTATAACGTGAACAAAGCTGTTGACCCAGCCAATCAGAACACACTGCCCTCCTGAAAATATTATTAAAAAGTTGCAATAAGTATTTATACCTTATACATACCATAGTAGTATGATATATTTTATGAATCTTAAGTGTACCGGCCACACCCATATGGAGGCAAGTAGTAATCACACAAATTCGGGTGGAAAAAGACAACTTTATGTAGATTATCAATATCAATAACAAATAAATTAATTTTAAACAAAAAAATAAAACCGACCTCAAAACGGTTACTAAAAAATAAATTTTGTATTATAAATGAACTTACTATAAAATAAAAAAGACGTAAATAGTGTTGATAAATAAAATTCATATAAAATTCAACAAGAGCATAAAATGCCATGTTGCTCTTTGAAAGGCATTCAATTAATTTTTTTATCAAAGTCCTGGAATATTCATTCAATATTTTTATTTATATATCTGGCACGTCGCAAAATACACGTCGAATTGATAACCTCCTTTTTTTGAAGGTTGGTTAAAAATAAAAATAAATAAGAAATGTTCTTAATTATATCTTCCAGGATAATTTTACCTGGAATATATTTGATAGCGATCCAGGACACAAAAGGCATTAAACTATGATGGTGGAGATGAAGTGGCGATACTTGTCTAAACGACTTCCGAAGAACGAAAAAAACAGTGTCCAGGAGCTCGATAAATTTCAACGAGAAATAAATATATATTAATTCTGCTACCTGAAAAATACAATAAGACGAAAATCAATATTTTAATACCCACTATGCATTAAAGCTAAGATAATATTAAATAATAATTGAAATGTTTTTCTATTTACAAAACTAAAACAATATTTCAGTAAACTTTATATTCCATTATATTTTATTTAATTTTTAGATCCAGTATAAATTTTGAAACGGTCGAGATAAATAAATAATGTAAGTCGCGTTTAAATCCGAGTAAAACAGCCGGAAACCCCACATACTTACATTTCCGCATTGTCAATAGCACCCTCTTAAAAAAACATTTTCCTTATAATATTTAAGGTTGTGAAAGGTGATAAACACTTATTTTATATGTATAGATTTGTATATAATCATATGAGAGTGTGTACCTTCTTAGCCCTTGGAGAGTCTAGTGGATCGAGGCCCTGACATAGCCCATTGAAGTCTTTGTGGAAGTAAAAATGATAACCCTGAAATAAAGAACAAACTAAATTAAAACGAAAGCAACATAAAATTAAACCTATTTTGAAGAGTTATTGCAGGTGTGCTCACGGGCTACGATCAAACGCGACAATTCGATTCGATTTTTTTCACGTATAATGTTTCCTCGTATTCGACAAAGTCTTTCACACGATAACTTCATCCATTCGAATTTAGAAAGTTAAATTATGGCCAGATTGTTTGAAAATAATTGTCTATATATAAGTAGAGAAACCTTTATTACGCACCAGGAAGGAGTCATTATCCCAATGCGTTAACCCCCATGAAAGCTATGTCGGATCTAGATACACCCTTGAAAGTTAATCTTTGTCTTACCTCATACACTAAATAAGAACTGATGATAACTTGAAAAATATTGTACAATTTTATTATGTTCGTCAAATCATAGGGCTCCCTATTTCGCATTAAATATGGACCAAGTTTTCTAGAGAAAATGTTGTATGCAAGGATAATACTAATTATAGGCCATATGCTCGACACAAGGAACCAATCCTTTGTGAGAGGACCTGCAAAAAAAGTAAAATAAGTTCAGTTTGCTAAATTACCATAGCAATGAATTTTATAGATTTTTATAAATTTATTATTGGATATTGAAATTCGCGTAGTTATAATGGAGAAGTCTTTATTTTTTAATGAATATAAAACATATCTTTACAAAAATATCTTTAAAAATTAAAAAGTTATGGGATTTTAAAGTTGCGCTTGCAAGAATGATTTTGTTACACGCGGATAAGTCAAATGACGTCACAGGCGCATCAGAAGTATGTAAATTTCAATAATCTATTTCTAAGTAATTTATTGATCGATTTCAAAAAAAAAGAAAAAAATTTAGTGATTGATTTTGATTCTTATTGTAATACCATTATGTTGAGTATAATATTTACAACATCATTAAACTTCTCCATTTACATTGAATTAACAAGCAATTTACTTACTAAAAATAAAAAAGAACAAAGAAAAAGTACCTACTTTAAAGAGTACAGAATTTTAAATAGACGCGAATTATTACTTCTACTTAATTATTCTACTTAATAATTATGTAAGTATTTAATCGAAAAGTTATTAATTAAAACAAAATGTTTCATAAAGAAAATTCCAAATCGTATGACACGTGCTAATTGTAATTTCAGATGTATATCTAACCCCGTGACTGGCTGTTCTGAACGGAATGTACCTTAATTTATCGAGTGATTTCCGGGGAAGATTTATGTGTATTATTTTGAGAAGTTAAGTAGATGTTGCAAATAAACGAGCCAACTGGAATAACTTATTGAAACTTAGATTTAAGAAGATTTAGTTTTCTTCTACAGGTCTAGAAAAGTCTTAAAAAGATATTCTATTTATTTTCTAACTTATTAAAATTGGTCACATGGAGTGGAGTAATTGGAAAACTTCTAAAAATTAATTCGATTCGAATTTTTAAGACATATTTGAAAGTTTTAACCTTAGTCATTTCATGTGTACTCTTATAATAGACTTGAATATGTAGTGTAAGAATGGGTGCAAGTCATACAATTAATATTAGGTCTTTACCTATGAAATTGCCGTTTTGTATGGAATAAGTGAAAGTACTTATTTTTTTAAACTTTTTTATTTCTGTTATTCAAAGTAATCACCCATGCAATCGACGCATCTTTGCCAAAGTATTGGCAGTTTATTGATGCCCTTCTTGTAAAAATCAGCTGGACAGGAGGCAACAAACTCTTCAAAGGCATTTTGTACCAAGAGGCACACGGGAATTGAATTTTTTACCCACTAAAAAGTTGTCTATATTTTAGAAAAAGTAATAGTCGGTAGGTGCAAGGTCTGGTGAGTATGGCGGATGAGGGAGAGCTTCCAACTCCAGCTCTTGCAGCTTAGAGACTGTTTGTTGTACAGTATGGGGTCGCGCGTTGTCGTGAAGGAGCAGTGGAGACGACCGATTTACCAAAGCTGCCGACCGTCTCCATCATTGTCTCCAGTTCTTCACAGTACGCATCTGCAGTAATGCTCATGCCGTTTTGTAAAAAGCTGTGGTGAATCACACCCGCACTAGACCACCAAACAGTGACCATCACCTTTTTAGGGGTCATTTTTGGTTTAGGGCCTTGCTTTGGTGCTGAACCATCATTTAACCAAATTGCTGAGCGCTTTCGATTGTGGAACAGAATCCATTTTTCATCGCACGCAACAATTCGGTTCAAAATTTCTTCATTTCTTTGCCTATTGAGCAGCGTGAGGCAGGTCTCGACGCGACCGTTGCGCTGGCGATCGTTAAGTTCGTGGGGCACCCATCTATCAAGTTTTTTTACCTTGCCTATTTGTCGCAAATGGATCAAAATTGTTTTGATGCTAACATCAAAAACTGCTGCTAGCTCAGCTGTAGATTGAGTTTCGTCAGCTTCCAAAATCGCCTTTAATTAATCATTGTTGACCAAAGTCTCCGGACGACCACGAGCTTCATTTTTCAAGTCAAAATTTCGAGAACGGAGCTGAGAAAACCCAACCTGGAAAACCTGGGTTGTACGTTCGTTTGTACAGTTCTTTCCGTAAACGTTTTTGATGTTACGTGCCGTTTGTGTCGCGTTGGTGCCACGACGGAACTCATATTCCATAATTACACGAATTTTAAAGTATCTATTATGACGAAAAATGTTCAAATGTAATGAAAATACAACGCTAATCAATAAACAAATGACTGAGTTTGTAAAAAGAATGTCATGTTTTTAAAACAAAATTAATTTGAATTCAGAATACAAAGCCATTCCAAACTTTTTTTCTATTTGAAATGACAAGTACTGAAGAACGGCAATTTCATAGACCTATTATAATATAATAAATATCTTATCTGTGGCGGGCCTTTAGTACAAATTCGTATGAATGTGATGTTATAATTGGTATTCATGAATAAGGTCAATGAAGTTATTTCAAGTCATTGTTATAATATGACTTGCAATTTTTCTTTGGTTTGCAGAACTATAGATAAACATTTTGTTAAAATGCGAAAATTGTATCAAATGTTTTACTTAATTTAACAAATTTATTAACAATGTCTAGTATTCATTCTGTTTTGTTTTAATATCAAGATATAACGTATTTAAGATCGTTTTCATCGGCTAATTCGAACACGATAAACAGAATTTAAATTCGATTTTAGCCAGTAAAAGTGTGTTGAAGTGTAAAACTGTTAAGAACCATGAATTATTACATTCGTACATAGTTTAACTGATTATTAGGAAGTTTTTTAATTAAGGAAATTAGGAGGTGAGTAGGAAGTGTGTAAGTTATATTGTCTTGTAATGTTATTGTGAAAGAGTTTAAAATACTACTTTATATTTGGAATTTAATGAACTATATTCTTTATATTATGATAAAATATTATTTATTAGATATATTTTTAGACTTTCTTTATATATTTTAAAATAAAAAATCAATTTTATATAACATTAACAGAAAACTGAGCTAATTTTGAAAATTGTACTCATTTAAATTGGACACGCTTCGATCATTATGCTTTAAATATATAACCAAACAAATTCGATCTACTATTCGAATCTCGGTGAAACAAAAAAAAGTCGGTTTGGAGGACACAGAAGATATACTTGCATATTATATAGAAAATGATGAGCAAAAGATACACAGATATGTCTCCTTTCATTCACATTCACTAGAAATCGCGGGAAAGTACTGGGCAAATTACTTTCCCGCGGCAAAAAATAATTGATTTTCAATATTTAACTTTCGTAGTTTACGAAAATATATTAAAAGTTCTTACTTGCCAAATCTTCGTCTATGTACTTATAAGCATTTACAATGGACTCCATAATTACACAAAACTTCAGTTAAATAATATAAAATTTTTAATGCTATACCGCCTTCAGCGACGGTTTAGGGTTCAATAGAGCGAAATATCAAACATATTCCTTTACTAACATTTCAATGAACCACATACATTAATTTAAATATTTATTCAAATGAGCATAGGCAAAGAAAAGGTGGATTAATTTGTTTGTTACAAACAGGAACAAATAATAAAAGTAATTAACTAATCCGAAACAAAATGGTTGATCCCTTGGTATTTTATGGCAAAAATTAAATAATGTATATATCTAAATAACAATAAGAAGCGGTACATTTGTTTGCTCAAACTTCAGAAACGGTTCAAATAATTGCGGTTTCATTCATCTGTTATGGCCAGATTATTATGTACAGAGTATTAACTTATATTATGGAGTAGGAATGTAATAATTTTAATTGCTTACTAATGGAATGAAGTCGTTAGTTAGTTTACAATAACATAAATGTTATAACAATCATGGAACTTATAATATAGTTTTTCAACAAGAAAGTTATTTTTTAAATAAAAAATAAGAAATTAGAAGACAGAGAAGAGAAGAGAAAAGAGAATTCATATTTGTATTATACTAGACAGAGTTATTTTGTAATTATGAATGAATCGATATTAGCAAAATGTTTAATCACTTTTTGCCAAAATGGCAGGTCTATTTTGTTAATCGTTAATCACGAATTCGAATCTGAATTTTGGGATTTAAGGCCGCAACCGATTCTATTGTCTCCGTATAAACTGTTCCACAATGCCAGTTACGTTATACTCTTTTCGTGAAGGTCCCTAAGTCGTCACGATGTGAAAATACTTCAGTAGATTTTGTGGGACCAGCTGGTCCCACAAAAAAAGTCAAAATTCATAATATCTTAATTCATATTGAATCATGTACCTACATGACCGCTGACGAACGTCACTCAGGTCCAAGTTTACAAGCTATTCAGAAACACGCCTAAATCTGAAAAGAACAGCCAAGAAACTCAGTGGGGTTGTTAATCATATTTACAAATTCAAAATATATTTTGAACTGGAGCAGATATGCCAAGCGGAGGTATCATTAAAATAGTCGATTGTTTTATAAAAAGCCTTAAAAATTAATTTATTTAAAGACAATTCTTATACTTCGGTTAGGATTTATAGTAGCGGTTTCATTTGCCATAAAATGAATTATTTATTTTGTGCAGTCTAGTGCATCGTACAGATATATTATTTTTATGACGCATATTATATTCGTGGAATTCCGAGTTCTTTTTAAATTCCTTAACATTTTTCTTTATATCGAATAGATCGCTTTCTTTACATCGAATACTCAATAAAGGAATTTCGTAAGACAAGACACTGTGGAAATAGCTAAACTAAACAATTCTTGCCGTGTCTGCGTAGGTAAGCTGGCGAATCTTTTAAACCGGGTAAACTGCTGAACTCAGCCTATTCGAAAGACTATGTGTGGGCCGCACTGAAGCTTACAGAATGTTATACTAAAGAACTCAGTCCAATAGAAAAATTCACTTCATCGTCTTTAATTTTTCTGCAATCTGACTTTGTATTGGTTGTTCTTAATCTGACACAATATGGTACCACCTGATTTTCGAAGAATATGCTAAATGATTCTAGCCTGTAAATAAATGATAAGTGAAATAGACACAGAAATATATTAACCCTTAGCGTATTTCTTAGCTCCTTAGCATACTGATAACTAAAATAATTTAAGAAAAACGCCCAAGTACTGAAATCAACGCTAAATTAATATACATAAACTTTTATAAATGTTAATTTATTATTAGGAAATGAGTTTGCTTAATTGATAATAAAAATGCAATTGTTTTATAATTTATTGCATATCTATTGTAATTTTAATTTAGTTTCAATCCACTCCTCCTATCGAATCTAACGTAATGGATGGAATAACAAATATTGGTGGTTTTGCTTTTCATGAAACTGTGCAACGAATTTATTTATTCTTTAAATGGTAAGACTTAAAAAGAGAAAATTTCATGTTATCTTCTAGCTATCTTCCCATACCATATTCCATTTGCTGCCAACTCGTTAGTTTAGCGATACTATGTAGAAATCGGTATAGATTTGCTATCCTGACGGCTACACAAATAAATTATAATTGACACATTTACACGTGTATTCAAAACAAATGGAACATATTGTATGACCCTATTTTAGTATAAGACTAGCGACCCTCCCCGTGCACGGGTATAAAACATATAAAAACCTTCTTCTTTAATCATTCTATCTATTAAAAAAACCGCATCAAAATCCATTTTATAGATTTAAGCATACAAAGGGATATAGGGAAAGAAAAAGCGTTTTTGTTTTATACTATGTAGTGATATACAAAGCGATATTCTAAATACTATAAAAGTAAGTTTTTATTAATTACAACGCAACGAGGAGACACCTACAATTCTCGTTGACGCGTGGTTGGAGTGAGAAATTCTTAGAGCGAGCAAAAGAAGCAAAATGGAATACAGATATATAGTCCATTCTATAGCCATATTAATATTGAAGCCCGCTCTCACTGTGGATATATCATAAATATATATATTTAAACCTCTGTTTAACTAACCACTTTTTTACAGTACAAGATAAGCCTGCTTTGGCTTACGATTTAAAACATTGTTTTTGTTTCCAATCTCCTTTCTTAATTTTTTTTTCAATTTGACCATACATGAACCCCATGATCCTATTTCTTCAATTGGGTCATGGGGTTCAAGTGCTCAGGCGCTCGTGAAAGAGGTAAGTGGGCGCCTTGAGTCCACCGGAGACCTCAGGGCTGGATTCTACGCTCAATGCATTAGTATTGCAATCCAGCGAGGAATGCTGCCAGCGTTGGGGGTACAATGGCCAAGGCACATATTTTTAAAATTATTGTTAATTTTTATTGTCTATTAATTTGTATAATTTTTCCATATTATAAATTTAATGTTATTGTTTATTTTATTAATAAAATAACTTACAAAAAAAGTTAAGCATGAACGGAAATTCAGCATCGGTTTTACATTCGTCACTCAACATTGCTATGATATTTTCACAGGAGTTCGATTGACATTGAAATACATTATTTAATATGTATAAATTTTCTTTGGAATTGAAGTGTTCACAAGGTCGGTAACTCGGTAGTAAAGCAAAAGATCAAAAGTTAACATTTGAAGAATGTCTTAATGGAACTTACTAGGAATAATAAAAATTTTAAACAAATTAATGAATCATGTGGCACTGGGAAGAAGAAGGTAAGAAAATTATTAATAGCTTAATTATTACGTCCTCGATATTGTTACAGTATTCATGTTTATTTTAATTCTTAATTTAATTGGAATTTATATGATTATTACTGGAATGGAAATTTCGACTATCTTACTAATGTAATGTGTTTTTAACAATGTTGTATGGAAATCATACGCACAAACCAAGTTGCACAACTTGATTATTAAAGTTATCCACAGCATACTTGCACAGTTAATGTCTTAACCAGATACGGCAAAAATAAATTGTGATGTAATAGTTTCGCGAATGACTTTATATTAGTTTTGTTTCCTTTATTTTATCAAGTTTAACCAACGCGCCCTGCTTTGGTTAAGCTTGATAAATGATAGGTAACTTAAAAGCTACGTATGATATATGACTAAAATTGGGATAAGTTACTTATACCTATTTATTGATATTAAGTGCTTACGGATTTTATTTAATTTTACTGGAAGTTCGGGATTGGTAAAACACGAGCCCGGGACAATCTCGGGATTATAGATAGGTAATAAAAAGCCAGAATATAATAAAATTCAAATTATTTTCAACAAAATTCATTTAAATATTTTGACTTATCAGGTGGAAAGGTTGTCTCGTGATACTTATAGAATATAGGGCATGGCGGACTGTTTTACTGATCGTTTTTGTTATTTTAAGCCTAATGTACCTTACAGAGAGTAGTACCAGACGGTTTCTGACCCATGGCTGAAGCGGAGGCATTAAAAAGGCAAAAGTTATAAGAGCACCATTCAAAATTTCGTTGACACATACAACTCTCATAGCCCTATCACGGAGCTGGCACCCACCATTTATTTAATTATAATACACTTAAATATCAGCGTTTTTTGTAATTTTATGCTTATGGTTGGGATTTTATTTCTAAAAACTTTATTAGTAATTCAAATTTTGGGAGGCTCCT
This sequence comes from Aporia crataegi, assembly GCA_912999735.1. Lineage (NCBI taxonomy): Eukaryota > Metazoa > Arthropoda > Insecta > Lepidoptera > Pieridae > Aporia > Aporia crataegi. The sequence continues at coordinate 3,388,764 of OU538742.1, forward strand.
CTGGACTTAAGCACTATTTGGTGGTCATATAATATATGTATTTTGTTAACTAACTCCACTGATTCAGTCCACGATCTCAAAAAACAGTTGTCATGTGTGTCAGTGAAAAACATACTGTTGAATTTCGAATATATACTCGTGGACACATAATATGCGTCAGTACGAAACTCGATGACTCGGTTTACCGGTCTCTAGTCTTTTAATGTTCTGCCCAGTTTCTCAGAAAGTTGGACGACTCTGGACCGTATAACTTCTCTGACTTCTGCCTTGTTATTAATTTGCAAGATAGAGGAATTTGTCGCTGAATTATTTGTCCACGAGTATATTTAAATTAATTATATGTACTTATGTATGAGTCAAATTTGTCAAAGGCTTTCAAAGTTTCAGAGAATAAGAGCGTCAAAATTGACCATTTTATACAAAAAATTATGTTAAAATGTAATATTCGTAAGTCTCTTAATTACTGATACTTAGTATCCAGAAGGTTAAAATAATATTTTAAATAAATAATACTTACTTTTTAAACAGATTTATTTAGTTTCGGATCTCAACATCTCATATTAGCAGGAACGTGGAAGGATCCAGCTAGGCTGTCGTAGCATCAAGGGTATATTATTCACATCGCCATTAAAGGCCTGAGTTTGGATCGAGGGAGAACATAATTATCTAAGAGTTATAGATTTTTTTCATTGGAAACGATATTAATTTTAACCACAGAGAGAAATTTTAACGACATTAAATTCAATTTCATAATAATAGAATATTTTTTATTTGAATAGGAAGTACAATAGAAATGAGAATGCAAATAAATAAAAAATAACCAAATAATAATATTTATTTAGTAAGGCCTTAATGTACAAAGTCGTACAACTTATAAATACATTATTTAAATAGTAGATATTATGTAAGGTTTGTGATTGTCGCCGAGGCGGTATTAAGAGAGCCGAGGAAGGTAACAATCTATACTTACGTGTATCATATGACGTTTTTCAATACACTTGTGAATAAAAATAAATTAAAAATCAGTTTAATTTAGAGACTAATTTTACTTATTAAACTTGACTTATCTGCGCGCATCTGAAAATGACAACCACAGACTAAAAAAGAATGAGGTTGCTTACCTACAAAAAAATCATAAAAGTTCATTTGAACGAAAAACTTATTTATGAAACATGTACAAGTTAAAATTGTTTATTAATGAAATATGCAATTAAGACACTAATTTAACTATTGAACGCCATAACCCAATATGATTTTATTTCGTAGTAAAACACTTTTTTTGGGAACAAAATATTAAGAAAAAGGTTTTACTACAGTATCGCACTAGTGTTTAGTGCGTAGTAATTATTAAAATGTAATAGTTCGGTTATTTGCACATTTATATACCTTAGTATGGTGCGATAAAAGTCAAATTTTTAGAGTTGGTAACTATTCTGTAAATGACTACTTGGTTTCGTTGGTTTTTCTGTGCATTTAATTTTTTTTTCTGATAAAACCTTAAATTTATTCTTAAACTATTTACTTATGATAAAATATGTTCAATATAAATAAATATCATGAAATCTCGATTGGGTAACTAAGCCTTTTTTACAGTAAATAATATTTTATTGAACGTTTATGAAACATTAATGATTATATAATATCACAGTTAAAAGTATGGTCGTATTTAAAAGTCTGACTTACAAAATCCAGTAAATCGACATTATAAATTTTACACACTTTAACAAGTTACCTCAACACAATACACAAAGGATTTTTCGAAGAAAACCAACTTTGATATTGTTGTCCATAGTAAACCCTAATACGTACTTATCAAAATAATTGCGGCCATTAAATTTCTACATTCCAAAATTACCAGCATAAAACTAAACGCCATATTGTAAAACTTTATTAATTTTATTATTAGAATTTTTATTAGTAAGCTAAATTTTATACCGTTTTTTTAGTATAATATTTATACGCGGGTAACGCTTAGCAATTCCTTCGAAGCTGGGGCGATCTACTGATCAGTAAAATTTATGGCTTACTTTTAATACTTACGTAGTCTAAGCAGAACATCTAAAGTTTTACAATTAAACGATATTTACAATTAGATCACTTTACATGAGTACTACAATTAATTGAGCTTCAAACTAAGATTCTTTAGTTTTTTCTTTGTGGACTGTTCCATTAGATACATATACGGGTTGCCTCGTCTCAACTTTAATGTAATTTCTATAGTAGAAGTTACCAAACATATACAAGAACGCTCCAGCATTGAGGGAAAGTAAGAAATTGATGAATTTTGGGTAGTTGCAGTCAGAAAACATAACAGTGAAGTTATGGTAGAATATGATGCAGAATTGTATCTGAAATAAAAAGAAATATATTTATTTCTGAAATAAAAAAATTGATAATAGGTTTAAGTGTTGCGTAACCGAAAGGTCACTTAAAGTACCTAAGTAAATCTCGTAAAGGACCTTTTAACTTTACTCAAGATCTCTTAAAAGCAAAACTTACTGTTTACCCAACAGTTTTGAATATTTGTTGTCGGCGAGTTGGTGAATAAATTACTACCTTAAAAGAGACTACACACAGCCCACAGGCTATTACAATACCCAAGTTATTAAGGCAATAAAAGTATCAATAGAAATAGTTTACCAATTGTAGAGTAGTAACATGACTCTTCCACCACAGCAGTTTCTGGTATTGTGGGCCAAGTCCCGAGATCAGGTAATATGTGTACATAATCACGTGAATGAATGAGTTTATTACACCAAGTAGAGTTCCATGACCACCTAAAAAATGAAAATTAACATTAACAATAATATAACAGTAAATAAGAATCACAACAACAAACAGTGGATAAGTGGGTTCGAATCCCAGGGAAATCAATTTTGATTGGGTAGGCACAGAATGCTCATCACCTACTTGCGTGTAAAGAAAATGATCAGTGAAACACATACATAATTGTGTCTGCCTGCTGTTGTCTGCTATTAGTTTAATTTGTGTACAATTTAGGTACCTGGTAAGAATTTAACGCCAATCCAAGCACAAATCGGCATCATGGTGTGATGGTAGAGGTGCAGGAACGATATTTGTCTGTTCTTCTTTCTCAGAACAAAGAAAACTGTGTCCAAGAGCTCTATTATTTTTGCGGCAAAGTACCACCAGACAGCTTCTGCCATCTAAGAAATGAAATCGAAGACGATTTAAAAAAAGGTGCCAGTCATCTTAATTAATATTAATAAAATCCATTTCGAATACATCCGCTTTCAAACCAACAAAAAAAAAAAGGATTCTTTCATCAAATTAGTCTGTTTGTTTAGGACCTACGATGTCATACATACATACATTTCAAATTCGTTAAAAGTCCAAAGATAGTGTATGAATTCTTATCGGTGGATAATGGTACCAAAATTCAATTTAATCCAACCTTATGAACTTGGGATGACAAACCGAAACAGAGAAACTAATGTAAGGAAATTTATCAAACTTCTGATGCATAACTTTTTTGTAGATTTTATATTTGATTAGACACGCACCACCATTTTAGCACCTTAAGTTGCCAAATGCTTATTTGCCTAATCATTCAATCAGGCGTAATGTTGTTACCAACTGTTTTATATTGACATCCGGTAATTTATGATACAGGTATATTTATGGTAAAGCGTGGGCGTTCGCTGTATCACCATCCTAAATAAATCTTGGTGTCTAAGTCGCGTGATATATGAGTTTAAACTCATTTTTCTACTATTTAACTACGACCTAGTTGCCATAAGAAGAGTTAAATAATTGGGTTTTTCCAAAGCGCAACACCCACCTGGATAGTTCATCATTTATAAATTTTATGTCAAGTATATTTATTGAGTTGAATTAAAATACGATAAAAATAACAGATTAAATATGATCTTCATAAAAAAGAAGATCCTCCAATGCGTTGCAATACCTATAATCAGGAAGGAAGTGTCAATATGCACTTCCAAATTCAATTTTATCGCTCAAAATCGTCTCCAACCTTTTTAAAGATCATAATGAAAACGTAAATGTTTACAAAAATTCCCCGACATTGCTCAGCCGTTTCATGTTTGACATTTGTTTTTAATTGCATTGTTTGAATTAATTATTGTAAATATAATATTGGCAACACCAATTGTTGTAATTTTTGTCTTAAAATTATAGATTTCATTAAATTAAATTAAATGAAATTAATTGAATGATTTCATTGGATTGTTTCCAAACCCACACAAAAATTACGTTATTAAAGCAAACGCAACATCGTCTACAATAATTGAGACATTTTAGCTTTATCGTGAGTTGGAAAAAGTCAGCAAACGTTCAATGGCCACTTACTAACAATTTCAACTTTCTTATAAATTAGATCGTAAAAGCTGACTAACCCTTTTGGCCTTTGGACTGTCCGAGTAGTCTACAGGTTGACAGGAGAAGTTGTAATCATTCCACCAGCCAGCAACTAATCCCTGAAACAAATCATGAGTCAGAAATAAATATTTTTCTGCTTCTTATTAGAAAAGCAAATAGTTATTTTAACACGTATCTTTTATTGAGTCTCTAAATACGGATATGGTTGAAATTTGTGATCAAATAAGTTTATTGACCCTGGTAATATTTGATATCAACATGGCGACCACTTGTTACTTTTTAATCAAACTTTATAATCGTTTTACGTGACTTATACCTACTTTATCTGCATAGAATTAAGATATAAATTAATTTAGGTTATTTAAAGGTTACATATATCACAAAACAACGGTCTTGGCGTGTGATTGTAACGAAATTTTAATCACAATATTGATTTTATTATATTTAAGTTAGTTTTGTGGTCGCCGGCACAAGTTAAACTAAAAAATGGGGTATCCTATAACGAACATTAAAGTAATATTTAAAACGGGTCCTTTTTATTTATTAATAAGTAATCCTACAGCTTAATAATAATTAAGCTATAGGATTTCTTATTATTAAAATATTAATAAATTTATGTATTATTAATAATATAATAAAATTACTTATCAATAAATAAAAAGGACCCGTTATATACCGTTAATACCCGTACCGTCCCTTGTACAATGGACACTTTATAGCCAAAATTAAATTACATATTGAAATTTAATACTAAAAAAATCCTATTAAGTATTTATGTAATATATCATATCTTTTGTTTCTTTATATCATGGCGTGCATGGTTGTGATATTGAAAATTTTCAGGGCTACTTACAAGATTCGAAAAAGAATTTGTGTTGTAAAGAACAACTTTGCGACGTAATCCAGTCTGTTTTTCCGATTCGTTTATCTCATTGACGAATCGGAAATACAATTTCACTGGCATTATTATTTATATATTATAAATAAAGGGGTGATCTGTGACTAAAGCTTAACAATGAATGTGAATCTTCTCCTAAAGCGAGCTTATATTAAATAATATCTGCCTTGTAGCATTATATAATCTTAATATATATATATATATATATATATATATATATATATATATATATATAAATTACGTGTCACGTTGTTTGTCAGCGATGGACTTACTACTTAACCGATTTTAATCAAATTCACACCGTGTACAGTTTGATCCAACTTTAAAGATAGGATAGCTTACATCTTAATTTATAGACGCAATATTATTTTATTGCAAATTCGTTTTCTCATACATTTTCTATGGAATGACGTTTTAGGTGACAAGTTATTATTCGATAATCTGAAGCGATACGACATTCGCGGGGTCCACTAGTATTATATATATAACCAGCTGACCCGGAAAACGTTGTTTTGCCATATTAATTTTTGGGGTGGGCTACCCTCACTTAGGGGTATGAAAAATAGATAGTAGCCGATTCTCAGACCTACTGAATTAGACATATAAAATTTGGTAAAAATTAGTAAAGCCGTTTCGGAGGAGTAACGTAACTAACATTGTAACACGAGGATTTTATATATAAGATAATGTTAATTCTAAACACGTTCTATGTTTTAGGGAAATATTATCTAAAAATAATATTTCCATAAAATAAATTATCTCGCGGCCAGGAACTAATAAAATGTGCCAAAATAACACTAACAACAAAAATGTTTAAGGTGAAGGTTGAGAATAACAAATTAATTAATTTAAATATATACTGTATGCAAATCGCTTCCGTGGCTAATTGGTTTACGCATCTGCGTGCACCGGAGTTCCTGGGTTTGAATCCCAAGGAAATAAATGAATGTTTCGGTTGGATAGACACAGAAGACTGATCACCTACTTACCTGTAAAGAAAATGATCAGTGAAACAGATACAGCAATGTCTGTCCCATGCCCCACTTGGGGTTACGGGAATTCACTTTTATGCAATAATTAATTGTTATACCTACCTATCATTTTAAGGATTTTAGTATTATTTAAAATTCTTCTTCGCTTCTTTATACAGTTCACAATTCGTTGCTAAGGAAAATTTTAAAGAAATATTTTATTCTGATTAAATTAATGAATTCAATACACTTCTCTCAATATTGCTTGGCAGTTATAATCGTGGATATATAATTATTATGACCTTCATCTGGATAGGACCTTAAAGGATGAACTTATTTCAATGAAACATATACAGATGTACATTGTACAGGGGTCGCGAAGTCGGAATTGTAAGCAAGTAAGTATTTTATTAGTTTACTCACTTCATATACTAAAAATATACTCATGAAAATTTGCGATATGTTGTAGATAACTATAGTGTTCTTCAAGGAGTAAGGTTTCCGGTCTCTCATGTACCGGGGGCCCATAGATGTGCAAAAGTAGAGATATGACGCCAGTAACGTTATCAGGGGACCTGGACCTGACATCATCCACCAGTTCTCCGTCCGAGGATCTGAAATTTTTTAATATATTAACAAGTGAAATTAATAACTAAATAATCGATTAAATAAGACAATTTTATCAACCTCTGATATGATGATTATAAATAAGAATATCATACCAGCTTTCCACAAAAAACCGCGTTGAAATCGATCCAATAAATTAGCTACAATGCCACAGACAGACACATCAAATCTATAGATTTGACGTTCAGACAACTCTTTTTTCGTCGGAATTTAAAAATAACTAGTGCTACCCTTAATATCGGCTAATTTAGTTTAAGATAGCAAGCGAAATGTAATGTAATCATGTAAAGAACACAGATACAGCCAGACAGTTCTAATAGTACTTATCATTATTAACACATAATGTGTAGATAAATGACGTCATAACATAATATTGATATAATAAATTTATATGGTCGAGAGTAGATGAATATAAAAGAAATAGTCAATTCAGTCATGACGGCCGGTTGGCGCAATAAGTAGTGCTCCTGCCTTCAAAGTCAAAAGGTTCTGGGTTCGAATCCCGGCAGATCCATTTATTTGTGTGATGAGAATGTTTGTTTCCGAATCTTGGTTGTTTATAAACTTATATATGTATTAATTGTGGTACCTCCGTTGTTTCTGATTATCATAACACAAGCGCTGCAGCAACTTACTTTGGAGTAATGTGTGTGAGTTGTCCCAGTTATTATTTTTAGTCATGTCAGATAATTTATAACAGGTACACATACAACATATTATTATAAAGTGTGGCATAAAATAATAATTTCCAAAAATTGTATAAAGTTAGTAATTTTGTATTGGGACCGTAATATTTGACGTTTAAAAATTAACGGAGCAACGACCGTTTAGTTGTGTTAACTGGTTTTTGAATAAATAATAAGGTCGCAAACAAATTTGAAACATTTTTAATATTTATTACTACTTTAAAATATTCAAAGATTTTAAAAGCCTTGATCAACATGAGTCTTTTTTATATCAATTCTTAAGTGAATTTACATAACATAGAAGTACAATTGGTCGAAGACGCGTAATTCTCCAATCGATGCGTGTAGACTGTAGGCGTGTAGTATTTAGTTCGCAAATTTATTGATTTTATAAAATACGTGGGTTGTTTATAGAATCTTAATTGATTACAATTTACAAAAATAAATGCGACTGTGACTTCGAGACGACCATCACATTTTGTACTCTTCATTTCCGCCTTTCAAAGAGCAACATGACAGTTTTATGCCCTTGTTGAATTTTATTTATCAACTATTCGCGTCTTTTTATTTATAGTAGGTTCATTAATAATACAAAATTTATTTTCCACTTTTTAGTGCGTTTTGAGGTCGGTTTTATTTTTTTATTTAAAAATAGTTTAAAAACTAACACTTTACGCAAACGCCAACGTATTTACCATAATATTAGATATTATACAATAGTTATGGTTTAGGTAATCTGGCCACCTAGTGAGGTAAACAACTAGGTATTAATATTACGTAAGCAAATGGGTTGAACACCGATATTCTATGATATTATGCGCTTTATATCATTTTTACACTCAAGTAAGTTAACATTAATTGAGTACTAGAATTTTCTCTATATTACTAGGTACTATATGCCGACTCTTTACGTAACAAAATATTGTTGTTAACGTTTTCATATATACAGAGTGTCCAGTAAATAGTACGACATACTGCAGGGGGTGATAGCTAGGGTCAATACCTACCAAAAAAACACAATATATGTTCAGCAAAATCTTACAGATTTAAAGTTATACAACATTTTCCGAAATATCGAAAAATCACTACTTTGAAACAGATTTTTAAGCATCTCGTAATGAAAAATTCCTTTTCTGGTATTTTTTTTTACATCAAATTATTCGTGAATAGTTACTTTACTAATTGATAAGTCTTTTTTCTATCAAAAACAAGAATGTTTTAAAGAAATAATATTTTTTGTTTAAATTTTTACAGAACAATTTTCTTATCGCTTAACTTTAACCTACAGTGGTGAAAAAAAATGTATGTGACAGTTTTGTACAACAGACTTAAAAATAGCTCGTTTAATGGTGATTTTGGAAAGATACAATACTAGTGCATTTTCATCAAAAAATACAAAAACATGCTATTTTAGTTCCAGAGAAGCTGATTTTGTTGAAAATGTAATTAACGTAATTCTGACAAAACCACTACGAGAATAAGTATTAGCTGCTCATTTACGCGAATTATTTTATTGTATCGCCCTAACCGAAGTAGTCGGGTCTTCTTCTCGTTCCTGAAGCACTATGTCTTCGTCAACAACTTGTTTGCCTTACGATTTGGATTTTTTTATTGTAATCACTACGACGACTTGGCGACCACCTGGACTTTTATGCTGTATAACATGGCCAACCAGCGTGTTTTTTCGAGTTACACGCAGCGAGAATATGCTGAGATGCATTTCATTTACGGAGAAGCTGGCCAAAGTTCCAGAGCTGCTGCCAGGCTGCCTCTACAGGGAAAGGTTTCCCGATAGGAGACATCCACACCACGAAATGTTTACCAGAGTGCATAACTCCTACATGGAAGGCAGACTTTCTGGTCAACGTGGCGGTGGATGGCCTCAAGTTGTTGACGAAGACATAGTGCTTCAGGAACGAGAAGAAGACCCGACTACTTCGGTTAGGGCGATACAATAAAATAATTCGCGTAAATGAGCAGCTAATACTTATTCTCGTAGTGGTTTTGTCAAAATTACGTTAATTACATTTTCAACAAAATCAGCTTCTCTGGAACTAAAATAGCATGTTTTTGTATTTTTTTTATGAAAATGCACTAGTATTGTATCTTTCCAAAATCACCATTAAACGAGCTATTTTTTAAGTCTGTTGTACAAAACTGTCACATACATTTTTTTTTCACCACTGTAGGTTAAAGTTAAGCGATAAGAAAATTGTTCTGTAAAAATTTAAACAAAAAATATTATTTCTTTAAAACATTCTTGTTTTTGATAGAAAAAAGACTTATCAATTAGTAAAGTAACTATTCACGAATAATTTGATGTAAAAAAAAAATACCAGAAAAGGAATTTTTCATTACGAGATGCTTAAAAATCTGTTTCAAAGTAGTGATTTTTTGATATTTCGGAAAATGTTGTGTAACTTTAAATCTGTAAGATTTTGCTGAACATATATTGTGTTTTTTTGGTAGGTATTGACCCTAGCTATCACCCTCTGCAGTATGTCGTACTATTTACTGGACACCCTGTATGTACTTGTAAAAACTACTATTTTTTTGCAAATATCTACTTACTATTTAATAATAGGAATGTTTCTATAAAATGGAAATGCCTCAATTTCCACAAGAAATTCCCAGCAAAGCTGTATAGGCTTTGAAATGACGATGTATGTAAAATAATAATGCCATTTGAAAAAATACATTGTATTGCACATAGAATGTTAATGATAAATGGAAAAAAACTACACAAAACACTAAAATAGGATATACAATAATTATTACGATGTTGAGCACATTGCAATCGCACATTTGAAATGATATATTTACAGCTACTTACTTAATAAATAATATTTTTAAATATATATATTTTCCCTTTAAAAGTATATATTTTGAAACATATTTTCTATACTACAGGGATATACTCAACTTTTGAGTTTGCCACAGTTAGCCACTGTAAAGTTAAACTGTTACTGCAGATAAACAAATGCCATCTGTGGGAAGAAATATAAGCATACAGATGCTGTCTGAACTTTAATTTTTAATTTATACGTAGTTGAGTCTTAGATATTAAAACATGCATGATAGTCGCAGTGTCTGTCATGCAATAAATATCTGCAGTATTCTGTAAATGACATCAGAGTTCTCACTGCGAGTTGCGATATGAAGTCATCCCACGTTGATTACGAGCAATCGAGCAAACAACAATTGTGAGGTAATTCGATTATCGAAATTCAGCTTTTTAAAAAAATACAGATAAGTGAAGTGGGCTTAGGTGGCTGGAATTTCCTACAATTTTAATATTGTTAAGATTTATTTCCAATGAATATTTACAGTAGTAAATATTCTAGACACGTCAGGAACAAATAGTGCTAATTCAACGATGAATACCAAATGGCTAATCAGAGAAATATTCGGTATGCAATGATGGACTTGTATTTATTTTTGCCTCATCATACTGATTGACTATTATTTTTCATATTTAAGATCGTAGCTTACTACACTTTGCTTAGTAATTTGAAACGTGACGGATCGTTTAGTTTTTCCCGCAGCAGTATCGCTTGAAAACGATATCTGATCGGCATTGAAAAGTTACGGAACTGTACGGGTGTAAAAGGTTGGCATTTCAAATAAATGTAGAAGACTTTCGATAATTATATGGTGTCATAATTATAACAATAATATTCCGGTTGTACGATTGTATCATATTTTGTTTTTAAGACTCATGCCTTTGAGATAGAGGTACTTAGGTACTCCCCTATAGTAAGGTATAGCCCCTTCTCATTTTTCTTTACTATCTATTTGTATCTTATTAATAGTTAATTTATATTGTTTGTTTGAGCGTCTTAAACTATATTTTGTAGCAAAATTAAAGAAAGGTTTCTGACTCAAATTCATAGTAGAGACTTAATGTCTTCAAAGCAAAATATTCACAAGAGCGCATTGCTTTCATTAATATATTATTCTGAGATAAATTTTCTAATAATTCCATTAGTAAAGAAAAAAGCTGGAAAAATTTCCAAATAGGAAAGGGAAGCAATTTAAATTATAATATTAATGCTGTAAATGCAAAAAATAAAAATCTTGTAAAAGTAGTTTAATGATAATAGATTGCTGAATTTAAGGAGCAAATGCAAACACACTGCTAGTTGTTGTTAGAGTCACAATATTATGTTACAAATGTATATAGTCGGTACTCATCACTACTCATGAAGATTACCTATACGACGTTTTACGACAGACTTATGAAGAAAAATAAATAAAAAAACAGTTTTATTTAGTATATTTAAAGTTTTCCTTGTGCGCGTGCATCTTACTAGCAGCTAGTCTTATGTTCGCAATTTTAAGATGCAGTATTAATTAATTATTAATTTATTAATGCAGTCGAAAATTTAATGGCGACTGCATTAATAAAAATAAGAATAAGGTTTCTTACTTATAAAACAAAACATAAAATTTTATTTGAATGAATTAATTATTTATGAAACTTGTACAAGTTTAAATAGTTTATTTAAACACGAAATTGTATGAAATAAGCAAGTAATACACTAATTTATACTAAAGAAGTTAAAAAAGGTTTTATTACATTATTGTACTAGTGCGTAATGGTAATCAAAATGTCACAGTTTGGTTACTAGCGCCATTACATACCTAAGTGCAGTCCAATTAGAGTTATTTTCTGAGCATTTTGTCTGTAGAGAAAGAAACTTTAAATAAAGATGAAAAAAATTATAGAAAAAATAATTGTTTAGTCGTTCATGAAAAACAACATTTCACCGACTTGTTTGTGAGTCGGTGGAATTGTAATCATCTGAACATAAAAAAAATATGTATGCCATCTATTCAGTTACAATTTTATACTAAATTTATAATTTTCAAGTAATCTTTTGTTGTAGGATATGGCTTCTCGTTTATATATTTGACGTGTACATAGCGCATACGAATTCCAGTGACAAGAGTTGGCGCAAATATCATTCACAGAACGCAAGTGTCGAGTAAATATTTTTTTAAATAGTATTGCTTAAAGTCAATTATGTGATCATCGTTTTGTTTAAAAGTAAAGCATGGGTTTACCGAGTGTATGCTGTATATAAGTGCTCAGAGAGAAGTTTTTGAAAGCCGATAAATATGGCAGTGGTTTAATAAACCAATACTAAATGAATAGCAATGAATTACAAAGACAATAATTAGCGTCTGTATAAAAATGAAGGCTCGAATAATACAAAGCTCACTAACCCTCCACAATCCCATTTCTGAGAGTCTGTTACCTCAATAAGTAGATCAGATTTTGTACCTTCAAAAACGGAATATTAAATTTTTTTCCCCGTGTTTCAACCAAGTTAAGAAGGCATGTATATAGTGGATGTAGCTAGTTTTACGCTATAAAATAGTGACTGTAGCTAATTGAAAATTATTCTTAATTAGTTTTTATTTTTGTATATTAATGAAGCATTATAAATTGACGAAAATAATATGAATTTAAAACAGATATTTTATAACTAGCGCTTAAAATGTGTGCATAAACATATAACAATTGCAATTATCACATATAATTATTACGAACTATAGTAAAATTTAATTGCGACATTGGGTTTATATAGTCAAAATTGAGCGCTATCAAACCGTCACTATCATTAATGTGTGTTCGATGCAGTGGCGTAGCGTGCCTTTAAGGGGCCCTGTATTAAAATTAGTTGGGGCCCCAAATGAAGGGTAAAGATTTTTCAGAAAAGAAACAAAAATGCTTGCATTAAATTAAAATAAATATTTATTGATTATCGCTTCCACTTTCAAATTGAGATAGACAAATGATTCAAATTAAATGTACACTTTTCTAGCGTTTTTTTTGGCAAATTGATTTATTAAATCATCCATAACTGAAGACGATTTCAGATTTTCTAAAATTTCCGCCTCTATAGACAATAGTGACAAGTCTGATGGACATTCCTGCCCCCGGCACCGTATCATTGATACGGCTGACACAGTGGTAGCTACGTCCCTGTTTTGATGCCTGGCTAACTGAGCATTGGATACCATTTTATGCAATAGGTTATTAAGGTGCATGGTATCGCCAATGACCTTGTGCATTCGGACCTAGCAGGTTCCCGCTGCGTTATTTCGGCGTGATGTTATTCGAGACTATGAGCCTATCACAAAAAACATTATCACAAAATTAAATAAATATGAGAGTATTTATAAAAATTATTGTAACAACCGTATAGAAATATAACTATACTTTCATTTTAATTTGTTATAAAATAATGAGCTTAGTAAAGTAGCAATAAAGGTTCCGTTTATTTAACATGACCGGAAGTAGTTGCGAAAACAAATTTGTAATTTAATATACCAAGAATTGAAATACCTGTACATAATTAGTAAAATAATTTCGAATTGAGACAGAACGTTGTGAAAATCGTGACTGTCTGTTCGGTTTATTTATTATATTAGATGATCTCTTTTGAAATTTTAAATGGGTAGAGGAATCCTTATTGCTCTATTATTTAAAATAATAAGAGCCAGGATTTTGCAAACGTAATCATAACCATGGAAGAAATAAAAAATGCTGAAAAATTTAGTAAAAATATTAAAGCAAATCTTAAAGTATTTTTCAGAAAAATGATATCATCTAATATCTACGAAAAAGTTGGACCGATGCTAGTTTGAAAATATGTTTTTAGGGAGAAACAGGCTTTGGGACTTTTAATGGCGCTTGGAGGGTAGAACGTAGAATAGGAGACGGTGCTGGCAGCCCTTGGGGTCCACAGCTGATGGGAAAGTCGGACATTTTTGAAGCTCGGTAACTTAAATATTTATTTTACATACGAGTATGGAAAACTATTATAGGTTGTTAAAACCATTAAATTATTATTATTACTAAACTTTGATTTAGATGTAGGTACTTACCACTATTTCTCTCCATGAACCGTTTGTATGAGTCCACAATCGACATGTTATAGCCCAGATTAGCACCTGCAAACAAAACAATAGTTACTTAAGTTTAATATGATTTGAATTTGGGATGTTTTAAAACTCAAAAAAAAGTCAAATCCTAGAGTTCAAGTGAAAAGTTGAGATATTTAAACCAGTTCCATTGTCGGAGTCACCACAATTTACGTTTAAATTGCAAGGCCGGTTGGTTAAGAAATAATAAAACACCTTTTGTAGCTCAAACGATCCATTTTTACTTGTCCCCTGATTCAGTAATCACAAGATAAAAATTCATTTGCGTATGATAACACATGTGTAAATTATTCAAAAAAAATCTTTAAACCTTTCGTAATAAGTACTACCTACTATAAAAACAATATTTTTAAATAAAAACTCGGACTTGTGTCGGACAGTGTAGATAGGCAACGCACATTAATAACTATTTAAATATTTTTTTTTATCTTTTCATATATTATATGGTATATAAGGTTATTTAGCCGGAAGATAACCAACCACACACTTTATTTGGGTATGCTCCTACGAATTATGTTAACAATTAAATCGTTATATTTATAACAAATAATAATCCTAATTCCAACAACAAATAATTATTATTTATTAGTTGATATTGATATAATTTAAAATTTAATTTTAAGATTAACATTTGTCTTTAATATCTAAATGATAGGTTCAGCCCGTACTATTGACAGTGTGGTGTAGTTAGTTAGGCAAAGAATGCAAAAATACAATTCTTTTTACAGATGATCACATGTAAATGTAATAATTAGTGAAACAGATACCTACATAAAGAAATGTGTCAGCCCCATGCTACACTTGAGGTTACGGGAATTCACTTTTCTATTTAAAATATTTCATAACACCTATTTTGGTAAGTAATTAAAATAATAATTCTTATTATGTTTAATATTATTTAAATTTCATATGGTATTTTGTAGCGTTATGGTCACAGATATTAGCTAAGAATATAAAAATACGGAAGATAAATATATTTAGTCATACTCCCACAGAATAAAAATTAACATTCAATGAGTCGTAGGTAATAAATTATAACGTTTATAGCATACAATTTTAAAATGCCAATTGTTACTGACTATTACTAAATATAGTGTTTTTGAAGTAGTAAAAAATAATTATTTTTAAATACTCACTACTTTACTAGCAACACTTAATTAAAACTATTTTTGAAAGCGCAATAACACAATAATAAACAAGAATAGTACAATAAATCCCATAAAATAAACATTTAAGTGTTATTCATTCAGTCATTATATTAAACTGGCAACGAAAATATTTAAAATATTCTTATCTATGTTTTATTACTCTATCAATTAGACTTTATATTCTATATTTTTTCCTTTCTACTTGTTTCAAATTTACATCGTTTACTTAATTGTAACATTATAACCGGATGTTACCCCGATGCTGACCACAATCCTCAGACATGAAGGACCGACAAGAGAGAGACTTAATTGTTGTCATTAATAATAGCAAAATATTTTGAGAGATTTAATGCGACCACAGTCTTGTCGCCTATATGTATGTATATTTCTACAATTAAAAAATTAATGATAATACATATTTAATTATATAAATGAGCGCTATAATATGAATGTATTTTAATATTTTTGGCAAATGAAATTACGTGACCCCTGTGTCTATTATGTCTGCGTTTACCACATTTATCATTTCCTTTACAGGCAAAAAGGCGATCAGCGTTCTGTGCAACTCAACGAGGCATTTATCTGTTCCCCCGATATTCGAACCTAAGAACTCCGATTGCGCTTCGCCACTTACCTTGGTTAATTTTGTATCTCTTTTTAATTCAGTTAATACGTAAAGTTTTTGATACGTCATGTTTTTGGTGTAATTTTTATGAGTTTAGCCGAAGAATTAAATCGTTTTAAATCTGCCAGACATTTTAATAAGCGTGCCGAAATCAATTTGGCCATAATCTATTGAACATATCATAACCTTTATATGACTTTGTCGACGTTTTGGTAAATGATGTTACATCTCTTATTAACTAAACAAATTATTCTTGTTTAAGTGTTGGCTAACACAATTATAAGGAAGTTAATATTATTTCACTCCATTATTGAGATGTACCTATCACATATGTGTTATATTTGCCACAATTTAAGTTCAAGGTAAAATATTATGTGAGCACATTTAACCATTTTGGCTCGAAAAATTACGTTGATAAGGATTTCAGTTATTCCCTAAAGCTAAACAACACTTTACATTTACACTTTACATCATTACCTTTCAATATATTTCTAACGATAGAGAATAGTTCAGTAAAAATAGAGCTATATCCTAATTTTTAATCTAAGTCGAAAAAAGAGGGGTATTATGAGTTGGACGTGTCTGTTAGTGACATAGTAGCTCCTTAACTAATAGACCGTTCATGATGGGTTTTTTGTTTGAAAGATCACGTGTCGAGGTGATTTTAAGCTACAAGCTGTTCATATATGGAATTAATAATTTCGCTTGTTGTTATATATTCAACGACGCTTCTCAACAACAATTCAATCATTTCAAGTTTATTTTCGACAAATTGAATTTACTGTTTTCATATTTCGTTTATCATTTTGATATAATATATTAACAATACAATAAGTAAGTAGTTGTTTGATTTTCTTGTAATTATAATTTCAATACACATGAAAATATTCCACACTTATTCAATTTGCGGTGGTATTCTCACGGTAGTATTGTTTGTGTCTTGTGATTTCAAAATATAAGATAAATAGATAATTGCTTAATGAATTCAAAGTGTCGATTTATGGTGACCGGAATCTTGTCGATGGTTTAAGACTTCTGAAAACCCGAAAACTGTGTAATTTTTCGTCTACTAGTATAGCCGAAGAACTTTCGAAGGTAATGAAAGTTTTGGGTTCGTAATACGCATGCGTACCAAAATCTATAATTGTGAATACAAAATTAGATTCACGTATTTTTTACATAATTTTAATATAAATCTGCTTCTCACCTACTAAGAAAATGGTCAGTGTAATATAGACGACGAAAGGGGTCTTAAACCCATGTTTCAGTAGGGGTTAAGGGATTTTAATTTTTATGACCAACTGACCCGGCGAACTTCGTACTGCCAGTAAAAGGTATAAAGGGAATCGAACTTTAAATGTTTGACAGGAAAGTAGGTAGAACAATTTATATCGTAAAATGAAATTGTTGTTTTTACTATCTTCCTCGCAATTTTTTGGACTACAACAAACTTTTCAAAACCAAAATCAGCTAAATCGGCCCAGCCGTTCTCGAGTTTTAGCGAGACAAACGAAAAGCAATTGATTATAGATACACGCATTTACATAACACTAGCTTTGCTCGCATAATGGGATCTAGTAACATAGTTTACGTGTCAAAGTCGCAAAGATAATTATCGCATACCAAAAGAGATTTCGATGGTTAACACACCTACTTGGTGGGCATTGCAAGGTCGCTTGAACCGCTCGGACGTCCGAAAACAGAAAGTAGTAAAACTGTTTCAACACACGTAACAAACAAGTATAAACTCGAACTTTGTTTTATTAAAAATGATCTGTTACACACAACGTCATCCGCGTGTGTTGTAGATATGCCATATCTGATGAATACGTTGGTTGCTCCATAGTATTTGTTGAATTATTGGTCAAAAATTCGTTCCTTTTGTGATGCATTATCGTGGTGAAAATTCATGAATTTTCTTTCCACAAATCTACAACTTTTACCACATAACGCCAAATAATATTATTTATTTATCGTTTGACCTTCCGGTAAGAAAGCCCAGTGCGTAACACCGCGACAGACAAAGAAAACATAACTTTGACTTTTGACCGACTTTGGCATGTTTTTTTCGGTTTTGGTTCAGTTGGAAGGCGCCACTCCGAAGCTTGTCGTCTAGTTTGCATGTCAAAATCGTAAACCTATGGTTCGTCACCAGTAACAATGTGTTTTATAAATGCTGGAACGGAATTTACTCGTTCTAGCATATCCTCAGCAACTTTTATGCGATTGAGTTTTTGGAGAAAATTCAGAGAGATTCAGGTCTTTTGGGACCAGCCGAGCAGCTATATGTTTCATACCTAAGTGATTATTTAAAATAGGTCGACTTGTGAGTCGCAGAAAGTTCAGCGGCTATATCTCTCAAACTTGAATGAGGATTTTCAGTCACTATTTTTTTCACTTTTGCGATGTTAACATCAGTTAAAGATATTGATGGCCTATCAAAGCGAGGCAAATCTTACATCACATCTCGTACACTTTTGAACGCTTAGTACCACTCATAAGCACGTATTTTTGATAAAGTAGTTTCACCGTAAGCCTTCTGTAACATTTTCAGAGATCCGAACACGAAATTCCATTGGCGATGCAAAATTTAAGAATGAAATTTGCAAAACACACTAAACATAATCCAACTAACGGTACTGTATTTGATGTAGTTGACAGATGCAACTCAAACTACGCGCTAAAATGGAAAATAGTTGTGTTAATCTAACACAAAAAATAGTTGTGTTAATCTAACACAAAAAAATAGTTGTGTTAATCTAACACAAAAAATATAGTTGTGTTAATCTAACACAAAAAAAACTTGGGACCATAATCAAATCGGCCATTCCCAATACTTTTTGACTGAATGTATATCATTCGGAAAGAGTATGTAGAGTAAAGCGTAAAACAGTAAACAGTATTATTACAAACAAGTATACCTCAAAGTGAATGCACAAATATTAATAAATTGTACTTCAGCCTTAATCAAAAATACCGCATCATAATTGTTAAAATACAAATATTTCCTGTTTACAACATAAAGTAAGATATTAATTTAATTCCATAAAAACGTGTGTTTTTACAAATATTGTATTAAATAGGAAAAACCTGTTAGTGGGGCATCGGTCTAAATCTATTCAACCATTTTAGCGCTGAGGAAAATAAAAGCTTTTTGTATATAATATTGGTAGGATTAGTTAAGAAGATGGTAAACACTTGTATTTCTACGTCAAAAGCCTCATAAAGGTAAGAATTCACGGAGTGGTTTTCATCCGGGTCCGCCGTGGTGGCGGAAAAGCTGTTTCATTTCAACACTCACGAGACGCAGTTCAGTGCGTTTACACAGTCACCGTAGTTGCGATTTTCGTCCGCAAACTACGCGGACGAAAATCGCATAACAGTTAGTTATTTACTATAATTCTAATATGCGAGACCATATATCACCCGCCAAAAAACTGCAGAGCGCGCGGACACAAGTGGTCCGCCGGTGCAGCGGAAATCGGCAACAATTGCGGACACTACGGCCGAAAAACGCGTCGTGAAATTTGCATTAATTAAATAAACATCTACATTCTGATGCCCGCAACCGCGGTGGACGCGGAGGGAAGCCGCGAGTTTTTAAAAGTCGTGAATATAATTGAAAACAAAATTAACGACATTCATATAAAACTACACGGTACTTGAAATCACTTTACTAAGACAACACTTAAAAATACAAATAACATACAATAATCCACTGTCAGTAAACTATGAATTATTCTATAAATAGACAGTACGAGGTTCTTTCTAAACCACATAAAAAAGTTCCTTTTAACAGATAAGCCGTTAAGATAGCATATTATACAGTCAAGAAACAATTGTTTAATTAATATCAATTAGATTGTGGTCAACAAACAATGTTGAATTAATATAAAGCAATAATTAACAGCGTGCCAAAATTGTTGATTACATTATCCACTTCAGAAATATTGTGTAATGATAGATATTCTTAACTAGTCTAATAAAATGCGATACATAATAATTTACGTAAATAGAAAATCTTAACTTGAATATCGCAAATGACGAAGTGTTTGTAGGCTAAGTTGGTTCATGTGTGATTTCTGTATAAAACAATTTTTTTTTGTTAATTTTGAACAAACAAATATGCGAAAATAGATAGATGCGCAAACATATATGTATTAACACTGTTATTTGAATAAATTAATGTTGATTGTTTTTTTGTATGAAAATTGAACCACCTTAAGTCACTCAATCGAATTTAATAAATAGGTTGAGTGAGGTCTCAATTTAAGAGTATTGTCATGAAGGAAGTACTTATATAATTATAGAGATTATGTAATTGTCTTTTACGCGTAAAGCAATTTCTGAAAAAAATAATTTTAATAAAAAAATAAAATTAAACGTACTAAAAAGTGAAACATAAATTTTATTTTATAAATAAACCTACTATAAATAAAAAATATATAATATAAATCATAAATAAAATTCAAGTTCAACAAGGACATAAAATTATCATGTTGCTCTTTGAATTTATAAGACTATTTAGCAACATTTTAACAAAAAAATGTACGAATGTAATGATTCTGTTATTGTTGTAGTAACAAATATAATAAGTTGTTTATTTTTATATAAATAACAAATATAATAAGTTGTTTATTTTTATATAAATAACTTATTATATCAAACAAGCTAGATATTGCAAACGTACGTCGTCGTAGAAACATAGCTAAAAACGCATACGTTTTTTAATTTGCTTCTTGCGTTTTGTTATTTACTTAAATCTAGATATATACGCATTTTTCATATAGTACAAGTGAACTGAACTGAACTGAAATGAACTACAAATAAAGTGATCAGTGAATGCAATTTTTTTGAATGTCTAGAGCTCTTTTGAATCTGTCTCTTTTGGTCTCTCTTCGCGATAAGCTTGATACAGCCGCATTACGGTTTATGCAATTCAAGTGTCTTTCGACGACATATGTTTAATTAATGACGCACTTGATATGTGCATGTTTTACCATAACATTCTAAGATCTTCATACTTCATCATGAATCATTTCATTTTTTATCGTATTTACTTGGATCTTGAATTAATTATCAGATGTTATTTGTTATTACGCTTACAGTAAACAGATGTACGATAATATTCTTTACAATTACAAATGATATATAACTTAATCATTAAGAAGGATGATAGTGCATTACCGTTAAATATATCTACTGCGTCTGCTTTACTGATAATTTTCTTTACAAGCAAGCAGGTGATCTAGATTCTGGATTGAGTTGAACGAATTGAATGTCACACGCGTGACCAAGTGAGCTACAGCGATGT
Organism: Aporia crataegi; assembly: GCA_912999735.1. NCBI lineage: Eukaryota > Metazoa > Arthropoda > Insecta > Lepidoptera > Pieridae > Aporia > Aporia crataegi. The sequence goes on from OU538742.1 coordinate 3,410,349, forward strand.
AATTATGATTATAATACAACAAGTATTTAATACAATAATCGCTTGCAACAAGAAGCAAACCAATTAAGAGCCAACATAGTTGGAAAGATATCAACGAGTACGCCGTTTTGTCGTCATCTTATATTAATAAAAAAAAAAAAATACACGTCGAATTGATAACCTCCTTTTTGGTTTTTTTGAAGGTCGGTTAATAAAACAGTCGGGTTATTTACACAATTTATAATTCAAAAACGGCTGGACCGATTTTTAAGATCTTTACATTGTCGGATTCATCAAGTCAAGAAAACATACATTTAATTTGGAATGTTTATATTCTGTAGTTCGTGAAGTCCACTAGTCCCACTTATATACGAAACTTTGTGAGGCTGTTTAGATTTTTTAATGTTTGTGACTCAATCACGCCTAAACGGCTAAAGGATTTGAATAAATTTACGCAAATAGAATAAACTCTGGATTATCATATAAGGTACTTAATATACCGGTAATGTGTTCCTGTGAGATAATTTATAATGTTCTTTTATTTAAAAAACGTTTCTTATTTCGCGTCTAAACGGAACACTCGATCAACGTTATTTTTGGTAAGGAGATAGTTGGAGGGATGAAGAATGATATAGACTACTTTTTGTGCCGGTATCCTTAGGGAACTATCTCTAAGGAATATATATTTTCCCTAGAAAATATTGTCATTTGTAAATTTTATTCTATGAATTTAGAGATATAGGGATTCCATAGGACGAAATTAACCGCGGGGCACATGTATTCGTGATTTACTATTTTTTAAACAAAAATTAGGGGTCTTATAAGCTTGACGTGTCTGTCTGTCTGTGGCAATGAAGCTCTAAAACGAATGGGCCGATTACGATACAAGTTGTTTATTTCAGCTGACTCGATCGACACGGATCTTAGCTACAATTTGTGAATATCAATTTATCTGTTTATAAGATATTCTTATTCGTCTTCATCATGTCGGTGATATTTTGTCTTCAATTTCACTTATTTAATTTATTTTCTATCGGGAATCAAATGGCTACTGTTGTAAAATAGTATCTTTCAATATTAGCGTATTAGTTAAGTCAAATACTTTGTAGTAAAAGGAGTTGAGACATTTCTGTGTCTGTTTATCTGCTCAATTGACTTAAAGAATAAACCTACTTCCGTGAAAAATAAATAGTACAAAGTTGTTAGAATGAAGAAATACTGGAAGGTTACAATGTTGTATAGAACGATCTAGAGTCCTATGTGTGCTGACTTTATATGGTCATTATAGTTATATAATTATTGGTCAAATGACCAATAAATTTGGGACAGATCAGTAGACGACTCAGCCCCTGTAGCTAAAGGCTCAGATTCTCAATAATAATTACAAGGTTAGGTTACCAAACATCAGGTGTGGCTTGACCTGAGGCTTGACTGATGACTGAATTTAAACCTGTTTTTTTGTGTACTTTTATATTTTAGTATGAGTACCAGTCTGACACCAGTCTGAGTCATGAGTATTATAGGAGAGTATCTTTGTAATAATAGGTAAATTACCGATATATATAACAATACGTGGCTTTTAATTTTCATCTATTTGATCCTAGTATCAGCTATTATAATAATAACGTATTATGTAAATTTTATTATATAAGAGTAAGTGACCGCAAAATCATTAAAAATAGTTTTCATACCTAATATAAAATTATCCGTCATCGGAAAAACATCAAGTAGGCATATTTTAATAGTTCAACTTCTTTTTATCGTCATTTGTTACTTAACTTGTATAATATATTGACTACTATTATCAATTTTTACATTAAAATATCAGTTTTGACGCTTTTTGCACATAAAAACTCAAGATTTTTTTTAATTAATAGTTAATTTGAAATCTCGTAAAGGGAATAAAATGTTTAAAATACAATATAGTACAGAACGAGTAGACTTTTAAGACTTCTTTTTATGAAATAGGAGGCAAACGGGCAGGAGGCTCACGTACCTACTATATAATAAAACTGGCCGTCAATGATTCGACTCTTCTAAAATGAATTATTAATTTAAATAGTATTAATAAATTATTAGTAAAATGGACGAAAAGGTATTTCTGCATCGTATGCTATGAAAGTGGGGTTTGTTAATGTGAGTTATAAATAACAGAGCCAACAGTAACTAAACATGACCTGTTATAGGAATCCACGTAATACAGCCCCACAACATCTTTGGTACTTGAGAATTTGAATAAATTAGCTTATAAAATGAGTAAATATTGATTAGATATTCAAATATCCTAACAGTACTTAAATAAATATCATGTAGTTGCACTAAGAAACAATGAGCGATTAATGTAAGGTCATTGCCTTATTATGAATATTTTGTTTGAACGCATTCGCATTGTGTTGTAATAGACTATAGAGCAAGGTCGACTTACTGTAACGGTCTGATATCTTTGATAAATTTTCTCATGGGTCTGGTGCAAGCCATAACAAAACTAGATACATTTTTCCAATAAAAACCTGAATGCCATTCAAAAAAATAATTGATTACTGTATAATCTGGTGATGTATATGTATTCATAAGATTCTTCGATAAACACAGTCACAGACATGCAAATTATATACTAATATATTTATACTAATAATATAATATACTTATAATATAATATATACGTTGTACCTATACTCAAAATTAGCATGCATTGAATTATAAATAAACATTTTTAATTGTAACAAATTATTTGCCTGCCCGTACTTCGCACACTAATGAAGAAAACCATGTCTCAATCCTTTATATAAAGATTTTAACAGAAATCTATTATTTTTTGATCGTTTCGAAATATTATTTAATCATATAAAACTTGTCCTTACAAAATATTTACAACAATAAAATAATTATTTAACTTGATACAGACGCTTAGAAGTTATGAGCTACACTCGTATATATTTTAGCGATTTACGTTTATCTTAATTGATTGATGATGTTTGTGTAAGTAACAAATACGTTTTATAAAACCCAGACGAAAAAAGAGGGGTATTATTTGGCGTGTCTGTATGTCTGTCTATAGCGTGGAATGTCTTAAAGGAATGGACCGATTTCAATGCGGTTCTGTTTGAAAGCTGATGAGATCTCGATGTATATTAGCTACAATTCATGCATCTTTTCATCCGTTTATGAGAAATTCTTCAACCTTCAATTTCTACTTGTTATTGTTAGAAACGAGGGATTCTATCGTTAATGCTTAGTTTTGATCGGATCTCTTAAAATCGCATTCACTCCGGATCTTACGTAAAAATTAAAAACGATCACAGTTTAACCTTGACCAAATTTACTAAATATTCATATGATTAACTGAGGCAACTTTCACAACTGTTTGTATTTAAGACGATCTTTATGTTTTATTGCATACAATTTGCTTGTTTTCTATAGAATCTATATGGGTGACCTATTCAAAAAGTTAGTTGCGTCAATAATTAAAGTTAAAATATTTCGTATGTATGAAAAATTTGTAGATGATATTAAAAAACTATAGCTTAAACTTAAACTTAATCGTTATATTGACCAAATTTGTGTACGAACCACATGTCTTTATAAAAAGAGTAATTCTTTCCATAAATAAATTCATATGTTAAATTGATGATGCCTACTCATTAATACAAATTATTAAATAGAGGGTAATAAAATAAACTTGATACTTGGAAATGAGTTGCACCAGTTCTCATTTGAATATTTGTGATTTATAACATGTGGATTAAAAATTGAGAAAAAATATATCGAAAATTTAGACAACGACCTCTAGGGTTTTATAAAAATTAATTTCAATTTCTGTTTCGACTGTAACTACTACTATTACATTATATTATTATATTATTTTAGTTTTACGAGTCTGGTAAAGTATTTTTCGATAGCGTCTGTGTTAAACATTTAATTTTGTATTCAACATTACATCGCCCCTAGTAGTGCGCAAACTTACTTGGTCACTATGGGATTGACAGTTTTTAAATAGTAAAAATCTTATAGAAAAGTTCGATAGTAATCTTATGGTTGACGTACTATAAGCAAATAGTAACGGACTTACTGGAGAGGTTTCCATATGAGTAAAGTAATTTACGTGACATATCTTTGAAGATTAATTTTATTGGCATTACAACGGAAAAATATAATAAAAAAAGAAAATACTAATGGTTTTCAAGAGTAAACGTGCGTTATCATTATGTTGAAATGATTGAGACTAAAATACCAATGTCATTATCAGCAAACCTGACACCAATTTTCTTGTAATAACAACCAGTTGGTGAGAGGCCATCTTTCACAATCAAACACAAGGTTAATTTTACAAATATTTTTTTTTTATTAAATCAAAGTTTTTAATAGCGGGTGCCCTGAGCTACATAACCCGTGCATACCTACCACTATCTTACTAGTTGAAGTCAGGCATTAAAGCTTTAAGTTTCGAACTTTGTGCGAAGAAGAAATCACCTTAGCGAGCAAAGATATACTGGGTTTTTTTAACTTGGTGTGAAAACATTTCGACCATTCTCACTCATCTGTAAGAATTGTTTATATTCCAATAAAGTCCAAGCTTTAGGTAACAATTTATTCAACTATGATTGTTATTTTGGTTGGGTCATTGATTTTTTTAAATATGCAAGTGTAATTTTGTAAGTGTTCTTTATTTCGTTTTTTCTAAGTTATTTTTTTCGTAAATTACTAAATAATTTTAATTCGCACCTTTAATGCAAATCATACTGCTGAATTTCGGATAGGTTAGAAGTTTTTAAATATATTGCAAAATGAGCGGTCGCTATAGATTAGAATAATAACAATTTTATACTATCCTATAAGTTAAATTTATCAGAAGCTTTCATTTTCAGGGAATAAGAGCCTCAAAACTGCCAATTTCATGCAAAAAGTAAGGTTAGAACGTAATAGGCCTCTTAATTAATGCTTATCCGTCACAAAATTCGGTATATATATTTCTGTTTTTTGTGGACTATAAACTATAACATATATTTGTAAATCTTATATATAAAATTCTCACAATGTTAGTTACCTTACTCCTCCATAACGGCTTTACTGATTGTTACCAAATTTTATTTGCAAATTCAGTAGGTCTGAGAATCGGCTACTATCTATTTTTCATACCCCTTAGTGATAAGGGTAGCCCACCCCAAAAATCAATATAACAAAACAACGTTTGGCGGGTCAGCTAGTAATACAATAAAATATTACCAATTTTTATGATCGCTGTGAACTTAGCTTGCCTTTTTGTTGCGTAGAACCAATTCATAAAGCATTCATAAAGATTTGGTTTTGTTTTATGGAACGTTTAAAAAGATGTTCTCTCAGCTGCGCGCAACTCGTACTTGCGGCTATAATGACAATTATGGCTATAAAAACTGTTGAGAGCTATCTCTAGCTACTTCAAAATGCTTCTCTCTTTACATATTTTTATTTCAATAAGAATTAGTTTTTTAAAACATTTCGTTGCAACGGAGTGCAACAGGCAGCTTTATGGCTAATCATCGATCTCTTCCGTGCAACCCAGGTTTTTTACATCTAAAGATGATATTTATTAAACAGAAGTTTACATTTCGGTGCGACCTTGTGAAGTTATTAAAATATCATGTTATTTTTCGTTAATAAAATAAATAACGTACATTTTTGACTTACGTACATTTGATTATTATTAAAAAATAACTGATTTACCCATAATAGAGATTTTTAACAAAAAATAAAGATTAAAAATTTATAATAATTTACTAGCGACCCGCCCCGGCTTTGCACGGGTATAAAACATATATAAAAACTCTTTCCTAACTTCCTCTTCAATCACTCTATCTATTAAAAAAAACCGCATCAAAATCCGTTGCGTAGTTTTAAAGATTTAAGCATACAAAGGGATATAGGGAAAGAAAAAGCGACTTTGTTTTATACTATGTAGTGATATGTTCAAATCTTTTTTTATACGGATAAGGCTCAGCTATGTTTGAGAACAGATCGCCTCCTTGGTCTAGTGGTATGCGTGTAAGTGTTACAACCGAGAGGTCCTGGGTTCGATTCCTGGTGGAGATTTAAAAAAATCTCGGTCTGGCAGTACATAGAAATCTGATCACCTACCTACTTGCCCCTAAAAAAAAAAAGAAAAAATCGATCAGTGAAATAGATGTGAGATGCATCTGCCCCATACCCTACTAAGGTACACGGGAATTCACTTTATGTTTGAGAACAATGTACATATATTATGTTGTCGAAAGTTCGGATTTATTGAAATAAAGCTGAATGCGATTCAGAGAAGCACTTTAAGATTAGTACTAGTTAATTTTTCCGACTAACGGAAGTGCATAAAAATATAAACGTACCCTCATTAAGAAACAGAAACCCTTTAACATAAATTTATTTCGTTATGTTGAAGTTCGAGGTTAAGTTTAAGAAATCAAAAGGTATTCAAGGATACAGTTGTTTTAAATTTTTGTATTAATGTCAGATGGCGCAAACGGATTAAATATTGCAAAACAGACATTCCGTATACAAATGTTTATTGAGTGAAATTATTTAAAATAAATTAATTTGAAGTTTCAAATTTTTGCACTTTATCTGACGTCAACGTGACCAATATTGCTACTATGTTGGTTTTCATTTGAATAAATACAAAAAAATATATATTTAAACATCACGTTAAATTTAATTTTTTTCCTGCATATGTTATCATAACTAGATAACTATTTAATATATTTATTTAAGAATTTTAAATTTTTAATTAAATCATGAAATACATATATTTCAATATTTACAATTATTACATAAAATTTAAATAAAATAACTTTAAGAAAATATTATAATATAAAATATGGAATACAAAATACTCTAAAATATAATAAAATAAGCTTTCAACTATAATTTAAAAATTTAGAATATTAAAAAAATATATATTGAAAATAAGAAAATTAGCAAATAGGTAGGTATAACTGATTTACCCATAATAGAGATTTTTAACAAAAAATAAAGATTAAACATTTATAATAAATAACTAGCGACCCGCTCCGGATTTGCACAGGTATAAAACATATATAAAAACGCCTTCCTAACTTCCTCTTCAATCGCTCTATCTATTAAAAAAACCGCATCAAAATCCGTTGCGTAGTTTTAAAGATTTAAGCATACAAAGGGATATAGGGAAAGAAAAAGCGACTTTGTTTTATACTATGTAGTGATATGTTCAAATCTTTTTTTATACGGATATGGCTAAGCTATGTTTGAGAACAGATCGCCTCCTTGGTCTAGTGGTAAGCGCGTAAGCGTTACAACCGAGAGGTTCTGGGTTCGATTCCCGGTGGATATAAAAAAAACTCGATCTGGCGGGACATAGAAGGCTGATCACCTACTTGCCCCTAAAGAAAAAATCGATCAGTGAAACAGATGTGAAATGCATCAGCCCCATACCCCACTAGGGGACTTCACTTTATGTAGTATATAGGATAGGTAATCTACGAGTGCTCGACAAATAATAAATAAAGATTGGTGTGAAGAATATTCTAAGTTGGTTCAAGCGAAGCAATATATACCGCGATGCAAGTTAATTATTAAAGTATTATAATTATGGAAAATTTATATAATACACTATTTACAATGTAATTGAATCGAAACATTAGAAAATGACATTAAAATTAAAATTCACGATATTTATATACAAGTGATTACCATATAAATTAGGTATAATAATTTTGCACTCATTGCATTTATGCTATAACTAGCTGATGTCTAACGTGGTTAAAGAGACATACTTATGTAAATTCTTATCTATGGTATCAAATCCAATAGGAATTTTAGGTACAACAAATGTATGAGCAAGATCATCTGTCAATAAAAGTACCATAAAAACCTTATGTCCGTTTCTTAAAACGGGAATAAAATTTAAAAAAAGTTCAAAGCTTTTCAAAATTTGAACACAGTAAACACAATTTTTTTTTGTAACTACATATATACTTTTTTAAATAGACAAACTATTTAAGTAATTTTTATTCCTCTATTCGTACTGGCTAATCTATGTAGTATGTCATGTATGTATGTGAACAAATGGATGAATATACAATTTTTTTTACTTTCACGGGTAGACAGCGTTCTAGGGCGTACCTAGGTTTCAAATATACAACGATTGAATGTAAATTAAAACATTTTACCGCGCTATCACAGAAATGAGAGTAATATCAAACTATATATACCTATATACCAGGTATATATATATATACATATATATACTAGGTACTTGTATACTAAGTACTTAGCTTAAGTCAGAGAAAAGCGAGATTTTTTTCAAATGCAATTATTTTTGTTGCCAAAATATTTTCTGAGCAACAAAGCATTAGCAAGACAATCAGAAAACCGTAATGTAATTAAATGACGATATAAAATAGATTTTTTTAAAACAAAAATATGTTAATTTAATTATAATAACATTTATAACTGAAACATTCCAATATAACGGAGGAAACCCTGCTTAATGGAATGTAGATGTATAAATAATTATAAATTAATTATTATGACCATTACATTCTATTTGTTAGTTTTGCATCACTTAATTTACGCGTGTTATGTGCTTTTTAACCGACCTTCAAAAAAACCAAAAAGGAGGTTATCAATTCGACGTGTATTTTTTTTTTTTTTTTTTTTTTTTTTTTTTTTTTTTTTACCGATGTTCCGCTCGTACGTCGCCATTTGTAAACCGATTTGGATGAGTGAGGTGTCAAACGATAGGGTAACTCGTCGAAGTGGTCCCATTTTTTTTTAGAATTTTTACGATCAATAGTTTTCAGCATATTGAAAGAATAGTTTCACAATCGGACGAGAAATCGCTGAATTCCGCGCGACCATGTCGTGCTTATTTGCTTATAACTCTATGATTTATGAATCCTTATCGATGAATTAGATGTTATTCGATTTAAAATTAAATTTGCAACAAGAGAGAATAAAAATCAAGATAATTTGATTTATAGTTTTAGAGATATTGAGGTTATAAAATAAAAAATTGAAAAATCTTTAATTAGTTCGCTTTAGCAATAGAGATGTCCATGTTGTATTAAATATATACTAATTATAATAAATTGATTTAATTAAAACTCATATTTCCAAGCTTTTGACGGAATTTTATGATAATCTAAGCCATATATTTGATGTTATGGAGCAAAACTTGTCAACAGAGTAAAACATGTCCTTATTGTTTACGCGTCCAGTTTAGATCTCTATAGCTCGATGTAATGTCAGTTTATATCGATGACTTACATACCATTTTATAAAACATTAAAAGGATCATATATGATAGTAAAATCAATAAGGTAGAAGAAATACTTCTAGAGATAGAGAGAATATAGTTACTGAGTTCCTACGGGAAATCACAATGTGCGTTCACTTGCTTACTATAAAACACAATGAAAACTTATTTTATATGAACGATATTACTTAAATTTTTAGTATTAAACGATTCAGTTTTGCGTTTTCTTATTTTCATTAATTTGAAAATATTAAATTAAATTAATCAAATTAGTTTTTAGTGTATAAGGTAAGCGTAAAGTCAGAGCGTCCATGTTAGTTTCGTTTTGATGGTATGATAACCAACTATACGGTTTAGAAGAGCCACTCAAAAGTATAAAATAAATTAATTTTAAACAAAAAAATAAAACCGACCTCAAAACGCACTGAAAAGTAAAAAATAAATTTTGTATTATAAATGAACTTACTTTAAATAAGACGTAAATAGTGTTGATAAATAAAATTCATCTAAAATTCTACAAGGGCATAAAACTTTCATGTTATTTTTTGAAAGGCGGTGCCAAATATATAAATAAAGACTGAATTAATATTCCTGGACTTTAATAAAAAAAATAATTGAATGGCTTGGCGCCGCGTTTCAAAGAGCAACATGACAGTTTTATGCCCTTGTAGAATTTTAGATGAATTTTATTTATCAACACTATTTACGTCTTATTTAAAGTAAGTTCATTTATAATACAAAATTTATTTTTTACTTTTCAGTGCGTTTTGAGGTCGGTTTTATTTTTTTGTTTAAAATTAATTTTTTTCATTTAAATGTAACAATAACACATTTTAAGAACATAACATTTTTTTAATGTAATGTTTTAACAAACAATAACACATTAAGTACCAAAATACACGTATTTTACGGGCGCGTAGATGTATGATGAATATTAATATCATAAATTAATTTAAATTGCCATAGTAGAAAAATAATATTTATTAAAAGAGTATTTTGTTTTGTTCAAGTACATTCCAGCAGAAAAAATATAGATTAATTTAAAATAATTTTAGGAATGCTATAAAACTTATATGAAAAAGTTTGTGATTGATGCTTGTTTGCTTTCATGCCTACTATATGGTTACCAGACTTGGTCTTTTACAAACAAAGTAAAAAGAAAAATATCAACTTTGCAACGAGAAATGGAAAGGAGTACTCTCGGTATTAGAAAAATACAGAAGTATAGAAGTAGAAAAAAACTTACTGGCGCACTCCAATAAGCACTCAAACTAAAATGGCAGTAGGCTGCCATATTTTAAGATGCAGAACAAAAGATTGACAACGTGGACTCCTCAAGGGAAGGGACCGGATGGAAAAAAAAACAGGGTTGGCCAATAGTGGGCTGATGACATTAAACAGAAAGCGGGTGTAGAACGGATGAATGTAGGAAGAGATAGAAAACAACGAAAAATTATGGAGAAGGCTTTTACCTGACAGACATCGTAATTTCATATACTAAAAATAAATATGTATTATCTAATGTAATATATAATATTATATCTGTATTTAAGTAGTTTTCAGTTTATTAAAAATTTCGGATTACTATTACTAATTGTTTGTACGAAATTCTAGTTTTTATTATTATAATTACGTAAAATAAGTGAAGTCCCGTGTCCCCTAGTGGGGTATGGGGCAGATGCATTTCACATCTGTTTCACTGATCGGTTTTTTCTTTTAGGGGCAAGTAGGTGATCAGCCTTCTATGTCCTGCCAGACCGAGTTTTTTTTAATTATCTCCACCGGGAATCGAACCCAGGACCTCTCGGTTGTAACGCTTACGCGCTTACCACTAGACCAAGGAGGCGGTCAATTACGTAAAATGGACCTCTAAAATTATATTAAATTAATGTTATATTATTTTAAATCCTTCTGAATAAAAACAAAGTTTAAAAATATTATTCTTATAGTCTTTATTTTTTTATGGTAAGATTAATTTATTTTCAATACTCACCGTTCATTGTGAAAATCCGAATCGACACAAAAATCACAGTCTATCACGCTTAATCACTGCGTACACGAAATGAGCACGCGTTGGAGCTGATTCCGTGCGCGCGACCCAATACTAAGTGCCCGTGTGTTCGCATCGCAGACCTATATTAAAGAGCACTTCAAGAATTTTACGCTACGTCACAAGTCTATATTCGTAGACCGCACTTTTTTACATTGTCATAAAGTCAACATTTAAACAAGAAAAAAATTAACTTTGCATTTACATTAATAATTTATTTTATTAACGATCAGCATTTCACAAGCAATATTAACATCGCCAATAGCTTTATTAGGCACTCACCGTGATTTTAAATGTGCAAGTAATTGCCAACTTCCTTCGACACTCACCTTTTCTTTGGATATTTAATGCAGCAGAGCGGAAGGGAAACAAAATAAATGCTTTGTGTAATAACATACAAGGCTCTCCTTTCTCTGATACATTTATCTGCTCATGCTTCATAGGTAGTATGGGACGGGATGATTTATTTTTATTTTTTTTTAACATAAAGAATTTTTATTTAATTACCCAATGACATAATAATAAATATTCTTATCGGTTTTTAACATAATTTATTTCACAGTACACATTTTAACACGAAAATTGAAATTTTTCGTATTTTACCATGTCATCATTTGACTTTCTCACTACTGTCGGTGAAATAAACAAAATGTATTTCAGCTACCACCGGTTTGAAAATCATGCTCTATCGAAAATAATTAGCAAAAGACTCGGTAAGTAGTTACTCTTTTCAACAGTTGTTACATAATTTGAAATAAATCTAACATAAGCAAATTTTCTGTTATTTTAGCTCCTACTCTTTTCTCAAGATTGTACCTGAGAGAATCATGTCTGGACATATATGTCATAATCGCGTAGTCAATAGTACATTGGACATCAAGCGGAGAAAGTTACCCCTTCTAACCGAAGTTGGAATCACACTGTCTTCCTAGTGATACATAGTGCTTTAAACAGTTACTAGCGACCAGCCACGGATTTGCACGGGTATAAAACATATATAAAAACCTTCCTCTTTAATCATTCTATCAATTAAAAAAAACCGCATCAAAATCCGTTGCGTGGTTTTAAAGATTTAAGCATACAAAGGATATAGGGAAAGAAAAAGCGACTTTGTTTTATACTATGTAGTGACTACACTTACGAGGAAACAAAGTACAATGAATTAAACCTTAAAGTTGCATTCAGACAGAAAAAGAACGCGCAGATGAAGAAAATAAGTTTATGTTAAAAACATTTTAAACGACAAGCTTTTTATATTGGCTAAGGTAAGTTTCTACGCCTTAAGACAAATCAAACGAGCCCAAACTAGACAGGGTTGTAATATTTTAATACAGAGTTCCCTTGGTCAGCCTTGGTCTGCCTCCACCGTCAGATCTTGGATATTTTTTAAGGCCAAAGTACTTGTCAAATGGGTTGCGTTGATTTATTATGGCCACTTTTCAGTCTCATCATCATCAGCTGTAGTATCATTTAAATGATTTACATGTGTATGCAACATTCAAGCTTACTTGAAAACAAGTGAAATGAGTCAAATTTAACTTGCAAGATTTGACCCAAACATACAAACAAACAAAAATTACAAGTTAAATAGAAACGCAAAAAATGCAATAATAACGCTTAAATAAAACGCAATTCGTATGCGCTATTTGCATTAAGTATTTCTTTTTTTTTCAATTTTATAAATATTAAAATAAATTGCAAAACGTATTTTCGGAGCAGGTACAGTAAAAAATATTTTTTCTTGAACCGACAGAGATAAGTCCTGAGAACACTATTATTAGTTATTATTTATACTAAATTTTTATGGTTTGATATATATATTTTTTTTTACTAATTTGTAACTCTTCGGTCTGGGTAATTAAATTTAATATGATATGAACGCTTTGTTGAAATACATTTTAAACAAAAGATTAATTATTTATATGAAAATTTATAATTATAAAAATAATTGTAAATTTTATAAGTGCTCGTTGAAATCATAATATCAATACGTGAAGCAAAAACTTTGTACACCTTTTTACGAAAATTGCGCGAGCGGATGACCGTGAAATTTGCCACAGTTAAAGTTTATATGGAGAAGTGCATAAAGCTATTTTTTAAAAAAAAAATGTATTAGAAATATATTAAATTAATTTAAGTAAACATTACTGCTTGGATGACACAGCATATACATGAATTATTATGAATAATATACATGAATTACTCTTGAATTGTGATCGAATTTCGACCAAAGGGCAACTTGTATAATTTTTAAGTCGTGGAAAACTTTGAAAACTTTAATATAAGAGGTTATAATTACCGCACCTCGGACACACTACATGTCAAAAAAAATCTTTGTCGTTTATTTTTGCATTGGTTTTGCAATTGTGTCAAGTTAGACTTGTTTTCATGGTTAAGCGTTTAGAAAGATAGTTTCAAAAGAAATAATGAAGTTTTGCCACATTTTGTTTACAACTTTGTGGCCATGGAATTTTATAGATTTTATTTATAATTATAAAAATTCTATTTGCGATGCGAAGCGATAATTGGAATTACTGTTTCTATAGATTTTTATTGTCTGCAGAATTCGCCTCTGCAGCGTAGACCTATCCCAAAGTTACTTATATCTGTGTCTTGCTTTCCAGTTTCGACCACACATTTAACTGATGTCTCTCCATATGGTCGCACTTTTTGGAGTAAAGTATGGTGGTATGAAATTATGTTATAAATTTCACTAATCGCATAGATATAAAATATTATAATATGTATTTGTTTTAAAATTCGGGTCATTACGGGCTACTTAAAAACAAAAGTACCTATTGGAAATTTTCAAAACGAACTTAACGAACAAAAAATAAAATAAAAATAAAAAATATATTTATTTCTAAGTAAAATGTTTTCATTATTGGACAAGTCCACACACACATTGGAAATAACTACCAATTTTCATAGTATAATTCTGTAAACTCTGGGGGTGTGGAGAGAGACGTTTTTTACGTCTGTAACTGATTGTTTTCTTTACGAACCTACTCGTAGGACCTCCAACATAACATGCATATGCGTGAACCATTTTGTCATGGAGGCGATAAAAGTGAAAATGGCAATGGTTATACCATTATTCTTTTCAATCTTAAGTTATGTAAACAATTGGGGCAACGCATATACATTGCTATGATCTTAGAGTAAGTAGCTGAAGCACTTGTGTTATGGTGATTACAAACAACGAGGGTACCACAATAAATACTTAAGTTTATAAACAACCAAGACTCGGAAAGAAATATTGTTGCTCATCACACAAATAAATGCACCTACCGGGATTCGAACCTGTGACCTTTTGGGCGCAGAAGGCAGGAGCACTACCTATTGCGCCAACCAGCCGTCAGTTATAAATAAACCGGTAAAACAATATCAGGCCTATTTCCCGTGACATTACAGTTTAAACGAAAGAATTGCGTCAACTATCTTTAAACAGCAAAGTGAGTTGTTTCACAAGATGTCTTTACAAAGATTACTTTAATGAACGTAAAATATCGACATTATTATTAACGTAAATATGAACTTTTATGAACTTTCATGGCTACTAATTCTCAAGTCTCACAAGGAATACTTTTAGATTTCTAATTTTAAGGATACGGTTTCGGTTGGCGATGTAATTTTCACTAGGTACTCCATTTCTACTAATGATCTTATTTTATTTATATAAATATTTACAATTTAGATTGCCCATATTAAAACTGTTTTAATATAAATAGATTTTACAAGCCTTATAGCCTCATAGCCTGATATTCATATGTGGAAAATAAATATTTAACGAGAAATACTATTATAAAACATCATCAACTTTTTTATTTATCAATATGAAATAAAAGTATGAATAAATTAAAAAATAATAATAAGAAAGTATTGAATCGTAGTTAAAAAGTACCTAAGTTTTGAATCGTATTTTTAATTGTGACTTGACTCTCATCCATGTAGTCTATGATGTAGAAAAAAGCGTTCTTGCCTTATGTGCCGGCAACACACTCGCTTCCATTGGCAGCAATATTCAATTAACATCAGATTAGGCTCTGCCGCTTTATTTATGAAGGTTATTTATTATTTTAAAAGCATTCTTTTTACTAGTCATTTATTTGTTTCTCCGAGATTCAAACCAAGGACGTCCGGTGCAAAATATAGACACGCGAACCACTTCACAAGGAAGCATTATATATTATATTGTACGATCTGCGACCGCACATTTTCCTACGTTCTTTTTCTTGCCGCATTTAAATTAGTACGTGTTCTTACAAGCTGAATCGCGAGCAAGGGTGCAATCGTGCGCTTACTCGCCCATCATCCAAGCTATTCATTAAACTTTTTAACAGTCTTAAAATCAATCATTCTCTTTTTATAAAGGTGTACGGTCAAGCAAGGATCATACATATGCATGTTCATAAGCAATTGTATTTTACATAGTGATATTTAATATTTTTAGTAATATTACATTAAAATTTTGTGTCAAGAGCGTTTAACGGTTAAACAGTGGTTAAACTTTAACCATTGTTCACAATGTTGTTAATGTGTTTTTAGTTACGACTAAAACGCGCAGTTCTATTAAACAAAAGCCATGAAAATGTAAAAATTACATTTGTACTTAAACTGCAATGACAGAAGAGAATAGGATTTATTTTTTAAATAAATATAACAAAAAAGAAAATGGACTTCAAATTGTAACTCTAAAACTACTAAACAGATTTTGATGAAATTTAAATGGAACCACACATGAAGCTTTCAAAGAATAAAAGAATCAAAATCTGTACACCCAGTCGAAAGTTTTGATGTAACAAACAAAAAATACAGTCGAATGGAGAAACTCATCCTTTTTTGAAGTCGGTTAAAAATACAAAAGAACCAATACAGAGTTTTTCTTAACTTGCTGTTTAATGAAATAGGAAATTGTGTATTCAAATAGCATCCAGTATGATAGCTAATGAGTAGGTATCACTAAGACTAAGTTTATAAAAAATGTTTGAAGAACTGAAGTTAGACAGACGCTTAATAAAACTACTTTTTTTTAACTCCAGGTGAAAAAGGGAGGGAACAAGTTATACCTGGCATTGTATCTATTTGTCTGTGTATCGGAGTGTCTTTATATGGCATCGTTGCTTCTAAACAAATGGATTTCAATACGTTTTTGTTTAAAAGCCGAAGATATTGAAGTGGATTTATCTAATTTATGAAAACCTTATTCGTCGGTATTTTTCAATTATCTTCAATTTATTAACACCATTGAGCCATATAGGCAATTCTCATTCAGGACCAACAGACAAACGAATTGTTCCGGGTCAAAATTAATCTAAAACTCTCATTCCTATCATTCTTATAATAAACAATAAAAACCATTTTATACCTGTATTTTTTCCAATTAAATAACTTAAGTACGTAAATTTGACATAGCATAACAACCTACAACTTATTAAAGATTGATAAAATCTTATATTTATTAATCTTTATTATGTAGGTTAAAGGAATAAATTATTATTCTAATGTAGTAGTTGTAAGTAGAAGTAACGATATAAGTAAGAAGCGAATAAATATTCTGCAAAAAATAACCACTTTAAATTAATTTTATTTTGTTGTGAGATTGCCACTAATGTTCAATAAAGAGAAAACAGTCTTCTTCAATTTAATATAAATAAATAATTTATTTTAGGACAATTCATTTTAAACGGTGGTGAGGAAAAATAAAATCCTCTTTTTTGTCTATATAAACTGTCAAAATCAAAAAAGTTTTTGACAGAACGAATTGTGTCAGGTCAGCGATGTCATAAAAAAAATATTTTTTATCTGTGCCATCTATATAGTGCAATACGCAACTACATCGTTGTTAATTTATACTTCATTCTTGGATGTTCTTTGATGAAATTTTTAAACATTCCAAACAAAAATTATAGATGGCACTCTTTGGTATATAGACTATACTAAAATTGTATAGAGAAAATTTTAATATGAATAAATTCAAAAACTATTCGATGGATATAAAAGTTCATTTACTCTTTCTGAGTGGCGATATGTTTATGCCCACCCAGTCTATGGCCCAGGGCAATGACTCTCAATCAACTAGTTATATAAAAATTTATTATGAAATATACTGGCTTACATTAAAAAAGCTGAGCATATTTAAACATATTTAATTTATTTTCTTGTCGAGGAAACGGTTATGTATTCACATCAAAGATTTTTCAAATTAATTTCTCTGCCGATCTTTGATAGTCCGTAACCTTCCACGGACTATCGAAAATTTTAAATGAAATGCTACATACTTATGTATAGATTTTTTCCAAACGCTAGCAAGATTAATAGGACAAGCTCAACCCCCGACCTCGACTCTCGTTTGTAACGCCTGCGTATCGCTTCATTTATGCCGACACTCCATAATTCACCGAGCAATTTGTAGATCCACCTTGTCAATCTTTATGAGATGAGAAATTTGCAAATACTGAATTTTCTTACGAGATTCATTTTTATTACTCGTATTTCTTTGTTAATAAAATTAAAACCTTTCCTTTCATACGTATTTTTCCTAAAAGAAGTTTCTAGATGATTTATAAACTTTTAAGAACTTACTGCCTTTATGTGAATTTTCTATAATATCTATCAAAAAAAAAAAAAAAATTATCTAAGAGGCCTATTATATTTTAACCTTATTTTTTTGCATAAAATGGTCAATGTTGACTCTTTTACTCTCTAAAACTGAAAGGTTTTAAAAAAATTGAAATATAGAATATTAGAAAATAGTTATCAATTTATTCCAAAGCGGCCTCGCTTTTTGCAATATGATCGTGGACTTAGAATTAGTGGAGTACGTTAACAAAATGAAATACATGTTATAATCTCCATTAAATAGTACTATAGTTCCTAGCGGCCCCCAAGTTTTTAGAAATAAAATCCCAATCATAATCATAAAATTACAAAAAAAAAACGCTCAGATTAAACAGACAATTGTTTTTTTATGTATAGTTTTACGTAAAATTTATACCTTAATATTTGTTAGTTTATAACCGAGAAATATTGAAAATTGTTGTAAAAAAAATTATTTTAAATTATTGCATAACGAAATTACAAATGGTGAATTATTACAGAAATGATGCGTGTCAGTTCTGTAAAAGGGCAGTTGTATGAGAGTTGTATCTGTCAACGCAACTTTGTAGGTAATCTTCTTATTTATAAAATTCTCGTGTCACAATGTTAGTTACCTTACTCCTCCGAAACGGCTTTACTGATTTTTACCAAATTTTATATGCATATTCAGTAGGTCTGAGAATCGGCTTTTATCTATTTTTCATACCCCTAAGTGATAAGGGTAGCCCACCCCAAAAATTAATATGGCAAAACATTTTTTGCCGGGTCAGCTAGTAGGTCTCTAAAATATTATTACATAAGCGAAAGTCAACATATGAAGCTCTGCATCAGATTCACATTTGATATTTGCATGCTTTTAATTAATTAATTTCGTGTTTTTTTAAATTTTGCGAAGAATATATTATTTATTAGAGTAAAGGAAAATAAATTTCTTAATTTTGCATCGCCCTGGAAGCTTTTGATACAAAACTATTATTGTCCACATTTCATAGCGCAAACTAACCTGTTAGGTACAATGTTAGTTACTTGGTTTTAGAATTAAACTTAGTTTAATTATTATATACTGTCCTAATTCACTGCATCATGAACAGTTATAAGTTGTTGATGTTACTCAAATATGTTTGATGTAATTATGACCTGCTCCCTTATTCTGCAAACTTTTGTCTCGCTATCTATGTAAAGCGTTTTTGAGGTTTGTTTTAAATAAAAAGTCGTATGTAATATAAGATGTTCTCTGACGTTTTTGTAAATGTTCTATTGATGTTTGTGTAATGTGGCAAAACCAAATAGATTAACTGTGAGAACTTCTGAGAACAACATCCTATAATACACTCAAATTTTAATAATTGTGAGAGCAATCGACACATCCCATATACCAGGAAAGTTTGCCAGCTAGCCATGATTGTTTTGGACATACAATAAATATTTAAAAAAGAGTATGTATCAATTGTATTATAAATCCAAAATATTGTCTATTCCTAACCATTAAGAAGTCTTGGGATGTTTTCTAAAGTCGTTAAAGAATTCTTTATTCGTATAAAATTATAATATTATGAACATGAATTACGAGTAAGTCTAAATTATTGGATATTAAAGAATGCACCGAGATCTTAGAAGAACCGTCAAGTAATTTAGCCGTGTTTTATTTTTCACACTATGTTTACAAAGTATAGAATGGATTCATTGAAGATTCAACTTTCTCGTGTCAAAATGATACAACAAAACGATGCTATCAAGAAAAAGAGGACCTAAGAAAAGAACATAAAAAAAATAAAAATGACAGAAAGAGTTACGCTACAGACTACAGTTGAACAGTACTATGAAGTAGACAAAATAGTGCGAAGAAAAGTAAAGACGAATATTTAACTCCGATGAAAGTTTTACGTGCAAAACTTTAGACTAAAAGTTAGTCTGCATTTAGTCGCCTTACTGCTTTGAGTGGCCACAAAAGAGGCGATATAGGTGATTGGTTTCTAAAAAGTATGTGGGTACATCAAGTTAAAAATCATTTACTTACTTATGTATATGATCGCTAATGAATGCCATTTATGTTTAAGAAATCTGAAATGTGAGAAGAATCGCCAAGAAATTCACTGGTGCCTAGAAAAAATATAAGACTTAGACCTAGATATTTATTTAATTTTTTTGTCATTATTTTCTTTACAGTAAGTGATCAGCCTTCCACACAACACGCGTTGAATGTCAAACGAGTGACTAATGTAGCTACAGAGTGACTAATGTACTTACCTGTCTGTTATATTAGTTCTGATGAAGAAAGCCTTAAGAAATTAAGAGTTGTTGAAATGAAGAGAATAACTAAGATTAACCCTTAAACAACAATTTTTACATCAAACTCGAATTTAGTGACCTTTTGTAAAATATGTGAATAATATTGAGTCAAAAAGACAAGGATCCAAGAAAGCTGTCGACAAGCTTAACTCAAGGTTTCATATTTGAGAAGGGAAAATATAATACGCTATACGGTCATTGTTATTTTGAAGCTATTGTTGTTCGTAGTTTTTTGATTTGGGATTCAAGAAAAGTATCGTTGACATAAGCTCAAACTCACGGACCGCATACGTCTTTACTTTGATCAAAGTCGACTTTCCATCAAAATTAAACTTTAATATTAATAATTAATTGCTTTATTTTGGTACTTTATGTTGACCATGATAACCCTTTTCGTAGAAAAACTGAATAAATGTTTATGGATCAAAAAGGCTAAATTTTGACTTTCGTAAAAGGACAAATCTATTAGCAAACCATTTATTAACATCGATTGAGGCACGTGCAAGCATAAGAATGTATGCATACAGAACGACATATGCACCTCTTTAAGCTTCGCCACAGTCGGGAAAATGCTGACATTGAAAAAAATAGATCACGAAAATCTTGGCCGTTAGATGTATTGGGCTTATTGCGCGCATTTATATGCATTGGCTGTTTGTACACGGTCCGGCTCATAACTTATGTTGACACACGATCCGTCAAACAATTCCGTAGCTACAATGTTTGATAGGGTAAAGCTTTATTCAATACTCATAATAACGATCGAGCTGTTATTAGTAAATCTTTGTCAACAATGTTTCTGGTTTTACAAAGATTAATTACAAAATTGTATATGACTGTGCAATTTGAACATAAGAAACACGTCGTCAATGCATTTTGTTTAACTTCGCGGGGAAATAAAAATGTCTAATTTCTAAAAGCCGTTTAAAAAATGTTCAGTCATAGTCAAAATGCATAAAGATAAACATAAAAATGAACGATTATGAGTGAACACATTTGCAATTTAAAATAACTTAAAATAGTATATGGGATCACCTCTGAAAGAGCCAAACCAAGAGACCATGGGCGTATCCGAGGGGAGCAGGGAGGGGCAGCTACCACCCTGGAAATCTCGCAAAACATGTATGAACTCGCCTAATTACTAATCAAAGTGTAAACGGGGCCTTATGCTCTAACTTTTAAATTAAAATAAACCGCGCATTAGACAAAATGTACGGTGTAATTGTCAAAAACACATTGTAAATTTACTTTTATTTATTTAACTACCTATAAAGCAGGATCATTTAAGGCTGTTTGTCCTACACACTAAACTACATATACCCAATGTTTCTGTTTGTTTTTTTTTAAATTTAAGTAGATGTGTTTGTGTAGTGTGTATGACAAAAAAGACGCAGATGATCCGACCTAAAAAATCTGACTTGCCCCCCCTCTAGGCCAGAAGCTGGAGTCCATGCAAGAGACTATTATGTAATAATATTAATAATTACTATATGATTTTTGTGATAATTTTTTCTCAATCGCTTAAAAAACTTAAAAAATAACTCATTAAATCTAACATAATAACTAAGCAGTTTTAATAAAGTAAGAACTGATATGACACGTACCTATTAATAGTAAAGTCTGTAAAATCTCATTTTATAGATGTATCTTATTAATTAAATAAATTTTCCATGTCTCTGAATAAGACTTTAAAATGAATGGTTAATTAAATTCTAGCGCGTCTAATTAATTCCGCGACATCAAATACAAAGCATTCAAGAATTAATGATAACTAAGTACCAAGACGAGGAAGTTCAAATACACACCTCACTATGACTTTATTTTGATAAAAGATGAATTTCAAAAGAAAATACTATTTAAAAATCTAAGTTCCTACTATAAATCTTTTTTTGACCTAGTCTATTTTTGTAGTTAATTAAAAATCTATACAGATAAATAAAATTAGAGTGTCTGTTTGTGATATTAAAATGGTATGGATGTATACATGGTACATATAATCAAATAACATTTTTTACATTATTTGTCTGTCTGTCTAATCGTTCCGGCTAATCTCTGAAACGGTTGGACTTATTTGGATAGGCAGATAATATTTTTCATTGGTAGATGGCTGATGTAATAGGGAGTAACTTAGGCTACTTTTATTTTCTGAATTAATTTAATTAAATAATAAAAAATAAGTATTCCGCGCGAACGAAGCACATAATAAATACCTATTATTATTTTGCTGATAGCTATTTTACTCTTGTTATAGGGTATATAACATCACGTTACAATGAAATTAACACGGGTGAAATCGCCGGGCACAGCTAATTATAAATAAATACCTAATTTTTTCATTCATATAACTTTATTGTCAGGGTGGGCGTAGTGTGAATATAATCTTTACGGCCCAGAATAAAAAGTAACTCGAGAAGACAATAATAATTAGTAGCATTTATTATGTATCTATCTTTTTCACAAATAGTTTGAATATTATGTATTGTATGACAGAACCGCCTCTGTAGTTAGAGTATGTGTATGTAAGTCATGTATTACGTAGAAGTTTGGGTTCGATTACAGGGAAAACAAAAACAATGGTTCAGTTTGAATGGCACAAAAGCCTATAAATAAAATTAGGTAATCATTAGTGTAGTTTATTTTCATAATTAGAAGATTTTATAGCCTATAAAAAATCAATAATCGTTGAAACAAACGCAGGAATGTGTCTGTCCCAAAACTAACTCGGGGTTACGGGACTTCACACAAATGATAAAACAATGGCTCTAATAAATTGTTACACTAAGCAAAAAACTACTAACGAGAGACTATTAGGAAAAGCTCGTTTTTTCCACTCCAAGAAGATTATCACGACATTGAATCATTAGTCATGTCATTGCGGTCTACAACTATTAATAACAGACAATCTTTTCATCTGTTTCAGGGAAAATATTTCAATAGAATTTCAATATTGAATTATACTGTTCTTTGAAGATAGACTTATTGTACCATATCGTACACAATAAATCCCAAGTACGAACAAACTACGCCGCGACAAATTGTATTATTCCAAAATTGTTCGATTATGAAATACCATTCTAATTATCATTCACTGCCAAATCCGTTAAAATCGACCATAATAAAATTTCATAATCTATTGAATCTTATATATAAAATTCTCGTGTCGCAATGTTAGTTACCTTACTCCTCCGAAACGGCTTTACTGATTTTTATCAAATTTTATATGCATATTCAGTAGGTAGGAGAATCGGCTACTATCTATTTTTCATACCCCTAAGTGATAAGGGAAGCCAACCCCAAAAATTAATATGGCAAAACAACGTTTGCCGGGTCAGCTAGTATCTTCTAAAATAATAATAATGAAAGAATCAGCACACATTTCTAATGTACCTACGAATATATTTATATTTGGATCTTAATTGGAGACATTTCAGTATATCGTTGGGGTCTTCTTCTGGAAAAAGTAGAGCTTAATACTGGTGTTGCACCACCCTCCAACATAGCATGCTATAGATACACAATTACAGATATAACATAGAAATTTTTTTGGAAGACTGATAAATACAATTAACGCCT
Source organism: Aporia crataegi (assembly GCA_912999735.1). Classification (NCBI taxonomy): domain Eukaryota; kingdom Metazoa; phylum Arthropoda; class Insecta; order Lepidoptera; family Pieridae; genus Aporia; species Aporia crataegi. The sequence goes on from OU538742.1 coordinate 3,434,099, forward strand.
TCCAATAATGCCTTTTCAAAGTGTAGATATCCGAGGCAGGCCTTTGATTGATGTTGTACTAACCGATAATCACGCCTGAGCTATGATAAATCACTTTCCTTCTTAATGACACTGTTCAAAATGACATACTATAAATTTCAAAATCTATCAGTAAATTAATGAAAAAGTGGAACAAAAGAAAAATGGAAATAACATTGCTAAACAACAATTCTAGCAATAACTTATCTTAGTAAATATATTACAGATAAGTATGTTGTAAAGAATTTATCTACAAGGGAACGGTCAGTTAGTCATAGAAAGTGAGTTTGCCTGAAATAATTTTATGAATAAACTTCAGAGTGAATGATTATGAGCTGGGGTAATTTAAATATAGATAGGGCGTCTAACTGGTAGCAGGATAGATGGATCTCTGCGCCTTTTCATTTTATTAAATGATAACCTAAGCAGCTTTTTTTAGGCAACCGAACCATGATCATCCATGCCCACTAAGTAAATGCAGAAGCTCACAAAATGGTTACCGAGGAAAGCTTCTCATTAAAATATAGGTTTTATCCTTATAATATAAAGTGACCTAGCACTTTCAGCTAGTGCTATATATTTAAGAATTCAATACACACAGTATGTAAATAAAGTCCAATTTAATACGGACTACTTAATTCTAGGAACGAAGAATGAAAATCCTTTAATCTGCAGCGTATTTCCAACGTTTTATCGAATTAGCTTTAAGTACAGATTACGGAGTCAAAATTACTAGATAAATAGAGTTCGTGTTGTGGTCGGTCGTATTCTTTACTAACAAATAAATTACTATTAATTTCATTAATTAAGAAAACTCCTACTCGGGAAGTTTTCTAATCAGCTACGAATTGTCAAACGATGTAAATAGCTAAGATTTTTTTCCTATAAGAATTAAAAAAACTTATTAATTCAATTTAGAAACAAGTGAAGTAGAAGAAAATTCCAAAATCCCTCGACATATCATCAAAATTAAATAATATATAAGCCATCTCGATCGCGTCAGAACAAAAACCAAAAACACATAATTTGTTAAGGCTAGGACGCCATAGACATGCACAGGACACGTTAAACAAGGTTTACTTAAGTTTAGCTTCGTGACGTCATTCTTAACTTAATAAGGTACAATTGCATAACTTTAATTTTTATTTGTAATAAAGAAATGAATTTAACTGTCTTTATTGTCATATTATTTTGACTTTCATAATTTGAAACAGCTATTTTCAAATTATTTAAAATTTTCTAACTCACAGAGAATTCTCATTTTTATGTACAGAGAAAACTCCGTGAGAATTCACAAATATAAGACTATAAGTCTCATCTATAATATCTATGTTCATGTTATAATATTTTATCAAGCGTGCTGTCGATACCGGGTGGAGAAGTGGCCACTCGTTCAAAACTAATTTTAACCCGATTTACTGAGGATTGTGGATACTGTGAATTGTAAAGTAAATTAATAAGTTCCGCTTCAGGTATGCGATACGATATTGATTCGTCTTTGTACTCTTTTCTTTTTCATGCAGTAATGAAACTAAACAGCGGGATGTTTTTATAATGTTAATGTTTCTTTTTATATTTCTTTAATTAAAACTGTATAGTGTTAGAAACTGTATGGTAAATACTGTAACATTAGGTATATTAAATGCTAGTGTGTAAAGTTACTGTAATCATCAATACTCATGTGTATCATACGTCATGTGAATCGTACGACGTTTTTCAACACACTTGCGAATAAAAATAAATGAAAAATCAGTTTTATTTTGTAATCTATACAAAAAGTTTGACTTATGCGCATAAGTCAAACTTTTTGTGTTACGCATCCAAACATGACAAGCTTAAACTATACAGACTGCTTAAATAAAAATAAGAACGAGGTTGTTTACCTACAAAAAGTCATAAAATTTTATTTGAATGAAAAACTTATTTTAACATGGAGACAAGTTGAAATTGTTTATTTTAAACACGAAATTGCATGAAATAATGTAAGTCACTAATTTAACTATTGAACGCCAAAACCCAATGTGATTTTATTTCGTATTGGAACTCTTTTTTGGGAACAAAAGGTTTAACAAAAACGTTTCACTAGGTCGCACTAGTGTTTAGTGCGTAGAAATAATGAAAATGTCAGTTTGGTTACAAACGCCTTTATATAACTTAGTGTGGTTCGATAAGACTCGCTTTATGAGAAGGTTTGTTGAAAATACATGAGTAATTCCTATTAGACAAGTGTGACAGTGAGTGCATTGACATAACTTTAGTTAAGGTTTTTTTTTGACTAGTTTTGTTTTCCTCGCGATAACGAATCCGATTACCTACACGACCAAACACGACATAAAATGTAAATATAATTTTCAAAGCTGCTTACTTTTAATGGAGTATTAAGTATATGTTAACGTGTTTGCTTACTACATAAATAACGTCCGCGACTGACTGCTCCTATAGCCTTTATAGTTTTGGCAACGACGCTTGGAGTTAGTTTAAATGCCTACATCCCACAATTTAACAGACATGTTTAGGTATGTTAAGATTTGGCACCAATATGGCGATAATGCGCCAAGCTGCCTCTATATAAATCGTATATTTATCATTAATTTCTAAAGCTAATAAGAAACTGTATATAATTCCTACATTTAACCTGTTTTACTCTTTCTTAAACGAGAAGTTAGGTCCTCAAAAATGGACTTGCATGGTAGATTAATTTCATTATTCGGATAGACTTACAAAAACGATGTATGAATTTAAGTAATTTCAAAATCAATAAAATAACTTTATAAATTTCGAATCACCTCTATTTTTAATCCTTTTGGATGAAAAATAGACGGAAATTATTTTCAGAACTTTCCTTAAACTATGGCGTAACAGTGGTTTGTAACTATGACGAACATAGCACTAAAATGTGTTAACTATTGTACATAATAAAAGAATATTATTAACCGACCTTCATAAAAACAAAACAAAAAGAATTTTAAACAATATTAATGCAAGCTCTGATAGTTCTTTTTAAATCTTAAGCGTTTGTGACATTTTAAAATTATGATTAGTTTGGATTATATGTTGGTGTAAACTGTGTGATTCATCCACATGGAATTTGATACAATAATATTCGCAATAACTAAAGCTGTTAATGTTTGACACGTAATTATAGACTAATGGAAGTTCATTAACCACATTCCATAACATTATCAATATTAATAATTCAAAAAATATTAATAAATGTTACTGTATAGCGTATTCATACATAATGGGAGGTTAATGATTTTGTCATAGTTTCATTTTAATTACCTTCATAACATAGATAGCTAAATAACGCTCAGTTATGCATTTTGCGGCACGTTACATTTAAGAAGCGTCACAAAGCTGACCATCTACTTGTAACTTGCCTGTAAAGAAAATTGCACATGCTCCTAGAGACAAATTTGGACAGCTTCTATTATACATTTTTTAGTGTTCATAGTGAGAATTCATATAAATATCATCTTTGTGTTAACTTATAATAAAATATATTTTACACCAACATCTTTTAATATGTACTTTACTACATAATTTACATAAGCGCCTGAGTGGCCAAGTGGTTCAAGCATCTCTGCTGAAGGTCCTGAATTCAACTCTCGAGGAAAGATATAAATGTTCCCGTTGGGAAGGCACTGGAGGCCAATCATCATACTTGACTTCAAAGGAAATAATCAGTTAAACAGAAGAAATGTATCTGTCTCATACCGCATACGTTATGGGATTTCAACTTTAAACAACACAAACACAAATTTGAGGATAAAATTCCTTTGAGTTATCATCCAATTCGGATAATACTGATGTTTCTAGAGCAACGATAATCCAGTTATAAAAATGAAAACTCCAAGAAAATGTCTTCTATTATTCTTACCAAGGACGCGTTAACATTTTCACAGTAAAATTATAAAGTTTGTAAAATAAAATATTATCATTTAATTTGATACTCAACTACCAATAGTAAGAAGTTTATTCAGCATTCATTAAGCTTAATTTATTGTTCCAATTTTATTTTTATTCTGTAAGTAGCTTTATCAAATTTCAGATATTAATTTAATTGAAAGCTTAAATCGTAGCGTGAAAAGCTTTAATCTAAAAACTCTTTAATATGAAAATAAAAATGACAAAAATATTTTAATTTTATTAACCCGTTTTCTATTGAACGGGTTAATAAAAAAGTTATCCAACTCTTGAGATTAGAACTGGTAGAAAATATTTCAAAAGAATAAAATTTTAGAACCGAATGCTTTCAAGTATAAGGCTAAGCACTCACGGAGCGGTTTTCGTCCGCTTTCGTTGCGGTTGCGGGCCCGCACCTTCTGTAGAGTACAGATATATATATATAAATAATTAAGGCAAATGTCACGACGCATTTTTGCGATTGTTTGCGATTTCCGCTACACCTACGGTGGGCAACTTGTATGATCGCGCGGGCTACTGTCGAACGCAGCCTTGGCAGATTTCGCCCGCGCACTCTGCTGTTGTTTGGCGGCTTATATTCGCATATTAGCATATGGTAAAAGCCGCGGCGGCTGCGTAACCGCACATAACTGCGGTCTCGTGAGTTTTGAAATAGTGTTATTTCTGTCATCATGGCGGAAGCGGATGAAAACCGCTCCGTCAGTTCTATAAAAATATTACTATTTCAAATGCCATTCAAACATACACATTTCTTTTAATGTTACATAAACATAGAAAATATATTAAGTAGTTATATGTACTGAAAAAATATTCTTCTTGTAGCAATGAATATTGTTCAGTATATATTGTAGAAATTTTGTCGTAGTTAACTTTTAAACTTTTAAGTTAAAAAATACACACAAAACAGTACCGTCATTAAAAAAAACAATATGTCTATTTTAACATAATGTTTTTTAAGTGGCAACCAAATTTTTTTTTTATTTCTCCGTATCAAAATGAGTGGTGTTTTACACACAATTTTGATTTTGAGACGCATATATATACTTTACAATGGTCATAGGACGATGGTTGAGTATATAAAAATATAAATCAATTGTTAGTTTCTACCAAAACTTTGACATATGAAACGTCAAAGCCTTCACGAAACAAACTTTTTTCTCTTTTTTGATGCTAGAATGAAGAGGGACGAATTGACGGTTAGTACATAGTACAAAAAAGTGTATACGATACACTAAAAACGTTGTTAACTGTTACTACCTTTGTAGGAAAGAAATATTAGATAAAATGCTAACTAATATTTGGCAGTTTTTTAAGCAAACCTACATCATTTCAAGTGACACAATTGTTATCGTGTAACAAATTTTCGTTAAATTTAGAAATAGCTTTAGCTATAGACTTTTACCTTCCTTGAATAATTTATCTATATATATATCTTTGAAAAATATCTTTATATCAATTTAAAAATAAACTTTTAGTACCGCATCACTGTCACTGTTATTTCTTGTATATCTATAAAGTGTGAAAATTTTAAATATTCCATTCACGTATTAGCGCCATCTGCGCTCCTACATAGATTTTCTCATACAGGGAAACTCTTTGTGGAAAAAGTTGAGTTACTTGTGACGTTGTTATCCAATTCCCTTAGATTGTATATGTTTATGGGATCGGAAAAAATACGCTCATGTTTAGTGTCTGTATGAGCAATTGAAACGCTAGAATAATAATAAAACATTTATTTAATTTAAACAACTCTTGTTTTATAAATTTTTTAAATTGATTCATTGCTTTCTCCTTGTATATCTTGATTTAATCTGAAAATACTCCTATGTAGATTATAGCGGTATTAAAATTTATAATTTGATTATTTTTAGATAAAATACTTTGTACCATTGTAATATAAGTAATACATTCTGAGACTCCAAAGACATTAAAGAAAAGTAAAGCGCCACAATTCAAATTTCCCAATAGATAAAAGTTTTAAGATATCGGCACAATTTGACATGTTGGAGTACGTTAGATATAAGGCACGTTCGGAAAGTTCAGTTCAATTTCACAAACTTAGCCTTTCATACAGACCATTCAATTGTCTAATGTGACTTCTTACTTTTAATGGACATGGATGTTTTAAATATATATATTTTCTTATAGATAAAAAAACGCCAGTGAAAATCTTAAGCGTTGCGAATTATCAAAACTGTTTTATAATATATCTCCTTTTAATAAGAAGCAAACTTAATGTTAAGTGTAGACTGATAGGTCTGGCGGTGTGGGTATAGACACCCAGGTGTATTGCAAGGTCCCCATTCGTTATTATTCTAGAAATTCAGAAGGAAGAAGTTAATACCCCAGAAGGGAACAGTCTGGGTACTCCAACGATGTAGTGGGTGCCAAGAAGTGCGTTAGAAAATTTGCGTGGTTATGGAATAACGAGCATCTATCTATTAATATTTTACTGACTTAATTAAATTCACTCTTGTATACTCAATTAAATGCAATTCAACTTTATATGCCTTTTGTGGCGCTACAGCCATTGTAGCCCGTTAAAGCCATTACAGGGCCTAAGTCTAGTCGAGCAAGAACTTCCAGTCGGTGTTTTACTGTGCTCTTTGCTTTCATGATTACAACGACTAGACAGTATCCAGTCGTTTTTGTCAGCTTTTCAGGGTTGCCTTTTAATAGTCTCCGCGGAAATCTTCTCTCTTCATCATATCTAAATTATTTACTTTGTTAAACGAATCGCTAAGATTTTCATGCCACAAATTGTATGAGGCATAAAAAAGGTTTTGTTTTTTATTTTAATTGATTCATTTATCTGATGTCAATCTGCTATTTTAGCCAGAGAGAACCAAACAATTAAAGATTATAAAAGTGAAGCAGCGGTTTAAGAATTATAAGTAAAGTTACAAATGTTTTCGTTTTAAAGAGATGAGGCATTTTACCAACTTAAAATATAGTCAAAAATATTAGTCGATAAATAAGAGCAATTTATCAAAATTTCTCTCAAATATTTCAAAATATGCAAAATAGTGCCAACTACATAACATGTTAACATACGAGCTTCATAAAACCTATTTTAGTTGTGTATAAAGGACGCTTGCCAAAAACGTTCGGCAATTATCATTTAAATTTAACTGCAACGATAAGACTTAATGGTAGCACTTAATTTCTTTTAAACTATTTTGAAGAATACTTAAAATGATTGTACGTAGCATATAATATTATAAACTACAAGTTTTTGTCCGTGACGTCATTGGGAAAACTATTTAACGGAACCTTTTCAAGACTTTAATTTCAGCCCAGTCATTGTCCGTAAAAGAGTAACAAATATCCACCCAAACTTTGCATTTATTACAAAAATAAAAACTCACATACGATCCAAAATTATTAATAATATGACGTCAATTCAGCTGTTGCGAACAATTTAATTTTCCTACTACTTAGCAATTTTTGAAATCACCTTAAATTTAGACTATAATTAATGTTAAATGCATGAACTCAAATCCTATTAATACTTCAACAAAAGAAACTAAAACAAAAAGTGCCTTCATTAAACACCTAAACGGGAACAAAGCAACGACTAAATTAAGTATTAACTGAAACAGACTGAGTTAATTATCACGCTTTGTTCTTGAAACAACTTATCCAAGTATTAACTTCTTTGCGGTTCGAGAACCCTGTTCTTGGGAAATTTTACAATAATATTGCGCGACGCTACGCCAATCAGTTACGTGCTACGATTTTGCAGACGCAACAATATTCATAGCGTTGCATCGTTCAACCATATTCTATAAAATACAAATATACATATAGTTGTGTTGTGTGTGTATTTTATATGTGTATTTTACATATATACATATAAAATTCTCGTATCACGTGTTTATAACCAAACTTCGAAATGGCTGGACCAATTTTTATGATTTTTTAAATATAGTATATATTAGTAATGTTCAACTCACTCGAAATAATTAAAACAACGTTTGCTCAGCTAATATATAAATGATATTTTCACGCCAATAAAACGGGCAACATTACAAAAAGGAATATTGTGGTGTTTGTAATAAAAACTACATTAGACGCCATTTTAAAAAAATCCATTCAAATGTCCTGTACTCGTTCTTTCTCGACTCCACGGCTCCATGATCCGCACTTTTGTTGCATTGCCAGCCTTTGAGATATTGGTTCGCACGCCGCTTAAAATTTTCGAGATCGTAGAAAAATGTGGCGAGCACAACCTAGTGGGCCTCCTTTATCCTCAATCACTCAGTGAAACACAGTACAAGTACCGTTTCAAGGGGGTATTCTAGGAGCATGATTGTTTCTTTTAAAATCTGAATATTTTAATATTTACTATTATTTATTTATATACAAAACTAGTTCCATCTGTGACTGTTACTCTGAAGAGAATAATACAATTGAAAGAAAAAAACATTAGTTGAAATCGTACAAACTTTCCAGCACAGTGCCGAACTGGGAAACGAAGGTCTGAAGTCATACCACAAGTTGTTTTTTATTTCACGAATAAATTTTTTTGACAAAAGTCAATCTTATTCTGTAGGTCAAGAGAAGGAAAATAGCACCCGTGTTGACTTTTTCAACTTTCTCTGTCTTTTTGTGCGCGCTAAATATTTACTGAGCAGAGGCCCATTCCCTATTCAAGAAAGGTCTCACCAAATATAATTAAGGAACGCCATATTTTATACTTTCATTTCCGTCTCGTGAGATTGAGTTAGATTATTTGAATTCACTGCTTCCGATTGCATTTATACTGCATTATATGACGCACATCATTAATTAAATTATAGTCATATTTTACATTAACTTTTAAATTAATAGCAACGTATTTCTACTGTACAGAATAACTGTACTGGACACAAATTATGAAACTAAATTTTATAAATGCGTATATGTTACTCTTTGTTTGTTACGCTTTCAAGCCTACTGCATGTAATGTGTACTATTATTTGATCAATAAAATTTGTACATATGATCAAGGGGTACAGAGAATCACAAAGGAACGTTCATTAAGAACTACATAAGGAATTACACTAACGCAAGTGAAGCAGCTAGTTTGTTATATTTTACGATTTTGTATTTGTTTGTCTGTTACACACTCACGCCAAAACTATTCAACTACATAAAGTTTTGTGCACGAAAAAAATGAAAAATAGTCACAATACATTTTATTAAAAAAAAAAATATTATTTTCCAGTTTCATATAGAAAAGAATAAAAATCACTGGGTATTTATTGCATTTGACACAAAGAAATCGCTCGATACACGACAAAGGATATCACAATATGGTCTTATCGTTTGCTCGCCTCTTGAAACCCGATGCTTTTATACGATTGAGATTTGAAAAGTGAAAATGGCTTGACGTCTGTAAAAATCGTTTGAGGATGAATTCTGGATTGCGCTGAAAATGGCTTTGTAACCGTTTTTCTAAGCACCTATTTTTTATTAAAAATCTAAAAAAAGTATATTGTTCAATAATATACGTAGATAAGAATGATCGATAAAAAAGTTTGATACAAATTTATAAAGGTGCAAGAATCTGATGAGTTCTTAACAATTAAAACCGTTTTTTTTTAATTTCGATAAGTCCAGAAAAGGTTTAATTTTAATTAATATTTTCGGCATTTGTATTACCTACATGTTTACACTCGAATCCTATGTTATTTGTAAATTCTATATAACCAACCTAGCAAGGTCAATGACATTATATTCGCTCTTAAATAATCTTATTTTCAACGCTTTCAAATCTAAGGGGAGAATGCTTTCTAATGTTAGAATATAGTAATAGAAATGCTCAATGGTTAGAATATATATTGTGAGTTCCATTGTAGACATTTGAATACTACACAAAAGAAAATTCCAACTTTGCTTTGTGGTCTTGACTTAATACATAAATTATAATAAATTCATGATATAATCAGTAATCACTTTCACGTAAGGTCCTGTGTTCGATTTCCAGTAAAAGGTTTCAGTTTTACTGGAAACAGACGTTGAAATATGTCTGCCCTCTCCCTCAACTACGGGTTTTCACATATTATGATATTCATTGAAAAAATAAATGATTTCTCGATCTTTTAATCTATTGATAATATTTTTAAAGAACAAAAATAAATAATTATTTTACTTGTTTAATAATATTATGTAAGTTTTCAGGAACCAAATAACACAAACTCTTTGTGAATCATTATATTAAACCTACGATTAGGTACATTTAAAATTATTAAATTGAAGTTGCTTCAGTGTGGTTTTTTTAAAAAATATACTCGGTCTACCTCCCTAGCTTGGTGACTAGGGTCATTGAGTTTTTTACGCCAGGCGGACCTTTATTTTCGGCCACCAGGCACTATCGAAGGCGCTCTCTATATCAAGTGAAATGAGTATAACTATTTTCTTTTGTTTCAGCTTTTGGCGTGTATAGTTCACTACGTTATAGAGAGCGTCCTCTGTGCTACGTTAGGGCATGAAACCATACTGGTTGGTACTTGTTCTGGGTACTAAATGCCATTTGAGTAGCTTTAGGAACCTTTTCTCGTATACTTTTCCCATTACTGGTATAAAATACTTATTTCATTAACAGTTGTCAACTTAATTGAACCACAAGTTTTATTCAAAATGTCAATTTGAAATTTCTCGTATGTACTGTATTAATATACAAATAACAAAACGCATAGAATCAACTCTAAACAATTTTGACAGAAGAAGAGAAGCGATTTCAAATAAAGGAGTAATAAGGTCGGTAGTAGTACTTATTAGACTGTCAAATCTGACCAACTAGACTATAAATGCTGCCTTAGTTGATCATTGCGGGGCGGGGTGGACTGCGCTGACTTGGTCGGTATGGTGGTGAGACTGTACGTGCCAGACAATTAACACCGTTGCAGGACGCACCAGCTTTTTTCCGAATACTTTTCCCGCACTGTGCATCGCCATCAGGCTCCGGTGCCTAGCTAAACGATTTCGCAAAACTTCACCGAAAAGCGACCTATTCGTCACGGGGGCGGGGAAACTGCTAGCTACATACAGGAAAATATTGGAGTCGAACCATTGAGTTTGGTTGGCGGTTCATGTGTGTTTTGTTTCTATGTTTTTTATGTTTTTTGGTATTTTTCATATTTTTTTACTTCTTGTTCTTGGCCTAGGGGCCGTAAATGTGTAAATAAATAAATAAATATTTTTTTTTTACATTTTAAATAGCAGGTAAGTCGCAAATTAAGAAACTTTGACGTAATATTCTGACTAAACTCACTACACTACGTTAGTGCTACGTACATTTGTGCTGTTGTGACGTTAAAGACTAAATCATGACCAAAAAGACGTTCCATTTTATACTTAATCCTATATTAAATAAAATTATATCCCACCCTGCACCAAGTTGTAGAGTTTTGTTGTAATTATTTAAGCGTTTTCAAAGTCAAAGTCACACTTCTATACCATTGTGGTTAATTATGGAGCATTTATCCATACTATACTTTAATTGATCTTTAAAGCCCATTACATCAAGGACACTAAGAATCCATTCCTTATAAGAGCTAAGCCGAGTGAAGATGTCTGGGGCACCTAAGGCGCAGGGGATTCCCCATGAGGTTAAGCCGACTTGTTCATTTTTCTCTGCACATACTAGAGGGCTGCCAGAGTCTCCCTAAAAAGTAAATCGTATATAAATACTATATTAATACAAAATTTTATTTGGTTAATAATATTAGCAGTATATCTATTGCTAAAATAATAAGCTTAAAGATTTATTGATAAGAAATATCTAACAAATAATCGGCGATATTCCACTGATTATACGATAATTTAATTGTGTGAAAACTGTTTTTAAACTGCATTAATTAAATAACTATTATTTTAATTTTATCAATAATGCTCATAATTTTTAAAAATATTTACTACCACACCTTACAAGTTCCTTGTCCAAAAGCCTTAAAAGCACATAGCTCAGCCTCTGAATATATAAAGGGAGGAATAAATCCAATCAACTCTTTGGCCACACGACGAGTTTCATTTAAACAATAGGAAGAGTTAACTGTTACCATCACAAGTTCTTCTAATTCTGTACTCAAGGGATCCTTAAGCTAAAACAGTTAAAGAAGAAGGGTTTGAGATAAGTGACACTAGCCAATCAGATAGAGTTTCTCCTTATAAGAATGACTATTGAATGCTTCTAAGAATAACTGTAGAATGCCGACCAAGCCTGCAGATTAAATTAGCTGTGAGTCTTTCCCCGCTCCTAATACCGAGTGGCACGAGCTAAGCAGGCCAGCACACGCACCTGTTAACAACAAGTTTGAACACGAAAGTAGACCCGAGTGTTCACAACATCATACGGCTGAACTAATCTGTCATTGTATTGTATTTCATCGTATCGAGGTTTTTTTATCGAGATTAAGAAAGTTGTGCACTTAAAATATTAGACGCGAAATATAAGAGAAGAAATTTCTACTCATATTATGTGAATATAAATGGAGTTTTCACTGTCAAATAATTTTGTAACAGAATCTGGCACAGTTCACAACTCAATTTTACTAATTAGAAAGTTTATGAAATTGAGCTCAAAAGATTGTTTAAGTTATGAACATCTTTGAAATTAGTAGATTTAAATAACTTGTACCTCTTTGTAGTCGAACCTCGGACGTTGAAACCTTTTTTTAAATGAGAACTTTAAATGATCAATTGGCTTTTTAAAATTTCAAGATGCATTTCTTTGAAAACTGAATCTTAATATTCTCAATAAATTCATTTCGTTCATTTTATATTCCATTAAGCGTTCATTACGGATGAGCTTTTTCTTCAATAGAAAGCATTTCTTTAAAATATGAATAATCGTGGCAAAAATAATAGTTTATTTTAGACTTCATAATAGAGATCATATAAGTATATATACTTAAGTTTTTAATTGGGTTATCCATGCTTTTCAGGAGTATTCTGTAAATCGCATAACCAAACTCAAGTCGACATCGCTGATTAGTCGATTCGTATTTGACCAAGGACCAAATGTAAGTTCACAAATTATTTCCACGATTAAAAAAATTGTCTGCTAACCGGCTTTTTAAAATCATATAAATCTTTTTAAATAGGCACTAAACTGAATAAAAACTAAAACGGTTAAATTAACCCTTTAAAATATTATTTATAATTCTTTTTAACTATACATAAACTTCTTAAATTGAATTTAACTATCTCATGGTGTAGAGAGTATTAAAGTCAGTTTCAATTTTCTCATAGCAAAAGGGGAAGACCAGAATAAAAAATAAATAAATAAATAATGGGGTAAAATGGGGTCTACTTGGCTCATATCTCTCAATTAACAATTATATATATGCTTTAAGTATAGAGACTGTTATTAGAAACAATTATTATAATTTATTAGTAGCTGTGTTCACGCCTTATACTAAGGAATATTTTTCAATAGCGTCTATGTTAAACAAATGTATGAAAATCTTTCAGCGCCCTTAGTGGTTTATTTTATACGCGCAAATTTACTTGGCCACTATGCGATTGACAGTGTTCCGATAGTGAAAATCTATCTAAAAACTTCGATAGTAATCGCATAGTTGACGTATAGCTCAGTAAAAACGCACAGCTTCTCTAGAATCTAATTATTAGCATTGTTTACTTACTCCTCCGCTTCCCCAACCATAAATAACAACATATTCTCCTTCACCAACGGGGTTAAAGTTTAATGTGACTCTCTCAACCCATAGAGAGAAGATGATGCTTGTGTTGGTTAGGAGGATGCCCAAGTCATTTTTAACAATATTCATTGTATAATTGGGATGTGTGTAATTTTTTATAATACTGTAGTTTTGTCCACTGCCATCTCTAATATTTGTTCCAACTGTAGCCATATAAGAGCTGAAATAATCGATGTTTATATATAACATCTAACTTGTATAGAAAAATTATCTCTTGAGGTCTTATGAACAGTAAATTCAAATTTAAAGCTAAGTTAACAAGAGAAGAAAAATCATACCTAATTAAGTTTCCATTTTTAAAAGCAGCAGTTATGCAGTGCGCTGCAGTAAGCAGATGTCTTTCTGTTAAGATAGAGCCTGCACATTGGAATCTTGAATCCACATCTCCATATGATAACATCGCTATCCATGGTACATAATCAGCTGAACTTCCTCCAGCGATTCGGAATGATAGTTGAGAATTTGATTTCGTGGCTGTGAAATTTAACTAACATTTTCAATGTGGTCGAGTCAAATTCTAGTCAAAAAAAGAATATATAATATATACCTAATGTATTTATTTTTTGTAGAAAACTTATAGTTTAATTTGATTTTACTATTTCTCGAAAATCTTTCAATAAAATAGATAAATAAATAACGAAAATAAAGATAAATTAATAAATATAGGTAAATTTACGCGAACATTTTTATTTCATTAAGAAGTAAAATCTATATTTTTGTAAGATTTGAAAAATTATTATTCTATAAAAAATATAAAAGGCAAGCCCAACTTAAATTAGAAAAAAAAAAATTGTGAAATGATTATTACTATACAAAATAATAATATAATCTAATATAAATTAGAAAAAAGCTAACCCATCGCCGAAATTAATACCAATATGAGAAGTAACATGTTGAAGACGTATTGAAAACACCAGAACTGAATACTTCAATCAATTATACTCAACTTTTATGGCTTTAATTTGCATTTGGAACACCTGATAATAAGTTAATGAAACATAAACATTCAAATTAAGTCTGCAACACTTATTTAATTAGATTATAGTCATTAAATGCTTTTATGTATCCTATAGTTTTATAGCTTGCATCAATAGAAATTAAGAAAAGGAGAGAAAAGGAGAGAAATTATTGTTGCCTCTGGAGCTTCTAATTTTCCAAATTGCTTTGAAAATAAATGTACGGTCTTTAAAAAACTAATTGTAAATATTATTTAATTATTTAAAATATTATCGATCAATTGAAAATAATACTATATTACATATTAGGTATGTAATTTAAATTATAATTATCATACTTATGACTTATTATATAGACAGTGCAAGTATAGACTATAGTATGTCAGGTTAAGAATTCCCCCAATCACGAATTAACTAATTAATCGATACAAATTATAAAAATATAAAAAGCGTATTGTTCAAAGTATATAAAATACACTTAAATTAAAAAATTAAATTTTGAGAATTTGGTAGTTAAGGTTGGTTTCAGAGCTGTGCGGGCCTCACGTACGAGATGCTATGGGTCATGTCACTCATGTGTCCATATGTGAGGCGCTTAGAACATAGTTTCATAGCGATAGGATTGGTCCGTATGCGACCTACCCAGCCTAAGTATTACTGAGTTCTGGCAAGAGCTTTGTTAATGACAGAGTATTGTAAAAATCTCGGGGCTGTTACAAAACTAGATTATTTAATGTATTTCACTGAAAGATTGCACAGATTTTAAGTGCATTATATAAAATCTTGGGTTAAGTTTTGTGAGAGAATGTGAAACCGAGACGAGGTAGCTTATTTAGTTTCTTAGTGATTACAGCGCTGTCGACCCTTGTCTCACGCTGTAAGCGATCACCTGACTTGAAATTGGAGAAATGTGGACTTTAACTAACCAAACAAGACTACATTCTGTGAAAAGAATTCAAATTGATTCTGTAACCACTTTTAAAAGAGACAGTGTTGACAACTTTTTTGGCTTGATTTTGAATTGAATATTGTTATAGCTAAACTTAGCTGTGGAGAGCTGTTCGTACCCCACATTAGCTCCTTCGAAACCAGGGAATACAAAAAATTAAATATTTTGCTTTGCAAGGCTACACTTCACATATGAAAAGTTTTGATAGGTAATATCATAAATGTACTCGTAAACCTTGTTCAATCGACATACGGTCCTGTTTTAGGTGGCAGCATCTATTCTATTTAGTATTTTAACGCGTTCTACGTCATTAAAACGGGTAGGTGTACACTTATTTAAAAGGTTTCAAGTTTATGATAGAGGCCAAAGTTTTCATCTATACGATGGAACTTATATAAGGCCATTCAAGGTCGATAATATTTCTGTAAGTCTTTAAATATAAAAATAAATCGCTGAATGTGTTGCTAAGCGCAAATCTCGAAAGCAGCTGAACCGATTTCGCTAATTCTTTTTTATAACATTTTCCTCATACATTTTCTGTGGAATGACGTTTTAGGTGACACATTATTCGGAACTTTGACGCGATACGAAGTTCGCGGGGTCTACTAGTTATCAATAAAATAGATGCAGGCTTCGGTTTTTACTTAAAAAATAATATCTTCATATCTAACAATGTATTCAGTAGCAACAAAGAACAGGAAATGGCACATTCAATGTGAATGATAATTAATGATCTTATTTCGGAGTAAGAGATTGATGAAACTCATAAGTAACAGAAAAGAAATAACGATGCCTCCGGAATTCGAAACAAAACATAAATTTACGTTTTTTGCTCTGATACGAATAACTACTGCCACTTATTTCCTATAATTATTAGTGCGTCAAGACAAGGATTCAAACAATAATAATATAAATGACGTAAAATCTTCATTGAAAAAATAAAGATTACGTGAGATGCTAGATATCTCACAAAGTAAAACGGTATTTTAATAAAATACATTGGTACGGGGTTGTCATTTATCACCATCTTGTGAAAAAACTCATTTTTCGGTTTTAAGTTACAGAACGTAAACTGTTTTAAGAGTACTGCTGTTGCTACGCAGAGTGCATCTGCACTTACAAAATTATTAAGTTAGGTGGTCGAGGTTACATAATCTAATAAAACTGCGTTATTAAAATAAAATAAATAAAATTTTAGAAATAGTATCCCGTGAAGAAATAAAGTATATCAAATAACGATTGACATAACACTTACCTAAGTGATTTTAACATATTAATAGGAATGTAATTTGTCTTGTTTAAACGCGTTTTAGTGTAGTAATGACAATATATTATGTTTTATTCTTAAATCGTTCATAGTTATGTTTCCATTTAGACGGCACACAATGCTGATTACGATATATGAATTAGACACAGAAATGTATCTGTCCCGTGCCAAGATTCAACTATTCGTCTAAATAAATATCTTGCAATTGAAAAATAACAGCATTCCCATCTTACTGAAATAAAATTACAAATTTAGATTATATCAAGACAAGTAGATTAAAAAAGTTTATCAGTATAAAATTTCGCTTATTTTGATAGAATAAAGTCTTGATTGAATTAAAAATTTATGGTGATACCGTGGATAAAGTGTCTGTCTGGAAAGCTAGAACATTCGAGACGGCGACATTCTTTATATTATAAAAGATTGACTTCTTGAAAGTGGGTGGTTCGTTTGAAGTTAAGCGTGAAGTCCTCTAATCTCTGGAACAAGTCTGAGACTGTTAAATTTTTCATAACAGGCAAGTAATAAATGATTTTCTGTACCTTTAAGTTTTTTTATAAACATGGTTATTCATAACGAATGGAAATTTTATAATTAGGATTTGTATCAATTTAGATTTTCATTAGTATTATTTGTATGTTGGAAAGTTTTCTCGCAAAACTCAATTAGTGAATTTGATTGTTGTGCTCGAAAGTTAAATATTAATTAAATTGTAGGTTATACTTTTATACTTCCGAAATGTGTTTTCAAATCACTGTGAAGTCCTGCTTTACTAAGAATGTTTTTCTATATGGAAAATCTGAATTATGCTTCTATTGTGAAGACTGCCAATGGTTTTTGTTATTGCAGAACTTGATGACGTTAAATACTTTTTTAAAGTTCAACGAACTTTAATAAATACCTAGATCTCAGTTTATACACGTTTTGTTATTCAATGAGAGAGGATTACTTTGTGATGTTTTCGTACGGTTAAACAGCTGATAAATATGTATCAGTGGCAAAGTTTATTTTGCGCTGTCTAGGGCTGTCTTGTCAAAAAAAAAAATCAAGTTTCAACACCTTCTCTAAAGTACTATTAATATAAAAATCAATCATTATTTTAATGTCTCTGGTAATTTTGAAAATTTTAAATATCCTAGCGCCTGGTTTAAAAAGTTAGCAATGTTGTTACAGTGGATTGTATAAGTTTTAAGATTTTATTCTGGTTTAGAATGATTTAAACACATCTTGCAGTGACATATGTGTTACTGCAAGATACGACTTCATTCTTGTAGGCAAATACAATATAGCCTTTATTACTCAGAAGGAGTTGCCATCAGTGAAATAGTTTAAAATCGGTCCCGTAATTTTAATTGATTAAGTATAAACAAATATATAAATATTTTCTCTTTATAGCATTTTTATATATTTATAGAAATGTAGATTCTTATAAATCTATATTTTTATGTATCTAAATCATAGATTTTCAAAATACTTGTGAATGACAACCCTATTAATCGTTTTGGCCCCGAAACAAAGTAAAGTGCATTAAGTGTTATTGCTTTCTGTGACGCGTTCCAACATTATCTCATTTTGAATGTCAAAAGTTCAATTTGAGAAACAGGTTTGAGTGTCGCTTTTACTATGAACAAGCTATCCAAAGCAACTTCCTACCGCTAAAGTATCATATTTTTTTGTAATTGTTTTCGATATAAATTGGACGCCTCAACTTGGATAACTCAAAAATGAGATAAATAGTTAAATTGACAAATCATTTTATATTCAATTAATAAAAACTATATTTAATACGACTAATAAGATACATACATAAGAACATTTATTGAGCAATGAAATAAAGCCAGAGTCATCAAACGTTTATGAAGAAATTTCGAATATTCTTATTTTAAATGAAATCTTTTATTTCTATGAGATTTATTGTCTTTTAACCTAAGTGCAGCTCAGGACCCTGATGCTTATCCATTATCATGTTGTATAGCTCTTTGATGAGTAGTTTATGTAAATAAAAAATATCTATATGGTGTATAATATAGTCATTTTTAATAGTTCACACATAGTTCGTTCTAAATAAAAAATAAACACAAATCGATAACCACTCACTCATAATTGGAACGAGTCAGATATTTTAAGACCAGAGATATTAAATTCTATTCTTTCTAAATCTACCTTCACTTTTACACTTTTTAGAACTCTCATCTTAAGAAATAGAGTTTTGTACAATTTTAAAGGAATCCGTACACATATCTGTTACTTTACGAGGGTTCGACATTATCACCATTCCAGTTCTTAGGGTTGACCCCATAAGGGTCTTCAGATTGTTATCTTTACGAGTTTGTCGATAAGCCTATACAGCTATATGACAAAGAAAATAAAACACGTTGAAAATAAGAGCAGAGGTTTTTAAGATAAATATTGCTAATGAACAAATGGCTGTTATTTAGTGTAACATAATATTATATATAAAATTCTCGTGTTACAATGTTAGTTACCTTACTCCTCCGAAACGGCTTTACTGATTTTTACCAAATTTTATATGCATATTCAGTAGGTCTGAGAATCGGCTGCTATCTATTTTTCATACCCCTAAGTGTTAAGGGTAGCCCACCCCAAAAATTAATATGGCAAAACAACGTTTGCCGGGTCAGCTATAAATATCTGTAAATAAATCAATAACATATATATTATAAAGTACAAAAAATAGCTCACAGCCTAAGTTTGTCATGCGTTTGCTGTTCACTATGTGCAGTGCTGTAAAAATATTTGCCTTTCTATCTAGAAAAGCATTACGTTATTAATAACTTGAATCGCATGAAACTGAAGGCGTAAAAACAGTTAAATAAACCCCTGGTGGAGCATGGGGCAGCCACGTTACTGTATCTGTTTCACTGATAATTTTTTTTACTGGCACTTGATCAGTAATTTGGCTGAACACCTTGGCTCTAAAGCTAGTGTAGCTTTCAATGAAGCCATTGGTCGACATAAATGGCGGAGAATCGTGCACACAGTGATTAGTCGGAAACATCACGATGTTCAGCAGTGAGCAAGTGACTGGAGGAGGAGGAGAATCAGTCATTTGTGCCTACCCAACCGAAACATTCATTTGTCTCCCTGGGATTAGAACGCAGGACCTCCGGTGTAACACGCAGACGCGTAAACCGTAGGCGTAAAATATATTATTTACTACATCGTCTACATACATCAAATAATTACAATTAACGAGCAAATGCAAAACTTTTTAAACTTGGCATATATATTTTAAATGAAAAGAAAAAAGAAACGTCTCAATGTATATAATTATTAAGATACAAATCTTTTTTAATTATTTAATACACTATCAAAAGTAAAAAGAAAACGTATTTACTATCCAATCTAGATAAGTTACTAAATTAAGCTCTCAAACTTATTGAAATTCTAATAAAAACACCTTTTAAATAAACGAAGTAGATGAAACTACCTATCGGCTTTGAAATCTACGAAAATCCAGCCACTCTGTTAAAAATCCATTCATAATTAAATTTATTCCTGATTCAAAGTTTTCATCTTACATTTTGATTAAATAAGGATGCGTCTATTTATTCGGGACAAACACTTGTATAGAATATGGTACGATGACCCCATCATTGTAAATCTATATATTATATAAAACAAAGCCGGGTTATTTACACCATCTATAAGACAAGAACGGACCGAATTTGATATTTTATGATTTGTTAAATAAAATAAAATTTTAAATAGATTAAATAGAATAACTATTAAAAATATAGAACAAAAAAAAAACACAAAAATGTGTTTATGAAGGAAATTCGTATCCTCATACATTTTCTATGGAATGAAGTTTTACGTGACACGTTATTATTTGGCACTCTGAAGTGATATGAAGAAGTTTATATTGTTTAATCTAAAAACAATTTTGTTAAAGGTATAACAATATAGCAACTAAATAAACATATGTGCTACGCCAAAGCTACAGGCGTTCTGTCGAATAGTGACGAGACGCCAGCTACAGCTACGGCGTAGACATGCTCCCTTCGTAGACGGTACATTATGATTATATCATGGAAATTGTTCAACTTGAATTGGTTAATTTTTTTTAATAACGTTAAATATACATGAAGGAGTTTTTGTAACTAGTATAATTATAATTTTATCATTTTCATTATAATTTCATCCTTTATAATTTCGAAACATTTAAGATGAAAATAAATAACTTTATAAGTAAATACCTTTCTATGGGGCAAGGCTAAAATTAAATAATTTTTTTTATCAAAATCATTGAAAGTCGTTTCTAATACAAAAAAGCAGTTTCTAACTCCTCACAAATAATATAAACAATAATACTTAACCCAGATCACGCGAAGCATTTGTTGAATTTGATTTAGTAGAAACGAATTAATAGGTTTAGGTTCGGAAGCACCCAAAGATTAGTATAATAAGAAAATAATCAGTGACACCAAATTAAAAATTTGACTTATCTTCACTATGGGATTTAACTTTTTACTCAACGAATATACAAGAATAAAGTTTTCCTTTAGTATTTAAAGCAATTACTCAAATAAATCCTAAGATAATAAATGTATTAATCTGTCGGTCTGACAGACCGAAGGTCATGGTACAGATTTGTCGTTTGCACTAAAACAAACCTCAAGCGATCCTCTGTCTTAGGCAGGATAGAGATTATTTGGACAAGGGTTGTACGTCAACTAAATTAAGTGTAAACCGGGTCCGATATCAAACACAGTGCTACCAAAGTGAAGTCAACATTTTGGTGCAACGCTTTTAGTATGAACAACGATTTTGATATTAAGATGGTCAATATTGACATTCTTATGATCTGAAACTGAAAGCCTTTGACAAATTTGACTTATAGAATAGTATTAAATAATTAATATTATAGTCTATAGTGGTCTCGCTTTTTGCTTTTTGCAATATATTTCTTGAGATCGTAAATTGAATTAAAGTGAAATGAAATACTTATGAAATTTTTAGAAATAAAATCACAATCAGAACCATAAAATTACAAAAAACGTTCGACAATTTCTCTTTATAGTATAGGTAGGTATATTTACATAAAATTTATATCTAATTGTTAATAAATAACAGAGAAATATTGCAAATTGTTTTTTAAAAATTTAATTATAAATTATTTAATAATCGAATCTGTGTGTCAGTTTTATGATACGGCAGTTATATGTGTCAACAAAATTTTATAATAGCTTTTAATCATTTTAAGCAAGAGATATGATATTAGTTGGTTATTGAGGCAAAAAACAATCTGTTTTAAAATCCTACTTTTTTATGTATTCTAAGGTTAAATTTCTATCGTTTATTATTATTCGTTTTTGTAGCAAATACTTATTACAGTTTTACAATACAATTTTTTTAATGAATTAGTAAT
The DNA here is from genome assembly GCA_912999735.1 of Aporia crataegi. Lineage (NCBI taxonomy): Eukaryota > Metazoa > Arthropoda > Insecta > Lepidoptera > Pieridae > Aporia > Aporia crataegi. The sequence goes on from OU538742.1 coordinate 3,456,315, forward strand.
GTAGGTCTTTACCACCAGCAAACATTATTAAAAATGTAATATCAATACATTGAATAGTAAAATTATACTTGCATGATTGTACATGCAATTCAAATTCAATTCAAATTCAATTCAAATATTGTATATTTAAGATAAATTTATCTTTTGAATAACTATTTGTTGCATACACTTCATACAACGAACAATTTATCCTCATACCGAATTTATGAGGTATCGGCCCGGACCAGGCGGCTAAAAATATGTAAAGCTGAATTGGGTCTGCTATTATTTGTCGTATCTTTTTCATACTACATTCGCTATTGTAGTAGAGGTTATAAAGTTTTATAGGGTCATGTTAGACATAAAATTTGTTGCAAACTTTTGTGTTAAAGCATTTTATTAAGTTATGGTTTGACAAAAAGTCGTTTAACGTGACGTGGTTCTACGTACAAGATTTAATGGTCAGACTGATTACAATAACATTTTGCAATTTGTAAAGGTTTTAAATAATTATAATTATTTATTTAGTCTATGTAATATGTAAATACACATGAATGGTTAAATTTGAAATGGAAAACAATGGTTGAAGTAATACGGATAGATTTTATTATTTGTAATTAAGTATGAGAAAGTGAGTGCGAAAAACACATTTCTTCTTAAAAGGTATATATAATTATATATAAAAATATGTTCGTTTTTTTTAAATAAATATTTTGTCTTTAGCTTTGTTCTTGTACCTGTTTCTCAGCAATACCTTAGCCTAGAAACTAAGCGTTCTACTTCAATAAGGTAACTCAATAGAGCCTTTCTGATGCAAATGCGCTGCCTTCAACAGATTGCTACACCTTGCAACTTTGAAATAAATCTTACAAAGCCATTCTCTACTTACTTTAACATATTGTAACTTGTCGTTAAGAGAAGATATGGGATAAAATTACTTAAAGAATTCAACTGAACATAAAATAACAGCAATTTTCTAAGCCCGAACGTAAGATAATTTGAAACGCCATTGTGTTCTGATCCGTTAAGAAATACCCCACATATTTACACCACTTATTTATAAATTTTACTCTATATGTTTCACGTCATTACGATACATTGATAAAAATATTTACAGATTTCACTTCACAAAAGTAATTAACTATCTAATTATATTATTTATCTATATTTATAGTAACATTATAAAGAGTAGTAGTTTAGTTGGTAGAGTAGTTTTAGTAGTAAAACATAAAAGTGCTGGACCGATCTTAATGTTCTTAATAGTACCTAAGCTAGATTCCTTTCAAGTGACGTAAGCTATATTTTGTATATGGAAGACTAGAAATTGCTTTTAAAAATAGATTTTAATCATACAAAACAAATAACCCAATATTATATAAAATAGGGACATGTGGCAATTACACACTGATAAACAAGTTAAGATCAAAAACAGACCTCAAAAGATTCAATAGATTTGAAATCCTCTACTCAAAAGATGTACCAGAATCCCTCTTACGTATTGTTTGTTTCGAGTCTAACTCTAAAACATCATGAATAAAATATCACTGCGTTGGTTGTTCCGAATTGTATCCAATAAATGTGTAAATTATTTCAAATATTAATTAAAGAGTTTATTAACATATATACCTCAACATGTACTTGTATATACAACAAATATCTTGCCTAAATCTAATCGCCAAAAATCATACGCTTCTCGTTTTTTAAAACAAAACTAAATTTTAGTACTTCAGCTGTGAAAAAACTTTATTGTTTCATAGTTCATGTAGGTATAAAAAAATAATAATTAATAATCACTACATAGTATAAAACAAAGTCGCTTTTTCTTTCCCTATATCCCTTTGTATGCTTAAATCTTTAAAACTGCGCAACGGATTTTGGTGCGGTTTTTTTTAATAGATAGAGTGATTGAAGAGGAAGGTTTTTATATAGATTTTATACCCGTGCAAAGCCGGGCCGCGTCGCTAGTTAAAATTAAAATAAATAATATATTTTAAGTATTAAATTACCGTATTAAAAAATAGTTCTGGCTGTTTAGATAGAGTTAGGTAAGGGTATTATATGCAGATAATATTTTCATAGTAGTAATTTTGAGGCAATAAGCTTTTATGTAGCTGTAACTATAATATACCTTCTAAGAATTCATAGAATGGCTGCGTTGAGATGAATTTTGAAGTAAGGCTTTGCGAGAAACAAGACGTAATATCGTAGTATTTCAGATTACAATCACAATATATCCTAAGAATGCCTCCTTTCACGCTTCAGATCTTCTAAGCTGGGATTACGAATGAAGATTGTGCTTTCACTATATACATAATATATATATGTACGTTTTACATGAACAATATACATGAATGAACATTCTGAATAATAGAGGAAACTAAATATCCTTATCATTAAATCAAAACCAAATAGCAACGCTTATCTTCGGTGGAAGTTCGAAAAGATTTATATTAACACCCGACCTGGTAGCGGTGTTATACATATTCTGTATACAGAGGTGATTTAGAAGGAAAGATAAAACTCACCTCATTTTCTAAGTTCAACCGGACACTAAGCAAGACGAAAACTTTTAATTCATTAATTAGCTATTGCGTGACATTCATACAAAGACATTTAAAAATAAGAAAATAAAAATTGCCACATGTAACGACGTCATTAATATGTTATATGTACAGACAACATGTTAAATTTTAATTATAAGGAATTAGGTATACGAAACAAATTAATCTTGCTATGATTGCTCATGAATTAGTTATGTCGAGTGTTATTTAATATTCGTCTGTAAGGAATCCATGAAAACTTGATTCATAGGTTAACTATTAGGAACCATTAATGTATTATACAGTTAAGGTTTGTAAATTCATTTTACTGAGTGATATATATTATAGAAACATTACTGTTACGTAGATCAATACAGTCAAATGCTTGAAATGTTCTTCGACTTATTTTCTAAAAAGAGATAAATATACCACATTTACGTGTGCTAGAGAGGGACAACTGCTAATGACTACGTTAAAAACATGTGACGTTGATGTCGACTCTTTATTTTTACAACTTTTTCAAATTGGATCATGAAGCTTCGCTGTTGTTTCTTTTGAATTTATATCATTAACGAGATATTATTTTTATTATTTTTAAGCATAACAACGTCAAAACTAATAAATACGTTGTAGGTAATAAAAATTTATTTATGAATTATTATAATAATTGCTGAAGTTATTTTTTTTTATATTATCAGATCGAATAAGTGTCTATTTTTATCTAACAATTACACAAAACGTTACGAGCTACGTGCATACGTTTTAGAATAATTGTAAAGAATAGAGCAATCGCAAATTTTCTTCGATCTGCCCGTCAGTTTGCTCGGACTCCGGATTCTAATTTTGATGAAACTTTTACTGGGAGCCAACAATTCTTAATAACTTACGTTAGTAAGTTAGACTTAGTAGACTTTCGCGATTTGAACTTATTATTATTAAATAAAAATGTTTCTTTGCGCGATAAGTCCCGCTATATTTAATAATAATAAGTTATTAAATAAGTTAAGTAAAGATAAGTTTCAAAATCTATTTACGCCAAATTTATGAAGACTAAGGACAAACTTATCAAAAACATATAAGAATTTTTTTAGATATAAAAATATATTACTATTCTATAACGAAGACAAATTCAACCAAAAATTATATAGATTTATTCATTAGAGTTATAAATACTACGCAGATATTTAATCTCCTTTCCCAATACTTAAAAAAAATCAGAATTAACTCTAAAACACCGGTTAGCAGATTCAGCCCAATTGAGAAACTTTGCAATTTCGTTACCGCCAGCAATTATAACTTTCGTTTTTCCAAGTTCATTACTTACTCGTTGATTTGAATAAAAAATTGAATTACTTTTTCTCCTTAGCAATTTATATCTAGATTCAATTTGCTCAATAGTTCTGTTTTAATTAAAATTTATCGTTTCACTGTTGTTATTTAAATGAAACACTTATTTACTAGTTCGATTTACGTTTAGTATAAATACTTTATGCAGTTTTTGTATTGTTTCCTATACCATTATAATACTTCTCGTCAACTTAAGTGATGTTAATAAGCGACTGTGTATTATACTCTATATAAATAAATGAATTGACTTGTTGATCATAACATATTGTATTAAATAATGAGTCCCTTTTAAAGTAAAGTCCCGTGTCCCCTAGTGAGGTATGGGGCAGATACATTTCACATCTGTTTCACTGATCGGTTTTTTCTTTTAGGGGCAAGTTGGTGATCAGCTTTCTATGTCCTACCAGACCGAGTTTTTTTAATTATCTCCACCAGGAATCGAACCCAGGACCTCTCGGTTGTTACGCTTACGCACTTACCAATAGACCAAGAAGGCGGAATGAGTCCCTATCACCTTTCTGTAAATTTAATTGACACTAAAATTACTCTAGATGCGTAAAAAACAAAAAATATAACATAATTTAATTGGACTTAAGATACACTCAAGTTGTTCATTTCATAAATTACTAACACTTGCAGGAAATGGCTCTTAAAGTGGGCGATAAGGAATGGCAGAAACAGTTGGGAGCTTAGAATTTTTAAGTCTGAATTTTTGTAAAAAAGTTAATTCGTAATTAGATTTGTAGATAACTCTAAATAAGGTATATTTTAAAGGACATTGAACCAAGGTTATGTTTAAAATTTGACAAATTACATAAAAACTACAAAATTTTTGACCATGGTAAAACTACTAAGTATATCTTGCAACATTAATATAGTGTAAGTTGGGTAAGCAAAAGCTTTAAGCGAATAAAAAAATTAGAAATCCGCCTCGGGTAACATCAAAAAGGACTGAGCTTTCAAAGTTCAAAGATAATTATGTAGACTCACAAGATGGTCCTTGAGCAATAATTCTGCAAACTTTTGGTGCAGGTTTAATTTGATTAAGGGGAAGTTTATTTTAGAGCACAGTTCTGTCATAACTTCTCTTTAATCTCTTTAAATTTGTATAAGCTTAAGCTTCGAGTGTAGTAGTGTGTTGCTTGTGTTACATAGCCGGAATTGTCTCTCTGAATTCAGAATCTGAGATCAGATTCTTAATTCAGCGCCTTTCCACACACATATCTTAAAAATTTAGATTTATCAGTAGTCTCGTTATTAAATTACCGGCATATACAAACATTGCACTGCTCTTGCAGTGACAACTGAAACATTATATGGAATTTTAATTTTTAAAGCTTTTTAATTTTTTTTCATGCTATGAATTTCTTGTCACTATCAAATTTTAATTAACAATCTGAATTCAAAAAAACAAAATTGTCATTGGCACGTATTGTCTTTTAAACGCGTCGCCAACTTATTTACGCAATCTAATTTAATCATGCGTAGATAGAATGTCAAAGCAAACTTTAGATGTTAGAACTGCTACTGTATACCTGAATACGATAGCACGGAAGTGCCTAAAGCAGTCTTAAGAGGAATCACTTAATCAAGCTTGAGTAGCAGAGAGGATTGGAAGGACCTAATCCTACAGACTATTACATGAAGGGCAAATGCAATTTTAAATTATTACTTAAGAAATAAAAAGGTAATTCATATTAGTATATTAGGTTTTAGTAGTAAAATCACGTTCCTCAGTTAATCTAGGCTGAAGCCTAATCCTGACTCAGTTACTCGTGAAAATGTGAAAGAGCCTTCTGTAATTTAGAATTTTACGTTTCACAGACCACAATAACATTTTACCTTTTTGAATCGCAATGGATTAACTTTTATATACTTAAATAAGAAAATTATCATGAAAATATTATAATAAAATCGTTTTTTTGAGTATTCGCCCAAAGGACAGGCTAAAGTCTTTCGGCCATACCACCTAGTCTTACTAAAGTAAAATGGTGGAAATTTTACAATGAATTTTGACCACATTACAAAAGTCTCGTTTCATATATCCTGTATTATATAGGTAGCAAGTTATCAAGCCTCTTTCTGAAGCGAGTAGGTAAGAAATCAATTCAAAAAACCGGAATCGGTTTTGATCCCCGAACATTGAGTTCGCACCTTACCTTATTTAATGAAAGCGAGGGTCCCTCACGTAACTCATAAAACGAAAATCGTCGATAATGACAATTTGACCTACTGATTGAATTTTGCCGAAGATTTCTTTTGGTTATCTATGTAAATCCATAAGTGACTTATGTAAACACCCAGATATTTTGAAATAACTTATTTGATAGACTTTTAAAGAACTTTGATAAATTGATAAACTTTTCTTATGTAATCTTATAGCGTTTGACATAACTGTCAGTTTTTATATTATTATACCAATTCAAATTCAATATTCATAGTTGAGACAGGACAACGTATCTGGGAGCTTTCATCAAAGACGCTGCTTAATCCCTTTGAGATGTAACAAAACAATAAATAACGGGATATTTCCCTTTTTTAGATTCACCTTTAGATAGCTGATAGGCCTTTTAGGATAGCTTACTACCCATTTCATCTTTTATTGGCGATACAATGTTCGCCGTGTTAGTTAGTATTTTAATATTGTAATATAAAATAAACTCGTATAAAGTTGTAAAATTATTTGAAGTTTCAACAAATTGAGATCACATTAAATAAAATAAATTCGTATAAAATCACTACATAGTATAAAACAAAGTCGCTTTCTCTATCCCTATATCCCTTTGTATGCATAAATCTTTAAAACTACGCAACGGATTTTGATGCGGTTTTTTTTAATAGATAGTGATAGAAGAGGAAGGTTTTTATATATGTTTTATACCCGTGCGAAGCCGGGACGGGTTGCTAATATATTATAAATTTATATTTATTAAGTTTATTTCTTCAATTTCACCTTAATACGACCAATCCAAAAAACTGATGCCGATTCCCCGGAATAATCTGGCAATATTTTAGTTTCGTAATATTTATTAAAATTCTTAATTAAATAATGACATAATATAATCCTAATGCATTGCTTAAATGATTACCAGTTGATTAACTGTTAATTACCAGTGATTGATTTCAAGCCGGTATATAATCGCTTAAGAATCGGGATAATGGACCGACTAAAGGAAATGAACTATTAAATATATGTAATACATTAAAATATTTGTTATTATAATCAATTATAATTTACATTATGGTTTACCTACATTATTTTTCTAAATAGGTACCTACTTAAATAAATTTGCTAAAACATAAACACGATTTTTATAACTAAGCGATTTGAATAATTTCTCAAGTTTTTAAAATTCTAATGCAGTGATTAAAAAGGGCATTTTAAGAATACCTAAATGTGTATCGCCTGAGTAGCTAGGTTGGTCATAATATAGTTTTGCTTGCCTACTATTTCTTGTTACTAAAATAGGAAATATAAAGTGTAAGTAAAATAACACAATACAGTACTCCTCAAGTAAAGGAGTCACGTGCTCGATAATAATGGATTACGTGGTGCTTGAGTCGCTGACCTAGACTTCTATAACAAAGAAAGCAATAAATGCAATCATGATACTGTACTTTATAAATAGGGCTCTCTTCGTTGATTAAACTCGTATTACTATCAATGCTGAAAAATTGAAGAGCTCGTTCAGAAATTCATAAATTTCACCACAAGCTTAGTCAAGTGCTTTGGTAGATAGCGTCTGATTGAATATATTTGGAAGGAAAATGTGGCAGCGCCTCTAGCAGGTATAAATGACATGCCTACTATGGATTGAAACCTGTCAAAATTTTAAAAGTAAACAAAAATTTCACTGTCAAACTTATAGTTGACACAAGGATTAGAAATTAGGATATCATCTGCCAGAATATTCTAAAAGCTGTCAGCATGCAATACCTACATGCAATTAATTTGTGCTATATGTCTTATTATATTACTATCGACCCGACCCGGCTTTTCACGGGTATAAAACGTATATGAAAACCTTCCTCTTTGATCATTCTATCTTTTTTAAAAAACCGCATCAAAATCCGTTGCGTAGTTTTAAAGATTTAAGCATACAAAGGGATATAGGGACAGAGAAAGCGACTTTGTTTTATACTATGTAGTGATTGTTAACTATTAAGAACAACATAATGAATCTAAATAAATATTACTGTAGCAAAATTTTAGCGTCTTCAATCATCAATTAATTTCAACATATTCACATTTTTAATACTTAATCATGTTTTGAAGATGTCTAATACATTGTCGAAAATAGCCTATGAACAAATTTAAATCGACACAGAAATACCGAGCATCGAAATCGAGGCTGGCGGTTAATCATTTGTCATCAGATCAGAGCTTAGGGCATGGGCCTTGGGGCGTGGTCCTTGGGGCTTAGGGTATCGGTAATATTATGATTCAACTATAGTTATCCAAATACACGCGAGCTACTTGCGTAATAAGAAAAAGTATTTATTATTCAGTTAGTAATTTCAAAGCACCTATCAACCGTTTCTAAAAATAAAATGTTAGCTCTATATCTTACATAAAGAATTATGACGGATTTTTCTTGAGAAATCCCGACGAAAGAGGTTTCAAATAAAAGTGTATATTTTGAGCTTATGCGTTCCAAACGCGTCCTAACACTGCTTTGAAATTATTTATTTTTCTGGAGAAAGCTTGACTATATGAATGGTAATAAAATTAAAGTATTATAATTAGTATATATTTAATATAACATAGACTTTTGTATCGATATAGCGAACTGATAATTTAATAGATAGATAGATAAAGTTTTTCAATTTTTGATTTTCTGACCTCAATATCTCTAAAACCGAATTATCTTTATTCTTATTTAGTATTGTTTCAAATTTAAAAAATATCTAAAAACATCTAATTCATTGATAAGGGATCATATTTCATAGAGTTTTAAGCAAATAAGTACGACGCGGTTGAACGAAGTTAAGCGATTTCTCTCCCAATTGTGAAACTATTCTTTCAATATCCTGAAAACTATTGATTGTAAAGATTTAAAAAAAAAAATCTTCGACCAGTTACTCTATCGTTTGACATCTTACTCATGCAAATCGGTCTACGGATGGCGACGTACAAGCGGAACATCGGAAAAGAAACGTAGAATTGATAACATCACTTTTGGTTTTTTGTCGGTTAAAAATAACTCGGATTTTCGAAGTGTCCTTCCTTCACGTCTAAGCTAAATAAAAAAACAATCAAGAGTCAAAAACCGAATGTTGCACATTTTTTAAAAGAAGAACCTCAGGTATCATGTGAAAAATGTTTCACAAGTAAATCTCACATGAAGGTTTTATGTCAGTTCAAAGTGTCTATTACTATACAACGACAATTTCATACTTTCACCCGTATTAATTATTTTATTGAACCATGCGGACATAGTCGAGAATGAGATTACTTATTATAGATACCTAATATAGGTGGAATGTTTCAAGTTAATTACTTGAAATAGCAAATTTAATAGTTGAGTAGTAGCGATCGAATCGAACGAATATAACATTTTTGGAGTTAATGGTAGTAGGTAGTTAGTACTTAGTATTATAATCTTATTATACTTAGTTCATATTATAATATCTTACAAAGTAGTATTCAATCTACTAAATATTATAATCTCCTGTTATGCTTCATAATTCAATTGTAAAATTGTATGCGGTTGTGTTGTAAAAAGTTAGTGAGATGTTTAAATGCTCGCAACATGAAAACGTTGACTTTCTGTGAGAATTACAAATGCTTTCAATTGTTTTATAGCTGCAATTTAAGCCTTCTTAAAAATAACTATTTTGCGGAGTATTTTAGTTTTCATCTTTTCTAAAGAGAAAATATTTGTATTTTTGTTTGAATAAATAAACTAAAAAACTATCAACCCAATTTTTTTAAATTTTAGACACGTGACCTGCTAAGCTAGTTTAAAATTCTAATGTACAAATGAAAGTAACAGGAAATAAATATTATATTTTGGTCCAGTATTTCCACCTCCATCATAACCTAACTATAAAGGGTATATAAACCTAAATATTTAACAACTGATTAATTGAAAGGTTAATTGTCAAACTGTCTGTTGTCTTAATTAGAGTAGTTTTGTTTTATTTATAGCGAGAATTAAAAGTGGTCACAAATTCGGCGCCGCCATTCATTTAATTAGTTGATTGCACGTTTTCAAATTGACGTTGCTTAAGGTTTTCAGTAACGGGTTTTAGTGTTTAAATAAGGATTTATTTATTTATTTAAAAAAATTGAGTCTTTTTTGTTTTGTTAAAGGTTATAAATTTTGCTACATAATATACTAATCTTTACGAAGAGGCTTCGTCCGCGTGGATAATGTAGTCCATGTGAAAGTTGGATAGTATATTTACAACTACTGTAATGAGCAAGCCAAAGTCTAGTATTAGGTCTTAAGAACATAGCAGTTACCTTCAATTACACCGCAAAGAGTGATAAATAAAAGTAAAATCATGACAACGAAATGCCAGGAAAACATTGTAGAACGCAGTTAGTGCTTTGAAAAAGAATAATTAATGTCTTGACCTACATGTTTCTTGAAGGTTCTTTTTTTAACCATTGAGTTTTATTTTTGATACAAGCTGTCTGTCTTTGCCTAGAATAAATATATTACGATAGAATACTAAGATAAAAGCTATTTAAAATTAATATTACAATAATATGTTATTGTATGCATTCTATAGACTACAAAAAATTACGGTAATTCTCTATTGTTTGTTACCTTAAAATAAGATAAAGCAATAAGAGGTATGTTTTAAGTTTTATGTGGCTATCATCGAGCTCTTAAACGAATTAATAGATTCTGATGCAGTTCTTTGTAATAAAGGTGACAGCTTATGAAAATCTGTTTATACATTGAGGAGATATTTTTATTTCTTATACGTTGGGATTTATAAAATTTTCTTCAATTTCAATGGTTCACATTCGCTTTGAAACAAAGCTTACTACTTTACAGTAAATCTTACGAGTAACAAGTAGTAAAATAGAGGTAACGATGCGAAGCGGAACATTATTTGTGCCTCCTATAAGGGATCTGTCGTTAGGACATTTTGTTTGAAGATTAATTGCTCGGGTGTCTGACCACACATTTCTTGGTTGGTAAAATTGTGTTTTATTTGTAAGAAACTCTACTTAAGTAAAATCTATATAAGTGTAATATTTTTCGTTTTCAATTACTTTAATATTTTCATTTAAAAATATTTTGAACTTTTTTTGTGTTTAGACTTTTTATATCTTTAAACAAGTATTGTTTTCATATCAAACTTTTAATCCGTGTCTCTCTGCCTTCAGTGTTGTAACTCTTAAACGAATGGACAGCTTCTAATGCTGTGTTTTGTTTGAAAGCTAACGAGATGGACCTTAACTACAATTTATGAAGTAGTCATCCATCTATGATGTAGGTATTTCACAGGATTTTCTCCATGGATCCCGGAATCTTATTCAATTCATAAAGAATCTGTGCAAATTGTGATCTGTTTCAAAAATAACTATAAATTTCATATCCCTACTGATCTACGGGGACTCATAACGAATTTAATGAAATCGCGGAATCCTTTGAGAGAAACTCACATTATATATTTTACAATAAAGCTGTGAGTCGTCAATCAGTGATGTAAACATTATTGTAATAGTAAACAGTAGCTAAAGCTCTATGGGCTTTGCATACAACATTGGTGAGCTCAACTAATTAATGCAGTTAAAACATCGTTACCGCCAATTATTCGCAGTTTACTGTACTTGTTATATGAAACTGTCATTTGTATTGACTGTTTTAGATTGGATAATTTAACTCTATTTTATACTAGCAAGCAAAATCAAATAGATACTAGCAAGTTTCAGTCAGCCGTTTTTGTCCGCGTAGATTCAGAAAGCCTAATAGTAGTTAATAAAATAAAAGAAAAATAGCCTAAATAGTTTTTTTTCCTGCTGTCATCGTATTTGAATGCTTTATAATTCATGCTTAAATGTTTTTTTAGGCACAAAAATCATTTAAATGATCTAATAGTTTTAAATGTTAAAAATTGCGTTCTGATCAAAATTTTCATGTCTAAATATTTCAAGATTATACAAAGTTAGAAGACTATAAAATTTGCGAGAATCTGGATGTAAAATTAATACAAACAATCATGGGATTTTTTATCCGTAGTGAACAATGCTGGAGAACTTACAAACTGAGAATAACACTTCAACTGCTTACCGGGGAACTGTCAAGAGTCTTGAAAATTGTTGAAGAACCAAATTCGTACCAATTTGAAGAGCCTATTTTAAACAAGAGTGCTGAGATGACCCAATTCGGAAATTTTAAGGATACTTCATCTTCGAGTTGACATTACTGTTAAGTCTCATATTGTATGATTCGAGGCTTCGCTGTCAATTATTTAAGTACAGCTAAAAGATAGTAATTGTAACAAGGATTATTGCAATAAGGTTTAGTTTTATCTGCATGATTTTAAGTTTAGTCTATTTATTTAATTTATTTGTAATTATAAAAATTGTAAGTTATAATTTATGAGTCAAATTCGCATTCGTGATGACATATATGCTCTAATTTTTAAACGCGATTCCTCAAAGTAGTCGAAGTACCTCAATGAAGTGTGAGGTATCTGACTTATATTTAGAGAGAAGAAAATACGACGAGGAGTTTGTCTTACAAACGGATTTTAAAATCTACAAGGCATCTTGTATCCAAGACAGGACTTGTATTTGAATTACGAATGGTAGCTGTTATTATTATATGGAAGGAAAATATAACCCTGATCCGCCAATGTTTATTTGTGACAGATATAGTAAGTACTAAGTTATTCACTCTGCTGGCGGAGCTAGATTGAGTCTTTGCTTCTATAAGTGCTGCCATTTCTTCCGGTCTGGTATTTTAAGGAAACGCAGATCCATGAAAGCTTTATCACTCTTAGGTCGTCCTACTAGACGCCAACCATTCGATCGCCCCAAATGTGTTCGAGATACGTCTCCGTTGTAGACTGTAAGAAAATTAAAATAATTTTTAGCTCAAACACTAATAACTACCTAAATACCTACTCTTAATCTACGACTAAATATGCAGATGAAGTCGGAAATATTGCTAGTATTACATAGAAACTGTAATATTATGTATTTTCGGCCGTTTATTTGAAATCTTGCTTAATATTCCCGAGTTACATTATGTTAAAAGTGTAATAAAATTGCCTCATAAAATCAGGTAAGTAGTTTCCGGTCTCCACTACGGGCGGATAACCGCTGATGGATGGCACCACCTTTGTGGAGAAATTGTCGCAATACGCTGATCAATGGGGCATTCTGAGGATATTCATATTATACTGACGGAAACTTTGTAAAAAAAATAAATGTGGCATACGTTTTCAAAATATTGACGCTCTTTATTACTTAGAAATATGCCTGGAATTTACTAAGGACTCCAAGACATTAAAGTTTCTTTATGTATGTATATATGTAATTGTCTCCTTGGGATTCAGACTCAAGACCGTTAGCCACAGAGGCATTTAGCTAAAAGTTAAAAGTAAAAGTCAGATAAAAGTTAGCTAAAATGAAATTGTGATTTCCATAATTAAATATTTTTTCTTCCACTTTCAGTTTTAGAACTCGTTGCAAGTAAGCTTATCAAGGAAAAATATAGCAACATTCAAAGTCAGGCCCAAATATATTACCGTGCCCTAACGGAACCAGTATTTCATACTTTTTTTAATAAAAAATCCACGAAAGAGAAATGGCGTATCGTTTAAACTTTTCGCGGTATATTTCCTCTGATTACGATGTTATACTTAACTTATTATTTTGTTTATGTTTGACTCAGATTCTGCTGAGTAATTGCTCATTGAAGAAATTGAAATTGAAGAAGTTCAAATTGTAAACGTAATTGTAGAATACAGGTCTCCACGTTATTTACTTATTATAAGATAACAATAAACCGATCCGCCCTTTGTGATAAAATGTGCTTATATTCGTTTATGGGTAAAATATATTTACACCATAGATCATTATACGATGAAAGTATATCGAATTCACATTAGAATTTAAGAAATTGGTTAGGATCACTCTGATTGGTTTGCCACTACTTATAAGTATTCGTATATATTTTATTGTATAATATTGTTGGAGTTTCAAGGGGTTCTATTATATTCAAGTAGTGAGACTTCCACAGTTCTAGACAAAATTTGAAACTAAAATGCCTTTTTATAATATAAGCCTGTGAAGCTAATATGTTATGTACCTACCCGCCGGAACATGAAATTTACGGTCGTTACATACGGTCGGTATGTTATAAGATTCCCTGTTTTTCCGCGCTGTTTGCCTAACGAGGTGAAGGTATAACAATTTTTTGGGTTATTTATTTAACTTGTGAATGATGCATTTTATTGTTTACTGAAATTTAATGATATGGATAAACAAACATCTTTATCAAAGTTCAACGTACATAAAGGCTATCAAAAACAATTAGGAGAGGTCTTGGGCAGTATTAATTAATTTTTATTTCTTTGGTTTATAGATATTGTGTGTTAAGTCCCATATTATAATCTTACCCAGCCAAAAAAGCCTACTTACCCAAGCAAAACAAGGTTTCTCCAGGGTTCGAACCTGTATAGATTCAAATTGTGGGCGCCTAGTAACATTAGTTTGTCACTTTTATTTAATTCCATGCGCAGACGGTATCCAATTGAATATACTTTGATTTTCAAAAAAGTTTTGTTTTTACATAATCTCCTATACCAACCACACAGCAACTGTGTTAACTGTGACAGAACCAAAATAAAAGGAATGTGTAATTTCGAAGCATAAATCACCACAAACAACAATAATTTTCAGAAATACGCAATTACTATTAGGCGCGTCACTAGAGGTAAGTAAGTCATCGACTCAACAAGGAGAATCGCGTCGGCTAATTAAGTAAGCGTTAACTTTACAAACTAAATACAATATATTTAAAACAAATAAAATTTCGGATAACAGCTTCAGTTTTCAGAGCAAAAAGTTCTTTCTGAATTCTGAGAAAGATTTTACTCGTATACGAAGCATGTAAGTTCTTGCAGAATCCGCAATGATACCATTAAGTTTTAGTATTTTAGTTTTGCATAAAACGTTGGAGTGGTAGTTAACGTTTTTGTACCTATTACTAATTTTGTACCTGTTTCTAATTTTGTACCTGTTTCTTATTTTGTACCTGTTTCTAATTTTGTACCTGTTTCTAATTTTGTACCTGTTTCTAATTCTGTACCTGTTCCTAATTTTGTACCTATTACTAATTTTGTACCTGTTTCTAATTTTGTACCTGTTTCTAATTTTGTACCTGTTTCTAATTTTGTACCTGTTTCTAATTTTGTACCTGTTCCTAATTTTGTACCTGTTTCTAATTTTGTACCTATTACTAATTTTGTACCTGTTTCTAATTTTGTACCTGTTCCTAATTTTGTACCTGTTTCTAATTTTGCTGCATGTGATGCCATATAAATTTCATATGTAATTATAAAAAAAATAAAGGTACATCATAATACTATATTGGGTGGATATTCTACATAGCATACATAAGCTTCATTTTTGATTCTAAAAAACTGTTTCTTGTTTCTATGAAAATCTTTTCAATCACATTTAAAAAGCTTTGTACCATCACACACCACTGTCACTTTAGATTATTACCATTGTGGCGAAGTCACAAAGAAACTTATTATGAACACAAACATGGCGGTAGTGTTAACAAAGTAGCATAAAATATCAGGGCACAGTTATGTTTTGTCGTAATTACAAGCTTTGTGCTTTTAAATGAACAAGCGAAAGGGAACTCTCTTGTTTATTTTAGTTCAATGTGCAAGCTAACACTAGTTAAATTAAACACTATTATTTGGAAGTGTTTATAAATTTAAAAAATATATTTTGAAAATTTATTAAAATAACTTAGGCTTTAAATTTTTAGATTATGTTCAATTCCCAAGTTATCAAACGCAGTTCAATAATTACACACTTATACACCGTTACATTTCATGATTAGAAGCGCCTCGTATATTATACGAGTTACTTATCAATCATAGGTATTTTTCAACAATTTCACACAAAATTAAAGTTCTGAACCTAGTTTTAAGGTTAGTGCGTTTTTTAACAGACTTCAAAAGGAGGTTCTCATTTCGACTCTTTTTTATTTATGTTTGTTACCTCAGAATATTTTTGTGACCGAAAGTGCTTTCGGTGGTCCCATTTATATCACATCAAAATCTGTTTAATAGTTTTAGATTTACAATTTGAAGTCAGTTTTTTTTTGTTAAAATTATATATGACATAAACTTTACAATTATTTCTTATTTCAAGCTGACAATATAAATTGAACACTTATGAAATCATATTCTTTTACTCCGGCATTACTCGCGTTGTTGTCCATATCTTTTTATGTATACCCTAGTCATTGTGTGTAATTCTATGGTTAGATTAAGAATGACGAAAAGAGGTTATGAAAATAATGTACCTACTTGCAACTCAAATCCAAAAAGCAACATAATAAGAATTTCGTAATATAATTAATTCTTCAGGTTCCTTGCAAAGGACAAGACCTAAAGAAAACTTGATAACAAAAAGGGAATTAATTTCAGTGCAATCTTAACGATCAAAGCGAACTAAACTCGATTGCAGCGCGCAAGTTAATTACAACTTTATTAAGATTTAATAGGACAACATACGCCTTTATATGCTTGTTAAGTAATTTAGAAGCGAATAACATCACATCAAACTGCTTTTACAATTAGTAGAAAGCTTTGCTACGAAACTCTGAAACTGAAACTATTGAAATTACAAATTAAATTTCTAAGAGCCTTATTACAAAACATGGACTAAGATTTCAGTATTGGTCAGTATTGGATATAAGCCTAACCTTAATACAAACATGATTTCTTTTGGTTTAGTATCATAGCAACTAATATTGTTACATATTTTTTCCATGTTTTTGTAACAAATGCAAATGTATAAACAAATAAATGAAATTGAATGATTTTATTTATCAGATTTTTTTGAATGCATATGAAAGAAGATAGAAGTTTTTAGAAGATACTTCTTAAAAGTTTAAGGTTTTTGTCTATGTTTGTATTCAGTCTGATGTCAGAAACGACTCAGATTTAGATCGGATTGTCTTGTCTGTCCTTCAAAATTATTTAGAGAATAAATAGTATTTTGGTTAAACTATTACTGGATTAAATGAATGCCTCCGCAGACGAAATTGCGAGAAAGAGTTAGTTATAAAAAGATGACATTTATCATGGTTCGTTGTAAAATTATCAGATGCATTTTAAATATAATTTCTCTTGCGATTAAACATTATAAAAATACATTTTCCCTTGATCTCAGATCAAAGAAAAAATATAAAGTCACGAACGTATTTCACTAATATCGGATTCCAATATTTTGCTTACGTGTTGCAATTTTATGCTCAACGCTTTAAGCCTACATACAGATTGAATTTAGAAATATGCTTTTACTTATTCAAAATGACATACTTTATATAGGAATTTTATTCCACATATGTTAATATAAAATTAAATCGTCAGTATATTATTTAACACTGGTACATTTATGTATTAATTTTGAGTATTTTAAAGATAATTTAAAGTTTATCAGTGCCATATAATGTCAACTTTTTAAGTTCATTCTGTATTTGTAATACCCGTTACTTCTAAAATATACTAAGTACCTACACATAGCAGATGATGCGGATATATTGCTAGGAGGTTGAGGAGAGCCCCTAGCCCCTTTCAATAAAAGATAATTACCTAATTATAAGCCATTGTATAATGTATTGTAACCGCCTTTAACCACGAGTCTAGTCTACCTTAGCCTTGCTTACTTATATCTTATATCAAGTTTTATATTATCTAACTACCTACTGTTCACATTAAACTGTGCATAAGCCTGTGCTTATTTGCTGAGGTGGCCTAATCTTGACCATATTGGAGTTTTATTTCTCTTGGGACAGGCGTAGCTTGCAAATATCACAGTTTCACTTTCATTCGTAATATTGTATTCTTACTCAGTAAAAAGTTCAAGGATTCATGAAGGTTCCATATAAATAAATTCCCATCCTTTACATCTTTGATATTTACTTAGTTGTTCTAGAAAATAAATGTCTATAAATGTATGAAAAACATAAAAAAAAACTGTTTTTTCAACATAGTATGTACGTTAATCGTTTGTATTTGTATATTATCTTCCCAACTAGCTTTCGCAACTAAAATTAAATTACATCAAAATAAATCCTCACATTAATTAGTATAAATGTATAAATACTCTCATAATAAACCAACTCTGTCTAGAACAGTGTTGTCTTTCTAACGCCTGGAAATTTTCTGAAATAACTTGGAATTTGATCATATCAATAAAAAAAACGTACAGCGAGGTAACACTTGAGGCATGTTTTATATACAAAAAACTAATTTTGAAACACAAAAAACTAACAACACATCGCGATACGCAAAGTGAGTAAAATCTGAATTTCAAATGCTATGTCGGGCCGGCGACATGTTTCAACTTCCTGCACCGTTGAACTACGATTTTCATATTACGTTTATTTAATGTTTTCACAACAATATTTTAAGCAATTTACCATTAAAAAAATAATATAAATCACACTAACATAAATACAATTCGACTCAACATTAACTCAAAATTCACAACTCTAAAAGTAGTAAAAGAGTTTCCCCTTCTTAAAACGACTATTGACTGTTTCCTTCCAAGAAAACTGTAGAATGCCGACTGGCAGCCAAGCCCATCGCTTAGGCTAAGAGTCGGGATAACACCACTTCTCACTTTTCCACCCCAACTGATACAGACTGGCACGGCTTTGAGCGAAATAGGCACGCGCACAAACAATGACAACACATAATCTGATTCGAGCGTTCACAACATCAGCAGACCAAACTAATTTGTCATTATAACATACCGGTGCAATTCTGTTAACGGAAAATAGGGACGCGAGTTAGAGTTAAAAGTATAAAACACTTTTTCATAAATTTTGTCTATTTTTAATAGGTATTCTGCTATTCTCAGATTAGAAATCCAACAAATTAGAGATCATCAAAATCGGTACATTCTTGAGCTTAGTCATACGGCTGGTTGGCGCAATAGGTAGTGCTCCTGTCTTCTGCGTCAAAAGGTCCTGGGTTCGAATCCCGGCAGGTTCATTTATTTGTGTGATGAGCACGAATGTTTGTTTCCAAATCTGTTGTTTATAAACTTATATATGTATTTATTGTGGTACCCTCGTTGTTCTGATTACCATAACACAAGTGCTTCAGCTACTTACTTTGGGATCAGAGCAATGTATGTGAGTTGTCCCAATTATTATTATAGTTATAAATTTACACCATTAACCTGACTCTGTTTTTTATATACAGATGATCGCTTATGAACAAGCTTATAAAATTTGTTCCTTCTATTATTGGATATGAATTAAAAAAATATATATTTGATATGTAATATTTAATAAAAATTTATTCAAAAGTAAAAAAAGTAATTGTATTATTATTATTATTATTAATAGTACAATTACTTTATTTCTTCGAAGCACCTGCGACATATATTTTTAAAATACTGCTCACTAAATTTCACGTTATAGTTACCTTTTTGTCGCCTTTGAAATATTAAATATATTAGAAATCAAATTTATTAGTCTATAACTGATGGCAATGAATTTTGACAACTGTCATTTTGACAACAGAAGAAAAATCACCAATTATGTTTTTCTGAAATTGCCGAAATATACAACATAACATCAAAGCCCTTTGATGTGAGCGAAAATAAAATGAGGGCTGCTCCTCGGGTAATGAGCGTTAAAAGATACGATCATTGGAGACAAGCATGTGTTCGCTCATACTTTTATTTTGTCCAGACTATTTGCATGTTGAGTTAAACTGAGGTTTAATTCTTCATTTTCGTAATCTTTTTATAATTTTTTAAATAGATAAATACGAGCAATTTAAAATGTTGTTTTTAATTTGACACGTCCTAAAATCTGCTAAAGCTGTTATGACTTATGATTATAAGCATTTCAATCTTATATTATTTAGCCAATAAACTTGAAATATCACCAGTAGGTATTTGTAGCAAGCTTAGATTCGATGGATGTTAGCATTTTACATATTAATAAGTTTATCTTTGTTCCCCTGATCGAATCTATTGCGACCAATCAACTTCAACGGCATTATACTAGCTCTTGAAAGAGTTATTTATAGACTATAAAAGACGAATTGTAACCGCGTCATGATATTAAACACAAATTAAGATTCTATGTTGTAAAAAAGTACGTATAACTTAATTTTATTCGTATATTATGAGCGTGGCATTACTGTGTATCTAAATACCAAAACTGTGCTTTAAACATTCATACAGAAACCACTGAAAAAGCTTAATACCAACATAATCATAGTAATTCATAATTAATTTTGCATCATCCACAAGTTCTTATTGTGTTATTCAGCGACCTCGCTGCGTCGTCATAAAACAAATTGTTTCTGAAAAACTTCCTTTCAATGCTTCTGGAGTTATCGTGATTACCTCTCGTTGACCTTATTGTTAGCAATACATGTATCTATTATGGTCTATTAATAATCAACCAAATTAATGATTTTTTTTTTAAATTCTTGGAATTTGAAAGCCAATTGAAACTCCCAGTCTCTATTGTAAATAACATCTGAATAGTATTCTAATTACCAGACTGTTCTAATTATTTCTTACTCAAAGTAAACAACATTGTTAACAAAGAGCTTAGACGTGAGACACAAACAACTTCATTGTTGCAAAAATAACTAGTAGGCAATAACGGTACACTTAAAGACAATATTATATTAGCTTTAACAGTCTCCTTTACCCGATAGCATTACACTTTAGCGCTTCAAAAACACTATCCCCGAATAAACATGAAACAAAATCACTCAAATATTGGCGCGGTTCCAGGCCGGACGAGAAGTCATCTAAAATTCAAAGAGTACACAGAATTTTGATGAAGGAATATAGGCGTTACGTGATTGTGATAAGGCAATCGGTATAGGAAGAATTCACTTTTCGCACGTACTGACTTCGAATGAGTTTTTGGATGCAAAGGGATTGTTTGTTTTTCAAATTTTAGCTGGCCATGGAAGAGATTGATCTGACGGGGCTTACTAAATTGACAACTTCACTTATATTCAGTTAAATTGAAGACTGTTTAAAAACCTCCCGATTTCGTAATCGTCTGTTTGTTTCGGCTAATTTTTGAAACGGCTGGAGTTTTATTTTAGAAATTAATATAAATAATTAATAAACAAATAACTATTTCGCTCGTACGAAGTGCATATTCTATTATTATATTGCTGTAACAGAGTAAAATAGCGATTTTACTCTGTTTTTATGCTATAAAACATCACGTTAAGACAAAATTAACTCGGGTGAAACCGCGAGGCATAGCTAGTTACAAATAAAAGTACATCATTAATGGATGAACAGATCTCAGCTTTCAAAAAAAAAAAACATTCTACAATCGGTTTATTCGCTAGCAGCTATGATGCATCAGATAAACACATCCAGGGCCGGATCTAACATATGGATTTTTGGGCTTCAGCCCAGAGCCCAGTGAATTCAAGCGGCCCCCAGCTAAGTCAAGTCAGTCAAAAATAGACGATAATGTGAAATAATCCATAATTTTATTAATTCATATTTTTCTATACTTTGAGTAATTAGGTAGGCCCCTAAATAGTATTAGCCCAGGGCCTAAACACACGGTCCGGCCCTGGACACATCAACATTATAATACTTCTAGTTTTGGGTCGGAGATTAAAAAAAACTTTTGCTATGTAGGTACATGATTGATGAGGACAATGCCGGGTAATGTAATTATTTTTGTAGTATTTTTTTTTAATTTCAACTAACTATAAGTTTAACGATAGAAAAAAATATAAAATTAGCTTTATCATTTTTTTTTAATAAATGAACTTCAGAATACATTGAATCAGTAAGTTAGTTAAAAATCAGGAACGAGCCACATAATTGACCAAAAACGAATTTCCTTTCCATTCAAACTTTTTAAATTAAGAAATGGAAAACAAAATCCAAACCTTGAAGTCTCATAGACGTTTCGTATTTCGTAGGCTGGATACGGTTTCAGTTTTGTTTATGGCTTATTCAAGGTTATATAATGTAATATACTAGCTTATTCCGTGAGCTTAAGGTGCTGTCTATAGTCAGACACTCTGTTAGTCTGCGACTTATTGCGAGAATATTAATTATCCGCGCTTATTTGATTTATCCAAAATCAAATATCTATAAAGCATACGTCCATAGAGCACTCTCTGAAGACCATAGATGAACTAAAGAGTATTTATGTGTCTCCCATTTCAACTTTATATGACGTGTTATGTATATATGTTTATAAGAAACTAATAATTTTTTTAAAGATATTATAGATTATTGTCTATAGATTGACACTACTGGGACTTGGATTTTGAAATTGTGTATTGGTATGATTTACCTATTTTAAATTTTAAAACATAGGACTATAAATTATAACATTTCAGTCCCTGAGAGAGGATGAAAAGCTTATAAGATTAATTAATTTTATTTGATGAAGTTTTTAAAAAACATACGAATTTATGTATCAAAATATATCAATGGAAAGAAGTCCTCGAATATTAACTACTTTTATTTAAAGCCGAATAATATTAAAATATATTTGTAGTTTGTATGTGAAGGGAATTGCCGTAATCCCTAGTAGGGCATGGGGCAGACACATTTCTGTATCTGTTTTACTGATCATTTACTTTACAGGTAAGTAAGTATGTACTAATAAGCAATTTCGCCAAGGCAACGTTTTCAATTTTTCCTTTATTTGTACATAATCTAATTAGGAAATAAGTATACAATCAAATGTTTACATATATTAAATAAAAGGTATTTTATAATAAAACAGACTATAGAGCAAAAAATAATGTTTAGTACCCAGTGATACGTCCATTTAAATGAATCAAATAACGTATAATTCTTTAAAATCCCATCGGCCGTTACCTATTACGAGTGGACATAGGAAACGACTTATATATGCATGTCCGTACTGAATGTTCCTACATTCAAATTAAGCATATAACATATTTCGGGCTACACCGAAATTTGTTTTAAACTTCTAACTGAACAAGTAAAATTTAGGTTAAAACGAGCATTTGGGAAGTGCCGTTTAAGTTAATAAATTGTCAAGAATGCCCTTAAAGCGAGCTAGTACAAAGCAAATGCCTGATATAAATTATCCCGCCTCTAAACTAAGGCGATGTCAAAATTATGATAACAAAGAAAATTGCTTCCGAAAAACTCGAATACCATGAATAAAATTTTCACTGAGGTGAACGCTGGAAATAATTTAAATATTTAAAGCGGATAATCATTTTCATAGCAATATAAATCATATTTTATCCAGGAGTTAAAGCTTTTTTATTAAAGACTAAGTTTAACTTGTGACTTTGTTTGGTTTTTTACTGATTTGACAAACGTATGCGTCAATTGGCGACATTCACTGCGCTGGATGGCCATTCACTACATGACCCGACTATCTGGTACAGGAGTCAAATAGATATAGGTACATAATTATATAAATCTTCTATTGCTTCCCTAGTAGAGCCCCGGATCATCAAAGGCAAACAAAAGACAATGCCAATAACTGCTTTCTCTTTGATTTATACGCAACACATTGAAAAAAATAAAAATAAAATTAGATTTCCCGTTCTTACAAAAGTTATTGTAAACATTATTATACACACAACAGCGATAAAATCATATTAAACTTCACAACAAAATGTATGTTTGTTTGTTAGTTAAATATACTGCTATTAGGTTTATTTATGTTTATGGCTTGTTGACTGCTTTTTACTATTTAAAAGCTTTATTGCGGGCTATTTTCATTTATTACGAACATTTTGTTCGCACTATAAATGTATAGACATAAAGTGCCTTGCTACCCCGACGCATGAATAAATTTGGTACACATTTTTAGCTAACCAAGCCTCATTAATTATAACTATAATTTTAATATTTCGGTTTATTTGTTTTGATGGTTATGGTGATAACTACTCGAAGCTAGAAAATTTCTAAGTGTTTAACTTTCATTATTTTTACTTCGATATAATTAGAGATACCTAAATATTCACTTCGAAGTAATCTCCTAAATTCGTTTGGTGAAAATAGCATGTACTTAATATAATACCTAACATCATGGGTAATTTTATTTAGACTGAAAAGATTGACGTTAAATGAAATCTATTAAATTTGTAATTTTGTTCCACTTGCTTAGTTAAAGTAGGTAGATATATTATTTAAAACCACAGCTCGTATGACCGAAGCACAGTAGAAGATGTCTGATTTACGGCCGCCCTCAGCCACAAATCAAGCCAGCCAAAATGCTCGGGTATTCGTGCTTTTTTTCGCGTTATCAAGCGAATTGCAACCGCTACAATTGCCAATTTGGACATATTTTCAATTTCAAATCTGCCCGCGCAGCTTAATGTTAACCTAAATTCTATATGGAATGGTATCCAGAAGTGTTACGAGTTTTAATTATACATTATTAACAAACCGCGGCCACTTTTAATACTTCTTGATGAAACTACTTTTTATTAATTTTACGACAAACATATTTTTATTAATTACTTAATTAAATAGTTACTAGTAGTAGTTTAATAGTTACTAGGTATTTCACTATGTAGTTATTATTTAATAATGAATGCAATGATTATTTTCATAAATCATTTATTTTATTTCTACAGTATTTATATTTTTTTCAAAGAACTGCTGACTTATCATCGTGCAATTAAAATGTACCTGATTCTCGACTTAAATTTGTATATTATACAAAAAATAGTAACACCATACGTAATGTAGATGATCGTATCGTCCTTTTATAAAAAAAAAACAGCTCAAAAGATGATATTGTTATGAATGTTTTAATAATAATGCTCGAAACTAATTGTTAACTAACTACATATTTATTCGCTAAATCTCATCTACTAAAGAGACTTGCAGATATGATTCCAGGACGGTGAGTACATTTATAGTGATTTCAAAAACCTAATGTTTGTGGTCTGGCTCTGTCACGGTGACTAATCTAACAGGCGCTTGCATTTGTCTTTCTACTTGATCCTATTTGCTTATGGTTTAACTTGGGATTGAGGGCAAGCTAGGATCACGCAGTATCATAATTATTTATTTCAACATAATATATATTTTACTGCTTAGTAAAATTTATATAAAGAAATTACTAATAAAAATTAAATAATAAAACTCAGTGTACAAATATTAGTTGTGGAGACTTTATTATTTCACTATTTCTTTTCTACTTCTAACAGAGAAAGCAAACTAACACGAGTCAGTGAAAGAGCTCGTTAGTACTGTTCAATGCTTTTTATTATTTTTTCTTTTACTTTGATTCTTCTAATATTAAAGCATTGACAGAAAAACCGTTTCGGCAAATTCATTTTTCAAAACAAAAGTTAAATAATTCTAAAACATTCTGTCATGTTTTGTCAAATTTTCTTGCCATGGAGATAGAAAGGTGGTGAGAATACTAATTTCAAGCAATTCACCAGTTTACTCTTAAAAACAATAGAAAGTCTAGAGAGTTCATGATTTCTCGAGCTTTTCAATTTCTCGGGTCCCGAGAATTCTCGAGGCTGATTTCTCGGGGTTTCTCGGGTTGTCGAGAAATTCACATTTTCGTACGTTTTCTCATATTATTTGGTTCCAATAACTTCAACAAATTCAGTGGCTTTCCGCTCAAATAAAAGTATCAAATTAATTATAAAACTTTATTGATGATATTCAATATGATCTTATGAATAAGCTAATTAACTTTAAAAAAAAAAACAGAAAAAATATTATTCAGACTCATAATCACAATAACACCATTTTTGGCTTGTTATTTATAAAAAAAAAATCAACTTAAAACTTGTAAACAAAAATAGCTTCTATAAAAATAAAAAATTATATGAAAGAAACCGTTAATATCTTAAGTTCAGGTAGAAAATAAATGTAAATTATAATTAAATTACAATCATAGCACCATTTATGGCATGTTAATTAGAATAAAAACAAATGAAAACTTTGCAAGATCAATGGAAAATATCACGCTGAGGAGCTGAACCTACAAAAAGATACATAACAATTAGGTCAGCTTACTCTGTTTGATAAAATATGTTTTTAGAAAAACTAAAGCATTTATAGCTTTATCAGAGCCGATTTCTAATTTTATTAACTATATTTCCTGAAATTGAAAACACCCTTTCATTTTCAGTTGAAGTAGGCATAACTGAAAGCAATGCTTTGTAAATCGATTTTAAATTTGGTGACCTCATCCCAGTCTGTTCAAAAAGTAAGAACTCTTTGCGCTCTTCTGCTCTTCGCGCCATCACGCAACACAAAAAACGGCGAATTAATTTCTATATAGGTATATGATTTGTCGAGTTCTCGACTTTTCTCGAGCTTGATTTCCCGGCAACAAAGTCCAACGATTTCCCGGGAATTCTTGAGCCGAGAATGAACATTAGAAACCACACTAAATACACTTCCACTACCCAATCAGGCGGAGTTTCCCCTTCTAAGAATGACTATTGAATGCTCCCTTCTAAAAACAACTGTAGAATAGTCCCTTCTAAGAGCGACTTTTAAATATTGCGGACCTCCCTAAAGAACGCTCTGACAAACTCCATACGAATTAGGAGAAAAAGGAACGTAGAACGAAGTATACTTGTCAATTAGTAACTCGATGATTTAGTGAGTATTGCTGAGTAGAAGAGAGATAACCTAGAGTGAGTCAAGTCCCACATACTTCAGGATTCTTAGTGGTGCGTTGGATACGTTAACAGGTTTCCGCATCGGAGATCAAAAGAATTCACGCGCCCACAATATCTCATACTGACGTGAAATCAATGTCTATTTATCTCAAATTTTTCTTATGTGATATACGCATAATTCAGTAAAAACAAGAAACAATTCAAAAAAAAAAACAATAGAAATACTAATTCGTTTTCAGTGAACTCGAACAAGTAATGTATGTTTAATAATGAAAACCCTAGAAAAATTGATAGCAACAAGGCTAAGAAACGGTAAACGCACATGTAGATATAAATATTTAATGCGAAAACAGTCGTAGACAAAATTTCGTGACCCGTATACCAGACCGACTAGTCAGTGTACTAAAAGTTACCTAGTTAATTTTACATTTAATTCATTGTGATCTATTTATATTCAAATCGTTTAAATGATTAAGCGCGACAAAGCTTTTAATAAGAAAATTATCTTGATTCTCGATCTAGAAAATGTCTCGGACTTCACAATTCAAAACAAGGGATCTGTTTAATTGAAAAACTTTTCACTAAAATGTCTAGTTAATTGAGGTCGTAATTAATAAATTCTTCGCTTTAAATCTTATCTTATAATGTGGTTAACAGAAACATTTAAATATATACTATAATTATTAGATCGTTTTTTTCATTAAGAAATACTAATGAAATATGCATCGTATTTAACTTTTAAGTCTTAAGCGAAAAAAGTTACTAAAATATAAACTTTATTTATTATACATTAATATGTGCATCTGTTTATTTACTTTATAGGACTGTTTTATTAGAGTGAAATTGACGCGCAGCTCACCATAAAACAAAAACGGAAATAATAACAGTAAAAGTTTCGAATAATTCTGTTTGTAAAAACATAGATAGGATTATTATCAAATAGAAAGTAAATGAACACTGTAGTAAGAGAAGAAATGCAATCAGGAGCATTAAGGTGCAGTGAGAAAGAAATAATAAGCGAATGGAAGCTCCTCAGTCGCTAATCGGTTTAATGACGAAGCCAGCTAAGAACGCCTGCATTGCTCTGATAATTTTCCTTAATATAAATACCCGGGTGTAGCCTTAGGGAGTCAGTTTTTAGGTAAAACTTTTATAAGTGGCTCAGCTTTGTTAAAAAGTTTTGAATTTAGACTTCCGGTTACTGAGTTTCTTGGTTTCTCTGATAAAACTTTGAGAAATTTCTGAAATAAGAACGTTTACGAATTTTACACAATATGAATAATTTAATTAAAATTCTCAATTATGTATACTTATAAAATGTCCACAATATATTTTAGAGTTCTAAGTGCGTCATACTTGTCAAAAGTCAGCTAACTTTAAATCGAAGAACTATCATCTGTTACTTATTGATTTCATTTCAATGTTTGAAACGTACACCCATACGTTTCAAACTCTCTTTTTACGTTAATTAATCGTTATATGCAACAGATACATAGATTTCGACTTTTAAAAGGACGCTTTGACACCAAAGATACTTCTTTTCTTAAAACTTTAATTATTGATCAACTTCGCTACGAAGAAAGCAATTAATGTTGAAAGTTGACAAAGGAAACATGATTATGCATTTTTTCTAAGAACTAAAAAAGATACTTCATTTAAGAAATAGTATACTTTATAGTCGAGAATAAATATTGAATCTAAGTTTATCAAGGGACATTAGTTAAGACAGCTGTCCAGATTGTAAGACCAGGCTTTGTTAATTTACTAAGACCAGTGGATTTTACACCTTGAAGGATATGACTTACAATAGATTGTGTAGAGACAACGCCTATAAAATACATTAATTTGGCAACTCGACAATTCAATACAACTTGCAAAACTCATAATGAGATCTTCTAGATAACAAAATTATGTAAATCGCCAAACAGATAATTTATCAATGTGAAAATTAATAATTTATTTCATTTTATTTAAAATTATTTGTATTTATAAGTTTAGATTTTTTAAATTAATTTTATATACTATTTCACTTATGTATTTAAAAATTATGCTTACTATAGCTAAGTTTTACACGTTTTATACTCCTGGGTTCGATTTCTGGGGAAAAAAACTCTTCGGCCTGGAAGGCATTTATGACCCATATTTAAATGTAGTAATACGATGAGTGACTTTCGTAGTTTACGAGATTTACAGAAAACTCTAGTTGTCAAAAATAATGTCCTTTGATTTTTACGTCCATACAAAGAATGTGTCAAAATATGCCTACTGTAAATAAGAAAAGAGCGCCTTCAATTCACACAACAGCGAACTACGAAAAAGTTTTTTTAAAGAGAACGTACCTACGTAGAGCATTCCCTTGAGGACGATCGTTAGTGCTTCACAAACGGCATACGGACGTAACACTATTGTTTCGCGTTACTCTAATATATTATGTACCTTATGTTAAGCAGAAGAAACTGCCTGTGGCTTCGTTTGCGCGTAAATAAATAAAGAAAATTTACTCGGATCAAATTTGGTATACTTTGGCTTCAACACCCGGAATCTATAACTTAATATGTATCTAAGATTCAGATGGTATATGAATGATATTATAGAAAAATAATTTTTGGGTACATGTCATAGAAAAATGTACGACTCGTAGCAATAATAACTGTTATTTTGAATATAGAATACAAGTTATGACTTGTCCGGATATAAAAACTTAGTTTTTTAATTTAGATTTTTATCAATTTATTGATTTTTTTTTGTAAAAGTAACCTCTTATCTGTACAAAAAATTATGTTAACATTAAGCTAATATTTCCTTTTACTGTAAATCCAAAAAAAACGGTTATAACACGGGTTTTCAGACATTTAACTTTTTGTCAAACGACAAAATATGGTTCAGAAAAATAAAAATTATATTTAAGAATTTCAACGCGATATTAGGTAAATAAAAGTATACTAACTGATAAAACATTGGCTATCAAATTGAAATGAATAAGTTTCTCCCAAAGAGCTTGGAATCCGTAGCAGTTAGCTTTTTGAAACTTAACAATCACCAACTGCGCTACGGATAATGAAGTGTGAACGTATGTTCGTGATATTGTCATTACGCAATATTAATTCAATTAATTCCCCTAAATACCCAACCCTAATAGGCCATCCCGCGAAAGACATTAAAAACAACAAAGTTAACCCGAAACTGCGGATATTAACTAAACGGCCGAAAAGGCCCAACCCGAAACTCCCGAAACTCGAATAAACACCACTTAATCATAGGTCTTAATTCCACTTTTTCCTCTTACTGAATTAATTCGCCCAATTTATAAGTAAAGCGAATGAATTGTACTATATTTAATAACTTGGTTGAAATTTGAAAGGCACATTCTTTTACTAACCGATTAACCTTATCGATTAAGATGCTCTTATAATTAAATAACTGTAATAATACAATATAAATATATTGCAATTTTCATGTGTGTATAAAAATAGTGTGTTCATAAAAAATAGTACATTTAAATGGCATTATGATGACATATATAAATTACAAGAATTATGTTACCTACTCAAAAATAATCAAGCGATTGACAATTAATTGACTAGAACAAGAATTGACAGCTAGTCAAAGAATTTTAAAAATCTTGTAAATGCTTACAATAAAAATACTAATATGCTTATAATATTGAGATATTAAAAAATAAAGAAATTAAGAGAAATTGTTGGCAAATTTATTTAGACTAACCAATTAAACTATGGATGTCTCGATTAAATATTAGCTGGTTCAATTAAGTCTGAATGTAATAGTCGTGTAGCGGGTGTCAACGAGAATAGACATTGCAGTTTCTAAGTTACTAAGTTATCTGTGATTAAGTATCTGTTCTAGTTTAATTCAGTGCACTGACTTGTTAAAGTTCTGACTTGTTTTGCCGCGCACCACCACTCTGTGGAACTAGCTGCCTTCTGATATATTTCCGAACCATTGCGACTTATGAACCTTCAAGTAAAGAGCGTACCTCTCTTTAAAAGGTTGGCAACGCACCCGTGGTCCAACAGGCGTTGAGGGTGTCCATGGGCGGCGGATTGCTTCTCGTCAGTGAGCCTCCTGCCCGTTTGCCTGTTTTGCGATAAAAAAAAGTTCCGTAGTCATCAAGAATGCTACGATTAACTATTTTCTGAAAGTCGTCAATCTTATTGTACATGGAAATAGGATTCGGAGTGAAAGTATTGAAAGAAGTATCTAAAAATATTCAAAGGATTCAACTACGCGTAACGCTAAATTAAGAAGACCACTCTGATCTTATCTTGCTTAAAATACTGATTATATTTTTCAAGGCACGGCTAGAATTAGAGAAAAAATATTCAAATTGTTTATATGGACTTTAAACCTTTATTAATTAGTATCACTTTATGAAAATTATTTATTTTTAGTGTTATTTAATAATAGTTGCTTACAAACATGAGAGTTTTGTATCATTACAAATGTTTCAACATTTGTAATGATACAAAAAAACTAGTCGAAACCTCAGCTAGATATTATAGATGTAATTATATTCTCCTTATATTTTCTTTCCAATCGAGTTTATCACGACAAAATCATTTAAAAATTATTTCAAATATCAATAAAATCAACTTTCATTCGGTTTCCAAAGCGGCGAGTAATATAATAACAATTCTAAGGAATAAACTGTCGCAAATCAAAACTGCAAGCTTTCGCGGAAATGCACTATAATCCCGTGTTATTGCGGTGCGGAGCTTATTCTGGTATTGAGGGAAAGATTTTTTTGATCCAGACCCAGATTGCACTGAAAATGGGAGTATTAATCGTTTTGTTAAGCAAATATTTTTCAACATATTGTTGTTGGACATAGATCAATTAAACTATTGTAGGTATCTATATAGTACAACGATGAGTGATGAAATTTGATAGTAAAATCTTTTAAGCGTTATTAATTAATTGGCGTTATATTTTTCAATAATTATGAAGCAAGTAAACTCAAGCTCAGCTGATCTTTACAGGATTTTAATTAATATAATATTTCTAAGGGCTTATGTTAGTTTATAAAGAGAATTTATAATTGGCTTAACATGTATGTTCAAAGGTAATGTCACCTCAACGTTGACGGAAAATAGTTACAATTAGGTTACAATAGGATTTCAATATGTCTAAGTTTGCAACATAAATACAGTATAGTTGACTAAGAGTGGGTTTATTAATCCGTAGTTAGCATCATCAATAGCCACTATGTTAGAGCGGAGTAGACGTAGGAGTGGAACATCAAAAAAATATAATATATACCCTATATATGTATATATTATATTTTGTATATATATGTATATATGTATAAATTAACAACCTCCATTTTGGTGTTTCTGAAAGTCGGTTAAAAAGCATTATCAACATGTAATTCATAGGAATAATTCCTATTGAGAATAAGGCTGACGTTTTACTTATTTTTCAGTTTACAGCGAAGCGACATTATTGCTTCTCACGGGTTTTGTGAAAGTTTTTCTTTTTTTATTAGGTTTAAATCAGTTAATTTTTCTCAATCAAGTATTTTGACAATAACTTTACTTAATCAATAACATTAACGTATAAAAATGTGAAAATAAAATTCAAGTTTGATAAAAATATGCAATAAGTTAATAAATAATTAAATATACGTGGAAAGATATGTTTCCGTTTTAGCGATATAGAATGCCATCTTACGCATATATACTTATATTGCCGTAAAGAAAATAATCAATTATATCAACGCAGAAATGTGACTTGTACTTTTATGTATCTATTATTTAATACTTTTAATATAGTAAGCCTGATTGCAACTCCTCGAAAAACGAATAAAATAATTCTTCCATATGATCACTGAAAATTCCATTTTCAACAAGCAGTCTATTTTCCATTAAGTGTTACTTGATAAAATTTGTATAATACATTTTAAAAATAAATAAATCTGATTCATTTTATATGGAATTTAATGTTGATGAGTTTTTAATATCGTAGAATTTTAAATTTTATTGAGTTTTGTGTGGCTTTTCCTTTTAAAAAATAATCATAAGGTCTTCTTACTTTCTAAATTAAACGAGAAATTGTCATTAAATAATTACATAATGATTCGGGAACATTTTATGTAAATCCGGCTTTATTGGCATCGAGAGAGTCGTATCATTTCACAAGATATCTATTCAGACTCTATGCCAACTGTACGTGGTTTGAATGCGGACTTATCAAAGACAACTTTAGTTTATCGATATAATTTTAAATGCCCGCCGTAATACATTGCAATAAAGCTCAATATCCCTTGTTAACAAATTGCACATCTGCACAGCATTTTGTCCATTTCTACTGCGCGCAGCACGCTATCTGTCAAAGTATAATAATAATTGAGAGTAAGTCAGGATATTTTATGGGGTCTTTTGTGTTTTGATAATTTGTGCAACCCATTATTATAAGGAATAGAACCTTTTCAACTTTGTGAATAAGATTTCTTCTTTAATTGAATGAGGTTTCACTTAAAGTAAAATAATTTACTGATCTTATTATTATTATTAACAAGGCAAGACAACACGCATACGCGTGAGCTATTACAAAAGATCGCTTAGCTGTGTTAAAACAAGATGCTAGGCATATTGTATTGCAGTGGACCTCTCAATGTTTTTAGCTCTGAAGGGATTATGTGTTTTATGTTTATAGGCTTTTGGATAGTTTTCATAGGCTCGTCTTTAGCTAACCACCAGATCTAGTAAAATGTACGGGTAAAAAATCACTTTGTATTACCAAAAATAGTAATTGATCACCAAAATTAAATCCCTATTTTAACGTGAAACTAGAACGAAAAATTATACAACTGGTGATCCTACTTAAAGCAAACAACTCCACGTTATGATTGTTTAATTCAAAAATAGTTAATGATCACAAAAAATTTAACAATATTTTAATTAAAATTACCTTTAAACAAATAACATCTTATTTTATATAAGTAAATTATTCCAGATAAATCATTTTAAACCTACCTAAAAATAGTAAATACACCCGTATAGTTTAACCCTATGAATCATTTTGAAATTTACTGCATAGTTAATGCTTTCTTAGCTTTGGCTGGTCGTCCTGTTTTACGTTTCACGCCAATTGGAATGACTCTTGCCTTTGTAGGCGACTGGACGTGTTTAAGTGGAACTGCCAATCCAACCAGATGCTTGCATATTATATAATCACAATATTTGCATATTCCATTCAGACAATTTTATTTTATTTGGAGCATTATGACTTCCTATTAACTAAAAAGTTTCTGTTTGTATTCGTCAAAGGTTGTTCATAATTTTAACATTCTAAATCGGAACCTAATTTGATTTAATAGTACAGTCAAAGTAGCCATGACTAAAATAATTAGAACCATTGTAGTTTTAATTTTTTGATTTAGGTTTAATTTTTTGCTGATTGGTATATATACATTTTAGGTTCTACTTTGGTTGTCATTCTATTTATTCACCATTTTCAAACACACAGCTGCCACACAACGTATTTACTTATGAAAAGCAATATTGAAATGTAAACGAAGACCAAGGTGTTTTTCTTTTGATTTATATTTTGACAAACCCTTATTAATATTTTATTACCTACACATTATATCAAACTTAATCGGTATCACAATTTTACACTTTCACAATTCCACAACATTTGTCCTAAATTATTACCTTGTTTGTTATCACTTAAACCCTCAAATGTTACTGTAATTTTTTGCTCTACCCAAGGGTAATTAATTTCCAGTAACGAGCCGTGACATCGGGACAAAACAAACAGACAAAAACATTTTGATTGTCGCATGGTTTGAAACATGTTAATACCCAAGACACATGGATGGATTATTGAGGATGGATGGGTTCAGAGAGGGTGTATAATATATTTTTATTATACTTAAACAGCCTCACCTACTGTAATATTTTATTATTGTAGACAAAACAGCAATTTACGTTATTTGCAGATTTACGCTTGCATAACAAGCCATAGAAGTACGAACAATGCTTCAGATCGCGCCAAGTTCGAAGAAGATTCTTGCAAACACGGTCTTTGAGACTTAAAGGAATCTTAAAGTTTTTGGAAGTCAAATTTCCCGCAAACCATTGATTGGAGCCGAGATAAATTTTAAAGTAGTTCTGCGAACTTCTCAATTAAATGGATCGAGTTCGAATTGAAAACTGAAAACTAATTATTTTCAGAAAGTCACGCCTAAACAAGGAAGTGTGAATTCCCGTAGCCCCTAGTGAGGCATGGCGGTAGGCAGACATATTGCTGTATCTGTTTCACTGATCATTTTCTTTATAGGCAAGAAGATGATCAGCCTTCTGTCCCTACCCAACCGAAACACTAATGTGTTTCCCCGGGATTTGAATCCAGGATCTAGGCTTCTATAGTCTACGATTTTTTTTGCACTAAGTTAATAAAATATTTACAGTTTCACCTGATTAGGTGGAAGGCCTTACCCGAAACAGTATGTACTCGTATGTCGTAACAATTTAAGAGCTTGCATGACTGGAAGCGTTTTAAGAATTTAGAGTCGACAGCTTTTCGAAAAACAAAAGACAAGAATTCGAAAAACATGAAGAATCAGAAGAAACGATTACATTTATATGAATTTTCAAGTATAAGTTTAAGAAAGTTTTAAATTTAATATTGTTAAAATTTTATATACAGATAATATGTAAAAAAAATATTAAAATGATATTTTACGGCACGGTGTGCGGATATCGTGAATATATTATTCAAGTTCAAAGTTCCACTTCTCCAGAAAGTTTGTCGTTTAAACTTAGCTGTTAACGCTACAGACGTGTGGCTATTAGACAAGAGTATATTATTTAAATGTTTAAGTGAAATAAAATAAGTACTGAGTGTTCATTATTTTTAAATAAACGTAAATATACACCAACAAAAAAATATATTTTTATTATTATTGAAGCAGTTTAAACGCTCTGTTTTTTTATATTTAGATTTCAGTATATTTTTTATATTTATAATATACATGTGTGGCAAATTACGTGTCGCCTATTAGAAAGCTCTGAATAATAATTACATTTACATTACATTTATTTTAAAAGGACTCCGTAAAAATATTCTCTCAATTGTTATTTTCTTATTCTGGACAAGTTGTAATTTATTATATTATTATTATTAATTTTATATCCCTTTTAGAGAAAACTTGTTAATATTCAAAACTAGTATTTTTTACTCGCAAGTAAATACTCCATGTAAGTTTTATAGCAATAAGTGGTATTTGTTTCAGCAAATTAATGAATATAAATTGAAGTCCCGTGTCCCCTAGTGGGGTATGGGGCAGATGCATTTCACATCTGTTTCACTGATCGATTTTTTCTTTAGGGGCAAGTAGGTGATCAGCCTTCTATGTCCTACCAGATCGAGTTTTTTTTTTTCTCCACCAGGAATCGAACCCAGGACCTCTCGGTTGTAATGCTTACGCGCTTACCACTAGACCAAGGAGGCGGTTAAATTAATGAATATACAAAACATAAAAACATTGCATCAATTTAAATTTTCTATATAGTTATTAAGCTATACATGTAATATTCATTAGAAGTAGGTAGTACAAAAAGTGATAAATATTTTTGTTTTACATTAATTGATATCTTTCATCTAAAAAAGTTAAACATTAAAAAAGAAACAAAAAAACATGACTACACTATACACTTGAACAATGCAATTTTTTTAATGTTTTAAGTATTGTCAATTACTACTAAGTAACTATGTAATCTAATTACGGCTTGTGTTTGTAATGTGTAAAATTCGTCCTCTTCATTGATTTCTTTTTAGGTGACAATCACAATTTTTTTATTTCTCGGATTCTAATTAAATGTAGATTTTTCCACTTTAATGTTTCGTATAAATTGAACAGTGAGCACTACGTTCTGGTCAAAGTTAGACCATTTGCTGAAGCCGGGAGAGCGATTTGAACTTGTTACCAATAAAGTTAGCAGTTGTAACTTGTAAATGCTTCCATGTTCAGCTTTATGCTCGCGTTCAGATACGTGACTTATGGGATTTAAAATCGTTATTCTGTTGACGCTTAGATTTTGTTGTACTTTAGTTAGTTTTAAAATACTTTGACTGAGAGATTAGAATCTCGTAAGAAATTTACCAGGCCATCATTTTAATCAAATTTACATATCAATTTTTTTATTGCAGTGTATTACCATTTTTAACCGACCTTCAAAAAAACCAGAAAGGAGGTTATCAATTCGACGTGTATTTTTTTTTTTTTTTTTTTTTTTTTTTTTTTTTTTTTTACCGATGTTCCGCTCGTACGTCGCCATTTGTAGACCGATTTGGATGAATGAGGTGTCAAACGATAGGGTAACTCGTCGAAGTGGTCCCATTTTTTTTTAGAATTTCGGACGAGAAATCGCTGAATTCTGCGCGGCCATGTCGTGCTTATTTGCTTATAACTCTATGATTTATGACTCCTTATCGATGCGTTATATGTTATTAGATTTAATATTAAATTTGCAAGAAGATATAATAAGAATCAAAATAATTTGATTTATAGTTTTAGAGATATTGAGGTTATAAAATAAAAAATTGAAAAATCTTTAATTAGTTCGCTTTAGCAATAGAGATGTCCATGTTGTATTAAATATATACTAATTATAATAAATTAATTTAATTAAAACTCATATTGTCAAGCTTTTGACGGAATTTTATGATAATCTAAGCCATATATTTCATGTTATGGAGCAAAACTTGTCAACAGAGAAAAACATGTCATACGTTATTGTTTACGCGTCCAGTTTAGATCTATATAGCTCGATGTAATATCAGTTTATATCGATGACTTATATATCATTTTATAAAACATTAAAAGGGTCATATATAATAGTAAAATCAATAAGGTAGAAGAAATACTTCTAGAGATAGAGAGAATATAGTGACTGAGTTCCTACGTGAAATCACAATGTGCGTTCACTTGCTTACTATAAAACACCATGAAAACTTAATTTATATGAACGATATTACTTAAATTTTTAGTATTAAACGATTCAGTTTTGCGTTTTCTTATTTTCATTAATTTGAAAATATTAAATTAAATTAATTAAATTAGTTTTTAGTGTATAAGGTAAGCGTAAAGTCAGAGCGTCCATGTTAGTTTAGTTTTGATGATATGATAACCAACTACCTATACGGTTTAGAAGAGCCACTCAAAAGTATAAAATAAATTAATTTTAAACAAAAAAATAAAACCGACTTCAAAACGCACTGAAAAGTAAAAAATAAATTTTGTATTATAAATGAATTTACTGTAAATAAAAGACGTAAATAGTGTTGATAAATAAAATTCATCTAAAATTCTACAATGACATAAAACTTTCATGTTGTTTTTTGAAAGGCGGTGCCAAATATATAAATAAAGACTTATCGAATATTCCTGGACTTTAATAAAAAAATTAATTGAATGGCTTGGCGCCGCGTTTCAAAGAGCAACATGAAAGTTTTATGCCCTTGTAGAATTTTAGATGAATTTTATTTATCAACACTATTTACGTCTTTTATTTATAGTAAGTTCATTTATAATACAAAATTTATTTTTTACCTTTCAGTGCGTTTTGAAGTCGGTTTTATTTTTTTGTTTAAAATTAATTTATATAATTTATGGTCATTTTATATGGCAAAGCTTTATTAGAGAAAAATGAAATGATTTTATTTTTAGGGGATTAGAGCCATTTCTTGAAATAAACATCTTCTATTTGAAGTTAGCGAAGTTTCATCCTTTTTAATTTATGTAAAATATATTGTTAAATGAATTAATGAAAAACACCACGACGATCACCACGCCCTTTTCTTGTGGGTTATAACTTAAAAATGCCAACTCTACTTCCTTGACGAATAGTAACTTTGCCTTTATAGCAAAACAAACCGTTCCGATATTGACCGGGTTGGACAGGTCAACAATTACTCAAGCCTTTTGACCGCAAAATCATTCATCACTAAGGACAAATCTTGCTTTATCCACTATCCATAATTCATATTAGTTTATTGTTTCTGTAATCCGAATAATTCTCAACTTGATTTTACTTTTATATAGGCTATATTGTACATGCACACTCGAAGTGAAGCCACATGTAAAACTAGTTCCAAATACCTATAAGCATGTATAATATGATTGTCAAAAAATAAGTAAGTATTCCTACTTCTAATCAAACAAAGTTATTTTATTTGCCGTGTATACCAGGGGGGAAAGCACGAATTGCTTTAGGGTGAATAGTAACAATATAACAAATTTTGATTGATCTAGATTGCAAATAACATGAAACGAGTGACTTTAAATGAGGGGTGGTTATGTTATATGAGTCATTCTTGTTTTGTGTGGGGGTCATATAAGTAAAATCTTGTCGACTAATGAGACATGGACTTTTCGTTGGGGCTTATTTTTGCCGTGTAATCATCGCTAAAATTATAGAAAATAATTTAGTATTTGGTGTGTAGTATACAAAATAAGTAAATATTTAGGTACATTTTCTGCAATAAATTTATCACATATTAAAAAACATTTCATAAAGACATCAGTTAGCTAACCAAGTGAAAATAAATACAATATTTTTTCTACATTGTCTAAGGGTCTCATGAAAATAAAATAACATTACGGTGTGATTATCATTTTACATTGCTGACATCCGATGCCCATCCTAGAATGATAGAGTACAATAAATCGCATATCTTTTTAAATAATAATAGTATGTGAGTTTATAATATATACAACTATCTGCCCACCTCAGTGCTTGAGGGTCACTATACAATACCCGTACGGTATATGAAAGCTCTAATTTATTCACGCGTTCATTTCAATTTAGCTAAGGTATTCATTTAAATTGTTTTGTGTAAGTGATGAATAATAAACAGAATAAATGAAGTAATAAATGAAAATTTGAAAACAAAAATTTGATCCACTTTAAAGTATTATCAAATTTTTTGTTAACGTAACTTAAGGTTGCTTTCCAATTAGCCCATTCTGTGACCATTTTTTAGAAGATTGAGAAGGTATAGTGAGTTATCATTAAAAAAAAATACACAGTTGATAACCTCCTATTTGGTTTTTTGAAGGACGGTTAAAAATAACTTTATTGTATCCTCATCTTTTGTAGACCAATAAAAAAGAAACTTGTTGAATTTATTTTGATGGGTGTATCACTGATTTAGACACACTTTGGTCAAACTGAAAAAAAAAATTCTAATGCCGCCATTTCATTGTTTATATAATTTGAGCACTTTATTTTGTAATAATGGGACATGTAGAATTGTTAAAAGCACAGTTATTTTAACTAATCATGCGAGTTGTGACTTATAATCTTCATATTATAGTGGTCAGAGATTATTGACCGTCAAATCCATCAATCACGGTTAGTCCCTAATTATTTTAACAAATGTCCTCGGTCAAGGATGTGTGCCACATTTCACAAATGTGCGACCGACCTTTTTTCATATTTTCTGGTATATATATTTAATTCAGTTACTTAAATAAAACAGACAAACAGGAAAAGTTCGCATATTTTAGTTTTTTTTATCGTAGTATTTTGCATATTTTCGTTCCTTTTTAAATAAGTATCAAAGTTTTTTTAGTAGTAACTTCTGAATATCCAATAGCTGGCTCATCTTTTGGTTTTTTAAAAATTTCACATATATTGAACATAATGTCTGTGCAAATAATTTTATTATATAAAAAAATATACTATGTTCTCTTATCCAATTATTCATCACACAATATATCAAAGTTTATTTAAAATAGTTTTAAATGTATTTTAAGATAATGAGATTTATAAAAGACTGAATTCTACATGAAATCAACGTTTTGTTACTGATATTTAATTTAGTTTTGATTTAAAATACTATTTTATGAAGAGAGCAATAGACCTACTAAAGTCAAAGATCAATTAATAATGCTCTATTTAATTGTGTTCATTGAATCATAACAAACGCGAACTTTAAAAGTAGTTCACAATTTTTTAATATGAATTATATTTTATAAAGTGATGAACTAAGAGTACATAAAGAAGATATTTTTTCATGGTTTAAATAATTAAAATTTGTTTTAATTTGTACTAATAGAATCAATCAATCAATTAATTCAAGATTTATTTTTATTGTTGTACATATTCCAAAACACTTCAGTGGTTTGGCTAACTGAGTCACGCGTCTACGAGTAATCCATAATTGCAGAAACGAATTTTAAAATAATCTATGGTTCGTAAAAATTACGACTTATTTTTGTATATAAAACGCGAGCGTATAAGAATTGGTAAATATTTTAGAAACAAACCATTTAACATCTTGCGTTTAGACTTTAGGCTGTTATTGGCAGGTTGGATTGGTTTGCGGCTGGTTTTAGCTTGTTTGCACAAGACTGAGCGATTAACAGTTCACAAGTGTAACTAGCACTAGAATAATGTTTGGCACTACTTAATGTATGTGTGCGCCAAACAACACTGTCAATAGTGGCGATTATGTTAAGATATGAAGTTACATTGGCGATTGACACTCTGACAGAGGTAAACCGCTCTCCGCTGTTTAGATTGCTATACTTGCTGCTTGAAAAAAAAACATACAAATATATTATGTTACGATAAACCATGTATGTTTTTCTATATGAACTATATACGGCATCTTACGTCGAATAAATTCTCATAGTTTTGAAAAAGTATGATTCAATATCCAAATAAAACACTTAATCATGTAAAGCCAAGAAAGCATGTTTTTACATATTTCAGCGGAACCAATATAAAGCAGATTGATCTATGAACGCTTTTGGCAACTCAATGGACTACATAAGTAAAATAGCTGTTACCGTTTCCGTAACTTTATGGTCGATGCGGTTGCCAATGCCAACGTACAGTCAGCGGGATTATTTAAAAATATCGCAATCTCCTTTGATGAAGGTAACTTTTCCAAAGCTAAATGCTATAGTTCTATAATATATCTAGTCACAATCATTCGCAAAAGTTAGGGTCCATGATTGAGGTGTGTGACACGGCACCAATCATATTCTGAACGTGCTGTCTGATAAAATGTCTCACTAAATTTCTCATCTGTGATGAGGCAGTGGCTTGAGATTACTGTATTACTGCTCGCCGAATGTTTGTAATATTTTGTAAATTATGTTTTTACTTTGATTAAGTTTTTAAGCTCTTTTGTTTATTTAATTTACTTTTAATCATGCTGAGACCCTGATTAAGGGGTAAAATACATAAATTAAAGTATTAAAATGCTATTTGATTAAGAAGAGGAAAATACATTTAATTTAGCTTTAAACAATATAAGGATAAAACCGTTTTTATGTGTTCATATCAATATTAAATCCTACAATCTAAAACTAAATTTTCCCTTCAAATTTGGTTTCGTGTATTTGAACCTGAACTATATATAAAATATCCTTTGTATGGTAAATGTATATGGATTATCGCAGTGGCACAATCCTCTGAACAAACGTCAGTTTTAACAGTCACAGTAATGTTGGCATTAGTCCAACACTATGAGTCATCGCATGCAGCAAACCAACATCATTTGTCAGCATTACAACTCACGCGATGGAACTGAACTTGTATCTGATTTTCAAACGTCAAAATTAATCAGAGACATTTTTCAAACTATTAACAGTATTTTTGAATATGAATATTAATAAACTAAATAAAAAATCATTAAAAGGTTAAATTAAATAGTTAAATCTATGTACATTCGTATATAATGTATGTACGTTCGGCACTTCTTAACGGCTCAACCGTCATTAGTGAGTCACTGGGCACATAGCATTACTTTTTATGCAAATAGGAAACAATAGTTCTTTGCAACGTTAGATATGTACTTTAATTGAACATTTTAAGTATATTAAAACTTTATAAATCCTTAAAAACGTTGTACAAACAACGATTCGTCTTTTAATTAAGATTTAACACTTGCTTTATTACTATAGCAAGAGTTACCATGACTCCCTTGATCCTTCTTTGAAAACTGCCGAGCTGTTTCCACCCTAAAGCCCAAACAAAGAACCGACTTTTAACTAGTCTTTAACTTCAAAAACTCAGTTAATTACTCAGTTTAACTATTTTTAAACCGCCCGATGTGAAACTTATTTAAGCACGGATAAAATAAAGCTGCAAACTTCTCACTTTGATTTGAATCTATCTATAACTGTTAACATAGTAGTTTATATTTATATAGGTTCAATTTTAAAAAATTTTTTCACTGATACGAATCTTATGAGTGAAACCTTCATGAGTGAAATTACATCAAAAAAGTTCGCGTTTACTTGGAAAAGTTGAGATTATATATTATTATTGGCCGAGTAAAAATATTATTAATGAATGCA
Source organism: Aporia crataegi (assembly GCA_912999735.1). Lineage (NCBI taxonomy): Eukaryota > Metazoa > Arthropoda > Insecta > Lepidoptera > Pieridae > Aporia > Aporia crataegi. Next base: position 3,499,362 of record OU538742.1, read on the forward strand.
TTATTTACTGCTTTAACATAAAACAAATAATTTTAATATGAAATCTTAAATTAAAAAAACGTAATAATTTATTTTAAATATTTGAAGCATTTAAAGATATTACACCTTTTTTCCGTGAACGCGAACTTTTTTTGGTGTGTATATTTTATAATGTATATGCGCGTACGATACTGCGACTTGAAGCAAGAATTAAAACAAAAAATGCAATACTAGAGATCGATGTTATTGTAATGGTGGTTTAATTATTGTCCTGCGTAAAATTCGTAGCGGTCACATGGGTTCATGCGTCGTTGAATTTCACGAAAAAAGGTACTTCCTGGCCGTACTTGAACTTGTCAAGCGTATATGATATAAGTGTGAATTCTCGTAACCCCTTAGTAAGGCATAGGGCAGACACATTGCTTATTCCACTGATCATTTTCTTTACAGGCAAGTAGGCATCCCGGGGAAACATTTATGTGTTTCCCCGGGATTCGAACACAGGAACTCTGGTGCACCACGCGGACGTGTAAATCAATTAGTTACGGAGGCGTAAGATATGAAATCTAACAATAAATTTAATAAAGTAATTTACAATTATTTAAAACAGTATTTTAACAAAATAGCGTTAATATAGCAAAGCCGTTTAAACTTTATAAGAAATTGAATTTATTGAATTGAATTTTATTAAATTTTATTTGACACCTCAAAGGCAATCAAAAAAAAGCAAAAACGCTACCTTGAATGAAAAAAATGAATTACATAAGTCTCTTTCACAATCTTCTTTCGTAAGTTAACTAAAAGCAATTAACGGTTGTTAAGTTACTAGGTCAGTTTTTGAAGTGAAAGGACAGAAAATTTTAAACTAAAGCAAAGCGTATTCAACGAGACAAAGGACTGTATTAAAAATCTTATTAAGATAGTTCCTACAGCCGATGTTAATACATTTTGATGAGCTTTCGGAAATTCTCTCCCAACTTTGACGTTCTTTAACTAGTGAGAATATTACTTTTCGACCTCTTGAATATTTTATAAAGGACGACCCTAAAAGACCCAGTTTATTGGATAAAAACGATGATTACAATTCTATCGCTTTAAATTTGAGTCGAGTCCTTAAAATGACAATTTTAGTGGTTTAACCCCTAGGGAGAGATCACCGGATGAGAAAGGCTTAATACATTTTGACAGGCACAATTTTAAAAATTACATATACAATTGTATACAGGGACTTATAAATCCCAAATTAAACACGTAAAACCACTAAGCCGCCTCTGTGTTATTATGAATATTTATTTGTGTTTAAGTTTGTAATGTAAGAGGCTCACTTACGAGAAGCTATCCGCCGCACTGGAAACTCTAGACAGGATATATCTCCATAACATTAAATTAATAAATTGATGTATTTTCAAATTTTGACATTTTAAAGTAACAAATATAAACTCATCCTTCCTAAACAATTCAAATCATACTAAAACTTTCAACCGATTAAACTGAAATAGAATTTTTCTTCCGCATATAAACTTCTATTTCAAGCGGCCCTCACACCTTAAGCACATTGAACTTTAAGTTCAAAGGTAAATAGAATCGATACGATTATATTCGGTCGACTACACACAGCTACAATCGCCTCCGTGGCTAAGTAGTTAACGCGTCTGCGTGATGCGAAGAAGGTCCTGGGTTCGAATCCCGGGGGACAAATGAATGTTTCGGTTGGGTACGGAAACAGATACAGAAATTTGTCTGCCCCATATACCACTGAGAGGTTACGGAAATACACTAAATAATTACACACAATTATTAATAGTAATCACAGTAAGAAAATGCTACCTTGTTTATTTACTACGTGAGATGTCTTTTGCCAACACGAAAACATTAAAAGCGCTGCTGTCGCACATAATAGGCTATTTCATAATCAAATTTGTTTTCTTTTTGCCATCCACGGGTTGATATTAAAAACAGGCGTCATTAAAAAAATCAGATGGGACCGAGATTGGAAATGGTTTTCGTTAGCCTAAAAAAGTTATGACGTCAGTGGTTTCTAAACAGCTTCATAATACCGGCTCTTGGATTTTCGATTAAATACTTTCGAGAAATAGAAATAAACATTATTTTTAGTATCTTTATTCATCAATATATATTGTGAGATGGTTATCAAAACCTAACCAGATAGCCAATTCTGAAATCAAACTTATTTAGGAGTTGGAACCGGCTGACGTCTTTCTGGTACGAACTAACCTACGGGCTAAACTTATAGACCGCACTTCTACTGTGATGGAAACTTTAGACCAAATAATATTTGATTCATAAACCTTGGATCTATGTTCGTAATTTTCCGCCTTTGTACGTACTTTAGTGTGAACATTGTTGTTCTATTGTCCATATCAATTCGATTTTTTTTATACATAAAAAGTAGTAATCTTGATATTCAAAGCATACATTTGGAAAAAGGAACGTAGAGTTAAAACTATGAATATGAGCTTCAGTCCGACTTTGGTCTTCGGAGTGCGCTTCGGAAGTTCGGAGTTCGGCTCGACAGTACGTGTTGTGACGTGGTGAGGGGAGGTGATGTCGTGCGCTCGGCACCCCTTGCAACTGTTACGAAAATAGTACTGTATGCTTTTTTGTGACGCTCTATGTGGGTGATTTGTGTTTTTCAGTGATTTTACGTGTTGACACTAAATGCGGATTCTTGTTGAGGTTGGTAGATTTTGTCTTATTCTGTATTAAATAGGGCTCTTACTTGAATCATCGTTTTGCTTTGTATGAATGTTAAAAATCCTTGCGTTTTTCATGCGCTATTATAATTTCGATATAAAGGCGACCGCGCAGCCATTAAAATCAAAACATGAAGCAATGTTTGGGATGTTTATTAGTTAATACGAGTATAGATTTATACAGTTTTTTCCATCGAAAGCTATTGACTTATTTTTTATTTAATGTGGTTATTAATACATTTAAAAAATGATTTTTTAAAGTATTTATGTTAATTTTTCTTTACTAATGTCTATATCAAAATATAATATTTCATATTGAGTGTTTTCCATGTTTATACAAGTTACATATCTACGTACGTAAGTAGGTACCTACCACTTATTACAATAACACATTCGGAGATAATTTTAGCTAACATCTTGGCCAATACTTCTCTGCACTGAGTGCACTTCACGTCTACAAAATAATAAAGTAGAGGCTTAGTCACTGTTTGAGTGTTAATTAAATTTTATGAACAGATAAACATAACATAGTAGTCCATAAAGGATAAAACCATCTAAACGATTTACAAGTAAATGGTGAAAATTAGGTACCTATAATTCAATAGCACATCTCAAGATCATAATCTTGTTTTTTTTTTTAAATAATGAATGGAACATAAATACAATTATTTTTACTTAATTACTCTCAATATAATATTATTGTATTAAAATTAATTGATTGTTAAAATTACACGGGTTAATTTTTTATCCATTCTATGGAATAACTTTCTTTGGGCACACAAGGGCTCTATTTGGTTTTCTTCAGCCGTAGGCGGCTATTTTTTTATATTCAATTATTTGGCCTACCAGCATTGTGCATCTAAATAATTTTTTTGTCTAAACAAATGAACGGTTTTTTACAAACATAGTTTTCAGGACTTAGATAAAAAAGAAAAACAAAGAAGTCTTATAATATTTCTTTATCATGGGATAAACTTACATATGAAGGATTCTACAGATGGCGATATGAGTTCAATAAATTTAAAAATCAAATCTTTTGGATTAATTTTCTGCAATTAATTAAAATAGGACCTTGAAAATAATCATACGCCACTTTTCATACTGATTATACATACACAGTCGTGGTCATCAGCTCAGATCATAACACAACTATAGGTAGGTACGGCTATACCATTTCGGTAAATTTTTCGTTTCAGTATTCCACCCTGTAAAAGTAAAATAAGTACATTAAGAGGTTCTAGAGAGCTTTAATTTTAAATTCACAATTCTCGAGCGAAAAAGGTGCTAATATTTATTCTCCGCTCTAGAAATTACCAAAACCGAGAGTACCCTTAAAATGTGTCTCAATTCAGGTTAACTCGGTTCAAGGCCCATTTCTCGTTTAGGTAAAATTGTCATGTCCTAGCAAATATAATTAAGGATCGTAGTTTATACCTACTTTCATTTCATGCCGGCGACGATCAACCATATTTCAAATTCTGGACATTTTTCGGCACGTTTTTGGCACTGTTTATGAAAATTATATTTTTTATTTCATTTCTCGTGATTTTTAGATGTTTCAAGTCAAACAGTATCTTATTTTTCAATGTATATTTATATATATTGAATTATTTTCTAAATTATCAAATTATCAAAATGTTGGTGATGTTAACAAGATCTACACTAAATTGGTATCTATCTGTTGAGGCATTAGAAAATTAAAGATTTTACTTAAAGTAGTTAAAATTATGACCACAAAATATGTGATTCTACTCCCATTGAATTCCGACTTCAAGAGTAAATTTACTTAAATAAATTTATTTTGAAAAAGATGATTTAACCAAGAGGAATAAAATTGATGACTACCCTGTTTTAGCAAAAGCGCTTTGGCTCCACACAATACTGTCTCCTTGTACAAAAACTTGAATGTTTTAGTTGTTTTAAAAGTATTGAATTCAGAAGTTGTGAGGCCAAACCAAAGCAATTCCAATTCTAAAGTTTAGCAAAGTTACTAGTTCTGTGGAATTTGAATAACAATTCATATTGTTTGAATGCTGGCTTCTTTTCTTATTGGAAATATTCAATGTCTGGTAAATTGTATTTTTCGCCAACCTTTCAAAAATTTTATATGATTTCATATTTTAATAAAAAATCGGGTATTTGATTTTAAAAGAAAGTACATAGCATTATTGTCACAGTTCATAGAGATAGCTAATCGTTGTACCTACCTAGGACAAAGCTTTACTTTTTTATTTTTATTGTTAGATAACTTTATTTCTCTATAGTTTGTTCTTTTTTAGAAATTTACGCGACAACCGAGTCATTGTTACTCAACACAAAGTTGTAGTGAAGGATAACTTTGGAAAGAAGTTGCGTTTTTAATTCTGAAAACATAACACAAAAGGGAAACAGAATTCAGGTTTATCTATAGACATTTGAAAATGGATGTCGCAAAATTGTGCTTTCCGACCTTTGGTGCTTTCGAATCATAGTAATCAAGAACCCAGCTACAAAGTTGATCGATTTATTTTTCTGCTAACGCGATAATTTTGCGATACAATGCAGTAATGTAACCATTGTAAAATACCTATAAAAATAAAATTATTACGTCAAAGTAGTTAAGATGTCATAATAAAATCCTTGTATTATTTTAGTACCATAGAATCTTTGGTTATCTATGGCATAGATGACGCACATGGCTCGTAGTAAGACCAAGGAATTGCCTGACATAATACCAAAGCTGCAAGCTTGTACCAATTTGTCAGCGGTTAGATACGATGGTGGTTGCGAGACTGATGTTAGGATTTACTAATTACTACTGATCTTGAAGCTATAATTTATTCACGTAAAATATTTTACTGTAATCTATTTTTATAAATAAAAATGAATGACATTTCGATGTAAGCGCATAGCTTCCGAACGACAGCACCAAATTGGATAATTCTTTGTTGTGTTTGTCTGAAGAAAGTTCTTATTAAATAAATAATTAAGAAAGTTGCGCGGAATATTAGAAAATTTAAGAAAACTTAACGATAATATCACTTTTCTAATGTAATGTTATAGCGATTGACATTGTCAGATTTTAGATTATTATGCCAATTCGAATTCAATATTCATAGTTAAGACAGGACAACGTATCTGGGAGCTTTCATCTAAGACGCTGCCTAATATGCATGCCCGCCCTTTGAGATATAACAAACCAATGCATATTCCTCTTTTATAGATGTACAAAAAGTCCTTGGTGGCATATATGTCCCTTTCAAGGATAGCTTACTATACCCATTCTATATTTTATTGGCAGTACAAAATTTGTCGGGTCAACTAGTTTATATATAAATATCAGCCTGGATTTTACATCAATTGTAAGTTAATGGAAGACTAACTCATACATTAGTCTTCAATAAATGTCACAGCCATTATACAATATAAATTATTAAATTGAACAACAAATATAAAAATTGGCAACTCAATGCCATTTCAATAACAATAGTTACCACTGTTCTTCTAAAATTGAATGGAATAATGTAATCATCAAAACCAAACTAAAACATAATGTAACATCTACAAAAAAGTAAAAACGTTAGGCAAAATTTATTTATTTCGGAGTCAAAGTCAGAACTCTTAGCCTGCCTTATGAAAAAACATAAAAAGCTTTCCATTTTTAATCCGTTTAAAGAGCAAAGAAATGTGAAAAAAAACTTGACAGATCAACCAAGTATTACTAACGAGCGTTCCAACGTGGGGTATTTTTTACGTAAAAAACACTTAGCGGGTCCTCCCTTTGGTGATTAAGACGGTATAAAGTGTGAAACATGTTTTGCTAATTACATACTAATATTCTTTGTGGAATTTTTTGTGATTTGAAGTCAACATTTCTTTTTGTGTCTGTTTTTTAATGACCATTGTATAAATTTTTATATTAAAAAATAACCAAAAACTCAATTTATAGAAAAAAAAGTTTTCTTTTGTACTTTATACGATGGTAAAAAAATATACGATTTTTGACAAATGCTTAGAGGTTACCACTCTTAAAAGCAAATTTATTTCTTTTATTAATTAGACCGTTTATGAAATCAAAATCGGGTACACAACTCAGACACTAAATTCGTGTTGACTTATGTTATTATTGGAGTCTTAAAAGTACTTTGAGGTTACACCACTTCGATTTTATTCTAGTGTCAATCTTTATTAATCGCTTCATCAATTCAACGTGTATATTTTTAGTCAACGTTCAGACGTCTTGCTTATTTCAATCATTTACTGTTATGTTGTTACGAACTGTTATTAGTGTAAATTTACTTAATTAAATAAAACAAAAGTAATAATTCTACAAGGCTTATATGTGAAAGTCGGTGCCAAACTTCAAAATATTTGCCTTTTAGATTTGTTACTTATTTTAAAAAAATAAATTATAACATTTTTTGTCTGAAAATTGAGTTCAAAGTCAATGAACCGTAACACTGTGACCCTAATTCGATGGTGACGCGTCGTCGCTTCAATTTATGGTTAGTATTATGAAAACTGATGTTTTTCTCCTTGGTCTAGTGGTAAGCGCGTAAGCCTTACAACCGGGATGTCCTGGTTTCGATTTCCGGTGGAGATAAAAAAAACTCGGTCTGGCAGGGCGTAGAAGGCTGATCACCTACTTGCCCTTAAATAAAATATCGATCAGTGAAACATATGTGAAATGCATCTGTCCCATACCCCACTAGGGGACATGGGACTTCACACAAATGAAAACATTAAAAATTTGTTTTCAATTACCTTTATCTCTTGCAACAAAAATATTTTCGGAAAGTTTTTTAAAAATACAATAATTCTAACATTTATTCTAACATCGACTAGCGGCCTATCCCAGCTTTGTATAGATAACTATACTTTACCCACTATGTCTCGTTTACTGAGTGTAGGTTCACTAGATACTGATTATTGATTAGAAATAAATCCGAACTATATTTGATAAATAAAATCTCAACTTCACTTTATAATTATATAATTCTATAAAGCACAATGATATACAACTTTCAATTCTCACAAACTTAATCAGAGCGACTGTTCAGCTCTAAAGCTAAACCTAGAATGAATAATTTTTGCCTCCGTCCGTCTTGAAATCGTTTCTAAAAGAAATCGACGGAGGCTTCCGATTGGCCGTCGTCAAACGGGTGACTTGCCAGTTCAAATAATAGAATACTTTCAAATACAATGAACAATTAATTTAAAATTATTTAGATATGAACATATACATCTTAAAATTATAATAATTATTTAAAAATCATCACATATATAATATTATATTATAAATATCTGTCTATCTGTGTGATGAAATTTGGTACGAAGATAGGAAAATAACTGGAGAAAATATATTATTGACTACAAAAATAAGCCTTGAAGGTGTTGAAATAGGGAGAACACGTGAACAGTCGTGTGTCAGCTAGTGAGAAACCAAAATACAAATCTTTTCTTTTTATTATTTTATATTTTTTATTATATTATTAATTCATCTTCAAAATATTAAATAATAATTGAACAATATAAAACTCATGTAGTATTTTTATGTCAAATTAGATATACTTTTTATACGTTTTTTATACGTAAAAGACTATTATTGTGTTTTTTTTAAGAACAGGATCATTTTCAGAGATAATTATGATACTAAATATAAACTTGTGATGGACGTTCGGACGTTCCCTTCGAGGCTTATCTCTTGTGTATTTTAGATCCAAATTAAGCGTTACCCTATAATTTAATTATTTAACCGAGAGGGTACGCTCAATCAGAGTTTTGAAAATGAAAATTTATGATGTATGATTTTATTTACGCCTCACCGATATGCTATGAACCACAGGCTATTAACAGCAGTTGAAAAAAACTTTATTTATTTATTAACACTTTGTTGCATTTACAATAGAATACAAATAATTATTTAAGCTCATTGAAGTGCAACGGGCGGCCTCAATCAGCGATCTCTTTCAGGCAACCCAACTTTATGATTAAATAAAAATTTGAACTTTATATTTTTAAAATCAGATACATAAACAGACCTAAACCAATAGTATAAATAGAACATACTTTATATTTTTCTTTGTAATGTACAAACTTAATAACTATTAATTTCTAAATTAATTTGGCTATATATAACACTTTCGCAATGACGAAGACGCGAGTAAAACTAGTTATGATAAAATATAGCGGGGAAAAAATGTTTTGTTTCTCAAGTAAGCTTCGGACGACACAATCGGACACAAACTGGTATATTAACTACCGTTACATCAAACGTTTAAGAGTGAAAGTCAATTGAATAGTTGGTCATTTCTTTTCAGAGGCTACTCTCGCAGAAATGAGAGCTCATTTTTCCTCTTCATTTTTGTTATTCCTACTGATAAATCTATACTGTCCGTCTGCTCTGCCATATCGTACATTTACAACCTTATTATGTTTAAGTCCTTTTACGATTTTTTTATGAGATATCGTAAATACAACGAGTTTCAAAAGGTAAATGATTCGGAACAGGAAATATGTATAATATTTTATTATTTAGGAAAAATCTTATAAAAATAACGTGATTTATAATATTTTTCTTTTAAAAGTCGTAAAATATATGGGATTACAATTTTTGCCAAAATCTTTTACAATGTTATATTTTGATATAAGATAAACAAATAAATTCTTTTAAAAATGAAGTGAATCATTGAAATCGGTTATGCTATAGATTATAGAATAAAGATGTTTTGATGGTTTTCCGAAAGCAAGTTTTCATGACAAGCGCATATCTAATGTACAAGATGTAAGATCTCATTGTATCGCCTTCGAGTCGTTCCTTTTGAAGATTCCAACATGCATAGTGTTACGCCATCAAAGCAACACTTTGTCTTTTCTTTAAATTATTTTTATCTGTATTATGTAAGTGTAACGAGCGAATAGTAAAATATAGTTACTATATTGTTGTTGTTGAATTTTTTTAAAATAAATTTTACACTGTTATTAATTACATATTATAAAACAAAGTCCCTAGCGCGTCTGTATGTTCGGGCTCTAAATCTACTACTGAACAGTTTAATGTACAATTTGTTGAAGAATTTGTTGAAAATTACTAGTACAACGATTATTAAAAATGTCGCGAAAGAATGATAATCGAAAAGGCTATTTAAAAACTTGCAAAGCTGAAGTAAGACGTACAGGTCAAACACATAATCCTTTTGTTCCGGGTATAAATTAGACATCGTTTTTATTGCATTCATCAGTGGGTAATAAAATATCAGGATCGGGGATCAGTTTCTAGGTCAAGTGGGATCAACCTTGGTTCAACATACATTAGACATTTGCCGCCTTAGTATCGAATAACTAATGAATGGTGTTTATCAGAGTTGCCTAGATTGTTTTATTTTAGTTGTATCTTTTGGCATGTCACTACTTTTTCATTAATATACATTAACATTTTTCTGCCGAAAAAAGCAGAAATCGAAATACAAACTTATGGTTAATTAATATTATGGACGTCTTGAAGTATTTGTTTTTTCGTCATCCCATGACAAGAAAAAATGATTTACGATACCAACTCAAGTGACTAAAATATGTATGATCTCGTTTTCGTAGTTCAGTCATGGGGTATCCAATGAATCATTCTATTCGGAAGTGGGTATGTTGTTAAAAAAACCGCGACTTTCATACGATACTAACTAGATACTAAGATTACACATAAAATCAATTATCTTTTATTTTGTTTCTTTCGCTGTTTCCTTCCTCTTATGAGTTCCATCAATCTTGGCAAAAACATTTGTTACTCGGGTGTCAGTTCCGTATCATTGTTGCGTTATTGGTTTACTGAACGCATGTTTTTTCTATTGTTTTTTGGATACAATTTGTCTTTTTTTTTTCGGTAACAGAATTTTGTTGTCAATTTTTCTTTGAGCTCAAGACTTCATTCGCGTGTCGAAATATAGTCTATGTCACTTGAATGCCACGTAGCCTAGAGCAGTCTAGTCTGAGACAATTATTAGTCGGTCCATTGACTTTATTAATTACGAAAAAAAATCTCTTAATAATGTTAGTAAAAATATAGACATGTCTATGCTCCCTTTTTGAGTCGGAGTTCAGAACTTTACATTACTCTAAAATCTATCTAACAATATAATACATACCAACCACGAACAAAATACAAGTTTAAATCTAAGATTTAGTTTGACCCCCAACTTTTTCCAATTTCAACTGCACCCGCGGCGGAACGTGACAATTTTTATTACGACTTCACGGAGATGTTATTATTGCAGTCGGGGATTACACGAGACAATAACTTGAATGAAGAAGAGGATTGCATTTGAAAAATTCTAAAATCCTTTTAACAAGATGTTTCAAATTATATTTTTTCACTTACATAGTGAAAAAAATAAGTATTTACTTATATTGTGTAGTTATATAAATACGAATCTCTAATGTAATCTGTACCGCCTCCTTGGTCTAATGGTAAGCGCGTAAGCGTTACAACCGAGAGAGGTCCTGGGTTCGATTCCCGGCGGAGATGAAAAAAAACTCGGTCTGGCAGGGCATAGAAGGCTGATCACCTACTTGCCCCTAAAGAAAAAATCGATCAGTGAAACAGATGTAAAATGCATCTGCCCCATACCCCACTAGGAGACACGGGACTTCACTTTAATGTAATCTGTACAGAAGATTTTGAGATTCTTTGATCGCATTTGGATAGATAGATGTGACAGAACTTGATTTATAATATGCATTATCTATTATTTTTCAATTATTATAAGTTACCAGCATAAGAATGTACACATTACGTTGACAGAAGTCAAACATTATTACGGTCACGTTATATCAATAAATAATATTATATTTACTGACTGAATATTGAAATAAGAAGAATATTCAATAAGCCAATGTCATTTAAATTGTTAAATAACGGCTACGTTCAACTTTTCGATTCAGTGGAACCATAAATTCCACAAACGGAATATTAATAGTTTTTCCCAAAATGCATACGACACACGTCCATGTTTTCACATGAATTGATAATAATATAAGCAATCCAATAGAGTTCATATGGCATGACGAAATAGAGGCCGCGAAAGCCAAGTCTGATAAGTGGCAGTCGTTTGTGAACATTAATTTTGGTATTTGCCCAATTTGCTCCAAATGCCCACGGAAATTTGTAGAAACCAGCGACATAAATTCCGTTGAACATTCTGACAGCGAACAATGAGATGTCTAAATATAATGGCCCATGACATTGCGAGGGAAATTATTTACTATAATTATATGGGTTGAACGAAATACATGGCGTCAATAATGCTGAGACTCTTGTAAACTCTTTGTGGCAATTTACGTATATTAATTTTTAAATGTAACCACTCACGTCTGTATAAAAAAGTATATAATGTGTGCATCATGTATAATCAAGTCCTTTAATGCAATAGAAACAAAATAATATTATTTAATATTTGGAAGGTACAAATTAATATTATAAAGTTAAAAGATTATCTATGGTAGGTAAAATTGGAGTGTCTGTTTGTAATATTAAAATAACCGCTTTTTACTAAATGCATAGGTGTATACACAGTGCATATACCAAAATAAAATTGTTTACAATTTTTGTATGTCTGTCTGTTTGTTCCGGCTAATCTCTGAAACGGCTGGACCGATTTTGAATCGACTTTCACTTGCAGATAGCTGATGTAATAAGGAGTAACTTAGGCTACTTTTATATCAATATATAAAATATAAATAAATAATAAAGAAATAGTATTCCGCGCAGACAAAGTACATAATATAATACATATCTATTATTACTTTACTGTTCGCTATTTCACTCTGTTTATAGGCTATAGGTTTAATATTAGCATCAAGCAAACCCTTTGTTTAACCCCTTTTTATGAATATATCTAGATGAAAAAGTTAAATTATGTAGGAATGTTGCTTTCATATGTTAAAATGATTATTGTCAAGCATAACGAAATTGCAACGTTTAATTTCAACCCATGTTAATATTAAATTTTCACAAGTAACAAATTTAAATAAATGTCTATAAAATAATATTAAACGTGATTAAACTCGAGAAACACCGTTATTAATCTTTCTAAAACGTACACTTATGTACAAAATGAAATATGTTCGTGTCTCAAGGGAGCTCAAAGACATTGGCCTGATGTTTGAAATAATAACGTTCGTGTTAAGTTGACAGTCTTCCTTAAAATATAGAGATATTTTTTCTATTTTACAGAATTCATAATCCTTGTATATTTAAAAAGGGATGATTTCCGGCATAAAAAGTATATTTACTCTTTCATCGTGTTTCAATCTATCTCTGCACCAAAAAGCAACAAACAAATAGAGTTCATTCAATCAATAAATTATTAAATTAAAATAAAGTATAAAAATGTATTTCGAATTATGATAAACTTGCGAATTCTGTCGATTTATTTGACAAGAACATTTTCAATTGGATAGGATTCTCTTGGTTTAAACCGGCTAGATTTTATTTTTACGAATCGTTCGCGGTATCTTAAATCGTTTCGTTATTTTGTTGAGCTTATTCTATCATTGAAATTGTATTGAATTGAGAACGTGAACTGGCGAATTATTGGTCTTTCTGAATAATATTCTGTGGAACCGTCATGTGTGTTGAATTTGAAACAAAGCTTTGAGTACTAATATATTTTGTCATCTTTACTCTATCTTTACTAACCTATTTTTTTTTCATTAAATTGTATTTTGGATGTCTCGATAATCGAGTTCACTTGAGGACTTACTTTGTGAGGTTACTTCAAGTCTGAACCAATGGTGAGTTCGCTAAGTGATTACAAGAATACATTTGCAGTACCATCGCTTGTCAATGATATCAAATTGGTGAATAGTATCAGTGTTATGTCAGAGAGAATCTTAGAAAGAAGTACAATTTGAATAAAATACAAATGTATCAATAGTCAAATTTCAAATCAAAGATAGAAACACTAACATTAATTCACTCTTATTCTGAATAACATGATTACAAATTACATAAAACCTTATACAGTATTGATAAAATTTATATGAAGCGTACTCATTCAAACTCCAGTAGGTTTTAATATCAATATGCAACTTATTTAATTAACACTTATGAAGCGCTATTACTAAGCGTTAAGGAACTGTGTTACTTATTTGAACTTCTGAGAACTAGGCTAGGCCATAACACATCGTATATATTGGTTAGTTGAGAGCCTTGAATTTTTTTTGGGTTAGGACAAGAATATTATGCCAATTCTTAAATGATAGTAAATATTGTCGAAAAGATAGAAAAATCACCAAAAACGACGAGATGCTTATTATATTGAAATTATTGTATTGAAAAATTTACGTAAAATTACATAAAATTCTTTATAATCCGTCCTGTAAATTCTAAAATTTTTTGAATACTTAATGCTTAAAAATCAGCACTTACGTACAGTTTCAATAATAAATCATATCAGTTGTTTGTAAATTCTATTTCACAGATTATATTTAAATACTTCAAGAAAATGTTCAAACCATTCAAACAAAGAGCAATGTCTCAAAGATAACTTTTTGGATACTCTGCCAGAAATTTCCACGTTCTCTCTAATAGTGCATTACTGGCAATGACCTATTCAGTGCACTAAGTACATTACCGTTTCAGATAAAGACTATAGCACACCGGAGCATTAGAAACTAGCGAACCATATTCTCTGTTACAATCGGGCATTAGTAATATCTATTTCCAAATAAGCGGATTTAAATTTTTTGTGGCGAATCTCTTTAGTAAAGAAACTCTTTGCTAAACGCTTTAATTAAGAACATCAATTCAAATTCAAAGTCATATAGAATTGTAATTCACATCGATATAAATTTTGTGGCATCCGTCTTCACCTCATAAAAAAACAATAATAATAATCTCTTACCTTTACTTAATCGAAACTCTGTACATAAATAACTTCCGTGATATTTCTACTGAACTGTTGTAAATTGTTTTAATTGAAAAATAATATAATAGAAAATAATAGATAATAATAATAAAAGATGAAAATTGACAATAAACTATTGTGTGATTATAAATAACGGTGTTTAACTCTATCAACCTCCGGGACTATTCGGGGTTAAAACGAATAAACTCTCTCTCACTTCAGTACCACACTCCAACATCTACAATTTTGTAATGTGAAATCCTGTGGTTACAGGACTTCACTAGGGAGGCATGTATCAGACATCTACTTTTGTTTCACTAACCATGTTAACAAGCTTGTAGGTATTCAACCTTCTGTGTCAATGGAAACATTTAATTGTTTCTTCGGGCTTCGAATCTAAAACCTACAGCACAACGCAGATGTATGATTCACTTTGCCATGAATTTGTTGTTGGTTGAAGTTATTTGGTACGTATATATTTCTATGTCCAGATCCTCTATGACTAATCAAACAATCTCTGAACTTTAAAAGGGTTTTATATGATTAACCAAGCTAGTAAAATCAACTTATCTAAAAACTATACATTGTTTTTTGTAGCTAATTTTTAGCGTCAATAAGTATAATTTTATGCACCTCCTTTGAAAAAATCTATAATCTACAGAAATTAGAATATCTGAAAGTACAAAGTATTCCATATTTTAAGTATACAAAAATAAATAGAGCTATTTTTTATTTATTAATTAAGTTTTTAAAATTAAGCTGCAAGAATTAACTCGTCTAGAGCAAAGGCCATAATTCAGTCGCGACATCCTGCAATATAGTGCTATTTGTTCCGGTCAAATCCTTTGTGGAATCTCACTTTGTCTCCCAATATTCCACCCCTTGTGTGAAATGCGAAATTGTGCTTAAATAACTTTAAAAAAGCTTAAATAACTTAAATAATTTTAAAACGTTGTAAAATTAAAAACCCTGTTAAACGTTGTTTATTTTTATTCAATGCCTTAATTACTCTTTCACTTTCTTGTTTACGTAACATTTTGATGTAAGAACAAGACAAAACATTAAAAAAGTTTTAACAACAAAGTACACAAATTGAGAGCTCCGCTCAGACATTAGACAACTTATAAACGACTGATATTAGATACTGAAATCTTAAACATCATCAATTCCATCAGATTTAAATTTAATCCATGAGATCTTTGATGTTACAACCAGACAAATAACTACACGTTTTCAGATTCCTCTTTTAGGGTCGTGGTGTAAAAATGGATTCAATTTTTTTTAAAGTGAACATTATTTAATTTAAATATCATACTTACATACTTTCTAGTGAGTAGTAGTCAAACGAACAATTTTTCAAAATAAAATGTAATCAGTTAGTTTTTTTAGTAATAACTTTAACTAACTTTATAATGCATTAAAATTAAAGACGTTCAAGCGTTACATTTGACTTCGACTTTATTTTCTTTGTAGATCAATATTTGAAAATATACTATTTTTTTAAAGAGGCTATTAAAAAAAAATTGGCTGATTGCCAACATATAAAATCAGATTATCAAAGCTGATGTGTATATTGCGTAACCGCTATTTAAAATTGAGAATAGTTTAAATAAACGCATTTGATTCAATCTACACAATTGTTCTGGCCACTGTGACCACAAATTCGCATTGCATTTGCATTATGCGGCTTACATCAAAGTAACGCGACAATCATCGCATAAAAGCAGCATTCATCTTCATTAAACTAAAATTACGAACAATGTTGATTCAACACATTCGCTACCAAGATGCTTGAATCTCAAGTGGCTTGATGTTTAAGGCGCTGTGTTTCTCTAACAGCGAAATTAATAACTCCATTTATAGTATACATCAGACATACCCTATACATATTATCCAACCGTATATAATATCTATTTAGTCTAGGAAAAGTAATAATCGTTAGAATTAATACATTACCTTGCTTCATTCGGATAACGTAGTTCTCATGTTGTCATGAAAAAACTCGAAACCAATCGTATAGTTTTGTTCCTATTTAGATTTAAATGGAAAAAAATGTATATCTTCAAATAGACAATATTGTATCCAACTTCTAATATCTATGTTTTCGCCGAAGGAAAAAACTATCTAAGAACTAGAAGATATAAAGAAGATTAACTTAAAATTCTAGCTGTTGTATAAATTCATATTAATTTCCATTTAAATATTCGAAAATGATATTTGTTTTGTATATATAACGACAATGTACGTATAACGAACACTAAGTTTAATATATTCTCTACAAAGATGTTTGTGCCTCAAGTGGCTCGAAGTTTTGTCTGAAATGCTTAAATGTAATCATTTACTGTTCTAAGATAAATACTGTGTTGTAGGTATTTACTATTTAGGTAGGTAACTAATAAGATTCGTTCGAGTGCTTTGAGATAAGTTGCCCTAAATTTAATAAAGATGTAACTAACTTGAGACTTCAGATTAGTTGATGTAGTGATCAGAATTCAAAATACCTCGTAGAAGCCAATTTTGGTTTATATTTACTTGAAAATCCTAAAATTGACAGTCAAAGTAAGATCTCGTATTCCTCGTGGGGTATGGGATAGATATAATTCTGCATCTATTAACCGAGGATTAAAAAAGGAGGAGGTTGGTTCTCAATTCGACTGTATTTTTTATATTTTTACTTTTTACATATTGAAGTTTTTTTTGTTAAAATTATATTATGGATAAATATCAGTTAAATTATAAACTTCTCGAAAAAGCTTTATGATAACTATTGTCATTAAGAAAAGGTTTCGCTTGTTTTACAGGCAAATAGGTGATCAACTTTCTTTGCCTACGCAACCGAAACATTTTGCCCTGAATTCCTCAGGAACAACACGACTCACTTGACTACGGATGATTAACAGTCAAGGTAGGAGATTCTAAATTTATTTTGTGATCTTTTTATTGTGATAATAAGACTTATTATTTATTCGTGATTACAGTAAAGTTGTAGAGAGAGGCGATTGTCGGAATAATATAAAGTTTATAACTCTTTACTAACACATATACTAGTATTTAAAAATATGTAAAGGAAGATTGCAAAAAAATATACACATCATAAAGGAAAAATTGTACATGAGATTTAAAAAAAAACTCGCATCAAGTTGTTTTACAACAACGCATAAAACTAAAACAATACGCAGAAAACCTATTATTGCTTACTGGAACTTACTATTATCGCCTATTAGGTCTTGGCGTGGTGGAGGACTTCCAGACGGTCCTGTTTTGTACCTTTTGCTTCCAGCTCGTGATTCCCAAGAATTAAAGTTCCTGCTTGACACTATCCAGTCAACGCAATTTTGGTTAGCCACGATTTTGTCAACCATCAGATTTCACTTCCAAATCTCTCCAGTCTCCGTGAAACTTAATTTTCTTCCATACTTACTGGAATACTGGATTCGATATAAAGCCTTTTGAGTATCCGACGCAAAAAGAGAAATGTTTTGAGTTTTTCGTGTCTGTATGTAATTGGCAAGAACTTGAGAATAGAATCATGAAGGCTGTGAACGTTTTCAAATTTTTTTCAAATACGAGAGAATTGTATCGATACCCGAATTCAAATAAATAAAACAAAAACAGCATGTCGCTGCCAATTGAGCAATTTACGTTTTTAAAATGGAAAATTGCTCAGCGGGACCGAAATTCAAATTATTTACTCACACTCGCATTCGTGAGTTTTTGATAAACAATTATATGAATATATTTATGACACATTGCTTGAAAAATATCAGAAAATATGTTTTTCTATATGATTTTGAGAAAATGTTAAACTAAGATACAATTTATAAACGATAAAGTGTAAGTTGCTAATCTAACGCTAACTCACAAATTAAAAGATCTCTTAAAACTATGTTCACTGCAAACTCTGTATTTTACAATAATAATAATAAAAATTATTTCATAATTTCGCCTTTCGTCATATTAACGCAAATAAGTAATTTTTCATTTCATACTCATAATTTTTTTCTTTATTAAAAATGTATGATCTATTCTGAATATATTTGGATAACAATATATTCAGAAATTTAAAATTTAAGCAACGTATAGATGGAAAAATTTGAAAAGTCTGTGAGTAGAATATTTTCAAAAGACTGTTCAGAATTATATAATTCATCTAATACAAATATCGAATAATGATTGACCAACATAGAAACCAAAGTTTAGGTATATAATTATAGACACTAAACCAATCAAGAAAAACTACTAATAAAAATTTCAGGAAATTTTGCATACAGGTTCAATTAAAGACAGGCTTCATACCCCGAGAAACGGTACGGCTCTAGTGGGCTATTTTCCAAGCGTATGAAGTATCGCGGGTTAGTAAATCAATAAAAATAAATAAATCAATGACACCAGAATTTCTTCTATATCCCTTAAAACTGATAGAGATCAAACTTGAGATAGTTGTTATTGCTTGTTAGATGTTTACCCCAATTCGCTGACAATGCTGTGCGCTGATAGATGTCTTTACAAAGTTTGTTCATCTGTTCTTGTTAAACTAGATAACAGTTGGTTTAACTAGCTTATGTCCGCAACTTTCTTTGGACCTATGTTACTGCTAAGCTTTTAAAGTTCAGATCCATCCTAGTGAGTTGGATCTGGACACAGAAATATTATATTCTATACAACTATCAACCGTGGCTAAGTAGTTCACCGCGGAGGTTCTGAGTTTAACTTCTGGGTGAAATAAATGCTGGTTAAGTAGAGACAATAGGCTGATCATCTACTCACTAATAGATAAAATATATATATATCAAAATAGATGCAGAAATGCGTCCTTATATAAGTTCATATTATTATAAGTTTAACTATCCAAGTTAGTCTAAGCTCTACTTTTTACTCCCGAATATGCTAACATACTACTGTACTAACAGCTGAATATTGCGACGGCCAATGGTGACGAACCACAAGTAGGTACTTTGAAATATTTTCCGTTAGCTCCATCATTTTTATTTCACCAGCGCTAATCGATTTTTAATTCAGAGTGACATCACGTGACATTCTAGTTTCCACATTTTTATTTTCGACAGCCAACAAATCACGTAATAAAACGCATAGCCATCAATAAAGCAATTGTCAAATTCAAATGCAGGCGAACATTTTACAGATGCCAATAAAATGTTCCAAACATTACGATAACCCTGCAGTAGTTTTATAGACACATATATTATGTTAAGTCAAGTGTAGAATGCAAGTGTTGGAAGTTTCTAGAAGTTGAAACAGTTAAAGTCCTGGTTGAAATGCTGAATAGGTGTTTATTTTCGATTGTTTTCAAGTTGTATTGTGTTGTGCCTCTTAAGTTAGAATATCTATGCTAATGTACACAATAATCCTTCTGTATTAAGCTTGATATTACATAATGGACTTTAGATTATGCTTAAAGTAGGTAATTCTCGCTTATTGTTGCTATTATATTATATATATTATTAATGCTGATGCTGAGTGATAACATAGGAATTCATCGAATTTAAAACAACAAGATAGTTTTTTTTATCTAAGACCGCAATACGACTTATGTTCGGAGGTTTAAGGTTATTTATTTCTCATTAAAAATATCATAATCTCACTCACAAGAGAAAGTAAACAAGATTATAATTGTTTGCTTTTATTTATAGTTCGTTTTGGTCTTCATAATCTATTATTAGATATATTATCAATTGAAAAGTTAAAGTTTAGATTTTTGGCATTCAAATCATACTTAGCAAATATCAATGTATCGTTACTAAAGGAGGCTTAAGATTTTTAACAGAATGTGATTTTGTTGATCTACTATCGATTCCATTTGCATTAATAGAAAATGATGTTACTTTTTTTACTGTAATTAATGAAATATCGGGAACGTAATATAAAATGATCATTACTAACAAGATTTCATATTTTTTTGCCGGTAATGATGATCGAAACTTAAGCGATAAATGCAAACCTATCCGTGTAATAACCGCTTTTATGACTAAGTCACGCATTCGACAATACGTAAGTTTTGTTGTACGCGGTGGTTCGCAGAAATTAATAAATATGGTCAGTGAAATAAACTCAATATCACCGTCCTTTTTTATAAATATCCTGATATAGTACAGTGCAGTGTATCTAATACACATATCTAATACATAACTAATTCCTTATAAGTTAATTGTAATCGAATGTTAAACAAGATCCCAGGTGAAGTACAAGCATTAATTATCATTAAAATAATTTAGGGCACAATTAAGTTAAAAAGTGGAAGTTTATTATAAATTTACCAATTAATTAAATAATGTTAACGCTTGGAAATGAATTATACCAATTCACTTATATTATTTATTGTTAAACGTGATCAGAAAAGAAATAATCCGGCCGAGTTTCTTGGGTTTTCTTCTCAATCTTGGACGGGTTCTTGAACACGCAGTTAATTTTGACGACCGATTGGTGAAATTGGTAATGCTCCTGCCTTCTGCATCAAAAGGTCCCGGTTTCGAATCTCGGTAGGTGCATATATTTGTGTGATGAGCATGAATGTTTGTTTCCGACTCTTGGTTGTATTTCAAACTTATATAATATGTATTTATTGTGGTACCCTAGTTATTTCTGATCACCATAACACTAGTGCTTCAGCTACTTGCTTTGCAATCAGAGCAATGTATGTTAGTTGCCCAATTATAAAAAAAAATAACTTAGAATGTCGACCTATATTTTGACTTTTATGTAACTAACAACTCTACTTAAATGAGATTAATTTCAGTGATCATGTAAATCTTCTACCAAATATTTTTATTTTAAATAGATGGGCTTTTCCATACTACATTTTTGAAGCTGCTGAATGTGAGCTAACTCGCTTATTTACTCTCAGTCTGCACGACTTTGAAAGAAGTGACACGCGTGCTAGAATTCGACAAGTTAGTTCTTTTTATTTGATCTAAGATATGAATATAATGTGAAGTAAAAAAAGAGTTCAGTAGAATATAGTGTTATATAATTACAGTTAAATATTTTATGTGTGTAAAGACAAATTTTTTATTTATTAGGATTTGCGAACGTACTATCGTGATTCCTTTATAGAGGCAAGTAAAAAAAAAAGAAATCGAAACCTCTATTTACACACCTATTTACGAAATCATGTTTATATCAGGCCTAAATTACATCTAAGATTATATGACGTGATTGATGATCCAGCTTGGATCATTTATGTGATGGCATCTGTGATATATGGATCGCTATCCTAATTATTGCGTGTAATTTGCTACTAAATTTACTCCAAGTTCTAACCTTTGGTAGGTTCTCGGTCTTTATCATTTAGAATTGAAAATCCATTGTTAATTTTTAATTTGGCTTTTTAGAAAATTACATTAATAATTGTATTGCCTCAATATAATAATTATTAAGGAAAATACAAATTAATCCTCACTTACGAGAAGCGGTTCGCCGCCCATGGACACGCTCAACGACTATTGGACCACAGGTGCGTTGCCAGCTTTTTTCTTGAAGGGCCCTAAGTCATATTGATTCGGAAATATCTCAGAGGGCAGCTGGTTCCACAGAGTGGCGGTGGGCTGCAAAAATTGCCTTAGAAAACGCTCAATTGTGAAACGACAAACATCGAGGCGATACGCATAAAATTTCGTATTCTGCGACGTTCGAATATGAAACTGAACTGCTGGTAATAATCCAAACAACTCCTCTGAGTATTCCCCATGATAAATTTGATAGAATCTTCATTCTATCGGGATCCTAAATCTCTAGCCAACGCTAAAGAATCAAGCTGATCAGGAAGGATGTGGTCGGCTTGGCTTGCAAATAAAATTATTTCATAAATAGATGTACAGGTCTTCATAAATTGTAGCTAATACATCATCTTGATCACGATCTCGAAGCGACGATACCACTGACAAACATACACGTTAAAATTTTAACTATGCGTCGGGGGATAAAAAACCACTTTCATGATTACCGTCTAACATCATAACATAATATTATGTTGCCTTATAAAAAAGTGATGAAAAAAATGATGAATTTTTGTTTGATTGTGAAATGGAAGCTTTAGTTTTATATACCTATAACTGCATTTATATTGGGTAATAAACTCGATCTGTTCTATAAAGTATCACTGGTTGTGTGTTGGAATTTCCAGTAGATACTCATAAAATATTAATCTTAGTATACCTTTAATAAATAAATGATAGAAGCCTGAACGTGTATCGAAGTATTCGAAGGCACCCTGAATGCCTCCCTTGATTGGTCGGAGAAAGAATTTTTATTGTCAATATCACTTGGAATCCACGTTGTTTGTACGCCTTTATTATTTATTATTATGGGGGAGATAACAGATATATTTTACGACGACTAAGTGTTATTTTAATGTGCAATTTGTTGGGGACATTTTATTGTGTCTAAATGGGTTCGAGTCTTTAATGGTTGCATTAGGAGGTACTAAAGAGCAATATATTATAATGTTTGTCGACTTATACAATCAAAATATATTTTGATTATAATATACTAAATGCTAAGTTTAGTTTCAATGGAAAAGACCGTCTTAAGTTGTAGCGTTTAACGTACTCTATTCATTTATTCGTTAAAAGTTCATGACATAATATGTACTATCTGACTTTGTATCCTAATACAATCAATACCATTAATAATAATAAAAAACTTTCTACTTTTCTGTGTTATATGTAGATTTTTCTAATATAATTTAAATTGTAAGTCCATCATGAAATAGATTTTTATCTGCCTATTATTTTTTACATATTTGCCTAACAGTTATCATTATATAAAGTATAATATAAAAAATAGATTACAATCTCGGTTGAAATAAAAATAAATAATTCTCACCCCAGCTTTGGATAGTGGATGCTATTTTATTTCAACCCGAATGTAAATTGTCTATAAATTTTTGCTAGGGATATTAAAGGGGATATCAAATTGAAGGGGTTGTTTAAATAGATATGTACTATATTTATAATAAAAACAATTCAGTGTTAAGTTTCACTTCAGCTTAAAATCTTGAAATTTAAATATTTGTTTTCATAAGGCAATAAATAGAAGAAACTCCATCAAAAACAAAATGTATGGAGGAAACTCAAAAGAGGCATATGCATACCTCCATATTTGTAGGTAACTTATGTCAAAAATAATATATTTGTATAGACCTATTTTTTATATTATCAAGATACGTCCAGACCCGTTGCGACACTTAATTTAATATTAGTCTAAAATGAATGGAGAACGGTAATATTGTACAAGTATTGGACAGTGCTAATAGTGTGAAAATATTATACTACGCTGAATACATTACGCGAAATTGCTAACATAAATGAGTCACATTAATAGTAATAATTTTATTTATTTGGTCAAGCTAATACGGTGCTAAACTGCGAGGATTAAAACATAAAGTCCCATAAATATATTTAACAGTGGAATCGTCATATTATGTTGCAAACTCAACACGCAATTAAGGCCCTAAAATTCATTGAAATAATTGCTATATTACTGTAACTGATTGACTGCAATTTTATTCGCAGTTGTTATATTGGCTGATGACTAAGTATGAGGTTAGTGTGGTTCATTAATTAAAGGTTTATTTCAAATAAATTGAAAACCTTTAATTAATACGTGATAACTTATACCTACACTAGCTGTACCCCGCGGTTTCACCTGCGTTAATTTCGTCGTAACGTGATGTTATATAGTCTTTAATATAATGTAATCCCAAACACGCAATGGAGTTTCCGGCTGTTGCCCCCTATCAAGGGATGGACGCAACATATTCTGGTCACTCATTATTCACAATTTCTAAAATAAAAGTAGCTTAAGTTACTCCTTATTACATCAGCTATCTGCCAGTGAAAGTGTTGTCAAAATCGGTCCAGCCAGATAAACAGACAAAAATTGTAAAAAAAATATTTTGGTATATGTACCGTGTATTCATCCATATGTATATTATAGTTAAAGCGGTTATTTAAATATTACAAACAGACACTTCAATTTTATTTATCTGTATGGATTGATTTTAATGCACTCTGAATGCTTGTCCTGCCCGGTAAAAAAACTACTTAATCATGCTGCCGATGTTTCATATTATACTAAAACATTTTTTTAAATTCCAATATGATTTGAACTGTAGAAGATGCAAAACAATGTTCAAAAAGACGTCAAAAAGTCAAAGTTATTATTTTATAATTCAAGTTAGTCTTCGATTTCTGTTTGACGAAGTTTACACAACCGTACGATAAAACAATTTCGAAGCTACACGAAGCAACCATCGACAAAATAGAGTTCTGCTATCACAGTCCTGAAGACGCACCTATTGTCAACATTAAATTTGCTGAAGCATGGCCGTTACCTAACCGTGACACTACCCTTTAATGCAATTTCAACTTTATCGCTGTAGCTTTAGAAGCCATAAAATCAATTTGCTGCAACAACGTTGTTTACGAAAGTTCTGACAACGTTCAGAGGTTTGCAGTTAGTTAAAGCGGACACAAGTTGCTAAGTGAGTTTGGAACACTTTTATAGGCAAATTGGTAGGACTTATTGAGACTAAACGTTGGGCAATATGTAATGGCCTTATAAAATTTTGGGGGTTATCATAGCCTAAATATATATTCATTTGGGTAACCTTATCTATAGCTGTTGTTATGATTTAATAATTAACAACATCCTTTGAAATGAGTAGTGTTTAGTATTTATTATTTTTTCGTTAAGCGTAGAGAAAATAACGCGTTGTTTTTTTCATATTGTTGATTGGTTATAATTTTGTACTATGAATATTTCTTACATATTTACATAAAGGTGTACATCAAAACAAATGAAGTGTAAACCTGGGTCTTATCCGGACAATATCGGGCTGAACAACGCCGCCGCGCCGTCCGGCAATTTGTCCGGATTAAGAATTTACGATGTATCCGCACCCGGATAAAAAGTAAACCCAAATTGGGTTCTTTATTATTATTTTCTGGTGATCTGCACTCGTGTTTTTATAGACTTCCTACTTTTTCGTATATTAAATATTACTAGATATATCACGAAAAAGTAAAAAGAGTGCATCGTTCTTATAATACAGCACCACAGTTTATTCGGCCTTATTACTCATGCTTTTGCAAATGAGCTAACAAAGGAAACATTAAGTTTTGTTGTTATTGTTTTGAAAATAAAAGCTGAAAATGCTTTAATTCTAGTAGGTTATAGTATAAAGGAATCCCCATCACGTAGAGCCAGTATCAATCTAGTTTTAAGTCGACTACCTTTACTACAACCTTTTTCAATATCGATACCTCTTATACCGCTTGGTTCCAATTACTATCCTCTCATTTGTCTTGAACAATCCCCATTTATCCCCAATTACAGTTGTAATTCGTCCGTCACATTCGGTCCCTCGGTATCTCTGGGGAGATCGAGACAAAGCGACAATTTCCCCAATACTCCCAGATTTCAAGCAATTATTCGCTACCGTTCTATGGGAAGTGTACTCGGTAACGAATTTTTAATTTACAAATTTCCCAAGAGATCACCGTGTTGGGCAGACATACTTCTGGGTCTGCTTCAGTAATAATTCATAACGAATTAAAACACTTTCTTTGTCGCAACACGTATTCAATCTCAGACGCGTGGTCAAGATAGCTTTGCGCTTTGGTTTTGGAAATTGTTTTATTTTTGGATTTTATTGCAAAACCTATGTACGCTGTTAATTCTCAATTTGCAATCGAAATTCAAAAGCTTCAATTAGAGCCCTCTAACAAATTAGTAAGGAACCAAAAATAGATCTCAGAGAGCACCGCAATAAAACGTGTGGTAAACTTTTTGTCCGGATGTTAGCGGTGACTGATCGCATCTGGTGCTATTTACGTCGCCTCAGATATTTGCACTGCACAGATTGCTTAACAATCTGATTATAGACATAAAAAACAATTTTATGGAATTCATTTAGGCCTATTCATAAAACAATCATTCATACGCAATAATACGCTTCATGTTTGAAATAAATAAATAGATAAAAAAGGTTTTTTATGTCACAATTCAACGATCAATTAATTAGTCTTTAGATGTTTTAAAAATCATGAAAAATAATTTTCAATGGCATATTAATGTGAAAGTTTGTTAAGTTTTCACGCCTATATATTCAATCGGTTGTAATATTTTTAATTGGGTACAAAACAAGACGTAAGAAATATTTTCACTAGTGTTTCATTCTTCAGCAATAATTATACAGTTTAAGTTACTTTATAATAATAAATCTGGCACGTGCGGATCAACAGTCTACGGGCGTTGTCTACGGGTACTTAATATTCCAAATGTTGATTCCAAATTATGTCTTAATCAAAATTATATACGCTTTTATTTATTCTACCCCTTGAGACTATAAAATTAAGGCCCTTTAACGATAATGTCTTCATAATAAAGTTATATCTCAAATTCCCAACGAATTAATGGCGGCTGTATTTAATAAAAGTCCCATTAACTATTAATATCTAAACCACGGCATAACAACCTCTAATACTTACTTATAAGGATAAAATTTCTTTAAAATTCGTACCGAACCGTCTCATATGCATTTAGCCAAATAGCGTCACAAATTGGAAAACTTATTGACGGTAAAAGGGTTTTTATTGCCGCGCAATAAAGACCATTATTGCACTGGGATATTGTAATGTCTGTGATGTTATGATTAAGGGGCGACATTTGAAAATACAACATCTAACGATGACAACTTTTTAAAGTTTTTCATGTGCTAGAAAAATATCCATACTGTATCGTGATAAAAGTGAAGTCCCGTGTTCCCTAGTGGGGTATGGAGCAGATGCATTTCGCATCTATGTCACTGATCGATTTTTCTTTAGGGGCAAGTAGGTGATCTGTCTTCTATGCAAGATGTTCCTGCCAGATCGAGTTTTTTTTATCTCCACCGGGAATCGAACCCAGGACCTCTCAGTTGACCAAGGAGAAAATTAATTTTAATAATGAATATTAATTTCATTTATCAATAATAGGAATTGACACCAAGAGTATTAATATCAAGTATTTTTATACGATACGATAGTATTAAATGTACAAATACTTAATTACTTAATGACGTTGTCCTCTGGAAGAGTTTCCGTAACACGAATGACGTCTTAAAAGTGGCAACCCTAAATAAATAATTGGTGGGTATTGTACCAATTGAGTTGAGATGTGGGGTACTGATCGCTTCGATCCATTAGTTAGGTTAATATGTTAGTTAAACCAGTATTCGGGATTCTTGGTAGTAATCAATTGTTCTTGGTGGTCTTTTAGCCAATAAACAGATGTACATATAATATGTATATCTATGTATGTGTTATTTATATATAAATTTATCTAATATTGTCTATACAATTCAATAGTCATATTTCAATAATTTTCATGACAGCAGGAATGACTTGAGTCAAAATCGAAAGCATTTTTCTCGTTCGTGTAATTATTTTTAGTTATGCAAGATTTATCTACAGAAGCTTAGAGTATCAATGACAGTCTGACCATATGTAAAACATTTTGCTGATGGCCTTAAGCTTATAATAAGAACATTGTATGTTTTAATATTTAATCGATTATTTATTTATAGAGTATATAACATCTCCATATTATAATTACTAAGTTGATAAAATATATCATTAATATGAGCTAAAGTTATTAATTTACAAACTAATTATATTTATTTAATACTATGTTATGTCTACGACTCTGTTTGCTTGTTTACCCTATTTCTATATCTTCGAAAACATTTGACAATGACGAACTCCCGTACAAACTTTCATCCCGTAATTCAACAAATTAAGTCTTTTTTCGCAATTGAAATTGGAAAAGCTTATGTTCTGGGAAAGCTATGCCTATGTAAAATTTAATCAAAATTGGTTTAGTGATTTAGACGCAAAAGTGTTACAGACAGACAGAGTAACATTTGCATTTATTTAGTAATTATTTTTTCTAAAACATTTGATAATAAAACAGAAAATACACACATAAAATATCAAAAGAATGTATTCAGATTTCTGTCAAAATCTAAAAATGTATTGGGGATTTTCGTTTAAATGAATGAAATATTTGAAATTTTAAAGTTAATCGTGCGTGGCCACTACTAACAATAGGATGCCGAGGAACGTCAAAATATGTAACAGCAAAATATAGTTACATAAAAATATTTCTGTATGAATACAACACAGTTTTCTATTGAAATAAAACTAATTCATTTAACAATGGCTATTTGTAACTAAGTTAGGACGGTTCTAACGAGCTCCAACCGATTGTTATTGCGCAGTTCGTTGCAGCGGAACCAAGCAAAAACTCGATAATTGTGTTTTGAGCGAATTTCCAAGTAATTTTTTTTATACCCTTCGTTGCAATGGAGTGCAATGGGCGACCTTATCGCTAATCAGCGGTCTCTTCCAGGCAACCCAATTTTGGTTGGTTTGGTTGAATTTCTTCAGGCAAGCTTGTAGAAATTCAACCACACCTCCGTGATACTTATGGCAGCCTTACCAGAGACCGAATAAAAATACAAATTTATTATTCTTTATTGAATATTTACAATAATGTACTTCAATATATTTACAAAAATACAAAAGGCTCATCAAAGCCGTTAGGGTGCGTACCCAAAATACTGGCTACATTACCGCGTTGTATTGCTATACTAACGCGTTGGCCGAAATATGAGCCAGCTTTCGGGTTTCCTGTGGTCTCAACTAAGCGCGTCGTTATCTCTTTAAACAATCGACGCGCTTCTGGCCCCCATGGACCCAAAGTCTCCACTCCAAAAGGAACGAAAATATAAGAAAATACAAATTAAATTATAAATTTTATTCTGGACCGGGGATCATACCCGATACCTCAGGCTTGGCGGTAGGCTTATAAGACCGCTTAGCCATGAGAATTTTCTATATTATTATAGAATACTCTCACAAAGTTTTGGGCACATAATTTCATATATATTTCTAATGATGACTGATGGTTTAATTTATAAAAAAAGTAAAGTTAACCCAGCCAAAAATAAATTCAAGACGGGGGAGCTAAATCTAATTAAAATTTAAGCTTCGACGTGACCGTAATATAATCGATGATAGACGAGTGTGGGGTGACAATGTTGGCACGGCTTTATCGATTTTATGTAATTATGTTATGAGTTCATAAGCTTCTCTCTATTGAGTTATCATTCATATCAAATGTGACATGTTCCCGGCTTAAAAGCTAGGAGTCTCTGTTGTTTAAGGTCGGGTGGTAGTTGGCCTTCGATGTTAATAATCCGTAATTATTAAATGCCTAAATAGCTATAAGGCAAACAAAAACCTATGCCATCTAGCAATTTTTTGTGTAGAATCCAGGTGTTATTTACTATCATCAATCAGTACCTACCTAAGTAGGTAAATAAATTGAAGATTATAGTTACTGGTGATGAGTGGCTGACCCTGCAAACTTCGACCATCTAAAAATTCAGTTCAACGCGCCCATCTTTGCTTAGTATGTATGCTTTGAACGTCAAAGATTCTGAGAGATTTAAGAAGTCGTAAGATTCATAAAAAAAATTCAACATCGCTACGGAAAAAAGAACTGTCAAGTTCAAAGCAAAATATTTACAAAAGCCAAACTTATTTGAGCGAAAACTTTGATTTTTGAAGCGTGTGAATTTTGGTCGAAAGACAACATAAAAAATTCATTCTTCATTCTATTCTCTGAAAATTTATTAGTTCTGCTTTATCTTTATAAATTGGAGCTAAAGGTTCACTGACTGAACACGAAATCTCGAAAATTACTTGACGTATGAAGCTTAAGGCGGTGAAAGTGGTTAAAAGTTTGTATCAAAGTTATTTGTTTTGGAAATGTAATATTAATGACCTTATATAATATATATTATAAGATAATTAAATAATATACCTACGAGTATATGGTCACTAGTAAGTCTTAAAAACAGGTTCACACATTTTTGAGATATAAATGTTGCAACTATGATTTTGTATTTAATATGTAATAGATGTATTTAAAGTGATATCGACGCGCTTAGAAACCCGAAATCTGACTCATATTTCGGCCAATGCGTTACTCGTTAGTATAGCAATTCAACGTAATGTATTTTTATGTGTTTCTTTTTGAAGACAATAAAAAATTATTATATAATGTAGCCAGTATTTGGGTAAGCACCCCAACGGTATTTGTATTTTTGTAAATATATTTAAGTACAAGTATAAATTTATTATATTTATTGAATTTAGACAATCATACCTAATATAATTACATAGTAAAGCCTAGAATTTGTAATTCACACGATAAGTGTAATTTGCACACGTAAAAGTCTAGTTTTATGTAAGAATTTACAGTTATTACAGCCTTTTTATAATAATAAACATCGCGGTTTGAGTTAAAGTAGTTTTCGAGCCTTGAGATGAATTTCTCTTTTGTATTGAAATCAAAACGTAAATTGTTTTCTCAGATTATGCAGCGTATTTAACTAAATATTTATAGAAATAGTATCTTCTTAAAACTTGTATTTTAAGAGCATAATATTACAGCTGAGAGCAACAATAGTATCTATAAAACTATTTAATCAATATTATTGACACCAGATTGAGGTCCCTTTTAGAGGTTTTGTTTTCCGAAATTATGTAAAAAGCAACTTTATGCAACAAAGATACTGGACTTTTGCGTTTAGATTCGATTAGAAAAAAATCTCTTAAATCATCATAAATCTTAATTTAACATTTTAGGACTGTTATACACTGCAAACTTGATAAATATAATCATATATTATTTTTATCTGATAACTAAAGTAGCTAAGCTTATTAAAGCTTCGCTTACATCAGCATCATCTTAGAGAGGAACTTAAGTATTGGATCACTTTATATCCGTCTTCTCCACTTAAGCACGCCACCATGAAGTAAGAGTACCCAAAGATATCGTGGATAAAGTGAATAAAAGGTTTTTAGTTCCTGGCAAATATTTGAATAGGTATAGGAGGCTCGGTTTAAAAACCTTTTTAGGGATTTTATAAAGGAGTTGGTTTCAACACGGGTAGTCAATATTATAAGTAAATAGTACATCTATCCAAAATGCATCTAAATTAAAACTAAAAAAAAATCTAATGATAATTAAATACTACTTGACCGATTATAAAAAGTGCAATTATATGGTTGTGAGGTGCGTAATTCTAGCAATTATAAAATAAATCCTTTTTGTTATTGTAACAATTATTTATTACTGAAAGGAGTAAGTGCAACGAGCAAACAAGACTTATATAAATGGTTGTTGGTGTCTACGTCGGAGACCTAATGGCGCAGATGTTTTGAGAAATGTTCGGTCATGCTCTTAATGTTATTATTGTTAATTCAATCACCTCTACACTATAATAGGTACTCTTACGTATTTTATCATTATAAACGGAGCCACAAACCTGTTATTTCAATATTTAGAATTATTTGACAGTTTGTTCAATTGCATTTTAACAAAAACATTATTTCCTTTTTTGTTCGTCTGCTGGTCGTTTTCTTGATGTTCTCTCTCACAAGCTCTTAGCCTGTTCTGTAAAACTGTACTGTGTAAAGAAGTAGTAAATTAGATAAAGATTTATATGATCTTACTAGGTATTACTCATATTAGGTATTTTGATACTAATAGTCAATATATTAATATTTTATGAAAAATTAATGAAACTAACATTATTTTCTTTTGTAAGTAGGATTGTACTTTTGTGGAAGTTTATAGTATTTTATTTCTATTTGTCCACAATCTTTTAAATCTTTAACACGTAGTAATAAAAGTTTTTTATTTTGTTATTTTTGACCGCCTCCTTGGTCTAGTGGTAAGCACGTAAGCGTTACAACCGAGAGGTCCTGGGTTCGATTCCCGGCGGAGATTAAAAAAAACTCGGTCTGGCAGGACATAGAAGGCTGATCACCTACTTGCCCCTAAAGAAAAAATCGATCAGTGAAACAGATGTGAAATGCATCTGCCCCATACCTCACTAGGGGACACGGGACTTCACTAATAAAAGTTTAATGTTGAAATCAGTAAGTGAAAATTGATTAGATACTTATTCAAAGCTGTTACTAGATATAGTTCTATAGACCAACTGAAAAAACCATTTGGCACCGATCCAAGACGTTCGAATTAGTCGCACGATCTGCAATTATCTTCTTAAGTACACGATTCTTTACTTACTTTTAGGCAAATTTGGTTTGAAAAGTTTAATGTAAAGTTAGTTCATTTAGTTACTTTACGGATTGAAGCGAGATTTTCTTTAATACTTTTATTCAGTTTTAGATTTTGAATTATAATTAATTAAATTTATGCATTGGTTTATTTATTTTAACTAAAATTATAAACTAAACCCAAGACGCAGAAATGTATATGACTGATTGATTTTCTTAAGACTTATTGGAAATTAGATTTCACTGTTTATGATTCTTTATCGACAAAATATTAATATCTAACTTAACTAAAATATTAAAATGTGTACATTAATATAGATTTTTTAATATATTTATACAAGCGCACATCAGATACATATATATAAAACTAAAGAATCATGATAACCGTTCGTTGTATCGCTATACTAACGCGTTGGCCGGTTTTGCCGGTTTTCATGGTTTCAAATTTTCTACACGTTATAAACTTAACGATGTATTCTAATAAGTTATTACTTCAATTATTTCATGGATAAAATGATAAGAATTGTAATATAAATTTATCTAGTATTGTTTAAAATTCTCAATCCTTATTAATTATTTATGTTTCCTTGCTGTTTATAAATTTTGTTTAATTATTTAAACAACCCTTATAAATTTGGTGCTCCTTCTTTCTCCAGGCTTATCGACCCGGATTTTAACTTTATCCAGTTAACACTGGATAAAGTACCTTACAGATATATTTATATAATGTATCTATAGATAGGATCAGCAACTGTTAGTAAAATTTTGTCTGTTTAGTGTTATTGTACTTTGAAGTGATTCAGCTAAGGGTTTAAGTCGGCGTAAACTAGCCGAGAATGTAATACGAACTATTAATTAGAGTATAACATGCAGAAATAACATTTCTATTGTTATATATAAATTTCTAAGTAAATATAACAATATCGTTTCATTCAAAGAAATTAATTCGTAAACATTAATCTTCCCTTCACGCAAAAGAAATAAGCGATAATTCTTCCCTAAGATTTCTCGCAATTGACACCCTCTTTCATAACCCCACGCTTTTTTTGTATTTGCATTTTTCTTACGTTACCAATGAATAGGAAATGAAAGCATTTTATTTGCATTTGTATCAATGAGTTTGATATTCGACACTGAGTAAAATGTTTGTATAAAAAATGTAACAACGGCGTCCTACCGGATACATGGGATTGACAGACACATTTTTACAGTTGATATACTATACTTATGACATTATTATTTGTTAACTTGACATCTGGTTGAATGAATTTGCATCATTACAACTGAATGTAGAATTTGCATTATAACAACTGCAAATAATAAATTTTAAAAAAATCCATAGAAAATTTCGTTTCGCGCTTCTACCGCTCGTGAGTAATATTTTCCAAATAATCACTTGCTGTGTTATCGGCAATGGTGAATGTCAGTGATACAAATTGAGTTTGTCTGTCAGACGTTGTCTTGACATGTACCATTTGTTTCTTGTTGAGCAATATTGCGTGACAGCTTCGCAAGTAGCGCTGTTTATCAATGATCTTCCTTGTGATTGAGTCCGTAAGCTTTTTAAATTATATTAA
The DNA here is from genome assembly GCA_912999735.1 of Aporia crataegi. Taxonomy (NCBI): domain Eukaryota; kingdom Metazoa; phylum Arthropoda; class Insecta; order Lepidoptera; family Pieridae; genus Aporia; species Aporia crataegi. The sequence goes on from OU538742.1 coordinate 3,533,666, forward strand.
CAAAATGGTGCAACTTCCAATACGAGCTTCGGATAGCCTTTCACCTGATAAGTGTTAACAAAATTTCATAATGATTATTATTATTAAATAAATATATAGGTAAATAAATCTTAGATAATAAGTCATAATAAGTTATAATATAAGAGCTTAATAGTGTTCATCCATTTTATTCAATAAACTTTTCTTTTCTTTGTTTATTTAATTATTAAAATAAAATATCCTATTTTTTTAGCGTAGCAAACAAATAAATTCAAATACGCATTCATAGTACCTATACATCGAATAGTAAGAAAATTTAAATTAATCTAGTATAATATGTTCAAATGCATCAAAACGGATCTATTTATATCAAAAAAGCGTCACAAAATAAAAATAATGTCTTACAACGTTCCTTTACGTTGTTATCCCGAAGATATGTATATTAATATAATAAACATAGAGTTAAACATCAAAACATTAGTCTCGAATTCAGTTCAAAGTAACATCCGTTCGTTACAGGTCACTTGTTTTTGTGAATCGCAGCTGACACGGCTCACCGCACACAATACTCATGAATTAACCATGACTTAGCAAAGATGTATCCCCCTATACTTTTAATGTTGAATTTCGTGCCTTTTATAAACTATATTAAGATTCTGAAGTTTCTTCTAGGCGCTCCATCAGCTTAAGAGAATAAATCTCGAGTTGTCGTCGAGCTTTTAACCGTTTTTGAACTTACTTCATAAAAGGAGGAAATTCTATATTTGACTGATTTATTAAGCGATTGTAAGGATAATCATGAACCAAAAATCATTTCCCAGGTGGTTCCATATACATAAAAAAATAATTAGAATATTTTTTTTTAGATGTGTTGACTTACTAAAGTTGCGGCCTTACTCACACTCATAATGAGCGGTCCGCCGCTCATGGACATGGATTTAGGCCTCAGATGCGTTTGCTGGCCTTTTTTTAAATATTGGGCTTCCGACACTTCTACTAACTGAACGAAACGCGGGAACCAAGTGAAAAGTAAATTTGTGAAGTGCCAGCCCCTTTTGGCTTAAGCCCGAAGTCAACAGCACTTACTATAGAAATATTAAATTCAATTTCATAATTTTATTTGTTATTGTATTTTACAGAGAATCTAATTATGTATAATATTTCTAATAATGTACTTAGTTTATTATGTAATCATACATCACATTCATACTAGTTATCCATAAAACTACTTATTAATTTATTAAATATTTACAATAATGTACTTAGTTATATTAACAATTATAATAATACAAAAGGCTCATCAAAGCCGTTAGGGTGCGTACCCAAAATACTGGCAACATTACCACGTTATTTACTATTTTATTACCACGTTCAAATTAATAAATTCTTTTTTATATTCCAGATTTAAACGAAGCAGTGTCAGTGTGGGATGCGAGGTATTGATTAAGTAAATATGGTGGCAAAATGAAGTTGTGGAAAAGCCTCAAAATTTCCATAGGCAAGACTGACTCAAAAGGCTATCCCCACGACTTGCCGCAGTGGGGCGGCCAGGGCTATGAGTTAGATGGTAAGTAAAAAAAGAAAACTTATTACCTAATAACATCTTATAACCTAAACAACGTTCAGTAACTATTAATTAATTACAGTAATAGATAGATAGTCATTTAAATCTTCTAAGTTAAGTTGAAAAGCATTACATCTGCTTTATACTCTATAAATCGTTCTACCAGCGTGATATATTGAAAGGAAATTGTGTATAATCAATTAATTAATTTATTATGCGTCCTCGTAATGCATTTCACCTACTATACACAAGATTTTGTTTTAGCTAAGAATGTAAGTTTAAACAAACAAATTCAAAATACTATTATTAGGAGCATTTTTCTTAATACTGTGGAAGAAGTGTAATTTTAAATAGCGTTCAAGTTATTTAGATTAATGTGAACCGGATTTCCGTTTAAAAATCAACTTGAAATTAAGAAAATCTAATGCAAATGGGAATTCAGGGACGTTCCAAGAGTTGTCTTAATAAATTACAAACACTTGTAGAAAATGGTTTTAAATAAAGAGCCCGAGCGAGGAGGTTGCGAATAGCCGACATTCTGAGGCACTTTGCACTAGAACATGGCCGAATCAACGGCAGATATTGGGAGCCCAAAACATATTTCTTATTTGTTAATTTAAGCATTTATTGTAACCTTTATTAAAATTGTACTCAATCCGACTTCGGTAAATGTTGTAGAGTATTTGTATGGTTCTGTATCAGATTTCGTAATCATCCGAAAGTGAACACTTTGATATTTATATTATACTAGTTAACGGACTCTCTTAAGGCTTCGAGAAAGGTGGTTATAAAATAAATAATAATTAATAAAATAAAACAGTATTAAAGTTCATAAAAAGTACACAACACACTCAAATCATAATTTAGATAAGTGTTAGAATACAATCTTTTTGGGCCCCATTTCACAACACTACGATCCTGTTTCGAAGCTCCCTCTTTAGGATACGCTGGTATTGTTACGTAAAATAAGCTTAAAATTCTCGTGAATTTTTAAAATTAACATTCGTTTTTTCACTCTGGCAACTTCTAAATCTGTAGCTTCTGTAGTTTATTTGTTTCGACTGCTGCTTTTGAAAGTCAATTTTCTGTTGTAAATTGTTAGAAATGATTTAATAACGCAATATTCGTGTTAGAAGTTATTGTAATTGAAATTGGGTTGAACACTTAGACCGGCATACATTTTACACAATAAGTACATTGTGATTGTCTGCATTAAAAACTAGACATTTTTTTGCCCGACATTTGAACCCAAGTCCTCTGGCACCACACGCATTGAATTATAAAGTAGTGGTACATAATCAAAATCTTGTCAATAATTTCGGAATTACATAGGAAAAAATTGTTCAAATCTTTTACTGGTTGAAATAATTTATCGCTACATACAAAATTAGCCAGCTTTCAAGTATACAGAAGTCTAAATTTATAAAGAAAATCTTTAATGTACCTATATTTTGTGTTTCTATATTCTGTTGAAACTAACGACATTATTTGGAAATGTTTGGTATTGTATAGGAATATTCTGCGTACTTGCATACGGATGCGAGAACAAGGAATTCTCTAAATTAGCGAAAAGCGTACCTTTCCAACGAGTTTGTCACTGAGCGTTATACAAGATGTTTAGAAATAGTTTACGACAGTTCATATAATAAAATACTTTTGACAACACCTAAACTTGTTTTACTTGTTTTTTCATCGCGTTCATCTACGAATGTGTGTCGGGCGGAAAGAGGGCATAGATTTGATGGCTCGTGTTCCAATTTACTACCATTGCCTGTGTAGAAACGGACTCCCTGAAGGTAGGTATGTGGAACGCTAAAGCAAGTTTATGTACGTTTGTTACTGTTACATACTAGAATTGCTGCGCTGGAACTAAAAGCAAATTCTGCTTCTATAGCTTAAGATATTACGCATCGGGCTTCCAAAGCGTAAAGTATGAAAGTTCAAAAAAAAATGTCCAATATTTTTATAAACATCAGAACTTAGTATCACATTTCTTTTGTTAAACTTAGGCCTTACCTAGATGTTCAATTATACTGCTCAATATTATGAATTTTGCAATATTATTGACCGTATAGCGTTAATATTGAAGATTATTGTACTATAAAAAAAACGTAATAATAACGTAATGTATAAAAACGTATTCTATAGATTACTGGATGAAGTGAGAAGAATGGAACGCGGCAAAATGAAAATTTAATATGACTCTTTGTACTATGAGGTAGTTATTACGGCGAAAAGTTTATTTAATTAGTTCTAATTTACTTTGGATGCGTTTCTGTGGAAAAGCTAAAGCTATTGTCTTGTTTTGGTGAGTGCTTGTTAAATATAATTTCTTTGTGAAAGTACGTTGGTGAAATTTGAATAGATATAAATTATTAAAATTAACATGCAACGTATTAAAATGTAGACTATGCCATTTTGAAAGAGTCGACTTCGCTACATGTGAGATACATTTTAGAATTGGATTAATGAATACCGCTATTACTCAGTTTTATATATTCATTACTTGTATTTGAAAACCAATTTTGACATAACACACAGTAAGTACAGATAAATAGGTAGATAAAATATATTCAGAGAATAAATGCGTTATTATTACCCAAGGGAAACCGTTACAAATTAAATAAAACCTTAGAAATAAGAATGTAATAAATAAACCAATGCATTGAAGGAATCATTATTGTACAATCTATTTGTGCAGATACAATAGAAACCGCGTACACTGCGAGGAAGCAGTAATGAATAATGGCATTTTATGTTTTCTTCTATAAAAAGCCTTTAGCTACTCGATAAATTTGCTTTACAATTTGTCTTTAAAGAAAAGATTGAATAAATCAAATTAAATAATAATTCTATATTATTATTATCTTGGTTTTTAGGTTTCACAGTATATAAAACCCTATAACCTAAAAATAATTACGTTAAGTCCCGACTCGTAATAAATTTTGAATAATTATGGTTCTATATGTAGGTACTACTAATGCCTGGGTTTGTTATAGTCTCCTTTATCTAGATTACCGGATTCCAAACCGTAATTATAAAAACCTTTTTTCTACGTGTCGTAAAATTTTTAACGATACTTTATTCGTATTTTGGATAAAGAATCCGAGCCTTATAAATTGTTTTTCATCCTGAATATGCGAAGTTCAAACAAGAGGTAGTTTCGTGCATAGCGTTTCACTAATATTGTCATTTTTTCAGTATAGATTCATTAAATTGACACTTAATTCTCGCTAGAATCTCGTTTACACGGTGTTATCTAACGCATGAGTATTCTGTTTTCATTTTACGCGGTAGCATCATGAAGTTTATTTTGTACAATATGAAAATTCCAAACACATTTTTGCAACATATTAAAAAATGTGTCTTCTAGTTCTTTTTATAACTTATAGACCAAAGCTGGTTTCCCGTTTCGTTTTTCTTGTTTACAAAACGTAGTTTTGCTCCCAGTTTTAATATAAGTCAATTTTATGAAATATTATGTATTTTGCTAGTTCACTGTTTATTTTAAGAAAATAAAGCCTTTGCTTCTATTATATGTAAAAGTTATTAACTTTTGCTCCCACAGAATATAACAATTTAAAAGGTTAATAAAATATATCTAAAAAACCACTAAGCAATATCAAAGTATGTATTTATGTAGCAAATAAAAGAACGAATTATCTAAAAGGTAATGGTATTTTATGTTTGGTTCAAAAAGTTTCATAATTTCCTATTACACTGTATGGAAAAATCTAAAAAAAATAAAAATTTCTTTGTTATTTTTTTACTGGTTTTCTCTTTTTTTGTGTACTATAATATATATTGTCCTGTTTCCTTCAATCAAAAAAGGCCGATTACTCATAACTAGAGGCGCATTTACTCACAATCGGTGTATAAAAAAATTAGAAATTGGCCTCGTAACAAATATTAAAAGATACTCCTTCTTTTTTGAAGTTAGTTGATACCATTTTATAATTCAATAAATAAAAATATCACCGGCCAGCTTCAGATCATGTAGTTTTAACAAAATTAATCATTACAAACAAAGAGTAATGTTTTCACCATTAGAAGTTACTAGCTGCCCCGGCAAACGTTGTTTGGCATATTAATTTTTGGGGTAGGCTACCCTTATCACTTAGGGGTATGAAAAATAGTTAGTAGCCGATTCTCAGACCTACTGAATATGCATATAAAATTTAGTAAAAATCAGTAAAGCCGTTTCGGAGGAGTAAGGTAACTGACATTGTGACTCGAGAATTTTATATATAAGATTTTATGGTTACAGATCGTATTTAATGATGCTCAGGAAATCTCAAAATAATGATAATTGAATATGAAAATGCAAATGCTAATTTTAAATGACACTTTCTTGACTTGCCTTTCATGTAAGAGATGCACTTATGCGTGAGACTTTAATATACTAAGTTATGATTGCTATCTGAATAATTTAATTTATTGTACTGTCTCTGTGTTGTGTCGGAGATCGGAGGATTGATCACCTTTATTTTGAGTTATTCATTACAAATAAATGTGTTTTTAATATTTTTCGTAATTTCGAAAATAAAGCTTTTTATAACTAACCTGTCTCGCTTCCGCATAAATCTTTGCAGAAAGATGATTCCCAGTAGGTATACTTGGTCCATAAATCTGACTACTCACCGGATATTACGATTCTAACATTAATTATGAGTGGGCTTTTAATATTGCTGGTTTATATTGTATTCCTCTGTATTTTGGTTCATTATTCCCATGACTATAATGCGAAGTGTCCACTAGCAATAAAATTTGCAGAAGTTGACTTGCGCAAGCGACTTCCAACGTGTAAACGCTCACGCAAGTTGACTTCTGCAAGGTTTAGTGACTTGCCGAACTTGCTGCAAGTCGCATGTGTATACGGTTGTTTCGACCTTGCAGCAAGCGCTTGCGTCTTTATTTTGTTCACACAAAAGTTGGAAGTTTTTAGAGCAAGTTTGGAAAGTATGGAATTTTTTTTTGAAAAAGTATGGAAATGGCATTTCTATAATCGTATCGGTAGATACAGAAATTATTCTGTAAAAAAACACAAAAACTATCTACCACTTTATAGTTTATTATTACCAGTATCACAAGTAATAATGAAGAAGTTCCTACATATTATAAAGTAAAGTACGAACCACTGAAATCTATGAATAACTTTATTGTTTGTACTAAAGAACTTTGGTAGCGCGATTTTAAAGTATATGTGGTTATATCTTGATATTTATCCACAACTTTTCAAGTTCATGTGTTATTTATTTTCTCTAATATAATATTGAGCTTTAATTTTAATCATATAAGCTTTAAATAAAACGAGACGTGTTAAGTGAGGCGGGCGTTTTAACCTAGTGGACAAAACAACCTTTAATATTAAACTGATATATTCTATGTATATCAGTTTAATATCTCAACAAAGAACAGCAATTTCGTATGTTCTGATTCAAATTCACTTCCTCACTTGTAAAATAAAATGACGTAACAATTGTCGGCGAGGCGTTTTCACGAGCTTTGTTATTTGCAAACAAAACATATGCACTTTTCCGCACTTTGTTTGTTCACGAGTCTTGTTATTCAAGATTGGAAATATCGTAATAATATTATGAATCTTAAAGTTTTGCTACGCTTTACTCTATAACATTTTGATTTACTGTTTACTTTGGCTGGATTTATTGAGCCGTATTTAACACAACCGTTAGTCAAAATGGTAAATACTAAATAAATAAATACACCTAATGTATATTGACATTTATCGTTCGCTATGAGAGTTTTAACTATTGTATAACGCATTTATAAACTGATATAACCAAGCCAAAGTTATGTACCTAGGTAAAAAGCTCAGTTGGTTCCGAGTGTTGTTCCTGAAGTTGGGTTTCGATTCCCGAAAAAAATATTCCAGTTTAGAAATAAACGTTATTTTTTCTAATCTCTGGTTTATTTTTAATAAAAGTAGATAACCAGGTATTTTTAATGAACATTATGAATTGAATTAAAATTAATTGAGGATTGAGTTTGTTTAACTATTATAATACGCTAGCGTAATTTTGTTAAATTTATCTAATATAGCTGGAAGAAATCTATTGTATCACAGAATTTTTGCTAAATAGCTTGGGTGATTTCATTAACATTTTGTACTTGTCCTTGGATGGCTAATATGAAGATACTACTTATGAACAAATTCGCTGTTTTACTCATCAAAACTTTTATCTATAAATCAAAGTTCACTGTCCTTTAAAGACTCTGTAAATGTCCTTCAAAATGAGGTATCCTTATAAACCTTTATAGAATATTTTTAAAGGAGCCACTTAAATCAGGTTCGACGCCCTAAGAGAGCTTCATCATCAAGAAGCATAAATTGCTTACTACACTGAAATATCAGCTATTACAAAGTTATATACATCCGAAAACACTACAACCATTATGGGTTCTAGCCTCCTCTACAATCTTCTTCCACTTATGACGATCTTCCTCCAGATCCTGGGCTTGCCTGTTGTCGAACTAAAAACTAGCTAATACAAAAGAAAACAATATATGAATTGATGATTAATTGATTATGAATCTTTGATTTGATGGCTTTCCTTGAAAGACAATTCTTACTAGGTACCTACGTATAATATGGTTTATGCTACTCTTTTCGCAAGACATAAATTGAACTTTTAATTTCGTAACAATATTTCTTTTGAATCTTGAAATTGATGTTAAGGCGCTTAATTCATTTTTTGACGCTTTTTAAATGTAGTAATAAATAAGTTTTATATAAATAAATTAACTTTTATTATTCAGTTATTATATGATTTAATAAAAAGTCTTATGAATCGGTGCATTATGATTTAGTTAGACTATCGGCATCCTTTGCTATTCAAATTTAAGTTTAATTAAATAACATCCATAGAACCTTGAAATATTTATGTGTGACAAATTGTCAACTAAACTAAGCAGTTTAGTCAATGATTTAGATTCCCGCAAAACTTATTTAGCAAGAAATTTTCAAGACATTTTGTTCGTTAAAAGTTGTTGTTATGATTTGGTGGTGACGGGCACACAAGTAAAAAGAAATTTGACCTTAATTTGTTTGCTTATTTTAAAATATTAGGATCGTGGCTCACTAAAGAAACCGTTGCATTAAAGATTTAATTCCGAATTGAGCTGAAAAAGGGAGTAAAAGTTTGTAAAAGTTTTCTCTACGGCCTATCTTATCTATCCGTATATATACACAACTTATGCTTGCATTTCTATACGAATGACATTTCAATCGAAATCCTTTTCCATATCATAGTTATTGAGCCATCCGAATGCCTCCAAGACTTGTTTTTCCGATTCACGTCGTCTCAATCTCGACTTTCCTTTCTCATATGACAATATGTCTCGTCTTTTAGTGACAGAACAAATTTAACGTTGTTTCGGATTATTGATACTTTTTTCACTGATGTTATCATACAAATTAAGATTATTGCAATGTTAATTAATGAATTTCAATATTCTTTCAATGCTACCCATTCACAATTCATGTTGTTCCGTGTGTGTCTTATTTAGGATTTTTTTATTAATGCTGTAGCTTCATTATACGCCCATCTTTACAAAACTCGACGATCAATCATCTTTCTCGACAACACAAAACAATATAACAAAAAAAGTTTTCCGTTCCCAAATTAGGAGCAGACAAAAAGTAATCCTTCTTTTAAATGAAATGTCGAGTTTCGCTAACGACAGACAAATAAGAACGGTTCAAATCATAAGAGACCGCAGTTAAAAGGCATGTACCTACTCGTATTTAACGAAAACTTCGAATACAGTTTTATTTTGAATTTTGTCGGTTTTTCAGGTCAGGTTTTTATTCAGTGGGGAATTTTTTCAGTTTTTTATATGCAGCTTAAATCTTTCTAGAGTGTTTCAAACGCGTTGTGTATTATATAAAAAACGTGTAATTCTGTCAAAAAAATGAGCTTTGTTTTGCATTTTCTGTGTTTGGCATTGTTAATTATTACAAATAACTGTTATCTGTCGGTGAATATTTTTAACTTATTACAATGAATGAAACACTAAAAATACCTAGTTTAATATTAGACATACGATTTTCTTGTAGACTTATAAATTAATTTGTGTATTTTTTATAGTTATAATATTTTTGTTCAAATTTACTTATCTCTAGTATGTTTGTCTAGTCAAAGCCTAACACTTTGACTTAAAGCATATCTTATGCTAATATTTAGAATTAAACCAATAATCTCAGCCACTCCGGCCCATCGGAAATCAATATTCTGAGGCAATAATGCAATCTAATCTAACCTAGTTACGCTGACCAACTAGCAATTTAGTATGCGCTTAGGAATAATTGGTAAATTTAATAAGAGAACGTCTAAGGGGGGATCGCCACTAGTCTGACTTATTTTTTTTTGATTCAATCAATTTTATATTTAATTAGTACCTACTATACTGTCTCCGGAGCATAGTAATTATACGAGCCGTGTGCAATGGATTCAATTGCAAGGAAACAAAAATATTTTGATTTCAAAGACACAGACTATATAAAATAGATAAATTTCAGTTCAAAACATGTCAGTCCCTTAATTTTCCATATATGTTTAAGAATTTGTTTGTTTTCTATGTTAGTTTAAGATCATTAGATGCACTGTAACATTTAATATGAATATTTTACACAGACAATATCAAAAACTTGATCAAAATGGTTGATTTACTAGTCTGATAAAGTGTCGGCGCGTGGAGTTTAAAACATTATTTTAAGAGTTTATAGCACTAACAGTAAATGTCAGCCTAACGAGCGGCTTTACAAGATTTGTGTGTTATATATTTAACATTTGAATGTATGTAAGGACATTTTCAATGACTTGTTTTATCAGGCTTTGAAATTTTAGTAGATATACTTAATCCACTGCTTGTGGATTGGATTATTTAATAATAATATCGTCACACCTTTAATTTCTCGAAGGGATAGACAGAGGTGCATCTAGTACATCCACGTTTTGCCATATATTATAATGTTTTAGTCTCATTGTATTAGGGGGCGAGCCTGTTACCAAATTCCACACTCCGAGCTACTATTGGGCAAATTCGAAAAATGAAAGATATGCCCGACCTAGGATTTCGAACCCGAGCTCGTGATTAGGCAACTGTCACTACCTCTACGCCAACGAGGTAGTTGGATTTTTTAATATTTGAAATATAATAGATATAGAAGAATTTTGCCAATATTTTTAAATTAGCTCAATATATGAAATAATTGTACTTAGTTTGAGCTTTGATCTTTAGCGACGATCCTTTGTGTTGTCGAGGTAATTTACCTATTCAGAATTTGTCATTTATTTTGGTTATCATTGAATAATTTCTGAACATATTATATTTCTTATTTGTACGACAAAAAATATTTTTATTTAAGTTCATTGAAATATTATTCTCAATAACATTCTACTATTCATAAAATTAAAAGGCAAATATATAAAATAAGAATTGATTTATAATAACGCCCCCTAACGGCTTTGATGATCATTTTGTATTTTTGTAAATATAATTAAGTACATTATTATAAATAAATATTAAAAAAAAGAATTGATTTTGAATAAATTAGGCTTTTCATAGTTTAGTGGTTATTAACGGTCTTTTTAATAACCATGTAAGATTAATTTATAATTATGTATATAATTATGAATTAAGTTTCTCTAGATTTTATATACATATTTGCTTGTTTCAGTGTTCAAGTCTCAGACATCATTATCGACTGACTCCGGGTTGTGCACTGAACGAGGCTTACGAAGAACACACATAGAACTAGTAAAGCCTCCGGGAAAACGGATAGGACTTAAACTGGCAGGTAGGTTTCCTAAAATGTTCTACTAAAGATATATCATTAAAGGATTTTTTTTAGATTAATGATAATAATTGGGACACATACATTGCTCTGATCCTAAAGTGAAGAAATTGTGTTATGTTAATCAGAAACAACGGGGGTACCACAATAAATACATATGTAAGCTTATAAACAACCAAGACTTGGAAACAAACATTCATGCTTATCACAGAAATAAATGCACCTACCGGAGATTCGAACCCATTTAAATAATAGCCGCTTACAAAAAAGTTTATATGTCCTTTTCCTTCTTTCTTTAAGTTTCACGTTTATATCACGTAAGCTTTTTTGAATTTAGGCAAGAACACCTTTAAAGAACAGAACATAACTATCGAATTTGATAATTACAAAAAGCACCCAGATTGGTTAACACGCCTCGCGAATCTTCTTCAAGGTTAATCCAGGGAAAATTTACATATTTATTGGATGACAGCGACAGATGCGCTGTCTAATCGACAACGATCGCTGATTAAAAATTTGTATTATTGTCGTAATTATTTGTTGTAAAGCCAATCTTCTTTAATCCACTTTACTATTTGTCATCTGTTTTCTTATAAATTAATGTGATTTGACATTCATTATTTATTGCATTTCCAATATAAATTAAGCCCTCAGACAGGAAAAGCAAAAGTACACTCGCGTGCATAACTCATAACGTTCAAATAAAATTATTTATTCGCCCGAAAGGCGAGGATGGATTTAAAGCGTCAATTAGTATCGCGACGCCAGGAGGGAGGCTAAATTTGTATGCCGGAGGTAATAAAAATAGTTGCGTGTGGTTTTACAAGGATATGCTTATGACTGGATATGGTAAGATTAATAATAACTCTAGTCACAATCGTACTGTAAGATACTTGTGATTTTGTTAGATTTTATATGGTTTGGTATGGTGCTTAGGTTATAGCTTTATTTACGGTAAGTATTTTTTATACAAATTTGCAATCCGATGAAATAAAATGGTTTGTATTAAAACATTAAAAATAATAAAAGATAAAAATTTAACATGTAAAAGAATAAGATAGGAGAAATTATATTGTCTTATGTAAATATATGAAGTTTCAAATATAAATGCTTATTTTAAGTGTTCACTTTAAGAAGTGCAAAATAAAAAACAATGTAACCAATGTTGTATAAAAACCGATCTCTACTGAAAATATACGGGTATAAAACATGACTTTTGTGTAAATGTGACCAATTTGTCAAACAAGTTTTTTCACAATTCAGTATTCAAAACGTCACGCAAAGTTACAATTCCATTTTCTAACATAAAGCCACTTCCAGCTATACTTATCCGTGACACTTAACACGACACAGCTGTCGAGATACGTTTGTAGTTAGACTTTAAAACTGAGAGAAAAATACACGATGTCGCTCGTAAAATGGCGAGTAACCGAGCGTTTATGAACATTTAACAACAATAGTTTTCTGCATAACTGTACTTGGGATTATGGTTGCGATTTTACAAGTGTTTTAAGTATTGTTTATTACAATTTTTAAATAGCTTGGGCGAGAGTGAATTATGTGTTGGAGCTTGCTGTTCTCTACATTATTTCAATTAGTGGTTCAAAGTATGTTTTATAACGACAAAATTAGTTTATTTTTAATATTTTAATTATACATTCTACTTTTACTTCTAGTGTTATTTATTTGTTTTATTTTATGAATTTTAACACAATAACACACTTAGGCTACAAAAAATAAAAACCACAATACTAGTAAATCATGGTTATAGTTATAATGAAAAATTATTCTAATATTCTTATTTCGATTTTTCAATATTTAGCCGCATTATTATAACGCAACGAACGTGAAATTCTAGTTTTAAATAATTCATATATCCGATTGTTCCTGTTTCGCAGAAATTAATGTAACAGCAAGATAAACAAACTCCACGTCAAATTCAATCTGTTATTAGAACCATAATGCATGTAGACTCGGCTTGGTAATTAAGTTCCTTAATTAAAATTAAATTAAGTACTTTAATATACTGTCTATAGATTCTTTGTCTTTTCTAACGTAGCAGAGAAATTAAACTCTTACATACTTTACCGTTACAGTATAGGACACATCATTTATGATTAAACTATACTCATATTCACAGCGTAGTTAATCTAGCATCGCATATTGTGAAGTCGAAATATTTCAGGTTCAATGGCATATTTGACTAACGCTTGCGTAAATTACAGAATTACTCCAGCTTTTTTTCTTTTATTTGCCAAATACACTTACTGGTATTAAACTGTGTCTATGACATGTTCTTCATCTTTCATGCCATTTCATGCTCTTTTTCCATGATATTATAGAAGCCGTAATTGTAAAAACAAAGACCCACAAAGCGTGAGTGATGACTGTCTGTAAAATAGTACGTACATTATATTTTTATTGTCTTTTGAAATAAAGGTAAGAATTCGAATCCTATTTGAATTTTGAAAAATACAAACAAACTTTTCCTCGCGGAACAATGACATAATTACGGTTTTTGTTAGCTATGTATTCTTTTGTTTTGAGATACAATAAATTAAAACATAATTATACTTAGGTTCGGCCAGTATTATGACCGCAATATAATATTATTTATTACTTACACCGGTGGGCCTCTGGGCCGACGCACCGTGCCCAAACTAATTTTACATTCAACGTTATTAATCTGATCCGATGTACCGCCATTTAACAGAATACGATTCAGATCTACCATCTTGATTTATGAATATTAATATCGACTTATACAATATGTTTGAAGTAGGTACCAATTATAACTTTACTATTATTAATTCTCAATAACACCGGACCCCTTGTTAGAGGATTGAGGTTACTTAATAAGTTATTACCGAAAGTGTGATTTGTATGTACAATGGCTGTGTAGTTTTCAACGTGTAGGTATTTTAAGCAAATTTAATCATATATTATCAATTTAAATACTCATATAATCTTATAGGCTACACACTGACTAACTGACTTGATTTTAATATCGGATTACTAATTGGCCAGGTCTTTTTGCACTTTGTAAAGTTACAAATTTTTGTTGTAGATACAACTGTGATATTGGTAAATAAGAATAAAATTATATGAGATTTCTCTAATACCTAATTAAATTTTAATATGAATTTTAATCGTTACCAATACTAATTATAACTTATAAAAATTGAAAAGGCCGAAATATTAACTCCAAGTTTAAATAGCTCAGCCTAGCTAAGAACACTCCGTCAAGACTTGATCCAAGAAGTGGATTTTAAGACAATTTAAACCCAAAATTGCAAATAAAAATACCTACAAATGGAGGAATACCTGTGCTTAATTGGTCTATTCATTAACGAGCTGCGATACTGCACATAGACACACGGAATATAAAAAAATAAATTAAAATCGGTTTATGCATTTGAGCGCTGCGATTCCACAGACAAACATAAAATAGACGTCAACAACGTTAAACTAATGACAGCACTTTTTTGCGTCAATTTTGTTTGTAACGATGAACTTACATTTTCGAATAAAAAATGGCGTTACATATAAAATTAAAATAAAAAAAGCCTTCATTGCGGTTCCACTTATATATAAACATCGTTATATAACATATAAACGCTATTAAATTACGGGTAATATAAATAAAATTAGAATAATATCTTCACTGAATAAACACGAGCATCTAGACATGTTAGGCTAAGTTAGGACTTTATTGGTAATATATTATTATAGAAACACGAGACATTCATAAATATTAACTGTTTCACATTAGTATAATAACTTGTGCATTTATTTAAAGAAGAAATAAACTTTTGCTCAAAGATTTCTTGCTTTAAAAACGTTTTTTTCTAACATGATAACCTTTTCTATTAACAGTAATATTACAATAAGAATTATTTATCAAAAAAACTGTAAAGATAAATCAACTCAATTCAAATTACATTAAAACGTAGGCTTTTAAGCCTTTTTAGTGGTAGAATGTTTTATCTGCTTTTAAATTCGGATTATAATTTGAAAGGAAATGACAAAACTTACTTTCACAGACCAGGATACATCGAGCTACATGGTTCGAACATCTTGTAATGTATCATAAGTTAACGTGTAATAAACAATTTTTAAGTTTGTATATAATTTATGCAACAAAAAGAGGCTAACTATGGTGTTTTAACTTTCTAAGGGTTTCTTCAGTTAGCAAGCATAAGATTACTGAAAATTAGTTTTTTTGCTTTTAAATTTTTCGTATATCGCCACATTAAAAGTTTACGTTTTCCTTATCTTATATGATATAAAATTCTCGTGTCACAATGTTAGTTACCTTACTTCTCCGAAACGGCTTTACTGATTTTTACCAAATTTTATATGCAAATTCAGTAGGTCTGAGAATCGGCTACTATCTATTTTTCATACCCCTAAATAATAAGGGTAGCCCACCCCAAAAATTAATATGGCAAAACAACGTTTGCCGGGTCAGCTAGTATGTTTATGTTATTCTTCTATATTTTTTAATGTTAAACTGTTAAGGATATGTCTTTTTTGAATTCTTTTCTATGTTTTCTTTAAAGTTATGTTTAGTTTCTTATTGTAATAAATAAGGATAACCCGGTAGATACATTTTCTAATTCAAACCCAGAATTTCCGACTAAAACTACATTGTCAAATGATTGAATAATTTAATTTATAAGAGGTAATTCAATAACATATGAATGAACAACACAAACAACAAAGGCTTTCGAATTACATCCTAAATAGTTATATACATATATTTAAATTATATTATAGAACGCAGTTTGATCTACTAACGGAATCGAATTATCGTATTAGTGTTTTATTTACTTTGATGTCGAAGTATTTTGAACACACTATTGTTGTGCATGTACAGAGTTCATCTTTAAAAAACTCATGTTTAAAATAGTTATTAAATTCCATAAAAACATGTAAACTCGATTATTAGAAATATTTTCAATCATAGCTTAGGAGATCCATTTACTTGCTTCTATTTTAGCGTGTCATTTTTGAAACTCAAAATTTTTAGTTGGTATTTTCACCAACTCAACGTTAAGAGTCAAACTCATAAAAATTAGCATTCAGCTAATCCACACCAAGACGGGGCTGCTTGTGACAAATTTGACAGATAAATACAAAGTTGAGACCGTTGTTAATGTGGGACAAAGTTACATACGTGACGAATCCAAATGTCGTCAAAGGATTTGTAGTAAACTTCGCTGTTTATTCACGTTGTTAAGAAGGGACTGAGTTGGGATTCTAAGATGTGGGTTAACCTTTGTGTTGAGATTTGAATTTGAGTTGTTTAGGTGTTTACTTAACAAACTCCATAACTGTCTTTTCGCAGATGGTGTTTTGAGTTTGTATCCGTGGATAACGTGCTTAAAACGTTTAAGCACTAATTACAGTGTGACCTGCCACTTAACCTAAACATAGTCGCCGTGTTGACATACTAAGTTGCTTTGCTTATTGTGTAAGAAAATTCAAGCAAATTGCCGTGTCGTATATTATGAATTATACGACACAACTTTTTAACTTTCATCTAAATAATATTATAAATTTTATTACATAATCAGTTAATTAAAGTAATTAATTACTTAATTATTATCTTTAATGCAAAAGATCAATGGTTTTTGTTTTATTAATATTAATTTTTTATGTAATATAAAATAAAGTAAATTTTAGCCGTAATTATTAAAATTGTATTTTCATTAGTATCAATACGACATCCAAAATTGTTTGCATTTCGCAAATATTTGGCAACTCCTCGTACATCACCAATAATGGAGCCCTGTAATAAATGACGACACGCGGTAAGGTGGCGTTTCTCCTTCATTTTTCCCACAAACCATTAATCTAACACCTCCCGAGAAACGTAGCATATTTTGTGTTACCTTTAAAAGATATTATTGTTCAAATAAAACCTTATAATTATTTCTCGTTATATTTTTTCATAGAATTCAGTTATCTGTTACCGCATTCTAATATGACGAATTCCTACTACAACTAACTCATATTTACATAGGCTGGATGCTTAGAGTAAGCATATCCTTGAAGAGTATTTTGCTAACTTTCGCTAAACTTCTCACCCGTCCAAAAAAATACAATTCTCGAGTAAAATATAAATACAACGGAATCGTATATCGACACAATAATGTCTAGATATTCACGATACGTTACCGCATTGTGACTCTTTACACAGCTCTTAGCGATCTGAAAGGTTCAAACCTCTACATATCGATTCGATTGAATGTCAGTTCTATTGATATTGCTCTTTTGAAGCAAACAGCTTTGCTTTAGAATATTTCTAACTATTGTTAAAGTTTAGCAGGATTTTTTAGTTTTTGCTTAAAAGAAATGTAACTAGTACATTTACTACGTTGCGTAAGCGTAGCAAATGTATTTAAAGCACGCATTGTTGATGTGTAGTACCTCTACAAATAGATGTACCGTGGCGTAGGTAAGCGTAGTAAAATCGTAGCTAGGTCGTTGCTACAATGTAGCATTATTGTGGCGTAGCATGTAGGTTTGCAATTATCCGTAAGTATGCTTTTATTTTATTTACTCAATTAGTGTTGCGTAGTTAAACACTAATTTGTGGGTGTAAAGAATTTTATGAATTTATTACATTATACATTTTAAGTTTAAATAAGTTGCAATCATATAATCAAAACGTAACTAAGCGATTTCTGTAAATAAAAGTATCTTAAAAACAAAAGCTTAAGATCGCATTGAGAACCTTTTTATTTGTTAAATCTTATAGTAACAGTAATATATTATAATTTTTAAAATATTTTTTGTCTATCTGTTGCTTAAATTACATGCACACCCTTAATCAGTTCTTTATTTGATTTCTGATTACGTTTTTTATTTGTACAAGTAAGGCATCTCCTTGCGTATTTTATCTAACAATAAAACAGCAAATCTGAATTCAGAACTCTTTGTTAGTTTCATATATTTTACATCAAGACTGGTCTAACAATCTGTATCTAAGCTCAAAGAATCCCTGCTCTTATCTTAATCCTGTAAACAGTTTCAGGCTTGACCTCGTTCTAACATATATCCTCTAAGAAACTCTGAATGAATATCCTCCGGCTGCAGCAAGATTGTAACCCTTTATAAATAATACGACGCTCCTTACCAAACATATATCGACTTTGGCTTAAATAAGCTACGAATTCGATTTGAACGTTGCGAGTATTTGCCAATGGGCTTAATAATATTTGGTAATATTACTTGTGCTTTGAAGTTGAGTCGTTATAAAGTTAAATAAAAACATGTGAAATCCCGTAACCCTAGTGAGTCTTAGGGAACACGTTTTTGCTTAAGTATATAGTTCCAATAATCTTCTATGCCTTCCATACTGATATTTTGTTTCCCTGGGAATTTAAACGAAGATCTTCTGTGGAACCAATCATTAAACGTAATTAACTAGCTACGAAAAAAAAATTGAAGCATAATTTGCAGCTTACAAAAAAATGTATGTTGGATGACCAACATTTAATAGCGACATTATTATCGCTACTAAATAAGTAATATCATCTATTCAATATAATTGCATAAAAATATAATATGTAATTATATTTATTACAATAATAACAGATAACATGTGATTTAAAATATGTCAAACACCTGTATATCTACCACAAGTCTGGTAAAGTCCGATAGTGCCCGCGTTAAGTATTTTTATAGAAAATCTGATAACTTGTCAACCTTTTTTACAGTATAACATAAGAAGTTAAATATATGAATATATTATTCACATACAGCATACTCATAATATACATACTAAAAGTACAAAATGTAAGATGTATCTGTTCTGTGTATAAGTCTGTGTATTACGAGTCTATGAATAATATATTATAATTTATCTTCAACTTCTTATGTTGTACTATAAAAAACAAGGGTGTTGTTAGATTTTCCATAAAAATATTTAACGCATAGACTATCAGACTTAACCAGACTTGTGGTAGATCTACAGGTGTTTGACACGTTCACAATTCAATTTGGCGTCTGAAAAAGTGTCCCATTGTTTATATTATTACCATAGACGTAATATACTATTTCGTCCATGATTATGAACAATCCTTATCATTTCTTTACTTAGTTGTTTTCCTAATTTATTTTAATGTAAATAAGGTCAATTATAATCAAGTTATTTCAAGATGGGAAAATTTTGTATAATTATTTGGTTAACCTAATGTTGTATTCAATACATTAACAATGTATTATAATATTTCAAAAATAATATAAAAAGGGCACTTAAGGGCTCTTACAATATCTTTATTCATAATTTATTGAAAAGCCGTGGTCGGACAGCTTGCAGATTAATCTTCAAACAGAATGACCCCAAGACAGGTCCCTCATAGAACACAAATAATGTCTTGCGTCATTACCTCCACATTATAAATTGTTACTTGATCTATTAATCTTCCATTGTATCAAATGCTTCTCAGATTTTTCTGTTTTGCCATAAAATAAGCCCACTTTTTAAACAAACTTATAGGACAGGTATGTTTTAATTTATTTCTAATAATCAAAAATCCAATAATGTAACTATTTAAGAGTTTACCTAGTATTTAATTATAATACCAACGGTTTTCTTAAAATAGTAGTCCGAACAAAAATGGTCTTACTCACAGAACTCATAATTTATAAATAAACTATGTAAAAATTCATTCCCTAGGTTTCATCCCTGAATAACACTCATGTTATTCAGTTTTTTTCCATTCCTGAGAAACCTAAGCAGAAAATTTTATCTTAGAAGATACAAAAGGCTGATCAGCTACATGCCTATCTAGAAAACGATTGACAAATACGCTGCAATATCTCTTCTTCGCGCTCCACTAGAAGTTACGGGCCCTCATTTTATTTCCAATTTCACAAAATATGTTATATTAGTAGACCTCGCGAACTTCGTATCGCTTCAGAGTTACGAATAATAACGTGCCACTTAAAACGTCATTCCATAGAAGATGTATGAGGAAACGAATTTTCTTCATGAACACTTTCATGACCTTTTTGTATTTTTAATAGTTATTCTCGGATTAGACGAATCCAACAAATGAAAAATCATCAAAATCGGACCATCTCTTCTTTAGTTACTAATGGTGTAAATAACCTGACTTTGTTTTATATATAATAGCGACCCGCCCCGGCTTTGCACGGGTATAAAATATGTATAAAAACTTTCCTCTTCAATCACTCTATCTATTAAACAAAACGCATCAAAATCCGTTGCGTAGTTTTAAAGATTTAAGCATACAAAGGGATATAGGGAAAGAAAAAGCGACTTTGTTTTATACTATGTAGTGAAGATATACATATAACTTTAAACAAATTTTTTATCGAGAGTATTTCATTCGAAAATGCCACAAATAGTATTTACAATATTACTTTGTGGTGATTTGAAAATCTCAAGTATATGCACTCACAGACCCTATTAAACCGCGTACCGAAGATAAGATTATGTCCTTTGAGAAGATATAACCCTACCTTTAATGTATACAGCGTTTACCGATTCCATTAAGGCCTTTCTTCGTATGTATAATTTATTTTAATGGAATTTCTGATACTATTTTTAAAGCGAATAACTCAAAAATAATGTATTAAACATTATTTTTTATTCAAGAACAAGATCTTAAAGCAGAAACATAAAAAACACACCACACAAAAAATTTATGAACCATTGACCATACTCAATGGTTCGACGCTATCATTCTCTTGTGGGTACTTATAACTTTTCTCTCCCCTGTGACGAATAGGTCACTTTCCGGTTAAAAGTCAAGGCAATCATTAAGTTGCGCGAGCAAGCTAGGCACCGGAGCCTCCTGGCGATGCAGAGTGTGAGAAAAATATTCAGCAAAAAGCTGGTTCTTCCTGCAACCTCTTAATTGATAAAAATACATGTTATATCATCATGATATGCAATATTTTGAACAACATTATTATCAAAGATATAAAATAAAACACTTAAAACAATGAAAGTCGAACTAATTCCATCTACGATTAACCTTAACTTATTGGTTTATTAGGATTTACCATGACTTTGTCTACGTAGAATAAAAGTAGCTTATTTAATTTTCCAAAGTGTCATCTATGTAACAATACATATATACACATACTAGCGGCCCATCTCACACAGGTGCAAAAAATTTCATTGATGCTCCACTCTTGTTGGTTATATCGTGATTTAATATACCTAGCTTGATAAATGGACTATCCAACACAGAGAATTTTCAATTTGGACCACTAGTTCTAGAGAAAGTCAACCAAACACGAAAAGTTATGAATTAATATTAATTTTTGATTAATTTATATGGCGATTTTTGAAGTTGTATTTACATACGTTTATGAAAAATATTGTCCAAATTTTATAAGCTTTAATGAATGAATAATAAAACATACAATAAAACAACAAAGCTTTACATTTACTTGGTACGCACTTTTTAATACTTTTTCTTTTGGTTTTTTTTATTTTTCAAATATAACAAAATATGCCTGCATGTTTTGAATAAAGTGTAATGTATATGAAGTATAAACGAGTTATCGAACCACTCATATTTTACATCATGTGTGTTGATTGTTTATGTATTTAATCGAGAATATTATATACATAATATAGCCCTATCAGTAAGCTGTAGATATAAATAAACGTACTTCGAACTTTGTGACTCAATTAAATTATATTCTTGTTGTGAACATGTTCGTTTTCGTCTTGTTAATCAGTGCCGTGATTTTATTTCTTATTTATTTAAATGGTAAATATAATGAAATTTACTGGAAACGACGAAAGGTAACCTTTTATCCTAGAAACAAGGTAACTGGTGTCTTTTGGGACTTTATTATGAAAGATGAAGCCCTATTTGAAGGTTTATGCAAGGTGTATAACAAATATCGGAATGAGCCAGCAGTTGGAATTGGCTCGCTTCTAACACCAAAATTGTATGTTATCGATCTAGTTAATATTCAACATGTGTTGTCGTCTGATTTTAACTCTTTCAATCATCGAGGACTGGAAACGAACGAGAGTGATCTTCTCGCCGATAATATTCTTTTTATGAATGGTAATCGATGGAAACTGATGCGGCAGAATATGACACCACTATTTACTTCATCGAAGTTAAAGGCCATGTATTATATTATTGATAAATGTGCTGTAGATTTTATAAAGGAACTTAAGAGTAAACCTCACCTTTTAAAAAAGAATACCTTCGACGTTCTTTCAACGTTCTGTAGTGCTGCGATAGCAGGAGCTGTATTTGGAGTAAGCTCAGAGTCGATCTTTGATTCTCCATTACTTGACATGGCACGTAAAGTATTTCAACCCACTTTTATGAAAAATATCAAGTTTGCAATTGGAAATTTAAGTGAATCTTTATTCAAAGTCTTGAATATAAACATTTTCAAAGAGCACGAAAAAAAATTCATTGGTACCATAAAACAAATATTGAGAGAGCGAGAACAAGAAAATACTAAGAAACATGACTTTGCTGATTTGTGTATTCAAATACAAAATTCTGGAAATATGATTGATAAAACTACTGGCTTAGAATTAAAACCAACTGATGAGCTTTTGGCTGCACAAGCTTTCTTTTTCTTTGTTGCTGGTGTGGAGCCCACAGCGAGTGCAATATTTTCAACTCTTGTTGAATTAGGACGCCATCCAGAATATCTAGAACGGGTTCATAATGAAATTGATGAAAGTTTTCTTTTACATAACAACAAAATGTCTTATGATGTGGTAAATGAAATGAAATTCCTTGATATGGCCTTAAACGAAGCGTTGCGTCTGCATCCTCCTATAGGCTTCTTATCGAGACAGTGTGTGAAGGATACAGTTCTTCCAGTTGGCAATATAAAGGTAGAAAAAGGAACCAAAATTTTGACACCCATTTTTGAAGTACATCACGATGAAAGATATTATCCAGATCCTGAAGTATATAAACCTGAAAGGTTTTCTCCGGAAAATAAGCATAGCATTGCTGATACAACATATATGCCATTTGGGAAAGCTAACAGAATATGCGTGGGCATGAGATATGCCACTCTTCAAGCAAAGGCTGGCTTAATCCATTTACTGCGCCACTTTTCGGTGGAGACTAAAATTCACGAGGGAGGACTCAGATACAAAAAAGAACAGGTACAAGTGCGAATCTGTAATGTTGATGTTGAATTGATACCAAGGCAGAATATTGAAAGTAACTAAAATTAATTTGTTAAAATCTAGATACATAAATTTATATAATATAATGTTGTATGTAACTAAATCTAAATAAACTTATATATTGAGACATATTGATATTTACATACTCTTAATATAAATAAATTACGTGTCACGTTGTTTGTCCGCGATGGACTCCTAAACTACTTAACCGATTTTAATCAAATTTTCACACCGTGTGCAGTTTGATCCAACTTGAAAGATATGATAGCTTACATCTTAATAATATATAAAAGAAAGTCTTTATATACACGTTCATTTCCTTATACATTTTCTATGGAATGACGTTTTAGGTGACACGTTATTATTCAGAACGCTGAAGCGACACGAAGTCCGCGGGGTCCACTAGTAATTTATAAAATACTATTACTATTAGGTACCTACTAGATAATCTATAATTCTATACAGATAAATAAAATTGGAGTGTCTGTTTGTAATATTAAAATAACCGCTTTTTACTAAATGCATATGGATGTACCTATACACGGTACATATGTATGCCAAAATTTTTTTTTAAATTTTGTCTGTGTGTCTGTTTGTTCCGGCTAATCTCTGAAACGGCTGGACCGATTTTGACAGGACTTTCACTGGCAGATAGCTGATGTATTAAGGAGTAACTTAGGCTATTTTAGAAACAAATATAAATAAATAAATAAAAATTACTATACAGTGCGGATGAAGTACATAATATAGAAATCTATTATTATTTTGCTTTTCGCTATGTTACTCTGTTTATAGGCTATATAACATCATGTTACGACGTAATTAATGCGGATGAAACCGTGGAGTGCAGCTCGTATTTAAATAAAACAGTAATTAAGATACTTGTTTATCAAATAGGTACTTACTTTAATTAGAATAAAATAAAATTATTCTTATTTGTTCCGCATCATTAAAGAACCTTATCTCACAACTATGTTTGTTTGCAATGTGTTTGTTCTTATCTAATAATATATAACTTCAATTATATGATAATGCATTGACATATCCGCTTAAATCTTCTATAATATAAAAATGAATCGCAAAATGTGTTGGTAAGCGCAAATCTCGCAAGCAGCAAAACCGATTTCGCTAATTCTTTTTTTATAACATTCCTTGAAGTACGAGGATGGTTGTTACGGAGAGAAAAATTTGGAAAATTGAAAAAAAATTAAATAAAAGAAAAAACATTTTCCTCATACATTTTCTATGGAATTACGTTTTAGGTGACATGTTTATTATTCGGAACTTTGACGCGATACGAAGTTCGCGGGGTACATAATAAAAACAATACTACTAATCAAAGCGGTAATTAAAAATAGAATCAAATTTAATTTGATTTAATAAAGAATTATGAGTAACATGAGTTGAGTTAATGTAAAAAACAGATTAAATCTAAGAAACACCAGTTTGAAAATTCAGCTTTCTTAAATACAGCTTAAGTAAATGTAGCTTTTCATTCAACAAAATTTTAAAATATGAAGCGTATTATTAAAAGCGAATAAATATATTTACTCTTATTTGCGCAGTTAAATATTTTTATGCAATAAGTCTATGGTCAGTAAGTAAATGTATTAGTTAAAACAGTAGTTATTTTATAAATCAGTAGTCTAATCAGTAATCTAGTGGTCTAAAATACAATACGTTTTATGAAAACGGACTTTTCCGAATAACTCAATCAGAGAAAAATATATTGTTTGTAAAATAATAGATATTCTGGACAAATGATATCCGAACAAAAATATTGATATGAAATAAAATTAATATAACATTGTGTCGGTAATATGAATCGTAATATCTCGATACATTGCGATGGATATTTGGTACTTCGTAAATTGTTGATACTGATGGAGATTCCAATTCAATGTTACATATTACTTCAGTTACTCATATTCGATAAATGTTTGATATTTATCTGTGATATTAATCGCAATAATAAATAGATCATCTGTAATTAATCTGAACTAGTTTGATTTTATTTAATACATTTTAATTTAGAAATTCAGTTTCGATAACATTTGTATGCTTAGGCTTAACCAAATGTTTAAATAATTATTAATCAATAAATGTGTAGGTATCCATATGGTTAGGTGGATCAAGTCCACGCGACTAGACATCTATGAGTAATGTGTCGTCTTGTTATGTAAAATGCTAAAATCAAAAAGCGCAGTGTATATACTTATTTGTACTTTTATGGTTCAAATACTTTATAAATACTTATAATAAAAAGTGAATTCCCGTAACCTGTGCCTACTCAGCCGAAACATTTATGTGTTTCTCCGGGATTCGAACCCAGGACCTCCGTTGCTCCACGCAGACGCGTAAACCAATTAGCCACGGCGGCGGTTATATTCTGTTATATTATGATACGTACCTATATCAAATGATTATTATTAAACATTTTAAAAAAAATTTAAAACATTTTAAACGCAATCTTTATTTCTTAATTTTATGAATATAATTAATTCCTGGTTCAGCACGAATTATTAAATATTTGAATGTTTTTAATCCCTCCTACAATGAAAAATCGATTTGAATTCAAAATTTAGAGAAAATGACAGATATTCGAAATACACTGATCAATCAGCTTAACCAGAGACCTTGAGTCGGCATCGAGTCAAGTATTCTTAAAGAGAAGCCGAAGAGAGCAGACGTCAGCTTTTGATTCCACTCCACACTTGATCTGTGTCAAGTTGTCAACCAAGTAAAGTGACCACGTCTTTGATTAATATTTAATTCTTGCGTACATTTCCCATTTATAACAGTACAATATAACATTACAATTATTAACAATAAATGCGTACAATAAATTCTGAAAGAATTCGGATTTAGAGTTCAAGCTATTTATACCATTAAAAAAAATTAAATTAAAAAACACATCGAAATTGACAGACCATTGATTAGTTATATGCGCCCGGCTGAAAGAAGCCGGATATACCATAAAACCTACCTATATAAATATTTGGCAGAAAATGAACACAATTAAAGTCGGTCCTTTGATAAGGTTTACACAGATTTACTATTAACGTTCTCCTTTTTGGTATGTGGGTAGATAAAACTCTCACTAAATGAGCAAAGTAAATTTTTATTTATTTATTTTTACTGTGAGTAACCCAATATGAAACTGTCCTTAATTTTCTCGAAGCACACTCACTCGCATTCATTACGTAAGTGAAAATCGAGTGGTGTTGATTAAGTCTCTGATAGACTTGACTGCATTGCAGTTTTCTCACAGATTTAGCGATACTGCATCGCCACACTTCAAAGAGACTGTGAAATGAATCCGGTTGAATCAATTAAGATGCGCTTAACACTTTGCGAAAGACCACTGGAGGTGATAAATTGAGTAGACTGGAAACTAGCGGATGTATATAAATATTGTAATGTAGTTAATAAGACAGTTCTTTGATAAAACTCACTCAAAGACCTTCTCTATCATTATTCTCCTAACAACGTCTTTTTTTTTAAAAAAGAACTCGTTGTTACTTATATAACCCTTGTTCACTTAGTGTCTGGGAATATATATTGTATGTTTGTTCTGGCTAATCTTCAAAACAGCTGATTTTGAGTGGACGATCATACAGATATTTTATGTAATATGTATTTTTTGCAAAGAACCGTTAGTAGTAATACATTATTTTTGGATGAATCTTTAATAACTTGAATCTCCCCTAGCAATATGTATTATCTACCGTACAAATTGCAAAGCAGATCTTAACGGTCATGACATTTCTTATCGGTCATTATAAACAATACCTTATATTTCATCATTATTTTATTTAAATAATCATTATTTTGAATAAAGAAATACCAAGAGTTTACTTCATTTTATAGATATATTGTACGCAGTCTATTTTTGTAATCTTTCATTTGAACGCAATAATCCGTCCATCATGGGAATAGTCTAAAACAATATTGACGCAGCGAGGTCTTATCCAAGAAATTCAGCGAATTATAGGTACGCTTAAGCCCTAAGGAGTTAGTATAATACCAATTTCGTTAGTAAATGTTGAGATAAGAATATTTTTGCCAATTTCAGCGGGTTTAATATCGGTGATTGTTTGCTGACTGGAAACGCACCTGTTATTTGTGTACAAATCGTTCCCATTGGTATATTTTTTTTATGTTTAACTTGACGTAACAATATGTGTTTGTGGCAACACAATGCGGCCGTGTTCAAATTACTTTATTTTATCGTTGTTGAAATAAAAAAGATGTATTTGGAAATGCGATTTTGGTAAAAAAATGCATTTAATAAACGTAGAAGATTAGAAAATTATAACAGTAACATAAAGTAGGTCTTAAAATTTTTGTACACATAAATGAAAATATTAACCCTTCCATTAACTTATTATTATAATTCTGCTAATGTTATCTATATGCTTATGGTATCTATATTTTATCTATTTGTGTCTATAAACATTAACTGGAAATCGAAACCATCAACTCAAACGCCTAAAACAGCCATTATAAACAACATACATATAAGTACGTACATGCTTTACAAAATAACAATATTTATGACGACTTTCGCGTTATACTTTTACTTAAAAGTCGTACGAGTAGCTTATTTTTTACGCAATATAAATCCCAATCTATTTTTCACACCAATAACGGATTATTTTCGGCAGGAAAACTATCAATCTATTTCCATGATACGAACTTCTACTAAATTGATTCGGCGGCTTAAATATGAAAGGGAAGACAAAGTTTTTAACTTTCGGCACAAAAAGAGGAGCGTTGATTCACATTTCTGCATCTGTCAGTGTGTTTGTGCTTAAACAAACGAACTTTTATAAGCTGTCGTGATTGAGATAGTCCTTAGTTATAATTTTTGAAGATCTGTACATCTATGAGATTTGTAATAAAGATATCGGGGAAGGGTTTCCAGGTGTTTTTAATATTATTTGCTACGCATAAATATTGAGTATCAATAACAAAAACAAGTACATTACCGTACATAGAGTGCTTACTGAGTCACTTACAGTAATGGAGAGCGAAGTCGCACAATGTCCCAACTTTGTTCAGAGTTATGACAGTTCTTAGTTAACTCAAAGCAATATTTACAACTGCGGTAGCTCTTTATGAGAACTTAGAAAAATTAACTTAAAGATATAAGATATCTTACTTACATAAAATGTTTGTATTATTTATACACATTTCAGAAAGATAAAAAAAGTAAAGAAAGAAGTTTATATTTTGTAAAGGGTTGCGTTTTCTCCGAAAAATATCCAGAGCTTTCGGCAAGATCACTTTCGAAAATATTTTTGAATTGATATCCAGTTTTCGTATTTTTTAAATATATTTCGTTATTGTTTTGTCTTAACTGGAATTTTGAATTGTATTTTAATGACAATTTTAGTAACTTTTGCGTTTGTTCTAGAATCTTAAGCTTTATTATAAATGTTTTTGATGAAAAATATTTCAAACTTTCGATATTGATTCTAAACTAGCAGCGCAACAGTATCAACAATAGACTTTAATACAAGATAATAAGATCTAAAGTTCAATAAAGATCTGAAAAACTATAGTTGTTTCACAAGGGTTTTTAAAACACAATATTGGAAGCACACGTCTGAAAATCGTATGACAATGAATCCCGTAGGAAATTTTTAAAACAGTGCAAATTGAATTCCGATTTATTGCAATCAAAATATCGAAACTGTTTTCGGCTCGAATGTACGGCTGTTGACGTGAAAAGTTAATTGATGTCGGATGATCTCTTTCAGCTTTTCGTTTAATGTGCACTTTTTCGAAAAATAATCGAAAATCCTTACAATTAAATTTTGTACATACTACAACATATCACTATGACTGTTATAGGAACTTATCAGGCAAAAAAATATTCTTTGTATTAAAAAGTATGAGACTATGCCCGCTAGACCATTCCGTCATCAACCAGTAGGATGGTAACTACTGGTCTAGCGGGCCATACACGGAGCGTCTATAATTCTCTGCGAGAATATTTTGATATGTTCTAGCATTGTAGAACGTATCATGTGATTTTCCGATCTTAATACATTCATACCACGGTCATGGTATGGTACGGTATTATGGTCAAACTTTAATTGCCTTAAATCAAATATCGCTTAATACCTCAAATATAAAGCTGGCCTTAAAAAAAGCGGTAAATATACTGTTTTTTAACTTAGGAGTTAAGTGCTTTAGCCAAATTTTTAAATTTCTTAAAAGAGAAGTAAAATAAAAAAGTAAAATCAATTTAAGTTTCCGAACAAAGTGTGCAGGCGATAGATTTAAAGTTATACAAAACTTTCAAAGGTTGTTGGACATCGTCGGTGATGGATGAGCAAGCCAATATTTGACTATCGGTTATATTGGCCTATCCTTCAACGCTATAAATAATCTAAGAGATATCTTTTAACGGACTCTTGCTGTAAGCTAAACAAGCGGGTTTTAAAATTTTTAATGTGCTTAGACTTCTAGAAACTCAAATGCTGGTTTTGTATAGAACATTAGAAGACTCACCCGGCAAACGTTGTTTTTCCAAATAAATTATTTCTAGTAAATATTATTAGGCCCGGAGATAGTGACAGATTTTACTAAATCATTTAAATTATTTCTAGTAAATATTATTAGGCCGGGAGATAGTGATAGATTTTACTAAATCATTTAAATTATTTCTAGTAAATATTATTAGGCCGGGAGATAGTGATAGATTTTACTAAATCATTTGTTACAGTATGGCGGTTCTTCAGGGGTCTTATTACGCAATAACAAAAAGAAAAAAGTATGGGCATAGCGCTGGTATCGGCGCGGCGGCCCAATCGCATGGGCGTTAGTCAAAGTTGTCGGATTAATTACGAGTGTCAAACGATTTGTTCCACAAAAATTCTAGTATTTTTCGATAGTCACTTAGCGGTAAGTAGGTATAGAAAGTAGTTACGACCTATTCTCAGATCTATCGAATATGCACAAAAAAATCATAAAAATTGGTCAAGCCGTTTCGGAAGAGTTTCGTTCAAACACTGTTACACGAGAATTTTATACACATAGATTATGCTTTATTTGCTTTCAACTATACAAAAAATAACTTTGTATACTTTTTTTGGTCATAATTGTGTTGGTCACCAGTGTATTGCGTACTTGAATTTTCATATGTGGTTGTCTTAACATGTGGCTCAACCAAAATAAATAGTGTTGTAAATGGTAACGTAACCACTAACCACTATTTTGGGTACGGTTAAGATGAGCCTTTTATCTATTTTATAAATGTCTAGGTCTTAATATATGTATAAGTAATTATATAAATTCTATATAAATAAACAATAGTTTATATTATGTATGAACTAACCCATTAACCACTGAACTTGTTATAACCACTAACTGAGCAACTACCATAAGTCGAATGGAGAAAAAAATGTTATTAAAAATATTTGGATTTCGTAATAATGTAATATGAATAAAATAATAATAATTTCTTAGTATATAAAAATGAAATTCTCGCTTTTGTTGTCAGATAAAAAACTGAAATAATTTATCAAAATATTTGCTAATAGAATCAACGCGTCGATCTATCCAATACTTCCTGTGAATTTCCTGTGAACTTTTAGGAAGAGATCTTTTGAACTGAGCATCGAAGGCGGTTCTTACATTAAACTTACTTTAAACCGTGATGTTGTTTCTAGTTATTTACTAAATTACGTAACTCAACGTAAGTGAACCACACCTTAGTCAATTTTCAAAATAGCCCTAATAAAACAACGAATGCGGTGATCGTAAAATTAATTTATTAGGCTGCAACTTGCGAACCGCCCTGATTCGTCACGCGAAACCATTAGTAGCTAGTTTTCAGACTTCCGTTTTAACATCAAAGGTGCCAATGTGCTCATAAAATTGCGTCTTTTTATAACAGGTATTTTTGAATAATATTATATAGCGGTTCTTAACCGCATATGAACTTTCGCATGGACTGCCTATATAATTTGGTTTGAAGTGACGTAAAGGTGTTATGTGTTGTTAAGTTTATAGTGATCACGGAAAGGGACTCAATACTGATATAAAGTATAAGACAGTTAAAATGCAATATGTATATAAATAAAAAAATATAAAATACTTCTAAAATTTGCAACGGAAAATTAGTTAAAAAGATTTTTTTTTTTAAATTGTAATGATGTTAAACAAGCTACATTGTAGGTAGATTTTTAGGCTATTGTATTTTGTTAATATAAAAAACTTTATATTATTATACTAAACGACATACAGCAGACAATTCTAAACATATCTGCCATAGGTACCACTAACCATTTGATGTCCACGCTTATCTACTTGACTTGGTAACTATTTCATTATATTATTCTTTATTCTTTCTTCTTTATTCTTTATTTATTTCAACAGTACAATATCTTACAGGTAAAAACCT
Organism: Aporia crataegi; assembly: GCA_912999735.1. Taxonomy (NCBI): domain Eukaryota; kingdom Metazoa; phylum Arthropoda; class Insecta; order Lepidoptera; family Pieridae; genus Aporia; species Aporia crataegi. The sequence goes on from OU538742.1 coordinate 3,565,611, forward strand.
AAGGCGACATTGACGCTTTAACTTATTTTGCTATTTAATACTAAGTATTAATCTAATATATCAAAAAATAATAAGCTTATATTTTACAATTATACATTATGGTACGTATATATTTATAACTCAGCAGGATGTAACGACTTTAAACTAATTAATATTAAAATAGGGTTTTCGTGTTAAAGACAGCCAGCCCAAAGTTACATGGAAATTTGTCGAGCAACTTGCGATTAAACGAAGGCTATATGCCGCGGCCTTACTTTAATTAAGATTTACCTACTCCCGATCGATCTCTATACAAAAACTTATTTCAATTTTTTTGCGGCTCAAGGAAAAATCAAACAGGTGGATAAAGAGACATAAGATAGTATTAGATAAAGTTGAGGTTGTTCACTGCAGATTCAGAAGCTAATAGTAAAGTCCTATAACGATCGAAATCCCTAGCGAGGCGTAGAAATATTTTTCGTCTTTTTCAAAGGCTTTTCTTTACAGTTAAATCGGTGATCTGTGTAATCCAAAGCAACAAATTAAGAAAGCAATTATTTGGTGGACTAGTGTAAAAATCTTACAACAGACAAATGACAGTTTCCATGTGAAGGAAGTAGAAATTGGAACAATACCACATTGCTTTAAGCCGGAGTGACTAATGAATGAATAATTTAAATTTAAATTAAATTTTCGTCTGTCCGTATATCCAGCTTAGGCTCACTCACCCAAAGTTATAATGGGATATGAAAATTAGCAGCCAAAGACGATTATGAGGATCCCTGAATTTTTGACACTTGAAGGATTTATGGCATTAGCGTAATCTGTGAAGTAATGGCTGCGTTGCTTTATGACTTTGGGTTGAAAATCTGTTACAAAAATTAAATAGACTGTGCAAAGTTATTAATAGGTGTTTAGGGGTCTCTGTAAATTAGTAAGAAGTCATTTATATCAAAAATAAATCTTGAATATAACAAATACCTATCTTCAATATATTCTCCTTAACAAGATGTTCATTACTAAATTTTGCGTCTTGCATCTCAATTATCATTCAAAAAAGTTATAGAATAGTCAACAGTTGATAAATTAGAATCTAAAGCGTTTTTATAAGATGTGTTATTTACGAACTTTTGTGTCAATTTTTCGACAATTCGAAACAATTTATTTCATATTTTATTTTAAACAAAACCGTGAACCACAGAAGAGATATAAAATATAAAAATAGGTTGAATTTACAGAGTTGCTTACGTTTAATTCAAATAAAACGTAAAACATTTATTAAGTATTAAGTACATACGGTATTCACCAGGGAACATACAATTCTGTTTGTATTAACGTATAAAACTAACTAAGCACTACTCATAAATTTTAATAACGAAACATGAAATTTTGTATCAACATTCATAGATGCTTCGCCTTAGCATCCCTGTGGTACCTGTGTTAACGCTTTTGTTTTCAGAATATAAGAGAAAATTTCGCATGAACATGAAAATGACTATAACAATGTGGCCATTTCAAACCGACCTCAAGCGATGTTTATAAAAAAGTGACACAATTATTAATATTATAAATACGAAATTTAAAGTCATTGTTTGCTAGTCTATTGACTGTTTTCAAATCTAATCTTAGTTTTAAAGTAGGTTCCGAAGTTATGTGGTGTTTTAATTGTTTCCTTTACAAAAGTTAGAGATTTGTAGGTAATCAAGTCATTTAAGTAGATGTCTCCTAAGCTAAGATTATTTTGGTGAAAACAGACATATGATTTTTTTTTCGGAACTTTGGAATTTGCGACTGCAATCTCTGCAGAATTTTCAAAAGAAAAAGTTGTATAAATTTTATTCTAAACTGAGTCACACTGGTCATTACTTCCATTATCAAAATTTAATTTTTCTTCTTATGAACCGTTAAGTAAAATTCAAAACATCGGCGAAAGAGAATTTTCCTAAGCTTGTTGGTGGGCCGTTCTGTTCTGTTTGTATTAAAATAGATTCGGTTCTTTCGTAAATCTATTAATGAAAAGCTATTTTAAGTAAATATGTAATTTACTGCTTCATATGTCTTATATAATTAATTAGATACATTATAATTTCATTTCATTTCACCGCTATCGGTCTTCTTGGTATTTTTTTAATATCTGTTTTTGTTTGTAACTGATTTTTCCCAAATAATGTAACAAATAAAATATAAATAAATAAGTTCATTTTACGCGTCTTTAGTTATTTTCTATTTAGCATTATAAATGTGAGGCCTGTACAATATGACTGGATATTTTACCTAAAATTAGTCACTCGCGTTAGGCCTTGGGTTAAAATAACATAATCCAACTATTTTAAACTAAAAAACTAATTATTCAAAAGCCCGGGAGAGAAAATTTCTCATTATTCAGTAAATAAATTAAGCAGGCCAGGTCCACGTAACAGGACACTTTAATTAACATTGCCGCAAATTCATCGCGATTTGAAATGCGAATTATATGCTTATGTATGTTATTAGAGTACATTTCAGGTCCTCATTATTGGTTTAATGCATTACAAATGCTTAACGGTACATTTGAATACTTTTGCATGTACTGCTAGTTATGGTTTCAGTCATAAATTATACTTACATATATATTTCTATACAAACTGTAAAATCGAAAATGAATTTTTTTTTCTAAAAATCGGGTCGAAAAAATTGTTAAGTTTAAAATAAAGAGAAAGGTATGATTTTTATACCTTGTAAAGTTAAGCTGAAACTATAGGGATTTATACTATAAAAAGCGCGCCTAATATAAACTTCAAACAAATATATATTTTTAATATCTAGGTTACAATGAAAAAAGCTAGTCAGCAACCGCGTTCAATTTTCCACTACAAAGAAAATCAAATTAGTAAAGCAGCTTCGATCGGTCGGCGTCAAACTGAGAGGTTCATGCATTTGAACGTTTGAATTCTGCCGTCTTTATAGAAAATGCTGAATTTTGATGAAGGCAGGTTGTGACTGAGATTTGAACCCATTTATGGTCATAAATAACAACGCAATACGCGGTTATCTTCAAAAATATACTAAAATTGTGCCATGCGGATTTAAATGGATTCTTATACCTTTGCGCCTTTATCCGAATTTTACCTTTGCATCTCAATCCTATATATCATAGAAAGTCCAGCGAAAAGAAACACCTATTTTGCTGGACTATTTATGACCGCTTCGAAGATTACCTAGAACCCAAAGGTAAATTATGCATTTAATAATAATTCCTTATTTTGATATCATAAAATTTTGATACCAAAAAAGTGTCAAAGACAATACCTATTCAGTTATTAAATTAAAATTTACAATTAAATTATAATAAAATTTATAAAATGAATTCCCGCATTAGAATTTTGTTAACAGAGCCCAATACCTCCGTCAAAAAATTCCTTGTTATGTTTTTCGTTTTCGGGGAGTGTTTGAGAAAGGTTCGGTACATTTTATCTTAATATTTTTGCAATTCTAATGCAGGGGCCCAGACGACGCTCACTTAACTTAATCAATGTTCTTCGTTTTGTTAAAAAGCCGCGTACATTGAATTAATTTAAGTCTCGACAAAAACTATGTAGGGATCGGCAAACGATTACATCTGAAAGAGTTCCATCCAATTTTTTAGTTTTACTTTATTTTTATTTATTCAACAATCAGTAAAAGATCATGTTTTTTATACGTTTTTAATAAGTTTGCGATTATCTACACGGGCATACCTAAGCTAGCACTGTATAATAAAACCCAAGTTTATAGGCGCTTAAGTTGAAACATGAAAAGAGCAATCATCTCATCGAGACACTCAACATTTTACTGGCAATGTTTTTTGATATTTGCATTAAAGTCCGATATACATGAAAATAAAACAGAAATGACCCTAACACATGTGGGCGATGCTTTAAATGATCATTCCCTTTATAGCTATGCACATGACTATATGTCATACGAATGCTAATTATATACCTACACACTTCTGAAATGCAATTACTGACTTATACAGCTAATACATATATAGATTATAGACCGCATTTTATAGCCGAAACTAACAAATTTTATTAGCGATATGTAGTGAAAAAACATTTAAATTCACATTATTTTTTAGTTATAATTTACGAACCCATGTTTAATATAATATTTTTGGTGAATCTAGTAAACAATAAGTATTATGTATACATTTTCGAATTTATATTACCTTTTCCTGATATTTACGAATACGTACCTAGTAGGTATAATAGCGCCTGAATTATTTTTTTTTAAACAAACATATTGTCGTTTTGTAAGGCTTTTGTTGACTTGTACCTAAGAAGTATCTAAGCAGTCAATTTTGATTTAATTTACCTACCCCTGAATTGAGAAAAATAAAACTCGATAGATCTTTTTGAAAATATGCAGCATTCCCATAAAATCTAAGTAATAGTACTTATTAATAGCGCTTAATTTTCTCGAAAATATTAATAATATACACGTGGTTAAATAATCTCTTAAAGAAAGACCGCAACTTAATATTATATTATCTCATCTTAAACCTTCCTTGATAGATAATAATGATTATTTTTTTACGTAGACAAAATCCCGAACATCATCTAGCTACAATAAAGATTTTCATGATCATCCGAATTCAGATTATTTCAAAGAGTCTCCACCATAATATTATATGTTCGCTTCGAGTATTAACGTACGCGCCCATTTAAAGTCAATCCATACATTTCGGGCAACGTGTGAAAAAAAATTCCGATTTATTTTTCCTGTCACCTTATTACCTTAACATAAAGTCGAAGTTGGCTGCGAAAATCTCTATTTGAATTTCAGATGAGTCGCCCGGCCAGTTTGGATCCTCGCCAATATTTGAGTGATTTTGTTTCGAGTTAATTTGGGGATAGTGTTTTTGAGGCGGTAAAACGTAATGCCATCCTGATAAGACGTGTTATTTCTCTTTATATGCTAATTTTCTCGTCTATATCTAATGATACGCTCAGTTACTTGTGAGTTACTGAATCAAATATACTTTGAATTTTTCTATGTAACTACTAAATACCTATAGTTTAATGTATTTACAATAATTTACTTTAATATATTTACAAAAATACAAAAGGCTCATCAAATCCACTGGGATGCGTACCCAAAATACTGGATACATTACCGCGTTGGCTGAAATATGTGCCAGCTTTTGGGTTTCCTGTGGTTTCAACTACTAAATTATATTTGACTTGCGTCCGATTTTTCAGATAAACATGTACTTAAAGTTACCATCAGTGGATAGTAGAGCAGACACATTGTGCATAAATATCATCAACAACTTATGTTAACTTCCAAAAACGAAATTTGCTCCCGAATCAAAACCCTGAAATCTTCAAGTCTTAAATGTTGGCTTTGTACTACATATATTATATATATATTTGTATATATAAATAAAATCGGTACAAATAGCCCTATTTATAAAGAATGACGCAAAAATAATTATCCAATTCAGAGTAATCCTCAGATCGATCGCAATGATCGTGCAATACTTTGTTCCAAAGCAAAACTCAAGTATACTTTTATCGAAGTAATGGTAATTGCTGATTTTTCAAAGTCGTCGTCAAATGCTATGAACTCACGTTCTCAAGTTATGAGTTATAAACAATTTTACGACGCCGCGTCAGTGCTGACGTAATCAGTTTCGATTTCGTTATAATAAAGTGTATTTTGTTGGTGTTCTGTTTAAAATATGTAAGCCCGCTCGCCTTAGCAGATTGTTATAGCTCGCCACCTCGTCTTGTTTATTATGTTCACTGATTATTAATTAGAGATAAATGTTATTAAAGAAAAACAGTATGAACCTGAAATGTTGAGTAAATGGCAAGAGGTGACGCTATGCTTTATATCGCACTATCAAACTTCTTTCTAACAATTGAGTGCTTTACTTATGTATGATAATGGTGTCAATATTATAAACCTACCGATTATTTTTGTTTTATTATTTGCGATTTTATACGCTACTGGGAAAAAAACAATTCAAATATTTTTTTCTTTATTATAGAGTAGCTCTATTGTTTTAGTAAGGTACATAAAAAGTTACATAATAAACGTTTTTTTTTGTCGCCGCCGCTAATAATTAGTGATTTGCGTCCATTTTACACCAGAGATCCTGGTCTACTCAATCTACCCAATTTTTTTTTGTCACAAATGTTTAAAAAAGTTTTGAAAAATAAGTATTGTCAATAATGTCTAATACAAATTTATTTTTATTTCAGGTACGAATTGACTTCAATGGCAGAAAGGTATTATTAGGTTTTGGGCAAGACGGCAAAGGTAATATATTCAAATTGCATTATTTTAGTGATTTTAAAATTGACAATCATGTAATATCATAATTTGATCACGCCTTGTCCACGTGCGAGCATGAAAAATAATGCTTAAGTCACTTGGAAAGAGTTCATCGAACTTTTAAAATTGATTCAGTTTTAGGCTTTAATTTCAAACAAAAATATATTTTTCTCTGTATACTATAGAATTAATGTAGACGTAATAAATAAGTCCGAACCTTGAACTTTGATTACATAGTTTTTGTGTTTGATAACTTCTTTTTCCTTTCTGAAATTGACGTAAAGATTGACAGTTCTGATAATGTGTAACTTAAGATACGGAATACGGCTTTGGCTGAAGAAGTCTTCTTTCGGTTAACGAAATCGAAATACTCTATAAATATTTAAATTATATCAGCTGCGTTCATCTCTTTTAAATTTTATTCATACTGAGGCTGTTCTGAAGCAATTTTCGTTGTTATCATAAATTAGAAGTCCATTTTGTTTAGAGGTCGTATAATTTAAAGTTGTGTGGCTTTGTGTAAAGTTGTAGTGTAAAATATTGGACTCTAACCTTTTTGGTGAGTTATTACAACAATTTTGGTCTGTAAATTTTCACTTAAGCAATTTAACGGCTTTGATGACTCTTGTTCTCTTTAGTTTAAAGACATCTGTATCTACGTATAATAACAATGTAGTTGACCGATGTAAATATATACATACATCATAATATAAGATAATTATTTTTTCTATTCCCAATTGAAACATTATTTCAGTATATTTTATTAAAAGCTGGGGTGGGTATCTCAAAAGTTCTTAAACTGTTCATCTAAAAATTTCCTTTCTTGATAAATCTAAAGTCGTCTGACAATACGTCTTTGTACTCTTGATAAAGTATGCACATAATTTATCGATAACCAGTTGTCGGTGAAGCAACTGAAGCGTAAAAACGCAATAAAAAGCACATATTCGCATTTATATGCAAGATAGTTCTTAGGTTATCGTTGTAGATTTAAAAACATTTAGATGGATTATTTACATCCAGTGTATGCAAAATATGAACAACAATTTTAATAAACCGTTTCATAAAGGAAATGTTATGGTAGGTTTAATATTAAAAAAAAAGCAAACATTAAACCAAAGGATGCGTTTTGGCATCGGCCTTCGCACCACAATGCAGGGGTTTCGGCAAGGTGGGGTCTGGATGCTGGCCAACTTCCTAAAACTTCGGAGGAAATTTTTGTTTATCCCTTTTTAAAACGTTCTTTAGGCTTTTGTGAACTGAATAAAAACAATCGTCGTGAATCGATTTTCCCAATGAAAAACAGAAAGTTTTTCGTTTTCAATTTACGGAGGTAAAACGTTTTTTTTTTTTTTACTTTTTACATTTCGTTCAAAGAGTAAATGTTTAATGAAATCATTATTTATTTCTTACTGCTCTAGAAAGGCGCCGAGTCTCTACGCAATTAACATTCAAACCTTGCTTATAATATAATAAACAATAACTCTAATCTGGATACTTTTCGACTTACAATTAATGTCTATGGAACATTAAATAACTACTTATCCTTGACATATGCGCTTAAAGTCGCTGGCTTTTGCGCGTCTTAAGACAATTCTTCGGTTACCCAAAGCGATTTTTTATTTCAGTTTTACTCGTACGTAAATTCCCATGAAAAGGAAGTAATAATCACACATATTAAGACACACTTTAAGGAAAAGAGATTCAATATTGCCAGCGCAGAGCGTTCTTCGTAAATATCCAACATTACATTTATCTTTGTGAATCTTTGGGCAATTTTGGAGGCAATTCTGACGTAATTTATGCATATTCGTGTATCTTTTATATTTTGACAGTAAGTTAGTGGTTCTTAGATTAATTGGTTTTTTAGCGTGGCGGAATAGGAGGGTGAAAATTTTTGACGTGTCTGTATCATCGCAGTACTTGTACCTTTTCCTCTAAACGAATGGACCGTTTATGATGCGGTTTTCTTTCTTTAAAAGCTAACGGGAACGAGATGGTTCTTAGCTACAATTTACAAAGATCCATTCATACATTTTTCTTACGTGCAGTTAACTTTTTGGCAGGTTTTTGAATTGTATTGTTCGATATTCAATGTAGAACAAAACTCGTTTCACACGTAGGAATATTGCTTCACTTTTCAATAAAAATATTTTGATTAGATGTTATTTTAATAATAATAATCTTAATAAGTTTTCATTTTACTAAGTTTCTTACTGTTTTAAGTAAATTATTATTTAGTTTGTTGATACTCGACCGTTGACATTTAATTTCTGATGGAAGATGAGGATTAAAAAACATTTTAGTGGAAATCATAAATTAACAAAAACATTTTCTTTCTAAAACGCAAAAGGCCAACGAGGCCATTAAGTTGAAAAATAAGTAGTTGCAATAAACATGACTAATAGCTGAATTTAACTGACCTACTTTGAATAATGATATAAAATGTGAGATGAGAAATAAGCTCGATGCATTGTATATATTATGTATGAAAAGTAATTTTATAAATGCACTTCTATAAATGAACGGTTATGCGAGAGATGTTTGAGATTTTCAATTAATTTGAATGTTTATTTTGAAATCAGTTGTGATTTATTTATTTAAAGGATGTATACCTACTTATTTGTATACCTATGTTTAAAGGTATGGGAGACATAATTTGGCATCTGTTTCACTAGTAATTTTAGTCAGATGAAATTAGCTAAGTTATTCTATGTAATATATTAATGTAACAAAAAACAAAACAGTGACAACATAAGTAGAATAAATATAAGGCAAAATACGTATAGTTGATATAAGTGTAGTTGAATCTTAAAAATGTTTCACGGCTGGAGTAAAAAGATTCAAAGTTGTACTGAACATAAAGTTTAATTAAATTATGATGGGGTGGTGTATGCTTTCTTGATATATTTGGTCTCTAATACTTTTTGTTAATTAATAAAGTATTTATTATTTTAGTCGGTTAAAGTGCGATTAAAAATCTGTTATTCAAACATCTAAACAAACGATATCCAATGCGAAGTTTTTTAAAATTTTATTGTAGTTATAAATCCTCGCAATATCTGAACAACTTTGTTAATTGGAAAACTTTTTATGGAAAAAACTTTTTATTTCGTTAACTCAGAATTACTGAGCTCTATCATGCTATAATGCTTTGTTGCTTTTCACTTTGTTAGTCGTAATTAAGTTAAAGTTGTTATTACCGCGTTTCTATAGAACTGCAATTTTAAAATTGTTTTATTTTGTTATTTGACAAAAAGTACAAAGACTTGCCGTGTTATTTATGAAAATTGAAATATAATATTATATAATTTTCCTTCAAATTACGAATCGGAAAAGGCTTGTTGAGGCTGTGTGTGTGTAAATATTAAAAAATCATTTTCGATTTTGTTTATTCTACTTAATATAAACAAGGTTTTGTGATCGATGTTTGTTATTTGCCGCAAGGGCTATTAAACGGGTTATAATATACTTAAAATATATAAGTATGATATATAGGACGAGTATGTATGGTGAGGTGGGTGCTGGTAGACCTACTCGTACTTTTCTGGACCAAAGCCAGGACGTATTTGGGAAGGAGCAGGTCACTAGCAATCGGCGAGCATGTATGACGGATTTAATGAAAGTGGATGAAGGAAAAGAGGTATGTGGGCAGGTGGCAGGTGGCAATCTGTGGTCGCAGCTATCTCTTTGGGAAAATGGGCATGATAATATAAATAAATAATATATATAGATGTATTAGCTAAAGAATCGAATCTTTATGTATGTTCTGATAGAGATTAGAGCTAAATTGTATATTATAAAAAACGTATTTATTTAATTTGATAAGCGATAAGGGCGCGGGTGCACTCCAATTAGCTTAATCTTTCTTATTTTTATTCAATTATTATTGCAATGAAGTGATAATAAATAAATAAGTTGAAATGGTGTGGGCGTATGTCAAGGTAAAATCGCATTGTTTCATACAAATATCGATTTCGTTATTTCACACAAACACGAAAGTAATTCATTAATTCCAATGGTTTATACTTTGCTTTGTAATACTGATCTAACTTGAGATTTTTTTCTTTGTAGAGCTTTGATAAATAAGATATGCTAGGATTCGTATCTAGTTTTCTACAGAAAAACAATATTTACCTTACAACGAGTTTACAACCATTACTGTTGGTCTATTACCGTATTACAAACTCAAATCTGAGGTGGTTTTAAAATAACTACACTTCCGTATCATGTCCGTAATCGATTGAAAATAACCTTAATTCTTTATACATCAAAAATATTGTGGATGGAGTGTGACGTGACAAGGGAATTTCGTAATAAAGTAGATGTCAGCGACATGTCAATGGGAGTTTTGATTTATGTCCTGCGTCAATAATAAGAATTCCAGTATGGAGATAGCTTTTATTCACAAAATTACAATTTCATTCCTTTAAATAGGCTTTATGAAAAACTTTGGTGATAATTAGAATTATATATACAGATTCATAGAAATGATCCATTATGATGAAGACTGCACATTACGCAGTCTCTGATTTGATCAATACTAGTCGTTGGTAACAAGTACGATTATATATTATCAAATGCAACATATATTTTTCAAATTCGATTTTGATAGATTTAATATTCGAAGAAATTCTTTGGCACAGTGAGATCATTGTTTTGTAATTGATTTTACCGATTATTATAATGAAATGATGGAGATTATGCTTAATTTCAATAATTTGTATAGATAAAAATACGTTGTTTATATGAAAAAAGTAGTCTGTTATCATATATTCAACAAAATCGCTGTTAATAAAAATGGAAGTGTAATTTTTCAAAGGATTATAAAATCTAATGAAGGTGCTTATGTAAGGGCAATTTACTTTGATATAAATATGAGGATAATAAATGTTTTAAAATTAATATATGAGAGGAGAAAATTTAATGATTTTAAATATTTTCTAGTAGTATTCTACTTGGTTGTTCAATATTTTTCATTATTTTTTTTTAAATTTTACGTACACATATAAACAAGAAAACTTAAATAAATAAGCAGTCCTTATTAAATAATATTTGAACGCCCGAATACACTGTACTTAATGTTTTTAAATTCTCTCTTTTCCTTTGTCAAATTTTTTAGCAAGAGCCAGAGATACTCATATATGAATGAATTTTCATTATTTCTCACATTCTAGAGATTTAAAAATGCAACTGAGCTTCATAATTCTAAGATCAGATGTATCTTGTTTATCGCGTCACGCGAACATGGCATAGATGCATGCGAAACTGTCTCATATAAAATTGCATTCTTGTCAGATTTGGACAGAAATTTTGCTGCAGACCTTATTAAATATTCTAGAACAACTTTATCCTCTCTTATTTTATCCTTGTCTTTATATCTGAATCTGAACACTAGGTGTGTAGCTCCAAGTATGTAAACTAAAGGCTTTTCTATCTTTTCAGTAGGGTCATATTATTAAGTTGACACACTAAGTAAAGATTTTTAAAAATTCTACCCCTGTTTAAATAAGAGTTTAAAATTTGTGTAGTAGTCTGTTATTTTTTGGCCGTCCTTCATTGAAATTAGAAATATCAAACTTAATTTTTGAACCACTTTAATTGGTAGAACGCCCACGCGAACGAATTCGTCAATAAAAGCTAGTAGAAAAGAACTATCGTTACAGTTAAAAAAGCCATCATGTGGTTTTTTTTTATTTAAACAATAAAATTTATTTAAATATTCATATGGAAACGTTAAAATATTTTATGACGTTTGACACTCTATAATTGCCATTCTTTTTATTTTTATCTGTAGCAATATTTCATGTTGTTATATTGTTAACTTTGGCAACATCAGAAAGTATATTTTAAATAAATGGAGTTTATGTATCATATATGCTAGCCACTTTAAATAATAACCAGAAGTCAATGGAAAACATATTATTTTGAACTGTACACTTAAAAGAACGTAAAAGAAAATTAGGGGAATTTGTTTTTGTTAATGTGCTACCTTTAACTTTTGACATTTCCATTTTTGTAAGATTTCAATACAATCTCAATATTATAATAATATTTTCTCGTAACAAATCTTTATGAAAGAAATCCTCTTACATATGCCTAAGCATATTTCACAAAAGAAAAGTGATGTTCTTACACACACGCGTTGTATATGCGAGTATGTAAATGGACTAAACTTGGCCCGACACAGTCATAAATCAGATACGAATAAACGCTTTAGGAAAATACACACGAATGTTGAAACGGCGGATTTTCTCTTATAATAATAGAATGTTAGTTACTCAAATTATACTAGTTTATAGGATTTACTATAAAATATAATTTGAAAATCTGTAGCTCAGTTGATGAAACGTTTGAGTTTCAGAGTTTCAGTGAGTTCGTAAATGTAATATATTATAGTCAAAAAAGATAAAAACTCTACTAAGTTTCTTTGTTGTAAATTAAATGATCTTTTAGCTATTTTGGCAGTGTTATGAAATATAATTTTTTTTTTATAACGTAAAACGTTTCTTTGCAATAGGTCTAACAAAAATCTTATATTATTTACTTAAGTATATGCATTGAATTATCTAGAGTAATACTTAAGGAAAAAAGCGTGAAAATTTCGTAGGGTTATGTTTATGGAGTAGAGCTTAATGTCACGTCTAATAGCACACGTTTCTTATAGAATAAACGCTGTATAATATTTATTTTCTTACACAGTTTTACATAGTTGCACAAAACAATTTGATATTTATATAAAAATATACAAAGTATATATCTATGTAAAAGTCTATAGATGCAAGTGGTGGCATTATCGCTTATAAGCTTTTCTATTTGGTAAGCCATTATAAATCCAATCAAAAGAGATATGTTTTATACTGTTTAAGTATGTCTGTTTGTGGTATAGTTTACGATGTTAAGAATCGAGTTTAAGAAAAGGGAAATAAGAAAGATACCTAGCATTTTAAGTCAATAAATTTGATGTTATTTTAGATGAAACGCTGGGTTGATTAGTTGCTTCAGCAACAAGCTCACTTTATTTGGTTTTGTGATATTACTATCATTACCATATCTAAAAATTAAAATAAATGGAAAGATTTTTGCTTGTTAAGAGATTGCTAGTTGCAATACTATTTATAAGACGGATGGATGTAAACCTACTCAACAAAACGCGAAAGTTCTCTTTTATTACTCTGATAACGCAGCCTTTGACGCCCTTATATATAACGCTTTGATCTCATAATGCCTTTTTATGACACTTGTGTTTGTTATTTTAAGTTCCTACGCGTTATGTTTATAACTTTGAACTTTAGAATATTAGGTATCTGCTTGCTTTACTTTTTTATAGTCTTAACTTGTTATGCAACTCGACAAATATTAACATCCTAAATAACTGTAAAAGAATCAGCTGTAATTTCAAGCTATAATTCGTCAGGAAGATTTAGAATTCCGTTTTGGCATGATGTACCTATTTTTCTTTAATTATAACATTCTTGTTATTAGTATAACATTTAATTTCCTAAATAATTGCCCTTTTCTTTACTGATAAAATTCGCGTACTTGAGCATTAAATTTCCTCCATTCATTGTCAAAAACACTTGTTTATATCGAGCGCTGTAAATTGTTATTCAAATTAAATATTCCATTTTCATAAAAATATGATAAAAGCTTCAACTTGAAACAAACAGAATTGACGTTGTTTACACGAGTCGGTTCAAAGGCAGGAAAAAATTTATGGCCTTTGCCAGTGACAGCTCCTTTGGTGAACTCTTATTACTGTATATGAAGAGTCAATTTTGTATAACAGAATTATGGATTACGGATGATAAATTATTCGATAGCAACTTTCGCCTTATGATCGACTTATGACCGTATTGTGACTATAAATTTGCAAATTTTATTCGACGTTTTAATTTTATTGGAATAAAGGCTTTATTGCGTTTTTATAACTGTTTGAAACGACGCTAACTTATTTGATGTTCAAATAATCTGTGTCAACTTTATAATTCCTTATTGTTTGAACCTTTGCAAGTTTGAAAAATTTAAAGTTAAAGAAACTAGTTAATAATTAGTTATTAAAGGTAATAATTGAATATACTTAGAGGATAATTTGCTTAATTAGTTGAAAGATAATTTACTTCAAAACACTTAAGGAAAAAATCTGTTTTAAAGCAGATAGCATATTTTTAACGGACCTTCAAAAAACCAGAAAGGAGTTTATCAATTCGACGTTTATTTTTTTTGTCCGATGTTCCGCTCCTACGTCACCTCACCACGTCCGTAGACCGATTTGGATGACTGAGGTGTCAACCGATAGGATAAATCGTCGAAGTGGTTTTTTGAATTTTTACGATTAATAGTTTTCGGGATATTGAAAGAATAGTTTCACAATTGGGGAAAATTTCCGCAACCGCGTCGGATTTATTTGCTTTTATATATATTTAATTATTGCCATCGCCTTTCAAAAAACAACATTACATTTTAATTCCGTTGTTGAATTTTAAATGAATTTTATTTATCACACTATTTATGTTTTTTTATTTATTGTAGGTTCATTTATATAAAGTAAAAATTGAGGATCCAAAATTCTAAGCAAAAGGCCAGAAATATTGGACGATTGCAATAGTGAAGTATAATGGAGGAAGAATAAATGTACAGCCAGTGAAAACAATAAGAAATAATTATTTATTGCGTATCGTTATCACACATTATTTAATTTATTATATACTTCCGTGGTAAAGTTTGGAAGAGTTAATTAAATCTCTCTGATAGTTATCTGATTTACTGGCTGTAAGGTTGCCATAAGTTTGTTAATTACTTCACAACTTATGATAGGTCATATATAAAACTTGAAGAGTATGGAATATAAAGTGTGTGAACTTCTATTTCGTTTCTATGGAAAACTTATTTTATCCAAATATAGAATAGGTCTCATCAGAATATGTTTCAATAACTACTTTTGCCTGAATATTAATGACTTAATAAATATAATAAGTAAACTCATAAACTCGAGAGCAATGAATCCGGATCACTTAAAGATATCGATCAAAATTAAAGAATGGTCAAGTTATGTTCTCCGACGAATCAAAATTTAATCTCTCCAAGCACGATGGAAGACTTAGAGTGTGTAGAAGACTAGGGGAAAGGTTCAAGCAAACATGCATCGAAGAAAAAGTAGCCTACGGTGGTGGGTCTGCATTTGTGTGGGCCGGAATTTCATACCGCGTAAACGCAGTAAAAAAGCAAGAGGAAGCAATACCTACAAAGTATGTATTAAAATTCAAGAAAATCGTAATGTTGTTCAAAAATGACATGTTTCTGTTTTAAGTTTTATATTTTTAAGGCGAGATCAGCAGTTTTTTTCTTCATGTAATTTTTAGTACTCATAAATTTTATTACGTTAATTTAAGGGGTATTGTACTGTCTATTAAACACAATTTATTTCATTAACCATTCTTAGTCTCCGAGATTTATATATTTCTTTAAGTGACCCGGATTCATTGCTCTTGAGTGTATTTTCTTTAGTCGGGATTTCGTTAATCTAATCCTGAATTTATTATTGAGATTTGAACAAAAAGTATTACTCATTCGCACCTGCCTGGTCTAAATAAAAAAGGGCGTAAACTTGATGTATATTGTCATCAAAGAAATGTATATCCAAATTAAAAAATTAAATTAAAGATATATGTAGTTTTTCGTTTACGTTTCATACCGCTTACCTTACGAAAATAATATTAATACATCTAATAAACTTCAATTGGTCATAGCCACGGATAACACATGCATACAAAATAAATTCTACTAAAACAGGTCACCCACTTTGTTAGAACCTTGTTAGATACGCAAACATAGTTTTCAGTGCTCATTTAGAACTCTAGCTCATTAATCTAGGTTATTAAGTATCCCCTCGATACATAATGGCCTAGATTTTTAAAAGACAGTTGGCATTCGCTGTAATACCCTAGTTACAATGCTTGTATCTTGAATGGTTTGAATAAAACGTCCACAGTTGAGAATGAAATAGTAATTCACATGAATGTTAATAACATCGTTGTATTAAATTTATAGATATGTGAGATACACATATCTGCGTCTGTGTCATTTGTCATTTTCTTTACATGTAATTAGATGCAGCCTTCTGTGCCAACTTAATATTTATTTGTTACGCGGGATGCGAACCCAGTCCCTCCAACGCAACATGTAGAATAAATGCGAGAAGCACTTAGCTACGGAGACTTTCCCATGTAATAGAGCATTTATAATCGCCTAATTATTAATTAAATAAAATATGATTTTAACACTATAAATTAAACATTTCAAAATTTAAGTGTAACTGTTTTTTTAAGTTAACACTTAATTTCGAAATGTAGTGATGTAAAAATTGTAAACTCTTTAATAAAAAGTGGTATTTACACACTTTTTATTAATATTGTGCTACAGGAAGGACAAGCAATTTAATTTTTAACTGATGATATTATTTTATTTTACACAAAAAGTTTTAATATAAAATCATATATTTTTATAACATGGAATTGAGTCTATATCTTTTGATATGCACTTGTTTTATGTATTTAACTTATTAAACTTTTAAAAGCAAGAGATCGCTTGTTAGCAATAAGACCGCCTGTTGCACGTCTATTTATTTATTTTTGCAACTTAGTGTTAATAATTAAATTATTAAATAATTTCTGCCATATACTGTTGAATAATAAACTGTGATAGAAGTGGATCGATCTGAGTTGAGCACTTAATGGTTAGCCTCTTGAGGTTTTGAAGCAAGAAAACGTTGTTTATATATTCTAATGTTAAAATTTTGTTGCAATTTTGTTATTATTATTGAATAACCAATTATTGAACTATGTATTACATAAGAGCTCATTAAAATTTTACAAGAAAATATTGTCAGAGATTGTGCAGAACAAGGTTTAAAAGCTTAGATAAGGAATGTTTTACTAATAGCATGTATTCAAACAAGTGCAATTAAAGACAGTTTGAAACCTTTTAATAGGAATACCTTGATAAATTGTACCTATGATCAATCTCGATAATGTTAGCTTTCAAACATAACCAAATTGCGTTTAAATCGGTCCATTAGTTTAGAATCTACGGTACCACAGACATTTAGTTTTATTCTGTCTCATATATGCATATAAAATTATTCGCGTAGATATACTTCTGCGATTAATTTGCTATTTATATTTTATCTCAACGTAAATTAGGTGAAACACATTTTATTTTATCCCAAAGAAAAAGGCCCGAGCACTTAACCGTTCATAAAGGGGAAATAAATACAGAAACAAAAGTTCCGGGTCCTGTCCATTTAACTCTACAGAAGTCAAAAGCATTGTTTGAGTGCATTATTCAGAGCCATTTCACTTATATGGGCACATAGTTGATGGTTACAACGCCGCTATAACGGCATTCATTACCCGTAACATAAGACCTGAAGTCGCGGTTGAGGTGACATTATGCCGGTCGGACAGGTATCGTAGGCACGGAATCATACGGGAGATAATCTTTAAAGAGATAGTAACGTTATTATACTATTCCTTGGAAAATCCCTATACCCTTAAACCACCCAACTGAAACATTTGTTTCCCCGGGATTTGAATCCAGGAGCTCCAGTGCAACACGCAGATGCATAAAACACTTAGCCAAGTTATTACAATAGATTTAAAAAATACCAACTAAAATATTTTTAAACAGTTAGTGATCAAACATTTTGATTGAAATTTATATTCTTACTACTTTTTTCATTATTATTGTATATCTTGAAGTATCTATATAGTTTTGAATGAGATGAATTTAAGTTGTAGGTTTAAAACGCATCGTTTACCAGCAAAATAATGATCTGTATGTCCCAAACTTCGGACCTTTACTCAATGCTTTGGGAGGTAGAATGGCCGGACGTGTGGTAGACTTTAATTACGTACTTAATACCGTTCGCATTGCCCATGAGCCATTCCGGTCATATAGTTTGGGCGGGCGGGTTCCTATTTTAAGCAGGTAAAGTTACTTAGTTTTCTCCGATACAGTTATCTGCTTATTGCTATTTTAAAAAGAAGAGTCATATTATTTTTACATGTTCTGGTTAATATTTCAAAACGTAGACAACAATTATGCAATCATGTTTGATATTATATTTTACTGACTATTTAACTACAGCTTCGGGTGAATAAAATGATCCTTTAATAAAATCCCAGCCGCCTGTAAATCTAAATTCGTTTTGTGCGCTGCACGAAAAGCTCTGCTTAAATCATTTTTTTAATTAATTGTCGAGATAACTTACTGAAAAAAGTATTTAAAACCATTAGGCCGTGACCTATTGCAGGACAAATATTCAATTTGCATTGTCCTTTCATTCTTTAAGTAAATTCTACTTATCATCTATGGCTTCATAGAAGTCCGTAAGATTGTTTATGCTTTAAATACGTGACTATATTTATTAAAGTTAAAAATTAAGTTTATTAAAATTAAGTTATTTCTTTTGTATATAAGTTAAGATTTTATTGTAATAATAATATACTTTTACTCATCTTTTATTGAAACTGCAACAGCATTCATTGTAAACTCGGTGATTCCCGAGATCTCGTCGGAATTGAATTAAGAAAAAAATCTAAATATCTACTTGACTAAGCATACTAAGAAATCGTTATAATTACATTACATTTGTTAGACTTTCTACGTCAATTCAAAAACATTAATTCAACGTGAAGGCTCATCAAATCAACTAACTCACTTTTGCTGACCCTGCGAATCTCGTACCGATTCAATTTCATAAAAAATGTATGAGAAAAAGAATTTTCGTCATACCTATTTTTTGGAAATCCATACAGTTACTGTTATTTACCTACATATATTTTATTTTCATATCAGCTTTAGTACCAGACGAGAAAATTACACCACGCAACAAAGCCACAAATTCTTAGCGGAAACAAGTCACCAAAAATCGCATAAATAACTCATTCACTCTTAAGTGATAAATGGTATAATTAACTGTGTATTTTGTACGTAATTATAGAGGTTAGATTAACATTAGGTCAACTTTCTACGGTTTACAATCAATCTCGCCTAAGAAAACTGCAGCTAAAACAAGCCTTTCAAGCAGCTTCCACTTGGCAACTGTAATTTATTTTGACTTATAGACTCCAACAATCTATTTTCGCCTGTTTCCTGAGTGAATCACTCGAAGTCGGGCCCCGGGATATTTAAATTAGAAATTTGTTTCGACACAAATCAACTTGACCGACTTCGTAATGCCTGGCGTTTGTTTACTATTTACACTTGAAACGTAATGATGTTCTGTTGCATTAATTGAATGTTTTCTATGAACTTTACTAACAATACATATGCAGTCTAGAAGTACTTTTTATGGCCAGAAATGCTAGTGAAATCAATCAATTATTATAATTTACATACATAATATATATTATACACAGGTTTTTATTTTATAATACTACAAAGTAAATAAAAAGAACAAATGAAATAATCCTAGAACTAGGAATTAGTATTTTTAATTGATAAATAACGCATCTAAATTAGAATAGGTACTATATGTATATTTAAGAAATTTGGTCTTCATTAAGGACTTTTCAATATTTATTTCAAAGTTTTTTATTTTATTATCTCAAAATTAGGTATATAATACCTACGTGGTTGTCATTATAGGTTTTCCTTTGTTTGAATTAATTCAAGTTAGGTACCGATTAACTAGTTAACTATTATCTCTCGAAAGTTGGTATAAAGTATAAACTAACAAGGTTTGCAATACATATAATACAGCCCCAATCATCTCGTCCTGTCCCCAATTAAAGACGGAAGTCGCCCGGAAGTTTCCTGATCGCAAGTTATGTTCCGTTATACGGTAACGATCTTGTTACAAGTTGTTATTAAGACTGACGTTATTTGAATCGTTCCTGTCAATAAACAATGGAATTGTTAACAATAATGATTGTACGACCGAACAACTGACAATGGCGCCACACCACCAAACAAAGCAGACGGCGTTGGAAAATTATCTAATTGTTTCTCATGTAAGTGGGAAATTAAGTTTTAGTGGAAAGAAAATATTAAAGCAAAAGTATGTATATTAAAAAAAACATATTATACCTTTGAAATCAATTTCCAACCTAAAATACGATTACACGATTCTAGTTTTGACTCTTTTTTTAGTACGAGCAGAGCATGAGCCGAGCAATTCGCACTTGACGCCGCGACCAACGACGCCCGGAATGGCTCCGCTCGTACTTGGCTCGTTTAGCGTAGAGCCACCGTTAAATCTCGGAATTCATTTGTTGTATTATTGCGGTGAAATAGATCATTACTATTTGACCTATTTTTGTAGAGGAAGTTGTAGACCGAGTTGTGTTATCGAGTACGCATAATATGAACATTTATAAAGCAAAAGTTTTGTTGATGTTCGTAAATCATGCACGAAACGTTGCGTTTAGTTTAAAGCTTAAAGTTTCAGCTTAATGGAGATTTTACAGCACTCCGAAATAAGCCACGTCATAGCTGTTTAACTTGCACTTCTTGTAGCTTTTGCTTACCAGAAACTTAGACCCAAATATTAAAAGCTGAGTGCATTTCATATTTCGGATTTGATAAGTTATAGACTATCGTTGTTTATGAGGAAACCCTTCTTGTTATATAAATAGATGATTTTAAATAAAAAAAATTAAACATAAATAAATATATAGCAGATTCAAGCACGTTGAATGATTATCTGGTATCATCCTAATAAACAGCTTAGGCATAGGTGGTTACTTATAATATTTTATGCCAGCAAATATTACAAGAAAGCCTTTGAAGACCTTTGTTAAGCCATACATAAGTAAAGTCATATAATCTTTAGAGCAAATTGAAGTAGATTTCTGGACTTTTCATACCTTTAAAGCAAAAAGTCGCAAGGCGTTGTATTTTTTTTGTCTCCCATGAATTAAAGACCACTGACACCTGACTCACGAAAGTGCTTAGGCTATATTATAGAAATCTATTCAAAGCCTAGTTTGACTTAAAGTTAAAAAGTTGGCAACACATGCATGAAAATTGTTACATTTATGTGGTTTTCTCATTCTTTTTTTTTACAGGGCATTTTTTAGCAATCAAATCACGTAAGTAAATAAATATTATTTTATTAGATGTTATACTTAGGCCTTTAAATACAGTAATAATTGTTTCTTTTGTGTTTTTAATAGATTTTCGTTCTAATAATTCGTATGAAAAGCCATTATGTAAAGTTTCACCATAATATCCCAACCTGAAACTATATTAACGGGACAGACGCGATCTATATATAACATAGTTTGAAAGTCCCACGCTAGACGCCTGCGCGTACGCACGTTTCTTAAAAATGGCGGCCGCGGTGTGAACTGTGAAGTGCGATGTTTAATTTCAAAGTGAAACATAAAGAGAAAGATGTGCATTGTTATGGGGTTAGGAAACCTCCGAAAATACCGACGAAACATCAAAGACGTGAGTATCATTATTATGATATAGCTCATGCTCCGACATACTACGTTCTTTCAAAAGTTATTGGGCTGTTGCAGTCCGATGGAAAAAATTATATATTGATTCTCAGATGGAGACAGGTGTGTCAATTTACTCCATGCTTTATATAGGGGAAGAAGTGTGGTTTTAACTATTTTCCTCTGAATGTTTAGTTCTTTTTATCCATAAGAACCTTCTTTGTTTTTGAACGAAAATATGAAAAAAAAAAAAATTCGACGAAATGACGTTTTCAAATTTTGTGCTTAGCGATACATTTGACGAATAATTTTTTAATTTTAATATATATGGATTTTTTATATTAACATTTAACTGTACTACAAAATTATTCACTAAATATATTGAAAATAACTCTCTAACTTGTCTACAAAAAATAATTGATAAGTGAAGTGAATTTCCATAACCCCTAAACGGGCACGGTGCAGATACGTTTCTGTATCTGTTTCTCTGATCATTTATAAGCAAGTAGGTGATTAGCCTTCTGTGCCTACCCAACTGAAACATTAATTGTCCCCCCGGGATACGAACCCAGAACCTCTTGCTCAACACGCGATGGAGACGGTTTTTGATAAGTATAAGTAAAGGCAGTTAATTGATGAGTATGTAATCATAATTATTTTTCCTCAAAACAATCAACAAATTTTATAGAATGTTTCGTGTTTATGTTTCGCGTGAACACGTATTTTTCAAATCTTATTTTTGATATTTTGCTTATTTTTTTAGAAATTTTTTTCAAAGCAAAATTGGTAGAGTTACAGCACTACACTCTGAACTAGGTCTAGGTAAACTTAAGAACTCCTGAGTAGAAAAGCCGATAAAAAAAAATAAGAACTTCTTTACGAAGACTATAATCATAGACTCTTAAATTATATAGAGCAAATGCATTGAGACGATATTCAACAAAGTAACATATTCATACACATTCATATTTATTTGTAGTTAATTAGAACCAATTGTAACTATCTAGATCACATCAGCCGTTAAAGAAAAAAACAGAAACATAATCGTTCCATTTGTTTAGGATACCACAGATAGACGCACAGACACATAGACGTCAAACTAATAAGACTCCTCTTTGGACGTCATTGATTAAATTTTTAATACACATAATAACACATTTGTTGACATAAGTGCTAGGAAGTACATAAGCTGGGTTTGTTAATAATGTAGTTAATATTGCGTGAGAACTATATAATATATATTTCCTATACTTTTCATTATTCTACATAGAAACAAGTTCATTGCTTTAAATGTAAATTAGCAATATTTCAACCCCACAGCTGATCCCGTTTTCTAAGTTTAAGTCGCGAAACATCAAAGGCGAAAGTGTAAATTCAGCTTAATCAAGTGCCTTGTTCGCGTTTAAATCAGCCTATATGAGGCTTATCTGGAGGTTGCCATGACGACAATATATTTAGGCAGCTATGTGTACACACAAAGCTTATTTGCCCAAAGATTAAATTCAAAACACAACTCTCAAACGTAAAAGTTAAATTGACTTCACAGACAGCGAGCATGTGTTAATGATGATTATTGCCTAAGATGTGTGTAAGATATTACAAGAAACATTATGTTTTTATCGTGCTATGTTTTAATAATTATAAAGGAGTATCAATTCTACAAATTTATACTTGTGTAATAAAATTAGCAATTTAGTATTTTACGCTTAAAACTTTGGCTTCATATTTTACTCTATAAAAGTTTTAAATTGGATAAGCTGTGCTTGAAAATTAGTTTGTCGTTAGAAACCCTAACCTTTTTGAAAAAATAAAATAATTTTTTCCTTATAATACCAAATCTATCATTCAGTAAAAGATCCATCAAAATTGAGTTATTTCAATAATTAACTAAAAAAAAACAGTTAATCTGAAACAGTTAAATGGATCTAGATTATTAATTTTTCAAAGGTCGGAGCATTTACTAATATTAAAAAGCTAAACAGATTATTTGGTTAAACATGCCAAACTCAAGAGTTACTGGTTTGAATTGAGATTATTTTTGTATTGGGTTTAATTTAACGAGAAAGGCTATAGAACATCAAGCCTTGTGTTTGTTAATGTATTTCAACAATATATTGTGTAGCTTTTAGCACACAAACCTAATATAAATAAAAAATTGAATTTAAAATATTTATAGGTATTGTGCAGTGTTGACCAACCTAATTCGAATGTCAAAGCGTAGGTAATATTTTGTGTACAGCCTTGTTAATACGCATTCTATCTGTATGCTAATCCGTGTGAGCAATTATTATACAACTGAATTCAAATTAGAATTTAATAGATTCATTCTCATCTGTCTTTATTGGATTTAAATCGATATGATTTAAATAGGATTTTCCTTTGAATGTGTGTGACAGAAACTGATATATTATACGTGTGAGATGCACTCGATTTTTCACTCTGTTTTCGCCCAAAATCAGTGTTATTGTAAATAAAATGTATTATTGATTTTTACGCTATAATGCGGAAACGCGTAACGTCCCTGTGGCGACGTGTGCGTGGCGGCTCCAACAGTGTCCTAAATACTGTAGCCGAGAGGTTTGATGGGGCATTTCTCAGGCACTGGACAGCAATGCATGTCAGGTATTTGGGAGGTAGGGAAAGGCAGTATTAAGTAGTATTGAGGCATTGTATTAAGTTAAGTTAAATATTATTCATTTGTTTATTTTATTTTTAGGTATTGTAACTTCATAAGTAAATAGATATAATGACTAACACTAGGTTTTAAGAAAAAAGTCTACTAACAAAGCTATGGGAATGATCCTGCAATAAATGTTATTATTATTATTAAATAACATGCTTCACTCCGAATAATAAAAAAATGGGGTATATTTCTGCGTCTGTTACAATGATCTAAGTAGTCAGACTTTTGTGTCTTAAAAAAAGGATTTTTTTTCCCCCAGGAATTGAACTCAGTACTGTCCACTTAACCGTCAGACGCCATACCAATTAGTTGCGGTAGCTGTGCTAAACATTTTTTGAATAAATATTATTGTGAATAAATATTTCATTTCAACGCTGTAGAGTGTTGTATAAGACCAAACCGCACTGCCGCAGATTAATTGTTCATTTTGTTATGAGTTAATTAATTCATTGTGAAAATGTAATTAATTAAATTATATTTTAAATAATATTTTAAGATTATAGTAATCTTTTATTTATGTGAGTACACATATTAAATACAGCTATACCTCCTATTTCACCCGTCTCTTATGAGATAGTAGGTATATTTTCAAACAGATTGGTGTTTTTTTTTTTAAAAAATAATAAAAAAAATTGTTTGTTGTATATTTTTTCCCAAACTATAAATTTCGCATTTATCAAGTATTTAATATTTTTTTATAGTATGTATGAATTTTGTTTTGATAACAACTACAACCTTTATTTATTTATTTAAATAAGCTCAAAAATAGTGTTATATGTAAAGGTCACTCTTATATTTTAGATTAATATTAAATAGTCATAGATATCTGGGGGAGACCTGGTGACCTGCAACACAGGTCTCTGATACCTAGAGCAAGCACTAGGTGTCCGCAAACTGCTCGTTGCGTGTTATTTTCTTCTGTACCCACTTAACATATTATTAAGGATTTTTATGTGGAGATAAGATTTATTTATTTGTTTATATAGGTACCAAGTTATGTACGATTCTTAAGCATTATTATCGTTCAGATATCTAATCTTTTATACTATATTATATATAGTTTATAATAAGTAGCTAGTGGTTTAAGACAACCCAGAGATGACATAACATAATATATCGCAGAAGAAAATATTATGACTCTAAAGTTACAAAAAGTTTACAGACATGTCCATATAGTTAAATAAAATGTGTCGAGGCCCGTATCAGTAGTTAAGAACGTTGAATGGTTTTCAAATACTAGCTAGATATAAATAGCGTGTATTTGTAAACACGCCCGTTTTATTGGAGCTCCAACGCGTGCCGCTTCCGCTGTTTGGACAGACGGACAGACCAACTTAAACAGCTACTGATTACTAAAATAATTATCTGTTTACTAACTTTAGAGGAGTATATATTGTATACCATGAGCTTACTAAAAGTATTCAATGAATTTATCCCGAGATCTGTAAAAAGACATCCAAATATTTTTATGAAAAGTTTTACAGCGATTACGCGTAGTTACAGGAAAAAGTCAAGTTTCAACCAAAAATACGATTTATAAACCTAATATCATACTACATTAACAGTTTTCTATGTATATTTTACTATTAAAGTTGAATTTCAAATTAAATGTTTGAGGAAACAGAGAATATTTTAAAATTACATAATAATAAACCACATCTGCTTATAAGATATACAAAAAGCGGTAAGATGAATGTGGTTCTAAAATATACAGTAAAGAATGTACTTCTTAACTTAAAAAATGTAAATATGTGGTATAATTTCATAAACAATTAATTATATTTTTATGTTCGCAACACCAATTTAATATCAAAATGGTCAAGCTGTCACAAGTCATTTGGAAAGGTTTTTGATTGGTTACGATTATGTTACGATGTGTTTTTGTATTAACTTAAAAAAAATAACTTTTAAAGATTTTGTGCCAAAAGTGAATGTTTGCCTCGAATTTACGATAATATCCTATACATAAAACATATGTATTTATCAATCTTAAGTAACTTGATTATTTTTCCTAACATTATTACATATATGGAAATGAGTTTATTTCGCTTTTATCCTAAAATTATATAACTGATTTTTATAAATTAAATAAAGATAGACACAAAAGAAGTTGCCAATATAAGTTAACAACAATGCGCAACAGTAATATCGTTCAGTAGTACTAAAAATTAAATAAACCTATTATAATTACAAAGAAATTAGCAACATTTGGTTCAAGAAAAAATTATATTCAATTTTAAGAAAAAATTAAAAGCCATTTAAGTAATTAATGGGCGTGTTGATAAATTAGACAATTTATCGTACTTCATAAAGAATTTAGGGCAATTCATTTCTTTCATTAATTTACTTTGCGGTAGAGCTTTGCATCTTAATACTTTGGAATTAATTATGCTTTCAAGATTATAGAATATATTTCCCTAAAGAGTTGCATCTATTTTAATTATTAATATCGTCTAAACAAGCTTGTCTATATGTTTTCATGGCTAAACTGCTTAAATTGTATAAAGCTTTCGTATACGGAGTGGATTTTTGAGACGGGCCAGTGAGGTCAGGTACCTTAACCGTAACTGTAGGAAAACGTTCCTAGGAGCCCATACATAACTTTTTAAGGTATTCTGAACAGCACTAACAGATTTTGGAAAAACCTACAGTCAGCAATTTTTTTTTAACTGTGTGTAAATCCTTACATTACTTATCTTTTATAGAGAATTTCATTGACAAAAATTGAATTATTAGTCCCAAGTCATTTTCACATATTACATGAAGGTAACATGATTTAGCCATAAAAAGTTTATAGCAAAAAACAAAAATAATATCAAATCACGTTAGTCTCATCCATATCCAATAATCCCGCATTTATATGTATATACGCTGTCGGAGCTCGTCGTTGAAGTTTTCTGAGAAAAATCGCTCTCCGATAGAAACACATTATCATATTTATAACCGAGATTTCAAATATCAACTTAATGGGATCTTTAACTGAAAGAAACCAGCTTCGTCCATTACTGCTCGGCCGGATCAAGGGCTTATTTTAGATTAGTTACAGCCAACCTTTGATTTGGCATACATAATGGTGTAAGTCTTTGTAGCTTGTAATATATAAATAGCATTTATACTTTAAATGCCTAATCTGTATAAATAACAAGTGAAATTGGAGATATTTTCAAGACGTCCGACATGTTATTTACAGGTAAGAAAATCTCAAATATATAGTGGATGAACAGATCTTAATAAATTGTAGATAATTGCTGTCAAAATATTATTGCGATTGCACGTTTCACTCTAAAACATATACTTTTGAATCTTTGTAATGGTTCATAAAGGCTGCATCGAAAATGTATAAATGTTTATATTATATGCTTTCTGCTTTTTAAAAGTCAACATTAGGCTGTAACTAATTATGTTGTGAGAACTGAAAACAATACATCTCATATCGTTGGCATAATCCTTACCTTTTTTCATGTCGATCTTAATTACTTTTTACTGTGACGAAAACAGGAAACTGCCTTTAGAAATTAAAAAAACAATTTTTTATGAGTTGACGCACTTAGCATGCGATGTTTCCACTGTTGATAGATATATTTGGTTAACTAGAAGATATAATGCTTTTTTTTAATGTGTTTTTAATCAAATAAATATTGTTGAAAAAAAATAGTGGCTTAGCTTTATCATTCGCTTTTTGAATTTTGACAAAAAATCTTAAACTTGTATATGGCATAAAGAGGATATCCAGACACGTTTTCATTTTCAAGACGAATTCGCGCAATTCCTGAAGCAAGTGAGGGGTAGATAAAGCGATTATCAGGCGAGCGAACAAACATGTGAGAGGATCCCTTGAAAATCTATTTTATCACGAATTTCTTAGATTTGGGACTTTAACCCGTTATATTATACATGTGATCCTTTGAAATATATCTTTGCTGGAAAAAGAACGATTGTATTAAAATTGAGAAGACAGCTTAGCTCAACATATGAATATTTTTTGTAGCTAGTGATTATTTATTACTAGAAGTTGCTTGCTACTTTGTTCAAAGACTTTTAACCAACTTAAATTCTTTAAGTCTGACGGCGATAGTCTAGTAGTTAAGTTGATTATATGTTTATGAATAACTTTGCAATTATAAATTGATTATGAGTTTACATATGCGTATTTCAGTATGACATTTCCCAAATTTCATCTTAATCTGTGCAGCTGTTCTGGTGTAATTTAGTTAAAAACTTAAACATAGTTAAGGAGCCTTTTAAAATATAATACAGATTGAACTGAAAAAGCTTTTGTGTAACAGATTAACAACAACTAATTGTGTTCAATTTAAGAAATAAAAGTTGCATACTCATTATAAAGCAGATAAAGTCACGGGCATCAGCTAGTAGAAAAATGAGATATTATCGTCATAAAACAAAAATTCGATTTTATGTATAGATGTTTAATAAAATATGGAATTATGAATGAGTTCATGCTCGTAGTAATTGGATGAACGCATTGTGGATTCAAATTATGACTACTTCAGTGAGTCGGTAAATCAGAGCTTGGTATATAATTAGGTTTATAAGATACTCTTTTTCAGCCTGGCATGGTAATTCAAGTGGTTCCGATTGTACTTAGTGGAATGGAGATGTTTTTCAGTGGATGGTGTATATTGTTCTTTTATAGTTGCACAAACGTTGCCAATTCTTTTAACGGTTTGAGGCCAACTTAATGTAATTAATTAATGTTTATTTCAATATTTCATAACTACGAGTCCACAGAAGCTTGACACAAGGTTGTAATGTTTTTCGTAAACAATTATTATAATTAGGTGATAATTTGAGACATCTAAGGATAGACGCTTAGAATTACTGTCATCTCTTTTGTCTTCTGTCTGTCTCTCCTATCACGAATAAATCATCTTACTTCCAAATCTACTCTTCATATTTTTAAAAGTATCCAAGAACATTTTAATTTCATACCACAACCTTTAAATAGAAGAAACATAAAAAATATTTTTAAATGTCATATAATTTTCCATATAACTAGCATAATAAAATTTCATTAAGACGAGAATAAAAGTCGTCATAAATAAAAACTTACTGCATCTTACATCACCTTGTCCTAGACGGAGACACAAGCATTCCAAGTTTAAAATTAAACGTCTCTCAGAAACAGGGTCACCACTTCATCAGCGCACCATTTCACCGGAAAAATATTATGTAAATATAGACACATATCATTTCAAAGCGATTATATTAACATATTTAGGGTTAGTACATTTTTTACCTCAGCAGAACATCATCATGGCAGGATTTTTAAAAAGGTTAGAATGTCACGCTGTTTCATGGAAATTGTTTTATTTCCTAAAATAAATTGCACCTCGCAACCCTGCGAAAACATTTTCCCAGTCGCCTCAGACACTTAAATATTCAAGTAGGAGTCACGAACCGAACATTCTTGCCAGCATTAAAAATACCTTGTGACACTCAATCCCACCTTTTCTAATGGACTCCGTAAATGAAAAACAAGTAGGTACAGTATTTTTACAGTTTACATACAAATGCTTAAAATTTATCAACTACGTAGAATATAACTATTCATCTGTGTTCATCTTAGTTTGGCGAAATTTTAGGTTTTTAGTATTCAAAACCTGTCAATCTCAATTTTATAAGGCCTGTACCACATACAGATATTTAATGCACACACTAACTTTTATTCGAAATCACATTTCACCGCGTCACTGCCTCACGCCAATTGAACTTTTGTCTTATTAAATTAAACACAATATTAAGAACAAGTTTAGTTTTGCACTTCGGTACGAGTGTTTTATATTTTTTAAACCTTCTAAATTTATCAACTGGTCGAACAGTAAACTATAAGAAATTTTCCTCACTGATTCGCATGAGCACCTTCACGCTGTAAATGGATTATTCATCTAGTTATCGGAGCGAAGGAATCTAATTTTTGGTTCAGAGAAAAACCTTTTTACTTATCGAGTTAGGCTGATTCTCTACGTTGCTTGAATATTCATGAACTGTACTATTTTCGAAAACCGACATAATATTTCAGCGTTTTGTTTAAATCAGAAGAAAAGATCGGCGCGTTCTATTTTCGGCCAACTTGTTAATTATTGAAATACTCAAATACTGGCTTTACTATATCTAAAGTTTATTTGTGAATACAGAATCTGATGTAAATAGTTATATTTTACATTATAATTTGAATTAGAATTACTCCTTGATTTGAAAAGTCTCTAAGAGTTAATATTCTAATTAATTTCATTAATCAAAAGTTAACTGAGATTTAGTATTTACATAAAACCGAAATTAATTGATAAGAAACTAATTAGTACTGACGTGCTTTAGCGAAAGATCTAACATAATTTATAAAGTCTAGACCCAATTCACCAGCTGCGCTTAATTGGTGTTAGCTTGACCTAGATATCAGTAAACTTAATCTAATTTTTATTTTCTTTGAGACCAATTAAATTTTGAATTTAATTAAGTGATTTAAATTAAAAAATAATATGACCACTTTTTTCTTAAAGCGGTTTTATAAAAATGAAAAAATTACAAAAATAAAAATTATAAGTAGATATAAAATACTATTTTATTACGTAGTATTTATTATATATAATTTGTTTCTTATTATAAACTAGTGGACCTTCATTTTGTTTCAGACTTCAAATTAAGTCACCTCATGTTTTTCCCTTACAAAATGTATGAGAAAACGAATTTTCTTTATAAACACTTTTTTCGTGAATTTTTCTAATTTTTTATAGTTATTCTGCTATTCTTAAATAGACAAATTCAAAAAAAAATCATGTAATCAAAATGTTATTTTGCTCTTTGAAAGGCGGCGTCAAAAATATAAATAAAATGATAAAAACAGTGTTAGTTAGGAAACTGTCTAAAAACAAATTATTAACTATTCAATGGCTTGGAATAATATTACGCGTAAGTAATATCGACTCTTGAATAAAATAGCGAGTGTATACGAAAGTATTATTCATTAGAAATAGTAATAAAATATTTTGAATTGAAGTAAACTTGTAGGAAAGCTTTTAGTTGAAAGTAAGCGCGCATTGGTACTTAAGTGCAGTAGCAGCTGGCCGTTCCTGTCCAACTTAGCTAAATATAATGTACATATAATTCTAGAAATGTTGAAATTTATTTTGGTTTACTCGACTATCTTATTGTTAGTGAGATTAAAAGAAGGTAAGCTGTTTTTTAAATAGTTATCAAGTCTGAATATATGGTCTATATTCCTCTTAAAAATGCAATCAATCAATTGTTTCAATCAATTTTGGTTTGGTTTGCACAGATGGCTGAAATGTTAAGAAATTTATCCGTGAAATAAGCGTTTTTATGTAAATTCGTGATATTTATCAAAGCAACAACATTAATACATTTACTTAGTAAGTAAATCAGTACACATGTAGTGAAATTAATACACCGCAATTTAGCTTAATAGTAAGAGAAACACGAAATAACAAACAAAAATATACTTATTCCCCAACTTTGTCCATAGTACGACATCGTCTGTCGCTTTCAATACTGTAAACTTACTCTAACGATAAATTTTATGTAAATAAATATTTAATCATCATGAAAATTTAACTACATTATTCACCTTTAAAAAAAATATAAGTTAAACATAATTGTTCATCAAAATCCGATTTTAATGTGATTAATAAAAGTTATAAATATTAATTCTAGAAGGCAAATTACTTTGAAACGGTGCCTTAGGTCTTAGTGTAACATTTCTGCGACCAATATTAACCACGAATTTGTTAATTTTTAAAATATAGCCAATCCAAATATTATCGAAATCAGCGCATAATTGAGCTCACAATCGTCTGAGAAAAAAAAAATATTTGAATTGAGAATGTCCCCCATTTATGAAGTCGTTTGAAAACGTTACAAAACTGCACCCTTTCGATAAAATTATGGTAACTTATGCTAACCCCACCCAGAACTCGTCATGCTTAAACGAGCATCAAGATAATAAGTTTCTTTGAAAACACTGCTTGTGTGAAGACAATAAACTGAGTAACTGTTTACATTTACATTGTATTTACCCTTGAATGGATATACAGTTGTGCTTTGTGACAACAATATGAACTTTAACTATAATTATAAATACAATGACGATGATTTGCTTGCCTACAAAGATTTTAAAGATTGCTTATAAATACATGTATATTTTAGTCAAATTTAAGTACTCCATTTTATTTAGTAATTATAAATCGTTATATTAATCACAGATCGCCTCCTTGGTCTTGTGGTAAACGCGTAAGCGTTACAACCGAGAGGTTCTGGGTTCGATTCCCGGTGGAGATAAAAAAACTCAGTCTGGGAGGTTATAGAAGGCTGATCACCTACTTGCCCCTAAAGTAAAAAATCGATCAGTGAAACAGATGTGAAATGCATCTGCCCCATACGACATGAAGTCCCGTATGACTTCATTTTATATTAATCACACGTATAAAATTTATCAAATAATCTGATCACGGATAACAGACAGTAAAATTGGTCAGACCTCCGTTCCGGTGGACGCCTACGTAGACGCTTGAACCACTTGGAGGCGGTAACGATATTCAACGAGTTTCATTCAAAATTATAGTTTCAACAGATTTAAATTCATTTCCATTTCAGACTCCCTAACTTGTTACGTGATTTATAGAATTTTAAGCAGTTAATACTAATTTGCACCTATTTCTCCTCCATGTAATTAGATTGATTAAACTAACCTGGCCAAAATCTTATCTTGATTAAAATACTGAATATATTTAGTTCTAATATTAAAACTTAGCGGAATTTTAATTTTTAAAATCGTTCATAGATACGTATAGTTAGAATTTTATTGGTGATTTTTCAAAATAGCAGTTAGAAAAACTGTAACAAAACATTTCCATTTTCAGCATAATTAAGTTTGCAAAGTCTTACATACTCTATCATCAAAAATTTTATTTCGTATCAAATAAACAATAAAAAATGTTGCCTAGCTATCTGATTCATACAAGTCACGCCATTCCAGAAATTGTGAGTCAACTTCTGCAGTTTTTAGTTTCCTCTGTGTTGCGTGTTGAAATCTAATTATAGCAAGAGTTTAATTACTTAACGTAAAATGAGTTATGGCGACAGCCGTTTTAAAATTAGGTGATTTAATCGCCTTTTATATAAATTAAATTTATTTTAATATTATAAATTAATTTAATGTTTTAGGTCAAATATTGAGATAAAATTATACAGTTTATAATATATAGTATACTTACTAGCTATTTATCTGCGTGGGCATCTATGTGTATAATATATATACCCATATATATTTCTGGGTATATGTACCCTTATGAGCATATATACCCAGAAAGCGTTTAGGTGCCGTTTTAAGTTTTTTTTTTAAATGGTCCAGTCGTTTTTGAGTATATTTTTTTTAATATAGGTTAAAATTATTTCTTTAAATAAATACTATTGTGTAATACTACTGTATATTATTGACGACCGATTGGCGCAATTGGTTGTGCTCCTGCCTTTTGCATCAAAAGGTCCCGGGCTGTAATCCCGGTAGGTGCTTTTATTTCTGTGATGAACACGAATGTTTGTTTCCGAGTCTTGGTTGTTTATAAAATTATATTTGTTCTCGCTGACCCGGCAAACGTTGTTTTGCCATATGAATTTTTGGGGTGGGCTACCCTTATCACTTAGGGGTATGAAAAATAGATAGTAGCCGATTCTCAGACCTACTGAATATGCATATAAAATTTGGTAAAAATCAGTAAAGCCGTTTCGGAGGAGTAAGGTAACTAACATTAGGACACGAGAATTTTATATATAAGATTTATTGTGGTACACTCATTCTTTCTGATTACCATAACACAAGTGCTTCAGCTACTTACTTTGGCATCAGATCAATGTATGTGAATTGTCCCAATTATTATTATTATTATTAGTGTACTATTAAAATTATTAAGATAGAAGAAACGGATTGTGCACGTGTTCAATAATAATTGTATAAAAATATACCTACTGTTCCATTAAAGTAAATAATTTCGCAAAGGAATTGGTAATGATTTTTATATTTCTATAAGGAAACGGATGGGAGATTACAGGAAGTCATGTATCTAAGTTGAGGTTTTCCGGTATAGCGTAGCACTGTTTATAATGGTCAGAATGTATTTTACACCGTTAACTGTTTTTGGTCAATAATTATATACTGTCTTTATAAAATGTTTGGTACTTATATGGTCACGATGGAATTAACATGTTGTCAACAATATAAATCTATCGAAGTATTCAATAAACTTATTCAGAACTGAAAAAATTCTTATTTAATTCGAGCTACATTTCTATACTAATTTATTTTTCTAAAAAAGCATTTATAAATAAACTTGGAAACGTGTTTGCCAACCATATATATTAATTTTTGAATGTTTTCAATATTGACATTAGCGCTAACCACCTATCACATTTTTCATCAAAAATTGGTAATACTTTTTCACACTCATGGTTGAGGTTCAGATTCATACGTGAGAAATGTACTAAGTTAACCACTTTTCTCAAATTTACTATTTGAAGCTTAAATTTCATCATTCACTAAAGCATGAACTTAAAAATAAATCGACACCCCGGGGCAGGAACGTGATCTATCTTTAATTCAAAAGATCTCGCCACACCAGCGCTTTTATTGCTTCACGTTTACAATGAAAGCTAAACGACTTTAAAATATCAGCGCCATCGATACTACGAGGGTTTTTGTTCTTTGAATAAAATTTACTGATATTTTACAAAATATAACACCAACTTCATTCGCTCACATGGTTGAAAAATGCATGCATGCACCTGTTAACTTTTGGTACAAATATCTGTATTATTCACAGAAATACTTACACCTTGCCTATATACCATTACTTTGAATAAAAAGACTTTAATAATAACTATATCTTCCATTTAAATTAAAACATAATAATTACTAAAAACTCGTCAAACAATCAAAATAGTCTCAAAAGGAAAGTATCAAATAATTGATAGAAAGTATTAAAATAATTAAATAATTAAGTTATTGATAGATATATAATAAAATAATTGGATTAAAGTATTAAACAAAGGAAAGTATTAAATAATAATATTAAAAATATATTTCATAAAAAGGAAAAAATCGCTTGAAAACTGAAAGCCACTGGTTTGATCAGCACATTTTATTTTATCGTATTCGGTTGATTTATATTCATAAATTTATCGATCGATTAAATCACTTAGTTTTAAACCACCTGTCGCCATTTACGAAAATTGTACTCAACTGTGGAGAGCCTGGGTCATATTTCCTGTGACATCTAATTATAAATATATAATTTATTTACATAAAGTATTTCAGAAAATAAATGTGTTTTTAATTAAAAAATACAAATAAAATATATTTTACCTCTCAGAATTTAATTACTGTTTATAATTTACAATTAATAAGAATGTTGTCAGAGAAATTCAAAGACCCTCTTCCAGCCACTAATTATATTTTTTAAAGCCAGAGTTGTCGGTCAGTGTTATTACTTTAATAATTAATGAATGTGGCGAATAATTTCTGTCAATCTAATTAATTCTCAGATGCGAATGCGAGATGAGAAAATGTTTGTATTTGGATCTAAGATTTTACATACTTACATTTTTTGTTAGAGGTACATATAATACATACAAGCAATACATTAGTATAGGAATAAGTTTATAATACTATACAGATTTACAAAAAAGACTTAATAAAGACATTCTATCAACACAAACTATTTTTACCTAAGTAGGCTTTTGATAGTCATCCAACCTAATAATAGGTTACCTAATGCCTATTCACCCGCCTCTTAAATAAATCAATTTTGTTTACAGATAAGAATTTAAAATACATACCATAACATTAAAATGAATTCACTGTTTCCATCCATATAAGCTCTACATTTCTACTACATGTTTTAATTACAGTCGAATGGAATAATCAGCGTACGTGTAGATCTTCGTTTCGTATGTAAATGCGCAGGAGATTTGAATATTTTGTCGCATTTCGTGTTTTGCGATTAAAATCATCGATGAAATCCAAGCAAAGGAGTAGTGTAAACCTTTAATTAATGTTGCTGTAAATAATTATATATTTCCGTACGAAAAACTTTTAAGTTTATGTTCGTGTCCAATTGTTTAACGGATTTTGTATATGTTAACACTAAATGGATTTTAAAAACCTTTTGGAGCGATTAAATTAATTCTAGGTTTAAATTTTTAGCTGAATTATGTAAGTTGTGTTGTTTTAGCTTATTCAATTATTGAAATGTTTATATTATTCTTGTTTTAATGTGAAATTTTGTATGAAATCAAGTCAAAATATTTGTCTCACGCTTCAAAATTTAATAATGTTCTTAAAGGCGAATTTAAATACCAAACCTATTTCTGCATTTTTATTTCCACCGAGACAATAGTGCTTTATAAAAAATAACTTTCTCGTTGTTCTATTGTCTCGTTATGTGAACCAATAGCAGTTATGTAATTCCAATACCTTTTATAGCTTCAGGAAGTGCTTAGTGATGTTAATTAGCGATTTCATTGTTCTAATAGACAACATTAATATAATTTTCTTTAACTTAAAACAAATTTATTTTACGTAAGCAATATCGCTTTTGAGTCCAATAATTATCTAAGGTTTTTGGGGTGATGTTATCTACGCTTCACATCATCGCGTAGAAAATTTTTGTTTTTCTAGTAATTGTATAGTTTTTAGCTTAAAAGATCTCTTGTTACCTTATATGCCTTAAAATACAAAATTAGTTTATCGTGAATATTAATCCCCCTTATGCAAGGAAAGACCACCTCCTTGGTCTAGTGGTAAGCGCGTGAGCGTTACAACCGAGAGGTCCTGGGTTCGATTCCCGGCGGAGATAAAAAAAAACTCGGTCTGGCAGGACATACAAGGCTGATCACCTGCTTGCCCCTAAAAGAAAAAATCGATCAGTGAAACAGATGTGAAATGCATCTGCCCCATACCCCACTATTCACGGGACACGGGACTTCACTTTTATCCAAGGAAAACTTATAGAAAATGTAAAAGTAACAAAGGTTTTTCATAAACATAATATTCTTAATAGCTTCACGGTTGGTAGAGAAGTGCAGTTTGGTCTGCGTCCAACGCTCGCTTAATAGCGTCGTTATATTGGTGATGGCGTGTACAACAAGCAATGGTTATGTGCTTGATACTTGTTTTACATAAGACGTTATTTTTAGAGGCATCATATGAGTGTTAAAAACGGGACTATAAAAAAGCAAATTATTTTATTATATATCTGTACATTTTGTCGCCCCTTTTAGAAATGCACTAGATTTTGTCTACGTGACATTAAAATGCACAATTTTATTTCGATTTTTTTTGTCGAATTTGAATCGATGGTAAGATTTTATTTGGCTACAATGTTTACATGTTTATTCTTTTTATTTAAAAAAAGGCCTTCTGGACAATATTGAAATAGTAACAAAAAATATTATATGAAACAATTATTCACTTCTTTTTCAGATTTTATTTATAGGCTTATATTTTTTTAGTTTAGTATTTAAAGAGGAAAATATGTTTACTCGCCTTTAGAAAACTCTAGGAATATTTCCATTCTGGAAAATGTTTCATATATTTTAATGAGAAAATTCATGCAATACGTAGAGAGACTCGTCAACGAGGTCTTTAGTAATTCTGCATTTCTTACGAATCTACAAATTATTCATAGAAGATAAGATGAGTTTCACTGAATAAACTCTTTTATTAAATGCTTGAATATAAAACGTTTACCACATCGAGGTCTGATATCTTAGGTTTTATTAATATAATTTTTTTTTTCACTATGTCTATTCCTTAATTTTATAATATAATTTCTTCTTTTAGGGTAAAAGCAGAATAAAATTGATTAAGATATAAATCCTACGTGTTGGACATCTTTGT
This sequence comes from Aporia crataegi, assembly GCA_912999735.1. Classification (NCBI taxonomy): domain Eukaryota; kingdom Metazoa; phylum Arthropoda; class Insecta; order Lepidoptera; family Pieridae; genus Aporia; species Aporia crataegi. Next base: position 3,603,952 of record OU538742.1, read on the forward strand.
GACCTATCCGAGTATGGATACAGTTGGATAGTTTAACAAAAATAAATAAATGGAACGTGCCAATACACTATGGGTAGATCTTAAATTCTTTTAGAGCAAATTAAAATCATCATATGTGATTATTTTTTTAAAGGCATACAAAAAAGAAGACGGTTACACAGAATACAACAAACAAAATATTACAAACTAGATCGAATTACAAACCGTGTACAAACATTCATTACTTCTAATTTAATACTTGGAGTAAATTTAATCTGGCCTTAGTCATTTCTATTTTAATAAAGCACAAAGAGATTAAAGAACAATTGAATAACATAAATACTAGTCATTTCTAACACCAATAAGCAATAAACAGCTACATCCTTAGACTTAGTATATAATATGTTTAAGAATATAGGTGTAGACATTCAATATACTTGGTAATAAGATGGTTAATTGATTCATGTTCGTATCGGCCTGTTAACTACATTCACATGTTACTATATTATGCATAATCCAACGGTTGACGAGCGAACTCTAATTGTAAACCTTGCCAAGAGAACACTATATATGAAAAATTAATAATTAATCTGGCGTTATTGTGATCAGTCATCCTTTGTATTTGTTTGATGTAATTGGCTTGGTTATTAATATAAATTCTAAACAATTATACGTTAATACTGCTTCAGCTTAAATTTATAATTCATGCTTATAAAATATATATTTACGAACACTTTTTTAGTACTACATAGAAACTAAATATAGCGATACTTTTAATTGTTGCCAGAAGCGGATTGTCCCTAAGGCAACCTACATACGTAAGACGTAAGACTACTTTTGTTACTTTAGGTATTTAATCCATTTCCGGTTGCAGCTCTATTTTAGAATTCCCATTATATATAAACCCTTTTTCCAGGTCGTTCAGAGCCAGGAGTGATACCATCAATAGTGGGATTCACCAAGGACTCCGTAGCTCTCGAATCAGATCGTCTGGCCCCAGGCGATAGGATTTGCAGCGTCAACGGCATCTCCACAGCTAGACTCACAAATGAAGAAGTTCTTCGTCTTTTGGATAATGTGGAAGAGAGAGCATCTTTGGAAGTCGAGTATTATATGCCTAATTATGGTAAGCATCATCCCTAGACGTATTAATTGTGTTATACAGTGAATAATATATTATTAGTTTAAATTTAAAGTAACTAGCTAACCCTGTCATGCTTGTACCGGTGCCACTATTTCCAAACTAGTTTTGAGTCGAATCATCTGGAGCCACCAAATTAAAATTGGTCCAGTACGAGGAGTTTAGTTATATACACGTACGAATTATTTATATATTCAATTATGTACATACATAATACAGTTAAAATAAGACCAAAACGCACACACACAATATTACAGTTACGAACAGGTGCATGATTAAGACACAAAATTATCAAAATCATCAGTATTATTTAAATCCAAACAACGAACCAATGTCGTATACATACAAATAGACTCCGTACATTAGTTACATCAAATTTCGTCGTGTCTCATGGAAAATTTTTAGTATTTGATAAATATTGTACTATTTAATAACCCGTTATTTGTTCCGATGGAGACTTAGTAAGCTCAACCCATTGGCTATTATATTTTGGAATGACATTTACATAGAAAACATAATCTTCCATTATAAATTAACATTATTTAATACAAAAGCTTATAGGTTTGTATAATATTTAACCAAATTATCATAATATTAATACGTGAAGCAAAATTTTTTTATATCTTTTTAAAAAAATTGCGCGAACGGATGCTCGTGAAATTTGAAATACATTAAATTAATTAAAATAAACAATACGCACACTACTGTTTGAATGACACACAGCATACATACACATATATACCTGACTTATTCTTGAATTATGGTCAAGTTCGACCAATGGGCGACCACTAGTCTTATTAATCGTTTAAAAATATACTTTTGGAATACTAAAAGGACTTTCTAAGAAATTCTCACAACTTCTCATAACAAATATGGAGACTAATATTCAGGAGAAGCTTTTAAAACAATAAAATTCAAACTTGCAAAAGCTAAAAAGGCGCTTTTAAAAGTTGAAATTGTCGCGAGTGCATGCATGAGGGAACCGCGGGGAATACAAGAAAAACTCAAACGACAAAGTTGCCTCACGTTCAAAAAACGGACTGTTCCTAACAAACTTTTGCATGTTAATTATTATGTGAGCCCTGTCGTACCACAATTGTTGAAATTCAGTTTGGAGCCTTTTTCACTTTAATTATCTAATGTTAAAAAAACCTACAATGTTTTTAAAACTGTCATATGCCATTGGGCTATTTATCTAAATAACCCGCTCTTTCTGTGCTTAATTAAGCTATGTTGTTTTAAATACCTATGCGTAAAAGTGCCGCTAAATTTATAGCTACACCGAAAATCCATTTGATGCATAAGGTGACCTGAACATATTTTTTCAGCATCACAAAATTCACTTTATATCACAACGAAGTTAGCAGAAGTGCCCGTAGAGAAAATTGGGGGCTCGCTAGGAGTGACAATTCGTGGAGGTCTTCCAGAAAACTCAGCACTAAGTGCTGATCTGGTACTGAATAGCAGATCTCTGGATGCACAGCCATTGGTCATCACTCATGTTAGACCTGGTGGAGCAGCATACAACACATCCAGAATAAAACCTGGTGATCGGCTACTGAAAGTTGATCATGTGAGTTAAAAAAAAATCTATTTATAAATATTTTGTTGGCCAACGTGTTAGTATATATAACTATATTAGTGGGAACGTACAGAGCGGTAAGGCAGTATTTGTACGCAGTCCGACGTTATGATGATCCTTTTTTATATATTATCATTTTTTTTCTTAATTTTAATAGATTAACTAAAGAAGATAAAAAGAGATATTAAAGATATTTTATATCAAATCTAAACTAATGTAAATCAATAACTAAGAGCTTAGAACCTTAAATATTAACCATATAACCTATACTGTTTCTACGAAGTTACCGCTTGTTATTAATAAAAAGTTATAATAAGCTACTTAAATTTTTTTAATTTATTGCTATTTAACTACTTGAATTGTGATTTTTTTATTTTCCTTCAAATTGCGAGTTGATCTATTATTAACAGTGTTAAATCTTGAGCAACATGTAAATGAACTGTTACACAACTTTGTTTTAGATATCCCTAACAAACAAGACACTATCAGAAGTCCATCAAATACTACAGAATTGCCCGCAAGTGACGAGCCTAACTATCGAGTATGATGTATCTATCATGGAATCTGTTAAGTTGGCGAGTGGACCCTTACTTATCGAGATTGAGAGGCCGTGTAACGAAGATTTGGGGCTGTTCTTGAGTAATCAGCGGTATTCCGACGATGTATATAGCTCCGGTTCTGACACGTATCAAAGGGTTGGAACGTGTAACGCGATTTATATTGACAGTATATTACCTGCCAGTATAAGTGACAGGTGCGTTATATGATAGATCTAATTCATTATTTACTTTGTCTCTCGTTTCCAGGGGTAAGAGGCAGACTTTCGCGACTGCATCACTGATCACCTTCTAAGCTTAGTTGTTCCGATTATAGGTCAGACCTTTTTGGTGTTTTTAGATGTGGTGCTCTTCATCCTGGTGACCAGCTGTTGGCATTTGACGACCATGTTATTGATGGCAACACCTACACAGCTGAAGAAGTTATGTGTTATCTAGAAAACTGTGAGCCTGGCTTCACGAGGCTCCATGTAGCGCCGCGGCATATTTTGGCACATAGTGGGAGGTTTCCTAGAGGTAAATTGAATACAAATAATTTTAAAAATACCATTATTTAAAACTCAACTTTACTTAATACTTTTTTAGTTATTGAATATTTTTTTTTTTTTGGCTTCCATAGCTAAATAGTAGAACGGGACCCTATTACTCCTAAGACTCCCGCGGTCCGTCCGTCTGTCCGTCTATCACCAGGCTTGTATTTCATTAACCGTGATAGTTAGACAGTTGAAATTTTCACAGATGATGCCGCTATAAAAACAAATGAACAGAACAAACAACTAAAAAACAGAATAAATAAATAAATGAATGGGCCTCCACAAACATGTTTTTTTGCCGTTTTTATAGATAATGTAAATGTATGGATAATTTTATATTTCATCCATTTTGTAAGGTTATATAAAATAACAAATAATGCATACTGTCTTATAAAATATGAAAAATTTTACATCGAGTATGAGATATTAAAAATGTTGCAATATTCCGTACATTGATTACCTTATTCTTTTATAACAATGTCTCGGGATATCACATTTTCATAAGATTAGAAAATGTTTTCTTTCAGAAAACTCAATATCCGGGACGCTGAATCCTAAGAAACAGCGACAGAGGTACAGACAAAGTTCAATGCCTAAACTAGGTATTCAGGATGATTATGGTAAGTCTGTATGTTTGTGTGTCTATCTGTGACATGGTAGGTCCTAAACTAATGGCCGATTATGATCTTAGCTACAATTTATAAAGGTCTATTCATCAGTTTTTAAAACATTGTCAAATATTTGTAATTAACATGTCGAAAGACTTCAATTGCCTTCAATTTTACTTGTCTAGTAGGTATTATATAGACCCTCTAATAATACCAAAAGCAAAAATAAAATTTTAATACATATTACAAATTTTTATATGGCAGTAATTTCGTCCAGCTGGTTTATTATTTTCTGCAAGAATTCCTGAACCTTTTTTAAATTAATGTGGCAACAGCTAAACACAACAGCAACATTGAAATTTTCATCAAAATCTGTCTAGTCTTTGCAAAATTTAGTCGGAGTAAACAGACAAAAGTACTGTAATTGATACTTTCAACTAATGCATTTCGTTACAACTTTTATATTTTTGTATAAGCAAATGTTAATAAAATTATGCAATATTATGTAAAATGATATGACCACCTTAAACTTTAACAACCGTGTAATACAAAAGACTGAAATAAATATTTTCCCATTAATCTCCGTCATCGAACTATTAAGAAACCACCTCAATCGTTTTACCGGTTGGAACATTGGTTTATTTTATCGCAATAATAGTCTTATATTTCATTTCTATACCGTATCATTGGTTCGCTACACTTCCACTATAAATCACAATAAAAATACGCTTAAACAAAGAACAGGAAACCCAGGAATAATTTAGGAAATTTATTGCCAAGAATAACAATTTCGCCACCGTTTTGTAGCAAAAACGTTGCGTTCAAACAATTTTTTGTCTGCCCAAACCAACTTTGAGATTTCACGCCTCCAATATTTGTTTAGGCTCTTAATCGTACTATATAAGGTTTATGTTGTGAAGAGTTTGTAGGCAGCGTTTGAACAAAAACTTTCAAATGTTTGGGAGCAATTTTATTGAGCTTTATATCACCTTTGTAGTGAAGCAAATGTTTGGGAGCAATTTTATAGAGCACTAGTGACAAGCCACGGCTTTGCACGGGTATAAAACAAATATAAAACCTTCCTCTTTAATCACTCTATCTATTAAAAAACTCGCATCAAAATCCGTTGCGTAGTTTTAAAGATTTAAGCATACAAAGAGATATAGGGAAAGAAAAAGCGACTTTGTTTTATACTATGTAGTGATTATGTCACCAATCTTTATATCAAGGTTGAATGTGACATGCATATATATAATTAATTTAGAAACAATCTATATCAAACAAAAACTATTTAACTGTCAAGTTTTATTGTTCCGGAATTATATTACTCTAAACTAAACTTAACTTGTCTAGAAGGCGACGCCCATTAAAATAATCTTCGTTTTTTAATCAGTTTTCAATTATTTTACTCTCATTTAAGTTAAATATAGGTTAAAATGGATTACTTACTATTTTAGGTTCTGTTCCAGATAACCAGCAAAACTACATGAGCATGGGCGTGTGTAGGACGGAATCTCTGAATATACAACTGGAAGTGCCCCCGGGGCACAGCAGCGGGTTGCTGGTACACGAGGATAACGCTTCATTAGTAATCTCACATGTTGCACCGCAATCGCCGGCTTATAGGTACTCTTTTAATTTCATCTACAGCCACTATGATGAGAATTGTGTGAATAAATTTAATATTAAAATTTTCGATGTCTAATGGTGAATCTTATAAGTCTGCGCGTAACTACTAGAGTCGCTGTCATATTTTTCATATAAATATTTTAGGCAGACGTTATTGATTAATATAATACTTTACCAAATTCACTGTTGAGCTGCTGTTGCTCAATATAACATTTAATATTGTATTGTAGGAATTTGTTTAAAAGGTTTCCTAAGATATAAATTTATGTATCTCTTATATACCGACTATTGAGATCTGTTCTTATTATTTGCATCGATTTCTATACACTTTTTTTGTTTCTAGATCCGGTTGCCTTCAAGTCAGAGACCGAGTGATGTCCATAAATGGTCACGAGAACCTAACACTTGAAGTAGCAAATGAGATACTTCAACGAAGAAACGATTCGCATAATCCAAAATATTTGACGTTGAACGTGGAATTCAGTATGCCCAATACAATAGAGGCGTCAAGTGGTGTTTTCACTGTTAAACTGGCGAAGACTACGGCCGGTCTTGGTGTTACCATAACAGGTAATTTATTACACTAGTGGTTCATTCAGTGTTCAACAATAGATTTCATTATTTAACTTAGTGAAGTCCCGTGTCCCCTAGTGGGGTATGGGGCAGATGCATTTCACATTTTTTTGATCGATTTTTTCTTTAGGGGCAAGTAGATGATCAGCCTTCTATGTCCTGCCAGACCGAGTTTTTTTTTTATCTCCGCCGGGAATCGAACCCAGGACCTCTCGGTTGTAACGCTTACGCGCTTACCACTAGACCAAGGAGGTGGTCATTATTTTAATTTAACTTACTCGGTCGCTATGTCTATGAAAATAATGTAAATATTTTCACATTTAACATTTAATCATTATCTTATAAACAAAATTCTCGAGTCACAATGTTAGTTACCTTACTCTTTCGAAACGGCTTTACTGATTTTTACCAAGTTTTATATGCACATTCAGTAGGTCTGAGAATCGGCTACTATCTATTTTTCATACCCCTAAGTGATAAGGGTAGCCCACCCTAAAAAATAATATGGCAAAACAACGTTTACCGGGTCAGCTAGTATCTTCTAAAATAATAAAATATCCGTTTATATATTATAAGTATATTAATAAAATATATTTCTTATTCATTCAGTGACATCTATATTTTCTATGAACGTCAATATACACCGATTGCTTTGACAAAGACTAATATAATATACTTACCTAATACTTATGTATCAAAAAATGTATAGTGTATTATTGATATAATGTTTTTTGAACAGGTTGCAAGCAAAAACTACTCAGTAATGAAGAACCTATGGTGATATCTGATATCAAACCAGGTTCAGTAGCTCACCGAAGCGGTGCTTTGGCTCCAGGAGATCATCTGCTGGCCATCAATGGACAGCCTTTACATAATTTATCATTGGTAAAATAATATAAGCCATATATCATATTATTGAATGTTACCGAAGTAGCGGGGGTATGAATAATGCCATTATTTCATAAATTGCCATTGGAAACTAGTTCAACGACTCGGGTCACCAAGCCAGAGGGCAAACCGAGTCCTTATAATTAAAAAAAGTCTTATTTTTTGGCATCGAAAGTAATGATTTATTCATATAAAAATCGTTTATTTTTTAATAATCATGTTTGTATCATATGATCATTTACAGTGGAGAATATGTTTCCAATAAAAATGATTGTGTTTTGTAGCATTTTTTGTTTTCTTTAAAGTATTTTACCATTGATTAATATTTTATAATTGCAATAACAATTAGCAATAACAGTAAACTCAGCATCTATTACTTTAATATCTCTAGTACGAAATTCATGGAGAAGTAAAAAAATCGGTTAGGAACACACGTCTTGTCTGTTAAAATAAACAGTGAAAGTGTCACTTCAAATATTTACATACAATAATATTTATTAGAAATAAATTTGTCAGGACACAGCTTTCAACATCCTACAAAATTCACCGGAGGATATAATCACATTAAAAATACGAAAACGCGACTTGACTGAGGACTGGGCAAATTTACACAAGCACAACGCAAAGCTCACGTTACAAAGCTTCAGTAGCGTGGAAACAAAAGCGGTGATACATAGCGAAGAGGATTCGGGACATACTGACAGTCCTAATAATAGTGGCAAGAGCAGACATGACGCGGTCTTTATGGTTGAAATCATCAGACAGGACAACGGACCTCTCGGATTAACTATAGCTGGAAGCGAAGATATAACGCAGCCTATTTTATTAAGTGGACTGATAGAAGGTATTGCATTCTATTAGATTCATAGACCGTATTACGACTTTAATGTTAGTTGATTCATAAAACTTTGGACCGATAATATTACCTTATTATTACAAGAGTTTATTTAACTTGCAATGTTGTTAGGGTGAAATATTGCAAGCTAAATTTGACACACTTTCCGGTTCTAAGTAAGTTCTTGTTACAAATGTCCTATGACCTTTTTTATACGTTAATATATATGTAATATATAAATATAATAACAAATATAAGGCTGACGTGTTTAGGTACAGCCTTATATGTTAGGATTTCAAAGTTTCAGTTAGTAAAAGAATTCTAAGGTAACAAAAATAAAAACAGATGAATTCAGAATCTTCTTTTTCTAGTCGGTTAAACAAAATATGCAATTGAAAGTCGTGTTAGGTATATAGGTACATATTCAGAATTAATTTGTTACGATTTAAATTATTCATATTTTGTTATTGAAATGACAGGTTCATATGAAAGAATGAAGTTAAGTGAAATTGAAATAAATTTCAAAATATAAATATCATCTATTATGTAGATTAATATTACTATTTTTTTAAAAAATAGCCAAATAAATGTATTTGTTATAAACAAATAAATTTAATTTATAATATATATTATAATTAAACAAATATATAAAATTATTTATATTTTTAATTATAATTACGTTACGTTATATACGTTAATGATGTTTTGTACGTATATCTACGAATGTGTTGTAATCACAGTTTCTAATTGACTGATTTTGATTCAACAGAATTCTTACGATCGTTAATATTTGTGTAACTGTCGAAATTGTTCAGTCTTTTGTAAAATCAAAGTCTATTTCAATCTAAACTATATTTTTTCTTATTATTTAAAAAAAGAGATTTCTTTGTATGGAGTAGTCTTTAGCTGATTATCAAAATCCTTTTATTGAGCACTAGACTGAGAATAGTAGATTATCTAGTAACCGTCAGCTGCTTAATCACTTTGAAGGTATGCAGATGCAGACTCTCGCATTATACCCTCTATAATTGCGTTTCATTCAAAGTAAAGCTAATGTTCACAGCGATCAAGAAAAGTGGTGGAGCCTATACATGACTTTTGTAACGTTTATAGGTGGCCTGGCCGAAAAGTGCGGTAAACTCGCTATTGGTGATGAATTGCTCAGCATAAATGGAGAGAGCGTTCTCAACAAGCCTTTATCTGAAGCAATAAAATTATTACAACAAAGCGGGCAAAGAATACAACTACAAATGTGTAGGAAAGTTACTGGTGAGTTTCCTAAATACTCTCGAACATCCTTTGAAAATTTTTAGCACTAGGCGAAGGCAAACTCTGTAAGTGTGAGGCGTGGGTTAAAAAAGTTTCTATATATCACGGATATTTTTCTTACTAAGCAAGTCTATGATATCAAATCGATTTTTTTTTTTATTTTTTGTTTTCCTTGAAATCAAACGCAAAACCCAAAACATGACACGCGTTTAACGTTATACAATATAATAAATATTCTACGATAATAGTTAGTATATTTAGGTACTTTTAGAATACACAAAATCAAGTAAATTTATCATGATTAAGTAATAATTACTATATTTATTATTAAGGTCACTTGGACTGCGGTGAATCGAGCGCAAGGGACTCCAGCCATTCCACATCAAGTCCAGGACTCTCAAATGACAGCGCTGTCGAGTCTTGGGATCAGAATACGCCTGTTAGGACCAGCGCTAATTGTGGTAAGTGAAGATGCTTTGAACATAATACGGCGTTTATTTTAACATACATTTTAAAGTCTGAAACGAGATTATTTTCAATGTAATTCAAACAGTGAATAATAAATTACGCAATACATATTGTCCAGCAAATAAGTCCACCTTCCATTTATCTTTTAGCCTCACCTTCATTTTTCATTCACACATCCAATTTTCAGGCAATTCTGAAGTAATAGAATACGCTGTACCAGACAAGTCTCGAATAATAGATAAACAACCTTACTCACCGACAGACGAAGACAAACTTATGGCCTCCAACTTCAATTCGTTCATTCAGGACTTGCCCTTGCCGAATTATTCACTCAATAATTCACTCAAGACATTTCACTATGAGAACACTTGTATTATTCCTGAAAATACGCTTAAGAATAAAGGGAATACGAGGGAGGATGATGTCCAGCAAATAGAAATTTTAACTTCGAATATGAAGGATTGCCAGCTCCATAATATGGAGCGTTCATCATGTAAATGTGACTACGTGCAAATGGGTCCGTATAGTATTGTTTCACCAAAAAACCGACGACCGAACTGGGACAATGACTATAATGGAATATACACGGTGACGACGCCGCAGAAGTCACCTTTGAAACCGAGTGTTGCTGGTTCCAGTTTTCAGTTTTCGAACAGCCCTATTTATGAGAATGATGTTCCAGGTATATTTAATTTATTATATGTTGAAATGCTACCTTAAATTTGAACTTCCATGTAACAATTTTTTTTATAGATTACCTCTGTAGCTAAGTGTTGCACCAGAGATCTTGGATTTGAATTCCAGGGGAAAACATGTTTTGCTTTAATCGTCACCGAAGACTGGTTAGCTTCTTATCTGTAAAGAAAGTTATAAGTGAATCTAATGCTGTATAAGAGGTTTCTCTTTTTATGAACATCTCATGATTTATTTATATTAATATATATATATATATATATATATTATATATATTTTATTTATATTAAAAAATTAATAATTAATTAATATATATATATACCTATAATATTTATATAATATTTATTTATAAAAAATTATAATAAAGAACTCAAATACTACGCTACCGTTTGGAATTACTAAAGGAAAGCTAGATTCTTTTTGAGTTACTATACTATATACATATTCTTTATTGTCTAGCGTATTGTATCACGTGGACTAAACCGCAAATTAAATCTAGTTTGTTTATGCGTTCGATGGTAAATTAAAGCTGTCAGTACTGTTTTTCATATGAGAAACGAATGAATCACTAACAAAATGTGACAGCTTACATAAATTGATATTGATAATAAACAAACCTCACTGAATATGGTCGTGCGAAACAATATATAACTCTGTATTAATTTAATATGACAGACTGTGGTCTGTCATATTAGTCTGTGGACTATACAACTAAACTTATCAAAGATTACGTTAATTATCTAATTATAATATTTTATCTTTATAAAAGAAAATGGTAGTAGGTACCTATAATATTATTTATTGGATCATGCCTTGTATTATGAAGATCGGCTTACAAATAAAAATACGATAAAAAACCTTACTGTGTATCTAAATTAATAACTTTCTGATTTTGTGATACGAGCAGATCTTATTTTGACATTTATGTCTTTGCACGGTTAAATAAATGTTTATGAATCTAAAGAAAATCTTTAAAAAATTAGAATCTTTAGCGTTCAAACTAACAACACAACAATAATAAGTAAGTAAATAAATAAGCACTCAATAAATTGTATCTCTAAATTAAATTTTCTGAGCAGAATCTGTACTTACGTCACGTAACAAATGTAGATCATTAACAAAACTTGCGTATTCATTGATCAAACTTAGGCCATAACTATAATTTAATCTGTACTTAGTAAACTGTCTACTACGATATTCACCATTAAATAAGGCCTAAATAAATTATTTTCAAATTATTTACAAACGTTAATTATTATGAATAGCTGTATCTGCTTCGTAAGTGACACGACTGATAAACAACATGAGTCGCGAATGGTTCTGGGTTCAATCCGCACCGAAAAACCAAAAATATTTTTATAACATCTACTTTTATTAGAGAAAATCAGTAAAAAGACAATAATGTGTCGTTTCACGAGATAAGAGTTTAATTACCAGATTTCGTTTCATTATCTAGGTTTTTTTTAATGCAGAAACCCAATTTTCTTTCTTACAAATAAATTCAAAAATGACTAACGAATGTTTTCGTAATGTTTAAGTATGTTGGGGAGAATTTTATTTATTAGAAATAATAATAGAAATATATATTTCTAGGTCTGTACAGCAGCGAAACGTTGTCACCGGCTCGTGGTTCAGTTCATCACGTTATACTGTATAAAGATGCGATTTATGACGACTATGGATTTTCAGTCTCCGACGGTCTATACGAGAGAGGCGTCTACATCAATAGGATACGCAAAGGTGGACCCGCTGATATTGTTGGTCTTTTACGCCCCTATGACAGAATTTTACAGGTCAGTAAGAAAAATAATGTATTGCAAAATTGGAAATTGTATTTAAAAACTACAGCGTCATAACACGTCCTATTTAAAAAGTAAAATTTTTATCATTTTTAAAAAATCAATTCGATTTCGTATGTTAACATTCTGTAAACTTAAGTAGAATGAATTTTTAATTAAATTTATTTTAAATCAATATAATTTTGACTTATTTATCGATCAGAAAATTATAGTCACTGTTATTTTTATTCGTAGCACGGCTATGAAATTCTCAAATTAGTTCACAATATGTCAAGTGATGTGTTACGTTCCTACAACGTTTTGTGGCTTCCATTAATGCAGTATATTCAATTTATTATCCTTTTCGCACTAAAATATATAGTTCCTTTCGTTGAAAAAGCTTTTTATATTTAAAAAATATATTGAAAATAAAATGCTTTTATCCTAGATTATTATAATTGAAGTTCAACACAAAGTGATGAGAGTAAACAGTTTTATTAACATGAAATGCGAGCTTTATTTTTCTTTCCATTGCTCGTCAGCCGTTATTAATAATGTCATTCGGTATTTTATTCGACTTTTTAAAATAATAAGTTTTATTCTAACGACATTATCAGTTTTTTCGATTTGCTTTTATTCTTGAAGTTGAAGAAACAGTCTTCATAAACAATTAATAAGAATCGAAAATATTTGACTTTGAAATGTCACGTCAATTCTTTTCAGCCATTATCACTACATAGTATAAAACAAAGTCGCTTTCTCTGTCCCTATATCCCTATGTTTGTTTAAATCTTTAAAACTGCGACGAATTTTGATGCGGTTTTTTTAAATAGATAGAGTGATTGAAGAGGAAGGTTTACATATATGTTTTTTACTTGTGCAAAGCCGGGGCGGGTCGCTTGTAAAATATAATTTCTAATATAATTATTATTGTACAAAAATTGTTTCATCTTGAAATTGATGTTTTTTTTAACTAGTGGGAAACTATCTCAAATTAATAAATTACATATGCGTTACTACTTATATGATATTATGTAACAAATTTCCCTCTATAAAGTGTTTACGTGTCAAGCGTTAATGAAATTAACCGCAAACCAATCACTATTATAGCCCGTGTACTTTATAAGGTACACAAGTAGGAGCAATATAAGGCTTTCTGTTGTTGTTCATTTTAAAATTTATTATTCTAATATCAAAATTTGTCTGATAATAGCCATAAGATATTAAGACTATTGTTACTTATACATCCAAAATTGTACGAAACAATTTCATGCGAAAAATTATTTCCTTTTAAACGATTTACCTAAAACGATTTTTAACTGTGACATAGATAATTGACTGTCATGTTGAACGTAGAGTTAGAATCGTATTAAGATAATTATTCCCTACTCAACTTGTTATAGTGGGATAATAATTTATAATTATAAATATCTAATGTTTCATTCTGCATGATTTTAATATTTGAATATTTTTGACAGGTAAATGGTACAAGGACAGTCGATTATGATTGCTGTCTGACAGTTCCATTGATTGCTTCTGCGGGTGACCGATTAGAAATAGTTGTGCAAAGACTGGCCACTTCAAGGGTAAGAAATAGACTAAAGCCGTTGCAGAACGCAAATCAACTTTGTCAAACTATATTTTCTCTATCATTATTTTTTTAAATAATTCTCAAATAAATAAGAATTAAGTCACGTTCTGGAAAACGGATCCCGAATCATTATGGAAAAAGTACGTTTTTTTCCGTCAGGTTAAACTCTAATCAGGTAAACGACAAATAAAAAGTACACTGGTCACTGAACAATCAAGCTTAGTGAGCCAAGATTTTCAATCATTCATTTGACTATTGACTAACAGAATGTTAGTCTGAGTATTCATAGAAAATGTACATCGAAAACAGTCAAATTTTCATTAAAGAAAGCAAAAACTACAAACAATGACTTTACAACTGACGTTTACCAATGTCAAACCCTGTATTATTATCCAATAGAGCCTATATTTTTAGTTTCATTAGATGCTGCTGTTGATAAAGCTGATTACAATTTTTATGAAAATTCTATCCAAATTAGTATCAATTTCAAATTTGCTGTAGGAAATTTGACCATTTCAATTTTTTTGCCAAAATAGTACTTTTCAACATGGAATATAATGCCCACAAAGTATTAAAGTAAGCTTGAATTTTTGCGCTTTTTCGCTAAAATGAAACAGTAGAACATTTTCAGAAAAAGAAGTTGCATTTTTGTCTCGTTTCTAATGTAAAAATCTTCATATGCCTTGTTGTATTTATTTCTGGATTTCTCGGGTAATAAATTTTCGATGACGGCTTGAGCAGTTTCTTTCAAATCCAGCGGTGTTAAGAAGTTTTCACTGGCTACATAACATCTCGATTAAAATACAATTATTTAACTAATGAAAAAGAACGCATTCATTTTCATTTATTTGAAGGCAAGAAGTTAATTGCACTTTTGGAGATACAAAAAAAATGTCATGAAAAAAAAAAAACGTTAGAAATTAATTTTCATATATCTTTGTAACCCGCTCTCGGCGACTATGATAATGACGTCTTTTCTACCTCATTATCAAAAAAGCAATGACGTTTTTTTCGAGCAGGCGGATTCATTGTTCTAATTGTAGTTGTTTTAAACTTGTAATTTGGTCAAACAATACACCTTAATATTATTATTGTACATGTTGTAGAAAATTGTATTTTGG
This sequence comes from Aporia crataegi, assembly GCA_912999735.1. Taxonomy (NCBI): domain Eukaryota; kingdom Metazoa; phylum Arthropoda; class Insecta; order Lepidoptera; family Pieridae; genus Aporia; species Aporia crataegi. The sequence goes on from OU538742.1 coordinate 3,619,197, forward strand.
GGATTTTTTTAAAACAGCTGCTTATAAAAATATTACAATATTATTTTCAGCGTCATCCGAATTGCAGGCTCTTTTAAATATTAAATAATAGTTATAATTTGATTAAAGAAAACTACGTAGCAGTTGAAAAAATGACGATACTTTTTAAAATTTCTTACGAGGAAACCTTTTTTATGCAATCATTAAGGTGATATAATAAACAAATTGGATACATTATCTGCAACGTATATTGATTGAATATTACGCGACGTTATTATTGCGAACCGAAAATATGGCAATTTAAAATGATTACAGATTTATTACCGAGGTTTATCAGTGACGCAATCATCTGACGTCATTTTAATTATTGGTTTTATGAAATCTGGTATCAAAATGTAGTTTTATTAGTATTTTTTTTTTAATAAAATAAAATTTATAATAGAGTGCAACGGGCAGCCTTATCAGTAATCAGCGATCTCTTCCAAGCAACCCAATTTTTGGTGGTTTGGTTAAATTTCTTCAGGCCTGTAGAAATTCAACCATACATTTGCGCCACTTATAACCAGAGACCAAATACAAATACAAATTAAATTATATTAATTATTATATTAATTATATTTTGTATTCGGGACCGGGGATCAAACCCGATATCTCAAGCTTCGTGGTAGGCTTATAAGACCGCTTAGCTATGAGGCCTCTCATTTTTAACATGATACATTTATATTATATTATTTTATTAAAAATAAGATTATAAATATGTGTACTAAGCATTCGCTTTCACAAATTAAAAATCGAGACAAAAGTAAACCTTTTTAACGTAAGATTGAATTTTGCTTTGAAAATAATATGCGACCATAAATAGGTCGTTTATTGGGAAATATTTTAATATCGCTCGATTTCAAAGGGAAACCTTTTTACGTACAATTGGGCTCTGGATATATTTTGAAAACCAATTTCTATTCCCGTATCGTTTTTGTCCTAGTCATTTCTCAGCGGAAATTTATTAATTTTAAGCTCTGATGCACTTTTCTTAAGAAATTATTATCATATAATTAATATTAGGATATATATTAGTTTTTGTTTTGTATGTAACTCTTAAAACGTTGAATAACTTGATAATTATTTATTACTATAGTATACTTGATATCCGTAACTAATTATTCACTCATGAAAACTCAAGTAGTTAAATGTCTCCGATATTTTATAGTCAACTTTAAAACAATGTTTGTTTTTAATCAGTGAAATAGATTTAGACAGATATTAATTACGTAGGTAACAGCCGAAGGTTCCAAAGAAAACCAGAATGGCTTTTAAACTATATTTAAAATAAACTTAGAGTTACAATTTACATGTTAAAGCTACCGATGCTAGGTAAAGAATGGAAAATTACACAATTATAAAAATTACTAGAATTTAATAAAGTAGGTCCCACGGGTCAAATATGCTGACGCGATGCAACGTGCACCGCGTGAATTACATGAAATGGTTAATACATTAATATAACATATTACAGAATTTCACTGACATAAGTAATCTCTGCAACTCCGTCACACCTCTGAAACTGTATTGCAATGCGGGGTGAAAGTTTCTGAGTTGGAAACAAATAAATGACCCAGTTCTTAAAGCAGAGAATGTGTCGACCCTTCAACTTCACAGTTACCTGTATACATCGCCTTTACTATTATTTATGTCGTTGCAGGATTTGAGAAACATCCGCCTAGATGACAGTTCGAGCCCGAGCGACAGTCCCAGTAGCATTGTGACAAAAACTATCTAGTGCAAAACCCGTCTCTAGTGCAGAAACACTATAAAACATGTTTTATGCTTAGTTTATAATTAAAAACTAATCTAAAGCAATCTCTACGAACAAGAGGAATCCAAATACATTAGCGAATGCGATACTAAATGTTTTTATTGCATAAACTTGATTTTATTATCTGTAGCAACTGATAAATGCTTTACCTTATATTTTTTTAATTTCTTCATGCCAATGCGATCAAGATATTCGGCGAGATTAATATAAAACTACTAAAAAGAATTTTTAATATTTTTCACATCATTAGAATTCCATCTATACAATTTGCCTTTATTTCTAAACAAAACATCTTTTTAACATACAAGGACGCTTTGCAGACATAAGAAATATGTAAAATAGACTAAAATGTATAAATAGTTTAAGTGCTCAAGCATAGCTGTGTATATTGTGCGGTATTGAGCTTATGTGGTGGTTATATATATAAGGTTTGTATAGAAATAGATATTAAGAGCCAGAACGGTGCAGTTGACCTTGCTTAGTAAGTTTCGTATGATCAAGGCATGTCCCACTGATTGAAAATGTTATAATCATTAAAAATGAGTAACGTTAAGTTTAGAGACACTAACAGAACTTCTTACTGGATCCTAGATTAGTATAAAATTGTCCTATGGATTAAATTAAATGGATTTTGCCACAGTATTTCAATTTTCAAGAAAATTTGTGTTTTCTCTTTCAAAATTTTCTTCAATATATTGTTTGGCGTTTTTTAGTACGAGTCTTCAGTAGCGACCGATACTGTAAAAATCTCGTCCAAGCAACGCTAAACTGGCAGTGCTAGTATTGATATTATGTATGAAAAGAAATCCAATATCCCAATATTTATGATAAAATTAATTGTTATAATCTCTTTACTGGATGGCAATTGTTTACCTACTTATCGATATGAGATTATAAATGTAATTTTAGGTACTTAACTTGTTTATCCAAATATTGAGATAATGATTTACATTATATTTAATCTAGCAAAACTGCCAATATTTAATGTAATAATTGTAAAGTATTGAAAATTAAGGCAACTATATTATTTTCGTGTGCTCTGATCCCTCCCTACTCATAGAATACTACTGCCAAGGCTGTTAAAAGATGTAGCTATGTAACTTTTTAAGTTTTCAGTAAAATAGTAAACACATTCGAACGTTCAAGAAATTTAATATTTACGTACAATGAAGATTTCAAATGTAACAATATTTTTTTAAATCCAATGTTGAATTGAAACAATAGCTTTTTATAAATTAGCTTCACCAGATATCGTCGACTGCATTTCGGTTTGGATAAAAGCCAACGGAATATCTTTACAAATAAAATCTTCCAAAAATATAGCATTTTAAATTGTGTTACGCTATATTTTTAACATAGAAACGACTTAGTGAATTTGAAAAAAGAATTGATGTAATAAAATATGATATATGTACAGACAGCATTGTAAAAAATATGATTTTTCTTATTTTTAATATGATGTTGAAATTCCTTAAACTTGCCTTCGTCTTTTTAGAAATTATGTTTTAAGGTAGGTTTTTGTAAAAATCGTACTAATGGTGGAATGATAGACTTTTATTTTATTTTTAGATCCCTAATTAGGAAAGACACAGAACATACAGACGTAACAGCAGACATTTCATTTCTAGAAACAGTGGTACATTGCATTATACAATAACAAACTCATAATGTTGTATAAAGTTTATAAATACAAAAAGGAAAAATAATCTGATAAAATGCAATATTGTATTTGAAATAATGGGATTAATTAAAATTTATCAATGGTCGATAATTTTAATTTTTAAATGAACAACGTAATCATCAAAGGAATTCAGAATGTAGGTAATATTTAAGATAGGACATAATTCTTTATATACGATTAGATAAAATAGAGGTGTTATGGCAAAATTAAAAATTTTGTTAACTAAATTTACTTTGTTAATTAAAAACTCATAGAAGTAATTATGTAGATTTTTATAATTGGAATAATTGTGTATATGTATTTGAAATTGTATTATCATTTATAATTATAACGAAAATTTATTAATAAAGCATTGTCATTGATAACCAATAAATATGTAATTTATTATAACTAGATAATGTGGATTTGACTCACGGATCCTGTATGAATTACAATTAACAGCAACTTTCTTTTGACACTGATCTCGCAGTATCAACTGTAGAGTTTGGAATAAAGAATATAATGATTTTCAAACTCTTTAGGATCTGTTGCTGATTGAAAATGATCCTAGGATCCGTGAAACATCTAATAATTTTTTATTGTTGTTGAAATCAGACTGATAGTGTTTTATATATGTTAAATAAACAATAAAAATATTATTTATAATATTGATATAGATATATAACGATCCCAAAGGTTTTACCCAAAAAACTTGTAAAATAAACTGAAATATGTATTATACCTTTGAAATTATGTACAAACACATATGAATGTTGTTTTTTTCTTTATTTTAGTTTTGCTTTGATTCAGCTAAGAAAAATAGCAGATTCACTTCTTAACATGATCTTGTGGGAGTTCCAATTACTTCTAAATACAAAGTCTGGTCAGTTTAATATTGTTTTCATTCGTCATGATATCATTTAACTTTCATTGATCCTGACTCGTACAAGCTCTGATATCCATGATAAAGTATAGCACTCGAAACAACTATTCTAATGTGTGACATTCGATTATATGGACTGGAAATATCCGGAGCTGTGAGAATGTCTCTTTGTATTACCAATTATTGAGTGCTTCGAACATGTTTAAATTTCCAATATCCGAAAGCAGACGATTATATTACTAAATTCTAGTCACTCTGAAGTGCAATACTCTAAAGTATTTTACTCGAACGCTCACTCAACACTGCTGAAACAGAGCTTTATGTCACGAAAACGTATTTATGTTGCTTTATGGCCTTGATATTATTATTACTTAAGTATTAAACCAAATACTCTATTATGTCAAACGTGAGGTGGCATAATTTATGTTGCTATAATGTTACGACTTATAAATCTTGTCATTAGTCAACAACAATGCGACTATGTCTTATAAAAGCCTACTATTTAAATATTTCTATACAACAGTGAGTAGCTTGAAAGGGTATTTTGGATGACAAGAGATATAATTCAAACCTAACCTACACCATTTCTCACGTTGCTATTCGCATTTTTTTAGATAGTTTTAATTCCTTACAACTTATACTCAATGGCGATACATACTACACTGTATTCGATGTTTTCAACATATAAAAATCTCAAATTAAGTTATACTGGTTTTGACTAGGACATCGTTTCCAATACTATCATTATGATGAATGACTATTAAGTCAATCCACTCAATAATGGTGTCTTTACTATGTTAGATGCCTTATTAAGTGAAAGAAGTTATCTTACTTTGGTTCCTTTTGTTAGCTACACTATGCTGTTTGCATTGCATCATACGTGCTAATAAGGTAAGACTAAGATATATGGCTAATAATTCTCTGGTAGCTAAACACTCGCGTAGTCATCTTGTGACATATACATACTAGTTAAATAAACGCTTTCTTTTCTTATTTCACTTACTGTCCATCGAACGTGTACAAACGTTAACATTCTACCCGTTGATGACTAGAAATGGCTGTGGTCAGTGGCACGTTAGAAGACCAATTATTTTCGCATTTCAAAACTAACCAAAGACATTGTTACATCTTCAGAGCGTATGTAACAAGTAACAACTAAAATAATCATATTTCTAAAATGTTGCAATTGTATTAAATTTATTGTAATGATTGTGTAGATAGCAATTTTTTACGTTTTATTTTTATACCCATAATGTAAGTAATTTATATTAAATGTCAATTAATGTTTAACTAATTGATTATAGCGAAGAGCCTAGCTACTGATTTAAATAAAATGATATGCGTGATTACACTTGAGTTTTATTTATTCCAATGATATTATTAGATATTAGATATCATTCTGATTTCTTTTTTGTTTAATTTCTTACTAGGTAATTTGCAATCCGAATATTTTAATTATGTACTAAAATTAATAAATTAAAATCCGATAGTAAGATTGCGGTGATATTTGTGCGGTGCTTTCACTTATTTATAGACAGGAATGTTGCCACACTCTCAAATTTCGACTTCTGTGCCTTCTAAACCTAGGATCTTTATAAGGCCAACGCGCATTAGTTAGTAGCTAAAATATTATATTGGTTTATTCACTTATTTCAAGACCGAAAATAACTGCTTTATTATGTTTACACCTATGTAATATATTTTCAGAACATGATACGTTTATCCGAATAATAAACAAAAAATTAACTTTAAAATATTCGATCTGAATTTTCCAATTGAATATTATTTGAAAACGGCAACATTGCGCTAGGATATTTCAATTTAGGTCAGAACTCGTGGGAGAGGCATTTGAACTGCACAATAAAATACCTATCTCATTATGTAAGGCTGTTTCCAGGAATACGCCTATAATTTGGAATAACTAGAATTTGAACTATGATGTAATATAATTATGAATTTTATGCATAATTATACTAATATATGAAAAGGCACACTAGATAAGGTTAAAAAAACATAAACTACAAAAATTTACAAAATTTAAAGAAAGTACCCAAAAAGTAAATATTGCTTTGTACGACCTTTCTTTGAATTAAGAGTCTGGTTAAAAAAAAATTGATTTCAACTCCTCACCTGCGCCCATTTCATTCCTATACCCCATTTATATTTCAAAATTAGATATTCAATCATTTCAATATATATAGACGGACATGTCTGGATATTACCTACGCAAAAGATCTTCATTACCTACGTCACTTTATCTGTGCTCGTGGCAATATTTGTGCAACGACCCCTAATCATTTATTGAGAAAAGAAGCTTACATTCTTTAATTTATGCCCAGTCCTATCAACATTTCCAGTTGTATAGAAAATTATCAACAATCAAAGATAGTTTAGTATAAATATATTACAATGGTATTGAACTGGTAGAGTCTAAAGGTAGGAAAGGCTAATGATTGGCATAATTGGTAGTGCTCCAGCCTTCTGCATCGAAAGGTCCCGGGATCGAATCCCGGTAAGTGCATTAATTTGTGTGATGAGCACGAATATTTGTTTCCTAGTCTTGGTCGTTTCTTATCTTATATAACAATAAATAATTGTTAAATTACTTAAAAGATTTTATTATCTTATTGTTAAATTACTAATTATTAATTAAAAAATTACTTAACAATATTACAGCTGGGGATCTCCCCAAGCTGTAATATTGTAATAAGTTAAAGGAAATAAAATATTTTATTACTTTTTTTTTATTATTATTATGGTACTCTCGTTGTTTCTTACTTACTTTGGGATCAGAACAATGTGTGTGAGTTGTCCAAATTATAAAAAAAAAATTATGATAATTTGTACAGACTGGGAATTTGCTTATTTTCTTCTAGATAGAATTTTCACTGATTTGATAGTTCGAGAATGCGTAAGTAATAAAGGATGCATAAATTTACGAGGTAAGTTGATTATTTAGTTTCGATTGAGCTTAAAGCCACCAAAGTCACGTAAGTATCGTATTAGATTTAGGTTGGTGGCGCATACAACTAGTCGAGATTAATTCAGCTCTACCAAACCACTACGTGACTATAATTCGAAATTGTTTATTCATCGCTACAAATCTGCATAATACGAATAATTTACTGATTTTACAGAACAAAGTATTTTTATTTCAAGAAACATGACAGTCTTAGTTACTTGGTAAGTTGGAGAAACGTCATATTTAGTCATATTAGTGCAGGTTTGGTAAAGTTTTAGTAAAATTACTGCTTGTGTAGGTCATTTGATCCCCTTGATGTAAACAAAAGAGTTGTTTAATCAACATGGCATATATAATTGTGATTGTAAGCCTTCGTTGCCTCTCACCTGACAGACCGGTCGTGTTTGCGTCGGATGATTACAGGAGAATTACAGGACTGTACTTTTTCTACAGGTGTAGATGTGATGTAACAATTGTTTATTTAACAAATATTTTTTTATACCTAGCAAAAGAAAAATTATTATAAAATGAATGTGAACATTAGTAACTTGGAGACAAAGATGACCTCTTTAATATGAGTGCTGAGTCCAGGAGTAGGCGATTTCTGCATCTTTATTGTTAGTTAAGCTAAGATCTCCTCGATTCAGGAATAAATAATGTAATCAAGTATTTACATACTTTTTCACTCAATTTAATTATGGATACCTAGATTCCAACATCCTAGTACTTATACAAAAATCGTACACATGAGTATATGTAGCAGTGAAGTTCTACAATCTGGTCCAGAAATGTTCCCTCTATTACAAATCTTTCCTATTTATAATGTTAGTATAGAATAATATTTTAATATCAGCAAATATTCGTAAATCGAATCCATTTCCCAATCGAATTGTATCGACTTGGTCACGTAGAACGTGGTAAGAAGTTGCAAGAGATAAGCCGAATAGCTGCTATTAAGCTGAACGCGTGTCAGGAATACCACGTTGGATCGTGTATCATGCTTTGTGCTTTTGATTTATTGCCATGTTTCCCTTATTTACTGTACTCGGACAAGATTGACCATACACGTATACAACGTCTTTGAAGGAATATGGTGCTGAAATATATCGCATAGATCCTATTGTAAGGCTTAAAAGTTTGGTATTTCATAGAACGAATTCTTACAGTGTTACTGGTTAATTTTAAAGATTAAAAAAATATATATTTTATTTTATATTTTGAAAAATCGCCTTCGTGGCAAAATGGTTTACGTATCTACGTATTACGCCGGAGGTCCTAGGTTCGAATCCGGTGGGGACTAATGAAAGTTTCGGTTGGGTAGTCGCAGAAGACTGATCACCTACTTGCCTGTAAAGAAAATGATCAGTGAAATAGACACAGCAAACAGCAATGTGTCTGCCTCATGCCCCATTAGGGATTACGGGCATTTACTTTTAAACTTTTTAAGGAGTTACGGTTAATATAAATATTAGCAATTTTTCGTATAATATATAAGAAAATTGTCTTAAATCATTGCATTAAAAGTGAAGTCCCGTATCCCCTAGTGGGGTATGGGGCAGATGCATTTCACATCTGTTTCACTGATCGATTTTTTCTTTACGGATAAGTAGGTGATCAGCCTTCTATGTCCTGCCAGACCGAGTTTTTTATTATCTCCGCCGGGAATCGAACCCAGGACCTCTCGGTTGTAATGCTTACACGCTTACCTCTAGACCAAGGAGGCGGTCTCGAATCATTGCATTGCTTTTTTTAATTAGTCTTCTATTTTCCTTACAATTTTCTCCCAAAAGATATATCTATTATATGCCTATTACTTGTTTTAAAATACATGTAAATTGAATCATTTTTCAACAATACTTTCACAAGCATCTCAATATTGATCATATATCAAAAAACAAAATGTAATATTCTATGAACAGACAAAAGAAATAAATCTACACGAAAATCGTTCAGTAAACAGATCGAAGTTTTCTCATAAAGCTGTACGTGTAACCGATCCATTTTCAATATTAACTGAAGTAGTTGGGCGCGTCATAGTTACGAACTATCCGCTCGTTTCGACAACTCGTTACTGAAAAAGTTTTGATGCAACCGCAGCGAAAGTATCATCGTAGTTCTGCCGATTAAGAGCGCCCATACACGGGTATCTTGAAGCAGCTAGTATCAACTACTTCAAGCTGCGACCGCATAGCAAACTACAGTCTTCTATTATTAAACTAGTATTAAGGCATTTCAATATAAATCACACCCTCAACGCCACTGTTTCACTAGTCATTTTTTATAGGCAAATAGGTAACTAATCATTTTTCTCTAACTGAAAACGAAACATTTTATTTTCCGGATATCAAACCCAGTTCAAACATGTAGATATCAGGTGCACGAACAACTTAGCTAAGGAGGTAATTAATTCATAATAATCTATGTAGTTCAAAACACCAAAATGTACCTAATATTACACTATTCCCGAGCTAGTATGAAGCTTAAACTCAAACAAGAGTGGTTTCCTAATGTTTATTACGTCTATTAATTTAGCTATTTACGACACATATTGCTCAGTCAGGGATTAAAGTCTAAATAGCTGTAATTAATCAAGAGTGCCTCTAAGAGAGAGTGGGGAGCCATTGCAACATTAACATAGCAAATGTGATATGAATTGAAGATAATTTAAAAAACCCCCGACATGTCAATTACAAATTATTCATTCATCATTAATTTCATAAGTTATAGTTAAGAATCATTTCGATCATATCATGAATTGCGCGAATTTTTTATCTCTCAAAATTGAGCGCAAATACAATTATTTTACAAACATATTTCAAAAGAAATACTTTTTCAAATTATTTTCTACATTGTGTAAGTATGTATAGTTACTCAAAAAAAAAATTGAATGTTCTTGACATTTTTTGCAGAAATATTTGAAAAAATAATAATGCTTACACTGTTTATTCATATTCATATATTTCTATAAATCACTTGGTTACTGGTTTATTATTAAAAATAGATCTATACCCAAAATAACGTAAGCTAAGTCTAAATCCAGTTGATACTTGGGAAAGGCCGTTTAAATATATTTTGTGTATTTAGTAACTTTACTCAGAGCCTCGGAATTTAAATTAGTTTTCAAAGCTTTAACTTAGTTTTAGTGAAATTATTCACAAACTTTTACTTTTAGACTGAATATATTACAATTTTTACAATATTATTAATTTTTCCACTAAATTAAATAGTTTGAAAGCACCTTAAATGCTTTAAAAGTTGACTAAAGTTATTCATTCCGATTTAAAAAGGTTTTAGACGTATTAAAAGAGTCGGTACGATTCATAATTATTGCTGTAAAAGTAGATTTTTAGGTCGAGTTCTTTGTGTTAATTATTGTGATTAAATATATTATACATGCCTTTTGTATGTGTATGTACTTACTACTCCTGCTAATTAATTAAAAAGATCATAAAGTGACAATATTTCGTGTTCCTTTTTTGAATTATTGGCTTTTTATATATAGGTATATTACCTCTTGCACTTTGTGCAGCGTTATGAGAAAGTAACGGGACGAATTTAAGTAAGTTTGAAAGTATCACAAAGCAAGTATTCGCAGCGCAAACTAACAAGAGGATCTACGAGTTTCAAATTGTTCTTTTCTACAATACGGCTGCCTTCACAATAGGCTGCAAGTTGCGTGGTGTTATCTCTAGGATGTAGTTTTAACGTTGAGATTATATTTGTACTTTTTGCCTTATCAATACGGGCGTTTATTAAAACTCGAAAAGAGAAACTTCATGGTTACTGAAAAAATATGTTTTGTTTTACCTTTAAATGTAGTTCAATTTCAATTTCATCTATTTTAAAGACTATTTGCCTTTAATATTTTTAATACTTTATCATATAAGAAAATTGGCGAAATTTTCTGAAAAACGTTTTCCTGTGTGTAAAAATAATGCACAAATTAGAAAGATAATGGAAACACAAAGCTCTGTTTAAAATACACGCATTTCGTCTATGAGTAGATACCACATCATATATTCATCACTAACAATACAAATATCATTGATACATAATACATTGGAGGTTAATTACACCTGGTGTATGAAGAACCTTAGCAAACAATGTTCGCCTTTATCGCCTCGGCAGATCTAATCTACCCCGTTGTCATCAAATGCCGCTTCTAGAAAGTTTGCGGCGATTCTCAACATGTAACTTTTAGCAATCTCGCAACTTATTCCCAGGATTATATCGTCTCGTACATCACATACTTTATGAGGAGAAATTTCTAATAAAATGTATAAGTAATGTTAGGGATTTTCCATTTTTCATGATAAGCAAGAGTTTATAAGACATCTTGGGTTTAGTAATGTTTCGTATTAAGATAGATAAACTGAGGAAAACAAATTTAATTTAATTTAATTGCCGCATTTAAGCGCATGATTCCTAATAAATTAATTTTAAACAAAAAAATAAAACCGACCTCAAAACGCACTGAAAAGTAAAAAATAAATTTTGTATTATAAATGAACTTACTACAAATAAGACGTAAATAGTGTTTATAAATAAAATTCATCTAAAATTCTACAAGGGCATAAAACTGTCATGTTGCTCTTTGAAACGCGGCACCAAGCCATTCAATTATTTTTTTTATTAAAGTCCAGGAATATTCATTCAGTCTTTATTTATATATTTGGCACCGCCTTTCAAAAAACAACATGAAAGTTTTATGTCCTTGTAGAATTTTAGATGAATTTTATTTATAAACACTATTTACGTCTTATTTGTAGTAAGTTCATTTATAATACAAAATTTATTTTTTACTTTTCAGTGCGTTTTGAGGTCGGTTTTATTTTTTTGTTTAAAATTAATTTATTTTATAATTTTGAGTGACTCTTCTAAACCGTATAGTTGGTTATCATACCATCAAAACGAAACTAACATGGACGCTCTGACTTTACGCTTACCTTAAACACTAAAAACTAATTTAATTAATTTAATTTAATATTTTCAAATTAATGAAAATAAGAAAACGCAAAACTGAATCGTTTAATACTAAAAATTTAAGTAATATCGTTCATATAAATTAAGTTTTCATGGTGTTTTATAGTAAGCAAGTGAACGCACATTGTGATTTCCCGTAGGAACTCAGTTACTATATTCTCTCTATCTCTAGAAGTATTTCTTCTACCTTATTGATTTTACTATCATATGTGACCCTTTTAATTTTTTATAAAATGATATATAAGTCATCGATATAAACTGATATTACATCGAGCTATAGAGATCTAAACTGGACGCGTAAACAATAACGTATGACACGTTTTTCTCTGTTGACAAGTTTTGCTCCATAACATCAAATATATGACTTAGATTTTCATAAAATTCCCTCAAAAGCTTGACAATATGAGTTTTAATTAAATTAATCTATTATAATTAGTATATATTTAATATAACATGGACATCTCTATTGCTAAAGCGAACTAATTGAAGATTTTTCAATTTTTTATTTTATAACCTCAATACCTCTAAAACTATAAATCAAATTATTTTGATTCTTATTCTATCTTGTTGAAAATTTAATACTAAATCGAATAACATCTAATTCATCGATAAGAATTCATAAATCATAGAGTTATAAGCAAATAAGCACGACATGGTCTCGCGGAATTCAGCGATTTCTCGTCCGATTGTGAAACTATTCTTTCAATAACCTGAAAACTATTGATCGTAAAAATTCTAAAAAAAAATGGGACCACTTCGACGAGTTACCCTATCGTTTGACACCTCACTCATCCGAATCGGTTTACAAATGGCGACGTACGAGCGGAACATCGGAAAAAAAAAAAATACACGTCGAATTGATAACCTCCTTTTTGGTTTTTTTGAAGGTCGGTTAAAAACTTCGGCTGCATTGATTTATCAGAATCTTTTTTTATCAAGACAAGGTTTATGAAAAAATAATTGTCTACAAACTAGTAGGAAAAAAGGTTTTTTTTAACTTTCTATATAAAAAGGCGAAAATAGAGGACATCGAAAGGGACAATTTGCTCTTATATTCTGTACTAAGTGTTGAAGGTGCTCTGGGCCGCAAGCAGCATCTTTTTACCTATAATATAAATCATCAAAACTCACACGGGCCGCTTGCGGCCCAGCGCATCTTCAACACCTAGTCGTTATATAATGATATATACAAACATTCATTACATTCGGTTCAGGGGCTCTAGACAAAAACGTTTTACTTATTCCTCGACACTTTATAGGGGAATTTGCCACTCCTTAGGTATTTTTCGAAAAGTGGAGTTGGTTTTTTACGGAAGAATCATCCACAGTAGTTATTGCTGCTTGGTCTCCCTAACTATTATCGTTTCGGTGGGCAGTTGAAATTTTTTTGACTCCTACGGACCCTGAAGTTCGCTATATATATTTTTTTTTTCAAGTTTGGACTCTCAATTCGAATCTGTAAAAAAAATTCCTCTTTTCCTCACCGTATCGAAATAAAAGCCGATCAATCAATGAATGAATGTGTGAATAGATACGTGGTATTGTAGCTTTCTATATATAATATTCATTATTTATATTCTTCCTTCAAAGCCGAGGCTGCGCTGTTTGGTACAAAGATAAATAAACTATTAATCACTACATAGTATAAAACAAAGTCGCTTTTTCTTCCCCTCTATCCCTTTGTATGCTTAAATCTTTAAAACTACGCAACGGATTTTGATGCGGTTTTTTTAATATATAGAGTGATTAAAGAGGATGGTTGCAAGTTGCAAGGTGCAAAGCCGGGGCGGGTCACTAGTATTATAATAAATTAATATTTTAATACCAGCATATTTAAATTCACAATTCATAACTAGCGAGTTGAAATTGAACTAATTAAAAATTGATTGACTCGTCGAATGAACAAAATTGTTACAATTGATACCTTTGTGAATAATATATTTCTACAAGTCGATTATTTTGGAATTATTAAGCGTACATTGTCATTACATTCGTGATGTATTATTTATATCACAAAATGCAACGTGTTAAATTAATTTTGAAAGTCTAAAATAATAAAGTGAATTCCAAAAGCACACTAGGGATGTGTTAGGACATACCAAAAAGCGCAAAGTTAGAAAGAGGTGCGCGCCCAAAATGTTTAACAGTTTCCGTTTCAGTTCCCCATCTTCTAGAATCTAGGGCGCCGATAAGTTACTTGCCCTGGGCATTCTCGACAATATACCCATGTTATAATATATAAATGATTCATTTAATTAATTTTAAATGTCGGGCAGTCATCATATGAAAAAATATTTTCTATAAAATTCATGAAAGTAATATGAAAAAATTCAGTTAAATAACTTTTGTATACTTACGGTTGAAAATGATCTGTGAGACTTATAAATGTGTCTGCTCAATACCTCACGATAGGTTACGAAATTTTACCTTTACAATAAATATACGTGTAGTGATAATAAAGATTAAAAATGGTAAATGTGTAATCTTAGATGCGAACGTATTATATTTAGTAAACCGCTACCACCACACGTTATTATTTAAATACTGAAATGAAATTTTTCATATCTCTACAGGTCATAAAAACTCTGTCAGTACAATTTATAAGGTTGATTGCCAACTGAAACAATTTTACGATGCGATGTCGACACATTATAAATGTCAGACATTACGCTACGCTGCTTATTAATTTTGAACCCAATGAAATAGCTCACTGATTTCCAACTGTGTGTGCTAAATTAACGAAATGTATTAACGCCCTTTTAAATTATTTTAACTCGGATAAGTATAACAGTTGTTTGATAACGGCTCTTTCAAATTTGGATAATGAAGTTATAAATTTTTCGATATTATAAGTATAAGTATTGACGGGCTTGTTTTTCGCAACTCGACGTGTACTATGCGCCTATTTTGCGTATTGAGCCGGGCGGTTAGTCCTGCCATCCCAGCTCCTCCAAAAAGTTTATCAAACCTCTGGTGTCACCAATAACCTCGGGGAGGGTCCGTGGTGACCCCAAGTGTTTGGCCCGGTAGTTGGTCACGCCCGTGCAATGTTTCGATATTTGAAAAGAACATATTCAAAAAATTGTAAACGATATTAGTTAATATTAATAATTATTGGGTTATATAGAGCATTAAAGTGGCTGCGGTGTTGAGACATTACCAAATGGACTTCCAAAACAAAAGGTCCATCCAAACTGGATGGACAGAACAAAAGGCGACCGTAAGCTTGATGGCTGTAGAAGCATACAAGGATAAAGGTAGCTTATAATCGGCAATAGATAGGCTAATAATAATGATGGAAGGGTAATATTTCATCACTTACTATTTATTAGACGTTTTAAAAATGTGAAACTAATCTAAAAGTAGGTAGGTATAATTATGTTGACTGTTATGGTAACTTAGTAATTTATGAAAAAATAACTTGTTATTACATAGAATCGCCTCCGTGACTAAGTGGGAATACTGGGGAAACAAATTAATATTTTGGTTGGGCATGCTATGCCTCACTAGGAATTCACTTTTCACATTACATAGAATTACACTACGCATAATGCACATCTCTAGTGTTGCTATAGAGACTAAAAACTGTATCTAACTAGAAATTGTCGTGCTTTATTGGTAAATTAGCGTTGAACATATTATATGTACATCATATATGTTATACAGATACCCCTGATTCTTGAAATTAAAGCATCGTGTAAACAGAAGTGAAAATTTATAATACAGTGCATAATATTTACCTATACCTACGATCCATCCCTGAATCGACAAGATTAGTAATTAAAAAGTTAATAAGATGAAAATATGAACATAGGAATGTGGGAGGGCTTGCTACGTTCGAGTTTATATTAATTCAGAGACTCGGTTACACTTAATAGGTATAAAGTCCCACTTCAGCCGAATTATGGCCTCCGGGCGTTCAGGCAATTTCAACAGGAAATTTGTTGAAGAAAAGCTTTCTTAGGTTTTACGCCTGTTTTAGAGCATTTTATCGTTGCATGAAATAATAAGGGTGAAATACGTTTTCGACATATTTCTTTTCACATCTAAAACGTATTATAATAATCATTGAACGGTGTAGGCTAATTTTGGTAATTTTTTTATATAATTAAGTTTAAAGTACCTTCCAACATTGTACGGGCAAATATCAAATTTTAAATAAAACCTATAGATATATTTTGAAACTGTGTATACTTTTTTGGTGAATTACAACGGCAAACGTTTTTGTCCATATTCAATAAGCACTTTCAACAAAGGAACGTTTTTAATAGGATGAAAACTCTTTGATCAAAACGAGCTTTATTCTTATTTTTAAACATGTAAATTGTTTACTCAAGAAAATTAGATATTTAGTCACGCTTTCTTTTCTTAGCTCATTTCTATGGTTGAGATGAGAAGTTTTGATAAAGGTTACAATTTTCGTCGGAGACAATCTTTGTGGAAGACCATCATTTGATTATGTAGGCTGATGAAAATGATGAAGAATTTACCGATAAATTAAGCAATGAAGACAGGCACAAATAGTACAAAGATAGGATTGTAAACCATGCGATAAGTTCCATTTATTAATTTCTATCACCACTTCTATCCAAAAGCCGGCACCATGGGGTTTTACTAAGTAGAAGGCAGAATGGCTGAATCAAAGTGGGAAGTTAATCTGCCACACCTTGCTACATAATGAAATAGCTAGTATAAAAATTACCTACTTATTAGGAAGAAGAGAATTCGGTTTAAGAAAAAATAATTTAAAATATATTTTTAATTATAAAGTTTATTTTAAATACATTTAATGAAAGAGAAATACTACCTTTTTTTTGACTACATGTATCTATGCACCAAAATTTAAGTTAGGCCTCCAGTTCACTGCGAATACATTCTAGTACAGTAATTTATCTGCTCTGTGGAACCAATACAATAGATGAGAGATAAACCAGAGACAATTGCTGGGCCAACCGACAATTAGACGTAACGTTGCGGGTCACCGGCCGACATAGACTGTAACATTTACCTAGTTTAGTCGACTTTTATATTATACTAGATGAATCTCCGAGTTCGCAACGTAGAATTAGGTTGTATTCACAGGCCTCAACTTTTCTTCACGTCTGTATATTGCTTTCAATATATAAATTAAATGCTAGAAACAGTTTGTATAGCAAAAAAGGTCGATTTTTGTGTTTTTATTATTAAGACCAGCAAGCAATCTTATAAATGCAGACATTCAGATAAGTACCTTAAATTTTTTAGTCGAGCTATGTAGACGAGGTAGTATTTAGTAGATAGAGGCTGTGAGACGTAAATTACTCGAAACTAGTTTAAAGCGATAAAGTCTAGCTAGTTGATAGAATTATCATTAAATTTTTGAATTTAAATTTTTGAATACTTAATATAATTATTTTTATTTGATACAGTTTTAAGGAATTTTAAAGAATATTTTAAATTTTCTTCATTATACCTATTTCATAGAATCATTCAGTGAAGCTAAAACTTGCGTATAGATCCTTGAAGCAAACGAAGTAGTCCACATGTTACGAGGTTCCTAAATCTGAGCAAAATCCTTAAATAATTGGAGCACACGTTCGAAATACGTATAATTGTTCATTGTTCACTAATTTGTTCGTGTCACAAGGCCCAAGGGAACCAGCGGTCATTAGGAAACAGCAAGTTAATACCAAATTACAACCTGATATTTTGAGCCTTAAGCCTTTGTGATAATGGTTACAGCAGTCGTAAAGATATGGTTTTATAGCTTGTGCAGTGGAAATTTAGAACAATTTATTAAATTTATCAATATATTTTAATAAAAGGTTTAGATTTATAATTTAAATTCACATCTTCGATCCATTTTTACAGTTAATATTGATTTACAAAAGTGATTTAATAAATATGAGCGATTTGAAGATGGGATATAGTAGGTTCACCTTTCGGAATAGCGGAGAAGCTAAGGATAATATCGGGAGTACCACATAACTGGTACCTCTGTTTTGGCTATTACAAGGTTCAGTTATAATTTTTTTAAGTGTTACTCGTAGTTTAGTAGATTACAAAATCTACTAAAATCGACCAAAATGATTTGCTAAATTTTGAAAGATTTGCGAAAGTCCTACAAGCCTATGTATATCGTAAACAAGAATACATAAATATCTACTCGGAGATAAAAAACGTTACACCTGGCTTAATAATTTATACTGTCTGGTCTAAAACTATTTTTCTCACCAAACCGTATAAAAAAGCTTCACCAAGCATAAAATGAGACATTTCTTTTTCTTAAACGAAATGAAAAATATTTTCAAAAGCTTTTCAACTTAAGCTGAAGTATTTAGCACCTTAAGTAAGAAACTCGCTTTAATTTCAGGAAAAATCTTGCAAACGAGTAATGCATTAGCACGTCTCACTTTTTCTTTTTAAGAGCTATGAAACTTTAGACTTAAAATATTTTAAACACGTATGGTTTTAATAAAATAAAATAAAATACGTACGTTTTAATTTTCAAAATATACAAATTAACACACGTTCATATTACATATTATATACATTATTAAAATACTTATTACGGATGCTTGGCCATATAATGAATTTTTTAATTGCAGTACTGTGTTGTAACGTATTTATTTTATTAAAAAACTGTCACGATTTTTTCTACTTACTAACTTGTTACTAAACGAGTGAAATAAAACGATTATATAATATTTAAGCATTTCAACAATTCTATATTTAAAAAATAATATAAACCACACTAAACAAAATATTCGTTCAATGACTTTCCTATTTACTCAAAATATTACCACTACCCAATTACACAGTTTCCCCTTCTTCTAAGAAAGACTATTGAATAATTCCGGCTTGCAGCCAAACCCACCATCTATATTAGCTGTGATTTAATCCCTATTTATTAAGTTAAATCGGAGTGTACACGGTACATATACTAAAATATTTTATTTAAATTTTTTTCTGTCTGTGTGTCTTTCAATTTTATACTTTAACCCCTAATATTTAATAAATACATTTCAGTATACCCAATGGTTATACAGCTAGGCACAATTTATCCGTTCCGTTTTCCGCTAAATTTGCGGCTCCACATTGTAACCGCTTCCAAAGCACTTATCGTAGAGGCAGCGGCGGTAATGAGAACATTGCCTATCATTACCGGCGATGTCATCATATTAGCATAATTAAGGTGTATTATAAAGCCCAAATGTCAAAAGTAAATAAGATGTTAACGAAGTGTAAAGTGGCCTAATATTTAAATTTACCAGCAAGTGGAAATTTGAAAATAGTTTTTTTTTCTTGTTCTTAACACAATACAGATAACGGATAACGTACAAAATCAAAGCAAATGCAGTCCGCGTGAATATATTCTTATGTGTTCACTAACAAACTAAGAAAAGTTTTTAAAACAGTTTTAAGTTTCCTCATCATGGCACCTAGTAATAAAATCATAAATCTTCAAAAGATTATCTAATATACTGACGATTATTCGTCACAAAAAACTAAACAAAATAAGAGCTCAAGTCTCAAGTGCGCTGTTGTTTATCGAGACGTATTTTCTGCACCGACACGATATCTAATTGGTATTGTTGATCGAAGCTTTTCTTAAAACTTGATTTAAAAATGACTATTTCATAGTTATTCTGTTAATCCAGGTAGATAATATATTTTAAATAATAAAATAAATCCAGCCATTCTCGAGATAAGTGAGGCGTTATAAACACGACTTTATTTTATAGTTATAATATACCAATTACTTAATGTAACCAATTTAAAGAAAATAAAAAACTTAATGCTGACAGCACTTTTTAATCTCAAATATGGTATTCTAAAGGTTTTTTAAAAAACTTCGTGCTCGCAAAATTTTTGTTGGGGTCGTAGAGACGGTCGTAGACGCAAAGGTGTCCGTAGAGGCGTAGCAGCGTAGATTTTGACGTAGAGCGTAATGTATGAAATTGACCTTTAGTTTCTCTTCACACAATTCTATGATTTATGATTCCGTTTGCATTGAAATTCTTCAACTATAGTATTATCATAGCATTCACATCCAAGGCATGTGCGCTCCCGAGGGGGCAAGCTCTGATTTATCACCCCCTGGCCACTACTTCGTATTCCTGATTTCACACGTAACCTCTCACTATAGCTTTGTGAATAAATTTAAGGAAATAGTTAAGGAAATACCTATAAATAATCTTAGAAGTTTACTGCATAAAATTACTGTTTTTCAATGACTACTTTTAAATAACGCCAATTATACGTACCGTGGTTTTTTTGAAACAACGATAAATTCTTGAAATCCTGAAACTGCATGATTGCATTGTTCAATTTTATTTAATAAATTATTATTAATATATTGTGAGTAGAAATTTTCGTTCGAGCGAATGAAACGAGATAATAGATGTAAGCTATTATGCGAACACATGTTCCGATAAACGTGACATAATATGAATTAGATCGAATTAGCCCTTAGAAATAATTTCTTCCCTTCTGTACCATATTTGGTCGCAAATCTGAAACATATTGCGCTAAAGGTATGTACATATTGTGTTCGATTCTATGAAAATAATAAATAGTTTCAGAGGATACAGATATCAGATCACCTGCAAAAGAAATACTTATTGAAACAAAAGCAAAAAATGTCTTACTAGGGTTTTAGGATCTTAACTTTTAGAAACAATGAATTAAATTATATTAAAAACTGCGATTGATAATTGTAATGATAGTAATCTAAATATTATCTTTTACGAAAGGAACTAAATAATTCAATTGAGGTGGCCCTGTGGTATATAATTGCTATGGTAAGTTAAATAAGTAAATCTGCAGTTGGTCTCCAATATTTGTCGGAAGCTAGATATTGGGTATTGAACGTCACAATCGCTGACAGTTTATTACAGGGTTGGGAAATAGGCAGGAAATATTTCGTGAATTCATGCAAAATATATAACGGCTGCAACATGCAAACTGACAGAATTATAGACAGAATTTACATTAAAACGATCGTCGTTTAAAATAATTATCGATGGCTATTCATATTTGCGTACTATTAATCTCAATTTCATGTTATAAAAAGCTAGAGCATATCTGCTTACTCCGTAAGACCGGTCACTCACTAGATAGAGATATAAATAAACCGCCCTCTTGAACTATAAATAATTATAGTATATCATCTGAGGTAAACTAGAGATTGAATTTGCTTAATATCTTCAAGAATCTATCTTGTTATACAGCATACGTATATTCAGTTTCTGTTAGATTGTCATTGATTCTTTAATGAAATGGTCAATTGACTAGGACATGCAAAAATTAATTCTTTAGTCAATAGCACAAGATGTCATTTGACTTTTTCGTTATTATAAAACGCCACCGCTCAGTGAACGCTTTCTTAGTACTTAGTTCTTAGTGTGTTCTTAGTCCGAACTTCTTTCTCCAATTTCTCGTTGAGAAGTTATAGTGTTAGTATGACTACAGTCTCTATATTTTCGGTGAAATATATTTAAAAGTTTAACACCGAAATGCTGGTTTCTTTTCATAACCTCCTACAGTTTCCATAGACTTTACTCACGTAGGTAGCAATCTTCTTGAATATACATATCACGTTTGTTAATTAAAAGTCTTGTTTATTAATGTCTGTTTGTAGTCATATGACGACAATATTAGGCATATGGCACGCTCGTAAAGCGTATAAACGTTAAATCTACAAAACCATGAGTCACGCTACAAGGCTTTTAAAATTAGCTCGTTCAAAGGCTGCAGCGGTGTATATTAACGTCAGCTAGGGTAAAATTGTTTTAACCGTGAGTCAGCGTGAAATTTATTAGGTATTTACATTGTACATCACACATTTTAACTACTACGATTTAAACCTACAATTTGTATATTCATATATATATTTAAAAGGATATTGTTGTATTGTAATATTATTAAAAATTATATTGCCTTTTATAAAAAATAGTTACCTATCAAACATCAAATATGTCGATATCTCCCTATGACCAACGACACAAGGAACATTTTTCTGGTTTCTTTCCCACAATTTCTCTGTAAAGTATGTCTCGACGCCAAAGGCTGCACAAAATTTCCATTTTCCACCCGATTTACCACAAATTAATGCCCCGAATCCGTCGACGCCTCACCAATTTATGGGAGGATTTGCATCTAACAAACTTAAAGCTAAGTTTTCTACGCTCGTCCGGTGATTGCAATTTTGTTGAAATTAGCCCAATAATTTTAACAGAATAGTCGAACTAGTGTCGTTTTGTGGACTAAATCAGAACTGGGGATTAGGCAATTAATACGCAAAGTACTTTAAGTTATTTTGGGTAATCCGTGCTGAAAATAAATGATGCCTTCGATTTATCACACATAATCGTGGAGGTACTCTGCTTGTGTAGCAAACAATTCTTAATATTTTTTAAATTAGAATTAATCTCAACCATTCCCTTATCATGAATAAGGCCTGATTTCCTTTTACGCTGTCGTCAGTCGCGTATGTCATGCGTACGAATATACATTGCGTCGGCAACGCGTTTTTTGCTACGCGCCGCGTACGACGAGCGTCGGTCTCGCTCGTCAGCGCCGGGTACGTCGGTACGCTGACGCGCTACAGATACGCTGAGTACGTTCAGTGCGTTGCCGACCGCGCAGCCTATTGTCACGTGTGTGGTACATTTGTTTTGAAAAGACAATGTGCGTTGGAGATATAACGTTCCGAAATATGGAGCAATGTTTTAGGTGATTTTCCAACTTTGATAACAATTCATCATAAGTTTTAACCGACATTCTAAAATAATTAAAGAATTTTTCCTCGTCCGCACGTTTCCAAGTAACGTAGAAAATTCACCATACACCGCTCTTTGAGCAACAAGCGGGTGAATGTGATATCTTTTTCTAAGTGGACGTCTTCTTAGGTTACTTAAGTATGCTGCAGCAACTAAACAATTTATAAATGATTCATTATCAAAACAAATCACAATGCACACGACTGTCCTATATAGCGATTGGTTTTGCATTGAACGGTTCATACGCGACCGACGGTGCGCGCAACCGACGTACGCGACCGCCGTCAGCGTAGAAGGAAATCAGGCCTAAGTGTAGTGCCGCGATAAAAAGAGCATTTGTATAATGATTACTTATTTAATAATGAAATGAGCTATAGCATATTATTTACATTAGTATATGAGTGAGTACTGTTTTGGCATTCCGAAACACTAATACGTAGAATTGAATCTATCGATAAAGAAAATCCTCTCGCTAATCCTGGAGATATAAGGGAACCGTCCAGGCGTTGTTCATTTAACCAGGATTACGTTAAATTCACAACGAAGCTCCCGACGGACACCGAATAATTCCACCGGGATGAATTTTAATTGGGATTTAATTGAAGAATTACGGGATAATTCTTAATAGGAAACTGCGATTTTTGTCGCTTAATTAAATTGGGTGTTCAATTGTTGAAAATTTATTTTTTCGAATAAGAGTTAACTGACAGTGAAAATGTTATTTATGTTCTCTTACGTTTTTATTTACTGTTGTATTATACGAGTACAATTACTAAATATTGAAATAATGAAATGAACATTCTAGCATTTTAATTGTTTAATATCTACAAATATAATATACTTAGTTTTGTAAAGATGGTTTAACATTGTTTCAGTAAAACATATTTAAACCCCAAAAATAATATTATTAATTTATTTTTAAAAAAATTTACATTGAGATAGATTATTACTCTTGGAGTTAATGAATAAAATTTGTATTATGATTTTTTATCTAATTATAATATTAATTTTATATAAAAAATTGGTTTCGTTTTCGGAATTGACACGTAAAAATAAAATGCAATTGGAGTTCCAATCTCCTATTTCGCACTGCATTTACCCCAGAGTAAATCTTAGAGCTACAGCTCCATACCACAATTCGATCTTCTTCCTCGATCTTGTATTTAAATAGCTCACATCAGCTTAAAACCCTTAACAGTTGCTTCAGTGTAACATGACAATAAATACATAGTTTAATACATTGCTTGGTAAGTTCCAATTATTTGCTTATTGACCTAAGTTACACTAAGAAACTACGCAATGAAGTTGCAAAATTTAGAAGATTCAACCGAAGGGGTTAATTACGCCGTCTTGCGACAGGTGAGTGTAAGGTAGGATTACCTTTGATTAGTGATGTTTAGTTTTACGTCTGGCGTTTGCATGACTTCGTAAATGAGAAATCTACTTAAGCCAGATGATGTATATATTATATCCTTGTATAACAGACTTTGGTATCCTCTACTCTGATTACTCCTTGTTTCGGTGATGTGCTTTAATTCGAATATTAATTATATTTCAGATGCAAACTGGAACAAATGAAATTAAATAAGACATTTGATATAAAATCAGTCAAATATTCACAGAATTTATGTTACATTCCAATAGAAATTATGAAATTTATGGGGCTGTTGTGTTTGACACAGAGATCTTCAAATTTTTAAATATTTTCCCAGTTTAAACTGGGAAAATACCTCTAACTAGTAAAGTTTATGAGATTTGACGGACTGACTTGAGCCATTGACTTTACTTGAGCCATTTATCCAATAAAACCGCAGAGTTACTTCTATTTTATGATGCCATCAGATCCCAGACGATATTATTATTAGAAAATATTTTCTTTGATGGGACCACTCAATTTCATTTATTTTTACGATCTTAGAAAATATTTCTTCTTATTCTTCTCATTGATTTTTCTTCCATACGCAAAATTATTAATACACTAACGGCTCGGTATAGCTTCGCAGAAATCCGCTTCCAATGGAAGCCCCCATTCGCTAGCTCTTTTTTTCAACATATTTAACAATCATCGCAATAATTCAACTCATTTACAAATAGATTATATACATAAATCTTTCACTGGAATTTATCTCTTAACTATTGGTGACCCTATTAAATTCAATCAGTAGATTACGAGTTTATCGCAAACAGACAAATGCAACAAAAGACTTGAAGATTACACCGAGGATAATAATATAAGTAAGAAAACTATGCAACTTTTCATCTGTACATACATCAAAGATGTATGCCTCTAGCAAGTAACACGTAATATCTTAAACGACTAAGCTTCCCATTTGAATTAAACTAATTTATAAAAAAATTGGTAGTCTATAAAGTCGGTTTACGGGCGATAATTTTATGTGATAACGTCATAAGAAAACATTGATGAAAAATTGCATGCTTTTATGAATTGAATTATTATCACACGCTTAGGCCGATCGTGCCTCTCTATCGGTTGTTCCGCGCTCTGGCTTGGACGCTCGGCTCAGGCGGAACGTGACACTTTTTCGTGCGTGCAGCCAGCGTTCATCGATTTATAAAACGTTATCACGTCAAAAGTTACACTCCTGGGGTTATTTATTCTGCCCTTAATCAATTACATAAATTAAGAGTGTAACTAAAATCAGCATTCATGTCTTCGTTTCTAACAAATGCAAGAATGAAAGGTGAAACAAGGCCCCAAATGAAGTAATTAAGGGCTCTTCGTTTACATTTATAAGATCTCTTAATGAGGCTTAAATGTATAATTACATGATTGCCTTCTTACCGAAAATAAACCAAAAGTTCATTAGAATTTGCTACAACAATTACCTATTTGGTTCGGTTTATTTTTTATTTTCAATTTTAATTCAATGCGAGATGAAATGTATACATATGATTAAATTTCAAAGACACAATATGAAATCAAAAGTTTATTATAATATTTAACTAATATATTTTTTATTTTTCTTATTTGTTTTTCTCTGTGTTTAGACTCATCAATTCAAATTGTTAAAAAAGATTTTTATTTTAATTAAATAAACCGTAAATCATTGGTTAAATTTAAATTGCAAACATTTCCTCAGTAAAACTTTTTTGTACTTCAAATTCTAAATCTATTAAAAAGGGTCAAACCAATCTCTATTTCCTATTGTAAATGGCCTCCCAAGAGATTTGTTCAGCCTTTGCAAATTTATTATCGCCTGTGAACAAATAAATACCTAAAAACTTGGTTAGTAACCGCCTGGTTGTCTTTATAATCGAAATATATTTTCCCAAGATAGATTTAGAATAGCCATAGTCTTTACAATTACATTTTTTTCATTCTAAGGTTCATTATATAAACGATTAATAAATTGACCGTATATAATATACAAAAAATGTCGTTGTTCGTGTAATTTTTTAAATATTTTTCACTGAAGGGAATGTACAGCAATGCTTGTAATTAAACTATAATCTTGCGCCCTCAACGTTTATAGCCAACCACGAGTATAATTGAATGACCGAAATCGCGAACGAAGAATAAATTCGATGCCTATAAAGATTCACCCAAAAACTCATTGTTCGATTTTGTGGCTCAATTCTTCCTATTACACAATACTGTAACATTATTTATTTAACACGAAAATAAAATCTTTATCTTTATTATTAGTATAAAATCCATAATTGTTAGATACGCAGGGTATAAAATTCATGACCTGCGGGAATCCGGATAATTAAAGTCAGGAAAGGGTATGATATAGAAGATAATTTTAAAAATTAATAAAATAAGTATGTATGTTAGATTGTATGCTTGAAGGAGATTAAATTCGTTCTAAATTTGCAATTTTACAACTTTTTCGCACTTATTATAAAATTTTCCCCGCATTTTTCGTTTCTGCATGTACTAGCCAGGCTGTATTTTGTTTTTAAATATTAAAATTGCGTAAATAAAAATCCTAATTACTAATTCATGATGTATTTGAAAGAAGACGTCAGTGTCTTATTTTTCACATAGTATATAATTAGTTGAAATAGTAATATTTAAAAAAATTCTATACACAGGAAAAAACTAAAAGTTGGTACCATTATTAAAAATACTGAGTTTTTTCGCTCAAAGAAGAGAATTTTTCATCCCGTGAACATGGTATTAAAATTACGTAACTGTCTAATGTGAAGTCATTTTTAACGTTAAATGAGCTCGGTGTTAACGTAATGGAGGATCTGACGGAGGTAATTGATTCTGAATTAATTTTGGTCACTAATAAAAGCCCTACATTAATCGCACTCGTAATCTAAGACGCGTCGTAAATATTTTTAATGTTTCTTTTATTTCGGTTGTTTGTTCCCAAATTATCTGAGTTATCTAGACTGAAGGAATTTTAATATAGATTATTGTTAGTTAACTTAACATCTTCTACAGCTGAAATGGACATTGAATGCAACTGGTACCGCACAAAAGAGCTTACCTACTATTTAATTAAGTTACTAGTCACTGGTAGTAAAGTTAAAAGTTAACGTTAAGCTTTTAACTACTAATTTAACCACTTTGCTCAAAATCTTCACGTTACGGCTATAAATGAAGTGTGCTATTTAATAGAGACGTAATTTGGGCTTATTTATGGCTACAACGGTCTATTATTAAGGGCAGAGATTGGACAGGGGATTCATTTTCAGCCTGTTATCTCGGAATAGGCTGTGATTCCCTCTAAAAAACCTCTCCCACGCTTTTATCTTGACTTTAAGTGATAAGTATTTATTGCCTCAGGGCCCATGGGAGGTTTAAATGTAGAAGAATGTCCAACATTTAAGAGAATCCTGACATTCACAAATGTATCAGTTCCGGCGTGCGTAATTGTTGTGTGTAGGGAATTTAGTGTATAAGGTTTTAGAATATTATTAGAAAGTATGTCATACATCACTAAACATTGAAGCCTTTTTTAATTTTGCTTGGGAGACAAGATTAACCTGAACTGGGAGGTGCCTGGCCAAGCAGCCAGCGTTAATATTTAATGCATATTGCGCTCAATATTGAGTTTCAACCCCGAAGAAAAAGAAATATCTTTCAACAGAAACTGCTTATCCGACTGGATAGTCAAAGAAAGCTCATTATCTAAAACAGACGTAGAACTATATCTGTCTCAGGCCAATTACAAGTTTTGGGATTTGGCTTTATTAAAAGAAATAAAAAAATCTTATACTATGTTATTGTATTATATTTTAATTTTTTTTTAAATGTACTTATACCTACAGTTTGAAATCTTTAGCACAAGTTTCAAAAATCAATGCTTGATTTTAATTTATACGTCCACCCATTGTTTTGATATAAAAACACCAATATCCAGGTCTGTGACATAGATGTACCAGAAACCCAGTTACACTAAAGGCTGTCTACACACTAACCACTTCATTAAGATACGTGGTTCCGCATAATCGTAGATGCATTCACAGCCATTTAGCAAACCGCTTGCACACGGATGGGATAATCCTGAAACTGAATCATCCTATTGCCTGATATAGTATTTGATTTTAAATTCAATTCACAACTGATGGGAATGTGGTGTCCACAATACGGTATGGTAAGTTTCTTTTAAAAAATAGGAGTTCATTTAATTAGATCAGTAATCCACACGAAATGGTGGGCATAGCTAGATATGAATGTATTCATTTTTATTTCGTATTTCATCAAGAAGAAGGTTACAAAATTCTTATTTTAATCCTTAAAAACAGTTTTGAAGTCGAAATTTCAACGAGTAGGTATCTATTATAATATACATATAATATAGTCTCATCAGTTACTAGTTAATTATCTGGTTAATTGCGAATATGGCAATTCCATCTGTAATTCAATAATATTATAAATACATATTTATATTTTTTTCGCATCAACTTCATATATCTTGTTAATTAATAAAAAACTAATGTTAACTTAATTTGTCTAACCGTGTAATTATTAAATTGCAATTCATATCTGATATTAAAGCATATATATTTCTCAAATAAAAGACCATTTTAAAATAATTAATTACTATTCCATTTTTAACAAATTATCAATTATTTGTTAAACGCTATATGAATTTTTAAAATTACATAAAAATATCCAAAAAACGATATTTACAATGAATGCCTTATGCTGATATAAGCTCATATAGATTACTGAATGAGGTTCTCCAATACGATATGAGTTAATGAAAGGTTGTTAAACTATCAACTGCCATACAAGTAAGGTGAGGTTACAAAACAAGCTATTTGACTTGCATTTATTATTATTAAATAAAATGGAAAGCGTTGTTTACACAAACATAAAAACGACAGAGAATTTTTGTTGATACAATTACAACAAAGACACACGAAAATCCGTGCTGTAGATTTTATTTTATAGCGGACAGCAGACGCGGCTAGGAAATTACTTTTATAATTAGCATTACTTTGTGGTTAATTACTTCATTATATTAAGCTTTGTTTGATATATCGTCTTGTGAATAAAATTTAATGATTATTCAGCTTAATTTGCTTTTTTCGTGGCCACAATGCAGTTTTATTGAGTTATTTGTAATACTATATTGATACTTCTGTCGAACTGCTGATTTTACACCGTTCAGAAACACTACATGTTTATGATTTAAACCATTATTTTACTTTTAATGTTGTTAAAGCAATAAAAATAAGTATTTATTTCTATTAATTATTATTTTTTTAGTTTTAATCTACTCAGTAACTTGTATAATCTCTAAAATAAACTTTAAAAAAAATAGTTAATATTTTTTCCTGTTTTAGTTGGGATCTTTTGTAGAGCCTTCCATATCTAATTATTTTATTTTAACAACCAAGATCAATAATTTCCTCGGGTATTGAAGTTAACGCGCTACATGAATTGAGTCAAATGCTACTAAATTGATCTACGGAGGCAGTCATATACGCCCGTCCATGAGCCATACATGAAACATTCAGATATTCACAAAACTACATCATAATATAATTCTAATGAGGAAAAGTTGTTATTTACTTAAACCTCTTTACTTGTTCTAATACTATTCATATTGATATTAAGTAAAACGTTCTAACTTTGCTTTCATTGCATATGATGTTGAAGTGGGAATGTAGGAACTAGGAATTCTAATGTAGGTAATTAATCTGAAATTCAGAGCGCAAAGCGAACATTTACGTTTATAAAAAACGTAATTATGTAGGTGTTATATTATGTTTTTCATTTTAAGTTCAAAAGTTAAAAAATAGATTACAATCTAATTCGTTCGTTCACGATTCATTAATTTTTTTTCAATAAATCTGGATGTTTAATTAAATGTAGTCTTGTCTAATTAGATCCATTATTATTTATGTCGATTGAAATAATTATATCTTTATTTTAGCACATACTTAATGTGAATTTAAACGTTTATACGCGTCGGTCAAGGAAGATGATTACTCTGAAACCTTTTAACGCTTAAACCTATACAATATTTAGTAAATCGAAAAGGTTTCCAATGTAGGACGGGTAAAACTAGCAGAATAGCAGTTCTTTAAAGTGACTTTAATTCAAACTTCGGTATAAAGTTGAAGTTTTAACTGAAATCTTTTTACCGTAGGTACGCTGTGATTCCGGCAAACAAGTCACCAGAACACCATGAAACATCGTTGTTATTGCCGCCCTTTAGATTTCTCTTTAGATCTTTTAGTTTAAAGTCAGTGAAAAATCTAGCTTAGAACTAAAATTTTACGGTAATTCTCACACATTAACACTAATTCCACGCACACAAGCATACATGTTTATTCCTTAAAAGCTTCAATAATTTTTACATTATGAAATTAAACCTTATATGGTTGAAATAAGAGCTCTATAAAGTGCAAATAGATAGATTGTTTTAATAATCACAGTTTCAGGATTCCGAGCACGACACCACTTCGCCAGGAAAATTAAGGCGCAGAAACACTGTATTACTAGATGAATAGAGGAATTTTAATATGTATTTACTACATTCATTGAAATGCTGGAATATGTACTATTTAATATAAATATTTTAAAATATATGAAAACTTTGCTCCAATATAGTATACTTATTTACCATGACTTTGGTAAAAACACCTTGTTTTTGGCCCTATTATACACATTTAATTTACATATTTTCTCCATGGAGCAAACATAAACTTCGCAGATATACGAGTACATACCGAGTACATAATAATTAGATAAAAATATTGAATTTTAATAAATATTGTTGCTTAAACATAGTGGATGAGCACCTTTAAGTCGCAAAAAGTGGGGGTCACGGCTTCAGCTAATGAGCAGCGTTACTGAAACGGACTTGCTCTTATTTCCCGAATGTTTCTCGTGATACACTCGTTATTAACCGTAAGGATCACTAACTTTGTCGACGGTACTTTTTATATGTTTGCTATGAGTTTGATTGCTATTAATGGAAATAAAAAATGTTGCTTTGACTATAAAACCTAATCACTCAACTAAGTAGCTTTAGTCCTTACCTAAGGAATTCGTCTGCATAGTCCGAATTTAATTTCTTTAACAACCTTCTACCCCCTTTATAAAACTAGAAATTAATAAGTATCGTACCAAACAATATTATATTTTATAATTTTTTTTTTTTTTACTCAATTTGTTTTAGTAATGTGGTTATAGAAACTTCAAGATTTTCTCATTATATTTGAGCTGATTTACAAATGTTTATATGATGATGTTTAATATTTTACTATAATGTATGTTCAATCTTTCATTAAAATCTACTTAAACATGTATAAGACAATATGTTAAGTCTTACGTAAGTACTTTGAAGCTTGCCTTAGATAATAAATGTAATAATAATTTGAAATAGCGCCATCTCTCAAAATATTAAAGAACTATAGAAATAGTTTGTGTTTGAACTTGGGGCATTCAATATTCGGCGATACAGCTTATTAAATATTTTTCTTGATGTCACTAAAATTTAAAAAATACACGCAACAGTAGAACCCAATAATATATTAACGGGTTGCACTACTTACTTCATTTTATAACACCTAATTCATACTTAATTTTCATCGACATTGCATGTCAGGGAATGATGTTGTTTTTTTTAATGGAATGGTAACAGTCAGGAAGCTTTTCTACACCAAACTTATATTGATAACCTGCTCATTTACCATGATATGACTATACTGATAAAAGTAACAATATTCACACAAAAATCAATTAAAATCTACCATAACTATATAATAATATAATACTTATACAATATTCTATTCATAGATCCTCTGGTAAATATTTTGTAAAAATTATAATGTGATAAATCCAGAGAAGCTAATCCGATTATGTATTATATAATTCCAGATAATTATTATTCATATCAGTTAATAACAATGTATTTAGGCCACATACAATTAATTAAATAACAAAAATGTTGCGGTTTTTCGTGCTGTTCTGTTGTATTAAGATTGGGTTTGGAGGACCATCTCCAAACACTGACTTTACTGAGGAATTCGTGAAAGGCACCAATTTTGAGCCGAAAATATCAGATAATATAATAGAGGATAGTCTACTTGATGTGGTATGTATTTTCTAACATTACAATATTTTGATATTCAGAAGTTATACTTATGTTTTAAATTTTTCTACAAGATACTTCAAAAAAATTGACATTTTCAAGCAATCGAATGTAAAAATATATTCGTGATAATTAAAGTTAAGTTAGAAATTAGTAGAACTTACTTATAACGTGAAAAACTAAAAGTTACAAAGAATTTACATTATAATTGAATCTAATATTAATTATCAGTAATTATATTCCGAAATAATTTCAATCGGTATTCATTGTTCAAAAATCAAACTCACTGATGCATTAAAATTTATTCTTAAAACAACACTTGCTGTCTTATATTTAATTATTATATTATAATAAAAAATAATCTATAAGAATCTATGACACATTTTTCAAATTAGAAAAAATCCGTAGTTTTTCCTACTTCAAAAAGGGGGTTTTTCAAATCAGATATATATATGTTTTTTTGTTAATAGTGAATACAGAATTATTTTAAACAATACAGATGATAACTGGTGTATTTGCTTACGCAGGAAGGTTTAATCAAGAAATACGGTTATCCCTTTGAAGATCATAATGTAATAACTCAAGATGGTTACATCCTAGGCTTACATAGAATTCCTCACGGGCGGGACCAAAACAACGCCCCTGGCAAACGGCCTGCAGTGTTAGTAATGCACGGCATTTTGTCTTCCTCTGCTGATTTTATAGTAATGGGACCTGGTACAGCTTTAGGTGAGACTAAATGTATAAAGCTTACTAATTTACTGAGGTACTTATTGATACTAAACTCATTCGTCGACTTGCTATGTAATTTTTAGCAGGCGCTTGTTTGTTACGTTTTAATTTACAGTAAACATAGGTTAGATAATACAAACCTTGATCATCATCATCATCAAAAATTACTAATTTATTTCTCTATTGTTGGCATTGCTTTTAGGCTATATCCTCGCGGAAGCGGGTTACGATGTTTGGCTTGGTAACGCCCGAGGCAATTACTACTCCCGCCACCACCGAACATTAAATCCTAACGACGGCAAAGGTAATTTCTGGGACTTCTCCTGGGATGAAATAGGAAACTTGGATCTGCCTGCAATGATTGACTATATCCTGGAACAAACTGGCCAAAACAAACTACACTACATTGGCATGTCTCAGGGAACAACTGTCTTTTTTGTGATGGGATCTCTTCGACCTGATTACAATAACAAAATCATTACTATGCAGGCTTTAGGACCTGTAGCGTATTTGGCACATAACAAGAACCCGTTGTTTCTGTTGTTGGCACCACATCGAAAGACTATAGAAGTAAGTTCTTGCAATTATTCGTTATCGCTTTGTATATTGTAATAGTATTCATGAGGTAAATTCAATATTTTCTGCTGATAAGTTACATAAATAATTATTTTGTTTTTAGTTAACGAATTCTGGAGCTACGAAAACAACTACAAGTAAAAATGACTTTCATATTTCAGGCTTTGGCTGGAGAACTAGGGCTTAAAGAGGTATTTCCGAAGAGTCCTTTATTCAGATGGGCGGGACTCAACCTGTGTGCCGATGGAAAGCCGGTGCAGCCTCTTTGCAGTGCTCTAGTCTTCGCTTTTGCTGGATGGAATCCATACCAACACAACGCCGTAAGTATTTGATTATCTTATTTTTTGTAAACTCTACACGAATAAATATGTTGCTGCTAGTTGTGGCTTGTCGCTACACCGTAAAAAATATTGCAACACGTTCTTTTATTTCACAATTTTCAAATACTCATTGACATGTATAAGGGTTGACATTCAAATTCATACGAAAATAGATACATAATAATTAGTACTTACCTGGTATGAGTTTCTTTCAGTGTGTTTTTCAGCAACTATATTATAAATAAATAAACTTTGAGTGTCTATTTGTAATATTAAAATAACCGCTTTTTACTAAATGCATCTGGATGTATACACGGTACATATACCAAAATAACATTTGTTAATATTAGCTAATCTTTGAAAGTGCTGGACTGATTTTGACGAGACTTTCACTAGCAGAGAGCAGATTTAATAAGGAGTAACTTCGACTACTTTTATTATAGTTTCATTTATTTAAATTAATGCGGGTGAAACCGCGGGGCACAGCTAGTTTACTCTTAGATATATATTATTTACTGTGTTGTCTATCAATTAAATTATTTCTTATGTTTATCCTCTAGACCATGTTTCCTGTCAAGTTGGGTCACGCACCAGCAGGTCTGGCCATACGTCAACTAGCTCACTACGGCCAGAACATTGTGGAAAAAACCTTCCAGCGATATGATCATGGATATTTAGGTAACCTAATATGGTACGGCAGAGGAACGCCGCCCAATTATAATCTATCACAACTGAAAGCCGCGGTTTACCTCCATTATAGCCTACGAGATCCCTTTGTTGAACTTGAAGATTTGGAAAGATTATATAAAGAACTGGGAGGACCAGTGACGAAGGTTTTAGTACCAGAACCAACATTCAGCCATGTGGACTTCGTGTGGGGTCAACACGCAAAAGAAGTTGTATATGATAAAGTTATTGAGATTATGAAATCCTATGACAATTAATATTAAATATTATATTCTCACAAATAAATTTTATTTATTTATTGCATGGAGCTGTTTTATTTAACTTGAACTGTGAAGATTAACAGTTAATGATAATGGCCTATGAGCTATGAGCTTCTTCAATTCATAAGTGGAGTTTCATAAACTGCATTACATTTCAGATTTCTAGGAAATGGCTGCTACTTTGCCTTACCTACCATGTTATAATTTTCTGCCAAGAAAGATTTATATGAGATAATTTTAAATCTATCTTGGTATGAAGATATTATTTCTGGTTAAGATTTTATAATGTTGAAATAATCAGTTTTAGTAAATACTTGCTTACCTGTACGCTAAATGTAAAAAAACAAACGTACAGTCCAAGATTATTGTTTGAAAAATCTTTCTTTGAATATAACAAACATAATTAATGAAATATTCATTATGTACAAATTCTTAATAATCATAAATCTTTTGATTTACGATTATTAAAGTAATCATTGATATATCCTGATATAATACGGTAGATAATAAACGCGACAGTAGAAGTCAATAATGTATTATTGGGTTCCACTACTTACTACTACATTTATAACACCTAATTTATAATAAATTTTTATCGACATTGCATTTCAGGGAATGGTGTTGGTTTTCTTTAATGGAATAGTAACAGTCAGGAAGCTTTTCTACACCAAACTTATATTAATACCCTGCTCATTTACCATGATAGAACTTTACTGGCAAAAGTAACAATATTCATACAAAAATCAAAATCTATCCTGTAACTGTCATTACTAAATCTTAATATATATAAATCTCGTGTCACAATGTTTGTCCTCAATGGACTCCTAAACTACTCAACCGATTTTAATCAAATTTGCACACCATGTGCAGTTCGATCCAACTTGAGAGATAGGATAGTTTAAATCTCAAATTATAGTCGCAATTTTAATTTATTGCAAATTCGTTTCCTCATACATTTTCTATGGAATGACGTTTTAGGTGACACGTTATTATTCGGCACTCTGAAGCGATACGAAGTTCGCGGGGTCAGCTAGTCTTATATAATACTAGCGACCCGCCTCGGCTTTTCACGAGTATATTATACATATAAACCTTCCTCTTTAATCACTCTCTCTATTAAAAAAAACCGAATCAAAATCCGTTGCGAAGTTTTAAAGATTTTAAAGCATACAAACTTACACTTACACTGACCGCCTCCTTGGTCTAGTGGTAAGCGCATAAGCGTTACAACCGAGAGGTCCTGGGTTCGATTCCCGGTGGAGATAAAAAAAAAACTCGGTCTGGCAGGGCATAGAAAGCTGATCACCTACTTGCCCCTAAAGAAAAAATCGATCAGTGAAACAGATGTGAAATGCATCTGCCCCATACCCCACTAGGGAACACGGGACTTCACTTTTTTTTACACAAAGCATACAAAGGGCTATATAATAGGACAGAGAAAGCGACTTTGTTTTATACTATGTAAAGTGAAGTCCCGTGTCCCCTAGTGGGCTATGGGGCAGATGTATTTCACATCTGTTTCACTGATCGATTTTTTTTTATGGGCAAGTAGGTGATCAGTCTTCCATACCCAACCAGACCGAGTTTTTTTTTTACTCCACCGGGAATCGAACCCAGGACCTCTCGGTTGTAACGCTTACGCGCTTTACCATTAGACCAAAGAGGTTTTATACTATGTAGTGATTCTATAATGTCTTAGGTTCTCTGGTAAGTATTTTGGGAAAATATCATGATAAATCCGGAAAAGCTAATCGGCTTATGTATTATATAATTCCAGATAATAATTATTCATATCAGTTAATAACAATTTATATATACCACATACCATTAATTAAATAACAAAAATGTTGAGGTTTTTCGTGCTGTTTTGTTGTATTAAGATCGGGTTTGGAGGACCATTTCCAAACACCGATTTTACTGAAGAATTCGATAAAGGCACCAATTTCGAGCCGAAAATATCAGATAATATAATAGAGGATAGTCTACTTGATGTGGTATGTTTTTTCTAACATAACAATATTTTGATATTCAGAAGTATTGCCTTACCTTTTAAATTTTTCTACTGGATATTTCATAAATATTGTTATTTTCAAGCAATCTAATTTATAAAATATATTCATGTTAATTAAAGTGAGAAAGTAGTAGAACTTATAACGTGAAAACTTACAAGTTACAAAGAATTTACATAATAATTGAATCTAGTCATAATTATCAGTAATTATATTTCGAAATAGTTTCAATAGGTATTCATTATTCAAAAATCAAATTTACTGATGCATTAAAATTTATTCTTAAAAAAACACTTGCTCCCTTATAATTATAATAAAGAATAATCTATGAGATTCTATGACACATTTTTTTAAATATCAAAAACTCCGTAGTTTTTTCTACTTCAAACAGGAGGTTTTCAAATTAGATATAGATATGTTTTTTTGTTTATTTGCTACGCAAATTTGGAGTGAATACAGAATTATTTTAAACAATACAGATGATTGCTTACGCAGGAAGGTTTAATCAAGAAATACGGTTATCCCTTTGAAGATCATAATGTGATAACTCAAGATGGTTACATCCTAGGCTTACATAGAATTCCTCACGGGCGGGACCAAAACAACGCCCCTGGCAAACGGCCAGCAGTGTTAGTAATGCACGGCATTTTCTCTTCCTCTGCTGATTTTATATTAATGGGACCTGGTACAGCTTTAGGTGAGACTAAATGTATAAAGCTTACTAATTTACTTAAGTATTGATACTAAACTCATTCGTCGTCTTGCTATGTAATTTTTAGCAGGCGCTTGTTTGTTACGTTTTAATTTACTGTAAACATAGGTTAGATTATACAAACCTTGATCATCATCATCATCACCAAAAGACAAAAATTACTAATTTATTTATCTATATTGGTGGCATTGCTTTTAGGCTATATCCTCGCGGAAGCGGGTTACGATGTTTGGCTTGGTAACGCCCGAGGCAATTACTACTCCCGCCACCACCGAACATTAAACCCTAACGACGGCAAAGGCAATTTCTGGGACTTCTCCTGGGATGAAATAGGAAATAGGGATCTGCCTGCAATGATTGACTATATCCTGGAACAAACTGGCCAAAACAAACTACACTACATTGGCATGTCTCAGGGAACAACTGTCTTTTTTGTGATGGGATCTCTTCGACCTGATTACAATAACAAAATCATTACTATGCAGGCTTTAGGACCTGTAGCGTATTTGGCACATAACAAGAACCCGTTGTTTCTGTTGTTGGCACCACATCGAAAGACTATAGAAGTAAGTTCTTGTAATTATTCGTTATCGCTTTGTATATTGTAATAGTATTCATGGGGTAAATTCAATATTTTCTGCTGATAAGTTACATAAAAAACATGGAATTGCTAAACCATTATTTTGATTTTAGTTAACGAATTCTGCTGCTACGAAAACAACCACAATTAAAAATGACTTTCATATTTCAGGATTTGGCTGGAGAACTAGGCCTTAAAGAGATATTTCCGAAGAGTCCTTTATTCAGATGGGCGGGACTCAACCTGTGCGCCGATGGGAAGCCGTTGCAGCCTCTTTGCAGTGCTCTAATCTTCGCTTTAGCTGGATGGAATCCATACCAACACAACGCCGTAAGTATTTGATTATCTTATTGTTTGTAAACTCTTCACGAATAAAGATGTTGCTGCTAGTTGTGGCTTGTCGCTACACAGAAATAAATATTGTAACACGTTGTTTTATTTCACAAATTTCAAATACTCATTGACATGTATAAGGTTTCATTCATATTAATACGATTCGATAGGTATTAGTTATCTATACAGATAAATAAAACACATTTATTGTGTGGTCTATCAATTAAATTATACCTTATGTTTTTTCTTTAGACTATGTTTCCTGTCAAGTTAGGTCACACGCCAGCAGGTCTGGCCATACGTCAACTAGCTCACTACGGCCAGAACATTGTGGAAAAAACCTTCCAGCGATATGATCATCGATATTTCGGTAACCTAATATGGTACGGCAGAGGAACGCCGCCCAATTATAATCTATCACAACTGAAAGCCGCGGTTTATCTCCATTATTGCCAACGAGATCCCTTTGTAGAACTTGAAGATTTGGAAAGATTATATAAAGAACTGGGAGGACCAGTGACGAAGGTTTTAGTACCAGAACCAACATTCAGCCATGTGGATTTCATGTGGGGTCAACACGCAAAAGAAGTTGTATATGATAAAGTTATTGAGATTATGAAATCCTATGACAATTAATATTAAATATTATATTCTCATAAATAAATTTGAAATAATTATTGAATGAGTTGTTTTATTTTACTTGCACTGTAAAGATTAATGGTTAATGGCCCAAGAGGTATGAGCTTCTTCATATCATAAGCGGAGTTTCATAAACCGCATTAAATGAAAGTCAACTTTCATCAAAAACTATGATTCAAAAAACTATTGATATTTATTTAATTATTGACTTTGTACATACAGCAATTTGAATTTAATACTTTGTTTTTCGTGGAAAAGTCGCGAACATAAGTCTTAATATACACTATTTCCCTTTACCCCATTCAGTTAGACAAGAGAAATCAAGACTTAATAAAACTACGAATTTTTTTATAAAACCTATTCAACAAAGATTAAAGTAACAGTTAACATAAGTCGCAAAAGACTAGCTTTTCTATAAAAGTTCTGCATAATATTCCTGACTTAGACAAGACAGGTTGCTAGTTCTAGCCAGGCGTTGCCAACACTTAGAAATGTAGTCCTTTACTAGACGAGTTAAATTTAACACAGATGATAATATTGATGTAAGGTAAATATAACCTTCATTTTATAATAAGGCTAAATAGGCTTTATAATAAGAGAATATACCTCAACATCAACTTCAAAACCACATCTTTTCTATGTCTGGATTTTCATAGTTAGTTTATTTTAAATATCGTTCAAATAAAAAAAAATTGTCGATAATATTTGAATTTCTTAAATAAAATCTCATTTTATACGCTTTAGAGAAATTCTATGACTTAATATTATCTAACATTGATTGAACACAGCTGTCTCAGTTCACATCGGTTCAATCAACCCTTTCTTCCAGATCGCAGCCAGTCTGAGCATTACTTTCCACTCAAACACACACATTTAAGGTATGCATTTTTTTTCGGTTTATAAATTAATTAAAAACGTTTCGTTAAACATCTAATATCACCAATATTTACTTATGGAGCAATTTTTTCGAACCTTAGAGAACTGTTAAATATTTTGCAAAACTATAATGACATGTAATGCAGGAAATTTTTTCACTGAAAATAAGTTAGGAAATAACTTTTATTTATTTTCAGATGCACTGTTTCATTTGCTTTGCTTACGTAATTATAATATGCACCGCTCGTCCACCGAAAGATCTCGAAACTCCAAACCAACATAGACGATCGCTATTCCATGACGTAATAGAATCACTCCGCATCAGAGCCCAATTACCAGAAGAGTTCTCAGAGGTAGAAAATCATCTCAAACAGAGCTATGAAAATTATAATTACGAAAATGATCTCACTTTACCAAATGATTTCGATTTCATACCAAGAAGAAATGACAGAGTTGAGATGCCGACATTAAAATATCGTTTCCCTAAAAACTTAGACATCAATCATACAAAAAGCGATGAAAGTCAAAAAGAAGAAATAATTCTATACATAAACGCACCTGAAGAAAGTGAAACTACTACTATTAAACCAAATAAGATAAAACGCCCCAGGCCATCTATCAAAAATAAAATCAAAACAAAAGAAAGTCAAGAACCAGTTACGCCAGAAGAAAAACCAGTAACAAATTCTTTGTCTGGTCAAAGTCAAATTGGTAATCGTGACTCGCAAACAGTGGTCAAACCAACTGTGATTGTTAATTTCAGAGGATCGGTTAGTAACAGAGAGAGTGACATACGCTTAGAAAGACGTAAAAATATAACCAAAAGTGAAACTATACCACAAAATATTTTTAACATCAATCAGGAGATTAAATTAGAAAGAGTTGATCCGAGTTTAGGAAGAACTGGAGGACGAAAAGGATTACCGAACAAAGTGTTGCAGGATGTAAAAATAGTGTCAGATGATAAAGCGAAAGTCGAAGAAGATATTATGATGATGTGCGAATCAAATTCGCGGAAGGATGATGATAATAGAAACGGGAGGCATCTTTTACAAATTCTACTCACAGTCTAAAACCATTATTTTTAAAGTCTTATATAATTTTTAAGTGAAAAAAAGTGAGGAGAAATTAATATGTTTTTAAACTAGGAAATAAGAGAATTAGTTAGTTGGTACTACGGTTAACTACAACAACTCAATATTATACATAATTAAAAGTTTTCTTTAAGTCTCTATTTTATTCTATAATTTTACACTAACTAATCAAATTACAAATCTTTCTTTAAAAAAATATGAATTTCCGTAAGGGTTACGGAAATTCACATTTTTTTTTTGCAAAAAAGTTTATGTATCTGTTTCACTGATAATTTTATTTAGTGGTACGTAAGTGATCAGCCTTCTGTGCCTACCCAACCGAAACATTCATTGCTTTCCTCGGAATCGAACCCAGGACGGTACAATACTCAGACGAGTAAACAACTTATTTTCACTCATATCTCTTGTAATTGTAATTTATACGTTTTGTATTGGTAAATCATTTTTGTATGAAATCCGTGTAACCCTTAAAATTAAGGGTAAGGATTTCGTAGCAAAATTTTGCTGCACTTGTTTCTAATAAACAAAGATAATTCTGCATTCCTGAAATGTAGATACATTCCCTCAATCAGCAATAATTCTTTATTTTAGAAATTGGTCCGACTTCATTACGTGATAAAATTATCAAATTATAGGTATAACATTTAAACAAAAACATGACTCCAAGGTAAATATGCTAATTCTAAATAAGAAGCACAAAATGATTTGAACGCGAAATGCGAATAACGGTGTTTCTTTTATGACCTGTTTGTATCATTTCTAGAAACAAAATATCATCCATAATACCTACAGACTGATCAGATTACTATTGTAATCTTTTTATCTTACAAAAAAATCAATCTTTGAATATATTTCATTATATATTCTTTTATTGAATGTATTCAATTATGCATAATATTGTGTAAAACAATGTCAGTTTATTTAAAATATTTATAACTTAATAACGTATGTACCGATTTTGATGATCTCTAATGTGTTGAGTTCGTTTAACCCTAATATAGCAGAATTACTTTTAAAATATAGAAAAATCACTCAAATGTATTTATGAAGCAAATTTGTTTCCTCATACATTTTCTATGGAATAACGTTTTAGATGACACGTGACTTTTAACTTAGAAGCAATACTAATGTTTTTCGCAGAGTCAGTTAGTATTTTATAAAAGATTGTTAGATTAGAAACTAAAATGATAATGAAACTTTTTTATTTTATTATATTATTGTTTGTTGCTTATCAGTTTAAGCTGAAACCGGATATTAAAATATAATTTATACCATAACCAGATTTTTTCGTAAGGCGGCTTTTTCATATCAAACCATTGAAGTTATTTATGTACATACATAATTTTAATGAACCCAAACTTCTTAAGTATATAAAATCCAATCAACTGTCATAAAATAGAACCTTAGAACCGTTAACTCGTCAATATTAATCATAGAACCTGTTACTTTTTTAATAATGATCTCGTTTTGTCATAAAATTTATTGCTTCATAATTATTATCCTCACTATTTTTTCAAAGAAAACGAGAAATTCACGAATTTATCGATATTTTTATTTTACTAAAAGTCATAAATAAGAATTAAGAACTGTTTAACTTCACGTCAGCTACCTACTTAATTTTTATATTTTTAGTGGAGCGCCGTAAGGTTTATACTTCGGAATCCAGGGCCAGCCAATGAACCTTTATGAAGCCTTCTATAGAATAATTTTTAAAAAAATATTTGCACGATCTCATTTTTTAACATAGTAACAAATAATATCGTAAATTGAAGTAGGAACAAATTCATAATAGCAAACTGGTACGTATTAAGTTACTTTTACCCACGGGGAAAAGGGGAGAGTTATAAGTTTAATATGTCTGTTTGTGGCATTGTGGCTCTAAATAAAGTAGAGCGCCATAAAGAAAAATCATAATTTCAAGCACATTCATTAACTGGCTTTGGATTTAGAGATTTTAAGATCTTTATTTTTTACGACCGTCTAACATACATATATAATATATTTTTAAAATAGATATACTTAAAGTCGAATCTATCTCTTAGTCTTTAGCTGCAAAAAGTGATTTTGCGGCTTTCATTACATAAGGCGCTAATTTTCATCTATTCAATATTATTTCGTGCATATAACAGGCATAATAAGTCAAATTAAGTGAAGCCCCTAAGAAAATCTATCTAAATAACAAACATAAATCCCATATAGTCAATATTGTATATTAGAAGTGAATTTACGGCTATTTTACCTTAAAAGCGAAAAATAATGGAACGATCCATAAATAAGGCAGACACGTTACTGAGCCTGTTTTGTTAGTATTTTTTAGTAATTGGGGCGTTGGAATATACTTTCTAAAATAAAAATATTTTTATTGTTTGCTCTGTGTTACCAAATGAGCTGCGGAGGCAGCGATCGCCTATTTCATTTATTAAGAACTAGCGACTTGCCCTGGCTTTGCACGGGTATAAAACATATATAAAAACTTTCCTCTTCAATCACTCTATCTAGTAAAAAACCGCATCAAAATCCGTTGCGTAGTTTTAAAGATTTAAGCATACAAAGGGATATAAGGACAGAAAAACGACTTTGTTTTATACTATGTAGTGAAGATATATTAACTATAAGGACTAATCTTCTGATTAAATTGAAAGTATCATGAAAGAATTGTGAAACTTGTACTTCATCGATTTTCAAAATCACGCCTTGACTTCTTACTCAATTTAAAACTTACTAATAATAAAAGCTCTCTGTAGATAAAACTTAAGATTTTCA
Source organism: Aporia crataegi (assembly GCA_912999735.1). Classification (NCBI taxonomy): domain Eukaryota; kingdom Metazoa; phylum Arthropoda; class Insecta; order Lepidoptera; family Pieridae; genus Aporia; species Aporia crataegi. The sequence continues at coordinate 3,663,351 of OU538742.1, forward strand.
AACGTATGTACTTATTGAATACAAGTTTAAATCGTTGGGATGATAACTGATTAGCAGACAACTTTCACATTGTGGGTTCATAGCCAATTACTATGGTTACTCGAACGAACGGATTCGAATGTTATTAAAAAGTGGAAAATGGAAATAATTAAATAATATATATAGATATAGTATATGTATAATAGAATTGTGGTCGAATTTCGTCCAATGAGCGACCATTAGTAAATATATAGTGAATAATATTATGTAATCCATGTGCATTTTACTTTTTATGTAAGGCAATTTTGAATAAAATATATTTCCACGGATGGTCACATAATTTTTATACATCTGAGTAGTTCATGTATTTTATATCATATGTATTCTTTTTAATTTAATGAATGTTTACCTAAAAAATACAATTTTATCATGACGGATATGAATTTAAAAATATATGAAATACGTAACTCTCGATCTTAAAACTTCAAACCAGTAGTTGGTACTTCGAGCAAAGCAAAAAGCTGTCGCGAATTGACCAACTTGAAACTTGATTGTGGTTCGTGTTGATGTACGGACGTACAAACAAAACTTGAAAATGACGCAGAAATATTCATTTTTCTTTGTGGTAAGTAAAGTTTATATTTTTAATTAGTATCGTGCACATGATTTATTATTTTTTATTAAATTGGTTTAATTATTTTTAAATAACGAAAGCGGTTTTTATAATAATTGTCCCAATTGTATAGGAAACGGAAATAACTTATAAAATAGAAGAATTATTAATAAATTGAATTTATATTATTATCTACAAATCCATATCATAATGTCATTTAACAAAAAGTAAAAATAAATTAAAGGGCAACATTTGGTTGAAGTCTAATGTCAAGGTCTATTCAAAATGTTAGTTACTTTTAAGCTCAGAATGTAATGTGCATTAGTAGGTAACAAAAAACAGACATTTTAATTTAATAGTGATTTATATTATAGCTAGTATGTACCTAGGATATATTTTTCAAATATAAATATACGTTTGCAATTCGTATTTTGTTTGAATATAGGTCAATCAATATGTCTTATTATTTTTTAATATATTAAGAGAGTGTATCCCATACTGCACTGAAAATAGGGGTGTTTGGAACTGTTATTTACAAACTAGATTTTCACTGTGCTAAATTTTATCAAAGTCGGCTTTCGCCTATATAATACTAGCGGACCCCGCGAACTTCTTATTGCTTGAGAAATCCGAATAATAACGCGTCACCTAAAACGTCCATAGAAAATGTATGAGAAAACGAATTCTCTTCTTATACGCTTTTTCGTGATTTTTTCTATATTTTAAATAGAACATTCCACTATTCTCGGATTAGACGAAGCTAACAAAATACAGATCATTAAAATCGATCTAGCCGTTCTCGAGTTATGAATTGTGTAATTAACCCGATTTTTTGTTTTATATATACCTATTCAGAAACAGCAAAATATATATTTTTCTAAATTGCTATGTTATAAAATCTAAATAATAACACAAGATGGGTTTAAAATTTTGTAAAATTTATAACTAAAATCCTATTCTTACCATGGTTATTAATAAATATTGCGTATTTTTAATCAATTCTTATAACTTCAATTTTTTGATCATCGCAGTCATGGTCCCGAATCATCCAATGGTTCCGATCGAGTTACAGCATCATTACACATTCAATATATCATTACATAAGTGATACACCGATTTCATAAAGCGAGTAGTATGGGGTATTCCACTCTATAGTGAAATCATTTAAACTAGCTAATTTTCTTGACCTAAAAACATACACTTTGATATAACATATTACTTTTTGTAACCTTCAGTATTTACTGAATCTCCGTATTTACGGATACAAAAACTTAGCGCATTCGAAAATAAAAATATATGTTACGAACTTACTTATATATTATACATTATTATGTGGAATTTATAAGCGACAAACAGTCAATCAAATGTTATTAATATTATGTTCTAAATTTAAGTACCCTAATCGGGTTTGGGGTAAACACAATTCAACATACCTACATTCTATATTTAACTGATCATGACCCAAGTAACGCGAAACATTATTTTGTTTTCTCTGGAATCAAACCCCAAATCTTTCGCGCAACATGCATTTATTGCTAGACGCATGGCCAACTCAGCTAGGTATACAGTTTAGGCGGTATTCATATTTAGAAGAAAAAACTTCATAGATTGAAAAAATCTAAGATTATAAAATTGTTTCAAATTTACCTACGAAGTCAGATCACGTTTACCGAAGAATAAATAAAAATCACACAGGTAAAGTTTAGTTCAGTGAACCTGTCCTTTTGGACACGTATTACACCCAAAACTTTGGCCAAAACTAATAATATTTATTATTTAGAATTAATTATTGCCCTTGTTTGGTTAAATACTGACAAGAAAACCATACTTAGCCGATACCTTTTTAAAACTTATTAGCTAAATTTAATTAAAGGAAAGACACTGTTGTTGTATGTGACTAAAATAGTGAGATAATTATAGAAGTAAATTCCATTTATTTTTAATAAAAATAAACTTTTTAAGATCACAGTGAATAATGTAGTAATACGACGTTATAATAATATGTTCTTATATAGATTTATTAAAAAAGTACGCACCCCACCGATGCGAATGGTAATCTTATGTGTGATTTTAGAATTAAATATTAATTAGAATAATATATTATTTAATATTAGTACTTATTATACTATTATATTATACAATTATTTATCAAATCAAAACCGAGTCCATTAAATTACCATATCCGTCCTAATTACCTTAGAAAGTTTAGCCAAGAAACATAAATACACAGTAGCCTGCTTTCTTGGAGACTAATTTTCCCGGTCTCTAACTTTAAGAAAACTACCTAGTTTTCTTAAATTGTGAGAAACTTTTGATAAAAGTATAGAAAGTCGTTCTAAATTTGGTCTTACACCCTAACAAAAAACTTAAATAAACTTTATTACCTCAAAAGTCATTTATCAATAGTTTTGGAAAATTTCTTCTCTATTATGTAGGATCTCTTCTTGATATGTCCCATTTTGTTGACGTCATAAATGTTTTCAGTAAAGTTTCATCTTTTTGAAAGACATGGCTTTTCATATTCTATAAACACTCGAGAGCAATGTATCCGGGTTACTTAAAGAAATGTTTAAATCTCTACAACTAAGAATGCTAGCTTAATGAAATAAATTGTGTTTAATAGAGTTAAAATTAAATTTTAATACCTTCATATTTTAAGGAGTATTTAATTATCTATCAAACACAATTCATTTAATTATACTAACATTATTAGTTCCCGAGATTTTCACGTAGGTATCTTAAAGTGACTCGGATACATTGCTCTCGAGTTTATAGCAGAAATATTTCGAATTCAAAACATTACTGCACGGAGGTCAATGTCAAGAGACGATTGTTAACGTCCTTTTCAACTCTATTTATTATTACAGTCAATAATTATCTACAATGATTTATGTTAACTTTTCGCTATGCATTGAAAAATAGTTCTCATTAAATCCTATTATAAATCTTATTTAAAAAAAGTAATAAAACTGTGAAAGTTCTTCGTTTTTACTGGCTTAATTAAATTGACATAAATTATTAATAATAACTTGGTCTTACTGTAATATTTGGAGCTAAAACTTTTATCTATCTATCTCATATGTTTATGTTATGTGATTTCAAAAAATTGTAAATGTTACAATATTATCTATACAACTACTTTTGCAGTAGGTACAACCACTTTCTAGACTCGACATTGTTTACAATTGCTTTCATCTGCACCTAGAGGTCATTAAGATATATATATATATATATCTGAACCACTTACATCGTCTTTCACATCTGACCTCATATTTACGCTACTTCAAAAAATAAAATTCTTTTATTAGAATTTTTTATTTCGTATTAAATAACAAAAATAAAAAAAGCGAATAAAAATCACTAGATAGTATAAAACAAAGTCGCTTTCTCTAACCTTATATCCCTTTGTATGCTTAAATCTTCAAAACTACGCAACGGCTTTTGATGCGGTTTTTTTAATAGATAGAGTAATTAAAGAGGAAGGTTCATATATATGTTTTATACCCGTGCGAAGCTGGGGCACGTTGCTACTAAATTAATAATTCTGAATCCATTGTATCGTAAATCCATATAACTTATACACAAAGAAAACATAAACAACAATTATAATTATCATTGTGGTTATAAAGTCAAATTGTACCTTAAAAAAAGTCGAACATTTAATGACGGTTTTATTAGATTTAAGTTATACAATATAATGCTTTTTTTGAAATATTCTAAATTTATTATGTACAGATACGGGATATAAGCTTACGTAGTTGATAGTGGGTCACAAGCATTTACGGTACATATTTAGAATGAACAATAACTCTAGAAATGATCTTCACATAGACCATATGCATCATAGTATTTAAATAAAATATAAACTCTCTTTTGGGTTTTAACTTTGAGGAAATTATTATAAAAAAAACTTCAAAGGCGTATCAAGTGTTCTTATTTAATTAACCGCATTTTTTATTTATTAGCAAATTAGCGAAACGTTTTGATTGTCTATAATAAACACTTAATATATTGATTGGCAGATAATAAAAAGGTTTTTTTCCTTTTTTTGTGACACTTAAAATATGTAATAAAACATTATGACAGGCAATTTCATCAATTAAATAAAATGCACCACTCAATAATAAATATAAAATGTAGTGTTTCTTCGAATACTTAACATCAGAACCAATTAATATTTGACATTCATCAGCAATTATACTCGAAAGAATGTAGACATAATTTACTTTGACATTAACGATGTTCAGACATTTTACATCGTAAGAAATCAATGGTTAAGCGATATTTATTTTATCTAAAAATATTCATAGAGAATAGGTCAATATTGCTTCAAATACTCAAAGGTAGGCAAAATAAGTCAAGTTAAACATTAGCTAACATGGTCCAAATTAATGAAAAGATAAACATTATCCTAGATATCTTACTCTGTACTCACTGTGTCTGCTATTTTCAATTAGTAATAACCTTTACACAACACTCGAAACAATAATAAATTCATTATTTTGACACTGTAATCTATTAAGAATGAATTGTAGACGATTCGATAAATACATTAACATTTACTGGACCTTGAAGGGATATTCCTTCCTATACCTAAATGTGTAAAATGTAAAATAGGCTGTTTTTTTATATTTTTACCGACTTAAAAAAAGGAGGAGGTACTCAATTCGACGCTGTTTTTTTTTCTACGTTTGTTTCCTCAGAAATTTCGACTGGCTGAACCAATTTCGATGATTCTTTTTTTGTTTAAAAGCTGGTGCTTCCCCTGTGGTCTATTAGTGTGGTCCATAAGTAGTCCAATTAAATTTTAACAAAATCTGTATTATTTATGTTACTATTGGAGAACGCATATTAAACTATTTACTAAAAAACTTAGGTAAGTAGATTTTGTTCAAATCAGTTCAAAAAAGTTTAAAAGATCTAGATTCTCTTCAGCATGTTTTGATGAGAAATTATGATTTTGATTATCAACGAAGTTTATTAAGTTTTCTTTAGATTATTTATAATAGTTACCTACTTAAGAAAACTCCACATTATCAATTCCTTTAGTAGCTCATTTGATTTCATAAATTTTGTTAAAAATTAGAAGTCTGAATATAGTTTATTATGCCAAGTCATATGATAACGACTCCACCGCAATCTTTCTAACAAAGCACCTATCTGGGTATGAATTTTTACTAATCTATTCAGTTTTAAATTAAAATTAAATAATAAAAAAAAATTTAAAATTAAAATAAATAAAATTTTTACAGTACAGTCGAGCAGTCTTAGAAAGACTTGCCTAATAGTTTTCGTATTTTAAGGCTTTATTAACAGTTGACTCGCCTACACTAAACATTTATTATATCGAAAAGGAGACAGTAACGGTTGACGCCAAAACAGCTAACAAAACTTTCTTTCTCGAGCAATATAAAGCACTTATTAACTTTTTTGGTTCGATGCGCTACTTAACTGACACAGGCCGACCCCTTGATATAAGTAGGTATGGTACAGTTATCTCCGCATACACATTATTTCGACAGATGATTCTCTCCGCTATTTATTCAAACCTTAATCTTAATTCCTGCCTTATAAACGTAACTGTGTTTTCAAAGTATTGGGATAAAAAATAGCTTTTGTTTCTATTTATGTCTCTATCTCTCTACCTACCTATAAAACAAATTCATTAAGAAATTTTCTTTTCATTCAAGAACGTGAATCAAATTTTTATACATTATTGAATTTGTGCCCGCCCCCAATTATATAATAATTCAAATTATTTTATATTGTACAAAAAAAGTCAAACTGGATGACAAAAATACAAAGAATATTCAATTCTCCTTACTACTAAGTAGGTGATGAAAATATTATAACCAGGACCATAATTCGACGACCGATTGGCGCAATTGGTAGTGCTCCTGCCGTCTGCATCAAAAGGTCCCGGGTTCGAATCCCGGTAGGTGCATTTATTTGTGTGATGAGCACGAATGTTTGTTGCCGAGTCTTAGTTGTTTATAAATGTATTTATTGTGGTACCCTCGTTGTTTCTGATTACCATAACACAAGTGCTTTGGGATCAGAGCAATGTATATGAGTTGTCTCAATTATTATTATATTTTTATTTTTCAGATATTATCAGCGAGCTTCTATGTAAATACTGTGTCTTCACGGCCTTCAAATAATGAGTAAGTTTTATAAATTGAGTAGATATATTATTTTTTATTGATTATATTTTAAAACTTCGGAGGCAATCTATTAACAGATAAAATGCAATTATTAATTTCGATCATGTTGCATAAGTTGTATAAAAACATTACGTGAATATTGTAACCTGCAACACTGCATAAATCTTACCATATTTTTACATTCCTCGATTAATAATTAATTCTCCAACATTTTTAACAACCTTAAAATAAAATTTCCATACTATTTTATTAATACTGACACACGATACCTTTAAAACTAAACGATTAAATATATCCCCTAATTATTAGGGCCTAATAGATATTAGTAGATTAGGCTGACGTAACTAACGCAGTAATATTTTTTTAACATTCACCGCTTTAAAACGTGAGGTGCACATTTCAATTAACCTTATCAAGGAAGTATGAAAGAAACTGGTTCAGGTATGCTATAGTACTAGTTTTCTATTAGTCATGGTTTGTCTTTTTTTTGCAAAAAATGTTTTACGCTTATAACTGGTTATAAAACACTTCTTAATATCTCCGTTTTCTAGGTCGGCACCTTTAAAAGTTGAGATACCAGTCGAAAGTACAGCTCCAGATGAATCAGAAGACGATATGCGTTCTATGTTTTACCAAAACGAATTTAACACAAAAATGTCTGATGACAACACGCGAGATATTATCGATAAAATTTCAGCCATAAATACCAATCTACAAAAGCCAAGCGATCAGAAAAAACATCGTTACAAAATTCATACGACGGGTGGTACTATCGTTCTGGATATAGGACAACTGCAAAAATTACAGAATGAATACGACCAGTTGAATGAAACAAAGAAAGCAGAATATAATGCCATGTATAAAGAAGCTGAAAGTTTAAAGCGATATTCAAATGCTAGAGCCGTGAAATTGAGTTCAAATATTAATATAGAACCAAATATACCACCAATGCCATACATAATGAACATTCCTGTTGTAGTAATGCCACATCAAAACTTTGATTTTTACAACCGTTTTAGATTGAATGATGATCTTAACCCAATCGCATCGAATAATATTTACCAAACAAGGCAAACTCAACCTTCCTTTCCAAATTTCCCATCGTTTCCATCTATTTCTTCTTTTCCGTTTCAAAACTTCCAATTCCAATGGCCTTTGGCCCAATTATTTCCTTTAATTATTAAAGATCCGTTTCTTACCTTCAGCCAAGGAGGGGGTTGGAATAATTTATTTGAATATGGTCAGAGTGCTGATGTTTGTTCAAGGAAACAAAAATCAACAGATGAAAATACTGATGATCCTGAATACTATAAGAAGTTGGAGAATGTTGATTCTTTGAATTCTTTTGAGGAAAACCATAGTACGAGACAAGCCCGTGCCCTAATAAAACGAACAGTGAGCAACCGAGCTACAGATCAACAAATAAACGAGGATAAAAAAGGAAAAAAGGTTTATGTTTCCAAACCAGTAGTTTCAACGTTAAAGAAAACAACTAAAAAGCCCTATGTAATTGAAGAGATAGAGGAAGTAAAAAATGAGGAGTCTGGAGATTTACGGTTTCCTTTTGGTGATTTTGGATGGTTTGGTAATAAAAAACCTGTAGCTCCCAGTCCTGGATTTTTCATAAATAAATTACGAGTACGAAAAGGTGGTGTAGCAATTGCTGGTCCAGGGGGTGTAGCGACAGCCGGAAGAGGAGGTACAGCAATTGTTGGACCTGGTGGTCTTGCTTACACTCAACCAGGTGGTTTAGCTGTTGCTGGGCCAGCCGCTAGAGTTGTAGCACTCTCTTCAGATGCAGATTTACACTCTCTTATAACCCGTATTCAACAGGACAGTGACGGATCAGTGCCACGCTCAAAGCAACCAATTAGAGAAGGAAAAGTAGTTGCCACGGGTCCGGTGGTTTATTATCACCCTAACGAGCAAACATGAACGCTTTTCTTTATTATTATCTTACTTAATCAGTATTAACATAGCTAATTGTTTGCAACTAGATATCCAGAGCAAGAGGAGGAAAGCACTAACATAGAAGAGCCACTCAGCATGGATTCGTATTATTATGACGGGACAGACATCTCACAAGACCATAACGCTGGATCGAAATTTGTTCTACGCGTAAATCCGCAGGCGCTTGCAATTAGTGGAACGAAGGGATCAGCTATAGCTAATCCAATTTCATATGTATTTATAAGAGATGGAGAAAAAGGTTCAATAGTGCACGATCCTATAGCAACCGCTGTTGCTGGACCAGGAGGAATTGCACATGCATTATCTGAACTCTTTGTTTACGAGTATAACTCTAAGTAGTAATTTATTATTAGTCTGTTAACAAAATTTACAATTTATAAAATTGACTTATATTGCGAAAAATAATTTTGACCTTATTTAAAATTGTTTTTCAAATTTAGATTCATTTATAGAAAATATATTGAGAAATATAATAAAAAAATTGATAAAATTATTGTTTTTGAATATCCTTATTGCATTTATTTATATTATTTAATTATAGAGTAATATTATGTTCATTTAATTTTATAAGTGGAAGTTTAGATGGTTGTTAATAACATCGGTTAGCCACTTTGTATGAAATTTGGAATAATAGCAAATAGCAATGATAATCTGTGGCAGTATCATATTCAGTTCTTATGTTCTACGCAACTCAAGTCAAGAGCGTTTTGCTATAATATTTCAAGCAGGAAATTAAATTTATAAAATTTATTTATTAACTTAATTCTATAAAGTCGACAGCTGTAGATATATACTTTCCAGAATTGTTTTTTTTTTCTTTCAAATTATATTAAAACAGGTAAATAATAAAATATTTCGTATCTATGTTATAATATCTTAAAAATTCACAAACACTTACCTATTTATATCTATATTTCACAGCGACTCCACTCAGTATTTGCCATTTTATGGTGGCGCCAAAGGACAATACTTAGAAGTAAAGAAGGATACACTAGGATCTATTCTTAGCGAAAGGATAGTACAAGAAGAAAGTATTGCAAATGAGAATATTTTCAAATCTACCGACGAAAATCTTCAGGCGAAAATGTTTCAAGCAAACTTATCACAACTCAAGTCCTTGTCTTCTACTGTTCTGAGATTATATAACTTAGGCAGGAGAATTGGTTATCTTAGTGATAGAGAGAAGGCAAGGTTCAAGACTCAATTGACATCCCTTGAAGAGACCGCGTCCAACACAGTTAAAATTATTGACGAAATTGGAGATGACGTAGATGTGTTATTCAAAAGGAATAAGCCAGACTCAACTGCAACTTCAACTACTGCCGTACCCAGTAGTTCTTCCGTATCAGTAAAAAGTAAATATGGCGAAAACTATGAGGACGATGTGAGTAACTTGATCTATAATTTAATTTATTAATACTCGTATATCCAAAATTAATAAATATATAAGGCACAAAATGCATTAGGTAAGAATCTTTTTAAGGTACTTTGCCCTAAAAAGATTATTAACTCATCAGTTTCCAAAGAGCACGTAAATTACAAAATATCCATGTGTTGATCCACCGCTTGAAAAATTATACGTTATATAACTTTTTACCATTAAATATATCATTATATATTATCAATATATTATTACCTACTAATTAATAGTGCGTATTTTCAGGTCGGAGAAGAAGGCATAAGCATCGCAGCACCAGATAATGAGAACAGTGAAAACGAAAACGAATTTGAAAGAGGAACGGTTTCGGAAGCCAAACCAATTGGTTAGTCAATATTAAATATACTATAAACTATGTTAGCATGATATGTATGTATGATATGTGAGCTTTGAAAATTATTGTATTTACATTTCAAGAATTAAAATTGAGTTTTTGACGTCTTTTAGATTTAAAAATTTAAAAGATTTTGTCCACAGGAATAAGATAATTTATTATTTCTTTAGAACTAAGTTGGTCCCCAAAGTCTCACTTACTCTTACTACTTTTTTACTACGTTACTAAACTCTATAGGTATCTTACGAAAATCAAGGATAATTTATTCAAAATATATTAATATACTAGCTGACCCGGCAAACGTTGTTTTGCCATATTAATTTTTGGGGTGGGCTACCCTTGTCACTTAGGGGTATGAAAAATAGATAGTAGCCGATTCTACTATTCTAGACCTAATGAATATGCATATAAAATTTGATAAAAATCATTAAAGCCGTTTCGGAGGAGTAAAGTAACTAACATTGTGACACGAGAATTTTATATATAAGATAAAAAACCTATTTATTCGTTAATGTAACAAACTTAATAACAATAATATTCATAGCATTCACCGTTAAGTGGAATTGCCGAGACTAATATTAAAAATAACCGGAGATCAAAACTAATAGTTCGAAGGTATATGAAATTGTAGTATTTAGAAAAGTCAAATCTATTTCAATCAATTTCGATATAATATGCAACACTTCCGAAAAATACATTAATATAAGCTTCACATTCCCGTAACAAACACACATAAAGTAACATGCATAAAATTGAGAGCCTGAGAGTAGAGAGTAAGAATTTAATTCAACTACTAATTTAATACCTTTAGGTCTAGCAGTAGTGGGCGAGAATGGAATAGCAGCATCAAGGCCTATTGCAACAGCAGTTGCTGCTTCGGGAGTAGCCATCGCAAGACCTATAGCCACCGCCATAGCTGGCATTGACCCAACACTTCTGGGCATAGACTTTCAGCTGAACCATCACCAAAAGAGCCTCAAAATTGTGAAGAAAACATAAAGCCTATTTCAAAAATGGCAGATTGCTCTCTATTTCAATAAGTTTTGGCAGTTTTACTTCGGCAACTCTTAAAACTACAAATCTTATCGGAAATTTTATATTAGAAACATATAAGAAATCGAATTGATAAAAGGATAAAATTTAACTAATTTAAATTATTATTAGTTCCATAAGTTTTCTAAAAGAATGTACCTACTTTAATTATTTCGAAACTCTAGTGTTTTAAATTATTAAATAGATTAAGACAAAACGAATTTTATTTTATTTATTTACCATGTTTCATTTAACTTTCGTGTTTAAATAGGCTTTAATGATAACTTTACGCACTTTAAAAAATACGTTTCTTAATTGTCCCTAGGCCATAGGCAAGCGACCTCCTTGAATCTACTAGCTGTTTCACTAACTCTCACTTTAAAAAAATTGAGTGGGGTTAGCAGGGTGAAAATACTTTACGACCTCTACCTGCCTCTCATTTCGAATTTTATAAAAATCGGTCTAACCGTTTCGGAGGATAACGAACACAAACACCGTGAGATTTTTATATATTATATTAGATAAATTACAATACTATAATAAGTAAAGGAATGTTGTCTTATGAATATAACATGCAAAACACATGTAAACACACATTCCGCGGCATTTTTCTTTTATAATTGGTTAAAGCAGATCTTATTCTTTGGCCATTTTATTCTCCGAGCTCCATCATAAAAAACTAAAAAGTAAGTTATTAAAAGACAAAATATTTATCCCACAAAGGGCAGAATATATCTAATTAAAATGGTTCAATGTTTTCTAAATTTTCAATATTATAAAGCTGTTTACAAAAGTGGAAATTATTTTTAATTGCTACTCCTTCCTTCATTTCATTCCTTTAACCAACGAAACAAGAGGTGTGTTATTTTACAATAATTATGTAAATATTTGATTGTTACTTTATAATATTCATTATGTATGTGCGCGTAACCTAATATACTATTAAAATGCGGTAAATGGACGGATGTGAAATGCGCAGTTCCATTTTAATCTCAGAGAAACATAACACGTTTATTATTAATCCACGTGTCATTTTATTTACGTTTTAACTTACACCTACATAATTAAAACGTTTATAATTATCTACTAGTATCCACTATGTAAAAAATTCCTTTGAATTCAAAACAATAATTTATAACAGTTAGATATTAGAATATTTTCTATAAACTGAAGATTTCCTTGATATAAAAGCTCAAATTCATAGACTTCACTACGAGACGATTTCCAACGAATCGTTCCAACACGTCCTGCACATATGAAACTATTACCTAAAATTAAAGAATTGTTATAAATCAAATAAATAAACTGATACTTGGAAGTTAACTTGTTACTGTAATAACTAAAAAAAGGAATCAACTTTGTAACATAACAATAAAAATAATCTCTTCTCTAAAATCTTGTATGACTTGAAAATGACTCATTGAACACAATTTGATGAGTAAAGTTCAAGGAAAGAAGTCTGTGGCAAATCTGTGGCTTTTGGTTATATTCCTGGCAAAAACCCAGTTCATTTGTAATTTAGGTTAAGTATAGGAACACATTCGATAATATATTTGACGTTACTAGGTACTTCCTTTGTCTTTTTCTTAAAAATTATTAGTTAATCATCCTTTTGTGTTTACTGAACCAATACGATATACTCGGCTTCGAACCTAGGAGCTCCGACATACGCAAAGAATGTCCGACAGGTGAACCATTCAATCTCGGAGGCGGTCGAATGGCCCATTCGCATAGAATGCCCAGAATACGGGGTTTTGCTGAACTTACTTTCTTTGTAAATTTGTTCAAATTTTTTTGAAATGGTAAGTAGTTATATTTTAAGTATTTTTTTATAATAGGAGGCAAACAGGCAGTAGGCTCACTTAGGATAAGCGGCCCGCCCATGGACACCATTTACGGTTTGGAAATACATTTGAAGGCAGCTGGTTCCACTGAGTGGCGGCAGAAAATGCCTTAGAAAAAACTCAGTTGTCGAACGACAAACATCGAGATGATACGGATGTTTCGTATTCTGCCTTGACGTTTACGAATGATCTTACACTTATTAAATCACTTAAATTTAATAAACAGTTCTAGTAACATAGAGTAAAATTAGCAACGGTTCAATTGTAAGCATATAACTACATACCAGCTTAAATTATTAAAAGAAACAATATCATTATTTTTCACTTAAATGCATTTAAATCATATTATATATATAATAAATAAAAAACATTAATGAGTAGTTTCTTCATCTCGAAAAGTTTTCTTACTTCCTACCTATTGTACACGGCTATTGGCTTCGCGCCAAAACTTAATCTTCCGACTAACGATTGATCAGCGATGAGAATTAATCGTTCTGTGATTTGTGGTTATTCGAAGGATACTTTTACTATTACTCAACATTATATATAATGATTTCCGGGAAAATAAAGAGTAAAATATAATATTGTCGTTGTTAAATTTGTAACATACTTTGTGGTCAACTGCTACAAACGTTTCGATCATTTCAACATTGAACTCGTAATTGAGGCTTAGTTTAGGAACCCTGACTTTTGTCAAGTATAATTCGATCGTCAGCGTAATATTTGTATGAGAGCGTTCCTAGAAGCGGGTACGAGCAAATTTAGGTACAAGGGCACTATGGTACTAACAATTTATCAAGAGATAAAGCTATCAATATCGCAAATAAACTTGCAGTTGAAGTATAATACGTAAGCCATGAGTTTCATAAGTTTTTACAATTTCATAGCAATCGTCAGTTAAGGAGTAAAAAAGTTATGTATTTTTGTTTTTTATTAGTAGTAATATAGTGTAAAAATTATAAAATAAAGAAATATTAATATTGAGATATTTTCGTAAATATTATGGCCCAGTTTATTTTTGTTTGCCCAAAATCCGAACCAATGACAAATTAAAATTAAGTCCATCAGACCTTAATACTTGTCTATCTTAAAAAACTGTCACGATGTACGTATTTAGTTTTCAGTTTTCAGTTTGTGCTTTTAAACACAATTATTTCCTTAAAAAGTGGTGAATAGAATATTTCATGACACATTAACCTGCGCTTACGCATGCGTGCTGTATGACTTGATAAAAGGCTACCGCATTCGTCCCACACGCAGTACAGTCCCGTGTCGTGATCTGTAAGTGAGGAAAATGCCTGTGCTAATTGTAAGTGAAGTGTTTAACTATAAAAATTTCACTATGTCCATAAATTTTGCTCAAACCCATGTCTATTATTTTACATATGTATTTGGATTTTTTTAAATTAAAATTTCATAATATTCAATTAATTTGGATGTTCAGATGACTTTAGATTTCTTTTGTTAGTTATTTCGCTATGCCAAATATAATTGTATTTAGGCAGGACTAAAACTATTTCCGATTTTCCGCTAAATGATAGATTGTTGCGGGATAAAATAATTTTCTCCTAAATAGGAGGCCGGATAATTAATTCTTAATATACTAAATTTAATTACAAATATCAGATTAATCTATTATTTCCTATGTAAATAATAACATGAGAAGAATGTTTTTAAAGAAGCACTCTTAACTTTGTATAGCCAGAAGTCTTTACGAAAAAAGTTATATAAAAAAGTAAAAAAGTGATATAAAATTAACAAAGTTTTCATTTAAAACTAGTGAAAAACGGTCTTATTATTCTTGTATGTTATTATAATAAAAAACTGCCGCGTTATTGTTTAAAAAACTGATTTTTATCAGATTCACACTTCCTAGGTACCGGTGTTTATCGAACGCATCATCTCTGTATTTATAGACAAGTTCTTGTAAACAATGTACATTAATCTGGTAAATCATCTTGTATTATATCTTAAAGAGAAATAATTATGACATTGTTTGGTATCGAAAATAGTGTCTACTTATTTCTGCAGAGCTTACTTTCACGTTGACGTACGATTTTGTAAATCTTTTTGAGTTTGATTTATAGTTAAACGTTTTATAGTCTCAAAC
The DNA here is from genome assembly GCA_912999735.1 of Aporia crataegi. NCBI lineage: Eukaryota > Metazoa > Arthropoda > Insecta > Lepidoptera > Pieridae > Aporia > Aporia crataegi. The sequence goes on from OU538742.1 coordinate 3,678,836, forward strand.
TAAATCGTAAAAGTTTTGTTTATAGTTGTGATGAAATTGACAATTATCTGTTCAACTTAAACCATTATAAATGATAAATATTAATAAACGTATAGTTTTAATTTACACGAACAATGTTTTTACTATTGCCGTTTCTATGATACGAACGGATATTTTCAGGCGAACTTTAATATACACTACTAATAATACACGCCAAAGCTGCCAACTTAATTCTTAAAATGCGTTCATGGTATTTGTTTGTCGGTTGTTTTTTATAATTATAAGAATATCGACTCAGCCTATTTCTCATTTCCTCAAATCCAACAACCGTAGAAGCAATTGCATCACAACGTCGCAACTTAGAATTGTTATAATTACAGTTGACATATCTATAAGGATTCGCATCGTTACTTCTCAATGTGTATGGCCTCGTTTTGTATGGAAGTTGCTTAAAAGTACGCTAAGGAAATATTAAAGGGGCATTTATTGAACGTTCAGTACGTACAAAGTTAAAAATTAACTTTAACGAAACATTAAAGATTGCGGTAGAATAGAAAAGCGCTTGGGTGCCTCTTTACGACACCTAATTTATCTCCTAATCCTGAACCGCTAGCTGAAACCAAGATGGTTTGAGTGGATAACGTTCATCTGGCTCTCTGAGTAAGTTCCAGATCTAAGTAACCTGGAGTGAGTCAAGTACCATATATCCTTGTTTCAACCAGAATTTTTTTTACAACATTATTCCGAAACACTTATCCATTAACAATTATTTGTCATACTTAATACTGATGTATTTGATATGATATCAGTATGTATGTTTCTTTGAAAACTAAGTTTATAACAATATAATCTAAAGTAAAAAAAAAACAGTTTAATTGTGTTTTTATATACAGGTGCAGCATAAACTATATAACTCCACGGTTTTGAACGCAAGTTTCAGTGACCTAATATATCCGGTGTTAAATCCTACTTGGATTAAAAACACTTCTAAATATTTTCAACTAAATTGCCTACTAACTAAATGATGTAATTTCTTTTTATTTGTCTTAATGTCGTCTAAATGTTAAACATTGTAAGAATGTACAAGCCGTTTACAAATGGCGTAGTGTTAAAACAAGTCAGTTGAACGTACGTGTTATGTCCTCAGTCAGATAAACAAAGTTCAAAAAAACTTTAAATAAAGAACACCTGGACAATAAAACCGTTACTTTAAACCCCGTGGTGAATCATTGAGATATACTACAAATTACGTTCATGTATCTACCTAAATTATAAAATATGTACCTACTTGTATTATGGTAAAGGTTTACAGTACGTTACAGGTGGTGGATAACCTAATGTATGGATTTTTTCTAATGTGGTTTCTTTAACTTTAGGATGACTTTTTTTTATTAAGCTTAATGTAAGTAGCATGTTATTAAATTTTCTTCTCGTCTTTTATATATTCTTTAACCTGTTTTGTAATTGTTTGAATAATTAACATATTTTAAACGATTAAAATAAATACTTCAAAAAAACTATTATTTGCGGTTTGGTCCTATGAGGAGACTACATTTACCTACGTCTTAGTTTTTTGTGTTGCATGTCAAAAAAATATTATAAAATGAAATAAATAACTTTTAAATTTATTTTTAAAAATATTCAAAGCTAAATATTTTCTAATATGGAAGTAAGTAAACAATTAAGCGCTTAAGAACTTCTTAAATGAATCAATATGTGAATATTTCCCCAGTCAAGTTGACCGCGACCATTGACACATAAAGGGGTTAAGGTCAATACGATTAAGACTTCCTTCCGAAACCAACAAATAAGAAATAATAGATAGTTCATACTAAGTATTTAATATTCGCAACTTCACCCGTTGCAATTCTAAGCTCTAGGTATGTTCTTTTTAATTTTACATAACTTTTTCGCATGTTTAATGTTTGTTAAAATACGGTTAGAAAGTTTATATTGAAATATATAAGCGATATAATATATTGTAGTATATTAAGTAATTTAAATATTAAACAGTTTATTTTTAAAACTGAAAAAAGCAGTAACTTATGTAGTTGAATTTTTTTGATAAGATAAATAAAATACTTAAAATTATTTCCTTCGTTTTAAAAATCAAAGCTGCAACACAACGTAAATTCCCTATTAGTAATTGTTTACTTAATATCAATAAATAAAACTCTGTAAGGACGGCATAAGAAAAACAAATTAATTATTGCAAAGACATGCCGTCGTTACGTATTCGACTAAGTTAAGAATGCGAATGGTAATTTATTGTATCATCGATAGTAAGATGTTTCTGATAATGGATATAATGGCTCGGTATGCATTTAAAAGTCTAGGCAAACAATTTTGAAGAACAATCTATTCATATAACCAGTTTCCATAACAACACCTCAGCAACCAACAGCTAGATGCTTTCACAAATTTAAACGAGTGTCTCAAGCTAACAAAACACTACCACTTTGTTGGTACCCCGTAAATTATAGAATCTGATCGTAATTAGACTAAGAGAGTGAGTATTTAAGAGTAAATATTTCTTAATAACATTTTTATGGTAGGGATGAATAATTTATATACAAATTAATATAATTTTATACCCATATAAAAAAACTGAAAAATAATGTTTCGATCATAAAAATTCTGTCAGTGCACTTATCGTCATTTTTTTAACAAAACTTACTACTTGTCTACGCTCGGTGACACAAATTCCATATCAATAGTTAATGTATCTCAGAACAGTGATGACAATGAATAAAATAAAAGACTTGCCCTATTTTAATGAGTACAATCAGACTTCGCACTACACTTAACACTTAGTTACGAAACTTTTAACTTCTGGCCTCACGTGCACCTGAAGGATGGCAGACTTCTTGAATTATAATTAGATGAAATCTATTGGGGCGTTACATTTGAAGGTTTATTAGTATCGTGCGTAAAATGCGGCAAAATTAACAATTTGACTTACTTGATCCTTGACTACGTCCCTTAGGCCCTTCTTGATCCTCCATCGCGTTCTGAGCTTCACGTTTTATTTCACTCCATGTCATACCGATCTTCTGCGTCTTTCCAGTAAAATTTTAAATTCTAGGCACATTTACTTTTTAAAATACTAATTTATACTACGCTAGTTAATTTAACGTTTTCATTTTCGTCGGCATTGTGTCCCGCAAAGAAGTTTGCTTAAAAAACGTTTAGGAAAAAGGAAAGTAATAAAAAAACTACGACATAATTCATGAGAAATGAAAAGATTTGAACTGTCAAGCGCCATCTTTAGATTAAAATTAAATATACATGTTGTTTTTTTTTCAGGTTTTCATCACGTTAGTTAGCGCAATCTGCGCAGCTCCACCAGCACCACCAGGTTATTATGATCAGGCACAGTTTCAACAAATTAATCCGTAAGATTTACACATTTTACTAAATAATAAATTAATAATTTGATAAAATCTAAGCTATAATTTATCCTTCAGATTGGACTACTATGTTGGCCCACATGAAATAGGGGGCTTCTACAACCAACTTCAACAAAAACGAGGTAAAAGCAAGAATGTTTATATGTTGCACGTTTAATCAACCATCAAAACGGTTCAGTGCCTGGTAGTTTTATTTCTGAATTTAATTTTTTTACCAGACTCAGACACGGCCAATGAAGAATCTCCTTCAAGGCTTGAGACTATGGATCCAGATAGTGAGGTAGAATTACTCCCTGGGGCGCAACAACCTCAGCAGCCTCCACAACAGGTAGGATAAAATGTAATTGGTTTATAATGTTTTAGGGACGTTATATATTTTTAGAAAATAATATTACTTACACAAATATATTATTAATTTAATCGTTTCCCTATAAACAACAGTCATAAATACTCTGCAAAATCAAAAGCTGAAAATACCTGCAAAAATAAAAAGAGAAAAGGTTATCTTCGCTTCCTAAATTTGTGAAAATAATAAACATTTTCTAAAAACCTTTCCATGTTCACAGCACATGCTATAATACGAGTTATCACCAGATTTAGAAAAAAAATTGTGCCTACAGACATTTTAAAAAAATAGATAGTAGCCGATTCTCAAACCTACTGAATATGCATATAAAATTTGGTAAAAATCAGTAAAGCCGTTTTGGAGGAGTAAGATAACTACGTGTAACATTGTGACACGAGAATTTTATATATAAGATCTACCCTGACAATTACACAATCATTATATCAGTGCTTGATTTAAATAAAACACAGATTGAACGGATCAAATAGATGTAAAACTATATAACTAGATAAAAATTCTTTAAATAAAAATCACTGAGAATTAAATGTTCAGTTATCATTCTTCAAACAGAAGTTTTTTATAATAAATTTGTGATACGAATTTTTAACGCCTACTATTTAAATGTGAACTAAATTTCTTTTATTCCATTTTGCTCTGTTGTTTTTCTTTCAGAGTCCTGTTGCGCCTAACGTCCCGGGTCTGCTACCAGGTCAAAGAGTGTACATTGTTCATATGCCAGTGCCAGGAATAAGGTACCTACCATGCATATTATTATTTTTTATTCAAGTCACGCCAAAATTATGCGTTATTTTTGTGCATGTGCGTAATAAATAATATTTTATATATTTTTATTAATTTTTTATGTTACTTTTATTTTTTATTTAAATAGTCGCTTGTATAAGCTTATTATATTTTATATGTTAAAGGCCAGGTACAGTGGGTGGCTATCAACCTGTTTATATCGTAGCATCCGCACCCCAAGGAAATAACGCTTTTCCAGGTATGAATTTGAATATTAAACTTTAATTATTATAAAAATTACTACAAAAATTTTCGTTTTATATTTTATTATTACCTAAATACCTCTTTGATGCATGTGACTTCAATAAAATTATAGTGTTTTAATTTTATCTAAAAAAAAAAACAACTTCAAATTATAACTCTAAAACTACTGAACAGATTTTGATAAAATTTAAATGGAACTACGGAAAGCACCAGCTTTCAAACAAAAAAAGTGTCATTGAAATCGGTTCACCCAGTCGAAATTTCTGAGGTAATAGAACAAATCCTCCTCATTTTTTTAAGTCGATAATAAAATACACTAAAATCTTCTGTTAACCTCTGAAGATATTTTTATTTTGTAGGATACCAAAACCCAATTCTTCTAGATCCGTCAGGCCAAGTACCTAGAGGGCTGGTGTACCAAAATCCAGGTTATCAAGGAAGCCCTAATGTATTGCAGCTGGGAGCATCTCCCCTTCAACGACCTTTTGCGTTTGCCTACCAGAACCCAGCTTATCAGTAAGTAGAATAAAATCTTTGATCACGTTGTGTTAAATAAGTTTTAAATAAACAATTATATGTAATTATAGGCAAAACTCGTATGCTCCATTTATAGAGTGAGTCACAGAAGCACAACCACAATATAATATTTTAATTTTAAAGTATTTTCCTGTACTAACTTAGATGTTTTATTAAATAATAAAGGTTATTAAATAGTAAATTAAGGTGTTACAAACGTTGAAGCCGCGTGGCCCTATTGCCTGTTCCTGATGTCTTTTACAAAATTAAAAACCTGTTGCTTCCATCGTTTCCAAGCATCGATCCAACATACTGAACCGCCTTCTAAATCTATATAATGCCGAGTTTACACTGTTTCACAAAAAAATTTTACTTGGACAATGACTGCTTACCCATCTCAACTTAATAATGCGTATTTTAAATTTTTAACTATGTTCTATGAGCGTTAAACAGGAAGAAATTTTATTTCACCATGTTGTTTCGTAAAAGACTGCATGATTACAACCAGTTTATTTTACAGTCTACAAAAATCAGTTTCAATAATTTACTTATATTTGTAATGTTTAAGGCCGGTTCAAGTAGATGGAGCTCACGTGGGTTTGAACCAGTTTGTCGCTCTTCAGGGTTTACCTCAAACAGCCGCAGCAGTACCGAATGGTAACTGTTAATAATCAATTTTTATAGTAAAAAATCAAAAGCTTAATTAATAATAATATTGCTCGTTAAAATAACTAATTTGGTACTATTATAAAATAAAATCTGTGACAAAACACAGAAAAATCGTTCATATTTCCTAAATATAATGTCCTTCTTATTTTCAGAGGTACAGAATCTCAAACAGAAATCGAATCAATTGAGAGAAGATACTAAAGAAGACTACGAAGAACAGAGCAATGCTCATGTTACGCCAAACAAACGACCAAAACTATAATATGTTCATTCATTTACATTGATGAGTGAATTTGCAATTATGTACAAACTTTGCAACAGACATAAGATCGCAACACAAAAGTTATATGTTTTCCAAGGGAGACTGGGATTTATCTAACATAAGTTAGCCCTGTCCTTGTAACAATAACTTATGTAAATATTCGATTTTAAAGACTAATAAAAAACTATATTTTTTGATTTTCTACTATCATTTCATTTCATTTATGTACCTTGTTTGAATTGCGCTGTCAAAGGAGTTATAATCGCTCGTTTTGCTCCTATTTCACATAACGAAATTTTATCATTTTTATTTAAGTCAATTATTCTTCATTTAACTTTTAGTCTAACAGAATACTTAAATATATTGATTATTTATTTATTAACACTTCGTTGCAATAAACAATAGGATACAGATAATAACTTAAGCTAAATGGAGTGCAACGGGCGGCCTTATCGCTAATCAGCGATCTCTTCCAGGCAACCCAACAAGGAAAATAAAAAAGTAATGAAGGTAGAGTGCATGAAGTGCGTAAACTACTAAATCCTTAACAATAACAAATATGGTTCAAACTAAAATTAAAAAGTCTAAGCGGTATCAGCTGATGCATATAATATGCTGTATCAATAAAGTAACTTTGATATGTATCGAACTAGAAAGAAAAAGATGTGTCTTGTTACTAACATGTGAAATTTAATACAATTTGAAAATACCCAGCCATGTTAAATATAAATTAGAATATCAAAGGTATAAACAGATTTTCATAAATTGTACCTAAGATCTATCTCGGCTAAATCTATCAAACAGCTCTTTATCACATCATCTATCAAACAAAAAAACCCACAAGCTATAATGCCACAGCAGACTCATAGATTCACAGCCCCACATACAAATAGACACAAATGAATTGCTCAAAACGACCGCAGTTTTCACAGATACATAAGTTCACTCGTTTTTGTACTGAGCAAGAAGCCGATAATTTAAATTTTAAAATAGATATTAATTAAAATCCTATTTAATGCAACTTTCAGCTTCTGAACATATATTATATTTTTATATATATAATACATTATATATTTATATTATACATATATATTGTATTTTTATTGTATTTTTTATTGTATTTTTTGTAAACTTGTGTTTTAGGTAGCCCCAAAAAAAAAATCGATAGCAATTTATTTCGTAGATTACTTACCTATTTTTTTTAGTTCTAATTTTGTAGAAAATTGTGACTGCATGTGAAGTCAGTATTGTGACTTTGCGTATCTATACTCGTATTTTAGTTGCGTTCCCGTTAAGAAATAGAATCGTTAGGATAAGCACTAAAATTGATTTCAATGTTTCGTTCGATTTATCGTTTTTCATACAAAATGTATGGAAATTGTTTTTGGCGATTTCTGACATTCCTATTAGATATTTATACCTCAAATAGTATGAATAACTTGTAAAGAGTTTTAAAAAGTTCAGTAAATAAACGTTATGTATTATTATAGCACCTCTTATATAAACATCAGTTACAATTAAAGCTGAAGATTTTATTCAAATCCATCCCTTGTAAAATTTCTGAACATTTAAAAATATTTACAATAATTTACTTAATTATATTTATTATTTACAAAAATACAAAAGGTTCATCAAATCCGCTGGGATGCGTACCCAAAATACTGGTTACATTACCGCAATTCAAATTATTATTACATTTAAAATTATATTTAAAATTACATATAAAACAATATTAGTATTGATACTATATTAAGACAGTCCTCTATATCACTGCCTCCATTTCTACTAGTCGACAACCGTTATGATAGCACCTTCGTAAAGCCTTAAATGGTCACTAACGGGTGTCTTCCTGGATCGTACGTTGAGTATGAACCATAATAATCCCAGTTTCTCTAGGATAAGGTATAAAATTGTTTGATTGAGAGAAGCTGAGTTCATGAATAATCTTTATTATGATTGGAAATTTATTTATGTAGTACCATTGGTATCATATTAAAAGCTTACTTAAATGTATTTTATATATGGTTAGATTCATTTATTATGTTTTTGTTAGTGAATAAATTAATTTATTATGTATTTCTTATAGTTTCGAATAAATCATGTCTATTTATCTACCCAGGTACCTAAAGAGTTTTAAAGTTATTTTATAAAGTTTATATTTTATAGGTCAAATGTCTTTTTACGATTAATCTCTTTTCATAAGAAGGATCTACATATTTGCATTTTTCATTTGCCCGGAATACGAAGTTAAAATCTCCAACCCATTGGACAACTATAGAGGAGATTGATATAATATGTTCCACTAACCTTAAAAGCAACCAATTAAATACCAATTTATCAATTACCGCATTTTGAATTTACAAACTTGCAGAGTGACCTTGATACTGCATCATTAAAACTACATCAATGCGATTGAAAACATCAACAACAACAACATAAAAGAAAAATATTAGACTTTACTGACTGCACATAAGGCCCAATATAAGGATATAAATCGCAAAAAATCCGAAAGACAACTTTTTATTAACTTTAAAACGGCCAGTTACGTATGACCCCTCCAAAACAATGCAAAGACTAATCCACCAATATAAAAAAACCGAATATATTTTTGATGACAGTCCACATTATTTTGGGATGCAATTACGTCTCACTTGAATTAAGATAGCTTTCCAAATGAAAGGTGTTGAGCAATTATAGTCCGCAACTGGAATAGGCAATTATGATCTTTTTGCTGAAGCCCCGTTACCTGAGCTTAGATGCGCGGCAAAAACGCAGCGAACGCAGTCTGGAGATCCACATCACACCGGTCGGACGCCTGAGGACCATGTCCCTACGATACGTATTCGCCCTCATGCTGATCACCTGCATCTCAGCAGGGGCTAAGCCAGTGCGGAGAACTCTCAATTTCCATATGTTCGTGCTAAAGCCTCCAGAAGGGGAACCCAACCGCTCGATCTTGGCCACGGAAGGCCTATCTCGCTTTGGTCCAATACTCGAGTACATAGTTCAACGAATGCAAGGAATGATGTCGGTTCGTTTACCACCAGACTCAGGGTACTATACAAATCCAGGAGTCCCGGTAGCCGATGCAGCAGAAAATGAAATAGAACATGAGTCCAGAATGCCAGGCGTTCCAGGAGTAGTCGTGAGACCGTCGCAATCAAAACCAGGAACGTATGAAGTGGAAATCGACGTTGTGGTCGATGATGGAAAACCAGAAAAGGCTCAGTGAAGTGTTTTTAATGTGATTTAACCGCATTTATATAATTTATTTCTAATTTATACTTGCCATAATTTTTAAGACGATTAAAATATTTTTACTTTTGTATTTCACTTATTTCATTCATATGAACATTTAATAAAAAAGTGTAACTTTTATAACTTTATAAATTCACTTAACGTAGGTACGTAAAATCCGAAAATAATTTCAAATATAACTTTTAAATAACTTAACAATATAACTTCAAATTTAAACTTACCTTTTAAATGCGAAAGTTTGATTGTATCACATGTGTAAACCACTGAACCGATTTCAATTGACATATATCTTATAGGACCTTCAACCTTGTACTGTTTTGAATGTGCAATTAAATGAAAATGAAATCGGCGGAAAAAAATCCCCCGTTATTCGATTTCCGAGACTCGAACCCAGGTTCAATGACGCGAAACAAAGACGCTTGAACCACTAAGCAATGTGTGTTACAAACATCCAAAAAATAATTAAATTATGTTTTTATATACCATCAATTATGTAGTACCTACTCATAATTTAAATAATTATAATATGTATATTACAATAAAAATTAATAAACTATAAGTAAAAAGTACAACAAAGTAGTAACAGAAAACTCGTACTACCTAGCTTCTAGGCCCTCAAGAAGTTTTTATTTGAATCTAGATTGGCAGTAAGCTATTATGACGCCGCTGATGGTATTATAATGACAGGCAGACAATAAAAAGGTATAATTTTCGTAAAAACCTTCATTACCAGTCTAAGAATAAATATTACACTCATTATAGGGGTAGAAAATAACAATTATTTGTAGGCTTTAATACAACGAGAAAACAAAGACTGTATGCAATGTCGCTAAACAAACTTGAATAACTGTAGTATATAATATATCACATAAAACCTTTAAAAGGGACACATTTTTATGTTAAGAAACTATAGGGGTTCTGTAGCAAATTGGTTTGCTTATATTAAATTCATCTTGGCTCAGGAGAAGTTTTGGAAGGAATATCTAATCAGCTACATAATTGTAGAATAATTGTCAGAAAATCAGCCACATGTTCCATTACAGGTGACAAGACGTCACTTGAAAAATCTACCTATTAAAAAATAAATAAAAAAGCGTATATTTCATACAGAGAAACATGTTACAAAATGCTTATTAGTATTAAAATTAAGTCTAGAATGTTAGTAACTAAAAATATGTTTTATGTATCTACCAATTATTTTTTCTAATTCTAGTCAAATAATAAATTAGACATTTTATTGCATTTCCTGTCTTTGAGAAAGTTGTTGCGCAATGCAATCAATAAAATAAAGTAAAAGTGTTTTTTTAAATAAAATTTACTTAGTTATCTAATAAATTTTGGTAAAAAAATCATTTTGTATATAATCATAATATACAAAATGATTATTTACCAAAATTTATTGGATATTATGTTAATTTAAATTTAAATAAACTATAAAGAGAAAAAGATTTATGTTTTTTGTTTGTAATGAAGTAACCTGAAAAATAACTCATTCGGTATATGTAAACTAAACAGAATGCAAGACTTAATTGAATGCTTATTAGATGTAGTAATTTTATACATCTATTGAGGCCAAAACCAGAACTCAAAGGACATTATTGTTAATAACTTTAAACATGACTATTAACATAGATGCCTCGATGTCTGCAGATTGGTGATAAGGTAGATGTCATGATGCTAGCAAAAGCGATTTTATATTCATTTCGTCGTTCGTCATGAAACAAAAAAAATCTGAATATGTTCTATTATATGTTCTCTTTGAAGGTTTATAACGAGCACATTTAAAGGGCCTTGTTGCATGATATTAACCCTTAATGTCGGTTTTTTGTTTTGGCTGTATTAACTCCACTTTATCGGTTTGGTCTTAGCTAAACTAGCTCGCGGGTTGGCTTGGTCCCCTACTGCTTTTAATATTTTCGTACTATTATCCAATCCAAAAAAGAACGTATTACCTAACGTCTGCCCATCTATTACACTTCACGGTTTATTTTAAACGAATTATAAAAAGAAATTAATATAAACGTGGGACATGTGATTTTGTTGGTACTACTTCTATAGAGACAAAGTTATGGGCTTTACATTAACCCGCTTCCGTTACCTCTTATACCTATATTATATACCTTAGAACTAAATACCGTACATAATTGAATAGGCACGTTAATCAAGCGCTGTAAAACTATAGCCGAGTACTTAGCTCGTTGCTAACTGTACTCAATACAGTACTTGACATTTTCCTTGATAAATTCTACTAGAATAATTTTTTTCTTCCTTCAGCATGAAACTAGGTATGATATATATTCGTATATTTGATATGTTAATATTCATATAATCAGTGTGATAAACCAGCCCGTGTTATGGGCTGTAGTTATTACCAATTCTTATAATAAAATAAATAATTAGAATTGTTTTATATGTGAATATAAATATATATATGTAGTTGTAAAATTATTAAGTACCTTAATGATTTAATTCAGTTAACGGTGTCTTTATGTTGAACCGCAATAATAAAATTTATCACTTCACTTTACATAAACTTTGACTAGTCGAATATTAATTGATAGATAATTTACCTACTCGGAAAAAAACTTTTGTTTTTTTTTTAAACTTTAGAATATACGCATGGTTTTGCGTATATTTTTATAACTCGATTTTATTATTCTCAATTGTAACCCACGTCTAGTAAAATGTGGTTTACCTACTTATTTATAAAATCTTACTTAATTATAGTAAGAAAGTCTACTCCATTATGAGTAAAGAAAATCTCATGGAGCTTAATTAGCTCACATACATACTGGAACCTTTAAGGTAAAGAGATTTAAAAAAAGTTACTTGTTTTCTCTACTTTTATAGCATCAAGTACACAATAAGAAATTTATATTTAATGAAAATTTTCAAATTCTAAATTTACAAAATTAGATAACTAAGTCTCCATTAAGACTCAGTTCTAAATTTTATTCTGTTTTAAAAAGATAGAAAGTTATTAATAAATCGTAATGTACAAGGGTTTCATGTTCATAATAGAAGTTTAATAGTTGAAACCGCGGTTTGGCCGCTTCAAACACGACAAGAAAGTACGGACTATTAGAAACTAAAGAAAGAGGGGAAATGAGCCTTTGACAAATAATTAATTTATCGCATATGAAAAGAAAGTCAGTGGGGGCAAGGTTAGATCCTGTCAGTAGGACACTTGACATCATGCTATGCATAATAATCATTGTGCGTACGCGCAACATTTTGAGTGTACACTACACCGTCGCAGAAAACGGATCTCGATCTAATCTAATTGTAGACAAAACTTTGTTATATTAAAGTTAATAAATACAGTTCAAAATTAACAGTGAAAAGTGAATTATTAACACACAGTTACGATGTAATATTCCAGAATAATATTACAGATATCAGAAATCAATTAAGGCTAATATACAGTTTCAATAAGTCAGTGAAGCTAACAGGTAGTCATGATGATTCCAATAATACTGATGTGTTTACAATCGGTGTTATCTGCACCCTTGCATATGCAGCTTCTTCCAATGAATATGCCATATCCTGTGGCACCCATGCCACAAATCCAGAACTTGCAGCAGCAAATGTTGGAGATGCTAAGGCTTCGCATTAATCCGTATTTTATGTAAGTAGTAATCTTTAATGTATATTAATTATTTGTTTAGTATTGTGTTAAATGTTATTTTAAAAATTTATTAATTAACTATAAGAATTGCTTGTGTGGTTTAAAACGCTAATCTACGGAACTACTGGCGAATTGATTTTTTTTGTTTTTGTTCTGTATAGTCCATTTATTGAGGAAGGCTATATAATATCACGCTACCACGAAATTAACGCGGATGAAACTGTAGGACATAGCTAATAATATTATAATCATAAAGTAATTTTCTTTTTTATAAGTTTTACATCAGTGGATAAAAATAAAAAACATAATGAGAATACCTACATAAATTTTATCTAAATACTTTTATCGTAATCAAAAAAACCTACAATATGGATTTCCTTCTGTTTCGCAAATTTATTTTTCTTACAATAATAAGGTGACGAGCATTATTTACTTTTCAAGCATTAACATTTTTGTCCAAAAAGGCTATGTAACATGGATTTTGCATATGTTAATTTCAGGAACCAAGCGCAACCTCTCGTCATCCTCCTACCGAATGATGACTTGAAGAAGAATGAAGAAAAAACAAAAGCAGATTATGGAAAAGAAGACGATGAATTAAATTCTGTAGTTATAGACGCAGCAGATGAAACACAACAACCGCTTAGAGCACTATTTTTATTACCAAACGGTAGATTCTCTATTGGCGATTTTATTTCTGGAATACCTTGGCTACCGATAGAAATCAATGTTCCCGACTCAATTTCATGGGCGTATAATGGTATAGCTAATGGCATAGCCGGTATAATTTCAATAATTGGACAAAGACTTCCATTCCAACGTCCGAGTGGACAGGAGAGTGATTTGAAATCGGTGCTTAGTAATTTGCAGTTAAGGAAAAATGCTGCAAAGCCGGTTATGGTATTACCTTTTGATACACAAGTTATGCATCTCCCTATTGAAGTGTGATCAATGCTGTAGGTACCTAGTACCTAGATTTTAGTTTTGAATTATATAAAACGTTAGAAAAGATAGTTTTACCAAAGAACACTACTTACCATGAGTGAATTATTTATATTTCGTATTAAATTTTAGACGTACGTACTATTTATACTTCTTTAAATCATAAAAATACCTACTTGGCCATTAGTTCTTAAACGAAAGATTCGTACCTATTCATTTCATACACTAATATTTAAAAAAATATTATTATAATTAATTATTTGCATAATTGCGATAAAAAAAGGTCTTTCTTTATATTTTTGAGACTCATTTATTTCTGTAAAAAAGATGAATAAAAGTTGGTTGTTAAAGATAAGTAAGTAAGCGGTAACAGAAATTATCTGCGAAATTGCAACAGGGTTTCGTAAATGCCTTTTGCATTTCTAAAGTGAAATTTTGGCAATCAATTTAAGATGAATTCGAGAAAGTGATCAAACCACGTACACAACAAGCGACACAAATTTGAAAATAAGAAACCATAACGAAATATGTATTTATAGTGATGATTGATTTTGTATAAAGAATTTCATGTTTTTAAAAGATACCTAATTAATTTTAATTTAGACTTAATAGACGATCAAATACTTTTTCAACGCACTTACTCATAAAATGACTCATATACCGCACTCGGGTATATAAAGTCGCTTGTAACCACACTGACATTTTGATTAAATACGATAACGTAGTAAAACCTTTTTGTTAAATCTCTTTGTTTTCAAAAAAGAGTTTCGATATGAAATAAAATCACATTGGATTATAGCGTTTAATAATATAAATTGGTGACATACTTTCTTATGTCTTGTTTAAATAAACAATTTTACCTTTTATGTACATATTTCCTAAGTATTTCATTCAAATTTATGATTTTTCGTACATAAGCAACCTCATTCTTATTTTTATTAAAGCTAGTCTGTGGTTGTTATTTTCTAGTACAACAACTTTACACACTTAAAATTTACTATATTATGTTTGAAATCGCCTATATTGCAGAACGGAAATTTCATAGGAATAGACCTAACATAGTTTCACGGTCAAAACAGATGCAAAAATGGGTATGCTCCATGCTCTACTAAGGGTTACTACGGGATTTAACTTCAAAAATTTCACATTAAAGAAAAGTTTAAAAAAGGATTGGGAAAGTGAAAAGGGAATGAGTATGAGTATGAATATTAAAAAAATATAAGGCAAATAATAAAATGCATATTTTATTTGCATAAATGTTTATTTCTAATCTTAATACACTGGTATGTGATAGGTAACTAAAATAAAAGACGAGGTTCAAGAGTTTAACAGAAATATTCAGTAATATCCAATAAGTGCATTTAAAATATGAACGTTATACTTTCGAACCGAGTCAAAGAACAAATCGAGTATAAATTGTACAATAAATTTAAAATATAGATAGACTTTCTTCGTGCTACATTCTCAAATTGGCTACTTAATAGCCCTTAACCTACATCACTAAAATGGCAACATTGTCATATTTATCGATTGAAATTACATCGTTCCAAATTTAGCGAGCATAATTTCAATGTCGACAAATAAAGCTGGCAAGTCAAGAATTCACTTCCAGTTAATAAAAGAAAGTTGTGGTCCTAGAATTACTAGGTTCTGGGATAATCTTATAAGATCTGATAAGAGTAAGCTGAAAACTACATACTAAACTTTTCTTATATTTTCTTAAATCTAGTATTGTTTAGCTTGAACAGACACGGTATCATGGTCTACTGGATAGCCAGGGTTGATGGAACCACCTTGTGCGTCTTTCTTGGCCACAAGGATTGACGTTGGGTAGTTAAAGGCGTAGAAGAAGCCACGAGGAGGACCCTGTTAAAAAAATTTAGATTAAAATTTACACACAAACTACAACCAACTTTCTCAGACTATTGTCAGAAAAATTCTGAAGCTAAATTTCATTAAGAAAATATATACTATGTGTATAGCTCGGCAATTTTGGATTCGAAATCGGATATTAAGTAGTAAGTAGTAAGAAGTATAAGGCATGAGCACATACTTGACTATAACAGAAATTTAAATCAAAATATTCATGCGTAAAAGTTTAAAAGAACTGCGTAGAACGCAGCACTTTTTAAAATTATAATAAATCATTAAAAAAATTTATCAAAGTCTTTAAAAGCTATTCATATTGACCGTAAAATGCTGTATTCGTTCTCATGATATATATTTCCTATATGGTATATAATTAAATGAAATCTAATCTATCGTAAGATAAATAGATAAAAGACGAGAAGAAAAATTTAAAGTCGATTTGTTCAATCTTTCTTCTCTTTATTATGAAAGAACGGTCTGACTTTTCCCCCATAGATTAAAAAAGCTACTTACAGTTGGTTCTGGCTCCTCGTATTTCTCTGGCACCGGGGTAGGGTATGCCTGAGCACCAGTCTGGTATGATCCCTGAGAACCGTAGTAAGCCTTGCCTTCACGGTTCTGGCTAACCTGGCCAGGTGCCGCTGCATAAGCTCCTTGTTGCTCGGATGCAGCTGGCTGGTAGTCGATTTGTGGGTTGTATTCACCTCTGAAATTGTTTTATTTAATTAATAAGTTTTAGTGAGAGTGAAATCTCATAACCCGAAGTGGAGCATACATATTTATTTTAAGAATTAATAGTTATTCAAATGTTGCTAAAATGTTGTTAAATGCAGCAGAACAATCCCTTTGTACCTTAGGAGTTAGGTGTATTTAATAATAATATTATGAAAAATGTATTTATTTATTCAATTATACCTAACACTAACTCTCTAATGCGTTATTTGCTATTTGCTATGGAATACAATTTATTAATACAATTATTATCTATACAAAAACTTTGTATAAATTATACTTCATAACAAACGACAAAAGACGTTACCCAGATGAACTCCGCCAGGTTGAAACAGAATTGGTCAAACTCAGATGTTACCTGGTTTAGAAGGCGCAAGGACCGCGTAGGCCTCACCAAGATGATTGGTACGCGCACGCGGCACAGCTAAAAATTATGATCGCCTTCTCTGACTCGCGTACCTATCCGGTACCCTTAACCCCATTCTTTCTAATATATCCATTATCCGGGTTATGCATACGACCACATAGAAATTTAAAAAGGTACAGGGAGATTGCCAAGTCCTATCTGAGTTCTGACACCCTTGATTGTATCCCACCATGCCTAATATGAGTAGGGTCGGGTATATAAGTGAATAGAAGAGATAGACGCCATAGAGTCTCAAATGTATATCTAACAAATTTATTTTGAATTATTTTTAAAATAAGATATTAAATCATTGAATTGCACTCCAAATGGGTTCTCACTAATGCATAATATTTTAATGCTACAATAGCTTTGATATTGGCAAAGCCTCGAGCTATTTACAGGAAGAACAATTATTTTCTATACTTTTTTACATAGATATCATTGTGATACGAACTCGAAAATGCAGATCACATTTAAGCAGGATCCCAAATCTTTTACTTCTGATACACTTGTTTGCAGTATGAATAAGTGTTAAAAGCCATTAAAATGTAATGTAAAAGAGGACATTTTATAATTTATATCTTTGAAGTGTATTTATTAAACTTCATTAAAAAAGTTGTACTAATTTGTAAAATGAGATCTAAGCGATAATTACACAAGCCAACACCCAATCAGAGCCAAAGCGAAGCTCTAACTACAAACACATTATACCGTAGCTGTCTGTGGACATACTGAGGATCAGGTTGAACTCTGGCAGCGGCTGCTGCCTCCAGCCAAGCCTTTTCGTGAGCTAAACGAGCCTGGCGGACATCCTCAGCTTCTTGCACTGGCTGAAGGACTACCTTGGGGATGTTATCTTCCTGGTGGAAGCCTTGGCTGTCTGCCCAGTAGCGGACCTAAGTGAAAAAAGTTACTTCCCGCAACACGTACTGTAGCAAAGTGCAGATACGATTTCAACGTAGAATTTTCGTTACAACTAAGTGATATTAGATGCATTCGACTTCATCTCGTATTTATTAATTAGCGGTTTCAACTGCGTAGGATTAAGATAAAAAATGATGGAATAAATAATCAACATTAGAATAGCATGATCTATTTCAGTATAGCATGAATCGATAGATGTTTAAATTCAATCAATCGATTTAAAATAAATTATTAAAATTGGTTCAGCCAATGTAGCTATTTGTCAGAGCTTTAAAAGAAACGCAATCAAGATGCGTATTAAAGGTAAACGGCCTCAAACTTATACCTACTTGGTAATGTAACTTTTAATTACGTGAGTATCACATAATTAAAGAAAACAGTTTGAACATAAAGCGCGAATATTTTTCAAAAATTTTATACTTAAATAACTAAATTTGTCCGATGTGTCGCGTGCTTTACACTTTAAATTATGCATGGTCACGGATGACTGATGACAAAACGTCCTGAAAATTTAGTAATAACTAAATAAATGTAAAATTTGTGATTATACGCGCTTAATCCGTTCAAACTGTTTTCCATAATCTTATACTTATTAAAATATTAGAGTGTGAACCTTTATCAAATCGTTGCTGTTGCCTGCACGGTATGTATACGACCCAGTGACGTCACCAGACCTGACTTTGTTCTCTACCTTTGCCGATTCAGGAGTCTCATAACCGTATGCGTAAGCTCCTAAGCCATCTTGGCCATGAAATTGAGATGCGTCGTATACCTGAAAAATATTATATAGAACATTTTGTTATGTAGATTATTTATGTAGTGGTGAAATATAATGAGAGATAAGTAATTAAGAAACAAATTGTATTTATATAAAACTTACTTAAAGTTTAAGTTTATTGAGATTTAACTCTTCTAGCAATTTCAAGAAACAAGTATGTCTTATTGATAAATTACTAGCTTACCTTAGGAATTTAAAATCAGATAAACGTGATACTATCATGATTGGTTTTGATTTGAAAACATTTATAATATGAATATATCTACTCAATGATGAGTCATGATGTTTAAGTCTGTCTGACCTTTGCCTTGATATGAAATTAATAATGTTATGAGTGTAATTCGTTATTTGATGAGCTCTGACTCATAATTACTAGTATATTAACTTCTATGTTATGCTTCGCATGTTAGAATTTAAGACGCAGTAAAGTTTGAGGAAGTGTGATACTTATTCAATGATTTAATGATTACAATACATTTAAAATAAAATAAAAACGCGTCATCATTAGTTCATCGTACAAAAATCCTTAATAATATTCTTGTATATTAAATATTTTAGTTGCTACGTATAATTTACGCATCTCACTATATTTTTTCCACACAACTTTGAATAACCATTTCCAACCGTCTGTTGGCTGTTTTAACAAAATATTTCTAAGCGGTGTCCGTCGACTTATTAGCAATCAGTAAGTTTAAACCAATGGTTTCAGTGATTTAGATTTTATACTAAAGAATATGCATCGATGAGTAGATAAAGACATATTATGGAGTTCATCTCAATAGTTTCAATATAACACGTACCTCTTCAACGTAGTCATCTGGATTCTCAATCTCGCGTCCATTCTTCCAATAGTGTCCTAGAGTAGGTCCTGCCTCGGCTGAACGAAACCTAGGGTCGTCGTATTTGATCTGAAATATATAAATGATGTGTTTAAAACGCAATCACAATAAAAGCGTGTCACTACTTTACCATAGAGCTAACTGTATCGAATGTGGAAACGCAGATATACGTTTTAATTTGCAGGGGTAATCGTAATGGAATCCTAAAATCGTAGCAATTGTATCAGTCGTTATTTTATTTTAACGACCGGTTGGCGCAATTGGTAGTCCTGCCTTCTGCGCCAAGTCCTGGGTTCGGATCTCGGTAAGTGCATTTATTTGTGTGATAAACACGAATGTTTGTTGCCGAGTCTTGGTCGTTTATAAACTTATATATGTATTTATTGTGGTACCCTCGTTGTTTCTGATTACCATAACACAAGTGCTTCAGCTGCTTAATTTGGGATCAGAGCAATGTTTACGAGTTGTCCCAAAGAAAGTATTTTGGGCAACCTAACTGTTGTAGTAAGTTTTTGTACGGGTATTTGTGTAGTTCGTATTTAAGTTAGTAGATTTTTTAAATAAATTTAAAGTTCAGGTATGAAAATTATAAAACAGGTACTACTTAATTAGATAACTTACCAAAGGAAGTACAGCGGTCCGGCCAGCAAGCTTCGGCTCTGTGAAGGGCGGGCTGTTGAGGTACTTCTGAGCTTCTTCAGGAGTCAAGTCTAGTTCCAAAATATTAGTTGGCACGGCACTAGATACCGCCACCTGAAATATTTTTTAACTATTATAATTACAATATAAGAGTACGAAATTTGTATTATTAATAATCAATTTAAAAGGTTACAGACTGTGTAAAAATGACGTAACCTCAACCTTAAATAATGCGCAAACCTGGTAAACAAATAAAGTTGTATATGGTAACACATAATTTTGATATGCATTGGAGTAGGTAGATATTATGAAATAGGAAGTAAAATTTCAACATACTTAATATATTCAAGTATTTATTCTTTTCCACGACTTTGGCTCATACAATCAGTAGCAATCTTTAGTCATATAGTCGGTAGACTACATCCAAATAAACAAGAAATGTTCAAACGTTTAGTTTTGTGTTTAAGACTCATAAATTTTTCTTCAGCTTGACTATGAAAAATAGACTGTATCTACAAATTAGAATAAAGTACACGCAGTACGCAAAAGATCAATATAAAAATTACTATGAACATACTCGTATACCACTAGACCGCCTCCTTTGTCTAGTTGTAAGCGTGTGAGCGATACGACCGAGAATTCCTGGGTTTGATTCCCGGTGGAGATAAAAAAAGAACTAGGTCTGACAGGGTATAGAATGCTGATCACTTAATTGCCCTTAAATAAAAAATCGATCAGTGAAACAGATGTGAAATGCATCTGCCCCATACCCCACTAACGGACACGGGACTTCACACATTAACATATATAATATTATATATTAAAATTAATTGTTTGCTTAGTTGAAACAACCGGGATCCCGAAAGCTGGCTCATTTTTCGGTCAACGCGTTAAAGCGATATTGCAGCCAGTATTTTGGGTACAAACCATCCTTTTTGTTTATTTGTAAGTAATTTTTATATCCATTAAGTGTACTATTGTAAAAAAAAACAATTCATAAATATAGATAATATGATCACTATAATATTTAAGTATGTAAAACTTACTAATATAAGTCGAAAGTCGATTTTATCAAAGCAGTTACAATTTTATCCTCTGTCTCTGTACGCGTAGATTGAATAGGTAATAGATATGTGAAATAGAATTGTCATAATAACGACTTAAACCGTTTCTGAACCTAGGTAAGCTTGAATTTATAAGTATAGATAATTTTGATCCGTATTGACAGTAATTACACTATTGATGAAGATTAATATACAATTATTTTTTACCGAGACACCTGAACAATAAAATTTAATTAACCCATAATAAATTTACTTTAATAAACATATACTCATCGGCATGATGTCATATAAATACTAGTTTTAACACAGAAAATGTTCTACGGTAGTATAATCATTAGAATTATAGTTTTTTTTATATTAATTATTGTGTTTTGTATCATGTAGTATTTTTTATTTGTACTAAAACCAACTTTACTTAAAAAGGGAAGTAATTATTTACATTTCTTATTGTTTTTACTCATAATAATATATTTAGAAAAGTTTGGATATAAAGACTGATGGTGAATACGCAAATGCAACTCTGTTGAAACAAAAGTAGATTAGGCTACGTATCAACTTGTTCTTTTGAGTTATAAAAGTAGGTACTAAACTCTTATTAAGAAAAGAAATTGTAAATTTGTTTTCTTAATTAAATAACCTTTAGATACACAATATATGGATATATTTTTTAACTTCAGGCTTTGAAACCCGTTTTATTCCTAAAACAGTTTATTGTAATGATGATGACTGATTCACTAGCCGATGATAATTTATTGATTTATATTATTTAGTATGTAAATTCTAAATAAAAACACTATACTTCAAAGGCGAAATCGCATAACTTGAGCGCACGGGACGGGCACATCATGTCAAGAAATTAAGTAGTAGGTACCTTTTTTTTCCTAAGAATCGAACCAAGAAAACAACAACTTAGATACAGAAATGTAGCTAACCAACTGCTGTCATATATCTCAGTAACTTCAGCAACAAAAGGCTTGTTATTTCGTTTTATAGATAATAATTTTTTAGACCACATGTGCAATGACATTTTGTATTTAAAACCGGTAATTAATTAAAAACTTGAAATCGTCAGACATTTCTAGAAAAAATGGCAATGCAAAGACCATAAAATGATAAAACAGTGACCGTGTATATCATAGAAAACAAATACAACCTCTAGCATAAGAGCCACTGCCGTACATTCAAGGTTAAATTCTAAATAATTTTTAAACTATAATTAAGCTGCTTTTAATATTTTTTTTAAATTAGTATGACATTCCATGTCTTCAATGTTATCAAAAAGACCGAAAGCGGGTTTTTTGCTTAAAGCCAGATGATAACGCACCCAGTAGGTACTTACATGCGTAACCTATGAGAATTTTTAAATCTTTTATGTGATATATAGTAAATATATAATTTATATAATAAGGAAATGTTTGCGTACTTATTATACATTTTTATTTAGTGTATCAAGTGTGTGACAGTAAAAAATTCTATGAATTGCAAAAGATTTTAAAAATAAATTGAACAACACTCCTTGTTTTTAAAAACACAAATTTATGATTGTAAGTTAAAAGGTAAAACGTACGGTAAAACAAACGATAACTCTTAGACCAATATTGACATACAAACCTGAAGACGCAGGCGCATAAATAATATTTGCATAATAATATACATACATGTTTACCAGATAACGCTTTCGCATGTATTTATTGTCATGTTACGTAATAAAAGCATTCATAGTTTTAATATGTAAATAATTTAAAAAAAACGACATGACGGCTTATTTACTTACAATAGTATAAAACAGTCGCTTTTTCTTCCCCTATATCCCTTTGTATGCTTATCTTTAAAACTACGCAACGGATTTTGATGCGGTTTTTTTTAATAGATAGAAGAGGAAGGTTTTTATATGTGTTGTATACCCGCAAAGCCGGGGCGGGTCGCTAGTTTATTTACAAAAAAAGAAATTTTCATATTCGGTTCAGTAATTTTAAAAACTTTTTATATTATTCGATATTCGATGTAGCGCGCTGACCGTTGGTTGAAATTCCGAGGAAAAATTTTAGGATCGTATACAACGCTATTTGCCTTCAAATATATCAGAAAAACAGGCGATTATAGTGTCCATTATAATCCCTATACTCAATTCAGACGCAACCGGTAATTTTAAAACGCACCAATATAATGTTAATTTTTTAAATTTATTGTGTGTTTTATGAAAATTGCCTCCCAAACCTAGTTTTAATACGATACAATTTTTGCCGTCACATTGTGCTTATGCATTATTCATGGAGATGATTTTTGTAAAATGGTATTAAGGTAATGCGTTATTCGGTGACGAAACCTTGTCACTGATATTTCGGTCGCGGATCTAATTCAATTCACACGACTATGGAAATAAGATTGCGTACGTTGACTATTATTGGTTCCTACTTAAGTACAAGTGCTTTATTACGTACTTTTCTTGTTGTAGATGGTTGTTAGGCTCGTCCAAAAATAGTTTGGATTGGAAGGTATAAGACTGGACACTTTCTTGCATTTCAATAAAATAATCAAACATAGCAAAAATATTCCTGCATATACATTATACATATTAACTAGTAGGAGCTAAAACACTGTATATTTTACACATCAACCGGGAATTTCAAATGTTTTAAACTGTATCTTACTTTCATCTATAGGTACAGATAATTAAAATTGGAGTGTCTGTTTGTATTATTAAAATAACCGCTTTTTACTAAATGCATATGGATATACGGTACATATACCAAACTAACATTTTTCGCAATTTCGTCTGTCTGTCTGTTTGTTCCGGCTAATCTTTGAAACGGCTGGACTGATTTTGACGGGACTTTCACTGGCAGATAGCTGATGTGATAAGGAGTAACTTAGGCTTAATTTTTTTTTATAAATTAATAAAAAATAACGAAAATTTTAAATCTAACCGCGGGCCACAGCTAGTTTATTACTATAATTGTAAGCATTAGGTTCTTCGTATTAAATCTTCTTGCCTGTAAAGAAACCATCACTGAAACAGACGTAAAACTGTGCTTGCTCCATGCCGAAACAACGATTTTTCTAAATGTTAAATTTAAATAGTAAAAAAAAACAAAAAAAAAATTATTTATGAGTTTTAAAATGTCACTTCCAATACCGAAACTAAAGCAAACTTAATTTAAAATATTCATGTTTTTACGAGATTTCACTTGAATTGACATAAATTATGTAAATTAATAAAAGTGATATAATTAATTTTATATTTTATAAGGTAGTGATATCTTATGTGCGCTAAAATACGTTTAACGAATTTTATGGAAATAAATATTTTGTCATTCGTAACACGCGTCTATTCCTTAACACCTACTTAAACCTTTGTTGAATAAGTATGAATGATATATTAGAATACCTGAATTAATGAGAATCTAAATTTGAAGGAATGATTATTAATAATTGTACGCACTATTTCTTGATATGATGTTTAATTTATATGCATTTTCGTGAGACGAGATGTCTGAAGAAGGGCATCTCTGTATATCATTCAGGGTTATAGTTTAGTTATTTAATTATGTATCTTTCGTTGAAGCTCCATCTAATGCTATAAGGTTCACGCATCACATTCAATGTGTGTTGTAGCGAGTCCCGGGTTCGAACCCTGAGGAAAATTGTTTTCGTTGGAATGGCACAGAATGCCCATATTCCTGCCTTACTTACCTGTTAGTAAAATATTCAATGAAACAGACGGATGTGTAATGATGACTGCACACTTTTAGTATATAATTTTAATATAAAGTATCCTTCTAAATACCTAAATGTCATGTTCAGGAAATTTTAATATAGCTGATATTATAAAAAGAAATATTATTGATAAGAAATGTTTAGGTCAAACGAAAACAAAAATATAATACAACCGGGAGTTGACCTTTGGGAAAAACGCTGAAAACAAAATGAAGCGTAGATGAGTGATCTTTATATTGCATTATTATTTTATTCTAGTCTAGTCTAGAATTTATTATACTTGGCACCGGCTATATTAACAAAGCATACCTATTCCAGCCTTACAATAATCACGTTATGAATTCTGCTACATAATAATGTCCTATTCAACCAGAAATAAACAATACCCGAATCTAAATATTAGGATATCGAATCAAATGTTAAAAAGATTTTCAAATTTAAAAAAAAAAATGCTTTATTATTTATGACACCTAGACCAAAGGCGATTCCATAGCTCAGTCGTATAACTGGAGATGTTATGATATCTAGGTATTGGATAAAAATACTGATTCGTACACATTAACACACAATAACATAGTAAGTTATAAGGTAACCACACAAACTTTTTTATAGATCTTTAAAAGAGAATATCCCACCATGCATTGTTTTGTCCACCATGCAGCGTTTTCGATTAAAGCTCCCAGGTGGCTTAACTTTTTCCGACACTTCCAACAATTATCATCATATTTCAACCACACCATAAAACCCTTATAAATTATATACCTAAACCTTCCTCATGAATCATTCTATCGGTGACCCGTTTTTAATTTTATCGCGAAAAGACCGACAGACGCGGCGGAAGAGTTTAGTTTATAACTAGGTATGTTGTGAAGAGATTTCTGCGGCGTCTGCACTCTCTAATAGTATCTTTCTTGTATTTGTATGCAGATTCTTTTGTAATCAAAGCAAAGCCTAAAATATGATCATTTGCCCGTGTTATGCTACAAAGACGGGTAAATTAGTCACTTAGTATTAATCATTCCACAATCAGCCGGATCTCAAACAGTTGAAAAAACATATTTGTTAAGTCGTGATGCGTGTGACCGCACCCAAATGTCCCAATATAATATATTAACCGATTTATTTACCTCATTCTCACTAATTCTCGGAAACGTACGTAGACTATGTGGATTTTCAATATTTACAAAATTAACATTAACAAATATATGAGGAAACTTTAAAATAATAGGTACCGTAAGCTTGTGTGCTAGGCTTCCGTTTCAGATTGCCCGAATCGCTGACTGTCTACGGCGCTCTTGATATTTAATCTGACTCTAAGAGCAAATGGAGTAGCTACAATAATTTATAAACAAAACCTAAGGACATCGGTGCTTATGACACTTTTTGTTTATCTTATCTTGATTCTTAATATCACGCTGCTGACACGAGCAGACGAACTTTAAATGCGTGTAAAATCAAAACTATTTGCTCTTTAAAAAAAACAAAATTAGGGTATTTGTATACATAAAAACTCTACTGTGACAAAGTTTCAACCGATTTTGCGTACCGTAACATTCTCCATTGTGAACCTTGTAAAATGTTTCCATATGGGTACTATTACTATTAGATAATTAAAATTTACTTGGGTATAATTGACTAAAAAAGAAAAAAAAAGCTTTAAGTTTTTACTGTACCAATATATCTACCATAATTGGTATGTACTTGTAAAATAAATGATTTACTTTTCAAGTATTGTGTGAATGAACTCATTGAGAAACCTGTCCTTTACTGAGCTTCCTATAGAGAATGAAAGGTTTTAAATGCGAATAAATATTCACATTTTTCACCTTTTTTTAGACTTTGTAGACTTAAAAACTTTATAATCCCTACAATAATCCTACAATACTAAAAAATAGTTGTAAATATAAAATCTATCTGGATAAATAGCTTAATTGAACACTGTATTATTACAATTGCTGATCCTATGTCATCTTTATATTTGAGTTTATCTATGCTATAGATATGCAAATGACATTTTCTTGACAGAGTGCTTGCCATTATTTTTATTTACATCAATAATGTTTCGAGAAAACCAAAATTATTGTGATTTGTGAAATATTTTAAGGGATAATTTATATTGTAAGTCGCACCTGTATTACTCTTTCACTAAGTCTTCGGATATCTGGGTTTCAATTCATTTCAGTAGGTGTCTTTGAGAATATTACAAATTACAAAGACCTATAGTAGGTATAAATACAATTTTTTATTTATACCTACACAGAAATAAATAGACAATAACGCATAATAGAATGTAAACAGAATTTAAAAGTTCGAATCCTGTATAACTTCTTACAAATGGTTCGGTATATGAAAGGATAAATATTAATTACATTGAACTGTAGTCCGCTTATTTTTATGGTTAGTCTATGATCCAAACAGTATTAGATTTTTAACCGACTTCAAAAAAAGTTTCTCAATTCGACTGTATCGTTAACTAATATTTTTTGAAAGAACAAAAGCTTTTCGCGAAATCTGTTTTTAAAACAAGAATAGTATTAAATACGAAAACCCAAACCAATAAATTGAAGATTTAAAGAATTATCCTGACATTCCATCCCGAGATTTCAAAGAAGAATATTATAAGAATATAATATCATAATTATATTGTTGAACAAATTTCAATCTCAATCACTTTAAAAAAAATCATATTGAAATTCATCCATTCGCTAAGGATCTACGTGCCACATACAGACACACATACCCATAGATACACCGATATGTCAAACTTATAACGACTTTATTTTTTCGTCAGGGGATAAATATTTATGAAATAACATGTGAAAAAACTTATGTCAACTCTACCGTAATATTTAAGTAGCCTAGGTACATTATTTATAACTGTTTTCATTATATAAGTCAGTAGTAAAGTTGCTCTTAAGATATATTAACAATCAATCAATCTTGTTTAAACAGTATAAATATGTGTAGGCTGTCGGTAAACTTAGTTTTTGATTGATACCTAGTTATGTAATATTTCACCTTAACCTTTGGTCATAGTTAATATTAAATTAATTATAAGAATTATCTCAGGAAGATAAATATAAAAAACGCTATATTTTGAAGTAACTTAAAGTTTGGATTAAGGAAGATAAGAAGAAAATGTAACAATTTATTTATAATATCCAATATTCGTCTTAATTTTGAAGTAGGTACATTAATAGCAAAATTCCTTCAGGTTATACCTAGGTAGGACGTACGTATGAAAACTGAAAATCATTTGAAATACTTAAACAGTAAAATTTTAATAATAAAACAAAACTTACTGCGATAGTCAAAAAAGTTCCGATTTTCAGCATCTTCGATGATTTTGTACGCACACACAAGCACTAGTCAAAACAGTAAGATGGTCGCACGCGCATCTTCTATATAACACAGCCTCCAATGACGTCATCCCCCGCCCCTCAGTGACCAACACCCGCCAAACTTGTTTAGCATCTTCACGCATCTTGACCTCTGTCTTTCTTACATTGACGTTTTTTGTGAACAGATCAAGTAATCCACCGTATTGAAACAGCATTGTATGTTAAAAAGGAGTTGAATTATCTTCTTCACGTTGAGCCGTCATTGTCATGTTGTCTTCCTGTCAATCCTAGAGGTAGACTAAATTTAGGGAATTTTATTTATCTAGATAGTTTCATGTCTATTTCGTTGGGGCTTTTTTCTAAAATTTCAAAATGTGATTGCTCAAACCATGTTTTGAATAATAATAATTTATTACCTACTACTTACAACTTGGCATCTGTATATTTTAGCGTATCCTTCTAGCGTTTTAGATTAGCCTTTGTATACGTATCTTTGTATAACTTTATATCACATATTGACAGATAGTAGTGTGTTATCATTAATAAGCAGTTTGTTTAATCGTAACTTGCTTGACTTAAATTCTTGGGATAATCCACCATTGCTTAATTCTCAATAGAATTAGAGACTTATATTAATTTTTCTACACTAATTTTATTTTATATTTTACGTTATGGCCTAAATTCATAAATGCATTTTTAAAACAAATCAACTATCTACTCGGACTGTCAGAACATGCTAGCAGAATTTAACTCTTTTTTATTATTATATACCTACTAACAAATTTAATTCTAAACTTTTTCGTCCACTACGTTTTAAAAATAATGCGAAACATCACTTCTTATGCTTTTATTAAAAATGTTTTAAAAATAATGCGAAACATCACTTCTTCTTTTATTAAAAATGTTTATTCCACCAGAAATATTTTATTCAACAAATTTCAAACGAAACCTCAGGCTCAGAGACAATTCCGGCTGTATGAGGCAAGCCTTTATATTTTATGTCCTGTACACGGGATGCGTCATTAGTGATTAATTATTTAAAAGCACGCACAAACTTATTTAACTTATAAGTATGTAACTTCGTATAAACATTAAAATTATAAAACTTCTGAGTTTCACTTACTATTTTCCTTCATATCTATAGTTATAATTGGCCTTTGTATTCCGGTTTCGAGGGTTTTCATCGCGGAAGACACATTTCATAATATTTTATGTCAAGCTACCTGTATCCTTGTGTTTATTTTGCAGTTCGTCACCAATCATCATTCTAAGAATGATTTTTACAGCCTCGCATACATTTATTGTTTTATTCCACAGACTCAGTTGGGCGTCTTGGGATTTTCATTTCAACCTTTCTCTTACCAACTTTCTTAAAAGCTAAATTTATGAAATCCCGGGAACCGAACCCTAGGCTTCCGTACTACAAGGATTGAAGATCCGTGATCATAATATAATCGATTTTCAAGTTCAGTGACCATACCCATTCTTTAACTTCCATAAAACATAATAATCGTGAGGAACGCACAATGTTATTTGATCTTTTAACAATTCAAACACATCCTTTAAACATGATCCGAACCTGAAGAACTAAAGACATATAGCATACGTAAATACGTAATTATTGCTTCGCTAAACGTAGCAGTTTGATCTTCTGTAAACTGCATATTGTGTTTTAAAGAAAGTGAAAATTTTCAAATTATACTTATGAGAAGTCCACCCTCATGAAGGCATTCTTCTTCTCTGCCCTTTCTTCCATTCGCTTTACCCTTTGATTATTAAGGCTTTACCTATATGTATATCTTCGTCCTCAAACAAAATGCTTATTACTTAAAATAGATACTAATTAGACAGACAAGGCGCAGGATATAAATATTTAATTAAAGTACATATCTATATAAATAAGAATGAATCACCGAAATGTATGTAAGCGCATAACTTCCGAACGACAGCACCAAGTTGGTTAATTCTTTTTTTGTTGTATTTGTTATTATCTGTAAAAGGTTCTTGTAAAATAAATAATTAAGATAAATTGCGCAGAACATTAGAACATTGAGGAAACTTAACGACAATATCAACTTTTCTAAAGTCTTCGTTTGTCCAGATGAGGCGTTTTACGCGCGTATGGACTCGCACGTAAATACATACATACATTCATACATTCCGTCCAGATGAAGCGACGCGCTTCGTCATTCGCGCGTAAAACGCTGGTAATGAGCCCGACTCTCGATTCGACTATAGCGTTTGACATAACTGTCAGTTTTTAAATGATTATGCCAATTAGAATTCAATATTCAGTTAAGACAGGACAACGTATCTGGGAGCTTTCATCGAAGACGCTGCCTAATCCCTTTCAGATATATGAAAAAAATGCATAACAGGATATTCCTCTTTTATATATGTACAAAAAAGTCCTTGACAAATATCTTAAATAGATAACACAAACGTTACAATTTTGCCGTGAATGCGGACATTTTCTTATATGTACCTATTCGATTTACGTTAGGTATTCTGATTCGGGATAGGTACATAGATTTTTAATAACGTTTGAGTTTTTAACAACACAAACGAATACTAAAATTGTTATAATAAGAATTTGACTTTACAGTTTTAAATAATAATAAAAGCTCAAACAACAATTTAGAATTTAGCTTAGTTGATTTATGTAAGACACCATGCATAAAGGATGTTTAATATTTAAAATTTAAATCCATTTCACGGTTTCGGATTACACGATTGAATTTGAATGTATATGTACTTTGGTAAAAACCCATTACAGTCATATTTAAAATAAGCCTTTAGTTAAATAAAGTAGGTACTGTAGATCACTATCAATACTAATTAAATATTTAAATGATTAAATCATACATTTTTCAGTGTTTCATAACAATTTGGGAAAAAAGAATACTTTCCAACAACGAAAAGAGATTGTTTAGAAACATAAATATAATATTTTTATAAAATGGTCAGCGTGTTCAGGAAAACCTATGAAAATCCGTTGACTAGTTTCGGCGATTTGCATAAACAAGTAGAAAACCGTGACAAACAGTTTTTAAGTGTAATCTCACAATATATGTAATGTTCCATCGCACACTTTTCTGGCTGAAATGGTTAAACATACCGTTTTTGTTTGATTAAATGTAGATACTATTTTCAAATAATTGACGCAATCTACTGTGCCATCTTGCACTACTCAAACATTTCTCTTGTTCCGGTACTAAATGTTAGTATGTAAATTTAATTCCACGCGCGAGGCCAATATCTGTACAATCTGTAAACCTCATCTAAAGTTCAAGGTTGAGCCGGCATCTTCTATCATTAATTAAACACCAAATCTCCAAATCCAATATATTTTATCTACAACATCGATAAATTGATCTCTTTTCAAATCGAAACAACAAGAAGTAATTTTTGATGTTAATGATTTTGTTTTGTATATATAATTAATTATTTTTTAGGTAAAGATGGGAAGCAGTCAATCTACCCGAGCCACGCACTTCCAGCGGCCTCCGAACCCGGCACAGGCACCATCAGTCGATGAAGACGATACGGATGACCATCATATCAGCATTTCAAATAAAATGGTTAAACTTATTGATATATTCAGTCAACTCACTGATTTGATATTTTATTATAAATGTTGCATTTTTACTTTAGCTCTATTTGTAAATAAGATTTACCCTTCAGAGGCCTGTCTTTTGCTTATTTAGGTCTATATCTAAATTATTAGCATCTTTTTAAAGGCGTATAAATAAATATATTCTAAAATAGTGTGCGCAAGTGAGATGGCGGTGAAATCTCTTAAAAGATTTAAAATAAATAAAGATAGTAAATTATACGGCTGATACTTAAAATGTAATAGAAAATATTTACCCTATCGATAAATTATTAAAATTCTTACAAATTCATTAAGGTCGGACCAATTGTATAACAGGTTGAACGTCTTGTAGAAGATACAACACTAAGCAGTGGCACAAATGGTACCCTACCAAATTCTTCCTTCGGTGACTTCAAAGAGAAGATTTATATAGAAAAGCTCAAGTGCTTAGATGATACGCATTCCCAAAGACTGGGGTTAGTTTCATTCATTTCTAACCTCATAGAAAGAATACACAACAGTCAGTGTAAAAAATATATTTTTAATTAATTCTCTTTTAGGTTTTTTGCGGTTTTGCCTAAAAATCCATCTGGTGCAAAAGTTATGTGTTAACTATATTTAAAAGTGCAAAACAAAATATCACGATAAACAAGCAACAAAAAAAAAAAAAAATTCAGTCAATTAATTATTAATAAAAACAATGATATTGTGGTAATATTTAACATTCTAGACACAAATTTCACTTACCCGTAAGTGCGCATTATTATCTATTATAAAAATATGCAATGATTTAAGTTCGTGATCGTCGTTTTACAATGTCGTATTGCTATCAAAGGAATATAATTTAATATTATAATATAGATATTAAAGAATGGAAATCATTATACCTACTCAACAGCCAATTATTGAATAAAATCGAGGCATAATTTTAAGTTCCCGATAAAAATCCAATTTAAAAACTTGTGAACGCTGCCGGATTCTACAACTTTCGACATCTCACATAATTGAAAAATTATAGCTCTACTAATAATAATATGATCATGATAATGAAGTGTTTTTAATGGGGAAATGCTGAAAGAGAATATTTTCTGGGCATTTACTTGGTACCTACCTACTTCATTGCACGTTTCTCCATATTAATCATATGTCTTAACCCTTAAACTTCCCACAAACAATAAACACGTTGTCAACACAGCTAATTAGGTACATTTATCCACGAAGGCAAGGAGTATCGAACCCGGATCAAGATAAACGATCGTAATTGAAATACCTTTTATGTACCTGGTTAAGTAAAAACTTGATGCATAACGTTCATATAAATAACAATTGTTTTATATTGGCTATTCATTCTTTTTCCTCATAAAAAACGGTGAAGGGTTTTATTCGATAAGATAGAATTTTTAACAAAGAAAAATTAAGACTAATTTAAGACAAACATTCAAAAAGTGAATTTAAAATATCTTGTTTGACACAAGGTAATGAGAAAGTTATTAATGACACGAGGATGAAGTGGAAGACATGCGTCTTAAACAAGTAGAGTTAAGATTGGCCAATTATGTTCACTCATCTGGCTACATTTTATCAACTTTTATACTAATCCTACGATAATGCTGGGCACCTAACCTATATTTACAAAATGTTGATATCAGCATTTGACAGCAAAATAAGCCTATTTCAAAAGACAAATTATTTTCTTTAGATTAACCGTAGACGAAGTAAAAGCACTGACTAACCGGATTGAAATGCGTACGTCAAATATGGTTAGTGTTGAGCCAGTGTGCGCTGACTGCAAGCAAGTTGTTATAGATTGCTATAAGGATGCTGCCTCTCCTCCGGATGTTGTTAAATGCTGGGATGCTGTTGGTTAGTTAATAGTTATACAGTTACGAAACCAATAAATCTTCATTTTTTATTAAATTCTGGGTAAAATAATGGGTAAATAGTCGGGAGTTTAACTGATAATTTTACGGAAGTATTTTTAGTTTTCAAGGCATCTAGCATATTAGGAACTCTATGTTAAAAGTATTGAATAAAATAGTGCACTTAGCATCACTAGTTGACGTAATATATACCTAAAAGGTAGGCAATAATCATTCAAGAACTCCAAAATCGGTTTAGCAGTTGAAAGTGTAATTTATAATATTATTTTGGATATCTTTATGGTCATTTTTTATGTACCTACTTTATACTTAACCGATGTGTGATTCTGTAAAAGGAGTAACTATTACTTTTATCTCATATTCTACTTAAAAATAATATCCTAATAAAGGAGTGAATTGGTGAAATTAGTAAAATGATTAAACTGATAATGTAATTATCAGGTGCCTTCAGTCAATGCGTGCAAGAGGCTGGCGCGGATCGATTACGTGCGCGCACGGAACGCGACGCGCGAGATGAACAGCGCCGCTCGCGTCACGTGGCGCATGCAAGAGTGCACGCACTAAAAGAACTATCCCATGGAGATTCACCAACTTACGAACGATGAAACTGACTTGAAATGGACCAAATTATAAAAAAATATATTGCAAGTAGCTTTACGTGACATTTCCTAGTAATATCACTTTTATATAAAACGATCTAGCATTTATAAGGCACTATTTTACTACGCGGCTCAATTAAAAATCATCAGTAGGCACCCGACAGTTGCCAATGATGATTAATGATTTAAATTTCATATTTTTATATTTTTGGAATAATTATAATATACATGTTTAAAATATTTAATTATTCTAGAAGGGATCTCTATATTTTCCTAAGACGCTTTAAGATGGGACTGCTTTAAAATTCTTATTAAAGTGAACCGACACGTTAAGACGGGACTGCTTTCTTATGAATGTGAACCCTGCGGTAATAATTGTCTTTGGGGCTCAGAAAAATTGCGTTTAAAATTATGTAGGCGCACATTATTATCCTAAGCCTAATTACACCAATATTTTTTTAAAATCATGAATTCCATTATTTCACTACCTCAACTAGGTTATTAGCGATTCTGGTACAATTCTTGTTCCAGCAACAGCTTATATTATGAGTAATTATGTTCATAGCTTGCTTTTTTAATTGATTTGTGTACTATTAACACAATATTATACCAAATGCAATTTTGTAACGACGCCATCTCACCACACACGTCGTTTAGATACAAAACATGTTAAATATAAAGTCCAAATTGTGCTGAAAATCATTTACTTCTCAATTATTAATTAGCCTTTTGACATAACTTTCATCTCATAAATGGTACTTTAAAATTTTCTCTATTGCTTTTCCATCAACTCTTGTAATAAACACCCAAATAAAAATTATTGATTTGTATAAAAAGACAATCATATTTAATGTTAATTAAAGGCCACTTTCTTTTTTACATTAGTCTTCTTAATTTCCTTAGCCAGTACTC
Organism: Aporia crataegi; assembly: GCA_912999735.1. Taxonomy (NCBI): domain Eukaryota; kingdom Metazoa; phylum Arthropoda; class Insecta; order Lepidoptera; family Pieridae; genus Aporia; species Aporia crataegi. Next base: position 3,714,146 of record OU538742.1, read on the forward strand.
TGTATACATTTATCACACTGTTATCATCATTCACAGGGGACTGTTTTTGATTATCTGTATTTAGTAGAGCTATTTTTCTTCTAAGTTCTTTAAGAAGTCCTGCACTAGATATCCGCGTTGGGGTTTGAGACATTAATTCTTGTTGGAGCAGATGACATTCTAATCTGAAATAAAAACGTAAATGAAATAAGTTCTTCTGACAGTTTGAGTACCAAAGTAAACTGTCTGAATATAACCATTTTTAAGGTAAAAAAGATTGTTTCACTTCTTTTCACTTCTTTACAAAATAGCTAACTCCCAGGTTCTATTAATAATGAAATGCCATTCCCAATGTACAAATGGTAGTTGGAATGCTTTAAGGAATATAGAAGTCTATGACACAGTATTTACGACTAGTATTTTGCATCAATTTGTATTCAGCTAATGCGACCAAGAGTTAATAAACACTCATCTTTCTTATCAAGTCTTCATATCTTCTATGTATATATTTTGGTACTTACTTAAAATCATTAATCAGCACTGGAAGCCAGCCTGGAGTAGTTGGGTCAGCAAGTTTACCAAACCAACGACATAGTTCCCTACGCTGCCGTTCACATAGCCCTTCTAGTTGAGTGATGCGCTCTTCGTAGCTGTCTGTTTAAATATGAGAAATGATTAAATAAAAGAGAATTAATTAATTGGTATGCCATTATCAAATCTGCTTAGCAAAAAAAAAACTGTCTATAAATTACTTGGCCAGCATACAAAGATTTTGTTAGCACTAATCAAAATCAGGCTGCAATTCTTTTTCTGTAAGGAATCATGATCATGTTCAGTAACGTTTAAACATAAGCAGGCAGCTTGTTTTATTATTATTATTATTTATGTATTTGCAAAATGAACAGTCACGCCACAATTTGGGCAGCAGAGAAAACATTTATATAAGCAGTTTGTTTTATTGATGTGCATGTACCAATTAATTCTCTATCGTAAAGTGCAGTGGCCCCAGCTTGCTCCTCCCAGATAGTTTGTTTCTCACGCAGAAGGACTTCTATCTCTGATGTTTGGTTAGCGATCTCTTGCCGAAGCTGTGAAAATTAGTACATTTTTATTTAACTTAACTATTCTATTATATTAATCAATAAGTCTGATGAAGCTATATTATCACCATACCTTAGCATTACTTTTTTTCATTTGAAGAAGATTTTTAGCTATTTCTTGTCTTTTATCATCAACTTCTGCAAATATAGAGTTTCCTTTGGCTGTACAGAAATAATAGTATTTTAATACATAGAAATTAGGTTGTTATTAGATTTTTCTAATAATAAAAGTTGACTTTACCAAATGGTTGTTCCCCTGATTCAACATGATTGAGCATAGCTTTAATCTCAGCAAGCTCAGCTAATGCTACTTCTTCATTCTCTTTTATATTTCTTATTTCCTCTCTTCGAATGTCAGCAGCAGCGCGTAATTCACCAATTTCAGTCACCAACTCTTCAAATTTCAACCGCCACGATACAATTTCAGTTCTCGCTGCCTCAAGGTCTGCTCTTAATGATGCTGTTTCGTATGTTGCTGATGATAATTGTACATTTATCTCATCAACTTCTTTGGTATCACGCTCTGGAGTCTTTCTCGATACTATTGCTCGCTCTTCTCTCAAACAACGATTTTCATACTTTAATTTAGTTATTTCAGCTGTATAACGATCACATATTTCTGACCTCTGATTTTGCAGTGTCGCAACTTCCTCTTGGAGATTGGTAATTTGAGAACGAATTTCACTTCTTTGCTTTTCTTCTTCTAATTTAAGCGCTTGTAAATCAGCTCTTATAAAACTTTGCATTTCGAGAGAGGTTTGATAACTTCTTCTCGTGTCATGTACTTCTTGATTTATTGCTTCAAAGGTACTTGAAAGATTTCCAAATTGCTTTTTTAGCAAACTATAACGCTGACTTAGCTCGTCATCTGATAAATCTGCTTCAGTTTTGTTACTCAAACTGGAGTCATCCATTATTTGAATAAAAATGGAAAAACACCAATAATACTCCAGAATATATTGTGTATAGCTAATTAGCTACACCTCTAGCCAATAATAGTAATATTACTTTGTGGTAGGTATGTATTATTATTTTGCAAAATGAGAAAGAAAATAGCTGTAACAACTTAAGAAACAACTATGAACTAGAAGTTAGAACCCGAGTCAAAGTTCAAACTCAAACCTCAAATCAAAAGTTGAAAATCTTAAATTTGGAGCGGTTATTTTAAATAATTTTACACAGTTGTCAACCTGTACTACCCTGTAGAGTGTAGAGTATCAAGTATGTGTCTGTCGTTGTCATGTATGACATCGGAGATATTGTATGAACGCGTTATTTGACTTAATAGATGCTTATTGGCTATATAAGTTGTAATTTTTATGAGTACCTATGAACTATAATATTAAGTCTATGCACTCTACCTAGGATTATTATACTCTTTTTATGCACAATTGTCATTTTCTCTGGGAAAATTTCCCAATAGTTTGTAATAGGTATCGGTCACTGTGACGAAAAGTATGACACATATTATGCGTATCGCATTAAATGTCGTTAGTTCCACCCGTTCTTCGTTCTGACGCTTTACTTGTAGGAACTGTAAAATGTCAAATTATAAATTGAAATTGATAACAAATAATGTGTAATTGTCATTAGAGTTTCGACAATTTCAAACATCAAAATATTGGAAAGTGGAAACTGAAAACTGAATATTACCTAGATATTGATAGTAAAGTTAACTATGTAATTACTATTAAGTACAACATATATATATTAAATTTCTTTTTTTTATAAATATATTTTTTGATGATCAGCCTGCTGAATTTCGTTTTTTTCTATTTCTTAAGTACAAATAACTGAATTCAGAATGACATCTTCTCCTCCTACTAAACCTCCCAGAGGTGTAAAACAAGGCAAGGAAACTGTAAGTATTTTATGTTCATACTATAATCGTTTTAGTTCACTTTTACATAAGTGTTGCAAATAACATTCACTCTGCCAAAACAACATCTTAATAAATATTTTAGAGTGGTTTGCTGATGTCCGTGATTCGGACTTTATCAGGCAGTGAAACAAATGAACAAAGGGAAAAAGAAAGGGCAAAGTTAGAAAAAGAATACAAGAAGAGTGATGCAAGACTTGACGAGCTTGTTGCTGAACATGCTAATGAGATTACAGAAGTTATGCAGGTATGTAGTGTCATGTTCGTTAAGTGTGTATTCTATCTAATTAGAACTAACTCTTATTTTCTGTTCTAAACTATGTTATCCCAAACATCGTTTGATATGTTACTTGCATTTGAATTTTTCACTACACAATATTGTTTATTAATTTAAAAATCCATGTATGAAAAATATATGTAAATGTTATAGAAATTTACTGCAGTGGGTGCTGCTTTAAGCGCATGGGGACAACATTGTTCTGCTGCGGAGGCAAGGCTATCTGCTTGTAGAGCTTTACTTCGTGTCAGAAGAGATGATCTGCGTCGTCTGTGGACTGATGCCAGAACACATCATCATGCTTTACAGATGCTTACTGACATGTAAGATTTTTAAAAGCAGACTATGTTTAATTATGTAATTAATTGTCAATAATGACATTCATTGTATCAGAAATGTTGTTGACTAAGGTTATATTCACTTTTCTTTTTGTACTTTTTGTTTATAAAAATTTTTGTGAGTGTGAGTCATTATTGATAATTTTTATAATAGTGAAGAGGGCATGATCAGTCTGCCTATCAAATTCTAAATTTTTCTTTTGCGACTTCAGAAGAGATAGCTGATTAGCGAAAAGCCGCCCGTTGCACTCCTGAGCAATAGTGTGTAAAAAAAATTTATGTTAATGTGTTCCACTTGTTACGTGAGAAGTGAGAATGGTTGTACATACTTATTTATTGTATTTATATTGAACAGTGAGCGTGTGGTTGTGTGTGAGAGAGAGGCTCGTGAGTTAATGAGTCAAGGACGGGTGGTGGCCAGCGCGCACGCTCTCCAAGCCGCGTTACGAACAGCACGTACGGACTTGCCCCACGTACACGCGCTATCTACCACTACACAGCACCTAGAGGTAATAACATATAGTACTTGTAATATTGAATAAAAATATATATTTAGTTGTTACTTATACTATATATTTATGAATAATTTAATTTATTTTAGTTTTGTGTAATAAAGCACATTGTGTGATTTTTTTGGCAGCAAAATCAATATTATAATGAAAGTATTTCATTTTTGCCTAGGTTTAATACATTTTAGCGTAAACATGTTTAGTGGTTGAGGTGGGCAGTTTTTTAATCTGCCAAGATCATATATTTTTTTTAATAAGAGGAGGCAAACGGGCAGGATGCTCACTTACGAGAAACGGTCCGCCGCCCATGGACATCCTCAGCGCCTTTTGGGCTACGGGTGCCTTGCCGGCCTTTAAAAGAGCAGGTATGCTCTTTTATTGAAATATGTACCTCACTATGAGGTATTTCCGAACCACGACTTGGGGACCTTATAGGACTTAATAATACTAATTAATAATAATGATAATACATATATAGTATATATTTTTCTTACCAAATACGTGAGAGTAAGTAAAAATAATACTTTATGACGTACATAATGAATGTTTTAAATTATGAACAGGCAAAGAAAATAGAGCTAGTAGACATAATTGTGCGAAAATTAAGCGATGCTGTGTACAAAGATGAACGAACGCCGTTTAATCGACGAGTTTCGTCGAGACGGAGAACTACCCTATTACTAGCAGGTAATAGCTAATGAATAATGATTCTTGTATTAGTAACTATACTACAAGAAAGTTATGCAATATTAATCTATACAGATAAATAAAATTGGAGTGTCTGTTTGTAATTATTAAATAAACAGCTTTCTACTAAATTTTTACCAAAATATTTTTTTTACAATTTTTGTTTGTCTGTCTGTTTGTTCCACTAATCTCTGAAACGGCTGGACCAATTTTGACGAGACTAAATAATAATAAAAATAATCATTGCGCGCGGACGAAGTAGTATAATATATATACATATTATTATTTTGCTGTTCGCTATTTTACTCTGTTTATAGGCTATATCACATCACGTTAGGACGAAATTAAGGTGGGTGAAATCGCGGGGCACAGCTAGTTATAGTATATGTTAAAACGTGAGATTTAAATTTACGATAATTTTATTGTTCTGTATTAAAAATACTTTTTAGATTGATATTACAAAGTCATTGTATTACGTTCAGGTAATAATTTAATTGAATAATTTAGCCTCGCTTAATGACCTAATAAAAAACTGTAAACAATATGCAAAAGTTATTAAAAATCCCATTAGATTGGGAGATCATCATGGACAAAGTGATATGAATTTTTATGAAAATATTTTTCAGAATTAACAAAGAGTGAGGAATTAACAGACGCGCACTTGCAAGACATAACTCCAGAATATGAAGCGTCACTCACAGAGGACGACAAAACATTCGAGACTACAGTCATGTTGTCACTTGAAGCACTTGGCGTATTGGAACAGTTGAAGGAAGCTACCGAGGTGGAAATCTAGTAATAGATAGAGATAATATGTTTGCAATAAAAAAACGAAAAACTGCATAACCGATTTTCGAAGAAAAATCTTTTACTAATGTAAAGCGGACGATAAATTCATCGAATTCATCCATTAGCACATCCAAACAGCGAAAAATTATGTTAAGTTATGTGAAACAAATAATTTTCAGAAATTCAAAGTGCAAATTCAAACTGAACTACTTGAAGTAATCGATTCAGTATCGCGTCGTATAATCGATGATGATTTTGATGACCTGGAGGGTGAAGAGGACAGCGATATGGTGGAGTGGGAAGGTGTGTCAGAGACAGGGAGACCGCTTGCTAGACTTGTCACCTGTTTGGGTGAAGAATTTAAAGCATGTGGAATGAGGAATAAGAGGTAAGGGTAAAAATGTACTAAAGTGTATTGCCGTAACCAAACAGACTCTGAAAATTATCCATTCATGTAGTCTCTCTCTCCCTCTCTCTCTCGCAAACAGACAAAAATTTTAAGGATGTGACTTTTATATAATGCATTATTATGAATATTGTAATAATATTATATATTTTTTTTACAATAATTATTTTTGTAAACTACATTATATTTAAAAAAATGACGATTCAAAGTGATCAAAAATATGATTTTAATGAATAAAGATATTTTGACTTTGACAGATTGATTCAGGTATGGAGAGCGTCACTTCAAAAGCACAAAATCCCTGACAGTTGTCTACACACAGAGCATCACTATTGGAGTGCTGTACAACAAGTGGTATGTTTCAATGTTAATTTTTTATAGTTTTTATAATGTTACATAAAAAAGTAAAGTATGTATTGAATATCTTTAAAAAGAAAGAATAATACAATATAACTTTTACGGGCCCAATGTCAAAAGTTATATAGATGGTTTATATAAGTAAATCATTTATTAACAAAGATTCATGTAGCAAATTGCCTATAAAAGTTACCTAAATTTGAGAAAGGGATTGAAGATACTAACTAGGTACGTAAAGTAAGTTTTTTCCGATTGATTCCAAAATACTATATTATCGCAATCTAATGTCGGCGGTTTTTTTTATATTACCTTCAATTTCACTTATTTAGCTTTTTTGCACTTTTTCAGATGCAACTTCTCTTAACGGAATATCTACAGATTGAGAGTGTGAATTTATCTGGTGCTCGTGGCCTTGCAACGGAACCGACCACACCGGAACTTAAATTATCAGATTATTTTGCCAAGAAACGACCGCAGAGACGACGCGACAAATTATTTAGACTTACTGGTAAGTTTCATTAATTTTTTATTACATTTACAGTATTCTCTTATAAATTATCAAATATAATATTTTTTAAGATTAATCGCAGTTGTCTAACGCTGTGTAGTCCGTGTGCATTCAAACAAGTCGCTTGGGAATTTCACAACAAGCAACGCGACACGTAATTTTTATGCATAAGAGAGTAATTTGAAGTAAATAATAAATAATATAATGTCACTGGAGTGCAACGGGCGGCCTTATCGCTAATCAGCGATCTCATCCAGGCAACCCACAATTTATTGTAGGTTTCTACAGGCTTGCCTGCAGAAATTCAACCACTCCTCCGTACCACTTCGTATGTACCACCTCGTCCGGCAAGTGGGAGCCTTACCAGAGACCAAATACAAATTAAATTATAAATTGTATTCGGAACCGGTGATCGAACCCGATACCTCAGGCTTCGCGGTACGCTTTTAATACCGCTTAGCCAGTCTTCTATATTTCAATTATTTATTGGTCATAGTTTAGGAATCTATAAGTTATTATTGATATTTTAGCGGCTGTGACTCCAGTATCGAGCGGCCCCTTAACACGCAGACAACGCTATCCGCTAGTATGTACACCGCACCCGGCGTTGCTTCACGCCATCTTACCGGCCTTGCACGCTCTTTGTAACAATCTTGAGAAACCTGGGTAAGATAACTATTAAATTTGTACAAATTAAGTTTTAAAATATGAAAAAGCGTTCCGCCAAAGACCTTCATGAGATGTATAAAACGTTCTTAACCACCGACCGAAAAGATAAAGATACAGAAAGAATATTTTTCTATTATTTTTCATAAAATTATTAGTATTGAGATAATAGAACATATTGTTTTAAACAGTAAATCAAAAGTCGTTTACTAACTTTGTAAAGTAACTGAATGTAAAGAAAATAAACTGAATTACATTTTTAAAAAATAACCATTTATTATTTAAACATTTAAATCGCTTCTGTAGCTCTGGTTCACGCATTTGTATTGCGCTAATGGTTCCGAGTTCGAATCTTGGAGAAATAAAGGCACAGAAGGTTCTCTCCTACTTGGTTGTTAAGGAAATGATGTGAAGCAGAAATGTGACTACCCAATACTCCACAAAAGGGTTATGGTATTTAACCTTTTAATTAAAGTATTTTAAAATATATTAATATACATAGTTAAATTTTCCAGCGGTGGGGAATGTACACTCCGTGCCTTTATAACGGATTACGTGCGTTGGGGCGAAAGCGAGCGCTTAGTGTCCGAGGCGCGAGTGATAATTGACGCCGCCATGAAGGAACAGGCTGCTTGGAGGGAGAGAACGCTTGTTACCAACTCTGCGTAAGTTATATTTATTACCATGAAAGTATATGGTTTGCCTTACTTACTATTTTGAAATTTGGTGATCAGCTTTTTACTCTACTGAACCGAAACATTTATTGTTTCTCCGGTATTCGAACTATGTTACTCCAGCAGCAGTTTAAGTATTTTAAAAATATTAAACAGAGTAGATTAATGGTTTATATCCCTTCTGACCTAATTTGTAATATTAAGGAGAGCAACAAAATTCTTTAATTAACTAACTTTTAAAAAGTTAGGATTATGTTTTAATGATCTATAAATAAGACAGTAAGTCAAAACCCTAACGTAATATTTAAGTTGTAAGTTCTCTAGTAGTTGGAAAAATCAAACTAAGAGGTAATAAGATAATTGTTGAATAGGGACGAACAACGCACAGTGTTCGCGAGTTGTTCGAAGGCTTGGTCCGCTGTGGAAGAGTGCGTGGCAGCGGCTCGAAGGGCCGGCGCCTGCGGGGGACTCGCGCTAGTACGCGCCGCTGAGGCCGCCATTGGTGAGGCTGTTTATTTAATGAAGTCTTCGTCAGCAACATCTTTACTACGCCATTTTACCGTCAATTTGACATGCTTTTTTTTAAATATTTTTTTAATAATGAATTCTTGATTGAGATTTATAGATCTATTATTGGTTTTGAAATGTTTGTCGTAGTCCAGGGAAGGTTTAAACTGTGAGAAGATACGGAAAAATGGCGAGGAAGAAAGTAAAAACAACAATTTCATTTTCTCATATACACTTTCGGATATTTTAGCGAAGGGAGAGCTTTAATGTCATTAGGATAAGTGATACGAAGTACACTGGGTCATCTAGTAACATTACTTCTCTTACTTGAACCATACGCTTAAAATAAAGATTTTTTATTTATCACTGGTTGGCCGGATGGGTAAATTTATTTTTATAATAATAAAATTATCTATTTTGGAATTCAATGACAGGTTCACTAGCGGTGCACGCGCGTGGTGCCCATACGCGCCTAACGCCCGGTCCGCCATCCCGCGCGGCTCGCTGGTTGGCTGACGACGATATCGTTAGATTCCTACAAGCACTGCCAAACTATCGCCTTCTGCAACACGATCAAAAAGACGCGCCGCCGACACAACAGGTTATATACTAGTCTTTTGTGAGTAAATAAAACAGCAGTCAGCCTAAAATGTATGTATATCAAAATATAGGTATCTACTATTACTGAAGTAAATAAAGGTGTTTGTTCGCGACCAATAGACGACAACTAGCTAAATTGAATCGCTAGCGCTTCAAAATGTCATTTGTCATATCTCTCTTGCTTGAATTGATTGATACCTTGGAACCGACGACACGCTATAATTTTGCTTTGAGTTTTTCCTTGTTTAATTCCTTAATTTAATTAGTTGTTTGCGTTTGATATTGAGCTGAAATACTAGAAAACCTTGTTGTGCCGCGAAATTGTTGATTGTAACGTACTACATACCTACACACATTCACTTATCACACATTTTGACTTCGGCGTCTGATTTGGTGAGTCTTTGGTCATTATATTAGCGCTGCGTCATCGTAACCAGTAGTCTCCGTTTGTACAGTTGGTCTGCCAGATGAAAGCTCATCTTCCACTGCGCATCCGTACATACCTGGCAAACCAGCTAGTCGAGAAGGCTACAGTGTTAATCCTTGGGAAATAATCCAAAATAGAATATAATTATCAGATCGCTTCTTAAAATATGAAATTCTAAGGTAAAAAACAATGATGGACGTCCTTTTTAATATCAGTTAAATAAATGTTTTAGGAACTTAAAGCGGCGTATGAGCGTGAAGCCGAAATCCTGGGGACTTCTCTAGGAGACGGCGAGGTATCCTTACGGGAAGTGGTCGTCGATAATCATTTGTTGGAAGAGCTGGCTGTCCTCGCTGAGACTATGGTATGACTAGTTTTTGATAGTGATTGAATTAGATCCAGACACATTTAATCAAAATTTATTTATAACCAGTGGACCCCACGAACTTCATATCGCGTCAGAATTTCAATAATAACGTGTCACCTTAAACGTCATTCCATAGAAAGAACATTTTGTATGGAAATGTATAGTTATTGTGCTATTCGGGACGGACGCAAATACAACAAATCAAAAACCATGAAAATCGCTCCAGCGGCTCTCGAGTCATAAGTGTTCGAACAAACCCGGCTGTGTTTTATAAATGGATGTGTGGTTTATTCAAAATATTAATTTAAAATAATTAAAATTATCCATATTACTATTTGATACAAATAACCTGTATTTTTTTAGTATTATATCAATCATAAAATTAATAAAATATCTGTCTGTGTGTTTGTTCCGGCTAATCTCTGAAACGGCTGGGTCGATTTTGACGGGACTCACTGGCAGATAGTAACTGATGTAATAAGAAGTAACTTAGGCTACTTTTATTTTAGAAATTAATATAAATAAATAATAAAAATCTGAATATTGACGCACAATATATAAAAAGGGACTCGCAGACAAGTTTGTAATGTACCTGTAATAATAATTTCCAGGAATGGATAAGTTCGAATATACGCCATTTGCCGACGAAACTAAGTGCACCAGTAACGGGTGGGACGTTACACTTAAGCGACAAATTCGTAAACAACCTCAATGCTGCCGCGTCCATCTTCGATGAAATCGCTCACAAGTGTCTGCTTTTCTTGCATTTGGAGGTACGTAAAATTGTATTTAACGTAATGTAAACATTTTAATTCAACTTGGAATTAAAAAACAATAGCATGAAACAAATTATAGATACAGAAGTTTACTACGACAAACATATTCCGTAAACCGTTGAGTAATCGGGCGTCTAGAAACTTCGATATAACTAGAAACGTCGATGTAATATAATTTAATTTAAAAGATTTGACAACATATGTATAGACACAAATGTGTTGTGTGTAATCTTAAATATTTTATCTTATAAAAAGTTATAATCTGTATCTGTAAAATATTACTTAATTGAAGAATAGAGAGAAGTTTGAGTTTTTGAATTAAAGACTGTGTTTAAATGAATATAAAAATAATAGATGCGCATTGAGTGTTTCCATTATCTGGGACAAGAGTGGGAGGAGCGTCCCGATGGTGGAGAGAGTGGGGAGGCGGGAGGAGTGGCTCGTCTTGCAGCCAGTTTGTTGCGTTTCCATGAAAGAGCATCCACCATATTGGCGCCTGTGCGACTTGCGGTGAGTGAATAATATAGTGTTAAAATTTTAACAAAACAAACCGACTTCAAATTGTAACTCTAAAACTACTGAACAGATTTTGATGAAATGTCCCAGTCGAAACTTCTGAGGTAACAAATATTTTAAAAATAGCGTCGAGTTCAGTACCTCCTCTTTTTGAAGTTGGTAAAAAGGAAATAAAGGGGTATAGGGGCATCTGGGTAAGAAACTACATATTATTAAGTCTATTATACTGGTGCCTGTATCTACAACTGAAAAAACTATATAGAAGAAAAAAAGAGATGTGATGATTACATGTTTATATGTTTAAAAATATGTTTTTTTTTTGACATTAACATTTGTATACACTTAGATGAATGATTGGTCTCGCTGCGCTCGACTAGATACCGCACTACCTAAAAACAATAGCTCCAAAAATGCGGCAACTCATTGTAGTGTGTGTAAGAGATCATCACTTGACATTTGTGTGTGAAGAATTGTGTCACCAGCTCCTCGACTGTTACCCGAGTTAATGGGGAAAAAATCAACATTAAATTAAAAGCGAATATACATATATGTAAATATTTTTGGTGTGTATATCAATGCCTCATTTTTAATTATTTTATTTTATTTACATGTAATATTTACAAATCATTATTTATAATAATCATACATTTTGAATAAAACAATAATCACATTATAGATATGTAGTTATTTTATGTATTATTTTCTCGTCAATTTTCCATTTTTTAAATAGTTATTCTGCTATTTGGGACGGGGATATATACGACAAATCAAAAACCATGAAAATCGGTCTAGCTGTTCTCGAGTTATAAGTATTCAAACAAACCCTACTTTGTTTTATATAATAATATATTGTTAGAAATTTATTAATTTACCATTTGAAATACTTAATGGAAACCACACACTGAACAAAACAATATACACGTCATCCAATGACATGCCTATTTACTCGAAATACATAACCACTACTCATTTGAGCAGAGTTTCCCCTTCTAAAAACCACTATAAATAAATATTAAATAATTTATAGAACTCGGTTAAGTAGGTATATAATAAGTAGGTTAATTAAATGAAATAGATTATATGTATAATAAAATACAAAAACATTAAATTCACATTATAAAAATCTCAACCACGGGAAAGTTGATTCTTGTAACGCGGCAACACTGAATGGCGTTTAGGATTCATGTTATTTTATGTTCAAATTTCGAAATTATATGATACTTACTGATGGTATGTGTGATCCCAGTGTTCTTCTTATTCATTGTAGTATTACTTTTACACAGTTTCACTACGCAAGCTGGCATTTTTAGTTTGGATTATGCCCAAAATTTAATAAAATATTCAGCAGGTACACGTCACACAGAGCTTGCAGTGTTTGAGAAATACGCGCTTGAGTATGCCTATTTAGGCGTAGTTTTGTTGTATTTTTCAAGTACACGGGCGGTATCTAGTCGAGCGCAGCGAGACCAATCATTTATCAATGTGTATACATTAAAAAGTAATTGCAGTCTGTTGTTAAATGTGTTGTTGTTAGGCCCACATTACAAAACATGAATGCAGTGATTATACCTAGTTTTGAGAAATATCAAAGAAAATGCTATTATTTCTATATCAAGTCAGACATTTTAACGTTGGTAAATATTCAATTATAACTTGAATGACGGTCTTAAAAGGTGTCTTAAATTCTTATATAATAAAATGTTATGTGTTAACAGTACATAATGAACGGTATCGGCGAGATGATGTCAGCGGCGGTGGTGTGGCGTTGGCAGGGAGTGGAACGCGGAGGGGCAGTGGACAGCAGTTTGGGGGGGATCAGAAGTAGTTTGAGTGGATTTGGGTGGCGAGCAGCGGGCGATCGGCTTGCAACGCTACGTCACTGCCTCGCAGCGTTACAATTGCCCCACGATGGATTACATGCAGCGCATGCGTATTTACACCTTTTGTCGTGTACGCCTGAAGTAAGAAAGTCCTTTATATTCGAGGAACTAATATTTTGTCGTGGGGACGGCGGATTTTCTGGAAAAAAGTATCCTATATATACCTGAATAACAAAGCCTATATTTTCATAAATTCCATCCATGTTTGAATGAAGTCCAGTATCTATATCATGTTTAGAAAAAAATACCCTATACTCTGTACAGATTTCACTTTCTAACCCTTTTATTTATGGATAGATTAATAATTTCCTTTCTTAAGGGAAACAAGCACCCTTTGCCACATGTTTGTTACATCAGAACTCGACTGGGTTAACCAATTTTGATGATTCTTTTTTTGTTTGAAAGCTAGTGCTTCCCATTCACCAAAATCTGTTCAGTAGTTTTAAGAGTAAAAGTTATTACGTTAATAGCCTCGTCTCCTGTGTGGACGTGTCTCGGGGTCGGTTGAGCGCAGGTTGCCTCCGTTTCACTTACATTTAAGATTAACATTTTTGAAATATCTTTCACAGGAAATAATAGACTCCGTACGCGAGCGAGGCCCCCAATTCTCAGAGTTGGAATACTTGAACGCGTTCAAAGTGATCGGTGCCCGACGATCAATGTCGCCTGCTGAAATGCGCACATTACTTAAACAGCTATCAGCCGCTTTGGGACATGTCGGAGTCACCGTTTAATTTTTTATTCGATTCGTATTTTATATACGAATATTATATATATTCGTCGTTTTTATATATATATATATATATATATATATATAAATTGAATGGCTTGTTGTTTGATCTAAACTCAGTCGATTTTTCATTTCCGTTTTGTGCGGCTTGTTTCAACTTAGAAGATATAATATCACAATTATTTACACAAAGCTGAGGCGTGTTGCTAACGTCACACTACTAAACCCATCATGATGAAATATTGTATAGTGTATACACATTACAGATAATGTTTATGAGTAAAGTCTACACAGAAAAGGATCTGTGTAGACAAAATAGAAATTATATTGTTTTAAATAAAATAAAAAGCGTGTATTGTTATATATATTTAATGACGCTTTTGTTTATATAAGGAAATAAAAGAAATTGTAATAATTATTATTTTAAATAGAAGTGTATTATTTATTTATTACCTTGAAATTGCTTTATTCTCGCAAGTTAATTTGACATCTGTCAGTATTATCTTCATAGTGAGGTGACCTGCTTAAACACATCGATTAAAGTGAATGAATCGATACGGACTTGAAACATGTGAATTTTAAAAATCATCAGGCGAATACCTGTCCCATTATTTTTTCTTTCGTAAAAAGAATAATAAATATAATTATGTTTTATTATAATCACAACGTGGTTATTAATTTATAGTGATATTACTTCACAAGTAATCATTGTATTCAAAAATCAGACATTTAATAATACCACTACCTTTCACTATCATTTTCACTCGTACGTTAAGTCGTAAGGCTTATTCAGATCCGCTCAGAGTTGTTCGATCGAGCCTCGTAATTCGGGCCGTTCACCGCGGGCCGCCAACCCGCCGCACCGTCCGCCCGCCGCGCGCACTCTTCGGGTCAGCCCGGTTTGCAGATATTTTGACTCGGGTCGACCCGTTTACGGTCTGACTCGGGTTACCCGAGTTAGATAACTCGAGTCGCCCATCGCTATTTATTTCCTCTGCGAATAGGCGTTTATAAAGGTAGTGTCTCTAAGCTGATACAAAATAGAAATTAGAAATGGGTGATTCCGATCTTGCTGAATTACGGAAACAATGCCTAAGTAGTCTTTACTCGTGCACGGAAAACATATCCAAATATTTAGATACTGAAAGATGTGATGAACATGAAAAAATTAAATCATACGTAAAAGAATATTGTCTAATGGAAGCACAACAAGACGTAGCGATGCAAGCACTTGAAAAGGCCAAGGTATTTTACTTATCTAAACGTAAGGTAGGGTGGAAGGGACTAAAGCTTGGGGCAGGTTGCCCATGAGGTAGACCGATCAGATTAAACATTATCTGAATGATCCACTCCAAGAGTGCACCAGCAT
Organism: Aporia crataegi; assembly: GCA_912999735.1. Lineage (NCBI taxonomy): Eukaryota > Metazoa > Arthropoda > Insecta > Lepidoptera > Pieridae > Aporia > Aporia crataegi. The sequence goes on from OU538742.1 coordinate 3,729,487, forward strand.
CCCAGGAGGTTTGACTTAGGGTTATAAAGCGAATAACGACTTCGACGTGTTAGCCACGACCGCTCTATCAAGAACGTCTCGCCTAGGAAGGAATCTAAACATATTGATATTCAAATTTTCTAACATATATACTATTACCTTTTATGGTAAGCAATTTTTGTCTTCCACCTTGACCGTGGTCAGTGTATCCATTACTTATTTTTTACTAAGTTATGAAAGGAAACAACACTATTTGTAAAAGTTACTATCATTTTTGAAAACTTAATGTACCTAATTCAGTTATTTTGGTTTTTTATTTTGTTTAGCTTCCCCAATTAATGAAGCAATTTGGTCTAGAAATTTTATTTTCTTTAATCTAAATCTACATTCTAGCGAGAGATTGATGCATCAAACATGGACAGACTTAATAATAAATTTGAATCAAATTTGGGTAGTATGGCTGTTAGTCGCTTAAATTCGGATAGACATCCATACATGTTAGAATTTCAAAAAAGTGTTGAAAAGGGAAAAGAGACTGCAAGAAGTAAGTGATTTAAAAGTTGGTTTAGGATTTCTACACTGCATACTTCTTCAAAATTAATTATTATATTTCAGATAACTTAGAAGATTTAGATATAGCAATTACAGAACCTCAAACATCATATTATGTAAGTAGTTTTGTATGATAATGGAAGATTTAAATATATATTATATAGGTATGTAATGTTTAAAAATTACATTATTCACAACTTTCAGAATGACCCTTTCACAAAAAAAGTAATAGAAGATCCAGTAAGAAACACACTGTGTGGCCACATTTATGAGAAAGAAGTCATTATGAATATTATTAAAAAGAAGGGTGAAAAGGGAATTAAGTGCCCAGGTAAAGTGAAAACACTATTCTTCCTCTAGTTTACATTGGGAGTAAATTGACTGAGAATTGTCAAAAAAATCCCCTAAGGCTGTGTTTTCACCAGAGATGTGCTAGGGAAATCGTGCGAGGATGTGTAGCTGTGCTGTGAAAATGTGTGGTGGTTTCCACCAAAGCTGTGTGAGGAAAATGTGTTGTATGAGGATGTGTAGCGGAGCTGTGAATAATGTGTGGTGCGAGAATGTGTTGCGAAGCTGTGAAATGTGTGTGTGGCTGGTACAGTGGGTAACACATTCCTCGCACACATCCCTCGCTTGTTTTGTATATGCAAAAATCTAGCTCCGCTGAGCTGTTTCCACCAGAGCTGTGCTGACCGAGGCGGGGTAAATGAAGCGATATAATTGGTTCTTTGGAAACACATCCCTCGCTACGCATCCTCGCACATCTCTGGTGGAAACGCAGTCTTAGTCTTGTATGGGGCTGACACATTGTTATTTTTTGATGTTGAAAATTTAGATACAATTTTACACTTGCAGAGAAACAAATTATATGAACATTTTCATTGTTTAGACTTTTGGTCTTAGAATGATAAATGTAGATAAATTAAAATTTGCATTTTTTTTTGGCTTGTTTGCTCTGAGAAACTTACTGAAATGGGATTTATTGTTTTAGTTGCTGGGTGTGGAAACCGAGAACTAATAAAACCAAATCACTTGATATATGATGAGCAACTTAAGTTTGGAATGACAATTACACAACACTAACAATGATGTAGGAATCAATCACGGAACAAAATAATCTATGTAAAGTTTTATATTTCTATCATTTTGTTTCATTTAACTACATACTTCATCGACAGCATCAATACTGAAAATCTTACTTCAATTGGTCCAGACAAAATGCAAATAAATTATAATTGCATTTTGATTATAAATAATATCCTACCTATGTAATCATATACCATTTCATAAACCATTTAGGAAAAAGCTGTCATTTTAATTTTATTTGTATAGATTTGTATAAAAAGATGACCTTGAAGATTTAGAACATTTTTGTCTAAATATTGAAAATACCATTTGCTACTCAAGTTTACTGAAAGCCACACAAATAAGTATATGGTAACATTAGAAAATAAACAACATTTTAATTGCAATAAGGTTTATTATAATTTTAATAATAGTAATGAAGGAAATTGCTAATAAATGCATTTTAATTGTTTAAAAAATTTAAATTGAAAAATGTGAAAATGCAAGTCACATCATTATTTGTATTATTTAATCTTAAAGCTATGCAAAAAATATCAATTGATTGCAAAGTACTTAAAACCTAATAACTAATGCTAATTATTATTTTTTAATTTAGATATCTCATAAACAAACTTGGAAATATCCTAGATGAACATTATAAGAATTAAATAATTAAAGTTGTATCAATAGTTAAATAGTGATAAAAAACATTGTACAATAGTTCATAAAAGTACAAAATATTTTTTTTTTTATCTATTGCACCACAGAACAATGTAAGACGATTAAGCTAACTAAATTAATTTTCTATCAATATTTTCTTAAAATACATTAGTATATGAGGAAATGTTCTACGTTAAAATTGTGCTGTAATACGTAATGTTCATTACCTAGAGCTAAGTTAAAAACGTAATAAGTGCACTAACGGATGTATAACAACTATTTACATTAATTTTATAGGACTATCTTACAAAAACCATGGTAAATCTCATTTAGGCCAACATTCACACAACGTGTATAGTTTTAATTATATTTTCATATAAAAATATTTTTTTATTACGATGTTAAATGGTCTACCAACCTACAAGGGTTTTAACAGTTTTTTCACAATGATAACACTGACAACTGGTGCAAATTGAATGAAAAGAGATATATATATGAGTAATATTGTTCGCGCCAAAGCGCGACATTTTGATGTTGACATTTAATTGGGGAGTGACTGCATAAAGTCCTTACTCCTTGTGTGTGCTGATTTAAATACCCCTGACAATAGAAGAGACGGTGACCTTTGCCACGAAACCAAGGGCAATAATGATTACTACTACCGGGCGGAGAAAAGGGTCGAGCAGATGGCTGCGGACGTGGGCTTTCACGCGAGAACTGATTATTTCGTATTTGACGAGGTTGATATGTAGGCGGTTTCCAGGCTGGAAGTTGGACGTGAGCAAAGTCGAATGATTTGAGCTGAGTAGGCTGGACGAGTCACTTCGAGTTGGATGTAACCAGTTCAGCACTAGAACAAAGGATTTGACGCAAGAATCACTACAAGATCAAAAGGTCAAGAGACCCAAAAGTTTGGTTTCTTCGAGCCCATACAACATATTTAAGGTCACTCTCCACTGTCTTAAATGTCAACATCAAAACATCGCGCTTTGGCGCGAACAAATATGGCTACAAAAATAGAGAACAACTTCATATAAGTAGGTATATATTAGTAAGTAATAAATAATTTAGCAAAAGTATTCTAACTTAGTATGTATTGTAAAAGAAAATATTTTTTACACTTATCTTTTACTCAATAATAATTGTCCTTGTAGTATTAAGTGGTATTGCTATGTTTGTAGTCATTTTACATGTGGTTTACAACCTGTTATATAGGTAGAGGGATAAATATTGAAATATTATTAAGGCATAATTTTCCTTACTGCTAACTTAGTAATTACATATCAAACTACTCAAGTTTTTCTTATTATAATCAATGGCTCAACACTGATACATTTTTATGACTGGAATATATGTTTTAATCTATATTCACCCCTACATTTCACAATAACTACACTGACAACTTTGGTGCAAATTGAATGAAAAGAGATATAAAGAGTAATATGGCGACAGAAATAGAGAACGACTTCATATAAGTAGTAATAAATATTTTATTACTACTTTATATGTATATTAGTAATAAATATTTTAGCAAAAGTATTATCAATACATATAAAATAATAGAAAATATTTCTTATACTTATCTTTTACTCAATAATAATTGTCGTTGGAGTATTAATTGGTATTGCTATATTTGTAGCCATTTTAAATGCGGTATACAACCTGTTATATAGGTAGAGGGATAAAAAAATATTAAGGCATAATTTGCCTTATTGTTAACTCAGTTGCATGACACATATTTCTTATTATAATCAATTGCTAGTATGCAACACTGATACATTTTTATGACTGGAAAATATGTTTTAATCTACAGTCACCCCTTCATTTCATAATAATTTTATATTATTAGCTTAAAATATAGAAATATAGGCATTTTGTAGTTAATTAATGATAGGCGTTTCTTATAAATAATATGTAATATAAGTAATATTAATATTCTAAAAATGCTACATCATGTCAATTCCTTTATGATAGGTACTCAAAGGTTTGGCATAATATAAGCTATAAATTGTGCGTAAGTTTAAATGAGAGGAAAGATAATTTTTAAACTATTCTTGCTTACTTAGCAATATTGAATAAACTAAATGTGAAAGTTAAGCTTATTTAAAATACTTTTGTTAATAAGACGAAAATACACTTTCTTGTAATTCTAATATAAATTTACTATTCAAGGAGTAAACTCGGGATTGATGTTATTACAATATCAATAATCATAATATTTTTTTATGAAGCATATTTCGGAAACCATTAAATAAACTTTAATCTATGTTCTCCTCAGATATTTTTCTAATAATTTCAGCCGCGCACAATTTTATCTCATCGCTGAAATCATGTCTTGTATCGACTAGCTTTACTAAAGCATTATGTACCTTAGTCTGGTTATAGTCTGTCAAAAGTTTTGAGCATTTTGAGGTAACATCGAGGAACGCTAGTAAATTTTCAACGACCTCCACTGGCATTTTAGCGCAATTTGTTTCTATTAAAACGGCTATGTGCTTACCGATTTCGGAGGTTATAAGTTGAGTTATAAAAATTTCTTCATCTTGAGAATCCTTGTTGAGTATTTCAATTGCAAGTAATGTGAGGGCAAGGATAGCTTCGTTTTGCATCAGCGAGTGAGGTGCTATTAGCATGTCCACTATGTTTAGGAGGCAGCCTTCAGCCTAAAATTTGAAAGAATTACTTATAAAAGCAACTATTCCATCAGATATCTACGAGTGAAAATCCTAACAAAATTGGCCCGTCTGTTTCGGATATTAGCCGGAACAAAATAAAAAATTACCTACTTAATGTTTCATTTACCTATCAGTTTTATTAAATTAATCAAAATTTGTACTAGTAACGCATAAAACAGACATGAAAAAACAAAAATTGGTTACCTTCCTTATTGCAGACTTTCATTGTTTGATTATAACTTTCATGATTATCCTTATACCCCATGTTCCCCCTTACCTGTATGAGTCCAGCTCTGGTACATGCAGATACATGTTTGATGCTCCAAGCAAGTAATCTGGGTGCTTCTCCCGCCGCGCCCGCGTTTTGTCCTGCACCGCCCCATTTACCTATAGCCTCCAAAGCCGCGCGATCGCTAATTAATAGACGTGCCACGCTTTCTGCAGAATTGTCAAATGATCAAAATATACAAAAGCAGAAAATTTTGGTCCAGAGCTACATTTATTAATCGTGTTTGTTTAATAAAAAGGCTCTATTATAGATACAAAATCATAATTAAATTCTAGAAATTCATCACCATGCATAATAATTGTGAAATAGTTGAGAAAACTCTTGGAATTAATGATAAAATTAATCCGTCTTTCTGTCTGTATATTGAAGAAAATGAATGATAAAACAGAGGTAGAACTATGCTTATAATATGTATTTCAATAAACCTACCTTGTCCATCGACAAGCATTCTCAAAGCAGCCATAAGTTTATATGCCACATGGTGGTCTTCAACACTGGGTAAGGCTTTTATAAGCAATGGGGCAGCCTTGCCTTGAGCAGCTGCAACTCTCTTATTCGCAGCTGGTACACATAAGTTTCTTACAGCTGATAATGAAGCATGTTGGATTTGATTCAAAGTTGACTTGTCTATGGGTATTGTGTCTTTCTCCTTTAAACTTAGAATATGATAGACTTCAAAGATATCTGTAATTATAGTTGTCATATAAATTTTCTAGTTTTAATAATGCAAAATCAATGCTGCCTTTAACATTTAAATCACAAAGATAGATGAAATTTAGAATGGAGACAAGGACATGGGATGGTTATGAAGAAATTGTAAGTTATAGTTGTGCAAGTTACTACATGGAAGTAACAATTTGCTACAAAAGTTGCAGTATTAGGTCAAACCAACAATCAACTCATAAATATCCATGGAAAAACAAAAGAATTTAGCATTTTTTATTTTATTGGAGTTGATAAAATTAGGTATCCATGTGACACTATATATATAATATATAAACTCATCTATTGATTTTATAGAAAAAACACTTCTACAGATTTATACTTAACAGACATTGGGTCAAAAAGAGTTGATTAAGTACATACCTAACAGTTTATCAAATATGTTTTCAGTCATCATCTGAATGCAGTATTCATCCAGTCGGGCAAAATTACCAATAGCCAATAGAGCTGTTCCCAGTAGGTGGTAATTGGGAGAATCGAGCCATTTCAGCATTGTCAAATAAACTTCCCCTACACCATCTTTGTAGAGAATTGGCATTGCATCATCTGTAAGAGACCATTCTCTTTCCGTAAATCACTGTTGCTTGTTGTAGAGGAAGATTAATTATATAATAAGTCTAAGTGAAATTCCTGTAAAGCAGACATCTCACTTAGAAGTACTATTTACCAGTATTTTTACAAGGTTGCATTCTCTGACATCCAAATTAAAGCATTTTTGTTTCACCGGGATGTTAATGCTAATGCCCTATTTAACAGAGCTTGATTTTATGAAACATGACTTACCACCCGTTAAGATGAATACTACGAGATAGCAGGCCTGTTTGACAATAACTTCTACCTGACTATCATCTGCATTGAGTTCTCCCAACTCATGTCTTTGAATTAACTGGTCGAGCCGAGAACATACAAGTTGTACACCACCTTCCTTAGCCAGAAGTGTTTTTACAGAATCTGTGGAATTTTAAAACATATGAAAAGCAAAATTGCATGGATTCTCATGAAAATGAGAAGTTGCCCAGTGTAGCAGATTAATAATTATATAGTTAAGATATCCTATTTCTCTAATGCTAAAATATAACAACAAATAGATTACCATGTTCACGAACTTGTGAATGCAAGTGTTCAAGTGCCAGCTCAGATAGATCTACATTTGAAGTTTCTTTAAGAACATTTAAAACAGCTATGTTCACCTCATCATCAAACAAAATGTCTGGTGAATTGTCATTTATAACACTTAGTATCAATAGTATAGTTGAAACCAAGTCATCATTCATGTCTTCTTTACTCAATTCTGACATTAATATCTTTTTCATATGATCTATAATACCACAATTTTCAAGGGAAGTAGAAAATTCTTTGCCACCAATAGCGAAGTTCATAATTGCTTTGCATGTGAGTATTTTTAATTCATTAAATGAACTGTTCTCTATCATGTTCCCAAGTGAAGTGGTTATTATTTGTATTCCATTATTTTCAAGAACTACTTTTCTTGATATATCACAGTCACAGCAGAGGTTTCCTAAAGCCCGAAGACTTTGTTTTATAAGATCAAACTTATCAATACACAATTTTTTGGATAAAATTGATAGTATAGGTTCAATTATATCTTTTTGTGCGTAAGTTTCACGTTGATTTTCACATTTTGCGAGCTCCGAAACAGCTTGAATAGTCAATAACACAATAGATTCATCTTTACTTAACAGTAAAGATTTAATACATGATGAAACATCATATTCATAGTTTTTACCAACTGCAATAATCTCTTTTAATTTTGCTGTTAGATCATCAACATTGTTTTTATTTTGAATTATGAGGGTCTCGAAGGAGGTAGATTTTTTAGTGGATGGACCTGAAAATAAAATGCAATTCAAAAATAATTTTTAATATTTATGAATGTAACACACATGAAACTGAAGACAATTTAAATACCCCCAACACGATAATTATAAATAAGAATACCTCTGAAACGGATGTACCGATTTTCATAAATTGTAGCTAAGATCCACCTCGATCACGACAGCTTTAACAAAATAAACTCCATCGAAATTGGTCCATTCGTTTTGGAGCTACGATGCCATAGACAGACACATAGATACGTCAAACTCGTATCACTCCTTTTTCATCGCGAATTGAAAATAATAATCAATAATAATTACCATCCATTTTGTGTTTATTTGAAGAATTTGCAATTGAAATAAATTTTATTCTTTCTACAAGTACTTGGTAATTTTTGTTTCACACCATAGTAAATTAGTGGGTTGCAATCAATCTCTAATTATTACTTCAATTATATGTTTAATCCATTGATTTATTAGACTTTTCAAGGAAACCGTGTTTACTGGTCGTATAAAGTGTCCTACCTATTTTATTTTGTAAATTGCAATTCGCGCATAATTATGTCAAAAGTAACAAAACATAAAATTCTATTTGCCATTTGATGTTAAATGTCAAACCAAACTCCAGTGACATTAATGACTGATGTCTACAGATTACTTCTACCCTTACTAGCTTATAGCACATAGAACCTACATGCAATATAATATTCCAAGTAGCTTTATTAGATACATACTAGATTTTTGATTAGATTTTTTGTTTATCTGCAAATCTTATTAAAATTTAATTACTTTATTAATTTGAATAAGTATATGATTGTAATTTATACAGATAAATAGAATTAGGGTGTCTGTTTGTAATATTAAATTAACCGCTTTTTACTAAATGCATATGGATATATACACGGTACATATACCAAAATAACATTTTTTTTTTAAAAATTGTCTGTCTGTCTGTTTGTTCCGGCTAATCTCTGAAACGACTAGGCCGATTTTGATGGGACTTTCACTGGCAGATAGCTGACGTAATAAGGAGTAACTTGGGCTACTTTTACTTTAGAAATTAATACAAATACTTAGATAATAAAAAAATAACTATTCCGCGCGGACGAAGCAATATATAATATATTTTGCTGTTCGCTATTTTACTCTGTTTATAGCATTGATGTAGTTTTTAATACATCAATGGTTCATAGGCTATATAACATCACGTTACGACAAAATTAACGCGGGTAAGCCGCGGGGCACAGCTAGTTTGTAATATAATCGCCTCTTTCTAAAACATCGTTTAATACGTGTTAATTGTTTGACTGTGTTCCACTGGTTTCACTACACACTCCACACTATAGGCTTTTCTCGGAGTAAAACCACTTGACGTCCTCCAATTTTCTTTGGGCTTTCTAGAGCTCAATCCTGGCATCCAATACTCACAAAGGAGTGTTGTTATCATATACTCGTAGTTTAGAGCTCCTTTTATTTTTATGGTTTAAGAGTAGGTAGGTATGTACCACTTACATACCTACGAAATGTTATTACTAAGGTCGTAAAAAACAACACATTTACATAACAATGCAATTATTTACAGAAACCTTGCGTTAAATTTTACAACTTTAATGCGGTTTGTACGTAGGTGTATCAGGAGGTAATAAATATTTACAGTAACCGATGTGTCGTTAGTTTTTAGAATTTTCTTACACATTTCGTGAAAATTAAAAGTTATGTATAGAACATTATGAAAATCTTAACATGCCTTCTACTTACTGTAACTGTTAATACTGAAGAGAGTTTTAAATACGAACAAAAACATAATTATGGATTAGGTAGGCCAGTAATGTAAGTTATATGACATAAGTACCTATTTTTGTATTTATATTGATAATATCATAAACAAAAGAGACTATGTAATCAGTTTGTAATCATTTTTTGGGCCTCAGTAAAGTATTTAATTCCTAAACAAAGATAAATTCATCGGATCTCGTAATAAATACCTACGTACCTACTAAGTAGTTACAAACTTATAAACCATGAACAATTTTAATTGAAGTGACGCTTTTATAAAGCAAACATTTAATCAAAATCACTGTTGCGGATTGTGCTTGAAAGTGAAAGACTCAAATCTGCATTTATAGATTACTAGCAACACGCCCCGGCTTTTCACGGGTATATAACACATATATAAAAATCTTCCTCTTCAATCATTCTATCTATTAAAAAAAACCGCATCAAAATCCGTTGCGTAGTTTTAAGCATACAATGGGATACAGGGGAAGAAAAAGCGACTTTGTTTTATACTATGTAGTGATTAGGTTTTATGACAGCATTATGAGATTGGCATTAGTAATGCAGCTAAAAAATTTAATAATTGCAGATTAAATTATCGAAGAATGTTTAAAGGTTATCCATATCCAGAGCCCTTGCCATCATCCACAAGTAATTATTATATCAGGTCTCCATTCAGAAATATATACCAGGGTGGCAGGAGTACTCAGGATAGACGCGTCTATAGCAAAACGTTCAAATATAATGCAAAACCCTCAGGGCATCACATAAACTGTGAAGGACTGTTTGAGTGTGTTGTTAGTACAGTTTTTTTATTAAAATTATCCTAGTACTTATGCCGTTATCTAATAATACATAATAGTTAAAAGAAGACTACTTTTAGCCGAAATGTTTGACATCAGCTAATTGCAGCAACATTGATATTCCGTGCACTCTTATGCGCATATTTATTATCAAAGTATTTTTACAGATATCACATTTAGCAGTAGAAACGAATGGAAACATCCCGATTATACTTAGAGGTGGGGTCGGGTATAAATATTTTACTGTGGTGATCAAAGCACAACCAGGAGATGAGCTTCTTGGACGAGTAAGGGCTTACTGTCAAGCACAGGATTATGTCATTTAGCTGAATATCACGGAAATAGATGAAGAGGTGTTTATTCAATCGAATGACTACCATTTTGGATTTTAATTCGACATTTTCAATAGGTTTTTAACTGTGTAACCACTACAAATCTTATAGTGGAAATATAAGCTTGCGCGTTATTTACGTTTACTTTAATGTTTTTCTAACATTTTTTATCGTATATACATACTCTACCAACTTCATGGTTGGTTAGATTCACGTAAAGCTTCTTATTTATATAACGTTTGTAATTAATTTATCAAAGAAAATAAACAGCAAAAGCCAAGTATTATCAAAAAGGGGTAAGATTATTTAAATGACCGAAGTTTAGCAGATAATATATTATAATAATATATTATATATAGTATATAATATATTATATAATAATAATATAACTATATTATATAATATATTATAATATTATATTTCTAGAAAATTTATCTAAATAATTAAAACACAACCCACAAGCAACCAACTAAAAGGTAGGTTGCATTCACATAAGTTATAAATTATAATAAATATTTAGTGCATCTATAGGTCAAATATTCGAGATACGGTTTTTATTGTTTAATACAGTATGTTACAAAACTACTGTTACTAAGTAAAAAATCTATTTCAATGACAAAAAAGTGAATGCCCGTAACTCCTAGTGGGCATGGGGCAGACACATTGCTGTATCTGTTTCAGTGATCATTTCATGTACAGGCAAGTAGGTGATCAGCCTTCTGTGACAATAGGTGTGATCACCCAACTGAAACATTCATTTGTTTCCTCAGGATTCGAACCCAGAACCTCCGGCGCAACACCCAGACGCGTTAACCACTTAGCCAAGGAGGTGGTTGAATCAGTCAATGACAAGACACTTGCTTTATTTTAATCTATACATTATAATATCTATCTGTACAGTTTAATAGATATAACTACATAAATAATATAATAATGTAACTGAACAATGTTACTAGTTTTTTCATAACCATTTTTATTATGAAAAACGAAAATAACACTACAGTTGTTCATTAATGGCAATCTAAATTGGCTTACGACAAAATATATTCATAAGTAAGGCGGCATGAAGTGGTTAAATATAATAGAAATTGAAAGCAAATAAGCGGAACATCGGAAAAAAAAAAAAAAAAAAAAAAAATACACGTCGAATTGATAACCTCCTTTTTGGTTTTTTTTGAAGGTCGGTTAAAAATATGTCGCGTTTGCAAACATCGCAATAAATTAAAGTGTTGCTACATTGTGGCCATCACAGCCTAGAAGCCTGAAATATTATAGATATTCGCTAGGTATCAATACTTACAAATAATCTAATTAAAATATACTTATGTACCTACTAAAAATGGTTAATTATTTTATGGGAATCGAAATTAGGGTCTTCCGCACAACACGCATTTAATATCGGACCACTAACCAAATCAGCTGAAGAAGATTAGTAATTGGGCTAAGACACAGGGCTAAGATATAACAGAAGGTGGAATACTTTCATCGTTTTAAAAATCAAATATTTATTGTTTTTTTCACGTCGAAATTCCGTAATGATTTTGATAAATGTTGGTAGGTATTTAATTTATATAAATAGACACATTTGGCTTTATAACTAGACGTAGGACTAAAAATTCTACTTTAACAATGACGATGTCAGGAATAAAAAAATTAAGAATGCAAACGTAGGTACCTACTTAAAAATTGGCACCATGTAAAATTAATATCTGTGATAAAATATTTTTTAACGTCCGACGATCTTGCAAGTTGATATTGAATTAGAAACAATTAGCAGGGTCAGTTCCTGCGGGATAGAAGCGGTTTAAACTACTATATCCAATTGATACAGTGTATTTAGTAGCTTATATATGGTGTAGTATTTATATATATGTAGTTTAAACCCCTAGTTGTAATATACCACATTCTTATTCCTTGAAGGGCAATTTTCGTAATCCCTCGTAGGGCAGATAAATTTCTGCATTTGTTACAATCTTCTCTTCATTTCTTATATATTAACATGGTGAAGCTTTTGGTACCTACTCAACCATTAATTTGTTACGAAAGGTTACGAAACCATGACCTATAGTACAACACGCAGACGTGTGAACCACTTGGACATGAAAAAAAATCGTTAATATGTTTATATTACCTCCTCTACCAGTATTCTTCGTTTATCAGTAAAAATGGTCTTCAAAAACTAACTATTTTTTTTCTATATAAGATTTTTCTTCAGCAACATTTACTTGTTCTTTTTTTAAATGTTTACTAATTTAATATGTCATATGAAACTAATGAACTTCAATGGTTTTCTTCTTGAAAAAGTCAACAGTAAGTAAATTAATAAAACTATACATCTATTATTTATAAGAGGGTACTTAGAGATTTCTCGTGACAGCCTGTATATTTCTTAACTACATATGAATCGACTAAGCCACATCTTGTTCGAGTATCGTGTATTGTAAACATTCAATTCTGGTGAAGTGAAATTTCAAGACTTAAAAAGACTGATGTTTACTTAATATATGTTTATTAATTTGTGTTGTGCCAAACATGTATTTAAATACTATTTCGGATTTCTTCAGGCGTCACAGGCAGACATTTGAAAGAGTAAGTAGTTTTAGTAAAAGTGTTATAATATACAAGAGTATAAATCAAATAAATCACAAATTGACAAAAGGCTCAACAAACTCGTTTAGTTGACACGTGTTTAATCAATATCCTGGCCGCCTAAAATTATAATTTAGGAATAATTAATGCATAAAAAATATTTATTTAAACTAAAAGTAATGAAAGAAGTAAAAATTCATTAATTATTTGCCTTCTAAAATTGTCATTTCGTTTTAAATATTATTTTAAATTGGATAATTTTTTATCTTAATTTGATAGTTTATAATTATTGAGCGTTATCGATAGATCTTTAATCTTATTCTACGGCATTGTTTTATTTATGGCTAGATTTTACTAGCCATTTCGTGAAAATATTTATTGAAAAAGTTTTTGCCGTTAAACAGGGGTTTTTTTATACTATACTTATACTAAAATCTAAATAAAACATAACGATTCTATGATCGTCTCAATTTAGTGTTAATGTGTTTATTTTAGTTCACAATGTCGTCGGAATCGCCGCCAAGCCATTCAATAAGTGCCTCTTGATTTAGATCTAAGAATATTAACACAAGAAATCCTAATATTATCGAAAGCGGTGTAGAAATGTCATTAGACATGCTAATTCGCTTGTGTGATGTTGAAAGCAATTTATTTCTTTTCATGTGTTGTTAGCACAGTTGAAATATATTTTGAAGTATTAATGATGATTATTATTAACCCGAAGGTCCGTCGGCGTGTCCGTTCCTATGACCTTTTGTAACTACTTAACGGTTCTGATTAATATATAATAAAAATCGTTTTGATAGTGCGAGGGTCGATGAATAAAATTCTTCTTTTGCGTCGCAACGTTTTTGTTGTAGCCTGAATGTATTTTAGGAAATGGTGGGTACATTTAATGTCCTTATTTGTTACATGTTTCATACTATCATAATTTTTAATAGATACTTAGGTATATAATTATAGCAAATTTGAGCAAAGATTTTACTTTGCTCTAGCTTATCTCGTTTTTACACGTTGGCGAGAAAGAGACGGAGTATGTACCTATTTAAGACATTGCTTCTAGCTAGGGGGTTAATCTCTAAAGTAGCTTCCTTCAGTAAGAAAAAGTAAATAATATATTTTTATTAGATATTGTTTTTTATAAAGGGCCGTTAGCATGTTTTTTGTTTGTTATGCTCTCTAATTTCATAGGCGTACTAATCTACGTCTGATCCAATTTTAAATGTCAGATAGATAATTGTGTAATGTACCAACTGGCTTCAGATCAAAAGTTCTAGCCAGTGTCTTTTGAAGAAACTAATTCAGTGCTCGCCTATTGACGGAACTAGCGCGTTCAGTTTTTCACACTTTTACCGCGAAAACGTGACGTGCCTGTTCGTTGCGAACTGTGTTTCATGGTTGGATGGAAAGTTAAAAAAGTGTTATTATGTCATAAAATCTAAATTAATAGTTGTGAATAATTATTTAATTTAAGCCAAAATGGAGAGGAAAAGGTGATAATGATTAAGATTTTATCTTTTAGAATCAAGTTAACGAAAATTTTCTGTTCGTTTGAATATATTTATCTCAAATTTATTATCATTATCACAGCGAATTCATATTTTTAACATCATGGCATCGATTAATAACATTAGCATCAATTATTTCGCTTAAGTCATAACAAACTTTTTAATTGATGTTTTTAATTAATTAAAGTTTATTTTAAAATTATTATCATTTGGAGGACAAACTTTCGATTTTAATTTCATCTCTAAGTAAACATTTGCTAATTATATAAACTTATTTCATAAACACTGATAAAGTTGGCACGTTACTAAGATTACGCGACGCCTAGCTGAAAGACAACATATTATATTTGAGTTCAATACGCGTTTTTCTTGAAATTTTTTTCAATATACATTTTTAATATTTATGCATTCACCTGTAACTTTACTAAAACAGTCCAGTTTGAAACAACAGTAAACTGTTTATATTCATGTAAAGATCGAGTTTCTATATCATTCAATACACGAAGCATCGGATAATCTTCATCACCTTTTTCGATATTAATCGAAGCTTATAACACACTAAATCTAGCGTCATCAAAATGTTTCGACCAACTCTCTTCCGTGGTCTAAGTGCGGAGTCGGCTGATTCCACGGCCTACCATCTCGACAGGAGCCGGCGCGCGTCTCTCAGCGCTGAGCAGCGCAGGAAGCTCAGCATGCTTCGAACCTCCAGCACTCCCACACCGCTGAGCCCGGTGAGCCACATTTACCATATGGTACACTGCCCAAGAAAATGCTGTAACCAGGTATAATTTTCAAGCAACGGTTTTAAGCTGTTATGTGTCTTCTACTGCTTGTCTTTTGTTTCACTTAAACCATTACACTTTTTTTTATATCACTTCATTGCAATGGAGTGCAAAAGGCGTCATATCGCCAATAAGCGATCTCTTCCAGGCAATCCAATTTTTGTTGGTTTTGGTTGAATTTCTTCAGGCAAGCCTATATAAATTCAACCACACCTCCATGCCACTTATGACACCCCGTCCGGCAAGTGGCAGCTCTAGCAGATACCGAATACAAATACAAATTAAATTATAAATTTTATTCGGAACCGGGGATCGAACCCAATACCTCAGGCTTCGCTGTAGGCTTATAAGACCGCTTAGCCCTGAGGCCTCATTACTCTTCTATTATTATGTATAAAAATTATTCGATAATAATTTAACTAAGAAAAAATCGTATTGCGTTTTTCGTATTACAGTTGGTAAGCAGGCGATCAAAATTTACAAAACTGTCATCTATAACTGAATTTTATTTATTTAATTATAATAATATTGACTGTATTATTATTAAATTACTGTCTATCGAAAAATAATTTTAAATATAGTGGAATTATTGTAGACTTAAAATTAAACAACAACCTATTTCATTTTTTAAAATATTTACGACTATAATAATTAAATTATAATATGTATGTATATGCTCTATGGAATATGGTTTGCAACCTTCTTGTAAGGTTTCACTTTATTTGGAGGATGATCCGATTTTCTGATTACGGTCGCTTTGTATGGATTCCACGCTATAGGTACAACAATTAATTTTACAAATGATTCTCTGCTACAAAGTAACTATTCTTCTTTTTAACCGACCTTCTAAAATACAATACACATATTATACATATATACAACAAAAAAACTTCTTATTTTTTTGGATATTTCACTCCTACGTTGCCTTCCATGGATCGATTTAGAAAAACGAGGTGTCAAACGATAGGGTAACGTCGAAATGGTTCAATTTTTTGGAATTTTAACGATCAATAGTTTTCAGGATATCTTAAGAATACTTTCACAATCGAGCGAGAAAAGGCTAAAATTCACACGACCGCATCGGACTTATCTGCTTAAACCTCTATGAAATATGAATTATTATTAATGAATTAGATGATTTTAGATTAAGTATTAAATTTGCAACAAGAATAACTAAGAATCAAGATGATTCGATTTATAGTTTTAAAGATATTGAGGTTAATGAAAACAAGAAGACGCAAAACTGAATCATTTAACACTAAAAATTAAAGTAATATCGTTCATATATACTTTCATAATTTGATGATTTATCACAGGAATTCAGTTGCTATATTCTCTCAACCTTATTGATTTGACTATCAAATATGACTACTAATCTATAATAATATTATAAAGCTGAAGAGTTTGTTTGTTGGACGTGCAAATCTCAGGAAGTACTGGTTGGAATTGAATATATTTTTTTGTGTTGGATAGTCCATTTATCGAGGAAGGCTTTAGGCTATATAACATCACGCTAAGACGAAGTTAACGCGGGTGAAACTGCAAGGCACAGGTAGTGTTTTACAAAATTATATATGATTCATCGATATACACTGATATTTCATCGACACATAATTTAATTAACCATTATATCTCTGTCTTCTCCGATCAACATGACAGTTTTATGCCCTTGTTGAATTTTTACATATATTTTTTTATCAACACTATGTTTTTATTTATAGTAGGTTAATTAATACAAAATTTATTTTACACTTTTTAGTGCGCTTTGAGGTCGGTTTTTTTAAATTAATTTATTATCTCAGACAAATCAAATTTAAAAATAAGTTTTTTACTAATTACTATTTAACTAAACCTATATTACCTAAATTGTTTTTAACTTATTTAGTTTATATTCTACTATGTTACTTTATGCATTATATATAAAATCTGTAATAATCGCCGTTATGACTGAGTTACTCATCTAAGTTACTGGCCTCGAAAGATGAGGAATAAATTTGGTTGGGTTGGCATATCAGGCGGGTCAACTCCTTGCCTGCAATAAAAATAATGAAACAGATTCAGCATATGTCAGCCCTGTGGTACACTAGGAATTACAGGATTTCACTTTATAAAATCTTCGTAATCCATCAATGAAACGTGACGTTTTAGTTTGACGGGAGCGTTTAACCCAAATACCTACAGACTAAACATTTTATCGCTTCGTTTAATGGAAGTAGGAATAGAATGACACCTGCATGATTTATAGGGCAATAAGTAAACTTCAACTTATATTAACTTCAGTTACATTTGGAGGCAAATATTATGTAGATAATATTATGTTCTTATACAAATATTAGCCTCTTTGTGAAATAGTTCACAGTGAAGTGATGGGCCCGGTCTATACATCATGATTCATGTCTATGCATGGGCGCCGGCAGGGAGGTGTCAGGGGGTGCACTTGCACCCCATGAGAATCTAGGGATCAACAGGAATTATTGAAATAAATTCATAATGAATAGTCAGATATTTGTAAATGTCTTGAACATAAAATAAACCGGGCTTCAGATGTTTCCGACTAAAATTTCAATTTTTTATTAACTATCATATACGGCGAAGATTGTATGAAAACTAAAATCTGCACCACCTGGAAATTATTTCTGCCGGCGCCCATGTGTCTATGTAATCCACCTTATTCCAAAACGCGGTTTAAAGATAGGCCGGGTTTGTTACCAGAGAAAAAAGTTATATGAACGTTAGACGTGTATCCTGGCAACCAATACTGAAACATCTTTAGTCCATGTTTTGTAATTAGGCCCAATGAGTCTTAAAACGCGACGTATTTTAAATGCAGTAGCTTCAGGCATAATTAATATTACGATAATGTAATACAGGATAGAATGTACTTTCCAAATTTCGAAGGTAGATAATTTAACTCAACGGAATCTTTATTTTCATAAAAAAAACCAAATGCAAGTAAAGATTTTTACGCTAACGTCGTTTTTATAGTAGTAAGTAATACGAACCGACTAAAATACGAAATAACTGTAAGTTGGTACATCAAACTTCAGATGATTAACATTGTCAATCAAATTTATTCAAAAACTTTGTTCCTATTTTTTTGATATAAATTGAATTGTACACAGAGTTAAAGTATACAAACTGGTGTAATAGACGGAGTTGCCATAAAAATAAACAACTTTAGCAACCGACTTAAAATACGCTAAACGTAAGACAATGATGTAATAAATCTTCCTAAACTATTTCCACAGTTGTATCTAGTCGCCTAATGATATCAAAGTTAAGCTGTTTCATTGGAAATTTGAAAATTGGAATGTGAAAGGCCGTTTTGTTTTTAAATATTTATTCCTAGAGTTCTCCTCCATGGAGTATTGTTATGCATTTTTTTTGTAATATCTATTAAATTAATTAGGAAAATACAATTATAATTTAGTCAGACTTTTTGTTTCGACTTTTTATCTCGTCGCGTTACTACAGCGCGTACTAGGGATCAAAAAAGTGACCGTTAAACCATAAGGTATCTATCTATTCACGATTGTCACGAATCATTTACATATAAAACACGGTATCTATGGTACCTACGTATATTACATCGTCAATAGATCAACATGATCATGTTATACTCTCAGACACTTTCTTTGTGTTAAATTTACAAAAAAAACCAATAGATTTATGAAGTACAATGGTGTAAGCGTAGGCCCGCTGCCAAAATACCGAAGACGTCAGACAAACAAACGACAAACAAGTGTGTATAAATTTTATCGGTCATTGTTCTATAATAGTTTGTAAATACGCAAATAAAAGCTCGAGTCTTAAATTTTGTTTAAAAGAAAAGTTTAGTGCCTCCAATAGTAGCAGTTACATTGTATATGACACAAGAATTCTACAGCAACAAAAACATACTGAAATTTTTCAGGAGTTTAAGTGTTTTTCACAATTTGTTCTTTCTAATAATTGTGTAATGCACGATAGAAGGAATGATATTTAATAATAATAATAATAATTGGGACAATTTACAAACATTGCTCTGATCCCAAAGTAGCTGAAGCACTTGTGTTATGGTAATCAGAAACAACGAGGGTACCACAATAAATAAAAGATGTAAAATATAAGTACAATATATAAGTTTATAAACAACCAAGACTCGGAAACAAACATTCGTGCTCATCACACAAATTATTGCACCTACCGGGATTCGAACCCGGGATCTTTCGATGCAGAAGGCAGGAGCACTACCAATTGCGCCAATCGGTCGTCGTAAGGTATTTAGGCGTTTTAACAATATTGTCAATTTGGATAGGTTCGGACATTCGGTAGTCCTATTGGCTTGACAAGATGCTTTGTCATTCACTTATCGTTGTAAAAAGCTGAAACAGAGACCAGAATCGTATCGCATCAGGAAGGTCGCTAGTCTTTTAATATTCTTTTCACAAAAAATAAAATTACAGCAGAAGTTACGTTTAGTTTTAGTTCGTAAACTCATGATGAGCTTCAGGTGCACTTACGTCATCATCTTTTCAGTTTTATTGCATTTTCAGGAATACACACAGATTTATTATATTTAATAATGTAATCTGTGACATTAATATTTCAAAAACACACCCACAACATCGGTTCAATTTAAAGATGCGACACAACTTTTATTAGTTCAAATAGTAGTTATTTTTAACTTAAGTGTATTTTAAGATCGGCATACATGCCGTTATTATACTAACGCAAACATCAAACTAAAACTCAAAAAAAAAAAAAAATCGTTAGAGAAGTGGTTAACAGTTAATTAATGCAAATCAATATTAATATTAAAGCCAGGATTAAATCTAAATGACTGTATAATCTTCTACCGCTTCGGATTCTAGGGTTGGTGTTCTGGTAGAGAGGAAGCGGCGCAAGGAACTCCCCAGCAATCACTTTTTTAATCAGATTCAATCACTTTGTTGGTCGATACTATAGTTTTAAAATATTTCCTATTTTTATCTTGTTATATCAGAAGCTATTTAATAGTTATGCTCTCGAAAACCACTCGTTGTTTGAATCATACACCACATTTATTAAGGAATTATTTTACGCTATGCTCTGGCATATTATTAGGTACCTACGATTATGATTAAGTCCATCAGTGCAAAACCTGTCTGAACTAGAAGTTGTGTATCGACAGCCTCCAAACTGTCGTTTGTGATATAATTAAAAATAATGCTTTTAACAGAAGATCAGAGGTTTTATTTTAAATTTAAATAAAAACTATCAAACATCTGTTTTGGAACCATGTAATCCAATCTTGATTCGTGTTATTGTTAGACATCGTGCACGTTTATAAGCGGTGAGAAAAAATGAATAAGTGACCTAGATTCGTGTTTTTCGTATATCAAAAAAACTAGAAAAACCTAAGAAAAAGGCAGATTTATTTGTTTATTCATTACGTAACACAAGTATTTTTTAATAAGATAGATTTTAGATATCCAATATTGGAAAGGAAAAATGCTTGTAAATATAAAAGTAACATAATTTACATATCTATCTTATTCAGTATAGGTACATAGTTTAAAGGAATTATAATAATTATCAACGCGCTTAGTTGAGACCACAGAAAACCCGAAAGCTGGCTCGTATTTCGGCCAACGCATTAGTATAGCAATACAACGCGGTATTGTAGCCAGTATTTTGGGTACGCACCCCAGCGGATTATCAAATCCAAAAAAAATTCAATTCCATTTCGTTTCTTTATACAAAAGGCTCATCAGAGCCTTTTATATTTTTGTAAATATAATTAAGTACATTATTGTAAATTTTTAAAGGAATATTTTACAGCAGACACCTGGATCCCATATGATCTCAATTTCCATAGGATAATTAGCTAATCGCTAACGCTTATGATTTTATTCGACTCGAGGTGCACAGACTGTAATGTAATTACTTGATTATAACCAATTTAGCTCTAAGCTACTATTATTGTACTATGCTAGACCTCTGTAAAATTGATTAATAGTTTAAAATTAGAATGTGGGCTTGTATTTACTTATAGCCTTCTTTATGGCGGTGTAGATTATTTATTTTAAGAACTTTTAATATATTTTGACTTCAAACTATGCCTTTGCATTAATAGAATGAAGAAATTAATTCTTTCACCCTGGCATTCAAAGCGTGTTGCACGAAAGATCTTTTAAACGAAGCCCAGGGAAAAAGTTTCAGCTTGAAAGGGATATTATATGGCATAAACTTACAAGCAAAAAATAATAATTTGTGAAACAAACGCCATCACTGGACACCTTTTTTTTGAATTTAAAACATACCAAAAGTCACTACAGTATACCTACTTTGTGACAAGCAAACCATCAGACAGGATTCTACCTCTTTACATATTTTGTATGTTTAAGTTTTTTTAAATATTTTCTTTTTATAAACATTCACAAGTTACAATTATGTATGTAATGTTAACTACATTTTTGGATACAATCGAAATGATAACCTAGATAAGAACTAGAAGGCCATAGCAATAATTTGAGTAATTGAGAACGTACTGAGCCATATCCTGTTTTTGTGGATTTCCGATGTTTTCTACCTATATATTTGGTCGCATTCTACTGAGCAAACTTATATTTCTTTATTCATTATTTCATTTTATTAATACGTTCAAAAACATTATACATGCTAAATATAACAAAACAATACAGAAAAAAAAACAGAAAAGAGTTTACATGGACAACAATCACATTGAAACACACCACATATTCTAGAACCTGCTTAAATAATTGTGTAAATTCAACGCAATTGCTGTTGAAAACTGTTTTTATTTTTACGATGTTAAATAAACTTCAATAAAACTGAAAAAATCCTTTTAGAAATCCTATCCGAGGTTGCTTTAATTATTGTTGAAATTTGTAACTTAGTTATCATGCACTTGCCAGGCAAAGTACTAGATACATAATGGATGTCAATTAAATTTTCCTATACTGTAGCGTGCTAGGTGTAATACAATTTACTTAACTTTGTTATACATAATTAAGATTCTATTGAAGTAAAATAATAATGTTATAGACTTAAACTCAACGTAGGTATGAGTAGAGAAGTGAAATTATTGAAATTGAAAACCTCCTAACAAAAAGGTATATTTCTATTGTATTTGTAAAATAGTTCTTACTTCTTGTTTATGGTACACTTTTGGAACGTTTTTGCGATTATGCATGCATCAAATCTAAACCTAAATGTAGCCTCAATAATAAATTGTGACGGTGCTGCCTTGTTGGAGCGACAAAAAAACAGATTGTAGTGCCCCACGGTTTCACCTGCGTTAATTTTGTCGTAACGTTTTGTTATATAGCCTATAGTACCTAGTGGTATACCTAAATTTATAAAGTAAAACATACAAATTACAATAATAAGTGGCAGCGACTTAGAGCAAATTTTTTATTTGTAAATAGGTATGCGCGGAGCTAACTTGGTTTAGGCTAAAATATTCTTTATAAATATGTAAACACGCTTTAAAATATTATGTGAATTGGTATTATTAATATCTGTTTAAAATTGGCCGTCAATATAAATGAATCGACGCTTTCAATCTACTATCATTTTATTTCCTTCAACAATTATTAGATGTTGCACTTTTGATGTATTTATAATGCTCTTGTGTTTTCTTGTCATATTCTACGTTCATATCTATATTAAGTATTAAAATATAACGTTTTTTATTTACTCAGAATGAAAATGTTATTATTAAACAGAGCGTATCTGAGTTTGTTCCAATAAAATTATTTTTCCTAAGACTATTTTGTAGTTTTTTAAGTTTAAAGTCATATTTTAGTTTTGTCTCATGACATTCCAGTATGAATAATCAGTTGAAATGGAACATGAACGAAGCAATTTGTCATATGATGGTATTATTAAAAGTTAATTTAATGACTGATATACATACATTTGATAACTGAAGTTGATTATTAGTATGTAGCATAGCGTCACGTGTTAGCTGTGCAATGGTTTCTATGGCAATCTAATTTAACACAATTAATGGTTATAATAATGAATTTCACTGATAACTTTTGTTGGTATATTTCTTAATACTTGACTTAAAATCCTGTGGCCCCTAGGTGAGGCAAAGGGCGTCCATTGTGCTCTGCCATCTCATCCTGACTTGGGTTACGCGTTTGCCCTCGCTCCACGTCATCCCGATGTCCCGTACCTCCGACAAGATAGTTCGTCTCCAGGACTGCTTTGGACGGTCACGCTTTCTTCGTCCCTGCGGGTTCCTATACAGGTCATGCCGAGGAATGTGATTGAAACCTCTTCGAAGCGTGTGACATATCCAGCTCCATTTCCGTCTTTTGATCTGCGTTGCAATAAGTGATTCATCGCAATGCTCTAGG
This sequence comes from Aporia crataegi, assembly GCA_912999735.1. Lineage (NCBI taxonomy): Eukaryota > Metazoa > Arthropoda > Insecta > Lepidoptera > Pieridae > Aporia > Aporia crataegi. Next base: position 3,753,409 of record OU538742.1, read on the forward strand.
AGTTCACTGCTTAAATCTTTACTTAGGCATACTGATCAGCAGAGCTTTGTTGCAATCCTCTGATATTTGTTCAGTCAACCAGATTTTTGGAAGCACTGTGATGAGGATTGACCTCATCCTCATCGGGAGCTTTAGTACAATTCTTAAGGCTACATACAGCCGTTACCAGTTCTTTCTCAGTTGGAGGCAACGTATTGATGTCCAGCAGTTGTGATGGCGAGTTAACATTCTCCTGAGAAGTGCCCCGATCAAGTCCGTCATGCATGTCCTGGAAGTGTTCATGCCAACGCTTTAGTGATCCCTCAGACGTAGTGATGAGTACACCTTGAGAGTCTTTGAGAGGTCTCGTCTTTTTATGCCAAGTTTTCCAGCTATGGTTTTTGTAGCACTGTGGAGCTCTTTGAGATCACCATTATCAACAGCACGTTGAGTGTGAGTGGTAATACAATCTGTCTTCTCACGTTTGTCTCTCTTGGTGCTACCATAGACGAGATTTTCGGATTCGCTTGTACTGTTCTTTGTGGATTGTTACATCCTTAGATGGAGTTCTTTTCTAACAGAAACTTTTCTAGTAACAGAGGATAGTAGTACTCGTTTATTGATAGGATGTCTTGAATCGGTTCCATTCCTGGTTTATGGTACTAGTAGCGTCTGTATCGAGGGCAATAAAACGGTTACGAAGTTCAATGCCAATTTTTTGTGGTGTCAAAATCTATCAGCTTCTGCACATTGAATATCTTGCCTACTCTATTCAGTTGCTCGTCGGGGGACTCCACTGGCTACCTTCGATGAACTTCGGCAACCATAAGGAGCTGGTCACTAGCAATGTGGTCGATTTGGTTACGAATATGCCCATCAGAAGATGTCCAAGAATACTTATGGATTTCCCTATGCAGAAACAGTGTTCCTCCAATAACAAGATCATGGTTTTGGACTACAGCACGAGAATAGTGGAAGCGTGAGAGAGCCGCGGCTGTAGAAGGTCCCAGGGTGGACGACGGGGATGTGGATATCGCGTACTTTCCGGGGCACTGCACTAAGAAAGTATTCCACAATTATCACGGCAGTGGGTTTTTTGGTGTTTGCCTTGTAAGGGCTTGCCACCCCTGCCCCTTATTAAATTTCTTAATAGTTCTTACATTAATATAATAAACAAGAATGTATAACTTTTGAATTCTTTCACATAATAATATGTAACTAACTAAAATACGTACGTAATTAATATATATTTTCAAATTTCAATGATATAAGCGTAAAACACTGATAGATTTAGCATTGACCATATTTCTATGAATTATTTCAACTGGACAAGTCCATCGAGATTCGAAATTCCTAATCCATAAGCTACTATAAGAGTTGAGATATATTTCATCGCAAATATCTCGTTCCCGATCCCATTACACTGGAAGCGTTCTCGCGGGTCGCTTGTGTAGCAGTTTAACATGACGGAACCTGACGAAAAGTTGATAAAGGTTAGTGTAAATATTAAGTGAAAAAGTATAGGTAAATGTATATTTCTAAACTATGACCTTAAATTCAGTACAATCATTTTTAGTAAGCTGCTCGTGTATTATTTCGGTTCAGTGTTTATAAGATTTTATCTGCCTAGATAGATGATGCGCAATAAATGGTCTTATATTTTCACCTAATGTATCTGTACACTCGAAAGCTGGATTGATTAAAAATTATACTTGTTAACTTTTATTCAATATAGGTAGATCATTGTAAGATAAATTAAACATCATTTGTTTTTAACACAAATTTACATTCAGTTCAATATAGGCAAATCATAATACATTTATAAAAATTATTAATAAATATTATGAGTATTAATAGCCAGTCAAAATTAAAAAAAAATATTAGAATTGATTTTTTTTATGTTAAAAATGGCATACAAGAAATTATTTCAAATATTCAGTCCGCAATATATAGCAAGTACTATCATCTAGTATTTCAATATTACAAATGTATTATCACAGATTTTGATTGAATTTGTAAATATAATAATAAATTTAATAATAAATATTCAGGAATTTAAACTTAGCAATAACTAATACTGCTCGTAATAACTTAACTTTGACTTTAACAAATAGAACCTCATCATACTCATTTCATCTCTTAACCCAAAACTATTTTTCCGACTACTGTATTTTGTTATACGTAAAAATCTATTTAATTTAGTCTACAGTAATAGGAAAAGAAAAGCTTTAATGTCAATCGGTTTTCCACCAACCTTGAAGTGATCGAGATGTTCGCAACGGCAATAACATTCCTACTGCCCTCATGACGTGCCATATTAATTGACCCCCTTGCGTATATAGTGTACTATTTAGGATGTAATATGTAGATCTACACTGCCAAGTGTGCGTTTAGGAAACATTTAATAGATTGTACCATAATAATAATTCCTAGTCGCGTTCTATTATTATAGTTAGAACAATCAATAACCAATATAAGTTTCGAATGACAAAGTTCAATCATACGTAGAAAGATTATTTTTAATATATTACTTAATGTGACATTAGAGTCATAATAGAAATATTGTTTAGTTTTCATAAATGGGGCATTTTAATTGATTTATTCAGAACAGTGTTTATGGAGAACGAAAACAAAATCAAACTCCCATCTTAGGCTGACGCATTTCAGGACCTCGAACGAAACAAGTAATGAAAACAAAATTTTATTAAGAAATTGTAAACAAATTCGAATAAAGTAGGTGTATTTTTAAATTTAGTGATTGATAGAACAGTTTTATGCGTCCTACGTATTAAAATACGCACTAGTCGTAATTCGGCTGGGTTATTTTTCCGATCTTGTTTCTAAATACGAGTATTTGTTAAATAAATACAATATTACAATACAACTTTGACAAATTATGCCCTTAAACCCCTCTCCGGGTATCAAACAGCAAACCGAATGAAAAACTGTTTATCGCAGAGACTGACAGCTGAAAAATGCGGCGATATTTTATAGTGAACTGATTAATTTTTTGGCAATTTTAGTGTTTTTATCGAATCTATAAAAAACTAAATTCTTTTAAAAGCATGAACGCCATTGAACTATAAATCTAACGAATGCTCACATTATGTTTAAACATAATGTGAGCATTCGTTATAAACAAACATAAAGGTGACCTTTACGTTGAATTGTTTACAACGAAAACGTTTTGAAAACGCAACGCTGTTTGCATCTCCTCGACTGAAATAGACGGAAAATAAACTCGTTAAACCAATCTTATGGGTTGAAAGTTGAAAGTTGAAACAGAATATTACACAATTTATTATTTATCGTATTTAAATACTTCTTTAATCTGAAGGGAAATTAGTTTTGACAAATTTTATACAGTAAAATACAAAAAAGAAAATACAGGAAACTCATGAGTTTTAACAAGAAAGTTAAGTTGTTACAACAACATAACTGTCTGAAGGGCTCCAGCCCTAAGATAAGAGCGATTAGACTCGTACATTTTCCGTTCGCTACGAAACTGAAAGTATCCGTAATATAATCTATTACACATGAAAAAATGTTAAATCAAGTTCCGCAATTCATCGTGGTATTAGGGCGTACACCATACAATTCATGATTATCCTCTTAAATCGAACATAGTTCCGTTCGCGCCACAGGCATAGAATTAGGTACTCAGTCAGATTCGTCATGTATTAGGTACTACGCTACGTAGATGTTTACGAAAACCATAAGAAAATATTCATGCTAAAGATCCTGATGTTCTTCTATTTTATATTCAAGATCAATATCAAGTACAAAATTATTGGGAATACTAATATCGCAAAAGCAGAGATTATTTTTTCCTCGAGTACATATTATATCGTGTGGGCATGTACCGATGCTATAGTGTTGGAGTAGGTAAGCCGTAAAAAATATTGGGGTTATGGTAGCAAACTGCCGAGTTCCGACAACTCAATTTGCTTCTGAGTAGGTACTTTGCTATTTATATTGGCTAGTTTCTGTGTAACACTTTAGTAGGTAGGTATTTGTTTGATAATTGCTAAAGTTTATTTGCACGCACGAATTTCCTAGCAATATATAGTCGGTACCTTGGCGCAAATGATATTGTATAACATATTATCATACCTATGTATATTTCGTAACTATCTGTGCGTCCCTTTTTGAAATGTGACTTAAAAAGAAAAATAAATACTTAAAAAATTAAAATGTTGTTTAAATATAGAAAGTTTTCGAATTAGGAACGCGAAGTATACTAATATTGCAATTTATAAGGTATAATAATATGGAGATTTGTTTGCGTTCAAAAATATTAAATAGGTACCTATTTTTAATATTTATAAATAAAAATGACATATTTGTATACCAACTACATATATTTTGTGTAGTATAGTATAATTTATATTTGTTATATTTTTATAATTATCTTATGTATCACATGTATTTTTTTATTAAAAATAAAAAATATACTTAGAATATACATTCTAAATAAATTGATATAATGTTTACAATAAATGTATAAAGTGCCTTACATTATATATCAATTGTTTCAGAAATATGTCGTCAGTACAGATCGGAGTGGTGATATTCATGTTCATGTGCAGGTATGTCTATAAGTTCTTGTTTTTTCACTTAAACTGCTGCACCGATTTCAAGGATTTGACTATGTAGGTGTATCGAAAAGGTTTTATATCTTAATTTAAACGTTTTAGTTAAAAATTAAATCAGGAGGATCAGGCTTACAATAGGTACGTCCGTACCATTTATTTCGAAAGTTACAATATTTGTGTTCAATGACATTTCAAAGCTCGTAGCTTTGAAAAGGTTATAATGAAGGCTTATTCTAAATGTTACGACAATAAACGGCATTTGTCGTTATAATGCATTTATACTATTTTTAACCGGCCTTCATAAATCCAAAAAGAGGTTATTGATTCGATGTGTGTTTTTTCTGAATACGATAAAAATTGCCCGCTAGCCAATACTAAACTAAGCTGTGGTATATATAGAGGCTATACAAGAGCCTCTGTATGCATCAAAGCTTATTTTGATGGTTTCACTCGGATTCAGGAAAAATATTTGGGTTCGGTAGAAACAGAAACCTGTAAAGCCTTCTGGGATCCAGAATAATTATTTGTTATTATTAATGACATAATTAATAACTCCTGAGTACCGATGTTTTTGAATTGTCCCAAAATTGTGCAAATATGATGTCGTTATGGTCGTTGCAATGTTTGGGTTCTTTAATAAAAGATTATTTTAGGAAATTAAATAAGCGGTAGGTGTTTATTCACTTATGACTATTGGGAAGCGTCCTAGTGATGTGCACACGGTCTAGTGATGTCACACCCAACCATTTATGATAATAATTATATTTATGGTCTATACTTTACAGTGGTATTAAGAGATTTGGTAATATACCAACTATTTACCGGCATGACATAATTTACTTTGTTTTTGATTGACAATTCTAAAGCACTCTCGGTTCTGTACAAATAACTCTGGTCAATTTCTATGGTAGCTTAATTTATTTTGAAAGTAAGAATATGCTTTAAAAGTGTAATTTTATTTTATGCTTCTAAAGGGAGTTATGTCTATTCATTGCCAAGTAAGTAATTTTAATACTCACAAGAAATAAAGGACACTTTATTTATCTAAAGTTAGTAAAGTAGAACTTTATTTTGTCTTGCTGAAGTAGTGGGTTCGATTCCCGGGAAAGGAAAAATTATTATGTTTAGAAGGTATCGACTGCCGCAAATGAGACGGGTACCATACCATAAGATTTTTATTCAATGGCTAATGTTAGTAAATAGACAGAAATAATTGTAAGTACGTCTGTTAAAATTTTGATATGATTTTTGTTCAAGAGGTAGCATGTACCTTTTTTCTCAATTATATTTGTTTAAATATGTAACGGTAAAATGAAGAAAGAGTTCAGTAAGCCCTGTACCCAAACCACGAGTTTGATATTAAAATATCCGTTAGGTTTTCACTGTTTGATAGTTACTGTCAATATTTACATTTTGAGTAATTAATCATAAAATTTTTGCAGGCGCATTATTATACTATTATTAGTTTGTATAACATCCAGTTATTAGACGTTTTGAATTTAAATAAAATTTAGTTATTAATCAAAACTAAACATTTTAGTACTATTGTACGGCATGGTTTAATGATGTATCACTTATTAAAATCCGTTGAGCCGTTGCTAGCGAACATAGGAATGGATATAATATAAGTATATGTAACACATTAATTCTGTACTCAATTCGTTTGGTATTTGACCAACACTAATTGCAGGACAGATTGGGTTTAGTTTTTGTCTTGAAGGAAATTCTTTCCGTTTCGTCCCTTGATTGATTGGTGCCTATCAGTCATCAACTTTTTTAATTTAGAGTTCTTTTATTTTAGTAAACTTAAATGAATGATTTTTTTTTGTTTCTAAATTTTAAAATATTAATTAACTTTTCAGGGTGACTTAAGCCAACAAGATAAAAGATGTGTTTTTCTCACAGTTCACGATCTTGGAACGAATCGTAAGTTATATATTATTATATCGTTACGAGTATATATTGAAGTTTTTAATTTAATTAATAATCCCTTTTTTCTATACAACTGGCTTTGTCCACGACTTCCTCCGTGTCACCAATAATATCGTAATTTATTGCCATAACGCTAAACATATTAGGTACTTAGTGAACACCACATTGAAATCGGTTGACCACTTTCTTAGATTAGCCCAAACAAACGCACACATTCTCTAGGATTTTATCATACAATCATTAAGTATTTTATAATTTTTTTAAAGTTTCGATTCTTAAACATTTTTAAAGTTTATATTTTTAAATTTGGTATTTTAATTATCTTATTTATTTGTAATTAATTATTTTGTTTCTTAAATTACTTTTGAACGACAGCGCGCAATTTCAACTTTTATATGTAGTTATATATAACTATATATTTTATATGTAGTTAATATCGCACAATTTTAACTTGTATGTGATGTTATTAAATATTAATTAAATATATATATTAAACTAAATTGCCAAGTTAATTCTGTAAAAGTACTAATGTCGTTTTCTATTATTTATTAAAAATGTTTTTCTCGTTATTTGTCAATACAAATCTGTCCATAATTGTATTTACTTTCCGAACTTATTTAACTGGTTTATGCGGGAAATTGTGCTGTTTACGTTTTAATAACAGATTCTGATCTAAAATTAATGAGCGATACGTTATGTTACAGATACATCGATGGTTGACTTCGTGAATAGTCCAGCGATGTTAGAAATAAAGGAGAGATCGTGTTTTATCCATGTTGATGTACCGGGGCACGAAGAGAACTCGCCAGATCTGCCTGAGTCGTAAGTTGAAAAAGAATAATATTGTTTTCATATAAAAGCAGTTCAAACAGAACTTCAGGCTTCGCACGGGAGCAATTATAATAAATAATAGATTTTTTTACTTGAAAAGGATTCCTGTTAATTAATTTTTTTTATTGGATTGGTGTGTAGTAGAGTCAAACAGGCAAGAGGCTTAGTATAAGCGGTCCGCCGCTCAAGGACCCTCTCGATGCTAGTTGGGCTACGGGTATGTTGCCGGCCTTTTTAAAGAATGCGCTTGTATTCTATGTGTATAATTGGAAATTACCTCCAACAATTTAAAAATTGTTTTTTATTATGTAAGTAAAGATTTAAATTTTTTTTTCAGCTATCCGTTCCCATCTCTACAGACACTGGGTGAAGATATGATCACAGTGCTGGACTTCCTTCAAGTTCGGTATGCTGTCGGTCTTGGAGAAGGTGCAGGTGCTAATATATTAGCTCGCTGTGGTCAAGCACATCCAAGGCGACTTCTAGGTACCTATATAGAAAAAGACACTAAAACATCCAACTATTTAACGAATTCATTTCATATATAATGTAAATTATAATCCATAGGTAGATTGTAATTTGAAATACTTACTTAATAATGAATGACTATAGATAACCACAGCTGATTAACAAAAAGTAGCTTGTTAGAGGAATGTACAGCGTTCTTAATATTCTCAAACATAATTTCCAGGTCTGATTTTGGTGAACTGCACTGCCTCGACATCATCGGTAGCTGACGCGTTTCGTTCGCGATTCTCGCGCTGGCGCGGCACTGACATCTCGCAGTCGGAGGAAGATTTCCTCATCTACCATAAGTTTGGACATGTGAGTTTTATCCCACCAGAGATCCTACACTATCGCTATCAGGTACTGCTCTTTTGTTACTAATTCCATTATTGGTGTTTGGACAAAATAATTTTCAATTGTTATCTAAACGAAATATGTATCTACACTGGACAGTAAAGATTATCGTCTATAACAGTCTTTATTTAATTACAGCTTAAATTACTATCGTAATTACTTAAAGAGTTATTTCACTTTTACAAATGACTCGGTTATTTGCGACATCGTCCGTGGATTTCAAGACGGATTAACAAATTAGTCATAAAATGTGTTGTTTAGTCTTGATTAATTATTATCAATATAAACCACACATAATACTTATCTTCATAAATCGGTCTTCTAAAAGCATCGAATTTGATATAGTTAATAAAATTAAATATCGCAACGATAATGTTTTAACTCTACAACATAATCATAAACATAATACATAAAAATTCAATTCAACATCATTAAATATATAAAAACATGTAGGTATTTACTTACATACCTTGACTCCGGTGAACAAGTTGAGTAACTATTGCGCTGATTCAACCTTTGAACTGTGTATTTTTTGTTTAGGGGAATTTTGTATTGTAAACGTATTAAGTATAAATAATATATACTTACACAACAAAAAATTCCGCGTACACGTAATAAAATTATTACTTTTGCATTCTATAGTTAAGATTTTTCATTAGATATTTTGAGAAAAAATATCTCTTTAAATGAATAATGTCCAAACATCATTAATGATTTTTTTATGTTTATACTTCCTAGGTAAGGACCACGTTTATCAAAACCCAATATAAGCTTACTTGTTTGATTGTTTCAGTTTGTCATGAAGCATGTTCCTTACCGTTTTTCTTTTGCTTTCTTTAACGTAATAAATGTCAACTTATTTTCATTTTTTTCCTAAAACTTTTTGCCTATACATTATATAACTAATATTAGCGGCTTAATAAGTCAACTTATGATCGTTGTCTTTAAATTAACACACACAAACCATTACTCGATTAACCAGTTTGCCTTCAAGTTTTTTTTATCAAATTTTAACAAACGTCATCATAAAAAATTAGCTTTTTTCCGTAGAAGTAGAACCATTGTAACATTAATTATTTTTACCAACAACTTATTTCAACAATCTAGATTTGATAAAATCAACCTTTATTTAATATTATGGCTATCTTTATTTGATTTTTGCAGTTAGAGGCTGAGAAAGTGAAGTTATATTTCGTTACTGTAGGTACCTAATACTTTTTAATTCGAATCCGTTTGTTACAATTCGTTTTTTTGCCGCCTTCTTCAATATTAAATTTGCTATATTAAAACGAATTTACAAAAAATATTCATTAATTAAACATTAATTCTAACCCTAATGTTTCTCACAATATGTCGATTTATTAAAACGGCATGAAAATCCATTCAGAAGATTTCAAGATTAGCGCGAACAAACACAACGAGAAACTATGTTTAATAATACGTATTGGTGTCACTCGAAAAGAAGCTAGCTTCCTAATCCAGAAACAATAAAATGTTTAGCATCTGTGAATCCAGAGATCTTTTTAACCAACATGTACCTCTTTATTATACCTATCAGTATACAAGTGTTTCTGTCATTAGCAAATATCCAGTGACGCTTGTGAGGCGGCTGAGAGGGAAAGAATGCTAGCTGAGTACAGGTCTCGACTGCGGGGGAACCTCAATACTCATAATATCAAGCAGTTTGTGCGCGCTTTCATTCAGTAAGTATGACGATGTTATATTTTATAAGAAAAATTCATAAGATGACTTAAAATAGTGTTGATACAAACCACAAAAGCGTGCAATGAGTGATAGCTTATAAGCTTACAGCGATCTGTTTACAGTGGTAATGCTGGGACAACGCAATTCGGTATGTTATCATGATGGTAATATTACTTCTGTCAAAATCTACCACAACAATAGTCTCTCGGCTCAGTTAATTTCTTTTCGTAAATTAAGAGAAATTAATACTTATTTACATATATAATATAGGTATATATTATATTTACAAATATATAAAAGGCTCATCAAAAAATACTGATCGAATTACCGCGTCGTTTAATTAAAGTCTTCCATTTTAGTCGCAAAGATCTAATCCTCCGAGGGTGTCGTCCAGATATTCTCCTCATCACAGGAATGCTGAGCCCATACGCCAGCGTCGTGGAGAAAATGTACAAGGAACTGGACAAAGATAAAGTGACAATCCTCAAAATTGACAAAGTTGGCGACGTCCTTGCAGAGGCTGTAAGTATTAGCCAACATAAATATATTTTAACTTCAGTCTTAACAACCTATTAATGCGTTTTGATAGCTTAAGGATGGTTATTGTATTTTAAAAAAAAATGTCCTTGAAGTTCCTTGAAAGCCATTTATAGCGTCTAAAATCACTACATAGTATAAAACAAAGTCGCTTTCTCTGTCCCTATATCCCTTTGTATGCTTAAATCTTTAAAACTACGCAACGAATTTTGATGCGGTTTTTTTAATAGAAAGAGTGATTGAAGAGGAAGGTTTAAATAATGTTTTATATCCGTGCGAAGCCGGGGCGGGTCGCTAGTATTATATATATTCAATATTCAATATATATTATGTAAATTCATGAAAAAATCCTTGTGGTTCTTAGAAGGTAGTCACTATTATTATGGATTTGGTATGCCTCCATAACTAGGTTGCTCACGAACGTGTCTAATCTCTCAATAAAATGACAAGGCTCAATAGGGTACCTATAACTATTCACCAAATGTATCACGGTTAAGCCATATTTAATTCTCATTATTGACGTGTGCTATGTCGTATGAAGCTTTTCTAATTTTTAATATTAGCTTCGAATCTTGCTCCGGCAGCTGATTCCGCATTGTGCACAACACAATTATTTATATATGTATAATTTAAAACGTTTGTTTTAACTGTTAAACCAAGTAAATATATATTAAAATGGCTCAACATCATATTGTGTTTAACTATAAATGACGAACTCAAGCTCTAATCGATTGAGAGCTAGTCTTCATTCTGGACGCGCTCCTGCTACGTATATAATATTGCCATTACGGCTACACCTATTTGAGATTAGCCTGAACAAGAGCACGGGACGTGCGGGACCACAGAGCAACGAATTTCAATGTCGTTCGCGCGCTACTAGAGGCGCCTTTCTCAACACATTTCATACAAAACAACGTGTCAGCGGGCGGCACCGTTTACGTTGAGGTTTTGGGTTTCGAGGTAATTCTAAAATATGCAAAAAATCTGCAAATTTTTACTTACCTGTGATATGTTACATCAGAATTTTGTTTATTAACCTTTTTACTGTAATTATGGCACCATATCACTGCACACTGGGGCATTTTTACGTTTTTTTAGCGAATTTAGCGTGTGTTGTTGTACAACGGTCGACTTGCAAGTATGCGACTTTCGCCTACAGAGCCGACCCGGCTAGACACGCGGTATTATTATTAGTTTCGTCTCTAGTAGGGCGCGGCGCGAGCGATTCCTTGCTCTGTGTGCGGGACGCACATTTTACTGCATTAAGAAATTATTTTTGGTATAGATGTAGGTTTACGCACTCTTCTTCATTAGCTGTTTTAGGATTATCAAAAATTTGCTCCATTTTTCTTTTATATTCTATGTATTAGTGTCTATATTGTCTATGTCTTTATTGTTTTTTCAATGTTTTATTTGATGAATCCGTTTTGTTTCTTGATGTAATAAATAAATAATCTAATAAATCTAAACATAATGATCTAACGCATCACTTTCGCTATTACAATTACATAGTTGTGTTTATCATTTAGTAATCTATATAAATAAAAATTAATCACCGAAATGTATGTAAGCGCATAACTTCAGAACTGCAGCACCAAATTTGATAATTATTTTTTTGTTCTGTTTATTAATATCTGCAGAAAGTTCTTATGAAATAAATAATTAAAAAAGTTGCGCGGCACATTACAAAATTAAAGAAAATTTAACGATAATAGCAACTTTGTGCTTTTGACAATATGTATAAACTTTTTGAATGATATCTTATAGCGTTTGACAAAACTTTCAGTTTTTAAATTATTATGCCAATTCGAACTCAATATTCATAGTGAAGATAGGACAACGTGTCTGGGAGATTTCTTCGAAGACGCGGTCTAATCCCTTTGAGATATAACAAAACAATGTATAACGGGATATTCTTCTTTTATATATGTACTAAAAATCCTTGGTGGCATATAATATGTACCTTTCAATAATAGCTTGCTATCTTTTATTGGCGGTATAAAGTTCACCAGGTCAGCTAGTATTACAATAAAACTCATTAAGTTTCACGTATTATTATAGCTTTGTCACAAGGTCTTATCGTGTTATTTTAAATTGACTTCAAATGAGGGGGTTTTTATTTGTTACGCGACTGTAAAGCCAAAAAACTAAATAATAACTTAACCAAAAACTTTAAGTGAGCCAATTTTATTGTTGTTTTTAAAAGATAATAATGTGACTTCAGTGGTGACCCTTATCTATTGAAATATTCTTCTAAATATTTGCCTCGTAGAAATATTATTGTTATTTTATGGTTTATTTTATTATTTAGGGGGACTTTGCAATGGATGTTTTTTTTTAATAAATTTTAATATTTAGTCAATATTTTAATTTCAAATAAATGTTGAAATAAGCAGACAACACAATGTTTTTATAAAAGAGGCTTACTAATTTAATTAATAAATTTAAATAAATATTAATTAATAAATCCGATAAATAAGTCTTCATAGACTAATTTATTCTCACAAGATTCTTCTAACTAAAAAGTAAAGCGAAATGGGGTTATGCATTTTTATACAATATGTATTAATTAATGATAAAATATATATTATTTTTCTTAAACCGCCTCCGTGGCTAAGTGGTTAACGTCTATGCGTATTGCGCCGGAGGGCCTGGGTTTGAATCTCGGAGAAACAAATAAATGTTTCGGTTGGGTAAGTACAGAAGGCTGATCACCTACTTGCCAGTAAAGAAAATGATCACTGAAACAGATACAGAAATGTGTCTGCATCTTACCCCACTAGGGTTTACGGGAATTCACTTACTTAACTTCATTCTTATTTATTAAGTACCTACATTAGATCATTTTCTTTTTCTAGTATCTTGGATAAAATAAATTAATGACCCTTAGTATCTAGCAGGATTGATCGCATTAATGAGGAAGCGATTAAGGATAAGAAACTTTGTCTGTCCATTCATAATAAACGCGGTAACTAAATCCAATCCCATATCAAACGCGGTAACTATTGAATGGATTTTATGAAATTTTGTGTTTTAAAACTTTGTAGAGGAAATTTTTAAAATAAGTATGAAATTTCACATACTTATAGTTAATATAGAGAAGGAGAGGAGAATGCTAATATTTTTTTAAAATCTTATATATAAAATTCTCGTGTCACAATGTTAGTTACCTTACTCCTCCGAAACGGCTTTACTGATTTTTACCAAATTGTATATGCATATTCAGTAGGTCTGAGAATCAGCTACTATCTATTTTTCATACCCCTAAATGGGTAGCCAACCCCAAAAATTAATATGGCAAAACAACGTTTGCCGGGTCAGCTAGTTATGTATAAAAAATACATTAAATCAATAATATAAACGATATGCACATTACTGCTTGGATGACACACAACATACACACATATATACTTACTATTGAATAATGGCCGAATTTACACCAATGGGTGAAAGGCCTTGAAATCAAACATTAAAGTATGCAAATTTTACCCAGACGAGGACACTAATTCTTAATGTTAGCTCATAGAACGAAACTTAGACATTTATCGTTAGTTATGGATTGATATATTTTATTGAATTAATTCTACATAGGTAATAGTTATATACATTACATAAAAATGTATTTTTATTAAATGTTGGTGTAAATATTTAACAAGTTATTATTTTTGTGAAATTTATAAGCTTCAACGAGATTTAATTCAAGAAAATGTTTTCTACCAATAATAGGTTGAATTGCAGTAATAAACGAAATACCGGTAGATAATTACAATGTCGGATATTGCTTATGTGCAACGAAACATAACGAAAAGACGTCAGTATCGCTGCGGCCGAAGTACGGCCACTACCACGAGTGAAAGTTATGTTTAGATAACGTAATAAAAGCGAATGTAATCAGATTCATACATTTTTTATGAATAATAGATTCCAATATTAAATAATGAGCATTCCTTTAATATATTTTGTCAAATAAGCTGACGCGGCCAACGATACGAACAATACAACTTCTGCTACGCATTCAAGTTTCGACTGTTGACTGTACAAGTATGTTTGTGATAATTTATTTGATTTTAATTGCTACGGTCGTCTCGGTCCTCGTTGGGCTATGGCAAAAGAATACAAACGCATTGTGCAAATCGAAGAAAAATCTTGACGGGAAAACGGCTATAATTACCGGAGGTACATCCGGTATGGGACTGAGAATAGCTACCGATTTTGCCAGTAGAGGTGCTAAAGTCATAGTTGCCTGCCCATTTATAGACGAGGGTACCATAGGACGGAAGAACATAATAGAAAGAACTGGGAATGAGAAAATAATCTTCAAATTACTCGATTTATCGTCTTTATCATCGATACGAAAATTCTCAACAGAAATTCTCGAAAGTGAGGAGCGATTGGATATCCTTGTGAACAATGCCGGGATTGGTATTGGTTATGACTTTCTTACGAAAGATGGAATGCATTTCATGATGCAAGTAAATTATTTCGGATCTTTTCTACTAACTCTTCTCTTACTTCCGTTGTTACTGAAAACAGGCAAGCCAGGTGAACCCGCACGAATTGTGAATACATCATCTGTTCTACATATGGTCGGAGTAGTAGACTTCGGTCATTTGAACAGTATCAACTACTGGTATGGAATACAATGTTATGGAAATAGTAAATTGTGCCTAGTTTTATTCGCTCATGAATTAACTAAGAGATTAAAAAACAAGGATGTCGTAATAAACAGTGTCGATCCTGGAGCTGTAGGAACAAATATATTTAATTGTGTCGGTTGGTTTTTTGGCGGTATTATTACATTTTTTTTCAAGAACTTCTTCAAAACACCCTGGGAAGGTGCTCAAACTGCAATCCATGTGGCATTAGATAAGAAAGCGGGACAAGTGAGTGGAGAGTTTTTCAAAAACTGTAAACTTACCAGAGCCAAGCAAGCAGCGTATGATGACAAAATTGCCGAACAACTTTGGGAAGAATCTGTGCGTTTAGTTAAAATAGATAAAGATGAATTAGAAAATTGTTTCAAACCTTTGAGTTGATATGAAAAAGCTATTGATAATGATGAGACGCAGAAATGTCTTGTCTATGCCCCACTAGAATTTATGGAATTTCACACTAAAATGATTGATGATTATGTCTAATTGAGTTTTATATTAAGCGAAATGTGTTGTAAATTATATTTTAAACTTAATATCATAGGTACAAACGTGATATTGCAACAACTTGTCGTGTAGAAAATTAAATGTGTAAGAAATTAAATGTAATTTAAAACTACCCGACGCTTTTTATAATTAAGAATACCTACCTCATAAAATGATAAATGATCTTTATTAACTTTAGCTAAGATCACGTGAGTTTTCAAAAAAAAAGGTCCGTCATAATTGGTCCATACAATCTACCTGTTGTATAATTTTAACAAAGTTATTTTAAAGTTAATTAAAATTACATTTAGCACGAAATACAATTATAATATTCAAAACACGTCATTGCAAATAAAATCTACTATTATCTTATGAGGAAACTCATTAAAAGAACAATGGCTGTTTAATTTATTATATTATATGGTTTTGTCATTTACTTTAGAACAGTACTAAAATACAAAGAACTAAATTCATGGTTATTTTTATTTAAAATTCATTTAATTAATTTTGTCATTGTCCACTATTGCAAGGTTAAAATATTTACTATGATTCTGAAAAAATATATCGAAATTTCTGGACATTCCACGTACATTTTGGAAATTTTACTTCGTATCTTCTGAATTTGATAGTGGGACCGTACTTAAGTATAATATATCTGAAACTTATGAAACTCCTATTTTTGAATCGTAGGTTAAAAAATTAGAATAGAAGAGAATGTATTTTTTTCTATTACAGCCAGCTAAAGTCGCCCAGTCTCTCCTGCTTTTCTGCCAAGGTCAGGGTCTGCTGACGTCTCTCCCTCCGCCTGGAGTAGAACGGCGAATGTCTCGAGCTATGTCCATGGAAGAGTATGACAAACCTAACATTAGGCGGCTGTCACTCACACCCAACGTGTCCGAGTCACCGCCACCAAGAAAAGTGTAAACAAAGGATCTATATAACCGATTTTTATATTATTACCATGTTAAGCCTTCTGTGTCAAGCGTATATGTGAAACGTATTAGATGAGGCTAGAGTTTTGTTAGCGTAACCAATTAAACCGTTGATATTAATTTACCTTCGACCGTTCCTTAAAGGCTACGGATCACTAAGGCCAGTTTTGATATCATCAAAAACTCGTTTCAGATTCAAATACGTCAAATATGATTATACCATATTGAGCGGATATATGTATTTTATCATTCATAGTTTGTACCCATGTAACTTACGTCTTAAGTACTTCCAAACTCATAAAAATTATTTGTATTTAAGTGTGTATATTAAAATTGTATAGATGTGTTTTCCTTCAATGCGGAATATCTCGTGCGAAAATATTTCATTAAGCTGTACAGGTTTTTAATTAGAAATCTGTTTAACTGATCATTTTCTTTAGTCAAGTAGATGATCAGCCTTAAGTACCTACCCAACCTCATTTGTTTCCGCGGGATTCGAACCGAGGATCTCCGATGCACACGCATACGCGTAAACTACTTAGCCACGGAGCAGTCTTTTAATTAGAAAGCGATATGATAAAGTTATAAGTTGTAGAAATAATAAATAAAACCAATTTATTGAAACATAAATAAAGTTTATTAAAACGGGACAACAATTTTTAAAAATTTTACAACACATTACAGACATACAAAACAATTACGCTTACAATATTAAGCACTTCCACGGCTCGTTATATATCAAAGTTATCCGATATTTCTCTGTCGAGTATATGCTTTCAAATTTAGAGAAAAAACCAAATGACTAGAATCGTCGCAAGATCACTGGACAAAGAAATAAGAGGGAGTGACTATTTAAAACTTGTTCATCGCCTGACCAGAGGTGTAAGAAAGCGTGGTTGATTGCAAAAGCAATCATTGCCTACGTATAAAGAAAAGGTCACTTGGCTTGACAAAAGGTACATACATTACTGAACCATGCATTGATAAACAGAGTTCAATATCGACTTTCTCGACATGAGGCAAGTTGAGCATCGCCCGACCTCGGCGGACATTTTCGTACCTTTAATAAAATTTCAACATTGCTGCCATAATTAACATTAACCAAAGGGCCGCGGTTTTGTGGCGTCCGCTTTGCCGTCGACGCTCTATCACCGCTCAAATACATTCACTACTAGTAACGCTTGCAAAACAACTTACTACTCTTAAACTGTCACCAAAACTCATCAATAGAAAGGCCTATGTAAAGGCGACAATAACGAAATTGAGAGCAATTCACATAGACAATAAAATCGCAAACTATTTACAAGCATATCGAAATGAAAACGGTGAGCACGTGGAAGTGACGTCACATAATATGGGTACTGTATGACGTCACAGCTCGTCATCACAACCGGGCGGCATATCCGATGTCTCTATAGCCACCTCGTCATAGTCCCGTTCGAGCGCCGCTAGATCTTCACGCGCTTCTGTGAATTCGCCTTCTTCCATACCTTCGCCGACGTACCTAGCCCAGCAATCCAAAACATATTATACTTATACGTAAATTAGCTGTCTATAGTCTTACTTGTATAGTTACTGTATAGTTTTATCAATATCATAAAATCAAATAATAAGCATTTCGTATGAAGCAATGTGGAGAGGATGAAAGTAAGTTGTGACGTGGAATGGATATGACCCACAAAGTAGGACAAGCAACACCAACTATTTATCTAACTTCACTCGAAATCATCCAAACTTGAGACATTCCCTTTTAGTACTAACCAATGCACAAAGGCCCGTTTGGAATACATAAGGTCGAACTTGTGGTCGAGCTTGCCCCACGCCTCTGCGATGGCCGTAGTGTTGCTCAACATCGACGCAGCTCGCTTAACTTGCGCCAGGTCACCGCCTGCCACCACTGAAGGTGGCTGATAGTTTATTCCAACCTGGAAATATAATCATATTAAACAAAAGCACACGAGATGGGAAAATTTTCTAAGTCTCTGAAACTATATTTTATAATATAGAAAAACTTAATTCATGTTGTTGATTATGGTATGTACGGTGTACCATCTTATAGTGTGTGTGATGTGAATATTCACAGTACAGTAACTTTTTCTACGTTTCCAAAGATGTTTGTTATGAGCATGTGTTGTCGCAAAGCTATAATATAATGATGATCTATATATAAAAAAATGAATCGCTGAATGTGTTGGTAAGCAAAAATCTCGAAAGTAGCTGAACCGATTTTGCTAATTCTTTTTTTATGATATTCCTTGAAGTACGAGGATGGTTCTTACGGAGAGAAAAATTTGGGAAATTGTCGAAACAAGAAAAGAAAATAAAAAACATTTTCCTCATAAATTTTCTATAGAATGACGACGGTGGTTTTAGGTGAAACGTTATTATTCGGAACTTTGACGCGATACGAAGTTCGCGGGGTCCACTAGTAATATAATATGATTAACGAATGAACTATATTATAATAAATTGAGTTAAATAGGAAGCTAAAATAATACGGTAGATTTTACTTTAATGAACATGTATGTATATGTCCACGAACAAAGTCATAGATAAAACAAAGTAATTATAATTTAAATTTATGTAATAATAAGCAACTACGATAAAAAACCGCCTCCTTGGCCTAGTGGTAAGCGCGTAAGCGTTACAACCAAGAGGTCCTGGGTTCGATTCCCGGCGGAGATAAAAAAAACTCGGTCTGGCAGGACATAGAAGGCTGATCACCTATTTGCCCCTAAAGAAAAAATCGATCAGTGAAACAGATGTGAAATGCATCTGCCCCATACCCCACTAGGGGACACGGGACTTCACTTACGATAAAAATTAACTTGCACTCACTTTAAACCCAGTAGGACACCAGTCAACGAATCGTATTCCCGCTCTTCCCTTCATGGCTGCGATGGCCGCATTCACGTCTTTAGGTACAACATCTCCTCGATACAGAAGGCAGCAAGCCATGTACTTGCCGTCTCGCGGATCGCACTTTACCATTTGGTTCTGGGGCTCGAAGAGTTCTGAAGTGATTTCTGACACTGACATCCCTTCGTGATAGGCCTGCAAATAGATACACCTAATAATTGTTTTTACTGTATTTTCTATTTACATTGAACATTGTTACCAAATACCTTAAATCTAAAAAAAAGAGGAAAGAAAAATTGCACGTGTCACTTTTGTGACCATTACATTTCACTACATAGTATAAAACAAAGTCGCTTTTTCTTTCCTTATAACCTTTTGTATGCTTAAATCTTTAAAACTACGCAACGAATTTTGATGCGGTTTTTTTTAATAGATAGAGTGATTGATGAGGAAGGTTTTTATATACCTTGTACAAGGGTCGCTAGTTTATTATAAAATATTGCATGATGCATCACCACTGCAAAAGCTGTAGAAATAGCAATATTCATTTCAGATCTAACAACCAATACCATCCGTATTAATTAGGTGTTACTTGATTAGTTAGGGTAAGCAATATTACTAATTACACATTAAATGTGTATATACTGAAAACATTTAATATGTCTGTATAATATTAACTACATAACTTATTAAGTGCCTCAAATAATTTTTTTTTCCTCTGCCTCTAATAAATATATTTTCCACAACCCCTAAAACAGATAGGACTACATTTTGCCGAAATCCTTAGTAATATTATGAATGCGAAAGTAACTGTCTGTCACGATTTAACGCCAAAAATACTAAACCGATTTAAATGAAATTTGGTACACAGATATTTTAAGAGACTAAAAAAGGAATAGGCTACTTTTTATGCGAAAAAAGGGTTGTACGGGGTTTAAAGGGGGGGTGAAAATTTCTATGGAAATATCGTTATTTTAAGAGCTTAAAGCTGTAAGCTATATAACATAACGTTATGACGAAGTTAACGCGGGTGAAACCTTATCTGCGGAGACAACCGGCGCATACGCAGCAAGAGGAAAGTGTATCCGGGGATATGGCACTAGGTTAGTCTGGAACTCTGTCAGGTCTACATTCAGGGCGCCGTCGAACCGCAGCGATGCCGTGATTGAGGATACGACCTTGAGAAATATTCATATTATTATTGATTAAATATTGTTACAGACCTCCGAAGAACCATTTATAAGTTAAGTTCCAGTTCAATGTATGTTCGTAACTACTATTAGGCATTGTTGCATCAGTTTCACTAATCATTTTTCTTTACAGATAAGTAGGTGATAAATATTCTATACTTTCTAATCTAAACTTTTTTATGTTGCCATGTATTCCGCATACTTGAACATAAAACTGCACGCGCCATTAAAAGTAAGATCAGATTAAAAGTAAGCAAAAACGATAAATAAAATATATTAATTCTGGTAAAAATAAAAATAATAATTCTGGTAATATAAATTCTGATAAAGTATTTTTCGATAGTCTACGTTAATTAATTATTTGTTTGGAAAATCTTAGAACGCTCCTAGTGATTACGCACCAACTTATTTGGTCACTAAGGAATTGACAGCTTTTCAATAGGTAGTAAAAAACCGTCGAAAATTTCGTCAGTAATCTCATAGTTGACGTACTGCTAAGAGTAAAGTCACGTGTATCTTTTGAGTGACAGTTCAGACCTGTGATATAAGTCTGTTAAGGTTAGCATAGGATGGTCTCTCGATTGAAAGTCGCCGCCTGCAGATGTCATATATGGCCTCATTGTCTACCATGAACGCGCAGTCAGAGTGGCTGATCGTGGCGTGAGTTGTCAGTACAGCGTTGTATGGCTCCACTACTGCTGTAGACACCTAGAAGGATACAACTTATTTGATAGTAAGTTCTGAAAATGTCACAGTAAAGAAAGGAGATAGCTCAATATATTTTTCAGTTCAAGTTACCTTCAAATTGTTAATATGAGTAGATTGGAAGACAAAATGACTTGTTTTAATATTTTTAAATTATTTTTAGTAGTAATTCTTAATTCTATAAAGTGAAGTCCCGTGTCCCCTAGTGGGGTATGGGGCAGATGCATTTCACATCTGTTTCACTGATCAATTTTTTCCTTTAGGGGCAAGTAAGTGATCGGCCTTCTGAGCCCTGCCAGACCGAGATTTTTTTATCTCCACCGGGAATAGAACCCAGGACCTCTCGGTTGTAACGCTTACGTGCTTACCACTAAACCAAGAAGGCGGTCTTAATTCTATATTGATACGTAATTGTTATATGGAAATACTTACAGGTAGGTGATTATAAAAATATTATTACCTGTGGTGCTGGATAAATAGCGAACTCTAACTTGCTTTTCTTTCCAAATTCCTCAGAAAGCTTTTCCATTAATAATGACGTGAATCCTGAACCAGTTCCGCCGCCGAACGAGTGGAAGACAAAAAATCCCTGAAAAAAAACCACAAGCACATAAAATCTATTGGTATCTAATCTCTAGATTATAATTTTGTTACATCCTTTAAAGTCCTTGAAGTCTTTTAACTCCATTTTCGGGACTCGAAACATGATCCTTCCACGTTATTTTATTACTCGTATTTTATGTCTGATAAGTGGCTAATATGAAAAAAAGTTCCCTAACTCCATTTTCGGGAATCGAACTGCGTTCCTTCCATGTTACATTTTATGTCCGATGAGTGGCTAACTGAGCTACAGTGGTGGAAACTGTTGATATATAACTAAAAAGAGCTTGGATAACTAATAGAATAAAATAACCAAAACCTTCACAATATAGATATTGGATAACTTTTGCAGTGCGTGTGACATTTGTAATCCAATGTTATTTGTAAAACTAAATAAATAAAATAAGATACATATTTGAGTATTAATTCTATAGATGAAATGTGGCATCGCATCGTGTAGTTCGTTTTCACAAGTTAAAATACCTGTAGACCAGTGCACTGATCAGCCAGCTTCCTAACTCTTTCCATGACCGGGATCAGGACCTCTCGGCCTGTGGAGTAGTGGCCTCTCGCGTAGTTATTGGCTGCATCCTCCTTGCCAGTTATTAGCTGCTCTGGGTGGTAAAGCTGCCGATATTCACCAGATCGTACTTCATCTGAAAGGTCATCGTTTAATAAACACAGTTAGAAAAACAAGCGCATGCCTTTGTCAATTTCGGCTAATATTGTTAATAAAATAAATTGAGGTCACTATGAGACTTATCTGGTACATATTTTATAGAGGTTAAACCTCCATCCACAAGTCGCAATAAATCTTATTAGGTTGAAAGTATTGTTGTACAACTTTCTTGATCTTATCCTTATTAAAATTTTCTCTCAAGTTCAATCTCACCAATAACAGTAGGTTCTAAGTCCACCATTACGACTCTGGGTACCATTTTGCCTCGATCTGCCTCTGAGAAGAACGTGTTAAAACAGGAATCCGATACATTGGCATCGGTCTCGCAAAGTGGCAGGGTTCCATCGGGTCGAATTCCGTGCTCCAGGCAATACAGTTGCCAGCAGGCCACGCCCATCTGCACACCTGCTTGACCCACATGGACTGAGATGCACTCCCTCTGCTCAACACCATAATAATACTGTTTAGCATTTCTATAGTCAAAAAATACCAAACCTATCTAAAGCGATGCTTTTCTAACGTTATATATTATATAATCAATAAACCAACGAATCCATTGCCATCAAGAAGACTTAGTATTCAAGTTAAAGGAATGATAAAAATGAATTCGATTTAATTGCGATTTTTATACTAATTGCAATTAATTACACATATACAGTCAACGACTAAAGTAAAAAATAAGGTTTGGAAGCAAAAGGCCCTTCTAACATTGTATTTAATATAATTTAAATAAAAAATTTCCTACGGAATATATTTATCCACATGCATTTTAATCCTTAAGGTTATAGTAAATTATTTCCGACTATAATGTACTTCATAACACAATAAATATGTTTATTACTGCAAATATGCAGTCATTACTGAATAAATAAACTTATAAAAGTACTTACCATCATAGATACTAGCAATTTTGATAAATTCGATGTAAATAGTTATAAAAAAAGCTTGTAAAATAAACTAAAACAGTTTTACAAAAATTTTGGTGGAACTAAAATTTTGAAAAAAAAAAATTGCGAATCAGCGCCCGTCTGTTGGGCAGCCCGGATCTATTGTTAAAACTTCAAAAGTGTTCCATTCTATGATTGATTTTTATTTTTGAAAATTATTTCAAATGTCTTAACGGCCAGGATTTGCAAAGAGGTTTAGAAATAAAAAATTAAAGGGATTTTAATAATAAATAATAACGCTAAATGTATTAATGAAGTATGGGTAAGACAAATAAGTTAGATACAATATGATACAATGTATAAAAGCTTCTAAAGAATATGAAATACCTCAGCACTTTCTTTCTTATTCTCTGTAAGTTAACTATAACTTTAAAACTTACCCATACAATAAATCTTAATACCTATGGTAACATGAGGGTGGCAAGTACGTCATAAGGGTGTTCGGGTGGGGTTGCACCCCACAGTCCGAACTATTAGAGGACAATAGCAGCCCCATTCCATTCCCTAGAATTTTGACATGCTGGTAGACTATGTTAATTTGCATTTTTCTGTTTACTGACTACTTGGTAGCACGGTGATATTGCTAAAATACTTTAAAAGGAGTAAATGTTTTGAAATATTTACATTCTAGATGGAATGTAAGCTGCCATTGGTTAATATTAATTAAATATATAATTAGATACAGTGTGAAATTTACATTTCTAATATTTTAATTCAGACGATGAAAAAATAAATAAAGCGAAATAGTATTTAATTTTAGGCGAAATTAAAGATGGTGTTTAATGATTCAAAATATTTTTACAGTTTTAACCTAATCTAAGAAAGCGCATTATTTCTGCAATTTTTTAATTAAGTTGGTCACGCACAACCACCGCTATTGTTGTTCTTGTAAACAGACATTCATATGTTAAATAATCCCTTCAAGTATTTTGAATATTTAATTGCGTGACATTGTGTAAATAAAACGAAACACGAGTGACAATCAATTCGTTATGGTTATTATATTAGCTGCGCGTCTGGTTTGAAGTACTTTGGTGGCTTTTCTATAGTAGTGGCCAATTTTGTTTGAAGTTTTGTTTAAAGTTTGTAGACATCAATTAGTGCATCGAGCCTAAATTATAAGATCACAAATATTTATTCTTTTGCATAAGATATTAATATTATCTAGGCGTCACATTCTTATTTATAACTTAATGTTATGTGCAACATGAATGAAATAAAATTAAATAAAAAAGATTTTACTATGGCCAATTGCTAACCCAATTGTTGAGTTACAAGATTCCTATGACTATCTTTTCTTTCTTGACAGTAGGTAAGAGATAGACTTACAGTCTTCTTTTAATCCGCCCTTTATTTCTACAAGTGTCCCATCTCTTTCTACACAATGATCTATCCCTCTAAGCTTATCGGACTATATCTCGTCAAGTTGTCATGTAGCTTGACAAATAACTGTCACGGGGGTAGATCAAAGATATCAGAAGATAATATCTGTGCCATTACCACTAATACTACGAGATAGCATCACCATCAGCTTTTATAAAGCAGTTTATGTGCTTAAGATAGAAGTGTATTCAGTTTCTAAACTGAACGTAACAATTCGTTTATTTAGCGGATAGGTACTTTTAATGTGCATTTTTCTCGAATCAGTCCAACACTACAGTCAAACCATGAATGGTAATATACGGTAAAAGATGCTTTTTCAGACAAGAAATAAGTGACAATTTCTTACTTATCTGGAATCGTTATTAATGTTGAAACTAAAATATATATGGAAACAGAAAAAAATCGTAATTCGTATTCGTGTAGGACGTATCTCATCAATAACAAAAAATATTTTTATTTTAAATTGAATATGCTTATTTATCGTTTTTTTAAAATAAAAACTACTTTGCAAATGCATATGCATTTTCGCTTAAATCGTGATTCCAACATTTTTGCGTTGTTATCAATTTCTATCGTATAAAAATCACACAGTTCAGCGACAATCCTGTGACAATGCCCCGAGGTGTGGACGAAATGAAAAATCCCATTTTGTCCAGGCAGGCGGAATAATAACAGCTTTTTACCAGTTTAATCCGGATCAGATAACGGGGAACCCCAATGCGATGCCCGTTTGATATTCATGATCATCAGGGATTTTGGGAATACCAAATTACGGTTCCTTATAAAGCATATTTCGCCAAGGCCTCCAAAAGACTTTAAAATTATGTACTTGAAAATATTACCTATATTTTAATGGGCTGGACTATAGCTACGCTTGGATATAATTAGGACAAATTTTTATTTATATTAAACTTCAGAAACTTAAAAAAATTGGATTAGAAAATTTGTGAGGTGAAAATTAACACTTTTTGTTTATAAGATTCTTACATATTAACAACTAAATAAATTCAATGAAGAATTGAAAAGTTACATTAAATGTCAGCAACAATAAAATACTGTAATTAAATCTTTCAGATCGAGGGTCGGGATACAAAATGGTCTCCAGGTGCAGATAATTGTACATAGTTTGGGATTTGACTACTAACTAACATTAAAATAAAGTATTGGTTAGAATTATCTTACTACTTATCTTCTTCTCTTTGTATATAAAACCTGCATGATGGTGATCTTTTCGAGAACTGTTGGTTTGATGTAAAAAATAATTTTAAACAAAAAAATATAACCGACCTCAAAACGCACTGAAAAGTAAAAAATAAATTTTGTATTATAAATGTACTTACTATAAATAAAAGACGTAAATAGTGTTGATAAATAAAATTCATCTAAAATTCTACAAGGGCATAAAACTGTCATGTTGCTCTTTGAAACGCGGCACCAAGCCATTCAATTAATTTTTTATTAAAGTCCAGGTATATTCATTCAGTCTTTATTTATATATTTGGCACCGCCTTTCAAAAAACAACATGAAAGTTTTATGCCCTTGTAGAATTTTAGATGAATTTTATTTATCAACACTATTTACGTCTTTTATTTATAGTAAGTACATTTATAATACAAAATTTATTTTTTACTTTTCAGTGCGTTTTGAGGTCGGTTATATTTTTTTGTTTAAAATTATTTTATTTTATACTTTTGAGTGGCTCTCCTAAACCGTATAGTTGGTTATCATACCATCAAAACGAAACTAACATGGACGCTCTGACTTTACGCTTACCTTATACACTAAAAACTAATTTAATTAATTTAATTTAATATTTTCAAATTAATGAAAATAAGAAAACGCAGAACTGAATCGTTTAATACTAAAAATTTAGGTAATATCGTTCATATAAATTAAGTTTTCATGGTGTTTTATAGTAAGCAAGTGAACGCACATTGTGATTTATAGTAGGAACTCAGTTACTATATTCTCTCTATCTCTAGAAGTATTTCTTCTACCTTATTCATTTTACTATCCTATATGACCCTTTTAATGTTTTATAAAATGATATATAAGTTATCGATATAAACTGATATTACATCGAGATAGAGATCTAAACTGGACGCGTAAACAATAACGTATAACATGTTTTTCTCTGTTGACAAGTTTTGCTCCATAACATCAAATATATGGCTTAGATTTTCATGAAATTCCGTCAAAAGCTTGACAATATGAGTTTTAATTAAATTAATTTATTATATTTAGTATATATTTAATATAACATGGACATCTCTATTGCTAAAGCGAACTAATTGAAGATTTTTAAAATTTTTATTTTATAACCTCAATATCTCTAAAACTATAAATCAAATTATTTTGATTCTTATTCTATCTTGTTGCAAATTTAATATTTAATCGAATAACATCTAATTCATCGATAAGGATTCATAAATCATAGAGTTATAAGCAAATAAGCACGACATGGTCGCGCGGAATTCAGCGATTTCTTGTCCGATTGTGAAACTATTCTTTCAATATGCTGAAAACTGTTGATCGTAAAAATTCTAAAAAAAAATGGGACCACTTCGACGAGTTACCCTATCGTTTGACACCTCACTCATCCAAATCGGTCTACAATTGGCGACGTACGAGCGGAACATCGGAAAAAAAAAAAAAAAAAAAAAAAAAAAAAAATACACGTCGAATTGATAACCTCCTTTTTGGTTTTTTTGAAGGTCGGTTAAAAAAACATACATGCCAATATATGACATTTGACAGTCTTTGTATATATTTTGAAGTTATTGGAAATCTTTTATATGTCTTTTATGCAGAAAATGTGAAAGTATAATTTTTATACGGTATAAGTAACTGTTGTATTATAAAATTAGATCTATTTTTGACTTTTAAGTTCAGAAAATTGCAATGAAACGTGCATTTAAACGATTATTTTAGTTAGCATTTTACAATTATAATGCTGTATAGACTTACTTTTGCTTCCAGAGTTATTACATTATTGCAAACGTTCTTAGTTCAAAGTATTATCGCATGCGTATGGTACGGTAGCTTATAATTTTTCAATTGTTCAAGCGGGTATAGTCTGTAATATAAAGAAATATTGACCGATTGTCCCGGTGCGCGGTGTCAAACCGTTTACCCTTATCAAGACCCCATCTGTGCATGCACTGGGAACAATGCACTTCATTCATGCGAGCTTTTTATCAAAAAAATGCATTTCTAACCGAAAAACATGCTTTTCAATTGCAGCGGGTGTTAGCATTAAGTGGGGTAATTTTTATGGATTAAAAATTGAGCAAAATTGCAATGCACGTGTAAAGGTAATGAAGAGTCGTCTATTATAATAATACATGCGAATATACCGTCTAGTCTCCTCTCTTATACCTAAAAGAGATTGCTTGGTAGCGATGAGGCAACCCATTACACTGTATCCATGTTTTATTTTTACTGTAGTTTTTATTTATTTTTTGTAATGTATAATTGTAAGTGTGGTATAGTACGGTTAAAGAATAATTTATTTCTCATAAGAATTTTACAATTCACTTACTGAGAATACAAAATTATAATAAAGGTTTACGAAGCGGGTGGGTATGCAAAAATAAAATCACTGTGTCCGCGCCAGAACCTTGTCATACCAAATACAGTCAGTTTTTGAAGATGATACGGGCTACGGCATAATTTAATGAGACAAAGTTCCAACGCGAGTTCAGTCAAGGAACAAGTTTCATAAACAAAGAGACGTAGCAGAAATAGAACTACTAGATGTGGTATCGGTGGCTTCAACATTGAAAGATATTTATATTTTGATTTTAAATGACAAGTTTATCATAAGTACTTATTTTATAATTATTTTTTTATTTTTTTATAGTGTAAAATATCATACAATTAAATAAAAAAAATAATAAAAAATAATAATTTTTGATTTGCTCTTGCATCGTTGATCATAATATTATGTAAATAATAAGAAAATATACGTGAAATTAAATATCCGTAGCAATAACCGTAGCGGGTCTACGACACGCGACCGGAGCGGTTATACCACCACAGATTACAAAGTGTAGACGCGTGCAAGGAGTGTGCCGACACCACAGACACTTCAAATGGCTTATTAACTTATTTGTCGATACTTAAAAAACACTGAATTATATATTTAAATCATCGTATGTGTATTTTTTAATTTGATACTGTAACGGGTTTCTGAACTCGCGATTATATAATAAAAACACATACAGGAATATAAAATGTAATACATATTTAGATCCTAATAGGATTTTGACAAGCATCAAATTGTGTGTATAAATGTTGCATTGCGTCGGTTCCCACGCGTGACGAATTAGCCAATACTACGCCTGTTAAACGAATTGTTATATTAATTACTTTTTGACTTAATAAATTTGTCTCAAATGTGGCGCTTTTGTCTACTTTAATTGTATTGGAAGACAATGTAAGCTGCAATATCTTATTATATTGGAGTGTAATATACGTTTAGATTATTTAACCATAGAGTCATATTGCAGTATAATCTTTGGTTGGTTACAAATTAATTTCATATATGTTGTGATATTATAAGTAAGAAAAGAAGATTCTTAATTTCTATTATTCACTACGAATTCTAAGTAAATTGTATAATACTTGTTTATTTTTCCAGTAATATATTGACAAATTCTCTATTACAATCTTTTTATAACACTTCATATGACACGCGTAATTTCAAGTGGTATTATGCTAACACCGCTATATTTTTTTTAGAGTATCATCGGATTAATGGCCACTTAGATTGTAAAAAAAACCATTATCATTTTTATACTATTTTATTAGCCATGTGAAAGTTTATTTTAGGCTTGATTTGAAACTTTCCCACGCAAAACATTCTTCTTTACACTACTGTTAAAATTCTTGTTTACTTTTTAAATGTTTCATAACGTTTTCTTAACCAACATAGAAATAGCTTTTAAACTTGCCACTGCTTTAAAATATTATCTCTAATTTTACAATGACTATTAGGTAGAGACTAAAAGCTGAATAAATGTATAAAAGGTTTTTAAAACTAGGCAAGTAAAGTAAATTATTACCTGCATCGTAGCCTGCATGATTATGCATTTAACTTTATGTAAAGAGTGTGTATTAGGATCATAATATTGTATTAACTATATTTGATTAAATGAACTTTCACTTTGATTTTGTAAATAACTATACAACATTACTAGTCTGGGATCCCTGGAGCATTTTTGAATTTGATTACTATCAAGCTAATTTTTCGTAAGCTGCATTTCGATGAGACGCCCAACAATTTCCTTACGAAAACTCCCGATTGCGGGAGGTAATAGCGATAGCAGGGATAAAATATGTTGATTTGATGATTCTCAAAAATTTATTAATAACTGGTTTTAAATTTGTTAAATCTCAAGATAATTATCTAAATTATTCGAAAAAATATTTGTCTTACAAAATGTATGGTTTGATCAGAGTCCCCTCCTTCCAACATGTATCGTTAACGAGATCATCAAAAATGATTACTAACCAGCTGATTTTTTTTATTACTCAGGTAATATTCATATTATTAAACAGTCACATTCTTCTACAAATTGCGTGGTGCGTTATCATGGTCCTACGCTCAAAATTAGTAGTATGGATCCTTGATGTAAAAATAATTACTATCAAGCTAATTTTTCGTATTTTAATGAAGTAGGGTATATGCTTGTCCTGTAGATGTTTATACTCCTACATTTTTAAAAGTACCCCAAGTACTTGTGTATACTTAGCACGAATCTAGAATGACATAGTTTTTTATTTGTATAAATCGCAACAAAAGATTCTCCAAGTGTTAAATTATATCAAAAGAATGGTTTATAATTCATACTTTTCATAATCTTAACACGTGTGCCCAATTTGAGCGTAATATAAATACTTGTTAATAGACTTACAAGTAGTTTAGTGTTAAACTCAACCCACACGCGCCGGACATGTGACTGACGCGTGTCCAGCATTTGTCCAAGGAAGTGGTTTAGCACCTATCATTTACATTGCGTGTTGTGATGGTAAAAATAAACAAATGAGCAATTTTAGTGTAAGAATCAGTACTCCAGAAAATAATAACGCTGTCACAAAAATCTTTGTTATAAGAAATTTCATATTCGTTTAACTTATTCTAACCATTAAGGTATTAAGTAAATTGTTATAGCAATAAATATTGTAGTAACATCATTTATCATCAAATAAAAACCAAGTAATAGGAGATGAGTGTTTTTTTAAAATTATCCTTAGCTACAGTTCCCTAAGGATATCTTTAAGCACGATGTCCTTTATTTTATGTGCAATGTAAAATATCCGAACAGTTTTATATTGAAATTGGAAAATAGAATACTCGTATTTCTAAGTTATCCCACAGGAACAAACTACCGGTAAATGAAGTATATGTTAATCCAGAGCATATTCTATTCGAGCGGCAATTTCATTCAAATCCATTAAGCAATTTAAGCGTGACTGAGTCATGAACATCCAAACATCCTCACAAACTTTCGCATTTATAACATTAGTGGGATTAATGAACAAAACTTATTAAGGTTCTATATGGTATATAAATCTATTAGAACTTTCACATAAGAACATTTAAAAAAGTAAATGCAATAATTATTTCTATACATCAAGTGAAATAGATGGCCACTTAAAATAAAACTACAGATGCGCTCTTCAACTGAATGAGGTTACTTGTTATCATTATAAACAAACATTTAAAGATACAGTCGGTTTTCAATCAAACTGAAGTAGGGGATTGTGT
Organism: Aporia crataegi; assembly: GCA_912999735.1. Taxonomy (NCBI): domain Eukaryota; kingdom Metazoa; phylum Arthropoda; class Insecta; order Lepidoptera; family Pieridae; genus Aporia; species Aporia crataegi. The sequence continues at coordinate 3,785,054 of OU538742.1, forward strand.
GGTACCAAATGGTTTAATTTGGGGATCAATTTGACCCTTATTGCTTAAAGAATCAGGCCTTTTAATTAGGTATATTGCTCAAAGTATAGCTTATAGCAATAACCATACATGGATTATTATCAATATTTTATTTTATAGTTACTACACACTCATCCGTCTAATACTAAAAGCGAAAAATATTGACGAATTTTGATAAAAATATACATAGATACAACGTGAATATAATGTTGTTTCCGATTACCATAACACAAGTGCTTCAGTTTCTTACTTTGGGATCAGAGCAATGTATGTGAGTTGTCCCAACTATTATTATTATTATATAACATACACTTACCTATAACGAAGTATTATAAAGAAAAATATTAAGGCTAACTGATCAAATTCACAAAATCATATTTCAATTGAATAAAGAGAATTTATTTGCAAAACTGCTACCACAATAAATAATTTATGATATTTGTATTTGTTCAAGAATCAATGGTTTGCTCTGGGGAATTCATCCCTCCTAACTTAGCTATTTATTTCATATCGATCAGTTATAGCTATTATGTATATAAATTATAGTCTTGTTTACAAGCAAAAATTCATTTACATTTCTTGGCTTTTTTTTGACGACCGATTAGCGCAATTGGTAGTGCTCCTGCCTTCTGCATCGAAAGATCCCGTTATGTTCGAATCCCGGTAGGTGCATTAATTTGTAGTGTAGTGTGGTAGGTACCTCGTTGTTTCTGATTACCATAACACAAGTGCTTTGAGATCAGAGAAATGTATGTGAGTTGTCTCAGTTATTATTATTATTTCTTATAAATAAACATAGATTTTGGATATACCCTCTATCTGAGGCACAACATGATAGCAGAGAGTTTTATATTTTTAATTTCAGAACTAAAGAATTTTGAAAAGTTCTTTGACTAGAATGTCAGCAATATCTTATGAAAAATTCTTATATAAACTATAGTTAAACATTCGTGCGGCTAACCTTGCCTAGTGCGTGGAGGGTTCAACTAGAACTGCACGTCGAAGATCTAAATCAACCGCAGCGGTTTACGGCTGGCCGCAAGTCAGTGCGTTAAGACCATGCGGTTTCATAAAAATATTGAAGTGCGCATTGCGCAGTGCGCCAGCCGTTTAGGCTCTTAGTATTGATTGACATAACACGTAAAAACTATTGGACCAATGTTTTCGGAGTATACAAGTTTGTTTTTTTATATGAAATTTTATGTATAGACTTGAACTGTGAACAGATAATATTTGAAAATAAAAACTAGACTTGTGCGACAAAGATATAACTAACTAGTCTCGCGATTAAAAAAATTGGGGGTAAAAATAATTTATGACGTATTTTCATGCCTACCTAGTTATGAGTTTAAAACATTAAAAAAATTCATAACAATCGGTCGAACCGTTTCGGAGGCGTACGATAGATACTGTGCATACTTAATTAATTTAACATAGGAACCTAATATTGTTCAACTAACCATAATGCAGAAGTACAACTCAATCCATTTAAAAAACTAATAAAAATAAGTCAATATTTGTTTAAGCGTTAAGTAAATACTAGTAGCTGCCCCCGGGCCTGCGTGGTATGTCAACAGACACCAACTCAATTAGCCTCGAGCCACTAACGGACGGAGATCAAATATTTAAGCTTGTTTAGGTTTTTAAAGTTAAAACAAAGTCAAGTTAGTAACACCATTTATAACTTAAGAACGGATGGACTCATTTCGATGATCCCTGATTTGTTGGTTTTATAGCATCGCCGTAAATGTAAAATTAATTAATATTAACAATCAACCATTACCATTTATTTAGTTGAGTTATTTATTCGCTCGAAGCCTGCATACGTCAAGGTTGTAACCTTTCTACTGAGAATATGGAGAGAAAGCGGGCTCAAACTTCCATCTAAATTTTATGTATTTCAAATAATATTTTAGTAATATTTAATTTCGATTTGTTTAATAATTTTCTTTAAGTAATTTGCACGTAACTTACCTAATGTTGTCTATAATTGAATTTTTCGATCAAGTAGCTGATCAATCTTCGAGTAATCTGCTCGCATAATTCAAACATAGACATGAATATAAGGGGACTAAATGGTTTTACCCAAATGTGCTGGATTAGTGGAATACCAAACCATTGGGGAGTTAAGTATGACATTTAATATTCCGCCACTAATTTGTGGGGTCCTGTCAGCCGCGACGAATCGTGATTGGCTTCCAATACAGTGTTTACTTATTGAGAAATTATAGTTAGAAATAAAATGTGCATCTTATTCATTTTTGATATCATGACTGTCCTAGATTAATGGCCTAGATTAATAAGATTAAAGACCAGTCATGATGCAGTTTGGAACTAGCCAAAATGTATTGTATACTTATCTACCTGGGGTAAATAATTAATGAGATAAATGCAGAGATATGTCTTCCAATTTTCATAGAAGGATATATTTTCTTTATCTAGCATCAATAAAATAATTTTTAGAAACACCAAGCCTTATATGACGAATTGATAACAGTTTTTTAAAAAACCCTCGACATGATAACTAAAAATAAAATGCCATAAATGGATGAACAGATATCTATAAATTGTAGCTAAGATCCAATTTATCACGTCAGTTCACAAACAAAGAAAACCGCATCAAAATCGGTCCTATTCTTTATGGAACTATGATACCACAGACATACAGACAAGTAAAAATTAAAACACTAGTTACGAGGTAAAAAAATTAATGACTTATCTGTCACTTCCGAATTGTACTAGCTTAATTATCGTTACTAATCATTACTAATATTATAAATGCGAAAGTAACTCTGTCGGTCGCGATTTAACGCCAAAACTACTAAACCGATTTAAATGAAATTCGGTACTTTTAATGTGAAAAAAGGATTGTAAGTAGTGATGCAACGAATACGAATACGAATATTCGTATTCGCCGAATAGAAGACATTTACCGAATATTCGTATTCGGCGAATACTAATACGAATATTTAAAAACTAATATTATAGACCAGTGACGCTTCCTCACAAGTCAATGATTTTATAAGTCTTACTGGACATGGAGTCAATGAAGATTTCCAGCTCAAATCTTATTGTCTGGAAGTGTTTCCTTTTGAAGGCGACTCACATTCAGCAGAAAATATTGCCCACAATATGCATATGATGTTTCTGGAATGGCAGCTAGTGGGTAAAGTTGCAGCAGTTGTAACGGACAACGCACGGAATATGGTTAAAGCAAATGATGAGCTTGATCTTAGCCTTAAACATATCTCTTGTTTGGTACACAGCATCCAAATAGTGCTGAAAAAAAGTTTGTTTGGTCAAGAACGCATAATCGAAATATTAACCACATGCAGGGGAGTTATTACTCATTTTAATCACTCAACCTCCGCACTCAAACAACTGAAAGATTCTCAACAAGCTAACAATATACCGAAACATGTTTTGTTTCAAGATGTTGAAACAAGATGGGACTCAACATATCAGATGTTGAAGAGATTACATGAACAACGCATAGCGATTCAAGATGTTTTACCATCTCTACCAAATTGTCGTCATGAAATCACAGCAAGGCAATGGGGTCTTATGAGCCAAATCATTGATATTCTGGCCAATTTTGAAGAAGCTACTAAAGAGCTGAGCAAAGAATCAACGACGTTATCTCAAGCAATCCCAATAGTACGAAGTCTTAAATCTTGCCTCAATAAAATTTCAAATGATCCTTCTTCTCATCCTGATGTGAAAAATCTGGCAAACTCCCTATTCAGTGGACTTTCGAATAGATTTGCGTTTATGGAATGTGATGAAACTTATCTATTAGCAACGATCCTTGACCCCCGATTCAAAACAAGGATTTTCAGCTCACCAGTGGTCGTTGAAACCGCTCGATCAGTTCTTAACGCTGCTCTTGATAACAGAGAGGCCGTAAGACCGACAAGACCTCCAGAAGAACCTCAACCGTCGACAAGAAGAGGAATTTGGCAAGTATGCCAAGAAATAATTGAAGAGGCTGAAATGGTAGAGCCAATTTCAATATTTTCTGGGGATTCGCAAACTAAAAACGAGATAGATGCTTATCTAAAGCTCCCAAATTTATCGCCGACTGCTGATTCACTGGCTTTTTGGCGAGAAGATGTCCATTTTCCAAGTCTGAAAAAGCTCGCCCAAAAATATTTTTCACTGAAGCCATGTACAGTCGCCTCGGAAAGACTTTTTTCAACGGCTGGGAACATCCAGACTAAAAAAAGAAATCGCCTAAAACCAGAAAATCTACAAATTTTATGTTTTTTAAATAAAAATTTGCCTGTTGTAAATTTTAATTATTAGAAGAGTAAACATTATTCAAATAAATAAGTCTTTGATTACCATAGCGAGATATTCGTATTCGTATTCGTATTCGTAAAAGTAGTATTCGTTGCATCACTAATTGTAAGAGATTGAAAGGCGGGATGAAAAGTTCTATGGAAGTATCGTCATTTTTAGAGCTAAAAGCTTTTAGGCTTTTTTACGTGATGTTATAGCACGTTACGACGAAATTAACCCGGGTGAAACTGCAGGACACAGCTAGTTTATAATATAATCAAAGTTAATTTCCTGTGCCTACGTTAATTTAAAATAATAACCCGTGACGAAAGCAGTGATTTGTTTAATTATCGAGTGTTGCGACTTGAGGGCAGGTGTTGTCGCCCCATTTCCTCAGAAATACATATTTTTATAACTGAGTACATGAGCTTCAAAATGTTAGTATAATATGAAAATGGTTTCCAATAACGGTTAAAGAGGAATGTGTTTTATGACATTGAAACTCATACAATAACTAAAAAGATTATTTCAATTAAATTATGTAAGTTTCTGATATATAGAAAAATAATATTATAACTTAGTTATAGGAAGTCGATGTAAGCTGTAATAAGCGCGTCATATATTGTCATTGAACCGAATAATAATTCATCAACAAAAGAATTCGTGTTCAAATTCAGAAGCAAATATAAAATAGGCCATAACGAATTTCCAAAGCAAACATTAACGTAACTCTAGTCAACGGGTGCCCCTATTTCAACCATTTTAATTTTAATCCATTCTGAGCCTTATTCCAAGGGAGAAAGGACTGATCCCTAAATAGATTAATACAATGCGTTTGCGCAGGGGTGCGTTCACAACTTTTCGCTCTTTAACAACCATTGTTTCGTTTTGATTTATATTCATGCTTCTTGTATTGTAGACCAAATCAAGTGTACATTCTCTACTGATATTATTATTTATATTATGGAAATAACGTACAAACTAGTCTCTACTTCCTCAAGAAATTTCTTATACCGTAAATGTATACCTTCTAGTATTTAATTATGCTTCGTCTGTGGAGATAGATGATAAAGATTAGCAATATTGCGTTCCCTTCCACATTTATATACCACTGCAGATACTATATAAGAAATGCAAAATATGTAATGGTTTAATAGTAAGTGATACATAAAAAATAAACGGAGGGTTTTTTTGGTTTCTTAAATAAATATGCCATCTTTATTATGAAAATAAAATTATATTTCTTTAAAATATGACTAGATATTTATGTATGTATAAAATCTATATTACAATAGTTATTGTCTAAAATGCAGTCTTTGGTAAAAATACACTTTACAAAATATTACTTTTTAGTTTTTAATAAATGACTAGGAGAGAATTTTTTTTACATATAAAAATCATTTTAGAGCTAAAATTAAATTTTAGCATTCACAACACTTTGGTTTCTATAAAAATTCCTATATCTCTGGTCATCGTAGTAAAAATTCGATTGCGAATTTAAGCTCATTTCGTCATTGTAATCGTATCTTTGATTGTAGTAAGTAATTTGGTTATTATAATTGGAATAACCGGAAAAACCATCATTATTAGTATATTTACCATTTTTTGAAGCAATCTCAAATGCATTTTTGAACAATTCGTAATTTTTTTCGTTAAAATACTCTTTTGTGTTGTTTATATCTCCCTCGAAATTATTGTTATAACCATTGCATAATGCCTGTGGTCTTTGGTTGAAAAAGTTGGGCTGTATTAAATCGTCACCATAACTTGTAGGGTTTGTAAAGAATCCACTTCCTGTTGTTGAAGTTATACAATTTCCACCATTGTTATTGACTGATACCGTTACGTTCCCAACATTTATAAGAACGCCTTCGGATGTTTGGAGAAAATTCGATCCATTCGGAAATGGTTTGCTGAATCCTTGAAAGTTCCTATAACTACCATCCCCTTTATCAACATTATTCTTATCTGGTAGCAAAAAGATTTCTCGGAAGGCGTCTTTGTTAATTTTGTCCGCATTTGGAGAATAGTTTTGAGCCACGTTTATATTGTAGTCATTCGATACCTGTCCAGAGTTTATATTATCTAACGCCTCTAGTGTTTGACTCAGAGCAAATATGTAATTGTGAGCAAAACGCAGAGTTTCGATCTTTGTTAACTTTGTGTCTTCGGGAAATGTTGGCAAAACGCACCTTAATCTATCTAAGGCTTCATTCAACATATGCATCCTATTTCTTTCTCTATCATTCGCCTTAATTCTTCTATTTCGCTTTATTCTCATGATTTGAGTCGGACTTTTTGATCTGGTCACTCTGTTCTTTCCGTTGGCATACTTTCTTTTTGGTTTGGCGGGATCTTTTATTTTTTTATCTTTTGCTTTTATAGGTGTTGATGTAAGACCAATTGTATGAAAACTTTCAAATGGTTTTATATCTTCAGCAGGTTTTTGAAGTGGATATTCGAATTCTTCCGTGAAAAGCCTCCGACGTGTTGGAATGCCTTTCGTTGGTGTTAGAGATATGCCGAGATCGGTTGTGTCGGATTTTATTGGGGTATTGTTGGAAGTAGGAGTAGCCAAAGCGTCTGTATATGACCTCTCAAAACCAGAATCATTACTGCATATACTGTCGTTGAAGTCGCAGAACTCGTCAAAATTTGTGCTGAACATAATTCGCCTGAAACAATACAAAATAGATAATTAAATAACTGTATTTAACGGTATATTTAATGTAACGTTGAATGTCACAGTAGTATTGTATAAAATAAATTAAAAAGATAGCATAATTATTATTTTCAACTTAGTAATTTTTAAAACAAAAACAAACAATTAGAAAATTAATCAATGAAACATACGCGTGTGTGTAGAACAAGAAGATTTCACTACTTTTAAACGATTTTTTTAAATTTTTTTTTAGCCAGCCCTTTCCACAAGTGTGTCGCGTGACCATCGCATGACAGACGTCAGGAAAGTCAGTTGAACTTTATCGCTTCCGATTTCCTGTGCATGATTTCCGGTAAAGGTGCTTAAAAAGTTAATTGTTACACTTTGTAATAAAATTCACTAAAATTTGTGTACTACATATTATATATATGATCAAACAGATATAATATACGTTGATAACTTTTGTATTTATTTAAATAATTGTATTTTTTGAAAAGGAGAATTGAGAGCACTATAACTTTTAACTATAATTACGATTCATAAACCGCACAATTGAAGACAAACCCATCTATAAGTTAAAAAAAACTAGCAGTCAAAGCATACCTACTTTGAAAAATGAATATAATAAAGTCTGTATCTTTTCTGTGAGTGTATTTGTCAGCCATTCAAATATACAATGAACGTAAGGGATGTATGAACCCGGAGCTGAAACATTCACGTGCACTGCCTCGGGCAACAACCACTACCAAAATATTTAATTTACAATTTCCAAAGACAATAATTAAAATATTTGAACAGCAATTCTACAAGCCTTTCCCCTCAAAACACCACCTGTTCTGTTGCACGCGACCGGCACGCGATTGAGTAATATATCAATCATAAAGGCAACACATTCTATATTAATCTCAATGTACTTAAACATTTTAAAAGTAGGTAAATGAATACCTTCATCTTAAAATCGTTCGGTAATTCGTTCGATTTCATAAACTCAATGATTTTACTGAAATCCTTTTTTGTATGAATATGTAGTTATATTTATGAGTTTATATATATAATTTATATATAAATATATATATACATATTACTTATATGAGTAATATAGTAATATGATTTTTAATATATTGAAAAAGGTTAAAAAGCATACGTGATGCTACGCTTCAAAGTGCTACGAGAGCTTCGTAGACGTAGGGTTTTGCCACATTATTATTTTTAGATTTATTAAGATAATAATAAGGGAAAGACAGCATACATTGAATATGATTAATTGATTGTAATAGAAAACAACCAGAAGAAAAAAGGAAAAAAGAAGCGAATCAGAACAGAACAGAATCATTAAAAATATAATTTTTGTAATTAATAATTAAGAATGAAATAATTATTAATAGAAAAAGAGATAAATTTAATTAAAGTATTAACTACAGATTTAAAATATACTCATATGTGTTCAACAAACCAAATCAATCAATTTGTAATTAAGTAGAAAAATAAAATAAACGGCAAAATAACTGGCAAATCTATACTATAATAACCGGGACATGAAATTGTGATAATAGTTATAATTACTCGTGTTAAAATTAAGCTATAAAACAAATATATTTTAAGTGTTCATATTACTTACTGTTACTTTCTTTCACAACCTAGAATCACCACACTAACATCATTTACACTAATCACATATTATTTAACTTACACTATGACTAGTTGACGAGTGTACGTTCACTGTACGGCGAATCTTTTGGACCCCTTATTTTATGTTTGAACTTGGTCAGTGTGGCCCAATGGGGTTGTAGTAGGTGGGCACGCCCCTTGCCCCATAGGACTTACAAGTAGGTTTTCCAGGCCCTACTGTGCTTTAATTTAGTTTTTAGTTAAAGAAACTGTTTACTGTAGCAAGAGCAACAGCAAAGTGATAATTTTGAGGGATAATTTTTGTAAAAAAAATATAAACTTTAAAAATAGATTTAAAGTATATTTTTTTATAATATATAAAGGTTAAAAACGGTGAACCCTTTTTTAGGTCATAAAATAAAGGAAAAGGTTTCAGCATTAAAACAGAAACTATATAAACGTGTATTATACTTTTAGAAAATCTAGCTTTTTAAAGAAAGATTTGACTCAGAATTCAATGAAAAAAAAACAAATGGTAAAAAAATAACTTTCGTAATAAAAGTAAATATGGTTGATGGAAAGAAATAAAAAAATATTTAAATGCACTGAAAAGAATCAAATAAAGTTTAAATTAAATCAAATCTTTTAATTTATAACTTTTTAAAATACAACATCAAAGGTAAAAAAAATCTGAATTCAATGAAGAAAATTAAATTGAATTGAAAAGGAAATTGAATGAATGAAATTCAAGGAAGTGTAACAAAGAATTATCCTAACAGATGTAACAAAATCAATAATAGCACCTTACAATTCTAATGGGTTAATAGTGCGTGAAAGTGTCGTTTTTTATCGAATATCCTTTGTCGATATTGACATGCCATAAATTATATAAATATTTGATCAGACACGCATTTAGGATGTTATGTGTGCCATAAAGGGTTGGAGGCGATATTGCTATTACATAAGAACGCGGTCTAAAAATACTTTTTAGCTTTGTAGTAAGTGAGATATTATGGTTTCATAGAATAATGCGACAAACAGTCCGTAAGATCGTTTATGAAAATTTATTAAATGACGAGACAAGATTTTGATGTCCGGCTGTGCAAGCATAAAACCCCATTATTTGTAAATTTATTAGGTATATAAATCAAGGTTTTATTGTAATAATTACTTGTATTTTAATAATAATAACAACAATTAATTATTATTAGACATAGTAAAAAGGTTTTTTTTTAAATCTCAGTTCTCTTCGGTAATTATAAAATTAACCAAAGTGAGCTTAATTTCAAAAAAAAAATGTAGGGTAAATACACTTTCATCTATAATAATAGTAGGAGAAGATTAGAGCATAGGATGTTAGAAAATAGGTAACAGTTATGACAACAAATTGTCAAGTTTATTTGACACAACCAATTTTATCCAATCTGTTTTCCACATGATTGATTAACAAGTTATAGTTCCGATACGCCTGAATGGCGATTTCTTGCTAAAATATTGATAAAATGCGTCACGCCAATATTTTATCGCAGTATTAAAGGGTGGAAATGTATCGTTTAAAAAATTATCCACATCAATATTATTAATTATATTCTGTATTTTGCCGTATGTTACGTATAAGTATGTCATCTCGGACTTTCAGTTCTAAATGGTTTAAGCAGCGGAGATCCAGGGTATTAACGCCAGGAAGCAAAAATATTTTCCGGCTGAGAAGGCTCAGATATATAGTTTGCGCTATAAGATTTGGGAATCTGAACTACTTATTTCTCTATGAAATAAAAGATTTTTTAATGCTTTACTGCAGAATTTTTGTGTTTATTTCAAGATACTATCAGAATTTAACAGAAACTTAATCATAATAACACTAAATATTATCTTTTCAAAAAAACTTAAACTAAAAAGCTAATAAAACAGGTGTTTCATTTCGTTAATGACGCAGCTTCAACCCTCAGACAAATCTCAGAATTATAACTGTGCCGTTTAAAATAATAAATAAAATGCGAAAGGGTTGGTCCCGACACTTTAGTTACTTTGCAGTCGCCACGCTTGAGAGGTTATGAATGTATTATAATGCGTCTCTAGTCGGGACACGCGTTGCAAGGGTTAGCTTTAGTGACGGGATGTTAAAGAAGCGGCTATATTTAAAAAAATATATGGAATTATGTGTTTAGTTACAGCAAATTATGATAAATGCATTGTTTTAAAGTGTATGTGATATCCAGTAGTAGGGCAGATACATTTCTGCATTTATTTCTCTGATCATTTTCATCACAGGCATGTCGGTACACATTATTATAAGTAGGTAATGGGAACCTTTGTAGCCGAGCTATGATCGGTATGATATAAATTGGAATTATAACATTGTAAAGGTCTTCCTTTTTCTGTAAAATTAGGTTACGAGGAGAAGATTTGAAGATAAACTTTCAAATCAAGCCCTTGCTTAAATTCTTGTATTCAACCAAATGGCGTATGTTTTAAAAAATCGCGAATCAAATTTATTTACAAGAATTGATTGGTGAAGTTTTTCATTATTATTTTGGATTTTTGTTATAACAGTAAATTATTAACGTGCCGGCATTTTATCGTTCTGGTCACATCACTATTAACCCTTTATTAGCGCGCCCCTAACGCGGCGCAAACAGCTCGCCACCGAGCATAATTCTGCGGACTTAGAAGCTGAAAGTAAGGATCATTATTTGCTTGTTTCGGATTTAATTAATTAATTCATACTTGCTACATTAATTGAGTAAGTTAATGCAATTGCTTGAATTAATTATAATACTAACAACGATTGTTGTCGACCTATTTTCAATTATACGTAACGAAATTTATATGTTGAACGCTTGTATTTTTAATTAGTATATTTAAGGTGCCTACAGAGACAAAAATACATTTTTGTTTTGAATAGTCTTTAACTAGGCACTCGCGAATCTCTAAAGCACTACAGCAAACAGAAGTAAATGTTTTGTTTTGAATTTATTTCCCAAATAATATGAACTTCTTTCAAACATTTGAATCGTTAATATTTTACTAGTCTAATGTATAAATTTAAAGTACGAGTATTAACTCATATGTAAACAGGATATAATAAAAATATTTACCTCTACTTACGAATAACATGACGCTAATCTTTTAAATATTAAAACATTTATGCCAACTCGCTTTTAATCCGGAGTTTAAAAAAACTTCAATACATCATCCATTGTGGGTCGAAGTTTTAAAATGTTAAGTTTTGTTGTTAAGGGCTTGCCATAAAGGGGTATAAATAATGACGATGCAGGTCTATAGAAAGCTAAACGGTTGAAAGGGTGAACTCGAAAAGCTGTATAAAAATCGATTTGAAATGAGCGAAAAAATGCTCTTATGGGCTTTTGTTGGGGCAAGATACTAACATTTTGTATGTAGTGCATAATAGACAACTTTCAAAAACCTAGTTATATTTTCTTTTATCTTATAGTCAGTTCCCGATAGGAGGTACCTACTATGAAATTTATAATAGCTGGGGGCGTAGTAATATGAAGAGCAGCAACAAGTGACCTACGTATGTACCTAGTTTGCAAGTTTTTCAAGGTTTCAATTGAACTGATGACAATTTTAATATGCTCTATCATATATTTCTTCTTTCTCTCCTCGAAGTATTTTTGTGTGTGTTCTTCATCTCTCCTAAGAGAATAATTTTTTTAAATGACATGTCGGGGGTTTTTGAATTTGTCTGTCTCTAAATATTATTAAAACTCTCTTTGTTTTTTTTTTTAATTCATAAACGTTGAGAAAAAACAAAATACCTACTTTTTTAGTCATGATTCTAGCTACAGTTTAAAATAATCATTTTCGTAACTTGTAAGGCAATAATTAATGCACCTGACTCTCGTCTATTGCATGTTTATCTTTTTTATCTATATCTACACATCACTACATGAATATGACAGCTGGTGTAAATTGTCATTTATTCAATAAAGGCGGTAATAAATAGAAGCTATTACATATTTATCACTAAAATATTGTAATTCACCTTGTTACATCGTGAGAAATTATTTCAGAACGTCACGTGCTTAGATAATATCCTGCTTATTTTTGCAATATCTATAGTATTAATAAACCCCGTGATTTATTTCATCGAGTAAGTATTACGTTTCATTGCTATGTAAATAAACGTTGCTAATATTCATTATACTTATTTTATTTTGAGATAAATTTTGCATTTCAATTATAAAACAGTAAAGATATTTTATATTTTCTGTTGTTGTGGTCTTAGACCGTTTACGAAATAATTTAATTTAGAATTACTAACAAAATGTTATTGCTTAGATGTTTAATTAACTTAGTATGTAAAATGTATATTACAATTTAAAAAGAATGCTTTTGCCTAATATATTGTTTGAAATATTAAAACAACTAGCTTTTTTCGTTTGTGTCTTTAATACAGATACCTACTAAGTTAGTAAATTGTATCACCGTACCTACATTTATCATGCCGCGTATGCGCACAAAAGGTGCGAATAATTTGCAATAAAATAATATAAAATATTTAATATAGCACGTGCAAAAGCTTCTGTAAATATTTGCAAAATAAACAATTACCTACAGTAGAAATAATATTTGCACTTATTTGCACAAATGTTCATTTTTGTCCAGATATCACGCCTCTGGATGCTCGAAAATAATTCTAGCTAACAATAAAATTGATAATATAACTAATCCTTATTTACATAGTTTGTTTGAAGTGGCAGAACTGATAAGAACACAGGTAAAATTAATCCAGTACAATCACTGGATATAAATTTTTGTATGAACTCTACGCTCTCAAGCGCGAATGAAGGTTGAATTTTGCTCATAATTTTCAATTAAATGTGTTTTAAATTTTTAATCATAAATATAGACTTCACAGAATACTCAAAAAAAACCTTTAATTTTAAGCCGACATTGCTACGATTTACTCTCCTCAAAAGCTCTTAATAGAATTTGCCGAAATGCTAAAATCTGAAATAAACAAATTCTATAATATAACGGATACAAATTCTTTTGTATAGGGTTTATATGATGTACAATATTGGTACTTTAAAATTAAAATAAGAATATCTTATTTAATGATAAAAAGAAAGCTTGGAGTGCACACAATATAATATTATTCCATAAATCTGTTTTATTTCTTAGTGTTGCATATATTTTTGTAACAAACACTTTCATGTTGCTTATTTTTAGCTATCGTAGTATCGTCGTCGTTATTATAAATCTTAGATGAAATTCTATCAATAAATATTTATTGTTAAGCTATTCAAGTAGAATAAATAGTAATATATAAAAATATAATATTAAGTAGTTTACATATTTGTTTATCTAATTGAATTAATTAAATTTGTATAATATAAAATATTTTAGAAATTGCTTCCAGTAAAATGCAATCCGTTCAACAATTATACTTCCCGCGAAAGATTCCCGCGCGTGACACAGAACATTAAATTATAATATTATTAATATAACAGGTAAGCTGCATAAAAAAATATTATAAAATGTTATTATTTATATTAGAATAATATTGCATTATATACCACGATTTTTATTAAATTTTGTTTTTTATTTATAACCAAAATGTAGGTATAATCTTAATAGGTAAAGAAATAATCAAAATAATATGTTTTATCTGTGAAAATTGAAAATGACAAAGTTGACAAATGTAAGTGAATATATATACGGTTAATGACAGAATAAGGATAGTATGATGTACTCTATGGTTTGGTGGTAAATTAATATACTATGTACAGCTGTTGTACACAGTACACACAATGTTGAATGTACTATATAGTATGTATATGTACAACTATATAGTTACACTTCTAAATATCATGATAACAAATTTTTTAGGGGTTTTTAATCGATATTTATGTAATTTTAGGGGTATTTGAAGTTGGTTCTAGGGGAGAAATTCTGTAGGAGTTGGCAACACTGCTAAATAGTTAATACATAATACATAATACTTAATATCGAATTATTAATAAAGTAGGCGCGTACGTAGCCGTACTATATACATTGAAGACAGTGAAGTAATGAAATTATGTTTAAAAATTATGATAAGTGATGATTACTGAATAAGGAACTTAAATTTAGCTTAATTTTAATAACGATAAAGTGACTTTATAATTATTTACTTTCGTTAGACAGATTTTATTAAAGTATATTTATACTAATTGTCGTTTGCATTTAATTTAATGGTTGTATATTATATCAATAAACTATCATTTTATCAAATCAAAGTTCAAAGGTCCATTATTTCAAGATATTATGTGTCACATATGAAAATAATGGTAAGTAAGCTTGTTTATATACTTATATTGTGTAGGTATATTATTTGTTAAAATGTGGCATTATATTATTCTAGGAGAAACCAATTGTAAATACAAAAAATGGTAAGCTAAGAGGATGTGCTAAAAAACTATTTGATGGCACAGTGTATTACAGCTTCAAAGGAATACCATATGCACAACCTCCATTAGGAAAACTGCGATTTAAGGTAGGTATTAAAAAAAATATTTTTAGTTTTGACTATTTAAATCACTTGCAAGAGGTTTTACGTATTAACATATTCAATATGTCATTATTTACTAATCTGAAGACTACCAGGGCCTACCAGTAAACTGTTAATAGCAATATAAAGTATTTCAAAAATTAAAAATAAATCTCTTGTTCAGACTAAAACAATGTAATACATATGTTTTATAGTAATTTTGTGTTCCAGTCTCCTTTACCTGCTCAACCATGGGAAGGAGTGTATGATGCTCTAAAACATGGAGCAGTCTGTCCACAAATTGATCTAATGACACAAGAAATTAAAACAGGAAGTGAAGACTGCTTATATCTGAATGTTTACTCAAAGTCCTTAGAAGTTGACACTAAATCTCCAGTAATGGTTTTTATACATGGTGGTGGCTTCGCATATGGTTCAGGCGATACTGATATGTATGGCCCTGAATTTCTTATACAGCACAATGTAGTGTTAGTTACTATAAACTACAGATTAGAAATCTTTGGATTTCTTAATTTAGATATATCTGATGTACCAGGTAATGCTGGAATGAAAGACCAAGTTTTAGCACTTCGTTGGGTCCAAGATAATATTGCCAATTTTGGTGGTAATGTGACAATTTTTGGTGAAAGTGCTGGAGCAGCATCTGTAACATATCACATGGCATCACCAATGTCAAAAGGATTATTTCATAAAGTTATTGCACAAAGTGGTGTTTGTACAGTAAATTGGGCTCAAGGAGTTGATTCAAGAAATAGGGCCTTTAGATTGTGCAAGTTATTGGGCAAGGACATAAGTGATCCAGTAGAAGCTCTGGACTTCTTACAAAGTGTACCAGCATCTGACCTAATTGGTAAAACCTTTAAAACTATGACCAGTGATGAAAGGAATAGAGGGCTTACAATTCATTTTTGTCCTACTGTCGAAAAAAAGTTTGACAATAATGAAGTTTTTTTGACAGAAAACCCAGAACAAGCATTACTTAATGGTAATTCTGAAAAAGTGCCATTAATGATTGGGTACAATTCAAAAGAAGGAATTGTTATGCTCCCTATTGAAATAAAAAAACTTGAGTATAGGAATAAAAATCCATCTTCTTTTGTGCCTAGAGAGATATTTAATGTAGTAAATGAGTCCAAATTAAAGGAATTAGGACGAAGAATAAAAGAGTTCTACTTTAGTGAAAAAGACATGACAGAGGGAGATACTGAAAAAATGTGTGATTTACAGTCAGATTTGCTCTTTACATACCCAATACATTATTTTACCGAACTTTATGCAAGAAATACTCAATTAGTTTATATGTATAATTTTAATTATGACACAGAATTGAATTTTTTTAAAAATTCGATTGGAGCCAGCCATATAAAAGGAGCAGCTCATGTAGATGAATTGTTTTATATATTTTGTACTGCATTTAATAAGAATTTTTATGAAGAAAATGAAAAGTTGAGAAATATTATAAATGATGTAACTAAACTTTGGACAGATTTTGCCAAGAATGGGTAAGTACATAATTTATTTTGAATTAACACTGCCTTTTTTACCATATTTCTTCAAAATATTAGTGCAAGTTGGTGCAAACTATTTTTACCATAATGCTGATGTCCTGGATTTGAATATCAGGGAACCAAAACTAACTAGATGGCTAATGTTATTTCAAATTAGCTCTGTTAGGTAATACCGTATAAAATTTGACCGCCTCCTTGGTCTAGTGGTAAGCGCGTAAGCGTTACAACCGAGAGGTCCTGGGTTCGATTCCCGGCGGAGATAAAAAAAAAACTCGGTCTGGCAGGACATAGAAGGCTGATCACCTACTTGCCCCTAAAAGAAAAAATCGATCAGTGAAACAGATGTGAAATGCATCTGCCCCATACCCCACTAGGGGACACGGGACTTCACTTCACTTCTGTTAGGTAATTCATCTGTCTCACTTGTGCTATACTTTTCACTATTGAACATATTTTTATATGAGGAAGTGATAGAAAAAAAAATCACACATCCAGAAGCACGGTGAAGTCCTTCTCCATCGAATCCTTTCATTAAAGACACCCCAAAGTGTCGCACTGCACGATGTCGTTAGACCTGTTTAGTTAACAGCAGAATGGAACTCACCTGTCTCAATATTATTTCCTATGAAGCGTATTTAAAACAATTAATATAACATCTCATTTGAAGGGTTATATTTAAGAAGGTGAATGGTTACCTCCTAGAAACATGCACCCCATTAGGCCGCCTAACCTAACATCGGGTGGAACAGCAGTAAAACGTTTTTATTTTGTGATTCGTAATTTTGATTAAAGTTTGCTATTTAGTGAAAGTAAAATTGAAATGCGATCTTCAGACAGCCTAGTTTTCACTTTAAATATGTATTGTTTCAATTCCAGAAACCCAGTATCAAGCAGCACAATAAAATGGCAGCCATATTCCTTAAAGAATAAAGAATACCTTAACATTGATGAAAGCATGACTCCTGGGCAATATGCTTATCAGAATAGAATGGAATTTTGGCATAAATTGTATAGAGACGCAGGGTTACATTACACAAAAAGTAATTTGTGAGAACTTCCAGTGTTGCGAATTAGGGTTAAGGTTAATTATATTAATATATTTTTTATATAACATATTATATTGTATTGTTAAATAGAAAACTATATAACTTCCATGGAATTATGAAATTATTATGTATGTTCAGAAATGATGTTATAGAAAATTTACAGCTCTAAATATTAGAATAAAGTAGGCTTTAAGTGGGATAATTGTTTTAGGTATCTACCTGATAACAAGATAATTTACAAACTATATACATATTTTGATATCGTTTTTGAATGTTATTAATTATTAAATTTTATTAACTAGATACTTTAGTGTTGTTAATTATATTTTTTTACATTTACACTTGTCATATTTTATTCCGATATAAAGTCTTTAAGGTTAGGTGCAAGGATGCATCGTTATTGTAAATGTACCAAATATTTTTAATTCATAATGATTAATAGTTATATTATGATTTTCCTCCGTGACTAAACAGTTTTTGGACTTAAAGGAGCTAAAGGACACAATAGCAAGCAATGCGTAGTAATCTACAATTTGAATTGTAATAATTCTGTATGAACAAAGAAATATCTTGCATGAAAAACCATGCAAGTTTCAAACTTAAATTAATAAAATAGAAACCAAATATCAATACATATAATAAAACTAGAAACTCAGTGTCTAAATATTAAATATTTTTGAAAAATTCTCACTAATGGGTAATACTATATTTGATGCATAGCCATTTCAAAAATCTTTGTCTATCTCTGTGTTACATCATAACGTTAAAAGTATCTACTGGATAGATTTTTGTTGTTGGAAGAAAGTTTGTATACCAACAGCTAAGATTCTAGGACAACATTAATTAGGTACCTACATGCTTAAAATTGTATTATTATAATAAAAGCTACCATCGTATAGGATGGTAGCTTGGTAGCTTTTATGGATAGTTGGTCTACCCTCTATATCCTAGATAGACTTGTAAGTATAAATATACTAGTTGTCGCCCATTTGTTGAAATTCGACCAAAATTCACGATTAAGTCAGGTATGTATGTGTGTGTATGCTGTGTGTCATCCAAGAAATAGTGTGCGTAATGTTTATTTTAATTTTTAAAATAATCTTTAGCTTTATGCACTTCTCCTTATCAACTTTAACTGTAGCAAATTTCACGATAACCTGTTCGCGCAATTTTCGTAAAAAGGAATACAAAGTTTTTGCTACACGTATTAATATTATGATATAGGACCTAGGCATAAGTATTAAATAGTTCATGTGATAATATAATATAAAAATGAGTCGCAAAATGTGTTGGTAAGCGCATAACTCAACAACGCCTGGACCAGTTTGGCCAATTCTTTTTTTATAATATTCCTTGAAGTACAAGGATGGTCCTTACGGAGAGAAAAATTTGGAAAATTTTCGAAAAAATAAAATAAAAGAAAAACATTTTCCTCATACACTTTCTATGGAATGACGTTATAAGTGACACTATTATTCGGAACTTTGACGCGATACCTCAGACCAACAAAAAAAGGTTTTTTTGTTGGTCTGAGCGCGATACGAAGTTCGCGGGGTCTACTAGTAGTTAATAATTCTAAAACACGATACAAGAGGGCGCGGCATTCTAACTACATATTGATGTTATATTCAAACAATATGTAGAATTATCAAGATTAATATTGTTAAAGTAATATTTACAATGAAAACACTCAGACAATTTTTGTGAGTCTTCTTGAAAAGCTTCGAAATTACAAAATGATTTTTGAGGAACTTTAGTAGGTATATCTACTTAGATTTTTTTTTCTATGCAGTGAGTTATACCATGAAGTAAATATAGTGTTATACATAATATTATAGATTACCACGAATCATCCCACAATAACTTAATCTTATAGCTCACATAAATGTGTCATCATATTATATACGTACGGTAGGTACATGTTACCATACATGTTATCCATAGGTAGGTATATAAGTGTAGGCAGGTAAGTCATAGGTGTAGGCATTTATATATTTGTATATACTTTTTTTGACGTGTCTAAAGTGTTGCTTGACAACAGCCTATGGGCAAATACTTAAGGTATACATATATATATATATAAGCCTTCATTCAGACATCATTATCCTTCTTTGTTATTCATATAACATTCTTTTGTCGCATTTTTGGTCCACCTTTAGGTTAACATAAAGGTTTTTAACCATTATATAACTACAGATTTATAAACTAAGTTTTATTTCAAAACATTCTCTATCTTTCTATCTTCGGGTTTTGGCCACTGCCATGCCATTCATAAAACCGCATGAGCCACTCACATTAAATAAATTAGGTATAACTTTACGTTTGCGGTAATGTTACATGGGGTGCGTTAACATGAATAATTAATACAATGTTTTTCCTTATGAATAGTCAAGTATAAAATATATTTATGATTTCATTCGATTTATTAGCCTATCTGCTTACACATTTTAAAAGTCTGTTTATTATTGTTACAAAGTTCTTCGTTCAACATACGAGTAATATAAAGTCTGACTTACTGCCAATAATACCGTAGGCAAAAATTAGTCACATAAACACTGGAAACGGGTATAATAACAACATCGACTATAAATACTCATCAGTGTAAGGACAGCCATCTGTGACAACAGGAAAATGTTCCAAGCAAAAATATTATCGTGTATTATTACCTGTTTCATTTTATCTGCAGAATGCTACTATAAAAAGGAAATGAATGTAAGTAATTAGTTTTATCAGTGGATTTTTTAAGTGTCAATCTTATAAGTTTATAATCATAGTTTGAAGGTATTCGATTTATACCTGAATATTTGTCTGGCAAAGGAAATATTTATCTTGGTTTATCTATGCTTAAAAAAGTAGGTAACCAAATCAAATTAATAATACTTACATTCAGAAGGTATTGAATGAAAACTGTTAATGGCCGGTAAATACTAAATATAATATACCTACGTCATTTTTGTTTGTTTGTGTACTTACCGCTCAAAATTTCCTGGACAGACTTTAGCAAAATCATAATACCTATACCAATTTCGGGAGTGTATTGGCAACTTTTTGAAAATTGGTAAAACTGTTTCAACAAAACTTCTATATTGTGATTCTATATACCTGCAAGTATATTAAAACAATTAGTTAAGGTTTAATTAAGTCGCCGTGTTCATATTATCTTCGTTTATTTTATCAGTGAATGTTTCTAAAAAAACATTGTAATTATTCATTCTGATAACTTTTTGTCACAAAACAAATAAGTACTTAATGTAGGTTAAGTACACGAATAGGTATTGATAAACTTTTTAATTTCGTCTCGACATAATTAAGGTAAACAACGTGTGCATTGTTTATTTTTTGCCAATATGATTCATAATAATATCAACCGATTATTTTTTTGTTATTTAATTCTTTATTTTTTTATCTTATAAGGTTGATAAGTTCGATAAGTTAAGTTTATTAAAAATAAAAGTAATGAAAGCCAGGAATTTATAACTCCTTTTATTATTTTAGCAAAAGCCGATAGTTACGGTGACAGAAGGCAAATTAAGAGGAACAATACAGAAGATCTACGATGGCAGCTCCTATTTTAGCTTCAAAGGAATCCCTTACGCTGAGGCACCGGTTGGACCTCATCGATTCCAGGTAAGTAGGTAGGTACTTATCTATTAATATTCGTCAAATCTCATTTCCTCTTTGTAACAACTCGTGCGTCGAATCGTTAATAAAACATAAGTTATTTATTTAAAGGGGAAACCCCTGATGTGCTTATGTTTTTAATATTTTCAGTAAAACAGTACCTATAACTAAAAGAAATTGCATAATAAGTAGATAATTATTAAATTAATTGCAAATTAAATTCAATACACGATTGTTTAATGTTTGTTTTGTTTTTTATAGTCTCAACCATTACCACTAAAACCTTGGAACGGAGTTCGCGATGCTTCAGAACATGGCCCAGTATGTACGCAATACGATTTTACTATCCAGCAGTACCTTGAAGGCAGTGAGCAATGTCTCTTCGTTAATATCTATACCAAGTCTCTAAAACCAGAGGCCAAGATACCAGTGATGGTGTTTATTCACGGCGGATCTTACATGTCAGGATCTGGAAATTCTGATACCTTTAGTCCAGATCTTCTTCTTGAACACAATGTTATATTGGCTACTATTAACTACAGATTGGAGCTGCTAGGATTTCTTGCTGTAGAAACACCGGATGTTCCTGGAAGTGGCGGTATGAAGGACACAGTTGCAGCTCTCCGCTGGATAAAGAGAAATATTGCTAAATTTGGTGGTGATCCCGATAATATAACCATCTTTGGGGAAAGCTCAGGGGCTTCATCTGTCACTTACCTAATGATGGCTCCTTCAGCTGACGGACTGTTCAATAAAGTCATAGCTCAAAGTGGCACTTGCTTCGAAGACTGGGCACAAGCAAGAGACATGAAAGGAAGAGCATTCAGAGCCGCTAAAGTTCTGGGTAAAGATGCTAAAGATGTTGGTGAGTTGTTGGACTTCCTTCGCAGTTTACCAGCACTCAATCTTACCAATCTCACTGAAAAAACTATGACCGTAGAAGAAACTTACCGAGGTTTCCCTGAACAATTTATTCCGGTAATTGAGAAAAAATACCAAGGTGTCGATCCATTTATTCAAGAGGATCCTATTCAGAAAGTCGTAAAAGGTAGAGTCAGTAAAGTACCTTTAATGCTTGGGTACAATTCGGGTGAGGGAATATCGGTTATTTCCGAAGAAATAAAAAAATTGGATGTCAAGAATTACAATGTTTCTTACTTTGTACCCAGGTCGATTGTTGAGGTTGTTTCTAAGGAAAAGGCTTTAGAGTTTGGACAAAGAATTCAAGCGTTCTATGGTAGTGACGGCATCATCAGCAAAGATAATCCTGAAAGTATTCGAGATATTCTAACAGACGCCAATTTCGCATACAACACACATAGATTCGCATACTTATACAGTAAATTGAATGCTCCTGTGTACATGTACAGGTTCAATTTTGATACTGACTTGAACATCATAAAGAAGTTCTCTTCCTACAAGAACATATCTGGAGTGAGTCATGCTGATGAACTATTCTACTTGTTTTACAATAACTTGAACAAGGAGGCGTATGACAATCAGCCTAAGTTGAGAGACATCGCCTATGAAGTCACAAAGCTATGGACTGACTTTGCTAAATTTGGGTTAGTAATGATTTTTCTCTCTTACTTCAATCCTTATTAAAGTCCAAAAAACCTATTTACACCTATTACGTGCATCTTTAGAAATTTTGTCTTCTACTATTCATAATAAATTTACTCCATATATTTATTTCAGTAACCCTACGCCAGATGGTAGTTTAGGGGTGGACTGGAAACCTTACACTCCAACTGGAAAAGGGTATTTCAATATCCAGGACAAGTATTCCAACGGTCAGTACGCTGATAAAGACCGCATTGAGTTCTGGAACCAGATCTACAAGGAAGCTGGTTTGCCCTACATCGGACAGTAGTGTCGAAAAATATAACGAAAAATAAAACGTTTTAATTGCAAAAGACTATTTTCTTTTGATAGACGTGTACATACCTAGTGCTTTCCTTAAAGTCCTTATTATGTTTGGTTAAACTCTGGTTAGGTATTAATATATCTACTTGAACTTTTAAGTAGTTATATCTTATCTTGGCCTGTTTCTTTGAATAAATTGAACAATATAATTATATGAAACTGGCTGACATTTAATGACCTTTTCCCTGAATCGAAATAGTTAAGTAGGTAATTATCAAAAATCAATATGAAGTATGTTAAGTATGTACTATGTACCCATTCATGTACCTACATACCAATTTAATGATTTCAAAGGGTTGATAAAAAGGGTTGATGTTATGTTACCTATAGGTATGTTACAAGTATATGTAATGAAAGTGAAAATGTGAAAAATTCAATCACCCAAAAATTTATTACCTATCTATTTAATATTCCTTAAGTCAACTTGGATATCCCAACGAGCAGGTAAAAGCGGTGTTTAAATAGTTTTGTACATTGCATTTAATATCTTACTTCTTTGCGTATTACTCATTCGCAAGATAGTTTTTGTTGTGAAAACACAAAGAACAGGAAAATGGCAAATATATTTACTAATGCACTGATTCACTTGATATTTGTTGTGACTCTTAGTTATCAGTTTGTGGAACATGATGTAAGTAATTATTTCGTATACCTACATTCAGGTTTTTATTTAATCATTCCTGTTAGAAATCCGATTATTAATCTTAAAATAAAAATTTCTTTTGAAATTAATTTAAAAATGTAAATCTAACAGTAAGAAGCGTCGGGAAAATTTGTTATAGTTAAATAAGTGTAAAATTTGTGCTAAGATTTAATATTTACGCGCTTAATTTGCTCAATCATGTATGTCTCTTTAAATTTCGGTTCGGAAAGGATAACTGCGAAGTTTCTTAAATATAATTTGAATAAAATAAATAGAATATAAATTGTTTTCCATTTTCTGGGAAAACGGTGCGTCGCAGCTTGATTTTGACGAAATTTTCGCCACCCCCAAGATAATAATTACACCCCCGCTTATGTTCCTTTCTCTTTCATACAGTTGGACTATATAGACTTATGTAAATACATAATGTATTTTTCGAAAAGTGGAAGCTTGTTTTTTACGCGTGCGCTGGGCCGCATGCGGCTTTTTACCTTTTATTTATAAAAAATCCAAGTACTTGCGGGCCGCTTGCGGCCCAGCGCACCTTCAACTCCTAGTTTTCATTATGTAAAACGAAATTACTTTTCGAATGACCCAAATTATTATTAAGTGCATATAAATATTATACGCCTGATAAAAAGAATAAGCAATGTTTAACAATAGAAATTGAAGACAATATTTACTTACAAATAGGAATATTTCATGAACGGATGAACTGATCTTCATTAATTCATCTTGACCACGTTAGCTTTCAACCAAAAAATCGATACACAGTCACGCAGATAAACTTATAACACCATTTTTCGTCAGGGGTTAAATTTTTTTTTTTCACTTTTATCACCAATTTATGACTAATGAGTCACGATATCAAGCTAATTAATTTTATAAATAATCAGTTCTCTTGTAGTTGTAGTTCAAATGGTTTATTATTAAATCGATGGTTCATTTGTTTCAGGAAACACCCATCGTGAAAGTGACTCAGGGTTTCTTAAGAGGCACTACCCAAAGAATCTATTCAGGTTCCTTGTATTACAGCTTTAAGGGTGTTCCGTATGCTGAGGCACCTGTTGGTAAACATCGGTTTAAGGTATTTATATCTATAATTGAATATTGACTTTCGCGTGGCATTGAAAGTCATCGGAATCGACAACATTCAAATTTCTCTTTATAATAAAAGTATAAATAAACAATATATGTACTTTTCGTTATGACCGTCATTCATCATACCTTTAAAAATAAAATAATTTCAGGCGCCTTTACCTCCAAAAAATTGGGATGATATTCGCGATGCATCTGAGCATGGACCTGTTTGCTCACAAGTAAATATATCTACGGCCGTGGGCAGCGAACAATGTTTGTTCTTAAATATATATACGAAATCCCTTGCACCTCTTTCAAAGTTACCAGTTATGGTCTTTATACACGGTGGCTCCTTCATGTTCGGTTCTGGAAACTCTGATACTTTCTCTCCAGACTTAATTATACAACATGACGTCATTTTGGTTACCATAAATTATAGACAAGAATTGCTAGGGTACCTATCCTTGGAAACTCATGAAGTTCCAGGCAACGCTGGTATGAGAGATCAAGTTATGGCATTACGATGGATTAAAGAAAACATAGCGAAATTCGGCGGAGATTCTGACAATGTAACTATTTTTGGAGAAAGTTCTGGGGCTGCCTCAGTTACTTATCTGATAGTTTCACCTTTGGCTAAAGGATTATTTCATAAAGCTATAGCGCAAAGCGGCGTCTGCCTTCAAGATTGGGCGCAAGGGAGGAATATGAAGGAAAGAGCTTTTAGAGCTGCTAAAGCATTGGGTAAAGATACTAATAAAGTGAGTGAATTACTGCAATATCTTAGAAGCTTACCACCGGGAGATCTCTCCAATCTGCCCGATAGAACCATGACTGATGAAGAAAAATTAAGAGGTTTACCAGAAAGATTTGTTCCTGTTGTTGAAAAAGTATTTTCTGGTGTTAATGCCTTTCTTGATAAAGATCCCGCGCAAGTTTTGAAACATGGAAAAGTAAATGAGGTTCCATTAATGCTTGGATATAACTCAGGTGAAGGCATTTCAATTATCTCATATGAACTCCCAAGATTGGATATAAAAAATAGAAATTTGTCACTTTTTGTACCTAGAGATATTGTAGAAAGGGTGTCTCATAAAAATATGAATGCAATCGGCATAAAAATAAAAGAATTCTATGTCGGAACTAGAAATTTTAGTGATAAAGATCCTGAGGCCATTCGCGATATGGCGACTGACATTCATTTTGCCTACAACACGCATAGATTTGCTTCTTTATATATGAATCATCACATGCCAGTATTTTTG
Organism: Aporia crataegi; assembly: GCA_912999735.1. Taxonomy (NCBI): domain Eukaryota; kingdom Metazoa; phylum Arthropoda; class Insecta; order Lepidoptera; family Pieridae; genus Aporia; species Aporia crataegi. The sequence goes on from OU538742.1 coordinate 3,811,229, forward strand.
TATAAGTTTGATTTCGACACTGATTTGAATGTCTTAAAAAATATGTTTAATACAGCCTATAAGCATTTGAAAGGTGCTGCCCACGGTGATGAACTATTTTACATGTTCTACAATAATTTGAATAAGGATTTTTACGACAGCCAACCAAAACTAAGAGAAATTTCAAATAAAATTACAAAACTTTGGACCAATTTTGCTAAAACTGGGTAAGTGGACTGTATTCTATGTAAAATAAAATTTATACGGTTATTAGACAGAAGGCTGATTACATGCATAATAAAGAAATTGATTGATTTTTAGTTTGTGAAGCAACAAATAAGATTAAAAGTTATTTAAAATAAAACTATTTATGGTAAGTAAGTAACTCCTGTCACAAATTATATAGCAATATGTTTTTGATTCTTGTTTGTATTTCCAGAAACCCTACCCCAGATGAAAATCTTGGATTTAAATGGCCTGAATATACCAAATCTGGAAAAGAGTATTTGACACTGCGAGATAACTTTCCTACTGGAAGTTACGCTGACAAATCTCGCATGGAATTTTGGAATGATATGTACAAAGATGTCGGGTTGCCCTACATAGATTAATTGCTATAGGTATTCAACGTAATCTAACGACGACAGATTTTTTTTACATTGAATAAATATTAATTTAAGGTTTAATTAAGTTGTCCGAAGTGTGCATGCTTACTATCACCAGGTCCAAAACACTCGTAATCGGTATGATGATATTTTGAAAGTGGAAGAAGCGAAGGAGTAGATATTGTGGCAGGTGGCGGTCTGTGGTCGGTCGCTTTGGGAAATAGGTGTGTATAATAATATAATCACTTAAATGGTGCTTGTATTATTACAATTATGACATTTTTGACTATTATAATATGTGTTATTACTATAATGAGCTTGTGGTGTTCAGGGTCGGGTCACTCGGGTTGTATTGCCTTAGGCAAAGGCTGTTTGAGTTCTTAGTGCCTAATAAATAATAATGTAGGTATTGATTAATTGTATTTAAAAAATATATACTTATTTCGTTTAATTTGACGTAATTTTTGGTTGGCCTTAATTTTATTGTAATGCGTTTTTGAATTTTAGTGGTGTATATTTCTTCCTGTGATTGTTTAACATGTGTTATGTGTCTGAACATTAAATAAATAGATTAATTTTGATTTTTTTTAAACAACATAAGTATAGTAAAATAAATATAAGAACTGTTTTTTAATTTGCCCTTGAGCGTCAATTCGAGGTCAACTTGTTTTAAGTAATATTTAAATACATAATTTTGAACTTAAATTTTTTTTGAAAGTATTTACCTACAATAAGTACCTTCTTAAGTAATATTTTATTTTTTTTATTATAAGGAAACTTTCATTTTAACCTATTTAAATATTACATTGTCGTAATTCATCACTGCTCAACTGGACTAGTTTGATTGATTGCTCCCATAACTTCCTGATACTTGCTTCATTGCGTCCCTTCGAATCTGCCATAATTTGTTTACAGTTTGCAAAATATTCCCCATTAACTTTGCCAGCTTCATCTACTCCTAAATAAATCGCCGTCTGTGCCCCTTCAAACGTCGATTTAGCAAAGAGAATAATCAGAGTAATTGCAAGGAAACCAAGAAATTCGTTTGCACTTTTGTATATTCTAGTTGCTGCAATTCCAGGATCAGAGCAGTTCACTACCACGTTGCAACCTGACAACCTTCTTGACAATTCCTTTGCAAACAACACCAAACTTAACTTGCTATTGCAGTATATTCGTATCTTGAACCAGTATCCTGTCTGATTGTAATTATCGACATCTGAGCTGGCAATGCGATGAGTTATAGATGACATATTGATTATTCTAGCTGGTTCTAATTCAGAACCAGTTTGTTTTAGTAAAGGTAATAATAGTAAAGTCAGCAAGAAATGGCCATAATAATTTACTTGCATAATGAAGTTAAGTCCATCTTTAGTAGTGAAATCGGCTGGTATGCCGACGCCGGCGTTGTTTACTAAAATATCCAAGCGTTTTTCTGATTTTTGAATATCCTTTGCAAAGCCTCGAACAGAGGCTAAAGATGATAAATCAAGATGTTTGAATAGAACGTTATGGTTACCAGATTCGTTGATGATGTCTTGCCTTGCATAAGTCCCTTCTTCATCAAAAGGGCAAGCGACGATAACCCTGGCACCTCTTTTGGCAAAATCCTTGGCTATAACCAATCCCAGGCCTGACGTACCTCCAGTTATCACAGCAGTTTTGCCCTCTAAACGTTTTTTAGATTTGTACACGGCGTTATTAAATTTTTGATATACACCAACAGCGATTAGAATAATTATTAATATAAAATAAATTATCATTTTAAAAAAATATAAAACACGTCATGTAGGTAACGAGCGCAGGTAGGTAGTAATATGAACTAAACAACACAGCTACCATACTCGTAGCTAAAATACTGGAAAACGTGTCGACAGTGTCGACAGTCGTACGTAACAGTCAAAATGACTGAGTAAAGCTAGACGTCCACTTGGGGCGGGTCGGGCCGCAACGGTACGACGCGCACTTTTGTCGTTCTGCGTCCACTATATAGGCAATCCGCGCCGCATTTGCGGATTTTTAACAGTCAGTCGTACGTATAACAAGCGAGCTACGGTCTATTACAGGGCCGGGCCGCATCGATGGAAAAATATGCTTGCTGAGTGATCCGCCGACGGATTCCGTCGCGGTCCGGCCCGCCCTGTCTCTAGTGGATACAGTTTCATACAAAATGTATAGCAAGCGGATTTCTGCGTTACAATGCGGCCCGCCTGGTGGACACCAAGCTTAAGAGGTGAAGGTCGTTCGAGCGTTTAGTTTTAGCTAAATTATTATTTACATATTATTATTATCATGCAATTTAATAATAATCATTATGAGATAACCTAATGATCACGAACAGTAAGATAAAAATTGCAGATGTTCGGATCTGCTTCAAATAAGTAGTTATTGTTAAGTATGGACTACACTGGTAGCTAGTCTGAAATAAATTTTTTATGGTTTAATACGTATCTATTATTATAAGATCTATAGGGTTTTCCAATAAGGGCGGGTAGATGTTTAAATGGTATAAAATAAGTTGTGTGTAAGTTATTAACAAAATTATTTTTTTATTTAAAAGACCCATGTATGCCATTAAGTGTGGAATATGACTGTCGTTTGTTGGCATAGACCTGCGACTTCAAGAAACCCCGCAAGAAAGTCTAGGGGGATCAAATCGTATGATCTTGGTGGCCAATACACATCACCCTCGCGAGGGATAATCTTACCCTCAAATCGATCACGCACAGGTGATGGTTGATTATTTACCGAACCTGTCGTCTCAAATTTGGCCAGCAAACGTTGAAGAGTCGACTGTGAAGGGCCACCACGTCTACCATAAAATTGGCGCAATGCCCGCAACGTTTTCACTAGCGAACACTCATTTTGATAATAAATTTTTATCATTCGAACGTGCAATCGTGTTACTTGTCATGGTCATTTGGCATAAGTAACTGAATAATAAATAAAACATTTTATAGATGTAATTAAAACAAAATGGCCGCCACGGGCCGCCAAAATCTACCCGTGCTAATTGAAAGACCCTATATATAATGGTTTTTAATTAAAGTTAAAATTGTATTTATTATACTTTCGGTAGATTTATTAAGTCTTTAAATAGTTTTTAAATAATAACATAAAATAAAAATAAACATTTTATGAATATTTTATTTACAAAAATGTATTAAATAAATAATTTGTCGTTTCACAAACGTTACTGACTTAGAATAATGTAAAAAATTACACTATACAAAAACATTACAATGGTTTGACGATTTTTTACAGAATCGCGTCAATAGTTGTTATGTAATATAAAAAAGACGAAATACAAGTTATTATAAAAAAGATCAGCAGATTCGGAATATTCTTTTAAAAGTATATTTTTAAGGTAATTGTACTATTCTTTGTCATATCCCATCCAAAATCTTTCTGCTCATAACATTTCTTAAATTTTGATTTATCAATTAATTGCTAGCTTTAGGTATGTCTTGATTTCTTTAATAGGCGTTATTAACATTTTGTTAATAAATTCAATACTTATAAATAATGGAAACTGGATACATTTGTTGAACGCTGAACGCAAACGACAGTGTTAAAGCTTTATGCCATATAATGGAATTCCAAAATTACTTATTTTCGAGTATAATATTTCCACATGCAGATTAAAATTTCAAGTAGAATATAGTGGTTCGGCGTATATCCTCGTAGGCCCCGATACATTCGTTGGAGGCCCATTGGGCGGCTCCCGAGACAAAAGTAACGCAGATCGCATGCGCCGTTTAGCTGAAAATAGTAAGAAAGTACTATAAATTAAATTAAAAATTAATATAATTCAAAACTAGTGCAATTTTAAATTAAGGAAATGGCTTTATATTATTTATCATATTAAAATGTTATATTTATAAACAACATGGGAGGGCTGAATTATTGAGGCTGAGACTTGGCTAATAATTTAGCTGATGAAAGAGAGGTCACATCAGCTGTGACCTCTCTTTTGTAAAAAAAAACACGTTTCTCTTGGCGTTTTTACTACGCTTTATGATAGAGTTAAAAGCCTTCTTTTTTCAAAATGTGTTATTAGGTTTTATTGCCTGTCCAGATGAGGCATTTTACGCGCGTATTACGCGCAAAACGCTGGTAATGAGCGCGACTCTCGACACGCGTGTCGTACGCGGGAGCGACGCGTGAGTCGAGGTCCAGTATTACGCGCGTATCCGATCGATTCACATTTGTTTGTTAAATTGATTCTTTCATAGGTACAAAAAATGGGTTGATATTAAAATAATAAAAAGTATTACGTACCTCAAAAATACAAAACTATATTTTGTATTCCAAATTTTTATGTTATTAATATTATTTATTTTTAATTTAAGATTTAGTTTAATTGTTTTTATAGAAAAACTTATGTAAATATTATCTGTAATAGTTATACAGTTGTAAATACATAAATTATAAAAAAAACTATTACAAATATTATTATAACTGGCACATCCTTCTCTGTGAAGGAACGCGCGTAAGCGTAGTATCTGGATTCTAAACGCAATATAAATTGAACTTTATTGTATTATAAAACTTATAAATTGACAGGGTCTTAATGTAACTTACCATTCGAATGCATACAACACAGAACGACAATAGCAACAAACGCAGCTATTGGCAATACGCCGGCGACTGTTAGCAGGGCCCTTTGAGTATGCGAATGTTGGGCCCGGGGAGTCCCGCACTCTGTTATGTTACGGACCTCATGCGACTGTAAAATTTGCTGGAACTCGACTCCTAGTGATCGTATCGTTGCCTTCATAGCTTTGGGTGTTAACGCTTCACCTGTATCAGTTTTGCGGAATTGGAAGCACGGCCTGAAATAATATGATATTATTGATAAAATAAACCATGGTCCACTATTGGTTTGATCCGAGGATACAGCCTCATGGCTAAGCGGTCTTATAAGCCTACTGCGAAGCCTGAGGTATCGGGTTCGATTCCCGGTCCCGAATACAATTTATAATTTAATTTGTATTCGTATTCCGTCTCTGGTAAGGCTGCCACTCAATCATAAATTGACATTTGGCAATTTAAACGGACAGAAACTTCACAAAATCTCAATTCAAAGAAGGAAAATTTCAAGAGAAGTTTGTTACCCTTTCACTGTTAAAACTGCTTGACTAATCCTAATTTCGTACATTCTTAAAAAAATATTATCAGTGCAGCAGCTATTTAATTAAATTTTACTCATACCTTTGGTATTATTAACTTTATTTAGCTTACCCCAAGTTATCATAGAAGGCATCATGTGTGGCGTCATGTATCTGAAGTTTTAATTTTTTTTGTTCAAGAACTTCCGATATATTCTGCTTAAGAGCAGCGAGCCGAGCGCGTCCGGCTGGCAACACTAGTCTTAGCAAGTCTCTTTCGCGGACAACTACTACCTATGTAATGAAATAGTGAATTATATCATCAACTTATGGTTTTAAAATTAAAATAAATATTAAATTTAGTATTAGATATAACATTTAAAATTAATATTATTAATATGTATTTGTGATTTTTTTACCTCCACGTGTAGATCACTAAACCTATCCATATCTTTAGAATTATTTGCCCGAACTATTAACCTGAAAGAATTTAAAAAACAAAAATCTTGAAATAATCTCGTTTAAAAAGTATTAGCAATTTATTATACTGAATTGACATTAATTGCAGTAATTTATATAATTATTTTCATTTTTATTTAAGTGAAATGAATTTTTAGCACTATAATTTTAAAAAACGTCAAAAGTTTTGTATGGTGGTATATTTGGGTATTTGCTTGGGAAAATAACTTAACAAGACTGTATAGGTTTCATCTTTACTAACTTGTCACTCTATGTCTAAATCAAATGTCTTACAGGAAAACATCAAGAATGTTGTTCCTTTCTGTGTTAAAATATTTACATCAAGTAAGTTATGTTTTTTTTTTTTTTTGATAAGACCAAGTAAAGCAATTCAGTTACCTAAAGATACCGTCAGCGTAATGTATCAAGTTCTTCATTATTCGCATTTCTCCTGTGCTATTATTAATAACAATTACATCAGTAATATTGTCCAATGATTTCGATTTGATTGGCGATTCGAAACTCATGTTGACAATGCTATAGTCTATGGGCAAGGCGTCGGGGTCCTTGTCTATGGCTTTGACAACAGCTATTGTTGTGTCTATGGCCACGTTTAGCCGGACTCCAATAGTCATGTTTGTGCTCTCAAATTGTGGGAGATGGTCGTCTATGTCCAGTATCTTTATGGCTACTTGTATTTCTGATGGGTCCTAAAATGTTAACAAACTTAGGTCTCAAGCTATTCAGTATTACAAATAAACGCTTTAAATCTTATTATTTCGTATCTAGCTCAACAGTGAGTTGATGTACTATTGTACATTTATTATCTCATTTTTTAAAACAATACCAAAGTCACATAATACAAGACAATCACAGACAGAAATAGACACCATAAATATTTTAATACGAATTACAAAAATTACATCTATAACTACATATATAATAAAAAAATTGTGATTTTGTATGAATAAAAGATTTTTTTTAGATAATTTATATATGACGCTTGCACTAACGATGATAATCGAGATTTAACTTTGATATTTCTTAAACTTGCATACAACAACGTAATGAGACAAAAGAGGCAGCTATCATATACATTTACTACAGCTGTCACAATCGGTACCTTACCCTTGTATCCCATCTGTATAGTAGAGATATTTTGACATTTTTTAATCGTATTATTAGGAAGTATTTAAAACATACCAGTCTATTATATGATCTAGTAAATCTAGGTTTTGATCCTAACTTGAAACATTTTATTGTAATTAGAATTCTGGACAACGTCTCTCTGTCGAGTCTACCTCTAGCTATTACAAGCGCTTCGCTATTATTTGTTCTCTCCAACTGGATATACTCTAATTCATTTCCCGCTGAAAAAGAAACCCAATATTTTCAATATAAGACCATGTTATTCGTAATTTCTTTTTAGAAGATAAATACTGAATACTGCAACAATAAACCAAAGTCTATTAAAATAGTTATGTTGTATATTATTTAGTTGATATTGCTGAACTAACGCTGCATAATGCATTTCGCATCGTTTCATTTTTAACTGACTTCAAAAAAGAGGAGGTTATAAATTCGACTATATTTTTTTCATTTTTTATGATTGTTTACAGGACTTTCGACTGGGTGAACTGATTTTGATGATTCTTTTTAGTTACAATTTGAAGACGGTTTTTATTGTTAAAATATTAACACTATATTATTGAAACATTATTCGAATGAAGTTAAGATCACATTTAGACAAAAAATAACTTTAATTCTTATATAAGAAAAAAATACCTGTTATGTGGTAATCTATGGCCGCATTATCTCCGATATCTTCATCGATGGCTTTCAATTTACCAATTACTGTTCCGATCGGTATTTCTTCCTTTGTTGTCATAAGCATCGGTGGATCGTCCTGAATATTTTATAATTATGATTACTTATAGTAAGTTAAACAGAAAATGTGTGAAACGGAAATTATTTTTCGGTAATTTAAGTTAATTCGGTTTAAAATTTTAAAGAAATCTATTGTATAGGCAGTAGGCAGTTTACTTTAAATTAATAAGTATTCGAATACAAATACAAAAACCGTAACTTTATACTTTGCGAATACCGTACAGGTTTTTCAATCGAGAGTACAAGACCAAATGTATACGCTTTGGAAGGCACACTTAAATCTCATTAATTTTCAGATAATAAATTAATTTTTCAATTGCTCTAGGGTTGCTATTTCGAATCCCAACTCAATTAGTAAAACAACTATGTACACCTAAGAAACAAATATCATAATTTCCCCAATTTAAAGACATTTCACACATCGTAGTTGTCTAAAGTAGCTGAACGGAATGGCTACGAATATTTCAATTAGGCACTCGCGGCGAATATTCGCTGTATGACTGAGGTTAAAAGGCGATGTCACTCACCAAGTTTCTCGCAAAATGCGGCTTATGGTCGTCTATGTCAGTGACGTGTAGAGTGACAATACGCGTGCTTTGCTGCGCGGGAGTACCGCGATCAGAAGCGACCAACACCAAAGTATAAGCGGCCTTTCGCTCTCGGTCCAGAGATTGGCGTGTTGTTATGACTCCTGTTTCTGGATCTGTGAAATTTTATTACTATTAAAAAATAGCGAAACCTGTAACACTCAACAGGCAGACATATTTTGCACACAACACAAGCACGTGATTATTATAAAGTATTAGCAACTCTGCAATGTTCAATGTCTCAGAATTTTTACATTCTTACATTTATAACACCAAAAGATTTTTTAAATATATTTATGATTACTTAGCTCTAACAAATTTTATATATTTTACAATATTTTAAAGAGCTTTTGTCTAAATTAACTTTCTTACCTATGGCAAACACTGTAGCATCATCAGTAGTTTTTTGGATGTGGTAAGTGAGTTGACCGGATGGCTGCGTCGGGTCATCAGGATCACTAGCTACCACTTGGTACACTATAGCTCCGATTGTGGCATTCTAAAATCAATAATATTGTAATTTTATAAAACTAAATGTTACATACAACCCAAGTTAAAGTTTCTGTTTCTAAACAAATATGATTTCAATTTACGTTTAAAGTATGATATTTTTAAGAGGACATAGCGACTTAAGGTGGTTCGATCAGGTCCCACAAAACTCAAAGCTCGCCCTAGCGAGCCAAGAGTAGCGCCATCTATGGCGGTACTTTTGCAAATTTCTTGTTTCTATTTTTTTTGTGAAATTATCTTCATGATATTTTAAAACAAGGAACACTCTATCGAGGTTTAGGGATGATTTTTGTACAATGAATTGTTCAATGTTTGTTTTGATATTACAATATTTTTATAAAGAGTGCGAATCATATTTTAATGTATACAAATACAATGATAATTTCACAAAAAAATAAAAACTAGAAATTTGCAAAAGTAGCGTCATCTAGCGAGATTTGAGTTTTGTGGGACCGAATCGAACCACCTTAAGCAACATTTAATCTTAATGGACAAATTTTAATATATCAAGTTTTGTTAATTCAAGATTTCTGCAAATATTTATACAATCATATAGTATAATTTATAAATTATAATACTTATTTCAATTCCTTTTAGATTAACGTGAACAATATGTCGATCATATGAGAAGTCATATTTTAAAGAAAAATGTATTTACAAGATTTTTTGCATATACCTCGCTTATGTACAAATTTTCTCCTTCAGCCGGTCGAATAAATCTTGGTACTCCATCATTGGCGCTCACATCTCCTATATAAATTGCCAAAGAAGTGTCACCAGAGTGACCACCACCATCTGTCGCCCCGACTAACAATCGATAAGGGTCAGTTCGACCCCTTCCTGTTAGTTCCTTACGAGTTTTTACTTCACCAGTGACAGGGTCAATTGTGAATAAACCTGAAAGTGCAAATTTTACGGAATTAAAGATCCTTTTATGTTATGACCACCTGATTTCTTATCCTTGATCTTTTAGAACTACGAACGAAGTGCAAAGTAATAATTATTAAAAACAAATGAATCTTGATGATATCAAAGTACGTAAGTACTTTTGCTTAAAGAAATAAAAGAAAAATCATACCACTCGCTTCTCCTTCATCCAGGAAATCATATTTGATCTCTCCTCCGAGTCCTTCGTCAGGATCCAGAGCCAATAATTTCACAACGCTAATTCCAATTGGAACATTCTCTGGTACTACGGCTACAAATTATGTGTAAAATTTAATTTTGAAATGACTTTATTTTTATAAGTACTTGATATTTTATTGATGAAATCAATATTTTACTTTGATTTAGACAAGACAGTTTTGTGATTTAGACAAATTAGTTGAGTTGTTAAGTAATTACGAGCTGACATAGGAACGGTCATATACACATGCATATTTTTTTACCGACTTCAAAAAAGGAGTAGGTACTTAATTAGATGCTTTTTTATGTTTGTTATCTCAGAACTTTCGACTGGGTGAACCGGTTTCGATGATTCTTTTTTTTTGAAAGCTGGTGGTCCCATTTAAATTTAATCAAAAACTGTTCAGTAGTTTTAGAGTTACAATTTGAAGTCGTTTTTTTTCTATAATTTTAACACTATATTATTACTGATGTGACTGAAGTTATTTTTCGTTAAAAAATTATAAATGATTACCAGTATAAACCGCCTTTTCAAATACGGGTGAGTTGTCATCAACATCGAGCACGTCAAGCAGGATGGCAGCAGTAGTCTTGAGCCTTTCAGCTCCTCCCAAAGGACAGTCAAACGCTTCTATTTCCAAACGAAGAACCGATTGACGCTCGCGGTCCAATGTTTTGTTTGGTGCTACCTGTAAAATAGAAAAATGGGATAAAAAAGCCGTTTGCAAAATACTGGCTGAATAAGCATGATGCATCGTTATGCTACCACGTTTGCCGAGACACGGTCTTCGGGTTTTTAGAAGTTCCAACGAATCGACTTCTCTTTATGTATTTTTTGAACATTGAGACTTTACAAGCGTCTTAAATTATTTGCAAAATAACTAAAAATCCAATAAATACAATAATCTCACCTGTATGACACCAGTGATATTATCAATGACAAATAATTCGGTGTTTTCACCTCTAAGTCCATATCTCACGTCTGAATATCCACTATTTTTGTCTATATCGGTTAATATTGCATCTTTATCTTCAGCACTTACTGTTGCTACTAGCTCTGGATACTTTATTGATTCCAATACGCTTACTTTGTATAGCTGAAATATTAAAATATATTTATATAGCCAATAAAAAACTATACAATCAGATACTACAGAATATCAAATATTGTTAGAATAGAAAATAAAGCAATGTCAAAGCTACATATTGCAGCTAAATTCAATACTTATTTTGAAAAAATCACCTCTTTTTCAAACATAGGAGCGTTGTCGTTAATGTTAGTTACTTCAATCACGACTTTTGCTGTATTATGTTTGGTTCCATCATTACTCGTTGCTTGTACAGTTAATGTCAAATTAGGGCTTATCAATTCTTCATAGTCCAAATGTCTTGTAAGGACTACTTGACCACTAAATGGATCTACTTGAAGTAACCCTGTTTCAGTATTAACTACTTTAAAATTTGTTACTTTCGAGTTCGTTAACGGATCTTCAGCCATCAAGACTAAAACAGTACTTCCGATCGGTTGTTCTTCCGTTGTTTTATGATGAATCAAATTGTTAAAGTTACTCCAGCCGGGATTTATAAACTTGGGGTTGTCATCTGCATATGGCTGTATATAAATTGTATGTTCTATAGTTGCATATTGTTCCTTATTTACCTCTGCATTTATATCTACCACCTTAACCGTTAATATAACTATTGAAGCTTGACTATAATCTAGCTTTCCGTTAACAATTATTTCTCCTGTGTCTTCGTTTATTCGAAAGATGTTCTTATAGTCGTAATTAGAATTAGGTTTTAGCTGGACTCCAGCTTTGGAGAAAGCTTTGACGGGTTCTACTATGGAGTATTTTAGTTTCGCAGTAATGTCTGTATCGTAAGCAATGATTTGAGTAACTGTTTCATTAAAGGGCATTGTTTCTGATATATATGTGGTAGTTTGAGTTGTGTTGAAAATTGGAGGTTTGTTATTGACATCAGTTATGTGTACAAAGACAGTGGTGGTCGCAGTTTCAGGTGCTGGACGTCCACTATCAACAGCTGATACAATAATTTCATATCGATCAGCGTTTAAGTCCCTATCTAGATTAGCATCACTCGATACTGTAATAAGTCCGGTCCTGCAAACATATTAAATATTACATAAATTGCTTAGTTCATAGAGTTAGCTTGATGTTATGTTTACCATACCGATCAATCATCAAGTCAATTAAGTATTACAGAATTACATTTAACTTACTTTTCATTTATCACGAAATTATCTTTGGAACCGGATAAAATATGATACGTCAGCAAATCATCTAAGCCATCTGGATCATTTGCAACTACCATTGTCACATTATCTCCTGGCTTTGCATCTTCACGTATATTTGCCTTATAGTTCATAGGATTAAGGTCAAAGGTGAAGTCTTCATTTATATCATTCCTTTGGTGGATGGTATACTTGTAATGATGATAATTTCCTTTGAATGTGGGACGTTGGTTACCGGGAACTCCTACCCGAATATACACCCGAGTTTCATTAAATAGTGGAGGATTTCCTGAAAGAACACTTATTTAACTTATTTATTGATTTATATACTACATAAAAATAATACGATACACAGATATAGTATCAAACTTTAACAGCCTAACCTAAGTTTAGGTCGAGGTTTTGAAATAGTATTAAATTAAAACATCTTTTAAGAATCAAATTACCATAATCAGTTGTTCTAACAAAGAGCACATATTGCCCCCTTGGTGTGTCCATTGTCTCTACTTTGTCGACAATTTCCAATTCACCTGTCTTCTCATCAATACTGAATACGTGACCTTTATGTGTTATACTGTTATCAGATTCTAGAGAATAACGTACGCGTCCCCCACCTTGAGTAGGACCGTCGATGTCCGTAGCCTGAAATTTCCAATGTTTAAATTATTTGGTGGTTCTACAATATGCAGAAAAATCCCAGATATTAAAGCTTTGATTAAAGTAATAATTTTATTTATGAAGAAGTTATTTAAAAAAAAACATACTCGAATAACTAGCTGTGGTTCAAAGCTAGTCGCACCATCACGTATAGTCCGACTATATTCAGCTGCTTCAAAAACTGGTGCATTATCATTTACATCTAAGACATCTATAAAAACACTAGTCGTTGTTCCTTTACCACCTCCATCTTTAGCAAAAAGCGTCAAACTGTAACTTTTCTGAGATTCATAATCTAACTCTCGCGCAACAAATATTCCGCCCTTATTTTTATCAGTCTTAAAATAATGCGCACCAAAACCACTTAATGTGTATTCTATTTCACTAAAAATACCATAGTCTTTATCTTTTGCTTCAATTTCACCAATTTTAGTACCAATAGGAGCATTTTCTAGAACATTTAGCTTATATTGTTGTTCTTCAAAAACAGGAGCATTATCATTGACATCTAACAGTTTTACATGAACCCTAGCTGAGGATAGTTCGTTATCAAATAATGATGCGACGATATCAAAACTAAATAATCTCTTGTCTTCGTCTTCAACATCGTAGTCAAGTTTAGACGAATCTTTGACTTTGATACTAATTGGAGTCCGGCCTTCACCATGATCTGTACTCAATGTGAATACGCCTTCAGAATTTTTAATATTGCGTAAATTTAAATCGTACTTGCTGTTTTGGCCTAAGTCAACGTCTTCGACATAAATTGATAGGCCAGGTATGGGGCTTCCATTTTCTATATTTTCTGGTATAGATATATCAAACACTTTCTTATTGAATTCGGGTAAATGATCGTCTACATCGGTAACTATTACAGTTATTGGTATGACAGTAAAGTCTGATGGCACTTCATTGTTTATTAGTTCTGTAGCCTGAAAAGTAAAAAATTAACAATTTACGTAATATTCAATTATATTACTTATGTAATAAAAATTTATAAATAATGATAAAACTTGTCGTAACTTGAGCTAGAGAAATTTTGAGTAAAAAAAACTGTTTAAAATTTAAATTCACATAAACAAGGATGTTATTAGTGATTTTAATGAATTTTTAATTGACGAAACCAAAAACAGACGGCATAATGGAACAAAGCACACCTTAATACTAAAAGTATAAACTCCTCCATTTTGTACAACAATATCACTCTCTCTATCTATAGGATTATCAGTGGTGACCAGTGTGGCTCTTCCAATAGGTTTATCTGGCAAAAGCTTGAAGTACATTTGCGAATCACCCTCAAGGGTAATTAATACTGGTCGTGGGTTTGCTGTATCGCCGTCTTTAGCTATTATTTCCAATATACTCGTATTCTGAAATTAATATATTGCATAACAGTAATTACTTTGTGTAATAATGAAGTGGTATATTTTTTTCAAATATTAAGTTATATGAAGCTTTTATCACTATTTTTTTATCTGTCTAACCATTTTAATATTATCGACTGTTTTTTCTGTGAAACATTTGAATAACAGGTGATTAAATGTGGTACCTATCATTATCAAATGGATATTACTGATCAATTATTAAGTAGGTAACTAAGTTAGTATTGAGTTTGTGGTGTTAGTTAAGACTGATATTAAAACTATGTTAGTTTTAGTAAAGATATTGTTCTCTGAATAAGTTTTCTGATCAAAGAACAGTCTATTTTACTTGCAATGATGAGAATTTTGCTTTATTCTAAATTTAACTGAGTTGCCATATCTATTATTAAATAAATACTTAGTTATAATTACCGGCGGCGTGTTCTCAGGCACTGTAGGCGAATAAGGTGCATTGAGAAATATGGGTGGTTGGTCTTGTACATCTCTTACTCCGACAGAAATGCTAGCGGTTGCCCTTAATGGCCGCGCTGATTGGTCCATTGCTTCCAAACTTATAACATATGCTGACCGACTCTCGAAATCGAGTGGTTTAGCAAGAAAGACGCGAACTTGATATTCGTTGCTTGATATCTATAACAATTAACGCTTTTCTTTTACAAAAATAAATATGAGTGCTCACAGCAGTTTAATACCATTCTTTTTTTGTTTTGTAGATTTTCTTCAAAATTTGGACACATGTGGGTATTATGAAAAGGAATAATTTATTACCATATCAGTAACGATACGAAACGTTGAACACGCCTCAAAATCACTGCCTCGTTCTTTGATGGAACAGGTCACTCGGATCTTTGCATTTTCGTCTTCATCCACATCCGTTACTAATATTTTCGGTGATACCTGGAATTTTTAATAGAAATATGTTATCTTGATTCATAGTTATATTATTCATCTTCAGATTCGTATTCTATTTCGTATCCAATACAGACAAATACTATATCTATTGATACAGATGCAGCTGCATCTATCATTACTGACTTCCAGTTGATTTAATAAATAAAACAAGTGGAAGCCTTTCTTAGAAAGGTCTGCCATCATCTATGTGGAAAGATCTAGTATGAATTGAACGTTGCTTGCCGTCTAAGAATTTCATAAACTGAAATCAATATATGACTACCATTATGTACTTAAGATAAAGTCGCTAGGAACTTACATCAATTTCACTTCCTAGAGCCGTAGCTTCACTAATATTCACAATATATGGTCTATTATGAAACACAGGCGGATTATCGTTCACGTCGCGTACTGGTATTACACGACGTAATGATACTGTATTTGGCTCTGTATCACCCACGCCTTCGTCTATAACATCGGTTTCAGTCAGTAAGTTTAATGTAATTAATTTAAACATTAAAGTGATTTAGATGAGTTTTAAATAAAGTAATGAAGAAATTATACCTACTTAGTACTGGTGTTAAGATACTACAATACATTGGCGACATCAAATCAAGATACAACAGAATAAAGCTAATAGCTAGGGCCGTGTGTTTCTTTCACAAAATGATATCCATTGACCGCCTCCTTGGTCTAGTGGTAAAGCGCGTAAGCGTTACAACCGAGAGAGAGAGATAAATAAAAAAATACTCGGTCTGGCAGGGCATAAAAGGCTGATCACCTACTTGCCCCTAAAGAAAAATCGATCAGTGAAACAGAAATGTGAAATGCATCTGCCCCATACCCCACTAGGGGACACGGGACTTCACTAACACTTTAGGGCCGTGTGTTAGGACACACGCTCGGATTCAGTCCGGAGCGGACAACGGATTTGGTTTGCACCGTACCAAATCTGACCGTCTGTAGAGTAGTCCGGCGAACATAATTATTATTAATTGAGTCCGCCTCGGTCCGCTGGTTTGGTACCGAATCCGCACGTGTGGATGGTCGGACCGGACAAGTTGTTTAGAGTGAGAGAGACTTATCGCTCCATATCATTTGTTAGACGAAGATGGTGATAGCCAGCTCTGCTGTTGTAACGAATAATGCAGTAATTAGCAAAAAGAATTGTCAATTTTTTGCTTGAAATGACAACGTAAGCCATACACTATGCAATAATAACTAAAAAATAAACAAATTGTAAACTAAAGTTTTATTAACAAAATGAGACCAATACAATAAGACCAAGTTATTTACAAAATTCAATTCTTGAAATTCTCTTCCTGATACAAGATACTTTAACGTGACAATAAGTCGCTCTTCCGCAGAAACAGACTTTCTCATAACAGTATCATTTTTTGTGATGAGAGGTTTAACTAAGTTTAATAAATCTTCAAGGTTTCGCGGTTCATTCGCAGGTATTTTTTTATATAGTCTTCATCTAAAAACCATTATTTTTGTGTCCAACGACATGATGACTAAACGTGTGCATATGAAGGCGTACGTGAAGCAACTGTCTGATCCGCTGGACTAAATCCCAGCGTGTATATAAGGACTATAAGGACGCGACTATAAGGATATCTACTATCCCTTTTATTTTTGATAATTTGATAACAGATAGAATAATTTTATTAGAATAGAAATTTATTTAGTTTTTATCTTAATTGATACTATACTATAGGATACGTAATTTTTAAATTACCTGTTATACTAATAATGACTTCGAGAGAAGACTGTTGTTCCCTATCTAGGGTTTTGGCTAAAGTGACGACTCCAGTAACTGGATCCACACTAAAGTATTGTCCAGATATTGAATACCGAAGCTGGCTGTTCTCAGGGTCGATACCTGAAATATAGAATATAGAAATCTTGTAATGTCGCATTTTTGTTCCATACACATTTTTGAGGATTTCGAAGATTTATGAGCCTTGCCTATCCTTTTTAAAATGTAAGTACAATAACAGTTAACAGCGACCACTAGGGTTGCCCATTGGTCGAAATTCGACTACAATTCGTCAGGAATGTATGTGTGTCATCCAAGCAGTATGTAGTGTAGGTACGTAATGTTTATTTTAATTAATTAAATGTATTTCTAATGCATATTATATAAAAAATAGCTTTATGCACTTCTTCACCATATAATCTTTAACTATGTCAAATTTCACGATCATCCGTTCGCGCAATTTTCGTAAAAAGAGGTACAGAGTTTTTGCTTCAGGTATTAATAATAGTTATATGTGATTTGAGGTGCCTATAAATTGCAATCAAAGACTATGATTGTATGAAAGTAATAGCACATAAAATAAAGACCTTTTGTTACCTTTTAATTGATACACCGGCGTTCCTACGGCCGTGTCTTCAGCTATACTGAATTGTGACATGTCCCCTGTTTGGGGCATAAAGTGTGGAGCCCTGTTAACAAATTGCGCCCCACACAGGACACTTAATAGGATCAGTATTATCAGAGGCGCCGGTTCACTTAAAAGTGTGGCTGGCTTTCGTCTTTGGAAAACTATTTCGGCCATCTGAAATATGTAGGTACATAGATAAATATCATAGATAGTAGGTACTGTTAGATACATTTTAATTAACTAGCCTATTTAATTTTTGTATGAGTCATGGTCCATGGACTATGGTTAACTTCTCACTAACGGTGCAGACAGTACTATATTTTCGTAATGTTTGATTATCATAACTACTTTTTCTTTCGTACTAAATTAAGATAGATAGGTACACTAAAAAAATATTTTTGATCGAGCTAACTAATATTAAAATTAAACAAACGTCAACTTTTCATCTGATTAACGTAGTTTTTGAAAGGTTTCCAATTGAAGGCCTTAACTAAACAATTACACTAAACATCAGTATGTCACACAGTATGCAAATTATAAATAAGAAATATATCTACCCATATTATTAGGTACCCATCATTAGGTAGGTCCTGTTAAATTCGTTAAAGTTCCTAAAATGTATCAATACGTTTTAGGAACCGCTTTCTTGGCTGTTGGTCACGCCACTTTTAATAGGTGTTGAGCGGAGGTGTTTGATTCCCGGAGAAACAAAATAACAATTTCGGTTTGGAAGGCACAAAAGTCGAATCACAGATTTCTCATAAATGGTCAATGCTATGCCCATCTGGATTACGAAACATCACACTTATCTCAACCGATGCAAAAAATCTTGTTGAATCTTAGGAAGTAGTTTTACAATAAGTACCTACAAGTCATTGCCCTGCCCTGTATGTGCCGTGGGAAAATGTTAATAATAAGACGCTATAAGTTATCATACAAAACGATATAGGTACAATAGTTTTTTGCAATCGTATTACGTGATTTATTTCTAAACAACTTGAGATATTAACACCGATTCAGCAATTGTAGCACATCGCAATAATAAGATCGTGTTTTTGATCAAATTAAACACATAAAGGTACCTATACGGTCATACGATTTAAAAATTAGATTAGGCAACTAAGCATTTATTTTAATGTTTATGTTGTAATTTTTGGACTTACTGTTTGAGTTGAGTTGTAGGTAGGTAATATCTACCTAGATACATAAATAAAAAGTTGTATTTAATTAGTAACTAAGTATTATGTGAGTCCCGTTACATCTTGTGGGGCAAATAATTTTCTGTTCCACTGTTCATTTTATTTGAAGGCAAGTAGGTGTGAGAGGCCTTTTGTGCCTTCGTAACAGAGCTATTTTATTTGTTTTCCAGGAAATCGATGGATGTTTCGTGAAAAACACATAGAATTTCAGATGCGTGACCAATTTAACTACTGTCTAAATTGTTTGATCATAAAGAAGTATCTACTTAATAGAGAAATTAATTTGAACCTTTATAGGGAGACCTACTTAGTAATAAGAGATTTACTTTAATAAAACTTCTAAATTTAGTACCTACATAGGTAAATATCTAGTAGTAGTAAGTAAAGCTTCCGTATACACCGAACTCATTTATATCAGAACCACATTTCTTATATTTATATTAAATTACGAAAGATCCTTGATGACTAACAAACTTAAAACTAAACATCGACTTACCTTACTTTTATACCGTTGTCGTATTTTCGATAAAAATCCAAATTCCAATACAAGACAAATTTTATCACTTATTTACACATTTTAAATAATAATTTCGTTGTAGTTATTAAAATAACACCAGCTATTACAACAACACATCTTTCCAAGACACGACCGTTTTAAAACTGTCAAAAACTTGCAACTGGCACTACCGGTCCTTACGCTGTTATGCTATTGGCATCTCATTTATGCATAAACATTATTTTCGTACGTTAGAGAGAGAAAGCTATAGTTTGTCATTTTGTTTAACTTTATTGCAGATAGCGCCTTTTGCACTGGTAAAAGTAACGGTGTAACTTAAGATGCGTGAGGTGAGATAAATATATAAGGTCACATCTTAGTTAAAAAGAGACAAATGCAGGTCATGTTGTATGGAGATTGGAGAACGGAATACTTGCATTAAGGTCACGGGAACGAAAAGCCTACGTAAAGTTGTAAACGCATTGCTGTTATTTGAGAAAATAAGCTCCAAAATTTTGAATGTTTCTTTTACCCACTAAGTATCATCTAGTATGGTACTATATCATTTTTTAGCATGTCGTAGGTAGGTATATTGTGAATTGAAAGTAGTAGATACACAATAATTTATCTTATTTTAACTATAAAATAGTTGGTCTTTCGTTTGTAAACTCAAAAACTACCTAATGGACCTACCTGCCTAACTATATATTTTAGAACTTATTAACGATGGTAAGCCAGATTTTATCCGAGTGCAATAAAAAAATTGTTTATATAAACGAAGTTGTCACTTTTTAAAATATTTTCTTTAAAAATAAATTTTAAATCTTGCATAGGTACATAATTAAACAGTATTTATTGTAGGTATAGGTAAAGGTAATAGGATGTATTCGATTAAAATTGCTTAATAGATGTGTGTGAAGTCCCGTGTCCCTTAGTGGGGTATGGGGCAGGTGCATTTCACATCTGTTTCACTGATCGATTTTTTTCTTTAAGGGCAAGTAGGTGATCAGCCTTTTATGTCCTGCCAGACCGAGTTTTTTTTTCATCTCCACTGGGAATCGAACCCAGGACCTCTCGGTTGTAATGCTTACGCGCTTACCACTAAACCAAGGAGGCGGTCAATAGTAAGTAAGTAATAATAATAGATGTAAAGGTAATTAATTAGTACCTAATTTCTAGAAGAATTTGAAATTTTACTTTGGTCGTGATCTCTTTTTCCTTTCATGCATGCTCACTATCCTAATTTTTTGCTCCTTGTATTTAACTTATGCAAAATTTTGCTCTTATTTTATATTAGGCGTTTTTTTAAATAATAATGTACGTTTATTTCAGATGTAGGTTTTTACTTATTTATTAATTTATTTACTTATTCTCCAGATATTCTGGAGTGCTTCGCAATATTTTATTTCGTTGACCGTGCCAATGGAAATGGTGCGGTGTAGATGTGGGAATCAAGTGAGTAGGTAGTAGTTTCGTAGCTTGACCACCAATAATCCCAGATTTAACTGCTCTCGACTGCTAGGAACTTGTGGGAAAAAATAGTCTTGTGTAGAATCGATGTACTTCATTACAATATAATATTTTATACATTGCCTAACACCCGTAGGTTATATTATGAGTAAGTAACGTAATATGTATCTAGCGTTTTTAGTTTTAAAATTGTTTTAATATTATATATTATAATTTTAACGATGTACAGGGCATTTGCATTGTATATATAATTGCATTAAAATAAATCACAATCAGTGAAGCAAATACAGAATTAATGTCAGATCCATAAACGGATAGTAGATAGGCACAATATCAGAGTTACTCCAGTTAATCCATGGTTTTATACTACTAAAATAATATTATTAATTTAATTAAAGAGAAAAGTCTTAAGACTAGGAGAAAATAAAACTACTTATTTGTATATTAAATAATTTATTCTATTTGACATTTTCGAAAATCATAAATAAAAACAACTTGGTAATTTTGCATGTTTTCTTAGATGTAACTTCGAAAGTTTGAACTGAATGGGTAATTATATAAAGCTATAATTATCTTATATCATGAATGTATTTAAACATAATTAAAAATTTTAAGCGTGCAATCCGTGCTGCCTGCTGTG
Source organism: Aporia crataegi (assembly GCA_912999735.1). Classification (NCBI taxonomy): domain Eukaryota; kingdom Metazoa; phylum Arthropoda; class Insecta; order Lepidoptera; family Pieridae; genus Aporia; species Aporia crataegi. The sequence continues at coordinate 3,832,871 of OU538742.1, forward strand.
ATGGAGCGATGTCGACCATGCAAGTTTTGTTCATATTGTATAAACTAAGCGTAGACTATGAAATTGGGCTTTATCAGTTAGAAAATCACGATTCACGATTCATTTGCAAGTTTTATGCACTTTTTGTCATTTATATCAATTCAAAAATTCCTATTTGTAATTTTTGTTATTCCCTAACTGTGTATATTTTATTTCTCAATCTTATTGACGTATTAGAAGCTTTTTAAATAAACATATTAAAATTATTGATTGTATTATAATATGTTGAAACTAAGATATTTATTAAAAAAGCTCTTTCAAAATATTATCCCGCATATAATACCAATATCAAGTGCTATAGTAAAAAGTAATATAAACATGGAACATAAAAAAAGTCGGTGGGCTATGAAAGTAGAGGGAAGTAAATTTAATCGTTTTCAGTAGATGCGTTTGTTCGATTTCTTTTAATCTCTACATACATCGGTATATACGTGGATCTATTCAAAGTTAAAGAAGATTCAAGTCTTTTTTTTCTATACTTCTCTGAGTTTTCATGAAATAATATCTTTAGAGATTTTCGTTTACTGCTTCGATAATGTCCATTAATCATTGGAACGTATGTATCTCCCGTTTCAGTAGAATTTGTGCTGACTTCTCCAATATTTTCTTCGCTGTAGTCAAGGGTCTCGGTTGACGGCGGTTCAGTAGTTTTTGCAATATTTTTAAGTTTTATAACTAAAGTTGTTGGCTCTAACCCTTTTCCATTCAATGCTGCACTACCATGCTCGAGTTTTAATTCGGGTTGTGTGCTAACTTCATAATGTTTCTCGTCTAAATAAGATTCATTCAGTAATGTTATGTCAGATTTTCGCATATTTAAATTTAAATATTCGTCTGGAATTTTGGCATCTTCAGGACTAAACTTAATCATATCGGGCGGGTTTGTCGTTTTAGATTCTGTCGCAAAATATTGTTGGTCGAATTGTGGTATCTTAGGCGTTGGATATGTAGGAAGAGGAGGAGGTAGATGAGTTCTGCCCTGAACTGATACTATTCCAGAACTTCCCACGTGATAATCTTCAACATTAGATGAGTTAATAATAGGAAAGTCATACTTGTGAATTGTATCGATAGCATTAGTTGATATCGAGGTTGTAGTATGGTCAAAATCATTGCCTTTATTATTTAAGGTTGGACTTTTCCTGATTGAGTAAACATTGAAATGTACAATAAGTTGAGGCGATGTTGTTGTCTCTACGTGGGAAGTGGCCTGAGTAGTTGTAGTGCCAGAATTTCTTTTTTCCGCAATAATTTTGGGCAATTTAGATCTAAATGTTGTCCGTCTTATAGACATGTTATTATAGTTTGACTTTTTCTTGAATTGATATGATGGTCGCACAGTAGTAAAATAAATTTTGTCACTTGGAGAAGTAGTATTGATATCTATAGTTTCGTCAATGTTTGTAGTATGTACTGGATATAAGTTGAGCATTACGTCGAATGCTTGTGGTTGGTTTGAGGGTGCTGATGGAATTCCTTTAACGTTTACAGAATCCGGACCTTGCATTCGAGATGTGTGACATGAATATCCAAAACATTTTCTTTTATTAGTCGCGGGTCTGAACATTGGGACATACCTATTAAGATTTTTTATACTTGATTTAAACATAGGTGAAAACCTGTATCCATCAGCTAACAAATTTATATCTCCGGGATTGTCTGGTTTATATATGAATAATGGATCTGATATATGATTCATTTGATGCTTAAGTTGCTTAAAACTCTGTTTAGACTCGTGATAGTCCTCATTGGACTTTTTTTTCTTCTTATTTATAGGAGCAACGTAGACACCTGAGAATGCAATCTGTGCTGTCGATGGTTCATAAATATCACCAAACTTAGCATTTAAAGTATTTTCAAGATATTGAATAACTTGATTTAAGTTTTTCAGTCTTTGAGCATTGCGGTAACTTTCAATCCAATTGCGAGAGTTAAAATTTTTAGTAAAGGGTGACGGATTTGGACCACGATATTCATATATAAATGGCCTAGGAGTAGTTCTTTGTATAGATTTATAAACTGCGTGTGGTACTTCTGGTTTAATGCTATTGTCTTGAGAGCTTTGTTTCTTTTTTTGTAAAATCGGTAAATATATATTTTCAGATGTTGTTTCTAAATAATTATTTTCCTGCAGTGCATTTACAAGTAAAGGCATTTTTTCAAAGTAATCTTGATCGAAGCCAAAATAACTTCTATCAAGTCGATCAGCGGTAGGTTGATCATTACTAACTTTATATTTAGATTGAATTTTTTGTACTGAATAAGTTTCTACTACAATCAAATACTCGTAGATCAGTAGAACTACCTGAAACAAATAATAATAATAATAACCAGATAATTATGAAGCTTTCTATTAACTGATTATATATTTATTAATCAGGTGTGGATTTAAATGAATAAGAAATAAAAAAATATTTGTTTCATTATATTTTTTAATAAGTTAAAGAATGGGTACTAGGTAAGTCAAGATTGTTACATTAGAAACTGTTTTCGTTGAACTGACAAGTTTCATAGAGCTCTAAAATAATATTCAGTCGAAAATATAATTATTAAGGTTAGCATCATATTCGACAACATTGTTATTTTCTTCATGCTTCCAGTTATTTCTTTGCATTTCCAAATAAGTTGGACGATTTTGTGATAAAATGGTTTTGGTGATATTCTTGGCATGCTCTTGAATTTTTATAAATTCCCAATAATACAAATCAGAACTGTTTGTTGTTTCAATTTCATGTCTATTAGTAGAAATTCCACCACTTCTTAAACTATTTATAATGTTTTCCATATTTTTTATATGTTCATCTTCATTATTAGATTCTTCGTTAGTAGACTTTTCTATTTCTTCTTCCAACTTATCATTTTCACGTTCAAGGACTTCATCTGGATGAGTTTCATCACTCAATGTATTTCTTTTGTCTGGTTTACCTGTAGAACGATATTTACTTTCAGAATTCATCATTGGTTCTTCAACTGAATAAAATGCACTATTACTTATTGTATCCGTTTTGTTAAGATTTAAAACAAGTAATGTGTTATTATGATTTGTTTGTAAATTATTGTCAAAAGAGTTCATATCTATTGCATATTCTTCATCTTTTATATTATTGTATTCTTTAAAATCTAGTGTTGGCTCTGTTACAGAAAATACATTACTAACATGTATTTCTGTAGTCAAACGTTTTTGAATTATCGGTAAAGTGCTTTTGACACTGTTATGGGATTTTGTAGATATTATATTATTTTTTACAAGTTCTAATGTATGGGTGTCTAATAAATTAATCATGTTTGATAAATCGTTAGGATCAGTTTGTGTAAAATCTTCATAATCATCTTCAATTACAATTGAAGAAACAGTAGAAATATTACTCATGGCAAAAATATTATACTTTGTGGTAGCATTACTGTTATTTTTATATTGTTGAACAGTATTTTCTGTATTTGAAATAGAAATTTCTTTATTTTCAATAAAATTTTCTGACTCGCTCTGATTTTTAATACTTATATTTTTTACCTCTTTGCGTAGTATTTTACTTTGTACATTATTATCAATATTACTGTTTCTGTCATAATACTCCTTATTTGGCTTAAGTAATCTCAAAATATTGCTTAAAGCTAAATCAGTATCATTATATTTATTTTCACTAGGTTTATCGTTACTTTTTGTATCTGATTTAATATTAATTGTCTTGGGAATATCATAATAACTTGTGTTTTGTTTATTGAATATCCGTAAAGATTTTATTTTTGAAGGATTGCTTTTAAGATTGTGAAAGTCCCGTATTATTTCCCCAGTAGCAGTCGGAGTGTTTTTCGTATGAGCGGCAAAGTTTTTCATAATTTTTTCTTTCCTTTTTACAAACTCTGGCATAATTTTCTGTAAGCTAATGATTAGTTTTTGTATCAATAAGCTTATTTTCGTGGAACAACTACAAATTTGTGGATTTTTTGTTTTAATTGCATTTTTGTTATTATTTTTGTATTTATTATAATTGGTTGTCGAATAAGATTTATGTTTGTTCCAATTTGTCATTGGAGTTGTTGCAGTCTTTAAAAAAGGTTTTTCGTAAACATTATACTCGGTCCTTAGCATAGGTTGTGTTGAACCTGATGTGACTTTATCGTTTATCATTTTATCAACATAATTCATAACTCTTTCGTAGTCTCTAATTTTTCTTATTTTTCTAAAGTAATCAAGGTTCCTAGTCGGATTTTTGAAGTAAATAATAGGAGGTGTCTTAAATTCTATAGCGTATACTCTAGAAGTCGGCATTTTCATCCAATTACGAGCATCAGCAAATATGTTTTTATGCATTTCTTCTGTTGTGCCTTCCACATAATTATTTGGATTTGGACTAGAGCTGTCCTCGCTGTCTGAGTCGTAATATTTATTCATAGAAAAGGCTTTTAATAGCACTGGCAGTAGCTGAATTGTCGTGCGGTCTAATTTAAATTTTGCTTTATGTGTGGGGTCGAATTGTAAAGGCTCACTCTTATTCATTAGGCCAAGCCAATCTGATTTCGTAGTATATGCGTTGGTGACGTTACTATATTCATAGACGAGGATAATTATCTGTAAAAAAAACGAAATAGTTCATGCTATGTTGAAAATTGTTTTATTGTATACTAATGGGGTAATGATTCATAAATCAAAGTCATTATTTTTAACAAGAAAGATATTCTTAAATAGCCAGTATGTTACAAAGAATACTCAAAGCATTTACTCTTACTAAGTGTCTATTTAATGTATTACAAAAAATACTTACCGAATTTTTTACGATGCACAGTCAGTACAACAAAAATAAAATGATACACACAAGCAAATACACAAATAAATTATTTAAAAAAAACATTTTGAACTAGTTAGTTGGACGGAAGAGAAGAGATTCATTCACTATTAAGGTAATATTGACATGCACCATATTACCTACTCAGTTTATATTTTCATTACTTTTTTTATTTATACTTATACCTAATTAATTAAATAGAAGTATAGCCATAGGATGACAAAATTAGTGTACAAAAAGAATTTATTTTATTTTATACATAATATTTTACTAATCATAATATCATAAATCATAAAGAATATTAATGTAAAAATGTTATATAAAATAAAATAATTTCTTCAGAAGAAACAAAACATAAAACCTCTTATAAATAATTAATTAACGATGATTTGATGCGAGAACGCAGTGAATTATATCTATAGGAACTCTCTCTAGATAATTGCAAGAGAACACGGAAAACGCACTTATTTAACAGCGTATAATTTTTCTTAAAAAAAAAAAAATATTCATCTCTTTTATATTGTTAATTACTTTTAATAAGGCACATAAAAATTAATACAAATTGTTAGCAATGGATAATTTCCACCAAAAAGTCTTTTTTACTTGAATAATAGGGAGTATACTTACAATCACAACAGTAACAGTGATAGCTGTTGATATAGCAGCGCAGATGCATCCCTGCTGAAGCTGCCGTTTCCTCGAAACCCTTAAGAATTCCTCGGTCCTTGCATCGATTGTCCTGTACAATCCAAATTGTCGTATACTACTGGTACTGCTCTCACTCGACATTGTCACATCACTGAGTGGTTGGTTAAAATAATAACAATGTTTGTTTTAACGTTGCTTGCGTCTGCGCTGAAAAATGTGAATTCTTTGTGAGTGTTCACGACAATGTGTTTTCCTTTGAGATTGTTGATGTATAGTGTTGTGATATATACTTTCATTGGTGCCGAGGTTATCGATATTTCGCTACAATAAAGCAACTAATCATTTCCGTACGCAACTTTCAACAAATCATGCTTTATTTTATTGTTATATCTCTCTAAATATGTTTTTGCTGTATTCATATTTCTACATTGACATAATTTCTTAAATTGAAATTAACCATACTAATTCACTATTATTTTTAAAACGACTTGAAACTTATTTCGATACAATTTGTTAAGAGTCTTCTTCACTTATAAATCTCTCGTACCAACATTTAATAAATTTATCGACATTCATTGGAATTTATCGACCATCACTACAATTAAGTGTCAAGCAGTCGAGCGTGCTAACGACGAACATTGTTCGCTCCTATCCCGCACACAAAGACAGGTGAAACGGTTTTTATGTATATTTTATTCGACATTACGTGAGTTAAAATGGTTTCCTAAATTGGCTTGTATTTCTTAAATTTGTAGTTTTCGCAATTACTTCCAGGTTCGCGTGAGATTTGAGAAATTGTTTACGAGATATTAAAGCAGTTTTGGGATTATCTTTTTTAAATATATCAAGGTTGGCTTCATTACAGATTATTAAGTGTATGAAATAATTTCAAATCAATTTTTGTCAATGTTATTTTATGATAAAACTTACCGTTTTGCTGAAAATCGCGAAAAACCTGTTTTTGTGACAATTGACCCCGTGTAATTTTTTTCCAGGTGTCGGATGGATGAGAACTTTTTAGATTTCATTTATAATGGTGTTTTTAACAATCCTACATATTTTCAGCTGGGTGCGAATTATTGTAACTTCATACCTAATTTTTGGTCTAATTTGACGGGATTATAAGTAGGTATATAAATTCATCGAGTGATTTATAAAAACTAACGATGTTCCATGAAAAGATTATTTTGATCAATAAGCAATTTTCACACTGTCTGCACACTGTAGTATATATTATAAATTGGTGAATTGTTTCATACATTTTGATACAGAAACAGGCCATTTTTTTTTTTAAAAGCATAGTTAATTCTAAAGGCTAATAAAAGAAAACGAAATTTTAGAGTTTTATTAAAAATATTTTTACAATCCTTAATTAGTTATTAGTTGGCAGTGTTGTTTAATAATTTCTCTTGAGTATTTAGCTTATTAAATTAATAAAAATAAAATAAATACATATAAAAAATATTGATAACGTTCACAAATTTTAGCTATACCAACTAAGATTTTGATCGCTTCTTGTTAAATTAAGCTATAGATTATAATATACAAGTCAAAAGATTTTAACTCTACTAAAAAGCAGGTACATTCATTTATATGTGATAATAATTGTTACATAAAGAAGTTTACACAATTATTATTAAAATTAACTATTGTAACATACATAGGTCGCGATGGTAATATTTTGGTATCAAAATAATTATGGCAATTTAATAATTAATTATATTCTAGAAGCCTAAAATACGAATGGTACTCTCGGTCGGTCGTAGTAATAGCCTTCATCAGGCACAAAAGGTGGTCTCGTTGTGAACGGCGTCTTCGTTGTTATTGGTACATATGAGGGGCGGGTAGGTATTACAAATGGGGTTGATGGACGTGGGTACGTGTAGCCTGGTGTAGATGGCGATCTTGTCGGTGGAGGAGGTGGCCTTGTAGGTGGTGGTGTTGGTGGTGGAGGTGGTCTTGTTGGAGGTGGTGTTGGGGGAGGAGGAGGTCTTGTTCGTGGTGGTGTTGGGGGAGGAGGTGGTCTTGTTGGTGGTGGTGTTGGGGGAGGAGGAGGCCTTGTTGGAGGTAGTGTAGGTCGTGTTGGTGGCAAGTAAGTTGGTGGTTGCGTAGGGAACGTGAAAGGAACTGTTGGTCTTGGATAATCATAGCCCGTCGTTCTTAATATAGGTCTTGTTGGTGGTGGTGTTGGAGGGGGAGGTGGTCTAGTCGGTGGAGGAGGTGGTGGAGGAGGTGGTCTTGTTGGTGGAGGAGTTGGAGGGGGAGGTGGTCTAGTAGTAGGTGGAAGATAAGTTGAAGGCGGCCTTGTTGGTGGTGGTGTTGGAGGAGGAGGAGGTCTTGTTCGTGGTGGTGTTGGGGGAGGAGGAGGTCTTGTTGGAGGTAGTGTAGGACGTGTTGGTGGCAAATAAGTCGGTGGTGGTGTTGGAGGAGGGCGAGGCCTTGTTGGAGGTGGTGTAGGTCGTGTTGGTGGCAAATAAGTTGGTGGTTGCGTCGGGAACGTGAAAGGAACTGTTGGTCTTGGATAATCATAGCCCGTCGTTCTTAATGTAGGTCTTGTTGGAGGAGGAGTTGGAGGAGGCGGAGGTCTTGTTCGTGGTGGTGTTGGGGGAGGTGGAGGCCTTGTTGGTGGTGGTGTTGGTGGAGGAGGAGGTCTTGTTGATGGTGGTGTTGGGGGAGGAGGAGGTCTTGTTCGTGGTGGTGTTGGGGGAGGAGGTGGTCTTGTTGGTGGTGGTGTTGGGGGAGGAGGAGGTCTTGTTGGAGGTAGTGTAGGTCGTGTTGGTGGCAAATAAGTCGGTGGTGGTGTTGGAGGAGGACGAGGCCTTGTTGGAGGTAGTGTAGGTCGCGTTGGTGGCAAATAAGTTGGTGGTTGCGTAGGGAACGTGAAAGGAACTTTTGGTTTTGGATAGTCATAGCCCGTTGTCCTTAATGTAGGTCTTGTTGGAGGAGGAGTTGGTGGTGGAGGTGGTCTTGTCGGTGGTGGTGTTGGGGGAGGTGGAGGCCTTGTTCGTGGTGGTGTTGGGGGAGGAGGAGGCCTTGTTGGTGGCGGTGTTGGTGGAGGAGGAGGTCTTGTTGGTGGTGATGTTGGGGGAGGAGATGGCCTTGTTGGAGGTTGTGTAGGTCGTGTTGGCGGCAAATATGTTGGTGGTTGCGTAGGAAACGTGAAAGGAATTTTTGGACTTGGATAGTCATAACCCGTCGTCCTTAATGTTGGTGGTGGTGTTGGTGGGGGAGGTGGTCTAGTTGGTGGTGGTGTTGGTGGAGGAGGTGGTCTAGTTGGTGGGGGTGGTGGTGGAGGAGGTGGTCTTGTTGGTGGAGGAGTTGGAGGAGGAGGTGGTCTAGTAGGTGGCAAATATGTTGATGGTAAGTATGTAACAGGTTTTGGTGTTGTAGTCGGTGGCCGGGTTGGAGGAGGACGTCTAGTAGTAGGTGGAAGATAAGTTGAGGGCGGTCTTGTAGGTGAAGGAGGAGGAGGGGGTGGTGGTGTTCTCCTAGTTGGTGGTGGTGTTGGGGGAGGTGGAGGCCTTGTTGGTGGTTGCGTTGGTGGAGGAGGAGGCCTGGTTGGTGGTAAATATGTTGGTGGTGGTGTACGAGGAGGGTAAGTTATAGTTATAGGCTTTTGTGTCGTTGGGAATGGAATTCGTGGCGTGCTGTATCTATACCCATCAGTTGATTGCTGTGGGATCCTTGGTGGTTGATATGGTGGATAACGTGGTGGTTGTGGTGGTGGAGGTGGCGGTGGTATCCTCGGCGGCTGGGGAGGTGGTGGTGGAGGAAACGGTATCTTCGGTTTTGGATAGAAGTACCCATCCTCGTTCAAATTAGCATCGATTGGTTCTCCAAAAACTGCATAGTTTTGGCTGGGGTTTGGTATGGCACGGACTAGCCTTTCTGCCTTGCAGGTATGGTACAATGATAGTACCACCACCGCGATATGCAGTGACAGCCTCTGGAATCAAGAAACAGTTCGTAATTACTACATCTTACTAATAATAAAAAATGTACATTTTACGTTCCAGCCAATGCCTGTGTTAAAAAAAAAACTCGTTCATCATTTTAAGAGTTTATCTATTATTTAATAAGGTAAAAAATAGATAAACTGAAACTGTATTTAACTGAAAATCAAAATAATATCACAAAATTTATTGTCAGTGGCAATACTTTGATATACTATAGGATGTTAATTAAGCTCAATTCACGCATTGAATGACCATTAGCACAGGTTTGGATGATCAGAAGCATCATTTAAAGGTCTTTTGAAATTATTGTACTTAGAAAAACAATAAGTGGCCTCAAAAATTAGTTAAAATTTAAAACGCCTTATAGTTCTACATAGCAAATTCACAAATACAATGATTCCTTGGAGACGTGCACTGGATAATATGAAAGAAGCTCAAGGTAAACATGAATTTATGATATTCAGTATTTATTCTGATTTTAAAGTAGATATTATCTTTAACCGCTAAACTATAGGCTAAACTAAATTAGCTTAATATGTACCAAAGACTGAAAGTTTTAAATTTGAAGCAAAATATTTGTTGTAAGCAAATTGGTGAATAAAGTACTTAGATTGTTAAATTATCAAAAGCATCTAAATATTATTTTAAAATGTCTCTTTCAATTTGTTACAATATATTTATGAATCATAGAGTAAGTAGAGCTTTTAATGTAAACATCAAATAAATATATTTTTTGACATATAGAGATAGGTATTCTATAAAAATATAACGTATCACGAAATATTTTAATATAATATTGATACCATATCCATTATACTTTATAAATCTCGTTTTGTAATAAGCTTTTTTACAATTCCAGGTTTTTCTCTGGTAACAAACCCGGCCTAACTTTACACCACGTTTTGGAATAAGGCAGTATAAATTGACAATGGATCACTCACTTCTAACCTATTAGGTTAATAAATATACCTATTAGATTTTTAATGTATTCTGTTGTGGGTATGGTTACTTATAGGCACTGAATTTGTCTACTGACAGATAATTTATGTCTAGGGCTGTCGAAGTTTATATTATGTATTTACATATCTTCAACTGCATCGCACCTGAAGAGAATGAAGATTTCGAATACGGATTTTGGATCTCAATGGACCAATTCACCTTCTTTAAATGGGAAATGTAATAGCTATGGAAATGACGTTTGGGGTGTTATCGTAACGACACGACTTAATTTTTGCATATAATTTCCAGCGTTAGTGGGTGTCGAGAAATAATTAGCTCGCAGTTCTTGTCTAGAGCCAAAGGTCAAGCTCATATAAATATTAATAAATAAATTGGTGATTATTTAAGCACAGCGCCACCAAACCGTTACCCAATGTAGCTCAACAAGCAATTCATAGATGGCGCTGCAAAAGTTATTAATTATATTAATTTTTACAAGTAAATTGAACCAAAATGGCGGTCGTCTGCGCTGGTAAAATTACAAAGAAAAGTAATAGTAGACAGGTAATATTTATGATATTGTCTACAGTAAACCTTTTGCATTATCATTAGATACCTATTATTTTTTTCGATATTCATCGCTTTTTCTGCTTGCTGGAGTTAGGACTACGCTATAATCAACAATTCAAAATTCATCAAAGTTGAAAAATTCATTTATATTTTTATCTATATTAGAACTTTAAATATAAGTTCTTACATAGTGAACAATTACATTAAAGAACATTAATTAATGTATCTTCTTTTCTTTTCTTCAAACCACAACTTGAGGAAAGTTACACAATGATTGAATTGATAATTTCGTTTGCTTTCTCTCTTCTCTATTTTTGAAGTCATATGAGGAAATACTTTAAAGCTTGACACATCTGTCGGCTGGCTTATTGTAATTATAATTTTGATTTTTAGGACAGCCAAGTTTCCTTTCACTTTACAGTTGAAATTATATACATATCTAACGTCAATAACAATTGACACAATAATAAGCTCTTGACCCATCTCTTGTTGCAATTACAACTCAAAATTTCATTCTTAATATGTAAATCATGTACAATTTCAGTCGGTCTGTATGTTTACGTAACGGGGTCAGGTTCATTTGTTTGAATATTTACGTAAATTACTAGTTCTTACATTTGCAGTATTGTGTAGTTACCGCTGGCTAAAAATATTGGGACATTTGGTTAAACACGATATTTGACATTAAAGCAACTTTGCAAACAAAAATTTTGAAATAGTTCCGTTTGGTTTTAACTTGTTCATCTGTTTTAATCATATATTTTAAATGCAATATAATACATATTATATAGTATTGTTATAACAATATTTTGGGAATTTCCAAAAACCAATCCATGCTATCCATAAAAATAAACTGTAAAAAATCACATTTTGAAAATGTTTAATTACTAAAATAAATTTTGGGTTATTTTATATATTACCTACTTAATTACAATTCTATTTGAAGAATACGTTTGAATATTTCTGCTGAAAACATTTAATGATTGGGCATTTGTGTAGAGAATTACAGAATTACTTACTTACTTACTTACCTATTATTACCTACTTACTATGCTTTTACACTACATACACAAACATTTCGAGATGATAAGTAGAAGTACAACTAGCTGTAATCTTTCTTGTCCTTAATAATAATCGAGGCGTCATGGCTAAGCGGTCTTATAAGCCTACTGCGAAGCCTGAGATATCGGGTTCGATTCCCAGTCCCGAATACAATTTATAATTTAATTTGTATTTGTATTCGGTCTCTGGTAAGGCTGCCACATGCCGGACGGGGTGTCATAAGTGGTACGGAGGAGTGGTACCGAACCACCGAAAATGGGGGTTGCCTGGTAGAGATAGCTGGTTAGCGATAAGGCCGCCTGCTCCAGTGTAACAAAGTGTGTAAAAAAATAATCTTAACGAGTCAATTGAAAATTAAAAAACCGATTTTTGGTAAGTATTCTCTAGCACTGCCATCAAATGACAAATTGAATAGTTCGTACTGGTACCACTAATGTATTTAAATTTAATATTTCCGTTGGTTGACCCTGTGAACCTTTACGTCGGTTAAAAAATTTCGCAACTGGCATCAAAATAGCTTTGCTCAAGAATAAACAATAGTGTATCAATCATTCTCGTTAATTAACACAATGACATAACGACGAAGGAATTCTGGTACAGAACGTTCGAAAATATATTATGATTTTAATAAAATGAGAATTTTACTATCTTTACATAAGACATTTAAATATTTTATAAAATGGTAATATGTGTTACTGAAATATTTGTATGAAAACATGCTAGTCTTTAACAAAAGAGAACCCAATACATTGTTCTTAGAACTTACCTTTGTTCGTCAGTAAAACTATTTATCAAAATGATGTACAGATTTTACTCTTTCCTTTAAAAAGTTTCTAAGTGCAGTGCTGGTTGGTCTGCTTATATAATGATTAGTAATGCAAACATAATCATTTGAAATTGTTTCAGTTTTAAAGTGAAGGAAACACATTTAATTGCTGTAACACATCCCCAATTTTTTTAATTTAACAAACCGAAGCTAGTTTGAGTTCTTGCGTTCGATTGACTTGCCCTTCACTCAGCATACGTCAATAGTCATCTTATTGTATAATTACCCATCCGCATACTTTACATATACATCTGCCCATCAGCTCATATATGGAATGCCCTTTGCAATATTACGTAAAGCTCAATACAAAAAAAAAATTTGTTTTATATTAAGACCTACATAGCTACTATTGTCGCCAGACAAAAACTTTTATAATAAATTAGCTGTTGCGACATATGGTGTTGTTTTGTGATAAAATTATATGGCACCTTGTTATAACTCGGTCTTACCGTAGATAATCCTATTGGTCTACCGACAGATAAAGGCATAAACATTATAAATAGAAAAGGGTAAATTGACATTAAAGTTGTTCTCATCAAAGTTCTTATCCAAGATTACTGCCTATTTAAGTATGTATTAAGCGTCCGTTTAAATAGTTAAATTCCGGAACTTTGGAATAGATAACTGAAGATCACAATGTACCTATTATTTAATATATTATACCACTCTTACAATAATATAATTATTTATTAGAACTACAATTTTATTGTATTGCATTATTTAGTATTCTATAATTCTAATACATCGTAGTATAAAACTATATGCTCAGGGATTAGTCTAGCGAATAACTTTAAGAATTTATGCGAAATCTATCTAAAAATATCTTATTAAGTTTTATTGGCTGTTTTGATAGATATACATTTTTTGAAATGTATATCTATAAATATAAAAATCATTATACAATATGAAGGATGTAAGTAGGAGTCTTAGGAAATGTTGACTTTATTCAAATCGACCGCAAGATTCATGATAGCTATCGAAAGCCTTGACATTTGAAACTAATATTAATCAGTGGGTAATCGTTTTGAATACTCATACATTACACATTTTATTTATTGGTAAACTTACGGAATATTTGTAAATCAATGAGAAATATTTAACTAGCTTGTTTCTACGACTTTTGTAATTGTTAACACAAAATATTATGTATTCTACGCATTAAAATCACTCATAATTTTTGGCATTTCACGTGTAACAAAAATAAAAAGATAAATTAAGTTTAATATTAATAATAAATATCTTTTTTTAATGACAAGCAAATATGAAAATATTTATATTTATAGTAGTAACTCATAGAGGTTTAGGTAGGTATTATAACAATATCATAATCATAATGTCATTTCTCAATTCGAAAATCAGAGCGTTATGATGTCTAGCATCATGTGTATATCTCTTGACCCTTATTTAGCTTTTTTATTAAACTTGTCAACCTGAAGTAGGTAACATTGTAGAATATGATATTGAGGTCTTCATTGAAATGTCCTAATTGACAGATATTCGTGTGGCTGTCACAAGGTGATGTTTGTTTATACACATAATGTTAGTGTCGAATGACGTGCCATTTCAATTATTTAGACAATCTGTTTCATCATAACTTTGGCTACAAATCAGGTTTAACTAATTTAATTTTTTGAAGGCCCTTTTGTTTACTTGCCTGTATTTGTAATTTAAGAAATTATTAAAGAGAAACTCATTAGCGATTAAATTTATAAAAATATCGAATGAAAAATGTTTTTGAATACCTTTATTATGATATTGTTATTTTGTTATAATGACCATTAAATAATTTTTAAATCCATAGCAGCCCCCAAATTTTAAAATACATATGAAATTTTTAGAAATAAAATCCCAATTATAACCATACGATTACAAAAAACTCTCAGATTTATCTGACAATTTCTCATTACTATATAGGTATTTTTAGGTAAAAATTATATCTAAATATTTGTTAGTTCATAACAAAGAAATATTTGATAAAGTTTTTTGAAAATTTTAATTAAAAATTATTTAATAAACGACTTTAAATATTACATAAATAGTGCGTGTCAGTTTTGTAATAGGGCAGTTGTTACATGTGTCAATGCAATTTTGTAATGGGGCTTTTAACATCAAATTGAAATAACGCTAGGTTTATACCAAACAGTATTGTAAGAGTAATAAAATTTGATTTTTACCATTAATCCACCCATTTGAGTTCGTTCATGACCGCATTAGAAGTTAGGTTTTCCACCTACATTCAAAAAAAGCCAAATAAAGAGATAACCTTTTTAGGTTTTGTAAGTTTCTTCATAAAAAGTTAAAAATATTCATAAATTAAGCCTCATAACATTAGAATAGCTTGACCAATTTATTGGAATTATCTTTGTCCCCAAAAGTCTAATAGCTAAAGTATTCCTAAAATTTCTCGAAAAAATTGTGTAAAGAGAAAATTCATATTTTTTGTATTACATTATTAAAGAGACCTGGAATGGAGTAACCAATTTTTAGAAACAATACAATTATGAAGTCAGCTTGTGTATGGTTGGATGCGACTGATTTTCCTTATTCCATATGCATTATACGTAGAATAAATGTTTAGTAGAACTATTAATTGTTGATCAGTTAAGTGATGCGAGTGGTCTCATCGTTCAATTACCTATACATTCCACTTTTATGTTACTTCGTAATATGACTAATACGATTAAAATAAATAAATTAATGATTCTTAACATAGCGCTCATCTCTTTGCAGGTCATTTATTTTCTGAACAAGCACAAGTGTCTCCTTTTATATCCGGGATCGGATTTGTAAATGTAGTAAATATTTTTACTCTAAAAAGATTGCGCTAGTGGATTGCGTATTTTTGTAAGTCATTACTAGAACAGATTAAAAATGCAAAGTTTCAGTTAATTTTAATCAAGTTCTGTTATCCTTTGTGTGTGAAGCATCTGATTAACAGTTCACTTTCTTATCTAATCTTCTGTTTATACTTTACAAAACTAAATATTTTTGTTTTTTTTTTTGAGAGTGAAACTCAGAAACTTACACGTAATGTCGGACTGACGTCGGATATGTGAAAAAAGTGAATTATCTTAACCCCTAGAGGAGTATGGACCGATACATTGCTGTATCTGTTTAACTGGTCATTTTCTTTACAGGCAAGTAGGTGATCAGTGGTCTGTGCCTACCCAACCGAAACATTCATTGGTATCCCCAGGGTCGAACCCAGGAACTCCGACGCAACACGCAGACGCGGAAACTAATTAGCTACGAAGGCGGCGGATATTTAACTTCGTTATTTAGGAAGATGGTAAGATTTGAGAGGTAAACGCTCACTTAAAACTGAATGATACATAGATACAAATGCAAATTAATAAATGTTTGTTTGCTTATAGCTGCGACCTAACTCAGTGGAAGTAATTTCAGACACCTCAGCTATTGTTAAAATAATTTGATTTTAATAGCAGGACCACTTTTGGTTAAAAAAGAAATAAAATATGTATAATTGATATAACATTTAAATGTTTTATAATTTTTGATTAATTATTACGATTTTTTGAGTTCCGTAATATAAAAACACGTAATGCTAAAGAAAACCTCTTATTTCAAGGTTGTATTATGTAATATCCGTACAGATAGATATAGTAAAACTAAAAACATCCTGGTGCAATTAATAATATTTAATTTTATGCTATAAAATCTTCTTTTTATTCTATGAAATAGTCTACTTATAAAATTTTATTAGAAAAACAGGAGTTTCGCCTCCTGTTTTGTTGTGGTCTTTTCAAATAAATTAAATATTTACTAGACAACTTCACTCGTAAAGAGTACAACTTTCTATCAATAAAATATTTAGATCTATGGATCCATGAATAGAAAAATGATTTTGTTTGTTAAACTCGACCTAGAAACAAATGGATAAATTTTATCTTTACAGTACATAAGTGTGATAATTTTCAAAACTATTATCAGCCTTATGAATCTTGCTTTGATAAAAAATTTAATTTTCACGTATCTTTAGGTTTTATAGTTGCCATATTTCCGTAAATATGCTTTGATATTATTTGTTTACAACAGAGGTTTTATTCCTGAAGATATAATACACCGATTTAGAACTTCGAAGACATCTATCGAAATAAACATAAATATAAAATAATTATAAAATTTAGAAATAAAATAATATTTGCTGTGAGAATGTCATGCCATTTAGAAAATAGTTTTTAAGACGAGGAAATAAGTTTGAAACAAAATATTTCTCAGTTTATATCCAATAAAGTTCAAGGACATAATATTAGGAAAGAATATTATTATTCTTTCCGCGGAATTATTTCTTATTCCTGTTATGTTAAGGTTATTTTTTGTTGACGTTTTAAATGTTTAGATCCGTAGTCTTGGGTTTTTAAAGTTTATTTTTCGTAAAGAAGCTGAATTTGTTAAGCGGTTTTAGAATTTATTCCAAAGTATTAAGACTGCGTTGCAGCAAAATAATTCATATATTTTATATCGTTGGCATTGCGTGGTTGACATTGAAGTTTTTGAATTAATTTGATGAATTAATATTTATCGTTTTATTTTTAAACATATGTCGATTATTAAGCTCATTTCTATGTATCTTATAGATCCGTATAGTGTAATTAAAATATTGAAGATTAAAAATTAAAAACTAAATGACCTTTGATATAACATTTTTTATTGATTTAATTTTACGTCCTTGAGTTAATTAACATTTAAATGAAATAATGTTAATAATACATAAATAAAATCTTTATTGTAACATTTACATATAACCTCTGCCAGAAACTAGTATCTTTATTCAAAGCCAAATTTGTACAAATTACACTGACTACGTAAAACATGGTTACTAATTTTATTTGTATATATACATATATTTATATAAAATTTGAAGTTAGATTAGAGCATTATATTATGAGCATTATTATATTATGCTCGTAATATGGAGTTTTGGGCTGTTATTTAAGGAATAATAATCAGCTTAATATAAAATAAAAGAAACTGAAAATATAGTAAGACCTTGCAAATATTTTGCTAGTTTTGAAAAAAAAACATGAAGCGGGAAATTAGCAACATGATTTTAAATTTCCAAAATGTATTGGACGTAACATTTTATTTTCTATAAATAATCTTACTTTTAAACAAAAAATAAAGTTCCATTCTGTAAACAAAATGACCACACAACTATCGTTGAATATATAGGTACATTAAAGACAAAAATCTTAACATTGATTATTAATGACATAAGACAGGGTCATCTTACATATCGTAAACCTCATTGGCCCATCCTCAATCATTGTACTCAACGACGTCACAAAAATTACGCAACAATTGTCAAAATATATTGATAAATGATGCACAACTTGGATGAGTACTTAAATCATTAATTATTTAAAAATTATCGCATATTATAATCAAATTAAGAACCAAGGATGAAGTAACCATCGGCCAAGGTTTTTGAATACTTATTTTGTTGTACTTACTTAATATTTCTTTTATTACAATGCTGTTAATTTATGACATTACCGTCTTGTTTGGTTTATATTGGATTTGAATTGGAATTTTGAGGTTCATTAACTCATTTTTTAGTTGTAAAGTTTTAGTAGTAAATAGTGAGGCTCTTATGATATTTATATACAGATGGCATGATAATAGCTGTTGATAGCTTCATATTTAGCAGTTATTCTGTTAGGGTTATGTGGGACACCAAGGAAAGAAAGTGTTTAATATGAGAAACCTTTTATTTAGAATGAAGTTACAAATGCAATACACTCGGCTTAGTTAGCCATTTTAGGAAGCCACACAATAGATCATAGAAAAAGAACCATAGACATGCCATAGACTATATTCTTAAGTAATATTTATTGATGCCACATTGTTCTGTATCATATTCTTTATAAATCAATAAAATATTGCAAAATCTGTCTGTCTAGGTTTTTGGCACTTAGAAAAGATAACAGCTGATACTGTAGCTTAATTTTTAGCGTAATTTTTTTTTAAATTTTAAACAATCGCGTATATTCGTAGTATGATATAACGCTCTTTGTAAAAGATATAAACGCAATCACGGCTTTTTGATATAATTCAATAAATTTAAAATTATTCATCAAGCTTTTACAAAACCTTACTCGATATTTTTTAAACGAAAGAAAACAATCATATTATTGATCTTCTCCTCTTCTTATGATCATTTTATGGGTCCTGCTAATAACAACTTTCTATACCACATTTATTCTAAATTTATACCAAGTATAGTTATACCTTATATAAATTAAGTATATAGTCGAAGTATAATTGACTAGTAAACCAGGTTTAAATTTGGTATGCTTATCCCGCCGTTATTCTGCCGATATGTCAGAATCTCTCTCTTAATCCTATGACAGCTGTCAGTTTTATTATCGTTGATTTATGTAATTAAATTTAAAATATTAACCAGGCGAAAGTTAAAAATAAAATTGTTGATTTAGAAATATGTACTGTGCATTTGCGTTGAAATGGCAAAAGAGCACTTTTAAATAAATATAGGTATAAGTTATTCGTGGTTCATTTTTTGCCAATTTTTAGTTAATACCGAAGTAACTTTATACCACGTTTAATAGTAAGGGGGTATGTGTTTAAATTACACAATTTTACACATTTAATATAAACCTTTTAAATTACGTAGATGTTTATAATAGAATTAAATGACAAAGTTTAGAAAGTTGGCACTTGAACATAAAGGGCTGGCGTGTAGTTACATAATGCACCTCATTTCAAGGAATACTTTGAGTCATAAATGACTGTGTCTTCGATTGGTATTGAAAAATGGCCAAAGTAAAGAATATCTTCTTATGTAACGTTAATAATTCGCAAGCGTATCTAATTAAGTAGTAATATTTAATTTTTTTTAATTAACGAACATTTAAGGACAACGGTGTTGCAAGAAGTCAGGTAGTAAATATGATCTTTAATTATATCATTGATACATACAAACAATAACAATATATAACATAATCAAGGCAGATACAATGATTTCATCAGAGATTGTAAAATGTTTTGATAAAATTTCTTGCATCGGAATGTCGAGTACATAATTTTGATCGATAAATCTGAAATTAAATTCTGCTATTTCTGATGTACAACTTAACTGTTGGTACTTAGGTAAATTGTCAAAAACGTTGAGAAAAATAAAATTTAGAATACAGTATGGCAAGACTAAAATTAATTGTATATTTCAAATAAATGTAGTTTAGTTTTCTTTCGATATTTTTTATATAGTCACTAATTTTGATGTAGATATATAGCGTCTTTATAAAGATATAAACAACTTTATTTTATATCAAACACATGATTAATGTACTAAAAGAAAACTTTTGACCTTATTAAGAGATTTTATTGTATAAAAATAAATTTTTGTATACTTTTATTGCTATTTATAGGTAGGTGGAGAAATGTACAATGAAGAAGAATAGTTCCGTCAAAATGCAGCTGCTGAATTCTTGTTTCGAAGGACGCCTTGCGTTTCGGGCCGCTGTGCCATTTGAGTGAAGGAGTTAATGTAAACGTTTATGTAATGTAAAACTACGGGTTTACAACTATGCCATATAAGCAAAAGAGTTGCACCTATTCTATACTGATTTTAGACTAGCAATAGTGGTGGAAACGTAAAACATACAGGTAAATTCTGTTCTATTAGGGACAAAGGTGACATTTCCCTTGAAAATAGTTCCGTAAGTAGAACAAATTGTATGCAATAACATTATCTTGTATCTACATCACGCATTGTTGACGAGTTGAGATGCGTGAAAATGCTACCTGTTGTGGCACAAGTTACGTATCCATATTTATAAAAATCAAATTTCATAAAATTAATCAATTTTTAAAGAACTGAAGATAAAAGATTACTTGGAGAAAGATGATTTTTTAGTTACTTATTCTTTCCAAATTATTGACTTTGTATAATCCTTAGAATGTGATTTGGTATTAACAACATCAATTTTAAAAATCTTTAAATCAACAAAAAATGACTTAAATTTGAATTTATAGTATTTAAGTTAGTTTGTTTTACTTTCACGTATAAACTACTTTAGGGAAAAGGATATAAGATTTTATCTAAGAAATCAATACATCAACGTCTTTCTGTTTTCACTGTCTTATAATAGAATTTGTGTTACCTATATAGATTTGAAAATCGCTTAAAGTTCAGTACTTGACACAACGGTTAGTAACAATCGTAAGTCACACCGGTAAGATTTTCTTTCGCACTAACAAATCTTTTGTTCACATCTCATTTTATATTTTTCTTTCAACGGCTCCTTTGTTAATTCAAAAGATAACATTTATGTCAGCATGTTTGAATGATGATTTGTTTTATGCGCTAGCTAAATAATTATAGGCTGAATTTGTTTTGTGTTTATTTGCTTTGAATGAGATCGAGAACTAATAGTAGATTATGATAATAATATTATGTTTTGAATATGAATAAACCACGACTGATATATGAAACATAATAATAAAAATACTTTGCTATTTTGACTGTTGTTATTATTTCTTCTATCTGTATGGCTGAATGAGAATGGGTTAATGTGAAGTTTCTAAAAGATGGTATGGGATTAACAATTTAGTTCTTTATAAAAACGTAGGCCTTTTGTGCTTTAAAAAATTAAAACTTGTTTATTTTTCCAGAAAACCAAATCTCATGCATCACGCCCTGAATCTGAGGAGGTTTGTGATGAAAACCTAACTACGGAGACTTTATAAAATTATAAAGACCATATAAATTTCAATACAGAATACTAATTGATAAATAGGTTCTTTTGTTTTGATTCCAATTTAAATAAATTCTTGGCAAACTACAATTAACTATAACAAAGAACTAGCGAATGATATAAACATGGAGTTTCATAGGTTACTCGTAAAATAAGGATAAGAAATCAAAGTTTTATTAAAAAGCACAATTGATTTATATTTTCGCATAAAATCTTTACAATCTCAATTATATTTATTGAGCTATGAATGCTAATTAAAATTTGTATATAAGTTTGAAAATGTAGGTATTTATGTATACAAATGGAATTTCAAGTGTATTTAAAAACATGGTAAACTAAATGTTACTGCATCAAGTGTTTGACCTATGTCGTCACATTAATATGATAATATAACAAGTGAATACAATATACAATAATTCTTACAATAGTGCTTTGAACGTAAAGGTTTCGATAATTTATGTAACAGTCTAAAAATATTAACCCATATCATTAAAAGTAAACAATGATTCAATTTCAGTATATTAGCCTTAATTTTGTTATATTATATAAACCAAAATAAATATTTAAAATATTTTTCATGAAATATTTTTAATATTATATCGTGTAAATAACAAATACATCGACGAGCTTCTTTGAGAATTCTGATATACTCATATATTGCATAATATATGGACCATCGCGGTAATGCAGCCATTATTTTAGGTATATTAGCAGATATGAGCTTTTTGTGTAACAGTGGTAAAATTAAACTAAGAACAACAAATTAAGTTGATTTATATCACATTCTTAATCAATTTCATAATATTAGCAATACTTCATACGAAAAATAGTTTTCATATTGATATTTTAAATGGAATTCCGTTTAAACTAGTAACAGAGGTATTCGCCTATATTCGCCTACGCGTGCTGATCTGCGCACGATTTTAATTTATGTCATACATGTCAATATGTTAGATAATATTTTGTAAGGTTATATTATTTAAATAGCCTTGTCTTCATTTTTGACCTCCTACACCTTTACCAATTTCTTTTGAAATTCTACCCATCTTTAATAAAATAACTATCTTTTAGATATAGGCAAAGTCTAATATAAAAGCTTTACAATTAAATCAAATGGAAAAATTATTTTGATCTTGGATAGTTCATTTATCGAGAAAGACTGTAGGCATAATGCTAAGAAGAAATTAACGCGATTGAAACCATGAAGCACTGATTAATGAAACATTAAACAAAAGCGGTTTAGTCCTATATTAATTAGAAAATTATTTGTAAAAGAAATAAAATACTTGATATTAACTTTTAAATATATTATACAATAGTTCACCTACGACAAACAAGTGGGTCGAACAGGATTCACAAGATCGTTTTAACTGCGAAGGTCGTTTGTTCAGTTCACGAAACTTTGATGACATTTGAATGTATTCAATTGAAATTTAATGCTCAATATATTTAAAAAAAACTATGAATACAATAAAATATAAATATAGATAAGTATTTTTTATTAAGTTCCTGATGTGCACAGTATTCGATTGTTGATTGTTATAATAGGTACAAAACATCGGTATATTTTAATTTCGACTTACCACTATAATTTAATAACCAAATCTATTCAGTAGATTTTGCGTGATGTGCAAATAAACATGAAAAATAGGCAGATAAAATTCTAATTTCAGTGAATTTTCTCTTTACGGCTTAATATAAAATCGTAAAAAAACATAAAGGCTTGTTGAACAAAATACTAGGTAGAAGAAAGAAGAAAAAATAAAACTGCTTCGAACTCTTTCTTTTATGAAGTTAATTTTATATTAAAAATCTACCCCTGTATTCTTAGAAGAATAACAATCACGTTCAGAGAGGTGTCGTTAATATTTAAAACTGATTTTTGGTTAACAAAAGGTGGACGTAAAAGTATTTGCCTGCGATTTCATCGCGACGCCTGACCTTTCTGAAGTTGCATCAACTCTCATCGCCATATATCTTATTAATGCCCTCTTCACTTTTACGATATTATATTTCATTACGTACTAGAAATTACTGCAAAATATACGTTCTGTGCCTTTTTTACGTTATAATGTACAAGCAAAAGAGATAGAGCCGAGATTAAAGTTGTTATAAACTTTATTATGTTAATTTCAAATTATAAATCATATTATATTTATTTTTCGCTTATACTAATTTAAGATGGACCTTTGAAAGGACGACATATATATTTATTTTTGTGTGTGATAGTTTCTTAATTGACATGCACGGTTTTTTAGCATAAAACTCTTTTTCACAAATATAGACTATCGAATAAATCCAAACTAAATTTAAACTTTAATGAACATATACTTAGGTCTTAGATACCTTTATAAAACTCCTCGCTTTATCAAAAAATCCTTTTGTCATTATTGCCTAACTTCTTGAATGTTAACTGCCAATTCGATGACCCGAGTTCAAACCTAGTATTTTCTTCATAAATCATACAACGTAAATTATAAAATTTTTGAGAGACAACTGCGCATCTTGATTATAACGTTATGATGACATGATATTGGAGACTTTAATTATAGTATTGCAACCCATTGCAACTTCTAGTGAATGTCCTGTTTGGAACATACACTTTTCTGCGTCTATAAACTTTACAGACAGGAATTTAGAGACATGTATAGAGATTTATGATAAGGTATGCAAAATTTTAAGAACCAATTAAAAATTGGAACTCAACTTGGTTACAGACTCATATATAACACAGGTAAACACGATTTTTGAGTCTGAGTTCTGTGTACCCGATTTTGATTTCTGATACCTAATTAATAAAAGAAAAAATATTTTTATCTCATAAAGTTTGCTTTTAAAAATGGTAACTTCTAAGCATTTGTCAAAAATCGTATATATTTTCTGTCATCGTACAGTAAAGTACAAAAGCAAACTTTTTTTTATATAAATTGTGTTTTTGGTTATTTTTCAATGTAAATATTTAGTCACTAAAAAACAGACCAAAAAAAATATTATTTTTTTTGTTGACTTGTGTAATAAGTGAAGTCCCGTGTCCTCTAGTAGGCTATGGGGCAGATGCATTTCACATCTGTTTCACTGATCGTTTTTTTCTTTAGGGGCAAGTATTTCAGTCTTCTATGCCCTGTCAGACCGAGTTTTTTTCTCATAAATAATAATAATAAAACATAGTATTCCGACTTCCCAATATTATGCCAGTTGGTTTGGTCAGGTGCGACATCAAAACTTATAAATATAACGTGTTATTAATATTCTCATTACGTGCAAAAATAAAATAAAAATATAACATATATAATATATATAATAAATTATAAAATATATAAATACAGTTTTACTTAGATAAAAAAGTAAGATGACAAAGCTTGTATCAAAACTGTATCGGTCACCGAGATTCGAACCCAGGAGTGAAACTGGTATTTATAGAGGCGTGGCACATAGCCATGCGTTTAACTTAGATAACACTTATCAAAAGCTCACCATGTTCTCAATAAGTCCACTCACTGCATGTCACGGCACACGCGAGTACTAAAGATCGCGACGCAAAACGTTTTGCGGTGAAACATCTCCCCTCTTTCATATATAGCCTTATCGTTCATTCAGAGTGAATCCTTTAGACCAAGAGACAGTTTACAAAATATCGTATATAATTATCGGAGTTGTTTTGATTACGAAATCTTCTCATTAGGCGTGGGTTGGTTTAGTATTACAACAATTTCTATACATTAAGCACAGCATATTAAGTATATTATCCTTTTTTTTAAGTTTAGATTTGAAAAAAAAACAACTTTATAATGATAATTGTATTTTTAAAAAATATAAGCGGATAACAGAGCAGGCGGATTTCTTGATGGTAGGAGATGACCGCCACCAATGGACAACAGCACCGCGATCCGCGCTGTTGCGTTGCCGGCCAATGAGGTATTGGTACGCACGTTGCCTAAAATACCCAACATCGTATCCATTGAGGAATGTAGATTAGAGGAGTTGGTTCCACAGGTAGGTGGTACGTGGAAGAAAGTGGCGAGTGAAGCGTACCGTGGACGATTTCCATTTTAAGTTAGCTTACTATTCTATGAAATTTGTAATAAGTATACAACATTCTTTAGTCCCTCAGAACATTTTTTTATTTAATTCACATAACAATCATAATCAATTTTTAATAATCATATTGTCCGTATCATATGTTGACACAAAAAACATTTTAATATTCCTAAATATATATGTATGTCTGTTAATGTACTTTAATCAAATTACATATTAAACAAACTTCATATTTATCACACATAAATTTCAATGTCTTGATATCGGTAAGTTAATTTGAAGTATTTAATATATTTTATGAACGATTACTTATCATTCAGCTCCTACGCTAATCTGTTTACTTAATACCACGTAATACAAGTCTAATGACCGTGATCTATCGTAAATTATAAGTTGAGTAAAAATAACTTCTGTTTTTCCATATTGACTAAGTCGTTATATTTTATTAAAATATATCTTAAATATCTATTTATTTTTTTATGATCGAACTATAACCTCCGACGTAAAAGAGTGACTTTAAGATTAAGACAGAGTCACTAAGAGCTTATTAATTGCTAGTTGTGCTCCGCGGTTTCACCTGCATTAATTTCAACGTAGCGTGATGTTATATAGCTCATATTTATTTATATCGAATCAACAGCTTAAAAAATAATTTTCCTAAGCCTATGCCCTTTCTCAGGCCAGGCTTGTCTGTGTTCCAAATTTTATTAAATCCATTCAGTAGTTTTGGCGTGAAAGCGCGACAGACAGAAGAGTTACTTTCTCATTTTATGACTAACGATAAGGATTTATATCATGTAAGTAGTTTTTAGTGCCTTCTGAAGGACTTAGTGTTTTTCTTGTAAAGAAATTACACTTACTGAGATCGGCGGGAAGGGTCAAAGACTAAAGGAGAGGTCAAAGTGCTGTGAGGTGCTGTAACATTGATTTGAAATCCGATAACATCTGACTAGACACACGGAGTTGTAGCTTTGGTGTTATTAACTGAATTCGAAAATGAGGGATGTTCTGATTTTACATATTCAAGTATTATCGACAAAAGACTTATTTGAACATCATGAAACAACATGGTCGATTTTCCTCTATAAATATGAATGACCTTAGAGTCCAATAAATATTTTTTATTCGTTTAAAATAGAGCCGTTTAATACATTCCACACTTGATCGAAACTCACAACTTAATTTAGAATGGAGATTTTATCTTAAAAACGTAAGTCTTAGTTTTCTTGTCAAAAGGATAACACAATTTTGTTGTAATCTTTTTTTTTTACAAAAATAACCGAATTCAAATTGTTATTCTAAAACTACTGAACAGATTTTGATAAAATTTAAATGGGACCACACGGGAAGCAGCACCTTTTTTTTCATAAAAAAAGAATTATCGAAATCGGTTCACCCAGTCGAAAGTTCTGAGATAACAAAGTACCTCCTCTTTTTCTTTGAAGTCGGTCAAAAACAGTTTTTTTAAGCGCGTATATGTATCACATATTTTACAATTATTTAGTTATTACCTACTAAATTTTCCCGACGTTTTTCGTGCTTTAATTAAATTGTTCTTTTATGACTTTACTTTTCTTAAATTGCGTAAAACAGTATATAAATACTGATTAGGTTCACAATAAATTAATGATGACAAGCTCTTTTTATACTTATTAATTGTATTGCAAGTTTAAACGAACGGCTCAAAAGAATTCAGCTGTCGAGACATCTCGATCCCGCCAGGTCATGGCAATTTGACCGCAAGTTTATTTTTACTACATTTTTCTCGAACATACTTAATGCGTTTGTACGTACTTTAAGCGTACAAACGTAATGCGTCAATTATTCATAATTAGGGGATAAATTGTGTTCTCAAAAAGAGCTACTTTAAATACTGCGTTTATTTGTGCAAAATTTTGACCATCAATTAGTTTGCGCTCTTAGAAAACAACCAACATGAATCAAAATTAACCAAATAATAAAGAAAGAAACAATTTATTTCTCTTGAAATAAACTTCCAACAAAACAACACTACACGGAAAGAAAAAGGTGAACTATATACATCCAAATCAATCTGCGTGTTTTGGTAGAGAATTCGAATCCGGGACAAATAAACGTTTCAGTCGCTTAAGCAAAGAATGAAACGCAAAAGTGTCTGCAACATGCTCCACATAGACTTCAAGGAATTCTTAGAATCCTTCTAGAAATGAAACTTACTCGTAGGACACAAATCCGTTATGACGAAGTGATTGGCGACGCTTATGCTAATAAAGCACCAAAAAACCTAGTCAAAATCATAATGACTAAAATGGCTAAAAACCATTATGATCCAAATATTAAATAATTTAAATGTAACTAGGTCAAGGCCTAACGGATTGTATTACATTTTGTTATGTTAAAATTTATATCTTTGTCATCTATAGTGTTTGGGAACGTTTATTTTTCTAATAGCTAATTTGCTAGTAAATTGGTCATTTAAATAACTTAGAGTTTTTTAGAATTTAAAACAACGAATATCAAGTTCTTGGAAACATTTAGCTACTACATAAAATAAGAGATTTATTTACATATTTAATAATGAAATTACAAGGAGTTTTACTTCAAAGTTTTCTCTTAATAAGAATCACGCATAAATTATTATTATTTCAAAACTTATTGAAAACATATATTTCATTATTTACAATATAACATAAATGAAACGAAGATACATAAATTGTTAAAGCACGATCCCTACACCCTACTTATTTTATTATAAACTAGCGATATGCCCCGGCTTCGCACGGGTGAATCTCGTAGGGTTCAGCCTGCGTTTGCAATGTAAGCGGAAAAAATGTAATTATTTACGACATCACATTAGAAACCTCAAAAATAACAGTGTTGCTCCACTATTTCATGGATTTTATTTTACATAAAAATCTTCATCTTTAATCACTGTACCTATTTAAAAAAACCGCATCAAAATCCGTTTCCTAGTTCTAAAGATTTAAGCATACATAGGGATATAGGAACAGAGAAAGCGACTTTGTTTTATACTATGTAGTGATGTAAAAGTAACTCTATCTCTGTCTGTTATGCTCACCTCAACCAATGGCTCAGTGGTAAGTCGCCGTCTTCGCGAATGGCTACCAAATAGTAGCATCCAGCGTTAGCGTCAGATGTGCCTCAGAGTCGTGCTTCTCGGGCAGCGGCCATAAGTTAAATACTTTCGGTTTTCCATATTTTTTCAAATTTTCTTCATATTTTCGTATTACACGGAGTGAGTTGGAATTATCAGATTGGGTTGGTAGCAAGGTGATGGTAGAATAATTTAAGTGATGTTATCATTATTTTAAAGATTAGTTGTACTAACATAGTCGCTCTATGTGTAAACTTGCCCACCTTGTCAAGGTGATCTCACCATGATTTTTATATCACTAAATATTAAAATTTATAATCCGCTTGTATTTATTACACAATCCCTAATATTCTATAACCTACTGTACTTGCTTGTGTCAGGTATTTTAGTTTACATAGAATCAATTATTAAAAAGGTCAATGTATTTTAGGGATTTTGTAATAAATGGTAATATGATTACGCAAATACAATACGTTGCACCAACATGTAAGAACTTATTGCGCGAAGACAAAATATCACCTAGTTTTGATATAGAAGCGGTAAAGTCAAGGACAAGCATTTTTATGTCAAGGCTTTATAGCGAGCTTAAACTGAATTTTACTCAAAATTGGATAAGCTATATATAATATATTACATAGCAGCATAACAATGTTTTAGACTGGTACGTACTTAAGAGTTAACATGGGTATTCTGTAACGCTTAAGCGAACTCATCGGAGATTCCAAGTGCCATCACCTTTCGCGGCGGCATAATGACTATGAGCTGTCCAATCGCTGAATAATGGGATTTACGGAATATGGCGGCCGATCTGAATTCATATAAAGTAAAATCTTTTCATCTTTATTTTTTTTACCTTTACCTTGACAAAGTCACCTTAGCAGAATCTATAACTTGGTAAACAGGATTGTGTAATAAGCTCCTCTTATAGATAACTTTTATGTATTTTTGACGTGACAACGTCTTATAAATTGGTTAGCCGGGTGACACTTCAAGAAACTGCGTTACGCTCCGCTCACGTTATGCGCTCACAATGAGAGCGAGTGAGAGGCACGCGTCCCTTCCACTCGGGCATGGTTAGCCCGCCTAAGAGCGAGAGAGACAGACATAAAAAAATAATTATTTTACCACTCAAAGTCGTTGTCACGTAAAACTTTCGCCCGTATACCGACTTTACAGGCAACCAATTTTTTTTATCTACGGTAAGTATCACATATTTAATAAAAAACATTAATTTGCAAATGTAAAAATATACGCGCTTTATTCCGATCAAACTAGCTTAGATTCATTTTAATAATATTTCATACAGTTGCAGGCATTCTAGCTGGATATTCCAGCTTCTGATTTTCTGTTGATTAAAGATTTTTTTATAAGATATCAGGCAAACGGGCAGGAGGCTCACTCACGAGGGGCTGTTCGCCGCTCACATCTTCAACGACAAATTGGGCCACGGGTGCGTTGCCGGCATTTTAAAGAGAGGTATCTATGCTCTTTTCTTGAATGTCCCTAAGTCTTAATGGTTCGGAAATACCTCAGAGGGTAATTGGTTCCACAGAGTGGTGTTACGCGGCAAAAATGCCTAAGAAAAAGCTCAGTTGTGAAATGATAAACATCGAGGTGATACGGATGAAAATTCTCCCTTGAATTTCGAAGATGAAATTCAGCTGCTGATATTAATCCAAACAACTTCTCTGAGCATTCCCCATGGTAAATGCGATAGAAGATGCAGAGGGATACTACATCTCCATGTAACACCAAACGATAAAGCTAATCTCTATGTTTACGATATTTATAAAAAGGTCGAGCGCTTGAACGAAATCGATGAATCTATTTTGACATTTATAATCTAAATTTAGTTCTTGATGATAAGTTAAGCATTTAAATAATAATTATTAATGATGGCCTCCACAATTTTTTTTTCTAAGTGATTGCTTAAGTCCAGCAACCAATCAATTTTGATTTCTAGTAAATATGCCAATTTATTTAAATGAAGGAATTAACTTGAGAAATGATGGATTTATTGCTTTTATATCGTTATTAATAAGCTACTACGCTACGGCTTTAATATTTTACAATGTTAAAGTCAATAGGTACATCATCATTTAGTGAAATATATCAGAGAAAAGGTCGGTGATGATGTATGTATGTATCTTCCTTTGTGTTGAATTTAGATAATATTATTTTTTGTGGAATCATTTAGTTAGTTTATTTGAAAATTTAAGAAAATTGGTCATGTTCATCATGGTGTTCTTGAATAAGTACTAGCTATTCTTCGAGCTTAATGTAAAAGTCTGCTAGGTACTATAAATACAAGTCCACTAAGATAAAATATAATTTAAATGATAATTAAACATCTTTTATGCAATTCAACATTGTGTTCATGTCCAAGTGGTTCACGCGTGAGTGTTTCGCCGCGTGTAGTTAATAATACTATAACTATTCACATCTTGCCTGAAACATATAGAAATGTATATACACGTGGAACATGAGGCATATGCTTGAGCTTACGGCTAAGGGCTCTATATAATAAACTTTTAACATGTGACACATGAACGATCTTATTTTGATATGAACTGAACGTTCTACACGCTACAAATATTTTTCTATGCTACAAAAACTATACTAATTTTAAAAGTAAAAAAGTAAAGAATATAAAATTTTGTTATAAATAATACTATACCTACTCGTACAGACATCACTTTATGGGTAAGTTAAGATAATAAATATTTAATCATATACCGTTATACTTTTGTTCTAACACTACTTAGTGCTATAAATATTAAATTAAGAAAGTATTAACTGCAAATAATAACTATATTAGATAATAGTTTTTTCCAATAAAAAAACTTAAGGTTGCTGTGAATTTTAAATTATCATTAGAATAATCTTAGACGCATAAAATGCGTCATGAAGGTCTCAAATTATATGTGGTTATATTAAAGTTGCAACATCATTATTAGTTCTTAGATTCGTATAAATTCTTGACACTTAACTAGAATTCGTATTTAGTCATAAATTGCTAAGTTACAATACTTGTAATTAGTTTTTACTCGCGAATTCGTCCACGTGTTATGCGTAACTTAGAAACTCCATAGTAAAAACCTAAGCTACTGAGTTAAACTGATTAAATGTCAAAACTTTTAGTTGTTTTTGATTCCTTCGTGTATGCTAATTGTTGAACGAATCTCGCAAATTAATTAATTAAGACGTATATGTGAAATATATAATATTATATTATAATTTGGTTCTGAAGGCTGTAGTGCGAAAAAAATTAGATACTTCTCAACAAAAATGAAGTAACTAATTTAACTCCGCTCAATTAATCAATTAAAGTTTAGACATTAATTTATTCCTAGAAAAACACTATTGTAATTAAGGCATTTTGAATACAATGATAAATTGCAATGACGAACAAAATATTAATTTATAAAAGAAGTGTGAAAAATATACGACTAATTCGGTGAAACTTTTTTTTTAAAGTCAGAAATAAATGCAAGCTACAGATAAAAGATTGATTATACACATTCTTATATATCTATGTTCTTGTCATCATAGTAACAAACCGAAATAGTTAAGTAAAAGATACCTTAACTTTAAAATTTGAATTGAACTTTGAATATTTTTTCAAAGATTCTAAATTCATTTGATATCATTACGCTGGGTAAAAATATTTCATTATAATGCTAAATATTAATAAAAATTAAATAATTTCGTAATAAGTGTTGCTTTATAAGCTATGCATATAAAGTCGATAAAATATCGATACAGTAACAAAAAAGGATATTTATTTATCTACAGAGTTAAGGAAATACTTATAAAGATATTTTTATGTATGTTAAATAAAATAAAAAATATTTAATAATAATAATTTTAATTTCCAATTAGGTGTTTGTTTTTATTCAACTATGACCTCAAATTCAAGACAATTACGGTCAATGCCCAAATTAAGTTAGCATATTCTATTGGCATCTTTTTCATAATAAAGTATTACTTAGTTGATTTAAATATTTATATATACTGCTAGTTGACCTGACAGACGTTGTCTTGCCTTAACTATGAATATTGAATTGAATTGATATAATTGAGAATACTAAACGGAATGTATACTAAGAAATGAAAAATTATGACATTTAAATAACTGACAGTTAAAGTCAAACGCTTCATTACATTAGAAAAGTTGGTATTTTCGTTAAATTTTTTCTAATGTTTCACAATTGAAATTGTTATACTTAATGACTTGTGTTAGGGGGATAAATTTCATTCGATAAATTATTTGTGTTCAATGAATGCGTTTTAACAATTATATTATGTATATAAAAATAATTTATATTTTATAAAAACTATTTCATATTTTATAGAATTCGCTTAGAATGGTCTCCGTAGCATGGTATGCATCTGACATGTCGGTCATATGTTCGACTCTCGGGAAAAGTAAACAAAATGTGCTTTGGAAAGAACAGGACGATCATATTAAGAAAATTATTTTCACCATACATTACGACATTTAACTTAACAAAAATACTAATAATAACAAGCTAAAGGTCAAATTCCATTGCTATGTCATCTCACACCTCCCAGGTCTACTACGCATTAACGACCAACACAGACTGAGCAGATTTCTTATATCTAAGAACTTAAGTGTGAGAATTCCGTCTAAATTATTACAGTTCCTTCTTTACAAATAAATGTCGATTCCATAATTGGCATAAATGCATCGCCGATTATGGCACCCACTTAAATTATAATAGACGATTTGCCAAACATGGTCTATCTATTAAAATAATTCGTATGGTTTTATATTTGCGATTGTAAAATTAAATTAATCATTTTTATATTAAAACATAATTATAAAAATGATTATAATATTGAATGAGACTAACTGGCTCTTCTAATAATTTTTTGAAAAAAGAGAATCTATTTATTATTATGGTTAAGCCTATTAAATCTATAGAAATAAAAAGAAAAGTTTTTTAAAGAAAAATCTATTATAATTAACCAATAATTTACCAGTAGGTACTTTTTTCCCCCAAAGGCCATAATTTAAATTAATTATATTCGATTGAAAACAATACTATCATTTTTTTTTTCTATGATATCTATGTTATTACTGTATTATTTATAAAACGGATGTTATAATACGAAGAAATAAATGTGTTGAAGGGTTGCTTGTATTTTTAACAATATTTAACGCTTTTCGTAAAGTGGTACCTACAATTTTTGCAGGTACCACAAGGAAAAACGTTTTACTTGTATACCTATCTACTCATTAAACTCTACTTGGACATTCAGTATACCTACTTTAAAATATTATATTCTATGCTGTCGAATCCTATAAAAAATATAAAACTACAAGCTGACCCGTCAAACGTTGTTTTGCCATATTAGTTTTTGGGGTGGGCTACCCTTATCACTTAGGGGTATGAAAAATAGATAGTAGCCGATTCTCAGATCTACTGAATATGCATATAAAATTTGGTAAAAATCAGTAAAGCCGTTTCGGAGGACTTAAGGTAACTAACATTGTGACACGAGAATTTTAAATATAAGATAGTATTAGCATTAACGAATACATGATTTTATAGTCTAATTATATAAAAAAGTGAATTTCCGTAACCCCTAGTGAGGCATGGCGCAGACACATTACTGTATCTGTTTCACTGGTCATTTTCTTCACAGGCAAGTAGGTGATCGTTTTTTAGAAGTCGAGTCTTTCTTAAAAGACATAGGTAGGTGTTTAGAACTTATTCACTTCTCTAAAATAGTAATTTTTTAAAAGTTATTTAATAATTCTACTGCTTCTAATGCAAATTATAGTATAGCGTAACAGTTCCTTGAAAAATCGTTTAATATTATTAATCGAATTATTTATTTTTAGATTTGGTTCGATTGAGGTTGTTTGTGAGCACTCATATTTTGTGTACTATTTTTATACGTACGATAAATCTCTCATGTTATGATTTAACGAATCCTTGAATAACCTTGGGAAATAAGTAAGGTTATTTTTTTAAGGTTCCTTATAAATGTCTACGAAGCTCAGTTGGTTGTGATACTTACTAAAAAAGAGAAAATAATCAAACTGACGTGACTATACTATAAAATTCTTTAAAATATACTTAGTTTGTGAAAAAACATATTTACAACTAAAATATAGCCTGCGTTTATGAGTTAATTAATATAACCCCAATAATGAAAAGTTAACCAAAACGTTGGAGTAGCAACACATAAATATTTTCTTATATTTTTAATGTGTAATATAGAGTGGTTTTAAAATAAGCGCTCAATGAAGATGTCGTGTAGTCTCAAGAAGCTAAACATTGAGAGGCGAGAATTTTATTACGAAAAGGTCAGCACCAGTGACCTTTCCGAAAGCAAGGTCAAATCGATGACGGAAATATTTTCATTTTATAATGTAACTAATAGGCTTCTCTTTATTTAACATTTTTACTTAATCATGCAGAATACTTAAGATTAAAAAAATTGTGAATCTTTAAATTTATTTTCAGGTTATCTTATATTATCTTATTTTAATTTAATTCCAAGATCTTTTTCTCCCATATACCAACGTTTATTAAAATGATGTCTCCCACTTTTGTATGAATGCGGAATTAAAAATTACATTTTTAATAAATAGCAAGTAGCAGTCTCGTCTGCGTCTTACGCGTCTGCGTGTTGCGCCGGTGTTCCTGGGTTCAAAGCTGGAACAAATAAATGTTTCGGTTGGGTAGGCATAGAAGGCTAGTAGGATCACCTATTTGCCTTTAAAAAATGATCAATGAAACAGATACAGAAATATGTCTGGCCTATACGCCACTAGGGGATTTTTTTTACGGGAATTCACTTTTTTAAATAGTTAGTCGACGAAGTTGAGCTGAGAGACTATATAGTTATAATGAGCGGGTAATGTTGCCCGAATGAAAGAGTAAAGTTAGTCTTGACTGTTATTAGATTTAGGGAAGTTCTTGAACAACCTGAAAGAAAGCCTTAGTGACGTCCGTAAAGAATCATTTTTAATTTATACTCGACGGAAGCGTGGCTGGTTTTTTTACACAGTTTTCTGTGTAGGCTAGATGTTGTCGAGCAGGAACTTCAAGTTTTGCACACGTGAACTTTAAGGAAATAACACAGAATTGGTACCACTGGAGGTTCTTACTCCGAACCCCAGAGCACTACAATAGTGAAAAATAATTTTTAATAATCAGTACCTACCTACATATTAATGTATAAATATTATATAACTAGCTGACCAGGCGAATTTCATACCGCCAATAAAAGGTAGAATGGGAATCGAACGTCAAATGTTTAACAGGAAAGTAGGTAAAACAGTTTATATGTGAAAATTAAATTGTTGTTTTTACTATTTCCTTTTAATTTTGCTATGATTTCTCACTAAATCAGCCCAGTCTTTCTCGAGTTTTAGGGAGACAAACGAACAGCAATTGATTTTTGTATATCTATATATTATATTTTTATAAAGATTAAGGTGTCCTTCAAAGAAAATATAGCAAATGTTATTAAATAAGGATTAGTTAAAATATTTTATAAGGCGTAATTTTTCAATTTAGATTTATTTACAGACAGGTATGAATAGGTATATATTAATTTATTATACACATAAACTCCTCGGTCGTTTTTCCCTATGGACTATCTATATCTAGTTTCAGAAATGGCCAACTGATTCTGATGTGATTTTCACAGGAAATGTTTAAACTGAGCATGATTTTATTTATATTAAAACAAAAAGTAGAGAAATGGAAGTATTATAATTTATATAGATAAGTTTTATAGATATATATAAACTTAAGCTATTTACATTTATGCAAGGTATACAAAATAACTTATTATTATTTATACGCATGATAACTATATTAAACTAAATATTTCTTAGGCAAGTGCTTTTTGGTCGGTATTTAGCTAATATTGAAACATACAAAAACACGATCGACTTTGCGTGTGCACTATATTATATTATTCAATTTTTCACCTTTTTTTTAAACATTCAAATTGACATGAGTTTTTCTTCAACTCGTTTAGAAAACGCAGATTAAATACAATATTATTAAGAAAATTGGAAACTGAAACAATTTTAATATGTAGATAATTAGATATATAGTGAAAAGTACACATCAGGTAAAAAAACAGAAACTATTTTCAAACAAAGGTAAAAGTGTATAGATGTACCGACCACATTGTTATGTTATTAAAATCTCTTTGTTTCAAGCCTCTAATGGAAATTACCACCAATAGCCATGTCCATATGGGTATCCATGGCCATACCAGCCATAGCTAGGCCAACCCCAGTACCCATAGTGGGGATAGTATCCATAACCACCGAAGCCTCCATAATGGCCCCAACCCCCATAATGACCGCCCCAATGAGAAGCAGCCGTTTGTAGGTCATCATTCTCTGGAACTAAGTCCTTTGTTTTTGAGACGTCAGCAGGGGCAGCTAACGCGGTCACAAAGAGTGAACCAGCGACAATGAACAGTAGGACCTGAAATAGATCGTTTAAGAGTCTAAAATATTATGATTTTAAATACTAGATTTAGATACTTTATAATATTAGGTATCTATACTTTTTCAAAAACTACTGTTTTACTAAAATTAATAAAATTGGTTTGTGTGCAATTTTTTTGCAGAATTAAATTATTGTCATAATTGTACTTTCAATTTTTACAAAGTGCAATGGTTTTAATAAAGATATGGATATTATGTCATATGGATTCCGTTATAACTAAAAGGAAAAATGATACATTTAGATGACCGAAAAGATTAATCATAAGATTTTTTTTATTTGTCTATGAATAAAATCAAAAATTACTCGATGATATAAAAAAATTTTTCACTGAGGGGAGATAAAATTTTTCTTCGTGACTAAGTCGCAAGTCAACGAACGGATAAAGAATATTATTAGTTAAATAGCAAAAAGCAAACTTAGCCTAGCGGTGCGTAGGCTAAGGGGAAGCTTTCGCTGCAAGTGCATAGATAAGAAGTTCTTCATTAAAAATGTATGTCTAATAAAATGATTTCTACTTGTGTCCAATAATCACGAGGATATAATATAATATAGCAATGAAACCTTCTCTATATTTTTTATTTATACTATTGAGATGTGAATTCAAAATGTACTTACTTTGCAAGCCATATTGTTTTCGCTGTAACAATAGAACCTGTAGCCAGATGTACACTGATGGTGTCTTGACCCACAAGCACTTTATATTGTCACTGTGTCCTAGAGGCGACGGATGACTGACCACCTTCCTTGCTTTTAGATGCCAATGACCTCCATGGTGGTAGCTTTGTAAGACTCCATACTAAATTTAGGTAATCGTTTTGCAAGGACAACTGTGAAGCATGCATTTCACGGATAAAAATAACATGTTGCGTTTGTTTTTGCTAGTATTTCAAGAGAGACCTGTTATTACGTTTTCAACACAATTTTTAAATGGAAAATATTCTTAATTTTCATTACCTTAAAATGTGTAATTTATATATGAATTTGGAATATTTTTATCATTACGGCTAAAAATAAAAAGATAAATTTTAATTTACTTTCAAAATAAATCCTGATAAATTAAAGATTTATGACGTTTGTTATATCTTTGTTTCTATTTTATAAATAATACAGCCCGTGATAAGAATAAAACGTTGTTTTAAGGTCATTAAAAGTATTGAATTTTTTTTATTAAATTATTTGAAGTCATCTACGATACTAAATCAACCGACTATACAATAGATATTTAATTAGTTTATACAAGGACTTAGTTATCACCTCCTAACAATACTGATCAGTCAACACAGACAATATTGTGTCTACTCTATAGCGTAACCCCGTTACGGGTAAACTTTTCGATTAAAATAGAGTTTACTTGTATTTGTTTTTCTTTAAAATAAGTAGCTAAAATAATTAATCCATTGTGTTTGGTATGCACATTCCCAACAATAATTGTTTAATCATTCTTCCTTCCTCGCTGATTAGAACTGTCATTGAAAAAGTTAATTATGTGTGATTGTTTAGCAGTGGCGTAGTACCATCCCTTATAATTTACCATGCATTTGTCATTGACAACCATGTGGCAAATTATATAGTTAAAAATCTACTCAAGTAAGGTGTTTTAATTCACTAGCTGTGTGGACGTGTTTGTTAATATCTGAATATATATATCAAACTTTAAAATAATCATGGAAAATTCGTTTTTTGAAGAAATAAGATAATTATTAAAAATCGACCTCAAAACGTACTACAATGTGAAAAATAATTATTGTATTATAGTGAGTTAATAAAATTATAGTATTACAGTTCGTATAAATTTACCATAACATGGACTTCTGTATTGCCAAAGCGAACTAATTAAAGTTTTTTTTTTAATTTTTTTATTAACCTCAGTATTTCTAAAACTATAAATCGAATTATCATGATTCTCATTTATTATTGTTACAAATTAATTCGACCCTGTCGTTGGACATCTCATTCATCCAAATCGGTCCACGCACGTCGGACGGTGACATAGGAGTAGAACAATGAAAAGAAAGAAATACAAGTCGAATTGATAACCTCCTTTTTTATTTTTGAAGGTCGGTTAAAAAGTTTCTCAATGGATTATGTCATTCAACTGTCAAATATGAAACAATGACCGGCGAAAAATACCGATCGTAACGTGCTGTGAATTACACTGAAGCAGTATATAATTATCAATAATACAAACTATTTATAGAAACTTCACCCTAATGAACGATAGTTTAACGTCTTCTTTGCTTTGAAGTGTTTTAAAATGGTAGGTAGTGCATTGTGCCATGGTTTGTAAGAACTTCTCAATGAAGATGCAACACGAGTAGAATTTTTATTATGTTCAAACAATATTTGATACAGTTAGAAAATTTTGGGTTTTTAGGGGCTTAATATCAATTATTTCTAGGAGATAAGGCCATATCAAATTATAAGTTGTTTAAATTTTTCTTCTACAGTACGGCAGTGACCGCCTCCTTGGTCTAGTGGTAAGCGCGTAAGCGTTACAACCGAGAGGTCCTGGGTTCGATTCCCGGTGGAGATAAAAAAAAACTCGGTCTGGCAGGGCATAGAAGGCTGATCACCTACTTGCCCCTAAAAAGAAAAAATCGATCAGTGAAACAGATGTGAAATGCATCTGCCCCATACCCCACTAGGGGACACGGGACTTCACTTACTTACGGCAGTTTTGGATGAAAGGTAAGTTATGTATGAATCTTATTCATGTATATTTCACCTATAATAAATATCAGAGACTTTCCAAAATACAGTGGTAATCTTTTTGAAATTCAAGGGTCAGTCCCAAAAGAGTTCCCTGGTTTTTAAGAGGCTTACGGGGGAATACAGATTCATCACGCAGAGACACTTTCGAGAATTAATTGTCCATGACTCTATAATTCTATATCAGTTTCTACGCCTTAAAATTTACTGGACCTTACAAAAAAATAAAAACTAATAACCTTTTCATTGATATAACTACTCAGTGCTAGTCACTCATTGACCTTAGATATCTTAATCGTATATAATATATACAATATTTTGTAATTGTCATGATCAAACAAATTTTAGTTGCATTTATCTGTAATTTGATTTTACTTAAATTTAAAATTATAAAACATACATAACATTTTTATATAGATTTCATTGTTCATTTCATTGTTCTTTCAATAAAGAACAATGAAATTTATTAGCGTTGGCGAAATGTAAAATTGTAGAAGCGGAACAGTGACCGGTGTATTTTGGGATTTCATAACAAAGGCGGTTTTCGAGATTTTGTATGATTTCTACAAGGATTAAAACAAGTGAAATGGAAGAAAATTAAAACCCCTGACAGGTAAATTACAAATAAGCATATATCATGAATGGATGAACAAGAAGAAATATAAATTGTAGCTATAACGGTCACGTCCGCTTTCAAAATAGAAAAAACGGCATCAAAAATAATTAAGACATTTATATCTTACAAAAAACTTTATAACAAAACAAATAAATTACAAAAATAGCAAATTCTATGCATTTTTAACTACTCAATCACTTTTAGACAGATCATGTGCTCTCACTTCTATTCAACGGCTATTCTATTACATAGCTGTTTTATTGCGTCTCGTTCTCTCGCACTGATTAGTACGCGCAAAATATTTTTTTTTTATAAATAATAAAAATTTAAATATCATATAAAACTTTGCACAGAGCCACCTATTGGCCAGAGTATGTTGCGTCCATCTGTTGAACTGTATTTCGTGTTTGGGATTACCACTACATAGTATAAAACAAAGTCCCTTTTTCTTCCCCTATATCCCTTTGTATGCTTAAATCTTTAAAACTACGTAACGGATTTTGATACGGTTTTTTTAAATAGATAGAAGAGGAAGATTTTTATATATGTTTTATACCCGTGCAAAGCCGTATTATACAAACCTTTAAAGGCCACAAGCCACCATCACGTTACGACGAAATTAACGTGGGTGAAACCGCGGGGCATAGCTAGTTAAAAATGTCCATAAACATAATATTTTGATAGACAAGACAATTACTACATATTTGTTTATAAAATATAATACTTGCATACATGTACTTTTCAACTGGTAAGCAAATCGGTGAAGGACGACCTCTCTTCGGATCCCTGTACTATTTATTGTAGATACATACTTAAGTTTATTTTTTAAAGTTATACGCCATTCATATTTTATATGTTGTACAAATAACTTAAATGATAACAAATCTAACAAATACATGTCATAATGAGTGTTCTTTTTCTGTTTGAATGCAACTTACGTGTCATTTATTTTATTTCTCAGTCGAAAGTGCGATACCAACCTCACTCTTGGTTAGAAGCGGCCGCTTTCTCTCCTTGATGCACAGTGTACTATATTACTGCAGCTATTTTTAGCCATTTCTCTTCAGAATATTATAATAGAAGGTATGTACATAATCTTCTTAAAACTGGCAGAAACTGTTGAAGTTGGCGATGTGCTAATCCATTTTTATTATTAAGTAGATGATTATTTCTTTCCAAACTAGAACTTTGCAACACAACGCTTTTTGATGGATAATGCAATGGAAAAATGCAAGAATATTACATGCTATCTCTTCTAATTTAGTTAACCTCCATCTGTTGATACACTTACTAATTTTTGCCACGGTAATTGACACGGCATTGACGTCATGGCTTGTTATATGTTAAGAAATAAACCTTGCCCTGTACCTTTCAAACTACATTTGGTAAAAGCTTCTCACAAACATTGAAGTTCTTATCAATTCTTTGAACAAATATCAGAATTTGGGCAGTATTTTCATGTCATGCCTTTCATCGAGGGCTAAGGAGAACCATTCAAATTGTCGTCCCTTTTGCAAGAGTTGCTTAATACGTAAACTGCCATGACGGTCACGGTGTGTCTGCCAGTGACTTTTCCAAAATTTCATTAATTTACCGAAAATCGCCATATGTTTTTTTTACAGTCATAGGAAGCAAATATGCAAAAGTACACAGCAAAAGTGAAGAAGTCCGAATTGTATTTTTATCTTTGAATGTCAACTGACGGACACCAGTGTCCGTCACGGCCCCAGCGTAAGTCACCCAGTTTTCCATTCGCAGGAGCCGCGCGGGTTACAGTGTCGGGTCATTTTTTAACTACATTCATATTATTTTTATTGGTACAAAAACAAAGTTTTTGTTTAAGTAAATCGTGATACCCGCTTTTAAAGCTTGTTTTATTTTTAAGAATTACGAGTCAGACCTAAAAATATTTTAGTAACTGCAATCTCAATATTTTGTGTTTTTTTGTAATTGCCTAATAAAAAACTTCTTTGAATAAACGTGAATGAACTAAATAAATACAAGTCACGACTTTTTTATTTGTTTTTTTTTTATAGTATTTTCATGAAAACATTATAGGAAGAGCAATTAAAAATTAAAGTTATAATATAATCATGAAAAAGTATGACAAAAATAATTCAAAGCTACTGAACCCATTACGATAATTAGAGCCTGCACTTGTCGAGCATCCATTTTTTTATTACTTTTGTTTATTGAGACAATTTTAATAGGAATACTGCTTATTTTCTAGGCAATAGCTAGTAGTTTGTCTATTGGAGCTGACAAGAACAATTTCGAAAAGTATTTTACTTTTTGGTCTATAATTTCAAAGTTTTTTTGAAATCTTGCGGGCCATGCTGCCTGGATATTCTACGGGGCCGCGCGGATCACCGTTTATATTGAAAACACTTGTAACTGTGCCCGTCGGCTCTCTAAACACATCTAATTGTATCGGAGTAGTGTGGCACCGCCTTTCAAAAAACAACATGAAAGTTTTATGCCCTTGTAGAATTTTAGATGAATTTTATTTATCAACACTATTTACGTCTTTTATTTATAGTAAATTCATTTATAATACAAAATTTATTTTTTACTTTTCAGTGCGTTTTGAGGTCCGTTTTATTTTTTTGTTTAAAATTAATTTATATAGTAAGCAAGTGAACGCACATTGTGATTTCCCGTAGGAACTCAGTTACTATATTCTCTCTATCTCTAGAATTATTTCATCTACCTTATTGATTTCACTATCATATATGACCCCTTTAATGATTTATAAAATGTCAAATGTCAAATGTATAAGACATCGATATAAACTGATATTACATCGAGCTATAGAGATCTAAACTGGACGCGTAAACAACAACGTATGACATGTTTTTCTCTGTTGACAAGTTTTGCTCCATAACATCAAATATATGGCTTAGATTTTCATAAAATTCCGTCAAAAGCTTGAAAATATGAGTTTTAATAAAATGAATTTATTATAATTAGTATATATTTAATATAACATGGACATCTCTATTGCTAAAGCGAACTAATTGAAGATTTTTAAATTTTTTATTTTATAACCTCAATATCTCTAAAACTATCAATCAAATTATTTTGATTCTTATTTTCTCTTATTGCAAATTTAATACTTAATCGAATAACATCTAATTCATCGATAAGGATTCATAAATCATAGAGTTATAAGCAAATAAGCACGACATGGTCGCGCGGAATTCAGCGATTTCTCGTCCGATTGTGAAACTATTC
The DNA here is from genome assembly GCA_912999735.1 of Aporia crataegi. Taxonomy (NCBI): domain Eukaryota; kingdom Metazoa; phylum Arthropoda; class Insecta; order Lepidoptera; family Pieridae; genus Aporia; species Aporia crataegi. The sequence goes on from OU538742.1 coordinate 3,876,637, forward strand.
TTTCAATATGCTGAAAACTATTAATCGTAAAAATTCTAAAAAAAAATGGGACCACTTTTGTTACCTTGTCGTTTGACACCTCACTCATCCAAATCGGTCTACAGATGGCGACGTCCGAGCGGAACATCGGAAAAAAAAAATACACGTCGAATTGATAACCTACTTTTTGGTTTTTTTGAAGGTCGGTTAAAAATATTGCCCTATCAGGTAATTTAGTACTTGGTAATAAATACGTAGGTACTTACAAAATGTTATTAAATTTTATTCTTGTTGTGAACATGTTCGTTACCGGTTTAGTACTAATCAGTGCCGTAATTTTATTTCTTATTTACTTAAATGGTAAATATAATGAAATTTACTGGAAACGACGAAAGGTAACCTTTTATCCTAGAAACAAGGTAACTGGAGTTTTTTGGGACTTTATTATAAATGATGTAGCCCTATTTGAAGGTTTTTTCAAGGTGTATAACAAATATCGGAATGAGCCAGCGGTTGGAATTGGTTCGTTTCTAACACCAACATTATATATTATTGATCTAGTTAATATTCAACATGTGTTGTCGTCTGATTTTAACTCTTTCAATCATCGAGGACTGGAAATGAACGAGAGTGATCTTCTCGCCGATAATATTCTTTTTATGAATGGTAATCGATGGAAACTGATGCGGCAGAATATGACACCACTATTTACTTCATCGAAGTTAAAGGCTATGTATTATATTATTGATAAATGTGCCATAGATTTTATAAAGGAACTAAAGAGTAAACCACAACTTTTAAAGTCGAATACCTTCGACGTTCTTTCAACGTTCTGTAGTGCTGCGATAGCAGGAGCTGTATTTGGAGTAAGCTCAGAGTCGATCTTTGATTCTCCATTACTTGAGATGGCACGAAAAGTTTTTCAACCCACTTTTGACACAAATATCAAGTTTGCAATTGGACATTTAAGTGCATCTTTATTCAAAGTCTTGAATTTAAAAATTTTCAAAGAGCACGAAAAAGATTTTATTAGTGCCATAAAACAAATATTGAGAGAGCGAGAACAAGAAAGTATTAAGAAACATGACTTTGCTGATTTGTGTATTCAAATTCAAAATTCTGGAAATATGATTGATAAAACTACTGGATTAGAATTAAAACCAACTGATGAGCTTTTGGCTGCACAAGCTTTCTTTTTCTTTGTTGCTGGTGTGGAGCCCACGACGAGTGCAATATTTTCAACTCTTGTTGAATTAGGACGCCATCCAGAATATTTAGAAAGGGTTCATAATGAAATTGACGAAAGTTTTCTTTTACATAATAACAACATTACTTATGATGTTGTTAATGAAATGAAATTCCTTGATATGGCCTTGAGCGAAGCGATGCGCCTGCATCCTCCTATAGGCTTCTCAACAAGACTGTGTGTGAAGGATACAGTCCTTCCGGTTGGCAATATAAAGATAGATAAAGGCACCAAAATTGTGACACCCATTTTCGAAATACATCACGATGAAAGATATTATCCAGATCCTGTAGTATATAAACCTGAAAGGTTTTCTCCGGAAAATAAGCATAACATTGCTGATACAACATATGCGCCATTTGGGAGAGGTAACAGAATATGCGTGGGCATGAGATATGCCACTCTTCAAGCAAAGGCTGGCTTAATCCATTTACTGCGCCACTTTTCGGTGAAAACTAAAATTCACGAGGGAGGAATCAGGTACAAAAAAGTACAGTTACAAGTGCGACTTTTTAATGTTGATGTCGAATTGATACCAAGACAGAATATTGAAATGAAATTCTAAACTATACTTATATATTGAGATATATTAATGCAGAATTTGTAGTATGATAAAATACTGTCACGTTTACTAGATAATATTATTTAAATAAAAGAGGTAGATACTTGGTTTTTAAGCCGATACTTTAATTAGAATAAATAATAAACGTTAAAGTAATAATTATTCTTGATCTTTTCGCATCGTAAAAAACATTATCTCACAATTAATATAGAAACTTTGTCCATTTACAAATAAAACTTTATTTACCATCAAGATTTTTTAAAAGTACATATCGACTATAAGTACTGTTGGATTATTCCATAGTTGCCGTTGTTATGAAGGCCTTCTGACCGCTGTTTGAAGTATTCTGCCACGTTCCCACTCATGCTGCCATACGGGATTCCTCCTAAGTTTAATAATATTAGTATATTGAATAGTTTTCTCTCTATTTCTAGGACCCTCATCCACAATATAATCTTCTTCAATCCATAATATAATACAGTCCAGATCAGTAAATCCAAACAAGGGTAAACAATTACAAAAATTTTATGCTACAGGCATTTGCTCGTAAAAATGTAAAAGGCGTTCAGTTATATTTATATAGAGAAGTTAGGAAATTCAGTTCAGAAAAATCAATTAGTTATTGGTATTTTGTTGAAACGATGTGTGTGATTTTATCTAAATTAAATTATTTAACAACACATCCACAAATCTTCTTAAATACATAAATAAAATAATATAACTACTGAGCAAAGCGACAATAAAAATACTTAATATAATTTGATTTGATTTAGTAAATAATTATCGTGTTTAAACGAATGATACTCAACGTCCATTAAGACCTGGCGCCCGCGTGCATCACATAAGCACAAAGTTTATTTGGCTAGATAAATTTAAAAATAAACACGGATTTTTCACGGCGCAGTCAAAATAATGCAAACTATAAAACATTTATACATAACGTAAAAGTAACATATATAGTCATGGTCATTAATTTTTGCTCGTGGTTAAAATCAACCTTCATTCGCACAGATTTAGGATACAATGTAACTTAAAAGTAGTCTCTCTTTAAAATTGTCATTTATAAATCTCATTAAAACTGGTTCAGTTTTATTAAGGACAGATAAACTCTCGTACTCATGTTAATAGGAAAATGATATTTAAATTTTAAAGCAATCTTACCATATGAGATGCCAGGCGCAGGTAGAGGAAATTGGCCACCACTATCTGCTCTAGGTGCAGCCAAAGTAAGCGCCAAGAAGCAACATAGAAATACTGCAATCTGAAGTTTTTTAACGACGAATTAATGTTTAGAATTTAACACTATATTAAAAGGTACGATAGGCTAAATGCCTAAGAAAGATGTCATGAAACAAATACACCTACTGCCTTGTTCATCATTACATTGAAAAGTCGTTTGTTTCAAATTTTTGCAGTATGGTCACCTTGGTATTGTGGATTGTCGGTGATTTTTGGTGAGATAATTGTTATTTATTTATAAATTATTAAATTAAATGATTTAAATATTTCTAGGTATTATTGTTTTTGTTTAATTTTAGTTAATTAACTAAGGATTATATTACATGTTGGTAATGAAAGACTGAACTGACTCTTGGTATTTAAATCAGGAAGTGGTATGAAGGTTATAATTGCACCTTGCAGACATTCAGAGGTTATAAGCTTGTCATGACCTAGACTGTTAATTGCATAACCTTTAAATATATGTAAATACATACTTATTTATCGTTACTATATGTACCGCTTCCATTGCTAAGTGGATATATTCCATATTTAATGCATGCACCGCCGGAGATCCTGCATTCAAATCTCAGGGAAAATATATGCACATAATATGCTCTATTTAATGTTGATTTTCTCTTGATTTAACAGATCCTATGGATTTACTAGCTTCTCATTCATTAAAAAAACAAACATAAAAATAGTATCAAAAAATATACACACAATGAAAACACAATACATTTAGTATGTACAACTGTCACCCTTAAAAGCATACACTTTAAACTCACATTATCATCCTCACAATATCACAAGAAAAATATTTAAAAGTAGATTAAACCTTTTTATAAGTAGATTAGTATATCAAAAAGATACACACCTGCCGAATCGTTGACATTGTGAAAACTACGCGCGTTCGCAGTTACATTCTCTGTTTATATTGACTATTGAGATGCGGCCGTCAAAACCTTAGGCTGTTTAACAACTATGTGTTGGGAAAGTAAATCAATGTTTAATAATTAAATAAATGGTAAGGAATTAAGGCTTCTTATCTACAGCTTCCTTTTTCGTTAAGTTCAATATAGCTGATTGACTAGATAAGCTGATGCCTATAATACAATTCAATTCCATAATTCAAGAGTAAGTCTTGTATGTATGTGTATATTGTGTTTCATTCAAACAGTATTGTGTATAATGTTATTTTAATTACTTTAATGTATTTTAATGTATTTATATAAAATAAATTAATTTTAAATAAAAGAGAATGTAATGATATTATAATGATAAAATAGCGGACTTGCCAGGGGACAATATAGAGAATCTCATTGTGACTAGAAATATGGTAGGAATAATATCGAGAGATCGAAGCCCGAAGAGATGGTCTTCTCAGGTTGCTGAACACTTTGGCTCTAAATCTAGTGTAGCCATCCATGTAGCCACTGATCGGCATAAATGGCGGAGAATTGTTCACAAAGTGATTAGTTGGGAACATCACGATGCTCAGCAGTGAGCAAGCAATTGGAGGAGGAGGACTGATATCTATAATCAATATTTAACGAAAGATAAAATAAAAAAAGATAAAATAAATGTCGTCAACAAAAAATGCTCGGTCTAACATATTGTCATCTATATCGTATTCATATAAGGTTAGATACAACCTTGGCACTCATTTATCAATACCGTTCAGAACAAGATCTTTGGTGTGATTATTTAAGGTAACCTATTATACGTTAGTATAGCGTCATATTTAACAAAGCTCAAATAATATGCAATTATTAAAAGTTATAAAAAGAAGGTGGTGAGGTTTGGCCTAACATAATGTGGTCCTAAATAAATTTTAAACAAAAAAATAAAACCGACCTCAAAACGCACTGAAAAGTAAAAAATAAATTTTGTATTATAAATGTACTTACTATGAATAAAAGACGTAAATAGTGTTGATAAATAAAATTCATGTAAAATTCTACAAGGGCATAAAACTGTCATGTTGCTATTTGAAACGCGGCGCCAAGCCATTTAATTTTTTTTTTTTATTAAAGTCCAGGAATATTCATTCAGTCTTTTTATTCATATATTTGGCACCGCCTCAATCAGTGACAGTATTAAGTCATTCGCCCAATCACTATCCACCCTACTAGACCAAATACAATCTACAAATTAAATCATACTACAGTGAATTGCGACTGTGGTGCCATCTGACTAAAATGACTTGCCATTAATAATTTAATTTTTTTACGCCTACTATTTAACAATGAGCAATGTTAAATATGGTAAAGTAGCAGATTTAATCAGGACTACGTAAAAGGCGTATTAATTTTGATACTTAAATAGGTAAGGTAAATTTTCTAAAAATTATTGATAAATTTATGCAAGAATAGATATGTACATTATCTAAATATGCAATATTTGGATTTCTAGAAACGTGTTTTAAACGCTTTCAACTAAGGTTTGTGGGTCGGTATGAATTCGTTTCGGTTGCATTATTTCACCTAAGTAAATATAAATGTCTAAATGCAAAACGTTTTTAAGTGCAAAACTTGATAACTGCGGCAAGAGATGATGATACCTCTAGTTGTCAATTGTAGAGAGGGTATGGCGATGCCAAAGGTATTTTTTTTTAATATCAAAAAAGGTTTCGAACTTTTTTATTGTAGGATATGGTGACGGCGAGCCGCGGTGCACATGTCCGATTGTGCGCTTCGCCCCTATTTGACGGCTGTTACACTCTGCCAAGAAAAAAAGAGAGAATGGTCTGGCTTTTATAATTTTAGTTTTATTAATGTTTTTCAATTAAAAATAATATATCAGTCCTGTAAATACATATTGTGTAAATAAAATTAGTTAATTTTTAGTTAACATCGATTTAAACAATGAATCGAAGAAATATAAATGACTGAATCATACAAAAGAATATAGCATAGGTATATAGCATATAACCTACCTACTTCATTGAATTTATGTGCACACAGTAGAAAGTATTTCAAATTTTGTACTAAGTCCTAAAATAGTCATTCTTTGTAATAATTGGAATATATTTGCCACATTATGCCATATTAATTACTACAATTATTAGTATTTTAGCAAAAAAAAGGTAGGGCTCGTAATAGACTACCAATTACTACCACGCCGTGTCTCGACTAAATTTTATAATACCAAGTAGTATTTTTATAGTAGAAGTTTGCGATTATTATCAATATAATTCGAAAATACGGCCGCCTGGGTAAATAATCTATGCACTATTTATAATTTTATATTTTATACTTTTCATAAGTTTTACGCGGTTTTAAAATGTATGACCATATCTCATCTACTTCAATAAATATTCAGTTTCATCATAGTTTTTTTGGGCTGGTATTAATCTTAACAAAAAATAAAATATATTTTATTTCACAAGTTAATTAAAAACTTCTGATGTAACCTAATTATTTAATGCTACGCTGTAGAATAATAAACTTCGTATAATTTGTCAACATTCCTAGATGCAAACAATTATGGTTTCGAAACGAAATAGAAAAACATTCAATGCAAGTGAAGCATGAAATTAGCTTAAATAACTAATATTGTATCATAGATATTACAACATTTCATATACAATAATAGGTATTACTGAATAAAACACTTAAGTTTAATAACACAAGCATGAAGAAAAACCAAACTACAATTTTGAAACGAATGTCGGAGTTATCCGAGTTTAGTTTTTTTTACGTCTATCTCTTTGGTAGATTCTTTACTAGGTAAGCTAACAATAGGATTTTTAATGTAATGCAGTTATTATGTAATAATAGCCCAGGAGATCGAGCTGAAAAAGGCCAATTCTTTATTCTTTAAGATACCATTCAATCGTTCTTGCGTATTAAGTAAACTCAATTTCATACTATTATAATATTAAATTAGGATAATCGACCTATCCTAAATAATATAACAAATAAATAGAAGTTTATTTTAAAGATATTGTGTGAATTCCAATAACCCGTAGTGAAGCATAGGGCACGTACATTTCTGTATCTGTTTCACTGATACAGCAAGCAAGTAGGTGATCAGACTTCTGTGCCTACCCAATCGAAAAGTCATTTATTTCCCCGGGATTCGAACCCAGGACCTCCGGCGCAACACGCAGACGTGTAAACCACTAAGCCACTAAGGAAGTTTTTTAGTATGTTATTATAAGAATAACTGTTAAAGGCTTAGACAAATTACATCACTGTATTGTAAAATACGATTGCCACGTTACATAAAGAGGGCAGTGCAACACTGCAATTGCAAATACCTTTAAATGGACCACCTTGAATTATTAGCAATTAATACTGTGCAAGGCCACATTCTCCATGGTTTATGAATTTATTATAATCTGAAAAAATAAAAAATTGGCAAATTTTTTACAAAAATAGAAAGTTTTCAGTCTGTATGAAAAGTGGACAAAAATCCCCAAAGATCTGATTGCCTAACAGAAATAACTTTTCCAAAAGTTTTTTCTAGAGTAAATTTAATCGGGATCAATGGAATATGACGATATGACGGCCACGGTCTTTTCACCGTAATGTTACTTCGTAGTATTTTCGTAAAATGTTCATTATTATTTTGTAAATAAATAAAAATATTTTATGCGAATGACGATAAATATTCTTATATATATTCTTTAAAACATTAGTTTTAGAAATTGTATTGTATGTAGGTACTTTTTAAACTTACCTTTTTTAGGAGACGTAGATGATATACCTACATAGATGTAATTAAAATGTGGCTATCCAAATGCTTTGAATTAATATATGATATTAATATTTGCTTCACTCGTATTGTAGGCAATAAAACAGTAAATTACTGAAATCCCGTACTTCTAAATGAGCGTTTATCATAGCTTCGTTAACGATTACAAGCTATGTCTAAAATTGAGCTTAAGTAATAAGCTTAAGAAATAAGAGACTGTTTCTGGAAATTGAGTTGAAACAGATTATAACAATTATTGTAGACGCATGAACAAGAAGTTTAGACATTGATAAATTTAACAATTGGTCAAATCTTAACTTTAATTACAAACTTATTTCATTCTTTCTCGATGAAATTATTACAATAACTATTTCGACAGTCTTATTGCTGAGCCATTTCATTCATTATAGAATACCATAAATATTTTCTCAATAAATATTGTATCACTTTACTGGTTTCATAATTGCAATCGGTGAGAAATATAACCTGACTTAAACTTAGAAACATAGATTTAAATGGCAAAATAATGTCATTTATTACCTTAGAGTAATCTCTAAGGTAATAAATGACATTAAATTTAAACTCTATGTGAAAAATTGTATGGTGTGTAATTCGATTACTAAACTGAATATAATATCCGTATTCAATGACGATTGGTTGTATCCCAACAAAGTAATATTGTAGAACAAAGTCGTCCGCCGCGTATGTCTTTCGATAAACTTATAAACTACTAAGTGCATTATTATGCAAGTTTAGACTATTAGATAGTGTTTTCATCAGTAATGTTTCGGTATATAATTTTTTATAATTTTGTGTAAAGTGGTTGAAAAATGATGACGAATGTTTTATGTCGGGAAAAGTTAAACCACCTGGAAGCTTTCATCGAAAACGCTACCTACCCTTTGAGATATAACAAAACAATGCATAGTGAGATATTTCTCTTTTATAGATCAACAAAAAAGTAATAGCTTACTATACCAATTCTATTTTTTATTGGCGGTACGAAGTTCGGCGAGTCAGCAGTCAGCTAGGAAAATATAATGGAAATAAATATGATATTTAAAAGGATATCGTTTCTAAAGAAGTAGATTATTAATATGTAACAAAACTCGATATTAAGGTGTGGCTGATTTATTTATAAGTCGACCATAAGTTTACTAGTTAAAGTGCAACTAGATCAAGATAAATTTAGTTTCAAAACATACTTTACAACTCGGAGTTTGCCCCGTATTTGCAAAGGTTTTAATTTTTTATTAAGTTTTCTGCTAATATTAAACAAAATTATACTAATCAAATCAAATCATAGAGGAGTTCCCTGGTGGGACGCACGTCGGACCTTCAGGTCCTTTTGTACTTACCGCAAAAATTATATTAACTTAACGTAAATTCTAAAATGGTGGTCAAAAAATAAAATAAAAGTAAATTCAAAAATTAAATATTATTTATTTTAAAATGATTAAAATCTCCTTCTTAGATATTTCAATCTACAAATATAACTTACCTAGTTACGATTTTAATATTTATCTAGAATAATGAATGCCTCAGAATTAATTTCTAATAGAAACAGGTCGATGGCACAATGGCCTGTCCACTTTCTTATTTCATATTTTATTCAATTTCTATTCAATTCAATTCATTCTATTCAAAAACTTCGAATTATATCTAAATTCTGGGTTTTATATCTACAACTGCATAATTTTTTCACTTGATAGCTAGTTCTTAGCTGTTTCCAATTCAATTTAGTAAATTTATCAAATTCTCAATATACATATTTGTATATTGGGATCCTTAGCGAATAAATCTTTAACGTAGATTAATTCTAAAAAAAAGATAATTGACATAAATGCACTTTAATCGTAAAAAATGAGGCAATAAAGGCATTATGCTAGGTTATAGCTGTTTCCATAGCCTAGTTAATTTCATATTATAACTTTTTTATGTCTTATAATTTATGTGTAAACAAATACAATGAACTTAGGATTCATAGGTTTTGAATCCCGGATGAACCAGGGAGAAAAATGATTTGGAAGTCTATAAAGTCTTTTCTTGCGTTTTAAGAAAAACAAACGTAGAAATAGATCTGCATGCCACATTAAGAAAAAATAATTAAGATAATATAAAAGAGACTATGCTCAAGTTGCCCAATCTAGAGATTAACTCACAAAGGGATAAGTGGGTCACAGAACCGGGTGCCTACTATCGAAAGTGCCCAAACCTTTCACACAAGCGCGACGTTCGCTGTCTTTGTCCAACAAATATAACACTATCATTTCGTTAAACTCATTATGTACAAGCCTTCTTTGCTCAACTTTACTGTAATTTAAGGCATAAAATTAAAGCGTATTTTGGGAATTCAATACGATGAAAATGATACGATAAAAATTTTAATGGAGTTTTAAAGAATTATTTCAGAAATAAATATCACATGACACATGTATACAATGTTTTGTGATTTTCTTTGTTACTCACATCCTAAAACAAGTCTATTTGTTTTTTTTTTTCAAACAAATCATCAAATCTACATAATACACAAGTATGTTTAACTAAACAATTTTCTGATTTGAATCTTAGGTAGAAAGACTTAAGATAAACTACCAGTTTATTTTTTATTAGTTAATCGCTTTTTCTTTCAGCTTAGACTTAAATTAGTTCAACAAATCGAACGGATTGCAATCGTTCCGCGACGCTTGACCGAGACGATAAATACTGTGATCAGACGCTGGAACGGGCTAGTCGATCGCTGTGCCGTGCCCTGCCTCTTCGTGATGTAAACAATGCACATTGCTATCGCGATCTTAGTACTTCAGTGTACGGTCGGTATTAGCATCAAAGTACCTGTGACCTGGGACCATGACAGTGAAGTGAAACCAGTGACCCACGACAAACGCAATGAATATTTTCACTATACAGCGAATAAACCGCAATTTGCAGTTGAAGTTGCTCATTTCCATGATGTCAAGTCACCAGAAAAGCATTATGAATCGTATGCAATAAATCCATATACGGGACTGAATAAACCACAATTTGGAAAACATGAAATCCTTAATAGTGCTCACCAAAATTATAAACCATATCAAGAATATGTGAAAAAAGATATTGGAATTGTCAAGCCAGTTTCAAGTTACTATGAAGTATATCATCCCTATCAAGCGGAAGTACCCGCCCTTCAATCTATTTACAGAGATCCTATATTAAGTAAAATAAGGAATGATGTATTGGATTCAAAAAATCGGCTACAGCAATATGAGCATGATGCTGGAGAAGCTGATATACAAAAAGATGAATATTTGGAACATCCAAATGCAATTGATAAAAAGAAAGTACCACATAATTATAATAAACCAACCCCATATGAAATTCATAAGCCACTTAGACGACCCATTTATTATCAACGAATACCTATTAGTAATAATCGAGAGTATTTCTTAAACCAGAAACTAAGGCATCCTTGGAACCAAAATGTTAAGGTAACACCAATGCATTATCGCCCATTAAAACATCACTTGCATCAATTACGACAGCAACACTCACTTACATATGATGATGAGAAAAACGAATATCCTCAAATAATTTCCCCGGAGCAGTACGCTGAAAAACCTGAGGGTTATGATATATTTGAAAAAGGGGAAGAGAAGTACAAACAAATTCGGAATGGATTTGATGAGGCCGTCAATAAGGCTATACTTGAAAACCGACCAATGACAAACGATAATTTAGAATTACAGAAACAAGACTATAAATCTAATATGGAAGACGATGAAAGCGAAGATTTTATTCCAATAAAGAACTATGCTCAAGTTCGGAAAACAGCTACATTTAAGCATGTACCAAAGTCAGCTGCTTTTCAAGATGCACAAAATTTTGAAGAAATACAAAATGCTCCAAGATTGAGAGAAGCCATAAAGAGTAGTAAAAATCAAGTTGTTTATTCTGAAGAAGGTTATGAGGACTCTGCTTATGATCATGCTGGTGAACGAAAACATGCATCGGACCATGAAGGACATGGTGGATTTTTAACTGAAGATGAAGCAAGCAGAGGTAAATATAAAATTCCAACTATTGATATCAATTTTACTGATAAGGACAAGTCTAGTTCAGGTGATCAAATATCACATGGTGAAACATTCAAAGATGAACGTACGGAAGATCTTGATGAAAATAATTCTGAAGATTATGAAGAAACCGAAAATGATTATACAGATAAATCAGATACACAAGACAACGATGGTGAAAATTTTGATTACAGACATAAACGTAATAGCAATGAAACTCATTTAAAAAATGAAACAATATTAGATCACGGTGTACATAAAAGAGAAGTGAAATCAAACGCGTCAAGTGCAAATAAAATCAGAAATACGACAACCCTTGGTGAAAACCATATAAATAAATATCCATACTATTTTAAAAATGCTAAAGTTCTTCATATAAATTCTCCTTTGCGTTATTCTGAAAACCTAAATCTCATTCCAAAGAAAACAATAGATGACAGTGCATTTTACAATTCAAGATTAGATCTTAACTGTTCTGAAGTTGAGACAGAATTTAATCCAGTTCCAGATAAATTTAATAATGATGAAGTTTCTCAAGACAGCAAGGAAGAAGATTATGATGATAATGAAAAAGGTGAGGCGGAATTCAAAAATTTTAAGAACAAGCAACGTCTTAGAGGACTCGGAGATAAAATTGACTGCCTAAAGATTAAATACTTTGGAAAAGAACCATTGGATAGCCCATTTTTCTCTGAAGATTTAATTAAAGATCCACCACCTTTACTACAAATTAATTCAAGTGTATTTTCTACAGATAAAAACGCTATTTCAAATCAACGTCAATCTAATAAAAATGATTATTTGAAAAGTGACACAAATAAATTACTAAACAATATACATTATAACAATAATTTCTCATATTTATCAGTGCCTAACTTATTAATAAATAATACAAAAATATATCAAAATAACCTAAACCCCTCATTGATCAGAAAAAAGAGAGGAATAACATTTATGTATGAACCATACAAAGTCATAAAAGAAAATCAAATATCAGATTCAAAAAAGATCACAACCTCATCCAACATAAGCCCTTTAATAAGAAAACTCCAGACCAGGCAAATTATTGATAATACGTCTGATAATAATCAAAGATATTATAAAGATATTGGTAAAAATGACAGACCATTTAATTTAAATGAACAAGATATCGTCGACATCAGTATAGATCAACGGAGAGGAGAACCGCGTTATGAAATAGATTTGAAAAATCATCGTTCTCAGTACACTCCTGTCGAAAATAAAACTTCAATGTCTTTAGAAGACTATAAAGCTAAAACTGGCATTGAAAAAGATAAAAATAAACATGTTTTCCAATCAACGGCCAACAAACAACAAAAAAATGAAGCCAAATACTATCCACGAACTATAACTACTCAAAACATTGCAGCTAGTAACATTGTTTCAAAAATGATTCAGTCAACGACAAAAAAACCTCAAGATGAAGAAAGAGAAGATTTCGATGAAGATGAAGATGAAGATTACGAAGAATATGAAGATGAATCTGATGAAAAACCTGATGGCAAAGAATTTATTGAAACAACAACAAGTACTTCCAGTACTTTAAATAAACCGTCCATGAAAAAAAGAATCCACCTAGCACCTACAACTAAAACACTGGCTCAAAACCCTAATTCGGTGAAACTCCAACTTATTACTCGGTTCCAGACAACAACTACAGATACATCACCAACAGTTCAAAAGCAACCTGAATACATAGAAGAAATTGTGGAGACACCAAGATATAGAGAAAAGAAAAGGAAAACGACCAAAAGTACCCTTGTTACGGACACTGAGAGCTATGGAGATGATATTGATGATATGAGAGAAAAAGAAATTGATTCAATGATTGGCGTTAAGCAAGATATGGATGAATATATGCCTTTTTATGAAAAGGAAAACAAGCAAAGTAAAATTAGTAAAAACAGAAATAAAAACAATTATCATGAGGAAATAGATGATCATAAAGAAGAAGACGATGATGACGAGGATGAAAGTGAAGAAATAGATGATGATGATTATGATGATGATGATGAGGATGACGATAATGAATCTGGAGGAAAAATTGAAAGGATTCAACAAAAGATTCAACATCAAAATAAAGAAGAGTCATCTGAAAGCAGAGAGAAATTTGAAATAACAACATCTGAACCAACGAAAAGAACTCTTATTAAAACTACTGAACCGACTTCGACAACAGAAGTTTTACACGAAAACTTAAAACCAATTGTTTTTCATAAAAAAATTGAAATTCATAAAGATTTGCCTATCAACAAATCTTCACCACATGTGACGCGTTTTAAGGAAGATATTAAAGAAATTGAAATTATAAAGGAATTAGATAGCCCACGATCGGAAAAAACTAGCAATTCTAGTTCATTGAATCTTTATAAAGATGAAAATTTAGCCCAAGAAATAAATAATTTAGGTGATATTGATGTATTTATTGATGGCATAAATTTAGAAAATGGCCCTAAACATGGTGGTAATTACAGAAGTATTACATCGAAAGATTTGGAGCAAGAAAATACAGGAAGTGACGTAGAAACTTCCCAAACTGAAGCGAAAAAAATTATTGAACACAAAACATCTACGACAAGAAGACCAAAATTGAGAAGTGATATCATTCGATCAAGAAACCAGAAATATCAGAATATGGAACAAAATAAACCAGAAAAAGATGTTATTGCATCTAAAACTTCAAGAAGACCACAGAATATAAATCTTAGACAAAGTAAAAATAGATCCACGAGTGACAGAAGTGCAAAATTAATAGAACTGCAAGATGACGATTTTAGCAATGGCGATGTAGATAATTTCAGTGGGTACGGCGGAAACTCTAAAACGTATAATTCAAGAAATTATAATAAACCAATGCATGGAGGGAATTACAGAAGTGAAAAACTCACCGATACTCAAGAAATAACTACTGAAAAAAGCTCTACTAGAAGAAATAGGAATAAAAAAACAGAAGCAGAAGTATTAAGTGCTTATGCAAAAGCTGTGTCTGAAATAACAACAACACCTGCTTTCATTTTAGACCCAAGCAAAAGAATGTATTACTATGTAGAGTAGTAGGTTGTTAAAAGATTTTTTATCCCTTCGTGCCAAAATCGTTTTTATGCTTATAACAACCATAATGTTTTTATAAAAGCTAATATTTACATGATTTCTGTGATGTAATGATTATTTAGTTATAAATAAATGTATAATAATATACTATTTATGTATTAATTATAATGTAGTTTAAGTATTACTATAAAATAAGATAATGTAAAATAATATTTGTATACTTTTATTAAAGAACTTATTTAAATAAAATAGCAGGTTTCAATTAAATTTATATCATCGTAAATTACTTATTTTAGACACGTGAATATGTTTTACATACTACTTTATTTTTTATGATAGAATTATTATTTAATTTCTCATTCTCTTATTAAAAGAAACTATGTAATTTCTGAAATATTTTATTGCATTGGCAAGTTTCATTTAACATAATAGAGTATTTTACTTAATATATCTACATCCTTACCTAAAAACTTAATATTTTCTATTACAATATGTCGTGTAAAATAATTTTAAATAAATAATTTTATTAATTTGGTTTCGTTGTCGTTGATGATTATTCTTTGACAGTAAAGATATATCACCTGAAAATAATTACTATCTTAACTAATTTAATATTAAACAATTATGAAATCATTTCAATGCTTCCTTCGATCAATAGGCGTGTGGCTAATAGGCTTCCATTCTGATTCTGATGACTGAACATATGAATCTAGGTTATCTTCTCTATCTATTGAATCACTGTCTTTTTCTGCTTCACCAAAGAAATCTATTATTGGGTGATAATTATAATTTATTTTCTTACTACTCTCATCATCATTTTGTTCAAGAGGAGTATAAATATTATCTCTTGTTGCTGGAAGTTTTGAAGCAATTTTAGGTCGAGTAATAACATGATTTACAACTTTATTAACTTGTGGTTCATCAATATCATCATTAGTATCTTCTAGTGTTTCGAAATCTTCACTTTGGAATGCACCTATAGCGGATGTACCCGATGACATTAAGTCATCTGGAATACTGGAAATTTTCTTTCTTATCGGTCTTCGGCTTGGTCTAGGACCTCTTTGGAAATGATCACTCAGTTTGTATTTAGTATCTTTTGAAAAAGAAAATGTTGTAGCTGCCGAAGGTGTAGGTGGCTCCAGAAAGCTTGGCAAAGTCACTGAATCTAATGCTATATTATTGGAAGGGCTTGCAATTCCAGAAGGGTTTCTTGGTACTGGTCTTTTAATGTTACGAATTGTGCTTGCTTGATTGAAAGTGTCTGGGAAATAAAAATTACCATATGAATCTGTCGCGCTAGAACCTTTTATGTTATCAAAATCCTCGTTTAACTTAGAATTAGAGAATGATGAACTTTGAACTGAATTGTCAGCAAACGGTGAAAAAGTGTCAATCGGTCTGCTGAAGCCAAAGATAGGTGATTTGTTTACTGTTGGCCTTTGTATCGATGGTTGGACGTCTTCTAAGGCTCGATTCCCTTGTTCCGAGGAAAGGTCCTCGCCGGGAAAGTGCTCAGAGGATGTTTCGTGAACCCTTTGACCGACAGGTGGAAACGATACACTATAACCTTCAATATGACAAGAGCAGCAAGTTGGGACCTGTAAAACCATGTTGTAATTTAATAATTATTTTTAAATTTAATTTAATTAATTTTTATAATTATTCAGTATTAAATTTTACGATTTCTGAAGTATTTAGGTAAAATTTACTACTATTATCATATTAAAAAATATGAAATTAATTGTATTTATTGACAGAACATATTAATATTTTTTTAATTTAGATTACCTACCTTAAGAATTCTGTCTGTCAAAACAGCATAGAACGAAGCGTGATTGGAGTTAAAAGAAGGGACAAAGTGAGATTGGACAAAATAAAAGCTAAAGTAAAATTTAAGAATGTAAATACAGTTTATAAACAACTAAAATGGAGGTGGACCGGAAACATGATAAGAGATAAAAAGGAGAAATGAACTAAACTTTTAACTGAACGGTACCCCAGAGAAAGTAAAAGAAATCGAAGCAGACAGATTAAAAGATGGGAGGATGACGTTAAAAAGTAGCTGGCCCAGCATGGACTCAAGTTGCGAAGGATAGAGAAAGATGGAAGTCTTTAGAGGAGGCCTTTGTTGAAGGACAAGTTGTATCGGATAAACCTGTTGCCGATTAATTAATTTCTTATATTAATTAAATATTTAGTTTAAAATATTACTGTTTATACTTTACAGAAATAAAGGCTTATTTTATTTTTATTTATTTTATTTACCTACCTTAAAAATATCCATGTGCAATCCATTTTGTTGATCCCATGTTAACAGTCTGTGGTAGTTGTAAACTTGAACACATTTGGATTTAAAGTTGTCTGTGAGATAAGTACAGGGTTCTTTTGGTTTTCTGAAATGACATTAAAATACAATTTAATATGATAAAAGAAAAGGAACAACAGTATTGAAAATGTGAACGATTTTGGTATATATTTTACTATCACAAATTTTTTAAATTAAATATTTCCTGATATTTTGGGATCTACGAATCCCATATCTATCAAAATACGAATTTAAAAAAGATGTAATTTTTTTTTGGTTCTAGGGGATTCTTAATTCACGGATCCGATTCTGAAAATTCTTTTACTGATAAATGATTAGAGGCTCTCTCTGAGGTGACAGACCATATTTGAGCAAAAGCGTGCGAATAAATTTAGTACTTACAAGCATTTCTCTAATCGTAGAGTTTGAGTATGTTCCCCGGTGTTCACAATATACTTCCATTGACCTGATGTAGCTCTCGCTCGCTGTGGTCTAGCATACTTCACTGTACTTGGGCACATGAAACCTGCTTCTCCTGCACTTGCAAAGTCTCTGTTCGCTGTGTCACCACGTCTGTATATTATTAATATAATTGTTTATTATACTTTATTTGCAAAAATAGCAGAGTGGCTTATCTCAAACAAGAGATCTCTTACAAATTACGTAAGTTAAGAGGAATGTATTCTCTACTCGAAGTCATCCAAGCACGAAAAGGACACACACAGACGAAGGGATAAGGCAGCTCAGACTGATTTTAACCTACAATAAACGATGAACAAAAATTAAATGTACCGACATAGTCGCAGTGTATTAATCGATTGACATAAAAAAATTATCTTGCTTTCAAATGTCGAAGGAAATTATTGACTCATTTCCTGCTTATATTATTCATGTCATCAAAAGATTCAAGCCAAACAATATTTTAGGAAACTATTGAACAACTATCGACAGTACTTTATAACATTTGGTTGCTATGTTATTTTGTCAATAGATTTTACGATCTACGATTTTTAATCCTCGATGCAAAAATAGCTCCTAAGCTCCTAAACGAATTGATAAATTTTGATGCGGTTTTTCTGTTTTAAAGCTGACAATTTAAAGATGACAAGTGAAGTCTGAATTAACATGTGGCAAGGTTTTTAAAATTACTTCAGTTTCAAATGTTTTTAAATTTAGAAGATGTACCAGCCTTTTGGTCTTTTAAACTCAGCTTTTGAATTTTGTGTATCACTATGTAGTTATGTAGATTAACATAGAACAAATAATAATGAAATAATTTAAAATACCTGTTAGATATTAAGTAATGATCAGGTGTGTATTTGGCTTCTTGAGCAGCAGTGATCCCATCAACCGCTCCTTCTCCTGGCTCTTTAATATCAGCAAGCAACGCACCAACTGCTTTGTTTCGTCGTAATGAGTTGAGTATAGCGTCACTGTTTTATTAAAAAAAAAAGGTTTTCAAACTTGAACAATGTGAACTTTTTACGTGTGTGAACGAGTAAATAATGTCGCCAATTCTAATCTATAAAAACTAAACTAAATTAGATCAATTTAGTTAAGTCATGTCAAAATTAATTTTGGTCCTGATTGCTTCAACTCGTACTGATTTTAAAATTTTATTTTTGTTGGCGTTTTTGAAATCATAAATTAAACTAAAGTTTTAGATTAGTCAAGTTTTAAAAGTTTTACATAAGAATTGGCACAATTAGGATATTAGCCTATATTTTTATGCCGAGGTTCAAGTATGCCGTCTTCAGGGGTATATTTCTCCAGGCCTGAATTTCTCATCATCATACTAAAGTGAACTTAATCGCCTTTGTGGCAAACTAGTTCACGCGTCTGCGTGTTGCATCGGAGGTCCTAAGTTGGAATGCCGGGGCAAAAAATAAATGTTTCGGTTTGGTAGTTATAGAAAGCTGATCACCTTCTTGCCTGTAAATAAAATGATGAGTGAAACGGATACAGAAATGTGGCTGCCCCATGCCCCCACTACAGGTTGCGGGAATTCACTTTTTATTTAAATCGCTTCAGTAACTAAATGGTTCTTCTTCTGACATTAAAATATACGTATATGTTAAAATCCTGAGTTCGAATGCCAGTATAAAAAATCGGTTATTATGCATAGAAGTACCTAAAAGAAAATGATCAGTAAAACAGGAGTACAAGCATTAACTTTGTATTATGCTTCATCCAACTTATTTTGTGCTTAACATTTATTATGTAGTGTGTTGTAGATATTGCGACTTTCGCTAAGCGACAGCGCCGCAACCTCTTTCCCTTTTATTTACTTTTGCTTTCGTTAGTACGCTCTACTTATGCAATCATTGACCCACAGGTTTTGTTAATTCGGCACATCATCTTAGATAAAGTTTTAAAAAAATGTATTTTTTAGATCCATAACTAATTAACAGTTGTGAACATAGAAATAGTTTGTCTCAAAATGATGAACTGGATATAAATATCATGTCGGAAGTTCTTATGGAACTCAAGCAAGCTTTACTTATATACAGAATATTAAAGCTCTTTTTAACTGACATTCAAAAAAACTAAAAAGGAGGTTATCAATACGACGTGTATTTTTTTACGATGTTCCGCTCCTAGGTCGCGGTACGTAGATCAATTTAGATGAATGAGGTGTCAAACGATAGGGTTACTCCTCAAAGTGGTTAAAAAAATTTTCAAGAATTTTTATTACGATCATTCGTTTCCAGGATATTGAAATAATAGTTTCACAATCGGGCGAGAAATCGCTGAAATTCGCGCGACCGCGTCGTACTTATTTGCTAATAACTCTATTAACGATGAATTTAATATTTTTAGATTAAGTATTAAATTTATTACAAGAATAAATCAAGATAATTCGATTTATGGTTTTAGAGATGATGAGGTTAATAAATCAAAAATTTAAAAAACTTCCAAAAGTACGCTTGGGCAATACAAAAGTCCATGTGTATTAAATTTACACTAATTGTAAACTCTTCAAGTAGCAAAATGACAGTTATGCCCTTGTTGAATTTTACATGAATTTTATTTATCATTACTATTTATGACTTTTTATTTATAGTAGGTTCATTTATAATACAAAATTTACTTTTTAGTGCGTTTTGAGGTCGGTTTTATTTAAAATTAATTTATTCTTTAAGTTTATTATCCCTCGTTATTTATTTTCATTCCTATTACTGTAGTAATTACAAAGGAAAATATTATGGCATAGGAATTAATTATATTTTAGAGTTCTTTCGCTGATTTATTTTTTCAATAAACCATTTTTAGTTCCCCCATGAACTTTATTTAGATTAGAACTTTATCTTTCCGCAAAAATATCCAAAACTTAATCTGTTGAACGGTTATTGTCTTCCTAAGATGTTGCGCATTTGGTAATAAAATTTTATCATAGATACAATGCTACTAAGAATTTATATTTCTCTACTAATATAAAATTTCAAAACTTACTTATATATTTTTTATTTATGTTGGTAAAGAATTAGATGAAAATTGAAAAATAACATATAGTTCACTTACGTAGGATAATCATCACTATGCAGGCATAGACTGTTAGTAAATAGTTCACATTTGGCATGGTCATTTACAGTTGGAAGTTTTCTTGCTGGTAGTGGCCTTCTCCTGGCAATTGGAGACACTGTAGGTTCAATATTGGCTCGACGTACCGTTGTTAGTTTCGGTGGATAAGTTCCTCGGCGAATTAGATTACCTGAAATTGAATAAAAACGATGACTATATAATTCATTCTATATCCCATATGTAATAAGTTTATACAATTTCTTCTTCAAGATTCATCTCTCATTATATTGTAAAAAAACATGCAATATACAACACTGACACGACTCCTATTTACTTCAAAGATGTTCTTTAAAAAACCTCGAGGTAACAGAGTAGACAGATGCTATAATTTTGAACAGAATATTTATATTCGAGAATTATACGAGAAATGTGTTTACAAACACAGAAGAAAAGCACGAAGAGTACAATGCCATAGGAGATCTACTTTCTATCTTCAGTTTTAATTTTATTGTTGTAACGACATATGCTGTTAATAAATTTTTATCTATTATTAAGAAAAATGTTCTATAATTTTATTTTTCTAGTTTTAAACCAGATATTTATTTTGGAATGTGACAAAAACATGAAACTTATTAAGTCATATTAATTAGTTCTTTGTAAATAAATACCTTAGTAGAATTTATGGTACCTAAAATAAAATGAAATCGTTAAATTGTATGCAAGACTATCGACATTGACCTATGGTCGGTCATAATAATCAAATTGGGAAAGCAGTCATATTTTATTTTATAATTTATAAGATTTCTATGAAAAAAACCAGCCTGCTCTACTTAACATCTATTAACTTTTTACACCAGAAATTAGTCACAGAATTGGCGCACAGAAAAATTGTACTTTAGCTAGCTATTACACTTAATTTGACTAAATTTGATAGAACTTTGAAATAGACTAGAAAGAACTTATCCTAATTAGTATAAAGGAAGAGGTGGGAATTCTTTTTTTAATATTTGAAGCATTCTTTCAAAATTACCTTTTCTATCTATATATCGGTTAAAGGATCTAAGTTTTTCAGCAACTGGAATATCTTCAGCGATACTCTGATTGGTTGAATCAGTCATCAGGTCGAAGGTTCCGTTGTCATATGATTTTGCCGTGGAATCTTTTGATTTCATCCCGTCTGTTGTAACTGTTACAAATGTCCTACTTGTATTTCTCTGGAATGAAAAACTTGTCTATATTATTTTTTGCAAATAATAATATTTACAAAAATTTATAATTTGAAAAATATTGTTTTATAATATACCTATATTTTTTAGGCCTATTTTATTTATATTATATTATTTATATTACCAGACGGATGTAAATGAAATGATGCGTCATTACTTACATTATCTTCGATGTCATTCGATTTCGATTTTGTGTCGTGTTCTTGCGTTATGTTTTGTATTGTTTTCTGAATAACATCTGTATTGTTTAATTTTGTGAGTAATCTTGGCGGAAGTCTGATTTTGTCTGACTGTGTGATTCGGTCTTGTGCTATGTCAGCGTTTTGTACACCTATATTGTCGTCGTCGCTTAATGAGTCTTCTAAATAAGATCGCCTTTGAAAATGTGGTCTGTTAAGCGGACGATTGTTCAGATTGAAATGTGAGTTTTGAATGTCACGTGCTGGATTGCCTGGTTGAAGTATGCTATGAACGTCAATCGGATACCGAATGTCTTGTGAGTTATCAGGTAAATATCGCAAATCACGTGGCTTCTTGCCAGAGTGAAAAGTTCGTTGGAAAAGATTAGCTGTGTCCAGAAGTATGGGAAGCATGAGGTCAGCGGTCGAGTTTTCGGTACCAATAAGTGATCTCACCTGGAACGACGAAATTTTATTTAGTGTACACATATTTGCAATAAAATTCAACTTGAAAATGTTCCGATAATCTTTGTGTTGTAAAGAAACATTTTCAAATGAGAACTTATATTTAAATAGTGAATTAAAAATTACCAATAAAAAACTATACAATTTTAAAGCTTATTAGAAATTTCTATAAGCTTTATAGATATTAACATGAAGTAAACGAATCGAAATCTAATTTTCTTGTACATTTACGTAAATATTAAGGCATTTAGATAAGGGTATTGTTAGTTTCTCATAATATTATTATTATCATTTTCACGGTCCTGAGAAACGGGTCCAGTTGTGGGACAACTTTCATAGTTATTCTTTATCTAAGCTTATTGTTCGTCTAAAGGTCATAAGATTACTCGTTCAAGTACGTCGTTTTAGGCATGATGAAATAAAAATGGAAGCTTTATAAAAATGACTAGGCTGGTAAGGATAGAAGTTATAATTATGCTAACATGTATGCGATAATTTAAGAAGTTTTATAGAAGAAGATTCTAATTATCCACAAGTATATCTTTAGCTCAGTTGGTAATACGTCTTATAAAAATACGTATTGCTTGGGTGGACATGGATTCTATTCCATTTATATAATATTCGATTGAAAGCACATACGACTAATCACCTACATCTTGTTAAAAAATATTTCAAGAGATTACGGAACATCACTTATACTTACTATATAAATAAAAAAAAACCGAAGCAGTGAATGAGACAAAAATTGTGCACAACAATGATTACTTTATTGAAAATACTTTTATTTAAATTTTGTTAAGCTGTTTTCGTGATTATTATTATTATTTAATTTCAATTATTGATGAATTCGGGTGATATAAAAAGCATAAAAAGAGAAAGCGGATTATAAATGGAAAGCATTGTGTGACGTAATTTAAGAAATGTTGAAATTATTAGCAGAAATATTTGACAATTTTTAAAAGGTAATGAAGATATTGTAACTACGAAGCTGCTTCATGGTTATTAATACCATTGTTAAAACATTAGTTTTCTTACCGTACATACCTATTATTACTTATTATGTAAGCTAGTGGCTAACTTATTTGTTAGTAAAAACCAAATATTCATTCTTTTTTATTTTTCACTTGCTTTTACGCGAAGTATCACCCATGTTTATGTACTTTAATATTGTTTTTCTTGATAAAAGTTAAGTGTCGTAAAGTAAGAAATGAAATGCTGACTCGATATTCTTTCTGGAACTCATTATCAAAAATTTCACATATATTATACATATGTTAACTTACAGAATGCCGAGCATTTTCTTTGTTTAAAAATATGAAACGTCTACTTAAATGACTTCGAGATCGGAACGGGGTCGTTTTTTATGCGGGGAAGTGTAAGCACGCAATGTATACAATGAACTAATTTCTTAACATCGATGTCTTTGAATAACATGTTAGTCAACTTAGGAGACCTGTGTCGCATGCTTTCATAGACCAAACCGATTTTACTGTCTCCCGTTGACGAAACCTTTATCTGTGTGTTTGAAAGTTTAAACTGTCGACTGGTTATTGAATGATAAATTATACAAATCATTACCATTGTTTATCTATTATAACTCAAATGAAAGACAGACTATTCATTAAACACTATCTATCTCTAACTTTCATGAATGAAACGAAGACGATATTGCTACTTATGTCGTAAGATTAATTGAAATGGCTATAAATGTCTTATATAAAAATATTAATAATAAAAATATTATTTTATATGTATTTCTCATACAACCGTAGAACTATTAAACATAGTAGTTTTTTATGCAGATCTACGGAACATATCACATACTTTTGAACTTATTCGATAGTATTATTAAGTTCTTTTATCAAGTAGTACTCAAAAAAATATTTGCAATAAAATAAACGTCCTTTAACGTCTTATATTTTCAAGCTGATAATAATAATGGACCTAAATCTAAGTTTATTAAGTTTAGTATACTAATGTTCTTTACTAATTTTAATGTGGGTTTAGATGCAAGGTGCATTACAAAGTATGAAACGTCTTCAATGTATTTTTGGCGAGAAGAATGTTGCAATTGCACATGCCCATCTTGTCACTGCAAAGAAAGCAGTTAGGTACTCTAAAAATAATATGTATTTCTCTTTTTACCTAATTGTTCGCATCTAGAACGATATACATGAATGACGGCGAAGCATCCACATGAATTAATATTTATATCTATACTTGGCATATCATCTAGATTCTAGATAATAAGACGATGATTCTTAACTGGTACCAATGCTTAATTATGATCTAATATTTGTTCTTCAGCTGCCATGAAAGAGACCTAATTATTCTTTATTCATATTTTGAGAAGAAAACATTTTTAATTCAACTTTTGACAAAAATTACACAAATTAATGTTTTTTTAGAACAACAGCCATTAAGACAGATATTTATCAAATAATATTTATAACTTGTTTCCACGGTTTCGTCCGCCTTACTAAGCGATTTAAATTTAACATACCCTATATATGCACATATTATATTAATCAGTTAAACCAATTTTAAGTAGGTTATATTTAACGATTTATTAAAACCTCTGCCGTTGATAACTAAGCTGTATTTCTATGGTGAAGTCATAAATATCTATAGTATCTGAAATACCTACAACAAATTCTCAATAGCACCACTGTGTATTGCTAATATGTATCCTCATGTAAGTTTTCAAAAGAAAATCTCATTGAGGATTCATGAATTATTGTAAGAATATATAAGTGACTACAGTGACTCTGCCTCCTTTTTCAAACTAACATAATAAATCCTCTGGACTGCTTTTACCAGAGTATCAAAAGAGATTAGATTTTTATAAAATACGTTATTTCCGATCGGAAGACTCGCTTTAATACACATCTCGAGGTTATTGGCCTACTTGCTCATGTAACAGAATACATAATGCCAGTTGGCGTAGATTTAGATGCACGCGCACACGATTCTTTTTATAAAACATATACCTATATAAAATTAAGTAATTTAATAACCAACAAATATTTTCTAAAACTATGTTTGATTTACCTAAGTTACAGCTAAGAACTCTTTCCATTTATAGCTATCTAACATTCATGTAAAGTTATAATATCTGAATTAGAATTAAATCGCTTTACCACTGATCAGGAGGTACAACGAAACATACAGATATGCTTAAAACTTAGAACGCCGTTCATAAGGTAAAAGATTTAACATTTTAAATGTGGATTTTGTTTCCGATAAACGAATGTTTTCTGATTTATTAACTCTTTTCAGTTATTATTTTTCAGTCGATGACCAATTTACACAATTCATCAATTTCGTAAAAGCGATCATTATGCACGGGCGTCGCAAAAAATCTCCAATCTATTTTGCGACACATTTAGTTCGATTAGAAAATTCCTTCCCACAGCTATTCGTTTTTACACTTTCGCAATTAGCTATGAGAAATCTAATTTTCCTTTTAATTGATACGATATATTGTCTTGTCTAAACCGTTGTTTAAGACAATATATCGTCGTAATCAAAACTAAACATAATTTTAGTCACGAAAAGACAACGGTGTTTTCCTAATTAACTAAATTATAATTTTAAATAACGAGGCTTTTAAAGCTAGAAATATTTACACAGAATATTAAATATGGAGAAATAACTTTTTTCTGTCATAATAAAGCTTTTTTATACATAGAGGGGTATTTATAGAGTACCTAGAACTAAATTAATGAATACTTTGATATACAAACTTGCCTAAGAAAAATTTGAACTTCAAATATAATAGGTAGGTATAGTAAAACTCTAGTATCTGATTCCTAAGTGGCAATTTGGAATTTTGACTGACATTCAAAACATTAAAAAAGATGTTATCAATTCGACATGTAAGTTTTTCTACTTTAGGTTCTTGTCTTAGTAACTTATCTAGACATAATCTTGCTTCAAGCAGTTAGATAATGTTTTTTAAAGACAGCGATTAACGATTCAATACATGATAAAAGAAAGTTTCAGAACTTAACAAACGAGATGGATTTATAGCTTTATCGAGGTTTTAATAAAATATTAATTTTTTCGAATTCAAATATCTAAAAAAAAATATTACAAAATGCATCTTATTTACCTGAAATGCATGAAAAATTATGGAATGATTAAGTTTCAGTTCATCTTATATCTAGCTCAAACAGACAAAATAATATCTTGTTATTAAAAGATAGGATAAATAATTATGTTTTTCAAGTTCAATCTTACGTCATACTAAAGTTTATCAAAACTGCTGCATCGAATTAAGCGTGACGTATACAATTACGTAGAGGTAGACAAAAATTGAAATTTAAAGTTAATTAAAATAAAAAATTAACTCACTTAAAGTTATTAATATTTAACACTAGAATTAAGTATTTAAAGACGTAACAATCTGATTTTCTGTGTCAAATTAGTAATTTTATTATTAATTTATTATGTAACTACTTTAATTAAATAAAATTTAATTATATTTACCTGCGCATGATTCAAGGGTTGCCTTTCGCGTGAAGTTACTTGGCTTGCTACCAACGACGCTAATGCCACCCTTTGATTCCGTGACATCCCCCTTATAATCGGGAGAATCTGTGCAAAATTTTCCATATGATTTTTCTTCTTCAACGCCTTTGAAATCACCTCTCGTACCATCGAATCACCATCCTTTTCATCTACCTCTACAGACTCATAATTATATTGTGGTCTATGGGAATTCCTTATTCTTAAGGGTTTCGAAATTCTAACAGGAGGCTTAACTATCGTCTCATAATGTCGGGTTTCCTGAGCTAACATAATCTCCTGTGGATCATATTCCAAGTCAAAATCCGCTTTAACCAATACAAAAATAAATACGAGTAACTTCATTTTGCACGATTGAATCACTTCACATATTAAAACACGCGCGATTCACAGTTGCACGGCTGGTGGAATGAGCAAACATAATCTCTCGCATGTCAAGATTTACCGGATCTCGCAGCTTTCTCCCATAGAAGGGTCACAAAAATGACCCGGTAATTCCTTCAATCGTATTTGATGCATTTTAGTCTAAACAATTACGTAAAGAATAATGCAAATTGTTTATCGGGAAATTGGTGATGAAGCTAAGATCTTCGTGCTTGACGAAAGTATTTCTTATGAAAGCGTCACAAAGTGCTGTTTGATAATATTGAATGTAAGTAAGCTTTGTCAATGGCTATGACAGCAAAAATTATCAGAGATGCTTTCACACTCCGTTACGTCATAGTTACGAAAGTTATCGGCATTTAATAAAGGCAAGTTTTAGAGATAATGTCGCATGACGTTGTTTATGTGTGTTCGTCACCTGTTAATGCTTAAGCCCAGCAGTAGTTTTTTTTAAATTTTAATCGTGACAAAGATCAGAAGTTGATTTGATTTTACGTCAACCAAACTAAAAAATTGAATAGAATTCTTTACATTTTCGTTGATATTAACAAGTACCTGTAACACTAAACAATAGCGTATAATAAAAACTAAATGGCATGTTGAAATAAACAGAAAAGTAAACTTTTCTTAACCACATTCTAGCCTTATTATTAGCAGATTAGTAAATTGCGTATTGTTTACATTTTTATACAGTATGCATATAGTAATATGTATATAATTTTTGATATTACTAAGATCTAAATAAAGTTATAGTTGCAACGGGTGGCCTTATTGCCATATTATAAGTAAGGGATGAGGGATCCTTTCAACAAAACCTATAATAAAATTTTCAGCAAGAAAAGATTTTGAGCATGCTACGTACCAAAAACTTTTACACAGTTTGAATTAATTATATTCGGTTTTTTCCGGAAAAAAAGTGTTGTCAGGAAAAAAATTAAACTAATGATTAAGAAATTATTCATTTAAATCTAACATATCTTTCAAACGGAAGTTAAATTTACACAAAATAAATAAAAGCTAGAGGTGCGCGACGGTCATCTAAATCTTATTGGTATGCTCTCAAGTCTTAACATGAATTTTTAAACTTATATGTTCACAAAACAAATATAGTAATTTGATATTTTTAAAATATTGACCATTACCCGGCCTGTATAAAAATATTTAACGATTTCTGCTATCAAAAGAAAGTAATAAGCCATTAACCGCAAATGTAAGCATTTCCTTTATTGTAAATAAGTGTTGTGGTAACTTTTAAATTATACAAGTAATACTTACCTAGGCTTTATGAGTAATTTTGTTTATGTAATTTATTTGTGTTAAGTTTCAATCAAGATTATATTGTATCTATATTATATTTTCAGATAGAGCCTACTCCAAAAGCTGGTGTTGAGTACTTGTTTTGGAAAATTATTAAGTTGAAATTAACAGAAAGTTCGTTTAATACACTCAAAAAATTAATATACAAATGATGTATGATATTCGCCTAATTTCAATCCCTTTTCACCGTAAATATAGCCTATGTCGTTTCCCAAGCTCCAGTCTATCTCGATACCAAATTTTATTAAAATTGGTTCAATAGTTTAGCCCTGAAAGCGTAACAGACTTACTTTCAGTAGGCATTTCTTTAAAATGAAATGGGTGTTTTTAAACTAACTATTAGTTCAGTGGTAGTAGTGAAGTCCCGTGTCCCCTAGTGGGGTATGGGGCAGATGCATTTCACATCTGTTTCACTGATCGATTTTTTCTTTAGGGGCAAGTAGGTGATCAGTCTTCTATGCCCTGCCAGACCGAGTTTTTTTTTATCTCCGCCGGGAATCGAACCCAGGACCTCTCGGTTGTAAGGCTTACGCGCTTACCATTAGACCAAGGAGGCGGTTCAGTGGTGAGAGACTAAAAGTCTGTCAGCAAAGAATGGAGAGAAGTATGCTGCATATAAGATTAAAAGACAGGTGGAGGTTGACTAATCCGAGAAAATACAGGTGTAACCGATGCCTATGGGAAAATTAAAAGGTTGAAGTGGCGGTGGACAGGGCACATACTGCTCTCTAGGAGAGTAAAGTGGACACAAGAGGTGATGTACTGGTATCCTAGAGACGAGAAGAGGTCTAGAGGACGTCCATTAAAAAGATGGGAAGATGACTTACCAAAAGGATGGTGTTCTCTAGCCAGGGATAGGGAAACATGGAAGCTTCTTGAGGAGGCCTATGTCAAAGGACAACCTAATTGAACAAAATTATAGTTAAGCTTTACATATTGTCAATACCAATTAGAGTAATAAAGGCTATTTTTATTTTATTTTTATTTATTTAATAGTTCACTGGTTGAAAGCGTAACAAACAGAGTTACTTTCGCATTTATAATACTAGCAGGTAAGGTAGGGATAGGGTAGTATAGATGTAAATTAAAGATCTATTAACCTAACGAAAGTGAATTATAAATTTTTTAATACTAAAAATTAAAGTAACATATAAAGTGTGTTTTCATGGTGCTTTATAATAAGCAACTGAACGCACTTTGTGATTTATCGCTGGAATTCAGTTACTATATTCTCTCTATCTCTAGAACTATCTCTTCAACCTTTTTGATTTTACTTTCATATATGACTCTTCTAATGTTTTATAAAATGGTATATGTGTCATCGATACAGACTGACATCGACATAATTTAAACTGCAGGGCAATCGCCGTAATTCAAACGACAATGGTTTGGTTTAGATACAGTTCGGATCCTACTTCGGCTATGGTCGTGCTTAGATCTAGCTCGGATGAATTTGGTATTTCGGTAAAGTATAAACGTCAACCGTAGTTGAACCAAAGCATAACCATTATCGTTTTGACGTCATATAGTGTTGTACCATATTTTTGTGAATCGAAAAAATCGTAAATGTATCGGACGGAGGACGGACGTGACAATTTTCACTTTTATTTGACAGTTTACATAAAAAGATGATTAATATTGGAGCCAAAATTCAAAAAAATTTACTGCTAGTGCTTATTCACATAATACGTCTATTTTTATTTTAAAGTAAATATTTCGTGATAATAATTGACTTAAAAAGTTATATGTAATTTAGAACAATTGAAGTGTTCATTGGTTTATTTACATTAATTTCAAGTACCTTACATCGTACAATAATTATAGGCGTCACTTACAGTCGAAGTTTGTTTACGTTACACATAACATAAACAATTATTGTGCTTAAGGACTTCGTATTTAAATTTTAAACGTAGTTAGTAGTTACTAGTTTTATTAAATCATACGCATCTCTCATAAGCTCGTTATTACACGCATATACTACGCTTTCTATCACGATTTCTACCGGAAAATGGAAGAGCGTCGTCGATGTACCACGGTTCGCCAGCTCGAACTTCTATTGGAGTTCATGGAAAACCACCAAGATCTCGCTCTTGGAAGGGTGAGATCAAAAGAGGGTCGTGCGATTTCAGCACAATTGTGGAATCAATGTGCTGAAATTCTAAACTCAGAAGGCCCTGCTAGACTGGGCAAGGAGTGGGCTAAGGTAACTTTAACTATTTACAGTTACATCATCATTTTCAAATATGAAATAATGTAGTTATTAATGTTTTAGGTGTGGACTAACTTAAAATGTGCAGTTCGTACCAAATTAGTTAGTATAAATGTTTCCCATCGAGGGACTGGTGGAGGTCCAAACAATGACCCAAGTCTGACTCCTATAGAAATGAGAGTAGGTGCAATCTTGGGTAGAGATGTCGGGCCCATACCTAATGTACAGCCAGACCAATTTTCAAACACAGTACGTGCCTCACTGTTAACATAAATTTTTGTAATTATATAAAATAAATCTAAACAGAAAGTAAAGTCTAGAAAACTAAAGTAACATTTATTTTCAGTATTGTAACATATTTTATTGTTTAAATTTGGAATCACATTCATATTATGTATTGGTTTTTCTCTAAACATTTCAGAATAATGAGACAGTAGGTCTTGATAACAATAATTTGGGAATTGAAGCTGTTTCTCATTCCCAAACAAGTGGGTAAGTTTACAGTTTAGTGACAAGTGATAATAGAAAAAGTAACAGTACAATTGTACACAATAATATAATTTTAATACTGAGAATAACATTATTAATACAATTTTACTAAAAGATTAATTGCAATTAGAAAGGATCTTGTTAATTTATTAAGTAAATAATAAGACAGGTTACAAAATTATATTGTATGCTGTGCAAAGTGCTGAAACATATTTTTGTTATAATAGATTTAATGCTAATGAGGCAGATTTGAGAGGAATGGTATACACCTCTCCTATGCAGATAACACCTACTTCAGTGTCACCTAGTTTGAGAGGACAGAGTCCTAATTTGGGAAGACAAAGTCCAATGCCAACAAGTGAGTCTATAAATATGAATGTTTATATATTATGTTTGTCTTGGAGTTGATCTCATAATGTTAAATTTTTAGTCTTGGTTATTTTACAGGTAGTCGAGTCAGGACACAGCAGAGGCGACAGCGAAGAGTTGAGCATAGTTCAATCCCACCACCAATTCACCTACAGAGACAATGTGAGTATTTTAATCATAAATTATTATTTATTATATATAAAAAATAACACCAAAATTTTTAATGTATTTCTGACTTTATCCAGTATAGTTTATTTAAAATAGGTTTAAAATTTTACATCACTACAATGGTAAAAATGATATAATTTTTGTAAAAGTATTTCTCTTGTCTTTATATTTAAACAATCACATCATACATATTTAAATTTTATATTTATAAATGGCAAACTTTTTTTCAGCAAGATCTGCATTAGACGAATCAAGGCGAATGGTGTTAGAAATTGAAAAGTTAAGAGCTGAAGCTGCATTGGTTCAGGCACAAGCAGCAGAAAAAAATGCTGAGTCTCTTAAATTGATTGCTGCAAGCATTGACAAATTTTCTGCAAAGGTATTTTTAACTAAATAACTAGCCAATTGTGTTGTATTTGTTATGCAAATATATTTTGTGTTAATAACTAAAGTTAATTAATTTAATTATTATTTTGTTTCAGTTTTGTCAATAATTCATAGTTTGTATAATGCAGTAAGCGGCATTTAATGAACATGCTGAAAAAATAGTCTGAATGTAATTAAAAAATAAGTAGTATAACAAAAAGTAATTCAATTTTCAAAAGCCCTATTTGTCCACAACCATTGTACGAGAGCTTGCTGGCGTGCGCGGCCTAGTTCCAACTGGGAGAGCGCCCTTCGCACGCTTGGCTCTCGCATGCTTGCCTCAGCCAGACTTCGCTCGAGACGCACCTGCGCGGCAGTTAATGGGCTATGCTGCAAATTTGCTTTATGTGCTATATTATGTAACACACAGCATGCATTTACAATTCGAGCTGCCGACTGTGGTGTATAGTGCAGCTTCCTGTCCACTAACAGGCACCTGAAAGAATAAAATTGATACCTTAACCTACACATTTATGGTGTACATACTTACATAATTTAATACTATTATAATTTAATATTATTATGATTTTCTGTTCCACCAAATCACAAAGATTTGCTTCTAAGAATAATAATTCTAATAATGTTTGGATTAGTTTTTTTTTTTACTTTTTAGTGCACTTTAAAGTAGGTTTAATTATTTATAAAACAAATTTTATATCACGTAGCTGAACTTTTCTGAAAACAATATTAATAAATATACACACACCTAAAGCGAGCTTTTAAGATTCCTATACAACACTCAACAGTATTCCTTGCAGCTGAATGTAGGTGTTGATAGTACTCTTCAGGAGAGTTAGGCTCTGGG
Source organism: Aporia crataegi (assembly GCA_912999735.1). NCBI lineage: Eukaryota > Metazoa > Arthropoda > Insecta > Lepidoptera > Pieridae > Aporia > Aporia crataegi. The sequence continues at coordinate 3,909,864 of OU538742.1, forward strand.
CTTGAGATTGGAGTCATCATGATTGGTCTCAAGGGATACCCTGAATCTCCTAAAATTAAACAATTATATGCTGCAATTTCTTAGGTACAAAATAGTCATTATGGTCTAGTTAATATTAAATTTAAATTTAAGTTTTATTACAATACCTACCCAAAACATACAAATCTTCTCCAGAATTATTGTGAAGCCTTTCAATGTAAGACTTCAAATGATGATTGTTCCAAATTACACTGTCATGAGTAGATCCCGGATAACTGGGATCTACACTTATAATATTTAAACTAGAGTCACACATCTGTAAAGGAAAGTACATATTATTATAAGTACATTATAATATAGATCTGTTATTATTTATATATCACTTTTAATTTAATGTACCTAAATAATAAAATTACTCACAATTTGTACATTAAGAGAATGATACCCTTTTCTATTGAAAAACCTTTCTTCATTTTCTTTAGGGCGAACAATTGCTACATGAGTCCCATCAACACATCTCAATAAACCTGGCATTTTAAATTTCCGATAAAACCTAGAAATAGTTCATGAATATATAATTTACTAGAACGAAATAACTCAATAAACGTCAATTATTTCAAATAATCTAACTCAATATTTAAATACTCTCGTTTAACATATTCTCTTTCATGTTGTTGAAATGGGAATGCTATATATTTATTAACAATACTTGTAGCATTTAAAGCATTTGTTACTTGGCGGATTGCCTTGCAAACACTTGATTGCGAAACGCAATGTTTCCGACAATCTCCTACTATGGTTTGGTAGGATCCAGTGGCATAAAACGCTAATGCTAATAAAACCTGCTGACCGCAATGTGGGCGGCATATGCGGAGTTAGCTTTTCAATTAAATTTAGAGTCATTTGCTTCGATAATCGGTATCTTTTTATGTATTGGCGATCACTCAAGGCAAAGGCATAATTTTTCATCCTTGCACATAGGTTTTTTGATTTAGTTTGGGCTCGAAAATTCGCAATATCGAATGTATTAGCTACTTCCAGTAAAATTATTTCGGAATTCATAATTATTTATAAACAAAACAGACACAAAACGACACTGAAATTAAAAATACAATATAGCGATATGGTAACGATCCAAAAATGGTTCTGAAATAGTAGCTATTTGGCAATTGTTCATTTGACAGCAGTTAAGGTCGTGCAATGATAATGCTTTGATCCTGTTTAGACATAAGTCATTACCGAAATACGAAAACGTCGAAAATGCCGTGATAATGCTACGATAGTGCTGTGATCGGGTTGTAATACATTACCGCGATTGGCCCGCTGGACGCGTAAACAATAACGTATGACATTTTTTTATAAATTTGTAAATATATGGCTTATAGTCAAAGATCCCAGAGCCCCCAACGTTACTTATTTTCTCATAAATGATATAAATGGGATAAACTATTAGATTTTCATGAAACTCCGTCAAAAGCGTGATAATATATATGTAAATAATAATAAATAAGTAATATGTAATAATAATAATATAATATAATATATGAATGTCGGTTAAAAATAAATAAGAATCGCATAATATATTTTATATTACTTTATTTAAAATAAAATAAATCTTTCAAAATTATACAAGTCAGATCATATCAACCAAACTATACATTTTAGACTAGAGACATATTGAACTGAGATTTGAAATAAAATAAAATTCGAAACATTAATGCATAAAATATTTACTTACAAACTGAAAACGAATAAATCAGAGTCATCAACTAATTTTTGTTTATAACATAATTTTTATTATATAACCAAAGGCTAAATGAAGGCCCATAGCTCAAGATGGAACAATTTGATATAATATGAAGCAAAGATATTCCCAGGACAGTTTTCAAGAGGGCAACTGGCCTTTTTTTACTTTCCTTAGCATTTATTCTTGTAACAGTAATGTATAGTTAAGTGTAAAATATAACCTCTTTGTTATTATTTATGTCGAAACCATGATAATTTTTGGTATTGCAATACATTTTCCTTTAGAAAAGTATTGGGTTTTAGTAGTTCCATATATAGTCAAAATAATTATTTATTAATAATAATAACGACTCTGATTTGGTTAATCAAATTTAGTTCCACTAGATTATTAAAATACATACTTTTTTTGTAACATAAAATAAAAATATGAACTCACGCGTGCTTTAGAAACTAATATAAACTTAATATTTACAACTACACCCAACGTTCACTGCAATACTGTTATAAATTAACTATTTACAATATACAAAGTATATCTTAAAGGCTATGTCATGAATTTCTGCTTCAGTCATCTTATATACCAATTATTAAACTTTGGTGGTCAAACTGAATTTTTTACGGCACTAATATTAATAAACAACATATTTTGTATAATAATTTTTTACGTTCAAATTAACAAAACGATTTTAAGAAAGACCAATAATACCAATAATATCAGTCAAATATCGCATTCAAATTCAGACACTCTCTTATTTCTACCATCGGGTGTCATTTGAAAATTATTCGCATTTATTCTAGGAAAGCCGTTAAAACTATTCCTACTGACAAGAGGATTTTCCCTTTCTCTATCTCTGTGAAAACTGGACGTGGACAATTTCCCGTCTTTTCGTTCAAAATTAGGGTCAATAAAGTTCTTGTCAGTAAAATTTCTGTCAGAGAAATTGTCGGTAAACTTTCGTTCGTTAAACTCGCCGTCAGCAAAGTTACGTTCAAAGGTGATTCCGAAGCCCCCCATCCGAGGTGTTCCAACCCCGAATTTATTTCTTAGTTCTTCATCGCGAAGGTTGAAAGCTCGATTGTCGAATTTCGCTGGACCAGTTTTTAACCTGTTAAACAATTCAAAAAAATAAATTTCGGTATAGGTTTTTATTGCTCTGCATGCCTTCCTTATTTAAATATATTATTTATAGATACCTTGGAAAAATTTAAATTGGATATGGAGATCATAACCATACTGTCAGAATTGAGACCAAAGTTTTATATTCAGTGACAAATATTCACACACTTCTTATTAGAAACATTGCAATTTCCAAGCTGCACGAATGAATGTTTTGTAACATGTGACATTACAACTCATAATATCAGTCAATGTCAACCGCCTTCTAAGACTGCTTTAACTCACATGCAATAGTAAAACAATTTCTGTTACTCACTCTCTAAAGACTCGCTTTTCTCTATCATACTCAGCCGATAACCCATCATCATCATTAATGATCGCTGACGGATCGCTGTACACTGAAGACTCTTGATAAAACGAGTCTAGGTCCACGTAATTTCCTTCTGAAGGTTCATTATCCAAAAGCTCAGCCAGTTGGGATTTTAGCTGCCCAAAGGAAGGTCGCTGGTTAGGATCTGCATGCCAGCATGAGTGCATGGCCCTGTATAGTTGGGGTTTGCAATGTGGTGGACGTTCTAAACGATAGCCTTCTGTTACTGCGGTAAGCACTTCACGCCCTGTCATCGCTGCATAGGGCGTTGAACCTGAAATAGAAAGGTATCGAAATATATATGTGGAATGGTCATTGTTAGATTTAAGTTTTTTCTATTTTATTGTTTTATTGCACCTTTGTACTTAGCAGTAAGTATTTTCTCGAAAAGGTTGTAAATAAAGGGATTAAGAAAAATTCCCAAATAACAGATGTTTAGTTAAGATAGTTTAGAAAATATTTGTATTCGTGGGAACGTAAGGATAGCTTTGTCTCGTGGCAAAAAGGTACATTATAAGTACCGAGAGTGTAAGAACAAAAGTGTGACTAATGCGGGGTTGAGAAACCCAGGTAGTAAGTAAGATCTAATTGTATGGGACTCGAGGAGGCAGTTCCTACTTAACTTCGATGTACGACAGACCTCTGTCCTTTAACTCTGTCAATGTTTTCTAATAAATACTCACTTTAAATTAACCGCCCCGTGATACCTTAATAATAACAACTTTAATACACATTTAGTATCCTATCTAATAAAATCCGATACTACATATATTTCCTTTATTTGTTCATATTATAATATATTATAACCATTAAATTCATAATAGGAAGTTCAAGAGTCTTTAGCTATATTTGACTTTTGATTGTAACAACTGCTGTGTTATATCAGAGGCAGCTCATTTTGTAAGCATGATTTGCATGTTTCAAGACTAGGAAAGTGGAGAAAGTAGGAATGACAACTTCTTACTTGGGTTTTTTAAAAGGTAACCTTATACATATAATATACTGTAGTCTATATGTGTATAATATATTTGTATATAGCAATACTCGATTAAAATTGTGTTGTAACGAAGCGTCCATAAACATAGAGCACATCCTGTTTTAGTACCAAAGAGATCTTAGTAACTTGACGTAAATATAATCAAGACGAAATTTTCAATAGAAGTTCATACTCATACTGTAGATATGTATGTATAACCAACAATTAAAGTAGAGACATAACTTCGAGGACTTATTTTATGGATGGAATTAAAATTACAATTACCGTGCTGTGGTATATAAAAAATTCAATAGGTAACTCACCTAGTGTAACTATCTCCCACAGCGTGATCCCAAAAGCCCAGACGTCAGTATGATGGCTATAGACGTTATATAACAAAGCTTCAGGTGCCATCCAACGAACTGGCAAGGCACCTCTAGAAGTTCTCGCCGAAGCGCCTGCGCACCGAGACATACCGAAATCCGCGATCTTACACAGTTTATTGTGGTCCACCAATACATTTCTAGCTGCAAGGTCACGATGTACGATCTGAAATCACAAACAATAAGATTTAATTTTTAACTTTTGTAACCAGCAGCGCTACCAAAATCTTTACTGGTTGGTAAAGTATTCTTCGATTGAGTCTGCGTTAAGTATTTGTATGGAGAATCTTAAAGCATCCTGAGCGGTTACGCGCAGACTTTCTTGGCCACTATGTGATTGGCAGCTTTACAATAGTAGAAAACCTATTGAAAATTTCGAAAGTAATGTCATGGTTGACGTACTGACAAAAAGTTATTTTAGAGTTTGAGAAAATATCAACAAAGTAACATTAAACTTACTACTTTTTTACTTACATATTATATAATTAAAGAAACAATATTATAGAGTTACAAACAAAACAAAATCATAAATACAAAGTATTTAATAAGAAAAAAATACAAGAGATACTTGTACCTACAGATGCATCCTAAGAATGCTATCATAGAACAGCTAAAGTAAAAAGATAATACTTAACGCTTAAAATTTAACTAAGGCAGTTTGTTAAAGAAATAAATTTGTATATATAAAACAAAATAAAGTAATCAAAGCAAAATGATTTTAGTATGTGTCTGAACGCAGCAGGGGAACACGAAACATCATTAAAACTATCATAGTGACTATAATGAATATAATAATTATTGATTGATCATTAATATATTTTAATAAAAAAAAAGGATTCCCGTAACCCCTAGAGAGGCATGGGCCCCACAAGGGATTACGGCAGACACATTTCGGCATCTGTTTCACTGATCCTTATTTACCCGACCGAAACATTCATGTGTCTGCCCGGGATTCGAACCCAGAACCTCCGGCGCATCATGCAGACGCGTAAACCACTTAGCTACGGAGGCGGTTGCTTTGGTTTTTAATATAAGATAAATTTCTGTACAAAGGTACTTGTACTTACATATAATTATCTCGCAGTAAGTGGAATTATACTAAACGCTGTTGGAACAAGACATACCTAACCCAAAATAAATGTTTTAATTAAAAATCTGACTACAGAAGTACATAGATAAGAGTTCATTACCCCTTTAGAAGCAATATAATCCATTCCCCTAGCGACACAATAGGCAAAGACAGTCAGGTCCCTAGAAGTGACAGCGCCACTCCCACTGAAGCGATCAGGCCGAGAACGACGTTCGCGGAGATAAGTCAATAGTTTGCCGCACATCACGTACTCCATTATCAGGAGATAGGGCTCTGGAATAATAAACAATTTATTAATAACAAGGTATCTAAGGTCACACGACAAATTTTTAATCCAGTGTTTAAAATTTGTCATTTTGAAAACAAATTTACAACCTAATTCTGAAAGTAGAAAGAAAATCCACACTACCTAAAAGCCGAAATTAAATTTGATGGCGAATATTATTTAAAAAAACATTACTTACATACACATAAAAAAAGTAATATTATACAAAAATTACCTTGTTCGGTACAACAAGCAAGAAGCGTAACAACATTAGGATGTGTTCCTATCTTCTGCATTATGTAAATTTCATGCAGTAACTCTTGTTTTTCCTTCTGCGAGGCTGATTCCTTGATAGTTTTCACAGCTACTAATCGAGTCAGCCCGTCGTGACCATTCAGATCGTCTGCCTCAGCTTTCCAAACCTAAAATTAGACAATTACATCACGTACGTACACAAAGTATCATTTAGCTTATTGAGCTTAAAAATATTACTAACCTGTCCAAAATTTCCCTGGCCTAGTAATGTTTGTAGCCTTAGCTTATTTCTTGGGAATTCCCATTTTTGATCTGGTTTTGTAGGCGGTGGTAAAGGTGGCCGAGCTACAGGCGTAATTGGTGATTCTTTTTTAATATCACCTCCATCGTCGAAGTAACCTTCGTATTCAGTATCGATCTCTTTCGTTTTCTTATTAAGAATATTTCTTAAAACAAAACCTACTACAGCTATCACTGGTAGAAAACCAAGTCCAGCCAATACGTATGACGCTGTATACGTCTTTTCAGCTTCAATAACGACTTCATTTTGGGAGTCACTATTGTTTTTAGACTGTGTAAAATTTGGTATATTTTTAATTTCTGTTAGACTATTGTTAGAAAGTTGAAGTGTTTTAGAACTACTTGATGATGATCTAGATGTAACTGTGAATGTCTTTAATGAAGTGACTTCCATTACATCCTTTTCTGTTGTAGTTATTGGTCGTTTGGTGGAAGAACTTACAGGCGTTGTATTTTCAATAATAAAATCAGTTGGTTTATTTGTACTGGTAGAAGTTGGAGATGTCGTTGTAGTTGTTGTTGGTCTACGCCGCTTAAGTATATTCTTTGGTCGTATTGTTATTCCATTTGTGACGTTATCATAGTCGTTTTGTCGAAAAAGATTCGCTAATCGTTCAGAAATTTTTGATGTACTAGATTCGGATTTTAGGTCGCCAATATATTTTTCACTGGTCAAAGGAGCCACAATTGGCTTGTATGTAACTGAATATGGAGTTGTATTGTGAAATGGATAACTCGTACTGGTAGTTGTTCGGAGCCTTATTCTGTATCGATGTGGTTTAAATGTTGATGTAGTCTTTGCTGAAGAACTAGATATTGTTGTAGGTACAGCTGTAGTTGTTATGGCTGGTGCTTCAGTCTGATTGAAAAAAATCATGACTTGATCAGTTATATTTGATTTATCATCAAAATTTTCAATAGCAGTAGTATTATCTGTATCAATAATCAAAGGATCAGTTTTGTTAAGACCTTTAACTGAAGACGTGATTGAGATAGATGTAACTACTGCTGTGTAAACCGTTGTTGAGACTTTTTCTGTTGTAGCATTAACTTCTGGAATTAAACTATTTTCTGTACTTAAAAGAGTAGTGATTTTTGATGGTCGCCTACGTAAGTTGAAATAATTTCGAGTAAAGTTCTTGATGGGCGCAGGAGTAGTGGTCGTTTTATTTGAAAAATTTTCTTTAAATAAAGTTCCATTGGTATTTTCACCAATCGATGTTGTTGTGTCATTTGATGGATTATCAGTAGACATATTTGAAGGAATTGTTGTAATATTTTCCGAAACAGTCTCATTATACTGTAACTGCCCAATATTTTGATTAGAAATCGGATTCTTTCTGTATGCATTCACTAATCCAACATGACGTGCTGGTGCGGGGCCTTTAACTGTGTTTCTAATCTTATTTTTCTCGATTATATTTTTAACAACTGAAACGTCCATATCTTCATTTATCTCTTCTTCTCCAGCACTAGTGTTTTTATATTTTTCAGTTGCAGAATACCTTGAATTAAACTTGCGTTTTTCAGGTGGTGCAATAACAAAATTAACAGATTTAGTTGAAGCTGATAGAGACGGCAAATTTGTTAAATTATCATTGATAATCGGCCCACCTAACTTTTGACCAAAGTAAATAAAAGGCTCCATTTCTTCATCTGGTAACTCGGTTTCTAATGGTCTGAAGTGGTTATAAATTTCTTGTGACATAAAAAGCGTTTGATTATTTTTCTCTTTTTCAGAATCTACTTTTTCAAGTTTCGTATTTTGAATACTTGTACTATTTGCTATAATATTATTTTCTGGTTTTTCTTTCTCCGAATCATTATCGTTTTTTATTTTATCATCTTGTTTTTCGATTGGGATAATCTCTGTCACCGGGCTAAATGTAAAATTTTCTTTGCCTTCATTAATAGGTGTTGTCTTGCTTAAAACTAAAGGTGGCTGCGTAATATTATCTGTGTCTGAATAATTTAATAAATATAATCCATGATTCGACTCATCAACTTGAAATTCTTCCTCTGGATCGAACTCTACAGCTTTGTCTAAATTTTCTCCTTTTTCCGGTGGTATGTATACAATAGCACTTTCTGTCTTAGAATCTGCTGTATTTTTATTTGATCTTCGATTATTTAAAAACCCACCCCTGGTCTTGCTATCTTGATACAGTCTTGGTATGAATAAATGTCTAATTTCGTGTGGTTTGATATCTTGTCTTGTTTCTCTGACACCATCGTTGCTAACGAGCCTTAAGGTGGGGGCTATGGCTTCATTGCTTGAATTGTCAAATGTGATTCTTTTGACGATGGAATTATTTGCATCACGAATTTCCAATTGAGCGAAAGTAGTGTTGCTTCTGAAAAAGAAAAATTATTAATAAGTTTAGAATCATCTGTATCATTTTGGTTAATTAGGTCTCTTGAGAATCTTTGATTAGGTGTACTAACGGATTATGAAATTAGAATAGAAAAGCCATATACCCTAATAAAAATATTTATATGATAAGATTTGTATATATAATGATAAATATACTAACTTGTGAGGTTTGTGAGCTATTGAGGCAAGGGTGTTGATATGACTCGTGAGTCGTCCCGTAAGCAGTTGTCTTCGCCTAGCCGCGAGGACTGACAGAAGTTGTGTGTCTCTCGTCACATTAGCACTGCTTTGTGTCGTTGTCCGTCGTGCTGAACCTGAAATTAAAATAATACCTTTTAATAAACCTTTCCTCCTATAATTTAATGTAGAAATAATATAAAAAAATTATTGCCATTATATTTTTAAGACACTGCACAAATTTAGCAAATAGCGGTGTACCTATATTAAATGTATACAATTTATACAGCAGAGTAGAGCTTTATAGATAATTGAGTTTTAATATTTTACTAATGTTATGGAATTGACAATTGTGTCCTTTTATATATTATAATTTAACTGGGTGTTAATACCAAGATTCAAAGCAAGATATTTAAGACTGATAATGCTTTTGTTTCAATGGGGTTAAGGATAAGTACTCTTGATTATATACAGTTAGCAACGCGATCTCGTCACGCTATAAGCAATCATTAATAAAGGCATTTAAATTTTTAAAAAAATAATAATTTAAGGACAATTATTAAAGACCACTCCACTCGTCTATACTTATTTAAAAAACTAAGTGTTTGTACTTTTGTTTGTAATGATGTCAAAAATTAAGGCTAAATAATAAATACTTTATTCATATTCATCGCGATAATTGCCAAAAACTTGTTCATAAATGAATAACTTTGAAAGCTTACATTTATTTTATTTTATCCACACCACATAAAAACAATACAAATACGACCATACCAGATTATTTAAGAACCTGTAGATTCAACTTATTCAATGAAACTATTGCATATTAATAGAAGCAGTAAACAATAATTCCCAATGTAACAATAGGTTTCCGTAATTCGTAAAAAACTCGAGTTACGCATTGTTCTTATAAAGTAAATATGAATTACAAATGTTTCGTTTTGCAGAACAAACTAAACAATTTATTTTAAAGTAAGAAATATATTCTATAGATGAGTTAAAAGTTATATTATATTTATTAATTACTTTTACTGGCAACTTAACCGATATATACTATAAAGACCGTGTCACATGGAAAGCTTTCCATAATTTTTTTAAATCTATCTGCTAGTTATTGATTCTATTCATTACAAAATTAAAAAAAATATCTAGTGTAGTCAGTGTCAAATCTAATATTGATTAAACAAAAAGTTAAGGAAAATTAATTTAAAGAATTTGGGTGGAAGATATCGCAGATTAGCTATAAAGCCGCCCGTTGCAATTCAACTAGTAAAGATCTTCATATTATTATTATATGGAAACTAAGTTTTTAAATAAATAAATATTTATAGATTTTTATTTGGCTATTTTAGTACTAAGCAAGTACCAAATATTACATATTAATATGCGTGAGGTCGCGTGCGCAAGTGCATAGCTGTCCTCATTGTAGGTCACTGCACGGCTTTAGTAGCGACTGAATAGACGCGCGATAGTTTAATACATTTTTGTCGATAGAAATTTATCATATTATTTTGGACCTTTTTTAGATTTTTTAGCTTGAGATTTCATAAACATTTTACTCTATATCATAAATATTTTTTAAATTTATTTATTTAAAGCTACTAGCTTTACTATCTAATATGCAGTTATATCTCGTTTTTGGCTATGCCATATTCGAAAAGAACTGTTTAATTTTAAATAACTAAATACTAAAACAAAAAAACAATCTATACATAAATATATTACTTATATGTAATGATAATGTATTCATCTATATAGGTACTAGCTGACCCGGTAAACATTGTTTTGCCATATTAATTTTTGGGGTGGGCTACCTTTATCACTTAGGGGTATGAAAAATTAATAGTAGCCGATTCTCAGACCTACTGAATATGCATATAAAATTTGGTAAAAATCAGTAAAGCCGTTTCGGAGGACTTTAGGTAACTAACATTGTGACACGAGAATTTCATATATAAGATTATAGAACTGCAAATGTATCGATATTTGTTTCGATAAACAGACTCGATGGGTAACGGTCCGCACTACCATTCAAGCAGTTGTTATTCTATAAAATGTAGTGCGTGTAAAAGTATCTTTGTACTGTAAATAGGGTCAGTCTAATATATTATCTAATATTTTAAAGAATAAATTTATTGAATATTTACAATAATGTACTTAAATATATTTACAAAAATACAAAATTAATATTTTAAAGATAATTTACAAATAAAAGATCATTAGGCATTTAAATTAAGTGTAAGCCACTGTGCCTCAAGGTTTCTTCCGTTTGATATGAAATAGCGCTTATAAAAATTTAATTTTCAGCATTAAATTTATTTTAACAAACTTATAACTAAACTCACTAAACCTTCCATACAACCTTCCTTCCATAAACTCTTGAACTTCAATTTTGAATGAGTCGATAAAATAATAATCAAAGAACTTAGGACAAGTTTATTTACTAAGACAATATGTATACAAAGGGGGGATAGTTGGGATTTATCCCCCCCCCCGAAATCTGTCTGAAAAAAAGTTTTTAGCCGTCCTTTATTTATTCGCTTGCGTATTCTTTAAATAAGTAGGTAAAATAAAAATATACTTGAGGTACTTCTTTTATAGTACAGTGTTACAGCGATTTTTACACAGTTCACATGGTTGTTACAATATTTGTCGTCGTCCCCCCCTCCCCCAAAGTAACTTTTAAATATTTTTTTTAATTAAGGGTACTTGTGATTCTGACTCAACGTGTGAATAAATCAATTTATAGTAGGTACAGTTGTTAATGTTCTTGACATAATTTTTTACTTTCAATCTAATAAATATGAATGAAATGCGTCAAATATCTCGAAAATTATTATGAATTTATTATTAGTACAATTGTGACAATTTTTCCAGAAATCGTATATTTATCAGATATTATAAAATAATTATTAATATTCATGAACTTAAAATTGCCTTATACACAATCATTCAACGATTTTTTGAACGTTATATTAAAAAATTACTCGTATTTAGATATAATCAAAGCTTTAAAATATTGACTTGCAATAATTACATAGCTGATTATCCAGTTCTAGAATTATTAAATATTTTTTGGATTTGAGTTTGAAACGATATTTTTGAAAAAAATCACTTATCATATTACTTTAAATACATTATTTGTGTAATTTTTTTTCTTTATTAAATATTTACAATAATGTACTTAAATATATTTACAAAAATACAAAGGGCTCATCAAAGCCCTTAGGGTGCGTACCCAAAATACTGGCTACATTACCGCGTTGTATTGCTATACTAACGCGTTGGCCGAAATATGATCCAGCTTTTGTGTAAATACAGTCGACGAACTCTAGAGTACCGACTAGTTTCTTCATTGTTCAGAAAATGTGGGAGCAGTTATTTAATAGGTACCAGTGCAAGTTTCATTAATTTGCTATATCGTTAATAAACGTAGATCGTGGTTTACCTGACATTTCAAAGTAATTTACAATTCCATCTGTATGTTAAAAAGGGCAAATATTAAAACAGAAATGAAATAATATTTATAGTTCCTGATTAGTTCAGCGATGACCTAATATTATCGGTATGTTGAACGTGCCTTATCACGAGAGGTAACACGCGACAAAGATTATTTACCATAAAGTTACCATACCTAATGGTTCTTGTTATGAATCTTAATGTCAGTTATACGTGCTTAAATTTCAAACACATTGGGATCATTCCTAACGTTCACTTTTCTGTAGTCATCGCAATGAAATTCTGACGACATAGAGACAGGACACACGACACAAAGGGCTTTCGCACATGGGTCGTAGGCGTAGTTGACTCGTGAGCGTATCGTAATTACGCTACGCGCACGAGACGCGGAGTGTTCTACAAACGAATCGTCGCGTAGACGTATCGTTTTGTAATATCTCAGTTGAAATCATAGCATCAAGCGTACCAGATGTGTTTGGGGAATTTATTGATGACCTTACCTTCTCCTCAGATGAAGAGGATTTCTTGTTATTTAATTTCGTTAGAAGTAGAAAACGACGTGCTCATTAGATCCATCCATACATAGCAAATAATTACAAGAAAAGATTGTTTATTGCTGCACGTGAACTGTCAGAAAATGATAATAAATTCCGCAGTTTTTATCTAATGAGGAACGATACATTTACAATACTTTGAAATATTTTGGGACCACACCTATTGAAAAATGATACTTACATGAGAGTTTTCCGTTACATCTTCTCTAGAGTAATCACTTAATGTATGATTTAAATATAGCCAAGGAAATGTTTCGAATAGGCTCACAAATTCTATAACTTTCGTCGCTTCCTTTGACACTGAACACCTCATACGATACGCTGCAAAACCGCCTAGTGTGCGGACTTGTTTGAACATGTTCCTGTTCGTATTGCTCTCGTACGACGCGCGTTCTACGATACGTTTACGATACGACGCCATGTGCGAAGGGGCAAACACTTCCGTAGTCCGTAGCGTTTAGCATAGATTGAATCCCTGTTTTAAAGGCACAGTAGGTTGGTCATTTTATTGAAACGACACAGGATTACAAGATAAACGCTAAGTTTTAATCTTAATTCTCAATACAACATATCTAGTCAATTCATTTCAAATACTTACGGTTATTAATTTCTCATAAATGTTGTTAAGAACATTTTACTATATAATCCTATTAAATAACAATTGAACGCTATAAATCTGATTTCACCTCCAATTAACTATACCATTATGTTACCGTCATAACTAATTTGTGACTTTAATTAATTATTATTATACAGTCAACGAAACAGCACAGTGATTAATTTAATTTGTGTCTGTGTCTTTATTGTTACGTAAATAATTGGTTTTCAAAAGCTTACCATGTTAATACTAAGAATTTAACACTGAATTTTATTTATTCACTTAAACTGGAAGATTTACATTCTCATACACAATATGTTTTTTTTTTTGATACTACTAATATGTTTCTTTATGTTTTAAATTTAGTAAAAATTGTATATAACTGCTGAAATTTAACTAATAAAAGTAATTATGTAATTGATAGTGCATAGTTCACCTGCCCAGCCTGTGTCCTGAGGCTAGATTCTAGCAATTCTAGCGCGCCCTTCCCTTATCTACAACATGACATTAGCTGCGATCTGATAGTATAGAACTGCGAATTATCTACGATTATTTTGAAACTGCATTGAGATCCGTTTCGCTTATTACCAAACACAACACAAAATGATGATTATCTAACGAAGATCTTCACGTAATAATTATATGCGTATGATTTTTCAAAAATAAGGCGGAACGAACTTGAGTGGAAAGATTCTGAATGTATGGATTGGTAAACATTTTCTTTTACGTAGAAAGTACTAAATGATTTGGATGACCTATAAAGCATAATTTAGTATAAGAAAGAACATTTGCGCTGCTTTTTCTCTAATACAATCACAAAGTACTCAAATTACCATTGGGTATAGGGGAATCGGATAGGTTATATTTGTATCACTTTTTTGAAATATAAAATGGTGAATAGTTTTCTATATAATAGTTTTCTGTTAAAAAAATATATTTAGAAGGAATCAAACTCGAACCTAAACTAACATAATTGTGCGAGGTTTTTATTGCGAGTTTATTATTTAGTAATTTTATAGAGCAAAGTGTTCAAACAACGGGCCATTGTATACGAAGCTTTACGCGTTGTCCAGCCACCTGTCCGTAGTTTGAAATATTCAGAATATTTGCAGTAGTATTGTGTCATTAGTTATTACTAGAATGTGACTGAACATCTTTTTAATGAATAAGAACCTATGTTATCCAATTATTTTCAACACTTACAATGATCCTATGAGTTTCCAAACCTTCGCGTAAGAAGGCGTTTTTTGCCGCATGCTCCTTTTTGCTTTTTTTTTCAGGAATTATATGATACTTTTATTTACACATTATTAGTTGAAATTACAAATACTGAATTTTATAACTGAAATATCTTGGACGTATTATTAACCAGTTTATTAGTAGCTTAGATTCAAGATCAGTATGTGTGTTTGTTACTTACCGTGCAGATAAGAATGTGAACGTGATAGAATTCAAGGGCCGCGAAACCTCACACTGATGACTTTCAACGACCAAGATATTATGTTAGTGTTTCCTGCATATTTTATTAGCTCGAGTTTGTTATATTTTAAGCAAACTATAGAAGTAAAGAACGCACTTCAATATTGTGTTTTGATTTTTATTCCTACTGATTGATATAAGTTTGTTATATTTTATTATAATTTTATTTTTCTTTATTGCACTGCCATCGGTTCTTATGTGTTTTGATACGATATTTCATAAAATGGGCAAAAATTACATAGAAAAATAACATTATATTTCATCATATCACACAATACATAGCAAATAAAAATTATTATAACTTTAAGTACAATACGCAATACAGAAGAGCTATTCGGTTTTTAAAAACTATGCGTTATGGTCACAGATACAAGTTCTGGAAAAGCCTATAAGGGACTACGAAAAAAGGGAATAAATTTAAGGTTTCTACGAGTTTTAACGATTAACGGTCTTATTTTTATTTGAAAAATATCTTTTTTATTTTCAAAATTTTAACGACAAGTACATTAAGTGAAACTCTTTAATAAAATACACTAAATATTTTGATAATTTTTTACATCTATATAACTACATTACAATTATATAAATATTATTATAGATTGCAATTCAATGTTAGTTATTCTTTTAATATTGACACGACCATTGTGTTGAAATGAGCCGTACATACGTTGACTATAATTTTTATTATAATAACAAGCTACAGATTGTAGAAGGCTGTGTTGACTTCCTCGCATACGGCAGCACCGGAAAACTGAACAATTTGCCATGCGACTTTATGATTACTGGCAATTATGTTTATCCATTTAGACTTATATTGTGATTTATAAGTACGTAGATATAATTGATTTCTACTGGTTGAGAGAATGGATAAAGCAAAAAATATTAAATTTAAATAAAATGGTTAAAAATATCCATTTGGAGCAGACAATTTATATCTCTATTTTCCCATAATTTATTAGTATTTTAGTAATAATTTACTGTTTGTAAAACTCTATTTTAGTTTATTTTAACTTGAATTAATATTCCTTCACAATATTGCGACAAGTCTAAGAGGCATATGTTGCAACATACGAACAACTGGTTCCAATTAAGCCCAGTGAATAAAAAAATATGATTATCTCATTATTCAAATAACCAGATCATAACAAAGGAATCTAGCCTTGAAACAAACATCAAAATTACATGCAATATTATTTACATAGTAGGTTATGATTATGATAATCAGATTATATTATTTAGGTAATGTTTCTGAGGTATTGCCTACCTAATATTAGGGTTAATTATTACGCATAAAACTTCATGTATCAAAATATCTATTTGTGCAAACTGTCTAGCTGGTAATATATCTTAACAATGTAATGTGCGTTTTAGCGATATAAAAAAATATTGTTATGGAAATAAATGAAGAAGAAGATTGCTTTGTTTATCCATGCATATACAATTATAATAACTTGTATAGGTTAAAAGTCAGCCATAAAAGTTACTTTTTATAGTACCTCTATCATTTTATTAAAATTCTGCCAATGTACGTAGATTCGATCAAATTACAAAGACCAATAATTGGTACCTAAACTTTTTAATATTAACTTTATTGTTGCAACAAAAATATACCTAGGTACCTACATTACCCAGATTAGCCACAAATGTCAATTTTATCACATGATTTTCTACATAAAAAACAGGAAGTCTAAGACTCATTTAATTTGGCAATGTATTTAGCTTAATAAAATATGCTTACAGCAAGTAACAGGTCACCTTGAATAACTAGACGGGCTCAGATGACCCAGTATTTAATGATTGAGCAGTTATGTTAATATTGAGTTAAAATCAGTGGGCGGGTTAATATATTAATTTGGTTACTTTCATTTCTCGCTCGAATGTCATATTCTCACACCCCCGCATAAACTCATAAATCATCTTGAAGAGAAAATCAAAAGCCTGTTTGCTATAAATTTTAATAAAAAAATTGTAATAGATAAAACGGAAATAACCAAAAACGAAACCGGAAACGGAATACGGAAAAAGCCTTACAGTAAATGATTTAATATTATTCATGATTTTCTGTTATCTAGTTTGTTTCGACTTCCAAATAATACATACCTATTTTAAATAATTCTATTATATTTAAATAAATAATATGTACATAAAATTAACTATATTACTATTTAGTTGCACTTAAAGACGAATCCCAGATTCTTTAAAATAAACTTTTACTTCTTTCTTTCATTATTTGCTTGGAAGATTCTCGAAACCAATATAATACAATAGTCGTCAATAAATATTTAGGAATTTTTAATTTTGTTAAATTTAATCGATCGATATATTTATATTTAATCGATATTTCGATAAAATTTATATGGGACCATTTAAACTTTATTAACATATCGATAAGATATCTGGAATATTATGGCCTATGAAACAATTATCAAGTCGGGCGTCAAATCGCTTAACAAACAACAAATAATACTAAAACGATATACCTCCTTGGTGTAGTAAGTGGTGTTTTATTTTTTGTCTGTGTCGGCTGAGATTATAATCAAAATAATGACTCCCCTTGAACCATGCCACCTAGCGGCAATGATTGACCATATCCTAAGTACTGATGTAATTATACCTTAGGTAAGGACAAAAAAGTTAAACCTTAAGTTTGAAATACAGAATATACATTATCAAAAAACTATACTATATAATTAGGTAACGATAGATTGGCGCAATCGGTAATGCTCCTGCCTTATGCATCGAAAGGTACCGGGTTCGAATCCCGGTACCTTTATAGGTGTATTAATTTGTATGATGAGCACGAATGTTTGTTTCCGAGTCTTGGTTATTTATAAACTTATATATGTATTTATTGTGATACCCTCGTTGTTTCTGATTACCATAACACAAGTGCTTCAGCTACTTTGGGATCAGAGCACTGGATGTGAGTTGTCCCAATTATTATTATTAAAAACCATGACTTTAGAATTTAGTTCCTTTTTATTATGAAATATTAAACAGTGAGAGAGAATTACCAAATTATGGAAAGATCTTTCTGAGATCAAAAGTTTCTGGGTTGGGCAAGTATTTCAATAGTTGATGAAATAAAATTTATCCAAACTTTATCCATTATTTATTACAAAATTAATTTTGTGGAAAATTAAAAATCTTAAGGATACTTTTGATTACATCTTTCAAATAGAAACGGCGTACACGCTAAAACACACTTTAAACTATTTCAATATAACATCCAAGTTTTCAAATAGATGGTTGAAAAATTGCAGAAAAACATACGATTTTCTCACACATTGCTGTGTTTATTTTATCATCTTATAGGCAATATTTTATTATCAAGCCTCGTTCGACATTTATAGGCGCAAGTGAGACGTGTGTGAGAACAAAAGTCGATACTAGATTGATGTGTAGTAGTGAGTGGCGCCCAGCCAACGTGGTTCCTGGAATAGCCTACGAGGAAAAGTATGGAGTAATACTAACTATATAACATCATATGAAATTCTTTCAGTAATTAAAAGCGGCGGTTTCATGTTTTAATATTTTGCTTCTTAAAATTTTGAACTTAAATTTAGTTGAAAAAAAAAAACTCGTTTTCCTTCTAAAGTTAAACGATTTTTTACTCTATACCTACTAGTTAGTTATTGTAAATATTTTGCCCAATTGGTTTAAGAGACAAAAGGCCAGGATTTCCTAGAAGTGAAAGTAAATAATAACACCAAAGTTGATAACGTCAGTCTTTAAGGCAAAAGCAAATTAAATCCATGGAGTTTTGTAAAATATTTGTAAAGAAAAACGTTAAAACATCCAAAATATTCGCAAAATATATTAATAGTAAGTAAAATACTAAAAATATTAACATACAATATAATTCACTTTGAAACCAATTTATTAAGAAACATATTTTTTATTCACAATGTAATTTTGTAATCTTAAACTTTATAAAAGATTCAATCTTTTAAAACATCAATCACAGCTTATCTCATCAAAAGGAGGAGGAAAAACAGCAAAGAAGTTTCCAAGAAATCAAATTGTATACTGTGGGAAAAATTCATAAAAAACCTCATTTTGATTAAAATAAATACGATTTTTAATCATATTCGTGATTCATGCAACATATTTAAGTAGGTTTATATATTAAATATTATTATACATGTAAAGTAAATTTGTATTTTTAAATTTTCTGTAGAAAATATTCGGGAAAATCCATAAAATGATAAAAGAAATGTAGCACAAACCGGATACTGACATCGTGTAAATTGCACGCTTTTGCTTGCAATTTGTACAAAAACGATCAACTTGTCTACATACCTAATTGATTTTTGTAAAAAAAAAATATTAACGCCATTCTTTTACCTATTTTTATTCGTGTTGATATATTTTATATTAAGTTTAGTAAATACTAAAAAGTTTCCAAGTTCGAATTGTATAGAGAGTTGCGTACTTGTTTGGTATAATTGCATTTCACGGTCCAAATGCATACGTTCCAAATAAAAACCGGACGTGATGGACAAAGAGATAATACGAATGTGACACACAGGGGATCAATGAAGCAATGCGTTCGTTTAACAATAGTATGTACATACATTATTAATGCGATGTTCAAAACTATATATGTTTATGTTTGAAATTTTTATTTATTCAAACAACATTAAGAAATATTCTATTACGATTTTAAAATACATTCAAGTAAACTTTCAAACAAACTGTGGCATTTTTTACTTTTGTACTTAAATATTATCTCATTTAGAAATAAGAAACTAATCTTTCGTTTCGTTTGCGTTCAAAGCAATCTTCGCAAAGATGGACAAACCCGTACTAGTGTGGGAACTAAGTAAGAAATAAAAAAACATTAACCGCCATCAATAATGAATTGTTCAAAATGTGCAATTTTCGCGGTTATCAAGACGAAATTCACATCATAACCGGAACAAATGCGATTTGGTGAGAATGGCACATTATAATGTTATGTAAAGCTTGCAATTTCATATTAAAATTATTAACTGTAAAATTTTGATATCCGGATTGATGCAAGATAAGCATTTCGTTTGGCAATTATGTACAATACAAAAATCAAGCACTATTTAAGGGAGTCTTATGTTCATATAAAAATTTCAAAGCTTAGAATATAATATTATGTGATTTGTATGCCTTTAACATATAAATAGTTGAAAACGCTCGTAATTTTACGTGTTCGATTGGGTAGACATAGAAGTCTGATCACCTACTTGCCTGTAAAGAAAATGTTATACAGATACAGAAATGTGTCTACCCTATGCTCCACTAGGGTTACGGGATTTCACTTAAACGTCTTTGATATGCTTAATTTCTTAATCTAGGTATTATATACACTTTTCAAAAACGCTTTTGACAATGCATTGTTTGATTAATAATTTTGTTTTATTGATCTGTCGATTCGTTTTATTACCTGTAACAAACCAAAGTTTATGATATAGTTCTTAATAATCAAATACATTAAGTAAGGAAAAAATATCAATTGAATTAATATATATATGTAAGTAAAATTTATTGACACGCTTACTTGGGCAACCACAGAGCCTTTTCATAGACTTAACATATTATACAGAAACTAGTTAACGTAGATATACTTTTAGTATTAATAATACCACAGTATTGAGTGATGTAACACGTGTAGGTGGATTCAAGTTAATCCGATTATGTCTATATAAAATATTGGCGCTTGTTTAGATTATCGATTAATATTTATTTACAGCTCTATGCCAATCCTCTATTTCGTCACCCATTTAATGAAAGGCAGGCTTACATTCCCAATTAGCTAGCATGTATTGTATTTATTGAGAGTGGATGAAGCCAAAGAGGTATGTAGGGATCGAAGCAGGTGGCAGTCTGTGGTCGCGTGATAATATAAACTATAGATAAAAAAAATAAAGCTTAGATGAATTAAACATAAGCTAGAATAACAGCTAATAAATACCGATGTTTAAAATATACTATATTCTAATATGTTTTTAATGATATCGATCGAGTTACCGTTGGTTTGGACTTTAGAATGAATGTTGATTCTATTAGTTCTATTGGTGGTACCATTAAATTATTTATTTAATGATTTTTACACTACAAACTACTAGAGATAATAATAATAATAAGTTTACTATATTTAAAAGTTTACAAATAACATGATTGGTGATAGAGCCTCCTTTTAAGGTTGTGTTAGGAAGCTCCGCTGTTCCATAAGATGGTACTTCAGAATAAAAACATAGTTTATTGGGTTGTTTTATCACTACCAAGCGATCTCTGCCAAGTTCCAGGATATAATCATTTCGGTAACATAATTTCTTACTAGACCATATTGTCTGAAAATTGAAATTATCAGTGAAATTGACGTCTAGAGTGTGTCTATGATTTTTTTTGTTCGCATATGACCGAATATTATAGAAGATCATTTACCACATTTTTATTTGTATATAATTATATTAAAAAAACATGTAGGTATATGAACAGAAGGACTTTACAATGTCAGGTATCACTTTACATGTATGTGACGATACTCGCAATTTCTTGTATCTTCTTAAGTTAATATGATATTTTAGAATAATACGAACAATTATATATACAGAAACACTTTTTTTAACTCTATATTTATAAATATATATCTAAAAGATAAATAATATAAAAATGTACGTTAGATACAACTCCATTCTCCGTTTATAGAAAAGAAATAAGATCAATTTCTAAACTATCTCTATATTAATTGCTATCAATTAAAACGATATGCGAATTATGAGTAATTTCGTCCCAATTAAAATGATATTGTTCGAAGTGTTGCAAGCGTCACATTGAATATAATACATTGCGTAATTATTGCTGCTACACCATATATTCGCACGCACTTCGCATGCAATGGAAGTGCGATGAAGTAATATTGACTAGACGTTAATGTGATTCTTTGTATTATAATGCATTGAGAAATTGATATACGTTGGCAATGTATGAAACAATACTTGAAAATTATATACATATGCCTGTCACAAATCTGATAGTTGTATTCAAAGTTGCCATCATGACTTGTTAAATTAAAAACGTATTGTTTTATTAGTAGAGCCCCGACCTCGTCTTGAATTAAGAAACTTTTTGATAAAAACATTTTTTTGAATTTTAACCGATACATCTGGTGGAAACACTTTCAAATAAAACTGCAGGTAGTTAAAGTTCCATAAAAATTGGTTTTGCCACTTCTGATATCAAACGGAACAAACAAAAATAAAAGTTACATTTTTGTTTAGGGTATCGTATTTACATCCTAAACTCTATCATATAATACTAAAAGGCTATGTCTGTTTGTTTTAATAATACAAATAAAGTCAACGGATGCCGTGATTTTCGGCAAGATTGCTTGAATCTTAATAAATATTACAATATCTTTTATGTTCCGATTACAATTGCTCTAGAATGAATGATGACAGAACGAGAACACTATGACATTCATCATTTTCACTGCAAAAAGTATCACGAATTTTATTGTAATGATTGCAACATACAAACTTTATGTGAAAAATGTAGGTTTTTTCTAGTGGACTGCGGAACGGACACTTTTTTAATCATTTAACATTTTCTTACCAAGAAAGAAGGTATGCCTCCTCAACTTTTTTTTTTAAATTCTCTGGAAGTCGAACCTGCGCTCAGCTCAACTTAAATTTTAGAAGCGACTTAGCTATGAAAGCGGATACAGTGATCACTAAGCAACGAATAATTGTTTTAAGGTGCCAAACGCGTTGATGTCTATTGTACGGGGAAATTCACGTGGCATTTTGAAGTAGTACTTACTAGCAACAATGTACTTAGTATACAAAATAATGTTACTATTGTGTAGTTATATAAAAAAACTTAATAACATGATATTTGAAATTTTTGCTTATTGAAGTGAAACTTCTGGCAAGAATAGAAACTTAAATTTCTTGTATTGTACTGTGAAGTTTGTATAAGCTAATAAGGAAATATTAACAACTGAAGATATAACTTTGCTATAGTAAAACATCAATCATTTATATTTACTTATAAATTATATTTTTTTAATATCACTTGTTATATTTCTTTTAAAAAAATCCTTATGAAACAGAGGATTGTATGTTGATATATAAATCGTTTTGAAACACAATTTTTTTATTAACATAATAATATACTATATACACGACAGTCATTGTGTTGTTAATTTAAACGGCATACAATTGTCCATAAAGCAATGCTATGTATTTTTTTTATTTACGAGTTTTTCTATATTTTTTGTTTTGTTTTTAATACTACCATAAGCAATCAAAACAGAGAAACACGTTCAAATCAGTGAAGCTGTTTTTAAGTTGTAGCGATAAACATAGAACAACGCGAAAAACAGATATGGAAAAAAGGCCTCATGGCTAAATGGTCTTATAAGCGTACCGCGAAGACTGAGGTAACGGGTTCGATTCCCGGTCCCGAATACAATTTATAATTTAATTTTTATTTGTATTCGGTCTCTGGTAAGGCTGCCACTTGCCGGATGGGGTGTCATAAGTGGTAGTGGGTTGCCTGGAAGAGATCGCTGATTAGCGATAACGCCGCTCGTTGCACTCCAGTGCAACAAAGAGTATAAAAAAAATCATTGAACCTACGAGGTCGCGACCTTAATACACTGTTTATGTGACAGTATGAAACTATAATTTAAAGCTTGGTTTATCCTTGAAGTACTTAGTGGCTAATGGTTCAACCATCAATCTTCTTGAAAGCAAGGTGCGTCTGACATTTACGAAACATTGCACATTTACTCGATATTACGTTGATTATATACCTACACCATACTCATTAGGCACTACTTAAGGAACAACAATGGATTTATAAAAATCTATTCAACTTCTTACGTTCAAGACGGTTTTAGTCGGTAAGAGTCCGACACAACTCAATGTCTCTCCAAAGACAGCGATCACCTCTCCTTTACGATTTTCCTAAAAAATAGATTTTAAGTTTTAGGCGCTCATCAAAGATCTTAAACGTCGCCTAGCTTTGAAATTATTGGAGACTCCAGAACTGGCAGTTATCTTAGTCAGCGTAATAAATTAAGATATCGATGTAATTCAAAAACACTACATTCTTGATTATACGTAACTAATAAACTGAGTTAAAGTGGTATAATACTTATATTATTTCATTTTAGTTTTTACACTATTTAATACATACATACTTGAAAATTATACTAACTTTAGTAACAAGGACATAACACCAATAGTTTATTATTAGAATATAGACTAGAATTATTACCGAATATAAATTTTGCCTTTAGGTTGTACTTGACCAGTTATATAAGCTAAGTGCTTGACAAATTAACATGTCATGAATTGACCTTTATGGGTCAACGGTAGAAGGAATGGTGATACAACAATTGTAATGCGATTGAACGTATACAAAAAACTACCTTGTAATATGAGGGAACAAAATGTTACGGTTGGATAAGTACAGAAAGCTTATCACTTTCTTGCCTGTGAAGAAAGTTTTTTGCAAAACAGATGCAGAAGTGTCATATTTTTTAGTGCCATTTCTCAATAAAGTATATTTCGAAAATCTTACAGCGCCTCTAGTGATTACGCAAAATTACTTGGTCACTATAGGATTGACAGCTTTTGAGATAAGAAAAAAATCTATCAGAAATTTTGATTGTAACAGCAAATAGAACTTGATATATACATTTAACTTCATTTACATTTTGTAGACAGAGCATAAAAATAAGGCTAAATTGAGCAATAGACACAATTTAATGTAATAACTAAGTAAATGTCCCTTCAAATCGATCGCTGCTCTAACCATGTGTGACCTCCAAAACCGGTCTCAATTACCGTCAGACATTACTTCTCTTATTATATCATATCTGTTATTGTCTTCAACTGGTTTTAGCTCATCACAACATATCAGTAAAAATAGTACAGGTCTTTTTATTACTTACTAAGTTTTTGTATCATCCTTATTAAAAAGTTCTCTAACTAGGTACAAGCTTAGAGATACGACTTTACAAAGGCGACGTTTTCAATAGTTTTTATTTCACTTTAATACCTAAGAATGTGAGGTATTTAATTTTTTTATTATATAACAGTAACTATTAATTTTTTTAATAGTTACTGGCAGCATATAAAACAGGTATTTCTAGAATCCATGTGATTAGAAATAAATAAAATATATTAATATATAACGGAAAAGCGAATGGAATTTATTACGTCTAAAAGGTCGACGGCTTTCAAGAAAACTAGTCGGTTATATCGAAGAATGGCAACGGGACTATGATTTTATTTTTCTAAAAGTGGAGATGCATAACTCTTTGAGGTAGAAATTTTTGTATTTGTTCCATTGATGTTTTTTTATTCGATCGAATTCTACTGTGCAAATACATAAAATGTAAGACACATGCTAACTTGGTTGCAAGTGTGTAATTTTTCTTTGTTAATTTATTTACAACAGCAATAGCCGGTTTAGTACAAAGTTTCATACATACACATAATATTTCATATGTATATCTTATATATGGACGTGTTAACTAGATAAGAATACCTCAAAAATGGATGAACAGATTTTCATAAATTGTAGCTAAGAACATCTCTTATACGTCAAATTTAAAAAAACGCATCATAATCGGTCCATTTGTTTCGGAGCTACGATATTTTTTTTGATTTTGTGTGTCTGTGACTCAGAGAGACGTCAAATTTACTTTTCTGTCGGGAGTTCAAAATGGCTATATTATCTGTTTATAATATTAAGCTTAAAAGGTAATGATTTTTTATGAAAATAACGATTATATTTACAAGATATTTATATAATATTTACTAATATAGCAGGAATATTTACTGCAATGAAATTATAGCTCCTAATACATATGTTAACACTAGTGCGAGGCCAAGTAAGCAGTTAATTAATACAAGTAAATAGCTCGCACAAGGCGTGGTCGTTACATATAATACTTATTATGGTAATACTAGGTTTTTAACTATACCCATGACACGTTACCATTAAACGAAATAACTTTTACTGATCTATTGCATATATATACTTTAATCACTTATAAATGCAAATAAATTTAAATATTTATACCTACATTAAATCTACTAATTTAGGATTTTCTTATTCTACGCATGTAGAATAAAAATTAAAAATTATTGTAAAATTAGCGAAAGATAGCTCATGAAATGAAAATCTTTGTACGCACATTCAAACGTAGAGTTGATATTTTTAGTTGTACTATGGTATAATAATACGTTAACTAAGTCCTGAGCGTATCTTGTTGTACGTTTTCATAGATACGTTTGCTTACATTATTTAAGTCTCTTCATTTCGTCATTTTCCTGACTTAATAATTTGTATTTGAGCCGTGTGGGCAATACCATATAAGGCTCATCGCTTACGGCGCGGCGTGACAAGACATGATAATTTAAATTAAATATTATGCTTCCGACAACCTTTTTTGTAAAACTGTGAACTACTGAAGGACGCTATGAGAATGATGAAAACATCTTCCTAATTTAAATATGCAAATAAAATTTTATCTTAGTAATAAACTGAGGAATGCAGCTTCTTAAATTTTGCAAAGTTATAAATGAACAATACTTTCAGAGATAAATTGATATGTTATCAAGTAATTACATTTTGTCTTAAATTTATTTTTTATAATTTTTATACAATAATGTACTTAAATTAATTCACGAAAATACAAAAGGCTCATAAAAGCCTTAAATTATTGTAAGTTGAAATACTATAAATACTATAATCTTAAAATTTGCATTTTGCATCTATTTAGCTATTTTGTAGCTTAGTTAGTCACACATCTACAATAAAGCGTGTTCCGGGGAAGGACCTGGGTTTGTTTACCCGGAAAAATGCACAGAGGGCTGATTAATTTACGTATAAGTATGCCAATTATTCAGTAACAAACGCGGAAAATACTGCTTTGTTACCGACATGTGTTTTAATATACACAACGGATTGTTAATCGACATTATATTTTTCATTTATCACCATTTCCTTTGGCTACATCTTTAATAACTTTTCTTATATTAAATAGTATTTTAGCGAATCAAGCCACATTTGAATGTAATTGAATTGAGAGAGACTGGTTTAATTTCTAATACTTAAGTAATGTTTGATATGTAGCTACTGACAGTAACTTGTCTTTGTCATACGAACTAGCGTGTTGGTTTGCGTGAGGCATTCAACCATAAAGAAATCTATTCATGTTATTGAATGCTATATTTAAGACTAAATAAAAATTATATTTATAATAAACAAGCTTCGGCTGCGTGAGTATACGCGTCTATATAACTCAGAAAGAGTTTAGCTTCAAGTGAAATAGTTTTTAAAGCTGTTTCAGTATTGATTATTGATTAAAAAACAATACAAAATCTTATCTTTATAATATTACTATCGATATATATGAGTTTTGAACACCTTCGTAACTAAGTTATCGAAGATCCTGAGTTACATTTCCGAGGAAAAAATATTACTTGCTGTAAAGTAAATGATCAGTGTGCAGACGCAAAAACGTGTTTGTTTCACTATTGGTTATGGCAATTGGCTATACATAGGATTTCACTATTATTACTTTGAAATATATTATTTTCAAGGTACCTATTGTAAGCTAATGCCAGAAAATATAGCTCTGTGATGATACACGTGTTATACAGGCCGTCATTTCTACCACGTTATTTAAAAAAATGTTAAGCTCTTATCTTAACAAAAAAGCACTAAACTTATTTCATGATTAATGTAATAATGAATTGGTTACACCTAAATATTTTCTTAAAGTGAAGTCCCGTGTCCCGTAGTGGGGTATGGGGCAGATGCATTTCACATCTGTTTCACTGATCGATTTTCTCTTTAGGGGCAAGTAGGTGATCAGCCTTCTATGCCCTGCCAGACCGAGTTTTTTTTATTTCCACTGGGAATTGAACCCAGGACCTCTCGGTTGTAACGCTTACGCGCTTACCACTAGACCAAGGAGGCGGTCAAATATTTTCTTAATAAAGTATACAATAGCAGTAAAAACTAATAAAGACATTTTTATGAAGATTTATTATCTAAATATGTGCACGACACTGCGATGCAACTCTTCGTTATTGCTTAGAAAAACATGATACATAATAATTGAGTTCTTTGGCCTCAAAGTTTCTCCATCTTATACTAAATAGGTATAAATACATTAAGATAAGTTTTTGAGAGGAGCACCAAAAATTTAACGGACTGACGTATTTTCGAATTACTTATTTGATTATTATTTTTACTCATATTTTCTTTAAAAAAATCTATGATTATAAGTTAATCCTTACTATATTATAAATACGAAAGTAACCCTGTCTGTCTCTCTGTCTGTCTGTCGCGGTTTCACGCCAAAACTACTGAACCGAATTAAATGAAATTTGGTACACAGACAGTCTAGAGCCTGAGAAAGAACATATGCTAAAAAAGGGTAATAAGGAAGGGCAATGAAAAGTTCTATGGAAGTATCGTCATTTTTAGAGCTAAAAACTTTTAGGCTATTATATAACATCAAGTTTCGACGAAATTAACGTGGGTGAAACCACGGGGCACAGCGAGCCAATAATATATGAGAGATCATTCTGGCTTTTAGACTGAGAGTTCGAATATTAAAAAAGAATTACGTAGATTTTTTAGAGGCATTGCCCCATTTTTCACACAAATATTTAATAATATGTCAAAGTCATAGTTAACACTCTAGATATAAACCTTCTTAATAAGAGAAAGTTAGACATGAGCTAATAACATTCGCTTGGACAACTCTATGCGTCTTAAACCCATTTATAAGTTAAGTGATTTGTTGAACCCAGTCAGTAGATCATTTACTTTCACTACCACAGCTACATAGCAAGGACAACCACTTTCTAAGTACACATCTATGTTATACTCGCTCATGATTGATGTAATGTAATTATAAGTAAACTATTTATTTCAAGTGTACTTTTCTTCTTCTTGTGGTGCCATCTCCGACCGGAGGTCGGCTATCATTAGGGCTATCTGGATTCTGGACACAGCGGCTCGGAACAAGGATCTTGTGCTCAGGTTGAACCATGTCCTAAGATTCTTAAGCCACGAAGTGCGTCTTTTTCCACTTTCCATAAAAGTGTACTTTTATGGAAAGAAATTTAGTTTAAGCAATGATGGTTAGAGTCTTTATATCTAGGATTTTATTTACAAAATAGATAATTTCTAAAAATTATTTTAGGTATTAATATGTCAGTGCTTTTAAAAATAATCTACCCTTACAGCTTATTAAAAACCATGATAAAGTAAAATTACACTCAAGTGAATTTATGTGTCAAAAATTTGAATGATAATTTTTCTACTTTACTTGGTAAATTTATTGCTTTGTATAAATACAGTATTTTCATTGAACTCATTGCGGTATTTATTTGTATGAACTGATGACGTTCGACGCATAAAAATCCGAGTTTTATAGACACTTTGTAGCCCCATTTACTTAGTATTCATGGCTGCTGTAGAACTTACTATCAAATATGCTACTAGCATTTTATTGTACAGAAAAAATTGTTGCCTACAAAGTAGTCCAACTTAATAAAAACGAATAGTATTTATATAATGATGGGCTGCCGATAAATAACTTCTAGTTTAAATAAAGTTCTGGAACTAATAATTGGGAAAACTCACATACATTGCTCTGATCCCAAATTAAGTAGCTGAAGCACTTGTGTTATGGTAATCAGAAACAACGAGGGTACCACAATAAATACATATACATCTAAGTTTATAAACAACTAAGAAATAAGACTCGGAAACAAACATTCGTGCTCATCACACAAATTAATGCACGTACCGGGATTCCAACCCAGGACTTTTCGATGCAGAAGGCAGGAGCACTACCAGTTGCGCCAATCGGTCATCAAATTACATTAATATAATTTACTAGCGACCCGCTCCGGCGTTGCACGGGTATAAAACATATAAAAATCTATTATAAAAACCGCATCAAAATCCGCTGCGTAGTTTAAAAGATTTAAGCATACAAAAGGATATAGGGAAAGAAAAAGCAACTTTGTTTCATACTATGTAGAGATACAGAAATTTTGAATGATAGTTTGGTCTGAGAAAGTATTTTATATAACGCTAATGATATAAATGAGCGTTTAATTTAAACTTAGTTCAAATGAGCCTTCATCCGAACACTTCTTGCGTAATACCAGCAGTACTCAATTTACTTAATTACATTTTAAAGCGTTTAAATTGAATTCACCGCGGATCTAATTATCAAAATAAAATAATAGTTATTCTATTTAATTGCAGGCTGTTGTTACGTAAAAAGTGACGAAGTGAAAGCACGTGTGGGTTGATAATTTATAAGTGATATACCAGGCAACTTTTTACCCCACCAGGTTTCTTTGGTAAATAGAACGGAAAAATTTAAGAGATACGCTACTTACAAGCCAAATATAATATTTAAAATTTAGAGAGAGAGACAAATCCTTTATAAGAGATCATATTTTATCCAATACGTCACCAAGGTTGTAATTTAAAAAATGGGAGAAAAATACACGTGTAAGGCCCTTGTAGGTACGACAAAGTTAAAACAGATAAAGTATATTTCTATGATTTCTTCAAACCGCAACATTAAGCTGGTTGTTTCAAAATGCTTTTAAACGTAGTTCCGTTAAAAAATAACGATTATATAAGATGTCTAACGTTTACTATAACAACTACAGCTGTGTTGCTTCGGCCACAATCTTGTGAAACACCTTTGATGAACAACAACTCATTTCTCGGTCACTTTTAACAAATCACCGTAACATGGAAAAATCCGTTGAAATAGCGGATAACACTAAGATTTCTACGGAGGTAGAAATGGGAGGTGGAAAGCTACCAAGTTGTCGTCATACAGTACCTATTACAAAACTTAAAGGGCCGACGAAACGTCATTAACATACATAATATAATACTGATTCTCTTAGTTTTTACATTTTTAATGAACCGAGTTTACAACAGCACGGTAATTCTAAATTCTAACTATAAATCTTAATATTTAAATTCACAAAGTTTAAAAACTTTAATGTTAAATTAAAATATCCTTTTCTATCTTTAAAACTTTGTAAGTGTATAGTACCTACTCCTAAAAGAGCTATATTATATTCGTAAGAAACAAATTACTGTATATTGTTATGTCACAGTTCACTTTACAAGCCCAATAAAACCATTCATGTTTTTTATATCAATACTCAATATCTATGCAAAACAGAATAGCAATGAATAGGTCAATGGGAGGCGGTGGTGTGGGATCTATTCTACATCGATTCCGATGTATCGATGCCAAAATCGATTAATCGATTTGATTCGGACGATTGGTTCAATGTGATGTTGCTTGTTTTGACATTTAGCAAACAATAAATTTTGCAATAAACTTTGGATTTCAGTTTTAATTTCGAAAGCAAATTTCATGAAGAGACTTGATTTAAGTACTTTAACTATCATAAAAGTAACGGTTGATTGTAAAATATTTTTTATGCTTTATTGAAAGATAATAATAATAAAATATAGCAATGTATACTTATGTTACTTACTTACTTATACATTACTAAGTATATTTTTAGTTTCCTGTTATTTGTATGTACTTCAGTTAAATAAAAAGGCAAACACTTAATTGTGTTTGGAATAGTCGTAACTAAGTAAAAGTTGTGTTAAAAGTGAATTCCCGTAACCCCTAGTTATGCCCCATGGAGCATGGGGCAGATACATTTCCTTATCTGTTTCACTGATCATTTTCTTTACAGGCAAGTAGGTGACCAGCCTTCTGTGCCTACCCAACCGAAATATTCATTAAGAACCTTGAACCCAGGACCTCCGGCGCAACACGCAGACGCGTAAACCACTTAGCAACGGAGGCGGTTAAATAAGCTGTATCAAAACGGTAGTTAGAAAATTACTGTTGATAAAGTTCAGATTTCTATAAACTTGTTTAAGGCATGAAAAAAAAAATTTAAGCGTATTTTAAGAGTAGGGAATATAATTTTGAACAATTAATACTTATTTAAGTTACATAATATTTATGTATACTATATAGCAATAATATGATTATATTTAACAGGTGTTGATATTTGTTTGTTTCGTTCAGTAATAGATTTTTTGTTAAAGTAATATTACATTTACATTAAAATATTTACTTTTTAGTCATTACTATGTATTCATTCTATACAATAACATAATTGAATATCATACAATTGTATGCTATATCTGAATAAGTTCTTGACAAATCTCTGTATAAGGAACTGTCATAACGAACTCCTAAAAAAGATTTTTGAGTAACCAATAAACCTTCTAGTTTTGTAACGAAGAACATCACGTACTTATTGTTAGACTATACATAGAGTACGGTTTTTTATTTATGAACAAATCTAAAAACCACTCTAAATTCAATTCAGACACATAAACTATTTAAAAGACATCGGAAAGATTATGGTGCATGAGGCAAACATATTTCTACGTCTGTTTCTAAGATCAATTTATTTACAGACAAGCTTCTGTTCTAACTAAACTAAAACAATTTTTTCCCCGAGGTTTGACCCCAGTATCTTGGATGCAACCCGCATTTACCACTTCACCACGAAAGTTAACTTTACTGGTTACAAATATATTTTTTTAATTATTAGAACTCAGAGTCTCTTATTAAATAGATATGACTACAACGGAGGCGGTATTACACACTATGAATGAAGATTATTATACCAGGTTGGTATGTACATCAATTTCGTAATTCAATGGGATGGTTCGTCACGTATTATTGCGGACTGTCCAAGATGGTTCGATTAATGAGACACGTGCTGGTCGTTATGGTGAATTTAGCAATACAAAAACTAAAAAGGTCCATTCTATGTCATGCACCGAAATGTATCTAGCTTTTAACAACGTCAACCGCACGGAAAATCGATATGTATAAAACATAGAGATAATAAAGTAATATACATAATATATTCCTTTAAAATATAACATGTATTGCAAATCAGTATTTTTAATTTCTGATAAACCTTTCATAATATTATTGTTAGTTGTACGATTTTTTTATAAATTTTGTAATACTTAGTACATATAGAGAATGTCAGTGATCTTAAATGAAATTTTAATTTATGACTCTAATTTGAATTAAAAAATCTAGTTTTTTTGAATAGAAATATTATGCAGCTAATAAATGAGCCTTCGTGGCTAAGTGATTTACGCGTCTGCGTGTTGCGCTGAAAGTCCTAAGTTCGAATCCCAGGAAAACAAATGTTTTGGTTGGGCAGGCACACAAGGCTGATAACCTACTTACCTATAAAGAAAATGATCAGTGAAACTGATGCAACAATGTGTCCGCCCCATGCCTCACTTTTACGGGAACTACTAAACTAATTTCTTTTCCTTGAAAAGACCGTCCCACGATTGTCCTAATTAAAATTTAATAACATTAAAACACTTACGCCATACGTTAGGCTTGGAGGTTCAGAAATTGTGTTTGAAACTTTCACTTTATGTAATTTTACATTGTTATATCATAATATTGTTATCAATTAACAATGACAAAATTAATGACCAATTAAAGCCATAAGTGCGAAATACTTCCAGAACGGAAAAATTAAAGTTAACCAAATACATAGGTCGTTGTATAATCTGAGACCAGTGTCGCAGCCAATTTCTAGAACAGGTTATTATAAAACTTTGATTACTGAGTGCTGTTTACTAATAAGATATTAAATTATAAAAATATTAATATAAATAAATAAATATTAATACTATTTTACCCTAAGAATCTTAGGGTAAAATACGTAATATTTATTTTTAGGCTAAGATGGAAAATGAAGAAACGATATATTTATAGTTCATAAACGTCATGTGTAATTTTTGTATTTAATGCATATTATTTGGTGTCATAATCCTAATTCCAGCAATGCATTTTTAATATACACATGAAAAATATTTGACCACAATTTACTCTTACAAAACATTGACTCTAAGCCTTTGTAAGTATTGGGAATAGCTTTAAAAGTAGTATATTTTCGAATTTCATAATAAAGCCATCATCTTACGACACAATTATTATACATAACAATAATAGAGTAATTTTCTCGCTGTATCAGTATGTAAATAAATATTAGCAATGGCTCATAAAATGATATTGTTCTACCGCTCGATCCATCACAATTATTAGCTCCGATAATGACCATGTTGCTTAATAAGTGTGAAATTATATGTGCACGTTCACATTTATCAACTTTGAATTGTTTGAATCTTTCAAATTTGCTATTTTTCTCTGGATCCAAATAGGTTGAGTGTTATTAGGGCAAACCTAAGTTTTGCACAAACTGGATATTAAATTAAATTAATTGCCTTTATAATATCTCTATAATCAGAGTTTTGACGAAAGCTCTTTTTTGTCATAGGAACGTTCCTAGGCGATATGCTCTTGTCAGTGGTCGTGGGTAACCCGGAGTCGGTGTCGTTGTTATTCTTCACAACCCTTCTGCACTCATGGAGTGGGTCGTTTAGATCATGCTTGATCTGATCGGTCTACCTCATGGGTGACTTACCGCGAGCTTTTCTCCCTTCCACCTTTCTCTACACTACAAGTTATAGAGTTACCATCTTGTCTTGTCACTTTGCCGAAGAAAGTGAGAATTCTACTTTTAACGTTGGAAGATAGACGCTGCCTAATTCCCAGGCAATAATGGCAATCAAGACTCGGAAACAAGCTTGTTGTGCTCATCACACAATTAAATGACCTACCTTTGTACCTGGATTTGAAACCAGGACCTTTTGACGCAGTAGGCACTACAAATTGCGCCAACCAGGAGTATATGAAATAGTATAATTTGTTAAAAGAAATATTACACAACTTTTACCTGTCTAGTTAGTAGATTACGGCTTTATGAATCATTTTTCTTCCATTAAAACGATAAGTGGACATTCTTGAGTATCATTAACTAGCGTTTCATAGACGAAACATTAGAATGTAATCTATCTTTAGTTTCAAAATTCTGTGACAGGAAAATAGACGTTATTAGCGTTGCAATAGGAATGCTCATTGTTAGTGTAATTATATTTAAGTAACTAAATAAATTTAAGTGGCCTTCTTCGTAATAAATCCTCAGTGAAAGGTATATTTTCGAAATCAGTTCATATCTTATTTAGTTAGATAAATTTGAGACAATATTGGCAATTTATTTAGTCACGGAACTGAATTTCAATGAAATATCTTTCTCACAGTACAAATAAGAATTATGAGACAATCTTGTTACAATTGAAATGGAAAAAATCATAAGAATCATGACTGCGCGAAAACAACCTACTTTTAAAATAACCATAATTTACATACCTAATATAAAAAGAAAATCGTCTGAGTGTAGTTTGGGTTCTTTCGAAAAGTGTGTTATGTACTCGTGAATCTAAACAAAAATTAACTTTCAATCGAATTAAGAATCTTCAATTTTGTCATATTAATAATTTTTATTTTAAAAACTTCATAACTATATAATTATTAATTAACTAAAACTGTCTAAAGTGCTTAGAACGTTGCTTTAATATTAATTATTAATAATCTTGTTTAGCAGAAGAAAGTGCCGTGCGTTAATCGCCAAACTTGATAAGGTTTATTTATTTATTAACACTTCGTTGCAATAACATCAGAATAGAAATAAGAACTTAAGTTTATTCGAGTGCAACGGGCGGCCATATTATTAGTCAGTGATCTCTTCCAGGCATCCAATAAGGAAAATTATAAAGGGAAAGTGCAAGTTGTGCGAAAAATACTAACTAAAACCTTAATATAACAGAAATAAAATACAAATTATATGGCCTAAGGCTTAGGCCCTAAGCGGTATCAGCAGTTGCATGAATTACGAACATTTATAGAAATAAGATAAGACAAGGTGGGAGTTAAATGAATGGAAATAAGAAATGAGTTCCAGAGCCTTACAGTGATGACCCTGTAAGACTTGCCAAAAAAGGGGTTGTGGGGTGTAAATTCGTGGATGCATCAGAGCAGTGTAAACTGATCTGATCTTATCTAATGGCGTCCGTATCCTGTTAGTTGGTATCCGTATGCATTTTAAATTCAATACGAGTTGCAATTATGTTCCTGGATAAGATTCTTAGAGAAATATCTGATTAACTGACTTGTCTGTAAAGAAAATGATCTGTAACACAGAAAAAGGTTCGCATCATTCCCTAACTGGAGATGCGGAGCTCCAGTTAAACCTTTTACATTTGTTTTATTTTTTTAAATATTAAATTTAAAAAATACAAAACTTTTTTGCATTTTTTTTACGGTTGACAAAACGTTACATTTGGCATAATATGTCAATTAATTAAAGATATTTTTCCAAAATAGTAAGAATGTTAAAAATAATTACACTTCCTGTAAGTTTTTTTAAAACTTTTGCTAGAGTGTATGAAAAAGTGATATGTTACGCATTAGTGTATGTTATTACTCCCGGTTTCTTTATATTTGAGATGGCACTTGTTCGACCGATCGTCATTGAACATTATAACTATGGAATATTTATGCACGTTTTCCATATAATCTGTGCCACATTCTGCTTCCTCAACGTCGTCGGTAACATGATCCTGAGTATTTTCACAGACACAAGTATAAAAAGAAGCATTGAAGTGGGTGATACATATTGTGATACCTGCAAAGTCAATCGTCCACCAATGGCTTGGCATTGTAAGGTGTGCAACGTCTGTATTATTCGGCGTGATCATCATTGCTTCTTCCTCTCAAAATGCATTGGATTATACAACCAACGATACTTTATCCTTTACCTGACGTACATTTTCATATCTTTGATTTACTCGGCAATCTACAACTACTACTTTGTTCTGACTAAAATAGAAGAACATGACTTATTTCTTTCTGCATTTCGCATTATGAATCCCTTCTTCAGATACCTAATAACGGAACCAGCTTCAATTAAGGATGTCTACGTGATGTTCTTATTCTTAAATGCCGGTCTTATTTTCTGGTCGAGTATATTAGTTGTTTATCATGTAAGGAATGCAGTGAAAGGCGTTGTGGCGAGGGATTCACAGTTGAAAAAAAGAATAGATATGACAACTTTCAAAGAAAATTTAAAGAATGTTTTTGGAACACGTTGGTATTTCGCAATCATTTGGCCATTTTCGGACAGTCCTCTACCACAGGAGTATATCATGAAGAATATTTAAAAATAAGTTCATATATATGTCATATATATTCATTAAAAAAATGAAATTAAAAAAGTGTTTTGATTTATGATATTAACAGAAAATAAATCCTCTTGAAACTCGGTAGCTCATAAATCAATATCTAACATCGCTTATAATATTGTGTCATCAATTGTTGTTGCTTAAATAGATTGGCGATCAACAGTAAAATATACTCAGTAGCGTCCAATAATAACTGTTAGGTAATATTCGATACATAGTTCGTACCTATTTTGACCACAGCGTTTTCGGTTAGCAACCTTTGTCCGAATCACGATCGAACATTTGCAAGCTATTACAAATACTGATTTCATGTGATATAAAGCAAATATATATTTTTTTTATTTTTCAAGAAAATATCAATCAAATGAAATATGAATCTGCATCATTGTTTATAAAAATAGATTTTTGTTTTTGATGGCCTCCTTTTGGTTTTAGAATTTCGGTTACAAACTGGATTACAAAGCTTATGACTGCCCTATTCTAGGCCAGTCCCGATTGTGATGGTATATTTACAATGTAAAGATATTTTAATTTTTAATTGAGGATGTGTTTAAGATTTTTATTCTCATTATGCAGTATTAGAGCGTTTTGTTAAAATAAAGGAACTTTTTTATAGGCCACTAGAAACTACAAAATATTATAATAGATATTAGGTTTGATGGTTTCTGTAAAATCATGTGCCAAATCTTGCAAAAAAAGGCTTCGCAATCATAGGAGGATAATATACCTAATACATTTGCTTAGTTTGAAAATTTATCAATTTAATAGACGTTGAATGTATCACAGATAATTAAAAAGCTAAGTTTAACTAAGAATTACGCAAATAACCTACTACAATGATGTTTAATCTAATATGACAAATTTCTTTTTTCTACCATAGAAAATTTCAGCGAATTAACAAAATCTTTAAACATTTTCTTAGTACGTTAGAACTTAAACATAAAAAAGTTCTTAAATAAGGATAAGATGCGGTAACCAATAGTTAAACATAATCAGCTGTTACATAATTTTAATGGGCTCACGTAAACCAGTAATAGACGCAAGCGCACGCGAAGCAGTACCGTTGTACATCCCGTTACTTGTTTATTTGTATCCTGTCTATTCAACGACTTAACGAGTTTTAAGTTTCCTATTTTTATCCGCATATTTTCAAAGTTATTGACAGTAATCACAGAACACCTTCCGTCCAACTCATCTTCTAATCCATCTTCACTCATAACCCGCCATGCTCCTGACATCCTATTTGACTAGCACATGCACGTCGCTTTTTGACCTGTCCTTTCATCCAGGGTTTTGGATCTTATACCTACATGCCTATTCTGTATAGGCATAAATAATACCTTATTTTCTTTGCCAATGCCCTGTATTTCTATACACATAATAAGCTTAAACAAAGCGTTATAATTCATATCGCATTGTTGTTATCAAATGTGTTCTATTCCTGCTAAGGGTAGCGACAGACACTTGAGCGAAAACTGAAAGTCTTCTAAACCGAACTAATACCCCGTTAACAAACTTTTTCGTTACTAAGAACGTGGCTTTAAAACAAACATCACGTTGTAGTATTAAGTGCTTCCTTATATGGGGCGAGTCGTGACGGACAAATGTCGCCGATATGTCGTGACGTTTAAAGAAGATGATTAACTCGTGTACTTCACTGTAAACAAGCTGAGATATTCGAGGGTTTTGTAATATTTTGTAATCGCCGGTACTTACGGTTCAAGAGACATTTAAATATTATTTTTCATGAAGTGTGAAGCTCCATATAAAAACTACTTCAAATACTAATTTGTTTCTGCAGTTTCAGGCAACTTCTTGTACGAAGAGATAAGTTTAATAAAATGTTATTGTCCAAGGCTATTCAATTTTTATCAAAGCCCGCCCTTTATAGTATAAATA
The DNA here is from genome assembly GCA_912999735.1 of Aporia crataegi. Classification (NCBI taxonomy): domain Eukaryota; kingdom Metazoa; phylum Arthropoda; class Insecta; order Lepidoptera; family Pieridae; genus Aporia; species Aporia crataegi. The sequence continues at coordinate 3,949,100 of OU538742.1, forward strand.
ATTGAAGGATTTAATTTATATTTACATGCAATATATATTTGAATTTGGGTTGCCGGTTTAAAATACTGGCAAAATGCCTGCTAGCCAACGAGCTTTGTTGATATCCATGGACGCCGAGCATCAGTTTATATTTTACGAAAGCGTTTAATAATTTATGCAACTTTTTTTATAAATATATCGATCTGTCTACATATTATGTTTATAATACAAATCCTTTCCCTTTTTAATATTTGTGTAAATTTAGAATTTCGTTTATGTATTGTATTATAACTAAGTTTAGTTTATTTCTAATTACTACGTCAAAACACTGATTTCCGGTGATATTTAATTTCAGTAAATACGGGTATAGATTTCATAATCAGGATATAAGGTATGTGATACACCTGCTAATGTGCACGCGATTTAAAAATACAATACAAAACCCTTGATTGTGTTTCCGTGTGTGATTTTTAAATGTTCTGTAGACTTCCGTTATACGGAAGTCGGTTTGTGAGCTATACTTAAACGAATCGAATGTTTTTCGAATATGATTGAAATACAGTGAAATGGCAGTTTAACAAAGGATTTATTTACAGTTACCAGAGACTAGCTTTGCAATGTAAGTTCTAAAATCAAATTACGCATTTTAATTCAGCAAGAATTTCAAAATTTCTAATCTGACTGAAAAGGAAATAGAATCGCAGTTTAAGAATTAATGTCACAAAGTTGAACTTTGCACCTTTCATCCTCATTCTGAAGGTTTTGTTTTTATCTTGACAAGATCCAAGAAATAATATAAATAGGCAAACTATTTAAACTTTTCCCTACTTTTACTTGTTGATTAAATGTCAAGCAATACCTAAACGAAATTTATAATTTTAATTTACAAATATTTATTCTTTAAACTCCCTAAAAAGCTAATCTAAGCAAAATAGTTTTAGAATGCAAGTATGACTCACTCATTGACTTAATTTTAAAATATAATGTAGCTATTTTATCCATAAATTATAATTCGGCTAAAAGCTACAAAAAAGTGTGAATAAATAATTTTGTGGTAACGCAACTGAAATGGTTATTATGACAGCAATTGGCAAATGTAACCTCAAGAAGTGACGAATTCCTTTCAAGTTTCATGTAACATATGAAGATGTCAAAATAAAATGTTTACCGCAAAATAATCTTGCATACTGAGTATGTTTTGAATTAAACCAGAGAAAACAACTGTAATTTAGTAAGTAAAATGGTTTATAACTACTCGATAACTTAATTCAACTTTTTAAGCCTACAATATTTCATACGCTTATGCTTATGCATAAATATGTAAAAATTATTCTGTAACTAATTATTAAAATTAAAACAACATGAAATCTATTTTATATTACACTGAAAAAAAGCCTATTTAAATCGAAAGTCGTCTATTAACAAACTTTTGTGTTTTTGCCAACACTGGGAAGGGAAATAAATGAACCGAAGCTAAAAAAAAATATATAATCTTAATAGTTTCCAGTTTTTTAAAGTTCTTAAAAATTTAACTTTGTTAAAAGTTTTTATTGTTATTTCGTCGGATTGCAATAGTGAATTTCAATATTGTAATCAATTTTAAGTGGTTGTCTGTCACAGTACCTAAATTGCTTTAAAAAGCTTATAAAAACTAAGAGTCGTGTCGTCAACTATTCTTTACGGAAATAGTGTTGCGTTATAATTTAAAATATTTAGCTTCAGTCAACAGAAACTTAGTACCACTTACTTTCAATAACTCAATATTAATACACAGCTGAGTTCAATAATATTTTCTTCTAGATGATAACAAATCAACCACTCGTACCTACATTGTAACCTTTTACGTAACTTTATGGTCTTTCAAATCGAAACACTTTTAATTTGTTTCCACGAAATCAAAGCTGTTCGTAGGTTTTTGCGTGAACTGCATTTTGACCCCCACCCAAGCACTTTTATTGTTTGCTAAATTTCCAAACTCAATACATACTCAATTATAATTTATAATAATCGATTAAATCGAATACTTAGATTATAATTGATACGTTATAATATTTTTCGTAGCGAAAACATTCTAAATCTATGGATAATACAATCAAACAAGAGGATAGGTATAAAAAGGTGTTAAAATAATAAAAACACATAACGTTGAGTTACATTTGCAAGTTAATCTATTCCCATCAAACGTGGATTATCTTTTTAATGTTCATGTACATTCAATAAAGAGAAAGTTGTGTTTCCCATGGACAGAATTAATGGTTACATAAACAATAATTAAATTTAATTATGGCTTAAAATGCTGATGGAAATCCTGTCTTGAATAAGTAACATGTAGTTGATGGTTTCGTTACGTAAATAGACTAGTTTTTTATGATACTTCTTTTTGAGAAATGGTTCGAGCTTTTATCTTTTAAACTGTTGGTTTTGTTGCTGATGTTACGAAAGAAATTCACTATTCATTTAAAATTAGTATATCTCAATGAGTTTATTTTACTTAGGTATAGATTAAGTTTTATGTTTCTCTTTATTACGAATTGAGAATAATATAAGTAACCTTTATAACATTTACAAGCTGATGCCTACGATTTTGGGTAATTATATAAAACTAGTTGACCCGACAGACGTTGTCCTGATTTTACTATGAATATTGAATCGAATTATTATTTTTATATAAAAATATTAAACGGAAATACTTAGAAATGAAAAATTATGACATTTAAAAGACTGACAGTTATGTCAAACGCTACATTACATTAGAAAAGTTGGTATGGTCGTTAAGTTTTCTTAAATTTTCTAATGTTCCACGTATATTCTTGATTTTTTCTTTCATTAAAACCTTTTCCTGACAATGACTAATACAACAAAAAAAAAAATATTTATTATCCAATTTTGTGTAGTCGTTCAGAAGATATGAGCGTACATACATTTCGGCGATTCATTTTTATTTATATAGATTTTCATTTACCTCTTAACTTATTATTTTTATTTATAAGGAAAAATGATTTTTAATGCAAACAACATAATTTAAAGAACCCGTAAAACTTGAATGCATTTAAATAGGTCATAGAATAAATGCGATGTTTCCCAAACCTCGTTAGACCGGCTTCTAATCAAGATTATGACTCATTCCCTATATTCAGATTTTAAGAAATAAAATATAAAAATTAAAAACATATTTTTGTAATTAATACTCGTATTTCCTCGATATTACAACGAACGCTTTAGACATGTGGTTCACGTACCAGACATTCAATGCCTGAAAATTGAAATAAATCGTCAATTGTAAAACTGTTAAGCCGAGACTAGGTCTACATATCTTGTGTTTCATTCCTAAAATATCCGCTAATTTTGAAGGTTTTGAAAGGTTTTTATGCCGAAGCGTGTTGCTATTCGAGTATTGAAACACTAACTACAAAATCTCTTGCTGTTGAATCCCATAGATTTGTGTACAATTAGTAAATGTTAGGAAAAATCCGTCACGCCCGTTTATTGCTTAGTGGTGTGTAGAAAATGGCCTACTTTATATTTACTTGGGCACAAAGTTAAACGGCTACTGCTGCATCAAATACGAAACTAGTGTAATTAAATAATTAATAAAAATTGAAGTTTAATATTCAATACACATTTACAATTTTATAAATTATCTTAAAAAGTATGTATAAATATATCCTTTTACTTGTGATTTCGTCTACATTTAAAGCATAGTAATGTCACTCGGAGAGTTTATATTAACACAAAGATTTTGTCATAGTTACAGAAAAATATGCGAAATAAAAACAATAAACATTATAAAGTATTCGTAACCTAGTTTGCCTAACTCTGTTACAAATACGTATGTCCCATTCTAGTGCAATATTTTTAGTATTGAATCGGTGCTAGGTCTCTTACACACAAACGAGTTTACCTTTATAATAATTAAGATTTGATCTGATATATCCATAATGTTTTGTAACTTGTAAGTTTTGTATCATTCTGCCTATCGTTAGAAATGATTCATCTAGATTCTAGAAGATACGCGAAACAATAGCATTTACAACAGCTATTAAATAATTGTAACGATACGCTGAGTCACTCGTGTTTTTGTTACTAAAGGTCAGTACCACTATTATATAACGCCTTGTCACAGAAATACGTTGTTGTTGTTTATAAATAAGAACATTGACTAAAATCAATCAAACTGAACAGAAACTAACAAAAAAGAAAATATATATTACCTTCTTTTAACTAGCTGATAGTCACAGTTTTTCTAAATATTATTTTACAGTCTCATTTACTTTAAACTGAAATTCATCAAAATTGATTCAGTGGTTGAGTGTAAAAGTATATTAAGCAAACTTGGTTTCATTGCCGTGACTGCATCTTCTTCTAATTAAGGTAAACTCCGAACATAGAAAAAACCAATACTGTAGTGAATTGACTATAAAAAAATCTAGTCGGCAATTTAATTGTAAAAAAGTTACAAATAAAATCGTTTTGATAATATTAAGATAACACAACATGGCTAACTCGAAACAAAAACAAAAAATATTTAATATGAATTTAATTCGTTTTGACTTGTGGTTTAAAGCCAAGTATAGATTGACCTAAAGGTGTTTTTAGTGTTCAATTATAATAACTAACAACCATTTAGCAAAGCAATTAATTTATAATCAAAACATCAATTAAAACAAAAAGAATTTTGACAGATTGTTAAGATATTATCTTAAAAATCTCAAACTCTACTTTTGGTGTATCCGACGAATATTAATTAAAAAACTCGTTTTATGCAGAAATCGAAAGTTGCATAATGCGATTAAATTTAAAACATCCGGGCGAAGAACTCTTAGCACAGTATTATTACAACCGTTGGACGAATGAAAATCTTTTACTTAATTTATTTAATAAATTACAGGGTCTATGCTTGTCGTTCAAAAGTTAAAATAAAGTAAAAAAATAATAATATAATAATAAACTAAAATCACCTATTAACGTAAATCACTTACTAACGTAAAATCATTTAGTAATATAAAATCACACTCATTTAAAATCACTAACGTAAAATACCTTAGTAATGTAAAATCACTTACTAACGTAAACTTACTTATTAAAGTAAAATGTAATGTATAAAAATCTTGAGTCACAGTGTTTGAGTTCATAGTTCATACTCCTCCGAAACGGTTCGACCGATGATTGCACATATTTGGTAATGTGTGGTATGAGAATTGCTTGTAAAGTATTTTTCACTCTCATACCCCTACCCAATTTTTTTTAATCGCGAGAGCTTGTAAAACAGCTTGGCACATCTAGTAATTATAATAAAATTAACAAAAATTGCGACATTCTATCAAAAAAAAGATTTCACCTTCAGCAGTTCAAAGTTTTCACCGGAAACAGAGAACACCGTAAATTTTCACCATACTTGACATTTTTATTCCTATTAATTGCCGTTATTACAGGAAACGTATACAATGACACGTGTAATATTACTTCCTTTATGACTTTTATTTTATGCTCTCTACATTTATTATAAAGTAAATAAGCATTATATTTATGATCAGATACGAAGTATAAATAGATAAAAAAGAAAATCTGATATATAAAATTTAAAAGACACAATAAAATGCTAGTTACATCCCAAGCAATATTATATATTTTGTGTATCCATTAACATCACAATTTTCCAACGATTTTTCCACAACGTTTTACCTCAAAGCCTCAAAAAACAAAAGGTTATGATTGTGCTCGGAAAAAATCGTGGGAAGCTCTTGAAGCATTGAATAAACATGCTTTATCTACATTAATGTAGAGGTCGAGTAATCGCACTCAATTTGTGTCGTAACTTGACGCTAGTTGAAGGTTGTACAGTGGAATTTATTTTGTGGGTTTTGTGTGGTCGGGTAATGTCGCAGAGTTAATTAATATATCGCTTAAGTAGCGTCTACCAAGCATATCGCTATATGTAGCACTCCCAAGCAATCGCATAGCACAGCTTGTTATGGAGGTTGTATTTGCACAATAAAATTATATATTTAGGTTGGTGATTAACTAGACCGTCTAACTTTATTTTTTCTATTAAATTGTCAAATTTAATTCTTCCTATAATAAAACCGTTTAAACAATAGCTTGTTTATAATAATTAATAATTGGGACAGTTAAAAATTATATTTTAGATAGATTTAGATGAGGGTTTTTTAGATTTTTTTTAATCCATAGATTGATTGATTTACATAATTACTTTATTCGTTGCGTTTGTTTCGCGTTATTTTTTTGCAAAATTAAAACCTAATACGATTTATAAGTTACGTAGTAACGCAAGCCACTGGTAATGTGCCTAAAATAACATCAAATACATTATTTAAATTAATTGAAACACATATTAATACTACCTATAAGGAGTATATTTATTATTTATAAACTAAAATTACAGTACGATTTTGGAGATTCTCTCGCTGAAGAAAGCTAGACTAAGTTTCTAAGGCTATATTTTATTTTCAAGTAGTCTCGGAAAATTAAAGACAACAATAATTTTTACTTCAGTTCTTTGTTCATCATTTAAATGAAATAAATAATTTTATTCAAGAATTGCCCTACATTCAAGAGGTTTTTGTAATTTAATGACAATGGATGTAATTAGAAGCAGTAAAGGTAGCGTTTGAAGAAGCAAAAAGCACGATTTTGACAAGGACGAGATGATTTACTTTAATTAAAACATGACAAAGTAATTTTTGCTATTAAACACGTAAAGGTTATCGCTTCGTCACGAAGTTAAGAAACATTGCTTATTTTTTTAATTAACTAGGTACTTTCAGTAGCTCTTGGAACTAGTTGAGTGTCTTAGGCAACAACTTATATAATGATAAATATATTTCTGTGATAAATTGAATATGACAACGCTAAGAAAGTCACTAGTAATGGTGTGTGTGTATTTTAGTTTAAAACTTTTGCCTGAGACAAATAGTTGCAAAATACTTGCTGTGAAAAACAATTCTGATATGGCAACTAAGATTTTTTGACTGTTTATGAGAAGGAATCATGTATACACATTCTTAATCATACCTCGTTGAGTATCCGCCAGCAGAAACATTCATCATATTATGTTTATATTTTATAGTTTTTGAAATTTTCTTGTTTAAACTAATGAAATCGATTTCCATCTCACCTGTAACAATACATTATTAAATTATAGCATCTCTTCATCTATAAATTAAATTTATCATAAAGTGAATTTCCGTAACCCCAAGTGGGGCATGGGGCAGACACATTGCTGTATCTGTTTCACTGATCATTTTCTTTACAAGCAAGTAGGTGATCAGCCTTCTGTACCTACCTAACCGAAACATTATTGTGTTTCCCCGGGATTCGAACCCAGGACATCCAGCTCAACACGCAGACGCGTAAACGAATTAGCCACGGAGGCAGTTATTTATCATACTTTATTATAATTTAATTTATATCTAATGCTGACATGCCAGTCAAGAAAATGATAAGTAAAAAATGCAGAAATCTACATGCTTTAAATATGTAATATATATAGGTAGGTATATACATTTTATTTTCTCAGAAAATTTAGTCAACTTTATGGTCAAGTAGATAAGACTGGTGGATTTAATTTATTATTTTATTTCGAAGGATTTTATCTAATTGGGAGTATGGTACCTATGCATGTTTTACACAAGGCATTAAACTGTCGGGATGTAGTAACAGTGTGACCAATGAACAAAAAGATGGCGACCGGAACCATATAAACGTTTCGAAATGCTTCCGTAACAGTGCCACGTAAACAATGTAAGTATTGACTATTGTGCGAAACATACTCTGTTTTATTGTTGTCTATTGTATGGAACTGTAAATTACAATAATACTGTGATTACGTTACAAAATTTAGGACATGAATATTTGAACCAAACTGCTGAACTTTTAAAATTACTCTTACCGGGCGTACATAAGCATAATTGTATGTATGCCATGAAGATATATAGACAGATAGGGAAAATAATTTCGACTAATTTTTATTTTTTATTCAATGTAAAAACTGAGGTGCTAGACATAAATATTAAGTTTATTTTAAAACTTTTTACCTACTAATTATTTTATTTGTTGTGTAAAACGTTTATTTCTTAAACTAATCGCGTACATCTTTTTGACTTACCTTACAAAGTTTGCAACGTTCAGCGAACCACAAAATTGACTCGAAATTACAATTTAAATTTTCTCATTAAAACTGTAATGGATTTGTGGAACAGTTATTTGAAATTAAATTCGGGACAGACTTAATAGAAAAAAAATTAGGAAGTTATTTTTATAATATGGGGATGAAGTTTATTAGTGAATAATATAAACTTTAGTTGATGACAAAGCCAGAAACTTAATGGCGCGTTCACACGGATTCGTGAACTGGGCGAGAAAACTACTCGCTCTGCGCATGTCTCACGACTGCTTAATTTACACGACCGATAATATACGACCACCGGTACTATTTTTGGTCGTTGACGACTCCCACTACCACGACTACCAGTTCACACTAGGTAGTGATCACGACTAATTCTCCTAAAAGGTCGTATTCTCGCCCAGCACGACTCCGTGTGAACGCGCCATAAGTTTGGCGTATTTGACATCATGAATACATTATGACCCCTACATTTCCTCAACACATTAGTATTACATTTTTTGCTTACAAAATCTTTAAAGTTACGCCATTTGAAGCCTTATTATAATTAATTACATGTTGCTCAAATATTTGGTTTTACCTCGGTTTTTTATCACGCCTCATTGTTTTATTAAAACTTCCTCTTCACTGAATATAAAACAACCGATTTCTAGTCGTCTTCTAAAACAATTTACATTTATTTATAAATCTTTTATTGTACCGACAATAAAAACCTGGGTATATAAGAATAGCTGTTATAATGATGATAATGGGACGTTCGAAACGATTTTATTTATACTAATATTATAACAAGAAAATATTTTTTATCTAATGAATCAAAAACTACTGCACCGACCTTAAAAATTCCTTCACTGACAGAAAGGTAATTGCGAGCTAATAATATAAAAATGCAGAAGAACATTACCTAAAAATAAAAATAAAAATATAATTTAATTAAAATTAATAAAATTAAAGTTTAATTTTACATGTAAATAACTCATTTATGCTTGCATATAAATAACTTATGAATTATACGGTAGCAGGTACGTATCCAGACTTTTGGTTCGGGAGGGGGGGGGGGGGACACATTGAAATAACCATGTGAACTGTGTAAAAATCGCTGTGATCACACGCGAGTGAAAAAACAGACGGCTAAAAACGTTTTTTTTAGTCAGATTTCGGTGGAGATAAATCCCAACTATCCTCCCCTCTGTATACGTGCTTGTAAGGTAGATATTTTCCTTAATATATCTCAACCTCAACTATACATAATACTAAACTTTATCCGGGTTCATGAAATAAAATATGCCATTAGCTTGCCAATAATGTAACAATTTTAAAATCAGGTCAAATTGTAACAGTAAATAACGATAGTATTTAAATAATCAACTATAAATGATGAATAATGTTTACTTTTAACGATTAATCAGTAGTCTTTCATAAAATCTTGATATCAAGTGTAGGTAATATTATATGATACGTAGTAGCTGCCTTATGTCTTGTTGAGGGCAGAGGTTAAGTGACAAGGCTAGGCATCGTGTAACAAGTAATTTTGGCTTAGTACATCTTAACCTGCACGAATGTTGAAGGTTCTTAACTAAGAATACTACGTTCTAATTTGAAACGTTAACTATGGCTAATCGTTTTTTCTTTAATACATAACTATCTAATTATATACAAACATTTTAAAAGATTAGTATTTTATAGAAAAGAAATATTTTATTTTACTCCCTTGTGGATTATACTATATTATAAATGGCACACGCGCGATTCCTTAACAAATAAACATTTTGCTATTGTGTGTAGGAAGTTAACTTTTTATGTTTTAGAATATTTTTCAAATTCAATTTCATATTATTGTTTGCCAAAGTATTAAATTTGGTAAGAATTTCAGAGTCGACATTGTCATCATGAAAATAAACTTCACATTTATCAAAGTTTAAACTTTAATAGAATTAAATTTAGAAATGATTTCAGCAAGATCCAAAAGAACAAAATCTGCCTTGGCACCTAAAGTTCCGTCATCGAGATACAATACTCGTACATTTAATTTTGAATTTAAACTTTGAATGCATGAGTTAATAGCGAGACTAAAAATTGCTGGCCCCAGAGGATTATAGTTCTTAGTTATTATTATTTTAATTTAAGCTCTAATTTATTATTTTTCATATAAATATAGATATGTTTATTTAATATTTTCATCAACATAATATTATAAGATATGATTGAAACTTCTTTTATATTTTTTTATCTCATATTTACTGCTTTTGGTCCTGATTCTATAAGACTAAGTAGAATACTATAACTTCTTTCCTAACTAAAAACTACGTCTTTTACCAATCCTTGAATAGTATATTAACGTAAATTTACGGTCATTATATAATTCGATACTAAATATTTTATGGTATCCGTTCTTGGATTAGATCATGCGCTATATCGGATACATTTAATGCGAGAATAGAAAATGTGCAATAGGAAACTGTAAAGATATTGAATATTGCATTACGTGTGGCTAAGAAAGTCGCAAGTGAAGGGAATGTAAGCTAATACGTAAAACTTAGTGTTATTTAGTTACGTATAAGTCTAAGTTTCAGCTTTATTTCGTTTTAGGGGCAAATTGAATTCATTGGAGGTTGTAGAACTCTAATATTTTTTTTATTACGGATGTTAAGTTATCAAAACGCATTTAAAAATTAATAATGATTAAAACAAAAAGTAACACGGGCTCTACGTTATTATAATATTAGCTTATTGGTTTGGTTTATTGGTAATATTTTTTAAAAAAATAAAATCAACTAAAATAAACCTATAAACAATGTGACCATGTTTGAAAAGAACAAATAGTTTTATTTTGAAACGACAAAGTTATCTACAACATCCTCTAGCCTCGATTGTTTTATAGCTCTTAGGAAATATTGTTAACAAATTTTAAAATTCATAAGTTGACCTCGATTCAGAGCAGGTTGGAATTTTTTGACGATACCTGGAGGGTAATTGAAATACTCAAAATACTAATATAACCAGATTTTACTGAGAAAACCTTACTTAATTTTTTTTTAAAGTAAGTTTGAAAATACGCTATATCCAGGAATCAATCCATGTATTATCCAAAGAAATGTAATCAAATATTTCTGAAGAAGGCGGGAAATTAAATTAATTAAAATCTAGTACAAATATGTAACAAGAAGTATCCGGATAAGTAAAGTAAATATAATTGTATTTAATTAACACGGTTCGGTAAAAGCAAGGCATTAAAATTCATTAATTCTAAAGAATTCAAAGAAAAATGGTTTTAAAAGCTTATCTCACAAGAATTAAAAAACCTTGTCTTTTAAGACTTGATATACTATCGTCATAACTTTCACTTTTGAAAATCCTTTCTCAAAATGACTAATCAGAAATGTAACAATCGGCAATCAGGGTATCCGCTTATGAATAAAGATAAAAAGAGCCATATGAAACATACACACATTTGACTTTACCAAGAGAAACTTTCTCTGCGAAAGTAAAAGCTGGACTGACCGGTTGAGTAAAACAAAACAAAATTGAAAAGGTTATATGCAGCAAATATTCAGAAGTATATTTTTACTGATTCTGTTTATTTAATATTTAAAACTAATTATGTAGGTTATCATAAGACGTCGATGAGGGGAGTCTGTAAGGGGGGGTTTTCATTAATATGGTTTAGTTTTTTATATCTAATATAATACTTAATTTATTAATACGGTTGCGTAAAATTAAGGTATTACTAGACATAGTATTTGACATACATTATCCAAACAATATTATGTCCCATTCTTCTATATAATTTAGTTTTAAACAAATTATATTCTAAGATTGTTTAAAAAGGTACTACCTACTTAATGGCTAAAACCTTAAGCCTTACTTCTAAAACCTAATCAATCATAATAATTCTTCCAACGTTTGGCACCGTGATGTCGTAACGACTACTTACCAATTAGGACAGCATGTGCTTTACTATGCCACGGATTACGAAAATACAGTTACATCGTGGAATTAGTTACATATTTACTACGTAATAATACAATTTTTTTATTAAAAATAGTATTAATAAAGAGTTATTTTTGACGCATTGTCCTTATTAACAGATTTTTAACGTAATATTAAATCATTTAATATATTGCCAAGTTTTTAAAAAAAATAAAGTAACGGTATGTAATATAAAATTATGCGTGATGTAAACTACAATAGCATATGCCTTAAATGTGACATATAATAAATCTCCATGACAAAATATATTCTTACAAAAATCATTCGCTGGAACGATTTTCGTATGGAACCCATGTACAAAATGTTGCTTTCAAATTTTATAGAATAAAACACCCTTACCTCTTATTTTATGGCCCCTCCACATTGTTGATTTTTTGCAAAAGATTAAATATAAAAAAACTGTCATTGTGGTTAAAAAATTAATTGAAAATTATAATTTTCACTTAATTTTCTGCTATACTAAAAGCAAAGTAAAAATATTTCTTTTATGTTCACAACTTGTTCACATTGACATTCCGTCTGCCTACGGAAACTATTTCCTTGTAATTTATTAACACGGGACAATATTCTTTATGACAGTATTGTGTATTGTTCGTGTGATTGGATGAGTAAGTTCGAATGAATAATACAGAAATTTGCTTCCCGAAGAGCAGCGCATTTATTACAAAAAAAAATTGAGAAATATGGAGAACATAAACCTGTTTGCTTCCTATTTCGTTAAAAAATAACCGAGTACTAGTTTAAGCAGTATAACTACCAATATTCACTTTCAACTTTTTTCAATAGCTTTTCATTGTTCGGATTTTAATCCCATAGTACTTGTTTAAACCTTTGTGTAACTGCTACGAAATACTCAAGTAATTAAATTAATAACCATTTAAACCTAACATATTAAGAATATTTCATAAATTAATAAATTCTAGCTAAGAACTGTCAGGATCGCATCAGCCTTCAAACAACAACTTCCTTTTGTTTAGGACCTACAATACCTACCATAGATGAACACACTGACACGTCAGACAATTTTACACACCTCTTTCAGTTAGAGGATGAAAAGGGAAGAATTTGATTAAACGCGATCACCATAATTAAGACATCAACGAGCGCATGGCTGTGTGGTATTTTTTTTATTATATAATATAGTTGGAGTACGTACTCAAAATAATTGACAACCGCATTGTACTAAAAATATTTGACTTTGACTAAAAATATCGGCCAGCATTTGAGCTTTTTAAAAATGAGCCAGCCTTCTTAACTTAGCTTAGCTACGAGTAGTTATCTCTTTAAACTGTAATCTTAATAAATATAATAGTCTTAAAGAAATATACGAATATCACCGTTAATTTTAATTAATCATTATAATATTCATTATTAATGTATCATTCCGTAAATTCTTAAACTATTTTAATTTTCCTTAACGTATGTATCTATAATATTTATTTTTATTTTTATGACTTTTAACAATCGTCACAAGTTGGGAAACTGATGAAATCTGAATGCCGTTCGCTGAAATAGCAAAACTCGTTTTAAGCATTTATTTAGGAATTGCAAAAATCTGGATCAACTTTACTTGCAGTATTTTACCTTGAAAATACGTGTTTTTCGAAAAAAATTAAAATAAGCACCTATATTTTCCATTCCTCCGAATTTCACCCTTGAAACAATTTCATAATTATTAATGTTGTTAAATTATTATTAGTTCGATTTAATTTCTATATTTCGAATTTATGTCCGGCTATGTTTATAATTACTTGTACAAAATTATTCCTAATATACTTAATGGCCGTTTTAACATTTTATATTATTATTAATTAAAATGAAATAAATATGTTAGCATTACTACTTTCAAATGCATAGTCAAACACTCTTGAACTTCAAATGGTGCTCTTACATGTAGCACATTGCAAGTTAATGAGAGATATATAAGATTCAGGACTAAATCGAAAGTTTAACAAGTGGAGTAGAGCATTGAAGGTCAACATCTCACACTGACCTACTGTAGTTTTACTGTATACAGCATATGCATACGTAACAGTAGTTTAATTAAAATATACAGAAACTTGCTGCTTAAACTTATTTTTAACCGAACTACAAAAAAATTAAAAAGAAGTTTATCAATTCGACGTGTATTTTTTATTTTAGTTGATATAATACATATAATTTTAATAATATTAATAGCCAAAAGAACGAATAAGAATTGTAAGCAAGATAAGTAAATAGATTTATTAGGCAAGTTACTGCAAGACGAGTCGAGATTATTATAATATAATCTTACTAGCTGACTCGGCAAAGGTTGTTTTGCCATATAAATCATTTCTAGAGAATTGAAAATTATTACAGTACTAATATCGCTATTAAAAAACTAAGGTTGGTGGTAGAAGGGTGAAAATTAAAGGTTATATGTAGGTATTTTTAATGCCAAATTAGAAAAAAAATCAAAATAAAAAATTTGTCCAAGAAATAAAAAATAGATTTTCGGATAGGCCACCCTTATTTCTTAGGGGTAAAAAATAATATAATAAAAATCAGATAAGCCGTTTCGGAGGAGTTTGGTTACAGACAGTGACACGAAATATTGATATAGATTAGTTTATATATAGATTAGTTTTAAAAGAATTAAACTATTTTTGTATTTGCTTAGTAAAAATTATCTCATAGGCAAAATTAAAAAAAGAATTCGTTACGATGTGGGAGACAAATAAAACTTTTAAAAATTATATCACATAACATCATAAGACAGTAATTAATATTTTGTATTTATCTTAGCGGTTAATTAAAAACCATCGAAGTAATAATTCTGAATTAGTTATCCTGATGTAATTAACGTCATAATCTTAGGTCATGGTTATAAAAATCTAAAAACCATTTAAATTGCGAATCAATTATTATTGATATTATAATCATGAATCAATTTATAATTTATTTATTTAATATATATTCCAGTCACGATAACACGATTTTTCATAAAAACCATTGACTGTGTAATTTTTTAAGTTGATTACAGGTAATAAAACCATCTCAATACGGCTCTTTACTTCAAAACATTATATAGAAAATTTTATTACAACAAAGAGTACATAATAATAATAATAAATGTATTTATTTATACAGTTGTTTTATCTTAAAACTACCTAATGCATGCCAAACGCTACTTGCCTGTTAATAAAACTCTATAAAGCGCAAATTCGGTCCCAAATAGAGTACTGCTTTCAACTTTCTGCTCCCAAATATCAGCTTCCTCCTCTTGACCGCTCGAATCATTGACGACCAGATCCTTCTGATCAGCTTGATCCTTTAGCGTTGCGTAAAGATGTAGGTTCCCTTAGCATCTTCTATCACATTTATCATAGGGAATGTTCAGTGGGGTTGTTATGATTGATAGCAGCAGCTGTTTCATCTTCGATAGTCGAGGCAGAATACGAATTTATATCCGTTTCACGTCGATGTTTATTATTCCACAACTGAGTGTTTTATAAAGCATTTTTCACCACTCTGTGGAACTAGCTGCCTTCTGAGGTATTGCCAGACCATTACAACTTAGGGACCTTTAAGAAAAGAGCGTATCTCTCTTTAAAAGGCCGGCAACGCACCCGTGGCCCAATAGGCGTTGAGGCTGTCCATGGGCGACGGATGAACCTCTTACTCGTTTGCCTCCTATCCAATTTTTAAAAAAACAGTCTCTATTAGGTAGGTATATTACTCGGTAAGAAAGTATTTTTCGAATTGAACCGGATATTAAAGGACCCCCACAAACAATTTATTATATTATCATGTGATTTGGACTTAACTTAATTAATTAAATAATATCTCAAAACTGTATTGTAAGTATAAGAAATTATGATGCAAATCGACTCACATACTCGTATGATGATCCGACGTTTAAAATGGTTGATATTTATTGTAGAATTCTGAGTATTTGAGTGGGCAAACAAAAATATGTTAATGTCGGTACGACCGATGAAGGGTCCAAGGACTTCGAAGCCTGCAATTTATTTTGGACTTTGACTCAAAATCCCTTCTTTGCGTTTGTTTTGTAAATTTTTAAAAATCAGAGATCGACGTTTAAATATGTGCTTATACGAATTCTATGCAACAAAATCTGGCGGATCAAAATTAATTTTCAGAGTGTATGATGTTGAGTAGTACATTAAAGTGTGTGGAAGTGAAGTTCCGTGTCCCCTAGTGGGGTATGGGGCAGATGCATTTCACATCTGTTTCACTGATCGATTTTTTCTTTATGGGTAAGTAGGTGATCAGTCTTCTATGCCCTACCAGACCGAGTTTTTTTTTCTCCACCGGGAATCGAACCCAGGACCTCTCAGGTTGTAATGCTTAAGCGCTTACCATTAGACCAAAGAGGCGGTCAGACCAAAGAGGCGGTCATTTGAGTAGTACATTGCTTGAGTTTAATAATTTTGGAAAGATTTTCACTGAAACGTGGTTAAAAATTTAGCGAGAAATTGTGCTTAGGTATGTCTCTATCTTATAACACTTTTTTAAACAAAAATGTACCAATCAATAAATATAAAGCAATATATAAGCACATTTTGTTATAGACATACGTATTAAATTATGGTAATAAATACATTTTCCAGCAAAGAAAATTTTTATGTGCGAGACAAAGCTACAAGTAAGAGTAGAAAAGCAAATAGTTCGTACGCTGAGGATCGTACGTTGTCACTTGTCACGCACAACTCGAGAAAGCAGAGAAAAGTGCACGAAATGTCCAATGCATTTTACCGCTAACGAATAACCAAGAATTCGACCTTATTCGCTTGTTATAAAGTCGAAATTAATCTGAACTAATCCAGTTACGGATCATATACACCAATAATGAAAGCCAATAATAAAAATAAACAAAATAAAACAAGACGCAATTTTGCGGCATTTTGTTTATTCAGCGTAACTCGAATAATATTTTTTTTAATATTATTTTCATTTCTGCAGTGAAAAACTCTTGGAGAAAGTGAAATAATTTATGATTACGTTTTAGTTATTACAGTTTTCTGAAATAAGAAATCACTATAAAAAATTCTACTTTTTATTATTCCGATGATGAAAAAGTGTTACATGTTTTAAAAACTAATTAAAGTACTCATCGATATTGTTAATTTAAAAATAAAGCCAACAATGGAGAAGTAAGGTTGAAATAAGTTTATTTTACCTATAAATAAACAATACCGTGGTAAAATTAGCAAGATGTGACATTGTATGCACCTTGACCTGACCTCTTCCGTCCCTTATCCTTTAACTTGTCTGTATGGAAACCTTCTGATTTCCGCTGTCATATTAAACAAGATCGTGGAAGGACGAGGGAACCCATCGCGATTATATTCCCCATCAGTGAGACACACATGGAGGTGATCACGATCCTCATGAGTGAGGAAGGCGACGGGAGATGATAAAACTAGATAATAATATATTAAAACTAAAAAGTTTTACTGTGTGGAAACATAAATCTATGCATGTGTTCAGGTTTTATACTCTTGGTTTTTATATAAAAAGTGAAGTCCCGTGTCCCCTTGTGGGGTATGGGGCAGGTGCGTTTCACATCTATTTCACTGATCGATTTTTTTCTTTAGGGGCAAGTAAGTGATCCACCGGGAATTGAACACAGGAGCTCTCGGTTGTAACGCTTACGTGCTTACCACTAGACCAAGGAGGCGGTCATATAATATGGCTATTAAATAATATATACAAAAAGTAATCAAAACTAGTTTAGCAGTTAAAATATGAAATACAACTAACCAATAAAGTCAGTAGGTATAATATAGTATGGTTCGGACTTATGTGTATTAGAAAATTTTAAGATTTAATGTAGGTAATAATTGGTAAGAAATTACAATCATGGATAAAAAAGTTATTTCATATATAAAACTCTCAACAAATAACTTCAGATGTTATATATAACAGTTATAACCTTTTATATTGTGCACTGGCAAACTTTAGCTTGGATTATTAATAGAAAAAAACAAGGATCTAATAGAAGATGACTCGTTAATTAGCTAAGTGCTCAATTATAATTTTATTGTATCCTAATTACACCGACATTCATAAACTGATTTGATAAATCGTGATTCGTGAAACTACAAAAACTGTAACAAAAACTTGTTAACTAATATAATTACATGGATCTTCATTAAAAAATCTTTCTGGCATTTGGATGTAAATCAATGTTACGATGTATGGTAAAAAAAAATATTCAAAATTTGAAATCGTAATAATACATGTACCATATCCTTCGACCAACTAAAAAGTGATATCATTCGTAAACTAACTGTAGACAGTTAATATAAAATAATAGAATTATTTATTTATTTATAGTTTATTAGAATAAAAATCCATCACCATAGCATAGTTATATTATATAATGTTTTGTCTCCTTTCAAATTTAATACTATTTAGGAGAATGAAAAAACGTTTAATGCTTAAAATAAGATTTTGAGTTATTTTATTTTTTTATGAAATTTCTACATATAGGTATAAGAATCCAGAAACACAGGCGGGTAATTTTTGAAGCGCCTCCATGGTTTGTCAGTTACATATCAAAAAACGCACTAGTTAACTGTTATTTTAGAATTTTTTTTTAAATTATTTTGAAATTTAATAAATTAAAAATTAACTTATAAATAAGGACGGCACACAAATGTATTTGGTTTTTAGGACATAATTATTAGAGGACATGTTATATAGACGAATTTTCCCGCTGTCCTAAATTTCATTCATTCCATATTAAGTTAGCAGGCGTTAGTGTTAACAAAATGTAAATAAGTCCAAATTAATTGGCCTTAAAATATACTAACGTTTATAAAACATATACTGAGGTTAGAAACAATCTAACATTTTTATAATTATAAATTCTATATCAAAAACCTTAGAATGGGATCCACTCGAATAAATTGAACTGTAAATGAAATTATACCCTAAAGCGAAGTATTAAAAGCTATTTCACTTTGACAACAACGATTAGATCATATCACCGAGGTTGCTCGACGGAAAGTGTGCATTAATGTACGCTGTTATGTGACTTATGTAATTATAATAATAAGGATGTAAATTGTGTAACGATGCGCGTGGAAAACGGACGACCTAAATGTGTGGAAACCGCGCAAATCAATGTTCTTGCATTTGGATCCAGCTGGTTAAATAATTATTTCAAAGAATTTAGCTTAGCATTTTCTTAGACTTACCTTAGATCTAAGCTACTGATGAGAGACTTTGAAAGATACTCAAAGCTACATTGTACACGATAGGAGAGTACTTGCTATAAATTAAATCAAATAAACTCCTGAACTATACTTTGTAAAGTTAAATCTATTTAATCAAATATTTTACGTGTAAAATCAAAGTAAGTGTTAAAAAATCCTCATTCTAAATGCGAAAGAAACTCTGTCTGTCTGTCACGCTTTCACGCCAAAAGTACTTAACCGATTTAAATGATATTTGGTTTGATTGAATGACACGGTTGTCTAGAACCCGAGAAAAGACATAGGCTACTTTTTAATGCGAAAAAAGGGTTGCAAGGAGTTGAAAGGGGGGAACGAAAAGTTGTATGCAAGTATCGTCATTTTTAGACCTAAAAGCTTGAAACTTATTTTTTAAACTGTTAATTCGATATAAATAAATATGAGATATAACATCAGGCTACGATGAACTCAACGCGGGCAAATCCTCGGGGCACTACTAATATTTAAATTTATAAATATTTAAAATTACATTAAAGCCAAAGTTAAAATTATCACAAAGTTACGACAGACATTTCAAAATTGAAATTCATTTATTTCATGTAAAATCATTTACATTATCGTAATTGAATGGCACCTAGGGGCATGTTCAAGAACGCACACTTTAGGCAAGAACGTCACGCTATTTCTTGACGCCCACTAACGCTGGAAAGTTGTATGGAAATGACATAACTTGCGTCATTTCAATCACGACACCAAACGTCATTTCTATACAAGTTTCCAGTGTTAGTGCCTGGTCTGAGAAGAACTCACAGAAAAACTTAGCAGTTAATAATTTTTCCAATTTAGAGAATTAGTTTGGTATTTAACTGTGAACTCTTTCATTTGTTCGTAATTAACGATAATTTTTAACAATAAATACGGGTGAATATGCCATCGTTTCGTTTATATATTTTGTAATGGTGCTGTGTCCTTACAATCAATTGTTTAAATACATAATATATACGCGGATATAGGTATACATCTCAGATGTAAATAAGCGATTGCTGATCCTTGAAATTATACGATACTAATAGCGCGATAACATTATTCCGTTATGTATTTATTATCGGGTATTAAAATAAAAAATCTCAGTCAGTTTAGCTACAAAATTCGATTTGATGTTTCCTTTATAACAAATCTGTGGATGTTTTATTTAGATTATCTGTACGATTAGTTGAAAACCTGTTTTTTCAAAAACTGTTTTACGCAACACTGTCACATACTGCGCATAAATCTAGAAACTGCTTCCTCTATTGATGTTGTCGTGTATGATAATCAGAAACATTTGCCCAAGGCAATATAAATTATATTAGAATCCGTTATAATGTATCGATAAAAACATATTGTTAATTTAAAACTGGTAAACGAACATCTCCAAGGTGGTCATTTCTGCATCTAGGTATATAGATTAGTAAGTGATAACCCAATTGAAACATTTATTTCTCCAGAGTTCCAAGCCAGTACTTCCGAGGCATCACTCAGACACGTAAACCACTAATAAATAATATATATTTGAATTATAACGATTGCCTACTAAATTTTATAATTAGAGTTTATATCAAACACAATTGCATTATTTTAAAACTACATATAGTCAATTATTTTTACCATAAGCTATAGAATTTGTTTATTAATAACGGGAAAAACTAATGTATCTAAAACTTTCATTCTTTAGCGAAACGTGTATGAATCTTTGCATAGAGAGACTTTATTAAAATACAAAAGCTATAGTTTATCCTAAACTAAAATGAACAACAATATAGTTTTAGGTAAATATAGTACCATATAAACATACACGTCATCTATAAAATTAGAAAAATGATAGGATCAATATTTAAGAGTTAAATATTACGTGTAAAGTTTAAAATTAAAGTTATAGCAACAATATTATTAAAGACAAACTCCTTCCAATATGGAATTTTATGCAAATATTATTTGTAACACATTCCGATCCGATCAGTTGTCAGATTAAGCAATATAACTAGATTGACCTAAAGTTAATTGTAATTCCTAATTCGCAATCTAGTTATGCTCCGATTTAATTCTGGTTATTTACTAACCAAAATAACATTTAAAACGGCTTATCTAATTTATGTATCTAGTTTCAAAGGTACTCTTAATAACTTCTTCAATTAAATACGGGCACTTATTAGCAAGAGAAAAGGAAAGTCACATACTTCCCAGTTCTACATCTTGGTATCTTCCAATTTAAATTTTTTTTAAATATTTATATCTATGTATTTGTGAGAATTTTTTTTTTTCGATTTCGCAATTCACATCAAATGTCAGACACGTGAACAACGGTAGCTAAAATATACATAGATAAATAATCCAGTATACATTCACATTTTTACTCAAATTACACTGAAATTGTATGTGACTTCATTTCCAGAAAGTTATTATAATAACTTTAAATTCTTTACTTAAAATTCAAGCAAAGCCTTATTTTTTGTTTTAAATTCCAAACCTCAAACCCCGCACCGCATAACAATGAGATCTTTACCGTCTCCTAAATAACTTACTACGCTAACATATTTAATGTAATTTAACTATATTTTAGCAAGAATTTATATATCATAATTTGAAATCGAGAATTTTTATCCAATACTAACTAGTAAAGGATATTGTTAATTACTAACAATATCCTTTACTTTTTGTAAACGGTTTTTGTTTAAACGGTTTTGTCGGAAAACGTAGTAAAGTAAGCTATATTTTTATTTCGTCAAATATCCTGGTGCATCTAGCCAGAACAATTATAATTTTTATATCTCTATAAATTGAATCAATATAAATTGAAGATGCAAGCAGGAAAATATTCATTTTCGGTAATAAAATCAACACTTTGTCTTAACATTTTGATTATGTACCTACTTCCCATGATTACTGATTTATTTATTTGAGTCTTCCAATGGGTTTTACATTAATACTTCAACTAATGAACAATTGAATAGAACAATTGTTACTATACTAAATGTATACCCATTTTAAGATGGACATAGCATATACATTGTTAAACAATTGAAAAATAAAATAATTTTCTTAAAATCAGAAAAGAAAGAAGGTGAGGACAGAAGACTAAGAATATAAAGATACCTTTTAGAATGACTTGTGAATCTATCAAACTTTTTGTATCCTTTTGATAATGCTCAAATATTTATCATCTAAATCGTTTTTTTATTTGTTATTTGATATGTATTTCAAATTTTGGATCGAGATATTATGTTATAAATTTTGGGTTTTATTAAAACAGGATAAAATTTAAATATTATATATAAGATTTTGATATTTTCCAATGTGTATACCCAAAATCAGATGGGATAAGCGCCATTGTTTTAAACTTAAAAAATACCAACGTATTCAGACAAGATAATTGTTCATACTTATTGTATTGTAATTTTAATACAATCTGCATTGTGCCTCCTTCGCGGAGTTTCAGCCTTGCGTGTTTAATTTTTGTCATTGTTATAGTGTAGGCGACGATCTTGAATTACAATACATTTTGAACTCACATTATATTTGAAAAAAATATTACGTATTGTGATTTTTTACTCATATTGGCATTTAATTAATGCTTCCAAATTATAATAATGTCTTTGTACAAGATGTATTCTATTTTTTTTACATATTAAATATAAAAACATAGTATTCAAGTAATTCCGTATGAAGTTCGCTGTGGCATCGATTCGCTACTGCATTTTAAACATATTAATTACCATAACTTGGTTTAAAAGATTGTCATGAAGCGTCTTAAGATTAAACTAATAGGTAATAATAGGTGTGTTCATTGACACATCGCAATCAAATAAATTTGATGGTTTTATTGTCTTACATATAAAAAATAGGTTGTATTTCAAATTTTTTTAAATTAAAAAGAGTTTTAAAAGAAAAAGAAAAACTAATGTCTTACGTTTTAGGTAATATCAAAAATAATTAATTAATGAGAACATTAATTAAACAATTGTTGATGTAAAGTAAAGATTATCTTAATGAAAACAGGATATTTCATATTACTAAATAAATCGTAATTGAGCTGCGTTTATTGCAAAACCAAAGTTCATGTAACTTTACCCGTAATAGCGGTAAAAACTGGATTTACGTGTGACCCGATATTGATTCATGTACAATGGGTATAAGAACTAGTATTGTCTGTTGTGATTTATGTGTATTTACTAGTTGCGTAACCCGTTGCTCGGTTACTGGAACGGTACCTTTTTATTCGTCCTATACGAGTTAACATAATTGTTATATTACAGATGACTTAATCTTAAAAAAGATATTACCTACATCTATAATCATGCTTTAAATTAAGCGTTAATCATATTTAGACCTTTCAGATGTGATGATAACGATAGTTAAATGGAAAAATCTTTGGGAATTTTTGTGCGAAGTGAATTCCCGTAATCCCTCAGTGGGGCATAGGGCAGACATATTTCTGAATTTGTTTCACTGATTATTTTCTTAATAGGCAAGTAGATGATCAGCTTTCTGTGCCAACCCAATCGAAACATTCATTTGTCTCCCGGAATTCGAACCCAGGACCCCCGGCGCATCACGCAGACGCGTAAACTATTTAACCACGGAGGTAGTCGGGAATCTGTTTCAACACTTCCCCTAAAATGTCAAATAAAATATCAAGTTTTAAGGACAATAATTTATCTCTTTTTACATATTCTTAAAGATATAAATCCATACGTTTTCCATTCGTTCAGTGATTTCTCACAACACCTCAGCACAAAGGTCGGTGAAAACTCTCCCAGGCTTCGTGCAATGAGGAAATGCTATCATTCAAATGTCAAGCTTTAAATAGAACAAACACTACTAATACAAATCATTACAATGTCAAAAGGTATTCTCTTAGGTAGACCCTGCTTTGTGTCCACGCTCGTTCTCGATCTCCATAATCGTCCATATCTCAGCGTTGTAAAGTAAAATAGCTAAAATGTACTAACAAAATTTAACTTAAATAGAAAGTGTCGAAAGAGAGGCACAAAATGCAAAAGCATTAGTATTCCGGTTACATGCCTCATATTATTTCATTGTTTGATTCCGCGAAGTATTATGAAATCGATACTTTGAACGACGGTAAACGCAAATACTCATGTTTATGTGCAAAAACAATTGTATGGAAGTTATAATCGATATAATAGTATCGAGTTATGTAATGTATTGCATTATTGACGAATTGTTCATAACGTGTTTACCTACATACTATGCTTTTATTAAGAACATAATAGGCTTTATAGTTAAATTTATGTTTGTTTATTAATATGTAATTAGTTAATCAAAATTAATTGGAGAATAGAACACACAAGTAGAACATCTACATAATATAAAAACCGCGTAGATACCACACACAATACACATTCAAACAAATCTTAAGTAAAGAAATCCCTTAACAAATCAGGTTTTTAGGTTTTGCAATAAATTATAAGAGCATAAAGAAAGATAGCAATTTAACAACATGCATCGAACTCGAATGAACATTGGGAACATTTACAACACCAATCAAATAAACAATTAATATTAATTGCATACACAACATATTCCTTTTTCAATGCCACAAAATACGCAACATCTTTACCTCGATCTTTTGTACATTTGACTTTTGGAAATATTTTAACAATGTTCTTTTTAAAAAAGTGTTAGTTAAGATTTTTTAAATATTACATAAATTGTCTTGCAAATTAAAAAAAAAGATAAAGAGAATTCTTGACAACTTCTATTAGGGTTAGACTCAAACTTTATATTTTACAGAGATAAAAAGAAGACTCTAAACAGAATAGAAAAAAATAAGTATTCAAACAGACCAAGGTTTTTATTAATTACCCTTTCAAGTTTTAATTTGAATGTGCCCTTAGTAATGAGAACACAACAATAGTCCGTTAATGCATTGCAAAATTGACATGTATTGACCGTGAACCAATTGATGTTCCAAATATTTGACGTTGATCTACGTCTACAATCTATACAAGTCAATTGTTAGTTGACTATGTTATTTGATAAAACATATGAATATCGGTCACTGAAGGGCACTGATAAATAGAAATACATGCACCACACTGGTTTCCTTGGTTAATGGCACGGACCACAATTGTGGTTTTCACACAATTCCGTGCCTGATCGCCATAGTGATGCAGAAAAATGATGGTTGGCTCGTGGAAGAAAATCATTCTACCTACCAGCCTCCACAATGACCGAACAATATCTATCTCGGTATATTTAGAAAAAATTGGTTAACCTGGTTAAAGAGTTTGAACATAGCAGAAATAAATTTTAAATTTTCAAATACAAGGGCATTCCTATATTCGCTCCTCACGCCATAATGAAGTTGATGGTCGGTAATTGATCAATCACTGCATAGTGTGAAGTTAGTTCGCAAGAAAATTTTACGAAATTAACAAAATTAAGAGTTTTATATTCCAAAGGCAACATTTGGTAGGAACGTTCGATTCCCAGATTTCACGCTGAGATATATTAGTCTTTTTAAGATAATGTTGGTTTATTTAATGTTGTAATGTTTGTAAAATATAATCATCATTAATTGTTTAAAAAGTCAAACTCTATTTTTATTTCAAGTACAATTCGTCCCGTTTGTGGTTTGCGGTTATAATTCAGAGATTTTTTGCAAGGTTAACATCAATATTATCTAAGTCGCATTTGAGATCTGGTTTTACTATTGTATAAATTTATTATTGCTTTAAAAATACTAGAATTTTGTTAAAGCTTCTAAATCAAGTATAATTTGGGTTATTCTCAGGACTTTGTAGGAAATACTAATCTAGGAATACATTATTCCTAGAATGTTTTTCACACGTATTCGTCGGAAAATGATGAAAAATATAACAATGGGATAACTAACGATAAAATCAATGCATGTTTAACTCGGCCAACTAAATATTTTATTCGTACAGATTCATGTAAATTATTGCTTATGAACATTACTTATCCTTAAACTAGGGTGCGTTTTCACTAGTCTTATAGACTAATACCCGTAAGACGTACCCTGATCTTAGAAGGAAAGTCACGAAGTTCGGATAGATATCATTATTGCCGCCGTTTTTCAAAAAAATATTGAATAAAGTGAAGTCCCGTGTGTGTCTCGTGGGGTATGGGGCAGATGCATTTTGCATGATGCAGATTTTTTCTTTAGGAGCAAGTAGGTGATCAGCCTTCTATGTCCTTCCAGACCGAGTTTTTTTATATCTCCGCCGGGAATCGAACCCAGGACCTCTCGGTTGTAACGCTTACGCGCTTACCACTAAGCCAAGGAGGCGGTCGAAAAAATATTGAATACCAAGCAAATATTAGAACAGTGCATGTTATAGCTGATGTTAAGTACATACCTATTACCTATGCCAAGTAGGGAACGGTATGCAATCTCGCAACCTTTGCCTATTAGAGTAAACGCTAGAACATGGCGTTCCCTTCACTGCAATACGCATCAGAAAGCGACATTCCGCGTTCGTAACTACTGTTGAACTACTAAGCAGACGTTAGTAATACATCACGCATACAGTTAATTATATATTAAACCAGGAAATAATTAAAAGTTATTGAAATATGTAGTGAAGTCCCGTGTCCCCTAGTGGGGTATGGGGCAGATGCATTTCACATCTGTTTCACTGATCGATTTTTTTTTTTAGGGGCAAGTAGGTGATCAGCCTTCTATGTCCTGCCAGACCGCGTTGACCGGGAATCGAACCCTGGACCTCTCGATTGTAACTCTTACGTGCTTACCACTAGACCAAGGAGGCGGTCAATTGAAATATGTAGGAATTCAATAAATAAGACTAAATTGAATATTGCACACAGTACCAGTATCGCACTTTATAAAATGGAAAAAGGTTTCTAGTTTCTAGAAAAAAAGAAAAACTTTAACTTTCTAAGTTTTTTACTCAGACTTCGCATATTATAAATGTGGAAACTACGTTTAAAACCATTCAGTAGTTTTACGTAAGACGCGCATTGCGCATTCATGTTTCTATCATCTAATTCTAAACGATTAGGTGTTATAAAACCTTACTTATATTTCGTAGAGTATTTTCTAGTGTAAGTTATTTTAAACATCGAAGGTAATTTATAAATAATATTCGTTTTCCACAGGATGTTGGATAATTATGTGATTACATTTTTGTCCATCAACAATCGATTTTAAGAATTTCTTAAACACCCAAGAACCTTGAGATACAACTAAGGATATAAGATATAAGGAAATAAATGCCTTTTCATGATTCCAATCTATGTTTTACCAACTTTTTGTAATTCGAAAAAACACAGTTTAAGAACCCCTTGAAATGCGTTGTACGATGAACAATACTCATTACCCCACCCAGAAGGGGACGAAACAAAGAATGTATTGTTTAAACGCGTGGCTTACCGTGCTGTAGTTGTAATTGTAATGTAAATGTTTTCACACAGCTACTGTTACGCAATATTTTCACAAGCAATCCTACTCCTATGCCTATCGCTTATCTATGGCATTTTAATTATATACATGTACAGCATTCTAATTCAAAGAAACGATACCTACTTTACAAAACATAAAATAAATATTTATATAAATGTTGATGTTATAGAAAAGATGTGTATTTTTGTTTGTAATGAAATAAATTCAAAAATATTGGAACGATTTAAAAAATTCAAGTAACAACGTAAGTAGATATATATATATATACAATTTAAAAAAATTATATTTAATAAAATTGGTAATTTTTTGTTTCTATCAATTTGATTCTAAAAATTATTTCACTGAATGAAAGTTTAAGAGGTAGATTTTTACAACGATATTTTTAGGAAAGATAAGTCAACCATTCTATAGAAGTATTCTCAATAAATAAGAGCCCATGGTGTCGAAAATTAAGTCGAATTTTCCAGAATTCCTTACAAAAATATATATAAAGAATAAATAATAATTTAATTGCGGTGCAATATTAGGTATCTATTAATTAAGTTAAGGTACTTCTGAGAACTTGATAAATAACTTCTCTAATGTGATATAATTAGTCAAAATATATAATAATTTAGATAATGCCTATTATGGGTGGAAAAACATCTCAAATCTGCGTAATAATAACAAGATCGTAAAAGGCAAAGGTTACAATGAGCTATAAGAAGATGACTTGAATACATAGTAAATTATTCATATATTGCACAATAAAAATAAACTTAGTGTGTGTTTGTAAGAAAATTATATCAATAGTAATGTCTTATTGTTAATTGTAGCCCTATTACTGCTGACATATTTTTAAAACATTAGATATATTTTGTTTGAATACTGTTTAAAATAATAATATTGATATTCTATAAACTTAAATTACCTAATGGTTACTTTCAAATCCCAATGACTTTTAAAATTATTTAAAGCAGTCATACAATTTAAAAGTTTCGTCACACGTTCTTATTATGTGGCAAAATTTTTAGAGACTGTAGAAAACTATAGAAAGTTGGAAACAGTGCTACGTTCCCGTTGGAACGCACCCGCTACGATGATTGCTACGAATAGGATCTACGAATGCGTAAGAAAAACCTGTCTGAGTACTAATGAAATATTCTGTATAATAAGCTACGTATTTTAATATTCCTTTTTAATTATAGGAACCCGTCATTAACAATAAGAAGCCCGGGATTTTTTTTATCAAGCTAAAAAGATAATTATTCTTTTGCAAAGGCTATTCGATTATTATACTAGAAATCATTTCGGTTTACATACGGTAAAAACGTAACATAGAAAAAAATAATGTGCTAAAAAATAACTACCTATAAGTAATACTATCAGAATCACAACTTTAAAGAAACGAAAGTATAGGCATTAATTAGCATTAAACACAATTAACACTGTCTATAAAATAAAATACTAGAATAATACATATTAAATAATTTGACATTGAGTAACTGCAAAACAAGTACCTACACTATGAATGAAAGTGAATGCCGAAATATGTATTACTTTAATGTTTATTCAATTATAAAAAGTTAATCACCTTGAAATCATCTGCTTATTAAACGACCCACGATTACAATACTGTCTAATTGGTTTTATGATTAAAAACCACCAACGCAATATCATGTGGAGGGCAAGATATGTGCGTCAGTTTTATAAATATTTTGATTACATACCTACCTACTTTGATAAGTTATCGAACTTTATAACTAATCGTCTCAGACTCTGTTATATAGTTATGCATTTAAATATATATCAATATTCAATCACGTTTAAGGCCTGGGGTTTCTTCCCAGACAAACGAGTCAGCTTGAAAGGCTAATGGAAATGATCTTGGAAAAAGATGTAGATATGTATCTTGAGTTTGTCGTTTGATACTCGAGAAGTTAAAAAAGTGTTACGGTTTGGAAGGTACATAGGATCAGGTATGTATCCAAACGATTGGTGCAACAGATGCATATTAAACGGATTGTTGACCTAATCATTAACTTTCAACTTTATCAGTATAAATCTTTTACTTCTATCGCTTGAAGTATCAAAATCATTATTTTCTTAAACATATCTAGTAGATAACAGATAGCTCACCTGGCACAAATCCTTTGACATTCCTTTCATTCTGATCCTCCTTGCCTCCTACTATAGCCGCGTCCTCAAATCCAGTATTTTCCTCACTCCACCCTCCTCGGATGGTTAACAAGACACACAAACACACCAATATTAATCTTAAAAATTCACGCATTTTAGCGAAATTGGCAGCTATATGTAAACGTCAGTAAGTGCCATTTTTCGATCATAGATCGATATCACATAATATATTTAAAACTGACAGTCACATTTTCGTCGGTAATCACTTAAATGATTAAAATAAACATGATTTATAACATATTCAAACACAGTAGCAATTTTCGAAAACGTATTTCGTTCGAATTTAGAATGTCACTCGATACAAGCACTTGTTGTCGCTTCAGCGAAGGTACTAATTGGCGATTGGTCGTCGTAGCCCCCACCGTGCGCGCGCGCAAGGCTTCTTGTTTCGTTCAATAGACGATCGCTGAGATTTCTAATATCCAGATAAGATATCTGCACCTGCGGTCACCGTAATTGAACGTTTGATATTGTACAGTTCTCATTGTAAAAGGTTACAACCGTTGATGCCTAAAAGAGTTTGCAAATTGATTGTTTTCATCATCTTCAGTAATAAGACAAAAAATATTCAAAAACGAACATAATTCTAAAACAAAAACAGATTTTCTGCAATCATTCGATTCAACTAGGTATATCAGATGCGTACTAAATTTAAAGCATTATTTAACAAAATTAATGACGTCGTTTAAATTCTGAATCAAATCTAACGAGACGTGTAATT
The DNA here is from genome assembly GCA_912999735.1 of Aporia crataegi. Classification (NCBI taxonomy): domain Eukaryota; kingdom Metazoa; phylum Arthropoda; class Insecta; order Lepidoptera; family Pieridae; genus Aporia; species Aporia crataegi. The sequence goes on from OU538742.1 coordinate 3,979,744, forward strand.
TCAAACCAAAAAAAGTTAAATCGGTTTATAAGAAAAAAATAATAATAATAACCTCTTTATAAGTCAATTTATCGGTCCGTCAAACGAGAGAGAAACTAAACTTCAGTCTATATTTAAAAAAACGCACTCGATCACAAACGGTCGCTTGCTTTAGACATTTTTTTTTTTCATTGGTATTAAAATAATTTGTATTAGATTAGCTTTATTTCAGCTCATATATTTGATATCCTACATAAATGTTATATATTTCATTTGACGTCATTAAAATTAAGCGGCAACAGCCCATTAAATAACATTGAAAAGTTACTATTAGCCAAATGCCTTCATTATATTTTAAAGTTAGGGAAACCGGTTGTTAATCAAAGTGTCCGTCCCACCCTTATTTCGCGGTTTCAACAACGACATTTAAATTATAGGTTGGATTTGATACAACATCATTTCGACTTAGTGCTGCCGAAATCTATCGATGTTGTTTTTTCTTTCTATTTATTGTGTAAGAATATCTATTTTTGTATATAATCTCGATATTTTAATATTTTATACTTAATACTACAGTTATACAATAAGTGATTAATAAATAATCACAGAACTATTCCTGTTTACCATTCAGTCTTACAAATTAATATTTTTAAATAAAAAAATAATTTTAATACATTTATACTATTTCTCTAAACAAAATATGACGCTTACAAATCCCTTAACTTATTTAACATCTTCAATAAAACAATCTTATGTATTGACATAAGGAATTAGAATTTGACAGACACATATCAATGGAAATATTTAAAAGTGCTACTTCAGATATTCTACTAATATTAGCCCCTCTTCACCTTCAGGCATGTATATTCGTTTTAGTGAAATGCTTAAAAAATTTATATGACATGCTCATAATAAATTAACGCTTGGCCTAGTAAAATATGTTTTTCAAATAGAAAAAAATTGGTTTATTTTAACTAGAGGACTGCCTATAGGGTGAGGGCGAAAGAATATATAAGCTAAGGGAATGAAATCTTAGCAGCACTTTGATTGTGTTTTTATCGCAATCATGTTTTTTAAAAGATTTATTCAAAGTTTAGAAGACCCTGAAAGGCCACTTCTAGCTCCCAATTATTGGCTTCTGCAGAAAGCCGGCTTCCTTTTGCCATCAAGCACTAAAGCCAAACTAGGCTACATTTTTCTCCATGAACTGGTTACAATATTTGTATTGACTCAATACATTGAGCTTTATGTAGTTAGATCAGACTTTGGTCTTGTTTCAACGAATCTTAAAATCTCTGTGCTGAGTATTGTTTGCATTGTAAAGTCCAACGCTTTTATATTATTCCAGGAGAAATGGAAAGCGGTTTTAAATTATGTCACGGAAGCTGATATTTGGGAAAGAAATACGCGAGATAACGTGAGAGGCAATATTGTGAACAATTATACGATCTACTGTCGCAATTTGCTTAATTTCTACTGGACTTTGGTTATTACTACTGAAATAACTGTGTGTGGAACACCATTACTGAAATACGCATCATCTGCTTCTTACAGAGAAGCCCTCCATAATGGAACTGAATTATTTCCGCATATATTTAGCTCGTGGCTGCCTTTTGATAAGTACCAATCACCAGGATGCTGGATAGCTGTCTTTATTCACATCTTATTTTGTACACTTGGAGCTACCATTATGGCATCTTTTGATACGTGTATTTTATTTGTACTAGTTTTCTTTGGAGGGAAACTGGATCTATTAAAGGAAAGATGTAAGCAAATTTTTGATGATGTTACTGATGAAGAAGAAGTATTTAAGCGAGTGAAGAAAATACAGCAAGATCACATAATGCTCATGAAGTAAGTAAAGTTTATTTTTTTTACTGTTTTTTGAGACTTCATTTAGCTGTAATTATGAAACTGTATTTTGTATTTGCTTTTCTTAAATATATTACATATTAACTTCAGCACATAAAATTAAATTAAAGATACAGCGAATGACGTTTTGGTACTGTAAAAGTTGTAAAAGTTAAACCGAAACACAAAATTGATTTGCGACTTGGTCTGCACGAGACCATAAAATATTATTAGCTTATAGGACTCGGAAAGTATGTGCTGGCTTTGTAACAGTGAAATTTCCAAAGTTAGTTCAGCAGTTTTTGTGTCTATTAATTACAAACAAAGAAATACACGTCGAATTAGTAACCTCATTTTTGGTTTTTTTGAAGGTCGGTTAAAAATAAATCATTTCTCTGTATAAAAATGTATTTGGACTTTAAATTTATATACTTACTTAAAACTAAAACTATGATCCTTTTTCATAGAGATAAGAAATATAAGTGTTTTTCTGGAAGTCCTGGAATTAAATCCCGAGAAGACAAAAACTTGCCTGTAAAACATTGTTATGTGATATAATATCCCATTAGTAATTACTATATTTCATTTTCTTTGCATAATCTATAAAAAATACTGTTTTGTCTTTTCTTACCATAATATAATAGGTATGTACTCGTAAGAATTTATTAGTAAGATCCTATGGTTTTTATTTGCTTATACAGAATCAAATTAGGAGTAGGTAGTATTGAATTCATATTTTTTGTATCTCCATCTTATTAGATCAAATTGTAATAAAAATATACATAATACATGGTCCGGAAACGACCTTTAGGAACCAAGGAATATGAGATTCGAAAGCCCAAGCGAACCATCCAATACTCAAGCAATTTTCAGAATGATAATGTATTATATATATCAATCCATTTTTAAATCAATGTTTGATTGAGTATGAGATATGTTACTTCCTTTAGGCGTAAACCATCACTAACTATTTATCTAAACATAAGGATGGAATTAAAAAACCAACGTAGAAAATTTTGCAATAAAATCTGGGCCACATCAAATACGCGCCTTCAACAGTTTCATGCAGTAACACGATCACAGAGTTTTGTTATATGGAAGTCTTACTTTAAAGTATTTTTTTTCTAAATTATTGATAAAGACTTCCATAACTTATGTGAAAGTTAAATTGGGTATTCAAAATTCAAATTATGTCTGGTGATATTACGATTACTTATACAGTTTACACGATTTATCTCATAGGGAGTTTTAGTTTACATAAATATGCGCAAATTGCTCTTAATTCCACATTACCACAATAAATGATTACCAAGATATTACATAGGCTTTGCCTTAAGAAAAGATATTGATATAGCATTCAAAGATCAATAGTAGATAGCATAAAAGATTTTGTGTTTATATTAATCAATGTTATCGTAATTTAATTCCAAAAAACTATAAAAACAAACCCAATATATACCTACCATGTACCTAAATCAATTAGTTGTATTAAACTACTCAAGAAGACTCGTGTAGTCATATGGCTAATAGCTTCGCTAAAGTTGCTTTGTTTATAGTACAGGATCTTATAGGGTTCCAGTTAAATTATCATGAAGTAATCCTAATTTCTATTCATATTAGGGCATAGGTTATAAGTTGTCCTACCTGCTTGTCGTAATTAAATATTATTTAAAAATAAAACTTAAGACAGGTAGACAACTAAAAAGTCCTTTAATTCAAAGTGTTAATCATCTAAAAGCATTCGATGTGAACAAAATGTAAATAATACAGTATTACTATTTACATTACAAAATTCATTGCTGTTGTATTAGTAAATAATGCCTCCATATGCATACAATACATGCACGTTTTTCATATTTGTTAAATTGTATTCTTAGCTTTAACCATTTATCGATTGTTAAAAGGATAGTTAAAGTATCGACAAACTTCATAGTTACGCACGCACTAGTCAAAGTTAATTTAACAATGCGTAACATAACTACCAGAAAACTATAATTTATTGATAGTATTATTTACCTTATAACTTAATTAATAGTCTCACCCACTTATGAAAAAATATGTATCTATACAATACTAAATAGTAAATTTGAACATACCTGCGTAAAGTTGAAGACTGAATTAAAATACTAATATTTACAACTATACAGTTATTATGAATGGAAAGATTTATTTTCATACTACATTTTAATTTTAATAAAATTCAATATTTTTTTAGTTTACGGTTTCGTTATTTATTTAAAATTATTTGTTTCAGGTATTCGAGAATGTTTGATTCAGTCTTGTCTCCAGTGATGTTCTTTTACGTGGTTATATGTTCCTTGATGCTTTGTGTTAGTGCATTCGAGCTGACAGTTAGTAACCTATACATAATTATTGTTGCGTAAATAAATACCTATTAACTATTGGATTGTTCGGAAAATCATTTCGTTTTTTTGTGACAATGAAAAGCAATTTTAGTTTAATAAATATTTTATTAAATTACCCATTTGTTGTACAGTTGAATTTGATAAAAATAACCTATTATCGATCTCACATTGTGATTCGTCGGGTTACATCAACTTAATGCCTTTATCAGCTTCAATCGGCCTTTCAGAACAGTAAGATTTCGACATCAAATTTTTGCAAACCAATTCTGGCACTATACATCTCCACCATACACTTTGGTTAATTTCATTCTGGCTTGCACAGCATTTTTACCTTTTCTATTGTCAAAAAGTAAAATATGACGAAAATATTGATTATTGCTATCCAGAGCTAACAATCAAAAACTACTGCGTAGAATCAATTGGAATTTTTCATACACAAGCCTTGATATATCAGTTCTGCAAACATATAACGATTATGCGGCTTAAGTGTGCAGTTGGGTAAAAAAAAATACAATTATTTTCTCTGTCGAAAAAGCGAAATGACTTTCCAAACAACATATTATTAATTCATTATTAAAATTTAAAAAAATGTATGTTTAATTGCAGTCCGCGACAAATACTGCACAGCTAGTGCTAACGGCTGAGTATCTCACCTTCGGTGTTGCCCAACTCTTTATGTTTTGCTGGCACAGCAATGACGTCATCGTTAAAGTTAGTACTTAGTATATAATCTAAACAAATTCTTGAAACTTATTCCGCGTATCTTTTACATTATGTAAGTAAAATATGGAAAATTTAAATTATTCTATACTTTCATCCTTAAAAAAACCGGTAATTGTATTGAATTCTGGGTATAAAGGTATCTAGTAAAAACTGTAAAAAAAAATTATAGTCTATGGCCATGCAAATGAAGTCGGGCATCAGGCGTAAGCTGCCAATTTCAATTTTGGGATGCATATTTGTTACTCAATCACATCTGGATGCAGTTTGGGCCAGAGATTAGAGCACATGTAGAGACTATTTCTTAAAAAGAAAAATGTATAGTTCATGTATAGTACCTATTAATAGAAACGGGTCGCCGACAATAGCTGCTAGGCAATATTCAATTTAAAACAATATAGATGATTAAAGGATTTTTCTAATTATAGAGCACAAACGTAAGCAGTGGACCCTATGAAAGCAAATGGTATTCGGCGAACTTGAAACAAAAGAAATACATACTTACACTGGCCGGCCAACTTAGAATTGTTCACACATTCAGAGCTGGGCCATTCACAGATTTGACCCTTAAGACATTTATTGCGGTAAGCAATAAGTAAAACTCAATTTTCAGCTGTTATATCACAGGTTTGTCAGCTGCGAAAAAAACAAAATTACACCAATAATTCGTCTGTCTGTCGTCTTTCTCTCTGTTTGTGTCGACATTCACTGGCAGATAACTTGAAGCAAATTAAATTTTTCAAAAATAAAGGTAAGAGATCCATGTCAAACGAATAACACCAATTTTTTTACAAAATCTCTAAAAATAAGAGAAATTTAAGATTAAATATTTATCTAATGATGTGACTTTCTGTTCACACGTACGTATATTATGTGTAGGTAACAAAGCCTGACAAAATTTTCTGCTTCTGAATATTTCACGCGGCCTTCAGCTTTCAGACAGGTTGTTTAAATTGGTATATTTATTACTTATACTTATATAATAATATTTAATTGTATACCTAACGTAATGTTGCCAAGCATAACAACGTCCTAGATTCCATGTAAACTTATACGTTCATAGCTTTATGTACAAACACTGTTTTTTATAATAATTCTAAAATTCTCTTTTTTTCTTCTAGATCTTGAAAGGGGCTTACAGCTACTACACCTTGTTGAAGTAGCAGTTTTACACATTTATTTATTTTATCCTATTTAGATAAGAAATCTTAGAATAAAACTGTAAAAGATTAATATCAGTGACCTAAGTAGACATTAGTAGATATTGCGCGTAAGTAAATCATCATTAAAAATCCTATGACCCCTAGGTGCGTCATAGAATTCACACCCAAAGGGCGTCTATTATGCTCCATCATCTCGTCCTGTCTTAAGCCACGCGTTTGGCCTCGCTCCACGTCATCCCGATGTAATATATTACAAATATGAATAAAATTCGCTGTTCATTAGTCTTATTTTTAGTCATACCCTTATCCTTATCTAATATTTTTCAAATTTGCGTAGAATAGGTATGTAACTAAAGTAAGTGTACCTAGCTACCTAGAGTGTACCTGCTATAATGAATAGGAAATAGGAATAAAATTAGGAAATATTTCTTTGTAAATAGTATTTTCTACGCTTGCTTTTTACACCAGTGCGATACGCCTATTTCAATGACAAAAAAAATCTCACACCACCTTACGGCAATCTAAAGGGACCCCGGACTAGGAAGATCAAGCAGCACGCTGTGGAAAGATAAAGGGTTTGCTTTGATAAGTTAGCGGTAGTGTTAATGTCATCATAACACTCCCATGTTTTTAAAAATAGCGTATTCTCGCTAACGCTGCCCTTGCATCAAGGCAGTACAATGTGCTCTCATACTAAGCGCGTATTACTATACGAATACAACAAGTAGCTTGTTTGAGAAAGACCTAACTATTGACGTTTTCAGGTTTTCTGTTTTGTTTAGAAACAGCAGTGATAGTTAATAATATAGTCTGTAACACTACAATTAACATAGACTAAGTATATTGTCTTGTGGTAAGTTATTATTCTAATAAAATACCACAAGACATTGGCGACGTTATTAAAAAGTGCATTGTTTAATTTAATAATAATGTACCAAAATGTTTTATGGTTACAGTAGTAGAAGAAAAAATATTTTTTTACCTCTTTAAAATGATAAAGGGTGCAAAAGCTCAGATGAAAAACTGGCAACCCCTAATAAGGCTGAAAATAGGGATGGGCCGAGTCGACTTATTAGTAACTCGAGTTGACTCTGTTACTAACTCGGATTGCAACTCGAGTTGACTCGATACAGTCTCGCGTCGTCCGTTAGTCAATAAATGCTCAACTCTGTGCATTGTCCCGCGGGTTGTTAGTATGCTACGTTCATGATTCGCCGGGTCGGACCCGGCGGGCTGTGTGGTGTGGCGTCGAGTCAATGGTAGTCAAATAATATTGAACTAGTTAAAAATCTGACTTTTATTGTTATTAAAAGTGTTTACAAAAATAATATCATTACAAAGCGAACTAATTATTTAACACAAATTTTTATATAGGTATTAGTCGATGTTTCTTTTGTGTCAACTAACACCTACAAAAAAAGCTAATCAAAATCTAAGTAATTGAAATTATTTTTGAATGAGTACCAGTCTAAAGTTATATAAATACCTTTTGGGTACCCAACTATATAAAAATAACTGTAATACAACCTAATCAACTTTGAAAAAGACTTAATGCGCCATAAGTACACATGGCTACACATCAAGGTATACAAAACCAGTTTATCGTGGCCTCACTTTTGTATAATCTTTCTACACATTCAACGTTCAGTTTATACTGGACCACTCGTCGTTCGCTCGCCGTGGTGCTTAGCAATGACTCGCGCTTTCCCACTACACGAGCTTACCACTCGTCGTTCGCTCGCCACGGTGCTCAGCAACGTCTCACGCTTTCCCGCTACATGAGCCATCAATCGGCCCAAACTCGAAGCGATGTCACAACAACACTCGCATGCCCGACCTCGCGATGCCCACTCATACCGAAGCCGAACTCTCTAGTGATCGGTAAAAAATTACAAAAACAAAATTATCTACCAGCTACAATAGACACATATCTAATGTTTAGTTAGTATGTTACACACATCAACTAACACGGCCACATAGCAATCACAAGAAACTTATTATCATAAAATACAGCACACTACACTTAACATTGAAAACAAGAGCCACACGTGCTCTTAAATCTCATAAGCGCATACATCAGCATACGTACGCTCATCTCTCGCATGTGGATCCACATCATTCTTACACACAACACATACATCTGTCATATAACAACTCGTTCATAGAAAGCAGTCAGTCACCATTCTAAAGTAGCCAGAGACTTTTCTTATGAAAACTAAACCATACAGTCCAATAATCAACTCACACTATTTTAGTTACTGTTACTACAATACTGTATAAAGGACATCTCAAGTGCATTGAATTGAAAACGCAAAAAGAAATCAGGAATGGTACTGTCCTGCGTTTTTCCCGCTACACTAGCTCACCACTCGTCGTTCGCTCGCCACGGTGCTCAGCAACACTTCGCACTTTCCCGCTACATGAGCCAGCAATCGGGCCAAACTTACAGCGACGGCGCAACAACACTTGCACGCCCGACCTCGCGATGCCCATTCATACCGAAGCCGAACTCGCTAGTTATCTGTAAAAAATTACAAAAACAAAATTATCTACCAGCTACAATAGACACATACTACACTCTTCGGGTCAGCCTGGTTTGCAGATATTGACTCGGGTCGACCCGTTTACGGTCTGACTCGGGTTACCCGAGTTAGACAACTCGAGTTGCCCATCGCTAGCTGTAAAACAAAATAGAAATTAGAAATGTCAGAAATAAATTAGGTAGGTAGGTACTAGGTATTTACGGTACCAACCTACTCGTTTCTCTTTACTTAATTTCATTTTCAATAATTTTCTATGATCGGTGCTTAGTGATATTGTTTGAATGTTTTTGATATACTAGAGGGCCGTGCTATGGAAAACCCAAATTCTCCTGAACGCACAGCTCCAATACAACATGTACGCATTTCACGAGCTTTTCGCCAATTTAAAAACCCACCACAGCCTCATATGTGTATACAAGATACAATAAAAGATTCTACCGAGAAGCTGTTTATCAATGTATTGGGTTGGCAGAAAATCGCGAATCCGAAGCAATATTCTGATCCCATTCCCTTGTACGGCGGAATGCAAGTAAGAAAATTAAACTAAAACAATTCTATCAACACAAACACACGATTTAATTCTGCTTTCTATTCATTGTAGTGAGTTTTTCGTACTCAAACTTATACATTGTCTTGTATTAATTATCTACATCTTTTATTTTTTCTACAAACAACTAACTGATTGCTTTAGGTTTTTTAATTTATGAAGCCGATGTTATTTAAATAAATATCATTATAGAAATGAATTAGTAATGTATGTCTAATTAATTGATGTTGGTGTTTGAGAACATTGTAAAATGATAAATAGGTTTCCTCATCAACTTTTAATAGTATCTGCCTCATCAGTTCAATTAAGCACAATATAATAGTGGTTTAATTAATGGCAAACAAAACAAACTTATTTTGTTGACACAGTACCTATTTGCTTGTTAGCAGCAGTGGTTAGTGAAATAATACCCGATGCACTACTGTATGTTTAATTTCATTTTTAATATTATTATAGGTCCATCAAGCTCTTGGACCAAACAGCAGCAGACCACCTCTTTTGGTATTTGCTGTGATGGTGAATCCAGAAATTTTGAAGGCTAATGGAAAGAATGCTTCAAATCCCAGTGTAAGTGATTTATCATTAATCTGTTTTATTTTTCATTTATCTTTTGTAAATTGTTATCTATCATAATAGAAATATATATTAGACCCCAGAAGACTAAGTCAAGCAGTTATCAGCAAAATATTTAAAAAAAATTAAGTCATATATTTTTTCAAATTACATTGCATTTTTTTTTAATTGGAAAAAATTTACATGTGATGATTTGTGAACTTTTTCTACAAATCCAATTCCAAATCCAATGTTTTCCAATTTAAATTTTCTTATGTTATCCCGAATAGTGATTCTGTAACCTTAAATTCTAAGTCAACTGCTCCAGCTTGGAAGAGGATGTCACTTTTTGCTGAACCCTGAAGTATTCAAAATTATTACAAAAATAAAATAAAAGTATTACATCAGTTTGGCAAGTAACTAAAACTTGGCGCATTTAATAAGGATTCTAAAGTGGTATAGCACTATATTGTTTCTTAGATTGGAAAAAAATTTTTTTTAAAGAAACTAAGTTTCGAAGAATTTAATTTTAAAGAACTTATTAAATGCAACTTATTATTATATCAAATATTTTTTTTTTTAGTATTTACTAGTGATATAATATTTAATCCAGTCAATACTTCCACCCCACAGGATCGAGACGCATTGGTGAGTCTACTATGTGATTTTGTGGAAGCTATGAATCCTGGATTAGTTCTAACAAGAAACCCAGTTATAATGAAGGATAGAGATCTTACTGGGGAGCTTAAGGATGTATGGCTTGCTGTGCAGAATAAAAGAGAACGAGAAAAGGGATTGTCTCAAGATGTTATGTACAAGGTTAGTTTTTATTGGTTCATTAAAGAAATGTGAAAATATGTAAAATAGGTGCATCACACATTAAATTAATAATATTTTATAAATTTTTGTAGGTTTCCAAAATTTGTCAGTGTATGTCATACTTTATGCCCATGATAATGATGTCAAAGCCTGCATCCGTGATGTGTGTGAAAGATCTTGTAATAATTATGTGTTTGTGCCTCCTTAGTGCCTTCTAGTAGTCACAAAACATACAAGGGATTCTCATTATATTGTAGTTTCTAACCTAACATTGTACTATTTTATAGAATATCAGGGAACTAAAAATTTATTTATTTTTGATCTGCAATAGTTTTTACAAGTGAACTAATACATATTATGTCATTATGAATTACAGGTGTATGATATAGATGGTATTGGCGGTGATGATGTTAATGATGAAGATAGGAATAATGGAAAACATGACAGGGACTCAGAAAGTAATTCTCCCAATAAGACTCAAGGTTTTGATAAAAAAAATGTAAAATCTTCAAAACAAATACTCATGAATGCTGGTCAAAAATCGGAATTCGATTCTGGAATGAATAATTGTCAACTGAATCAAAATAGCCCAAGCAAAGATAACAGGTGTGCAAACACTGATTCTGACACAACATATTGTACATCAAAATATGGACAAATAGTTTCAAGCAGAGAAAATCACAACCAAATCAATGACATTCAACAAAAAATAACATCGACTGACAAACCCTCAAGTTCATTTAGAAAAGACTGCAATTCAGTACATGGTAAAACATCACAAGCTTGGGATGAATTTTCAAAACGTAGCATGTCATCCATGAAAGCAGAAGAGAGAAAAAAGGTGAAGTCAAAAGAAAACACATGGAGCAATAGCAAAACACATTACGATTTTTTCCCAGTTTTCAACAACAAAAATAATGACATTGAGGACTCGGAAAGTATAAAAGACATAAGTAAAGAAGATAATTCTAACATAATTTTAGATCCAATGCAGAAATTAGTTTTGCATTCGACTGATAGTAACATTTGTGATAATAAATCAAGGGCTCGCTCATTTAGTACATAATGCTTTTTACAAACAACTTTTATATGGTAAATGGTATTTGAATAATTGCTTGTATGTTGACAATTTACATGTTTAGATTCAGTACAGTATAATGGGAAAGTACAGGACTTATACTGCCTTATTCCATAACGCGGTTTAAAGATAGGCCGGGTTTGTTACCAGAGAAAAACCTCATTTTTGTAAGAACGTTAGACGTGTATCCTAGCAACCAATATTGAAACATCTTTAGTCCATGTTTTGTAATAAGGCCGGTCAAGTTATTATTTGGGCGTGTATAATTCTATTGATAATAAAAATATTTAAATCAAAAAATTCTTGAAAATCACAAGTTCTGAAATCTCTTAAGAATCTTATTGGCACAGAAATAGCAGCGTTGCCATATTTTTGTAACAAAATGGCGTATGTACATAATTTTTTTGGGAGTTTATTTGCATGCTTGTATAATAAGGGTTGTGTATAAATATATTGTGTGTTTGACCGTGCATTTGGGCCCAATGATGTTGCTATTGATAAATTTATACATTGCATATATTTTCATTGTTGCCAATTAAAAATATTAATCGTTGTTACGTCACTTCGCCCTGTTTTTATTATCACCGTGAAACTGTCAAATATTATAATTCGGTTTTAGAAAATATGACTGAGATTTATTTATTAAATAGTAAATTGTAAAAATTCCTTATATTTACGCGAGTATCACACATTTAAAGAAAACGGTTTCACCGCATTTAAAGCGACTTTATTTAACAAAATTTTACAATTATTATAATAAAACTATTTTTTGTCGATGTTTCGTGTGCTTTACAGTCTGCATGGTCACAGGTGACTGATGTGTAAAATTTAGTTAAAAAAACTTAATCCAGTGAAAAAGTTTTCCTTAAAATTATTCGAGGCTTGTCTTTTTTTATCTTTGCACTAAACTTTATCGTTTTTAAATCTTATTCGCTAAATATGGTGATGATATAAACAAAGCAAATGTATACTTGCTCATTTTAATTCTAAATTTTTTTATATTTAATGTGTGTTCTATGAAATCAACGTTCTAATGAATTGTTAAATTTCAAATTTGAAAAACGTTAATCTGTAATTTGAAATCATCCCAAAGACTTAATTCTGTTTTGTCTTATAATTTAAATATGATGTGAGATGTATTATCATATACATATAATCACTTGCACAAATCAACTTAATATTGGCGTTTCTGAAATAATATTTACAATTGAACATTTTTGTATCAAAAAAAAAAGTTTTCTAACGATTACAATTCATAACATAAGGTACATGTTAAATCTAAAATTATAGTTGATTAGTTATCCCATATGTTAGATCCCATCACTGCCAAAGGATGCTTATTCTTGCATTTAATGTCATCAATTTTGTCTTCATATACCTCTTGTAAATGTAGAATGGTGTAGAGTAGTTAGGTTCAACGAATAATTGATGTGCTATTAGTATTAGCCAGTGAAATTAGACATTTTTCTTATATATTTTTATTTTTTACTAGAATTTTTTACCATATATGTAATATATAAATAAAATAACGTGGCGTGAATTTTCTAGTTCTACTTTTTCTTTATTATCAGAGATAATATTATCTCTTACGGTTGTGAATGACCCAGTGAATATCATTTTTATTTTAATTTTTATACTTTTTATTACTTTTTTAAATATATGGTTTAATAAACAATGAATATTTCATTGGCTACATACTTTGAACTATTTTTTTTATTAACTACATTTTTTGTTAAAAATAGTTTCAGTATCCATTATGTTTTAATGGGTCTCGAGCCTAACCTGCAACGTTCTGACATTGTACATGAAGTTATTTTAAGCATTTTATAATTACTGTATTGTTTAATTGACTTTACGCTTTATATTAATTGCATTTTTAAAAACTGTATATTTTTTGACAAATATGTAATTAGTTAGTATCGTATTTAATTTTAATAGTTTTGAATGTTTTAAGTATAGTAGCTGTATTAGCCATAGCAGTATCAAATTATTATTATCGTTCCTTATATTGATGTATATCCATAGTTTGAAAATGTATTATTTTATTATTAGCTTTGCTAGATATTTTAGGCAATATATTATACCAAACGTTACTGTAAACGACTTTAATGGTGCATTGAATTAGATTTAATATCCAAAATAATTAATAGCAGAAATGGAGAGGTATTTTTAAGTAGCTTTCTTCATAATTCAAAATTTGTAGAGTTACAATTCAATCATTTAAATTTAAAAATAGGTAACCAATCATGTTTTCTTTTCGTAAATAAGTAGAATGTAGAAGAGTGATTAGAAATATTAAAACATACCCATCGATATTATTCTTCATGAATTTTGATAGAAATGCGATACATTTCTACAAAAACGATTAATAAATGTGATTCCTATTACAACTAGAATTTTCTGGCACTTGTTATTTTTGATGTCTTGAATTAGGTGTAATTAAATAATCAAAGTATGCCAGGTTTATTTGTGGCCAATTGATGTTTTGTATAACTATTTTAAAATCGTTAAGAAGTATAAAATCTAACTGATACCTTCGAATTAGTCAAAATCCACATTTTATTTAAATGCATTCTGCTAATTAAGCATTATGTTGTATTTATTTGTGGAATCTTAATTCAAGTAATGTTTGGTGTAATATGTTAGGATAATATTTGCATTAATATTTTATGCAATAAACTTAATATTTTAATACAATTCTATAGACTACACTACTCTTAGTGTTGTATAGTTACTTTCGACTATATTTCTTAACGTACCTACCTTATAAACGAACAAAATTCGGATCTCTTGTTTACAGTATTTAAATTACATGTCATTTACAAGACTGGTTTTGTCTTTTATTTTCATAAAAAATAGTTTAATAATAAAAAATATATTTTTGAAGTAGGTACAAATAAAAACATGTCAAAGGAGCTATAGACATGGTCAAATACCAAGATATTCGAATTCCTTCTGCCAGTACATTGAACATTCACTTATGCCAGAGGTTCCCAAACTTATTTCGTCTAACGCCCACTGAAAATCAGTTATTTTATACCGCCACCTCCCCCAATTTTTTCACCTTAAAAACATCAATTACAGACTTCTTAACAAAGAGACAGAATAATACCAAGACTCCAATTTTTTGGGCACCTTTAGGCCTCCAGCGCCCAGAAGGGGGCGTTATCGCCCACTTTGGGAAAGACTGACTTATGCTAACGAAAAATGTATCGATCCGTTTAAAATAATATTTTTTAGCTTCATCGATAGAATAAACCGATATCGGTTTTGTACATATATTGTATCGATGTTTGTTCCAAATCCTCTTCCACGCCATCTATTGTGATACTTAAGCAAACTTAACAATAATTTACTAATGCACGAGTGACCCGTGACCTATTGGTGATTTAACTCAGTCAACAAGGTTCTCAAAATATCTATTTGACTATTTCCGTTAATCGTTATCCGTAGAGGAAGTATTGAGGGACTATTCCGTATCTAAGACTATTTCCATACTTTACTCTACAGTTTACAGCGTAGTGCTAGTGGATGTCGATATAGGTCCTTTGCTGTGCAGCACAGAATATTATGTTAGATACACTCTAAAGAAATTATAATAATGTATCAAGTCCAAGCGAGAGTTACCTACACGATACATTGTTAATACGAATATAGTAATTGTAGATCATCGTGAAGAATGAAATTCGATTGTTTCTGTGGTCACAGTTACTCAACCTTATAATATGAGATTCTGACCCTCTACTGTTATTATAAAACAGATAAAAAATCCTACTAAACTCTTATGCGCAAAAAACTGAAATTATGCCAGTCAATTATTATTGATTGTCAAATCATACCTACAACTCCCACAAGTGTAATCTGTCAACTCAATTCAAAATATATGTAAGTACTAAGTACTAAGTAGGTACTTAATTTTAATATCTACATTATCTTCTATGTAAGTAAAAATTCAAACCAAAAATAAAACGTGAAAACAATATTTTTATTATTGAATTGTTTAAAACTAGTAAGTGAAGTGGTTCCAATTACAAAAAACAACTTTAATTATATGTAATTCTATCATTAGGTACCCTGGACCCTAACATAGTTAACAAAACCTCAAATCGAGGTTAGGATTTCAATATGTCACATAGAGGATTTCACCAGGGGTATGGTAGAAAACCTAGAGGTCGAGGACTGTTTAGAGGTTTTAGCGGTTCACGACATCGCAATGATATAAATAATGCTGACAGCAGGCGTAATTTTTATGGTAATAATGCAAGAAGTTGGAAGAGTGATACAAAGCCGGTCAAGGGACTGGTTGAAAAAGATATCGGCGTTACTGAATATATTAGTGACCATGAAGGCTTTAGTGGGATTATTAAATCAAGGTAATTAAGGTATTTTTTTATACAAATGTAGTAGGAAGGTAGGATGTACTGGAGATTGGTTACCAAGTCTACCATTTCAAAATCTATAATCTCACATAAGTATATCAACATGTTAATGATTAAAATTATAGCACCTTGAAACATTAATTCTCAATCATATTTTCAATAGATTTTCAGATTTCCAAGTGTCAGAAATAAATGAAAAAGGAGAAATAGCAAAATTGACAGATATGTCAGTCCCACAGCCACCTCAGGATGAACAAGTTTTAGCGGATGAAGATTTACTTCTTAATAAGTATAACTTAGAAATTCTGCCAACGGAAACTTGGGATAAGATCAATAAACTAACCCTAAGTAGTGGTCCAGATTTTGAAACAGTTAAAGTGAGTTTATTTGCGCTTAAAGTTTTAAAAAATCTTAATAAAAACTATAACTTAAATAGTAAATAAATATTTTAATCTAAATATTATTTAATTCAGGTAGATGTGACAGGCATGTCTAAGGAAGAACGCACAAGAATACATGATGCTGTGAAAAAGGCCTTTGGAGATAGTATAGTGGGCAGTACTGTCACTCAAGATGATAGGAAGTATTGTACATTTGATAAATATAGGAAAGGAGGTAGATCAGATTTTAAAATTTTATTTCCACAGGGAAATACAACTTACAACGTTTCCCCTTGTGATGTTATTTAGCTTATAGCCTTCCATGGGCGCCGGCAGGTGGTGCAGATTTTAGTTTTCTTACAATCTTCACCATATATGATTGTTAATAAAAAATTGAAGTTTTAGTCGGAAACATTTGAATGTATTTTATAGGTGCGGCTTTTTATTTCAATAATTCCTGTTGATCCCGAGATTCCCAAGGGGTGCAAGTGCACCCCCTGGCACCTCCCTGCCGGCGCCCATGTAGCCTTCCTCTATTAATGGACTATCCAACACAAAAATAAATTTTCATTCAAACCAGTAGTTCCTGAAACATATTGTAATTGTAAAAGTTTTCTAGATAAGTACAAACAGATACCTTTTTTAAAGCAATTATACTGATGAAATCTGAAGTTTCATTGGCGTAGAATTAATCTAAACACTATAGTTTTTAAAATGGGCTATAATTTTTGTTTGTATTTATACTAAAATTTATAAAAACTATTTTTTTGGATTTAGTGGGAGAATTAAAACACATTTTTCTGACAGTATATTTTAATTGGTAATTTCAGTGCGCATTGACAATAGAGTGAAATGGGTGTGGCCGGGAGAATATGTACATTTCATAGTGTACAAAGAAAACTGTGATACCATGGAAGCTGCTTCGCGGATCATCAAAAGATTGAGGCTGAAGTGAGGAATTTTATTTATTTGGTATTATTTTATATATCAATTTTGGCCAACACAGGACCTAGTTTTTTGTAGTAACCATAAAAGCTATATTAGTAATTAATGCAGTTAGTAGTGTCAATAAAGTTAATATTAGTAAAATTAATCATGTTAGTGTGCTAGTTACAATAAAGATATTGTTCTCATCAGAGAACAGTCTATTCACACATTTAAGAAGTCTTAATCAAACCTTTTTAATTAAGTATTTACAAATATTTTTTATTTCTAAGAAGTATGCTTTAAATGTCCAAGGACGTTAAAAGGTTAAGAGTCTATGAATGTTAAACCAAAGTTTGTAAATATCTTAACTACCTAAAACTTTTTTATTTAAACTATTGCTAGAAAGCTCAATGAACATACTAGAACATAATTTTTATTGTATTTTAGTCCGAGTATAAAATCGGGCGTAATAGGTTATGCGGGTACAAAAGACCGACGCGCAAAGACATCGCAGTGGTTCAGTTTGAGAAAAGTTGACCCTCGGAAGGTGGATGCTGCTTGTCGCTCAGTGCCTGATGTTACTGTGGGCAATTATACTTTTAGTGATAAACATCTCAAATTGGGCATGCTTAAAGGTAACAGGTAAGGTTTGAGTTGTGCTGTTATTATAGAAAATTGTGAAACAGCCCCAGAAATATTTATTATACTAATTAAATTAGTTTGAGAAAAAAAGCTTCACATCATTTCACTACATAGTATAAAACATAGTCGCTTTTTCTTTCCCTATATCCCTTTGTATGCCTAAATCTTTAAAACTACGCAACGGATTTTGATGCGGTTTTTTTAATAGAGTGATTGAAGAGGAAGGATTTTATATATGTTTTATACCCGTGCAAAGCCGAACAAAGTCGTCTGCCGAGTCTGTCTCTGTCTGTTCGCGCTATACTTAAAACTACTGAACGATTATCATGCGAGTTTCACCAATAGATAGAGTGATTCATGAGTAGGGTTTATATAATTAGTCAAGGTTTTGTGTAAATGTATAGTTGAAATGTGATAATTGTTGGAAGTCAAGGAAAAAGTCAAGGCATCCGTGAGTTTTTATCGAAAACGCCGCCTAATCTATTCGATATAAACAAAATAATGCATGGTTTGCATGCAACTTTATATTCCAGATTTCGCATTTGTTTGCGTAACGTGACAGCATCAGATGAGCATATAGACAAGTGCTGCTCTCTGTTGAGAGATAACGGCTTCATCAACTACTACGGGCTGCAGCGATTCGGTGCTCGTATGAGCGTGCCTACTTGGCAGATTGGATTGCATCTGCTTAAGAATAACTTTGAAGAGGTATAACTGTAATCACAAACCTTATATATTAATTTATGTGAATGTGTCTTTGTTAAGCTTTAACCCATAAGTTGATAAGCTATAATTTAACATTTCAAATTTTAGCCAAATACATACCTTGATCCGTTTTATCCTTATGAGTTTACAAACTTATCGCAGTAAATTGGCTTGTAGAACTTCACTGACTCTATACACAGGAATTCTAACAACGATATTGTAATGTCATACAACCAATTTTGATATTATTTTTTATTTATTATTCCAACAATTTTTTGTCTATATGCGACGCTGCGGTCATTTTCTATATAAATATATTACGGTAGTTTATAGCCCAACATTTAAAACATTCAGGCCATCAAATGTATCCTTGAACCGAGGCCTGGTCCTCTTGAAGATGCCTTGGTGGAATATCGCATCCGGGGTCCGACCGCTGCTGCAGCTATGTTGCCACACCGCGTTGACCACTTCGCCGCAGAGACCCGGCTTATAAGTGCGCTCGCGCAACAACCAAGAGATCTCGCTAAGGCATTGGATAAGGTATACAATTGTCCCTAGTTTGGTATAGTTTTGCTTTCCAAGGCTTGCCTTCATTATTTTTTTTTTATTGGAAAGTAGGTTATTTTTATAAAATATAAGGCCAATGCACGTAACGCCAGATGTGTGTTGCCGGCCTTTTCAAGAGACGTTGTCTTAGCAACCTAAGTCGTAACGGTTCGAAAATACATTTGAAGGCAGTTGGTACCACAATGTGTTGGTATGTTTACACACCAAAATGCTTTAGTAAGTGATGTGATTACGTCTTCCCGACTGAAACAAATTTTTTTCTCCAATTCAAGCTCAGAATATACGTCAAACGTTTGCAATAAGTTGTGATTTTTATCAAAATGATATGTTATAAAATAAATATGATGTTTTACATACTATATAAGTTAATGAGATGATATTTTTTACTTCCACTGTTACAGATACCACGCAACACGCGTTTATTGTACCTTCACGCGTATCAATCTCTGATCTGGAACAAAGTTGTATCGCAGCGTTGGCGCAGCCTTGGGGCGAACCCCGTACCGGGAGATCTTGCGCCCGTAGAGAATATAGAGGAAGGTGAGACGTAAATATATTTATTTATTACCATTAATACTCACATGAATTTGACAAAAAAATAGGAAGTTACAAACAAAGAAAGGAACGTACAATAATAAAAGACAATCAACCCGCCAACCAAGATTTAATAATATAACATATATTATATTATTAATATTATTAAGAAAAATATATTCTTATATGACATTAATATCTTATTCAATATTTACAAACTATCTAAAGAATTTCTAGGTGATTTATCAAAAGATGTTCAAATGTATGTTATGTGACTTAAAGTGTAGGCAAGGCAAGTTTTATAACACATACAGATAAGCTATTTAAAGCGCATATATATTTTTTTATTGTATGGTGCTACATTACCATTAGTAAAAGCTTTTATTGTTATTTTAGGTTATATCCTGTGTCACAACTTCAGACCGCAAATTAGTGTATTTTTCTTTAAATTTTATCTGACTTTCTTCATTCAAAAATACTGAAATAAACGCAATGTATAATGATAATTACAGAACCATTAGACCTTATAGAAGAAAATGCTCAGGATGAGGAAATCGAAGATAAACAGAAGGCTACAGATAAAAATGTATCGAAAAAAATGGCGCAAGTTAAAGTCCTTACAAAAGAAGACACGGACAGTGGACAATATAGTATATTTGACATAGTGCTGCCACTTCCTGGTCACAATATAAAATATCCCCCAAATATGAAGGAATATTATGAAGAATTACTTACGAAGGATGGCCTGAATTTAGAAATGAAGAATAATAATAAGTGAGTAATTTGTTTAATGTATATCAAAAACATTGAAATCGGATATTTAACAAAATAATTAATAAAAATGAAATTTTGTCTTGAAGGCTCGATTCATAAGATATAACAAAAAAAATTCAAGGTACAAACGATTATCACCAAGTCTTTAGGCAAGAGAAGAGCCTTGATCTGAGAAAGTTTGATATATCTAAGTGTAGAATAAAGAATTATGCCGGCTCATGAATTCTAATATTGGAATTGAGAGAACATTACTACATTTTATTCAATTATTTTTACATTTCTTTTTAGATCATATAGCCTATGTGGAGGATATCGGCGTTTAGCGGTGCGTCCGGGTAAAGTTAACTGGCGAAGCGTGCGTTACACGAAGCCTCACGAAGATCTACTGCTGTCTGACTTAGATCTCCTACGTGGGGTTAGTGAGCCTACAAATGAAGATGGTTTGTAATTGATATTTTAATACAATAATAATAGTTGTAAGAGAAAGTAGAACCTTTAGCAAGATTCTATAAATAAAGAAGGCATGGTCTTTGATTAGCGCAACTAATACACATTTAAAAAAAACACTATTGCATGGTTAACATAATTTAACTTTGAAAGTTTTTGAACAATGAGCGACTGTCAGAAGAAATATCTATTTTCAACTTTTCTTGTATTATCTTGTCTATTAAAATGTTGCTATTTTAACGTAATCTATGGCCAAAAAACTCTAGTCCTATATTAATTCTTAACGTTATTACAGATGGGAAGTACAAGGCGTTACTAATTGATATGACCTTGCCAACAAGTTGCTATGCCACCATGGCCTTGAGGGAACTATTGCGCGTTGACACTTCTTCAGAGAACCAAGCACAGCAAAATGACTATCACAAGGATGTCAAAATTGACAAAACTGAAAAAACTGACTCACATGACGTCAATTGTCAGAAAGCAGTGTCGGATGAAGTAATTGCAGAAAAAAGGAAGGGAGGCAAAAATAACGACGACGATGGAAAGAAAGTAAAGTTATCTACATGATAATGTGAAATGTTATTTGTAATTATCTATGGTAATTATTATGGGTAAATTAGTAAAGTAAATTGATTAATTTCAATTTACTTTGTGATCATGTGGATCTAGCATATTATTTTGGAATGTTAATGAATAGGTAAATGTGAAACATTACATTGTTATGTTTAGTTTTACTGCATAACATTTTAAATTAATTTTAATTATTCTAAATATAGGCCTGATTCTTAAATGTAGTATCAAATTTCTTAACAGGCCCTATTTCGCCTATAAAGGCGAATTAAGCTGCTGTTTGCTAATAGTATTGCTGTCTGTACTATATAGTTTATGTTGAATAAAGAATTTTTCAACACGAAAACAAAAATCTATTTACTATTTAATAAAGATCTTTTATATTATTTTATAGGATAGTAACCCTTTAAATAATACATACCATTTACCTACTTAATAAGTTTAGATTTTTCTGTACATTTGAATTCTAATTCATGTAATAAACCTACTTGAAATGCAAGCACTGATCCATTTTTTTAAACGCAAATCATTCAAATACTTTATTGAATTACACTGCGTATATTGACTCCCAAATTAATGATATTATCTTGATAGTTGGCCTACTAAATCCTATGGGAGTGCACAAATATTTTTCCATCATTTTATTTCTAGCTAATGCAATGTGGTGTTAAAACCAACAATAAAAAAAATTGAATACATTGCAATAATTATTGTTTCGTTTATTATAACATTTGTTGAGGATATGTTTTTCACAAAAATAGAGCTACAATTAATTATTTAACGAAGGCATAAAAGACCATATTTGTGTGCCAATTTGTTTGTCGACCCGTTGAGCGACGTGTCTTCTATGGGAAGATTGATGGGCCCGCAGCTCTCCCGGAGTCGGGAATGAACGAGGACACCAGGCGCATTTGTGAGGCTTATTCTGGAATTAAATTATAAATTTAATATGTAAAGCGTGGCGTTGGTGACACGAAACGAATAGCTGATTCAATTATGTACCTGTACTAGTAACTTCTGTAGAGAAGATATACATTCTCAATACTATTCGGTCAAATCTCTAAATTCGATTGTGTTTTTATTTATGGAAAAAAGGGAATTTATATTAAAAACAGAGCTTACGATCGAGTGTAGCGCAGAGTCCTGGGCTCAATTAAAAGCGAAATTTAATGTTCAAAGGCACAGCAGACCATACTTGCCTTTTTGAAATCAGATCTTGGTAACCGAGAGGATGGAAAAAATGTGTTTCATGCCCCATTGTGGTAACTGGACTTTAAACGTACCTCTTTTTATTAAAATTCCTGTTTTTAAACATTCATATACAAACTGAGATTATTTTATTTTATTTTTTAAATTTCTTTATTAACTTATTAGATACAATCTGTGCATACTAGTGTGAGGTATCCTAGTAGAATAATATAAAACAATATATAATAAGTCACCTATAAGTGGGCCAGCACTCTTGCAGGATTTACAGCAGATAATTAAATAATTTATTTGATTGGAATATACATTACATGGTACACTAAGATAATATATATAGGAATTTATGTAACTTTGTTTAGATAGTCATTACATTTAATAAACATAATTTGAGAAAAAGAAAAAAAAGATTGACCCGAAAAAAACTGAGATTAATTAGAAGTTAAGACTGCGACATGTTAATTGCAATTAAGAATTCCAATTCTTATATGCCAACCTCAGAGGTGGATGAATGGATTAATTATCATAAATTGTAGTTAAGATGCAACTCGAGCACGGCAGCTTTGAAACAATAACACTAAATCAAAATTACGATGCCTCAAAAACATGGAAAACTCACATAGAGTTAGAGAAATCTAGTGGTTTTTCTCTTTGCGTTGAGAGGTAAAAATATGAAGTATTAAGACATACCTTAGTATGTGTCATCCGATGATAATAGAGATTAGAACTGGCTGTGAAACATTTTCCACACTCCGGACATTTGTGTGGCTTCTCCCCTAAACATAAGAACATAACTAGGTTTTATTGGCAATAAAAAATATCTTCATAACTGATGATATTAATAGATACATTAAAATTCAATAAAACTGATTAAATAGTTTCGGTGAAGAAAACAAAAGAAAATTGAATTCAGGTAAGAACGTAATAAATTACTCGGTGTTTCTGAAGCTACCATTTGACCACAAGATTTAAAAGCCTCCAGAGTATCTCATAACAATTCATTCTTTCACGTTAGCAAATAACTAAAATTCGTAAAACTATAATTACTAAAACTAAGTATATATTAAACTCTTATTTGGTGTATGTGTAATTTATTACGTTTTAACAAATTTTGTAGGCAAATTTCATCTAATTTTCAATACCTGTATGTATCCTGCGATGCGTGTTCAGTGAACTCGACGTGCTGAAACCTTTTCCGCAAATATTGCATATGTGAGGTTTTTCACCTGAAAAGAAAATTGAAATTAAGGAATAAATAAGCAAATTTTGATTATAGGCTTGTTGGTTGTTTACCATCTGTGCCCTATTAAAATTTAATAAATTTTCTTGTGTTTAACATAGGTACTCTGTTATCCGTTAATACTACTGTACCTGTATGAGTCCGCATATGCCGCTTCAGGAGTGAGGGTCGATCAAATGTCTTCGAACAGACTTCACAAGCTAACACAGTTTTAGCAACCTTGTGACATGTCTTTTCAACCATATTGGTTCGTTCATAAAGTTTCAAAAGGTGATCATTCAAACCAAAAAGAAACCTATAATCAACTATTTTAACATTTGATTTCTTTTTAGAAAGATCTAGAGGTTCTATTTGGTTCATTATTTTTTATTTATATCACTTTTCAATTTAACGTAAATATAACTACAATAATTTACATTAATTTTGGATAGTGTTTTGTACAGTTTCATTAAATTTTGCAGTTAGTAAAATTCTGCAATAATTTAAGTAAGCACTAGTTTCGCAATGAAAAATTTAAAGTAGTTTTTCCAACGAATTTTCTGAGTTAACTGTGATGGATTATTATGAAGTGAGCCTTAAATAGCCCGGGGTTACGGACTCTTGGTGTTGAGTTGGGGCAGCTTTTGTGGTGACAACAATAACGCTTATACAGCACGGACGCTAATCGACGTGATTTGACTATTTTTTTGAACATGCAGTTAGGAAAACGTCGCTTTTGGAGAAGGTCGCGTTTTTAATAGAAAAAGGTCTAAACACGAAGGAGGCTTACTTAAGTTTCCGCTACTCATAGACATCTCTAAAGCTAATTGCATGCTAAAGGTGCATTGTTGGTGGACGTATGTTAAACATAATTTAAAATAGGTAGTCAAGGCACCATTAAATTATGTATTATAATTATATCGTGTCATGAGTATTATTCGTACATCGAATGCGTTTATTTAAATTATCAACTTCACTTACATTCGCTCTTGTAAGGGTTAAAGTATGAAATTACAGATTTGTACTGAAAAATTGAAACTCGTTTTTTTCTAAAATGTAACATATTTATTTAATCAAAATATTTACCCTCATTATAAATATAATATATACATATATTGATGCCATCTAGACGGAATTTACGCCTTTACGATAAAACTCTGGGAATCTACATTCGACAAACTGTGTGAAAGCATTTTGTACTGCCTCTTAGGAAGAAAATTTTTTATCGCGTAAAAAATTGTAAAAATCACAAAAAAAATTGTAATCCATTGGAGCAAGGTCTGACGAGTACGAAGGATGACGTATGGTTACTAATTGCAGCTCCTGTAGAGTTAGAATGGTTGCTCGTGCAGTGTGAAGTCTTGTGTTATCATGTAGAAATAATGCTCTCGAGTCTTAGTAGTCTCCTCTCCAAACGCCGCGTTGATAATGCGACCACGTTTCAGCCACGTTAGTTCCGCGTCGGAACTCGTATTCAGAAATAACTCGGATTTTCGAAGTATCTAAAGTAATCTTGAGTATCTAAAACGAAGGCAACGAAATTATTGAACTCAAATCTAGTATTGAACTTAACAATCATTAACGAGATTGAATCAAAAGTGTTGTACCATAAGATAGCTGAAATCCAATCAAAGAAGTATATAAAAAAACATGGAAAACCTTCAGTAATCGGCGAAAGCGCAGTTTAACCAAATTTGTACTGTAGGAAAAATGTTTACAAATCCAACTTTTATAGTTGAATGTAATATATTGAAGAAAACGTAATCGTTTATAGAGGTGACGCGGCAGAGAATGTTTGAATTGGAGCTTTGTACGGGACGCGAACGGTTGCTGTTTGTTCGCGAGACATTATACTGATCATAGTTGTGGTAACCACACTGTTTGATTTTTATATGTTCATTAATAAAGACAAAACTGAAGCCGCACTGAATATACCTAATATTGGTTATATTTTTAATTTATCAATATCCGTGTAAAATAAGCATAATAATTCCTACATTTTTATTTCCATTTGTTCAGGAAGAAATGAGACTTCAAAACCACTCCACCTAGTTTTCTTGTGATATTGTATAAAAATCAACCTAGCCTATAATGTAAGTATATGAAAAATAATGTTTTACTATTATTTTTTGAAAATATTTTTGAAAGGCGCAATGTTGCAAGGTATCCACATAAATGGGTAAGTCCATCCAATTTGGTAAGTACGTAGATATATACTTGCCAAATTGTACCAAGATAGACGAAAATCAGATGAGTGGTTTTTGTATAAAAAACTTCTTTACATTAATAGTATCAGATACGTTTAACACTACTATTTCAGATACTATTAAAACAATGATAAATTAACAATTTAATATGTAACATATAAGTAGTTGACATTTTTATTTTAGTAGACATATTAAGATTTTAAAATACAATTGCAATACTATTTTCTAGGCAATATATTAATAGAATGTTTACATTTTCAGAATTTTCCAAGAAACATTGTCACTAGAGCACCTGTATCGGTTTTCGTACACAATAACGACGAATTTCCGATTACCTCAAACCTGTGGTGTATTGTTGGTGGTTTGCTTTATAAAACTTGACAGATCGAGGGTACCAGTAAAATATCAGAAGCGGAAAGTAATTATTATGGTGTGTTATTAGTGCCGAACGATACATACCTACTTATTAGTAAGATTGTACGTTGACTGCGTTCGTTTCTATTCCTTAGGAAAAAGTTTTGGTTTGAAGAACAGATTGATTTATACATTTATTACATATATATTTAGTTGTAGTATATGGTATCGATAACTATTTAATAAAAGATAATAAGAGTGTTCCATTTAGTAGGTATCATCAACCAATATATCTCACTGAGTTAAACATAATTTTTAACGGATTAGCACTAATGAAGATCGTAACCACATCCATGTATATCTTATTGGTGGGGTGGTTTTCTTGAGAATATAATTGCGGTGTGTTCCCTCGTCCTTCCGCGTCTCTATTTTAGAGGTGAATAAGGCCTCTGGGTCAGAGATTATCTCTACAGGCAACCACAACCACAACTACTAGAGACCGAATATAAATACAAATTCAGTAATAAATGAAATTTGGGACGGCGATCGAACCCGATACTTTAGGCGTTGCGGTAGAATTATAAAACCGCTTAGCCACGAGGCTATATTTATATACTATACTCAAAAAATGTTTTTATTGTTGCAAGTTTAAATTTAAAAACTCTGGTATTTTTTTTTTACAATTACATTTAAAATTTTATCCTCTTAAATAATATCCTCTTTTCTAATCTGTTTTTGATTTTCTGTATGTACAGATTACAAAAAGGTTACGAGTCCCTAAAAAAGATTTCTAATTGTAGTTTTTACTAAATAGATAATACTTACGAAAATATTGAAAATGGATTTCAATTAAGGTAAATGGATTGCGGGATGAATAGCGTTGCGGTTTTTATTCAAATTTTTTGAAAGGTCTGACAAGGTCCAGTCCACCTGATGCTTTTAAATTAGGTACTTGTACTTCATTCACGTCAGAAACTTATTCAAGCCCTTTTTTATATTTTGATCGATGTGGAGAGATTTATTTAAAGTACTCTCATCTTCTTCATTTACGTGTTTATAACATATTATGTAGTATTCGAAAAAAATGGAGATGCGTGAATCACTTAGCCATTTAGTTGCACTGAAGGTCCTGGGTTCGATCCTGAGGAAACCAATAAATGTTTCAGTTAGTTAAGTGCTAGGCTGAACTAGGCCTACTTGCTTGTAAAAGGAAACTGATCGGCAAACACTTTTCAGCGTCTTTTAGACGCCGAAAAGTCGCCATATCCGTTCATATCCCACGCCATTTCAGTTCAAAAAAACCAATTGATTTTTGTTCTACGTAGATACAATAATAATAAAACACACACCTGCATATTATTCGAGCTAATATGTTATTCTTTCCCAAAATTCTTTTTTACTTTGCAGTTATTAGTGAAGATTATATTACGTAATAAATGCACATAATTTAAGCACACAAGCGTACGAAGTACCTACTCAAAGGTGCATGGAGGATGTATTTTAAATTCCGTCTTATTCTAAATTCAAATGCTGGCAAATCGGATTTAGTCTCGCGTTGTTAAGGCTTGTTTAACTTTGGAATTCTCTTTATTTATTTCTTTCGATGGAAATAAAAGTTCGGTGGAAAAATGTAAATTACGCATCGCTTTTAAAACTTGCGAACTTTTAACTTTATTATGCAATCTCGAAGACTTAAGTATCGGCAAACAATGAGGTTGAAAAAAATACTACTTTGTATTGTTTAAAAAAACTTTATTATAATATTATTTTTAATAGATGCTTGGCTATAAAATATACCATAGTTAATAACTATCTTTCATAATAAATCTTGGAATGCATTTGGAGTGATTTCTGGAAAAATTGTAATTTATGTAGATATGTTTAATTTATTACATCAAGCATTATAAACTGTATCTTTTAGTACTTAGCTTTAAGCGAAAAGATTTTATATAAGTATCTAAATACAGCACAAAACATCGAAGTACAAAGATACAGAGAGTTTTAAAGCATAAAAAGATGAAAGGAAATCTTTGTGAACATCGTGCGAAATTACGCGTAGTATCGATCGTGGCTGCTGCATAAATGCATTAGCCTGAAGATAGACGCCTCGCTGGACGCTTGCTCAAGTTGCTAGCAATAGCGACGGAGAAATAATTATTGCTCTAAGGTATAGAGATTAAAGCTAAATCATCCGCGTTGAGCTATCAGACCCGTTAGCGAACTTTTTACTATTACACTACACTATTATTTCACTTTTTACTAGATTTTCCCTGCAAATTGGTTGCGATGTTGTTATTATATGTAATTTATTCTACCCCTAGCAATGTGTGTTTTATTTCATGATGATTGGTTGGTTAAAGATTAATTTAGGCAACACCAAACAAAAAACAAATGCACGTTTAATTTTTAGTTAAGATTATCTACGATTACTAATTGATACAAAGTGTAAGCTTTTTTAATCCCATCTACTCGCTCTGTCTTTCTGAATTGGAGCATACACCCAGCCGTAAATTTATTCTTAATAAAGCGCTGAAAGGCCAGCCGGATGTATTTTTTGATATCTCCCACTTTGAGCGCGAACCGAGGGGTCTATCCTGTATCTTTGTATTCTTTGGGGACGATAGTTGATCCACAACGCTTTGGGATCAATTTGCTGCCGATATTGCCTCATCGTTTATTTATTTTTTGCTTTTTACCGGTGTTACGTGGTTATTGCGATTTTATTTCAAAGGTAAAATAAAAGAATATGTATATATTTTTATCTCTTTTGTTCTGTGTTGTTATTGTTGGCTTCGTTTTTCTTCGATAAAATTGCAATTTCTTTCACAAAAAACATTTTTCTAGTTACTTACTTAAAGCAAGCTTTTAAGCTTGCAATAAGTAGGTAAAGACTACTTAAAGCAAGCTTTTAAACTTGCAATAAGTAAGTAAAGACTACTTAGACAGTTTATTTCAATATGACAATTTAAAATACTGTTAAGTAAGTAGTTATGTAACGTTTTTTGAGAAGCCTTTATAAATCGCTATTCGCATTTCAAACTAATGGTGTTAGTCCAATAGCTTCTAACCATTTAGCTTATTATCCTAAATCAATTAAGATAAGCTTATTCACTAATTACTTCTATTTAAGGCATCGAAGCTTAATGGAAGACGTTAAGTAATTAGACAAGATGAAATAGGTACGTAAGATAGACGTCGCTATCTCGAACTTTATACCGGTTAAATGTAATAAAACATTCATATAAAAAGCTCTGAGATAAGGTGGGCGTGGTTCGATGTAGGCGGGGCTCGTTGGGCGTGACCTGCAAAGTATGTCAAGTGACTCCATGACTTGCTTCAATTGTGGATATTGTTTGTATAGTAGGTATGTACTTGAAAAGTCCGTTTTATTTTACTGAACGTGGACAGGGATATTTCGAAAGCCTTCTTCAAATATGTGCAGAAAAGAATCTTCTTTTTGTTTGTGTTTATTGCAGGACTGATAAATAATATAGCTATTTATTTATAGACAGTAAAATATTAACTTAATTGTAAACGACTTGCAAAAACGACATTGAATGTATTGTATGTAGGCATATTCAAAATGTATTCAGAATTTGTCAGAATTCTACTTGCATTTTTTTAAATGTATAACCTACAAGTACTTGTACCTATACAAGATATCTTATAAGATGTACGAGTGTTCTGCTTAACGACAAAAATTATATATATATATAAAATGTCGTTAATTGTTCTCTATTAAAACAGGTTAATTATTTTTTCTAAATATATCGAATTCAACAAAAAATAACATTTTGAATTTAATAAAGGCATTATTGATAAATGTACTCTATATAATAATCATGAACATCTCTTTTTATCAAAATATTAATATTATGTCGGAATGTGTTTCGTAAAAGCAACAAAAAATCGGTCCGTAATTCTTTCAATTTCATCATGTTTATTTAAATGAGCTTTGTATAACAGCGTGCGCCGCTTAATATTATGTACCCAGAACATTCTTATTATCTTTGCAGGGGCATGTCTCCATTTACACACGGGAAAACGTTCAGTATAACTCTCGTATATTTTAGTCTAACAACAGAGTCACTAGAGGTGTACATCTCTCAGGCATTTTTTAGTTTATTATCGCTGCGAATTGCTGATTAGTTTAGTAGTTAAATAAGCGTTTGCATAATGTTTATGTTTTATATATTTAAAAGAATCCTGTGATCTAAAAATCCATACAATAGGAAAACTTAAGTTTTTAAGTTAATATCTTTAAGTTATCACTTAATCACGTTAAGTTAATCTTGCACTAGTTTATTATACCTATGCCTTATACTTATTATTTATTGCTCATAATTCACTCGTATTTTTTTTTCACTAAAAACTATCAAAATGTAATTAAAGTCAATTATTCAAGAAATTACCTTGAAATCCTGTTATCTAAACCACAAAGTAAATGACAAGAAACAATTTTTTTTTTCAAAGAATGATCATAATATACACTTATACATGAGAAGGAATATTTATATAAATGTATATACGTATATTAATAAGACTGCTCATTTATAAGACATCGACTTCAATTTAATGGAAAGTCTACTTTCAACTAAAATTACGATTTATACACCCTAACCTTCAATTAGATTTATAACTTTATAGTGAACTTAAATCTAGTTTTAAAAGAGCAATAGGAGTTCAAAGAATACATTATAAAGATAGTGTGAAACTTCGTAAACTGCCTAACCAATCGGTATTCGCATGGATTTCACCGCCGGCACAACACGTCAAAGATGGAGTGGCTAAAGATACAGTGGAACCGCGCACAAGCCAGCGCTGCGGTACACTTTTCCAATTTCAGCGTTGAGGACGTGTCGAGAAAAATCCTCTTTTGATTTATTTTTTAATTCACCATCTCATTTCAATTTATGACGAGCTTGTAAACGTATTTGTAGACGTCGCAACTTGTCTCTATGTTAATGTATTACAGTGATCGGTGTGTTACTGAAATATTTACATTTTAATCAAAAGTTACACTAAATTTTTTAGTTCTTTGAATTTAAAATATATACTAGACTACGGAACTATTTGTTTAATGAGAAATTCTTTGAACAATATTATTTTTACCACAATACAAGTATTCAATAGAAACTATATTAACATACTTACTATGAAACATTTAAACTTCTCAATAAGATAAAAGGTCTATTGAAAGTCTTTTGATCAAGATTTTTTTACTTGTTTTTCAAATTATGAAATTGAAAGATATTAGCTAAATAAAAAGGGCTACTATGAGAACTTTTGTTTATATATGCGTACCTAATGCCCGAACATCCACAATATAAGTTTTTATTACTACAAACAGGTGGAAGTTATATAGAGAAGTCGGCTTATTTTAGTTAATCTTTTTTGAGGTTACTTTTTCTCTCATTAAAGCTAATTTTTTTATCTCATTTACACTATACTATACTCGAATATTATATCCTAATATTCATCGAATAACAAAACTGTTGTAGTCCTCCTCATATCTATAACTAGGTGGTTTAAAATAACAGTTAAAGAGGAGTTGAGGGACAATATTTAGCGAGGGACGGTCGCAAGATGGCGTCAGTAAAAAGCGTAAAGTAACAGATGATCCTCATTTAAATATCTGTCAGGGACACTAGGGTGTGCGAGGTTAGCTGAAGATCGCTACACACGAAGCGATTTTAACTCACATTAATTCTGTAATTTTTAATTTAATTATGTTTTCAGTTGTGCGCTTATTCATTACTTATAAATTTACGACATCATTTTCATTTAAATATCATAAAAAAGATGTTGAGGCTAAATTTGGCAACTTAACAATAATAGGTTATTAAATAAACCTAGGATGAAAAAACTGTAGGTACAATTCACATTTTTGGTTTATATTTAACAATATTAGTTAAATGAAAATCAACATTGTAAATAATTTAACCCAATGAAAACTTCAATTATGAGTGTGATCAAATTCAATGACGTCTGCTTAAGTATTTGTATGAAAAATGCAACAGCCCTTACACGAACACTATAATTGACTGAAAATTTAAATAATCAATTCATTTTCGTAGTGCTGTATTGTTCACCTTTACACATTTTAAGAATACGCCTCAAACAGTTTATTCTACTATAAAATGTCTAGGTAAACATAAATTGGCCGAGACACAATCAGTATAGGACGAAAGAAAACTAACCCAGTGTGAGTATTATAGTAAAAAATAACAGACTCAATAAAGGGATGAAAAGCGTTGACGGCACTCTTAGAAGACATTAGTCGATCCGAGACTTTTAAGTGCCATTCACTAATACTTGTCTTTGATTGTAAGTGAATAATATCTATGATAAATCATTTTAAAACTAACGCATATCTACGTGGTTATGCAAACAATTATATCTATACTAGATTTTAAAGTATCTATCCTTTTATGTTATGATCCTAGTTATGATAAACTACTCTGGACTATGTATATCTTTAACATGGGAAAAACATATTTTATATATTTTTTCAACTACACGAATATTTATGCGAAATTATAAATTTTGCTTTCTTCGATTGAAATATGATGATGAGTATGACACAAAGAAACTGTAATTAGGATATTTACCTACAAAATAAATTGTTTACATTTAAATAAAAAAACTGGTTTTAAGTTTCTATTGGAATACTTTGTAAACCAATTTTTAACTAAATATTGAATAATATTAGTCAAAAATTGAAGCGTAC
This sequence comes from Aporia crataegi, assembly GCA_912999735.1. NCBI lineage: Eukaryota > Metazoa > Arthropoda > Insecta > Lepidoptera > Pieridae > Aporia > Aporia crataegi. The sequence continues at coordinate 4,013,003 of OU538742.1, forward strand.
ATGTAAGAAGTAGGTACGAGCTTAAAATACTATACTAGAATATTATGTACTATACCTAGTACATAATATTCTCTACAAAATAAGAGTAACTTAAAACGTTTGAAGTACCTACTTACGTAGATTGTTAATTACACTTCTATATAGAATTTATCTACTGCTAAAACTGCAGATGTTATAGTTTTATATTATTTATGAATTATTATTATGTATGTATTTAACGGATATTTACAAAGCCCATTTTCGCGGTTAAACGGTTTGAGATTCTGCGTTTTGCGCCGGTGGTTTTGAGTTCCAATTCCTGGGAAACAAATAAATATTTCGGGGGGATGAGTGAAACAAACGCAAAAAAGTCTATGCCCCATGCCCAAAATCACACATATCATGTGTAAATTAGGTAAAAACCCATAACTTTTAGAAAATTTCATTACATAATTTATGTTTTGTCAGATTTCGTCTTTATCCTAGTTGATTATAATTTGAAATAATATCATTTGAAGTGATATACAATATTAACGCAATATGATTCTGAATAAAATAATTATTTTTTCAGTCTATTATAATATCTAATTTTTTTGTTACTTTACAGTAGGTAATTCTATTTCATGGTTAATACTAGTAAATCCAATTCATGACCAAACTTACTTACAGAATTATAATCTGCATCAGCATAAGCAGAACGTTGTTAATGTAAAATCTCTCTGTAAATAGATACTAATCAGGTTCAATTTAAGAAAAGCGTCACAAATGAAAAAAGGATTCAATGCGAAATGTCTTTGTGGTTAGGATAAGTGATTGGATTAGAATATCTTGTTTAAAGTTTATGACAGCAAAGTTAATTGTATTCTATAAATATTTTTAAGAAAGATTGTAATTTCTCTAAAAGATATAGAATCGTGACTAGTTTTGTCGCAGAAGCAATTCCCTTTTGAAATGGCTCTCAGATTCCGCCATTTTGTTCTTGCTCGATAAATTTAATAATCTGGCAAGCTTCCCAACGAGCCACCCTGGGAAGATTACATAACAGCTGGAAAACTGAGTACTGGACCGGTGGGCGTATTTCGGGCGTGGTTTGGAACCACCTACACTGTGTGGGCGGTTCTAATGTTCAGGGACTTATAAGAATTATTTCAATTTCATGAAAAAACTCATTACCGATTTGAAGTAACGCTTGTTGAAACTTAGATTGGAATTCGTATTTATACGGAATTTGTAAGTGCGGCATAAAATAAATTATTTTGAAACGTAACTAGGAATAATATTTATAAAGAAAATTTGCTTACAATACTTATCCACTCTAATTGGTGATAGTCTGGTAAAATCGATTCATTATCAATTTTTTGTTTATTCAAAACATTGCTTCTTCTTTGATAGTCAAAATCGTTTACTTTAATTAATAGGAACTTCATCTTCAAACCAATCAGATAAAATCATTTCAAATCAAAATATGCTGATGTAGAATTATACATTTTTTGAAATTATACTTACCTAATTAAACGTATCATAGTTTAATAAACTATTCATTATTTATTTAATATGAAAAACTAGAATTGTATTAAGAAAGAATACACCTTGAGCTTTAAATAAAACAATTTGTATACTTACATTTGACTTAAATATTTATCGTATATTTGACACAAATTTTACAATTAAATTTAAAAATTAAATTTAATTATTAGAGCCACGCTGAAGCTTATGCTGATGCAATAACTGGAACGGCTCGTCCGGAGTGATATCACGAGCTCACAGAATACCAGCGTAAAACGGTAATTGTACTGTGTTCAGCTGAGTGAGTGTGGATACCGGAGGCCCACCACAATACCTCAAACGCCGGCAACGCAACAAAAAGCACAGAACGCAGCGCGTTGTCCATGGGCGGCGGTGATCTTTTACCATCATATCTTAGCCTATTGTCTGCTATTGTATAACAACAAAAAAAATATCACTAAATTTTTCCCGTCTTTTCGCGTGCTTTACAGCATAGTCACGGACGACTGAGGACAAAGATGTAAATTGTCAAATGGTGACATTATAAAGTCAATTATCATGCTTCATTGATTTTACGAGTAGCCAATCTTAAGATTATTTCTACAAATTACAGCACTAACAGCATAATAGCTACGTCTGTTAAGAAAATGATAATTTAAACACACTGAAATGCATTTTGTGTGGATTAGTATTTCACTAACTAAGAAAAACCTTTTTTTTTCAAAGATCTTGTAGAACATCTAAAAAACTAAAGCATTTACTACTTAGTAAGAAATTTTTATGTAATTTTTGAAATATAGCTAAATATTTAAATAGAAACTTAAATACATTGTGGGTATTCATTATTTAATATTTATGTAAGTATGTATGTATACCCACGTATTTGATGCAATTAGCAAATGGTTGAAATAAATGTGAGTTGAATTCTTTAATGCAATATTTTTATTTTATTTATTTTTATTTATAAATAAACGCAAAATAGGAAAGAATTAAGGCGGAACATAAACCTGACCAGGTTCTACTGTCCATTTCTGTCGTTACATATAAAAAACAAACTAGTACACCTAAAAAATACAAAGTTAAGAAAAGAAGAGGAAAATAATAGTAGGTAGGTACATTCTAAATATTACAAACGATACACGTCCGCGCCACGAAGTAGGCACTTACCTACATGCATGCCGAAATCGTAATAAACAACATGAATATTGAAATCAATTGTTATCAACGCGACGCAAACAATATAAAGTATTAAGTTTAAAATGTATAATTAATTAATGAATGTATTCCTTTTTTTTTTGTTTAAAATTATGATATTTTAGAGGCGTATAAACTTGCCTTAATTCTGCATTACATTAACATTACTTATAATTTTTTTGAATAGAAAATACTTTTTTACAGACAGTTCTTTTATCATATGAATTTTAGCATCATGTTCCGGTAAATTACTTTATTAATTTGATTTATTTAAATAAGCTGGCAGCTATCTTTATGGAAGGTACCTACATAGTATACCTACATACCTATGTAGTGTTCGTAATACATATTTATTATTTGAAAAAAATATTAATTTTAAGTAATATAACAATTACTAGGTACCTATTACAATAATAACTGCCTCTGCGACTAAGTAGGTAGTTCAAGTGTCTGCTTATTCTGTCGAAAGTCCTAGGTGTCAATCCCGCAGAAATAAATAATAAAATTAAGTAGGTACTTGCCTGTAAAGAAAATGATAATTGAAACATATACAGAAATATGTCAGACCTATGCCCATTGGACACGGAATAACATATTTTTATACACCTACTTATTTATTTATATGCAAAAATTGTAAAATAGTTTTTTTTATTTATTTAACATTTTGATGATATACTTCATTAACTCTTCAATGATAATGAAGGCATTTATGATTAAGTTTTGTGTATAATGTTGCCTTGTTGGCGACACTATTAAATAAATAAATGCAATCAACTTAACTTTTTATTTCAATAATACTGTGAATTTCTATATAAGGTTTTTATTAAGAGATCTCTGGGAAAGTATTTAAAACATGATTTAGGCATATTTTATAAAAGAAAATGTTCCTAATAAAACAGCCGGGGGTGTATCGTTTTTGTCGGTAACTCGGTCCCGGTTCTAAACAAAGAGAAAAACACAAAAAGGAGGAAATTCAAGGGAAAAGGACCGCATCCTTGTTTATTGTTTTAGATACAGACATATTTTATTTACTAAGTGGCTGTTTTGAATAAAAATGCGGTTTGCAAACGTTAAAAAGTAAAATGCCTGGTTCGGGAGATTTATTAGGGGAAGTCGCATCTTTATACGTTTTGTTTACTGCGTATTTTTATATCAATTACCTACTAAATGGCCACTAACTAAAGGAGATATGGATTACATTAAAATAAATAGTACATATATGTAGGTAGATTAATTCTATTCTAATTAAAATGTTCGAGTCTTGGTTGAGTATGCGAAATGATGAAGAAATATAGAGAAAATCAGTTTAAGTTAACAACTGTAATTTGGTTATTAAATATCTGGATATAGTTTATTTTTGGTTCAGATTTTTATTTTCTTGTACCTGTAAGTTGCTCGAGTTTGTTTTCAGGCGTTATATTTTTCACAACAAAAATATACAGTTGAAACCAAAAAAAAACCCAGTATATTCGTTACTAGCTAATATCAATAAATTAATTCGTTTAATTAAAAAACTAAGCACAGTTCTTTGTCGGAGTTTTATTATACGCTAAACCAAATTATTTCTAAGTAAGATTACCTACAAGCGAAAGAAACAAACTCACTTTCACATTTATAATAATAGTAGCTATATTATTAGTAATAATAATGTGAATTAGGTTTATTATTATTTAGTGTATATTTTAAATTATATAACTTTAAATTTTTGAAATAACTTTTTAGTTTTCAAATAATGAGGGTAGTTCGAAAAACTTCTCTGGTCTTAGGAATAAACAGTGTTAGTTGGTGCCAGGTACAGCTCGCTCCATGCACAAAAACTCGCAACTGAATTTTGTTGATTAGAAAAATCTTAAACGTAAAAATATACATTTTGGCTCTCCAGACATTAAACTCTAAATTTAAATGTGATAATATTTATTTTTCGTTTTCAATTTTACAGTAGTGTAAGCTTAATGATATATTTCATGATCAACATAATATCTTTTTAACAGATTTTTTTTTCAATAAATTCAAATTAATATTACACTGTTAGGCCATAATAGGAATATTATTAGAGATATTACTTGAATAAATAATTTATTCAATATCACTGAAGTGCTGAATAAATTCAATTTTATTTTAAATGTGTTGTAAAATAAAATTAAAGGCAATATTAGATAATTCGATGCAGGCCTCGGTAGAATAGCTAGCCCAGTAGCTAGTAACCAAGGTTGTTGGTAGTGCTCTTCACCCGGCTCTGAATAGCAGAGAGGTAAATTAATACTATATTTAATTTATTTAAAGTATAATTTTAGTCCCAGTATTAATCCAAGTAATTAATATTAAATTTATTAAAGTAAAAAAAATTATATACAACATTTTTCATAACGAATGTGGAATGCTTTATAAGCGTGTGCGCAGCAAACTTTCCTTGCATTTGGTGTTGTTCGCCAGGGATTATCCGGATCCCTGCCCTGACGAACCACACCAATGCCGTTAACCAGGACTTCGCTTAAGCCTCTCGCCAACCCAAATCTGGTAAGTACAATTTGAATTTCTTTTTTAGAGTTTCAAAACCACCAATATAAATTTTAATGTTAGTTATATCTACAATGCTTAGGGTTTTTATACTTTTTCAAGGCATTTTTCATTAATAGAATTGGTTATAAGTTTTTATTAATTGTTAAGGACCAATTTCTGTGTATGCCCGTATTCTATGTCCACAATACCCCTCGTGATTGCTTTGATGTTTGCCCACGATTATGTATTAATTACAGCTTACATGTCGTGAGCAAATAGTAATTATTAATATTATAAAAATAATAAGCTATAATTATTATAATAATATGTTTGCAAGGTAGATATCAGCCTATACTACATCCTATTTTAAAATGTAGGTAAATACATTACATTTCTGTAACATGTATTAACATTGTATATTCATAAAAAAAATTTCTCCCTTAGAGGTGTGGTGCTGGTATCAAGTCCTGCTTGCTGTTGCCATGGCTATTACAGCTCTCACAAGCCTTTAATATACGAGAAAATACGGAATTCCAATTCGATTACGACATTTAAATCTTCTTTAAGTGAAGATTACTCCTGGCTGATGGAAAAATACAAGTGGGTAATAAATTTTATTTTATTTTTCACCATTATTCAAGCAACCATTTTGTGGAACGTAAAAAATATGATATAAATCTATAATTACCTATTTCTAATAGATAATTAATTAATAAATTCATCAATATATTAATTTCTTATATCGAGTTTATGTAGTTATTTAGTTCGTCTTCTTAGTACTTAATAATTAAGGTTTTTTTAAATTAATTGATTTGTACAGCTTATCAATAAAACGGTCGCAAAATATGAATGCTGTACGCCTAACTAGAGGTTTGTACTATTCTACAACAGATAACTTAATAGTGAAGTTTAAATGATGAATTCATATTTGTTTCAGAAATTTGACACTGTGGTGCAAACATGTGCACAGCCAACGAAGTAAGATTTTTTTATTTACTATTTTAATTATATACCTACGAATTAACTTTTTGTACATTGCCGGTAATGTTACACAACACTTGATACTTCTTTGTATATTGATGAATGCATTGGGTTTGGCGTTGGAAATGAGGAATCTATTTGCTTTTATAAAATGTGCATAGGAGTTCCCTTCTGTAATATGAACATTATATTTTATTTACAAAAAATAATGTATGCACCGTTATATACTTTAAAATATTTTTTGTTCCTCAGCGGTGTGGTGCCTGTTAAGTCCTGCAGCTGTTGCCATGGTTATTATAGCACTCACAAACCTTTAGTATACGAGAAAATACGGCATTTCAATTCCATAGGCACACATCAATCGCCAAAGATTACTCATGGATGAAAAATACACGTGAGTGCAGAATTTAACTTCATTCTTTACTATTATTCAAGTTATCATTTTGTAGAATGTAAAAATATGAATCTTCTAAGTGGGTATTTCACATTTAACTTATTATATAAAATGCTCATTAAAGGTGATGCGATGGGTATGAACAATACTGCCTGCATTACCGTCTTATAGGTGTCTTTATACTAATGCTGCCATCCGTCCGGGTTTACCGGATTTGTCCTAGTTTGGAAGACGTCCGGGGAGCGTTCGGGCGGGGTTTAAATTGTAGTCTTTGGACTACAATAAAAGTCTGGGTTTTCGATCAGATCCCGTTCCCATAATTTAATAATTTAATACCTAAGAAGATTAAAAAATAAAGCAATTAATATTTCAAAATTACTCACTTGTCGTCACAAGACCACTATTTCATGCAACAAAAGAGGCTTAAAACTAAAGTTTTCTTCCATCAAGTACGGAGTAAAATATATTTTAATCAAGATGTAAGTGAATGAAAAAAGTATTGAAATGTCCGGGGTGAAAGCTCCAAAATCCGGGGAACTTAAGCTTCTAGTCCTGGGAGGCAGGTTTTAGAGATGGCAGCCCTACTTTATACTGACCCGCTTTTTGCAATTTAAATACAAAAAATCTTTTTCAGTTTTTCACTTAAAATAATAAGGAAATTTTATTTACATATTTATTTAATTTTAATGTATTTCAACGCTGTAGTAATTCTAAGTGTTTCACTAAAAAAATTATATTTGGAATGTAATGTTATAAGGCCTCTTTTGTACAGCTCATCAATAAAACAGCCCCAAAATATGGCTGCTCTATACGTCACTAGAGGTTATACTATATCACAACAAATAATACAATAGTGGAAGTTAAATGATGGATTCATCTTTGTTTCAGGGATTAGACAATATGATGCAAACAGGTGCGCATCCAACGGATAAAAAAAAAAAATTTTAGTTTTTTAAGCTACTTTTTATATTATCATATATTACTACTTAAATAAAACAGGCTAGGTTAGGTAAAGGAAGGAATAGGATTTTATACATAAAGATTCTGATAAGACTTTTAAAATAATTTTATGTGAACATTGAACTGCAAGTAATAATGATAAGTACCTACACACACGAACCACATTATTTTATTAAGTATATATTTTAAGCTACTTTTTTATAATGACTTATATTCAAACACACATGATGCTTACTTATTTAAAAGGTAAAGGTAGGTAAATAATAAGTCTGTTAAAATAATTTTATATTACTTCACTGTTGGCTAGATTGTTAGGTTTTCATAAGGTTAACATTACTTTCATTACAAAGATTTACATAATTAAGTTGGCTGCATTATTACTATTTTCATAAGATTTACATTACTTACGTTACAAAGATTTACATTAATTAAGTTTAAGCTCTTAGAATAGTTAATTTTTTTAACGTCAGAAATAGACTTACCTATATATAACACAGGACTCTTTTTCTAACATTTTTAACTGTAAGTTGGACTATTATATCGTCCTTGTAGTTAGTAAGTTTTGTTTATATTAAAGTACAAGTTCACAAATCTTGTTTAGAATAAAAGTTGTATTTCAATGTCTACTTATTGTTTTATTCATAGTATTGAGGATCTTCATAGGGACTTACTTAAGTACATAGTTTATCAACTATGTACTATACATATACTATTGTATATAAGCAAATTCATATATTAAATGGAGTACCGTAACTTTTACAAAGGGACAAAGGTCCTGCTTCCGTTTCACTGATACCTAATTTTGGTTTGCTGTTTTTATAAGGAAAATGTCTGTTTAGTAATATGACAGAAACATACTCAGATATGTGTACAATGGCTTGTTAGCACACCTAGCCAAGTTGTCTTTAAATTTAGCAATCAATGTAAGAAATTCTTATTTAGAGGAATCCGATACACGCTCAACTGTGTAGGTAGGTACTCTTACTTAAAATAGATTGTAGATGGTATAAAAGTACTTCACGCGATCGTGATCTATTGATGCCTTGGTCGATAATCGCTGACTATGATGAACCTTTGTGCAAACAGACGCCTTCGATGTGAAGATCTTAGCATACAGGGTGCCAAATGAAATATATAAATATTATCTTTATGCCAAATATTTATAATCAAATTAATTCCTGACGTGCTGATGAAACATTCACACTTTCGCATTTGTAAAGTTTATATGCTGCACACAACAATTAATCATTTTACATAGAAAAGTTATACTTCATACCTTAGGTACCACCATTGTTATTTTTGAGTTTTTTTTCGTTAGATATCTAATAATAATATTCTAAAGGATACTTACTGTCTAGGTAAAATAAGTTTTAAAATCGACGAAGAAGTTTCTGAGTTTCACCAATACAAACAAACATATAAAAAAGGAATGTTATAAACCAGTTCAGATTGTCTATAATCTATATCTATCCTGTAGAAAAATATTTGTATTTTGGTTATAATGAGTGTAGTCAAAAACGATTGGAACGATTTTTAAAATTCACGGATATATAGCTCAAAAGACTCTTTCTAAGTGATATAGCCTATAATAAGGTAAATTCACAAGTAAAAACCAGTAATTCTATAACAAATTTTAAAACATACTGTCTAAACTAACGACCGTGGGAGTCAGTAGCGGCGTGTGCGCACTGACGCCGCAGGCCATGTACGTGTCTATGATCAAAGATCCTTTCTATTGGATCATCTAACTACCGACGTTCTGATGTGAACCGAACATCTTCACTCGTTAAATGAACGGGTAAGGGTTTGTTTCTTTCTTTTACTACTTATTTAGCGCTTCGTCTCGTGGATACTCTCGGATGAGACAAAACATACAAAAACGGGAACTTAAAGGGAACTTATACTTAAGGCCCAACTATATATTTTTATCAATAGCTATAGTGAGTGAAAACGCGAATATTATTGTGCATAACCGTAAAATTAAATTAGAAAAGAAAAGATTGAATGTGAAGTTCGACTTGATATTTCTGCACTGACCATTTCCATAACGTGCAAGTAAATTGAAATTTTAGTAAAAATTAAAGAATATTATATAAATATTGTTACGAGTAATTACTTTGTGGCTTGAATAGCCTTTTTACCTTTTCTATTGTCAAAAGTAAAATATGATGAAAATGCTGCTTATTACTCTCTATATTTAAACGGGCACTAACAAAAAACTACTACGTAGAATCAATTGACCTTTTTTACATACAAACCTTGATATATTAATATAAGCTCTCAAAACATATAATGACTATGCGGCTTAAGTGTGGAGTTGGTTTTAAAAAAATATAATTATGTGCTATGTCGTGAAAAAGCGAACTAACTTGCCGAACAACCTATAAATAATAAATTTTTGATCTAAGCTAATTCAAAAAGGTAATTCTCGCAAAAGTTAGTAATTACATAAATAGACGCCCACATCACATTTCGTATCCTATTGAAAAGTTTTTATACCATTGTAGTCAGATTATAATATCGCTATTACATTCCATATTCACTTCATAGATTGGATGTCAGTCACTAGCCAAAATTATTCATGCAATTGATATTATACCTTAACAAAAAGAGATAGGGATGTTTTTTGAATGTAGCAGTTCACCCAAATAAGGCCGCGCGACGACGCAGAAAATAACATGTCAACGAGTGCACAAGTCTGACAGCATAGTGGGGTTTGATGCTTCGTTAAATTTTGAAAATATTTTTCGTTTATCTACACAGTATATAGTCATTAATATTCTTTAAAAGAGAGAAAATCACGGATTGCGATGAGGAATGAAATTATTATCTCTATATATCGAAACTTAAGCAATTTGAAAAATAATATGATTGCATTAACGTATCTTAATGGCTTAAAGATTTAACCAATAACTTATTCAAAAACAGTCACAAAACATTTACGAGACTTCTCTTATTCAAAATGTTTTTTCTCTATGATGGAAACCTATTATAATGGAAAGCATTTTCATGTATTTTAATAAATAATATTTGTAAAAAAATTTGCTACCTAATATTGCATTGCTTATTATTCATTGCTTCACCTCACTGGATGATAACGCATTATTTGTTCGAATGAGCTTCGTGGACTTAGATTTGATTCCCGGAGAAACTACATGTTTTGGTTTGGTGTGTACAGCTGACTGATCTTTTATATCAGTAAAGTATCAATTAAACATATGGAGAAGTTTTAAGTAGGAACATCAACCAACAATGAAAATATATAACTATAAGATATTATCACAATGGTCCTTTGATATCCGTTTAAGCTGTGTCAGTAACCAATGAGCTATAGAGTCACACATAAACAATTAACATATAGAACGCAAAACTTCACATACCTTTATCATAATAAAACAATAACCGTTATCTAACATCTTATAAATAGTCCAAAACAAAAGTAAAATAAATGCTAAGTTATTCAGGCTGAGCGCGCCACAATCAGAATGGAAAACACGCCACCTAGCGACAATACTCACACATCACAGTGACAACTGTAGCAAGATGGCTCGCTCCAACACCATCTCGCGAGGCCAATGGCATTCCCATACACTACATTTCATTTGCCTATTGCACTTCCAACGATTAACACTCATACACATATCCATAACATCACACTATGAGTGAGGTAAAGAACACCATAAAAAACACCAAAGTCATAATAACTTAGTAAATTTTCAGTCAAGTACATAAATCGATTATCAAATCAATAAATTGCATAATTTATTATTTAATTACTAATTAGCATGACGGAGCTTTACCTTCAACGACGGCAGACCGTCGAATGAAAACCTCTAGCATGTTGTTACTGAATTTTATACTCCATCCGAGGCACCAGAGCCTCCAAGTTTGCCTCCTTCAAATTCGTTATGCATACAGCACCAAGGGCTGTTGAATAGCGTTCGCGTTTATTTATGAACAGGCAAACTTCTGGTGGGGCAAAGGCGGAATAGGCCCCCCGATCCCGCCACAAGCCGACCTACAATGCATGCGATCACTGAAAAAGGCCTTTTTATACATTTATTCCACTCTGTACCTCATCTGCAAGTATTATCGAGCTAATTAACAAGTTAATACGGCCGTCGACGCGTCTGCGCAACGCCCGTCAAACATTTGAATACCTTTTTGCATTCGTCGCGAAATCGAGTTTGCGGATTTGAGTTTTCGAAAGCTATTTACATAGCGAAGATGCTTTAAAGTTCGTCAGAGCATGTACCGGTGAAGCGTTCGCGATTGCGACTTTGCAATGGTAAGGAGCTTTCAGATATTCCGCCTCGCCCGACTCCCCTATCACAAAGTATAATGATATCGTCGCCGGCGTTATTATGGGAGTCGTCATAAATATTTCATAGAATAGGGCAGTAATGACCGAGTGACCGAACCTCCCGCCGCGACCATGCCGTCATCAGACAGCTTTATCTTGATCCGCGGATATCAGCGTCACATACCTGATCCATAAAAAAATAAATACGATTCTTGATGTCTTAGATGGCAATAACCAGTTCGTAAACTTCGTTGAAATGCTGGTCTTGCGTAAGACTCGCGCAAACGTGGTTAAGCAACAATTCACAATTTAAAGCTTTTATATTGAAAAAGTAAACAAGTGAAATTGAAGACAATTTTAAACTCTCTAATTATTAAAAAAAACCCTCCTTTATATTATAACCTTTAAAAGGATGAACAAAGCCTTATAAATGGTAGCCAAGATCCACCTTGTTCACGTTCGCTATCAGTCAATTAGTTTTGGAGCTGCGATGCCACAAACATACAGATACGAGACACGTCAAACTTATAACATTTTCGCATCAGAGGTGATACAATTTTCTGCGCTACAATTATTTCTATTAAGTATGTAAAGTAAATCTGGTGTAATGAGATTCGAGATTTTCCTGAAAAGTTTCCCCACTGCCCCCCGCCGTGGTGAGAAGGTGCTAATTACCCTGACTGGACATAGTCGGTGTCCTTTGATCACATTGCTTTGATCGGCTTCTATAGAAGGTACACAAGAGAATAGTGGACTTAATCTATTGAGATTAACTAATAAAATTGTAACTGTAGGTGATGATGATTGAAAATAGTTATGAAAATAATATTTTTCGGTGTTTTTAGTCGGTACATTTCCATCAAAGTCAAATGAACTATTTAATTGAATTCACAACTAACATTGAATTGGTTTTTCCACAAGCGCCGCAAGTTCTTTGCCAAAAAAAGGAGGATTTAAATAATTTTATGTTAAAAATAAGCGATAAACTTTTAATACTAGCTAGTAAGGGTATATTCCTTGAGACAAATCAAATGAGCCCAAACTTGACAGGGTTGCAATGCTTTACTATATAGTTTCTTTGACCAACTTCCAGGATTCATCTTACAAGTACTTATAATGATGAATTAAACAAGCCCAAGCTCGGTGGGGTTGCATTGTTTTATTATGGAGTTCTCATGACCACCTTCCATTGCATTGTATCAGCTCTTCACTTAAATGCATTGTCATCTGATTTACATGTGTATGCAAAATTTAAGCTTAATCGGAAAACCGGAAGTGGGCCAAATTTAAAGAATTGCAAGATACCACCCAAACAAACATTGTACGTTAAATAAAAGCTTGTAAAAGCATAGACCAGTTAATTCAGTTTTTGATTTATTTAATATTACAAGTCTATAATGCATACAAGTCTATCTAATAAATATATTTTTTACGTCCGTATTTGCCACTTTAAACACTGTAGTCATTTGCGATATTACTGCAATGAGACGTAATTCAATGGCCGTTTTAATCGTGTGTCCGTAGCTAGACGGTCCGATCTCCTTTGACGAACAAAACTTGTTACACTCTATATTAAAATTCAAAAACGACACAAACTCAGTCTCGAGTCCGGAAAACATTATTCAGAGGATTTGAATAATGATTTTGTTTCACCTTAATGTATGCGTAAGAGCGTTACAAACTCTACGTGATTTTTGGTACTTAAATGGTTTTATAACTAAATTTCCTGGTGGTTTTGAGAGCCTTTGGTTATTTATATGAAATTTAAATGAAGGATCGTAAAGCCATTCGGTGAACGCTAAAATCTGTGCGAACTTACCGCCTGCCTGCAAATTATCATAAGTTTTATAGCTAGGTGTGGCAATAATAGGGCCTAAAGAAATTTTGAAAATAGGAGAATAATAGCAAATTATTTCATCCCGAAACTATATAATTTACTTCAGATAGCAAAGCGACTAAATATGGTGTACCTATAAGTATTTACAAATTTAAAGCGAAATGTAATGGTTCATCTCCTGTGCCTGCAGAGTTTATATCAAGCTCGCTTTAGTATATTAGTTTCTTAGTTCCTTGTTCTAAAAACCATAATTTAGTTTCATCTGAAAGTTAAAGAAATTCAACTTAATATTAAAATTATTCACAAGTTGAATTTCAGACACTGAACCTCGAAGTATTAATTTAAAAATCAATTTATTTACTCATTAAATATTAAACTGTTATTAACTACAATAAAAACTGTTATTAGATGTATTATATATGCAAGTAGCATTAAAGTCTGCAATCATTGTTAAGTAAAAAAAAGTGAATTCTCGTATCCCCTAGTGGGGTATGAAGCAGACACATTTATGTATCTGTTTCATTGATCAATTTCTTTATAGGCAAGTAGGTGATCAGCCTTCTGTGCCTAACAAACGAAATATTCATTGGTTTTCCCAGAGTCGATCCCAGGACCTCCGGTGCAATACGCAAACACAACTAAGCTACGGAGGCGGTTCGTTAAGTACGAAGATATTAATTCTAAGTTTGAGATATTTTAAAATTTAGCTTAGGACAGTCATAAAAATGTAAATGTAGCAAAAACAAGTAGCGAGTAATGTATTCCGGGGGTGAATTAAACGGGTGTTTGTCTTGCCAGACATTTTTACTTTGTTTGTAGATAAATTGAATTGCCAAGGAGAATTGATTTTGTCTCAATCGCAAATGGCTGTGTCTGTAATTTGCTTTCCCTAATCAAGGAATAATAAAAAATGTTCAGGACGCGTTTTAGTCTTACAATTTCATTTTTTAAATGTCTCGCATAAGAAAGTTTCGTTCAGACGACTTATGTATTATATATATTATATTATATATATATATATATATATATTCTTACTATTGACAACAATACTAAGAATCCTTTGAAATTTCTACATTTTCGTTCAGTAAAATCCTGAATCGCAATACCATGCTTACTAAATATGTTGACCTAATAAATGTTTATAAAAACGTCGATCAGAACTTGAAGCTTGAAATTAAAAAAAAAAAGAACTTGTACTAACTACCTTCCTGTACGCGGATAAAGTGGCATTAGCTAGTCTTAAACTTCTTGACTTTTTCTTCTATAAATTACGAAATATCCAATTTTAACAATACAAATCAGGATCTATATTATATGTACATGGTGCTCGTTGTTCACGGAAAACTTTAATAATTATAATTATCTACACGTTTTTAAAGAAATTATCCTCAAATCTCGGCTTTCTTGTATATTTATCAAGGATGATGGATGGTCGAGGAAAATACTGTCGGTAAATCAAGTGGAAACCACCTCCCCTTTCTTAGTTTTCCCTCGCAGGTGCTTCTCGCTTTATGAGATTTTAATTACAAAATATATTTCAGCACTCAGATAATT
Organism: Aporia crataegi; assembly: GCA_912999735.1. NCBI lineage: Eukaryota > Metazoa > Arthropoda > Insecta > Lepidoptera > Pieridae > Aporia > Aporia crataegi. The sequence continues at coordinate 4,028,210 of OU538742.1, forward strand.
CTTTATCGAATGTGTAGAACAAAGCACTTTTTTTTAAATATTGTATTTTACTATCACATAAGTTCAATTTTTCTTTAGTTTTGCTACAGAGATAGATGACAAAAATTAAACCAACAATTTTAATAATTTTAAGCAATATTTACGGCCATTTATTCAAGAGAATATACATATGTATGCAATAAAACAGTTATTAAAAAATAATCACACAATATGTACACGACATTTTATTTTACTCTAATGTTACACTCAATGAATAAAAGCAATGCCAAATCATAACATTGATCAATATTTAACTGTAAAATAACTTTAGGTTTTAAATTAGAATTAAATATTTTATCAGAAACAAAAAAAAATACTTAATATTGCGTTTTTTCTAGCCCCCTGTGAAGCCCAGTGATTATGAAATAATAACTTATCAGTTTTTAATTTCTTAACAGGCTATAAAACTAAGTTAGTATCTGCGAAATATTTACTTCATTTAGCTACGGAAATGTTTGGAAAAGTTAACAAGCACCCCTCACAAAATTCTTAAAGACTTACTTTGAATAAAGCTGGTTAGGTACTCTCTCTACGACCAAAAAACTTTTGTAGCAACGGAGTGATGCAAATGTACATATTTATATTTCGTTTAGACTTCTTTAATTCCCTATATATATAACGCGTTGTATTGCTATACTAACGCGTTGGCCGAAATATGTATGAGCCAGCTTTCGGGTCTCAACTAAGCGCGTCGATATCTTTTTTAAACAATCTGTTCATTACTTGAAATAAGTACTTGCATCATTATTGTGATCTAAGTATGAAAAAAAGAAAAGTCGCGTAAGAATTGCTACGTTTATGGAAATCTTTAATTTTTTGAATAATGCGAGTGTTATGGCCCAAAAATATGCTTCATTTGGCGCGTTGAAACTTCTCTAAGTGAATGCGGAAATCATATTCATATTTTTTTACGCCTCAACTGTTCTGAAGCGGAATTTGAATAAAGTGCGTCGACGTTTTTCTTTATGAATATCTTTATTTTGCTTACTTTCTGTGAAATTGTTGATGCACTGTTTATACTACACATAGCAAGAAAATGTACCTATAACTAACTTCTAACCAAGATTTCGTCTGTGTGTAATACTTATAAATAAAACGAGTTAAACTTTCCCCGTCAAAAAAAATCTTTGTTCAAAACAGAACATTAACAGAAATATATTAACATGAAACGACATATCACTCTAAAATTATGAGTCATACTCATTTATAATTACTACTAATTATCTACCTACATTTCTTTGAACAAAAACTTTTCATAAATGTTTTCTCTTCAAAGTGAACATGTTTGTTACTCCATAACTATTATATACCTAACTCACATGTTAAATATTTCTAAATATCCAGCAATTAGTTTTATATAAACCGAGTGTTTGTTAAAACTTCCAACTCACCTAGGTACTCATAACTCCTAGGATATTACTAACACTGGCATTGTTATTTAAGTTAATCATAAGTTTATAAATAATAAAATTTTGAAAAAAAAAAAAATTAAGATATCGTAAATAATTGAGAAACAGCTACTTATAATACTATTTATAAGTATTTCAAATATTTACCTTTTTATAAATTTCATTTAACTATATTACATAAAATACAGTCAATTCTTAACAACTCGATAGGATTTATCTTTGCCTAGGAAATTTTACCTTATATTACAAAAACATTTATTAATGTTACACTTTTTATACACGCAGACGGAACAAGTAGGACTCGTCTATTTTAACCATCTTAAAAATTCTAAAAACTTTTATTTTGCCTTAAAAATACTCATTCGTTTTTCTCAAAACTTAATTTAGTTCGCAGTCGCCACAGAGAACTTAGTTCAAAATTAATATTTCTTTCATTAAAATCTTGTAATATTTCCCGTGCTGCATGCATAAGTAATTATTTGAATAAGGAGTGCAAAAATTTCACCTCAGTGCGATTGGAGCGTCTCAATTTGTTTTCATCTAAGCAATTGTTTAAACATACTTCTGTTTTGATTTTGTTTAAGTTTGAAATGGTTGCTTTTAATTAATAATAGTAAATTAAAAATTTATTTGGACAATAATGAAAAATAGCAAAATAATGTGCATTTCTTTAACTTTTCTCTAAATTCTTTTTCATATTTCTATATTATTTATATTCCTAGTTGTCTCAAGGTTTTTGTATATGTTTTATACCCGTGCAAAGCCGAGGTGGGACGCTAGTATATGCAATTTAACATTTGTTGAGTCTACAGACCAAAATAAATGGCGACACAAACAATTTACAATTAATGATCGTTATCAAGAGGAAAATCTTTCTCCACTCATTGTAATGCATAGCTGGTCACATTTGATCCTCAATTCGTCCCCCATCAACTGGTCATCAAACCAGTGTTAACTTAATCTCTAGCTATTTATCTTCACTGTGGTAACACACGAGTTCTATTATTTTGATACATTCATTTAAATCAAATGGAAAAGTGTGAATTATTCTCGTTTAGAATATAACTTATAAATTATTAAAAAATGTAGGCGTGCGACTCGAGAAAAATAATGGTTCCTACGGGTCGAGCGAGCGTTACTGGTGCAATTACATTTTTTGTGAATTTAACGCATTATAGGTGTAACGGATTTAGGTATAGTGGAATTGTATTAATTGCTTCACGCCGCGAGTATTTTGGCATTCGTGTTTGGTGTATATACAATATATATTATATAAAAGTGCCAGTTTATTATGGTAACGGACTAGTGTTTTTTCGTATCTTGTCCATTGTATGCCCCTTATAGTGATCGAATAGATTATTTTTTAATAGTTGTCCTCTAAAAGGTGCCACCCTCCCTTAGTTAATTATTACGGACTGACGTCACTTGATAGTAGTGCAAAGAATTCAAGACTTACCACGTTGCGGTGTAGGTGAGTGCCAGGCCTTGGCCGTGTAGAAAATATTATACATCGACGGTCACCAGTCCGACGATACTTGACGATAGATTCGATCTATTGATAAGATTTTCGATGAAGTTTTCACGTTGATGATTATAGTGGTTATAATATTGTTCTGCTACCAGCTATGTGTTTTGTACAATGTTGGTGATTATGAACACATACATAATAATATTTTTATTAAGATAAAAAAACTGTAATAATTTAAATTACTATAGTTTTCCTCAACAGTGAAATCATAATGATCAATTTTCAAATATTTAGTTAAATCTCTGTTTGGTTGCATATCGGTTATCAATAGGTTCTTCTAGGATTTTGAATAGGTTTGAGAACCATAAAAGTCTAGCAAAGACTTAAATCGTTATGATAACAATAGAATGATTTCACTATACTATAATTTTCAATGATAACGTTGTCACCAATTATTTATAACGAAAAATTTTAAAAGCAGGGATTAAAGGTAGGTGTGAAGTATTCATATTTATAGATATTTCGCGAGGCTCTGTGTTGGCAGTGTGACTGAGGGCTCTTAGCATAAGGTATGTGCATAAATTGTGTCGAGAGGGACATGACAGGTCGGCCAGCGTTTGACGAGTCCTCGACTCACGAAACTCCGCACATAACAAGGCTCTTTTGAATGGATTTTCCTCGACTGTGACGAATGAATGCGTTTTTAAACCTGAAAGTTTTATCAGATATACGGTTTTCAAATTTCGAGTTTGTGGCATAACATGGAATTTTTTTTGAATGCTTAAGCATGGTCAAGCATACAATAATTCAAATTAGCTATGTATATAATTAATAGATGATGAACGATACTGTAAGTTTATATTCTAGTAATGACCCGAGTCATTAGAGGAAAGTAGAATATAATCTAATAATAATATCGTCACGCATTGATTCCAGTAGGCACTTAGTACACCCACATTTCGCCAGATATTATGTTTTTAGTCCCATTGGAACAGGGCGCGAGCCTATTGACTACCACCAGGAACAATTTCAGACTCCAAGCTACTTTTGGAAAAATTTGGAAAGCCAAAGATATGCCCAACCCGGGATTCAAACCCGAGACCTCGTGATTTGAAGGCGCTGTCACTATCGCTAAGCCAACGAGGCATTAGACGAGGTAATTTAATACAACAGTCTGAATATAATTAAAATTAATAAAATCTTACATTTAAAAATTTGCTTATTGGCATAATCTACCGTCAGAAACTTATTGTAAAAAGTCCCAATATTCTCAAAAAATACCGTCAGAAGCTAACTAAACCTCTCAAGTTTCATTGCGTGGAGATCGTGGATTTGATTCTCGCAGAAATAAAAACAGATGGAATTTTATGCACAGAATACTGCTACTTGCTTTAAATAACGTTGTTTAGTAAACGAGTTGCAGGAACATGTTTTTCAGTGGATAATTAAACTTTTATTTTGTTGGAAATGTTATAATATTAAATTAAGTACAATTATCAATAAATAATGTTTCTATATATTTTTTCATTCAATTTCATGAGACATAAGATTAAAATTTTATCAAAACAAAAAAGGTATAAATTCGTAAGAGCATTTTCATAACTCGGACCAAGTGAATATATTTAAACATACATTTGAAAACCAAAATGACTTGGTTTCGATAAAAAATTGACTTCATAAATAATAAACGTTATTAGGGGTTAAGATCGCATCAAAGTTTTGGCGATTCTGTGAAAAACCAGGTGAGGTTATATTAAAATGTTTCATGTAAATTTGAGTCGTTCTGCAGACAATATTTCAGACGAAATTTGGTATTCATGGAGGTTATTTTAAGGGGTTAGCATTGGACTAAAGGATTTGCACGAATATTTTCTCTTTTTAGGAATATTAATACATTGAAGATAGGCGATGTAGAAAATTATATATTATTATGTGTAATGTAATACAACAGATTAAAATTCATTACGAAAATAATTTTATGTTAAACTAAGTTCAGTTTAGAAATAAAAATCTAAACAACGCTTAGTCCTGCGCGATGTACACACCAAATAATTCTTTATAATGTATTAACTATTTGTAAAGACTAAATTTAGTAAAATTCCTCAATTTTAAATATTTTTCATTATTAACAAATCGAATTATCAAATTCCATCGAATAAATAAATATTAATCCGTTATTTGTACAAATATTCTTGTTAAAGCCACTTCAGAGAGAGAAATATTTTAATAAAATGAAGAGGTAAGATTTTTAATAAAATACCGCAGTTAATTAAACACTAGAGGGTCGTGGTTAAGACAAAACAGGGTTGTACAAAACGTTTTTTTAACAAGAGAGTAATTAAAGAAAGTAAGGAAAGTAAATCAAAGATATAAATATCACTGAAGAGTTTAAGTCTTATTCGGAACCAATTCACTGTATAATCTAATAAATACATAGTTTTAAATTTTAAATAAGTTTTAAATTCATTTATACTACAATATGAGTTGTCTTATTCTTCTTTCTACGGATTTACATGAAACATTTAGGTTTACATACAGTTTTAAAAACGAACTTAAAATAAGATATATTTTATTAGTATTTAAATGTATTAATAAAAAGATCGTAATTCCCTTTTCTACAAGATACTACAAAGAATGTATTGTTTTATTTTTTTTGAAGTAGGTATGGCCAATATTTTTACTAACTCAACCCTGTTTTATATAATCCGCAGAGGCCACACTTTATTTTGATTGTATTAATTAAAAGCTGGTTCCCTCAAAGTTTTATTAAGATTAACACCTCTTCTTTCTTTCATTAAGATCCTCCATATTCATGTCGCGATTCGAGACTTACCCTTTATTTCATCAAAACATTGACAATTTCTTACAAATATTATAATAATTATAATTTAAATTAAGGTGATACACATTTCCTACTTCGCGCTAATTATATCAATGGAATGAGTATATTATACCTTTAATATGATAATTAATATAATATAATTTAGATAGTTGAACTAGAAATATCTATTGTTCAAAATATTTTAAACAATTATTTATCTGTGAATTCTTAATGATAAACGTACCTGATTTCTAAATTGGATTGGAATTAATATATATTACATAATTATATTATACAAATTTAAAGAAAGAAATAATCCGAAAAGTCGACATTTGTATAATTTAAATTTAAATCGTAAAAATGAGAAACGTTGTACTTTTGAGGTAATGAACATAAACATTCTATAGAGAATCAATCGCCTTGTTTTTGTAGTCGATTGAAAGACCTAAAACATTAATTCTTTTCATATCGGATGATACAATCCTCCATATCTTGAAAAAGATGAAGAAATAACCTGAAGGTAGCTATAAACCCTTATTAGATGTGTTCAATTAAATTGAATATGTGGTATGCTAATACACCCCACTCTGAATACCAAATGTACCTGATTACTCCATATGAGATTGTTTTTCAGAAGTAGGTATACGCGTTAAATATTGCCATGAAAAGGAATTTGTTTGCTGATAATATTGCGATAATGTGATGATTTTATTTTGTTTATTGTTAAAGGTAAATGAACGCAATATCTATATCTATTTTTTTTTAAATTAATTCTTTATTTTTTAAAACTAGTAGTCTTTAAGCCTTTTAAAATTTGGATGCCCATTAAAAGATTAAACCCATTTTATGATAAATAAAAGATGAATTAATTGATGAACACTTCTTCAGAAAGGATAAAATCTGTAACAAGTCTTTTCGAATGCATCAGATAATTCGGGAAACCACAAATTCAGCACAATTTATTGACGAAGCGTTATTGCAAGTCCTTTTGGAGGCATTGGCAAGAAAAGATTCATACATTTGAAGTCGCATAATTTGTGTTTGGTTATCTGACTCAATTGTAAGCGACTTTTATATTATTAATATATTATAAAAGTAGATGTTTGCTTAGATAAAAGTAGTTGAAGTTGATGATAATATAAATAAAAATAAATAAATAAATAAATAGTCAGTATCCTTCTCAGATTTATCTCAGTATCAAAGTTTATATCACGGCGACTGTGAAGTTGAAGACATAAAACTCATTTTTAACCGACCTTCAAAAAAACCAAAAAGGAGGTTATCAATTCGACGCGTATTTTTTTTCCGATGTTCTGCTCATACGTCGCCATCTGTAAACCGATTTGGATGAGTAAGGTGTCAAACGACAGGGTAGAATTAGATATATATTAGAATTAGAATTTAGAATTTTTACAATCAATAGTTTTCAGGATATTGAAAGAATAGTTTCACAATCGGGCGAGAAATCGCTGAATTCCGCGCGACCATGTCGTGCTTATTTGCTTATAACTCTATGATTTATGAATCTTTATCGATTAATTAGATGTCATTCGATTTAGTATTAAATTTTCAACAAGAATCAATAAGAATCAATATAATTTGATTCAAAGTTTTAGAGATATTAAGGTTACAAAATAAAAAATTGAAAAATCTTCAATTAGTTCGCTTTAGCAATAGAGATGTCCATGTTATATTAAATATATACTAATTATAATAAATTAATTTAATTAAAACTCATATTGTCAAGCTTTTGACGGAATTTTATGAAAATCTAAGCGCTATATTTGATGTTATGGAGCAAAACTTGTCAACAGAGAAAAACATGTCATACGTTATTGTTTACGCGTCCAGTTTAGATCTCTATATCTCGATGTAATATTAGTTTATATCGATGACTTATACATCATTTTATAAAACATTAAAAAGGTCATTTATGATAGTAAAATTAATAAGGTAAAAGAAATACTTCTAGAGATAGAGAGAATATAGTAACTGAGTTCCTACGGTAAAAACGGACGGTAAAAAAAAATACGTGTCGAATTGATAACCTCCTTTTTGGTTTTTTTGAAGGTCGGTTAAAAAGACGAATGAATATTCTTGGACTTTAATAAAAAAATTAATTGAATGGCTTGGCGCCGCGTTTCAAAGAGCAACATGACAGTTTTATGCCCTTGTAGAATTTTACATGAATTTTATTTATCAACACTATTTACGTCTTTTATTTATAGTAAGTTCATTTATAATACAAAATTTATTAAGATTTTAATCTGGATTTAATAAGATTAAAAGATTTGGGCTCCTTAATAAAGGTATATATTTTTAGATACGATCCTTTATTTGTTTAACTGAAGTAGTTTAATGTAGCAACTACATCTATCTTAGTTTCTCCTGCTCTTAGCGAAGGTAAATAAAAAGGTTCATACAATATCACTCAATGCTCGGGATATTTTTCAAAGCTTTCCCGGCGTCCTGTTTTTATCCTACTTGACTTCTAATGTGCTGAATTCATACATGAACAATCGCGGATCTCAAGTGTTCTTGTGGGGGTGGGAAACAAGGAGAGAGGAGAGGGGGATGTCGTATTTTCTTTCTTTTACAACTGCGAGGGAGGTGTCCGCGGGCATTAGGGCTGTCTTGTAGCTTTTACGATTCGTCAAAAAACTGAACAATGTCACTTAATAGAAGCGGCTACATTTGAGTCCTTGAGATTATTTTTGTTTTTGTTCGCACCTTCAATACATCTATTGTATATAAAATTCTCGTGTCACAGTGTTTGTAGCCAAACTCCTCCGAAACGGCTTCATCGATTTTTATGTTTTTTTTTTGTGTATATTCAGTAGTTCTGAGAATAGGTTGTTAACTATTTTTTATACCCCTAAGTAAAAAGGTTTTATTTTTACTTTCCACCAACCCTCGCGATCAAAAGCGATATTAGTACTGTAAAAATTTTCAACTTTTTAGAAATAATTTATAGGTATGAGTTTTGCCACGTTTGCCGGATCGGCTAGTATTTATATAAAGTTTTTTTAATGTAAAAAAAAATTAAACAATCTCTAGTCTCTAATACGGCTGTGATTCACAGCCTGTGAAGTTATCACAAGACTTAAATATTACTGTTACTTGTGTCTTCTGTTATCACATAGTCAGTATTGATTCTTAACAGCACATTGCATTTAAAATTTAAAACCCAATAATTACAATGCAAAGTATTATATGTATCTTAGATTATTTTTGCTCTATGACTTACAGTTAGTAATCCAAAAAATAGGTACTTTTAGATTGTTTTTTAACTTAAAAGCGTAGCTATAAAAATGATAAATAAATACTAAGTAGCCTAAACTGTAGGAGGATAACATGAGATAACGTAAAATCAATTTCACAAATCTATCAGAATTTTTAACTCGAGGCCTAAATACATATAAATATAAATACATACATATATATATATGTATATATGTATACATATTTCTATATATGTGATCTTTCTTTAGTAATTTATTTGAAAGTACATAGTTTAATCGAAATTAATCCAATAGTAACTGAAGCTGAAATAACGAGTTCTATCCTTGGCAACCCTGTCCTATTTACCAAGTAGCGAACGTATTTACTCACGAGCCACCAACTAGGCATGTATTTAAGTACATAGTCGTCCTATTTCTTAACTATTTTTCATTGTCTAAATACAATGGCTACATATAAATAGCCAGCGATTTATTTCTTACATCGCAAATACTTTTCGTAACTACACTTAGTATTACAGTTTAATATACGTTTTTAATGCTGTGTCATTTCTAAGTTAATATTTAATATTTTTGGCTAAAGAAAAGCAAATGAGTAAATAAAATGAGCATCAATACTTTAAAAAATCTACTTTGTTGTTAATGTATTCAACAGTTTCCGTATCTTTGTGTACGTGGTTTAATATTTCATAACTATAATATGTTGGACCTGCATTCTTAAGAAAACAAGCTAATAATTACGCCGTGCGTCACGAAAAAAACAGGCGCCAGTTTGACGACAAGTAATCAAATAATTCCCAACCACTCCACGTAAACATGAAAACAAAAACAGTATCTTCGCATAAAGCAACACGCGTCCGATAAAGTTAATTAATATCGGGACAAGTATGTGACCACTTGTGAGCAATTACTGTAATGGAGGGAGGCAGAGAAGGATCTGATTTTCCTCAGGTCACCGTATCTCAATGAGGCTCAGGGACCTTTATGCGAATGTTGTAAATGATGTTTTTGTATACAAAATGGAGTGAATCACAGGTTTTATTAACATGTATACTACACCTACTTATAAGTATTTAGAACCAATATCATTTTGTCTCAATAGTAAAAAACCTGTACCAAAGGCAGTTATTTTAACACTGACCTGAATTAATGTCGGAAGGTACACGTCAATTTATTCATAAGTTGACATCTACCAACCTACATATTATGTAGGTACCTGCATTACCTTGAGTATAATGCGGCTTGCGGAGTACAAAATCTAAGCGTTTTTTTCCGTTGCGTTCTTTGCTTAAAATATTTCCTGTTTTAAATATAGGCGGATATTTAGTACGAATTTTTGGAGTTTGGTTTAATCTATGAAAAATATTTATAAAATAATTATGGGGATTACATTTAGAGGTGTATTTCTATGAATGTATAATATTTAGGACATACACCTAAGACCATTCCTGTACCCGCATAAAACGCATTTAAGCAAAACGTTTTATCGAGCGTATTTTCGAAGGAAAACGTTGAGTTTGTACTTACTCCGTAGATATTTAAGTGGCATGAATAATCATGGAAAAACCATTTAGTCTGTCGTGGCTGTTTGCGTTACTCTTACTGGGATTTAACCTTTGATTTCTTCGAATATTTGCTTTTTACTACAATTTTACAACTTTATTTATTTTAAACTTTTACGAAGATATTGTAAAAAAAGATCTTTACAATCTTATCCCTATACGGAATACCGTAATATCTTACCTTACCTATAAATTAGCTATTTGTCATAAGTAACAGCAGTTGTTTTTAGAAATAGAAGCAAAAACTTCAAATTTAGTGAACCATGTCTCAATAATACCCATTTTAATGAACATGTTGAAGTAGGAAAAGTTATTAATAAATTTATTACCTACTGACTTTTACATAAAATATTACAATTTTGTCCACTTCCGACCCGCCTCTTTTTTATAGCGCGAAATAATGTAGAAGATATTTATTAAATGCCAGAACTATAATATCATGAGTTCTTAATGGTTCGGAATGAGAGAGGGTGGCAAAAATTCTGAACGCCCATTATCATATTTATTCTAATTTCAATGACGATATAGAAACAATATATTTTCTAAAACGAATCGAAATAAGTATAATATCTTGATGTAGCTAATGTACCTACTTATTTTCGCTGAGGATGAGTGACTTTTTACAGAGACATGTTTTGGTATTGTTTATATTTAATTCAGTTTATTCCATCCATTCCATATTAAGCCATCCACCAAATGATATGTGATTGCAATCGCGAAGATTATACCTGAGTAGCTATTATTCGATTTTGACAGAGAAACATTCCTATGATTAAATTACAAAGAAGGTGTAGAATAAAATATTATTTATCTATTTATAATAGTCGTTATATCTAAAAAATGCTTCTATAGTTGAACAGAAAGTTTAGAATTTTATAATTTTAACATATTAGAACTGATTCCCTTATCTTTTCTTATAAGACAATCTCAAAAAGAAGCTATATCTTTAAATTTATTAGCTAACAGCTTATCCAAAAATTATACAGCATCTGTTACAGTAAAAAGCATTTCGTGTCCCGGACGGCCTCTCGAAAAGTCAGTGATAAATCGACTGTCGCGCCATCTCTTGTCTGTTACTTATAGTCGTTTTATGTACGATCTGACCCACTCGCAGTCCGTATTAATATCACTGACAAACTAAAATAAACCGTTTGTCATTGGAATAGAGTTGCACAAAACATAACGATCCTTTTATTATCTTGGCGAAGAAAAGTTGGCAGGAATATTGTAGCAGTTTTGAAGTAATGGCGGAGGTTACGTCGCTTTTATGATAAATTTGTGATTTAATTATGTGTGGGGCGTCGAGAAGTTTGTGGATCTGTAGTTTATTTCTGAATTATGCTTTTTGTTAAACCAATCTCACTTTTAGCGATCTAAGTAGCTACATATAACTCAGGTACCTACTTACAGCTCTTGAAGAGATACTTATTTTTCTCATCGAGATACAGTATGTCTGTAAATTATCTTCTTAGAAGTTTCAGTAAGTATACGTATTAATCAATAAGTGATATCATAGTTATTTATCTTATAATATACCAACCTACCTTCATATTATTATCATCGAGATAATTCCAATGATTACATTATTATGTATTACAATATTTCATGAAGAGTTAACTTTCTATAAAATCTGATTTTCAATGTTTTTAATAAATAAACAACAAGGAAAATCAAATATTAAAGTATCTAATTATCAATATATTTTACGCAGCATTATTTTACGACGTGCACCAATGCGTTTAAACCATCGTTAGACGTTAACATTAGAAAAAGAAAGTCCATTTCGATATATTATTTCGACATCTAATTGCTTTATAACATTAGGTAGACGGTAAATCTGAAAAGTATTTCTGAGCGTGGTTAACTTTAGGGTTCCGCATTATCTCACTGTTATCAATCTTGTTTCATTACCATTGCGTAGTTCGGGCGCAGGGAACTAGGTGGCGCTGAACTAATTAATTATGCATACTGATGACCCGACATAATGAAGGCGCTATTTTCGCCGATTTTCTTCCTGAAATTTTAGTTTAAATGTACATATTAGTTTTTTGCGGGGTAATAATTATTTTATTTTTGCACAGAATATTAATGCTGCGCCAGGAAAAAATATTTGCCTAATAATGTGCAGCACAACATATTAATTAATGTTATTCATATATTTTTGAAAAATAATGAATGTTTTTCTGAATAAGGTAGCCAGAGTAAGATAGGGTAGTAAGATATACTTTCTATATATTATTTGAATTAAAAAATCAAATTGTATATTAAACTCAAAAAAAAGCTTGTGTAGGATTTCCATTAAGCTTGAGATATTTTAAGAAAACATCTTTGATGTCATTGGAAAATTGCAATGATTAGTGAAATATTTATGTAAGAATGCATTCGCCCATACATTCTTCCAAACAACACTGCTACATTAACAAACAGCACATTAATCAAGTGACTAGCAACTCCTAAATAGTCAATCCATTATATTCAATAAGCAAACAGACGATCTCGGATGAATTACCCGATCCAATCCATCTTGTTCACCGCATTTATATGCACCCTGGACATTGGCCAGGGTAAAAATAAAAGAAAATTTATAGATTCAGAGAGACCGTTATATTTTATTGTTATTGCCAGCCTTTTATTTTATCAATGCTATCTTTTCTTGTGGTTATTGATAAAAACACTCAAGGGATAGAATTGTTAGGGGATTCCATAGATATTTCTTACGTAATATGAGATGTGTGAAATTAAATTGGATTGTTATAAAATCTTTGGTTTGAGAAACTCAAATAAGTTTTAGAATATCTTTCAATTATTAAGGTAAGGTAACTATATATAAAAAAATAAGCACTGAAACAGCCAGTAGGTAGGTACCAAGCGGCATTTTCACAGAACAGTATTCAGAAATGCTTTGTAAGCCGAAATAAGTATTATATTTTGTTTCTACAGAATTTCAATAAAGAAAATAATAAAGAAATACTTCTTTGAAGTACTTAAATTGTATTTTGTATAAACCAATGATGAACTAATTATCACATGTTCTAGTTTCGTTATAATAATATGATGAAAACTTCTACTCGAAGGTACCTACTTACGTATTTTGATAATTACTTGGTTCTATTGTAGAACATATCTACTTTTATTCCTTTAAGTGTTAGCTGTAAATAGATATCTTAAACGATTTACATACGCGCCTCCCCAAACACATTACTTAATCCCATTTCTTATCTTTCGCTAATTGCGTTCAATTTGCATCATGATAAATACTGTATTTTTAAAGGATAAAATTAGAGAACATCAATATAAAAGAATGAATAAAATCAAAGTAAACAATAAAGATAATAAAACCGAATTAACATTTTGACTGTGAACTTGGTGGATATGTGGATACTTAATATATAATTAAAAGTAGGTAGAAGAAAAAAATACGGTCACTTATATTTAACTTCTACATTACGTTACAAAAATTATTACATATAGAATGAAAAAGTACCAAATTAAACTTCTAGAAATAAAATATTCCTTTAAGTAGGTAGGTAGGGTAGGTAAATTCAAAAAGCAGGCAAGTTGTTGCGGGCTGCGGCTTTGGCCAAATGCATATTCATGATTTTTGAACCCGGGATTCCGTCTTGAATTTACCCAAAAGGAAATTAAGGAGATTTAGCAAAAAAGCCTTCTTGTGGAATCAAAGACTATGCTAATTGCGCGGCTTACGTTAATTACTAGCGACCTCTCGTGGGGAGCGGATGAACTGATAATGTTTGACGAACCCCACGAATTTATTAAAACAACTTTGCTGTGTTTAACACTTAAAACAATGCTACTTACATAAATTGGATTTTTAAGAACTATGTAATTTTAAAACTGTTACTGGTGGGATCATTAAGAAATCTTTATATATTATGTTGTATTTAAAACGTTAAAAGAATCCAAAAACAATCACTGTTTACCTACTTAAGTCCCATAAGTTGGTCCTACAGTATTATAGAAAAATTACACAACAGATGGATGCACAAAATATTATGTATCGATGTTTTAACTAAAAACATATATACATATATTTAAATGACAATATTATGGCAAAAGAAAACATATATAGGTACCTTGATATAGGTACGTGAATCAAATATGAATGCGAGACTATGGAAAATGTCGTTTTGAAATTAACAAAGAAATAAAGTCAAATTAAAAATTAGAAGCATAAAATACGTTCCCTAATTTAAATAACTGAAAACTTCGTTACTTAAACTTGTTATATTGACGTGGCGATAGCTGCCTTTTTCAATTTGAATATATTACAATATTATTTCAAAACTTTCTGTTTGTTCACAATTTTTAATTTTCCATTTATTAATTCTTGACGCCTGATAATACATTCCATGTCCGCAGCTTAATTGAAAAGTTTGAGTGTCCGATTTTATTCTACCCTCATTTAAATAACGGGAATAAATTCTCCCCTCTCCTTCCAGGCCGTGACATCAAAAGTGAATAAATGGGAGTGGATTTTAATTAATCAGATTATTTTGGTTTCAGGCTGCAAATAAATACCGCAATGCACCTGCATACATTACCTAGAGATTGCTTTAAATACCACTTGTCTAATAATCATTCGCGGGCATTTATCAATTATAAAGAATTTTTTTTCTCCAGTGAGAGAACGAAGTATCAAGTTTTTGTTTTAATCATTATAATTGTTACATTATTTAAAACATCAAAATTCAATCTGTTTAGAATCTAACTTTTGGTCCATTATCAAAATAGTTTCGGTCGTGGAAGTGTGATTAGTAAAAATATGTTTTCTTAACTTGATAATATGTTGGAAAACCAATGAATGTTTTGTTTGTAGGCATAGAAGTCTGATCACCTTGTCGGTAAATAAAATGATCAGTGAAACAGATACATAAATATCATATATCTGCCCATGCCCCACTGGGGTTACGGGAATTTACTTTTTTATAATATATTGACAAATGTCACTCCGTTCTCACGAATAGGAATGTACCTAACGGAGTTTATGGACGAATCTCATTGAGATTCGTTCAGCGTTCGGCAGACGTCTCAAAATTTGCTGTCACTGGGACATAAGGAGGTTGTAGTGTCTGTGGACATTTTTATTCAGATATTTTGACCTGTTTGATTCACTGATAGCTCACGTAGGCGAACTTTTAACGGTGGAGCACAGATTATAATGTTTTATGGTTTAATTTTCTGTGAATATTCCAATAATAATACTTACTAAGTCCAATTGAATTCTGCTAATTTTGGTTTCCTCGACTCGATATCAGTTTTATTAAATTCAACAGGGCTATTTAAAAGGATAAAAAAAAATAAACAAAAAACAAACAATAATAGTAGAAATTGTGTATATAGATGTATACATATTATACACAATATGCCTAATTTTTTTAATAATTATTATTCAATATTGTGTTTCAATATGAAAAACGCATGAAATAATATTAAGTTTGTATGATAAATCAATATATTCGTTATTTGTTCATAATTCCACATTTAAGCATTGTATAAAAATATGAATGGTACCAACATTGAATATCAGTAATTTGCATTGATCATAGATAAAGTTATTATATTTTATACTCTTGATTTCTCTAATTATTTAATAGAAAATTCTGTAAGAGATCTCAGATCATTTTAATATCAGTCAAAAGCAAGCGTAGTCGAAAAATAATAGTTAAAAATAATCGATCTAGCCGTAATTAAAGAACAATCGAACAGCTGTATTGTGATAGTAATTGATGTTACACGATATCTCTAATTATTTTTTTACCGGGTCTCCGCCGGTAACCGTACGCAGGTCGTTCGCATAAATTTGCATTTATTTCATAACCACTGAGCAGGGGAATAAAATTAGACGCACATGGACTTTTCGAAACCGTTGTTTTTTATATATCTCATACTTCCAACGGTCGTGTAGGTTCCCATGCTTTTTGGTTAAACGATAATTTATTAAGTTCTCGGCAAATCGAGTTAAATATATAATATTTTTTTGGTTCCTTCATCACATAATTCTTCACAAATGTAGTTTTTGTATTCAATTTGGTGTTTTTATTGCTTTTTTTTAAACCATAATTTTTCTTTCAATTAAGTACCTACCTAACTGAGATGTAACCTTTTCAAAAAAGGCCAATTGCTCATAAATGAAGTGTTTATACTTACCTTTATATAATTTATGTTTAATCCTACAGCCCCATAGCAATCTTAATAAAAAAATTTAAAAAAATCACTTTTTACAACAACGCCACGGTAGCCAAGTGATTCAAGCATCTCAGACTTAATGCGTGTTATACCGCCCTGGAATAAAATCTGGAGAAAACAACGTTAACAACGTTTTGGTTGAGAATGCCCCGATGGCTATTTAATCATTAAAAAAAAAACAGAAATCTGTTTTAAAAACTCACGGTAAATCACTTTTTTATATATAGTACATGGTACCTATATTCTATTCAGCAAACTTATGTACCTAGTTGTATTATACAGTATTTACTATACCATAACTTTAGTATCTTCATTAATTCAGAAATTTTTATTTATTTTTGTATTAGATACTTATACGTAATATTATGAACTATTGTAACTTTCTAAAATGGGAAATCAAGGTCTTTTCAATACATTTATTTGCCTACCCATGATATTGCTGAATAGTATTCACAAAAGTATGATAAAACACATATGTTTGGTGCGGCTATTCGGCAATAGGTGGCGCTAACTAAAACCTTTTTGTTTAAACATATCTGTTTTCCTAAAATAAATATTAAAACTATATATTTTACTCTGCTACTGTTTTGCACTTCAGCTTTATTGTATTAGTATCAGAAATGTAAAAGTGAATATGTAATTTCAACATTGAAAAGATGAAGTAAACGCTTAAGTTGTTTAAATAATAAAAATAAAAACATCGATTTAAAGATATTTACCATATATGATATTTAAGATTGTTAGTCAGATACATTAACTCTATGCTTCAACACATCTCCATATTTCTTGCTAATAATTATCAGTTTTTTTCTGCCCGAAAAAACTAAAAATATTAAATAAAACACAATCACACTTAAATAGAATCATTGACATTGTACATTACATAATTCACCTTAAATAAACATATTTAACATCGCGAGTGCACTAATGCAGGCAAATGTATTCTTCCACGATGAATGAATAATTAATATTGAGAAATTCCTCAGGATCGAATCATATTTGGAGGCTTTATGTTATTGAATTTGATTAACTCACGACATTGTATTGTACTCATAAGAAATTGAAGGGAATTTAAATCTACCCGATATTATGTTGATAACAAATAAAAACAGATTTTCATAAATTTTGTCTAAGCGCCATAATACAAACGTAGACAATGTACATAGACAAAGAGATTAACATACAGTCATAACAATCTTCTCGCGTCGGGGTTAAAAATATTGCAAATTATAAATAAAAAATTGAAGTCTCGTAATTTTTAGGCTTATTTCATAGTCAAAATTTTACGCTCATTTTTGCAAAATATCCATTGAACTCCAAAGAAGATCTTTAATTTCATTAACATTTCTTCATTTAAGATAAGGTATAAATATTTAATTAAAAAAAGCAAATATAATTGCAATAACAGGTTTTATTTGATATCAAATCAAAGTATATTTTAAGTGGCTGCTAACAATAATTAAATAGTGTTACTTCATTTACTAAGCCTTATATGTATAATATACTTAATGATATTATGCAGCTATAAATACTTTAGAAAAGTAAATTTTATTTATTAGGCATTACAGGCATACATTGAAATAATTTTATTGATTTATGAGTTGCATACTTAAGGTAATCATTAAAAATAACACACAAAAAACTTTTTGTTTTTATTTAAAACGATTAGGTACTATATATCACTACTCAATTAGAACTACTTCGTCAATATATGACGAAGACCAGGGCCATATGGTCCATATATCGACAAGGATTTTATTCGCGTCTGAGACGTGGGCATTCAAAATAGTATTTGTGAATCGGAAGCAGTTCGACTACCTAACAGTGGAACTACAGAACGTTGAGGTTCTTTATAATTAAGTTTTGTAGTATATATCTGTATAATCCTTACTAATATTATATTTATATAGTTTGTATGTAAGGATGTTTGTTACTCTTTCATGCTAAAACGACTGAACAGATTTGAATTTAGGCACGCAAATAGAATATGCTCTGGATTGGATATAGGGTATTTTATATACCGGCAACCTACTCGTAGAGATAGTTGGAGTTAACGAGTTTGAAACCGCAGGGCACAACTACTGACATATAAACTAAGATACAAAGATACATTTT
This sequence comes from Aporia crataegi, assembly GCA_912999735.1. Classification (NCBI taxonomy): domain Eukaryota; kingdom Metazoa; phylum Arthropoda; class Insecta; order Lepidoptera; family Pieridae; genus Aporia; species Aporia crataegi. The sequence continues at coordinate 4,047,070 of OU538742.1, forward strand.
CTGTTATAATATTAATATCACTGAAATAATTTCAATTTTTTTCTTCCATATTCAACTTAACGATGTTGTAAGTTAACCCGTCTTAGTAAAATTGATGACCCAAGAACTAATAAAACTACAAAGTTAACGGAATCCATAAAACTATCAATTGACACAAAAATTCAAATGTAGTTACATGTTAGAGGTTTATCTTAATGCGTTTGATACGTATTTTAATCGGAGATAAATTTATTACAGTGTAGCTGTTTAAATTAAAGTTGCTAAGTAATCTTATATTTTATTAAGCTTAAAGTAAGTGAAATCAACGAGAAAACTTAAAAGATTTTACCTGTACTGTCATGGACATATATGATTATTGTATATGAACATTATGTCATTTATCTGCTTTTGTAATATTTTTACTATGTTTACAAAAAAAAAACATAGGTTATGGCTTATGTGTTTTAAGTACCTAACTTATATATTTGAGCAAATTTTTAAACATTAAAGTTCCTTTTCCGCTTTTACATTTAATATCTATAGCTAATTGTGAGTAAAAAATATGAAAAAAGCAGAGCAAAGCAAGCAAAAAAGCTTTTTATTTTCAAATAAAGGCTTTATAAGCGAGCGATAGACATAAAAATATTTTAATATTAAAGTTGTTAGGAAATTCTGATATCGATACCCTATGAGCACTTACGTATACATAGACAGTCGTGTTAATAAAATAGTCGAATATATATTTTATTAAAGTAATCTGAGAACAAGTTTAGGTTTCAAGCTAATTGTCATAAGTTGATTGCGTTCTAATTAATCTACTCCCAACACTTACAAACCAGTTCGATATCAGAATCGAAATCTAAACGTTAAATATCATCAAAGATAAAGCTAAGATAAAGTTAAAAGAATCTGGATTCCTTTTAAAAATATTAAATTTGCATAGTCCGAAAAAGCACCATTGCTTAACTAAAATATTGTGCTGTAACGGCAAAAGCAAAATGTTTTGATCCTTTTATGTTTAGGTAATTGAAATTGAGTGAAGACATATAGCGTATATTAATTCTATAACCTAATTTTACATTAATATAACAAAGAGGAAAGATTTGTATTTTTGTATGTTTTGTAATGAATAAACTCAAAAACTACGGGTTTTAAAAATTGCATTGGATGGAAGATTCATAAGTGTTCTGTCTAGCCACGTGAACGAAAAGAAAAAGCTAGTATGTATATTATAAAATAAGACTTATTAATTACGACTATAAAACAACTAACTCGATGATAAAACAAGGTGCTTCGTAGATTTTATGTGAAATAATATAAATAATAACAGTAAATTTAATATAAAGTTATTTGTAGTATAATAATAGTATTAACAAGTTATTCCTGTTCAAGATATTGACTGTCTGTGTGAGGATTTGGCGCCAAATAGCTATAATTCTATGGAAATTTATAGGATTTCTAACTAAAACGATCACTACATGACGAAAACTCAAAGTTAGAATATTTTAAAATTGGAACTAGTAGAAAAATGTGCCGTTGAGAGCGGCATATGGGAGTATCGTTGGCTCATGAATATGTATGCGTCGCGACCCGGTGCGGGTAACGAACGACAAATGAACAAACCTTGTATGTTAGTGTTACTGATAGTTCTGTTTACGCCTGGATGTTGATTGAACGGGATTTCTAATTCTTCTTTACAATGCTTTCTATTAGAAGCTAGTCGCAGTTTGACTATAGGTAGGAGGAAACTTAGTTTGAGGGAGGCAGATACTTTTCTTTACCGCAGCGCTACAGCCTTCGCTTGATCGAGCATGGACTCGCAGTTGATAATTTAACAGGTCTATATCCTATTTTTGACATTTTATTTTTATACTTATGAGTCTTGTTTTGATTTCATAGGTACATTATTATAGTAGAAGTTAAAAACTAGTATTTTGTGTTTATAGCAAGAGACTTTTTATATAAGATTGTGTTATAGGCAGATTTTAGATTACCAAAGTATCAAACATGAGATAAGGGTATAAATGCAATCTAAATGAATTAAAATTCTAGCTCCTTCTATGAAGATTTGGTGTATGTAAAAAGTATATAGCAGTTGTCAGATTTGTAGCGAGTTTATAATCTGCCTCCTTCTTTGGGAAGGGCATGATTTCAAAAATAACTTAACAAGACTTATAATAACCGTGTATTAGTAAATATGATGTCGGTTAATGATATAATTTTTCTTACAAACTACAGTCACTTAACCGTAGCATGTAACATGTTATCGTTAAATACGTCTACACTTATTAGTCCAGAAGTAATTTTATGGCAATTTAGCTCTTAAGTAATACACTGTAATAAACAAAATGGCCTAAACCATTTTCGCTGTAATTATGAGGCTTAATAATTTCAACATTTTTGCTTGACTGTTGACGTTTAGCCTGAATTATTTTCATTGTTTCTTATCCCTTTTTGTTTACCACGCTTATAATACCTAAATCACCAGTTAAAAACGAAAATTATGTTTTGGTATTTCTATGGTCTACTATTGACACTATTGGAACTTTAAAAAAACAATTAAAAATATATACATAACCACTACCTCTGTCAAACATACTGCTTCTCTCTTATCAGCAGCCGTCATAAATTAGTTTTGATTTGGATACGTTATGCAATGCCATAAATATTTTGAAACAAAAGGCTTTGCTACATTCATTTTAAGGCAAATGAAATAACACACGTATAAATTTGTCTGAATTAAATTAAATAACATATAGATGAAAATATGCGCAGTTACACGCAAATTACATACAACTATAATATACAATCCAAAATAAAAATCTTCATACTTAGGTATAAAAAAGTATCTATCAAGGTATTTTAACTAGAATATTAAAGGATCATTTTCTTTAGAAACTTATCAAAAATGACTGTAAACTTGGACATAATTTCTTTTCAATCAGTTTAAAATCATGGCTCTATGGGGTCAACAGTTTAAGTTAAAAAAGGCGATATGACCGCAGCCGTCAGAGGGTAATTAGTGGCGGAAGGAAGTCCCTCGATCGAGAGATACATACATTAGCATATGATTTGCATATGCGATGCCGACTGCACTGTTTGCTCCAGTTATAATGCGTCAACGGATTCATAAGGCTTTATAGTATATACTAAATAAGAATCGCTATCTTAACACTTCAATTTTTTTATTTTTTAACGAAATCTTAAATGTAGGAATACTTCTGTGTCGAAATATTCGATAGTTGGTAGCTGTTTGAAATCTTACTGGACGAAAGTCATGATTGAGATACTCTTACTAGCAATTATTTATTTAAACACAGTGAACTACGCAACGTGTAGAATGTTATGTTATGTGGTTATATTGATTGGTTATATACGCTTGAGTTGATACGCATGTACCAGTTTACAAATTTTGAATACAGCCGTATGACTTTATTCGTAGACTGCTCATAAAAAATACTTAGAATGAAAGGTATCAATTTACTAATGTTCGCATCAATTTTTATGTAGGATAAGAAGTCTTTGCTTGTTTCAATTAATCGGCGGTATAAGTATTAAAGCGATAAAAAATGTTAAAAGGAAATTCTTATATTATAAAGTACATTTTAGTTTCACTTGCAAAATGATACGATTGAACCTTGAACCCTACGTATTTAGAGGGACTTTTTCTTATCATGAAAACGGTCATGGATAGCAACTAGTAAGAAACAAGAACCCTTATTGTGAAGCGGATATGCGGTCAGCTGGAGGTCCAATGGCGGGTCACCCCTCAGGAAGTGGTAGCCCTACGTGGTAGATAGAGATTTCGTGTCGTGGCCATATAATAAATATATATAATTATATTTAGAGAATAAAGGCTCATTTAAATCTTATTAAATATGTACAACATTGTAAACAAATATTTTAAGTTCTACCTGGCTATCTATGCGCTTTATTGAACGATAAAATGCACACATTATATTTCTAGTAACAGACTTACTTGAAGGTGAGCTATTCTTTTGCACAGGTACCTTGACAGAATTAATCCTGCAATGGACTACCATTGCAGAAATCAAACTTCAGGAACTGAAGTTTGACTTTGAATCACAGTCTAGCTGCGATCTATCTGCGATCTAAAAAAATATAAATTATTTTGTAATCTAAAAATTCGCAAAAGTCGCAGCGATATCACGTATATAAGTAAGAATTACGAAACACTGTTTGAAAATCTTCAAGACTAATTTACAGTATAAAAATATTAGATAACTCAATCAGGTACTGAGCCTTTCTTATTAAAATTATACGTATTAAAATGGCGATCCTGTTAAAACAATATAGATATGACGTTATCCGGCCAATGTTATTTCACATAGTGCTGCCCAAATACAACGTAATTCGGGCTGCTAGAGACGCTACATCAGACGAGCTTATTAAATATTATATCACATTAATGTGTACGAAATTATGTTACCTATGGAAAATGCATATTTTTGTTTTTTCTCTTTTTAGCAAAAAGGTTACATCACATGTATTTTCGCATAAATTTTCGTATAAAAACTTCTCTTCAGTCTTTAATGATTGATAAAATTAATTTTACGAAAGTTAGGAGTTTTTACCTTCTAAGGAGTTAACAGATTGGCCTAGAATCAGAAGAAGCGATCATATCAGAAGTACAGTAATAAGCTTATTTTACACCTAAACAAATTCTAGTCATGTTTTATGTTACTAGGAACTAACTAAACGATGCATATATTTATCCTAGAATTCTTCGACAACGTTTAAATGGTCTCAGGTAATGAGTTTAATTAAATAAATAATATTATATCACATCAGCATTTGGTACATCACTAGCCATGTGTATGATTTACGCAGACAGTAGTGTAAGTGGTATTGTTTCATTAGCTACTCTGATATCAGAGATGTATGGTCATCGTTTAATTACAGTGCTTTATTGCAATGACTTGCTGTTAAGGAATGTTATAGGGAAAGTATGAGGATGCCTAAATATAATAATTGCTCACTGTACATATTTTTTTAAAAAAAAGTAGGTAATTGCATATAAGGTAATTAGATGTATCTATGTATGTATCTGAATATAATAAGAAGTTTGTGTCTATGTAAATTGTCTATCTTCTAATAATAGAAATAATAAAGTATTTAATACAGTTTATGTCTCTAAGCAAATTCACCTATTGTAATATTTCCTATATAGATAAATACTAAATTATATTTTAATTAAAAAAGAAACTTGAATATTCAGTCAAGGCTATTCAGCCTGAAATATTAAATACAGTAAGATAGAATATTTTCACGAAGAGCGAAGGCTGTTTTATCAAAATCAAATGTCGAAATAAACAATATAGGCAGGTAGAGCCGGCGCGGTCGGTTCGGTGAATACAATTAAACCGATCCGCACAATCCCCGGCAAATTATGAATTCCATGGGAAAGGCGACAGGTGTCCTCAGTAATCTCTACCAATCATACACATAGCTGCATCTATGTACTGCCACTTTCAGGATATTCGGGCATTTTCATTTATAGTCTGTTAAGTATAACCAAACATACTATATACATACTAATAGAATAGTGCAGGTTATAGGAAGTAGGTACATTTTCAAAACTTCACATAATATAATATATTTATCAAATACCTAATAACCTACTTTATCTAACAAAATCAGTTTGTAAGTAGATATCTCCCGTTTTCAAGATACTCAATTTTCATTTATTGTTGGTCCAAACTTCATAAATCAGAGATAAGTAAATAAGATCATTATTACAAAATACCCACATTGTACTACTTATTTCTTACTATACTATACTTAACTAAAACGAAAATTGCACCGTAGCCTGTATAATAATTACATCCAGTAGCTTATGTGCCTAATATTCTTAATATGTAAAGTATACATACAGATCTGTGTACCCGTCACCCAAAATGCCTCAATATTAACTCATGGTTTAGATGTCACGTTAACTTTATATTTACATATATTTAAAATGTTTTTCTTAACTTGTGTACGGTAGTTAGACAATATTTTTAACCAACACAAGTTTCCTTGATACTCTAGTTAAAATACGTCAGAAATTATATTAATCTATTGAAACATATGAATGTCAAGCTAATGCGTTTAATACCTACAATTTAAATAGTGAATATACATGCGCCGGCGCCGACCAACTCGATTTACGTTCATTTCACGCACGGCGTTCCCGACAAATTGTCCTGCGTACAGCACATACATAACTATAAGTTAATTCGTTTTATAGCTCTGCTTTACTGCCTTTTGTTTGAGGAAATCTTTTGACGTGACAAAATCCTACTACAGACTATATTTTTATATATTTTGTTTATAATAAGACTGGTTAGCGCAATTGGTTTACGATCCTGTCGTCTGCACCAAAAGCTCCTACGTTCGAATCCCGATCGATGCATTGGTTTGTGTGATGAGCACGAATGTTTGTTTCCAGTCTTGGTTGTTTCTAAAATTATATTTATTTATTATGGCACCGTTCGTATCGTTGTTTCTGATTGCCATCGCCCAAAGTAGAAGCTTAACACAAGTGCTTCAGCTACTTACTTTGGGATCAGTGCAATGTATGTGAGTTGTCCCAATTATTAAGCTTTATAATGCAAAGCTTTAATACTGATAACTTATATTGTGTCAACGTCACTCAGTTGGCTAAGTATTGGATATTTATATTGTGTACATAAACATCAATATCTGGAAAACCAAAAATGTTATAGCAGAAAAGGCTCATGACGTACTTAGGTGTTAAGAAACAATGCAAAAATGTATATGCCAAATGCCCCAAGAGCTAACGGTACTTTTACATATATTTCACGTAATGGTATTGGCTAAGATTTTTTTGAACGTAAACTAATATCAAATATACTCGTAATTTGCCTAGCTATTGTTCGTTATCATTAGTACATGTAGGGTGAAAAAGGCTGTTTCATCTAAGTGAATTCGCGGCAATCAGTTCAGCAGTAAAAAGTCACTGCATTTATGTACCTATTAGTGAGATAAACCCAAAAGATTTATGAAAAAACCTCGAGTATTGTAGCAGTGTTAAAATTAATGTTTCGTGAAAATTCGTATTTGTCTTGTACTAGTTTATAAGACAGCCATCTTCAAGGGCCACCTACATGTATAGAAAGTGACAATTATTTACATAGTGTGTTAGTGTGTGAGCCAGGTAGGCGGTTATTTTAGTTCATTTCACGCACCGCGCACACAAATCGATGTGAACAGTGAACAATGGGGGCAGACATGTCGAGAGACATTACCGACCACTTATACGAAATTACGTGCATCTATATACATATATAACTATGTATAGATACTAGCTGAACCGGCCACATATTGGAGTTTCAAAAAGATTATTAATATTTTCTACAAAAAATAAAATTATTATACCTACATCTCATTACATTGGTTGAGTAGTTTTCGAGTTAACTTATGATTGAGTTTCTTTGGTGGAGAAATAAGTGATAAAAGCTTTGCTGCTGTCGTCCCCATTTTAAGCAGTCAGTTAAAAGGATAATTTATGTATGATCTAATAACATAAGAGCCTTGCCAGAATTTTTACACCCGCGAAGGTTCTCAAGTTAAGCTACAAAATAACCTATTGGATTACTGTTTACTGAAAGATAAAATTATATATAAAATACGTATCAAACGAAGTATAAAACAGTTATAAAGCAAAGATTGATGAATGATAAGAAATGATTGATCACAGAACAGTTTATTCAACGGGAAATCAGTTCCTGGTGAAACAAAGGTTTCAGATTGTAAGGAAACTTGTTTTTAATATGCTTATTGTATAAGATAACATAGATTACTGTTAAATATAATAAAAACAGTTACTTTGACGCATTTGGTTGTTATTTAACACTAATTAAACGTTTATATCCTATTTATATTAATGTTATAAATGCGAAAGTTGATGTATAGCGCACATCTGCTACTAAGCTCGTTCTCAGTAAATTAGTAGGTGTTTTTTTTTATATAATAGCGGACAACAAGGCAAGCGGATCCTTTAATGGTGAGACATCACCGCCGCCCATGGACCACCGCGCTGAGGACCGTGCTTTTTGTTGCATTACCGGCGTTTGAGGTATTGCGGTGGGCCTCTGGTAACCTCACTCAGTGAAACACAGTACAAGTACTGTTTCTCGCTGGTATTCTGTGAGCCTGTGGTGTCACTCCGGACGAGCCGGCCCAGTTAGTGCCTCAGCGTGGATCTCCCACGGAGAAGTTGTTTTAACTATTTTTCTTTATTATGTAGACGTAATCCATTATAAAATCAATGGTTTTTTTTAAATTTAAAATGTAATTGGTTACTGCCTATGAATATGGATAAAATAGCATTTAGGTAATTTTTTAATGGAAAACCATGATCATGAGTTTTCTGGTAATCTTTTACGTAAAAATACTGTTAGAATTTTAGTAAAAATTAACAGTAATATAGAAAAACTTATTGTGTATATAATATCATTTATTTACAATAGGAAAGTCAACCGCATAAGACTAAATAAAGACATTGTTTGATCGATATAAGCCAGGCATGGGTAATTATAAGTTTAAAATAATTTGAGATTTGCGTACATTAATACGCGAATGTCATAAGAGTTTAAAGTGAACATTGTATGTAAGTAAAGCGTGAAATCTCAACAAAAATCACTGAAAAAAAAATGTGATAATGTGCCGCATGTATAATTTATGTTGGAATTAATGAAGCAAGGTCGTCTGAATACATTTCCCGAGCTTTCGTGTTTAACATGCTCATTACGTCACAATAATTTATGTAAACTAAATAATCAACTCATTAAAATAAGTTGAATTGCATTTTGTGTTTACGGAAAGACTATGCGGCATAGTCCTGCTATTCCATAAGAGATGGCGCTACTTGCAACTGATTTTTATAAAATCGTAATATTCGTTGCGGATACACGTGTAATGTTTGATTCTAGCGGTAATAAAACTTTGTTGGTTTTAATGTTAGAACTTTTGTGTTTTTAACTGTTGTGTTGTTTTATCGTGGATGTATTTTTCTTATTGGATTACTCTTAAAGGATGTAGCTACCTATTTCAATTCAAAATGCATTGTTTGGAAATAAACTTGAAATTTTCGAAAAAAAAAATTCGAAAAAAATAGTAGTTACTGGTATAGTAGTATAGTAGCTAGCTATAGGTTCTTACATGTTTTACTATAACTTTTACTAAACTTATTAATCAGATTAAAGAAATATATTGTACCTACCTAATAATGAAGGAAATTTAAATTAATTTCATCATATAAACTAAAAGAATAAGTTGAGCCTGTATATTAAAGTTTGTATGAACAAATAAAGTGAATTCCCGTAACTGGTGGGGCATGGGGCAGACACATTTCTGTATCTGTTTCGCTGATAATTTTCTTAACAGGCAAGTAGGTGCCTTCTGTGCTTACACAACCGAAATATTCGTTGGTTTCCCCGGGATTCAAACCTTGGACCTCCGGCGCAATATGCAGAAGCGTAATCCACTTAGCCACGGAGGCGTTCTGAACAAATGGAAATATTTAAAAAGTAAATAGCCATGTTCTCTAAGAACACGAGTTTTAAGCCCTATTCAATTTTAAATTGCTGTATGAAGTAAAATCTAAGTTATATTACTACGAAACGGAAAATCAGTGCATACCTATAGAAAATTATCACCGTCGTTACGTAAGGCACACTGCTGCAGGTGTCTGTGTGAGTGATTTTCCTTGCGCGTGTGTGCGTTTACATCTATCTCTTTCTCACGTATAACTTGTAAATTTCAGCGCTCATTTGTCTGCGTTATGTCATAATGTCTATTTTGTAGTCCATTATTGTATTTACTAATTGTTTTCTGTTTGTTGGATTTTCCTATTGCACTAACGAAATCTTAGTTTAGGGAAAACAAGACTGATATTCTTTTCATTCATGTCAGTAAGAAATTGGCAGTCTCTTCTCAAGTCTCCTAAGTTAGTTTTTTTGCGAAATGCAAATTGCGTTTTGTACTACAGTTAAAATTAAAGTAAGTATTTTTTATTACGATCTTGTTGTGAAATACATAATATTATGCATTATAATGTATGTAGTCTAAAAATAAACAATTAATTAAGAAAATGTATCAACATTTCATTTTTTAGACTTCTTCATGGAATTAACACCGTTTTTTTATACATTTTAAATTTTATTTTTCGGACATCTGCCCGACACTAATTTCACAACAACGAACTTAAAAGTAATATCGTAAAATAAAAGTATGATCGGCAACATTTTCGCAAAATTAAATTCACACTGCAATAGTTAAAGTTACATGAGTAAAAACGCCAATTACATCGATATTGTTAACTGTCAGTAAAAATGTAGTGCGTCGCTATAATATGTTGTCTCAATGACCAATCATACAGAATTTGCCTCGTCTATAGACAGGGTGAAGGGGAAGTTCAGGCGGGGGAGGGGAAAAAGGTAGGCGTTCCCGCGCATGCGTCTCGTTGCCAAGACGACGGCACGTACCATTGTCTATGTGTGCGTGTTATACTTGGAGCGAAATATATTGGCCTTTCATGATGAAAACCTTTTAGTGAAGGATAAAAACCTATCATATAACTTCATGAGGCAGGGGAGAGATAATAATTCCTCTGTCGATTATTGTGAAAAGGTTAACATTGTAAGCATTTGGTAATTTTATTTTATGAAAAAGTCTTGAAAATTATAAAAATTTATAAACATTTCTATTTAGGAATATATATAGTTTTAGGAAAAAAAATAAAGTGTCTTAATTATCATAGTCAAAGTTATATTATCTTAATTACTAACAAAAGGGGAAAAGTGAGCCATAACTTAAATATAATTTGAGTTTATTTAATAAATGTATTATAATGTTAAAAACATAAAAGTTCCTATCATTGTAAATAATAGTTTAAAAGGATCAATTGGAATAGTATCTAATAATTCTAAATATCGTTAGTGTCGTAAGCTAAAACCATTAAATAAACTATGACGTCACAAGGCGCCTAATAACGCTGGCCTGAGTATAGCATCCATGCTGGCAGGAGCGTAGTAACAGCGTCACGTAGCACGCACACAAGCGCACCATCACGCCCAACTATCTACTGCACTATAGGTACATGTACATTCCTCAGAGACCTGAAAAGGAGTCTTCCAAGGGCTTTTTGAAACCTTCGGCTCTTAACACTTAAGCCTTTGTAGGCGATCTCACGGGAGATAATCGTAAAATCGAAGGATCTTTCCCTTTGATGCCTGATAGAGGCGAATAGGACTCGCTAAATAACAAACGCTGTCACTCTAAATACTTTATTTATGCTCTCTAGAATTACTTTTATGAAATAGACCGTAAAATGCTATTTTCGCTACTTTATATATAAATTAGAATGAATGTTTACTTAACTGAGCTGTTTTTAAAAAAAATAATAATTTTCCAACAGTTTTAATTGCATAATAATCTACTATAAATTATAATATACTAACTAGTTAGCTTCTACTATAATGTGCAATAGGTTGAATAATTAATACTGTTACCTACAAATAAATCATTTTTTACAACATTACGTACATACATAACATCATGTATATTTAATATATATGATGTTATATATGAAATTACAATTAAATCTGTATCAAAATATATTTTGACGTGAGATAGACAAACTACATATGCATTAAGTACCTACCTTATACTAAAATTATTCACTTTAAAGTAACGAACACAGTTATAGAATATCATACAGCATTAACAGCTTCAGTCAAGTTACAATTCTGTTTTAGTTTTTATTATAATTTGAATACTGAATTACCGGAGTACCTACTGAAATATTTTTAACACATATTGTTGTTTGTAAAGACTATCAAAGTGGATCAATAATAGCAAACCGTTCAGCGAAGACGCCATGCGTCAGATGGCTTCTAACAATCTAATATAGGGCATAAGACGTCATAGGGCTCCAAGATTTTTAAGGAAGGAAAAAAAGGCTTAAAGTGAGAGGCAGTGAAGGTCACGGCCCCATCGATCCGACGAAAGTGAGACTGCCACTACTAACACCGTCCCGCTGGCTATGCAGCCTGAATTAATCGCGCATATATTTGAATACATTTGAAGCGTTGCGAACTGGTCGTCGCCCTCTTAAGTTTTACCGATTTTGTTTCGAAACTGAGGGCTTTTAGGGAAATTATTGTTGGTGAGGTTTTGCTGAGAGCAACACTGATAACGTTTACGGATTTTCTTTTGTTAGACAAGCTTGTGCTCATGACTGCGTCCCCGTGTTTGATCTATTTCTCGATTTCTTTTGGCAACCTTCGACAATGACAAACTTCCAATTACAGGACAGAATTGGTGCAGTGTTTTAGGCGTAACAGTCAGAGTTTATTACCTATACATCTTTAATATACTAATATTAATTACAACTTGACCCCGCGAACTTTGTATCGCTTCTGAGTTTAAAGTCACGTGTCACTTAAAACGGCATTCCATAGAAAATTTATGAAGCAACGAATTTTTGTTTATAAATAATTTTTATGACTTTTTCTAAATTTCAATAGATATCCTGCTGTTCTCGGATTAGACGAATCCAATTAATCAGAGATTATCAAAATCGGTCCATCCGTTCTTGAGTTATCAGGTGTATAACCCGACTTTGTTTTATATATTCAGATTAAAGTAGGGACTAATAGGAATGTTTCGGTGTTTTAATTTGACAGACAAGATGATTTCTATGTTAAAGATAATTGAGATCTCAGGTAAGACAAGGGAAATAAGAATAATTGTTACTATTTTATCAAATAAAATCGCTATAATCGCTTTGTATCGTCAACTGGAGGTTACGTGTTGAAAATAGTACCGAAAAGTTTTATATACAGTTCATATTTCCACTACTGTCAAACTATGTATGTTTATTGTAAACAGAAAGAGCGCATTTAAGAATGCAGTGTGCACAATGACACTAGTCCACTACAGTCTATAACTTTATACTGTGACTATAGTTAAGTGAAAATACTTGAGCATTAGGCTGTAGTCATATTGAATTATTTCAATTTCTAGAAGGGGAGAAAACATGACTTTTCTTGTCTGTACCCTATGCATAAAGAAACAGAACAAGTATCGGTTTTAAACAATTTTTTTAATCATATGAATCTTTTTATTTTGTCTGATAGTCAAATCTATTATTATTTCTTTATTGTTCACTTGCGTCAGTTTTTTCATGAAACATTGACCTAGGTAAGCTGGCTTGTAAGCTTCCTACGAAACATGGCCTTTAAGGCCTGTGTCACAAAGAAAGGTTAAGTCTAGATTAGCATCAGTGTATTTAATATCCGTTCAGTTGTTTTCGAGTTTATTCTTTAAAAACAAAATTGTCTTAAATAATAATTGTGTTGAATATTAAAGCAATGGAATTTAGAAAGGAAAAATTCGTTTCTATTAGCGCAATTTAATATACGGTCTCAAGGTGGACGTGGTTTAGTGTGTGCTATTCCGGTGGCGACAGATGCCGCGGACACCATTGTCTAATACCAACAAAGCCTTCTATGTTCCGGGGCTTTTCGTGAACAATACGATAACATTTTATTTTACTTATTGCTAAGATACATTTTTGTTTTTGCTGGTAAGACAAAAGATAGAAATGAGTTTATGCGTATGTATACTAAATACCTAATCACTTGTGTATTAATAGACTGTTTGAATTGTCTCTTAATTCATTATACTATTAAAGCTTTTTCATTTTCTTTATCGTACATGAGGCCAATAGGGCGGGAGGCTCACTTACGAGTAGCAATCCGCCGCCCATAGATACTCTCAACTCCTGTTGAGCTACGGATGCGTTGCTGACCCTTTAAAGAGAGATACGCCCTTTTCATGAAGGTCCCTAATTCGTAATGTTTCGGTGATACCTCTGAAGGCAGCTGGTTCCACAGAGTGGTGGTGCGTGACAGAAAATGCTTAAGAAAAAGCTTAGTTGTCGATGAATCCAGGTGATACGGATGTATACTAGTTAAGATTTTGAGTTGAGCCTCTAGAAATAATATAGTTACTAATAGATATTACATAAGCACAGTGGAGCACAGCGTCTGTATATAATCTTGTTAGATAGCTGAGCACGATGTTCTGGCGGCCATTTTAGCGATCGAGACTAGCTATTGCTGACATTATTGTAGATTAAAAATGCCGAGGCGTGCCAACATCTCTTCACTTTATCTAAGTGATTTTAGCTGTTTATTGTTCGATACAAAAATGAAAAATGTATGTTCTTACAATGTTTTAAAAATAAATGAGTAGTGAATAACTTGATGACATAATTTAAAGAATAGTTAAAAAAGTATATATTTTTCATGTTGTTAATGATGCCTCATAACTTCCTCCATCGCTAACAGAAAGTGGAATTTGGATATTAAATTTATGAAATTAGGGGCAAATGGCCAGAAGGCTCTTCTGCTCTAAGACAACGCTAATGTACCTATTGTTGTTGCAGTTTTTTGCATGATTTTGCAATCTAGCCTATCACAAATTTAAAAGCAACTTAAATATTTTTTGCTAATGCTATTCCCGTATTGGTTGAAACCTTGAAAGAATACCTCTGACGTCAGCTGGTTCTACAGAGTGGTGACAAGAAGTCCTCAAAAAGCGCCTGGCTATATGTAATATTTTACAAATAATAATTCTTATACAAATGTTTTGTCGTGTATTGACTTTCAAAGAAGCATATGTGGCGGTCTCCCGTGTTTATTATTGAATAGATCAAACAATGTTTGAAGCTGTAACCCACATCGACAATGAGTATGACCTTATTCAGCTTGCGACAAAAGTCAAGCGTGAGTCGCATCTTAATCGGGTCATTGCTCCTGTTACCAGGACACAGGGATATGTGATCCAGATATAGTTTTGATACTTCTAAGTTTTCCAATATTCAATCAAATTTGTTATACTGAACTGTTAGGCCGAATTTAATGAATGATGATAAATGAGGTATTACAAACGATACACAATATCTTTTGGAGGTTCCTGATTTGGTCTGTATAGGAACTTTGTTGAGGTTTTATCTTTATACTAGAATTCTTTAAAACAGATTTTACTGTAAACCTAACAAAACATGTAACTTAAGAAATTACATCTTAGCAGAATTCTAGACATTTTTTATTACTTAGTTCTTAATTTTTAATTATTCTTAAATAGGGTTTATTAGGGACCTTTCTAAATTTTATAAATATTTAGGAACTATATTTTCTACAGCACGAATAAATTGCTTAAGAAGTTCCGAAGAAAGTTCAAATACCTACATATTAGCAATTTTAATTGTAACAAATAGGTAATAATAAATATAAAAATGTTTTACAAACCAAACTTCATGAATTGTCTTAGGCATTTAAATTAGCCTGTTGTCGTAATTATATGCAGGAAAAATTTCACGGTTACTTCAAATATAAATCACATAGGCAAAAATCATAACTCAAGCAATTTTCATGTTAGGGAATCGTCAAGGTCTCAAGAATAAATATAAAGTTTTCACGGGCAGCGGCCGCGGCGCTGCAGACGAGCCTTTGAAAGCGTATCTTATGCATTTTTCATGAGCCACGGGCCTATAGTCTACAGCACACCCACACATTGTCGCTACTCACGATCTTTACACAGTTAGCTGATACCGGCACAACATTACTGAAATTCTACTTATGTTTCTTTTATGAAATTATAAAAGGTTAATCGTTTTAAACTATCATCTATAAAAATACACGTCAAATTGGTAACCTCCTTTCTGGGTTTTTTAATTACCCGTCCCTAGGTTAATTACGTCACTGATTCACGCTATTGTTATCAGTATAAAAAAAAATTGGTTGCCTGTAAAGTCGGTATACGGGCGAAAGTTTTACGTGACAACGACTTTGAGTGGTAAAATAATTTTAATGTGAATATTCATTCGTATAGTAGGAAGAAGGATGAAATAATAGTAACAATTATGTCTGTCTCTCTCGCTCTTAGGCGGGCTAACCATGCCCGAGTGGAAGGGACGCGTGCCTCTCACTCGCTCTCATTGTGAGCGCATAACGTGAGCGGAGCGTAACGCAGTTTCTTGAAGTGTCACCCGGCTAACCAATTTATAAGACGTTGTCACGTCAAAAGGAATTGACTATGCAATCCAACCAAGACTAGCACTCATCATTGGTTGGTACGCCACCTCGAACCACTAATTAAAATTGGTTCAGCGCTAAAGGCTACACATACAAAACAAACAATAGGTACATAAAAAATACCTACGAGTTTTAAATAATACACCGTCGTATTAGAAAATTTTAATAATGTCTATGAAACTACATAATAACACAATTTCACTTTTTTATTACAAATTTGTACGTATGAATTATTACTGTTAAAATTACAAATTATCATGTTCAACGCGATAAAGTTGTTTTAATTATTGAGACATTAGATCATTTTTATTGGTTTAATTAAACGAACAAGACACGAGATATTAATAATCGTCGTTTGATCAGTATTTTCTTCCTTTAAACTGATTTTCTTTTATTAATTTTGGATAATTTTTGACTAAATGGGTCATTTTTGACGACACCATCATTTTGTTCTCCATCTTTATAATTGCTTCACCTCGAGAATAACCTGATGGTTATTCTATTAAAATGGTACTATTCTTGCTCTGTGGCACACGCACACTAATTACACATTAGAGAACATGTGTTCACGTGTGCTGTAATGCATTGTTTCGTATAATGATGTCTTGAGGTGCCGTGTCAAGGGCCGCCATTACCATATTTTTGTTGCCTGAAACAAAAATTGTCAAATTACAACCAATACTGTATTAGTATTAGAAAGATTTAGAATTTTTATGTATTTTTTATTGTGTTCCAATGTAGTATTACATCTCTTTTAGTTGTTTTGTTTCTGTGTAATGTTATAATATGTGTCATTATGTTTAGCATGTACAATGTTTTGGAATCTATAAATAAAATAAGATAAGTCCAAGACTGACCGACATATTAGACATATTAGACAGACACATTTCTAAATCCAAAATGCAATTTTTTTCACTTTGCCACTTTTTGAAAAGTGACCAGTAGTCCTATATTTTGATTATCGAAGTAAAACTATATAGAGCTTCAACAAACAAACACACTTCAACAAAAAAAATACAACAAACACAGACAAGTAAAAAATGTATAAAATGGAAAACCATTTTATACATTCAGCGCATTTAATTGCGTTTAAACTTGCACCCAATAAAAACAAAACTGAGTGAAGTCAGCTAAACTAGCCGAATATTTCATAGTTCATACAAAGTTATGTAGTATATTTATCTTCCCCGCATCCAGGTGGTTGAAGTAGGGGGGAGGGGCAGTGGGAGGTTAATGAACCAGCCGGGATGCACGGCGGACATTTTGCAATAATATTAGTTCTGTACTCAACTAGGTACCTAGATACCGAACGACGAGATACCAGCTCTGCGCTTCATATGCGGGCTCGGTTGCGATTTAATAGTGAAACGTGTCTGTGGCTTTTCGTACATAGATTCCTATGTTTATCCTGCATATTTTTTTCCTTTTTTTTTTCATTACCTAAATCCTTATTGTGTTGAAAATTGGTCAAAAACATTAAGATTTTGTACTTTTATAAATGAAAATTTCATAAAGATTCAGTTAAATGTGCCTTATTTATTTTAAACATACTATAACTAATATTACAATATTAATTTTTGGAATAACTTAACAACCAGCCCTTTGCTGGAGCGAGTTGCTCCTTGTCGAATTGCTACAGAAAAATTATCCTGATCCAAAATATATAATTATGTCATTGAATTTGATTATAGAATTTGAAAGTATGATACATTCTGCAAAAACATTATATATAGGAATCATGAATCATAAATTTTTCTGTTATATTAATATTGCGTCATACTCCAAAATCGAAACGTCGAACTCCGGTCTCCCTTAGAATATTAAATTATTTCAATAATGTAGACATATTTATCTAATCATCTAGTATAAGTTAAATAGTTTGTAACGGATAATCTTATTAAGCTGCTAGTAAACTTAATTATTATTTTAGTTTCGTCCCAGTTGATTTATTTAATGTTATTAACCCGACATATTTATTTCTGTCACATGCTGCACCGCTAAATGCTTTGCATAGGTACTTTTTTGTCGTTCATCATGTTTTTAATTGTACCAGTATAGCCTTTTGACGAATCTTTTTATACATAAATAAATACAAATGTGATATAATATCCAATTGAATAGTGTGCTATAATTTAATAGATAGTTTACACTCAAGATAAGCGACAAGCAAGCAGACATATTTGTAAAGAATAGGTTAGATTTTTAGAATATAATTTTAATAAAGTTATTGTGGAAAATTAGAAGAATAAATGAAACATTATATATTGTATCTTCGTCTTCGTCCTTGCACATCCCATTTCATATCGCCTAATACTTCAGCTCTCAAGAATTTAGCGCCGGAACCAATGATGTATTCACATGTTATCGATAAACCGTTTATTGACATTGAAAGAAACACCAGATGCCGGGGACGCGTTCACAATGGCCACACCATGACATTTCAATGGGCAGCCATTCTGGAAATTTGTAGTTTTGCTTGAATGAGAACGAGTGAATCGGCGCGCGCGGCTATTTTGTCATCGCTGTCCGCTCAGCTACTGTTTAATCAGTTAGTATTCAGTGTACCGCCGTTCAAGAGTAATTGCTGCGATTGAAATGTTGTTTAGTAGTTTGCTTGCTATTAGCTTTGTACGTTAGAAGTAAACTTTTAAGTTTTAATTCTTATCGATTTTTAAAAACATATATAAAAACAATAATCAAGTATATCTTTTTAATAAGGGCATTTATCGAGTTTTGAGAAAAACTAGCTAATGTTTAAGTATTAAGACATAAAAGTACCGAAGTAAAAGTAGGTACTACTAAAATGTAAACCAATTTACTCATTTGAGATAGTTTTTGTTTTATCCTGTTGACATAAAGCCTAAACATTAAACAAGAAATAAACTGAAAAGCGTTGCAATTTATTCAATGAAAACAAACAGACCTTCAAGAGGCACGGACGAGAGAGCAATTAGAGTCGAAAATATTATCGAGAGCGAAGAACAATAACGAACCTTACCATTAAAATAAACGGAATATAAATCAGTCGGGATAAAATAAAAAGCGAGTCGCGACGGATGCATAGAAATATGGCGTCTATACCGGGACCAATCAAAATTCTTCGACAATTAAGTGAGTGGAGATCACAAAAGGAAAATTAAAGGAAAACTGAGGGTGGCTTTCTTAGGGACGGCTGGTCATTATAGTTTATCGATAAAGTAAATGTACATTTAAAGACACCTGGCCGGTTTAAACGTACATTAATTAAACTATTAGTATATTAAATTATTAAAATATTAGGTTAATTACTATGATATGAGCATTATACAAAAAATATTTACTGTAAAAACTTTAAATAATTATTTCTAATTTAGGATTAAATCTAATCGTATTTCTTTATTTTTAAATGCCTACCTTTGCTTTTAATGTTTGTTTTTAAATAAGTTACCCACCTATATACATATCCAGTACCAGGTTAAGCTACATTGTTCAATCAAAACACATTTTTTATAAAACCAGAAGGTACGTAGATTCTTAGATAGAATCTTAGAAAAAAATATATTTCTGAATTTGATAAATTTTTACAAGTATCGACAAAACAGTAGAGTTCATCACTAGCTCCTCTGCTAGATATGAAAGCTATGGAAATAAAGTTTGTTCGTCCCGCATTGTAAGGCACTGCTCGTAAATGGATTTTATCACTATATAAATATCCTCCCTTCACTGTTACGTTCCGAATTACGAGCCACGACACGATACGTCGTCTTACGTCATTGCAGATTTACGTGACGCCCGGAATTTCTGGAATGATATTTTATTATAGCCAAGATAAGATCGGTTTTATATCAGCATTTTATCTCCGGGTGTTTATAAGATTTTTTCCGATATGTTTCTAAGGACGCATATAATGAGAATAATTGTTATTTAGAGTTGAATAATTATCTGCATAGAAAACACATTATGAGTTTTTGTAGAGTATGGGACTATGTGGTAATTTTTACATTATAGTGTGAGAAAACTCGTAACCCCTAGTACGGGTTTGGGCCAATATTTCGGCATCTGTCCACTGATTATTTTCTTTACAGATAAGTCGTCGGGATTCCAATCCAGGATCTTTAGCGCAACGCACATTAAATATCAGATGCGTGAGTCACTTATAAAAGGGGTATTTGTACATAATATTCTATTATCTCTTCAGTGTAAGTTAGTAATGATGTTATTATTTACTAACTTTTACTTATATGTAAGTATATGTTATTCATAGATGTATGACAGATGCATGTCAATATATTTTCAATGATCTAAGAACAAATCTTTTTGCAATGATCAGAGAAAAAAAGATTGACGATTCAAAATTGCTTAGTAAAAGACAATTTGGATTAAGTTTATTTTGTTTTGATTTAAACAAAAATATCTTTATAATATTAGCGAAGATCTGAGTGTCTTGCTCTCAGAGAAGATACACGAGATCGTATGTAAATCATCTACTTTTTTAAAAAAATATCACAATATATGTAATATGTAAGTACCAGGCGGTTATAAGGCTAAAACAGTATATCTTGTATCGGTCATTTGCGAGTTGGGCTTGGGCCTGTGAAATTATGCGCAAAATGTCCCACGGCTCATTTGGCCTAAACGATGCATCTTTGATACCCCATTGACCCTTCTGCTAACCCTTTCGAAGCTAACGTTCTCGATAATCGTCCTTCGAGATTCGGACATCCGCAGGTGTTTTCATAATTTAAAGAAATAGTTTTGTACAGTGAAGACTGATATAGGTACCTGAACTTTTTATCAAAAATATTCTAAAGAGTTATTTTACGTATTTTCCAGCAGGTAAATGTATAAAATTCCTAAATTTAATAATATATCAAGACGATATAAAAAAACGTATGAATAGGAAGTTTGTTTCAGGGAATCTTGGGCTGACACACTACTGTAAAGGCATTAAGGGTGGCATAAAAAGCAAGCCGCGCCGTGACCTCGGCTTGTATTTAGGCTGCAGTTGCACGGGTCTAACAACCTCATACTAAAACAGAATATCGATTACTTTCGCTACTATAATGTAATCCCCCGCCCACTTTTCGCTTTTTTAGCAAATGATGGGAATATAGTCGTCTCATTCCCACTCGTGGGAGGGTGAATTCCCTCGGGTGGTGTCCTCTTCTCTCTAAGCGCCCCGTCGTATGTAAATGATCGTCTCAGCGTGTCTGTGTGCGAGCCACCCTCATGTCTACGGCACACCAGCTCACTTGAGGTTTACTGCCCTGACAGCTTTTGTCCTATTTTAAATATGATTTTGATGCCAGGCGACATTCGGGCATTCTTTCAAAAACTTTCATGCATGTTTTGCAATAAATCGATGAGATATGACCACGTTCGACCCTTTCAGTACTGAATTGTATGAACGTACGTAGGTACATATTTATATCTTACAACTTGAACAATGATACAACGTATATCCAAAGCACAAACATAAGAATACACTCAAGTTCAAATGTTGGGTCGTATTCTGAAATGTATGAGTAATAAGTCTGCCATAAAGTGACGTCACGAAAATGGCGCATTCACGAATTTACATAGAGTCGCGTGGCTCGCGATTGATTCTGTATCTGCTAAATCGAATCACAACTACACAGAGTTATTTTGTAATGGTTGTATCGCGTGAGTATTTCGGCATTGTTTATTTTTGTAAGGTTGATACGGGGAGTTGTCGTCACGACTCGTGATTAATAAGGGGTCTGACACTTGCGTATGGAAATACACGAGATATCAAACGGAGGGGGTGACTGGACTTATGTTAGCAGGAAACATTTCATATGCCATTTGAAGGACGTTTCTGTTTCAGATATTACTTCACCTTCGGTGTTTGGTAAGTAGCTTAAAACATTCCTATGGTAAAAGTAAAACTAACGACACTTAGATCTTTTTCTTTTTAGTCACTGTTTATTTCTAAAGTTTATGTGTAAGCAAAGATTAATTTTATGAAATTTCACTGGAATTCAGACAAATAAAATTGGAGTCTGCTTGTAATATTAAAATAACCGCTTTTTTCTAAATGCATATAAATATACACGGTACATAACCAACCAATTTATTTTAGAAATTAATAGATATAAATAAGAAAATAACTTCATCGCAGACGAAGTACATAATACATATCTGTTATTATTTTGCTGTTCTGTTTAACTCTGTTTATAGGCTATATAACAT
Source organism: Aporia crataegi (assembly GCA_912999735.1). Taxonomy (NCBI): domain Eukaryota; kingdom Metazoa; phylum Arthropoda; class Insecta; order Lepidoptera; family Pieridae; genus Aporia; species Aporia crataegi. Next base: position 4,069,371 of record OU538742.1, read on the forward strand.
CACGTTACGTCGAAATTAACGTGGGTGAAATCGCGGGGTACAGTAAGTAAATAATAATTTTATTTAAAAGTAGTCTTAGTCAACAGAAAATCTATTATTAAAAGTAATTATTATAGGCAGGTTAATTACCTAAATACTGCAGGAATGACATTCTTACAAAAGGGACAAGTTCTCGGGCACCCAACACCCAATTAAGATCTTCATTAGGCTTTCCGCGAACGTGCTATCGGTCAAAAACTGAAAAAAAAACATTAAGTCACCTTTACGCTAAGCCAGTGTTAAATAAGTGCTAAGCATTGAGATTAGAAAAGTTATCGGTACGTAATTAAGTATTATACTATTTAGGGTGGATTTTTGATACGGGACAGTAAGGGCAGGTATTTTAACCGTTAGAGTTACAGGAAAACGTTTCTAGGAGACAATACTTAACTTTTTAAGATATTCTAAACTGTATTAATAGATAAAAAAAGCTACAGTCAGCAAAAAAAAAATGCTAAAATATCAAAAACATTTTTTTTATACCAGTCGATCCTATTTCATATACCTAGAGATCAAAAGACTCTAGGAGACCATAAGAACTAGAAATGTCAGAAATCGCCAAAAACTTTCCCATTTAGAATGTCTTTAAAGGTTAAGTATGGTCTCCTAGGAACGTTTTCCTGTAACCGTTACCGGTTAAGGTACCTGCCCTCACTAGCCTGTCTCAAAAATCCATCTTGTATAATATACATACAATTTAAGTGTAGTGGTACCTACAGCTTCAGTTATTTAAAATATATTTTATAATGAATTTCAAAAACCAATACGATTTTATGTGTGTTCAATAAGAATTTTAATACGCAGTTTCTACAAAAAACTAGTATTAATTCTTAAATTTGCTCGTTGATGTTCTATTTCTGTTTTATTTGTTACCTACTTTTTAAGTTTACTAATTTTTTTTTTTTTGTAAAGTAATCGAATAAACGTATTTTGTGAATTCCTAAATTTCTACTTAAAGTACGGTTGTGTCATAATCATACGTTCGTCTGTAAATACCTCTGGATATGAGTCGCTATGAGCTTGTAAATCTATATTCGTACATTCTCATAGACAAGTTAATTCGTGGCTGATAAGCCACGAATTAACTTGTAATAATAATAATTTTCGTTTAATAATATAATTTTCGTTTGGAATATTATCATTATTAAGGTATCTAATATTCGACATTACAATGGCTAGCCAACTTGTGTCGAATATGTGTCGTCCAAGGTTGGCGGGCATCAAGTGAGTTTCCTGTTATACCTCATAATTAATAATAATTGGAATAACTCAATTAAATTGCTTTGACCCAAAGTAAGTAGCTGAAGCACTTGTGTAAGGTAATCAGAAACAACGATGAAAAAAAAGTGACTTCTTCCGCTTGAGAGATGCGAATAATAAAAATATACTACTATAATAGTATGTAAATTTATTGTGAATTGTTTCTTAATGAAAAACTGTTATTTTAATAATTAATTTATTTCGATTCAGAACTTAAATTTTGATATAAAAATTTCTTCTCGACTGTACTCTGATTTATCATATTCCGTCGCTGGTTGGCGCGACAATTGTAATGTAAAACCGACAGCCGTGTTTGGAACACGACTGTACTTCGCTCAAATATCTACTTCACCACGCCAGACGTCAACGCAAATCCTTATGTACTTATATGCATATGTTATATACTACATAAGGGTAATACTAGCTGAACTATCTATCGATATATTGTCTTACTGCAGTCGATCAAACTATCATACTTGCTAACTCATACTAAGTCTGTTGCCTCCGTAGTCAACGCATCAATGCGTTGTCCAGGATTTGTTTACGGGAAAATAAAAGATTTGGAAAACAGGACTGACCTGCATTCACTTTTTATTAGAGCTAATTAAAACAAAAATTTTGATTTTGAATTAAAGGTTTAAGGATGCCTTTTGTATAGGAAATATAGATTTGTGTGTGTGATTTTAAATAACATTTTTGCAAACTATACAGTCCATTGTATATTATAATATAGTACCTATTACATTATAAAATCTGAGAATAATGAATAAAAACTATCAACATATTCAAAATAAAAACAAATGAAACCACAAAACTTACATGATTCCAAAAAATTGAAGTTTCTGTCAAGTTATCAATGGTGAGGTATGACGGGCTTAATTAGCACCTGCCACTGGATATTCACCCTTGTGCATACAGGATTAAGGTCATGCTCTACAGCCCCTTGGAATCAAACCTTCGATTCCATTGCAAGACTTTTTACATTCGGTATACTGAGATGCACGTAGCATGAAAAGATTTGATGTGGTATCATTTAAAGTTAGCTGGTAGGAAACATCAAGTAGGCAAGGAGTGTTATCGCTTTTATTCTAAGAAAGAATAATTAAGGGATGAAAGTTCGTATAGAAGTTCGTCGTTGTCAAAGATTGTCGAAGATGCGGAAGATTTTAAAGGTATCTATTATAGAAAAAAAGTAAACACGCGAACGGAAAATATGTTTCCTAATAATATACAATCTTATTCATGACTTAACTAATAAATCAATAAATAGATGACGATAATCAATTAAGTAAGAGCTTCATTGTTATTCGCAAGTGCGTATGTCTTTGATGAGCGGTGCCTTAAATGCAATGTATTAGCAAGTCGTAATGGACTTGTGACGCATAGGAAGTGTATGATCTTGGTAATGTTATCATTATATAGTTGTTATCGAGTAGAAATCAACGATTTTACGAAACTAAATTAAATTATTCAATTGAATGTTCCTTTAATTAATTGAAGGAATGCAACACGGAATGTATGTACTTTACTACTTTTGACTATATGTTGATGATAATTGGGTAGGCTGAAGTATGTCAGTTACCTTCAAAGTATTTATTATAATGGATATACAATTATCTATTGTTGAAATAAACTCTTGTACCTATAACATATTTAGAAAAATTAGGCATTATTATATGAATTTCAAATAAAAACGCATTCTTATTAAAAACTAAACAATATGTTTCAGATAAATGTCGCATGTATAGAAATTTTAGCAATATATTGTAAGGCTTATACCTAATACCGTATCCATTTTTCTCGCTCACGAAAGCTTAGAAGACAATGAGCGGGCCCACACCGCATCACTCGTATACCTTTTGCCCTTATTCCATCGTTCCTTTTGTTTCGGCCACTTATTTATTTTGTTGTGCGATCTTATTATTTCGCTACCGTTGGCCGCATCGCATTCGTTTTTGTCCGTCGAAGCGCATGGAATGAAGTAATACAGCCCTGGACTCTTTGGTATTGTGTATTTGCGAGGTTTTTATTCAACTTTTTGTACTCGGCGAGATTTGTTACGTGTTATTGGATTAGCTGATAATTACCCGCTGAAGACGAGATTAATTTGTCACGGGCTTTTTAGCGCGATTGTTTTAGACATAAGAATGAAGCTCACGCCAACTTTTTCGAGGCTTCAGTAATAAGATCATAGACGTCGATACTTCAATCTGTAATATTAAAGAAACGGTTGCTGTAACTAATAAATTCACTCATAGTTAGAAATTTAAATTACACTTCCTATTAATTTTCCAAATTGCAGTATCAAACGTATTATGGAACAAAACTTTGGCAAACTATAAACTTCACTTTATAAAAAAAAAAGTTTATTAAGTTCTTATAATTAAACGCTATTAATATAAATAAAATTAATATAACAGGATCTTGCATTATAATTACTTAATTTATTTAAACTACAAACCGATAAATACGGAGCTTTCGGAATCTTCTGAATATAAGAATAATTAGTTAATTAACGGAATATAATTGGAATTCCACAGATTACAGGGACATCTACACTAAAAGCCTCTCTGTGTCGCGCTGGGGGGCGCCAGCGCTGTGATTAACGTTGCGCGAGCGCTTGTTTCGCTTAATTAGCTCCAATACACGCACCTTCACACTCGCCTAAAAAGGAGATCTCAGTTAGCCTTAAGTAGCCGCTGATGTTACAACTTACACCTTTTGTCCAACAGTATTCACGCGCGAATTTTGTATTAATGTGTGGTCTTTCCTCTTGCTCGTATTAACAACGGCCAAGTTTGCGTTCGTTTGTTTCTACAGCTTAGATGTACTTTTCTACTTATTATTTACACAAATACCTATGTAACCTTCCTTTACATTATATATTACTTTCAATTTTATGACATGTAATATACCTACTACCTGAAGTAAAATAGAGAAAACATTGAAGCGTAATTATTTAGCATTAGATATAATTATTATGTTTACGTATATAATGATACGAATTCATGAGGCTTTGTAGATAAATTGGTTTCATAATAACTATAAAATCCATTACGATTATCTCCAAAACTTCGGGTTATATCAAAAACGTTTATGACTTTCGATGAAAGGTCTACAATGTAGTGATTCTCTTTAATCTGATATCATGCAACTTCTGTTAAAAACGAAAAATGCATGCAGCCGTCCAGAGACAATGTCTGCAGTTTTTTAATGCGAAAACAATCGCTCTCGACTCGGAATTTATTAAATCCTACAAATAAAAACGTTTACTGAATTTTGAACCCTAAAATACTTGACAAAAGGTTCTTTTTATAATTTAAATATAATGTGAACACGAACCAGTCTTTCCAGAAGCAGGATTGATCACATCAGCTGTCTGTCTGTCTGTCTGTCCCGATATACTGACATTCTTAATTTATGTATCGATTGTTATTTGACATTGGATATGTCAATTAACGCAATTACGTGACACGCTCTAATTTTTTCTTTTTAACAAGATTATACAGAATTAAGTTTTTTTCTTTTTTTTTATACAATGAGGTTTCTTGTTAAATTAAATTGTGCTTAAAATATTCGTATAATTCCGTGTAATACACGTAGATAGTATTACTTAAAATCAATTTCATAAATAAAGAAACCAACATTAATGTGATGTAATTATATTATTTAAAGATATTTTTCATTTAATTTTGGCAAAGTTCCTGAGTAGGTATATCTGAGCCAAAATTCAACAACTTAATTTTAAGCATGGCAAACTTAACAGACAGGAAGTTTGGATCGAATTTGATACTTTGATTGTGTTCTTGTGATATGTTTATAATCCAAAATGGCTAAAATTCTTTAAATTGTGATATCTATAGGACCTTTTACAGTAGGAGATTTTAGGTACTTTGTTAATTTGGACGTCTGAGTCTCCTAAAATGTCCATAGTTGTAAAGGAGCTCCGCCTACGAAGGTCAACGCGTAATTAACGGTCCCTCAAGCAATCAAAGTTGGAGTATCCGGATTGGTTGCAATTCGTATTGGCCTCTGGGACCGGGCGCGGGATCAAAGGACAAATGGAATATTTTACTCGTTTGAAGTCCACTGATACCTACTTGCGGTTTTCAGTTATTTGGCATCGGATCAAAGATAACACAACTGTAGTGGAAAGATATATACATATACATAAGAAGCTATACGCATTCAATTGAGAATACATAGGATTGATAGAGTATCATTTACTCCATAACTTCAATTGCCTATATCTTCCTGCAGTGTTACCCTATGCATGTAAAGTAATATATATAAATAATCAGTAAACATCTCCCCACCGTTAGAGTAATAAATAAATGCGTCACTATCAGTAGGTATTTTCACATCCGAAGACGGCAAGACAAATCATGTCACCATTAATATAGCATTTCAACAAATAATTTCCCCTCTACATAGAACTTGAATCATAAGTCAAATGTTTCAGAAGAACAGACTCGTAAATCCTCTGAATCCATAAAAACCCGCGAATGTAAGGCCGCAACTCAAAATAATTAATTTTCAGTACTCATCGTGTAATAAATCGTTTCATTCGAATCAGAGAAACAACCGATTTTATTGCTATCTCGCTTACACCCATCAAATTTGCATAATAACATGTCACCTGTCCTTTTCGCCTCACAAATGATTCCCGGTATCCGGCTTGTCACTAATCACGTGTCCTGATGCTGGAAACATTCAGAATGAAACTTTAATACCGTGACACAGAGAATAAAATTATTTGTAAATTAATGAACGTAGAGGGTCGTAAGTTAGGTGAAGTTTTGTGAAATAATTTTGCGCAGATATCGAGGTAGGGAGGAATCGTCCACTTGTCGACTCAGAGAACAGATAAGATGAAAATAACCTGACATCTACTGATATAACAGAGTAAGATTGTCGAACGCTACTTCATTTAATTGTAAACATGTTCAAATAATTCTTAATTAAAAACAATTTGTAATGGCATATTTTGAATACTTGATCAAAACAAATATGTATTTTATTTTACATAATTTATTAGTATAAATACAAAAGTAGTCATGATTGTTAAAGCGGAAGTACTGGCGACGCTTATAACGTCATGATAGAGACCGGAAGTGGGTCTGACCGGAACTGGATAGCGGTTAGCCATCTTGAAGGTTAATGATTTACGCAGTATATCATATGAGTGCATAGCAAACCTCCCAAAATGTAATTAATAACTTAATTAATGACGTAATTAATGTGCAAATTATGTTTCATTTTTCTAAAGAGTTTCTACTTTGAGAGTACTAAAATCAATAGAAAGTTTATTTACTAATATGTAATAACAAATATATTTTTTTAAATTGCTTGCTGTCAGCTATCTTATACATAAAGCACATTTTTCTAGTTGAATACAAATAAGTGATTGCTTAAAATGTATCGTTACTGTTACCGTAGCAAAAATGCGATACAACTTAAGTGTCTCTTGCACTGAGGCCGTGGCGTCGTTAGCGAAGATGTAAGAACCCCGAAGAAGCAGAATCATCATCAATAGCATAAATCAAATTCTCTTTGATTCAGAATACAGCAATATGAACTGCAGAGAAAGTGAGGGTGCATTCGATGAATATGTATGAGGGGGTGATAGGGGGATAGAGGGGGCGCTTTGTAAATGGAAATTTCAAATAAAAACGGTTCAAATATTAACATGAACTGGATCCGTGTTTTTCGCCATTTTCCCGCGCTTGGACACGTGTGATAACGCCCATAATAAAACTCAACTTTTTACTGATTCAGTTTTTGAATTATAACTGCTGATATTCGCAACTGTTTAATTGAGGTTCCTGTTACGTGTACTTTTTATGAATACTTTAAATTCAGGATAGCACACTTGTTTAACATTGCAGTTCACTTCTTTCGGGAACAACAGACATAGCAAAAATGTAAGTTAATATAGGTAATTTATTTTACAATACAAGAACTAAAAATATTAACAAAGTGATTGTTTCCCGTAAATCCCGTAATCTCTAGTGTGGCATGGGGCAGGAACATTTCTATGTCTGTTTCACTCATATTTACTTTACAGGAAAGTAGGTGATCAGCCTACTGTACCAAAACATTCAATTGTTTCCCCGGGATAGAACCCAGGACCTCCAGCGCAACATGAAGACGCGTTAACCACTTAGACACGAAGGTGGTTAACAAAGTGATTGTTAATTAAGAACTATTAATGTGATTCTTTTAGTGCTAATGTATAATGTGTATTGAGTGGTGTAAACATTTTTTAAATTCATAGCCTTGTGAGTTTTCTTAACTGACAAATATGTGAATGGCATTTTATTTCCAAACGAATATATACTTTTCCATATACCTTCAGGTTATATAGTCAGAAACATTAGAAATTGTTAAACATTCAAAATTGAAATAACACAAGACTAACGACATCATAAATATTATATACGTATTATGAATGTTAATCCCACCAAAACTTAAAAAAATGGAGCTATGGAGCATTTTTATATCTGAAAACTGTGATCAAATTAATGATGAAAATAAAACGTTTTCACCTCAAAGTAATTACCCAAATATGGCACTAATTACATAATTAAAATTACTCTAAATAGTAAACCGTTTATGTACCGTAAAAACAGCCTTCATGAAACGCACGTGACGATAAAATCGCCACGGCGCGAGCGTGTAAACGCGTAAAAGTAATAGCCGACCTAATTGCCATGCCAATTAGAAACACGATCGACAACTATATCTTTCGTCATACTTTGTGTTAAGCTTAATAAACAAACAGATTATAAATCAGACCAGTATAAATTATATTGAGACCATAAGATAAAATATAAATTACTCTTTTACCAATTTTGACAACTTTTGACAACAACAAATAAATATTCTTTACTTTTTTATTAGCGGTGACAGTTTTAGATCTCTTTCTCATTTTCGATAATGTGAAGCAAAAACAACATGTTGGTGAAGTATTTTTTGTCAATATCTGTGTTAAATATTTGTATGTTAAGACTTACAACGTCGCAAGTTCGTCAAGTTATGAGTTACCTTACATGATCACTGTGGGATTGAAAGCTTTCAAATTATCAAAAACCTATATAAAATTGTTGTATAAGGTTGTTAATGAATAAGAAACAATTTCCTTTATGACTGATTAGTTTTTAAATAAATTTAATTAATATTGACCTTATAGACCATAGGCCTCAAGGAATAGAGGCCTCATGGCTAAGCGGTCTTATAAGCCTCTGATAAGGCCGCCCGTTGAACTCCAACGTAACGAAGTGTTTAAAAAAATATTGTAATGATATAGGAAATATTTGGAAATAAAAAAAGCCAAGGAAATATCTCAAGAATAAGATGACATGTGATTTCGTTTATGTTTGTACCCTCAGTTCAAGATTCGCCACTCGACTATCAGTTACAGTAACATTAGATGTGGTACTTCAATAGTTTTTTATGTGTTCGTCTGCGTTTTATCACCGAATCGAATCTATGAGTGTGTGAAATTTTATTAATGTGTTAGCTTTGCAAATTAACCAAGTCAAATCTCTAGTTATATGGACTGGAAAGGAATATTATTTTTCCCTTAAATATACCATCTTCGTGATTCAGTTTGTCGCGCTTTGCATTGATACGTGCTTGGATTCAAATGTTGAAAAAAAAAAAAAAAATAACAGACCACATGAATGACTGCCGTATGCTGATTAATTAGAATGCAATAATTTAAGAAAAGTTTATCGTTTATAAATGTTCACTTTGGAATCATTTTTAAATATCATAATTATTATTGTAAATTTATTGTAATTTATTATTTATTGTAATTTTTGCATTCAGAACGGTATAATGTACCTATGGATTTTTAATTATTCGCAATAAATGGATTATTACTATTATTATTATTTATAAAAATGTTTTTCATACCAAACTAGAAGATTTAATACGAATTTTAAATATTTCTTTTCTTCCCTGTGTATTTTTTAAAGATTTAAGTACCTAATCATAAGTTTAATTTCGCCTTAACTATTATTAACTAAAAATACTTAGGTACATAGTAGAGACAAACTCATAGTTGGAAAACAAAACAGCAATTATTCTGTCAAAATCAAAAATAGAAAGATAATCGAATCATGCATCTCATTATCGCGGTTTTAAATTAAGGGACCCAATCCCTATTTGCGCTGAGTCTTTGTGACTAAAGCGGTTCATACACGAAGATATTTCTTGTTAAGTGTGTAGGTATAGTATATTGGTAAAGTTTTAAATCTATATACAACAAAGTCGAGTTTGTTTGAATAACTAGAGAAGGGCTGGACCGATTTTCATGGTTTTTGATTTGTTGTATTTGTCCCAGTAAAAATGTAGAAAAATTTATGAAAAAAGTGTTTATAAAGAAAATTCGTTTCCTCATACATTTCTATGGAATGACGTTTTGTGTGACACATTATTAAGAACCCTGACTAAAAAAACTGATCTATATAAAACAAAGTCGAGTTTGTTCGAACACTTATAACTTGAGAAGGGCTGGACCGATTTTCATGGTTTTTGTTTTGTTGTATTTGTCTCAGTAAAAATGTAGAAAAATTTATGAAAAAAGTGTTTATAAAGAAAATTCGTTTCCTCATACATTTCTATGGAATGTCGTTTTATGTGACACATTATTAAGAACTCTGACGCGATACGAAGTTCGCGGAGTCTATTAAAAATATTAATTATAATATAACATGTCATCCATGGCTCATGTATTTATTAGTTTTAATACGATTCTAAGGTTCTCGACTAGTTGCTAGTAATTTTTTTTTATTGAAAATTTAGGCAGAGTTTTTCAGCTAAGCCACAATTGTTTATGTTGCATATAATTTACGCTATATTAAATAGTTTAAACAACAGTACTGTATGTAGTTAGCCTTAAAGCGAAATAAAAGATAGGGGGTTGTGTTTCACTACAGTTGTACCTATCAAATTGGTACCCGAATTTAATATTTAGGATCATGAATATACGGTACAATATTGTGTATTCCGCTTTGAACATGCGGTATGAAAAGATTGTGGTTTGCTCATGGTTTGCCAAAATGGAGCTTGTTTTTAGTGAAAGGCGTCGGGCTGTATGATAGGATTTGATGGAAGTATGAACTAATCTCCCTCTCTTGATAACTCAATAACGTGACATAATGAGAGCCTTTGATGGCCGCCCTCGCGGGACGGGAGGTGTCGCAATCCTAATTGCAGATAAAAAGATAAATTTGACACGACTATGGGAGATTTATAAATTGCGAAATGGCTATTTTGTAGTGCGAGGGCTTCGTTTGATCTTTATCGTATTACGATGAAACTTGACACTATTTTACCGTGTATGTCTAGGAAAAAACGTAAGCTTCCAGTAATGACAGAGTTACGTACCTATACCAACCTAAATCGATTCTCTTTAAATATATTTTATGCCAGTGTCGTTTTGTTAGCCAGCTATTATAGCTGGTAATACAACTCCTATTCTATTGTTATTAAAAATACAGTTAGAATAAAACTTTCTTTTTTAACTTGAACTGTCGAAAGACTGTAAGAAAATTGAATTTATATTCTTTTTAGTTTATATTCATCTAATGTTATTTGAGACCTTGACACAAAATTATATAAGAAGGTCTGTTATACACTGGTCTAGGATCTAATTTAGTCAAAGTTTTTGACAATATATAACATGATAATCGTATCAAAAAATGAGATCTAAATGAAGTCGCTACCTGTTATTAATCTTGACGGGGACAAATTGTCAAATTGAAATATTATTTTATTATCACTATATTTTGTTGATTGTCAGTATAGTTATGAAATGTTATCACAATGTGCTTCACATGAAGATTCCCGAAAAATATTTTTCTTCCTAAAATGGGTATAGCAGGCTGATTCTAAATTAGTTAAAATGCTAAACTTGCATTTTAGTTTCTAAGGCACTTGTAATAATTAATAATTAACATTGGGTTCATACGATCTCCGTTCTTTTAAAAGGTTGATCGGAGGTCATCTATTACCATCAGCGGACCCGTCTACCCTGTTGTCCCCTGTTATATAATATATATGTATGTATATATAAAAAACGAATAAATATTATATTATTATTTTGACGCTTATGCTAAATATGCGGTTTTTTATTGATAACCTAATAAATTTGTTTATAGCTTAATTATAAATGATTTACTCGGATTCCTATCAACTGCATTTGAAAGCTAAAGAAACATCATAGCTTAATAAAATTATGTAAACCAAGTAGACTCAACAAATAACACAAAACGATGAACAAATCTGGCGACCGAAACGCAATTCATCAGTAGACAAGAACGTAATTAACAATCAAATTCTAACCCTTCGCCCGCTACGATTGGGAGCTAAGGGCCACGAGTGAAAATTTCAAGCATAGGCCGTAGGTACAAAGTCTATACCTGCGTGGGAGGCAGTGGGGTGACCGAATCATTCGTTAGGAGTCAGTCAACCGTTCACTCGTGAATGGGGTCGGCTATATGTGTACCTGTTATGTACCAGTAAATATTTGCATATATCAAGGGAAGTGTTTAGGTAATACGTCAGGGATTTTCAAGATCCTATTGATCATTATTTGCAGTGCGTTTTTGATGGGCTTTTAAAACGTGTTTGAGTGTTTACTTTGCAAGTGATGAAGTTGTTGCGTCGTTGATTTCGCAATTTATTTCTGCTTACGTGGACTGGAAATGTATTTTGATAAGGGAATAACAGCTTTGCAATTTGTAGAATTCAACTAATTAATATACAGTTTTCACAAATTAAAATGAATTGTTTTTTATGTGTGGTAACGATTTTATAAAAATAATTTGAAGATAGTCTTGAGGGAAGCTTAATACATTTCTGTGGGCTTGTTTCACTAATCATTTTCGTAACAGTTAAATATATGATTTGACCTTTCGAGCCGCAAAAAATTTTTCCTGCTTCTCTGCAAATTGTAGCCACACAATGTTGCGCAAACGTGGCGGTGTATCTTCAAACTGTTTAATAATTTAGGAGTTTTAGGGTTAATTTTGATTTGAACATGTATGGGCAGTATTGCGAGATATTTCGCACCCACCCCGCCATTCGCCCTTCCGAAATCTGATCTGCCAAGTCTCTTGGTAATTAACTAGCGATTTCATTTCTTGATGTATTTTTAAAAGCGTCCGACGGCTTTTTAATGGTTATTTTATGGTGACGGATCGCTTATTAAGTTTTTATGGCAACGCGAGCAGTGACAGATGGGATGTAGTTTGACACCAGATTTGAGGGCTCCCGTCATATCTGTGGTGTGGACTGGAGGGGGTAACTTGGCTGATGTTGCGAAATGAATTGTAACGATTTGTTACTTCGCTTGTTATTTATTGCTAAACTAATCGGTGCTACAGTTTTATTTCAACGCTTTCTGCTCAATGAGTTAGATGTATGATATTAAGTTAGTGGACGAATTTAAATGGAGAATAGAATTAGATCTTGAAATATTTATCGTTTATATTGATAATCTTATAAGAAGAATCTTATTTTAACTTTTGTTTTGAGTGTAAGGTTTCTAAGGATGTATACTACTACATTCAGTATAGGGTATATATTGTTTTTCCTATTCTACGCACGTAGTATCGCGAAAAGTTGCAAAATAAGACCATTTTTAAAAGAGAAAGAGAATATGTTTCATTAAAGGAAACTTCTTGAAATAAGTTTACGGTACGCATTTCAGAACACTAGAGTTATAACTTTAGTATTCTGAAATGCGTATCGTAAACTTATTTCAAGAGTATAATTATATCAGAACGAGTATTAAATGAGTTTGAATTAATCATAATGTCCACAATATATCTTAACATTATCGCACTCCCTAGAGGCGGGTGAAAATTAAAACAGATGACGTAGCGGAACGATCACTGAGTTATAATTAAAAAGATAAGGAATATTTTCCTTTCACATCGAGATTATGAAGGAAACCCCTTTTGACCCTCAAATGGGGAGTCTCGTTTTGGGACCAGTTAACCGGTTAAAGGGCCCATGAGACCATACATCGAATCGGTTGCGTTCCAGTGCTGATTAAGTAAACTAAGATAACATTTGCGATGTAGTAACGTCAAAAGTCAACAAGGGCGTTTTCGGAACGAAACGATAAGTTGATTTGGCCGTATTCTCAAGGGTTGTTCGAGTATTGTTATCTCAGATAGTTACTGTTTGAGATGATTGGATTGGCTCTCAGGATGAGTGCTTCATTGTTTGCTCTATGTTTGTGTTACTAGAAACGGGTTATCTGTTGACACTGAAGATCTCCAACCGCTGATAAACATTTCTATATCCGTTTCATCGTTAACTGACTCACGCGGTTGCAAGAATAAGCTGAAGGATGTAGGGACAATGCGTGGCTAAAAGACGTTATTTAAAACTTTTTACTTTTTTGTAGAAATTTAAAGCTATTTATATAGAGATATTCTATTAATTGATAAACGATAATGATTATTTGGAATTAAAATGAAATAAGAAAACTTACCACACTTTGGAACTTCTTGAACGTTTTAATATTTACTTACAAGCAGGTTTTCTTAATGCAGCATTAAAGGAATCTTAGTACATATCAAAATAAAAGTATAATTAGATCAGTAGACGGTACGGCGAGTACTGGGTAGCATCGTTGCACGCGGCGAGCTCACGTCCTCACCTGCTTAGTATTCCGGCCGAGTAGCAGCCAGTATTGATTGCTGCCCCCGCCTGCTCCAGCTAGGGCGCTTCAAAACAATCCAAAGATGTAATGATTTTTTCGTTATTGATGTTTTTCTTGTGTAAAGGACAAAACTCCTTAGACGACATACTTCAAAGCTTTCCATGCCCTTACACTTTACACTTAATTTTATTACTAGTAACTACAAAACACAGCTACAGTTTTATTTCCTTAAGATTAATTTGTAAATAATTATTATAATAAATTATTTTGTTATTTGTTTTATGCTTATCTGTTTCTGTTCAGCTTTTGAAAATAACACAGTCATCGAAACGTATTTGAAATTGCTTCTTGCATAAATTCTCAGTAAATTTACAGTATCGCCTTGAATCAACCGTCTCGGCAATATTCTTCGATCAGATAGGGGTCGTTTTGACCTGCGGCGACGTTTCAAGGGTTATACTCTAGTGTTAACGTAGTGATATTGTGCGCTACGTGGGTATACGATAACTATTAAGATTAGGACAAGTTTTAAATGTTTTGGCAGGTCGTTATGAAGTTAAATAACTTGGGAGCTAGTAGCTAGTTCAGTTAGTAGTTTATCTTTCATGCAAATAGAATTTGAACATTCTAGAATGAAGAGGTATATTCTAAACTGACACTGTACACGATATATATTTTGGTTTTAAATACGAAAAAATATTGGAGCATTTTAATACTTTCTTTACAACATTCAAGCATATTACATATTTTATTTAGCTTTTGTAGGTAATGTCGTTACGAAATAAGTTTGGTGGAACCTATAATTATTCTGCAATATCATGTAATAATAAGAAATGTAAATAATGTAAACTTTTACATTAAAAAAACATACATTCATGTTTAAAGTAAGATATTAAAGTAATACAAGTGTAAAAAATGTAAAGTTTTGTAGTTTTTTTGTGGTACCAACAAAAATTTGTTAACATAGTCGTCTCTGTGGCTAAGTAGTTTCCGTATATGCATGTTGCACCGGAGGTCCTCGATTCGAGGCTCACTGAAACTAATTAATGTTTCGTTTTTGTAGGCACAGAAGGCAGATCACCTACTTGTCTGTAAAGAAAATGATCAGTAAAACCGATACAGGCATGTGTCTGCTCCATGCCCCACTGAGGGATTACGGGAATTAACACAAACAAAAAATAATTTATTATTGCCACAATTTCTGTACACCTTACATAGTGTGAATGTAACGAATTGCTATTTTATACGAAATTTGTTATTACGAAATAGTTGAAAATCGTTATCCATTTAAATCACAATAGACATTGAATGAACACTCACAATAATAATTTATAGATCATTTTGTGAAGTTATAACGCCATAAACAAGTCGTCGTAAAATGCGCCTACGCGTAGTGTTGTGAACAAAAATCGATATCGACAAAAAGATTAGCAGACCTTATCCCCAATTTCATCTAAATACTATAATCCATCGTACAATGGTGACAAAAATAATAAATATGGTTTCGCACCGCCTACCAGCACAATGGGCGAGCCGCGTGTGTTTCAATATTTTTGTATTGAAGCCATTAATAGGGGCGAAAACTGGGATAAAACAAACGCGCTATTGATATGAGCACGCACGTCAGGGTGGCTTTACATTGCCTTGGCTTTTTGGATTTATCTGTCTTTTGTATTAGCTCGTTCGTTATATTTTGAATGTTTATGGTTCAACAATTTAAACTTGACCAATGACTTGCGTTATTCAAAGTCTAAGTTAGCTGAGTATATAACTGTGATATAAGTGTAAAAGCGAAACAATCTCGCTTAGCATCATTGTTATACTAATATTTAGTACTAATCCAATACAAATTAGATAATGTAACACGTTTTTTACCTAGATCTTTTATACTTAAATTTGTCATAGAATTTGCATAAATTAATATTATATATTACAAACTATGAATGCTTTAAACCTTACTGAGAATGTTTTCAAAGTACCATAACAGTCAATGAAGGTGTTAATTTATACTAAAATTATGCACAATGTCTAGATAATGTGGGCGATTTTAATATTAAAATCTATTGATGGCTTTGGTGAGACCGTAACATTTATGTATTAATTCATATTTTTATTAAATACAATTACAGATGACACATTCTTGATCTTTATACCATATATTGGTATACATTTAATTATTAATTTTTATATTTATTATAATTATATATATATTAATTAAATTATTTATTCTTATCCTACTTCTATAAACGTTCGTGATTCATGCAACAACTGATACCGCTTAGACTTTTTAGTTTTTAGTTTGAACCATATTTGTTATTGTTAAGTAGTTTTCGCACTTCATGCACTCTCCCTTCATTACTTTTTTATTTTCCTTGTTGGGTTGCCTGGAAGAGATCGCTGATTAGCGATAAGGCCGCCCGTTGCACTCCATTTAGCTTAAGTTATTATATGTATCCTATTGTTTATTGCAACGAAGTGTTAATAAATAAATAAATAAATTTAAAATTACTTTAATACTTTCGTAGATATGTTTTTCGGCATGTTGCTACGCCGTAGCACGCCGACACGCGTTGAATTCTCTAAACCACTAGATTTTTAGACTATTTATTGCTTACAATTTTCTAGATCTATTTATTCTGCCAACAGTATAATCTTAAAGTTTATTATAATACTCAAGTATATTAGCCCTGATTGTAGCTTTATTCAATTCATTAAAAAATAATATACGTAAAAGTATGATAGTTTCTACTGTGTATTTAAAAAACAGGTAATAAACGTATTTGTTAATAATATTTGTACGAAATAAACTTTATATACTTCTTACACTTATTTAATCAAGTCTTAATACTTATTTATCTTTAAGCATAAAGTAGTTTCATAAACCGTGTAAATTTTAAGAATTAACATGTTTTTATACCATCTACAAAAGAGTGTAAACATAAAATAGGTCTATAACGGTAACGGTAACGGTCAGCCATAAATCACTAGTTTTTTTTTACTGGATTGTAATTAGAACTTTAGATTTATTAAATAGCCAACTTCTTCCTTCAAAAATATAGAGTTTAAGTTGTAACAAAAAAACCAACTTCAAATTGTAACTCTAAAACTACTAAACAGATTTTAATGAAATTTAAATGGGAGCACACCAGCTTTCCATCGAAAAAAGAAACATCGAAATCGGTTCACAGTCGAAAGTTCTGAGGTGAAGTGTGTAAGTGAAGTCCCGTGTCCCCTAGTGGGGTATGGGGCAAATGCATTTCACATCTGTTTCACTGATCGATTTTTTTCTTTTTAGGGGCAAGTAGGTGATCAGCCTTCTATGTCCTGCCAGACCGAGTTTTTTTTTTATCTCCGCCGGGAATTGAACCAAGGACCTCTTGGTTGTAACGCTTACGCGCTTACCACTAGACCAAGGAGGCGGTCAAAGTTCTGAGGTAACAAACATAAAAAACGTAGCGTCGAATCGAATACCTCGTCCTTTTTTGAAGTCAGTAAAAAAGTACCATTATATTTAAATGTATGTAAATAATTAAAATACAAAAAACAAAGTTCGTAAAGTGTTACTGCTTTAAATTAAACATGTTCCCGTGGTCAAAAAATATAATGAACAAAACGAAAACAGAAGTCCCATTAAGTAGCAACGCCTCACGCCTAATCTTCTAACAAAGCGGACGTTTTGGCGCGAAATAATGAAGCACACGTGCGGGGACGGTCCCATGGCCCGCGCGGGGACAATGGTCGCGTGCCGATTGCTATCGGTAGTGTGAAACAAACGAATAAGATAAATCGCCACGATGCCTGCTATCGATGCGAATATGCAAATTTATCGCTATTTGATTGCTTTTATTGTCTTTGTTTGGAATTCATTAAATCGCCGACAAAACACGCGTTTTAATCCCAATTAATTATAAAAATTAATATGACGCTTTCACACTTAAAGACAAACTTCACAAACCACGCTTTGACTTTGACGAGAGGAAACTAACGTAACTTTTTACCTACATTAATTGTCTGCCTTTGTGCTTATTTTGAACCAAGTTGTAGTAATCTTTTTGAATCAGAGAGAGAGAGTAGTTTTTGGCATTCAACGAGTATTTTGAAAAGGTTAACGCAGAGTTGCGACTCGCAATACAACGTTAGTATAAAAATTGAGAAGTGACGGGCTGACGGAATAGGAAATAATGTGTAAATAGGTACCTAGTAATATTTTTTATAGACAAAAAATAAATTTTAAATAAATTTAATAAAACGATTTAGTCACTAATGGTATATATTTGTGCTTTTTCTGTCCTAAGCCATATTTGTACGTCCCCTAACAATAAAGTAAAACAAGGTTTTCAACAATAGTGCGTCATATCATTTGTTAAACGTCCCTTTGACTATTATTTTATGAATGATGGCAGGGCAGCCGATATGGCCATGACGTTATATTTTACAATGCAATTCATTGTTTTTATGATATCCTTAACCTTAATCTCCTGCTACTTAATTCATGAAACATTGACTCTATGTTTCAAACAAAAAGTGATGATTTTGATGAAATATGTAGATGAAATTAAAATCATATTGCTTTTCTAACTGCAGCAGTCAAAACATGTCGTGAGAGAACAAATTATTCAAAAATTTACGACTAACCAAAGCCTATGTTTTAAAAACACAAATAGGTATATTTGTTTTAATTTAGTTTCAAGATATGTCATTTCGTAAATCTAACATTTTGAGTACAGATTATATATGACTTGAAATGCGGGCGGATAATAATAAAAGATAAATAAATATGTGATAAATTACTTCATTGTATACATAATTTTTGTCAGGACTTGCTGTTTTTAAAAATGGATGCCTCTATCGAAAAAATCAATAGTGTTATTGTTGTCTTATTAAACTTTTTTCTAGAAACCTTAAAATATGTATCGTCTTTAATAAATGCATTTGCTACAGTAATTCACAGACAAGTACTTGTTGTTTTTTTTCACTTCATTTGTCAAACGCATATATAACAGTGTCACATTATGGTTCATAAACCAAAATTAAAAGTTCTCGATACATTGCACTCGCACAATAAAACCATCTCGCTTACTAACTACGCAACATTAAGGTGTCATTAGTCAAATGACGTCGCGTTATTATATACATCCTTAATAAAACTACGACGATATTCTATTTTGAATCTTATTTCTATTACATTTAAGTATAGTTTTTAAAGTTTTATTGTGTCAGTTAAGATGTTACAAGATGAAATGGTAGTGATAAAAAATCTTTATGAATGGGGTTGTCGTGTGACTGTGCCCTGTTACAATAAATTATTTCGGTAATTTTGCGAATTGTTTTATGATATCATACTGTTTATCTGCGCTCTTTGTTATTGGACTAAAGGACAGACGGCGTGACTAAATAATAGCTCTCGTACTTACAATTTAAATTTCAACTAACCTTTGCATTGCAAACTTTTTTCGCTAAGGAAATGACATTCTAACTTTCAGCGTACACATTTTAGCAACATCCGTCAGTTTTTCCCCTTGAAAAAGAATTTCATGCTTCGCAGTGAACACGTCCGAGATCAATATAAACAATAAACATAAAATCAAACCAAACCACCATCATCTCTTACGTAGGATATCAAAAAAAAGTATTATTAGAATTATTTCATATTGGGCGTCACAATCGTTTGATAAATATACAAAAAACATAATATACATTGCAAACATCCTTCTTCTTTGAGGTCGGTTGAAAAGAACTTTATTAGTTAATCCCAAGTTTCCCAAGTAATCAATGCTAAGCAAGGAACTAAATGAGCTCTAGTAAAAAGCAATAAAATCACCCTAACAGATTAACTGTCCCGATGCTGGGTCTAGGAGACCCGCCACGCAACGGGGCGCCATTGTGCTAGTTTATTGTGAACCCCTGGGGTCCCACAATTATTGGTAACTTGGCTCAATGTCACTTAATGTGTCATCATCGTTTCTGCTAATTTTGCCTCATTTCGGGTATTTAAGGATTGATTAAAGATTCCCTTTCATTAGCTATTTATACTAAAATTGTAAATAAAATGGATTTGTAGTTTGTACTGTTCAAAAACTACAAAAAAATAAATAATATTTTATTAAATAATAATGAATTTTATAAAAATTTGAGTGCAGTAATAAATTGGCCACTGAGGCACAACTAAATGTTGCCTCAGGCCACAATTACTTATAGCCCCTTGATGCATTACGATCGTTGAAGTGGTTTTAAACAGTTTGAAGTTTTTTGCTTCAATTCAAATTATTATATTTTAAGTAACGTTTACAGAATATATTTTGACACCATATTTTAGTACCAAAGTTGTTTATAATTGTATAACTTATACTAAAATTTCGCCGTGACATCAAAGAGCAGAGTGGCGCAGTGGAAGCGTGCTGGGCCCATAACCCAGAGGTCCGTGGATCGAAACCACGCTCTGCTAGTACCTTTTATAATTTTATTTTAAATTATTTATTGAAAATTTTGTAAGTTCCAAACGTACAAATTTTTAATGAACATAAAAATTCTAAAAATTCTATTCGAATAATGTACACATTGGAATTTTTGTTTGACAGACATCTATTGTTACATTGTCAGATTATTATTGATTAAATATTAATTCTATTTTTATTTTTTTTGCTTATAAATGTATTGCCATCAATGTGATGCCGGAAATTTTGTAATTACATAGGTAACAAAGTAGCTTAAGCATATTTATTTATTTTGAACTCAATAACAAAATTAAATAAAATTTGGGTAACTTAATAGCTCAAAGCATTATCAATTAGTCATCCATGTAAGCCAGAGAGAATGGAAATTAGTAAAACTTAAAAATATTTTGGCAAACATTGGATGATGGGGATATTATAGTAGAAAAAGATAGTTTTTTCGTGACGACGTACAAATAAGCTTTATTATAAAGCACTTATATTAGTTAGGACTAGTTATTTTAGCTTATTTTGAATGTTTTTAAACAAAATATTGAAAACGTGAAAGTAAACATTACACTCATCTCAAAGTAGAAACATCTGAAAGTTGTATTTTTAAGCAGAGAACGCTTCTAGCCAAATACTGTCCCTCGTCAGCCGACTGTGAAACTGTTCAGTTTTCTGTGTAAACAAACCGACAAACAAACAACAACCGTTTGTTTTATCATGGGATAATGATCACTTACTGCACATGTCGATTCTGAAAATAGCTTTTATTTTTTTCCCAATTAAAATAAATAATCAACAATAAAGTACTTACCTTCAGTTTTAATATCGTTAAAATGTAAATGTTTGTATTGGCTTTTCTTATCAACTGACGATGTATTTACCAGCCAAAATAAATAAGTATATTTTGAATTTGCAATTTTTAAAAAAATTTTTCACCAAGCAAATGTAACACATATTTATTTTTTAAATGTAAGATTCAGCTATTTTTAAGAACTATGTCAGTTACATTACGTACATTGCACCCTCGCGTCATCATTATTATGTAGATTCCAATTTAAAACCACTTGTTATCTAGTTAGAGACGAAAAATAGCTAACTACGGACCCCAAACTGGCCTGAGGCTGCCAACTAGCTGTGAGTAATCGATGACAATCGACAAACGAACCAGCCGACTGTCAAATTTTAGACTTCAGTGTTGCAAAATTTACGTTCTGTTGCTGCTGAATAAAAAGAAATGAAAAACAGACTCTATGGCGTAGTTTTTTAGAGTAATAGCCGATGTGGGGATAGTAAAATACAATGGTTGTTGGTTTTCTAGGTGCGTAATGGGGCTCTTGTTATGTTAATCGTTGCCCGAGGTACCCCGAGGCTCGTGGTAGGGGATGTCTTATGTCATATTCGATTGCTATTCGATTCTACAAGTATCGATTGTGACTAACTTTAGTGAGTGCACTTATCCTTTAGAGCTATTATAAAACAGTAGTTTTATTAAGTTTGGAAAGAATTTTCGTGAGAAAATGGGATATAATTTTAGTACAGAAAATACCTGCTCTTTTTCAATTGTATGTCGTCGCGGGTCGCCTAAATATGGTCAGCGAAATGTTCTATACAAGATCCTGTCTAGTTTTACTACTAAAACTATAGTTGGACATAAAGAATTAACTTTCGATCATAATCTATAGCGTTTTAAAAATAGTTAATGCATTGAATCCAGTAGATTTATATTTATTTATATCTAGCAAAATCTACAACGCGTTTATTTTGAATTTAAGAAACAAATAATATTCTAAATTTAAATAAGAAATTATAACTTGTAGTTTATTTTAAGCAATAAATAGACATTGAAGGGTATGGTAATGAGATGTAATTACATCTACGCGGCGGGCGCTCTTCATTAGTCCACATTTAATGTCAACGTCGAATCAAAAGTCAACTAATATAAAATAATATTTATTCCGTTGATATTCAAATAATATGTATAGTGCCAAGCATTATGGTTCTACTATCCCTGTGGCTGAGTTGTTCACGATGTTTATTTCACATTAAATCTATGGCTTATGTGGGATCGTAGGTTCAATTCCTGGGGAGAAAGCGACTTGCGGTCGAAAGCACGGATCACTTAATTGAGCCATGTACTAGTTGTTGCGTTGCATTAACTTTCTTAAGGTAAAAGGCTATAATTATCTATCACTTTTAATGTTCTTCAAGTAGGTTTAGGGAGGATTATTACCATTAAATAGTTATTGTAAATACCTTTTGTTTCAATGATTCAAATAAAGTCCTTCATAAATAAATATAATTTGGAGACAAACGCATAAAATATCATAAATATTAGTGCAAGTTATAGTTACTATGGCACGAATAATTATGTTGATAATATTATTAGAACGTGACTTTACTGATAAGACGTATTTGATAAGCGCAAGGTTAGTTTCTTATCGGTAATAGATTGAGACGGTAATTCTATTACAATATTACAATAGTGAGATGTTAACATTTAACGGTTGAATCAATGATACGAGTTTAATTAATTTAGCCAAACATTTTGTGGGATCTCTAAAAATTGTTTGGTTTATGAGTAAAGTAATAAAGACTGTATTCCTATTTCTTACGAAGGATGTTAAGGGTCGTTAGGTACATTTTGCAATTTATATCATATAAATCATGAAAATTATCTAATACATTGTGCTTGATACGTAATATTCTGTATAAATAATATTTATATGGGTGCTAAATCACCCTGATTATTTTTCAGCTCAACTTAAATAAACCGTTATTTTTTCTCATTGATGTTGTATGGTATTACTAAATATTATATTATAGTATATATATCTTTACCTAGTCAATATTCTAAACTAGAGCACAATATGTCTCGTTTCTCATGATGCATACCAGTCGCTGAAATCACCTACTATGTACAATTTTATCATTAACAATTTATATATTAACCTGACTATTGCTATTAAAACTGGTACAGTTAAATAATACATAAATATAAAATAATCGGGCTTGCAATCCTTTTCATTAGTTTTCTAGCTAAATATCAATAACTTTTAATGTAGTGAATTTTACTAGGTTATTGACTAAATCAATAAAGGCAAATTTTCATTACACTAAAATACTACTACTCTTACTATAAATACTCCTACTGTTCTTAGTAGGTAGGTAGGAGTAAACCTTGATTTATTGCGGCCTTTTATCTACTAAATACATAATATAGTTTGCCAACCAAAGCCTAGGATAAAAAACCAATAAAAACGTTTACTCCATACTTACTTAGACCGGTATCGCTGTCTCGTTCTGCTAACCTGTCTCTTTCTTTGACAGTTCGTGACGTCACGCCATGTACAAAATAACGTTGTCACAGAGTAATTATTGATTGTATTCACAAATTAATTTTCTCTTTCGCGTTTTCTTGTACGGGTTTTTAAAAGAGGCTGCGTATTGCCTGAAAGCCGTAGAGATACTGCGCACTGTCGGCTAAATTTTCAATTCAAACAAGGCTCTATAAGGGTAGTGACGCTCCTGAATTAACATATCGCCGTAATAAAGCTGATTTAAATTCGGTGGACGTTTTACAATGAATCTTTTGTTTGCAAACTTGGCTATTTTAAAAACATTAGGTATATACAAAACAATTGTTGGTATGTATTGCAATATTATGTTTCAAAGTGATAGAAGTGTCAATGTAAATTGTTGGAGCGACAAAAAATTCATTAAATTAGATGGATTGAAGATTAATGTAAGACATAAGAGTATGTCAATTTTATCTTATTCTTAGATAATAAATTTTAATATAAATCTAAGAAGTTTAGGATACGTGATAAAATTGGCAAAGCAACAAATAAAGAATATTGTGATTTAAAATCGATAAAAACTGGTTTATGTACAATTATTCTACATATGCCCATATGTTATAGATTAATTGCTTGTTTTTTATAATATTTATGACTTATTCATAGAACTGTAATAAATTATCTATACTTCTGTAAAATATGTAGTACTTGTTGTTTATTACCTTTAAGGTTATTTGTTTCCAATTAGTGTTAAAAAAACCTGTAGGTACAGAATAACTTCAAGATCTCACTAATACACAATGACGACTGGAACCTTCAGTTCTCTTTTAAGATCCCGTCAATCTCTATAGGAAAATTCATCGTTTTGAGGCTCTAATAGGATATGAGTTAGGATTCTAGGTTGTTATATTATATAATAGCACTGCGCCGCGGTTTTACTCACGCCTATTAAATATATAAATATTATAAATCACAATAAAATATAGCTTATGTTAATCTGGGATAATGTAGGATTCTAATGGTGAAATAATTTTACAAATTTGTCTAAGAGTTTCAGACCCTATTGAATTCAAACAAACAAACAAAAATTTCTTTTTTATACTATTAGTTTAAAAAAAGCGCCTTCTTAGCCAAATGGTTTAGGTTCCCTGGAAAAAAAAAATTGGCTGATGACCTAGGTACTTGTATGTAAAGAATATTATCAGTAAGACATTTCTGCATCTGTTTCACACTCCACTATAGTTTTATTGGATTTTACTTTTATACTATACACGCTTATGCGTGTATAGTATAAAAGAAAAAGTTATGTGGAATATCCGTCTGGTTTTTTGACCTCTTATCTCACTTTTTTCATGCTTTCATATAGTTAAAATATTATGACACAAATTTTAGAAAAATATTAATTGCTATCTATTTATTTATCTTTACGTAATAGCCGATAAAACCAAAAAGTAATCAAAATGTAATCTCAGATTTTTTGGCGAAATTCCCCAGCACTAAATGAAAGGCAGATCAATAAAAGCCGATATAAGGATATCTGCGCACAACATACAAGGATAGTGGAGCGATGTCTGCCCATAATATTCTTTAGGGTGCATCTCATTTACCGTAAGAACCTGCCTTTGTCAACAGTCGGGGTGGAAAAATCGATACTAGCCACAAACGGCCTCCGATCAACGCTATCTTGTCTTACTTAATTCTATTTAAATTGCAGTTTTAAATTTGAGTCAGTTTTTATTTGAAACTTTAAAATAGACCTAATGATTAGGTATTTTTTGCTCTATTTTCCTTAGTCGCCTAAGATAAACTCATGAAGAGCTTAAGTTCCAAATATATATATATGCGAATATGGGGTTATATAATTGTTACGTTGTACCTAACTACTCAAATTGATTAAATAAAAATAATAATAATATTACAAATTATCAATGGTAGCCAGTCGTGGGTAGGTAAATGGCTTAAGTAAAAAATTTAAATAAATTTTATAAATTATTCGTTCATTGACATTTCAATGCGATTGTTACTTAATGATCCATGGTGCAAAAGCTTGAAAAATCAATGTTTCTCAGATTACCTTTACCTATGTACATATAAATACACGCTACAGGTTACGCTGGTAGATACATTTCATTCGTTTTAAACCTTCCAATAATGATTACCCCTAACTGCTTTCACATGACCGAATCCCACACTTTTTAATCGGACTTTAACACCCCGTATTTGCAATGACGTGTGTGTTTATCTTTATTTATTTACGTGTTAGCGAATACATTGCTATAATGCATCTCTTTGATCCGGATGCAAATCAGCTGTCCCTCGGCATGCAAATACCCAACGAAAACAAGGGCTATAAGGCTCTTAACTACATTAATATTTTAAATATAATAGATAAAAAATATTCAAATCGCAGCTCTTACGGGTAAGCCGTTGAGTTCGCGGATCTGAGGAAATTCTTTAAGTGTTTTCTTTGTATTTTATCGTGTTTTAGTTGTATTTTTAAGTGGCTATTCCTTGTATTCGTGTATTTCCGAACACGGTTTTAAATCCAGTTAGTGTTTAATATGTTTAAATATTACTTATTTAAAACCTGCAAATCAATTGCAATTTTAACAGTTTTTTGTGTCTATGCAGATTAAAATATTTTATGATTTATTTTTCGTACCAGTTGAAAGGTACCTTTGCAAAGGTAGTATCCATGCAGCCTCAATTATTAACTATTAAAATTCTCAGTCTAAAAAATAATTTTTAAATATGAAAAACGATTATGACTGATTGATTAGCTTAGAGGAAACATTTCTGTTAATGTAACATTTCTATTCTAACGTTTTCATTTATTTAAATGCACTAATTAACTATTTCTGGATTTTTTAACCATAATCCTTGTATTAAATAGTTTTACTAAGTCATTAATAAACATGTTAATAAAAAAAAATCATTTTAATTTTATTTAAAATCATCTCGAATTGTAAAATCCGCCCGTCAATTTTGCCTGTAACCGATTAAAATCTATTAGTGCGAGGGGAGACTGCATTAATATTCCCATCACGCACGATTTCTATACGTTAACGTGTAATCTTTTTATCGTTTCGTCTCGTCACGCCGCGCGGCGTCACTCGTGTTTAACACAAAGGACCCAGGCGTGACGTCATAAGTCCCAGTGACCTCTATGTGGAAGATTTCATCCCGAACAGCGCTCGTTATTCGTATATTTATGTTTACTATGATAGATATTAAGTAAGACATTAAACTTGAAACCAAAGTCTTAGTAATACCAACATAATACAAAATATTCTTATACTTGCAAACAATCGTATAAGCATCATGTACATGATCGTTTATTAACGTTTGTTTGCAAATGCGATCTTTAAAACATTACCCTAGTTTCTTTTCTAACCGACCTTCAAAAAATCAAAAAGGAGGTTATCAATTCGACGTGTATTTTTTTCTCCATAGTAAATTATTTAAAATAGACGCAGTGGTTAAGGTTATAGCGTTATGACTTCAAATACATAAAGCTGTGGGTAGCTTAGGTATCTACACATAGTAATAAAGACTACAATTTAAAAAAAATATGATAAATTGTGGTGATGCCATTTTTGGAAGGTTTTTTTAAACATTTGAAAAGTTATTTCATTATATATCAATTTTCGGATTGAATAAATACCTCTATAATTACAAAAGCTATAAGCGACATTGAATGTATAAGCCACAGGATGTAGGATAAGACGCAGGAACTTGTTATATACGGTACATACTCAGATACGTGTCTTTATAACCTACGATGTTTTCATTTAGCTATGTTAATAACCTAAAATATTTGTCACTATATATTTAAGTTTCTTTCCAAAAAGCCAATAACGAAATATATGAAAACATTTTATCAACAAATATTTTTTCGAGAGGAAGCAAATTAATAAATATTTAAATCGACCTCATCGTTCTCATGTAACCCGATTTTATTTATTGTAATTGATTTTTCTAAAGCGATACAGAGTTCACGGTGTCAGCTTGTATAAATAATTTTGCTGATATATCGTGTGGTGTGAACGTCACAGTTCGTGTCTTTGGAGCACAACTTAGATCCCAAACTCGATTAGACTTCTCAGTTTGACGCGTCTTCTACCTACAATATATATTAGATCGCTTCAATTGTCAATACCAAGGATATTGAACAAGACATAACATAAACATAATTCTATAACAATTGACGTTTATTCAAGCTAATATTCCTTTTAATAAAAAGATATGTACATTTTTACACAAAATACGTTGTGTTTTACTTAAAGGCATTATTTCAATAAGGATTATATTATTTGAAGAATCATTTGCTGGGGATCTCAATGTTAATGAAATCTATAGTTTTCATGTTATTTGATCATTCTATAAAAATACAGCTATAGCAAACGGCGATTTGCATAGAAAATTAGATTATAATCCTATAAATAAAAGCAGAGACAAACACATCCGTGTGTTTTGTTATCTATGAATGGTTATCACTTAACATCATATGTGTGTTTTGTCCTAAGTATTATAAGATATTTAATAACAAAAAGGGCTTAGAACGTAAAAACCCGTTTATAGGAAGAATATTAAAAATACTTTAACGACACACAATTAAAGGCGCTGAGACACTTTGTAATTGTTCACAATATTGGGATTTCTCACGGTAACCCTCAAATAAATCCATTTAGACAAAAGTCTCAATATTGGGGAGTAGCTCCGGTCAGCGGTCAACATAGATTGATAAGACGCCCTCCTAATCGACAAGTAATCGGCTGATAACAGCTTACAACTTATTTTCTTGCTGAGGGGATGACATTGATGACATAAGGATTTTAGGAAGTTATTCAGGTAAGCTTACATTTGTCGATCCGATCGAATCGATGAACGCCGGCTGCACGCACGAAAAAGTGTCACGTTCCGCCTGAGCCGAGCATGCAAGCGACCACCTCTATTTTCTAACAAATCGACGAAGAATAATTGCTGTTACAATAAAACTAATTAGATTCTTTTTTTAATTTATGAAAACTGGAGTTCTAGTAGGTATGGATACATTTAAAAATAATAATCTTTTATTCTTTTTTAAATTAATGTAACGGT
Organism: Aporia crataegi; assembly: GCA_912999735.1. NCBI lineage: Eukaryota > Metazoa > Arthropoda > Insecta > Lepidoptera > Pieridae > Aporia > Aporia crataegi. The sequence goes on from OU538742.1 coordinate 4,098,191, forward strand.
AAATGTGAGTGCACATTAGAAAACTTGTGAAGTCAATGGGCTAGTGATTTGCTCAACAAGTGTTAGGGATCTTCTTGTAATGTACTATATACTAGTTTCGCTGACCTAGCATAAAAGATAATAACGTGTGGAAAAGGATTTTTATTTCATTTTTAATATTATATCTTCTAAATAATGGAAAACAAATAGGTGGCCAGTCTTTCTTTTGTAGATAATATGGCTGACGGTAATGTACCAGGGAATGGGTATGCTCTTTTTTTAAAAGCCGCGCAAATACGTCTCAGAAAGGAATCCTTTGTTAAGAGTAATGTTTATAATAGTGACCTCTACTCACTAGACCGCCTCCTTGGTCTAGTAGTAAACGCGTAAGTGTTACAACTGAGAGGTCCTGGGTTCGATTCCCGGTGGAGATAAAAAAACTTTGTCTGGCAGGGCATAGAAGGCTGATCACCTACTTGCCCCTAAAAAAGAAAAAATAGATCAGTGAAGCAGATGTGAAATTCATCTGCCCCATACCCCACTAGGGGACACGGGACTTCACTTTTTATAATAGTGAAATATATAGTGCTTAATTTACTTTCATACAAAGCAGTTTAAATTTGTTGGTAAAATAAATGATTACTTTTAAATTATATAATAGAGACGGACAGACATGCGCTTGCTTTTAGTACATTAACATCAATATTAGGTAACTTAAAAATCCATCTCCATAGACGATTGACGCGCTGTGAAAAACTGTGATTCTTAAAAGGTGATCGTAATCTATGCTTAGTCACCCCGAACAAGTCCGGGTACAGTTTAAGAGAGCCTATAACCTCTATACTGTCACCTTTACTCGGAGCTTAAGCCGACCTTACATAAGGTTAGTTTTATTATTTGTTTTGATGACAGCTGCACTTGAAGGTTAAATAGAAGTTTGTAAGCATTTATATAGGTATAACTGCTTAATATTATAGTACAGCGAATTCTTATTAATATTTAACTCTAAAAATAATCTCTTTCATAGCTAATCAAATTCATAAAACATCTATAAAGCTTTTTTCATGATTTACCTACGCGTTTTTAAAATAATAGTTTTAACTTCAGAAGGATACAAATCCAGATGCATATTATATGAAATGAAACCTATAAGTTCATTTTTTTAACCCTCTCCTATTAAAATTCACGGTATAACATGTCGTTTTTGCGTAACCTTAAATTCCTAGTATTTTTATTCTCGCGTTAGAAATTAAGTAGCAGTGAACTTATCGGAGATCAAAATAGCCGGCAAATGACATTAGCGCGTAATTACGTGTGGCCAGTTCACGCGTTGCACCCAAATTGTCGGCAATTATGGACAAAAACGTTAATTTTGAATTTCACGGTGAATGCTGACCTGTCCTTATAATAGTTAGTACTTCCGGGTCAACTTTTTGACTTTCCATTATTATAATTTACGATGTCTATGGAATTCTACGTTAAAATCATATTCCCATATTTTATTTATGCATGATATAATTTTATGGGTTTATTGAATTTATTTCGAGGTATATGTTTATCGAGCAGTTTATGCATTTATTTTGTATTCAAAATACCAGTCGTAGTTGCTACGAGTCGTAGATTTTTCTACGATGCATAGCCTTAATGGTTTTCTGTATTTCTGTCCGAATATTCAATCCTTTATAGAGGCACCCCATCTATACAGATAAATAAAATTGGAGTGTCTGTTTGTAATATTAATATAATAGCTTTTTACTAAATGCATAAAGATGTGTACACGGTAGGTACATATACCAAAATAATTTTTTTTTTACAATTTTGGTCGGGCTGTCTATTTGTTCCGGCTAATCTCTGAAACGGCTGGACCAATTTTGACGGGATTTTGACTGGCAGATATCGAGGAGTAACTTGGGCACTTTATTTGAGAAATTAATGTAAATAAATAATAAAAAAATAACCATTCCACGCGGATGAAGTAAATAATACATATCTATAATTATTTTGCTGTTCGCTATTTACTTTGTTTCTTATTTACTTTGTTTATAGGCTATATAACATCACGTTATGACGAAATTAACGCGGTTGGCTCCGCGGGGCATAGCAAAACCAAACTGAAGTAAATAATAAAATTTCTAGTTCTACTTTTTAAATAGGGACATACCGGAATGTTATCATCATAATTTCATGTTTTATATAGATACTTGTTTACAGACGACTTGCAGATTTAAATACACGTGAAACATATGTAAGTACTATTATTTCGTGTCCTAGTTGTAGAATCGTTATTTCAGTTAATGACAGCATACACGGCGGTACATTAAAAGGGAACAATCGTGAAGTGCGGCACAAAAAGCGACACTTTTGTTTCTTTACGTGCGTTTTGTCGTCCTCGGCACGTGGTGTCGAATATATAATGTTTTATTATTAGCGGTTACGACTTCACGCGTTAGCTGCGTCCCTGCGCCTGCGCCGCTGATAGCGTCTTTGTTCTAAGAAGGCTTTATCTCTGTTTCTGTGGCCGATATTGTATCCCACTTATTCAATTGGAAACCGATACGATACATTGGCTCGAGGTTAAATCTTATCCTAGCTGACATGTAAGTGAAATTATAAATTTAGGTCTGAAATAAGTTTGATAAATTTTAAACGACTTCAAAAAAAAAAAAAATGCTTCTCAACTCTATTCATGTTCTGTTTTAAGTTTATATAATTCATCATATTCATTTAATAACCAATTTTGAAAAGTAATTGCGAGTGTATGTATCTGTCGGAAACCAATTTAAAAAACTACCTTCAGCAATAAAAAAAACATACACATCTAATTGATAACCTCCATTTGGTTGTTTGAAGGTCAGCCATAAAAAGGTTTGAAGTTTTTAATTTGGAGAGATAACGTTTTCATGTCTCACTTACTAGTATATTTTCATAAATATTGTAAGTAGTGAATTGTTGAAACATAAAATAACTTACCTTTAAAAGATAGTCAAAGTCCCTCAGAACAAATGCACAATTAATTTAACGCGTAACAAAAGCGTGAAATAATTTAAAATCGTTATGATTACGTGCAGTTTTCGATTGCGGAGATTAGTCGGCATCAATCATTGTGGATGGCAAGCGGAGCGCGGCGCAAATCATAGTCCTGCCGCCTCACAGTGACACCCAAATCCCGCTGCTTATATTATAACGTTTTCATGTCTCACTTACTAGTATATTTTCATAAATATTGTAAGTAGTGAATTGTTGAAACATAAAATAACTTACCTTTAAAAGATCGTCAAAGTCCCACAGAACAAATGCACAATTAATTTAACGCGTAACAAAAGCGTGAAATAATTTAAAATCGTTATGATTACGTGCAGTTTTCGATTGTGGAGATTAGTCGGCATCAATCATTGTGGATGGCAAGCGGAGCGCGGCGCAAATCATAGTCCTGCCGCCTCACAGTGACACCCACATCCCGCTGCTTTTCAATTCTCGCAGAGATTAACTGTTAAACAGATATAACACAAAAATTGATTGTCTGTAAACGGTGTCGGTTTACGGATGATAAATTTACGTGATGACGTTATCACGTAGTAGGTATATAAGAAAACATTGATGAAAAATTGCATACTTTTATGAATTAAATTGAATTATTATCACTGAATTATAATTATTTTGTATAATACAAATTGTGCCCCACGCTTGAAAATAAAATAAGAAAGAAACGATTTTTATTATAAAATCATACAATTTATCTGTTTATAAATTTGATAAATTTGTTTATATTTTGAAAAGAAAAACATGAGTTAATAAAATGACATAATATTTACTGTTAAATTTGTTATATAAGCAAGTATTATAAGCACAAATCTTTGTTTTTTTTTGCTAATCTAAAATAAACGGAAAGAACACCGATTAGTTTTCGCTGGAATCTTAATAGAAAAGAATTTTCTATTAAGATTCCAGCTATTTTTATAATAAAAGAAAAAATATTTCAAGAATATGCATAGACCGTACATTAATTTTGTTAATACATTGTCTGTGTGATAATCTTTGTCTGCGCCGGCGCAGGTCCGTGGTGGGAGACGCGACGACAATGCACAGGAAGTGTCGACTAAATCCAATTACACACTCACACTCACAACTAATTTTGATACGTCACTATTGTTTCGATGGCTGGATTGATTTGAATATATTATAATATATAAAATCTATATACAATAAATGAAACGTGTGTCATTTTTATTTTATTTATAAAATAAAAATATTAAGGTGTGATGTGCGTTCTCTAGCAAATAAACTGTATTTGTTTATATTATTTAAACCAAAAGTCTCCAATTTTATTGAATTTCGTAAATAAACCTTCTCATACTTGAATAGTAGTACTATTCTATCTATTTATATCTCTATCTTCTCAAGATGCAGATTGTACACTTAAAATTTATATCACAAAGGCGATTTATAGAATGTGTATTGAACTGAAAGGCTTGGAAGCGATTAACGGATCCACACCCAACAAAGGAATATTGTCATATTACGTTCGCGACATATATTTCACATTTCACCCACATGTTGACGCAATTGCAATAGTGTTCTTGGAAGACAGCGGGCGCGCCTTATCGCGGCTGTAAATCAATATATGATTACAAATTTAATGCTACTGTTGGACTATAAATCAGGTATTTTAAATTACGAGCCGCGAGCAATGGGCACCGGGCCCCCTAGTGGCGCGTTCTGTCCACAGATGTCGTGTAGGTGGCAGGGCTGGCTATTTTTGCAATACTAGCTGACACTACAACTCTCCGACCGCTTATTGCACGATAATGTGAGAAATATCACACTTTTTGTTGACCTTAAGCTTTCCACTAATCAATATTAATATACTCATACCACAGAACCAATTAGTCCGAACATTGGTATAAATGTTTGTAACCTTTTCACAAAATGTTTATGTTACTTGAAAAAATTTTCTGACCTTCACGAAAGGCAAAGGACAAGACTTTTTCATAAATATATTAAATAGAATTAAAATTAGAAAATATTATATTAGTGCCTCTTTTTTGAAGTATATATGTGAGCAAATCGAATTTTACTGCGATTAATATTGTATTATACGTATTTTGTATACATTTATCGCATGTATTCGCTTGTATAGCGACTAGTGCTAGTAGGTACTAGGTCACTATGGGATTGACGCCTTCAGTTGGTAATAATAATATATCGAAAATTAGATAATAATCTTATGGTTGACGTAGAGAAGTTAGGCAAACTGTATTGGAACTGTATTAAAGATTACCTACCGTGGTTATCTTGCGATTGCATAATTGAATACTTCTAATTTTCATATGTGAATGAAACAGCAATTCCCTGCAGCGGTGCATGTCATTGAGTTGTCGTACCCGCTCGTAAAGATGCCTGCAAAATTTTACAATCATATTTATTTACCACCCACCAAAGGCAAACCCTCCAGGCTTATAGATTCTAGACATTTAAAATAATAGAGGAGTTGAATTATTACTAAGCTATTGAATTCTTTTAACAGTTAACATCAGTAGTAAAGTAGGCACTTAATCTTAAGCCAATAAAGCAATCTCTTGTGGTGGTAAAGTTAATGACGGAATTATAATCCTGTCCTACTTATGTCTACTTTTCTTGAATGGCGATAATGGATGATATTTAAAGCTTTAATGGCTTAATTTATCAAAGTAACACATACAATAACATATTATATATTAAAGGTGTATACCTATATAATTATTATATTATATTGCCTAGTGCGGCCAAAAATAAATTTGTCTATTTTACTAATCAGATTAATTAAATATGGTGAATGATCAGCTGCCTATACCTTAATCCATAAAATGCAATAATAATATTCGAAAATAATTTATTAACAACATAATCAACAACAGCTTTCTTCACAGATATTATAAGATTTAAAGCTATCAATTGTTAAAAAGAGAATAGGTAACTTTGGCTCTTCAGCGTTCATCTTGAGCTTGATCGACACAGCATGTTATTAAATTATTGACAACATTTGTGATTAATCTTGACGTGATTTTGAAAGTTAATCCAAAAGAAAGTCGATGAATTATTTCAGGTAATTGCAGGCAATTTCACTACCAAACGATTGCAGTTTTGATTTATCACAACAATTTTTTTCATATTCTTCGACGTAATTTAAATTTAGACTGTGACTACCTAAGTACCTCTTTTTTACACATTTTCTTATTACCTCAATATCGTATATTTAAGTAGAACTTAGTTGTATTTAAGTCAAAACTTTTTGTAAATATTGAATCGTAATTAATAGTGAGAGACCTATTGTGTGAATTCCTGTAACCCACTTCACTGATAATTTTCTTTATAAGTAGATAGGTGATCAGCCGTTAATGCCTACCTAACAGAAACATTAATTTTTTCCCCGTGATTCGAAATCAGGACCGCCACTGCAGATGCATAAACCATTTAGCCACAGAGGCGGTTGAGAAACCATTTGCTTAGTAGGTACTGTTACTCTCACCTGATGCGACACAAAAGTGGGATGCCATAAGTTTGACTTGTGTATATTTTTATCTGTTGCATTGCCACTTTGTTTTTATTTAAAAACTAATGTAATTGACATGAAGTTTACCTAAAATTTATGAAGTTCTGTTCATCCATTTATGAGGTGAGGTATAATTCTTATTTGGAATTAACAATCGGAGGTTTTTAAATTGTCTACAATTTCACTTTTTATTGCTCATATTACGTTTACTGTCAGAGTCATAATTTACTTAGTTTAGTGTAACATTGTATTTAATATTTTCTTTTTTTAGATATGGCTATATTTTATTCTAATAGTATTTGCTAGCTTACAGTATGTATTAAACAAAATTTTAAAATACTTTACATATGAAAGTAAGATTTTATGAATAAACAAAAACAAAGCTTGTTTGCTTATCACTCGACAGTTTTAAAGAGCTTTGAAGTATATTCCGATTCCATAAGAACAGAGACAAACATTACACACTAATGACTTAGCGAAACCGAACTCCTTCCAAAATTAAACAATGTAAAAAAGCGGGCAAACGATCGATCAACCGGCTACAAACAAAACACAGAAAAAACCACGTGAAAGGATGTATGGAACAAATTAAAAGCGCAGCATGAGGTGTTCAGCTCGGCCACAAGCACGGCTTAGGGCGAATATTAAAGCTGTCAGTTTTGTGTAATTTGAAGGCTCGTTTTCGAGTTATAAGTTATGTTATTGAATGTTTTGTGGGTCCCGTCGCGAGAACAATTTGAATAGGGCTGTCTAGTGCCAACCCTATTAAAATCATTCTCAGTACTGTCACAGATACAATAGATATAATCCGCAATTATGGCATTTTGTTTAGTTACTATTATATTTTAAATATTATAAACTAAAATAAAAAGTCAAAATTATTTTATTATTTTAATTAAAAAACGTAGTTTCTAAGCGCATTATTTGAATTTACACAAAAGCTTCAAGGTAAATATTATAATTAACTAAAAGATAAAGTTTACATATCTGAGTTTTATTATCTTTAAATCCCATGTTTCCAATGGAATATTGGGCAAAAGTATATAGCAATAAATATTTTTATGAGATATTATATAACCATTAGAATTTTGAAAAATGAAACTTATTGCGACCACGGGGTTATATTCAAAGTACCTTGACTTAATAGTTAATACTTAATACCTTTTTATTTCATGTGCCATCCCTAAAGTAAAACTAACGATCTGTAAGTAAATATGGGTAAATAACGCTTGTTTCGATAATTGAAATGGTATTGATGCAATCAACGTCTCCTATGTCGTTCTGACCGCACCGTAAATACCTTAAACTAAGCTCCTTGGTGAGAAATCGATATTTTATTACCGTGTTTATCCAACAAATTGACTATAGATACTAAAAAACCATTTGAATTATCTGTCAACTCTCACACGTTTACTATCTACGACTCGGTCAAAGTTCACTGCGCTCAATTACATTAGCATTATATTGCGTTTCATTAATTCTAACTGCTTATAACGGTAACCTTTAAAAATCGTTTAAAATTGTGACTTGATGTTTTACACAAGCGCAACGCGCGCATCTGACCCTCGCGCCAAATTGATTGCAATTATGTCGGATAAAAGGTAATTTGGAGATTGCTTGGAAAGATGCGCCGTTAATGGTAACGTCAGGTGGACGCTCCAAGATGCACTCGAGGCAATGATACGACCACTTTTCATTACAATGGTAATAAAAAAGCGCTAGTCACGCACTAAATGCCTTCACAATGCGAGGCGTCGGCCCAAAGAAACAAACAAAAGTGATAAAAGCGCACAATCACGCACCCACAAAATTATTTTCGCCTTGTAACACGTGTCAAGTTTCAATTCTAACGTCGAAATTAACAGTGGGCGTAAACAGATTATTGATATTTTCTTAATAAAAAAGTAATCGATGATCGGATACTAAAAAAGTCCATTGTTAACAGTTTGAAGATGTTTTTCGAGCATCGGAAAAAATTGAAGTCCATCAATCAGAGCTTTATTGACTCGACAATGATGGCGATGCACAATCGCGATCTAGTCTCGATTCCACGAAGGCGACGTAATTTTTCACACGTGTAAAGAGCTTTATTGATCTCATTTTTAAAATAGATTATCTTTAAGATGCTTAAATTTATAGATGCTTAAATAAGGTTGCACAAACTCATAGGTAACATTCGATTAGTATCAAATAAAGTAGAAAACAATGATAATTAAATAGTTTAAACAATCATAAAAAGCTATAATAGAATATCGGCCTACATGATAGGTCAGTATCTTGCAGCACACAAAAAAGATCATGTTTCATTTTCAATGTCCTTTTATATTGGCTATTTTATTGTATTAAATTGCAACATTTTTAGCCACAAATGTGCCCTCCTGTTAATAATGCTATAATCATAGGTTTGACACCCCATCATACTATTTATAACGAAACCAAATTGATCGAAACTGAAATTCATTGTACATTGCTTAGTTGTCACTTAAGAAGAATACTCGAAATACATAGACGGGAGCAATGTATGGGCATCTAGCGATAAAACTTGTAATATCAAGACAAGGAATAGTGTGAACCTAGTTGAAAGTCGAGGAAGCTAACACGAGGATTGTGTGGGGAGAGCACTATAATTATAGCAAATGTTCCGTATTTGTGCTGACAATAAGATTGTTTCGGTTATTTCTGTGTCTAACTATTTACTCAAGGCGGAATTATGTGTCTTACCTACTGGTAAAGTTTATTCTTATAGACCTTTTTCATATATAATTATACAAGATTATAAGAAGAAACAGTGTCATTATTTAACAAAACCCAACAAGCGCTAATTTGACAGACCAGCTTCATTTTAAATGGAATATACCATTTTATATTCTAGCATATTAATTTTAATGGAAAAAACCCATTTAAATTCTTGCTGGCCTAACATAGTTATTGTACTATGCTTATCTTGACACGCAGAACATTGGCATTTACAATTTTAAACAAATATAAAGCCACTAAATGGTCGCTTATTCCATAACTAAATTATACTCGCGTTGTGAAACGAAAATAAATCAATCATCCCGTCTGTTGGGACTAAGTTAATAATCTCGGCATCGATGTGACAACGTTCATTGAGTATTTTTTCATTAAACAGGATCTACCTACGTGCAAGAGACAAAGGCATGTATTAGCATACCACGGGGAGGAGCGGGGTGTGGCCGAATTAATCACAGGACTCGTGCGCAGACGCAGAATCAACGTTGATATATCCCCTTTGTAATGACAGCTCTGATCAGAATATTCTTAGCTCGCAATATATGGAAGGTAATTTGTTTTCATACACAAAACATGTATACTTAATTATAAAATAACACCGCTTCACTAATCATTTTCTTTATAAGCCATATATCTGAACATTTTATTTATTACTCCAGATTTGAACCTCAAACCTCTAGAACAAAATGTTGTCTAGACAAACTGGTTAAGGTTTACAGACAATATGGACCATTTTTGTTTTTTGTTTTTTTTTTTTGTTGATGAATAAAGGAAAAAAAATCGTATTGAATGTCAGACTTATGAACCACTTAGCTATCAGGATATCATTATAAAATAAGTAAATTCCTTCCATCATGATTTTAGTTTAGAATGAAGGTGGCGCAGTATTGGAGACGTGATGAAAGGTAAGGAACGAATATTAATAAGGCGAGAAATATTTCTCTTGCAGAACGTTAAATAAAAATGTAAAATAATAAACCGACAATATAGCCAAAAATAGTAAAACGCGCCGATTAAATTAAATCACATAAGATATCTATAACATAACGAGATTCATATCCGTTATCATAATGGTAACGTAATATTTTAAACATTACACTTTTAATGCCATTGTAATTGGCTGCTAACACACATCAATCATTTTAATATTAAAACGATGTGTGCTTAATTACAAGCATGAATGAACACGACTTCATTCAGTTTAGAATTACGTACTACATGAACGGCTCATGAATGAAACAAGAAAAGCTGTTGGTACTTGGTACTAGTGTTAGGCCATTGTCAAAATAAATATTACAATCTAAACCTAATGTATAGGTGCTTAGAACATACCGATAAATCAATCGTCATTTAAATAATATAAACACTTGTTACAGGACTATCAACATAATATTTAAAGTCATAAAGACCATAACTCTATACAACTAGTTGTTGCAAGAAATGTTGACTCATCGTATGCAAGTGAAGATAAAGATGATGTCCGATACGTTACACAAGCCACAATGGATTCAAAAATTGGTTTGGGATTTGACGAAGGAGGTGTTGTTATGATTATGAACTTATGATACCAATACAATTTCTATAAATAAGCTTTTTTTGTATGTCCTTTATTTCCTTCATGGATGTCTCGATATATCGAAGTTAATCACATCGATGGGCTTGAAGAGTTTGATTTCAGAAATCGAGTGTGGACAATACATCGACTTGTGAGGCCTGTTTTTTGTGTTGGTAACAAAGATCGATGAAATAAATTGCATCAGATACGTCAATTTTACCATAATTTTGCACTCTTTAAGTTAAGTCTTATTATGAAACAAGAGAGCAGCTGGTTGGTAACATTCAGGTCAATTTTTTGGCATACGTTAAAAAATATGAGTATACTATGATTATAAAAGTAATGAAGGCTTCGTTTCGTGGCTGAATGTAGAGGATACATTTTGTGAGGTCGGCTGGGCGGAGCAATGTCGCGTCTCGAACAAAGACGTTTAATTGTCGGTTATCCGACAATAAATCCACGCAACCACTCATTACCGAACTTATCGAATCATTGTTAATTGAAATCGAAACTTTTGTTTTAATATCTACATGTGGGTGACGCAGGTGTGAAGTTTAAGAAATAGATATTAAACGCATCCAATTTTAAACGTATAAATTTTATAACATTTTTAGCGTGAAGTGATGTGCCTTTCATCTCATTTATTATTTCACTTTAAACTTCTAAGATACTTACATAAAGCTGTTTAGCTGGTGGTAATCAAAATATTTAAACAAGGAAATTCTAAACGACATTTAAAAATAGAATCCATAACTACCTGTTGATACGAACTAGGTATTCACTCAAAGACTCGCGTATAAAAGCTACATAAAAACAAATATATCGTTCCCACTTCGCGTTCGCGAATCGGACATTGATTTATAGGAGGTATATTTGATTCGATTGTATCATCAGAACGTCATAAATCCTCCCCCTACTTGTTACTTCCCCTTCGTATCGATATGTTGTGATCGTATTATGTCCACGTTTATACGATAACTAGATACGTATGATACACTCTCAAACTCCTTGTTTACGGAAACTCCGTGACTCTATTGGACGACTTGATTTTTATTTGAGCAAATTGGTACTTTTTATGATTCCAGTGACCTTCTCCTAATATTTAATTAAATTACGTCAAAAAGAGAACTTAATTGATCGCTGTTGATATTATTGGTACCAGGTACCTACAAAATGGAACTTGTGAACCTAGTATCAAAATTTAAACGTTAAATATACGTATAATAAGAAAGTGATCTACTATATTAAAAATGTCTTCTTGGTCTTGTCTTGACTTTGGTCTTGGAAATAAAAAATATGTAAAATTAAAGAAAAATACTAAACTATACCTTACATATAAGGTAGGTATGTACTTTAAATTTGAAACTACAAAGTACTTTCGTAATTTGGATCACTTTTAAATCTTTACTTCGATCAGTATCTCGTATTGAATAATATTGGGTCATCAATATCTGAAATAGATCGTAAATACACGTCAGAGCTGCTAAGGCGACATAAGTCAACGTCGGCCTCCCCATACAACTTGGCCGGAGTTTGCGACACCCTTGGCCAACCACATTTTTACGCGTCCAAACAAATTAATACGGACGTCTTGGGGCTCCTAGAGTTGTCAAATTAATTTCTTCCTGAAGACAATTTGTCTCGAGAGGGTAAAAAACTTCAATATCGATCGATCGTTTGCCCATTAGTTGGCGTAGTTCCCCAAAGATCCCCTCGCGATCTATTGTTAATTATACAAGAGAAATGGCCTTTTCGCTAGAAAAATTGCTGTTTTTGTTTCTTTGAGGAAATCGTAATACTTTTTAGAACTGTCAAATTTTGTCTGTAGTAAATGGATACAAAAATGTTAACTAATTTAATATAGTAATTGTGCAGATATTATATAGGTATTATATAAAACAAGATACAAATACAGTGCACACCTTATATCTATGCTTAAAATTTCACACTTGTCATAATCAACGAGAGGTCTTGTTCTTTTATTATTGATAAATACACGTTTGGCCTTAGTTTTTATTTTTGATTTCAAGCAGTCCGGTCTTCTTAGAGTTGCTAAAACGTTTTTATAGCTAATCAAATAAGTGGGGTGTCACGCACGAGTGTCCGCGCCGCGAACAAAATTAAAGTGCGCTTTTTAAGAACGCCAATCTCGTCGGTCACACTCGATAAAATAGCTTCGTGACAACTGAGTTTTTCCTGTCTGATGCCGTGTTAGGCTGAATATAGACATTAGGATAAAAGCCTTATCTCAATCCTTACTAATATTGTACACGCAAAAGTTTGTATGTATGGATGTTTGTTACTCTTTCATGCAAAAAATACTAAATGGACTTAAATAAAATTTGACACGCAAATAGAATATGCTCTGGATTAACATATAGGGTACTTTATATACAGGTAGTGTGTTCCTGTGGGATAATTTAGGGATACGAGTATATGCTATATAACGTCACGTTACGAAGAAATTATGATTTTTTGTAAATTACCTAATAATACCCGGTTTTAAAGATTTTATTATTGGTTAATTAGACACTATATTGCTTAATATACTCGTAATTCAATCATGCATACCAGTGAACGCATATTGACTAAAATAAACCATACATACCATATAATTGATTAGTTACCTTCAAAAATAAATTGAGAAACGCCTTGCGTTCAGAATGCCTTAAGAAAAGCTGTATATAGAAGTAAACACGGAAAGTAGGTGGGTCACAATTAGAGTGGCTAATCTCCCCAGAGTTCTCGTTTGTGCACTACACACTGAGAATTTGAATCTTATTTAATACCCCTGAGACTGTGATGAAAAATCCAAGAGTCGATGAAACGGAAAACATGCTATGGAATTAGGATTGTACTTAATATGCATACACTCATGCTTTTGAATGTAAATACGATTTATGGTGGGATAACTAATCAAGAGAAAATAAATAAGATAAAACAAAAATAGTATGGTGCAGATAATTGGATTGTATAAAATATTAATGTACCTATTATTCTTTTTAATTTAATAATACCTATATGTAGAATGAAATACATCAAAATCATTTTATTCGTGTCCTATCATGCACCATATGCGTGTGACAGGTCCATATTGACAACATATTGGGAAGTCGCGGCCACAAACATGGGGGATATTCTTTTGTTTTTCAAAATCTTTTTGTTGCAGTTCAAAATATTGGCATTCGATACTGAAAATTTTAATTTGTTTGAGTTTTATCTTCACGAAAAGAACGCTACGCTTTTTAAGCTGTTGAACAAATTTTGATTTGACCTTGGAATAGTTGTGCAGATAAAGCTTTCCTCGTCAGATAAAACTTCTGATATCTTGTTTCAAATGTCTCATTCAAGCATGTTAATATCGAAACTCTCGATTGATAAATATCTGTTATCAATCCAATACAAGCCATGTACGTTTGCGCGTATTCACTTAAGGGGCTTTGTTTCATGCAGACGCTATTGAATACAAAATAATCCCGATTTTTTATAAATTTTTATACCTCATTTGAAACATTTGATGTGAATTTTTTTCACAAGTCATGGCAACATCGCTACTGAAATAAAAATAAAAAACAAGTTTCTGATCTTTCACTCAAAAGTTTTTGTGAATATTATAATCCGTTGTGTTGTTTTTTGTCATAACGTTTCACCTCAAAAGCTTTTAAAATATTGAAATATACACAACAGCCCAAAAATATGAAACATCCATATAAAACCGCAGAGGGCTGTATGGTATGCGAACTGCGTTGTAAAACACGAAATTATACTCGTAACAGAAACTTTGTTACAGCTCTCACGCGTACTGTGCGGTCGGGCCCTTCCCTACGTGAATGCGTGCTTAGTAATTCGCTTTAAATAACATTATCCCTTTATATCCTGTAACATTTATCTATGACTAAATCAATCAAAATGTTCGAAAGGTAAAAACGTCCAATCCCGTAACCCATGTGCGACACGAGATTTTTCTTTAGTAGGTGATTAACAATCATCTTTCTGCACCTACCATAGCGAAACATTTATGAACCGCGCAAAATAAAAACTTACAAATTTAAAAAATATAACGTACAAAGTTAATTATAGCCGGCGTAACTTTCACTCTATATGATTCGCATTAATTAATATTATTTGTGTGAAATATTTTACAACTATAATAAAAATATAATATATCTAATGTAAATAAAAATTTTATAACTCAATATCTGTACATAGAAAATAATATTAGGAATTTTAATAGCAATAGAAATTATAAATGGTCGAAAGTCAACATGGCATTTGGTTTTTCTTTAGTTTGGAGTTTTGATCAGAGCAGGTGCAGTGTTCACAAGTCAGAATAACTTTCCTCTTACAACGTCATTCAGAAGAAAAGTGTATCTCCTGTTTTAATATTATTACTATTATTTCGTAACTTATCAGGTCGGTAATAATTTAAAAATCTCAATAAACGTTGACGAAATAAATTATAAAGATGCATTTATAAACTTAAAAGTTAATGCCAGAATTGTAACTAGAAACATTTCTCTTTTAATTAACTGACTTAAAGCCAAATATCAGTGGGGAAACCGCACTGCTCGCGCCAGCTTGTTGAAATCAAATTATAAAGTGGGGTTGATCGTGTGATGGATGAACCCTAAGAATATGAGAAATGTGACAAATGATGGTCACCATCTAATGGTCTAAACTCTAAGGGAACCGATAATTGTGATTGTAGCAATACTTCAAAGCCCAATAACTTTTAGATAAATTGTTTCTATTTTTTACTTGTATATGTATGGTTGCCATAAATCTATCATTAAACGCAAGGTGGTACTGCATAATTATGCGCTCATTTTGTACCATCATATCTATAAAATATTATTTACATTTTATGTAGTTAATTTCTGCCCAATCTGCAATACAATAGAAAGTATTATCTTTCTTTTTAAACAAAACACTGTTATGTTAGCTAAACAATGTATTTATAATAATAATAAAGTATATAAAAGGTTAATATTATACTATTTACACGTAAATTAATTTATAGGAACAAAAAGTAGCAATTCTATATAACAGAAAAATATAAAAATATACAAACATTTTACGTATATGATGAGCTTTTAATTTTATTGTTAAATCATAATTTTTTTTAGCTTTTAGCTTAATTTATTACATTATATTTTCGTGTATACATAAGAATATTCTACGTCTACAATATTTTTTGTTACCTACTGTGAAATTTGGAATTAATTCAATATCTTTAAACAAAACGCTTTTAGGATTTTTCAAAGGTTGAAAATAAGTAATAGGTATAAAAATGTATTTACAGAATTCAGAAGCTCATTTTTTTTACGGCGAATAGAATTTTCCTTTATTATTACAGCCGCAGATTGTTATAATTGCATAAATATCCCCATATATCCGTAATTAAAACAATAACGGTCGTATAAGCCAATAATGGAAGTCCTGTTGGGGTCGTTATTGACAGAAGATGTTCAACCCTTTTACCCTCTGTTTATTATTTACCTACACTCTTATTTACTACCTAGATACCTATATATATCATAATAAATGTAAACTTTGAAAGAAATATTTTGAATCAGTTTCTACATTTAATTGACATGACATTAATCTGTCATAATATCGTTATATTTTTTATTATTTTATGATTAAAATTAAAATTTATATTGACTAATCTTATAGATTTTAAGTATAGTTTCATTTTTATATCAAAAGCGCCCCGCCCCAGCTATGCCTGGATTGCTATTTGCTATACCTGAGTTTGTCTCGTTTACTATATGTACTGATTATAGATTAGAATAAATTACTAGATTAATATTAACTTAAAACATGTCTAAATAAACATTTAGCGCTGATATACTTACTTATTATCTTTCAACAATCTTATTTGATAGATTTCAATTTTATTACTGAAAATGTAACATAATGTACTAAAATTTCCAGTGTTTGTTTTGTATTCTCGTTTATATTCTAACATGCTATTGAACAAAACATATCCTTCTTTATCCAAATTCTACCTGGCTGAAGAATTACCCAGTAGTTTACAAGCTGCATAGTATTTAAACAATCACTACCGCCTAATATCATTACTTTAACTTTTAAAGTGTGAGTTGATAAATAAGAAAGTTAGGGTGCCATTCTCGTACATACGGTAATCTCGTTAAATTTATATAGAAGTGTTGACATTATGGCTCGGATTAGCTCTAATGCAGTGTGACTGCAGTGAAATTGACCACATATGGCGTCTATTTAACTTTATAGAAATGGATTTATTGTTTACATGCGAATCACGACAAAATAACTGATGAATTAGTTTTGTTCGGATTAAATATTACATAATTCTTAAAATCATCACTGTACTTAACATTTATGAAGCTTAGGTACACATTTGACTATTTTATTTATAAAACATTGTTTTATTTGTAATATAATACATACCTAACTAATATGTACAGATATTATAAGTAAATCCATTCTAAAAAACAAAATATCTCGCTTTTCCTTTTTTTATATATGTACTAAGAAAATTTAAGAAGACATAATTTCTACCTGGAGGGAATTAACTTTTTGTTTCTTATACATACTACATAGAAAATAATGCATATTATTTTGATTGTCCTTTGTATAAGAGCACTTGTATAAAACACTAATTTGCATTAAAGTTCGCAACAAATATTATTTAAACAGTGACGTTATATTTACTCCCGAACAATACAAGTCAAAACGCGTAAGTTCTGAGCAATTTGTTTACACTAGGAACTAGTTATTTCTCTCTTTTGTTGAAATAAAAATTAGTAATTTTATTCACGCCGTAACGAAGGGTGCGTGTACCCTAAATATAACTTGTACCACAGAGCAAGCTATCGTTGTACAACATTTGCCTATAAATGACAGTACGTATAAAGTCCTTGTGTGTATGTTGTACAGTCTGTGAGGTATTTTTGTTAAAGCTTGGGGACAACCGTGACGAAATTCGTGTGGGGTATTGATGCAACCCTTCCACGCACCGCGGTTGAGGCAAGGATGCTGTGTACTGCGATTTTATTATAACAAAACTTACATATTTTCTTTTAAAAAATATATTAACATGACTTTTCTAATTAATCTTATTCTGTGAGAAGTCTTATAAACACCAATTGCTAGATTGTAGCCTCTACAACCTTTCATCTGTCTATAAAAATTGTAATCAATTAATTTAATTAGAAAAAAAAAACGACTGTCATTCATATGAACTTAACTCATGTATTATATGTATATGTGATAATATATAATATATCACTAGTTTTTTTATGCACATTCCAAATTATAATTTTGGATATGTTTAGGTATTGCACATTACACAAAAATAGTCGATTTTAATTAAATTGACAGGAATTGAAGATATTATACTTTAAAACAACATGTCGCGGATGAACCCGAGAGCAGAATCTTGTATACATCTTTCAAGTATCAAAAGTATATGTCGCAGTACCATCAACCCTACGTGCAAGCGTGAAATTCGTGCAATAAATGCCTTTGTATTGCGGCCTGTTGACTTTCCGCCGAAACCGCTAACAATACAGCCGTGTCTTGCTATTTTTGTTCTCTTATTTTGAATTTAATATTAAATTACTTCTATACATTCAACTTGGCGATAAAAAAACATTGGAATCAAATTTGCGGTCAAAAAAATCAAATTAAGTATAAGAAAAGTTTTCATATCTAGAATAACTTGTCTCGAAGAATACTAAACAGTAAGAAACATATCAAGAAAGATTTCTATGATATATCTTTTATAAAATTTATGTTACAACTTGAAAAAGAACCGAAAAGAATCTGCTTTCATCCATTTTGCTGTTTATGTGAAGAATCCAATGAGGTTAATTGAGTATTTGTTAAAAGGCCACTGCAACGAAGTTAAATATAATGACATACAGGTTTATTCTCTTACCTACAACTATATACTATTTATAGCTACATACGGGGCGAATGTATCGTAACTAATATTTATAAAAAACTTAGTTTAACTAATTGGAATATAGTTTGATAGGACACTAGTGAATTACAAAGTCTGGATTTAATTTCATTTTGTGATGTAACAGTAATTTGTTGACGCGTACAATCTCAGAGGTGTGTAATTGTGTATGTTTATGTAATGCAGTATTTTATCATAAAGCTTGTTTTGATAGCTAAAATAAAGCTGCCGCTACATATGGAAGCTACATATGAAACATATTAATTGAAACCGTTAAAATGTCTGTGATATTGCCAAGAAAATGACTGTCCTCGATTAGGTACGCTTTTTTAATGGTTTAAAAAAAGTGCTTTGTGTTGTCTACAAAAAATTTACAACAATAAAAAAAAATTACAAATTGAAAGGTCATAGAAACATTTATTGACTCTTTTTTAAAGAATGGTGATTATGTAATGATAAAAATATAATATAATAGTAGTTTATTACAGTAGAAAAATCAAAATGAAACGTTTAGACCTTAGATTTTCGTTTTTCTGTATTTTTATCTGGAAAAAGATTCACCAATTTGTGAAAACCAAAAAAACCAAATTATTTTGATATATTTTACCAAGATAAAAGGAAGTCTGATGACCTCAAGAAAGTTATTCTGGGTTTATTTCACTTCTTTACAGACAAGGACAGAAAGGTTTTTATTCCTTCCAAATCAAACATTTGTTGTTTCACCGGAACTCAAACCTATGCACGCAGCGCGCATTGACGCAAGCGTGACCAATTCATCTTCGCAGTCATACAACATTTTTGTAATATTGAAGATGTAATTAGATATGATTTGCTACTATTTGGTACTATTCTAAAGTTAAAAACTTTACAACATATGAAACGTAATCTTTGACATTCAAAGCATACTCCTTTAATTAATAAAAAGCTATTAATTTGGGTTCACCATTTGAAGGCGAAGTATTTATATAATATTTTCTGCGTAGTAATAAAAAATATTATTCAGCATCCGTTCATTAAAAACATTATTACATTAATTTCGACAAACGAGAGTAACAATTCAACATTTATTATTGAGAGGAACTTAATGAGAATGATTAAAGTATCTGGCAGGAGTCGGTATAATTTGGCAAAAGGCTTGCAGAGGAATTTGAGTCGTCTATTAATCAACTCGCTGCTTCATCGCGCGATTATAAGCTCTTAGGAGAGGGTGCAGCGGCTCTATATAAATTAGCTGGTGATGAAAACACGTAGAGATGTACTATATATATCGATATATTAACGAATATTGCCTTTATTTATAGTTAAATACAGCGACTAAACCACATCATTGGTCTAATGGTAAGTGTCCTGAGTTCGATTCTCGATGGAGATAAAAAAAACTTTGGCAAGGCATATAAGGCTGATAACCTACTTGCCCCTAAAGGAAAAATCGATCAGTGAAACAGATGTGAAATGCATCTGACCCATACCCCCTAGGAGATACGGGACTTTATACACAGCGATTAATAGTAACATCAACTCATTTGACTAGATATTTAAGACTACTGTAAAAGTTTTGTACATGGCGTACTTAGGCTTTTTCCATTATGTAATATCGTTTTTCCATCAGCTATTGAGTATCCTGCAGATACGGCGGCTTTCCCCTAAATAGCGTTATTTGGATACGACTGTGACAAAACTAAACATCTTAAAGACTGTGTTTTAGATTGCAGGTTTGTATTTTGAATCCGCTCACTACTCAAGCGATTGTGTTATTATATTCGTCTTGATGGCGATTATAAATTCTCTTAATGTATGGCACTTGGCCTTTTATTACCAAAATAACACGTCTATTTTTACTATTAAATCTATAAAACACAACTAGTTTAATTCTTTAGTTTATTTTAGTTGTGCCTTGCGTTGGACGCTGAGCGATAATGAGCGGTCATCTAAAATCGTTAGCCATTGATCAGAAATGAAGATTAATAGGCTGAAATAATGAATATTATAATGTGGAAGGGAGTTTGTTCCACTATATTGAGCTTAAAACCATCTCGAGTTAAATAAATCACAATTTAGTTGGTATACAATACACATCACTTCACACTCCCATACCTTAACCATAGCACATCGATAGATTGCAGTAACAGTATATTTTTTAAAGTTTTTATGTTAATAATTAATAATAATGTACTTAAATATAATTTCAATTAATATCAATATGCAAATATCGACTAGCGGTCATCTAGTCCAACCCTTCGCAGCACCAGTGCAAGCCTCGGGCGCAACTGAACAGTTAACTAAATTAAAGTGAGTGTGAACGCTGCAGGGTTAACTATTCCATTTCGTTTATTGCGTACAATTCCCTCTTAACCCTTCGCTGCTTAATAAAGATATAGAGGCCTATTAGCACTCACGGAGACGGCACTTTTAAATAGCTCCAATCGAGGGATGAATTCGGTTATTTAATTATCGTGTGTGTTACCAGCGTTTATGTGTGAAATTAATTTATTTCGAGAATCTCACAAGTAAAAAAATGTATTAATGTAAACCAAATTTTAAATTTAGTTTAAAATTTACTTTCAAGTGGTGTATTTGTTTTAAAAATAAATACTAACTTGGCGTGCACCAGACAAGAACACTGGTGTGAACCATAGACCGTAGTCTATGTTAATAATAAACAATGGGTTATTTAACATTTGAATAAATGAGACTTCTACACAAACAATAAATTAAACAGCTTTCCTTCTTTAAACTTCGTAGAATTTCGTATTGACTAATTTAAAGTAAAATCTATTATTTTGATTTTATAATATTTTTTTATAGACAAAAAGTTTAGGTAGTTAAATTACAAAATTGTCTTACATTTAGGCAATATAGGCTAAAGTCTCCGAATCAATAATATATACCTATTTATTATTGACATCTATATGTTCTACAAGGCCTATAATAGTCACGGTCGGTAATTCCCTTTAAGAGCAACATTTCATCCTGATTAGAAGTGGTGAACAACGTCTGATGTAAATAATAATGAAAGATATATTGCTAAATATACAACCACAGCCAGCACTATTAAGCTGTTAGTTTAAGTTAATTTATATACTTCCTATATTAACTTATATGTACTGTTACAGTGTATATGTTGCATTAAAAAAAATACCTAAATAAAATTGGTATGTATATCAGTCAAGATCAACAGAACAGCTGTATGGAAGAATATTTAAGTTACCACGTCGAAGTTTCGTTCACCCACGCTTAGCAGGAGCTAACAACGTTTGACAGTAGTTTTTCACAATCGTCACTAAAGGTTAATAGAAAGTCGGTAAAACAATTTGCGGCCGCCACAATGCCCCATTGTGTTGTGGTTGAGTCACGCTCACTCATGCGTTGCTGTCATTTTGATGATATGTGACACTGAGATGTTACCAACAAAAAATCGACTTGTGGAACGTCATCCGTAAAACACAGAAAATGACAAATAATAATTATATTTTTTTATTTTTAAAAATCATAAATACTTATTGTCAGCTTATAATTTGGATATGGTGATTAAAAAGTGCACACATTGTTATTAGATAGCTTTTATAACTAAGAAAGTTTTTATTTCAGTCATGTTGAAAATATTGAATAACTCACAGAATATGACACAAGGAATAAAAAATATAGAAATGTAATAAATTCCAATTACATTTAAATTACTCCTGGGATCTGCAAATAGAAAATATCTAGGTAAGCCGAGTAGGCAAATGATGGAAAGCTTCCAATAAAGTAATTGTTTCCACAGAGGATGTGGGATTGTCCCAAATCACAGATAAATCAGATAAGGGTGAAATAAAACATCGCGAGTGACCGCCGCCCGCCCAAGAGTGGTTGGGTGGGCGGCCGCGATGGGCTACCTAATACGCAATATTGTTTTTGAGAAAATGGAGTAATTTCTTATACTTTCTTTGGACTTAAAATGGCTTTGGCTTTAAAATGAAGCCAAACAATTTAAGTAACAATATTTACGACGGTACAATAGGTACAATTAAATTCAAAATTATTTTACGAAATATACAAAAGTACCTTTTTTCTGATTTCTTTACGTTAAAACTAACAATCAATATTTATTCAACGGCAAAATATGTATTTTCAAATGTAAATACAAAATTTAAACAATATTTTAGTTTTTATTAGAATTCATATTTTTGAAGTTTTCTTTAGAATAATTTAACTAAATTTGAAAACGTGTATTTCATAGCCTCCATCGGAAGGTGGATTTGTGTGGTCACTTTAGATGGTCAGTAGAAATGTATTCGCATGGAAAATGAGACAGATGGCCACTTTAGACATCGCTCAACTAAATTGGATAAATTCTCAAATACGAGCTAGATATATTGCTTATTTCTTAGATTCGTAGATTTAGTATATCAAATATAAAATATTGTATCATATGAAAGTAAACGGAATAACGAAGTATTTTTTCAAAATCTAAATATATTTATTTATAAAAGGAACTTGGGTTAACTTTTTGCATAATACGTACTTGATCCTGTCTTTGTTTTTAAAGTCTCTTTTTAGGCCAGTAAAAAAGTATTCTCTTTTCAAGAAAGAACAGGAATTCATAATCGATAAAAAGTTTTTTTCTCTACTAAGTTACAGTTCACTGCAGTCATATTATCTGTCCGTCGAGCGTAACTAATTCTAAAAAAATGTTCTACATAATCGAACACTGAACTCGAAGACTTGTTGACATCTAATAGTCCCAAACAACACACCCCGCCCTAACCCTTCACATTCCTCTGGGCCCCTTCGACCGGACATTCTTAAGATGTCTTCCGAATTTTTGCAAGACAAATAACAGCCGGCTGAGATGACATATTGCATGTACGCGAAAGTGGGCAGATCGGCCCGGACAATGATTTATACGGATAAGTTTGAAGTCTTTATGATATGGTACAATAGACCCTAGTATTATATCGAGGGTTTCTATTCATGCATAGTAGGTAAACCACAATGCTTGGTGGAAACTTGGATTTTATATCATCGATTTTTTTTATAAGGCTTATAAAGTTAAATCTGAATTGAGCAGGAATTGTAAAGGAATAAAAATTAGTGAGTACAAAAAGTAAATGTCATAAATATTAAGTCCTGGGATGGATTAACTTTTTCTTAACAGCCAGGCAAATAAGTGAATAAATACCTATCATCTACAATCTACATCGATATATTATTTTTGTTTTTCTTACAATCGAATTCATTAACTGCATTATTCGGGACATGATAATAAAAATATATCACTTACATGCTAAACCACTAGCACTTCCTCATACTAACTAATAAGGTACTACAATATCATTTTTCTTTTTAAAAAGAACTTTAATACACACAATGATTTAAAAATTCTTAAGCTTTATAAACCTACCTTGCAGGGTCTGAACAGAATCGGATTCCAACAAAGGTCAGCTTACGTAAATTGGTGGTGTTTCGGCCACCGTCCGAGACTAATACCGATCGTGATTGACGCCTGTTTTGACCAACGCCTAATTCCGATCAAATTGCCCCAGAATGGATTAACGATTTCTAAAATAAGACACATTTGTTGACTTTTTTGTTAAAATTCGCCAAAATTAATCAGAAATATAGGGAAAATTATCTATATATAACTTTTGTCGTTTATAAACAGTTTAAAATTTTAAACAAAGTTATGGTGCAAACTGATGATTGCTATGTCTACGTTCAATTATGACGTTAGTAAGATTTTTTTTTCAAAATCTCATAGAAAATCTATATCGTGGCTAAATCTTGAAATTGGTCTTTCACCTAATTGCAAACCTATTTGCACACAGGTGCACATAATAATAATATTTAGAAGTGAATTCGTAGGACCAATTAAATTGTATTAATAGTTAAGAGCTATATTTAACAATGTTGAAAAAAGTAAAAATCTCGGATGTAAGGCTTGTAATTGCAACCCCGACGCGTGGTTTGTGGTTACGCGTGAGCCTAAGGAACTCATTGTCGGGTTGTGAGCCTAACCGCAACCGTTTGTGGTTTCATCAATACAACCATTTACTGATCCTTTGTTTGTTTTACAACATTTAATGATATTTGTCATCATACCCCCGATGTAACACAAAAGCATAACAGAAAAAAATATTTTTAAAGAATTTCAATCATCAGAACAACAAGAAACTTTGTTATTTTTATTATTAATTTTTTTCAACGTAATAATATCACACTTTCGCTTTTCGCACGTAGTTTAAGTTTTACGTAATTTTGTACCTATTTATTAAAATTATTGTGGAAGTTAAGAATTTTTTTGTTCCTTTATTTAACAGATAATTTAAAGTTACAAACTATAGAACAAGAAACTATACGTCTTATCATGATAGTTAATCGAGTTTATAAAAATACTTACGTTCTAATGAAAAACGTCTTCATTCTATGGTATTCGTGGTAAAAGCTACTTTCATATACATTACAATTATTCCACTGTATATAATTTAATTCAATACAAAAACACGTAAACACCCGTACAACGAAATTAGTAGTGAAAGAACTGCGTGCGTGAGCGCAGGTGATCGTCAAATTAACGGCGTTGTAAACGAATAAAACCTTAGTGTGAACTCGCGGGCTGTTAGAGTCGGTAGATAGAGTTAAACGAAAGTTTTTAAATAATTTTTGGTATTTTATGAATAAAGTAACCCTGGATTTTTATCGCTGTTAATGCAAATTATATTTTATGATAATTACTGTCATATTTCAACATGATATATTGAATGAGCACTAGCAGCCTTGATAATAATACCTACATGAAGATAATTTTGCTCATATACAGCGTATAACACCACATTCAAATTAATTCAGTAGTTTTTGAGACGGAGTTTTACACAACGTAAGTGGGAAGCGCCTCTGAACTGCAAAATAATAGAGCGCTTTATAAATCAGAAATATCTACATAAATTAAGCCATCAAAATATGTTTCTATGTTGTTTTTATAACATGTTGATTGTGATATCCATCAATTTTAGTTTTGCATAGAAATGACGTCAGACTAGAGTTTTAACCCTTCAAGTTTTACGATGCAATAAACACTAAGAAACATAGTAGAAGTTCTGATAAGTTGGTGTGAGGGTTCGGTCATCTGATAGCAACGAGTTTGGGGTGTAAAAGACCCCACGGGTCACATGTCAGGGCCTCGCACTTAGTTTAAAAGGCATTTTTCTTGCGAAGGTCGGAATGGATAGCAGTTTAGAACTGTTTATGGGAGTTTATGTCCGTATATCGATAAACGAATAGCTCCTTTTTACTGTGTAATTTTTATTTGGAAACGTAAATAGGTGTCTTGTGTTTGAACTTAGAAACTGAGTATAAAACTAATGAATTTTCTCTAAGGGGCATGACATAGTCATCAATTATTAGAGCGTTCATTAAAATTTCTTTATAAAAAATAGCGCTCATTTAAGATAACGTTTTTGATTATAAAATATTATTTTAAGCGAGCGCTATGTCAAAGGTTACAAATAGGTACCTACGTCTTATTACAATGTACCTTTGAAATCTAGCTTTTCTCTTACTATAATTTTACCCTAATTATCAGAGCCGTGTTAAGACTAACGGTGTAATAAGTAACAGATAATTATCTATAGATATACCCACATGCACCATAATATATATTATGTTATATATAATAGTTAAAAATATATAATAGGTTTAAATTTTTAAAATCCTGTATCCACTATCTCTAAAAAATAGTAAAACATTATATACAATTAAATTTGAACCTATTTAACTAAATAAGAAACGGGTTTGAGAGAAATTGTTACCTGTCTTCTGCTTGGTTGGTCTTGCTAAGGACTGACTGGCGCTGATTAGCTTCGTTCTTTGTTCACGGTAGTTCGAAAGCTATTTAGCTGTTATCAAATTATACGCATTTCGTTTCAGTTATTAGCTTAGTCCATCTGTCCGTCACCCCATTCCACCCCTATCTTCGAGTAAGATCTCAACGCACGTCTTGAGACAAGCGTATACAACGATATTTAGCTTAATAAAATCTACAGGTAGGGTGGTATAACCGACCAAGCTATTTTGAACTCTATCATAACTAGTTATGGTAGCTTTCAGATAGTTTGAAGATCGCTTATAATTGATATAGTATCTGTTCGTTACGCAAGGTGTGCTGCAAGGTGCAGCTCGACCGTTGTGGCTGTAATGACACCGTGACAACTGATTACTGACCCCGCATCGCACTCTCCATATACTTTATTTCGTCTATTAGCTCATAATTAAGATGTTATACGTAATAAGCGTGTCAAAACGACGCCACAATTGCTACATTTGTTCCTAGATATATTTTGACATTAATAAAGTGCTTGGCTTATTTTCTTCTGTTCATGTCAATTATTCAAGCATATTTTAACAAATTATGTGACAATTGCTTGTTGTTGTAACATTATGTATTTCACAAAATCCGACAATTCAGAACACAATGTATTTGCAATGTTTATTTTCACCTCATAGCCACTGAAATAATTAAAATGAGTTTTAGTGTCGAAATAGATATCATTTTGGAAAATACAGTCAGTTAGTTTGACAACCAAATGAGGTATTTAAATAAAGAGTTTGTCATCTTCGTAGATAACTATATCTCGCGTTACCATTCTGTGGAAGCTGTTGGGTTAAATAGCTGAAATAGAACTTTATTTATTATTATTATTTACTTTGATTTCCCCTTTTTCCACAGTTCTAAGGTATCCAATACATACAAAGAAAAGATATTTTAAAAAGATATTTCCCATTTAAATATATCATATCAAAGCTGCGGGTAATGTTTAACGTATTATAAATACATAATATACATGCATAATACCCACATGAATACAGACAAAAAACATTATAAAGTTGATATAGTGAGCCCGGTGCGCTTATTAAATTAACGTTCGCAATTTTGTGACTTTTTGCGAACAATTTGTTTATACAAAAAATGAAAGGTGCAACATATAAATTAAGTGTAGTAATTTCTCTTTAAATAATATATTATTAAAAATATTTAAAAATTATTACAATAGAAAGCACGGTTTTAAGAATTATTTTTCATCTATTTTCAATAGACTTCAAAGAAGGCATTATGGTGTCTGTTGAATTTTTACTTTTCGATAATTTAAATACGCGGATACTTTAAAGTTAGTTATAGTTTTCTTAATAGACGATTTATATTAATGATTTACACCACATACGAATTTTATTGATTAGTCTAATTACTAATACAATTTTGAGGTAATTTGTCTTTCATTTACATAAAAAAGTAATTGTAAACATTTTTTCTATTACAAATTTTGTATTACCTCTTTGTGTTATGTTCTACTTATAACATAAACTTTAAACAAAAAATTATCTTGTTACGTATTTAACAATGTCAAATACGTAAAGGTATTATTTTTTTTATAAAAAAACATCTTCTTAAAACAGAGGGGGAGGATAATCATTTTAACAAAAAAAAAACCGACTTCAAATTGTTACTCTAAAACTACTGAACAGATTTTGATGAAATGGGACCACAAGCATCAGCTTTCAAAGAAAAAAAATCATCAAAATCGCAGTTCGATTGAATCCTCAGAACTTCGATTTTGATGATTTGAATAAACATATTTAAAAAAACAGCCGAATTGAGAACATTCTCCTTTTTTGAAGTCGGTTAAAAAGTGTTATGATGGCCAGCAATAGATACATACTATTGTCAGTTGACTCGCGTTTTCATTGCGGCCCTTTTTTGAAGAGCTGCTCTACTATATTCAGAAATACCTCAGTCTAATTGTTACATAAAATACCTCAGTCAGCAGCTGATTCTAAATAGTCGTGGTGCAGCAAGAAGTCCCTTAAAAAGCGATCAGTTGTGCACGACGGTGCGTATCATGTAACGTGTCCAAGACATTTACAGGCAAGGGTTGCTAAAGAATTTTACTTACTATTCTTAAATACCTAAGGGTGACGGCGCATTGACCATTATCATATATTGCTGGGCATGAGGCAAACATATTCTGCCTCTGAATCACTAAATAGTTTTTTAAACTTGTAACTTGATGTTTCTTAACTTAAACTTTCCTAACTAGAAGACAATATGATCTATCGTAATCCACAGATTCAATTTTGCTATCTAAATTACAAAATTTAGTTTCGCATTGGTGTTTAAGTCCGGTGACAATACATTAATCAACCAAAAAATCACGATAGGACGTAGGAAATATTTTTTAAATAAAATCTTGTTTTAAAAATTATATTTAAGTGTTTTTTAAAGCGAGATAAAAGTAATTAAATTGAATCAAAATATAAATATTTAGTCTCATAACTGAGCACATTTAATATTGTGATTTTATAATTATGTAAACTGTTGTTACTTACTAGGTTCGATTCCCTGGAAACAAAAAACAATCGGAAGGCACAAAAGAGTCGTCTACGTATCTACGAGATATAGAAGTAAACATTCTCGTATAAAGAAAAAAACCTTGTTCCTTTTTTATAAACGCTTCTTAAGGAGTTAATCCAGTTCTCGTCCAATACTTGATTTAATATTAATAGTAATGCAATAGAAGTCTCATACAATCAATCCCCATACCATCAATTTTAAGATATTGTCCTGTCAAAAAACGATAGAAAAATGCATTATTAAGCCCCATAACCGTTCTCAATATCGTCACAGTAAACAGTACCCTTTGAAAGGCAGTGTAAATTACGCGAAAGATCGGGCTTACCCCCATTGTCCACCACCAGGCTACTTTGGGGTGACTTAAATCCGAAATTGGGTATTTCGAAATTCGCATGTGTCATTTATCACGGCCCCCTCACGAAAAAATGCTAACCCTATTTAAAAAACTACTCCTCGCTATAATCCTACGCTGGTGCACGCACTAACAGTATTAAATTTTTGTAGCATTAGTAACACAGTTCACGATATGCATTCAGTGTAACTCCATTTCTTTTTTTATTCTAACTTTAATACTTTAAGTGACTACGTAGGAAGCAATGTACATCGTTTATTGAAATAATATCGAATTTCCGTTTAAGGACAATAGCGGCAAATAAATATTGGACGAATAGAACAGAGATAATCCTTATTAAGCGAAATCGATTATTAAACAGAACTAGAGGAGAATAAATGGCCACTTTATGAAAAATATTTCGCAACGAAAAATGATGTTTAAAAGTAGTTTTAATTAAATATAATTTAAAGTACCTAATGATGATCATCGAATATATTATATACGTAGGTAGGTTCCTAGGTAATTATTATAAAAAATATTCTTATCTGCTGCTGTGGCAAAGTAATTCGATTAAGATCGTATGTTAAGTCAGAGATCCTAGGTTTGAATTCCATTGAAATAAAATTATGTATGTAAAAGTATACAAAATTGTTACACAATGGAAGAAATATCAATTAAATTGTGCTAATCTAATATGACGAAAATCAAGGGGCATTCAACGAAAGCTGCCTCCCGCTCACTTACTCCTAGTTCAGGAGCACCTATTCAACGTAATAGATGAAATTAAGACAGCCACGTGTCATATTAAAAGCCGACGCTTCACAAAGAGTTTGAAGCACAATTTTGCGGTTAAAATTTTCAATATTTTGGTTGGCGCGTCGGCGTCGCACGTGATCGCGCGTGCCGTCAGTTAGACCCCTGCAGTTTTATTTTTTATTATTTTCATAATTCACGTTTCATAACAACTGGGAGGCGTTTCGCACGGTTAGCTCATGAAACCCAAACCACTTGAGATTTAGTGGTTTTAGAGTTGAGCTTACGAATCGCGACGTTATTGCTGTGTCCGTAATCAAATCGAAAGCCAATTAATACTTCTTTAACTATTAGGTTAACTTACATTATATATGGCAACATAAATTACTAATATATATAAGGTTTAAAAATACATATTAATTTTTATTTATTCTAACTGTTGTCCGGTTTTATATGGCTACCCAAAACTAAATCTACGTATATCTAGAATACAAAGTGGCATACCTTATTAAGTAAAATTCTGGTAAGAGAATAGCATTCGAGTATTGGGTACAACTCCTGGTTAGTACAAAGAGTCTACAAGAAGGATGATTTAGCTTCGTGTATACATATCGCAATATTGAAGTTCACCGCGAGGCTCACTCTTGGGCGCATTTTTATTTATGTAGCATCAGAGTGCACGTTTTGTGATCCACTTTATCAAACGCTTTACTGAGGCCTCCCTGGGGTTGAAATGACTTCGATATAATTTCGCTAGTGCTCTTATGACGTTGTTACGGCTTATTGTGTTTTTTGCAGGATTAGCTAAACGTTGGGGGCTAAATAAAAAGATTGACAAACGTTCTCAGCGAGCGTTGATCCACAACACATCTATAAAGCATATTTTCAAGACAGAGGAAAATATTAAATAATTTAAAAATGTTAATTAATCAATAAATAAATGTCAGTGAGTAATCTAAACGGAATCAATTTCAGTTTACTACCATACTTACTACACTACTGGATTGTAACTATTTTTTTTTTATTTAAATATAATTATCTAGCGTGGAGAATAGTATATAATAGTATATAGCCTAGCTCTTCTTGCTTGAGAAAGATTCAGGCTTCGTTATTGTATGAGAACATATTTTAAATGCACATTTTTCACTACAAGGTATATAATATAATATTTGTGTTTACATAATTTAAATGTTAGTAAAATATTCCCAAATAATATTATGTTTACCATTAAAAGCTTTTGGATTTAAAAACATTCTGTGACATCAATCGAAAAACATAAACAGACAAGCTTAAAAGTACGAACCAATTTAAAAATATATTTCGTGCAAAAATTAAACTGCTCAGATTCGACACGGAATAGAATTCTTTTAATTTTATTTTGTTGTACAAATTAATTTGCGGATAAATTTTCCTTTATGGACGTTTCTATTTGCGTGGGGAGAGTCGAATTCGAGGGTAGCTCTTAGTTTTTTATCGGATGTATTTAAAGTGTAGCCGTGGGGTGAGTTGACTTTAATACTTCCTTTTACGTGATGTCATTTTGTTTGGTTCATATATGCAATTCAATAAGACGAATAAGACATTAAGACATTTACTAACGGTTATGATTTTAGTATTCGCCAAAAAAATTAAGCATATCTGTGCAGACCAAATTGAATTATAACTTGAAAAGGGAAGAAACCGATTCGTTTGAAAATGAACGGTGGAAATCCATCCCAATATATCAGATAAATTTATCCACGAGAAACATTCGGAAAATGAAATGTAAAATGAAAAAGGAACAAAACGGTGGCTTACAAGAACTCGGCAAAAACTTCACCCCACAGAGTCGCGGCTCACGTAATAGGAAATTACTCTAAAATAAAAAAAGTCTCCCTCAACTGAACCCTACTGTTACGGCAATTTGGGTAAGACTCCCCAGACACGAACACTAAAAATTGTACTCTGGAGCAACTCTCAATATGCACACACTCTTTCCCATTACAATACAAGGTAATAAAACTTGAACGACTTTAATTGAAGTTTGTTCCAGGAACATCGGTATTGATATTGATTTTCTCTATTACTTGTTTACTGTATAAAAGGTACGCCAAATGTATTAAAAATCAACAATGGTTTCCAAAGTTTAACGCGGACAGCATAACGGCGAAAGTTAAGTAATTATTATTATTATAATAGAAGTTTAGACATAACATAAAATCCATTCATTTGTTGCAACGATTAATTTATTAAGAGTACTATATGACAAGCTGGTTGATGATCGCTACGTCTGTGTTCCCTATCTAGCAACTATTTTCTTTCCCATGTTACCATCTATCTTCACATTCTTTATATATTAAATTGATTTCCTAAGATATAAGTCCAAAATAAAAAAAACCGTCACTTTCTATAATAATAGAATTTCGGATTTAAAATGATGTAAAGATAACAACATATTGATTTTCATTATTTGAGTTAATTAAATATTTTATTTAGATAAACATTAGTATCCCGGTGAGCACCAAATAAAATTAAACAATTCGAGATTTATTTGACAAAACTGAGAAATTATTGCCTCAAAAACATAACGTTTGTGTGTTCTTGTAGACATAAAGCGTCCATTTTTAACGACTTTAAAATAATTAAATAGCTATTATGCAAATTCAACGCCTAACCAATATATCAAACTTGTATTTTAGTTCGTAGAAACAAATTATTGTATCTGTAAATCTTTTAAACCAATAGTGGATTCGACTTCACTTGCGTAAAACAAACAACAATTATCAATTTAAGTTAATGTATTAAATACATATCTATTAAATTCTTGTCCAACCAATACTTGCTTTTTCTTTTAAAGCGCACATAATTATTTATATATATATACAATGTCAAGAACTTATTTACTTTTGTATCTTAGAAATTATTCAAATAGATATAAATTTAATTATTTTACTCTAAACTCAAATAACGATTGAAAAAATTGTTGTAATACTGTGACGATAAAAAATATTTTTATCTATGTTCGTAATAGTATTTCGTTTACATAGGTAATAATGGTTGGTGAATAAAACTCGTCTTTAAAAAACTAAATGTAGTAAACAGATAAAACTAGTTAAAATATCAGTTTCCGTGATCAGCCTAATGACGTAAAGTACCACAAATTATTGTGGGAATAAGATGACGAAATCCAAAGATTTTTCGCTATTAACGTCAACCTATAGCCAGCTCCCATATCTTTGCTGTGTGATTTATTGTGTATCAACGAGTGGAATGTTCAAACTCTATCATATAAACCTGCAGAGTAATCTCGACTCTAAAATTAACAATATAAAACCTTATATTGCCCAAAACTAAACAGTTTAATAAAGTGGATATGTGGTGGAGTGTTCAGTAGATTTTATATCAACATTTCTGAGGTTGTAAATAAAATTTCGAGTCTCACCAAGATTAACATTACTGATTTATTTGTAAGTTATGATTGATGGGAAAAGTTTTTCACTTATGTAGAGATTTGAATAATATGTTTATGGTATTTTTGACTTGTAAGGATAAATGATTCCGTTTGCACTGAAATTACACAAAATCTGCATAAAATACAAGTATAGCCTATGATTCCTGAAGAACATATATGTTTGATGCGTAATATAACTTTTTTTCAATGTTTAATTGTAAGATGTATTTAAGAACTAAAAGAAGAAAAAAAATTAATAAAAAAACAGATTTTACTCCCGAGTGGATGTGGCTGCAAAAACAATTTTCCAAAGTATTTTTCTAATAAAAATAATTATATTTTAGCCCACTTGTAGCACTGTAGTGGTACAAGACATAGGTAATCGTAAATCCAACTCTTTGAATCATACAAACGACGTAATTTAAATATACATAGATAAGATAAAATATAATTTATGGTGCTAATATTATAAAAGTCATTGCAACACCTGCTAATTTCACGACACTTAAAGTCTACGAATTTGATCAAATACTTGAGCCAACATTATCGTATAATCTGTCGGCTAAAGGCCTCAAGGTGAACTAACCGTCCTTGAAATGGTTATTTTTTAACTTCCCCGTCTTGAATTAAACTGGGGTGGAGATTTAGAGGCACTTAAGCCTAAATCTCGTTTTATATTGATTGTAGGTAATTTTTTTAGTATGCATCGTTGGTTTCGTGATTTAGTTTTATTTTTGTTAGGGCACGTAGAGACAATCAATTATTTTAGTAGACTTTGTAAGTCGGGTGTATAAGTAATAACTTTAGGTATAAGATTCTTAAAGGCTACTTACAATAATTAAAGGTTTAATTTAGACTTTAGAGATTGAGTTTCTTATGGACTTCTTAGTTAAGGCGCTTATAAAGTATGAGATTTATAAAAAAGATTCAAGTTATTTCTTTGAATATGTACTAATCTAGGATACAATTGATAAAAGATTTTTTTAAATTACACTTAGTCTACTGCGTTATGCGTTTGAATACCGGAGAGAAAAAAAGTTTCGTTTAGACTCTTTCTAAACAAAAAAAAAAATTTTTAAATTTCTAACATAGTTTTTAGATATTTTTTTCTTATTCGGTTCTACAGTTATATCACTCGGATAAATATGCAACAAACTTTGTCATATTAGAAAGCAAATTAAGAAATCGTTTTCAAAATTTCCTAACGTTTTCAAAATTAATCTATTAAACGAATTAACATATTGTCTTAATAAAATGTAAAAAAATTATACATGCATTAACATAATTAATAGAGTACCGTTACAACTCTAATGAAGTGTTTCACAGTTCTCCAATTAATATGTTTACTTTCCAATATTTTATGTATGCAATTACATTAGTGGCTAAGTGGATGTCTAGCCGCCTGTGTCCACTTCGCTACTCAACTGGAAACTGTTTGCTTGAATTTGTAGCCTAAAAAATCTCAACAGTAAAGTCATCTACCTTATTTAATAATTAAATTATTAAGAACTTTTAATAATTTGCTATAAAATGTATGCTCTACAATCCAATTATGATAAACACAACAATGAAAGAACGTATACAATAGAATGATCAAAGAAATCAAATTTACATGCAATATGTACTTAACAACTTGCATGCATGAAGGGAAAAAACTTACACGCCAACAACAGAATAACATGGACAATGAAGCAAGATTAAGCTTAATGAAGACTACCTACTAACAAGGTTTGATTTGGAATTTAGTATTAGTTTTCTTTTTGGTCTTACTGCGAGTAAAACTTTTCTACGCCTGAACAGACCTCATTTTAATACAACTAAATGAATTATTATCTGTGCTTATCAATAAATTTATAAAACCACTTAAAATTTGCCAAATCAACAATGCAAAATTATTTATGTATTCTGCTTTTTTGAAATCTAATAAAAAATCGATAGAAACAATTAATGAATATTAAGAAGACTACCATTTATTCTGCTTTTGAAAACTAATAATGAAACGATAGAAGCAATTAATGAATATTTAGAAGACTATTCTAAAGTTCGTGACAACCTTAACCCAGATAAGCTGTATTTACATTTAAATCGAGTCACATTCTCTAAAACTTGTCATTGTATTGTATTATACGAAATATTTCCACAGAGATTAGACACTCCGCACATTAAATTAATAAACATTTCTTCGCAGGAATGGTCAAATTGATTTAACGTCTGATCTGGTGTGATTGTTTGACACGTTGGGCGGAAAGGTTTGATTCCCTGAAAACAAAAATATGGTTGTATAAACCTGAGTGAAACAGATGAATAAAACTTATCATAAATCATGGATGGAGACTTTATTTTTATAAAACAAAGATTGGTTGATAAGATAAAGTTTTAGAAAATACCATCAATATCAAGTTTGATATTGATGGTATTTTCTTAGATGATTGATTCATTATCTTGATTATCTATCTAGGTGAACAGGCATATGATAACATTTTGACCCATCTTATGCTATCCATTAAAATTACAACAAAAATCACAGTCTTGAATTCAAAGAAAAAGTAACACATTATTCTTAATGGGGAAAATCGCAGGCAGTGCAGTCAATATAATGCTATAATAACTTGTGTAGAACTGAAGGTTTACCATGTAGTCCGAATATATTTCTTGCTATTCGAAACAATAATTATGCTGAACTGTACGTCACACAAATAAAGAAGATTTGCGAGACACGCCGGTGGGCGAGACGTGTCTTGTTTATAATCCTTTTTGTTTGTAATCCTTTTTGTATGTTACTTGTCAATTATTGAAAATTTAAATATGACGTTTGACTGTTAATTATTTTGGGCTTGCAAGTTATTGTAGTGTAGGTGTTTTACGCTTAACGAACACCCAGCATATTGAATATTATCTAATATTATTCAAGTAAACTGATAATTAAATTTTCGTACCTTTAGTAGAGAGAGATCGGGGTAGCCAAATTTTTGAGGTTTCACTAAAAATTTACTTTATAGCCCAAAGAAAGATTTTTTTTTTTGTTTCCTCGGCATTTAAACCCAAAACCTCAAAAGTCTGGATTATATGAGCCTCTGGAATAAGTAACGGTCGAAAAATAGAGTACAGATTATAATTAATAATTTATAAAAAATATAAAAACGCATAATATGGCTATGGTCGATCCTGGAACGAAACCTGTCAGGACCGACTGGAGGTCCTTGTTCGAACAGCCAAGGTTCATGTGGCTGTTGCGCCGCAACAGCACCTAGTAGTAGTAAATGGGTATAAATTAAATTAATAATTGGGACAACTCACATATATTGTTCTGATCTCAAGTTAAGAATCTAAGTTAAGCTAAGTTAAGTACAACGAGGGTACCACAATAAATACATATATAAGTTTATAAACAACCAAGACTCGGAAACAAATATTCGTGCTCATCACACAAATTAATGCACCTACCGGGATTCAAACCCGGGACCTTTCGATGCAGAAGGTAGGAGCACTACCAATTGCGCCAATCGGAATAAAAAATATTTTTATTTTGGTTATATAATCGTATTATGAATATGTATCGTTTAACAACAAATCGTAGTAGTTACGTCTAGTATTTTAGATATAAAACTCGGCATGAGCTTGAAAAAACCTCCTGACTTTAAAAATATCGTCAGTGACAATTTTAAGTGAAAGATAAAATATGTCACCAAGTAAAGACCTTCTTTTTTGGTTCTCGTTATTAACTACTAAATGCAGAGTTAATTATTTATAGTACCAACTAAAAAATGCTTAGTATCTACAGTGTTTTTATACATTTCGCTCTTATTACTAACATCATACATCACAATTGTAAACAATATAATTACTATAATAATATAAAAAAAAACAATACTGATCTGGAACATTTAAAACTATGAATTAATCTCCGATATCCTCGGAATGTTTAGTAATAATAGCAATTAGGAACGATTACAAGCAATAAATGGCAATAAATCAGCGAGCTGTGATGCGTTTGCGCAATCAACTTCACTTCGCCTGCACACAACTTGTTCACCCACGTACAGGATTAGCGCTTCTGTCAAATTACTAGACTACCGTTTTTAGTTGGCTAACTTGGCTATTTTGTTATTGTTAAGGATTTAGTAGTTTTCGCACTTCATTCACTCTCCCTTCATTACTTTTTTATTTTCCTTGTTGGGTTGCCTGGAAGAGATCGCTGATTAGCGATAAGGCCGCCCGTTGCACTCCATTTAGCTTAAGTTAATATCTGTATCCTATTGTTTATTGCAACGAAGTGTTAATAAATAAATAAATAAATACCTGCGAAAGTTCTTTTCCAAAATCTAATCTATCTATCTTTACTACTATGACTTCGTCCGAATAGCTTCACAGAAGTTATTTGATGATGCCAGTAAACTGTAAAACATAACTAATAAAGAGTTAACTTTATTCTAATGAATCTCAAAGTTACAAACGTTATTAAATATAGTGACTGCCCTCTTAAAATACTGCCGCTTATCCCCTTTTTCATCGAGATAGGAATTAAGTTAACCCTTATCTTTAAGTCTTCGAGGAAAATTAGCGAATTAAGTTTACTTGTTGAAATATTAAGTTGTACAAGTTTATAGGGGTGTGCCTTTTATTAATCAACAGCTGTTCTAAAAATACAGACGCGAAAAAGAAATATTGTTTTAAATTTTAAAATAATTCACACAAATTTAACTTTGTGTATTGTTGTACCAATAATATGACACGAAAAAGACTTGTTTAACTATTTTGTTTTGCCGAGATTCAAACATGCGACGTGTTTTAATATAATAAAGTGCGTGGCAACTAATGTGGACTAGAAATGTACCTAGGTATTCCAAAAGCGCCCTAAAAATATTGTTCTTAAAAGTTACGTCTTATTAAGTAAAATGTTCTTACCAAGCGGTAAGCTGAACTGAAAATAATTTTTATTCATCAAACTATTAAAGAACTATAATGAGGTTGCACAATTTGAGCGATGCGAGGTAAGTACCGTTAACATATCTGCGATGCAAAAACAAAGTTCAAACTATTTATAGCACGCGCTCACAGAGACCACAAAGATAATCTTTACAAAACTGACTATGAAAACTTTAGTTAAAGTTAAATTTAACATTTAACGTACGTAATTCGGTGGAAAAATGAGCCATATTTCTTGCCTTTAAAAGATTTAACCAAGGGCGTTGATATCACCGTGTGATTTTCAACCGGATTCTGTAGCACTGCTATAAGTCTGCGAAAGTATTTTTCCATAGCATAGGCGTTAATTATTTATATGGAAAATCTTACAGCGCCCCTAGTGGTTACGCGCAAACTTACTTTGCTGCTATGAGATAGACAGTTTTCCCATACTAAAAAATCTATCAAAACTTACGTAGATCCAAAAAATTGCTTTATATAAAAATTGCACAATATCATTTATTCAACATTTAATCAGTTTATTACATATTTATTATTTATATTATTTATTCTATGTCCGCAGTAGAATGGCTGCGGGCGTTGCAGGCCCAAATAATTAAATTAACTCCTACAATAATCGCACTGCGGGTGCACCTTGTAAGGCAGTACGTTTCATATTTCACAGAATTCACACTTTAATATCTGCAGACAAAATATCGGTTATTAACTGCTCCAGAGAATTTGAATTTTAGACTAAACGCAAAAATATATCAAAACCTACATTGAAAAGCGATTAGAATTAAAAGTAAGTAAGTAATCAATAAGGATCCCTACCGCAATAAAACTGCATCCAAAACATTTTAGATATAAACATATTATCTAATAATTGAACACTGCATCAACGTTATAAGGACCATAATAAAATTATGTAGCAAAGCTATAAGGAAGATTTCTATGTCGGCTTAAACAATCATTATGCAAACAGGCAATTAAATAAATAGCATTCTATAACTAGCAGCGGGAATATTTTTTGACTCCTCGGGATCCGAACGCAGATCCCTGGCGCAACATGCGTTGAAAATCAGATGCATGAAACGCTTAGCCATTGAGCTTTATAAACTTATGTAGTAGTTAATACAACATTGGCTTCTGTACCAAAAAACAGCATTTTAAATTATTTTTTAAAACGTAATATGTTTTCAAGATTAGGACAAACAAAGAACACAAAAAGTTTTATGAGACACATTACATTAAAACCTCATCAATTACGGACAAATTCACATTTATACTAATTTAAAGGTAAGCATGTGTGTTATGTAGCAAACATATATGACACATACTTATTAAGAAGGAAAATTCTAGATAGTTAAGAATGTAGTCGCAAACCAGTTCGATCATAAGATTGTTGATAGTAGGTGATATTATATATTTTTTATGTTACTTTTAATGACGATTTATTAATATGCAAATTGATTAGCTTTAAATTTCTTAGCTTTACTGTTTTGCGAGGAATAAATTATTATACTCGTATTTACAAAATATGTTGTAAATAATTGAAAATGTAAATTCGTTTGAGAAATTATTGTACCTAAGTAATTGCAGTTGGCCTGTTAAATTACGATATACCCTATTTCCTACAAGTCTGTCACGTAAAATAAGAATGCAAAAAGTTCTTTTTTAGAGACAACTCTAAAGAATTGATAAATCTTAGACTTAATACTATGTCACTAGGTATAGCAAGAAGTACCACGCAACAGGCTCTTTGTTGAAATCAGGTGCTTGCACTGGGTATCAGAGATTTCTGTATTGCAGGTCACCAGGTCACCCCAAACTCAAAATATACTGTAATTATTTTATTTGCATTTGAAAAGATCCAAAAAAAGGATTCTTCAAATGCTTATACAATTTTTCAAAATACAAAAAGTTTTCGTGATATTTCATGTTCATTTGTTTTTTTTTTCTATTTGACCATTCTCAACGGGCAACTTCATTATAGGTAAACTTTATGGTTTATATATATTAATAATCATGTGAAAATATATTTCTCCGATTCAAAGCTTCATAAGCTATCGCATTAAATAAGCTAATGAGCAACAGAGGCGGTTTATGTTTATGTTCTAATAAAATTTCCCGAATGATACCTTGCAAGAAAACAATACGTTTTTATTCGCCACGACTGCCGGTCCGTAATAGGGAGATGTTATTACTCAACTAAGTAGAACATTGCTAGTTTTGTTTCGTCACAAATAGCTTAATAGTACATACAAAATATTTTCATCTATATTCGTTACCTTTATACGTATAAAATGGAAAGTGACAATTATATGGAATCGTTATAACATAAGCTAAACGTTTAAGAAGTATTTCGTCCGAGATGGGTCAATTCTTAGTTACAAAGAGGATGAATTTTACTTTTCCATAGTTCAGGAAAAGCTACAGATAATATAGACAATGCAGGAACAGAAAGTTATGCATCTAAAAAAACTAAAAGAGCTTTAGTTCCTTGGACCGTTAAACCGATTAACCGTTGGACGTCACCCGAATAGCTCATTTGGTAAAAACTCAAGTTCATGAATATAGTTTATTTAATTATATTTTAGAGTGTAAAAAGTTTTTTTGTTATATAATCTTGTTAAACACCATAGAATTTTTGGTATCAACAGTTTACACGCTTTCTTGCCTCTAATAACTTCCTATTAATATAACCAATTTAATAGACAACACTAGAAACGACAATAAACAAGACTAAGCCAAAAGTTACGAGCGCAAGATATAAATATTGCTTATTGACTTTATGTATGCGAACC
Organism: Aporia crataegi; assembly: GCA_912999735.1. Taxonomy (NCBI): domain Eukaryota; kingdom Metazoa; phylum Arthropoda; class Insecta; order Lepidoptera; family Pieridae; genus Aporia; species Aporia crataegi. The sequence goes on from OU538742.1 coordinate 4,139,569, forward strand.
CGTGAACCCATCCACAATCACAGCTATCACCATACACGCGCAGTATCCAAAATATATTACAGCTATAAAAAAAACCTCTCATAGTGTCATAAAAATAAATTAATTCGTTATTTGATAAATCTCACTATATTATTAACATTCAGCTTTTTAAGTTCTAGTACCGACTTTGTCGTTTAATTGAATATTGAATAGTCTAAAGTAGCTGAATGAAATGAAAAATTTTTGTTTAATAATAACATGAACCTTCAAAATTACTTTCAAAAGGCTTTGGCTTTCTTTGCCCAATTAGTTAAACTTATAATAGGTACCTATATTATTAAAATATGTAGAAGATGTAAAGTAACCTTCACATTCAACTATCAGACCATTACTTAAGATTGATAAGAAAAAGATATGAGAAACATATGCAGAAAAATTAGTTACAAAATCAGACTTAAATAAAATGTTATTGGAAGTATAAGAAAAAAACTTTTTGCATTGCATCTCAGATTGTTATGGTTGAAATTTTCCAAGCATAAAATGAAGTGAAATTATTTAGAGGAGTGGGTTCCGTAAGCAGAGGGCTGTCAAAAAAATAACGTTTCACATTTAAAAAGAATTATTGGAATGAGGATCGTACGTGCTGTCGCGAAGGGAGATGCCATGGCTAGGGAGAACACTTATCGATACTTCATATTATATTTTGTGGTGACTAATTGTCGATATATTATTAGTGAAACCATAGTTTACCATTTTAGTTAATTTAAGTGTACTTTTTATGCGTTATAATTCGAATTGTGCCGTAAAACGTAACAAAAGGAATAAATCTACAGTTATATGTGCTATAAATGCAATTAGAATATGGAATTAAAACAACTATAGGTTCATCTAATTAAATTATTTTTTAAAAACAGACAACTATAATATATCAAAGACAAAAAACAGACCTGCTTTATTCAACACCTTTATACCAATCTACGCAATTATTTCTCAAATCGAGTCAAAATCGACCATTAGTAATGTTTAAGTGTATCGATTGAGCAGAGAGCATCACTAGCTTTGTTTGTTTTTGTTTACGATATCTGATGTGGAGACATCGCACAATGTACTGTGCAAGTTTTTGTGACGTAAGTTTAATTAGTAGGAACCGGCAATGCCCACTCATATCCGAGAGGATTCCACGGTGTAATCGTTTATCAGGAAATCGAGCGAGTGTTCGTTGAAACAATCACTATTTAAATATAAGCTCCACTGTGCTCAGAATTACGTTGTTTTGAAATTCAAAGCAAAATATTGTAGGAAAACGGATATGTCAAATTTTAATCAAAGTGTTGCCAAACACAGTGTCAAATACACCCAAGTCCTTACAAGACACAGACTTAATGTTCCATTGTGCTCCACGACATAATTTAATACATAATTGGTAATTGCGCATAATATTAAATGTAATAAATATTATAAGAAATCAGTTCGGTGACCAACCTTATAGATTTGTCTTCTGAGGTTTATATGTAGATTATAAAAGGAGTAGTCATAAATAACAGAGTTGATATGAATACAAGTCCGCGTATACACTGCATCCATTCAATTTCCCGACAGACGTAATAAAGTGTGATTGTCACGCACGAACACCGCTATGCACCCCCACGAACCCCCAAAACCCCGCATCCCGAGGTACGCAGTACGCACGTATACCTCCAAACATTTTTATAAGAACAAAAATAAAATAGAGAAGAGAAAAAACATTTAAAATGTACTTGAACTTGTATTTCTCTACAAATTCAATTGTCATATCTAACATGTATTGAAAAAAGATAATTATTTACATATGTTAGTTCAAAATCTATATATCATGCATAAGTATAAAAATTACATACACACAAGTTACATAACAAAGATACCTAGCTTTTATAGCGTTAAATAATCTATATATTATTTTTCTTTTCTAACTTTAATTAAGTTCAAAATATCAACTTATGTAAATACAATTTTCTTGACGATTAAAGGACAGAAAATTAGTATTTTTATTTTTAATTAAATGTTTGCCATACTTATAGTATGTTAAGTAAGAATGATTTCTTTGATTTATTTAGTTATGGTTTGGCTTTTATTGATTTATTTATCTAAATAAATTTTGCCAACACTTGGCATAATTTTTACTGCGATTATACCTGCTTTTTTAAATACATTTAAAGGAAAACATAGCATGCAACAATAAAATTTAAGATACAATTCAAAAATAAAAGAGAAGATAAAAGTGATTTTAGGTTCCAAGCTTTGAATAGTGTGTAATGTATTGTAACTTGTCTGGACTATTATTAGTACAGTAGCTGAGTAAGAAAGAATCGCTTGATTACCGCTTCGATCAGACATCGATCCGAGTAATGGGTATGATGTGCCTTAAGATGCGAAATACAGCGAAAAATACTGACTCCCTAATGAAACCCCTGAGCCACGATTATTCTTCGTTTCACTTCGAAGTTTCTGGATGTAAAACCCGGGGAAGCTAATACATTTTTCGGCTGGATGGGTGCTAAAGTTGATCACCAACTCACCAATGATCTTCTTCTTGTCTTTATAGTTACTTTTTATCCACTTACCGTTCAATGTTCTCTACCTGCTTACTCTTGTAAATTTTAGATTGCGTATTTCGCTAAACTGTTGAGTGAAATATGGAATCTATAAGTTCTTATCTGAGTGTTAAGATTGAACATTAGTAGATATGTTTAGTAAATTTTTTTGGCTTTCGTTTTAGAGACTTGTACAAATTCGCATTCTCTTCTATCGTGCACGCTTAGGTTTGCAAGTATCGCAATGTAATGGGGTGAGCGATTGCGCGTAGTTACGTATGCGTCGCGCGTCTCTCGCCGAGATATTACGCGTCCGTCGCGCCGCTACGATTCGGTCAATCGATGTCTTGGGGCCCTCTTGAGTCGTTCTTTGGATTTGGAACAAATATAACTGTATCCTTATTTGAATGAACCGTTTTAACTGATATGAACTTGTCTACTAAATTAATTAATACCTAACTAGAATTTTAAGTTACGGAACAATTGCATTAGTATAAGAATATGAAATAATTCTTAATGTACAAAAGCAATCTGAGAAGCTATTTGTCCAGTCCTTTAATTTAACTTTCATAGACTTGTATATTAATAAGGAGTAATATAATGAAAATCAAAGTAATATAAGTTATGCCCGTAAATTTTTAAATAGACGAATTTTAAAAATTCTCTCTAGTTCTGTTGCTATATCAAGACATCTCTGTCATACACACATATACATCTGTATCCATAGATAAGTTAATGAATGCAGGCTAAATCCATTAAGTATTTTAAGCTAAGTTTTATAAGTAGAAGTGACCTTGGAGTTCCCCACGTGCATTGATACTGCGCAATATATCCACGACAACAGATAGATCCTTATTGTTTATTATATATTTAAGTAGCAATATTCTAACGTAATAAAATCACGATTTTTTACTAAACATTGATACATTGCGCCTTGTGTCGGATATGGATTTTTTGTAGTAGCGCACAACAGGACAGATGGGCCTATGGAGAACCATGCCGCAATCCACGGTTTTTATTGCGTTGCCAGGTTTTTAAGTATTGTGGTAGGATTCCGGTATCCTCTTACTCAGCAAAACACAGTACAAGTACTGTTTCACGCTGGTATTCTGTGAGCTCGTGGTATCAATCTGAAAGAACCCTTGTTAAAGCATCAACATAAGCTTCTCTCCCACGGAGGAGGATGGATATGGTGTTAATTTCGGGGTGACAAAATATAAAGTTTCGATTGGCATAATAGACATAATCACCTACTTGATTGTAAATAAAGTAATTGGAATAGACTCAGGAATGTGTCCGCCCCATGAGTCACAAGTGATTACGGAAATTTACTATAGATGGGCTATATACTCGCGACATTCAAATAAAATTTTGAACCCCTGCTTAGGCATGGAACAGACATTTCTGGTGGTTTTTGAATTTTGCATTACGTCAAGCATATACGAGCTTTCAAAACGTAGCAAACTTTTTTCCCAGGAATTGAAATTAAATCTTTATAATATCAACGCGTACAAATTGCACGAAAGCGGTTAGTTTAAAAAGCTATGTTTTTATGTAATATCATCGAAGAAGTCAATTCATACATACTACATTATATACATACAGTTTTATCAAATTATCCTGAGTAGGTAGGTATTATTAATAGTTTTCCACATACCATTCACAGCCCGAGTTTTAAAAGCAATTAGTTTCTTTGGCTCCTCCATCGATGATACGATGGGTTAATTACCATAATTGTAGAGAAACAAGCCTGATATTATTTTAATCCACAATAATGATCCTTCATTCAGCAGCGTGTAATTTTTACGGACTCACTTTGAATATATTTTCATATATTATCGTTTCGGAAGCCAGAAAATTATTTAAATTATTTCACTATTTAATTACACTTTAATAAGTATTAATAAACGGCTGTCTTCGGTAATGTTTGTTGATATATTGATTAATCATTATGTTATTATAATATTTTAATAATTCAGTAGTTTTATTAATTCAATAACTAGGTACTTATTTGGTTAATGAAGACATTATAGTTGAATCGAATGAGATTTACACATGTGGGTTTCATTTCCATGTAAAAAATGAATAAACAGCTTTTTTGTACATAAATTCACGAATAGTTAAAGTAGTTATGTTGTAAATAATTTAAATCTTTACTTTCCTTTTTGGACCGAGATGGTAGCATTTTGTTCAAAACCTGTATCTTTCTGAAGTTAAGCAACACCATCTAAAACTGCAAATGTAAAGTCCTGTAAGCCCTAGAGAGGATATTTTCTGAGCCATATAACTAAAATCTTTTTTCTGTCCCTGAAAATTGAACTTTTAATCAAACGAGCACCATGCATTGACTGACCTGACAGGGTTGTAGATTTCAAGTGAAAATACCAAACTTCGCACAAGATTATTTTGACATATTTATTATTTAGGCTGCTTTTCTGTCAAATAATAAAATTATTTGTCTCAAGGACTGTCAGCGCGGTGGGATAGACGTGTTAGGTACCAGGGCAGCAGAAGTGAGCAGGCGCCTGTCGGTAGCTCACGAGCGCGTGACCGGCTCTGATTAATGACTGAGATGCCAATCTCTTCCGTCTCACGACTCCACGCCTATATTCTATAACTTTGTTTTTTTTTGCCAACCATTTTGGCAAATCACTATAATATAATTTCATCAAGATAGGGATGTCAATTTATCCTAGTATTTTGTCTGTATCTCCATCTAATAATTGGCTTCCATTTGTCAACGTTTTTGAGTATTTGATTGACAGAAGTGTGAAATCCTGGCTAAAAATTTTGATCCGTAACCTCTTTGTCTTCCCGCGAAACTAAACACGATCACTAACCGGTGGAAAGGCGGTAATAAAATTTAAAAGAAAAGTCGATCTAGGTTTGTTTCAAAGTCCTATCTACCTATCATAATCAGTTCAAGTGTTTTGCATTAAATTTCATAAACATTGATCTTCCCAAACTTTCATGATTAAAATTTATGAAATATTTTTTCTGTATAGTATGTTTAGTGACACAGTGAATCAAGCGTCAGTACTCAGTATCATACACATAGCAAGTTAAGAAGCTTCATTCGGACTGAGCTATAAATCAGAAGACCGCATGCTGGTAGATGTTCTTACTGCATGTAGTTATTAGTTACGAAATTATTTTATTGGACCAAAAGGTTAACCACTTTCTTTTTACTTTAATACGTGTAGACCTTTACTAATTATATCCACGTGTAACTATCTCATTATTCTTTTCAACATGAGCATAATAATAGAAATATTTTACAATATTATTAATATTATACTGATCGAAACCGATTTTTTTAAGTTGCCCAAGATTCGAACCAAAGACCATTGCGCTACCGGCATCGAGGTATAACTAAGTTAGTTAGCAGCCTGTGAAGAGCAGTAAATATGTTATTAGATAATTTTGAATCTGGCAATAAGCAATTTTCATCTCGCCCTATAAATAACACCGTATTAGGCACAATGCCAAGCCAATCAGTTCGAAAAAAATATTAATTTGATAACCAATTACAAACGTTTAGTTAATCAACCGTTTGTTTCATTTGTAGGTTATCTGTTTGCGTGTGCCGTGCTTGAACACGTTTAAGTTTGTCTTATTATTACAACTATTAAACCCAAGGTTGGACATGAAACGGCTAAATTTGGTGTTACAACCTCAATATTTTATAGCAAAAATACGGAAAGCGTTTGTGGCCTTCAAGTGCGAATCTTCCGATTACTATACCATTAAATAAAATCGATATCGACACGAAATATTATTAAAAATATTACAACTTATTACCCATAATTTACAACCGTAGGCATTTCAAACATTTACATGTACCTACATGTACATTGTTGTGATCTAGGTATTGTCCAGTCTAGTGCATACGCTACCTACTAAATTATTATTGTTTTGAGCCTTCCTTCTTTTAAAGCGATTCTACGACCTTGTCTAGAAGGTCCTCACCTCCCTGATTTGGTGAGGTGAGCAGCCTTCTGTGCCTAATTGAAACATTGGTTTCTCCGAGAATCGAACGGACTGCATGCGCGATACAGCCGCGAAAACGTTTACGTATTTTAAAATAAAACAGTTCGTTTACAGTTTGCAACAAATAATATTTCATGTTTATTATGTTAGTGCACAGAATTTGTACAGCGTTTATGCTTGATACCATATCAGAGTTCTAAATTATACTGAAGTTATATCGCTGTTGCAGTATTATTCTTTATATACTAGCTAAGTTATTTTATTTATAACGAGACGTTATTCAAGTTTTTATTTAATGATTGGAAAAAGTACATCTCGTAGAATTACTATGTGTTTCCATAGTATTATCTTTTTAGTTATGTACCTAATATTTCAATGTTCGCCTTCTTGGCTAGATGGTCCGCGTCTTGAGTCGAAAATCCTAGGTTCGTATCCCGGAAACACAAAAAAGACTGGAAAGAAAATAATTTGAACCCACCAGCTGTTAGAGGATTTAACTTAATAAAATTCTCATCAATTTTTTTTTAAATACTGTATTAATAATTGATTAACTTAACTGTGGCTTTAGCTGGAGATGCCTTATCTATGTACTAATATATTTACAAATGTGACAGTGTTTTGTTTGTTAGGCTAGCTTAAAATTAAATATTTAATTTCTTTTAATTCGTGTTTAAAATACGGACATGGTAAATCAATTATTAGAAGGCGTTAAAAACCTCTATATTAAAACCGAGTGAGCATTATACTTTAAAACATTCAAGCGAACCTCGTTCCAGCAGTTTAAAAAAAATAGTTGTGGCCGAAATAGCGGATAGATTTTATAATAACAGCCTTTTCTAAATAAGGCTTATAATAGCCCGCCGGGGAAACAGTGAAGTCGATACGAATAAAATATATTACATTGGTCGTGATATATCCGTTAATTGGCTAATATTATGTGTTAATTTGTGTTGTGCAACACGTTAGCGAGAAATCCCGCGGTAACCTTGCTCCTAACATCGAGAAAGTTTATTGTATAATCGATTTTAAATTTTTAGCAAGCGATTAATCGTATTTTAAAAATTGGTGAAACTATACAATTTATTTTAATTAAAACTTTCTGAATGAAATCTAGTGGAATCATGAATTATGTTCCCCTTTAAAAATATAATATGAGACGAAACTTACAACCAAACCCAACTCAGTCATCAGAGTGGGATAAAGTCTATCTTACCACAGTCGCAGCATTTTGTAATAACATTATTATTTATGTATCTACTTACCTAATCTTTCAAGATTAACCTAAAAAAAGTAAATAATCTGTCTGTTATTCTTATGTACCTTTTTTTATGTGTAAAAATACTACTATTGAATTGAAAACCTTCTCAATTATGAAGTCTATTTAAAACTCTTAGAGTCATTAAAACCATTTTTCTACGCGTTATAAGTAAACAATTGTTGCATTTAAATTTAATAAGAAAAGATGATTATTTTATTATTATTACTATTTTAGTTATAAACACAATACTACCAAAGTAATAGAAACAATGTTTTCAATAAAAAATATTTTAATCAAATAATTAGAAAACTAGAATTATGTAAAATAGAAACTGAAATTTATGTTTTTGAGAAATTCGTTATTAAACTAGTCTCTCGTGACCCAACGCTTTCACTTAAATACTTGTAATCGGTGTAAAATTTACGGACATATGGAGGTGGCTTTCATTTAATTTAGTTTTCTAAAACAAATTTGAAGTGATTATATTGAAAAAGAAATTTATTATGAAATGAAACAAAAATCAAATAAACTCGGTTGAAACTGGAACACTGAAATAAAAATTGAACATATGTCAATTGCAAGGCATTGTGGGTCTTTCATTCATTATAGTTAGTGGATCGAGAGATTGGTGAATGAAATGAAATGGCTATACAGGTTGGACACAGATAGCACTCACTCGATTACTGTGCAAGATCTATAATCTATATAACATAAAGGCTCACCAAACACTGTCTAAATTAAATTTTGCTAACATATGGAATTTAGTTGATGGACAAACATTATACTTACTATATTACATAGTAGGTACTATATTAATAGTATCTATTTAATCATATAAGTCGATAGATCTACAAGTTACAAGTCTATTTTTACATAAAGGTAAATCAATACTAAGTACTCAGTACTTAGTATGGATGTGTTTTCTGTTTTTTTAAATGTTTTGTTTGAATTTTTGAAATTTACAGAACCAAACCATATTTAGACATGGTTTCTTTAATTAAGAAAATTTATTAAAAGCCCTAGGGCCGATTAAGCATAGCGAACAATATTATGAGCCCTAATAATTATTGTAACATACATTATATATTTTTTATGTTTTCGTATTAAAAAATCAGTAATAAATCAATAGACGAAAAACTGTATGATGAAGGCTTAAGAGTGAAGTATTGAGTCGATTTCTTTTGACGATCGATTCACAATAAATCTTTATGTTTCCTTTTGTTGTTTTGAGATAAGTACTCGGCTATGGAGACAGCTCGCTGCTACTGGATTTTGGTCTCTGTTTTATTTTCTTTTATGAGTCGGCTATTTGTGATAAAATTGAAATATGTGATTTTCAGAATGGATCCATTGTTGTAAATCTTCTTAATCTATTACGTTTAATATTTGAAGAAGAGCTTAACATAACATAATAAAAAACACATCCATTACTTATTTACATGCAATAAAGATATCTTTTAGTTCCTCGTCACTTCGTTCACGCTTAAAAATAGTCTAATTTCCAGTTAATAGTGAAATAATTACTTTTAAAAAAGACCGACAACGCACCCGCGCGGGCCAACTGACGTCAAGAGCGCTTATTCTAACAAACAGTAGTAGTTTATAGTGTACACTATAAAAAAAATTAGAATCTAATGGAATCAGATATATCTTACCAAGAAATATACAAAGAGTTTTATTTATAAGTTATATAATAAAATTAAGACGCATTATAAGTATTATTGCAAGAAAATGACACAGTATAGAGTAAGTAATAATAATTTAACGACATAGCGAAAGACAAACGCTTAGCACTGTTATCGCATTCCGCAGCGGCGCAGCAGGTAAGTAAACAAGTGATATTACGTATTGGAACAGGTTTGCAAATAATGGCCGTGGACACTTGATGGCTAACAAGACGATTGTAAGCTTTCTTGCACACGGCGCTACTACCATTATTGAACTAAATTCTAGAAAATAAAAAAAATCAAAAAATTAAAACGTTTTAAAATTTAGACTTTAGTTTCTTAAAAAGTTGTATTATTTCCATTAGGTGAGCAGAATTACTATGAGTGGTCGAGCCTTGAATGGCTTTTATGTATACAAATACCTAGGTGCTGAATAGAAATTTTTCTTACGAATTTTAGACGAAAGTTACAAGTAAAATACTTTGACAAGTTTTTATTAAAAGTGTGTTACTCTATAACATATTATTTGTATACCTAAGTTTAAGTTTAAAATACTAACTTGAATCTGTACTAATTTGAAACTATATAAAAATGTCGATCTGAAAACTTTTTTCAACATGAAATATCGATCTAGAAGAAATCCGTAATAGACGATAAATTCGTCAATAATGAATTCACCATATCATTAATTATTAAAAGGTTTTTAATTACAGTGACAAACTGTAAGTCAATAGTAGCCATTTTGCACGTGTGGTAACCATAAAAATATCTAAAGTAGAAACTATCGAGAAATAATCAAGCTTTTGGTAGAGGTACTGTTAGATTAGTCGCGCGACAAATTGGTGCGACTTTTCGTCCGTGTGTAGTGGAGTCTACGGACGCGTGTAAAGAATGAATATAAATCAATAACAATGAGATCAAGAGTCCGTCGTGACCCGCCCGTGACGCGCGCGCAGCTTACCGTTCCTGTCTCATACTGCAGTTAGTCACGCCATTATTTCTAATTATTCTTATAAATAATTAATATTTATTCATGGATTTATAGTTTATTGGGTCGATTGTTTTGTCAATTCAGTTCAGAAATCTATTTAAATGAAAACAAAAAACGTTCTATTGCTTAGCGCAGAACTCGCGAATGGTTGAACGAATGAGGATGAAACGTGTGGATTATTTTCCAACTATATTAAACATTATAATAGCTAATTGGTAGCCAGTAGATTTAAACTATTTCAATAATTGTAAGTAAAAAAATGCATCAGAATAGGTTGAATCATTTAGATGTAAAATAGTAACAAACAAACTCATTATTCATATTTGATAAAGGTGTTATTGCATTTGTCTCTAATTTAAAAAATATGGGCATTTATTAATTACCTAATTATGATTATTGATAAGAACGTACCTCCTTTTCTTTACAATTCTGCAAAATCAAAATAAGTAACTAACTTCATTAATCTCCCAGCTATTACTAAAATATTATAATCTAATGCGACACCCATATATTTATTTCAACAAAAAATTAATAAAATTATAATTTATGTATTTATTCGATACCGCCAGTAGTAATTATTATAATTATTGATTGTAATATTTAATTCATTAAACAGTTGTCGGCCACGCATTCTGAATTATAATAAAAGCTGGACCACACGTGGGATTTTCAAATAATATTTCATTACTAACTTATGACGTGACGACGTAAAATTGCAGTGTCATCTTTTTTCTTCATCTTGAGATGAAATTAGTATGATAAGAGCAAGAGACTGTAAGGCATAGCTCTGTACTAAAATTACTTATAAAGATTCAGCATTTTAAACGAGAAAGCGTAACAAACTCAACTTGCTGGTTAAAAAATTAATATATTTTTTAGATTTCTGTGGTTACGTCTCATAAACCGTAGTATGGCACGGAACAATTATATTAATTAAATCTACGTTTCTCTCATCATTCATTTATGTAATAGGAGGTACAGCAGCCTTTATTACATACATTCAAATAATAATTAAAAATAAATTGGGAGCAAAATATCTCTTGATAAACTACATTAGGAAATGTTACCAACACTATGTACTTTCCTTAAATAAAACAAATGCTTTACAAAAACGTCTGTCAAAAACAGTTTTGGATGGATATGTTTTAAATGACTTTGAAAAATCGGTATTTTATGTTTTCAGTTACATTTTGGTGTCGACTTCCAAATATTTGCCTCAATTACTTTATAGTGCACATTTGAGACGGTTTATCATTAAAAAATGAATTTAATTAGTTTTATGAGTTTAGCATTAGGCATACCTAGTTCAAGTATATAAAGGTGTCATATTTTTAATTGTTTATAATATTTAAAATTTAATTTAATATGATTTATTCATTTAAGATTTTCACATTAAAATGATGTATTTAATGTTAAGGCATTAAATACTGCTTTCATTAATTATAATATTTTGACACGAGAAAAAATATCTCAACTTTTCCAGGTGAATACGGACATTTTCATGTGTGTAGGTATATCCACAAGGGCAAAAAATCTACGGGATTGATATGTATCGTTTATGTTAAGATTGTTTTAGCATAAAGAAGTCATGCATTAAGCAGGAGCTCTGGCGTCTATTTTCCTGTAATTATCTTTAATTTACGAATGAAAATTGTCAGTTGTCATTGAGGCATGACAACATACTTAACATGTGCTGCTAAGTGACAACACCCGTACTAATAATTTTGTAATTTCACGGAATCAATTTAAATTATCGGCTATGTAAGACAACCTTTTCACCTATTTCAATTAAATAGCTCATCATCTTAACCAATGGTTTGTCTTTGGAAGTATGTACAAAAGAACACTTTTTAAGTAATAGGTCTTTACTTGAAATTCCCGTTCTTCAGTACTGGTCATTTCAAACAGAAAAAAAGTTTGGAGTGGCTTTGTATTCTAGATTTAAATTAATTTTGTTTTAAAAACATGAATTTTTTTTACAAACTCAGTCTTTTGTTTATTGATTAGCGTTGTATTTTCATTACATTTGCACATTTTTGTCATAATAGACACTTTAAAAATTCGTGTAATTATAGAATATGAGTTCCGTCGTGGCACCAAAGCGACACAAACGGCACGTAGCTAATATTTAATTGCGTTATTTGTCCACATATGAGTTGTTACTGACATTATATCATAAAGTATATGAGATGACGTTCGATCCAGCAATAAAATTTAATAAATAGCAATTACTTCGTTATTCGTAGGCTCAGCTACTGTATAATGTGAGTAAAATTGCAGCGGGCATGATGCTGAACGGAAAATAGCAGATAATAGTGTGTTTAGCGTCTACCTTCATTCTACGTACAGTGGACAACCCGGTACTTATACCTCGATTTATAGACCTGTCATTTATGAGTTATTTTATAAGTGATAGCCATGTTCTGCTCCCTTATTATATCTACTATTAATGACGTGTGCTTATAAATTTACACTCTACAACTTTAATATAATATTCGGCTAAATCTTTTTTGTTGTTCTGAATAAAATATATTTAATAAAATATTTACATAACAGATACAGAAGATAAAATCGAATTGTAATAGGAAGATTCAGTCGCATCATATTTTTTAACACATGTGAAACCTCGTCAGGCAGCTAGTAATAAATAACAAAATAACTTTAACTGGTGCAACTAGCAGTAATGCATGTTGCGTAAAAAAAGTTTTGATGTAGCAAGCTCAGAAGACTTTCTTGTATAGATAAATAAGAGTGAAAGACACGCAGAAATATGACTCATAATCTAATTCCCCACCTAACGGTTGCATGAATTTCATTTTATTTAAATTATAGCTACTTAAAAAACTGCCATTTTAAATCTGTTATGTAATAAATTTTACTCTTAAATGAATTTATTAGAAAATTATAATACTTTTATTATCTTAAGTAATTGCAAAAATCGAATAGGTCATCGAGTAGTTAAATTTAGATAGTTGAAGTTAAGTAAAAGATACTAGGCTAACATAACCTTAAGGCAGTAGCGACTGGTTCCAGTAATGAAACTACTGCCTTTTAGGGCGCATAATATGATGCCTCGAACACTGGATACGGCAGTTATATTTGTGCAATTAAAAAATAATTAATATATTATTTAATATATCAGTAATTTAAACATGTCACATGTGATAATATGTCTGGCATGCCTATTATGGAGTATTGTCTGTTTTATTTGATATTACTTGTGTAACTGCAGATTTATTGGTTGTTGTTTTGAAAATATTTAATTTAAAATATATACTGGAATTCTCGCTGAGTATTTTTTCACATACAGACTTTGTATTTTATAATTGTTATTAAATATTATGTAACTTTTACTAAAACGACGTAGGTATTCAGAAATTTTAGTAAATTTGTGTCAATTTTAACATTCATATAATATTCGAAAATTAATTATATTACTTATAAATAAGAAGATATTCAAAATACCAAAAGATATTAAATTAGACATATCCACACAAATCGAACCCGCGAGCCCTTGGCCATCCAGTTTGTCCACTCTCATTAAGATCGTGCAGTAAGTACTTAGTACTGACTTTTTCCATCGACACTATTGATACGAGCTTCTCGCGACTTCTTCGCTCCTGGTATCTCAACCGTGTCTAGGACTTAACTATGATCATAGATAAATGTAATTTTTCTCCTTATCCAATTGATTCTATGATCCAAGCTTAATTTCAAATCTACCTGACTTTGAATCTCGTATATTTTTGATGCCAGTTATAACTGGATCATAAATAGGTGTGCGTAAATTTCCTCCCACATTCACCTGCTTATCTAGTTTATCTAGGAGATAAGGTAACACGGGAACCGAACCCGCTATCAGTAACAGCGCTACCGGGCAGCTCAAATGCGTTTCTCTTGTTTCGTATAAGTGTCTCGGAATGTATGACCTTGGGTTAACTTGTTGGAACGGGACCCGATTGGAATGTTATTATCTTGGCTTTAAAACTAATATCCTATTAGCCTCTTACGCTTGTGTGAGTAAGATTTCTTTCCGACTAAAATCTGAATGAATGTTTTAAAATATAATAAAATTGAAGCTTATTTAATTACTTTACAACAAAGAATTTGACGTGTTGTGGAGTTAGGCCTTTGTAATTTAAATAATATGTTATGATCAACAATAAATAAATAACATTCAGCTTTATTCAGTTTGAGACAAATGTATCTAATAATTACGGCACCTTCTATAATTGTACCTCTTTAATAAAATGAAATATTCTGAAACATTTTTAATTCTTTAAAATTTATGATACTTCATTTTACTATTAAAACGGGCTGGTACGACCGGTGCAAATACCAGTCTTCCACACGACACTGACGTGAAGTGTAGCCATTTGCTTTGCATAGTGCACTTGTTTCCCGCGTTTCGTTCGGTTAGTGGGAATACCGGAAGCCCAATTCTTTAAAAAGGTCGCCAACGCACCCGTGGCCCAACTGGCGTCCAGGGTGTCCATGGGCGGCGGACCGCTTATCCTAAGTGAGCCTCCTGCCCGTTTGACTCCTATACTATAAAAAACCCATTCACGAACTGTCCTTACATTAGTTAGCGTTGAAATTAATAAAAATATAAAGATATTGAGTCGTGCTTAAGACCGGTTCGTGGTAACAGCGTGTTTTGTTCGTGTGTACTTATTGAATCAGCTACTTTATGCGGCCGACGCGGATTCGCTGCTACTGTATACATAGCTAGTGTATGACATAGCTTGTTTGTTTAAAACATTAATGGTGTAAAACATTATTTAAGTTATAGCATAACAATTGGTATATGAAAGAGATGTAACTATTGAAAAGAATTGTAAGCTTTTAATTTTGAACAGATTTAATGCATTATTGACACGTTAGTGAGTTATAAACGCAAAACGTATTCAAAAAAAAACAACAAAAAAATGAATTTGATCGTACTTAGTATAAAAATTAGAATGAGTCCAATGTAGGTATATTAATTTTAACTACAGCCTATATTATAATATAAAACATATAATGGTATTTATAATATATAATAGTATGTAGGTTTATAAAACATTATTGGCTAATGTTTTATTCTCATGGTTTGTACAAGGAAAAAATACATGACCACTATTAATATGATATTTTGATCGGCGCCTGTCGATGTGTTACAATCGGGTAAATGCTGCACAATTTATGATGCATTTCCTTGTAGCTTTTAATTAGAGTCACCATATAAGGAAATATACTACTTTGTAAAGCGATTCAGGCTTGCAAATAATTAATAATGACATCAGAAATATGTTTTAATATTGGAGTTAATTTTTTAGTAGAATAGTTGCTTATTCGCAAAGATCTCGTGTGAGAACTGTGCTGTATCAAAATATTATTTAAAGAAACAAAATTGACAAGTCAATTGGCTACTAAACACATCATAGCTTAGGAAATTCTTATAACTTGTTTCTGCGTAATATTGTGTTCAAGTACCTAGCCATAATCACTACATAGTATAAAACAAAGTCGCTTTTTCTTTCCCTATATCCATTGTATGCTTAAATCTTTAAAACTACGCAACGGGTTTTGATGCGGTTTTTTTAATAGATAGAGTGGTTGAAGAGGAAGGTTTTAATATGTTTTATACCCGTGCAAAGCCGGGGCGGGTCGCTAGTATACTGTATAACAATAAATGAACTCAGTACAAATAAAAGATTTATCTTATATATTTTATTTCTTAACCATTTGAATTTCGAATTTGATATCATCGGTGCTTTATGCGTTCTATAGTCTACTGCTCTTAAGATAAAACTAATTACAATAAAGACGACTCTATCGAGCTCGTGACCTGGACCCCGACTCACCACTGATTCGAGCCCACGATTGCTATTGCTCACATGTAGCATACCCATTATACCTATATAGTAATCCTAATCTATATGTCTAATGTCTGTATAAAAGTGATTCTTGAAGTGTTTTTTATTAGAATGTTTATCTCACTTGTTTTTATTTCATCTATCATTAGTAATAGTTAAATAGTCAGTAAAGCAATTATGTTGTAATTGGGGCGTTAGTATCTTTACGTCCACATAGTTCCTGCGGATCAAACAAAATTCTCAAAATATTCGATTTATTGCTTATCTAATATAACTAAATAATTAGTTCTAAGATTACAGATTTTTATTAGGTACTAACTGACCCAGCGCACTACGTACCGTTAATAAAATATAGATTGGGTATAGAAAGCTATCCTTAAAAGGTAGATATTTGCTACCAAGGACTTTTTGGTAAATCTATAAAAGAGAAATATCCCACCTTGTTTTGTTATATCTCAAAGGGATTGAGCAGCGTTTTCGATGAAAGCTCCCGCCTCCCAAGTGGCTTGACTTTTCTGATACTTACAATAATTATCATCATATTTCAACCAATTTACACAAAACCTTGACAAATTATATACTCAACCCTTCCTCATGAATCACTATCTATTGGTGAAACTCATAATAATCGATTTAGTCGTTTTTATGTTTATCGCGAACATCTGTTCATCAAGTCATCTGACTTTATAATTTGTACTAATTAGATTATATAGATTGGAAAACATCAACATACTTTGCAATAAAATTTAAACACAACCGCAAAAGTACAGTAGAAATACTACACTTTACTTAATAATTAACGCCATAAATCATTGAAGGAAAACGCCCACCTCATTCTGGTTATATTAGAATTATTTTTTTAAATTGACCAATTAAACGTTTTATTCATTAAAATCTTTTGCGTAATCAAAGAGCAATTTTAAAAGAGGTCGGAAAATCACATTTTTTATCTGTTTAGTTACTTAGTTATAACAGTAGGAGAACCCCGGAATACTTACGATAACATCTCAACATTATTTATATGAATAATATAATAGAGTGCCTTTAGTCGTAATAGATAAGATTATATTCTTTAATAATAATTCGAAATATTCTTAATAAATATTCTTATATACTACATAGAGTCTCGAGGCTAATATAAGCCTACCTCGAAGCCTGAGGTATCGGATTCAATCCCCGGTCCGAATGCAATTTATATACTTGGACTTTGGTCTTGCCGGACGGGTGTCATAAGGGGCACGGAGGTGTGGTTGAAATTCTACAGGCTTGCCTGAAGAAACCCGACTGTAGCGGTAACCTGTGGCCGATAGGCCTGAAATCACCTCTAAAGTACAGTCGCGGTAGGACGTAGAAACCCACCGGGATTATGCTAACAAGAAAACATCAATTAAGAAATAATCATCATCATAATTGGAGGTGGTCACGACCCTCATGAGTGAAGAAGACGACGCGAGAGAGAAGTATTACAGAACTAAGACATTTTGTAGTTTTTTAACAATAAAAACTGGTATAGGTAATATTATTTCTGTGATAGGACATGACAAAATAAGCTACAAAGACTGCGCTATTTTTTTAACAGTCTCAAACGTCAATCTATTATTTTCGTTAACAGGTAATTATTTTCCATCCCACAGTAGTGCACAAATAAACTATGATAAGAAACGATTTGAATTGATAATATATGGGTTATTAAAAACCAATATCCGAATAAACGTTTTTAAAGTGTTCATTATTTAAAAGGTCCTAATTTAGTTTTATCAATATGCATATAAATAAGAGTCGTTTATCTGAACACGGAGCCGAATTCGGTAGCTTAATATATGCCGTGTTGGCTGTATCAACCGAACACGAACAAAACAAAACTGCTTATCATAAAGGAGCCGACAGAGTTTCATTTATAACAAAGTTTTATATTGGTCACTTTTGACATGATCTCACAATGTTGTATCTTCGTCAGCCAATCTATCGAAGGTTATGCCTATAAGATTTTGCTCAATTTAACTAATGTATGCACTAACCCAATATTAGGGGTAGGTACAAAAGGACCTAAAGGTTCGACGTGCATCCCGTCAGGGAGCCCCTGATGATAAGATAAGATAAGATAACCCAATATTATCATATTAAAGAAATTAAAAGATGTTTTTTTCTCGTTTTTCTAGCTTATTACACTTTTATTACATTTTTTTCTAATAAGACATGATTCAAGTTAGAATTTTGTTCATTATCATTTATTTCGAGGAAGCAGTTCGACGAGGCGTGCGGCGCATTCAAAGAGTTTGATAGCATTACATAATTGATTATCACGATATTGAGCATGGCATGAAATAAAAAAACTATTTAATAGTTTATAATTCTTGGAATATTCATTTAAAATTCTTATTAGTACTTGAACAAGCCGACGCTCACAAATTTGTGGTATACAATTTTTGCATTTTAAACATTAGTTGATGTTTAAAATGCATAAAGGGAAAAATGCTCGAATTCATTCAGGTTGAAGTTACGGTTGATAACGAGTAACTTTTACATAGATTCGCTTATTTAAAGCTAGTTTCTTAACAATGAGGCGTAGCAGTTAGAATACATAGTTTAAGCATTTTTAACATAGAAATAGTATTTTAATATGTACCGCGTGGGTCATATTCTATAGTGCTGTGAACTTTGGCTCTTTCTGGGCCCTAATTGGCCCAATCTGTTCTCGGGTAGTGTCAGACCGGCGTGGGCCGAGTGCGTGCTATCTTCTTATCTGAAGATATCGTCGTTAATTAACTTGTTCATTAAGCCCTCGCCCTCGCGTGTATACCATACTGATTTTTAAACCTCTGTACAGAGTTAGCTTGAAGGTTACAATAGAAATAAATAAACCATCAAAATATTGCCAAATACCTATTAAACGCTGCACCAGATTAATTGTTATAATTTATAATCCAAACGTGACCAAGTAGTTTAAACTTTTTTTTAATAAATGCAGTTAAAAAATAAATGTTTGGTAATCATTATGTAAAGTATAATATGAACCGATATTGTTGTCATATAAGAAATTCATTCATTTTAATATTAGACATTTTAAAGAAGATATCTAACATATTATGTTAATCCCTTTACGTATGTATAAAAAACATTTTTGTTAAAGAAAACAAAGCTAAAATGAAAACTATCGAAAATTCTACTATACTATGTATTTGATAGAATTGATAGTGCGTTGGCCGTATTAGCCACGGTAAAATTGGAATTTCATAAACAAACTTAAAACGTAATATCCATTAAACAATCAGGTAAGTAGCGTAGTGAGGAAGTTGAAAAGAAGCTAATCTGGGAGTAGTGGGGGAGTATCAGTAGCGGCATTCATTAGTGAGCTACCGAACGCTCTCTAAGCAGTTATCAGCTAGCTTTTATACAGGATGCTTAAAATACAAAAAGGCCAATCTAATTGGAATTTTATGGATATTAATAGATATCCTCGTGTTTGATAATTGAAAAATAGGTAATTCAACTTTAAATTAATTGAAAAAAGCTTTGTCTTATAGATTTAATAATTGAAAAATATTACATACTCCTCAGAAAGTCTAAATAACTTAGTTGTTTTCTGATGTCCAAACATTAGCATTAACCACTGTTATTGTTAATATTTTTTCATATTATAGACATTGATACTTAGATATAAATTCAAGGCATAGTACTTTTTGTTCCTAATTTAAACAATATTTTTCTTATTAAACAATCTTTTCTAGTCCTCCAAACGAAAACATTTATTTTAATTTTTTGCACTATACGCATTAATGCTTATATTTATCTGCGCAGGGCGAATTAAGTTATAATATTTGGATCCAAAACGTGATTTTATTGAAAACAAAACATGCTGTATATTCGGTCAGTGGCGGCTACAGTGGATTGAGTTAAATGCCTCCTTATCTCAACTTAATGGGCCGGGTACATGTCAATTCATCACTCGTCTCACTTCATATACCTTTTTTCGAAGGCACACTACTTGATTATTATTAAATAACTTGTTTTTGTAGTGTTTCAATTATTATAATGTTGCTTGTAGAAGAATAGATACAACTTCATAACAATTCTAATATTAAGAAGTTAAGGCAGGTTAGAGTTGCTAGAAGTTTATCGCACAATTATTTACTTAATAGTAGAATAATTTGTTATTTTACTAATCTGTAAACATAATCTTTTATACCTTTATTTATAAAAGTTGCTTAACTTGAAGCAATGTCTCAAATGCTCTAACACTTTCTCGCTGTTGTTGTTTTTTTTTTTTTTTGAAAAAACGAGACATACCGCTTTGAGAAAAGTAAAACAATGTTTATAAGTAAGAGCGATAATATAAAGCATTTGTTAAATCAGTTTATAAATTAAATATAGTTTATGCTTCCAATGCTTTAGTATAAAAACTATGCAAGCAGTATTTTCGATTCGTAAGGTAAGTACCTAGATATTTTGTTGAAACTTTTGTAAAATAGCTTTTGCATGTTTTTTGAAATAAATAATAATTATATAATGTTAAAGAATATTTAAAATTAGCATACGTATGTTTGATTGACTAAACATTTTACGACATTAATTTCTTTTTATATAAAACCTGTGTTTTCCAATATGCTTAAGTATTTAATGTTCCTGATAGTAGATATGATAAAAAAAGAGTCGTAAAACAAGTGTTGAGATAATTGGTGGCTTTATAGCCCATTTCAGACTGTAATAATCGCCAGGCAAGTTTTTATAACTTAAAGACAATACGATCTTTACCTATCTACTATCGTGTGGTTATCGTGTTCAAAATTCTTGAATATAAATAGTTCTAAATATATGTTATTTTAAAAAGTGAAAGAAATAATAAATACAACTTTTATATTATTTTCTATAATACGGTTTCATAAAACTTTTTATGGAAATCATTGCAAATTTCAGTAAAAATTAACCGTCAAAGACTGATCGAAGCTATACACGAACATTGAATCAAACTTTCAGTATACATTGACAAATAATGTTATTTTAAAGTATCGAAAGGCCCAAAAGGTTGTGTAAAAGGTACAAAAGGAAGGAGCGGAAGCCGTCTAAGCCGGCAGATAAGCCGACAAAGGTATACGAGGGAGGCTTATAAATCACAGGCATGGCTATCGCGGCACAATTAAGACGTCCTCGGCGGCGCGGGCGCATGACCTGCCGAATTAAACATGTCAACAGTTTAAAATATCTCTCTCAGGCGTAATGTCCTTACAATGGTTACAATGTATTGGTTACCTTAAACCTTCAAAAACTCTATAAATTTCCAAATTTTACTTACTAACTTTTCCTTCTACAAAATTATTCCAGAGCATGACTGCTGCAGAGGAACTAAAGAAGGAGAAAATTTGTGACTCTGTGCCGTCAGCTTTCTTAATGAACTGGTTTCGTAGTATGACGTTTAAGACAGGTTTTTTTAATCTGGTATCGAATCTAATATGAGAAAATATTTTCTTATAGGTATTTTGATTTATTCAGGCTTACTAAGTAAGAAACGTTTAAAATTTATGTGTTTGAATAAAATTTATA
This sequence comes from Aporia crataegi, assembly GCA_912999735.1. Classification (NCBI taxonomy): domain Eukaryota; kingdom Metazoa; phylum Arthropoda; class Insecta; order Lepidoptera; family Pieridae; genus Aporia; species Aporia crataegi. The sequence goes on from OU538742.1 coordinate 4,161,420, forward strand.
ACTAGTTATCTTCCGCTTCGTCTATTTAAAAAATCAATGTGCTAAATGTTATTTAATAAAACAGGTCAATTAATCAATAATAAAATTCGTAGGTGTATATCAGTATAACAAAATCAGCCGTAAAACAATAAAGCTAGTTTTATATAAAACGTTGCATCTCCTTATTAAAGCAAAAACATTCAAGGATTAGGAAGTCTGACTTTTGATACCTTTATTGTTTCTAATATTGTCTTCCTTGAATGAAACTTTATCTATAAAAATTGATTTTTTTAGATACATACAAATTATTACTTCTTTTGTTTGTGAAAATATTTAAGATATAGAAGTTGGTATGGAACTGGCGTTGGTATGAGATCGGTTTGATGAATCAGCTGCAATAATATTCAAAACAGGTCCGCCATTCCCGAAAAGGAACAAATAACCCCAGCTTGATAACAACACGCAGGAATCGATTTCGAGACTAACCATTTAATTATTTTATCGATAATCTCGCATCGCAAGAAAATAAGAAGAGTGTGGAGTAATCGTCGCTTAGTCGGACGCGGCCCGACGCCCGGTAGCCGCCGGCGATTCCAGTCGATTTTATCGTCTCATAACCGACTCGATTTATAAGTATCGATTATACGTATCGATCGCGATCCGCTCGCGGTCATATCGCATTTTTTCGCCTGATCGCTACAATTTCGTCTCGACCGCCATAGATAATTAGTTCTTCAAAAGTTGGCACGTCATTGTTGATTATTGTTCGAACCCTATACATATAACGTCAATAATTGAAGCAATTCTTATTAGATTGACTTTGACTCCTTGTAATCAATAATTTTTATTTATGAAATAACTTTAACACTAGATAAATCTTGCAGATGGTTCAATAGAGAATTATTAGCCTCTAATTAGATTAATCAAAGGTTTTATTATGCATCTAACTGATAGAGATAAAAGTTAAGTTTTACTTTTTCTAAGTTTTTACTTATCTGTAATTTTTAAAATTTTAAGACTTATTTTAGATAATTCGAGAAGTTTAAGCCATTTTCGGGTAGAGTTCAACATTTTCTACATTATAATATGTAAGCATTTTTTCATGAAAATAATACAAATTGCAACACACGGCGTCGCTTCCGAAGCGGCCATAATTCACCCGAGACGCTATTTATTCAGCCAACAAAATGTTTAATACTATATCATTACTGATTTGTTTTGGACATGCTGAGTTAAGGGCTCTTATAAGAAATTATTTTTAAACGGAAAAAATTTTAGATGCATTTTTTGCTGTATTGAAATATGACCAAAAGGTACATTTTAGCAAGGAACAAAGCAAAATCTTTTATAATATTTTAACAATTAAAAAATACTTGCTAGTCACTATTTTAAGTTAAAACGTCTCAACCGTTTTTTTACAAATTTAGTTTAAACTATAAAAGATATTTTGAATACTACAGATTGAATTAAACATCTTTCTTTAATAAAAATATACAAGTTAGCATTACCTATACGATAATTTTAATTATTTCCCTTAAAGTATTCTCTTAAAAAGGTGAAGCAGTAACTTCGATGTACTTATTTGAAATATTAAAAAATAACAGATTTTTTATTTTGAAATTAATCTCCACACGGAAATTAATTAAACACTTAGTTTATATAAAATTAAACATAAAGTTTATAGTTGTTGTTTTTGTTTCGAAACAAGTGTTAAATGTAAATATATATTAAAGTTAATAGCATTTCCAGAATTCACAAACTAAAGTAACAATTCTTAGAGCCAACAAAACAAAAGTTTGTATAAGTTTTAGATATTGGCTGATAGTGAGGAAAGAGAAAAGTGCCATCACATTATAATAATCTTTTCCCCGTACAGTTGCGTGGTGTAGGTCAGGGTCGCATTGTTATTCATAAATTCAGAGACGACTTCACTGTTTTCTTTGCCTCCACGTAACCAGATACTTATAATTATGTTTAACACGTTTACACCTTTCAATTATTACTCAGTAATAACTTTTTTAATTCGTCGAATAGTCAACTACGACAACCAATGTTCCGTATTGTGTTATTACTGGATACATTTTTTAAAATTTGTTGACAAATTGATCTAACCAAAAAACTCAATGCAACGATTAGTTAAACTTGGACATATTTAACTTAATCGGCCATTTATGTTTCTTAAACAATACCATAGAGTTATATATATAAGACGTCCTTGAACATAGTGCAGCTCAAAACTTTTTAATGGCAACTTCAAACTTAAAACTCTAAAAAACTTCACAAGAACGTAATAAACGCGTTGGATTGCTGTAAAAAGCGGGCGAACAGAAAAACCTTTCAACTAGCGCAATTATAGTGTAATCACACTACGGACGAAAGATAAGGCTGCCTCTCGTTATTTTTAACAAGAGATTCAATTAAATTTTGACGTCTGCGCGATATAAAGAAGATAGGTTATGTGCCACCGTCCGCCGCGCGGGGCGATTCACTTAATACACAGTTTTATTGGATATGGATCGAATTATCAGTGATTACCGCCTTTTTAGTGATGTACACAATACTCGATAGAGCTGTTTTTTTTTAAATATAATATTCCAATATAGTGTTCGGCAATAGTTTAACTTGCAAACGCATCACTAAGACATAAATTATCCTACTGGCATAGCAACCCGAAGTGAATCTTTACCCTCGTGACTAGAGATCCAACACATTGTCCATCTTGCGCTGTTATTTTATGTGGTATTGGCCATAAAGAGCAAAACTTTAATATGTAGTATAATTTTGTATACAATCTTGTTTTTATATAATCGTACATCGAATTAGCAACCCTCTTCGATTAGGTAGTGATGTTGCACGAGGTTTACCAGAATTAATTGTTTTGAATGATTCGCAGCGAAACAAAGACTTGCTTAATTCCATTTACATCGTCTTAGATCTGTTCAGTTCTTTTACGTTTTTGTATTTATATACAAATTATTACGTATACTAAACATTTATATAGTTTTCCTTAAACAGCAAAAGGGATACTAAGGTTAAAAGATAACTGAATGTCACTTAGGTATCTCCTAAGCTAAGTCCAAAAAGCCATAAAATTCGTAAACTTCTTGATGATGCTAATTTTTTAAACCGGATGCAGTGTTTTTCCAATAAGAATGGAACAACACTTGTCAATTGCGTTGTGCACTCCAGTTTGCTTTCAAGCAAATGCATCCGCACAACATATTAACGATTACCTCGAGATAGCCCTTGATACTTCCTTATCTAAGTTTAAGTTGGCATAAAAAATAATAATATTTCTTCGATATTATTGTCGATACAAATATGTATTTTATTATGAAAGGTGTTGCAAGTCTCCATTGTCGCATTTTTTATTGCGACTGTTTGCTAACTGGGTAAACTAACTTTTGTGATTAGGTACAGCTTATAATCTTAAAACACTGTTTTTTTAATGTCTCGTTCTGTTTATTTTTAATATGATATATTTCAGTTATAATTCCAAACCATAAAAGTTTTTTCATGAATAAATTGTCGATGTCCTGATATAATATGTCATTGTACATAATTATTATATTATAGACATTCTATTTACTAACATGAAAAAAACTTAGTAATAATTTTAATTGTTTTATGAGCTTAAACTATTTAAAACTTAGGGTTTTTGAACTTTTCATGTTTGTTAACGAATTTCAGAAACTGAGTTTCCAGTTGTAATTTTTTGTGTGAGATCATACACCTACATCCGTTTGGTTCCATTTAATATGCTAATAAGGTTTTAAAATTTGGTATACATATTTATTGTAAAGATAGATGATATTATGTTTATCAAATACATGTCCTCTTTTTAATACTAACGAATCGAGTTTATTTTTAGTTAACGGTTCAAAGCAAAGAATGATTATTATCTTCGCAGTTTGAGTAAAAGCAAAAAGCAACGATAAATCATAATATTTAGCGTGTCTCACATAGTTCTCTCTAGTTAGTCCGGTCTGTTATTAAATGTTGCCATGTGATGGACGCTTCGGTGCTTTGGAAAGGTTAAAATAATTACGGTGAAATTACAACCAGCTCAAATAGCATTTACGAACAATTAAATGCCTTTCTTCTATATTTTATTTCGCTAAAGATAATTTTTTACAATTTTTCTCGCTATACAATGGTGCAGAGAAATTAATTGTACATTTTATATTTCTTGTCTGCGATTGCGAAATTATCGATATTGCTAGACATTTAAAAGTATATTTTATAGTCATTTATATAAACTGTCTTATTGGCAGTATGGTGATTTTTTTATAAAGAAATAAAATAATATGAGGATCTTGGAAAGTCAACGTTTGGAAATGGTGTCTATTTTACTGATAATCTTATACCGATGATTATCTTACTTAACAGTTAAGTGATCAGGCAACCGTGTTTTTCCAAATGAAATAATTTTTGTGTTTGTTCCGAGAATTGAATCCAATACCCAATATTAAATTGAAATGTGCATTTATAACATTATTCTTCTTTATTACGGTTTCCTGCTTAGACCGATGAATGAAATTCTAGAGGCTTTTATCTTTATTCTAAAAAGATAGAAAGTTGATGGTTTGGGATAGTTTTCTATAAACACAGTATAAAAAATTAAGCTTTGCCTCTAAAATGGCCGGTAGTCACAAAGAGATGCAAGATGTTGACAGAGCGTTACAATAAAGACACATTAAACAATATTGGGTTATGAAAAGTGCCTTAAACTGTGCAATGGAGGGCCAACTCTACGTTTTTGTTTATGACGCAATTTGCATAATTTAACCCTTCAATGGCAGCCCTGTGACGAAACAGTTATTGAGGAAAAAACGTGGAACACACTGTTTGCTGACAATTTCTTTACGGCGAAAGCCAAAAAAATAAAGAATGTTTTGTTATCTATTCAGGATAACATTTTGAAGAATAGCCAAATAACAGATAGTTTGAATAAATTAACCAAGAATCGTCTTTTAGGTGAATTCATAGAACATATTTTTAACAGCCTCCGTGGCTAAGTGATTTACGTATCCATATTCCGACTGATTCAGGGTTCAAAAATTTGAAATGTTTCGTTTAAGAAGGCACAGAAGGCTCAATTATCCACCTATTAAAAAGATAAGTGAAACAGATATATAATTGCAAAAAAAGAAAATATTATCAATTTATCTCTTATAAAAAAAATACCTACACGTCAAATTGATAACCTCCTTTTTAGTTTTTTTGAAGGTCGGTTAACAAGTAGTGAAAGAAGCATGAAATTAAGAAGACACTTAAATATCTTTGAAAAACTTTTTCAGTAGTTCCCCTTATGACGTTTAGACGTTCTTACCAATAATATTGTTAACATTTTATGTCATACATACAAAAATTTGATAGAATATGTATTTTGAACTTGCGTAAAAACTAATATTATTATGATGATGGGTTATAACAATTAAAAAGCTGTTTTCACATTATTATCACCCTTTTTTATTATCATATATAATATATTTAATCATGATAAAGTCAAATAACTTCATTCAATTCATTTATTTCATTCAAATATCTCGCGCACGCGCTAGATTATTATTAAAATGTAATACAGAAGTAGATATTAGTGATGCTAATGTATGTAAAATAAAGTATAATGAGTTTATAACTGAAGCAGGTGAATAGGATGGAATTACTCATGGTTATGTTGTTTAGTATAAATAAACAAATTAAGGACAGAAATACTCATAAAGTTTTATTCTGAGAAGCTTAATCATAAATCGATCAATATTTTAACTCACTCGGGCAGAATATATATAGTTGAGTAATATCAAAAAAAAAGAGAAAAAATCCAAAATTTAATTATTAGTATTATTTGTATTGTTACAAAACCAACTTATGACGTAATTGTTGTTAGAAATCACAATTAAATTATAGAAAAGTTTACTGCATTAATTACTTGCACCAATCTATACATACGATATTTTCTAATAAGTAAAATTATGTCTTGGAAATTTCTGTATCCACCTGCATCATTGCAAAAATCAATTTATTGCAACCGACTCTTTCAGGATGATATAATCTATTTTCTAATAATTTATCTGCATGTCTATTTTGAACTAGATTTCATGTTACAATTTATATCCATAATATAAAACCGTTTTAAAATTTGTAAATGCACAAAAAAACGTAAAGATAAAAGCAAATGCTCCATATTGTGACCACAATACATCTAAAAGAAAACAATTTTATTGCTGAGCCCGGTTCAATATAAACCCTTTGTATTGCGTCATAATGTCCAAAACATTTACCTCTATCACAATATTTGTTTTAAACAACCCAACCCGCAAAAACTAGAGCAAACAACCAAATGGAATGAGGCACTAAAACTCGTAAAAAATATATACCTCTTTGGTTTTTATATAAAAGAATCATTACGGATGAAGTAATAGCATTTACTTAGTAAAATATGAAATATCGCAATCATACGCTACTAATATTCAACTTCATACTACGCATTAATATCTTATTATTATTACAAGTGTATTTCATAAAATTCTAGTAAAGAGTACATATTATAAAACAGTTATGGACAAAAAAACATTGGGACACTAAAAGGACAGTAGCCGGCAAAAAGTATAACGGTTTTGATTTTTTAACGACATTTCTTAACCCTTTAGGAAATATTCCGTTAACGGCAAACAAAGAGAATCTTCGCCGATAGATTATGCAAAAAAGGTTCGAACTCTTCTTTTTCACTGTATCAATTCCCATGCTCTTATAAAAGAAGCAACGGCAATCGATATTCACAAAGATGACACCTTGTTTGAATATTCTCATCTTTCCCATGATTCCATTCAATCGAAAGGGTTGCATGGGGTGGATGAGTATAGGCAAATTCGATTATCTCATATTCTCACGCACATCCCGATATCGAACAATAAATCTTTGCATACGCACCCTCAGAAAAAAACGCTATTAAAAAACGAACTATCTGTGCGACCCCGACTCTGCATAAGAAAGAACCGTACACCCAAATTATACAAGCGAGGCGACAAGTGCCCGCATTAACAATCGCGATTCCTTCGCGAATTCAATAGATAAAAATAGGGTTCTCTGCCGTCACTATACGGTTGCGATTATAGCGGGACTCGCGGCTTGTGTACCTGCGATCGCACGGTGCACCTATGCGGGGATAGTTTATTTGCATTTTTTATATTATTCTATTCAAATAGTATCTTAACCCTATTCAATAATGTCAGGGGTTAGGTTGCACTTAATATTCAAAAAGGGCAGGTTCATTTCTCTTAATATTCTCGCATAAATTACAGTCAGGTACATTTTGGGCTATTGTGCAACGCGCAAGGAAGTCGGGTCACAAAAGATGTAATGCGAATGGTGTCGTTTCGCAACTTGCTCTTTTATTCTTTACGTCTAAGGTTTATAATTATTAGTTGAACTTTGATTTTGAACCCGCGAAGTCGAGATCCACGACAGTTTACTTCCTGAATAGTTTAACCCGTTTCTTTTGTAAGAATATGCAAAAAAGTTTTACCCATCCTATTTTTTTATTCAATAAAATTTAGGGGCTATGCACATTATGCAAATGCACGCATAAATTTAAAGTTACGCGCGGTAGTTTGTTTATTCGAATGTAGTCTTTTTACGTGTAGGTTTTAAGGGATAGTTTTGAGTGCTGGTGTAGTTTTATGTTTCTGGATTATAGGTAAGTATGCAATTTTTTCGAAGGGTCTTAAGAATGTGGTTAATTTTTTCTCATGCAAGAAGAAAGAGTTACCGTTACGATGTTCGGTAGCTTCATTGTGGAGTGACGAATGTCGCGGGATTTGTATTAGAATATGTAATTACTTCCTCTACGGGTTTCGGAAGCCATCCCCGCGGCCGTTACTTCGTGACACATTTACTATTCTTAGGGATTATTAACATTATTTTATTATTGGTTACAGGAAATAACGATACAGTTATGAAGGTGTTTATTTTTAACTAAAAATCATGACTATGTTGCAATTTTATTTATGTATACTATCGATAAAAAATAATACAATTTATGACCGTATCGATCTGATTGCGGTCCGCCACTCCGCAGCGAGTTCTAAGAAGCTAACGGCTCCTTAACTTTTTCCATAATATTTCTTGTACCTTTACGACCTCACTGATTTGCTTTTTAATATAAAAACGCATAACATAGCTCAACCGACAGAATAAACAAATCAAAAAAGTTCAGAGCGCACTGATTGTTGAACCTTTCGCAAAAAACAACAATTTTTTTATTAAAAAAATCCTCGGTCCCTTTTTGCGCCGCCATTGTCTTGGTGCTATTGTCTTCCTTTGAAATACTTTTATGTTTTCCGGATGACAATAATGTTTGAGCTTATTTTTCGATAACTATTATTTAGCCAATTTATTGTTTTCGGTATTTTTGATGAACGGTAGTCGGTGTATAATTTTATTTTATTGGCAATTTGTATACGGAAGCCGGGTTGGAGCCACTACTAAACTGTTTTGACTATATGTTCTTTTGACACAACGGTAATTTTGTCAATAGATTTCCAATCAGATAACATTATTAAGGCTCATTAAGGTCTTTTCCGTTGATTGTTAACCGTTCGTCGATAAACTGATTCTACAAAAATATTAAAATTTATTGGTTTCTTGCATCATAATTTTAACTCTGATTGTAGATATTTCTTTAGTGTTTATTAAGGCTAATTTGTTGAAAGATATTGTTTATTTATTTGAGAACGTAAAAATTGTGATTGCCTTGGTCTTCTAAATATTTTAAATTTCTCTGATTAATTTATTCTTATGAATTTTTAAAAATGCATTCGTAATATTCATTTATTCCAGTTCTTAGTAGTGATCGCCCATTGGTCGAAATTCGACCACAATTCAAGAGTAAGTCAGGTTTGTGTATGCTGTGTGTCATCCAAGCAGTAGTGTGCGTAATGTTTATTTTAATTAATTTAATGAATTTCTAATGCATTTTATATAAAAAAACAGCTTTATGCACTTCTTCTCCATATAATTTTTAACTGTGGTAAATTTCAAGATCAATCGTTCGCGCAATTTTCGTAAAAAGAGGTACAAAGTTTTTGAATCACGTATTAATATTATGATGATGTATGAAGAAGTGAACGAAAAAATCAATAATATGTATAACAGCATATTATATAAATTCAGCTCGATTATAGGCGCTAGTGATTAATCGATGAATTATTTAAATTAATTTATTGAATTGATCGATTTCAATTGGTTTGTTTGCAAATTAGCATTTCAATAGTGGGTAAAGGTGTGGGGACAATCTCATATCAATTTATAACCTACTTTTGTCTATTGTACATCTGCTTTATTTAATTTATTGTATTTTATACGAACATATAATATGCTATTTAATCAGAGCCATTGTTCGGTTATGCTATTTTAAATATGGCAGTCATGCTTAGCTCGTGAAAACATCATGAAACTTAGACATTTATATTCGTATCAATCTAAATTAAAGAAGCTCCAATTAAGAGAAGTTACGAGGTTAGTTAATGATATTTCAAAGAATAAGTACATGTTTTAATTGTAATTATAAACCATTTTTATAAGTTTATTCTCGCAAAAACAATTTCTAGTTAATCTTTTTTGATAGGAAATTGCTTTGTTCTTTCAACCACCACGATCTATTCTCATTATTAGTAGGATATAGTAGATAAAATGTGTTACATATTTGTGATTTAGATATTTTGGTTTAAAACGACTTAACAAAGCTTTGTAAAAAAATGTCACACAACCAACTTCATGGCTAAGTGGTTTACGCGTGTGCGTATTGCGTCAGAGGTCTTGGGTTCGAATCTCTGGGGACAAAAGTATGTTTTGGTTGGGTAAGTACAGAAGACTGATCACTTAGGTACTTGCCCGTAAAGAAAATTATCTGTGAAACAGATACAGAACTATGCCCCAATAGGGGTTACGGGAATTCACTTTTTTTAGGTCCTACACACATATTCGTACTTACATTCAATTGTAGTACAGTCTTTCGATTGCTGGTATTCAGATTAATCAATTTGAAGCAGTCTATACAATAGTCGCAGATATGCAATAATAACAGATGTAACATCCGTTTCCAGTGAAAACTCGGAACATAAAAATAATTTTCAAAATTTGTAAATGGCATTTAAAACCGATAAAAAAATTGTTTAAATATACGGTAGTCCTTAAAAATTGTTTTATATAATAATGTTTTTTAAAAGGCAATATTTCAGGCATTGTGTTGTAAAACTGCACCGTGAGCGCAGCTGCAAACTTTAGGCAGTGTATGTTAATTCACAGCCATAAATATGAGCAGTTTAATTCCATCAATAGTTCAAATCACTTGTTATTTATATGTTAATGTTAACACCGGGACTCAACTTACCGATTTATCGGGGTTGCGTGATCTTAGCTGATTTGATTAAATTTTTGCTTTATATATTGTTTTAATTATAGTAATAAAGAAGTAAGATTGATTGTTTGTTTATGAAGAGGTAATCTCTGGATCTAATCTCTCTAATTTTAAAAATTATTTCGAGTATAGAAAATTATTTACCGAGTAGGTACCATGTATTATATTCTTAAATGTCCACAATAAAGTCGCAAATAAAATCTGGTACTCAAATTTACATGGATGGTCTATTAAATAATAGAATTATCTTAAAATAATAATAAAATATCTGTAAACAACTGAACACAAAAAAATAATTCTAAAATATCACCACAAGCACCAAAATAAATATGGAAAAGAATGAATGAATAATTGTACTTTTAATATCTACAGAACCCGCGGTGCCAATACGCATGTGTGGCGTAATTTTTAGCATGACACGGTTGGTCGGTGCATATTAGCAATGCAAATGAGCTTCCGTCGCTATCGGCATTCGATGATAAACTCTGCCCTTTCTTCCCCCAAACAGGCAGATGCTCTCATCAATTCCACCACATATGGTATACGACACCATGAAATGTATGTCATTGCTGTTCGTTAATTTAAAATGGATTCGTAGCTAAATTGCCATTAGGCTTTGTATATTTTCTGCTAAGGTGAAATTGTTGTTACTAAAGTGTTACAACCCTATTTCCCAAAGTAACAAAATACTTTTGTTTATATATGTTGTACTATATATATAATATTATATATTATTATCATATCTTAATGGTGATCTGGGTTCAATTACCAAAAATGTTTCAATTTAGGCTGGTAAATTAAAAAACATAATAAATGTATTGAATATTCACTAAATTTCTTCTTTTGTCGCGGTTATCTAATAACCTAACGTGGACCATGTAAGTTTTTTCATACCTGAGGTTTGTGTGTTTAAATAGTGCAATAACCCAGGGTATTACCTACAAGCTGGGCGACTCTTTGTCACACTTGACATTATACAAAGATGCTTTTATACAAATGTCCATCATATCTAGACCCGTCGCGTCCCGTAATACTTGTCACCTAGAGTTATTATGTGAAATCTGTCAGAGTTTAAGATAAACTGGTGGCGCGATGAAAGACAATAAGTCATGAATATGCATGGTATGCAATTTGGTTGTTCTTGTAATGACAATGAGAGCAAAATAACATGTCAATACGCAAGCTATGTGCCATAGAAATCTCTTAAACATTGAAATTACAACTGCATCCTGGTTACTAGCTACAATTGTATTCAGTGTGTCAAACAGGATTGGTAAAATATTTTTGTATAAAGTATATTTTGTTTGAAATGTTAACAGCGACTCCGGCGATTACGGTACGTACGTACGTTGCGCGTAATTCTAGAGTAAAAAACTTACAGAAATTTCATTATTAGTCGGCAATATCTTTGACCAGCTAATGTGGTGAAGTTCAGACTTGACCCTAGTGATCCTAGTACTTGACACATTTATAATAATTAAGTGCTTCATTATTTTGCTTTTAAATTTTCTTATAGTAATACTTCCATTTAACATTCTTTGATCAAAATATGTTGATATAGAAGATAAGAGCCGATTAAAAATAATCTCAAAATTATCTAGATCGCGCGCAAATCTCTAACAGTCACCTCATTCAAAGCCTAGGATTTCTACAATTAATAACTTTATCTTTTGTATTTAAAAAGTGAAGAAACCTTAGAAAAAGTGACTTAATGCCCCTTTGTTTTACTACTTCACCCTTTATAATTCCTTATTTTTTGCTCAAGCTTAGGAACAGGATACTTGTTTATTATATTGACTGATCGCACCTTTATATCAATTTTTTTGCTGGAAATATACTTATGGTACATTATGGTCATATAATGTCACTTCGTTTAACAAGCCATAATTAATGCCTGTCATGACCTTTGCCTTAGAAATAACTTTAATTAACTAACCTGTCAGCTAGGTACCTGCCTTTAGTTAGATGATTTGTCTTTCTAAAACTTTTACGTATACATTAGTTAGAAAAGATTCTTAAATTTACCATATTTTAACTTTGACGTGTATTTGGGAATATTATATTTCAATCTATAAAAAACCGGCAAACCGAATTTTATGATATTTTATTTTTGCATTTGACAGCACTCCAAGTAACAGAACTATAAAAAACATCAGTAGGTAATATTGATTAACTAAATACCTACTTCAAATAAAAATAATTTTACTATTAAAATAACAATAACTATATAAGTATTTATCCTTAGGTTAACAATGGTTAGAAATGTTGTCTTGATGGTTTTAAAAGGTGTTTTATTGATATGATAAGGTTTAATGTATTTATACATTTCATTTATATTTTCGTTCCTTTTGGAGTAGAGACTTTGGATCCATGGGGGTCAGAAGCACGTCAAAACGGCTTATTTAGGTACATGATTGTAAAAAAAATTGTAATTTATTTTACGCGTGTGGTACTCACACATTTATCTAAAGCTCTAACAGTTGACCGAAACTTCGGGAAAATTTAGATATAGTCAAAGTATGCTCAATCATCTGCATCAATTCCAGCTGTTAAAGGCCATGTACATAAGTCCATTTGGTTAGTTTTTGTAGAAGAAATCATGAACCGTGCAAGATATATCGTGTGCGTGATGTAATAATATTGTGATTGTATCTTATCATTAATTACTGGTTTTAATTACATGCAATTATATTGTTTTGAGTGTTATAATGTACTTGTAATTTTTATTTTAGCTATGAAAAGTTTTTACGCAATCTACGAAGTTAATAATGAAGACGCTTACTTATAATAATTATTCGTTGTATGTACTAGTAGGTTATTGTCTCTATGGCCATTTTAATAAACCCAATCTTAGTTTAGGAGCTTAAAGTGAATGACAGTTTATGTTAATTGCCCTATTTTAAGATTAATATCTTAAAAACCTGCTATAATGTTTCCGTTAAAAAATGGGGCCAATCAGGAAAATAATATTTTGACGGAGCTTCGTGACTGAAATATTTAGGACAATATTTAAATAGTACATTCTTTTGAACTGCAGGTCTATCTTAGAAATAACACACCAAAATACAAATCATGAGAGTTGGTAACCTTAATTGGTTTCCAACTTAAAACTGAATTCATTTGTTACCCTAAGTAATTGCACTACTTTAGTAAATATTTCGTATAAAAAAAACGTCGAACTGGTAACCTCCTTTTTGTATCTTTGAAGATCGGTTGAAAAGGAATCGTCCATGGAACTTCGGAACAAAATTAAAAACTTTTTGACATCAGTACGTTAACCATGAATTTAATATTGAAATTTCAGATTTCTTACCATTGGAAAGCTGTCAATCACGTTTAACTTTTCACGTAAACGCTAGGGGTGCTGTAATACAAATATTATTTTAGGCTGATCCTGTCGACAAATACTTGAACAATATGTGGTAGAACTATAGGACGCAGACAAAATCAGCAGTTAAATAAAAGGGTGCAGTTTCGGTCGCGTGATGGAGCCACTTTCGTTATTGCTAACAATTCCTAATATGGCACAAAGAGCGATTCTTGCCCGTCTCGACTCAACGAACTGTTTTTCTAATCGATTCGTGCAACTGTACAACGCAACCCGATTGTTTATTTGCCATCTATACGTTTTTATTATCCCTCGAAGCTGTATCGTTTTTGCTCTAACATACTGTTGGATTCCAATATAAATATTTATTAACTTTCTAAAGATAAAACTACGAAATAATAAGCATTAACGAACATACGAACAAACACATATTTTACTTAGTTTACCGAGATTTTAAACCAGGGTTGGTTTCATAGTTGTATCTAACCTAAAATTACTGCATACGAAAGTACCTACCTACATCTTATAAACAATTGTATTTACTTTTTTATTATACATATTTTGCAATGTATTTCACAACATGAAGTTAATAAAGTTATAAACATCAGTCATTCAAATAAGTCTACAACTTAATAAAATCTTTAGCCATTTGATGTAAATTATGAATTTATTGAATAATAATCCCTAGCTAATTATGTTCTAATAATATATTCTCTACTGCTTTTTACATCTTCGTAATAATCGTTTTGTATAGGATACTACTTACCTAAAAGGAAGTGTTGGTTATTGAAGAGGACTAAGCAAGGAAGGCTGCGCGCACGTCGCAACCATCAATCAACATCGATGGCCGAGCCAACGACCTCACTGTCCTGACAATGCCGTGACGTCACATAACACGTGACCGACGCATACGGCACCGAGTTGCCAGGATTTAGAACTTTTATTCGGTAATGGCTACTTTTCCATTCGTTATTCTATAAAGTATCAAAGCCTTTGGACATATGACTGACGCATTACCATCGGTGATCAGCTGATTTTATCTTATCTTACTAATATAAATAATTCCTAATACGAATTCAATAAGTTTCTATGGAATCTTGATGCATCTTTAAAATCGAATGAATGTTTAATAAATATTTCATTTGGGTATAATTACCATAAATTTGTATTTTATAAAAGTTTTTAGTGAAATTCGTATGCTTAGATATTAGATTTACACTTCTCTGTAAGTAATTATAGGCGATTTCCCTTGGCATTATACTAGTGATTATATAGTGAGAAGCACAATGTAGAGATTGAACTTTGTTGCTTTAATTTTTTTGCCTTATTGATTACATTATTATATTCTATTTATTACTATTACTTATTTAATTAAGTCAATGATGCTTTTGTTTTAATCTAGGCGAAATGTATAAAAAGTAAAACTTTAACATAATGATTTATGTAGGTATAAACATTCACTTGACAACCATTCAATATTGATAAAGCAGACAGACATTCGTGTTTTGGCCTCATACTAAAGAAACTTGTTAACTAAGTATATAATTATAACAAATTAATGTAATTATTTAATCAAATAAACATTAACAAGTGATAGCGTACACATCGCACGTCATAAATATACAGCAATCATTCGTAAAACTTGACGATGCAAAAACGAACCAATCACTGAGCAATTATACAACTGTTCAACAAAACAAACATGCTGCAATTATGCAATTATTTGTATACATTGCTTAGTATAACGTACATCTGTGTATTGAATTACAACAAAGTCAGCAATGTATAGCCACAGTTATTATTCAGCCTCGCGGCCGAAGCGCATACTTAGCGGCTATTATCATACTAATTCCACTTTTCGATACAGGTGTTGAGATTTTGTTTCATTCCTGCTTTACAAGTCAATTTGCTATAGCATTTTATAGAAATACACGCACGAACTATTGTTAAACGTTTTTTTGTAGTAGACAATAGAAATTCTCTTTTATTTCTATTTTGTGTTAATTTTCGTTTAAAATCTAAGTATTTCTACTACAAATAAGTGTTTTAAGCACGAATTATGACCTAAGCTATCTCGTGGTTATAAATAAAATCCGAAGGCGTTGTGGGTTAGTTAATTATTTGCAATTACTTTAATCTAAGTTTAAAGTTAGATCGACATCGCGTCCTAAATAGATGAAAATGCTAAAGGAAATGATTAGTAAGCCGAGCTTTATCCTAGCAAGGACGACGAGTCGGTACAGTCACGCACATAAGCCTTATTTATATTGGTCTATATTATTTTTCAAACGATTTCTAAACTTAAATAATACTTTAATTAAGTCTTAGAAATATTATATTAGACAAAAGGACAACAATAATAATATTAATGAAAATGTCAAAAATGACAAAAAGGCCTAAACTCTCTAAGATTTTCAATGATGATAATAATGTTCTGTCTTGATTTGGATGTATTTATTTACTATGTACAAAAGTATTTTTTGCAGAACATATAATAATAATGTAGGTTTTTATTTGTTTTTGTACTGTTTGTCGAGATTGCTATGTTTGTATACTATTATATTTTAAAAAATTTTTTATTGATTTCTTTATGACTAGCAATTACTCGCGAGTTTGCCCGCGTGTTCATGCAATATAGCATATGACACTCAGTAAGAATCTAGCTTCCCATCAACGCAAGAATTGTCAAAATCAGTTTTTGTGTTTTTGAGTTTATTCGTTACAAACATACAAAAAAACACATCTTTCCTCTTTATAATATTAGTATAGATATAGATTTCATACCAAAAATAAATATTTCTGCGTTCTTATTATCGTGCTACGTTGTTGGAAATTTTTTACTACATATTTACGGTTTTTTTCTAAACGGCATCTTCTTCTCGTCTGTACCTGGGCTATATTTCACCGGTGAAGCCTCAATGCTAACCGGCCGCTGCGGCAGGCGGAATGGTGGAATGGCTGCTGCCTACAAATTGCGATATATCTACCTTATTTATCGACCGGACACTGATTATTCGATATTATACACTTTATCACCCTTTGATGGACTAAACTCCTAAGTATTAACAGGAGATAAACAACAAATGCGGTAAGGGTTAGAGAAAAGTTCACTAATTCATATTAAAAGTACCTAACGAAGTAATTACTTACACTTACTTTTGTAATTAGATATATAATCCATTTGTTACCCCTCACAGATTAGTTTGTCACGTATCTGAGTCTATAAGTATGTCCTGAGTTTGATTATCGAGACAATAAAAAAAATTGAAGGCATAGAACCCTAACGGTAATTAGAGTATACCTACTTTTAATGTCTATAAATATGTTCTGTTACTTCCTCGCTGACGCGAACGTGCAACTGTTTTTACAAAGAGAAGCTAAAACACTGAGCAAAGATCTTAGATAAAGCAACTTTTTTTAAGTAAGGTGATAGTTGTATAATTTGAAAATCTTGTAAATGTATTTTATTTTAATTATTATAATGTTTATTTAAATATTATAATTATTTCATTAACTATTGCTTTAATATGCAATATATTATTTAAACATAAAATTAAATTATTAATTAATACTGTATACCTAAGTGGCGTCGAAAGTTTTATTGCTATTATATTGTGATGTTATGCAAAAGAAATCACTTAAATACTAATTTATTAAATCAGCGAAAGATTCTCAGCCTTCCATTAATTTTGATTTTAACTAAAATTCAAATTAATATAAAGTATGGACAAGTTTTATCAAGTTCTGTTATTTCCAAGGCTCCGTTCAGGCACCCGAATCTGTAGAAAATAGCTTATACAAGAAACACTTAATAGCATAAATATGTTTTTATGTGGGCTATCCCATTATGATTAGTAACAGGTTAAAGAGAAAGAATGATATTATTTATCAGCACATCGTATGATGTTGGCAATGGCTCGAGTTAGAATAATGTACATAACAGTTACTAGATGTCGCATGTCGTATTTCCTTACAATACCTTCAATTTATTTTTATATTTTATTTTTAGTTTCAAAAGTGCATACAGTACCTTCAATTTATTTTTACCTGATCATAATATAAGTAAAATTATATTTTATTTTTAGTTTAAAAAGTGGAATTTCATAACCCCTAGTAGCAGATGTGGTAGCAACATAATACCTATAACCTTTTCCAAAATCTTATTATTAGGAACAAGTCTTGGTTCACGTATTTAAACAATGGTACCCTTAAATGTCTATTCGTTTATTTTATCCAGTAGTCGGAGAAGAGATTAATCCGATATTCCACCAAATTAATTATAAGAAAATATTTAGGAATGAATTTTAATAAGTGTACCCGATTTTATACATCGTTGTGTCGCACTGTATCAGACAGCATCTGTCAAGGCGACCGAGAAACAAGATCATAAACTATCTCGCTTCCATCTACCTATCAACTATGGCCAATATTATAGTCGATAGGTTCGTATTAGGTTTCAAAACCTGTCTTAATTTCATGTAGTTTGATCGCCAAGCATTTAAAACATACCCATTAAAATATTAATATTTACATAGGAAATTAAAGAATATATACAAATACATAAAACGCTCACGATATTTAAAATGTTACCAGATAATATAAGTAAGTATTCTTAAAAAAATCAAGTTGCTTTACACGGGAGTTTAATTTTGAATTACACCCCGCGCGATTTATTTAAGCTATTATTATAATCTATGCAACAAGTGCCAATACAGACAGACGCGGACACAGTTTATGATCCGATACAAATAGAAATAATAATAAACCTGTCCTGTTCTAGCTAACACTAAGTTATACGACCGAATGTACAAGTTCTAAGTTATAGGGAATTTCTGTTCGTCTATTGAGGACTCGAGATAAACAAATCCTGCTCGAAATGCGGCGAAAGTCAGGCTTTCTAGTTACAAAATGTGTGGCAGTCCTGATTTAGGATATGATATATATAAATTAGCGATAAAAAAAATCATAACACTCTTAAGTAAACATTTAATACAAGAATAAGATTATTATTGTATTTGGGTTCGTTCTGATGAGAACTTTCAATCTTATTATCATCATAGTAACTTAAGAACTATTAAGATATTTATATATTTGTTAATATCTTAAATAAAAATACCTAATTGTTGGAAATATGCTTCTGTGACCTGTCGTTATAGCTTTTTCAATTTATCAATATAAAATCTAATTTTAGTTGAAAACACAATGATTTTTTATTTTTTTGCTTGCTTGGATGTTACAGATTTCATTATGCCTAACATTGAAAGAAAATTATCATAGCTCTTCTAACAAAAATACTGGATTGAACTCAATTAACAATGATTACATTGTAAACTTTAATCTTTCTGAGTTATATAGAAGTCAAAGTAAATTCACCCGCTACAAAGTTCACTTCAAGAAATGAAAGAAAAAAAAGAAAATTATATATGGGTACACAATATATAGTAAGTTTTTAAAAATCGCATGTTTACCAAAGAGAAGTGATAAAGAATGTCATGTATGTTTAATTATAAACAGCGTCAGCAGGTTGGCGATAGTG
Source organism: Aporia crataegi (assembly GCA_912999735.1). Lineage (NCBI taxonomy): Eukaryota > Metazoa > Arthropoda > Insecta > Lepidoptera > Pieridae > Aporia > Aporia crataegi. The sequence continues at coordinate 4,180,683 of OU538742.1, forward strand.
ATCAGCATAGTCGCCAGCACCTTCTATAGCCTTCCGGATTCTAGCGACAAGTCACTGCTGATATTTTTAGAACTGACATCACTTGTGACACTGATGACAATCGTTTTAGTTATGCACAGATTATATTCAGTTTTTGGAGAGGTTTTATAGCAAGTATACATTAAAATTAAGCTACTGTTAGTTTCCACGTAAATAATAAATTAGCATCAGAAGTTAAAACATTTTTTTGTTCGTATGGATGGGACTTTTGGCAGATATTGAAAGCTTACCTCCCATGTACGTATCTCTGAAACCAGCCGTAAGACTTCGCAGGCACCGCTAACATCTTGAATGCCAAATTTATGAATATTATTGAAAATTAATAAAGCGCATCGACACAACATGTAAATACAATATATCAAATTTTATGAAAAACTAAAGAAGATCTCTGTACTCCTAGTAACCCCAATAGGGTTAATCAGTATATGGCTTACACCAGTTCTAAATTAAAGGTGGGGACAGTGTCCATACTTTGTATTAACACAAATAGCAAAAACTAGTCTAGGCCTTTCAAAATCGCGACCTTCTGATGTCGCGCAACATCGCAGCGACCTACTTGCCTCCGACCACCGGACCGGCCAGGCCAGATCACCTTATCTTAACTAGCTTCAGCTATCAGCATCTCGTACAATTTTTTATTGTGTTTATCGACCAGCTTCTTGAAACATAGGTGGTTAGAACCGGGTCTTTTTAAATCTTTTTAATCTATTTTTTTACCACTACTACAGCTACAAAAACCTTTTAATTTCTGAATTAAAACGGGGAACTCTATAATTTTATAATCGTTTTGGAAAATAACAAATTACATTTTTCTACTACTGTCAATTGTTTCTCGTTTCAAGTAAAATCAAGAAAAAGCAATTTTTAGTAAAATGTACAATTAAATTATAACAAAAAGAATATATGATAAAAAAATTTGTTCGAATACATTTTACACAATACAAACCTTAGATTCACGGCTAACAATTGACAGAGTTATAACATCAATAACAAGATAGACATATTTGTGCATCCACCACACCCAGATGCATTTCAAACGATTATTGAATTTTAATAGTATCAACCAACGTGTCATTTGGCGAGGCCAGGTGAAGGAAACAACGTTTCATTTTATCTAACATTTTTAATTTAAAGTCACAATTTTTCATTCAATTTTATATCTTTAAAAAATGGAATTTGATTAAAAAAACACCTGCAAACGTCAATGACCCTAATACTTAAATCATTATATAAGTCTGTTTGATTGATTTTTTTAGTCTATAGGTACATTACTCATTAATACAGTACTGAAGTTATTCGTAAATGTTATAAACAATAAATTAACAATTTTCACCCAAACTTAGCCTAGGATATTTCTAACTGGCATTTTGCGAATTGTCAACTTCTTTTCATTGATGAAAGCATTCCATTAGGTCCTTCTATAAGACTATTTGGGAGCTAAGCTGAGTTAATTCAAATACCTAGTTGAATGTTTAAGAAGTTTAAGAAGTCTGTTAATTAGTTTCAAGACAATATCGTCCTCCAACAACATAGCGATAAGTGTTTTACATAAATCCCTGTAAATATTATATTTTATTGTAATCTTTGTAGGTTACTCATTACAATAATGAAGTGTATTTTTATATTATGATTATTTGATACAATTAATAGTTTCTTTAAATATAATTTTATAGTAATAATTTAACATCACTTTTGAAAATATCAAAATTATATCAAAAGCTATAGAGTAGGCGACTTTGATCGATCGACGTAATGACAGAGCTTAGTGTATATCCCAGCATTGTTGGTAATGGACAGAAAGGTAACTACAATGGGCCAGATCCCTTGAATACGACAGTGTTATCCTTTCCTTACCCAGAGCTTTAATGCCTCAGTCGCGTATTAGTACCTATTTTAGACAAGACAACGAAATTATTAAGAAGCTTTACTCACAACTTCGTCCGCCATACTACAATTGAACACTGTATATTCTACGGGTGAATTGCCACGATTATCGCTTAGTGATAACAGCTTTCACTCGGTTGAGCGGTTTCTGACTTGCTTGAACAAACCTTTCTTGCAGATTTTTATTATTAAAAGTAATTAAACATATAGAATACGTGACTTTAATTTAACTGTCGCAATTCGTTGTTGTCGCAAATGTTGGTTGTCGTCGTAAAAAATGTGCTAAATTTATAAATCAGACTTTTATGAATGAAGCCTTTCGCTCAAAAGTGTAATTCAGGAACACAATTCAGCAGCTAGTTTAGCAACGTTTGCCTTTGTAAAAAACTTTACTTGAAGTCGTGCCTTATCTTAATACATTTGATGAAATATTTATTAATCTAACAAGAACATACGAAGTTCGCTAGTCAAATAAAAATTCAAAAATATGCTTATAGCAGATCTAATTTAAATAGGAGATTTGTTATTTAAATATTGACTTCCAAATGGGAAATTTTCCACAAAACGTAGTAAGTAATTAAAGACAATAAAACAGGTCCCCCGCAAGGCCTTCGCGCGTTTCCTGCGATAACTTTATTCAGATAATATTTTATTTTTATTGTTTTGTCTTATCCGTTAGATACACGCGCTCAACAACTCAATTCGAACGATCAAGTTTTTAATTAAATTTTTATAAAATATATAATATAAAATATAATAAATATGTTATTAATAAAAAGTTTTTTTTTATTTTTAAACGCCTATTTTAATATTAACAAAACAATCTATTTTATTTTAAAAAAACTTGATATAAATATTTCTTATTTCAAGACGCGGTCACATGATTGTCTTTACTCGTATAAAAAATTACTGAAAATCATAGTTGAGTAATAAAAGTATGCTGTTAGAAGCAAATGTTGTAAAACGGTCTAGACAGATAAGTTTCGGATAATAATCACGGAAGACCCGTATTTTCCTGTGGCTGTGAGTGAGGTAGGAAGCGCCTTGCCGCGAATGACGCGAGGCCACGCGTATATAGCCTTACGTATTTACCTTTTAAGCCTTCACGTGAGGCACAGAGATAGAAAAAAAGCAAAAATAAGGTAATGCAATGCACGACTGTGCTTAAATAAAGATTATAAAAATACGTTACTCACAAGTCATATGATAAAATTATATTATGATGACTATTTACGGAAAATATTTGTTTGTTACATGATGGCAAGATGTAGAAAATGATCAAAATACGCGCAGAGATATATCCATCCATACTTTATACAACTTTTATTTTTATTATATAGGGTTTATGTTCACTGAATGATAGAGTACTGAAAGTGAATCAATTTATTAAATTGAGTATCTACGTCACCTAAAATGTGGTTTTTGTGAGGTCATTGCTACACGCCGCGATGAGAACAACACACAATAGACATGATATACGAGATAACATTTCTGTAATTACTGTATATTTCCCTAATTCTTGTTATTTATTGCCTTCCTTATTGATTAACAAAACAACTAAATTTAAAAAAATGTATTTTAAAAGTTATTATATTTGTTGTATATATTTTTAATTAAAGCTGCAGTTCTAATTAAAGATAACACTAAGTTCTTTGGTTGAAATAATGTCTTATTTTAAGAAGTCTGTTTTTTTCTGTATGATAAAAACTTATTTATGTCTTCACGAGTTCTGAGAGCCTAGTAATTGCGAATGAACTGTTCATTCGCAATTAAATTTAATAAAAATTACTAATTGCTATATTATTTTTAAAACATTGCAAAGAAACATACAAATTTATGTAATTCATTTTTTTTAATATTTTACATATTATGTTATCTTCATAACAATATACCGTATTTAGCAATCACCTGTTAGTGCGAGAGGTTAAAGGAAGGTCACGAGCGAGGTCCGAAATCTAGATAAGAATTGATAAGAGTCCCGACCACCGTGGGACCAGGAAACAATGGCCACATAGCGGGGAAAAGTTATGAATTATAATGAATGCTTCTTCTATGACGTAAGGCTAATTTTACTAAAAAAAATCCTCTAAAAAATGTCGCTTAACATACACATATTTAAGATATAAAATGATCTTATGAATTAAAATTAAAGTTCTCAAACGTCCCTTCGCGGTTAATTATTCCATATTTGCCGTCTATTTTTCTGTTTATGAAACAAGAGATAGATTTATCCATTTTAAGTTCCAAAAGTCGACCTAATGTTGCATAAACACTTTGTTTTGACAATGTATTTACAATCTTTAATAATCTATTTTCCTAGGAAGATTTATAAAATACATATTTTTGCAGATAAACAATAACTATGTTTTGGTATTTTAAGCACTTTGAAAAATAAGTAAACATCATTGTTAGATAATTTTTTTACTTATATCAAAATTGAATTACTTACACTAAATTTTCATATGAAAGACTTCTAAATTCTACGTAAAAGCCCAGTCATGATAATATAAATATAATTATAATTAAATGGCTATATATGATTAATAGGAGTCATAGGTAAGCCTTGTCACTAGTTAATTTACTTATTAATAGCATCTTAGTAATAATTTAATGGGCCAATAAATCTTTCAACTACGAATTGCGTCGAATACTAGCAACAATTAGACGGAAAATTTCCCAATAGAGATGGTTGAACAAGGCCACTATAACATTACAACACGTTTAGAAACATCCTTTTGTAACGAATTTAACCCTGACTAGTCTTCAACCACGTGTAGCAAAATGCGAAATAAAAAGTCAAATGAGTAAAAATTCTGAAAAAATTACTAAATAACTAGATTATATCGAAAGAAGCTTCTGTCCTTTTAAAAATTTTGTTCATGTGAATACACTTCATCTACGGATGTGCCAACTTGAAATCGAGTTGATTTAATCCTTTAGTAATAGAATAAAATAAGCAATTATTTAATTAGTAAGTTATACTGTTAAAATAAGTAATTAAGCAGCAGTTAGAATTTTAACGACTACTAATTTAATTTCTATTTCCGCTCATTAGATTAATTCACTGTCTAGTCGTCTCTCTTATGACTGGAATGCCTGGAAGATATCGTTTGGTAGCGATAAGACAACCCATTATACCGTATCCATGTTTTACTAGAATTGTAGTTTTTATTATTTTATAATGTGTAATTATTGTACCTATAGTATAAAAAAGAGGGTAATGTATCCGGTTCGACTGGATATATATTCCCTGGTCCCGAATACAATTTACAATTTATATATTTTAACTTGTATTTGTATTCAGTTTCTGGTAGGGATGCCAACTGCCGGACGGGGCGTCATAAGAGGGTCGGAGGTGTGGTTGAATTTCTACACGCTTGCCTGAAGAAATTCAACCAAATCAATAAAAACTGGCTTGCCTGGAAGAGATCAATGACTAGCGATAAGGCCGCCCGTTGCACTCCATTGCAATGAAGTGTTAAAGAAAAAATTTATAAAATAAATAAATAAGGTCGACATTTTTGCAAAATATATTCAAGTAGCTAAAATGAGAGTCAGCTTTCATCTCAAAACAAGAGAGGCGAGATAGTGTCATTATCGCTACGTCATATCGGTTAATCTAAAAAGTGACATAGCAGACTATTGAAGAAAGATTTGTAAAGATATATTTTCAAGAACTTGAAATTTTCCTTAGAACTTAAATTTTTTAATTGAAAAGCTGTGTATCCAAAAAATATCTAAGTGCTTTGTTTTAAAAGTTATTTTAAATAAAGTAAAATAGTCTCTTATTCCGAACTTTTTGTGCAAGTTGAGAGTAAAATGTTAACTATTGTATGACTCTAAGTTTGGTGTGCCTCTCGGCATAGACTCCCTCCAACTCTTTCCTTTGCTGTCAGTCTCTAGGTACACTAAAAAGTTCATACTAAACATACATGAGATAGCTATCGAATACTTTGATAGGTTTTTAATGTTAGTCAGCTATCAAACCCACAGTGGCCAAGTAAGTTTGAGGTGTAAGATTTTTCATACAAAATTTTTCTGGTAGAACTTCTGATTTAACGCTAAAGTGACAACATGTAAGGCTACATGTTAGCAATCCTCTGGCAGCGTTGTTAAAAAATAATATTAAATATTCCACACAGTTGATGAACGTTATAAAAAGCACACAAAGAAAGGATGCTCGCATCGGCTAATAACGTCCCATGCTTTGTCGCGCACGTATTTCCTTTGTCGCACACAAACTGTTTTATGTCATATTCCCTTTCTGATGCTCTCCACCATCCACGACATATTTTACACGCTTATTAAATATATTGGAAAGAAAGACGTTTAACATTTACCTCATATTTAGTTATATACGAGTTCTTCAATTAAGTATAGATATTGGGCATTATCTCCGCGGTAAAAACGACCAAAATTTTAACATATATCAACTACAAACAGAAAGTTCAAAACTATCACTAGTCATTGTTTTGATTCAAATTGTCTTTTTTTTTTCTCTTTTAAGCAAAATGTCCGATCAATTTCTTTACAAGCAAATACTGTGTGCCGTCTAGTCCTACATAACCGAAAAGATTGTCTATTACTGTATAAGTAACGAGTTGAGTTGGTATCTAGGACCGCAAAAACTAAGCCATAGTGGCAGACTATGGCAGATCGTTATTGTATTATTGCGCCAACATGTTTATTTATTACATATTATGTAATAAAATTTAAATACGACAAAAATAATTTTGTAAAATTATTGATAATAAAACGATTTTAGTTTCCAAGTTGCGTAACAGGAAACAAAAAAACTGTCATTAAGACCTCCATGAATGGGTTATGAGAGTTGTATATAAAATAATTGAAGAATGGAGCCCGTGACATCACGCGTCGTCGAGTGACAGGCCTGCATCCTGATGTATGGCTTTTTGTTAGCGCTACGTGTAGGCTACGTGCTTGATTCTCTTTTGTTTTATACTTTAATAACTTATAGTATGATATTTAACAAAGAATCGTCATCATGAGAAGACCTATATATCCGAAAAGTTCAATCTATCTAGACTAAGAATATAGTCATAGAAGAGGCGTGTTTGCTCGTGGTAATATTATAAATTACTCCAAAACCTAGATAAGAAAGGAACTCATACAGGGAGTAAAAATATTTCTGCATCTATTTTATCGATCATGTCGTACAGGTAAGTTTGTGATTAGGCTTGAAACCTAGATCTAAAACCTAGCCAACCGAAACTATTATTTTTCAATTATCCTATTCGATCCCGAAATAATAATGAATTCTTGAAAGCACGCGTGAATTTAAAGGATGTTACAAAAGCATACACTGCCGTTTCCTAATATCAACGTAGGCAATTCGCTAGTATCTATTATTTTATTAATCAATTTCGGACAATTATAATGTATCATCCTATTTAATTTATAAATTAAATAATTAAATATTCCCTCTCTCATTATTAGTCATCTATTGTAATGAAAATAATATTTAATTTTGTAACTGTAGAAATATAACTCAAAAAGATTATGGTGCCATCGTCACAGTATAATGTGGTGGAAATATACCACCTACCGTGTATCATTAATGTAAACAGTTGTTTAGCAAACGATACCGATTAATCATAGCTGGATCTAAAATAATGCGTAGATAGAACAAAAAGTGAATAGATAAGGTAATTGCAGGCAATATTTACAAGTTGAGCGCTAGATTGAGATAGAATCGTCTTGTTCATACCCAGGAATCTTTTAAACATTCCGACACGATGGGACTTTGAACATTTTTAATGACTCCTGTAAATTACTTTTATACTTGCTCTTTGCTACTATATTACAGCGATCATAGTATCTGTATATCTGAATACATTTTTATGTATGTGTAAATTTGAATATGTTAATGTACATTTTCATAGTATATAATATTTTGTATTAAAATACAAAAAGATGAATCAAAAATTCACATTTTTTTGCGTATGCCTTAGTACCTGATAATTTTATAATCCTATCGCTGCTAGATTTTTTCTGTAGGTACAGAACTTTTATTCAACATAAACAAAGTGACAGTCATAGCTGGGTAATACAAGTTATTTCAATGAATTGTATAATTGTAACAATTCTAGAATTATATCGCATCAGTGTCGTGTCGGACAGCTCGAAGGCATTGCGCTAACGAGCGATATCAGACATCTATTCAAATCGGTGCGACCGTATAAATATTAATATCGAACATTGAGGTGCATTACATATTCACGAATTTGTTTAATGGCAACACCCGATTGTTGTCTTGTTTTTATTGTTGCTACTCCATTCGCTTCGTGAGAAATACACAGGGTGCTTCGAGAGGTCACCAATTCAAGGATATTTTTACAAAATGTTGCACGATGACTAGTATTGAGCAAGATAACATAAACAACTGTCGATTTGATAGTTTTGTGCCAAAATTGAAACTGGTTTTATTGTCTCGCTATCTAAAATGTCGTATAATAAAATGGAGATGTTATAGGTGTAAAGTATTGCGTCACCTGGCATGTTGTGTGCGGAGTGAGGTGTAGGTATTGTTTCAAGTATCCCAGATAGGCCGGTGTTGACGCAAGCCGCGGGACGTGCGTGGGCGCAGCCAGCTCACCTTGAATATTACGCTCCAATCTAACCACTTATATAAAAACTCGTATTTGATCGCATTTTTGTTCGATTATTGATTATTCGAAATTCGAAAATTTGGAACAAAGAAAAGAACAACCTGTATTACTACACCTTACGAGTATTTGTTTTAGTAATGAACATTCCGAGTTTTAAATAATAAAATTTATTCATAAGCACTTACCATATTTGAGTGTGCGAGCGTCCATATGTATGAGCGCTTAAGATATTCTTATTTATGGGTCTATGTCAAGGTCACAGCTATCATCTTTTGCATAATTTCAAATTATTTATTCGCTTTGCGCTAAAACTGTCGGTGTTCAATTTGTAATTTAAATCAGGATTATGCTCCTCTCATCACTTGCGGTGATTGTAACGTTTTTACTCGTTCGTCTGTTTGTTGGTTTATGATTTGCATGTCTATTGTCTGAGTGAACCGAGCAGCATTCCATTCATAATATCCAATTTATAAATCGGAAGTCACGATGACCATTTAGTATTCACTTGTATATTTTATAAGATAGATATTGATATTAATTATTGATAGAAATTTAAAAAAAATAACTTACGCATCTTGACAGACATGTGAATTCATGTAACCGTTAATTAGGCTTTTTTTAATTTTATACGAATAAATATATTTTTAACTTTTGACAGGTGATATAATTCATAAGCAAGTAGGTGAGCCTTCGGTACCTTTTAAACTAAAACAATTTACATTTTTCATGCAAGAGCGTTAGACAGGTGACCAACTTATAAATAGCAGCGGTAATTAAGACGTAGTGTCAAATACTTTCAGATACAATGCTTAGTGTTTAATTAAACAAACTCCCACACTTAAGTTTTTATTATATAACGTTAGTCTGTGTTTTTGTGATAATATAAAACATATTTTTATACAACTAGAAGAATCGGCCACAAAACACATTAAAAACACGATTAACATATTATTAAATGAGTTGTAGTAAAAATATAGCCTTATTTAGTATCACAATAATGGGTTAATTAAAATTAATTTTCATCTATACAGATAAATAAGCTCGGACTGTTTGTTTGTAATATTACAATAACCGCTTTTTACTAAATGCATATGGATGGACACGGTACATATACCAAAATAACATTTTTTACAATGTTTGCCTTTCTTTCTGTTTGATTCGGCTAATCTCTGAAACAGCTAGACTGATTTTGACGGGACTTTCACTGGCTGATATTTGATGTAATAAGGAGTAACTAAGGCTACTTTTATTTTAGAAATTAACATAAATAAATTGTAAAAAAATAACTATTTCGTGCAGACGATGAACATAATACATATCTATTATTATTTTGCTGGTCGCTATTTTACTGTTTATAGGCGTCACGACGAAATAAACGCGGGTGAAACCGCGAGAAATAGCTAGTTCAATAAATATATTTTATATTGTTTACATAGTAAAGTGTTCTATTACAGAATCATTTATATATTTACAAAAATATTTCTTATATGCGTTTACAAAAAGTGAAATAACTTGGCTTAGTATAATAAAATATTTTGTTGTTTCCTCAGAACTCAAACTTAAGATGCATTAAACATCCAACGCAAAACCAACAAAGCCATTGAATCTTATTCTTATTTAATACTTTGACAAAATAAAACATATAGATTAGTTCCTTAAGAATATAATTTAATTAATGCTCGATTTTAAATAACTATAAGTTTAATGTGTAGTAAAATGTGTCTTTGTCATTGATTGGCGCAATTGGCAATGCTCCTGCCTTTTGCATCAAAAGGTAGGTGATTTTTTTTGTGTGATGAGCACGAATGTTTGTTTCCGAGTCTTGGTTGTTTATAAACTTACATATGTACTAGCGACCCGCCCCGGATTTGCACGGGTATATTATACATATAAACCTTCCTCTTCTATCACTCTATCTATTAAAAAAAATCGCATCATAATCCGTTGTTTAGTTTTAAAGATTTAAGCATACAAAGGGATATAGGAACAGAAAGCGACTTTGTTTTATACTATTCAGTGATTTATTGTGGTACGCTCATTGTTTCTAATTAACACAATTGCTTTAGCTACTTACTTTGGGCTCAGAGAAATGTATGTGATTTATCTCAATTATTATAATAATAACTTTCAAAAGATAAATTATCGGCAACATTTAAAAAATTAATGGTACTGAAAAATACAATCCACGTGTCTTCCACTATAACGTTTAATTTATCACAAAGAGTACTAATGACGTTAAAGATTCAAATATATTCAGGTGTTAGTTTATTTAAATGGAAATTATTTATTTAATATATTATTTAAATGTATCCTCAGGCGCCAACTGATTGCGGAATAATCACATATAAATAATGTCATATATCAAACTAATCGACCTTCTATAGATACAGTATAGAAATATTTTGTAAAAATAATTGTCTCTCTATTTCTAATTCAATGGAAGATGTACTGTTTCTTTGCTGTCACTGTGTTGGCGCCCGCAAAGCCTTTTTCACGCTTCCCTGTCCACTCCCTGTCAGGGTGATGATGAAGCCTGAACAAGCTTTCACTTGGTCTGTCCAGTGAGTGGGTATGGCCGCAATATATGTAAAGAAACAGAAAATACGGTAGTGACATATTTATTCTACAGAAAACTTAATTACTATGAGTAATTTTCAATCATTCTATTATATTTTGTAAAAAATATATTTTTATTTAATCTTATATATCTACTCATATATATAAGAGAAGAGAAGAGACCGCCTCCTTGGTCTAGTGGTAAGCGCGTAAGCGTTAAAACCGAGAGGTCCTGGGTTCGATTCCCGGCGAAGACAAAAAAAAACTCGGTCTGGCAGGACATAGAAGGCTGATCACCTACTTGCCCCTAAAAGAAAAAATCGATCAGTGAAACAGATGTGAAATGCATCTGCCCCATACCCTACTAGGGGACACGGGACTTCACTTATCTACTCATATAAGTATATAATAATATTTACTGTCAAATACCACCTTTTCCAAAAAAAAATTACCATTCTTTCTATATGAAAACCACTTACACCACCACCACCACCACATCACCATATTATTTATTTATTTATTTATCGCAACACACAATTCATCTATCACTACATCTACATTATGTTTACTTATGATCTATTACAAACCCATTTAGAAACCTCTGTCAAGCTTCCAAAATTCAAGATTACCATTCTCATTGTCAAAATATTACAGTAGAATATCGAACAAGCTGTGGTGAATTAACATATAATACATCAATATTAATTTAACTGTTAAATATCCAACAATTTTGGTTATCAATTGTGAAATCAAACGTCTTAAATTATTTAAACCGGTTCAATTAATTATCTCAATAAAAACAATACAATAAAAAACTTATTATTTAATTATCAACGACGTGGGAACCGAGCTGGTGTCGGGTGAAACTGCAATCGACTAAACACCGCACCAGCGCCCAAGACCAAATGATGATGTTTATCTGTTTAAAAATACAAGCCTACGATGAGTTTTTTTTTATTTCGTTATTTCGAGTTATCCTATATTAAAATAATAACTGAGTTTATTTGCTACGTAAACTGTTGAACTTTCTGTGTAAGAAACAATAACTTATGATGTGTAAAATGTGTAAAATTGATTGCCGTAACATAAAAAAGAAAGGAGCAAATATAAATATTATACACCTGTTTACCTTATCATTTTTAGTACTGTCTTCTGTGCGTATCCAATTGAAACATTTTTGTGTTTCGACGGACACCCAGGACTGGCATAAAAAGCTGTGCATATCAGACTCATGAGCTTACGTTATGACAAAAGTAAAATTAATTTGAATTTAAATACGGGTTTCTTAGTACATTGGTGGCGCAAAATAAAACTTATCTTGATTATTTTATTAGGTAGTCGTACTTCAAACGCGTTGAAGTCTAATATACTACAGGTAACATAATTCCAAATAACGGGAGTAAATTATGGATTTTGAACATTAGAATATAATATAGTTTGAATAATTGTCACAGTTCAGTAAGTAAGGTAGAATTAATATTTTTCCGTAATTGGTTGGTGTACGAAATTGCTATACGAAACATAAGCGAGCTTTTTGTTCACTTTCATAATATACTCACTAAACTGGCGTTTTAAACGCTTCATTGGATATATTTTACGTGGTATTTCCTTGCATGATATCATTTCAAACGTTACGTTAATGAATTCCAATTGGTGGAAGAGTTTCAGGGAAATCATAACTGTTAGGAAAAATTCTTACATAAAAATCATGCTTTAGTTAAATATAACAATTTGAACATCTATATAAAGATTTCAATTATATTGTTTTGCAGATTCTTTTTGCTAAATTTCGCGTTTTAAAAATCGTCAATACTTGTAAATATATGAACGACGGGAATACGGGAACATTTTTTCCGTATTCAAGCGTATGTATCACAATTTTACACTTATTTAACTTATTATAAAAGTTGTCCAACGTTTCTGAGCTTAACTTCCTGCATAGTTACATACGACTGATGACGCCCAAAAGAAATATTGAAATTGTGAAAAATATAATGCTTTTATCTGTTCAAACTGTTTTCTTTTATCGTCTGATCGTTTAAGCGTGATACTAAATCCTTTAACTTCCACGCGAATATGTTTTTGCATCTGCATCCCTTTTTTTGAGAAAAATTGTTCTTAGTTTTTCAATTAAACTATGTTTTTGTTTTTCATGGAATCGTTTTTAGCATTATCATGTTATTTTTTGCGTAAGAAGAAAAATCGAAACAAGAAATAAATTTACTGAAGTATGTATTTAAGTAATTAATCGTTCATTGACATATATAACGTGGTTTTATCGGTAATTATTATCGGTAATTTAGCACATTATCGGTGAATATAGTTGACGTTAAGTTGCCGATGCCTTGTGCCATAAATCATAATATATACTCGCGACGAGGGGATAGCGTGCATTTATATCATAGCTATCGATTATTAACCTTTTTTTTAGTGTTAAAACAATGAATAAATACAACGAAATCAAAAAGTAAGGATAGTGGGATGAAATGTGAACTTCAGCGGGCTACAGCTAACCGAACCAACATTTTATCTACACAGCTACCATGTTTGGATAAAATATTTGAACACATAATTGCATTTCATGTTACAATATCAAAAACATGAAACATTTTTAGTTTTCTGTGTCGTAAATGTGTTGTTAATGTCGTCCTTTGAGTCATATTACTCTTTTCACTCTGAAATCTTTAGATATGTCCATAGAATAAGATGCATTCGTAATTATATATTATTACTACATTTGTATCCTTAAATATATTAATGTGTTTATATATTATAGATTACATTTATTTATAACTTATACCGTACGTAGCGTGGAGTTAACATGGTTTTTACGATTTTATTTATCGTGCGCTATGTGCTAAACTTTGATATTTAAAACGAAACGTAAATAGATTTTTTTTAAAAAACGAACCAGTCTTCAAACAAAGGTTTGAAACAGTTCTTTTATATGTCGCCAAGATCTTCTAAAAAGTGACCATCGAGTCGATAAACATGAACAATTAGAAACAATAATATGCAAATAACAATTTTCCAGTGAATTGGTACACTTTCGGGAACTAGTACGTTTAATTCCACACCCATGGCAGCTGCCTATTACAGCCCAAATATGATAAAGAGGAATTTTTCGTGAAACATGAATTAAGTATAGACAAAAAATGAGTTCATAACCCAAGTCCTTATATTTATTGTAAAAAGTAAGAATTCACTGACATATATTACTGTCTTCGTTAATTTGATGCATTTGTTTTATTAAAATTAAGTTTTCAGTAAAATTTTACTACGATGCCTAAAATGTTCGGAGATATGAAATCCAGGTGGAAAAAATATAGCAAATCTCCCATATCTAAGTATATAAAAGATAGTTTTCTTCATCTCTTTCATTTGATGTTTTCTTTACAAGAACATGTTAAACCTTCTTCGCAAAGCCAAAAGATCTTTTTATTTTTGCGGGAATCAAACCCATTCACACATATGAATGTCTGATATATAACCAACCGAGCTGCAAAGACGGTTATCTTAAGCAGGGGTGGGCATAATTTATAACATTAAGTTTCCCAGCTCAGTCGTCCGGATCGCCGCAAAAACACTATCACGCTCAAATGAAGCTATGTAATTAGTTAGTTTTTTTTCAATATCAATGTTTTTTCATCGCCATATATGGATAAAGCCAACGCTCGTTTACGTTGAATGAACGCCCAAGTTATAGGGTTATTGTTTGACTTTCGTAAAAAATGCATTCTTATAATACCGATACCAGTGCTTATCGAGAAAACAATTACGCATCGCTTCTTGTGCCAGAATGCTATCAGCTATTGTAATTAAAAAATATTATAATAATACAAACGCAGAAAATATCTAATTGATTATTATAAGAATCAGAGTTTGTTTATGGATGAACGTTTGCAAATCTTATGAAATAATTTAGATGAAGTTTTAAAGATCTTGTTTGAGATAGGTTTATCAAAGCTTTATAAACAATCGCGATCGAAAAACCGAACATTTTCCTTGATATGACGTGAACTTTAATTCATTGCTGAGTGTGACAGTTTTTTAATTTAAGCAAAAGTTAACTTATTTTATGAATTTTAAAGGTCGTTTGGGTGATGGAAAAAACAAGGGGTTAAAATTAAATGTAGACGATGCTGCGGGCTAAGCTAGATAAAAATAATTTTAATTAAAATTCTAAAGAACGAGAAGCTATAAGAAATCGATAACATAAATAACAGATCATATAATAGTGGTTATAAATAAGATGAAATAAAACAAAATGGTGTAGAAGTGGAAATTACAACAAGTGGTTCTATTAGCCGTGTAACGCGGGTGCGCCCATTTGCATACACTATACAGCCTGCGGACTCACCGGCATTACGATCGATTTATAGCGATTTCGATTATTGATCTATTTCAATTTATCATTGACGCTACTGGAGTCAGCAAACGGTATTACATTTTAAAGAAAAGAAACGTCATAGAAGGTATACCTTTATACATTATACCTATAACCTTTTTCAGATGTTAGTAATAGTTTTTTTGACAATACCTATATACATATATTAAATTATATGGAGGAGTCACCATTTTAAAACATTAAGGCTATGTTCTTCGTGGAACAATGCCACAAATACAAATATATTGATGCTACTTATTACATAAAATATCCATGCTACTCATTGGTGTTATTTAATCTTCACTCAGCATATAGTACTAAGAAGTTTTGTGGCTTTTTTTCAGCTATTCTATTAAATTATAAAAATCTATTTTCTATTCTTCTATTTTATGCAGTTGACATTATAATAACAAAGTTTTAGAGCATTACATTAAAATTATTCAAATAGTTGTAATTCAATTGAAATGCTCGATATGCGCACGAGCGAGCGAGTAATTTGTCTTCGCACCTGGTACTTATTGTTTTTCATGTATAATTTTGTGTAGTGTTTACTATAGCAATGTAAGTTTCAATAAGAAAAGTTACTTTCTCTTGTTTTACAAATTATTATAAGCCCTTAGTGAACGGTACAGATAGATTTCTACGTCTGTTTTTCTGAATTTTTCACTTTAATACAAAAATATAAGCCTTCTATATCTACCAAAACTTAAAAATAATATATAATGTACCTTATAATAAAAAAAAATAGTGACTAACTAAGAATATATAAACATTACATTTGTAAATTCGGTTGATATGTGAGTTTGTGTGTCACCTACTTGTAATTTGGGAACATTCAGGCACGCATAACTAGAGTTGCAAACATGCAAACACATTTCTAAAACCTGTCGAACGGCACGCGCCGAGGTTTGTACGACGAGGACAAACAGAGCACATTACTGCAAATAACTCGCCCATTCAATTACATCTTTAACACATATAAATTAAATTAACATGTCATGAATATTATTTAACTTTTTCAACGGAACGCCCTAGTATTAAGAGCAAAAAATCGGATCTCTTGCAAGAATTTGCATAAATTACAATATGTTCGTAGTCGCGTGCGCGCGGGCAAGTTTCGGAGAAATTTGAGTGACGGCTGAGATGCTAATGACTTTTAATCTTTATGAAGTGAAATTGTGGTTTGATTTTTAATGTAAAGTTATTCTGTATTAATTTAAGAACATAATTTAATATCTCTCTTCTGGGATTTTCAAGAATTTCTTCTCATGTTCTAAAGTCCATAAATTATTATATTATTATTAAGTTTCTTACACTTTCATCCTAGAACTAATTATAATGAATGTTGGTTGACCTTTATGAGACCTAAAAGCTTATCCAAGGTTACTTTTTGTCTTTATTACACATAGTTATAAATTGTGAGTAGTAGCTACTATAGTAAATTATATTTCTCTCTTAATTATTTAAAATCTATTTAAATACAGATATAGTACCTTAAAATGAAAATACATTACAATATCAACCTATCTACGATTTAACAACTACTAAATTATATTTTGAGGCGACATATAATTGGTAAAAAAATAAAGCCGAATAAATATGAGAAATAATAAACAAGACATTACTGTCAATAATATCATCATAGTTTCAATTCCAGCTAAATACTTGTTGATTCTTCGGCATACGGACCGGCCACTTCGTTAACCCAATGCTAAAATTTGTCACGAGATCTCTTTATATTATACTAGTTAATACCTTCATATTGCTTTCGTGGTCTCCTGACTTGGAAAAACCTGAAGCGAAGTTAAAAGACTAGCCCAGGGCAGAACAATGTGTTCACGTCTGGATGCGCTTGGCCTGTACTAAACTTTTAACTTTCGCCAGCAGGCTCCGGTGCCTAGCTTGCTCGTGAAACTAAATGATTTCCTTGTCTCTTCACCGGAAAGCGACCTATTCGTCACATGGGCGGGGAAACTAGTAACTACATACAGGAGAATATTGGAGTCCAACCATTGAGTTTGGTCGACAGTTCATGGATGTTCTTTTTGCTATGTTTTTTGTTATGTTTTACTTCTTGTTCTTGGCTTAGGCCGTAAATGTGTGTATAAATAAATAAATAAGAGCATTTAATGTTCTTTTTTCTTTAAACTTCTTTTTAGTTATGCAATATTTATAATATATATATTATAAATATTGCGAAAGACAATATTATGGTTATGACTTTAGCATAGGTACCTAAGTACTTTATAAACACATTCTTGGGTTTGATGGTCATGTTAGTTTATAACTAAGACAATAAAAAATATGAAAGGGAATATTTATAACAAGACGTCGCCGATCTTTTTACTTCCACATATTTCATGTATAAATTAATTAATCTCATTTCAACGGCTTAAGTATGAAAGCTTAACACATTAACAGACAAACTCACTTTCGTATTAATAAGAGCAACATAGTTGTATATAATGTATGGTGAAAACCACTTTACGTTAATTCAATGTATTTATAATTTAAGAATATATTAAAGATAATTTGCATTTTTTCGATTTTACTTTAAAATTTATTTATTTACAGAAATAATGAAATAATAGAATTCTAATTTTGGGCGCACATATATTCTGCGTTTTTATATTATATTTCTCTTTATGTTATATGCTTTATTTAATGTCTTTCGATATTGCAATATTTGGAAAATGATCAGTGCATTCATACATGCATCTTAAGAAAGATGCATTAAAATGTTTTTAATACTTCTACTAGAATTTTAAATAACCAATTATATGAATAAAAGACAATATTAATATAACAAAAAGTTAAAATCTACTGCTGATAAATTTTAAAATTGGATATAAAAATTAATGAAAATGTCAGGTCCTCATTAATCAAAAATGGATAATAAATTTGGTGCAGAAATATGTCTCATAGTAGTCAGACATTCACAACATGGGGCTCCATTAAGTATTTACGAGACTAAGCATTTTTTATCAGAATCTGATCGCAAGTCGCTCTACATTAAGTGAAAAAAGAATAAATTATCTTATTATGCACTTTTGGAGATCTACGAGCGTGTAATACCTGTAATTTATAACAATTAGTAACAATTAACATGATTTTAATTTCTTTCGCTGTTTCGGTGGTCTGAATGACAAATGCACCGTTGCGCCCGCGCACACCGATTAATGCGATCATACATATTAACCGCAGGCTAAATATTTATAACTCTTCTGATGGTACATGACTCACATGTCTTCATTTTTATCAATGAATATTAAGTATTCATTGTTTAATGTAATTTGCGATGGTTAATTGTTACGCATGTTGTTATTACAACACTTTTTTATAATGGAGAATACTGTCTAGGAGTAAATCACATATGCTTTATTTATTCTTGTGGAACCGGATTTCCGTTGAGCCATTTGTTACATTAGTTTAATAATGCTCAAAATATTCGGGAATAATAAATAAATATTAAATTTTTCTATATCACTTTTTAACAACATCAAAGATTCTGTACATTTAATAGAAACAATAATATAAATGTTAAAAATAAATTGCTATTTTTTGATATCTGCTGATGATCGTCAATATATACGTATCTTTTAGGGTCTAGAAGTCTAGATGAACAGAATATCGTATTACTATTACATTTATAGAATAACAATTTTTTTGTTTTACAAATAATCAATTGAAATACAAAAATTAAAGAGAAGAAAAAAAAATTAAAAAAGAAGCATTTAACTCCAAGTTACAATGGCAATCGCCTCACTGTTACAGAATATAATATGATGTCTACTTTAAATTCAAAATGTTTGCATAAACACAACTGTTTTCGAATGCCATGTGGGTGTCTCTAGCTCAGGAGAAAGCGAAACGCTTTTACTGATGGACAACTTTCTTGCTCATATTTCGAGAAGAAGAACTGCCACTAATTAATAAATTTATAACCATCACTTAACCTTCATTAGTGTGTATTATCAATCATTATGAGATAATGATTGATAACTCGTAAAATAATATGCCAGTCTTGGGTGATGTCTTTCTTGGTATAGAATTTCCTTGTGCAGTTGAAAATTGTTGTAAAATTCTTTACTTCTTTCAGTTTTAACGATAGAAAAATATTCTATAAATATAATTAAAATTAAAAGGAGGAACTTAATATTATGTTTCAGGGTTTTTTTTTCGATTAAACGACCATAATAAGATTCTTCTCTATGAAATTATCTTATAAATAACCTACAGCCTTTAGAAAGTGATTCTTGTTTTTTCGATTTTTACAAAAATGATATATATTACTTACAGCATCGTTTTGGTTAATTTTCACAGATTGGGTGATCCACCAAGAGACTATCGGCATGACAAGATGCTTGGTTAAAACGCTTATCAAGTAGTGATTATTTAATATAAGGACTACAGAAACAAGGACATTACAATGATAGTAGATGCAAGTAGGTTAGGTAATAGTGTTGTCCAATGAACTGTGAGGCATTAGAGAGTAAGAGCCTAAACGAACTTGCGGCCAACCGTCAACCGCTGCGGTTGACTTGGACCTGCTGCGTGCTGCTCCAGTCGAATGTTGCGGCGCACTGCAACCCTCCATGCACTAGGCGCGATTAGCCGCACGAATGTTTAAATATAGTTTAGATAATAATTCTTCACACGATTTTACTAACATTAACATATTTAAATACAAATAACTCATCTTTAAATTTCTTTAGTTGTGAAATAAAAGTCTCTGCTATCATGTCGTGCCTCCAGTAGAGTGTATCCAAAATCTATTTTATTTTTACGATATCTCTTTCCACGATAATATAAAAAAATTACTGCAGAAACTTTTTCGACGTCCATTGTGTTAAACATTTCTAGAAGCCCTGAAATGCGGCTGGCCGTAAAGCTAAAGGCACTTGAGGCTGGCCGTGATGCAGCATGCCGGTGTGGCTGGCTGCAGTATATATGGTCAGTCGCACTGACACGCCTCGTTGCGGCCAGCCGCATGTGAGTTGTAGCCCTAAGTGAAGACGTGTGAGCAACGAGCGGCAGGTGCAGCCAGTCGCGCGGGTAAGCCGTTCTGACATATACACACATGCACATATAACACTGTTTACTTGACGCTTGCTTAAGTCTATCTAGTAATATACAGCCTTGCATTACCTACATATAAAGAAACCAAACTCGAGGCCATTTATTTTAGCTAATACGTAAGTACTCCATATTTAATACGTAGTTAAGTTTTTTCATATCAATAATTTTAAAACCCGTATCTCATATTATTAGTTATTACTGTAAGAATATAATCAAAGACTGAAGAAATGAATCAATAGCAGCGTTCTAAAACATACATCACGCAAACAGATCGCCAAAACAAGATTGACAATGCACCGCCTTGAGTCTCGGCCCGATAGAATAAAAAACATATTCACTACCCACAATAAAATATGAGCTCTTTTCCAAACGATAATATTATATTAAGACTACGAGTTATTCTATTGCTAATATATTATTTTATTATTAAATTAAACTACATTAGAGGTGAATGAGCTCGAGTTTAATTTCTCTGCATCGTTTATTTATTTAAAAAAGATTATGTGGACATTTATCTTAAAAATGTCTACAGAACTAAATCATACAGTAAATCACTCAGACAATCACTTCACCTCTCATTAAAACAACTCGTTACGCTAATTAACTTCTCAAAGTCAAAACTTTGCCATCCTACATAAGCCAAGACAATTTACTGACATGGGGTATTTTTGCGTTGTTCGAAAGCCTCGAAAATGGTCACTCTCTGGGTTTATAGCTGTGCCGGGTTATTAATTCCAAACGAGTAACTAGCTTGAGATTTATATGGTTTCTCTCTAGCACACGTTTAATTAGAGCTCATGTTAAAAAAGTGCCGAAAACATCGCGTTCCATTCTACTGACTCTGTTAAGAAAGATTCAAGGCACATTTCATGTTTTCAACGATTAATCAAGATATAAGTTTTTAATTTTAAGAAAGTTTTCTTTTAATAATTTGAAGATGTAGTATTGCGTTGTTATAATATATCCAAATAAATATAATTTAAGTGAAATTCTGTAATACCAAAATATTTATGAGGGCTTGGAGATCAGGGGCATTATTACAAAACATGGACTAAACATGTATCAGTATTGGTTGCTAGGGTACAATTCTAACGTTCGTATAAAAATGACTTGTTTTGGTTTAGTATCATAATCTTCAGTCCATGTTTTGTAATAAGGCTCCAGCCATATCCAAGAAAACACTATATGTTTAATTTTGTTGGTTCGAAAAAGTTTTTTACGAAATGCTTATAAAAGTAAATTACACTAAATAAGTATAATAAAACTGTTTTATATTTTTGCCTACTCATTCGTCTGTTTTTCATCTATTGTGGCGCATTCCAGAAATGTCTGAACTTATTTTGATATGTCTATGAAAGACCTTTCACAGACAGTTGTTAAAGTTATTTTTAAGATCTATGCTCGCCACTTCTTTTGTGGCTCCATTAAGTTTCGCTTACATTTTTATGTTGTAAGTAATTACATACAAGATATTTAGATTTGTTGAAAGGATATTGGTCAGTGTTTAAAGCCACGAAATCTTTCAATAAAACGATTATAAATAAATAATATGAGCATAAAATCCGTAAACACTAATTTATTTACCAATGTATTTACCACTTCACGTCAATTTAATGTATCGTAAAAGTGCTCACTTTAAAACTCGTAAAAATTTACATTTTAACCCGTGAGTGAGTTTGTTACATTTGTTACGTCGTAAGGTGCTACTTGCTAATTTACTTCGTTTTCAATTTATTTATTTTAGCCCTTCTCGCCTTTTTATTTTCAGCTCACAGTAGGTACGAATGTTCTAGTGACAAAAATTGTACCTAATTTGTTTACTTCGAATATTACGTATGTAAGTGAAGCGAGAACAGCCTGGCTGAATATCACCGATGAAATTCTGAAGGACTTAAAATGTCAAAGCTACAACGCGGTAATGTAGCCAGTAATTTGGCTACGCACCTCAACGGCTTTGATGAGCCTTTTATATTTTTGTAAATATATTTAAGTGCATTATTGTAAATAAACTCGAAAGTAATTCTTTTGTTATTTATTGACATCTGCTATGCAACTTTTAATATTACTTTAAAGCAATTAGTTCAAAAATGGGAAACATGGAAAAAGCTTATTTTGTTTCATAAATATTAAATTTATCTTCTACATATCTAATGTGCGTGGGCCTTTTCTGAAATAAAAACATTGTGATACCAAAAACATTATTGAAAAGCTAAATAGTCTAACCTACTTCCATCTATTTTTATATTCAAGGAACATAGTCCAAAATATTAAACACTTATCAGAAAGCTGATGGTCATCAGCTGGTTATACTAAGACATGCAATCAATGAATTAGACGCAGAAATGTATCTGGCCCTTCAAATAATATGTATTTTTTTTTGCACACTTTATTGCACTGGAGTGCAACGGGCGGCCTTATCGCTAATCAGCGATATCTTCCAGGCAACCCACATTTTTTTGTAGGTTTAGTTGAATTTCTGCAGGCAAGCCTGTGGAAATTCAACCACTCCTCCGTACCACTTATGACACCCCGTCCGGCAAGTGGCAGCCTTACCAAAGACCGAATACAAATACAAATTAAATTATATATTGTATTCGGGACCGGGGATCGAACCCGGTACCTCAGGCTTCGCGGTACGCTTATAAGACCGCTTAGCTATGAGGCCTCTCTATTTATTCATTAAACTGACCAAAATCGTAAAAAATTTAAAAAAAACTAACAAAAGAAAGAAAAAATTAATTCAGTTTTGTAGCGATATATCTAAGTTTATCCAGCCTATCTGTGCAACGTATTAGTACCTAGATATCAGTAGATCAGAGCCCGCAGCGCGAGGACGTGTAGTCTAAGGTACGTCGTCGCCCCAGGCCAAATTAATTAACGCTACCACGCACAGGAGCTCATAACATATTTCACAGTGCGCACTCGAGCTATTGATGACATACGCAAGCATATCACTCGGTCAGCATGCGATTTTATTTATGCGTCTGTAACATTGTAACTGTGAATGCTGAGACTGGTTAAATATCTTTATCTTAACCGAAATCTTGTCATCGTAGTCTTCATTTAATAAAACATGTAAAGAAGCGAGAATTCTTTAACTACATAAGAACATAAAGTTCGCATAAAACGGGATGGGGATAACTCAAAGGAGATAACAAGTAATGAAAAAGTAGTTGTTTTTGTAATGATGAATAGAGTTTCAAATAACAGTCACTTAAACCACGGTTAGTAATATTTTTTGATACTTTCTTCTCACAAGTAAAGAATAAAGTCGAAGTACAAATGTTGAAGGAAAGATCCAAATACTATTTGGGGTTACATATACTCTTCGCGAGACTGACCTCAGTGTCTGCGCTATAAAGTTTTCCGTTCACTTGTTTTAAAAATAATGAAACAATTAAAAATATATTTAATTGATGTGGTAAATTAGATTAAGCACATCTTACACAAAAAGCTCCGAACATTAAGCAGAGCAGCGGGCGTGACAGGCGAAAATCGTAATTAACTTACTAGAGGCGCAGACACGCGGCACACACTAGCTAGGGCATTCACCCCACTGCGACCTCTTCCTTGGTATTTTCAAGTTAATAGTCACTTGAAGATTGTTTAGAATTCTAGATTTTTTTTATTACATCAAGTCGAACATAACAAAAAAATATATATTTAAATTATATCATCTTAAAATTGAGGATCGAAACAAGAAGGAATTTTTATTGATTTTTGAATAGCTTTTTAAACAAAACCTTCAGAGTTTTTCAGTTAAAAATTTCTGGGAATATTAAAAGGTTATTAACAAAACTTTCTGCCAATATTTCAGACACAAGAAAAACACAAATCGAAGTGCCCGAATGCTGTTTTAATTCACAATTTTATTTGTGTGGTGTAAATCTTCTGTAAACTAGGAAAATCTGAGTTACATTTTAAATAAACGATATTTTAATTCTATCCAATTGGCTATCCAAGAAACTTGTTCACAGTAATGCTAGGAATTTGGAAGGTTTTGGTTTCTTACGCATTGCGCTAATTACATAAGTATTTAAGGTTGCCCTTATAACTGAAACAAGGCTCCAAATACTATGGAAGCAAAGACACAGGCAATAGTTGAAACGGGTAAAACCTCAGTTAAATTAAAACAGTTAAGTAAAAGGTTACTTTAAAGTGGGGTAATTGTTGACAAAAATGTATATTTCCACTCGGCTTCTCTCGACAGTAATTAAAAGTCCGTCACGGTCGGAGGTATGAACACCCAGTTACTATTCGTTTAAGAATTGAAGATAATACTTTCTATTTTAAATGTACCAGGGTGTATTTTTAAACACATCTTTATTTATTTTTTATTTCCCCTCGAATCTATCCAAAAACCTATCCAAACAACACGTATCATCGTAAGTATGGAAGCGTACATAATTTAAATAAATAAAAATGAATAGGTATTTACATCCAATATGAAATTATTGTAATTTAGCTGATTTTCCTTCAAATATTCGTTGGGCTGCAAGTGGGTTCTCTTGAAGAGAAAATATAAAACGATCACACAAAACATAAAAAACAAATCTTTCTCTATTGAATTACTATTCCTAATTGTAGTCTCCTATCATTTTGAAATCGATTAATTGAAGAATCACGCTCTAAAAAAGTGGCATCGAAATAAATAAGGAAAAAATATTGGCAGCTGTTTCATATCCAAATTCTACGGCCATAATCTGAAGGAAGTATAAGCTAGTATCTTTTGCTAAAGTGCTTGTTAATTTCTCATTAGTACAAAGGTAAAGAGAAAAATTTCTCCATATTTTTATTTGGTTCAACATCACGGCAGCGTGTACAAGTGTCAGCAAACATTGAGCAGTACCCACTCAAGGCTAACTGCTACCAGAGCCACAGAATACGAATACATTTAACAGTAACTCAATTTAAATTTGATACTACACTCTAAAACTACAGTTATTGTGTCATTTAAGGAAAAAGAAGAATCATAGGTAACTACGTATGGCTTCAGTGATTATGATTTTTTTATGTTAACAGACTATTGCTATACAAATTTATGCAGTCTTTTTCTGTTTTTTTAAAAGTGAATTCCCGTGTCCCCTAGTGGGGTATGGGGCAGATGCATTTCACATCTGTTTCACTGATCGATTTTTCTTTAAGGGCAAGTTGGTGATCAGCTTTCTATGCCCTGCCAGACCGAGTTTTTTTTTATCTCCACTGGGAATCGAACCCACGACCTCTCGGTTGTAACGCTTACGAGCTAATCACTAGACCGAGGAGGCGGTCAATTTAATCAATTTAATAATTAAATGTATTTTTTAATATATTTAATAGAAATTGAAGATCTGACGTAATGAAGGAAATCCCTGAAGCCCACAAGATGGTAAGTAGTGTTGCATATATCTAAGTTTATTCTCTGATCATTTTCTTTATACTCAAGTAGGTGATTCGTGTCTTCTATTGCCCTACTGCTGTGTAAACTCTGTGCGAAAACAAAGTTATGTATGAGCCGCTTTAGATAAGCCGTCGCGTAATGTATACATTAGATTGATGCAATGATGTTCTTGTAATATATTTCAAAAACTATTTGTTGCAAAAAGAAATCCAGTAGCCCAGTTACTTTATGAAGTTATTACGTGATAGTAAAAGAAGAACCATAGACATCAACAATGCAACTTAATCCGCGATTGTGGTGGCGGAAACAAAAATATATTTTTTTATATATATACAGTTGCTAATGATACGTTAATATTACGTTTTTCTCGATGATCCCAACTAAATAATATAACTTATTAAAATTGATATTAAATCGTAAAAAAACTTAGTTTCGTATTAATATTGAGTAGTCAAGCAATTATTTATCACTTTATATTTAAAGTGATAAATATCCTATTGGATACAGAATAAATTATAGAGCGAGTCCAGATATTAGGTATACTACAGCGCTTTTTTCTACTTACTTAATTCATAACATTAAATAAATATAAAACTGGTTCGATATTGTTTTTTAAGCTTTACCTATGAAATCGTATGTACAATATAAATACTAAATAATAACAGAATATGTAATTTACCGTGTGACTTGAAAAATCTTTTTACGTATTTTAATTAAAATTAATTTTTCAATTTACTTAACTGACTTCCAAATTTTGAACTGAATTTACTGTCTATTCGGATTAACTGCAAAAAAATATATTAATTTTACTTAAATATATTTACAAAAATACAAAAGGCTCATCAAAGTTATTGTTTGGGGTGCGTACACAAAATACTGCCTGCATTAGGTACCGCTTTGTATTGCTAATATTATATTTTTTATTTACAAGTTAAATTTCACATATTTTAACGGTCTTGACGTAAGTAATGTAATATTGGTAGCTCGAACACTTAATCTATGTTATGTAAATGATCAATGCTCTAAGCCTAACTCTCGTTTATGATAACATAGTAATCTGTTTATTGAAACTGCGCTCTCTAATACAAAATATAACAAGTATTTAAAGTCTAATTAACATTACTTCAGCTGTAGGTAACTTTGTAAGATAGTTTCTATAAGTCAGTGTGTACTGTGTAGTTAGTTCACGTGTTAAAAATAATTCGAAGTATTTTTGTTATATAATTATTTCAAGATAATTACTCAAAATTAATATAATACAAATACTAGAGAACTCAAACGCCTTTTAACAACTATCATTAGATGTAGTGTTTAACCAATATTAGTGCTTATTCGCGGAGATAATCAAGAGCCACGCACACAATTACAACGAGTGTGTGTATGATGCATACATAAACGGCATGTCAACATAAGCCACATATTTGAATATTGTATTTTAAAATGTTTGTCCACTCAGCGAGTTTACTTTCTTTTAACCTCTGCCAAAACCAACTAACTCCCTTCAACATAACGGCTTGCTTCCGTCGCTTCACACTGCACTGCGCACGATTATTACTTACAAAAAATCTACTTAGATGTCTTCCTAATGAGCAAATTGTAGCGTTTCTTAATTAAAAATGGTTTATAATGGTTCAAAGTCATACGTCCACTTTTGCGTAGAAGTTCTAATAGAAGTACTATATTTAAACGTGTTGTAAACTATCAGTTACAAATAATAGAATAAAATTAGGGTATGGATAGATTTTCAAGAAATTTATTCGGAGTACTTTAGAATTAGTCTGTTAAAAACATGAAAAGAACATATTTTTTGCTTATGTATTTCTATTTATATCTCTCTGATCATTTCTTTTACAGATAAGTAGATGATTGGTTAATTAAAAAAGGCTCCACATTACCAGAATCACAGCAATACCAATGGATTGTACTAATTTTTACAAAAAAAAGAAGAAATAAATAATCAAAAGTAGCCAAAGTGTCGTTTACCACTTTGTATACAATCAATGTTACGTATCACAAAGAGAATATCTCTCTCACTCGTCTAAATGTTTCCCACATAGAAAACACAAGATATTACAACGTAAATCCATATGTAGTTTTATTGGATGGATAACGATAAGCTTTCTGATATCGCGATAAGCACGTTTGTATAAAAACCTCTCAAACACTAGACTTAATTAAATCTTATCGTTTTTTATCTCGTTAATTTGGCAACGCGCCGTTAATTCCCGACGTGACCTCTTCGATTTCTTAATAGTGGTATATGTTATAAGGTGATTAATGCCTTCGTGTGGACATTTTTAATTTGAACATATATTTTGGAAATACTACCAAAAGTTATTCCATAACTTATTGATCACACCTCGATCGAAACCTTAACTAATATTATTCTCTCACAGATTTGAATTAAATATTGAACTTACTCTAAAAACGTGAATTCCTGAAAACTTTATAGATACTTTATTCATTACAAACAAATATTTTTTCTTAATCTATTATATAAAGTTAAACAGTGGCTTTATTGTATTATGTGTGAGTTATTTAACGTTTCTCTTTCGCTAAAAGCTGCGAGCCAGAGTAGAAACATATAAATGTTCAGTATTTGAATTGATTGACTCAAATCGAGTTTCAAGAAGTCGAAACTATCCGTGGTAAGTCATAGAGATGTAACGGACTTTCTAGCCTCTAGATTTAAATATCTTATTCGTGACATAAAGTGAATCAACTTAAAACTGCGTTAATATTTAAATACTAAAATTTGCATGCCCTGAAAACCTGTATGATATAAAAGTAGAGTCTAATGATTATTCATCGTGTCAATTTTATCAGCTAAGTAAGTGGCTTGGGACATTAAAAAAACTCCGAACAAAGTCTTTTTCTGAGTATTTTCATTATTAAATCTAAAATGGCTCAATGAATATCCGTGTCATCATATATTTGCATATTTTATTGATATTATTCACCTTGATCTGGATAATCGGTAAATCTTTTCTAACGACATTAGTTCCTCAATTAATTTGACTTTATAGATTTTATAATAAAGTTAATATAATATTTTTGGTTTATTTATTTTTACAAAATGTTTAAAACTCTACTTCCCTTCTTTAGTAGTGCCTGAGCGTCAGGTGATATATGAGGAAGTTACCTACTGTTATCTTTGGTTGTATAGAAAAACAAATTAAATTTGTAAAGGCATTATATAATATATACAACAATGGCGTTTTTAAAAGTTGAAAGATCTCAACAAAAGTTCATGCCTTATATTTAATGATAATTAAATATTCATTAGTATGTTTATAATTGATATAATATAATAATAATAATTGGGACAACTCATATACATTGCTCTAAACCCAAAGTAAGTAGCTAAATCGCTTGTGTTACGGTAATCAGAAACAACGAGGGTATCAAAATAAATACATATATAAGTATATTAACAACGGAAAAAACATTCGTGCTCGTTACACAAATAAATGCACCTACCGGGATTCGAACCCAGGAACTATTGGTGCAGAAGGCAGGAGCAGTACCTATTACGCCCACCGGCAAACCAATTACTTAAAAACCATATACATATTGTTTTAACTAATTAGCTTATAGGTAGTAGTTAATGTAAATAGATATCTAAATAGTGGAAAATACGGAAGCGAGTTCACGCATGATCGCATAGAGAAGTAGTAAGTAGACAGGAGTCAGCGCCACACGACCATTACTTACCAATCCTTCATTACTTCCCTCATTAAATACGATATTTACTAGTTGAAGAAGTATATAAAATAGTTTTACTTAATAAAAAGTTCAGGCTGCTAAAACATAGATTTGAATTTTTGGGACGTTTTTATGAACATTAATAGTAAGATAATTGCTTTTCGAATGAAATATATTTTAGATTAATTAAAAATGACCTTAAAGTCTTAAGAATTGAGTTTGAAGAGTTGAATTAAAAAAAAAAATTTGTTAAACATTTTGAGTGAAGTCGTCATCACACATAGTATAAAACAAAGTTGCTTTTTCTTTCCCTATATCCCTTTGTATGCTTAAATCTTTAAAACTACGCAAGGGATTTTGATGCCGTGTATTTTAATAGATAAAGTGATTGAAGAGGAAGGTTTATATATGTTTTATACCCGTGCAAAGCCGGGGCGGGTCGCTAGTTTTACCACTACTATCACCAAATGATGAAAGTTTCACTTTAATATGTACTAAGACATTAAAGTGAAACTTTCGCATTGTCACCGCAGCACGTAAAATATTGTGAAGTATTTGAGTATACTCGACCGGTATTGACTTTATGACTTTGCTCAGTTGATAGAATTTTTATTTGAATGGTTACTCGATTACCTTAAAACGTAAAAGCCACTTGAGTGCGCATTCCGAGACGGAATCGAATTCCAAATATATCATCAATAGAATATCAATATGGTTCTTTTGCATACTTCTATCGATTATTTGGATTAGATATTTTATCATTAGATCTAACGGTGAATTATTTATTCATTTACAAAATAAAGTAAATTTAATAGATTTTAAATCGTTATCTAGATAAATGGCTGTTAGGTTTATAAATCTGCCTAAACCTGTTCCGTGCACGAAATTATACAAATAAAAGTAAAATGTCTGTTTGTATCAAAATACCAGATTTTAAATATTAATGTACGAGTGGTATATAATAGTTTTCATATAATTTTTCGAATTTTCATCTAGGTATTTATTGCAGGAAATCTTTGTACCTGTATGATAATATTTTATAATTAGTATAGCATTCAATAGTTTGCCATAAACCAAAATCTATATTATATGGGAAACTTAACATTATAGATAACTGAAAAGCGCATTTCAATTGCTTGAGCCGTTTCTTGGATTAGCCTCAATAATCACACATGTTTTCTGAGCTAGGATTTTATTAGCAAATTACATACAGAAGTTTATTATGGACTAGACGTTATTCCTACATATGTTCGATGTCGTCGCGTCTCACCGTAGAGTGGATGTATAAATATTCCGTTATCGGACAAACGTCGCAAGATTATTACTTGACTTTTATCCGATTTCATGTACTAATCTCCGATCACGACAGAATAGTGTGGATATACCACATTTAACATATATTTTTACTTGATATAAGTAGTCGTATTGTTTTGTTATAATCGGTTGAGTAGTTAAAGCGAGAAAATGTAACAATTAAACTTATACTATATAATATAATACTATTTCTTATTGATCTTGAAACAAATTTCATCAAAATTAGTTTAAAGACATTAATGTACGGATGGTAGCAAAAACTGAACACTCAATTGTTTGATCAGTTGTATTTTTTAAAATGAGCAATGAAAGCTATCAACTATCCAAGTATGTAGAGCTTACATAGTGCCTATATCTCAGTCTAATATTAATTTTTAGTTACTTACTGCTGCAAAAATAACATTTTAACATTACATTTGAAGTTAATATCTATACAAAATAATATGGTTACCTATTTAAGACTGTTTGGTAAAAGTTGGTCAAGCAAGGTCCATACTAATAACATCTCGGTATGATTGAATGTAAGAAGTGATCAGATTAGGTGGCGAGCGTCGCTTGCGCACCAAAACGACAACCTTCCGAGCGCACAATGCGCTAAACGCTTTTGTTCCACGCTGTCACAACATATGAAACCGATTTCAACGATCTTATTGTATACAATTCTTCTTATACTTTCCACTACTTTATACTCTACTTGTCAATATTACATCAAGCTTCCGCACGGAAACTACTTGACTGTTTTTGAACCCGTTTATAATTTCAGTACTTAGCTCCTGATACATTGTCTACAAATGAAAGATTTCACATACTATTGAGACTGCCATTATGCTACTCTTAGAAGACATAAAAGCAGTTGACACAGGGTAACAGTTGACAGTCAACAAGCCGGTGAGGTTGTCTGTGGGAGCTGGTGACAAGTGTTCTGGGAAGTGTGGACACAGCCTAATTAAACATTCACTGTCTCGTTAGGCCGAAAGATTAAATTAATATAGATACCTACAGCTCTAGGATGAGGTAATTCTAACACATTTTTATTAGCTTGACCTATCACAGGTAAATATTATCACCACCCACCTAAAATATATCCCACCTTTCGATGCTTGTGCAATTCCCTTAGTTTTAAGAAAAATCATTTTTCTGTGAGTAGTTTAATGTAATAATGACCTAGATATAATTTCAATTATTTTTTAATTCAATATTTTAAATTTAAATCTTCTATTTCATCTTTGCGACCGCACCATTGTAACGATTGCGACAATGAGTTTTTTATGTTTCTTCGCTAATATCACATGACTGATTTTGGTTGCTTTTACAACAGAAAATATAGGTCCCTTATTTATTAACATGGGTTACTCTAAATTTAAAACCGTGACTAAATTCCAGCAATTGTAATAAATTTCTTAAATATGATAATGAGTATCCTGACATACTTAGTAACAATAAATGGATTAGGTATCTTCAATATCATTCAGTCTCAAAATGTTATATAATATAATCTATGGTATGATCCGGCAGCTCAAAGCGCGGGCGCTGTTTGTATCACAAGCTGGTGTTGTTTGTTCGTTTATTCGTATCGGGACCGCGGCCGCACATAGATGGCTCTCTGTCAATGAACAGTCAATATTGGCCCAACACATTCACAGACTCCTCATATTGAACACGTATTGTTTTTGAATAATAACGTTTCTGTTTCACATTCTCGCATGAGATATTAAGCCTACAATACATTTCCAAAACAGTCTTTAAGCTTAAATTACAATAATACGTTAAGGCAACGTTTAAAGATCTGTCTCAATGCGAAATATTTACAAAAAATCACATAGTAATCGTCATTTATTTACGCGAGTGTCACACATTAAAAAAGTATATCCAGAATAAAAGACAAATATTTGTTTATTTTTTGTGACTGCAAAGTTTATTGATTTGCCTTTAAATCAATGAAAAAACTAACAACGTCCTTTTGAAAGTGTTCAAGCTGCACATCGTAGGCCAGAAGCAACGATAAAGCGAATGATCAAATGCAAATACGTTCCCATTCGTTTCAAATATTTATCGTTTCCTCACGGAACAAAACATGTGTAATTGAGTGATCAATTCGGGCCCATGACCGACCTATCCAATTTCATTTATTCTTGTACATCGAGCAATACATTTCTTAGTCAATGATCAACTTTTAAAATTAGGGTTCTTTACGTAGGTCTCTTACAATAATAAATCTTTCAAGAAATAAATAATTTCAAAAATACATAACTTATTATAAAAATTGCGTATTTAGCAATCTCTCAACTTAATAGCTTTCAATGTTCGAGTTACAGTTTAAAGTAAACTTTTGAAATTAATAATAAAATAACGGTGAAGTTTTATAAATAAGAATAGTTTTACTATTAAACTTTTTTTGTCGTTACTAACAAATCTTCTAAGCTACTATGGGTTTATTGAAAGTTATATTAAATGTTTAAAATAGACGGAACCCAAGAAATGCAGTTTGTCTAATCCGTTCAAGCGGTCATCAATGAGTACTAAGCCAGTGGGCAGGTGTGGAGATCCACCGGTGACTGGCTCATGTGGATCAGGTTACTCATACGTTGATTTGAAATTTATTGCTTGTTTGTTAGTTGTACAGTAACGCGGTGACCGTTGCTTGGGTCATTGTCGTGTGAATTGAATTCATTTGAATTGTAATCGATTTGATCGTGGGGTCACTGCGAAGGGCCTAGTCATTGTTTCTGTTTTTCCGTTTTGGACTTTGGATTACTTTGTGTGATACGTTATATATTTGACATATGACATGATTATTTGAAATCTTATCAAAATAGAGTTAAAATGAAAATTTGGTATGGAATAAATATGATTTTTTTTTAAATTATGAAATTAAAAATGTATTTAAATTATTTTTTTGTATTGTATTATATTATAACCATATATATTTACAAATACATATGTAATAATACATTAGCCTGTTTATATTATATTATACACTATTACTGTGTTATATCTATATGAAAATTAGTATTAAGACTTATTTACATTCCGAAACAAAAAAGATGCTGAAACATAAAGTTCTGCCTTCCTAACCTACAAAAAAAAATAACTATCTCAATCCAAGGATAAAAATATCAAGTTATCAACATTATATGAATGTACAATATAATACTCCAATTTTCAATACTCACGTACAGACATATTTTTTATTATATATACCTATTAATGATCCAATAACTTCTAGTTAATGGTAAATTAAGTCAGAAAGTTTTGTTCATATTTCAATTTTAAACTTATTAATTTGCGAATTTCCTGTGGCTAATTGAATGGAGACAGGTGCGCTACGTTTAGGTAGTATTGTTGATAATTTATTTCATTACACGCGAAATCAACCTGCAATCTGCATATTATTTGTTTGAATTAAACTGGACA
Organism: Aporia crataegi; assembly: GCA_912999735.1. Classification (NCBI taxonomy): domain Eukaryota; kingdom Metazoa; phylum Arthropoda; class Insecta; order Lepidoptera; family Pieridae; genus Aporia; species Aporia crataegi. Next base: position 4,215,070 of record OU538742.1, read on the forward strand.
ACAAAATTTCTTATGACTCATTTATTAGCCTACGGCAGTAAAGGTGTCCCGTTGCTGGCAGACACAAAAAAAGAAAAAAGTATATATTATTCTTCAATTACCTACTAATTAATTTCTTAATAGAGTTAAAGTTATAGAGGCCTGTAAATAGATTCAGTATTCTGGAATTAAAACAAATCATTAAAAAGTTATTCACTATGGTCAAATTTTATATGGTACTTGAGAGTATACGAAATACCAATAAATGAAACTAAATAGTACTAGACATGATATTTTACGGTTAAATAAATTATCAAAAAAAAAAAAATTCGAAATTTTTGTTTATAGTTAAATACCTAAGGCTCAGATATTAGAAGTGCGTTGTTGAATTCATTGGGCTGTAATGAAAGTCATCAGTGAAATACAGATATATGCAGTGTGTCTACCCCAAGCCGTTCTTTATTATTTTAAATTAACTTAATTTTTTTACTTAAAAATGAACATCAAAATAAAAGTACTAATGTCAAAAAATAATCTATTAGCCACATTACGCGGAAGTTAAACTATAAATTGTTTATGATGTCACAAGAGATACGTATTATAATAAAATTACACCAAAATGAAGATGATATTTAAAAATGTGACACGACAGAGTTCTTTTTGTTGCTCCACATAAATTATTGTAGTCGCTGCATTATATCTTTGTGATTTCTTACTAATGTACGTATATAAAACATTTTGTCATAAAATAATGCTCTTACAAATCATCATTCAGAAGAACTTACGAAACGCTTTCTCAAATATTAATGTACTTATGTACCCACTAACTCAAGTTCGCCATTTATTGCAGGCTTGCCTTCAGAAATTCAACCAAACCAACAAAAATTGTGGGTTGCCTGGAAGAGATCGCTGATTAGCAATAAGGCCACCCATTGCACTTTAGAGTAAAAAAGTGTGTAAAGAAAACAAAAAAAAAACAATGAAAAATAATTTTAAAAGTAGATATGTTATTTAAACTTCCCATAAGCACTTTGGATGATAATTTTCTTTCATTGTAATTTTCGTAGGTGATAATAATCTAGATTATAGAATTATTATTGAGATTACTTAATATGACTTCCAAAAGGATGTACGTGAGCAATTGATCACAAATCAATTAATTAATAAGTAGTTAAACGAGCAATAGACATATCAAATCCGACATAATATGAAATTCAAGTGACATATTTACGCAAATCATATTCAAATTGCTACATTTATATCGCTTAATATGGTTCGAAGCATAGCTCTGCGCCTGTGTGTGCCTCAAATGGCCAATAAGTTAGAATCAATCTAACAGTAGCCAAATAAAGCTGCCTAATCCGTGTCCAATCGAATATGTTCGAATTTTTCAATAAGACCACCGCAATCAGTAGCAATAAGTTTTAGAGGATAGATTTTAGAGGCGCGCCGTTGAATTCGTTGACCCGCTGCTTTCATATCACCTCCATAATAATTTTTATAAACTTAATAATTGTAGTTTTGATCCAGTGGCAAAGTGGTTAATGCGTCTGCGTTTTGCGCCGGAGGTCCTGGGTTTGAATTTCGGGGAAACAAATGAATGTTTCGGTTGGGTAGGCACAGAAGGCTGATCATCTACTTGCCTATAACGAAAATGATCAGAGAAACAGATAAAGCAATGTGTATGAATTCACTTTAATCATTGTAGCTTTAGTATATGAAATCCCATGAATTCTAGTGGGGCAGATATATTTCTGCGTCAGTTCCATTTATGTTTTTTAACAGGCAGTATATGATTAGCCTTGGGTGCCTACATAAACATTTATTTTATATTGTCTTTGATAATCGCGAGTATTTAGTTTTATTTCAACATTTTTATTGCCCCTGGATTCGAACCTCTAAAGCTATTGAATATCTGATAGGTGAACTACCTACTTAGATTTAAGTAATGTTTAATATGGTTTTATATATATATATATTTATGAACAAAGTAAATTTTAGGATGTGATGACCTTTTAGGGCATGATTAAATTAAATTATACCTTGATTGAAATTTTTAATTAAATAAAATACGGAACCCGCTAGATCGTAGCACAGCCTACACCTTTCCAATGAGGTTTGTGTGGGAACAGTGTTGTGTGAGGGAAGGTGAAATCGGACGGCGATAAACTTAACATGTTATGGCCGCGCTCAACTTTGATGTGCTCTATCCCAATTGCACCTCTGAAACCAACATTATTTACTGACCCTACATCGATGCGTTATCGCTAAATTGATTTCTACAAAATGGCTTCAAATAAAAGAAGAATTACGAACGTTGTATCTTTATGAAATTTAACAAAATTAAACAAACTAATGAAATCCATATAAAATATAAGTTGAACACAAAACTTCTTCACACAACATGCGTTGTGTTCAAACCGAATGATAAAAACACTGCAGCTTAATATTAATAACTTAGTTTAAATTTTTTTATTAAATAATGAGTAAATAGTCGAATTTAAAAGTGTTGGTTGGTTTCAAAGACAGAACCTTTGTTGTAGTTATTTAAACATTACAGTTACCAAACCAAACTCAAACCTCACCTCGTGCATATAACCTTCTAAAAAATTCTTATTACGAAAATGTCCTTAATCCCTTATTGCGTTCAACAGCGACCAATACGCGCCGTAACGCCACGCGCCTTGCCTCGCCCAACAAAAGAGACTCGGGTGACTTTTGACTTTCGTGGTTAAGCTTCATAATATAATTGAGCCGAACAAAATCCGGCCAAGTATTACCATACAATGGGTAAGCAGTTCCGTTGAGCCCGCCAGGTCGAGGAGGGCAAAAAAACACTACCACTTGATAGAATAGCGCGCGGAATGTTCTCAAACACAAAAACTTATTGATATACAACATACTGTATTACAGTGCCGCTAGAGTTCAAAATTCAGTAACATAGCTGATGAGTTAAGATATTTTGTTTTAACGCAGGAGGTTGGCAGGCGTCCATCGAAGGCAGCCCATCATGAGTCCGACGACTGTTTGACGGGTGACAAGCGCAGGCAAAAACGTCAGCGTACCTACTCTGTTATATACCAAGTTTTGAGTTATTGCATCCACTGAACTTTTTTCTGCTTTGTCAGATCGTCTGATACGTCGTTTGCTTACTTTCTCTTTCATTGCGTCTTCGACATTCGCACTAATGAATGGAATATGCGCATTCCGGAGCTAAGGTAACTGATTTTTAACAAATGTTTCTGAGAACATATTTGCCTTTTCTTTGCCGAAATGGCTCAGACTCAAAAAATGTATGCAACATCTGACAGAGGAAGGGAGCGACGCCTACGCAACGTCTACATCAATCAAATACACAAGCATTTGTTCAGTAAAAAGTGCTTGAAATACAACCTCCTTTTATTCACTAACGAGGAGGCATCGCACTGGAAATTGTAACTTGGAAGTATGCCATCCTCGCTAACAGTCATATCTATTGCATCAAACTCCTCGATATTTTAGATTCCAATCTACAATGTAAGCGAACACAGAGATAAAAACAAAAGCGTTCACCTATTTTAACTTTTTCAATTCATAGTTCATACCACTACAATATTTACTTTGAAAATCGATTACATCTTATATATAAAATTCTCGTGTCACAATGTTAGTTACCTTACTCCTCCGAAACGGCTTTACTGATATTCACCAAATTTTATATGCATGTTTAGTAGGTCTGAGAATCGGCTACTATCTATTTTTCATACCCCTAAGTGATAAGGGTAGCCCACCCCAAATATTAATATGGCAAAACAATGTTTGCCGGGTCAGCTAGTAATATGTAAAAAGACTTAATTAAAATCTTTAACCATTGCAGGAAATCTTCGATTAGATTCTCGTGAGTACCATAAAATAAATGCTGTCAAGAAATTGTCAGATACAATCTCAGAAATGAGCTATGAATCCTCGTTATCATATGAAACACATTCAGGTAACGTGTCGTAGACAAACCAACGATTCGATTTATATATAGAACTCCTCAAAGCATACAATACGATAGATCATTCAACTCCCTTTGCAATCATATAAGTATTACTTGGCCGTAAAAGCAAATGATCATTAAAGTTCTAATTGGGCAAGTTTCTGATAAATGAATCAGTGATGGGACAATTACTCAGATAGGTGGAAGAGTTGATGGAGAGAGTGAGGTTTAGACGAATTTTCTCTAGTCTAGAAACCGAATGTAATTAGGTATTCGATGGCATTGGCCACGTCTCACGATGGTAATATATAGAGCCCGCTGCGGCGGTCAGGTACGCGACACTTTACTTTATACGATAGTCGTATACGATATTTATAAATAACCATGTTGCAACCACCCAGCTACCTGAAATCACTTCGTTAGAATAAAACTTTAATTTTTTAAAAAGCATAAGTCGGCATACTCGATTACCAACTTACAGTTTGCATTTCAAAGATTGAATCTTCAATCCTTAGTACAGACCCATAACTCCTAATGGAGTAAGTCAGATATGTTTCTGAGTATATTTAATAATTAGTAGTGATAAATTTACTATTAATAGATCAGGAATAGCTTATACAAGGAATAACGAGTGTAATTTTTAATAAATAAATTAGGAAGTTTAAGAGGTAATTTGGGATAGCTACCTGAATATTATCATCTCATAAGCAGTAATCGCATCGTATGGTGTGATGTGTAGCGTGGGCGACACTTTCTACGCACGACAAGCCACACATATTCAACTACGAGTGACATCCGGGTGACGTCTCTTATTTGTGTGGATACTTCTTTGTTTTCACATATACATAGTTACACACATAATGTATACCTTATATATTTATTTCAGTAACAACGGCAACCGTGCACTTAAGTATAAAACGATTAGGAAGACATTTTTGCGCCTTTTCATTCATTGTATTCTATGATTTCATACCTAACCGATTTTTTTTTTGTTTTCCGGCAATTGAACCCAGTGTCAACACGCATTAAACATCAGACTTGTGGACAACTACTACGTGTAAAAATTAACTTACTAAGTGTAAAAATTAATTTTAAATTAGGTCATGCATATCTGAACAAAATGAGTTTTCCTTAAGCAGAAAGTACGTATTACCATTACAAGAGCAAAAATGTCGTTATTTAAAAGAGGAAGCTTAAAAAACATGTACATTTATGTCTGAGACCAACAAGTAAAATAAGGTATAAAACTATTTCAATAAGGAATTGTTTCTTAATACTTTTCTTTTAAGTTTAAGGGAATTCTACATTCTTAGCAGTTGGTACCTTAAGTTACATTTTAAAAACTGTAATACAAAATATAAAGCAGTTTTTATCTCATATCTCATAAGTTTCCGATCTTATTTACTGCGGCTATATATAGACATAATTTTATTTATTTACTTAATAATCTACCTACTCACTGAGCACAAAAAGTTACTTACTGATTTTAAAAATTTTAAGTACCTAGGTATAAGTAATGGAAAACTAGATTATGATTGACATAAAGTGAATTCCCGTAACCCCTAGTGAGGCATGAGGAAGACACATTTTTGTACCTGTTTCACTCATCATTTTCTTTATAGGCAAGTAGATAATGAGCCTTCTGTGCCTACCAAACCGAAACATTAATTTATTTCCCAGGGATTCGAAGCTCTGGCGTATCACGCAGATGCGTGAACCACTTAATTAGTCACGAAGGCGGTTTTAAATAGAGTTAAGTTATTTGAAAAATTAAATTATTGTCAGAAATAGTCCATCTGAATTCAGGTTCATAATTAAAACTCCATGAAATGACAAGAAATTTATAATCTGAAAAAATCTAAATGTGTGTGTGGAGCCTAGTGACATTGTATGGAATTCTTTTAAGAGTTTTAAGTGAACGTAAAAGAAATAAAAATGTTAAAAATACTTTGAGTCAATTATGATATTTAATTTTTACCAACGAATTATAAAATAATATAACGTAAAAAGGAATTAAACCCATAATTACTTCTAGCTAAACTTATACAAAATAAAATATTTTTTTATCAGTCCTTCTATTTTTGAAAATGGTAGGTGACTTGAAGTGAACTGTTTTAGGTATTCCTGTGATAAGCGACGTGAGAGCGTTACTAATGCGTTGTGATCGCTGGAATTTCATCAAAAAGCTCGTTTCCTATACCTACATAATTCAATGGATTTCTGAAACATACCGAAGACTTACTCTTTGTAGCATAGGAATGATATTCAAACATTTATATATATTTCCTTATCAATGCCGATATATTATTACGTATATTTTATCGGCGTGCTGAAAGGAAAATCAAAAATCTGACATGTTACTTTACTTCGGCCGCGCCGATGAAATCAAATTCAAGGTCATGAATTCAATATCAACTTCATACAATAATTTTGTCAAAAGTACTTCCGAACTTCGCATTGGATTTATATTGGAATTTTATTCTCAATACTTAGTAACACAGATCACTCTGAAAATCTAGAAGAAACTTATATTATTTAATTCTGACATGATAAAAAATTGGCAAATGATTTGCCAAAAATTAATCGGCGCTAAATTATAGATTTTGTTTTTTTTGTTTTGTAAAGAGTTAAATCGAAAAAAATAAACTCTGTTGTGTTTTTTGTTCTTAAACCTTTTCATCATTAAATATAGAAACGACGTAAAATACAATAATTTAATAGTAATAAACAGAACTCGCTAATATAGTGAAGTTGTTATTAAGGAAGATAGTGATCGGAGAATTCCACATAATATAAACATTTTTATTAGTTTATCGGGCGGTGAGTATCATCGACGAGTTGGTTCATCCATTCATGTTATTATTGTAATGCATTTTATTGCATTAAACATAGTTAAAACGTAATATTAACGGGATATTTAATTTTGACGTACGCAAACTTAAGAAAATAACCACGTAAATAAATCAGTATATTTTGAGGATCAGATAACAATTAATTGACGTTTAAATCAACGTAGGTGTGATTAAAAATGCGAATGTGTTTTTTTATTCTTATTATTAGATTTAAAATACTAATTGAGACATTTTGAATATATATTGTTAAGGGTATATAAAATAAACTTATTTTAGGAAAATGTAAATAAATAACATTTCTACTAAAATATTGGCTGAAAAATAATAATCCATTGTCATCAAATGATTCTAAAAGAGGTGTTCTTTACCCTGTCGCCAATACTGGCATCATTTCGTGATTCATCGAAATGCCTTTGTTCTTTAAATAGTGCGTACACCAAAAACATGTAAGGATTTCTTACAGTATCGATGCATTGTAATTCTGTGCGCGTCATGAGCGCTCCGCGTGCCTCTATTTGGTGTCGCCTTCTACGGAGCGTCCGCCTGACGGCTGACGGTTGACGGCTGAGTACTGGCGTCCCGTCATGTCCCCGCTCATCTGCCTGCAATCACTGTAGAGTTTAATTTTTCTTTCCTTTCTAACCTTTTTTTCTACAAAGATGGATATTTTATAGTTAGAATTCTATATTCCCCTGACACAGTTTCCGCCCAAGGTCGTTGGAGCCCGCTCGCGCATCTCATCAATAATTTAAGCTAACATCCTTCAGCGTACGGAAGACTATTATCTTAATTAGAAATTAAACTAGAAACTTTAAAACATTTTGACTAACTACAAACTCAATCTCGTATGATAAAATCTAAACTTTAGTTCTTGTTTAGTTCTTGTAATTCTCACACATTATGAGTTTCTTATACAACCAAGATCTATGGTATTTATTTTCTTTATTAAATTTTGTCAACATTTTTGGTTTAATTTAAATACTTTTTAAGACTTTCATTCGTTTTCTTAATTTATTAAAATGTATACAATTGGAGAATAAGAATTGTAACCCAAATTAGTAAGAAATCAATATTTTTATTCAGACTTTCAATTATAAGTGTGTAAACTAAAAACTAAAACTGTGCGTAAATCTAAAACTATAGCTTTCAAAACTATTTAAATGCTTAAATTAAAGGATGACAAATCAATGAACATAATTTTCTCCCGACGGGTGAGCATTCGCGTTGACCGGTAATACAATACCGCGCTGCGTGCAATCAAATTCATATAAAACTTATTTATTTAAAGTATAAATATTTATTGCAAATATCACGGATATAATTAATAATATTCAAAACTAATTTGTAAAAAAATCTGAAGCACTTTTGTTGTTCTTTTTTGTTCAACGAATAGGAACATATTTAAAGTTAAAAAAATATTTCTGTTGTTTGTTTTTTGTATCATTTTAAGCATATTATATTCATAAAATAGGTATTCAGAAATTTAATTATAGTTTGCGATAACAGTGATGGTCATAAATATAATTATAAGGATGCAATAGAACGGGTTTCTAAACATGTATGCACAAAAACTGAATTAGTATTAAATGATTTTTTTAAAACTAATAATAATTAATAATTGGGATAACTCACATACGTTGTTCTGATCCCAAAGTAAGTAGCTGAAGCACTTATGTTATGGGTAATCAGAATACATATATAAGTTTAAAACAATCAAGACTCGGAAACAAACATTCGTGCTCATCACACAAATAAATTCACCTACCAGAATTCGAACCCAGAAACTTTTGGCGCAGAAGGCAGGAGCACTATTGCCTGTTTGTTTACTTTATTATTATTTATGGCTTTATTAATACATGTAACAAAAACTACTTTATATACTTTTACAATATATTTTCAACCATTTATGAGGTATTCGTGATTTACACGGTGGGTTTTTTAAACCGTCTTTCATTTAATTTAAAATAAGATGATATAGCTGTCATTGAAATAGTACAATGTGGACGTGAGTTTGCCGAAAACAATTAAAATATTATAGCAAATTTGAACATTTTGTCTATCCGTTCATATCAGTGAACAAAGTGAAAGGCCTTTACGAGATTAAATACAAAGATATCACGAAAGGAAATGCAGATAAATATGGTTCTGACATTTTTATGATGGAAGCTTTTTATGAAAATCGTTTACAGTTAAATTATATTATACTGTTTAAAAGCCTAAACTATAAGATTAAATAAAAATATAATGTTATATTTAAATGACCACTTAGGCGTAGGTACTTATAGAATGTAGGGACCGCAACGCTATATTTATCAAGGTAGACATTTTGTGAGTTGCCTGATATAAAAACGCCAAAAGCATTATGTCTTTTATATGGAAGCCCATATAAAAGATAATAAATATCTTAGGACATTTATTTTATTCCGGTTTTTTAGTATTTGTTGCTATAGCGGCAACAGAAATACCTCATTCTGAGAAAATTTCAACAATCTAACTATCACGGTTCATGAGATGCAACCAGACAGACGGACAGATGACCGAACAGCAGATTTATTCATTTTACCCTTTGGGTACGGAACTCTAATAAAAGCAACAACAATATACAACAGCTTAAAGCTCTATATGATAAAAATACAAATATTTATTATTTAGATTATAGCCTGTAATCATAATTCCCCAATTTATCCTTAGAATCTAAGGATAAATTATTAAAAAGCTAAATAGAGAAGATATAAAAATGAATTGAAATGTCATTCTGTGCTATTATTGGAGAAAGTATGTTATTAGTTTTGACCGTTAGAATTCAACAGTTTTATGTATTTCATACGTGTCAGCAAATGCTCGAAAAGGCAATCTAATATTCTATTTCACAATAAAATATCATGAGCTGTCAACACGGAATGTGTGACAAGTGCGGGCATGATACACTGTCACTAATAAGAATAACAGTTTTATCATAAACTATGGACACGCAGTAGAAACTACCTACTAAAAATATTCGTAGTTCTGCAATTTATGAAGTTATTTTTTGTAAATTGTTTTTACAGTACACAGAAGATACTAGCTTAGTATATGAATATGTATGAACGTTATTTAATTGTAACCAGTTTTTCTTAATATGCTCCAGCGTAATGCAAAATAAGGACACAGATATATTGAATATCATAATTAATCGTTAATTATTATCGAAGATAAATTGCGCACGTGGAAATTTAAATGGCTTGTAATTTATTTATAGAAATATATTATACTCATATATTACACATATACTAAATATATTATATACTAAATTTTTTTTAAATATACCTACAATTAAATTCAGTACACAATTAGTATTATATAGTTAACTACCTTTAATGTTTCATCTCCAAAATATATGTATATATCGATTACGTAAACGAAGACGGTGAAGAAAAAAATACTTAACATTTTAGAGATATTTGCGAATCCTCGAATAGAAGTTAAATAGAACCATCGCTATCAGCTCATTAAACATCGATGAGTGATGACCCATTAAGAATGTACTCTAAAACCATTACGAAACTGATCATCTCATCTGATCCCACCGCACATAAATCACATTTAATTTGTAAAAAATTGTACAAATGTACGTTACCGGTTTTAAATTGTCACAATAAATTTAAATATTGATAGTGTTGTAGAACTTTTGCTATATTCGCTTAACGAGCGCGGCCACTAAAAAACTAATATCAATATATCACACCGCTCATCTGCGTTTTGGACAACATTCAATGAAAACTAAAACGTTCTGTGGAGTCGCATCATCAAATTTCATCTCTATTATATTTTATACAGGTACACTGAATATGGATTAAATGTCAGTTTTTTTACCGGTTATTGATACGATGTTACGATGTCACTAGAAATATGTTTAATGTAGAAAACATCATAGTGGTAAGATACGTTTTAAAACTTTTTGTTCAGGGTTTCAACCGTTACCGAGTTGCGAGTAAGTTTCGCTCCGCTAAAGCATCCAGTAATATTTCATGGCGGCATAAAAAACGTGCAATCCGAAAAAGGAATTGCTTGCGTAAAATATCATCGGCGAGCACAATGAAGTGCAACGTTCCAGCCGAGCGATCGCGGCCATTGCTTCTGCCGCGGCGCGTCGCTAGTCGCTAGCACCGCCCAGCTCTACTCTAACTTTTTGTGCGTGAACGACTCCACTCACGGCTGTAACCCACAAAAACGTGTTTGAGCCATTATGAAATACGAAACTATGATATTTCGAGTCGCCTCGCCGTCCGTGGGTCCGCGCGACAAACGACCTTACGTTGCGCAGTCGCTAGCCGCGCGACCAATTAATATACTTTACTGTTATCTATAAACAACCTTCAGCTAGAAGCCGGACCGGTATCGAAGCGAAACTATTCTAATAAAAAACTAAAACCAGTCCAAATTAAAGATAAGATGTTGGAAATGTTGAAGGAATTAAACGAGCGTAGGAGTGCTCTGTTTACTTCACGCGTGAGCTGCCCGCTGCCCAGTGCCACCTACTGTACGATGACACCTGGCTTGAAACCTAGATATCTAAATATTAAGTTACATATTTTATTAGCTGAAATCATTATATTCATTTCTCACAATGAAACTAACTAACAGCAGACAAATATTTCTAAAGGGTCACTTCTGCAATGGATTGCCATTAAAGCGACATAGAAAATAAAAATCAAATACCGTTTTATAGCTATATTTTAAAATTAAAATGTATCTGACATTTTTAAACCTAAAATCATACCAAGGCTTACTACTCAATAAATATTGTCATCTAACCATGTTTGTTCACATAGCTTTTGGGAAGGCACCAGGCGAATGGTACTAGCTAATCAAATGTCAAAACACTTTGTATAGTCCCACTTTTGGCAGTGGCCAGTCTATTTTCATCTCAACTCACTAGTTAAGATAAGCTAGTTAGAATCGATCACGTGTTTTGGTGACACTTGATGTACAGAAATAGTGTCGATATATCAAGATCACATTATACTTGTCACTTGTATAACGCTAGCGATGAACATCGACTTGACTGATTGAAGATGTCACTGAATAACTTATATGCATCTTACATCATAGTTTCAAGGACAGTGTTTCGTTTTCAACTAAATTCATATGTCATAGTCCCACTTTTGGCAGTGGTAATTGTATAGAGTTTCCTTAAAGCGCTCCTACACTAAGAACACCACTTTTGAATTTAAATACACTATTTATAACAACAGAGAACTGTAGCTTTTTAATATATAATTTTTCAAGTTATTAGTGAGGTTTTTGCAAAAATATAATAATATTATATATATTATTATATAAATATAATATAATAATATATTAAATTATATTAATAAATTCAATTTTCTGTTTCAAAATATGCATTTTAAAATTGCAATATTATAATTTAACGCTTTTTAAATACAACTTTAATAGGTAAATCAAATCTACATCACATATCATATATTTTTAATATTTCGTTGCAATAACCATAGAATATAAAAATAACTTAAGCTAATTGGAGTGCAACGGGTGGCCTCGCTAATCAGCGATCTCTTCCAGGCAACCCAACAAGAAAAATAATAAAGGGAAAGTTTAAGAATTGAGAAAACTACTAACTAAAACCTTAACAATATATTTTACAAATTGTCTATCCAATGCAAGGTGCATGCATTCAATTATAAAAACTAGTAATATTAACTCAAACTCGTCATACATTGAATTCCAATACTAAAACAGCAAAGGCTCTATGAAATCTAATGCTCAAACAAGATTATCGTAATCTTTAAGTGCGTACAGTAAAAGTTAATATTAGTAGTATCATTGCGCAACTCTTAACCACTTAACCAGTCGCAGCGGCCTGGCTGATCGCTGGCTTGGAGATAACTCATGTATTTACTGTGCAACTGACCACCAGTGACCATGGACATTATATCTCTAATGGACCAGCTCGAGTTGACCTTTTATTTTACGATTATTAACAGAGAAGGCATATAAATATTTAATTAATTTATGCGCAGAGATGTGATATCTCGGTGAATCTACGTAGACAGTCATAGTTTTTTTTTAATGTTAACGCAATGGTAAACCACCTGGTGAAAAACGTTAGTGACGAGAGATGACAATTGACCTGACTTTGACGTCAACATTGACATGATACCACATCCTTTTTACAAAACAATACAATAATATAGTTACAAAGGAAACAATATGTAAGTATTAGTAAAAAAGTTGACCTAATTTTGCATTTTTAGTATATCGATGCCAATTGCTAAAGTACAATATTTGGCGTAGCACTTCGTAGCAGTCTTATATCTTTAACGCTATGAACCATACTAAAAATAAAAAACTACCATTAATTTAATATTTGCATTTTTCACCATAATTTATTTATTTGTTGTAATGATCTTAAACCACGACAATTTTATCTGTACATAAAAACATGTTATATTGAGTTTGTCTATTGTGAGAGAAATAATTTAAATAATAGTTAACTTAAAATTGAATACAAAGCTACCAAGAGCTTTTGAATCCTGTACACATGGTTTTTCAACTTATGATATGAGCTTTATGTTAATACACTTCTGTACTCTGTTATCCGTTTTGGTGCGAAGCCGCGGCGGTATGTTAGTAAAAAACTACGCGTTTTGTTGACAAAGAGTACATGAGAAGTAGTTATTATAAGCGCACGGAATGTGCTTCCCATCGGTTTCATTAGCGATTTATTCATTACTATAATTATATACAATTATATTATGCAACTTAAACAAGACAATACTCTTATTTAATACAGTCAAGAACTGGTTTCTGTTAACGGAGTTTGTATTTTAATATAAATTCAATGTATAAACATTGAATTTTACAATCGTACCTAATTTTTATCTATGTAGAATTAGGGAAAATGGCATTCTATTTTTTCAAAGTTTCCCGTAACTTATAGTGAAGTATGAACGGAATAAAAAACAGTTTTGCTTTTGTTCATCTACCAAAACTTTTGTATCGAAATTTTCAATAAGATTTTGCTATTGGAAAGTTGTTAATGTAAGTCGGAGCCTAACGATTAGGAGTGCTGAATTTAATTTACAAAAATATATTGTAAGCAGATGCTATCGAAAATTCTTGACCGTGTGGTAGAGTCACTGACATTCTTATATGTAAGCCTAAATTGAGAAACCTTTAAATCGATTTTTTCCCATCGGACTCTTTACCAACCCGCAAACTTTTTTGAAATAATTTAGTCTTAAATACTTACTAGAAATATTATTATAAAAAGTTAAATTATGCACCTATGTAATGCATTTATAAGATAGATAAAATAAATATTAGATGAAATAAATCAAGATCAAGTTAATACAGAATGATTACATACATCGCGATTACAGAAATGCATTGATCTGATCAAAAATTGACTGAACGACACCGCGGGGAGGCCGCGAGATGTTTTACGAGCTCCATCTTCATAAACTATGAATTTACCCGGTCGCACCTGACCGCGATTGCTTACGATTTACTATCGAATAGTCCCCCGCTTTATTGCTTTCATATTGCTGAATTATTTAGAGTTACATCAGTTTTTGTACAGCCAGAAATCGAGTTGTATGATTTAACCAATCAGAACTAGCGATTTTTTTGCGGTGGCCATTTCATGATGTCGAACAGATCTTGAAATGGCTAATTTTAAATCTGGCCACTATCAAATGAATCAAAAAAAAATCAAAAAGTCTTTATTTTCTCAATAACTAAATAGAATAAGACAGTACAGGTGCAATAAATATAACAATTAGTTATATATAGTAAGATCTCCTAGCTTGTCTTCTATTAAGGAAATGAGTATGAAGTTAATCATCAGAAGACTCTGTTAGGATAGTAGATATTAGAAAGTATATATCTGTTTATACTGAACTAGCGACCCGCGAGCTTTGTGAGGGTATAAAACATATATAAAAACCTTCCTCTTCAATCACTCTATCTATTAAAAAAACCGCATCAAAATCCGTTGTGTAGTTTTAAAGATTTATATATGTATATTATTATATTATATTCTGTTTGTCTGTCTGTGGCATTGTAGTTCCTAAATAAATGAATCGATTACAATACGTATTTTTTGTTTTGTTTAAAAGTTGATTGAGATGGTTCTTAGCTACGTACAATTTGTACATTATTCTTTTTTGTAATTACAATGTCGGGAGTTTATTAAATTGTCTAAATATCACTCATTTACTCTCTTATTAAACATTACAACGATTTTAAATTGTTACTTGCATTTTTCAATAAGTATAAACAGATTACATTGTGCAATGCAAAATATAACTTGACCATACTATACCTACTCGTATAAAATATACTTTATAACTAATAACGTCTTTCTGGTCGCTTTAGAGTATGATTTTAATATAGTTATTTCCTATTGTGACCTGACTGGACAACTACAACATTTCATTTTAGTTAAGCATTTGACAGGTGCTAAGAAGAGAATAAGGCGACTTACAGACAAACTGTTCATGATATAAAATTGTTACTTTGTTGCTTATGCTAAGAAACTGCACAAAACGATTAAAAATAAAACAATCGTTATTTATTTCTTTCATTAAACTTTGATCATTTCTACATATTATACTAAACTGTGAGTGAATTTCCGTGGCCTCTGTGTGATATAGCTCACAAATTAAAATAATTTTAAAACAGCTCTAAACTTATACTGTTACTTTGTCCATGTTTCATAGAGCATGAAGTAATTTCTCGGGTGATCTTTGGGTTAGCAGGTAGTTGATTATTATATCAGCCATGCAGTCTCAATATTGTATTAAAACACGTGGCGTTTTAAACGCTAGTCGATAAATGAAAGACAAGCGAGTAAGGAGAGCATTAGTACAACATGCTGAGACTGGTTATTCAAATGATGCCAATTAAATCGCATTAATTGTCGATGTGAGTGCGCGGGCGGCTATGGTAATGCAACTATTTGACCGTGACGCTACGCAGCCTCCACTCAGTGAAATTAGCAACCAGCTATAATTTTTAATTTAATGGCTTTGCGTGAACAGAACGCCTTAAGAATGAGCAGCAATTGAAAATTTGCAAAATTATCAATAACAAGTTGTTAAAGATTTTGACCTCTCCGACTGCAACTTAAACAAACAAGTAACGTAGTTACGTGAATAAGGACCTTTGTGTCATTGAATAGATATATTACTATGTCTGCTTCACTGATAATTTTGTGTAGAGGCACGCCTTTCTGATGAGGACTGAGTGGACAGCCCATGGATCAGATTTCTAACTCCTAAGATGGTTTTTTAATCACCTGAAAGTGGATGCATCTTAGACACCCGACCGATACAAAATCTTATATATAAAATTCTCGTGTCACAATGTTAGTTTCCTTGCTCCTCCGAAACGGCTTTACTGATTTTTACCAAATTTTATATGCATATTCAGTAGGTCTGAGAATCGGCTACTATCTATTTTTCATACTCCTAAGTGATAAGGGTAGCCCACCCTAAAAATTAATATGGCAAAACAACGTTTGCCGTGTCAGCTAGTAATTATATAATAAAAAGAAACTTTTGATATTTATTATCATTTACATCGCTTTTTATTTTACAAATATATTCCTCAACTACGAAAGTACTAGTACATCATAGTCATAATCAAAAACAAAAGATCTCGAAAAAAGAAAGCTATAAGTCAAAGTGATATTCGGAGTGTTTATACATTAAGGTGATACGGAAGATCCCATGGGAGTCATATATCGGGTCTGATGTCGGGCGTACTGGAAGGGTGCAACGCATCGCACTGATACATTTTATATCAATGTTACTATAACATCTTTAATATTGCGTGTAGTGTATTTCAGTAGCTTATCTAGAAGCTTTTGAACTTAGGAAAACAAAGAGATATGATCTAGCGATCTTCAATTCTCATAGCATTTTTAAATTCATTATGACTGCACATATATTGTCTGAGGTACCTATAGAATGGATAGAGTACGCCATCATATTCGCCAAATCATGAAAATAATACCTAAAAAATTTACGTGAGTTAAGCAGAGATAAAAACTACTTTATAACTTACTAGTTATAAAGAAATTAAGAAAAAAATTACATCTAACTAATATCAAAATAGTTAAAAATATAAAGAATAATAATTATAATTTTAGTGCGATAAACAAGTATTGCCCATTTAATAGAGTTTCAACCCCTTTCACGGTTTGACTCGTAAATCGTTCTAACATCTGAAAGCGAACGAGTTGATATTACTTTTTATATTTCAATTCTCACTTTTTATTCACAACGTCCTGCAAGCTTGCCTATATTACTTTAGAGAACCCGTTCAATTATTTAATTTTTTATGTATTGTAAATAGTTGACGTGACGCAATGTTCAATCTGCATTTTAATTGTTGTATCTGAAAAGAAGAACAAACCTTAAAAGCAACAAACATTTATTCAAACTTAAAGAAAATTATATTGTAAAATTATTTCATGAATAAATTAGCTACATTCTTGTATTCCAATGGAGCTTAAACAAATTTAATTATAATTGTAAATAATTGCTTGATTTATGAACTATTGAAATTGAAAATATACATGAGGAACTTCTACTATTTACTACTTGATCAGTGTTTTGAACATTCCTAACCTAAGATGTTTAATATTTACTGAAATCGTGCTTTATTTATGAACCATGAACCTGCCGGTAATAAAACAATATATAAATACTAAAGTTGTCTAAATGTAAAGAGATCTTCAACTACCCTTTGCTATCCAGAGCCGATGATGAAATCTGCGCGTAAAATAAAAAGGAAAATTCGCTTAATTAAATTTTCTTTCAAATTTAATAAACGCGGTCCATCCGACCGGCGCGGCGTGGCGGTGGCCTCTCACACTTATTTATTGCTTAAATAAGCCGACGTCTCTCAGCAACCCAAGTTTTTTAATATTTCATTACTGTATTGTTTAATTTTACATTCAAGATAAATTTTGACTTGACGTTTAAAACGTCGTTATTGTTGTTAATTAATTGTTTTTAAATGATTTATTTGCGAATTTATGTTTTGTCTTTGCAGTAAAGATAATTGATTTTTGAGCCTCACAAGTAGATTTCTTTAATTTGATTCAAAATGAGGGCTATTTTAGCTTTATTATATATGTTTTATATATGTATATTATAGCTTATCTTGTCCCGATTGAATGAATCAAAAGTTAAAACAATACCTATATATACCACTTTTTTAATTAATATCTAGTAATTATAAGTTAAGACTAGGTAATATAAATTGGTATTATAATATTTTTGGTGGTACTAAAACTATTACAGATGTATTTTTAAATGATAACCTGCTCGCTGTTGCCCGTGACTGTAGAAGCATAAAATCACGATATAATATGTATATACTATGTCTGTATCACTTCGAAAGAGACTAACTTCTTATTAGTAAATTTCTGTCGGAAAGAAACAAACAATTTTACTTTTTATATACATATAACTATAAAATATATAAGTATATTAGTAGAGGTCTGTTGTATAAGTTGATGACGTGCAAGATCATCAGTCAACGCTTAACTGGCTCGTCTCTTTAGTATGAGATGTGAATGCAAAAGCATAGCAAATAAATATAGGTAGATGAGGCGATAGGCTACGCGGCGAGACGCGGCGTGCGCGCGCGCAGTATTCAAATAAACGCTACAATAAACCGCGATAAGTGTCGCTTCTGAACTAACCTCTACATTCAACCTATCCAGTACCGTCTGCAAATCACTTTACCCTTTGCTTAAATTAATAGATTGTACATATAAACAAAAATAGTAGGTAATAGGTTTTTCATCGTATCTTAAGTAATTTTTCGCCTTTATTTATATTTATAGTGAACATTATCGTCTAAGAATGCATTTAACCCCTGCTCTAAGAAAAGCAAACTAAATCACAAGATCGCTGATTCCAGCAATTTCATCAGCATATTATAATCAAAACTATTAAAAACAGTCTTTTGACAGCAAGGATGCAAAAATCAACACACAAATATCACTACATACACTCTGTTACTTGTGCTTACTTATCACTACATAGTATAAAACAAAGTCGCTTTTCCGTTCCCTATATCCCTTTGTATGCTTAAATCTTTAAAACTACGCAACGGATTTTGATGCGGATTGAAAAGATTGAAGAGGAAGGTTTTTATATATGTTTTATACCCGTGCAAAGCCGGGGCGGGTCGCTAGTATAATAGATAAAATAGAGCATACACTATCTATAGTAAATTATTTGTAAAAGAATTACAACAATCCATCGTCAAAATTGCATTTAGGCTTAACGGGGATCAAGAGGTCTTAAATCATAATTGTGAAACTTTAATGATGTACAATTGAAGTACTATAAACGAGAATCAATGCATATTGCATACTTATGTATAAAATGTATGTTTTATATGACTTTCAATCACTGAAACTGATACCCAACGTGACTAATATTTTTAACTAAAAAAAACAACTCGGCCATAAGATCTAAAGATAACTGGCGAAGAGCAAAGATTTACGATCCATTTATTGCTATGTTTTAATGTAATATTTCATGTAAATTAACTACACAGCAAGGTTTCTGTTCAAGCGTCCAGAACGGCTTTTTGCTATTTAACGAGGACTGGGAATTTTTTTAATTTCTGGTGGTTTATAAGTTGAAAAAGCCGGATGCTATTGATGTGGCATGACGTGTAAGTCATGCGGATTCATTACTGTGAACACTGGCTATGAGTAAGCGTTACACTCACCGGACTTTATGATCAATCTATAGTTCGAATAAATAGATTTAATTTTCAATTAGGTACATTTACGAAGATTCATAAACATTTACCACGACGTTTACGTTACTAAGCTAGTTAAATCATTTTTGCATTTTACGTTTGCTGTAGACCATTTTAACTAATACATCTTTTTTTCTTTTTAAGTAACTTTATCTGGATATAAGTGTTTCTTTATTCTCGTTGACCAAAATTTATTTGAAAAATAATATACTTAGTCCCACTAAGATCTGGTAGTTATGGCTACGTAATTACATAAATATCAATTAACATTTATCGTCCGTATCGGCGGTTGCGAACGGTACGTTAGGTATCATGTCTCATGAATAATGTATGGCGCTCCAAATAATATACGATTACGGAGGAAAATGCACTTTCTTTGTGTTGCCATGTTTTTGTGTCCGACTAAATTCGGGTAATGACCGCTTGCCTACGTTCTACCACGCTACCTTACAGATTTACGTGATGTACATATGTACTATCAGCAGGGGCGTGCACAGTTTCATGACAAGTTAGGCAACATTTTTAACCGACCTTCAAAAAAACCAAAAAGGAGGTTATCAATTCGACGTGTATTTTTTTTTTTTCAAACCATATTTAAGTTAATGTATATTTTAATATATGAATTAGAAGAGTCAGCAGTATTTAATAGATGTAGGGAAAGATTTAATCGATCTGTCAATATGTCTTCCAACAACAAACTTGTAAATCCTTGCTCATTTAACAGCCACAGGATACAGTTTTGTTACCGATAAGACTTGTATTTCTGAATATTATAACTACTTAAAGAATAAATTGATAATTGAATATTTATTTTATCTTCTAAATAAACTAAAAGAATCTATAAATGAGAATACCTCAAAAAAACTTCAATTATAGTGTCAAGAGTTGCGTGTGCACGAAGGATTCAGTCTCGCCCTCCTTACACAATGGCATTGGAACGCAAATAACAATTGTAAGAAAAACTGACAGACGAGAACAATGGCGCGTTACGTGTCTAAAGATCCTGCGCGTAGGCATCTACCTATTTTATTTAATAAAATAGTACTTAGTTTGTTAGGAAAACATATGATAATTACGAGATGTGAACGTCTTTGTTACGAAAACAACTGCTATTTTTAAAATATTGCGATACTTTATTAATTTTTCCTTGAACGTTACTTTAAAAGGAAGTTTATTCCACAACTCTTTGCCTAAGTACGTTTTTAAACGTTGTTGTCTTTGTGGCTTCAACGAATTAATGAGTGTGAAAGGGTGAATAATATGTATATAAGTAAGTTGCAAGTTAAAACAAGACATTTTCAGGTCATTCATTAAAAGTATACATGCGTAAAATGTTAGAATTCTTCAAACTCTATCATGAATAGATCTCGCCGTGTCACATTTCAATAGGATCCTGATATTTCGGCGCGTAACATCGGTCATTAGCTCCTTCTCTATTGTGTACAATAAACAAATAGCACACCGTATGCGTCTCACGCACTCGACCGCCGTCGAGTCGTCGCCAGTCACCAACTCAACAACTAGCTTCCAGCTTATTAGAACTTGATAGGTACTTTTCTATATTAAACAACAAATAAATTACTATTCAACTTTTAACTTCTTACATATAATATAAAAATTAAAAATAATTTAAATTTGTTACCTGTGGCATTGTACCCTTAATGCTGGCAGCATTTCCTCGCTGGATTGCAATACTCCAAAGGGCATAAAATTGTAGTTAGAGGAGAAAGATTTGTATTTTTGCCTTTTGTTATTTTTAGCCATCTCAGCTACCGCTCCGGCTTTACAGCAATCCATCGGAAATGTGTCTAGTAGCACAGATCATGATGACCACGCTCGCCCGCCTCACAACCACTGGGACACTTTTGCGGAGTACACAGATTCACTCCCAAACGAAAACTGACGGCAATCCGGAAAGTTTCTGGGTCTTAAAATGTTCCAAGGCTAGGAGCAAAATAGGCAATAAGCCAGTGTCCTCAGCCCTCGATGTAGAGGACGTATGGAGGCGAAGGGAACGCCGCAGAATGTGCTTATAGACTGCAAAAGCGCGAGGCCGATCAACGGACAAAATTTCTCTAATCTACAGCATCACTCCCGGAAGCCTGCAGCAGCCTTGGGAGGCTGCTTACCAATTGGGACAGCCTGGGATGGTTGTAGTAAGAAAGAATATACCAAAGACATGCACAAGGGCCCAATCAAGAGGCTAAGTGCATGCAAAGCCCATAAAAAGTAACTAATTAAACCAGTGTCCTTTTATTCTTAATTATTAGGCCTAACCTAAAATTACTATAAATTCAATAGTATGTTTGTTACACTTGGTAGGTATAGAAATAAACGGGTCACTAGATAAGAATACTTTTATACTTAATCCTGTTTCTACGTAGACGAAGTTACGGATTTTGAAATCCAGATCTTCTTTGAAATAGTAAAAAGACTGATCGAAAATTTAGATAGTAATAAGATTTCATGGGATCTCTATAAAATAAAACACCAGTATTTTCCGTGGCATACAAGCACTGAGAAAATGTTTCTTTGTCCCCGCTCAATAAAACATAGAACATGTTAATACCGGATAATCTTATGATAATTAAACACACAACTCTGGAATATAAATTAAAATGTAATATTCTAAGCAGATGCAATGAGGTAAAGTCGAATGTAACTCGTTGGCTTACAAATAACTTAATAAAACTTTTGCATTAATTACTATCGGTAAATACAGGATAAAATTGAAAGTTTACTACTCGTTCGTTTCTATGATAATAAACAAGATTGTGGCTAACTAGCTGGCGCCCGCGAGTTCCTTTGCTTGACTTACAAGAGTTAAAAATAATAAAAATGTGTCACTTTGTCTACCATTTTCTAGATACTCCAAAAAAGAAAAGATGTTGCATTTTCAACCGACTTTTAAAAAGGAGGACGTTCTCCATTTTTTAGTGTTTGTTTCGACTGGGTGAATCGATTTTGATGATTATTTTTTTCTTTGAAAGCAGGTGCTTTCCGTGTGGTCCCATTATATTTCATCAAATCAATTTCATCAAAATTTGAAATCAGTTTTTTTTGTTTAACTTATAAAATTATGTTATTTACTTTAATTTTACAGTTATCTATAGCATATGTTACTATTTAAATTCAAATTTTCATATGAAAAGTATTTGCAAAAACATAGTTCAAAGCTATAGATATAAAAAGAAAACAGACTATGCATTAATTTCACACTGACATGTCTATAACAATATCTAAAAAAATTAATAGGAGTTGTATCTATAAATTTTACCATCATTAATAGCTAAAGTATATAGTATAAGCATCTCAAGAGTGTGGTCTCCTGAGTATTCAACACATGAATACAGCCAACACAAAGGTGGGCATTTGTCTGTTCGTCTCATTGTCCTCTCGGAACAGCAGCGTCGTCGTAATGGAACGTATTAGTCTCATTAGACACGCGGCCGTGACACATCTGAATCACTCCATATTTATTATATATGCTTTTAACCGATGGAGGAAAAGGTGATTTTTCACCTACGTACCTCAGATCACTACAATTATTCAAAAACACACATGGTGACTGTCATGCTGTTCAGGCTGTTATAAAAATTCCTGTCTGTTATAAAAGATCTAGTTTTCTTTTTAATTTTCTTTGTAATTTGTAAATACCTTCAAATTATTTTTTTCTCGTTTGCTTCTAAAGAAAAAACGGGATCTTTTTAAACATGAGAGTATTTCATTGAATATCGCTAACATTTCGTTTGCTATACTAGTTGTGATGAATTTTTGTATAAAGGTTTAAACCGATAGTAGAGTGACTTTGCTAATGTATTAGGTAGCTATTAATAATAAATTCTATGTATTACTTTAAGTGATTAAAATTATTAACGACTGAGATATGTTCGTTATCCTTATCAAGACAAAATCGAGTTGCGTGTATCGTCACGGGATCCATTAATCATAGAAAAATGTTGTTACAGAAAACTTGCCCCGATGCACATATCCAACACATTTGTTTACTTACCAAATAATAATAAGAAAACTAAAAAGTGACCTTTTCATTTCTGATTATTAATTTATTATTTTCTCTTCTAATAGTTCCAAGCTCAGCTTCGTTATTCTGCGTCTAACGAGTGTGTGATCATGTTTCGGAAGCGGTTGATCAATCATAGTGGAGAAATCAGAGTTGCCCAATACAAAAATACTTAATCCCGTACAACTAAATAACCACGCTTAATCAATACTACAGCCCCACACGTGACGAATCGCTGCGACGGCTCGTTCCTACAATTTATTACACTTGCATTACATAAGCACTTGAAATATTTTGGGAGCCACAGACCAGAGAATCTTCAACCAATGTAAGGCTAAACACGCAGCATATAAACGAATCACTAAGTAATCTGTCTGCTCTGTGACAACAAGACTCGGAGTACTATATAAGCGGCGTGACGCAACATTTTGCACGGCGTTCGATTCCCGGTGCGGCGATAAATCACGGCTCGACAGGCGAACAAAGCCGCGTAACGCGCCGTGTCTTTGTGGATTTTGAGCGATTCCGCTTTATAATCATTTTTCATTGGCATTCAGCCGGAATTTTACGGCGATCATGATTAGTTTGTAGATCCTCTTTGTGCGGCTTAATCATCATTGTGATCCGGCTTTGTTCGATCAGTTATTTCTGTGGTGCATTGATAATTGTTATGTTTAAATTATATATTTGACTTCAAGTCACTTTGGCTTTTACCACACGATCTGTCTTACTTGTTGGCGATTGGCGACGACTTTGACTCTACCGGAACCTCCGAAATCTATGAACAGGTGAACCAAAGGATCTCCGTTTGTTGGGGTCGCACTAATATGACGTAAAATCGATTTCTAGTGTATTACAATGTGCAAATCCTTGTCTAACAGTAGATTTAATAACGATCGAAGCTTGAGACTAAGTTTTCAAACATTAGAATGTGAATTCATGAACTTTTTAAGAGTCATGAATGCATCTCTATAAAATTAAGGGTAGACTATTTATATTCGTTAAAGATATTTAAGAATATTCAAATTAGATCTTTTCCTTGTTAACTTTATGTTGGAAGTTTATTGATTGAAGAGAAATGTAGTGATTATTGAATTTATTTAAATATTCTTTTAGATAAATGCCTATTAAGTTGCTTTCTAATACATCCAGGCTAGATATAATATAACAAACAATAAATCCTAATGAAAGACAACTCTAACCAATAATTAAAAAAATTTAAATATTTAGAAGAATTACCTTATTAACAGGCGTATGAATTTATCGCTGAATCGTTTTTGATAAATTTATGTAGAATACAGACTATTTTCAATTTGAGTGAAGCTTGAAATTTGGTATTATGGTACGTGAAAAACTCAACCAAAATGTAACAAAATTT
The DNA here is from genome assembly GCA_912999735.1 of Aporia crataegi. Lineage (NCBI taxonomy): Eukaryota > Metazoa > Arthropoda > Insecta > Lepidoptera > Pieridae > Aporia > Aporia crataegi. Next base: position 4,240,056 of record OU538742.1, read on the forward strand.
AATATCATTTTTTTTTTACATTTTTTCCATCCGTAATACTGAGATTGACCGATGTTATAACAAAAGGTCATCGCACACTGAATAAAATTTACTATTATTATTCGAATCTGAACGCGATTCTATACGTTTTATTGTATTACACCCCTTGTTTATACGCGAGTACACTCAAAAAGAAAATATAACACGTGAATAAATTAATTTATTTGGCACTTACTTAAAAAACTACTTATTTACTATGCCTACAATATTCACAAAATTATTTCAATTATCTTCTATCTTCTATACTACGAAGTATATATGAACACAAATTTTGCATTATATATAAGTTCGATTTTAAAGAAACTAAAATTATTTGATAGTTTAATTGTAATATAATTTAAACTTTTCTTTAAGTACAATCAAGCGTGGACATCGAGGGTAGCAAAATTCTCAAGGTCTTTTCGAAAAGATTTACTTGGTTTAAAATTAAATAAAAATTATGTAAAAAGAGAATTTAAAGAACTATGCAGGGAGAAAATTCTATTATTTTTTCCATCTTAATAAAAAAACATTATCGAGAAACTACACAAAAAGATTTACAATTCCAAAAATTATATATATAAGCCTAATGGGTAAGAGTTTTACTAAACCATGCTAAAATGAAGAATCCACAAATAAAATGAAATACGTGACTACAAGTGTTATGTAAATTTGTTTTTTAAATAATTCACTTGTGTAAGGCTGGGAATATTGTAATGAGCGCGAGTGTACTTGAATGCGGGGTTCCGCAAACCTGTTCGCACCCCTAGCATTCACGGTCAGCCGCCGGACCGAACTGACAACCCTACGCATCCAATGTTTCCTAATTATTATTTAAAAAATCAGGTTTTACTGACTTCAAAAAATTTTTTTTTAATGTTTGTTAGCTCAAAACTAGCGACTGGGTGATCCGATTTCGTTGATTATTTTGAAAGTATATTTTTTTAATGCTGGTGCTTCCCGAGTGATGCCATTTAAATTTCATCAAAATCTGTTCAGTAAATTTAGAGTTACAATTTGAAGTCGTTTTTTTTTTGTTAAAATTTTAACACTATATTATTTAAAATACCTTATAATATAAACTGTTAATATAATTAATCAATAGTTTAAAACTAAAAAACATGTAGGTATTTTATTTTTTGAGTTCATTTTAGTATGACGCTTGAAGTGTGTGACAAGGACGTTCAAGACATTGATAAATACAAGTCAAGTTAGCAACAGCGTGTAAATAAATTTAAAACTTTCGTTAAACGTTCATTGTCAAAGCTTTTTAAAAATTCAATTATCGAATAACGCTTGGAATTGATTATATACTTATAACATATTATGTTTGTTACTGAATGATTTTATTTATTTATTTTTTTATTTTATTTTATTAGGGATGTAAAACAGCCATACAATATTAGCCTTAAAACTAGATAGATACATGCACAGCCAACAACAACATCCACATATTACACATCCATGCCACAGGTATTTAAAACTTATCTATGTATTAATTTAATTTAACTTTGTACATTCTTTAAAGCAATTACCGCAGCTTTTCTAAATATTGAAGCAGGTAAATGAAATATGTCATATATCCATAAAGAAGGTATTATAAATTTGGCAAATACGAATGATTTATGTAGACGGACTACTTTAATAGTATAGACGGGAATTGATTTGTGCTATACACTTTATACAACTAAAATCGTATTATTATTACATAACAAACAATATAATTAATTGAAAATAAAATTTGGTAATATAAAAACTAAATTAAAATATATATAAATAAATATTTGAATCAAAAATTGACATAATATTGTATGTTGTGTAATGTATTTTCAAATTAAAAACGTATATACATATTTTATACAAAGATTTATTCCGAAATCATCGGTCGCTTAAACAATAAATTATACGAATTATAAAAGAACAAGGTATCGGTTACTTATGTTGGCTCTATTGTTTGCACATATTTAGCATTTTGCGGAACCAGTTGAATGTTTTGGCCAAAAGAGGTGCCCATTATTCGACTGCACCGCACTGTGCAAAAGTTAGTATTTAGGCCTCCACAAATTATTTAGAAATTCATTTCGAAATTGAATCACAAATGGGCCTTATGGTAGAACTGATTCAGATTTAATATGAAACACTGGCTGGCTAAGGAAATGATTTAGATACGTAATTGATAATAATAATAACAACTCGCATACATTGCTCTGATTCCAAAGTAAGTGGCTGAAGCACTTGTTTTATAGTATCAGAAACAACGAGGATACCACAATAAATACATATATGTTTTATAAGCAACCAAAACTCGGAAATAAACATTCATGCTTATCACATAAATGCACCTATCGGGATTCGAAACCAGGACCTTTTGGTGGTTACAGACTATTATTGCTACATTTCTCAAGTTGAGGGTGAAATTGCATAGATGGTTTACTGGTAGGTATATTTTAAAAAACCTATCACAAGTACATATTGTTTCAGTCAACGTAGTCACACAAAAAGTGAAGTCATGCTTTAATAAATATTCCGTTAGGATTGCGCATATTATATTATGCAAAAATCGTCCTTGCTCCAAGTGTTAGTGTTAATTAATTAATTCTAATATATTCGACGTACATACACACGAAATCAAAGTGACATTCAAACTCTTTTATACTGCGGAAACTAATTTAAAGTTTTTCCCGGCGCCTACAACTTTTTTTGAATAAATACTTTCACTAGTGTAAAATTAATGTTACTCGTAATAGCAAAAATGTGATTAGTTGTATTTTATGATACGTAAAGGTAGAATAATAAATCTATGTCTATGCCTTGAGGAAGGTTTTTTGGTTTGAAATGACAATAAATGAGTGTTCATGTCTTGGACATACAAAAAAATTGTCAGAAAATAGAAATAAAATAATTCAAAGTCTAAAATATCTTTATTCATATTGATTCACGTACCTACATGATCGCTTATGAACGTCACTTACGAGTAGGTCAAAGTTTAAAAGCTATTCAACAAACAAACAGATAAAGCTTAAAAACTATGCAATGAACAGCTTGTACCTTATTTAATTTATTATTCAGACCACAAGTTCCATATTTAATGACCTATCAAATAGTATTAGGTATTATCGTATATAAAATAAGAGAAAAACCTATGTCACCGAGTGGAGCGACAGTCGGCAGCAGGTGGCAACCACCCTCAACTTAAATGGTCTAATATTTATTGGCCATTCAATTTGTTCCGGCCATCAGGCTTCCGCACCCGCCGTTATTCGTTTTCTTAACAAATTGTCGCTAAAAGATTATCGTTACCTCATTTTACCCGTAAGACCTGCAATTTAAATATAATTTTAACAATTATTTAAAAAATTTCCTTTGTCAGATGTATTTCTCAGCCATCTTGTCTCTGCCAAAGCCAAATTAAGAAAATGGAGGGCGTTGGTAGTATCTGCAATTATTTAAAATCTTCAAACATGTTTCCCTTTATTAATTTTTAAATTCAACTTTCACGATGACGACGATGACGACGACAATTTCATAATTATTGGTTTATTGGATTTATCTTTGTCCCTTTCAATGATAAAAAAGTCAAGTTCATAATACTTACGATTTTTTCACACATTTAGTGTGGAAAAACACCGACAATTTTTGATGGCACCTTGTTTATTATTTTGCTGAAGCATTCGGTAGATAACGGAGTTATCTTATATAAACTTTAATAAATCTAAGTCAATAATAATGACATTGATAATTTACATTTGAAATTGACAGTGTCAAATAGTGCCCATTGAAACAAAAAGTCGAAACTCAAAACTACTTAAACATTTATTCTAATTTAATATTAATAAAATAAACATAAAACGTCAATGATGTAAGCGGAAAATCTCATCCATATTATAATGTGCTAATAAACACATCAAAAATGATAATTGGACCAATTATGATAATGCGCTATTTGGTGTCAATCAGAATAATCCCGGCGCGCGCGCATTGACATGCTAATTCTCTATGCTTTAAACACTCGAGATGCATTTCACACAACAACATTAACCTGCCCACTGTCCTCAACGTGTAATCAAATATCATTAAAATAAGTCAGTACTTTTAACCGATTAAAGCAAACAATTTTAACAGTTAAGGTGTGTATTTCAAATAATCTATTATTTTTTAATTATTACCTAATTCTTCTCGACGTTTCGATAAATATACTATAAATATCTGTTAAATAAAAAAATACACTTCCTACCGCCTTGGAAAAAGAATGATGCTTGTTACGCAATTGTGAAGCCAATTATAAACAGATTTTAATGATTCTTCAGAAACTGTAACATCATAAAATAAATATCTTTACATTTAAAACACAGCCTCCCAAGTTTTTGAGGAATTATTATTTTTGTTTTCTTAATCAAATTTATTTCATTCTAAAAAATTTTTAATAATCGATCTTATAATCGCATAAGTCGTTGTTATAAATCGGTTTGAAACAAGTTAAGTTCAGAAGCTATTACACACAATTTTCTAAATAGGTAAAGAAAAAATAGTTGACACATGCAAATCGTACTGATGAATAAATAGTATTATAATTTTATTACACATTGTGGTCGCTGACCGCGAACGTCGCTTGAGGTTCATGTTTTTATTGTTCATAGTTTACTCTCGTCATGTCGCCACTTGTCTTACACTCACCACACTTGTCTGTATAACATTTAGTGTGATCACTCAATCACTATAACACTTGACTTTGAATTTTTTCATTGCATATTATTTGCTTACTTAACAGCAACACTCAGATTTGCACAGATGCGCAAGTATTGATGATGATGATGAATCATTACTAGATGGTTCATACTTAAATATACGTTCATACATCAGAACTACTTATTTAATACTTACAGTAGTGTATAACAATAGATAAAATGATTGATGTATGGGGATATTGTAGTAAAATAAAAAAGAAATCTATGAGAAAATCATAAAAGTCTATAAAATATCGTAAAAATACTGTTGAGTTCTCCAAAAGACATCAAGGATATCCAAGCAAAGTTGGAAACATGATACGCCAAAATCAAAGATAATTTAGCATATCTCAACTATTATCTTAAATTTTTTAAGATAGCTTAGTAATAAAAAACGATGTCAATATAATGTGGAGCATAGTGTCCAGTCTTGTTTTAGAGGAAGGCGCTGATGTCACTTCAAGGCGAGCCACTTTGACATGTGTTTGACATTTACACAACTGCGCATTTTCATAAAACAACAGTTTTCATTGCTCGTCGATACTTTTACATATTTAATATACATTCAAGTAGACCAATTTTTCGAATTTAAAAACTTATCTGCATCGCAACAAGTATCCAATTATTCACGACATCAGAGGAATCTAATAAAGTATCATTTATCAAAATCGGTTGAGCAGTTAACTACTTCTAACTGTATATATAAACAAAAAGAGATTTAAATAAACCGAGAGAACCTTAGAACCTTAGCCGAGAGGTCAAGTCTGCTTCGAGCAAGAGATGGCACTGCTATTTTTGTCTTGACGGTACCATCACTTTACCTCTAATGAAAAATGCTTATGAAATAATATGATGTTCATATTTCATAATTTATGATATGAAAATTTTATAACCATACTTTCTTCATAATAAAATTGTACAGATATGTTGTCTAATGTGTGAAGAAATTATCTTAAAAATTTAGACATGATCTTGCCCTGAATCCTGAACTCATTTGTATAAAATGCAACAATGGTAGGGAGCTGTGACTGGCCGCAGCGTCAGTATAAAAATAAAATAATGTCCCGTATTGACCCTTCAGCTTAAAGAATAGCTCATCAGAAAAGTCGGCATACAAATGTCCCTAACGGCTAACCAAATTAGAGGTTAACCAGATTTGTGTGCAGTCAAACTCTCGTGTTTTTTATTCGCAAGAGATTTTATAACCAAAATTCGAGATAATGTAGGATTTGTAATAGATTAATACTACAAAAATTAAACAATATATTTTGGATTGAAACTTACACGTAAATACAGGTAATAAATAATTTTTATATAATGACTAACAAGTACCTATCAGGTTTAATTATAAGTTCAAACTTTAAAAAAAAATTAAGTTCTTAAAAAACTTGGATATTAAAGCTGCTGAATGGAACAAAAGCGGATTTTAACAAAGAATGATATTATATGGAATCCAAAAAATAACAAAAGCTGAACTATGTACTAATTCTATGTAGGCTAAATATTATTCGAATATTACGAAACACTACATAGTACATATTGGAAGCTTGCGTCGTATTAAACATTTGCGTCAATTTCCAAATGTGCGTAAATAAAGATGTTACGCATCGCATAATTTGCCGGTTCATCGAGTTCCTGGCGTTTTAATTGAAATTGGCGCATAATAAGTGAAACATTTGCAATTTCTTGTTTACTTTCCTTACACTTAATATCCAGTTTTATATCCTAAAAAACTACAACTTCTTTGTATATATAGACGAGCTATTCAAAATTAAAAATGCATTAGTAACACACGGGTCCTGTTATCCAAGATACCAATAACAGCTGGTTTTACAACTCATAGCTGATAGCTTGTATATTATGTTCCTAAGTTATGAGATAAGCTCTAGAGCGAAGCTCATTTGCATTAAAAGTGTATCATTTAGTATACACGCCTAGCATATTTATTTTATTTATCCAGGAATCGAACTTAGGCTTACTGTGGAAAACCAGAATTACTTCGAATATGGTTACAGTGAAGATAAAGTTGAAGAACCCTTATTCGATGAACGTACATTTGATTACTACCCCACACATTTCACTCCACTTGTGTTAAATGCATACTTACTACACGTTCTCAATTTAGTTAATAGTTCTCGTTTCTAAGTATTTATCCAATTTAAATTTAGCGTCCATAAAAATCCTAATAAATATTAATTATTGAATAAAATTTGTCTTCAATTTCATCTATTTTCTAGACATAATTTAAATAATATAATGTCGAAATGTAGAATCTATAATTGCTAAGTCTGCGATTTCATAGTAAATAAAAAGGACATAACTTTCATTTTTGCTAGGAAAAAGCAGTCTCATTCGGCAGATTGGTGCAAACACTTGTGATTCTTCCGGACAATAAACCACAACAAATTAACAGCCATTCCGCTCGAATGACCACCACTTACCATCCCTGCCCTAACACGATGTAATGTCATTAAAACAAGGGACAGTAGCATTGTCTTAATAAATAAAAGATACAGTATCGTGTGCGTCTTTTTGCAAACCAAAGCTACAAAAGCTACTTTTGGAATTTGGAAGAAGATATGCAAAAACACTACATTGCTATCTGCATAATATTACCCAAAGATTTTTTATCCTCCGCTTATAAAGTTAGAAGTGAAATATGTGTAAGCTCAATTTACGGCTCGTACTATTTGTTTCATAAGGTTGATGCGAATTGTATTAAATTCCATTTCAAATTTTAGTCATTATGTGGCGAGGGAGGCCGCTGTCAATTGCATCCGTTTTAATATTAGTTTTATTAAACTTAGAACAATTTCGGTCTTGTAAGTCAACCTTGGATCACTCAAACCTCACTCCCGTTATATGCGGCATCGTTTGATTTTGTAAAACGGGCTCTATTTTACAGTTGTAAAGTTTCATTTTCTATGGCATGCACGTGGCACTTATGAGTTATGGTTTAGGATTATCACAAGTGCGGTAACAGATGCGTTTATTTACGTTTTGGCTGAAAGTCAGCACAATAGGCGCGGCGAATCGGACACAGCGCACAATGGAAGGTTGTCCGATGAGCCGGCCGGGTGCCGCCCTCGCTTTTCTTACGCAAACTATACCTTTTATAAACTAAAATACATTTTTATAAACCACCAGAGAAGTTTTTCAGAGTTTACTTTTGTAAGTATTAATTCTTGATTTGATTATAAAGCTGATAATCTCATAATAGCGAAGTAAGCTTGCTCCTAGCCGCTGTTACATTATTCATACAAATATTTTGTGCAGTGGCTATGCTCAACCAATCGGGTGAATGATCGGAGTGTTTGCGGGTAATATGATTGTTTTCATTACTTGTTTATGGCTGGAGGCACACTCTTCAACGAACCTTCGGATCAAGCAGAGCTCTTGAAAAATGGCAGAAGTGTTGTGTTTACTAAGTACATCCCTGAATGTCCACCTGAATGATAATGAGACATTTTAAAAATAAGCAAGCCATCGATATTTCGTCATATATAAATAATATTAAATATTTTTACTACCTTTACTTTTTTTGGTGTTTAATTTTTATTTTCTGTTTTATGTTCACTTGTACATTGTGTGATTGAGAACATAAATAAATAGCATTAAACTGTAATTAATCTCTAACAAATTTGTCCCAACATCACCCACGTACCATTGTACGATCGGTGTCACTGCGCACCCAGTTGTTCCTAAGCGACATTCGGAGCTCACGGATTACCGCGACCACGACATATGGCCGCGGACCCTCGAAATCACGAGATTGCCATCAATAACGACAAATGGCGTTATTTAGCCACAATTTATTAAACCTTTGTAATATTGGGAAACGTTAACAGTTTTAATTTTATAATTTATTGTGACATGACAAATTGACGTTGGTGTGATTCTTTTCGACAAATCGATAGCCACCGCTCTGCTTGATTGTCACAAAAGTCGAATGCTGATAAATAATTATCACACCAGTAGTTAGTAAAATGTCGTTTTTTATATCCCGGAGAACGTATTATATGAAAAATTTCACGATTGAATAGTAAAGGCCTGAACAAACAAAAACACAAACTGGCCACGCATTTATAATATTAGGATATATTTATGGTTTCGATGGAGTAATTTTTGTGCGGGTGTCAATGAGCTGCAGCTCTCGGTCGCTAATCGAAGATCATTATCACCAAATGCTATCTCGAGTGTTATTAAAACCGATTTAGCAACGCCACTCGGCGGGAAGAGTTAATTCCAGGAGTCCGTTATCATTCAGAAGGATACTAATCGTCACATTTTTTGCACTCTTAATAACTGTGCTAAAAGAGCTTGGTTATTTTGTAATTATGTTTTTTGTTGGCCGTTGACTAAGATCGCCCATTTAGGCGATTAGATTGTATACTATTTGATGGAAAACGTTTGTAAAAAAATGCAAGTCTCTAAACGCAACTTAAGAATCTAATCTTATTTAATTAATCTTCTTAATCTTATTTAATCTTAAAAATAAAGATGCATAAAATAATCTTGTCTAACATCAGCAGAAGCAGCATTGTCCAACCCAATATAAAAAATTAAAGGAACAATTTTTTAGAGAAATCAAGTTTAATCTATTAAGGCACAAGTAGTTTCATATCTATTGAAAGTTAATTTTCTCTATTTAATCCCTGCTATTGTCCGGAGAACAAAACCACATTGTAAACACGATACCAACATCTTTTTTGATAATTTTGATAAAATAGAAATAGAGCTTCATAAATCATTCATTTCGAAGGCATTTTAAACTTGTCAAACAAATAATATTACAACAATAACTGACAAAAGAGATTGGCTGATTTGTAAAGTTGTCGTGGGAGTGGATGAATAAAGACGTTATTTATCTCTTGACTTCGGAAATATAATATATACAGAGCTTTGTATATCAACCCTTCAGCACCCGCCCCGTAGCAGCCTTTCGGTGGTATGCAAGCAGATGCAACGAGACTCTTACTTTCAACTTTCACCTCGAACCTAGTGATTTACATGTATGGCACACGTGTCTAGGGCATTGATCGATCTTCCTGCGCGATTGTGACGCATAAAGCGACAAAAAAATGCGTGGGTGCAACCGCATTGTGTCGAAATGCGCCCGCGACCTCCTCTCCGGCCATTGTCTGCCCGAGGGTGGCACTGTGACACGTTTATTTCAGCTTTTTTTAAATCCATTGTATTGAAAATTAGACACGTAACGCGATATTATCGGCGATCCTCGATTTGACGGTTGATTCTGAGAGCATTATATTCTCAGATTACCATTTGAAGTTGTCTGTCGGTTAAACAGGTTAGCTTTCCATTTCTATCGAAAATCGTTGAAAGGGTGTTTAATTGATAGAGACCGTTAGACTGTCGTAACAGCATCAGCTGATCCAACAGAATCCTTTCATCTAAGCGTGATGAATGAGTCGCGGCAATGCGGGGTATAGAAGGGTCAGCTAGAGATCGGGACATGTTGCTCGGCTGGTTTTAAACAGTTTGTGACCGTTTTCTCGACGGCCGGGAGAGCCAGCATCCGGTTGTATTAATCTCTACAATACGCCTCTATGAGATCGCTCGGACGCAAACTAGTTTCGGTAACGTTTCCCTAGCCCACAATGGTCGGTGCATAGTAATCGAATTCCTTTATATGACAATCATGTTTATTGAACGGTCACTTTTTACATCTAACCGTCTATAACGGCACTCTATGAGAATGTTTTCCTGTGTATGGCACATCTGCCTCTAGATATTTCTCAGGTGTGTGGCACTTAAAAAATATACCACAATTAGTAAGTTCCCACAACTAGTAATTAAAATAATAATAAATAAGCAAATACATAACATGTCTTTAGATAAGACTTGATTTTAACATTATTGACAATACCAGAATTTGCATTCTAATCAAAATGAAAGCTATTGGCAAGCTACAACAACAAAACTGTACCTCAAATAGTGTATAAACAAATTTTTTAAAGAAATTGCTACAAATTTAATATCTTTTTTGTCTTATATACAATTAAGAATCGAATACGCTATGAATGCGATATTCTCTTGACGGTCTACGGTGAACAGTCTGAGGTCGCGCAGATATTTCGATGACCATTCGAATGTAAACTAGGAGCCGCCATAAACTAAATAATTTACATAAAACCACTAACGGATCTCACGAGAACCAGTCCCAAGCATATTAATGCATGTGATCTATTAGAAAATCGCCAAGACGAAACGGAATACCCGTGGCCGGCCATCTACCTTTTTTATGATAATTTCTTTCCCATCGAATACGATAGTTCACAAATTAACATAATATATTGAGGAATAAAATTCAACATCTGCTTTTACAGTTTGGAGATCGTCGCTTCATAAATCTGGATTGCCCAACACGATCAACTCTGTCATGGAGCTAGGCAATCAGCGCGAGGCGTTAATTGTGCTACATGTCATCGGAATGTCTCAGTTTCGTAATGATAGCGAGTATCATGTTACTATTGTCCTGCGCTGGAGCACAGATTCCCAGAATGCTAAGTTCATAGGGCGTGATAGCAGCCCTTTTCTATGTCAAATAATGATATGAGACAATATGGCCCAGCTGCCGCGCTGTCTACCGTACCAGGTGACTACCTACTTCTAATACCCTTTCACTCTAAAATCAGTTCTTTTGCTGTGTTATAGTTCACATTTTTAAGACGATTCGACTCAATATAATTACGGACAACAAAGCGATCGGTGATCTGTAAGTAGTTGGAACAAATAAAATAATGTTCGGTACGAGCATTCATAAAGTCTTTGTTCAAATTTTAACATCTTTTTCTTTACGTTGTCATTACTTTTAATCCATCAGATAATGTATGCAAAGGGGAAGTAGCAGAAAGTATTTAAAACAAGATTATACACCTGAACTCGTGCCGAACGTTTGCATAGAGGCAATCGGCGCTGGCGCAGGTAACTGGCCGACACTTACGAATTAATTATATTATGCGAGTCGTAGGTACCGGCGCGGCGGTCGGGTTGGCTCAGAGGGCACGCGCCAAGAAAGGGCCAACAATCTGCAAGATTTTTTCACATCCCAAGCCTTAATTTACATTTTAACTGTTCTTTGATTTTTTGTAGGCTTAAGAAACGACGCAATTAAAACGCGTGACTCTTAAGGGTGACAATGTATAAACATTTTGCTTGTGTTGTTCGCTGAGTCGTGAACATGTTTTGTGACCTTAAGAAAAACTAGAAAAAAACATAAGAATGGTAATTATAGCATGCAGTAAAAAGTGAACGAATGTAACAATGCTTTCGCTCGCCACCCATCGCGCGATCATTCACTGAACTACTAATTAACGGATTTTCTCACCTCAACAATCTTTTTGCCTGATCACTTATTAGGGGATTTCATGGTATTTTGAGTGTTTTATATGTTTTGACGCTGTCACGATTATTAATAAAGTTCAATGAAGTGAAATTAGAGATTTCTTTTAAGACTGGGAAAAGCAGATTCACTAGAAATTTCTTGACAATGAAGACACCTTTTACGGTTTTATTTGATGACGCTCTGAAGTTATATTCAATATAGGTATATATCTTTCTTATTTTACTCGTATAAATAGACATATTAAAACAGCAATTAGAATAATAAGTAGCACTAAACCTAAAACAATTTATATAAAGTATTTTTACTGTACTGCACCCGTTTATTTATATTATGTACAATGCTAGAAGCAAAAAATTCAAATTAAATAAAATCCAAAAAATTAACTTTTATTTGAAACTAAGTTTTTTCTTCTTGAAAACGTATTGATTGTTTTGTTCATGTACGTATTTAAGACAATATTTCCACTAAATTACAACTCAATTCAGCAGTTTAAGTGTAAACGGCTGTAATATTATTTATTTATTAACACTTCGTTGCAATTACAATAGTAAACAGATAATAACTTAAGCTAATTGGAGTGCAACGGACGGCCTTATTGCTAATCAGCGATCTCTTCCAGGCAACCCAACAAGGAAAATAAAAAAGTAATGAAGGTAGTGTGCATGAAGTGCGAAAACTACTAACTAAATCCTTAACAATAACAAATAAAAATACAAACTAAAAAGCCTAAGCGGTATCAGCTGTTGCATGAATCACGAACATTTGTACAATATTTTTTTTTTATTTTTTATTATAATATTAGTACAAATTCTGATTGAAACCTCCTATAAAATAACAAAATGATAAGTTAATTTCTATTAATACCGTGTAGGTAAAGTGACTTGTTGTTTGGGTATACAATAATGTAACAATGGCTTGTGACGTCACGGGATCTCACCTCTGACCTGACCCCACTTCCCCCCTTTACGTAGTAACTGCACCGTAATTGTACCACTTACATTTCTATTTACGAAATAATTAAACATTCCTTTAAATAAAAGTCAATTTCGCTCTTAATATCTAGGTAAATTTTTGTAATGAACTGCGTATCCCAGTTTTTATTATTTTTAAATTTTAAATTTAAATTTACGTTAACATTAGTAGGTTTATTTTAACTATATGATTAAAGAAAGGAAATCACTCCTATTTCATTCTATTCATTTGGTTGTGTGGATAAGGGCTGACAGACAAAACGATGTTATAAGGGTATGCATGAATGCTTGAACTTTTCAACCCCCACGACATCTCGTTTGTGCATACATTGTGTTCATAGAAGATGCGCGTTCACTACAGATCTTAACAAAACTATCATTCAAATTGGATTTCGATAGATTTTTTCAATCGATCCCTTAGCGTGACATCTCGACAATGCCCACTGGAGACATCACGAACCGGATTTCCAAAATCCCGTTTAGTCGCGTTCGAATTGGCTCTGTTTTCGATTTCTATTCGATTGTTTGTTTTTTCGCTCCATTGTTAGCCTCTGTCAGACATACGCGTACCATTTTTGCGGAGTCTATGCCATTGTTTGTGGAATGACATTTGACGGACGAACCCGCGGCTCCCTCGTCGCAATAGCGGTAAAAAATTACTGATGAAGCTAACAATCACCTCACAGACCAACTGAATTTTCGGTACAACAAATGTTTTATACATATTAAAACTATCTAACTCAATAAACTTCGTACTATCTTAGCGCTTATATCTACATAATATATGGTTCTTAGCTATAATTTATAAATAACTGTTTATCTGTTTAAGGTGTATTGTTAAAGAAATATTACTTTTTAAATTAATATATGTTTCAAACTTGATACAAAAAGTAGAATTTCAAGGTCCAAATAAAGTACGTAAAAAAGCAAAGAATTTATAATGTAGGTGCAAAGTTAGGTTTTTGAAACATATTTTTGGTTGAATAATAATCTCATAATCTCACAAGCATTCATGCAGTTTTTTAAATATTCAATTATAATGACTGGTCATTTTTTATTTAGCGAATCCATCAGCTTTTCAGGATTATTATTATCTATGAGGAAAGTTTACTTTTACTACCTATTAAGAATTTGGAGTGAAGACAAATCAATTGAATAGAAAAACATCATCGGTTTAGTCAGTATTGAATGAAGAATTTGTTTTGACTGTTTTACAGATGTATTTTTATACATTTTTTTTTGTTCTCTTTGTTTAATAAGTGTTACCTATCCTTTCTTATAAAATCTCTACGCCTTATATGATAATCCCGTCTCTATACGCTTTACCAGTAGTGAAGTCCCGTGTCCCCTAGTGGGGTATGGGGCAGATGCATTTCACATCTGTTTCACTGATCGATTTTTTCTTTATGGGCAAGTAGGTGATCATTTTTCTATGCCCTACCAGACCGAGTTTTTTTTTCTCCACCGGGAATCGAACCCAGGACTCTCGGTTGTAATGCTTAAGCGCTTACCATTAGACCAAAGAGGCGCTTTACCAGTAAGATCCGTCAAATAGTTTTTATTAATAAGAGGCATGAATATTTCTACCATTGGGCATGACAACGGTATTTCTGTGATTATAATTTGAAGATTCCAAATTGGTTTTAGCACAAAACGAAAACGACTCGTAGCTCGCAGCTACACTTGACCGAGACCGACGCGTTTCGAAAGAGGCGGCTACCTGCTGTCTTTTACTATTACTTATCAGCGATTGATTTTATTTATAACTTATATAGGGTATAGGTCTATACAGTATACATGTAAAACGAGCCCATACAATGTTTCAATCAGTACGATAACCACGAGTTAATGTAAAAGTTATTAAATATTATCAGTCTGAACGTAACCGCATCTCTCTCATATTGATACAAATATTTGACGTAGAATCTATCAAAAAATAGATTAAACTTAAGCTATTATAAAAGCTACGTTTTAATCAAATAATCATGCTTTGTGTAAGATGTGTTAAAAAACAATCTCTATTCGTAAATAAACAATTAAAATATAAAATATTATAATACATGCATACCTGAGTGGTTCTTGGGCTAGCGCGTGGTGCTTGTCTCGTCAATTATGCGCACGCGCCTCCAAAAAACAATAATGTTTTAGAATCCTTTCAATAATAATGCAGTAACACGCGAGAATATTCGTAAAATGCGATCTGCGAATTTCGTTTGCAAATTCCTTGAGGGGCACGGCCGCTATTTTTTGCCGCCACTATTGTCTCTGGTCTTCTCCTCTGTCCATGCGTTTGTTTCCTTTTTTAGAGCGTGCACCCATCATATACATGTTTTTAATTTGTGTCTACGTCAGTCGTTTATTTGGTTGCCTCAGTAGAAAGGAATGTATAATCAACTTATTTTTATAATAGCATTTGCTTAGTATCTATTTTAATTATTATTTAAGACCTAGCAGACAATTATAAGCATAGTAATCAAATAGCATTATACAATTTACATCATAGATATTTTAAAATTACGTTTTTATAAGCTACTATCGTACTTACTCAGTCCGTTGTTACTAGGTGGTATAAAATAAGTAACTTTTTTATAATAAAGTTAATTATCATTATATTTAACCTTCACGCAAGAATCAATTGTCAAACTTTTATTGGATTAAGATGAAGATAATAAATACAATGCGAACAAACATAAGCCTTAAAACGTTATGAAGAAGTTTAAAAATATTTATTTTACGATATTAATGTTTCAGAATTGATTTAAGAAATGTAATAATGCAATTAAATTTCAGTATGTAACGATAAAATTCGGTTGTCCGACGAGGTATTGCAGACCGCCACGGGGCTTTCTGGTACACTTGGGGATATCAAAGTGGACGAACTTTTTGTGGGTCCGATTAGTCGCCCACGGCAAGTCCCGGCCCTATCATTACCAAAACGATCCTAATAATATAATATTCCTGTGACAGCCCTTTAGGAAACTCTTTTAAGGACAATTTTCGTGCGAGGTAATGGCCGATTAATTTTAGCAGTTTATAGAATTATCTAAAGGATGTACTTAAATAAAATTTTGATGAAGAAGGTTTAATTTTTTACTGCAGACCGATTTTAAATATTAATGATGTTTTTATATGTATTGATAATGCTAGATATACGACAAATGAAGATTTTTAGTAAGATAATATAATTATATTTTTATCATACTACGTTACTCTTAAATTTTACGTCAATAAGTGAAATTGTTAGCAGTTGAAATAATTACAAGACACGCTTCTAAGTCAGAAGGCTCGTGGTGCGCGGGCGCAGACAGACTCAGATATTGTGTACCAAATGGCACATTTATATCGTTCATTACCGAGCCTCGAAGGTGAGAGATGTTGGCGCTGTCGCCGCGCCAGGGGGTGTGCCAGGGCTGTTCAGCAGGATAAAAATTCTTCATCCATTCCCTATTCAATATCTTAGCTCTTTACATAATTATTTAAGATCTTCCCTAATCTTAAATAATCTATAGAACTTGAACTTGGTTCTTTATAAAAAATTAAAATTCTTACTCCTACCATTTACAATCATGAGCTGTACGTGTTTTTCTCGAATTTGTTTTTTTTTTCGTAGTGATAGAGCATTTGAAACATTGAAATAATTTAAACAATGTAAAGTATAAAAATAGAATTTATACATTTTATTAAGTAGATTATTAATTTTAATCTTTAAATTATTATTTAAACTTTTCAATACATCATGATTTTAGTACACATACTAAATAATTTAAATATTTTAGTAATTTCGTCATCTCAAGTGGGTTCACTATGAGTTATTGATGCAGATAGTTAGAGGTCGGTGGTATGGCAGCCCTGAGTAAATCCGCGGGGGTCCCGTGCAGCGCGTTGATTTGTGCGCGATCTCCCGCCGGCTGTATTTGTACATGCGCCCACGTTCAGCGACATCCTCCACTCCCGTCAATCCGATGCACCGCCGGGAATCGAACCAGCTCGCTTGTTTACTGCCGACACGACACTCGCCACTACACCAAAGACAAGAAATAGATAATCTACTATTTGAACACCGCAGATTGTACTTTACGAGGGCGCTCATCTTTCGATCAGTCATGACTTCCAGTTGTATTTATGTGCATTCTATTAGGTAACACTAACTGATAGTATCGCTAAATTTATTAAAATGTTGCGTTATATTGTTACAGGTAAACATGTAAAAATTTGGAACAAAAACAAACTATAACAAATCTTCGCATGTTTAGGTACATAAAATCAATTATTTCTTTTAACTGACTTTAAATTTAAACTTTTAAACTATGTTTTCTTCAGTTCAAAAGAAAGCTTCTCAAAATAAATGTCTTCAAAACTTATGTTAAATAAGTGAAAATAATTAAATTTAGAAAATTTTATTTATGTAACAGTTCGAAGTAATAAAACACGCGGCAGAGATATATTCAACCGTTAATTTCTGAGATATTCAGATAACTTTCCTCAATTGATTAATACTCATGAAATATAAATGTCGCTGGTGAAAACGGACCGAGTCACCTGCCTTTTCGATTCGTCGTATTTTCCAATCTAACTGAGCCGAAATTAGAAGGCTAAGACAACTTTGAAACCGGTCAACATAAAATTGGAAACCAACTGTAGTCTCCGAGTTGCGCAAGAGCCGCATTACCAGTTTGGCGCGAGTCCCACTTAGCCCGTCTTCATGCGACGCAACTCCAAACAAAAAGTTGCCCGGTGTTGCCATGCCTGGCATTTTCACTTGTAGCTAAAAAAATATATTTTTTTTCTAAAATCTCATGTTATCTATCCATAACAGGTCACGTTTCTTTAGTTTTTCTGTTAATAAATGTGGTGAAAATTAAGAAATTGATAACGAATTTATAATTTATTTATTTAATTATTTTAATACTACAAATGAACTACAAAATTAATGATACAATACAAATCATAGTGTGATGGGTTGCCTTATCGCTACCAAGCGATCTCTTCCAGGCAACTTAGTGAATATATATTTTAAAATAGGCCTTAAATATTGCTAACTGTAAATTGAGGCTTAGCTGTGGGAGCTATGGGCGCGCGTGCGTCCAGCCGACCTCACATACGACCTTCTTGTATTCACAACTAATTTTAGACTGTCACTTTATAGCTACAGATTAAGAATCTCGTTGACATAAATTATTACCTACTCAACTACATAGTTTGAAATATGAGCATTTACTGAAGCATTAAGCGGTGTTGTAATTGCGAAACGAAACGAATTTGTTAAATTTTTTCCGTCAATGTATAAATAAGACATTGACGTTATTAATGTCCTCGGCGTGGATTCGAAAAATTGTGTTATTGCCGAGCAATTTTGGGAATAATAAATTAAATAGTATTACACAAGTCAATAAATAGTTTGAACATCCAAAATTCTTTCATTAGTAAATGACGGACGTTTCCTAAGTCATGTGAGATAATTGCTCAGATATTTAACATTTTATAACGTCTACCATATAAAGTGGCATTCCAGTTTAGATTTCTCTAAGAATATATTGATTAATTACCTGCTGTGTTGTAAGCTTTATTGCGAATTATAGGTGACCCAATTTGTTATAAACGAAATATAAAATCACTTGTAACTCCTTCATGATAAATGGAATAGGATTTTAATTTTAGTACATATGTATATGATAAAAATTAGTCCTGTAGGAGGCATAACTCAACAAGTTGTAAAAATAGATGTATAAATTGCATATATTGTCTTTGTCCAGTTGTAGAGGAAGGAAAGTGCATGGAACTAAGCAAGTCGACATTTATTTCCGGCAGCAGGCGACCTTCCGTTACCACACTAAGCTCTCTGACTATTAACAACCAAACTAAATAGCTTTAGGGTAAAAATAAGACTACATAAATTCATTTATTTTAATCATTTAATTCACTCATATAAGTTCTAGTAGGTAATTACACTAAGCCCAAAAAGTTAAAGACAATATTTAAAGCATTTACTACATCAATAAATTGCAGTATAATTTAAATACTATTAACATATATAAAAAGTACAGTAGCTGAGCAATGTATTTTTAGAATCAAATTATAATACATAAAACATATAAAATCAAAGTTTGTTATATGAATGGTATTTCATTGTATTTGTCTTTCATATTTTTCTGTTTTTATGGCCGCAATATAAATTGTTCTTGAACTATTTTTGAATCAAGTAACAATGATTCGATAACCTCAGTCCCTGGACCCGATTACCCTTAGTTATTAGCCGTGAAAGGGCTCGGGTTCGATGCTGATGGCGTACATTTATCACCACAATTTGTGGACACCTGCTGGTCGGGTCCGGTCGAGTTCTGTCAAATTAATACTGCTCTCTCGCCCTCGATGCTTTAATGTTTTATTTGCTTTGGAATTTCTATAATCTTAGTCTTTGATGTTTGTTGTGTTGTTAAGAATTGACCACTAATTGTACTGATTAACTTTTTATGAGAAACTAGAAATAACTATCATTTATAACTGTCGTTTTGCGTGAAATTGGGAATTTGAAAGGTATAATATTATGTTACATTTGTATTCAGTAAATTTTGTGTAAGTGTTCAGTAAGCTTTAAAAATTCATTTTTTTTTTACAAGTAAAGGTTTTTGATGAACGAAAATACCTACCCTCGCCACTGTCGTGATGAGTGAAATCTTGAAGTTTCTAGAAATAATATTTTGTTGAATTTATATATTCGCTAGTTCTTTAGTGAAATAATGCTTTGAAAACTTTCTTGTAATATTAAGAACCTCAATACTTCGTTTGAGGTTCTGATATTTTCATCCAATCCAGGTGCATACCGTAGCGTATATCTTACTAATTAACATTTATTCTTTAAGATGGTACATGAATCTACATAAAGAGTTATCAAATGTGTTATTTTTCCACTCTTCATTATTTAAATATATATTAGACGTAGTTTTTACCAACCAAACCTTCAAAACCACGTACTTACATAAAAATCAATTGCTTTATTGCAATCCAGCGAGGAAATGCTCCGTTAGATACGCAGGCAGCATTTCGGAGTACAATGCCACAGAGCACACGTTTTTAAAATTATTTTTATTATAATTTCTTTAACATACTTACATAAATGTATGAATGGTAACAATACTTACTTACGTCACAGTCGCTGAGGGAGGAAAGAAGCAGTTTGGAATCCGCGGTGGACTCGAAGAGGTGCAATAATGATACATCTCAATTTCATATCGGATGTAGGTAAAGTATAACATTATTATGAAATTATAAATCTAATTGATAGGATATAACTAATTCGAGATTTCGCTAATCTGTGGGACACAGGAACTCGCTTTCAAGGTTCGCTATGTTTCCTTAACTTGAACCATTTCTCATGTACTTAGTTAATAAAAAACGCAGGAAGTCTTATATACCTACATTAAATTGTCGGTGGAAATATAAAAAATATCGCCTACTTTTATGGGCGATGTAAAAAGTGATTGATTTCCTTTCTATCGATCTTTGGGCTCCTTAAACAGGTAAGTTATGTTTGTTAATTAACTGTACTTTATATACCTAAAATCTAATTGACAAAAAGCCTATATTAAACTTATACTGCCTTATTCCAAAACGCGGTTTTAGACGTGTATCCTAGCAACCAATACTGAAACATCTTTAGTCCATGTTTTCTAATAAGGTTCTTAGATAAAATATATCCAAATACCTCAAACATAGTTTGTAGACTTTACCCCTGTTTAGTTTGTGTACAATTAGGAAAAAATGAATATTAATTTTTACGACTGCGACCGTGCATCAAGTTACTAACAATCTTAATACCAATTATAGTATTAAGATTACCTTCCTTTTTTGACTTGAAAGTGCAATACAATTATAGGTCATCTGGTTCATTAAAATGTTGTTAATCGTTACAGATATACTTATAACGTAGAGTAATTAGAAGTAGAATGAAGAATGAAATTAGAAGTAGAAAAAAAATTACCCAATTTCGCTTGTTATCAAAGAACATAGGTATATAACATGATTACAAATCTATTTTTTTTTTTGTGTAAAATGCGTTTTTACAAGTATTCACATTCGACATGTAGCGTAACTAAAAACTATTTTATTGAAATAAATGCTTTTCTACTACTTCAGGAAAAATAATTTTATATATTATATCTATATAGGTCAGTATGAAACTCGGTCACTCAGTCTGCCGGTTTCTGGTCGTCTAATGTTCTGCCCAGTTTCTGGGAAACGTTGGACGACTCTGCACCGTAGAATGTGACACGCTTGTTACTCTCGCTGTACTCTGACTTCTGACCTGATTAATGACCGTGAAAGAAGATGATGACTGCCTTTTATCATTTTGATTTGACAGATTGAAAACAAAATTGAGAAAACAAGCAAGAGTAAAACACGCGTGATTTGAATTTATTATCAAATTCTGACTTTTGTTACGTTTTTTTTTCCGAATACGTTGTATAACATCTATGATTCTATACCTATATTCAAAAAATAAAGTTAGTTTCATGCATGTAACATTATTAATTTGCAAGATACATAGGATTTTGTAGCTGACCCAAATTATTTGTCCACAATTATATAAAGTACCTAAGGTTTTATATCAAAAAGCCTTTTTTTGTTGGCTGTCATTAATGACTTTCTTTAAATAAAGCATACAACATGTAAATATGACATTTATTAATTACCAAGAGCCGGTGTCGCAAAGCATTTTACGAATTCCTGATAGTGAATATAAAACTCCACGTTTTCCTCTTCATAATTTATGGCTGGGAGACCGGAAGGGCAAACATTTAAAGTACCGCGTCCACAAGGCCCCGGATCTTTACGTCAGCAATAACAAATTGTCATGTTGTATCGCACGCGACTGCTGCACAACTACCTACTCATTATTTATGAACCAAAAATTTCACTAAGTACACAGAAGGAAAGAATACTTTGAATCACGTTGATTAAATTTATTAATATTTTTATTAATTTAGAATAATTGGCTATCTTACTTTAACGCTTTTATTACTTTGTTTTCATATAAATAAACTTATTTAAGAAGTAGGTATCTAGGTACTTTACACTTTATATTTAGTTGATATATTTTTTGATTTAACTCTTTACTCTTTATTTTGATATAGCTTAATTCCATTTTGTAATAAATATTTTTTGAGACCTAAACAATAATTTGTAGAACTTATCTGTAGGTACTTGGTATATTATATACACTAGTTTTTTTACTTTTAACTATTTACCAATAGCTTAAGAAATTTAAATGATAGACAGCTTTAATCTGTTGAAAAGTAGTATAAATAAAACACAAAATATTGAAGTAAAATATATTTAATAACAATATATATAATACCATTGTATATCTTCATAATAATGTAGGTATAGAATGTTACTTTGCCATAGTATTACATAGAATTACGTTATTTTTTCAGTTAGTTGTTATTCTTACAGTTAAATACTTATAGTGTTGTGTTTGAATTAAGTGTAAGATAAATTTGTGTATAAAAACTATTTACAATATACAATCAATTCATTAGCTTTATTATCCCGGAAGTGGCTAACTACACAAACATGAATGTGTGTAAAAAACACGTATCGCCGATCGCCGCAAGATGTCATGTCACAATCTTGAAGGAAGTACCTTATCTGATGGTTGCGGTGTTGCCGGCTCGCGTTGCGTCGCGTCACGGTGCGGTGTGCACCTGCCCTTACCGGCTAATTGAACTCTTATTGGCGTTAAACTATCGTTACGGAGTAATTTCGGTGGAAACGTTCATTTATTTAGGCCACCACATGTACAATTAATTCTATATTGCCTATTTATAAAACATGCCTCCGTGGCTAAGTAGTTCGCGTCTGCGTGATGCGCCGGCAGTACTGGGTTCGAATCCCGGAGGGACAAAAATGGAAATGTTTCGCTTGGTTAGGCACAGAAGCATGATCACCTACTTGCCTGTAAAAAAATGATCAGTGCAACTAATACAGCAATGTCTATAAATTCACTTTAATTATTGTAGCTTTAGTAGGATGTGAAATCCCATGAATCCTAGTGGGGCAAATATATTTCATCATAGAATTACAATACATTTATATAGTCCCTATAATAAATATGTTTATGTGTGATTATTTACAGTAGGTATGGATCTTATACTCAAGATCTCATACATAAAAGAAACTTCATAGCCACACAATGAGCGTCTATGAGTGGTGAAACGGTTCAAAATTTATTTCAAGAGTATTTACTCTAATAAATACTTTAATAACTATATTCAATACTTACGCTACTTACCCTATTCTGCTAAACTGCTTCTTTGTTGAGTATGCTGCTGCAGCAAAATTAATATTTAACGTAGAATACTCATCGCTTCTTTAGCCTATTTCAGTAAAAGTACGTAAATTTAATTGGTGGCACAAAAGGTCATACAACAAACAAAAATGTTTGGAAGGTACAGAAACAGATCACTTAACGCCTGTAAAATATGATCAGAAAAGCAGACATTCAAATGCCCTGCTTAGAATTGGTGTTCACTTAGTTGGTTAACTCCTAATCATAGAGTATTTAACTAAATATTGCTTCAGAAATTACAACGAATTGTACTTGATTGATATCCACCAATGTTAGTTAAGCTAATCGTAACTACAAAACTCTATGACAAAGAATAAATCCAGCTTGTATACAAGCTATATAAGCAGGGTTATTTTGCGCTAAACGTACCGCATAATATTGTTCCATAAAGTACAAACTATGTACTTTGTAACAATATTATATAGTCGCGCTTACGAAGGGCGATTATTCAACGTCACTATATTTTATTGCAGCCGAGATATTTTTAAAGTTAATTAATGTTACTGCTTTTTACGTTTTAGTGGTTGACCTATTTAAAAACGTTTAACAATATTTCATATAAACATAGGTATAGTGTAATTCCATTTCAGTGTAAATTTTGTAAGTTTTACAGACATTTTCCTATAAAGATCCTAACATTTTAACTCTTAATTTCGAAATAGATCATAAATTGTAAAAAAAATATCTTAGAACATTTTTACCTATATTACACTAAACTTTATATGCCAGTAGATGATCAGTAGGGTAATACATGACACTAATGCATCAGCCAGGAACCATGATAAATTGTTTCTATATTCATATCAATCCAAAACGCCTCAATAAAACTATTTTAGATATAGCCAACTTCTATCATACTAAATTCGTATTCTGATTTCGTTTCTAAACAGTTTAAAACTAAAATAAACATCTTTAAAAAGTTGATTAATTTTGAAAATGTGACAGCGCTCAAAATGGCCACTATTCGATTGACAATTGTCGAAAAGTACCTACACGTAGCTAAGGTAGGTAAACTACAAAACTATACGCGTTTAAATTGCGTAAAACGTATGCAAATTCAATTCTATCATGAAAAAATCCTTGTAAGTAAATAATTATACATCGTTAACAGCAAATGTTTGTGTTGAATACTTATTAAAGAGCTGCACATTCATTTGTTTATTGTGTTTCTACGTAAAATAATACCTACTGCCCTACACATCAAACGGACTGTTAAATATCTATAAATTAGCTATTAACAATCAAGTTTATTAGTATTTTATTCATATATTTAATTTCTTTCTTTTTAAAAGTATATTCGAAACTAGAGGATCTCTAGGGTTTCAACCTACCTACATAAATGGCATTAAATCATATCTGTACTATTTACTGAAAGCACCATCGCTTATCTTCTTTTCTTCAAACGAAATATTACCTATTAAATAAAACAATCTCAATATACCTAATTACCTCATATAAAACTGCAAATTTAACAATAACATGCAATTTTAACCTCGACAAGTTTTAAAATATTTTTAAAATATAACACGTATAAGGAATTTTAATAAAAAATATAACTACAAAGGATAAAAAAATAAATAGAATGTTTAGGAGTTAATTAAGAGAACCGGTCGCAATCCTTCCGTGTTCATTAGGAGACACCTCGCCACTCGCTCCTGATAACAATACGCGTTCATACGACACATAATCTTGCCACGATATTATCGACTCTCCTAAGATAAGGTAAGGAATATTACAGCATGCACGTTTTAAATATAGATACTAACTTGTTGCGCGAACTGTACGCACTCTCTATTTATAAAACTAATAAAATATACTTGTAAATACGCACTTGATACGTGGGTGCAAATCTACTTTGCATTCTGCATAATTAATGAAATTATTCATATTATTTAATTACATAATATTGTATTTAATTTTCGTAAGAAGTCAAACTGGAAGTACGCGTTTAAATCATATAATAATTTAATATAGACAACCAGAAACAATAATACTTATATGAAATATTATTAAGTACAAGCTTTATGACCAATAGATACATTGATTTTAATAAAATAATAATTTAATAGAGAATAATAAATTATTTAATATATAAAATTTATATTATGGAAAACTTAGTACAAGTTTTGTGCAAGGATAAGGCATATTGCTTAGAAGTATATGACATTATATTTCAAAAATCAACATCTATTAAAATATTTTCAAACATTCGCTCGCTTTTTGTCACTGAATGTACTTTGTAACAAGGGCGTCACAAATATGAAGAATAAAATTAGGTTTCTATGGAAATTTACTTAATTAGTAATATAGTATGAATTTCGTCTCTGCGAGGATTAATTGTTTATCATTTGATATTATGAAAGGCCTTAAGGATGTATAATGTACATGTCCTAGAAGCCGGTGCAAAGCCCCAGCTAGTTATTGGGCCAGTTATGTAAGTAGGAAGGTGAAGGCAGGCTGTATGAAGCCGCAAGGTGCAGACATGGGAACGTGACCCGAGGCATCGGTACACCTGTCCCGGTATCACAAGTGATTTAAAAACTTTTTATACCGATAAGTTATAAAATTGTTTATTCATTAAATATTTCTTCATATACCAACTAAGTATATAAATACGAAAGTGTGTACCTAAGCCACTTTCCGATTTTAAAATAGGGCTACTGTTTTGTGTTCTCAGTTTTGCGCAGTTGCGTAGCATATTAGAAGTGTTTTAGAATTTTTTTTAAAGGCACCTATCTATTTTAATTGTAAACTATTTTTATTAAGATTTCGCACGCATTTCAGGCAAAAAAATATTTTCGCTTTTCAGTTCGCTTTGTTGGGCTTAGTTATAAGCAATTAAAACTGAAATAATTACGTAGTTCTTTAAAACTCTTTAAAATTATTTAATTGTCATGAAAATTTACCATCTAAGGTAGGTTAAATTAATTTAAATTTAAAGTTTATTGTTTCATTTAGGCCTATTAATTTTTCTCTACCTGTTTGGATAATTTTATGTTTTTTTAGAGTAATATCAGTGTCGTATATTCTAACAATGTATTTGGCAAACAGAAACAATAGTGGTCGGTTCCAGTTGATCCAATTAGTGTTGTTCCGTTAGCGAATACAATGCGAGCACTGCTACGGGGCGCGCCTAGCTAACAATATCATTATGTAAATGATACTCGATATTGAAAGCGAATTAAGTAGACCCTTAATTACTCGTCTTTTCGATTATAATCAATCATGTTTTATACAAACCAGTATCTTTTAGTGATGTTCATGGGTTTGAGTCCCGGAGAAACGCATGAACATTTCGTTTGGGTAGATATAGAATTGAGGAGCTCCGGAACAAAAGCCGATAAATTCACTTTACGTTTTTTTTCAGGAAATACAAAAGATTTATTTACGTAAGAATGATTGTTGTTTGTTAAACTAATTTAGCATAAATTTGGGTTGTAGCAAGGGCTTTTAAATAGGTAAGATTTAAAAAATCGAGTGTTTTTGGTTTCCCCACAATTTCGGTTTCAGAAATGGAATTATCGGTTTTTAGTCCGGCCATAGTGTAATTATCGGTATTTGAACGGATAATTGAATAAGTTAGTATAAAATACATGTTTGTTTTCTCTAATTGTCGTTTTATTAAGTATTGAAAAATTACAAATTCCTACACTAAAATATTGCTTGATTCTTCTTCATTAAAGTCACATAAAATTTCTTCATCTTCAGGTTCCTGCTCATGTTGGTTTTCATTTTGTATTAAATCTTTATACCACTTAAATTCCTCATTTATACTCAAATTATCACCAAATTGTTTTTTCATTAAGTTATTAACGTCTTGTTTTTTAGCTGCATTCAGAAATTTAAAGTTGTTTCTATTTGAAAGTGCTGTTGGGTGCTGTTTGCCTCTTTTAAGCAGACAAAATGGCTTACGCTCTTCGTCTGATTTGTCGGTTATTGGTCTGAACAGGATTTTTTTTTAAAATTTGTAAAGGATTTGTCGGTAATAGATTCGAAAATTTTAAAAAATCTAGAAATACATGTACTTGTCTGCCGGTCCGGTTGCCTATCTTTAGAAATTTATTTAGTACGTTTTCAACGAGATCTGCTGCGACCTGTATGATGTATGTTATGTATAAGTACTAGGAGTAGGACTATTAGAAAAAAAAATAAAAAAATATCAACCCT
The DNA here is from genome assembly GCA_912999735.1 of Aporia crataegi. Lineage (NCBI taxonomy): Eukaryota > Metazoa > Arthropoda > Insecta > Lepidoptera > Pieridae > Aporia > Aporia crataegi. The sequence goes on from OU538742.1 coordinate 4,267,650, forward strand.
AAAATGGATTTATCGGCTTTTGTTCCGGAGCTCCCCAATTCTGATCGCCTACTTGCATGTAAAGAAAATGATCATTGAAACAGATACCTACAGAAAAATGTCTGCCCATGCTCTACTAGGGGTTACGGGAATTAACTTTCACGCTTATAGTATATTTTATAAATAGATATACTATTTGTTTTTAAAATGTAACCAATATTATTAATAAATAAGTGATTTTAAGTATCGAAAAAAACTAAACCAAAAATCAATTTCCGACGTTTTTGTAAAATTTAGAATAGATAACTTGCTCTTAACAAAAAAAATCAGTGAATGACTTTAATGACATTATATCTACTAATAATGCCAGATAAATACGACGGTAATAATCAAAGTTTTGAGAACAGGTAACAAACATGAAAAACACTAACAAAATTCAGAATCTACCTTTTTTATTTAAAACATTTATATTGTATTATATTGCATTAAATTGAAACGAAATTGCGCACATCAGAGATATATTTAATAAGTTTTTGAAATTACCGTATTCGTGCAGCTAGAATAATTAGTCAACTAATTAAAAAAGTGTATTACTTAAACTAATACAGTTTAAGACTTAAGTATTATGATTCTACAATTTGCAAGAATTATATTAGAACACGCGGTTATGCAAAAAATTACATTGGTAGAATGATTCGTAGGTAGAATGAGATTGACGGATTTTAATGGCCCATCGAATGACATTGTTGATAGGTTTATACCGATATACGCAAACTTACACTAGAAGAGGTGTTAGATTTTTTGAACTCATAAACTCAGTTTTAAGTACAAATATACCACCTAATTTTGTTTATCTATATACAAACCTTGAATTCCTAAGCTATATAAGTTTTTAGACATTTGCATAGGAGCTTCCATTAACTTTTTTACTATTTTTATTTATATTTTTTAAAAGTAAAATCTGAGTAATAATGATCTTAGTCGGTTATTAACCTGCCATTTTCCTGAAGCACAGTATATTATAATACTAGCGACCCGCCCCGGCTTCACACGGGTAATTATACATATAAGCCTTCCTCTTTAATCGCTCTATCTATTAAAAAAATCGCATCAAAATTCGTTGCGTAGTTTTAAAGATTAAAGCATACAAAGGGATATAGGGGAAGAAAAAGCGACTTTGTTTTATACTATGTAGTGATAATGAAGTAGAAGCGTGTGGTGTAGATCTAATTGCTTCTGCGGTGACACAGTTTTTATACAACTGAATATTATTTACATATCTTATCCGAGCAATGTCGCTTCAAAGTTAAATTTTAAACCGAGACTAACTGTAACTACTGAGGTAACAAATAAAAAAATAACAAAATTTACAATAACACTCGCCGATGTTGTTTTGGCTAAAAAATATTTCTTAAATTTAATATAATATATTTGTAGATGTATGTAATTATGTTATAATTTTAAATTAGGTATAATAACTTACATTTTTTAATTTATTGATAGGGGTTAACCTTAAGTGATTCTGGATTTATGGAAGTCGAGTGAATCGTATATATCGTAAATCATATTTTAATTTTTTTAAATATTAAAGTTATATTTAGTATACTTAATTACTAATGTTAGTTACAGTGCCGTTTTTTATCTATTATATAGATAAAGATTAAAGAAAAAAAAAGAATAAAAAATTGTTACAAAAACATAAAAAGATATTATAATGATACATTAAAAATCTATTTTTTTCTTTTTAGCAATCTACTTACGTATTCTACTACGTTTTATTAGAATAAAATGTAAAAATTGCTTCGAAACCTAAATCTTGAATTGAATCACACAATCAACACACACAGACACTTAATAAACAATCATTTAAGTCTAAGAATTTAATAGAAACATGGTTTGATAAAAGTACCATGAGCAATACTGTGGGTACTTAGGAGTATCTGTAACTGGGATAAGTGAGTGTCGCGATTTCGAATTGTTTAGTCTAGACACAAATGACCGGAAGCCAGACAAATCACCGATCAATCATAATTCGCTAGCCGTCGCCAACGGAAATAAAACAAATACATGTAAACCCAAAGAGTACCTAACACTACTAAGTACATTCCTACTTCAACTTCTTTGAATAATGTCGGTGTTTAACAAAATTACGATTCAAAACATACTTTTGCACCAACATTAGTAATGTTTATTTTTTATATACCTACTTTATTAACTCTTTGGCCAAGAACGTATACAGAGGGAAGGATAGTTGGGATTTATCCTATATTGCGTGCTCTTTAAATAAGTAGTTAAAATAAAAATATAGATAGTAGAGGTGCTTCTTTAAGTTAAAATTATAGAACAGTGATTAAGTATAGCGATTTTTACACAGTTCACATGGTTGTTTCAATGTCCCCCCCGAACCAAAAGTCTGGATACGTGCCTGTCTTTGGCTTTCAAAGATAAACACTAAATCGGTTTACATTTATAAAAGAAAGTGTATGGTTCAGATTGATACGGTAAGATAACTTTTAGTTTGAAAGATTTATACGGCAGTTTAAAGAATTCCATGAATTGCTGAATAAAGTTAATTTTATTATTAAAAACAATTTAATTTATTGAATATTTACAATAATGAACTTAAATATATTTACAAAAATACAAAAGGCTCGTCGAAGCCGTTAGGGTGTGTACCCAAAATACTGGCTACATTACCGCGTTGTATTGCTATGCTAACGCGTTGGCCGAAATATGAGCCAGCTTTCGGGTTTCCTGTGGTCTCAACTAAGCGCGTCGATATCTCTTTAAACAATCGACGCGCTTCTGGCCCCCATGGACCCAAAGTCTCCACTCCAAAAGGAACGAAAATATAAGAATCCATGAGACTTTCATATTTTCGCCTTTTGTTGCTTTCTGCAATCGATGCCGCGCCACCAGCAGCCACGGAAGTAGCATGGAGATGCGAAGACGCCAGTGTATCGACGCAAGTAGCGTCCCACACAAGCGCCTTACCACGACTCCAAGCAACCAGTGTCATACCATCAGGACGCCTGCCATCACTGCGTATAATGCCATTCGGCTCTAAAATGGCCGGCATATTAACGGAGTCAAACGCCCTTCGGATAACATCGTTGATGCTGGAGTGGCGAGAAAAACGACCAGCACTCTTGAGACCTGAGAGACCATGACGCCCAAGTGTATCCACTAACGCTCCACAACGACACTGATGAGGAACTGTACATTTTAAACCCAGGCGAAGCGATACTGCTATTAACAAAGATAAATTGTCAAGTAGAGTACCGATAGGCGCAGAAGGTAATGCCTGTAGCCAATTTTTTTTTATTTTATTTTTTAAATTTAAATATTTTATTATTAAATAATTTTTATCTTTGGCTGTTGTTCTAGTTGTTACAAATATTCAGGATAAAATTAGTAGAACAAAACGCTTTTCTGAAGTCGTGGGTGGAATGCACCATATAGTGGCATCTAGCGACGATGTAGTCAAACAGCTGATACGTATGCGCGCTGTGTATTCATAATATTGAATAGATTATTTTGTTTCTATATCATATTAACAATAGCAATTTTAACATAGACAAGGGTGGTCTGGAAATAATACTATTTCAAATGTATAGGACTTTATCAAATCCATTAGTTCGTAAGGAATGTTACAGGAACCAACTTACGCCAATTTAACAAAATATACAACCCAGTTTAGAAGCAGTGTTTTTTTTTAAATTGATTAGATTATATAGAGATTAACTTGTTGATCTTGAACTTTTAATAAGGAAAAGTAAGCACCACAAACGAGATAATTAGGTTAAACTTCTATTAAGGAATTGAATAATTAAATATTTTTTTCTTAAAACAACATTGTATTTGGTAGATTCCACGGTGAACGAATTTAGAGGTGAATTATGTCTACTTATTGAAAACTTGATTATGTTATCAAAATGAGAAACACAAATAATGTAAATTGCTATGAGATGAATTCGATAGAGGTTCGATTCCCACGCGACGTGGTTTCAAGGCAAATCACTGTTACTAGGTAGGTATATACTAATCATAATTACCGATTCATTGTCTTCCATTAGCTCTATGACTGATAGCACTTACTACCTATTATTTTACACTAAGATAATACCTACATCTTTGTATATCTCTTACATATCTATGTGTGTGTGAAATCCCGTGTTCCCTAGTGCGATATGGGGCAGATGAATTTCACATTTGTTTCACTGATCGATTTTTTCTTTAGGGGCAAGTAGGTGATCAGCCTTCTATGTCCTGCCAGACCAAGTTTTTTATCTCCACCGGTAATCGAACCCAAGACCTCTCGGTTTTAAGGCTTACGCGCTTACCACTGGAGTAAGGAGGCTTGCATATCTAAGTTGTATTAAATTTTAATTTCTTATAAGGCTTTAGTAAAATAAACACAGTCAGAATAGATAAAAACCTTTTTTTGTATTTTAGGTTAAATAGGAATATTTAATACAATAGGTATAATATATATACGTTACAGTATTACAAAAAAATATTTTTATATACATATATATGGCTGTACTTTTGTTTGTAACGAATAAACTCAAAAACTACTGGACCGATTTTATAGTTCTTTCATTAATCGCATTCTAGACTCTTTGTTAGTGACATAGAAAAGTCGTCAAAAAATAAATATACTCTGAATTTCGCATGTTTTAAAGTTAGTTATTTTAAATAAAAGCGTGTCAATAATTCAAAATCGTATTTTGTTAAAGTGTATATTACATAATATAGTCTAAAATAATCGAATCAATATATTTGATGATGCCCTTGCCCCAGTGAACTACTGTTAATTGGTCATCAATTGACAGCAGGAATCATATCAGTGTGTCATGGTAGAAACTTGTGAGGACATTTAGTTACCAAAGATAAATTATTATAACTTTTAAGCAATGTACATCTCCTATGAGTTTAGTAAAGTATTTGATAGCGTCGTCAAACTTCCATGGCGACTATGGGATTGATAGTAGAACGAAATTGAATATAGTAAGCATTAGAAAAATCGCGGCACAGCCTATCCCTTCATAAAAATATACCTCCAGTAGATACATTAGTTATCATAATATACGTAAAGCAAAAACTTTGTACCCCTTTTACGAAAATTGCGCGAACGGGTGATAATGAAATTTATCATAGTTAAAGTTTGGAGGAGAAGTGTATAAAGCATTTTTTTATATAAAATGCATTAGAAATACGTTAACTTAATTAAAATAAATATTACGCACATTACTGCTTGGATGACATACAGCATACACATACATACCTGACTTACTCTTGAGTTGTGGCAAATTTCGACCAATAGGTGACCACCAGTTACTATAATTACTAAAATCTGAACTGGTATTAAAATTTTCATAATATTCATTGTAGTGACAACTCCAATAGGGTAAAGTCCTTATCAAGATATTTCTTCTTGTAGAATAATTAATTTAAAACATCTGTTAGAGACGTTTTTGTTTCTTATACAAATGGTTCTAAATCGAATAACAATATAGGTTTCTAAGTATTATTGTTCCTTATCAGTAAACTGTGTTTTGATAGAGGCCCACATAACATAATCAACCTTCAGTTTATTTTCACTTAAATTCGTTAAACTTAACACTAATATAATTAGAAATACAAAAAAAAAATACAATTGGATCCTGCATAGAAGAAACCCGATATTTGTAATATTCAAGATCATATGTACCTAGTTAATAATTAAGTATAAAATATTTATAGAATTTAAATTAAATTAATTTTTAATTCAATTAAAAAATTCATAAACCATTAACCATGCAAATTTATGATTTACAGTACCTTATTTAAATTATTTTGAATTTATTTATTGGATAAATATACATAAGTTATGAATTTATGTTTATATAAATTACCAATAAATAATAAAGATAAAACAATGACAAGTTTTATTTAATGATAAATAATACTATTATATTATAATAACAAAATATATTTCTATTATTTTAATGATTTATTTATCTATCTATTTTTGAAGGTTTAACTGTAGTAGCCCATTTTCTTGGTTATCTCTTTTTAAGTTATTACCACTTATTACTTTAGATTTCATTCAACGTGTCAAAACTAAACAATTTATATATAAATTAAGTATATTCTGATCTCGCACCGGCATCGCCATCACATATTGAACGTTTTCATAAAAAATATTATTAAAAATGTCTGCAAATTAACATTAAAAATAAATTTAGTATCAATAGAACCGGTGTGCAATATGTTAGCAACTATCATAAATACTCTGATAGTTCATTTAAAATACAAATATAAGTTAAGTTTGCTATCAGCTTAAGTTTTTTAAGGCTTTTATTTCTGATATCTCATAATTTTACAAAGCATGACAGTACTTAACAAAATACACTTGCCCTAGTACTCGTGAAAAGTTAAAAAGATCTCTTAAATAAGTTAAAAATGCTAAGCTTAAATTACGAACTATAACTATTTTATAATTGATGAAGGGTTATTAAGAACAATACCAACTGTATACAGTTCACCATCCACATTATAGTTCTGTCCAGTTCTTTCCACAATAATCTGTTCAGGTTCAAATAAAACTTTTTAACATAACTCGTATAATCAATGGTTTTAAGTTTTTATTTTTCTCCTTTCCCACTGACCTACCTTTAATTAACACTATTAGAAACTTCTTTTTTTGTAATAATACTTAAAAAATATTTAATAACATAACTATCAAAGTATTTATTTAGTGATATGGCAATTTTAATTACTAAGTAATTGGAATAGATGCAAGTTGATTGATTCTAATTTCATAATATTTTCCAAAACACAACTTAAGATTTCAATTATAAAATTAGTGAAGGTTAAATCAAGTTCCTGCGTAAATATTATGTAGTTAATATTTACTTACACATGTAAAAGTGTGGATGATGCCTTAATAGATCAAATAGTGTATACTCTTGTGACGCAGTTTGAGGTAAATAATTTTGTAATTAGGACCGAACTAATTGTATTTACTAAACAACGTAGTCCGCTGACGTCAATTAAGAGTAAATACATAAAAAATTATCAAAAATTCCTTACTGTAGGTAAAAAATACAAAAAGCACGCTTCAATAAGCTTATTTTAGTTCTAAAATCATTTATTTCATTCCTTCAAGTTCAATTCGTAGTATGAAAGAGAAATGCTACTTTTATACCTTTTTTGTTTATAAAAATATTATGTAAATAACGAAGGCTTTTTAAGGTTTTATAACTTCCTATGAATAGGATTTGGGATCTGCCTTAAACTTTGAATATATAATATTCAATAACTAGTAATATAAATAAAGTTATAATTTTTTAATAAAATAGAAGCCTAATTTTTAGGTGGAATTTCAAACGACGACGAATGAATTAAATAGGCGCGTTGATATAAATAAATAATTTAAAAAAAAATCAAACTAAGTCTCAATATATGTGTTTCTTACGCAGAGTAATTGTAGATCATTCGGTATAATAATATCAACGGAATAATAATACATTCGAGCATTCACTTTTCGATATTTTTTAATCATAATATTTTAAAATTATTGTTGTTGTCACTGTATGTATAATTCTGTTAAGAATGTAACATTTTATAAATGGCCATATTTTAATGAAGTAACACTGATACTTTATAATTTTTACAATTTGATATATGATTAAGAATGCCAGAATTGCGCACTTGTGTCTAAGGAAGACTTGAAGGCCGCAATTTTGTCACATGGTGTTATCTGAGACCTTGAGCCAGACAGCTAAGCACTATCGACCTGTGTCATTAACACCACACTTTACAAAGAACAATAATTCCCTCAATCGTTATCACAATTTAACAACACCTGTCTGCCAAAAGTTTCAATTTGCTTTGAAATTTTAAACTTTAAAGTAACAATCATCTAAAAGTATAAAATAATGTTGGTTCACATAAAAAATATAATCATTAAAACAAAGTCCTAAGCAGCAACTAATTATATAATTTTTACACTTAGTTATATTATTATAAACCAAGTCTTTTTGTAAGAATATGTTAGCTCAGTTAACCCCAACTGTCTCTATATCTATATTAGTTTCAAATATATACATAATATCTCTTTCTTTTATAGACAAAAAATAATAGGCCAAGTAACAGTTTTGAGTCTATAAAGGGATTTAGTATCATATTTCACTATAGGTATATATTGATATTTAGTTTCCCTATATTTGAACCCAGAGCAAAAACCCCGTTGAATACTAACCTCGTTGTGTTACGAAGACATTTAAAGGTGTAAGTTATAATAAAATTTATTCGTGTAATTTGTTACTGTATTTTAATTACTGTTTTTGTTAAATGTATTTTCAATGGAAATTTTATAAATTGCGAAGCAAGTTAACTGATAATGCAGTACCTAATCGCGTCTAATCAATGACATTATTTACATAATAGCTATTGCACCTAAATATTTTGGGCGAATAAATTACATGAAACTCTTATGTAAGACTCTTTAGAACAAGCTGTTCTAATAAGTAATATTAGAACAGCTATTATATTAACTATTTACCTAGCATTGGGACGATATCATTTATATATAATTTTTATATCATCTATTTATAAGATGTAAACATAGTTTAAAATATTTTATAAGAATTAAATGTATCACATACGGTAGGTTTATATATAGACTCACATAGACTGCTTAAATTCCTAAATAGCGTTTTTTAATCACATACTCCTTTCCTTCTTTTGATTTCAATTAATTAAAGTGACGAAACATATTTTAACTAAAATAGGCTTTTGAAGTGTATCTGAATTCACTTTAATATTGATTTTTATCACAATTCAATTCGATTTTGTTTGTGATATGTTGATAATAACAATAAGTGTGTTCTGTGTGTATTTTAGTTGTAGGTATGAGTTACTTTTTTTTCAATTACTGGTCTAAATAAAAGAAAAAATGTTTTAATACATTTTGTATACATTTTTTTGTTTTTACTTTGCCATTTACTTACGGAACTTTAACTTTCTTAGACATATCGTTGGCCCATGTAAGCCACTATACAACTTAAAGTTGTATTTCTCCTAAATGATGACTTTCAGATTGCTTAGAAATTATTTTTAGAATTATCGCATTTTAATCGTTTTGGAATTTATTCAATTAAACTTTTAATATTTGAATAAGTTTTACAAAATAAAACATCTCAAACCTAAAATAAATAGAACAGATGACTGATGGCTTTAAAATTGTTTTTAAGTTGAAAATTTAGTTTGAAGATTAAATTCAAAATTAATAAGCATGAAATAATTGTAGAGTAAAAGTTAATTAGAGCAGGCTCGTTGATGTCTAATGTATGATCAAGATTATAATTGGGTCATAAAATTTACTTTTCTCATATTATGGGTGATTTAAGCTACTCTTGTGATTTAAAATAAAATATTTTATATTTTTAAAGTTTATATACATGTAGAAGATATAAATATTGCTATGATATTTTAAAACCAGAAATTCACTACATCCACGCAAATCGAATTCCTAATATGAAGATAAATATTTTTCTGAAAATCTAAACCTCATAATAAGCTTCCAATTAAAACATTTATTAAAAAAAATTACGTTCTGTCGCTACTTAATTACATCACTCTCTGATATTCTATTATATGTAATAAGCTTACAAATTTCACTAAAAAAATTTTAACTGTTTTATTTGATAAGTAAACATTTATATAGAGAGAAGTGGAAAGTTACCCAACGATGGCAAGTGTTCCCAATTCTTGGATTAGGTCGACGTGAATTATTGCCATTGGGTGCCGAGAAAAAATTATCAGATCCATGTCTTCTTTAGTTATTAATGTTAGATTAATGACTCTCGCTTCGAACGAGAAAAAAACGTGAAATTCTCAAATGTTTCTGTAGGTACTGTTATCTTAAAATTGTATTTTGCCTTAAAATACGTCTATAACCTTAATATAACTACTTTGAAGATTGGCTTTCTTTTATTATTTATCCGCCTCCTTAGCTAAGTGGTCCAGATGTCTGATATTCACTTCGCTTTGTGTCTGGGAACCAGGATTCGAATCCCCATAAAAAAATATTTTTTTAGATTGGGTAGGCACAAAAGTCTGAAAACAAAAATTATCTGTGAAACAGATACAGAAATGTGTGCACCATATCCCAGTAGGTTTAGCGGATTTTCATGTATTTGTGTTTAATATTACTATTAAACATAAAACAATTTTAAAGAAAATTTTAATATTAATACAAACGGTATTTTTTTAAAGCTTTATATTTAACAGACCTGATAATAAACCTATTAAGATATTTAAAAACCAGACAAGATTAGAGTTACGCGTAAAGTTATTAATATTAATAAGCGAATATGAAATTCAAAGTGTGCAGCTATGGCAGTATACTACATAATTGTTTTTGAACAATTAATTCATTTGAATGTGATATAACGGCGTCTGGACATTCATTGTTATCTGTGAAATCGGTTTTATAACAAACTTTAAATAATTAAACAGTTAAAGAAAACTTAAGTTTGATAAATTCTTAGTTTTTGTTTGTATTAAGACGTTTTACTTAACTCATATTTTCATTAATGTTAAATAAAATGTTAATCAAGTTCGTTGTTAGGCTCAAGTTATAATACTTAATATATATGTAGGCTCTAAATGAATTTACTTTTATAGAGGATGTTGATATATCGCATGAAGATACAATAATTCCACGCCCTTACAACCCTTATCCCAAAATCTATCAACAATATGTCATAATAAAAAAATATAAACTATGATATGAGAACGGGTATTGTATTGAAGTTTCAGCGGCCGATTTCTCCGTAGAGTGAAAACCTCGCATATCCTTATCGGTTCGCAGACAGCGCACGCCGCATATCGGGCGAACATTTCACTCGCAACACTTCACTAGGCCCGCGGAATGCCATTTTGTCCATGACCACGTCACGTAATGTTTTTGTCACTAAACATAAGTTATGTGCTGATTGCGTTTTTATACAATTTTTACATAGTTTTTTTAAGAAAATAAATGCTCAACATTATAAATCTACTTTAATTTACGTGTAGTATAAAGAAACTGATTTAAATCTTTTCAAAATGCCTTCACGTAGATAAGTAAAGCTTCAAAATGTCTATCAGGACTCAATATAACAAACGTAAAGCAATCAACATGATTATTAAATTGCAATTTTAAACATTCAAGTTTTATTAAAGATGTTGTGTTCTTATTTGACATTGCTATTGCCTTTTCTTATTCGAAATTTAGCTTAATAAGATTTTCTGTCTCCTACCTCTATTTGATACGCTAGGCATAAATTAACGGCAACAACGCTTCACAATACTAACGTATAAACTGACTAAATAGGCATTATTAGGTTATAAATAATTTTTGCTTAAGAAATAAAATAAAAAGATCAGTTTATAAAGCGGACGAACGGTCCCGCACGATTGAGACTAGTTTTTTATCAACAAATCAAAAAATCCGCAGGTAGCGAGATCGATACAATAACGCACACACTCGCAAAGTATTATTTTTGATGTTTACAACACTCTAATTCGATTTTGTATTCTACTTTTATTTTCCTATTTGAGCAAGATATAGTAACGTAAAAAAATAATCATTATTCTATATAGTAAAATACAAAATAATGTACAAGACACACGTTTAAGACAGAGAGTTTCATATATAGTTATATTTTTTATGAAAGCCTTAGATATGTTGTACTAAATCTAAAGCTAATCAAGCGGTTATAACGGAATTATATTTGAACAAGCACACCTAATGAACATTTATCTTGGACTAACAAGTAATCCGACACGAATGATAGATTAATTAGAGCAATAGCTGATGTAATGAAATGTAAAGTAAGAGCGGGCAGGCGGCGGTGTCTGCGGCCGGCCTGTGACATTATACATCGAGACAAGACAGCGGACAAACATGCGAAACAAACGAATGTGTCAGCTCGTTCTTTATCAAACTTTTTTCAAATGTCCCGATTCGCTTTGTCGCTCCGCGCGGCCGTCGCGTTCGGCCTACCTGCTGCCTTCACCCTTGGTGACTTGTGGCCCCATTGACCGGGATTCAATAATACTACTTTGTAAAATATTTACTCTGGTTTATTTAAATACTTAGATAATAATATAAAACATTTTAGGACTAATTATTCATTATTTACCTACTAGAGGCTCGCACTACCACTGCCATTCGTTTATTACCTACAGTTTATACAGTTATATACATATCAACTTCAACTTCGTTGAGAATAACGAAATAATTACATTTACAACAGGGTCGGTCGAATCGGGCGAGCTCTTCACGGAAACAACTAAACATAAGTAAACTAATATGGCCTGCCTCCCGGCTTTCCTCTACAGTCACATCACAAACATTCAGTTACCTCATTCCAAACTCTACTATACATATTCTTATGGGAGAAACAACTTTTTGACAACATTATATAGAAAAATTTGCGCCACAGAGTTGGCCATAATATAAACTAATAAAAATAACAAAACAAGTAAAACATTAATTAACCATTTGGCATAATGGCTGCAACTTTAAGATTGAAATAAATAGTTTAGGTGAGACAGCCCGCGACACTCGCACTTTTCACTTAATGTTAAATTGCACCTAATGACTCCATCTCCTACGGCTCACACCCGATTCGTTCTTGTCGCTAATTTACAGTAACGGGCTTTAGAGTTAATATCCACAGCACGGCGCCTCCCGGCCCGGGCCGGGCCCGGGGAGGTCACGAGCTTAATTCTATAAATAAATTCGATGATACAATCGTCTGTCACGCGAGCGCGGCACGGGCAGTACTTACCGGCGGCACTGCACTGCACTCGTCAGGCGTCACTGCTTGCGAATATCTACACGTATTTACAGGTCCCGCGGGCTAGTGCGGCTCCGCGTAGAAGGGCCGCGGCGGCGCCCACGGGGCGAACTGTTAGTGTGCAGCCAGCGTGTGCGCGCCCTGTAGCGCGTGTTGCGCGTGCTGCGCGTGCTGGTGCGCGGCATGAGGGTGCGAGTGCTGGGGCGCGTGTGCAGGGTGCGCGTGTGGCGGAGACAGGGCGGGCGAATGCGCGTGCAGCGGCGGTGAGCCGTGCACGTCGTGCCCGTAGTGCCCGTGTCCCATGCCCTCCAGCATCTCACCGCCCAGTGTATTAGGCGGCGTCATGCGCTTCTCCTTTTGCCGTCGGTTGCAGAACCACACGCGCACTACTTCCTTTTCTAGTTGCAGACTGTCCGCTAACGACGTGATCTCCTGTGCCGATGGCTTCGGTTGTTTGTGGAAGTGTTGTTCAAGCGCACCCTTCACTGAAACTTCAATCGACGTTCGCTTCTTGCGTTTACGGCCCTGTGCTGCGATCTTGTCAATACTCGTCGGGCTACCGGTCGTCGAGTCTGCCTCTTCTAACCACTTTTGTAATAACGGTTTTAGTTTGCACATATTTTTAAAACTCAACTGAAGGGCTTCAAAGCGACATATCGTCGTCTGCGAGAAAACATTGCCATATAGTGTACCGAGCGCAAGTCCAACATCAGCCTGCGTAAAGCCCAATTTGATGCGGCGCTGCTTAAACTGCTTAGCAAATGCTTCGAGATCGTCACTGGTTGGTGTGTCTTCCTCTGGCGGGTCTCGATCCAGCGAATGATGATGAAGGTGAGGCGAGGGCTGCACATCGCGCAGCATGTGGTGCTGGTGCATGGGTACTGGATAACCAGCGTGGAGAGGCACGGGCGAACCTGCGCCATAGTGCGCGGACACCACAGGTGCGTGCCAGCCGCCTTGGAGGTGGCGGTGTTCATGAGGACCGGCCGGTGGCTTTACGTCAGCATGAGCGTGGTGCTGGTGCATGGCCCACGGGTCGGAGGGAGGCAGCGCGGCCCAGGGATTGAGCGGCGCTCCGGGCGACGGAGAGCCGCCCGCATGTAAATGGTGCTGATACTTCATTTCAGCGGGCTCAACGCTGCGCGGCGAAGCAGCGTGATACCCGCTCAGGTTGCCGAGATCCAGCTCTCCCGGCATATACGTGGTCGCCGCCATGGCGCCGTACCTCAGATCCACGGTGGACGGCGTCTTGCCGGTTCGAAGGCTCGGGAGCCTTCACCTGGCGCACACGATCGCGAAACGGGCGCGGCAGTCGCGCGGAGCGGCAGCGAGGGCCACCTCACATCACCGAGAACAACAACGAACGACATGCGCGTGCGTGCTCAATGGCAGCACGGAGCGGACTGGCGTGAGGCGGTCGCGGCGGGCGCGCGCCGGCGCCGAGAGGGGCGGCCCCGCCCAGCGCTGCCCGCCTCGCCCCGCCCGCCCCGCACTCCGTGCCCCACACTCCGACCCTGCTCGTACAGCTCACATCGACACCTTATTATTTACAAACATTATGATTACTTGTGTACGAGTCACAGGCGGCCTGCGCCTCGCCGAACCACTCGCTACTCACCACCGACAACGCACTGCCTCTGCCATTACCTTAGCCGTAGAGTTTGCTAATCACATTAATTACATAAACAGAAAACTTTTAAGTCGCTTAATATTTACATGCATTCGCCCGTATGACTTCTTTTTTATTTTGGAAATAAATATTATAATAAATAAGTATAAATATAGGTAGGTAATATACCTACTAGGCTAAAGGTTTAAGAAATTGGTCCTGATTGTAAAAATATAGATTTATTTGTTAGTTGACCCTCGTTTTTAAATTAGTCAGTCGATAATAAGTAGGTAGTACCTAATAGCTATTATCTACTAATCAGAAGCCATCAAAATATAATTTGCAACAAAAATAAACGTAGGTATGCCGTAGGTACCTACATGTAGGTAATATTTTATTTTGTTGGTTCCTAAGACATTGGAGTTCTGAATCTTTTCAACAACATTTTCACAATAATTCCCTCTTCATTAGTTTACTATCTTACTAAAATTATATTTACCTACTACCTATTATGGTAAGAGTCACTACATAGGTAAGAGAGATTGATAGTTGAAAGATTTTACAAAAAATATGTAAAAGTTTAACTAATAAAAAGCATAGCAAAAATGTACCTTTTACGTATATTTATAATTTGTTTTATTATGCCTATTACAACTTAGCATAGTAGGAATTGAAATAAAATACAAGACAAACATATTTTTTGTTATAATTAAACATTTTATTCATTATGAATGTGATATTTTTATTTTATAAAGATTTAAAGCAGCACATCTTAATACGAATCACATAAGAATTACAATTAAAATACAAAAAAACAACAGAAATATTTTTAGCTTGTTAATGCTTGTTAATACATATTCACAGTGTTTGGAGCCACTATTTATACAAAACAGGCAATAATAATTTCTAGAGCCTATATTAAAACATTAATAGTATTACTACTAAGAATAGCCAGCTAAGTAATTAATACTATTTAAAAAAAAACTAGAGCATATTCATGTGCGTACATGCATGTACATAGTTAAAATAATTATTAATATTTAAAATTAAGTACTCTTGATTAAGAAGTTTAATTTACAAACACAGTTTTGTCATAGATTTAATATTTAGTTGTATATTTATTTATAGTATTTCATGCTCTAGGTTTAAAGTTAGGAAGCCTAAAAAGGTCATTTGGAAGGTCAACCCCATTTTCAAAAACCGGTTAGATAACTATTTACCGGAACATTTTAATAATGCTGCAGTATTTAGGTATGTGTTGCTAATTTATAAAAATTAAATGATCTCGACCGACGGACGATATTTTTTAAGTTTATTAATGCAAACTAATTAAAAGATATTTTTATAATTAAATGATAGCGCAGTTTTTATTCCTTGTAATCCACAAATTTATGACTCATGAAATATTCACAGATAACAACTTAAAATGATTGAATTATGAAACTACCGCCACCTATTGTCGAGTAGAAAAACTAAATTAGAAATATATGATAAAACCTATTATAAAAAACATTAAATTTCCATAATTTCAAATAATAATTTATAAAAAAGGAGAACTTATTTATTTTTTATAATTCTTTAATAATAATAAAAATATTTAATAATTTATAGAATAATTCTTGTTGTTCACCTTAGAAAAGTTGAATGAAATCTGTAGCCAATTTTAGTCCATTGAAATTCTATTCAATGCGCGTGTAAAATTAATTTGAATTTATTATCATAACATTTAAGGTCTTAATGTGTACAGCGCCATCTTACGGTATACATTGACATCAGCAACTTTTATTGAAAGCTCTAAAATCTAAAGTAAGTTTTCTTACTAATACTGATTATTTTTACTTCATTTTATTATTACTTTACATCGCTTCAGAGTTCCGAATTGTCATCAACTTGTCATCCAAAACGTCATTGTATAGAATAGGTATGTATGAGGAAACAAATTTTCTTCATCAACTTTTTCGTAATATTTTCTATATTTTTAACATTTAGTGCGCTATTTGCACGCTCGAATTAAATAAATCCAACATAACAGAGATCATTAAAATCAGTCCAGCCGTACTTGAGTTAAAAATGGTGTAAATAACCCGACCTTATTTTACATAATAGGTATATAAATAATTATATTGTTATAGTTTTTGTTGATTTTTATTTAATAAACCAGTACTAAATAAATAGTAATTTTACTGTGCTAACTAATAATATATAATTTAAAATATGAAGTATATGAATAAAAGTAATCTAGTTTCGATTTTAAGAAAACCATTCGAAAATTTACAGAAATATATGAAGGATGTTAGAAAAGCTATACCTACCGCAATTCGGTGAATACTAAAGCGTTTATCCTTCTATTCTAATAATACTTATTATAAATGCGAAAGTTTGTGAGGATGTTTGGATGTTTGTGACTCACGCTTATATTGCTGAACGAATTTGAATTAAATTTGACACGCAAATGATCTGGATCAGTATACTTATAGATTTATATAGGTACCTACTGGTAGTAAGTTCTTGTGGGATAATTTAGAGATGCGAGTATTCTATAGGCTATATAACATCACGTTACAACGAAATTAACGTTTCTGAAACCACAAGGCACTACAATTGGTCCAATATAACACAACAAATGATCTATCAATAAGTGTCTTAAATCGCGCTAAAAAGCACCATAAAAATTGCATGATTACGAAGTCTTTTTTTCAAGCGTGATTTGTATAAAACAAATGTTTTGTTTTAAATTGGGCAATCATTGGCAGCTTTAGAAGGTTGAACAAACAGACAAACAATAATGTTTGTTGAGGGGAGCAAAGCGACTCGGGCCGATGATTTGAGGGGCCCAGCTTTGTCAATATTACTTCCAAACTCTATCAATTAAATGAATATCTTGCATTTTAAATTGTTTAATATAGAGTATATTATCAAAGACATAAGATGTAGCTGCTTATGTACTAATATGCTTAGGTAGCTGCTTAATAGAAAAAAAACCAAAGAAATTATAAATACAATTATGCATGTTTTATATCATATTTGAATTAAATTGGCTAAAGATTTACTTACATGGTATGTTAAAATTAAAATACAAGTCCCTTTTTTATTATTAGTACCGATGCAATTCCCTAAGGATTAATTTTAATACCAATCAAGATTAGGAATGCTAGGGAGTACAAAAAGTAGGTTGTATGTCATATTCCAGACACAAGTATAAAGTGGCAGGGAAGAATAAAGGTTGTCATTCCATTTTTTAAATAAAATCTAGATAGTTATGAGTAAGAACTGTTTCATACTTAATTATAAAATACATAGTATTAAATTTGTTTAATCATCACAATTAAATAACTATTTTAAGATGTCATAACATAAAAAATATAGATATCGCTAGTATGAATCGCTGTATATCAATAATGTTTAGCAATCATCAAATTTGCATATCTTATATTAATGTACAGAGAAATAAGTGACATTTGTGTGTGAATTCCCGTGAGGCATGGGATAGACATATTGCTGTGTCTTTTTCACAGATCATTTTCTTTACAGGCAAGAAGGTGTTCAGCCTTCTGTGCTTACCCAACCGGAACATTCATAAGTCAAGTGGCATTTAAGATAAAGTTCATTACTGCGCTGTAAAATACTTGTGTGTTTGCCAAAAAAGAAACGTTAAAAAATTGTAAAATTTGTCAAATATACGAGCTTAATCCGCTCAAGCTTTTATCTTTAAATGTGTGGATAGTAGTGTAAATAAAATACATAATGCCTACATAACATAGTTTTTGGTTTTCACTATATTTTTTTTATATTTACATTCTCATATATGCAAGCTCACAAAAAATAGTTCGCATCGGAATGTAATTATAACTCTGCTTGAGTTATAATTACATTCTGTTTTCATGACATATGAAATGTTTTTTATACTTTTGGTGCAGAAGGCAGAAGCATTACCAATTGCTCCAACCGGCCATCAAATATAGTATACATACATTTTTGGTAGATTCTGGTAAAATTGTAGAGTGCAAGTAATTATTGATTTTCAATCATTTATAAAGCCTAAAGCAAGCTAAATCGAAAAATATCGCAAGCGCTATTTATACAAGTGAAATTGCAAATAATTTAAAAAGCTCTTAAACATGATAAAAAAATTATAAGAATATCTGATGGATTGACAGATTTTCATAAATTGTCAATTCATCTCAATCACGTTTACTTTCACACGTAGATATGTCATCCTCTTAGCATCCTTGTTTTCGTCGGGGTTTAAGAATCCAGTAAACGTAAATTAATATAACGTATTAAAGTATTTCGAGATCCCATGAAATTTTCCAAAAATAATTTAATAAATTCTGTTCAGTTATAATCGGTTTTAAATCGCTGTGAAGCCTTAAGTGTCCGATCGAGGCTACTGTATCATGTTTATGTCTTTGGAGGTTGCAAATTTTTCTGCGCTGGCGATGGACGAAACTAAATCTTGTATTGAGTCAAATAAAGTTTGAAAAATACTGGAAACGTATGGTCGATATGTCGTTTATATATCGTAAGAGATGAAGTCAGAGGCAGTTTATTTCATAAGAGTATAATTAGTGGGTGGGGTAGATGCCGGCCGGCGGTCGAGCCAGCTACGATAAATCTATCTCATAGGAATCCAGGGACTGCGCGCGCGCAACTAAACGGATTCTTTACCTTCTTAAGTTGTTTTACAAGCATTCAACTACCTTTAAAAATCTATAAAGGTCACACTCATAATAGTCATAGGTTACATTTGAAGACGCGTTCCTGAGCGCGTATTATGTGTAAAAAAGCTTCATGCTTTGCTGCAGTTTACAGGATTTCCATTATGGTTATTACTGGGTTTCATTATTCAATGTAATAAGTGAAATTACTTATATGTTCCTTGCATGACATCATATCGTAAAATTTAGTGCAAAAAACAAAGCTCCAAAATGTATTACTGTTACGGGACTTAAAAATAATATAATATGTAGGCATAAGTAGGATTAAAAGATAAGTATTAACAGTTTCGTTTATAAAAAAATATTCATCGAAACTCTCTTTAAAACTACTAATTGAGTGTGAAAAGGCCTTCCATAATTAATTATATTTTTATGAATAACTTGATTCGTATAACTAAGATATATTTAATGAAAAAATAGTAATGAGTCAAAAATAAATATCTCCTTATGTCGTCGTTAACTGGGTGGTCGCAACCGATTCGATTACGGTAACTAATTTCATAGGAATTATAAAAATGATCGCCGATTATCGACCGCTTCCCAAAAAACGCTAAATTAAGTGCGCAGACGGAGCCTAAATCGAAAATAGCATCTGCCGTGCACTAAAATAAAATACTTGCAATATGACCTGGTCATATAAGAACATGATTTTTATGTTTGTCCAATCTGCCTTCAAATTCCTTCTTTATTTTGTGTATAAAATTGTATACTTAGTAAAATAGTGTAGTCGTGTCATAGCAACGGCAAATTGTGTTGAAATACTATTTCTATTAACCTAATGTAAGTCTAACGATTCTAACATTTCTTAACTCTACAGTCACTAACATAAAAATAGTTATATAACTATAACTAACGGGAAATCTGCATCAAACCTATAAGGTGACAGATAGAGCCCTACGGCTATACGAGATCAGTAGTTTGAGATGAGATATTTTCAAAATTATGAGACAGACTCATTTAACTTTAATTAAGATCTTAAAGATTTCTTCGCTATTTTAAGAGGATGCGAGAAGAACATTGTTATACAACAATAATATAGGTACATAAAGATGACGAAATATTTACTTGTTGCGAATTTACTTATTTCACTAACTTTCTTGAAATGATACGTACTTTCGGACTATGTCCTTAAGACGCATATTTAGAAAGGCAAGATAGGTAGGTACCGAGTGGTTTTACATTTATTATTAGTTAATATAACTGTTTTTGCTAATGATGTAATTAAATGTTTATAATGTTAGTGTTTATACCAATTGTTTTTTGTTTAGAATTTCTATAAGTTCCGTATTACTGTCTTTTTCTGTGATGACGAACTACCTACATATTTATTTCTAAATACCTATTCTCATGTAAGTGATAAGTGTATCTTAAGTGAGAATAAATGTCTTTAAACCTAAAAAACCTATACGTGAAGAGTTTCTCAGTTCGATGGTTTTAATTAATGTTATTCCTTTATAAGTTTTTAAGTACGAAATCCATTACTTAGTTTAACTGCAACAGTAATAAACATTCATCATTACAATCCCACATTTATTTGAAACATATTTTTGTCTACCGCCAACCTTGTAGGTACATAACAATATAGTCGCATTTTGTTTGCATCAACATGATTCGCAAAAAGCTTTTGAGGTATAGGTGGGTCAATGACCCCTGAAGCCACTGTGTCGACGTGTAGGACCGTATGAAGCTATTACATGCGATTTGCATGAGAGGCAAACTTCGAGCGGCGCCAGGCGGCGAGGGCGATCTGATTACTACGTGACAGACTCGCGCGGGCTAGACCACAATCTGTACCGCCTAACTAACTTGAAGGTCGCTCGTGAGCTTACACATTTCACGAGCGAAGCCTGGGAACGCAGCACCATACTTTGTGATACCTAGCTGATGTCCGTGACTTTACCAGAGCGGAGTAGATCCAAAGTATATCACAATCACATACATATTTTATCTCAACACCGAACCTGATGGAAATTGATTCGAGTTTAAGACTTACTAATATTGTAAAGAAATTTATTTTGTTCCATTATAATATTAGTGACCATGTAGCTGTAGTTATTGAACTTAAGATATAAAAACTTACTCTATTTCTTTTTGTGTTAGCATAATTTTGGAACGTAAATGCTTTTGAATTCATTCATAATTGATTATAGATTCTCATTATTTCTCCGCTAATATTTAATTTAATTAAACAATATATATCGTCATTCCTCACATGCAATTGCGTAGTTAGTTTTCTTCCTTATAATAAAAAGCAAACCATGAGAATGATTTAGGTACAACAGTAACCATCTCCAAGAATGCAATGACTGTTGTGTTGATTTGAGTGTTACACAAGGACTACCGCATGCATCCTCCCTCCATTGTTAAAATGGGTCACTAATATAAAGAGTAAGTTTTAATTACTATTTTATATAAGTGTATAGTACTTATCATAAATCATTAATTTGTTTATATTTTATATTAATCAGTAAGTTTTAACCGCCTCCATGGTTGGTAAGCGCGAAAGTGTTACAACCGAGAGGTCCTGGGTTCGATTCCCGGTGGAGATAAATAAAAAAAACTCGGTCTGGCAGGACATAGAAGACTGATCACCTACTTGTCCCAAAAGAAAAAAAATCGATCAGTGAAACAGATGTGAAATTCATCTGCCCCATACCCCACTAGGGGACATGGACTTAATTTTTTTATTTTTTATTTTTAGTAAGTTTTCCAGCAACAAGAATAGGAAATTGTCTCGCGTGATGCGATGATGCGCCGCGAATACTCATTACGTACTCTACCTGCATCTTGTTGCCTGGTAACAGCTTGGATTACTTCGATTATATACTAAGACTACTAAAAAAACTTAAATTAGTCTTTTTTAAGAAGGTCAAAACAATATCATGAGCTCATAAGTTGATTTACATAATATTTGATAGCCAAAGAAAAGGGATGATACAATACAATTAACAATAAAAAAAACAAAAAGAGGATACATATTTTATGCATATTTTGCATATGCGATGTATGTAGGTTTATGCGATACCTACTAATAATTTCAAAGCAAGTCAAAATTCCTATCGATAAAATATATAACTTATCAAGTTTCAGTATAGATGATTACTGTGCGTAACTTTCATCATAATTCTACGCAGTCACAGATGTTAGCTCAGTTTGAAATATTTATCGCATTAATAGCGTTCTTGATATTTTTGAAAGTCGGTTTAAATCCTATCTACACGTTAATGATAGGTATACTAAAGTAAAAGTTATAATTATTTACTCATGCAACAACTTTATCGCTTATGAATATTATATACTACTAAGTATCTTTAAGTGTACCGGCTGTTCAAGCTATGTCGTCCTATAGTTATTATTTGAAACTTATGTCACTTCTGAGTTTGACATAGATAAGTGTAATTTAAGTTCGGCTAGGTCTGTCTATAAATTAAGTTTACTACCTATAATTTTCCTGAGAACATTTGTTGCTTTAATGTCTTACAAGCGTTCGCAAATAAATTAAAAACTACTGTTGTTACGCCATTAATATGCACTAAAGAGGACAAAAGTGCGTACATTCAAGTGACACAATGATACAATCGTCCAAGAAACAGTTATCAAGCAAAGCAACACTTTTTACATACTAATAACCCTCTATTTAGAGGTTTAGGGCTACTCTTATCAACGTGACTGATAGAGTAGCTGCCAATTGATATGCCACCGATTCCTCTATTATACATTGTTCCCTTAATCTATAACTATTGGCTGTTCAGGCTCATCAGCTTTTATTTTAGGTCAATTTCTAAACGTTGGTCTCCTCCATGCTTCTCCAGTGGGTACCTACTAGCATTGGGCATCCGCTGCGAGCTAACGTGCTTCACTATTATACCATAGAATAAAATAAAAGTATAGCCGATTTAAGTTTAACTAGATCCGTCTATAATAGTAAATGAAATAATTTATTAATTGATTTATCTATACTAATATTATAAACAGAACTATCATTACTAAACACAATTTAACGAGATTAATTAGAGATTAATTTCAACGAGACAAAACACTTTCAACAAAGGTCCAGATCTATAAGTTAAGGGCTGTAATAAAAACGTGTAAAAACTGAAACTGCCGCCGGAAGCTTATGTTGCTAAGTATAGATATTAAGATATAATATAGAGATAGATATAATATATTTCTCCAAGATCTCAAGCCCCAACTTGTGACTTTGGAGACTTTTAACCAACATTCAAAAACCAAGGCAAGTATCAATTCAATCTGCACCTATTTTATTATAACTTCACTGTTCCGCCGTAGCAATATATATACGGACTGATTTTCATTTAAACGCACTATTTTAAAAATAATTTATGTATATATTTTGAAGGATAACGTCAAAGATACTTCACTGTTGCACCTAATACGATTGTCAACGAGAAGTGTTTTAAAACAAAGTCGCATGAAGCGCATAGCCGGCACGAAGCGCGCATCACAATGTCTTCTCTGGGTAATAACTTGTCGCGGCTGCCGCTGAATCAACAAGTAGTTTTACTAAAGGCACGTGACTGCTCCATTGCCTCTTAGTAATAAGTCGTTATAGAAGCCACCACATTCGTGATCGCTGTAATAGGCGAAATGGATATTTTGATTCCACACGGTGTAAAGAAGCTACGGAGGGACATATTCTTTTTCTGGACATAATTGAAGAAGAATACACTACTACATAGTCATATAATATTATAATATGTTACTAATGTAGCTAATGAATCTATTTCTTGAATTATTTTGGTGTAAAAATGTAAGGAATATGGAACAAGTTTTCTCTTCATTATCCGGGGAAATAACTACATATATTTAGAATGAAATCAAATTGCATTTATTAATGTTATATAAGATAACTTAGGAATATATGGAAAAGGATATATTTCTCCACATGCCGGTGAAAATACCAGTATGTTCATAAAAAATACTTAACTAATTACTTTAGTATAATAATTGTCAATGTTTTACATTATTATTATTACATTGTTTTACAATGATTACATTGTTACACGAATCATTGTAACAGTAAATACAAAAATAACCGTTCGTTAGCACAAGATGGTATCGAAGTTAACTTTATCGCGTTAGAGATCGATTTACAAAAACGTCAAACAATGTACCTATATAAAAACCATTTCAATTTTATTATCCCAAAAATCTTGAACCGGATGGATACATGAATAAATTTGAAAAAAAATTCTACCATTGAAAAACAAATGTATTCAAATAACATTAAATCAAAACACAAAAAACAACCGAATTTGAAACTCAAACGATTAGGTAAACTGATACAATATTCATTGATTCAAAAACATCGCCTGCGCATTATTCACATTTCCACATTTACAGATCGACGCGTCAATATTCTGGACAAAATCTATCATCTAGCTTTAAAATAACAAGCTAACTTAAACTTTATTGTAACTGAGTAGAGTTTAAAATCACTGAGCTTAAAAAGAAGTTTGGGAGCGCGTACGGATCCATAACAATGAGACAGCGCGACGGACACATCGCGATGTATTTATTTAAATTTATTACAATTGCTACTTAATAAGCTTCTGTTCGCACTCCATAATCTCCTCATCAATATCTACATTAGCATACTTTTTCTGAATTAATCTTCGAGACACTGCTGGCTATTACGTAATAACATTTAGGTATAAGTTTGACCCTCTAAGTTAAACTACCTACTACATATTAGTTAAATAAATCCATAATTAACTGTTTCAAGCACATTTATCAAAATTATTAACATTAACAAGTTTATTTATGATACACCATCGTCTAAGCTTAGTAGTTTTTAATATCTTGCAACTTCATGCTTGGGCATAAAAAATATAGCCTACGTCACTCGGAAGAAGCTACCAAACAGGGATCAATATTTAATCACTACATTCATATTTGGGTTTATTAATTTGTAACAATAATAATAATCTTTTCGTCTTATAATATTAAACAAGCCGACGGCCTTCGTCTGAGTACTTAACCAGATTTTCGTTTTTACACAGGAAATTTCTGAAATGTCTGAACAATAATCTATGCCTGAACATAATTTCGTCCAAAACGAAATCTTTAAAATACATATACCTACAAGAACAATTTTCAACAAATCCCTATGTACGGATTTGACTGTTTATTATATTTTATACAATAGGATCCATCGGCTATGCATCATACATAGAATACCTACTAGCTTCATTGTGTTTTTAAATAAAATCGAATAAAATTAAATGTCAATTTATATCATTAATCATGAAAATGTGATAAGGCCATTAAAAATACTTTTTATAATACTTAGATCATTTTTACTCATAACAAAAAAAAACATGCAGTATATTGTAACTTTTTTTATTGTAAAAAAATTGATTCATTGCTAACAGGAAATCAAATTATAACTAAAGTTTTAACTAAAGGTTTTAACTACAGAAAAATCTATCGGCTGGTTTTTCTAATGAGAAAATACAAATGTCAAATATCTGTATTGGATGTAAAGTACACAGTTTATAGTATGATAGTCTTAACTAGATCAGCGCGATGGTGGCTCACTAAATAATTCATTAATTTGCCTTGCTTTATCAATCCGATCGGTTTTTTGTATCTCATAGCTGTCGAGTCCCGGCTACCGGCTGCGCGCTTTGCATAACATTACAATACAATGGTAACGCGCCACAAACCCAGGTGCCCGACAAAAAGAACTCATTCGCATATTTGTTACAATTTTTATATTTTAGTTCCGATTACTTAAATGGTTTTTTTTTATATTCAGAAGTTGGATGTTTATAGCAGCGATAACAATAGAGCTAGTTGACATCGATATGCAACAAAGTGCGCTGTTACGTGCGATGCTTGAGTGGTGCCCGTTCACACACTTCACACACAGTGCTACACACATTGTTGCTGGACTGTCGCCAGTATATATATACCTAGGTATATATATACTGGCAAGGTACATACTGCTAGCAGTATGTACCTTGAATTCACTTATTTCAATCTTACACTACAAATATATTTGAATCTCACAATAGGTACAATTGATTAATATTTGTTCTCAACTTCAAGCGTGTACAGAAATTTATTTAAAAGCTACCTTTGATGTATTACATTTTAAAGTTTTTTATTAATTGCTCTATGTTTGTTTACATCTTTATTAACAAGACAATAACATACCTTGTGTGATATCTCTTCACCGCTATTGGAGCATAAGACAGACATTTCTGCTTCTGTTCACAGATTTTTTCGTGTGTAACGATTATGATGTTCATAAGCGATCATGTATTTGATTAAATATAAATAAAGATATTTTTGAGTTTGAATTTGTATTTAATATGACTTCGATTACCTATAAACCTTAGTTTGTACTTACAGGCGGAGTCCTAAGAATGTGAGACCAATCAGGTTTTAGTCCTCGTGACTGTACCTACTTATGTGCTTATGCAGTCTAAAAATGTACGCGATTTATAACGGAATATTTTTCAGAACTTCAGGGTAAGTCAATTGATACTTCTTCTTAAAAAAATGACCTATATAAAAATGGATTCTGCCAATGTTCAGTAGTTGTGTGAATGTCAAACTATCAATTAATGAATAAAACTTATGTACCTACTAAGGGTCTATCAGTAGATACCGTACGTGAAGGCGGAGGGATGTGAGACCATCGTTATCGACTAAGCACGCAGAGCGCCGGAAACGTACAGCTTACGTGCGCGCAGCTTCGTGACATTAACTTTTTTGTTGTTTCCTGTCTGCACTCTGCACTCCTCGTTGATGCAGTCAGCATAAATAGAGTAAAAATATTATTATTAATCTGGTATTTATGTAAATAAATTGTAGTTCTTAATTTTTGTTTAACTTACTGCCGGTAAACGGTGACACCGCGTCAAAGATGGCGCTGTAATTTTTTAAGTAAAATTATATTTTTGAAAGAATTTGTTGATGTTCTAAATTTGAATATAATGTCATTCATATCTATCACCAATAATGGTGACAGATATGAATGACTTTTTGTCTCTTACACACATTGTGTGATTTGTGTAGGTACTAAATTGGAGTTTATATAATACTAGCAACCCGCCCTGGCATTGCACGGATATAAAACATATATAAAACCTTCCTCTTCAATCACTCTATCTATTTAAAAAAACCGCATCAAAATCATTGCGTAGTTATAAATATTTAAGCATACAAATGGATATAAGGAAAGAAAAAGCGACTTTGTTTTATACTATGTAGTGATTTTGTTGATAACTCTGTTTATTATAAATTTTATTACATATATAAAAAGATTTTATGAAGAACATAAATAGGCGGTAAAAATATGTATTTAAAAATATAAAAAGGCTCATCATAATCGTTGGAGTGCGTACCTAAACTTATTTAATAACTTAATTATGTTAATATAAGATATTCGATTATTTGTAAAAAATAGAAAAAGCTAAAACAACCTTGAAATATTTGGATACGTTTTAAACCTGCAAAAACAGAGTAGGTAGAGATATGTGCTGTGTGCATTTACAATATTAGCAAATATTTTTTTCATTAAAATAATATGTTTATGTCCGTTTTACCCGTTTCCACAGAAAAATTATCGTAAACCAAGAAAATTAATGAATTTTTAAGGAACAGTGGTGATAAAAAAGGAAAATTACTTATTTTTCCTAAGTGAAACCATCTAGTTATTGCTTAGCTTTCTGCTTATATCGATCAAAAGCTTATTTAAGTTCAGATTTAACGATTGCGTTGTTACAAACCGAATTAAGTAAATGTCTTAATCTCAATCCTATATAATTCATTAAATATGATTCATTCTTGAATTGATGAATTTAATTGAATAAAAATAATATTAAATATACTTCCAGCATCTACATTATATTTTTTTGCGGGCAAGATAATCTTATAAGACTGTTTATAGGCTAAATTGCTTATTACCATACTCATTCCTAAACAGAGATGACGCCACACCAATTAAATATACAATTCGCGTGTTCCCTCAGCTCACTCATGATTCCTAAACCCCAAATTGCCAGGCAGGCCTATTTGCTTGCGTGGAGACTGACTTTCCCACAACTGTTACACGTCTTAGCTTAGACTAAGATATTACTAGTGTTGATACATTGGAATTGTTAAAAATCACTGTGATTTTTTCTTCTACTACTACGATTCATCTATGATGAAATGTGAAAATGTAAACAACGTTTCAAAATTAAATTAAATTTTAGCAAGTCCTACGACATAGGATACTGTAAAATAAATATTCCACATATATGTTTCGAGCAGAATTTTTCCTTAGTAATCTCAATATCTAAGCTATTTTATAAAAATAATCAAGATTTATACACTGTCTAAAACTTTCCTTCGACCGCCTCCTTGGTCTAGTGGTAAGGTTAGGTTAGGTTCGATTCCCGGCGGAGATAAAAAAAACTCGATCTGGCAGGACATAGAAGGCTGATCACCTACTTGCCTCTAAAGAAAAAATCGATCAGTGAAACAGATGTGAAATGCATCTGCCCCATACCCCACTAGGGGACACGGGACTTCACTTTTAAAACTTTCCTTCGGATAAGCTTCTCAATTTCAATGAAATCGGAAAAATCTGTTATCACTCCCGCATAAACTTAATCGTATCTGTTACACGCTACTCAGCACTATCCAAGAATTGCTCATTAAGATGTTAATGTATGGTAAGCGGTAGTGACCACAGGAATTAGGCTAGGATGTTCTCACTAGTTCCCCAATTAAGCACTGCAGGTCGCGTTAACAATTTGCTTATTCCATCACGACCGCATCTCGTATTCCTAATGCCTCGAGATGCCTCGCATGCTAATTGTATTAGATTATTTTATTCATTCGATACGTTTCACACGTCTTCAGTTAGCACGATCTGAATGTCATGGGGCTGCATTAGTATCGGTTTAATTGGTTCTATTCGAGCCCTTGTAGGGAGTAGGGTAACGACTAACGACGCGTGGGTTAGCGCGCTTGTTATAGGGTCGTTATGAAGTTGTAATATCTGAATATTGGCGATGCCAGGCACGTTATTAACGAGAGAGGTCAGCGGTCGCGGGCTCTCCTACGAGCCGAACAAAATAGTCGAAAAAGGTAAACGCTCGTGACGGGAATGCCGCTCATGTATTTCAGCTCGCATTCATTGTATTTTAAACCGCTATTGTTTCGTATTTCGCGCCTTCGCCCGCGCACAATGCGCACGCTCTCTAATATTTCTCGTGTCAAATTCGCCGGATAATAATGCTCTCTTCCACGAAGGGCCCGACATTGATGAACTGTCAGGTTGCTTCTTAACCGATACGCACACATAAAAAATTCAGCGCTGTAAGAATCGCTACCTGAATACTACAAATTTGATGAAAAAACGGGTTTGTTGAAAATTTCTGTTATTTTTTTGTTTTAAATAGCCTTTATTAGAAAATCATCTTGATAATAATTAAATATATCAATAAAAGTGTACATGGCCCAAATTCTAAGTTATTGAAAGAGAGTGGAGAAGACAATGCGTGACGAATAAGTGTCCCACGGTCCGACCCGATGATTAACGGTGCGCCCGCGCCGCCCAGGACGTGTTGGGACACGGCTGCGTGACAGAATTGCAACCTACGCTATAACATTTACTTTCCTAGTAACTAATCTTTTATTTAAAGCCTAAGCTAATAAGTGAAATGCCTGGATTATATACCGAAAATATTGAAAATTACGACAGTTTTTTAGCTTACGTGAGTTTCTTTAATTGCGGATTTTTATATGCAACTGCCATTCTTGAAAACCCGTTGGTAAGAGTTAAGACAATACATCTGCTTTGTGGTTTAAGTGTAATAACACTACTTTCGCGTTTTTTAGTTAGATTAAATTAAGATTACCTAGTATTGCAACCAGTATTAGCTGGCAACATTTCTTCACTGTACCCTTAATAGGGTACAATGCCACAAGGAACATTTTTTTAAATAATTTTTCATTTGAAATTATAGATAAGAAGTTTATTTTATTATATTTTTGGGTTTCAAATTGTTATGTTATAATATATTCTTAGTTATAATTTAGATTGCTTTATATTATATCTCAACAATAATTCAAAAAATAATTTAATTTTTATATGAAATGAATTTTTATCTACTTCTGTACCTAAATATAAATTACTCTTATCCTGCTTTAACAATAACATACGTATTTTGTTGCATTAAATATACCTAACAAATTCACCTGAGCTATGTTTTTATAAGCTGATAATAATTCAGTCTAGCCAGGAAGTAGTCTCATTTGAAACATAATATAAGGTTTTTCTATTCTTAAAGCATATCGTCAGATTTTTATTGCAATTTTAAAAACGTAAATAATTTCTTATAATTAATAAATACGTGAATAATTTTACATATCTACTTATTGAAATTAAAATGTATTGTTGATGAAAAAGATGATTTATATTTAAGTAGGTAAACGGAAAGCTCACGATTGAGATCCAAACTTTACAAAGAAAAATCCTTTGAAACAAATTTCTACGTCTTCTTTATTAATTATAATATTTAATGTGTAACATTGATTTTTACGAAATTAAAACATGAATAAACTAACTTTTCTTACGCGCACATCGGTAACATATTATGAAGCCATTCTCGCATAAGGAACGACAATTATCTATAAAGAAACAGCGATCGAATCGCAATGCAATCTTAGCCGATTGGAATGCTTTGAATAGTTTTTATGATGAAGTCACTCACGATACGATACATTTAGTGGACAGAGAGAGCTGATCAGTATGCGGCCCTGGAGCGCAGACTGACCACGCACCGAACATTGTGTCTATGCTATTGCGTTTTTTTTAACTTTAACCAAAGTTTTAACGTTATTGGTGCATCTAGAGTATATGGACGCTTCCTTGGTTTAGTGGTAAGCGTGTAAGCGTTACAACCGGGAAGTCCTGAGTTCGATTCCCGGTGGAGAAAAAAAACTCGGTCTGGCAGGGCATAGAAGACTGATCACCTACTTGTCCCTAAGAAAAAAATCGATCAGTGAAACAGATGTGAATTGCATATGCCCCATACACACGGGACTTCACTAACGCTTTTTACAGTGTATGGATATCTGTAGTAGTAAAGTTCCACTCTGCGAGCGCGGTAGAATCGGCCGTCGGACATTTGCACTGTTAATCTGAGACATTCTGAGGAAAAAATACACGCTTTATATTTATTTCTATGTTTAGTGGATTTGTCTTTATAAAAATACGAATTGTGAATTTAAATAATTCTTGTAACCAAGTAAATCTTGACGTAGGACAATTTTTTTTCTTTCTTGTTTTGATTATGGTCTGAAGTGAGCTATGGTATTAGTACATAGAATAGATAAAAAATAACAAACCTGTAGTAATTGTACGTGGGTACTAAAAGGGAGAGGCTTGCGGGGCAAGGGGAGAAAACATTCCGGCGCGCCGGCGCACCTCTTTGGTATTCCGCGCTCGCGCCGCGCGCAAACTGAACGCGCAAAAAAAACACAATGTCTGTGTCTTATAGCTCCTTAAACTTTCCATCAGCTTATTGATACGATTCTGTCCTCTCCTTAAAACGGTCACCTCATGTTTTTGGAGAATACCAACTTGTTTTGCTCTAGACCGTGAATCCTTATTAGGAGTTATTGTTCTTTAACTTTAATGTATTCAGTTTGACATAAGTACATATTGTCGTTATTAATTTGGAAATTAGAGATTCTGATTAAGCAATTACATGGAAAAATGAAATCCCGTTAAGCTGTTATAAAATATGTCTCTCTGTGTTTTATAACCTTTGTAACAGTTAAACCATTTTTTAATGTTTCCTCCAGTAATTGAACTCAGGACTCTTTCGCGCTACATGCATTTAAAGTTAGACCAACACATTACTATCTACTGAATCAGTTTTTAAAATACTAAATACAATATAATACTTCACTGATTCTCTCATTAAGTGCTTAATAAGCGAGCCTAAAATTGACAATGTTTTTTTTAAATAATACGAGACCAATACAGTGGGTCTATTTATTTCTTCTAGAAATTTTTTTCAATGGTTGAGTTAAATTGTAGTTTACGAGTATATTCATAGCCCCGAACAAAGGACTTTGGAAGCTGAAGACATCTTTAGAATATATTTATTTGTAGTGATCTTCACATGTTGGTTTTTTTATCTACCTACTATAAAATGATATTTCCAATAAAATCTTGAATCACGTCTCGTGAAAGCTTCAGCTATAATTCTACAATTACTTTCTATAATAAGTATTATTATATGAGCGAGTAATGAACATCAGATTGACGTTGAAACGATAACAATGATATTTAAAAAGGGCAGTATGTATAGTTTGTACAACTACTTATTTACAATGAAACATCACAGAAACTGCATCAAGTATAATTTATTATTTCAATCTTGCAACGACTTCTCATCAATTTATTATAGATAGTGAAACTAATCCCTAATATAGCTCGAGAAAGAATAATTTATAAGACAATTTATCCTAGGCGTAGGTTCAAGTTTGATTCTATAACGTACAATTAGGTTTTAGAATTTACTGTATCTTACTCAGGTTCTAGGAGACGCAATATGAATTTTATTGAATGTCGTATTGAATGATCAGTGTATGAATCATATGAGCTGAAAAAAAGTAGTATGCAGTAGTGGTCTAAACGAAAAACTGTAACATCTTGCATTTATGTTGAACAGTTAGTTTTTAACCCATATATTAATTCAATTACATATTGATTAAAATGTATCGTCAAGAAAAAATAAATTAACATAACTCATCGAATGATGCTTATAAGACTCATTCCTCTAAAGGCAGGTACAACTCTCATAGGCTTCACTTTCAGTGACGTCGCCATGACGAGTTCAGCACCACTGTCGGAACCAGATTACAAGACCTCCCTCTTGCACTGTGCTAACACAAAATAGTTGGCAGTAGGAGTACCGAAGACGACGTAAAGGGGTCAGCGAACATCGGTGTGGTTCGAGTGCTGACGTTTCAAGTGCCATTGTTTTTGATACGGCACGTTTTTTCTGAGTGCTTGAGCAAACCGCGGCCAATAGCAGGCGCGCGAGCTTACCATTGGGCGCGCACGCGTGGGCGGATCTTCGGCCTTTCGCAATAGTCTCGTTCCCACTGCGATTCCATTCCATTCGCGTTCCATTTTTAAAAACATAACGTCTGCAAACACGCGCTAATTTATAATAAGCACCTATTTTATACATTGACCCAGTCATGTTCATGACGAACTGCAACTCGCGTTAAGTCCATTCAAAAAGAAATAGTCATTCGGATCCTTTAACGTTTTGTATAAATAGAGTTATTGTATTAATTAGCATTTTAATTTAATAATTAATTGTTATGTTATTATCATAGTCATATTTTATGACGATGTCAGTTAAAAAATTACTGGAGAAGGACTAAAAAATAGCTATGTGTAAATTACTTATTGTTTTATATTTAATTACCTATAGGTATATAGGTATCCTTTTTGTTGATAACTTTAAAACGAATATGGCTCTTCGTTAATTAAATGAGGAGGTATTCTACTTCACGTAAAGGTTTATATTATGTGTCTCACAATTTCACCCACGCTAATTTCATCTTAGCGTGATCTATCTAAAAAATAAATAGTTTTCCAATCAGTCTTTAACTGTTTTTTTTTTTTTTTTTTTGTTTTAAAGTGATCCCATTAGCCACGTCTACCATTTAAGAGGTTATGGGCCCAGAAAATTAAAATAACAATTGACGGTATTGAAAATGAAGAGAGTGCCTATAGCCTTCCTAGGTAAATGTAGGTAGGTAGGTACCTACTTATACAAAAAGAATTATCAATTCAAATAATTCAGAATTAAGTAGTGAGATTAGCGCCTTCACCAACAAACAAATTCTTCAGCTTTATTATTTTAATTAATTAGTTAAGTTGCTACAACTGGTAGGTTTAATTTTTCTTTGTTATGATTGTTATAATGGATGACTACCAGATTAGTTCCTGTTGTCAACAGTTATATATATATATAATTACTGGATTATATTTATTTTTATAGGAATTTGTAGAATTATCAATAGTCATCAGGTAATACACGCGGGAATTAAATTGTATTTATCGGATGTATATTTTTCGGATTTATTATTTTGTAAATATTAAAATTTAGTAAAATATATTACAATTTGTTTTATTGTGACAAATTTTGTCTCCCGGGTGGTCGAGTCGTGCTGTAGGTGTTTTATCTAGAGACCTGCGTTCCCACAATATAAAGATCTACATTGTTGCTGCGTGCGACTCCTGCAAAGGATTCGAGAGGATCCGACTCTACCTACATTAAAACATTACATATTTTTAATTTCATACTTTTAATTTTTTATAATCTATTTTGTCGGTTATTATGTAATGCGTACAAGTTCAGTCCCTTTTTTTATTAATTTGTTATGTTGTTAAAAGAATTTATTATATTATACCTACTTCAAAGATTGACCAAAAAACTCATCAGTAAGACTTTTTTAATAAAATCAACAAAGATAAAAAAACAATAATGACTTTTGGTTTTTAATATCTAACTATTTATAACTTGAAAAGGTAAAATGGACCTCTGTAATAGAAATCGAATATTTGATACAAAATACACCTAAACCATAATTATACAAAAGTCGAAAAATCTAATCACTTATCGTCTCAATATTCTGTAAAATTTAAATTCTATAGTTATAAAAAATGTAATGTTGTCAGGTCACGACCCTTTGTAAACAAGGGCGTCGAGAAGTTAATTCCGCTTCCATTATTTGCCAGCTTCTATTTAAGCAAGCTGAGTGTTAGCTTTTTCACAGCCCACTAACAACAACTTACTTTATGAATAGTATATAGGACAAGTAAAGTATATTTGAGTCTGTTATTACTAAATTCAAATGTATATGGAGCCTTCTCCTCTCCATATTGAAAGGGTTTCGACTTCGTAAAGGAATTCGCTGAAGCGTTTTATGTCCGTTATCAATTATAATGACGACTGATAAAAATTATAAAATATTTTATTATTAAAAGTAATTCAAAAATATTTAAAAACACAAGGGCTGAGTGGCATTAAGTAAAGCATATATAATGTTAAATCTTTGAGAGAACAAACGCAATTGTCCTATAAAAAATTTAAAGTCAATAATTGTGTCCTTTTTAGATTTTTAAGTCTTTCATGAAGATAAAGTGAATTCCCGAGTCTTCTAGTGGGGTATGGGGTAGATGCATTTCACATCTGTTTCACTGATCTATTTTTTTCTTTAGGGGCAAGTAGGTGATCAGAGTTTTGTTTTATCTCCACCGGGAATCGAACCCAGGACCTCTCAGTTGTAACGCTTACGCGTTTACCACTAAACTAAGGAGGCGGTCTATTTTTACTTTCACGAAGATAAAATTACAAAATTCCGTTTCTATTACAGTGAAATCTGAAGTAGGTACAACATCAGGTTTACATCGGATTTTACCTCAACATTTTAACCCTTACCCCTAGGCTACGTTAGCATTTTTATATTTGTAATTCTACTCTAATGATATTTAGTCCAAGAATTTTCTTCACAAGTTTCATTTATTTTTAATTTTGATTTAGTTTTAGGTACTAGACGTTCATTTAAATTTCCTTAATTAATAGAAGTACCAGTATTAATAGGTATGGAAATGTTATCTAAATAAAAACTTTTAGTAATACAAATGTGACAATTGGTAGCCGCTAGATGCGCTGTAACATTTATCATAAAAATAATTTATGCAGATGTTATTTAAGATAAAAAATGTGGGCAGAGTTATTAAGCATGGTTGAGCTACTGAAGCAATATATCAATCTCTTATCAACATAACGATCGTACTCAAAGTGTTGATTTGTTAATTAAATACGCAATAGCGGATAATTGGTATAAACAAGTGCAACGCGCGTGTCTAAGAGCTCACGCGAACTCTTTTGATATGCAAACCAAGCAACACTCACTGTTGTCAGTCCCAATCCCCACTTTGAAACACCCGGAATTGCTAATCCTTACTAAAATTATAAATGCGAAAGTAACCTGTAATTAACACACCACCTCCGTGGTAGGAAGTACCTAGAAACTGAATTTTGATTCTGGTGTAAGACTTTTGAATCAAAGAAATGATAACAAGAGAGAAATCATGTGTTCTACACTGCTCTTGACAGCTCTTGGCTCTGACATTTACACCGTTTTCAATTGACGCCACCTTTCCCCTTGTTTAGTTTGAAATAATTTATCATTT
Source organism: Aporia crataegi (assembly GCA_912999735.1). Taxonomy (NCBI): domain Eukaryota; kingdom Metazoa; phylum Arthropoda; class Insecta; order Lepidoptera; family Pieridae; genus Aporia; species Aporia crataegi. The sequence continues at coordinate 4,304,052 of OU538742.1, forward strand.
TTATTTTCATTTGGCTTATAACTCATCGTTTTAATTAAATAACTGTTTTTTTATTGAATGCTTCTTGCATTCATTGGTCTTTTAGGATTTCAAAACTTTTTTTCTAGCTTTTATCCTAAACTAAAATAATATTAAGTCAATGTGTTTACAATGTCTTTGCTGCAATTCTATAAGATGATTCAACTATTTTTAAATGGTCCATTCGCTACTGAGATTTCACGGACAGATAGATAAAAATACAGTTTTTGTTATAAGTGTAGGTAGCATAATTTTCAATCATACATTAATTCATTAAAAATTTACTATTTTGGCACATAAACAATGTACAGTCATATATCTGCGTATGTTTCACTAATCATTTTATTTACAGACTGTGATGTGATCACCCTTCTTGACCAAAAAAAATCATATCCCTTAAGATTCAAACCTTCGTATTTAATATCAAACATAGAAGAACCACTGAACGATGAAGGTTGCCTATTTTGTCATAAAACTGTATTTAGTTAGAAAAAATTAAACATACCTGTACATTTGGTATTACAATTTAGTATTTAAATACAGTTTTTGTGTTGTGTTTACATGTAGTTTGACTATTCATATTTTTTTCCCTCGGTGGACATCCATTTATTAAGAAACATCTGCCAATATCTTACAAATGCATATGCACGATTGAAATGAACATTTCTCGTTTAGTTCTTCAATAACTATTTTTCGTTGATACAATGTAAGGTAAGTTTTTATTTATTTATAAGTCAAACGGTAATACAAGGAATTTCAAGTATGGACATCTGGTTTTAATGTGAATTTAGAATAAGAGAAAACATTTTTATGCATCAATTCCTTTTTAGATATAAAGTTTCTTCTTCGGCAACACAAATGTATTTCAACTGCAGGCTTACATTGCCTGTATAATACTTACACAGAAATAATAATTTAGGCCTTTTTAGGGTAACGAACAAATAAATTATTTTGTAGGTAAACTATAGGTTCAAACACAATAAAAAATATTTTATTTTCAGACGAAGAAAAATTAACTGATTAAAAAAAATACACGTCGAATTGCTAACCACCTATTCGGTTTTTAAAGATCGATCTTGTCAGTCTTTCCATTTAAAGGGAATGTTTAACAGATAAGCAGTATTGATGGTAGACAAACTTTTATTGAAAAAAATTTAGTAATTATTAAATTTTCTTCGGTACAATTGACGTCACACAACGCGCGCTATAAAGAAGTGTCAATCAATCAGTCACGTGTCGATGTAATGATTGTTATCCGATTGGCAAACAATTGCCCAATATGGCCCGGCGTGCTCCTGTTTGCAAACAAGCAAACAAATGGAACAATACATTTGAACACTGCGATATTAAAGATCGCTTGCGGTTTTAATTGATGGGAACTTTGTGCGGCCGCACAGGACCGATTCGAACTGCGGGTGGTTCCTTATTGTTGCTCGAAAGGTGGCTTCACACTATGAATAAGATTCTCATATGAATTGTTTTGCAATATTAATTGTCCGATTTATTTTGTTATTAACGTTCACATTTTTTCATTTGTAGTACTTTGGCTTTAAGTGGATGTAGTTACCCACTAGCTTTTACATGTAACTGTACCTATCTGTATGTAACTGAGATAGTTTGTAAATAAAATAGTAAGTAGTTTTTAATTTTCCTAACTAAGAACAAAAATGCAAATCTTTTCTCTCTTTAGCATTAGTGCAGAAGATTAATTCGTACTATTTATAACACAATAATTTTAACAAAAAAAACTGACTTCAAATTGTTACTCTAAAACTATTGAACAGATTTTGTTGAAATTGAAATTTGACTAGACGGGAAGCACCAGCTTTCAAAAAAAAAGAATCATCAAAATCGGTTCTCCCAGTCAAAAGTTCTAAAGAAACAAACAAAAAAACTTACGCGTCGAATTGAGAACCTCCTCCTTTTTTGAAGTCGGTTAAAAAGAGGCTTTAACTGCCATATTTACTATAGAGTTAGCCTGTATTTATGCTTTGACGTCCGTCATATATTGTTGTAAACATTGTTAATAAATATAGCGGGACTTATCGCACATAGAAACTTTATTTATTTACCTCGACTTTCCGAGCGTGTTGCAACGGCCGTGGTCACATGGCATGGTAGGGTGTTGTAAACATATAATATATTACATAAAGTCAACATATTATAAGGATAATAATTATTATTTATTCGTAGGACAATAAGTACCAAAGACTCTATGTACGTTGAGATCTCAGATAAATAACGGAGCCTAAAGAATCACCAGGAGAAAAGTTACCTAAAGGTATTTTCTTAAAATAAAACGGACAAGTTCAGTTGACTTAGAGCTCGAAAAGATTTCGGCTCGAGATGAAATGAAAGCTATGTGAAAGAGGTATTTTCATTCCAATTTTTCTAAAACAATTAATATTTTCATATCAATTTCAATAAATAAATGTTGTGCAGTCTGACCTAGTGTCAGTTTGAAATACCGCGGGATGACGACATTTTTTTATGAAAAGCTTTAGGTCAATACCATTATTGAAACTATTGATAAAAAGGATTCATTTGTTACGAATTCTCTTTGCCGGTGTCGCGGTCCTCGTAAATCATGAAATGAAACCCTTCTAATTCTCCACACACAACGCAACAAAACACTGCTATTCACATTCACCTGATTGTTCGTTTCTAATATGATTTATATAGGACGGTTCGTATTCCGTTAACATAAAATCCAATACATTTTTTTAACTATGAATCCCATGATATGCTGAAATGGTCGAGTCGCCAATCTTTTGTCCCACGTTTTTATTGAATGTATGTACTTATAAGGTATTTATTATTTATTTATTAACACTCAGTTGCACAATAAATAAAACAAAAAATATTATAAGGAATGCACCTAGCGGCCTTATCGACACGTTATCTCTTCCAGGCACGTGCAATAAGTGCGAAACTTGGTGGGGAAGTGGTAGGTAATGGAAGCCATTTTTTTCCTTTAAGTCTTTTTAAGTTCGCTTTCAGGAGTTTAAATGTTATTTAAATTTTAATCACAATTTCTTCCTAACTTCTTAAACACGGAAATGTTAGAAGTACTTATAAATTGTAAGTAAGTCACTGCCATGTCTGTATATATGCGATAGTCTGTTTTTACCATCTTAATCATATAAGAATTAATTGTATTAAATTAATTCTGCATGGAATGTTAATAAAGCTCTATTATTACTATAATTATTATTATTATTATCAGGACTTCAGTATTTATATGTTTTTATTACCTATAAGAAAATTATAAATCTCATAGTGGAGAATTAAGGGACAATTCTAAAAAGCCTTCTGCACGATCAAAAATCAGTAACTTATATTTATATATGCATATGAGTGGCTTATTTGTTAATTGTATATTTTTAAAATATAATATACTCAGTAACAGAACACAAAAAAAAGCATTACCTGTTCAAGATAAATTCTGCTGGATTATGATAAAATTTACGTAGTATAGAAAAAGTGTAATGGAGAGTTTTTATTATCCTTGAAAAATCTTCAATTACATATATTGTAAAACTTGCAAATCCAATTTATTTATATATATATATTTTTTATTTTAAAAACCCTAGCTAAAACTGACATTTTGACTATCTTACTTTGACTACATCTAGTGCGTGGTGAGTGAGTGAAGTCCCGTGTCCACTAGCGGGGCATGGGGCAGATGCATTTCACATCTGTTTCACTGATCGATTTTTTCGTTAAGGGCAAGTAGGTGATCAGCCTTCTATGCCCTGCCAGATCAAGTTTTTTTTTTCTCCACCAGGAATCGAACCTAGGACCTCTCGGTTGTAACGCTTACGCGATTATCTCTAGCCCAAGGAGGCGGTCACATCTAGTGCGTAATAAGATGAAAATCATCGATAATGTATGCAGATCGTATGCGAAGCCACTAACGGTTCGCGACTTTTCGAGAACTCATCAATATTTGATCTGACATCTGAGTTGCAGATGTCGAAAATGCTTGACTCTATCAACCGACATCAAAAGAGGAGGTTCTCAATTTATGTTTTTTATTGTATCCTTGTTAGACGATTGTAAAGGCAATAACTATAAACAATTTAATGATTATTTTAATTTTATTTAAATGTTACACCAACAAAACAACACCAATACAACATATAGAGACACAAAATCAAAAAACAGGTGCGAACCATACAAAAAAAAATGTCAAATTAGAAATAATAACTATAAATTATTATTAACTAAATATTAATTCTTACACAAAGCAAGCTATTCGAGTTCTTATGCGAGCAAGAAACATTTTCTGAATCTACCGCGACCACTAGATAAGTACCTAATCGAAATCTGATTTTACTCTTTTGTTTTACATGTATATCAAAATTGATTGATCACATTTTAAAAATTTAACAATTACTGTAACAATTCTATAGGTATTTACCTCAATTTCAAAATCTAAACTTGAAAATATTCTTCCAGTGTTCCTGACACTAGACTCTTTCTGAGTTCATAGCATTTATTGCATAATATACCCACGAGAACACAGTATAACCGCCTCCATGGTACCTAAGTGGTTTACGTGTCTGCGTGATGCGCCGGAGATCCTGGGTTCGAATCCCGGGGGGTAGGCACAGAAGGCTGGCTAAAGAAAATGATTAGTGCAACAGATACAGAAATGTGTCAGCCCCATCCTCCACGAGAACAGTCCTGAGTAAAAGTTTGTCCTGTAGCACAAAAAATTAACATTCAATAAAATTTTATGGATACTTAAATATAACTAAGGTGTAAAAATATCACAATTGTTATATCAGCGAAAGTTTTTGCTCATTGAGACATGTTTCACCATTTATATAGCATCCAATACGGTGGCTAAAAATAATATTGCTTTTCGTGATAATATTTGAGAAGTCAAATATTTCAAAAAAAAACCGTCTTCAATGACAACAATAGTATAATATAATATATAGGTAATTACACACTATTTATTATTATTATTTATAAGGTACTAAAGTCTTTATTGGTTTTCAAAAAGAGCAGAATAACTTTTATAAAATGTATAAGGGAAAGCGAAAAAGTGTTAAAATCGATTCATTATAGTTGGCATAATCATAACATACAGTCAGTCCAAATATGCACCTCCTCCTTTTTTGAAGTGGTAAATGATACGGGAGCAGTATTCGTAGAAGGCACAAAAAGTACCGTAGAGGCCTGCGACGTACCTGCTTGCTGATTGATCGCCCTTAATTCTTACGAGATCTTTTTTTTTGCTTTATTTAAAATACGTGCCTAATAGCTATGAATTTTACTACTGTTAGTGGATTTTTAGGCTCTTATGAACGTGATTTCTGCGTTTATTAGTTTATTCGGAGAAGGTAACGGTTAACTTATGAAGATCAGAAGTTTCAGGTATGAACTTACATTTAATTTATTGTTAATTTATAACTGGGGAACTTGCGGATTTCATAGCGCTCAGCCATGTGTCATCAAATGGCATTCGTTTTATTATGATTTTTTTTCATTGTTCTGTTAACATGAATGAAATAAATTAAAATTCATTTTCAAGTTAAGATCTTTGTTAATGAATAACAAAGTCGGGTTAGTTACACCTTTATAACTAACCCGACCTTGACAGAAAAAACTAAGAACGAAGTGTAAGCTTTAATAAAAGCTTTTAATCACTGAGAATATATGTTAAGATATGTATAGAAATATTTACATAAACGATATCTAGTAATTAAATAACATAATTTTTATGAAATTTTATCAAAAAGATCTATCACATCTTAGCAAACCATTCAGCGATAAAAATGAATAGAATAAAAAATATTCGCCGAGACAGGATCGCTGCTTTTCTTTTGATATATCTGAGTCTTTTATGATTTATAGGTGAGCTACATGACAAAATGTTAAACACAATACTGGCTGCGTTGACCCAAAACTTGGATAACAATAATTTTAACAAAAAAAAACCTACTTCAAATTGTAACTCTAAAACTATTGAACAGATTTTGATGAAATTTAAATGTGTTCCACAAGGGAAGAACCAAATTTCAAAAAAAGGATCATCAAAATTAACCCAGTCGAAAGTTCAGACGTAACAAACATAAAAAAATACAGTTCAATTGAGAACCTCCTCCTTTTTTAAGTTGGTCAAAAATGTATCATGATCCTTTAAGTATTCGCTTAAATGAGAACCCTTGACACAGGATAGAATAGACTATATTTTGACTGTTTCAGTGTTCTGTGCCTTCAAGGACGGAATATCCTAACACCGTACTCTTTTATTGAATTATCTGTACGCATGACTGACTATTACAGTATTATAATCCCGTCCGTTAAAGTCAGTCCCTCATGTCTGAGGATCGTGGTCAGCCTCCATCGGTCTCAATTCTGTGCGTCTCTCACGAGCACGTAGAATTTAGAGGACGATGAGTCCTTCACTTGATCGGTCCATCTGGTTGGTATGTGTAATAATAAAATAAACATAACCATATTTAATAATATCGTGGGGAACTGCCTGCAATCAAAAATCAGAAGTGCGCAAGCGGCGGATTCAAATGGCAAGTTATCGATAAAGCAAAGTATACAAAATTAATATCACACGAATGAATCGACAATAGCGTAGAACAAAAGCTACAACAGCGCACTTATTGTGATAGCAGCCATAAGTTACGGCGCGTGCGCATCGTTACCGTATGAAAGGAGGCCGCCTCGGTACAGACTCTGCCATTTGCATATCTGATACCTTCTGGTAACTCTTGCCCAAGAGCAATCGCACGAGGGACCTTAAACTGCAAGTGAGATTCCTATTGCTCACAATATGCACGAAATATTTCCATGTATGACGGGATACTTTTTAAAAATTATAAATAAATATCTACCTATTCTAGGATCTCCGAGATTTATTTTAATACTTGAAGTGTCTTATTTGTATGGGATGTTGTATATATAATATTAAAAACAAAATTTGATTATATACGACAAGCTGTTTATGTTTACCTTGGCAGTTTCAATGATTTCGGCAATTTCGTTGAAACTGCTGACATCACGAATCTGCAACTTATACTTCGGTCTTCGAGACATCTGAAAGTGGTAATGCCAAACAGCCAATGTACATATTATAGATTTAAAAAAGTACAATGATTGTACAAAGAGTAAAAACAAAAAAAATTGGTATTTTAGACATAGTATATGTATGTAGAAAATGTTGGCGGTTGGCGCATAGGTGCACTTGCCTGCCTTCTGCGCCAAAAGTTCCTGGGTTCGATATTGTTCATTTATTTGTGTGATGAGCACGAATGTTTGTTGCCAAGTCTTGGCTGTTTATAAGCTTATATATATTTATTGTGGTACCCTCGTTGTTTCTGATTACCATACCACAAGTGCTTCAGCTACTTTGGGATCAGAGCAATGTACCTATGTGAGTTGTCCCAATTATTACTAATTACTAGTGAACCCTGCGAACTTTGTATCGCTTCAGAGTTCCGAAGTTCTAAACGTGTAACCTAAAATATCATTCCATAATAAATGTATGAGGAAACGAATTTTCTTCATAAAAACTTTTTCGTGAATTTTTCTTTATTAAAAGTTATTCCACTATTCTCGGATTAGCTTTGTTTTATATAGATATTTAACCGTATCAATAAGCTATAAAAATATTTATTACCCTTCAGCTTAAAACTTTCACAAAAAATCTATTGTTGAAACGATAGTAGAGAACCAATAGTGTAGGTACCTACCAACAAGTGTTAGAACCTATAGTTAGAACGAAATATGAACGAGAACATTTCAAGTTCAATAAAATCCCATACAAATTATAGCAATCACGATGTGTAAATTTTGTCGATAATGATTTCTAGCTCAAGGCTAACTATATAATGCATAGACATAGAAAATCAGTTTATTCATTGATCTGGATAGATCAGGCGTCACGTGGCGCCGCGTGACACATTAACATATATTTGAATTGATTGACAGCACTTACGGTGATTTTCCACACGGCCCTGCAGGTAGCTATAGCTCAATAATGACGTACTTAAATATCCATCAGCTAATGACCTGGCTTCAAAGACCAAGAAAACAAAATCTTTGAAACAAACAAACTTGTAATCTAAACATGATTAATGATACAGTTCGCAGAAATGGCCATTACCCACTGGGACACGGGAGGTTACAGATCCTTCCAACAATCAAGAAACAGGTACCTGTAACATTTTAATTGTAAGTAACATGTTGAGCAAGCAGCTGTTACTTTTTCATAAAATCTGAATTTAATTTAATCTATTTTCTCTGAAGATTGTCATACTCAAACATTATATTTTTATGTTTAACTCTATTTAAGTGAGCACAATAACGTTTAAGATTCCTGAAATAAAATTAGGTTATGTTAATTCCCAATGAGTTAATAATTTGATAAAAAACCAGCGAACAAAGTCACATTCTGCTTCTTAAAAAAAAGATAGACAGTAGCGATTGGAGGGTCAAATTTCCATCAGGATTCCACAAGTACATTATGACAGGTTGTCACATTTAGTCAGGTTTTGTGAGTGAGATCGGGGGCACTCTGAGTCTCAGTCGTCATGTTTAATTCATTGGAATTCGTTAGCGGTAGTTTTTCAGCGTCTCTGCTGCTTATAATGCGTATTTTGTCCCCCAGCAGACCTCACCAAAATGTTATGGACGCTGGTTAGGTTATTCGAAACAAACGAACTTTTTCTACTCACATACCTTGTTTACTTAAGCAATCACTCAAAATCCTAATCAAAATTTTAAAAGATAAAGTTACACGTAAAAATAATGTTAGTATAGTAATATATAATATAATATAAGGTAGTTTAGTCTTTGGAGCATTCCTTTGTTTACGTCAAATTATTCCTACGGAGTTAAATAAAGTTGTAGTTATTTTAATAAAGATGGCTATAACGTTCCAAAATTAAATCTTTAGTTAATTGGCTTCCACTAGATGATTATAAAATATCAGGTAAGTTCAAATGGCTTCAATCTCTGTTTGATTTTTCAATGGAATAAATATTATAGCGTTACTTATTTTTTAACCAACCTTCAAAAAAACCAAAAAGGAGGTTATCAATTCGACGTGTATTTTTTTTTTCATAATCTCCGGTAAGCCTTATCCTAATTTTAAGTTTTTTATTGATTAAAGCTTATCTATTTATGTGATAAAATGTTTATAAAATATTTATATATATTTATTGATACAATGTATGTCAAATAGAATTAATCGTTCCAATGGTTTATTATCCGTAATATTTAGTAAAAAGCTACATCGAAGCTGCCACGTGCGGAAACTTCCTCGCGCAAGTTTTTTACGACAAAACAACCCGGAAGTAATGTTTCAAGCGCATTACGCACAGATCATTAAGCTCTAGCTGAAAGGCCCTATATTTATAAACTAGTTGGTGGTTGCGACTCCGTCTACGTTGAATTCACAAAAAAATATATATATATATTGTTTTTAAAGTAACTTAATAAAGTAAAGTAGTAATGTTTGAGATAGAGGATTTTTTCAAATAAAAGTCTTAAATGAAGTGCTGAACATTAAACGTTTACTATGTTAAATTACGTCAAAATCCGTCCAGTAGTTGCATGATGCAACAGCATATAAAAATAAAATATTTATTTTAGAATGGTTTAAGAATATAGTACCTAGCTGTCTCTATGCTTAGAACACGTAAACTTAAAACAGTCGACAGATTTGAATTGGTTACTGTATTATTAGCTAGCTGTGCCACACGGTTTTACCCGCGTTAACTGCGTCATAACATGATGTTATATAGCCTAAAAGCTTTTACCTCTAAAAATTACGAAACTTTCATATAACTTCTAATCCCCCTTTGAACTCCTTACAACCCTTTTTCGCATTAAAAAAAGCCTATGTCTGCCTAATTTCATTTATTTCGGTTCAGTAGTTATAGCATGAAACCGCGACAGATAGACAGAGTTACTTTCGCATTTATAATATTAGTAAGGAATGTATATATGCATTCACACTGCTCTACGATTTACGATGCGTTAGACTTTAGAGGGTCGTTGGCTATAGTTATTATAATGACAGCGGAAATTAATGTCGTCATTATTTTATGACATCTTCATTCGACGCTCGGTGAATTGGTCATGGCGGCCCTCTGAGTAGAGGGACCGGGAAATACGCGTGACTGCTCTCGTCAAAATGATGTTTTTATTTTCCTACAATACCGTACCCTACCATGACCGTGTTATGAACGTATTAAGAACGAAAAGCAACACGATACGATCTTCTATGCCCACTAAAACGTATTAAATAATTCTCGCTGACAATTATATTGACGCTCCATGCATGGTAAGCGACGGTGCTGTTCGGTGACGTAACGGTCTATAGGACATAGTCTCTTACTTTTCCATACAAAGAATATTTTTTGCCTGACACATTTCTATTACGCTCATAGTAATTCGTAAGTATAATACGTTATAGTGGGCAAAGTGACTCTGAGTGACGCAGTCCTTAAAATGTCTAGCTATATTGCACAATAGACAGAATCAGAAGATATTTAATTAATTTTGCAAAATTCAAAATATTTATGAACCTATGTTAAAATATATAACTTTACTAATGGTATTTATTCTAGTAAAAATATTAAAATAAGTAGAGTTTGAATTTGTAGTATTTGAATAGTTAAAAACCGTATCACATTTAAATTTGTCCGTTTTTCTAAGCTCTTTAAACTAGATTTCTTTAATCTTTGAATGAATAAATAGGTACATAATCGAGGACTTAACATCCACGATATGCTATGAATGTCAAAGTCTTTTTATTAGATTTATATTTTATTTATTTCTTGCTACGCAAAGTAAATTTCGCGGTCATAAGAGCTTAAGTCACTATTTGAGAATTTGGAGATTATCAGGAATGATCAAACAAGAAATAAATGTATGCTTCAGATAGAATTATGGCGCATTCACACGAAGTCGTGCTGGGCGAGATTACGACCACTTAGGAGAATTAGTCGTGATCACTACCTAGTGTGAACTGGTAGTCGTGGTAGTGGGAGTCGTCAACGACCGGTCGTAGACACGACCGGCTTAGTCGTGAAACATCTGCCGACGGTGAAGGTTCTCGAGTATATACTTACCCGTATTTTTTCGATTTTTGTGCGAGTTTCAATAATGTGCGAGTTTAATAATTAAATACACATACATTTTATACATCATACATTTCATATACATTTTATATTTCATTTTATTTTTATATAATTTTTAATAGTCGGACACCCATCGCCTACGACCTACGTTATCGAAATGTTAGCTCCGTGTGAATCGGTGCTCCTTTCGTGATTATGCAGTCGTGAGACATGTGCAGAATGAGTAGTATTCTCGCCCAGTTCGCGACTCCGTGTGAACGCGCCATTACTACAAATAATATCAATAATTCGATTTTACATAATGTTTTGAACTTTGTTTTAGCTCTCTTGAAAAATTCAAAATTTTGACTAAGTCCTTATGACCGTGCATCAAAGATCAAAAGTAAAGTAACAAAGAAATAAATTAGAAAATACCAATATGATAAGATCGCCATCTGTTGTGTGTGTAATATAAGTATAAAATATTATGTTTCTTTGAACGTGTACTTAATCACAAAAAATTGTTTAAGCGCCACCTATCTTAAAAATTTCACATTACAATGACATTTAACATATAACGCAATTTATTATTAAAACGACATCTCTTGTAAGTGTTTTTTACTTCAACAACAAATACAAAAGTATCCTACAATAACGTACCTAACTAGGTGCATAAGACAGGTTCATAACTATGTAGAATATTAGGATAACAAAACGTATCAAAAGTTTATTCCTATTTAAAATTTCTTCATAAAGTACCCATAAAATTTCTTAAATATTCTCGCTATATCTTCTATATTTTTGTTGAATTCTGCGAGATGGCGCTGAAGCAGTTGTAATTTCTTGTTATTAGCACAAAATACATAATAGTACAAGTATTTTTAGGCACAACGAGGGTATAACCCTCAACTTCGATATTATTATTATTCTTAATTACTCAGTAGGTAGTAGATTTAGTAAGTATCTAATTATGTATTTCTGTTTGTGGTTCACAATCCTAAAAAATTATAAATTTTATATAATACTTACTTTGTTTGAAAATGTTTTCGAAATATTTTAGTTTTTTATTCAATTTATTCTCATAATATTTGAACCAAAAGTTGTGAATATTACCTACTATAATCAATCTAATTTGTGATGACATTCAAACCTTTTTGGTGTGAATATTCGTGGAACTCTAATAATTTATGTGTTCTCAGACGTGAAAATTTGGCGGGAATTCACAAAGGGAAAATACTTGAACGATTGCTAGTTAACCCTGGAATGTGTTTTGGTGGTAATTAATGCTCGGTAACGTTGATGAGCACAAAGGTGTGATATCGGCTACTATGGCAACGGATACCTGTTACTGTCCATTGTAATTGCCGATGCCAACTCGATTTCTATAGATTATATCGAAAACACTCAGTAAAATGATGTGTAATTGTGGTTCAAGCGTTATACGATCTCGGTGGTCCGGTTCTTTATTTGAAATCGTGATTTACATCGAGTGACGTGACGTGTGGTGTCAAGACGATCACGTCAAGCTGATGTGCTGCGTGCTAGCGGCGCTGCTCGAGCGGTGCTTCCTGGCTGTAGAGCGCGCGCTGCGTCGGGCAGCTGGGCGCTCGCATGAGCGTGTCGGTACGCTCGGTGGTGGTGGAGGCACCTCAACCCACACCCAAGGGACCTTACACGTTTGCTAGCCAGCCCCGCGCACTATACCATAATGCAAAACTGCGTAGAAACCCTTCCTGGTAAGTAAGATAATTATAACGACTATTTTACTTCATATATAAGATAACTACTGAGCAACCCTATAAAATATTATAGAAATTTCAGGTAATCATGTTTATTTTTTAAGTGACAGTAGCTACGTAATTCTACAAATAACATATCCAGATTATTAGAACTGAATTTACACTTTTTCAACTTATATTTGACGAGACTTAAAAACCCACTCCAATAATATAAAACCCAAGTTAAAGTTTACTATTGTAGGCAATAATTTGAATGAATACCTTACCTAGTTTCACGGCGCCAGGCGATATCAATAGTAGCAGATTGTTTTCATTGATAACGTGATCGCATGCTATCACATCAATAACTGCCTTTGCTTTTTAATTATTATTTCCTAATAAAAAGTACCATCTATACAAAATTTAATACAAAACCTTATGCTTTGTAACTGTTGACGTATGGACAGGACAACATTTTCATTGTTATCATTTATGTGGGTTCTTGCTAATGAACTCTCACAATTTATATGTATACACTTTATACAATATAAGCTATCCAACTTAATAGTGTTTTACGACCAAAAAATAAAAATACGTTTGATTTAATTCTTTTAGTATGAAACATAATTTTTTTAAGCATAAATTTCTTCAACTCCAGTGACTTTACCATCATTGCTATATACAATATAGGTTATATAACTCAAAAAGAGTCCAGTTTTCCATCGGTAAAAGTATTTTGAAAATCGAAACACTAGTTTTTGAGTTTTCCTTACAAAAATATTTACAAATACATACAATAATAGCACCGTTATCATAGTTGTCGTGTTGCAAGAAACTGTCAAGAGATAGCGCTAATTGCACATGAAACGCGCTATCAATGTCTATCATGCCAACATAATAAGTAATTTCAATATCATACCATGGTGTGATTGGTTCCTAAGACGTAAGCAATTTTACTTAAAAAAAGTAAAATACAATTTTTGGACGGTCTGATGTTCTTCAGATCTATTAATTCATGACTCACGTTTCTACATGTCACTTTTAATTTTTAGAGTGACAAGCAGAGTGTCCGAAAAAAGTGTGCTTATTTCGATAAAACTGTTTTCACAAGAGGGATTTATCAATTCGACCTGTATTTTTTTCTGTTTCTAAATAGTATTGTACGGTTCCCCGGTCACTGGATGCTTTTTAAATATTTCAAAATGAAATATTAAAATTAATTTTAAATAAAACCGACCTCAAAACGCACTGAAAAATAAAAAATAAATTTTGTATTATAAATGAACTTACTATAAATAAAAGACGTAAATAGTGTTGATAAATAAAATTTATGTTAAATTCAACAAGGGCATAAAACTTATATTGTTTTTTGAAAAGCGGTGGAAAATATATAAGGTCGGCGAAAATTTTCTTCTTTAGGTTTTATTTTTTTATTTTAAATTAGTTTATTATTTTGCTTTTTGTTTTTTTTTCTTGTGCAATAAAGTGTTAATAAATAAATAAGTTAATCGTTTTGATATTATATCGAAAGACTCGTCTTTACCCTTAAGGTTTTTTTCCTCTTCAATAGCATGTAAACAAATATTTCTCTATTCTACTTCAATTATGGCATTAAATTTTTTCTCTGCTAATGTCATCCAGAAACTTGGTATATTTTCTTAACTAATAACAAATATGTGAGTAACGTTGGGATATAACTAAGGAATGATGGAATCTACGTGAATCGCGAATCCCCTTTCTGCCGTGTCACGCGTAGTCCTAAGATTAAAATCACTTTCGTTTTTATTGTTAATCCTTGAAGTCGCGTGGTGAGTGGCCAGCATGTTATATCGCATTAAGTAACGTCGCTTAAAGGGGTCGGCACGCTACCATTGTTGTACTAACCGATGACCGATGGTACTAAACGACGGTCTACTGTTATAGTTTGTAAATTGGATATTTATTTCTAAATTTCTATCATATTCTATCAATTATACTGATTTTTGTATACCTACTATTCTGTCGGTTTCGACGATTCAATTGAAAACTGGACAGAATTGCCTTGAATTTTACTTTTAAACTTATTTTTATAATTTAAAAAGATACAAAAGAAATAAATTACTTTTTACTTTTATTCTTTTTTAAAAGAAGATTTATGTTTTAGATACAGATAATGACATACAGTAGAAACTCGATTATCCGGCCCTCAGTTATACGGATTCGTGATTATCCGGACGCTACCGGGACCCATAAAATACCTTTGCTCCTCATCGGAAAATCAAAAAAACTCAGATGTTTTAAAAATATCAGAGTGCCCTTAATTTATAAAAATAAAAAAAAAGCGCATGGTTGAACTCTGAAATATCATTGACTGGTATGACAACACTTTTATCCCTGAAGTAAAAAAAAAACAAAACGAAATTGGCAAGCAAGGTAATGTACTACTTTTACTGGATAATGCGCCAACCCATCCTTCGGCTGAATTGTTAGAGAGAGAAAATGGAAAGTTTAAAGTAAAATTTTTGCCTCCTGTTGTCTGTTGATGAAGATGATGTAGAAGTCGTTTTATCATTTTTTAAGGGAATCAATTTAAAGGAGTGTTGTTACATGGTTGCAGATGCGTGGGATTTGATTGAAAGGAAAACTTTAAACAAGTTTTTATTAAACTTATTTTATTTCACAAAACCCGCTTTTCTTCATACATTCGATTATCCGGACTTTCGACTATCCGAATCCCTAACGACAACAATTAGTCCGGTTAATCGAGTTTCCACTGTATTTTTATTTTAGGTAAGACACAAAAGATAAATTGACTACGGGCCTTCGATTGTCTGGTACGTTATAGCAGGTCGTTTCTAAGCTCCTACACCGAATCTTCGAAAGCTTTCTAGTAAATCTGAAGTCTTCTTTTGACGTCAACGGCAAAATACATTCATATAACATATATCAAATTAGTAGCCCTTAAAAGAACCATTTAGATATTGCGTGAAAGATAAGTTAAATTTAAATATGGCTTGTGCGAAGGTCACTTTCACCTTAAGTCTTCGATTTTCGGGTGTTACTTAAAAAGCCTTATTTCTTATAAAATTCTTAGCCAGCATAATTAATAATAATTAACCTTAAACATTTTTCTCTTTGTAAATTAATATTTTACGTCCAAATAATAAACTTATAAAAAAACAGTAGTAGTATAAGTATAGTGAAGTCCCGTGTTCCCCAGTGCGGTATGGGGTAGATGCGTTTCACATCTGTTTCACTGATAGATATTTAGGTAGGTGTATTATGGTGGTGATTACAAATAGCTGATCAGCCTTCTATGCCCTGCCAGACCGAGTTCTTTTTTATCTCCACCGGGAATCGAATCCAGGACCTTCCGGTTGTAACGCTTACGCGTTACCACTAGACCAAGAAAGCTGTCTATGAAAAAACATAGGTATACCACAAAAGGTCGTCCAAATTATTCTAAAGCGTATGAACATCACATCTGCCTCCTTCCTTATTAAAGTTGTTTAACTTAAACCCATGTCTTAAATGCACTGTTATTTTCTTGCTGGGGTACAATTATTGTTGTTGAAAAAAAATCACGTCAAATTGATAACCTCCTTTTTGATTTTTTTTGAACGTCGGTAAACACGAGACAACAATGACCATGATCGAAGTATACAAGTATGAAAACTATTGTGGCTAATATTAGGTTAGTATCTACCTACTCATTACGATTTAATTTTGAATGGGGATATTTAAATGATATGCGAATTATAATTATTTCTAACGTACTAAATAGGTGATCGTTTAGAACCACTTTTGTTTAACAACTTTAACTAGCTTTATAAACTTTCATTTCTTTTCAACGACATTAAAGACTTCTCTAATTCTTCTGAGCGCTTGCGCGATAACATGTGTCGCAGTGGATTGAAAGGTCGTAACTGCCCTGATGTAAATAACCAGCGGGCAGCCTTCACTGGCGATCGGCCCGTGTCCGCCGCCACCCGCGAGTTGTGTGTCAAAGTTCCTCTCAAAAGCAGCATATGATGCCCCCAGTCGACATTCAGGGCGATGAGTCAAGTTTTACCGTTATCGAGTCGGCAGCGCGGGACGAGCAGTCAATGATAGCGCGGCACGTTAATGTGGTGAGGCCGTTAGCTCGCGATGAGCCGATTCCGAGCAGCATGCTTGACAGCAAATTCTCGCAGGCTCTCGATATAAAACTGCGACGGTTGAAGTCACGTGAAAGCCGGACTCCACCAGAGAGACCTCGGTTTGTTACGACAGTGCGGAGTGGAGAGTTCTTGCCGCCACCGCCGCCCTTAGCCAATCTTCTTCGCCTAACACCCGCGCCGCTCTACTCGTACTCAAGCAGGCCACATCCGCTCGCGACTCGTCACAAGAGAGCTACAGCAGCAAGACAGTTTGTTTATTTTTATTCTGCACTATTACTTTGTTAAAATAATCTTTATGAAAATTGCATCGTTTCAGAATTGTTTAGTATCGATTACAATGTATACTACTGACACAGATACATGCTTTCTCGTCATAAATACGCCGATAAGCTCGTCATTACTAGCAAATAATATTTTAAAAAACTACAAAACTATTGTAGTTATTATTATTATTAAAAATTGAGTGTCCTTTTATAAAGTTAAATAAATTTATACACATTTTTCTACTACCATGTTAATACAGGGAAAAAGGTAAAGAGGTGTCAAGTGCTATGTGGTTATGTTAGGTATGGGAAATAAATACCGAAGCGGGTGAGGTGGGTGGTCAGGCGGTCAGTGCCCCACTCCCTCTAAGTCTGGGGAAACGAGGTCAATCACCTCCACCCTTATCTTGCTTACAAGTTTAGTAACTTGCCCACAGCTTTCCATATTATGACCTCATAGCACACCTAACCTTCCTCTAGAATCTTTGGCTAATTAAGGCCGGCTCCTCACTATAATGCCGTTCACAGTTCGTTCTCGGTCCAATCTTTGGCAAATTCGAATAAACGCGGTCCTAATAACAATTAATGTAGGTTCTCTTTCTTTTTTGACATCGACTGCAAAAACCAAAACCAAAAGTATTATTTTCCTAATGTTTTATATCCTGGCAAGATCATCTCGAAATACTTAGTAAATAGTTTGATGTTTGTTCGAGGATGAAGGATGATAGATGATGGATGGAGAAAAAAACCAAAGACAAATAGCCCATAACACACTTGACAAGCTTATATACGGACCAATATTATTGCTAAGGCAAGCAATGTGTATTTTATGTTACCTTCAAATTGAAGGCTTGAATGATAACATGTTGCTTTAAATATTAAAGTCAGCTAGCCTATTGCAAATTATACGTAATATAATTTTGTTTGCAGTGGGAGCATGGTCACGGGGGCTACGGGTGCTACGAGTGGACAGTACAGTAATGTAATGCATGACAAACGTGTAGTGCGCGGGAGTACTTTTGCAGCGCACCCACATGCAGGTGTTAGTATGAACTTTTAATTGCATATTTAAAAGGAATATATATACTATATGTGAAATGGAAAATATGTTTACGAATTTGCCGCGCCATTAAAAATACAAGGCACACACTCACACACACTCACACTCTAGGTCTGAGTTCTATTCAGAGAACCGGGTGTTAAACCATGTTCGTAATGAACTACAATAAATAACTATAATAACAACTAAAATACTATAATATTATAAATTAACTATACTTAAGTACATAGACCTTTTAACGTGCATCAGCTCGGCGTTGCAGAAATCTTAAGTTACAAATCTGTCGTATTTTTACTTTTATTAATTAAAATCGTGTATTTTAGACCCGCGAAATGATTTCTGAAATATACGTTATATAAATAAATTTTAATATTAATTAATTAATAATTTTTGCGAAAACTTAGGGGTAATGTTTAATGTACCTTTACTACTTTATTGTAAGATAAGTGGAGAAAATAATATTTTTCAGGGAGATGGACAAGAAAGTGCGGCGGCACGGGCGGCGAGAACACGACGACGCGCGCTTGCGAGGCGGGCGGCGCTGGCACGGTTGCGTCCAGGCACGCCGCCTCCAGCACCTGGCCGACGACACCATCCAATACAAACAGAACGATATCTTGAGGAAGTAAGTGCTTAAAGTTAGTTTTAAGAAACACCTAATAAATACCCCCACGAAAAGAGACCCAGCAATTAATAGGGCTATAAAATTCCTACGCCCAAACCATTGAGAGGAATTGGTGTCCAATATCACTGTCGTTCTATTCATACTAACATTTAGTATATTAACATCTTAATTTGAATTGTTACTAACCCAACAAATAATACCTTTTTGTATTATTTACTGTGTGAAACTCGTTTTTATAGTTTTTGGGAGAAATTTTACTAACCTGACGGGCAACGAATATAATATGTGAGTAAAAAATATTATAATGTTATATTCTCAGCTATTTGACAAAGGCGTGGAGGTAGAGGCGGGCGTCCAGACGGACTTGTTCAAGGACCGGCCCGCCACACCTTGCTATGTACCCGCGATCACCGGGGCACACGCTGCCACGCAGATATATCCCGGAGACGTAAGAAATTTCTTAAACTTTTACATTCATATTTGTATAATAAATATTTTTATTTGTTATATATTTTTATTATAACTTAAATGATTACATTCTATATTTATTTATTGTGCTTTTATATTATAGTATTATAATATTGAACAACGTTTCAGCTGTTCGACTTTGACTTGGAAGTACAAGGGATTATTGAGGTGCTTGTTGGTAAGACAGTTCAACAGGCATTGGGTGAAGTGGCACAAGAAGAGGAGCTTGAGACCTTGCGTGAACAACAACGGCGCTACCGTGAGTTGCGTGATGCTGAACTCGCAGAGCGGCAGCGATTGGCTGCAACTGATGTTCGGTTGCAGCATGAGAAAGAAAGGCGCGTGGCGGAAGCACGAGCGGCAGCGATTTCGGCAAGGGAAGCGCGCCAGCGTGTGGCAGCGGCTACGCTTGTGCAAGGATATGTCGCAGAGCTTCTACCGTCTGTATTGGCTGGCTTGCGTGACGCTGGATACCTCGTGCGACGCCTACATAGAGGTATGCCGCATTCATTATCATACTAAAATTATCATAATACTGATCTTATAGGATCGACATTAACGAATACTTTATTTTGTATTTAAATAATTATATAAATCTTATAATGATAGAATGTTAATTAAAGCGGTATTCGTCACTACTCCAAATATATCGCATAAATATTGTACACCTTTTAAATGTAAACTATTTTGAGATAAACAATATACTTTATGATTGCTTTCTACCATCTTTCACTAGAATAACAAAAATTCTATTCGTACAGGCGTAGAAGAAGAATTTATGCCATGGTTAATAGAAGAAGTGTCAAAAGAAATTGAATCCATTATAACAAGTCGTGATGTTATAACTGGTAAGTTAATTTATATTCATTTTTAAATACTTTAACTTATAATTTTCAAGTCACAGTAACAAATAAAGTACAATTCTCAATTCTCAATACCGATGACAGTCTCCCCAAGTATACGTAATAAGTAATTTTCTTGAAATTAAAATACATTAACTTTATATTTTTATCTTTATAATTAAATAAAGTAACAGTAGTTAAACGTACATGTCCACAACTAGATTGACACTTTTCGTGTAGCGAAACACTATTGAAAATGCCGATAGGAAACTCAGTCGAGGTACAATTTACAGAAATAGTGCGTGAAGTGACAGAGGCACGTGCGTATCTTTATGCCGCAGCGGGAGAGGGTGAGGCCCAGCATGAGACACCACCCGACTCCTTGACGCCGCCAGACCTCGCACCTGAGGAAGAGGACGGTAATCTCTACATGCATCTCTAAAATAATTTTACTTATTAAAATAATATTATTACCACCTCCGTATTTAAGTAGGTAGTTAAATTGTGCGTCGGAATGAGCATTCTGCCCGTTTTCCCGTATTCTAAAAAGCCCTTGCGCAAAAATTTACTCGCATCGAAGCTCTTTGGTTGAAGTTTTCTTAGACTAAATGTAACTCTAAATGCCACCTGTCGCCAGGGCACGTGCAGCCCTCACCCGCTGCACTTTCAATGTGGTCATTAGATCGACCCTCGCGTAGCGAATAGCCCCTGTTGTTATTGTATGTGCCACCGCCAATCGCGACACTTGTTGTGCGAGACATATTATTCTTAAATTGTAATCTAATGGAAAAAAATAGATGAAATACAAAGAATATCTCTGCAATATTTTTCTCGTATAAACCTTCTTAACAATACCGTAAACATTTATCATGCTATACTTGGCATGCATTCGAATAAATAAGTGATGACCGTCACTTTGTACGCATAAAATTAAGTTAAAACATGCACTTTCTAAGGTTCCATTTATGTTATCGGTAATTTATTTCATACCTATATCAAGTATATAATGGAACAGTCGAATCTTCGATTAATCAATGAACTCCCAATTCGTAAAATTGAGAGTATTTAGAGAAAATTATAAAAGACTTAATAAAAATGCTGTTTTGTAGTTGAGAGGGTTCTTCCATGTGTAACATCCAGCAAGTGTCGCGGTCGATTTGGATAAATTCGCTGCACGCCGTGATGGTAACAATATAACCGCTGCGGCCCCACACGTGCACACGAGTAGTTTAATACTAATTCTACTTGACGCTTATGCGACAATAGCGAATTATGATCGCTATTAGAGATAGCCGCGAATCGTAATGCTTTATTTAATAATAATTTAATCAAGCAATTGAAACATTTACTGAACACGTGGGATAGAGATTAACGATTCAAAGCTAGGTATCTATTATTAAATGTTTTAAGTACATAATAAACAACGCTCTGTATAATAAATAACTGCCTACGTAGCTAATTTAACTTACAATTACCGTGCCTTCGATTCCCGGGGAAACAAGTCTAATGTGTCTGCTAGTTACTCCATAGTCCAGTAAACATTACGAGATATAGTGTTACAGCCTACGAATAATAATATGTATTGAAACGTAACTCTCACACAGATAGCGCTTCAAAAATGAACCCACCAACGCGTACAACAAGGTCAATACGTTTTGGTCATGTCAAGGCGATTTGACCAATCCACTGGTCACGTCAAGGCGATGTGACCAAACACGAGAGACCAAAAATGTACCTAGGGACATATTTGCGTGGTGCCATTTTTGAGTTCGATTTTCACTTCTATACATATTATTATTCGTAGGTTACAGCATTTATTATCAGGTTTTTATTGAAAACCTAAAAGAAAATTTGTTGGTATTCTATTTTAAAACTTACAATATTAAGATTTTACATATGGATCAACAAAAAGCCCTTAAAGCCTTAGTTAACTGTTATGGAGCCGCGGTTTTGATCAATCTGTTGATAAGATAAGGAATGTATTGAATGGGGCAAACTCATGGGGCTGAGTGGGATGAATGCTGCGGATTACTGGCACGTGCTGCACAATCACTTGCCACATACTATTACGTGCTTACACTTGACAGGTAGCATATGTGTTACGTAATGAAAATTAACATTGGAGATATCTACCAAAAGTTTGTTTCCTATAATAAAACAATATTATATCCTACAAAAACAGGCATAAATATAAAATTAATTACCTACTTTGAAGATTAAAAATGAGTTTACTCACTGAAATGAATAAATGATTATATTAGATATTGCTTTGTCTCAATTGATTATGTAAAATAATTCAAACATTTGTTAGTCCTTATTAGCTCTTAAATGTTATCAGGGCCGTCTTTAACCTATTGGAGGCCCTGGGCATATTAGGATAATGGGGCCCCTATGACTTTGACAGAACACTATTTTGTTAGAATAGACAAAGAAAGTAGATAAACAAGGTTAAAAAAAATTTAATTAACAATCACATGAAACGAATAGCTAAATGTAATAGAGTCCACAAAAGTAACTCTTTTAGCATTTACAATTAGTGCTTAAAAATCTATGTTATTTGAAGAGGAACTCTTCTAGATTTCAGATGGGCAAAATCGTTAATCACTTCTTCAAAATCAATGTTTTTTAACACATCAGATTCTATGGACATCAGCGACAAACTGGTTAATCTCTCTTGAAGACTTCTTAATTCATTTTTAATTCTTTTTAATTTGGAGAAGGAGCGTTCCCCACTGCAGTTAGTTACCATTATGCTTAAGAAGATTCTCAATGCGATTTCTACATTTGGAAATGTGTCTTCAATTTTGTTTTTTTTCAAAAATTGATATATTTTTAATATATAATCCTCATTTTCACTGTTAAAAAATTTCAAGTATTCTGTTAAATGCAAACTTTCTATTTCTAACTCTTTCTCATTAACATCTTCATAATAAAATTCTGCAAATTCTTTGCAACTTTGTCTCAACTCTTCAGAATTTAGAGTTTTCAAGCGAAAAAATAAATCAAAACGTTTACTGATATTCTTATACGAACTTAATCGCTGTTTTAAATGAACGCTAAGAAAGGTTTCTATTTTAAATTTCTCTCTTCCATTCAGTTGGACTGACGGCGCGGAGCCATCAAAAAAACTCTGGCGAGAACTTCTGCGTTTTGTTCTTTGAGATAGGTCCTTGTAGGCAGATTCCGGGTTTCTTTCTTTGGCAGACGATTCGAAGTAATCAAATTTATCCCTGAAGTTAATAATAAAACCATCAAGTGAAGTAAACATATTATTTGCAACGTCCAATGTTATTGTTTCTTTCTGAAGATAATTATTTATTTTGTCTATTCTTTCCAATATACAGTTCCAAATTTCCGTTAAATGGTTAATTCAAACTTGGAGGTTCATACTTCGCTTCGTTCGCTCAATTTTAATGGAGCGAGTCACACTGATGAGTGTACTACTGATGATTTTTCTTTAAAATGTGTATGTGCTTAGTATACCATTATACAATTTAAATTAATCTAAGCATGCTGAAGTCGGAAAGCCTAATTTTTGGGCGAGAGTAGAATAGCTTCACGCATGTATAAGCTAGTAATTTCGTATTGTAGTCAGTAATTTAGGTTCGATTTCTTCGAACTAATATAAGTTTTTTGGTAATAAATCTTAATTATCGTTTGGTGATCTGACAGGATCTAGGTACTTTGTATTTGATCTGAGGGGGCCCCTATCGATCGCGGGGCCCTGGGCACTTGCCCAAAGTGCCCACTGGGAAAGAGGGGTCTGAATGTTATACAATAATATATTTTACTAACTTAACCTATCTTTATAGAAGGATTTATCAAAGAGCCTAGCTTCCTTCTTGTTGAATCAATTTTTATAATTATCCCAGTAGTAGTAGTAGACGTTGTAGTTACTTTTTTTTTCATTACAAACGAAAATACAAGTTTTCTAGAACATATATTATCTACTCCAATTGATTAAATTTACTACACTAAACTGATATTGATATGTCATATAAAATAAAATCTTTGAAAATAAATTGAAAAATGTAAGTTCACTGGCAACATTGATATATTATAGCGGAAATAATGAAGTTTCTTGTGATTTTTGTGTCATCCTTCCGCGCCCTACGCGCCCACTGTTTGTGCAGCTGCATCACTCAACCCGCGCCTCATCACAAAGCTATTATATTGTAAAGAGCTTAATGTTACAATTTAAGAGTAAATTAAAATAATATTAAGAGCTTAATACACGGACACCAATGGGTCGTAGCACTTTCGAATTTACCAACCACGCATAAAAATCCACACTTAGTTTTTTTGTTTCAGGTTTAAATGAAGATCCACCCCAGTGATTATCAAATGTGCCGTATAAGTTAACACTCTCAGAAACTTAAGTGCCTTTGAATATTGGACACAATTTTTTAGTTATTAGAAATTGTATTTGCAAGAAAAATCATGGTCAAGAAGAGGTAATAAGTTTAGTTAGTCTTTTGACGAGAGAACTACAATTTAGTAGTCAGTAGAAAGTTTTTTTATATTGAAATACCAAATAATTTTATAAACGTATAATTGAATTCCTTAACGCTAGCCCGATTTTTATGAATTTGGGTGAAAAATGTAGTTGGAACATGAAAAAATAATAATATCTTTATTCTAATTCTACTCAAATAAAATCGGTTTCAACTAATATTATAATTTTATCAGTAACAACCAACTTTTTAATGCTTCAATTGGCAGCGTAGTATTCGATTCCACGTAACCAAGTGTTGCTCGTAGACAACCTACGCCTCGTAGCAATATATATCGTAGCGCTAAATCCATTCTTGACCAACTTGCTTATAAAATTAAAGGCGATAAGAAGGCAAAGTATTTACAAGATGCCAATGCAATTTTAAACTAGTAAATGACTAGCAAGTAGAAAAATTATTTGTATATGTCAGATTTTTAATGTTTTCTATTGTGTTGTAAAGATAGGTAATCCAAATGTTTCCAGTTATTGAAATATATCCGTAAAATATATAATAATAATATTGTAAAAATATATTTAAATAAACTCGGCGAATTTTTAACTGTTTTAATTAACTAACACATAGGTAAACATATATGTTTAGGTTCAGATATCCTAGGTTCTCAGAAATAATACCGTATTTTTTACAGTAATTAAACTTCTTTTTTGAAAAAATAACTAATTTTATATTGTTTTGTTTTTTTTGAATAATATTTTACTGAATGTTAATGAAAATAAACTAATTTTTAAAAAAATTAGGTACCTATTTCATTAAAAATAAACGAAATATGAAATAAAATCTCATTTATATATTAAATCTATGCTTAAAAATTTAATTGGCTATCGATATATGGCTGTTATTAAGACGAGAAGCGGGCAAGCCATTAGGCGCACACGGTTGTGGTATAGGCGAGGGACGGACCGCGGTGCTAATTCAATAACAATTGTTTAATCGCGGAGAGATTTGCGGAGGGTGTTCCGCTGATTTGTCAGCCCTCCGCCCTCTGGCTTCGCGAGATATATACCGAGTGCGTGCGCGCCGCCGGTCATTATGTCCTCATCAATCTCATCTACGCCATGCCTGGAGTGGTGACAAGGCGCGGTGTAAGATGTGGCAGCTCCTCCAACTGCTTTTCCGTGGATGTTCTGGCACAAGAACTCGCTACTATCCCTAACGCCACACAGGATACGGTGAGTCACTTGAGTTATCATTTTGTTTAATTTAAAAAATAATATATTTTTTTCTTCATAAATAATTTATAAATCAAGTCATCTATATGGATTTGCGCTGAACGCAATAAATGTATTATTTATTCATAATTATCTAGGCATTTAGTATTTTTTTTTAAACGTTTAAATCTAGAAATTGGACAAAAGACTACGGACTAGTCTTGTCTTTCATTCCTATCTTTTACTGTTTAATTTTATGCTGTGTTGTAAGTAGAATAAATGTGTTTCATCGACTTAGGTTTCTTATAAAAAGTGAAAAAGCTTGAATGTGGAATCCAGGTGTATGTAGAGACGGAAGATGGTGTGCTACGCTGTGGCGGGGCGGTCGGTGCCGCGGCGAGAACGGTAATACTGGCCGCTCTCGCAGCGTCACCACCTGCTGCTACGTTGCTATTGGAACTGTGTGCTTCAACTTCAAGTGGCTCCTCAAATGATGCCATGTTAAGGGTACGACTGGCGGCCGATGCACCCCCACACGCTGACCTCACCCTGTGGTTCGAGGAGACTACCCTAGCACTCCTTGATATGCCTTTCCTCACGCTTCGAAATATTACTGGTAATTGAGTGCTCATATGAGCACGAACTACTTTAGTTAAATTTCTTACAGGTGTAGAAATATACCTATCTGCCTCTTGCAAAATGGGTTATTCATAGGATTTCACTTTATTTACACGTCATTCCATGCGCGTGGTAAAAATTGTATTCTGATAATATTTCAGCTTTACATACCAGAACAGATTTCCGGAAGTAGATATTATGTTCAGTAGATTTTGTAAAAGAAAAAGTAGATATAAAATATATTTACACCAAACGTTTTCGTAAGGGTAGATAAAATTGGTATGCAAAAAAATATCTTATTTTAAAAGGTGTACACTTACGTCACTTTTCTATACTAATACTAATCCTTGCATTGACATAATAATTATGTAGGCAGCTACATAATGTACCTAGGTACTATTAAGTATGTAAAATGCTGAATTTCATTAATTTCACAAAGTAATAATGACCAAAACAAATTTTAAGTATCTAGTCTAGATATACTTATAAAAAACTATTCAATGTTTTTCAGGTAAAAGAAACTACACATGCCACGAATGCGGGATCGAATTTGACAATCCAAACCCTTTGAAAGTACATTTGTTTCTAAAATGTCAACAGTATGATGCAAAAACGTTCTGGAGAAAGTGTGTGGACATATTGAGGGGCGGGTCACTCGCAGCGACTCTATCAACAGCCGTGACGCTTTCTGGAGCGGTACCATGGGGCTGGCGTGGCGGGGACGTTGAAACCTTAGCTGCTGCGTGGGGACGCGTGGGACGCGGCCATGTATGCGTGTATTGCGGCAAGTTATATTCGCGCAAGTATGGCCTCAAGATCCACATCCGAACTCACACTGGCTACAAGCCTTTACGCTGTCGACACTGCGCACGTCCCTTTGGTGATCCAAGCAACCTGAACAAGCATTTACGGCTCCACGCCGCCGCTGATACTGCTTCAACCTCTCCACCCCACGCTTGTACAATTTGCGGAAAAGCTCTAGCTCGACGAAGAGACCTACAGAGACATATGCGCATGCACCATGCCATATCACCTGAATCTGACACGAGGACTTCGGAATAATTCGTTTTATTGTATACCTACTATAATATCGTGATCCTAGTTTAAGTATTTAAAATGTAAATCTGTGACAATCGTTTAAATACGAATAATTACTGTTGTACATAAATAAAGATATTTTTATAACCTTTTGTGCCACTGTGATATTATGTATTTTAATGAAATAAAAGGTGGAGATTTGTAATAGAACTCTTGTGAATGGTTGGAAAATTATGCAAACTAAAGTACATATACTTTAATTATTCTGGTGTTGTGTGCAGGAGCCCAACAAATGTGAAAAACTACCTTGTACTAATTAATTTCAGCCTGCAGGATGAAATTACGCTCGTTTGGCTTCACCCTTAAAGTAGAGAAAATAAAACATGCTTATGGATTTTAGGTATTTATTGTTTATAGCCTAGAAAGCGTTAGTGGTGCGCCACCTTCGCAGCGATCCTCTTGTCCCTCTCCTCGGCGATGGTGAGACGGATACCCTTGCCACGTGGCAACGAGATGTACGCCTTTGTGCCTTTGCCAATTATAAACACGTTGTTCATCCTGTAATGTGCAACATACATATTAATACTAATGTCCAATTCAAAGTTGTTACAAGTAAAAAAAAAACAATTTATCAAATCATGGAACCATAAAGTCAATACAAATAATATAATCGACATATAGGATGTAGATTGTAGAGGGTAATCTCTGGATCTACTGAATCGATTCTTAAAATAATTTAATTGATAGTAGGAATCTAGGCTTTTTCAGGGTGACATTAAGGCCATGTGGAAAAAGTCACTCGTATTTAATATTGACCAAGAAATTGAAGATATTAAAATGCCAATCTTAATCTCTTATTATTCTTATATCATGGGTCAGGTGTAAACTTGAATTAGGACAACGTAAAATTGTTTTTTGTGATGAAATCGTAATAAAATTACATAATATAAATGACTTTAATTTGAAAATGATCACTTTACAATTAAGTGGAAGTAAAAAAGGTAAAACTTGTCAAAGCATGTGGGATTCATTCATCATGAATCTATAAATACTGACCTAGTGGCGAAGGTGTGTCCTATTGAGTCCTTGATGTGAACAATGTCAAAGGATCCAGGGTGTCGTTCACGGGACACAATTGTGCCCACTCGCCCCAAATTTCTTCCGCCTGTGATCATACAAAGATTGCCAGACTCAAACTTAATATAGTCCATAATTTTGGTAGTGGCAATGTCCAGTTGGATGGAGTCATTTACTTTGATTAATGGATCAGGGTAGCGGATGGTGCGTCCATCATGTGTCACAATGTATGGCACTCCCTTAGGCCCTGTGCCTGTTTGCTTCACCTTGCACAGCTTGTACTAGAACACAATGTCTACATTATTATAAAATAAAATAAGCCTATATTCTAGTTGTTATTACATGTTATACTAATTACTAACTTTATTATTGTAGAGGAGGCCTTTGATGAAAGACAGGTTATTTAACCTGCATCAAAGCCTCAAAGGCCTCCTCTACAGAGTTCATTAATCTGTCCCATGGCACTGGATATTACAGCTATTTAATGTTAAATTTAATTTAACTATTTGCTTGTATGTACAGTCGAGATAATAAATATTTTGTCTCCTTTTAGTCAACTAGTAGTTTCAATTTTTGCAATAACTGGCTAATCGACTAACAGTGACCAGTCAATCAATAGAAAAAGATGCAGTAAAGTCTGTCAATGGGAAAACCCAGCAATTATAACTGATTCCGAACATATCAATGAACTATTGTATTAAATTATTGGCTTAATTATGTCGACATTTTGTATAATGTATTTTCTTACAGAATTAAAATAAACTGTAGTTGTTACGAGAATATCCAACATTCCCATCAACCACAATCATAAATGTATATATTCATCATCATCATATATTTGATTGGAACTCTTATGAAGTTTTTTCGACAATAAAAAGGTTTCATGTTGACATGAAACTAGATATAAGAGGTGTATACTATTTTGACTCTCATTATCTTTAGTAGAATTTTAAATGCACTTGTCTACTTACTACTTTGGTTTCAAAAGGTACTAAGAGTCTGACTTTATAAAGGAATGAATTTAATAACTGAAGGTTTCCAAACCCCGACTGTACATATTATGTACTATAGTCTATACTCTATACTAAATAAATATGAAAAACTATTTACAAATTAACACTGATATTTTGAGTAATATTTACAACTGTTATAGGTACATTAGTTTATTTTATTTTAAAAAATCTTCACCAACAAGATAGCACCATTATAGCATAAAAAACAGTGACAAAAACTTTGTTACAGGCTCAAACCAAATGCAAAAATAAACAACGTGCAAACAAAGATAAATAGCATAATTTATGTGATGTGCATTCTAAAAATGATAATTTATCTATATTTGTCTGTGGTTACAGAACTTTGTTTAACAATGATACACTCCTAATTAATTTTACAGATTAACTGTTTATGATTATGGTTAATAACAATATTTACCTTGGCTTCTTCAGGAGTGATTCTATGGATGGTAAAACGTCCCTTCACATCATATATCAATCTAAATAGCTCATTTGTCTTTTCAATTGAAATCACATCTGAAACATACAATACAATAATTTAAATTTAATCCCACTTAAACATGATATCAATAATGTAAGTTATGTGATTTTAAAATAATTAAAGCATATATTTATTCTAACTTTTCCAAAATTATAAAACAGCTTAGCATAGATATTTATATAAAGTATTATCTAAAATCTAAATATTCATGAAAGCAAGTAATGTAGGTTATATATTCAAATATAATAATTATAATGATTCGTAAACAATAGCTTTTTTAAATAATTTATTACCCATAAATCCAGCAGGGTAAGTGGGATCAGTGCGCACTTTACCGTCCACCTTGATGAGGCGCTGCTTCACGATCTTTAACACCTCGTTGCCGGTGAGTGCATACTTGAGACGGTTTCGCAAGAAGATCACCAACGGCAGGCACTCACGTAGCTTGTGAGGGCCGGTCGATGGTCGCGGAGCATACACGCCGCCAAGCTTGTCCAACATCCATGCTTTGGGAGCATTTAACCGCTTTAAGTGTTTCTTCGGTCCTCGAGCCTGTACACAACCAAAACGTTAACACCATGTAGTCTGGCACACTTGCTCTATACAATGATTTTGGCCCGCTATTTATCATCATACTTGTCAACTAATAACCAAAAGCACTTTTAGGGGAATTAGCAGAATGATAACAAAGTGTATTTTTAAGCAAATTTACACACAGACAATTAAAAATAAATTATTCGTAACTATCTCAGATAAATTTAAAATGAAAACGGAAAGTAACCATTTATTATTATGGAAGTTTGAGATGGATAAAATTGGATATATTTCACTGTATTCAAAGAGACTTACCATGTTGGACACAAATTTTAACAAGAAAGAGTTTTTTTAGTTTAACGTCACTCTTCAATTACTGTCACTGTCAAATAGATTGTAGATACTCCATCAGTATTGGCATTTTCTTTACAATTTCACAGAACACTGAGAACAGGAAGCATTGATAAAATTACATGAAAATTATTAGAATATTATACTATGTACTTCTTAAGTCACAGATTAGTTAGTACTAAGTAGTATGTTCTAGTGATAGCGTTCGATTTTAGAGGCATGCAATTTTCAAGCATTTTTAAATTGTTGCAAGAGACGTTTGGATCGAGGCAGTTCTTAATATCCGTCTATTTATTAATAAATAATAATTAATTGTAATTCGGGTGCATTTATTTGAGAATCGTCATATCTATAAATTAAAATGTACAATCTTCTAAAAAGCTTTACATAAGACCATTATTTATAAGGAGATCCCTATGAATATTATTGAGTATAGCGGCGTGTCTTTCATACTTGTAGTGTCGTCTCATGTTTGGCCATACGAAGCGTTAGGCGACCAGTTCGGTGGTGACTTTGGCTCCTTCACGTCGGGGTCACCATTTATAGCATGGTGCGATGTTACTCTTAGTATCATTAACTATCTGACTCCCTATTATTTCATGATGTCGTAGTGTGGCTTCCAAATAATAGATCTAAACACTGCTGATTATTTGGTGCAGATAATAGTTACATCATAATAGTAAATACACTGATAATTAGAATTTAGTTATTGATATTCAAAACTATGTCGATGAGTCGGAGAGGACTGATGGAATGAATCTGGTTATTCTATGACGCGGCTTCTTCTCGAATTCTCAAGATTTTTTGAATATTCGAATTATTCTTTTCACATGGCGCGCAGCAAGGAGTTACATGAGAAAGAAGACCGCACGCAATTCGCCACAGGAGTTTGTTAGGGCTAATGACAGGCATGGGCGCCGGCAGAAATAATTTCCAAGTGGTGCAGATTTTAGTTTTCTTACAATCTTCGCCGTATATGATTGTTAATAAAAAATTGAAATTTTAGTCGCAAACATCTAAAGCCCGGTTTATGTTATGTTCGAGACATTTACAAATTTCTGACAATTATGAATTTATTTTAAGGTACGGCTTCTTAATTCAATAATTCCTGTTGATCCCGAGATTCCCAAGGGGAGCAAGTGCACCCCCGGCGCCTACGATGACAGGCTTTAAGCATCGGCTGTGTTGAATTTTTTCTCTCATAGAAATCTGTTGACAACAGACTACTTACTTTTAATATGTACTAGGTATTAATTGAGGTTCATATCAGTTTGTAGTTTGAACTAGTTTGTACTCTGTAGACTCAGGACTGTGAACTGTGAAGTGTGCTGACTGCTGTGTGAGTTAAGAGTTTACTGTTAAGTGATAAGTCATTACTAAATTTACTAATTACTAATTAGTAATTACTATCGAGTATCTTATCCTGTATCGACATCATGTTTGTCGTAAAATAACCTCACAATTTGGGAAAATATTTACGTAATAGTGTAAAGCATTTTTATAAAGGAACTTTAATACATCATGAAAGAAACGTTTCATTAATCAGAAAACAAAAAGTAACCTAAAAGTTAAAGTTTCTGTATCTTGGACGTCTTTAGGTACCTGTGTTTTTAAATGTCTTCAGATGAAAGTTTTTTGTGGACTAGTGCCTCAAATAGTGATGGTGATGATCACAGTATGTAAGTGTTTTGGGTCAGAAGATACCCTTATGTGCGCTATGGCGGCGGGACTTAGAAAAGTTTCGGACGAAAATTTTTTTTTTATAATTTGCGGTTTTTTGACCCGCCACGAGGTAGTCCTCACTAAGTACGTCATCTTCGGTCCCATGGCCCATGTCCCTAAACCCCACCGTTTCCGAGATATAGCCGTTCTTCTATTACGTATGATCTTCAAAAAACCGCAAATTATAAAAAAAAAATTTTCGTCCGAAATTTTTCTAAGTCCCGCCGCCATAGCGCACATAAGGGTATAGTCCAACCGTGTTTTGAGTTTCACGATTTTCAGCAAAAATGCTATTTAATTACGAATGTAATGCGCTTATAAGTTATAACCACCGAAAACTTTTCCACCTTCGATATAACATGATGTAGATTGCTGAACATAGTTGATTACATCTTTCAGAAAGTAACACCCAACCATTTGCAGTCTAAATTGATGTCTTAAAAATTATTATTATTTAGCAATAATATAAGTATGTATAATTTTTATGACAATAATACCTAAACTGTTAAATTACTTTTTCAGGGCATATGAAATGAAAACAGAACTAAAAGATGGCAATGTTAAGAAAAAAATCAAAAATAAAATTATTAAAGATGAAGATTTAAATAAAAAAAGTATTAAAGAGGAACCATTTAGTGATGTAGACACAAAAATGGTTAAATATGAACATGATAAATCACCTAATATTAATTATGAAGATCATAGTGATAGTTACTTAAACTTGAGGGTCAAGGAAGAACAATTGTCTTGTTTTGATGACTCTGATATGCAAACAAAAAAGAAAAAGAAGAAAAAAAAGAGAAAACATTCAATTACTGAATCTGAACATATTGATGAGAGCTCCCCAGATCTAAGTTACAGTCAAAATGAAGATTTATCTGATAATGTAACTATAGAAGATAAAATTACAATAGAAGAAACAGTTATTACAAAATCATATACTAATGGTGGTAATCTAACATCTGCATCTGAAGATGGTTATCATGTCAAAAAGAAAAAGAAGCATAAGTCTTCTGTTGGAGACTGTTATAAAACTGAAATTGCTGATGATAATATTAATGACAGTAACATGGAATGTGTAGAAGAAAACAAACTTATTGACAAAAGTTATTTTGATAATAGTAGTAATGATGAAGTAAAAATTTCTGAAGTAATTAAGGGAAATCAAAACTTTTCAAAAGAATCAGACAGAATACACTTTGAAGAAGATATAAGTGATGTAGATTTAAATAAAAGTCATGTAAATACTGAAGTGACTAATGAAGATGCAAGAATAAATCAAAAAAAAGTACGACACTATGTAAAGAAAAATACAAATCTAAAACCACTTTCATGTAAAACTAAATCGGATTCCATTATCACAGATAATGATGATGTTTGGCTGCTTAAATGCCCCCATGATATTGATATTATGCAATTTAAAGATTTAACTTTAAGCATAAGTAATAAAAGAAAGTTAAAAATAGATGGAAAAGTATTTGAGCAAATAGTAGAAAACTATGATCAGAGATTACCAATATTGACATTTAATAATCAAAATAAACCCATAATTAAAACCTTAAAATCAAATGGATGTATTACTTTAAGAAATAAAATACCAAAAATACATATTTCTAACAATGAAATAAATGTAAATGATCAAACTAATTTTATACCATTGCCAGACACCAAATGTCGCCATCCTCTATTTGGAGTATGTTACAAAAAGTTGATCAAAGTACCATCACATATTGCTAAACGTTTGCACACAGATAAAGAAACTACAGCAGCTGAACTAAACCATATTAAAGAAAAGAAAAAGAAACACAAAAAAGATGAAAAATATCTGGAACGCTGTGTTGAGTTACAAGATCATATAAAAGTGGAAAAAAATTCTTCTAACAAGAAAATGAAAAAGAGAAAACTCAGTTCTGGTACTAGCAGTCCAATCAAAGCCAAAAGAGTGAAATATGATCCGGATTCAGTTCAGACTTGGGACTCAGAAAAAGCAATAGAAGAAAACCTTTTCAACTTTT
The DNA here is from genome assembly GCA_912999735.1 of Aporia crataegi. Classification (NCBI taxonomy): domain Eukaryota; kingdom Metazoa; phylum Arthropoda; class Insecta; order Lepidoptera; family Pieridae; genus Aporia; species Aporia crataegi. The sequence goes on from OU538742.1 coordinate 4,338,792, forward strand.
AAAATATATTTTAGTTATTTCAACTGATGTAAAGTACATATGGGTACTTTTATATCCATTATTATCAATATTGTATCAAGCCGAATGGTATATTAAAATAATATACTCATATACATTGTGAAAACCTGAAAATAAGCTATATTAATCTGTATCATAAATGACACTGGCTGCTGCTCACAATTATTTTAAGTATAATATGTACTTTTATTATATGACAATATTATGTATATTATCTAATTATTTGACTTCAAATCATTTCGATTTTAAATCAATGAAAAATACTTGTTTATTTAGCCCTTACTCATGCATGCTTCAGGACTTGATTATGATGGACTCTGACAAAAACTAGGTACTGAATGGGTTGTAATTAAGTTAACATTTCTTAATAGCTAAAGAGGTATCAATTTGTAGGTATTTAAATCAACATAACATTTCTTAAACAAAGATAAAAAAGCTTCAATATTAAAGTTTCATTGATTTGTTAACACAATAACACTTAATTTATATTATAGGTATAAGTGGACCCCGCGAACTTCGTATCGCTTCAGAGTGCCAAATAATAACGTGTCACCTAAAATGTCATTCCATAGAAAATGTATGAGGAAATGAATTTGCATTAAATAATATTGCGACTATAAATTAAGATTTAAGCTATCCTATCTTTCAAGTTGGATTAAACTGCACACGGTGTGCAAATTCGATTAAGGGAATCGGTTAAGGAGTCCATCGCGAACAAACAACGTGACACGTAATTTATATAATACATAACCAGCTGACCCGGCAAACGTTGTTTTGCCATATTAATTTTTTGAGTGGGCTACCCTTATCACTTAGGGGTATGAAAAATAGATAGTAGCCGATTCTCAGACCTACTGAATATGCATATAAAATTTGGTAAAAATCAGTAAAGCCGTTTCGGAGGAGTAAGGTAACTAACATTGTGACACGAGAATTTTATATATAAGAAGAATTGTACACCACAAAAATATTACAAAACATTGTATTAATTTACAACATAAACAAATATTAAGTTTTTCTAAAAATATAATACTAATAATTATATTATATACAAAAAACACATTTGCAATTACACAATCATACAACATCATGTCATTTTTTTAAATATTTTGTAAATTGCGAAAAATCCTGGTGTCCTCTTATTTAGTTTGTAGTTTTTATTTCATTAAAATAATCTATAACATGAGCTTTACCTAAAAAATAGACTATGACAATATGACTATTTTAAACCTCGATGCAAAACGAGGGGTTTCATTTGCCTAGACATGTGGCCTCGTTGCTACTAAATGAATCAACTGATTATGATGCGGTTTTTTTTTGTTTAAAATTATATTTTTTTTATCGGATAGGAGGCTCATTTACGAGAAGCAATCCGGCGCCCATGGACACCCTCAACGCCTGTTGAGCCACGGGTGCGCTGCCGACCTTTTAAAAAGAGGTACGCTCTTTTCTTGAAGGTTCCTAAGTCGTAATGGTTCGGAAATACATCGGAAGACAGCTAGTTCCAGTATCGGTGCGCGGCAAAAAATGCCTTGGGGTACAAAACGCTCGTTTATCTATTGGTAAACTGTTTTAAAGTCAGTTCCGAAGATTATTTCGCCGAGGGGATCAGTTTTTTTTTAAGGAGTACTGATTAAATCAAAATCATGTTTTTTACGACCTCATATTCACTGAAAATGTTTTTTATAGAAATCTGCGGAGATCTGTTGATAAATTATTTTTACCATCTGATGTGAGTAGAGGTTTGCACCGGAGAATTACCGGTGATTAACCGGAAAAACTAATCGATTGAAATAATCAAATATTAACGATTAAGCTCCGGTGATCGTAATAAACCCTATTTTAAATTCTAGAAATAAAAAACATGAATGAATATACTTTTTATTAATTATCTTAAAGCTACTTCGTGTACACAATCTACAAATAATTATAAATTACACATTATAATTTAATTTGCTTCTTTCGAATGAGATTTATGATTTCGGTCAGTAACTCAAACCGCTCTTTTTCATTTATATGATTCACAACATTTTCGACAACGAGTCACATACTTAATAAAATAATAACCGAAGAAATATTATGTTGCGTCATGATGCTGTTGACATGTTGTGTATTCTGAATCAAAATGAGCATTTATTGTCTCTGTAAATGTAAACCATGTTTGCTATATTTTTATTAATGAATAATAGTGTGCTTTGGCCTTTGATTACAATATTATATATATTTAAGATAGTTTAGGAGTTAATGGTTGTAGTTTATAAAACTCCTTAACTTGCAGAGAAAGGTCGAGAAAGTAATGAAGAGTTTAGAATGTGGAATGTATATATTATATTCTCTAAAATACAAGTATTTGTACAAAAATCTTAATTTAAACTTAGCACTATGGTTAACACGAGTGAAGCGTAGGCGTAGCCAATCACGTCCATGTATAACTCTTCCTCGTGGCTTCGCTCTCGTGGAAATTTCAGGATACAAAGTAGCTTGTACTTATATTTTCAGATCATATACTATTACATGTGTGCTAATATTCATCCAAATTCGTTGAGGTGTTATTGGGCAATCAATTCACCGGTGAATCACCGGAGCTTGCCCACTAACCGGTGAATTCAATCGGTTGTCATTTCGCTCCGGTGCAAACCACTAATTCTGTGGTGCCGATCATAGACTACATAGATATCTACCCTGATAGGTCATATAAAATTATTTGTAACCCAATGCTGTGGTGCAATTTACAACAGCTAAGGTTTTTTATTACATGGAAAGAAAAAAATATGCTTATTATTTTATTATGTAATAAAATTGCATAACTTGCGCAAAAAGACTAATCCTTATCGAAAGAAGGTAAAAAAGTTTGTAAGGTCATTCCAAGGAGGTAGTTGTCAAATAATTTATAAACTGAGAGGGAAATATAAGTTAATTTGCATTGTGCGGTCATTAATATTTTTTTAAATGCTTACGATATTAGAGAAATGAGCTTATTTATTTTACCATTTTAAATATTTCTTTTTAAAGATACCTAAGTACATAAAGATTTACATCGACGACCGCACCGACGATGACAATAATTAATCAAGTGAGTATGATAAAAACTTTCGGTTAGTTACAATAATTTATTTGTAATAATTAGTTTATTATTATGATGAGATATGATCATTTTAATTACGTGCCTACTTTATTATGGTTTATAAAATTAGACGCTTGAAAATTTATAACATATTTTTTTTTAATTGTACTTATTAGTTCCTATAAAGTTTACAATTAACAACCTTGAAGCCAAAATAAATAAAGAATAAATCACTAAAAACAAATCTTTTTTCACTCCTCTCGTTTTAAAAATTTTGTTCTTATTAAAATTAAATAAATTAATAAACTTATCTAAATAAATACATATAAATAAATAATAATAAAAGAATCACACAAAATTTAGCTTCAATTGTAAAGATTCACTAGATTTTTTTACTATCTAAATTAATATTGAGTTAAGCAATACAAATATTTCTCCATGGTGAAGCAAGTATAAAAAAAAATGCAGAAATGTTTTTTATTTATTTATTTAAGGTCGTCTTATAACAACAAGGTTCTTGAGGACCACAATGTATTAAACATTTATTAAATTAAGTTATACATAGCTATAGCTTTTATAGATTGAAGTGTCTGAATACAATCATCCTTACTTAAACAATATTAAATTATCATGAAGTTTAAATAGATTTCTTTCATATTGATAATACATACTAAAATGTAGCACAGTAAGATCTAGTCCGCATTTACACTTATTTGGGTTACTTATAGTTATTAAGTGGATAAGTCATAAGTGTTAAATTAGTATGAACTATATAGTCTTGTAATGACGATTTGATCTCTGCTACATGAAAAGATTTCGGTCCTAAAGGACCAAAAATAAATTTTCGATTATGAGATAGTTTACTTGTATTATTTGTCTTCCATTTAGTGTCACAACTTATTACAAAAATGTTTGTTTTGTAGCCTACCCAAATATTGAGGCAATATTCAAAATGGTTGTTTTTTAAAAAGTTTTAAAAGCATATGTGATAAAAGCTAAATCTACTTCAATAGCGCCGGTAGTTGAAATAAAATGTAGTAAAGAAACCCATAAGTCCTAGTAGTTCATAGGGCAGACATAAATGCATTAAGTAGTTAGTACTAACTAGAGAAAGTGTGCAGCAATAATTATACTATACTACTGCTGTATTAGTGATATAGTAGCTAGCTACATACACATATTCTCAATAAAACTTAAATGCTTTAACTTTCATTTCTCTGTTAATGGATTTTTTTATCGATTTCCATTGTGATTGCCCTGTTGATGTACTTATAATATTAAATTATAAAACTAGCACTCATTTATCAGTGTTCTATGGAATATGGTGGTACATGTATGTTCTTAAATACTTTTAATGATGTTTATATGTTGTTTAACTAAGACATATGGGTATTTCAAGGTAATAGAAATTATTTGTAAACATTTATAGAAGTTCTTAATAATTAATGATGAAACACTATACTAAAATATTGATACATAGGATAGTGATTTTTATATACATACTTAACTACTTAAGCTTAAAACATTATAAGCATCTCCATGGCCAAGTGGTTTACATGTTTGTGTTGTGCTGGAACCCGGAGGTTCTGGCTTTGAATTCCAGGGAAACAAAATGTTTCAGTTGGGCAGGCACAGAAGGTACCTATTTACTTGCCTGTAAAGAAAATGATCAGTGAAATAGATGCAGATGTGTTTACCGCTTGTCCCATAAACTAAGGGTGCCAAACGATACGAATACGCACTCGATTAATCATATTAAGTAAGGTAGGAACAGAGAATGCAAAGTACATTTGTTCGGTCATTGTGGAGGCTGGTAGGTAGATTATTTACTTCCACTAGCCAACCCTCTTTTTCTGTATTTGCGCTCCTCCCTCAAACGAGTCTACCGTTAGATCGTCTGTAGTGAAGGTCCTGTCCTCCAGACGTCCTGGAGTGTACCGTCATAATTCTTTGAACTTCATTGTCCATGACAATTGTGGTGCTATGCATCAGCCAAGGGAACCAGTGTGCTGCATATATTTGCAGTGCAGTGGATATATTTCTATTTGCCAGTGCCTTTCAGTGGCCGACATTCGTAATATATTATATTTATCATGTTTTAATTACAAAAATATACAAAGTCCAGTACAAAATCGAACAACATTCTTAGGAAGTCTGTATCTGTTCATTAGCATAAGTCGATAGCGATAGTGATTACTTATCTTCGCACGATTAACGATGTTTATAGTTTGTTATCAATGTTCAGAAGCAAAATAGAAATCAGATCATGTCTTAAAAACTTTCCTGACTTAATTGTACAGTTTTAAGTTCTTTATTTCACATAACGAAAAGAGACGAAATTAAACAAACGTAGTAGGTTGTAGGCTTGTTGTAGGTACCATTATTGTCTACCATTTCATATTTTCCCTAAAATAAAAGTGTCAATTGGCATTTTTCTTGTGAGTTTACAATAAAAATATATCAAAATAGTCTAGGTCAGGGGTCGGCAACCTTATCAGGCCTATGCGCTCATTATCGAATGCTTAGTTGGAGAAGGGCGCATGGATGGTTAATGAAAATAAAAATGTATCACAAATAAAAAGAGAATATTTTTTATTACATTAAAAACATGATCATTATATGAAGAAAATGTTTAATAAAGGAAGTAAAAATTTTAATGCGATATATGACATTGCATTTCTTCCGACAACTTAATGAAATCTGGCTCATAATTTGAAGTACCTGTCCTCATACAGTTGTCTAAATTTAGGTCGGTCATTCTGCTTCTATATTTTGATTTCAGGTGTTTCATGGTGGAAAAATGCTCTCGCATGCGTATGTCGATGCACAGCTGCTAAAAGTTGTCATCCCTGACGTAAGATTTAAGAGTCAAATCGGTCTTCATTGTTAATATTTCCAGCTCTAGTTCTTCGTCGTTTTCTATATGAAAATAGTTTTTGATATTTTCCGAAACAATAATTATATCACGTTCCGCAAAAGGGTTAATAAAGAATTCTAGAATAGGTTCCAGATTTTTAAATTGATTAAAACGGGAATTAAATTCGTTCAAAAGTGTATCTAAATGAGACAAACAATGTGTGGTATTAATCTTTTTCATGCACATTCATGTGATCTAAAATTTTCTTTAAATTTGGAAAATGAGTAATGGAATGCTTCTGTAAATGGGATTTCCATAATGTCAGTTTGGCTTTAAATGCGCTTACCGATCCAACCATTTTCGCAACATGACGATTTTTACCTTGTATTTCAAGGTTCAGTTCATTTAGTTTTACTGTTATATCAGTGAGAAACCCCAAATCTGCAAGCCATGAGGGATCAGTCAACTGTGGGTACTCTTCGTTTCTCGATTCCAAGAACAGTTTAATTTCGTTTATCAAACTGAAAAAGCGTACAAGCACTTTTCCTCTACTCAACCACCGAACTTCTGTATGTAAGAGTAAGTCGGCGTACTCAGCATCTTCGTCTTGCAATAGCTGCCGAAACAAACGGTGTTGCATAGACGCAGCCCTGATAGAATTCTAACTTTTATTAAACTTAAACTATCTTTAATACAGTTTTCATAACATGTTCAAAACGCAGAGTTTTGGCACACAACGCCTCTTGATGAATGATGCAGTGGTAATGAGCGAATCTAGGAAACTCATCATTTGCCATACACAGCGCAACGAAGCCATTTTTATTACCTACCATTGCAGACGCACCATCAGTTATTATAGATGCTAACTTTTTAAATGGTAATTGACTTCCACTTGCAAAGCTTATGAATGCATCATAAATGTCTTTACCTTGAGTTCAACCTTTCAGCGGTAACAATTTCAAAAACTCTTCTTTTGTGGTAAAATCGTTAAATATCATTTTAATAATAACACATAATTGTGTAGTGTCGGAAATGTCAGTAGACTCGTCGAGCTGAAGAGAAAAGAACTTGCACTTGTCAATATCATTTTCTAACTCCGATTTCATGTCAGTAGCGATAATTTCTATTCTCCTTGACACTGTTCTGGATGACAATGGTATCGCTTCAATCGCAGCAATAACTTCATTTTTATTTTTGAAGTTCTGAAAGACTGAACCAGCTGCTGTTAAAAATGCTTCTTTTATTAGTTCGCCGTCTACGAAAGGCTTTTTCTTCTTAGCCAATAAATGAGATACTTTATAGATGCAACAGTAGCACTTTTGGAAACAAAACTACCTAAACTCGTACGAAACAAACGGCTGAAGTTCGAGGTTTTTTGTGTTTGTACATAAGTAACATAATAAAATAAGCTATTATTGAATAGTTTTTGGCTATTTTGACGAGACGCCAGCGGGCGCAGTCAAAAGAAGTCGCGGGCGCACGGGCGCCACGTTGCCGATCCCTGGTCTAGGTATATCTAATTATACCTAACCGTATAATATAAATTTTATATTATAAAATATCATTTAACTAAGGACCTTTTTGACTCCTATAGATAGGTATATTATGAAACTAACCTTATGTTTTCGTTTGTGGTTCAAATGGATATCTTGTTACTATGAAGGCAATGGTCTAATACAAAGGGTGTACCTACGCTCTAGTGAGTGCTTTGTGTCCAACTTGGAAGGTGGAAACAATGCAAGCGTAAGATGAGCTATGGTTATAAAGAGGAGGACGCGCGCCGGGCGCGAGCATATCAGCAGTGGCAGTTGTGTTTTGCAGGCGGGTGATATGGAGCTCCGGCCAGACGACACGGCTGAAGCCGTGCGTCGCCTTGAGTTACAGCATGCTGAGCACAAGGACGCAACGCTTTATCGGTGCGTACAAAGCTTTTAGTAGGAAACATTTGTATCGAAATGTCATGGGACTTAGAAAACTTATCGCCCGGAAATCGAACATGCAATTCAAATTCGAAGTTGAATACGGATTCGATCCGAATGTTTTTCAAAAGTTTTTTTTTTGAAATCAATGGCTACTCGAAACTGGGTATAATTTTCACAATAAATCTTCATTGCAGGTTTGAAAAAGGCTCATGCATACACTTCACCCCCGGTCCTACTCTCATGGGACGCAAAGTCTACTTGTACACCAACTACGTAATTACCGATCAGTGTAAGTATGTATTCAAAGCTATCTTGCAATTTTAAATTTGGATTTAAAAGATCTGTTATAAATTAGATATCTTCCACGATTACGTCTATATACGTCATACAAATGAAGTAGATTGAAAATAAAGTTGCTTCAGAGGTTCTATTCATTGATTTATGATTTTGTAGGTGGGGAGAAAGGAGAGCAGTTCGCGTTTGATCGCAAGCAATATTACTGCTTAGAATGGGTTCGCGCGGGCGACACCGATGAGCTCGAGCAATTGGGCTGCGGCCTGCTCGTCACCGACACTGATGCCTATTGCGAGATACGCCTCGAACGGGCTGGCTCATTCCACTATTACTTCGTGTATGATACACCGTTAGTATATTAAAAATGTTTTAATTTTTTCTTGTATTTCCGTGTATTTTTAACTATAAACAGATCTATTGTGACCGGTCCGTATCAGCTGAAACCCAATTTGCCTTTTATATAATGCATGTATGCCTTTTTTGCATATAACCGCAACTTTGTTCATTAATTGTTTAAATGAAATATTTTTTAAATATGCTTTTTTCTCCTTATTTCTAGACGTAGCTACTTTCAAATAACAATATTCCTATAGGTAAGATTATGTATCTCTTTGGGAATAAAATAATCTTTAACCTCAAGTTATGTGGCAGAGAATCTCGCGTTGGGCCCCAGGGCTCTGGTTGGTTCGCGGTGAGTCCGACTCTAAATGCTGGCGGGTGCTTGCTTCCCTTGGATTCTCTCATGTGTCAGACTGTGCTGTCTAAATGTCTCGGTCCAATAACTCGCTGGGAGCGCACGTTGCAGGTGGCCCATGAAACTGGCTATAACATGATACATCTTACGCCTATCCAGGTAGGATTATGGATACAAAAGCTTTTCATAAAAAAACAATTACATATAACCAAATAAGGGCTGTTGTTGAGAAACAATTCTTAGAAAAATAGTATTTTTTTTTTGGGAAACTCTAAGGCCTTAAAATTAAAAGCCGATATTGGTTATATATTCGATAATAATTTCCGTTCTAAATTATTACATTTGGAAAAGGTGTATCGAACTTCTAGGATAATAAATTGACATGGCACAGACACTTTTGAGTCTCTTTTATTTAACAGATGAGTATGAAGTAGGTAGATGACCAGCTTTTTGTGGCTTCCAATCCTTTTCTCCCAGAATTGAAGCCTTCCACGCAACACGTGCATTTAATATCAGACCCATAAACTTTGCTGCGACAACGGTCGATGTAAGATATAACATATACAAAGTATTAAAACTTAATTTACATAATTTGTAATAAATAATTTATATAGTATTATTTTCTCGTTTGCAGGAACTCGGCGCATCGGGCTCGAGCTACAGCATCGCCGACCAGCTGAAGTTGAACCATCTCTTTGACCCCGCTCCTGGCCGACCGGCTACTTTTGGGGACGTGGAGAAAATTGTCACTAAAATTCACAATGATTGGAACGTATGTGTAGCTTTTACATATATAATAGAGTCGGATTATTTACACCCACCATTTAAGTACCCAATAGAGAATTTGATAGGAAAAGATTCCACCAAACGCGACAGCGGTTGCTGTGACGACCCAAAAACATGGCGTCTTAATAGTGAGGATAAGCACATACCTAATTGCTATCGGTAAATCATGTTAATCATGAAATAAAAAATATTGAATAGAAAGTGTACAATAAAAGTATTAATGTATTATACAATTACTACACACAAGTTCCAACATTGTTTTATGGGTTATGTGAAAAAGGAAAATGTCATCAAAAACTCTTATTAAATTAGAGAAAAAAAACGGTGTTAAAGTAAATATAATTTTAAAAACGAAAAACAATTTTACTGGTTCTTAAAATGAATTAATTTCTTCAGCCTTTTTTTGAATTGTAAGATTTCATTTAATATTAGGGAATGACAATCTTGTGTCTATATATTTTCTTGGGACCATAATCCAAATCATTTATATGATTAGTTTGTTGGAAATAATTTTTCTCCTTTATTAAAATGATGGTGATTAATTATTGATAATTTTTAATGATATTTATAGAAATGGAAAAGTTAAAGAGTGTTTTTAAAATGTTGGAATGATGCATAATTTTATATTTAAGTTATTATGTACTACGAATAAATTATAAGTCTATGTACAATTAGTACTTTTTGGTAAATCAGTTGGCCACGCCATCTATTGAGCTCAGTTTAATTTTAGGTCGGTTTATTGTTAGTTATTAATAAGCTTGAATATTCCAAGTTTGAACCCTAAACAATATACCGACGTTTCGTTTTGGAAAACAGAAAGGGATATATATTTTTTTAATATTTTTTGGTTTTAATTTTTTTATACAAAAATTTTTTTACATTTCTTACAGACTCTTGTAATATGCGATGTGGTGCTGAACCACACTGCGAACGAAACTCCGTGGCTCGTGGAGCATCCAGACGCGACTTACAATTGCCTCAACTGCCCACACTTACGGCCAGCTGCACTGCTGGACGGGGCATTGGCGAGAGTATCTGCTCGAATCGGCGCTGGGTTAATATCGACTGTGCCGCAAGAAGTATGTGAGCCAGCACATATTGATGCTGTACGCGCCGTTCTCGAATCAGAATTTGCTACTTTGCGCCTTCATGAGGCGTACCAGTGTGACGTTGATGCACTCGAACGCCAGTTCCTCGAATTGGCACGCGCCCGAGTTCCTACGCCGCACACAGGGGCTGGAGAGTTGCGTTTAATACTGGACCCGCAGCGCCGTCGTTTAGCTGCCACCGCCGACCTTGAGCTGGCCTTGCAGGTTTATAACACACACCGTACCGACTGTACTGATGAGGAAACGCGCTTGGTTCAGTGCGCTGCCGCATTCCGCAAGAAACTGGAGGAAATGAACGCTAATGCCGCAGCTGTGATGTTAGAGCATCTGCGGTCCGCTCTAGATAACTGCTTGGCGGGAATACGCTACGACCGACTTCAAAGCGACGGACCACGAATACGGGAAGTGTCCGCTCGTCATCCGCTAGTGCAGCCTTACTTCACTCTACCAGAATCACTAGATGACGTGGCTGCTGTAGAAGCCTCTATCTACGGCGAATCAGGTGATGAGGTTAACTTTGTTGTTTATTGCAATTGCCCCATCTACTTTTATTAAAACAGACGAATAGATTGGTATCCTAAATGATAAGCCGATGAAAAAAAATGAGCCAGCATCATGTAGATTTAACCACATGAGTTATTGAAAATATTTAATTTAACATTTTAAATATTTTACTATTTAAGTATTTTAATATATTTAAATATTTTATTTTTTATATTGTATTTTGATTTTAATTTTAACAGGTAGATTAGTGATGGCCCACAACGGATGGGTGATGGGTGCTGACCCGCTTCAGGACTTTGCTGCGCGCTCAACAGATGGCCGCGTCTACCTGCGTCGCGAGCTGGTTGCGTGGGGCGATAGCGTAAAGCTGCGCTATGGCGAATGCCCGGAGGATAGCCCGTGGTTGTGGGCTCACATGCGGGAATATGTGCAGCTGACTGTGCGGCTGTTTGACGGGTTGCGGCTGGATAACTGCCATTCCACGCCGCTGCACGTTGCGGAGTGGATGGTGGACGCAGCGCGCGCAGTGAAACCCGATCTCTACGTGCTGGCGGAGTTGTTCACCAATTCGGCGGCGGTGGACAACATATTTGTAAACCGGCTTGGAATAACGTCCTTAGTGCGGGAGGCTCAGAGCGCATGGGACGCACATGAGTTAGGTCGGCTTGTTTATCGGTACGGAGGGCGGCCGGCGGGAGCGTTTCTGCCACCGCCTGCTGGGGAAGCTGCGCCTGCCGTACCGACAGTGGCTCATGCCATGCTACTGGACCAAACTCACGACAATCCGTGTCCAGTAGTTAAGCGGTCAGTATTTGATCTGTTGCCGTGTGCTGCATTAGTGGCATTTGCGTCGTGCGCTACGGGTTCGACACGAGGTTACGACGAGCTAGTCCCGCACCAGGTGCACGTAGTGGATGAGGGAAGATTGTACGCCGGTTGGGGTGAGGAGGGGGAGGAGGTGTGTGTCAAGGCCGGTCAAGGATTGGCTGAAGCGCGCGCGGCGCTTAATCTGCTACATCGTCAGCTCGCCGCAGACGGATATTCCGAGGTAAATAATACTGATAGAGTTTTACATGTATTCATCTCTTTACTTTTAAACGTAGCTTTTAAATGTAATAATTGAAGTATGTATCTATTCATTCGATTATTTCAAGAAAATAAAAGATTTTTTTATATGTTGTTTAGAATATATAGAATTTATATAGTTCAGAATACTATACGATCCTTGCTTGACTGTACACCTTTATAAACAGAGAATGATTGATTTTGAGACTATATTGTTAAAAGTTTAATGAATAGCTTCGATGATGGGCGCGCCCTTGCTCGCGATTCAGCTTGTGAACACGTACTAACTTAAATGTGGCAAGAATGTGTCGTACTCGCGTAAAATGTCGACGTAGGAAAATGTGCGGTCGCAGATCGTACACATACATATAGAATTGTTTACTATTTGATCAAAACAAATATTGTATTTAATACACTTTATTTTATGTAGGTATTCGTGGACCAAATGGACCCGGACGTGGTAGCTGTGACACGGCATCATCCAACCTCGCGCAAGTCTGTTATCTTAGTGGCCTTCACTTCGTTCAGCGCGCCTGATCCCACTGCGGGTCCACGTTGTCCTCGACCTTTGCGCTTCGAGGGCCAGCTCACTGAGATAGCACTGGAGGCCAATCTACGCCACAAAACCGCTCGCCCCTACGAACCTCCACGTGAACACGTACCGCACCCGCGTTTCATCAACGGTCTCGATGATTACGTGGCTGACGTGAGTGTTGCTGTCCCTCTCGCCCAGTCTACTGTATTTGCTGGAGAGCGGCGAGACGGTGCACATACAGAGCTTCAATGGCGTGGACTGCCACCCGGAGGCGTAGTTGTTGTACGAGTGGCACCCTTTGGCCCTCAGGCGGCCGCGCTCGCTGCTTTACATCGCACAGTACGCGCCTCGCAAGTCACAGCCTTGGACCCGCTGCAACTAGCGGCACCGCTGGCAGAACTGCCTTTATCTGACTTTATCACACTACTGTACTGCTGCGATGCAGAAGAGAGGGAGCGATGCGGTGGCGGCGTGTACGATGTTCCCGGGCACGGTGCGCTGGTGTACGCTGGGCTACAGGGTATAGTGTCAGCGCTAGACCCAATAGCCCGTGATGACGACTTAGGTCACCCACTGTGCGCCAATCTGCGCGCTGGAGACTGGCTGGTAGAGTATCAATGGCGGCGGCTAGAAGGTGAATCCCGGCTGGCGGCAGTTGCTGCCCGCTACCGAGATGCGCTGCGTCCGTTGACAGAGTTACCACGTTTCTTGGTTCCGGCGTACTTCACAGCGGTGATGCGCGCGCTGTACGCTGCGGTTCGTGCGGCGGCTTTAATAAGGCTTCGTGTGCCACACCCTGGACGCTTTGCGCAAGACCTCGCGCTTACAAGCGTGCAACTCACTGCAGAGGTAACCCTTATTTGTTAATTATTAATGTTACAATAGTTAGGAACTTGGAACTGAATCCAAATATTGTTATTTTATTCTTAGAAGAGAATGCTAATATAATATATAATAAAATGATATGCAAGCGTGTCGCAGTGATTCAGTCATTTCTTCAATTTAATAAAACACACCACTGCAATATCGTATTTTTTCTTGCCACACCAGGCGTCATTCAGCTCAAATTTACACATTGCAAATCAAATTATTTACATTTATAAATTAAAAATAATAATAAATATTTTTGAAAAAACGTTATGAATGTTTCACAAAATAACTGGGTTCTTGATAAGATTGTATCTAATAATAATTGATACTTATATGTGTCATTCAATACTTTTATAAATTTGTAGATGCCGTCAGCTCCGCTACCGCTGTCTACAGCGTCCTCTGTAGAGCGTGCTTCCTTGTCCGCGGGGCTCCCGCACTTCGCGGTGGGCTATATGCGGTGCTGGGGAAGGGACACTTTCATAGCGCTGAGAGGTATGTTCCTGCTGACTGGCCGCTACGCTGAGGCGCGCGCACATATCCTCGGTTTCGCGGCGTGTTTGCGCCACGGGCTCATCCCCAACCTGCTAGACGGCGGTCGCAACCCTCGTTACAACTGCCGAGACGCTGTTTGGTGGTGGCTCTATAGCATCCAGCAGTACTGCCGGGAAGCACCTCAAGGCCTAGCGTTGCTCTCTGAACGCGTGACGCGGCTCTTCCCTGCCCCCGACGCGCCACCTGAGCAGCCTCTGCATGATGTGATGCAGGAGGCTCTCGATACGCACTTCCAAGGTCTTGTGTTCCGTGAGCGAAACGCCGGCCGCCAGATCGACGCTCATATGACTGACAAGGGATTCAACGTGCAGATAGGTGTTGATCCAGAAACTGGCTTTCCTTTTGGTGGCAACGAAGCTAACTGTGGCACCTGGATGGACAAGATGGGTTCTTCAGATAAGGCAGGTACACGCGGCCGCCCTGCAACGCCTCGAGATGGCAGCGCCGTGGAGTTGGTGGCCCTGGCGTATAGCACAGCGGCTTGGCTGGCCGCGCAGCACCGTGCCGCCCGGTACCCTTATCCGGGCGTGGCGCGACGCCACCGCGACGGCGCTCTGACAGCCTGGACTTACGCGCAGTGGGCAGACCGCATCCGGCGTTCTTTCGAGCGTCACTTCTGGGTGCCACCCGTGCCCTCCGCCAGTGATGCGCGTCCCGACCTGGTACATCGTCGCGCCATCTACAAGGACTCCCACGGTGCCTCTCAGCCTTGGACGGATTATCAGCTGCGTTGCAACTTCCCCGTGGCAATGGCAGTCGCGCCAGAACTCTTCGACCCCAAACACGCGTGGCTCGCGCTCGACAATGTGGAGCGGCTTTTGTTGGGTCCGTTAGGTGTGAAGACGCTCGATCCCGCCGATTGGACATACCGTCCTGACTATGACAACTCTAATGATTCCACCGACCCCAGCATCGCACACGGCTTCAACTACCATCAGGTACATATTTTCAAAAACTTTATATTATTAACTACAAAAAATACATGACTTCTGAATGTAAACTACTTGTGCACGCAAAGAAAACTTCAGTTGTAGGTAGACAGAACTGCTTTAATAACAAAAACACAAATGCCTTTAACTATAATGAGAACACAGAGCGCGATGTAAAATACAAGCTGCGCCATCTAGTGACACCTTACGTAACTAGCAGACAAAGTGCTAGTTATAATCTATCAATAGATTCAATAGTTACTTAATTTCCCGCTAGGGCGACACTTAAATACTTAACTTAATACTATTTAAATAACATTAAATTTACCATGAACACTACTATGTTAATGATACATTTTGAATAAACTATCTTGTTTTACGATTCCAGGGTCCCGAATGGGTTTGGCCGATAGGATCGTACTTACGCGCGCGCCTTGCTTTCGCCCACGATAATGCGGCTCACGCGCGTACCGTCGCATCCGTCTACTCAGTGTTGGGGCCGCATGTTGCCGATTTGCGAGACTCACCTTGGCGCGGATTGCCTGAACTGACCAACGGTGGTGGAGCATACTGTCGCGACTCGTGCCGTACACAGGCCTGGAGCTCAGCCTGTGTTCTGGAGGCGCTATACGAGGCTGGCCAAGCCCGGAAAGCGCGCCCGTTGCCTACAGACTGACGCCTCCGCCCCCGCGTGTGTCATGCTCCTGCCCGTCTCTATTCAGAGCCTTATGAGTGCATCCCAAAACGTCGATCCTTACGCCGGTTTATCGCTCGGCGGCGTCGCGCCCCCCGACTTATTGCTGAGCGGCGGTTAAGTGGTACTGACGCACTTGCAACTGTAGTTTATAGCGACAGGTATTTCCTGTATGGTCTAACCCTTCAATCGAAAGCAGGTCAGCGGGAGCACCACACGCCCCTTGGACTGGTCCGGACGCAGCCCAAAGTCGCCGCCGTGCTGTTGAATGTATCAGTGCCTGAGCCACTTACCCCGCGGGCCCTCTACCTATCTCTGCGCAGACGCCGCCGCGACTTGCCACTCATATTTGGCTCAATAGGAGACGCACTATTAGGAGCGTACAGCCGTTGCGTTGATGTAGGATATCGTCGACCGGGACGGGGCGTGCCACCGTGGCATATTTCGATATCCACGCGTCGTCCACGTCTACGATCACCCTCGCGTCCAGTTCCACGAGTACAGGATGTGGCCCTACGCCCTGAATTCGCTTTGTTAGATGAGGATAAGGCCCCTTCGAATAGTAGCGAGTCGGAGCCAGAAGGTGACAAAAAGTTAGAATCGGACACAGAGGGCGCGGTGTATGAGGCCAGTACGGTATATGAAGGGTGTGCGATGTATGAGACAGCGGGCGATAGTCCGGGCGGGGTTGAGGAGGTACATCCACAAAATGGCGTCCGGGCAGCAACACGCGCGTTAGCAGCGTTTAGCGGTGGAATGTATGCCCTAGCGTTTCTCGCATTCTACTTTCTCAGCCTCACCTGACCTCTGATTTCAGTTCCTCCGCGAGTGCCATAGGTTTTTGCTACCTTTAAATATTATAGTTGGTTTTCAAATTTTATTCAACTGAGATTATTAAAAATGTTATTTCTCATAAGAAAATCTGTTTATAAATGTATATATTATTTACACAAAATATCTCTTTTAACTTTCAGAGATTTTATTAATGTGTCGTTAATATTTTACATTGTTATATTATTTACATTGTTTATAAAATTCAAAATGAATAACATTTTATTTAAGTATTTAGTTACAATGACAACTCTGTATCTTTAACTACTTTGAAATAAAACAACTTAAAGAGTAATTCTGTTGTCTTGTGAAAAATAAATTGCTTTTTTTTGCGTTCAATAAAGAAGGTGATTGTTTTGTAATAGTGTCTGTAAGAATAATTTAAATTATAATATATTGAAATAAAGATGCTTTATTTACTTTCTCTTTTATTTTATACTAGCTGTACCCGCGACTTCGTCCGCATTAGAAAGTTTTTGGACAGGAGTTTTATTTTTTACCTGAAGTACCTATATAGGTACTTACAGTGAAAGTGACTGGATATTAGAATAGTTCTTATCTCTTTTGTTTGAAGATGACCTGCTCGCTTCTGACGGTAAAGGCATTAAGAGCCATTTTTAATGGTCGTATCAATTCATAATTTGGTATCCGGTCACCTGACATGACTGATACATAACACATACATACAACAGTTAGTAGGTAAGCCAGTACTTACTGCAGAGGACCCGTGTTTGAGCACATTGAAATGGTCACAATAAATATATTATGTACCCACTTAGTGAAATTAGATAATATATTCATATCTCTAGGTTCAGCTGGGCTGTTAGGGTTCCACGTCAGGGATTCTAGATCCTTGATTTTCGCATGTCGCCAAATACTTAGTACTTACCTACCTACTTATCACGCTGAACAATATTCATATCTCGTATATTCATGGTAGCGCAGCCGAAGTAAGCGGCACAACAGTGCTTTTCTTCTGATTAACTTTATTTCCCGTGGGAATGAGAAGTTTTCCCGCGGTAAAAAGTACCCTATGTCCTTTCTCAACTTATTATCTATATTTGTGCCCAATTTCATTAAAATCGGTTCAGTGGTTTAGGCGTAAAAGCGTAGCAGACAGAGTTATTTCGAATTTATAATATTAGTATGGATTCAAATTATAAGCGACCTATTCGTTACAGGGGCGGGGAAACTACATAACAATTACATACAGGAGAATATTGGAGTCGAACCATTGAGTTTGGTCGACGGTTCATGGGTGTTTTTGTTGCTATGTTTTTTGTTATGTTTTACTTATTGTTCTTGGCTTAAGGGCCGTAGTGTGTATAATAATAATATTCACACCTTTGCCATTGTAAGCTGTAAGTTTTGTGTAATAAAATAATCATATTTTATTTAATTTTGTAAATCTAAATATAAATCTGATATCTACATTTTCCTCTGTCATTAAAAAATAAAAGGGGACAAAAGATATCAAATTGTTTTATAATCATCCTCCAGTTCAGAAATGTACTTTTATTGTAAGAATCCAACTGAGTGTGTTGGCTGTTCTTGGATGTTTCTTGGGCACGTTCTTGAACAGCCTGTAAACAATCTAAACGAGCATGTATGTGATACTGTATGAATAAATTATATTTGAGTTGATATTGTTTTTTCTATCACGTTCTGAATTGCTAATAGAGTAAGATCCCAGAGCCCCCAGACTACGTCATTTTAGCAAAGCTGAAATTTCGAGAATTTCTAGTCTTTGTAGTTAAGACAATATGCATTCTTTTTAGATCGAAAGCGGGGTACCGCGAACTAAAGGTGAATAAAATCCTTACCTACGTTAAAGTATAAAAGCTCATATTTAAATGTTTTTAAGAATATTATCAAAAATTGATATTTATTATTGCCAGACCAATTCCAGAGGCCATTACTTTAGGTGAACTACGTTGTACTAGCAAGCCTACATTTTACATATATTACTCCTGGTACTATTTCAAGAACATTATTGTAAGTAGCCAGACCAATCCGATGAGCCAATCATTCTCCCAGACGCCCTAAAGTTTCCCCTGTGTGTGCGAGCGTGAGGGCATTATTCATGCGCATGAGAACACTAAGTACATGGCTTCTTTTCCCTCTCGGACCGCTCGATGAGTGCACGCGTTTAGTGGATATACGTTAAATTTATAATTAAAATAATCTAATATATAAAATTCTCGTGTCACAGTTTTCGTTGCCATACTCCTCCGAAACGGCTTTATTGATTTTTACCAAATTTTATATGCATATTCAGTAGGTCTGAGAATCGGCTACTATCTATTTTTCATACCCCTAAGTGGTAAGGGTAGCCCACCCCAAAAATTAATATGGCAAAACAACGTTTGCCGGGTCAGCTAGTTAAATTCTATAATAATAAATCCGGCTGATAAAATAGGAATGCATAACCGAGCAAGAGGTATTCGGTTCGCTACGAGCGTCTGTCGTGTGCTACGAAACTTATATTAAAACGATCTCCGCTGGAATACTGTTGCCCTGGTACTTCAAGCCATCCTAAATGTAAGCTATGAGGTATATTTATTGCACATAAAGATTTTCTCAAAGGAAAAAATTATTAAGGAGAAATAAATGGTGGTAACTTAAAATAAGTTTTGTTGGGTGGCTTATATTTGAAAAAGTAAAGTGAAATTGGGAGAGTAAACCCTATTGGGAGAGTACTACTGAGAGAAATTAATTAGAAATACTAAAGACTGCTAGAATAGGGCTGTCATAATAGTCACGGTAAACACCCTATTGGATGCTTACCATAGAATAAGTTTAATCTACTGACGTGCCTCTACCCTATTGGAGAGGCCTATGTACATATAATTATACAATTTTAAAAAATTGACGATAGTGGCCAAGAAACTATGTTTGGAATGAGAACGCCTACTAAACCAACAGCAAGAGCTAGCCCCGGGGAGCGTAGTAGTGCCGATGCCTTTGAAGGACAGCGGGCGTCGCCTCACGCCGGTGTTAGGAAGAGTATAGACCGATGGGAGGTGGCGCATGGCTAGCATTCGCTTTCTATATTTTTATTATTATTAATAGTTATTCTGCTATTCTCGGATTAGACGAATCCAACAGAACAAATAATATCATTTAAATCGGTTCAGCCGTTCTTGAGTTATAAATGGTGTTTTAAACCCGATTTTTTTAAAATAATATTTAATAGATAATTAAACATATTATTATGCTCGTATTCTTATTATGATTAATATATTTATGCACAATGCAGACAATATGATTAGATTTTAATGATAATTTACATTTGATATTTAAGAAAATTGTAGAGAAAACTCTTTTTTCCATTTGCCGGGAAAACGGAGTCCTAGCAAAATTCTGACTGAATTTTTGCCTCCCCCTATGACGACACACCCCAGGTTTAAAATATTCCTCATTTATTGGACACACCCTTAACTCCCTAGGGGGCAAAAAAGGGAGCTGACACATTCCGTTTTTGAAACTGTTCTAATTTGACCTTACTTTTTAACCGACCTTCAAAAAAAACAAAAAGGAGGTTATCAATTCGACGTGTATTTTTTTTTTCCGATGTTCCGCTCGTACGTCGCCATCTGTAGACCGATTTGGATGAGTGAGGTGTCAAACGACAGGGTAACTCGTCGAAGTGGTCCCATTTTTTTTTTGAATTTTTACGATCAATAGTTTTCAGGATATTGAAAGAATAGTTTCACAATCGGGCGAGAAATCGCTGAATTCCGCGCGACCATGTCGTGCTTATAACTCTATGATTTATGAATCCTTATCGATGAATTAGATGTTATTCGATTTAGTATTAAATTTTCAACAAGAAATAATAAGAATAAATTTGATTTTTAGTTTTAGAGATATTGAGGTTATAAAATAAAAAATTGAAAAATCTTCTATTGGTTCGCTTTAGCAATAGAGCAACATGACAGTTTTATGCGCTTGTTGAATTTTACATAAATTTTTTTTATCAACACTATTTACGTCTTTTATTTATAGTATCATAATAAGTATTCTTATTATGATATAATTTAAATGCAAAATATACTCTGTCCGTTACGCTTTTACTCCTAAACCACTCAACCGATTTTGAAATTTTACACAGAGATATATTAGAATTTGGGAATTGTTATTTGCAATGGTATTGATATAAATCGAAAAATCGCTTATTGCAATAAAATAAAATTCTATAGTAAAAATATGTTTAATTATAAAAGAAAAGGCACCCACTAGTAAGTAATTGCCTTAATTATCTTATCGAACTTAGATTTTATTCTAATATTAAAAATTTTACAGTTACATACCAATTATGATAGAAAATCTATTTTATCTTATTCTATAAAATAATAAAATCACAATAGGCCCACGGGCGTTATCTAACTCGTGTATAATTTAATTTGTACAGGTCCTATATTAAATGCGATAATTATACATCTTAATCTAGCAGGCGTTTATAAAATAACAGTTATTACTAATCATTAATTTGCATCACAATGCCGGAATGTAAGTAAAATGTATGCAGAAAATATGCATTAGAAATTGGCACTCAGTTTTTAAGTATATAAAATAGCTATGAAAAAGTATTGACTATTAAGTATCATAAAATAGTCGTCTCTTAGTCACTTCAATAAGATTTCGTTGTTTCACAAAGTCCTATGTAAAAATAGTATAGAATTGTATAAGATATCCGACATGGCGTGGTTCAAAACGCCATGTCACGCATTAAAACTACACCGCGTAATATTTTATTGCAAATGTAAAATTACTTTCCCAATATTATTAAATCTTGATAAAATTTGTTAGTCTACTATTACCAATTTTGAAACTAACTCGTAAATCGCAAACTCAGAGCCCTGGTGAATAAAATTTCTTGGCCGATTATACAATATACAGTCACGTATTAAGTACGTTTTAATGAATGGTAAATCTAATTAGTGTTGTTAAGCTGTGGTCGTAGAGGCAGAGATCCTTCGACCCAAAAGTTTGGTCGCTGCATCATTGTTTGCCACAAATTGACTTCTTTGCCGGCGCTGTCCATCCAATTAACGCTTGCACCCATGTATGTCCCTGTAATGTAAATTGCTTACTTAGCATTGGCAAACACGTTTTTGTGTCTTGACAAATAAGTTAGAGCTTACGAAATAATTTAGTTTCTTCGGGATTCTTGTTTAAATTAAATACATAATCTATGTAGATATAAATAGATTTAGATTTCCTAATTGATTTAATTCGAATTATTAAAATTTAAGTGTTAATCGTAAAAAATATCTATAGTTTTATGAAGTCAGTTAACATATAATCCTACCAAAAATACTTGAGCAAAATTGTATTGAGTAAAAATGAAAAATATTTTTGATTAGGATTGCAATGACTACAGAGACTGTAAAGATTTATCAAAATCGCTACTAACCTGTGCCGAGTGAAAGTCTAACGGCGCCCATGAAGTCATTAGAAGCCAGTCGGTCGCGGTCCCAAAGACTCAGTTCTAGAGCACGGGTTCCCAACTCCTGCATAGTAAGACCCCGGTACGTAAATGTATGTTCCCATCGCGGGTTTAATGTACGCCGCGCAACACCTGTCTTTTGTTTCGCGAGACGCCCACGCTCCGGTAGCAGATAGCTGGAAGAGTATTATAAACTGAATACACCATTTATTATACACAGAATTTATGTAAGGTTAAAAAGATATGCATATGTTAAGATAAAAAGGCAGTGTTCACCCATTTACATTTATCGAAATCGGTAACATTGAATAAATGTCATTTATATGATATTTTATCACACCACGACAAGAAAGCTTATAAAATGATAATGCTTTATCAAAAAAATATGTGGTGCCAACTAACAAATGATCGTTTCCATAATCTGTGAAAAGCTACTTCAGTCGAATAGGTACAGGCTACGAATAATAATACGTCTAAAATTGTAATTTAAACTCAAAAATGGCATCACGCAAATAGATACCATGGTACATATTTGCGTGGCCTTCGACCAGTCAATTGCCCACATCGCCTTGACGCGACCAATCACGTGCAAACGTATTGACCTTGATGTTTGTCAAGGGCAAACATTGGTGGGTTTATTTTGAAGCGTTATCTGTATGAGAGTTACGTTTCTAGACATATTATTATTCCTAGGGTACAGGTTACTCTGAGATTAGCCTTTTACGGACAATGTTTTTACATGATAGCAGTAAACAAACTTATTACGAACTAAGGATTTAAATTGGAAGCAGTAGGAATTTTCAATGGTTCTAAATGTCCTAAACAGTGCTTAGGCCGACTATCTTATGTACGATGTAAAAATAATAATAAACTTAACAACATAATACTTATAAGTTTGTAGATATGTATATTATGAAATAATGTTATTTTAATATGGAAATGAGAACAATATTATAGCCATCTATTTATAAAAATAACTACAGATATACAAATGCTTTATGCAGTATGCTGATAATGATTAAAACATTATTTACATACAGAGATTTTAGTATAGCATCAAATAATCCTGTTCTTAAAGCGGCTAAAAGAATAAAGAATAATTTATTCTACGAACTTCATGAAGCATATTAAGCCTTATAAAGGCAGATAGATTATTTTCAGTAATTATCTTCTCACATTACTTTCTTCTTATTACATTATAGGTACCTAAGGAAAATCTAAACGTAGAATAGAAAAACTAAGCTCATAAATAATGTGAGATAAGGGACTTGTAACGAACCTATTTTTAATAATACTATTGTTTATTTACCAGTTTGTTAAATTTCGTTTGCCAACTGTGTTAGATCATTATTTATTAATAAAGTCATTGTTTTTTATCCTACGGACTTTATATCCTGAATCCTGATATTTTATAAATAGCTTACCTTTTGCAAAAGACATCAGCCAACCCACTAGGTCTGGTGGAAACGAGATTTTTGGCTTCCTTCACGAGTATGTGTAATGTTCCCTTGCCCCGCGCTGTGTTTGGCTCTTGCAGCTCAAACTTCAACCCGATTATAAGGTCACCTCGTGTGCCTTGCTGTTCATCAAACTGTTCTGTCTGAAATTCATAAATATTCTTATAGATACATATTTTTTACATTAATCGATCGAATTGATTTGATAATCTCTGTAAATTTATAATAATAATAATCAATTTTTGTGGGTTTACCGGTTTATCAATGACATCAAAAAACTATTGTGACTTTGATTTCTACTTTTTTTGAATAATTAAGGTAAAAATTTATGAATTAATAAACAATAACAGAAATTTGGTTCATATATACAAATAAATTGTCCTATTCTTTCATTTAGCCAATCATATACCTAACTTATATCGACCGTGGCTACAAAGGTATCTATTACATAAAAATAAGAGCTCTTCCACTTGCAATTGACGGTTGGCAAGCAGAAACGCGCTGGTTGCGTTTTACAGTGTTGATTACTTACTCCTCGACTATAAATGAGCTGGAACCTGCTTTTGCAGCAATAGAATAGGAGAATTATTTATACACTGTTATATATTGGGCAAATATGAACGTGCTGATTGCCTATTGGAAAGCGATCGTGCTGGTTTGCTAAAACCAAATATGGACTGGCATTTTATTTATCGCTCTGCGGGTTGTGGAGCACTTACCCTCTCGTGTAGCTTGTACCACATGGGCGCGGGGTCGTCGAATACGACGTCGGCCAGCGGCAGCGTCACCTCTCCGAGGAAGTCATTCCGGCCAAACATGTCCGCGTGCCACACGCTCAGCCACAGTGTCCGCGCGGACAGCGAGGCGAGCGGCTGCGCGAACGAGAGGGTCTCCTCGAACACGGGGTTCAAAGTGTTCTTCTTCACTTTTGTCTTCCTCTTGCCAGCTTTCGACTTGTCCGGTAACAAGTACACCTGGAAATTATAAGAGAAAACATTATCAGCATCTATGCGTATAAAACATGATCGTCTTTTACATCATGTATAAAGCGTAGAAAAAATATCTTTTTAAGAGAACTATTTATTTATGTCCTACTAAAACATACATTTTACATATCATGTATAATGCAAAGGCACAGGGATAACAAAATAACAATTATTCTAGTGCGAGTACAATTTATTCAATGGATAATTAAAATAAGCCATCTTTCACTAAATACACAAATCAAAAAACCTGGTTTACATACAAGAAACTCCCAAACAACCTAGGTTTTAAACGCTGGGGTTATTTATCCAAAAAAGGAGTCGCAATTACTTCAAGTCATGCATTTAGACTACAACCTAAACAAAATAATTTAATACAGATAATTATAGATTTTTCAAATTCAAATAAATTTTAAAATTCAATTAAAATATTTATATAATCGATCCCAAGTCCCAATGAAAACTAAGCCAAGTACCTACATCATGTTAGTTTTGTGCTATTATGGAATTTAAGTTCCTTTATTTACAACTTAAGTATATAATAATTTGGTTTTGAAACCTAATTAATTACTAAGCAAACACTAACCTTTTTATGAATTAGAACATACCTTGACGTAAGGATCAGACCGGTTCCGCTTCACATCTATAGGGGCGAGATCCCGACATCTTTTTACTCCGACCTCCAATGCCTTCAATCTGTAGTTGTATAAGAGAGAGAACTGAACCTCTCCTTTCACAGTCACACTGCCACGTAGACCTTCACCCGCGCCTGAGTATACAGATGCCATGGATTCGGAACGGTTCTGAAAATATCATTATTCATTTTTAAACACTTAGCAAAAAATATCACATAAAAAGACTTGGGTGTAAGAACAAAAGCCGAAGAATAAGTATTATAAAGGAATAGTAAAAGTACATTGTACCCCGATCTTTAAATATATATTGGTTAACTAAACACGCGAAATGAATACCTACTGTCATTACCACCAGTGCTATCAATAAATTTGGGAAAATTACCAATTCTATTATTATTGATAAGTATATGAACTAACAACCGCACGTAATTTTTTGAGAATTCGTGTTACCCTCAAAAATCTGGGTATATTATGTCCTGTAATGAGATCATAACCGCATTGGTTTTTATTTATCACCTGACCGTCACTTAATACAATAGTTACAGATATTAATATCCGATTGATGTAACATTTAATATTATTGTTTATTTGAACTTATTTTTACCTACTTACCACACTTATATCGTATTCGAAATGTTTATTCTGATGTAAATAAAGTACCTTCAGTTTATCTCTCTATGCTATGGCAACATTTAATGTAACGGATTGCCAATGTCAAGTTTGAGTTAATGTTAACTTGAATAAAAATGTTGCTAATTTGAAATATCGCCAACCCAACTTAAAATAAATATGAAGACGTTTTTTTTTAAAAAAAAAAATGAATAAATATATTACACATTCGACTCTGAAGCAGTCAGAAATAGAAAATATTTGTATGATGCTAAATTATTATTTTATTTACTACATCTTATATATTGTTATTATGTTAGGTACTATATTTGGCTTAACGTCAGAAGTAAACAAAAGACTGAATATGTCAATTAAATAAATTCTCAAAATAAAATAAGTACATAATTAAGCAAAATCATTCTTTTACAAAACATTTCTACCTGGTTGAATCATTCTTTACAAAAGATAAAGATTTCTCTTCATATAAACATTTTTATGCTAATCATTCTCAAAATTATTGTTAACTGCATTTGGGGACAGCTCTGGCATTGACCGATTTACAAGTACCTACTTAGCCGTAATTCATTTTAATGTTACAGGTTTTTATATGAAATTAAATCAATAATTTAAACTAAGTTAACGATGTTACGTAACATTAAGGTCGTAATGTCTAGTTATGCGGAAATCTATAATCAAGTTTGTTTTTGATATGGCATAATATTGTGAAATAAGTTACACCTACATTGAGGTATCTCTTAAACAAGTTTTATTGATCATAGATTTAATTTGATATGACAATTATTTTCTATACGATGAAAGTAAAATGTAATAAGTAATAACTATAAGTTAGTGGAGCATTGGCTAGATAATTCTACACCAAGACTGATCCTTTTGAGCATAAATGCATTATGCTGATCAGTTTATGTTGCTGTTAAGGTTGCTGCAGCTAAACTTAAATACTGTGATATTTTTAACATGGGTTCGCCGCATCACCTGTTGCGATACACACCTTGAATTTCCGATTTATTAAGGCACGGAGGTAGTTAAAATTTAAATATGCAATGACATTGATTTAAAATTAGTAGATAATCAAACAAACTTTTAGATTTGTTCTAAAAGTAATTACAATATTCCGTGATATTTTGATGAAAGTTATTTTAATTACGTTCATGAATTAAAACTAATCTAAATTTTAATAAGTAATTAAATCATAATTGACAGAGTATTAAACTTATATAATTTAATATAATTAGTTACATTTAACGATTATTTTAAATACAATGACGAAGTTTTAATCCTTTGTTTTATTTTCGTGCCCCCGAAGGCCCGGGTTCGAATCCTGGTGGGTGCATTAATTTGTGTGATGAGCACGAATGTTTGTTTCCGAGTCTTGGTTGTTTATATACTTATATACGTATTTATTGTGGTACCCTCGTTGTTTCTGATTACCATAACACAAGTGCTTCAGCTACTTACTTTGGGATAAGAGCAATGTATGTGAGCTGTCCCAATTATTATTATTATTTTTCATAGATTTCCAGTCTAAAAATTATATACATTAAAAATTATTTGCAATGCGTAGCCAATAAATAATGCATAACTTTATTCTAAGGTTCTAAGGTACCAATGTTATCGCGAAGTACAATTTCATGAGCTGGTTTCTGTGAATTCGCTACAGACCGTTCGGATACGCATCAGACCGACATTTTGCAAACCCAGTTATTCGCAGGCCATGGCGTAAGACGTTGCCCCTAATATAATACAATAGCCAACGTGAGGCCTCAAAAACAATACCTAACAATTACAGTTATAAGCGCAATATACGCCAGAACAAAAGTACCTACTCAAACAACGTTGTTTTAATTTATTTTAAACAAAAAAAAATCAACCAACCTTAAAGGTTAGTTGATTATTTTTTGTTTTTTTTTTACAACCGGGCAAGCTAAAAACTTACTTGTGTAGGTATATCTGCGTGCGTTCTTTTTTAGCTTTTGTTGATTCCTAAGTGTTAAACCAATTTCGATCATTTATACGGGATCTGTATTGGCCAAACAAAAATTATGAAAATCCATAATTGGTGAATTAATAATGGCATAATCGACATTTTTCTCGTTCTTTGAAGTCGAACTTAAAGTAGTACTGGTTTTTACCTGCTCTAATAACATTTGCATGATGTTACCTGCAATCCACTCCTGTTGAGGGAAAACCTGTCTCGATCCGCGTCGTGTGGTAAAGGCGAGCTGGACCTCCGCGGCAGGGTTGCATGTCCTGGAGACAAGGTTTCTGACATGTATACTTCATCTGTAACAATCAATGAGGGATTCTTCATATCTATACAGATAAATTAAATTGGAGTGTCTGTTAGTAATATTAAAATAACCGCTTTTTACTAAATGCATATGGATGTATACACGGTACATTTACCAAAATAACATATATTTTTTTTTTACAATTTTTGTGTGTCTGTCTGTTCCGGCTAATCTCTGAAACGGCTAGACCAATTTTGATTGGCAGATAGCTGATGTTATAAGGAGTGACTAAGACTACTTTTATTTAAGAAATTAATATAAATAAATAATAAAAAAATTACTATTCCGCGCGGACGAAGTTTATAAGACATATCTATTATTATTTTAATGTTCGCTACTTAACTCTATTTATAGGCTATATTATAACATCACGCTACAACGAAATTAATGCGAATAAAACCGCGGGGCACATCTAGTACTTTTATATTATTTTATGAAGGATTTAAAATTGCTTGTAGTAGGTAAACTCGATACAATCCAAGTAGTAAAAATGTTTTCAATGGCAGCTAGTGTTTTGGAAAAACATATTTCGTATAAATATTTCGTAATATTTATTAAAATTACTGGATATCCCGAGAAATATTATTTTCTTTCAGCTTATATGAATAAATTAAAAAACAAAAACAAGCAAAATTGCGTGGCGTGTAATCATAGCCGTTCCTTTGTTAATAGTTTATAAATATGCAATATATTATAATTTATTCACAGTTGTTTACGTTACAACTTTAGCTTTGTTTATAGACAGTGATTAGAAAAAATTTTTTAAATTGAGATTGAATTCTTATGTGCATTGTGTGAAGGCAAATGAAGAATATAAGATAAATAGAAAAAAAACTATAAATTTAATGTATGCAACGTCAAATAGAATAAAAATGTATGGTAGTTTCAAGAAAAAGTGCATGCGTGCACGGTGAAATCAAATCAGATTTCTCGGTACCATCGGTTTTCAATTCAAGCCACTCATCACTTTTTATGTGCAGACATTTTTTGCCCCTTGTAAGAGAATTGTCACACCATTCGAGTGACTTTATAAACGTATCATGGTACGCCAGGATTTCGCGTATGAATGAGGCTTTCTCACCAGTTCGAAGTATACTGCAACTGCTATTGTTTCCAGAATCATTTTGGGGTTCTGAAATAATGCGTTCTGATTGTTTTCCTTTGTATGAACAGAGATTTGTCGCACTGGCGCTTTGTTCTAATAATTTTGTAGTGGATTTAAAGGACACAACCTCGCTATCGCCAATTTTAGCTATTACAATATTGGGTTGTGGTTGTGTGTTGGTAATATGTTTATTTAGAGTATAACTCTTTTTTACACGACCCACCAATGATGAATTAGGATCGTCGAAAGAAGATTCATACGCTTCGTAATTAGGTGTTTTAAAGCACAGGAAACAACAGCACTCATAACACTTTTGAAATCGCGATTTTTTGTTTGAGTCTATATTGTAGTCACTGGCACTTATATTATATATATTCACAGGTTCGTAATGATCACCAGGGTTATTTAATTCTGACAAAGTTCTACTTTGAATCGTGGTGTAACGCGGTTGTGGAGAAGTTGTTAATGCCATTGTCGAAAAGATACTAGAGTAATACGCATTCAAAACGTTATAAAATTTATAATTAGAACTTTTTTGCCTCGATTTATCGCATTTCCCGTGCGCTGTACGTTTCCTGTTGCGTACTGAGGCCTCAAATATTACAATATGACTACTCACCAGTAAGCCTACATATCGAGGTATATCATCAGTAATTTGATTAATCAACACAATGCGCAAGAGTCCAGCAGGACTCATTTTTCATTTGGCTTTAATGAACTTTAAATGTTAGGTTTTCATAGCAATAAAATGTTTATATTTATATCTGTATTAATATTAAAAGAGAAAAGATTTTAATTGTTATATCTTTGTTAACCTCAAAACTACTAAACCGGTTTAAAAAAAAAATCAGTATACAGATTATATAGTATAGTATCAATAGATAAAAATACAGGTACCTTCTACATTAAAAGATCGAGAGGGTAACGTCGTTGTACTCCATCTAATGGACTTCTGTGGTGATTTCTTATGAACAAGATTCATGTCCCCCGCAAGTGAAGTTGAAGGCATTTTCAAAATTTTCTTCTCCCCTTTATTAAGAGCCGGAAGAGATGTTTTAAACGGTTCCCGTATGCTTAATTTTTTAAGTTCCTCAGTTAATTTCTCTATTTGAGCATTATCTTCGTTTTCTGCCACGTCTTGAACTGTAGCTACGGACCCAGCATAGCCTGACTCAGAGCCGTTGGAACTTGCATTATCTGATTTTTCTTTTAACGCATCTTCGTTAGAATTGCTTTCAATAATTGAAGAATTTATTGTATTTTCTACAGTTACCGACGATTTATTTTCTTTCGGTGTTGACGTTTCGATCTGAACTTTATATAAAACTTCCACCCCTTCAGACTCTCTATCTTTATTTGTGTTAAAACTACTATCGTCCAATTTGCTATCTTTGGTTGAATTTATAAGTGTTTGTTTTATAGCAACAGGACTTATAGTTTCATCATCTTCATAGGTTTTATTTTCAATATTTGATTGAGTATTGGCCAATGCTTCTGAAGAATTAAGAGACTGGGATGATATATATTTTATTATGTCTTCTGCAGAAGAAGAACTAGAAGTTCGACCTATTTGAGCTATGATTTTTCTTTTAATTGGTTTCACGGGTTCTAAATTTTCTTCGCTTCGTAATTGATTGATTTTATTTCTTGCCATAGCAAGACTTACCTTAGCTGCGGCTGCAGAATGGGCCTCGATAGCTTTCTGTTTTTGTAAAGCTAATTTTTTTCTTGTTATATCTTGCGAATCTATGCTCTTTATTTTAATTACTTTTACGTTCTTTTCAGGTTCCTTCTTTTTTACTTCAAAAGATCTCCTGGTTTTATCCTTTCCAAAATTTTTATCTAATGCTTGTTTATATTTAACGGGGTCAGCTTTTTTGCCAACCTTTTCGTCAATTTTCTTAGTAACAACATAATGATCTTTAACTTTCTGTTTTAATGATATTGCTTTTGGTCGGGTGATTTCAGCCGCTAAAAAAGAGTATAACTTTAATTTCTCTCTTTGCTCTTCTCTAACTTTTGGTAAATCCAACGCCTCGACATCTTCTTTATCACCATTTTCAGAAGTAAAGCAATTCCAGCAATTCACCTCCACTTCACTTCTAGTATTATTGTTTTCACTTTTACCGTCTAACTCCATTTTAAAAATTTAACTCACTATAATATTAAAAAAATAAAACAACTAGCTTTAATTATGTACTAGCATCAGCTCCGCTGGCTGGCATTAGACTAAAGATCTTCAACCGGTTTATAGATTAAATAACGAAGGCTAGGGGCAAGCTTTAATGAATTTTAAACGACATATTATAGCTGATCAAATATTATTGATAAAAGGTTACGCAATATTAAGAACGTCTATCTAGAATATGCCTTTTACATTTTGTAAACACGTCGTAAACGTGCTTAGGAACGCATACATATGAAAACATATAAGTTTAAAACCAGTTCTTATTAATTATTGTGCACGAACAATCTGTTGAACTTGTGAAGGATAAATTAAATAAGTAGTGATTAATTCTTGACACAATATACCTACAATCCATTAAGGCCAACATCTCACGCAATACATATAGATATAAATAAACTTTAATTATTTACTAGATTATGTACTAGAAATCTTTTGTCAAAACGACTTAATTGTTAAAAGGGCTTACACACGTCCCTAAAATCAGAGACAATCGTGACCAAAAATTTGGTAACGATTTGCCTATACACGAGGTGATTTAGGGTCCGATCTAGGGTCCTCCCCACCACCTCCCAAAAATCGCCTCTGATTTTAGGGACGTGTGTAGCCCTCTAAGCCACAGAATTGACTTCCTTCATTTGATTATTTATATTTTTATTTGTAAGCATCGAATTCACAACATCGAAAATAAAAAGTCTTGGGACATGTAACGTCTATCTAGTAGTGTCAGTGTGATTGATATTATACAATATATTTGACACTGATATGGAAAAATTAAATCTTCAAATGTAGAAAAAAAAAATTAATTTAAAAACAATAGTATCGCCAACAAAACGCACAAATATTGCAAATGAGACTAATTCTGAGGTCACGGATCAAAGATGACAATTCTAGAAGACAATGTCATCACAGCCACATATATACATTTTACCGCCTCCGTGGTTAAGTGGTTTACGCGTCTGCGTATTGCGCTGGGGGTCCTGGGTTCGAATCCTGGCAAAACCAATGAATGCCCCACTAGGGGTTGCGGGCATTCACTTTTTTGTATATATACCTTTAGAAGTAATTTAGGTATAATAATACAAGGTACATAATATCTTAACAAAGGAGTTAATACTTAACATGTTAAAATACTAAACGAATTTTAAATCTGCCGAAATATTACAGCTTACTTATGTACTTAGTAGTATTTGTAGTTTAGCGACAGATCAAAGACAGCG
Organism: Aporia crataegi; assembly: GCA_912999735.1. Taxonomy (NCBI): domain Eukaryota; kingdom Metazoa; phylum Arthropoda; class Insecta; order Lepidoptera; family Pieridae; genus Aporia; species Aporia crataegi. The sequence continues at coordinate 4,371,474 of OU538742.1, forward strand.
ACAATTTTAAGCAATTCTTATGATTGACCTTTGTGTAAAAGTATTTAATGATTGGATTCTTCTTAGCAAGTACTTCAATATAGTAAAGTGTTTTCACACAATTTACAATCTTGGATGGCGTTTTACGATAGACCGAGCTAAAGAAAAAATATTTTGGTTAAGACACAATAGACAAATTCTATTTAAGGTGTTCTTAGATCTATGTCATGGTCAGTAAATACAACACTAAATACACACGGTTGTGCAACGAACAAGTATCGGGCGATAGAATTACCTACTGCCAATACAATATATACATATCTCCTAGGTATTGTTATGTTGTGATCAACACATATTTTATTTAGCCTGACATCACATTCCAAACGAAACTGAAATTTGACAATCATGTCAGATTTCAAACAAAAATATCGCATCAATAATGATCTATTCGTATAGGGAGCTACGATGGCTGTAGAAAGCCACGTCAAACTTATAATTTACCTCTTTTTGAATCGGAGGTTAAAAATATTTATAAAAGCCCTATTACACCATAGCCCAGTAATTAAAGCAAAAAAAACGCGATTGAGTCACAAACATCCTCACAAACTCGCATTTATAATATGAGTAGGATAATGCAAGTCGTAACAGGTCAACTAGGGATGCATCGGATACCGATATATCGGCATCGGCGACATTTTTATTGCCGATATAACGATTCATCTGAGAGATTATTTTCCACCGCAGGTCTTAAACAAGCAGACTTCCGAAATCGGCTTTCTCCGCAAAACTTGAGAATGCTCTGTTTTTTAAACAAAAATCTTATTTTCATTTTAATTATTAACAGTTTTTGTTTTTTTTTTTAATTATTACACTTAATTCTTAATTTTAATAGCTAAACCTTGAATCTCATTCAAAGTCTGTACTAAACTGTTTTTATTTTTTAATAGAAATTAAAAGCTTTAACCAAACTTGTGTTTCATATATTTTACCTTAATTTAATTATAATTCACTAAGAGTTTGTATCGGTATCGGTAGCGACGATATTTTTATTAGAGTATCGGTATCGTATCGGCAAAGAGGCATATCGATGCATCCTTGTCAACTGTTGCGAGTATGACAAAAATTTTATCCAAAATATATCGCAAATTTTATGCTCTACAATTTATATGGTACATGTTAACATCATTGGAGCTATAGAAACCGAGGTAATAGCGAAAAACTGATTATTGTAACCTTTGACCTAGAATAACTTACGAATCAGATTTTATGAGACTTGAGACAAACTAGAACACCAAAATGAAGGTGTAGGTATACTGGTTAGCTTACCTTTTATTCCGTAGTTGAACCCTAATATGACTGGGCAACCGGCTTGTGTTTGGTTTTAAAGTTAGAAGAGCAGATGATAAAATGACAATATTATTAATAATTAATAATAAAATATAATAGTGAACATGGACGCTTTAACATCGCGCGAAACCAGTGTTCGTATTTTATTTGTTGTGGCTAATCAGTGATCAAAAATTAAGCCTAAATTTTCTAGTTACCGAGAAAAATAATTAAAACATAAACAGAGTATGGATGAATTGATTAATATCAAAAATAGTACCCTAGTATCATTTTCGAATGAAGGAACGAGAGAAAAAAACTGTTTTAGGTCCTATTTTCAACCGACCTTAAAAAAAACCAAAGTTATCAATTCCACGTGTATTTTTTTTACCTATCAACTTACAAAATGTAATATCATAGGTTCAAGCATGATGATTGATGAAGGTGGTTGAGAAGCAAGCAATGTTAAGATCAAGCCAAATTCTACATGAATTTTTTTTTTTGGAGTGCAAGAGGCGGCCTTATCGCTAATCAGCGATCTCTTCCAGGCAACCCACAATTTTTGTTGGTTTTAAAAAATTCATTTGAATTATATTTTAATAGTTCTAGCTTGTCTGGCTGGCTAAAGGATGTAATTTGATTTGTATTAAAAATATAAATTTAATATGTAGGTACCTATTTTTAATCAGAATACTAATAAGTATTTTTTTTAATATCTGAGCAGTCAGATATAAATATTTTCATATAGAATTGACTTGGTTAGTATCAATTAAATGGCAGTAAAACATCGGCCTTGATAACGTGTTTTTCGTTATTTTTTGGATTAGTGAATTCATATGATTATGAATAATTTGATTATTTACATCAATAATACATAGAAGAATATAACGTTTCTGTCTGTAAACCATAATTTTACTATTGAGATGTCAATTGATTATTATTCTTTCAGATATTACAAATACTTATAATTATATACTTATTACGTTGATAGAGAAGATTTCATTTTTAAAAATAAAAGGCTATCTTTACAAAATAAAAAAATACCTAAAAGTTTTATTGTCATATAAAAATAAATTTTGTCGTATTTCATATGAAAGAACTTGCATGCAATATTCATTCGCAACACAAATCTTACAACTAAGCATAGTTTCAAACAAAAAGATTCTTAATAAATGTGTGATTATGTATGTAATTATTTAAAACAATATTCGCAATGTATTTGTTACACGCAAAACTTCGACATCCGACATAGTTTATATTAGCGCCATCTACACCAATTGTTTGTCAATAGATTACGCAGATTACTAACTAGTCATTGTTTTGCAAGTCTCACAGTTTCAACTCTCGCTAATGTGATATACAATCAATCATTGAGGCCATGGCCCACAAATTTCAATACATTTACACAGAAACTTTAATGTTATTTCTAAGTCACAGTGTTTGTAACCAAACTCTTCCGAAATGGCTTGACCGTGTTTTATGATTTTTTTTGTGTATATTCGGTAGGTCTGAGAATAGGTAGTAAACTATATATCCGTAAGTGATTGAGGTGTTCCACCCCAAAAACTTATTTTTTATTTTTAGTGCAATTTTTTTATGATTTTGTATTAAAAAATACATAACGGTAACCCTTAATTTTCACCAATCTCCATTTTTTATAACGATATTAGTACTGTAATAGTTTTCAGCTCATATTGATCGATGACTGATCGATACCAAAATATTCACTAAGAAATATTTTTTTTGGTAAAACAACGTTTACCGGGTCAGCTAGTTTCTATATGTAAATTGTATTTAAATTAACAAATATTTAAAAAAATATCATCATATCTCAATCGCAAATAAATTACCCTATTACATAGGCCATTATTTATTACATTATTTTAGGGCATTTAGCCCCAACATAACCGATTTTAATTGAAAACAATAATAACGAAAATTCCGTAACAAATACTATATTATTTAGGTAGGTACTTATGTTGCGGTTAGAAAAGAAAAAGATGAATTCTGACTAATTATTTTATCAATTTTATTTAAATAAAAAGTATGGGTTAGCTTAGTTTTTTAGAATTTTCAAAATTGGGCCGTTTAGTATTTTATTTTGACTTTATCATATCAAAATCACCCATTCCCTGTGTAATATTTACACTGTCAGTGTTTAAGAAAGTACTTGAAATCATACACACTACGCATTCATTGTCTTAACGGTAAAAGTGTAAATACCATCAGCATATTCATTTCTTTATTTTTAATTATGGTTAAAAACAAACAATTATCCCATGTCACTTAGAAATAGTCTAGCTGTGAACAAAAGGTTTTAAAAGCAGTTCACTTCTAATATGTTTGAATGTATTGTTTACAAATGAAAATATATTTTGATTGTATAATATTATGTAATGTAGATGTAGATAAATAGTGTAAGGGTACACAGATGATAAATAATAAAATGAGGATGCAAGGTACATATATATTCTTTTTTATGTTTCTGCTGGTAGGTAGCTGATTTTGCTGATCGTAGGTATATGCATTACAATTATTTACATTCACTACGTTTGTAAACTTAACGACATTTTAATTGTTTCACTGTTCCACAAACGTCTTCTGCGATGTTAAAATAAGATGACAACTGTTGTGAAATATTTTTTCATTCAACCCGGAATCTTACTTTTATCAATTCTTAAATTTCACATTGTAAGCATAAGAACGTGCTCAGATAATGTAAGTTGTGATCATTTGTCAATAATTTTATCTCAAATTGCCTGCACTTTTTAAAATCTAAGTTTTCCCTGTTAATCAAAATTGCCACAAAGGTGACGGGATGCAATAGACAATTTTTGTGTTGCTTGTTGAGTTTATTTTATAGTTTCCAATGAAAGTTTCGGTTGGGTAGGCTATCATCTACTTGCCTGCAAAGAAAATGATCAATGAAATCGACACGTCTGCCCCATGCCCCACTAGGGGTTACGAGAATTCACTGTACAAACAAACTATGTACATACTATGTTGTTTGTGTGTTTAAAGCCACGTGGGAGTGAAAAATGTTACTGTTGTAACTTATTCCAGCAAGTACTGGTCATTGAGCAATCTACCTACGTGCTCCAAGATCGCGAAGGCAGGTAAATAAACTCGGTCAAATGTACATATAAATTATAAACCACAAGGCATTTGTGCGTTCAAACAACGCGAAAAAGAGTGCGAGTGTGTGTTTAATTCTAAGGCTGAGATCCATACATTGTACTAAAACGTTATTTTGTTAAAAGACGACTTTAAAAAAATACGATTCCAAAAACCTTAAATTAGCACCCTCTGTAAGATTTTGTGGTTTTACATTTTATTTTAAGGTTGATAAACCATTTTTCGCAGAAAAACTGAAGAAATGTTTATGAATCTATAAATATTAACAAAGTTTTTGGCGTTCAAAGCAAACTTCGCATTGAGAGGTAAAGCCTTGGCTATGAATCTCTGTCTCTTCAACTGTAAGTTGTAAAACACTTTAATATTTTTTCATCAGACTAAGACCGACAATTGTTTCTTGTTAGGTAATTCAAGGTAATTGGACGGTAATAAGGTTCTCGGATATCTTTGGCTTGTATCAATATACATTGTAGATGCAAGGTAACTTACTTTGCAAAGAAGAAAAGTTACTATCAATTTAATCGCATTACTACTATATATACTATATTTGAAATATTTAACATATACATATTTCAAAATGTATTGAATTTTGTCTAGTTTATTTTCTTTGAAAAGTGAGTACATATTATGGGAGTCAATAACAGGTATTCAAAAACAAATCTGACTATAGTCAATAGTTATACATAACTACATTTATCAATTTATTACTGGTCAATAACTCATTATCGTACAAATTTTGCATAAATGCTAAGTTGTGTAATAGATCATGCAATGATGTGATTACGATACATGCTAATGTAAAACATGCAGGAATTATTTTTTCCTTACGTGTTAAAATGAAATTATGAATGACCACAATTTTTTATTTTATACCGACGCACAAATGTGTCTGCTCTTTGCTGAACTACAGGTTACGGGAATTTACTTAAAGCTATACAAAAAATATTAACAGAAATCATTAAGTTGTTTGTAATAAATTTTAAAAAACCGGCCCGTTTTTCTAAAAATTTAATGATTTATACAATTTTGATGGGAAGGTATATTGTAGGAATTCGCAGGAAAAATATATCATATAATAAAATGCTACCATATAATATATATATATCATATAAAAAACGTTAGTATATTAAAAAATGGTGTACATCTGAAGCATGCACTATCACTTTGACATTTGAATTTTTTGTGTAATAAATAAATTCTGTTGTAATAAAGTGCGACTTTGTATTATTAGTAGGTATAATATAGTATGGGATAATCTGTATTGTACAATATATTGTCCACTATGTATAAAGAATTATATCAGGAAGACGGAAACAAGAAATGGAAGTCCGAGTAAAAGTCAACGAACTATAATCGTAGGCAAGTGAACGCACTTAATGGGTTTCATAAATATTACGAACAATTCTTTGCCTTTCCATTAAAAAGAAGTTATTCTTACATCAAGGTTTCAATGTATATTGAAGTAAGTTCAAAGTCCTATATTAACTTTGACATATATCGTGTTATTCATAAAGTTCTAAAACGCCTCAATAAAATTTCTATCCCAGTTGTAATATTATGTGCTCTTTCAAATTCAATTAATTTGAAGGAGAGAAACAAAACCTAGTATAGGCCTATATTAGGCGATAGTGTAACTGGTATTAAGACTTAGGAGAAATTCCGTTAGGGCTTAGGCCTTCGAATCTATCTAGCAAGGTACTACCTACGTGTTTTTAAGACTGTAATGGGATTTTAGAAAACCGTGATATTTCCAAGTATATTGTTAGAATTCGCAGTTTGGAACATGACAATGTTTTACTTTTTCGAATTAATGGATTTAGACTAGTATTTGATTACCGATATTAACAATAAAATTTATAGGTACCTACCGACAATGCAATTTTAGGAATAGCTGCAGTAATGATGCTAAAAGGATTGTTTCTATCTTTGATCTTAAGTATATTTTATGTATATCTAAATTTTTTACATGGGATGTGTCATTAAAAAAGTATTTTTTTCTAAAATATCCAAAATTTCAGCGATATCAGTTAAGATGTGATAGAACAACCAAGTCATTTTCGGGTTCATCATGTTAGTATAAACGTGTTATTTCTATTTTATTTCGTCAACTGTCGTTTTTACACGAGTCAATAAAAGTTTTATTTGCGGTAGAGCAACCGGTTCTAAGAGTGACAAATTTTGGACAACATTACGATTCTTTACAGCTTTATCCTGTTTTGAGTAAAAATAAACTGGTGTGATACTCTTTAATAATATTCTTGCTACTAAGGCCCACTTTAATTTATTTTTAAACAGATTGTAAAAAGACTAATTAGAGATGTGCAGCATTTTTTGCTTTCTATTAAAATTATACGTCTTGCTATTTGAGCTCAGAATTATGAATAAAATAGTCAAAAAATATTTTATATTTCAATAATATTTTTTATTACAACCTTTAGAGTTTTAGTGATGAACTTCTTACAACCTGACTAAATAAAACACTTTTAGAACTTAAAATTTTGAACTTGGAAAGTAACTAACATAGAAATATAATTTTTAAAGGTATAGCAAGCTTGATGTGACGCGAGAAAGTCATCTAGACATGTCTGCATTCGTGTTTCCCATGACGATAGAAAGTTGAACAATCTGTTGCCATTTTTAATTGCTTTTGTAATTTACGTAATGTAGTGTACAATCTACTATGTATTTATTAAATTATATGCAAGGCACGTATTACCAATCATATGACGTTACGAAATACTGAATTGAATGTACGAGTCTGATGAATTGCCTGCCACCTTTTATTAATTTTAAAGTTATAGGTTTGCGTGTCTGTCTGTAACATCTTAACTCCTAAAATAATGGACCTATTATAAATCATTTTTTTGTTTGAAAGCCGACATGAATCGTCATGACGGATCTAATTACAAAATAAAATCTATTTATTCATAAACGATATATTATTTATAATAATCATGTAGTTTCTAAATTCTTTACAATTTCAGTTGTCGTACGCCAGTGATTTGTTTGTTATCATAATTCACTGAAACCATTTTAATGGCTTTTTCACCTGACCATGATTAGCGGCATCAAATAAAATTATATTTTCAAATAAGCACAAACAACCAAAAGACTTGCATAGCAAATACCAAATTAAAAATAGATTCTAACAAAAAAAAAGAACCATCAACCAAATTACGTGACTCCCACTATAAGTATAATAATTTAGTTTAAATTTCTCAAGGAAATTTGCCCAGATTGTTTAACATTTAACATGTAAATGTGATATACGTGAACAAACAAAGTAACTGGAAAGCAAACCAGAATGGGTAAAGGTAGCAAAAGTGAAACAGTTGCACAAGTTAGTACACTTGTTTGACTAGAAAATTTACTGAGATAAGGTTAACGACACTGGGAAGGAAAATTCATCTTTATAAAATTACAACACGGGAATAATTACATCAGTTTAGTTGATAACATTGAGTGGTTTAGAGATAGCAGGAGAGCTTACTGTCATAAACGAACTGATTTCATGACAGCATTTCACTTAGTAATAATATACTTAGCTCAAAGTGGATTAGTGCAAATGACCTTAAGATATTTGCAGTGGAGTTTTTGAGGTTAAATCCCAAAGAGAAAATTGGTCAAGTATTATTCAATAGCCTCTGCATATTTATATGAAATGTACCTACAACATTCCTAGCGAGTACGCGTATTACGAGCACACCTATCGAATATTTCGATAATTAATTATTGTTGAACAGTTGATTACTTTTAGCCATTCGCTTTCTAAAACGAAACTATTTTTTGACGATCTCAGAGAATCAAGTCCAGTCCAATAAATCACTGCGTGTCGTAATAATGGCGGCTACAATAATAAATAGTTACTTGAGAGGAATTAAAAAGTTCAGTCATGGACCGTACTAACCATAAATCACAAATCGCTAACGAAATGAACTCATCCGTGTTACGTCATAAGCCTCCACTGGTTGACCTCGAGAATTATTCTTCAACCAGCTTTTGCCTATAGCTTTAACTTGTATGTGCACGCCTATAGTAGTAAGATTTAAAGCATTTTCTAACATTTTACTATCTTTTGCACAGAAAATATGTTATATAATATTACGATGAACAAAAGCGTTCGCGCCGTCTTCGAACTTATTAACAATTAATTAATAAAAGCTTACTTTTAAACAGTAAAGAATAATGTTATAACTTAAACCATAATTTAGTTCCCGTTTCCCTAACAATAGGTACTCCGTCAATTGCCTAAGGTGTGGGAATTTTGATTGCTACACCTAAGCACTGCAGCTGTTGTATACCTACCTGTGCTCCCTAATAAGTAAACATATTTTCACGAATTCAGTCATCCGTCTAACATTCAAAGCCGGAGACAAAAAATAATATTTCGATTATGAAGGTATAATGAAAGTTACAAGACGCAGAAATGTCTTTGGTCCATGACCCATTTGAATTAGATATGCGGCGATAGTGTGACGTATTCACTAGAAATAGGATGTAGCTAACTACATAGTAATTTCTATATTAATTTCGTATATAGAGTAGGATTTAGGATAGCCTAAACTCTATGGGTCTTATTACAAAACATGGACTAAAGATGTTTCAGTATTGGTTGCTAGGATACACGTCTAACATTCATACAAAAATGAGGTTTTTCTCTGGTAACAAACCCGGCCTATCTTTAAACCGCGTTTAGGAATAAGGCAGTATACTTGTAAACCACTGAACTGAAATGATTACACGATTTGAATGTAGATAACTGTAGACCCTTCTACGCTCTGATGAATTGCGTACTGTTGACATTTCAACAATTTTGCAAGGACCGTGACAAGCCTCAGTCGATCGACTGTTGACACTCATATTTGTTGCTGCACCACTATTTTATCTAATTTCATTTGTTATTTCACTAGTTTGTTGTTTAACTGGGGCCCGTTTTAAAGCGGATGCGGGTAATGTCTAGAACAAACACTTTAGCTTTTAACAAACAGGACGCTTGCACTTTGCTGTCAAGTTAAGATTGTAATCATTTGTAAACTACTTTTTTGTAAATATAGGAAGAAATAACTCAAATACTTCTTCCTAATATTGAAAAATGAAGCGTATAGTATACTATGTTGTAAAGAAGAAAGCGTTTGAGTAAACTATTTATATCCAAAACTAGCGACCCGCCCCGGCTTTGCACGGGTATAAAACATATATAAAAACCTTCCTCTTCAATCACTCTATCTATTAAAAAAAACCGCGTCAAAATCCGTTGCGTAGGAAAAAGCGACTTTGTTTTATACTATGTAGTGATGAATGCCCAAAACTATGGAATTGATAGCTTTCAAAAACTGATCTATCGAATCGTCAACAACTTATTATAAACTTTGTTAATAATAAGTAATCCTCATTTCAGCCACAAGCTTGAAAATCCTAGAATATCTATATTGCATCAAGCAACAGCAAATAATATGATTAGCTTATTGGTTCTCATAATGCAAATTGGACAATGAAAGTTTTGAATATAGTAAGACACAATTGATTGTAAAAAGATGAATTGTGAATTGTTTTTAGTGTTGGGAACACAAATTATGCGACATTACTTTCACATTTTAACTATCTGTAATTAAACGGTTGGTCATTGTTAGATGCTTTTATGATAACTTTCTAAAGTTTAACTTGTCTTAACCTATTATTATTGCAGAAACCTACATGCAATGCATGCAATACTCATAATTTTAAAGCAAGGCAAAACCCCTAACAAAAATATATAACTTATTAAGTTTCAACGAACCAAAAAAAACGCCTAAATAGTGCAATCTTGTAACAAGAAGATCAAACCCAAGCGTTTCGCGAAACACGCACTGAATATCAAAAGCGTGGTCAACTGTTGAAGACAATATAATATAGACACGAACCTTATGTCTTAACTTTTTTGTCACAAGTAGGTTTTGTGAAGTGTCTCGATTCTGAGAGTTCTTATCTAGATTCGAGATTTTGAACTCTAAAATATTCTATACGTGATTTCTGATATATTTTTTCGCGAATAAAGTATCGGATATGTATATAATAAAATGTCACACTTAAAAAGACTCATGTGACCTTTGATAAGCATTATTTAGTTATGCAGCTTTATAAGGTTGCCATAACGTCAATGTGGTGACTATTTTATAACGTGGCCTTCACATTAATAGCCGGCAGACAATGCAGTATTTTCTGTAGATCCGTATAATAATACAGAAACTCAAAATAAATTATTAAATCTATCTTCAGCATTACTCGCTTAATTTTAACGTAATCTTAATATTTCATGAACTGTTACGATAATTGGGTGACCAAAAATCAAGTCGGCAGTGGAAATGGCTAAAATATTAAAAGATACATTCGGAGGATTCTTACTTAAGTATGGAAACTTTTGTAATTTTTGTGTATTAGTTGCAAGATTAATAAATCGCAAAGCTACTTATACTTGTACCTAATAAGAATGTTAATGGCTTTGTTATGTACGGATTTGAAACATAATAATTAGTAAACGGAACATTTCAGCTCCCAAAGAAAAAGTCGCGGAAACTAAGTAATACTGTGAATGTAATGTTTTGAAATAATAAAATACATTCTCACACTCCAAATAAATTTAATAGAATTTTATGTCTTTAATGAAGAGTGTAGCCAAACGCAAATAAGGTTATTGGAGATAGTTATGCATAATCACACATTATTACGATCCGGAATAATGGAATCCGGTTCGAAGCTTTTGAAAGGTATTACGTATTGACCCGAAACCAAAATACTATGCCAAGCACCTTGTTTCAATAGTGTTTTAACTACTTTTTAATTATGCAATATCTTGTATCATTATTATATCATTCAAAGCGCGGTCAAGACCGAAGTGTTTGTATGAACAGCAGACAGCTGTGATGTTTTTATTGAAATATTTCAGCCACACATCGATAAAAAAAAATTTCTAAAATAAAATAATATTTAAATCGGTCAAGGTATTTTTAATTGAACATCAATTTATTTTTAGGTACTTATGTACAGTAGGTAAAGGATGGGACGACGAAAAAAGTGTTTGCTTCATTGTCACTTTCTTTAGGTACCAACTACATAACTTAACAGTAGATATATTTCATTCTATTAAACCACACTTTTCCAGATAATGAAGTTTGCTTTTGGACTAAGAATTATAATGTAAGTAAGCAAGTCCATCGTTATATTGGAATGAATATTAATAAACGGACTAGTTTTGTACTTTTGTAGGAGAAACTGTATGTAGATTATTGACATTAAAGCCACCGCGTTTACTGAGGAATGTAGTGAATAAAGAAATAGTCAATCAACAGTTAGACTACTTTTAACGTGGCCAGGTTGATCGAAAAGGCGTGACGATTTAGAAATAGTTGCCTTCTGAATACATTAATGATACGTGACTAGTACGCACTTTGAGGCAATATGTTAGAAGACATTCCATAGAAAATAAATAAAATAGTATTAAAATTTAAAAAAAATCCGACTTCAAATTCTAAAACTACTGAACAGATTTTGATGAAATGGGACCACACGGGAAGCATCTGCTTTTAATACCAAAAAAAGAATCATTAAAATCGGTTCACCCAGTCGAAAGTTCTGAGGTAACATCAGACAAAAAATCATAGCGTCGAATTGAGTACCTTCCTTTTTTGAAGTCGGTAATAAAAATACTCAATCTCATCAAAGTACGTTGTCTTTATGTACAGAAATTGCTTAATATTTTTAATATCACTGTGATTAATTTTTTTAAACTCTCTTTAACTTTATTACTAAATACTACTTACATTGATTTCGGCAAATAAATAATCCTAAATTAATCAGATCACATTTTTTATTTTATGGGATTTTTGGTTTAATTTTGATATCATGTATTATTTTTTTGCTGTTTTAAAGTAAAACATTTGAACATAACGAATTGCATTTGCAGATTTTATTGAAGCGATTTTAAGTACATATCATGAAAAGTATATTTTTGCATATAAAAAGTGTTCGTCTTTTTACTTTAATGAATTTAGATTTATTTAGTGTACTTTTTATTTAGTGTAAAAAAACTTACCTAAACAAGCAGTTTTGGCTCCCAATTTGTTTTAAAATTGTTGTTATTTTCATATTTGTCTCTGGCTAATAAGTTTTCCGACCATTGGGTTAGACGAATCCAACAAACAGAGATCATTAAAATCGGTACAGCCATTCTTGAGTTATAAATAATGTAAAAAAAAACCGACATATACATATACATATATATATAGATACATTAATTACATAATAGCATAATCTGTATTAACTTTTACATTTCTTTAATGAAAATAAAGGTAATTTATTAAATATTATCATTTGGGTAATTAATTATTACCTGAATAATTAAGCACTAATTAATTTATCGAAACAGAATGAAGGTAACGGTGTCATTGCAATATCCGGTTTCGATTTCCGTGGATTGTATTCAATCTAAAAAAAGTGAATTCCCGTAACCTCTAGTAGGGTATGGGGTATTTTTTTCTTTACAGACAGTAGGTAGGTGATCAACCTTCTGTGCCTACCTCCTACCAGGACCTCTGGCGCATTGCGCAGACGCATAAACCACTTAGCCACGGACGCGGTTATGTTCAATCATTTTGGTTTTATACTCACTCATCGTTAGTGAAAATATTGTTAAAATGAAAAAAAAAAAAAAATACGACTACAGAACTGACTTATTTTTATTTGTTCCGCTTTCACAGTTAAATCGCTGATTTTGAATAATTTCAAATTAAAATCACGTTTTAAAAATAAATAACACTGGTCGGTTTAAGTTGTATCAAGTGGCCGTCATTTATATATTTCCAAGTCGTTTCAAGTAAATATATCTTTTAGTATGTTATGGGGGAGTAACGCATAAGACAAGTGGTTTCTTAATTTGTATAGTATTAAATGTACTGTAAAGTATTAAAAAATATCGTCTAGATTCTAGGCCTACCTTGTAGACTAGGTGCAGATGCTGGTGCTGATGGTGGAGGCTGTTGCGGTGTAGGTAAAGGTCGTCTTCTTCTAGGTGCATGAAGACCTGGGGCTGAGGCTGCTCTGGTAGCTGTTCTGAAGCCTGGAGCCCGATATCTGGCGGACTTAACTGGTCCCACTGGTGCCGGTGCAGAACCATTGATTGATGGTAAGCGTGGGAGCGAGCCTGCCCTCTGTTCCTCTTCAGACTGTTGAGGAATGAACTTAAGTTAGTATTCATCTCTATTATAATTCTGAATATGTTATTTTTTGCGTCGATACCTTTATACATATAAGTAAAAATAGCAATTTAATTCATTATAATTATTGTAGGTCTATCTGTCAATAAGTTGCACAAAAAATAGTCCTGCCGTTTCTGAGACAGCATTAAAAATTACTAAAAAATTTTTTTTCTTTATGATTGTATAAAATTATATGATATATTGATAACAGTTAAACCGTCAAGGCGGGCCGCTAGATGGTCAATTATATTGCGCATTTTATATTGTTTCACTTTCATATTTTTACAATTTTGCGCTTAAAGTGCTGAATTGTTTTTGGTGAAGTTCAAAATATTGTAAATATCTATTAATATTACATTGATGATAGGTAGATACTATAATTATACGTTCTTGTTATGTAAAATATTTACGCCGAATAATATCGGCCGTGGCGACATATTGCGATAATTTTATTGATATAATTCTTTATTAGATATCTGGATTAATAGAAAATTTAAATATAGGTACAGAAGCCATATTTTTTCTAGTTCTGTTTTAGATTTAGCAAAAAAGTTTTGACAGACGTGAAAACATAGAATACAGAGTTTATTTGTCTTTTTATTTGTTTATTATTTAAAATTTGCAAGTTTTAAAATATAAAAAATAATAATAGTTGAGTATAAGGAAAGTTGAAAAAAAAATGTGAAAAGTAGACTTGCATCTGAATAAGTTAGATCTTGTTTTTATTTAGTTTTAAAAGTGTTTTATGTAGTTAATTTCTGTGTATATAATATTTTTAAAAGGAGAACATTAATAGTGTCATTAATAGCTAATTAAGTACATAGAACTGGAAGGTATTTCCAAATGATAATTAGTTTTTCTCAAGAAATAATCAATTTCAACCACAATTTTGATATGGACAGATGACGATTTATCTTTAGAAATTTGTTAGATTATTAATATTATAAATTAAATTTAGTATGTTGTTTCTACTACCATCTTTATCCTTATATAGTAGTTATATTATTAAAAGAAATCAAAGGTACACTGTATGGTACGTGTAACTTTGTTGTACTACATCTAGGTTACATATGTTTTATTTACTTACATTGTTAAGTTTTAACACATTCTATACTATAAGTAACAGCTGTTGTTTGTTTATAAATATGAGAATGCTATTGTGAATCGTTTAGTTGGGAAATATGTTATGGTTTTAGAATTTTATAGTCTTTTCAATTAATTAATAACTGTACCTATATTATTTATCTGGTTATTTTTACATCTTACCTCAGCGTCTGGAGCGGAGGCCCGGCGTCTTCCCCGCCATAAACGGTCTTCGCTGCCACTGATTGCTCCGCAACTCCTTGAATGTGACTTGAGAGCGGCCAAGTCGGCCCCCGCAGGCGACCGCCTCGCTTCACAACCACCACCACCTAACGTACCTCTTGAGTCCGCTGCCAGTAAGGCTGATTCAAAGCTACCACGCCACGAAAATCTTTCACTGTCACTCGCAACGCTACCTCTACTTGCGGTCTGTTCTAGAATATCATGAGATCGACTTCGAGCCAGCGCTCCCGGTTCAGACGCGCTGTCATCATCTGTAGTTGGTGAGGCGACAGCCGATACCTCGTGCATCAGCGCTACTAGCCTCCCGCCTATATGCCGCATCACTTTACCAAACATTGGTGGTGATCCGTCACCTACTCGGCCCAGTGTTGCAGCCAATCTTTGATATGCACCGACGGCATCGCGTTCAAGAGATCCCGCCTCGCTGTTGCCTTTATCAAATTCATCAATTATTTCGCGACAACTTTCTGAAATCTGTTTCCTCAATGCGGATCTGTTAGCCGTGCCCTCCAAATCGGAACCCGCGTAATCTGATGAGTCGTATGAGTCACTCCACGTGTCTTCACTCGATAAATATTCCACTATTTCACGCACTTCTTCGTCTCTTATTCCAGGAACAGTTTTCATTAATCTTGTCAATTCACTTTCGAAATAAAGTAATTGCGGTGGTTTTGGGGGCTTTGAGCTTTCACAGTTTGAGGAGGCCGGCGTGGAAGTTCTCACATTTGTGGAATTAATCATTTGTTTGAAAAATTGTCTCATTTTAGTCATCATGAGATTTGTTTCTTCATCTGAAGACCAGTTGTTGAAGCTATCTTTCCTTGATAGTGGGCTCGGTGGAGGGCGTGAAGAGGGTGGTCTTTCTATACGTTCATCTATATCGGGCCGCACCTCTTCTATTATTTCTTCTAATTCTATTTTAGGTTCAAGAGATCTTGTGAAATCAGAGCTAGAATCGCCATTTCTTAATAAATCGTCACAGCTGCCTACGAATCCACTATCACGGCTAGTTTGTTTTTTAGATTCAGAAAGTTCTGAACCAAGTGGTGGGAATTCAGGTCGAGGGCTAGATCTACCATCTTCTCCCTCTGAAACGGACCGTGTATCATCGCGAGTTTCCTCAGGAAATTCCATTGACTGACGCCGTTCATCAGCTGGGGAACCTCGCAGCTTTTTATTTTGTTTTTTCCGCTTCGTTTCACCTGATAAATCTAATCGCTCGAGTGACTCGTGACAATCGTCAGACTCGGTGCTTGAGCCATCAGAAATTTCTTGATTTTCTTGTGACGGTTCCTCACCCGCGAGAAGATTATCTAGGGATGAAGAATGTGATCTTGGCGTACCTCGAGCTCTTACTAAACGTTTTCGTCGCTGCTCAGGACTTTGTTTGCCTTCACTATCACTTCCCACACTTCCTGAGCCATCTGAATCCCTTCGCTCTTGGTTGAACCCCATAAAACCCGAGAGAAAATATTTTTCCAATCTGGAGGTCACAAGCTCGTCATTATCACCACTTTTTTTGGGTTGTTCACTATCAACAATCGATTCAACACCCTCACTACACACACTAGAGGTATCCGAGACATGCTCATCTTCATCTCGAACATTTTTTCCATCACCTAATCCAAAGAAAAAGTATTTTTCAAGCTCTGTAGTTGATAAAGGACGCGGTTTCTTTGTTGTTGGCTCAGTTTCGCTTTCTTCACAACTTTCTTCCACAATTGTGTGTAATGTGAAGTCTATGGAACGCCTACAGTATGCGAAATCATCTGTCCGGGTAGGTAAGCTTGCTTCATCCCCAGAGTCTGAATCCGACTGAGTGGTGGGTTCCTCATCGTCATGACTGACATCGTCCACCCAAGAGTCATCATCGGCGAGCCCGTCCTCAAGGCACACAACTGCAGAGAGAGTGTCGCCGTTACTAACAACAGTCACACCAGCTGAAGGTTGCGCCGATTCGTCGTCGGATAATCGTTCGTTGGTTTCGTTTTGTTGTGCGCTTACGTTGGGTTCCGGTTCGTTGTCTAAGTTTGTGTGATGTACTGTAATATCTTGCATTAGCCGCGTCGTGTCTGACGTGACTACGGAGACACGATCGTGCGTTATCATAACGCGGCTAGTGAAACGCGCGGACCCGTCCGCACCGGCCGTGCGTGAGCGGCAAACTGTATTCTCCACAGGTGCGCCCGCGCCCCTCTCCGTCTCAGCGCTAACCGGCCGCGAAATGTGCATTTTCTCCTCACCGCGGTCCTCCATTAATTCTTTCTTCAATAACTCACTAAGCGTGCGTTCAATACCTTTAAACAAATCAATTTTTTGTACGGGCGGTAATGTTGATTTATTTGAGCTTTCATAGGCCGGTTCCGGCGAAGGAACAGGTTTTGTTATTGTAGCACGCGTTATGGACGTGGGGCTTGAGTTTAATTTCGTATTACTACATGATTCTGAATTTAAATCTGTTGAATCATTTGCATGGCAGTCGAAATTAAATGAATTATCCAAGGAATCACATTCTATCACATCTGAAGAACTTCCACTCTGCGAGTTTTGATTTAACGAATCGTAACTGCTTAGATCCTTATCACTACACGTTTCTGTAAAACTATTATATTTTTCGCTTGTTTCACTCGAAAGCATATTTTTATCACAGAAATTTGAAATATGCTGGTTTTCACTTTCACTAATTCTTTGATTTTGAAATGGAAAAATGCAATATTCTTCTGTGATATTAACAGATTGAAGCACCACATTATTATCATTAGAGCATGAATCGGCCTGATAATCCTGCATATTTATATTGTTTTGTAATGCAAGCTCCATAGCCACCATCTCTAGGCTGTCAGATTTTTTGTCATAAGAATCGTCACAATCGATACCACTGCTATCAGCGTTTTCATCGTTTTCTGATGAAGAAGAGGTGGGATTAACAACAAACACTCGTGAAAACTGTCCGCCCCCGCCGCCGGAGTCATCGGAATCCTCGTCCGACGTAGGGGGCTCTTCTGGGGCGGCGCTTCTTAGATCATAACTCCTTCGCGCGACGCCTTTTTCAGAATCACTCGATTCAGCGGATTCATTGGAAGAAGGGAAAGCTTTTTCAGCGTCCAAATGGTCAGGCATTGTTTCTGTTCCCTCTGGTAAAACGGAGAATGAGTCCTCCTCTGTGATCACTTTGATACCGTTTGACGTTTCATGTTGAACTGAGTGTTCAATATTGTTATCGTTCTTATCGTTATCGCTGGGTTCCAGCGTTTGCAATTCAGATTGTATAGCTTTATCAGTCCTTTCAACGGTCATCTTGAGTCGATTCCGTGGTAAAGAGTTAGCGGTGGCGGCAGCGGTGACTGCCACGGCGGCGGCCGTCGTAATGCGAGCGAGGGCAGCGGCATCAAGTGGCGGGAAACCAGGATACGTATTCCAATGAGGTTGCGGCGGGGTTTGTGGCGTGAAAGCGAGCAAAGCGGGCCAAAGAGCCGCCGGCACTGGCACAGGTACAGGAACGGGGACGGCTACAAATCTTGGCTCAGCACCGCAGGAACAAGCGCGTTGGCAGTCTTGTGGGGTGTGTTTGGGGGGTGGTTGTAGCGATGAGGGCTGCGCCGCCGCCGCGCCCGGCTCGAAATAGTCCCAGTCGCAGTCTTCAGGCGCAGGCGGCGCGGCGGAAGACGCAGTGGAGGCACTGTCTTCCGTGTCCTCACGGCACGACGAATCCGAGCTGAGGAACACGAGGCGGTAGTCCTCGGGACGCATACGACCGGCCTCAGGTTCACTCACTTCGCCTGGCTCACTGTTGACGCCCCAATCTGGAAATCAAAAATCATAAATTATTTAACTAAAACAATAAAACGATGGTTATATTTCTATACAATTAGCTATGAAATACTTTATAGCAATTTTCGTTCCGTGCACATTGCTAGAAGAGTAATACTAGGCACTAAATATTGTAAGCAATATAAAGAAAACTAAAAAGTATAAAAGAATTTAGGATGTTTAAAATAATTAGAACCTTTAAAACCAAATTTTAATTTATTAGACTTATGCTCGAAAACGTCCAAAAAAATAGAGGTACATATACAATTATAAATTGCACCGTACAAGTATTCTCTTCTATAGGTACTACAGATAAATAAAATTGGAGTGTCTGTTTGTTATATCAAAATAACCACTTTTTACTAAATCCAAATGGATTTATACAAGGTACATATACAGAAAGAACATTTTTTAAATTTTTTGTCTGTCTGTTTGTTTCGGCTAAACTCTGAAACGGCTGGACCGATTTTGACAGAACTTTCACTGGCAGATATCTGATGTAATAAGGAGTAACTTAGGTGTTTATTTTAGAAATTAATATGAATAAATAGTAAAAAAATAACTATTCCGCACGAACGAATACATAATACATAAATATCTATTATTATTTTGCTGTTCGTTATTTTACTCTGCTTAAAGGCTATATAACATCACGTTACGACGAAATTAACGTAGGTGTTACGCACACATCTAGTTAGTACCTAAATCAGATTGCGCTATATGAAATAACAACAAATATAGAAAAAAGACAAT
Organism: Aporia crataegi; assembly: GCA_912999735.1. Classification (NCBI taxonomy): domain Eukaryota; kingdom Metazoa; phylum Arthropoda; class Insecta; order Lepidoptera; family Pieridae; genus Aporia; species Aporia crataegi. The sequence continues at coordinate 4,391,033 of OU538742.1, forward strand.
ATTTTCTATGTAAATATTAAACGAGGAAGTGTGAGTGCAATGAAAATGCACTGATTAGTAGAAAGCAGCACGGATGGGTGGTCCTCGTGATTTGAAAGCAGCACGCTACACGAACCTTGCTAAGATAAACTAGTATGTATCTACTTGTAAGATGTTTATTGTTTAGTTTACAACATTTCATAATAATTATTCTCTTTAACCAAAATATGTGAAGCTTTAATCACAGTTAAAAATACTACAGCAAAATAAACTTAGGTCTCTCGCTTATTCTCACGCTGAAACTGCTGGACTGTGAGACTATTATTGTTAAAACATTGCCTGTAGGAATATAGACATGGGAGAACAATCACAGGGTTATGTTATTTGATTCTAACATTCTTTTAAGCAGCGTTATAATAGCATTATATAAAATGCGTCATATTGTGACTACGTAGTGTTTAACCTCAATATATGCAAACACAATGTAAGCATTCGCATTCATAATTAGCATTAACATAATGAATGATATGTTTGTAATCTTTTACAATTTTTCAGTTAGAAGCTATTGGTGATGTGTATCAACTACACCAAGGGATATATTATCAAGAAAGTTGAAAATAGCAGCTGATTGACACTTACGCTAGGCTGCGCTGCGTACTTTGAAGAAATGCGATTCATAAACCGAACTTAGCATGTATGTCAGTACTTTATGCTTTTGTATATCTTATTTTGACCCTGACATTCGTAAAAAGGATAAAGAAAAGTTTATCAATATACAAAAAAGAACTTAACTTTTAGCGCTGGACGTAATGTTTATACCGTACTAGCTGTGCCTGCGACTTCGTCCGCGTGGGAAGGTGTCTTTGGGTAGCATTTTTAATAATTTAGGCTAATTACTTACTAAAAACCTTATACATTTCGATACAAACTTTCATCCCATATTTCCTATTTTTATTTTACCTTGAGGGTAAAACTTTTACAAACTTTGAATGTCATATTTATTTATATCGAATCAACAGCCTAAAAAATAAGTTTCAAGCTTTTAGCTCTAAAAAAGACGATACTTCCATACAACGTTTCATCCTCCCTTTCCAACCCTTACAACCCTTTTTCGCATTAAAAAGTAACCTTTATCCTTTCTCAAGCTCTAGACTATATTCTGTATCTATAGTGTACCAAATTTCATTTAAATCGATTTAGTAGTTTTGGCGTGAAAACGCGACAGACCGACAGAGTTACTTTCGCATTTATAAGGATATTAGTAAAACAATCTAGGATACACCGAAATTTCAGTTCGTTCTCTATATTTTTTGTCTACGCTATTTTTTATGAATCTTATCTGTGGTTACATGACCTCTCACCTGGTTGAAATTCATCCCGGAGTTTATTGAACCAAAAATTTGGCTTGACATCATACCTTAACAAGGGATTTTAACTACCAATGATAATTTAATTATTGAGACTGGCCGTATGACGCTCAACGTTTAATCTGCCCGAGTTTTTAGAACAGCAACGAAAAATCCTTCTGCTATTAGACGAACTCGTATATTATCTGTATGAAGATATGTCTAAGTAGCAGCAAATTTATATAAAAAACCACAAATTTACAAGTTCCGTTGTAGATATAATTTTAACCAGTCTCAATTTGAGTTTAATTATTTAACGGGATTTATACACGCTTGTGATTCGTGAGTTAACGATGATTCAGGTAATAGCTTCAAATATTTTTTCTTCTGTTAATATTTTCTTGTGCCGTAATATAATAAAAAAGCCTAGTCATAATTTTCTTTACTGTTATAAAAAGAAAAGATTCGTATGAAAATAAATAATGAATTTAATTGTTAAGAAAAACCCAAAAACTGGGTTTATTTTTAAAATTGCCAGTGGTCGCCCTTTGGTAAATACGACCACAATTCAAGAACAAATCAGGCATGAATGTGTGTATGTTGTGCGTCATCCAAGCAGTAGTGTGTGTAATGTTTATTTTAATTAATTTAATGTATTTCTAATGCATTTTATATAAAAAATAGCTTTATACACTTCTACATATAAACTTTAACTGTGGCAAATTTCACGACCCGTTCGCGCAATTTTCGTAAAAAAGGGTAGGTACATTGTTTTTGCTTCACGTATTAATATGATTTTACGGACGGGAAGCTTAATTCCGAGAGACACGGTTAATATCAATTATAGCCTATGTAAGCTATATTGTATATGCATGTCACCTGAACGAAGTCATTAAAGTATATATAACCATATTACAATTACATAAATTGATTGTAAATTATTATGCAATAGAACATCTATTTACACAAGATAATACATTAAAGACAATTCAACGGAGTCATGGTTTAGTTATTGAATATTGTATTAAGTTCTTCTGAATACATTAAAACAATACTTAGAATCATAATGAAAATTATTATTTCCAAAATGAATTTCGTGTTTTTTTTTGCGAGTTGATATATATGCTTAAAGTAATAATATTATATACCTACTTATTATCAATAAATTGTATCAACAATACATATTTGTTTTGGAAAAGGATATAATTTTAATGTGTAAACTAAATCAACGGTGAAAAAATCGCGATAATCAGCTGGTACAATTAAAAAACATTTTAAAAAACTCCCGACATGATAATTACAAATAAGAATATATAAATGGCTGAACAAATCTTCGTAAATTGTAACTAAGATCCATCTCGATTACGACAAACGAAACAAACCGCATCGAAATCGGTCTATTTCTTTAATGGTTACTATGCCACAGACACACAAACATGTTAAGCCTATCATACGCCTCTTTTTTGTCGGATGTTATAAATCATAGAGAAGCTGAGCGTTTGTTCGGACAAACCTTAGAAGCGATTCCACCGATTGTAATGCGAGTTTCATAATTATTTTATGACAAGTTTTCCGTATAAAAAATGTCATTTCAATACTTAACAGACGCGGGCGAGGTCGCGAGTATAGCTAGTATGTTATATAATGATTGACGTAATAAAGTATAAATATTAAATAAATAAAATTTAATTATCTTATTAAATCACCTACCACTTAGGTAGGTGGTAATGTCTTTTGAGTTTACCTTGATCTGTCATTATAAATAAAAGGTATACTTAATTATATAATTTGAAAATATTTCAATATATGTACATATAATATAGTATACGCTTTTAAAAAGGGGAGATGAACATTTTCTGGACCTTGTCTTATAATAATTGTTATCTTTACAGGAATTTTACCAAAAACTTAGAAGCCTCATGTTCAGCTCTCTGTCTTTGAAACCGAAACTTTTCCCTGAAATCAAACCCAGGATCTTCTTCGCATTAATTGCATGGAACAGTGACTGAGGCGGTTATGATTACTTGATATAAAACGCAATCTGCCAATGAAAACAAAATACTCAAAAAATGAAACCTTAGTTTTTCAGCATTATTTTTTAACAAAATAATTATTGTTTAGGAGTTTTGTTTGTCTCCGTTGATAATTAACTTTGAATAAATATTATATTAATACTACAAGCTATCAATTTAATTAAACAACGTAAAGCTCAATGTGAAGCCGAGACGGGAATGCAAGTATTGTATGTATAAATAACTACAGATATATCTACATTATATACTTTATAATTTCTGACTTACGTCACAAGTTAGGTATAAACCATGCTAAAATCGATTTTATATTTATTGGTTACGCACTATGGTTGAGCCTCTCAATTCTAACGATTCCAAAGATATCAGTTTTTTAAAGACTCCAAAACGGCTGGAGATTGTAACGAAAATTTTAGGTAAATTTATTATCCCTGTAGGAGGCTTTTGGGTATGAGTCATGGAGAAGGAGTAAAATCTCTTCTTGCCAAGCCATATTGACTCTTAAGATAGTGCAAAGAACCTTTTTAAATAATTCTGGAAACTATCTTTCCCTGGAATTCTGGAAACTATCTTCCCCTGGAATTCTGGAAACTATCTTCCCCTGGGGGCAAGCCTGGGCTTTGCCTTCATGATAATTGCTTTCAAAATAAGACCATATATTATCTCTATAGTTTTACTTCCGTCTCACTTTTTATTTTTAGATTTTTTAAACCAAAATAATCAATTTTTCGTAAAATTTTCCAAAAAAAAAGACAGACACACAGACACGACATATAAAACATATTTTTTGCATTGATGGTTAAAAAGGATCAGTTTAATAGGTGTGGCCGTTCTGAAGTTATACTAACATTCGGCAAACGATTAATTATATAGATTTTTCAGTTGTATCAACAAAGGAACAATGCAGAAATACTTAAAACTCGTAGTTAACATTGAACTCTTATAAACATGTATTAAAATATTAGTTATAAGAGGACATTGCATCATAAGCCAATTTAACCACGTTTCATTAAAGGTATTTGTTGGGATTGAAACACGGCTATTCACTTGACAGTTATGAGGCCATAACTCCAAAAAACCGTTATTTCCTCTTCATGGGTTTATCTCCACTAAATTTAATTCAAAATCCAGCAATGTCACTTAATCTTTATCCAATTACTCGATATCTGATACTTACATTTGAAAGGCTTTTATAATGTTTGTGGCTTCATCACATTCGGAGAATGCGCACTCAATAACTTTTAAACACTCGATAATCGTAATTTAATACAGTTATTATTCACAAAAGGGGCTAAAGTAAACTTATAGCTAAGTCCGAGTAAACTTTGGGCTGGAAACGAGCGCGAAGCCGAACGCGCAAGCGGATGTGCGCATGGTGCCCACCGACTGCTGCGCTTGCTACTCTAGTGTTGTACAACGGTGGAATAGTTATCGATAAAAAAATAAAAACATTTGCGAAGTTACATGAGACGTCGTTGGGAAAAATAAAGCATGTTAAACCATACATTTAGAATTTGTTTTTGAATGGAAAATCTTTTAGCACGGGTATTTAGATCATGATAATAGTGTTTTAAATATTATTTTAGCTGCCATTTTCTGGCTGTTTTTAATGAAACAATAATAACAGCCAGAAAATGGCAGCTAAAATAGCCGCAGCAGATATCAAATTTCTTTGGAAATCATGGAATATCAAGGTTATTCAGCTTGTTTGAAACATAAAGTTTAAGTAAGGTCTATAAGAAGACTAGGTGCTATGTTAAAATATACATATACTATAAAGTATTTATATTTCTGTAGTTTATAAATAAAAATTAAACGAACAATTGCTTCTAAGTTTTAAAATTCTGACCGAATATCGATATAAATTTGTACACACAACACTTAAACTTGACTCACCTCACGTCTCAAAGCCAACAACAAAACTTAGTTAAATGTATAAAAAGTCGTAAGTGACCGCTGACGTGCAAAAGCCAACCTAGCGCGGGCCAGATTTCCAAAAAGCAAGCGCGTCTTTAAGACCTTTTTCATATAGAGCTCAATCGAACAATGAACTTGCAACTAGACCAAACAACTAGTAACGAAATGCTGTGTAGGCCTGGATGCCTACTCACACATCGGCGGTATTGTGTTCTTACCTGAGTACAAAAAGCACTATTAAGAAATGGCACACTGTTTAGTTCTCGCATGTTGGAGCAGTACTGGCGTTTACCTGTGACAGGTGAAACCATAAACCGTATCATTGAAGGGTCGCATATCGGTTTTAGGGTTTCTACGAGTGTACCTTGTAGTGTATTTTGTTACATTTTAGACATTATGCTACACCAGCAGTTACTAGTAACTTCTTTAAATATATAATATTATTACAATAGGAACCTACTCGCCGATAGTGTAGCTTTCTATGTAAAATATTTTTTGAAATCGGGAGTTTATCCTACAACAAACATTTTAAAAAAATCTATAGAATATCACTGTAGAAGTGTAAGATTATGAGTAGGCTCTTATTGTTAAAACAGGTTCCATTTTGAGATCAAATTCGGTCAAATATTTCTTTATAATTTCTGAATAAACACAACCGAATCAAGAACTGCCGCCTTTTTTCAAAGTCCGTCAAAAACATACAGATTATAATATGAGCTGAAAGTTGTGGTACAAAATACAGTCGAAGTAATTGATAAGACCTCGAATTTTGTGGTCATCTTCCGTTTGAGGCTTCTTAGCGTGACGGCGTTGAACGGCTTAGCCCAAAAAACTGCAAACGTCAAGTGCGTACTACATTGGCGTCTAAGGTTCCGTATAATTGATTTTCAAATATAGCTAGACAATATAAAGGTTACAGGAGAATTTTATCGCTTGATTCCTCAAGTTTAATTGAAATTTGTTTAGTTTACCCGTAAAATAGTTACAAATAACTGACACATTCAAATTTATAATTATTGTGCTCTACAGATTGTATAAAAACGAAAAACGATAAATTAATAATTTTATTTATTTTAATAATAATGTTAATATGAAATGACCTAAACTACTTTGTTGTTTTCAATTAATGTATCTTTCAATGCAGTTTATTAATTAATAACGATCATGCACAGAAAGATTTACTTACTTATGTATTTCTTAAAAATAATGATTGTAGGCTTTTAAAGGATTGTAAAAATACTGAATGTACCCAATTTTGGTTACGATACTGGTACCCTAGAAATAACCACTTATTTTTTATCATCTTTTTTCAGAACATGAATCGTGAAGCAAAGCAAATTGAAGGCTGAAGATATAGGCAATTCGATTAAATAATAATAATTTTAATCTAAAATAATATTATAGAGGAAAGATTTGTATTTTTGTGTGTATGTTTGTAATGAATAAACTGAAAAACTACTGTGCCGATTTCAAAAATTCTTTCACCATTGGAAAGCTACATTCACCCTGAGTAACATAGGCTATATTTATTGCTAGAAAAGATTAGGGATCCTTACTACGTAACGTAACCCAAGGTGTAAAAAAAATGCCCTAAAACTTCTTTCGTCGCATGCGCTGCGGAAACTATTGATGATAGAACAAAAGTACACTGTACTAAAAACGTAAAAGGGTTGTAAGGGGTTGAAAGGGGAGGGATGAAAAGTTTCGTCATTTTTAGAGCTAAAAGCTTTTAGACTATATAACATCACATTTCGACGAAGTTAACGCGGGTGAAACCGCGGTGCACAGCTAGTTAATATACAAATAAGCTTTAAAAAGTAGGTAATAGGTACCACAACGATTAAGTTGAGTCTTCGAGTACACTTTTAAATTTAATTTATATATAATATATACATATTTAATAATATTTTTTGCGATTTCATAAATTTAAAATATTACTTAGGTATAAAAACACGGTCAACTTTGACAGTATAAATTAAATATTAGTATAACAAATTATCCTTAGTATTTTAGTAGGTATGGAGTAGACATATTTATTTTTCTGTCCAGGTAATAGAATTTTTCATAAAGAAAATTAGTTTACTTTTGGTAGATGGAAGTATTACACCGATTTTAAAAAAATATTTAGTCCCCGGTATTCAAATGTGTCCCGTATCTTAAAACTTGTCTCTAGTTTTAAACTCAGTTACAAAGTTCAAGACTTAATTGAAAAAAATAAATAAGATTTTTGTATACATTGGCAAACGTAGTATAACATTTTCGTGTAATAATTAAAACATACAAAAGACTTCAACGATTCTATAGCGCAACTCTTTTATAACAAAAAAATATCGATATTATTAATTCGTAACATAAATAATATTAATTTGAACATGAGTTAGGTATTATATATTCCAATAAATTCAGGTACATGTTGAAAAAACATTGCAGTTACTGACTTACTGACCTAAAAACTAATAAACCGTTTAAATAAGTAACTAAATAATATATTTCCAAGAACGTATTTCTCAATACGAAGGTACCTACGTGCGTGGGGCGGGTAATAATCGCCAATCGGTTGTTGTTTATTTTTTAGAAATGGCGCTTAGTTTTGCTTTGATCTATAGATTCTGGTCATATACATAGGAAATAAAATGTTTTATCTATATGATGCCGAACAAAGCCGTGGGAATATGTTAGCATTATAAAGTGTGTCAGTGTCACTTCCTAAAGTGTATCCAACTAAAAAATAAAGGTTAGCCTTCAGTTCGCTAATTTATCAACCCACTCGAGCGACCCACACGCCACCTACAGGATGCACTTCCTTTGTAGACAGTAAAATACGAAACATTGGGAGTCGATTAATCAATCAGATTCATCGTATGTTTATATATTCGAAGTACTTTTTTTTCCGCGACTTCGTCCAATTACAAAATGTTTATAGAGCAATATGTACTTTAAAGTTATAGTGAGTACATCCTTACTAATATTATAAATGCAAAAGTAACTCTGTCTGTCTGTCGCGCTTACACGTCAAAACTACTTGCCTGAGAAAGGACATAGGCTAATACGAAAACAGGGTTGTAAGGCGTTGAAGGGGTGGGGGGAATGAAAAGTTGTATGGATGTATCGTCATTTTTAGAGCTAAAAGCTTGAAATTTATTTTTAGGCTGTTGATTCGATATAAATAAATATGAGCTACCTATATCAAACCACGCTACGATGAAATTTACGCCGGTGAAACCGCGGGGCATAATTAGTATACTATAATATGTAGGTATAGCTTCAATAAAACTTATCAAGTAATATAATTAGGGTAGGAAAAATGGTAGAATGGTAGAATGAGCGGTGTCTACTCTAGTCTCTCCTATAAAAAAAACCTCTAAGCACCACTAAACTGTAACTTAAGTATTGTATATATGTGTCGTGTATTTCAAAGGACTAAAAAATAAACTGATTTGTTGCCAATTTGCACCCTTAGTGCTAACTGAAAAATGCTAGAAGGTTTCTCGACACGATACTCAACCTACTCTTGGTGGTCATACAATGATATTGATGTAATTATAGATATTATATCGTATTATCACATGCAACAGGTACCAACACATTCGAGTTCAATAGTAGGTATTGTTTTTATAGGCAGGTAGGCGGATAGTGAGTAGTAAAAATATAAACATTTGTATTTCCATATGGCATGTATATAAAACTATGGTAGTTGTTTTCTCTAGAAATAGTTTACCACAGGTAACATAATGTTCGAAATTTGTTAATCCCATAGATATCTACATTATCTATGCACGTTTGAATCATTGTAAAAAAAATTATTTAAATATTAGATGGAATCGTAAATGGTTGACAATTTTGGATAAAACCTCGGGCACATCCAGTGTATCGTTAAAATAATGCGAAGTTTGCATAGCTGCTATATATTACAATAATGTTACTTGATCTGCATAATATTTAGCTTATTGTGATATCAGCGACATCTAGTGTTGCCCAATATAGTTATGACCTTTTTCTAAATGAGTAATCTAAAAACAGAAAACAATTTCCTATACTATAACATAGATGGCGCTGAATACAGTTCCATCAACATTAATTGCAACAATATGGTGGCAAATGGCAATGTATAATCGTAGTAACATAACATTTTCTAATGAAGCTGTAATTTTGTAAGATTATGACACATTTTGAAAAATATTTAATCTACCAGAAAAATGCAAAATATTATTTTTACTCACTCAAATAATATAAATTTTATACTAAGTTCTCGCTCTATATTTCTTTATATTTTGTTGATTATTGAATAATTAGAAGGCTATAATGTGAGATTCAATATCGAACTTAGATTTCCTTGAACAGCCCTGTGCATTGTGATAACTTTTACTCCTGTTTTCTTTTTTTACTAGTACATTCTAATATTTAAACTAGCGATGTAAGAGGAAAGGAATACGATCTTTATAATCAGTGCATTTACAGAACCCATAAGGCTTACATTTCCGCGCATCATCCTGATTTATTGTATGTGAATTCAGCTGCATAGTTCTAAGCGCCCTTTTGTAGTTCTTAGCGAAGATAAATATTATATTACGATACATTACGATTCATTTTCCATTGGCAATTTGGATAATTGTTGCAAGGTTTAGTAGGAGAATTGAGGCATTGCACATTAGCAACAGCAACAAATAAAATTTATTTGTATGGATGCGTTGTAGTGAACGTAACAATGCCCTTGCAATACCAATAACAAGAACTACATGTTTCTCAAATTACGAGTACATGTCTTCCATTCAACAATTTTCTTATGTTCTTTCGTGGTTTGCAAGAAAACTGAAATTATTATTATTATTATATTTTATAGACATTATGTAAATAATAATAGAATGGACCTGGAAGTTTTAGGCCAAAACTAGTTCCAAAATGATGCAACTTGCAAGGAAAATATCGATATTTCAATAATTAACCATGACAAACAAACTTTATAACATTGACCTTAAAAATTACAAAATTCACAATTAATATATAATTAAAAATACGTAAGTACTCAATTATTATTAGGAACTATCCGATAAACGCAATTATTGATTGACTGTCTTAGCGGAAGGACCAATTTTCACTCATTTTAATTAAAACTTACTGATTCGAACTCCTCAGAAGATATCTCGGACTACATACGACTTCCGTGTATTCGAGGACGGTGGAATTAAAAACACAAAATAACAAAAACGGGTTTTATTTTAAACCTGACTGTTTTTGGAATTCAATTTCGAACTATGATTACACCGATTACTTGCAAAACATTGCCCTTATTTCCTTGACACAAAACTAATATAATATGTAATAATAATTGTGTAACATCAAGCATGCTTTGTGACCAGCATGAAACTATGCAAATCAATAATTACTAAGTCAGAGAGTACATGCGCCCGCGACTCATATTGCCACGTGTTTTCAATACGGATTAAATTGCAAAATTGGTTTAATATCGTAATTTGTACTAGGGTAATTATAATATGAACTGTCATTTGCATTCTAATCATAATGTTGCGTTGGTTTATCTTTAGCACACGTTTATTTACCCACCTCGTCTGTTTACAGTGTTTGGAAGAAGAACTATTGTAGCGTTTTAATCGCATTAATTAAAAGTATACGAATAAAGTAGCATGTTTAATTACATTAGCTGACGTTTACTACTTTGTCTGCATAGTATTTAATCCTAAACTCTAACTTCAAATTTTAACAGAACAAAACCAAACCGTCTTAAGTACATAAACAAATTTTGCATCTATGAGTCAAATGTAAGATTGTACTTTTGGGACATTCACGAACCCTAGAACTATTTACGTTTCTTTCACTTCTTTACAGAAACAGAGCGTGATGCAGCTACTTTACTGTATCTAAAAAAAAATAAGTTTTTCGCAGAAATGTTAAGAATTTTACATTACATTTGAAATGCAATAAAATACCTACTTAGAATTATCAGAATAATTACGGCTATACTATTCATAATGGGTTTAGCGGTAAAGGAGATACAACTAATTGTGATTATTTGCATTGCATAAACAGGTCTTCTCAAATTGCTTTCCTACTTTAAGCGAAAAAGTTGTTTTCTTGATTTTTATATTAGGTATGCATTATATTGACTTTAATATTATAACAATATAATTTTTTTTAAAACCGACTTCAAATTGTAACTATAAAACTACTGACCAGATTCTGATGAAATTTAAATGGGACTATACGGAAAGCAACAGCTTTCAAACAAACAAAGAATCATCTGTTCATCCAGTCGAAAGTTCTGAGGTAACAAACAAAAAGAAAACATACGCGTCGAATTGTGAACCTCCTCCTTTTTTGAAGTCGGTTAAAAACGGCTATTATGTTTAATATACTGATTAGATTATATATTACCGTGTATTAGAAGGGTGACTACTTGCATAATTGCAATATTACACGTTCCTACGTAGATGAGGCATAATTATTACCGACTACCGTGTCAGATTACTTCCTTCAAGAGAGTGTTCACGAACGCACAGAACAAACATTTCCTTGACATCAATATGGCATCAAGCAAACAGTAATTTGCACTCGGAACATTTTGAACTAAATGCCCTGAATATAATTTATCACAAAAACCTAACTAATTTACAAAGCCGTTCTTAATCTATTTCATAAAAAATACCAGACAAGTATTAAATTTTATACATATCTTTTTTAACATAAAACTAATACATAATTATATAGAAGTAGTGTCGCAATGCTCTTACTTGAAAATTACGTTTAGGTGAGTAATAAATTTGATCACAAAATCATTTGTAAATGATCAGATGATCAAGGTGGCATTAAAAAAAAGTAAGTACGTATTATCTACTCGAATATAATTGTTGATTTCGAACATAGAGTTGTTAACACACTGTAATTTATTTCATCTAATCAACCGCAATTGAACTAATTGATATAAATGTATAGTTTTACCGATTTATTAGCCATTAGCACAGTTTAAAGTGTTAGTTTCGACATGGCTGGTTCAACAAGACATTGTACTCTACAAATGAGAACGTTATGACGAAAACCAGGATATGCTTTTAAGGACTGTGCTTTAAGATACCGTTAAGCGGTAGAAGGCGTTACAATACCAATATATTTATCGTATATAATTACTATCTATGACTGCGAGCTCGCCAGCATTTAGAGTTAAAAATTTTTTTAACGAAAGCCCTTTTAATAAGACTCAAAACGCAATAAAAAATACTCTGTTATAATTGGAATGATCGTACATATAAAAACATACCCACAGCCAAATTTAGAATCGATTAAAATTAAAAAAGAAAATTCGAAAAAGGAACCAATATGTACAGGCATCTTTAAAAGAAATCCTAACTAGACAAAGGTGAAGAGGTTGTATATGTATTGTAGAGCTATTAACTATTTAAAGTTATATCGGATATTTACAACATAGAAAGTATAATTCCTTCAACGTCTTAATTATTAATAAACAGAAAATCCAAATACCAAGCCGTTAATTTTGCAAATAACCCGCAAACGTGGAGATCATTTTCTATCATTAGCATACAACATTTCAAGACAGGATGTCTATTTCAAACAAGCTTATGGTCTAAGCTCATTATAAACAGCTACTATATTTACTACTAAGTAGAGTTTATTACTATAACTAGCGACCCGCCCCGGCTTTTTAAAAAAAACCGCATCAAAATCCGTTGTTTTAAAGATTTAAGCATACAAAGGGATATAGGGAAAGAAAAAGCGACTTTCGTTTTATACTATGTAGTGATTATACATATAGTGCCAGTTTTGTTCATATATTTCGGCATTAACAAATATATATTTTTATTTTTTAACAGTAACTCAATTGTTGTCGTTGTTATTTTTATTATTTTACTAATAATGCTTTAAACCATTAATTGTCATAGTTTTATGAGATTTGTCACTTAGGTACCTATAATTACAAATCAAAAAACGCTCCTATGAAGCCTTCCTAAGTAATTACTATAAGCCTTTTATGAAATTTTGTTACAGTTTTCAATATAAAATGGTCTAATGATTGGTATACGCATGTTATGTATTTTAAAGCAGTTTTTAAATTAACAGTATAACGCTACGATGTGTTGCGAAAATAGCACGGGGACTAAAGCATAATATTCATTTCCATCCTTTAAAATTATATCTCGAACGTCAAAGAACTCTAGGAATAAGACTATTAAATATAGACTTTAATCTAATTATTTGATTAAAAGTCCACTTTTGTAAAAGTTGTGTGTTGCATTTTTATTTGTGCCAGAGATTACGATTACCAATTACGCCGATCGGTTATCGAATATTAATGTTCATGAATATTAAATGCAGATATGATACATTTTAGATTTTGTAGATTATTCCTTGTAAGAAAATAATAATTTGAAATCTCTACCTGGGTTAGCGGACGTTCGGCGTCGTCGTGCCGATGCTTTCCTTACTGCGATGGATACAAGTGAATCCATTTCACTCCCTGAATCCCAACGCGGTCTGTACGGAGAAGGCTTTGGCAGTGCCCGCGCATCATCCTCTGTATCCCTATCACTACTTGTCGGCGGAACATGAGATTCATCACTCTCAGGCGGGATGGGTTCAACTTTCATGGCACTAAACACATCGATTGGCACTTCATCAAAACACGATACAGGATGGGTCAAAGTTCTCTGTATGTTGCTCTTTCTGTGTCTCACTTTCATGGATCCCTCGGATAATGATCTCCTACCCAGTTTGTTTTCTAGTTTTTCTCCGGGTACGCATTTTAAATCTGATGGAGATAGAGATTTCTTTCTTGAGTTACGTCGCTTGATGTTGCGCTTTTGTCGGTTTGAATCTCTGGTGCTCTGCATTGTTGCACTGAAGATATTATCTGGAATAAAGAGAAATTAAGAGTTAATAAAATTTACAAATTTAACTCACCAAAAACTTTGTTTCTACAATATTTTTTTGCAGTTTGATTTTCTATAAAATTAAAATATAATAAAGTAGAATTGCGTTTAAATTATAAATAAATTACTTAAGAAACCACCTGATTCAAAAATAAAACTTGATATTAAATGTATTTTAATTATTCAGTAATTAAACATGTGAATAGTGAATTCTAAATAAACAATTTAAATAAGTTCCTTTAATTTAAAAAATATTTAAATGTTAATACTATAATTAGGTATTTTTAAACTTTAGTTTTATTTAACTACTACCTTTTAGCAGCGGCTCTACTCGTAATGATGTCTTTATGTATAGTTTGTTCTGGGTAACAGTACCTTGTCTTTTTTATACCCCTGACAATGTGTATGACTAAATTTTCATGATAATAGGATTGTAATTAGTATTTGTTAGGAGTTAAGATGTTCCAGAAAGAATAGCAATTCTAACATAATATGGTCTATATTAGATTTATATTGGAGGTAATAAACATTGTAAACACACGTCGAACTAGACATTAAGACATTAATGTTTTCAACTCTTAAATGCAAAGAAAAATTACCTTATTTCACTAAACCACAACCTCAAACCAAAGAAATTGTAACGTTATCTCCGCATCGCGTATCACTTCACAAGTTCATACTAAACAAACACGCGACACACTATCTATACAAAAAACACACTAAACAAACTATATACAATATTCTACATTACAATAGAGGATTACGTAATTGACAAAAATATAACAAGACAAATTGTTTAAACTAATCACTAAGGTTCCATTAGACACGTCCGCGGTCCACGCTCTCATTGACAATACTGCCTGTTTCGTGCTTGTCAGCTAAGACACTACTGTTATTCAACCTAGACAAACAAGGCTTTGATAGTAAAATACGTATTTATTTATTGGCAACCAATTAAAACTAATATTCATTTTAAATGCCGTGACACAGTTCACGAGTTTCACGTTAAATCGACTAACATTCTACCGAAATGATATTTTATGTTTACAGTCCATAATCACTGATCAAGTAAAGGGGTAGACACTGTTTCACTCATGTTTCACTGGTCAACATTTAATAGACAAGAAGTTTGTCAGCTTCCAGAGCCTTTTAGACCGAAACCTTTGCTCGGGAACCGAAGTCACAAGCTTCTAAGCAGCACGCACTAAATGTCAGACGGAGAATCATAAAAGTTAATTAGTCGTTTTAAGTTTACCACTCACTGAATTAGTGATACATAATATATATTATCATTTATAATGTATATTGTAGTTTAAAGTTTTTCTGAATAACTGAATTGACTACTGCATAAAAGATATTTATAAATTCAAAAGAGTTTAAAGTCCATTATCAACTAAGCGGTTGCTATAAAAACTTATTCGTGCAATGAAAACAAAATGAAAAATATAAGTATTTATAGAATTATTAAACAGTCGAACAATATACCTACAGATAAAATAACGAGTTCAGATTTTGAATAACATTTATTGATACACAAAGCTAACGGGTATTATAATATACATATTACATACATATGTATATGTAATGTAATTATATTATATTTTAGAAAAGTGGATTTTATTTAAATAAAATTCCCAATTTGTATGTAAAGAATTATGATAAATGTGTCTATGTAAAAAAGACACTATTATATAATCTACTTACGACTGTCTCTCTATACAAAAATAGGTACCTAATCAAATCAGTTCAGCGACTGAAGCATCATAGTAACAAAGGAAGTCATTATATAAATTGACATTAAAAAATGATATGAAGATATAATTTACAAGGTTAATAATAACGTAGTAGGTATGTTTTTAAAATAAAGACAATTGTGTTAACAATACCGGCTAATTACATATATTAATTAAGTTGCCATAAATTATCCTATAAGAATAACTTGATACTTCTCAATTAGAAAAAGTTCATGTAACTTCCCATAGTTCAGCCGGGTTAGAAGTTTCCCATGTCTGGAGAGAATGCCTTTGTTTTTCCTCTTGTGTACTCAGTACTTAGACTCAGTAAATATTACGTACTCCTCAACACTATTCAATGTCAGCCCTACCTTTGCCTTGTAGGGAAAGCGAGATAACAATGTATGCGTTTTACATGAATTATTTACTATAGAAGTTTAAACTTGGAGTAAAGTTCCGCGTGAGTGGTTGACGGGTGGAATTTATTATTTTACTTATACCTTATACTTCGCAACTGCCTACACGGAATCTAAGATTAAATAATGTTATGTGTGTATTTTCTTTTCCGAATTCCTATCTCAATTATCTGAAATCTATCGACCGTAGTAAATTCAAATAAATTCACCTTCCACAAGTGTTGAAAATTGAAAAATTAAGAATTACGTGATAAATATTTAAGTACTAAATTGCTAGTTAGAAATTTATGAAGTTAGACATTGAGAGCTCTAGTATGTTTTCCTTTATTATTTATGTGTTACTAGACCACCTTAAGCTAGATTATGGAACAAAAAACCTAAGTTGGTAACTGACTACAAAAGACCGGCAACGAAAAATTGATAAAATTAGGTTATATATAAAAACCGGATCGTATACTGCTATTAACAAACCTGTAATTAGTCATTTATATATGTGAAATTGAAAAGGTGATATGTAGGGTCAAGGTTACATCTGAATGATGAAGTCACAAATAAGTGTAAATAAACAGAAGTAAACGAATGCAGTTTTCGGGCTAATATTAAGATAAATGCTGTCATGGCAGAAGCTTTAGTAAGGCACCTTTAGGAAATATATTTAATTCAAGTATATCTGGAGCTTCTCGCTTCTAAAAATTTGCATCAGCTGGTTCATAAAACGCCACACGGCTAGGAACTGACAAAGCCCAACGCGAATTCTAAAATTACAATTATGGTTTAGAATAATTATTAATAATGTTTTACGCAGATGGTATCGAAAAATACTTAACCAAAAGATATGATAGATATAGGAAAATTTATTCATCGTCATTAGGTACATCTATTATTTTTTCAGTTACCTTGCATTCAAATATACAGCCTACTCGTAAAGGCGTGCGTATCACAACCTTAAAAAAATCCTGAGTCTTATCGGTAATGGTTTCAAGGTACCGGATGTTTCAACTGAGGGAAAAAATGTATCTTGGAGCGGCAAGTTTTTGTCTGTCTCTTGGAATTACAATTACTAGACCCGTTTATCTACTTGACTTCAATCAATAAATGGAGTAATTACTCCATTTATTGGAGCTCTATAACTCATTGCTATGTCATAATGATGCAAAAATAATAACCACAAATAAATATTAAGCACTATATTTAAATAAAATCAGATACCCATTTAACTAGTTTTGAAATTGTCAACACGTCATTATAAATAAAGTATGTTGGTATTCATTAATAGCTAGAGTGATTTTTAGGTAGGGAGGGTGATCAGCTAATTTAACAAACCGAAACATTTATTACCCCGGGATTCAAACCGCAACACGCAGACACTTGACACGGGACGGGATTTATAGTGTGTATTAATTATAGTTATTATATTAGAAATAAGTGTATAGTAAATGAATATAATATATAATAATATATTAAAAAGCCAAAAATTCCTTAAACTACGCACTAATGTTTACGTGGAAATTGGCCGGTCCCATGGCAAGGCTTAGAAACAAAAGATGGACTTACAGCACAACCATATGGAGAGGACCTCAAGGAAGAAGAGAGGGAGGCCCTCTACACGATGGGAGGACGAAATAAAAAGTCGCTGATCCAAAGTAGCAAATAGCAGAGGATAGAGAGAAGTGGACATCATTGGAGGAGGCCTTTACCCAACCTGGGGACCTTGCTAGTAATTAAATAATAATTTGTTATAAAAATAGTTAATTAAGAAATAATGTAGCACGATCAAAGTCCGTAGGTACGTAGTACGATGTAGAAATCAAATTTCAGTGAAATATTTGATGAATTTCAGATGAAACAAACCAAAAAAATAGACAATGATGTGAGAATAATATTAATAATGTCTATTATATATGATTTCTATACTCACAGCTTTTATTATTGTGCCTTACTCAATTTAGCTTAATCATATATTAATGAGTATTACCTACTGATATTTAAAACCAGTTAAACTATGTGCAAATATTACACAAGCCTAGCGATCTTATTTATTGCTAAAGAAACGTAAATATACTTTATTATACTTTTATTTATTGTTCATAGTATATACTTCAAGTTTATAAGGTTTACTCAGATAACAAAAATTTGAGAACATATTACTTTTAATATTTCCAAACAGAAATATACTACTTTTTATTTAATGAAAAGTGTGTGCATGCATTACTGAAAACAATAAAGAGTTCTTACTCAACGTAATGTTAGACTGAGGTCGTCGAGGTCAATGCAAATTAAAAATATTGAGCAAACATTCCTATGTTTCTTAATAAATAAAGTCAATCAATTTTTATTAAATAAAAATGTAATACTTGGTCTGTAGTTTCTAGCACTTCATGTCTATTCATTCACGATTTGGCCGTAGGTATACTTAATAATAATATAATAATATATGTACATAATAGGTACAATATACGTTATAATCATACCACTGGTGGTATGATTATAAAGTCCGTATAAGTAATAACATCAAAAGGATTGCTAAGATGATGACTGAAAATCGGACTACCGTTTGATTATAAGGTACCACTTATAAGAACACCATTGTAGCTTAGTTAATCATGCGTTTAACATTCATAAGGTATGTTTTCGGATGGTTCTAGGTCGTCCAATATCATACTTTAGTGCCAGGAGTGGCACTAAAGTATGATATTGGACTACCTGCTTGATGAAAATGATCAGTGAAATAGATACAGACATATAGTAATGAGTGCCCTACTTATCGAGACTTCACTGATAGAAAAAAGTTCTTAGTGTAAACTAGAAAGCGATTTAAATACTAAATTATTTGACAGTTCGCCCACGCTGTTTACATACATCTATATACATAAAAATTAATCGCTGAATGTGTTGGTAAGCGCAAATCTCGAGAGCAGCTGAACAGATTTCGCTAATTCTTTTTTTATATTATTCCTTGAAGTACGAAGATGGTTCTTACGGAGAGAAAAATTTGGAAAACTGTCGAAAAAATAAAAGAAAAGAAAAACATTTTCCTCGTACATTTTCTATGGAATGACTTTTTAGGTGACACGTTATTATTCGGAACTTTGACGCGATACGAAGTTCGCGGCGTCCACTAGTAGATCATAAAGATTCAAGAAGATATTCCTACGTTTCAAGAAGTCGTCAGCCTTTCGTTGCAAAAATGGAAACTTAGACACTTTAAGTTGCACTTATGAGTGCAATTCAGTGCAAAAATGTTGATGTTAGGCACGCACGCATGATGATCTATTGGTTCCCAAAAAAAAAACCGCCATTCGCATTGATAATTAAAAATCAGGTCAGGCCGTTACCGTTACCTGTGGATCTCTATATTGTAACATTTCCTCTTTATCGGCATTGAGTAATGAAGCTTGAAGATCGTACACAATTGATAATGACAAAAATGTTAAAACCTTGCAATTTTCTCGGTGCAATTTTTTATTGCCATTTGTGAATTAATTCGTCTTCGGTCACGCAACTTTGCCTTTACTTCCGGTGGGTGCAATATTATATACATATATTATAATGTTGTCTGTTTCTTTGAAAAATATCCACGTTAAGGTTGAAATTAATATGTGAATTATAGGCTACAAATATATATAGGTATATTTATATATAGGTCCCGCAATGGACATTCATAATTTATTATTTTTATTGTTTCTATAAAATTTTACAATTTTATCTAAATTATGTACCTATACCTACACAGAACTGGTACAGGAGAGACGCTTTATACGCGGGGCCTTCCTATAAATTCCTTACCTATGTTTTTCAAATGATAATTTTCACCCTATTAACTTTATTTTTCATAAATTTAATAATAGTATAAACTAGTAGATAACTTATAGGATTACTATATACTATGTATACGATAGATTTCTACAGATTGATTAATTCATTTAATAACAAAATATGTTATTAAATTTTAAACAATTAGGTATATGTATGAGATATCTATTACCACCATAAACTACTCTTTTTTAAAAAATATAGGAAATTTAAACTTTTTAACCTAAATGTTGTGAGAAATTAAAAAATAAAGATTCAATACGTAATGCTAAAGAAGTCCTACCACAAGTTTGATCAAGTATTTTTCGATAGCGTCAAATGTGACATGTGGGTCTTATGCCCAAACTTGAAATAGCCATCAATCAAATTGCAAATGAATATGTAGTTAAAACGAAGCTTATGCCTTATAGTAAACGTGAAGGTGTATAAAGACTTAAATATAATGTATAATATTGTTAATAAAATGATTAATTCACTTGGTAGTGAAATACCAGACGAATATAATACATACGAAAGTAGCACGCGAGTCATACCATTCATTGCTGCCTACATACATTGTCTTCTTGCCCTTGATCAACTTCACCTCTCTCTATAATACAAGGTCACAGCTAAAATTATCTTTACCTGTGCAGTTTATAGAACTAATTTACAGTGTCCTATTTTACAGGCAATCCGATTATACTGTGCAACTTTTAACCTAAGTGAAACTTTTCTCCTCGGAAGTCAGTTACAGTTTTGTCACACATACTGACTAGAAGTTTAATTCATCAGTTACGCATAATACAGTGTAGTACAGATACGAAGCCAGGTAGATTCATTAGTAATAATTAAAAATTCTTAATGATTATATTATAAATCAAAGCGACAAAACGGTTCGTTAGACACCAAATAAGTGGAAAATCTTACGCAATAGATCTGCTTGATTCGACACCAAACCGTAATTCGAACTGTATGTTGTCATTGAATTATTATAACACTTTAATAAATAAACAAATACTAAGAAATTATTCTTACAATCTGAACACTTTGTTTTTTAGATCTTCACGCCAATTTTATATCCTTAATCATTACAAAAGAGCTTATTTATAGAGCTGACAAAATTTAGAGACGGTTCGGTTAATAAACAATTTTACCACATCTGTAGAGCAGTAGGTAATAAATATATGTATAAAAATATAAACCCGGCGAATATTGTTTTGCCATATAAATTATTTCGACAACTTTGAGTTGAAAATTATTACAGTACTAATATCGCTATTAAAAATGGGATTTGGTGGTAGAGGGATGAAAATTAAGAGTTGTATTTATTTTTAAAAATAAAATATTTTGTCCTAAAAATAAAAAATACATTTTTGGGGTGGACTACCATTATCACCTATACGCCTATAAAAAATAGTTTACGACCTTTTCTTAGACTTACCGAATATACACCAAAAAGCGATCAAGCCGTTTCGGAGGAGTTTGGTTAAAAAAACACTGATACGAGAATTTTATATATTATATAGATAAGAGAAGAAGGAATTATTATGTAATAATACATACCTACTGCTTCTCTCTTATTAATCATTACTTGTCATACGTTCGGGTTCGATAATATACTGAAAAGCGATTAACGGAATTTGAAATATTTCCCTCTCGTTTTAGGCGAAACGCAATCAATTTAGACAATTTAATCTAAATTGATTTAGATCTATAAACGAGTCATTTTGTATTAATTTCTATTGTGCATGTAAGCGATCGAGTGTCACCTCATTGCATATTAATGTAATTGCCCAAGCAATTTTGACGCCAATGTCGCAGTCCACGGTATGAGAATTAGAATCTGGTTTCTACTGAGCTTTTTTCTGTTGACCTTGTGTGAAGATCAAGTGTGCTTCAAAAAACTAGATACTGACATTTAAAACTTACTGTGCAAAAATGCGTTTGAAATAATGGTTCTAACGTAAACAAAAATGAAAAAATAGTTTTAAAATATCGTCTGTTTAAATCAATAAATATTTAAACTACTTACAGGTAGCATTGAACAGTGCAAAGAAGTAGTAAAGTTTGTAGAGACAATAGAAATCCAACTGTCAACGAAAACGCATCATTAAAATTAAAAGTATTGTAAGTTAACGTAATTTTAAATGAGTATTTGAAAGCAAACTCGCTCGTGACCAAGTTTTTTTAGTAACGCTTAAAGCAAACCGCTCTCTTCTTTTTGGAGATAAGCTTTAACTTCACGTACTTGGTTGAGGAACGTGGTGTAAAAAAAAACGTTAAAAATCAGAACACTGCAATCGATTATTCATAAGAATCCGATATTGTAGTAAATTATTTATTTGACCCTAACCCTATTTTCAATCTGTCAAAACTGTCTAACTGTACCTCTTAGATTAGATGAACTATAATGACTAATAACGTTAATAAAAACACTCGAAGTATAGGGGATTACCGATGAATAAATAATTTGTACTCTAGAATATAAACACAGCGCACTATAATCTTCGTTGTGTATAAATTCAGTAGTTCGAAACGGAACAAACTTTAATCGAAAATATCAAGAGCTATTATGACGGATAATCTAAAGAGTTTTAAGTGTATCCTATTAACAAAATTTTACAAAATGTCAATTTGACGATTCAAATACTCTACGTTGTAAGAGTTTGGTAAGATCATAGGACGATCAGAATTCAAATAAATATAAACAGACGAGCTTGATATAAAACTGACTAAATTGTTTTAAAAATTCAAGCACTAAACGGAAAATCAAATTATTGTCTTTCAAATAAGTGTCTTTTAAGCACCAACTTTCATTCTAGTAATGTCTACCAAATTATAGCAATTTTGTTCTTTTGGTGCTGGTTTTTTCTTACACACAAAAACACTTCTGAAAATCACTACTTGGATCTTAAATACACAAAACTCAGTTTATTGGTGATTTATATTTCAGCAGTGTTTTTGTGCACTTAAAAAACGACCAGCATCAAAAGATCTAAATTGCTATCATTTGTTAGACATTACTAGGGTGTTAACTTCACTAACTGCATATGTTGTGATATATCAGCTTGTGAATAATCTATGAAATGGTTGGACAGATTTTGATGGACTTTACTGGAAGACTACCATGTTATTTTTTATAGAAATATTTTTTAAATAAATAAATATAAACAAAATCTACGAATTAAATACCTACCTACTACAACAGACAAGTAGATATTTTTAGTTATTACACCCATTAATTAGTTTTGTTGTATATAACTGTAAAATATGGCACAGTAGCTTTATAAATTATTTCCTTTTTTACGTTAAAAACGAAATTAAACGGCAATTATCATTGGGAGCTAAAGGTAGGCAATCCTTCCTTTTCAAAGCGGGTTACCAGTATTTCATAGCGCTTAAGTACTTATGTACAATGTACATACGTCACAACAATGCAACGTCTTGAAAAGCGCGAAACTGGAGTTGAGGTTGTTTGAGTACCTACCTGCTTTAAAATCCGTGTTTCTTTAAGGAAACCTAACCTGTCTCTACTTGGTAACAAGGATTATTATTCTATACGTTAGTGCTAGGTGCAACTTGATGTTAGAATGCGTAGCGATTTGTAGAAATAACGGAACAGACCAGTCGATAACCAAAGACATTAAATGATTTGAACGGTGCTCTATCAATGTGTAAATTTAATATTAAAGAAAAAACATGACATGGCCGCGAGAGCTCCTCATTTTTAGCCAGTATATATGTAACGCATATAAAATATAACGCGATAATGCGTGGTAGGTACGTACTATTTTGAACTCGCCCTGGGGCTATGAAGGTCCATGTTAATGTAGAATTAGCTTTCGGAAGTTATGTAGAATTTGAAATGAATAACTTTAATAAGAAATTAAAAGACAATGGCTATAAACATATCGTCTCAAAAGTTTCAGGACGATATTTAAAACTAATTGGTTTTATATAACGTCCCATTTCAGTACTCAAGACAAGATTGTGCCTAGACTGCATATTTTTTCGAGACTATCTCGACACAAAGCTTTAGGCCACATGGCTAAGCGCAGTCTGTGGTGTCGGGTTCGATCCCCGGTCTCGAATATAATTTTTAACTTAATTTGTATTTGTATTAGGACTCTGGTAGAGCTGTAACTTGCCGGACGGGGCCTCATAAGTGACACGGAGGAGTGGGTGAATTTCTACAGGCTTGTCTGAAAAAATTCAACCAAATCCAACACAAATTGGGTGGCATAAAGATCGCTGTTTAGCGATAAGGCCAAACGTTGCACTCCATTGCAACGAAATGTTTAAAAAAACCAGCTCTAAGATACTAGTTTCTAGGAACTAATAATCGTCTAATCTATCTTTAAGTTAGACTTAAATTAAAAATATATATATACTCATAAATAATTCGCTATAATAATTTTAGGTCACATAGTAACACATTTGCCTACATTAAATCTCTGTTTATAAAAATATCGATGCAGGTCAATCAGATACAAAATATTATAACCGTGATTCGTACGTGATGAAGTTACACACGTTGTGAATTCAGGGCAGAGGCGTCAGGTGGACTGACGAATTATTAAAAATATTGGGTGCAAATAAATTTACAAAAAAGGTTAAGGTTAATTTGAATTTAATTTTAACAAATTGTATGAATCACAGTGTGCTCAGTCTCATTAAAAACCTGGTAACTTAGCCAGATTTTTAACGAGTTTTTTTTAAACGACAATTGACGCCTCAACAATTGCATACCTACATGATATTTTGTAATATTGATATGTTTTTGTTTTTTTCTAATTATACTAGATTTATGTCATATGTTAAGCTTTTAATAAAAAGTTCTGTATAATTTTTCAATCATTTAAATAAAATTGTTTTGTTTAATTTATAATATAAATATACGGATTTAAGTTTTATTGATATTCAAAAGAGCGTCATCTAACAGCCTTAAAACTCATTTAACAAATCTGGAATAGAATAAATATTCAGGTATTGGCCAATAGACTAATGGAAAACATAATGGAATTGTATTTGCATGTAATTCCAATTATTACTTTCACAATTATTAGCCACAATACCTACTGCATCTTAATTCACCTATAATAACTTCCATATGATTGCAATAGTTATTATTATATGGCAATAGAAAGTAAACTGCGTTTTATGGAAATAACGTTCATTTCACCTATCAACTAGTTACTGCCTAAAGATTTTGAATCACGATGCTAGCTGATAACACTGAATTGTAAGCCTAATAGAATGTGTATATTAAAATATGATAAAGATCAAATTCCTATACATTTTATAGAGGTTAAAAAACCTAACAATGCAAATATACGAGAATAAGACTACAGATACATATTAACTACAGACGCGACGCGAAATTGAACACTTTTTAATGATGAGTATGGATTTCACCTCGCACGTCATCCAAACAGTATTTTGGCCTTATTTGACCTTTGCAGTCATGCACCTTTCGTGTCAGTGGTACACGCAACTACGTGTTGAAATAAAGGTCTTGGGTTCGAATCCCTGGAATTCATGCATCTAATAAATGGAATAGATGTTTTGTTCTGTTATAATGTCCCAATCTATTTTCGTATGAAAGTTCATAAAAATTTGTTCACATTAAGCATCAAAGCTAAAAAATCACTTTCGCATTTATTACTTAAATCAATATGAAAACTTTCGTTCTGCTAGGTATGCTTAAGTTGAGGGCGGGCGAGAGCAATGTCCTGACTGCGTATATGCTGCGCTGCATATATAATGCGATGCCTCGTATGCTTTTATATTAAAACTTATACAAATATTTTTCTTAGACAACGATTTTATGCGATTCTCTGGCTAAAACCATACTCATTTCACAGCCAAGTAGGTGGATAGTAGTTATGTAATCAATTAATATTTAAAATGGCCACATATCAAAAAATATAGTACCTACTTACCTACTGAATTTTAAATTTTTGAAATCAAATATACCTATATCCTAACGAGTGCAATGTGCATAAATGGATGCACATATCTTCAACTCTCATTCGGTAGATTCGGTAGATATATTCGTTTAGGAGCTCCGATGCCACAGACACACCCAGATACGTCAAACTTAGCACCCTTCTTTTTGCGTCGGGGAATAAATATTATAATCTAAAAAAAATCTCTTTATTCGGAGTAGTATATTCATTTCTTACGCGAGATTTGTGGAATAATTATCTTTAAATTATAAATCTTCAACCACCACGAACTCGTCTTTTACTATTCCAATCGCGAATAGGTACCTAGAAGTCATATTTGTTAATTTTGACCTGCAATCTCAGATTGATTAACCACGTAAAATATTTTTATCTATTAATAAGGTAATGACCAATTTAAAAGTATTTTTTCCGATAAAATAAATGCGTCATCGTAAGTGATTCATATTATGGTCAACAGTATTCACATAAATTATCCGATGTTTAAGGTATAAGGATGTACATTTTATCCTTTGTAACGGTTAAACGCCGTACCTACCTCCTTTCATCTATTAGTTAAGACTTAAGAACGTCTTTATGGTTAATTAATAAAACAAACGTAAATAAAACTCCTTATTTAATAATAAATAAATATATAGTAAATAAATATATAATAAATAAATATAAAAAATATTAATTAAATTATTAATTTATTATTATTAAATAAAACTCCGATAATGTGCACATCACGTTTATGGTAACAAATTAATAATTTTTGTCCGAAAGCGACTCTCTCGTTCTTTTTTACGAAATAAACCTCAGCGCCAATAAACTTTATATTTTTGGAGACAAACATCTTGTTGATAGGTAAAAAAGTATTAAGGTATTGGATATATTTTTTTTGTTGTGTTTGTTATTATCTAGAGAAGGTTCTTATGAAATAAATAATTAAGAAAGTTGCGCGGAACATTAGAAAATTTAATAAAACTTAACGACAATTTCAACTGTTCTAAAGTCACCGTCTTAGAGCTTCTGACAATATAACTTTTCTAATGTAATCTTATAGCGTTTGACATAACTGTCAGGTTTTAAATTATTATGCCAATTCAAATTCAATAATCATAGTTAAGCCTGGACAACGTGTCTGGGAGCTTTCATCGAAGACGCTGCCCAATCCCTTTGAGATATAACAAAACAATGCATAACGGGATATTCCTCTTTTATAGATGTATAAAAAAGTCCTTGGTGGCATATATCCCCATTCTATCTTTTATTGGCTGTACAAATTTCGCCGCGTTAGCTAGTTTTTAATAAATAAAAAATTAATTTAGTTAATAAATCTTTGTTCTTTTAAATGTAATAGATAATTATTACGGGGATCCAAAATCCCTTCAGACAATAGCGTCAAAACACAAAGCATTGTGATTCACTGGCGAGATACTTAGGTACCTACATCTCTACTTCACTCTCCATAGTATTCTATAACGATGTAAGCATATAAAAAACCATTTACAAATTGGCACTTTAAGCGGCTAACCCACACTTTTAATTTTGCCCAAATATTATATATTTAAACAAAGAAGGATTTAAACTCTTCTTATATCATTAGATAACGTTTTTCAGTAGGCTTTATTTTAGATTAATTTGATTTAAAAAAAAATATTTTTTATTTTTTATTAAATGATGTTGAGTGTAAAGATCTAGTTTTTTAAAATTAAAAAAATAAGTATTTACCTAAGAAAGTATTTACTTAAAAGAACTACTTACAACTGACTACTTACTACTTATAACTGACTTAGGTACTTATTTAGTGACTTAGGTACTTAAATAAATTTACATAGGTGTCTATTTTAAAATTTGGCAAATATTTTATATATTATATAGTTAGGTAGGTACTTTATAGGTATTCTAATAATATGTAAATGTAAGACTGATTTTTTCGAATAGATATTGTGAGATGAGTAGAACCTTGAAAAATAGCACACTTTCGTTATATTTTAGACTAGCTGTGCCCCGCGGTATCATCCGCCAAAATTTCGTCGTAATGTGTTGTTGTAAACAGTGTAAAATAGCAAACAGCAACATAATAGATATTATGTATTATTTAATTCCTCCGCACGGAATAGTTATTTTTTATTATTTAAATTAATTTCTAAAATAAAAGTAGCCTAAGTTACTCCATATTAAATCAGCTATCTGCCAGTGAATGTTCCATCAAAATCGGTACAGCCGTTTCAGAGATTAGCCGGAAATTGAACAGACAGACAAAAATTGTAAAAAAAAATATTGCTATTTTGGTATATGTACCGTGTATAGACTATAGTGTAACATCCATATGCATTTAGTAAAAAGCGGTTATTTTAATATTACAAACAGACACTCCAATTTTATTTATCTATATATAGATTCCACGAGGTCAAATTCATTACTTATTGAATTTTTGGAACATAAATATAATTTTTATTTTATTAATATAAATAAATATAATTATTATAGTTTTTAATATTATTGAAATTCTTACCTTTACTCCTGAAATATGATGCCGACTAGACCATGATCATCGAATAAGTATTCGTTAAATGCCGAATGGACACAAAGCAAGACACAAAGGTTCTATATCTGGGCACACTAATAAAGAACTATCATAACTTCACTTTCAACAACCCATGAGAAACAAGTACTAAATTGGCACTAGATAATAAGTTCTTTAATACAAATAAATTAAAATGTAAGTTCGTTCGATCGTTCTATTCGTTAAACCGGTATAACTGGCTACCGTAGCCGCATATCCCACATTCAAGGAATACGGCCGTTCGTTTTCAATTCGTCGATTGAAGTTTAGAACTCAGAAGTCTGAACTAAACTTTCAAAAAGAGAAGCTGTTGTCGGTGTTGCCATTTTACGTACGTTATGTTTTGCTGTTGGTCTAGATTTTAAAAACTACAAATAACTATTAATTAATGACTATAAATCAATATGATTACCTATAATACTTCAGTTATTTATCTTGTTATTTACGAAGATAATCTTCGATATTGAATATAAATAATTGCAATACTTCTATTCAAGTTCTGGCAACCCTTTTGACAGAATGTACCTTGGACAAAGTCAATAGCTACTGGCAAATAAGTTTAACTTGAGCTTCCACTAGTTTTTAGTAGATGGCGGTATTAACAATAAATTTTAGAGTTTTATAGATGCATAGAAATTGTAATTTACCAGAGTAGGTATACCCAGGTAGGGTACCTTATTTATATATATATTTATATAGATAAATAACAAATTATAAGAATATATACTAGATGGGCAACTCGTACATTCGATTATCGTTTTTAAGCCCATCATGGGCATCAGAGGGCGTTCAACAATAGATCGAACTTAGGCGGTAATTTTTAATTTGATAATAATATTATGTATTATTTTGATTTGAATATTATGTATGATTTGATTGTAATATTATGTAGGTATCTTAATAAGCCGTTTATCAAGTTTCTTATAGTCACAGATTAAGTAGTGTCTTATATTATTTTGTAATTGAGAATGTTACTAGGTATGCAAAATCGCTTGAAACTTTGTCACAGTAGAGCTTTTATGTATACAAATACACTAGTTTTTGTTTTATTCAAAAAAGCAAGTATTTTTAATTTTACTTGTATTTAAAGTTTGTCAGCTCATGTCAGCAGCGTGACGTCACAGTACAACACACCGCTCTCTCTCTCTCGTCGAGCAACGACGTGACAGACTGCGGGAGCTTTTGTAACATGACGTCACGTCGTCCTACTTTTAAAATTCTGTATCTCGGGAACAAATTGACTTATCAAATAGTTATTTTTCACACGATTTTTCCATTTTCAGATTAGAGAGTACGGTGGGCTGTGTGAACATTCTCCATTCTCAACTGGAAAATAGATCGGCGTCAGTAAAGCTACGCCTTCTTCTTCAACCTTTTTCTTATGTCATTAGAACTTCTAGTTTAAATAATAAAACAACAATTTTTTATAGATTCGTTTTATTTTTAATAACATAAAAATGTTATGTTTTTTATTTTACATATTTAAAAATGATTTCAATAGGGTACCAGCTTCTAGTATTCACAACGATCTCGGGATTTTTCTACAATACAATTTGGCTTTCAATATGGGTTGCGTAGTGTTATTTTAGAATATCTTTTTCACTTATTTCCAAATGCTGTGATTTAAATTTTCTCAAATCTACTTACTCCACAGCAGTTCATTATAATATTCAACAAAATATATTGTAATAATTTACTCATTTGGATGGATCATAATAATATCATCTTTGTCTTCTGTTAAATGTGATATGCTCTACATTTTTATGATATTTTCATTTTATAAAAACATTCGATTTACCCAAAAAAATAGGTAAAAGTGTAAAAAATTACTATTTGGTCATACAAAGAGTCAATACAATAATCCATCCAACAGCATATTGACTACAATAAATAGAACTAGCTAACTGGAAATGAAGGTCCCTTAAAAGTATTATAAGTTTAACTCTAAAGCAGTGATCAATACCATTGCGATCCTTAACATGGAACACTTATTGTTTTAGTAAATTCATTTGAGGAATTGATCACGACTTCATGTACTAATTTATTGTTTCCATAATAGATGACTAACTCTAAAGAGGCGCCCATATTCATAGCATGTACCTTAAAGATGCGCAAATCATCAATTTTTACAAATGTTAGAAAATCGACAGAATTACATTAAGATTCTTAGAAGTAACAGTGTTTAAGTTAGGTACTGTAAAATTTTTCTGTAAATAAGTTTTAACTTCCATGCCATGGCAACACAGGATTTTTAGAGAGAAATCCTTTACAGTAAGATTGTATGATTTTTTTAAATCGATTATGGCGCGCTTAGGTAAAGATACAACCAAACATTTGAAAATATGTGAAATAAGTATCTTGTCAACTAAATACATACTCATCACCAAATAACAATTCTTAGAACTTTTTAATTTTCTGGAAAAAGAATAATATACGCTATTTTTTCTATTATAAGGTACTTATTGCTTGTTACGAATCACGATGGGATTTGATAAATTTGTATAGATGAGCACTATTTGAAGAAAATTTCAACTAAAATAGTCTGTATCTATAAATTACCTATTTTTGCGGATGAATTACATTTCAGAGTACAGATAACACTCAAAAAAATTATTTTGTTTTAAACAGAATATAAAACAGATGTAACGAAAACGAAAAGAAATGTATAGAAAACTATATTTAAATGCAGAAGGTAAAGTAGAAAAGTTAACTTAATGAAAACTGAAAGAAAATTAAGTACAGACCTAGATAATGTTATCTGAATTCTGAAATATTGTTGTCGGTCTGGTGTTCTGTACATGTAAAACCATGTGTAGATTTCATTTAATTCAGTAAAACTACACTAAAACTGGCCATATAAGTATCTGCCATGTTCTAAATATACTAGATAATAATAATTATAATATTCTTATCTAAATTCGTATTTACAAATAATACATTTAATTATTACTCTTTTAATATAGAAATTAAAATATATTTCTATCATTTAATTCACATAACGCAAAATAATTTAACAATGTTTTGCACTCACATTTACAATATAGTTCAGTAACGATTGGTTACTATCGATCTCAAACAACTCGTTTAGAATATCACCCAATAATCGAGTAACTACATACTCACGATCTAGCATATCTTAATATTTAAAAATGCAGAAATGTGAAATTTTAAGGAATATTTCATAGGGGCAAGTGAATTTTATAGCTATATTTACTATAAAATTCATTCCGCCCCTCGGAAATCAATATTTAATCTATATAATACACGTCTCATGACTAATCTGGAACAACTAGGAAAATAAAACTCATTATTTACATTACTTATTCATTGAACGAGACAGTTTAGAATTGTTTATTCTGAACAATGTTAGCGTGACAAGGAACTATACAAATCGACACCGCGGTGTCTATGGCGCGCTCGCCTCAAACCTTTACCTATACGTACAACTATTTTCCCCCGCGTCGTTGTATCAAGAGGACGCTTTTTGCGACGCCGAATGTCAAACACCGTTTTCGGAATACTGCACCATTTTACAAAAGTTTTAACTTCACGTATTTATCATTCTTTTATAATAATTTACCTTTCAGCTTTTTGTAGTATATTTTTAATGTCTATATCAGATTCCTAAAGCATTGACGTGACATTCGACGTGGACGCTCGTGGAGAAAAAACTAAAATCTAGTATCACAATTGGAGCTCCATTGATGAAGCATAGCGCCGGAATAGGCCTCGATTTAGTTTCAACGTAAGAGCTATTCAACTTTAAGGGCCACTTATTCGAAAAGCGCAAGTAAGTCGTCGGATGACGGGGCGCGGGGTGGATGGGAGCCCGCTGAGGAAGAAGAAGATGGCGGCGTTGCTAATAGTTCCCCAAGCGCTGGCGCATCCAAATACGACAGTAGCTCCATGGGGTCTACGCTTGTCTCTGGCAGTAACTGTAAGAATAAAAATTACATTTTACAGACGCCTGCAGAAAATATTTGGAATTAAGAAGTTCTCTGTTAGAAAAAATAATTAAGAAGCCAAAAAAATGTATCGAAACTAAAAATTTTAAAGTCATTTTAGAATTTATATTTATTTGCAGTATAAGCAGAATACTAACATTAAGATTATCCGTTCCCTCGCCATCAATAACTGCTGCGGGATCGAAGTTCAGGTCAGCAGGAATATCAACATCATTCAAGGAGTGATGTCCGACGGACGGTGGACCTGGAGTGTGGCTGGAACCTGGAGTGTGCGCACCTCCACCCCCGCCCGGAGTATGGGCGGACCCTGGGGTGTGTGGTGTGTGCGGCGTGTGTGGCATCTGAAAGGAAAATGTTCTTAACATCGATGGACGGGGGACGGTAGATTATAAAAAGTAACCCTTTTTATTCAAAGGGAAAACCCTATAATATGTACCTATAACTCCCATAACAAACAATTATCACCACATTTAGAGATTCAGATGAGCATATTCATATATATTTTCCACTTCCATCGCTATTCAAATTCTAGGCAATAATAAACCTTTTATAATAGAAACTCAACTAGGTTTTAGAAGTACCATTTTGAAACAATAAATAAATAATTTAAATTACTATTTAAATCAAGAGGTAAGCCAGGTATCAATAATTTACACTTACTTGTTCATTGAGACTCTTCTCCATCGCGTTCAGAGGATCCAAGGAATTGACGCTGTCATTGAGATGCGATAGAGGTCCATTTCCGGCATACTCATTACTTCCGGGGCCGTTATTCATACCAAAATCGTAATTCTGATTATTCGGTGCCCTGTTCTGACTACTGTGATTATATGACGAGATCATAGAACCACTTGCGATGGTATTCATATCTGGTGGTAAGTATGGTGATAGAGCTTGATTCATATCCCAATTGTTCATAGTGGGCATGTTCATGGAGCCTGGGGATACAGCCTTGCCCCGTTTGCCGCTGTCGTTACTGTCATCTTCTTGCTGCAATTTATTAGTTAGTTAAATATTGTGAGCAACAACGTGCTTTAACTAATCAAATATATAATCCTAAAGTGAGAAGGAAAATGAAGAAAAAAATTGACATATTTCGTCAGTTTCAATTTTAGGCTGCGCTTTATAAGGAAAAATAATACATTTTAACACATTAATACGAAAGTACGTTTGGGCTTGTCACTGTTTAATCATTCAGGTGATTCTGATTATTTTAATATGTGGGTACTTTGAAATTTAAGCAACATTTTAATCCAAACCTTCGAGAACTGCGGGTATGAATATTCACAATTTTAATTTTCTACAGTAGTAAATTTTTGGCTATACGTTTCATCAAAGTAGTCATAGTAATAGTCGAGAATGTATTGTAATGTAAACGATGAATATAAAATATGTGAATACATAAATCCTTTAGATTACTTTACTTTTTTTACAATAAAATACTTACCTTTATACTAGGGTTAGCAGAGGTCTTGGCCGCTTTCCAATTTGCCCCACTATCAATTGTCACTTCATCGACATCTGATGTATTTAGGGTATTTAAGATTCCCCACATATACTGATCAACTTCCAATCCTTCTAGTTGAGCTGGCTTGCTGGAAGGTTAAAAACAGTCAATATTTTCTTCATAAAAAAATAATTAAATAATCCATAGTATTACAAATCCTAGTATTTTAAAATAATTCTCAAGCCCTAAAGATAAAAAATTACAATATACCAAATGAAGACGTACAAGTTCTTTTTAGTTTTAGTCACAAAAGAAGTGACAAAAATACATCGTAAGCGCCATTTAGTTACCATTATTATGAATACTGTATATGGTTTAATTGCTGAGCACATGATGAATTTCGGTAATAGAACAAATAAAAATATATTTAGCCAGCGAATAAAAGACATTTATAGAACTTACTTGCAAACTGGACATCTCCAAGAACCTCTCTCGCAGTTGAGCTGAAGATATGATTCTAAATCGAAGCACTGTATGTGTTTGCATTCGTGCCCCCGCGCCGGTAATGTTATTTTCTTAAACGTAATCGGACATTTGAGTGACACTTTCAACGCGGTTTGTTCGATACTATCTCTATCGCTTGGTGTGTTGGTACCATTATTACTAGAGGTTTGATTGAAGTTCATTTTAATTTTAGCGATGCAATGATCTGCAGTTAATAAGCGCTTTCTTAACAATCCTTGTAGAACGCTCCTAACGCTCGGTCGATGAACAAGTTGGAGGACAAACAGATGAGACTGGAAGAGAAAATTTAACATTAAAACTTCAAATACTTGTAGTTAATTTCCAGTAAAGGCAAAAAAGGACAAATTTGTTTACTCCTTTAACACTTTCAAACTGTTTTGGTTTAATTAAGCCTAAAATGTAGACTAATGTTATTAAATGTGTATTATTCATAGAAACTATTTTTTTTCTGAGTTATATTCTGTCATATTAATCATGTTCTGCTAAATTTCCTATTCTTAAGTTATGTTTGACTGCGCTGTCACCATGTAACCTTGTAAAAGGCGCCAACAACCCCGTTCAGTAGTCCAGGGTCTTCATACAAAGATAAGTAAAATCATAGACGATCATATCAGACGAGACAAATATTTGTACTTACGCAACAACACGCTGAAACTGTGATCTGTATCGTGTTTCTCCCGGGTTGACAAACTTCTTTCAGGTACAAGGGTTTGTGTGACGTTTTATTTTCTCCTCTGTCTATTATCAACGGCGTGGCGTTCACCGAAACTTGAACACTCGCCGGCCAATTCGTGTTCATTTGTCGGTCTTCGTGGTGGAAACATTTTAACTGTAGTTCTAAATCCGATCTGTTGAAAGAAATTCATATTAATAACGTTAAATTATGACAAACTTTAACAATGTTGTCTTTTTCTTTTTACTTAATTCATAAGGTTTCGGTAAAATATTATTTGATTTAACTAAATATTACCTCCATATTAACGTTGAATGAACCGTCGGTTTAAGTTGAAACACGTGATTGCTAACTGCTAAATTATGTTCTAATCTAAATGGTGGTAAGATGATACCATCTCTTACAGGGAATGTTAATCGAAGCTCATCATCTGAAAATAAATAAGAAAAAATTAATAAGATCCGCCACAATGCATAAAACCGGACAAAAGCGTTTTATAGTTGTTACGTGAGGCGCTTTATAAAAGTTCAGTAAACTAAAGATATCAGCCAATTACGATTATTTTATTAAATATTTATTTTTATCATTTCATTTAAATATAGATACTTACTTTGCATACCCATCGGTGGTTTGAGCTCATTGAAGTGAGGTTTGACATCAGCATTAGGACTAATATACGGAGGCATACTGCTTGCTGGCGTTAAAGGCGGCGTTGGATTACCAGGTACAGGACTATGCTGGTAGTTATTGGTTCGCATCGCCACCTCTTGAGCGAATTGACCGCTGTACTGTCCACCATATTGTGCAGAGTTAGCTTGATGTTGAGGAAAATGGTTTGGGACGCCGCCGTTAAAATATTGTCCTTGATTGGAATAGGGCGGCGTCGACTGTCTCATATTTCCTCTCATCGTTGGCCCGAAGTTCCCACTTGGTCCCAAAGGTTGCTGTGGGGGATACTGTCCTTGGAAACCAGGCCGGCCTCCGTACCCAGATGGGTATTGACCGGGACCGAAGCCCGGCTGTCCCCCAATATATTGGCTCTTCCGCGACCCCATCAACATGGTGCCAGTTGGGTAAGGTGTGTGTCGCCTCTGGTAGCCAGGCCCCATTTTTGTCGAACCTGTCATTTGTCCTGGACCCATTTGCGAAGGCATCATATTGGCATGCATCCCCATATTGGCCATTTGAGCCATGGGATTCATACCGTTCATGGAGGCATTTCCCATTTGACCCATTCCAGTCATGCCGGTCATACCATTCATGCCGTTCATTCCGTTCATACCCCCATTACTTCCCATGCCCATACCGGTCATGGCGGGATTATGGCTGCGCTGCTGACCGTAGCCATTTATAGCACTGTATTGGGGGTTACCCATAGCCATGTTGCTTTGCATCTGAAACATAAAACCATGAATTTATTAAATATCCTAAACAAATTGCTTACTGAGAATAGGAAACTCAATTGACAAGGTTTTTATTATCTCACTTTAGTTACTAAGCGAACGTATTATCTCTTCAAAAGCTTTAGCGAACTCGATGGGTTTTTCATTTACCCGTATGACTCCTCTGATGTATTTCTGTTCTGACTCATACTTAGTTTACCTCTATGAAGAGTCCACCGCTATGGGTGCACTATTTGGTTCTTATATTCTAATAAATAATTCAACCCTTCACAGCCTGATATTTACCTGCGAGAATGGCTGTGAGTCCTGAATGGCGGCTGTGGTGGCCGCGGCGACCATGGCGGCGGTGGCGCCGAACTGCGCGTTCTCGCCCCCGCCGCTCATCGCGTTCGAACCGCCATGGCACCCATAACTGCTGGCAATTCAAAAAAATTAATCATTATTAATCCAATTATAGAATAAATAATAAAGTGGTTTCGTTGTACTTCTGAGTCCGTTGAATGATTTTGATTGTATGCAATAACCTTTTGGCATATTATGTTTCATTTTGTAATACATACATATATTATACCAAATTTCTTTTTGTTATTGCTGGATTTTCTTAAAATTTTCCACCAAATATATTTTTATTCGTCGACTTGTCTCAATTCATCTTAACACCATCACAAATCTCCGATGAGGCCCGGAGCTTTGAATAGTTTCGAATAACGACTAAATTAGTTAACATGGATTAACATAAGAAATCCGCATTTAATTTCATTGTCGATGTATCGAGTAGTTTCTATTGTAGGTGACCTTGCGCAGCCCAACATTCATTTCACACGTCGATTATTATTAATAAACATCACATTCAACCCAAATGCTACCGTCGTCGTATTTTTAAACTTTGCTTATTATTTCATGAACAATGAGACAAAAAATCAATAAGGATATCGTTGTTACCCCTGTGTTTCTCTCGGGATGTTTGATTTTTTGTATTACTGGAGTGGGAGACTCATGTGAACTGCTTTTGGGGCGCATTCCCGGGCCCTTTCTAATAACCATTCGACAAAAGCTCAATAAACACTCGCACGGGCTACTCATTGTTACTTATATGTGTGTAACAGTCGCTTAGTTTGACTCAAATATTTGATACGAATTATTTTATATTTTTAAATTATTTTCAATTTAAGCTACTATCGGTTAATAAACCGCTATTCGTTGAAGTCTTTTGAATTTACAAAATGTAGGTATTTGAAAATTCAACACTTTGTAACGTAGTACGTAGCATTTAAATATAAACTTCCTAACTGAAATAAGTTAATTTTCCACATCTTATTAATCTCGCTGATTGTGATGATTTTTTTATAGAAATAAAAATAATATAGGTTCGTGTACTATTTTACTCTTCATCAATAGCCGGTATTCATTACATTTTTAAATTGGCTACATTTGTAGATGGTATAATGTCTCTAATAATTTGATTTAATGCAACAAGACAAAAATAGATGGGTATTTTAAATTTGGTGTTGTAAGTCTGTGTATCTGCCTGAGGCATAATAGCTCCTAAACGAATGTACCGATTTCGATCATAAGTACATAATTAACCTATCAAATGAATGGCTAAAGTATCTTGTACGAAACAAAATTTTATTTTAATTATCAACGAAAAGGACAACATACTATGTTAAAAAATAGATGTTAACTACATTATTATGTTTGTAATATAACAAGCTCTTAAAGAGTTTAACAAATAATCACACGAGTCAACAGCTCGGAGATCTTTCGTATACCTTTCCTGCAAATGATTTACATGGACCCTTCCTTAGGTATCTAATCGCTGGTCTTTTATAACTTTTTATGTGTTGCCCTTTTTGTTGCCGACCAAACTGTCTACAAAAAACTGAGACGCAGTTTTTGTTTGAATTTGTACCACCACACTTACGCTGTTTTCAAAATATTTAGGGACTTTCAATGCAAGCATACAACATTGGAGTTCTCTTTTGAGCGATTCTCGGAACATGCTTGTAAGATACAATATGATTGTTACCTAACCGCCATTTCGTTTTCCTTATGCTTCATAACATAAGCTTTTACTCGCGATGTTGGCTACATGGACATACACAGAAAGGGTCTAAACTTCCTATCTAACTAAAGGGTCTGAACTAATTTTTAAATAAAT
This sequence comes from Aporia crataegi, assembly GCA_912999735.1. Lineage (NCBI taxonomy): Eukaryota > Metazoa > Arthropoda > Insecta > Lepidoptera > Pieridae > Aporia > Aporia crataegi. Next base: position 4,429,834 of record OU538742.1, read on the forward strand.
CCAGTTATTTTGTATTTATAGACTCGCGGCAAAGTTTTGGACATAATGTCACACTCAAACATCTGAAACGCTTTCGACATGCAAAAGAACTAAGACAAAGTCACCGGCATCAGCTAGTAGTTATATAAATCAATATGAATAAATCTTTATTTCGAGTAGCTGGAAGGTGTTTGGCATAGTATTGAGATGTGCGAGTAACTAACGTGTGGATATTTTGATACATAGGTTGCAGTTAATTTTAGATTGTTGCGCAGACGTGGTGAATTCTTAGCTAATTGGCAGTGATGATAATCACGTGTGGAATTGATTTCTCGAGTGAAATTATTTGAAAAATCTTAAGATAATGCCTTGCAATTTAGTTATTAGTCTAACAGCTATAGATTTAACGTTTCTGATTCTATATCTTAGAAAATATCAAATTAAAATGAGGGCTGTATATTGTAAGGTAGTTATTAAGTGACCTTAGGAACGTGTCTGGAAAAATCTTTGTATTGAAGTCTACTAGTATTTTCCGTCAGCGACTAGCACCATCGCGTGCCATGCGCGGACGTGTCAATAATTTGTATGACACAAAATTGATGTTCTAGTGGGCATAGTGGCGCGTATCGTGTTGTTTTCGGGTCCTAATACGTTCATTATGGTACCGTAGTGGGCAGACTCCTTAAAGAATTATTTAAATCCCTTTTCCATTTCTCTATTATGGACGAGCACGTCATTTGCCGGTAGTTTTGAAGTTTCATTCCACGTATGCGTTTTGAGTGTTGCATTTCGGTCTTTACACTCCCCTATTAAGCGACTTTGAATGACAGTTGGTCACCCTCGTTGTAATGCTTGAAAATGTGGCTTGTGTGCCCATTGGCATTAACATGTGATATGATAGTTTGTATCGATTATTGTGACGTTACACTTTGACTAAAACAATTACCATGTATTTTGTATACACTCGTATAGCTTAAATTTGGGTAAAATTTTATCACGAGCAAAGCATTAAGACAGAAAATATAAAATCTATCGATATATTATGAACGCAGTTAAGAAAAGTTTTCAGATTTTGAATTTGTACCGATCCAAATTTTGTTTATAATTAAATGTTAAAACATCATTCTTAAGCACTTTGATGGAAAGTTACATAAGACTACATTTTGGGAGTCTTAGAACCTAGGTATGTAAATCTTTGTTATATATTTATGGTGTAATTTAAGAGAAAATAATGTTTAATCTTATCAATTTAAAACTTATTTTCCCGTTTAACAAATATTTAGTCAAATTATATAACGGTAGTTATAAGCGTTATTAATTTCGATTTTATCTTATCCACGTCAATTGAGGACTGGAGCTATATGAATCATGCTTCAAGGAGCAAATTCCAGGGGTTACAAAGCGACTGTTCTGGGGTGTATGGGACACAATGAGCAAGGGTCGGTTTTGTTAGGGCAAATATTCACATCAATGTGAGACGATGGCAATAAGTACAATTTTCGATCGCGTCTAATGCGTCAAAATATTAAGTTGCAGGACGTTTTTCGTAAAATACGTAATGCATTATTGTCAGACAAAAGTACATAACTTATATATTAATTCATTTCTTTCCGCCTATTCATTCAAACATCGGTAAGAAAAAGCTAACGGATTTTTTCATACCTGAGTAAAACAAATGCTAGTTTTTTTTTGCCTTAGTTAATTGTTTAACATCCGTTCTAAAATATTGAGCACGTGGTAGATTCATGCAGTAGTGGCGGTATCCGCCCCCAACCGACTCACCCGTTAAAAACTGACATTTTTTCCCACGATTCTTCAAGTTTTCATAAAATTAATGGGAAATTAAATAAGAAATTTTACTTAAACTTGTTATATTAAGTTTGCTTTATTTTGAGGTAAAGGAATGTACATAGACTAGTTTTAATTGTAACTCCGAGGAGGTTATCAATTGGACGTGTACCTTTAACTGTAACAAAGTCGAAGTGGTCATTAGCAAGTAATTTTAGAACGTCTATTTTTAGTTAGATATTCTCACTATTCGTTGCACGACCACTTCCTTCGTTCATTCAAGCCTCGCGCCCCATTCTTTTATTACTCATTGGTTTTTGTCGTTTTGACAATGATATTGTTTGTAAAGGTAGCAAAACAAAGCAGTGTGTGCCCCGGCTTACCACCTGCTTTTTGTAACGATTTCAACTAGTTGCAGATATTTAAAACTTGTATTTTCTAAATAAAATAGCTAACTGTAAAATTTGTGAGTAATATAACGCGCGCTTAATCCGTTCAAACTGTTTTATTTAAATATTTGGATGCTCGTCTAAATAAAAGACAAAGTATTTTAATTAAATTAATTGAATTTGTAAGCGATTTTTAATGCTTGTCTACTAGTCCAACGCGTTAATGTTTTGTTTATTTGTATTTATTGTAAGCTAAAGTGCAGTCACCGCTTGCATTCCCAGCGCTTGCTTGTGTGCGTGTCGGCTCATTGTGTGGGTAATGTTTGGTAGTGTGAGTAGGTATGCTGGTGTGCGTCGAGGGCGCCGAAAGCGTTTATAGTGCGTGTGAATGGAAGAGCCCATTTCGTTTCTTTCATTATAATTGCAATGATGCGCGCCGAGATTTTGAATTTAATAATTATTAATTGATAATTTATAATTGTAAAGATATATAAAAATAATCATGAATATATCTAAATTACACTTATTACAACGTCCTTATGTCAGTGTTTATTTTGATATTTTTTGTGGCGTGTGTGTGATAACAGATAACGACATTTCGCAAATATTAGTTTTCGCGAGTAAGGCTGTAATTTAATTAATATACTGAATTTATTTATAAAGCACTCCAACAGATGTTTTTTTTTACTATGCAAAGAATTTAAATAGAATCCAAGATAAATTACGTAATTATTTAAAATTATCAAAGTAATTTTTAAATTCTGTTGTTATTATTATTTTTAAATTGCTTGGGTATATTATTTATGCTATTTTTTTTGACGAAACACACATTTTTATAAACGTTATAAATATCGAAAAAATAGAAAAAAAATCTACGTCATCAATTTTTATAGCACTATTAACTTTAAAAAAAAATTCCACATAAATAGGTATTTGACATGTTTATCTGCCTGAGAGTTTAATTTTCGGATTTATTTAAAACAAATTTCGCTTACCTTTGCGTGTTTACTCTGTATCCTAGTATGTTTTCTTGAAAATAATTCTGTTTTCCAGTATCGGGAGCTGCAGCCCCCGTATAGGTAATTTTGTGTCCTGCGTATGCAGCCGTATTAGCAGAATTCGCCGTCCTGCTGATTCCAAGCACCTCCTGAAACATGACCGAGCTCTTAAAAACCGTCTCTTTGCGACACGTCTGAAGAACCATAATTTTTCTTTTATCGCAACCTTCAGGTTTCAGCTCGAGCCTCGAGTCATATCATCTACGGCATCCACATTGCAACGTCAACAAATTACAGAAACTTGAAAGGTATGAGTTTTGCAAATATTTCGAAAGTTTAATTTCAAAATCGCAACATTATTTTTACGAATAATTTAATAAATTTTAAGATTGCTTTTTATTGCAAGGTCTTTTAAATATATGTATGTAATTTTTTGTATTTCATATATTTTTTTTATATTAAATTTGCACCGTGTCACACACCTTGCAATGTAAGTTTCGTTAAAAATCCATTTTTTTGTTTATTCTTTGGCTAGATATTTTATTTGAATTCCCAATATATTTTCAACACACCTTTTACGATATCCACTATTGTTTAAATATTTTCACAAAGATCACAAATTTTTGTATCAATCCACAACGTTATGTCACTGATCTGATGATGATCACTGCACTGTTTATTTTAATTTTTATTTTGTCACTGCACAGGAGATTAAAAAATCCAAATCCAAGGTAAGGTCAATATTTGTCACTGTGTTCCAGGTATGGTTGATAATAAATTAATTATTATCATTCACTCACGACAGAGTTCTTCGAAACATCATAGACGTGTTGCACGAGCGTCGACATCGACGTCACTGGCAAACAACCACACGTTCGACCGTCAAAGGTAACACTGGCTGGTAAACCGGCGACGGTGAGTGAGAGGTTACGGCGCGGGGGGTTCCTCCCCGCGCGAGGTTGCCGCTCCGCTGCGATAAAGTGGCGCACCACCTCGTCCCCCGCTTGGTCGTCGTCTCGGCACTCTGAGCTCGGCCTGGCTCGGATGGCATCGTCGTCATGACGGTTTCATGCTCCACCCCGCGCACTCGACATTTCATTTCACGTAACGGTCCTCAATCGAGCGCGATACTGCGAGTGTTACAGTCGCACTATAGTGTAGCACAAGCCATTAATTATGTTAATGAATACATGATAGGCTAAATTATGCGCTATTAGTACATTGTTTTCACTTACTCGCAACACTTTTATGAAATAAGAAAATTTCGAATGACTATCGCTCTCATAATTCGGTGAGCGTCCGCCATCGCTGGGGCATAATAATTAACAGTGATAAACAATGGTCATGTCGCGTTCGTCCTCTAGTCGCTACCTGCGCATGACGTTAGAGGACAAGTCATTCGTCCTGCGATGTCCTTCCTTCGTATACATACCTACATAACATTTCGCACAATATCTTATTTGTATTTTTCTGAGCTAACTATATTAACGTTTCCATTGAGATACCTATTTTCATTTATCAACAAATTAAGGACGTTATCAATGACCATGTTACTTCAATGATAAAGGCGCAAAATTTATGCATTATAGAAATTTGAAATATACTATTGATAATATTAATTATTATTAGAAACTTTCTTTAATAAGGCAGTGTGTATAATAAACGTAAATATTTTCATGCGGCAGTGCATTTGGCGTTAACGTTCGTTGGAAAGTCGGGAAAGCGGTACTCGCGCATTCGCGTTTCGCGCGTTGTCCGCGTTCCGGTATACTTCACCCTTTATGACATTCATAACAAAAATACAAATTAGCTTAGGTTCAATGTGACGATATACCTTCACACTTTTTTAAAATTTAACTTCAAGGTGAATCTGCGGTTTCATTTGCTGGGTAATTTATAGAATGCGCGATTCTGCGTACTTATTTCCCTTACTTAAAAACGCTAAATATGTAAAATTTTGGTCGCTTTTACCATAGAATTGCACGTTCGTGAGAAAGTGACAGCAATATTTGAGAAATTGCTTAAAGTTAAGCGATGTTATAATATTTAATTCGTAACTGAAGAACACAGGGTTACTCAACTAATACCCAATAATAATAATTAGATACTATTTAATGTATATTTGAGAAATATAATATATCTATACAGATAAATAAAATTGGAGTGTCTGTTTGTAATATTAAAGTAACCGCTTTTTACTATATGCATATAGATGTATACACGGTACATATAACAAAATAACATTTTTTACAATTTTTGTCTGTCTGTCTTTTTCGTCGGCTAATTTATCTAACGGCTGAACTGATTTTGACGGAACTTTCACTGGCAGATAGCTGGTGTAGTAATAGGGAGTAACTTTTTATTATTTTAGAAATTAATATAAAAAAATAAGCATTTCGCGCGGACAAAATACATAATACATACCTATTATTATTTTGCTGTTAGCTATTTTACTCTGTTTAAAGGCTATATAACATCACGTTACGACGAAATTAACGCGGGTTAAACCGATGGTAGAGCTAGTAATTTAAATATACTTATCAATTGATATTGATTGTGTATTCATTAGAAATGAGATGATTATAATTATTATCTATATAAAGAAAACTTAAAGATGCAAATTAATTTTTTCAGGACCATTATAATGTTTACTTATAACGCGATTAAAACGTGTCACTTCCTCCCAGTATATCTATCTATCTTATCGCCACTGATAATTCTGAATCGTATCTGATAATGAATTATTAACATGAAAGCACGTACCGAACAACCTCCACATTCTTATTATTCTGGAAACAAAATTACGTGATTTTAATTGACTTATGACAACACTATATTAATAGGATTAGTACTAGGATACCTAAGGAAACCTAAGACTCAAATTTGACCACCGATTGGCGCAATTGGCAGTGCTCCTGCCGTCTGCATCGAAAGGTCCTGGGTTCGAATCACGGTAGGTGCATTTATTTGTGTGATGAGCACGAATGTTTGTTGCCGAGTCTTAGTTGTTTATATATGTGGTACCCTCGTTGTTTCTGATTACCATAACACAAGTGCTTCAGCTACTTACTTTGGAATCAGAGCAATGTATGTGAGTTGTCCCAATTATTATTAAATTCATAGACATTACGTTTTTAACAATGAACTCGATTCATAAACTTAATACATATAGTAATTTTATGTTAGTTTTCTGGTTTCAAGAAGCTTAAGCAAAGTCGATTTCTTTTTAACCGACAAAAAAGGAGGAGGTACTCAATTCGACTGTATTTTTTTAAATGTTTGTTCTCAGAACTTTGGACTGAATAAACCGATCGATTCCTTTTGTTTGAAAGCTGGTTAAATTAAATCAAAATCTGTTCAGAAGTTTGAGTTAATTTGAAATCAGTTTTTTTTTTGTTAAAATTTTAACACTATATTATTAAAAAAAGTCCAACTCCTATTAGAACAAAAATATACGAAACCTTAAGATATACCTACTTAAGAAATTTGTTTGTGAATACGAAAATGGATTTTTCTACGTAGTTTAGAAGTTTACAAATATGACAAAGTTTTTTGTTTTCAAATGTTGCTCTTGTCCAATGTTAAACAGGAAAATTACAAGATAATTACGTTTTAATTTGACTAAATAAACATCGCATTTTAAGTTTAAGCTGAACCCTTGTTTCGTTGAAGGCCATATGAGGCCTTTTTCATATATTCCCTTCTAGCAACTTCCAAGCCGCATATTGTATGACACACGATTTACCTACGACAATATGTGATATCTACCAACTGATATTTAAAGCAGAGATAATAACTAGATGATTATATACTTATTACTATCCAAGATTTGTTTGTACACATCTTAGTATTAAATCAATCTTGAAATCAATACTTATAATTTCACTATAAGTTATAAAATAATTTGAAAATATCAACACAAAATATGAATTATAATTTTAATATCTATACAGATACAGATAAATAAAATGTCTGGAATAAAATGTGTTATGAAGTGTCTGTTTATAATATTAAAATAACCGCTTTTTTCTTAATGCATATGGACTGTACATATACCAAAATAATATTTTTTACAATTTTTGTCTGTCTTTTGTTCCGGCTAATCTCTGAAACGGTTGGACCGAAGGAGTAACTTAGGTTACTTTTATTTTAGAAATTAATATAAATAAATAATAAAAAAATAACTACTCCGCGCGGACGAATTACATAATACATATTATTTTTTTGCTGTTAGCTATTTTACTCTGTTTAAAGGCTATATAACATCACGTTACGACGAAATTAACGCGGGCGAAACCGTGAGGTACAGCTAATAATTAGTTAATTTGAAAATCATCAACGCAAAAGAATTTTAATTTTATTATATTACATAGTTATGTTATTAGGATATGCCGCATAATATCTACCTCATTACATAGGGACACGGTGTAATTATGATTTAATTATTATCATCTCAAATGGTGAGGTTTATGAAATTAACTCAAGTTGCAATGTGGCAAGCGAGCATGTCAGCATACATGCACCTCGCAAACCTGTTTTGCGCTTCGCTTCGAAAATATGTCGCCAATCGCGCGTGGCAACTAGCTCGTCTCCATTACATTATGTACACCTAATTATTTGTACTCTTTCGTAATGACATCGACATATATGAGTATATATCTCAGAAGAAATACAGGAAGACATTTTAATAGATGGGAGGATGATTTTAATAAAGTTTAAGGCCCAGTATGGATGCGTGCAGCAAGACAGATAAGTGGAAAGCCAGGAGCACTACCGCAACTGGTAGTACTCCTGCCTTCTGCATCAAAAGGTCCCGGGTTCGCAACCCGGTAGGTGCATTTATTTATATGATGAGCAACGAATGTTTGTTTCTGTTTTTGTTTGTTTATAAAGTTATATGTATTTATTGTGGTACCCTCGTTGTTTCTGATTACCATAACACAAGTGCTTCTGCTACTTTGGGATCAGAGCAATGTTTGTGAGTTGTCCCAATTATTTTATAAAGACAAGCTGTTGAGACAAACCGGATGCCGAATTTAGTTTAGTATGTAAGCACATATAATATAATTTAGAATGTAAATTTAGTTAAAGTGTTAAATGGTAATAAATGCTTATTTATTTATTTTATACCTAGAGTGTGTAGGTACGTTCAGTCTATGTACAGGATACGAATTACGATGTATATGACAATATAATAGTGCTCGAAATAAATTGCATAGATAAAAAAAATAAAAACCAAAGACATGTACATACAATGATTTTTTAGAAATATATTTTTTTTTTACAAGAAATTAGCAATTAAGAATTTTCGTTGAAAAGTCAAAAGTTGATCCTACATTCGGAGGGTTCTCATGGAAAATATAAAACCAAATAGTACATTTTTGACTGACAAATAAGTGCCGTTGTTTTCTTAGTGAACTTAATTAACAATAATCATAATTAATAGGTGCTTAAACTATTTATCTATTTAACAAGTCATTAATGTAATTACTATAATTAAGGTTAATGAATTATTAACGTAAATGAAACGAAAGTAAATAAAATGAAATTTTAAAAACCATGGATTTCGAAAGTTGAACGTATACTTCCGAATCTGTACGGAAGAGACGAAACAATGATGAGCGTAAAAGGGTTAAGTGTTTTACGAAAATAAAGGCACAGAACGGGCACAATGACTCAGATGGAATTCAACGTTACCCGCCATACTTCGCCGGAATCAGAAATACAATCCTAATTATAATCGCACGCATCCGTCGGACACCTCAATCGGTCGCAAGCGCTTCGGTTAAACCGCATTAAGAACCAGATAATCACGCGCATCTTTAACTCGCTTTACCGTCGTCAGTGACTTTTTATTTGCTTCATTGCGTCTCTTGCTATTGAGGGTTGATTGATTTTGAATCTTTAACTGTTTTACCACGTTATGAATAATTGCTGTAATAATGTAACTATTTATACATTTTTATATCTATATATAAAACAAAGCACCTAATAACTCAACAACAGAAGGACCGATTTTGATGAAGTCTGATTTATTGGATTCGATTAATCCGAGAATGCAGAATAACGATTAAAAATATAGAAAAATTCACGAAACAGTTTTTATAAAGAAAATTCGTTTTCTCTTACATTTTCTATGGAATGACATTGAAGCGATACGAAGTTTGCGGGGTTCACTCGTTTATAATAACACTGAACGACTTGTTACCATTGAAGATAACTTAAAATACATATTGCTTGTCTTAGAAATAAATGAGTATAAGTATTTACTGTTAATTAGGTACTTAAAAGCATCCACAATTGAGTTCTTAAACCATGGAACTATAGTCGGTTTTAATCAATCTTCTACTCCACCAACCGTCCAAAATATTGTCCACTGCTGTCTGTAGTCCCGAAGGAATGTATATGCTTAACTTGTATGTATGTACGTCTGTAGAATATTATAAACAATATCATTAGGCTTGTTTTAATGGGTTATTAGTAAGAATTTTGTTGGCGCGATTGATAACCATTAAAATAATGCGTTTGCTTCATTACTGTAGTTAATGGCTGTAATGTTTAATCTATACGTTTGTTTTACACCAATTATACTATCTACTGTAAACATTTAGATATTTTTCTTATCGTATCTGAAGAAAACTGGTCACAAGATACGAAATTAAAACTGTAATGTACTTAATGTTTAAGCTAGTAGCGCTAGCTCTGATTAAATTTGAAGTAAATGAAAAGATTTTCAAATTGACAAAAATAATTGGGCCTTTATCTGAAAAAGGAGCGGAATTCTTGTTTCGTGACTTCAACCTATTACGCAAAAACAAAAAGTTTTAAAGGAAAATTTGTTACTCAAAGTCGATTCCAAAATTAAATTTTCATATTATTTCAATGAAAATGTCGTTTTCACTTTTAGATCTTTCGGAGGACCTTTTTCACCCGCGTATCTGCGCGTCTGCCTGTGACTACGCTGATCGAGATGAATCTTTGCTACAATTTGTGCAAATCTCTTTATCTATAAGTTTTTTATTAACATGGCAGGGGTTTTTATATTGTGTTAAATTTAATTTGTTATCTGTTTTGATCGAAGTAAAAGGTAAGCACCACGGAGGTTGCATATTTATTCCCTTCAATTTGTTGCAATGTATAATAATAGCGTACGAATCATCAACTTGTCTCGTCGGTTATTAAACTGCTTTGAATGTTTTCAGTGTGCGTTGTATTTATAAATAAAGTAGTGCATATTAGCAAGTTGTGAGTCGTATGTACATAGGAGCAACATTGCCGCATTGCGGGGCCGGCATATGTTGACATATCACTTTGCCCTTTACTGGCAACTTGAATACCTATATACTAATCCTATTAATACATTTTTCATATATTATTTGAATTAGATTTCGCACGGATTTTCATTTCACAAAGCGTATTAATTATTATATACAGGCGTCGTTGGCTAATGCAGATACAAATTGTTTTGTTTACTTAGACACACAAACTAAAACTTTATAAAAGTTAAAAATTTAAATAAAAGTAAGAATAATTTAGGTCTGTTTCTGTTATCACTTACTTTACAGGCAGATAAATGTATTTTCCTTGAAATCGAACCCGATCAAACATGATTTTTGTGATCTTTACTAAAATGATGTTGAATAGCTATTGTTCACTTCACGTAATTATAACTAAAATATACTAGCGGTGCCCTGCGGTTTCACCCGCGTTAACTTTGTCGTAACGTGATGTTATATAGCCTAAAAGGTTTTAGCTCTAAAAATGACGATACTTCCATAGAACTTTTCATCCCCCCTTTCAACCCCTTACCAACCCCTTATAACCATTTTTAAAAGCAGCCTATGTCCTTTCTCAGGCTCTAGACTATTTGTGTACCAAATGTCATTTAAATCGGTTCAGTAGTTTTGGCGTTAAATCGCGACAGGCAAAGAGACAAATAGATTTACTTTCGCATTTAATAAGGATAATATGGCTAAGTTATTGTTGTATATATAAAACTGAATGGATTTCTAGATTATGACCAGACGCCAAATGTAATAAAAAGACAAAGAAAATTCTTGAAATTTTTAAAACCTTTTTGAATTTACTTTCAAGAAATCAAAATTATCATTCACGGCTAATGTATTCCGTGATTGGATTTAAGGTGCCAGCCGCGACTAGTCGACTTTATATTACATTAGGCGGGCGAAGACAACACGCTACGAATCGTGGGCGCGTCTATTCATAGTCCGTATGAACTAAATATAGCAGCGATTTCTTATTATTTCTTGAGACTGAGTCAAATTGAGTTGTTCCATTTTTAGTTGGTATTTAATCTATTTTTATTAAAACGCTAGTGGACCCCGCGAAATTCGTATCGCGGAGTTTCGAATAATAACGTGTCACCTAAAACGTCACTCCATAGAAAATGTATGAGGAAAATGTTTTTCATTTTATTTTTTCGAAAATTTTTCAATGTTTTTAATATTCTGCTATTCAGGACGGAGACAAATACGACAAATCAAAAGCGATGAAAATCGGTCCAGCCGTTCTCGAGTTATAAGTGTTCAAACAAATCCGACTGTTTCATATATATGTGTGAAGTCCCGTGTCCCCTAGTGGGGTATGGGGCATGCATTTCACATCTGATTCACTGATCGATTTTTTCTTTAGGGGCAAGTAGGTGATCAGCCTTCTATGCCCTGCCAGACCGAGTTTTTTTCATCTCCACCGGGAATCGAACCCAGGACCTCTCGGTTGTAACACTTGTAACGCACTAGACCAAGGAGGTGGTCGCTAAGGAGGCGGTCATATATATAGATTGTGAATTAAAATCTCGAACCCACAATAATTTATTTGTTTATCACTGCACAGTATAAACTAAAGTCGCTTTCTCTGTCCCTATATCCCTTTGTATGCTTAAATTTTTAAAACTACGCAACAGATTTTGATGCGATTTTTTTAAATAGATAAAATGATTAAAGAGGAAGGTTTATATATACGTACGTATGTACGTGTACTTTTTATACCAATGCGAAGCCGGGGCGGGTCACTAGTTATAGTATATTTTGAGAACAAGTGAAATTTAAACAATTTAAACTCACATGGACATTATAACTTAGAATATATATTTGTGTCATTCGTCCTTTTGGGATATAAAAGTTTTTGCATTTGATTAATAGCAGACCATGTTATGAAAAACAAATAGATTCTTATAATGATGATTGTTTCTTATCTATCAGCTGTTTAAGTGACGTGATTTTATCACTAGATAACATCTCAAGATTTTTTTTAATCTCATGCCTCATACATGTATATTGCGATGTTTCTTCTGTATTTCTCCGACTAAACATCAAGTTCTTTTTATTATGTGTAGAAAATTTAAATATAAATTGTATACAAATCGATGGTTAACGCTACATTTGTAAGTTTTCAGTATTACAAAGATATAATAAAATGATGATACTTTTTATGTGATAAAATATATCGTACTTTTTTATTTATTGACATAAAACCTGCTACGTAACGTACACTCATATAATTTTAATATTAAAAATAATTGTTACTATTTTTAAATGTATTCATTGAGACAATACATTGAAAAATCTCAATAGATTTTTTTAAATTCTTCTCAAAGCCAAAGTCAAAACATGTTTATTCATTGAAATCATATTTGATCATTTTGAATCGTGATTTTTTTAAATATAATGTAGTTTACAAAAAAAATTATTGTAAAAAAAATTATAATATTTGGTTTTATTAAGACAGAGTTAGAGCAGGTTCATTCCCAAGCTTTCTAAGGTTTATACAAGGTTTATCCTTCTTTATTACTATACTTAATGGGCATCAGAGGTGCTCATCGAGTATAAATAAGAGATTTATGAAAGATTTGCCTGCACAATCGGGCTAGAAAAGATATCGAAGATCGTATGCAAAGGTAAAACAGAGGTGACTGTATACACACATCTGCCTCGCCGCGCGTGCGATGCAGCCGGCTTATTCGAGTCATAAGTGACATGTTTTTTTTATTACATTATTCACCTACAAGCGCGCAGCCTTGAAACCAGAATAAACTGGATGGAAGACAAAATTATTCTAACCTATTAGCAACAGTTTTTATTAAATATGTATGAATGATAAGAAATGGCATAATTATATCAATAGAAGTTACTGTTAGTTATTCGAATCACGAATGATTAAAAATGACGATTATATAATGTAAAAATCACAGATAAAACTTGAAAAGATAAAATTGCTGAGTCACTACAGTGTTGGATGTACCCACTGTCATTACTACGCATATTATCGTATCTAAGTGATCTTTACATTATTCAGGTATTTTTCCCAGCTATGTATTGAAAGATATGATATAGAGATATGAGATAATTTTAAACATAAAAATCTCTTTAATATTTTTCGTAAGTTAGTACAAGCATCAACGTCGAAACTATAATTAATATGTAGTCGAAGAGATATCTCTTAGTAGTTTATATGATTAGGTACCTATAAACGTTCATGTACGCTTGTCACTTGAACCACAAAACGCGGGTCGGGACTCGGGAGCGCGGCTAATTATAATCGACTAAACATCATCGAGTATCGTAACTTAGGGTCGCGCCTCGATGTATTTTTAAAAAGTTTTTCTCCTGCTTTTAAAATACAACCACTGTTGAATAGTACAGCTTATAGACTGATAAATGTTTCATAAACATTTATCTATATATAAATACGTGAAGTGAAATTTTTTCTACACCTTTTTAAGAAAATTGCGCGAACGGATGAACGTGAAATTTGACACAGTTAAAGCTTATAATTGCAGAAGAAGTGCATTAAGCTATTTTTTTATATAAATTGCAGCATTAGAAATACATTGTATATGTCAAATGCATAACAATAAAACAAAGATTACACACCACTGCTTGAATGACACACAACATACACGCCTTACTGTTGAATTATGGTCGAATTTTGACTAGTAGGCGACACTAGTTTTCTATAAAAAGAAATAGATTCCCTGAAATAGATTCATTTTATATTTTTTGCAAGTGATACTCGTCCAAGCTATATTTAGTATTGCTGAGCCGCAAGACAATCGAATAATTAGTTAAATGTGACAAATTGATCGATTGTTGACGACGCGATAAGATTAAGCAGTCAAGTTAGTGAACGTAGAATAAGTCATGTGTCATAATAATTAATCTATCCAGTGTTGGTCTATTTATCCTGTGCTTTGGGTGGCTGCCAGATCCTGGAGCTATCTATGTGAGTAATTTTGTAAAATGTGCTTGTTTGCTTATTGTTGTCGCAGCGGGCGCGATTTCATAGTCTAACCAAGTGCATACGTTGATAAATGTTGTTAAGAACTTTTGTGACTTCAATGTAATTTGTGTTCTAAGTTAAAAATGCTTTATTTATAATAATTACTTAGTTTAAGGCCTCAACTCAGCTTTAAGCAGAGTTCATATACATTGTTTAATAAGCAATAACTCTGTGAGTGCCGTTATAATAATGCGAGGTTTACATCGCAGTCGTATGTTTTCCCTGGAAACATATCACCTCGTCGCCAGGTAGCTGGTAGGTACCTACTTACAATTAAAAAGCGAAAAAGCGCAGATTCCGCGGTGATTTTCGAGAAATATCGACGAGGTCATCGAACCGTGTCGACGCATCGTGTCCGCGTAATCTCACTGTTTTTTTTTATTGAAATATTATAACGATTCATCAAAACGCTTTTAAATAAAGTATTTGTTTTTAGCACTCCCACAGAACTAAAGCGAAAAAACAGGTTTGTATGTAAAAGTTATTTTTCGAATTGATAATGTAAAGGTATGATTTTTTAAATATAATATTTTAATTCGCGTACTTCAATAGAATTAATCAATTGATTTGTTTTTACCGACTTCAAAAAAGGAAGTACTCCACTCTACGCTGTTTTTTTTTTTAATGTTTGTTATCTCAGAACTTTTGGTTGAACCGATTTTGGTAATTCTTTTTTTTTTGAAAGCTGGTGCTTCCCGTGTGGTCTAATTCAAATTTATGTTCAGTAGGTTTAGAGTTACAAATTGAAGTCGGTTTTTTTGTTAAAATTCTAACACTATATTATTTTTGACAATACATTCATTAGGAACTCATTTCCGTCGTTTAATACAAACATGATGTAAAATATACCGCTCTGGCTACACTCGAGTAGCGTTCAGAATGCGAACAATAAAAATATCAGCGACGTTGAAATAAATAAAAAGAGCAGCCGGTCCAGGTGCGGTGGGGGCAGGTGGAATAATTGGCAATTCTTTGTCTCAGTCCGTAAGCCAGCGACGAAAACCTACAGCTAACCTTAAGTCACTGATGCCTTATTTTACAAAATCATGTTTTGCTTTATTTCGACCACGTCTACCATACGCCCTGAAAGAAATCAATTGTCCTGGGCTAAGGAGCGTTATGACAGCCAGTTGCCTGTTTTATTGTATTCGACCTTGGATTACCACTTTGAGACGATGTTAGGGTTTTCGCAAAAGTAATACCATGTTTAAACATTACTCATACTGAACTACGATAAGCAAAATAAAAGTTAATTGATTGACCTAGAGTCTGTAACAAGAGCATTTGCGTTTTAGGTGTACGATGCTTAGATATAACAAAAGTTCTGTTTTTTAAATTATCTCTGTTCGTTCCAGCTATGTCTGGAATAAGCTGGATTTTAGCGAGATTTTCAGTAACAGATGCAGTAACATTAAGGAGTAATATTGACTTGGTTTTCGCGACTTCGTCTGCGAGTGGGATGTGACCTTGAAGAAGGGTATTGGTTTTTTAACCGCATTCTTCGTAAACGATCACTAAGATTATAAATAACGTGCTATACTTTACAAGGATAATGTAGGTTCAAGTGAGTGAAATTCCGGAAGGCTGAAATGTGGGTGAGGTAACCTCATTCGTTGTTCACGCATGCGCAGTCCACTGTTGCTACCCAGATGAATCGAAAAGTCCAAAGGCTTATAATTATATAAACTAGCGAAGTCTACGATATCGTCTGTAGAAAATAAAAATAAATTTATATTAGGATAAATAACTATTGCTCAGATAACAACTATCTGTTAACTAACTCATCACATTTTGGTTCAGACTTCAGGCGTAGAGATCGCTTTAAGAGTGCAAGTCAATGAAATACGTCTGGACTTTGCTAAATTCAATTGCAAATTTAATATAAAATACCTTAACTTAGCATGACTTTTGATATATAGCTTTACTAGATAATAATAATTACTGCATTTAAGCAGCTGGAACACACTTTTTATATGCAAGGTTAGGCCGATAGCAATTTCGACTTCATTTTTATTCTAGTTAAGTTCCTATTATTAAAATGATTCTGTGATCTGGAGTAGCAGGCGAATCCAAGTAATTTTAATGTAAGTTAAAAAATATTACTTTAATAAATATCAGTATCACCAGTAAAAGTGACCGTCAATTGAAGAAAACAGTTTGATCCCCTGCGTTACGCATACTTCACAGCCTGCATGGTCATGGGCGCCCGTATTAAATGTATTCTACTTGCGAAAATAAAAGACACAGCTATTACCGTCAATTATTATAGAAATATTCATGCAAAACACTGTCAAAGACGTAAAATGTGCTAGAATATTGTTTGAAACGTTGGCGCGGCATTGAACAAAATATGCGACCATAACAATGGATATGAATGTCGTTCAATGTATACGCGGATAATGATGCTGTTTACTTTACCTTCCGTCATCGGTGACCATTGCGCTGTCTTTTTAACAGACTCAAAAGGTTTTCGGTTCGACACTCAGGGACTCTGCACTCATAAATTTTATTTTGGTTGAATTTAGTATATTTTAAGTATTGCTTAACGACAGGGTAATTGTTCTTGCTCAACCCGTAACCAGATGGCAGAATAAAATATGTCCTTGACATTGCCTAGCTATGTTTTTCCCTTATCCTGCCCAAACAAAGGTACTGTAGACGAGTCGCATACTATGAATGCAATATTAACTCTCACAGTAAATAGCTAATCTTATTATGTCAACGATGATCTATTAATGCAGGTATGTGTAGTCATCACATCCTGTATACAATGACTACAAAGGGCCTTAATTAATTGATGCTGGATCTAATAAATATGGAGTATACTATCCAGGCATGCTTGTAAATTCTATTATTATAAATGCGAACGTGTAATTGTTTTAAGCCTTAATGCGTTAACTGCTTAAACAATTTCTGTATTTTCAAAAAGTAGAAGAAAATTGTTTTTTTTTTCTACTGATTCCACGTGAGCATCATAATAAAATTTCATAGTTCGAATTTCCAACGCAAAAAGGGGAGAATAATTATATGTTTAAAGTATGTTTTCGTGTGATTGCGTGTTTGTCTGTATATATGATATCTCTAATCGGGTAATTAATATTTTTTTAGAGGTCTGAGGAAGTGTTTGAATCTCATAAAAATCGATTTAGCTATTTATGAAATATTCTACTGTAAAATGAAAATGTCGTGGATTTTTTGTTTAAGTCAATATAATTTAAGCTATAAATAATATAAGGTAAATTATGTAAAACCTATTTACGTAATTCATAATATCTCTGTGTCTTATTTAATAGTGTCCTCGAATGTTATTGTTAGTGACATCTACGCCGTTCATACAAGGCAACGTATACTTCCGCTAAAAATTATTCAGATTGTTGACAATGTAATACTATAGATGATATATTTATACGTTATATAACCATCGCCATAGTGGTAGTGTCCCTCAGGCAAAGGTTTTCCTCCTGCAATTTTAGAGTCTAACAGGATATGCCCTATTATGTATGTCGGGACATTCTTATGAAACTTACAAATTCTCGGTACAGGGTAGCTCGCCAAGAAGCCCACGTGTCTAACAAAAAACAGAAGTTCCATAGTTCCATTGCCGATTCGGTAGAAGACATAAAAGTTGATAATTTCAATAGCCACAAGAATAAGTTATGTAATATTCCAATGGTGTAATGACATATTTTTTTAGAACTTTATTACTCTTAATGGTTTTGACAATATTAACGCACTGCATTTACCTAATAATTATGATATAATGTTCAAAGGATATTGTCTCGTTTTCGCAAAAGCAATTTTACGTTCGATTCGAGAGATTTCGATACATTGATTAAAGTTAAAAAACGGTTATAAAGGGTCAAAATCTGTGTGAACAAGTGAACATAAATCGTAGTTATAATCAAATATTTAAGTGACAGCGAAAAAAAATAAAAATTGTAATAATTTATTTCTTGTCTCTGGTATATTCGTGTTCTGTGCATGAACATAGACGAGTATATACATAGGTAAAATAAACCACTGTTGAAAACCGGATTCTATTATGACAGATAATACTTATATTATTTATGATAAGTTGATATTGCAGTTCATACTTCGTACATAATGCCATTATGCAACTATATTGTAATTCTTCTACTGTTTTATATCGCTGACGTCTTATCATATGAACAATGAAATAATGTTTTTTATCTTTTGGTATATCGTATAGGAATATATTTTGCCACGTTTAGGTCAGCACTTATTCAGAAAACTCGTTACTATATTATGTATATAATAATAAATGATTATAAATCTCTATCATCAATATTTTACCTACTATGTGTATACATAATAGGTAAAATGTTTACTACTTTAATTTACTACTATTAATATTGATTTACTACTGTTAATTTACTACTATTAATATTGATTTACTACTGTTAATTTACTACTATTAATATTGATTTAATACTGTATTTATGATCTCTCTATCTCTATCATCAATATTTTACATAGTAGTTAAAAATATTGATCATAAAGATTTATAATAAAAATTTGAATTATTGTATGAAACTCATAAGTTAAACCACCAACACCTAAACCAGAAAAATTAAAATCTTGGGAATACTGGTCAAAAACCAGTTGTAAGTTGGCTGAAAGGTACGCGAAACGTCGGGATAAGATTAAGTGTTTTTTTTTTCATTAATGCCTTTATTATAGAAATACATTTTTACAAATTATACAATCGTTTATCGAATAAAAAATAACACATGTCCTGGGACGTAGACTTCTTCCAATTCTTTCCATTTATTTCTATCCTGGGCAACTCCACACTGTACAGTGCTATCCAGATTATCTATTTATTTAACTTCGTTGCAATGGAGTGCAACGGGCGGCCTTATCGTTAATCAGCGTCTTTTGGTTTGGTTGAATTTCTTCAGGCAAGCCTGTAGAAATTGAACCACATCTCCGTGCCACTTATGACACTCCGTCCTGCAAGTGGCAGCCCTACCAGAGACCGCATATGAATACTATTAAATTATAAATTGTATTCGGGACCGGGGATCGAACCCGATACCTCAGGCATAGCGGTACGCTTATAAGATCGCTTTTTTTTCGTTCACGGATGTTTTTGCTCCGTTACAACGATAAGACTAACTAAAAAAGATGAGTGTTTTTTTATTAACAGTTAGGTACCTACCAGTAAAATTATTTAAATAATAAGAGAAATAAAAGGATTGCTTTAATACCACACAGTTGTTGGCGACTGCTTTTAAATTGTAACAAAAGATGTTTGAAAAAATTTAAAATTAAACAATGAAGCACATTAAGATATTCTAAGGGTACAATGATTCATTGACCGTTGTACCTGTGATTTACCCAAATTTTAATTTTGAATTTTTGACTCATTTTCCGAAGTCAAGCTTAAACTTGACACTGAATACGTATTTAGCTAGTTACTGCCAAGCAATTTTGAACTCACATGATACATAAAAGTAGTTTTTTTGCAAGATTTATTAGAATTGAAGAAGCCTTTTAACTTTATCTAACCAAATTATTTTAACTTTTTTATTAGTTCGTGTGTATATTACTTTGTTACCTTGTTCCTTAACAATAAATACATAATTACATATTTAGTTTTCGTATATATTTGATTATATAATATACCTAACCTACTTGTAAATGCAATATTATCCAATAAAATATAATTATAGATTTTGGGTGATTAAATAGTTTTATTTTAGCTTTGTTACGTCTGTAAATAACTAATTAATATATAATTTGTTGTAAATAACTATCTAAAGGCAAAAGTTTTATCTTACTACGAAAATTTTATGTAATGTTACCATAGTAATGTCCTCTGAGGAATCATCAAAAAATTTTTATTGTAACATGATTAAATACAGCCGAAGCTTAAATGACTTGTCTCTTACCTTAGACAAGTTACTATTCGGTAGCAGGTTAGTCATACTCATTTTTTACCTGCCCTAACGAGTTCGTCGAGATCACCTTCTTTGAAATAAGGATCATTTTAAGATTGGAATACATATTAATAAACAGATATTTTTTTATACGTACTCCAACCGACCTACACCCTTCTGCCAATTTGGATGGGCACTAATACATATCCTAGCAGGCCAACACGATTTTGAAAATTGAATTACAGCTCCTTTAACCACAAGATATAATATTACGTGTGTATTAATGGGAAAAGAATTATCTTACTTGCCTTTGTATTACGTAGTCTATACGTGCAATACCATACGCACATTCATATAGGAGCTAGTCGATTGCGTATATTCAAAACAAAACGATTTCGAAAGACTACAGTGGCGAGAAAGTTGCTGAAGATATCTACATATGTATGAATATATTTTTTAAAGCTTAGCTTATATTATTGTAAATAAAAGTAATAAAAAATAGATGAAGTTCACACATTCATTTGGTTGAAGCGTGGTTATTCTGCATTAGTAGTATTGCATATCGAGGAAATAAAACAGTTTTGTTTTGCAAGTCACTAAAAATACAAATTCAAAATAAAATTTGTAGTGACGTTAATATAAAATCATACTGTCATGCTGATTAAAATATTTCAAGCGCGACATATAGAATAAGTATAATATATAGGTATTTAAACAAGTCTCAGGCTATTTTTGTTTATCCTATAACTTCCCTAAACTTAACATTTTAACCTTTAAATATGGCTTTATATGAAAACTGCATGGTTTATCGAATTACAAGGTCGTTGTTTTATTAGTATTTGACTAACGCGCGTACAAGTTACTTCTCAACGTGTGTTATCGGCGAACGATAATTTTATGTGTGCACGCTAGTTGAGCGATTTTTCCACGCTTACCAAATGCATCATGTACCTACTCAGAGAATTTTTGGGTTTATTTTGAAACTCTCGACCTCCGTCGTTATAAATAGATTTTTCCAAAGAAGAATGTTCTATTTTTAAAATAATTTCATGGGGTGAGAAATTTTGGAATTTCGTAATTTCAAAGGTGTACTAATTTTTTTTAAATATAGAAAAAATAGAATGTGCCTTAGAACTATGTAACAGAAAGTTTAGATATCAAAATATTTTCGCAGCGATTTGTATCCACTATCCACTCTGGAAATACCTACCTAAAAGCAAACTTGCATGGTAGTCCGACATGAATTCCATGTGAATTTACTCCTGTTAGTTCCTTATTTAAAATTTCTAATTGTTTTTGAAAGTCTGTGTCAAAACATTTTTGTTGCAGTATTGAAGTGTTTTCACTTGTTTTGTCCTAAAGTTAAAAAGGTAGATAATCCTTGGATCGTTTTCACTTCACAGTGGGCTAAATTCGTTTGAACCATTCCGAAGTTGGTACTACATAAACAACCCATACAATGACTAATTGCTTAAATTTTTAAATCGTTTTTACCTGCTTTTCTTCAAATCCTTTATATTCGTTAATTTAGGTTGTAAGGTCTCATAATAACAATTGTTTATTTTTTTAATATTAACTCAAGTACAGTATGTACCTACCGGGAGAAAAATTTGACGATTAAAATATGACGTTATATTACTTATTATTATATAGTGAACCCCGCGAACTTCGTATCGCGTCAGAGTTCCGAATAATGAGAATGATGTCAAAACGTCCATAGGAATGACGTTTTATGTGACACGTTATGAAGATATAAGTTATAAGTTAAGATAAGAAAATTCGAAATGTATGGGGTAACGAATTTTCTTCATAAACACTTTTTCGTGAATTATTAGATCTTCTTGATCGCGGAATTATTAATAATAATACTTACAGTTCAAAACACAGACAACATTAATTAAATAAACTACACTTTCGCGACGTAAATATTTATATAATATGCTGACTGGATCATTCCAGATCATTCTGTCAATCCGGTCAGATTGACAGAATGATCTGGAATGATCCAGTGAGACCAATCGATTTGATATTTTTTTTTTTTTTTTAATTATTCATTTGTCATTTGTTGTATATTTAAGTAGCTTGATTATATTTTCCTTAGTTTACACAAAATAAATTTCTGAACACACGCGTAAATATTTGGCAACCAATGTAATAATGTCAATCCTTTTTCATTACTGACATTACTCTACATTTTTAATATCTAAAATACACCACCGAATATTGTGGATATATCTTGTCGATTCGAAACCTTTACTTAAATACGTTCTTTATTTTGAAGGTTTGCCGTATCGACGGGATGAACATAATGTTTGACAGTTAGGAAACCCATGAAGATTTTGTATGGGTAAATGTTTTTTCTCTTATTTCGTTTTTTCGTCAATTTTCTAATATTTTTAATAGTTATTCTGCTATTCGAGACGGAGACAAATAAAGAAATCCATGAAAATTGGTCCAGCCGTTCTCGAGTTAGAAGTGTTCGAACGAACCCAACTTTGTTTTATATATATAGTCTATAAGATTTGATATTTTCTTTATTATACAATACCTGATCTGAAATGTAGTTTTTATTTTCTTTTTTAAAGTTTGTTATTATGCGAATCTTAAATAATTAATATAAATAAGAGAGTAATTCAGTATACTATAGTATAGCACTATTGTAATCAACAGATTAAAATCAGTGTTGTTTATAAAATTTAAAACATCTCTAAGTTTTTAATAATTATGAATAATATAGAATGTTTTATCACCCTGACAAATTAGGAGATTGAAAGAAAGAGACAATTTTATACAATAGGCTAACATTTGCGTTTCAGAATTGTATTAAACAGCTTCGGTTTTAATGGCTATAGTAATGCAGTTGTTGGTTCACAACAATTGACAATATATGAGCAATATTCCTAGTAGGTTTTGATAAGCGATTTCGTTACACAACAGTTATACAAGCGTTATCAACCAGTTCCATGTGTCCGCAGTGCATTTGGCAAGACGCGTAGTGAAAGTGAGTTCGCTTGTCGCGTGCGCACCAGCCGACCTTGCCATAAACGTCGAACCATCGACTGCACCATTTACCTTGAAGTTTTTGCCTGTTTCAACATAATCAGGTGTCTTCCTCGGGAGACTATATCGGTCTAAACACTCCATACCATAGAATACATTACTGTGTATTCCATGGCTTCACGCTAGATCACAACTGTGACTTATGCTGTTTTTAAATTACACGAATTAGTTACAATTATTATTAGTAGCAAACAGTATATTAGGTACAACTTACTAGGTACTTAGGTAGCGTTTGCGGCGACTTAATTCTTATTACATTATATATAATATATATATATTAAATATGTATAGTACTGGGAAAAAAATGGATCTTAAAAAAATATTGTCATTTTTAATGAATTAATATATGATCTTGATTCCTGTCTCCTCTTAGCCTTTTTAGTCGTTATGTATGTATGTCTTATGTTGACTGTTTTTTACATAGTATGGTTATATATCATTTTTATCTATTGTTCTATATCAATACATATTAAAGAGAACAGATGTACCAATCAGCAAATTTTTTAATATTTTGATTTTATTTTTCACAACTCAAAAATCTTCTTAATGTACATAAGAGAAACGAAATAAACGAAAAAAAACTACGAATAAGTTCACTTCGGAATTTATTTGTAAGAAAGTATCCATGAAACAAAAATAGTAAGATATTAAAACGCAATTAGTATAAACTATTTAGTCACAATGCATAGCGTTGTTATCAAAGGAACTATTAATTAGAGAATACAAAAACTGGTTATTATCAGCTATCTAATCTAAAAGACCTTTAAATATATGTTTAAACACGTTTTTATTTGCAGAATGTTGTTAGGAAAGCGCATTGATAATATTAAAATTACTTATTGTTGCTATTTTTGATTTTAGTTTAGTTTAATACTTGGATACTTTTAAATGTAATAAAAGTAAAATAAAGACTTATTACTTACCTACGTTTTAGTCACGCATCAATGTACAGTGTTGAATTCCGTGAAAACAAAAAAATCGTACCTTCCAGCAGAAAATACTTTTAAGCGTTCAAAGAAACAGACTTAAAATATTAGTTTTATTTTTTAAGTTACACTTGTTAGTATCCCGATAAAACCAGCGATATTATTACATATTTCATAGGATTAACTATTAACTAACATAATATAAATTGTAATCCCGGTAGACAGAGTTAACATGGGTGGGATGTTCAAGGCTTTCTATAATTATGAGTCTAATGACAGATGGTATACTATTTTTATTCAGCAGCATAGCCCAGTAATTAAAATGGTGGTGAGATTGCTAATCTCTCCTCCTAGGAATAAGGGACTGTACACCTTTGCTCCGGTAGAATGCGAAAGCGAGTCCGGATGCCTCGAAACACAGGAAGACGGGATTTAACCGAGGCTGGTTTTAGTGGATATTCCTCACCCAGCTCTCTGAGTAGTTGAAAATATATCCCCGTAGGTATCCTGAATGTTGCTAGAAATGCGTTAACAGCATGCGCATTTCGGAGATAAAAAAACTAAAAAGTGACTAAACAACCAATGATGATTGTGATGATATTAAATCATCTAAGTACAAATGTGTAACATTAGATAATTATAAGGAAAATGACAATATTTATATTATTCCTTAGCTCGTGTAGGTACATAACGTTTGAGTAGTCACGTGTTCACGAGGACGCGAGATCTCTCGCTGCCTTGCAGTTTCGCAATCATCGGTTAAGTGTATGATTGAATTGTTCTAGAATCATCTTTATTTATTTCTTAATTGCTTCAATTTAATTGATAAGTTTTTATATTAAGTATTTTTTAAGTATTTTAAGTATTTCCACTTAGATTGTGTGTGTTTTAAGAACTTAAAAATGATTCTTATTTATTGTTTTACTAATCTATTTTATTATATAATAGAAGTTATAGTATCTAATGCGGGTCGTCAATTTCTGTGTAAAAGGAGTTTTTTAAGATAAATGAATGTCTTCACAAATATTAAGTCCGTTAAGATTTCACATGAAAGAGGGATCCAGCTTTAAGACTAATGAAGTAAATGAAGTACTAAGTAGGCATAAAATACTATTGGTAAATAGTGCGTACCTACAGCGGCAGCTTAAGCGACCTCTATCCTTCGCCCGCTTCATAACGACTAGCATTGAGGCATTTACCTTTCCTAGGTCGAATTGGTACTCAATAAGGCCACAGTCGACAAGTAACAGTTTGCAAACTTTATTAACAAAAAAAAAACCATGCGATGCCGCAAACATCGTCCAATTAGATCAGGTAAAAAGCCTAATCCTTTTGCTAAGGTCCCATCATCATACAAAGGGCCTAACAAAAAACTGTTAACTGTAAAATATAATATAACTAGTGGACCCCGCGAACTTCGTATCGCTTCAGAGTTCTGAATAATAACGTGTCACCTAAAACGTCATTCCATAGAGAATGTATGAGGAAACAAACGTGTGTATATAAACCGACATTCTTTTATATATTATTAGGATGTAAGCTATCCTATCTTTCAAGTTGGATCAAACTGCACACGGTGTGCAAATTTGATTGAAATCGGTTAAGTAGTTAGGAGTCCATCGCAGAAACAACGTGACACGTAATTTATATATTATATTAAGATATAAAAGACCTGAAAGTAGTTTCAAAAAGGAAGCGTTATTTTGATATAATCTTGTTAAGATCATTATGTATGCTAACCACTTACCGCAGTCATAAGTAATAAATAGATAACTACATTGCCGTCCATGAACGCCTAAAGCCAGATGACGTGCCTTACTGTATACCTTTCTTTATGTAATAAAATCATTCTGATACCGGTATTAGTGGAGACAAATCTGTTTGACTGGCTGCTTGTAACTCGCCTGTGGAGTACGCTAGAAGCGTTGATTTATGACGATGTATGGAATGTAGTCTCGGTTAAGACACAAATTTTGTGCAATATGCCTAATTCGACAAACACGCTCACTCGCTACTTGGGCGGTCATTTAAACACGATCAACCATTTTATTCTAGGTATATCTTAGCACTAACTAGTTCGAATGGGTCTGGCATGCATGATTACTTGCTTTACTTCCAATAGAACGGTATGTGTTTCGAAACTGTAATTTCAAATATGCAGATATTATTAGGTGGTGAAACGTATTTTAATGTTTTCGTAAATGAATATTCAGTTAGAATCAAATGTTTCAAAGTCTAATTTAAGTCTTGTCAAGTTTAACTCATAAAATTTATGTACTACAATAAACTATTTAATAGTTTATTCCACGTAATATCACATACATTATCATTTGTGTACCTACGTCATTCTAATATATAAGTATCAGTATAAGTAGTATATAAGTATATAGTAAGAAATCTGGTTATATTTTACTTTTTACTTTTTTTCTGTATCTGTTTCATTGATCATTTTATAGGCAAGTAGGTGATCAGCCTACTGTGCTTACCCAACCGTAACTTGATTTGTTTCCCTAATATTCGAACCCAGGACCTCCGGCGTCGGTGAAGACGTGTAAAACCACTTAGCCCCGGAGGTGGTTAACCATAAGATATAGGCAAGGTTGTATAAGCTCTCTGACCAATCATTTCAATTTTTCCTGAATAAATACCATCTTGCCGGCGATCGCTGTACTTCATTCCGCGACCGCGATGGAAAAAAATACACAAATAAAAAAACATGTTGACCTATTTTCTGTCCAACCGTTCTATAATTATGTACGATACTAGATAAATTTTATTCTTATTTATACACCATCCTAACTACTACGGACTAAGATTTTTGATAAAATTTATGCAGAAGCTAGCATGCGAACCTCATTGTAAACCTTTAAAATAGGTCGAGGGTAAAAACAATAATTTTTGTATTTTATAAAATTCCAAGTTCGTTTTGTAACACTGACGTAAAAGTTGTAAATTTAAATTATGTAAATGTTAATTCGACTTATTGTAAACACTTGACAGGTGGTGAGTGGTTACGGACAGATTGGCTCTTGTAATTGAACATGTTGAGTTGAACTCTTTTGTCATTATTAAAATATTATACAATTTCTACAGTCTTCACTTTTTAAATACAAAACTTAAAATGATAATCAAAGAATTAAACTATTACCGATTATTATGTTATTATTGATTAAACTTCTTTTGTAATTTCCCTTAAATTAGGAATTGATTTTATAATAAGATATCAATAATTTTTATTTAAATCATATTCGTAAAACACAGAGATAATTAAATATTTTATAAAGCATATCTATTTACTTT
Organism: Aporia crataegi; assembly: GCA_912999735.1. NCBI lineage: Eukaryota > Metazoa > Arthropoda > Insecta > Lepidoptera > Pieridae > Aporia > Aporia crataegi. The sequence goes on from OU538742.1 coordinate 4,457,475, forward strand.
ATTTAAATATTATGGAATATGATGAAAACAAAATCATAATTATGTGAAATCACGTACCGCAGTTTGTAACATAAAATTAACAAACTTCTAATAAATTTAATGACTTGATATACGACTTAAAAAAATTATATTTATAATAATTTTTAAAATATTAATGTGGAATATTTCAGTATCGTAATTCTGCTTTTAATGGTACTACATAAATAAAAAATATATTAATTAATTTTGAGATTGGTATTAAATATGGCAAAGCGGATATTTCTGTTAAAGGACAATAATTATTTCGTCAACCCAATGAATAGTTGCTTTTTGTGAATTATGTTAGTTATTTACCCTTATATAAATAGTGAATTCCGCTAGTGGGGCATGAGATACATTTCTACATCTGTTGCACTGATTATTTTCTTAACAGGCAAGATTCTGTGCTTCCCAATCGAAACATTTGTTTCCCCAAGATTCGAGTCCAGGAAACATAAAACAATTAATAGCTTGCGGATTCCAGACTAGACTAGATAACATAATTTAGTTAAATTATGATTTATTATTTTACTAACAATATAACAAATATTAAATAAATACACGAACGTTTTATAATAAAATATATTATCATTAAATATATTATAATAATATGATAATTATATCATAAAGAACCTTGGTATTCTTGTAGTGTATGCATATTTTCTATTACTTGTTAGTAAGGTGATTGAATCATTGAAGTTATAAGTAGATGGGAAACAAAAATAACATGAAACGGTTAAATTCATAGATTGAAGATAAGATTTTATATTGATGAAAAGTCAATTTTCGGATTTCAAAACTATTTTCTAAAGATTCTATGACATTGGATACCATAGTGACATCGCTGTCTTTGTCTGCGGTCCTAACTTCGAAGTATTCTAGCTAAGCAGTTATCATTTAAGGAACAAATACAAATAAAAAGTAGTATTTTATTGAAGGTAATTTAAACGAAGATGACTGCAAAAATGTCACAATATTGTAATGAGATGTGTCGCTTACATTGTGCACCTTGACATTATGTTGAAAAATGTAGGAAATAAAGGTTCACATTATTTCGTTATTATTTTGGTTAAACTCGTCTAACTTTCCAATGTTTAATAGTAGTTATTAATATAATACCTTCTAATTTTTCTTAGATGTTAATTGATGAATGTTATTAAACACAACCAGTAGGTATATTATAAAGAGCAATACACACACCTGGAATCTATAAACTACTTAAGTAATTGTATGAAAGAACTTTGATAGTGTGATTTAAATTATATTATCGCTATTTCTTGACATTTAGCCATATAAATTAATTTTAAACAAAAAAATAAAACCGACCTCAAAACGCACTGAAAAGTAAAAAATAATTTTTGTATTATAAATGAACTTACTATAAATAAGACGTAAATAGTGTTGATAAATAAAATTCATCTAAAATTCTACAAGGGCATAAAACTGTCATGTTGCTCTTTGAAACCCGGCGCCAAGCCATTCCATTAATTTTTTTATTAAAGTCCAGGAATATTCATTCAGTCTTTATTTATATATTTGGCACCGCCTTTCAAAAAACAACATGAAAGTTTTATGCCCTTGTAGAATTTTAGATGAATTTTATTTATCAACACTATTTACGTCTTATTTATAGTAAGTTCATTTATAATACAAAAATTATTTTTTACTTTTCAGTGCGTTTTGAGGTCGGTTTTATTTTTTTGTTTAAAATTAATTTATTTTATACTTTTGAGTGGCTCTCCTAAACCGTATAGTTGGTAATCATACCATCAAAACGAAACTAACATTGACACTCTGACTTTACACTCACCTTATACACTAAAAACTAATTTAATTAATTTTATTTAATAATTTAAAATTAATAAAAATAAGAAGACGCAAAACTGAATCGTTTAATACTAAAAATTTAAGTAATATCGTTCATATAAATTAAGTTTTCATGGTGTTTTATAGTAAGCAAGTGAACGCACATTGTGATTTCCCGTAGGAACTCAGTTACTATATTCTCTCTATCTCTAGAAGTATTTCTTCTACCTTATTGATTTTACTATCATATATGACTCTTTTAATGTTTTATAAAATGATATATAAGTCATCGATATAAACTGATATTACATCGAGCTATAGAGATCTAAACTGGACGCGTAAACAACAACGTATGACATGTTTTTCTCTGTTGACAAGTTTTGCTCCATAACATCAAATATATGGCTTAGATTTTCATAAAATTCCGTCAAAAGCTTGAAAATGTGAGTTTTAATAAAATAAATTTATTATAATTAGTATATATTTAATATAACATGGACATCTCTATTGCTAAAGCGAACTAATTGAAGATTTTTCAATTTATTATTTTATAACCTCAATATCTCTAAAACTATAAATCAAATTATTTTGATTCTTATTTTCTCTTGTTGCAAATTTAATACTAAATCGAATAACATCTAATTCATCGATAAGGATTCATAAATCATAGAGTTATAAGCAAATAAGCACGACATGGTCGCGCGGAATTCAGCGATTTCTCGTCCGATTGTGAAACTATTCTTTCAATATGCTGAAAACTATTGATCGTAAAAATTCTAAAAAAAAATGGGACCACTTCGACGAGTTACCCTATCGTTTGACACCACACTCATCCAAATCGGTCTACAAACGGCGACGTACGAGCGGAACATCGGAAAAAAAAAAAAAAAAAAAAAAAAAAAAAAAATACACGTCGAATTGATAACCTCCTTTTTGGTTTTTTTGAAGGTCGGTTAAAAATTTCAAGTCCATACTGTTTACTTTATTATTTTCTAATATAATATTGAGTTTTATAATTTAATATTGAGATGATGCAAAAATATTTTGATTTTTCAGTAATATTTTGATCAGATTTTATAAAACGACCTTAACTGCCAGTTACCACTCACTGAGATTCACGGACCTTGATTGCGATGGTCTCAAAGTCCAAAATTGAAAATATGTCATAATGATGTTACGTCTAAAAATTGTTACAACGAAAATTTAAAGTAACATCTAAAGAAAAGAATATTAATTAATTTATTTATGAAAGAGTCAATTTTATTTGTATGTAGTGTGTGCTACATATAAATCACATAAATAAATACCAAAAAATTTAAAAAAAATAGTTTGGAAGAAATTTCTTAAAAATTATTATAAAGTAAGTCATGTTCTAATTTAATTTTTTTTGTAATGAGTATTAATTATAATATGGCTGGGCAGGCAATTAATTCTGTAGAATAGAACGATAAAACATAGACAGTAGACACCTTTGTGAAGGTTGTAAATCAATATGACAATAATGTAAATCGTCGCGATTGTTATCTGCGATTCAGCTTGGACATGATGTCACTGACAACTGACAGCCGAACAAGGCCTTGGTCGCCTTGGTGGCAATACCGTTCTTTAGTTTTAATAAATAACAATCCATTACTTAATATTATAATAATAGAAATGCCCTCTATACGTCTTTGATAAGTGATGATTACAAAATAACGGTATATTTTAAAGAGTATCGACCAGTTATAAGCGTATTAGACTTTTTAACTCTGCTCGAAAATTTAAATTTATATATAAGTTTTTTCTAAAACAGTAATAAAACAAAAGATGTTCATAAAATAACAAAATAAAAAGTATTTTTATAAAGTTTTGAAAATAAGTGATAATAGCGTAATGATCTTCGCTGTTGGTATCTCTTAATATTATTGTTGATAATGTGTGCGCAATGAAGACATTTCATTAGTTAGAAGCACTATCTGATAAGAGTGGCAGGGATACGGAGAGCGATGATCTGGCTCTGTAGACGAGGACCTCACTCTTATTTCTTGACACCCACTAGAAATTTTTATGGGTATGACGTTTGGTGTCGTTTTCGTAATACGACTAATGTCATTTTCATAAAAAATTCCAGCGTTGGTGGGTGTCGAGAAATAAGCAGTAAGGGTCTTCTCACAGAGTCAGTCAGAGAGCACCTGGTCATGCTGGAAAATGTTGGAAGAGGTCATTGAAACGACAAACGACTCCGGTGTAAAGTTATTTTAAAGATCACAGTAGTTTTGACGTGTAATTCCCGCATTTTCGCATCACAGACAGTCTTGTTAGTCAATGTTAACTAATTAACAAAATTATTTTGTCAAAGTTACCAAGTTAAAACAAGTTTTTGCTGTTTTATTACGTTTACTTAAGCGTACAGGTAAATTATACGGATTTCTCATTACTCGTAAGTCATTGTTGAGTAGCTTGTAATGCGCAGTGCGTCACAAGGTCAAAGTTAGGATGCAAAAGATGACAACTAGTTGACGATCGTGGAATAAATTACATTGTTTTATTAACGTTCTGGGATAATAGTGAAATATTATTAGAGAGTTGACTGTATGCCGGCGAGTTCGTCCTTGTGGCTTAAGTTATTATTCTCGCAATGAAATAAGCTGTCGACTAAAAGACTATTTTTTTTATTCTACTGGTAGCTCTTCTAACACAGGTCAAAGGAATGTTTACGTTACTCCTAAAGTAATATTATAACACGACCTATTAAAATCCGTCTTGTTTCTAAAACTAGTCGAAACGAACAGATGTACCAAAACATTTAAAATTTACAATTTGTAATATAAGATTAAGAAAAGAAACCGGAACCATACGTGCATCATGTATTAAAGTTAATAAAAAATATGCCTCTTTTTAAAATCGACTAAAATATATTTTAAATTTCTTGTAAAACTCGCTGAAAAATGCACCTGTATATACATTATCCTTTGTTAACTTTTACGTCAGTATTCAGAGATCAAAACATGTTTATATCATCGCAATAATATTATTATTTTATTACATACCAAATGTTTTTTTAATCCTTTAAATTGTTGTGAATAAATGTGAGTTTGTTTATAACGCTTTCACGTCTGAGCTACTAATTTTCACTCTGATAGACGGCGGCCCCGGCACAACAATTTTTTTGTAAGGACATTGAAACTAGCGCTAATTTTGCAACACCTATTTTGATACAAAAAAAATCTTTCTGTAGTGTAATCAGTCCAGTCCAGAGCGTCCTGAAATAACAACTGTGCTTCCTTTTATTCACGAAGCTTTGGCACATTCAAGATACTGCAACACATCTTTAATTAATTTCCAAAGGTTTTATGAATGAGAGAAATGAGATCATGTACTTTTATTCTCTTTCTCCATTGGTGATGTTTCAGACATCAGCGGATTGATAAAGTGCAGTGCCTGTTTTTATTTCTGTATCAAAAACAAGGAAAGAAGGTGGTCACTCGCAGCGAAATAAATATTTTTTATAGAAAGAAAGGTGCTGTAAATATTGAATATATTTAAAGTTATTCAATTAAATACTACATGACGTATAACTTAATTATAAAGTATAGAGGTTATCTATATGACAGCTTATATTAAAGTTTATTAGAAAGTGGTGCTGCATTAAACCTAACTGAGGATAAATAACTGTCCGGTTATAAAAAGTTTGTAACCGTATTATAAATAACTGTACTTGTATCAGTGACCGTTGTGATATGTCTGGAGTCTAGACTAGTGCATTGTTACTGAGATAAGCGTATGCTTAATTATCTTAAGATTCACATTATATTATGTAAACTAGCCCAAGTTCGTCTGACTTATCATAAAAGGTAAGTTATTCAATGGGACCATTTCTATGCCAAAATATTTTAAAAGGAGGCTTTTATAAATTCAACGATAAATATATCTATGTAAAGATTTTCCGCTGCAAAAATATAGAATATGTATAATTTGACTGATTTCTATTAAAATTATTTTATTTATTTGAATTAGTTGAGAGGCTCATAAAATGACTTTATTAATAAGAAAGATTGAAATTGATTGCTTAGAAGTTAAGAACTGCTTAAGTAAAGATGCTGCTTAATAGCGAATCATTCAGTTTTTATAAAGAGGTCAGTTACTAAGAAAGAAGACAATAAACAAAAATATTTTAGGAGTACAACGGGCGACCTTATCGCTAGGGCATTTAAATGAATATTTTTAAAAATTATACAAACGGTGTATTTGATGGCTGATGGAAGGTGGTCACTCGCGCCGCCCATAACATCTGCAGCTACGAATGAATTGCAGGTGCATTGCGACCTTTGTTTTTTTCTTTTTCTACATACCAAATGCCTTAAGGTTTGAATACTCCAAGATGTTGATGAATGGAAACTCACTCCATGTTTTGAGATCACGGGCAGCAGTAATTGAATATACATAATATACGACGTAATAATGACAACTACTTTTTCACGGCATAACTCTTTCTTCCCTGACTCAGTTCTGAACGGGAATCGATATATCGTTAGATCTTCAAAATTCTTGCCACGGCCAGAGTTACTTAGCATCGCTGATTGATTACTCTGCGCCGTATTCACTGTTTTTAATTTAAAATGTTTCAAATTATGTGATGCTAAACCAGTGAACACCGCATATGAATTTCTCTACATTCCCACACAATCACGAATCATGTCACGTTGTGGGTGTATATACATTTTAGTGTGTGAGTGGACGCAGTCGATTACCACGACTAAATGTAAGTAAATTGTTTATATGCTTTATTGCAATGTTCTAGAGCCGAGTATTGCTTGCAGCTTATTTTCAGCAGTTGACGGTGCCGTATTGTTTCATGTTTACGTATCACTGTGTTGAGGTTAAGTAGAGCGGCGTTATCTCCGAACAAAGATTCCGTGGAGTTCTGATTAACAAAACAAACAATATTAAATTTTTGTCTTTAAGAATTCAGTTACTCTTTATAGTTTGAGGCCTTTTATATTATTTCAATGATCAATGCGATGGGCTAATAAATCACTAAGCGCCAATCAAATAACGTATTCTATATGTTACAAAACAATGTAGTATAAAAGGAAAATGTTTCATAATTGGTAGGTGTTTAGCGTTGGCCATCTAGCCTAAATGTCGTCGAACGGAGTTTTGCAAGAGCGTCAATCACGGGCGGTCACCTACTTTCGCGATCGGCCGACGGCGATTAGCCGACTATTTACATTCACTGAGAACTCACTTCGCTTCCACGCAACAATTGTTTCTATAGGAATCTTTTATTTATGGCATCAGAGTGTCTGTGTGTGTGAGCAGTAACCGACGCTTGTGTCTTACCTGTTTGATAGCGTATTGTCGGCGTGGCAATGTCGACTGTAAGTGTGGGAAGGTGGGTTGAGTTTCGTTTGCTGGTAGGTGACAGAAATGCTTTACCGATAATAAGTCAACGCTCGAACTCGCCTGTTTGACAGGATTCCAACCGCGTCTGTCCCTGTTTGTTTATTGTAACGAGCTTAAGGTGCGGTTTCGAGTGATCTCCTGGATCGCCTTCTGTGATTGTTCTCTCCGCTACCCGGTGTGTTTGTGTTGGTATGATACGTCATTGTACCGCGCTCGCCTCGCCGTATCCATAATTGCTCGTCGACCGACTTTAACAGCTCTACGTTGATTAGTTTTGCGATGATTTATATTATTAATTCCTAAGATCACATAAATTAATCTAGATAGCGATAGATTACCATATTTTATAAAATTAAAGTATCGTAGACTAATCACATCACTAATTTGATGGGTTTTAAAAGTAATTTAACATCTAAATGATTCTAAGCTGCATTTATTTGATATCAGGTATTGATTTATAGATAGCCATTATCAATTTGGATTGTTTGATGGTAGATACTGCTTATTGATTTGTTTCATATCTGTATAGGGGACATAATATTTGGAAGATAGATTTTTATGATAGTTTGGAAAATTATTAGATAAGGAAAGGTCAACAAGGAGTTGTCAGTGCGGGTGGCACCGCACATGACGCGGCGCGACTGTCGATGCGACGAGCCGTCAGGCGGGAACGCAAATTCCCGCATAAACTCGAAACTTAAACCAGTTTACAATACACAGCTCACGTGGCTTGAGTCTTTTATTTATAGGTCGCATCAAGCAATCGATGTATAAGAAACATTGCTTTGTATTCAACCTTTTTTACGCAGATGTCTGTGCAAATGCCTTCTCGCTCGCACGCGCCCGACCTCCTTACAAGTGCCGCCCGCAAGGTCGGCTGCCTTAATTAATAAACTCACTATAAAGTATTTGAGATCGGTGACTAGTATTCTACGTAGCCTTTGTCTTATCGACCTTATTTACATTTATTATTCTAAAAATATATTTGTATGTATAAATTATACGTACAGATAGTTTAGATTCGCGTTTTTAATCTGTAAAAATATTCCTGAATAAAAAATGATTTTATTCGAGCATATTTTTACCACAACTACTTACGTAGATATTTATGTAAGCTGACAAATGTGAGGTTTACAAGTCGTCATAATTTGTTACTCTATGCAGGTGCTAATAGATGATGATGACAGGTGTCCGGCACTCTGCCACTAACGTTCCGATAAATGAATGTACTTTTTTACTACAAAATTCATACTTCAAGTTTACTATTATTAGTTCGTCAGCTTATAGCAAAATTAGCAATGGTTTTTGCATATTTTTTTTACATGTATAAAAAATTCTAAATTATCTAATTTTGTCAAAAAACACCAAGAATTTTTTTAATTTCATTTGAAGGCTTTAAAAGCTTTTCCTGTAATATATATATATATATATATCATGAAATGCCGCCCTGTTGATTACGATCACCCCTATAAGCTCATTTAGTAATATTCAAGACATTTGGAAATTTTTAGGAGATTTTAGGATTACAGACAGAAAAGCTCGTGTCAAATCTGTCAATCTCCTAAAAAAGCTAACTGAACTGTTTATTAAATTAATCATAATAAAATTAAACCATGATTATAAGCTAAAGTTATTCTATGTTAGTTTCTCTTGCTACACTTACGGTTTAATAATGGAATAGGCAAAACTAAAGAACGTTCATAATCAATGTTCTTTATTGTTACACAAGCACTTGCTAATCTTGAAGTTACATAATACTGACATCTAACTAGGCAGCTTGTGACCAATGCAATCATAATCGTAACATTAAACCTGTTGGTCTCTTATTCAATCACTAAATAATTTAAATAAAAACTTAATTCTCAATAATTTATGGGTCTAATTAATTAAAAAAATTAATCCCTCTAATCTCCAGTTGAACTAATGATACTATGAAGTGTAACTAAATTCTTGCGTGGTTTTACAGATTTATTTATTTTTTATTTCTTCTAATTGAAAAAATTGCATAAAATCTCTGAATAACTATTGGACGTTTACACGTCCTCACGTAACTTTACAGTTACTCTAATTTCAAACCATAATGCATATATATCAACACGATGTAAATTAAAAAGACTCCTAAAATCTTTCATATTTAAAATCGAACCTAAGCTTAAATTCAAATGATGAAGAGAACCTCAAATGGAGTCATAACAGGTTGTATGAATTGAAGTAAGTGTGTCTAATGCCGACTTGCTTATGGGATAACTATAAATAGCGGTTTTGCAGATAACTGGATTGACGCCGAGTTCCGTGGCCTAGCGACTGTTTGGAGAGTACTTTGCAGATGTATTATGAATAATTTGCATTTAATTGCCTTAAGCCCCATTAACATTCAAATTTTATTTAAAAAAATGTCAAATAATGAAATGAAAGGATTCCACCGCTCGATCGTATATTTTCTACGTTGTGTTTTATTATTCTTAAATTATCATATAAAACATTGTACAATTTATGGTTTTAATTTTCTTAAAGATACGGCATTTCATTTGTATAGGTTGTACACTGAGTACTTCGTATCTTGTAACTAAAATACTATCTGATTAATTATATACAATATTATTAATGGCCATTTAATAACAATTTCAAATGGGAAGACTAAAAATGGCCTTACTTTCGTATTTAAGATCTAAGTAAGGGTTAAGATTGCATATTTTAAAATCGAAGAACAAAGCTAGTCATGTCTGTATTTAATTTTAATCTATACGTACGCTTCACATTGTTACTTATGTAAGTTGGAGCGTCTTCTACTTTCGAATAAAGTTTATTGACACGGCAAGCTCGACAAATCCCTGCTTAACAGTTACATCGCTTCGGCTTTACTTTGATTATGAGTATGCGCGATCTTACTTCTCCGTAGCGTTCTCATTTCGACACAAAACCGGATTTTACGCTCCAAGGGTGACGGTAAGTGAATCGCATCACGCCAAATATGGTCAACGCATATTTATTATTTTAATATTAAATAGCTGTTGTCTGACCAAAATTGGGCGTGTCATCGCATGTCAAGATGTCAACTCTCCAAAATTTAAGTGAATATATTTCTTTACTGCTGATATATTTTTAAATAGATTGTCCAGGAAGTAGGGTCTTTTTATTATTACTTTATCTATTATTACATTATTAGGATAAAAAATTACGTTAAATATTTTTCTATGACCAATATATAGTAGTAAATGATGCTTTAAAAACAAGTAAATTTTTCTCCTACTTACCAATGTTGAGTAGATATTCACAATGACACTCATATTAGTTGTTATTAAACAGGAAGACGGGACGCACGCGACGTATTTAATTATATTTCAATAAAGATGTCATACGCGAGCAAATACTATTAGCAATAAATTAATCGTTTGAAGATTTATATTTCTATTAAGAGGTTTTATGTTAATTTTATATGGACCGCCTCCGTGTATCAGTTTCCTAGTGTGAGTCGAGTGGCGACCATTAAGTTTTATGGCAATAAATCTAGCGGTGTAAACGGTTTGTCGCGTCAGTCGCGTACGCAGCTAATCACTGCTTAGATCACTAAGCTCCTTTCGTCAGGTTCTGTGAGAAAACTCACGGTTCAATTATAACGAATTTAGTGATTATTTATCTGGTTTATTTATTTACATAAATAAATAAATAGGAGTCCAAGGTTTATTTATTTGATTGCTATGTGTATACGGTTTTTTTCCTCTTTAAAGTAAAAACATGAAGATTTTATGAGTAGTATTTTGTGATATTAATGATAATTAATTAATTTTTTAATGGATAAAAAAAATTGACATCAATATATTCCTTCTATCTTTCTGAAACTGTTTATATGCATATATTTTTAGACTGTACGAACTATTTATACCAAATTGGAGGATTATATTTTGGAAATAAATTCGTCGCCCAGGCACTAAGAAATATTCTATTCGTCGATTCTAATTAACTTTATCGTTGAAGAAACTTCCTGATGCATGGATATATATTTTTTATTTATTTAGATTTCTATCAAAAACCAAATTTAATGATTAGATATAGTACTGCAATACGCAAATTTATAAAATATTATTGATTAGTAACGTATATTTAGTACAGATCAATTCGCAGTATACAGACGGCACGCAAACGCATAAATAAGGCAGTTCTTTGAATGTTTGACAACAGAGTATAAATGTCGCCTTAATAAATTATATTAAAATATATTTATTACCTGTATCAATATTTGCAATACTTTATTTGTATCAATTTACATCTTATGGCGAGGCATTTAGTATTCCGTTATTATTATTGAATAAATATAATTTAATAAGTTTAAAAAAACTATTTTTATCTTAGAATTTTTTTCCATAGTAATATCCTAAAAAAAAATTGGTTTCTCTGTATTTTTATAAAACGTGATAGATCAATTTAAAAAAAAAAAACCTTAATTAATAGGAAGCGGAACAACGTGGAAGAGGTGCTATATTTTGCACGTCTAGGCGAGTGAGTCAGAAATAGTAGTTTATACATCCATAATATTAGATTTGACATCTCAAATTTGATCTTTAAACAAAACTTGTACAGTATTAAGCATATGGAGATTTAAAATAAAGGCAATAAAAAATCGACATTATAATAAAACAGAAACCAAATCTTCCTACATATAATATTTGTTAAAATGATTGTTTTTAAAAAATTTATCTGTGTGTTTATTAAAGTGTATGTTCGGGCATCACGCAAAAACTGGACGCATTTTCTAAAGTAATATAGTTATAACATCACTTAAGTTCTTTTGAGAATAAAGTTCTTGAAACCTATAATAATTTATAGCTTGGGAAAGGATATACTTAGCCTTTTTTATTTCGAAAAAATCATGGATGTCATAGAAAATGAAAAATCAGAATACTGGTGAATTAAAATTACACCGCCCATATGTGGCACGAGTCTGCGTCGCACCATGGGTTCTGGGGTCAAATTCCGGCAAAACAAATAAATGTTTTGGTTGGGTAGGCAAAGAAGGTTGATCACCTGCTTAGCTGTAAAAAATACATATGTAATATGGTTACGGATTTTTAAATATAAATTTAACGTAGACGAAGTTACATGCATCAGCTTGGTTAATGGTTATAAAAATAGAGGAACACATCAAAAACTATTTTAAAACCTTAATGAGTCGACTAAAGATAAACTTTTTACGCTTCTATGCCTCAGTTCAACGATCTTTATAAGTTAATTGTATTATATTTTAAAATCGAGTCACGTAAGATAAAAACAAAGCGAAGGAGATAAATCTCGTTTTATTTTGCGATGGTGCATCTTTATGCATTCGTAAGCTTTGCTACTCGTATATTAGCCTGCATTTGTAAAGACTAAAGAGTAATCGTTATTCGCTGACATCGAAATGCATAGTTAAGTGAAATCCAGTAGATGCGACACATGTGCATTGTCTTTAACAGTTAAAAATATTAAGAAGTGTTATTTTGGCTGATACGTAGTGGAGTAGTGAAAATTAAGAAATTATATATTACACTATGTACAAATTTTATTTACATAATTATTTACAGAAATTATTTATATTAAAAAACATTGAGAAAATTAAGGTTATAAATAACAAGACGTTTTTCCTTTTCTTGGTAGCGAGTGACAGCCGTTGACATTTCCTATAATAATATTCTTAATATCGAAAGAGTTCGAAACCTTTTTCAATATTATGAAAATAAAAATAAATATATATGCATGCATGTATGTATGACATCGCCATATTATTTAAAAATGTATTATTGTAGTCTAAATTAAATTGTTTTTTATTTAATATATTATAAGTTGACGTCAGTATTAAGTGATGGAAGTTATATTAGGTCTTAGGAGGATACATTGTAATAAATTATAAAGACACTTGTGCAAATTTGCGTAAATTTAAAGTAGATGTTTTTGTAAATATTATGAAAACATATTCTATAAAGTTGTTCGAAAATAAAATCAGGTAACAGAATTTAGGAAAATTATGTAAATATTCAGAATAGTTTAAGATGATATAAGATCAAGAGGTCAAAATATCATAAAACTTTACATACACTTTGCGATTTGTCAACGCATTTTATATTCAGACGTCGTCGCCATACAAGCTTTATTTATCAGAAAGTAACAAGGCTAATTGTCATTTCTATCCTCAGTGAGGCTTACATCATCTTTGATAATATCTCGAAAGCGCATCGAGCGTGTAGGCATTTACATAGATTGCGCCCACAATGTGCCGTCCACCAACATTTTTACATTCAAACGAGTACTATACGGTCAAGTTGAAATGTTTATAAGCCATGAGACAATACTGACAGGACAACCTCCCCTTTACATATCAGCATTTGATTTCACTCAGACAGGTTCTGTAGGAATGTATGCCGTGGCATACGACCGAGTTTAATAAAGCGTGCACTTGCTACTTTATTACTTTTTGTAGTCATAAATAAAAACGCTTTCGAGAAAAAAACATTTTATGCTTTATTGAGTCCGTCGATTTTGTTCTGTGTGCTTGTTTTTAATTTTTTTGATGTCAAAAGTTAAATGCTTTTAACGTATTTATTGCTGGGTCAGTATAGGGTTTCTCGTTTCGCATAAAGTTAGCACTCAGCTTTTAAGTCTTGAAATAACTAGAATTTACTTCTTTTTTATTTATATGTTAGAAGGAAATTTTGTATTTTATAATATAATTAGTGTGAAAACTTGAGTTGATAGTTATACATCGCGTAGCATTCGTAGGCAGTGATCAGCGCTCAATGACGTCACAAACACTACGAAATCGTTGCGTAGCTCGTGCTACGAGCAAGTGTATGAGATAACTTTTACATGAAAACAAAACATATTATATGAAATATCAAACAGTATTTTGAAATAATAATTTTAAATATCATTATCTGGTAACTAGTTGAATAAAATATGTGTTCAATGATATTTTTATAGATAACGAAATGAAAGCGAAAAGTAGTCTCTGCAATTTGTAGTCTTGTACCTTACCTACTTGTACGTTACATAAGCCCACGCAAATTATTATACCGATGCTTAAACTTTAAATAATATTTTTTTAGTAAATTGCGGAGGGACAAAATGACGAGGATATTAACATTTGTATATTATATATATATTTATAGTTATCATACTTCTTCTTCGTCACTATACTTTTATTTTCAGAGTGGTTGTGGTCATCATAATCGTTATCATCATCAGTCAACAAAATTCGCCTCACGACCACTCGCCACCTAGGCCTAGGGCTCGTCAATCGGGTGCATTGCTAACCCGTGGTCTTGTACCTTCGACCTTTCCTGGTACGACCAGACGTTCAATGGAGTCGTTCTCATGCCGACTAACATGGCCAAAGAACTTTAGAATACTACTGCGCACCAGGGTGGATAGACACTCTACTATAATTTTATATACTATCATTTTAGAGATTCAAGAGAAGTTTTTGTGTAAAATTCTGTTAAAGTACAAATGATTATTAAATAAATGCTTTGCGCCAAATACAATGATCCGTTTGGCGAATTCGAGATAAATTCACTTACCTGTTCGACCGCAGCGAGTTTCTATAATAACCGTGATATTGCGATGATACCGACTGGAAAAACTCGTTCGCCGGATGTCGATATCCTTAAATAGTCGCGGTTGTCTGAGTATTAATCATTATATTTCCTAATCGCTATACATTGCAGTGTATTCAGTATGAAGCTTTATAGCACGTAAAGGAAAACAGCAATGTATGCGTCCTATATCATGTGTACGTATGAAGTAGAGAATACACGACGTTTTGGTTTTGTTAAAGGCTTTCATTCATGCCGCCTCAGGCTACGTACCGATCTCATCTTCCAATTACCGCTGCAACTGTGAAGTACTTATCTCTTGATTGTTTTCTAATACTGACAATCGTTATATTTTTAATTATATTTTAGCGGTTAAGTTGAAAAACATTAATTTCATTTAAGTGTTTCATTTGACGTGCTATTTGTTTTTGCGTTGCTATTTTAACGAATCATTTCTTAAAAAAAAATCTGTAGCTTTTCCTCCGTGATCTTAAGTATACTTTTCCATCAGTGAAATGTTTTTTAAATCTATTGATATGTAAGGTACATTATGAATAAGATACAGTTTCATAATTTTTAATAATAAATTTAATTACAAAGTCTTAAGAGGCTTATTACATATTATCCTTATTTCTTGCACAAATTGTCATTTTTGACATTTTGAAATATTTATGAAATTTTTAGAAATAAAATCCCAATCATAACCACAAAAATACAAAAAACGCTCAGATTTAACTACAATTTCTTTATTGTATATATTTTTATGTAAAATTTATATCTAAATAATTGTTACTTCATGACAGAGAAATATTGCAAAATTCTTTTTAGAAAATTTATTATTAATTGTTTAATAATAGAAATTTTAAGTGTCAAATTATTAAATAAATGGTGCATAACATTTCTGTGATAGGGTAGTTGTATGAAAGTTGTGTGTGTCGACGCAATTTTGTAATAGAATTTATACGGAATAATTTTGTAAAATTATTCATTATAAAATTAAACTATGTTTCCTATTAGATATGTTTAAAAACAGACATTAATACTCACAAAATGTATGTTTATTTTAATTTGCGAAATTCGATTAAATATCGTCTTTACTTTATGGAGTGTATAAATTTAGTTAAGACTTTTAACGAGTACATCAAAGTCCATTAAGTCCAATAAGATCTTTCATAAGTGGGTGTATTGAAGACCAAGTAAGCGCATTGTGCTTGGATTACACAAACCATGAGCGCAATCGTTTCACAATTATGGGTTCACCGACCGACACCAATACCTAAATTAATTTTCTTTTCGTGGCGTCACTCATTGTTCAATTTGTGTCCGATTCCGGAGCGAAGACATTCATCGCTGTCATGGATTTTTTGCGCTAAGACAAGTCTTAAAATGTGATGCGGGAACCGGTTATCGGCGGCAGATCAGTCGCGGGAACATACATACACAAGTCTATTGTAACTGTTTAAGCTGCAGTGTCAATTAAAAGCTTCAATTCATTGCGATGGCGTTTTATTTTTCCCATTTCGTTGCAGCACACGAAAACAATCTTTATAACAGATTAAGATGAGACTCTAGTAGATAACTTCTATTCCAAATAAATATATAATAACTAGCTGACTCGGCAAACGTTGTTTTGTCATATTAATTTTTGGGGTGGGCTACCCTTATCACTTAGGGGTATGAAAAATAGATAGTAGCCGATTCTCAGACCTACTGAATATGAATATAAAATTTTGTAAAACTCAGTAAAGCCGTTTCGGAAGAGTAAGATAACTAACATTGTGACACGAGAATTTTATATACATATAAGATTTAAATTTGCGCAATGTTGCTGCATTCTGTTCATTCGGATAACTCTGAATTAAGATTTTTTTTAAATTATATTTTAACTTCGATTTATCACAATACTATTACCAAAAACAGACCAAGTCACTCCTAGTTTTTGACTTATGTGCACACAAATTGACTGTTCTTTTGAAGGACTTTTTTACAGATTCCAGTTATATTTTTACACATCGAAATTCTTAAACCAGGATTAAAATTGCTTAGGTACATTTAATTTTCACTTCATGATAAAAAAATTAAAAGTTAAAACATATAGGCATTCCAAACACAAATGTCATTACTATTCAAACGTTTAAATTGAATGTATTAAGAGAAATTAAATAAGTACGGCGTAGTAAGAAAGTATAGAAAGTTCGTTTAGTAGAACGGCCGTCGCATGCCACCGCGTGACCTGCCCTAAGATTGGCTAAACTATGCTGCGACCTCCGTTGCTTACACCTAAATTAGATCAACAATGGTTTCTAATAATTTTCTATACATATTTTCTATAAAAATTAAAATCCCATATGGCATAGTGCAGATATTTTACGTCTGATTCATTATTTGTGGCAAGTGGGTGATTAGATTTCAACTGAAATATTTACTTTCACAGAATCCGAAACCAGGGTTAGCGAAAGGATTCAAGTCAGAGACGTCTCACTTAGCTATAGAAGGAAGGAATTACCTACTGATCATTTTCTTTATAAAGGGTTAAGTATATGTATATTAGTGTATTTAAAACCTTTAGATTATTTATTTTCGCATATTATATTATTATCCATTCATCATATTTTCTAATGAACAAATTATTTTCCGGCACCGCAAGCACTTTATGACAAAACCGGATCAGAGTTTGGACACACGAGCATGACATTTTACAAACATAACTGTAACGAGGCCACTTACCGTTGTTATTGAGAAGTTATGTCCGCCTTATTTTCTACTACTTAGCTTATGCTCGTGACTTTGTCAAAAAATAGCCAATATTAATTCACAAGGACCCACCACACTATACAAAAATCATTACAATTCACCAGTTTGAATATATATAATAGTACCGATTCTGATACCTATATATATACATATACAGCTTTAAAAACTTAACTAAACTAAAAAAAAATCGTTTTTCCCATTCCTTTTTTTCTTCAAACTAATTTAAGAAACCTTATGAAAGGACTTATATTGATTTTTACAGCTAAATTACTGTAGTTTATATAATATTACTTATATAAGCAGTCCAATTCTTAAAATTCGTTCACGTATAGCTCTATTTATTGTTCATTAAAGGAAAGCGTCAGATATACAGGATGGGCCATACATTTTTGCACATTTGAAACACGAAAATAAATAAAACTACAAATTTGTTGATCATTTATTTAACGTAATAAACGTTTATTGAAATTTATTTTTAAAAAAAGACATCGTCGAGATGTGTCCCATCTCATCGTTGGCACTCCTGCAATCGACTAAACAAACTTTGAAAAACTCGCTGACACATGCTGCGAGGGATCGCGGATATTCCCTTGTCTATGTTTTCTTTTAATTGGGATATGGTCGGTCAATTTATAAAAGTACACTCGACTTTTCAGGTACCACACAAAAAAAATCGCAAGGTCCGGGCTTCTTGGAGACCATGGAATATCACCTCTGCGAGAAATCAATTTGTTAGGAAAGATCTTTTTAACCACCGGTAAGTAATCGTTTGGTTCCATCTCCAGCACAATTTGAAGCTTATATGGGTATAGTTCAAGGACCAGATATATTTGCGAGATTGTATTAAATATAATATTTTTTATTAAAAAGAAAGTCTAAGGTTATTTAAACTGAGATGAGTAATAGACAAAACTAGAAGTCTAATTTGTTAATCAAAATCAATTATTCTGAACTAGACTCGATTTCAAACTCAAATAATGACTTTCATAACTCGAACGAATCGGCCCATAATGCAGGATTTTAGTTAAATACATTTTAAAACCTGCGTAGTTATATTGATCACGTGTCTGAGGAATGAGAATCAAATTGTACTCAGATCGGCCAGGTTCTGATTACTGGAAAAATAATTTTTCAATTTGGAAAACAGTGACTCAATTTCCTGCCTGTAAAGAGAACGTACGTAAGAGACAGCAGAAATATGTCTCCCTCACTCTCCAATATATATACACGTAACTATAGGAGGTTTTCTATGGATTTACGTAATAACTTCTCTTTATTAATAAAGAAAATGTTTCTATAACCGGAACATTGACGAGCGTGATACAGTATTGTTACTACATGGCCCGCTTCATACGAACAAATGGAGAAAGTACGTTTTATTTAGACGCAGTTAATCTACACTCAACCGCTTCCTATTTCCATATGGTTTGATGAAAGTTTTTAAAGGAAGTTGTCAGTGATCGTTTATTTAAATTACCTATATTTTTGTTATGAAAATTAAAAATATATAAATGCATGTATATAACACTGTTGTGAATTAATCGGTGTTTTAATCTAAAAAAAGTTTGTTTAAATATATTAACAAAAATACAAATACGGCTCACCAAAGCCCTTGAAAACATCTTTTTCTATTTTATGATCTCTTTAGATTTTCAAAAATCAAATATACGTATATATTTTTTTTAATTTTTTTTAATTTCCAAAATTTTGGTACATAATCATTTTTTTAAATAAAAAAAATCCTATTTAGTATTTAGTGATCCGAGAGATTAATGTTGCGAAAGCATAAATTATTTCTTTCTACCGCTGTTCATTGAACTCTTGCAATAAGTAGCTGACAACAATCGGAGCGCAATTTGCGTTGGCGCAGAAACTCTAAACTCTACGAATTTCCTTTGAAATTTAGTTTTATTCGTAAACATCTAAAAAACATCAATAAGGTTATTTTATTTACAGACTGTTTTGTAACTCTGGTCAATTAAGAAATAAGCTTGAAAGAAGTAGTAAGTACCTACCCAAGTAAGGGGATCATAACTGACTTCATTCACTTGAAACAATGTCACAAAAACTCCGTCACTTTCTCGCTGATCTGCAATTGTTGTTGTCAAAATGAGACAAAATGCTTTGAGCAATGATCTTAGTTGAGCAACGGAAATATCGTTTACGTTGAGAAATGATTGATTTCCATTCACATATATTAATGCATGATTGTCGGGAAACCAACTATTCTGTATCCTTCTCAAGGCTTGAAACTATTTATGTCAAATTTCATCTAAACTGGCTCATTTTGCGTCAAAAGATAAAAGATTAGAATAGGTTATTTCTACTTAAAGTGATGTGTGAAGTCTCGTGTCCTCTAGTAGGGTATGGGGCAGATGCATTTCACATCTCTTTCACTTATCGATTTTTTCTTTAGGGCCAAGTAGGTGATCAGCCTTCTATGTCTTGCCGAACCGAGTTTTTTTTTATCTCCACTGAATCGAACCCAGGACCACTCGGTTGTAACGCTTACGCGCTTAGCACTAGACCAAGGAAGCGATCTTTCTACTTAAAGATTAGTGTATATACATAAATGTATGTATGTGCATAAAATATGGGATATATTTGAAGTTTAAATTGACAGAATCAGGCTTCGTCACTTAGTGTAGAATAAAATCGATAATCGAACAAGTTTGTCTAGATTGGGTGGTATTTGTTGTGCAACGACAATGGTTTGACTTCCGAGACGTTTCATAAACACTTTCAATGCGGTGCATAACTCAGCGAGCGAGAAAGTAGCATTGTTTTTACTTACATAATTTAAAAAGATTAAGATGGGATATTCAAGTGGGAATACAATCAATAAGTATGGGACTTGTTTTAATAAATATTTATTTTTATAGGTATATTGTGAACAACATACTAATAAGCATATAAGAAACAGACTTCACCCGCTTGTTTCAAACGCCAAAATAATAAGTAATCCAAATTGGTTTGACGCCACCGTGAGCATGCCCAAGCAAGTCGGCCGTATTGTTAAAACTTAAAGGGCACAGTTAGTTACAATAATTATAAAGCTTAAGTTACTCCGCTTAATATTAGCTTAGGATTTTAAGTTAAACCAGAGTGGTGATTCTGAGTTTAACTAAAAAAATAATTTTTTGTTGTAATTATAGTAAATATGCAAAGAAATTTGTAAGATATTCGTTTGACAATAATTTATTTGCATCTTGATATACGTCTGTCACATTTATAAGTGTAATCGACGGTAAACTATTGATTTTCCATGGCACACTCATAGAACGAGCGATTACAATATAAATTGGTCAAGTTTGCGTCACTGGCTGGTGACGTATGCTGGCGTCCACCGTCCAATTCTATTTTACAGTACTCTTGCGTAAACCAAGTTGCATTAATTTTCAAGAAATTGTTCATTAGGAATACTCTAATAATGTCCTAACTACGTAAAAGGCAACAATGATAAACAGAGGAATCAATATTATACTAATCGATAGACTTTTTTACTATTCGAAAATTATTAATACCATAGTGAAGTAGTGGTTGGTCTGAAAATGAATGAACTGTTTCTGTAGATGCTAGTGAATCTTCTACAGATATATAAGCCTGCTACCTCTTGAATACAATTTCAATATCAATCCAACGCGAAACGGTTTCGGAAATTTCTTTACACTCACTATTTCACTATAGTCTATTTAAACGGTGTATTGTCAACAATTTAATATAAAGTGGTCACAAATAAGACTTATTTATGAATTCGTTTACCGTCAATCATAAATGATCTCGTTTTGTCGACTGCAAAATAGTGAACGTCCCACGAATATAGTACATCATTGAGATTGTTTTTACTACGGCGTCATAATATTTTCCATACAAAAAATTTACGCATACACAATCGAATGTTCTTTATCTAGCTTGAGAACACCCTAGGCAAGCCTCAAAAATTAGAAAATTAAAAAAAAAAAGGTTTCGCACGTTCCTCGTGCCGCTAAAAAAATATTTACTTTGCATAGGTAGTTGTACTTGATACACAAATGTCATAATATCGATATACTTTCAAAAATCAATGTATTATTTTCATAATCAATGATGATTGCAGTAGTGTGCGGTGTATCTATTATTATTGTTGTTTATACATTCATTTGTCATTAGTCATGGTCGTCGATACTGAAGTGTTGAGCACCTTTCTTCAAGGCCAGTTTTGAATAAAATAATATCTTTGCCACTCAAATGAAAGGCATGTACTTATAAGAAATGATTAAATTAGTTAAAAGAGAATGATTTTTTTAAAAAATAATATCCTAGTTAAATAAATAAATTTAGTGTAATTTCTAGACTATGTATTATATGCAATTAGAAATGTTGTCGTTAAATTGATAAGAATTGAATGTTATTTATTTTTCTAATATATGATTATGTTTCAGCGTGGTTTTAGAACCTAGAACATAATTCTAATTTTTATGTAAACGGACAAAAACGTCATCAGCTATGGTGGTCAATAAATTATTTTTGCCATAACATCACTCGTGTTGTAAACAATAAAAGAACCTCTTGGATTTCAACTTAAATACCGTGATTTCTAATAAATTACATAAAAAATACCTACTACCGTTTCTGTATCCTACGGGAATGCAAAAATACGTCAATAAAAACAGAATAGTTATAGTGATATAAACTTTTTGGCGATTATCCTTACCTTGTTTTAAATACTTTATTATATTTTGAATAAGGATTAAATTAATTGTACTTACATAGACATTTTAACGTGCCTCAGCTCGGTGGAGCAAAAATCTGTGTTCAATAAAAGAATTTGCCAACCATCAATGTGTTGATTTTTGGCAGATTTGTACTATCTGAAAATCAAATCCGACGTCCATGATCGATTTTATATAAATGGATAATTAAACAACTTTGAACTTAAAATATTAGTGATTTTGAAGATACAACAGTTTTTTTGAACGATGAGCGCGAGAAATATACATATCACTTTTACATTTCGTTGTTTATAAAATTACAATTTGAGAGACGTCATGTCAATGGCGGAATGCGTTTGTGGCGTGTAAAAAAAAATCTTTAATTTAAATCATGTATAATGGACCTATATGCGAAATAATGTTTGAAATAAACTTTATTTAAATAACTTTTAATATGAGTCAACTAGCCTTTTATTAATAAATCTC
Organism: Aporia crataegi; assembly: GCA_912999735.1. Lineage (NCBI taxonomy): Eukaryota > Metazoa > Arthropoda > Insecta > Lepidoptera > Pieridae > Aporia > Aporia crataegi. Next base: position 4,480,180 of record OU538742.1, read on the forward strand.
TAAGTTATTTCAATTGAGTATGTGTCTGTGAAATCTGTCAGTAGGTCGTAAAATGCAGCTCGTTTAAACTTGAAGCTTAGTCACTGAAACATTCCAAGCAATCCTCTTATTGCTCACAGCATTTAACATCACGATATTCATTTATTAATTGCATATTCTATTATGCGTAGTACATATGCGTCATACGTATAAAAGAGAATTACCTCTAACCTAATATGTATGAATAGACATGCCCTTGACATTGTTTATCATATAGCAGCCCACTTCAGCTTCACAGCGATAGATCGTTACCCATATCGTTTCGTTTACTGAAATGTTGTGGTTAAAAGTCAAAAGATGGAGTTTATGTAACTACTGTCAAAGTTATTGCATAACACCAAACGAATTCATACTTGTTGTTTGTACTTTGTTTTATGATTCAATGTAGCGTGATATTTGTATAGTTATTTCATACTTCAAACTTTTAGTGTTAAGGAATTTTGAGAATACTTTTGCTTTATTTATTAAGTCACAATTGCTCAATAAAATAACGTAGGGCGTTAGGTCACGCACATATTCTATACAACGGGATGACTATATCGATGATTTAATATCCGTGATAAGATAGCTTTGTCTGTGCACAAAACCTGGCTGACTTTGGGCACCGAGTCTTTGGTATTAGTCAGTAAAAAGTGATATCTATCAGAGTAACTTATGTGTTTTATTCCATTTTAAAGGAAAAAGTCTGTGTGATTTTTTATGGGGTTTTGTTTTTGTATAAATACAATTTGTATAAATCAGTGCGACCGTTTATGAGATTCCTATGTTATCATCATGTCAGGATTTTTTAAGTTATCTTAATTTCACTTGTAATTACGATTGGCTGTTAATTTTAAGATCTCAATCTTGAGATTTCAACGTTCAAATATACTTAAATAGTAAAACCTAAGTTTTGTGTTGTTGCCTAACCGCTAGTGTTGCAATAAAACAAAATATTTCGCTTTATTTAGTTCGGATGATGGACGTAAAGTTCAATTATGATGAGAAGTAGTTACCGAAAGGCAGTTGTCACATTGCTCAATGCCTCGCGACGCCGGCGCAGAATCCAAGTGTCTGTGATTTATTAACCAGACTTGATTGTGGCGACAGTGTGAATAATATTGCTAGTAATTTGTTTGCTCAATATGTAAACAAGTTTAATTCACATTTATAGCTACTGTTGTTGTATGGAAACGTGTGATAACTTTGTTATTATAAAGAGATTTAGAGAGAGAAATTAAGTTTATTATTTTCGTTTGTAATGAATAAACTTAAAAACTGGATCGAATTAAAAAACTGCTCAAAAGCTCAGTGACAGTAACATATCTAAGCTGTATTGAATATGATCAGGCGTATTAAGTAGCGAGTTAGGGCTGTAAATTTTATTACAAATTATATTGCGTCGTTTACCTCACTCACTTCGTGACCACCTCCATGTATGACTTCATTGAAGGAGAAGTTTTCTTGAGAGTATATTGCGGTGGGTTCTCTCGTCTTTCCGCGTCTGTATTTTAGAGGTAATGTAGGCCTGTCGGTCACAGGTTACCGCTACTTGCAGGTTTCTTCAGGCAAGCCTGTAGAAATTCAACCACACCACTTATGACACCCGTCCGGCAAGTGGCAGCTCCGCCAGAGACCAAATACAAATTACAATTAAATTATAAATTTCATTTGGCGCGGTGATCGAAACCTATGATTCATTAGGCTTCGCGGTAGTCTTATAAGACCGCTTAGCCACGAGGGTCTCGATTAAATTATATACATAAAAAAATTGGTTGCCTGTAAAGTCGGTATACGGGCGAAAGTTTTACGTGACAACGACTTTGAGTGGTAAAATAATTATCTTTTTATGTCTGTCTCTCTCGCTCTTAGGCGGGCTAACCATGCCCGAGTGGAAGGGACGCGTGCCTCTCACTCGCTCTCATTGTGAGCGCATAACGTGAGCGGAGCGTAACGCAGTTTTTTGAAGTGTCACCCGGCTAACCAATTTATAAGACGTTGTCACGTCAAAACATGTTTCTGAATAGATAACCGCTATTTAAAGAAAATAAAAGGAAATAAGAAATGTTTGTTGCTAATGAGTCCACGTAATAGAATTTCTTTATGTTCCTACAATACAAAAAAAATAAGAAACAACAACTTCTATATTACGATGAGCCTTTAATTTTCAGGTCAAGGTTTCTTAAACAACTATGTATTTATATTTTATATGGATATTAATTTCAATTGTCAATTTTGTATTTTGACTAGCAGTGCATAATATTTGAATAACTCCAAATGAAAGATATCGGTTATGCAGAACAACTTCGCTTTAAGGCTTTCATCAGATAGACAGCTATGAGACTATACATTTTTTTTAGTAAGATCTCGTTAATTGCTATAATTTACTGCGACTTTTTATTAATAGCATTGAGAAAGTAAATTTTTGTGTAACGCTTTTACGCGTAAATTGATAAAACATTAAAAAATAATGTAAGGCTTGCTATGTACTTTAAGCAATAACTTAGTACTGACTTGAATAAAAATGGGTTCAAATAAAAAAATTGTTAAGGGTAATTTAAAAAATAAAACAAAATTGTTCAAAATTAAATAAAATTATTTAAAAAAAATTTCAATAATATTTAATTGGTTTAATTGGTTTATAAATTTGGTAACTTTCTTGTAACTCTGAGCGTTTAGTAGTGCTGTTGGTAATACAAAGTTAAAGTTCTAACTACTTCTAACAATGTTGATGTTTAAACAATAAACACTTCTGTTTCATTGCCAGTTAAAGTTGACGAAATCCTTCTAGACTGATAAGTTAGGAAAACAAGTAATGTAACCATATTTGCCTCTTATAGATTGAAATTTCTTTAAGACATTTTTAAATAAACTTGCCACCAAATTGAGATTCTTAAGAATTCGTTAAAAAATTTGTTTCGGATCATTCGTATTGACGCATACGCGTGTTCCCCTTCGATCTAAAATTAGACGAATGGTGATTCAATTTTGTTTTCAAAAATAGATTAGTTACTTTAACGTAACTCGTATACCTACTCTATGATTCAACTCTACAAATATAGTCAGAGACGAAATTTAAATGTAAACAAAGGGCAATTCAAAATAAACTCCATATGAGTAGTGAGATCAAGAGAGAATGTATGTAACATTTAAATAAAATTACTGTGACGATTCTAATAATATAATTATTTATTTACACAGTTTCCGTAGACCGTGATTTTTAGTATAATTTAAAAATGAATATAAATTGATTTGACGTTCTGTCTAGTTTTACAATCCGTTTTTGCTCTAATCGTCTTAACAGCCTATTTTACTTTTTGCCTCTTTATTTCAAGCCCAATAGGTAAATAATTTAAAGGAGAGGTGCAATATTTTATCTCAAATGAGGTCATTGAGGCCTTTTAGATCGATTGTTTATTTACTGGTTACGCCAAGTAGAAATTTTATGCAATTACACATCAATAAATGCGATAAATGTAGCAACTTTTTCCCATGAAATAATTACATTGAACTTCTTCTACACTGTTTCTTATAATTAGAAATCTAGGTATAATGTTTGATAAAAAATTAGCCTTTGTTGAGCACATAGAAAAAACTTTCAATAAAGCAAATAAAATCCTGGGTTTCGTACTGCGGATATCCCTTCAAAAACATCATATTATTTAGAACTTTAGTACCTACGTAATATTTAAGAGTATGGAACTGTTTAGTCGTCATTTTATAATGTGTCGTGCTGTGTTATGTGTGATGTTTGGGTGTATTAAACATTTACAAGAACATTCACAATTAAAGCGAACACAAAAATGACAATAAATTACAAAAATTAACGTCTCTTAACTTAATTTGTTATGAATGTTCTAGTTCCTAAGCTATTATATTAGTGTGCATTCTTACATCGTCCTAAGAGCTCGTGCATAATCGGCATCTGCATAGAACCGCTCCGTTCTCATTAGCCGCCCGTTAGACCGACCCGCGCTTCGCAACGGGATCCATCGACCTCGGCCTACCACTACTCTTTAACGTACGCCACTCTAATTGCGCGTGTAATGCCCATCTTTATTTTGACTTCTTCACAACAACAACAAGAGTACAACAACATTTTATAAAGATTTTCCAAGGACTAGTGATGAAAAAGATTACCTATTGATGAAACTCAAATTTGAGGGCATATACAATAAAATCTTATCTAACGAAGTGCCCCCTCAGGGACAAAATTTTATATATCGGTCCAGGTTTTTGAATTTATTCACTACAAACAAAAATATTTATACTTTATAATATTAATATAGATGCGACATTTAAAATACTTTCATAAGATAAAGGTATTTTAAATTATATGATTTTCCTAATAATTCCTTCCTGATATCCTTAAACTAAGTCAAGGAGCTAACACGGAACTCTATTGCGACATCGACAGTATTTTCCTTGTTTGTTTTTCTTTTTGCATTTATTTAGGTATTTATATCCGTTTCTAGCGACCGTAATAAACTATATTTTGGCCACAGGAATTTATTCTGCATAACTCGTTGTGTAATTTACGGTTTTAACCTTCTTCAAGTATATTTTGAATCTATGGAATGTCGACGTTTAAAGAGCTAATCTTGAAATCTCAGGACCAATTTGTGAATACCATTGATGGCGTGCACAGAACAAATATTGCTTAATATTCCAGATATAAAAAATTGTATGGAAAAAAATTAATAATCAAAACACTTGCTGATTAAAAAATTCTAACAAAAGTATGCATTTTGGAACCACCAGGTATCATTGATATTAATTTCCTAGCTGTCACCATACTTAGCGGCTTTATGGGTCCTTCAACAATATTATATTTGTTACTATGGCAAGTAGTTCTTCTCTAAGGGTTTGGGAAGCAGTCGTCGCACGAGCTAATAAAAACTACACACTATTCATCATTACGACATTTCGCTATCAGTTGTCATACGTCTTGCATTTTTTATGCAAATCAGCATTTTATGTCTGATATTCTAAACTGGTTAACTATCACATCCTGTAATAACCTTTGATAAGTTTAAATACTTTCTGGGTTATGACTGTTTTGAGACTGTTCAAACACAATTAAAATTACAAGTTAATGACACTGACGAAATTAGCGGCAATTAGAATTAAAATACCGGTTGTGAGATACCAGAGTGAAAACTTATTGAAATAAAGTCAACTTGTTTATCTATACAAATTATTAAAGTCAAATTTATTGTTGTTATCGATATTATGTCAGAATTTACTAAAGGCAAAATAATATCTCTTAAGTGCATAAAATATGAATACACGCACGCGAAAAGCACATAGATTTTGAAGCAGTTTACATTTGTATTATGACAACACATATACAGACAGTCCTAATTAATAATGTAAATGCGAAATTATTATGCCTTTACTTAATCCGTTGATCTTTGAAAAGGCTTTACACTCTTTTACCTTATCAGCGATACCATTAAATACAGAATGCTTCGTATTGCGAAGTTGAAGTTTATATCTGTGGTTCCTTCTTGAAGGTTAGGTTAGTAAAGAATTTAGAAGCAACACCTCATTCGTTGCCAAACCGATTGGGTCATTCTTTTGTCCGCGTGGGAATGATGCAAATGAGCCGCTTCGCTATTTCTTTGTTTGATTTCGTGAAAGTTTACACGATCGAAGAGGAAACGCGGTGACGGGCCGATGTGAACGCCATTTTTATGTAATTGTTACGTCGTGAGGGTTGCTTAGTGCAATAAGTAAGCTAGAAGCGTTTAGTTTTATAAGAACTACACTATTATACTATTTTACTACGATATTAGTACTACCTCGGATTTATATTTAAGCAGCAAAATTGGTTTATCAGATCCTGATACATGTTCCGAACTTATACCAATTGTTGTTAATTTATGGATTGGTAATGTTTTTAATATTACTACTGATCGTGATTACCGTAATAAGTATATTCCTCAAGCCTTTGAAAGATGTCTTTTTAACCATTAAAAAGGCATTATTCCGACTATGGTACGGTACAGATATATAACATATTTCTTTTTTAAGTCAATCGTCGGATACAGGTTACTAATTGGGGTAAACCTACAAATTTGAAACAGTTCTAATTTTAAGTTAGGTTATAAATAAAAGTACCGATACCTACTTGCCGCTCATGTAGCCTTACGTCTTGAAGCTCATGACTTATTACGTCACGTTACGCGTTCCAAAGGGGAACGCCCTATGAAATCAGCTTCACCACACCCGGGTCAAGTCGACGGAGATTTTTATACTTTAGGGGAATGTTTATACGAGATAGGGAAAAACGTATGTTACGAATAGCGGTTTGAGTTCGTTTCAACGGTACAACACGGTTGTAGATCAACTAGGTCGATACTCCATATACTTGCTATAAACTATTAGGGTCACAGTGATTTACTTATTCATAATTCGTATTGAGAATATTCGTATTGAATTTATTTACATTTATAAAATACTGCAAAGCGAGAAATAGTTATATTGTTGTGTGTAATGAACAGTGAATTAACTCAAACACTGGATTTTATTAATAATATCTTCATTAATTGGAAGAATAGTGTCTAGCGAGTCATATGCCCACACGAAGTCGCGAGTAAAAGCTACACTTTTATTAATTTCGTAGTAAGTAAAAAGAGTATTTCGTCTTCTTATGTTCCTATGATTTCCGTTTCTGTTATTATTTTGTTATTTAGGTAGGAATTTCAGTAAGCCTACGCAGGGTAGGTTAACGAACGCAATTGAAAAAACGCAATTGGTTAATTAACTTTGGGACCCGCACTTTAGTCGTGTTACGGTTAAATACTTTTTATTATACATTGGATAAAAATAATACAAAAACTTGGAGGAAATAGTAGTGATAAAAGTAGATATTGTTCATTATTTAACTATCACCAAAATGATAATACGAAATGAAGAATTCAATTTCATAATTTTATTAATTGACAATTGAGTCTGGATATCGAAGAAAATATACGCTAAAGCAGTAGGGAAGCGCGCATCTGAACAAGTCGCCTAAGGCACTCTCGCGGTGCTGTCAGTCGCGAATAGCGACTCGCGTCGAGACGAGTGGCCATGTCTTGCGTTTGTTGAGACCACGATCTTTTAAAGATGCCAAGAGCGTATTGCGCAGTATACCTACGGCTGTTAACTATACAAAAAACTAACAAACCACCAAACTAAACTAAAAAACAGGCCGAGTTTCATACTGCTTCATTTATTTTTACTTTTTACTGTGTCGAAACTGTATCAAAATTTGCTCAACGATGTCTAGTGGATGATAGTAAGATTGACAAAATGCACGATCGTCGCGTAGCCTCGGAGTTGTAGCCTTGATACAAACTCGCTCGTAGTGATTACCTGCCCTACCTCCCTGACCTATATCTGCATTTCTGACCTTACAAAACATTCCATATTGCACATATACGTCTTGTTTTTAGCACATCAAAAGCTGAAACTGAAATATTTAACTAAATAGAGTACCTACTAACAATATGTGTTTTATCATATTTCTAATTGATTGCACATAATATAATTATATACTACATAATTTTCTAATAATTCAATAAAATGCATAGGCGATGCACGCGGCACCCACGTGATTAAAATATAAGTATTTTTAAAATTCGAATCCTATCACTTTACTAGATACTTACATACTATAACATATCGCATCTAAGTTTTAATATCAAGCAATCGCTTATACATTTAAAATATAAATTAATAGTAGGTATATATTGTAAAGAGAAGTATTGTGGCGGCAACAAAACATCGATTATTTGATAAGTTGCAACGCTATCGCGCACGTGTAACTCGCGCTGTCTGTCGTCACGCTCGCACTTTGACCATGAAAACCAATGGAAACGTATTGTAGAAAACAGATTTTCTTTAGATGTAAATGCAATAGAAATTAATATGCTTAATATATCTCTGTAGCTGATGGCGTGGCATCGATTGCAGAAACAACAAAAATATGAAAGTCCATGTGATTCTTATATTTCCTTTCCTGTAGGAGTAGAGAATTTGGGTCCATGGAGACCAGAAATGCGATGATTGTTTAGAGATATCGTCGCGCTTAGTTGCGACCACAGGAAACCCGAAAGCTGGCTCATATTTCGGCCAACACGTTAGTGGCGATACAACGCGGTAATGTAGCCCTTATTTTGGGTAGCACCCCAATGGTGTTGGTGAGCTTTTTGTATTTTAGTCAATATATTTAATTACCTATATTATTTACAAATGTTGTAAAATTAATTTTAATGTCATCTATTAATATATTATAATTTATATTGATTTCATATTTTCCATATAACGGTCTTGTTAGCTGTCAGTTAACATGGTGAAATCAACATCAGTTTTATGTAATTTACTTATATTAGTCAATATAATTTTCAAATAACCTAATACATATTATATTATTAAATCATTCCGTTTATGAAGTTACCTACTTATAAATAATTTCGATGCGCATCTAAACAGGACAATATAAATTACAAAAATATTTCTTCAACTTATTAATCCCCGATGAAAAAGAGGTGTTAAATGTGACGTGTCTGTGTGTTTGTGGCATTGAAGCTCCTACATGGATGGGCTGATGTCGATGCGTTTTTATTGAAAACTGACTTGATCGAGATGGATCATATCTACAATTTAAGAAAGATCTGTTCATAGATAGACTTCAGCGCATGTCATGGTCATGGTTTTTATTAATTATCTTCATTTTGATTTGTATTAATATTAGAAAGTTATAGATGATATTTAAACTGTACAAAGTACAAACATATTACAATTTTATAACGTGCATGAATAAGTAGCCTTCGTGCTAAGTGGTTTACGCGTCTGCCAGCAGGTTCTGGGTTCGAGTTCCGAGGAGACAAATAAAAGTGTCGACAGAAGGCTGACCTACTTGCCTGTAAAGAAAACGATCAGTGCAACAGATTCATAAATGTGACTGCCCCATGCCCCACTAGGTTACGGGAATTCACACTATAAATTAATACTTTTTGATCTTAGTTGAAAGTTATATAGAGAAACAACTCTACTAAGTAGATACTTAATGTTATAATAAGATTCTTATCTTTATCGTTGGCATTCGTGCAATGAAAGTATTATTGAAAGTGACTGAAATTGAAAACAATAGCTATGCATAAAGTCAATTACAGGAAGTTATGGTGATGTGAATAGTTGATGTTTTTCTTTGACAGATAGTGAATAAAGCAGGGACTTTTCATACATACCTGATTTAAAAATACCATTAATAATAATGAAGCGACGAATACTATAATTAATTAATTAGCAACCTTTTAATATATTTCGTCTTCAATAAATGGAGCTAAATTAAATAGGACTATATCACAAAAAAAAAAACAACTTCAAACAACTCTAAAATTACTGAAGAGATTTTGTTGAAATTTAAATCATTAAAATCGTTTCGCCCAGTCGAAAGTCGAGTGAGATAACAAAACAAAACATACGCGTCGAATTAAGAACCTCTTCCTTTTTTTAAGTCGGTTAAAAATTGCACCATTTAGCAGCAGGATAAATTAGACACTACTTTTTTCCGATTAGGAAAACATACTTAGGTACATTATTCTGTAGTTTTCTTTAGTAGGTTTATATTTTGAGGAGATTTGATTTTTCATGAATAAAATAGTAGAACCCTTGATGTTTAAATCTGCGAAGTCAAACATGAGCTTTATCTCGCGACTGTTTGGACAGAATTATTGGAATCATATTTATTCCAAACATAAGGTTTCACAATTAACATTTTTTTGGTTATTTTTTGTGTATTTATGTACTCGTATGTGCTAAATAAATAATTTAATACCGAATACGTAATGTAATTCAGTTATTTGTAGTGAAGTGGGTAATAAATAAAACAGTCATAACGTGGGAAAATGCAGTTTAAATGCGTGAAGATCGTTGGAAATTAGCAACCAAGGTGGCGCGTGCGCTGAACAACCTTGCGAATTAGCCGGCGCAGTGGCACAACCAATCATGATCTTTGTAATAACTTATTGCTTTGGTTTTAACTGTAAAAAAATTAATAAAATAATTGAAAAAAACTATTAAACTTTCAAATATTCATTCGGATTTCTACGTGTAAGTGTATATGCTAATGTAATTTGTTTGTAATGATGAGATGTTTTCTGTTTGTAACAGACCGAAACGGTTTTTACATAGAATTTGTCGCAATAAAAGCGAGAGGCTTTTTAGGGATTGCATTATCACAATATGACATGACTTGGAAATCCAAATTCCTACTAAACTATGATAATGCTTTTAAAATCCTTTTAAAGACTCTTAAGCCTTTATTATCTACTTCCGGAACCGGTGGTAACTATAATATTATATCAAAATTTGATTCTTTGGCTTCGCACAAAAATGTAAAATTTGATGGTGCTACCAAAGAAATACCTAAATATACTCAGTCGACAACCACGCTCGCAGATCGTTCGCAAGTCTTATTATAATAAGACTTGTCAGTTGACACAGACGAGGCATAAATATTTAAAAATAATGCCACAATAGCAAACAAACAGCGTTATGCGTTTACAGTATCGGTGTTAATTATTTGAAAACTGAAAATTAAAAGTTTTCTTTGGTTTTTTCTTAGAGAATATTAATGTAGAAATGTGTATATTTTTCATAAAGTGGATAGAGGACTAATTATTGAAGCAAACGTCCAAACAATTGAAATAAAAGCCGTTATGATCAATCAGTATTAAACAGTGTGGGAGCGGTCGAGACGCCGCGTGGGAACCTTTCTTATATCTAGTGCATACCATTGATGATTTCATTCTTTCATTGCACTAATACATCCATCTTTACATAAATTACTTGGTCATTTTTATGACTTCTTTAGGTGATATTGGATGTTTTTGTATCTAATTTGTATAGGCATTTGATTGTCTTAAATGAGAATTGTAAAAAAGTAATGAGAATGAATTAAAAATATTAAGATAAAAGTGTGGTGAAGCCCAAAAGGATATTTTTTATATGGTTCATCTGTTCGAATGTTTATGTCTACTCGTTACTATCCAACTATTCAACCGATTTTGAAAAGACAATTTACGTAGGAATTAGATAGGAAGGTACCTTACATAAAAAATATTGTTCACCGTATGTCGTTTTTATTGATAAGGTGTTATGGCTTATAAGGTATTTTTATTCTTAGCTTCGATGTAATAGTAAAATATGTACATAAATATAGAAAAAAATCATCAGAACTACACCCAACATGTCTGTTTCAAGGTTATATATCATTACAAACAAAATACGTAAAGACTGGTAATATTGTTCATGTACACAGTGGTCATTCCTAGCCGAGCCGACCGTGACCGCAGTCTGAGCCACCTACGCGAGCAGCGACCACCTAACATGACCCCTGATCTAGGCTCTATCTCAACACTTGTCTTGTTGACAGCGCAATTCACGGGCCCATCTAACCTGGACACTTCACGCCTACATCAATGTGGAGTCTTTTTGCTTACTAATTAAAACTATCGGTCTTTGACACTGAAATCCGTATTTAAACACATTCTTACTATAATTGTAGCATTTTAACAATATTTTGTATTTATTTATCTCTAAACTTTATCAAACTTAAGTTATATACTTGGCTCCTTACCTTTATACCTTTTTACCTATAATACATATTATCAAAACTCACGCGGACCGCTTGCGGCGCAGCGCACCTTCAATACCTAGTTAATATTTTAAATATAAAATATATTAATAGTTTAAAGATCATATTGTTGGTTGTAATTAGTAAATTAAGTATTAAATGACGACGATTTAAAAAATTCTTTCATTGAAAAAAGCTAATCTCTTTCGGAGTAACACCAGAAACCAGCATTTCGGTGTTTAACTTCAAATATATTTCACCGAATATATAGAGACTGTAGCTGTAGAAAAAGAGGGAAGACTCACTGAGCGGTGGCGTTTTATAATAATGAAACAGTCAAATGACATCTGCTACTGATGATTAAAGAATTAATTTTTGCACATCCTAGTCAACTGATCATTTCATTAAAGAATCAAATGAAAATCCAACACGCCCCTTCTTAGAAGGGGGATACTCTGTCTAATTGAACAGTAGTTATGTATTCTGAGTAAATAAGCAAGTCAATGGACGATGTGTATCTATGTTTAGTGCGGTTTCTATATTTTTTAAAATGGTAAATTGATATATTCCTAACAATATATTTAAAAAAAAACGTGTAGGCGAATCTCTAATGCAAATATAAATAACAAGGATGTTAATCAATCAATAAACAATCACTGTTTGTACAATAATTATGATAATATAGATACTGATTGAGAATCTACCGGTCGATGACCTTAAATGCCATACTTGAGGCAACATAACTCGGCTCTTCAACGACCATGACCGACCGATGTAGGTGACCTCACTACAACCTTCGGATTTCAGACTTAAATATTGACACTCGAATAAAACGCATTGTCTACTTACCTGCATGTGCATGTTACAAGCCTTGTCTACATCTTAACTTTTACAAAATTAGCTGCTGCGCACCCAAGACGTTGGTCACCAAAAACATTTAAAAAACGTTTCGATGTTTTTCTGCACATTTCTATTGAGCCCAGATGTTACAGTAAACCTTATAAGATTTTTTTAAGGAAAACATCCTTTTCGAAATGCGTCAGGTGACTTAAACCATCAAAAGATACAGTAATAATTGAAACTAAACGAATATGTAATACTTTGCAATAATGCATTTCGTCACCATATTTTGCAATATGGCTGCGACATTTGTTATCTGTTCCGTATCTTCCAGTGTGTGTTGAGCAACAATGTGTTGCTAACTTGTCAAACCGTACTAAAATATTTTACCGTTTTCGAAATAGAGTAAGGTCATAGATTATTTAATTTCGCTATACACTACAAAATGACAGGGCCGTTATAATAGTGCAAAGCAATCAACGCTCTGCTCGACAGAATAACGAGGTTTTCTTTAGTCTGCGTGGTTCTTTACCTCTACCACAAGATAGGGCAAGTAATTTTCAATCGCTTTAAATATTTGTAAGGAGAATCGTTCAGTGGTCCTAGCGGTACGCGCTTACCTGACCACTAAGGGATTGACAGTTTCCCAATAGATAAAATCTATCGAAAACGATAATAATCTCATGGTTGACTATTCTAAGACTAAGCCTTCACTTATTTTGATTCTTAATTTGAACATTTAAATAACAAACAAAAAAAATACTCGTTGAATTGATAACCTACTTTTTGGTTTTTTTGGTTAAAAAGAAAGGAAACCGTACCTTTAGACCATGACATGGACAAAACAAAGGAAAATATGATGAAATCATTGTGTGCCAAAATTTTAAGACATGTCACATCCGCCATATGAGGCCATAGGAAGATAAAGGTAAGAGGTCGAAACACTGAATTTCAAGGTCTACTAAAATATGATGAGCAGTAGACCTTTTTAAGGATAATTTCTTGCGTAGTCATAAGCTGTACCTACTGTAGTGACGGTTCATACAATGCAGAGTTCTAACAATTACGTCTCAGTTTAAATTATTACAAATTTTTAAAACAGCGTAAACTTTAATGCCACAATCACACACATTGTTTTATTTATCTTACTGTTAAATTTGTGCATTGCTTTTAAATACTGGAAAGAAATAAAGTTTTCAAGAAATTATCGCTGATAAAGGTACATACATACACTAGTCTTTGTTTTATACAAAAAGAGCAAGTAGTTTTTATTTTAATTGCATTTAAATTTCGTCACCTCGTATCAGTAGCGTGACGTCACAGTACACTACGCTACATCAACACTACGCTCTCTCTGTCTCTCTTCTCGAGCAGCGACGCGACGGACTGTAAAATGACGTCACTTCTTCTGAAAAATCTAGCGCCGCGCACTTTTAAAATTCTGCATCTTAGGAACAAATTGACGTATCAAATGGTTTTTTTCACACGATATACTCATTTTCAATAGAGAATACGGTGGGCTAAAAACATCAATGTTTATAGCCATCAATATTTACAGTATTAGATAGTATTTTAACCAATTTAAAATAAGGACGAGGTTATCAATTTGGTTTGTGTTTGATTCGCAATTGTGGCCCGGCCAATTATGCACCGACTCCTTCACCAGCAGAAATAAATTGTGCCAAAAAATGATAAAATCTTTGAAGAAAGGCATCTTTCAAATACTTTCATCGAAGAATTATTTTTAAAATTTCGATTTATATATATTTTTTTATATTACATAATGTTTTAAAACGTATTAATTTTTCTCAGTCCAGGAACGTGTAAAAACCACATTTTGCCATAACTATAGTTAGGTCGTTATAATTGAACAATAAAACGATTTCACTCAATATGGCATATGCTAAGTACACGTGACGAATTGAGCACGTGTCGAGATTTTTAGTATGTAGACGTCAACATTAAAGCAAAGAATCATATAAATGATTATTGTATTATTATTAATCTGGTTCTTTATACACTGATTTAACTTCGCGAAACAAATGTACTGTATTCTAGGTCTTATATTCATGGAGTTTAAAGTCCCTATTTGCAAGGAACGCTTTGAATCCCATTTCTTTTAATTTCTTCAACTTTTATGAAATCTACAGTGGGCATCAAGATCAAAATGAAGTGGGTATGTACAAAAGAAGAAATTACATACATTGCAAAGCCAGGTTTTACAAAGCGTATTTTTGGGAAAAAGTCAACATTCTTGTCTTCAAAGCTTTTTGATTTCGTAGATTTTTTAATAGAAGAGCATAAAAAAGCTCTTTCACTTGGTATAATGTATATTTAACAGTAACAATGTATGTTATTATGTATGAATTGTAAATATTGGTTTAATTGAAAACAACTTTTATCAAATACAGAGTAAGTATAATATAATCCATTAGTGCTGTTTCATCTTTCAAAATGTAGATCAGGGTTATAATTAATTGCTTGGGTAGTGGGTACCCATTTTCATACTCGGTAGGATAATTACAAAAATAATTTGCATCAACCATGATCTCAATACAGAGATCTTGTTGCACATGTGCAGCTCATGCATTGTGATGTTATACTTGATTGATTAGTTTTAACGATTAGTGTGATAATTCTCATAAACCTTAAAATGAGTTTTTAATATAAATTTACAAAGAAACTTAAAAACTGTACTAGGATTTTGATACTCTCTAGATATTAAAACTAAGTAGGTAAAGTAAAGTAGACCATATCAGTATTATAAAGTAGAAAATTTTGTAAATTGAAATTTTGTAATTTTCAAATTGAAAAATTTTGTATTGGATATTCTATTTATCGAGAAAGACCACGATGTACCACGAAATTAACGCGGATGAAACCGCGGGGCAAGTAGTTTCATATAAATACATATAATGAAGGCAAACATTATGTTCTAATTAATATAGGTATATAAAAAAAATCAACAGGCTTTAAAGAAATGATTTTAAATAGAAAAAAAGGAAATTAAAATAAAATCGTAGAAATTTGAGTCTATTTTCGTCCAGATATCAACTGAAATTCGCAACTTTACTTGATAGATTGGCTAGAAATTTAATTGAATTTAAATGTAATTAGGGCTTCATAAAAACTTTATCTAATGCTTAATTGAGTCATTGGTTCGTCAGCTTTGACGCCACGCTGACGTAATATTGAGTCCGCGTAGTTTCCTTCCTACGTCAAATATCTGGGAATCGGATAACAGAAATATGGTAATCCTAAGAAGTACAGAGATTAACATAAAAATATCGAATGCTGCAATAAATATACCAACAAAATATATGACTCTATAATAGAAATAAACGCTGAATCGTCTGCGCCTTGAATGACAATGATTAGTAAAAGAAACGTAGTAGGTAGTGTGTCTGCTCTTTTTTACTTTTGATGGTTTTATGTATGTACAGCATGAAGCATTGGATACTATGACGTATTAAATGTTTATCTCATGTCTGACATCAAAGCCTCTACAATATATGCATCTAAAATAAACATAATATTAAATTGTTTATCAGTATGATTACAAGTATTACGCGAAAACGTGCAAATCAAAATGATTCATATATTTTCTTTCCATAGGTTTTGTCAGTTTTGAGTCCTTCTAAGTTCTGTGCCTTTGATGTGATGTAATATTAATAGTAATATTTGGGACCACTCACATACATTGCTCTGATCCCAAAGTAAGTGGCTGATGCACTTGTGTAGGTCATCAGAAACAACGAGTGTATAACAATAAATACATATAAAAATTTTAACAACCAAGACTCGGAAACAAGCATTCGTGCAGAACCTTTTGGCGCAGAAGGCAGGAGCACTACCAATTGCGCAAACCTATATTTTGTTACTAATAAAGATTATAATTTATAATATTAGGATTCACGTCTTAAAAATGTTTCAGATCACATGAAATCAACTGTAATGTATTCACGGAACGGTAAATATTTAGATAACAATTATCGTTCCACCGCGAACCTTCAATAACATTCGCTAAAAATCAATTTGTGTGGGTACATTTTTATAAAACATTATACATTGCTGCATTTGAACAATAACCAATTCCACAACTTTATTAGTCACGCAATGAATGGTGCGCAAACGCTACGGTAGATGATTAAAACTCGTGAAATATTATAGTAGTGCACGGTTTGATTACTACATAATCGGCTGGTAGTGCTATGATATCATTTGTTGAATGGTTTGGTCACACTCGCCATATTTAAAACAAGCTGTATCCGCGACTTCCCCTTACCTCATTATTTTTGACAGTAATTCTTATCCTATTTCAGAAATGAAATAAAAATCTAAGTTACTCTTTTTCAACTACGACCTATAGACCAGTTAAAGCATTAAATTTAGCGTTTCATTAACGTTATAATTATTTATTTAATTCCAACATAACTAAGTTAATGATATTTTATTAACCCGATGTGTTTAATAGTAATCACTTTTTTACTGACTAGTTAACTACAATTAACATATTGTCCTTCGGTGTGAGTATTTCCCACTTATGACACTATACTCATTGATGTAATAAAAACGACGATTTTGAGACGCTGACTGTGTATGGTTTTTAATATATCAATGACTATACTTCATCTGTTTCTCATAACCTAACAATCTATAGAAATTTTGGGGAAAAACCATACAGTATTTTACACGATATGTTTGTGTCCGTATACTTAGCTTATAGGGCTATGCAAATATCTTATCAACGTCCTGCCTCGTGAGCCGCATTCGAAATGAATCCGCGCTAAATATAGAACGCTACATTCTTGTTCATAGACTATATTTTGTACCACTTAAAGCTTTTTTATGTAATGAGGAGCTGGTAGAAGAAATGTTAAGTGACGACTGCAGTCCTTGGACACGTAGAACTCCAGGTGGACCGAAGGCGCGTTGTCGTCGGTCTTTTTTTGCAGACCACTCAGTTGAAATGGTTCGTAAATATCAGCTCTGAAGGTGAAGGTCACAGAAAGATGGTGGTAAAGAAGTCCTTATTTAAACAAAGTCGACTCAGATAATCTAGCTCGTAAGTGGCTCAACCAATGAAAGGTCATCGAATGTGGTGCAAAAATTATTTTCGCTTGTACGATAAAAAAAAAGTCTGTTATATTTTTTCCTATTTACATTGTTCAAACTGAAGGTGTCTAAAGAAATATATATTTAAAATTCATATTACAAAAATCTTATATTTTATATTGTACAATTTACAAAAAAACGAAATTGCCGTGGCCGAAAATCATTGAGGAAACAATATTCAAAGTAAATTCACTTCCTTATTATCAAAATACACTTTCACTACGCCCTTGGATCATGAAGATTATTGCTTATCTGTTAGAGAATTATCATTATCAAAAGTTAAATTTATTAATGAAATTTCGAACATAAATATACTTTGACCCCCATACTTAAAAACATGTTTAATTTTAAACAATGTTTGTAATGCTTTGTAATTTTCTTGCTGACAGACGCTGAAGTACCTACTTCAGGGACTTCACTTGATTGTATATTTTGCCATGAAAGTCTGGATGTTAAGCAAAACTCGTTACTAACTATAATTGGATATATTAGAAATTAATATTACTTTTAATACCTACTACACAGATGACGTCGCGTACATTTTTAAATTTAGCGATTATTTCCAGTCTTAAATCTAAGAAAACGGACCACACAAAGTGAGCAGGTAGAATCACTCAAAGCGGACTAATTTTATAGATATTTTGATTAATAATACCGCTGACCTTTTTTGTATTAGTCACAATAAAAAATGGTTGCGTTATGGACTGATTTGTCTTGTTTTAGAATGCATTTAAAAGTTCTTATCCAAGTTCTATTTCAACGTTAAGTAGTAATAGTTTTAATTCAAATATTCTTCTTTGATTCCGTTACGTGATTGCTACTTTTTTTTTCATATACCTGAAATAAATTGAAAGATAAGGCAGATTCGACTCATTAAGAAATATTCCTATGGTTGTAATAACCATAATATATTATATATTCTGCTTTTAATATTGGTAAATACTAATACAACAACAGGGATTGCTGCAGGTAGGCTGTTTAAGACAGCACTTTTTATCAATATAAACTTTTATATCATTCGAACGGGTTTTTGCGAAATCCTTTTATTAAAAAGTTTGCATCGGCACACACGCGGTTGCTTTGATGAATAACTGCCCAGATCTATAAAGTCTTAATTTTAAAAGCGCAGGTAGGTAGTGATGTCGCAATGCGTCGGCGCATCAAACGAAGTGCTGCTCCCACGACTTTAAAAAATATCTCAATATAAGGGTCTTACAACTCTTTTGTGTGGGAGCTTTTTAAGACTTACGGGTTTTGGGTAGGCATTGGATGAATTATGGGCCATGTGTTATATAGTTATTTGGTACTTGCTGCTCTCGTACTTATCTATCCGACTTTCAATTAAGGTAAGATGTATCTGTGCACAAGAATTAGTCAAAATTATTTCCGTTTATGCGAGAAAATGCAATAAATTCAAAATAGACGAATATACACAAAAGATTAGTTTAAGTTTGTTTTTAACTCAGATCATAGAAAGGATTTATTATTAGGATCTATTCCTATTTCTGTGGTATATAACAATTCGATTCTTAAACATTTCGATTCTCAAGAAAAAATATCACCTGCTTACTTGCTATGACAGTAATGTATTTGGTGGCCCACTGGAGATGATTAGTGTTCAATTTAATATTTTTAGAAAGCTGCTGTAATCTTATTAACTTATGAAAGTTTTTGAATAAAATAATTCCCGCTAGGTCTACACTTAAACAATGCTAAAACAAATAAAGATAAAAGTGCGCGGTTCGGATCTTAAACATTCAACAGCATTATAAGTTATAACAGCCATTATACTTTTTCCACAATTATTTTTATCTCGTTCATTCAATTGAACAGATCATATCGTACGTTCACGGCTCTCATTCCATTGACACGGTACAGTAATATTCCGATTTCTCTTAACGGACTAGTACATCGGACACCGAAATTCCTCAGTGAGGCGCATCATGCAGCCACAGTTAAATAAACCTTACTAATCGTGGTTCAAAACCGGCTAGAAATGGTTGTAAAATAAAAGTATGTACATATAGCATGTCGAAACATTTGATATAAATAGTCGGGCGTCTGACCGGCGACCATCGACAACGGGCTCGATCATCGGCCGAATGAATTTCTCTATTTTCAAATCGGTGCAAGTCTGTAGGCGTAAGCGTCGACACATGCCACGCGTGAACGAGTTTACCTTATCCTGTAACCAGTGCCTAGCTAAGCAGTATGATATACTATAAGGCTCAATTCATTGACTGACTACGACTAATGAAGTCGCCTCTTAAAAAAAAAACTTTACATCTTTATTAGTAATTTATTGTTTTGGTATATACATACTTTAATATATTTTGTAGATAAGTTAAAACTTGGTTTTTAAATCTTAAATAAAAATAATTTGCCGTTCATAGATGCAAAGATGAGCATAGATTCGCATGAAAAAGAACCTAAAAGATAGTGAACTCTAGAATTGTTGTCGAGCTATAACGTAATATTATTTTTGTTAACTTAACCCTGCAATATAAGAACTTACTGAACAGCGTATTCCATCATAGATGTCATTCCTTGCAAAGATTTGGTGTTGCCAATTTGGTCATAATATAATAATTATTGTTAAGTTTGTGTATACTTAAGCTCCAACTCATATATCCTACACACCTGCATCAGTGTCACATTCAGCTTTTTTGTTCATCATTAATTCTATACCCGTTCAATAATAAATTAAACATTGAAAATTGCCTACGATGTGGTATATTTAACAGGCCATCTACAAGTGCCGGCAAAGAAAAAGATAATTTACGCATCTTTGCGTGTGTGAACAGGCGTGCAGACCAGCATACTATTACGAGTTGAGCGTTCGTGTGAACTGTGAATAGTTCGCGATAATTGGCTTGCAGACATCGGGCTCGCGCCTCGCGCTCGTCTTCGCGCCACGCGCCTAGGGTTACCAGATATAAAAAGTCTTGACTCCTCGCTTTAGAAAAAATATTTCTATAATAAAAGTCTTGTTAAAAATAATTGTTTTTTGACTCATCAGTTATAAGCTTTTTTAAATTCCATACTTATTAAGACTGTAGTCAAAAATGACAGAGTCAATAGTTAAATATTACAAAAGTCTTACGTATGAATACTAGTTGTCATATTTGACTCACTCAGTTAACTACGTAAACGGACGTTACGTGCATGGAATTTTTTTAAGTAAATCATTCTAAATATAACACGTAGGTATTTAGTATAATTATAGATTATCACATTCAATTCGGACATTTCCTAACAATTAGGTATAATGTTTGAGTATTTTGAGTTTCTAAGGCATTTATTGCTGCGCACCACAACTCTGTGGAACCAGCGGCCCTCTTAAAGTATTTCAAAACCATTACGGCTTAGAGATCTTCAAGAAAAGAGGCCAAATAGGCGTTAAGGATGTCCATGGGTGGCGAACTGCTTCTCGTAAGTGCCTGCTATCTGATAAAAAAACATCCTGGCAACACTACACGCGTCTGCCTTCGATTAAATTTGAAGCAACTACAATAAATTTTAATAGCAAATAAATGGTTTTTATTGATCCGTTTTCGATTTTATATCTATTAAGAACACGCGATCTTGTGTGTTTTTTGAAATGTTATAACATATTTTGTAGATTATTCGCCTTTTGAACCTTTAAGATTTTCATTCATCATTACTTCTACTTTAAGTATACTTACTTTTGTACTTTAAATAGGTTGTAGTAACATTAGCCACAATTTTAAATAATTATTTAATCGTTTACTTTTTATTTACACACAAAACTCTAATCTTAGTCTTTGGGGTGCTTCATTAACGAAGTGCAACCGTTTGTTACACTGCTAAAGACAACGCTTTCCATCTCCGCTTTCACGGGCTCACCAAAATCTCATCAATAATAGTTCAATATATTTGCTGTTTCAATGCTGACTGCATTTCTAATCTAATGTAGGGCGAACTCATTTTCATAACAAGCAGGTAATTGGCACTGCTTTCTCTCGGCACGTATTATTTATCACCGGCTAGGACTAAACTTAGGATATGTCGCTAGAGGCTGAGCGCAAGTGCCAATAATTTCTCGATGGAGAGGCTTTTCTAAGGATTTATACAATAGTTGAGACAATTGTACCTAGCAACTTTGTATCACACTTTGTTATGAAACTAGTTGATGCTCGCGACTTCCTCCCTTACTTATTAATGTAATTTGTTATTGTCATTTTAATTATTGCTTATTTTATCTTCGCTAATATATATATATATATATGTATAGGGCGTCCCACGGACATGCCACATGGAGGGAAAGTACCTCAAATATTGTAGATGGAACATTTTACTGAAAGAAGACATTATTTTAATTTACAAAACAATTTAAACTGCATTCATAGATATTTAAATAATTACATGGTTGAACCAGGGATCGAACTCGTTACATAAGAAAAACAATCACGCTGTAGTTTTATCATACCAATCAAAATCAAAATCATCATAAGGATTATTTTTTGCTAAATAACATTATGTAAGAAATAAAAGGAAGACCGTTAATTTTAACATTCGATGTGAAATTTTATTGAGAAGAAAAATGAAAAGCTGAAATTGCCGTAAAGACATACAACTGACTGTATCATAAGTAGATACTTATTACTAATAAATTTTGTTAAAAATTTAATTTACAAGAATCAGTATGAGAGTGTCCACGAGCTAAAAGACCAAAAAATCGACAGGGAGCGAAATAATCAAAAGAGTGCGACTTTGTATTCAACAGGAACTCATTTTGAGATAAATTGATTAATTTTGTATTCGTTAAACAAATTATTTGACAGTACAATGTTTATAGTTTTAAAAATAGCAATATTTTCTCAAACGCTGTTATCAATTAGTGTTTATCAACGTCTGTAAGTCGAGCAAGGACGTTGATAGCAACCACATTCGTCCTGTTAGGTTAACCACACAACAACACATTGCTAATCATTTCTTCCTTCAAAAAGTACGTTTCTAAGTAATTTCTTCTAAGAACCATATTCTTAGAATAAACCAAAGTTATTTTACTTCTAAGCAGTCTCCTTACAATTTACATAATGAATCAATATTATAAAATATGTGAAATTTGTGACGATGGATGTTACTCTTTTACGAAAAAAAATTTGAATGGAATCTTTACAATAATAAAGTTCATATAGCAAAACCACATAGGCTATAATTTATAAAGTTATCGTGTTAATTGTCAGACTTATTTCAGACCATTTTTTAATCTTAGCTTTTTGCATCTTATTTTTCGGTATTGCTGAATATTGTAGCTTATTAATATGATTTCTCATCTATGTCATTGCCAAGATTTATCAAAATTGTTTAAAATACTCAGTTTCACATTATGTTAAATCAAAACATTGCAGTGACGTCAAATTATAACAACTAAAACTGTGACAAATCGTTGTGTATGTATTTTTCAAATAAAGCTAATATTATACAGTGTTTTTCGTATTCAAATTTAAACTTATTGATGGGTTCATTGACTGCGCACATACATGTTCTTGGGCGACATTCGTTTGTTTATCATGTGATAAACATTGTGTGCAACAATTAACAATATTATGGGTATATTTTACTATTAATTTATTTTACAGCTATTTAGTCGCGATTTTAATTTGGGAGTGTGCTTTGACGCCAAAGATTAGGTCCATTTTTAGTCATAAATATTTCACTACAAACTAGTGAAATTAAAGACAAAATAAAAACTCACTTGATGTTTATTATAAATAAGAATACTGCCTAAATTAATGAACAGATCTCCATAATTTGTAGCTAAAATCGAAATCTGATCGTCAGCTTTGAAGCAAAAAATGAAACAAAAAATACTACACACAACAATAAATCGATACATTAATTTTGGAGCTATGATGCTACAGAAAGAACACAGACATTTTTAAAAATTTGTATATTTTTAAGTCGCGTAATAACTGAGATGAAATATTTGATAGAGCGTCATAGAGAATATGAGTTTTCTCTAGTGTGCAATGCGATGCTGTAATGGGTTACCTATTAGTAATTAATAAGGGGTTTAAAGTATTGCTTCACAAGTAGTATGATATTTCTATCCAACGTGTGGAAAATAACTGAGTCGCCTCATCTTAACGAGATGACGCAGCGTCTGGGTGCGATCTGAGTCTATTACTACTTATTGCTGGTTATTGATGGTGGTAACCTTAGGGACTTATATACCTTTTATTTGGTAGATTCATAGTTAAATTATTTATGATTTTTAACTTTTAATACTGTGTTAAAAATATTTGCAAAGTGTTATGTAGATGCATTCTGCCCCCGCTGTGGTCTAATATACAATATTAAATGCGTGTTATTCGAGAGGTTGGAATCGGGGAAAACAAAAAAAAGTGTTTTACTTTGGGAGGTACAGGAGTAATCCAACAAGCCAGTAAAGGAAATGCGTCTGTCAAAAACATCAATTCCGACAAACGGACTTCATAGTGGAACATAGATATCCTTGAAGGCACGCGCTATTCGATACAAAAATTAATAACGTGTAAAACTCCTTAGGAACAAACGATTGTATTACGTAGAAAGTAGGTACAAAATATTGTTATCGCGCTTGTACGTTTGCGCAATAGGAATTTAACACAATATGGAAAGTAATGATTTCTAATCTCAATGCCGCTGTAATCTTAATTTGTGAGATATTTGAAGTTGCTTTATACAAACATAAGATCATATTCGAAGCGAAGTAGGCTAAGGTTTACCGCTATTGCAACCATGTATATCTACATAATACGCATACATGAGGTCCATGGCAAAATGGTTTGTTATTTATAGGTATACTAAATTCTCGTAAAGGATTTTCAAGAGCAAAAATGATGTGAACTCTTGTAGTTTTTGCTTACACATTTTATTTTTTCGCTTGCTTCTAAAGGTTCTTCTGTGTTTGAATTTTTGCAAAAATCTAACAAAAAAGCAAGATATTACGTACCTAGTGATTTAATATTGACTAAGTCGAAACTTAACATCTTTAGTTACAACAACTTAACATTTTCAAGACTTTTTAGCCAATAAGAGCCTAAACGCACTGCTGGCCGCAATGGGGCCGTTGCGGCACGCCGCACTTCAATTTTTATATGAAGCCGCATGATCACTAATATATGAAAACGCAAAAACGAAATGACTTGCGGCCAGCCGTTAACCGCTGCGGTTAACTTGGACCTGCGGCGTACCACTCCGGTTGAATGTTGCGGCGCATCGCCCTCCACGCACGAGGCGCGGTTAGCCGCACGAATGTTTAAATAATTCTTCATACGATTTTACTAACATCCTAGTCCTAGTGTATCTAAAGAACTCATCTTTGTATTTCTGAAATAAAAATATTAAACTGCTATAATGTCGTATGTTTGTGTGTGTAAAATCCATGTTTGTTTTTACGATGAATTAAACAACTACAGCAACTTATTCAGCGTCCATCATGTACAACATTTCTAGAAGCACTGACGATGAAATGCGGCTGGCCGTAGAGCTGCCTTTAGAGTTTTCAGGCAGTACAATGATATATTATGAGTTATGTATTTATCATACCACCACTTTTGAATGGTTCTAAATTAGTTTAACTGCGAAGTATTCACAATACAACTAGTTTTTAAGTAGGTAAAATAAAATGTTGACTACAGAGTGTAATCTTTAATCATCTCTGAAACAAAAGAGCAAATACGTTCTATATTAAAAATAACCAAAGAACCAGTGAAAACACACTTACCGTACAGATAGATTGCAGTATTGTAATAACATACGAAAGTGTGAATTAAAACAAAGCTAATCCGTATAAATATGAGAGAGCGTCGCGTGTTTTCACTGTTGCCGATGCAACACGATCTACTTCGAAAGCGATATGCCTTTCACCTTCCGACCGGCGCGCGCTGTGCGTTATGGCGCACAGCCGCTAACACGATGCTTATGCTTATCATTTGGATATCATTTAAAATATTGACTTATTTTTTATTGAAATCACAAACCACTATCTATATATTATGAATACTTCTTTTTTATTAGTATGCAATAGCATCAGCGTTGCTTGGGCAGGTTGTTAGTGATAAGGTAGCTCGTAGCTCGTAGCACTCTAAATATTTATGCTCTTTCGCTGTATTGACTTGTTTGTGCAACTTAATATAAATAAACAACTACTATTTCTATTCGATATAATCAGCATAAAAATATTGGCATATAAACATACGACAGCCGCCTCTGATGGCTCTGTAGTTTCGTATTGTGCCAGGAGTCCTGGATTTGAATTCCAGGAAAATAAATAAATGTTTCAGTTGGGTAAGTACAGAAGACCAGAATCACGTACCTAAAAGTAAATTACATGTAAAGAAAATGACCCACCATGCCCTATGTTCCACGAGAAATTATTGGATTTCATTTTTATGGGATGGATAGTTTTCGAACTTCCGAAGTTTTCGAAATAATAATAATATAATATATATAATATAATATTAATAATATAAATGAATTTTTAGCTTAAAGCCTGTTACTAGTAAAGCCATTTTTACGATATTGTTACACGATATGTTTATGTATGTATTTGTAAAACATTATTTTAGTTGTTTTTATTTTTTTAATGTAAATTAATAAGGTAACATAGAATTATTAAAAAAATACTAATAATATATTGTATGTTATATAATACATATTATAAGTAATAAGTGAAGTCCCTTGTGGAATATGGGGCAGATGCATTTCAAATTTGTTTCACTGATCGATTTTTTCTTTAGGGGTAAGTAGGTGATCAGCCTTCTATGTCCTGCCAGACCGAGTTTTTTTTAATCTTCACCGGGAATCGAACCCAGGACCGGTTGTAACAAGTGATGCAACGAATACGAATACGAATATTCGTATTCGCCGAATAGAAGACATTTACCGAATATTCGTATTCGGCGAATACTAATACGAATATTTAAAAACTAATATTTTTGTACGCATTATTAATATATTAATATTAATATTTTTTCTGGGGATTCGCAAACTAAAAACGAGATAGATGCTTATCTAAAGCTCCCAAATTTATCGCCGACTGCTGATTCACTGGCTTTTTGGCGAGAAGATGTCCATTTTCCAAGTCGGAAAAAGCTCGCCCAAAAATATTTTTTACTGAAGCCATGTACAGTCGCCTCGGAAAGACTTTTTTCAACGGCTGGGAACATCCAGACTGAAAAAAGAAATCGCCTAAAACCAGAAAATCTACAAATTTTATGTTTTTTAAATAAAAATTTGCCTGTTGTAAATTTTAATTATTAGAAGAGTAAACATTATTCAAATAAATAAGTCTTTGATTACCATGGCGAGATATTCGTATTCGTATTCGTATTCGCCGAATAGTAGGTTTGATATTCGTATTCGTATTCGTATTCGTAAAAGTAGTATTCGTTGCATCACTAGTTGTAACGCTTACGCGCTTACCACTAGACCAAGGAGGCGGTCAATACATATTATAATATATTATATTAAATGTTAATTACGTAGTGGTAACTAAGAGCATTTCAAGATCGTCTTACGTGTAACAAGTAGGTACCTACGTTGGGCTAGAAATAGAACAAAGTTACACGAATACTATTGGTAATTACGACTCGTCCGCACTCAGCACTAACATCCTTATTGCCTTTTATTGAAGTAGAGTAGGTAGTTAATAAGAAGTATTTTTTCTTATTAATTGTACTTCAATATGAAAAAAATACTTGTATAATTTCATACTTGTGAAGCTGAAAAATAAATACTATAATAGTAAGAACAACATTTCTTAACGTTATCTGAAATCCTCCAATCCAATAATTACATTTCAATTTGATATCCGTGTCTCGTTTATTGTGTGTAGAGCTAAATTATAAATAAACATGAGAGTGACTAAATGACGTTCATAGAATTTATCAATCTCAATACGAAAGTAATTCATAAATTTTCTTCGTACTAATAAAGCCTACAAGCGAAGCAATCATTAACTGAATAGCTTGATAAGTAGAACACATAGAACTAAAATTGTTACATAGCGATATTCGTATCTTAGTTTTCAATCCATTGTCCAACACGTAGTAGGTTAAACACACGAGATAACAAATATTTCTTTACTTTATGGCGCAATAAAGTGGTCCCTTGAATTAAATGAGGTTTGATAGAATAAGGAGTAAAGCATCAACTTACCAGTGAAAGTACACTTTCTTGTCTTGTTTCTACTGTGAATTGTGGAATTACTGTGGAATGGAAGAGATTAAATATATTGACATATATTTTAAACTAAAAAAAACCAACGTTAGAATCGTATTGGTATTTTTACGTTTCTACTATGTATATCTTAAATAATTACCAGGTTGATTACTTATTTATTGTGTGTGCAATGAGACGATAAGAAACTGGTAACCGGGTAGCGTTATATTAAGTAAAAGTTACGACGTTCTGCCTTATTTGTAATAGCTAAGTAATAATTGTAGACATCAAAATGTAAACTTTCATGATATTAAACTACTTTAATTTTTTTTTCAAAAAAAAAGCACTTGAAAAGCTACCGAAGCGCACTAAGGAGATCTTATATTCAATGAGGTTGCATATATTTCTACCTGAAGTGCACAACTGAATGGGTCATAGAGTTGCATATCCAGTCCCAGCCGCTTTATATCCATGGTCACAATAATTGAGCAAAACTTGTGTGACGATTTTCCCTACAACAGTGTAGGTTAATGTATTGTGACTTTCTTACCTCTCGTCCGACGCATCACTAATTATTCGATTGTTAACCCACTAATTTAAATCGACAATACGCTTTAGAAACTGATTTAAAGAATAGAAATCGTGACTTTTGTTTTAAAGACCGGTCTATTTATATCGAGAGGGCGACGATTGTTTGATTTCGTATTAAATTTAGCTGAATATTGAGTGAAATCGTGTTATAAATTAGACAAACGGAGGTCTTTCGGGCGATTGAATTCCAACAATTATTGGCAACTTTTCAAGTGCGTTGTGCACCAAATATTTACCTGTCTGTCTTAATTTTATTTCGTTCCGTCAAATTGATGTGTTTTAAGCTGTTCAAAAGAGGTGATATAATACAGCTGAATGTGAATTAGTTTTTATCACACTAATTAAGCACCAACATAATATGTTCTTAATCATTCATGATATTTAAAATTTCGTAGTAATTCTAAGCCCAATATGTATCTTTTAGTTCTATAAAAGACCAAAAATAACATTCGTATTAGCAATATGACTTTGATCTGAATGTGCCGAGCGTGTCATTGTAATTGTTCGTCCATTCACCTTAATACGGGTATTTAAGCTAAACAAGTGGAACGAGCGAGTCCAAGATTATGGGAATCGATGGACAACGAGGTTGCGCGCCGTGGGCCCGAATAGCAAACAAGAGTCGTAGTAATAAGGTCGCGAGCGCGGCGGAGAGGCGCCGGTCGACGCCCCAGCCTAGCTAGCTACTAGCCATGTAGGGCTGCCACTGTAGCCCTTTGTGATATGCTCTTAAGAACTGGTCAAAAGCAAGCTAAAAATTAATTCGTTATCTTTAAATTAAAGAGGCTTAAACAAAACTCGTCAGACTTTATAGTTCCTTCTCAATAGACCTTATAACAGTAGGTGGTTTATCTTAGTTTTAGCGTAATTATTGTATGTGTTCACTCTCCTTAATTTACTCTTATGATGTTGAACGTATATTTATCATGTGCAATATTTTGAAACAAAAAAAAGTAAGAATGGCAGACCCGGGGTGCAGGATGGTCTCGTGCTAATTAATCTTAGCGTTGACAACCCTATCAGCGCACTGACTTGATTATATTGCGTCGCCTTTATAATATTGCATGCGCATATGGATTTTGTGTACGATAAACCGTTTCACAATGAACATGCAACGCATGCAAGAGAAATCAAATATTAATAATTTTTAAAAAAGAAAAGGCAATCGTATTTAATTGATAAATTTTTATTCTAATTAAGTTCCGTAATCACTAGTGCATAGGGCAGACTTCATTTATTTCATTGATCATTTTAAGAAAACGAAAGCAAGAAAATAATATAATTTTGAGTGCAACGGGTGGATTTATCGCTAACAAGTGAGCACTTCCAGACAATCCTATTAAACAATGCTCATCAACTAGAGTTAAAATCAAATTGGTTTGCGTAGAAATGTGACGGGTAATGAAGATAGACACTCCCACGCATATCGTAGGCTGTGTACTAGGTTCATGTCTTCATAAAACTATGATAAGAGAATCTGAAAGGGTTTATGTTAAACTGTTTGCGTTAAATTTGTGGTCACTTTAACCTTGGCTGTATTAAAGTAAAGTAAGTTTAACAACACCTCTTGCCTCTCCACGATCTTTTAGTTATTTTTCCTTGCCTGGAAGAGTTCGCTAATAAGTGATACGGCGTTGCACTCCTAATGAATGATTTTTTTGCTGTATTGTTTTCTTTATTTTGTAACCTACTACCTAAATCTTATCTAAATCGGTACCTCATTGAGTATTTATCTGCTTGAGTATAAGCAAATAAATAAGTTCCAGCTCATCATTAATTAACTACGTAGTCTATTGATTTATCTGCCGAGGCTAAATTATCCTTTATAAATTACATTATATTAAGTTATATACTTCGTTGAACTTCACAATCATTTATAGAAATTATAACAATGAAAATAACCTTAGTAACAACATAAATTTTTCCTTATTGCTCACTTCTCACTTGGTATTCACAGATTCCGGGTGAGGTGATGTCACATCCGGCAACGGCGTGTGCGAGGATGACTTCCGTTATGGGGCCAGCCTGGCTGATAGATAAGAAACTGGAACGATTGTTGACTTTCTTAACCTCTCACTAAATACTTATTTTCAAACTAGTTTAAGTAGCTTGTAACATTTTTTTAAATACATTATTATTATTCCCTACTTACAAACGTTTTATACAGAGGTGAATTATCTCGTAGGCATACAAAACTCAACACTAAGCTAGCACAGGTAAGACAAATGAGACGAGTGTGGCACTCTGAGAATTTTCGAGCGGTATAGATCTAAATATGTATGTAAAAAAAGATAAATTTCGTGGCCCGCGAACACTTTAAAAACTGTACCTATTTGAAAACGCGTGCAAGTTATACAAATTTACACCATGGTGTAAATTTATCGGAATTAAGCGTAAATAATAGACTTTATGCATGATCAATAATTTTTTGATAGCATTTGCTATTTCGACGGGTAGGTAGTTAATTCAAATAAAGCTAACCTCGAAAACAGAAATTTCATCTCAATAATCGCGAATGTAGATAAGAAGGTTTGTTTAATTTTATAACGCATTTTTTATTATGGCTTCAAAAATGTGATTCCACTGAAATATATTAATTCGTTTAGAATGACCTTAACCTCTACAGATTGAAACCTTCTTATAAAATCAACGAATGGTGAAATAGGTAATTAATAATTATAAAATTCTGTTACTAGATCGTTTTTTTTTGTGAATAACTAGAGGTTTGATTTATACCTATGTAGATGTTCTATGTCTATGAATACTAGGTACAGAAAATAGTGAAAAAGATTATTTGTCTGACATGTTTATACATAAATTAACATTCTAATACATAAACAAGGATTCTTAGGTCTATTATTCAGTTAAAACTACATAGTTCACCATTCTATTGTTGCGGACGAGCCAATGGAAAATTGCGTCAGTCGCTCTCACCTTCCGGTATTGACCAACAGCTTAACGCAACCTTACATATTATTAATATACATACAAATAAATATATAAAAGTAATAATATGTACAAATACGTACATGTATCTACGCACCGACATCACTTCAACAGGCATTGAAAAGCCTTGTGTTTGATTCCCGAAACGAAAATGTTTCAGAAGAATGTTGTAATATGCCTGTAAAGAACATGACACGTATGCCTCACGTAGGGTTATAATATGACGTCAATTTGTCTATTTTCTTTAATACACCAAATTTTGGTTAAAAAAAGTGAATTCTCGTAACCCCTAGTGGGGCGACAGCATTTTGATGCTGTTCCACATCGTTTTCTTCACAGGCAATAAGGTTAGAAGCCTTTAGCATCCACTTAATCAATACATTTTTGTTCCTCCGTGCTCGAACCTTGGACCTCCTGCACAACACCCAGACGCATAAACCTCTTAGCCACAAAGACGGTTGCAAAACTATATGATCCCGAAACCTTGCACTAATTAATACAGTTGTACTTGACCAATTGGATTTACAATTACTGAGTAGGTACATGTTGCAGTCGATAAACACTCGATGTGTATCAAGGATGGCACTCTCGTCACGTGTGGATTGAGTCATTGCTTGTGTTCATGTGCTATTCACGTAACAATGTGTTTTTAAATTGTTTAATTAGAACAAAAGATACATATTTGTCTACGTAAATCGTAAAAAAGTAAAACTCATTTTATATTGATAAAACATCGTGTATCTACATAATGTGTTTGGAAGAAGATGAAATACTTTTTAACTATTACGTATATTTATGAAATCTAGGCATCTTATTTCTATTATGCGACACAAATTATGACAGCTAAATTTTTAAAAAAATCTTTAGTATCAAATATCTATATATCATACCGAATATTTTTTAATAAAATTCCGATATAAATTATTTTATCAATCTAATATCAGTGTTATAGCAATTCATAATTTTGCTATATGAAATTTTTTAGGTATAATATCTTAATTTTATATAACGTATACCTAAATAATACTAATAAAATTGAGAAAAATCACTTGACTTTTATTTAGTGCACCACATCTTCCAATTTTTTTTAGCTATAATAATATAAGTGAAGTTCCGTGTCCCCTAGTGGGGTATGGGGCAGATGCATTTCACATCTGTTTCACTGATCGATTTTTTCTTTAGGGGCAAGTAGGTGATCAGCCTTCTATGTCCTGCCAGACCGAGTTTTTTTTTATATCTCCGCCGGGAATCGAACCCAGGACCTCTTGGTTGTAACGCTTACGCGCTTACCACTAGACCAAGGAGGCGGTCAATATAAGAGCGTCGAAATCTGATCGGATTTATAACCTGCGATTTGGTAGAGGTTTGTTAACGCGAATAGGATGCGGAGTTTGCCGTTTAACCGTGTCAGTGCGACCGTCGCGGAATAGAATCAAGGTCTCGTACCAAAAACTCCTCAGCTACATACTTTCGTTCATTTATTCTATAATTTTCCTAATTTGAGTTTTGTAAATTAAACGATTTAAGTGTGGCTCAATTAAACAGTTAAGCGATTTAGAGAAAGGAGCTAATGATCTTCAAACATTCGATAAGTATAGATAACACTGTCTGTATAAAAGATACATAGACAATGAAGAATGTGGAAAAAACTATTTTATTTCCACAGCAAAACTACTTAACTTAATTAGTTTTCGGTGTCACATTTTGAGTAGACAAGCCACATTTTGCAAAACGAAATGCTTATCAAAATTGACTCATTTCTTTTTTATTTATTTATTAACACTTCGTTGCAATAACAATAGAATACAAATAATAACTTTATAGGACTTTTTTAGGAGGGAACTTTTTTATAGGATACACAACTACAAAGGTTAAAAATTCAAATTTATTTTGTATATGGTTGGTTTTAACAAACAGAACTTGCTTTAAATGAAATACTTTGAAGAACTTTACTTTTACTGAAAATATAGACATTATTATATCTTCCTCCACTAACCAGTGTGTTTTAAGTTTGATCGGCAAAAAATTCGAAATGTCTTCGAAAAATGACAGTAGTAGACATACCTATTACATTTCCGCATGTGATAAATATGCAAGTACCTATTAAGTATTACATGCGGAAATATTATTCTTATGCCAAATACAATATATGTAATTGATAAACCGATTATACATTAATTATTCTGATAGCTATATTTTATGAATATGATAAAGTATAGGAAGGTACTATGTGTAAATACAAGCAGAACAGCATTCAAAAAAAATCCTAAAAAAATATTTATTAATTGCCAATGGTATTAAATTTTATTCCGTGTACAGATATCGTTTATGTTGTTATTATGTGTATTCGTAATTTTGATACAATTTTCACATAGGAGGGTTCCTCTAACAATAGTATTACGAAGAAAAATATCTTGAAACGTAGATAGTTCAAGGCGGTGAAATGAGTTGCCCTTAGAGCCTGCTAGGGAATGAGGCGCTCCAATTTACGAGTGGTACATGTATCAAGATTTAGACTAAATTATAAATAAATCTTCATGAAAGTTCATATAGTATTACAATATTTTTAACATTATTTATAACGAGTTCGAAGAGACTTATATCTATATGTAACATGTTAATTTTAGCGTACAACGCGTTAATGCAGCCAGTATTTTGAGTACGCTTTGATAAGCATTTTTTTTATAAATATATTTAATTAAAAAAGTCAATATAGGATTATTTAATAGAACAATGAGGAAATAGTATCTTGTAAAATTAAAAGTCTCGTAGTCTCGAGATAAAGCAGACATGGTCTGTCTCTGTAACACTGATCGCTACAATATTTGTATGATGTATGTAATGATAAAATTGCATCAGTACCTACGACACCACCAGTGTTTTTCGTGTCCAATAATAATGTTGTATATCTATATGTAATTAATTTATAAAATACAATGTCCATAATATATTACTTATGTATTATCTAATCTAATTACAATGTTGCTACATTGAAAAATTATATTTTCGCATAACTTGCTACTTCTTTCAGCGTGCACCACACTCAGAGCAGCCCAGTTAGATGGGACTCTCCCGCTCCGCCATAAATCTTAGGACCCTCGACCGCCACCCGGTCGCTCCGAAAATATCTATAAATACCTTTCTCTACCTACATATTTCAAATAATAACGGGTCGAAGACGAACGCTTGAATCATCACCAGTTATTTCAGTACTAATTGATTTTGTTCAGAATTTTACTAAAAAGAGTTAGCTGGTGCCTTCTAGTATCAAAGCATGGGAGTGGGTATAATATAATACTTTCGAAAATCCTATTGTTATTCAAAAATTCATCAACATGGTTCAGCATTTTAATCGTGAAAATATTTCAAAGAAACAAATTTTTAAATTAATGGTTAAGATCAACATCTGAACATTTACATTAAACGTACATAAGAATAGTTAAGCGAAACAGAACGTATTTCTACGCATAAAATTATAAAACTAAGTGATAAAATCATAAAACTTAAAAATAAGTAGTAGCTTAAATTCAAGAAGTTATTATTTATAGTTATGGTCAGCGAAGCATGCGCATAGTTAAGACGTAATAAATCAATGCGCCATCCGTTCGCTACTCACGTCAACACATAATTAAATAATCTTCAAAAATCACTGTAATTAAATTTACACTCAACTTTTGACTGACGTTATTAATTGAAACAAATAACTGGGAACTGTGTTCGCCAATTGACCTTTGTAATGTTAAGCAGTGGCGTGCGTTTCATGGAGACAAGAGACATTACGGTCTATTCTATCAAAATTATATATTTATACTAGCGACCCTCCCCGGCTTCGCACTGGTAAAAAACATATATATTAACCTACCTCTTCAATCACTCTATCTATTAAAAAAAACCGCATCAAAATTCGTTGCGTAGTTTTAAAGATTTAAGCATACAAAGGGATATAGGGACAAAGAAAGCGACTTTGTTTTATACTAGGTATGTAGTGATGATTTTGATAAGTAAGTATTTATTTATTTAATTTTTTAATTACAAACATGAAACAAATATAAATATAAAAATTATGTAAATCAATCATTACATGGACTACGTCATACATGTAGTGGGGTATGGGACAGATGCATTTCACATCAGTTTCACTGATCGATTTTTTATTTAGGGGTGAAAGGTGAGGGGTTTCTATCATCTATGCCCTGCCAGACCTAGTTTTTTTTATCTCCACCGGGAATCGAACCTCGGACCGATTAAAACGCTCACGCGCTTAACATCACTAGACCAAGGAGGCGGTTACATGGACTGCATACAGTTTTTAATTTTGAATAGTTTTTAAGTAACGCAAAAGTGAGAAAGTAATTCTGAGGATCGGTATTTTGAGTATATTTAACACGAAAAATATTCAAAAATAGTGTGAATAATGAATAGGTTTGGTGCAGAAATATTCGGGAGCTTGCTTTTGGAAGGGTTAGGATACTTTTATTATAGCAAAAACTCGTACCACCTTAACAATGACGAGGAAGTCGATGGTTTTTGTATATTGAAACTGGAGTATTGTTCTATAACGATTATGAGGCAGAACAACTATCTGTGTAACAAACGGTTCTGTAGTGCAAGTCGCTCCGGTACCTAACTCATAAATCTCAAATTTTAAGACGTTACCTATAATTTAAACAACAGGTTTCTATTCCACCTTAATGTATATTTGTTATTTTAAGTTGTTAATAAATAATAAACAATATATTGTATCTTGCTAAGCACGTCAACTTCACTTTCAGTTCTATTGCACTTTTGGGAATAGATAGATTGATCCCTTTCCCAAAAAAACTTGAACTATTCTTAGTTCTTATTATAGGTAATTGAGTTTATTTAACAAGCTTGCCCACTGAAACCTACCATTAGTTGTAAAACTAATAAAATAAACTAAAATAACTTTCTGTTGGTAGTAATAGCAAAAATATATATTTTGATTAAGTTACGGTAAGAAAAAACAACTTCATTATTTTGTAAAAATACGTACGAATTTATTTTTCCGTTTTCTTTGAATTAGAATGACAGTTCGGCAAACTTAGTAAATTGAGTCTCTAAATGTCTCTGCTCTATCTTTGCAAAATGTCCTTTGAACTGGATTATAATTTTTAGGTTTATAAACATTTAAACCGCTTTGGTAAAAAAGTATTCTATTAAGTTCTTCAAGGGCAGAAATTTACTAATATATATTTCTCAAAGTTATTGTAAACTTGCTAATATAATGGGTACCTAATGTCTTTTATTTAAGCGAGGATCACTACAAAACACCTCGAGTTGAAACGGATTAAGCACGTATATAAGTATTGTGCAAAGTGAACTAAAACTTGAGTACCAGTTAACACTAAGACGCAGTAATAAAGTGTTAGTGTCTATATTCTATAGACAATATTTTAATGACACTAGTGAGTTTACTAATATATTAAGTTAAAATAGAACTGTTTATTATTTTTGGCTAATATATTTATCTTATATATAAAATTCTCGTGTCACAATGTTAGTTACCTTACTCCTCCAAAACGGCTTTACTGATTTTTACCAAATTTTATATGCATATTCAGTAGGTCTGAGAATCGGCTACTACCAATTTTTCATACCCCTAAGTGATAAGGGTAGTCCACTCCAAAAAATAATATGGCAAAACAATGTTTTCCGGTTCAAAATATAAAGTTAAAAAATCTCAAAGTTTAGTTTATAAATCGCATTTTTCAT
Organism: Aporia crataegi; assembly: GCA_912999735.1. Lineage (NCBI taxonomy): Eukaryota > Metazoa > Arthropoda > Insecta > Lepidoptera > Pieridae > Aporia > Aporia crataegi. The sequence continues at coordinate 4,517,225 of OU538742.1, forward strand.
CAAATCATGATAGAATTTGAGTGAATATGAGTGTAAACTATAAATTGATCCACAAAAACAGTTTTTATTTATTGAACCCTAAAAATTACCCATAGACAAGGTGCAGTGTCGTCGCACGTGGCATTTGCCTTCCCGTCAATAAACAGCAGGTAAAAGTTTTTTACGAGCAAATTAGAAATTATGGAACATTCTAGGCGCGTATCGGTCACAGTTACTATACCATTCTTTCTCACGAATAAGGAATCAAAGGAATTACGTCGACCGTCTACTATGCGTAGGTACTAAAGCTTTTTATGCAATCTTACTGCTAAATACTGGTAAAGCTCAGGTAAATTACTATAATAGATTTTACGCGCTGTTTACGCAATTAAAAACAAGAACTTGTGCTATTGAAAATAAAACATGGAAAAAATAATGTACACTTTTGCGTCTGTGTAACCTTTTTGTATCTGTACCATTCTTGGCAAGGTGTTCAACCTATAATGCCTTAGAAACTGAACCTTTCTCAAAAGAAACATTAATGATCAACCTATCTAAACAAATTTTTAGTTCTTTAGCTTTGCCGGAAATGAAACATAGAACCTTCTACCCAAACGTTGTGACCAAAGAAGCTACAATATCTTATTCGCCTGTATGTTTAGGTAATTGTATATGATTGCTTATCTGAGCTTTTTGATCTCTTAACTAACTTTCGCAACTACCAATTCAGTTAGAATATTTTTCTTTCCCAATAGAAGACATTTGGGTTACATTCCGAGTGGTATTTGTGATCGTTTCTGCTTCAGTTTTTTGTTAACTTTTATGAGTGTCGGATATTTTTGAAAAGTTTTTTGTCGTTAAAGGATCGCTCTAACGGGACATATTACCTAGCCTTTGTGTCGCAGTTTCATCGATTCCGGATCCAAATGTCGACATACACACACATGTAGATTTATGTAAAAGAATCTTTTACATAGTTCCTTTAGTCTATTCCATAATTTCTTTAATATTGAAGACTTTTCCATGAAAAGATTTACTATGGTTACATGGATAGATGGATGGATTATCGTTTCAGGAAAAACATAACGGACTTGAATTATTTACTGGTTAAGTAGTTATCCTGTAATATTTATTAAAATCTGTTGTAACTGGAGATGTGTTTTCTTCGAAATGTATATGGCAGTTAAGTTTACAATAAATATTTTAAATATTTAAAAAAAAATACAGATCGTAATTTTTTACGATTTTTAATTTTTACGAAGCGATTTTGCTTCGTTGGTTCAGGCAAGTAACATTCTGAAAGGTTTTATTCTCATTAAACAATTTTAACTATTATTAAACTCATTTTTTATAAGAGTATAAATAACTCTGTGTATTAAAAATTCTCAAGTGCAGAAACTGTGTGATGGTCCTAGCCCCCCAAAGCTGGGGTGATATTTACTATGGAAAATTTAGTCCCTCGGGAGCATATGGAATCACTAGTAGCCACAATCGGTATGAAATTGAAACCCTCACAGCCAACGTCATATTTCTCTCTGAATAAATCAAGAATCGATACTTCATCTTAGGGGTAACCGGAGAAAAGTAAAATTATTTATAGAGGTAATTGACGGCAACGAATTTGCTGGTGTGGACTGCAAAAATTACTATTCGCTGGTCTGTGTATATCTGTTAATACCATCTAAATTCTAAACTGATACAATTGATATTAATGATACATTCATAGGTATACTTTATAACTACATCTAAGTATTCGAACTTCCTTTGGCTAGTTTCAAAAACAAAACTGACGCATTTCATTTTTTTTTTGGGTGTCATTATTTTCAAATTATTTATATAAAAATAATCTAGGTATGAACCAAACTTTTATTAATATAAATAATTTATTAATACCAATGAGGGCGCATTGAGAAATGTTTAAACAATCTTTTTATATAATGCTTGTACATTGGGCTAAATAATTTAAATATATATTTTTTTTTAAAAAGGATTCACTCGCAACTTTGAATTTGACCCTTAATGAGTTTCATATTACCTACATGCGTAATAACCGTAGCAGTATGACACTCTGTGTGGTGTGCACGAAAACAGACTACACAATTTTATGGGATAAAATATATTAATTGTCTGATTTTTATAAATTATCAAAAGGTGGCATTCGTAATTAAATTCAAAAACCTAATTCTATATGTTTATTAATGATGTTTCATTAAAAGTACCCAATATTTTAAGCCCATGATTCATATTCAAACATCATATTTATTAACTGTATGTGACTAGTTATGAAATTAGTTAAAAGGAGTAAATTGAATTCTAACTAATGTCGAGTTCTTATAATTAATGACGCAAAAATCGTAGAAACGTTAAAAAGCAGTTATAATTTCATTTCATAATAACTTTTTTCCAAAGTTCACATCGGACGCTAAGCTACGCTATCAAGCTTGTTAATTAATATTAAAATAGTATTAGGAAACAGTTCGAAAGAAGCGGTAGTGAACAGAAATAGGTTCATTAGTTTACGATACGATGGGAGTGATCGCCCTCATACAGTTATTTACAGAACTTATATTCTCTACTAACTTTAAAAAGATGCTTCAAAATTACAAATGTATGTGTGAGGTTTGTACCGATTTTGTATGTTTGTAGGTTTATTATTGACCTGCAAAGCGTAATGAGACACATATTTTGACTTTGTACCGATTACTTTATGGCGGAATCTCAAAATAATACTTACAAAGTGAAATCCTATAAACCCTATTGTATGTATTTGGCAGTTTGTTTTTCCGAAATGTTCTTATGTTTTTCCGGGAATATAACCCAGAAACGTCCGCGCAAGACGCACAAAATGGTAAAAATGTAACCAACTTAGCTACAAAGGCGGTTTAATGAAATATGTAAAATAATATATAAAATATATTTAAGTACATTATTGGAAATATTTAATAAAACCATTAACCGAATAAAATTGATTCAATATGTCTACGTGATTTTTGTCTAGCGCGCCTAAATACAATTACAAGGAATAGGCAGGTAAATAGTAAAAAAAAGCGTAAATCTCATTCACAATGCACATTTATTTAATTTAAATTCTTTCCTTTTTTAACTAACAGCGCACACGCTACCAATTGATCCTTTGAAATTTACCAATTGTTTACAAACCTTTGAGAATGGCACAGATAATTCCTTTGTTGTTGTGTGACAAAAAGTTGAACCGAATGTTGTTGAAACAAGTTAATTAGTCACTCTATACTATCAAATCGACACCTGCTGTTAAGGGATCACTTGTAGATTTATCTGCTTGCAAAACATGCCAAAACAACTGTGTCAAAAGAAGTCATGTGTAGTTAACAAACATATTCTCTTTTTGTAATCGATTTAAGCATATATCCTAACCTGGACTCTTTTGAATTCTTCTTATATTGTATTTCTTAGTAGGTTATTTTGATAGATTATTAAAAAGAGTGTTGTACAACACGTAAATTATTTTACAAAATAATTTACTAAGCCGGTTAAATACTTTCTTACAGTTATTTAAATTCGTGTATGTATTGACCATTGACTTAACATAAAACACAATGAATCCTTCTAAATAATTACATAACGTAAACAAACGAGGTTGTAAATGAAAGCGAATAAATTAATTTGAAAGTTTCATAGGAAGTCCCGCGCCTGGTTCTGGTTGAAGACAGTTAATATTAAACAGGGCGGCTTCTTTAGCAATATCTTCAAAGAGTTAGTAAGCGTAATGCGATAAATAAATTTTAATTACGAACTACGGCTGTATACCGGAAAAACGAGAGCTAAATAGGCCAGAGAAATGGGAAGCTACCTAATTGTAAATTAAAAAGTTCGCCGAGTTACGACACCACAGTCCACAATGACACCCCACCGGTTGAAAGGGGGTGACATCGCCTCGCCACCCACTCTCCCTCGACCCCTCGCTCAGACGAGAAAGTGGGGGTGTAGACACCAGAGGAAAGCGTGTGACATTTTGTTTTAAAATATTGTCCGCACGAATACATTCACGTGGGTCATTTTAATCTCCTTTTTTCGCGTAGCTTTTAAACAATATACATTTTTAATCCTTCATTGATAAAAAACTCTCTAGCAAAGATGATCTCACGCGAGCGCGATGTAATAATTACCGGCGGTGGCAATAAGCGCCAGCGCACGGGGCGTGAAAGCTCGGTAAACATGAACATTACTCTATCATTAGACCAAAGAGCAGCGGAGCTTGGAGCTTTACAGTTGGGAAGCTGGTTGCTTCAACTTTGTAGACAAGGAAGTTACTTGAGGCGGGATTGTTTAGCTAAGCGCGTCAAACATTGTGGTGTCAAGGCCGCCAGCTTTCCTCCTACATTCCGTTCCCGACGCCCACACAGGGATCTCTCACGCACGTGTTATGTAACATTTCAGCCAAAATTCAATTACGATTGACTTAATTCACCTGTTTCACGGTTGTCCCTTATTGTGAAAAATACGTAATATAAAAGTTGTAATATTATATATTAAACAAAAGATATAATTTAATTAAATAGGTCGTCGTCAGCAAACTTTTCCTTCATTTATCCCACCACACAAAATATTTAATCGTATTAACAATAGCTTTCACTCCTACATAAGAACTCTTACGAAGGCAAAATCCAGACTTTTAATCTGGTTATACATATATAATGGAGTAAAAATTAAGTAACACAATATGAAGGAAAGATCCACTGAAATCCATGAAATAATTTCGAGATTCTATGACAGAACACAGAAATTTCTCTTGCCACAACATTAACGTTCATATTGTTATTTTTTTCTAATGTAATAAGCTCCTATCTATAATCAGTACACATAGTAAAATAATTTTATAAATTAAGTACTAAAATGGTGCAATTTGATCACTATTTGAAGGTTATTTGGGTACAGGTTTAAAATAATATCAGAATGTGATATTAGGTAACTCATTGAAATGTCAACTTATGTAATTCAATCAAGTTTTATCGGTACCTTCGCTTAGTTTATACTTTATAGGATTTGGGTAAACGATCAAATAAGTCGGCAATCTGTTTAATGTCAAGGTTAGCGAATAATACCCAAATCTTGTAACATTTTAGAAACTCGCATGATGCAAAACTTTTTAAATTTTTTGTATAAGGAACTAGCTTTGAGTCTAGTTTCTCATGAGCGAAAGATTTTTTTAAATCGGTCCAGTTTGAGATAATTAATTACAAACAAGTAAGCCGATTAAATATCTTTTTAATATAAATTAGTGTATGTAAGGGCGCTAGTTTGGATAAGCTATATTGCGCCCACAAATACCGAAAATTTGTTACATATATTTATGCGTTTTTTCGCAAGGCATTCATCAAAAAATATTTTTTTTAACCTTTATCTTTAGATAGCCGATAGGCGCAATTGGTAGTGCTCCTGCCTTTTGCGCTTAAAGGTGCTGAGCATGAATGTCTGTTTCCATGTCTTGGTTCGTTATTTATATCTGTATTTGTATCCTCTTTGTTTTTTATTACCATAACACAAGTGCTTCAGCTGCTTAAGGATCAGAGCAATGTGAGTTGTCCCAATTATTAAAAAAAAAAACTTTATTATAAGACGTAGAGTCTACGTCGTAGACAAACAAATTTTCATTATTATTAATAATACTACTTTGTACATCAGTTTCCATGGCTAATTAATTCAAGTACAATAGGAGGCTGATGAACTACTTACCTGTACAGAAAATAATGTATGAAACAGTCGCAGAATTGTGTCTGCCCAATGTTCCACACTCGTGTCACGAGATTTCATACATACATGAATAAAATATAATGTATTTTGTGTTATTGTTAAAATAGCTTTTATAAAATGTGATATTTTTGATGGAAAAGTCAATACGCACATGAGTTTCATATCAAACAATTCCATTTAAATCGTCCTGCCGGGACATCAAGCGTATAAATAAAAGAGACTCACTCACCTCTAACGGGATTTTCAGTCGATTGGCAGTTTTCACAATGTACCTACGATTCATAAAAAACAATTATTCTTTATTCACGTAGGAATGTTTAAATCGTATCGGGTATTGAATTATGTTCACTAATTTATTTATAAATATATCATTAGATACATAACAAAGCATTTTAATTAAATTAATCTTTTTATTGTTAGCTTTTCTTCAATGTAGATACAGTCTAATGATTAATTAATAACTCATTTAACTTAATTAATTTGCTTGTAAAGAGGAATTCTTCGACACTTACAAAAATATACGGAATCAATTACCAAAATACATTAAATACATTATCTTCTTAATTAAGCAGCTATATGTAGTCCACCATGTTTATAAATTTACACTTTAAATTAAGTTTATATAAGTAATTAATGAGGAATAAACAATTAAGTAGTCGAATTTATTGCGTACGTTTTTTTTGTTTATTTCATATATTATACGTAGTTTATGTTAATTGTAAGAAAATGTTCTCCCAAATGTAGGTAGGTATCTAGATACTTCTTGTTGTGTGTTTCGTCATCGTGTACGGCTCACAGATTATGCGTCTGTTTCACAGATCATTTTATTTACAGTTTACAGGCAACTAAGTGATCATTCTATGCCCACATAACCGAAATATTTATTTATTTTCCCGAGGTTCGAATCCAGGACCTCCGTCGCAATACGTGAACCACTTAGCAGATTGTGGTTGTGTGTTCATAGACCTCGTTTAACGTTTATCCTTAATATTTTGCAATGTGCACAATAATTACACGATTATAATTCGAGATTCATAACAGCGGCTTATTTCTCATAAAAAGTTGTTCTCTTCGAATGTAGTAATTTCGCAGGCAGGGCGGCTTTACGGTTTTACCCCACGCTCGGGATGGCCTCTTAACGCTCGGGATATTGTCTCTATAGTTAGATCTGTTTTAGAACATGAAAATGAAACAACGATTTTAAACAATAATCCCATCAATCAACAATTATAAGGAGAGTGTTTCAAAGGTTCTTTATTTCTAAAAGACATTTCCTAAATAAATAAAGAGGTAAAATTATGTTTAACTGGACAGAGTGAAGCAATATTTTATCTGTGGTGGAAATTTCATGATGATCGGTTGAGTAATTTAAGCGTGATAGATAAACCAACAATCTCGTTAATTAATATTATTAATTTTAAATTATTATTATAATTGGCAAAATAATATAAGAAATATATAATTAGAAAGCCTTTATTTTAACATTTATCGAGAAAAACAACGAGTAACGCCGTGTGTAAATAGCAGTATTTTTATATATAAAGGCAGACAATTTGACAAAAATTTTGGTAATTAAATAGAACTGTCTCTGTGCTCATGCCCACTAGCGGCTTTAAACTACCTGCTTTCTTTATATTTATCACCTTTATAATGTTCTAAGTAATTTGTCTTTTGTTAATGAGATAATCTATAAATCAACACTGAATAAAGTCATAACTTACACCTCATGTTATTAACTTTTAAAATCTGGCCCGAGGCTTGTAATACGTTATTGATATTACAGGCTGGATAATAATATTTGTATACCGATTTCTAGTTTAAGTTGACCTCCCTCGTCCCCTTGATATCAGCGTTTAGACACAAAAAAGGGTGTTTGTTAGACGTTTAAAGAGCTCAAATAAATTGGTTGTGTAGTATCCACAATGGTTGAGGTAGGGTCCTGTCACAATGCGGCGCGTAATTGTTAAGTTGAACGGGGGTTGAACGGCTGTCAACTGTTCCGTCATCGGCTGAGCAGAAAAAACTCCGTCTGCTAATTACGTACTTAAACAATCGAGACTTTAACGAAAATTTCGCATACCGCTTTACAATTCTAATTGACGATTTTTCGTTCTTTTTTATGTTTGAAGAAAATAATTATTGAGAATCCTGCTAGTACCAATTAAAGAGGGATTTCCGTTCCTTCATTTGAGTTTAGATGTCATACTCCCAAATCTCTCCCTGCCCAGGAGCAGTTTGAACATTGTTCCACAGATTTGATCCCCGTCCATAAGGCAAGAACTTTAAACAGATCTGAACAAAATAGTCATGTTTTACGATTTTAACTTCAAGTATTTATAGCTACTGGTTTGTTTCCACCCAATTAAGTCGCCGTAAGCAGCTAGTAAAATGTAAGCCTATAGAGATAAATCGATAATCGAAACGTATTCACGTCACCAGTTAATTGTGATGCCCACGTTGGCGCTAGAGTTAAACAACGTTCATTCATGGTGTCGATTACATCTAACAAAAACTTAACTACACACTTATCAGCGCATATGGAATCATATTATATTCTTTTACCATTTATGTTCTAGAACAAACTAAAAAGAATAAAAACAACAAACAAATTAACATAAAGCTTAAACAGTTTTATTAACCTCTATTTTAATAAAACTTTTCAATGAACGAATAGTGGACTGATACCAATCACTAACTGCCGCGCAACAATACACTTCATCCCTTATTAATTATTTTATTGTAAGCATAAAGGATGCCGTAATCGTCAGAATAATAATATCATCGCACCGCATAAAGAACCCCAAGTAGCGACAACACAAGCGTAAAAATGACACGCCGTACCAATATGTTTGTGTGTATTACATTAGATTTATTCGACTGGGTCACGCACACAAGCGCAGCGCAACCCCGAAGCAGGGTGTATGTGGGGGCGACACGCACACATGCGCAAGCCACCCGCCAGATGGCACGCACACACGTAAACAACGAAAGGGAAAGCTACACTGTGTAAACAAATCGTGGGGAGTGCTATCCCTCTCGGTTACAAAGCCAGTGCACAGGCCAGTGTGTGTTTTTTCAATGTGTGCTGTCGACACGAAGTAGATTGTTCTGTGAAATTGCCAGGTAATAGGCCGAGGGCCTGTATTATACGTAGTACTTATTGGTATCGCTTAGATGCTCAGTCTAATCGAATTTAATATTTGCGACACGCAAATAACTTTCTAATTGAAGGGTAAACTTTTAATTTTACCAATAATTGTGATAAATAAACATGTTTAATTTAAAATTGAACTAATTTGTGTTTAAAAAAGGTTTACCACAAAATATAATTTAATATTGCCATGATAGTAAAAATAGGCCATATTGTATATGCCCACGCAATCGGTCGCGATTTAAAAACGTTGTTTGTTATAGGTACTTAGTTATTATCTACTTTGCAAAGTTTGGCAAATAGAAGATAATTATTAAAAATTAATTTTAAACAAAAAAATAAAACCGACCTCAAAACGCACTGAAAAGTAAAAAATAAATTTTGTATTATAAATGAACTTACTATAAATAAAAGACGTAAATAGTGTTGATAAATAAAATTCATCTAAAATTCTACAAGGGCATAAAACTTTCATGTTGCTCTTTGAAACGCGGCGCCAAGCCATTCAATTAATTTTTTATTAAAGTCCAGGTATATTTATTCAGTCTTTATTTATATATTTGGCACCGCCTTTCAAAAAACAACATGAAAGTTTTATGCCCTTGTAGAATTTTAGATGAATTTTATTTATCAACACTATTTAGGTCTTTTATTTATAGTAAGTTCATTTATAATACAAAATTTATTTTTTACTTTTCAGTGCGTTTTGAGGTCGGTTTTATTTTTTTGTTTAAAATTAATTTATTTTATACTTTTGAGTGGCTCTTCTAAACCGTATAGGTAGTTGGTTATCATACCATCAAAACGAAACCAACATGGACGCTTTGACTTTACGCTTACTTTATACACTAAAAACTAATTTAATTAATTTAATTTAATATTTTCAAATTAATGAAAATAAGAAAACGCAAAACTGAATCGTTTAATACTAAAAATTTAAGTAATATCGTTCATATAAATTAAGTTTTCATGGTGTTTTACAGTAAGCAAGTGAACGCACATTGTGATTTCCCGTAGGAACTCAGTTACTATATTCTCTCTATCTCTAGAAGTATTTCTTCTACCTTATTGATTTTACTGCCATATATGACCCTTTTAATGTTTTATAAAATGGTATATAAGTCATCGATATAAACTGATATTACGTCGAGCTATAGAGATCTAAACTGGACGCGTAAACAATAACGTATGACATGTTTTTCTCTGTTGACAAGTTTTGCTCCATAACATCAAATGTATGGCTTAGATTTTCATAAAATTCCGTCAAAAGCTTGACAATATGAGTTTAAATTAAATCAATTTATTATAATTAGTAAATATTTAATATAACATGGACAACTCTATTGCTAAAGCGAACTAATTGAAAAAATTTCAATTTTTTATTTTATAACCTCAATATCTCTAAAACTATAAATTAAATTATCTTGATTCTTATTTTCTCTTGTTGCAAATTTAATTTTAAATCGAATAACATCTAATTCATCGATAAGGATTCATAAATCATCGAGTTATAAGCAAATAAGCACGACATGGTCGCGCGGAATTCAGCGATTTCTCGTCTGATTGTGAAACTATTCTTTCAATAACCTGAAAACTATTGATCGTAAAAATTCTAAAAAAAAATGGGACCACTTCGACGAGTTACCCTATCGTTTGACACCTCAGTCATCTAAATCGGTCTACAAATGGCGACGTACGAGCGGAACATCGCCAAAAAAAAAAAATACACGTTGAATTGATAACCTCCTTTTTGGTTTTTTTGAAGGTCGGTTAAAAAAAGATTTAATTACTAATATTATATTAGTAATATATATACCTATATTCATATATTCAAAGTATGTATTTTCTATCGCTATCTTTGAATAGGGTTCTAGTGAAGTTTTCTGAGAATTTTTATCAATCGTTATCAACAGCCTGGTTTTGTCAGAGCTGATAACGCATGGAGAATTGTTATTGTGGTGTACCTAATCTTTGAACAGTATTTGTTTTTTTTTTGTTTGTAATTTATACCATTGTTCTCTTATATTTATTATTTTACAGGAATATTGATAACGAATTGAATAAAGTATTTATGATTTTATAAAACTAAATTTAAAAAAATTATAAATATTATACGTGGACAACGCATATCCCCATCTAGTGCTTGGAAAAGGAATTAGTTATTATTTATTATTATTTTATCTTTTATCCCTTGATCTTTCATACATGTTTCATTACGGAATCTGCGGTAACTATATTAATTGAAACATTACAAACCAATGAAATCAATATATTACTTTCATGTTTGTAAAATTGATACGGCGATTTAGCCACAGCATTGCCATGTTATAGATAGGTACTATTTATTTATCCTAATTCGATATTTACTTTTTCAAAAAGCCTTCCAATGTAAAATGGATTCCACCAATGTCCAGTAGTTGTGGTAGTGTCAAATACGATATTTAGATCTAATCTATAATTATACAACTTCATATATTTTGTTACTACTGTACTTGTACCTACTCAATGACTGGGAAGTAAAAAAAGTGAAATCCCGTAATCCCTAGTAGGACACGGGACGGACACATTGTTCCATAAATTATTTCTTCACAGGTAATGAGCCTTCTTCACTACATATTATTTTTTCTGAATTCCGGAGCAATGCGCATTGTATTTAGTAGATTAGGGCGTGAAAGGTTTGTTTAAAATATTAAAAGACAATCTATGACAAGGATCTGATAATCATAATCGAATCTTCGACTTAAACAAGGTAATCAATCACTGAGCACTCGGTGACAGGACTGTGAATCAACTAGCGATTGTGTTACGGCTTAATCTTTCGTTAAATCTACGAGGGCTATTTAACTGACTGACGCAAAAGTAAATGGTGTATGGTTATTATGTCAACAATAAAAAAAATCATATTATTACTGTCAGTAATTTAAAACTTACTACACTAACCGCCTCCGTGGCTAATTGGTTTACGCGTCTGCGTGTTATGCCGGAGTTCCTGGGTTTGAATCCCGGGGACATACAATAATGTTTCGGTTGGGTAGGTACAGAAGGCTGATCACCTACTTGCCTGTAAAGAAAATGATCAGTGAAACAGATACAACAAATAGCAATGTGTCTGCCCCATGCCCCACTAGGGGTTACGGGAATTCATTTGAATATACAACTTAAAATTTGATACTCCCACAATAAAAAAACATTGGCAGAATCCATTTTTACACGGAAAACAATTTATTTTATTTTTTTGAAGAAGAATAAAAAATCAGCAGTCTTTAGCTATGTACAAACCGCCGCCGTGGCTAAATGGATCACGTGTATGACATTCCATGCGTGTAGCGCTCGACGGGCCGGGTACGAATCCCGGAGAAATCATAATCAGTAAAACAGACATAGATTTAATAAATCTGTCATTGGGGCTCATTATTTATTTTTATTTGTTACTGATTTTTGTTAGTTGGTAGTGGTAGACGGTGTGGCAGTTATCTGCGTTCGAGTTGCGTGCGCGCAATACTCGCTCTTATGTGCAGTACACACGGCGCGACATGGCGTGCGCGTCGCTGCCTACGGGCCTTACATAATGCGCTAGACGCATTAAAAACATGGTTTAAATTGTGAATTGATATATATATATTATTATTATATATGCATTTTTAGTGATTTTTTTATACAACTACCTATAACTTCAAAAATGCGATAATTAACTCAAGATCGCATATACTTCGTGGTTTTAATATTAATATTATATATTAATATAATATTATAATATATTATAATATTAATAGTAACATTATTAAATATTCATATATTATTGATTAGGTAAACCTGATATAAGTTTTTATAGATGTCTAATCTTTAGATAATGTTAAACTATATTATTATATACTTTTATCACTGCTTAAAATATTTTTATGTACACTAACGTTGTGTTAAAATTGTTATTATTCTTAATTAAATAAATAAAGATATTTTGAAACAAACAACAAAAACTGATTTTTGTTTAAATCAGTTGATTATATATTTGACTCCCATTATTTAAAATATACGTTTTGGGACTCATATTAAATATTTATAACACGTAAAAAATAATTTTGACGGATTATGAATAGACACTACGGCCGTTGACCTTTAAAAACCTAAGATTCATGAAAACAAAAACAATGCGTAATCACAAAAAATGAATGGAATATTTTAGCGACTGCACAAACGCCCACTTTAAACATATTAATAATAATTGAGGTAAGTACTCAATGTGGAGAAAGTTGTATTTTTAATGTCAAATTCTAAACGAATCTTTAAAATGCCTACGCCTGTTGTTCAAAGTTGCCCGGTTAACAATACATATAATTAAAAGCAAATATAAGTATTGGAATAACTTGTCTGTATTGTTTATATTTCTTTATCTTACTGTCGAAATAATGGAATCGACTAGGCCAGACGGATCGTAAGATAACATCCAGCATTTAAGTTCAGGATGGTGTCGAAATATAAGAAATAAAGCAGTTATTATCAATACTTATTATGGTATAAATATAATTTTTGTAAATAAAGGCAATCCTTAAGTATTTAAAACGAGAGATGGTTAAAATTATCGAAGTTATTTTGTACCTTTCACCTCGTTAAAGAGAGTGAATATCAATGGCGAGATTCTGCTGTGATCTTAATACTGATAATATTCTAAGCTGCCTGTGTTACCCGCTTTTATGTAGACCAACTTTCATTTCACTTTACGAGACTATCTTTTCTAAATTTCCTTTAGTGTTGGCAACACTGCAAGTAATGATAATTCTATATTTAAATTGAGTTGACACTAGTCATTATCAAGGTTTACATTATGTAGGGTCTAGGTATAATCTTAATATCTATCTAGTACCTACATCCTAATTTAAAATGATTGTCACTTAATAAAGACGTAAAATTTAATACAGGGGATTCTGTGGGTTTAGAGAAATATGATTCTAAAAAATTTCTTTCTACTCATAAGTAGACAGCAAGAATATTTTCGAATCAGGCCTCATGGCTAAGCGGTCTTATAAGCCTACCGAGAAGCCCGAGAGTTCGATCCCCGGTCCCGAATACAATTTATAATTTAATTTGTATTTGTATCTCTTTTTGGTAGGGCTGCTATTTTTCAGATGGGGCGTCATAAGTGCCACGGAGGGGTCAACAAAAGTTAGGCTGCCTAGAAGAATTCGCTGATTAGTGATTAAGACCGCCCGTTGCACTCCTTTGCAACGAAGTGCTTAAGAACAAAATGTTTTGTTGTAGTAAAAAATTGTTTACAGTATTTTGTGCATACACAATTTTGTATAAAAAGCCGCGATTTGAAGCTAATTTAATAAAACAATTGATAAGTATCGATTTAAAATTATGTTTAATTGAGGTTTATCTATCGATTTTCTCCAAATAAGAACGTATCCAGATGTTATATTTGGATACATTTGTATAAACTCCGGGGTAACTAGCATTAGCACAGCCTTCGCCAAAGGATACAATTCCAATGACAGTATTTGTAATAACTAACGGACCTCCTGAATCACCTTGACAAGCATCTCTAGGTGGATTACTTCCCGCCGCACAAATCATTCCAGAGGTTATAGAACCAATTTTAGCATACGCCCTGGCGCATTCTTCTTGAGAAACAATGCGTACCATTGCTGCTCTGAGATCAGATGACTCGCCTTTATACTGAAACGTTTAATCATAACTTTAAATTATGCAACTGGTACTTATATGAAGGTCTTTGCAATTTTCATGATTTCGAGTAACAGATTATTTCGTGTATATGAAACAAGGTACGCTACCTTTATCCTGTTTTCCGTAATTATAATAATTTAATAATATACCTACTCATATTATATTTAATATTATTTTAAAGTAATTGGTCTAATTTTAATGCCCAGCTACTGATATTGTTTTTAACATGTACAAAAATAAATAAGTACCTCTGTTTGACCAAATCCAGACACTATCGCTTGAGTACCATCAGGAATTCGAAGTAGAGATGGTGCCACATTCACCGGCATTACCCTTTCACTGAATTCAATGATACCATTTACGACAGCCAATCCAATATCATTATCAACAGTTACGGAAGAGTATTCTTCATGAGAGTAAACAGTAGCAACTAAGTACGTGGTTCCACCTGACTGCGATGAAGTGCCTACTGCAACTAGTAATTGAGATGGGTCCGCCTGAAAACTAATATACCGTTTCAAATCTAAAATATATAACCAATCGTTTGAAATGTGCAGCTTCTGGAATTTTTTTTTTTTGTAGTTTCGCTTGCTTGCCAGCCTGCGTGGTCACGGGCAACTGACGTTAATTGTGAAGAACGACAAAAAAGAGAACAATATATTGTCATAGGTACTCAGCAGAACAGATAACATATATACTAGATTTATATTTACCCAATCAGACAATGTGCAGCAGTCAACACACTCCTAGAAGAGATCACAATCGCTCCACAAGAATGCCGCCATCCTGATGTAGTTTTTCGCCTCAGCGCTGCTTGATAAGGAACCTCAGTTATATCCACTAAGTTCCCATTTACTATCCGTTCTAATGATTTGCTCAGTGTTCTTGGTAAAAAGAAAACTAAACCTATAAATGTACTACATTTAGAAAATATATTCTGGAGTCTCTAAGGGAAAATCATTTTGCCTGTAATATATCTAAGTAAATATAGATTGGTATTTTTTGTAATGAAAATCGCGAATGAGTAATTTAAAATAAATATTTTAATTAGATTAGCATTTATCCTACGATGCTGACTTTGATGTCCTTAAATTAATTTTTTCTTTATAATCACGTACTATGCGCTTCTTTCTTTAATTTTAAATTTAATGATTCGGTTTGGATTTGTTGGATCCTAAGTAGCATTTGTTTCCACTTAAAGTAAAATTTTAGGCTTATTAAAATATATTGAAAAAAAACTTAGATTTCCAATATAATTAAAATGATTAAATCTTACCTAAGAATAGGACATATATGAATAATTTCATGTTAAATTTCACAAGTTGCACATATGTTTCTTAGTTGCACAGAGATCACCAATTGATAAATCATATCGGAATTTTTAACTTATCAAGATAAAATACATTTGATATCCGGTTAAGAATCGATTTCGGGTTTTTCTTATTCTTGACATTACAATGATAGGATACACTTACTCCTTTGGGATTATCATCTATCAGATATAGGTACAATGAATTATATATATAACTAGCTGACCCGGTAAACGTTGTTTTGCCATATTAATTTTTGGGGTGGGCTACCCTTATCACTTAGGGGTATGAAAAATAGATAGTAGCCGATTCTCAGACCTACTGAATATGCATATAAAATTTGGTAAATATCAGTTCCGTTTCGGAGGAGTAAGGTAACTAATATTGTGACACGAGAATTTTATATATAAGAATAATATTATTGAATGTTGCGTAATGATCCTAGTTAATAATTATTTTACTTCCGGATGCTTCTCTTTCACGGTCTGAAAGGCAATGGCGTCACCTTTCTTGGGCTAAGCCTTGTGCGCCTATCCATCTATAACACTATCACTGGGATTCTCGTGGTTCATACCTCCGGCGCATCACGACTCACTGGCCGCGAAGGCGAATGCGATCACGGCCTACTACTTGTCACAGAAGAAAATTTTCAGTAAAACAGGAGCACGCGTCTGATCCGTTAGCAGTTATGGTTACCTACAGGATTTTAGTTCATTAAAATAATCTAGGTTTAAAATTAAGTATCTATAAATATTCCAGCTCATCAGTTTTTTAATGTTCAATACAATTTTTGGTTCATGTCCCGTTTAAGCGTATTGTGTACGAAACTCTTCTGTTTTTAACCGATATTTAAAATTTCACATTTCAACGTATAAACCTGATTAAGTCGTTTTAATAAATATTATTACAAGTTGGCGTTGAAAGAGAACATAATATAATATCACGCGCCACGCGATCAAAATGAATTATTACCTTCATAAAAAGGTGCAAATTTTATTAATATCAGCCAGTCATTGCGGGTCTTTTATTGACTATCAAATCGATGTCTTGCCAGAATTTAATCCTCACTAAAAGTGCATCTTACTTTTGGCAAATTTCACTAAGCTAATCTTAGCTAAGGAGGCTCTTAAATGAGAACCTTTCTGTAATTGTCACTTAGGATTTTATCTAAACTTTATGTGAATGGGTATTCGATTCTTATTGTATGTATATGTCAACAATTTTATCACATGTACACGCTTAAATTTTACTTTTGAATTGTAAGTTTTATCTGACAACAAATAAATAAATTGCGTTAAAAATCCACTTCACAATTACTTTATCAAAAAGTAAACCGTTTAATTGTTTAATACTAACTTATCTTTAAATTATGGTTTTTAGTCGACGTATTATGATTTATGACTATAATGAAGTCCGGTTTCAACAGCTGGCGCCATCTTTTGTCAGTATGCAAATACATTGCTTACGCGTGTAAACTTTATTGTAGTTTAACATCAAGTATTGTTTAGGATTAATAGTCATGTTTATTTCGCATACAATTCTTCTCAGAACGTATTGCTATTACATGAAAGATATTGTATTTAATGTAGAATAAATTGCTTGTTATTGGATATGCGGTAATTTCCTAGAAAACTTATCTATTTCTAGGAATTCGAAAATTTATTGCATGTTTTATAGGCAAAAGATTTGGGTTATTTCTTAATAACCCAAATTTCTTTATATTATTATTTAGGAATAAATAGTAATTTTAATAATAAGCGTTTAATATGTTTAATAGTGTTTCTTAATTACTAGATAATGTATACAAATTTTATTATTGGCCTCGGAATATCATATGCTGTGACATTATGCCTTCATTTTTGTGTTCAACGAATTTACTCGATAATGGTTATAGGTATTTACATACATATTCACTTTAAGAACAAGTATACCATTTTAAATAATGGAAAGAGAAGTAGACTAAACTGCGTCACATTCCAGGCTTAATTTTAACCTGTAAAGTTAATCATATATTTTAAGATAATTTGCTATCAACAAGTTATGTGATTAATTGGTGAGTTAAATGTTTAGACAAACGACGTTTATTGGTAGATAAGATAGCACTAGTTAAATCAATGGAAAGCCCGAGTTCATGGGAGCTGCGCCCACGCACACATTCCGTAGGGAGCCAAAGACCTCTCGTTTCCTGGATCACACAACGAAATCTTACAACTTATTAACAAATGGTTCTAGTTGATAGAAATTTACAAAAGTCATGGTCTCGATGTCTCTGAAGATATTTTGTAATTATGCGATACGACGACATCATATAGGTACGTAGAATTATTCAAATTGATAAAGTGTTTTAGTTAGTAAAAGGAACTTAAAATCAAATTTTTATTAAAATTATTTACAGCGGTCCATAGAAATATAACCAGAGGCTTAGCTTGCGTCTGATCTGGGTAAGCATTTCTAATTTCTATCTTTCCTTATCAACGTTTTGATGTCTCGAGAACGTTCATTCTGTTAGGGAAATCTGTTTTATTGTAATTTTCATGGAAAACAAGCAGACTTATAAATAATTGGGTATTTACAAAAAGTAATTCCTTTTCTGTTAACTCTCTTAACTGTTAGCCAATGAGCAGAGTATAATAAGATCAGAACATTCTAATATGAAATGTAGAAGGTTATTGCATTGAAACAATAAATATTATAGTTAATACATACATATTTAGTTATAATATGTTGGCGAGTTTCACACTGCACTCGTTCAACTGTGAAGGACGGTGCAATCGCTTTGTTATTTGACGGTCGACTTTAAACTGAATATATTTCGTTCATTTTGCTATTTTTATAATTGGTCCTCAATGTCGATGACTGTCAGGTATGGATAGAGAAGTTCTGTGTGCATTGCATTGATAAATCGGTACAGTAAATCTATTTTTACGGTAAATCTTAGGGTTCAACCTGAGCACAAGATCCTTGTTTTGAGCCGCTGTGTCCAGGATTCGGATAGCCTTAAAGCTCGACCTCCGGCAGGAGATGGCACATCAAAAAAAAGAAGAAATCTATTTCAAGAAGGCTTTTTTTAGAAGTAGGAGTGTGTTTAAAATTGTTGCAGAAATTGTCATAAGCGTCGCGGTTTCAAGAAAACTTCTTTCTATTTTAAATATATCCTTTGTATTCATATGTAATGCATTTATTTATAGATTTTGATTAATTGCCAGATTAATTTACAGTAGGTATAATAGTTGGCGCCAGATGTAAAACTTTACGTGCATAAAATTAACACACCACTGTACCAAACCTAACATAAATTATATATATTACATACAAGCATTTAATTACCAATCTTCCACCTCATCCACAGAAATAAAAAAAACAACTTCAAACTATTTAAATTATCACAAGTTATATAAATTATTATTTGAGAATACAAAGGAATTAGTGTCGCCAGTTACGCAAACCAGTAGATTATCATATTGGTTTTTTGCTATAGCATTTGATGGAAATAACTATGAAAATTCAATTTAATTTACTTAAAGGAGAATACAGCTTCTATTCTGCACTTGAGTTATATTTTGATGGTTCTGTTGCCACTAATAACTACACATCTTAGTACTTTATTAATGTAATTTAGTCTGATTTAATAATTACGTTAAGTAGTAATTATAGTTTAGTTTAGTTATGATATAGGTACAAATCACTCAAATATTTAGAACTAAGAATATGTTGAACAAGTCCCACAGCGGTTACTCAGACTACACATCTAATAGGATTTTGACAGGTATATTGTTCGGGGCAAATGAAAATTTAAGTTTGCTGTTACCCAGCACGTTCAATTTGCATACAGAATTACGATTTTCATGTGAAACTGAGGTTCTTACTGAATTATTCGAGCCAGTGGAGCGGCGATTTCCTATTTATGGCTCTCCACTATTGTGTCTTTATTTGTATCAAGGTAGTGAGCGTAAAGAAATATGTGTTAGATAACTTTGACACTGTGTACACGAAATGTGTGAATATTAATTGAAATCAAAACACAGCCTTCCGAGTATGCACAATACCTATTGAAGTTTAAAATCGTTCAAAATAAACATACTTAATACCAAAATTGCTAAATTTGTCACGAATCTGAAGTAAAATGCGTGTTATGCGGAAAGTCCTGGATTTGACTCTCGAGGAAACAAATATTTCGCTTCTGTTGATTCTCTGTAAAAATCGCTTTTCTGTAAAAAAATAAATAATGAAAGAGTAGCAGCGTGTCAGCACTATCTTCTACGGGATCTCACACAATATATAAATAATAAAAAAATCATGTTAAAACGTCATAAAATTTGTTAAATTTAAAACTTTATTCTAATTTTAGCTATCCTATAAAAAGCAATCCATTTCCACTAGATATTTGCAATGTTATATATGAAACCACGTACTTAATGGACAGGTCATACATTTTTTATTCGAGGAAACTAAGAAGTTTTTCTACCCGCATTACAGATTAAAAAAGCATGTGTGAAATTCACACATGGTAGCAGTGAAACCTTCAAAAATTTTAAGAAACACTATATAATGCTTCCTATCTCATTTTCTCCCACGTTAAATCTTATGAATTGATATGTCTGTCTCTTTTTACTGTCGCTTTTTCGGACTTTCAAATCACAACGATGCTAAAGAAGTTTTCATTAAAAAAATATTTATAAAAATTAGGTCTAAAGTTCATAGTGTACGTTGTTAAGTATCGCCTGCACCGTTCACAGTTCAGCAAACAGAATTGGATTCGCTCTCGCAAATGTATGCTGTTATAATATAGTACATGAGATGGTTCCTCTATATCTCCGCGATATCTATGGAAATTTAATTTTTTATTAAGTACTACTGTTACAATTTCGCTCGCATATAAACGATAGAAATTATACTGCAAACTTGCTATAACAAATAAGTAAAAACCACATTTCAAACAATTGAGTCGTTTTTGATGTTAACCCACACATCTAGGATAGAATTTGAGTATCTCTAATATATTTTTTTAATAATTGGGACAACTCACATACATTGCTCTGATCCCAAAGTAAGTAGCTGAAGCACTTGTGTTATGGTAATCAGAAACAATAAGGTATCACAATAAATACATATATAAGTTTATATACAACCAAGACTCGTAAACAAACATTCGTGCTCATCACACAAATATATGTACCTACCGGGATTCGAACCCGAGACCTATTGATGCAGAAGGCAGGAGCACTACCAATTGCGCCAAACGGTCGTCAAATCTCTCTTGGACCACAATCCCGTTTATCGACCTGAGCTCACACCATGCTAATCTACTTATAAGTCTTATCACCCGTTTCTTATTAGTACCAAAGTTTGAATTGGATTTTTATTGGACTGAAACAGGGTTAATTTTAACAATTGTGTAGCTGACTATATTTAATTAATTAGTTCGAATAAATCGTTCTTAAAATTTCAACTAAAAATATATAAGTAACTACTTGAACTTAATGTATTGGTTGATTATTCAGCATTATCATTGGCTGCACATCTTCTTGTGGGCATAACCTTCTTCAGCAAAGTCCGCCATTCATTTATTACATCGAAAGTTATAAATTTTAACATTCCAATTTGACATGTTTAATTTCTCGTTCTAAGAGTGAAGTTGTTTTCAGTGAATATTTCATGATATGTAACATGAAACACCCAAAGTAGGTGTAATAGATACGAACGTGAAAATAGCTCTTGCTTTCACGCCTAAACCGCTGAAATGATGTTGATGAAATTTGGAACAGACTAACTAAAACTTAAGTCTAACTTAATATTTTACGCGATGGAGTCGCGGTCAAAAGCTAGTACAGTCTATATTTTCTATTTATAATTTAAATTTATATATTACTTTACCTATATTTGTAGTGAATATTTTATAATTGCTTTTCATTTACTAACCGCTTTATCTCAGCATACAATTTGCCTCTTAAATCTGACCTTCAATTAAATCAGTAAACAAGCCACATTAAATAATATTGTATTTTAGCGTCGCGTACGCACATCCACACTTATTATGCAACTCAACTCATCAATTTACGTCAGCTTACAAAGTGACTATTATTATAAATCTAATGGCATTTATACTATTGCTTGTGTACTATTGACTGACATTTGTGGCTTGGTCAATTGGCTACAATGAAATAATGTAATAACGTAAGTGAACCTAATTTAAAATTAAACCGCCGCGTCGCTGCGATTGCTTCATTTGGTGAACCAAATATATTTTCGTATATCTGAATCATGGTCAGATCTCAAAACTGGCCATTCCATGATATTAATTTTTACCGACTTCAAATAAGGAGGAGGTACACAATTCGAATTTGTTACCTCATAACTTTCGACTTCGACACTGGGTGAACCGATTTCGATGATTATTTTTTTGTTTGAAAGCTAGTGTTTCCCGTGTGATCCCATTTAAATGTCATCAAGTTCAGTAGTTTCAGAGTTACAATTTAAAGTCGGTTTTTTTGTTAAAATTTTAACACTAGGTATTAAACTAATACTAAATCACGTGATCATTAAATAGATACTACATTCGGCCTCATTATTAAGGCGCTTTGCAGATGGAGCAACTTAGTTGAGGCAACTATCAAGTATTTAAATGATTCCTTTAAAAGTACCCAGATGCCACTCGCAACTCGAGTTGATACGTGTGCGCAGTTCCATTGAAATTTATGGAAACAGCTAGTTGCCAGTTGCCAGTTGCTGCCATAGTTGCTACATGCAAGGCGCCTTAGGATTCGTTTGGTAATTAATTTGTCATTTATTCATTCGTGATCATATTATATTATATTATATTATATTATATTATATTATATTATATTATATTATATTATATTATATTATATTATATTATATTATATTATATTATATTATATTATATTATATTATATTATATTATATTATATTATATTATATTATATTATATTATATTATATTATATTATATTAAATTATTCTGCACCTAGCTTTTATAGTCATTATTTTAGATTTTTGTATGAAGTTAGAAGACTAAGACTTTTTATAAGAATAAAAATATCTATTAATTTTATGTATATTAAATATACTAAAATTGCAAAATTATGTCTAGATTTTAGATTAAGTTTAACAATTCTGTGAATTTCTAAAGCCCGTCTACTGACCAATGTATACAATAACTTTGCTTTAAGTTTGGTACTGAGACTAGTAATCCCTCGAGTTTATCGTTTATATAAGCTATTAATTTAGATGAAAAGTTAACAGGAAAGTCATAATCAATTTGTTATCTTGTACTTACAATTAAGGTTAGAATCTCTAATCCCTTAAAATGGATTTTGGAAACAGACATATCTGCGTTCTTTCAATGATCATTTTCTTTTTATTTTGACTGATCAATGAAAATGATTGAATGATGAACGAAATATTTGTGTCTACTCAGGATTTGAACTAAGAAAATCCGGCACAAGTCAGCATTAAAAGTCAGAAGCCTGACCAATTTAGGTCACACAGGCGATTATTATTGTATTTACCTACTTGTCAATCTTTTTCTCGCGTCGTAGTGTGGTCATCTTTCCGCATCAAATGTCAATCTTTAAGAAACGATAATAGTTATACGATTTATAACACAAAAACAGCTGGATGGATTTTTATGATATTTTGTAGAAATTATGATTTATATCTCTCCAAATAGCAAAATAATTGGATAATAAATACATTGACATATTGTTTTTCAATAATTCATGTATCAGCTATTGTATTTATTGGCTAGTGTAAATTATAGCCTGTTTACATTATGTATTTATTTATTCATTATGACATAAGCAAATTAATTCATTATTTACTTATCGCTGTGACATATTTACGATCTGATAATAGGCGCGATGCATTTTCAAATTCTGTTTTGCAAAAAAATATTATACATACAAATAAATATATTTACCTAATACATAATATCAAACCAATTAATATATAAATTGATACAAAGATATATAAAAAAAACACAAAAAGTACAATATTTTTTGGAACATATTTTTTACAGCGACCTCCAGTTGTTTATCGTGTACAAAATATTCAATTTTTAAGCTTTAATATTAAAAAATATGTAAATTTGTTAGTTTATAGAGTATTACGTCTCTTATAGGGTAAAACTAATAACAGTGAGATAGAATGTTTCCAAGTGAGCATAAGCTCACTATGATCGGTTAGTTTTTGATTGGCCATCTGTTTTCTCGCTTATCTCCATTACGCCTCCTCTGATCTAGAAAAAACTATCACTTTGAACTTTGTGAGTTGTGACATACAAAGTTCTAAAAAAGTTTAAACTGAAATTTACAATTGAAATTTTCTAAGGGTTTCTAATTGTTGACAACATTTCTATTCCATAGTGATTAAGTAAGTTTGCGCGGGGCGCTGCGCTGTCACACACAAATATTTAACACAGTCGCTATGAAATATACTTGACCAAAATTATATATACTTCAAAAAAAGTAAGGTGCGCGTACAGAATAATAAATCACGCGGACAATATCGTGGCATAGCTTAATAAAGCAAAGGTTGAAGCATTTTATACTCGAAACAAACACATGAATAACGGGCACTCGTTAATAGAACCAAGGAAGGTGTAATGAACTTTTGTATCAAAATTAGTAACGCGTGTATCGACATGTTAATAGCTATTTAATATTTTACCTACTTATTTAGGTATGGCGTCGAAAAACCTGGGCTCATAGAAATAAAAAATGTTTAGTTTTGAGTGAGACAGAAAAATTATCACCAAGTAGAGAAAATGATTGTTCGATGTTGTAGTGGACTGTATAATTCTCAGATTATAGAAAATTTCTGTGTTATAATTAAAACAATAAATTACGGATTTCGGACATTGTTGGTCACTGAAGGGCAGTGGCAATTAGAAAAATATCCACTCATCTGATTCCTACCACTGCACTGGTTCCCTTGGCAAACACACGGCACCACAATTATCACGGACAATGAAATACAAGGAAGTATGTTGGAACAACCCAAAACATTTGGAGGACGGGACTTTCACACCCGATTTTCTAACGTAGATTGGCTTGTGGTTGGAGCGGCCCGCGCGCAAAGCCCCGATCGCCACTACGACTCTAGAAAATGAGGGTAGGCTCGTAGAAGTAAATAAGTCTACCCACCAGCACCTAACATGCGCTTTAAGTGAAGTCCCGTGTCGTGTAGTGTAGTGTAGTGTAGTAGTATGTAGTGCCCCATAGGGCAGATGCGTTTCAAATCTGTTTCACTGATCGATTTTTTCTTTAGGGGCAAGTACCCTGCCTTCTATACCCTGCCAGACCGAGTTTTTTTTTATCTCCACCGGGAGTCGAACCCCTCGGTTGTAACGCTTACGCGCTTACCACTAGACCAAGGAAAGGTCACCAGCACCTACAGTGAACAAATAATGATTTTTAGAACTGCATTTGCCCACCTTATACCCAGTGGCATATGCTTCATAGCGATAGAAAAGACATTGATTTCCCTACCAAACGGCAGCACAAATAAACAGTATTAGTAAACGCGACAAATATAACAATTACACAACTTAATGCTTTTACTACCCCACCACTTATTTTATGCGGGCATGAGTAATTATTTCACGAAGAATCTATGTTTTTCTACGCTTTCACCAAATATCATAAAAGCCGATTTCTATGTGTTTAGTAGATAAGAGTTTTTCGTTAATCGATCTGTTTTTGAATTTTTTAAACACTACAACATTACTTCTTATATCAATAATTTTATAAATATAAAGATTTAAAATGATATTTTACTTCAATTTTCCTTTGTGTAATAACCAGTTTCGTAAATTGGATTACATCATTGTTCGTCAGTATGTGGATTGTGGATTGACATTCGTCTAGCCTTGAGCTTAGAGATATTTAATACAAGTTAATAAACACTTAAGCAATAAATGTGCGATCTGTGGGCGATTTTTACCAAACTTAATGAACTACATTGTCTTATTTCTATATGTGATACCAGTATTTCCTTCTCTGGTCAAGTAAATTGTCGTGTGGGAGGATTTTCGCTGTTTTAAAACGGTTAGTTCATGTACTGTTACCATATATTCTATAATCAGAACATAATTTTTGAAGCTATAATCAGAATCGGATTCAAATTCTCATCCTTAAGATATGATTTGAACAAAATAAATCTTATGTAGGTTTACAGGTTTCTTCTGAACAGCATGGGACATCAACACGAAAATGTAACTGAGTTAAGTAGAACTCAACATTATTATAAAGAAAAAATAGAATGTGTCTATTCTATGTTTTAGTATTTATTTTAATTTATAGTAGTTTAGTTTTCATGTCTATGCCAAACAATATACAATCTAAATAAACAAATGAATTTACAAACTTTGGTGTATACAAAGTCTTAAACATTTTAATTTAAATTAAAACTTAAACCTCAAATGCAATCTTTACAAAAAATAAAACCCACATTTTAGGTCTTTTTAGAATTTAGATAATAGTAATTAGTTTTTTAGAATAATTTCATTATCTATAATTATTGATGCTTCCTTGACCAGGTTTTCCGTCACAGTTACCTTAAACACCAACCAATTGCGTAATAATCTAAATGCAAGTTTACGAAATATTTATGATTTTTTTAAAAAGAAATTGTTCTTCGGTTTTCAAAGCTTACTCAACTAGCTTCCTACGTTTGTGTAGACATAAAGTCTCGACAATTGATCTCAGCCTTAATACTTAATAATAAATTTCTTCGCCTTATTACAAAACATGGACTAAAGATGTTTCAGTATTGGTTGCTAGGATACACGTCTAACGTTCATACAAAAATGAGGTTTTTTTCTGGTAATAAACCCGGCCCATCTTTAAACCGCGTTTTGGAATAAGGCAGCTTGATATTAACTGATTTATATATCTATCACATAAGATACTCGTCTCAAGAAGGGTTGATTCATTTTTTTCGTTTGCAGGATGCAAGTATTTTTAGAGCCTTCTATGCAACTTCAATATATTATGTATATGTAGTTTATCTAGATAGAAGAAGAAGATCTATGGATTTAATGACATACAGCATATTAACAATATCCCAGAGACTTCTATCATTAAAATGTAAAAATGCAATTTTAACTACAGACCTAAAAAAGGGTCGTTATAATGCTTGTATTTCGGTCTGAACATCGTGGAATTGACCAATTTTTCTATAGCATTTAGCTGATGTTTGAGTCTCTTTACTTTTTCTGGATGAAGCTGGTATTTTTCTAGGCTAAAATAATACGATTAACATGTGTGAAGTCCCGTGTCCCCTAGTGGGGTATGGGGCAGATGCATTTCACATCTGTTTCACTAATCGATTTTTTCTTTAGGGGCAAGTAGGTGATCAGCCTTCTATGCCCTGCCAGACCGAGTTTTTTTATCTCCACCGGGAATCGAACCCAGGACCTCTCGGTTGTAACGCTTACGCGCTTACCACTAGACCAAAGAGGCGGTAACCATTAACCTACTTATATTTTATTATGATGATAAGCAAATAAGATTTTATTATAAGATGTACAAAATCATATATAACACGACTTAACCATGGTAGTATATGACTATATGACTTTATTCATATATCATAGTAAATAGTAATTGCTTCTTTGTCATTGTAGATTCATTGTATGCTAAGATCTAGTTACTAATCACTGATGTCATCAGGTATCGCAATAAATATACCAATTTCATGCCTTTTAATGATTAATAGCTTGTAAAATAATCAATTCTTGTGATTAACGCACCGGGATTTATTCTAAAAAAGATACTAGATATTAAGCGATGTATTTAATACACTTAAACATAATTACTATATGTAACAATATATATTATATAAGTTGAATTTTAAAATAATAAATACCACTCAATAAAATGTTCGTTAAAATGTATTCGACGAATTACTATGTGGTAAATTAAAAACCATAAGTGAGTCCTCCTTCTTCAGATTGTATCATTTGATGTTTTGCTAAACTCAGAATTCGTGATCACTTCTTGTGAATGAGTTTGGAGGAAGGTAGCACCAGTCGCCGATTTTTTGTTCAGAAGATTCTGTAAGCAACTTTTGGATTTTCTTCCCTCTGATGTTGTGGTTTTGTATCTGTATGTGCCATCGTGTCAATTTCTAAATAGTTCTTCAATTCATGAGGCATTCATTATTTAACTAATATGTCGGGTTTTGTTTTGTCTTTAATTTCATTTGTAGTTAGTAGTACCATTTATGGATATTAGTTACCTACATAACAAAGAGGTATTAAACACAATGTGAGACATTTTTCCTAACAAAGGCAGGGACCTTGATGCCCACTCGCCGATATTGGCCGGTTTTAATATGGGTAATTGCAGCCTGATTGAGAATTGTCCGTCAGGCGATCTACCCACGTTTAACTGATTAATAATTGTGATATTCTTTTCTGCTGTCGTTAGTTAATTTGTTTATGGTTCATCGTCTGGAACGATATCTTCAACATAAATTAGTCAAAAGAGTAATTATTTTTTAATTTATAGTTTTCGTGAATCGTCGTATTAACGTATCTATAAAGAGCCATATTTTATAGGAATACTAATTTGAGTGAATGTATGTTACTCCTTGAAGTTAAAACGGTTAAAATGATTCGGATTTGTAAGTAGGAGGTCTAGGGAAAATAAAAACCATTTGATAATATTAATCAAAGTTTGAATCCTACAACAGATCATTGATTATTTATCAATTATCAATAATCTGTAACTGACATTTTAAAACCGAACTATTTATAGCGTAATATAATCCATTGTATTTCTGTCGTTTTGAATTTGTTAAATTTTGATAAGGCATCAGAATTGTTTGTGATCTTTGGTAAAGAAGTATTTTTTTATTCTACAAACATCAAGATATTTAAACAACATGCCTTCTTAGCGTTCTAATTCCCAAAGAGGATAAACATATTTCTCCATATTTAGAAGTGGCGTAATTTAATTGTGTAATTCTTATTAATATTTAAGTTTATGTTCTAATTGGCAGCTGTTTTAAGTACACAACGTCGGGTTATTTGCACCAATTTTAAAGATCTCAGTTTTGTAGAATTTATGTAATCATTAAAAATATAGAAAATTTTACGAAAGTGTTTATGAAGAGAACTCGTTTCCTCATACATTTTCTATTAAATGACGTTTTAAAAAAAAGTGAATTCTAGAATTGAATCTCCTAGTGGGGCATGGGGCAGACACATTTCTGTATCTTTTTCACTTATCATTTTCCTTACAGGCAAGAAGGTGATCACCTTCTGTGCCAACCTAACCGAAACATTCATTTGTCCATTTAGCCACGGAGGCTGTTTCCTCATTCATTTTCTATTGAATGACGTTTTAGGTGACACGTTATTATTCAGAACTCTGAAGTGATACGAAGTTCGCGGGGTCCACTAGTCTATACTAATAATATTACTCGTATAAAGGTGAAGAGTTTGTTGTTTGAACGCGCTAATCTGTGGAACAACTGGTTCGAATTGAAAATATATTTTTTTTGTGTTGGATAGTCCATTTATCGAGGAAAGCTTTAGGCTATAAAACATCGCGTTACAACGAAATTAACGCGGATGAAACCGCGGAGCACATCTAGTTAATAATAAAATTAAATAAACTTGATAACAACGCGTCAAATGCTCACGTTTCCACTAATGTTCAATTGCTGTTACAAAAACAAGACAAAAAAATTTAAGAAAAGAGTTATTAGTGGAGCAATGAGTATAAATAATATAGTCATTTTGAATTAACGTTAACTTTGGAATAATAAATTACATACATATATCATAAATCTACTTGTGCGTCATACATAGCGCACAGTTTTTTATAATGCGTTTGGTATAATAATTACCTTGAAAATAAATATAAACTGAATACAAAGGTAAATTTGCCGATGACAAGTGTGATACTTAAAGAGTTAATCCAGTCCAGTTAGATTATTACTAGAACCGTGGCACATTTTCAAGGATAGACAATGAATCAAAGAAATCAAACTTTGGTTTTGCAAATTATTTCTTTAAAACTTTTTTAAAAGCCTATAAACTAGATTGTGCCCTTATATAGGTCTAATTATAAATATAATTAAATTGACTTCATGTGATGTCATAATCGTATTGTCAGCTCTGTGTAAAGGTCAGTGCCATATCAAATCAATCAACGAAGCGTGGCCTCATTAATAAGAGCAAATACGTGTCAACAGAAACATATATTTCTAAGCTTAAGTTTACAAGTACATTATTTTTTATAATTCAATATTTCTAGTCTTAAGACTTACTTCTCATAGATCATAAAAAGTAATTAACTCGATGACCAACTGGGGTACAAAATATGTTTTTAGGGAGTTCAAAAGTAGCTTCGCATGTATGCATTGTACTAGCACTTCTAAATGCTCGTTTAAAACCCAAATTTGTTTTATAAAGCTATAAGAATGATATGCAGACACAATAGCTTTTCTCCGTCCGACCGTCCCGTCATGTCCCCCCGTTGACTAACGTACGTGCCGTTTATTAAATTTAAGCTGTTCTTATCCTTCAATCAACTTGTGGACTAAATGGAGCATTCAAATTTCTTCTAGTTGAAGACCTTTTTATTGAAGATAGGAATAATCTAAGGAATTATGTATCGCTATATTTAGAGATATTTTAGATTTTAGATTAAAATCTTAAAACAAAGAAGTTTTTATAACGCTACAAGAATCGAGATAGACGCATATCCATAACTAGCTGTGCTCCGCGGTTTCACTCGCTTTAATCTCGTCGTACCGTTATGTTTTATAACTTAAAGCCTTACTTGATAAATAGACTATCCAACACAAAAAGAATTATTCAATTCGAACCAGTAATTCCTAAGATTAGCGCGTTGAAACAAACTAAACTCTTCAGCTTTATAATATCAATATAGATTTGTAGTGAAAGGACGTCTGAACTTTATTATTATTTATTATTTTTATATTTGTTAAATCTTTGACACGAATAACAGAATAAATCAAAAAAGAAAATGTTTATATATAATAAAAATAATAATAAAGCCCATTTATCCATATCTAATGCGTTATAATACCTATATATTACCTATATATTACAATTATATTACTTTTAGTATAATATGTAATTTTCATTATTAATTATACCTTATCATCAGGGGCTCTCCGATCGGACGCACGTCGGAACTTCAGGTCCTTTTGTATTTAAAAAAAAAATATAAGTGAAATATGGTTTTTTTTTCTTTTACTCGATATCGTAACTTATGATTATAGTAAGTAAATGAGTATTTATGATTTAAGATATAAATTACCTTAGGGATAACAGCGTAATTCTTTTTAGTTCCTATGAAAATAAAAAGTAATAAATTTTGCGAATTCGATGTTGGATTAAGATAAAATTTAAATGCAAAAGTCAAAAATGTTGATCTCTTCAGTACCATTAATCTGAACTCCTCGAGTAAAGGCCTCCTCCAGCTTTCCAGGCCTCTTTATCGACTGTTTTCTTTCTCATTCGCTTCCTGCTATCACATTTATCCACCTTTTTGTGGGGCGCTACAAATAAATTTTACCTTAGAAAAGCACATATGGAAACCTTCACCAAGTAGGTTGAGTTTATTCATTACAAACAAAAATACATTAGAACTAGATTAAAAATATAATAATTATAACCCGTATGTTTTTTAGTATCTATAGGTGGCCTCAATTGCTTCATTTCCTACTCATGTAATATTTAATTTCTCATGTCTAATCAGGTATGGTACGTCACTACTTTGATTTGCGGTAAACGCAGGGCATCTTATGTAACACACTTTCACCATACATTAAGTAGAGAGAGTCCCTGAGATAGCCCATTACTAGATTACTTTTGCGTTACGTAACTATGATATATTGCCTAGAGTTTTCTAGGGCTCTGTGGAACTATTAGCTGATGCCTATTAATTTATTATTATATTATTTCTGAAAGTTAATAATATTTACCGCGGTAAGGCTCTGGAACTCACTTCCTGTTTCCATTCGTTTGGCTCCCACCTTGTCTTCCTTCAAATCTCTCCTCCATAGGCACTTCTTGTCCTTGTCTTATCCTACTTCTATAAACGCTCGTGATTCATGCAACAGCTGATACCGCTTAGACTTTTTAGTTTGAACCATTTTTGTTATTGTTAAGGATTTAATAGTTTTCGCACTTCATGCACTCTCCCTTTATTACTTTTTATTTTCCTTGTTGGGTTGCCTGGAAGAGATTGCTGATTAGCGATAAGGCCGCCCGTAGCACTCCGTTTAGCTTAAGTTATTATCTGTATCCTATTGTTTATTGCAACGAAGTGTTAATAAATAAATAATAGTCTATGACTATGCCCAATTTACCTCTTTAATGGTGGTTATGCGTCTGACATCCAATAAGTCCCGTGTCGTTTCCTGGGAAAATAAAAGTGCTAATCTTCGAAATTGCTTGATAGATGGCGGGACTTTCATCCGTAGATTAGTGATAAAATAAATAAATTATTATATATTTTAAATAAATTATCGTTAAAAAAATATATTATTTATTTACCAACGACAATGTATTTACAAAAAACAAACGAACGATGATTCCGTGAAAAATAAATTAAAACTATTTGTCTTGTCTTAAACCAAGCGGTCTAAGTCAATCCTAGTGTTAATTAGAGATAGAATAATTAAGTATTTCAAAATAGAATCATTGAAGTGACAGAAAAAGCACATTGTATTTGGATGACGGTCGCTAACGATGAGCAAGGTCTTCCGATCAGGAAGAAGGAAAAATTATTCTCGCAATTGTCGCCGTGAGCCTTGGACCTTGGCTTCTGTTGGCCTCTGTGATGTGCCGATTAATTTACTATTTAATATGTAATGTTATTACTTAAGTCTTGGACTGCCACTTAAAAGTTCAATGCAACGGCGACTTTTCACAAATAATGTGTCTGCTGCCTTCAACACACTTAGTATATCACTATTCGAGTGGTTTAGGTTGAAATAGAATATACGATTTTTTAAATTAAGTAAATGATTTGATTTTTAGTAAATAAAGTAGAAAGTAAAATTTTATAGTCGCCTACCTACCTGCATCAGTTTCTGTGATTATCTTCTTTACAGGCAAATAGATGATCAGTCTTTGGTGCCTACTCGACCGAAGAATTAACTTCTCTCCCCAGCGATCTCCGAAATCACGCAGACGTACGGAACACACAACGAAAATAACAATAGAAAGTAGAAAAATGTTATTATTAAATTTTCAATCCTATATAGCGAACTTATCCTACGTAATTCAAAATACAAACCTATTTTCATGCAAACCGTATTTTATCTTAAAATATATGAACATATTATGTTTAGCAACATTATCACATCATTAAATGAAATTAAATAAAAAAGATTACCAAGTATTTCGATGACAAGTAGACAATAACGAAGATCTTGTGGTCGGTTGATTGTAGCAACTCATTCGCACGGCGGCATTTACAGTTTACAAACGGTGATCGTAATCTACACATAAATATAATAAAAATGTAAATGGTGTCTGCACATTGAAGACTTTAAAAGGACTTGAGCTTTTGCTACGTAGGATATATTTATGTACACATGTCATGTAAATTAGTTAAACATTGTATTCATAATAATTATAAAATCATGTTAACGTGTTAAGTATTTAGATAATACAGAACGAATTAATATGCTTTCACAGAAATAAATAAAAAACTAGTTTCAATGTACTAAATTAAATATGTGATTTCATAGTTAAATCTTATTATATATTAATCGTGTTTGCAATTTTACACAATCCTTTCTTACTAGGACATAAATTAACAGCCCATAAAATATTTTGTATAAAGTTAATTTAGTATAAATATACGACCTACAATAATACGACGAATATATTTACAAAAAAGGCGAAAAATATTTTAGGCTTTGGTTTTAGGTGCTAACGATTTGAATTTAGGTAAATTTACTTAGATTTTGTTCAACTTACGTAGTCTCATAAAACACAATATACATACATGTACATACGAATAGTTTGCAACACTTAGTCATGTTTAAGTACATTTAATGAATATCGTCAAGAAGGTATATTTATATACAAAATGTAGAGACAGGTTGGATTGCTAGTTTAAGATATAAGTTTCAATCTTCCAAGCGGAACTACAGATTTTTTTCATTCGAAATAGCGGACTATCTAATGATATTATCTATGCACGATTTTCATTTGTACCATTTATTAAAAATTATATTTTCAAATGTAAATAATATTGAGAACGAATCGTTATACCATTGATTTAGAATTCTTTCATTTTTTTACATGAATATTATCTCTGTCTAAATTAGATTTAATAAAAGAAACGTATAAAATTCGTATAAGGATTTATAATTATTTTTACAACAATACAACAATTAAAAGACATTTTTTTCTTGCAAATGTATTGCAATCAATAATTAAAATTTGCACTTATCATATAATTGCGAAACTTGAGAATTGTCTATTTCTAGTAGAATCTATGTATGGTAAATATATTAGCTAGAACATGCCAGTGTCCTGCGCAGGCGCAGCTTAGTTCAGCGTATATCGGAAAGGATCGGATTCTCACGGCCGACCACGATATTAGCGGTCACTTGTCGCAGAGCACTAACGCGAATCTATTTGATATACCATTCATGCTTTTGCCTCTATTTTTTCTATATCTATATATCTCCCTACCTTACAGTACTTAGGTATATATTGGATTGTTTTCTTTATAGAAAATTTATTTACTTAAACAATTTCTTTCATTTAACCAAGTTCCTCTTTTTATGTCTTTATGTTTTTTGTTCATAAATAACGGATATCTGAGCTAAGCAACTTAAAAAACCATTTTAAAATATTTTACTTGGATATACCTACGATTAAGCCGCCCATTTGTGTCTTCCGTGTCTATAAACTTCTCGTAAACATGCAAAAAAGTGTAAATAAGAGTTATTAAATTATAATATTTTTATAATCTTCTCTATTACACATCAATGGTAAGATAAAATATCAAGGAGTACGAAAAAGCGTCAAATCATGAATTAGATGATTAGACATTAAGAACAATATTACTCATTGTTCTGAGATTAGGTAACATAAGGTAACTTTTTGGACGTCAATGTCAGCAACTGTTTGATAATTGACATTCGTGTATTTAGATAATTTTTAAGGATTCCATTAATTTTTTGCCGTATCTGAAGTTAGTACTCCCACGTAGAAGCATTGCAGTGCGCGTACGCCTCTTCGCTCTCCTTGCTCAGTTTATTTATTTAAATATGCGTGAACTTCGCTCGAACTCCTTTGTCTAGTGCTTTGTTACTTAAACAGGCTTCTTCCTATTGCTGGCTATTTTAGTTATTGCCAATTACGAATACTTTATTTCAAATTAGATAAGCATTACCATCTATTCTGATGGAGTAAAACGTGTACATTTATATAGAAGAGATTGAGTTTTATAATGTTCGCAGTGATAAAAATAGTGGGAATCCTTGGAATTTCAATATTTTTTGCATTTCCTAAATTACTGCCACACCGTCACTTCTTATGCTTCTTATGCTTATCCAAAAGTAAGTCACGCTTATGACGCTGCAACAACGTAATCTTGACTTTTGGTAGTGATATTAGACCTTGGAAAAGTATAGAGCCTATCTTATTCCTAATATATATTAGATCAGCGTCATAATTAACCTTATCACCGTCCTTTCTTGATGGTGAGGATGTAGACTAATCATAGCCTACTACGCGATATCCAATACTCGAAAAAGGCCTGTTCCAATGATTTCCAATGCAACTGGTCTTTAGTAATCTGTATCAAACGCTTTAAGATATATTATGTTATGTTATTTGTAAAAGATTTACAAGATTAATGTGTTATATTAAATATGTTTAAAATAAAGAAAATAATTATTTTCAACCCGTTAAAGCTTACAAGTTGAGTGAGGAGCGCTTTGCTTGCGCAAGCTCATAAATCGAGACGAGAAATCCTCGAACAGTTGAATCATAAAATATTTTGCGCACCTAAAATAAAATAATAACATTACCGTGGCAAAATTCCTGACTCGTATATTCCTGGTTCGAAATTTGAAATCGCCTTTTGAGTTCTGCTTGATAGGGTCCAGTTTTACGATCGTTTTGTGCGCTTCAAGTTTGTATGTTTGGCAGTTTAAGTACCAAGAATGGCGTTTTAAAGGTTTTCTTGGACTTGTAAATTAATGAAGGTATAACAAATTTGTTGGACGACTCATCCCTCAGGCACGTCAGTGATTGTCCCTAAAGTCCACTGACATATGACCGCATTTTCGAAGCGCTTACTCTTTGTATACATTTTTTCATAAAATCAATTTCTTAATTTGATAAAATATTTTTTGTATATATGTTAATGATTTTACATAGAAATTGGCTACGCTGTTAAACTATGTAGGTTCTACAGACGATTTTCCATCTATCCATGTTAATAGGAAAATACAATACTGCCTCAGCAATTTAAGCGTACATTTAACAGGATTGCAATATTCACCCCTATAAAAATACCACATTATAATAGAATTGTAGACTTAAATATAGAACACTAAAAGTTCACGTAAAGTGTAAACCGAAAGAGGAAGTTAACTCAAATAGAAACCAATTTAAATGCACTGAGAAGTGACGGCATTCCAATATTTCATCACTGGAAGAATTTACAGCCAGAGTTCGTCGTCTTTCGTATACAATTGGTTACGATTACAACCTAAGGTAAATGTGTGGGTGAATATTATTAGCAGGCAGGGGACATAGGAAAGCTCACCATACTCACACCGATTGCCGGTTCCCACAAATGTATCAATAAGGGATGTCTTTCTTGTGCATAATTGTATTCAATCGCAATGTGTATGCTAAGCCTTAGATTCTGAATCCAGGAAGGTTTCACAAATAAAATATGTGACTGAGGCGACGGCGAGGTGCCGGCGAGATGAGGCTGCACAGCCTGGAGGGAAAGAGAGAAAACATGAACTTTACTTAGTGGAAAGGAGAAAGTAATATCACTTGGCTATCTAGAGAAACGCGAGCACCTCATTTAATCGGTACGCGCTTCGTTCTTATAGTCTACAGAACATTTTCAGAGTAACCTCTAATTTTTTATTTTACATTATTATTCATTTACATTATATAAACGGATAGTATAAATTTAATTAAAAAATCTACATTTAGAAATCTTACTATAATTTTAAGTTTGCATAAAGTTTTAGTCGTATACAAAATCGTATGTTAGTAAAATTTTTTAATTACATTATTTTAAATTTAATTATACGATTTTCTGATTGATATCAAATTTCTGCATAACACTGTTTATTTTCTAAACAGGTAAGTTGATGATTAGTCTTTTGTACCCAACCGAAACGTTTATGTGTTACGCCAATATTTGAAACGAGGACATTCAGCGCGACACACGTTAACTGTCAGTCACGTGAAGTACTTAGCCACAGAGGCTTTTACTAGGTACAAACTACCGTTAATTTATAAATTAATGTACCGAATATTTAACGTTACTTAAAAAGTTTTTCATTAAGATTACATATCTTAAGTTCTAAGAACATATCGGTGGTTTTTTAGTTTCACGCTGAAAATATATCCATAAAAAACATGCAAAAATATTCCATATACTATAGTTTTAAGCGCTTACAAACAAAAGTAACTTATTGCGAGATGCCGGCGGCTCAGCACAGGTTACATATTGTCATAAACCCACACAGTGTCGGGGACTATTATCCGGCCGAGTTGGATTACGAGGAAACATTACTAAACACCGTTAAATGTGAAGCAATTTATCTTGGCCGGGTAGTACTTAACATTGCGGGGAAACGGCCGCTATGCCTTGATCTCTATTGGATAGTGAGCTCTTACATTTCGAAATCGATTTTCTATATTAACCTGTATTAGATAGAGATTCTATGCAAGGTTGTATTAATCATTATAATACCTTCTATTCTAATCTTTTATTTTTTTCTGAATTTCATTTAATAATAAGTACATTAAAATTTGTTTATCAGTATTCCTTACAAATAATACTTAATAAAATATTATTTACTGCATAAAAATATAAATATACCTTTAAATTGAGTAGTGCTCACCGTCTTATGAATGCTCACTTACCTTTGGTTGTTGTTGGCTGATTTAAAAATTTCTTAAAACAGGTTCAAGGTCAACCCTTAATCCAAAATTCTAGGTCAATTAATTGGCATATGTTATTAGTGTAGCAATCCTGAGGAGTGATCAAATAAAGGGTTTTGAGGAACAAAGAGGTCGGATCAATGAAACGGATGCATACTAATGTGGGATAAATACCAACACATCACACCCACACGAGTATATTCTGCACAGTGAACAACACACAGGCAATGCAGGGCTACCGCTTTTTGGTTATTTTTTACATGCAAAACTGGATACAATAATTTCTTGTTTTAAACAGTCTTTATGCGTTGATGCGTTTGTTTTGGGATCGAGACTACCAAATCAAGATCATCAAGTCAAAACCTTTTTTAAATGTTTTTAAGCTTTGCCTTTCACTTTAAAAGGGAAGGTACTACGAAATATTTTTACAATAATTATTTTGTAAGATAATGATTCCTTATTAAATATTGATGTATTGTAAAATGCAGAAATTATTCTAATTATTAGCTTTATAAAGTAATGTTTTAGTACATATTAACTCGACCATGGTTTTAGAACTTTTAAGACTAGGCAAGAAAGAACTTACAAATTTCTCAACCCTAAGATAAGCTTGCGTCATTGTAAAAATTATGTGCTTTTGGTAAATGCTACCGGCTCCCGCAGTAACAAACTCATACATTATAGTCACTGTGATGGTCACTTCTGGTTTTTGTTTCTTTTTATTTTATAACAAATCTAAATTCTCATGGATATTCTGTGAAATGAGGTAAAATTATTTAACTTCGATAGTTGAATAAGGGTTGTTCAAAGACTTTTATTATATTATATTAAAATAAAAAATAAAATGAATGTTTACATTACAAATTGTAACACAACAAACAACCTCTACTTAAAACCCATAAAACATTCTAAAAAGTTCATATAATATAATTATTTAGAAATACGCTTATTAAGTCTAGGTAAACTAATCAAATTATCAAGCATGTTGAAATATAAGCTTAATTCTAGTCTTAAAGAAAAGTAATTAGACGATTAAATGGTCATATATTTTAATCAAAGATATCGTTAATAGAAAAATACTATTTGTCAGTTGCCAGCTAATATTCCAGCAATCGTGCGCATTAATGCTATATCACTTGAAGCATTGAAATCCCCACTTAATGCATATAATGCGCCAAGCGTGTGTCGATCGGACACAATAAATAGTGCAATCGGCGCCAGTTCTAATTCGCTATGCCGACTCGTGTTTTGCCAGATCCTCTCAATATTCTTCGGGAGTACGAAGGGTCATCGAGTTCCCTTGAGCCCGGAGGCAAACCAGTTCCCACATTTCAATATCACACCGATATAAGCGATACAGCCAACCCGTTTATTTACGGCTCGTACATCACTTCGTGCTCGACTAATAGTGAGCATTGACTTGCCTACGGAATGTTCCGGGGCTGCTATTAATTTATTGACGCATACTTTATAGCTTCGAAAGATCACAGCATCCCATTAATATTACAAATGCGAAAGCTTGTGAGGATGTTTCGATGTTTGTAACTCAATCACGCTTAAACGGCTGAACGAAGTTGAATGAAATTTGGCACGCAAATAGAGTATGCTTTGGATCAACATATTATGTTAATCCTTATACAATATATACCGATAATGTGTTCCTGTGGCATAAGTTAGAGATATGAGTATTCTATTTTTCAACTTTAATATAAAATTGTTCTGGTATTATAACATTGTACATAAAATAAACAATAAGGATAATTTAAAAAACACTATTATAATTTGTGTTTTATTTTATAAATTTAGAGATACGAGTAAGTACTATATAGGCTAACATCATGTTACGCTGTAACGTTGTATTTAATGCCTATACATTAAGCATAAAAGTGTGACTGTCGTAGGAGCAAATCTAAAGATTCATTGATCTATTTGGACCGAAGATAATGTTGATGACGAGTGAATTTTTATTCAATTTTAATTCATCTATAAGGAATGGTTTTGTTTAATATTAACAATACAGTAAATTATAATGTAGGTATAGATAGAAAAAATAAAAAATAAATATAAACATAATATTAACAAAAATTTTACACATAGAAAAGGCTCATCATAACCGTTGCAGTGCGTACTGCGAACTTATAAAATACTAGCTACTAATAATATAAAATATGTAATTATATTAGATACTTTGATTACATTATTTAATTTTAGACTGAACCTAGATCTCGTTTAGCAAAATATTGAAGCAAGATGTAAAACAACAATAAATTATAAGTTTCATAGTACCAGCAAAGCTGGTAAAGCTACATTTCTCTCAAGAATCCCGTAAATCAAAGACAATGTTATCTATTAAGGAAGTTCAGTACATCCAATAAACTTTGAAACTGGCTGTGTATTCAAACAGCTAATTCCAGAAACCCACCGCGCTCTTCTCTATTAAAATAAAACGATTGAGAATCATTTAAATTTCAATATTATATCGATCAGTGAACCCCGAAGACGATCATTAAGTAATCTTTTCCCAGACTTTCTATACCACATATAACTCACATACATTCTCAACTCACAACCAACATATTCTCAAATTATAAGACCCTGAAAAACACAAAATTGTCAAAAAAGAGTCTTAAGTTTGAATCATTACATTAATTGTTTTTCGAAATATTGTGTCACAAAACTTTGTTACAGTGTATCTTCGGAAAATTACTCACTTCACACAATATGACTTTTTGTGAAAATTAATTTTGTCGATTTTTTAAAAGCCTCAGTTAATGGAACTCACGTAATAATGTTGAGTTCGTTAAAAGCTCCAGTGATATTTTAAATTTCGAATTCCATCTCATGTTCGAATTATAGTGCAGACGCACTTATTGGCGCATATTCGATAATAGTCAGCAAATACGATGAGCTATCGTTGATCTAAGGTCGTCGGCCGCGGTACCGTTCCACTTGCCCCTGCGACGAAACTTAACACAATGATACGTTTTGTAACTACTTCGGATGAGGCATTTTTTTCTAATTTAAGTATTTAAATGTCATAGTTGTGTCTTGCAATCGTAAACTATACATCTACCCACGAGGACATTAACTTTACATAATACATACTATATTAGTACTTATTATTGAACGTAGGTGAATATTACCATGACATCCAGTTCATAAATAAAAAGGTCTTTAAAGGTATAAGTTTTGTTAAATAAACACTTTTATTTCTATAAGACATTCGTAAATGAGGTATTTCCGAGCTATTACGACTTAGAGACTTTCAAGAAAAGAGCGAACCTCTCTTTAATAGGCCGGCAAGCACCCATGACCAAGGCACAGGCATTGAGGGTGTCCATGGGCCGCGGCACGCTTTTTGTAAGTAAGCCTCCTTCCTGGCTATCCTTCTATTTTATAAAAAAATTTGATTTCCTTTCTTTATTTTTTATTTTCAATCTATTTATTATAATTAAAATAAAATTTATTTTTTGTAGTCAAACAAAGTTATAAGTATTTTATTATCATTATTAAATACTTATATACTATCTTAAAACGTTAAAATGTGATAACAATACGTTCATACTTCTTTAAGATGGCGCATCCATACTTTAGTTGTTCCAAAAACTATTAGAAGAATTTCAACGTGACCATTCTGCTAATCAAATTTTGTAACTGCGGTTACAATACCATCAGTTTTTTCAGTAGAACAATTATTTTATACCGTTAAGTAAAAGATGAATATCCGTGACCGTCGCTAATATACTTAAAGGTTATTTCGGTCTATTATTTATAAGATGATATGAACCACAAATTTTTTAGCTCTTTCAAAGACGACGAAGAGGCTAGTTTAGGTACATATCAATATATAACCTTTATATTCGCAAAACTGATAGACTGACAGTCAAATCGAAAAATTATCTTAAGTTTCAATGATGGTGTTGTAAACGAGGCGTTTTTTAATTCTTATTTTTTAGGTTTTAAAACTATGATTTTATCAAGGGAGTTATTAGTAAATAATACTTTAATTAATGTCCCTTGGCGTCTTCATGGTTCGAGACCGCGTGTGTCTAGGTGTTACGCCGTTGGTCCTGAGATTAAATCCCGGGTGAAAATATACCGGCCGAATGGATACAGAATAGATACAGAAATGTCTATACCCTCACAAGGAGTTATGGGTTTTTACTTAAATGTTTCAATAGAACATATGAGAACTTAAATTTAATAAATTATAATACATACATTCAATAATTCTATGCGACTCATACATTTATAAGGCTGTTACTAATTGTCTTCAAAATATATCTAACACTTTTAGTCTTCCCTAATTCAAAGAAATTGCATAAATAACTTACAACATTATAGTTATATGTAGTTGATTCATAACATTTATTAATCTTGAATTAATCTTTAGCAATGCAACCTATATAACTTCTAAGTTACAAAAGAAGTGCTGACTGCTAATGTTGTGAAAGCGTGAAGTGGCGCCATCTACAATCTCTATACAAAACTAGGAAGCTTGTCAACTTGAACTTTCGCGATCTGTGACACGGATTTTACACATTGTATTATTCTTATTTCCTTGTGATAAACAATGTCTTTTATCGATGGTGAAGTTTTAAAACTTTTCCTTGTTTCCGTAACATTCTTAAGATTTATCATTAATTATTCCTACGTAATTTAACATTAGATGAAGATAGGTTTAAGATTGGTTAGCAAGCCATCGATTGTCTTACGTCAGACATTCACCAAAAAATTCCTTCCAGTATTGTTGCTGTTAACGTTACAAAGGTTAACGCTTAAAGTTTACTGTTAACTCAATCAAATGTATCTACTGTACGCTTGGAATCTATTGCCATTTGAACTGTTTACAACCGAAGACCCGCGGACATCATGATATACATCCATACGAATTATGTTTCTTCAATGATATTTTTTATTTACGAGTACACAGCTACGCTCATTCAACGTGTTATGCGGGAGGTACCGAGTTCACAACGCGATTCGCGAACAAAAAAAGTTTCGCTTGGATGGACATAGAAGAAAATCATAAGGAAATCAAGAGCTGGGTTACGGGGTTTAAGTATTTCGTACATGCCTAATGTACGTTTTGTTTCAGGTTCTAATCTAGATATGTGATAGTTAATCGTTACTAATTACTTCTTATTAAACCGTACGTTTTTGCCGGAATAATATAATAAAAACAGCTAACTAGATATTGAATCAAATATTCATCCGTGCATCAAAAATTTCGTATAATAAGAGGATATATATTTAAATAAGTGTACCAAAACGTGTATAATTCATTAATTTCAATTAGTGCTTACTAGCAAAACATTTCTATAAGAAAAATAATAATTCTGGCTTAAGTTT
This sequence comes from Aporia crataegi, assembly GCA_912999735.1. Lineage (NCBI taxonomy): Eukaryota > Metazoa > Arthropoda > Insecta > Lepidoptera > Pieridae > Aporia > Aporia crataegi. Next base: position 4,560,602 of record OU538742.1, read on the forward strand.
ACTCGTGTTTAAGATTAAAATTAAATAGTTTCAACTATAGGTCCATTTTTGGACGTAGCCCTCTCCATGCTTCAACAGTGCATTGCGCCCTCTGCATCTGAAAATCTATTTAGGAGCCTAATATACATGTACTAAGCTAACATTAGTTCTCATAATATTAATATCCAATTACTCAGAACATATCAACAATGGCTGCCATAAACGTCACGATCTTTGGTGTCCCGTGGCGTGCGGGGAGATCTCTTAACGAGGCTGAACCACGTCCTCGTACAAAGAATATTCGCTGAATAGATATAGCATTTAGCCCTTTTACCGGTGAAGCAAAAAGAGGATGTTATTAATTTGACAGTCTGGGGCAGTCTTAAACTGTGCTCTTTGTTTGAAAGCTCATATGATCAAGATAGATCTCATCATCTCAGATATTAACGAAGATCTATTCGTCCATGTATGAGATATTCTTATTTTTAATTAGCACGTCGAGAAATTTTTGTCATTAATTTCACTTGTTATTAATCTGATTTCTCATTAATATGTTAAATATTTGAATTTTTATATTTTTTATGTATTCAGGTTCTATAGAAAGTTATATTGGCTTATAGATAGTAATAAAACAAAGAAATAAATCAATTAATACAAAACTAAAAAGATTTTAAACTTTTTGGTCTTGTAACAGAACAAAATTTTAATCTCTGGTTTTTAAAGCTTAAGACATAAATCAAAAACTATCAAAACATTTGGACAAAAATAATCTCTAGATAAAATATATAAAAATTGAAGTGTTTCAATTAACATCCTGTAAATGATCTGTCGAAATAGTCTTTGGGTGGCCTAGTATGGCGACGACAGGCGCGCGCGCAGGTCAGTGGGGTCATTGGCCGGCCCGTTACGCGGCTTACGTAACGTAGCTTACGGGCTCGTAGCTCGCATTAGCTCGAACCCGTAGCACTGCTTACATTTTGCAACGCCACTCCTGCGCAGAACGGAGCTTTGACAAGTTACAGACAAAATATAGTCCCTAATAATAATATATAATATTGAAGTGTAATGTTATAAGAGTGACATAATCTGTTTTATACAAAAGTTCACAATAATTATTTCAACTGCGCAGGCGTGAAGAATGTTGTATTTTACATGTATAATATTCTAAAGCGGATTGTAATAAACGTATTATTTTATAAATGTATATTTTTAAAGGTTAGAATAATAGTTTTAATTCCATTACTTTCAAGTTTGGTCTGGTGTGTAAAATTATAATCTCTTATCTGTTTTGTATCTGTGTAATTTAATGTGCGTTATACATTAATTTTAATTAATATTATAATAAGCAAAGTAGCTAATTATTCGTTATTCAAAGTGGTAATTTAAGCTTAATTAACTTCAAATTATTGTTATGATACGATCTAATCTTAAAATAAGTGTTTATGTTACTTAATACTTTGCTAAATGATGTTAATTTGTTTGTTTGTTCATACTTATTGTTATCTTTTCACGAATGTTGTAAAAATGGCCTGTTATAATGGGAACGTAATATTTATTGTACTTTTACCTTGAGGTTTCGTACGGTGATTTTTTCTAAAAAACTTAAGCGAATGTTCGAATTGATATACAGTTGTTCATGGTTTAGGACACTAAACCATGATTTATCTAATTTTAGATTATTATGACGTACCTAAAAGTTGTAGGTTAAATGATGGTTGGATCAACCTTGTTTAAAATTCTATTTTTTTAAAAATAATTAACGTTTTTAATAATAAGGCATCATTGAAGTGTCATTTTCATGGAAATAATATTAGTTTGCTTTTTTTACCAGCTACTTTTTGTACAATAGCTATTTATTAGGTTATTGATTATAACAATACCCAAACTTTAATAACACTACTTATCATACAACCTGTTACATAATCCAAAATTGGTATAATAATACGAATAAATATCAGCTCATTCTCAAACTAAACATCTAAATAACATCAATTTACTATGAATTAGATGTAATAAATCAAAATGAACGCATTAATAATTTTATCCCCTTTATGAAGAGAGGACCAGGCGACTAAAACTATTATGAGGATCAATATCGGATACAATGGGACTCTAAAAGAGGGCTCATATTTTTATATTCACAAAAACCTAACTCTTCTATGGACCCTCTTTGGATTTTGTGAAGGTTCGTTGTTAAGAAATAAGATTGAATATTGTTTAACAGGAAACTTGTTGTTCCCAGTCTCGGGATAGCGTTGCGATCATATGAGCTTTATGTAGCTTATACAGAGTAGAATATCGGTTGAGCTTTGACAAGGAAGCTTTTAAATCATCTAGTATTGATTGTAGTGACTACCGTTAGGTTTTTACATAATATCTGTCTTTTGCGAGGGTGAATACAGACACGCTTACTTCGGATCTCAAGTACTTTATTCGACATAATATCTTCTTCGTATTTTGGCTCACATGAGAAGATTTAAATTTCGAATATAAAGCTGTTCGTAAATTTACGTTTAAAGCCATAATAAATCTAACGGCATTCAATTCAATAAAATTTGAAATCCTTCTAAATTTGTAATTTTTGTAATTTTCAAACTATTATTTTTTGAATGCTAACTATGAAAATTTTCCCCATTTATGGATTTCGTATATTTATTATATTTTGTATGTATCTCTAATGAAAAAATCAATGTTTTATGAATCTAAAAACAGAGAAAAGTATTTGCTAATCAAAAATAGCCAAGAATTAAAGCCTTACTGAGAGCAAAATTTAAAACACCTAAATAAGCCTAATAAGTATAATTATGGTAAGTATCTTATTGAATGAACCATCTTCAAAACGAGTTCAGCTTGAGAAAAGGCAACGAAACACTCTACCTTACTTTGAAACGTTACTCAACTAAGATCTTTCCTCAAATTTGTCTCTTTTTTAATAATAATTACAGTTCGCGCGAAGGATTACTTGAGACATTATTACAAGTTAAGCAACGATTGTAAGGGATTCTATAACAAAATAGGTTTACTATGTTTCCAATTTTAATAATTCACGTGGTTTTAAATCCGTTGTAGAGGCACAATTACAATTGCGTGTTGTCGCATGTGAGTTCAAGTGGAAACCTCAAGGACACTGGACGTTTCCAATCTGTCATCTCATCTGTTACGTTGCATGTACTTGTGATTATTTCTCAATATTACGCTATAAGGAAACTTATTCTTTCTCAGTATGTTTTGTTTTCTTAAACCGTTTCTTAAAAACAAGTTATTGCGTACGTCAGGAATCACAATAATGTTTTTCGTTTACTTTTTTCTATTCTTAACTTGAGAGGGACCTATAAAAAACTTTGTTTGTTTGTTTTTTTTAATTCGCAAATCAAATTATTAGCCTAAATATTCATGTATGGAATTTAAAAAACTACTAACTTAGTATTTGATGTTCAGTTGCAATATTTCAATTTCAACTCAGGAGAGACCTACTTATTTAAGTAAGATTTAGTAAAAAAAAGATGATGTCTCTTAGAGCAAGAGTTAATTTTTGCAATTTCCTATTATTCACTTTACTAACATGGAACTTTATTAATCATATAAAATTATTGACTCGTCCTAATTCCACTCCGAGCTAACGGAAAAAGTATGAAAATTGTCGTATTGAGGTCGCTTACGACAAACCATTTCTGCGTTTATTGCCTCTTTTATTTATTACTATGAAGATTGAAAGGGGAGTCGTGGATGAGATGATTGTGACGAGCCCTTTACAGCTTGCCATATGGGCTAGGTACTAAACATGTGCACTATGTACCCTTGATGAATCAATAAAATGCAATCATAACATCCAGCCATGCGTGCTAACTATTCGCATCTACGTATATACCAGTATGAACTGGTTGAATGCTTAGATAAGGTTCGAATTCAAATGAATTTGATATGAATAACTATTAGAAATGATAAGCGTGATATTTGTTGTGAAATTCTAGCAGCCCGCCTCAGATTCGCAAGCATAAAGCCGTTTACTGTGAGATTAATGATAAATATTAGAAAAACAGTATGATCTTGAAAGGTTGTGGGCTATGGCTAAATGCCAAGAGATGGCGCTTAACTTAAAATAGCGCTATTAAAGTTCTTACAGGCAAACCCGAAAGTATTGCATAATTTTCTGTGGTTTGTATTTTAAGATGTATACTGATACTGAGAACAAAAACCTTTGTAAATAAATTATAGTCGAAAATGCCGTTATCAATCTCTTCTGAAAGGCAATTCGAGATTCTAAGAAGGCGACAAGACACTTTTTATCAGTAATAGGTATCAGGTACAATAGGTAAGTACATACTTAATTTCCAAACCGAGTGCACATTTAATGCTGAACACAGTTTTTTGTTTCATCAAAAGCAGCACCTGTTCAGCATCCAATATCCCAAAATCAATACATTTATACATTTTAACTTTTCATAAAACCAATGCACTTCACAAAATTTATGTATGGGGTGGCTCCCCATAAAGTTCAAATGTGCAATAACGACTCGGCCAGTTTAAACCGATATTACCCGCTCATATGAAATATTGATGATCTATACGGAAAACAGTTTGTGAGGCATAAAGTATTATTTATTATTGCTTTGTTAAATGCCAGTTCACCTATATTTCTTAGATTAACCTATTTATAAACGTAATGGGAAACAAACCGACTGAGTTTTTCAGTTGTTCTTCTCTGCGTTTTTCAATATTCTTAGAACTATGTAACTATTACACTCACAAATCACGTAAAAGATATTTTGTGAAATAAACGAAAGAATAATTTAAATTGGTTCAGCCGTTTCCGAGAGCAAATAGTGTTGATTTTGTTTTATTTATGAAATGTAATGACTTCCTCGTACCTATAAGTAGAGCTATGTAAGGTTTGCAACCGATTTTAAACCACAAAATCAACGCCCAAATACATAACCCGTTGTCCTAACACGATTCACGGTAAAGGTTGGGATGATTTGCCATATCCCAATACAATTTTCAAATAAGATATAAAAGACATGCCATTCAAAGAAAAAGTATCGTAGATATGGCGAAGTAAACATCTTCAAAACTTAGAATAAATTAAATAAACTGACAGCTTCCATTGTTAATTGCTTCGACAAAATGTTGCGTTCATCACATTGGTTAATGGTTTTCTTCTAACATTCAGTGATGTTATTCTGAGTAATGGGTTTATATTGTTCGTAAAAGCTTCCTATACAAACTTTTTACCATAAACTTAATATACCTACTAACAGGGCAACAATAAAATGCCCTGTATTACTAGGTATTAATTAGATTTTATTATCGATGGCGCGTCACATAAGGGATAGAGAGTATTTGCCAGGTTTTATGTCTCCTTCTCTCATCCATACGATAAAAGTCATTGATATTAAAATAAGTATCAATTTTTTTAGTTAAAACACCTGTATTTTAATGCTATTTCATCTGTGAAATGCTGTTTATTCGAATTCTAATTCGATTATATATTTATTGATTAGTTTCGTAGTACATTCTTTAATTATTTTTTTAATTTTAATGTTTAAACCGTATACAATAAAATTTTGACTCAAGTAACCTTTTCAAGTGACATAATCATAATACGTCAAGATACTCCACTCGCTTTTTCGATACGAGTGCTCAGTTCTTTTAGTATGATACCCATATTAATTCCATACTATCATCATAGTTTAGTTCACATAGAGCAAGAAATATTGTCTCTACCTAAGAATGTCATGTTTGAAAGTGTTCGATATTTGAACGCAATATGTTTCTTCAGTTTAAACATAACGTGAACATACACTCTCTAATAAAAGTAAGTGATTTGAACTTAAAGCTAACTTTTAACTCATATCACTCGCCTTGTTGTCCTTGAAAGTACATTTTCTGGTGAAAGGTCAGGTATATTTTCTATTGTTGATTTGTTTACACAAAGCGTTTCTGAGTTACCCTGCCAATGTAAGTAAATAATTTAATAATAATCAATTTAATAATTCAAAGAAAATGTTATAAACGCTATTGAATTAATATTAGAATTGCAAATTAAATACTGATTGACACTAAAGTTATGGTTCTGTATAAATAATCTGTTAGCACTGAAGGTAACTGGATGACAGTCCGCCATAGTGTGTATCAGCGCAATATATCGTTTCGATTGAGCTTTTGGCGTATCATTCGCGGAATTATGCCATCCCCACGTCACCCTCGCAAGGGGTGATCGACGTCACTTCGATCTTTAGTTACATTTTTCTTTTTGTTGCTTTTTTGTTATGTCATTCTTTTGAAATCGATTTTGATAGCGCTGACGCGGATCTGTATGTAAAGTTGTGTACTTTTTTTGAATTCTACGAAGTGGATAGCAATCAAATTTTTTTTTTTTTTTTTTATTATAATAATAATTTATTGAATATTTATTTATATTTATTTATATTTTTTTTTATTTATATATTTATATTAATAAATATATTTAAGTACATCTAAATTTTCTGAAAATTTTCGAACAGTTATAAGAAGCACAAGTTGCATAAACATATTGTGCATTATACTTACCTGATTTTATTATGAAAAATATTATTATAAATTATTATTATAGGTTTGTACTTTTTTACATTTTCCAAGATCAAGATTTAAATAAAAATTAATATCATCTATGCAAATGTAAGATAAAACAATATTAACGTGAATAATAGTTATAATTAAATTATAAACCAGCTTTCAAGCTTCCTGTGGTCTCAACTAAGCGCGTCGATATCTCCTTAAACAATCGATGCGCTTCTGGCCAAAGACAAAAGACCATAAGACCAAAAGTTTCTACTCCAAAAGAAACGAAAATATTAGAATTTGTGACACTTTCATACTTTCGTCTTTTGTTGCTTTTAGCAAAAGAAAGCGGGCTCATATTTCGGCCAACGCGTTAGTATAGCGATACAACGCGCTGTTGTAGCCAGTATATTGGATACGCACCCGAACGGTAAATATATGTAAGTAAATTATTGTAAATAAATTTATAAATTTATAATAATAAATTTATTTTAAGAACGTTCGCTTAAAGTACAACTTATATACTTAACCAAAAAAATAAAATAAAAATCATAATTTTGTCAAAGCGGTAAAAATAAAGAATATTTGTGCAATGACTCGTACGGCGAGACAAAGAGATGGCAGTGGAGTCCGTCAATAAGTCTCGCCTCGGTCAGGGTTGGTAATTGACGGGGGTGAGGAGAATTCGAATTCGTAACCTTAGGGTTGACAAACACAATAATTTAATTTTATCCATTATAAACGAACGCTGTTATAACCCCGTGTTAATTTAGGCAACGAATAATTTTGGGTTTCTGTGATTTAATTTTTTTTATGAAATATGAAGATGTTTGTTTATCAGTAAGTACCCACCAAATTTATTAGCGTATCGTTTTTATTAAATACAAATACAAAAGTTTGATAGACTATCCATTTGCAAAGACAGTCATTGACGTTGGCGAACAGTGCAATAACTTGTAAAAAATCCTTACACAAAACAATTTTAAAGTTCATTTATGTTAAAAATTAAACAGACAATTTCTTGTTTCTCGTCAACCGTTATTATTAAAATTAATTTCTTAAAGACGCCTCGCATTAATCTTCCACCGTCACAAAGGCTAAGGGCACTTCAATTTGCTTTACACAACTATGATTGACTTTGGTTAAAATTTGGGTTTGGATCTTCAAAAGATGTCTATTATCCTAAGCCTACAGCTTAAGTTTTTCCTTTTAATTAACATAGACACATTTATTACAGATAGTTCTTTTTTATATTCTCAATTTATTTAACGAAAGGTTAATGCGAAGTTTAAAATTTCATGCAACTGTAGTTAGACAGCCCTACAGGCTACAACACGGGCAGTTATACAGCTCCTTCCCCTAAAACATTGTCATCTGAATTTGTGCCCGAAGTAAATAAGAGTCCCGGGGAGTCCTTCGGTCTAATGGCGGCAGATTTATAGATTTTCCCGATGCCCCGCCGAGCCGGGATTAAATTACGCCAGCGTATTGGCCGGGGATATTAGCGCTACCATTTGTTTCGCACTTCGCTTTCAACTCATTAAACGATCACATGGATTTGTAGCATAATTGTAGTCTTCAGGGAAGACACGGATTGCACTTATTGTCAGATATATGTATGCAACTTTATCCAGATCTTAAAAAACAAGATGCTGTTCTGAATCTCATTAACACTGCGTAGAAAATACATATGTCATAAATTATTATCACGTCAGCATAAACGAATTTTCTTTATAAACACTTTTACATAAAATTTTCTATATTTTTAATTTCTCTCGAGTCGTTTTCTTCACTCATGAGGGTCGTGACCAATTTCATGTATGTCTTACAGATGAGGTGGTTTTCTTGGTAATATAATCGCGGTGGGTGTCCTTGTACTTCCGCGTCTGTATTTTAGAGGAGATGTAGGCCTCTCGGTCACATGTTACCGGTACAGGTAACACGCCTGTAGTGTGGTTGAATTTCTTGAGACAAGTCTGTGGAAATTCAACCACACCTCCGTCACGGGAGTCATAAGTGTCGTAACGTGTTATGACTCCCATCCGGCAAGTGGCAGCCCTACCAGATACCGAATACGACAAATTTAAATTATAAATTGCGTTCAGATCGAGGATCGAACCCGATACTTCAGGCTTCGCAGAAGACTTATAAGACCGCTTAGTCACGAGTTTCTCAATATTTTCAATAGTTATTCTGTTATTCTCACATTAGACGAATCCAACAAAACTCACAAGATCATTAAAATCGGTCCAGCCGTTCTTGTGTTATTAATAGTGTAAATAACCCGACTACGTTTTTTTATTACTGAATACATTGACTTTCCCCCAACGTAAAAGGGGGGGTGTAATAAATTTGAAGTAACTGTTTGTCTATTATGTGATAGAAGGATTTTTCATCGGAGCTCCTAAACGAATGGATTGATTGTGATGTTGTTAAGCTAAGGTGATCGAGATGGATCTTAGCTACTATACTTACGAACTACTGTTCAACTATTTAGAAGATATTCTTATTTATAATTAACATATCGGGAAGTTTTATCTTAAATTTCACTTGTGATGATTATTGCATAATATAGACGCAACAAATCACATAGAATATTTTTTTGATCCTACGCAACAGTTTCTGACACATCAGGTAGTAAAATATAAGCTATTATATTATATGCCGCCGCGATCAACATTTTCAAGATTAAAAGCGCACCTGAACCAAAAAGAATCCAAAGACGTACCTATCATCTAAAGTAAGTACCGTTAAGCGGTGCTTAAAAACAAAAATATCTAGTCTGTAATCTCGAGCATTTTAATAACAGTTTTCTTCTGTTTTGTCCCCTCGCTCGCAACCCTTCTGGGGGTAACACCCCCACCTGATTTTTAAAATCGCAGACGGGTTAAATCGTGACATTACGCTGAATTTAACTATGATTTTTTACTTTTTATTATTTTTAAGTAGCGTATATTAGGGTTGGTATTTGCTTGATGTATTATATTGGCTTTACTAATTAATATTTACTATGTATTAGGACAAAAAAGTGTTGAATACATCAACATCATCACTGTACAGTGAATATTTCGCAAACAATCCGACAGATTAAGTTTATATCTGATTTAAGTACCTACTTTTAAGTAAATTGAACTTTTTATATTATAGAGAATAATGTATTTAAATAGATACTTATGCAGTTACTTTTTTATTTCAAAATACATAATGAATAACATTATTTATTTAAGACCAAAACAACACCATCTATTTCGTGACTTAATCTCAGTAGGTACTGTTATTTGTTATACTTTAATTCTTTTAAACTCATATCGTAAAAACGTCACCATGAACCCATAAAAGTTACGCATTCGAAGTCTAGACAAAGCTCGTATATTAGCCCCGTATATTTTATAAAAGTACTTGTTCTAACACCCCTGTTAGGCTTTTTGCATCGGCCGCCCCTTGAAGAGACAAACACTCGTATCCCTTCAGACGCCACAGTCGTCTAATTTACATTTCCACAACTATATTTATCAAGAGCTACATTTGAGGGAGCCTTGTGATCATATCTCTTTGATATGAAAAGTATGTAATATTTTTATTCGATTTTTAAATTATTTTTAACCGACCTTCAAAAAAACCAAAAAGGAGGTTATCAATTCGACGTGTATTTTTTTTTTTTTTTTTTTTTGGCGATGTTCCGCTCGTACGTCGCCATTTGTAGACCGATTTGGATGAGTGAGGTGTCAAACGATAGGGTAACTCGTCGAAGTAGTCCCATTTTTTTTTAGAATTTTTACGATTAATAGTTTTCAGCATATTGAAAGAATAGTTTCACAATCGGACGAGAAATCGCTGAATTCCGCGCGACCATGTCGTGCTTATTTGCTTATAACTCTATGATTTATGAATCCTTATCGATGAATTAGATGTTATTCGATTTAGTATTAAATTTGCAACAAAAAAAATAAGAATCAAAATAATTTATTTATAGTTTTAGAGATATTGAGGTTATAAAATAAAAAAATTGAAAAATCTTCAATTAGTTCGCTTTAGCAATAGAGATGTCCATGTTATATTAAATATATACTAATTATAATAAATTAATTTAATTAAAACTCATATTGTCAAGCTTTTGACGAAATTTTATGAAAATCTAAGCCATATATTTGATGTTATGGAGCAAAACTTGTCAACAGAGAAAAACATGTCATACGTTATTGTTTACGCGTCCAGTTTAGATCTCTATAGCTCGATGTAATATCAGTTTATATCGATGACTTATATACCATTTTATAAAACATTAAAAGGGTCATATATGATAGTAAAATCAATAAGGTAGAAGAAATACTTCTAGAGATAGAGAGAATATAGTAACTGAGTTCCTACGGGAAATCACAATGTGCGTTCACTTGCTTACTATAAAACACCATGAAAACTTAGTTTATATGAACGATATTACTTAAATTTTTAGTATTAAACGATTCAGTTTTGCGTTTTCTTATTTTCATTAATTTGAAAATATTAAATTAAATTAATTAAATTAGTTTTTAGTGTATAAAGTAAGCGTAAAGTCAGAGCGTCCATGTTGGTTTCGTTTTGATGGTATGATAACCACCTACCTATACGGTTTAGAAGAGCCACTCAAAAGTATAAAATAAATTAATTTTAAACAAAAAAATAAAACCGACCTCAAAACGCACTGAAAAGTAAAAAATAAATTTTGTATTATAAATGAACTTACTATAAATAAAAGACGTAAATAGTGTTGATAAATAAAATTCATCTAAAATTCTACAAGGGCATAAAACTTTCATGTTGCTTTTTGAAAGGCGGTGCCAAATATTGAATGAATATTCCTGGACTTTAATAAAAAAATTAATTGAATGGCTTGGCGCCGCGTTTCAAAGAGCAACATGACAGTTTTATGCCCTTGTAGAATTTTAGATGAATTTTATTTATAAACACTATTTACGTCTTATTTATAGTAAGTTCATTTATAATACAAAATTTATTTTTTACTTTTCAGTGCGTTTTGAGGTCGGTTTTATTTTTTTGTTTAAAATTAATTTATTTGAACTTCAACTCTGGCAGATGAAAAGACAGACGTATTAAACTGCAATCATGTTTAAATATCCCGAAAATTTTATGGCTGACTTAAAAATCTGTTCCCAAAGAACCATTAATCAAAAGAGATCTCAAACCTCTTGTTGCTATTACGTACAGATGCATTAATCATTTACAATTACGTTAAACGAGCGAAGACTCTGACGGGATAGACTGTGGCCGCATTGTGAATAGTACTCAACTGACAGTGGACAAATAACAAAACTAGGTTAATCTTTTGCCTCCCGGAACGTCGGGGTTTGAGTTTCACCCCTCGCGTCTCTCTTTCATGGCCATTAAATCTGAAAGGGAGAGAAAATCACGCCTACTTCGAAAGAGCTTTTACATGGAGTATACCTCAGCATATTGAATCCGTATTTCTCGGTAATAGAGCAGATATTCAATCGCTCGCAACTGTTTCACCTCAGGAATCCGAAAAAATTTCAGTGAGCTGTAAAAATCTGAACTCTGCTTCGTTACCGATTGAAGTCTTTTTTGGATGTTTTTATCCGGGTCTGTGTATTATTCATATATTTGCTCTATCACGTCTGTGTCGGGAGATGAAAATGCCATGAAAACTTTGTCTTTGTTTCGTTTATGATATGGAATTCAAAACTTTCAATATTTCACACACATACTTTATAAACTAAGTTCAAGTGTTTACTAACTAAAATAAACTGTAAATTTAATAGGAACTACTTAACTACACACTAACAACTTTTTGAAAGAGTAGGAGATAGTTAATTCCCATTTAATAAAGATCTGCGTAAATTCAGTTCTGTTAAATACATAAAAAAATAAAGTAGATTTTTAGGTTCGTTTGTTAAAACAATTCATAAATATCTATTTATTAATTGTTTAAATTTGATTTACATTTGTAAATATTGAAGATGTAAAATAGGAACTGATATGAACTGCAAAATCATGATTTAAAATAAGTTTTCCAAATTTTCAAAAGAGTAGCAAACTACAAAAGCTATCTTCAAACATTTGCGCGTATAACATTGGGATATGATAATAGCATTAACATTTAATACTTTGATTGCTTTAAAAAGAAAAGTCCGAACCGATTTCGGTCTGTCTAGACCGTTTAAATTACAAACGATACAGAAATAATAAAAAGGTAACATTCCACGATATTGAGGTGTATTGAAATATTATAATACAGTTAACCTATAATTTGATTAAAGCGAAAAAGAAGGATGATGGATCATCAGATTGGGGTCGGTAATGATCCAGACTAATTTTTTTTTGTTTTACGTTAGGTCGAAACGAGATTTGAGAATCATTGAGTGTTTTGTTATATTTAACATTTTTACTATTGGTGGCGTGTAAGGTTGAATTCGAATTTAATTGTTTATTTACATTATCAGAATAATTATATAAAAAAGTGGTAAATTGCGAGTCTATAAAAGTCATTTTAAATAAATATGGTTTTACGTTTATAAGTAAAGAATGTTCACTAAACATGTTTATAAAAAACTTGACAAATTGTACAACTAAAAACCATACTGGGAAAAACCACAATAACAATAACATTTGTTCAGTAGATGTCAAATTTATGTAGTGAGACGTGTCGAAGGACTTTTTTTATAATAGGGGTACAGTACTCATAAAAGATATTAAAAGGTTATTTATCATATTGCTTAGCTAATTCTCGTGACTTCGTTTCAACCGATTGAGAATAAATAAGATAGTCTAAAATAAAATAATTATATTTTAAGGTCTCAGATGGTCAAAATTATTGATTCAGCGGCATTATAAAATATAAGGTAGAAACCGTAACAAACTTAATTTCACATTCATAATATTAATATAAAAATAATATTTTCTGAATGGTAGGTACACTAACATTGATATATCTGCAGTTTGCATCATGATTTCAGCTAAAAACGGGAAAACCCCGGCTTGGCACCGGATTATGCTCTGCATTGAATGAGAACTACGGAAAATTTTTAAGACGATAACTTGGCATGTTATAACGACAAATAATTCCAAGAGATCACGTTTTTACAGTGATTATTTGTAGCGTTTTCGTGTATTTAATAGATAATGTTTTGGCTCGATTAATATATTTTTACTGCAGTTTTCTCTTATCTCCATAAGTCACACAAAACATTTACAAATCAGATTAGCCATTTTCAAGACATCATTCATAGTAATCTTAACATATTCAAATATATAGATGTGTTCCATAGTTTTCCTTTGAGAGTAGCAATATACTTCACAGATGTAATAGGAGTTGGAAATGTATTTACATATATCAAGTACGATTCACTAATGACTAACACAAAGGATCTTAAGACGGGCCGCGCCAAATTGCGCGGGCGCCGCATATCTATCATATCGTTAACTCGAAATAATTTAATTTTCCATGTAATTGATGTTTGTAAGTTTAGACATATGCACATAGGGTATCCATGCGATATCATTGCTGGAGTAAAAGCAATTTTGAACGGAGACTGTTGGCAGGCAGCCAGGAGAAATAAGCTCTGTACACTCGGATAACACCAATATATGTACATATTTTTATGTCTTGCACGTATAAATCATAATATGTACACATGTTTAATGTGACCTCTTGTCTTTGGTAAAATTGTTGTTTTAGAGTTGAAACAAGATCATCTAGTCGACTTGCATTGTGAACCTAAGGTAAGTCACGCATTACCCCAATACTTTCCTTGAATTTTGATAATGATTGAAACAACCATGTTATCTGTGTACCTCGATTATATGTGGAGGAAGTACTACTTATTGAAAGAACATGCAAGCGAATAAATAAACAGACGGCTAAAAACATTTTTTTTTCAGTCATATTTCAGGGGGGGGGGAGGGAAAAATCTTAACTATCCCCATCCTCTTTATACATGCTTGGTGGTAGGGCAGACTCATTTCTGCTACAGTTTTTCTGAGATTTGCTGTATAAGCAAGAAGTTTCTCGGCTTTCGGAGCGTTTCAAGTTACATTTCATACGAAAGGCGTTCATAGGTTAGTATCAACATCTAGGCTAAAAAAAAAATGATACAACAAAACTCATCATATCTGCTTGGTATCTCGTGTCCTTAATAGCCGGTCTCATATTAAAAATTATGTGAAGTTACTGTACATTACAGCCAAGCAAACCAGTTATCATATCTTACATGTATTTAATCTCTAGTGCCAACAGATGTACGATAATAGCTGATTTGCTAAGCGACAACTGTAGTGCTTAAAAGTTATGTTAACTTTAATCTAGGAGGAACATTACTTGAGAGAGATGTGTCTGGCCAAATGCCAGTGATCTTCGCTTACATTTTATGCATTTCACACATGAACCAGAACAAAGACACCTAATTTATTTATTGATCTTAAATAATTAAAATAACAAAAAAAATCTCCAGCTACAATCTCCGTAATTCTCTTATGTTTTCTTTATAAAAGGTGTGTTTGTAGTAAATTCCATGATGATTTCTAGAAGAATTTAATTGTGAAAGTGTAACAAAAAACGAATTTACATTCTGATTTATTTATTTGGTGCGCATTAAGATTATTTATATATTATAGACATTGTAAATAGTAATAATAATATATAAAGTTATTTATGAAATAGCCTTATAGGCTTGAAAAGCGTAGGAAAATTTCTATTCACTTTAGTCATTTGTTACTAGTCATCTCAACAAGTAATTAAATTAACTAGTGGTCGCCCATTGGTAGAAATTCGACCACAATTCAAAAGTAAGTCAGGTATGTATGTGTGTGTATGTTGTGTGTAATTCAAGTAGTAGTGTGTAATGTTTATTTTAGTTAATGTAATTTTATATAAAAAAAAAGCTTTATGTACTTCTTCTCAATTTCACGATCACCCGTTCGCGCAATTTTCGTAAAAAGGGGTACAAAGTTTTTGCTTCACGTATTAATATTATGATGATTTTCAATATATTTTTTACTTTTTGACAACTTCCATTACCGCGCAGTGGCCGTGGCTTTTTGACAAGTGACATTAGTGTATAAGTGTGGCCTGAACAACAGTAAATTTATATAGAAATGACATAAGGTGTCACTATGTTGATACGACATTTTTATAAATTTCGCTACACAACTACCACAATACTTGGATAGTAGCAGATAGAGTCGATAAAGCAACTTTTCGTATGGAAGATGACATATAGTACCGCACATATATAGCAATACCTTATGTCACTTCCATATAAATTTATTTTGCGTCAGACGACACCCCAGGCCTATGTAAGTTTGCGATACTGCTAGAGACGGTGTAACGATTTTCATACTCTACGCACGCTACGCTATTGAATAGTGTACCAGACTCAGCGTTGACTCAGGTCTTCTGGGGTTTAGTTAATAATAGTGTTCTCGTTGAAAATCTTAATAAAAATCTGTTATTTATTCATATGCGTAGTTGTATAACTGCGCATGGAAAGTAATTTATGTACCTAATGTACGCAGCGGGAGTAGAGTTTTGGGTGCAACAGCGGCAAAATCAATTTGAAAACGGAGTATTGGCGAGTGGCCAGCGTCCACAAACGGGCAGCCGCAAACCTGAATATTATAATACAATACTCGATCATCAATCACGTTATATTTACTCCTTCTCGCAATAACATCGATGTGCAGTTTGTATAAAATCAACAATTTTACACAATTTTCGTTTCAATTTCATATCTTTCATACAGAAAGATATATAATATTATATTTGCTTTTAAATTATATACTCAAAAACTATTAAATAAATTATTTCACCTTGCACTTAAATGCACATAACTTTGAATTAAATGCACGCGCTCTTTGATTATTATTTATTTTTCCAACTAAGCACCATTAAAAATTAACATACGAAATTCTTTTTCAAAGATTCAAGAAATGCGAGTGATCGGCATGAATGTATTTGCCAGGAGGCATGTCTGTCATTTTGTAAATATCTTTGGTGAGATATGCGTGTTTAAGGCTTCTGAGGAAGCCGACGGCAATGAATAAAAAATTACAATAGTTTATCATACAATCGTTATTTGCAATTTAATGCTAATTTTATATGGGAAATTCTATGGTTTTATAGGTTTTTTATCGAATATCCGGTAATTCTTTCGCGCCGGTAGCGCTGCAATACACAAACTTCTTAATATCAACCTGCGTAGTTCGATGCCTTTCCAGCGCTGGTAACATAAGAAAAAACAGAACACAGAAAAAAAAAGAAAATCATAAATTTCATGAAATTATTTTATCATAAATTTAAAGGTTTCTTAAAGAGTCTACCGCCTCCGTGGCTGCGCGTCGCTATTACGTAAACCACTCATAAGTATCCTGGATTCAAATCCTGGGAAAAAATTGTTAAGGTAGGTACAGGAGACTGATCACCTTGGCTGTAAAGGAAACTATCAGTGAAACAGACGAAGAAATGTGTCAACCCCAAAGGGGATTTTAAATTAATAGAATCTAGGCAGGAAAAGCAGGAAGCGCTTCTGTGTAATGTATGTATGAAGAAATATAGAACAAAAATCCATCCATCCAAATAAACTTTTAAAAACTTTACAAGTGATAATAAATATTGACTTTCGATAAAAGTTCTTCAGTAAATCGTTGATTCTAGAGACATGAAACTCATCCAAATCTAATTTGAATATTAGAATCAGATGCATTCCGAATATTAAAGTGTCATGTATTCAAAGAACGAAAATGTTTAACTTACCTCCATCTAATCGTTACAAGTTGGGGTTGCTATCCTCCGCACTCTACAGACAGGCAATGTTCTAATAAAAGCTATTTTATAAAACTGCGCCCGATCTAGACTGTAGTATATGGTACTCATTTCTTTACTTGTAGTTGGTTATTCGATTAGTATTAAAGTTCAGAGGTTTTATCTTTGTTTATATTAACAATTACAATTGAAATTTAAAAGCGTGATTCTTGGGTAGATGATTTTTGAAAGCTAAATAATTATTCTGAGGTGTTGCAATATTTACCAATAAGTTTAATTATAAATATTGCAACTTTATCAAGACGATGAATATCATTTATTTATAGGTGAACAGCCTTCTGTGCCCACTCATCCGAAACTTTCATTAGTCCCCCCGGGATTTGAACTCAGGACCTCCGGCGCAACACGCAGACGCATAAACAACTTAGCCACGGAGGCGGTAAGTACATATGTACTTATATATTGGTATATATATAGTATATCAAAATAAATAATGTGAAAAAGATTTTTCAACCGCTATTTGTCGATACTTTACAAACATTATAAATTCGATATTCAGAGCGAGAACATCGATTATAATCGTTCCGGTACTTTACGACTTTATTTCTGGCCGGCATGTTTTCTTTGACTGCGTCAGTTAGCTTGGGACTGAACGTTCGCTGTATCGGATAAATATTAATAAAGCTGCCGGCCTCGTTTCTGAGAAGTTGGGAGGATCTTATTTTAACCGCAATAGCACCTATAATTAGCAACATCCAAATTACTCGTGGCGTAGGTATGACTTGCGCCAGTTTGGTGTTACGTATTGAATGTTCGAATCACATCTAATATTATAACTAATCGATCTTTAAACGACCTTCCGGCGGTGACTTTTTGACTTTGACGGGTTGCTAAAATATCCTGATCAGAAATGACAGACCGCTAAATTCTTTGAAGTTTATCGACGCAAAGCAACAGGCAAATAATGGCGCAGGTGTGTCGACTACAAAAGATTTATTTTATCCTCCACTTATCAAAAGTGATCAAACTAAAACAAAAGAATGAGTCAAGAAAGCCAACGACCGGTGTACCAGGGTGATCTTTCGAAATTCCCGAATAATTGTCGACGTGTAAGGTGACGCCGAAAATAACCCACTGGATGACTCGTCTTTAAATTAATTTTATTCTTATATTGATGAATTCAAGCTTATTGCTTTCGTATAGGGTAAAGCGGTCTCGAGCGTTTGGATCTAGGCCAAAGATCTTTGTAAATTGTCAGGATAATTTCGCGTTGGTTTTCATTTCACGAGATTACTAACTAAAAAGAGTCCTGTTTCACTATAAATAAATAAAAACTGCATCAATAAGGTAATAAAGTGTTCTACTTTGGATTCTAGTATCGTAGTTGGTATAAGTGAGACCACCGCACGAGTCGGCCGTTGGGAAGCGATGCAAAGCGGCGACTGACCGTGGGAAAGCTACCGTATACGGTATGTTCATACTTCATAGCAGAGACACAATAATATATTGTACTAGCGGAACTGACCTTTTTGATCTAATTAATTAGAACAAGAACTGTATATGCAAATATATATCTTACAGGACTTAATATATGTGTAGGTAAAAACGTCCAAATCAAATTTATATTTACTATACTTATTATGGTTACTAAGCAAGTAATTATATTATAATCCGATCCGTATTTATGAATGCATATAATTCATTTAATCAAATAAAAGTAATAAAAATGACGCTAAAATTATACAAAAAATTATTTAATTTGGCGTTCCTCGTTTGCTCAATATGTTAACCAAAATATTATACGTGATCCTTCACTAACGTGCATTAATTTTTTTTTTTCAATTAAGTCAAGTAGACAATGTTCATTTCAGTGGATACTCATTAGGATAATTATATTGGCGATTTACTGCGTGTTTATGCCCACAATGCCACTTATCTTAGTGTGCCCGAATCGAGGTTACACACAAACAAATCCTACTAGTAAACTCGGTTCGCGTGGTAACAACGTTCACGTAGTTACAGTATAACCTGACTAGGGAAATTCGACCTGCAGAAAAGCATCTCTTTTTCCCTATCGACTCCGGTTTCCCAAGCGGAGCAGGCAGAGGAGCGGTTCAAGCTATACTGGCCGTTGAATCGTGCGGCAGACGTCATCCGCACACAAGCGCATCTCACTCACACAACATCAAATGACCGTGGCATTCCAT
This sequence comes from Aporia crataegi, assembly GCA_912999735.1. Taxonomy (NCBI): domain Eukaryota; kingdom Metazoa; phylum Arthropoda; class Insecta; order Lepidoptera; family Pieridae; genus Aporia; species Aporia crataegi. The sequence continues at coordinate 4,580,102 of OU538742.1, forward strand.
CAGCATCCACACTTACATGCACACAGCGCACCTTATTAAAACGAGACGCGAATCGACGAGTTATCGGGCAATTAGTCGTGGTCGGCGTCAAACGGTGAGGTGATCCGGATTCTTGTTCACCTTACACTGTCCCTTATCTTATCTGTTTAAATTGTTAACGTATTTTGAACGCTACGAAATACAGAGGTCGCATAATGAATCTGTAATTACCTTCAGCTTTAATTGAGGTAGTTAATTACGATTATCTGTATGCTTTTTTAGTGTCATTAAAGTTTAAAAATTGAAGCGAAGGGGTTAGTTTATTGTATTAATTTTCATGATCGTAAGTGTTAATGGCTTAATAAAAATGTAAAGTGGTAATGTAAATCGTGTAGACGTAAACGGTCGTGGGTTGACGCGAAACGTGTGTGTTGGTAAGGATAAATGATGCCGGCACGCGCGCCGTTTGCACTGCGCAAGTTCGCTTGATAACAACAGCCTCTCAAATTATTCGCATGTTGTCAACTTATGAATTATTATTCTGTTAACAACGATCCGATTAAAATAAAACATTACGTGTCGCTGTTAATTACAACTCAGTTCATTTTCACTTAATTGTTCATTACAAAATGCGCATTCATTTCGCTATTTAATATGATAACGGGAAATATTTTACTACCACACCAAATGACAAATTGCTTGTTAATTTTTTGAAACCGGTTTTTGTTTTATAAAGAACATAAACGCCTCTAGTTAAACAAACATGCAATGAATAGCTAATTGGCTCATATCCGGATCTCAACAGGTTTGAACATACGAATTAACGCGATTAAATCACTTCGGATCACTATCGCTTGAACCGCGTTAAAGTGTTAACTTCTAACAGCTTGTCATACCGTATTATGATTGTTGATATTATAAGAAGATAAAAAGATAAACTATGTGCCGCTGGCTTAACGTTTACACCGTGAAAATAAACATGGCGTGGCTAAATTTATACGGAGGGAGCATTTTGTAATTATAGAGATAAATCTATTAAGGCGTATTGCGAGAGGTTTTGCTAAATACACCTATCAAGACCCAATCAGATGAGTTAATTATGTACTCTTATAACTTTTTTATACCTTATCAGTTATTCTATTATATGGCTTGATCAAAGTTATTCTTAAAATAATTTGAGTCAATTGTAACGTTTGATCAAAGGATATCTACATTTGAGAGTTGATATTTGTTTCTATCTCACGGTGATACTCCGAAAAATCACAATACAAAAATTATAAAATTTACATAATATTTTAATCTGTGACAAATAATAGGTATACTGTTTTTTAAATTGGGGCAAACACCTGATGTTAAGTAATGACTGTCCCACCCAGAATGCCAAAACAATGGTTCGCTGGCGGCATAAACTAATCTTGAAGGTCGTCTCCGAATGTTAGTTATTAATAAATAAGTAAACGTTAATTTATATACAACAGTAGATGTTTAAGTCGAAACCAGCGCTAGTTATACAAAATTTATAATATTTGATAACGCCCAATTTTATTTACAATTTTATTGGACCACCTGCTGCTTAACAGACTTGTCCTAATCTATGAGACTATTTAATTTGTACAATATGCCAAGAAACCGTCGCAATAAATTATATTCGAATAACAAATGTCTTTATTTAATAGCAATAAATTAATTTATCATTCCAGCGCGTAGATAGGTACATTGTAACTGTTGTTGGTTGGTGGCAAAGGTGAATAGCTGTTTATTTAGTGTTATTGACTTAATATTCGTTAATTGCCTATAAAATCTAAGTCACCAAGTGCTATTTATTTCTTCTGTTGTTCTTCTAAATAGTCATATATTGACCACAAGCCATCTTTGGCCTGGAGTCTTTTAAATTTTCTTTTTAACCTAAATTTATCAAAAGCGGTTCTGTGGTTTAAGCGTGAGAGTAAGAAAGAACATACTTATATTTGCATTTAAGTATATTCTGAGAATTCGTCTCATAGTTCTTTTTTCCATGTTAATTTTACTTAATATTATTTTTAAATTATATGATCTATTCTTAATTATAACTAGAAAATTTAAACCTAGATTTATGATCCACACAGATAAGTAAGAACAGTGCATTCTGAATCTGGAATCTTCGGGCGCGGAGTGCGGAGTGTAAGATAGAACATCGCTCGTAAACTCAGTGTAGAGACACAAACACAAATGATACCATAGACAAGTAAGTAATAGACAGCACAAGAAAAGAGGTTTTCATGTTTTAAAGGTTCATGACATAACCGTACCTAACGATGATTAACAATTTTTATAGATACATGTGTATTCTGCATCTTTTTGTTGGTGTCTTTTAGATTGTATACTACAGAAAAGAAAAACCTTTCAAATCAAAATAAATTACTTTCATATTTTTCGAACCCAAGAAATTTGAGTCATAAATAAGTTATCACTTGACAAATAAAATAATAAAGTCGGGTGTTTTCTTTAAAACACTCTAATTTCTATGGTTTTCTAGCTCTGTCTCGCTGAAGGTAGGCAGTTAGGTTTGTCCGGTTTGCAGTAGGCAAGATCCTAACTTATGTAGAGAGCTACTTTCAGTTGCCTGCATACCAATCTTTGCATACAAACAACAATACATATAAACTAACCTTTCTTGACTTCGCTTATTTACCAAAACTCTTTAGGCGGCCCCTCGTACCTACCTCCAACCAAACACGACTTATCGGAAAACAATTCGGAACCCGCATCAAAGTTCGTGCAAAATATTCGTTCGCTACAAATTTACTAATACCCAAAATAAAACTTAATTTATTATTTTTCTATTGCTGTTATAAGTAGCTTTGTATAATCCATGAAGATAAACATGTTCACATTTCAATGGAATCAGAAATATTTCTCCTCAACATTATATTATAAAGTATTTTGATCAACTTCTACTGCGGAGTTTAGTAACATAGCAGCCAATAGTATTAATAAAAGTAACTTTTAATTGTGTTAAAGGTCAAGGAAATATAAAACTGCAACATCTTTATATTATTTACCGCTTAACTGTAAATAACTAATAAAACCTTCAACCGTCAAATGTTCCCATATCTCATGATATCTAGATTAGTCATGACTCATACACTGTCATTGGTGGCCCCATTGATATTCTGTGAGCGCCGAACGGAATGGCCTTATATTAACGTTGGTCACACCCACGCACCCAGATAAATTTCCTCGTTGTTTCTACATCTCTTATAAACATCCAAACACTTTATACACAGTAGGCTCACGGTTAGTTCAGGCTTGGCGCAAGCTACCAGCGATTGAATAAAATTTTGTCCTCTCGCAAGCAGTTTCTCGTTTATATACTTTTTATATACTAGTCATATCTGAGAAATACAATAATATGTATTTAAGCATACGCAAGGACGATTTATTTTCCGGTACGAACCAATGGCTCTATATTTTTTAACTACTGGTCGCGTTAAGAATCAATAAACCAGTCTGAAACAATTTAGCTTTGTTCAATGAATTTATTTCGAATTGAATTTGAAAGAACATAACGCTTTTTTAGGAAATTACACCATAATATTCATACTAAAAATATTATTCATGTTGCTCTGTCAAGGAAAATTGTGCCATAATTAATCTTATGAACCAAAAACTGAAAGAAGAATGTAACATTTTTCTATGTAATATTCAATGTGGAGCTATCTGTAAATTATAGGAATGGCGAGATGTATTAACCAAGTCAGTTTTGACGTAATTAAAGATAGTTTTAAACAATAAGCAATAATATGCACTCCAGTGCAACAAAGTGTGTAAAAATAAGCATTAAAAAATCATATACATAAAAAAGTGGCGAAAATCAACTAATATACTATAGTCAGTGGTCCCGCTTAAACTTATACTTTGTACAGCAAGCTAGACATGCGTATAGCACTATGCAGGCCGCAGTCAATGAACCGGCAGAGGTCAGGTGAAATTATCTCGTATGGACTGCCTAACACGACATCTGACTCACAATGCCCGGATACTGATTTATCTCCAGTTTTATACTTAAATATTTGAGGCTGCACTCATTTGGACCTTTGATTTCCTTAGAGATAAACCTTTTAAAGTACAGATCACAAAACTTAAACGCTCAAGATATTTTCTCTTATACGAATAGTGTATATTGTCAAACTTAACAATAGACATTACTTATACACCTAATGTAATTGTCAAACTTTACAATAGATATTACACGTCTAATATAAATGAGTATAAAATATATTTACCCAATTAAATATAATATAAATGTTTATGCATATTATTAGATTATAAGCCTATATTCTCTTCCTCTGTATCAAAATTCGTTCATAACAATTTGCTCGACATTTATACGCTGACAATGCATTAATTATTTTCATGTAATAAACGCTGTTACATTACTAAGGTGTAGTTATATATGTATGCATTATATGACAGATAAAAGGTTCAATATAATCTGAGGGTCTTCCAGGGGTCGGTCAGGCTGCGAGTGCACACGACATCTAGTCCCTTATCTCAAATCTTTAGGCGCGTTCGAAATCGTTATACGAACGAATCGTTATCAATACGAACTTAATGCGAGATTTTTGTCATATTCCGAAATAACTGTTGTAATACAATGTCTATAAAGTAACATTTAAATCTAATAGACAATAAAAATAAATAGATAATTTACAGCTAGCTCCACATTGAATATTTCATTCTTTTTTCAGTTTTTTGTTCATAAGATTAATTATGGCACAATTTTCCTTGACAGAGCAACATGAATAATATTTTTAGTATGAATATTATGGTGTAATTTCCTAAAAAAGCGTTATGTTTATAAGTTGCGGCTTTAGTTTTTCTCTCATTTCCATAAGTATTTTAACTTACCTATATCTATATCGCATATTTTTTTATTTATCCGATCGTGGACGTATACAACCTAGTGATAAGAACTAAAACACTCTACGCTTTAATTTATCAGATGCCAGAACTACAGAGTTGCCCCTAAATAAAACTAACAATTGAAATTGTTTACAAATGAATGGTTTGTACTAAACCCAGATTTAAAAAATATAGGATACCGAAGACACATTACACAACTGTATTTCTCTCGTTATTCTAAAGAGCTTTCACTTTACATAACAATTATATGCCGCTCGTTGCGTTGACGAAATCAGTGCATCATTTTATGTAACTACTTGGGTAAGCATCGATGATGAAACCACACTTGTATTGTTTGACACTTCCGTATATTTTAACATCTATTGGAATTTAATTATTAAAAATGTTGAAAGCCACCATAGACGTATTAGCAAATGCCCAAAACCTATACATTTTAATATTTATGATAGTATTTATGGCTAGTAGCTTTTATTAGGCAACTAATGACTAGACACCTTAAAGTTCTATAAACAAATTAAGAATAAGATTATCATAAGGCCCAAAATACTAGCTGCATTATCGTTACATAACATTTTGAAAAACTACGTGCGTCTACATTTCGACGGGCTTTCGGATCAAAATTATATTCAATTAAAGAATAGTTTCTGACGAATCTACCAAATGCTTGGATTACTCCTAATTGTGAATTATAAGGGCAAATATGAGGATCGTGTATTTAAGATCTTTAAAATTATGGGAATGGAACAGCTTTTGAAATAAAAAACACCAACAAAATTATACTGGAATGCATTTGACAATAAAATTTTAATCCCTGTAAAAAGCATAACACTGTCGCTGAATGAATGAAAAAAGTTTTCATTTGAAATAATCAAGGCACAGTGCGATGATGCAGTAGAGTTCACGAATAAAAAAGATACAGTGCTAACCGAAATGTATAAAAATAAACGGCAAAGGTTTCACTGATGACGAGTGGCTAGGGAGGTGACTCGGAGTTATTTCTCTAGCGATTCAATACAATATACATAGTGCTCTATTTGTGACGGAAGCAGATAAAGTCATAAAAACTACCAAAAAATAGCAAAAAGAAGAACACTTTCAAGCTATTATTAGAGTTATTAGATTAGTCCGTTTAGTCAAAAATCTTAAAGTCAAATCAGTAAAAAAAATGCAAAAGCCATAAAATATAATATTGAAAAATTGCTGTTTTTTCTATCACTTAATTAAGCTAAATATCTGTTGAATATTAAAACAACACCGTTAATAAACCGCATCTTTATTGTTTATTTTTTGTCCCCGCACTTGACATAATTTAATCACTCACATACCTTTGTTACTCTTAATAACAAACAATAAAAGCGAACCAACGATTACCAGTCGGCTAATTGCTATTGTATTCATAATTTATCGATACCTACATTTATTATCGCAGTCATGATAGTCATTTATCATCAAAGTGCACTTTATAATTACAAATTATTAGCGCTTCATGATGATGACTTTATGTTCTAAATATTTTGTATCTTTTTAAACATCTGGGAGTCCGTTTCTACACAGGGAAATGGTAGTAAACTGGGAGCCGAGCCATTAAATCTATGCCCTCTTTGGCCATACATGGATTAAGAGAAAGCGAAAAAAAAATTTAAAAAATTAAAAGTCAAAAAATTAATAATAATCAATTATTCATCAGTCACTACAATGCACTCAAATATAGATATAGATTTCTAGATTAAAATTGGGTGTTTGGTATAAATTAACTAGCTGACCCGGCAAACGTTGTTTTGCCATATTAATTTTTGGGGTGGGCTACCCTTATCACTTAGGGGTATTAAAAATAGATAGTATTCGATTCTAAGATCTACTGAATATGCATATAAAATTTGGTGAAAATCAGTAAAGCCGTTTCGGAGGAGTAAGGTAACTAATATTGTGACACGAGAATTTTATATAAGATTAATTTTTATTCGCGTTAATTAAACTAATAATACTTCCAATAAATTATTATATTATAAGTAATATAGGTACCATTTACTATATAATATAATTAAATAATTTTTTCAGTTGTTTTTTCGACAACTCGCTGAAAGTCTTCACTACCGTTATGTCTTAGGTAGGCAATATTTTGAATTTCCAAACAAAAATTCAAGTGAGACATATTAACAAACTCTTTTACATTCCATTAATAACCAATAGAAGCTTCTAACAATACAGCACAGCTTACTATGGAAAATAAAAATATATTTCATATCTGTAACAATGACTCAATCCACGTAAACTATTTTTTAGAACAGTAAATAAAATTTTAAGGCTTGAAGTTATAAAAAGTAAAAAAAACAAATAGTGGAATGTTATCATATAACTTATGCTTCGATCATATTTCTTACACCAGCATTTGTACTCGTTCTGATTTAATAATTAACTCAACAGCGAGTGGCAAGTCAATCAATTGGACTCAGTGTCAACTTCACGCATTTCATACATTTATTATAGTTTTTCACGAATAACTTTATACTACATTGATAAATATATAAAAGTATGTATGTTTGTGTAGCAAATACGTCTAGATGTGACGTACTTTTTAAGGGATCGTTCAGCATTCTAATATACCTATTTCATATTTAATGAAGACTCGCGCCTACACTCTTAAGAATTAACTTTTTAATATACACAAAATATTTACTTTTTTCTTGAAATTCTATTTGCTGAATAATGTACGGCCACGTATGGCTTAGTTATATTTAAGTTTAAGTTACTGTAAAGTTTTCTCTAAAAGCCGTTTCCACACATTTTCCCATGTAATACCAAAGTATAAAATTCTATTTATGATTATGAGAATCAACTTAAATGTTTATGCAAGTTACGAAGTATAATGCATATCTATTGAATATATATATTTTGACGTCAATGATTTTTTTATAGTTTTATTCTAAAAGATATTAATTTACGGCTTAAATATTCACCAAAGCACGGAAAAATAAAGCGTTGTTTCCCTTCACTAAAGGCGGTTGAATTCGACGCTGTTGCTTTTTCCCATTTACGAGTTTCACGGCGGCCGTTGCCTGAAACTTAAACGTATCCGGAATATAAATGTTTGATAACGGTATCCTACTCACACGTGAACGATCTTGCTATTTGTGTCCCACTCTATCACCAGATAAAAATGTAATGCCCTCTATAGTAAAAATTGATAAATACAAGTCTACGATTTTAAGTCATTCTAAAATGTGATGTATGTAGCTGTAATATAGATTGAAATTCAACACTGTGCCATTTTCTAGTTCCCTTTCGAAATGGAAAGAAGAAAATGTTGCCTTTTTCGAACCGTAGTATTTATAATTCTTTATCCCTGTTAGATGCTTCTAGATTCTAAAGTCAAAAATCTTGTAACAAACACAATTAGATCAAACAATTGCTTACAGAATAATTCTAAAAATAAACTGCTACTGACAGACTAAACTAACGCTCTCGTCTATCTTCTAATACAAATACATGTATGTATGTACATTAACTTATACCGAAGAAATACGAATAATAAACTGTAAACCCAGTACTATGGCTTCGTAGTTCAGCAAGTGAGCATATTTTTCTCTTAGCAATAAACTAAAGGAAGGTAAGATTACATTAATTGTATAATTATCATATACAAACAAAGTACCGAGTAAAAAATTAGTGATAAAATCGAGTTGTATTCACATATAGATCATTGATCAGGAAGCGCAGACGCAGGCGTTCATTAAGTAAGTTATTACGATATTATCTCGGATAAAGAGGCACGCGAGGAACTATAATATAATTGCGAAAGCCTGATCTCGGATCAAAGCTAGTTATCCCTCGGTAGCCATTCCGAAAGTTGGGAGGAAGATCATTGCACTGCGTTTGCAAAAGCGGGAATGTAGGGACATCGTCCTAGACCGGTTTCGTCGTCCACTTTGCAGTCGCATTTACTTGCTGAATGCGATCTGATTTTTGGAATTCGTCATACTTGTGTAATTTAAGTAAGTTTAAGTACCATAATTGTAAATTTATCTACTCATTGCCTGAAAATGGTTAATCAAACAGATGTAATGTATGTACCTTATACTCTAATGTTTGAATATTTGTTAGGATATCTTACTGCTATTTATCTGCTCAAATACTATTATAAAGTATCTAGTTTCTGCGCAATTTCGTTTAAAATTCAGAGGGACACCTTCCAAAAATTAGTTTTTTTAATCGCTATTTTTTCTCTAATTCAATTAACAACAAATTTTTTCCAATTGTGAGTATTTTAAAATGAAGTGAATAACAAAAGTTATTAAGTTTGTGTTTATATTAGTAAATTACCCAATGCATTTGCGAAATGAGATCTCCACTATTGATGATACCACTCGCTTACAAATATAGGTCACAAAATCGGTGTTAATATTTTATGTAATGGAATTTAATTGAAATATAAAATATATTTTATGTTACTATAGCTAAACTTTGTTATGTATAAGTTAAATATATGTATTACATTCAACTTTATCTTTCCAGGTTGGCATAGTGACAAACGCAATTTTCGGAAACGCCAGGATGCACTATAGTCTCTAGCATTTAACACTAATAAGATAGACATATAACAAAAAAATATCATCTAACGTCATCCAATGTATCCCGACTTTTGAGCTGCTATTTTCGCGGCGCGCCAGGACGTACTTACATACATAACAAAAATTGTTTTTCATAGTTTTTCAAATTTTATAATCAAAAAATATTAATTTTAACATTTTTTTTTTTAACATAGTTATAAGAATAATTCATCAAATAAAATATGTAGATATGAAGAAAATTAGTTTTCTTCTTTGTCTAAAATGATGTACGAAGTTTCCGGGGTCACCAATTTTTTTATTTCACTAAATAACGAACATTAATTAATTATTTTACCTTTGTTGTAATATATAAGTGATGTATATTATGAAAGATTCATACAATATTGAAATTCTTAAGATCTAAATCAATTATGACAATGCTATCTTAATTGCACTAAATGAATTATAGATGTTCACGTGCCTTGCAATAGTAATGTTGCTAATTGTACCAACACGTGACACTGCAACGTATTCGTTTGTATTAACAGCTATTCCCGAAAATTAACTTAAATTTTTACAGATGACAAAATTAAACTATATTGAGTATTTCGGAAGATCGTCAGTCATTCGACTTTAAAAAAGGGGAAAAGGTTCTCAATTCGGTTGCGTGGTTTTTTCTTACATTATTTGGTTCATCTTTTTCAAAAGATTTAAAAAAAATTAATATCTATTAATATCTGAAATATGATTTTAAAATTTGCCATTAAAGCCAGATCTTTTGTTTAAAATAATGTTATTGCTTGTACAAAAGTTGTTTACGTAGGTCAATGAAATGTGTGAGAAAAACTAGAAATTGAAACAATACTAATAATTTAACGCTTTCCCTTGTGATTGTTTCTTGGGAAGTATTTTTGATTATTTAAAGATATCTATACGACCTAAATTTATTATGGTCTATGTAGCATATACTTTATTCTCTTCGAAACGAAACATTTTCCCTTAATAATAAATACTTATCTCTCTCGTGTCATCTTCCTCACTCGTGAGGGTCGTGACTCCATGTATGTCTTATTGATGGGGTGGTTTTCTTGAGCATATAATCGCGGTGGGTTCCTTCGTTCTTCTGCGTCTGTATTTTAGAGGTTGTATTTAGGCCTCTCGGTCACAAGTTACCCCGATACAGGCAATCCGCTAGTAGTGTGGTTGAATTTCTTCAAGCAAGCCTGTAGAAATGCAACCACACCTCCGTATCACTGTGTCACCCGTCCGGCAAGTGGCAGCTGTGCCAGAGGCCGAATACAAATACAATTTAAATTATAAATTACGTTTGGAACAAGGATAGACTTATTAGACCGCTTAGCCACGAGGCTTACAATAAATACTAATAAATGTTTATATTTTAGTACTTTAAAATTAAAGAGCTTCTTTAGTATATAGACTTGCATCGATTGTTGTAATAATTAAATGCCTTCTATGCTCTCCAAACCGAAACATCAGCCTCTGTTTAACATATTTGTATGTTATGCAGTATTAAGGCGGCTCTACTCCAAACTTAAAATTGCTTTTGCTTTAAATTGTTGTAAATAAATTTTATTTTTGCCACGCATCACAACTATGTAGAACTAGATTGTCTTTAGAAATATGCCGAACCTAATAAGAGCTTTCAAGAACGATTTTATACCTAAGAAGCCTACTTCTTTCGAGTAGTTCGCCCCGAAAAAAAAAAACTTGAATTGATGATGTAGAACTCAATATTGTGTTATTGAGGTACTATATTGTGTACGCATAAGTGATCCGCCATTTTTTAGGATAATTATCAACATAAGTAATCTTAAAAAGGCTATTAATTATGTAAAAGCTCCGACACATAAAAAGTCAATACTGAGGACACGAAGTTGACCGACGCTCTAATGGCATGCTTTGTAATTAAAATGCTTCATTTGAGTGGCTTATTAGCGAAATGGATACAAAAGCGGTCATAATAAGTTCGTATTAGCTTTTTCATTTACCGATATTATTGGTAACTTCCGATACGAAACGAGGGAACTTTTCTTGTTTCTTAATGAAACATTCCGCATAAAAGTTGTATAGCACATATTCAACCCATGTCTATAGAGGAAATGAGTGACTCAAAAATGTATCTGTTAATGTCACTAGAGTTTATAAGTTCTCCTGTAAAGTTTTTAGCTTAGAAAAGTCCGATCAATACAAAAATACTTTAGGAACAGCATAACGTAGCAGTATGTCGTGGCTGTAATTAACAAAGGAGGCGTAAGACGGAGGGATGTGCCTCCTTCAATGTTCTCAAATCTCATTTCCATGCAAATGAGGGTAGAATGTGTTATACGATGTTACCATCAACTAACTCTTACTAAAAGAACATTATTGGTCAGACTTCCGAGGATTTCATTTTATGAATTTTCTAAATTTTCTCTGTGTGTTTACGGAAACATTCAATTTTTTTTATAAGAACCAATTAAAAATTGCACATGTAATATTTATTAATTTATAGAGTAACATAATCATTATATAATATATGTCGTATTTGTTTCGCATTATATTTTTGAAAAATTTTTTTTTAAATAATACTATAGAAGTGTGTATGGTAGATGTATTTTTGTCTCTATGAACCGCAACACCACAGCTTTTCATTTCCCTGCATGATGAATGAAATCATCGCCATTTTTCAAGAAAAGAGCGTACCTCTTCTTAAAAGGTCGGCAACGCACCCGTGGCCCAACAGGCGTTGAGGGTGTCCATGGGCGGCGGAAGTGAGCTGAAGGATGCTTCTCGTAAGTGAGCCTCCTACCCGTTTGCCTCCTATCTTATTAAAAAAATCGCCATAGCAGCGTACCATAGATATGTCGACAGTGAAACAGACACAGAAGATACACTTCTGTGTCTGTTTTTTTCTGTTTTTGATTTCTGTTTGTCTCTACCCCATGTCGCATTCGATGTTACGGAATCTTAAGTAAGATCTCGCTTCTCTGCTGAAACGGTATACGTATCTGTATGTTGCGTCGCAAGTCAGCTCAGGAGGAGTGAGGACGTAGAAATTTATGCCCCACTAGGCAATACGAGTTTTCACTTTATAATAATAATTTACTATTAACAACATCTCTAGGTCTACTAAAAATCTTTTGAATACGAAAATCAACAGTGCAAATTCGTATCGGGTTCAAAGTCAACACAAACATAAACCTGTCCCGTATGTTAAAGGAGTAAGGTGCGTTTTCCTTTACCGTTATTGTTTGGTTTCAGTAATTACGAGACGTATGTCACGTATCCCACAGACCTCTTGTCAACAAAACCAAATTCGTGCGTTAATCACGAATAGTTTTGATATGGTTCATGGAGATTCTTGTTTAAATACCTAAATAAGTAAATAAATAATTAAATACATGTATTTGTTTATTTACAGAAATCAACAGCCATGAATAAGTTTTATTATAATATTTATTAGTATAATTAATACGGCCACAACATATTTCTAGAATTCTTTTATAAACAATAATTGGTGGAAAAAAGCAATATACATTGCAAGTAAAAGGAAAAAAAATTGCCAAGGTATTTGTATGCATAAATGTGTTAAGAAGTATTTGATCGGTTTGCATAATTTCACCTTGTAATGAAAATTGGTCAAAAATCGATATAAGCCGTCAAATCGATCGTGACCACTCGACACTCGGCAGTCGTTAGTGCACCATCTGCATCAGCACGTGCCCCGAACACCTTTTGTCTACGACTTTTTTACCAAACTATTTTTAAACTAAAATAAACAGCCGTTCCAATATGCTATATTCAAAGAATTAATTGCAAAAATAATATGTAAATTTGTTATTTGTGAAATAAACCTTTATCACAAATACCTAACACTCAATCCACAATAATCATGCGTTATTTTTATTTGAAACTATTATAAAACAACATTGAATATGTCATGGCAAAAAATTGTTTGTGTATATAATATGTGTATAACTTATACCACAATATTTTAGCAAAGCGTTGTTTAAATTTCATTATTATTTTTTAATAGCTATGACAGTAGATTATTCTCAAAACTATTAAAACTAAAACTATTAACTATTATATGGTAGCGTGTGTGTTTACGCGTGTCCAAAGTGGCGCATGAAGTTCGCCACAATTATATTAAGCTAAATTCCTTCTTCCATTTTCTGTCGTTGATTCATCGACGTTCATAAAGGTGATTTTACTAATTTTAAGTCTTAAAATATAACAAGCTCTGTAATAAGAATAAAATAAAGATATCAAGCTTCTTGTCTTAGCGAATCGGCAGGTGATTATGCCAGACAGGTGCTCAAATTAAATTATCGAACTGCAATATAAAGATGCAAAATGACACAGAATAAGTATTAATCCTCTTATGAAGGACATATGAGATTGTGTTCGGAAAACAACCTACAATTTGCTATAAAAGATAATTTAAAGGCTTTATTTAAAGAAGGTTTTATGTAACCACGTCCCTGGATAAGTGGTTTACTCGTCTGCGTGTTGCGCCGGAGGTCCTGGGTCCGAATCCAGGGGAAACAAATAAATGTTGCCTTATCACCTACTTGTCTGTAAAGAAAATGATCAGTGAATTAGATACAGCAATGTGTCTACCCAATGCCCCAATAGGGGTTACGGGAATTCGCTTTTTTTTATTTAAAGAAGTGCGTTCAATTGTGCGTTTCTTGATTTTTTCCGTCTTTGTGCGCGTAGAGTTGATAGAATCGAACGCGTTTCGATATGTACCATATCGCTGGTATGATGTTTACGGATCCAAAAAGTAGATATTTATTAAATCGATCTCATTTACTATCAGTCATTTGTTCGTCAACAGCTAAGAACAGTTTCAATAAAGGTTTCAATGTACTTTTTTAACGTGATTCTATGCAATATTTCCACAATAAACTTTCTCGAACTTTTGCGAGTTTCGTTCTCGAACTTTGTATTTAGTAACACGTTTAATCAATTGTTTTAATTTATGAAGTTTGTATTTAAGTAATTGTAACTATTGTGTGCTTCTTCAAGCGTTAATTTAAACGTTTCCTCCTGCATTTGAATTCTACTTTCACGGTCAAGCAGTTTATAGTTAAACTACTTCAAATCTCTTAATACTATTATATTTAAAACAGAAAAGTAAATTCGCGTAGTCAATGATCTAACAAATATGTCTACGTTTACGAGTAAGACAGAACCGATAAGTTTCTATACCAACCATTTTCTTAAAATAACAACACTCCTTCGAACTTACCTTCGACCGTAGGTACCTTTCAACCAATCAATATGCCTTCTAAAGCTTAAAAATACTAAATGTTATCTCGTGGATTGAATCCAAGTCCTATTAGTATAGAAAATAAGACCAATGCGTGACTAATTACGCTACGTTAAAATTAACTGAATGGGGCGGCCTACAATTAGGTTAATTATTTTATAATTCTATTGCAATCAATAGCCAATCTATTTAAACACTCAATTCATACAAAGCAGACATATGTTCAACACCTTTCATAACCGGTCGAACGAAGGACATCCGCTTTTTGGAGGGTAAAAAAATCGGGCTCAACATTCTCACAGGAACCGCTGCGTATCCGGTGCAGGCGCGGGCGAAATAAAAACGATCATTTGTTAATGTTGGACTATACTCCAGGTACATTACCGCGTCTTTAGTGTGTTTCGATATACCTGCTGGAGTGCCTTTAATTCAATAATTGATCTCAAGATTGAAATCACTTTGTTTTTATAATATACTTCATGTGAAATTTAAAGAGTACTTTTTAAAACAAAGAAAAACAACAATTAAGTAGACACCAATGATGTAAAGTATAAGTTCATACAGTTTATTTTTTTTAATATGTATCTTCAGCTCTAATTCATAATCAGTACACATTATAAACGAGATGGTGCAGGTAATATTATATATCAATCTCTGCAAAGCTGAAGTCGCCAGTATTCTGTAATCTATACAGATTAACAAAATTGCAGTGTCTATTTGTAATATTAAAATAACCACTTTTTCTTAAATGCATGTGGATAAACGGTACATATAACAAACTGACATTTTTGAAAAAAATTGTCTGTCTGTCTGTCTGTCTGTCTGTTTGTTCCGGATAAACTATGAAACGTCTGGAAAAATAGAATTTCACTGACAGAAAGCTGATTCAATAAGGATTAACGTAGGCTACTTTTATGTTAGAAATTAATATACTTACATAAATAATAAAAAAATAACTATTCCGCGCGGACGAAGTACATAATACACATCTATTATTATTTTACTGTTCGCTATTTTACTCTATTTATAGACTATATACAATCACGTTACGACGAAATTAACGCGGGTGGAACCGCGGGGAACAGCTATTATTAAGATATAACACACGATGCCTCAAGAATTTATCAACAAATAAAATGTCATCGAAAGTAGGTTCCCATGACCCATCCTACATTACATTCGATGCGTATTACGAATGCAATTAGCTTTGACGCAACGTGTCATACTCATACGTCACAACAATGTTAACATTGCGCAAATAATGCTCTCAAGCGATAGCCCCAGTAACTCGATCAAAATAATTAAGGTTAAAACTTTCCAAATTGAAAAATTACAAAACGGTAATACTTAATATACCTTAACTAAAGTGTATAGCGAAAGTGGCAATCTTGTTTTAACACTCAAAAACTCGACAGTACGGTATGATGACCCCTAATCTACATTTATACAAATGACTTCCACGCATGGACAACAACAATAATTCGAATGTCTTTGGAGACCACACAAGGATGATACAATAAATGCCCTTATACGCTTTATATACGGTCGAAAATTGTGTGAAAACACGAGTAACAAAATTAGTTCTGTCAGTAGATTTGGTAATAGGTAAGTGAAAGGTTGTACGTGAGAAAAACATCAGTCTAACAATGAACACTTCGTCTTCTAGAACGGTGATCGATTAAAGTAAATATTTCATGGCCGATTGCGAAATGGTATCAGCTAAAATATTTATTAAAACTGCTATGAAATACTAGAGTTATATGAGATACCGAGGTTAACACACATTCACAATAATTTCATTGTACAGTTCAAAATAAGTAGGATTGACCTTTCGCAGTTTTCTGACTTTCAACGAAACTTTTCCACAAAACTTATACTTATATATGAAAATGTGAAACTTTCGTTGTGTATCCTACCTATTTTTATAAATTAATATACGTAAATATGCAAATGGTTTATTAAGATTTCTTTGTTTTTTTTTAAAGGAGTCAAAAGTACGAAGACCTTTTTTTAATTTGATCGCATAATTTATTATATTAAGTTATACACCATAATCTTTACTTAATTTCGTTGATTTTTAACCAACCTTCAAAAAATCAAAAAGGAGGTTATTAATTCGACGTGTATGTTTTTGCTGATGAAATCAATAGGTCTAAGTAAGCCATTCTTTCATTTATATTATTTATTTAACCAGTAATTAAAGTAAATGATCCACTGTTAACCACACTGTTATGGCCTTTTCTTTATCAAACTTATTACAAGTTAATGTCCTTCAAACAGTCATGCAATACCATACTTAACATTTCATGATTGACCTGGTTTGTCCTTGGTGACATTGTCGATGTCAATATCAACCTACTTTTCATGAACTCTGTCTCAATTTAGGTTTTGTGAATATCTATTGTAGTTTTGAAACATAAAATACTTAATCTTTACGAAGTGAACATTATTATATTATCTAATTGCCAGCTCTTTTGTACTTTGTACATTTTGTAATGAAATTCATCACGGACACATCACTCACGGCCGTCTTCGGTGTCTTTTAACTGTTTTTTTTTTTGTTTACAGTAAATTCAACCGATTTCCCTAAGCAATCCTGGTGGCGGACGATCACTGTAGAGGCGAGGGCGTTGGTATGACATGGAGCAAAATGAAGCGCGTAGCTCAAGACTGAGCGGAATGGCCACGTACTGTGGGCGCTCTCTGCCCTATCCAGGGGACTTAAGATTTTAAGATAGAGAGAGAATCCAACCGAAGACCACTGCTAGAAATTGTACGTCAGACGGGTGACGAACGATACGGAGGCGGTTATGCATCTATCTATAAGAAGTAGATACGAATGTATGATGTAATAAAAACACCTACGTGTACACTTGGGTGGATAGAAGATCGAAAATAAAAACTCCCGGTGGGCGGAGGGGTTTAATCCCCAAACATATTAAAGGAATGTACGCTTGTCTGTGGACCGTACGATTTTTCGCAATAGTCGGCCAGATATGACCGCAGATAAAGAATATGAAGGACAACTTTTCAGTCAACATCGCCGCGTTGTTGTTAACCATATTATATATTATAGTAAAATATGTATATTTTACTATAAGTAAATTATACTCATATTTATGAAACAAAAGAAATACGCAAAATACAATAAGATATTAAAATAAACTAATAAAACTTAAAGGAATATCCTAAAAATGTTTGATAAATAACAAATGAGTTTACGAAAGGTGCACACACACTACTCAAATACAAACAAACTAAACAAAAAGGCACTATTAACAACAACTACGCTTATGAAGCAGATTGAGCAGATAATAGTTATTTTTAAATATTTTTGTGTTTTCCCTAGATTCACATCCGTGCCAATCGCACATAATAAACCAATGATTTAAGAAAGTTTATATTGACGTTAAAATCTTATTATTTCGACCTATGTAGTTATAAAAACACTCAAAAGATTTTTTCCTAAATCAATGAAGGTAATCGTAAAAAGCGAAGTATCAACAAATTCAGTCGAAACCGCTCCTGAAATGGCTTTTCTATTCAATTTTCGATAGAGATTTTTTACCAACCCACAGTTTTGCGTACGAACCAATAAATCTCCTCTTGAGGTAAGGGGCGATTTAATCACTCAACTAATCTATCAACTAGTCGCGAGATTTTCAATATTTGTTTAGGAAAATTATCTTAAAATCCTGGTATTAAAGTCTATATTCGAATATGTACTTCACTTTTGCGAAGGTGAAAATAAGAAGTGGAAATAAATAGTATCTTCTCCAACCATACACTCAGAGGAGATTAAAGTGTTGTGGATCGCTATAACATAAATTAGGGACGCTGCCGTAGCTTTGACTACAGTAAACAAAACGAATACTACAATTTCCCGACCACATACGAAAATTCAACGTGCAATCAAAAAATCAAAAATCCAATTTCATTTAGCGTCGAAATTTAAAAGCTGTGTTATTCCCGCCTGTAAGGGGTAGGGTGGGCGGTGGGCTGGTAGCGGGCACGAATTAATAAACAAACCGGCCAAGGCCATCGGCTACACGACCTTTGTCCCATCTTTGCGCCCTTAAAGCGTTTAATCATAAAATCAATGAATTATTTGATCTAGTTTCCTTCATAAGTTTTATGAAATACTACGTTGAAGAGGTTTTTTCTTGTTAGCCGTGAAAATAAATTTGCATAAATCTTAATCATGTTCTTTTCATTTTTTTTTCTCAAACTAGATATTAACGTTAACAAAACCAAATTTCAATTACTAATAACTAATAACTTTAAACTTTTAAAGCATTTAAGTTTTTTAAGCAATTTAACATATATTTTATTTTGTAAATATAATTGAAATCGCAAACGAATCTATGGGCATCGGCTTGTAAAATTTATTAGCTTTATAGCTTTTCCATCTACCATATATAACGATTCTACATTAATATAACGAAGTAAATCCTCAATTCGCTATAACCGCGAAAAGAAAGTGGGCGCTCGTACGGCCAAAGAAAACGTTGTCATTCAAAATCAGACCACGTGTACAATATTTCATCATCAGGAAGGGTGTCCCCTTCCGTGGGCTCCTTCCCCCTCCCCCGATCCAAAACTCTATCTGCACTTGACATAGGAGAGAACGAGACAGACTAACCATACTGAAAAAGCTGAAATATGTTTCAGGCTCTTACGGCATACGTGCAGGATCTCATTATCCATGGCTCTTGGATATACCAAGGTGTCTACGATTTTTTAACCGACCTTCAAAAAAACCAAAAAGGAGGTTATCAATTCAACGTGTATTTTTTTTTTTTGGCGATGTTCCGCTCGTACGTCGCCATTTGTAGACCGATTTAGATGACTGAGGTGTCAAACGATAGGGTAACTCGTCGAAGTGGTCCCATTTTTTTTTAGAATTTTTACGATCAATAGTTTTCAGGTTATTGAAAGAATAGTTTCACAATCAGACGAGAAATCGCTGAATTCCGCGCGACCATGTCGTGCTTATTTGCTTATAACTCGATGATTTATGAATCCTTATCGATGAATTAGATGTTATTCGATTTAAAATTAAATTTGCAACAAGAGAGAATAAGAATCAAGATAATTTAATTTATAGTTTTAGAGATATTGAGGTTATAAAATAAAAAATTGAAATTTTTTCAATTAGTTCGCTTTAGCAATAGAGTTGTCCATGTTATATTAAATATTTACTAATTATAATAAATTGATTTAATTTAAACTCATATTGTCAAGCTTTTGACGGAATTTTATGAAAATCTAAGCCATACATTTGATGTTATGGAGCAAAACTTGTCAACAGAGAAAAACATGTCATACGTTATTGTTTACGCGTCCAGTTTAGATCTCTATAGCTCGACGTAATATCAGTTTATATCGATGACTTATATACCATTTTATAAAACATTAAAAGGGTCATATATGGCAGTAAAATCAATAAGGTAGAAGAAATACTTCTAGAGATAGAGAGAATATAGTAACTGAGTTCCTACGGGAAATCACAATGTGCGTTCACTTGCTTACTGTAAAACACCATGAAAACTTAATTTATATGAACGATATTACTTAAATTTTTAGTATTAAACGATTCAGTTTTGCGTTTTCTTATTTTCATTAATTTGAAAATATTAAATTAAATTAATTAAATTAGTTTTTAGTGTATAAAGTAAGCGTAAAGTCAAAGCGTCCATGTTGGTTTCGTTTTGATGGTATGATAACCAACTACCTATACGGTTTAGAAGAGCCACTCAAAAGTATAAAATAAATTAATTTTAAACAAAAAAATAAAACCGACCTCAAAACGCACTGAAAAGTAAAAAATAAATTTTGTATTATAAATGAACTTACTATAAATAAAAGACCTAAATAGTGTTGATAAATAAAATTCATCTAAAATTCTACAAGGGCATAAAACTTTCATGTTGTTTTTTGAAAGGCGGTGCCAAATATATAAATAAATACTGAATAAATATACCTGGACTTTAATAAAAAATTAATTGAATGGCTTGGCGCCGCGTTTCAAAGAGCAACATGAAAGTTTTATGCCCTTGTAGAATTTTAGATGAATTTTATTTATCAACACTATTTACGTCTTTTATTTATAGTAAGTTCATTTATAATACAAAATTTATTTTTTACTTTTCAGTGCGTTTTGAGGTCGGTTTTATTTTTTTGTTTAAAATTAATTTATTGTAAGTTGTGATTGATATTAATAAGTTCTTAATTCAATTTAAAAACTACTACATAAAAGTGAATTCCCGTAACCCCTAGTGGGGCATGGGGCAGACACATTTCCATACCTTTTTCACTGATCATTTCCACTACAGGCAAGTAGATGATCAGCTTTCTATACTTTCCCATCGGAAACATTTATTGGTTTCCCCGGGATTTGAACTCAAGACCTCCGGTGCAACACGCAGACGCGTAAGCCAATTAGCCACAGAGGCGGTTTACACTATACTACATAAATTTATGAGGCAAATTTTTATTAAAATATTAAATAAATAATCTAAATCAACTTCAAAATACGTAATTATATAACGTGTATTATTTTTAAAATATGAACTTAATTTAAGGAATTTATTGCGTTTATCATACTAATATCCAAAAGTTTGGAAATATGGTTTTGTTACATTCATCAATGATCCTATGAGGATGAAATTTGGAACAGTATAAAATAGCAAAGCATTGTCCCTGATTGAAAATTCAAGTATTTCTATTATTAGATTTCAACAATAGCCCAAAGCAACAAATTACTTATACACTAAATAACTTTATAATAACTGAAAATAAGTAAATACAACCTTTTTCAGTTTCAGTACACACTGAGATATTTACGTTACGCACACCGACACCCGCTGGCGTGAAAAGTTTGAGCAGTAATTTATATGACGGTTTAAATAATTACTTCGCGTTTTTGGCTCAATTTGTAGATGAGATGGTGTATCCGTGCCGTTGACATTTATGCGAGATGCGGTGCTGAAATAAAAGAGGGCGTCGCATTTTAAAACTTGTTGAAATTGATTTTAATCCAATTAAAAGTTTGTGTTGTTTTTGTTGTTTTCTTAGACAAGATCATGACAGATGACAGCTAAATTACCAAAAACTTATCAATGCCGATTAGCGATTTGTAGTGTTTCCCTTTCTAGTCTCAGAAATCAGGCACATTCGGAAGGTAACGTCAGCACAGAACAAGTAAGAGTAAAAACAATGTCCAAGTAGAGCACATCCTTTGAATTATCCTGCACCGGAAACTGAATAACTGGTGTTTTTCAGAGGCTATTGAAAAAAAAATAATACGTTTCTGATAAATGGTGTATATAAATAAACAAAAACATTGAAAATATACGTTCTACTAAGAAAAGTATTAGCAATAATGAAGAATAGAAAATAATTCTTTACATCACATATGTATAATGCTATAGTTGGCTTAAAAGATAATATAAGGCTAGAATCGTTAATTCTTTAAACAATTTTCCGTCTTATAAATCCTATTTCATTCATTGCCATCTGCGAAAATAGATTGGTTGTCAATAAAAATGTAAATTCACTTCAGCTCTCGGCTAATTCATTTCCCAATGGCACGTCACCGGAGATCGATTGAGCATTTCGTTTAAATTTTTACATTTTCGCGCTGACCATACTTAAATTCGTAGTATATGAGCTATCCCGATTATTATTATTATTATAAGTTGGTATGCAGTTTTCATTTAATCCTACATCAACTGAAAATCTCGTCCAAAGTATCCATGACACAGACTTACAGTACAAAAAAGCATGTCAAAATAGTAAAAGTCACTAACCACTCTTTACAAGCCATACTCCCAAACAATCGAAAACGCAAATTTGATCCAAAACCAGGGTTGAGCGCCGCAGCGATACGGCTGACACCCTAATCAAATAAGTACCTTTTACCGGGATCAGATACAAAAAGGTTGAAAGTGAACCCTAAGCGGTGGGAGCACAGTTTATAATGGGCTTAACTGGAGTCAGACTCGCTTCCGTATAAAACGTATTTGTAGGAAGGACGACCCAGAAAATGGATATAATGTACTCACACTACGCCTCCTCCTATCCTCCCGTCCCCTAGGAGCCGGCTGAAATTTATATAACAAGCTATATCGCCCCGACTCGGTTATTGTCGACAGAATGCCTTAGACATTATTTTTTAAATTAAACAACTGTCCAAGTAATGGCGGCGGTTTTATTTAAGCTTCTGCTTAAGTTCTAGCTTTCGAAGTGTAGTCGAATTTTAGTTCCGGGACATTAATTATGAGTTACTTAATATATACAAACCTCAAATTATATTTCTTATTTAAAGAATATTTATTTGCCTATTTAAATTCAAGACAATATAAAAGCTAATTGAAGTAAAAAAATATACTGTTAATATATTGAAAAAATTAAAAAAAAACGTATTTTTATTTACTTCCTTTGCCTCTTTTCACTCGTAACAAACGTAATATAAACATTTCGCATATTAAAATAAAGACTTTTTAAAAGTATAAGCCATCGCCTAGCAATCAGTTCTTTGTTACCGTAGTTTAATATCTCAACTAACACTTTAATATCTCATAACTCGCGCCTCTTGTAATGAAATTAAAAAATCTGCTCCTTTAAACAATTTCCCACTCAATCACGTTAAATGAGAGGGGGCGCCACCCCTGCAGGCCGCTCGAATGTTCATACTGAGTGTAATCTGCCAACGCCTACCACTGTTTCAGTATTCGAGAACGAGTTTCGGTCGAGTTTTCAGCGATTATGAAATAAGTACTCGAAATCAAATCAAAAAAAATCAAAGCTACTCATTTAAGGAAATTATTTAAAAATGCGACATATGTGACAAGATTGTGCGAGTGTGAGTATCAGGTGAAGAATGCAAGTTAGTTATACAAGTTAGTTCTTAATTCCAATTTTAAGTTCTGGCAAATTGTTACTGTAATTAATCTGCACAGATAAATAAAATTGGAGTGTCTGTTTGTAATATAACTGCTTTTTGATGTATACACGGTACATATACCAAAATAACATTTTTTTAAATTTTGTCTGTCTGTCTGTTCGTTCCAGCTAATCTCTGAAACGTCTGGACCGATTTTGACGGGGCTTTCACTGGCAAAGAGATGATAAGGAGTAACTTTTATTTTAGAAATTTATATAAATAAAAAATAATTATTCCGTGCGAACGAAGTACTCGTACATAATACATATCTATCATTATTTTGCTGTGCGCTATTTTAATTTTTTTTGACGAATCGAGTTCTAGGAAAAATAAGATAATATAACTTCATACTTTAATGATATAACATATAAATTTAAATCTCTCTCATCGACTCTAGACGACACGCAGACGATTTTCAAACGTAATATTGACTACCTTGTAGCCTTGGTTGTATTGGAAATTAAAATTTTATAAATATTGTAAAATTGTGATGAATAGCGCTTCCGTTCAAACGTGTTTTAAGTTCTTAAACTTGCATTAGTATGACATTACTATTGTAAAAAACTTTTTTACAAATTTTACTCACGACTTTCTTTCTATTCATATAAATAACATGAAATACAATTATATGCCATGAAGTAAATTGGTAACATTTTTTTAATGAGATTTATAATATGTAATACTTCACTAAATTTATCTTCTAATCTAAAAAGACTGATAAGTTACATAATTTTAACCTAAATTACTAAAATGTTTATATTAACAACGTGTCTTATTATCACACTTCTTATTATCTCTACTAAGAGGAGGACACTTTGCTCTCGTATTCTTCATTAATAGTTAGCGCTCTGCATCACACTTTCTCTTAGATTATTAATTCACAGCACTATCTCAAACGGTTTTGTCCGTTTGAGTCTCCTCACTGTGTTCGTTTTGTCGAAGAGTTGTCGACATTCACACGGTGATGACGACCATGTTCGTGACCATGTTTGATTAAACTGGTGACGAGGTCCACTTTGATGTCCCGATGGAGGTCGTCTGATTTTTATGTACCAAGAAGCGTTTATTATGCCTCTTAATACTTTGTTTTGAAATCGTTGTATTATTTTGGTGTTAGTCAATTTAGTACAGCCCCATAACTGTACCCCATAAGTCCAAATACGCATTAGGACTTGTCTAAAAAGCAGGATTTTGATTGGTACTGATAACATTTAAGTAAATCGGTAAGTTTGCTAAATACTTTAAAATAGCTAAAATAATGTATATTTTGTGAAAGATATAGAGAAGCTTAGTGGTTGACAATAACGGTGGAATCGCATCTTATGTAGGACGTGACCTGAAAGACAACTTCGCATCCTATTTGTCGACCCTCACACTTACCAACATTATAATACCAAAATACTTATGTACTTATAAACGTACTGATATCAAACAGCCTATGAAATTGTACTGTTGGCATTTTATTTGCTCGTCAGATAAGTTTTACAATTTGTAGGTACAATAGCATGAAATTCTTACAAGATGAACTATATTACTTGTATGAAACGTCAATAAAAATTCAAAATAAAGAAGCTAAAATGCCTAAAATATGTTTTTTTTGTATGAATATGACAATTAGTAACGTCAATCCCATACAAAAACAGCGCGTTCTAGCTAATTTTATCCTTGCATCAAGCCTTAGATTTCTTCAGACTCACTACGCTTGATACTACTTTTATTGGTAAAAATAACATAAATAGAAAAAGAAATACTAAATTTAAGTAATTAATTTCAGATTACCGTTAAGTAGTTACTTTTAGAAAAGATATTTTGGGCGTTTCAGAGGAATAAAGGAACGCTTCCATGCCCCCAATTAATCTAATATTATAATTATACAGTTATTCTTTTGAGTTTTCATATTTTTACGGAAATTATAAAATCCTTCAAACCTTTTAGGTGTTTTGAGTAAAATCAACTAGCAATATATGATTTTCATTTACGTGCAATAGATACGGATTAGATAAGAACATTTCTCATAGTCCTTGATAAAGTTCATACCACTTAAGGATTAAAACGCGATAAAAATCGGTATGTGGAGGAAAAATCGATATTTTTAATAAACACAAACGTTGAATAGGCTACACGTTAACAAGCTGACTACAACTATGACCTAAATAATCGGTGAGCTTCGCATCAATTCAATTCAATCCAATTATTGTATATCGTTAATACTATGACCACACTGGCAATGAAAGAGTTTTACTGTTTAAACTAATTATTATTTATAAGTCTGCGTTGGTTGGGATATGGAAAAAACCCGAAACTTGTACTTGACGGTGTCCAAAAAGGAGACAAAAGGGATAGAGTATAGTAATTTAAAGCGTTCTTGGGTACTTTAGGAAGAGAAGATAGTGGTGTAACAATCGCATTTCAGTTTGATTATAATATTCATTTGAATCTTGTTTTTTTCTTCTTTAGATTAACTTTCTCAACAGATGCTCCTTATCAGATATCCACAGAATGGTTACAGTTACATAAAAGTATAATTTAAAAGGAAACAGTTTCAATAAAAAGTTATATATACACGTATTTTTGAAAATATACAATTGAAAAATTATTTAACTTATGACCTTATTTTCTCGACATTTCGTTTACAACCTGCATGGTCACGGACCAAAAATGCAAACAGTTTTAATTATTAATATTCAGTCGCAGTTGTGGTCAAAGTATAATTATTTTATGGACAGTGTACATGGATACATGCTGCTTTCACAATTTTTCCAGCCACTGTATTGATTATAAAAAGCTTTTAAAATTGCCACATCAATTCACTTTGTTTATTTCAAAGAGTTTTTGTAATTACAAAATGAAACAAGGATTACTTAAGGTATTGCAGTCAGATCTGTTTCAATATAATTGATTAACGAAGTTAAACACTTGCTGTAGTTACAGTTTTTCATTGTATTCAATCCGCATTAAATACTTAATTAATTAATTACAAAGATACTCCAGTAAAGAGAGATAAAAGATAAATTAACCCGAATGTTGTTTAAATTACGATATTATGAATAGGAAAATGTATTTACTGACCGATTTTATGATTAAAGCTTACAATGGGAATTTAATATTTAGCCGGACGGTGTATTAGTAATAAAAAAATATAGCATAAATAAAAATATACGGGTAAGTATACAGATAAGGTAGGTAGGTAACACACACCAACCATTCGCTCCTGATTGACTGATTTTGATAATCTTTAGGTAGAGATAGTTTTCACCCAAGTGGTAATAGTGGGACAATAGCTATTTTTTAATATACAATATATTGTATACTATCTCA
Organism: Aporia crataegi; assembly: GCA_912999735.1. Lineage (NCBI taxonomy): Eukaryota > Metazoa > Arthropoda > Insecta > Lepidoptera > Pieridae > Aporia > Aporia crataegi. The sequence continues at coordinate 4,607,076 of OU538742.1, forward strand.
ACTGCCTCTGAGTATTTATGGTTCTGCGTGTTGCGCTGGATGTCCTGGAATAGAATCCCAAAGACACTAAATGGTTCGGTTTTGTACACAGAGGCATCTACTTGCCTGTAAAGCATTTTCTTTAGTGGCACCTACTTGCGTGTAAAGCATTTTCTTCAGTGAAACATGTCCCATACAGGGTTTATGAGATTCCAATTTTGTAGATTTGACGGCAGCAGTATTAGGTAACCTTGATTAGCGATTACGCTATTCAAGTAGTTTACTGTTAGCCCACAAAATTGGATGAACGACACTTCCATGAGTCTATTATGAGCGCAAAGGTCAGATCTAACGGTGACCTAAATACGTTCCCGACAACTCAATTACAAAGTACGATTCGTTATGCTACTTAAACTGACACTGATGAAGTTAAAAATTCTAGTAGTCAACGTCAAGTAAGGGACTTACTTGTATTAATGAAAAACCAGAGGAAGTTCTCCATGCAAGTACTTTGTTATCTGAAAATCCACTTTCCATTAGGAAATTTCTTATTTTAATCTGAAAGAGATCTTCCGATGCAAAAAGAGGAGTGTTATAAGATTGAGGTGTCTGTTTATCTGTTGCATTGTAGCTCCTAAACTAATGGACCGACTTTGATGCGTTTTTTTGGCTGAAAGATGACGAAAAGGGTTTTAGCTACAGTTTATGACGATCTATCTGTCCATCTATTCAGAGGTAGAGTAATTTGTAATTAACACATGGGAACATTTTTTTAAAATGGTCTTTAATGTACTCTTTAAATCTGATTATTAATTTAAACAAAAAATCAAGAATAATTCCATAACGTCTTATATTTAAAAAGTTTTAAAAAAAGTTTAATCAAATACTTACAGTTTAAGTATGTATTTATGACACGATTTATTATATAAAACATAGCTATTATTATTACGAGCTATTTTTGTTAGGAAGTTGAAGAAATGAAAATGTATTTTTTACCTTTGGTGAATGCCATGGCATACTTTGGCTATAAAGCTCATTCATATTCATGAAGCCCTAATTGGTATAATATTTTTATTTTTTTTTTCATAAAAGCACATTAACAGTGCGATATATCAAAGTCTCGTACACACCTAATCGGCTAATAGAGCATTGTTTCGTTTGCAGGTATACGGCAAGGACGGTCGGCTTCAAATATTCATACTGAGATCGATATGAGCTTGCCCGAGCTTGCCCCAGCACCAAGAGCACTAATCAAAAGGTAATTCCAACCTAATATTGTATTCGGAGCAATATTCGATACTGTAGAAATGCTAGACATACTTCAATGAATTTTAATGCTATTCATTTGCCGACCAATTACGAGTCCAAACAAAGAACATTAAACCATTTTCTGTAATGAAAAGCAAAAGACAAAAAGTGGGTCGGGAAGAGGAAAAAATCATGGCTGAGTAACACTAGGAAGTGCACGGGCATCGTGGCTTCGGAATTTTGCTGCATTTTGCACAGGACAAACGGTGGTTTTCGGTGACGGCCAACTTCCAGTAATGTGACGTGAAGAGGAAGATGTAACGAAAACAATTATTAAATATAAATTGCGTTTCCAAAGGAAAACTAAGGGAACTTCTGTGGTAACATTACTAAACAAAGTTTTGCGTTCTTGAAGTTCTAAACTATGAAAAAATGAATTGTTGACCTTGCATAAATAGATCAGGTGAGCGTAAACATGCTTTACCTAATACTGAAAAGTACCAGGATTTTAAGATAATGTATTGCTAATATTCACTTTCTAATGTGTTTCATATTATACAGATTAGATTTGATATAAATATTAAGTATTCGATATTTTATGGTATATCATAAATTTCTATGTAGGTACTATCTGCGTTGAGCGACCAGTTTGCGCTAGAAGATTTTATCAGTATTTGAGTGAAGTAAAGACTTTAATTATCTTTTTGAAAATACACTTTCTACACCCGTCAAATAAAATATTTAAATGCCGACAAAATTAACAACCTGTACTTTAAAATTAATCGACAAATTTCACCAAAAAGATTAAATCTTTCAACGATGCCAACCGTGTCTAATATAAAGTATTTTTCCTCTAGTTGACTACATTATGTAAATACATAGGGTGATTTTTAGTAAAAAATATATACATACATAACAGTTATATACTGTAGCCCCATAATTAATATTCCAATCCTGTTTCCCTAAAATTGGGTAAGAGGAAAAATCTGCGGTATTGTAATAATAATATCAGGAGAACATTAAACGAATCTAAGGTAAGCCTCCACTCTGTTGCAGTTGAGACCGTAGGCTGTGGCGCCTCTCGCTTCCAGAATTAATAACTTTCTCGCCCCCTTACCACCCACACCCTGAACACTCCCACGTACCCACCTCGTCACGATGCCCTTACTATTGCTACTATTTCTCATAGAAATCTGAAAATTAACTTTTTGAAACTGAATCTGAATTTTTTAAACTATATTTTCAATGTGACCTTTAATGAAAGAATACTTTTATTATCTGCATGACTCCATAGCTGAGTTGATCTTGCAATCAATACATGTTGCATATAAACTTTCACGTTCTATTCCCGGATAATTTACCATTAATAAAATACAAAAATCATTTCGCTCTACGAGACATCCTCAACGCATTGTACCAAGTAACACATTCATTTAGTAATTACCTTTTTTTTTTTCAATTTCCCTTTTGTATTCGTTCATAAGGTTTCGTCGGTAAATAAAATAGGAAAAATTAAACAGTAATTCTACAAAAGCCGTCATGAGCATCACCTATCATCTTACTAATAAGTATTGTAATATCAATGTAATTATTTTAATTTTTTTTTTAACAATACAATAGAAAAATTAATTAATTCAACAAAATATTAATTTAGTCATAATAGGCAAGATAAATTATACATACTTAATAATGAAGAGCGATCAAAAAAGTCATGATAAACTAATTTTAATTAATTTCCTTAATATCGTGCGAATTTTCGTGGTAAGAGAGATCGTTCATCTCTCTCTAGGCGTCGGAAAGCCTTCGGAAGTTTCAGGAGTGTTTCGGTTTGCCTCTTTGACTCTATTTGGCTGTGTAATGATTTGGCACGCATGTAATTCGCTGAAAAATGAGTTTCTTTGTAGTTTTATCTGCGTGATATTTGATGCTTTCACGCCTTTGAATAATATATTTTATATTTGAATCAAATATAGGACAAGTATTCGTTTAGGTATATTATTTTATGATATAGTAAGAATATTTTCAATTAATTTTAATGTAGTAGTAACTTACCACTGATATTTTGCCATGACGTTTAAGCACAAGTTACTGGTCACGTGTTCTAATAAAATGAAATTGATTTGAAATCATTTTATGTTAACTTTTGAATATAAATGTTTTAAGTCAGTTTAATCGATCATTTTCTTTACAGTCAATTAGGTGCCTCCTGTGCATAGAAGAAACGTTTATTTCTCCGGGATTCGAACCAAAAACCCACGGCGCAACTCGCAGATGTGTAAATAAACGCAGAAAAGATATTTTAAAGATACGAATTTATTTTATTCACAGCGATACGAAATGTCTCTTAAGCGAGAGAAAATATGAAAAGGTCGCAAAAGCAACTAAAAGTATTCTACTTTGCTTGTAATAATTTGAATTGTACGTCTATTATTATATGTTAAAAATATATTTTTTTAGATTTTTTATTCCATAATAATTAATTATAAGTAAATTGTGGTTTTATATACATTTATTTGTATGACTATCTTGTAATACTTAATACATTTTCTCACCACTCAGGTCATTTAGTATACCCACTGCTGACTTAAAATTGCAAACTGCGACTCTAATTAACTGTTATTGTTAAAGTCTTAACGTAACATGACTTCCTATTTTTTTGTAATATTGATAAATTAATTTTAATTAAAACTGAACTCAAAACGCACTAAAAGGTGAAAAATAAATTGTGTCTTATTAATGAATTTATTATTAATAAAAAGACGTAAATAGAGTTGATAAATAAAATTCATGTAAAATTCAACAAGGGCATGTTGTCATGTTACTCTTTGAAAAGTGGCGCCAAACCATTCAATTTAGTTTTTAATTAAAGTCCTGGAATATTAAATCTATTTTTTTAATTGATTTTATAAGGTAGTGTATATATAGGCAATCAATAGTATTTACGTATTTGTATCACCCACTGTAATTTTATTTATCCCCGTTAAGAAGGTTTCCTCCTTTGCCTCAGAAATATGATTTAGATTTTCACTAAATTTTGTCAAGCTCTTCCAAATATACCAGGTAATTAGTTAAATAATATTATTACAGTTTAACTTAATTAAATATCTCATCTACCTTTGGAGTTCCAATTGAAGTCATTGAAAAAGTTTGTTGTTACCTCTACATCTCTAAAAGTTAAGTTATAATTATTATTAGATATTATTACGAATTAAATAATGAATTTAAAAATATCTCATTTTTTGATAAAGATTTACATTTCATTGCGTACTATGCAAATAAATACAACAATGTCATGATAATTTCAGCGACTCCTTTTGAAATTTTCCTAATATACTAAAAACTATTTAACGTATTATAAATATTTTTAATTTGTAACAAGAAACAAGAATTGTGAAACTATTATTTCAATATTTGGAAACTATTGATTTTAAACAATTCCGAAAAATGGGACTACTTCGACGAGTTACTCTATTGTTTGACACCTCTTTCATCGAAATCGGTCTACGGGTGATGATATAGGAGTGAAACATTAAAAAACAAATGGTATTAATAACCTCCTTTTTGATTTTTTTAGGGTTGGTTAAAAACGGTGACAGATACACGGTTTACAGATTATGTTCTCTACATAACATTGCTTTTCACTGCTTGTATAAGCCTTTTATTAATATTTTAAATCATTATTAATTTTTCAATTCAGTAAACAAAATGTAATTTTAAGTTGTTTTGTAATTAAATATTTTATTTTAAACAAAAATAAATAAGTATATATTAATTAGTGTGGAGAAAATTAAAACTAATTGAAGTCGTCAATAAATTCAACTTCAGAAATATGAATAAAACTATTTCATTAAAAAAAGGTAAAAGTAAAAATAAAGAGGCTAATTAATTGTCTTAAAGTATATTTTAAAGTAAATTTTGGTACAAGTGTAGCGCGTTGAAGTCTTTCATTCAGTGCCAATTAAACTTCAAATAACTTTTCCACTCTTTACTATTAATACATTATACAACATATCTAAACCATAATATTGTATAGAATATACATTATTTTTACGTATTGCCTGTTTTAAAATCTATATTTTGATATTATAACTATAGTTATATTTTAGTATAAAGAGTTGAGAGTAAATTAAATATTTAATTTTTTATAAAACTTCAGAATCAGAAATAAATTTTAATGATCCAAGGAGAAATGAACTCTAAATTAATTTCATTGTAATTGGCTCTTAAAAACACATTATAAACAATGTAACTAAAATGAATGCGAAAATTAACGGCAAAGGTTATATATTATGTTTTTCATCAAAGCGATATTATACATTTAGGTTCATTAAGTTAATATAATTACCATAATAAGGCTATCGTATATAATTGCTAGCTAAAACAAAGGGCTAGGAAGCGTCAGGTAGCGGTGGAGGAGCAAGTAGGGGGAAGGGGGAGGTATACGACGATATGCATCACTGCAGTCGTTGAGCTGCATTCCACGCGCGGGCGAACGATAATATTACTATGGATAATCTTATCTTTAACGATTTATTATAATTGTAATGTCAATTGTCAGATTCGAATTTCGAACATTTTGGTTTAGTAAGTAGAGACTATGGTTGAAAATTGTATGTATAGAATCTACTTACTAAATGTTTTAAATGCATATTTTCTTTAGTAATAGAAATTTATCTATAGATTCTAAGTTTTTTGTTCAGATAACACAAAATAACTATTAAGATATTTATTATATAATTTCGAAATGTTCAATTGTTTTTTTACTATTCGAAAACTGTCAAACCTAAAGAGGTCAAGTAGGTAAGTTTGCGCGTAAATACTAGGGTACTATAAGATTTTCTATACAAAAACTTACTACACTTGTGGTGGAGCTACAGAATATGATAGAAAAAAGTTTCATATAACATCTTAAGTCCTAACACGAGTAAGTATCATGTATTAAAAAATATCCATATATTTTTGTAGTGTGTCATATTAAATTTTCATTTTGAATAGATGGAAACTTCTTTATTTTTACAAATATTATTGGATTATCCATATATTATCATACAATTAACTTTCAGAATCGTCAGTCGCACTTAGTCCGGTCTTTCTAATTTACTCGGCGGCCGATCGTGAACACAGTGGTACCATCTTTGACCTTAAATGTACTGTAATAATTTATTGATAGTTGGTAACATTACAATCAATATAATCTACGTTATTTTCTAAAGGTCCAAGTAATCTGTATGTCAACCAAGAGTTTACTACCGAAATTTTGATAGGTGTTTTACTATTTAAAGCTGTCAATTCCTTAGTGGTTAAGTAAATTTGCGCGCAATCATAATCCATGGCTGTATTAAAATCAATAATACAAACTCACTTTTGCAAAACTCGATATACCTATATATTTTCTCCATGAAACGTTTTTCTTTAATAAAACTACAGTAAATATAACTTGAATAAATCTATTTAATAGCTATGAGAAGCGTATGAATTATGAAAAACTTGGTGTAACATTTTAATTTAATGTTTTAATCGTTTATAGACCGCGCCTTTTTAAGTATTTTTATACATATAATAGCGGACAATAGGGCAGGCCCCCATGATGGTAAGAGGTCACCGCAGCCCATGAAAACCGCGCCGCAATCCGCGATTTATTTGGAGTGTCAGCTTTTAGGTATTGGTATGCACGCCGCTTAAAATTCCCAAGTTCGTATCTACGGGGGAATGTAGCTTGGGGGAGTTGATTCCACAGGCAGGTGGTGTTTGGAAGAAAGTGGCGAGCGAAGCGTATGGACGATTTCCATTGATCCAAATGGTTACTATGGAAATGTTCCGTACACCGAGTGATTCGCTGGTGGAACTGGGCAGAATGGATTGTTCCAAAAAGTTCGCAGGAGCATTCACCTTTAATAATATAGTGTCAAAATTTTAACAAAAAAACCGACTTCAAATTGTAACTCAAAAACTACTGAACAGATTTTGATGAAATTTAAATGGGACCACACGGAAAGTAGCAGCTTTTCATCGTTTCACCCAGTCAAAAGTTCTGAGGTAACAAACATAAAAATAAAAAAACAGCGTCAAATTGAGTTCCTCCTCCTTTTTTAAAGTCGGTAAAAATACGGTAAAAGATACTCGGGATGAAACATCTCTGCGTAAGGACAGTAAATCAAGCCGATCGGTAAGAGAGCGAGCATCGACAATATTATGAACCGCCTGTTGTTGGATCCGTTCAAAGCGCGCAAGCTGGTATGTATCATGGCGCTCCAGTCCAGAGATGAGAGAAATACTCCTTGTGAGGTAAGACTAGTATTTTTAAAGTATCTCATTAAGAAATAATGTAGAAATATTAAGTGTCGCATAAAATGCAAATTACATTTATATTGAAGTTAAATCTTAACCAACTACATTTTTTATAACAATTTTCAATATCAAATCAATCAATAGATATCAAATACCATTAAAAATCTTAACGAGAGCAATAAGTGTTGGATGCATATTCGAAAGACAAATCTATTCAATTTTATAATAATTTTTAGATACTATTATTTGGAACTACTCATTAATAGATTTACGATCTGGTTACTTAAAAGTTAAAAAAAACTTATTATTTTTCCTTCAGAACATAGAAATAAATAAAGCTAAATAAATTAAATAAAGTTAATATACTATATAATTATTAAATAGTTTCAACGTATCAACCTATTTTGATGGGTTTTCGTAAGTAGATAGAATAAAGTAATGTACGATATGTCATATGTCGTAGTTAAATCGTGCTAGGTATAGAAAACTTTTTTGCATAATATTAACTATTATACCTATTAAACACAAATACATTTCGATAGCGTTGTTGCTATGTCGTCGAAAGTCATACGCGGGTCACTCTAAAATCCAAATTGTGATTAAAGTAACCTAAATCGTATACACACAATAAGAACTCACACGTTTACCGCCAACTGTGCTCAATTTGAATCAAAAGATTATAAGCCAATTTACTAACATCACTGCGATAAGCAAACGTATGTTAATGTAATAAAGCTCTATTTTGAATGATAGACTGTGATGAAACATCATGATACGGCTGTGTGCCTCCGTGAAAGCTACACATTTCATTTATAATAGGTACAATGAGCGCGTCATATTGTACACAACACGTCCACTACCGAATTCATTGAGTCGTCTGTGTGTGCTGTCATTGCAATGTAAACCATCGTGCATTCAAATAAAGTTTCTATTAGCTTGATGTATAGAAGCAATGAGAATATGTTGCTTTGTTTGTGTGAACCGCAACGGTTGAAGTATCGAAGAATGCGGAGCGTGAATTACCATGTTTAGGGAGTTGTCAGTTTGACAATTTTGCTCTTATTTGGTTTTGTTTAAATTAACGAAAACCTTAATTGTTCCAATTTCTTTTTTACTTAAGTTGGGTTAGAATTGGTGTTTTCTTTGTATATTAATTACCATAACAAATTTATTTATTTCATTTAATTGATTTGTGAATTAATTTTATATCATGAATATTAATTAAAATATTTGTGTCTTATTAACACTTTCATTGATTATTTTATCGTCTCTTCATATCATTAAATAATTATAAACATAATATACTAATCAATAAATAATAGTAATTATAATAATAATATCAATTTGATTAAAAATACAAATCGGAGAAGTGACTATGTCAACTGACCAACGTATCAATTACTAAATTGAATTAAGCGCTGTAAACCGCGCGGACGCTCTTCGCCTGCCACCACAATAGCGATCACAACGCATCGCTCGCATTAGCTACTGACAGTTTACATACATGTGTGTAGCACACTCGTTACGTTTACGTGACGCTCACACATATTTACCAATTTATACATGCAACAGATTCAATCAAATATGTACTTTAACCCTCGGAAATAGCGACGCCAAGGTAATCTCAAACTTGCAGTTTTATAAACTCGCGCCTGCCACCGTACTGGGTGGCGCGGTCTGGCAACGTCGCGCTTAAATTTATTGTGACATTTATTTCACACAATACCTAAAAGAACGACAACTAGCGACATCTATCCGTGCTTTTAGGACCTAAAGATCGGCTTTTAGACAGAGACGGCAACGTTTTGACTATATCACTTTCACGGTCTCGTACTTATAGCTAAGCGGTTTGCAGTGTACAGTTTGTTTGTGTCTGTAAACAGCGCGCCCGCCGAGGTGTACCGCGCATGAATGAAATGGATGACCCGGAGAATGAGAGGGCGATCTACGATTTATTTATGAGGAAAAGAGATGGATTGCGAGCGCGAAGCGTGCAGCGTACATCGTTTATCAGATTACATGCGAAGTATCGCGAGCGTGGCGATGTTTTGACACGCGATAATCATGAGATAATGCGGGCGATCTCAGCGTCGTTTAGGTTTATATTGGCTTTTTATAGCAGCAAGTGGAGTGTTGGCACTAGCGTGTAGGCAGAATAATACCAAAACAAAAATAGCATGCGATGAATAAATGACGTACGCCGCCAGGTGACTTTGCAGCTTCGCACGCGATCTTCGCAAATTAGCTCGGCTTACGCAGTTGACAAATGTTTCCTTCGCTCTGACTGCTTAGCTCACCAATCATAACTGCTAATTTTCTCAATAATTTATTGTTCAGATTCGCATGTTTAATATTTATTTTCTCTTATTTTTTGTCGCCGGAGCCATAACACTTTATCAAATTTTAAATATCCACGTCATATGCCATGAAAAATCAAATTTGTATCTTAGATTCTATTTCAACGATCTTTTTAAATTTGTAAAATAAGTATTTTTTAAGTTACGTCTTTAAGATGCCTAGATAAGATTTTAGAAATATACAAACAACATAATAATTAGATTGAGAGATATTTAAGAAATATTACCCTTTAGTATAAATATAGGGCTTAATTATTGGTATTAACTATTAACTGTTCTTACGAGTAGGCACATATTTTAAAATTGTTGTAAGATTAATTGGTAACGTCCAATTATTTAACTATTACCGCCATCTGTTATTGAGTAGCAAAAAACGGAAAAAAATATTACAGATGCAAATAATTTACTTACCGTAGTGCTTATCACGAAAAAGAGAATATTATTATTCAATTAATTATTTATGTTCATTTTTATGGCTTTATAATACATTTACTTAAACAATAGCCCACCAAATAGCAATCGTTTTTGAAGAATGACGCATTAAATAATTTATGTTTTAGGATTGAAGTCGTTATCAAAGTACAACGCATAAGTACAATGTTAATGGAATATTTCCGTACGTAAAACAAATATAAATAGAGTATGTAACATTTAGTTTATGCATTAGAAATTCCTTGACCGTTATTTCTGGAGTGATGTTTATCTAACCGCTTGCTTCGCAACATGTTCTAATAATGAATTTGATTTTTAATTCGGTATTTTTATACAGTTTTATCAATAAGTATTAATTTTTTCGCCTACCCATCGACTAGAATTATACTTTTTTGTATAACATAATAGCTGAAGACAACTTCAAAGTTGCTTTAAATCCAAAATATATTTGAAATATTATTGTGTTAAACTTTTATTTAAAAAAAAAAAAATACCGCTAATTTTTCTGTGTAGAATAATTGAGATACAGCCTGTTATCTTTCACTTACGTCGAACATCGTAAATAGATATCACTTTTACGAAAAGTAACAAATCTACTTACAACTAAATAATCACAACAAAATAAGACATAATTTACCAAACTTCCAACTGAATGCCAAATGAAAATCAAGAACCGCTTATTTTAAGTGTTTCTTCAAAATGAGGTATCGTTTTATTATGATATCGTCACGTCTGCTTTCGGCTCTTTTGGCTCGGCTTACATATTCTCAGCGGGCCAACGTAAATCTTCCATTGATTTACGTATTACTGCGTACTTTAATTTATAACTAGTCAGATTTAGCCGAAACAGACGCGTGGCGACCGTATTCACAGCGTTTCCTATAAGTCGTAAACCTGACGAATACATTTCAAGCTCGATCCCACGGGAGCGTTACGCTTATGAATTTTTCGTGATACTCATTGCAAGATTATCACAAAAATCATATTGGAATATAATTTATAATTTGGTTAAATTTTAAAACAGTTTTCAATGAATGTAAAAAAGGAGAACCGAAAGTGATTGCATTTAAATAAATAATAAAAATAATTTACATTATGTTACCTTGTTAAGTACCAAAAACAGCTTCGGGGCTAAGTGGTTTACACACGTGATGCGACGGGGGTCGTGGGTTTGAATGCTGGGGGAACAAATAAATGTTGTGAAAATTAACCTACTTGCCTGTAAAGAAAATGATCAGTGAAACAGATATTGATAAATGTGTCTGCCCCATGCCCCACTGAATTCACACAACTGAAGAAAGCCTTACTTCAGTTATGCATACTAGAGGCATTGTGCAGTTCCCAGATTAATCATAATATTAATACGTGAATCAAAATCTTTGAAGGTTTGTATCACATTTTAGGAAAATCGCGCGAACGGGTGTTCGTGAAATTTTCCACAGTAAAGTTTATATGGAGAAGAGTTACATTAATTAAAATAAACATTACACACTACTGCTTGAATGACACATCATATACACACATACATTGTGATCGAATTTCAACCAATGGGCGACCACTAGTTAATTTAAATGCTTAATGCACATGATTTGTGTATCTACTAGGTAAAAGAAATTTATACCATTGCAATACAAAATGGACACTTGGCATGCTAGTCTCAACTGATCCATATTGCGTTGACAACGTGACTTAATTTTTGATGATTTATAATTTATGAGCTATATAAAACCCTATACTTAAATCGTGAATGGTTACACTCTTCTATGGTTATTTATACCTTTACTAGCTGACCCGGCAAACGATGTTTTGCCATATTAATTTTTGGGGTGGACTACCCTTATCACTTAGAGGTATGAAAAATAGATAGTAGCCAATTCTCAGACTTACTGAATATGCATATAAAATTTGGTAAATATCAGTAAAGCCGTTTCGGAGGAGTAAGGTAAGTAACATTGTGACACGAGAATTTTATATATAAGATACTATCGCCTCGTATCAATTTCATATATTTTTCTTGTTAACTTCGAGTTTAACTATTTAAAAGAGAGATTTAAAAAGTTTTACTTTACTTTCTCATATCTATACTAAAAGTATAAAGCTGAAGAGTTTGTTTGTTGAAACGCGCTAATCTCAGGAACTACTGGTTCGAATTGTATAATTATTTTTGTGTTGGATAGTCCATTTATCGAGGAAGGCTTTGGCTATAAAACAGCACGTTACGACGAGATTAACGCGGGTGAAATCGCGGAGCACAGATAGTTGTTTATAATTCCGATTGTACAGAAGAGTGATTACCGAGTGAATATTTTAATAATGGCTGACTGATGGGACAGCATTAAATATAACATTGGTACTTTTCATAAAACTTAGTCAACGTACATAAACGTAGGCTTTATGCCATTAATACTGAAAATAATTCCTTCAGATTTTCACAGTTCAGGTATTGTAGTGTGAATAAATTATAAATGCGCAGAATTTTTGAAACCAATTTAATTTGACCCACTTTCCGTCGATCGGGTTGTGGCGTTTCAGGTGTTTCAGGTGGAATTATGAAGGTATGAGAGCTCAGAGTACACTGGCTGTATAGCGACCCACTTATGTTAGCAGTCTCTCTTTTGTTGTACCCGATTCCAGGTAGAGCCGAGTAACTTTGCGATTATTAACTCAGTACTAATACACCAAGTCACAATTAACACTTATAACGATAATTAAAGCTAAATATTCTCTTTACTATATGTAAACATTTTTTGACCTCTCTTTTGTTCGTTTACAAATATATAATTTGATTAGATCTTATCGATCAATGTCATTATAATGATTGTCACTAATTGTCACTACAAGTGATTAGTTAATAATTGTAAAATATAAGCTTATTATTATTATTTTATTATTTTTTGATATATTAGATAAATACTTAGTATTAAATAGCAAAATAAGTTAAAGCGTCAATGTCGCATTAGGTTTTTACCTGTAAAATATTGTACTGTTGAAATAAATAAAGAAAGAATAAAGAATTACAAACATATCTTTATAAATAATTGTCTACTTGTTGTTTTTTTATTAAATGTACCGACTTATTTAATCTGTATCTAGAAATACATAATAAGTTATTATGTAGTAATTAGATTAAATATAGAGTGTATAATTAGATTTGGGGAAAAATTACATGAAAATAATATTATCATTGAATCATTAAAGATAAGGCACGTACACGAATTGATATTACAGGAATTTTATCTTGTGTAAATATCGAATTTCGAATTGAAGCATTGTTCTTTTATGTCAAATAGATAATTTTAACTTTTAACTATCATTGTCTCTGGCTTGTGACAGTGCAGTGGTGCTTATCCGCGGGACTTTCAACTTATCAAAATATGGATTATGCCTCGCATTTTGTCATCTGCTTTTCAACCATTTTTTTTTTTTGTAATTCGTTGCTGATTCGACGTAATTGTCGTAATTATAATATGATGACTTACAACCATACTGCATTGTATGAAACCAATGTTTTTTCGTGTATGTGATATCATAAATACTTATATATTAATTATTATATATTTATTATTTTCTTCAATTTTAGTTCCAGTTTTTGATTGATTGATTAATTTTGTGACTACTCTTAATTTGATAGTAAATTTCGAAATCACTGATCTCCATACTATTACAATATATTGTACATATTATAAGTAATTATGTACATACAATATATTGTACATATTATAAGTAATTATGTACATACAATATATTGTACATATTATAAGTAATTATGTAGAAATTTAATAAATTTGTGAAACTAATTTACAAAGCTGGCACGAGTTTTATGGAACAGTAAAAAGAATATTAATTAAACCGCCTTCAGATAGAATTTTATAAATTTATATAAGTAAATTTATTAATTATTTAAAAAACAAATTAAGAAAATAAATAAATAATAGATTAATTTAATGTTTAATTATGACAAGAGTGCATTAAATATAATAAGGTTACCTTCAATTTATTACTGAACAGGACGGATCTACATATTATTGCCACTCACTACCAGATGACGCTAGTCTAGCGTTATTAATAAAAGTTATATTATTGTAATAATAGGTAATTCTGTACATTAACATTTTAATCTTTTAAGAGAATACAATAAATTTGTCTCTGCTTTTTCAATTTAGTCACTGATATCATACATATAATAAACCTGTGTGTGGTTAGGTAGGTAATTGGTAGGTATATTATTTACGAAGTCAAAACAAACAAATTAACTGTCACAGTTATAAAATTTAATAAACCACGAATTAAATCAAAGTATATCGATCTCAGGTCTGAAAATAAACATGATCGCAATGTTGCCACACGTTCACAATTTCCTCTCGATTCTCGTCAAATATCTAAGATATTGCCCGCCAAAAATAACACTCATCCAAATACGTACGTCGCAAGGTAAGGGATCTAAGCTATATTTAAATTGTACTTTATCTTTGTTTAGATCACTATTATTAAGGGCTTCTTGTTATAATAATTAAGCCTGCAGATTTTATTCACTCAACACGTGAACACACTAAACATTTCTTCTGGGAATTACAATAGTAGGTGCCGAACCTCTTTAGTTCGATTGGTCATCCATCAAACATTTACTCACTAATGTGTGAGGCATGGTAGCTTTTGATTTCGATTGCCGTTGATTAAAAATAATGCCAGTTAAAAAATAGATCAACAGACGCAGAATCTCTCCAGCGCCCCATTGTGGCAGTGGAATCATCTTTAGATACGTGTTTAAAAATATCGATTCATGTAAATTATTGATTTATAGAAACAGTATAAAAATTCGATACGAACATGCCCCTTATATGTTCTGCCTACCTACTATGATATTTCGTATTATCATTTATATATCTAGACATTACTACAATTTTACAAGTTTTGCATTTATTTGTTAAACATTACTACATTATAATATGCATCCAATAAATATACATCTATATATGTCTGTATAACTAACACATTCGCACAAGAGCAGTAGCTACTTACTTAATTATGCAACGAGTTAGAGTCGTAACGAGTAACATGTTTGCATTGCTGAAGTTATAAGAAAAAGTATCTTTGCGTTGTTTTAATTTCTGGGTTCTAAGTATATACTATTTACATTAAATAACTGTCACATTAAATCGACGATCTGAATTGAACGTTCTTAATAGATTCAATCCCAATTCAATCGCAATCTCAAATTACACAATCTACTGTTTTATTTAGAGAGAAATTTGTTTCGGCTCTTTCTCAATGTATGCAAATCACTTGCTTGCGCCACATTCGCACTGCAGGGGACACCCTCCTAGAACAATTAAAATATGCAAATCGAAGTTATTACCACCGAATTTTTTTCGCGTCGATGCTATTTGAAACTGTAGGGAAGTCTCAGTAATTAGAGTAACTGAGAGTCAACCGACTTAAATTCTAGTAGGTAGCCTATTTTATCCTACTTTGTAGAAGTAAATACTTTCATTGTTTTGGCTTTGTATTAAATATCTCCGGTGCAGTTGAGCCACAGATGAAATTAAAAAACTTTTAAAGGTTAGAATGCCAACACAAGTAGGTATCTACTCAATTATTTGTTTTCTAATCGTTTAGTACCTAATATTTTAAAATTTATAATTACTTTTCGAAGGCAAAACTGTAATTGTTTTTTAACTGTTGAGTGAAAGAAAAATATTATTGTATTATACTTTAATAGGTACCTATTTTATTCAACTGTACAGCTACAAAATAATAATTAAATTTCAGTCCAAATTAAAACATACTTAGGTATCTAATACGAGTTTATTTATGCTATCTTTACACCAATTTATAATTTTGAGTTAGTATTCGTAACTGAACTCTGAGTTACATACTAATATTTCATGGATTGGGTAAGCTTCGGTGTAAATTAATATTATGTAAATTTCTCGTTCAGGCACTGAAAATGGTGCCTCAAGCGACGTCATTATATCGCCTTAATTATTACTATAGGTTACCGAAACAAAATTACTTGAAAACGAGTCTTGCGCTGTAACCAATAGATCTATTTCTATGTATCTATTCTAATAATTATTTAAATATTATAATAGGTATCAGTAAAGGTAATTCAGAGTGCTATTATATATTTTTTTTTACTTCTTTACTTTAACTAAAACGTATAAAAAGTTGAGTATAAGAGTGTTTGCTTTCCTTACAAAGCATTATTGTTTTCTCAAGGAACTCGGGTTTTTTCGTTAAATTACCTTTGACCAAACTTAAAGATTTCTTCTATTACATATACACGTATTAATTTATACTATTAATTTGTATCTAGTTATTGAGTTTACTGTTAAAGCCGTATCAGTACTGCCAATGAGATGATTCATAAAGTGATCACAGTTCACATTGAGTCACAGGTCAATACTCGTAGGGGATGCCATGGGGCGCAGTCCACGTGACGAAGGGCTATAATCCCACTGAATAAAATACGCTCGTGTCCGGCTTAATTGAAAACCTAAAAAAACACATTCGTTTGCGAACCAACAATCGTTCAAGTAATAGCTTTGTAGCTTTTTGAGTACAAATTTTCAAATCAAATAGTTTAATTATCTGAGGAGATTCAAAAGTGTTATGGATCCTTCATTCATATAAGATAGTTCATAGTTCGTTGCACAGATTACATATGTAAAACTTTTAATGCAGCCTATTAGCAGCAATGAGGTTCTATTTGCAATCATTAATTACCTGCATTATACCCGTTGTATTCAATGGCCGAGAGTAATTAGCTCCTATACTGGATAAACATATGTATGTACTATAATCCATAAACAATATTAAGGGATATGTACCAATATGTGGACCTATGTGCTCGAATATCGATTGCATATCAATGAACACTTAACATTAATGAAATTATTGCATATAATATGTAATTGGGTCGAAACGTGTTATGTATTTATCAATGTTCATAATTGTAAACATTTACTGCTTAATTAACGCTCCTGGTTTAGAGACCATCTTGTGGATATAAGATAATTTATTTATGTATTTTGGAAACGGAATTGACGGATTAGATAATCTGTTAATGTATGCTTAATATAAAGAGAAAATATGTGTGTTTAATAAATAATCAGAAACTACTACATCGATTTTATAAATTTTTTCACTGATCTATTCCTGCCTAAAGTTTTTCATGCCTACAAACCCTAAGCTATGATGTAAAAAAACACAATATAAATTTTAAAGGGCAATATGCTTTAATATCAGCATGAGTGACTCTTGACTATAACATATCTACCTATTTTGAATGAAATAATAAAAAAATTGTTATGCAATGTAATTTAAAAAATATAAAATTCAACTGTACATAGCCCATACATTCAGCATAAGATAATATTTTTATCCGTAATACGTGAGAAAATTGTAAATTAATCAATGAAATGTTCATCTCATCCGAATTCAACCCTTATAATTAAACGTATGCATAGATATCTTCTAATTTATTTACATATAACATAATCTACAGTATAGTAATTGGACAAGAAATTAACATCACTAGATAGGACATCAAAATAGAACGCGACGTCTGCTCGGCGTTTATCGAAAATCTTATTTGAAGTAAGTTAGTACAACATTTCAATTTATACCTATTACAAACCAATTTCCCACTAAAAAAAATATTTTACCCGAGAAGAAAGTTATCCAGGTATATGGACTCTTAAAATCCTATTAAGATGCTTTTCAGAGAGTCGAATGACATATCGCCAGATAATCGTGGTTCATTAGCTTACAACAAAAAAAAAACTATAATTCAATAAAAATTATTAAGAAAAATCTCTAATATAAATATTATGGTAACGATGAAATATTGCCTTGACTAGATGTAGAATTAACTGTTTTCGACCTCGCTCTTGCCAAGTACATACATATAATTGAACAGATAATTGAAATCCTTACCATATCTAGATATTTATAAAAATATTGTGTGAACCGTCGACAGACGGGGGGCAATCGAATTATGTTCCCATTATTATTTGGGAACGCTTTAGTGTGTTATAACAGGGGTGATTTGTGTCCAACGTAATATCAATAGCTTCAAACCAATTACTTAACTTTGATTCGTTTACTTCATTTCTTTAATATCATTTTGCCGTTTTTCTATTTCCCTTTTCAATATTAACGAATTTTTAATGTAAATATTCTAGACTTTTAGGAAAAATTAAATCATTCTCGCTTTAACATTAAACCTATTTTAAGAGATATTGTTGATATAGAACAAAGGTTATATTTAAATTCTACGCAACTACGAGCATTAAGTCCTTAAAATTTCAAAATGACATTATTTAACAATTTATGTCAACATTAACCTAAGCGTATTAGATATACGCTTATATTGAAAAGGTTTAATGGTAAATACTGAAATACGATGCGCGGGCGCTCCTTTCACCTTCTGTTTCATTAGTCACAATTAAAAAAAAAGTTTTTTACAATTTGTACAAATATAAAATATTGTTTTCGATAAAAATTTGTTTCTGTTTTGGATGCGGTGTTCAAAAAATGATTTGATCAACGCAGGATCCTGTTAGTATTTTTTTAATCGATATTCTTAAATTATAAGCTCTTCGATTATTTATGAAATTATGAAACAAATAATCTTTCTCAGATGCTTCCAATTTTCAGTGACGTTAAATAATTTTTAAAAGACCTAAAAAAGATTATTTAATTAACAAACTCGCTGCTCAATCTTTATTACAACTACAACCCGCATCGCATGACCAAACAACTTCGATATCGTCTATAAAATTAAATTCCCCGTCCTTCCGTATCGCTATAACCCAAATAAGTTATATAATTACATATCACACTTCATTGTCGTGATAAATACTTTCTCACACTTATCATTTACCAAATCTACGCCACTGTCCATTTTAGATAATGGTGCGAGTGGAATGGCAGTAACGGAGATACTGCAAGCGAGAACGGAACGGATATAAAATAACGTATATTATTATAGTGCCCACAAGCCAAGCGGATATTGATTATCTGCCACAGTTGAGAGCCAACACCCCCTCCCTCTAACCCCCACCCCGATGCCAGTATGTCGTATAAAAACTCGTTCCGGCACGAATTTCCACCGTAAAGCAGCTACGAATGGTGCATTTTCCAGCTTTTCTCTGAAACGTTATAACCCTTTTCTGTATGAGGGGTCTTCAATATTTGATCTCTGTCTAGCAGGCTGAGCGGCATGTGACTGCAATATACCCTTCTCGCTCGGACACATTCCGTAATCATTTTCAATGCATTCCCTTGCCATGATTTTTCCGCGGCACTTGCAAACACAAGTATTCTACCATTTTGCGTTCGTAGCACTCCGACATAAAGAACTTTTACGATTTTTTCGTTTTCTGTATATTTTCTAATTAAATATTTTATAAAAAAAATATTTTTAAAAATAAAAATAAAAAAGACTAGATAATAATGGCTCTATAAGAGCTTTAATTACCATTTATTTTTCTAAATAAGTATCATTATAAAAAATAGAATATAAAAAGGACACCAAAGATTAATTAAACACAAAAAAGTTACTTCGATATAAAGCATTACAATAACTTTCAACTAGATTAAAACTTAATTATTCGTTTCAAGTTCACGCAATAAGTCTCGAAAGATTCACCTCTAACTTAAAAGCATGGCATGTCTAGACACAACTAGCGAACAAATTTTGTACTACAAAACTTCGTGGGGCAAGGCGCCCACTACATTCGTATCATAACATCAGTGTGTGTAAATGTAATCTGTGAAAAATTGCTTTTCGTTGTAAGTGGCACACAGATGTCGCTACCAGGGAGGTGGTGCGAATGTGCGCGTGTGGAGGCAGGGCGGCAAAAGGGGTCCGAGTCGTGAACTAAATAGCTTAGTGTTAACACATATTGACATCAAATTCACCGCGATGTTATCATTTATTCAGGTAGCTGTAAATTCATTGTACTTTTCGTTAAGGTTTACGTTTAAATAATTTTGCGTGCCGCTTAATTCCCGCGGCGCGACATTTTTACTGCTCGAGCGTGTCGGCGATTAATTATTTTTGCCGCTTTGTTTAACTTACGTTGACTTCGCTTTACAGTTATTACGAATTTTAATTGCCTGCTGAAAGTTCTTTAGTGGATCTTTTATGTATATAATTTGTAATGAATGGCTGATGGCAGATCTTTATTTTTTTATTTATATCTTTAATTATTTTGATACAATTATGTAAGACTATTCCATAAGAATTTTGAAATACCTACAACGTGACACGTTGTACGTTTATCTATAAAGCAAAAATTGCAAACTACCATAAAATCGCTCTGCAATAAAATTCCGCTCTGCTTATAGCCCAACGATTGCGCAGCATCCTCCCTACTGATAAAATAATTAAAAAAATGACTAGTATATTACAAAAACACTTTTTAAGATTTTTTAAAGATGTTATTCAAATACTACCACAACAAATATTTAATATTTTACCACAAAAGTTTTCTTCACAACGTGAAGATAGACAGAAGTTACTCGACAGTGCCACTTACCGGTTCGAGTTAAGAATCAAAACAATCTAGTCCTAGTCGAGCTTTTTATTTGTTCAAATTTAAACACATAAACGAAGTAATCCTTCTTATGAAATAAAAAAAAACTTTTGAAATAAGCATTTATTATTGAATTATAACTTTTATTTTTCAACGCTTTTTTATTAGTATGTTTGATGTATTTTCTTTAAATATTTGAACAAATGTTGGCGGCTATATCTTAATTTAATTTCGTAACCATTATTCATTAAAGTTGGGAGCATTTTTAATAAATAAACTAATACAAGAACAAATTATAGTAACCTAAAAGTAGATAGTAAAAAAGTAGATATACTGCGATGTATAACGAGTTATTTAAGCACGTTTCGTGGCCCATCCAATGAACAAAGAACTGCTCAGTTGAATAGGTTTGTATTACTAAACACTTACTTCCATTCAATTTGATGATAATTCAGTGATTTTACCACTAACAAAACACTAGAACAAATTTAATTATTGACTTGTTTTTGCATACTTATCTATCTGTATAAAAACTTCACAAAATCGATTGAGCGGCTCATAATTATTAATAAGATAATAAGTATTTGGTTTTTTAAAAGCTGTGCAGTAATATTAAGAGAAATTTGGTAACATCGGAATTCCGTAGGCCTTTTTGTCTCAGCCAGCATCTAGTCTAAATTACTTCTATAGCATTATATTAACTGACAGATAAAAATGTATAGAATACGATCAGAATGGGTGCGGGTATCTTAATGAACTTGTAATAAAATTATTGGCCACACAGAGGGCAGTTAAGGCAACGCCCCAACTACGGAGAGTTAACCTGAATAGTAATGTTAGAGGTTTTATCGAAATCGGTATAAACTTAGAAATTAGAATAAAATAAAATAATTCGTCAATACAGTAATCAATATCTTAATTTAATTTCGTAACCATTATTCATTAAAGTTGGGAGCATTTTTAATAAATAAACTAATACAAGAACAAATTATAGTAACCTAAAAGTAGATAGTAAAAAAGTAGAAATTATAAATATATTAAAAGAGTAAGTTAAAAGAGCTTTCCTTTAAATAAATAATAACAATAATTTACATTATTTTACGTTGTCACGTAAAAGCACAACTCCATAATTTTCACTCTCAATAAGCTTAATTTCCCAATATTCAGTTTCATTCTATCAATTTTAATATAAATATTATAAACCCATCGACAATGTTCCCAGCACTATCTCAGTAGTATCCAGAGAGGCTACAATAAAATGTACCGAGTGAGCTACAAGCCTGAGCAGTTACTCCATTCCCCACACTCACACCACCACCCCCTTAGACATATGCGCAACCACCTCACGCACACATGTAAACCTATGCATATCAATCTATCCACAAATCGTAACTTCAGTTATTAACAGTCTGTTATCTGCATGGATCTGCCTCTATTAGTTTACTAACCTGTGCATAATTAGTTTTAATACATAGTCAGTGTTGCCATATTAATTAAACGTTACAGCTTCAGTATTTTATATACTATTTTATTTAAGTTATAGTCAGTAATTTCGAATTCTGGGACAGTTTTCAGGCAAAATTAATTCAAAGCGGATAAAATACGATAGTAGTTTTATCTCCAAAATCTTACATATTATGAATTCTACACTTTTTGCTGAAATATCTTGTAAGCGTGAAGTTACAATCGAAGGCACGTAATTTGTACTCATCATCAAAATATTTACAGAAACACATACTATTATCAAGAATCTTTATTATAAAATTTAAGAAATAATTAGGTAGGTATCTACTAATAAGAATATTCAGCAAAACATTTTTGTACAAATTTATTTTTGTCAGGAATTCGTCAAAGTTCTACGTATTATGAAAATCATTATATTTTCTCAATCGCGTTATTATTTTTATTACAAAATCGCACTTCTTTTTAAAAGGGTTGACTATGAATACAGATTTCCACTTGCTACACTCCTTACATACCTTTTTTGCTTCACCCACTTTCCTTATGTTCACCATAGATAAATGATCATATTTTTCTTTTATTTAAATAAAGATTTTCTTTAAATAGATTATTATATTCTATTATTATATTATATTCTTTAAATAAAGATACTATCTTTATACAATTCTATTCGATTTGATCTAGGAATCGTAGCAATCCTGCTACGTCGTAGACACGGGGCCACTAATCAACTAATTATTAAGTAGCTAACACTTCGTTGAGGTATGTTTTATTTATAATTACTTACATACCTCGTACTTAGAGGTCCTACTGGGAATAATCAAAAAAAATTATGACTTTAAACTTATTTAGTAAGTATCTTTGTACAGATAAATTATTAATGGGGAAACATATAAATATTTATTTGTAACATTTACGAAGTTGCTACGAAGTAGAAAAGTTAGTTAAGTAGGTATTAAACAAATTCAGATAAAATTAACTCACACTTGAATAAAATGAAGGAATTAAATAAAGAGACAATCATATAAACAGACAGTTAATTCTAATTTGTATAAGTTATAGAAAATATCCAACCCCGGCCGTTCTACAAATCATCCTTAAAAGCCTACAAGCCAACCCTTATCTTCAATGACAAAAAGTATTCAAGCAATAATCTACTCTATGTCTCAACTTCAGTCAATACTTTTAATTGACATCGAGCGAGGTCGCAAATATCTACATTATATAGTAATATTGGTAACAGGTCGCGCACCGACTTACACCCTGCGCCCGCCAGACGTGGGACATCGAGCTTCGAAAAGACATTTCGTATTTATTAAAATACCAGTGCTCTCCGCAAACTTCGTGTCGGTTCAGTGTTCCAAAAAATAAAGTGAAACCTAAAACGTCATTTCATAGAACATGTATGAAGGCACGAATTTTCTTCATAAATATTTTTTCGTGATTTTTTCTATATTTTTAATAGTTATTCTGCTATTCTCGAATTGGAATAATCCAACAAATCCTGAAATATTTAAATATTTCTACACAAATCGTTTTACTTTTATATTAATTGACCATTTCCACCAAAATATATAATGAGAGTTTTTTTTAGTTTAGGTAGGTAGGTATGTATTTATATTAGCAAATTTGATTGGGCACTATTTAAAAATACAGACACATGTTACATGATATGTTAGCTTCAATATCTGTGTCAAAAGCATGAAAAAACCTTCATTTTTAGTTAATTTAATGTCGGGATTTTTAAATGTCAGAGTTTAAAACCATTTAGCGATATATATAGAAATTATACGTTTGGCGCATCCATTTCAAAAATTTCGTAGATGAATGTGATTCAGTCTGAAAGTGGTCATCTGAAGGAGAAATTACAATAACAGAAGATGTGAACACCCTTCAATGTACATTCCATTAAATTCTGAGTACATTGATTCTTACAATAAAAAATTAAGCTTTATACATTTTTAAAGTAACCTATGTATGTCCTCTTAAATGGAGATTATGAGCAAAAACAGTAAAGCGATGATATTTTGAGATTATAATTTTTATGATATTTTTGGGATATGCCTTTTGTGTTAGGCAGTTTATGATAAAATATATTTCACGCGAACTAATACGTTCGTTCTTTACCTGAAAGCCATCTATTTGTCATTGAATTGCTACCTGAAAGACTGACAAGCGTGTCGTGGTGCTGTTGTCCTTGGGCGTTGTCCAGGGAACCTGCCTGCTCTGTTGTCTGCTATTGTATAAAAAAAAACAAATAAAATATGTAGCTCTTACTCGTGACTCCATCCACTTGGAGATACGAGTATAATTATAAAAAGTTAAGTTATATACGACGACCGATTGGCACAATTGGTAGTGCTCCTAGCTTCTGCATCGAAAGTTCCCGGGTTAGAATCTCGGTAGGTGCATTAATTTGTGTGATGAGCACGAATGTTTGTTTCCGAGTCTTGGTTGTTTATAAACTTATATAATATGTACTAGCTGACTCGGCAAACGTTGTTTTGCCATATTAATTTTTGGGGTGGGCTACCCTTGTCACATAAGGGTATGAAAAATAAATAGTAGCCGATTGTTGGACCTATTGAATATGCATATAAAATTTGGTAAAAATCAGTAAAGCCGTTTCGGAGGAGTAAGGCAACTAACACTGTGACACGAAAATTTTATATATAAGATTTATTTTGGTACCCTCGTTGTTTCTGATTTCCATAACACAAGTGCTTCAGCTACTTACTTTGGGATCAGAGCAATGTATGTGAGTTGTCCCAATTATTATAATACTGATAACGAGATAGATACTGAATAACAAAAACGTTAAGTTATGAACACTTTAATAAAATCCATGCCAAATTTCCAGGTTATATGGACACTTATTAAAAATTGCGAGAGATGACACGAAAGTGAGACCCCCTTTTATCAAATAATTTAGAATCTTTTCGCGTTTGACAAACCAAAGATGAAAGAAGTTTAAGTGTTCTTGTAAACGTGGCTGCGATGGGGAGAATCGTTATGGCACCCTGTTAGGGTTACCAAATTTTCCTACTTTAAAATCGAATTTTGCAGAACAAGAGCTCAAGATAGACAAAGATAAAATTACTACTTTAGGTTGACTATTGAAACTAGAATACAAAATTTCCCTTTAAACTCTATGTGGGTATGTTTGACTAATTCATCTTTACAGACACCTAGGTGATCAGCCTTATATCCCTAGCCAACCGAAAATTTATTTATTTCCCCGGATTCTAACCCAGAACCTCCAAAGTAACACGCAGATGTATACTTAGCTACGGAGGCGGCTTAAAATAGATTAAGTCTTAAAATAAAACATGTAAAAAAGGTAAAAAAATACTAATCTAATTGCATAGTTAGAAAGTTGGTTGAATGTGGGATTTGTCCATTAGAATGTACAAGAATTAATATCGAAATGAGCCAACGCACTCATACATAAAATTTGAAATTATCATACTAAAATATATCATTAGTAGATTAAAAACATTACCATAAATATTAGATTCGTTTTTTGTAGTATCAAGCCCGTTAGCATTTATTAATCTCGGGCAGTCAGTCGTCTCAAATAATCAAGGTTTTATTTGACGTGAAGACAATGTTTTTCCTGTATTTTTCCATTCTGGCAACCTTATTCCCGGAAAAATTCCCTGAAAGTGAGCGGGTGGGCGAGGCGGGACTCAGTTAATGATCAAAACGCCTTCAATATTGCGTAAGCATGCCCTTATCATTATAATTTATTCACGAAATAGAAAGTTTGTCCGTTGTCTTTTAGAAATGAGAACACTTTGTCTTTGATTTCAGAAGCCCATTTTATTTACATATTAAATTAATAGTATAATTGTTTTTGAATTTAATTAATTTAAATATTTTTTTAGTAATATAAATTCTATATAAAAAAAGGTAATAATGTATATGTAGGTATTTTATTTTCTTTAAATATGCATACCTAACAACAACAAAACAAAAATGCAGATAGTATTAACTTGTGCACTTAATGTCTGCATTGCGTAACTCGACTACATTTGAAAGAAAACAGTTTAAATGGATTTAAGCGCGTATTTAGCACAGTTTTACAATGGAGAATGTTCACACATTTAGATTTTTAGCCCACCGTATACTCTATTAAAAATATAAAAATCGTATGAAAAAACTATTTGATACGTCAATTTGTTCCCGAGATACAGAATTTTAAAAGTAGGACGACGTGACGTCATTTTAACAGCTCGCGTAATTCGTCGCGTCGCTACTCGAGAAGGTAGAGAGAGCGGAGTGTTGTACTGTGACGTCACGCTGCTGACATGAGCTGACGAACTTTAAATGAATGTAAAATAAAAACTACTTTCTCTTTTTGAATAAAACAAAAACTAATGTATTTGTATACATAAAAGCTCTACTGTGACAAAGTTTCAAGCGATTTTTCGTACCTAGTAACATTCTCCATTATCTGAAACGTCGAGAAAATTTAGTAGGAACTTAAATAATTGTAAAATTGTGCTAAAATAATATAATCGCTCTGTGAATGAATTAATTTGTGTTTATTCTAAAATCTTATATCCAATATTTTTTTTAATAAGTCGATTTGAAGTTCTTATAGTATTTAAGCCTTATGTATTCAGCACCTTAGCGACCAAAACTTTCGTTTCCGCAGTCAAACTTAATCTTTAAACTAACAAATGCGTGAACGATAGTTAAATTTATCGGTTAATACATTGCTGGATAATGTAAATTATTACGACTTAGATAAAATATTTAAGAAGCAATGGAAGCGGAGATGGTTCATATTATCGAAAATTCACAGATGCTCGAAAAAGACATTAGATCAAGCCGATTTCGTAATTCTATAGAGTGGCTTTATTTTCCGTTCGATGGAGCGTGTAACTAGCCATAATTTGTTCGAGAAAATTCTTTTTTCGTATCAATTGTCTTATATCATTGTGTGTAAGTAAAATTACTTTTATTAACCACATAATATTGTTAAAGTATCATTAAATAATTTGATTTACATTTTTTTGATTAACATCAGCAGAATCATTAGCAAGTTTTTAAAGGAAAATTATTGTAGATACTTCGTGTTTTTATTTCTAATGGATCATAATTAAGACTGGTAAAATAAACTAAATTAAAAAATAAACAACATTTACTGGTCTAATTTTAATCTGATGTAAATTTAATTAAAAGTATTATTTTTACAAAAAGGTTTGTCTTTATTTTTAAGACGAAACATATCTAAAAATCATATAATTTTTGTCATTTTAGTAAAACCTGCATTTTATCAACCACTCTATATTAATACGTACTCAATTTCACTCACAGAAGTTAAGGAAAGGTTAAACCCGCCCGCCCAAGCACACCCGCCGCCCAACATTCCCGAATTTTCTCAAAGTATCGCTTAATGCAAGTTTATTATCTCCCATTGTTGAACATTAATTAATTCTTTATAAAAGCGTAACTTACTTTTTGTGGGGAATTTTATTTTCAAACAGTATCCACGACTTCTGCCTCTTTCTGATTTTTTGCCCATTTTTTTATAAAAACGATATTATTAAAAATATAAAACTAAAGCCAATTAGTTCCTTCTTATAACATCGACTGCATTCGTTGCATATTCAAAACTAGTCATTTCATAGGAGAGCCGTAACTAATAGAAGACAGACGGAAAATAAAAAAATACTTTTTTGTTAAATGGCATTTCATAAGCATTCATGTGTTGAGTAAAATGCCATTTTTCTAAAATCATTTTGATATAACAACATATTTAATTTATAATTCAACCTGTTTAAATTGACATGACGTCTAGACAATGCACCGATGTAGAATTTTTACTGAGATAATGTATCGATTTATACAGTTAAGAGCATTTTTCATGCCAAAGCTGTTTTGTAAAGTTTATTGAACTCACCATTACTTGCTCGGCTTATTACAATTATTAAATCCCTCAATTATTAAATCCCTCATTACATTAAATACATTTGTTGTTTTATTTGATATTTGATAGTTTCTTATATCTTTCAAAGTATAAGAGTATTACTCAAGGTATTAAGTACCTCTCTAATATTTAGAAACTGATACGCCAAGTTATAAAGAGACGCGCGAGCAGTTTTCAGCAGCTTTTGTGTCAATTTCCTAGTTCTAAGGCATGAAAATAATTATATTTAAAGATTATTTACTGATACATACGAATTCATCTGCGAAGGGTAAGGAAAAGTATACTAAATAATTATTGAGATAATTTTAAGATAAGTTTTATAAAGTTGTAGGTTTTCACCATAATATGCGCGCCATCTTTATGGAAGTGGTGGCGTGATTATTAAGGTGAGGAAAAGAATAAGGGGACTTTATAGAATTGTATGATCTACAAATTTTTTACAAAATTAAGTGACCTTGAATAATTATGAGATCGATGGGGATTTTTCACAATTTCATTACAATGACCTATTTCCCTACCATTTATGTTAGAGTTCTCAGACCTACTTTTCTGAGCAACATAACAGTAACCATTCATCCAAATTAATGTCAAGAAGATAAGATTTATATGTATCAGAAATTGGTTAAATGAATGTCAAATATCTTAATAATATTATCTATTTCATCTGTGTACAACAGATTATATACAAGACAAATAATCAAATTGATCGTAAGGCAAGCCGATATAAATATTATTAATTCAAAGCGGGGTTGGATTCCCCCGACCCACCCCAGCTTAGTCTCCAGTGATTGCGGGGCTGGCCCAAAAGTTACTTTAGCATCTTATAACACAAAGTACAGGTCTATTTAGAAAATCCATTTAGACGCCTGAAACTACATACTATGATGATAAAAAGATTTGATTTTTTGTATGTTGTAATGATAAACTTAAAAACTACTTAAATATGTAAGGGCAGAGACGACACACTTTCTGGTTCCTCATCTTATGAACAAACTGATTTGATTAATAAATAAAAAAAATCACTTTTATAAAACCACATAATCAATAAGTAATGCTATTTTTGTCCCGCAAAAAGGAATGCCCTGCGCCACTTTTTTCAGTGCGATGATGACATTTAGAACATTTTTTATAGTCATCACTCGTATTCACTTGTTTGGTTATATACTTTTTAATCAGAGGCAAACTCTGCACATAAGTATTATATCTTTTTGATTTTGAAAGCCAATCTAAAAAGTAAAAGGAGACAGATGGAAACAAAACTTAGATTCACTATTTGTTGAAATCCGTTCCTTACAATATGTCATTTTAATTTGAATCGCGAAGCAATTTACCTTTTTCCCACGTCATAAGGTGGGAGTTCGCATGAAAACTTATTTCCATTCGCAGACTTCGATGCTATCTGTCACGGAATGCAAACTAATTTACCGATGTCACATTTTTAATGGTCTTTATTCTTATAGCTATAAAGACGAGTATTGTGTGAAGTTGTTTGTAATGGTTTTTTGTTTGCGAGCCCGGGAGTCCTCCCTCCACCCTACCGGCACTCTACATGTTATTTACGTGTGAACACAACACCACCAAGGGTTCAATTTATCTGACCTACTAGGCCTCTAATACTACAGTCGAAATAGTTTCCATGTTAGTTTTTTCGATGAAATTACATAACTTAGTAATTTCACAATTTAAGTAGTTTGATAGATAATGTATTAAGTACACAAACAAAAAAATATTAAATCTTTGCAAATATTTTAATCAATCAAAAACGCTCAAAAACTTGAGAGTTTATGCAAACTTTGTTGCAGTGTGTAAAAGTTTTAATATGAATAATCCCGACTTTTTCATTTTCCTCCCTCGCAACTATTAACTGTAGTGATACAAACAGAACGTAAACCAAAATAAAGTTACAAAAGTACACATTGAGTGCGAGCTACGTAGTGTGAGTGGGGTCACACATCCTCCAAACAACGTGCGAGTGGCGAGCAGATTCGCGATTACAGTTATTTAAGGGGAACCGTAATGTATGATGGACTGGAAATATTCCATAATATCAGAAGTGTCGTTACAAAGCCTAAGCGGAATATTTTTCTTGGGTAGAAAGCCGATATTCCCCCAAGAGTTACGACATTTCAATTTGCCAAGGCGGGCGGAAAATGGAATTACGATTGGAGCGAGTATGGCCGACTGTCGCCGAGGGCTCGCTTTCATCCGATGTTGCGCGAGCTTACACGAGGTTGGACGACAGCGCCACGCTCCCGCCGCGCCGCACCAAAGCTCCGTATTGATTAGATGCGGAACGCCCGATGCTATATAAATTAGGCCGCAATAAGAATTCAAAATTATATACATACAAAATACTAAATAAAATTACTGAATTACTATTTAATGTTTATTCTAGTGAATAATAAACATACATTTTATTGTTAAATATTTTTAAAAATATTGTCTGAATCGAAAATATACAACACTTATGTAATCAAACAATTATTTTATTTATGCTAGTAACCAATAATTTACATAATTAATAAGTTTTATAAACATAAATGCCTACTTATTGTCAAAATAAGTATAAAATTTTTAGTAAAAATTACACTTAACTCGAAAGAGGTTTACAGAAATATTAAATAACATTAGAAATACAAATTAATAAAGGTAGCTTTGTCTCTTCAGAAAATAATTAATGTAAAAGCCTACTAAAAGTAAACCGCGTCGGTATTCGGTAGAATAATGTAGACGAATAAATATACATTACATTATTAACGAATGTTGGCCTCGTTTCCCGCTCTCTTTGTTCGTTTCACAATTTCCCCGTGCGATTAATTGAGAATAGGTTTTCTCGTAGAGGACTCGAAGGTTCAAAATAATTTGCCGTTTGTAGCATTTTGTGCCCGTCGATCGGCTTCCAAGTTTTCCGCAATTCTGAGCTTTAACACAACATGATTAGGTTCAAATTTTCGTGATTAGAGGGATGTTAAGTTTCATGATTTGTGAGTTTATAGCAACGGTGAAGTGTCGGTGGTTAATGGTAGCAGAGTGTGGCTCTCGCGACGACGCGACGTATTGAAAAGTTTAACGCAAAAAGCTGTTTACGAATTCCAGATTTTTATTTTAATACTGCTATTGTTTAACACTCATTTACGATACTATTATTGCTAACGGAATGTTAATTATTGTTAACAATCATTTTTCTATTCAATAATTTTAAAAAATAAGTTACAATTTACTCAAGGTCTGAGTAATAACTGTAACTACGCATAATGAAAATAAAAAGGTTATACATTTTAATTCTATTCTCATCTATCGTTGATGATGCTGCGAGTAAATAATTATTTAAAATACATTAAAAGGCGTAGTTAAAGTGTTTTATTAAAAACTCGCCAAGTGTAAAATAGCATATCATTCATAATAATGGAAAATAAAATGAGATTTGCAGCATCTCTAGAAACTATCGCCTTTTCAGTAATTCAGCTCAGTATCTTCGGGTGGGTTAAAACAGGGGTACTCCCTGGGGTCATGAGAGATATACCCTTGTTTTTCAGGAACCTCTACAAATTGTACCATTGTATCACTATTTATCTCACAGAATCAACATCTAATTGAAACTATGTTTAACATAATTTCATTTCTGTTTTCAATTATAAGCTGTAACATTTATTTACCAGCATACTTTTTGATATGTAGAGACTAACCATTCTGTTGTTAAAAAAAGTGTCCAAATTAAAAAAAAAAATTTATTGAAAAGCTGCTATTTTTGATATAACAAACATTAATATTATTGATATATAAATACCTACATTTTTAGCTTGAAGTAAGCCTCGTAGAAGTATAACAAACAACATTAAATCTCATAATATTACAACAATATCCGTTCAAAGGTCTCAGTCAAGCTTTTCAACCAAATATACGATTAAAAAATATTACATATTGATAATGATTTGCTTGGTAAAATTTATTTCAACTCAGATAGTATTTTTAACAAAGTTAAAGAAATGCTTATGAATTAAAAAATAACGTTCAAAAAAACTGTAAGAATGGACAAACAAAAACCTTTTGTTCAAATTGAAATCTTAAAACGTAAGAATCTGCTGTTAAATCATTATAATTGTTTAACGTTCAAGCTTCTTACCTAGTTTATTTGGTATTAAACTGTAATTAATTAGCGCGATAAAGAGAATTATCCTTGGTATAAAAAAAATACCTTTTTACTTAAATATACAATTTTCTAGTTCCAATAAATGATCCAAATATATAAAGAAAATTAAAAAAAACTCGAACGCAAAACTAATGGTAGGGGTTCCTAAGCAGGTCGATTGCGTAAGTAATATTATGATGCTTCCCTTATTAGACTAGAAAAATAACTAATATACTAACGAAAACTGGATAGTTATTTTATTATTGTTCACTATTATATTATATTTATGTTCGTTATTATATTATACTTACATAAATATTGTTAAGTAATCTACGAATATTAAGAAACTTGTACATTCAATTCAATAGAAAATTATTTTCCGTTTCTTTTCTTGATGTAGGTAGTATGTATTATATAATGCTTACGCTTTATAATAAACTAGCGACCCGCCCCGACTTCGCACGGGTATATTATACATATAAACCTTCCTCTTCAATCACTCTATCTATTTATAAAAAATCGCATTAGAATCCGTTGCGTAGTTTTAAAGATTTAAGCATACAAAGGGACAGAGAAAGCGACTTTGTTTTATACTATACATAGTAGTGTGAGTGATGTGAAAGCTTATAGAAATAAAGCATATCTAATACAAATATTATATCACTCTTAGTCTAGTAATTACCAATCGGTGAATTTTTGTTTTAAATAAAAAAAAATCTTTTTAGTGCTACTAAAAATTATAAGATAGGATAAAAAATATTTCGTTTTTATGTCACACCGATCTGCGGAAACAAATTTAATTTAGAAATAGAGGTAGATGAATTTAGACATAGAGGTTAAATACTGGGAAAATTAAATATAAGTATCTTGCAAAATGCGTACTTAAATATAAGTACACATAACAACTTTGCTGCTGTGTGTAACATTCACGCTTCGCTCGCAAGCATTTTGTTCGCATTAGCGGTAAGGGTGAATGTAACCAAGCTTCGTTGTAAAAACGTAGAAATCTACAAAAAGATTACGTCCATGCAAAACAGAGCTTCCATTTTCATAGGCAACAATTTTTAAATCTTGGGCCTCAACGTTTTACTTGATATCTATGCGAAAGTAAACATGGATTTATTTTTCTTACTACTTTAAATTACGCTACTAAATTTCTTTTGATTTTTGTTGATATTTATTCTCAATTCTAAATAACTAAATAGCTTTCATATTAACGAATTTTTTTTAAATTTTAACCGTAATAGAAATGAAGGTCGGTTAAAAAGTTGATCGTATATATATTTTTTTTTTATTATTAAGTAAGTAAAAATAAATATTGAGTAGAAAGGGGTAAGCCTCTTTCTATTTAATTTTTTTCTGAAACGTAATAATTGAAAATGAAATTTAAAACAAAATAATACCTACGAATAATGAAGAGAAATTTCCAATAATAATAGTCAAGTATAGTTTTGTTTCCAAGTATTTATTAGAGATATATTTGTCTCTACAATAGAGTTCATTTTGGGAGGCTCCGAAGTTATAAAGACCGTCCCTGTTAACAAGGAGTGTGGGGTGCACCCCTTCTGATTTATGGTAACATGTCGCGAGGAGCTACCACGTACAGCAAGCTTGCTTTTTGTCATTAACCGATTTTTATTCTATTTCGTTTCCTCTCATAACCAACAGTGTTTAATATTGACTTTCTAATCTTTGAGTTCAATTTAAATGATTTTTACATTTCATTTTAAATACTAATTAAAAATATACAAACATTTTTCCCCATAATCCACTGAGATGGCGCTGTAACAAACATTGTTGAAACTAATATTATTTTGTAAAAAGAAAAATATACTGTATATACTGAAACTTTCTGTTCTATAGTGTATAATATTATGTTATATTGTTATGTTTGATTAATATAATTTTATGTTAATATTCATGTTGTATAGAAATACGTAATAGAAGTTCGTAAAAAAAATTACTACAAAAAAATAACTGCCGCCATCTATTGTCAAGTAGCAAAACTATTATATTTTTAATATAGTGACATCTATTAGTATCTTTACATACTTGTATCTCGTAATGAGGTTTGAGCTTGTTATAATTATTTTATGAAAGCTGTCTCCTAAGATGAAGATTGAAAATTAATAGCTTCTACCCTCCTTTTTTTGAATTAGCAAAAACTTCAAGTATGTTAAATTGTGTTTTTTTAAGTTATTATAATAAAAATTAAAATAGCCACGATTCTAGTAAAACTAGTTTGGGAGCACAAAAATTAAAACATTATTTTTAACTCTTTATTTCAATATCATATCTTAAATCATCAATCATTCGTCATCATATAATAAATATTTTAAAAACAGAAGTTATTATGAGTATGTAAAATTAATTTTTGTATTATTTTATTGCCACATTAAACATTCTAAAATTCATTGTTATTACGGCAAACACAATTAACGTGAATACATAATATGAAATAAGGTTACCTACTACTGTTAATAATATAATATCTATTATAATATAATGTATTATATTATAATAATGTATTACAGCATATTTCCCAAATTAAAGGAGCTTCTTCGTTATTTATCATAGATAAAATAGAGACATACAAGGTTTTATACCCACCTAAGCCTTTGTAATTTTAGCTGTAAAATAGAAAGATTGCGAAGATATGTAAGCATTGGCAAAACTTCCGGCACCTAATGTAACACAAGTTGTAATCCATACCATTTGTAAACAAGGACTATTTCAAAACTGCTGGTTTCACCGATCAGTCAGTCGTTATTTTATTATTAACCTAATCTTTTACTTGCAATTGTCTGCGTGAGTAATATGACCTGAGTATGTCACCCAGAAAGTGTGGGTGCCCGTTAGCAAAAGATTTTAAAAACAATTAGGCCGCCTTTGAGTCTATTCATTTTTTAAATCTGATGAAGAAATACAGGATGAATATTGAAATTATTTTAATATATTTTTTTATTTTCACTTTGTCACTCACTAGGTAGTTAGCCATATTATAATTACAAGTTTTAAAGTAATGAACATTAGTCTTATAAAATTAGATTTATCTTGTTCACTTTTACGATTTTGTCCATGAACCCATTGTACTAAATTTAATAAGATGATTAGATTTTGTGAGGGCCTGGGGATCAGGAAGCTTTATTCTAGATTAAAAAAGAAAAAGAAATCCCAAAGCCAATCAGACTAAAACTAACACTTAGGTACCATAGATGGCGGTGTTTTACAGCACTCGACGGCTCCGGAACTCTCAAAGTATGGATGAAATCAGTGTTCAATGAGAGAAAAGAAATAAAACGCTGTTTTTTTTTATAATATAAACAATTTAAAATAAAATAACTTTCACAAATACGTAACTGCACGATCTATTGTAGATCATTAAGCAATAATTTCCGTTAATATGTAAGAAATACGTAATATCTTTACACAGATTCTGCAGTGTTATGTATTCTGTAAAGCACAAACGATAGGTGTTGCAAAGTTAGAGTGAGTATCAATGTCATTCCCATACAAAAAAATGCGTGTTCCCGTTAAGGTCGTGGTTCGATCAACCTTTAGAAGCTACATACAGCTCTTTGACGTAGGCATGTCAACTTGATGAAATTTTCGATGGGTTTTTTACTATTGTAAAGCAATACCAGTATATTCCATACAAATATTTAACGCAGACGCTTAGTAAACTAGGTAAGTACTTTACCAAACTTGTTTATAGATCGCGAATTCCGATGTCACCTCACGCTACGCTCTTCAGTCGATGATCCGTAATCAGTCAATCGCTGTGCAGTGTGCGGTGAGTAAAAAAAAGTTTAGCGTTGAAACTTCTCTCTTAACAGCCAACAAATTTAATCATAGGTAATGTTCAACTTGTGGAAGCAAATACTTTCCATGTACTACTAACTTCCCTCTTTAATCGATGCCTCGTCATTTCAATTTTCAACTCGATGTAAGTCAGTCCGCGCACTGATGTCGGACGCACGCGACTTGCTTTTTACGATTTTTTCGCTTTCCATCATTTGAACCAACGCGGTTTAACTGTAAGTAGGTTTTAGTTTAATTTTTTGACAGTATTTTTTTAGAATATTTATTATATATTAATACCAATCTATAATACATATTTGTATTAATATTTAAAATTTATAAGAATATAGATTATTATGTGTAGTTATCTTTTTAAACTGTACTATTTTATAGTGTAAATTCATCGATTTAAACATTTGTCACATACATGTAAATCGGGAATTAAAAAAAATTGATGTTGAAGAAATAACACTTTTTATTATTTTTTAAAATTGATTAGATTTAATGCAATGCAATTATATTTAGGATCCTGTGATTGATGCCAGTGACAAATCGAATTTATTTATGTTTAGCTTAATACATAATTAAATAGAACAAATTAGAACATTAAGCTATTAATAAAACAGGTATAAATCTTATCTAGGTTTTATATTATAAAGAAGTAAGGAAAGGTGAAATTACCACAACTAAGCCTGACTCGCACAATAATTGCAAAATAGAAAGTTTCAACATCCATGTCGGGCTAATACGGGCTCTAGATACACTTGAATAAACACTTTTTAGTTTCTTCTAAACCGTTAACTTATTATTCTTGTATATACCTAAAAACCTATAATAAACGCCTCAGTCGCTACCTATAATAGCAACCTTGGTTACACGATTGATATGCCTCTTGAACGTCTTCATTTGAACTCCCAAACAAACAAACAAACCGATTTTGAAGCCTCAGGAAGGTTAAGTTTATTAAGCTGGAAGATCTTTTAAACTGTGGTCAGTATTCCCTAAGCAGTTATAAACCTTACCGAAATTAGTTTTGATTATAAGTTAAGATAAAAATTGGAAATTTGTTTCAGCGATTAATATTTGTAGGCAAAAAAGGAAAATTATTGCGATTATATTATTAAGTACCATGTCTGGGGGTTATATTGAATGTGGTTGAAGTGGTATGAAAGAATAGCAGCAGGTGGAGATCTATGGGCACTGCCTGGCCGTTGGGCAAAAGGGGTCATTATTATAAAGAAAATGGGTCACATAGCTTATAATAGATTTTATTGATCTTTATCAAATTAAATAATTTGCACCCTAAATTTTTTCTTTTTTTTTATCAATCATAGATAGCTCTTTTTACTAGAAAATTCTAATGTATATCTTAGGAGTTATTTCAAAATAATATATAGGTAACATGCGAAGAAATAAAGCCAGAATTATTAAATTAAGATATGTATATTATGTGTTTCTATACTTTTTGCGTAACACAAAACTTTGTTCAATTTTGTCACAGTGTTTAAATTATAATGGCCCATTAGAAGAAGTTGTATGTTGGTTAATGTAACTAGCATTTAGTAATAACAATATTACGCACATTTTCCGTTTTGGTATAGAATGCAGAGGCCCTCAAAATATAACCAGGTTATATTAACTAGGTTATATTAAAATAAGTAGTGTGATTGCCCGTAACCCCTCAGTGGGGCATAGGGCAAACACATTTCTGTATCTATTTAACTGATCATTTTCTTTACAGCCAAGTAGGTGATCAATCAGCCTTCTGTGCCTACCTAATCGAAACATTTATTTATCTACCGATATTAAAACCCAGGACCTCCAGCGCATCATGCAGACGCATAAACCACTGAGCCACGTAGTTACTTTAGAGTTTACTGAATACATTTGGATAACCCGAGACGGTACAAAAATTGTTTTATCTTTGAGATGTTTTTGTTGAAGGTGAAAAAATTAAGTTTTTGTTACTTGATACAAATGAGGGTAGAAATCGTAGCCTTACAACAAATACGTAAAAGTTTTTCAACTATTAACTAAAACAAATATTTTATGAAGTGCGTAAGAATCCACATCGTAAAATGTTTGCACTGCGTGTTGCAAAACGGTTCGGATAGCAAGGCCTAGAGACTTGTAATTTGTGCAATTTCCACAAGTAGGTACCTACAGGTGTACCAGTGATAGAAATCTCATAGGTTCATAAACCGCGTTTTTTATTCAACAAATAATTTCTTTAAAAATGAAGGAAAATAATTTTTATATCATTATCATTCGTGTAATAGACGCAAAACCTTCAGAACCGATTTTAAATCTTTTACTAATTGGTAGTATGGAGTATTCCCGAGTGACGAGCGATCGTTACACGAACAAAGCCATAAAAGTAGTTCATCAACCTAACTACGCATCTAACTTTGCAACTTGTTACAAGCTCTGATTTGGTTTACTTAACTGCGAATACTTTCATTAAAAAGCGAAAATGTATATGAATCGATTCAAAAATTGAGAAGTGTGGTTATAGACCGTTGTCAAATTATTCTTTAAATGCATTTTTATATCTACTTATAAAGACAGGCTATTAGTTATAAATAAAGCCTATGTTCATCAGGGATAAAGTAGGATTCTAATGGTGAAAGAATTTTTCAAATTAATTCAGTAATTTCTGAGCCGATTAAATTCAAACAAATAAGTCACAAATAAGTATTATTAATTGTATTAATATTATATACAGTTATTAATATTAGGATAGATATATAATATAATGATATAGTAAGTAGACAATACAGACTACTAGGTATATAATTATTAAAAACTAGGTTAAACCCTGTTTTCGCTTTCATGTGAAACATAGCCCACATTCCAGACGAATTTAAAAAAACAACAGAGATTGAAATTACCTTGTCGTCAAATAATTAATAAAATCGTTTCATAATTGAACTCGAATTAAGAACTTCTTTTAAAATCAGTTGAGAACGTGATGATTATGATTTTATAACCTGACAAAAGCCAAAAGGTTATGTAACCTTTTTTAATATTATAATCTTTTTATCTTAATAAATCTTCATAAAACAATGATTATCGGCACGTCATTTGATTGATATGAAGTTTCGCAACTTGATTTTCATGTACCATCAGCAAAATAGCTATACCCACTTTTTACTTCAAAGTTATTCTGTCGGTAAAAGTAGTTATTAAAAAACATTTATTCAAAATCAAAAAGTGGTATTATTCTAGAGTGCTACCTCTAACAATACCGCTCAGTTATTTAAGTAACGAATTCTCAAGTGAAGTACCAATAAACTATACTGCGATCGCCTTTTACATAAGGAAATGCAATGCAATAGTCATTTTTCCAAAAAGGGATACTGACAGAATATTTTAGTTAACATTAAGTTTACGTTTAAGTTACCCACTACAATCTTTAAAGACTGCTTCAGAAAATATTGGTTTAATTGATAATTAACAACGACTTCGTTTGTTCTAAATAGATTTAACATTTAAACTGCCAAGACTGAGAGCCAAGAAAAGTCCGTGGAATATGAAGACTCATGTAGTCTATAGATATATTAACTAAATAATTTAAAACCTTTAATATCATTATTAGGCGCCTA
This sequence comes from Aporia crataegi, assembly GCA_912999735.1. NCBI lineage: Eukaryota > Metazoa > Arthropoda > Insecta > Lepidoptera > Pieridae > Aporia > Aporia crataegi. The sequence goes on from OU538742.1 coordinate 4,646,858, forward strand.
AGAAATATAAAGAATAGCAACCAACCAACATTATGTAGCGTCAATGTGTTATATAAATGGCCTTTCTCAATAAAACAAAACCAAAAATATTAGGAATTTAACATATTAATAATTTTGAATGTTACTTGAGAATATTTAATTAGTTCCTGGTCATATTTCATTGTAATAGATAAATTAGATATTAATTACTCGTAATTTACGAAAACTATGATAACACAATCGTGAACAGCTGGGCGACTATCAGTAGTCGTTTTGAAATCACTTGCTCCGTATTGCTTTTAAATTATAAATAAAAGTGGTAATTTTAAACAATGATAAAAAAAACAATAAACAATTGTTTCCATACTATTTTAGTTGTCATAAGTCGTATTATTTTGATGATAATAAGCACGAGTGTCTATCACGCATTTATTATTGTGGAAATATTATTGAATAAAACTACTATGGCGTGGTATCCACGAATATTGACAAAGATTTTAAACATAACTAATTATTTCTTAATCGTCCAGTTCTCTGTTATTTATGGAGTATTTTTTAAGAAGGTATGTTAAATATTGTTTTATATTGGAATACTTAAAGCGTTGAACTTTGATTAGAAGATTTTTATTTTGATCGCTATGCTAAGAAAGAAAATGTATAAGAATATATTTCTTATAATTGTTTATATTAAGACTCAAAAGTTCAAGGTTAAAATGATAGACAATCTATTGTTACAAAATTATGAATTTAAATAAGTTTGTTAGTTTTTCTTACGCTTCTACTATATTTCTATACTTCAGTAAACTACGTATATCTAAAATAAAAGCTAAATTATAATTTGTAATACTCGAAGAATTTTATCACAAAACTTTCTATGTCCAGCGGTTTCTTGCTATCGAATAGATTCTCATATCTACCAAATACACATAAAAAAAATTCATATAAATCGGAGGAGTTTCGGATGTATATGAACACAAACACCATGACATGAGATTTTTATTTATTAAATAGTGTAAATTATTTCATTTAGAATATAAATATAAAAGACATGTTTTTCATTTCCTTAGTTGCATGGACTATGTTGGATGTATTATATATACACGAACAACTAGTAGTAATTTAACTGTATAATATACAAACAATTGACTCCAGTTCATAAAGATTTTTTCCTATTTTTTTATTAAAAAAAACCTTTCTCGGTCTTCAAAAACTTTTACTTTTTTCTTAACAGTTTCTTTACTTATTGCTATGTCAATATCTTATATATAAAATTCTCGTGTCACAATGTTAGTTACCTTATTCCTCCGAAACGGCTTTATTGATTTTTACCAAATTTTATATGTGAATGCGATATTGAGAATTGGCTACTATCTATTTTTCATACCCATAAGTGATAAGGGTAGCCCGCCCCAAAAATTAATATGGCAAAACAACGTTTGCCGGGTCAACTAGTATTAAAATATATTTAATATTTTATTTTATTTACTTTATTAATTTATATGTGAAGTATTAAAATTATTTACTTTTCTACTTTCAGACAAACATGATGAACTCATTTATGCAATGGCTTCTGCGTTTTCTCGTTTCTCTTTTGGCGATTATAGTTTATCCATTAACGTATCTATTGAATATAAGAAGAAATAGAAAATGTCCGCCACCAAGAAATCCTATTCTTTTCAAATCAGCTACAACTTTGGCTATGATGATAAGAAATAAACAGGTAATTTAGGTATATTAATCACTTCAACTTTATTCTTGTAGTAGTAACATTTAGCCTATATTCATCTGCCTATCCAATTATTTCTGGACCATTCGTTTTATGATTCACTAATTCACATAGACAAAACAGAAGACCGAATACCTAGGTACACAGAAGGATTTCACATCGCCTATACACTATAATGACATTGCCATATACGAATGATCATATTTTACTAGTAAGAGCTTGGTGATTCGCTAAATATTTTGATCAATACTATAATAAAATTCTCTAATTAGTTCACAAATCCAATTTTTGTATCTGAATTCAGAAAATCCACATAATAGCAGTTTGATTAAACTACACAAGTTTTTAGGATTCAATAAGGGTAAGCAAAATTTTAATGAACTCCTAATCTAGCTTAGTCTGCCGATTGTTTCTTCAATAAAGTTCCTACATGCGTATATAATATGAAGAGAAATCGTAAATTACAAAGTGTATGAACAACGGAAGTAGGTAACTTTATTACGAAGCATTAACGTGTGCGCAGTAGTAACACGCTATACCCACGTAAAATTATTGTAATATATATACATTTAAACGTATCTACACTACATTTAACAAATTGAATATGAAATATATTAATTCTTTCGATTACTTAACGTATCCCCTATCCCCTGAATCCCTATACCCTATCTTCTGAATGCACATCGAGATGCAAGTCCAAATTTCATAAGAAACACCTGACGCACTTGATTTTTTTCTCGCTAGAGACGAGTCTGGCGGTGTCGTGACACGTTCCCCAATAGGATTCTGACAAAACACGTTATCTCAATAACTGTTGCAAATAAGCTTCGATGAACGTCGTATCGAAAAACTCAAACTCTTCGTAACGTAACGTTGCATTCCTAGAAGACTGTTGAGCACCTCATTAAGAACCTACGATGCTTGGCCATTCCTTGTACTGCTCTAAGACCTTTGATACTTCACATTGAGTTATCTTGAAACGTTGCATGACGTAAATTGAAACAATAGGCAAGTTTCCTTGTGTGCAATGCGTGAGTCTGTGTATCTGTATAAGTTCAAGGAGCACGAACGGGATGTAAAGCATGATGTTATAAGCTTGACGCAAGTGTCAAGATTCAAGCTCAATACGTTATCTTTTTTTTTAAGGATTGCGCGCGACCATTGTTGGTCTTACTGTAGTCTGTACTCTCTCGGATGGCGAGATTAAGGCGGTGCAGCATGTAGTTCGTGATTACACAAGGCTACGGTGCAGTTGCGTTATTAATTAGTCCATTTTGTATGTTGTTAGGTATTAGGTTAAATTGTATGCCTAACACAATTGCACGATGGAGGAAACCAAAAATATATTGTTATGTAACAATAAACATTGTGTTATTTCGCATTTTAGATAGGTATATACCTAATTATGGAAATATTGATTCATAGCTGCAATGATATCAAGGGGAATATTTTGTAAACTGAAATTGAATTTGCGCCACATTTATTTAATAAAATGTGACATATTGCACGCACATCCTTAGCGATATCATATTTGGATGAGAATAAGCGTTAAAATTAGGAATTTACTCGACCAACGCCCTCAAAACGCGCACTTTCTGCCAGTGATATTCGTTACCGACGGTATATCGTTGCGACAATGCACCTTCTAATGCAAACACCGCTCGAGAGCAACAGTATCACCCGGCTGACTCGAGTAGCTGAGCCACGAGGGAAAAACTGGCCTTTCTACATAATGTCGCCAAGTCGTTACGTGCATTGCGTGATGGTCTGTCCCGGAACTGCTGTATACGGAAATGATAGGTCTGAAAAAAATAAATGGTCTTTAACCTACCTTTAAAATACCAAAAAGGAGGTTATCAATTCAACGTGTATTTTTTTTCGATGTTCCGCTCTTACGTCGCCATCCATAGACCGATTTACATGAATGAGATGTCAAACAATAGGGTAACTCGTCGTTCATTCTACAATTTCTACAATTTTAGTTGCTTATAACTCCTTATAAGCTTAAAACTCAAAAAAGCCGCCTTTCAAAAAGCAACATGACAGTTTTATTTATTTATATATTTATTAACACTTCGTTGCAATAACAATAGAATACCAATAATAACTTAAGCTAATTGAAGTGCAACGGGCGGCCTTATCGCTAATCAGCGATCTCTTCCAGGTAACCTAACAAGGAAAATAGTAAAATAATGAAGGGAGAGTGCAAGAAGTGCGAAAACTACTAACTAAATCATTTACAATAACAAATAAAATTCAAATTAAAAAGCCTAAGCGGTATTGGTTGTTTCATGAATCACGAACATTTATAGAAATAGGATCAGAGTTTTATGCCCTTGTTGAATTTTACATGTGTATCGGTACATCATTGCAAAGAGGTTTACGATTCGCTTAAGATACTACAACACAATACAACAAACTACGGTCCAAAGTGACAACAACGGCATTAAGATGGTTGCATCCGAGCTCTTAAACCCGAGTTCAAAAATAACACTCATCGATACCCCCAGAGGCTTAACTTTGTAGTTAAGCACGTTCTTCTGTGACTAACTGTATTTTGTACTTTATCTACAATCCGTTGTCATAAAATTATAAATATATTTTAACTTAGTATCAATATATTTAGATCAAAAACGATAGAAAAAGTCAGTATTGACAACATTATACATTAATAGGATTTTTATGATTGTAATATAACCTATTTACAGATAACCTCAGAAGAAGTTGTGAGAGCATACATAGAACGATGTAAAGAAGTGAATCCCTATCTTAATGCTATTGTGGAGCCTCGATATGACGTAGCAATAAAGGAGGCTAATTCCATAGATAAGATGATTAGCTCCAACGATCACTCTACAGAGATGCTGGAAAAGGAATTTCCCTTACTGGGAGTTCCTATAACAGTCAAAGAAAGTATCGCTGTCCAAGGTAAGGCTTTAAAAATAGCTACCCTTAGATACTAATTTCAAATTTTATTATATCAAAAGGAAATGGTTCGCTTTAAAACGGTTTCAGTCACAGGGATCATACCTAATTATATATTTGTATAAATCTAACCATTAACCAAGAAAGCCAAACTATACAAGTGAGGGTATTCACAATGAGTCGAAAACAAATTCGGGTCAGAAAGGACAAATGCGATGTGAATTATAAATGTTTAACTCACGAAATTAAATTTGTTAATAAGTAATGTTTCTAGTTATACAAATAGAAGAGAATAGATATAATAATACAGATTTAATTTGAAAATTTAGAATTCACCTAGTAAAATTTCATCTGATCAGAATTTTGTTATAACTCATGTGGGTATTCACAATGAGTCAAAACTGTCCACTCATTAATTATATTTATTATATAGAGGTGGGTAGCATTTCTAAACGCATCCAAATAAAACAAATTTTAATATTAATATAACATATAATATGATAATAATAATACATCAGTAAATTTTGCGTGGTGCACAAAGAAACATCAATATAGAGAGACCTAAATTCTAAACTGTTGTTTCTTGTATTGAAATTGTAAGTCTCTAATTGTAAGGTTTTCATATATTTTAAAGCTCGCTCTATTGCATTTAGTCAGTTATACACAAATACCTTTTAAACGTAGATATGGTATTCTTATATAGGTATGAGCAATGACTCTGGAGTGGTACACCCTTACCGGAAGCCGGCCACAAAGGATGCTGAGATTGTTCGCCTGGCGAAAGCAGCCGGTGCCATACCAATAGCTGTAACCAATTCGCCTCAGTTGTGTATGAACTGGGAGACTTATAACAACGTGACAGGATTGACCATGAATCCTTATGACCAGAAAAGAACTGCAGGTGGTTCTACAGGCGGCGAGGTATTTATAGTATTATTCATTTAAAAATGGCTTCGATAAGACTATTACAATGCTAAGTCTCCGTTTTTATTTTTAAAATCAAAGTTAAAACATTCTAGAGTGTGAGTGTGAAGTCCCGTGTCCCGTAGTGTAGTATGGGGCAGATGAATTTCACATCCGTTTCACTGGTCAAGAAACAAAAAAAAACATTATAGAGCTATAGTTAAATAAGCTAATATGTATGTATGTAAAAAAAGTCGAGCTAGTTGGATTTTTGTGAATTTATAAAAAAAATATAAGCTAGATTCAGTGATTTTCTTTGAATATTTTTTAAAAAAAATCCTGAAACGGTCCTTGGATAGTAGATATCTTCTTGATTATCTCGCAGTAAAGTATTTAATGAAGATTTTCAATATTTCAGTCAGTACTAATAGCAGCTGCTGCGTCAGTAATTGGTGTTGGCTCAGACTTGGCAGGCTCGTTGCGACTTCCTCCAATGTTCAATGGCATATTTGGACACAAACCTACACCCAGACTTCTATCAAGTGAAGGTTGTAAAAATAATATGTTATTTTATAAAAATAATTTTAAGCAAAAATTTCTATCTTGAATGTTCATATTAAGTACCATTTTTACCGAACTTCATCACTTCGCTTCACTACGATTTATGATGCATTAATAGTTGCAAACTAGACGAATATATTCTTTATAGTTGTATAGATTATAATTTACCTGATTTTAAAGAATCTTCTATATTGTATTCTAATAAGAATTATATTATTATAAGTAGGTATCTATATGGTCCGTACACTCTTTTGAAAGAAGATGTGATTTATTATCAAAACAAATATGAAAAAGGAAGGAAAGATAAAGGAAGATTTAATAAATTCTATTAAATCAGGTCCCTACAATGAATGTAGTAATATTCATAAAGACATTCCATTCTAGGTCATATGCCGGATTCCTTAGATCCCGATTTCGACGACTACTTCACACTCGGCCCTGTAGCTCGCTATGCTGAGGACTTGACATTATTACTTAGAGTTTTAAGGAAGCCTACCGGACCCGAAGTACCATTAGAAAAGCCTGTATGTATTTTTCTAATGAATAATATAAGTATTAACTAGAATAAATATATATTATAAGGCTATGGTTCTTTTTAATATATTTCTAGGTATATCGAATTTAATCAAAGTCATAGGTATAAGCCAGATAGACAGCCCAAGTAATAAAGTGGTTGATTACTGTAAGATGATAATTTGTAGAAATTGTTATAATATTTTAATTCTGTTGAACTTGAAAATTACATTGCCAGCATTAAATAATTCTCTCTTATTTATATTATTTATTATTCTTAACGTTAAACACTAAAAACAATACACTTATTAAATACTTACTTACATAAAGTAAAAGTAGAAAATGACCTGAAGTTCCGACGTGTGTCCCACCAGGGACCCGATGATGAATTTACATAAAGTAGGTAAATAATATAGTGTTAAAAATTTTAACAAAAAAAACAACTTCAAATTGTAACTCTAAAACTACTGAACAGATTTTTATTAAATGAAAGCACATACGTAAGGTAACACGGGAAGATTTCAAAAAAAAAAAAAAAGAATCGTTGAAATCGGTTCACCCAGTCGAAAGTTCTGAGGTAACAAACATAAAAAAACTTGGCATCGAATTCAGTACCTCCTCTTTTTCGGAAGTCGGTAAAAAATACAAATAAATGATATTACTATTACAGGTCGACCTTACTCGTTTGAGATACTATTACATGGAAGGTGATGGGGGTTATGTACTAAATAAAATAGGACCGGATGTAAGAAAAGCCATGGACAAAGCTAAAACTTATATCAACAGCACTTACAATTTGGATGTCCAGAAGGTATATATTTTTTATAATTTAATTACTTAAAAAAACTCAATAAACACAAAACCAAAAAAGTATTATGTAACATGTTAAAATGTTTCATTTTTCAAAATGTACATCCTTTTTAAATGCTTTTTAAACTGTTAAAATTTAATTATATTTTAGAAGTTAGATACTTATAATTAGCCATAATAAAAGATAAGTAGTTAGAAGTCCTTAACAAGTAACATTAAACTAAAAAAGTAATATTATGTTCGTTCCATGCTATGGAAATATGACACCTGTAAAAGACTTCAACGCACTTCCATTTAATATTTTCTATCAACTTTCGTTTGATTCATGACAATAAAAATTTATGCAAAATTATGAGAAAAGTACGAAGATAATCTTCGTACTTTTCTCATAATTTTTCAATAAAGGTACAAAAAATTCAGATATAGTTCTTCTAAAATCTTAGTCATTATAATTGCGCAGGTTTGGTTACTTCGTTGTTACAATAAATAATTATTTTTTTATTCTTCGTGAAATCACAGCTAATATTCTATTTCACTAACTATTTCAGCTTCAAATCGAGAACATACATCACATGTGGGAAATAAGCGTTAGAATTTTATTTAAATTACAAAAAGTAAAAAATATTTACACCGATCCAAAGGACCGAGAACAATTAATATCAATGTGGCCGGAAGTGTTGAAGAAGTTCTTCGGGCTTTCTAACCATAATTTGACCTGTGTCGCTTATGGACCCATTAAGATATTCTTCGATAGCTTACCAGACAGTTACTATAAGAAGCTGCTTTCAATATTCGGACAAATAAAAAGAGATATAGAGGTAAGTTTAAAGGAAACCTATCAGTCATATAATTACTAACTATAAAATACACAGATAGCTTTAACATTAAATATTATAATATAATTTTAAAACCTTACTTTTTACTTAACTAAACTTCCTTTCATTGATTTCTTTTTTTAATCGGGTCAGTAGTTTTTGAATTTATTCATTACTAATAATTTTTTTCTGTATATGCATATAATATTACTATTGTAATATATTAGCATATATATAGAATAGATTATTCATTATTAAAAATTATCCATTGAACACATGACAGACATGGTTTATTATGGTTAAGCATAAGTATCATGGTTTGAATTTAAGGATCAATCTTTTGACTTGGCACAAAATGTTTACATATGAAGATAAATAGTCCACTATGGACTATGGTAAGACCGTGATAGATTCCCAACATTTTGATTTCACCTCGTAATTTTAAAAAACACTAGTATATCATTTATAATCTCATTGTTATGACTAGTCTTTCCCATTTCGGCATCTATCCCGGTTTTATTCTATAGATAGGAGACCTGATTTATTACTTTAAATTATTGACTAACCATTATAAAATCTCATAATATGGGTTTGTCTTATAATTCTCTTATTATATTGTACCCACTTTATTCACAGAAAGCTCTTTCCGACAACGCAGTTCTTTTCTTCCCTACGTTCCCGAATCCAGCACATCTACACTACAGGATATTCTATAAATTCATTGACTGTGGATATTTGACTATATTTAATACATTGGGACTACCTTCGACTAATTGCCCACTTGGTTTAACCGATAAAGGCTTACCAGTGGGTATGCAAATTGTAGCTAATAAATGTAATGATCATCTCACAATTGCTGTAGCGAAAGAATTTGAAAAGGCATTTGGTGGCTGGGTTCCGCCAAACGAGGATCTTATTGATAGTGTAAAGACAACATGAGCTGTTTAAACATTTAAGATGGAGTACACTTAAATGCCTACATTAAATACAATTTGCAATAAAAATCTACCTTTAAATTGTATTACAACTGTGATTAGATATATAAATAAATTGTATTTTTTAATTTTAAGTTTTTAAATACATAATGCAATAAAATGTTTTGTTGATTAGACAACATTATTGTATTGATTGTTCAATCTTCCGAATATAAATCCTCACCAAGTTACAAAACAGACATTGAAGATCCATAATAATTATTATAAATCATCAGTTCTAACAAAATTATAATTTCTCTTCTACATAATACAAATCTACTTAAATAGAAATATTATATTATTTCTTTTCGAGTATTGAAAACACCTTCGATTTGATTTTAGTTCAAGTCTCAATCTGATAATCTATTAAAATAAAAATCACAAAATAAATACCTATGTAATTTTAAAATAAGTCATAAATAAGTCGTACGGTATACTGATTACTTTAATTTTATAAATTCCCGCCACTATTAGTCCGCATGCGCATGGCTAATGGCTATATAGCCAATGCGCATGCGATTTTTTTTTATTTTTTATAATATTATGATCTTTGTACTAAAAATCTATGGCTCACATTCATCATTCACAAGTAGATTTGCACAGCTCACGCCTCACACTTTATATTATACAATGACAATTGACACCTGATCAATGCATCTGGCCAAGGAATGTCAAAATTTTATTTGTCAACAGTCAAACTAAACCATGAATATGAAAATTAAAAAAATTAGGTACACCAGAATTTTACACATTATTTAATATTTTACGTACTTTAAAATCATACATAACACTAGTTTAAATATTTTTATGTTAGTTTTGAAATTTGAAGCATTCTCATTTTATATTTGGTAGAACTGGCACGACGCACGCGCAGTAGTTCCATTACCCAAAATCTCCCAGCGCCATATTGAGAGAGGCGGACGTTTTACGATTTCAGTGATAAAAATTGTGGTTAGTGCAATAACTTGAAGTGAAAGACTTGATCGTGCCCTATGGATATATATTTGGGTACGTAAAGTGAAAGAAAATGCATCTAAAACTTATTTTATCACCGGAATTAATGATAGACAAATGATATCGTAACCTAGACAGGAGACATAGGCCGTTCTAGTTATCAGTAGATTACCATCAATCCGCTGTTTGCTCACAGTTTTAATTATATTATTACACACGTGCGGGGAATAGCCATAGGTTTCTTGAATCTAGTTACATTAATAAGATTAAACGAATGCTTCACAAGGTTCCACGGTCGTATATAAACGGATTTCGAAGTGTTTATGTCGGCAGTTGACAGAAGCGTATATGTATATGACCGATCATAAGTCACCACACCCAGTGACCGGATTGTCGGTTTTAGTATTTATTGGTTTCTTGTTCGGATGATTGTTCACGCGCTATCGAGTCGGTGTGTGATTTTGTGAACATTCGTGAACTTATTTCGGAAACGTTTGGTGATGTATGAAGTGAAATGATATTATGTCGTTTCTAGGAGTGGTGTGCCTCGGTTGATAGGCCTGCCGATAGGACACGGCTCCACGCGCGAGGACAGTGTGCGGCCCTCCGCCCAGAGGAAACATGGAGTGCTGCATGTCAGAAGAGGCCAAAGAACAAAAAAGAATCAACCAGGAAATAGAGCGGCAACTCCGAAAGGACAAACGCGATGCGAGGAGAGAACTCAAATTGCTTCTCCTGGGTGAGTCATCTCCAAAATATGCTTAACATAAAACATCCCTATGGTATATATATATATATGGTAAACATACCTGCCTTGATTATTTAGATTAACAATATTACTAAATGTGAAGATCTTGTTTAATAATTATTTATAAATTAGTTGTCTCATTTATGTTTAGACAAAATTTTGAAATAGCCTAATTATTATTATTATTATTATTGATGATAATAAGTAAATATTAAATAGCAATTATTATTATGACATTAACTGATTATTGCTTATTCTAAGAAATGTGTAAGACACTACAATATTTTCTCTTAATCGTAATAAATACTATAGCATCAATATGGGTACATACACCACCATTATAATTAATTACTTAGGTTTCCTGTGTGATTCATTGTTTCTATTTGTGACTATTTTATAATTATATGGAAATTGGATTAAAGAATTCTTTAGCTTTTCTTATTTATTACCAGACTATCAAATGATATCTTGACATACATATGTATATCAATAACAACATTCATGTTGTTCTATAATTATCTTATTTTTAGGAGTTTGGTCAAGTATTAAAGAAAGAGATTTTAATCTAAATGTTTCTACTTATTTTTCTTTTGTTTAAGTTAAGTTATAATTTGAAACTAGAGTCTTAATTATTTAAATATTTGACTAATTGAGACTAGAATTTGAACCCACAACCTTTGGCTCGATCTGGGTTTGAATTCTAGGTAAACAAGTATTTCGGTTGGGTAGGCACAGAAGGCTGATTATGGACTTGTCTCTAAAGTAAAGCATAAGTGAAACATATACAGAAATGTGTCTGCCACATGTCCCACCAGGAGACGTAGGATACACTTATTGGGAAATAAAAAGCATAAGGATGAGTTAAGAAAACTTTCAAAACATTTCCTACCACTGATACCTAGTATATAATTGGCCATCTATCTGAATATCACTTGCGAAAATAGTTTTTTTACAAGGTCCTAGGCCGTACAGTATATATATTTGTAACAAAATCATAAGGTTAAAAAAAGTAAGAAACAAACAAGCTTTCACATAAACCAAACTAACATAGTTTAGTTTAAATATTATGTACATACATAAAGTAATTCAAACTGCTTTAATGAGAAAGAAAAATTCATATGGTTCTTGACTAAAGGCCAACTGAAAGAATAAATAACTTATTGTTATATCCAATTTTTTTTTAAGTTTGTTCAGTTGACTTGAAGTGAGATTGAGGCCTAGAACAGTTTTTATTTTTTTTATTTTTGACAAAAATACATATCTTGGTAGGTTCTTTTAATAAATATTAGTCAGGAAGGCTATCATTTTAGATACTTTTAAGGACGATTATGCAAAAAGAGGGGTATTATAAGTTTGTCCTTTGACATGTCAGTCTCTGGCATCATACATAGCTCATAAACAAATGGGGCGATTTTGATGCTTTTTTTGTTTGACAGCTAATGTAATCAATATGGTTCTTAACTGTAGTTTATGGAGATATGTTCATCCATTTATGAGGTATTCTTGTTTGTAACTAACATGATAGGATTTTTAAATCGTCTTCAATTGCAATTGTTGCTAAGCCTTTGCAGCTGTCTACTAGACCTTTAAAAAATTATAGTTTGTTAAGTAAAAGATTATTTATAAAATTTAATGATAATCCAGTGTGGCAAACCTATTCTTTATAATATTATATGATTACGAGCTGACATGGAAAACGTTTTTAATAAATTAATTAATTTTTGGGGTGGGCTACTCTTATCACTTAGGGGTATGAAAAATAGATAGTAGCCGATTCTCAATAAAATTTGGTAAAAATCAGTAAAGCCATTTCGGAGGAGTAAGGTAACTAACATTGTGACACGAGAATTTTATATACAAGATTACTTAATTTCTCTTACTTTGTGATACCTTTTTTGGCTTCGTTGATAGTAGATACGGATAACAGCTTTTTATTACTTACACTCCATCTCTTCTTTTGTTACAAAAATCAAAATCAAAGATCCCTTATTTCACATAATATCATTAACATGATCGTTATTGAACATGATTTAAAAATGTGTTCAAGAACGCGTTCTGGTCTAAGTAGAACAAGCAAAATTTCTTAGCTGGGTTTGTTTTTTTTTTTTCTGATTATGTACTTAATTATGTTGGTCTGGGCAGGGTTCACACGTAAGTTATTATGTAACAGCTTACTAAATATAAATATTTTCTAAGATTGATAATGATTTGTTTAACAGGTACGGGCGAGTCGGGCAAGTCCACGTTCATCAAGCAGATGAGAATCATCCACGGCTCGGGTTACAGCGACGAAGACAAGCGTGGCTTCATCAAACTTGTCTACCAGAACATCTTCATGGCCATGCAGAGTATGATACGTGCCATGGATCTTCTCAAAATATCATATGGAAATCCGTCCAATGTAGTACGTATAAACTTATTAACGACTCAGCCTTTTAAATCATCACACTGTCCATACAAAAAAGGGAAATACCACACTTATTTTCTTAACGGGAAAGTAAATGATTTTGTCGTTTCTTGGAAATCGAAACCAGGATCTCCTTGCTACACGCATTGCGTTAAGGAGATGATTATCGTTAATTATATGCATATAATGTGTAACTTGTTACTTAAATGTTATATTACCCTGTTGACATGCGCGATTTATTCTCAGTTGGTTGACAAAAAATACATAATAGTAAAAAATGACAATATTAAAGACTCTTTAGAAGAACTGTATATAATTATATACTAATGTGTAGTGTTTATATACAGTGTATGTAGTATGAAAATATCATTTATCCTTTCTTCATTTATTGACTATAAATAGAAATAGCCATTATAAATATAGAAATAAACTATCTGCACGTTAATTATAACTAATTTGTATTATCACAATTCCTTTTTGGTTTATATTTTACCACAAATTATTTTGTTATCTTTATTATTAGTGTATTATAAATATTAAAAATCCTATTATATAGTTAAAATCATGTCTGGAATCAAAGTATTTTCCTAATTCTTCGATTATATTTTCGGATATGACGAATTATCGCACCGATATTTTCACAATTTCAAAATATAAATTTACTGAATGTTGATGAGTTAAAATTTAGATAAATTCTCGAATTGTCTAGATATGAAGATACGAGGACAATATGTTCTCAAAGATAACTGAAAATTGATTAGATGTACCGAACTACGTGACGATTACTTATTCAATTCAATATTATTTACTTAAGAATTAACCAATTTTGTCTCAGAGTCTCAAAGTAAATTTATCAGTGATAGAGTAATAAGAATATTTTGAAAACATGGTGGTAAAGTTGCGACCATTAATTTGATCCTGAGACAGTGGTTTGTCCCGGTATCAGATTTAATTAATAATTCATGGTATGGTAGACACAAGAAATGTTTATTTTTCATACTATCTCAGTGTACAGACTACAGACCACAAAGACACAATAAAATAGATATATTCATTCATTCATTCATTTCTTAAGGAGTTTTGTTTTGAATCTATGTATAAAAATATATAAAATCTATGTGATTGGTGAAAATATTTCTATATTGGTTATAATATTCAGTAGACATTAAGGAAAATACAAATAGTAATTGATAATGTTTTTGTGGTTAGATTTCGGTTACAACATCAGGAAACGTTCATGAACTGAGACTACTTGACAAATTGTCATTAGATATCTTAAACAATATAAACCTTGAGGAAATCATGTTATCTTTAAATAATTTAAGATAACGCATTTATAATATAATTTGGGACTAGCCATGCCTTCTTTATAACCTTTCCTAGGTTCTTTAATCTATGGGGCTAATTTTGGAAAAGTATGTACTGGATATGTAAAAAAATTACGACTCGTAGCAGTTATAACTGTAATCTTGGATATTAGAACCCGAGCGTAATAGTACATACGAGTGTGTAAAGTTGGTGATTACCGCCGCGATTTAGAGCCTTTACCTATGTTTTAAGAGAGCCGAGGATGGTAATCAATAATCATCAATACTCACGTGAATAATACGACTTTTTTAACATACTTGTGACTAAAAATAAATGAAAAATCAGTATTATTTAGTATATAAAAAGTTTGACTTATGCGCGCGCATTTAAAAATGGCAACCATAGACTAGCTAGAGTACTTTAATAAAGACAAATGAGCTTGCTTACGTACAACAAATCATTAAATTGTATTTGAATGAAAAACTTAATTAAACGTGTAAAAATTAAAATATATTTTAAACACGAAATTGCATGAAATAAGCAAGTGAGATATACACTTAATTTATACAATTGAACTCGATAATCCAATGTGATTTTATTTCGTGATGTAACTCTTTTGAGAACAACAAGGGTTTAACAAAAAGTTTTACTACACTATCTCACTAGTGCGTAATAGTAATCAAAATACAGTTTGATTACAAGCGCCTTTATATACCTCTAAAGTGCGGTGCGATAAGAGTCACTTTATGAGCAAGTGTGTAGAAAAAGATTTAAATAATAGAGAGGTTTAATAACTTGTACTTAGTCATAGCAATGTGATTGAATCGGTCGGTACTGCAAATTAATGAGCTTAACCTTATTAGTCTATGACTTCCCTATAAAATCAGTTATCTGTTCCTAAAAATCTCATCAAACAGCCGAAATCGAAGGATGGACAGAAAGAAAACATCACAAATTAAATTTTATCAATTATGGAAAAAATATTTCAAATTAAATATTAAATACACTCTTCCTTATTCAGATTTTTAAAGATTTAAATTATTTTTCTTTCTTTTGGAAAATACAGTCTTCTAATTACAGTTTTATTTCGTGAAGGTTACCTTTAATATCTGTTTCTGACAAATATAACACGTGTAAGTTGAAATTAAAATAAAATAATCGATTTCATTATAATAGAATTCATAAAACTTACTTTTAATTCGACATTATGATAAATCGTATTATATCATTACTTATTTGAGTTTTTGTCTTGAGTTTTTTCATAAACAGACGTCTTTAACATTAAGGATTATATGATTATTTAATAAATATTAAGTACAAGTTTATATTTTATAAAATTTAGCGTTATGAACAGAAATGTCTTACATAGACATAAGAGATTTAACGTGCATAGGTGATTATTTCTGAATCATAAAAAAACTGACGATTTAAACTACTACGCTAAATACATACATGCTTTGTATAGTATTGTATATAATTTTGTATAGAACAAATCCTTTGTGTAGAAATATCTTTCATATATACCTATAAAAAGAACCGCCTCCGTGGCTAATTGGTTTACGCGTCTGCGTGTTCTGCCGGAGGTCCTGGGTTCGAATCCCGAGGAAACATGTGAATGTTTCGGTTGGGTAGGCACAGAAGGCAGATCACCTACTTGCCTGTCAAGAATCATCAGTGAAACAAATACAGCAATGTGTTTGTCCCATGCCCCACTAGGGGTTACGGGAATCAAAAATATAAAAAGAAGTGATCTTATGAATGCTATTAAACAATTTCAGGAACAGGCGGAGTTGATATCGTCAATCGACTTTGAGAGCGTAACAACTTTTGAAAGTCCCTACGTTGAGGCCATCAAGGGTCTCTGGGCTGACTCCGGGATCCAGGAGTGCTACGATCGCAGGCGAGAGTACCAGCTCACCGATTCAGCCAAATAGTAAGTTATGAAGTGAAATTGAGTATTTCACATTTTATATTCAAATTAAATTGTTAAAATGAATCTTGCTAAAAACACTCGAAAAAGTCGCCTGTCAAACAAAAAATAATCGGCAATTTAAAAAAACTCAACCAAAGTGTATGTACACATTTAGGAGCAACACACGGACAGTCAAAATACAATTAATATTATATAAAGTATATGACATAATACCGTTTTATGCGGTATCGCTTTTGTTTTATTAATAAAAAACAAACAGTAATTGTCTAGAACATAAACTATAAATCGTCATCTGTATAAGTCAGAATTATCATAATGATGTCAGTAGCATTTTTGTTTCATAATCAATATTATCACAATGTAATCATGATTGAGTAAGCATTCCTTTTGCCTCCAAAATCTTACATAACCTGTAGATGTCCATGTCCATGGGTTCGATTCCCAAATTAGTTAAAAATTCTAATAATTCTTCTGCTTAAATTATCCATATAGTAATGGATTCTGCCAGTGTCTCTTAGTCATCGGAGGAATCGTATTATTTGTTTCTAAATTAGTACTTTATGTAAACATTACATTAATTAGGCACCGATTTTATTAACTATTTAGAGATAACAATAAACGATAGTTTAATTCCCAAATAAGAACAAATGGAGATACAAAAATAGTATTGACCACAAATGATTCAGGATATAAGGGACCGTTTTTTCATAGCTACTTGCAGGAGATTGATCGTGTCGCGGCACCAAATTACTTACCGACCGAACAAGACATCCTGCGCGTGAGAGTGCCTACTACGGGCATCATCGAATACCCGTTTGACTTGGAAGAGATTCGATTTAGGTAAAACGATGGCGAAACGGTGCATGATCAATGGTGCTTTGGTAATTTGGGGAATGGCGTGCCGTGATTCATATGAGTGACGGCATGTGCCTGCATGTGCTTTAGATGTTGCATGAATTTACAGCTACTTAAGTGATCTGGAGAGAATTGAGAAAGACGATTATCTACCCACGGAGCAGGATATCCTTCGCGCCCGACAGCCCACGACAGGCATTCTAGAATATCCTTTTGATCTAGACGGCATTATATTTCGGTACGTCGCTTTGGCAGGCCCCATAGACTTAGATCAGTCCATTGTAGGTTGGTTCCTAGGGCAGCTGTCAGACTATCATGTTCAGCAGGGTTTTAAATTTATTTGTAATAATTCAAATCTGTATATTTTACATTACATACCATATGATTGAAGAATAATGAAAAAATAAAAGAATTATTAATGCACTTATAAATCTAAAAGATTTGATAATTTAGGAATAATTTATTTTTATTTTAAAATTTTTATCTTTAGTGTATGGTTTGGACAACATACATCTTGAATATTAAATATGATTTCTAATGTAATAGATTTTTATGTTTAAAAATATGGATGTGATTTTGACAGCTGTCAATATAAGTAGATTCACATAATGCTCCCATCATTGGCGCTATGGCTTCGGCACAATTCGATATTATAGATTTGGTATGGCGGATTTATTAGGAAAGTTTTATATTTTGTTCGACAATATGTCACTTTCAACCATAATAGGTTTTGTTGTTACTTGGAAACCTTACGGTAATGTAATCAGCTTATTGTAAGCAAGGTCGGATACGGACCTCGCGTCGCGACGCGGTAATTCTTAAATACAATTATATTCTTATCTTGTGCGATTTATGTTAGTTCAATTTCTATATTGATCATATTAATTTGTAATACTTAAAATTATAATACCCAGAAATAGTACAAATTAGCGCGAATTTTAATTAAATTATTTTTATTAAGACTATCTTTCCTACCCTTGCCTTCACTTCAAAACGTAGTTTAACTAAAATCTTTGCTCAGTGTTTTGATCTCGTTTTTGCAACAACCATTGCACGTCAGCGAGAAAGAGACGAGAGATTTATAAAACAATGATTTTGGATTCTACTCTTGTTAAAAATAATTGTTTTTATAAAGTTTACATGTAAATTCTCCAAAATATATTTGCTAATACTTTTTAAAATCCAATAATCCTGTATGTTTTTAATACTTAATAATATTACATTATGACACTTATACGGTTTAAATTTAATCCGACGGAAAATGCAAGCACTAATTCATACGTGGGTTATTAAGCATATATTTTCAAATTACAAATATTCGCTGCGTTATTTTATAAAACGATTTTTCGTAAACAAATAATATTTCTTATACGAAACCTAACACTAACGCAACTTAATTATACAGATATTATTTTGGTCTGTTACCAAATCATTGAAACGGCATTGGTAAAACTAGACCGGCCTATAAAGTGGTAATTGGACTGAGGAAAAATATATTGCTTAAAAAATTATGTTTTTACACCATTTATAACATAATATAAATTCCATATTAATTAGCGAGTAAGCCACAAAAAGATGATTATGCGGTTTCCGTCAAATTCCATCATTACATTGTCAGAGTTGATTTTATAGAATTTTAGATCTTGGTACACGGGAATAGTATACAAATTAAATTATTAAAATCATTGAAGATCAAGCTTATTGCTTCTAAATACAGAATAAATAATGCTTCAGCGTTGATAATTGCTTTGTGATAATATACAGCGCTTTCTACCCTAAGTCTACGAATAAAGACATATTTGGTGAATTCATTTATTTTTCTAGTTGTTCGTTGATAATTTATTTATTATTACAACTGTCAATGTTACTACAATCTTAGTAAATTACATGGCCTATAACTGCACATATGCGCATTAGGGCATGGTACCATCGACATACCCAAGATACACATTGGCCTACAAATTCAAGTTGAAAAAGTGTCCCGTGCTTACTTGTTGAGTGTGTGCAAATAATCACTACATAGTATAAAACAAAGTCGCTTTTTCTTTACCTATATCCCTTTGTATGCTTAAATCTTTAAAACTACGCAACGGATTTTGATGCGGTTTTTTAAATAGATAGAGTGATTGAAGAGGAAGGTTTTTATATATGTTTTATACCCGTGCAAAGCCGGTGAGGGTCGCTAGTACAATATATACCCAATGCCACTTTTTAAAATTTTGAAGTACAACCTTAATTCACAAACTTAAAGTTTTATTTCCAATGCGAGAGTGAGGCGGTTATGACATTACGTCATGCGATTGTCAGCGCGAGATTATGAGGACAATTGTGCTAAATCAGAATTCTAGCACAATTGATGGTATATCTTGGGTATTCTATATCGATGTATGGCACATATTAATATTAGGATACAGACCTAAGGTTGTAATTTTTAAAATACAAATACAAAAGAAAATACTTGATTTGTTTTTTTAGATCTTATTGTGCTTCTATTAAAGGTCACATCAACGAAATCTATCCCATTCCTAATACATATATCTAATTTTATTTACAAAGGTTTTTATTTTATTTTTTCATTGACCTTTTTTTCTTTTTCACCAAACATGTCTGCTATATTTTCGTTGTTTATTATATAAATTGATATTTAATGATTTTATTAGTCCCTGGTTTATGCAACGTTTCGATGACGAATCGCTACTCTGGTGCATTCGAAGGTTGACGGTTAGAAAGGAAACATTATGTTTTAGGTATTTCAACTTACAATATTAAATGTGTACTATCAGCAAATCCGGTATTACACTTTAAGATAGTTACAATGACATATGCTCGCCTTTAATTTCTCAGAGGCAATCAATTTAAAGCAATATATTAATCATATATTTTAAAATAGGTCATACTCATACATGTGTTATTAGGTTTATATAAGGATTACGCCGAACCAGATTTTCCGCGGCAAGAGAGCATTTCTCTGGGAAATGAAAAGCCTTTGGTCTGACCCGAACATTAAGCAGACAATAGTTTAAATTAATTGATTTGGAGGACGAAAAATATTCGCATGTACAGATTTTTCTAATATTATACAGTATATTTTTACACCTATTCACGTATTTTACTGTCTACATATAAATTTAAACAACAGCAATTTAAGATGCCGAGTGAATGCTCTTAGAAGTAATATGTGTGCACATTGTTAAAACCAAAACTGAGATGTAATGAAAATTAATCCGTAATGTATATGATTTTGCTGATGGTACATAAATAATTGTGTTTAATAAAATGAACAGTAACTAACTTGTATATAATAAAAAATCCACTAAACGGTCTCCGATAATATTGACTTAGTGCTAGCGAAGTTCACTTAATTTTACGTTCGTTATATCGTTTGAAATATAATACTACATAAGTGCTTTTTATGAAAGATTAAGATTTCCGAGGGCGTGATTGCAATTTTTTTGCTTGAATTTCGTTGCTTCATATTTTGTCTTGAATTTAAATATTATATCGGTTCCACCAATGTTGAAGACGCAAGACAAAACCTTAACACAATTAACATATATGCTGTATGGTGCTTGTTTGCTTCACTAACAAATTTTGTATGTATGCCTACGAATCTCGATAGCCTAGCCTACATTATTTCAGAAGTTGACTATATTTAAAATCAGTCTAGTTATAGAGATTGGCATGAATTGTAGCAACTGGTACGGAGACATCAAAAACAGTATGTTTTTGATGTCTCCGTATCAACGTGACACCTTTAATCAATACAATCTTGTGTGGTGTTTCTTACTTATAGTAACTTACATGTGTTGATGAATAAGTACGTTTATACAATTAATATAATCCATATTCACTCAAGTTCTGTTTTTGGGGTTTTTATCCAATTCAAGCAAAGACACTTAACAATACCCTAAGGTCAATAAATGCAATCTTTACAGAGATGAAAATCTATTCTTTTGTTGAGACTAGTGATATATTTACAAAAATGTCTGTTTAAAATGAGTTTTGAAACTAAAACGCTTATTTCCTTTGTATTTTTCAATGTAAGATGCTATATTTTATATTTGTCATATTGACAGCCTATTAACTTTTAATTTTCATATATAGGATGGTGGATGTCGGTGGACAGAGATCCGAGAGAAGGAAGTGGATTCACTGTTTTGAAAATGTCACATCCATCATTTTCTTAGTAGCACTTAGCGAATACGATCAAATTTTATTCGAGTCTGAAAATGAGGTGAGTTGATAATAATATTTAACGGTTAGCAAAGTATACTTATTTTTGTTAACAGAAGAATGTATACGATTATGATCAGCAATCAATGTCGTTCTGACACGTAAAATCTTACTTTAAGATGGTATGCGAAACGAAAAGAAGGAAACTTCATTGCTTTCCGTAGGCAAGTTGGTGATCAGTTAAGGTGGTTCGATTCGGTCCCACAAAACTAAAAGCTCGCTAGATGACGCTACTTTCGCAAATTTCTAGTTTTTATTTCTTTCTGAAATTGTATTTGTATACATTAAAATACGTTTCGCGCACTCGTTATAGAAATATTGTTATATCAAAACAAACATTGAACAAAAACCATCCCTAAATGTCGACACAGTGGTCCTTCACACTATTTTAAAACAAGGACCACTCTGTTTCAAACAAGGCAATTTAAATTTCCTTGTTTTATGATTGCAGTAAAATATTTTTCGGCGCCAGGAAGTAGTGTTCATTCAAAGCGAGAAAAAAAGAAGTAAACTACTTCCTAAAAATGCAGAAAAATTAGTCTTTCTGCTCCATAAAACCTTCCCTTTCTAAATTTTGATTATGAAAATAATTCAAATACATAGAATCCTTAACTTTTCTAATACAGAAGATGATTATGTACTTAAACGATTATAAGAGAAATGAAAAGATGATCGATTTTTTTTTTTTTTTTTTTTTTTTTCATTTTACCCATTATCTCCCTATAACAAAACATATTACTTAAGTATTCGGTATTGGGCCGAATATAATAAAAGCAGCCGAATAGTAACCGAATATTCGTGGCAATCCTACAAAAAATAAATCGTACTCTTTAGTACAAGTATTAATTATTGTTTCCATCGGCATTGAGCTTGACTTAAAATGATCTATGAGAATTCATGAATATGCGCAAAAATATATTCCACACAATGAGCTATGAGAAATAATTTTTTAATTGTAACTAAATGTAATTTCAGAATCGAATGGAAGAATCGAAGGCGTTGTTTAAGACGATCATCACGTATCCTTGGTTCCAGCACTCGTCGGTAATTTTGTTCCTCAACAAAAAGGATTTGCTCGAAGAAAAAATCATGTATTCGCATCTTGTCGATTACTTCCCGGAATACGATGGTAGGTTAAATCTCGTAACAATACTCTAAATTCACAATAATCCTAAAATATCAACTATAACTGATTTTGTTTCTTAAAATAGTTTTTATTTGTAATCAAAATTGAAATTCTAATCGTCTTCTTCATTGAAGTGAGTTACATTTAAATAAAAATAAATATTTTCTTTAATTTCGACCAATTTTAAATAGATTTTCTTTGATTTAATTGGAAACCAAGATAATAGTGTAAGGGAACTTTATCAGGGCCGAAATGTGATCCGGTCCCTGCCCGGGAGTATATACTTAAGAAATACCTCAGAGAGAACCCAGATCCGGACAGAACATGCTATTCGCATTTCACAACAGCCACAGGTTGATACATTGTGTAGTCTGCTAGAAACCGTATGTGCTAGAGAGATGTTTTACCACGTATCCAACCGAAGATGGAGTTGTTTTAGAATTGTTTATGAGAAATATATGCTATCGATTACGTTTGAGCTATATTTTGTTTAAACTGATGTATTTGATCGCTAAGTTGGTCTTCGCTGGTGAATTATTGATTAAAATATCAATGGTATATTAAACATTTTTGGTTGATGTTATGTTGACACGACAACGCCATCATGATTCCCAATTTTAAAATAGAATCGTTTTACCGATTCAAGAAGTGCTTTTGTGAATATCAAATTTGTGATTTTATTTGGATTCGGATATTATATTATTATTTGTAAAATTATACTAAGTTGTCGCGTCATAAATACAAATGTAAGCTTCAGTTAAAGAAAAAAGCTTTAAATGGGGATTGCATTTTGTAATCTATTGACAATAAATAACAGAATCATTACGACATGCTTTTTTGTTTAATGCCTAATATTTCTTTCATTTTGACCCAGCACTTAAATAACATATTTTCACCAGCAGAGACAATTTTAAGTAGATATAAACGGCTTGTACGTAGATAATTGCTAGTTTTTCTTTTAAAATAGGTCCGCAACGCGACGCAAGTACTGCGCGCGAGTTTATTCTGCGAATGTTCGTCGATTTGAATCCCGACGCTGAGAAAATTATCTACTCGCATTTCACCTGTGCGACGGGTAAGTTTTCTCTTATTTATATACATAAAATGATTTATATCTACATAATATCATATATTTACATCGATATATAAGAAATTTATTAGACAAAGCAATTTTTTAAATTTGTAATGGAAATGGATGACAATTTTGGGAGTTTTGCGTTGTTGGATTTTTTGATATTTCTGTTGGTGGTGCGAAAAAACTACAAAGCATTGTTTGTAGCTTAGCAAAGTGAAGAGAAATTCGAAAAGTATGTCATTCATCATTGTTTAATATCAACACCGCAACTTTTTCTGATATTTAAATAATCATATATTAATATTACCTATATAAACGTTAATTTTAGAGTATAGTACGCGATCAGAATAATAATAAAATGCCGCCATTTTTTTAATTTCACAAAAATTTCTTACAAGTATATTATGTAACAAAATATATGAGTTTAAATTCACTTAGATTAACGTAGAAAAAAGGAATGAGATGTTTTTGGTACTAACGAGTAACACGTTTTAGTTCGAGGCTATTGACTTTTTTATACTCATTTGGATCGCATAACAATGCTGTATTTGTGTATAAAGCAGATAATTTACTGCCCTTCAAACAATAATAGTGAAATAAACACAGAAATGTGTCTATCCGATACTTCAGAGGTAAATCTTTTAATATTCAAGGATACAGAAGTAAAAAGTCGTTTAAGTTCTGGTAAGTGCATTTAATAATTTCTAATTAGATTTTGCGCTAGTGTTGTTTTAGTTTAGCTATGTATGTATGCTGTTTAATTTTTTGAATGTTTTATTTATTAATTAAATATATCTAGCTGTGCCCAGCGGTTTCACCCGCTCACGAGATTAAAATTTTTTGGATGGGGGCAAGAGGGTGAAAAATACTATTCTCGTACCTGCCAAATACACATAAAAAATTCATGAAAATCGGTTGAACCGTTTCGGAGGAGAACGAATAAAAACACCGTGACACGAGATTTTTAAATATTAGATATCATTAATCTGCGAATGGTTGTCATAAAATGTCTATTTAATTTGATAAATATGAAAGCGAGTGTTGCGTTTACACATAAACCTATCATCACCTATTTTTTTTTAAACACTTCGTTGCAATGGAGTGCAACGGGTGGCCTTATCGCTAATCAGATATCTCTTCCAGGCAACCAAATATTTTGATTATTTAATTAACGAATAAAATACTACTTAATGTTGATTATATTGAGTATTTATTTTTGTGTCACTCCGTAAGAGCATTTGTTTTGTTGTTGTTTACGTATGTTATATATGTTACCTGGTGTTTGTAGGATATTATTTACTTCTATTTATTTCTTATTTTTTGCATGCTGCTTTGGATATTTATAAAGACACCGAAAATATTAAATTAGTGTTTTGTGCCGTAAAGGACACGATAATGCAATCAGCACTAAAAGAATTCAATTTGGCATGATGTGGTTGCTGTTATTTTTAAGTTGTTTAATAATAAATATTTATTGCGTATTTTTTAATATTCTTTCATTTGCCCGAACATTTAATTTGTGAGAACAAGGTGAGAATTTTTCTATTTATTACATTTTCAAGTATTTGTTGAAAACTTACGACATTTAGTTCTTAGCGCAAAATCTAATAGAAATTGAACATCAGATGTACCTTGAATATGGGAAAGATATACCTAATACATTATTTGAGAGGGTCAGTGGATGAGGTCCAACCGTACAGAAATGTTCCCATGTTCGTCGCTAGTGTTTCGAAGCCAGCAAGCAGATTTAAGAACAAGAAATGTATGAATGATGTTTTATGACGTTTGTCCGCAGACACCGAGAACATCCGTTTCGTGTTCGCGGCGGTGAAAGACACGATCCTGCAGTCCAACCTGAAGGAGTATAACCTCGTGTAAGCGCCGGCAACCACAAATCTGTGATTGTGTATAACACGTAATTTAAACATCATCATTTCACGACAAAATGTAAATTCGCGAACTGATCGGGTGGACGAAAGTTATTCATCTTAAACAGATTTATGACAAGTAAGGTTAGATTTGTAAGTCATTTAACCTAATTAACGAGCGTCGAGTCAACGGCGCTGGCGAGTTCGTTCTCGATCCGTTTGGATCGTTTCAGGACCTTTTTGACATGTTTTTTTATGATGAAGTAATTCACAATTTATGTACGTGTCTGTATCGATGAATATTAAATTGTGCATTTTTAGCGGACGGCGAGACTTGGCCTCGCCGCCGGCTGCTTTTAGTCATTGTTTTAGGATTTTTGTAAAGTTTGTTGCCATAATATCTTTCTAATAGTATACATGAATGTCCAGAATGGATTTGAACAAACTAGTCGGTCGGATTGGGCGATTCGCGGCCGCCCTGTATTATATAACGTATTTATTTAAGTGACGAGCCCCGTTGTCCTTCCCTCGCGTCCCGCGCACTACTTTGTTCTTTTACGTAAATGATTTTAAATATTAATCGATCGTGTTAATTTTGTACATTGGAATTCTACTCTTTGACATATTATGTTATTGTTTAAGATATTGAAGGTGTTTTTCAACAAATTGACGCAGTTTGTGTTTACTGTAAGCTTTACGTGCGCGACGGCGTTCGTTCTCCCTCGGGAGTCGAGCGGGCGCCGGCCATAGGACTACATACATACGTTAGTTGAGTAAGGACATTTTTAAATGCATTTGATATAAACTTTTTTTACTAGGAACCCAAGTAATACAATGCGATATATGAACTGTTTAACTGAAACTGATGTTTTTTGCACGAAAGCTTAACACAGAATGTAATATATTGTACATTTGAGTCTAAATGTGCTTAGTGAATAGAGCAGACAAAATGCCGAGTTTTGCTATTGGCATCCCGATTTTTACGTTGCGTGCGCTCACCAAAGCACAATCGAACATTAGAGTATACATTTTATATGTTGTTTTGATCTTCCATATTTTAGAGAATATTATTATTGTATGCTTAATCTAGTGTGTTGCTTCGTGTTTATGGTTAGTTATTTTATGTATAGTAAGGAAACAGAGTTTCTATTTTGAACATGTAACTTATTTGTATTAACTTATTTGTTGTTGTGACTCGGTAATATTCTTATACGTTTTTATTTTAAGCGTGGACCGATACCTGATACTGTCAATAGCAAAACTGTTTTGCTTCTTAAGATACTTACAGCTGTCCGAAATGCTCAAAATCATGTGAATTTGGAACTTAGCGCACAATATTGGAATCTTTCTATTCATGTTACCCACTGCAATCTGTGTATGCCCTGTACATGGGGGTCATTTGTTTGTGCATTTGCACAACAACGTTCATTTCTGTTCGGCGTACGGTCCTTTCTTAGCAAACGCTTGCGTGCCCATTTACACCACCAACTGACAGTTGCTTATATATTTTTGTTATACTTATTGTTGAATGCGTATATATTTTTAACTTAGGAGTTAGCTGGTTATGCGCGAATTGTATAGGTGCATTTACGGTGACGTCAGTTTAATGAGATTGTTCAAATGTAAACCAAAGATATAGCCACTTTTGTATGAAATTCTGTTTCGATTTTATTTACAGTCTCTTTAATCGACGTCAATGAGCTCTGAAAAATCTTCGTACCTATAGAAACGTTTAACTTGAAATGTTTAGTTCAACTATTATTATATTACATTACATTATTTTATCCATTTTCTCTATTAAAATTTTCATCGATCCCAATGCATTCGTTCGACGGCTGTTCGCTTAGGATCCATCCATGGTCAGTTTGCTGGTTTTACGTAAATCATACGACAGCAACGTTATTTCACGGACTGATTATTTAATTGTAAACGTACATCAACACAGAGGACCAATAAGAGTATCTTATTATTTTGGTCGTATAGTATAATTATGTTGAATGGAATTTTTTGTTCGAGCACAAATTATGTTAAGCTTTATTAAGTTACCTTTGAAGCACAAATGACAGAATGAGATTTTTATTTACATGAGTTGATTTTATGTTAAGACGCGACTGAAGGTGTGGCTGGCACGCAACTCCTGCGCCGAACTTCCTTTCGATGACTGAATCTTCCGGATTTTTTTACATTGGCCGATAATTACACAATATTGCTAAACTATACTATAGTCTAACGTTGCTTTACCTTTGCGTGAGATTGTGAGAATTTTAGCTTAAGTTTCGACTGAAGATGGATGCCTGTATGTAATATTGTAAATTATAATTTCTCATAAAATATAATTTTTTTCAGCTACGTTGTTTGTTTTCTTTCAAGACATTTGACAGAATATTTCTTTTATATACATATTAATACTAAATTTTGTCTTAATATCTTCCCAAAAAACCAATAATCCGCTCGAGTCAGATTATAGCTACTGACTATATCAAAATAATATAGGATAAGGCTTAAAGTTTAAACAATTTGCACTAAATACGCTGGACCTATTTTATCGTATTTTTTTTTTTGATCTGATTGATTAACATATCTTGTTTTAAATTGTCTGCTGAACATTCGTACCAATTTTCAGGTGTATGTATGTGAATTCTGGATACCTTGAAATAATTTTGACAGTAAATTAACATATTAAACATTCATATAATATAGTTTTAGTTATTACAGTTGAGTAACGCTGATTTGTTTTTTATGACTACATCAGTCATTACATTTATGGAACTGATTTTACAATTTGATAAGAATGTAACATTTAGTGCAAGCGTGAAACGATGCAAATTGTTTTATATTTTGTCGCACGAACATGGCGCTCCTAGACAGACCTACACCAGACAATTGTTCAGTTTTCGACGCGCTCGCTAAAAGTGCAGCTCAAGTAGCTATACACAATTTCGAATGGCAATACGCTTCTTTAATATTGTTTAACCCGGCATTCCACTGTGGTGTCGATGTTTTTCTAAAATTCTACAACAAAAGCATCATATCAGGACAGAGCACGTTTAACCCATGGTTTGTGGAAAACACGAAACAGTTCGTCTTATTCATAAGTGACTTGACAGATATTTTAGATTTTTTGGAATGGTTGAAAACTCAAAGATTTAATAATACAGGTAAATATATAATAATATGTAATTCGGTAGCAGGGTGGACATGTGATGAATCGGAAACTGTTAATCTGCTTTGGGAATGCAGATTTTCGAATGTTATACTCATCAAATACGATGAATTTCAAAGACCAAAAGGTTTAACATATTTTCAAGATGCTACTTGTCGCAACGGTCCACCCGTAGAAGTAGAAAATTGGTCAGTATGTATGCGGTTAAAAAATTCAGGAAAATGTCAAGATATGTTTCCCATAAAATTCAAGAACTTACAACAGTGCCCGATAATAGTATCAACATTTGAACAAATGCCATACATGATGTTGGAAGGCGGAACTCCAACAGGTGCCGATGGTGACCTGCTTCAAGTCATCATAAAAGCGCTCAACGCTACACTTACTATTGTAACTCCAAAACTTGGTGATGGTTGGGGAAAACTTGAGGAGAATGGTACCTGGTCTGGTTCTCTTGGTGACGTTTACTATGACTGGGCTAACTTTTCAATGACATCAGCAAGCATCACTCTTCATCGTTATAGATATTTTCAAATGTCCAAGGATTATAGCACTGTCACCTTAGTTTGGATCACTCATCCATCAAATCCAGAACCATCCCTGTTTAAGCTATTGAAACCATACAGAAAGGAAGCTAAAATTCTTCTATTTTTAAATTTTATTGTTGTTATTATTGCAATAGTAATATTAAAAAGTAAATATTGTAAAAGTATTCGGAAAAGATTTAATTTGATCAATATTCCTGATGGTATTATTTTTTATTCCTGGGAAATTAGTATGGGACTGCCAGCGACTAAATTACCGAAGAAGTGGTCATTATTATACTTGACGCTCCTATGGATCCTTCATTGCTATTTATTGAGAACGTTATACCAAGTTTATCTCATAAGTTCACTACAAGCTGATGTCCGCATAGATGGCTTTTTGAGTATTGAAGATGCTATTTCTGCTGGTTATTCAATTGGGGGAGGGCTAGCACTAAAAGACTATTTCATAGACTATCCTTTGGTCTACAATAAATACAGAAACATAGAAAGTAATCAAGTATATCCTACAATGTTTGAGTTATCTAAAGGACTGAAATATGTTGTAGCAGTAAATTTAGAAGCTACCAAAGTATTTCTTAGAAAACCCAAGAGAAAATTGCAAATTTTACCTGAAAAAATTTTAAAAAGTCCCACCGTAATATTTTTTAAAAAATATTCTTGGCTGGCTCAGTCTATTGACGTGATTTTGACGAGATTGTTCGAATCCGGTGTCGTGCAGAAACTTTATAAAGATAATAGCTTCATTCAACTGGAAGTGGATAAGGATGCTCCAAAATCAATAACAATACAAGACTATGCGGGCTGTTTTATGATATTAGGTGGTGGTTGGATAGCTTCGCTCATATTATTATTTTTTGAAAAATATGTGCATTACAAAAGACATAAAATAATAAGTATGAAAGATGAAACAAAAAACAAATGTAACTTTCAAGCTCATAAGTCATAATCATAAAAGGAAATTAAGGATTAACACGCGAAAGTGTAATCACTGCATGCGCTGTCTCTGTACCTAAGGGGACCACCTATGTTTACATTAATATTTTACTATTGGTGAAATACCTACATTATTCCACAATTGTATACATAAAATTAATACCATTTTCACATCCGTTTATTATTTCATTGGTTAATGGATCTTTTGTTACTTTAATAAAATAAATTATCGTGCCCTACTTAATGATATAAGTAACTTTACTGCTTAGATGTCACTTCGGTCCAAAGGCAGTTTGTCTTTAGTATATCGAACCCGATTCAAGACCCTCGCGATTAAGAAAATGTTTGAAAAATATCCGGCAGAACCCAATATAGAAGAATTGGCAATAAATGGTGCAAGAATTGCTTATCACAGTTTTGAGTGGCATTTTTCAACATTGGTATTATTTAATGCTTCGTATATATATGCCATCGAGGTTTTTGCAAAAATATTCAATAAAAATGTTAAATTATACGACATAATGAAAACGGTCCCTGCCAAAATTGTGGAGGAAGCCAGACAGATTGTCGTATTTGTAAATGATGTAACAAATACAGAAATGATTTTAGACGCAATAAAGACACAACATTTTGATACTAATGCCAAATTTATAATAATTTGTAATCACAGCAATAAATGCGATGAGACTCGGGCTGTAAAATTACTCTGGCACTTTAGAATCGTTAATGTCGTATTTATTAAAAATGAAAATTTCTTAGTAAGTGCTTATACTTACTTTCAAGGTGAGCATTGCGATAATCCAACTCTCCACAGGCTTCAACATTGGGAGAACTGCATTGAATCCTCTAGTAGAGATAATGTACATTGCAAAAACTACATGTTTCCTCTTAAATTTAGAAATTTTCATCGATGTCCTTTAATTGTTTCGACATTTCGACAAATTCCTTACATGTATATTAAAGATGGCGTTCCGTACGGTGCTGATGGGGATTTATTGCGCTATATCGTAGATGCTCTTAATGCAACGCTTCTTCTTATATCACCGCAAGATTATGGCGGCTGGGGATTATATGAGAATAATACTTGGACAGGTTCCCTCGGGGACGTTTACAACAACATGGCTAATTTTTCTATGACTTCGGCATCAATAACTTTCAAACGATTGGAATATTTTGATATTTCCATGAACTATAATTTCATTGATTTAGTTTGGGTAACTCATCCGTCGGAATTTGAATATTCGTCATTTAAGTTACTAAGACCGTTAACTGCAACAACTAGAGTAATATTTTTTGTAATATTTTTTACTCTCCTTATAATAAACGCTCTGTTAAAATTTCCGATTTTCAAGATGCTCAAGAAAAGATTTGAAACAGGCATATCATCTGATGATTTTCTTATTTATACATTGCAAATATGTATAGGATTTTCTGTCCACAAATATCCGAAGAATTTGTATAAGAATGTGTTTCTATTCTGGTTATGGTATTGGTTCTTTGTAAGAATATTATATCAAGTATATCTTATACGTGCCTTGCAAAAAGATGTGCGCGTTCATAATATTAATACTATTAAAGATGCCATCGAAGAAGGTTATCATTTTGGAAGTGGTCCAGCTTTTAGGGATTTTTTTGTGGATGATGATTTCATATATAATAACTGGGTAAACGTAAATAACAATGAAATAATTCCTACTATGATAGATCTAACTAAAGGAAAGAAATTTGTCATGATGATTAATCTAGTTAAAGTTAAAATGTTTGAGAAAGATACGCACTTATCACTTCATGTTTTTCCAAAGAATATATTGACAAATTACTCAGTATTGTTTTTCAAAAAGAATTCCTGTCTGATTCAAACCATTAATCACGTATTAACGCGACTCTTTGAAGCTGGAATACCAAATAAGATATTTGAAAATTACACTTTTACCATACCTAAAGCAAAATATAATCCCGAAAAGCCACTAACTTTGAAACATCTTACGCCTTGTTTTGTAATCCTAATATCTGGATATATTTTATCTAATGTTGTATTTATATTTGAGAAAGTCATCTATACGAAAGGTAAAATAGTGAGGACTCTCTTTAGGAAATAAAATAAAATAGTTTCCCATTTCTGTTTTCACCTACACCTTATTGCGTGTTTTAGGCACATATTGTACAAAATGTGTTGCAATTAAATTATAAACTTGAAACACTGCTGGTTTAAATAAAAAATTATTACCAAACGTTGTATGTTATTAAAAGTTTGTAACAAATGAAGCTTAATTACTGTTGTGTTTTAACATATAAATTAAATAGTATGTAAGCACTATTGTTTTATTGCTAGGAAAAAGACTATATTTCAGCAAATGGCTACAAGAATAGACGCTTTTCATAATAATTAGTAGAAAACTAGTCGTATTGCCTAAAATTGAATCAATCAATTATTAGGGTTAAACTAATCATTGATACCTACACAATTCGCACACAGAGGAACCAACCATATCTTCCAGGCCAGCACACTCATGATAAGCCCATTGCCTTCAAGATTCACATTGTTGATCCTTTTTTTTCTTCCATCTTCAGAAAAAAGCCCATTATAATACAATCATTTACTATTTTGAACATATTATACACCTAGTTACACCTACATTTCTAGGTTAATATTATTTTTTAGAATTTTTTTAGTATGAATAATTGTAAAATAACTAAAGTTAGCTCAAAAATTACTTCGCGCGTTGATAAAAACAATAAATGGCGCGCTCTCTGCTGGCCTGCCAGCGACTAGCGAGCCGCGGGAGAGGATACAAAGGACGTTCTTGGAGAAACGCGGGTAGTCCATGTTACAGAACCAGTCCATAATTTGTGCATCTACCCTATGTATATGTATATATTTTTTAAAAATATATCTAAAGATTCAGATCTTTTAAGCTTATTGTATAAAAAATCACAACTTTGTAAATTGAATAAAACTTCACATGATATGCAGTAATGTATATTTTATAATGTATGAAATGAAGCAAATCATATCAACTTATTAAATTACATTGTTTGCAAATATTTTTTTCAAAACTAGCTAGTCTTAAACCAAACTCAAAATCTTGGTTACGAGAATACGAGCTTAAATCGAAAACATAAGTACACAAGAGTTATTTACATTGCCGTTGATAATATCAGTCAGAGTTTAACAGAACTCAAGTATAACTGCGGTGGTACAGGGTTTTAGGCAGCATTCATCAGCCAATCCCCCCCTTTTGTAGCGGCTCCAATCAGCGCTTAGGGCACCACGCCGTCCGCCCCACATTATCTCTTCAATCCATTTATCACCACTTACTAATGCCGCTGCAAAATCAATTATACAAAAGTGATTGATTGAACGGTGCCTGATAGTTACCTACATTTGATAAAATGCTGATAACTTGCTTTTAATTATTGAAAATGTTTTCTAATAACTAAGTTCTCTCGCCTCTGTCATTTATGAACGGAAGGTTGACCAAAAAGTTTTTGTTTGAAATATACAAAAGGCGAAAGAAAATGAGGTCATGCTATTTTATTCCACATTATTTTACGGAACATTTAATACCTACGCAGAAATCGCTTGTAAATTACACATAAATATCTTCATAACGGTGGTTTAGAATGTGACATGCTAAACCACCGTTAAACTGAGAGTAAGTTAAATATAGATACTTAACGTAGGTTATTCATATATGTATTCCAGTTCGACTTTAAAATAATGCTTCCTAAAATAATACTATCCTGACAGGTTGTGTCCGACCGGACAACATAACTTTGATTGCATAAAAGAATTACAGTCCCAGCTACGAAGTCGTTTACAAATGTATTAATTACGTCATAACTCTTTTCATTGAAAAGATAGATGTAAAGTCGCAACTATGAACTGGTGTGTGTTGTGTCCTACTCACCGAATATAGACTGCTGCGACGCTCGTTTTGAGACGTAGTCGGCTCCATAGCAAACTAACACTCTGGCATTAGCAAGTGCCCTCCCACAGAGCCTCACAGGCACCTCTTGGTCCGCTGGAGCCTCTTGGTTTGCTCGAGCCAACGCCATCAGACATAATACCACCACTGCTAACATCATGTTCCAATTCTAAAAGTATCGATAAAAAATCAAGAAATAACGAGGGCAATCGACGCCCTTGTCCTTTACACGATTTATTAAGCTTATTAAGTCGGTTAAAATGCAAGATAGCTGCTTGCCTACTAAAAATGGACGGAAGACTTGATCATAATTAAATATAGTTAAAAAATACCCAGGAGACAAGACAATTCGACTTTGCTAAAACGATATGCTTATTATTTAAAAATTCCCGTTTTCCAAAATCTTACCACTAGACAAAAGGGTCTTTTGTGATGAAATTCAAATGTGTTATAAGATTGGGGAGCCTAGGTTTATATAGATTGCTTTAAATTATAATATTTTCATTTTGTGTTCACGTTGCATAGGCTAGCGGATTTTACGCTTATTTTCATTGTATTATTCTTAACTATCTGAAAAGAATCCGGCTTTGCTCGGGAGAGAGGAGGGGGAAGAATTACTATAAAATATCACTCTAAAAGAGTCCAGCATCACTGATATGATGCTTAGAATCGACTTATTGCATCCAGAGATTAAACAAAAAAAAACTTCTTTCTATATATACATACATTCTTATATAGTATAGTACCTACCTATATGAGTAAAAGAAATAATCTGCATTCTAGACAAACAATATTTTTGTTCAGCACGAAACAGTTCTTAAAATTAAAATTTTAGTTAAATATGAAAAGCACTCTGGGATTGCCGGTTTACGAACAGTTAAAAAGCAATCGATCTCTTTATTATGAACACAGGTTTACGTTAACCGCTATTAGTGCATAACTATAACCTCACCCTAACTGTCACTTCGATTAGGTACTCATTTATGGCAAGACCTACGTGCTTAAACGAAAATTATCATATTTGCTTAAAATTAATATAGCTTTGGTGACACTTGAATGAATCACATCTTTGCCCTAGAATTATTAAACCCACAGAGATTTACTATCCCTTAAAGATCTACATACTACCTTGATAAAAGACCCGATTCACTTAATTCTTCCCAT
Source organism: Aporia crataegi (assembly GCA_912999735.1). Classification (NCBI taxonomy): domain Eukaryota; kingdom Metazoa; phylum Arthropoda; class Insecta; order Lepidoptera; family Pieridae; genus Aporia; species Aporia crataegi. The sequence goes on from OU538742.1 coordinate 4,682,308, forward strand.
GTATAAAACAGTAAGGTAATCTGTTTACTTAACTAAAATTTTGTCTTAGCCGCGTCAAAAATGATAGTGTTGATAGATCACTAATATGCAATGAACACAGGCGCTGAAGGCGACTGGGATCATTACAGGGACTGTAAACGTAAATACAAAAAACGCATCAGTTACAAAAGTTCTGGAGGCTTGGGGTTAATACTCTTCTGGCATAGAATGCCCACATCAGGCTAACAGGGTAAAGACAGTCCTCTCTAAACAACCTAAACTAACCCTGAATACACTTCGGAAACCAGACGTCACTTTCACCAGTTCTCCAGCGAGACGGAGCGGCTCCTTGTGAAGACGCACTTTTCCGGCTGCGAAATCGTGCAACAGAGGGAATTGACGGATGAAAGTGTAACTGCAGATGAAGAAAATTGGCAAATAGCTCACAAGGTAGTAGACAAAACCAGGCTGTTAATACGTTTCACCCCCTTAAATGGGCAGGATCAGATTAGGTCTTTCCTGCCCTACTGCAATGGGGAGGCGTAACTCTTCTCCTGCTGACCATTTTATTCGGCTGCTGTTTCGCGCATGGATATGGTCCCTAGGAAATGGCGAGAGGTGAAAGTCATTTTCATACTAAAACCAGTTAAAAGTGATTACTCCAATCCCAGATCTTGCAGACCGATCAGCTTCACCTCTCATCCTAAAAACCCTGGAGACCTGAAGAAAAACTACCTTCAAAAGATACCCTTGCATCAGAATCAACATGTGTATAGTAAAGGTAAATGCACCGATTCTGCAATTCAGGCCGTAGTAAATGTCATTGAAAGTGCCCTGTTGGATAAAGGCTTCTGTATACAGACCTTCGTAGACATTGAAGGTGTCTTTGACAAGACAAAATTCATCAAAATTAAGGATGTCCTACAGCAGGAGTTCCCAACCAGGGGGGGCACGCCTCCCAAGGGGGGCGTAGAGAGATGTCAAGGGGGGCGGAAAGCGTTTGTAATTTCTTTTTTATACCACTAAGGTAAAAATTATTAATAGTCTGGGGAGCCTCAACAAAACAAAGGTTGGGAAACCCTGCTCTACAGCGACATGGGGTATGTAAAACCCTAAAAATTTGGATTGGAAACATGTTTTAGTGCAGAATTATTCTACTTGTCGAGGGGACATCACAGAAGGCCATAGTTGCTAAAGGTTGCCCCCAAGGAGGTGTAATTTCGCCGTTTCTGTGGATACGGCCTCATCACCACCCTCAATGACAATTGCTACTACACGGTAGGTTACGCAGACGAACTCGCGATTTTAGTACCCGGGAAGTTTGTCAATACAGTATGTGAAGTTACGAACGCAGCATTGAGAATCGTAGAGCAATGGTGCGGGTGACAACGGCTTATCAGTCAACCCAGCAAAGACAGAACTGGTAATGTTATAAATTTTGATCACTAATCCAAAGTCACTTTTTCTTGTTAGATAGTTCGTAGTAGGCATGAGGATTGCAAACTTTAATTTAATAAATCTTTTTTGGCAAACTACAAGTTTTACAAAAAAAACAAATACTCAATCGACTAATCGAGGTGAGTTTATGTTATTAAGAAATAAAAATACTAATCATAATGTAATGTTTTTAATATCAGTTGTGCTCTAAGTGTAATTTCATTGTTTTACCATAAAGCTAAGTACCTACATAGAAAACTCTAATGTTGGTACTCCATCATTTTCGCATAGGTAATATTTTACACCATTATATTTACTCACGTCTAGAGTTGCTAGTAATACTTATTTCACTTTTCCTGTTGAAAACGATATATTCATTGCAATATACTCTGGATCCATTGATTTCCTTTTCAGATAATATACGTCAAACCATATGCCTTGTTGCATTTAGTGAAATATGTCTGGGTTTTCTTGTAGAAGTTTGGCATCGTCTGGACAGTACATGATGATATTGCTGATGGTACACGGTCGTTCGCAGCACTCGCTTGCGACCTGTCTGCGCAAGCGTTGCCACCTCTTTTCTACGAGTGATCTCCGCCTGGTCACACTCTTTTGCAAATCACGCGGCGTGAGCTTCTCTGGAAACATAAGGTAGGTACTATTATTCCACTTAAAGACTAGGGTTCTATTTTTAAAATCCTACGAGTCGTAGATTTTTTTACAACTCAACCTTGTATAACCGTATTTCTATAATACCAACCAGCTGCATACGGCAACCATTCGCATCTTGTGTGCCGACTACCTAGACCTAGATCAATATACCTACCTAATCATAAAATTAATCAAAAACTTCGTACCCGTTTTTACGAAAATTGCGCGGATGGAGGAGTATGAAATTTTCCACACTTATAGTTTATTATGGAGGAGTGGAGAATGTTAATATTTTTTTTAAATTTTGCATAAAAATACATCAAATCAATAAAATTAACATACGCACACTACTGCTTGAATGACACACAACATACACACACATACATATATACCTGACTTATTCTTAAATTTAAAAGTTCTATTTAGGTACTATGGTCAGACAGATCATTATGATGTCTATCTAGCTTATTTGCGTACCAAAGTGTAATCTATATCTGAACTATTGTAAGGACTATATTGTCAGTGGCATAGCTAGGCGTGGGCCATGTGGGCCTCTGCCCACGGCCTCGCACTTAAAGGGGCCTCGCAAGGCCTCTTCAAGTACGAAATCAAACTTAAATTCCCCATTTATTTTTTAATTAAATAAAAACCTCAAAAATATAGGCTTCACAGTGTGCAACACAGCTTAGCTTTGCCAAACATTTCTTTACATGCATAGGTACTTAAAACAAAACAGTGAAGGTGGTAAACATTTTGGTAAAAATTAAGGATTTCAAAAATTCTAGAAATAGGTAATTCAGAATAAGATAGTTTATAACTTGTAGGATCTGGATTAAAGTACCAAAACATTTTACACTTCATAAATACATTGACACTAATGACTTAATGACTAATGACACTAATGATTTACAATACATGATGTATTGTAAATAATGTTTTTTAAGATAGATTTATTGGGTAGATGTTGGAAACGAAAGAAAAGGGGCCTCGCTGATGCGACTTCGCTCACGCCTATAATAGTCCACGCTACGCCACTATATAATGTCACTTCAAAAATAATCTGTAACGCGTGTAAGTGTTCAACAAGTTAGGAGAAAACGCAACTAATATGCCCTTTAAGTGTAAAATTTATACAACAAATGTTAACAAAGAATCATCACTTCACTCGTGTCTCGTAAGTAACAATTTTTAATCAGATAATACCAAGTTTTTGGCAAATTTAGAGAGATTGTGTTCATTTTTTAACCGACCTTCAAAAAAACTTAAAAGGAGGTTATCAAATTGACGCGTATTTTTTTTATTCCAATCAAACAAATCTCAGAAAGAAAAGACCATATGCATGCATCATTGGTATAAAAAAGACAGAAACTACAATCTAAATGTTGGCGAAGTTTGTACTGCTTGCAAAATATTTTATTTTATTTTTTATTTATTTAATAGAGTTCCAAATGAGGATTAATTAAAGGAAAAATGGATAATTACGAATTGCTAGACATGAGAATGAGTGGAACAAATACTGCAGTGTTCTGATCATTTCGATCAAAATGAAATTTATTTAATGAAAAAAGGAATGCGTAAAATGTATAAGACTTTATACATAATTTATCACCTGTATCTCAATATAGCTTTAACACCAGCATACCAAAAGTAGTATGCAGAAATGTATTTACTTGTCCGTTTTTTATGTTTGTCACGTAAAACCTACACTCGCATACGCTCAAAAACACCTACACGTAAAAAGTATTAAGTAAATTCATACGCAAAAGCTAATTTTATTTTTATAAATATTGCATATTATTATTAAATAAATTTTTCAAAAAATTTCATTCTCGTTGCTGATGCTACCTACTTAGAAAGCTTGCCATTTGATTTGTTAACAATATTTAGTACCAACTAATTGTTTATTTCTTTCTCGCATTCACGCAGAGTGCTCTGTCTTCTGTCACATTCACTCAAATATTAGTGTGTGCATTAGTGTCGAATAGAGAGAATCTATATCTTTGTGTTTGAAGTGGCTTCATTATTTAAACGGGTCCGCCTATCTTTTTATTTGGCCGAAGGGATTTTTGACACTAAATCATGCTAATGAACTGATGTAGATTTATTTGACAGAGAGATTATTGTTTAGAATTGAATGCAGAATAGCAATAACTGTATGACAAGTGTAGTCCTCGCGAACGAGCCAGACAGAGGAAAAAAAATTGTATTTTTGTAATAAATCTACTGGACTTGTTTTAAAATTATTTCACTGATGGAAAATTACACGAGACTCGAGTGAGTGTGCACACCGCGGAATAGGTAGGTACCTACCTATTATTTAAAAAACCTTTTATAAGAAATGTAAAAATACTCACCCATCAATAACGAAGTGTCTCTCTTAACAATCCGATAGACATTATTGCAAATGTTTTCAATCACCGAGGCAAGCCAATTGCTACAAGTGAAAATTGGATCAGACATTTTATATGTTTCCATGTTCGCTTTGACAGGTTTGATGGTGCTGTGTAGAAGTAAAAGTAAATAAACCTGTAACAATTATTTTAATTAATTATACATTTTATTATTGCTTCGATATACGTGTCTTCGTGGAATTTTATTATTTTACTAACCTAATATCATTAATGTAAGGGTTATTTTTACGTACTTATACTAGTATTTAGATATTACAAATACAATAAATAATATAACGTACGTAATATTTGGGCTCCATTTTTCAATTTCACAAAGAGCACAAAAGATGTATGATCCCTCAAGAGTTTATGTATGATGTGTCAGAAATAAATAGAATCATGGTATAGTTACCACAGTATGCTATACTTGTTTACATCGACTTTAACTAAATGTTGTCTTGCTATTAAGATAACATAAACAAACCAACTTCAAACGGCATAGTTCTAATATTCTTAACTGATTTTAATAAAATGAAACGTCCCACACTTCCATCTGCACTTCCTTCTAATTATTTCAAAACATTCTAATCATAACAATAATTATCGTGACTTAAATTAACACTCATCTGCTATCATGAATGTTCTCTTTTTATATTTTATATCTCCTTAATTTTTATGATATTGTTGGTTACCGATCAAAGTGCAATCAACGAGAAAAAAAGTGGAGTTATAAGGAAGTACATTAGTAATGAGTAATGATTGAGTAATTATTTACTCGAAAATATAATTTCCGTGTACATAGCAACAGAAGTTATCTGAAGCGCCACTTGTAATACATTATTATCTAAAAATAAAAGGTCCTCGGGTCATTGTTTACTCAGACTGTAAACAACATTAATACCTACTATCAACTATAGGTATATATAAATAAATTCATACAAAACATGTCTGCCCCTGATATAAAATTTTTATTCGACGTAGTTTTTTTTTAAGTAGAAGTACCTACTGTAGCTTAATATAAAATTATTGTAGGTACTATTCAATCTAAATAGAAATGTCGTATAACTAGACTCTGGGACTTATTGAATAAATATAGGTAAGTCGAACATTAGGCCTCTTCAAGACTTTCTAAATTATAAGAGAAAATATTTTTATTTTTGTTTGTAATGAATTAATTCAAAATCTACTGCATCAATTTTAAAAATTCTTTGAAGCTATATTCGCCGAATTAATTCTGTACGTTCATGCGAATCTATATAATATTGATAAAAACTTATACATGGATAGGCATGCGACTTATGCGGTATACCCAGTGATGAGACATGACCTTTTATATCGGGTAGCAGATTAAAACAATAATAGGTATCTATCGACGCTTCTCGAAAAATTACGCGAATATCATCAATTATACGCGAGTAATTTTTTGTCACACAGTGTAACTGCCGTGTTTTGATTGCGATTTCTCTCTTAAAACTTCAGGACAACATGTTTTAATGCGATCTGTTAATAAATTCAACCCTTGAATTTATTAATAACTTGATTGTCACAGACCTCCCTCGAAACACGCGAAATAGACGGATGACGTTCAGTGTGATAGGGCGAAGCCCGCGTATCACTCCGCCACTGGTCTATGACAGCTCTGATAAGAGCTGACCAGCTTTTATTTCGGTGCCTCGACCGACAGTAATTAAAAGGCTTGACGTTCCGAAGTAGCTCTGAAAAGAGCTAGCCAATTAATACTGCGGCGTCCCGGTAGGTAGTGGCCTCGACGTAAATGCCGAACAGTTTTCTCTATGCTGGTGCTGTCCGGCCCGCACACCCTGCTATGTGCAATAAGTCGACGTAGCCAGTGAGGGGTGTAGAGGGGAGAGGGTTATGGTAAGGAGGTGAGGGGTAGAGGGGTAAAGGGTAACTGGGAATTTTGGATACTTGGAATTTAAAATAATAAAAAATAAAAATATAACTTCTTCTAGGTAGGTAGCCTTAGGTAGGTACTTTACAATTAACACTCACGATTTAGCACAATTCAGCGCACACAAATTACAGAAAACGGGCGCAGCTTACCTAGGCCGCCAGTATACTGCGACGAGAGCTGCGACCGCCCCTTTGTTTTTTAGACGTTTTTTATTACAACTTTCTCTAACAAAGGCACCCCTTAGACCATTTATTTTCCTTTCAAATAATGCATACAATTATAGTTTTTACACATTCAGGTAGATCTTTCTATTATCTAGCTAATGGTACATAACACGTTACACATAAATGGAGGCTACATACAATATTCTTTGTTAAAGGACATCTTTCACCCGCCTATTGTACTAATGTTGCCGTTCACGGGCCATTCACTAATTACTCTTTAGTTATATAAAGAGTCCTTTAACACCATTATGTAGCCCCTGCTGCATTATACAATCTGAAACAGTCGTAAACATAAGGAACAATACAAATGAGTCGTAAAAACCGTTCGAAACTAAATTACACAAAAAACATTAAATAAAACCCTATTAGAGACAAAGTAATATTTTTAAACCTATTTTTACCTACCTATATACTGCCTACCACCGAAATATCACAAATTAATTGATATAATAAAAAGTTTATTTTATTATATATTTTACATACTTTGCGGGACGCCCTCACACCGCGCCCGCTATTGGCTAATGATTTTACACGTGCGTTATACAACACACACACACACACGCAGTACTCACACAGATCTAGCTATTAAAAATGACGTTCGTAAAGCCACATCGTCGGGTTCGACCCATACCTATTAAAATTACATATATCAAAACTATCTATACCTAGCGTATGTATGATTCAAAATTACGTCTAACTAGATAAACAATTTTTTATGACATTCTACATTTACTTTATGTAGTCGCCGACATTCTCCCCTTCTGCGCAGCACTCCCTCTTGTTACGGCGACTCCGTTGCGGGAACCAGCAGCACGATCTTCGATGCAGGCCGGCGCAGCACGCCACCCTTTGTCGCCACGTCGACAATCCTTGTTCTTCCGTCTGGCCCGGGGTAAGTTTTGTGAATTCTTCCTCGCGGCCAGGTGCACCGCGGAAGAGTGCGGTCAACAATGATGACCACGTCGCCAGGCTGCAGGTCAGCCCCGGCTCGTCCATCAGTCTTCCGTGGTAGCAGCGTGGGTAGGTATTCGCGAAGCCATCTTCGCCATAGGTGGTCTGCTAGCTGCTGCACTGCCTTCCAGTCTTCTCGGCCGACAGGTCGTGCATCTGAAAATATACCGATGCGCGCTGCTCCGCAAGATCTACCTATAAGAAAGTGATTGGGGGTCAGCGCCTCTTCTTCTGCGTTGTCTGCGATGTTGGTGAGAGGCCGCGAATTAACCATATGTTCGGCCTCTAGCAGCAGGGTTGAGAGGACCTCCTCTCGGGGGTGTCGGTCTTTCAGTGTGGCGCTCAGCGCCGTCTTGATGGAGCCCACTAGACGCTCCCACGCGCCTCCCATGTTAGGCGCGCCGGGTGGAATGAACTTCCATCGCACGCCGATCTTCTCTGCCTCTGTCGCGAGCTCGTCTTCTTTCAGGGTCTGAAGCGCTGCCTGCAGCTCCTTGTTGGCTCGCACGAAGTTCGTTCCGTTATCTGAATAGAGAATTTTGGGAGTACCTCTTCTGGCGGCGAATCTTCTCAGTGCCAAGATGGTCGAATCGGTCGTCAGGCTTGGCACCAGTTCCATGTGGACTGCCCTTGTTGTCAGGCAGGTGAATAGTGCGCCCCATCTCTTCTCTCTTCGTCTGCCAACGGTGACCGTGAGTGGCCCGAAGTAGTCCACTCCTGTGCAGGTGAAGGGATGAGCGCCATGTTGCAGTCTCTCGGGCGGTAGATCGCCCATCGGTGGTACTGCGGGTCTGCCACGCGTCGCCTTGCAGTGTTGACAATGCTGCTGGATACTGCGCAGCACTGATCGCAGCCCGATCAGCCAGTACCTCTGCCGGATTTCATTCATCACGGTAGCCTGATTGCCGTGGTTGAATCGTCTGTGGTAATCTGAAATCAGAAGTCTACCTACATGGCTTCGTGCTTCTAAGATGATAGGTGCGAGGTAGCTTCTTGGCACATCTTTGATAGCGTCGGCTCGCCCCCGTAATCGTATCACGTCATTATCAAGTGTCACATCGAGCCTTTTCAATTTGCTGCAGCTCTCAAGCGCTTTTGCTGCTCGTAATGACGCTATTTCTTTGCTAAAGCTTTCTCTCTGACTCTGTTGAACTAGAAGTTCTTCAGCGCGCTGCAGTTGTTCCTCTTCTATTGGAATAAAAAATCGTCTTGTCTTTGGAACTACTTTCGGTTTAGTATTCATTTTTCTTCTGCAGAGGCTGATGAACTGGAGTACTCGGGCTGTCGTTCTCCACAACTTCTTCCAGCTAGAGAATCTTTCGGGCGCTGGCAAGACTTGCTCCTTGGTCGATAAAAAATAGGCATTCTCTACCTCAGTTTTTTCTTCTTCCGTAGGTTGTTTGCGGAAGGTCCTAGGAGCAGGCCAGTTATCTTCGTGTTTTCTTAAGAATGCAGGACCCGTGAACCACCGATGTGTGTCGTCGAACTCCTTTGGTAGCTCTCTAGTCGCGTCGTCTGCGGGATTCTCAGCGGTGGGCACCCACCTCCACTCTTGTGGTTTCGTTAACTCCTCAATCTCCGCTAGGCGATGCGCTACAAAAGTTTTAAAAGTTCGCGGGTCTGTTTTAATCCACGAAAGCACGACGCTCGAGTCTGTCCAATAAGTTTTACTCACGATTTTGAGGTCTAGTTCCTTCTCTACGGAGTCAGCTAGGCGGCTTCCTAACACAGCTGCCTGCAGCTCCAGCCTCGGCATTGAGACTGGCTTCAGCGGTGTAACTTTTGTTTTCGCTGCGATGAGGCTGACTTCATAGCTGTCGTTAGTCTTCGTTCGCCAGTATACCGTGGCTGCGTACGCCGTCTCGCTGGCGTCTGTGAAGACGTGAAGCTCCCCTTCGGTGGATGTTGGCGATATGCAACGCGCCAACTGGATGTTGTGTATCCTCTTCACGTCCTCCAAGTAATGCAACCACTGCTTGGTGTCTTCATTCGTTATTTCGTCGTCCCATCCGACGCCGCTCCGCCATATGCTCTGGATCAGCTTCTTGCCTTGTATCAGGATGGGAGACACCAAACCTAATGGATCAAATGTTGACATTACTGCAGCTGTTACTTGTCTTTTTGTTGGCGTTTTCCAACCTTGAGCCACATCCGCGGGAACCTTTCTGAATTGGCTCCGGAAGCCCAGCTTGTCATTGCGCGTCAGCCATCGGAGACCCAGCGTCTTTTCTTCGGCGCCGTCTCCCAGGTTCACTTCTTCGGCTCCTTCAGCGCCAGTGACTTCCTTAACGTTTGATGCCCAGCCTCGCAGCTCGAAGCGGGCCTTTTTGTGAATCGTGTCAACCTGCTCGATGATCGCCTTACACTCCTCAATGCTGTGAAAACTTTGCAAGTAATCGTCCATATAATGATTCCTTTCTACAGCGCGCACAGCCTTAGGAAACTGTTTCTCAAATTCCTGCGCGTTCTTATTCTTTACATAAATCGCTGTGCACGGTGAGGACGCAGCGCCAAATATGACAGACGTCATTCTGTATTCTTTTACGGGCGCGTTTAGGTCGTCTCTCCATAGGAATCTTAAACTATCTCTATCTGATTCAATGATTCTTACTTGCAAAAACATTTCCTTTATATCTGCTGCTACTGCGATGGGGCCTTGTCGGAATCGTACGAGTACCCCGAACAAGGACTGGAGTAGATCTGGACCTGGCAGCAGGGTGTCGTTGAGGCTGACTCCGCTGGTCTTGGCTGCAGCGTCGAACACGATTCGAAGCTTCTTCTTCACCGGGTGTACTACCGGGAAGTGCGGCAGATACCACTTCCTTGTCGAGGTCGAGTCGGCTGGTGCTACCTCCGCGTAGTTGTTCTGTAAAAGATTATTAATTTGCTCACCGTACTGCTTATGTAGAAGAGCGTCCTTATGCAGCTTCTTCTCTATGCCCTTGTATCTGTTGAGCGCTGACAGATAGTTGTTCGGTAGCGTGACATCTTCATTCTTCCATAGTAAGCCGACCTCGAACCTGCCGTCTTGGAGTCTGTTGCTGGTGGCTTCTAGAATCTTCAACGCTTGTCCCTCTGCATCAGTGGAGGGTCTCCTTGGTTGCACTCCCAGCGACTCGATAGCGAAGTGTTCTTTGACTAGGCGAGCGACTTCCTCCTCCTCGGCATTAATATGCGTACAAACATTAACAAAATTTACAGGTGAGACATTACTGCTGTCGGCGCCGTGCAATACCCAACCGAGTTTTGTCTGCGAGGCCACTGGCTGGCCTGGCTTGCCACGGCGTACCCTCCGGGACACAATGAACTCCCAGTTGTCTTGACCGATCAACAGTTTTGGTGCCTCCCCTTCGTGGTAAATGTCTCTAACTAGATTACGTAAATGTTTGCACTGTTTAAGCCGCTCTTTATTTACCGTCTGCGGTGTAAGCTTAAGATCTTTAATTGTTCTTACTTGTTTTATAAGCTCCCTTTTAGGCTGCCTGTTTCCTCGCAGCTCTAGATCCAGCATCATCGAATTTTGCGCCTCCATAAAGCGCCCTCCGATTGTCTCGATTGACAGGCTGGTATGGGGCCCTCGTGCCCCGATGCTAGCGGCTACCTCCTCGTCGAGCAAGGTCACCGTCGATCCTTCGTCCAGCAGCGCCAGTATCTTCTTACTGCCAGATGGCCCGTATACTTCGACCGGAATCATTTTTAAGAAGGCTCTCGTCGTGCCGATCGTGTTGACCGACGCTGCTGACGGCGCCGCTGACGGTGCCGCTTCTTGTGGCCTGTTAAACTCATTATGTAAAAGATTATGATGCCAACGTTTGCATACCTTACATGGTGGCTTCTTGCACGTTTCTTTCCTGTGTTTCCCAGTCAGGCACTTAAAGCAGATGTTCAATTTCTTAACGGTGCTCCACCGGTCTGCAACCGCCGCCTTGACGAACTCCTGACACTCAGGAAGCCGGTGAGCTCCTTCGCAGCTCGGACACTGGATGCTGCGCTGTTCGTCCGCTATGCTGTACGTCGTCTGCCTGACGGGTCTTCTTGCGGTCGCGCTCTGCCTCTGGGGTTGACAAGTTTCGACAGCCGCGAACGCGCCGCACATATCTGCCTCATTATTAATAAAAGCACTTACCAATTCCAGGTTTGCAAACGAGTCTTCATCACTTGTCTTCGAGTAGTCGTACCACCTGAACTTTAAGATGGTCGGCAGCTTTTCGATGATGAGTTTAACTATCTCCGGCGAATGCAGGTACTGCGGCCTTTTCAGGCCCTTGATGGCTGCCACACTATTATTCACTTTACTTGCGAACACACAGATGTCCCTCGGGTTCTCGGATGTCCGAGGTATTGCCTTGATTTTTTCAAGTTCTGCCAACACCAACGCGTCGGGCCTTCCGAAGCGCCGACGCAGCGCGTCTAATACTTCAGATGGCTTGGCTTCGGAGTACAGGAGAGACTTGATGCTGTCCCTCGCCGCGCCTTTGATCGCTTTCCGTAGCCGCGCCATGTTCTGTACATCTGTAAACATCTTATCTGTATCTTCATAAACGACGCGAAACGCCGTCCATTCGGCGCTGTCTCCATCGAAGACTGGCAGCTCTTGTATGTACTTCGGTTGTTGTGGCATCACCGCACTTTGTAACAGCGCTTCTTTAAATGCTGTTGTGATGACCTCCACCTCCCTCCGGGCTTCGATATTCTTTGTTGGTGGTGGCTGGTCACCTGCTGAAGACTCCATCCACTTCCTAAGGTGGTCATTTCGCGCCTCGACGACGTCTTCGTCTTCGGCGGTTGAGTCTTCATCGGCTTCGTCCGCTATTTGCAAGCGGAGCCTGGCCAGGCGTGCCCTCGCCTGCACCTCTTCTAACTCCAGTCGCGCCAATTCTTCTCTGGCCTCGAGTCGCCGCCTTGCTGTGCTGGCTCGGGACCTCGCGACTGATGCAGCTTGCCGGGTAGAACCCACTGGTACCAAGGTCAAGGCTTGACCTGGCTGGCTGGCTGCTGTGGTGGCTGCTGTTGACTCTGTAGTCTGCGTCGCCTCCGTCGATGTGGACGTAGACTCCGTCATCGTGGTAGTTGTAGTACCTGTGTCAGCGGTTGATCTACTGCTTGCCTCTCGGTGTCCCTTCTGTGATCTGGTTACTGGCATTGTCACAGGATCCGCACTCGAAGGACCAAAAACGATGTCACAGACCTCCCTCGAAACACGCGAAATAGACGGATGACGTTCAGTGTGATAGGGCGAAGCCCGCGTATCACTCCGCCACTGGTCTATGACAGCTCTGATAAGAGCTGACCAGCTTTTATTTCGGTGCCTCGACCGACAGTAATTAAAAGGCTTGACGTTCCGAAGTAGCTCTGAAAAGAGCTAGCCAATTAATACTGCGGCGTCCCGGTAGGTAGTGGCCTCGACGTAAATGCCGAACAGTTTTCTCTATGCTGGTGCTGTCCGGCCCGCACACCCTGCTATGTGCAATAAGTCGACGTAGCCAGTGAGGGGTGTAGAGGGGAGAGGGTTATGGTAAGGAGGTGAGGGGTAGAGGGGTAAAGGGTAACTGGGAATTTTGGATACTTGGAATTTAAAATAATAAAAAATAAAAATATAACTTCTTCTAGGTAGGTAGCCTTAGGTAGGTACTTTACAATTAACACTCACGATTTAGCACAATTCAGCGCACACAAATTACAGAAAACGGGCGCAGCTTACCTAGGCCGCCAGTATACTGCGACGAGAGCTGCGACCGCCCCTTTGTTTTTTAGACGTTTTTTATTACAACTTTCTCTAACAAAGGCACCCCTTAGACCATTTATTTTCCTTTCAAATAATGCATACAATTATAGTTTTTACACATTCAGGTAGATCTTTCTATTATCTAGCTAATGGTACATAACACGTTACACATAAATGGAGGCTACATACAATATTCTTTGTTAAAGGACATCTTTCACCCGCCTATTGTACTAATGTTGCCGTTCACGGGCCATTCACTAATTACTCTTTAGTTATATAAAGAGTCCTTTAACACCATTATGTAGCCCCTGCTGCATTATACAATCTGAAACAGTCGTAAACATAAGGAACAATACAAATGAGTCGTAAAAACCGTTCGAAACTAAATTACACAAAAAACATTAAATAAAACCCTATTAGAGACAAAGTAATATTTTTAAACCTATTTTTACCTACCTATATACTGCCTACCACCGAAATATCACAAATTAATTGATATAATAAAAAGTTTATTTTATTATATATTTTACATACTTTGCGGGACGCCCTCACACCGCGCCCGCTATTGGCTAATGATTTTACACGTGCGTTATACAACACACACACACACACACAGTACTCACACAGATCTAGCTATTAAAAATGACGTTCGTAAAGCCACATCGTCGGGTTCGACCCATACCTATTAAAATTACATATATCAAAACTATCTATACCTAGCGTATGTATGATTCAAAATTACGTCTAACTAGATAAACAATTTTTTATGACATTCTACATTTACTTTATGTAGTCGCCGACATTGATAGTACAAAAAGCTATTATAAGCTTGGTGATGGTGGTGGTAGAAAATCACCAACTAAATTAAATTTATTACGGGACATTTGGTTTATTCATATTATCTCGTTGACATACACAGTTCGACAGTGGAGGCAACAATTATAGACCAACGGATAATAAGACGTGATAAGTGATATTAACATTATTATTATTAAACATCAAGTTTATGTAAATGTGTAATATTGGAACGGAATTTGTACACGTTTAGTTGGAGTCCAATATCATGTATAAAATTTCCTAACTTTTATCTTTTTGGCTATGTACTGATTAGGTACTTAAAATAAATAAACAAATACTTCATCGAATTAGCATATTGTCATGAATGAGTTTAAGTATAGACAGCCCGGGTCGGGCATTCTTTTGGATATGGGATATTGATATATTGCATTGGATATTTTCGAATTTTCCCAACAGTAGCTCAGAGTCTGGAATTGTGCCCGGTGTTTGGCAATAGGCTCGCTCCCTATTTTATGGGACTAAAACAATAATATCTGGCGAAATGTGGGTGTACTTAGTGCACCTCTGCGTACCCCTTCGGGGAATTAAAGGCGTGACTATATTATTATTATATGAGTTTAAAGACACTTGAGATGTTGAATTGTTGTGTGAATTCCCGTAATCCCTAGTGGGGTATGGGTATGGGGCAGACACATTGCTGTTTCTGTTTCACTAATCATTTTCGTTAGTAGGTGATCAAACTTCACTGCCTAACCCAACCGAAACTTTCATTAGTCCCCTGGGATTCAAACCCAGGACCTCCGGCGCAAAACGCAGACGCGTAAATCACTTGACCACGGAGGCGGTTGAGTTGTTAGTAAATACCAAATTCATAATTACACTTTTGACCTACTATTATTAACATTTAAAATACCTAATTAATGTATTTATTGTTTTACAAATTTGTTGATTGTTTGGCTTCAGTGACAATCCGTTTGACCTATATGTACTTAATAACTACTAGGTTAAGCAATTTAATATAATATTTATTTTTAGATATTATTAATAGGTTTGCGTGCGGAGAACAGAAACACGTTCGGTCACAGCTTTATTAGTTTAGTAGTAGAAAATTAGTTATTATCTGATACATTTGTCCTTTTTAAACCTAAATAATGTATTGTAGATCTGTCATGACAACTGTAAATTAATAGTTTATCAATTCTTATGCGGTCCCTTCACCAATCCCGCTGGACAAACATTACGTGCTTGTCAAGCATGATTGATCGTTTAGCAGTTAGCTGTTTGCTTGACAAGCAAACTACGTGCTGGCGTTGATTGACGATTCCTCATCAAGCAAACTATGATTGTCAAGCCGCTTGATCGTTTTGAGATCGGGTTGTCATGCAAATCTCATTTTGCTTCGAGACGGCGTATATAATGGACGAGTACAATGGACAAGAGTTTCCCAACGACGACGCAAACGCGAGCGCAGATGCGACATATTTCAAGTGTAATGAAATATCTTCTGATATAATCAATTCTACCAAAATAAACAACGAAACAATAAACGTGAATATAAGATAAAATTGGTAGTTTCATAGTAGATTTTGTACTTTAATATAACTACTAAAACCTACGTCTCGTGTATCTGCCGTGAGTGAAGGTAGTTTAGTATTGTATTTATTCGAAAGCGTCTAATTATTTAATTTAAAACAAAAAAATAAAACCGACCTCAACGAACTAAATGTCAAAAATAAATGTTGTATTATAAATGAACCTACTATAAATAAAAAGACGAAAACGGTGTTGATAAATAAAATTCAACAAGGGCATAAGATTGTAAGTTGCATATATGCAACTAAGCTTTTAAAATTCAATCATCTCGCCTATCATCTCGACCCACTAACAATTCAATGTTTGCCTTAAAAAATTAATTCCATAAATATTTGCGTGGATACCTATCTGATCGTACACCACTATTGTTAGTGTAACTAACAGAAAGGAAATCTATAAAACGATAGTTTTGACGAAAAGTTTCGTTCGCAACACAATAACTACACCAGCTTTCAAACAAAAAAAGAATCACCGAAATTGGTCCACCCAGTCGAAAATTCTGAGGTAACAAACATTTAAAAAAAAGCGTCGAATTGAGTACCTCCTCCTTTTTTGAGGTCGGTAAAAATATGTGCTTACAACATATTTGTCGACAATTCTTTCCACCGTTGTGAATAATTCGACCTAATGATATATTTTGTTAATAGTTATAGTATATGACGCGAAAACGATAAGCTATCGCGACTTAACTCATCTTCGATAACACTATCATTACATTTCAGCGCATTAAAACAATGTAAATGATAGTCAGTTGTGTTTTTATAGTTCCATTATAAACGGAGTTTGTAACATAAAATGTTAATTTTTTTATTTTTCACATTTGCAGTAATTGCTAGTGCTGATCCTGGTGGTAATATATCTAATGAAGGTAATTTGTGTATTTATTACCCATAATGTTTTATATCTATCACTGGTTACTGTCTTGTCTGTGGTAGTATTTTATCCTACAACCAATATCTTTGTGTTTGCTTTTAGAACTATCGAGAATGAATTTATTATGTTCTGCATTAATAAAGTCCAATTTCTTGTTTATTTACCAAACCTTTATGTATGATTTATTATTTTTAAGGTACATGTTTAAAGTCATAGGTAGGTACCTAATGGATGTGAAATATCAGTTGTTTACTCATACTCACTATTTACTAATATATTTAATAATAAATAAAGATAAATAATTGCCCTGAACTATAAACAGAAACGAACACGAGGTTTTACGACAAGTTTAATAAATAAGTACCAAATACTTTGGCGTCCTAGTAACATTATCTACTATTTCGTTTATAGGTACCTACTAATTACTACGATCATTTGATGATTGAATGTATTTTTCAATATTTTAGCATCTTGATACCTTGTACAGACTCACAAGTCTATTGATAACTTTATCTTTTTCATATTTGTATGTAAATCCGTACCTCTCATAATAAATCAACGTCTCAACCGATTTTGATTAGATTTGCCTTTATAGCCATTGGAAATATTTCCAAATCCAGTTGAGTTGGTTATTTTTACGTTCAGTATATCTTGGATTTGAAAACATCCCCGTATGAATAATGCACTATATAATAAGGAAAAACACCTAACAAAATTGTCACAAAAAACAAAAAATATTGAAATAGAAAAATAAATATGCATAAGTGGCTAATAAGTGCATAATTAGTAGTTTATTAAATTGAATGTCCTTTTCAGATAACTGCCCCACATACTGTGAAGGGATTGCTTACAATTGCGTAAAAGGAAAATGTTTTTGTGCCAATGGCTTTATTCCAAATTACTACCAGACACAATGCGTGAAATGCCCAGGTATATTACCACTTGAAAAATCAGTAAGTTTAAATTTTTTCAAAGCATAAGTTGAAATAATTTGATCTTAACATTTTCTTTAGATTATGGAGTAGACAAATAATATAGATATTCAAGCGATGTTTGTAACGCTTTCGCTCAGAAGCCGTTGAACCAGTTTCAGTGATTAAATCTTCCTAATAATTCCGACCGATCTTAATAATTAATGTAATTCTTAGTAAGTAGCTGAGAAAACGTTAATAGGTACTGATTTTAAAGTATTTAAAAATAAAATACACTGTTTATTTTTTTTATTTTCGAATTGCGCGCGATTGAAATTGCGGATATTAGCTAGTTTACCTTAAATAAATATTTCAGGACTAGAAGAGGCCTGTTATGGGCTTTGTTGCGGTGATAACATTACTCTGCACTGTTGGAATGGTATCTGTCAATCGTGTTATGGAACACAAGGAAACTGGATATGCAGGTACTACGTCACCGGTATTATAGTTAGTGGTACCGGTATTAATACTTACTGTACTTACTTACCGGTATTAGACCGGTATTATAATATTATTTTGATATAATACCAGTCAAATCACGTTTTAATCTAATAAAGACTAATAAAGACACTGAATTTCCAATTTCAATGGTCCAAACATTTCTATTTACTCATCCCAGTTGAATATCAAGTTAAATTTATATTAATTTAAGCCTAGATTTATGATGAGTCAAATGAATCTTTATAATATACCTTATCTCCTTGTTTATTAAGATCAAGGCTCTCATCATCTTCCTAAGTCATTAAAGACTCAGGAAGTTATTAATATTAAAACAAATATGTTTAATTTGTTAGATATAAAATGTTTTATGTGCTTTTTTGTAATCAAGGAACCCTTATTAAGAACATTTATTCAACAGAGAGATCTAACATAGACACTATACAATTATAATAATTATTACAACACAGCACATTTTGTTTTAACATTAATTGTCTATTCATTAAAGTAAAGAAGTTATCTTCTCTATGTTTCATCTAAGCATGTGTAAAAAAATTTCAGGGAATCTGTGGATCAAATTCTAGTGTCCGGAACTCAGATAGTGATGGCAGCGGCGCTGGTGTTGGGAATTATTGCCACCTTCGTGTTACTCTATAAGTTATGCGCGGCTACTTCAATAAGGTTAATATTATATTTTCTTATCTTTTTAAAGATATAGTAAACAAAATATCCAAGGCTTATTTCGTCTACTTAGTAATAAATAAATAAAACTTAAATACTTATATTATCTGTAAAAACTAATAAAAATTGCGCCTGTTTCAGTGTTCATTTTTGTGTTTTATATAATAGGATATTTATTATGTAGTATTCTTCCAACTTTCAAACTGAAATATTTTTTCTTGTTTTCCCGTGATCTCTGTACCTACTACACGTATTGAATGCGGAACTACCTGGGTCCTGGATACAGTTGCGTATTTAAACTAGAAAACCTTTATTAATCAAAATCGATGCCCTATTTTAGCCCGCAAGGAAGAAGTGCAACAGATGGTGGAAGACTTTCAGTAGGAAGTTTACAAATATACGTCGATGAAAGGTTGCGAGACGCACCACCAAGGTATCTTGATAAATTATAATTATAACATCATCACGCCTTTAATTTCCCGAAGGAGTAGGCAGATGTGTATTTAGTACAGCCACGTTTTGCCAGATATTATTGTTTTAGTCCCTTTGTAATAGGGGGCGGGCCCATTGCCAAACACCGTGCACAATAACAAACTCTGAACTACCATTGGGAAAATTCAAAAATCCAAAGATAAGCCCGACCTGAGATTTGAACCCCAGACGAGGCAGTTATTAAGTATATAATATAGTACTAGGTTCATTAACAACTCTACAAAACTTATCAGTAATAAAGATTTCACTATACGAAAGCTTGATCATATAGGAGTTAGGTACTTGTGAATGAAAAAACAAGTTAAAAAATCATACTATTAAGTATTCGGAAAACCTTTATTTCAGATTACACCATTCTAAACTGAAATTTCTAACGCTCCTTATATTTAACATTAGGCAACTCTTGCTATTCACGCTACAACAAATAACTTAATGTGAATTAAGAACTTATTCTAGAACTGTCCAAAATAATTGGATCCAATATATTTTATTTTAGATATACCAGAATAGCACCTTCAGGATCATCAATCTACCCAGCAACAATATATCTCAATTCAGGATTTGTAAGTTTCTTTTTATTCACTTTCACTTCTGTTGATACTTGATGGCAATAATTCGATAAAATATACAGAAATAAAAACTACAAACTAATATCAAAAGTACTTAATATAGCCTTTAAGTCGGAACGACAAGGGACCCGCAATAATTTCACTGATTTAGGAAATATTAAATTAAGTATAAGAGGATTATGATTCATTTGAAGAATTTTCAATAGACAACAAGATTTGCTTCATTCAATAAAAATCATCAACTTAAGATCTAAAGAATCTTAACTTGTTTTTTTCGAGTTATTGACGTAGTTCTAAATGATCAAGTAAATCAAATATGTTTGATACTGAGCTAATTTTAGCTCTTAATAATCTTTTTGAGTTTTGTATCCTAACAACCAACACTGAAACATCTTTAGTCCATGTTTTGTAATAAGGCCCTTTAGTTTTAAGACTTATTTTTTACTCGATTGAAAGAGGTTGTACTGTACTTATTGGTAATTCAATTCAATTGAATATTGGTAATTAAATTTTATCATTGCAGATCCACGACAATACTTTACCACCGCCTCCTTACACACCACCAGAAATAAAAGAAGAAAACAGTCCAAATGTAATCGGTCATATATGATAAAAAATTTGATACTATTTCTTATATAAAAATTAATGGTGATTTAATCATCTCATTAATTATAAATACCTATTTAATGAACATTGTGCTGACTGTTATGAAGTATGAATATCCATATAAATAATATGGAAGGTACAGAAAAGCAAACCATTTATCGTAGTAAGATTGATTACCATGGCACGTTGCGGGGAAGGTCCTAGATTTACTTCTAGAGAAACAAAACAAATTCAGTTTACAAGTCACGCAAAGAATAATTGTCAGTAAAAAGACATTGAATTGTGTCTGGAAAGTAGTAAATATAATATACTTTGTGCACCATGCCCACATACTAAACGTTACGAGACTTTTTATAAAATAATAATAGATTAAATAGAATTTGATTTTTAATTGAATTTTTGTTTTACATATGGTCACCCTACTTAACAGTCATCAAATGCGTTATAACTTATAAACTTATAAATAATATACTAACACTACTACACAGCCGAAGTGGACAGTTACCAGCTTGTAGTTACTTCAAGTCTGAATTTGTCAAGCTGGTCAATAACAACCAGTGAATCCTGATTGCTGAGGGCAATTTTGTTCTGTGACGCTGACCCGAAGTCCAGCTTTAATTTTTATTAATGTATTAGCCCAAAAGGTAGACTTAGAGCCTGTGCACACCACGTTTTTTAAACGCGCCATCGACACGCCTTTTGGTGACGCGCGTCAACGGCGCGCTCTTATCTTTTATCTGACTTGCGTGCGTATCGCGTCTGTATCGCTAGACACGCGCGTCGACGGCGCGTTTAAAAATTGTAGTCTGCACAGGCCCTAAAGTCTTTCTTTCAACCATATCACGTAGTCTTACGTATTCTATGCCATTTGTTCCCGGTCTATACAGCTTCTGAAGGTTAGTGAAAAGAAAAACGATTACTATAGAAATTATAGTGTCCCAGAAATATGGACAAAATTAGTGAAGCGCTGCGATCGCTAAATTTTGTCTCAATTCAACTACCTTCATCTACTTGAGTTGTAGGTACATAGTACATACTCTTAACAGCAAACTTTAAGGAAATACTTTAATTGCGCCTTAAAAATACTTAAAATAGGTGAGATGTTTATTTGAGTAAGTAGACTAGACTCATTTTTCTTTTGAAGATTATTCATGCTTTTTTTATATAATATTAAACATAAAATAAATTAATTTTAAACAAAAAAATAAAACCGACCTCAAAACGCACTGAAAAGTAAAAAATAAATTTTGTATTATAAATGAACTTACTATTAATACAAGACGTAAATAGTGTTGATAAATAAAATTTAAGTAAAATTCAACAAGGGCATAAAACTGTCATGTTGCTCTTTCAAAAGCGGCGCCATTCAATATATTTTTAATTAATACTGGAATAGTATTTACGTCTTCTCATCAAATCGGTTTACATATGGCGACGTACGAGCGGAACATCGGAAAAAAAACACACGTCGAATTGATAACCTCCTTTTTGGTTTTTTTGAAGGTCGGTTAATTACTTTTGTTATTGTTACCTAATATCACAATAGGTATAGGAACTTAATATTTAAGTAAATAAACAAAACAAAATAAATCACTTTTATCTTAATTAAGAACAAATTAACTTTTTCTAAACTTAATTCATCATGTAACATGTTGAATAACACTAAACTTCAACAGAAACAAATTTTTTTTTTTTTTTTGCCGAAACTCGACCGAAACCGAAACCAAACTTTCGGTCGGACACTACGCGAAAGTATGAGATCCATAGACTAAGTAAGATGATACAATAATATTGTTTTGTGCTACTCTAAGTAAATCTACTGTGAGTGACAAATGACACAGCGGACAGGACTTTTGTTCTGTGCAATTATTGGTAAGGTACCAATTTACTTTGTTCTTACGATTATAATTTTGTGCTAATTTTATGAATATCAAAATTCGTTTTTAAATAAAATGAATGATTTAATATTTTAAAATACCTACAAGTAAAAATATATTATATGTACAGACGGATCTTATTATACAATGGCAGATGAAGAAATTAATGGAGATACTGATGATATCCAGCATGACAAAGATAAAAACCAAAAGAAAACTGCAAAACATGACAGTGGAGTAGCAGATTTAGAAAAAGTTACTGATTATGCCGAAGAAAAGGAAATTTCATCACAAGATATTTCAGGGGTAAGGCATTCAAAGTTTTATTTGGTTATGTTATGTTATATTTAATGTCGGTTAAACTTAAAGTCTAAATATATTGCTAACAACAATCCAAAGACAAAAAGTATTTATTACTTTTATTTTGTTCATGTAGACAACAATTTTCATAGATGCTCCAATTAAAAATGATTTGAAAGTTGAATTTTGCCGATTGTATTGAATTTTGTTATTTGTTGCCATATTTATAAAAATCAATTGAAGTTATTAATATTTTCCAGGCTCTATCTCTGATAGGTGATAGAAGAAATAAAGAAGCAGCAGAGAGGCTTGAAAAAGAAAAAGAGCTGCAAAAAGTATCAGTTAAGAAAGAAGATATTGAACTTATTGTAAGCAAATACATTTCAATATAGCTTTCTAAAACTTACAATAAATATTCCTGATAATGTCATTTAGAAAATACGTACCAATTTTTATACATAATATTGTATTATTTTTTGTACAGTTTATGTAACTTATACTAGGCACAGAAGGCTGATCACCTACTTGTCTCTAAAGAAAATGATCAGTGAAACAGACATGGAAGTATGTCTGCCCCATGCACGACTGAGGGATTAGGAAAATTTACTTTTATATGTAACTTAAAAATCTGTGTTTCAGGTAAAAGAAATGGAAATCTCGAGAATTTTAGCTGAGAGAACACTTAGGGAACACAGAGGTGATGTGGTTGCTGCATTAACCACACTTACAAACTAATAATGTAAAATAAAATTTTCTATACTCAAAACCGCATTTTATTAATAGCAAATTGTATAAATTCAGAGGAGAATTAAGGATAAGTCACACTTTGTTTATATCCTTTGAGTGGTAGTTGCAGATTACTCTAGGTTTATACAAAAAAAATCTTTCTGAGATCACATTTAGTTCAGTCCAAAAACTAGCATAATTATTTTCAAGTTTCAAAAAACTTACAAAAGAGGTCGTTATAGTACCGCTTAATTATTAATTTTTGTCACCTTTGCTGGTATCAGAAAATTTTGATGTAGATGTTCTAGATTTTGGTAGTAGTAATTGGTACAATAATTTTTTGCGCAAATCAATTACTACTATTAACATTATACTCTGTGGTTTATGACTGGTAATCTTTTTTCTCTGTGGTTAAATAGTGAGGTGTGTTTGACGTTTTATATTGTGTGTTTTCTACGTTAATTTTATTTTTCCTATTTAAAAGTTATCTTAATTCTATCCTCATTTCCTTCTTCAATGTTATTAATTTGTCTTACCACTTCTAGTTTGGTTACATAAATAACAGTATTCGCGGATCCTCACAGCGGTAAGTTAAATTTTATAAACATCAATCTTTTCATGAAAATCCAACTGCTGAATGCTGGTCGTATGCACTATGCATGTCTATAATCTAAATTAAATGGCACTACGGCCTTGACGTCTTTTTTTAAAAAAATCAGAAATTTTATACCATTTTGTAACCAAAATTGAGGTTAGTTTTGCCGTTATTATGGATATTGAATTTGACGGGTGAAATTTTTATACCACAACTAATCACCAACGTTAAATAACGTTCCAAATATCAAGTTTCAAACATCTGAATAAAATTAATATGACGAAGATGAAAATAAGTTATTCATTACTAAATTTGTTCTACTAAGAATGTACCTATCACTGTACTACACATGTAGGGCTGCCATCCGTCCGGGTTTTCCCGGATTTGTCCTAGTTTGGAAGACGTCCGGACGGGGATTAAATTGTAGTGTGGACTACAATAAAAGTCTGGGTTTTCAATCAGATCCCGTTCCCATAATTTAATACCTTTGAAGATTAAAAAATAAAGCAATTAGTATTTCAAAATTACTCACTAGTCGTCACAAAACCACTATTTCATGCAACAAAAGAGGCTTAAAACTAAAGTTTTCTTCATCAAGTACGGAGTAAAATATATTTTAATCAAGATGTAAGTGAATGAAAAAAGTATTGAAATGTCCGGGGTGAAAGCTCCAAAATCCGGGGAACTGACGCTTCTATATCTACTACTATATCTTATATCCATTCAACCTTCAGTACACTATTATATTATTCCACTTATTTATAAGGGTTTAATTATTTGTGTTAATGTTTGTTTAAAAAATAGGTAAGTAAATTAAAATATGTAAAAAATTACTAGCAAATTTTAACAGTCATATACCACCACATTAAATACCACTAATTTGCCCATTTACGTATATTTAGATACAATAATGTAAGGTTTTACATAAACACATTGAATAGAACACATGATTGAACCAATACATCATTGACTTTTGGTTACTAGTTGTTATAATTTATTTCCTCATTCACTGAACTAGGTTAAATAGGTTTTGTCTTCATATGTATTGGTTTACGTATATAACAAGCATTTTAGTTGAATTTTTATAAAACTACCCACAATTTCAATATAAATATGTAAATATAATTAACTAAAGATCTCATATGATTCACTTCATGATTTTTTAAAGTATTATTAAGTATTCAAATAATATTGATTAAATATTGACATAACATTTTGTATATATTTAATTTTTATATAATCTAAAACTACATTATCTTTTACTTTTATCACTGCTAGGAATTTTATGTACACTAGTTGTGTCATATTTATAATCTAATAGGGATATTAAAACAAAGTCTGATTATATACACCGTTTATAACCCTAGAATGTAAGGACCGATTTTGATGATCTCTGATTTATTGGATTATACTAATCCGAGAATAACTTAAAAATATTTTTAAAAAATCACAAGAAAGTGTTCATGAAAAAAATTAATTTCCTCGTACCTACATTTCTATGGAATGACATTTAAAGTATTAGTACTCGATAGTAGTAGTATAAGTACTACTACTATCGAGTCGCTGCAGCCTATTGGGCCTTGGTCTGGTCAAGCAAGGACCTGATTTGTGGCTTTTGCTTCAAATTTGTTATCCTCAAGATTTGAAGATTCTGCTTGACATTATCCAGCTAATGCAATATTAGTCTGCCACGGCTTCGTCAACCGTCAAGTTTTCCCTTCAAAAGTCTTCGCGTAGCTCTACTCTCTTCCATTCGGGCAACATGACCAGCGGGTCACGATGGGCGCATCGTAACCACTAATGGTTTTCATGACATCAGGCTTATCATACAGGTGGTACAGGTCGTAATTGTACCTTGTTCTCCACACATCACCTTCTTGTATGGCGCCAAAAATCCGCCTAAGAATTTTTTGTTTGAAAAGCATTAGGGCGTTGTCCTTTTTTTTCAGTACCCAGCATTCCGAACCATATATTATGAGGAATAGTCTTAGGAGGTTCTTATAGAACAGTATCTTTAGACGCTTTGGAATAATCTTTGAACGAAAGTATCCCACCAAGCCGAAATAACACTTGTTGGCCGCTAAGATTCTTCTCGTGATTTCGACTGTTGTGTTATTCTTTCCTGTTATGAGAGAACCAAGATATACAAAGTCCATTACAGTGCCTGCAGTTGTGTTCTACTCTACTTGAAGGGTCCAAACTAGATGTGGTGATTTACAGGCCATGAGATGCTTTGTTTTTTAGATTTATCTCTAGGCCTGCATCCATCGATTCTCTACGTAGGTCGATACATGCATTAGTAATTTTGAAAAAAAAATACAAGCATGGTTTAAGTTTGACACTTGATATATGAGCAACGAAAGCTTTTGAGCAACAAAATTTTTCTGATTTTTGTGAAAAGAAACATACTTAAACGAATGATAAGGATAATTTAATTTAAAAAAAAAAGAATAGTATATGAAACCAAGTATGAAATTTCTACACTAGTAAATGTTAAACTATTAATTATTAATTACATAGGTACTTGATTATTTTTATTATAAACATTGATAGCGTAATTTAAATTACATGAGCGCCATCTCTTGACATATTTTTGAAAATTAATTTTTAGCTCTAATCTGTATTGTATAATTATATACATATAATTATATCTAATAAACAAGATGACGCGGGTATCGTAGAGCAACATCTATGAAACTCGGATCTATTTCAGCGACTCATCTGTTTTATTGTCCATAGTATAGTATTGAATAACGTTTGTAGAGATTACAAATAAAATCCGCACGTTAATTCCCATCACAATTTCCTTTGCTCAGTCGAAATTCGTCATGCTATAACTTGGCTCCGAGGATATTTCCGGGAACGAAGTCTTAAATAACTTCGTTCCAAGGACTGAGGGTGTGAGTTAACGAAAATCTTTTTGTAGTTTCTAGGACATCGCCTCGTAACGTCCTTGTTCTTAATATGCAGTTTCATCTAAAGTAATTTACCTGCGGTGAGTTATTTAGTGATTATATTTAAACCAAATTAATTTTGTAAAATCAGAACGGGACTCAATTTTCTTGGCTATTATGTCGGCTCTTTTATGATAATAATGTGAAATTGATTTTTTAGAGTGGCTATTAAAGTATTAACTATGTTATTGTTGGTGTCCTCAGTCAGTCACAAATAGGTATTATCGTAAGCATTTTTTTAATGAAAATTGAACCTTCTCCATTTGGATCTTGATATACCAATAATTATTAGGTTAGTCAAAATTATTTTTTCTTAATTTTTCTAAAAAGCGTTGAATCAATTTCGATAAATCTCATATGAGACAATAAAACTGAAGTGCTTTGAAGTGTTGTGGGTTTTGACGCCATTGATTTTATTAGGTACATAGGTAGGTATATGTTAGCGGCTACACAGACAATGACTTCAGCTTGGAGTCTATAGATATTTTTAACAAGTTGAGATAAAACAAGTTATTTCTTGATTTCATTGCTTTGATAATTCAATCTTTTTAGGAAAAATATTTTTCTAATAAAGATTCAAGGTTTAAATCGTAATCCGGTAGATAAATGCAAGTATAAAAGCATATCAATAGCAAACAATGATTTTCATATTAATAATAGTTTCTACCTATCGTTTTGATTATGGCAAAGTTATCTGTTTATGCGACTGTCTTAAAAAAATTTTTTGGCTAGGAAAAACCATGTCCATATTGTTTGTACGCGACATTGTGTTTCTAGTTTATGAATGTTATGTTTTTATTACGTTATCGTTATTGTAATCACTGCCACACTTGATCTAATTCGGCACACAGATGTTGCTAATGTACCAATCGCGATAACACATCAGCATATAATAGCATGTCATATTGCAATTATTATATGGTTAATCCTACCCTTTTACACAGGTATGTTTTTGTTTTATGTAAGGCAACTTGGGCGGCGCGCTCACTATTAACAATGAAACTTGTTTTCAAGTTAGTCACACTCTGTTCAATACTTTTTCAATGCGTGGACCAAATACACATAGATAAGACAAAGTAGATTCAAAAATTATATTTCCTAATAATATATTAATTATATTTAGTAATTACAAAGACTTCTGTCCTCCTCTAATCCTCATTACCTATCCTTGTTGTTCAAATATCGACCTGAAACAACGTTATAATATTATGCTTATTATACTGTGTATAGAGTCTATTTCAAATCCTGAAGGCCCTAAAAACCCTGAGCTTTGATCAATAGAAATTAGATTGCATTAGGTACGAGTAACTAGAATTTAGATTTTATATAAAAAAAATCCAAGAGAATTCAGCGGTTACAACATGAAAATGTTCGACTTTCACATGACTTCCATTATGTAAAATGCTAATAGGAGAGAAAAGCTTAGAAATAAGAAAAGGATTTGATTTTATAATAAGCTAGATTTATTTAAGTTACCTTAAATAATTATCTATATCCCGTAGCTTACTCCGACTATACATTTAATGATAAACTGAGCGTGTATTGTATTGATCTAAATACATGTGTTGGTCAAAGATATTGCGCTGCATGTGTATTGTCTATCATAAGTGCAGTAAGTGGACTGCCATGTTTAGGGACGGGTCACTATCCCGTAGTTAATTAAGCTAAGGGCATCGACCCCGCCTGGACGTAGTGCATTGTCGCATCAGAATGCTTTTAATAAAAGCTTGTACCCACTCTGTATTTGATATGAAGCCACTAATTTCGAAATTGCAATTTCATACCTGTAATGTTCCTAATCCAAACGATTTACATTTTTACTAAAGCGTCTTGCTTTAATGGATTGAACAGTGAAACAATTGTAGATTTTTTATATAATAATAATTTGGATGGAATTAATATAAGTACATATATTGAAAATTTCATATTACATATACTGGTATTTAAACACTGAATTTAGATGCTTCCTATTTAATGCTAAGGAAATATAAGACCTTTTGAGTAAAATTTAAGTAACAAATAATAACCAAAGCAATTATTATCTGCTGGTTGTAAAGAAAGCGAAAATTAAATATTTTTTATTATTTAGGTATCAAATTTCAAACCAAGATATTGATTTGTGGTAGTATTGCGACTTGCGACATCAGACGGGGCGTCAACCCTTACGTAGGGTGATTTTTAATACGACAATTACCATTTTTGAAATTATCAATATATAAGTACTTCTCTACTGAATAATGAATATATAAAATTGTTGGTTTATAATTTCTGGAGTCAACAATCCAAGTCACAATCCAAGTAATTCACAAATTAAAACTAATGTCTTGAAACTTGAGTCTAGAAATTATTTCAAAATTATGGCACACTTAGCCGGCTGAGCATAATGTAATTTAAAAAAAAGTAAAAACTTTAAAATTAATATCAAAATTATTTTGGACTGTGATGCGCAAACAAACACAAACATGTATGGTGAACTTAGTTTTTTATATGATGGCAACATTGGGCGATTACATTTTTACATTTAATATGCATATAAACAAATAAAAAACCAATCTTATTTATTACATTATTAAAAAGCTTGCAGGATGCACATTGATGCAGTTTTATTTACATTTGCGATACGTGCTAAAATATCAACAGGTGTCACTATCATAATATATATTTGTTTTAATAACGTAATATAAATTATTAATACAAATATAGCACAAGCACATTTTATAAAAAACGTAACTGCAGCTTTGTAAACCGTCTTCGATGAAAGTGCCGTAATTGATGGAACGAATAGTTTCTCTTGCGAAAACTGAAATGGCCAATAAGTAGCGCATATGGAATAGAGAGTGGAGCTCTTATCTAACAAAGTTAGTCGCTATTATAGCAAGCTAGGGACGGTCACGAAATTTTACGTTTACGGGTACTCTCGACCCTACCGTTGTATGTGTGCCACAGATGTAGGTTAACACGAACCGCGCTCGATACGCCACCGCTCGCGCTGCAACCGATGTCGACCACCTAACCTAGATCAGGGTGCGGAGAGATCGCTTATGAAATCTGGCGCACGCTGCATAAATGACATAGAATTTAATACCTTTATTCGGCTCATTTTGACATGTGACTCTTACTTCGACTTTCCCGTACGCCTTTCCTTAACCTTCGCACTTTCACCCTATAAATTGTTCATGTTGCAATGAGAAAATTGTAACGATTGCTTTTCGAACGATTTGCTGATTCAGGTACGATAAGCGATTAAGCGCAATGGATTATTGCAAAACTCAAACATTCTTATCGCCAAAATTCGGTCAAGTGCTATTTATAGTGGAGCGTGGCACTGGGCACATAAGCATAATTTGAACCTTGAATACTCCATGAAAGTAGGCGCGTCTCATTGTACCTACCTTTTTACATGTGTAACAGATCATCGGCTTAACGGAAGTAATTATTTCTTGACTTCGTTGACTATAATACAATCGCTGATTTTGCCTCTGTTTACGCGTCGTTTCCTACGTGTACATTGTGTGTTATATTTAGTATGTGTAATATGTGTGATAAGAAATATTTATTAATTAAGAAATTAGATTAGTAAGTACCTATATGAAAATATTTCCTTATTCGTTGCTGGTTGTTATTGCAAAAACATTTTTTAAATTGTACTACATATTTATAGAGTAGGTACTCACAATTCATATTAATTAATATTACAAGTAGTTGTATGATTTTATTAAGGAATTAAATTAGCAATTTCAGCAAAAAAAATGTGACCGACTTAGTCACTAGATTATTCAACGAAAATTAAGTTACCTTTTCATCATACTTTATCCTAGCTCAATATTGTAGATTAAAGTTGTGTTTGTTTGATGTAGTTTTACTTTAGATGGCTTCTGGTAAATTTTAGTATAGATATGAAATAGTAGAACGTTGCAAAGGTATCTATCTATATTCTAATTCTATGAATCTAAACTTATAAGAACTATGACGAAGTCTCATTGTGTTCTTATCTCAGTTAAGATTTAGAAAAGAAATACAAGAGAGATTGGAATGCGTTTCGAGCTGACACTGTTCATCAACTGCTGGTACGCCACTGCTCGATACGGCCAATTGTGCGAGCCGATTTCAAAACGAAAGTACCGCGCATCTAGGACGGTGAACGTATTTCTCGCTCAGATCTCTTGCAATTTACCACCAGCATTTGAATGTGAAATATACCTATTCAATTAAAAGGAATGGTTTTTATGTGCTTTCTATTAGAGATTTTGGCTTACAATTTGGACCCCCATTGGACAAAAATTGGACATTAAGGCTAGAAATGAAAACATTTAGGCAAATCGGGACGAGAATCAAAATTACATCTTGCTTAAATTAAATCAAGAGTTTCAAACTATAATTTCATTTGTCAATTTTTAAAGTGTTCGAATACACACTACATTACAACAGATTTTTTTTTACGTTTTTAACATTAGGCACGTAAGTCACGCATGCAAACTTACATAATAATAATTCACCCCCCTTCCCTCACCGCATCATGGTTGACTTTACAATGATTTTACTTCGTTAATTTGTTGTACTATTTTTGTTTCATTACTAAAGTTTACTAGTCTTATGAATTATTCTACTATAGAAAAAGTTCGACTTAATTTTGCTGCACGTCCTTAATCAATTCATAAAATAAACGAATAATTCTGAGATAAGGTATTCCATCTGAAATTCTTATTCTTTAAACCACTTAAAAATAAAGTTAAATTTGATCTTTTTACACGATTCAAGCCAGTATTTTTTTGTTCTATAAATTTTGTTGGTGCAATCTTAATACCGAATGGTTGTTATATCACCAGAGATACAACTTTTGCTCAGTTCCACTAGAAAGCGCAATGGGCCATTCGCTTTTCTGGTACTATTTATTGCCTAGGAATCTTCGATCGTCGCTTTTCAATTTAGTTCTGTTCAACATAAGCAACTTTCGCCACTCTAATTGCAATTTTGCTGTGGAAAGTTCGGTCTTATCATTTGCTAAGGCATTTGAATTATTATGCTTTGCAAACTAGGAAGTGGCTGAGATTTGTTTATACAGTTAGATCCCCCATTTTCTTTCTAATTATTATTGAAGTCGAATCGATTTCAATTCATAGTTGCGACTCTACGTTCATCCTTGCAGTGCACCTAAACGCCAAAGATTTTTTAAATATATTAATTATTATTTTTTAATGACGACTTTCTTCAGAGTAAATTTGCGTTCTCCTAATTTAAGCCTTAAGAGCATACTGCAGCAAAAGTTACAAATTACTTCATAAAAAAATAGTACTAATGACAACTTCATTACCTACGTTTTGACTCATTATGATACATAGTTTGTTGACAATGTTTACGTTATGAATTGCAATTATTTGATTTTAATAATAATTGGGAAATAGTATCTATCTTAGCATAAATTTGAATTGTAATTTTAGTAAAATTACTAACTTATTGGTGGTATCATCGCCAAAGCATGGCGTGAGATACTTAGAGTGATTTGAGATATTTAAAGTGAGTTGAGATGTGATTTTTGCATTTTTTTTAGTGTAGTTGGTCGATGCTTAAGAGAAAATGGGGGAGGGCATTTCGAATAATGTAATAAATTGTATTGTACATTTAATTAACTTTCAATTCATATATAATTTAATGTAATTATCAAAAAGTGTAAAATTAATTACATTAGAAGTTTTTGACAGAATTTATGACCTGAGTAAGTTTACAAAAATAAAATCAATTCATGTGATGTCTGTAGGTATAGCATATTAAATTGATTTAAGTATTTGATTCACGATATAAGCGTGGATAGAGTCAACTTTAATTTAAAAGTAGGAAAGGTTGAAAAAACTTAGGACGAATATTCTATGACTGATAAATGATAATCATTAAGAACTAGTAAATGCTGCTTCAGGATAATGAATCTTATCATCGCGGATAAAAGAGCAGATTAATATGTGCAGGATGTTGCTGAACATTGTACATGTTCCATTCAACCATGAACTCCTTTAAACGTCCCGCGTAGCTAAGACCTCAATTTTTTAACTCTTACTTATTGGTCAATCGCTGTAACATTTGCATTGTGTTGCGATGCTTACCTACTAACATTGTTTAACGGTCCGCACATTTTTTATTACTATATTTATGTAAAATTTAATACTTACAAATTGATAATGCATAGTGCTATGTTCATCTAAATATAAACGCAAAAGTACTTGGGAATGATCCTTTGGCGTAGTGTTATGAATTCTGAGTAAAGGATGTTTTTATGAACACGTTTCTGAGATTTCGGCAATAACGACGGCCGTAACGTCTTCAAAAAAATAATGATTACATTGTAAATAGGTGATTTCTAGAAATAAAAGTAGCTCCCTGAAAACATCAATAACAGTCAAAATATATTCATTCTTTATCTTCCTATTTTTCTAATGAAATCCCGTTACTTTGAGTGGAGCACGACACATTCTGCACCCGTTTCACTGTTATATTCTTTACTAACTAAAAAAAACAACAGGTATCTATTATATTCAGTAGGTATAGATATATTGATCTAATAGGTATATTTTTAGTTTATTTATTATTATTAATATTACATTTATTTGTTTTAGGTAATACCAGCAAAAATCATTAGCACAAACGAAAGTGTAAGCATAAGTATTAAGTAGACGTAAGGAATTATTAAGTAACAGTTTAATCAGGCATGCCTACTAAATATCGAAAGCACAAGCGTTTCTAGTTGTGTAAGCTATGAAGTAGACGTCATTGCTCAATTAGATGCATCTCGTTGATGTCGTGAGAGCCGAGTTTCCTAATGTTGGAGCGCTTGCCTCAACAGTTTCCCAATAGAAAGTCTTCCCATACAGGAAGCATTGCATTGCACGTGCAACCGCCCTCTCGATGCACGGGAGGGGCGGCGGGCGATGCACTTTCATGTCAGTGACGTCACACTGTACCTTCCGTCAGCGTCACGTCGTGCCCAGTAAGTGCCATTACGTAACTCGCGCGCACCACTCGACTTTCCAATTTCGACTATGCTCTGTTGTTTTGTGCTTTCAAATTTTGGTTACCTTCTCCCGTTTTTGACGCTTTCTTAGACTCTACTGGCGAGTAATTTGTATAATGAACCGTAGGTACTTAAAGTGGAAAAAGCTCACGCATCATCAACACATCTATTTTGTTATCTATGATCGTTGACAGTTACGGTCGGTAGACGCTGTAGTTTACTGGTAGATACCGCTTTCGGGCGGAGCCTAGAAATGTCCCTCGCATATACTTCTTTAAAAAAACCTCGGACATCGCGTCGGCTATATAAAATGAAATTTATTTTTATTTGTGTGTTCCAATTGTAATTTTTTACTTATTTCCAATAAATATTCTCTTCTGTTCTATTAAAAACTAAAGATAGTCATGTTATTACTTTCGTTTCATTTCTTTGTTCATTATACTATACTTTTTGAAAGCAAGTTCCCCATGCACATGAGTGACAGTTGTGATGTCGTTATAGGGTTTCACCAAGTGATAACAGCTTTCCCCTTATGCAGCACGAGGCAGCTCTCTACTTATTAAGATAAAATTAATAATAAAATAGTCGTAAAATAAGCAATATTGTCAATAAGGTAATAGAATATTTAAACTTGTTGTTACGCTGTTGATGAAATTTTGCGTAGTTATTTTTTTGAAGAAGTCGTAGGGTAAGGGATAGAGTAGTGCATTAGAGTTCTACGCAGACGAAAGCGAAGACGATTCATAGTCGTGAATAATTAGTTTCTTGATGTGAAACATTTACTATAAAACAAAATATATTTAGAAAACAAAAAGTACGTGAGAAAAAAAAACTATTTATGTAAAGTCGACTTTCATCGAAGTAAAATCGTAGTATGGTCTATGAATCGCGCTGAAGACACGCGTCCCAGTTGACTATAATCAAATCCATTGTCGTCGTTAAATTCGTTAGAGAGGTATCAACTGTCAATATTCATATTGATAATAGAAAATACAACGTCAATGATGTGGTTCTGAATTGACAATTGACCTGTGATAGTGAGTGCTATAGAAAGGAAAGGTCATCTAAAATAGTAAACGAGAAAGTTAATCGTGGAAAGTACTCGGCCAAAGCCGGCGCTTGATTCCAATCTCGTAAAATTTTTCACTTAGCTGTCAAAAACATTTATAATAACATCACTTACAATTTAACAACGTGCATTTGTAAATTATATTTTTCAATGTTCTATTTATTGTATTTTCCTTAAAATTTATCCGCTAATTGACGAATGTTATAACTATGCAAAAAGATGTAATGCCATTCTTTTTTTTAATTTGAAAGGGTTAAGAATAAGCTTTTAAAATCTTAATTTTTTCCGTAGCACATGTAGACAGACGTCTTCGTAGACCATCACAGTTTTTACGTAGAGAATTTGTTAGAGTTATAATACCTTTTATATTGTAAATCTTTGCCGCACTAAACCAATTTAACAAGTAAAATATAAGAAATTGTAATTATTAAAATAAGAATTTATTAACGTCATTACTATATCAAATATCAACATCGCGGCATGACGATAAATATTTTATCAAACGTTTAATGAAACATATTTATTTATGTGTCATTTAATAATTAATTAGAGCCAAATAGCAAGTTATAATATACGTCAGCTTCATAAGCTAATTTATCTTTACCCGTCTAACAATAAGTACCTACTACTTTTAAATAATAGTTGAAGGATTAATTACATAATTAAACTAACATAAATGTATAAAAGCACATAATATTAAGTCAAGCTTTCACCGTACAGAGAGAAATAGAGAAAGGGTCCGTAGTGCGCAGCTGTTCCTGTGGGCGCCCACCCTCACTGGCTCGCTTTAAACTATACAGCGTGTTCGAGTTGTTCGCGCTCAACTCGGTGCTTCCTACTTCAGTCTACAGAGTGTACAGAATATAGATAACCCGCATCGGCCGCCAGTCGCCCGTCACTCGTGGAGTGCGCATAACGTCTGTCAGGCCACGCAGCGCGACGAAAAAACCATGTGGTGAAGTGAAACTGTCAAACGTGATACGCACTCGCACACCGTTATTTTTATTCAGTGGCTGTACTTTTAGTTTACGCTAGTGTTTAGTGTTATTGAAGTGACATTTTGGAACATTGGATTATACGAACGTATAATGGCCTTAGCTAGGTGAGCTATTTTGGTTGTTGAAGTCAACGCGGAACTAGTTTAATTTGCTATATACTCATCGAAGGATTTTTCCTTCATAATTATTTTTATTTGTGTTCAAAACAAGAAGTTTTGTTTATCATATATGGTAATATTTCTATCAGGGCTCAAGTATTAATATGTATTTCATTATACATATTAACATTGATTAAAGAAAATATGTCATTATCTATATCATTTATACATACATATTATTATAAACGGCGAAAGTAACTATGCACCGTGCACTTCTCGCGTTTTAACTTTCTTTGTTGTGTAAGCTGAACTGCTGTCGGCAGGTAGAGAGAGCAACATAGAAATCGAATCACTTTTACAACAATTATTTTTCATTGAAGGTTTCATTTCTTAGTTCGTGGATACGAATGTTTCAGTTATGGCATGCGTTTAAATTCCCCTAATCGCCCCTCAGTGTTCGCTAATGCGATGGCGATGTTTTCTCTTCTTCCTCACCCTTGTTGGCAACAGTTACCCCAAACATGACCCCGCCGTCGCGGCTTATTCGTGAGTTAGGTGCCTACTCGTTTCCAAAACATCGTTTCGTTTCATAACATCAATATTAAATATTAAGTTTTAAGTACATTTATACATATACATTTAAAATAAATTATAGTAATGATATTATTATGAAACCTATTTAAATTAAAAATTAAGACTGCAATAACATCTTCATTTATTAATGTATGCCTTAAAATACCCATTAAAAACAAATTTATATGATATCATAACATACCTATATAATTTATTTAATCGTTTTAAGCATACCTGAATTGGTGTATCGCAGGTAGAGCAACTCAGGTCAAAATCAATCCTAAAGCTCTTTGAAATCTTTTGCTTGTTTTTTGATTCATATAAGTTTCTAAGCCCTGTGTGTTGTAAAATCTGTAATTTGGTTTTATTGGACTGTTTTAGACTTAAAATGCCTTGGTTGTGAATTGAAACTATGTCAAGTGGAAAGAATTGGCATTGAGATTTCATTAGACTAGAGCATACAAAAATAATTAATTGATTGCATACATATTTCTCATGTTTCACTAACTAGTTACGGTGCTTTCACTAACTGAAATTTAATAAATTATATTTCAGTAATTTATATCAATCTTTACGAGTTTTTAAATAATTTTTTTGCCAATACAGTTTATTAAACCAAACGTTACATTAAATCGTTTTTATCCCATTAATCGGAATGACTGCGGCAGGTAGTCGATTTTTCAATGAATAAAGGCTTTGTTGTCCTTTGCTCCGTTCACATATTTCGTTGAATACTTGTTATACTTGCTATACTTGTTGTGGTGGACATAAGATAAAAATTCGCGGGGATGCGTTTGTTCCGATTGAGGTCGTTGTCCTTTTGACTCGAACGGCGTCTCAAAAACGTTCGCAATGTTGTCTGGATCCGATTTGAACCCTTAAGTATACGATTAAATGCATTGCTTATATCACATATTTACTATAGTATTAAATATTAACTCTTACTTTTATGTGTAACAGTGTGTAATCATTTTAAACTACAAACTAAAATACTGTTCAAGGTACCTTATCCACAAAGAAAAAGTTGCCATCCCAAGAACGTAAGTAGTCACCCAAATTTTTCTATAATTGAAATGTATAATACGGGCCACCTTTCTAGTTTGATTATGATCAGATAAGTTGGGCGAGGTTATTTCGCAAGAGTATCAATTTAGCAATTGAGGGCCCGCCGCGCTCACAAAGCCAAAGTTTACGGCTGAGCCCGCAGTGCTCCTGTTTCACTGCTCGGGCACAACTCGGAATGCGATAACTGAACTGGGTTGTGGCCCACTGCTTGTGGCGAAACCGTAATTTAACTTCAATGTATCTACTTATCTACTGTTACAAAAACAAAGCAAAAATGTGATAAAAACTGTTCTAAAACCTCAATATAAGCAGTTTTCACACAGTGGCAAAATTCAGCATACAGCTTGTTTTATTCAAAAAAGTTTAACAATTTTTTTATGCTTGTAACTAATTCTATTATCATACAATTTAGTATTTTATTATGTACGGCACAAGGTCGAGATTCATTTGAATGCTATCTATAATTCATTGCTTTGCCTATAAATTATTTTAATATGATTATAATTAATAACATAAATTAAAATATAAGTATACATAATTATTATTTATTTTAATTATAATTCCAGTGGTTGGTAAAATTTAAACATGTCCTTGTCTTCTCAAAAATAATACCTGCCAGGCAAAATTTAGTGACAAATTCCGCAAGGCAACGTTCAGTAGTGCTAGTAAAGATACCACGATATCGGGTCTCGTTACGTTCTCTTGGATTTCGAATTACGTTCTCATTGTGAAATTCATAACATTTTACGCTTATAAAATAACAGCGTGTTAATTGTACTGCAGATCTGCACAATAAAATTATATAAATTATATAATATTAAAACTTGCAACTTCTTTTAAATAATTAAAATATCTATTTAAACAGTAAGTAGCCTATTTCGAAAACCAAAATGTCGCCCTAACACAACATGGTGCGTGGCTAAATCGATGGTATGTAGTAGGTACTCAAATTTGGAGGCCTTCGTTTCGCTGATGTGTTGGGATCTGTGTCAGGGTCCTCCCCTGCTGTCCCTACACCCTCCGCTTCCCTCGGAACCCCCTAGCCAGCCCCTGCTTCAATTGACCCGTGAAACTCGAGCATTTGTGTTTCAGCTTCTGAGTCTTATTAAATGATCGAGGTCACCGCTCATCGCTTTCTTACCACGAGCCGAAGCTAAAATTTGGTGAAAGCTTTTAGAGATGTAATGAAAACATTACACTCAATATCTTTTTGTTTCAAATAGCATCCGGCTTTTGCTAATCGAACGATGCTATTATATCCGTTTTTTTTTATAATTAATGATTGAAAGTTTATAAAGTAGCTGTGACCGGCGTGTTATTTTCGCACGGAACCTTATCTTTTTATAAATAAAAGTTGTTTTCAAAATTTGTTTATTACATTTAGAATAATAACAAAATATATAACACAACTAGTGTACATGAAAAAGATTCCTAGCAGTGATAAAAGTAAATATTATAATAAAGTTTTAGATTATCCAAAGACGACATCTATAAAAGTCATAAGACATCTATAAAACTTATTTAATCAATAATAATATATAATGCAATAAAAAAAATGAAGGTAACTAAATTATTTATTGTAAGATCTCCTATTTGCTAAATGATTTAAATTTAGCCGGTGCAAACAAACAGACATTTAAATTTTATAAGTCAATATTACTAATTTAAATTTATATATTATTGATTTTAACATAACTAGCAGATAATTTTATACGAAAGGTATTGTAAGAATATTTTAAAGTAAAATCATTATGTAACTGTATCATTTAGTTGAGTTACTGACGGCCTTTATGATGCATGGCACCTTCGCATCAGTGGAAGGCATTGTCGATCCACGCCAATAGGAAGCGACACGGTCGCAGATTGCTATTGGGCTTAAGGCCACTTTCAATGCACCATCTTTTACCTTGTGCCCCTTATCGTATAAATTGACCCCAAACTGACGACACTATCGCGCTGTAATTATCGAAATGGTCTTATCATTTGTTTTTTATTATTCTATACATTAAAATGCTTTTATTCAACGTTATATTACGCTTATAACAATATATAAGACTCATGAAATCCACCTTCATTATACCAATTTTTTTCAAACGCTGCGCTAGAAATGTAGGTCAAACGCGTTACGATGTCAAATTTGACCCCGTTTCTGCCTATGAACAAACTTGGCAATTGTATCATCAGATAATAATTTTTATAATAACTGGCGATAACACATAATTTTTTTCTTATATCAAATCCAGATTTCAGTAACGCTGTCCTAGATAATAAGAATATAATGGATGTATTGTGAAGATAGATGTATTAAAGAAGTGGAACGGGGACGTAAAATTCAAGGTCTAGGACGTGGCTAAACTAATACCAATACATTACACATATTCTTAAAATATTGCGTTTAGCCTTGCCAGATTATAGAAAAATGCTTTGAATATTAATTTGAAAATTTATGGACATCAAATATTGTCTTTCGTAACATTTACTTGTTCACAGCCGTGGCATTAGGCCCTAATGTTCCAATTCATGCTGGTGAATGGTGTACGATGGACTAGTTATAGCCTCGCTCACAAGGAGACTCATTTTGGACTTTTCATGAAATAATTTGCTAATATCAATATTAAAATAATAATTTAATACTAACTTCAAGGAAATCGAGCTATAAACATTAACGCGGAAATGGTTTAATGTTGTTTAATGCTGAAACAGTAGTTTCATTGGTTTTAAGTAAATATGAAATTGATCGTAGATCACTGAATGATTTACAAAGATTTATATATGGTGTGTTCAAGATTATTGAAGTATACGTCCTCTTTGCTGTATGCGCGGCCTCAACCGAGTTTTGTAGATGCTTTCTCGATCGGCAAACCGGGTCGCGTTCTCGATGCCGCTGCTGTCGAGTTGACTACCTGCACCAGCAGCGCTGTCTTGACACGACTCACACGCTTGCATTGTATTTGTGCACACCCACACAATAACCTGTGATGTGTCAGGGCTAGTAAATATTTTAATATCTGAGCTACAACTCAATAAGTGTGGCCTTTTAACATATTTTACTCGGCCATTGTTCGAAGTGTTTAATGCGTTGTTTTAATTATTATGCTCTTTTTTTGCAAATACATAGTTTATTTGGTATTTCATATAATTAAACAATGTTTTTATTATTAATCAATACACATTCCATATTATAGTGACCATGAAAATCAAATTAACATTTGTTATGTAGCCAGTGACACTGATGACGACCCTCATAAACCTACCAGGAAGTAGGGTCACACAATTTGTACCAGCAGACTGCAGAAGTCAAGGTTCTGCCAATCGTTAAATGATCGTGTTCATAGGTTAATAATACTTGAGGTCGAATTTATTTGGACTATTCATTACTAAATTACACATTTTCTTACTTCTTTCA
Source organism: Aporia crataegi (assembly GCA_912999735.1). Lineage (NCBI taxonomy): Eukaryota > Metazoa > Arthropoda > Insecta > Lepidoptera > Pieridae > Aporia > Aporia crataegi. The sequence goes on from OU538742.1 coordinate 4,723,262, forward strand.
ATATGGTAGCTATACAGTATTAAATTTATTCCAATTCTTTGATTTGGAGATTTTATAACCTAGTTGTAATTCAACTTAAATTTTTTGTACCTTTGAAGTGGTATTTCTTCTGTTTGCTGTAGATGTGTCGGTTTGTTCGCGCCCGCCCACAGAGTTGCGCGTGCGGCCTGCAATGCGCTGTCGTAGGATGTTGCATAATAATCTACAAGACGGCTCTTTGTTTTTGGGACAGCATTTGGATTGTCTTTATTATGTATTTATAATGTTTGCTTTAAACATTTCGGCGTTGTTGTATTTTTTTTTATGTTTATGTTAATAAAATATATTATCATATCTGTAGCGCATGCAACATTCTCGCGCCGAAGTTCTAGATTCGATACTTGAGAAAAAAATAAAGTTTCTACTTGGAAGGCACAGAAAGTCTCGCAGATGGCCTGTTAAGAAAATTATCCATGACAGAGACGCAGAAATATGTCCGCATAGGTGATAGTGCTCCATTATTTTATGTATTACAAGATGTACCCATGGAATTGGAAGGTAAAAACAGACGGGTTGAATTGGTTTGTGAATTGACTGTGTGTCCTCGGCCTCGCTACAATCGCTTCCGTCTTGAAGCTTTATCCTCGCTGAACAGTCTCAGTCTTTTTGCTATAGAACCAAGACTTCTATTGAAATCACAACATTTAAAATAGAACGTTTTTTTTCTATACTAATACCACTTATAGTTTACTAAAATACAGAATATGTAGCTGCAGTTTTATGTTTGAGTTATAGTTTGTTTCTAGTTGCGTTATTATAATATAACATGTTCGTGGCTTTCTCTAAGCGCCATAAAATTGTGGGTAGGCGTGCGTGCGCCAACGTCATCACTATAAGACGAAGGTCGTGACGTAATACGTTCACAGGCAATTATTAATAAGTCTCTAGATCCGTTGTTTAACTATACATTACGAGGCCAGGCCGGCCAATCTAATATATATTCAAGTATGTGCTACTTTGTTTATGCACTTTGTAATAAAAGTGTGAAGAATTAATATCATTTATACTTATTCGCACAAGATATAGATATAGGATTCTTAATATTTTATAAAAGAAATAATTTTCCGTGTCTGTTTTCATTTAATAATATGGAAATATTCAGTTAGTAGCTTTTATTCGCGATTTATATACGTTACACATTTATATTATGATAACAATTAGACAATTTTCACTGCGTGATTTATTCTAGGTTCTTACTCAAATGTTTCCAAATCGTTAAATACAATTTCAAAGCATTGTATATTGCACATAAGCTTTTATAAAGTACAGCCAAACGTTTTTATATCGAATCACACGAGTGTTACATTTCGTAAAACGTAGACAATATTGTTTCGAGACACAGGTATTTAAATGTAGGTATCTTAGTTATGGAAATAATAATAACTTTATTTACATTAACTGTCACGTTTGAAGATTATACTTAATGATACAGCATTTAATAAACAGTATATGGCACGTAGTTGTTACATTGTTTAACTCTTGTACATAATAAGACCGACTTCTGCCAAGATTTTATTTTTTTGAGAAAAATATAACGTATGAGAAATTGCACTACTGGTAAATACTTTAAAGTGGAATCGTTGACGACTCTTGCAAAGTAATTGCAACTACTAATTGACCAACTTCAAAGTAGGTACATAAACTGAAGTGGTCGGCGGCTCTGCTCGCGCATTGACAGATATGTGCTTATAAACGGAGTTACGTGAAAAATCAATGACAATTTAAGTGGTACATTTGATATGTGGATGTGTTATAAACAAGATTTGAAATATCAAATTTTTCCTGAATACAACTGAGAATCCTGCAAATGATTTTCATGTGATAATTTGTAATCCCTCGTGTATTTTGCAGCTACCATGCGTCTATTGTACCGATCACTTGCATTAAAAGACAAGTAGATAATCATCCGTCTGTCTTCCAAACGTTTTTGTTTCTCCGTAAACAGGATAGTACATTAAATAACCAATCTTTGCGGGCTGTTGTCGCTTTTGTAAAGATTTATATAAATAAAAATGAATCACCGAAATTTATGTAAGCGCATAACTACCGAACGAAAGCACCAAATTGGATAATTCTTTTTTTGTTGTGTTTGTTATTATCTGGAGAAGGTTCTTATGAAATAAATAATTAAGAAAGTTGCAAAACATTAGAAAATTTAAGAAAACTTAACGACAATATCAACTTTTCTAATGTCACCTTTTTAGTGCTTTTGACAATATAAACTTTCCTAATGTTATCTTATTGCGTTTGACATAATTGTCAGTTTTTAAATGTTTAACTATCATAATTTCTCATTTCTTAGTACACATTCCGTTTGGTGTTTTAAATTATGTATGTATTTTAAATTATGCCAATTCGAATTCAATATTCATAGTTAAGACATGACCTATACCATACCTATCTGGGAGCTTTCATTTAAGACGGCTTTTATTGGCTGTACAAAGTTCGCCGGGTCAGCTAGTAAAATATAAAATTTGGATATATATTCTATAAGCACAGACATCCGTTAAATTATTTGTATATATTTATATGTGTACACATGTAATATAGTTTGTATATTGTATAAACACGCGTCGCGGTCACCTTGCACGTCCTCGCGCATCTCAGACGAATAGAGGTGCTAGTTGGTTTCTCATTTCCGCGTTTGATTATTTATAAACTCGCTTTCGCGAATTATTGACATTACTACATATGTATTACTTAAAAGGGTGTACATAAATTATTGTATTTGATTTGATAAATTGACGGATGGAATCTATAGAATTACTGATTATTAGAAGCTTACGGCTGTATAGTGTATATAAAATAAATAAACAATTTATAAAGATCTCTGTTCACTACAACGTACCAAGACGGTTATAGGAACGTGTCAGGCAAATATTCTTTGTATTGAAAAATATGACTATGCCCACTAGATCATTCCGTCACCGACCGACGTCACGTCACGTGCCATGCACAGAGCGTCAATAATTGTCAGCAAGAATATTTTGATAAGTTCTAGTGGGCATAGTAGAACGTATCGTGTTGTTCTCCGATCCTAATACGTTCATAGCTCGGTCATTGTATGGTACGGTATAGTAGGCAGACTCCTTAAAAAGAAATGTGTAATCAATTTCAAGCACAGTAAATACAAGACATTCAACTAACCCTTTACTTATAATCCTTGCTTAAATAAGATTTTTGATCAGAGTATTTTGTCTCGTTTTTGCAACAACACTTGCATGCCAGTCAGAAAGTGAAAGATAGTCGAGTCAAGGAAGCCATAAAACAGGCAATCGTTGAAAGTCCTCAGAAACAGCTCTGATTTGCATAAAAAAATTTTTTGTTCTTTTATATTACTTAAAATCAGAAATATTTCAGAAGGGGAAGTTTTTTCTTTAACAATATGTAAATTATTTATATAAGGCGTCCCAAAAATAGCACGCCACAGCGACACTGGAAGTAGGCTAGCCCTAGGTGTATTCCACAAAAAAAATGGCTGAAGAAAAGTCTCGTGGATTTCGAGATATTAGAATTTTTCGAATTTTTTTAAAATTACCCGATTTTTTTCGTTCTATGTTACAAAATCGTCACAAATACCTATTAATGTTTATTTATTTTTTTAATTCTGAACTCACTACTGATAGTTTTTGGAGTAAAGTAAACTAATCATTGGTCGGTAATTGGTGTAAACTACAAAAAATGGCATTTCGGTCTTTGACTCAATCAAGTGAATAAACAGTTCAACTTTATTCAGCTGCTGTTGAAAAAAAATGTTCTACACTTGGCTCGCAATTAGTTTTAAAAACTAGCCCCTTCTATGCTGATTTAGAAATGGTATACCTAATAAGTACACAATAAATTTATTAGAATCAGTTTTTGTGTCACCTCTTCACTCTTGTTAACGCCTCTGGTTTTAACGAACGTTTACGTTTAATTTTCATGTATGCTGTTATCTTACTTTTAATTTTACATTGCTATGTACGATTATGAGTTTCTGAGACAAATTTCAATGATAAAAAATTAATTCGCCATTCCAATTAAGCATTTTTTTTGTTAAAAAAAATTTCCCTCGTCTGAAATATTTCTGATTATAATATAAAAGAACAAAAGTTTAAAAAAAATTATCCAAATCGGAGCTGTTTCTGAGGACTTTCGACGAAAAAGCTTCATTGATTCGACTAAGATCAATTAAGACGTTTCAAGAAGCAACGTTTATTAGTAAGGTGACAAAAATGTATGTCAATTAATTCTCTATCTGAATCAGAAGTGTTTATTTAACCATGGTCAACTTATTCCATACTATTTCAGATTTTGGTATCTTAATTCCGAATAACCTTGCGATTTTTTCTTATTAGACAAAGGCTGACTATATCATACGGAAACTCGTACGCAAGGAGATCTATAAAGACTTCACAAGATTTGCAAGGTTATTTGCACTGTAAATAAACTAGCTTACTCAATATTACATAATCGATATAATACAAAACGCAATTGCTCGTTGCTATTCCAATACGTTGAATGTGCTCAGACGATTCTTAGGATAATTTTAAAAACGTATATGTCTCTACGGATCCACTTTCAATTCTGTTGGTGTCAAGCAGATCATAACATGAATATGATATTCATTTTTAGTGTAATCTAATTAATTGTTCTCTGTGTAAAGGAATAGGTTTGACATTGAGGAGTTATTGTTGCAAATTGCCATGGATTGAGTCTGACGACCACAACAGCCTTGAGCACCTCATGTGTTTGGTTATTCTACACGTCACGCCCACAAATGACATATACCTATAAATGTTGTTGTTATTCACGTCTGTTAATTATTATGAGTACGTGATACATCACATCCATCATCGACTGTTGTAAATTCTGATTCTAGAAAAATTTAAGGAAAACATAAAAAGATTATAGGTATTCTACTGATGTACTGTAGAGTGGCGCTTTAACAAAGAGTGACCTGATAAGTAACCTTAATATTTTATGAGTTATGGATATTGAGAGCTTAATCTTTATATCTTCAGAGTATCTCAAAAAAATCTCTTACATAAAAAAAATACTATAATTTGCTGTAATGAATCAATACAAGATGTACTATTTATTTCTGTCGTATCAATTAGCTGATGGGCTGATTCATGTGTTTACGTATTTCTTAATTTTTCAAGGCATTTGTCAGGTGAGACACAACAGAGAATTCACTATATTCACGGCATTATGTGACAAAGTTAAAACGTCCTGTCAGTGGGTGCAATAAAACTGCAAGATATCACATCTTGTGTAAATAAACCGTCCTTCAAAGCAACGCAGTCGAGGACCCTATTGTCAGGTCGTCCTCAGGGCGTCTGAGTCATAGCACGCAGTCGTCGTTAAGAGGGCATTGCTCACTTGGTTACTCCCTCGTTTCACCGACTGCAACGCAACATACCTTTGAAACAATATCATATCTTGAAGCCTTATTGTTGCACACCCCACTTTTATCGTCATCATATACTAACTAGTCAGTGCCCATTTAATTTTATATTGTTTTCTCTTTACGACCAAGTGTCGCTCATTGATATTAAAAATACCTGTTGCTTGGATTATGGAGATGATTTTGAATAGTAAGCGGAGTTAGTTTCTATAAATATAAAAGAGATACCGGCAGGTCGGATGACATCTATAATAAGATCACGAGAGACCAATGAAACGTACGACAAAGATTTCTCAAGATTCTACCGGTTGTTGACTCTTCCACGCATCAAATTGAATTTAACAAATTGCACTTTAATCCATTAAGTGTTACTTTGTGTTTTATTTAAATTTTTTTGTTATCAACAATTTCAAAATTAACAGTTTTATATATACCCACTGGCAACATTTAATTGTTTCCTTGATTTAGATAAGGGGTAAAATGCGTTACGACATTCAAAATCGTCACTTTCTATTACGGCAAAACGACTTGACTTTTACCGGTGACTATTACATTACTATTATATTTATTACATTACTAGCTGTCCCGATAGACGTTGCCCTGTTTTAACTATGAATATTGAATCGAATTGGTATAATTAAAAATATTAAACGAAATGTATACTAAGAAATGAAAAATTATTACATTTAAACAACTGACAGTTATGTCAAACGTATGTAATGATAGTTATGTACCTACATTATAAAACTTGATAATGTCGTTAAGTTTTCTTAAATTATCTAATGTTCCGCGCAACTTTCTTAGTTTTTTTCTTTCATAAAACCTTCTCCTAACAATAACAATAATTAACATTTAAAATAAATATAAAAAAAACATTAAAATATATATGTAGTCGGAAGTTATGCGCGTAGGTACATACATTTCGGCGAATCATTTTTAATTTATATAGATCATAATTTACTAAATGTGTATCATAGACAATGTGGCATGTTTTACTCTTTAAAATGATTAAGCAATGACTGTATAAAAAGTTGCTATATGCATGAGTCAAATTATTTCAAATTGGTGCCATAATGTCGCAGCGGCGTTCACTCGAAGTGGATATTTAGTGTATCCTAATTTTAAAGCAATTGAGGTGTTTCAGTAGTTGGTCTATTGTTAATCTAATAAAGCGGTTAACTGAAACTATGTAGGTCGTTGTGGCCGCTCTATTTGTTACAGTGGCAAATTTGTTAGTCGACCTCGAGCGGATCGCTGCGTGTGCCATATCTTATCGGTTTTCGTTGCTACGGAAAAGATGGCGATTTCTGGAAACCCCAAAAATATGTTATTATATTTGTGATATTTAAATCTCACTAATTTATTTTAATCAGCTGTGGAAATGTTTTATCCCATTTACTAGGTACCTACATTACTTCGACGCATCTCATAGAATAGATAATAACGGTAACAATCCATAAGCATATTATATACAGATACAATATTTTACAATTCTACAACTTTAAAAAGGGTGACGAAATTCATGTTGAATCAGATTGTGTTTAGGTATTCCGTTTTCCTTCACGTCCTCATTGCTACTTTGTAAAGTCAATTACGTTTTGAGGAGGAGACTTAACTCCTGTCAGATCGGGTCGTCTCTGTCAACATCTTCTGTTTCTGGGTCGCACCGATTAATAAAATTAATGTAGCCTACTTTTGTCAGTGACTTATTTAAGTTTCCTGCCCTGACGTTCGCCACACTGTAAACTGAGTATTTAATTGTTGTCTTGTTCTCAACACGCACACATGAAAACCGAAACGTTACAATATTATTTGTAAATGTAGTTTATTAATGATCTTAAATATTTACTGGTTAATCTCTTACTATCAGTTATTATACTGTATTCTTACCTCTGTTAAACTAATTGACAGATTTCATTGCTAAGGGATGGGTTATCTATATTGATATATTATGCGCATTTGATTCTGGCACAAAGTATTTTATTTTAATTGTGTTTTCCTTTTGATCGTATTGTTCAGAACACGTTGCTTCGATTGACCTCTGCCTGTGCCTCTGGCATGACGCGACTTGTGGTTTCCGCTCCAACGTTATCGCATTGTACTGATTCCTTTGAATAATTTTATAATGGTCGTTTGTATTTTGTTTTGGTTATCAAATTTAATTGCGTCGTGCATAAATTAGCACCGGCAAATTAATTAGTTTTAAATATTGAAGTTGAGTGATATTTAAAATTTATTGTATATCTTTTTTCTCCGAGACCGGTTCGAGAGTCCTCTGAGCGTCGCAACCGGTCGGCTTCATGCACATGTCGCTATAATAAAGGAGCGCAGGATATTATTCGCCCCGTGGCTGCACGGCGTTTTGACCGCGCAGCTGCCAGTGCTGTAATCGAACAAAGCAAGCGGACAAGCGCACGCAACCTGTGAACGGATGCAGTATGGTGATGAAACTGACACAGATTCTAACGCGAATTTGCCAATCGAACCCCAGTTCGTGAAAGTTTCACAGGGCGGCCGCAGTTCATGTATTGTCCGAGTCCTACTTAACATGACACCGAAACCAAGGATGCTGAACATACTTTTTCTTTTTTGTCATTAAGGCGCTCGAGCGTTAACATATTCACAATATAGCCTTTGTGCTGCGGTTTGAGCTTTGCGGATGACAGTTGATCGGTTGAAAAACAGTGTTTCTACATAATTTTCATGAGAATTTGCAGGTATCGCCATTCGGCCAGTAGGTCACCGCCTAATATATTAATAATAACGAATGAGAAGGTCATTAGTATCTTAAACGCTAAACTCTCGCATTACCATTTATTTTAGAAGACCAAAGTCTATTTCGTAAAAACAAACTTTATATTCGATTTTACAAAGACATTAAGTGGTACAGGGTTATTTACCAATGTCCTGACCTTAGCTGATTTTGATCGTCCTGCTTTGTGCGGAAAAAGAATATTGCAAGAAATCTTTGCATTCACGAAGACCTCGTCTCGTGACGGTTGTCGCGGTTGTGGCTACCAGCCTTTCCGGTTTCTCCATTCTTTTCCCTACATTAAAAGTTACATTGAAACTGTAAGCAATATGACCTACGTGATATCTAGACAGTTTCTCAGCGTTATTTCGGGAGTATTTATCGTGCAATCTCGTTGAAATAAACATTGTATTACTCATACTATTAAATAATTTACTTTTCTACCACTTTTATATCAAATATTTTAGGTATGTTACCTCAGAATTTATGTATTAAATTTAAACAGCTGCGCCATTAACTTAATTAAATCCTATTGATCCTTTTGAGATTGACCGCCTCCAAATCTCAGATGGTCGAAGTGTCCTTCAAAAGCGTGAAGGGTGGAAAATAGACTGATATGTATAGAAAGTTTGCCAGGAAAAGTGACAGATACAGAACATGCCTATATACCTACGAGATTTAGCTTCGACACGTGCCCTATTAAGGGGTTGCAAAACTAAGCTTCGATGTAAGCACTGAGCACGTATGCATTGTTGCAGGCTCGCGTCAGGCAGCGATTGTGGCGGTGGTGGGTCGGGCGGGGGGGCGCCCGCTCCGCAGTCGGCCCGCGTGTCCTCGAACGGCGCCGGTGGCATGGCGGTGAGCCGCGTGCCCAGCCCGCTGCACGACGGGAACACGCCCGTTGCTGAAAATTGGTGCTTTACACAGGTAAAAATTTTAATCGCATTGGTCAACGCTTCGCTCGGTAACAAATTCGATATGCAAGAGATTTTGGTGCTATGAAAAGGAAGGGATACCTATATAGAATTTTGTCATTAAATTTACAATACAATTGTATTAATGTACATAAAATAATTAACCAATTCGTTCACATGAAGTATAAGACATACAAAGTTTTAGTATAAAACATTCAACATTCAATAATATTTATCAATGTAAAAGTTGTGTAAAACACATGTTAAAAGTTTTGTTCATTCTAACGAATTTTTTAAAAGTAACAATATCTGGCGGAACACGTTGTTTGGAGTTCTATGTTCGGTTACCTACGTAAAGTTTTTCGACCCCACAAAGTATACACATCAATTTTAACTCTAACTGTACCTACATAAAAAGAGCATTTAAATATAATACATACTCCGCTTAAAATTATGCTACGTGAGTAAAATCAGTTAATGATTATAATTTTTTTACTATACTGTGGCAAATTTAGAATGATAATTTTGACAAGTCACTGTAGAGATGATTTAAACGTATAATCGTTAATGCGTCTATTCGATTATCGATTGTTATTCTCATAGAACTTGCAATCGATAGTTGCATGTTTATGCAGTAGGTATGGATTTTTATAATAGTACTATGTTAGAAAATTGCTGATTGACAGAAGTATTGTCTGCTGTAGTATTGTCACCATCTTGGAGTAACAGATGCTATTTCAGGGTTTTCATATATTTTTTCAGAATAACTGACAATGTTTATTACATACCTTGAATTACATTATTTTACGCATTTAAGTAATTATTGTAAGTCATAATTGCAAATAATTTTAATTTCTACATAAAAACAATACAGTTAACTACGGAATGTGTACTAAGAAATGAAAAATTATAACAGTTAAACATTTAAAAACTGATAGTTATGTCAAAAGCTATAAGATTACATTAGAAAAGTTTATATTGTCAAAATCACTAAGAAGGTGACATTAGAAAAGTTGATATTCTTGTTAAGTTTTCTTAAATTTTCTAATGTTCCGCGCAACTTTCTTAATTACATATTTATTTCATAAGAACCTTCTCCAGACAATAACAAACACAACAAAAAAGAATTATCCAATTTGATGCTGTCGTTCGGAAGCTATGCGCGTACATGCATTTCGGTGATTCATTTTTATTTACATAGATAATATGTTCTATTTATTTTATTTCAAAACCGATATCTGTGATTATTCATTATGCATGGCATTTCACTAAGTGGGCGGTACCCATCAATGAAGTACATCGTTATCTATGGTTTAAAATTTTTTGATTTTTCATGCGATTTATTTGTTACTAGCGCACCGCGGTTTCACCCGCGTTAACTTCGTCGTAATGTGATGTTATATAGTCTAAAAGTTTTTAGCTCCAAAAACGAAGATACTTCTATAGAACTTTTCATCCCTCCCCTTATTCATCCTTTTTTGTTTTAAAATTATAAGTTTCATTTTCATTATTAATATTAATAAATTTTAAATATTCTTTAGCAACTTAGTTGTTGTATACCAAAAGCCAGTACATATTTGCGATTATTGAATTATCTTCCTGTTACTACTAATATAATGTTAGTGTTTAGTTAATATAACGTTTAATAATAATTTGGAGAAGTGCTTAAAATGTTGTCCCTTTGTGGTTGCACACACTTACTAAAATTGAACAAGGATTATTAATAATTTATTAGTAACACGGTACATAGTGTGTTTTCTTACGTTACGTCGGATATTGGTAGCAATACGTTGGAATTGGAACAACCGTTGCGAATCTTCGACCTGCTATTGCCTTTTTGGTATTTTTTGCCAAAATCTATTTGGTTCGCTGATAACTAACTGTACATTTTAAGAATCGATCTTATTAAGGTCTGATTCATGAATTATAACGGAGTTAATCTTTTGTATTGTTAATGTAATTGTGGTGTTTTAATTTGGCCACTTCCTTGTACGTTTGTGGAATAACAACACGTTCCAACGTCTGTGTAGACGCGTGACTCTTGCATACCATGCGTTTTTGCTCGCTGCCCTTTATTATTTGTTTATATTATATTATTTATTATTAGTTTATCCCGTATTAAAATAGCTTAGCTTTAATAAACTAGATCTAGTGAATTTGATTATTTTTAATATAATTTAATTTCATATAATTTGTTAGGCGAGGAGGTGACGTTCATAAAATTTTCACATAGGATTAAGGAATTCTAAAGACGACTTGGGTTTTATCTATCTATCTATAAATATATAAAAATCAATCGCTGTTCGTTTGTCTCGCTAAAACTCGAGAACGGCTGGGCCAATTTAGCTGATTTTGGATTTGAAATGTTTGTCGTAGTCTAGAGAAGGTTTAAACGTTGAGAAAATATGGAAAAATGGCGAGGAATATAGTAAAAACAACAATTTCATTTTCCCATGTAAACTGTTCTACATACTTTCCTGTCAAACATTTGACGTTTGATTCCCATTCTAATTTTATTGGCGGTACAAAGATCGCCGGGTCAGCTAGTCGTTTATATTATGCACTTTTGATAACTTTCAATGCTTATTTAGAATATCGAATGATCGTGAAGTGACGTTGATTGACTTTTTATCTCATATTCTTCGAAACTCATATCATATGACATATTTAATTCATATATTACGGAACCAAACGCGCTCAGATTTTGCAAGCACTGAAGAAGCATTGACTCTTGAGGCGGGATGATGCGGGCGGCCTTGGCATGGGTCGGTGACCGGGCGAAGACCTCACCAGCACCGCAAGCTAGCAAGCAACGGTCGGGGCCAATGACCAGGGACCTGCCGACGGTCACCTAGTCCTAACCATACGATCATACCCCCCATGCCTCTTAGAGACACGAACCCCTTATACCTAAACATTATGTTGGTAGTGCTCTTGCTTTCAGCGTCAATAGATCCTGGGTTTGAATCCCGGTAGGTGTATTTATTTGTGTGATGAGCACGAATGTTTCCGAGTCTTGGTTGTTTATAAACTTTTAAATGTCTTTATTGTGGTATCCTCGTTGTTTCTGATTACCATAACACAAGCGCTTCAACTATTTACTTTGGGATCAGAGCAATGTATGTGAGTTTTCTCAAATATTATTATTATTCCTCTTTGTTTACTCTTTTATCTTATCTTAAATACATTTAAAAATATATACTTAATAAAAGCATATTATTATAGTTAATCTGTTTCAAATATGCTGTCTCGTTTTTGCAGTAGCACCTCATGTTAGCGAGAAAGTGACAGATCGTTTGAGACATTGTTAAAGGTGAAAATCGATTGTAAGATGGAAGGTATGTCTAGGTAATATATCGGTGTTAAAAGATTACCTAACCTGCAACGCATATGTAATGAAATTCAAGCGTTATAGGAAGTTGACCTTTTAGATGAAAGAATCGACAAAGAAAACCAAGTCATTGGTTTTTTAATACCATCCGTTCATAATATTCCTATTTCCTAGTGTTATTTATGATTTCCCGTAAATGCCTTCCCCCTTTATATATTATATTTTACATATGCTTTTCTTACAAATTAATTTTTATAAATGTATCAATGTATAGTTTAGCAAGTTAGGTTTTTTATTTTTATGTAGGTATTATACGTGTCCGCAATTGACAACATCAGGGGTCACACGTTAAGGGGGTGGGAGGGGTCCTTAATTTCGTGACGTCACATTACCTAATCTACGTGTTAAAACACGAACTTTGCACTATTAACGTAATACTAAAAAACTAGTGATGCAACGAATACGAATACGAATATTCGTATTCGCCGAATAGAAGACATTTACCGAATATTCGTATTCGGCGAATACTAATACGAATATTTAAAAACTAATATTATAGACCAGTGACGCTTCCTCACAAGTCAATGATTTTATAAGTCTTACTGGACATGGAGTCAATGAAGATTTCCAGCTCAAATCTTATTGTCTGGAAGTGTTTCCTTTTGAAGGCGACTCACATTCAGGAGAAAATATTGCCCACAATATGCATATGATGTTTCTGGAATGGCAGCTAGTGGGTAAAGTTGCAGCAGTTGTAACGGACAACGCACGGAATATGGTTAAAGCAAATGATGAGCTTGATCTTAGCCTTAAACATATCTCTTGTTTGGTACACAGCATCCAAATAGTGCTGAAAAAAAGTTTGTTTGGTCAAGAACGCATAACCGAAATGTTAACCACATGCAGGGGAGTTATTACTCATTTTAATCACTCAACCTCCGCACTCAACAACTGAAAGATTCTCAACAAGCTAACAATATACCGAAACATGTTTTGTTTCAAGATGTTGAAACAAGATGGGACTCAACATATCAGATGTTAAAGAGATTACATGAACAACGCATAGCGATTCAAGATGTTTTACCATCTCTACCAAATTGTCGTCATGAAATCACAGCAAGGCAATGGGGTCTTATGAGCCAAATCATTGATATTCTGGCCAATTTTGAAGAAGCTACTAAAGAGCTGAGCAAAGAATCAACGACGTTATCTCAAGCAATCCCAATAGTACGAAGTCTTAAATCTTGCCTCAATAAAATTTCAAATGATCCTTCTTCTCATCCTGATGTGAAAAATCTGGCAAACTCCCTATTCAGTGGACTTTCGAATTGATTTGCGTTTATGGAATGTGATGAAACTTATCTATTAGCAACGATCCTTGACCCCCGATTCAAAACAAGGAACTCACCAGAGGTCGTTGAAACCGCTCGATCAGTTCTTAACGCTGCTCTTGATAACAGAGAGGCTGTAAGACCGACAAGACCTCCAGAAGAACCTCAACCGTCGACAAGTAGAGGAATTTGGCAAGTATGCCAAGAAATAATTGAAGAGGCTGAAATGGAAGAGCCAATTTCAATATTTTCTGGGGATTCGCAAACTAAAAACGAGATAGATGCTTATCTAAAGCTCCCAAATTTATCGCCGACTGCTGATTCACTGGCTTTTTGGCGAGAAGATGTCCATTTTCCAAGTCTGAAAAAGCTCGCCCAAAAATATTTTTCACTGAAGCCATGTACAGTCGCCTCGGAAAGACTTTTTTCAACGGCTGGGAACATCCAGACTGAAAAAAGAAATCGCCTAAAACCAGAAAATCTACAAATTTTATGTTTTTTAAATAAAAATTTGCCTGTTGTAAATTTTAATTATTAGAAGAGTAAACATTATTCAAATAAATAAGTCTTTGATTACCATGGCGAGATATTCGTATTCGTATTCGTATTCGCCGAATAGTAGGTTAGATATTCGTATTCGTAAAAGTAGTATTCGTTGCATCACTATAAAAAACATTAATCAAAAACGTAAAATTGCAAAATATGCGACGTCACACTAGGGGGGGGGGGGGGGAGTTCTCATAAATGTGGCCAGCTGTGACAGGGACGGGGGAAGGGTCAAAAAATCCTGAAATTCGTGTGACTTAATTTATGGACGGCCAAATTGTTGAAAACCAAATGCTGACCTTGAACCGTGGATGTAAATTGTAAACGTTAAAAGTTTTATTTGTAATAAATAAGCCGTAAAGTGACCGCTCATTTCACAGTTTATTGAAGGTAATTATTGAGGGCACCTCAATGAAACCGTATCAGTACAAAGCGTATTATGAAGTTAATTATAACTGGCCAAGTCGATAATGTAACACCTTGCTGCACAGCAACCTATTTGAACTTGGAACACTAGAAGAAACAATAATTTGAAATGTCATATTAGTACTTCAATGTTACCTAAAACCAGCCGACGTGGTTCTACGTGAAAGGTTTTTTTTCTAAATAGGTAAACAAGTGAAATTGAAATCGATTTAAAAATAAGAATGCCTCATAAATGGCTTCATAAATTATTTTTTGGGACGATTCAAATAGCAGACTCGAGACCCAGCTTTTTTTGTTGTGCTTCGGTTATTCAACGAGTGTGACGCAGAAAACGCAAATAATCAACTTTAAAGACACAGTCCCAACTTACGAGTAATCTTCAAAAACGCTCGATCTGTTAACAAGGACGATCAATTAAACAGTTGCATATATATTTAATACCTAATTAATTCATTAGTATTCTTTAGTTACACAATATTATGTTTATTAATTAGAACACATTTGGTATTCTTGGCTAAGGCTGACCTCACAGCCGGAATTGTCTATCCAAATTGTGAATCCAGATTCAGAAAGACCAGAATTCCATACAATGTCACTGCTTCACACATCTGATTTTTTCAGATTCTGAATTCAGACAGATATTCTGGCTATGTTAGGCCAGCCTTTATGTCGTCGCCATTATTATGAAAATTACACATTTTTAAAAATTAATATTTATCTTTCTTGTTACAGGTGAAGGTGGTAAAGTTCAGTTATATGTGGACTATAAACAATTTTAGTTTTTGTAGGGAAGAAATGGGTGAAGTTTTAAAATCATCGACATTCTCGGCCGGTGCTAGTGATAAATTAAAGTGGTGCCTCCGCGTTAACCCAAAAGGACTCGATGAAGAGAGCAAAGACTATTTATCGTTATATTTATTATTAGTGTCGTGTAATAAATCAGAAGTGCGCGCAAAGTTCAAGTTTTCAATATTGAACGCGAAACGGGAGGAGACAAAGGCAATGGAGTCGCAGAGAGCGTATAGATTTGTTCAAGGCAAGGATTGGGGCTTCAAAAAGTTTATCAGAAGGCAAGTATTTGTTTGCTTTATATAATATTCACAAGGTTTTATTTGCAACATTCGAGTAGCGTAATAAAAAAATAGCCTATTTGAAATAGAATAATAGAATAAGAAAAGATAATAGAAAAAAAACTTTATTATCTACCGAATGTGGCTTTATTATTATTGTAAACTATAACTTCTATAGAGAGTGGTAAATTAAATATTTCACTCTAAATATGTATTGTAATGTGTGTTGTTTACATACATTAGGAAAACATATAAACTGAGTTTTGGAGGGAGAAGTCAGGGTATGGTCTTGGTGGGAATCGCTGTTAGTGAGAACAGCATTACCTACAAAATGCCAAGAAACCATCTGCTGTGTTAGTAGCGGAACACCGAATCTGAGCAGAGCCCTGGCCAGTCCGAGTCACCTCACGTCCCCGTCGTCCCTCCTGGGAACTGCTGCAACCGCGAAATCACGCGGCCGCTATCTCGAGCTGCAGCTGAGCTGAAGGTGCAGGGCAAAAGGCGAACCTTCTGCGCCTAAAAACAGAACTTACTCACTAGGGAGGAAACCCGAAACAAAACCGAGCAGGCCCATAGGCTCTAAGGTGGCAGCCCCACCATTGGGCTAGGGTATAGTGGGCTAATCACCTGCTTACCCGAATTTAACTGATTTTTGAAACGGAAACAGTAGAAAACCGGACCGATCTAACAACGACGACCTTTGGCTTGAAAACTCGGACACGGATTGCTTATTGGAATGTACGCACACTGAGCGATGATAGCCGACTGGCTCAGGCGGAGGCAGAAATGCTAAGGTACAGGTTGCATTTACTCGGTCTCAGTGAGGTACGCAGAAATGGGTTCGGAGAATTGAGAACGTCCAGGGGCCTTACTTTTCTTTACTCCGGGAAAGAAAATGAAGAGGACGTGCGTGAGAACGGCGTGGGATTTCTCCTTTCTGATGCTGCGAAGAGAAGCCTGATAGACTGGAAACCTATCTCAGAAAGGATCATCATGGCCCGATTTAATAGTAAAGTCCGGAAGATATCCGTCGTTCAGTGCTACGCGCCCACAAATCAGGCACCGGAGGAAGACAAGGACGATTTCTATAGTACACTCAACCTGACTTTAAAGAATATCCGTAAACAGGATATAGTTATCGTCATGGGAGACCTGAATGCCAAGATTGGGGCAGATAACGACGGCTGTCAGAGACACATGGGCAGACACGGACTGGGAGTCCGAAACGAGAACGGGGAGAGATTCCTGGAATTCTGCCAGGACAACGACCTCACCATCGGAGGCACTTTATTTATTCATGGAGACCACCATAAGTACACATGGAACTCACCCGATGGAATCACCAAGAACCAAATCGACCACCTTGCCATCAGCTCCAAATGGCGCTCATCACTACTTGACGTTCGTAACCGGCGTGGCGCGGATATCGACAGCGACCATCACCTTGTTGTAGCCGAGGTGCGGCTCAAGGTGGCTGTAGCTCGAGCTGCCAGAGCAACTGCCAAGATTGGCAAACGATTTGAGGTCAACAAACTGCAGGACCCATATGTGAGTGACGCCTTTAGACTGGAGCTGCGAAACCGATTTGCCGTCCTTGAAACGGACCCTGCCACTTCTGTCGATGCGGAGTGGAACCACATCAAAAAGGCCTACACGGACACCAGCTCCATCATTCTTGGACACAAAACACACCCACGCGAGGACTGGATGTCACAAATAACCTGGAACCTCATTGAGGAAAGGCGCCAGCTCCATCTTCAACTCCTGGCTGCCTGCGATCAGGCAATGCACGAAGACCTGAGTCTGCAATACAGACAGATTCGCAAAAAAATTTACCGCAGTGCCCGTCATGATCGCCGAGTATGGGCTGATACTATTGCAGATTGTGCCCAGCGCGCAGCCAATTCCGGAAATCTCAAGGAGATGTATAAGGCGACGAAGACCTTAGTCGGGAATCGGAACCAGAGAAGAAAAAAGCCCTTGAAGGATAAGAGAGGCCAACTGATCGTGACATCTGAGGGTCAACTGCAACGATGGAGGGAGCACTTTGGGGAAATCTTCCGGGTCTCGGACCCCGTTACTTCGGCCGCAACAACTGTCAGTCCGCCCGCGCAGGGTCTGGACATCGATGTGTCTCCCCCTACAGAGGAGGAGGTGGTTGGGGCCATCAGATCATTGAGGAATGGGAAGGCTCCGGGGATGGACCTCATCACAGCAGAAATGCTAAAAGCCGACATCCCCACTGCTGCAAGTGCGCTGACGCCCCTCTTAAGAAACATCTGGTCAGCCGAAGAGCTGCCTGACGATTGGAACAAGGGCCTTCTCATTACCATACCCAAAAAGGGAGACCTCAGTGAGTGTGGCAATTGGAGAGGCATCACCTTGCTCTCGACTCCGTCTAAGTTGTTATGCAGAATCATACTGGATAGACTGTCGAGGGCCGTCGAACCTCTTCTTCGCAGAGAACAGGCAGGTTTCCGACCCAACCGATCGTGTATGGATCAGATCAACACCTTGCGCATAATTCTTGAACAGGCATCAGAATGGCAGAGGGAAATATACCTAACCTTTGTGGATTTCGAAAAAGCCTTCGACACGCTGAGATGGAGTTGTATCTGGGACCGTCTACTCGAGATCGGGGTCCCCGAGAAAATTACAAACTTAATTAGGGCCATCTACGGGAACTACTCCTGTAGAGTTACTCACGATGGCCTCGTCTCGGAGGACATACCGGTCCGTGCGGGTGTGCGGCAGGGGTGTCTCCTGTCGCCTCTCCTCTTCCTTGTTGTCCTGGATGGCATAATTGATGGCACCACTAAGAACAAGCGCCGAGGCATAGAGTGGGGATTAACCAATGTTCTGGAAGATTTGGACTATGCTGATGACCTATGCCTTTTGAGTCACACACGCGCCGACATGCAATCAAAACTGGATGACCTACAACGGGAGGCTTTGGAGAGGGGACTCAGGATCAATATTCAAAAGACCCGGGAGATGAGGTGTGGAGCGACAAGCTCTTTGCCGCTGTCCATCGGCACGGAGAGGGTGGAAAAGGTCCACAAATTTGCCTACCTCGGTAGCGTGGTATCGGAAACGGGAGGTACCGAGGAGGACGTCGCTTCGAGGATCGCCAAAGGGAGAGCAGCCTTCGCCCAGCTCCGTCCTGTATGGCAATCGCGGAAACTGACCAGAAGAGTTAAGCTCAAGATATTTCGGTCAAATGTGAAAACCGTGTTGCTGTACGGATGTGAGACGTGGAAGGTCTCTAGGGACATCACGCAGCGGCTCCAGGTCTTCATCAACCGCTGCCTTCGCCGTATTCTCGGTGTATTCTGGCCAGAGAGGATCGCAAACGTGGATCTATGGGAACGATGCGGCGAGACTCCAATCGACCACCAGATCAAGCGTCGCAAGTGGAACTGGATAGGCCACACGCTACGAAGGGATTCCCAACATATACCGAGGCAAGCCTTAGACTGGAACCCTCAAGGAAAGCGAAAACGTGGCCGCCCTAAGCAATCCTGGCGGCGGACGATCACCGCGGAGGCGAAGGCAGTTGGCATGACATGGAGCGAAGTGAAGCGCGTAGCTCATGACAGAGAGGAATGGCGACGTACTGTGGACGCCCTCTGCCCCATCCAGGGGCCTTAGGACTTCAAAAAAAAAAAAAAAATAAACAGTAATTTCAAGAAAAATCCGCTCATAACGATGACAGTATTTGTGGCTTTTGCGATATGTTCATATTATGGTTGTCTATATTTTTTTAATAAACCAAATATTAGTTAAGCCCGCCGCCCGGAGATCCGTAGTGCCATTTCACCCACGAGTCTCCACAGGGGACCAGGGGGGAGTCGCGAGGGAAGAGGCTCTAGTAGAACTTACATTAATACTGTTACAATAATAATTATTTAAATGTTGTGCTATAGAATTCTTACGACTAATTATATTAACGCTTTAGATTAATAATAGAATAATATTATTTATCCTACTAGATAGCAACCGCAACATTTGCGTAGCATTAATAAAATTGCGCAATGCGTTAGTCTGTGTATATTATATCTGTGTATATCTGAGTATATTCACTGATATAAAATTCTCGTGTCACAATGTTAGTTACTTTACTCCTCCGAAACGGCTTTACTGATTTTTACCAAATTTTATATGCATATTCAGTAGGTCTGAGAATCGGCTACTATCTTTCATACCCCTAAGTGATAAGGGTAGCCCACCCCAAAAATTAATATGGCAAATCAACGTTTGCCGGGTCAGCTAGTTCACTGATAAAAATATTTACATTGTGTGAGTTGTGTGAAGTCCCGTGTAGTGTAGTGGGGTATGGGGCAGATGCATTTCACATCGGTTTCACTGATCGATTTTTCTTTAAAAGCAAGTATGTAGCCTTCTATGCCCTGCCAGACCGAGTTTTTTTTATCGCCATCGGAAATCGAACCCAGGACCCCCAGAGGGTAACGCTTACGTGCTTACCACTAGACCAAGGAGGATAATTTCGATTACATACTGTCTTCATGGCTAAGTGATACAAACAAATAAATGACTGATTAACGGTTAATAAAAACAGATGCAGAAATGGGTCGCCCTACAGTTTCCAAGTTTTCACACATACCAGTGGTCCCAGATCTTTCTAATGTAATACGGGTCGTTTATAATAAAATGTTTTTTAAAAAATTAAAATTTTGTAACTATTGCTTTATTTTTGCCATTTAAAATTGAAAAAAAACTTAATAAGCTCAAAAAGTCGACTTCTAGGCTGATCTATCAAGATGAAATTAATTACTTACCATTTTTTATCTACGAGCTGCTTCGACAGAGACCTCTTGTTTTTGTATATCATCAAAGTGAAAAATATCAATAAAGTTTATTTGTTC
This sequence comes from Aporia crataegi, assembly GCA_912999735.1. Taxonomy (NCBI): domain Eukaryota; kingdom Metazoa; phylum Arthropoda; class Insecta; order Lepidoptera; family Pieridae; genus Aporia; species Aporia crataegi. Next base: position 4,743,946 of record OU538742.1, read on the forward strand.
TTTAAACGGCCAAAGATGAGCAATAAATCTAAATTAATGTAAAACTAGCATTAATATACAAAAACAAAGCAAATACATACATACTAATAATAATAAGAATATGGGTAATAAAAGTTTTAAGATTGAATAAATCAATTTTACAGTATTAAATTACGCAATTGCATTGGTTGTTAGTTGAATACCGATTTTGCTGACACATAAAATTAATAGTAAATCTTAAAATTCCAGGGATTTCCTCCTGGACGAGGCGAATGGACTCCTGCCTGAAGATAAACTGACTATATTTTGTGAAGTGTCAGTGGTAGCGGATAGTATCAATATTAGTGGGCAGAGTAATGTTGTACAGTTTAAAGTGCCGGAATGTCGGTTGTCGGATGACCTAGGCGCCTTGTTTGATAATGAAAGATTCTCTGACGTCACGTTAGCAGTCGGCGGCCGGGAGTTTCAAGCGCATAAAGCCATCTTAGCAGGTAATTACAAATTTTAATTCTAACCTCACAAATTCGATGTCTTATTGTGCCGAGAAAAAACATGATAAGACATATTTGAAATCACGCGGGCACTTTCCGTCATTTCCGTCTGCACACACGAGCGGAGCTAAGATGGCGTCAGCGCCGCAACAATGTCACACCGGTGACGTCACGTATTAGTGTGAACAATAAGACGTGTTAACTCTGCTCTGTAACAGCTCTATATCTAACATATTTGTTCGTCTCCTTCATTAGGTATTTCAAAACGAATATAGTATATGCGAACCTAGTAACAATTAGCGGTTCACATTAATCTATTATTAATTGGGTTCACATTTGAAAATTCTATTAATACGTTTGTTTGGTATTTTTGAGACAACAAAAATAATATAATTAAAATAACCTACTAAAATGTGCAAAGTAGGTAATACAATATTTTAAAAAGTATTGTTACAAAACAATATAAAAATATTAGATTCATATTATATTGTGAAATAACAAGTTGAAAATGAATTAAAATGAAAAAATCTTTATTTGCTTGAACACAACATTAACACACAATTATTAACCACTGAAATATAATTATACAAGCAAAAGGGGTAATCGCTCGGCTGTATGCGACAAGTGTTTACAACGCCCCCCAGACACAACTTTCAGAATACCAGTGGTAGCTACTGGCGATAATGGCGAAAATAAGAGAAAAATAAATAGTAGAAAAGACACAATAACATATATATAATATATAAAGTTAACATCGGAATTACTACTATGGGAAACTCTCTGAATCAAAATCTTATTTTCATATAAAATACGAGGTGTTACATCTACACCGAAGACAATTGCAATCCTATTACCTCTAGTGGAGCGTAGAGTAAGCAAGTATTTATGTCTGTTTCACTGATCATTTTCTAACTTACATAGCAATTTTATTGTATCCATTTCAAGTATCTTCTTGAATTTCTTCGTCTATTTAACATTCATTTACAAATATCACAGCTAATACACGATAATATTTATTTAACTAAATGACGTCAAAGTACCAATGATATCGTATTCACTATGACCGTTGGTAAAATTAGTGTAGGGTTTTTTCCTCTCATAAGTGTGTCTCAGACATTAACATTATATATTTAAAAGTGTGAAATGTGTATTCTATAACTTAGTTTAAAAGCAAAATTAAAGATAGCTAAATATAAAATATCAACTAAGCCGCAAAAAGAAGAATAAAATTAAACAAATTACAAAGTTTTACCCATCTCGTACTGACGTGATACAAAAATCTGGCACTTTGAAACGTTTCTCTTAAGAAAATATCACGTTTAAATAAAGTCTGCTTAGTTCAAGATTACCAAATGAGTAATTTTCAATATCCTATCGGAGATAATAAAATGTAACTTGGGATTAAATTGACTTGTTGTTGTTTCTAGCGAGAAGTCCTGTGTTTGCGGCGATGTTTGAACACGAAATGGAAGAGAGGAAACGTAACAGAGTCGACATCACGGACGTCGACCATGAAGTGTTGCGTGAAATGTTACGATTTATTTACACGGATCGAGCGCCCAATCTAGACAAAATGGCCGACGATTTACTTGCAGCAGCTGATAAGGTAATTGAAGGAAACATTTCTTACATACACTTCCTCTGCGTTTAATATAAATTTATTTAAGCTTATCAGCATATTAGCTGTTACTTGAATGTATACAAAAAGTCACTTGTTTATGGCAATATGCCGCCTTATATATTTGAAATATGGAAATAAAATACGTAGATATTTATAATTACACCTTCAAATCATGTAAAATAAATGCGCTCGTATAATTTTACATACGTTATCTTTGCCCTTGGCATTGAAATGTTAAAACGAATTATCATCACGATGTAATAATTTAAGGTGACTTTAACATCATTAAGTATAATTAAATGATTTATTATGATGAAATCGAGTCATTTCGGTCGTATACCTCGCTTCATGAGTTTCTAGCGCAAACCTAAAGGAAAATCTAGCCAGAAGACATTACAGTTATTCATTGATTAACACACAAGATGTGTTAACAGCTCCCTTAAGTTTGAAACCTAAGTATAATAAAAAGGGAAAAGTTTGGCATACTTTACATAGACATATTATGTCCATGCAAAGCTACTGTAGTGGCTGATTATAGTAATAATTGCTACCTGACTGAAAAATCTACGACTCGTAGTAATAACAAATTCCTTTTGGTTATATGTATCTCTTCTAACAAAACCGTTTCGTACGACTCACATAAGTGGTCCACATTTTACACGTGTTGCACCGGAGATTCTAATTTCGAATCCAGGAGGGGGAGGGGAATCGGTTGGGTTACAGAAAGCTGATGACCCACTAGAATAATTTACAATATTGAATGTTCCTTATTTCCCATTCCAGTACGCGTTGGACCGGCTAAAAGTGATGTGCGAGGAAGCCCTATGTCTGAGCCTTTCAGTAGAGACGGCCGCAGATACACTCATTCTAGCCGATTTGCACTCCGCTGACCAGCTGAAGGCGCAAACCATCGATTTTATTAACACGTCAGTCCCTTTTTTATAACCATTTTTTATATTATCTTGTATGTATATAATTATTTATTTATTTATCCATTTCAATCTTAAAACTAACTTGACAGGATATGATGTTGCGTTTATATATGCGTTTGTAAGCATCAATACAATGTATATGTATTATGTAACTTTATATCTTTGAACGTGGTTTTTATTCGCTCCAAAATGTTTAATAACATTTTATCTTCATTATATTTTGACATTGATCAAAATAAAGTGACTTAAGTTATGCAGTGTATCAAAGCTTGATCACTGGCTCTTAAACTAATGATCCCTTTCTAGTTGGTAATAAATGAAGTAATACAAATTATGGAGGCCATCAAATAGCACTTGTATGATAAGATAGTGTTTTATTACAAACAGGAAGGATTCGAAACGACAAATATTTGATGGATTGCGACTCGCGTATTATTTACAAGGTTATACTGATAAACGATATGAAATTGCTAAATTAAACTTGGCAATTATAAGTAAGGATTTCCAAGATAAAATATTAAGCCTTAGTCGAGGAATTTAACAATATTGTTAAAACCCTTAGGAGAGCATTACCCCCTTTTTAATTTATTTAATGGATAATTTCTTTTACGGCGATCAGCCGTATTTGCTTTCCAAACTTAATTCTCCAGAAGTCAAAACCACGATCTTTTACGCATCATGCTCTGGAAAAACGGGATATTTTTTAAAAACCATCCACTGATATTAGCTGCCTTGATGTGATGCGAAATATTTGTTTTAGTGTACCTTGGTCTGTTTCAGGAGTCACGCGACGGACGTGATGGACACAACCGGTTGGAAGAACATGATTTCATCTCATCCTCACCTCATAGCCGAGGCCTTCCGCGCGTTGGCGACTCAGCAACAGCAAATTCCGCCGATCGGGCCTCCGAGGAAACGGGTCAAACAGGCCTAGTGCCCACAAAACATCACCCGCCTTTATACCAAAGATACACCCGACGGCGCTATATTTGAATTCTACGCCGGCTAGACACGTCTGAATGGATTTTAACAACCATTCTAAGCTTAAATGAAAATCTGTAGATTAACCTCTTTTAAAAAATATTTAAAAATTATTACCATAGCAGCTAATCGCTCGCTGCTGTAAAATTAACTGTAAATTCATAAAGCGTTCGAATGCATTCGACGGTAAACGGACTTGTGTTCTCGGAACACCTATCATTGCCAATAGCACCTCATTGACTTGTCTTAATATGCTCAGCCCATTTTCTTGATTTATGTAAATATTGTATATTGATCAAGAAAATAAGCGAAATCTATACACAACTATATGTAGGGAAACAATTTAATATGTGTTAAATTTATAGTGAGGACTGTGGTTAGATTTTTACCTGAAAAGAGAAATACAATATTATTTTTTAAATATTAAAGTTTAAAATTTTTCACCCTCCGTTACAAAGTGACGTTTAATTTTTGCCTACTTTAATGATTCGAAGCTTGTATGAAAAAGTACCAACTTTATTTATCTAGCTGATCCGTTAGCTTTTGTCCGTATTTTTAAACGTCAAATAGTGGTTGCTCATTGTTCCGTGTTCTAAATATTTTTTAATAAAATATTTTTTTTAGATATAAAGATTACATAGGTATCTAAAAAAAAATATTTATTATTTATACTTAGACCATGTGTTACAAAAATACGGCGGTCAGATTATAAGATTAGCAAGATTGTATATATAGGTTATTTAACTGATGTTTAGAAAGCGAAACACCTTCAGGGAGGGCTAATTCGGCTTAGAAGTTTGCGAATGGTGAAAAGCTGTGAATAATTCACAGTTATTTGTCGTATTCGAGACGTGAGTTTGGCCGGTGTTGTGTCAGTGTGTTGTGAATCTGTGGATTCTTTATCTGATTGATCTCAAGACGATGTTTCATGTGTAAATTCGCGGCACGCCCCGCCATATGCATAAATGGATGCTGGACGCTTTTTGCGCGTTGTAGATTTTCGATGTAGGCATGGCGTTTTACTATTTTATGTATTTTTGTAAATTATTACTTGTATTCATATTTAAAAACAGTCTATGTCATTAAATTTAAATGATTTTAATATTGGGCTTGTATAGTATTTCAACACCTTAACCACGAAAATTGTATTCGATATAGAAGCGTTTTAAAGTAGCACTTTATCATACTGAAGTAGTGTGGTATGAATGCTGAATGCCATCGTTTTGTCCAACGTTCGGTTGAGGGTAGTTGTACAAAAGGATCGCAAGAGCTGGTAGAAGTTTTAGGCGCGTGATTTTAATAAGTCTATGAAATTGTTGGTGTTGTATATAGATGATCTATTATCCCACCATAAATAATATCTAAGTACTAAATCTTAAGTGAACGACAGACAACACCGTGTCTGAATTTGTTGGTGTTATTCCAATGACATATTGTGATTTTCATTTGTAAGTTTATAAATAGTATTTTAAAGATTATTTGTTTGAATTTGACTTTTAAATTTAATTGTATCAATAGATTTTCGTCGATTTCCTCGTTTCTTTGTATATCTTCCAAGTCATATTTATAGAATGCACTTCATTTATGCTCACTTTCGCTCATCTATGAAAGAACTATTTTTTAAAAATTTATCAGTCTTATTCCTGTTTGTATTAAGTGTCTGTTGCCTATTAACGGTAACTGAAGGGAGGTACCAATTATAAATAGGATTACAAGGCAATATGTAAGTAAAGTATTGTGGCCAATAAAATTTATAATACCATTTTATACCCACTACCCATAATAGCTGGCAGCTGTTAACATGTAATATGATAATTACAATACAATTGCCAGAAGTAATAACTGTGATTTTCGAAATTGTCAGTAAGTTGAAAATAAATGAAATGATGTAATATTATATTGGATTTTTATTTTACGTTTGACGTGTTACCGCACATATGCGACTTCTGCCTAGAATTACAATTAGAAGTGATCCATTCTGACGACGACCGACCGATAACGAGAATCATCAGCGACCTTGACTTATGTAGTAGTACTTATGTGTTGCGACGAAGACGTTACCAAATTAACCTGTCATATTTTCGCTAATGTGCATTTTAGTTGAGTAACATTTTTAAGAGGGTAACACATTTGCTAAGTTGTATATGTAGCCTCGTAAAATTCTCGTACAAATTGCATAACTATAATCTCGGCGGGCCGTTAAAAATTATTTCATCTCGACACTGGAGTGACTCCAGTGGAGTCCCCTGTTTGTTGTGATGAGATGTTTCAACTAGGGATGCATCGATATGCCTCTTTGCCGATACGATACCGATAGTCTTATAAAAATATCGTCGTTACCGATACCGATACAAACTCTTAGTGAATTAAAATTAAATTAAGGTAAAATATTATATGAAACACAAGTTTGGTTAAAGTTTTTAATTTCTGTCAAAAACTAAAAACAGTTACAGACTTTGAATGAGATTCAAGATTTAGCTATTAAAATTAAGAATTAAGTGTAATAATTAAAATAAAATCAAGCCCCTCTCGGACCGCTCGATGAGTGCACGCGTTTGGTGGATATACGTTAAATTAATAATTGAAACAATTAAATTCTATAATAATAAATCCGGCTGATAAAATAGGAGTGTATAACCGAGCAGGAGGTATTCGCTCATCACTGCGCCAAGTACCTCGCTACGCTGCGCTTCGTGGCTACAGCGTGTAAGACCCCGCCTACTTAGTTACGAGCGTCTGCCGTGTGCTACGAAACTTATATTAATACGATCTCCGCTGGAATACTGTTGCCCTGGTAGGTACTTCAAGCCATCTTAAATGTAGGCTGTGAGGTATATTTATTGCACATAAAGATTTTCTCAAAGGAAAAAATTATTAAGGAGAAATAAATGGTGGTAACCTAAAATAAGTTTTGTTGAGTGGCTTATATTTGAAAAAGTAAATAGTCCATTGAAATGTTACATTTTTTAGGCCTAACCTTGCGTTTTTTAGAGGACGCAATTTTATTTTTTTGATGTGTAGGGGGGGTCAGTGTAAAGCTAAAACCAAGTTTGTGGGGTCGCCACCCTTGTCCCACGGCCGCCATCTTGAAAATAGGGGTTGAAATGGTTTTTACGATATATCTCTTAAACTATTAATTAAATAAAATTTTTTTTAACATTTTCTATTGCAAATTAAATTCTCTACAACTTTGATTCAGTAACTTTTTGTCGTAGAACTATTAATAAAAAAGTTATAAGTGAAAATGTTCAGAAATTGGAGAAAAAAATTATATTTTTCGATATAACTTTTTTTTAAATCATTTTACGAAAAAATGATATCAAACCATTTTTGTAGATCGTTTTTTGAGGAACAACTTTTATTAACAACATTTTTTCATTAAGGCAATAGCTAAGGTTATACAGCGCTCCGAAGTAAGTACTATTTTTCAATACTCTTAACTATACATATATTATACGTGTGTACTAATAATGTATCATCAGTTATTGTGTTTTTTTTATTATTTATTTTGCTATAATTTTTTTAATTGTAAATTTTGCAATATTATTAATAATTAATTATTGACTCTTTTTCCCACCACCCACGAGGTAGAGTCTGGCGGCGCGTTTTTTTTTTACGTGGTATCCCCAATAGGCATAATCCACGGTGATTTTCGAAATTAGAACTACTCCGTCCTCAGTCTTTTCGATGGACCAGGCTGCGGCTCAGCATCTGATCGGCTTTCTGAATTAAATATCAGTGGGAGAACTGCAGAAGGAAGGGGTGTTAATGTCGGCGGTTCGTCATCAAAGTCATTTTCATTTATTAATTCTGAGAGTTCCATTATGTTGCTGCAAGTCTCTCCAGAACAATGGAAGCACACTGCAGAACATTTCAGCCCTGCTTTTCGACATCCACACATCGCTCCACAGTTGTTTCTATCTAAGGCTGTCAAGAGAATTATCATCTTTATTACCACCGTATAAAGAGATAAAAAAACGTTCACCAATTACAGTGAGCAAAGCAGGGTCAACTCTCTTGTTGAGAAACAAAGCCGTTCCACTAGAAAACTCTAAATGCTTTTCCAGGGTTTTCAAAAATTTCATTTTACCGATATTGTAAGGAGCTGAAGTTGTGTCACATCCGGAAAAAGCATGAAGAAACAGCAAGTTATCCGCAATGACATCGCCGTATATAAAACCTGACGCACAATATAATTGTTCTGCTGTTCGTCCTTTTGATGGTTTAAAAAAAAATACATTTGCTTGTTGTCTACCAAGTGCTGTAAGCAATATCAATATGTCAATATCTTCACCTACAATAGTAACGGCATTAAATAATGGAGATGCAGCAAGAGCAGTGCGAACGATAAGAGCGTTTGCATCTGATTCTGCTTGATCAACAGTGACAGCCATTTCCGACAATACAGTTTTAAGAAGTATAATAAAGTTAGATTTGTTCTTCTCATTACCAAGAAATTTCTCTTGTGATAATGTTGGTATGGTGTTCTTGTCAAATTTAACTTCTGTCGACTGATGTTTTTTCGTGCGGCGCAAACGCTCCCAAGACTTGGTTCCTGTGACATCAGGGTCGTCTGAGTAACCATCAAACACAATGCTTGCAGAGAGCCCGAAGTGTTCTTGTACATATTTGACATATTTAGTAGTTATATCATTGAACGATGAATTTCGAAATTATTTTAAAAATCAATAGTTGTAAAATCCTGTTATGGAGTGAAAAAGAGTCAGTAATTAATTATTAATAATATTGCAAAATTTACAATTAAAAAAATTATAGCAAAAAAAATAATAAAAAAACCACAATAACTGATGATACATTATTAGTGCACACGTATATTATAGGTATAGTTAAGAGTATTGAAAAATAGTACTTACTTCGGAGCGCTGTATAACCTTAGCTATTGCCTTAATGAAAAAATGTTGTTCATAAAAGTTGTTCCTCAAAAAACGATCTACAAAAATGGTTTGATATCATTTTTTCGTAAAATGATTTAAAAAAAAGTTATATCGAAAAATATAATTTTTTTCTCCAATTTCTGAACATTTTCACTTATAACTTTTTTATTAATAGTTCTACGACAAAAAGTTACTGAATCAAAGTTGTAGAGAATTTAATTTGCAATAGAAAATGTTAAAAAAAAAATTTATTTAATTAATAGTTTAAGAGATATATCGTAAAAACCATTTCAACCCCTATTTTCAAGATGGCGGCCGTGGGACAAGGGTGGCGACCCCACAAACTTGGTTTTAGCTTTACACTGACCCCCCCTACACATCAAAAAAATAAAATTGCGTCCTCTAAAAAACGCAACCCCAAATGTAACTTTTCAATGGACTAAAAGCGAAATTGGGAGAGTTAACCCTATTGGGAGAGTACTGAGAGAAATTAATTAGAAATACTAAAGACTGCTAGAATAGGGCTGTCATAATAGTCACGGTAAACACCCTATTGGATGCTTACCATAGGATAAGTTTAAACTACTGACGTGCCTAGGGAATTTACGATAGTGGCCAAAAAATCATATTTGGAATGAGAACGCCTACTAAACCAACAGCAAGAGCTAGCCCCGGGGAGCGTAGTAGTGCCGATGCCTTTGAAGGACGGCGGGCGTCTAGAGCAGTGTTTTTCAACCTTTTCCATTATCCGGGGGGTCACTAGAGGTCGAGAGAACTTTAGTAAAAAAACAATGAAGATTAAAAATATTGATTTATTAAGTAAGAGAATTTTAACAAAAGGATATATTCATAAACATTTGTATGTTAATACAAACAAATTAACAAAAATTTGATGTATGTAGTTGTAAAATAATGTGTTTTTATATACTTATATAATGAATATATTTTGTAACACTGTAACGAAGTAGCAAAGCGAAGGGTTGGGGGGTCGCGAAATATTTTTTCATACCAGGGGGGGTCGCATAATGGAAAAGGTTGAAAAACACTGCTCTAGACGCCCGCCGTCCTTCAAAGGCATCGGCACTACTACGCTCCCCGGGGCTAGCTCTTGCTGTTGGTTTAGTAGGCGTTCTCATTCCAAATATGATTTTTTGGCCACTATCGTAAATTCCCTAGGCACGTCAGTAGTTTAAACTTATCCTATGGTAAGCATCCAATAGGGTGTTTACCGTGACTATTATGACAGCCCTATTCTAGCAGTCTTTAGTATTTCTAATTAATTTCTCTCAGTACTCTCCCAATAGGGTTAACTCTCCCAATTTCGCTTTTAGTCCATTGAAAACAAATTTAAATCTTTAATAGAATTCATGTGTTATGGAGTTCAAATATAAGTACTGTGGATTTCAAATATAAGTTGTTATAATATCCAAAAGTTGCCAGCCACATGTGTTAATTTATATTGTATACTATTTACTTAAGATAAGAAAGCTTTTTGTGTCTTTATCACCAACTCTAAACGCATCATCTACATGGATTTCTAGCCATTAATTACAAATAACCTTTACATAATAATAAATATCTACATCCTAAGGTGCTACAAGTTGTTGACCGCCTCCTTGGTCTAGTGGTAAGCGCATAAGCGTTACAACCGAGAGGTCCTGGGTTTGATTCCCGGTGGAGAAAAAAAAACTCGGTCTGGCCCCTTGCCCCTAAAGAAAAAATCGATCAGTGAAACAGATGTGAAATGCATCTGCCCCATACTCCACTAGGGGACACGGGACTTCACTAAGGTGCTACAAACAATGTTGTACTAAATTATGCTTTAAATTGAAGGGACTTTGATTCAAGACATTACAACCATGACCATAATAAAAAAATCCAAGTATATTAAAATTTCTATAAATTTTAAACCATTTACTGATGCATACAAAAAACCACAATTATTGCAAGACATCCATGTTAAGGGCATTAATTACAAGATATATCCACTGCATATACATAGAGAGTAGGGGGAGAGTGATATAGAAGCTATCACTGAAAAGATCAGCAATATCATGTTATCACATACAATATTATGTTAAATGATGTGCTAATGATTTTTAAAAAGGGAATGATTTTATATTATAATATTTTAACTTACTTTTCTTTAATAAATTTTTAACTTGTCTTGGGGTTTCTTCCACTTTGTTTAATAAATGCTTATTTTTCTTGGGTGTTGTAACAGTGCTTTGTATGGGAGAATTAATGGCTTCTTGCACCTTATTTTGAAGGTTCAGTTTTGTATGACGACTTTTAAACTTAAAAATGTCTTGTCCTTCAACATCATCGTTGCCAAACAGAGCTGAAATTGTTTAAAAACAAATCATGCCTAATTTTAAATGTATACAAGAAAACCTTACATTTAACAGTTTCATTTACACAAAAGACCAAACAATGGATCCATTATGGAATCATCTCCCTCGAATAAACTTTACCTTTGGGCTTCTGAGTAGGATTTTCAAGATTAAATTCATCATCAGAGCTATCATTTTGGTATATTGTTGAAAATCGACGCTTTACTGGAGAAGTTTCATAATAATCATTATATTTTTTAGGTTTATTTCTTAGTCGAGCTGCCCTTCTTGGTGTCGCTGGAGAATTTATGTCTCCTTCTTTAACAAAATAATTGTTACATAGTTAAAAAATAAGTAAATAGTAAATTCAATAAATAACAAGTTATAACTTATATTAACTGTAACTGACAACAGCAATTATTATTATAACTGTAATTCTTTCATTTTAATCTTAGTAAACAAAAATAATAACTAACCGCCAATTTCAGCATCGAAGTTATTTTCCAAATGTCTAGACATTATACTCTTTTATCATACACTTATAAATGTAAGTTTTAAATATATATGGATTAGAAAATTATTCGAATAGAACAACTATTTTTCTTCAAATTAAGCAAAGAAAATGCTTTATTTATATACCCAGTACTCACAGAAAGTAGGTATGTTCACTATGTACTTTTGTAACCTTGTTGCCAACCCCAAAAAACTAAAAAACAACAACTCGCCAAAAAAGAAAACAGCACGTATAGTAAAAAAGGCAGTTTCATACTTTTGCTCATATAATTAAACAATAAACAATTTTCTTAGTTGATATGTTATTGGAATGATCCAAATGCACATTCGGTTCGGTAAGGATAACTGCAAAGCTTCTTAAATCTGAATTGAAGAAAATAAATAGAATAAAAATGTTTTTCCATTTTCTGGGAAAACAGTGTGTCGCAGCTTGATTTTGACGAAATTTTCGCCACCTCTTAGGTAAGTACACACCTTAGTACAGTCTCACCCACCGCCCGATCCCAAGGGTAAAATGTCTCAGCCAACCACCCAGCAGACCCCAATGAATCCAGCAGCTGGCCATTTTTAGCGATTTTTTACTGGCATTCTTACTGGTCTATACTCTAGACCAGTGTTTTTCAACCTGTGGGTCGCGACCACCTGGGGGGTCGCGAAGCTACTAACTACGAACATACCTACTTTCTGTGAGTACTGGGTATATAAATAAAGCATTTTCTTTGCTTAATTTGAAGAAAAATAGTTGTTCTATTCGAATAATTTTCTAATCCATATATATTTAAAACTTACATTTATAAGTGTATGATAAAAGAGTATAATGTCTAGACATTTGGAAAATAACTTCGATGCTGAAATTGGCGGTTAGTTATTATTTTTGTTTACTAAGATTAAAATGAAAGAATTACAGTTATAATAATAATTGCTGTTGTCAGTTACAGTTAATATAAGTTATAACTTGTTATTTATTGAATTTATTATTTACTTATTTTTTAACTATGTAACAATTATTTTGTTAAAGAAGGAGACATAAATTCTCCAGCGACACCAAGAAGGGCAGCTCGACTAAGAAATAAACCTAAAAAATATAATGATTATTATGAAACTTCTCCAGTAAAGCGTCGATTTTCAACAATATACCAAAATGATAGCTCTGATGATGAATTTAATCTTGAAAATCCTACTCAGAAGCCCAAAGGTAAAGTTTATTCGAGGGAGATGATTCCATAATGGATCCATTGTTTGGTCTTTTGTGTAAATGAAACTGTTAAATGTAAGGTTTTCTTGTATACATTTAAAATTAGGCATGATTTGTTTTTAAACAATTTCAGCTCTGTTTGGCAACGATGATGTTGAAGGACAAGACATTTTTAAGTTTAAAAGTCGTCATACAAAACTGAACCTTCAAAATAAGGTGCAAGAAGCCATTAATTCTCCCATACAAAGCACTGTTACAACACCCAAGAAAAATAAGCATTTATTAAACAAAGTGGAAGAAACCCCAAGACAAGTTAAAAATTTATTAAAGAAAAGTAAGTTAAAATATTATAATATAAAATCATTCCCTTTTTAAAAATCATTAGCACATCATTTAACATAATATTGTATGTGATAACATGATATTGCTGATCTTTTCCGTGATAGCTTCTATATCACTCTCCCCCTACTCTCTATGTATATGCAGTGGATATATCTTGTAATTAATGCCCTTAACATGGATGTCTTGCAATAATTGTGGTTTTTTGTATGCATCAGTAAATGGTTTAAAATTTATAGAAATTTTAATATACTTGGATTTTTTTATTATGGTCATGGTTGTAATGTCTTGAATCAAAGTCCCTTCAATTTAAAGCATAATTTAGTACAACATTGTTTGTAGCACCTTAGTGAAGTCCCGTGTCCCCTAGTGGAGTATGGGGCAGATGCATTTCACATCTGTTTCACTGATCGATTTTTTCTTTAGGGGCAAGGGGCCAGACCGAGTTTTTTTTTCTCCACCGGGAATCAAACCCAGGACCTCTCGGTTGTAACGCTTATGCGCTTACCACTAGACCAAGGAGGCGGTCAACAACTTGTAGCACCTTAGGATGTAGATATTTATTATTATGTAAAGGTTATTTGTAATTAATGGCTAGAAATCCATGTAGATGATGCGTTTAGAGTTGGTGATAAAGACACAAAAAGCTTTCTTATCTTAAGTAAATAGTATACAATATAAATTAACACATGGGGCTGGCAACTTTTGGATATTATAACAACTTATATTTGAAATCCACAGTACTTATATTTGAACTCCATAACACATGAATTCTATTAAAGATTTAAATTTGTTTCACTTTAAGGAATTATAAAGGAAGTAGAGAGTGAGAGTGGACACAGTGACTTCTCTGGGAGCAGCAGTGATTTTGTACCTGATAAAAGTGATGATGAGGTAAATTTTCTGTTTATCTTCTGTTTTAGTAACACTTGGAATTAGTATCCCAAGTCTTGGTATGACATGGTACCTAGAATTAAAACTAAGTAAATTTTATATATTTTATAATTATTATAATAAACATATTGTCTGCCAAAAAAGTATGATTTCTCTTAGGCCTGGTTAAAGAATTATTTTATATTAGATATATTTGCACATTTTTGGTTTCAAAAATAAAAAATATGACAACACTTACACAGTTTTACATAATTTCTGATTGGTCAGTAATTTATGAATGTTTTTACAAAAGACCTAAGAAAAAGATGCTTTTCATTCCATGATAATTGATATTAATCCAGTTTTAACTAACGCATTAGTGTATGCCCTGTAAAGTTCGTTGTAAGTTTGAAATAAATAATAAAAAAAAAAAATGCATTCAATTTTTTTTACATATGCATAGTTTTTAAATTTCAGTCATCATCAGAATCAAGTTCCGAAACTGAAACACCAGTAAAGGAAACTACTCACATCGCAAGAAGCAGATATAATAAAGTCAAACAAAAGGATTCTGAATATATTGTTACTCCAGATAACTATTTCATGATGAACTCAAGCAAAAAGGTATATTGAAATCTCGTCACCTTTAGTTAAGCAAATAGGTAATCAGATTTCTGTGTTGCCAAAATATGATTCTCTGAGATTTAACCCCAGGAGGCCGTTGAACAAAAAATGCATGAATGGAATATGGGAATAGAGTAAAATTTGTTTCCCATTGAAATTTACTTTTATAGAATAGAATGTAAAGCCTATGTCACATTGAAAGACTCCGAGGAAAATAATAGCAGTACAGTGGTGTTTGAGTGCTTTCTATACATTTATTTTAATTAAAGATATCCAAATTAGATAAAAATCAAAATTTATTGTAATAAAATCCTGGTTAAGTTAGGGTGTAATTTAAGGTGTCTTAAAGTGTCTTTGTTTAAATAAATACCGGTATACATAATTTTTATAAGCTAAATAGTGAAATTTATTAGATATTTAAAGCATAACATGTGCACTTGCATTTTCTGCACTTTTTTTAGATGACAAAAATCTTTGCATCTATATTTATATGAATGTGAAAAATTTTCTTTTCATAAAATTAAAATGTATAATTAAATATAATTATTGTGCACATATTTTATGACTTGGATAACAAAGGTTTTTTATTGTTTTATTTGCATTTTTCAGATCACGACATCAGACCATACATTAGCAAGATTAAAAAACATGAATCTCAATGAACACTTGAACGAGATAGATTTTCACATATCAAAGGAACACAAAGACCGTATATCAGACTTGGTACAAAGCTACGAAGAATTATTCGACAAATGGCTATATGCTTTTAGTGAAAATTTCAACGTAATCCTATACGGGATAGGATCAAAACGTTCAGTTTTACATAAATTTCAAATGGATAAACTGAAAGATGTACCATGTATTGTTATCAATGGTTTTTTTCCTAGTCTTACTATAAAAAGTGTCTTAGAGGCCATTGTAGTTGATTTATTGCGTAATTCAAATGTGCCCTCAAATTTAAGTGATGTTGTTAATTTAATTGATTATCAATTAAGAGATAGTGAGACTCATTTATTCTTAATAATACATAATATTGATGGCACAATGCTCAGAAATAGTAAAGCTCAGTCAACATTAGCCAACATTACTCAATTGAAGAATGTCCATACTATAGCAACAATTGATCATATTAATGCACCACTATGTAAGTATATTTAATTTATTAAGTTAAACATTTCCGAATGAAACTCCACGAAAACTTAGAAAGTACCATCCAAATCCGTTCAGTAGTCTGTAAGATGACCATGTAAAAATACAAAAATTCTTAATTATTATTTGAGTTTTTGTTAAAAAAAAAGCCGAGTTTAGTATCTTTACAATCATTGGACTGTTTTATTTTCTTATATTTACCTAATATAAAGAAAATGAAACCTTGATTTTTTTTAACCGTCATTTAAAAAAAATCGCCATCTAGTCTAGTAGTATCTACTTTAATTTTAAGTATTAAACGATTATTGCGTCTTCTTGTTACCATTAAAAAATATTTATTATACGTTGAAGAATTTTGAGTATATTGGTTTTTAAGTTCCAAATGTCTGAAGCAATTAAAATGATTTTAATTAAAAAGAAAATTGCTTTAGATTCGTTGTACCTACTTATTTGCATAACAATGTAATGTGAACCTTTATCACGTTAATAA
This sequence comes from Aporia crataegi, assembly GCA_912999735.1. Classification (NCBI taxonomy): domain Eukaryota; kingdom Metazoa; phylum Arthropoda; class Insecta; order Lepidoptera; family Pieridae; genus Aporia; species Aporia crataegi. The sequence goes on from OU538742.1 coordinate 4,760,361, forward strand.
ACAAACTGTATTTTGCATCATAATTTTTATAAATCAACTTCATTTTATAAAATGTTATATAAAAAAATATGTTTTATATTTTGGCTTTCAAATTCGACTAGAAATAAAGTCAAATCTCGACTGAAGTTGCGCCATCAAAATTGGTTCACCTGTTTAATATTACAGTTTTACATACATTAAAATGTAGCAGACTCACATTCATATTTGTTTATTATTTATTTACAGTATGGGACCATTCAAAGCTGAGTAAATACAAGTTCAAATGGTGGGACGTAACAACTTTCCTCCCTTACTCAGAGGAAATATCGTTTGAGTCTTCTTTCATAACACATAGAAGTGGAGCTTTACAATTGTCATCATTAAAAAGCGTTTATCAATCTCTTACAACTAATGCAAGAGGAATTTTTAATATTATCATTCAACATCAACTCTTAAATCAAAAACAAAATTATCAAGGTCAGTTGCAACTTACATTAAGTTTTTGAAGGGATAAGTTCAGTCCCCATTAATTCTGCTGTTTCAGAAATTTTTATAAATACATACTTAGTAAACATTATTTTCGTTTCAAGAAGGCTAATCACCTGCTGCAATTTATAAAATTAACCAGTAGCTAAGTTACATGATGTTTTCAGTGAATTTATGTAATCCAGTTCCAGTTAAAGTAATGTATAAGACAATTAAACAAGTATTAAGTTTCTTTTAATTTTTGTAGTGTTCTAACATTTTGTTAGAACCGATTTTGATGAGTTTCGGTAATTATAATTGTGATCTTGGCAAAACGCTACTTTTTCACGCAGACAAAACTCGCGGGTATTAGCACTCATATTATTACGCAATATTAGATTATAAATACCATTTAAAATATTGACCTAATTTTTCTTCCATTGTTTTAGGTTTACCAATTAAGGATCTTTATTCAAAGTCTCGAGAGCAGTTCCTAGTTAGTTCTGAACTCGCACTTAGAACTCAGCTCACCGAATTTATAGATCATAAATTGGTGAAGATCAAGAGAACTCTAGATGGCAGTGAAAATCTTGTAATACCAATAGAAGGAATTCTTTTACAACAGTTTTTGGAAGAGAATACATGATGTATTCATGATACATGTAGGAGTTGTTATTTTCTCATCAGCAAATATCTAGAATACCTAAGGATTTCTTAAGATAAGTATTCCAGGAACCAAGATTGTAAACTAAGTATTGTAAGTCCTGTTTATAATTTCATAAATAAAATAAGTAATATTGTTTTCACCTTTTATTTTACAATCCCAGAAATAAAGTCTTAATAGGATTATATAATATATATCAACAGGCCAAGTTGTAAATTACTTAAACTTAATGACTTACATAATACAATAAAATTATTAACTAAAATTCTCTTCAACACTTCTGGCATGATGACGCATCAACCGAACATTTATAAATTATCATTGATATTAATACTTAAGTGCATAAAATCGCTCTTTTAATATTTAAAAAATAGTGTAGAAAAATATTCTCTGAACTCATCAGATGATCGACAATTTGGTCTAAATATTTGATTTATTTACTACGCCCGTTTGGTTTTCTATATTAAACTGATGAGCATCCGTTATCATTAGTGAGATTACTGGCAAAACCCAATCTGATCATGTTTTTGAATTTCTGCCTTTTGGGTTTTGCATGTATTTCGCCTTCATATTTGTACATATATCTATTTTTATATTAAAAATGTAAAAAATTGATTATTCTTGCCAATGGGTTAATTTAATTGACAAATACTTTTGTTGTGAATGACAGGTTTTCAATTTTATTTATAATATTATCAATCTTTAGAGACATTTAATATGTAATTTTCTATAGAAGAGTTGATATATTTTTAAAGTAGTAACTTTTTTGACAAATATCTAAGGACACATTTAGGCGGAATGCCCCACATCGGTATTTAGTAACAAAATGAATAAGGGCGCTATAAATTTTACATTTATATACTCAAGTATTTCTTCACTTAATCATTAGTTATCATAACATTTAAATTGTAGATTGAAGAATTTCGAGCTATCATTCCAAAATGCACATCCATTCAATTAAACTAAAATTAAGCATGTCAATAATAAAAAATATAATAAACAATTTAATTGGAACATTAACTTTTCGGACAACAAACACTAAAGGGATACAACAGCCGTAATGATAAAATTATTCCCTCAAACTGGCACATAGTAACTTCGGTAACATAACGCTTAGTGAGCCTCTGGAATGACCAATCTCACAAATGACAACTCTGTATCGCGACTTTCCTTTCTATCCGAACACGGTCGATGTATATTGTCTAGATCAGTTAGAACCAAGTTCAAGCCTAATCTAATGATACGACTCCCCTTAAATCCCAAGTACACAAAGATTTGATACATTACCCAAATACAAGATTAATCAAATGAAAGCATCTCAAAAAAATTCTGTCTTTATTATTAAAATCAGCTATATTTAGTTGCTACATTTGAATACTACTATTTCGGGCATATGCCAGTTTAATGCAATTTGAAGGATAGAATAGGTTCAAGGCTTTTAAAAGACAGTTTCTAAACCTTATACGTAATTTATTTTTTATTGTGATGTAGTTATTTTAACATACAACATACATGTATGAGTAAGAATTTTTCCAACTCAATTATTCAGCTATTTGTGCAAATTTGACTGACATACCAGAAATTGAATTACAATTTAAGGACCGCCAAAAGTGCTTGAACGCATATTAATGCATTTGTGCACTCAAAAATAAAACTAAAAACACAATTTAATCGTAATTTTATAATAACATTGAGATAAACATAAGGTGATATTACAAAAAGTTGTACTTTGTGGGATGAAGGTATGGACATACACAAAAATACATTGCTATCGTCCGCGGTCGGTTAGTCAGTTTATTGTCCGATGTATCGGAGCTCTGTACACTTACGAACTAGTAAGATGACTCCGCGTAAGGCAACGATCAATTCTCATCTTCATCTTCGTGTTTTCGTTTTTTGCCCCGAGTGCTTTCCTCGGGCTCGCCGTGAGAGTTCTCTTTGCCGGCTGTCGAAATACCAATTAATTAAAAGTAGGCTCTAATTCATAGAACATACGACTTTGAGGAAATTCTATTAATAACTAAAAATACAAATAAAATTCTAATTTTTGTATCTTTATAAAATTTATGTATTTTAAGCAATTTAACAAATTACCATTAAAAATTCCAGTTCATCTAATGACTTGCCCATTTACTCAAAATACACAACCACTCACCAACGACCCAATCAGCGACCATAAAAATTTCCAAAAGCTGACTTTTATATTTAACAGATCTCATTGGAGATTAAAAGGTATAATAATATCTTTGATGCGCGGTCATACGGGCTTAAGTCAAAATTTTGAATTTTTCAGGAGAGCAAAGTTCAAAACATTATGTAAAATCTAAATATTGATATTATTTGTAATTGTTATTTTATAAAACATATTGTTTTATAAAAATAATAATTAGTAGTAATTCTATCTGAAGCATACATTTATTTCTTGTCTGATCATTCCTGATAATATCCAAATGCTCAAATAGTGACTTAAGCCCTTATGACCGCGCATCAAAGATATAACATAAGTTTATATTCGCTAAGGATTAGGTCCGGCGACTTCTGAATCAAAATGCCACTCGAAAAATATGTATATATTATGTGCCGAATAATAAGGATACGATTTTTTCAGTCTTACATCCCACTTAAGGAGTTAATCGAAATAGAAATAGGAGAATCAAATTCCAGTGAAACAGACAAAGGAAGCGTCATGCTCTACATCTCACTAGTAATTAGGGGATTTAAGTTATACCTTGTGCTTTGGAGTTGGATTTATCTGCATCGTTTTCTCCTTCTCCATCTTCATCATCATCTTCTTCTTCCTCTTCCTCCTCCGCACTGCCTTCGTAGAGAGAACCCTCTGAACTCTCTTCTTCTGAAATGTATTTTTTTTAAAGATAATAGTACTTATAAATACCCATTAGAATTCATATGCCAATTCATATGTAAATAAAAAATGTATAATTTTTGTAATAAACAATTGAAGAATCACTAGATTTGCAACATTACAGCAGCGACAATAATATTACCTAATTTAGTATTGTAGACAGCACTAAGTGACAGATCATCATCTTCTTCATCATCAACATCTGAATCTGTAACAAACAAATATTTCATTTTAGTATTTATTACAAGTACAATTTTTATCACAGCTTAAGAATGTTTCATTTTGATGAAATTTGGTATAATATGGTTTAATCACAATATGTTACTAAAAAATCAGAGATATGATGATGAAAAGAATTCAGAAACTGAGATATGAAATCCTTAATACATTTTCATATAAATTTTCAGGTAGTCTAAACAGTGTCAAAGAGTTTTTTTATACAACTTTTCCTATTGTAAAACTCGACAACAACTCTTTCATTTCTAGCCTCCACCAAATTAATTAAATTTATCATACAGCCTAATTATTTAGAGCCTAAATAATTTATTGAAGTAGGTGAAAAGACCTTTTAGGCCTTACATCATTAAAATGTCATATTGACATGAAAAGCAAACAAAAAGTAAGTTGATATGATAGAAGCTTTCGTATATAATGAGTAAAGTAGAAAAATTTGAATAAGGCCTATGATACCTTTTAATACACCAAATATTGGAAAGTTTGCTAAAAGATGACATAGCAGCAGGACGTATATTTGTTTACTAATAATAGCATCGTTTTAATGAAGATCAAGTGGCGATGTTACGATGCTTACTTTTTAAAATATATCCCATATGGAACAAAAGACCATAAACTGTATATAGTGAGACAAGGAAAGACGCAGTCATTTCTGGCGTTTTCTCTGAATAATCATCATCTATTATGAGTGGATCCAGATCAATGCCGAGATCTGCAATATAGCATACATTACAAACTATAACTGTTGAATCTTCACATAATTTTGTGATTTATGTAATGAATGGCCCATTCTATGCAGGAATCTCATGAGAATTGAATCCACTTTTTATAATATGATATAAAATCTCTTGAAATAGAGATTTTAAACTTTTACTGAAGTCTAGTAGTAAATTATGATTTGTGTTTCCATCTGATTCTGACTAGACAACTGTTTCCAAAAATTACATAAATTTTTTTTAGCATATACATTGTGCTTTTAACTAGATGACATACCTTCCTCTTCGCTGTCATTATTTCCATTCATTTCATCTTCCTCTTCTCCACTGCTGTCTTCTGCCTCTCTGTCTTGCTTGTCAAATCTGAAATTATTTAATAATAATACTAAAGAAACATATTAATACTCATGTTTATAGTTAAATAATTTCTGAAATCAGTAAAATTTCAAAGTTTGAAACTTATATTAACAAATTTCAAGAGTCTGTCCCAGTTTTTATAGGGAATATATTACATAGCATGATAATGGTTATTCCAAGTATATGTTGTGTTAAAAATTAAACTTACCCATCTAAATATTTCAGGGATGGATGCAATGCAAACACTCGGTTCCTGTAATCTTCAATATTAGTAACTTCATTATTGAATAGATCAAGATTCTTTAAATTTTCAAACTCTTCAAGAGGTTTCAGTGTTTCTATGTTGGCGATTTTATTCCCAGAAAGGTTGAGATGAGTGAGTTTTTTGCAACCATTGAGAAAGTTTAGGCCATTGGATATTCTGTTGTCAGATAGCTCTAGCTTCCTGAGTTTAGGCAGTGTAGGGAAGCCTTTCAGGCTTGTAAGACCAGCATTGTTGAGACTTAGGATCTCAAGGTTAATATATTCATCTGTAAGTCCCACAATTGTTGTGCTCCTGCAGTTGTCCAAGTTTAACTCTTTAATCTGTAAATATATTTAAATGTGTGATTAATGTATTTTTCAATGAAACATATTAACCAATTCGAATAATTATTTTATTAGATTTATAAATTTGGCCCAATTTTGATTTTTTTTTTAATTTGAAAGATGATTTGATCGAGATGAAAGGAACTACAATTAATGAAAATAGGTAGGTACCTACATCCTTTCATTAGATATTCTTATTTATAGTTATAATTTTAGGGGATATTAGAATTTTCTTCAATCTTACTTATTTTAAAATAAAGCACAAGCAAAGTACATAACTATAATATATTAATGTTGCAGCTTAAATAAAAAAACATTAAAATAGGTCTATTCATTTAAGAGCTATAATGCCATAGCCAGACACACAGACCCACGGTTACGTCAAACTTATAACACTCCTCTTTATAGTAAAATATTTAATATATAAATTATTATCTGGTCTGAACATAGCCGCTTTACATAGCCTACAGAACCATTATAGAGATAACAGTGGGATGAAAGGAATTTGTACCTAATTTGCGAAACGCGATTAAATCAAGTTAGTAGGTAGGTACCTACTTTGCGGATATTTTCATAGCGACCTTTAAAATAGGCCAGAGTTGTATCTACCTAAATGTATATTTGTATATAAATAATCTATAATAATCACTATCTATTCTAGTGTCTGTGATTACCTACAATCATATAAAAATATACCTCATATTTTACCTACTTAATACATTCAACTCGGTTGTGTATAAATCATATAGGTACCTAAAATTAGAACCGTATATCAAAAATATGAAATGCAAGTAGACTTTAAAAATAACGGAAAAATTAAAGCAAACATTGGGTAAAGTCAAACTTTAATAGTGGATTAGACTCAAAAAATAAGTATTGTTACTGGCTTGTAAGAAAAATCAACAGCAGTTCGCTAGACGTCAATATGGTGCAAGTTGTCAGGCATTTATTTCTGTCGCAGTTTTAAAAATACGAAAAATAAGTGAATGAAATCAGAAAATCAATGAAATAACATAAAACATATGTGTTTTGGTTGAAAAATTTTACAAAAGTAAACAAATTCGTGTTTTAGATACAGTTCAAATAGGTATCGTAAATTTTTCAACTTGCAATGGCGGATGACATGAATCGTCGCGACGCAATAAATATGGCCGCTGTTTTGGTAAGGCGTGCGACATAAGAATTGAACTATGTAAATATCTGCACGTATACAACCGAATACTTAATAAATTCTTAATAAATATAAATATGATAACTTATTAACTTCAAAAACAATATTTTTAATAATAATATGCTAATGGGATATATTTAAGTGAAAGGGCGCGAAATTATGTCGAATGACGACGAACGATTCGGAACTCGCAATTTATGGGGCTAGATATAAAAATTTCACTGCGTTTCAAAATTGTTCAAAATTTTATATAAGATATACACGCGTCGTTATGTACCTTTACGTTGAAATTTGCTAAAAATGTCTCAAAACTTGATATGAATATTATGGGATGTCAAACCAACTTTCAATTTTTAATTAGCTAGGTATTAAGTATATTATGATTTTTATAATGTATAGTGTAACCAAACACCTAACCAAGCAAAGATGGTAGTTTTAATAAATTTTTCTATATTCAGAAACAGACATTTAAATTCACATTTGAATACTTACAGTGTTTTTATCACTTAACCTCAAATATGTCATCGAAACAACGCAGAAGAAATGATTAACGCTGCTTATATCTATATCAATATAAAGAATGAAATTTAAGGTCAAATTAGGGATTAACATAAAATTATTGTAATAATTTTCTGCTAAATTGTAACGTGGATATGAGAGGACGTAACACAGCAACACGGCTCGCTATAAACAAGAACGCCACATCTTAGATGTGAAACTAAAGCGAATCAAATATTATTGCATGAAATTAAAATTAATAATACACCTAATTGTTGGGGATAATGAATTTAAGATATACTTGATCAAGGAAATGTGTATCGACAAAACATTCCAATAAAAAGATGCATAGATTTCATTTACCTGCGACGGATTCCTTCCGCGTAATTCGAGAGCGATTCTTTTCTCCATCTTCTTGGTTTATCAAAGTTTACACTACAAACACTATTTTAACTTACTATGTGCACAAGAACAAATTTCCGAAGCTTGCTTGGGTTTCAAAACAGAAGGGACCTAAAGATACACATTACATTCGAATGACGTTAAATCGCAAGCGCCTCCTAGCGGCAACTTTTGTGTACCGGATGGCGTTCATTGGTTTACTTAATTTAGAAATTCTTTTAGTGATGTTTTAGAAAACTCTAATATTAAATGACTATTCTTAAATATTTATTTTGCTTCTTTTCAGATATTTAGTGGTGCTATTTAGTGAGCACTTTTGTGTATTACATATGAAAAAGGACTAAGTTTTGATTCAGATAATGTAATGTTGGCAGCATTGAAAATGTATTTATGTTGATAGTACCGTAAAGGCGGGCTTTTCAAAATATTACTAGAAATTGGTCACATCACATTTAAACTTTTAAAGAAATTTTATTTATTAACTTAATTAGGTAGTCTATTAGATTTAAACGTTAATAAAGGAGTTTATACGAAACATGTTTTATTTTCGAACCTTTTCTATGTTTTATTATTATTGTTTCAGTTAAGATAATTGTGTAAAATAAATTAAGTTAAAAATAAATTAATTGCAATCTATTTTAATTAAGTAATAAAACTGTCATGATTTCCTTTTGTTTAAAGAAATTTATACATATTATATTCTATAGTTATAGTAGCTATAGTGGTACAGTTTTTAATTCTTTAAATTTTACACTACTTAATAATTTGGACGTAGGTACATTCTGCACACGTTAAATTTGTCTTTAAAGCCTTATGTTTAACTTGTAACAATTCTGGTTGAGCTTTCTTAAAAAATAAAAACCACCAAATAGCGAATGATAATTACGCCTTTACTAGCTCCTTAATTTTTCATTTAATATAATTCAATCAACATTTTATGGTCATACAGATTAGTCGTTTATTAATTTTATTATTGTCATTTCTGTTTATTATTTATACTCACAAGGAGCGCAGTTATATAATTGTAAGCAACATCATAGAGTAAATAAACTATGACTTATAATCTATATTCTATTCAGTTCTGTTTTACGATTATAGTTGTATGGCTTGTAGGTACATAATGGCGTTATTAGGCCAATTACTCATATATCTTATTTTGAAGTATTATTTAGTAATCTAATACTGTTTTTCATTGTATATTGTATAATATAATATTGTATACTAAATCCGCTGCGGGTTGCCCAAAACAGCTGTCAAAATTATCATTTGGTATTATTTGCAATATTTTTTTATAGATTTTCATCAATATTTACCTTTCAATGATTTTACGTAAAACAATATTTTGTCTCGCTTGTAATTTACTGTGCCTCGGAATAATTTTTTATTTATTATTATTATATATTGAAAAACAGTTACAAAAAACTACATTGTTGACTGAAATTTCTGTATCGGCGAATAAATTCATTTTATTTAAACAAAAAGAAACTCAGCCTTTGGATACTCAAACTTTGCAAAGATTAATTAAGACACATAATGAGGCAGAAAGGATTCATAACAAAATAGAGTTTGGGCCTGTTTTGAGTGATACTAATGTGATTGTTGTATTTGTCTTCAAAATTTCAGAACATTTAAAATATCTAATCGCTTCTTTGCGTGATGTTAAAGGAATTGAAGACGTCTTAGTTATATTTTCTCATGCCTATTATGATATAAACATAAACAAACTCATCGAAAAAATTGATTTCTGTCGTGTATTGCAAATATTTTATCCTTATTCGATTCAACTTTATCCAAACGTTTATCCTGGAAGAGACAAATATATATCCAACATCAGCGCTCACCGTGCTTGCTTAGGTTCTTGTATTGAGAGAAACCCAGAAAATGCTGAAAAAAAGCATCATTGGTGGTGGACGGCTAATAAAGTATTCGAAAACCTATCGTCCATCGATATGAATAACGACAATTATGTATTTTTTTTGGATGAAACCCAATACTTGCTTGAAGACTTTCTGTACATGGTTATTTATATGAAAAAAGCTGCTAAATCTTTGCCTCAGTGCGATATGATCTCATTAGGGATAGATGGTTCTAACTTTGTCGTTAACGATTCTTACCGTTTAGAATTAACTACATGGAACCCAAAACATCACTCGGATGTTTTAGGCTTTGGTTTGGGTACTTGGAATATCATTGTCTCACATTTCGATTTATTCTGTTCAATAGATGATTACTCATGGTCCAGATCCATACAGTACATTTCATTGAATCGACTCGAAGGTAACAGATTTAAAGTGATTTCAAGCAAAGTACCGAGATCTTTTGCAACGAATTGTGGATCTCGCAGTGTGACAAATTGTGGAGTATTTGAAGGGATTTATAAAGCTTTAAGTATTCAAAAGCAAGAGAGGAGTAATTTGTTTCCCCCGTTCTTGGAAATTTACACTGTTATTGAATTGGTCGACGATGATTTTATGAACTTTGATGCTACTGAAAACAATGGTGGATGGGACGATATTCGTGATAGGGAATTATGTAGTAATATGACTTCGTCTAAAGTAAAAAAGTTACTTTTAGATATGAAAACACAGTTTTCGTAACAGTTTTAGGATTTTTTTTTTGTTATTTTTTTGTCACTATTTTCAATTAAAATTGTATTGATTGACAATCTTGTTTGAAAAAAATGAAGGTAGCGATTCAGTTACTTGAGAACTTCTGAACTGGTTTGAAAAAACAAATTATTTTCAGAAAAAATGTTTCATCCACTGTCAAAATATCTCGTAGAACTGCAACTACTTCGTATGGTCTAATGTTAGTAAGATACCCCCTCGTGACAAAAGCTATATATATTAGCTATATATTTATAAAATTTTACACAAACAGTCAACAATTCCTAACTGAAACTGAAGACATCAAAAATAATTTTAGGCTTGGTCAATTAATATGGGAGGTTAAAGTATTGCCCCAATTATTGAGACAAAGCACGTTGGTTTAGTAGGCGCTGAGAGAGCTTTAGCGTAGGAGCGGTTTGATTGGAGAAGGTGAGGGGGGCAAAGAGGCTTCCACGCGTAGTGGCGCGCGCAGCCTCGGCCCGGCCACGAGCAACAGTCTGCTCGTGTGAGCCATCGCTCGCGACTCGGCCTGAAACACGCAAAAATGACCAACGGTAAGCTTTCATATTCAATTAACGCGATGTATAAACATTTAAATATTTTTATTTTATTTACGTTATGTTCTGAACGTAAATATTATGCGATGCTCTTACACTTTATATCGAGGCATCAATTTTTTCCTTTTTTAAAACACAAAGTATCCTTTGTTCGCTTTTATTAAGATTATTTATTAATCAACTTATTTTAACATTCAAAATTAATTTAATAACAATTTTGTGGTTTTAGTGCATGTTTTTAAATATAGTTACAGAAATTGAGTGAATTAAAATGATTTAAAGCCTAAAAAGAATTTAAATGAAATTACTATTGATTCAAAATATTTATCGATAATAAATTAAAATATGTATCAACCTTATATAAAACTTCTCTACTTTTTCTGTCTAGCAACTAACATAGGCTATATTTTGCAAACCAACGACTACATTGAAAATATATATGTATAACAAACGGTAAATTTACATTAAAGTAAATGTGTGTTCATAATCGAAAGAAATACTTTTAGATGTCATAAATATACTGTTTATTTGAAACCAGTGGAGCCTGCGAACTTCGTACCCATCGCTTCAGAGTTCCGAATAGGACGTGTCACCTAAAATTTCATTCCATAGAAAATGTATGAGGAAGCGAGTTTTATTTAAAAACACTATTTCGTGAATTTTTCTATATTTTTAATAGTTCTACTATTCTCGGATTAGACGAATCCAACAAATTAGAAATTATTAAAGTCCAGCCGTTCTTGTGTTAGAAATGGTGTAAATAACCCGACTTTATTTTATATAGGTATATACCTAAATACACTATTTATATCGTTTCTATAACAATCATAGATAATGTATTAAAATTATTATTTGAATAACCAAAAATAAGTAATAATAATAAAAAGCCATATTTTAATTCCAAAGATAACAAACAAGTAACATAATAAATTTAATTATAAAATATCCCTAACTTCGGCCTGCCTTTTGGCATAGGCCTCCTCTATCGGTTTCCATTGCTTCCTGTCACGAGTAACCTTTCTCCAGTGAGAACCTGCTGTCAATTTGATGTCGTCGCCCAGCGTGTGACCTGTCTACCACGGCTCCTGGTGCCATCTCTTGGGTACCATTCGGTAATAGTTTTTCTCAATTTCCCTTTGGTATCTCGCATCATATTCCCAGTGAAACGCCGCTTCGGTTGATCAATTTTAATCAAAATAATCAAATCAAAAATGAATATCATTTACTACATTTCAAAGGCAACGTAAAAGACAATTTAAAAATTAGGTACAGTGTGCATTAATATATAAGCTATTCTAATTTGTACTCGAGGGGTTAAATATTTCTCCCCAGTAAATAACATTTTATATCTCATAAAAATTCGTATTATGATTTCATTTTATGAACTACAGATTGCTAGTCATTAAGTTTCGTATTACTCACATATTAAATGCATGATATTATGTCTAATGTTTTCTAAGGCCCAAGAAAGTGATTTATATTAAAGATATCAAACTTGATGAATAAAAATAAGTTTGGTAACTCGGGACTTGAAACTGCAGCCTTATTTTAGTACAGAATTAGATATCGCTTTGTTTTATTGATTTTTCCATTATTTGTTTATTTATAAGTAATCCTAGAGCTTTATAACAAATGTAAATCGGACAAATAACAAACACACACATAAAAAATTGAATAAAATAATATTTAAATATCACAAGTATTTGACGAAAATTAAATGTAAAGAAATACAATGTGTCGATGTATTTCATCTTGTGCCTTAACTTCTTTTTCGATTTTGAAACCAAAGACTTCATTGCAACAGGTAGGTAGGTATTCAGGTACATATACCTATATATTATATACGGTGAATCCAAAGTTCTGTTTACTAAATTTTATGTACATTAGATAAACTAGTGTTAGGTAATAGAAAGAAAACCTTTTCAAGAAAATTGGTCCCGTTATCAAGCTGAATTACCGCATAGCGCCCTAATTAGCCACTTCACAGCAGAAGCTTTGGATGTTATTAATTAAACGGGTTCAATTAAATTTAAGATCAAAACTTAATTATGTGCGAACAGTCCTTTCTTAAGGCACTTGTTTATACACGGTATTATATGATGTATAATATGATATAATACAAATTAAATCGGTAAACCTAAATTTTATTAAGTACATACAAGGTTGCCTGGAAGAAGTCGCTTGTTAGTAATAAGGCCGCTTAATGCAATCCTAATTATTATTATTTTTTGTTTTTTTGCCGTATTGTTATCATTCTTGTGCGATGTTAATAAATAAATGATACACACCTATAGTCATATAATGTACTCAAGTTGTATTTAAAAGAGATTTCGATGCGCTTAGTTGAGACCACAGGAAACCTGAATGCTGGCTCATATTTCGGCCAACGCCTTAGTATAACGATACAACGCGGTAAAATAGCCAGTATTTTGGGTACGCACCCCAACGGCTTTGATGAGCCTTTTGTATTTTTGTAAATATATTGAAGTACATTATACTAAAGAAATTCTGTTAAAATAAATTAAAAAAAAAACAATTCATTTTAATATTAGATAAATTCCTTAATAAATTTAAATTAATATAGAAAAATACATAATATGAAAGACTATATTGATATTTTTCTAGATAATATGTTTAATAAAAAGAAAATGTATAATAATAATCAATAAACACTTTATAAATTATATTGCTATATAATAAATTATTATTATGTAGTCTCCGAGGCATGGAGATGTTGCCGGTACCAATCATGATTCTCGCCACATAAGTGTTTAATTTCTGTCATCAATAAATGTTGTTAGAAAAATAAGAAGTGTAGCTAATAACAAGAAATAAAATTTGAAATTATATTTCTGTCGGATATTCTGAAAAAGGTTCGCTATGGTCTAAATTGGTATTCACTTAATATTCTTTTTTTGCAAAAGCTCGCTTTCGGATGAGATTTGGATCCATTCTGTACTAAATATTTTAGTAGATTCAGCTATATGAATAACTCCCAAAAATCTCGTCTTCACTAAGGTGAATATGTATGAATTTTATTACGTAACATGGAATCTTATTGCTTATACGATGTAAGTACTTGAGCTAGTAAATAATGATGCCTACTTGAAAACATCTATTAATAGAAGAATTGTTTATGTTCTTTATTTTACAATAATACAAAATATATTATTAACATGTTTTGTTAAGTTTTCGCTTGGTAAATTAGTTTTGGTTAACATAAAAATTAAATTTTTCTGAACACTCACAGTTATAGTTATAAGTTCACAGATTTTTATCGTTTTAAGTAAATTGTATTAATAACAAATATGCATCTAAATTGTCCGTAATGAAAAATATTATTATTTAATACTACGGCCTACAATAAGTGCCTTTACACAAGTACCTTGTTATTTACCTTATTGGAGCTTTCATCGAAATCGTAGCATAAATTTTAAGATATATCTCATGTTGTGTTATAATATAAACCAACACAATATATTGTAAAACTCTTCTTATTTCTCTTAATCTCTTCTTAATTCTTATTTTATTCAGAAAATCTCTGAGAGTCTTAGGAAAATTCGGTATACCCTTTCAAATCCCTAAAAAAGATCAAACAGAATGGGGTAATTAGAAATTTAAACGCACTTAGTATTAATCTTTCTCAAATTAAAAAGATTATCATGTAATTAAAAAGTTACACATGATAGTCCTTTACAACATACTATTCTAACGAATAACGCGAAACTGGGGCGGGCCGCTACTAGTAGATAAATATAAGAGTTTCAGTCATGATTGTTCCAATTTATTGTGTCATAATATTCCACATTTTTAGTACCTACTAAATACAAACAATGCGATGTCAACTCAAGCCATTTCAGCTACTTTAATCTTAACAATCAACGTATTATTTTTAAAACCTGTGTTCACCAATGTTTCAATGTTTTGTTATTTTTTGTTTACTCGAAGATTCAAGAGCAACTTTTTGAAATTGAACTACAAATAATAAAACGCGAACGTTTGTACTCTGTTACAGAATAATAGTTATGATTTGTAGTTAATTAAATAACAACGCGTGTTTGGAAATACACATGTAGGTATTTGTTTAAGCCTGTGGTAAAATAACTACTTTTTCATTAATACAATGGTGTCTTTATATCTTTTATGGCACAATTGTATGCCATAAATTACCTTACCTATGATAACCTTAACCTTAACCTTTACCTATGATAGTTACACCTCACCTATAAAAGTTGTTCAACTTTACGAGGAAGTATTGATTATACTTAAATAATGTTTTATGTACCTAAAGTGAATATGACACCATTGTGAAAGACACAGTATAAATACATCTCTAAAATATCTGTGGATATGATAAATTCTTATTTGAATTTGGAATATCATCGCGCTTCAGAGCAAAGCTTCGTACATCGTGAGTTCGGGCGGCGGCGCTTCCGGCGAATGTGGTCTAGTTTCAAGTTTCCTCTCGGGAATCCAACCACATTGTCCTTCGCTCACTATTACCGCTGTCAATAATCTTGCTTCGAGATGAGCATTCGTGATCGGTATATTAATGATGCACCACTTGTCATTACCTAGATTGGGAACTCGCTTTCTTTCATTGACATCATTTATGATGATTTCATTAATTGTTATCTATTTGTTAACAAAAATCTGTAAACGATATAATATGTATTTTAACGTGTACAATACATAATAATAATGATCAGAAATATGTAAAATATTAGATATAATTATCTAATATTTTATACTTCGTTGCAATGTTATTAAATCTATAAAAATCCATAAAATTAACACTGTTTTAAGATTTCCAAAATGCAAGTCCTTAGCCACTAAGTACTTATGATTATGAGATAAATTACTAACTTTTACTTAATATATAAAAACAATCAAAAAGAATAGAATAAACATTATTTATTTACCTTGACGTTTCGACCGTGTTGCAACGGCCGTGGTCACGAGAACAAATCGCGAAAGTCTAAAAATTATGAAGAATAAAATAATTTTAAAATTTGGTCCAGTACTGGCATATCAAACAAAAATACAAATATTCTTCCTAATAATATAAATATCGTTAAAAATATAAATATTTATTTTTTATAATACCTATTAGTAAAGATATCATTCCTTTTGAGGACTTTCATACCTAGGTATTTATTCTTTGAAATAATTTCTTCCATTAAATTATAATAATAAGATATCAGATACATATATATTATACGCAGTAGCCAAACCTTGGAGTTTCGGTATATCACAACGATTGTGATCAGTATAAGCCTAAGGCGTTGCTGTCCTTTGATGTAGAAAATTGAAATAAATAAAGATGTTTCTTTGAAATGCAAAAGAAAATTGCCACTTATCTAAGCTCTAAATTGCCTGGTGTGGTTGGGTCAGACATTCCTGCGACTTTTGCATCTGTAATTTCCAAACTGAAATATTTTGGGTTTTACATGAAATCTAACCGAGGAACTTTCGCATAGCAAATATTTAATGACAGACGCATCATAAAATTATGTGGCAATATTTATATAAATTATCAAAGAATAAAAATTTTAACTTACAATTTATTATCAACAAAATCTATGCTTCACTACATAGTATAAAACAAAGTCGCTTTCTCTGTCCCTATATCCCTTTGTATGCTTAAATATTTAAAACTACCCAACGGATTTTGATGCGGTTTTTTTAATAGATAGAATGATTGAAGAGGAAGGTTTATATATGTGTTTTATACCCGTGCGAACGGCGGGTCGCTAGTAATATTATAAAGCTGAAAGAGTTTGTTTGTTTGAACGCGCTAATCTCAGTAACTACTGGTTCGAATTAAATAATTATTTTTGTTTTGGATAATCCATTTGTCGAGGAAGGCTTTAGGCTATATAAAATGCGACCAATAGTAGCGAAGCATCAGTGAAAAATTTTGCAAAAAGGGGGAAAATTATGCATTTTTAGGAACTTCCGTTGCGTGCGCTGCGTAAACTGTTCAAGTTACCAAAAAGCTATGTATGAAAGAATTATTATGTATCTACCTTTTAAGGTTAGCCAATTATACTAGCTAACCCATTCTCTCTTTTATTGGCGGTACGAAGTTCGCAAGGTCAGCTAGTAAATAATAAAAATGTAGAACCTATACGCAACATTGCAATATAGTAAAAATGTTTATTCAATAGAACAACAAGAGATTATTCCTGAAACGAATTTGTTTACGTCCTAGTTTGTGAATAGTAATGTTTGTGCGTTGAGCGCGAATTTACGACGATTTTTATGTTATTGGATGTTCCGATGTGCTGTAACGACCATTTCTGCCTTGATTTGTGAATCTGACAGGATAATTGAGGTAATATTTTTTATACTGTCCGCTTCATTGAAAAAGAATAATGAATAAGTGGAAATATTAATATGTTTGTTTGGTAAAAAAATTATATACACACTTAGCGTTATAGTTACTTATTTATGTATTTCTTGTTAGTTGTTAGCTATATCAAATTTATTAATTATATCTCTCACTAAATATCCAAAAGAGAAAATTTAGCATTTGTACGTTTTTAGTAAAAATATATTAAAAACAGAGGGACTATTTTAAAAACCTCAATAGCATAGGACTTAAATATTATTTTATCCATACCGAATACGTGTGAATTAGATAAACTACTTTATAATATAAATCTATATCGTTTCTATTTCTATGAAATTATATTTTTACGTGTTCAAATGTGAAGTTGACACAAAAAACTTAAATTGCACACCGTCATTATTGATTTCGAGAAAACAAGTACAAATTCTTCACCATTTGCGCATAATTTTTTGATTAACAAATGCCTAAGTAAATTGAACGTAAAAATTTAACGCTGTAAAAATTGACGATACCCAAACTTAGCCGCACCGAAATATGTGCTTTAATATCGAGAAGCTGCGTTGCCAAACGTTTACCAGATGAAAGATAAAAGTGTGATTTAATCAAAGTTCCAGCAATATTGTTTCTGCTCGTAACGGCGAGTCAATTTATTATCCCCAAACTGTGTTACTTTCGAAAAGATAAAGCTATCTTTTCACTTTTGAACGCTGTGCTATGCTATCTTATTAAAAATAATATATTTCAAATTGCTTTATTACAGTTAATGACGTTAAAAATACAAGATTTACAAATCGCTTGTTACATAAATAATCAATTTGCAGCTGAATTTGCCAATTTGCTTTACGCCTTAAGGCAGAATTTTTTAAATATACTTTTGATTCAAAGTAGACTTTAAATCAGGGTGAAGTCAGAGATTTAAAAAAAGCCCTTAAGTTTGACATAATTTTCTTTTACTTTACGTCACGACTGTAATTTAAAATTTAACCTGAAAATTTTCCGCGTTAAATACTGAAGTTTTTAATTACTTTTTAACAATCAGATTATTTCTGCAGGATTAAAAATAAATTAAATATATATAGTAAATAGAAAACTTAGGATCACATCTATCTCTTAATCAAAATATATCATATTCAGTCCAAAAACTTATTTTATAAAGTACTAGCTTTCCACCACATCGAAATCTGTTCGGTAGTTTATAAGCTTAGTGTTAAAAAGGTACAGACTACAGTGAGTGAGTGAGTGAGTTTCATTTAATATTTTTGCTTGTCGTCTAAAACATTTTATAGAAAATACTCTTTTATATTATGTATTGTTATGTATTGTTTTCTTTACTCACGTAATCTTAATACAGATAATGGAAGCTTTATATTTTGTATCGATTAAATTGTTTAATATTATCTGCGCGGTTAAATATTCTCATACAAAAAGTTACTTTATAGATGGAGATACAAATTTAGAAAGAAACCAGTCGGTTAAACTGAAAAGCTCCGGTAGGATGCATAAGCGAACTCTAAACACAAGAAGGTTGGAAATGATAATGAAGATTTTTAAAAATCTATAGACTACATAATGCATATTTAATAGAGTAATTAATTTAATTAACAATGTAATAAAAAGTTCTTATTAGACAAAAAATAAACATGCATAATAAATATGTCCATGAACATTATTTCGCAGCGGGCATATTAATTACTGCAGAACTTAAGTGAAGCATCTATATTAAGGTACTTAACTTTTACTGTGTTTTCGTATTAAGTAACGAATATTAAAATAACCCAAGTTGAAACAAAGAGAAAAATGAAAGGAAGTTTAATGACCTAATTAATTTTGTTCATCATCTAGATTCTAAGGGCATCCTTGGAAAAGTGGAATTCAACAATAATATATCAAAATGTTACAGAGAAGGGGCATTATGTCTAGCTTTTTGATAATAGCAACAAAATTCTTAATTTGAAATTGTCGCAATGCCACCGTATCTTCTCATGTAATTGTTCGTGATTAATTATTTATATAAAAAAAGCATGCGTGCAATTCACACATGGTAGAAGTGAAACCTTCAAAAAATTTAAGAAACACTGTATAATGCTTCCTATCTCATTTTCTCACACGTTAAATGTTATGAATTTATGTGTCTGTCTCTTTTTACTATCGGTTTTTCGTTTCATCGACTTTCAGATCATAACGATGCTAAAGAAACTTTCACTTCAATAATAATAAAGTGAGGACTTTTAACCCCAGTTTTTATATCGGTAATTGATCAGTCTTCCCACATTTTTACTCAGGCATTAAATCCATACCTCCACGCTATACGTATTAAATATCCGATGCGTTTCTGACTGAGCTGCGAAGGTGGTTGTTACACTAATTTGTAACCTAAATCCTAACCAGTAAGGCTGTAGAAGTTTGAAAGAAATTTTCAATTTCTTTTGCTTAAATAAAATAAACAGAACGTAGATTTATAAACAAAAGAGGCTAAATAAAACCTGAAATATTGCGAATAAAGTATTTACACGATATAAAATGAAATGTATGCAAGCTTAGCCCTTGAGATCACGTTCCTCGCCGGAAGGATTCACATTTATGAGAACCAAATTCATTTTCACGCCACAGACTACGGTAATAAAAATTTAATGAGACTGTTTTTTATTCTATTTGCTAACATATTTTTTAAGCTGTAGCTCATATTCTAAGTCGCAACTTTCGGCGATTTTTTAGTGTCAAGTGTGATTAGTTTTTTTAATGATTTTAAATACACAATTCTTCAACTTTATGAAATAGATCAAGTAAAAAATAAAGGTGCAAGCTTTGAAACTTTATATATTCTTGAAAGTCGACTTTCATCAAAGCAAAGTTCGTAAAGCGGTCTTTGAGCCTTAAAAGTCTTTCACCATAATTATCTAGGATTTTTTTATTCAGTTACAAATATACATCAAAGTAAATCGTCCAAAGACTGTAGAACAAATTACCTTCATTAATATCGATTTCTAAGGTAGAATTATTAATGTCTTTGTGAGTCCGTTTAGGGTTGTACACAATAGAACTAAATATATATTCTATATATAATACGTAGTATAATGGTATTCTTTCATTTTTTTACAGAGGCAAATGAAAAGCAAGGAAACATATTGTTTAATTTCTCGAAATTTAATCATATTAATTGAAAATTTCGTAAAAAATGCAGTCGTAATATGAAAAAAACAGTGTTGTTTTTTAAAATAATTCCGAAGCAACCGACCTCAGTAAAATGTTCTTTCACATATAATGTACTTAAAAGTATCTTGACGGTTGGTCTGCTAAAATCTTCGAACAACAAATATCAACTAGATATCGGGTCACGTACAAAATCTAAGCGAAATGCTGTCCGCATGAATATGTATCTACACTTATATAGCTAAAAAAGTTTTAAAACAGTTATATAAGTTCAACCTACTTGCAACCATGGTACCTATTAATAAAGTAACAAATCTTCTTAATACATATTATCTTATACTTACGATTATTCGTCACAAAAGAACTAAACAAAATAAGAGCTTAAATCTCCAGTGTACTGTTATTTACCGAGACGTATTTTTTGCGCCAACTCGATATCTAGTTGGTATTGTTAATCGAAGGCTTAAATACTAGCTATCTTTAAACAATTACACAAATTTTAATTATTAATAAGTGAAGTAGTGGGGCATAGGACAGATACAGTGAAGTGATCGGGCTTCCATAGAAAAAATAAGTACCTACCTTAAATAATCGAACCTAGGACCTCGCGCCACGGATTGAATGACAGTGCCGTGAACAACTCAGCAAGAATGGCAATACTACGCAATAATTATCATAAAATTTATTTTTTGTATACATTATGTCTGCATCGCTGGCAAAGACGAAGTCAAAATATTTTTTATTCATATAAAACGCTGTTCTTTAAATGTATCGTTAAATCTCAGTACTTGTGAAAAAACAAATACTATGTTAATTAAAATTTTCAGGACTGCTAGCAGTTTACAGTAATTTTCATGCAAATGAATCTCGACATTGGTCAGTGAGACTGTTTGCATATTGGATAAACCATGAAATTATAAAACCTACGTACATTTATCTCTGCAATGCGGTAAAAAATATACTTTTAAGGGTAATGTGTTAAATTTTTAATGTACCGTTTTTGATTATTGTATTAAATGGATTTTAATAAATAATAATATGTTATCTTGTACATTATATACGATAAAATCAATGAAAATTGTACAGTATGCTCTAACTAAAATATTGACCTTTTTTTTTAATGTTCAAAATCTTAAGTGTGTACCTACTAGTCCTTCCTTTAGGAACTTTTGAGAAATAATAAACGTAGGTACCTAGATTTTTAAAGGTCAGACACATTATATTAAACAATCGTATTTGTTCTGAAATGAAATATTTCAGCGCTTTACCCGAAATTTAGTTGTGACTTATTTCGTAATATTCACTGAAATAAATGTGATGCCTAATTAAAGGAATCTCCATTCAAAAAAAGGCCTGAACATTTCATCTCTAGTTAAATGGCGCTGCTGCATGATGCATATAATATGTAGTAGCAAAAATTCGGAATCAATCGATAATTTGTTACAAAAAATTACCAAAAACTACAATTGGTAACTTGAAACTTCGATAGAGTTATGTTGCGAAAATCTTTTTTTTATTAATTTTTAAAATTCATATATGAAATCATTTAAAAAGGCTTGTATAATAAGAATTTTTACAAGATTTTAAAACCAGCAACTATTTCTAGAATTTCAGAACTTTTTACTAAGTATCCCAAGACGGTGTTGGTGTGTGTGTATCATTTAAGTAATTTTTAAATTTCAGATACTTGCTGGGAGTCGGTAGTAGCAGGAAGGCGATGATCCACCTTATGGGCCGGCCGCGGGCTCAATATGCGACAGCAGTCGACTGATGTAAGTATTAAAAAGAACCGACGTCAAATATAATAATTATCTACGTGATATATCGTTGATTTCTTACGTTACTGAATATAAAAGTTAATGACAATATGTAATTACACAGTTCCAAAAAGTAGAAATTAAAATAATCACTGAAATTTCTAACATACTAAATACAGCTGTATTATAAATCTCTAATGCCCTAATAGGAATCTATGATTTCACATAAACTTTACGATTATTACCTTCTTAGCTAATTTTCTGAAGCCCTTAAGGATGATTTTATGTTTAAAGAAAATATACACAATGTATATTAAAATATATTAATAAGAAGGTGGCTAACCAATAAAAAACCTATTGAAGTTCAGATGGAAAACGTATCCAAACAGTGTGAAGTCCCGTGTCCCCTAGAAGAGCAGATGCATTTCACGTTTATTTTACTGATTAATTTATGTATTTATTTAGGGGCAAGTAAGTGATCAGCCTACTATGCCCGGCCAGACCGATTTTTTTATCTCTACCGTGAATCGAACCCAGGACGTACCGGTTGTAACGCTTACGCGCTTACTACTAGGTCAAGGTGTCGGTCAATAACAGTAAATATCTATAATATTTGTGTATTTTAAAAAGTAATTTCACTAAAACTAGCGAACGGCGTTAAATAATACAATCGTTGAAATTCTGCCTTCTGAAAGCCTTCGAGCTTTCTTTTGTAGTTTCACTCGCAATCTACAATTTACACGATCCTTTTAAATATTTTCTAGTTCACGAATACTTGGCTGGCTATCGAAATAACTTATAGTAATGTATGGTAGGTTCGAAATAAACAATAGAATTCATATTCAAAAGGGTACGAATCAAACAGGTCATCATGGCTAATAATAGGTTATGTCGTATTTTTATTTCAATATTGATACGATACTGTGAAAATTCTGTATAAATCTCAATAAGCAATCAATATAGATTTATTCTGTATTCCTATCCACTTTACATAAATAAAAAATCCTACCTATAATTTATATGTAGATATATAGTATGTTATGTACTTACATTTTTTTATATTTTCTAATTTTATATGTTAATAAATTATTATTTATTTACTTATTTAAATACTCTAACTGTTAATGGATATATACCGGTATATAGGAAACATAAAAAAAATCAAAACGTATAGGTTTTAGAAATCGTTACATTACAATAGTCAATTTTGACACTCTGAAACTCCTCACTTTTTGCAATATATAACAATTTATTTAAATATATCTGAAATTCAGCAGTAGGTATGTTTTTCATAAAATGCGCGACAACTGTTTTTTGAGATCGTGGACTGAAAGAGTACGAATAGGTAAACAAAATGAGATTAATGTTATAATATCTATTATATAGCGCTAAAGTCCATAACGGTCCCCAAATTTTTAAATATTTATGAAATTTTTAGAAATAAAATCCCAATCATAGCCATAAAATTACAAAAAATGCTCAGATTTACCTGACAATTTTTCCTTATTGCATAGGAATTTTTACGTGAATTTTAATTATAAATTGTTTAATAAACAAAATTACAAATGGTAAATTATTAAATGAACGGTGCGTGTCTATTCTGTGATAGGGTAGCTGTATGAGAGTTAAAAGAAACGTAATATATAAGGTTCGACGGTATATTAGAAAAGTTTCCAATATTTACTCACAACTGGGTAACTCTTGAACTTTTTAAGTTGTTTCGAAGTCTGTCAGATCCCAAGTGGCGCTTAGTCGCAAATAGTTAAGCTCTAGTCATGCCTTTGTCTAGAGTATTGTATTGTTGTATACAAGTACATATGTATAATGTTCAACAATGATTGAGCACAAATGGGAAGCTTCATTTACCTACATTTTATTTGCAGCCTTGTAACTTTTATGTACGAATATTTTTTTCAAAAAAAAAGATGGAAAATGTGTAATTTTCGGTTTCTCCCTAGAAATAGTATTTAGTGGATAAAGAACAAGGTTGTGAAATAAAAAGTTTACGAAAAATTACATAATTTACAAATAGGTATGATATATAGTTTTATACATTGAATATTTGAAACACCATTCTTGACCTAAATTTCGTGAGAGAAAATGCAATGAATCTGCGTAAAAAGACTGAGATGGCGACGCTTAACCTAAGTAGCTGATGTTTGAACACAATACGTTTTTAAATAAACAAGATGGAATAAATAAATAATAAATTCCTTACTAAAACTTATAGGCCATAATTTTTAGTAATAACTTACATCTGTAATACCTATGCATTTTTTTAAAGAATTTTTAGTTTTTAATAGACTATTAAAGGTAAGAATCTTAAACGTGTATTTAAAAAAGGGTTTTAAATGAGATTGTGATATCCGCATATATTATTCGCAACTATCAGTGGATATAAAAGTTTTCTTAATCGATTTTCGGCCCGCCAAGGGATGATTTCGCATTTTCTTTCTTTACAAGCTCATTAGTTTTTAAATACACCAATAAAATATAATATAATAAAATATATACTCAAATAAAATGTTTTACTCAATGAATGAATTACTAAGCCTGGTTTAAAAAATATTATACCCTATTGGTTTATGAACACGAATAAGATTTCACATGTGCCGTAGTTCAGTTTTGTACGCAAGTTCCTGGATACAACCCCAGAAAAAAAAATGATACGACCACTTCAGATTTTTAACGAATATCGACAAAAAATAAAATGCCATTGATAAAATTTCACTTTATGTAAACTTTAATAGATCGAGCGAAACATATTATATTTATTTGTGTTTAACTGTAGACATTTGAAGTGTGCATATATTTTTGATTAAGTGTCTATGGGCACTTAGTTTCCAAACGATGTAATTGTTTTGTTGTTTTTAGCTTACGAGTGTACTTAGCTATATTCAAGTATAGGTTTTTTTTTAATTTTCTTGAATTTTATTTGTAGACGGTCGACAGAGCGGTGTGGACGGAGGAATCAGGTGCGGCGCGTCTGGAGGCAGTGCTTGTTGCGCTGGTGGAGCGCAAGTCGCGCGCACTGCACGCAGAGCAGGCAAGGAGGCGCGCGCGAACCCACCCGCTGCTTTTGCTGCTAAGGAATCATCTGCCCGACGGTAATATTCTACTAGCTTCTTGATAATAATAATATAGGCAACAAAAAAAGATGTTTTCCTTACGACTAAATCAATAAGTCAGGAAAATATATGAAAAATTTATGTTTTCGCTAGAAAAAGTTGACGTTGTAACTTATAATTTTGTCAATTAGTATCAGTTTATAATTAAATGGATGTCGCAGTTATATCTAATTAGACTGGCAGACACCAGATTAAAAGAAGATATGTACATATTCGTATTTCAAGTTGTATGAACCGTCGCGGTGTCGTAAATTGGCACACTCTCATAAAATCGTCAAAGGAGCACTCGCACAGTGCTAATTGGTTCATTTATGTGTAAATAGCTTTTAGATCTACAATCTAATAGATATGGAATAGATGACCAACAATAAGCTAATAATTTTCTGTACGAATTGGAACTGAGTAAATAATTTTTTCTATAACTGCCTTTACCGAATTAAAACAACTATCACATTTAATGACATTTTTTAATTTGATTACTATCAAGTGAATTTTTCGTTAGTAGCTTCATTTCGATGAGACAATGAGTAATAAAAAGCCGTACTTATAAAATAAATTCATACTGAATAGTCAGAAACTTGTAAATGTCTCGAACATAAAAATAAAATAATGTTTCCGACTAAAATTTCAATTTTTCATTAACAATCATATACGGCGAAGATTGTAAGAAAACTAAAATCTGCACCACCTGGAAATTATTTCTGCCGGCGCGCCCATAGTAGTAGTCCTTCTTCGGGTCCTTTAACACTTATAGTTTATATTGAGAAAAGAGTGGAGAATGCTAATATTTTTTTAAAATTATGCATAAAAAATTAATTTAATCAATAAAATAAACATTACGTACACTACTGCTTGGATGACACACAGCATACACACATACATACCTGACTTACTCTTGAATTGTGGTCGAATTTCGACCAATAGGCGACCACTAGTTATTATTAATCCCTCACTGAATCACGTGATTAACAAAATAATTATACGTAAACATGGAGGACTATAGTTAGATAAATCGTTATAAGGTCTCTCAATGGCAATAATTTGCATGAATCTCATTGTTTGTTTAATAGTTCTGTCAATTTAATTTATTGTTTTCGGGTATCCGTAGTGTGTTTTCAATATATCACCATTTGATAAGATATAATGTAGGTAACAATGAAGGTTTAATCTAATCTCTTAAAAGCAGGTACTTATTCGGATTTGGGTGGATCATGTTTCGAATAAACACTTTTCGTCAACAAGGATTATTTTTTCAATTCAAAACCTGACTACATAAAAGAATTTGTAATATGTTCCACTTATGCCATTAAGACGAACCTAATGGCGTATCATTTATTATAACCGTTGAGTGGATATAGAAACGGATACGTCATGACATTCATGAACAAATACGAGTAAAAGTAGCGGTTGGCGCCGCGACAGAGATGCGAGACCGCGACCCGAGACCACGACAAGTGTCTCGGTCTCTTCGGCATGTACTGTAGGCCGAGACCGCGACCGGAGACCGCGACAAGCGGGATGAAACGTTCTATGAAAGTACCGTCATTTTTAGAGCTAAAAGTTTTTAAGACTATATAACATCACATTACGACGAAGTTAACGCGGGTGAAACCGCGGTGCACAACTAGTAAGTTATAATTTCAGAATAGTTATTTGAAAATCTTAAATTCGGTTTGCAGACATCCGTATCGCTTATTGATATACCCTTAATAATCTTATAATGCCAAATGAGACATTTAAATATTTGTATTTCTTGTTCCATAAACACTAAATACATGTGCTTTTCGAGCGCGACCGGAGACTACTTGACCGGGGCAGCGACCGTCTCGCTGTCGCGCGTCTCGGTCTTCGGTCGCGGTCTCGCTCGCGAACTGGCACTCATACATTTCATAGCATCAAGTACAATCGCGGTCTCGCCTCTCGGTGTCGCGTCTCGGTCTCGCGTCTTTGTCTCGCGTCTCGGTCTCGCGTCTCGGTCTCGCGTCTCGGTCTCGCGTCTCGGTCTCGCGTCTTGGTCTCGCGTCTCGGTCTCGCGTCTCGGTCTCGCGTCTTTGTCTCGCGTCTCGGTCTCGCGTCTTTGTCTCGCGTCTCGGTCTCGCGTCTCGGTCTCGCGTCTCGGTCTCGCGTCTCGGTCTCGCGTCTCGGCCCCGTATCTCGGTCTCGCGTCGCGGTCTCGGACGCGAACCGCTACCTTAATCGTTCTTTTGCGCTTTGTTGCAGTTCCAAGTAACAAAAAAAAGGAAACTAATTTATTCAATAGTTTCACCGCGATCATGGAATATATTTTTTTATTTCAATAACAACCAATATGATATGGACAAAATATTTTGAGATATTTTAATTAAAATTATTTTTTTTATATTTCGAGCTCCGTTTTTACCGACATTGTAAACGTTATATTTCAAACAAATGATAAAAAAGCTCTTAACAGCTTTTATTCCAGTAGGTAGATTATTTTTATTATAATCAACCATTTTTTTTTTCAGAGGAAGCGTCCATAGTAGAAAGTTCTGCCAGAGGAGTTACTCACTGGTGTGAACATGAAGGCACTAAGAAGAAACATAAGAAACTTAAACTTCACACTCACCATGGGTAAGTAAAAATAAGATGTATTGACGCCAGTAATTATTTATTTCATTACAATAAAAGGTCAATTTAACGCAGAATTTTGATGCTTTTAAGTACCAAAAAAATTAAGAATGAGAGTACCAAAAATCAAAATAAACTACGTTAATTACAGCAACAGTATATACCTATAATACAGTAACAGAAGAATATTATCTTAAAATGTTAGCTGGAAATAGGGTAACGCAAAAAAATATCAGAATTTTAGACTAGTGCTGACTTAAAATAATGAGCATTTTTATTTTACTTTATAATTCAGTGTATATTTTAATGGCCGTTAAATGAATTTATAATAACAATAAATTTTACAAAAACTTAAAACTATGTAACCGTTCGTAGAGGTCTATAAAAATCCTTATGCAAACTAAAAAGTGTCTACATAAGGAACTAATATGAACGGTTGAATACGTTTTCAACCGTATAATTATGTATATGCATAGATGCATATATACTGTTTTGTTTTCTGTTCCAGTCCCTTGTTTTTATTTTATTTTGCGTTAACCCAACTTACTTAAGACTCTTAGCCTAATTTTAGTTCTTCTCATCTCAGTTACAAACTACGTAGCATTGTTTGTTATAAATTTTTCTTTCGTTGAAGGTGAACTTTGGTGTCCTTGAAACTATTACTACAATTTTACGATACGGTTGCTTGTTCTCTCACCGGTATAATGTAATTTCTCAATAAATAAAAAATCATCAATGTCCTACATATTATAAGAGAGCACAGGCAACAATTATTCCTAAAACAGTATGGCACCAAAATAATATCACAGTATTACCACGTTATAACTGATATACAGTATTTTCTCACGCCTATAATATACCTACCCAGTCTCAACGGTAATTTTGTAAAACGGACCCAAATATGCCTCACGGCCAAGAGCCCTAAGTCATTTTCCTTATTCATTTCATTTTCGTCATTTTTGACCGATTCTATTAAGCTTAAATTATACATTGGACACCACAACTGACATTTTTCACATTGACATTTCCAATATGGTCGGTGAAATAAAGTGTCTATTTTTCAAAGCTACATCCTGTTCTGTAAGTAAGTTCTACCGAAAAGAAACGGCAAGTAACGTGGTAGTTAATTTTTTCAACAGCCAATAACAATAAACCTAACAATATACTGGGTATAACAAAACCTTCTTATATGTATCTTTAATACTCAAACTGCATAATATGGTCTAAATAAATAAAATAAAACAATAAAATTGAAATTAATTGATTACATTACATTTTTTAATAATAAAAAAATATTATAACTTAAAAGAAATAAAATTTTATTACAATTCCTTCACTAATTAACCGAAAGGAACTTTGTTCCATCCGGGTGTCCCTTGACACCTCTCAAATTTTTTTATAAGCACGAAGTTCTGAATGAATTTGAAACTTGGCATACTTGTAAATTTAATTCGACGTTTTGATGACTAAATTACCTTTAAAAATCCCGTCATGGTCATATAACCTAAACAAATTTTTGTGTTTAGAGATAGGTACCTACTATACTGCACGTATATGTTTCTATAGTTAAATTTTTATTTTTCAGTGATATACATAGTCCAGAGAGCTACGAAATGGAGCGCAAGCGACGCAGGCGGAGAAGGCGTCATTCTCACTCACATAAACCAAAGAAACATAGAACTCTTCTGGTATCAGCGATTGACGAGCAAGCGAAAGTTATACACGTAAATACATGCTCTTTCCTTTTGAGCCCCAACCACGAGTTTACAATCAAAAAATTCGTTAGGATGTTTATTCCTATTCCTATTCCATAACTGTAAATTCCAGTAACTATATTTTTTGCGTAACCGCTCTAAAAAATACTTATGTGAATAATAACAGACTAAACTCCTACGACAGATTTGTCTTTCTAAACTAGGTGTGGTATAAACGCCAAAGATTTCCTCTGTTTGTTTTTATTTAGAAATACTTGGGGAATTTTAGTAACGTAATATTCCCTTTGTAGAAAAGCTGAAAAAAGCTATTGCTTTATACGTTGGTATACAGTTTATGAATATAATTTTTGGTTCGACAACGAGTGATTTATATGAATTCGACCAAACTATTAGAAGAGGGCTTTCTAGCCACAAAATGTTAAGAGAGCCTACACTTACAATTATTTAATTTCTAATTTAGTATTTATAGAGCACAACCAAGCAAAACTAATTTTTCTGTTATTTGAGATCTTTTAATAAGTTTGTAATAAGACATTTCATCCGTGCACCGTGACCTTACAGCCGTGTTTAAGATACACGAAATAAATATACATGAGAGAATTAATATTTTGAATTCATAAATAAATATATTATAATATTATGTAGATAACATAATATTATAATTCATTTTAAAGGTCCAGAATATTAAATTTTAAAAAGCGCCACCTATGGAGCAATATTGAAATTGTTGTAATAATATGTTGTAACAAAGTAAACTCAATAAAAGTATTCCAATTGTTCATCCTAATGATACAAGATGGCAGGCAGTAAAAATATTAGCTATGATTTTAAAAATTTATAAGATTAAAATTTAAAATAATTGTTTAAAATGTAATATTTTCAAATATACACGCATCTTACCATCATAAACGTAAAGAGGAATACAGAACAGACGGTTTTGCCTTTGTTTCCAAAGTACATACCTATTATAATAATAAAATTTCCTACATAAATTCGCGAAAGGAGGGCGCTTTTTAAAACTGTTTTTATTTTTTTTGTCTAAATAAAACAAGAAAAAAGAGCCTGATCAATTTATTTAAATCGTAAGGAAATAAAGGTAGATTAAGTACACGCTTTTATTCCCTTGACCTGTATGTACCTATGAAGATCCTCTGTAGCTAAATTTTACCATGTTTCACAATTTCGCAATTATTGAAAATGCAGATTTATCAAGGACCGATGGCAATATAATAGGTACACAGTAGAAGTATAAAAACAAAGAATAATAACATAATGTAAGTTGTACCTAACTCATAAATAGTATGAATCAAAAATGGTGCGGTACACTTTTGCAACTTTTTTTAGTTTGAATTTCTATTACACCTAAGCCTGTTTTTTTAGTTTCTTAAATAATCTTAAAAAATGCAGGTGTTGGATCCAGACGAGCTGCCCCGTCGAGCTCGTTACACCATCATGGTGACTGCCTGCCTTTTGCTCTTCCTTTGCCTCTTACTTGTGGGCGTCACGCTTCGGATGGCCCCTCTCATCGATGATATGGGTAAGTACTGCTAATTATTGTAATCACAGGCACAGTAAAAATAAATAAAGCAGTATGGAAGGTTGGCCTGTTTTTCGATATATATGAACTTTTAATTTTAGTAAAATTGAAAAGTTTTTTTTGTATAGTTAGCGGTTTGTTAGTTTTTTTTTTTGTATAGTTAGAAGCACTATACTGCTCTTGTCATCTTTAAAATAAAAAGTTCCCGGACTGTATGGACGCAAATCACGGCCACTCATGTCGCTACTGACGGCACAGCGAGATCCGATTAGAGGCCGTCCGCCGTGTAGAGGCGCGCCAATCTGTGAGTGCGTCGTTTTTATCGTTTTATGAAGCTTCACTACTACTTTTGCATATATGTTTACTGTGTAAGTCCGTAACTAGTTACACTAGGGATAACGAAAATAGTCCATCCAATAGAATGGTGCAGTCCTAATGTTGTGACAAAATGCTGATACCCTGGTAGCTGCTGAAGCAATATCGAGGGTGTCTAAATGTGCTAGTGTGGTAAAAATCTGAGTTTGCATTGCCACACGACTCTCTTGTTGAGAGCCAGTAGGTCGGAAATGACCAAACGCCTACCTTGACAAAAAAGGGTGACGATATTTCACTCATGTTCAGTTTCAGGAATCTAATCTTAAGACATTCACCCTCCAAAGTTACTTAAAACCCTAATACATCGTTAATATTATAATCTCATAAGCAACGCAAACTTTAAAGGATCAGTGAATGTAATTGTCATGTTTGGAATTCAAAGTTTACTTTGCTGATATAGAGTAACTATTAATTTGGCCCTAAAAGTAGACAATTGCTTTGTTAGGTTGAGGCTTATATAGGTATGAGTTAGTTTTGAGGTTGTGATAGGTACTTTTACTTTAGAATTGAATGACAAAGAATTTTTAAAGCAATATCTTCTTATATATACAGATATTTCATACATAAATTCAATATAGTTGTGTAAAATCAGGGTCAAATTTAGTACTGAAAAGCTGTATATCTAAACGACAGCACGTCAGCACTGAGCACGGCTTTAAGCACACTGTTTGAACTTTGAAGCGTAGCCTACTTTTCGGCGTGAATAGCAGACACTAAGCTTGCACAGTCGAGGATATAGTGTGACACGTTAAGCACATAAAAAATACTATATACTCTGAATATATTTTTTAAAATTTTGTTACGCAATTTGATAATGTTAAGGCTTTTTAAAGTATATACATACATATTCATTCCTTCATTATGTAGAGGTATATATAATAAAGTGATTATAACTGTAAAAGTGGAATTAAATGGTCACTCAATGAAAAATCACCTAGCACGCCGCTTTTAGTATTATTAGAGTACCAAAATTGTTAAAATCGAAAATAATGACGCCAAAATTAAACGATTTTGGGAAAAATCAAAGAGACCGGTTTGTAAGAGATAATTTTGAAATACATTCTAGAACTAAAAAGTTAATTTTAAATTATCTTCTATAATAGGTTTATCATAATTTAATTATTCTCATAGGTGATGCATTTCTACATGAATTTTTATTCAATAGATTGACAATAATTGATGTTAAGCATCTCTGTCGACCAATTAGTTATATGTTTTGTTAAGGTTAAGGTATTCTGTAATAAATATAAGCCATATGTCTAGATATTTCTTTGAATATTAATCTTGGTTAAACTTTAACATAACTACTTTTTTATATTATAGATAACACATGTACACGTTTCTACATTGTGGCAAGGTCTCGATGCCTCGAAAAAAGAACAGAGGTAGACCGTATTAAAGGTAGAAAAATAACTAAAGATGTTGGGCTTATTGTTTTGGTTAGTCGTTTGGGTCTCAGAAGTATTGATGGAGCTCAACGTTGATATTGTCAAGTGTCATCTGTAAACCTCAGGGTGTAGTTGGAGTTGATTTGGAAATGACGTAACAATGGCAAGGCGGAGGCTAAGCGACAGGGTATTTTTATACCCTGTCGCTTAGCCCCGTGACCAGTCAACCACATCCAAAAGGATGGTTGACGGTGACTCTGGTGGACGGTGCAACGTACGGGTAGTTATGCTGAAAGTAGTAGATATAGTGTTTGCTTACTTAGGTTTTGTTTGAAAGAAATAATAATATAAAAGTAAGTTATTTTCCCGATAATGTCATTTACTACCATGTCTAATCCACTTACGACACAGAAATTGATGAGATATAAAACCAATTAAAATCCACCACACAGTTCGCACCAATGCTATTAAGATGTAAATTTTAATTATAGACTCGCATCGAAACTAGGACAGAAGGTATTTAGGTAAGGACGTAGGTACACACTATACAGAGAACTTTCGTTATTTACTTACCACTTAATTAAGATATGTTAATATATTACACCAAATTATGAAGCTTGCGAAAATCAATACGAAAAAGAATTAATATTTTCAATCACGGTTGTGATACGGTATGATACTATTGCCAATCACCCCGTTCAAAGAATAATTTTAAGAAAAAAATTAAAGATAATATCAGTTTAACCATAGTAGTTCACGGAGGAAAGTGACTGATGAGATAATTCGACACGTTTCGAAAATAATAATGACTTAATTAATTATTACTGTGTGTTTTATTCACTACTACTGTGTTGTAATCGATTTAAATTATAAATAGAGCAATAGTTGATATGACATTGAGTATTCTGCAAGGGTAGTTGCGTGAACTCATAGGCACCGAGGTCGTAATCACCAGCTATTTACAGAGAATGCACACAGCTAAATAGATCATAGATAATAGAATATTATGTGCAACGGAAACAGGGTTGTATTTCAGATAGTTGTATACGTTTTTATCTTTTTATTTATTTAGGTTTTACCACATTATTTATAGTATATTTTAATAAAAATCGACACAAAAAACATTCAATAAAATAAAAGATTAACATTGTAAATGTAAAGTTAAGTTAATTAGAATCTTCGTTGGCTAATTGAAAAGAGGGGAAAAATAGAACGATTAATACTAACAAAATATAACAATTGTCTATAGTCAGTAGTATGGGGAACACTGATTTTTATTAATTTATTTATAATTATTATAATAATAAACAACGAATAAATCCCGCTATCCTTTTTAGGTATAGACACGAAAGTTGCTCTTTCATGCAAAAACTTTTCAATGGGTTTTGATAAAACTTTACTGAGAATTACAATGTGGAAATTACCTTAAGGGATTACTTATGGACCCTTTTTATGATTTAAGCTACATCTGCTTAAGGGCCCAGATCGTGAAAATCACCGAAAAGAGTGTTACAATTTTTCATATTTAACCTAAGTATTTAAATATGATTTATAACAGTGATAGTTTGTATATTTTAAAATGAAATACAATAAATTATTTTCCTAATCATTTTAACTCTTAAAACCTTATAGTTATTATATAATAAACATCAACAAACGCAAACATGCCTTTGTATTTTTCAGATTTAACCCAGTAAATCAATACAAATTGATAAAACAAAACACTTTTTGAACACAGAAGAAACCAATTAAACATAGCTCTGTACTTTTTTTTTTGTAGCTTTACAAACAAAGTCTTCCTCTTTTAAAGTTTAAGTTTAATATTATAATTTGATTGTACCTACGTAACAAGTAGTGCCAAATGTGTTAATAATGGGTTTCGCATTGAATTCAAACAAATAAATCTTTTCTCTTTATAATATTAGTATAGAAGACTTTAACCAAATCAATTCTATGTGTATTTTGAAAACTGTAAAGCTTACATCTTAAATATTACAAACAAAAGTAAATCCACGAAATAGAAGCATCATCAGAAAGTTTTTATTTGTTTTTCCTAAAGATGAGCTATTTATTTTGCCCCGAGTCAGGTTTAATAAGCGATCTTCCACTTAAAATGAGGCTACTGATTATCGACGTTGCCACTACAGCTCGAAATTAAAGTCTAGATATTTTTTTCGTTGCTATTTTTTCTCTTTTATACTCAAACTAAATCGGTTGACGTGAAAATATCGTAACTTACGAATTATATAACGTTAAGATAACTATTACAGTAAATTCCGAAATTCGCTGAAAATCACGGTTTTAGAAAGTTTTTTAAACAATTATTACTTTAAAAAGCCTGCAATATAATTTTTGTACAACATGTCATTATTTATTTAAATTAACTGCACACACCATTTAGCCACCAGCCGCCAGTACTTCTTTCGTAACTGATTTTTAACCTAGAATATAATAATAATGATGCAAAATTAATTCTGCTATGGATTAATATTGAGTGTCTTTGAATTATCTCGTATATGTAACTATTGCACACAATGGCTGTAATCCATTAATAATATACGATTTAATAAGAGAAGTCTTGATTGCCTATGTTGAATTTCTCGATGTCTCGACCAGACGTCGCCTCACGTATTCATATCTTTATATTAATTAAAATCTGTGTGGATTACAGTACAGTTATATTACTAACATCACATTTATGGAGTGTAAATAAAGGCGTTTATTCTCGTGCATTCGATTACGACCGCGTGGTTTTAGAGACGTAAAATAGTCAGTAATAATTCGCAAGTGTGACCCATTCGCATATAAGTATGTATGCGAATAATTCAGGTCACAGAACCGAAGATTTCAAACAAAATTTTGATTAATACAAGTATGGTGTAACATTATTACTCAAGCAAATATTTCATCGATGTGTCAAGAATGGATGTTGTCATTACTGAATTATTATATCCGGCAAATTAGGGCTACAATATGTGCAAAATTAAAAACTACATTAATATAGGTGACTGCAAAATAATAGGGGTTAAAGTATGAAATTGCTAAATAAAGCTAAGATGTAACATCTTAGAAACAAACGTGTTTCAATTTTTCAGTACAAATTGGCAATTTCATACTTAACCCCTATATTACCGCATCCACATGGCTAAGTGATTAACGCGTCACAAATGCCCCAATTGGGGTTACGGGAATCCACTTTTCTGTTTTCCCTGCAAAATATGGCAAAAGATTTTTTAATAAATAAGAAAACTAGGTGTACAATGTACTACATGATACTTCACATAATGTATTAGGGAGAGCTGAGAGTAGACGCCGCGCGCAATTAACGGATTTACATTAATCTTATTAGCAGTTTATTATACTAACACGCCGGCCATCATTTAATTTGGTGACCGCGACATTAAAGAACTTTTGTCGTTTTCTGAGGTTGTTTAAATTAGTGAAATATTAGGGTATGCAAATGGTATTTTATATCTTATAGTTCGTATAAAAAGGCTAGATTGAGAGAAGCTGGAACGGAAAATGGGATAGAATTACGTCAATATGGCGACTCTTTTGGTAATTTGGAATATGGTAGATAGTAAAAATACTGTAACAATGTAGAAATAAACATACATAATTTACTCAGAACTTAAAAGCTATATTTAGAAATATGTATCTATATGTACAAAAGGATCGTCGTATCTCTTATGGCAGAGTTGCGTTACTATACTAATTTTATGTTTAGTTTGTTTTACTACGTATTACATACCGAACACTAAAGTTAGTTTGGTATAACTACGGCACTCATATGAAACTAAGCCTTCATGCTACTCAACGTTTAAATTTGATTTCAAGCACTCACCACTCGGAGATTGGAGAAATTGTTCCAAATAGATAAATCGATTCTAGAGTACTGTCATGTCCAACTTCGAGTAGAGAAAAATGTGTTAATGATATGTCATTTGTAAACTAGATTTCAATTTATTTTCTGTTTTGGAATACGAGATACCGACTAGTAGCTTATCTAGTGATATTATTAGTATTAATAGGTATTCGTTATTTAGTTATTAGTAGAATCAATCAACTTTAACTTTGCATCAGTGCTATATATTGTCCTACTAGCGACCCGTCCCGCCTTTGCACGGATATAAAACATATATAAAAACCTTCCTCTTCAATCACTCTGTCTATTAAAAAAAACCGCATCAAAATACGTTGCGTAGTTTTAAAGATTTAAGCAAACAAAGGGATATAGGGGAAGAAAAAGCGTACATACGTACTATGATTACTTGGATTTTATAGGCATATTAAACAAAAAAAAATTGCACCAATTTATAGAAAGCCTTTATCTCAACTTGTTTGTCTGAGATGTCATCCTTATCTAAGTCTATTTGGTATCTCTTTTATATATACTACCGGTTACCCTATATTGCAATATTTGTATTTTTTGATAACCACAAAAATAGTCTCGATCAATCCTTATTAAAATGTTTTTATTTTTTCCTGTATATTTTGCAAATAAAATTCTACTCCTAAACCTCAGATTTATCAAAAGGTTTCGTAAAAGCATGAAAATCGAGGTAATTAAAAGCTTAAAGAAAGATTACTCAGATTATTTATTTGAGAACTTTACCTCGACGAAAGCTGCAAGTCACTCGCCGTGATAACGTCATTCACACTTGATACCACCTTATTTAAAACCTACGCCAGTTTACGACACAGGGATGAATTAACGCTAAATTAGGACAGTATTTTTTTTTTTCAACAACTCACATACATTGCTTTGATCCCAAAGTAGCACTTGTGTTATGATAATCACAAACAACGAGAATACCAGAATACCAAGATTCGGAAACAACCCATCACACAAATTTGTTTTTGATTTATTTAGTCTATAAAATTAATTCGTTAGGAACTAGAATTTCCTAATACTTATTGCATTGAGTTAAAATGTTCATTTTTATTTTTGGAAATAATACAGACAGTAAAAAGTTTTTTTAGTGTGTCACATGTTTTAAGTAGTTTTCTTATAACATTTGCATTTGCTTATGTTTTCAACACCCAACGATAATGAGATATGTCTTAAGTTTTAGGTGGCATGTTGACTTCTAAAGGCGTTCAATCCGGCTCTGCAAACTGCTAACATGGCTAAAGAACGAGGCTTCATATTCCAAGCCATAATTTAATCCCAAAATAAACATTCTTTTACAAACGCTTTTTTGTTGTAAATTCCACAAATTATACAGTACAGAAAATGTAAGGCAAATTATTATTATACCACGAACAAAGTGAATTTTCTTTTTACTCATGTTCTGCGTCTTGTAGCTTCAGATATTTTTAAGATTTTACAATTAACAACTATATAAAACATGATAATTTTGGCGCCCTCGCTTTTATTAAAAAATTGTATCTATGAAAGACCTACTTTGAGTTTACCATGCAATATGTTTATTTCTTTTCAACAGACTTCGATGGTTTTTTTACCACCGACGAAAGTAGGAGGGTGTTATAAGATTGACGTGTCTTTGTGACAGTGAGCCTGTGGCATCTGTGGCATCGTAGCGTAAATGGGTCCATTTGATTAGGAAATCTCGGTCCATTTGATTTCCTGATTTTGATGCAGTTTTTTTATTGAAATTTATGAATCTGTTCAGTGTTCAGTTCAGTATGTGGTCTAAACTTAATCTGCCTTATTCCAAAACGCGGTTTAAAGATAGGCCGGGTTTGTTACCAGAGAAAAACCTTATTTTTGTATAAACTATTGACTTGTATCCTAGCAACCAATACTGATACATCTTTAGTCCATGTTTTGTAATAAGGCACATTACATTTATTATTTCGAAATGTTTGTATATCGAAATTTATTAGGTACCGTATGAAAAATTCTACAAAAAGCAGATCTGGCTTAATGTAAAAGATTTCCGCATAAAATTTCATAACTGTATTAGGATTATCAAAACGTGCGTAATTTGTAAAAACAGTCACGTTTTGTGGTTTAATTGATTATAAAGTCCCTATAGACCATCTCAAAGGGATTTTTGTGAAATAAAACAACAATAAGGCCTTTGCCAAGTTATTCTAAACAGGAAAGTATAATTCTGACTTCGTGGTTGTCGTAAAGTTAACGTATTCCTGGCACGTGGACGCATTGTACGTAAAAATGAGTTATGCGATAGAAAACTGAAATAAATGAAAAAAAAATTCCTAATTTTAAATGGTGATATATTACTGTATATTTTAAACAAAGGCGAAGCGATACTGCTATTGACAAAAAAAAAATTGTCAATTGGAGTACCGACAGGGACAGAACCCGACTCGATGTTGTGATACAGCCGAAAGATGAGCTCTTTCGAGCATATCAGCAGAATAATATAATAAGCTGCTTAAAAACAGATATGCATAAAGGTTCGTCCCATAACCTTCGACATTTTAAGCCCTCCGGTATTCTCGCTTCACTTACATACGCAATATTCGAAGTAGACAAATTACAAGGTACAATTTTTGTCACTAGAACTTGCGTACTGTAAGCTGAAGATGAAAGGCCGGAAGGGCTACACTGGTAATTTGGCGAATACCCAAACCTTCTTAATTAACTGGTAAAGTCCCCTGAGTCCAAGATTGTTCAGTAAAAGAGAAAATTAAACATATTTTTGAGAGAAAGGTCAGCGACTTCAAGAAAGTTAGAAAATTTCCGACAAGGGCTGGAATAAATATTATCATAATATATATAAATAAGTGAATTTAGGAACAAAATGGCAATATCCGATTATGGTCAGCCATTTGAGAATTAATTTTGACTAATTGATATTGACTATTATTATATTATCAATATTATTATATTTATTTTTTGATTATCCATTCATGCTGAAATCGCAAGAACCATTTCAATGAATTTTATTTTCAAACCTTGGTAAATAAAATATGATCTTGCAATGATCTCACTTATTTTTGACACACGAAATGAAGACTAATATTTTTTTATAAATAACAAATACATACTTAAAGAAATTGTATTTTAAAAAGTCTGCCTTTTTCCTCGTATAAAAATATGTACGTGTTTGTGCGTTTATATAACTAATATTACATTTAATTTTCGAACACAATTTTATTATTCAGGCTTATCTTCAGTGTAGAGCTACTACATATAAAAATACAAGAGAGGTATGCCTTTGAGATTAAAATGCTTTCAGGGGTCTTTAGTGCAGCGGTCGAGTGAAGGAAAACACGCGTAGAAGCTTCACAAAAATCGTATTTACTTTATGAATAAAACATGGGTTTGGGTGTCGTGTGAGTCTGTATGCAACTCTCATTCCGCTCACGTCAGAAATGGATTATAATAAAATTTTAATGGTCTACGCTTTGTTTATTATTAGAATTTAGATCGGTGGTACAGAGTGTTTGAAAGTGATTTTCTATGTTTATCGAGCTTGAAATAACCGGCCAGACATTTAGGAAGTACTCGGTATGAAGAATTTGCGGTTTATTCATAGGTCAAGTTTGTTAATAACTTTTAACTTTATAAATTATATACAGGCTAGGTTTTAGAACGGAGTTAGCTTCAGATAGCAAACTAGCTCCTGCGGTTTCGCTTGCAGTAACAAATATATTGTAAAGTTGTTTATTTAAATTAAATTATAACATGATCACATACTTATTTAACTTTTAAGAGAGAATAGTTTCTCAAAGTTTGCAAGTTAACTTAAAACTATGTTAGTATTTTAAAGGGACTCGGAACTAGCCACTCCATCATGGTCCTTAAAGATTTATGAACATCAACAAGTTTAGTTTCAAAGGCAAGAGCGCACCTTTTGTCTTAAGCCATGGCCTTAATAAACAGCTAAGATTCAATTTTAATTTTTTTAAATCTTTTTTAGGACAAATACAATAGTTTTTATCTCGAATAATTATAGCCATGATGATTTTTTAGTTGGAGTTTTGACAATGCAGCTTCAATATTAAGATTATTGCCCAAATTGTTCACGTAATTTTAAATTTATTATAAACTAGCTGACCCCGCGTACTTTGTATCGCTTCAAAAGATCACATGTCAACAAAAACGTCATACAAAATGTATGAGGAAGCAACTTTACATCATAAATATCTTTTCATCAACTTTTTATGTTAATATAGCTATTACATATACCTATGCTTTTCGGTATTAAGACAAATCTAATAAATGAAAAATCTTTTAGATTTTTTCAATTGTTCTTCTGTTTCGTGTAACTAACTCGATTCTGGTTTACTTATAGATGAAGAAAAAAGTAATTTTAGAAACTTTGCTATAAAATATCTTTAAAAGACTCAGCATTAATTGACTTCAAAGTGTATTAAAAGTAAAAAAACAGAACTTATAATTTTATAAGGCAGACAAGGCTTAGGTAAATAAATAAAGGGAAGATGACTTAAAAACCTGCCAACATACAACAATTAAGAATACCAACGAGATCATGTCAGCTTTAAAAAAAACCGCATCATTATGTCATTGCCAGACACATAGACAAATGGACGCAAAGACAAACCATGTCAAACTCATGATGACACAATACTAGCACAATACCCCATTTTGCATAGGGGATTAAAAATGCAAAATGCATAACCTCTTCTTGGTTTTGGAAGGTCGGTTAAATATAGTGTAGATTCCTCTATCTCAAATAGCTCTACGTACGTGATATTACAACTAAATCGGAATTTCAGGTATGAATAATAATAAAGGGACCCTTGTCTGCCCATAAAGGGTTAAGTTTATTTATTTGTTCTTGAGTTGGTCGAGTCAGCAGTTCTGCGTTATTACGTGGATCGGTTTTCGATACTCAGAGGCTATTCAGTTGAAAGCCTTTTATATCTTCAATTTCACGATTTGAGGTTCATTCAAATGTACAATACATGGTTGAGCTATCTGAATGTTTTAACTTTATACAAATTTAACTAACGATATTTTGTAAATGTATGTTAGATATTATGTATATATAAATCGATCACCTTTGTAAAATTTATGAAGGTTTTATTTGATTCTTTAAAACGAATAAACTACAATTTATTCAATTTAGAAAGAATGCTTGCTTATGAAAACAGTATTGATTGTAATTTCATTGTGAATTCACCCAATAAATAATAATTAAATACTATTATAGTATATCTATAAATAAAGAGGTGTATTCAACCCAGAGTTGCGAAACGCCTCTAGCAGTTAACCGTCGTCTTCGTCTTTGTTTGTTTGTTTAAAATATGAAATACCAAATTAAAATGCTCAATTTGAGAAACTGTACCAAAAAAGTATAATTCGGTTTACAATTCACAAGACGGACATTAAATATGTAGGCTTCTGTTTTTGTTTTCAATAAAATTGGTTTGAAAGACAAAGAATTATCGCTTGCCTCAGAATCATTGAAACATACAGAAATATTTGTCTTACAATAAGATATATAGAATATTAAAAGAGTGACTAAAGGAACATAAGATCTACGAAGATCTTTACAATAAAACATGGTTGGAAATAGAGGCTGGATCAACTTATCGCCATAAAAAGATTAGCAAAACAAAGCAATACCTGTATACTGTGTATCCATGAGAAAGAATTTCACTTATAAATAAAAAAGGAATATGTAATATAAATGTGTATTTTGGCGATTTACTTGAAAGATGTGAAGTCCCTTGTCCCCTAATGGGGCAGATGCATTTCACATCTGTTTCACTGATCGATTTTTTCTTTTAAGGGCAATTAGGTGAGCAGCCTTCCATGCCTGACCGAGTTTTTTTTATATCACCACCGGAAATCAAACCCAGGACTTCGCAGTTGTAACACTTACGCGCTTACCACTAGATAAGGGAGACTTATATAAAAAGAAGCATTAATAAAATGCAATAAATCAAATTCTTTACCAACCCTAGAAACAAACGTAATTTGCTCAAAAAGGTGCAAACTATGAAACAATGTCCAGTATTTCTGTGTAATGAAATACCTTCAGTGAAATGAAAGATTGATTCGTTATTTCCTTTTGTACCATTTAATAGATAATTGGTATTTTTGTGTAACCTTTACGAATAAATAAAATTGGAGTATATGCTTTTAATATCAAAATAACAGTTTTTTTTAATAAGTTCATTTCGATCATAATTTGTAATCTATAGCTAAATTTTCTATAATAATTTGAAAAGTTTATATTAATGTTAATTAATAATAGATAAAACCTTACAATTTTATTAAAAAGTTTATGGACTTTTGATTACGGTCAATAATTCAAAAGAAACTCTTTTAAAATATCCTTAGAATCGGAAGTTGGCGTGAAAGGCGCCTTTTATCTGCGCTGTGACCTAACTTCAGGTCTCTTTACGGAGCTTTACATTTAAGGTTCTCAAAAGAACTTCTAAGGAAAAACAAAAGGAAAAAAAATAATCTAGCGACATCGTTTTATAGGGACATGTAATATTTGTTTATAGACATTTTTATTATAAAACATAGTAGTTCGCTGCGTCTGTCTATCTCTTCGCTGTAATCTATAAATCTAATGAAGCAATTTTTATGCGATTTTTAACACTTAGCCCAATGCATTATTATAAACAGAATTAT
Source organism: Aporia crataegi (assembly GCA_912999735.1). NCBI lineage: Eukaryota > Metazoa > Arthropoda > Insecta > Lepidoptera > Pieridae > Aporia > Aporia crataegi. The sequence continues at coordinate 4,804,007 of OU538742.1, forward strand.
TCTTATTAAAAACCACGTCAACCAAAAATATATTCTAATAATTAATCAGATTCAGTGAGCTTGCTTCTCATGTGGTGGTCATAAAGAGAAGACATTCAAAAAAGGCCTTCATTACATAGTATAAAACAAAGTCGCTTTCTCTGTCCCTATATACATTTGTATGTTTAAATCTTTAAAACTACGCAACGGATTTTGATGCGGTTTTTTTAAATAGATAGAGTGATTGAAGAGAAAGGTTTATATATTTTATATCTGTGCGAAGCCGGGGCAGGTCGCTAGTAAACTTATAAAAAATAAACTATAGTATCGAATCTATATCAAATATGAAATATTGAACAAAAATTCAAGAAAAACTCAGGATAAGTTTAAAATAGTCTAGATTACCTAGACACTTTTTAACTACCTATCAACTTTTAGCAAAATATACTCTTACTCCTAAGGTCAATTTTCCCAGAAAGGTCAAGACATATGGCATGTTTTAGGCTGAAATAAGAACTCCAAAAAGCTTTTAGCTATGAGCCAAAATGTCGCTTTAATGTTTTTTATTACCCGTGGTTAAGGGCGGTCGTAAACAGATTTCACTGGGGTTAAGTTTTTCCATACATCCTCCTAACTTGATAATGATAACGAAGAACGCACTTCATTGTTTGTTTTACACGCTCCGAGTGTTTAAGGAGACTTTATTGAATTCCTTATTGCTTTTGAAAGTTTTTTGAAGCGGATCCGTCTTAATATAAATCCGAATGTCTAATTTGGTTGCTCACGAATGATAATAAAATTCCATTACAAGGTTTGTACAAAAAAATCGTTAATCGGTTGTTTTATTTTATTTGTTAAAAAAGTTTTTGAATAGTAAACTTTTAAAATTAGTTTCTGAAATATACAAATATACATTTAATAAACGTCAAAACTTGTGCTCTACACCGTTTTTGATTATATTATGTACTAAACATTTAATCGGTGGAAATCGCAAACTGGGTAAGGGTTCTAGAATAATAATTTACAATTGAAATATTTCTGAATGAATACTTAATATTGTAGTTAGTAAACTAATCTAACTTTGGAGGATTTTCTAATTTTCCATGTAATAAATTGCGTACTCAATCATTAATAGTGGCCCTATCAATCAGTCTAAGGATATGCTATACTATTCTAACTCCTGCCTATCCATAGAATTAGTGTAGTTCTAATCAAGGTTTGTAAATATTAGCAAGGTATTGTTTTGAACTATCTTGTAATGTTAATCATTGATCGGAAACTGACACTAATTAAACGCTTTCAAAATGTTGTTAGGTGATTATTCCGCCAGTTATGACCGAAAATTTTAAGATTGGTTCTTTTTTTGTTTTATAGATCATACTCTTAAAAATCTACAAAATACTAGAAGTCTTATAAATTCTTAGATATTTATTATACACAGAGGTTACCCCTACTATCTATACATAATATTATAAATGTGAAAATAATCTTGACTATATCTGTTACGCTTTCACGCCTAAACTACTAGACCGATTAAGATGAAATTTGGTACAAAGTAGACTAGAGCTTAAAAAACGCTTGAAAGGGTTTAAAAAGGGCAAACACGCGAACGGAATCTTGGATAAAAGCTAACAAATATTTTTATTTCTAATTAAGAGACTCAAGACTCCTTAAATTATTAAAAAAAAGACGCGAGCTAAAAGTTAAAGTAACATAATAAATATAAAATTAATATAATAATGTCCCTGTATTACAGGGGCATTATCCTCAAAATCTTTTGCATTTTTTTAATATTTTTAAGAGGATTATTGCGGTTCGGTACTTAGTACATCATTTTAAAACAAATTGCTTGCTTTTGAGCCTCGTGGAAATCGTGAAAATCGTTAAAATATTTTTAATTTTTACCTGGAACAGAGAAGCATTTAAGTATTTGCATTACTGAGTTTTTTCATTAGTGAATAAAACGAAAAATAAAAGGCACAAAAAATCAAGATTCTTTTTCTGGAGGGTTGTGTGAGCAAGGCTTTGTTTTAAAAGCGTCTACCGGCTTCGTTATCGGTTCCTTATTTATTGGAATAAGATGTTTATTCAGCTGCGAATATTATAAATACGTAATTGTATTGATATTTGCATTCGCATTGAAGTTGTGCTGCTTAACCGTTGAATCTATTTGGTATTCAAACCATTAACTTTAATAGTAATAATAAATACATTTTCAATAAAAAAATAGAACCGAATACGCACTGAAAAGTAAAAAATAAATTTTGTATCTATTATAAATGAACTTACTATAAATAAAAAGACGTTAATAGTGTTATAAATAAAGTTTATGTAAAATTCAACAAGTGCATAAAACTGTCATGTTGCTCCTTGAAAGGCGGCGGTGTTTTTGAAGGTCGGTTAAAAAGTGAACCCCTTTCCGTCTATCTCCCTGATTATTTATCTTAACGGGTCATCCTACTGTGGCATTTTTTGCCCCAATATTGGACACAGAGCTATCTACATTAAAACACGTTTCACGTCGGATATTCATGATTGAGTCATTAAGACATTTTTTTGTTAGTGCATATATGCTACGAGATGCGCACGTTACTAGTATTAAATATAGTATTAAAATAACCACTTTTTACTAAATGCATATGGATGTATACACGGTAGGTACATATAACAAAATAATTTTTTTAAATAATTTTGTCTGTCTGTCCGTTTGTTTGTTCCAGCTAATCTCTGAAATAGCTGGACCAATTTTGACGGGACATTCACTGACGGATAGCTGATGTTATAAGGAGTAACTTAGGCTTAAGTTTTATTTTAGACATATCATTTATTTGTATTAATACATATATATAAATATCCAGTTACGACGAAATTAACGTGGGTAAAACCGCGGGGCACAGCATGTATATAATATAAGCTGTATAATTCACATGTCGATTGCAGGCTCACTTTTATGTATTTAATAACAGTAATATAAAACGGGCTACATATAATAAAGAAATTCATTCGCACGTCACACAGACGTTTCTGTTTACACTTTCGCGAACACTGACTGACTGAAGTCATAATTAAAATGTTAAAGGACGATAAGGGCCTATAAGATTTACGGGGCTGAAGTTCGCCATCAAATTTTATTATGGTAAGTAGTAGAAATTTTTTCAGTAGCAATCTCTGAAAAACCTATTACTTCGGTTTCACAAAAGGCTATGCATTATTCATGTCCGCTCACTTAATAAGTGTCACCCTAGAAATAATAGTACTTTTAGAAACCCGCATTCTCGTGATACTGCAGTGATGAGGTCAAATAAAAACGTCGAACTCGCGATTAAATATTCATAAATGCAAGATCGCAACTGTGGAGTTAATTCAATATCTTGTAATTTTCGTGGTGGATATTCCCGTGGTACAGAGACGAATGGTTAAGTAATTACTTTATGCTAACAAATAGGACTACTGATTAAAAAATAATTTTTTTTTGTGATTAAATCCAAAACAAAAGATTGATTATGACACATAATGAAGACCGAAGAAGTTTTCATAAGCAATAGAGCAATCTTTAAAACATAAGTGAAAATTCTTTATATTTAAAAAAAGTGAATTCCCATGTGGCGTGGGACAGACACGCCACATAGGAATGACTGTTTCACTGATCATTTTTTTTACAAGCAAGTAGGTGATTAGCTTTCTGAGTCTACCCAATCGAAACAATCATTTGTACCTCTGCAATTCGATCTCAAGACGCGTAAATAAGCTACGGCGGTTTATATCTCATAGATAAATACGTATATAAATCAATCTTTCTCTGAGCAATTAAAATTTACTTACATGTAATGAATACTTTATTTATATGTGAAATTAATACATAAATAAATAGAAATCCAAAATGTGTAAAATTGAAAAATCACCGCTGTCGAATTAGTATATAAGATAAGTAATTAAGTGTCAAATTTGGTCATTTTTATAAATTTTTACGAAAAATTCATAATCTTCAATGCAAATAGCAAAGCCCATGTAAATAGCATGTTACAGCGTAGGCATCAAAAAGGCTGCAAAATGTAACAGGTACAAGGTTGCTACGCTGCGTAGCTACTTAGCCGTGCTACAGTGGTCTACAGATGTAGAATACGCGTAGCTAGGTATTGAAAAGTGTCGATGTAGGCAACTTGTACACTATCTGTTTCCCGCCAACACAATTTAACTTGACAACGCATAACAAAAGCCCCTCGCTCTATTTACTGCTCACTCTTCAATGGGAACAATATCGCAAATGCTTGCATATAACCTCATTTTACGGACATTTTGGCTATTAAATTATTCATACACTTTTACACCAATATATACATATATATATATATATATATATATAACAATTACAAACTATATGATATTAATATGAAAACGTTACATTGCTATTGAATCGGGATATCAAATCGAGCATAACGGCTTGTTAATAAGTTCGATACGGTTCAATTCGGTAGAATGTTATGTTATTTGTATAAACGCGTTAATGTACATTCACTTGTGAACATTTACATGATCACGTATGAATCTCAAGTGAATGATATCACGTGCATTAATGAAATTTGACTTTAATGAATTGAATTATGTAGCTATATTAAGAATATTGAAATGGGAGTAGTGTTAAAGCTAGGCAAGCATGTAATATTTCTCCGTTTTTTAATAGAATGTATTTTGTTAAATATATCTAGAATATGTTTTATTAAATAGTGGATAACTATTATCTATATTACACGTCTGTGGTACCGATCTTTAAATTAGGTGCACAATATTTATTTGTAAAAAAAAACATTAAAAATATTTACGTGACTATAGATTCAATTGAAATAAGATAGACTAAGTATTTAAGAAAGCACTCAAAATCGAATTACTCACTCGAATCGAATTACTTGTGTCAATATTATTTCGGTAACATGCATTTGAAAGTAGTTCTGGGTTATTTGTCAAGCTTCTTTATGCTAACTTCTGTTGAGGATATTAGGGTCTACACTCTATATTCTCTAGGCCTTCGTGAAACCTTTTTAAAAATAGATTTATTTATTAAGATGCATATTTTTACATAGTAATATTATTATTAAATATTTTAGTAAACAATTTGGCAAAATTCAAATTTTGGTTTTAAATTATTCTTCTGAAACTCATTAAAATTAATTGTTAATACATAAATAAATATTTGTCTCGAATCTATTAATCAACAGGTAGGTAATGAACGCGCAGATAGTGTCAGAAACTAGCAAGAATAGATGGTTTTTTGAATGTAGGCGGTTTCTGTAAGCGTTCGGTGTACCATAAAACATGGCAAACCTAGTTCAAACTGTAAACACGATTGCGCGGTGAAGCGGCTAAGGCGAGCGGGGAGGGCGCCGTCACTCGGGCGGACGCCGCCGCGAGCTCCGGTCGTATCATGTCTGTGCGCGTGGATCACCGGGATCGGGACCGCGATCGCGAACGTTTCTCTCGCCATTCATCCCGCGCCTCAGTGGACCTAGCCATTCCTAGCAGCTCCTCGCGCGACCATTCCTTCCGGTCTGTGCATTCCGGCCGTGTGCCGCGCGTCGCCAGCGATGACTTGATGGTGCCCGTTCGCACGCTGAGATCGGCGTCGTGTCGTGCAGCCTCTGGAGCGCCTCATCGGTTGCGACGGCATCACTCCTCTGCTGCAGAATGCGACCGCACGCGGCGCTCCCGCCGACACACGTTAGAGTTACCCAATAGCAGAGGACCCAGTGTGCGTAGTCGCTCCCCAGAGCCGCCATCCCCGCAACTTGTGGAGCCTGAGGTGCCACCAGAAGACGCCGGCAAGGAGGCCCGACGGCGGCGCGTGGTGGCAGCAGTAGCAGCGTCCTTCTTCATGCTGGCGCTGGCCTCTATCCTGGTGGTGGTGGTGACACTCACCCACAGCTCCGTGATGCGCGCTCACAACCAAACAGCCAAGTACTACACGTTCTCCGTGCCGCCGCACCATCCTCTCAGTGAGCCCCGTTCATGTTGCCCCACCGTCGCCCCTCCCGCTTCGCATGAGATTGACTCCGACCCCGACAACGTGGGGCTGCGAACGACATGCCGCGCAGACTGTCCGACAATGTTTTTGGTACTTATTGGTACATTTACATAAGTAGCATTTTCACTACTTTCAACCAGTGTCCTAATTTACAGTGGACAAAAAAAACTTCAATCTTTGCTGAGCTTTATCTTCTTTTGAGCTTAAAGCACAATGCGCACGTTCGCAACCCCCTTCTGCATGTTTAGATGTCATGTGTTAGAATAGATTTTTAACATAAATAATTAGGTTTTATAAAATATAATCATTATCATAATAAATACTACATACAATGTAATCTCATCCAATCCGACATTTTGTCTAGAAAATTAACATTAACTTTACATTAAAAATTCTTTGGTCAAGAAGAATCCATTGAAAACGATTTAAAAGCATTGTCTATTCTGGTAATCGCAAATTAAAATCTATTTGAATTTAGCCCTACTTATGTAATATTAATTACTTTTGAAGAACTTGGAATTTATGAAGACCTCTTAATTGGAGTTAATATAATATTAACGATATATTATATTATTTAAAAAATTTAAAATTAGCAGTATTTAGAGCGAGCGTTTTAGATTTTTTATACAATATATGCCAATATATTTATATAAACAAATTATTTATTTATTTTATTAATGATTTATCTTGGTATTCATTTTACGAACTTAAATATAATTACTGGTTAATTATGAGCCTATAAACTATTTCCACGCAAATATCTTCAGACTTCTCAATTACTTTTCTCTTTTTAATTCCAAATTTTTCCACGGAGCGCTGCGCAAATTCTCATACAAAATCTTAATCCCCTTAACTATTCGACAGCAAAAAATGTTCGTGCTTGTCGTGTCAACATATTCTAAATGCTATCAATACAGCATTTAGAATATGTTCAAACACTATTTTCGACATTACAAATGTTTCTCGTTAGTACATAAAATATCTTGACTTCAGTTGGTAACACGTAACAAAAATTCTTCGGAACAAAATGCGGATTTTAGGAAAAAAATATCGATGGTACTGAGTTGTAGATGAGAGTTGAGAGGTTAGTTTTTAAGCGTACTAAGACGTACGATTCTAGGACGTACAATGGCAGGCCATTAAAAATAAATGTAATATAATGTTGCGCGATTCCCTCTAGTTATTACATGTGACGGGTCGTTTAGTTAAAAGCTTCACTTCTTTGTTCCTTACATTTTTCTATGACTTATATACTTACTCCATTGGCGACCCAAAGGGCGCCTTGGCCTCTTACGCAATAAATAATTAATCTCTAAATATGGTCGTCAAAATATTATTGTAGTATAAACCAAATTTTCTTAATTAAAAGCTGAAAACACGGCGATAAGGAAACTATTTATTAACTCGCTGGAGCATATTTGTACACTTAGTTGAAAACTTGGTAATTCTATGTGCTTTGGTCTCTATACATACTAACTATACATATATTTAACATTGGAATTATTTATTACATAGAAATTATTTATTCTGACATAAAATTTCACGATCGCAAGCAGATATTTATAAGAAGGTAATATTGTTAGGGAGTTACGGAAAATACATCTCATACCTTGTGAACATCAATTTGTGAACATAATATATCCTTAAAAGTTTTGTCGTGAAATAACGTAATAATTCCAAGCTCATTCTCGTACGCAGTTTCAATACAAATGTCTTCTCGTATCGTAATGGGGTTTCGAATATTCTTTGTGGAAGCGATAATTAAATTTATAGTCTTTGCACAAAGTAATAGCTGAATTTATAAAAAAATACAAGTAAAATGGAAGTTACCTCAAATTAAAGTTACCTTAAATAAAAATACCTCATTAAAAAAGTCATCAATTGTATTCGAAATGATAGGTAAATGTATTTCAATGAGACCACCTCGGAATTACAAATAAAAATAGATATAATTAATTTTAAAAATTAAAATTAATTCTATCTAATTCCATTTCCATTAATTCTAAAGAAATTCTTTACTAATAGGAGCGTATATACTATTTAAATGACAAATAGCTTTATAGATTTATAGGTTTTAATGTTTTATAATTATTAAATTTCTTCTCGGTGATTTATTTTGTAATAAAATATAACCAGAATTTGTAGCCTCGTAAGAAACTCTTAGCGTTGCCACTTAAAGACGCTGAAGGTAAAGTGCTGAAGATAATGAACTCATCGTAATATTAATTTGAAAAGAATAAAAATCATCCATAATTCTTTAATTTGATTTAGTTAAACATAAAACAAAAATTTTTCCACCCGTCATTTAGTCTATTTAAAATCGAAAATATAACTTATGTTTTCAAGATTCTGTTTTACACCAAAATTTATCAAAGTTAATCTCTCTCTCTCTCTCTCTGTATGAGTATTTTGACTTTTCATAATTTTTCATTACTCTTTCCATGGATATGAATGTAATTAGATAAAATAATAAAGTTACATTTCATACCCCACACGTGCAAGGCACATTTCTACCTATATTTCACTCATCATTTTTCCAGAAAAGTAAGTAACCCAACCGAAACATTTATTGGTTCCTCGGGATTCGAACCCAGGACCGTCGGTGCCACACGCATTGTCAGACGTGTGAATCACTAAACTGTGGTAGGGTCAGATAAAATTGTATATTATCTTGTGGTTATAAATCAGTGTAGGATGTGGTTGCTTGTGTTTACATAGGTATAAACATTGACGTCAGGAGATTCTGAATTTTTTGAATTGTTATATTTAGATCACTAGTAAGTAAACGCCATTATTAGTTTCACAAAAAAGTAAAGTAAAACATATGGTACGGACTGGATAAATAATATTCTCTCTTGAATAATCCAGTAAATTCACCTTGATTGATATTATTGTTTTTTTTTAGCTTCTTGTTCTATCTTTTATTTTATATATAGTTTGGGCGTTGGTAGCTGCGCTAGAGACTAGAGTTTTTAACTTTTGCAGCTATCTTCGACACCCTTGTCAAACTTGTACCTACACATAAAGATTTGGAATAAATTTGAAATTAATTCTTTTAATGTTGTATTATGAATGCGTTTTGAATTTAAAGTTGCTGCTTGTTTAATATAAATAATGTAATGGATAGTTTTTTATCCATTTTATTATTTTTGCAACCTAAATCGTCAAAATATAGCCTAGATAGTTTCTAAGTCTATAAATAGTTATATTATGATATAATTTGTGTTAACTTCATTAAGGCAGAATCTTGTCTTGAGACAAGGTCTATAAATGAGGCTTTCATTTTGTTCTGTTCTAAATTCATTAGTAGTAAAAGGCTACTTTTACTGCTAATTGATTCGAAAGAGATAAAGACACCAGACAACACCCAGTAAATCTATATGTTATAACTTATACATCTGGATATATTTTTAAATCAACTAACGTTATGTAAAAAGAATAGTAACAAAATATACTAATAAAAATAAGCCAAACAGCAACGGAAGTGGCAAAAAGCATAAAATTCGTTAAACATGAAACAACACATTAACACTTGGAACAAAAACATTTGTGTAGCTATTTCATTTTGCCGACAGCGCGAAATCGATTTACCTAAATTACCGATTGGTTCATCGACAATACCACAATAATAATTCCAGATCATTCTACAATAATCTGTTATATTTTAATCTTCGACTTCTTAACGTCTTACTTTGTCTATACCGATACTTTATCTTTATTATTTTTAATATTACATTCAACCCTCAGAAGTTTTATCGCGTAGTTTTATTTAAAATCTAAATAAGTCTGAATAGTATTAATATTAATATTTATCGTTTTAAATGTAATGTGGAAAAATTCATAAACAATATCTTACGTAAAGGTATTTAAAAGAGGCTGGTATTTATTTGCCTCTTAAACTTGTTAGAGCTAAAACATAGATTAGTCGACCCACTTCCTGTCCAGTATTTTAACTAAAGTATCAAAATGTAAGTCAAGATGCTCTTACCGTAACAGCGCATTAAAGAGTTGCGGATATGGCTTAACATTAAAATCGACTTTTGTATTATTTATATTGTTATAAAAGTATCAGTTCAATGTAGGTACATTTAAGGAATAAATCCTTAAAATAAGATATAAAAATAATCTTCCATCTTCCGACAATTAAAACGAGAATGATAAATCTTATGAAGATATTGAAGAGTGATATTTATAAGCAACGTGGTCGATGAACATTACGTAGTATATTATTCTACACAAAATTCATCAGTCATAAATAAATAAAATGAAAATGCAGTTTACGGGACTTCACTTTATAAAAGTGCTTATTATATTCTATTTTAATAGTAAAAGTGGATCTGAAAATACCGCCCTCGTTAAATATTTTATTTGGTAAATCGTTGTTTGAAACATTATCTCTTTAACAACTCTTGCGTTCAACCTTAAGGGTTACAGTTAGAATCTCGAGATATTCATCTCAAAAACACTTTGAATTCTTTAAGATACTTTGATGTGTTTGACCTTACTGAATACTTTAAATACTATGAGATTTTGTAACAACAATATATTTATATATTCAGTTTAGTTTATAATTATTCTTAAATTATATTAGTTACAAATTCATTAAATTGTAACTATATATTTATAATTTAATGAACTTTGAAATTTGTTTGCATCACATATACTTACAAACTTCTTTCAAAACCCTTTTTAATAGTTATGTACTTGTGGACATATAATATGACCCATATTATAGCGACAAAATGCTCTGTATCTTGTAAATTCATAAAGTTACATACATGAAACTAACTTTATATGAGAATTTTAATGTCGTATGATATAAAACCATAAATATTATAGAACCTAATTGGAAGAAAAAAAACGTCATATAAAAACGGCATAAAAAAATTGATAAATTCACATCACGCGTGTTAAAATGGAAAAGACAAGCAAGTCTTCTCACTTTTGTTTTCAATCTATGAAATAAAAATGATAAAAGGCAGTCATCATTTTCTTTCACGGTCATTATTGAAGTCAGACCATTAGAAGACCAGGAACTGGTAGACCGAGTGACCGAGTATCGTACTGACCCATATTATTTTCCCACGAACATAAGTATCTAGGTTTGTTATGATAAATCGCTAGTGATTGTGATTAATAGTAACAGGCAATCCTTAAATTTCTTAAAACATAGAAATGTAAGAAAGACTTTTCAATGTGTTTTTTTAAATTTATTTTTAATAATTTGCTCAAAATTAAAACTATCTAAAATCTTAAATTAATTTCTGTACAAATTATACTTCATTATCTTTTTGACCTGCACAAGCCTTGACAAATATCCTTTATGAAATGCCATTGTTTGAGTTACGTTGTGGGCGTTATTAAAAACTCTTAAGGATAAGGAAATCTCTTTATACAATCCTACTAAATTGAAAGCAATGTTGCGAGGTCGAATTTCTCTTTGAACTACAAATGTGATATTAGGGGGTTTTATAATGATATCACGCCTCTCCCAAAGGATATCCTATCACCACAGACCTGTAACATTCCTGATACCTCTTTCACTTCATCCACTTCCATTACATTCACGAAACATGTTGGTTATACTTTAGTCTCTTCTCAAGTCCTAGTTCTGAGCCGAGATTAGAAAAGAAAAGAAGCTGTACTTGAAAAGTCCAGATTAAAAAGATTTTGTATTTTTATTAATAACAACTGTATTTATTTTTAAATTATGATATTATTTACAATAATTTAGATACTTAAATATATTTACAAAAATACAAAAGTCCGAAATATGAGCCAGCTTTCGGGTTTTCTGAGGTCTCAACTAAGCGCGTCGATTTCTCTTTAAACAATCTCACTTTTGGTCCCCATGGACCCAAAGTCTCTAAAAGGGACGAAAATATAAGATTATATAATTAATATAGACTTTCATTTTTTCGTCTTTCGTTGCTTTTTGCAATCGATGCCGCGCCATCAGCAGCTACTGAAGTAGCATGGAGATGTGAAGACGCCAGTGAGTAGACGTCCTACTCAAGCCCTCTACCACGGCTACAAGCAACTAGTGTCATATCATCAGAACGCTTTCCATCACTGCTTATAATGCCATTCGGTTCTAAAATGTCTGGCACATTAATGGAGACGTTAAAGTCCAGATTAATGATAACAGGGACAACTCACATACATTGTTCTGCTCCCAGTCTTATAATCTTGAATCCACACTCGCTCCGTATATACAAGAATAGTAAATAATTTCATGTTCTCTTTTATTATTTAACTAGCTGTGCCCCGCGGTTTCACCCGCGATAATTTCGTCGTAACGTGATATAGCCTATAAAGAGAGTAAAACAGCGAACAGCAAATAATAATAGATTGGTATTATGTACTTTGCCCGCGAGGAATAGTTATTTTTTATTATTTAATTTAATATCTACCAGTGAAGGTTCCATTAAAAGTGGTCTCGCCGTTTTAGAGATTAGCCGTAACAAACCAACAGACAGACAAAAATTATAAAAAATGTTATTTTGGTATATGTACCATGTACATCCATATGCATTTAGTAAAAAGCGGTTATTTTAATATTACAAACAGATACTCCATTTTTATTTATCTGTATAGATTAATGTTGTGTTATCGTTCCGTCCAAAAGATATATTATTTTAAAATAGGGCTTATATAGTATACATTATATCTTAATTCGCCGTTTACTTTGTATACGGTACAGTAGTCATGATATTATCTAGTAAAAGATGTCTAGTTAATCCTTCATGTAAATTAATGAAAACCGAGGCTTAAATTGACAAATCCTTAGAAACCAGCTAAATTTAGTACAATATGAAAATAAGAGTTTTCATTTGTTTTCATTACTTATTATCCGACCTTCAAAAACACCAAAAAGGAGCTTATCAATTCGACGTGTATTTTTTAACTTTAGATAGAAATCTTTCTTATACTATTTATATAATATTATATAAATAAAATATTTGATGCGTCGATAAATACAATTTAAAGTCGCTGTTTATTAAATCAATAAATATTATAATACTAAAATAGAAGGATTACAAAAATGATAATCTGTTTAACATAAAACTACTAGAAAGAGGTTTAGGTATATAAATAGAGTGACAAGAAAAATCCAAGGCCTACAAGAAAGCCTTCAGTTAAAATAATAATAAAAAATAAAATTCTTGTAATCTGGACTTCTTCGAATGTGTGAATGTTGAGTGAATCACTGTAAAGGGGTATGTCAATATTTTTTTCAATAATAATTTTTCTTTATGGCGCGTTCACACGGAGTCGTGTGGCTTCTATACTGAATCAATTTTCAATTGTTTTCGTAGAATCCAAAAGTAAGCTACAGATACCTTATTTGGCGTAAATAGTGAATAAAAGTCTGAAACTGGCAACGTTTTATGCATGACTGATGCTTTCCACATGGTTAGCGTTAATGTTTACCAAGATGCAGAGACGTGTCACCCCACAGGGTCAACTGGACACACCCGTTTGACGTCATGCCCATGGAAAATTCCCGACCCTTTGTCCACAAGAATTGTACACAATGCGAAAGCAATTGGCAGTCGCAAATTATATTTGCTTTGTATTATTTCTCTGTAATTATGTTGCCAAGACACATATTTGATTTACTATATTATTTTTCTATGATTTTAACCTGTAATGCATCTAATATACGTGTTGCGCGAGAGATCCTGGTTTTAATTCCCGGGAAAATAATAGGAATGTTTACATGACACATAAGGCCACCACTTACTTGCTCATAAAGAAAATTATTACTAAAACAGACGCAAAATATGTCTTTTCTGTTTTTTTTTGTTTATCGTTCTGATGTTTTTGTTTCGATTACAAATCGTTTAACAACATTATATTAGATTATTTACTATAAATACTGATTTTAGATATATATATATATATATAAATATATATATATATATATATAAAATTTGTTAAGTAATCTTAAATGTACGCAATATTTACCTAAATGTCATTGTTACAGCCTTTATTATTCAGACACGAGAGAATAGGCTGCGGCTTTAGTATCAGCTTTCGATGAAGAAACTTTTACGAATGAAGCGTTAAATTAAAAAAGTTCTATATTTCAAAAGAGTGCACGCTACATTGCGTTTAGGAATTTTTGAAATAACTAAGAAGTAGTTCGACTGTAGTAAGGCCTTCCTGTTTAATATATATTATTTAACTAGCCTTTTACTTTTTTTAATCTATCATATGAAATACATGTCTGCGACATGCACGACATGAAACAATATTCTTTATATGGCGTAATATCTAATGGCTATGTACTTAGCCATCACACGGTAAACATGTCTATAAAACATGTAATGCCCGTTGCGCCTGAGTTCCAAGATTCGAGTCTCGGGAGAATCAAAAATTGTTATTAGTTACATTTTGTATTATATTTTACAAGTAACTGATTTTTTCAGCTTCTTCATTAAACAAGACGGTGTAACAAATTAACTTTCGCGTTTTTAATATTACGTTTAATATATTTGTTAATTTAAGACAATACAATTGTTGACTTCCTCAAAATGAGTGTTTCAAAACTAGACCACGCTATAGTCTTATGTTAATTATGTAAAAAATATACCACTGACATGCATTGTGTAAAATTCTATCTTTTTAGGAATTCTCTACATTACATAGCTTAGTTATTTGAATGTTTGTGCTTTTTATTATTTATTTAAACACAATAAAATTTATCCATCGTATCCATATCCATAGTTAAAAATGCACCATAATCGGTCCACTCGTTAGGAGTTACTATGCCACAGACAAAGACACAAAGACACTTTTAAATTATTGTATCGGGGTAAAAAAAATGATTCGGGTTAATCTAAGCTGTACAAAATTTTATGGGCCTACATAATATCAAATAGTTTTGACGTAATAAACCATAAATAGATACAAAGTGATACAGTGACACTCTATTTAAACATTTTATTTCATTTAAACTTCTAGTTTATCATTTGAAACGTTAACAAAAAGTTACACCATTAGAATCCCTAACGTTGAGAGCATTTAGGTAACTAATTCCACTTAGGTTTTATAATTCGTTACATGACGAGATAAAAGTACCTACTTGCGGTTTTAGAAACTTCTGGGACTACAATTTTTTAGAGATAATTTGTATTTTCTTGTGTTGAAATATTTTTGAATGTTGGTATATGTACTGGACCGATTTTTAATATTCTTTCATTGATAGAAAAGCTGGACCCTAAGTAGACTATATTTTGACTATCGGTACGGCATGTCCACTTGGTTAAAGACTCCACTAAAAATAAATAATCACAAATGAGCCTGGATTGTCATCAAATATTTATAAAGATACGTTGTCGTAAAAACACTTGAACTCTTCTTTTTATACATGACAGAGAAAGATAGAAATTCGCTCGAAGACTCTCCTAAATTGAATTTACGACATCTAAGTTTAAGAGAGCATTACCATCTTTTACGTACATTATATACTTAAATATGAGGTATTAAAGGAAATAAAAACGTATATTTCTAACGGCATTAGTGCTTCTAATATGAATCTAATAACGTATTTACGAAAGTTGATTCAAATAGTTACGAGAGAACATAGGAACGGTATGTGATTACCGTCAACAAGTGAAATCGAAGACAATTTATAAAATCTCCCGATAATTACAAACCAGAATATCTCATGAATAGATGAGCAGGTCTTCATAAATTAAAGCTAAGTTCTATGTCTATCACGTCAGCTTTCAAAAGAACACACGACACACAGATACTTAAAACTTTTTAACAGCACTACTTTTGCGTCGATTTGTTTGAGGTTCATCGTAGACGGGTAGAAACACTTAATAGGTACGATGAGTCATTATGTTCTTAGAGTTCGTTGTTGGTTGTCTGAAAGAGTAGTTGTACTCGTGGTATGAAGATATAAAGTAAAGCCTTCGATGGGAGCAGTGAAAGCCTCGCGCTACGCTCCATTAGCTTGAAACTTGTTACTTCACCTGTTAAATTTAATGTAAACGGGTGCTATTCTTAATATTGTTTCAATCGGTAGCCATATTGAAAATACACAATACTTCATGTGATTGGTAGAGGAATATTTCAGGAGGGAAAAGGAAAAATAATTACAGAAAGCTTTCATTGGATCTAAATTTAATAAATTGCCCCAGCGACTTTATTTACTAATTTTACTCGCTACGTACAAAGCACAATTGTTTAATATTGAAAATTGTAAATATTTCCTTCCTTTACATATAAATTTAAAAATTAGAGGTTATTAATTGGTTTTGCCTGCGACTGTATCCGACTGTTTATCCTATTCCTATATCATCAGCAGTCTTCGACAATGACGAACTTTCATACAAACTTTCATCCACTAGTCCAAAATTTCATCAAAATCGGTTAAGTGATCCAAGAGTGATAATGTAACAGACATAATTACTATCGCATTTATAATATTAGTACAGATAGTGAGGATTAATTACATAAAAGATTTCCTTAGCATGTATAACAATTTTCATAAGTTTTACGAATTGAATTTTGTTATGAACATAAATAGGCGTATTATGTAATGTATATTTGCCTCTACTACAATAATTTTTATGGGCTAACTATGAGAAGTAATAGAACAAGTCATAAATCATGAAAGATAAATTATGCCGTAATGAAAAATGGCTGGTGAATAGCGTTTTTAGTTTCTGTGCGCTATTGACATGGATATCAATGTCGTCTTAAATTCATGGCTTTATACACGGGAACTTTGGCGGCTATTCACTAGACTCTAGAGAAAACTTGTTCAATTCTATTTCAGAGATGATTGATGTGTTTAGGGAATTTTTGATTATTCAAACTGAAACTGAAATGTGTGCATATTGCTATTTATACTGTCTGTCTACGGTGTTCTTCAAAATAGTACTGCACATTTAAAAAATCTCCGAAAATATGCTTTTATCTTTTACTCGTGATTTCGTCCACTTGAACATGTTTAGCCAGTGTTATTCGGGTAGATTGTTTTGGGTAGAATTTGGTAATTATCAGAGATTATATGAATATTTAATAAGAATATTTAGTATTTGATTTATTTCATATCAAACAAAAATACAAAGATACGATAATATAAATCTTCTGTTTCTACTAATTTATAAAACCATAATGAAATTGTCTAAAAGTTTTTCATTTTTAATTTTTAATTACTGTAGTTTTTGAGAAATTTTGGTTTTGAAATAGTTGTAGTAATGTATAAAGTATAGATAAACACTATAACGATATATTTTCATATACATAATATATGTAAATATTTAGCATTAATATCTGCTTCCTATTATTGTATTAGGTAAATTTGTATGTGTTATATTAAAATATATATAATTTTCATGTTTATTTCATGGAAAAACAAAGGAAAATTATCTAAAAAGGGATTAAAGGAAAATTAATACCGTGATCTAATCTATATTAATTAAGATTCATCATTCATTCTCATACTGTGAATGAATATTTATTTCAAATATAGAATAATATGGAAAATCCGTCTCAATATTGTTCAAAATCTCCTGCAGAGCATTGCTCGCTATTGAACATGGTTTGTTTTCATTAATTAGTTTTCGGAAAGATTTTCTTAATAAAATTATTAACTTAGTTTCTTCCCGTGTCGTTATTTTTCTCTTTACGCAGATTGGGAAAGTTTTTACATAAACAGGAGTTTAGTGTTATTGTGAATAGTATTTCTGAGTATAATACAAGATATTTGTAATAGGTATATTAAATAAAAATATTACATAAAGAATATTTAAACCAATCGGCGTATTTGGAATTGCGATACATACACACGTTTTAAGCGTGTCTGACACGCTCAATGTCTGTAGACATTAACGGACCTTTACTCACATAAAACTTAAAATACTAAAATATACCATAAATTTCGTATTATATTATTTTCTTTTTACGACTCTTGATCGCAAGCGTTCACAATAGTATTCGTCTTTATTGTATATTTGAAGACTCTCTCTTTGAGTTTTTGACAGAAATGATGTCAATTGAAGAGGCAAACAAGGCTTTGTCTTCGATACAATACCTACTGAGATATCAGGATAACATATTTTATAATATTTGCTTATTTGATATTGATATTGATTGAACATATTACGTTTATATTGATGATTAAACTTAAAGTCTTGACGGTAAAGATTACTACCTTTTTTAGATTGCATTTGTAAGAACGAAAACTCTATAATAATTGTTAATATAGGGTTAAACCTAGGTTTATGAATCGTAATCTTTGCCAGAACGCATTTTTTTTTCGATCTCACAAGGTTGGTGTAAAAACTAGAGAAGCTTTTAAACTTAAAGCTTTTAAAAAATAAATCAAAAATGTTTATGTATGGAGTGAGAAAAGGCCACATAAAAGTTAATTTTATTTATATTTAATATGTCTTTATTTAGGTATAATTTTTTTTCAATACGGCTTAATAACGTCCAGGTGTACCATCCGATAAGAAATAATCCGAAAAGGATGAAATCTTCCAACCTACGAATAGATTTATTTACTTTGAAACACAAAAGGTTTGATCTTGCGGTAAAAGTAAAATAGATAAAATCTGAAGAGACATTTTGTCGATCTCACGAAATAACTTTCTTTACGAGTGTGAGGAAATTCGTTTTTGAAAAAACATATAAATTACATAGAATTTATAGTTTCATCAATTACACATTATCTTTTTATAACTATCTTTAAGTATTTAAGTAAAATAATTCTTGATTGATGTTTTATACAGAAGATTTTTTATCTATAGATTAAATTATTATTTTTCTATTAAATGAACTCAAAAAAAAACTTAATTGATTTAAAAAAAATTTTTGTTGACTCTCCGAAATCCATATATTATATTTAATATATCACGTGAACTACTACTACTAAATGGTGAGGAAAAGCGAATCTTATTATAAATGAGTCTTTCGTATAACAGTGTATTTTTCTGAAAATTTTTCTAGTATCTACGCCTTATGAATATTGATGAATTTTGTGGAAAACAACCTTAGATAATTTCCTTCCTAATTCTACTCGAACGAATCCACGGACGTCACATAGCTTTCAGCCATACATACTCAGACTATCATTATCTTATAGAGATATGTATCTTCAGATCGTTAATTTTAATTGATCTAGTAGGTACTTATTAAGCTTATAAATTACTACTGATTACAGTAGAGTAGTGTGTAATGATACCTACTACTAAGAATAAATATTTTTTCTTCTCTATGAGTACAGACTCCGCCTCCCTGGTCTAGTGGTAAGCGCGTAAGCGTTACAACCGAGAGGTCCTGGGTTCGATTCCCGGTGGAGATAAAAAAAAACTCGGCCTGGCATATCCCACTAGGGGACACGGGACTTCACTTTATGAGTACAGACTAAGGATATTAAAGAAAACGGGTTTAAAGATTTTATAAACTTGGAGCCTAGATATAACTAGTATTAATTGTAAAATGTTGCACTTTGTACAACAATACAAAGTGCAAGTTTTACAACATATTCAAATCATGAAACACTGTGGTCTTTAGTCTCCGTTGTGCGGTTTGGGTGTGGTATGTGCGCATTGTACTACATATTAATTTGAATTTCATTTAAGACACAGCCTTCGCGTAAACATAACCACAATAACCACTGTTGACAACAAACAAATGTTATCAACAATATAATATACATGCATTCAGTTATGTATCCCTGAATTGGAGTTCCGAGAGGTAAGTACTAAAACCTAAATAAAAAAGACATGCGTTGAAATAATTTATATTACTTCTTATCTACTACTACTAATTCTTTTTCTAGCAATTGAAATCTTTTGTAAGTTGGTTATCCGGGATTTAACTGAATAATATTTATATACTTATTTAATATATTTTGCCAAAAATCGACTACTCAAAACTTTACATTCATTTTTACGCTTTCATTTTGATCATTGTTTCAACGTTGATACAGAAATTAGATAATGGTTCAAAGCTTCTTGTATTTTAGCTTTGATTTATGGGCGTACTAATATTTCGCTGTGATATTGATGGAGGAAGTAATAAAAATTGCAATAACTCTAATAATACACTTCAATGAATTATGACATTAACGAACTTTTATATTTCCTGTTGACGTATCTACACCATTAAAATCAGTCCTCGGCAAAAAAGGATAAATAGCAAGATGATTGAAGGAGACACCGATCTCATTATGTTTCGATAAACTTTGAACACGTCAAGAAGAATTTTCTAGACTGTGATCGTAGCGAGAATACCTCTCGGATGGAATTTTCGAAGTTTGAGTAATAAGTTCTCTAGTTACGTTGGCACGTAACTTTGTTTTCGCGTTGTTAATAACATAAGTAATAAGTATGTTACTTTAATCGATCAATCTAACCTAACGTAAAGCTTTTGCATATACGTTCATACGTATATGCAAAAGTATCTTATGCTTGTATGCATCGTAAGCTCCAAAAAATAAATAAAAGATAGATATATTACAATTTCCATAGATTGATCACCTTAATTATATAATTTAAGATTTGAAGTAGTTACTTTAAACTATGTATTTCTTAAATTTTTTAAATATTATTAAATACCTTAACTATAACGACCCTTATTATTAGCGGTTAGACTAACGTTGTGCCTCGCTATTGGTGTATTAATTTAAGTCTATTAAATAGTAATAGTAGACTATAAGCGCCACCTACGGACTCAATCAAACGCGCAAACACAGAAAAAGGATCTTCCTTTTACAAAATAGTGTTGTGAGATAAACGCATAAACAAAAATATAGGATAGAAAATATTATATGGATTTTTGAAAGAAAATGTTTCATAATATGTGAAATAGGTAAAATTTTACAAGCTTTGGTTCGAAAATCTTTTCATTTTACACAGCTAAGTCCGCTGTCGCATAGTTTCATGAATCTTCCTTATACAACTAATTGAAATATATCACAGTCCATCCATAACTTTTTCTTAACAACACAAGGAGGACAATAGAAAAAGTAAGTAGAAGAATTAAGTGCAGTAGTTAATTTTGATGAGGCTGAAGACCACATATTGTCATGATTTAAATTGTGTAAATATATTCAGTTTACCAGTAGATAAATATATTTTTCTAAAACTGCCATTGCGTTAGTTTACGAGTAAGCGCAACGAGCGTTGTTACATTTTTCATATAAATTTACTTAAAAAAACACATGGTTGTAGGTACTATAATAGCCATGTAAATTTGTTACGGTCATTGTTTGGCGGCAAAAATGTTTCATAAAGGTACTGTAACATTTCGAATACAAGTATTTAAGCAGAAAAAATCAAATCATACTTTAACAATCGTTATTTTTTATTCCGCTAGCCCATATCAATAATACCAATGTATATATTTAATATATCTAATCCCGGTTTTATTGAAAACCTTGGAAATGTATCTAGGTAATTCAACATTGATGAAAAACAAACTCAATTATAAACTTCACTTAATAATTCTTTAACTTGCTCCTACTATGAAATATGGATTGTAACTATACTATACTATATATCTTTGATGCGCGGTTATACGGGCTTAAGTCAAAATTTTGAATTTTTGTATTGTTTTATATAAATAACAATTAGTAGTAATTCTATCTGAAGCATACATTTATTTCTTGTCTGATCATTCATGATAATCTCCAAATGCTCAAATAGTGACTTAAGCCCTTATGACCGCGTATCAAAGATATTATAATGAGGAAGGATTTGTATTCCGACGTACAGGTCGGATAGAAACTAATTTAACGTATTATAATTATGTCAAGTTACCTATGTGTAGTTTAAATTGAATTCCTAAAACATTTATGGTTTGTAACTAATGCCCAAGAATTTCAACCCCCGCAACTTAGCAGAATATTTTGTTAGCAAGATTAATTATTTAATACTATAGAATCATAACGTGTGTTAATTAATTTAACACTTAACTTATTTATTAACAACAAATCAATATTTAAAAGAAAAATCAAGGCCGATTGCTCTTAAGATTACATTTAAAAAAAATGTTATTCTAACACTGTTTCTCAACTAGTTATGCGACAACGTACAGTGAGATAACTCTAGTAGCTTCAGAAATGCAGAGTGCTTAAGACATTACATTCACGGAACCCTATTATTTTTTAAACCCTAATCTCTCAAGCCATTTTCTAATTTAGTAGGAACTTTACAATGTTCAAAGAGAATATTAGTCTAAGGTACGTTACTTACACAAATTATTAAAATAACATAAAACTGCATAATATATGATTATAAATCAAGTACTTTCATAAAAAAGTGGTTTTTTTAAATGAAGAGAGCTTCAAAACTAGCGCGTTAGTTTTTCAAGTATTCTAAATGTATAAACATTTTCAAACTGAGAATCACACTAGCTTTTCCACAATTTGGTAATGTATTTTCGATAGCGTATGTGTCTAGAGTACATATTAAAAAATAAAATAATGGCCTTATACATTAATTCGGTGAAAAAAAACGGACATTTACAAAGATGTCCGTTTTTTCACCGAATAGTGAACCGTTTTTACCGGATTCAGAGTGGTTTATAGCTTTCACTAAATGTGCGTAAACGCGCCGTACATTGGTTCATCGTTGGTGGTTACTTGCGAGTCTTACACTTACTACGATTTTAACAGATTATCAACAGTTAAAATGTGTCAAAAATTTAATAAAATACTCTTCTCAATCTCGTCTGTGTTATAACAAAAAACTAACCACAGACACGCAGGCACGCAGACAAAGACATCAAAGTTATACACCCCACTTTTCCCGTCGGAGCAAACGAATGTCTAGATATAAATAAATATAGGTTTGAATTTATTGGCGCCTATTTGTTACTTTTTATAAACAGCTTAGACATTTTATTTACCTAAGCAGTTGCGTGTTTTTTTTTATCGGACAATAAAATAAATTACATTTAAATGTGTCGAAATGCTTTCTTTATTTTATTTTACAAAAGAATTTTGTATTTAACGTTAACCTTTTTTGTATAGTAATGTGAATATTAAAATTATATGTGATTCCAAAGAACAAGTACAAGGCTAAATCACAGTCATGAGTTTACGTCCATCTTTCTAACGTATGCTTTATACGCCAAAGATTAATTACCTAGTCTCATGCCAACAAACATTACTCATACTTATTTCACAAACGTGAATAAGTATAACAATAAATAATAAAAGTAGACAATCTAAATATACCTATAACCTTTTATGTCGTTTATACCAGTCCAACAGAATAATACCACAGTATTAGTTTATTGACATAACTAATCACTGTAATGTTTCACTGTTTTAGCCCACGTTTACGGGCATTCGTAAGTTCCATGACCGACCAACCATGCGATCGTACTTTAGCGAATTCCGACTGTGGCGCTATTTAGTCAGTTATTCCTTGTAATATCAACTACACAATAATTTACTAGCTGTTTATACAAAAAATCTAATTATTATAAATGGATATTAATTATTAAATATTGATCACATAAGTGAAAAGAAAATGTTATAAATTACTTGTAGAAAATTTGTAATTTTGATGCATTAAATTATCATATTTTGACTGACTGTTGACTTTGGTGACGGCTATGGTGTATATAGTAACATGATTTTTATAAGCGCCTAAACCTTTAGAAAATTATAAATAAATAAATATGAATAAAACATATTTCAACCTAATATATCCTATGCGTAACGAGCTTGATATGTTATGTGGCGTAATATTAAACGATTAATTATTACTGAATAATGAGATTTTATAATTTTTAATTTCACAAAAATCAAAGCATAATTTCTAATCACAAGTTTGAAATTAGAATCTATTTCAGCGAAGGAAGAGTCCTTGTTTACAATTCTCGATTTGGCCACTTATTTACACAGCAACTACTTTGGAACGAGGCCAAAACATCACATTTCTAAAGCAATGAGCAGGTTATCTCCGGATAAAAGTTTCAGCGTAATGATAGTTGTTAAATAGAGGCGCTATTAAAAAGTCGACTGAGTAATAAACCCAGCTTTCTCCACGTCTCTACTTCCTCTAGGTAGATTAAAATAAATAAAACACCAGGAAGTTGTCCGTGTTTCAATTTCTGTTATTTTAAAATTGAAGGTGGTACATAAACAATTTTATATTTCTCTCGTTCATTTATATTTTATATGACATTTTATCCTAGTATCGTAACGTAATAACGTTGTTATTGTATCCTGATGTGGATGATAAAGGAACCTATTTAAGTTAAATCTTTTTATATTCGTTTTAAGCTTAATTTGTTATTTGAGAGAGATTGACAAACTTTTTTGATTGATTTTATTGTTTTGTGAATCCCTTTCAATGTTAATAGTTTTAGTTAACAACATGTTGTGTATTAAATACGTACAATAGATGTTAAATCCCTTCTTATAATATAAATGCTAAATCAACTCTTACTGTCTACTGATTTCGATGAAATTTAGTACAGAGATAGACAAGAGCTTGAGAAAGGATCTTTAAATTTAGGTTACCTTTTATTCCAAATAATGGCTTCAAGAAGTTGGAATAGAGCAAACACGCAGACCAAGTCACGGGTAAAAGCTAGCATTCGATATGCTTTTAGGTTTGGCAGCTGTATTGGATAGTTTTCTCCACTCTAACATTTAACTCTAATCACTTGCCGTAGCCTCTAGTTTCGCACTAGTTTTCAATATCTATGTGGTCATCTACAAAGTTCTTTAGATGAAGTTACTTTACAGACATAGTTCGATGGATTTTGAAGATTAATGGTTGCTTTCAGGGACCGCAATCTGACTTACTACTGAAAAACTCCGCTTGAATAAATGTTTACATTTATCAATGTAACACAAGGCGATTTATTTGAGTTGCGTTACATCTTCACAAGTTTAAATCTACCACATATTGCTTATTAATTTGAAATCTCGTAATCCCACACACATATTGCTTATACGTCTGAAATTTCGTAAACAAATAGTGGGGCATGGGAAGACACATTTTTGCGCCTGTTTCGTGAAGGTTAATTACACGTTTAAATTCGATTTTTTCACATTATCTTACATTTATCAGTATTTTACACGAATTATCGATCGTGAGAGTTTCAAATAAACTTTTCATAAATATGTACCAGCTTATTAAAATTATAACAAGTATTTTCTGTTTGGCGGATAATAATCGATCCAACAGCACTCAACTTATCTGAGAAGCTAGCTTAGAAGGTTCTTAAGTGCTATACTGTGTGCTATCTTTCTTTTCGTTAATCAGTATTAAATTTGTGTCATAAGCTTAGATAAGTGCAAATGATTAATAGTGACGTATATACAAAAGATATGTAAGGATATCCTGCCAATATAAACCGATGGTCCTTATAAGAACATATTTTAAATGCAAAGCCAGCAATTTAACTCTGTTATCTCTAATTTCCCGCTGCGCCTCCATGCCGCCGACGTAAAATGTCGTCATTTGCCGTAGTTCAGTAACTTTATTTGTTTAGGATAATTAATGTCGCTTTGCAACACTTTGAATACCTTTAAATGGAACTTTTGGTCCGAGTTAATTGTTTTTGCGACAGTAAAAGGAAGATGTATCGAATTTGTATTATCTTTTATGTCAAAGGCCTTAAAATTACTATATCATTAACGTTTGACATTGTATTCATAGATATTACAAAGCTTAAAGTTTTCGATTTTGACCCGGACGACTGTAGCATAACGTTCATTTGAAATAGAAGGCGAGAATATCTAGGTTTATTTTTCTCTTACAATTCTGAGCTAGTTTATTTGTCTTACCTATAAATCGCTTGTATAAAAACTTATTGAAATATGGTTTTTTTTTTGAAAGAATTAAAAAATACATTATCAAATCATGATTTGATAATTTAGGAAGACCGAACTGAAAATATTGGTGAAATCTAACATGGCGTTTTAAAACATAAATATAAGTTTAAGGCAATAAGTTTAATTTTAGAAAGCTCGCAACGCTCAAATTTATCAAAGAATATTCAGTAAACAGAGACAAAAAATATGTTATCTAACTATAGTAAAATCATACCATCCTTAGAAATAATTCTTGACTTGAATGAAATGTTTTTTATGAATCGTCGATGGGTGAATAAAAATAGGTCAGCCTTCTGATTACGCCGCCGGTAGTAGTATTATGTATTTGAATTTTTATTTTCATTCCGATAGTGTCTTTGAAGCTGACAGGCCGCAGAGTAAAGTACAATTTAAAAGACCTTCAAAAATAATTGTTAATAGAGAATTATTTACTTGTATAACAACAATATGGAGCAGAATTTAAATAGAATTTCAGAATTTAATGTTCCATTCTATTTTCTTACCAAAAAAAAACATAACATTCTACGCGTTTATTATAATTAGGTAACATATTACCAACAGTATTTGTATTAATTTTCTTGCAGCTTTTGTAATAACATTCGTTGTGATAAACTGACACATCTAACCTTAAATCGACCAGAAAATTAACCTAATACTTTGTACAATCTTTCGTTGTGTAGGTGTATTTAATAGTAGGTATGTAATATAATTCGTGTAAAATACAAATGTATTTAATATTTCACATGAATTATTAATATATGTATCTAATATTTTCTAAGATTGAAATGACTCGTAACAAGTTGGAAATGTGCGATGCGTTTTTCCACATGCCTAAGATTTGGACTCAACGAAGTCTGTCTACATTTTATCTTACAGTCAAGGCCTATACAATAATGTTATGCTATTAAAGATATCAAGTAATACGGAATGCGATTCAGCGGCATTTTTGTCCACAGTACGGCAGGAGAACGAGCGGCTGATGCACGACGTCCTACAGGCGGGAATCGCCAATCGCACCCAGTTGTCGGGGGCATTGCGCTGACGCCGCGCTACTCACCTCGGCCGCGGCTCGACAACATCAGGCCAGCCGCCGCACCACCCGAGGAGCCTCCAGAACTCACACCTCTGGGAACCCCTGACAATGGACTACCCGTCACCGTTCACGATAACGCTTCTCAACCGGTGAGCACAACCCTGGCAGGTCCCGCGTGATTTGAACGCTTGTCTGTGATGTGACTATTCAGACATCTAGCTAGTTTATGTGAATTTGTGAATAAAATGTTATTTGTTACTCCTTGGAGAGTTAAGCAGTAGGTATTGTTGTGGATAATATATTATGTCCTTGAAGGTATATTATGTGTAATCGTAAGTGTGTAAGAATAAACATATATTTGATTAAACCTCTCTATTTCAGTGATCTCTTAATCTGGTTTTACAATGAGTTCTATCTTATATATAATTTGACTATTTTTTGAAATTCGTTTGCGCGGTTTTTTAAGAGCTGTGTTACTATAATTTATTAAATATAATGAAAAATGTTCTATCTATTTCTAATTAAAATATGTATGTATTAGACATTCATTGCTTTCTATGTTGTAGATACGATTGAGTAAATAATAGTTTAAAGTATTATAATATTAAATACAATTTATAAGGGAAGTTTGTACTGAGTGTTAAAAACGTAAGATTCAGAAAACACATGGGATCAAATTAAAGAAATCCTCTATGTTTAAGTTTGAACCACTATTACCATAAAATTTACTTTTTCCTTCATAGTTTTTGTGTAAAAAAAATAATCATCTAGGTTGACAAGCATTTTCAGATACCATGTAATTTATTAAGTATATATACGCTTATATATTCAACATTTGTTAAAATATTATTAAGGCCTGTTATTATTGACATCTAGGCATATATTCAACAGTACTCAATGTAAAGTGTAAACTAATGACAAGTAGACGATAATTGTACAAGGTGTTATGTTTAGGTTTTGAATTCTGTTTCAATTTACGATTCACGATTTCGAAAGCAACAATAGGAACACTTTCAAGTTTATTCTAGGTTTTATATTAAATAGACAAGCGGTAACTCCTTTAGATGTACTGCGATATACATTTTGAATCAGTTTGGTGAATTCATAAACAAATTTTACGAAAAAGAAATTTAAAAAAAAAAGTTAACAGTATTTTTGAGTCAACATAAGAATCGCATGCGAAACATATTCGTAATAGCTCAATCTCTAATTATCTATCTATGATAGTTTCCTTGTCACTTTACCTAATTGGAATGATATGAAAAAACGGTAAGGTTACTAGGTACTAACGGTACTGTTTTTTTTCATTATTAAAAAATTGGTTTTATTTTAATTATGTCATATAATATTTTCAACGATTGTTTATTCAATTTGTAATGAATCGGTAATTTTTTATTCATAATCAAATCTATTTCTAATGTATTTGTAGGAGGTGGCGTTCTATAACTCTAATGACATATATATTGTGTTGTAGTCACTATTGACTTAAATTCTTATTTCATTTAAATCAAATGACAATCCAACAGTATTCATGTCAAAAAATCTTCACCTGGGCATGAGTTACAAGTGAGCAGTTTTAAGATAGTAAGTGAACATTATTACTTGTTGCAATATGGTAATTAACTTTGGTAAAGCCTTTGATAATGTTTGTTTAAAATATTAGTAAGATGTAACCGCTGTTACAGTTTATTCTAGTAATGGTATGCGCTAACTTATATGGACAGTATGCGATTATCTCTAATAACGGTTTGAACGATAAATAACCCATAGAAAATGTTGATATTGATAGATACACTTGAATATAAAAAGTGCTATTTACGAATAATCCATCCGTAGTAAGATCGATAAAAAGAGAGAATATTAAAATTTAAAGTCCTATACTTTTTTATACTTATCTCTACTCGTCTTAATGATTTGGACACTATATACCCATTACAAATTATTTTTATAAAAATCTTTACCTTTTTAAAAGTAGTCAAAATATGCCCACCGCTAACCTATTCTTTTTCGTTTAATCGTTCTCTCGAAATATGACGCAATTCATGTTTGACCCCATTGTTGTACATAAAAGTCACGCTTCGACCCAAAAATGCATTTTCAAATTTTATATCTGTTTATATACAAGTACTTATATACTAGCTTGCGACTTAGGCTTAAATTCATAGCGAAGCCATCTTCCTAAAGCATGCTTTGAACGCCATTTTTTTTAAAATATTTATCACATTTCTGCTTCTTTGCTAAGGAAACTACACTATTAAACTCAACGTAATTCACTTACGCGAAAAATTCTCAAATCTAGGTGCCAAATTAAGTTTATAAATTTTGAGTTAAAATTAAAGTCTTTGGATTTGGACACGAAGAATTAATGGGTTTTAAATGCATTTCTAAAAACTCTATATTAATTAATCTAACTTAAGATATGCCTTGGGATCAAGCCAAGCGACCCAATAAAATTGCTGCTTGTTATCAAAATTATTACTAGTAAAAGCCATTATTTCATCTTCACAAACAAAAGCTTAATTTTTATTTATTTACTTAGATTTTACAAGATAAAATAACGCATTGTTTCTAGACAGTACATTTCTAAGCCGAATCTAGTCAAAGGAGCTTTTGAAAATGTACTTATATGATAGGGGTAAGTTTTATATAATGTAGCTGCTGTATGAATATTGTTGTTATATGTAAAGAACGATCGCTATGGCACTGTACGCATATCTAGTTGCTAAACTAAGAGTATGTGTACGCTTTAAGGGTCTCATAGAAAATATTATATATATTGTGTTGTAGCTACTAGCATACAAATACAAAAAATTGATTAACGTTTTATATTATTGTCTTATGATTTTTATAATTTAAGGTATAATAATGCACGTATGTACCCACAATCATGTTAAATTAAATATGTTAACTAAATAATATATTGTAACTAAATATCAAAATAATATATAGTAATTTTGTGGTAGAATATACTTTTTAAAATGTTTTCATAAAATTTTTTGTTTCCATCGCTCTTATACAATTGTTTTAAATGTAAAAACTATTATATTTTGAGTATTTCGTAAAAACTTCAAGACTAGGCCTCATTTTGTTCCTGTCATTGTATTACTAAGAATTTGAAATAAAGATATTGAGAAACAATTATTATATAGGATGTATATCAGTAATTATTTCCTTTTAAAAAATTAATTCATTTGTAGCTATAGGCTGTGTATTTTTGTAACAAAAATTGATGTGAGAACTTAACGAATTACAAGTACTTATATAATAAAACCTCACACTTCATGTCTGCTCGGTAGAAAATTGGATTGTCAATTGGGAAATACGGAGCAATTTGAGTTCAATTAATCAGGAATTCGTCGCCAATTATGTTAATACAAATACCTTATATGTACATACAAATAAAGGGATTAATGGCTTATTATAATCAGACAAGAAGCGATGAGTTTTAGATTATTTAGCTACATGTTATCAATTATGTAAGAAATGTAGTAGTTATGTTATTATGTATTAACTCCTTACTTATAAAAACCTCTTAGCTAACCTTCTAATTTCTAGATCAACTAATTTTGAAATGATGGTATACGCTCAATTGTTGAGTCTTGTTACATTTGTTAATTTGTCAGGACGACAAATCAAATAAGATAATTCTAAACAAAAAG
Source organism: Aporia crataegi (assembly GCA_912999735.1). Classification (NCBI taxonomy): domain Eukaryota; kingdom Metazoa; phylum Arthropoda; class Insecta; order Lepidoptera; family Pieridae; genus Aporia; species Aporia crataegi. Next base: position 4,834,525 of record OU538742.1, read on the forward strand.
ATCAAAAAAGTGAAGTCCCGTATGGGGCAGATGCATTTCTTATCTGTTTCACTAATCAATTTTTTCTTTAAGTGATCAGCCTTCTATGCCCTGCAAGCCCGAGTTTTTTTTGTCTCTACCGGGAATCGAACACAGGACCTCCCGGTTTTAACGCTTACGTATTTACCACTAGACCAAGGAGGCGGTCAAACAAAAAAAACAGATTTCCGTGAAAACCATAATATCTCACTAAATTACTAACAATTTAAACTTAAGCAATAACCTGAACATTTTTGTTCCCAGCTTGAGCATGGGTATAATCTTTGATGGCAAAAGCATTATCATGGCTTTAGATGTCTTTATAAGTTAGGAGGATTCTGTTAACTCCACGACCCATCCTTAAGTGAAACGTTAAGTACATGTTCAAATTCGTAATCCATAAGGCAAGTCCATTCACCCTGTCAAGTATCAAGACCTTGATAAGTGTTAGACGAATGATACAAAGAATTTTATAGTTGTTTGTTGTAAATGTCAGTTTGAATTAATCTATTTTACAAAAAATGTTTAATAAAATATCTTTATAAATAAAATGTGTTTAATTTATCATTATGTTAACATTTGATTTAGCGTAAGATGTATGTGTTGCACATAATATTTTTAATGGATCAGGTCAGGAAAAACTAGGTAAGAATTCTAGGGCTTAGCTATCAGCACGGGAAAGTAATAGGCAAATTATACGGTTAAACTTGAGATAAAAGCTTGATATTTGTGTAAGGTCACACGAATCCCAAGCTTTTCTCATGTCCCGAATTCCTTGGCCCAGCACGCCGCTTCAACTTTGACTGCTACCTACTATGCGCCGCCTACCGTAAATTCTTGTGCAACAATTTTTATCAGAAATCTGTCAACTTTCATAGTTCACACGGATATACTAATTTATACATTAACATAGAAACAACACAGATACATTATACCTATATAAGAAGAATACAAGGTATACTTAAGTATAGATTTATCCTAAAAATGTTTCAAAGCTAAAGTAAAAATATTAAAAAGGTAGTTTATAAATACGAAAAAACGCCAACATATAATTAACATAAACAGCATGATTTTAATTTGTTGTCTGAATGCAGCAGGGAACACCAAAATGTAACATTTTGGAAAACATTGTATGATTTGCACATTTTGTAAGGAGCACGAAACCCAAAAGAACCAATGTCGGTTCTTTTTGTCAGTAAGCCAAAAGTATTGCATGAGAAACCTGGTTGAATCCTGAAAGATTATGAGACTGAGAAGTCAGTTCGCCAGTACATATATTTAACACCTCTGCATTTGTTTTCCTGGTTTTCACCCGCAAAATGTGTTTCTCCGGGATTTAAGTCCAGGACCTCTAGCGTACCACGCAGATGCGAAAACAACTTAACCATGGAGGCGGTTAATCGAATTGAGGCTTATAAGTGAGTCCCGTGTCCCCTAGTGGCGTATATGGCAGATGCATTTCACATCTGTTTCACTGATCGATTGTTTTCTTTTTAGGGGCAAGTAGGTGATCGGCTTTCTATGCCCTGCCAGACCGAGTTTTTTTTTATCTCCACCGGGAATCAAAGCCAGGACTTCTCGGTTGTAACGCTTACGCGCTTACCACTAGACCAAGAAGGCGGTCATGATTCGCGGTCGGTGCGAATTGAGGCTTACGTATCAAGAAATTAATTATTACATCTAATTAAATGTAACATGGCACAGCGATTAAATTAATTATGATGTATTGTTGTGAATATGTATTTCTACAAACTGTTCAAGAAATCATAGAGCAAATATATTTTGAAAACTGACGTGATTGAGATTATTCTAAGCTTAGCTTGGCTTAGGATTGTTCATCCATTTATGGAATATACCAATTTGTAATCATCACGTGGGAGGTTTTTTAAAATTATCTTCAATTTTATTCAATCGTAGTAGTGAATTAAACTATTGGCAACATGAGCATGGCCAATGCCGAGGGTAATTTATTTTGCAATTTACCTTGCTAATAAATTACAAAATAAGTCGTTCAACAAATGATGTTCCTAACAAAGCTAACTGAGCCAATGATGCTTGTATCTAGTTCATCGGTCGACCCTCTTCAAGCTCGATTCATTTAAGCACTTGAATAACAGCTGACTAAGACTTTTTAAACTTCTACATAATACTTGCTTGCTTATTTTTATATTAGTTTATTTACATAATATAGCCCTGGCGCGGCTGTTCGTTTCCGCTTCGGGATGCAAGGGCACAAGTCATGTGTGCCCTGTAATGACTGCTGTACCTACTCTGGCTTCTGAATCTTCGGCCATATTCAGGACACCAGAACACTCTTGCTGTAGAAGGATTAAACATAATGTTTACATAGACGTTAAATACCTACAATGACAATTCACTCATCTTATGCGATGGAATGAGTACCCAAATTATTAGTTATTTGCACTGACCACTTTTTTGTCAAAAAATTTCTCAGTAAAACTGCCTGTGAATCTGTGGATACGGGACTCATTGTGATAAACATTTAATAGCATTTCTAAGTATCGGTAGACCCTTATTCTATCGATTTAATTGACCACAGTTGAGTGTCAGTTCCGCTTGGTCCGTTGTACTTTTGTTAAGGAGTCTGAGGCTATACAACTTTTCTGAAGCTTTCAACGATCTTATAAGGGATCTTGAATAATTTTTTTCTTTCTTTTAAAGAAAAATGTGTCTGGAAAGCTTTTAGGAGATATTAAAAAAAATAAAAAAGAGAGATCGTTTTACTAATTTACAAGAGAATCTTATTTAAATGTATTAAAATCTTTTTCTTTGCTGTTGACTAGGTATATATTGGATAGAATACAACACCCTAGAATAGTTTTTAGGATCACACATACGAACAAACATTCAAATAAACAAAAGTTCTGAAAACTAGCTATAGTATGTCCTTTTTAGTATAGTTTAATGCCTTACCATGCATTTCTGGTGAACATTTTATGAAAGTTGTCGAGAAATAACTCAAACGGAAAAGCGCGGGAGGCGAATATGTGAAAATTTCAAGATACTTTATATGCATAATTTTCCGATTTCTGATTCATCGCCCTTAAATTGAAATTGAAAAGCATATTCTAAGTTTGAAGTTGAATCTTTTACATTTTAGTTGCTACGAGAACTTTTTATTTTAGTGGGGTTAGTTCAAGACAACTGAGTTTGATTGGATAATAATTGCCCTCTCCCAAAAGGGCTATTGATTGAGGGACATAGAGGAATAGATCTGTAGATAAATTAGAGATCGTATAAAATAAAAATATATAATAAGTAAATAAAACATATTTAAACGGGTTGAATTCCCCTAAAAACAAGAAAAAAGGTGAGCTAGTTATATTCAAAGATATATTTTAGCCTAGATTTTAATAGAACTTATTTTACGCAAAAGAAGGAAAATTTGCACGAATATCGTGATTGGAAAGTGACCGGAAATTGAATTTTTAAACGAATCAACATTATATTTTATTTTTATATTAGAACTGTCTACAGCATTTGATTAGACCTAAGATTAATAAAGGCAAAATAAGAATTTATTGAAACACTTGACCTTAATACAAGTGTGAATTATTTTATTTTAGTTATTTCCAGCCTATTATTATAAATCAGCTGGGATGACGGCCTTCTAATCCATATTTTGTAAAATGAGTAATTTGTATTCACCGTATACTCTCGTTGATAATTGCTCGTTTTAATTTATGTTGTAATAAGATAATTAATTTCCACACGACTATGTGAGTTGCGTGTAGAGTTAACGCACTGATTGTAATAAAACTGTTCCTGGATTGTTAGAGATATTTAAAATTATAGAAAATAATTAATATGCTATGAAGTTATGTCAATTAAATTGCTTATAATAAAACTATGCTTTCTTTAATGACTTATAATGATATTGACAAATAAAGGGAACAGAGTGGAAATTCTCATAAATAATAGCAACACTCAAATCAACCAGACCGCCCAGGCGAAAATACAGAACTTAAATAACCATTGAAAATATTTATTTTATGTGGCTTTTACTTTTTTATATAACTTCTTGAAAAAACACAAATTTTGAATACGTTTGGTTTTAGTGACGTATCTACGCTCAAAATTTATCTAAAAAGGTTTTCACCCTTGTCATTTACTAATTTTACTTTAAAATTAACTAAGTGGGTCAAACTAAACTAGTAAACTGAGTTTTACTTTATTAATGAGTCATTTTAAGTAAAAACTTTATAATATTCCCTAAGCAAATCCTTTATTCACTTAATATAGACACGTGTAGGCACGCCTCGCTGGTCCTTGTAGCGATCAATTTAATTTGACGACGAGTAAATAGCATCACACTCGCTCTGATTTCTCTAATTTGGTTTAGATATGCGGTCAATTAACTTTACCTACATTACTTTAAAGGCTCAAGCCGACGGCTTTCCTCTGTAATTTATGTAAATATTTATCAAAAAGATTAAAGACACCTTTGAAGGGAATATAAAATACATATTGCTTATCTTAGCAATAAATAATAATATACTCGTAAGCCTGTAGTTTTTAGTATTAAGCTGCATTCTATAAATTAAATTCAGAATATTATGTATATAATGAAAGTATACTTTGTTTTATAAGCCAATCTTCCACCATGATCCACCCTCATCCATCAAACAACTTTTAAAATATTTAAATTATTACACCTCGAGGTTGAATAATTAGCATTATTATAATTTATATTAATTAAGTTTAATTTTAAAAAAGGTAAAAGTTCATTTTTAACTCTCGTATCTTTTATATATTATATATATTATATATTATTTTATATATTATATATTTAAATTTATCTATTCAGTAATAAGATAATACACTAGTATTTACTATAAGTTATATAACTAATAGTGTAGTCGCTTTGTGTCGGTGCAAACTAAAGCGCTTATTCCACCTCACTAAATTCAGACGTCCTAAATGATTCTGTAACTATATTCAATCAAGTGAAATAGAATTATTTTAATAGACTGAATATAGTTACAGAATCATTTAGGACGTCTGAATTCAGTGAGGTGGAATAAGCGCTTAAGCCGGAAGCTATTTTATAAGCAAAGTACCTAACAGCACTACAATAACTTTACTAAAAGTATTCATATAATATCCAGCTTATGGTACTGTGAAAATTTGCGGAAGGTAAAATAAAAGCTCGCTAACACTCTATCAATATGCAAAGTCACTATGCATCTAGCACTTTAGAGCAGTTACTATCTATATATGCAAATAACACGTAGTTAAAAACAGCGGTAGCTAAAAAACTGAGGTGAAAAATCTGCAGTAGCCTTTTAGAAATTTTGCGAGAAAGAGCCACTCTTGAAATGAACGCCAATTCATCCATCTAATACTATTGTGTTTGATATTGTAATTAAACTGTAGTATTACTTATTAAACCCGCTGCTTAACTTAAAACATTGTTTCAATTGCTCACTTTCTAGTAGTTGCCAAAACAAGACGAAACAATCAAATATCTAAGAGCAATGTTTTCAAGGGAGTACGTGTTTTTATTATAGGTAATTGAAAAGGCAACTGAAGTCTATTTACTACCCATACACATACCCATGTGCCATACGCATTTCTGTTTCTCGGACAAGTTTAGGCTATTGTCCCTTTAGACTGAAATTTCCTTCCGACCACGATAAGTACATAAAATTATGCCAGGTAAGACTGACTAAGATATAGAATCTTTTGTATACACGTTCATAATCCATAAGAAAATATAGCCATTTATGGATACCTCGTTTGCCTACCACTCAGCACGTAACACGTAACTGTAATGTAAAACTAGTTTTAAGTTAAAAGCGATAGCAATTTTTGTCGATATTTTATACCAAAAAGATTAATATTTCTTTACTTTGTATTGTAGATTTGAATACTTATTTAATAAACGTTTCTTTCCTTTCAAGTGTTATAGAAGGGCATAGTGTGTGTGTGTGTGTTAATTTGTACGAAAATAAAACCAAGCTGGATCATCAAATACTTCAAATAGTGATTTTAAATAATACTCAATTGATTTTGAAAAAAAAATATGAAGTTTTATCTTACCAATATTATTTTATAACATTCACACGAGACACGTGGCACCACTATAAGCAACGCAATTAATAATAATTATAGTTAACGTATTGCTATCCTATAACTTAAAATTAATTCAACAAAAAATAAACTAAACTAAACTAAAACAACAGTTATGTGGTAATAGCCCACCATCATCGGTAAGTTGCAGTCAGCGGCAGTCTGTCTGCCAGACTTATAATTGAATCCTTACACATGTTAACTCTGGACATGAAGGACGCTATTCTCCGCTGAATGGCATTCAACGTATCTAGGCGCACGTCAAAAAATATTTCGATTTAGACCCATCAGATATCTTAATCGGAATATGTCGGTCTATTGGTATATCGGTCTATGTCTTATTATAAGCTAGTCTACGTGGTGGGTGTCACGCGACTTCAAGGTATATTTAGTCTAGAGTTGAAACTTGTACAACGTTTGGCAAAATGACAAATAAAAATAACTTAATCTTTGCAAGAAACTACTGAGAAAAACAAGAAAGAATTTCAGTATAGGAGATAGTTGAAAAGTTTCGTGGAACTTAAGGGATTATTCATAAAGCTTAGGAACTCGGACATAGTGAAAAGTGATTAATGGCGCTTAATTTTTTACATACCAAATTATAGTCAATCAGTAGGTATGTTATCTGCCTTATATTAAACGCTGTTTTTATTACAAAACATGGACTAAAGATGTTTCAGTATTGGTTGCTAGGATACAAGTTTAACGTTCATACAAAAATGAGGTTTTCTCTTGTAAAAAACCCGGTCTATCTTTAAACCGCGTTTTGGAATAAGGCAGTATTTGTTTCCGACGTCATACGGGCCATTTTTACGAAAAACAAGTTTCATTTCAAAGCGTCTAATGTATTATTCTGTATTCATATAAATTACTTTAAATTATATTTTACCTACTTCTAGACTGAATATATTTCTAATTATAAATATAACAAATGTCTCTAATTTCGCTTACCGCTCATACTTTATAAACTGTCTAACATGTTTGTGGAATTTCAAAAGCCCCAAAGAGATAACCTGTCAGTGAAATAAATTTTATCCGCGACAGTGAGGCGTACACGACCTTCCAATATACTTGACTACTGATCATACTTTTTTGCCAAATTTATTACCGTTTTACTGTAACAGACAGACCACTTTTACGACATATGAAAGATCAAAAGGCACTATTAAAATAAATAATAATTGAACCTCAAAGGCTAGATATAAGACGCTATATATGTACCACTTCCACAGCCCATGACTTGATTTAAAATCCTATGACTCCTGGGTGGAACAAACCGCATATGTTGTACTCCGTCATCTCGTCTTGTCATGAGCCTCGTGTTTTTCCTCGCTCCATATTATCGCCTCGATATCCACAGCCCATAGGTAAATTTTTATACGATACGATGGTAAAATAAACAAAAGGATATAAATTATCAAGAGGTAGAATCTACAGGTACCAGGTCTAACTAGAGTAAATATGTAATGCTTTAAAAGAAACATGGTGCATGCGGCACCTTCAATACATTAATAGCAATTAAAAAAGGATTAAATACAATTTCAATGTAGATAAAAGTTGCTTAGCTTTGTTCTTTTTCTATCTGACGTCATAGATAGATAAACTCTTTAGTAGGTATCCATAGAGTAAATTTAGTTGTTATTTTGTCAGATTAAGGCCTTATTATGGGAATTGTATATTACCTATCAAATAATATTATTCAACCATACATATTCAAAGATTTAACGCTGATCGAAGATGCGATCTAACAGATAAAATTAAAGGATTGTCGACGAATACCTTTAATACGGTCGGGGACAAACACTTCAGTAAATGACTAAATATAAGTTACGTAAAAGATTTTTTTAGTATTTTATATCAATAATGGAATCCGCAAAGTAATTGGAGTGTATTGTATAAGTCATCAATACACTTCACATGTGGTTATCAATCACGGCGATGTCAATTCTCTCGCGTTGTATAGTACCTACGTTGTATAGAAAATTTTATACAAAATATACAAATAAACAGGTACAAAAATGAAATGCCTTGACTTGTGAGGCATAGAGCAGACACATTTCTGTGTCTGTTTCACTGACGACCTTTTTACCGGCAAGTAGATGATCAGCTTTCTGTCCCTACACAACCGAAACATTTTCCTATGTTTTCCCGGAATTCAAACCTCCTTTAATACCCAGATAAATAAACCACTTAGCAACGGAGGCTATAAAAGTGAATAGTTAGTTGAGTTATTTCACTCATATTTTAATTGCCTAATGACGAATGAAAAATACAACACACACATTTAAACATCAAATTACTTTACAATTTTTTTGTCACTATGTATTATAATGAATAATGTATTCAATAATCCTTATTCCTTTTAAATGTTTTCAAATTGTAGTGTTGAATAAAAATCTGTTATTTTTATTAAAAGTTCAATGCACCTTCAACTTCATAATTGAGATGAAATTTATATATTTAGACAGAGTCGTATAAGTTATTTATTAGGCTACAAATTGCCAGCGATTCTAATATTGAATACTTACCTAATTGAAAAGATCCAATCAACTTTCAACAAATTAATGGTTTCTACTAATATTAAGTAATATTTTAATATCTATTACACATACCTAATCCCAACTACAATATCGTCAGCAATGATTTTGATTTTATTATGATTTTAAGTTTATATCATTTTTTAATTTTCATGAATTTTTTTATCAAGTTGACTCCGAAAAAGTCAATTACAAAACATTTTTAAGTTAATGTTTAAATTAAAATATTAAATTAATATTCAAGATTAATAACAAGATAAAGATGTATTGTATATTTATTTGATTAGTCATCGAATAATTCGATCAGAAATATTCGGCACGGAGTAAGTATATTTTGGTCCCGTGAATTTTCAACTCCATTCAGATTCTTTTATTATGTTAGATTCTCTTTATAATATATAGATGTACTGATCGCTTGTAAGGGACCCGTTATCATATAAAAGGGTAATCCTTTTATTTTATACAACTGGTAGTTTAATTATTTATTCGTGTCAACAAAGCATTTTCGTGTTATTGAAGCAAATAATCGAAAATACTTTGTTTACCGTAAAGTAACGTCTATGTTATATTGTGTTATTCCAGAAAACTAGTAAAATAACTTTCTATATCAAAGATTCTCTTTTTATTAAACCCCTAGTTGCTATGTTTGTTTTGTATGTTGTGTAATTGTGTAGGAAATATATTTTTCCTTCATCTTCTGGTTTTTTAAAATTAAATACTAAGAAGCCAATACAGGTAACACGATTGGATTCCCACTTACAAAAGCTCAAAGGATTCAAAGCAATTTTGCACTACATAGAATTATTGTAATGCGACCTACAAAGGTACTTGTAATATTGGATATACCTAACTTGAGCATTTTGTGAGTCTAGATTTGTAAAATAATGTACATTTTTATTTATTTAATATAACTTTTTTTTACAATTGTTTTTGTAGGTACTTAATGTTGTTATTGTTGTTATGTTAATGCACTTAAATAAAAATTTTATTTCATATGAAGCCAAAAAAAATTATAATAGGAAGGCATCTCTTCTAAGTGAATACATGCTTAATAATATTATATCCTTTATATTCCTGCCTAATACATGATACTACGTATGTAGGAATGTGGTATACCTACAAAGCATTTATTGTTGTATACGTAGCATTTCGTAGATGACTCGTAGCATGAAAGTAATAGTAGTAATCTTAAGTACATATTCTATTACGAGTATAATGACCGCAAACAGGTAATCTATTTTCGTCTGAAACTAATTCAGTAAGTATAAATGTTAGTACCATTGGCAATTTGTATACAATCACCTGTTGAATTCTAGGAGAAATAAAACGTACGATTTTAGCAATTTTTTTTGTGCGCCCTCTTTGTGATGGTTTTTGAAAACCAAAAAGTTTGCGTCTTTTGACGCTAGAGTAATTTTATTCCATGGTTTAAAGTTAGGGCCGCGCCATCTAGTGACTGCGTTAACTAACCTAACCTGTTATTAACCTTTTAATATTATAATATCTAAAAACCTTACACCGATTGTTAAAGTACACGATTTCCTTTGAAATATACAGATTGTGCGTTACTTAAAATTAAAAACTGCTACTAAAGCTGAACTTACCAAGTATTACAATACAATACAATAGGTACCTACCAGCCGCAACACATACCTACCTAACCTACCGCTTAAAAAAATAGTATAAGACCAATTTGTTTAATAATTTAATTCTTTGTAAATAAAAAAGAATATCAAATATTGGTATAGTCCGTCTAAGCCGAAATGACGCGCCCCACTACTTATTTATTTGATTTAAATGTGTGAGTGCAAATATTTATGATAAACACTTCTATGTGTGGCAACGTCGAGCGTTCCGTGAACTTTGATCTGTACGCCTACAAATCAATGGACTAGTCGAGTGATAGATCCGAAAATGCACTATGTATGGAGCCGCACTGGCGCGTTGTATGAAACTAGACGTCCGCTCTCTCGCATGATTAGACAATTTATGATTAGTTGGACAACAAATTGTACAATTAAAACTTTTTAGCAAGTACGGTCTACAAAGAAATTAATTCGAAATATTTAATTACGGTATTTTTAATTAATTACTTAGTAGTTTTTTGGATGTAGGCTATTAAACTATTAAGTGGTTTATGTTTTAAGTAGGTATGCCTATAATAAAAAGTATAATTTTTTTGAAAATATGTATTTATTTTACAGTTAAATATATTTTATATTACAATTAAAAAATAGTATATGTATATGTATTTATTTTACAATTAAATATATTTTATATATTATATTACAATTAAAAAATAGTTAGTATATATACAGTATAATGATTGTAGTCAAAAATTAAGTTGGATTATAAATTATTTAAACAATCACTATTCACTCATTTCAATATAGTCGCTTTCATCTGAATCAGAGTCGTTAACATGAATAATGAATTCATTATCCATGTCATAATATTGTAAATATTGTTTTTCTGTTTCTTCAACATGCCGACATGTATTTGCCCACATTGTACGATCAATTGTTTCGAGTCGTTCATTTATGGACGCCATAATCGATGTTAAATTTTGTGAAACGTTTTTACTAGCCACGTAATTTTTTAATATCCCCCATATCTTTTCAATCGGATTAAGTTCAGGATGGTAAGGTGGGAGTCTTAGAATTTCAAACCCTTTTGATCGAATTAGTTCGTCGATAACGAACCTTTTGTGAGTATCTTTGTGTTTTAAAATCAGATCGTAAAGTTCTATTTTTTTCATTGTCTCGACAAACGGAATATTTTTTTCAGCAAGCCATGTTTGCATAGCATGTTTATTGGAGTTTGAGTTAGGAGCTTTTTCCAATAAAGCATTGTGGTAAGAAGCGTTATCCATAATTATAACTGTGTTGTGTGTGTGTAAAGTAATATAAATTAAGTCATCAAAAATAACACTTAGTGATAAAGGTTTATTAGGAATATTAAATAATATTTTATTTACCTGACTCCGAAGATGCTTTTTAGTTGACATGCTAACGGTACTTTTGCGATCTAATAATGCGTGCTCCTACGTCTGTGACTAATTAACGACTGAATGACCAATAGCAGTTGCATTTTTGTTTGTATTGCGTACATATTTTAAACGTTCTAGTGTGTGTAAAAGCGGTAGTAGGGCGCGTCATTTCAGATTAGACGATCTATACAACATATAGTTAGTACTTATTATCAAAAATCAAAAAAGGACGTACATATATGGTTGTGTTTTTTCATTACCTACTTCTTAAATTACTTTACTTCAAAAATTCGATATTTATAAATTGTACTTATAACTGTACTTACTGTACTGTGTTGTTTTATAATTGTACTTTGTAATTGTCTTATTAACTTTACGTATCTTTTTGGTCTCGAGCATCCAAGGCAGAATTAATTCAGCGTTGTGTTTATTAGAAACGTCTGCAGTTCTATTTTTATTCTTAGTTTAATTAAATTATAATTTCCCGATTGCGAAATTTTACTATAAAATAATAAGTATCGTGTATGATTATTAAGTGGGCAGTATTTTTGGAAAATTTGTGGGTAGGTATATTATTGGATTTATTTTTAAAATTAACGCTTTTTATATATAATTTGCATTCACTTTTCCAGTTTTAAGAATGAACATCATTAAAAAATACTTTTTTAATTTACCTTCGCTAACGAATTTTTTTTTATCCTGTCTTATCCCAATATAATAATTTTCTAGTTATGTTTTAAGATTCATGAAACCGAGCTTAAAGTTATTTAGAGACAGGTGCCCTACGTGAAAGATCTTTTAAGTGAATTCGTAATCATCTTGCTAATTACCTAATTAAAATTGTTAGCAGAGTGTTCGTTATCACCATCTATTATTTAGTTGAAAACATTAGGTACCTACCCTTACATATTTTATGGTAAAGACTTGTTACAATGATTAAAATACGCCGAGAACCAATTCCAAAAGACATTGTAAGTTGTCAAAATTCTTTATTTCACAATATCATTTACGTGAGCACTGCAAGATGTCAAAAAAAATAACTTTGAACATGTGATTAATTAACGGATCGCAGATATAGTACAATATTTTTGTTACACCAGGAAACAATGGGATCGGAAAGCGTTAGTCTAAGATATTTATTTTAACCGCCATTAAATTTTATAGAACAAAATTATGTAAGTAGTTAGATAAATAAAATCATAATAAAACTATTTTTATTATACTTACTATATACTATATATATATAAAACACTTAATACTATTCAATGAAACCAAATTAACTAATAAATCCAAAGGCCAAAAAAGCCTAATTCGGCAGTAAACGATTTATCAAATAAATTAATGATCTGTATCAAACAATATGTTTTCATTCGAATAATCTTAAGCTTTTAGTGATCTTTTGTAAGGTGAAAAGCTCTTATAGCGTGTTATCAAATATAAGGTGTGAATTTTCGCAGGCGGTAAACCCCACCCACTGAGATGGCGTATCCCCTCTACCAGCTTATTAACCAGTAACATTCGAGTATTTCCCGGCAGTACTACCTACAGCCTTTTTTCTGTTTACCCGGGAACACCTATTTTGAAAGGCAATTATCAGTTCGCGTCAAATTCCGCGGTGGAACTCTCATAATGTCAATGTTGCGCAAAGAATTTTTATCGAAACCATAGATTAGTAAAAATGAATATGTCCTGTATATCCAGTACCTGTGATGACAATAATTGTAAAAAAAGTGCGTGCGATTCAGATATTGATAGTGAGAATGAAATTGATGTGATTTGTGAAAATAGTGAATCGAATGTGGATAGAAAAAACAAAATTTTCTATAATCAGAATTCGAGGGAAGGCAAATTCTATGAAAAACCTTTAAATAAAGATTACGTAATATCTAGTCACAATTTACATAAAAACTCTATACTTAGTTCAGATAATAAGAGTAAAACCTTTTTGATTGATAATATTTTAGGTAATTTTAAACAAAGAGATAGTGCTGAAGATAATCTAGATGGTGGCGATGAACATAACGGTGAGAATGTATTTTTTAAACACCAAGCAATTTTTTTTTATTAATTTTCAAAAAGAAAATACTTATATTCCTCAGGTATATTTTAATTATACGCAGATTTGATTCAATTTCATATTTTTCATATTTCATTGTACAAAGAAAACAAAAAAATTACCTGAATTCATTAGATTTTTTTGCACATAGTAATATGTACTTAATAATATCACATTCATTTTATTTATTAATTAGAAATTCCTAGGATAAAAGCAGAAATTCATTGGTAGGTATCAAAAGAATATTGTTCTTAGCTTACCTAAAGTACTTACATAGATAGGCTTTTCAAGCTACAATTAATAGATAAATATTTTTTCAAGTCAAAACTACTTGGTATTCTAAACGTTATCTTAGGTACGTTAGATATTTTTAGTTCGTCTGTACGTAGTTGAAAAAAAATAATCTTTATTTTCAGAACTTGTTACATTACATTTGGTACGAGAAAGTACTTTACCAAAGTTCTTCAAAACTACTTTTAAACATGAAAAAAATCACATTCTTTTTTTAAATCTAAGATAAAAAATAATTACTTAATTCTTCATCTCGTTTGTCTGCATACATCTAAATCTATCTGGATAATCTAAGAAACTTCTGAACCGATGCTGAATAAAAGTAGGTATTCCTTTAAAAAATAATTAGGGGTCCGTGCAAAATATCAGGCAAGAGGTTGTCACGGGCAAATCTGGACCTTTAACATTTTTATTTTTAGGACTTACATATATATAATGTATTATTTCTATTTATTTACTTTTTTATCTTATTTTTGCTTAGTATAGACGTCTCTAAATAAATAAAAGTTATTAAATGCAGTTGTGCTTTTTGCGAAGTTTATTTATAAAAGTTATATTATTTTTTTGTCAGTTCCCTTGTCAATAATTCAGTTGTTTCAGTGTCGTCAACATCATGCGCTGAGCTTGGGGTTTTAAACGGAGCAGAAATTCTAGCAGGCCATGCCTACGCACACTGGCTGGCGTCTCGTCATACGTCCTCCAATTTCTATGGTACGACATTTAAAATTTTCTCTTGTTTGAGGGTGATCGGTTAAACTCAATAATATAAATAATCCTTTTTTATCCCATGAGTGGTTCGCACATCTGATATTTAATGTGTGCTACGCATGGGGTGGTGGATACCTATGAGAATCAGAAGAATAAATATATATTTTGGTACAAAATGTTCACCTACTTGCCCTTAAACAAATTGTCAAAAATCAGCGGTAACAAAATTTCAGATTTACTTTTTTATTACCTTGATGTCATTTAAATTTTTAGTTTGGATTTTGATCATATTTATATGTTATTCATAACAAAACAATAAGTAATTTAGTAAGTATTAAGTCTTTCTGTTTTTTAAATCTTCAATTATATAATACCTACGTTTATCTACTATATGTACACAACTATCAAGTAAATAGATGGATCTAAAAATCTGATATTTTCAATTAAAACTAACATGTGCCAATTTCCGGGTACTAAGTATTACTAAGATTAAATTTTTGCATCTATATTGAATATAAAAATAATGAGTATTTTTATTTTTAAGCAGTTTATTTTTTACTAGCTGTTGCCCGCGACTTCCTCCGCGTCATTTTCTCTTATTACATATATTGTCTAGGACATTTGTTTAGATCATTTAAATAGTAATAATTCTTTCATACATATTTTTTAGGTAACTTGAACCGTTTATACAGCTTACGCAACGAAAGCCCTCAAATATGGATAATTTTCCACGCTTGCAACATTTTTCACTAATGCTTCGCTCCTATTAGTCGCAGCGTGATTTTATATAACCTAAAGCCTTCCTCGATAAATGGACTATCCAACACAAAAAGAATTATTCAATTTGAACCAGTAGTTCCTGAGATTAGAGCGTTCAAACAAACAAACTCTTCAGCGTTATATCATTAGTATAGATTTAGCGTTTCGATACTCTCTCATCAGGGCTATCGTACTCCATTTTTTATGGCATCGACTAATCAAATTCTAGAGCATTGTATTGGCTCTTCTTCATTTTCAAAACAAAATTACCAAGAAATAATAAATAACTCTCATAAATACAGTCTAAGGTCGCGTGATCACGTACCGGTGTGATTGTTCACACGTATTCATCTCATTTCTCACGCAATCATTTGGGTATATTAATTTTTATTAACAATAACATTTCCTTGATCATTATTATTTAATCAATCACGCATTTGATTATTACGAGTGCATGCGACTTAGTCTTTATCGTTATTATAAATAAAATTAATCGCCTTTGTGCTCACATTTGAATTTTTAAATATCGGCTGGAGTTTAGAGCTTAAGATATATATTTTTATATTTTATATAATTTTTATAGCGGTATAAAAATTCACATGGCATGTATTGGATTCGTACTTATATTCCATGTGCTTAATACATTTCATTTTTAAAATAACACTTTTAGATAGTGAACATTTTCTATTTACCATATAGGTTAATAAATCCAAACAATATTAAATTACTTTTACTACCTATGTATAAAGTAATAACATCCGATGTACCTACTCAGAAACTAATAATCAATTTGTTGTCTTACTTGAACTTTATCTTAAAATATCGAGCTAATAAAGCTTTTACTTGTATACATATATGACACGCTGAATCATTCTGAATAATTTCCGGTTATTCTAAATTCCACGTGATTCCTTACTACCTACTAATAGAGGCCTCATGGCTAAGCGGTCTTATAAGCGTACCGCGAAGCCTGAGGTACCGGGTTCGATCCTCGGTCCCGAATACAATTTATAATTTAATTTGTATTTGTATTCGGTCTCTGGTAAGGCTGCCACTTGCCGGACGGGGTGAGTGTGTATAAGTGGTACGGAGGAGTGGTTGAATTTCTACAGGCTTGCCTGCAGAAATTTAACCAAACCAACAAAAACTTATGGGTTGCCTGGAAGAGATCGCTGATTAGCGATAAGGCCGCCCGTTGCACTCCAGTGCAATAAAGTGTGCAAAAAAATTGACCTAAATTTGCAAGTTAAGTAACAAAATTTTTACGTTGCCATTTCATAAATTTTATTTTTTCATAAACAGAAAAAACTTGAAAGAAGACTTCGGTTCGGCTCATGTATCCAAATTTTAGCAAAGTTCTACTATAGGTAGATTATTTCATCTAATGGTGAAAATCTCGGCAGAAAGTTAACTTATAGAACACAATTGAATTATTTATTTAAGTGACATCTGACTTACTGATATTGAATTACAAAATATAGATAAAGTTTTAAAACCCACAATAGATATTTTAAATTCTTGCAAATAGGATTTAATGTGAAAAGCGTTATTTAAAACCTCTAATGTGTAAAGCTAATAGAGCTTACACGGTGCTGTAATTCCAGTGATATGTCTGAGGATATTCGACGAAATGTCACCAGCCGACGGACGGTGGTCGCGACTTCGCACCGAGGTGTCGACAAACAGCTGCCGCAACGATAATTACCAACAAAGCTCTTGTTTGTTCCCCGCCTTAACGAGCCCTACGAAGTACCAGCTAAAGAATTTAATGTCACGTGAAATTTTACAGAACGTGTCAAATACAGCTCGTCATTTTTCATAGTAACAATTTTAACATAATACAGGCTCATTAATTAGGCGTTAGTTATATTATTTAATGCACTATTAAAAATAAATAAACAAAGCTATTAGTAATTAAATAATTTTTTTTAAACACTTCGTTGTAATGGTGCAACGGGCGGCCTTATCGCTAATAAGCGATCTCTTCCAGGCAACCAATTTTTTTGCTTTTTTTTAAAAAAATTAGGTATATAAAAACCTAAATAAAAGCCTACCTTGTTAAATATTTACTTTATTTATTTATTTATAAACCACATAAAATACAATACAAATATATAAATAATATAATATATTTAAACCGAAACTATAGTAACTAGTAACCAATATACCAAGCGATTTCCAGACAACTCAGAAGTATTTTAAGTTAGGTGTTCAAAGTAATTTAATTTAACATAAAAATCTCGTCTGAAACGGTGCGACCGATTTTCATGATATTTTTTATGTGTTTTGGTAGGTTTGAGAAAGGTTGTAAAGTATTTTTCACTCTCCTATCCGCACCCAAATTTCTTTAATCGTGAGTGCGGGTGAAACCGCTCTGCAAAGGTAGTATATGTTTAAATCACACAAAGCAATTTAAAGTACAAGTCATGTGATGCTTTGCGTTTCTCTGTTTAACCCATTTTCTATCGCAAATCTGTTCAATATTTTGTATAACGAAAACAAATCAGTATGTATATAATACGTACGAGAAATGTTCATGTAATTTGTGAACTACATACGCAAATAGTTAGCAGTCTGTTAGCGAGGCCATCACACACCATACACTCGCCACAAAGCCGTATTGACACACGAGATGTCGAACTGCGCAGGCGCAGAGTAAACAAACTGATTGTGTTTATAGCCAGTTAACGAGAAGCTGCGATAATTCCGATTAGTGTTCGAAAAAAATCGCTCCGTGTTTGTCTTAAGTGAGAGCAGCTACTTTGTAAATGAGGACGTATTTTATGTATTTAATCTGTATACAATTGTTCGATACTGAAGTATTCGATACTGCATGCCTTGAAGGCGGAGCGGCTTAAATACGCACACGCAAGGCTTCGATCGCCATTGCGAATGCAGAAAATGAGGGTAGGCTCGTGGAAGTAAATAAATCTACCCACCAGCCCCCACAGTAACCAAACAACAACGTTTATTGAATACTATTTAATATCGTATTTGCCGAACTTGAATGGTCTTGTAAATTTTTATATTATTATTTAGCAATGGTTGCGGTGACGTTTGCGTGTTAACATTAGTTGTAACAATATTTGAATTTTTATATAAGTATAATAAATTATTATTTTTTGTTCTCAGATGACAAAGGCAACAGAAGAACACGCAGATCGGGACCCGAAAGGAAACCACGTCAAGCTTACAGTGCAAAACAGCTTGAAAGACTCGAAGCTGAGTTTAAACTTGACAAATATTTAAGTGTATCAAAACGAATGGAACTATCAAAGGCCCTTGATCTAACAGAGGTGCAAATAAAAACGTGGTTTCAAAATCGTAGAACTAAGTGGAAAAAGCAACTAACATCTCGACTGAAGATCGCACAACGGCAGGGACTGTTTCCGGGACACATCTTAGGCCATGCTCCACAAACATATCCTCTTCTGAATCCCTACTATTCACCACTTAGTTGCATATTTACACCTGTTACTCTGCCGTCTTCACCACCGTAAATTATACATTATCTTTAGTATAATCTTATGGTAAGGACTAAGATTATTGTTTGTAAGTTAACAACGTCAAAGTCAAAGTCAAAATATCTTTATTCATTGAAATCATATTTGATCATTTTGAATCGTCATTTTTTTTAATATGATGTAGTTTACAAAAAGATATTGTAAAAAATAATAATATAAAATTGAGTTTTATTAAGACAGAGTTAGAGCAAGTTCATTCCCAAGCTTTTTTATCATCTAAGTAATCCGTTATTTTATAGTATGCTTTTGTATAGTTTTCTTTTTGTGTTTTTAAATTTATTCACTGACAATTTAAGCATATCACTTGGGAGTTTATTATAAAAGATTTACTAACTTTATGGTCACTTCACGTCACTTTATTAACACGTAACTTCGCCAATAGGCTTATCTTATGACTATTGCTAGTATGGCTAAAGGCTATGAAAAGCATCTAAGGTACAAATATTAGATATTCATTATAAATGGAAGTCTATGAAATTCCGCCGAAGCGTCATCTAAACCCGCAATAAAATAATGAGTAGGTAGATATTGATATAGAAAAGGTAAACATTATTTAAATTTTTACTGAAGTGTGAACGTGTATAAGTAATACACAATATGAAGTGTTTACACTGTTGAATCATTCATTGCTATTTTAACACTATAAAAATCTTTTGAAAAGCTAACTAATATTAACCGGAACTGGAAATTTTCACATCACCACTAGCAACATCGATTTCATGTTAATACTTAATGCGTGTAAAACTTCCATGAGGATAAAAAGTTGCTAAAAAGATTCTACTGGGCTAAATTTGTGTGACGATCATGAGGCAATATTATCAGTGTGTAAAAAACTTACTTTTAAATCAACTATATTATGCATTATAATAATAATTGGGACAACTCACATACCTACATTGCTCTGATCCCAAAGTAAGTAGCTGAAGCACTTGTGTTACGGTAAATGGTAATCAGAAACAACGAGGGTACCACAATAAATACATATATAAGTTTATAAACAACCAAGACTCAGAAACAAACATTCGTACTCATCTCACAAATAAATGTACCTACCGGGATTCGAACCCGGGACCTTTCGACGCTGAAGACAGGAGCACAACCAATTGCGCCAATCGGTCGTCTATTATGTATAAATAATAAATGAAAAATAAATGATGAATGAATTGCGAATAAATATATATTACTATTTAAGTATTATACTATAAAGAAAATGATCAGTGAAACGGATACAGAAATGTGTCCGTCCTATGACCTACTGAGGGGTTACGGGAATTCACTTTACATTATTTATATGCTCTTTAAGTTCAAAACAACTTAAATATATAAATAATATATAGAACCATTTTTAAAATAGTTATTAATTGCATATAAATATTAGATAAGTATATTTAAATAACAATTACGTATTCAGAGGTACCTCATAAGATTAACGTAATCACTGATTATGTACATAGTAACTTTATTTAATGTTAACATACTAATTACTAATAGTTTAATTTAAATAATAGTGTCGTAAATCGTAATACAATAATACTTCTTATAAAACGTGTACAAATAATAACTAAAACAATTATAAAATGCCATAATAAATCTAAGTTATCATGCATAATAAATTAATGTAAAAATGTATATAGAAACAAATTATATTTAATAAAAATAAGATACTGAAATATTGTTTTCAATTATCTACCTTTTAAATTAACCGCGTATTATTAGGTAAAAGCCATGATTGCGGTATTAATATTTTTCGTACTTAATATTATTCAATTGTCCGTATATTATATTTGTTATTTATAGCAATTATTTTTTGGATAGATGCTGTTGCAGTCAGCTCCTCCAAGACCCAACGCCGCTGCTCGCAAAGCTGCCAATGTTACTCCGCGGGTCCAAGCAACTCCCGCACTAAAAAACAAAACAATAATAATCATAGGATACAAGTCTTTCATACAAGAATGACTTGTTTTGGTTTAGTATCATAGCAACCAATACTGAAACATCTTTAGTCCAAATTTTGTAATAAAGCCCAACAAATATCAATTCTATAATAAAACGTTGGATTTATTTTGTTGCCTATTTTCCTACTCCATCATTATTTTGAGCTTCGTGTAAATTAATTAAAATTGGTTTAAACTTAAGAGTTAATGAAGATACTATATACTGTCAATATAAAGACATCCAAGTTGAATGAATGTATTAAGATTGGAATAGAAACCGAAAATAGAAAAATCTTAAAGCTTAGTTCAAAGCTACAGCTTTGTATAATGTTACAAGTTTAGTTCAAAAATTTCAAGGTAGTTTTTATACAGTAAAATATAAGTAAGAACTAAGTACCGCTGTTTCTTAATTAATTAAAAATGCACAAGAATAAAGAAAAATAGGTAGTAGGTACATGTACATATACATACTGAAACAAAGGCAGCCAATATCGTTCCTTGTTTTTTAAGCCCCTTATATTTTTATTACCTAGACAGAGTATTCTGAAAAGGCAAGTATTGGATTGTGGTTTTAGGGCCATGAGGGCATAACGTGCTATACTGTTCATTGACTTAAATGGTCTTTCGTCTTCTGTTTCACGTTTAATACGAAAAACATCATCTACGTTAATATTTTCAGTGTTATCAACCATTTGCATCACTTGCGGCTGTTGCTCGTTCTGTAAATACATACGAAATAAAAAATTATTTAAATCAGGTCGGTATACGGTAGTTTAAATGAGAAAGATTTACCTACGACATACGAACAAATAAACTCAAAATCTCTTTTATAGTATTAGCTTTTAAGAAGTGTCATTACATAGTTACCTACTAACAATATATTGTGGATCTGTCATCTGTGATAATTTTTACCTACATAAATAAATATTTATTATATATAATAAGTTCTATAATATTCTAAGTAACACATTTCTGCACCTGGTTTTTCTTTGCAGGCAAGTTAGTTATCTGTGCTAAATGATACATTTTTATTGTGTCTCCAGGATGCTATCCAAAATATTTATTATAATTAAAATATTTAATATAATAATAAAATAATAATAATAATAAATAATAATTCAAGGAATCATCGCTCTACACCAACCAACTAAAGATGTTCCTTTCACATTTTTAAATTTATTTGGTCGAAGTAATAAATTAGGCTTGATACTGTTAATAAAAATTTAACTCGATAAGTAGGTATATTCAATACTATTATTAGTAACATAATAGATGTCAAAAATAATATAGCCTTCCATTAGTGAGAAAAATTTAAAATCGGCAAAATAGTTTTTGTGTTTTTATTACAAACATTTTTTCTAAATAATATTTGTATAGATATAAAAAATTATCTTTGCGATATGTATTAAATTACTACCTATTATTAAGTAAAACAAATATAAAAATCACTACATACCATAGTTATACACATAAGGACTTGCAAGACAAACATGCCGAAGGAAAGAAAGGCAATGCCTGTGAGTGATATATCAAATAAATCGGCGACGCTTAAAGCTTGTGATTCTTTTTCTACGTGATCTTCTGTCTCGTGTACCGCCTGATGGTGCATCGGTGGCGGAGGAGGTGGCATCGAGTACTCGTAGCCACCAGCTAGACGTCATGCTCGATTATTTAATGATAAGGACCATTATATGTGACCGCCTCCTTGGTCTAGTGGTAAGCGTTACAACCGAGAGGTCCTGGGTTCGATTCCCGGTGGAGGTAAAAAAAAACTTGGTCTGGCAGGACAAAGAAGGCTGATCACCTACTTGTCCCTAAATAAAAAATCGATCAGTGAAACAGATGTGAAATGCATCTGCCCCATACCCCACTAGGGGACGCGGGACTTCACTTACCATTATATGGGACAATAGGTACGTAGCTTAACTCAATCCTTGTCTAATCGAATCTTAAATAACCTCATTCACAATATTAATGCAATGTTTGATATTTGAAATATCACTAGGAATACATCAAATGAATTTGGATTGTGACAATCAATGCGAATAGCACGGGATGTTTTGGTTTTGAATCCCCAAAATATGTGTTGATTTGGAAGGAACACAAAACAGATCACCTACTTGTTTAAAACAATGAGCGAAACACACTGCCAATTTAACTTTGTGATACCAAAATGAGACGGCAATGCAAAATATGTATTTAAAAGTTTATAATATAATTTACCATGTTTAGACAAATCATATGTAAGATCTGGATCTCCAAGTACTGTTTCACTTGACTCCAACACTTCGTAGCGATCTCTTGGATTGGGTTGTGCTGGTAGAGGGTTCCCTGCTAACGAGCTGTTAATATTGGGATTAACACTCATGTTGTAATGACGGTATATGTCGTTCATAGCTGATAATCTGTGTAAAATAAATAAAATATTTTTTAATCAACTATTATCTTATATTTTATATAAACGATAGAATGTCTTATTACAATTTAGACGAGACATAGCTGTTATAATTGTTAAAATTATTTAATTAATTATTAGTGTCGTAAGAAAAATTAAAACCCTCAACTTGCCGATGTCCGCAACTTTATCTGCTATAAATTAAAATTTATTTATTTTATTTACATTAATGTACTTAGATATATTTAGAAAAGGCGCATCAAAGCCGTTGGGGTGCGTACTCAAAATATTGGCTACATTACCGCGTTGTATTGCACTATTGCTATACTAACGCGTTGGCCGAAATATGAGTCAGCTTTCGGGTTTCCTATGGTCTCGACTAAGCGGGTCGATATCTCTAAACAATTGATGCGCTTCAGGCCCCCATGAACCCAAAGTCTCTACTCCAAAAGGAAAAAAATATAAGAATCTAATAGACTTTCATATTTTCGTCTTTTGTTGCTTTCTGCAATCGATGCCAATTGCATCAATTCAATCAATCTGCTATTAATTTAAAAACCTCCCAACATATTAATTACCTACAAACAAAAATACCTCATAAATTGATAAACCTTTTCTTAAATTCATCGAAATCTTTCGCGTAACGATTAATATAAAATTAGTGTTTTTACACTTTTATTTCAGATATAGGTAGATATCCTATCTTACTTTGCAAGCCACTCTTGATAATTTGTAGAACCAACATCATATAAATTTTGTGACCGCGTATAAGCATTTTTACTGTACACGTCATCAAATGGCTTGCCAAGACGTCTTTGTAGTGAATTTTTTCCAACTTCTTCCAGAATTTGTTCAGCTATATAATTTCTGCACTGATATTCATTCATCATTTTCCTGTAATAGTATTTCAACATTAGCTACATGTGTCTACTGTCTGCTTAATATCGTAAGGTCTCAAGAATTCATATCCGCTTTGAACCCGCATTAATTCGAAGTTCATGAACCTCCCATAAGTTCGAGACATTGATGCATTTTATGAAGAGTTTATTTAAAAAATAATAATTAACAAAGGCCGAACTAAGCTGCTGAGGAGGTGGTACTACCACAGTTTTTATTATATTAGTAGGGATCATAAACATGCAATTTAAGAATAAATTTTCAATAGTAGGTATCTATTATTTTCCTGTCACAACTTTAAGATAATTTTCTCTGTAGCTCAATAATTATTTATATATTCAGCTTCCGCTGAAGCGTATCTGTGTACAATTTATGTAGTGCAGACAGTACAAGACTCGATTCTCGGAGAATCAAAAAAATATTATCTTCAGAAAGCTTAAGCTACGTGATGCGTCCCATGTTCCCTTTTCTTCGGTGTTCTTTATGTACAATGATATTTAAATAGGTACCTACTAGTTGTAAAATTTAATTTTCACTAAATAACCAATAAGTGGAAACTAACCTGTGAAAATTAAGCGTAGATAAAGCTGCATCCATTGATCCATTAGTAGAAGGTGTAGTATTACTTTCCATCGAATCCTTAAGCACTTCTGTGTTCTCGTTGGCCAAAAAAAATGTCGGCATCAGGTCATTACGAAGAATATCATCAATATTTAGTTCACTATAAAACATCTTTGATGTCGATCCATAGTAAATATTCATTAGAATGATAAAAAACCCTGTAAAATGATACATTTTTATTGAGACTTGGGCGATGTAAGAGGTTTCGAAGCAAATGGTTATTTAGAATTACTATGGCATTCTACTGTCATTATATGAGTTATGGAGCAGAAAATTCTTTAGCGTGGAGATTTTATCGCGTTTAAAACTGTTGTCGTAATAACAAGGTAAGTAGGTACGTACAGAAAACCGCATCAAATCCAAGGGCGGATCCAGCTTTGTTGTCAGGGGGGGGTCACATAGTCATGGTCAAGTTACAAGAAGTTATAATTTAATTTTATGGTTAAACTTTGGAAATATGCCAATCGATTTAAGGGGTGGGACGGGCACGGGGTTTTGGGGGGAGGGGGTGTAGAAGCTCACCTCCAAAAGGAGGGACCCTTTCGCATTTTTTTAAAATTCTAACCTTAAAATACAAAATTCGTAATTTGACTGTCCAAAAAGGGTAAAATTTGGTAAATAAACGTGAGATATAGAAATAAGTCAATTCACCTTTACTTTTCAGTCCAAAAACTTGTATTTTTTAGGAAGTTTTTTTTAACAACAATTATTGCCAAAAATATAGGTAAGTTGATAACCTAACTTTTGATAACTGGCAGTTTATTAATGGAAATACATTCACAGCCTAATAACAGATAAATTAATTTTAAACAAAAAAATAAAACCGACCTCAAAACGCACTGAAAAGTAAAAAATAAATTTTGTATTATAAATGAACTTACTATATAAATAAAAGGCATAAATATTCAATTAATTTTTTTATTAAAGTCCAGGAATATTCATTAGTCTTTTTAATTATATATTTGGCACCGCCTTTCAAAAAGCAACATGAAAGTTTTATGCCATTGTAGAATTAGATATGATATGATGAATTTTATTTATCAACACTATCTACGTCTTTTATTTATATATTAAGTTCATTTATAATACAAAATTTATTTTTTACTTTTCAGTGCGTTTTGAGGTCGGTTTTATTTTTTTGTTTAAAATTAATTTATTTTATACTTTTGAGTGGCTCTTCTAAACCGTATAGTTGGTTATCATACCATCAAAACTAAACTGATATGGACGCTCTGACTTTACGCTTAACTTATACACTAAAAAGTAAAAACTAATTTAATTAATTTAATTTAATAATTTAAAATTAATGAAAATAAGAAGACGCAAAACTGAATTGTTTAATACTAAAAATTTAAGTAATATCGTTTATATAAATTAAGTTTTCATGATGTTTTATAGTAAGCAAGTGAACGCACATTGTGATTTACAGTAGAAACTCAGTTACTATATTCTCTCTATCTCTAGAAGTATTTCTTCTACCTTATTGATTTTACTGTCATATGTAATGTTTAATGTTTTATAAAAAGATATATAAGTCATCGATATAAACTGATATTACATCGAGATATAGACATCTCAACTGGACGCGTAAGCAATAACGTATGACATGTTTTTCTCTGTTGACGAGTTTTGCTCCATAACATCAAATATTTGGCTTAGATTTTCATAAAATTCCGTCAAAAGCTTGATAATATTAGTTTTAATGAAATGAGAATATTATAATTAGTATATATTTAATATAACATGGACATCTCTATTGCTAAAGCGAACTAATTGAAGATTTTTCAATTTTTTATTTCTAATTCATTGAGTAGGATTCATAAATCATAGAGTTATAAGCAAATAAGCACGACATGGTCGTGCGGAATTCAGCGATTTCTCGCCCGATTGTGAAACTATTCTTTCAATATGCTGAAAACTATTGATTGTAAAAATTCTAAAAAAAAATGGGACCACTTCGACGAGTTATCCTATCATTTGACACCTCACTCATCCAAATCGGTGTACAGATGGCGACGTACGAGCGGAACATCGGAAAAAAAAATACACGTCGAATTGATAACCTCCTTTTTGGTTTTTTGAAGGTCGGTTAATAAAATAATAAAACAGAAATGAATTAAATGAAGAATTAATTTTTTTGTCATAATTGTTAACCTCCTTTTGGTTTTTTGAAGGTCGGTTAAAAAGTAAAAAGTATAAAATAAATTAATTTTAAATAAAAAAATAAAACCGACCTCAAAACGCACTAAAAAGTGGAAAATAAATTTTGTGTTATTAATGAACCTACTATAAATAAAAAGACGTGTATTTATAGTTGATAAATAAAATTCATGTAAAATTCAACAAGGGCATAAAACTGTCATGTTGCTTTTTGAAAGGCGGTGCCAAATATGAAAGACGTATATACTATTCCAGTACTGATTAGTGATTAAAAATAAATTGAATGGCTTGGCTTATTCTAGTTTCAAATTTAATTCGCGCGAATTTCAGCGTTTCTCACCCGATTGTGAAACTATTTTTTCAATATACTGAAAACTATTGATCGTAAAAATTCTAAAAAAAAATGGAACCACTTCGACGAGTCTAATAATCGGTCTACGAATGGCGACGTACGAGCGGAACATCGGAAAAAAAACAAAAAAAAATACACGTCTAATCGATATCCTCCTTTTTGGTTTATATGAAAGTCGGTTAAAAAGTTCTTGATAATTTTAAAGTGTCATCAAAATAGCGGTAAATTTTTATGTTCCAATTAACAAATTATGTTGATAAAACTATTAATAAAATAATGTTTTTAAATTTTTTAAATATTGTTTTAAGATATCAAACGGACTTAAAAGTTTAATTATAACTTTTTTTATTAAAAAGACTAAATTTGAGAACAACAAGAATAAATATTTCTTTAAGACTCACAGATTAGTAGACCACGAAAATACATAAAACGGAACGGTTAATGATCGACAAAGTGTCAAAAAGTTGATAAAATTTTACGAATTTCAAAAAATTATATCTCGAAAATTAAAAAGTTTCGAAGTAAAAGATTTTACACATACACACGTATAAAAAGTGTGAACGTCCAAATCGATTGGCATGTTTTCAAAGTTTAGCCCATTATGTTTAACAATTCAAATTAGTGGTCCACTTAGGTCTTGAACCCAGCCCAGGGGGGGGTCATGACCCCCATGACCCCCCCCCTGGATCCGCCCTTGATCAAATCTAGACTAGATTCTAAGATAAGACAAATATGTTCCCCCACCTGCTTTAGTGTTGGTACTAGACCGTAGATTTTGAATAAGTAAACCAGCATAATATATTATGTCCACAGTCCACTCGAGATTTACCTACCTGCAATCTGCATCATTGATTTTTGTCAAATTTTTGTCAATTTCTGAGGTATTAGTTATATAGTGGTTGTGAAATCCAACAATTTCTACTATTTGGGAACAAGGGGGCTTGGGCAGACACATTCTGTCTGTGTCATCTGGGTCTGTTTCACTGATTATTTTCTTTTAAAAACATTAGCAGCTGCGGTCACCATTTACCCTGCCTCTGCGGCTCAAATCAAATTATTAATAGGTACATAAGTTAATTATTTTTGTAGGTCTTACACTGTACTCTACTGTACATACTCGTATAATAATATGTATGAATAGATTTTTTAAGTTTGAGCGGCACTTCTCATGTGCAGCGCAGTGCATTGCTGTCATTGTATTTATCGAAGCACTGAGCTCCCAAGTCTCGTTTCTTAACAAATTGTATTTTACTTTTTACTGAAACGAACTTAATTACGATATCATTACGATTAATAGTAAAACAAAACAATTCTCGAATTAAGTAAATCTATTATTCAAATACCTACCTATCTTTAGAATATGATTGAAATTGATTACACCAAGTAATACGTAATAAGATACGATTTAATATTAATACGATCATAAATTTAATGGAGGGTCTATTTGTAAAACTGTGTTGATAGCTGTTTAGACTCCCCTTGGATCCTTAAGTGCCCCGTCGAGGTAGTAAAAGGATCCATTGTAATACATAATATTACAAATGTTTGGGTGTCAGCAGCGTGACATTTGACGTGGGAATAAACCCTGCTGCAGTCTCATTTCAAAAACGCTATTTAAATATATTTCGTATCACGTTATTTGAACTCATTTTACTTCGGAATATTACCTGTTTGTTTAATAGGCAAATATAGATATAGGTACGTAGGATCATTTGGCCGGTTTGCGACCACTTAGTGGAGTTGCCCACTTTGGAAATGTCAAAGTATATGCTATCTATTCTTATAATTAATGATGTCTATGTAAAATGATCTTAAATATCTTCAATTTAAGGAATAAGCAATAACACAGTAGACTTCTATTAATAAAATTTTAAATATGATCATTAATGTTAAAAACTAGCCGAAATGCTAGTTTACGACCACTTTTGTCAGTTTGAGACCATACTGAGTCGGTTTGCGACCACTATAAAAAATAATAAAATCGTAATAAAACAATGCTTTTTGATGGTCATAAAACAATGCTTGTTGATGTTAATTAAATATTTATTTTCCAATTTAAATTGACATAGTTTTTTGTTAAAAAAATTGCTTTATTGATCAAATCGGCTGTATGCAAATATATACCAGTTGCTGCTTCTTAATTGGGAAGCCACTATTTACCCACTTTTCACCTTCTATTCCAAGTATAGAATCGGGTCCTTTCTGTTTGATAATGTCACATCTCTTCCTACTTAATCGATCCTGTATAGTTGTTCGAGGAATTTCATAAGACCACCAAGTTTCTATTATTACTTTTCCTTTTTCACGAATATCAAGGAGGGCCTTTTGCAAATCTTCCTTAAAGTATTGACCAGTCTTTTGGCTTCTTGTTATTATTATTATTTTTTTTGGTCTTGCGTAGATGCCATCATCTAAATAAAATAATATTTTATAAATTATTTAAAATGAGTAGTAGATGTCATCAACTGAATGAGCGATAGCCTTTTTACAATAAAACACATATTAAAAAAACAAAAAAAAAAGAAATAAAGACCTTGGAATCGAAATTATTTCCAAATTCGGATTCTGAATATATGTAAACTGATTATTTTAGTTTACGGCAACCAATTTATTTATACTAAATTATGGTGGTCTCAAACTAAAATCGTAATTTTCGACCAGAGTGGGTTTGCGACCACCTATTTCAGTGCGTGAATTAGAAAAAGTGCTATCAAGAAAAAGTGTGGTCGCTAACTGAAGATCTTTATGTTTGTTCAACATCATATTCCAAATTGTAAAACCACAATAACATAATTGAGATCATAATAAGCAAAATAATATAAAGCGTCAAATGTTAGAATGCGACCACTCGGCCGCTTTCTAACGTAAGTATTAGATAAATTCGTACTTCAGTATGCGACCACTGGATTAAAATTAAATTTTAGATGAAAAATAGGAAAACTACAAATTAACAACAAGCAGAACTCTATAATTAAAATAATAATGCTTTAGACCGAATGTAACATTAGTATAAAGTAATAAAATTTACCTTTGTTTGCCGCCCGGCGTGCTTTTTTTATTGCACTTCACGATACGTCCTCAGTCCTCAGTCTTCACACAACTGTCATCAGGAACACTTGAGGCCCTATTTTCTTGTTTTAGGTTAAGTTGTTAGGTTCAAATTTATGACATTCTTGTAAAAAAAATACTCAAATAATATTAAATACTTACTATTTATTGTTTTCTCCTGAAAAAATGTTATTATCTATAATTAAAGAGACACCCCGTCAAGTGGTCGCATACTAGAGGCGGCTTTAACGGCGAAATGACCCTACATGACTAGATGTAGATAATATTTTGACTAGATATTAATTTATCTTATTTGATGATCTAGAAATTATCATGATCCATTATCATATTTTAATTAAGTACTTTCTACCTATAATATTTTCAACACAAAGGTCTTTTATAATTCATTGTAGGTACAGAATTTAAAAAGAATATAATTGAGTATTGAGATTTCTTTTTTTTTTTTTTTAAAGATTGTAACTTAAATGATAGAATACAACCTTAGATTAAACTTGTGAAAAATGAATAAAATAAAAATCCATTATATTTATTTATGTGTCACTTTTATTACTCAAAAGTTGTAATTTGATAAACATAAACATGATTTTATCTCTACATTTCATGAGATATACACTAGATTATAAAATAATTAAATAGTATATTTTTTATACTACTAATGAATTTGAAAACTCAATATATCATAGGTATTTCACTACTAATCTAATAAACATTGTGAGTCTATATGAATTACTGTAACTTCATAAATTTTAAGTTTAATAGCTAGTCATTCTATTCCATACAAACTATTAACACATCAATTTATTTATATTAAAATTTTACAGACTTTAATATTTTAAAAATCTGGACAGTATGATTGATGGGAGTCAAGAGAGCATAAAATACTTTTTTTAAACGATTAAAATATGTTTTATACTAATAATATACATTATATTGCTTAAAAATTGTTTAAAAATGCATTACATTGTTTTGCTTCCATTTGCAAACAACCTGCTTTCAAATGATTCATTATTATACACTTCTCTCTCCAGCCATATCTCATAATTTTCTTTAAACTCTTCATCAAGTTCAATATTTATATCAAGGACACTATTTATGTTTGTGTCAATAGGTGCCCATTCACTTTCATAATTCTTAGCACTAGTTATGGGTCCAGTTATATATCGCCTCCTATTAAAATTCTCAACACAAGCTCGAAGGGCACATTCTTCATCCTGAAAGTCCCAAGGCCGAGCATCTACATCATTCCCATAAGCCCAATCATCATTTAGTCTGTGTCTAACTTTTGAGTAGATGGCACTGATAGTTTTCATATTTGTCTTTCTCCATTGCCTTCCCAAATATTTTGTCTGCATCTTTAAAAGCTTTAACACATAAAATTGCATTAAAGCATGTCTTACTTTAAGTGTGCGTTTTAAAATTGGTGCACTTTTAAATACAACAAGCATCATTATCCTGGCATTTTTCCATTTTGTCAGTTTATTTAATATTCTCAAAAGGTTTATACAAGAAAAAACATTCCTCCAGGAGTATGGAACAGATGTATCACCAATATCTAAGCACTCTTTTGTAAGTTCTGGTTGTTCTCCAATAACACATGCAGGGAAGTCAAATATGGGTATAGTGTTTTTAGCTCCGACATAGCACAATATATTTTGATTAAAAAATTTCAAAACAAGAGGCATGCAATTAGCAAAAACTAAATGTTGGGACATATATTCAAATTGGTAAACATGATTCAGTTTGAAATGTTTGAGGAGTAGTAGAAGGATTGCAGTCACTGCTTTGACAATAATCTCTTTGTGCCTGTTTACATCTATTCCAAGTTTCAGTGATTGAAGTACAGTCATAGGCATTTCTTCTGGTAATAAATCAGCCATAATATTCATTGAATAAGTTTTAGCTGTGGAAGTAGGAGCAGCAGCTAACAATATTTTTAATAGTGCAATCATGTACTGGGGTAGATTTGGTAGCAGTTCCCTATACAAAATTTCTGTTTCAGTCTCCTCGATTTCTTTTTCACCTTTGGTAAGTGGACTTCTGGAAATTTCCATCTCTCTTTCTATTTGAATTTCAGAGATACTAGTGTAAATATGCTTTTTCAATACTTCTAAACCTTCATGGATGGGGTTTGGCAGTCCCGCAATGGTCTGTCTATCACCTGGTAAGGAGTACCCAATAAATTTAATCCTGACATTGTCAAGAAAGTTATCAATATCTTTTTGGCGAACTTTTGATTGCCAAGGCAAACTCTTAGGAGGGGGTGGAGGAGGAGGGCTATCAAATTGTTTAACGTACATGTAATAGGGACAATTCTGATTAGAATTTTGCGATCCATCATTAGACATAGACTGAAACTCCATAGAATAGTCCTCCGAGCCATTGCTGGTCTCTTCTTTGTCAACATATATTTGCTCATCAGATTCATCCATTGAAGTCTGTTTCATAAAACTTTGCCTTCTTATAGCTCTCTCATTTTCATTCAACTGGATTTTCTTTTTTTGCACTGGATTCTGATTTTCAAGCATATCAGCAGCACTTGGTGGTGGAGAGCTTGCACGCATGCCTTTTACCACTTCTAAAGTGTCTTTTTCAATTGGAGGTAAGCCATATTTTTCTCGTAACTTCGATTTTTTCTCTTTAAGTTCCTTTATGCCTCCTAAATATACCAATAAAACTTTCCATAACAAAAGTAAAACCTTTTTCATTGGAAAATTTGGAGAAGATCCTGCACAAAGCTGGGTGATCATATTTAAAAGTTGTACTGGCAACAATTCTTCACCATAGTGTGTTCCCAATTCTTCTTTAAATAATTTAACTAAATGTAAATATTCAGAATTTGGGTTATCTTTTTCAGTTCTCATGTGTTCAGTTATGAGATACAATACAGAAAGAATTACTCTTAAATCAGTTGAATCCGCTAAAGATTCTGCTAGTTTTCTAGAGGCAATTGTAGAAGTTTGGCTTTTTCTTATTTCAAGTTGTAACAGTTCAACAAATGCGGGAAATACACCAATTTCATACAACATGAAGATATTTATGCGTGCCCAATGTGCTTGTTCTGCATCTGATTGCATTTCAGCCCAACAACCTTGGGCTAAATACAAAATACACCGAGCTGCACGTATTCGCATTTCACTGATGACAATATCTAAGTATTCTAAGAGTTTCATAATTACAGCTCGCTTTTGAGATTCTGATAGTCGCTGCCAACTGGGTGGAAAGTTAAATTCATCCATGATTTCTTCAAAAGCTTTAACATTTTGTTGAAATTCAGGATGTTCAGTATAACTGTACAGTTCAGCGATTTCATTACTTTGTGAATCACAGTCATCGTAAATAAAATCTAACTCCGGGCTTTCCATATCATTGTTACAGTCGCCTTCTTCCATGTTTATTTTAGCGCCTCTGCCCCGTCCGTTACCATTAGTACCCATTTTACGTTAACTGTTTTAATCTACATTTTATGTCTCACAGGTGCACAATTACAATGTTAAAAATATTGAATAAAAACGCAGTAGACACAAAAATAAGAAACTAATCAATTTATTTTTCACAAAATCTTAAAAATCGCAATGTAGGTATAGGGTACCTAGTTTACAATTATTCACATTGTCATTGTCAAATGTCAAAACAGAGACAGTAGGAAAACAAATCTGATCGATTTATCGAAGAAAAGATCTTTTGGGCTCGAATCAGTAGTTATAATTTGAAGTCGGTTTTTGTTAAAATTATTAGGGCCGCTTGGACCAAATTCTATTTAAATAGTTTTAAATTTCATTTAGTTAAATATGCTTAACACCCTACATTTATCGTTAAACGCTTTTAGTTAAATATGTCTTATTTAATATATTATATTTATATATATCTACTTATATAATATCGATTTACTAGATATCGATCTTTTAACCTCAATTTTTTTTGTGAATCGAATCATCAAGCTACGATTTGAATCGATTTAAAAATCGTAATTATTCCTTAGAGCATTTACCCTATGGAGATGTTATAATATTGAATCGCCGAACTATTTTTTCTGCCATTTTTTGCGAGAGGAGAGGTGTACATGTATAGCACACTACATCATTTTTAAAACTATGAACAGAGAAAAGCTTTCTATAATTACAAACGCACACCAAAAAAAAAGTACTACAGTGAAAACAAAATATGTACACAAACAAAGAATGCTAGTGATGTGACACACTCATTAAATGATTACATTAATCCTAATGAATGAGAAAATACCTTCATTTATTTAATAATTTAAACTTATAAGAGAGTTTAGTAAATACTAGTTGGGAACAATGTATAATAATAATAATCTATATATTTTTTATTTGTTTTAAGATGTACTTTTAACGTTATTTTACTGAAGTGATCAAATACTTATCGCTCGCAACGGAGATGGCAGTGACTTATTAACAGTTTATAAGTAGTTCTAACATTTCCGTGTTTAAGAAGTTAGAAAAAACTGTGTTTAAAATTTAAATAACATTTAAATAATTGTTCTGTAAAAACACAAATTAATTAATTCATTAAGAAACAATAGAAATTAGAATAATCAAAAAATTCAAATTCATTCATTAAATAACATTTCATCAAATTGACATTTTAACAGATTCATCCACATCAAACAAATTAACTATACTCAAACATTAACAATAAAATAAAGAAGTTGCAATTTTGTTACTGCATGGAACCCTTATGGGTAAAAGCCTCCTCCAAATAATCCCACATTTCTCTATCTTTAGCAATATGAGTCCAATTTTGACCGGCCGTTTTTTCGATTTCATCTTTCCACCTAGTCGTTAGTCTTCCTCTTCGTCTCGTTCCGTCTGGACCGTTCCAAATGGTGACTCTTCCCGTCCACCTGTCATCGGTGAGCCACGTGCCCACTTCCATTTTAACTCTGAGCAAACTTTAGCGCATTAATTACTTTTGTTGACTCTCTTATTTTATTACAATTTATTTTGTCTTTTAGTTTGAGTCCGAGTAAACTTCTTTCCATTGCCTTTTATGTGGTTTGTAACTTTCTTTTAATTCTAGGATCGAATGTCCAAGTTTGGCAGCCATAAGTGAAAGAAGGTTAAAGTACAGAGTCCATGTTTTATTTTGCTTGTGATTTCATAATTTCCTTTTGAGACCAATATTTTTTCAATGTTGTGGCGACTCTTCTGTCTAGTTCTTCGATATTTCTTTCCGTTTTAAAGGATAATTGTTTGCCTAAGTATACGTACTGGTCTACATATTCTAAAGGTTCAGACTCTATGTACATAACATTTTTCATAGAATTAGTCATCAGCTTTGTTTTGCTTGTATTTACTTCGAGCCCAACCTCCTTGCTAGCTGAGACCAGTTCGTCAATCATCTTGCTCAGTTGTGAAGACGTTTCGGAAAAAAGGACAATATCATCGGCGAATCGTAAATGACTTAGAAGTTTACCGTTAATGTTTATTCCTCTCCCCGTCCAAGGCAATTTTTTTATTATGTTTTGTAACTCTGCGATAAATAACTTCGGGGATAGAGGATCACCTTGTCTTACGCCTTTTTGTATATTTATGGAGCTTCCCAATCTATCCAGTTTTATTTTGCTTGTGCTGTTATGATATATGTTTTTGATAATGTTGATGTATTTTATATGTATATTCTGCTCGTGTAGGGTTTTCCATATGCTGTTGTGAGAAATTGAATGAAAATGAAAAGCTAGATATAACGGTCTTCTGTATTCTAAATACTTTTCTATCGTTTGCTCTACAACATGAATGTGGTTAAGTGTGCTATATCCCACTCTGAATCCTGCCTGTTCTATGGGTTGGTGGTTTTCTAGCTCTCCAGTTAATCTATTCAGCATGCATGAGGCAAAAAGTTTATATATACATGGCATTATACTAATAGGTCGGTAGTTGCCTATGTCTTATGCCTTTTACCTATACATTATCAATATTCATGCGGGCCGCTTGCGGCCAAGCGCACCTTATTACCTATTATATACATTATCAAACCTTTTACCTATACATTACCTTACTTACCTCACCTTTACCTCTTACCTATACATTATCAATATACACGCGGGTCGCTTGCGGCAAAGCGCACCTTCAACACCTAGTTGTCTTATATTATTAAAGTGTATAATATTCCTATGATAATATTCTATTCTGTATTCGCTTGCCTAAAGGTCTTCCGCGGTCCGCCCTTGTCAGTTGTCACTTAGTAAATTTTGAATAATACCTAGGTATTAATTATTATTTATTGTCTTTTATATTTCACTTATATTACAAAAAACCTATTTATTTCTCTGAGTACCTCTAATTAAAATTTGATACCTCAGTCAATAGTGTTCTTTCAACGTTGCATTTACTGACATCGGTATTACGGAAAAAGTTAATTATTCCATTTAAAAATAATAGTTCGGTAAGTTTTATCTTATATGATAAACAGATGACATAAAATTGTTTAATGGGCGTGTATAATGCATAAAAAACCAATAAAACTTTGCTTTTCGATATTTAGATTAAAAGTTAATAATAAGTTTTTTTATTTTTAATGAGATTTTTAATTGTAGTTTCAATATGGCTGAGCTGGCGGCATTATTACAAACTGAAATCCCTGAAGGGCGAAATCACCTCACGGATAGTCATACGAATCTTGAAAGGGTTGCAGAATATTGTGAAGCAAATTATTTTCAGTCTGAAAACAAACGTTTAGCACTTGAAAGCACTAAGAACTACACTACACAGTCATTAGCAAGTGTTGCATATCAAATCAACACTCTTGCGTACAACTTTTTACAATTATTGGAGTTACAAACAATGCAGTTGGCAGAAATGGAAGGGCAAATGAACCACATTGCTCAGACAGTTGCTATACACAAAGAAAAGGTTGCTCGCAGGGAAATTGGAGTTCTTACAGCTAATAAAGTGACGAACAGACAATATAAAATAATAGCACCAGCTAATCCTGAAAAGCCTATAAAGTATGTGAGGAAGAGCATTGATTATACAGGTTTGTACTAAATTTTCTTTTTTTTTATTAAACCTATAAGTTATTCTTTGTTATTTAATTTGGTTTGTAACTGTTTTACAATATAATACCGCTGTTTCAGTTTAGTGGGCACAGAAGACTTATCATTTACTTGTAAAAAAAATGATCCATGAAACAGAAATGAGTGGAAGTATCTAATTGTTATATTTAAATATTTCAGCTCTGGATGATATTGGTCATGGTGCTCGTTGGAACAGTGGTGTTAGTGGAACACCTCGTGGTCGCCGCTCAAGTTCAGTTCCAGGAGCTGCACCTCTTCCTGCTCCAACAACAAAACCGCCGACACCACCAGCTGCTGTCAGATCTGCTTCTGCCTCTAATACTGGCACTTTGGGTCGTGGAACACTTGGTAAATGTCTTAATTTTTTACTGTATCTTTTGCCTATCTTAAAGAAGACAACAATGTCTCTCCAAGATGCACAAGTGTATCAGCATAAGAAACATTCACAGTCAAAAACTACTTATTATTTTTAGACTTTTGTATTAAGAGAGAAGCTGATTAGTTTATATTCCGTACTATTTAAGATTATGTAGCATTTTTGTATATATAATTTTCTAGTTTATTACATAACTGCATTAAAGATTTATTAACCGCCGACGAAAAAAGAGGGTTGTTACAAATTAGAAGTGTATGGTATGTCTTATGTTTTTGGTGTGGCAATGTAGCTCCTAAAACGTATGGACTGATTTTGATGCGGTTTTTTGTTTGCTGTCGTGATCGAGATGGATTTTAGCTCATATTTATTAAGATCTGTTCATTAATATTTGAGGTATTCTGATTTGTGAGGAGTTTAATAAATGGCCTTTAATTTTAAAACAAGTTTGTTTTGATGTCTAGGCAAGTCATCCCGTGAGTACCGTACGCCACCAGCTGTTGCACCACCACAAGTACCATCTCACTATGCTCCTAACTACCCGCGCCGACCTCCAGGATACTCCACTCTACCTGTCACACAACCACAGGTTATTTCAAAAATATCTAAAGGATAATGCCCAAGTTACTATGGATGGATGTCATAAGTTGCATCTGAGCCAAACCTGTTTTATAGTAAAATAACTATCCACTTCTCTCAGATATATAGAAGGAAAAACAGGAGTTCAGAAATTATATCATAAATGTAAATGCTTCGTATATGAGAACTGCATTTCATACAGCGATTGTTTCGATCGAACATTCTTCCAAATGACGATTCATCACGTGAATTTTCTGATATTTTGCAATAAAAATAAGAAACGGGTCAAACACGGTTATTTTTTTGTGTGATGGAAAAATGAGCAGTTTTTTTAATTGGAACATGGCAATTCTTTCAGTTTTTTTTTATTTTCGAGTTTTAATCGTGGTTGATAAATGCATTGTTTGAGGTAGAAAATATTAATCCCTGTTCAAAATTATAACTCTGGATCTTGAAAGATGATCAAATATTCAGAAATTAATTTTAGTATGTTTTTTATCTTTAAGCATGAGACAAATGGTTATTATCCATGGGCATTATCCTTTCCGTAGATAGTAAAAACATTTCCCGAGCCATTAAATTATTAAATTAAATATAAATATAAATAATTAAGTTAAATTATCTTAAAATAGCAATTAATAACTGACATTGGACTTTTCAGGTTGGCATGGTACATCCAAACCAACATCAATCTACTAATAACTACTCTCAACAAGATCTTCATGCAAGCATGCCACGTAAGTTCATAATAAAAAATTAAAAAAGTTCAAAAATAATATATTTTTATAAAATGTTGATTGTAAGAATCATTTGAGATAAACGTTAATATATGTTATGAAAATGCAGCTTATTAGAAATCTATCCATCGTCGAATTCACAGGAAATTTTGGCTTTCCTATTCTATAAAATAAATAACATTTTATTTTAGAGGTTCTTACACAATTTGATTAAAATACATAAAATCAAAAGCATGTCATTTAATTTTAAAAATTCATCATATTACTAAGAAATTTATGAAAATATGTACAGAGGAATATAAATCATTACAGCCCCACCATCACCACTAATTGGATCTGATGGGGAGCACAGCCAACATTCTATGAGTCTTCCGGGTCAGGTATATTTCCATTAATTCTATAATGCCACATTGACCGCTTCCGTGGCTAAGTGGTTTACTCGTCTGCGTGTTGCGCCGGAGGCCCTGGTTCGAATCTTGGGGGAAAAATATACAATTTTTTTATAATTACTACTTATTGTATATTTTTAGTGCACTTAAAGTCGGGTTATACTTATTTAAATAAATTCTATATTAATTTAGTAAACTCAATCCCAATTTTATGAGTGTATAAAGCTGCACATAACAAGGTTTCAATAATATTTTCTTTTATGCAACAGTTTCCGTTTAATTATATAAGTATAGACTATAGATAGTCATATACTATCGGATTCAAAGTGAG
Source organism: Aporia crataegi (assembly GCA_912999735.1). Classification (NCBI taxonomy): domain Eukaryota; kingdom Metazoa; phylum Arthropoda; class Insecta; order Lepidoptera; family Pieridae; genus Aporia; species Aporia crataegi. The sequence goes on from OU538742.1 coordinate 4,874,373, forward strand.
ATTTTGGTACAGCGCGCGTCATCTTCGTCCGGTGGGGGCGGTTCAGTCCGCGGTGGGTCGGTTTCTCCTCCTCTCCCGCCGCCCCCCATGGACGACGAACTCGCGCACGACAACTTCGGACGACCGCAGCACGTGCACGTAAGCCAAGATATTTTCTTTGAATTTTTTTTTCTTCATTTAGATTGAATTACTTTTATTTTAAATTTTTCTCACATGTGTTCCATTTTCGGCATTCGCCTTTTTTAGAAGTGTTAGGTAGGAGTTGCCTATTTGATACTGATTGAATAATCTATGGCTAGTTCTAGTCAGCATTGGTTCTTTACAATATGACTACCTTTCGACTTTATATTTATTTGACGACCAATTGGCGCAATTGGTAGTGCCTTCTGCATCGAAAGGTCCCGAGTTCGAATCTCGGTAGGTGCATTAATTTGTGTTATGAGCACGAATGTTTGTTTCCGAGTCTTGGTTGTTTATAAACTTATATATGTATTTATTGTGGTACCCTCGTTGTTTCTGATTACCATAACACAAGTGCTTCACCTACTTACTTTGGGATCAGAGCAATGTATGCGAGTTGTCCCAATTATTATTATTATATGAGTATTTAAACTTTTTGAGGATTTTCTAGAACAAATTGGGTGCGTATAGCGGTGCTGTTCCGGCCATAGTGCCAGATGAAGAAGACTTGCCCGGATGGGTGCCAAAGAATTATATTGAGAAAGGTATTTTTTTCGTCAATGCTATACTATATTATATTTGAAGTAATTGGGAGTTATAACATTATTCTCATTTCTATCTTCTGAGCTACTAATTTGAATACTTGACTCCAAAAATTAAGATTAAACATATATTATAAGTTAAACTGCAAAACGATGTCGAAAACAGTATTCAAATCAATGTACTAAAGTATTATTTGTGTGAATAACGTTACCCCACGCGCCGATTGTAAAAAATGAAGGTTAAGATACAAACCTATTTAGTAGTTTTCGCATAATGCTCATGCAACAGTCTAAATAAATCGAATATTAAATTTTTTTTCTAGAGTTCTTGTTTAGAATAACTTAGTTAAACATAAGAATATTTTTTCTTCTACTTTTTAACTTTAATCTTCTATGTTACAAACTGTATTAAGATAAACAAAATCTTGAGCCACAAACAAGAGAGGATTCTTCTAACACAGGTTTATAAACTTACCAGAAGGGTTCCCAGACCATGTTAATGGCCATTGTTGTATTTGAAAATAAAATATTTTGGTTTTTTTTAAGAATATTTTAAATTAATGGCGTTTTAATATTTACAGTTGTAGCGATTTACGACTACTATGCAGATAAAGAAGACGAGTTGTCTTTCCAAGAGAGCTCTGTGATCTATGTTCTGAAGAAAAATGATGACGGATGGTGGGAAGGTGTTATGGATGGAGTGACCGGACTCTTTCCCGGTAATTATGTAGAACCTTGCGTGTAATTGTATAAATATTTGTAGTTAGATTTGCTCCTATTTCATGATGAAATTTATTTAAAACGTTGTACGAGTTCGATGGATTTTACTGTAGAGAAAATGTGTTTTTATGTATTTTGTTATATGTGTAACGGCTATATTTTAGAATATGCAATCATTATTAAAATTCCTACTTATTAAATTGTTTTTGGAGAGGGTTTTATAAGGTTTTTCTTCTTAAAAAAATGGCTTCCAATGTAAAAATAAATTCTGCCACTGTCCACCAGTGGGAGAATTCATTTTTATATCTGTAATGATAGAGAAAAAAAAACATAATAACAAACCTTTCATAAGGTTTGTTTTATAATTAAAAAACCTTATAACCTTAAAAAATTAATTCGACAAGAACTCCTAAATCTTCTTTATGTAATATGTAGTGACTTGTTAATCTGTAATAAAAAATAAATTTATCTAATTTGCATTAATTATTGTTAAGATGTAAGGATAAAATAATTTGTCATTGATTTATGTAAAACAATATTTAACCCCATCTTACCGAGATTTTTGAGTGACATGTAGTCAGGATAAGTCTCCTAAGCTAATATTGGATTAGTGCAAATGTTCAAGTCTTTATTTTAAGTGCTGCTGATGGAGTATATTTTAAGCATTGCCCAAATAAAAATACGAATATTTAGTTGAAACTTAAAATATGTATATTAATTGTTTATTAAAGTAGTTTTTCTGTAGTCAATCATTGATATGTAATATTATTTTTGACAAGTACGGTTCGTTCGCCACCATGGCTACAAGATTCAAGCATTCATGATCCGACGCAACACGTTCTATCTGTTGCGTTAAAGGTTCGAAGCCCGGAAAAATACAATTTTTCATTTGAGTCAGCACAAAAGGCTCAAGGCTTGTAACTTTTGTGTATGATTATAAATATAAAATATATCGTAAGATTTAAAGGTTCGTTATTAGGAAAAATTGTTCAAAATCCCTTGTTTATAAACGTCGCTCAAATGCTTCATTCTTGTTGTTTTCTCATTGACGCGCAATTGACAACATTTCAAATTTCTGAGGTCATGAAAATAAAAATACCTTGTATATAATAAATAATACAAAAAATGGGGTTGTGACGTTATTCATACGGCTCTATAAATTGTTATCCAGAAAATAAACAGAATAACTCCGTTAGCAAAATAAGCGATTTTTTTTAAATTATAATGAAATGTCAAAACGGACGTTATCTGACTTGACATATTTTTTTTATTTTTTAAAACGTAGCAAAGGCAACTAACCTATTCAGCCGTATGAATGACGTCACGTGGCACTTACGTCTTTTTGAAATAATAATATTATATTCAAAGTTAAAAAGTTGAATGAAAATTAATAGACCTATTAATAAAAAATATGGGTTTCGTAATTTTAGATTTATTTTCAATTTCGTTAATATCATCAATCATGTTGAAATTTTGCCAATTGTTACAAAAAGAAATAACACTGAGCAAATTGTAAAACACGGAGTTAAGGTATCGGTCTTTAAGGTTATATTTTATTATTTATAAGCTTATATTAGTTTGTCACCGCCTTGTTGTAAAACTGCCACGCACCATGTAATAATTTCATTTATTAAATAATTAAAAAATAATTTGCAGTATTTCTCTGTTGAATTAGCAAATAAGACCAACTTGTCAAAGGCTTTCGATTTCAGAGACTAAGAGCGTCAAAAATTATGCAGAAAGTAAGGTATTAAGACTCATATTTTCACCTTCCAAACGATTTAGTTTATTTTAATTTATTAAAAAATTTCATCTTCCAATAAAAATTATTAAGTAAAGTCTTACATGTACGTTTACGAACTAATTTACAAAATAAAACTATAATCCTACACTTAATTATTATTTCCTGTCCCATATCAGTTTTATGAAATAAGTAGCGCAGAGCATTACCAAGAAAGGTGCAATCAGTATCAAAATTAGAATTATGTCACAAAATGGGACTGAAACATTGTGCCCGAGTGACTGAACTCTTATTCTTGAATACATTTCAAAATGCAGTAAGCATTCAAGCTCCAAATTTTTTTTTGTTAACAATAAGAAGCTCGGATACCGAAAAATACCTTATTGGTAGAATAATGTCTCCTAACAAAATAGCGATCGGCCGCAGTGTTGCCCTCTGTATAATATATGTATCGAAAAAGAGGAGTGTTATAACTGACGTGTTGTGTGTCTGTGGCATCGGAGCTAAACGAATGGACCAATAACGAGGCGTTTTTTTTTTCATAAAAACCTGACGCCATCGAAGGTGATCTAAACTATAATTACAATTTATGAGATATTTTCATACTTTTAGCGTGATACGTCGTATTTCAACAAAATAATAAAAATTAAATTGTTTTTTACGTCCAAACACGCTGTCTGTATTACTTTTGGTGTATTTATATTTTACGTTGGGCAGGTTTCTGTATTCTATTCTTCATACAACCAAAAACACCTTTATAAATTGATTACTTATTCTTTATCATCAATTTCCATGTTTTCAGTACTGATTATGTCTTTGTCTTTCGGTTTCGAAACTTTCTCTTCCTTTAATTCTTCCCTGGATTCAACATTTTTTGCTGCTTCCTTCTGTAGCTTCAATTCAGATTCCTTTCCCTCTCTGGAAAGGGAATTTTCTCATATTATTATCTTCCTTAAATTGAAAGATATCAAAAAATTATATTGGCATTTATAATATTAAAGATAATAAAGGAATGTAGTATGGAGGTAAATAATTTGCCTTATTAATAGGACATAATATACAAAAAAAAAAAATATTTGGTACGCATTCCGATCGTCGAGTACCGAGAAAGAATATTTTTTCTAAATGTAAGACATTATTGTCTGTAATGAAATATAATCAGTGTACCGCGTTTGCCGCAAGCTCAGAGACTTCATAATTTTGCTATTAATACTAATTACTTACTTGGCTAGTCCATTGACGACTTCAACGACATCGTCATCTTCATACTTTATGTTAACAACAGCATCAACTTTAGTTTTTATGCTTTTTAATGCTGCGTGGAATATCTTTGAACTTGCCTGAAATAGAAAAATAAATCAATACATGTATTACAAAAATGTATAGAAATTCCGGCATCACCAGAGAGCATGAAACCGAACCTTCCATACTAAAACATTTGATTCCCCGGGGTACGAACTCAGTATTGCCCGTTTAAATAATAACATAAATATCTGTGGAAAATATGTTACGATTGTTTGTCTTGTTGTACATTAAGAAAAACAACAGACGGATGCGGTAACGTATAGAAAAGGTAACAAATTATTATTGGCATTTGTTGAAGTCAACATAATTAGTAAAAGTTTTGGTATCTATGCGTTTGTTAATAAACAATCTATAAATAAATAGGACCATGTAAGCACTACGTTCTAATTTGCATATTAAATTTAATTAATTTAACAGCGACACGGTTTTAACTTCAGAATAATAGTAAGTATATAATTTTAGTAGATCTCTATGATGAATAATTGTGTCCAAATGTGGAGTGTCGATTTATAAGTTGCATAATACGAAACCATTTTATTTCCATTGCGGCCATTTTTATATTCTTTGTACCCTTATCGAACTTATGAGAATCGGGACAGTTTGCTTCTAATCTGCATACCATTAGCGATGTAATCCTGGCCCTTGCAGCGGCGAGGTCAGCGCTGAGATCGCTTAGTTGGCTCTTAGCACCGCGCTCCGCTTGTTGGGTCGAAGCCGCCGCAGCGCGTGCCGCTTTCAGCGCTGTCTGCGCTTGCTCCAGTGCTGTTTGTAAGCGAGCGCGTTCCGCTTGCCATTTTGCTGCTGAATTTACTAGCGCCCCCACGTCGACTATGCGTGACTTGTATGAAATGAGACCTATGGAAATTTTATCGTTATTTAATATTAGTTTAAAACAGGTAATATTTTATTGTATATTGTATTAAATTTTCACCGGTTCTTCATAATCGCATTTAAAAATGTCATGCATAAATATACTGAAATACAGATCAAGCTAACAAAAAAGTTTTAAAAATTAAGCTTCTAACCATGACTTCGTCTGTATATTTACGTAACGAAACAAATTGAAATTGTATTCATTATATCTATAAATACAGACGCATTTGAACAAGAAGAAAATTAAATAAACATTGTCTTCAGATTTATTACTTTAATTTCCCACCCCACACTATATAAAAATTTATCGAAAATGGTTGAAACGTGACGAACTAACCTGATTCACTAATATCCTTAGTTTCACTAAAGGCAGATTGACTTCCATTTTGTGCAAACACCGGCAACAGGTTACGATTTCCGGCAGCTATTATAGATTCCAATTCAGAAATCTATGGAAAATCAATTAGTTTTTATTTAAAATATTACTTTTCTTAACAAATCTAACGAAATTAGTGATATGGATACAGAAATGTGTCTCCGATACCCCAATCTCAGTTTTCAGACAAAATGATCAGTCAAATAGACACATCAATGTGAATCACTAGTAATTGATAAAGCTTCTTATAAAGTGATAGATTATTTGAACGATACAAGCACTTGGGAATTAATTATTTCAGTTCATAAATTATTTATTCAGTTAATTATTTATAACTAGATAATAATAGAGATTATGTATGTATATACATATACTTCGGCCGCGCGGAATACTTATTTTTTATTATTTATATTAATTTCTAAATTAAAAGTATAGCCTACAAGCCTATGTTACTCCTTATTTCATCAGCTATCTACCAGTGACTCCCGTCAAAATCCGTCCAGCCGTTTCAGTATTAGCCGGGACAAACAGACAGACAAAATTGTAAAAAATGATATTTTGGTATATGTACCGTGCATTTAGTAGAAAGTGGTTATTTTAATGTTACAAACACACTCCAATTTTATTTATCTCTATATATGTTTTTTTTAGCGCGGTCCATAAAAGTGATATTTATTTAATGAGCATTATGCCTATTATCGTCATGCTTAAAAATATTGTATTCAGATTACGAAAGTTCCATAATTATATATCAATAAAATAATTACATGGGGTGGTACATCTGTAGCAACTACCGTGGAATCCAAAGGTAGGTCTTGAATTCCCTCTGACGCACCTGTCGCTAAGTCCTTTATAGTCTGTATCAGAGGCCTGAAATTATAAAATATATATCAATGTAGTTTAATGAACCATCCGATGAAATGAATTCAACATAAAAATCTTTTGATTACCAGATATTTGTGATAAATAAAAAAAATGAAATTTAAAAGATTTTATACAAATTATATTGCTCAAGAGAATTTAAATAAATTCATAAATATTAACTAATCTGCGGCAAACGACGTCTACTTTAAAACAAAATTCTATAAATTAAATGATATTTTGTCTAAAATGTATAGGATTATCAAGTATGGCGTTGCCAAATCAAATTTCGACGTAGGTTTGGAGATAAAATAATAATTCAACAAAGTAATTCAGTGCCCTAAGACTAGATCTTATGATTTTCTGTTACAGTCTATCTATCTATATATATAAAATGAATCGCTGAATGTGTTAATTATTGCTGATTTCGCTAATTCTTTTTTTATAATATTCCTTGAAGTACGAGGATGGTTCATACGGAGAGAAAAATTTGAAAAAAAGACGAAAAAATAAAATAAAAGAAAAAACATTTTCCTCATACATTTTCTATGGAATGACATTTTAGGTGACACGTTATTATTCGGAACTTTGACGCGATACGAAGTTCGCGGGGTCCACTAGTATTCAAAAATTCAAAACTAAAACACTAAAACTTACTTGTAACTAAAATTATCTCGTACGCAGACTTTCTCCAGGACGGCTCTTATCTGAGACCTGGAGAGTTGAAGACCGAGGCTAATGAAGAGACTTTGAAGGTCTTTCCTAGATACTATGCCGCCTCGAGCCGTGTCGAAGTACACAAGGGATAGTAAGAGGTAAGGATCTGAGGGTAAGTCAACACCACGGCTGCGTCTCCGCGGGGATTTACTACGCTCGTGGTCACTGTGGGAATCCTGAAATGATAAATTTTCAATTAGATTTGATGTAGCTTTAAAACAGAATAAATTTGATCTGATGCTCTTTTTGAAAAAAAACTTAAAATCAGTTCATAAATAGTCTAAAAGCAACTAAGTGTAGCCACACTAACAATTTTTATGTTTGTATTATTTTATGTTAGTGCGTACTAACATAAAAAATACAGTTTAATTAAGAACTTATCGTTTAATATTTGAAACGTATATATTTTGAAAAAAGTTACCCGACGCTCCCGTCTACGAACTTCCCGCTTATCGTCTTTCTTATCTTTATCTTCTTTATCCTTGTCTTCCTTCTTATTCTTGTCCTCATCTTCTTTCTTATCCTCCTCTTTCTCGTCCTTCTTTTCTTCTTTCTTGTCATCTTTTTTATCTTCTTTAATCTCCTCCGCTTTCTCGGGTAAAGTGTAAAGTGTTTTGTAAATGTAGAAACCAAAGTCACGCATCAACATTTCGTTAAAAAGTTCAGCGAAAACGAAGAGCTGAAGAAAAATACAAAAACATTAAGGCGGCACAAACCAATCACAAGATATTAAGAAACAAAAATTAAAAAATCTGTCACACAATAAACCTACTTAAAATGAGCAAAATTTATGCGGTTTCGAACAGTGTATGCAGTGATTTTTTAATGCATTTGCTTTTATGCATATATAGGTGACCAAAAATATAGATTTGTGTAAATCGAAATCTATTACAAATATCATTCATATTTTAAAGCGAAGTAAGTACTCACTGACATCTATCAATTTATTTTGTTTTAAAACCGTTTAATAGCGCCATTTAAAGTACATAACACACAGATGTTGATCTGAAGTATAAGTACTTATTATTATGTACTTTAAATAGCGCTATTAAACGGTTTTAAAACAAACAAGATAAATTCATAGATGTCACTGAGTACTTGGCTTTAGAATACTGTGTGCTGATGCTGGTGCTTACTGTGCGTTTTCTAATGAAAAAGGTATACATGAATAATAAACTAGTTTCCATGTAACAGCATTTTCCAGCAGATAGGTATAATTATAAAATATAGACGAATTTAAAACATCTTACCTCAAAACTATGTTCTTTGTTATCTGTGATACGATAATCCAAAAGTAGGGATAATGTTACCACACTGCATCCAAATTTTCCACCTTTGGCTGATGCAGATGGGTGGACAATTATATGAGGTGTACTAGGAAATTCATAACGAGATTTGATCAGCTGTTTCTCCTTTTCTAGCTGAAAATAAGTTTAAGTTAAAACTAGTTTTTTCTTCTTCATCTAATTTCAATCTAGAGTCTAACGGTATTTTGAATATAAAAACGTTTTATATTTATATTATAAGGTTTTATATATCCAAATTTCTCCTAAAATAAATGTATTAAAAATTTGTTTCATAAGGCCTTTAAATTACATTTCATTAATTAAAAAAAAACAAATTATATCTATAATATGCAAATAACAATTTATATTTTTGTGTTGTTTAAAATGACCTTTATTTACCTTCTTTTTCTCTTCTTCAATTTCCTTCTCAGTTTTAGGTTTTTCCTTCTTCACTTTGTCATCTTTTTTATCTTTATCATCTTTTAAATCTTTATCATCTTTCTTTTCATCTTCTTTCTTATCTTGTTTATACATTTTTTCTTCTTTCTTTTCTTCGACATTTGTTTCTACTTCTGTAACATCAGAATCTTTGTCAGATTTTGTTTCCTTTACATCTTTGCCAATAGACTTTTCATTTTCATCATCGTCATCTTCTACTTCCATTATTTCTTCTCCCTTCGTGTCCTTTTCTTCTTCTGCCTTCATCAGTTTAGAAAGACGTGAAATAAGTTGAGCCCGTAACCCTTTTTAAGAAATAAAATACGTAAAAAAAAGTTACTAATAGCAATTTAAAAGTCAATCAGTCATGAAATATGTACCTACAGTGTAATCTCACTAATCCGGCATTATTAAAAACCGGAGGGCGCCGGATTATTGGAATGTTCGGACTACTAGATTATAGTGAGTCATAGGTGTTTGCGTTTATTTGACATTTTTAACAATAAACTTTTCTCACTTGAAAAAAACAAATACGTAAGCACATGCATGTGATAAGTTTTGAGGTTAGACTGCTAGTCGACGACGCAGCGACTGCAGCGAACAGGTATAGAGGGGCGAGAAAGGCATGGGCCGAAGCTGCCGGATTATTGGACGTGCTGGATTAGTGAGATTATACTTACTTTGTAAGGTTTAGTTTTTTGTAATACTGTTGTGTTTTTATCTCTAATAAATAATCATTTTATTTACATATTATATTCATTTAATATTATTTGCTTAATTTCTTTTTAATAATGACCGGCGAGCTGTCGAATGGTCTAACGAGAGAAATGATAAAAATCAAGGCCGCCCATCACTGTCACTTGTCAAATACATTAGGGCCACAAATTAAGTTACTAGTTATAGTAATGCCAAATTTTACTGGTTTCAATAATTTACTTACATAATATTTCAATTTTGTTTTGAAATTGGTAACTAATTTTGGTATTAATAATTTACTAACTTAAAATACATACCTTTGCAGCTTACGCCTCGCGCTCTTAATTCATGTCTCAGAGCATCAACTTTAATTGTCCTCAGATCAATTTTTGAATAGTGACTCGGCTCAGGTTTATCTTCATCATCATCATTCTCATCAATAGTTATCGTACTATCATTAGGATCCTTGTTTTCCTGAAACATATCCTACTTTCAGTACCCAGTGGAGTATCCTAATGATGCTGTCTCGGTTTTTACTTTTATGAACAAGACTAAATAAAGTTTTGTAAGCAAATAATTTTCAGTACACCTATCTACATCTATACAGGAACCTGTCGGCCTTTAAAGATCTCCAACATGGAAGTTGTAGTCAGGACATCGCATCATTGCAACGGTCGCTGGAGTCCTTAAAGCGCACGCAGCCGGAAGCAAAACTAAACAAAACTGGGAACAAACAATTTGTGATTTCTCCAGGTTGGTCTCTGTTGCCGTGGAGTGCAGTGGCTGGGACGCGTCCGTTTTGTCAAGAGCCCTGATGGCGTTGTCCGCCGCCGCTTTATAGCGCTCCCCGAGGCTGGCCCATTCGCCCCCCGACGCCTGCACGGCCCACACGTCCGGCAGGAACAACACCACACACTCTAGCCTCGACTTCCCACCGCTCTCGCGCCAGTAGTAAAACTCCACCATTCGGTACCTGGACGGTTAATTACGTTAATAAATACTCACTGGTAGACTGCTCCCAGCAGACACACATCCTCTACGCGAAAATAATCAGCGCTATTGCATACGCTCTGCTTCCAAAAGGTTGCACCGTTAATCGCCGCCATACTCTCACATATTGAATGTGTGCTGTTCCATGTTTCAGTTTCAAATAAAATCAAAAGTTTCTTTCTGGTAGTTAAAAATTATGAATTTTTTCCCAACATGGTTAAATGGTTAGCATCATCATTTTGACAGAAACTTTTGATATTAAAATGAGTATTAACGCAGTCTGCAAAGTAGTTGAAATATTTAAACTTAAAAGACACTTACCATTGAGTACAATTAGATAGATCAATGCCAGTTAATGCTTTGCATGTTCGAATGGCAGTTTTTACTAACACTCCAGGATCTGACTCAGGCTTTTCACCATCAAGTGATGGACTCCAAGGCCCACCTATAGCAAAGTTCTCACTTCCTTTGCCTTTTTGGCCCACAAGGAACTTTATCAATCTAGTTGGATGTAAGGGGGATTTGCTACTTCGTTTTTCTTTATCATCAACTTTTGTAAGCCCACATTTTTGATAGAGTGTCTCCAATGTTGGCATACTAATAAGCATTACCTAAAAATTTAAATTATTATTATTGTATACAGTAATAATTAAGCAAAACAAGGGAAATTAATTAATAGTTTTTTTTACCTTTGCTGAAAATCGATAATCTGCATCTGGTGGTTCTAAAACTGCATCATTTGGATAAGGATTTGTAACCATCTTATCCATAATATGATACTGACATGAACTATTTAGTGACAATGGTGATTGTGGAGGGAAAGTTTCTCCCCATTTCACATGTGCATTGAAAAAGTCAGAAGGTATGTAGAGATTAGTGTATCTTTGAGATAGAGAAGGTACATCCATTTTTAGTCTGAAATATATTATAATATATGCTTTTGATTATAATGACACTTTTTTCAGAAAATAAATTGTAACTATTCTTACATAGTCAACAAAACATGATGTCTTTATAAATATGAATGTTTATATAGACAATTAATCTTTTTTATTATAGTTGAAAGATGCAAATCATATAATTTAGATTGTTATATCATATACTTTAAAAGTAATAAAATAATAGTATGATTTGAAATGACATGATTAATCAAGGCAACAAATATTTATAAATCAGTAATCAGTGTTAAAAACAAAAGAAATGTACTTACATATCAAGTGGTATCTTTGGGACTCTGACCATATATTTTACCGGTGATGGCTGGTGAACAATGGGTCGTTTTCTTGGCGGTGTCTCGCGACGGTTGCGGCTATCGCGGCGGTCACGTGAGCGTGAACGACTTCTTGAGCGGCTACGTTTCTTTATAAAAATGAAATCCCATAATGAAATAATCTGCCCCATTTCTCATTATAATCCTTAGTAAGAAATGGGGCAGACAGATTTATCAAATCAAACAAATAAATGATAAGCATCATCTAATCACTTCCATCCAACACATGTTGTTTGCCAGGGATTCAAGACCATTTAAGTCCAGCACAATATACATTAAGCTTTACCATGGAGGAGGTCCCGTGTTTAGGTTCTGAGTTCCAATCACTGATCATAGAAAATATGAAATTGAAGACAATTTCCATTCATGATCATGATGGATCATGTCAACAAATAAAAAAAAAATTGAAATAAGTCTATTAATTTAGCAGTGGTGATGCTACAGAAACATATAATATGTCAAACCTATAACATCCTTCTTTTTTATTGTGGTTTAAAAAAAGTTATTGAATATTGATCAATAAAGATAAACTGTTAAAAATATAGGATATTTTCTTATATATATACTCATTGTTACTATGATAATGTTTTTTCAATTAATGACTAATTATTGTACTTGTGCAAAATCATCTTATTATCAAACCTAAGTGGTTACTAATTAGTGGCATGTACCAAATAATAAAAATTCTCACCCTTTCATCTCTTCTTGATGAGCGATCATCTCGACGATCATCATTTCTTCTAGGCATCAAGGATGGTTTTTTAGTAGGAGGTGGCACAACTGAATAATTGTTGGGTTTTGAATTTCCTCCCTTTTGATTAGGATTACTTTTTGGAAGCACTTGCACTCTAGTTGCATTCCATTTAAATGGCATATTAGGATTATATGTTGCTTCGACAAGTACTCTGTCATTTACTTTTGGAATAACACCCTTTGAACAAACAGACGTTTGGTAGAACACGTCATGGTCAACGAAACCGAAATCGTTATGCGTTTTGGTCACCGTGCCAGTAAAAACACGCTGTTCATTTCCTTGTGGTGCTTGATTCGTAGTATTTTGATAAATATTTGGATTCATAGCACGTGGAGTAGGGTAAGCTACAACATTTCCCGGGTACATCTGACCTTGTGCCATCTGATTAAGCGGCATTTGTCCACCCATCGACATTGCCATTCCGCTTTGAGTTTGCATCATACCAGGATTAAATACAGCTGCAGTTTGCTGAAAAGGCATCATGCTTTGTTGCGACATCATGGCGTTGGGATCCATTATTTGTGGATTAATGCCGGATATGTTTGAGTTTACATTTGAGCGGGCCCACGGGGGGTTTTTCGCACCACTTCCAGTTTGCATTGTTATGAACTCTAACAATACTTTGTACTACTGTACACTAGCATTAAAAATCAAAAATTATAAGCAATAATTTATTTGAATCTAAAATCCAAACATTAATTATTAGTAAGCAATCAATAAAGTAAAACTATTGAATGGCTTAACCAAATCATAGTTTGTGACTTCTTTAAAGTGTCAAGAATGTTTTTTTACTGAGGTTATTGTCACTGACAAGACATCTCTGGTTATGATTATAGAGTTACCTACGCTACTCGGTAGAATGTAGACTATAGTTCAATAAATCCATCTTCGTAGTTCGCAAGGCCTATGAGGCCAAGAGACAATAATAGTGACTAGTGTGTGTTGTCGGCTCTCAAAAATAAAAGTAAGTCTTAAAAACGTGACTGTAGGTATGTAAAGTACGGCCAGAGACGAGTTAAAGAATGTAAACAAGTCGGGTTGTTTAAAACAACCCAACCACAGTTTCAATGCGACAGCGAGCAGTTAATTTAGCCTGTATTAATCTTTCGCATGTAATAAATACGCTGGAGTTGATCTAAGGATAACGTTAACGATATCTCACCATTATTTCTGGCAATAACGCTACGTTTGCAACACTTATTGTCATTTTCATACAAAAAAAACTGTCTTTCCGCAGTAGTGTTCACGCTAGCGTTGTCCTTGGATCAACTCCCAGTCCCCACATGAGTCGTCACAATACTATCTCTATCTCATATTCGTGTTTTAGATAAAGTTTTAGTCGGTAGGTACTGTATACAAATTCATAAAACGTAATTCTAAAGGTCTACCCAAAAAGTGAAAAGCCTATTAAAAACTAAAAAAGACATTCTTTTGCAAAAGTCAACGAGTTTAATGAAAACGTCATACGAAAGAAAGTTTATCGTTTTTTTTAAAGAAAGTAGGTAGATAAGTTGTACCTGCTTCAAAGTTCAAGTTATGAATGTCGATGAACTATGAAGATTTACAGTATTAAAAATAGATACTATCCCAATATGTTCTAATAAAAATGTTATGACATTGTTTACATTCTTTATCTCGCCTTGTTTGCCTACTTAAAAACCAAGTAGGTAAGTAGGTAATAATTTTTTTTTTCGTGATTGATCGATGATTTTATTTTTAAAATTAATAATTAACGATCAACATTTTGGTCACAATGACAAAGTATCTTGATTATTTAAAGAAAACAGTTTCACCGTAACCGTAGGTATTTATTTAACACAATACTTCTTACCTACTTAAGTTAGGTTTAATAAAGGCAATATCTGATTGAGTTTCCTAAACAAGAATAGTCTATTTTATTTGCGACAATATTCAGGATACTGCTACTGCTGGCGCGAACTTAGCCTTATTAAAAGCTCGTAATAGTAGGTAGGTACCTATTACTATCGTCGCATATAAGTATTATTACACCTATCGATTAAACCAATATCGATTAATATTATAAACTCATTTATTAAATTAATGCAAAAGTACAGATTTAACTCAGATATTATTAAGTATCTTATTTAGTATACGTCAAAATATTTTATCTTAAATTATCTTTGTTTGATTAGCCCTTGAAGCTGTAAACGATTAGGTGCCTTAAATAATCAAAATGTAAATGATATTTCTCTCATGAACGGTAACTCAATCTAAAAGTAAAGATTATAGAATTGTAAATGTGAAGACGAACAGTTAAAACGTCGGTGAACATATTATTTCGAAACTTGCGTATAATTTCTCATTCAGTTGTCGGTAACTCTACGTGACAACCCGTTTACGAATTCACGTCTCTTGTGGGAGAACGCGCGAAAAATGTTTAATAATTTTATAGACTTTGAATTATTATAATATAAACAAATAAAACTTTCTTAAATCCCGTAGAGTACAGAAGTCAAGGTGCTATTCTAATATTAGAACTTGGGCATAGTGCCAGTATGTTAGTAAACAGTGTGATTTAAAAATAATAACATTCGTATATGTGATATTAAATTATAATTAAATAAAAAACAGATCAGTCAACGTGAAATGCTAAAATCTATATTTAGTTTTTGTGGATTGAATGAAATTCTAATTACTAAATGTTTCGTCAGTTTCGTTTCAGAGGTAAATTAAATTAGAATAGTTATGAAGTTCTAATAGAATGAGTGTCGAATTGAACTCACCGATCCAAGAGGGGTCAAGTCAAGTTAACGTGTCTGACAGAAGTAACATTAGAAGAGTTTCAGCATCAAAAAAATCCTTAGAATCAAGACTATGGGACTTATTGCAGCCTTTAGCAAGGTTATGGGGCCTCATTACAGCTATTGGTAAGATGTTCGTTTCTTTAAAAAATAATAATTAAATTTTAAATGGTCTTAGAGAACGCAGCATTATTATAATTGCAAAAACCTAAATTTTGAAACCTCGCGTAATATTTTAAATAAATTTTACTGTATTTAATTTTAAATTAATAAAATATAGTAGTATAATAAAATATATCATGTCAAAAATTATCTTTATTATACATTAAATAATATAATGACCGCCTCCTTGGTCTAGTGGTAAGCGCGTAAGCGTTACAATCTCGGTCTTGGGTTCGATTCCCGGTGGAGATAAAAAAACTCGGTCTGGCAGGACATAGAAGGCTGATCACCGACTTGCCCAAAAGAAAAAATCGATCAGTGAAACAGATGTGAAATGCATCTGCCCCATACCCCACTAGGGGACACAGGACTTCACTTACTTAAATAATATAATATGTAGTCTCAGACTAAAAGAATAAATTTACTGTGAATATGTACCTACCTAGTAGGTACTTAAGGGTTATTACCCTAGGCAATTCGCGTTAGTTTTTTAAAATAAGTAGTTAGTATAATTTTACTTTACCTATATTATAAACTCGTTTACTGTAGGTATAATATAAATTTGTTATACATACTCTCGTACCTTTTATCTTTTTTTTGTGTTTATTTAAAGTAGACCATAGATGAGTAGAAGAAAGTAGGTATATAATATAACTTACTGTTAGGTACAAACGTGGGGTTAAAACCTTTTACAATAATTTCGTTTGATTCTCTATGCTTTTATGTCAACAGTGATGAGTGGCGCTGGGGCAGAGCTTATGGTACTGGAGTATGATACAGCACCGGCTTTGATGTAAGTTATTTTTGTATCAATTACTCCGATAATATGTTCGTCCTATATTTTACACACAAAAATAAAAATATTTTTCGATATGACGCCATTACAAAGTTTTATTACGTACTTACTTTTACAGAAACAGTGCTCAAATTGGGCAAACTTTAACAGAACCATTGGCTGTAATTTTTCAAAAATGGTTAGTTAGGTAGAGACGGAAACCGAACCAATTAATCTGTTAATTGATTCGTAGTTACTGAGAATGTCGTTGTAGTTGAGTATGTCGGGCTGCTTGTCCTTTTTTACCCCCCAATTGACATCATGGCTGTTAAAGTAATGGACCAACTATGATACGGTTTTTTTTGTTTGAAAGCTAATATTAGGTACATCAGAAATGGTTGGAGCTACAGTTTATAAAGGCCTGTTCGTCCGATGTGTCGTATTCTTATTTGTAACTAGTGGACCCAGCGAACTTCGTATCGCGTCAAAGTTCCGAATAATAAAGTGCCAACTACAACGTCATTCCATAGAAAATGTATGAGGAAAATGTTGTTCTTTTATTTTATTTTTTCGAAAATTTTCCAAATTTTTCTCTCCGTAATAACCATCCTTGTACTTCAAGGAATAATACAAAAAGAATTGGCCAAATTGGTCTAGGCGTTGTTGAGTTATGCGCTTACAACCATTTTGCGATTCATATTTATATTATAGATTAACGTATCGGGTTTTTTTTTTGTCTTTAATTTCACTCGTTACAAGTAACGTGAACATTAAACAACCTAGTAAAAAAATAAAATAAAGGACACCTATTTGAAAATCGAATTCTTTGGCTAATTTTATATGCATCAATGTTTCAACAGAGCGGGCGCGGCGTTAATATTTATGCTGGAGACGATGTGGGTGATAGCTTTGTTCGTGGACCTACTGGGTCGTCGTGGAGAATACACCCTGTGCCTTAGATGCTGGGATTTCTTTAGATGGTCCTGTGGACGAGCTAGGGCGCCATTGTATGCGTGTGCTGCCACAGCACTACTCTTCGCTAACCTTACGTTACTCGCAACCGTGTCCGGTACG
The DNA here is from genome assembly GCA_912999735.1 of Aporia crataegi. Classification (NCBI taxonomy): domain Eukaryota; kingdom Metazoa; phylum Arthropoda; class Insecta; order Lepidoptera; family Pieridae; genus Aporia; species Aporia crataegi. Next base: position 4,891,895 of record OU538742.1, read on the forward strand.
TAATAATTATTAAGTAGTCATTCCTATTTTAACAAATGTATAAATAATGTATATTATATAAAATTCTCGTGTCACAGTAATTGTAACCAAACTCCTCCGAAACGGCTTGACCGATTTTTATGGATTTTTTTGTGTATTTTCTGTAGGTAGGAGAATAGGTCGTTAACTATTTTGATAACCTCAAGTGAGTAGCGTGGCTATCTCAAAAAGAAGAAGAAAAAGAATCTCACACATTATTCATGTTACTAGTCTGAGTGAAATTTCGGTATGATTGTGAAAAAAAGTGTCACTTCGCCTGGATTTCTTTTAGCACGTGCCCATTATCGTCAACGATCTAACTAAACGCGAAATTTTCTTATATTTTCGTCTCCAAGAAATATCTAACAAGTAACATTCACAGGCAAAACAGCTTTTATTATCATTTAGATAGGATTTACGGTAGGTACAATTGAATAGTGTTCCAAATATTGTTACTTAATTTAAATATTTAGCAGTTACAAAAATTAAATAACTTTGCCATAATTTTGCTAATCAGTGTTTCATATAAAGTTGTAAATTTAAGGCATGTTTCGATGTGCAATTTGGTGGGAAACGCGACATTAAAAGTTACATTTAAATTATAGATACATCATACAACATACTATCATAACATTTTAATATAATATTTTTGAAAAATTTAACTAAGTAGGTGCGTTTATTAAAACACAATTTCGCTGTGTGATATACCTAAAGTCAAATCACGTACTGGTGTAATGTGATGAGTTCAGAGGAGATTCATCATATTACACAAAAAATCCTTTTACGATTTCCCAGCAAAACGTACCACATATTTACACGTTTAATAGGAATAATTTAATACCTTGACATAGTAATTCTTTGTATTATGACTGGCTTATTTATATAAATCTATTGTCAATTTTTATTCACTACTTGCCCACAAGTAAACATGCAAAAAAAATTACGAGTGCCATCAAACTACTCAATGGGAAGTCTCAGTAATGTTATGTAACTATGATTAATGAAATAAACTTCTTTTCTATTTATATATCTTATCCCACTGGAGAAGACTCAAGCTTTCTGTGAAAATAATTTAATAAATTTAAAAATCGGTCTAAGTAGTAGATTATTAACTAAAAATAAAAAACTTTTTATTTTATCGATGGAAAAAAGGTTTGACAAGTGTGTACACACAGCTCTGTACCATGACTTAATAGCTCCTAAGCGAATAAACCGATAATGATGCGGTTATTTTTGTTTGAAAGCTCACTTGTTCGAGTTAGTAGAACAACTTATGAAGAACAGATTCTTATGGGGGCATCAGTTATAATACTCGTAATTACAATAATTTCTTCTATATACATTATTCTGCAGGTGGAATGCTGTTAGTATTAGCGGCTCTTCGAGCGGCAGTGCCCTTTTCCCCTTATGCACACCACGGCCCACGTTCTCCAAGGGCTGGAAGTTCTCTACTGAGCCAACACGAAAACTTACCCGATGTCTACTATAATGCTGGTAATGCTGCTGATGCAAGGTAATACGAATGCTGTGTAATTATGTAGAATGTATTTCTGAAGAATATATAAAACGTATATTTTACGTTTCAAGCTATTTTCTATTCAAAAATTGGACCTATTTTTTTTATCCATTTACTACTAAATATTAATATAATCTGCAATATATTTTCAGATGTGAAGAAATGACTGTTTTGAATGTACAATCTCCGGATAAATCACGTTCTGTTACACCGAAGCCAAAACTCTTGGAAATTTGATACCTACACTCATAATTCATTGGATTTCAATTGATTTTAAGTCTCATTAAAATACTTTAAATGTCTAAAAAGTAAATGTTTAGCAGCTAGTCTCGTAAATAATATCATTACTTAATAATAATAAAATAATTAACCCAAATGGAGTGAAAGTAAATTCATCTAGAAATATGATTCATTAGTATTTTTCGTTATAGTCCATTGAAATGTTACATGAGCTTTACATTTTTTAGACATGTGTGGGGGCTCAATAGAAGCTTAACTCCAAGTTTGTGTGATGCAATATTAGGTCTTTAAATTGTAACATTCCAATGGACTAATACATCATATACATCCTACATCATATAAGTTGGCTAGATTTTACGTCAAACCTAAGCAGCCGTGTCGCTTGCGTCAGTGTGATAATTTATTTTTCTTAATAAATATTTGGTAATTAATTCTAAAATTATAATTTTCTTGAAAGTCAGAAAAACAAATTTTTAAAATTAATTATGTTGCACTTTTTTATTTTTCTTACAAGTACTTTGAATAATGTTAAATTATTCTGTAATTATACACATCAAGTGTCTAGGGATCAAGGTACGTTTAAGAATATCGCAACTGAGGATTTTTTTTTTTGGATCTCTATTGATTTTTTTAGTGATTTTTTTAAATTTTGACGAAAAACGAAACTGTCAATCAGAATTCCTATAGATAAAAGTGAGAAATAGCGTTTTTACAAAACCATTACAATTTCTGCATCGGAACGGAAAAAATTGCATCGTTAAGGAGCGACATGACATCATTTGACGCGAGAAGAGATGATGAGATACGTTGGAATGTTGCAAGCTGGTTCCAGGCAGCGTACTGTGGCTGTCACTCTTGGCACTACACAGAGCCGTCTCTGGACGCTATCGTATCGACCACGCTGGTCGAGTGATATGGAGGACGATCTCGCATCATGTTGGCGGAGGATTCGCAGACGAAGCACAATATGAAAGGCAACTATTAATCAATTACAACGTTTATTAGACCAATTATTATTACAAGCAAAACCTTTACATTTTCGTTTTTCTACCAAGACAACCAAAGATTACAAATACTTGACATATATAAAGGCGCCAAGCCACAGAACCAATATGACACATCACAGTGTTCGCATACATAGATTAGAGTTTAATTTATCTTCAACACATCACCACTCGCAGACAGGACCGGTACACACAATTTACTGCTCCTCTGATGTACTTTATCCCTAGATTCTTTTGATGTGTGTATTTCGATCTTTTGATTGATCATATCACTTCAAGAGTCCTCGAACAAAGCACTACTTTTGTAAATAACAATAGCTTTGTAACTAAAACTGACCAGGAAAGTCGCCAGGGCTATTTTAATAATAAAAATGTCTAAATTATTAATGTAGTTATCTATATACTATCATTAAGTTATCTGTATAACTTATAAATATTTACTTAGGTATAGAATAAGAAACTGTGATAGATTGTGTATGTTGTTTTTTTAAATTAGATAATAAACACATTACATAATAGTGAGTAATTTTTATTGATTATAATATTTAATTAATTAATCTAACAGTATAAAGTAATTTAAATTTAAAAGAAAAAACAGTTAAGCCGCTTTAAAGTGCGTATATTATCACAATTTTACAAAATTTAAATTAACCTAAAAGCAAGTTCCCGACTGTGTCATTCAAATGCTTTACATAATGATTAAAGTTGTTGAATAATCGATGGTTATTAAATTAATTTAAATACGTTAAATTATACGCGTTTAGTGAAATGAAAACAGAAGTGCAAAGAACACAGAACAGTGAAAAAAATTTTTCTTTAAATGATATTCGGGCGTTAGAAGACGTTATTCTTTGATCATTAATTATCAACTTGTTTTTGACTTAATACAGCGTAGTATGAATAGGCAGCCTTCATGATCTGAAAAGTTATTAAATATCAGCTTTGCTTTGGTGATTAATTAAAGCTAATGCCGGTTAACTAAGCCAATTAAAATTATATTAAAATATAAACTTATAAATTGTGTGACAGGTATACACACACATATATATTACATTCGTAAATGTTTCTACGCAAACGCCTTGGATGTATAATAATACTACTAGGCAACGGTATTCGAGGTACAAATGACATTTGGCCTACGTATAGTAACGGATATTATAGAAACGCATAAACATATTATATCAATTACTTAATATTTTAGATATATTAAAATACGTTTTATTATGTATACACAATTCTATGATGTCAGCTACCATTCGCTTTGAGAAACCGAGGCGTCTCGTAGCTACCCGGGAATAAGTGGTCAGACCATTTGCCATGGATGCGGGAAGGCATAAGAAAAGAGAGTGTATTGTCTAGTAGAGTAGTCATCATAAACACAAGTCAGCCAGCCATGTGTGCCAACACGCTGTAAATATATACATGATCGACAAAGCCACAGCGTTTTAATATACTCCATTACTTACAGCTAAAAAGCAATTGTTATCCATATTAGCGAAACCAGCAGCAGTGAGACGAAGCGGTCTCTGCGTCCGCATCATGATCATCAATAGAAGAGGGCGAAGGCGCGGTGGCATTCTCTCCCATTTGCATTGCATTACTGCCTGTGATACTAAACCAGCCTGCAACCAGTGGCGTAGCTAGGCGTGGGCCAAGTGGGCCTGCGCCCACGGCCTCGCACTTAAAGGGGCCTCGCAAGACCTCTTCAAGTACGAAATAAAACTTAAATTTCCCATTTATTTTTTAATTAAATAAAAACCTCAAAAATATAGGCCACACTCTTCACAGTCTGGCAACACAGCTTAGCTTTGCCAAACATTTCTTTACATGCATAGGTACCTACTTAAAACAAAACAGTGAAGGTGGTAAACATTTTGGTAAAAATTAAGGATTTCAAAAATTCTAGAAATAGGTAATTCAGAATAAGATAGTTTATAACTTGTAGGATCTGGATTAAAGTACCATAACATTTTACGCTTCGTAAAGACACGGTAAAGCATGTTTGATAAGATAGATTTATTGGGTAGATGTTGGAAACGAAAGAAAATGGGCCTCGCTGATGCGACTTCGCCCACGTCTATAATAGTCCACGCTACGCCACTGCCTGCAACATTCCCTTAGACGTATCAACTAAAAGCGAAAGTATTAAAATGCTTGAATAGCCTTATTAGGCTTTAATAATGTGAAACTACTGCGTTTTTTGCTTACATCTTTTCAAATACGACACAGCTTTTACCATTAAATGAAGCCAGTGGCATTTCATTTAATACTAGCTTCATCTGAGTGGAATTAGAATAAAAAACCTAATCAAAACAAAAACTGTCCTATGAAATATAAATAAAAACACTACGTACCTAAATACTTAGATTTTTTTTGGTTTTAGTCATATCGAAGCACAGTAAGCTATTGATCCATAGTTAAATGTAAGTTTAAGGGAGAGTTTTGTATGAATAAGGGAAATATCTAAATATCCTTTTGCGCTTCATATATAAAATATAAATTAACGACAGTTATTACCCTACCGATTAACATTTTATTTTGTTTATCTGGGAATACTTACGTAATAATCTTCCGTTTTAAATATTGCTTTAAGCAGATAAAAACTTTATTCCAGGAATTGTAACTAAAAGGATGCTTCGAAGAATAACGATTATTTTCGTTTTATTAGTGTTAGCGAATAATACTTTAATTAAATTTTAGATTCTAAGAATCTGCATGCTGGGTTGTGTAACTCTTTTGAATCGATTTCTTTTTTATAAGTAGGTACTTGGAATGATTTTAACAGAACTTGTACGGCACTAAAGGCATTTTTCAAAAATCTTTTATACAAATTCATAAATAAATGTGCACCTCAAAAACCTCTTCTAGAACGTGATTCAAACTCATAAAGTTAAAAGTTTCAAGACTGGCATAGTATTTCTTTATTATAAAAATTTACATTTAATCCATTTTTGTCAAGGGTCTCAACTAAGCATATTTTAAGTGTTTCTGGTTTATATGCTTTAATGTGCTTATTGTTAAATTAAAATGTAAAAATACATTAAGCAATATTATTCTAAGCTTCCGAATCTTCTTCGTGATCATATACCACATATATTTATTGTATTTATATCCTCTTCAGCAAGTAACAGTTTTTTATCTCAAAAACGATTGCGTTTATAGTTGTTCGGATGTTAATAGTATGCCTTGTCTTGTGGTTCTTTATAAGATGTAAAGGACCATAATCAAAAGTTAGGTTGGAATGATGACCTTACAGAGATTGCAGGCAAAGACTGGATGAGTAAAAACAAAAACAGAAAGCTGTCGAACAAACTGGATCTTTACTCGAACGAAATCCATACCTCGAGAAATACAAATAATTAACCTTACTAATAATACTAGCTTATACTAATAATAATAACATCATTTGAATGATTAAATTTAGGACGACTTATGGATAGGTAAACAGGTTTTATTATTATTATTATGAGTGATAAATTTTGACAAAATAGGTATTGACGTGAGTACATACCTGATACGTCAATTCATTCGCAGTGAAGCATTGAATAGCCAACTGAATAATCATAGCAGCAAAAAAGGCTAATGATGTAACTAGGCGTATGGATTTAAAACTAGATGCATCTTGCTATAAATAATAAAATGTAAAAATAAATATTGAGACTTGGATATACCTATTACTTCTTGGATATGCCTTTTCGCAGTAAATTGTATATTTTATTTATTTTTCCTCAATTGTGGCACAATTCACAAACAATCACAGACAATAGTGATAAAATAAATTAACACCAAGAAAACCAATAGCCACGATCATAATTATATATTCGTAGTTTGTAAAGATGATATAAGATTACAGATGAAAAAAATTTGCGCCTTTTATAAAAAGTTGGCCGACTAGTAAAGCCCATTTCTCTTACTGGTAATTTTGCTTAACAGTTGTTGCTTCCACACCAAAATCTTTTAACATTAGGTAGGTACCTATATTTTGAATCTAAAATCAGAGCTATAAACACCAGTGCGTTAAATTGAGCACTTAGGTATATAGAAACAACGTATAACTGTAAGATATTGTATAGAAACTATTTAAAACCTTACCGAAACTTGAACCATGACAACGCAAATGGCGGCCATACTGGATAGAAGCTGAGTCATAAAGCCATATGAATACGTCTTCGCAAATTTCTCTACGCATCTGTAAGGAAAATCACACTTTGACACAGGAACAATTAATTAGGGATGAATCTCGTAAGGCACATAATATTACTTAGATCATTTTGGTGGGTTATCCCTCATTCAACAGAATTTTGATTAACTTCCTGAATTTAGGATAAGTTTAACTTTTAACAATTTGCGATACCGGGATCTTGGAATTAAAAACCGTTTAGCATCAGTCAAGCACGTATACCTACAGAGAGATATCTAATCATATTTTTTTACTGAACTAAATGAAAAAAAAAATGCTACGGTTGTTTTTTATTTGAATAAATATGTAATGTTTGAATAATGTCAGTACAAAAAAAAATACAAACATGCGCAGTTTTTCTAGTTTTGTATAAGTAAATACCTAGGCGTATTTGAAGATTTACCGCAAGCTATGCGCGCCCTCATATCGCACTAGAGGTGAATAAGAAGTGCCGATTTGTATGTTGATTCAAGCGTGAGAAAAAATCATTTTATATTGCAATATTTGGGCGGTAATCCAAAGATATTGCAGCTTGTCGTATCCTTATAGAAATGCGTCTTTATTACTCGCAGGAGTTTTAAATTGACATTTTTTGAAAGCGGGAAGTTTAGTATCATTATTAATAGAAAATTTTAATAATTGTAGATAGTATTTCACATATTAAAAATTGATTTAATTTTAATAGTCTTTCTGATAAAGTCCTCCATGATTAAGTGTAATAGTTCACACAAAGACATTTAACTTCTATTAAGTGGGAGATCCTGGGTTTGAATTCCGGATAAACAATAAACATTGGGTAGATACAGAAGACTGATCTACTTCCCTGTAAAGAAAATGATCAATGAATCCAACGTAGTCTGATCCACAAGGCGTTATAGGAATTCATTTCTGACTGTAGTTATTATATGTGGTAAAAAAGCTTAATATTAATTAGCAGTTTATTTATTTTGTAAGAAATGTCAGTAGACAATAATATATAAGTAACGTCATCTGTCAAGACTATAAAGAGTACTTGAATGAATGGATAATAAAACAATTGAAAATGTTATAATTATTTTGTAAATGGGTATCGATTTTTATCTAATGTTGACAGTATCTTATTCTAGATTTTAAATTTTCTATGCCAAAATCATCATCAATTTTATGTGTATAATTTAGTTGGGAAGTTAAAATTAGGTTTTGTTAGAAAAATACTGAGAAGATAATATTCCACTAAAAAACTTACGAAATTAATAATTGATGCTGCCGAACACAATTCAATAGCGCTTTATTTAATTTCTTTTCAAAATCTTCGTTTCTATTTAATCTCAAATCATCGTCACATAGCTCTTCAATACTTGCTGTTTCTGCTAGAGCCAATAATGTGCGGTCATAAACAGTCATTAATGCTTCTTGCAATATCGTAAACTGATTGCTCATGTGCAGTATGACCGATCCAATAAATGTGTCTATGGTCATTACGATATGGCCGGTCCATAATAAGCCAATAGTTTCTAACAGGAATGTTGAGATGTACGACCTATCTGATTGAAATGTCCACGGTATGTATATCGGCTGCGGTAGAGTTCTGGGCGGTCGCTCCGTGTCATTATATAAGGTATATTCTGCTTTCCACCTCACATCTTGTATGATACCATATACATTACTGTTACCAATTGTAATCCATCCAAAAAATAAAAACGCACCTGTCAATATTCGTGTTATTTTAATTGTTTGTCTATTTCGTTCATTGTTCTGATAGAACATTTGCAAGTCAATCTCCAGAGTGCGTACAACTTCTTGTATCTCCTTGTTCTTAAAGAAAAATATATAAAGTTTGATGAGTGTTAGGTTGTGAGTGATGACGAATGAAAGACTGAACATGAAGCGATCGAGATCTTTCGCCCCAACGAAGGGATCAATCGTCTCCAGACCGACGAAACCTGCGACCCACACAAGTTCTGTCAATATGGCATAATACAAGTAGAACCCAGGAAAATTCCTAGTATCTCCCTCGTCAGGATGATGCCAGTATCCTAATCCTAGGAAGCGTAGTATTAGATAATGCATTCCAAAATAACGACGAGGTCTGTCTGCAGTTGTATCCATTAGGACGTACTTTTAGCCGAGGTTTACGCTTAAGAATATTCCAATTTGGTGTTGTAACCAAAATCAAGTTAATATTGTAGTAATTGTGAGTTTAATTATAGTAGGCATCGATGATAGTAGGCGTAATCGGTGTAGATAATTCACAAGCGAAAGCGTAAACTAGGTACCTACTTAATAAAAATATTAAAATACGAAATTAGATTTCTACTCAAATACCCACTAACAACTGTTCCATTAAGCTGTCGATTATGGAGTGTGTGATCGATTAAAAAAACAAAACCTTGCATCGTTTTGTTTACAAATGCATCGTTTTGAGGCCAGTTACATATGGTCTATTTACTTAACTACGGAGTGAAACATAAATGCTTAAAATTAAATAGACAACTCAAAGTAAAAACTATTTTAGTACCTAATCTAAAAGCTTAAAAAAAAATTCGTCATCTGGTGTCATCTGGTCATTTCTTAGAGATCAGCAGATCTCACTGTACAAACTGAAATCTCATAGTTTGCCGAGGATTCAACGCAAGAACATTATAAACTAAGTAACTCGTTCCTAACATTTAGGTATCTAACTTTCACATGAGGTATGTAGTTCCAAAGATATGCAGAAGATAATATGTATTATCATATCAATATTTATAATTTATATACATATGATTTTTTTTAAATAAAACCTTAAACTAAAATACAATATTTTGTTTTATAAATTCACTTCAAACTTATCGGAATATTTTTTGTGTGTATAAAAAATATATTTACAATGTCATACTCGATTTTCATTTATAGCATAGGCTATCAAATTAAAAATTAGTAGAAATAGATTTTATTATTGACATTAAACCGTGTTACCTAATTGGTACTTTCAGAATAACGCGTGAAAGGTATCATTTGTAGGGATCATTTAATTGTATATATTTTATCGCAGGTCATATATAAATGTTATATTAGACAATTTAATATAATTAAGGGCTAAACTTTCCAATATATGGCGTCGATTTGGAAGTTCACATTTTTTATACATGTAGGATATATTACTAGAAAGCTTGTATAAAAACTTTTACGTCGGCACTTCTTACTTTACGAGACATAATTTTTTTTAATTCGTAAAATTTTATCAAGTTTTTGACGCTTTGATGACCATTAATCGTTCAGTTTTGTGTATTTTCGTGGCCTACAAATCTGTAACAATTAAAGAAATAATATTTTTTCAGCTTTTTCTTAAATTTATAGTTTTTTAAATTAAAAAAAATTAAAATTAAACTTTTTAGTCCGTTTGATATTTTAAAACAATATTTAAACAATTTAATTAAGTACTCAATTGTTTTAACAGTATTTTAGTAAAAGACCATTATTATCAGATTGTAATATAATATGAGCAAAAAATCCCCAAAAGCGTGTTTAGGTTACTATATCCGCAATACAAATACTAATTATCTTAAAGACATATTTTCGTAATGTTGAAGTGTTAAAATATCCCTTTAGATGTCAGTTTCTTCAATGTCTGTCCTCAGAACAGATTTTGTACAGATTAAAGCAGATATTTTAATGGTAGGTGGAGACAAAGTTAAAAAAATAACTAGTTTAAATTAATTAGTTATCAAAAGAACCTAAATAATCTTAATACTTTCCTAATATTAAATAGAAATAATGATATACTTAACTGTTCTGTTGTTATGAGTCGCAATCGCAGTCCGCAGATCACAGTTCAGTGTTCACCTTCACTGGAATATATTCACTCTTAACTCTTGAATCCACTTGAGTCTTGACTGATGACTGAGATGACCTATAATCTATTGATAAAATAATTATTCCGCCAAAAGTGTGGCTACGGAATAGATGTGTTTGTACACTTGATTTTTTTTATTTAAAATTTGTGTAAGTGTAAAATACGAAAGTATTCATTACTTAATTAATGTGCAAAATTTTATCTTATACTTATATAAAATTCTCGTATCATGTTAGTTACCTTACTCCTCCGAAACGGCTTTACTGATCTTTACCAAATTTTATATGCATATTCAGTAGGTCTGAGAATCGGCTACTATCTATTTTTCATACCCCTAAGTGATAAAGGTAGCCCACCCCAAAAATTAATATGGCAAAACTACGTTTGCCGGGTCAGCTAGTAGAAATATACACAAATCTCAATAATATATCTGACAAAATATTATGCCAGTGAAGAAAATTTAATTATCTTTACAGACAGAAAATTAAACATTGACTGATGAAATATTTAGGTATTGAAAGAAGCTGACTCGTAAAAAGTATAGGACCTTTATACGAGACAATAATTATTATGAAAAGTACCTATCTACTTAAACTGAAGCCAATAAAACTCATTTGACTATTATTGTAAGTAATTAGTATTAATTTATTTTGTTGGCGTTTTATGCTCTATGGATAAATTTTCGTCTAGGTGAATAATCTTAACTTAAGTATTAATCACAATAGGTATAGATATTAGGTAAGAATAACAAAAGTAATTTTATGTTTAATATTATATAAAAAAAAGCATGTATAATCTTCAAAAGTGAGTCTAGTCTACTTACTCACCTCACCTAAGTATTTTAAAGGTGCAATTAAAGTATTTCCTTAAATGAGGGGTTGTCATGTTGATTTTGATATTTATTTATAATAACGTTTTCTTTATTTTTCTCTCAAAACACGATCCTTATAAGGAAGTTTCGGTTTCGGCCGAAACTGAGACCGTCGCCGAAATTCGGTTTCGGTGTCGGTCGTAAAAACCAGTTTCGGTCGGACACTAAGGTATAGGTATCTTAGGTACAATATAAACGTATATTTAATTTAATATACGTATAGGTACCTATTTTGACCGCTTCACGCGTCTTTTATGAGTGTTGTGGAGGTTCAGGGTCAGTGGACAGCGTCCCGCAGAAACAAAAATATTGTTAATGAAATTTATAAAATAAAATAAAATTGAATTGATATTATTTACAATCACTTTAAAATCAGTCAGTTTTTCAGTTCAAAATTACTTTATTCAACATAAAAATTTCAATATGATGCACAATACTAGTGTAGGTAATCGTAGTAGCACATTTATCCGTCAAATATATATTTATTTTGCGAACAAATGTTTTTTTTTTGAGATTTTTACAATTAATTGTTTTCAGGATATTGAAAGAATACTTTCACAATCGGGCGAGAAATCGCTGAAATTCGCGCGATAGCATCGAACTTATTTGCTTATAACTGTGAAATTCGAAGCCTTATCGATGAATTAGATGTTTTTAGATGCAGTATTAAATTTGCAATAATATAGTATTTCAATTTATAGTTTTAGAGATATTGAAGTAGATAAATCAAAAATTGGAAAAACTTCAGTTAGTTCACTTTGGCAATACAGAAGTCCATGTTATATTTAATTTATAAAGCTTTTGATGGAACATCATGAGCATCTAATTTGTTATTTGATAGCATCAAAATTTATCAACGGAGATTAAAAACACGTTATTGTTTACCCAGTTTAAATTTCTTTAACTCGATGAATAAATATCAGTAGGTAGGTCTTGGCGCCGCCTTCCAAAGAGGAACATAAGATGTTTATGCCCTTGTTGAATTTTACATGAATTTTATTTATCAGCACTATTTTATGTCTTTTTATTTATAAAAAGTAGTGATTTGACTTTTTATTTATAAGTAGGTAGGCTTTAGGTAGATATAAAAATTATCATTTTTTAGTGCGTTTTGAGGTAGATTTTATTTTTTTAAATTAAAATTAATTTATTAAATCTGCGTTTTTACCTATGCACTATCAATTTTACGTTTGCAAATTGAAGTTACAAATAATATTATTTAGCGTGACGTTCAACCTCACCTAATTCTACAACTATACTACGAAGATTTTTTTTAATAAATGGCTTATTATTGGATAAATACCTACTCTAGATAGATATTTGGAATTTAGATGACTGGAACTAACTGCGGATACAAGTTTTGCGTAAAGGAAGGAGAGCCACCTCTTCTACCAAGAGGGCGTCATCAAAATCAGATACCACATTGAATATTGACAATAAAACAATATATCAATTAAAATTTAAAATAGTGCGGGAAAACTGACCACCATGACGTTGCTCCTGGCCCGCCCTTGTCTGTACCTCTATCACTGAACACAATATACTTACTCAGATAGTTAATAAAAACTCCAATAGAGCTTAGTTATAATCGGGCAGAAACATAACTAGGTAGGTACCTACCTACGTACTCATCCGTACTGAATCACTCCTAATTTTCCATTGTTTTTTTTAAATTTGCAACATAATTTTTTAATTTTTTTTTAGTCCTGACTACAATTCACACTGACGCTAACTAGATTCATAACGATCGTCAATTTTAGACATTTTTAATTAAAGGCAATAAAAAACAACTTTTACACATTTTAGATAATGTTATAATGGAGAATGTTACTAGGTAGGTGCTCAAAATTACTTGAAACTTTGTCACATTAGAGATTTTATGTATATAAATACACTAAGTAGTTGTTTTATTCAAAAAGAGCAAGTAGTTTTGATTTTACATGCATTTAAAGTTCGTTAGCTCGCGTCAGCAGCGTGACGTCTCATTACAACACTCCGCTCTCTCTCTCTCTCTCTGTCTCTCTTCTCGAGCAGCGACGCGACGGACAGCATGAGCAGTTGTAAATCAACGTCACGTCGTCCAACTTTTAAAATTCTGTATTTCGGGAACAACTTGACGTATCAAATAGTTCTATTCACACGATTTTTCAATAGGAAATACGGTGGGCTAAAAATCAAAATGTGTGAATATTCTCCATGCACACGCTAAATGAATTTATTTCATTTTAGACATTTTTAAGTAAAAGCAAAAAAAACAACTTATACTTGTATATAACTATATATTATAACATATTATGTTAGATGATGCTACAAATCTCCCACCTCTTGGTTATTATCAACTTCCCAGTAGACGCGGAATCAGCAAAGCATTAAAATGATCTTTGAACAAATGTAATATTATAAACTTATCTCATCGTAGGTACTACGTCAATATAAAGTGTATTATCTGATGCAGGAATATCATAAATTATAATAGAGGTTGCAGATAAGAATGCATTGTAATTTTTATAGTTCTTATTGCAATAGCTCATACAATACTCAAAAATTATGTAGACAGTAGATAAGATCTTACAGACGTCGGTAGATTGAATATTTATTTGAAATACTGTGCAGGACAAGATGGCGGGGACTGTTTTTGGGGTATGGGACTATATAATAATGAGCACCACGATGGTGGTCTCGGTACTCATTGGCTTATATTTTCGATTCAGCGGAGGGAAACAAAGAACGAATGAGGTACGTATACTTCTTTTCAAAATTTACTACTTTTTTCTAAAAAATCTATGTTAAATTAAAAGAATGTTTTACAGTTCTAAACTACGAAACTAAGAAAGCATTTGTATGATTTTGAAAAAGTTTGTCATTTCTCTGTGTCTTCTATGTGGCATCGTAACTGCTTAACACTTTCTTCTAGAGGTCGGCTATCATTAAGGCTATCTGAATCCTGGACACAGCGGCTCGAAGAGCTGACCGAGATAGATCTTAGCTTCAGTTAATGAAAATCTATTCATCCATTTATGACATTCATTGTTTTTAATTTCACTTGTTGAACAAACTCTTATCCTACCTAAAATTAATCTGAAAATATGTTTACAAAAACCCATGGACTAATTGATAATTGCTAATCCACAAGACAGCTAAGCATTTTTTTTTTTCAGGAATATCTTCTCGCCGACCGGAACATGTCAATATTTCCGGTGGCTGTCTCTTTGGTAGCATCGTTTATGTCAGCTATCACACTTATGGGTGTATCTTCAGAGAATTATTACTATGGCATGATTTTCTCCATCGTGAACATAGTTTTCGGTGTTGCCACACCTATCGCTTCCCATCTCTACTTACCAGTCTTCTTTGGCCTGCAGAAAACGAGCACTTACGAATACTTAGAATTGCGATTCGGCCCGAACATTCGGATGTTGACATCCCTTACTTATACCCTTCAAATGGTACTCTACAATGGCATTGTTTTGTATGCTCCAGCGATTGCTCTAGAAGCAGTGACAGGCTTAGACATGCTCATTTCTATTCTGGTGGTTGGACTCGCCTGTACCTTTTATTCGGCGTTAGGTGGAATGAAAGCAGTTTTATTCACCGATCTATTGCAAATGTTTTTAATGTTTGCTGCTGTGTTGAGCATACCAATTTTTGCTGCTATACAATTGGGCGGGTTAGACAAGATATTTTCTATTGCTTATCAAGGAGGAAGACTTGATTTCTCGAAGTGAGTAAACCGTTTGACTTTTCTTAGGGTTAAAAATAAATCATACATTTATTTTTTATTTAAATGATAACTCCTTTCAGCATAAGCATTGACCCAACAGAGAGACACACAATATGGTCCCTAAGCATCGGAAGTCTTTTTACATATCTCTCGCTGTATGCAGTAAATCATACGCAGGTATCAAATTGTTCTGATAATGTCAATTTCAAAGTAAGCTAATCTTTAACTATACATTCTACTTACTTTTTTCTAAATATAGAACTACACTATAATATTTCATTTAGTTCTGCAACATCTGCATGTAATTCTATGATTAGCAAGTAAATTACTAAAAAGCATGACTCACATGTTCTTCGTCAAATTCACAAACTGTGTTTTTGGAATACCAACACTCATCACTAAGAACGGCTTCCAGACCATTTTAAATTTTCGGGACTCTTGTTGTTATAGGTGCAGCGTCTTCAAACTGTTAGTACGTTGCAAAGGTCACAGAAGTGTTTGCTGTGGAGTTGGCCAGTCACAGTGCTCCTGAGTTTAATTACTTGCACCAGTGGATTGGCTATGTACGCTGTCTACAAGGACTGTGATCCCTTCCTCGCTAAAAAGATTTCAGCAGTATGTTAAAAGCCTTATAACTATTATATTTATTTAACTAGTAATTGAATAGTAGGAATTATATGGTAATACTAGCGGTGCCCCAGGGTTTCACCCGCGTTAATTTCGTCGTAACGTGATGTTATATAGCCTGTATAAACAGCGTAAAATAGCGAACAGCAAAATAATAATAGATAGGTATTATGTACTTCGTCCGCGCGCAATAGTTATTTTTTTATTATTTATTTATATTATTTTCTAAAATAAAAGTAGCCTTAGTTACTCCTAATTACAACAGCTATTAGGCAGTGAAAGTCTCGTCAAAATCAGTCCAGCTGTTTCAGAAATTAGCTGGAACAAACAGACAGACAAGACAGACAAAAATTGTAGAAAATGTTATTTTGGTATATATATTTATCGTGTACCTATATATATATATACCAAATTTTAATATCCATATTCATTTAGTAAAAAGCGGTTATTTTAATATTACAAACAGACACTCAAATTTTATTTATCTCTATAGATGTGAGAAATCTTATTTTAATAACAATTTTATAAGACCATTTTGTTAAATATAATAACTTAAATACCTTACTTGTATACTTTGAAGCGTTCCGCTCATTGCAGTTTATAATCGCAATAAGATAAGCTAAATCATATCTTTAACTACACATTAACAACTTTTTCTTCTATTAATAGAACAGCAATATAATATAATATTTTTGCAAGCATAGTCAATAGTCAATAACTATAAAGGCTTCAGTCAGCTGTCCAAAACCAAGAAATGACCAAATAAAGCTAGAACTTTTTAGGCGTTATTTAAAAAGTTATGTAGATAGATCAGCTGATGCCGTACTACGTGGTAGACGCGATGCGTTCCGTGCCGGGTCTGGCAGGTCTGTTCGTGGCAGGGATCTTCAGCGCCTCCCTCTCCACCATCTCAGCATCATGCAACGCACTCGCTGCCGTCACACTCACAGACTATATAAGCAGGTAAACTATGCTTTTGTGGCTGATTTGAGATCTTTGATAAGTGTAAGCCACAGACGAAAGAAACTAGGTTTTTCCCTTTCCGTCATTCTATCCGATGAACATATCTTCTTGACCATTTTCTTCATAGCTAAAGGGCGCGTCCGTCCTGAAATGTTTTGATGAAAAATAATAAATTATAGTATTAAAAAATAATGTGTTCCGGTCAGCCCATCTAAAGTGGCATGATATTATATTATGATGAACTTACAGATGGTGTAAAATAAGAGAAGGTTACTTAATTTGGATGACAAAAATAGCAGCTTTTGCTTATGGCTTGCTCTTCTTAGTATTGGCATTTTTGGCGCAATATCTTGGTGGAATGCTGCAAGCGGCACTTACAATTTTCGGAGCTGTGGGCGGGCCTCTTTTAGGCGTTTTCACTTTAGGAATGTTTACTACGTACGCTACTGAAATGGTAAGAATTATATTACACTAAATTTTACTCGTGATTTTGTCGTATGTCACTCAGTCTTTCATTCAAAGCGTTTTTGGGTCGGTGTGACGACCCATTTGCTTGATATGCGTGTTCGCATGTATGATGTACTACGTATATATTTGTAGACATCTATCCTAATGTCAGAATAAAACAAGAATGACATCTAGTCAGTTCAAAAATTAAACATTGTATTTATAATAAAGTATCCTACGAAAAGGATTTAGACAAGGGTTAGGGCAAGAAAGTCTTATGCGTTCGCCACAAGTTTTTAGAATCCGATCAGTATATTAATAGATTACACTATACAAACAAGCAATTTTAATTTTTTATGTTATAAGTGAGATTTCTAACTGCCTCCGTCGCTAAATTATCAGTGAAACGTACACGGAAATGTGTCTAACACATTCTTTTTAAAAATACTTAATGGCTTAAAAATAACGAAATTTATCTGTTACTAGATGGCCCGGTGTTGTACTTTCTGACACCTATCCTAACGACATTAAAACTCTCCCGTCGCTAAAATGGCTGAAAATTTATATGTGAAATGAAATTGTCGTTTTTACTATTTTACTCGCAATTTTTCCATATTTTCTCACCGTTCAAACCTTCCATGGACTACGAAAAATATTTTTAAACCAAAATCAGCTAAATCGGACCAGCCGTTCCCGAGTTTTAGCGAGACAAACGAACAGTAATTGATTTTTATATATATAGATAGATGATATATGATTTTAGGGTGCATCATTGGGATTGCTAAGTGGACTATCAATGACATTATGGATAAGTTTTGGAGGACCCCGGCCAGCCCCTGTCAAACTGCCACTTAGTATTGAGGGCTGCTCAAATATTACTATACCAATGGCGATGACGTCAAACCCCACAGAATATTTCTACTTGTACCGAATATCTTATATGTGGAATAGTCCGGTAAGAATATCATTTGTTGGTAAGCCTTTATTTTTAGCATGGCTCGTCGACAAAGAAGATGATTCGATAGTAATGCATCCAGACCTTAGTAACAATAATATAGTAACAATTTATATAAAGAGGAAAATTTCTTAAATTTTTTTAACAAAATTATCAATGCGCTATATCGCTTTTACATTATTTAATTTGTAATTTCTATATATTCTTACACTTGAACGTTTTACAGATTGGATTCTTTTGGGTATTTATAGTAGGATCTATAATATCTCTGGTATGGCGTCAACAACAGCCATGGGTTCGAGCTGGAAGGTCTTATCCAGACCCAAATCTGTTCACTCCTCCACTAGCTAAGTGGCTCAGAAGGAAATACCAAGTCAAAGAAAGTGTCCAGGTAGAGTAGACGTAGTGGAATATTAAGGTGTGCTAATCTTTTTGTTTTGCATGATCTTGTGTACAGCAACACAAAAATCTGTAAGAACTGCCACGAGGTTTCTGATCAAAGCATGTTAAATAAAAGGCTTGGCTATAGTTTAGGTCACGTTTAGATTTGGCTTTTTACTATATATATTATATGGGCTTATAACTAATTGTTTATCCAATAAAATTAGTAATAAAACATTGCATTTATAATGTAAAAACAAAATTAAGACATACTTATAACAAAAACCTTGTAAAAATAATTTAGTATTTGTTAATTATGTAAATTACGACGATAATTCTGTTATAGGTAGTAAGCTCTTCCAAAATGTACATTAAACTTTTGGTTCATAAATCGAACTTTAGGTTTTTCGTTTCGGAAGTTTCGACTTGCGTTCCTACACAAATTAAAAAAAAATATTTTTTCGAAATTTTTCTCTTCGTAAGAACCATCCTTGTACTTCAAGGAATATTATGCAAAAAGAATTGGCCAAATTGGTCCAGGCGTTGTTGAGTTATGCGCTTACCAACACATTTTGCGATTCATTTTTATATTATAGAATTTATAAGTTAAAATTGTTTATTTAAACACGAAATTGAATGAAGTAAGCAAGTAAGACACTAATTAATATTATTAAACGCGATAATCCAATGTGATTTTATTTCGTATCAAATTTCTTTTTTGAGAACAAAGAGGTTTTACTACATTATCGCATTTGTGCGTAATGGTAATGAAAATGCAATGCGATGATAAGTGAAAACAATGTAAAGCTTAGCGTTCACCAGGCGGGCCGCATCGCAACGCAAAAATCCGCTTTCTATACATTTTGTATGAAACTGCGTCCACTAGAGACGGGTAGGGTCGGAATCCGTCAGCGGATCGCTCAGCGAGCGTATTTTTCCGTCGATGTGGCCCGGCCCGGCTCGCCCCGCCTCTAGTAGACGCATGGAGCAGCATTTATGGAGATATTCTAGTAAAATATTATGTAATTCTTCAAAATTTTCGTATTTTTGTGTCACACGACTGTAAGCTCGCTTGTTATACGTACGACTGACTGTTAAAAATCCGCCAATGCGGCGCAGATTGCCTGTATAGTGGACACAGTACGCAAAAATGCGCGTTGCACCGTTGACCCGCCCCAAGTGGACGTCTAGCTTTATAGGTAATTTGTTTTTTACGCTATAGGGCAAAGTCCAAACCAAAGAGTTTAGTAGCACTCTATGTGGTTGTATAATTTTTTTACAAGTGAAATGCGCTGTTTCTTTGGCATATCATAATTTTTAGTTATCTGTGATATCGCCTGATTTGGCGGCATGCCTACGTTTTCAAACTTCAATTAGAAGAATTAATATTCATAACGACATTCAATTGTAATTAATTAGACCCACATACACTCGTGTGATTCTATTAAAAAAACTCGTCTACAGGCTACAGTTCGGTCGATAACGTTCTTATTGTTTTCAGGGTTTTTGTAAAGTTTTAAAATTAAATTATTTATTATTATTATTATGTAATTGCAAATTTGTAATTAATCGCTTTCGATCGATTCATGTTTTTGTTTAATTTTGTTGTTTCCTGTCTCTTCTTTTTAATTTATATTGCAATTATAACTTAAAATTCAAATATTTATTTCAATTCCATGTTTACAACTACAGTTAATTGCAAATTTTTAATTAATTGCTTTCGATCGATTCATGTTTTTTTAATTTTTGTCGTTTCCTGCTTCTTCTTTTTAATTTATATTGCAATTATAACTTAAAATTCAAATGTTTATTTCAATTCTGTTTTTATTACTCAACCGTTTTTCTTGATTTCACATCGACTATGGGTTTTTCTTCTAGATTGGCACTGGGGTAGTCTTATACTAACAATGGTATGCTATTCTGCTTGGATTTAGAATTTAGCCATTGTAAGTTTCTGTAAGGTGAGGCATTAATAAACAATAACGCTTGAAATAAAGCCCTTGCGTCCCGCGCTCTGCACCCCCTGATTTTTCTTACGCAGAGACGTATTAGAGAAGGATTCATAGAGATCGTTATAGATTTTCGTCACTGGCAATAGCCGTATCAGAGTGAAGGGTTATCGAATGAATGGGAATTGGGATTTGGGAATTGGAAAAACAGGCACCGGCTCGTCTAAATTAGAAGGTCGTATGTGACAATACACATTTTTTCGTTTAAATCAAAAACTTTTACTAGTACAAAATAATAGAATTGTCAAATTGAAGTGTGTATGTGGCTAAACTACTTAAAAATTATTGAGGAATTTTTTGGTCCCATATACCTACCTGTAAAATGTAAATTTATGTTTAATAAGAGGTAACTTTGATAATTTTTTATCTGTTACAAAATTTAACCAAACGGTAACGGCAACCTGTGAAATGAAACCCATATCATGAATTGTCATATAGTCAAAAACTACTTTTCTAAGTCCTTTAACTCCTGAAGAAAATCGAATCTCCTATGTTGTTTTTCTCAATGCCTCACCTTATTGGGCTTAACGTTGTATTATCTACAAACATATAATTTTTAACTCAACTCACTACGAATCAGGTAATATGAGTGTAAATTATTAATGTTTAATTACAATTGACGTAATGTTTTTATATTAATACTAGTTGTGCCCCGCAGTTTTACCCGCGTTAATTTCGTCGTAACCATCCGGCAAAAAAACCTCCCGTATTTCAAAAATTAGTTGCAAATAAACAAACAAAGATACCTACTGAAAAAATTATTTTATTTTTGAATTACAAATACTATGCCATTTTACATTATATAAAATAATTACTTTGCTTTGAACATAACGTCTGTCAAATGACAAAGACTTTCCCGGAAGTTTTCCATAACTCTTAATATATTCTAAAACATATTTTCTTCTTTTACAGCGTGAACTTTTGAAACGAAACGGTGATATCCTTTGACAATATTTTTTTGGAATTGTGTAGTAATAAATTGATACTATCTGTGAAGTAAGATAACTGTTGCTTCTACTATCTACTATAATCCAAGTATTTTTCAATAGTATATTTTTTTAAAGAATTCCTGTAGAATATAAATAAATGATTGGACGTGCTCACTGCTCATATAGCAGAAGCAGTTTATTGTAGAGGTATGAAATGTTAAAACAATATGTATATGTACCTAATTATTGTGTAGTAGGTATATAAGATATAATCAGTGAAAGACACGTGTTGCCTTACTTTCAACTGTGCTTCTGTGATCCTTGGGACCCCTTGGTTAAGTGCTTATGTCTGTGTTTGACAGAGTTGAATGCAAATTTTAATGTTGGTGAAAGAGTTGGTTTGGTTACATGATATGTATCTTGCATATCATGTAAGTACTTGTCTATAAAGAAAATGGTTATAACGAAAGATATATAGAATACAAGCTGTACCCGTGACTTCGTCCGCATTAGACGTTTTTTTGGAAGGAGTTGTATTTTTTTGGTCAAGTAGGTACGTAAGTAGGTACTTATAGTAAAAGTAACTGGATATTGGGATAGTTCTTATCTCTTGTTTGAAGACGACCTGCTCGCTTCTGACGGTAAAGGCATTAAGAGCCATTTTTATTGATCGTATCAATTCATAATTTAGTATCCGGTGACTGACACGACTGATCAATAAACATAATAAATACAACAGTTAGTAGGTAAGCCAGCACTTACTGCAGAGGTACCGTGTTTGAGCACATTGAAATGGTCACAATAAATATATTGTGTACCCACTTAGTGAAATTAGATAGTACCCTAAGTCCCCTAGTTACCCTATTTCTTTTCTCAACTTATTATCTATGTTTGTGCCAAATTTCATTAAAATTGGTTCAGTGGTGTAGGCGTGAAAGCGTTGCAGACAGACATACAGACAGTTACTTTCGAATTTATAATATTAGTATGGATGGTCATATAACGAAAGAGATAAAAAGATTTCGATGATTTATGGCCCAAGTCGCCAGTTCGTATTGCGGATACTATTGTCACATAGGTATTATATACAAAAAAGAGTGTCCCATCACCCATGCAGCATGGCTCATTACAGCATTTACTTACAACACCAAGTACTTTATAACTTTTTATCTGACGACGCCTACTATTGCCACTAGGTAATAATAAACATACCATAAATAAACATTTATTATAACAAATCTTTATACCTACTTTGTAATTGTTTTGTATGTTTTAAGTGCGATATTTTTCTGATTTTTTTTAACCGACCTTCAAAAAAACCAAAAAGGAGGTTATCAATTCGACGTGTATTTTTTTTTTTTTTTTTTTCAGATTATACATAATGTTATTATTGTTGTATAGTGTAGGTAGGTATACTAATTGTTGTTATAGGTTGAAAGTGATTGAATAGAACTGGTTTTACAAAAAGACAGGTAAATAGGTACTTACTTTAGTATAATATTATTAGCAAAATATATTTATTGTTATGTTACTTAAGCTGAATTATTGTTCAATAAAATTTATAAAAAGATAATTCTATTCTATTTAAAATAGAGCTATTATGATTTATGTACAAGGCGCGATGGCTTAAAATAAAGAAATTAATCTTACATAACAGTGTACGTTATTGTTTAAAGCGAGCTTATCCAAGAAGTTTAGGTATTTCGCACTACCTCAGCCCTCCCCCCCATTTGAGCGTGTATTTACTACACCGATTTTAAACGCGGGGGAAATTTTGTGGAGAAAAATAGCGTTCATCCAACCTCAAAGACATCTTAACGGGCAGTGGGCACTGGCCGGTGCCCGGTAGGGATGCAAACGATACATCGATGTTTTAAAATATCGAGGTATCGTTCATAAACATCAATGTTGAACTACAAGAAAACATCAATACATGGTTCATTAACAACGATGTTTGATTGCAGCGCCATCTCTCTCGCTGCATTGTACGTAACTAATAACTATCATTTGTGTCACGTGACCACGTCGCGCCACTGGCGCCTTTCTTCTTTTCTCTCGCGTCACGTTACCGCCCGGCAAAACGAAATCCGAAGCCGTCAAGTGCATTTTCACTAAAAACTGTATGTATCATTTAAAGTAATTAATTGTTTGATATAGTCAGTAATCATGATTACCAAAATGAATCTAAGTAGGTTATCAATATTTTTTATAAGAAAGCTTTTTCTCTGTATTTCAAGGCTGTATTTGCTGACCCTGCTAGTAATTAAAGAAAACATCGAAAAAACATCGATGTATCGTCCTAAAACGTTGATGTTGCACTTTAAAAGATATCGATGTTTTTTATGAACGACGTTGCATCCCTACTGGCCGGCGGCAGCCCGGTCACTGCCAAGTGCCATTGACTCAGTGGTACTTCTTACCACAAAATACAAAATTCGTAATTAAACTGTCCAAAAAGGGTGTAGTTTGGTAGAAAAACGTGAGATATAAAGATAAGTCTATTCGCATTTACTTTGCAGCCTGAAAACGTGTATTTTTTCAAGAATTTTTAAATCACAACAGCTAATAATTATTACCAAAACTATAGGACAGTCTAGTCTATATAATTTGTGAGGCAAGTGTGTAACCTAAACTATACTTATGACAGTTTATTAATGGAAATACATTCGTCATTCACAGACTAATAACAGATATAGAGTAAAACAGAAAGGATAGGTAAGTTTAGGTTTTTTTTTGTGACTTAGTCGCTTTTTGGCGGTCGGATTTCATGGCGAATTGGGTCATAAATCGTCAAAACATTTCAAAAGGATACATAAAAAAATATTTAATTTGATATGAATTTGATGCATAAATTGTCAAAAATTAATAAAATTAATAATAATAATCATGACAATGAACCCAACTAATATTGTATATCCTTAAAAGAAAATAATAATTTTATAAAAAGATATAACAAAATAAGATAGCAACAATTTTTAAGACAAAATAATAATATTCTTGGTTGAGTTTTAACAAATATTGAAGGTTGGTTATAACTTATCTTATATCTTAGACATATTTTCGTGATGTTGAAGCGTTAAAATATACCCATAGATGTCAGTTTCTTCAATGTCTGTCCTCAGAACAGATTTTGTACAGATTAAGAAAGCAGATATTTTAATGGTAGGTAGAGACAAAGTTAATTTATTAATTAGTTATAAGAAGAACCTAAATAATATAAATACTTTCCTTATATTAAATAGAAAATATAATGATATACATACTTAACTGTTCTGTTGTTATGAGTCACAATTGCAGTCCGCAGATCAAAGTTCAGTGTTCACCTTCACTGGAATATTATGTTCACTCTTAACTCTTGAATCAACTTGAGTTTTGACTCTTGACTGGTGAGTGATAACTGCGATGACTCTATAATCTATTGATAATTAGCGATTTGCCGAGTCGACTTTTTAGTAACTCCAGTTGACTCGATACAGTCTCGCGTCGTCCGTTCGAGTCAATAAATGCTCAACTCAGTACATTGTTCCGCGGTTTGCTAGTATGCTAGTTACTACTTGCTACGTTCATGGTTCGCCGGGTCGGACGCGGCGGGCTGTGTGGCGTGGCGTCGAGTCAATGGTAGTCAAATAATATTGAACTAGTTCCAAAATCAGACATTTATTGTTATTAAAAGTGTTTACAAAAATAATCATTACAAAGCGAACTAATTATGTAACACAAATTTTTATATAGTTGACTGGTACTCATTCAAAAATAAGTGCAATTACTTAGATTTTGATTAGCTTTTTATGTGGGTGTTAGTTTTACCTAAAGTATAAAGTTAAAAAATACCTTTTAGGTACCCAACTATGTAACCGTAGGTACATACGGCTACACATCAAGCTATATAAAACCAGTTTATCATGGTCTCGCTTTGTTTATGGCCATGGGTAAATTTGCCCCAACAGTTTCACTGCATTGAACTATAATGTCTCTTTTTAAACTGGTTCACTAAAGTAGTGGTATTTCCACTAAATTTATACTGACAGGAGCATAACTTGCACTACATAACTACTTTAGAATTGTCATTTGTTTTCGAAAAAAACTCCCACGCAATACTTCTTCTACTTCCATTCTTATTAAAGTCAACAAAACAACATTTAGACTAATAAAACTGAAACAAAACAATAAACAATGAAGTAACAACAATAACAAAAGTAAACAAAACAAATAAGCGAGCGGGCTTCTCAAAACTTTCTCATCAGTTCCGAGTTCTGACTAACCGTCTGATAAGAAACCAACAACGAGAACTATCTTTTTCACTCGCGCGGCTCGTACGTTCAGTCGTCGGGCTTATTCAGGTTCGCTCAGAGTCGTTCGATCGAGCCTCGTGACTCGGGCGGTTCGCCGCGGGCCGCCAACCCGCCGCACCATCCGCCCGCCGCGCGCACTCTTCGGGTCAGCCCGGTTTGTAGATATTTTGACTCGGGTTACCCGAGTTAGATAACTCGAGTCGCCCATCGCTATTGATAATTATTCCGCCAAAAGAATGGCTGTGATATGGACGTATCTATTCACTTGAGTTTTTATTTAAAATTTGTGTAAGTGTAAAATACGAAAGTATTCATTACTTAATTAATGTGGAAAATAGTGATAGAAACTTTATGGAAATATACACAAATCTCAATATTGTATCTGACAAAATATTATGCCAGTGAAGAAAATTGAACGACTGATGAAATATTTAGGTATTGAAAGAAGCTGAATCGTAAAAAGTATAGGACCTATAAACGAGACAATAATTATTATGAAAAGTACCTATCTACTTAAATTGAAGCCAATAAAACTCATTTGACTGTTATTGTAAGTAATTAGTATTAATTTATTTTGTTGGAGTTTTATGCTTAAAGGATAATTCATAATTTAATAAAAAGATTGTTTTGAGCCGGAAAAATAAATTACGTATAGCTACAATACAATACTATAATCTATATATTTATACATACGTATTTACCTTTGTATATTTAATTTAGTACACATTAAACATACTATATTGTTATTTTGACCGCTTCACGCGTCTTATGAGTGTTGTGGAACTTGTAGAGGCTCAGGGTCAGTGTCCCGCAGAAACAAAAATATTTTAAATGAAATTTATCAAATAAAATAAAATTGACTTGATATTATTTACAATCACTTTAAAATCAGTCAGTCTTTCAGTTCAAAACAACTTTATTCAACATAAATTTTTTAATATGATGCACAATACTAGTGTAGGTAATCCTAGTAGTGAAGTGAAGTCCCGTGTCCCCTAGTGGGGTATGGGGCAGATGCATTTCACATCTATTTCACTGATCGATTTTTTCTTTTAGGAGCAAGTAGGTGATCAGCCTTCTATGTCCTGCCAGACCGAGTTTTTTTTTATCTCCACCGGGAATCGAACCCAGGACCTCTCGGTTGTAACGCTTACGCGCTTACCACTAGACCAAGGAGGCGGTCAATCCTAGTAGTAGGAAGGTACATAAATCTGTTCAAATAGGTATTGTATTTATTTTGCGAACAAACGGTCCATGCAAAACTATTAAAATAAAAAATTAAGTAAGTAAAAAGCATTGGAATAAAATAATCATAATGGCATTAATTATTACAACATTATCATGTGTAGGTATTTTGTTTATTAATCTTTAGGCGGAGTATAACTTAATTAAAACAGTATGTAATTTGAAAGCAGTGATGTTAGTTACATAATATATTTTAAACAGACCTTCAAAAACACCAAAAAGGAGGTTATCAATTCGACATGTATTTTAATGTTCCATTCCTACATCGCCGATTTAGATGAATGAGGTGTCAAACGATAGAATAATTCGTCGAAGTGGTCCCATTCTTTTTGGGATTTTTACGATGAATTGTTTTCAGGTTATTGTAAGAATAGTTTCACAATCGGGCGAGAAATCACTGAAATTCGCGCGACCGCGTCGAACTTATTTGCTTATAACTGTGAAATTCGAAGCCTTATCGATGAATTAGATGTTTTTAGATGCAGTATTAAATTTGCAATAATATAATTCAATTTCTAGTTTTAGAGATATTGAAGTTGATAAATCAAAAATTGAAAAAGCTTCAGTTCACTTTGGCATTACAAAAGTCCATGTTATATTTAATTTATAAAGCTTTTGACTGAACATCATGAAAATCTAACCTAATTTGTTATTTGATGCTATGGAACAAAATTTGTCAACGGAAATAAAAACACGGTATTGTTTACGCGTCCAGTTTAAATCTCTTTAAATCGATGAATAAATATCTATATTTTTTAAATGTTTTATTAGTCGTGACTACAATTCACACTGACGCTAACTGGATTCATAATGATCGTCAATTTTAGACATTTTTAAGTAAAATCAATAAAAAACATACTATTATATACCTAACTTATATATTATAACATATTATGTTAGATAATGTTACAAATCTCCCACCTCTTGACTATTATCAACTTCCCAGTAGACGAGGAATCAGCAAAGCATTAAAATGATCTTTGAACAAATGTAATATTATAAACTTATCTCATCTTAGGTAGATACTATGCCAATATAAAGTATATTATCTGACACATTATCTTAATATTCAAAATTTTGTAGACAGTAGATAAGATCTTACAGACGTCGGTCGATTGAATATTTATTTGAAATACTGTGCAGGACAAGATGGCGGGGACTGTTTTTGGGGTATGGGACTATATAATAATGAGCACCACGATGGTGGTCTCGGTACTCATTGGTTTATACTTTCGATTCAGCGGAGGGAAACAAAGAACGAATGAGGTACGTAGACTTCTTTTCAAAATTTACAACTTATTTCTAAAAAATCTATGTTAAATTAAGAAGAATGTTTTACAGTTCTAAACTACGAAACTAAGAAAGCATTTGTATGATTTTGGAAAAGTTTGTCATTTCTCTGTGTCTTCTATGTGGCATCGTAACTGCTTAACACTTTCTTCTAGAGGTCGGCTATCATTAAGGCTATCTGAATCCTGGACACAGCGGCTCGAAGAGCTGACCGAGATAGATCTTAGCTTCAGTTAATGAAAATCTGTTCATCCATTTATGACATTCATTGTTTTTAATTTTACTTGTTGAACAAGCTCTAATCCTACCTAAAAGTAATCTAAAAATATGATGTGTACAAAAACCCATGGTTTAGTTGATAATTGATAATCCACAAGACATTTAAGCATTTTTTTTTTCAGGAATATCTTCTCGCCGACCGGAACATGTCAATATTTCCGGTGGCTGTCTCTTTGGTAGCATCGTTTATGTCAGCTATCACACTTATGGGTGTATCTTCAGAGAATTATTACTATGGCATGATTTTCTTCATCGTGAACATAGTTTACGGTGTTGCCACACCTA
The DNA here is from genome assembly GCA_912999735.1 of Aporia crataegi. Taxonomy (NCBI): domain Eukaryota; kingdom Metazoa; phylum Arthropoda; class Insecta; order Lepidoptera; family Pieridae; genus Aporia; species Aporia crataegi. Next base: position 4,920,961 of record OU538742.1, read on the forward strand.
TCGCTTCCCATCTCTACTTGCCAGTCTTCTTTGGCCTGCAGAAAACGAGCACTTACGAATACTTAGAATTGCGTTTCGGCCCGAACATTCGGATGTTGACATCCCTTACTTATACCCTTCAAATGGTACTCTACAATGGCATTGTTTTGTATGCTCCAGCGATTGCTCTAGAAGCAGTGACAGGCTTAGACAGGCTCATTTCTATTCTAGTGGTTGGACTCGCCTGTACCTTTTATTCGGCGTTAGGTGGAATGAAAGCAGTTTTATTCACCGATCTATTGCAAATGTTTTTAATGTTTGCTGCTGTGTTGAGCATACCAATTTTTGCTGCCATACAATTGGGCGGATTAGACAAGATATTTTCTATTGCTTATCATGGGGGAAGACTTGATTTCTCGAAGTGAGTAAATCGTTTGACTTCTCTTATGGTTAAAAATAAATTATATATGTTTTGTTTATTTAAAATAATTTAAATGATAACACCTTCTTTCAGCATAAGCATTGACCCAACAGAGAGACACACAATATGGTCCCTAAGCATCGGAGGTCTTTTTACATATCTCTCGCTGTATGCAGTAAATCATACGCAGGTATCAAATTGTTCTGATAATGTCAATTTCAAAGTAAGCTAATCTTTAACTATACATTCTACTTACTTTTTTCTAAATATAGAACTACACTATAATATTTCATTTAGTTCTGCAACATCTGCATCTAATTCTATGATTAGCAAGTAAATTACTAAAAAGCATGACTCACATGTTCTTCGTCAAATTCACAAACTGTGATTTTGGAATACCAACACTCATCACTAAGAAGAGCTCTGCCGAGGGTCACGAATGCGTAAGGCTTCCAGACCATTTTAAATTTCCGGGATTCTTGTTGTTATAGGTGCAGCGTCTCCAAACTGTTAGTACGTTGCAAAGGTCACAGAAGTGTTTGCTGTGGAGTTGGCCAGTCACAGTGCTCCTGAGTTTAATTACTTGCACCAGTGGATTGGCTATGTACGCTGTCTACAAGGACTGTGATCCCTTCCTCGCTAAAAAGATTTCAGCAGTATGTTAAAAGCCTTATAAGTATTATTTTTATTTAACTAGTAATTGAATAGTAGGAATTATATGGTAATACTAGCGGTGCCCCAGGGTTTCACCCGCGTTAAAATTTATTTATATTAATTTCTAAAATAAAAGTAATCTAAGTTACTCCTAATTACAACAGCTATCTGGCAGTGAAAGTCCCATCAAAATCGGTCCAGCCGCTTCAGAAATTAGCCGGAACAAACAGACAGTCAAGACAGACAAAAATTGTAGAAAATGTTATTTTGGTATATATATTTATCGTATATACATTATACATCCATATTAATTTAGTAAAAAGCGGTTATTTTAATATTACAAACAGACACTCTAATTTTATTTATCTGTATAGATGTAAGAAATCTTATTTTAATAACAATTTTTTTTTTTACAATTTTAAGCGTTCCACTCATTATAGTTTATAATCGCAATAAGTTATGCCAAAACATTAACTAAACATAACACATTAACAACTTTTTATTCTATTAATAGAACAACAATATAATATAATATTTTTGCAAGCATAGTCAATAGACAATAACTATAAAGGCTTCAGTCAGCTGTCCAAAACCAAGAAATGACCAAATAAAGCTAGAACTTTTTAGGCGTTATTTAAAAAGTTATGTAGATAGATCAGCTGATGCCGTACTACGTGGTAGACGCGATGCGTTCCGTTCCGGGTCTGGCAGGTCTGTTCGTGGCAGGGATCTTCAGCGCCTCCCTCTCCACCATCTCAGCATCATGCAACGCACTCGCTGCCGTCACACTCACAGACTATATAAGCAGGTAAACTATGCTTTTGTGGCTGATTTGAGATCTTTGATAAGTGTAAGCCACAGACGAAAGAAACTAGGTTTTTCCCTTTCCGTCATTCTATCCGATGAACATATCTTCTTGACGATTTTCTTCATAGCTAAAGGGCGTGTCCGTCCTGAAATATTTTGATGAAAAATAATAAATTATAGTATTAAAAAATAATGTGTTCCGGTCAGCCCATCTAAAAAGGCATGATATTATATTATGATGAACTTACAGATGGTGTAAAATAAGAGAAGATTACTTAATATGGATGACAAAAATAGCGGCCTTTGCTTATGGCCTGCTCTTCTTAGTATTGGCATTTTTGGCGCAATATCTTGGTGGAGTGCTGCAAGCGGCACTTACAATTTTCGGAGCTGTGGGCGGGCCTCTTTTAGGCGTTTTCACTTTAGGAATGTTTACTACGTACGCTACTGAAATGGTAAGGATTATATTACATTAAATTTTACACGTGACCGCCTCCTTGGTCTAATGGTAAGCGCGTAAGCGTTACAACTGGCAGGTCGATTCCCGTTGGAGATAAAAAAAACTCGGTCTGGCAGAGCATAGAAAGCTGATCACCTACTTGCCCCTAAATAAAAAATTGATCAGTGAAACAGACGTGAAATGCATCTGCCCCATACCCCACTAGAGGACACGGGATTTCACACTCACACATTTTTTACTCGTGGCTTTGTCGTATGTCACTCAGAGTCTTATACATTAGTCAGAGTTTTTAGAATACACTTTACAAAGAAGCAATTTTAATTGTTTATGCTATTAATGTGATTTCTAACTGCCTCCGTGGCTTAATTATCAGTGAAACAGACACGGAAATGTGTCTGCCCCATGCTTAAAAATATTTAATGCCTTAAAAATAACAATGAAATATATCCGTTGTGATATATGATTTTAGGGTGCATCATTGGGATTGCTAAGTGGACTATCAATGACATTATGGATAAGTTTTGGAGGACCCCGGCCAGCCCCTGTCAAACTGCCACTTAGTATTGAGGGCTGCTCAAATATTACTATACCAATGGCGATGACGTCAAACCCCACAGAATATTTCTACTTGTACCGAATATCTTATATGTGGAATAGTCCGGTAAGAATATCATTTGTTGGTAAGCCTTTATTTTTAGCATGACTCGTCGACAAAAAGGATGATTCGATAGTAATGCATCCAGACCTTAGTAACAATAATATAGTAACATTTTATATAAAGAGGAAAATTTCTTAAATTTTTTTAACAAAATTACCTAGGTGTATATATCAATGCGCTTTATCGCCTTTACATTGTTTAATTTGTAATTTCTATATATTCTTACACTTGAACGTTTTACAGATTGGATTCTTTTGGGTATTTATAATAGGATCTATAATATCTCTGGTATGGCGTCAACAACAACCGTGGGTTCGAGCTGGAAGGTCTTATCCAGACCCAAAACTGTTCACTCCTCCACTAGCTAAGTGGCTCAGAAGGAAATACCAAGTCAAAGAAAGTGTCCAGGTAGAGTAGACGTAGTGGAATATTAAGGTGTGCTAATCTTTTTGTTTTGCATGATCTTGTGTACAGCAACACAAAAATCTGTAAGAACTGCCTCGAGGTTTCTGATCAAAGCATGTTTTAAAAAAAAGCTTGGCTATAGTTTAAGTCACGTTTAGATTTGGCTTTTTCTGGCATTAGACTATATGGGCTTTTAATTAATTGTTTATTCATTAAAATAAGTACTAAAACATTGCATTTATAATGTAAAAACAAAATTAAGACATACCTATAACAAAAACCTTGTAAATATAAAAGATATTCTAACACATCCTTATAAATGAAAAAAGTACTAGCCGATTTAGTATTTGCTAATTATGTAAATTACGACGATAATTCTGTTATAGGTCGGAAGCTCATAATAAATTGATGAGACTGTGATGTGAATGACCCCGTAACTAAGATTTCGAAATGATTGTACATTGCTAATGTATTAAGTAACAATAATAGTAATGATTAATATTTTATGTACACTCATGTGCTGAAGTTAAAGTTCGATTTATAAACTTCAATACGATTCTACAATGACCTGCTTTATGAACGCAGTATCTCGAAAGTAATAGTTTATTATGATATAAATGTATAAAGTTGGTGATTACCACCGAGTCAGAGAGCCGAGGACGGTAATTATGAATATTTACGTGTATCATACGGCGTTCTTCAACATACTTGTGAAGAAAAATAAACGAAAAATCAGTTTTATTTAGTACTAGAGGGCCCCGTGAACTTCGTATCGCGTCAAAGTTCCAAATAATAACGTGTCACCTAAAACGTCATTCCATAGAAAATGTATGAGGGAAATGTTTTTTCTTTTCTTTTATTTTTCGATAATTTTCCAAATTTTTCTAAATCGAAATTAGTGAAATCGGTTCAGTTGCACTCGAGCACAATATACTCGATAAATGTTATAAATTATAATTTGTTTTTTACGCTATAGCCCTTAAATGCATGATTTTTACTTTTTAAGCAAATTAAATTTATTTGGATGTAAGATTAGCTCTGTAGTAAGTAAAAAATAAAATAAAAAATATATTCATAAAAATACTTCATTTATTTAAAAAAAATGGGTTGGTGGAAATTTACATCTGTATGTAATCAGAAGTAACCTACTGAGGACAAAATGTGCAGTGAGATAATAAACTTACTCATTATGGTATTTGCTGAAACAATTATTGTTTTTGTTGAGGCAAAGGTTAATATTACATTTGGAACAATGTATAGTTGAATATCCCTTACAACTGGGGTATTTGCATCTCAAGGATCCCCCTACCAAAGGCCAATGATCTTGCCCATCCCTGCGAACTTCTTTTGGGGGGGCAACTGCTACAGCACTTCTTATTTTTTTGGCCTGGATCTCATTTTCTAGAAGACTAGAACTTGGACGACCTCTTTTATTTTCTTTTGCTACTCCCATGTTACAAAGGACGAAGGCCAGTTCATTTCTAAAATTACCTAAATTGAGGATATCTTTCTTAGGTACATTTTTAGCAATTAAATTCTTTTTATATATTATCCAAGCATTTATCACTGCCAGGTCTAAAAGATGAAAAAAAATACGAATATACCATTTTCTTGATTTTATCCTTATTCTGTATCTTCCCAGAAAACTATCCATAAGATCTACGCCTCCCATGTGGGCATTGTATTCACTTATGATCTTTGGGCATGGAATCTGTATCTTTTCTTTTTTTTTCTTGTCATATCTAGATACATTATTCAAAGGCAAAGCACCAACATAGGATGACAGTAATGTAACAACTTTGTTGTCTTTCCATGCTACTACACTCATATCCACACTTTGAAATGTTGTCACTCTTTCTTCATGCGCACCTCTTGGAGTAGATTTATTCATAAATTGTTTTTTATCAGGTAATTTTGAATTGGGTATTCTATTTTGTTGAACTGTCCCTACTGAAAGGATTCCTTGAGTTGCCAAATAGTACACCAATGGCACTGAAGTATAAAAATTGTCAAAATAGACAATGTGACTGACTTGTCTTGGTATACCTCGAGCTAAACGCAAGACAATATTGCTGGTTGAGCCCAAATCTGGTTCATTCTCAGGTTTGTTGGTAAGGTCCTGCCCAGCATAAACCTCAAAGTTGTATGCAAATCCTTGTAGACTGCACAAAACATACAGTTTAAACCCCCACTTATGAGGCTTGTTGGGCAAGTATTGTTTGAGAAAGTGTGCAACTTTAGTTGCACACATTTGCTCATCTATGGACAGGCGTTGTTCTTTAGGTACTGATGAAAATTTAGAATTAAATTCATCAATAACAGGGCGTATCTTGAATAGGCGATCATGGCCTGGATCACCAATTGCCTTGTGGTGGTCATTGTTATTGAAGTGCAATATTTTTTTCAAGTGTTCAAACCTGTTATTGGACATCACCGAATAAATTGGTTCATAGCCATATTTTGGAGACCAGTATGCTCTTGTATTGGGAAAATGTTGGACTGACATATATATAAGTATTCCAAAAAACTTTCTCAAGTCTGATAAATTGCTTGCAGTTGAATTTGCTGGATTTTTTTGTGTGGCATATAGGTTTGTTTCTTCCACTATCCTTGCCATGAAATTTTCTGTGAAAAAGTAGTTGAAGCATGCATATGGTGTATCTAATTGTGACAACTCTGGTCCTAGATCTGAATTGCCTTTGAATGTAATTTTGGACTCATCAAATTCTATGTTCTTTTTTTTCCAGATCAATTTTCGTTTATCTAATAATGCTGAAAATATATGTCTTGTAGGGTCACTACTGTCTACAACCTGGTTGTCTATTACCTCATTTTCAAGTAAGGGAGGGTCACTTTCATGGTTTTGTGGGTTTTCTGTGTCCTCCTCATCACTTTCTAACATGTTCATTATCTCGTCTCTGCCATAACTTTCAGGCACATTTTCCTCCTCTTCATCAGACTTCTCCATGTCATCTTCCGACAGCCACCCATCTTCCAAAGATGCTAAATAATGTTCAATATCTCTGTCATTCATTTTGTAAGATATCAACACCTGGAACCACCAAAGAAACAAAACTAAATCAAACAATATACAAGCTAAATGAAACTAACTTTCATGCAAGCTAAATGAACGTCATTACATGATGATGTAAATTTACATCAACACAATATTGAGTTTCTTTCTACGTATTTTTCTCTAAATGAACAAAATTATATACATAAATCAAAATACTGACCTCAAATCCGTCAATTACGAATAAATTGAAAAGTAACCGTGAGTATTTTATACGAGTTTTTTCCAATTACAATAACCGAAATCTTCACCGAGCAAAATATGGAGTATTGATATTTTGAAATGACATTTGACAGCTGACATTGAAGTATGAACTTTTTTTTTTCGATCGGAAATGTCACTATGGTTGCGTAAAAGTTACCTCGTACAAAAAATATATAGGGCTGTACTCTGAGGAAACGAAAAATGGTATTGAATTGGTTGATGGAAATTTCCATCACAATGCATTTAAGGGATAGGGCAAAGTCCAAACTAAAGAGTTTAGTAACACTCTATGTGTGGTTGTATAATTTTTTTACAAGTGAAATGCGTTGTTTCTTTGACATATTACAATTTTTAGTCAGATGACTACAGATGTAATATCGCCTGCGTATTGGCGGCATGCCTACGTTTTCAAACAATTAGAAGAATTCCTATTCATAACTACATTCAATTGTAAATAATTAGACCCACATACACTCGTGTGATTCTATTAAAAAACTCGTCTACAAGCGTTCGTTCGATAGTGTAGTTATTGTTTTCAGGGTTTTTGTAAAGTTTTTAAGATTAACATTAAATATCCTTCTTTACAACCACAGTTAATTTCAAATTTTTAATTAATTGCTTTCGATAGATCAATATGTTTTTTAATTTTATCGTTTCCTGCCTATTCTTTGTTAATTTATATTGCAATTATAACTTAAAATTCTCATATTTATTTCAATTCTATTTTTACTACTACAGTTAATTTAAAATTTGTTATTAATCGCTTTCGATCGATTCATGTTTTTGTTTAATTTTGTCGTTTCTTGTCTCTTCTTTTTAATTTATATTGCAATTATAACTTAAAATTCAAATATTTATTTCAATTCTATTTTTACTACTACAGTTAATTTCAAATTTGTAATTAATCGCTTTCGATCGATTCATGTTTTTGTTTAATTTTGTCGTTTCTTGTCTCTTCTTTTTAATTTATATTGCAATTATAACTTAAAATTCAAATATTTATTTCAATTCTGTTTTTATTACTCAACCGTTTTTCTTGATTACACATCGACTATGGGTTTTTCTTCTAGATTGGCACTGGGGTAGTCTTATACTAACAATGGTATGCTATTCTGCTTGGAGCTGCTTGGATTTAGAATTTAGCCATGGTAAGTTTCTTTAATGGGCTTAACGTTGTATCTACATATAATTTTTTATACCTATAGGGGCTATAGCCATATCTATTAGCAAAGTCGTGGACTCTTGTAATATTCAGAGCGTAAATTATTAATGTTTAATTACCTACAATTGACGTAGTTGATGTTTTTATTAATATAAACACACAGCTTCACAGCTCAATTAGTATTAATACTAGTTGTGCCTCTCAGTTTTACCCGCGTTAATTTCGTCGTAACGTGATGTTTATATAGAATACTCGTATCTCTAAATTTATAAAATAAACATACAAATTGCAATAAAATGTTTTTTTAAAATTAATTTTCTACTTAGGGATATTTCTCTAAGGATAACTTAAAACATGATGTCCTTTATTGTGCAATATTATAATAACCGATTTTTTTTTTACTGAAGTTGAAAAATAGAATACTCTTATCTCTAGATTATCCCACAGGAACACTACCGGTATATAAAGTACCCTATCCCTATATGTTAATCCGTTCAGCCGTTTAGTGTCATTGAGTAACAAACATTTAAACATCCTCTCAAACTTTCGCATTTATAGTATTAATGGGATTGAACGTTCTTTACAAGTGAATTATTACCTTTATTTTAAAACATATTTTCTTCTTTTACAGTGTGAACTGTTGAAACGAAACGGTGATATTTGACAATAATTTTTTGCCATTGTGTAATAATAAATTAATACTATCCGTGAATTAAGATAACTTGCTTATATGTCGCATCGCGGCTTTATGAGCAAATACATACTATATCCAAGTATTTTGCAATAGTATAATTTTTTGAAAACTTGCTGTAGAATATAAATAAATGATTGGACGTGCTCACTGCTCATGTAGTAGATGCAGAGTTTATTGTTGAGGTATGAAATGTTAAAACAATATGTATATGTACCTAATTATTGTGTAGTACCTATATAAGATAATATAATATGATCAGTGAAAGACACGCGATGCCTTACTTTCAACTGTGCTTCCGTGACCCTTTGGTTAAGTGCCTATGGCTGGTTTGACAGAATTGAATGCATATTTAAATGTTGGTTGGTTTGGAAGATACATATCATCCTTATAAGTACTTGCCTATAAAGAAAATTGTTAGTAACACATATGCAAAAAAGAGTCTGTCCCATCCCCATGTGGCATGGCTCATTAAGAGATTTATTAACACTAGGTAGGTACTTTTTATTTATTATTAAAGTTAATAATAAAATAAACATACTATAATTTAATATCTATAACCAAACTTTATGTTTACTTTTTAATTGTTTTCTCATCTAACATTTAAATGTTTTTAATGAGAAAAATCCTTTAATAGAAATATATTTTTTTAATTGATGCAAAAATTCGAATGTAAGCTTCAGTAATAATTGTATGTTTAGCGTTTTCAGAGAAAGCAAGACAAACATTATTAATTTTATTAATAAAATTATAATTGAGAATATTTAAGACATTACTTTTTGTATTAAAGTGGTTCCTACACTACAAAGAATTCATATATATTGTAAGCTATTGTGCATTTACTTAATTAACATAAAACATTTACTTGATTTTACTAGCACAAATTTAGTTCCTATCATAAAATATTGTTATACATACTGATATTAGATGTATATGCTGTTATTACTTAGTGATAAATGTAAAGTTAGTACTAATTATTAAAGTATTTTATTACATAATAATTAACGTTATTTTAACATATCTTAAAAAATACACTTATTGCCTTAATACAAGACAAATTGCAATCAGTAGTTATAGAAGACAATAATAGGTAGGTATATCAAAGGTATTTTATGTATCTAGTTTAAGAAAGAAGAATCTATTTGTTAAAATGTATGGCTTGTGATATTTTCTGATTTTTCAGATTATACATAATGTTATTATTCTTTTATATTTGTTATTGGTTTAAAGTAATTTAATAGAATTGGTTTTACAAAAAGACAGGTAAATAGGTACCTACTTACTTTAGTATCATATTATTAGCAAAATATATTTATTGTTATGTACTTAAGCTGTATTGTTCAATAAAATTTATAAAAAGATAATTCTATTTTATTTTAAATAGAGCTATTATGTACAAGGCGCGATGGCTTAAAATAAAGAAATTAATCTTACGTAACAGTGTACGTAATTGTTTAATACGTAAGTACTAAAATACATGTCAAATCACTGCAAAGTGCAAGGTTACGGCATCTACAAAAAATGCCGGACGGCACTCGGCATAACCTAAAAAGTAAAAATGTATCGTACGATGTCTGACAGTCAACCGAGACGAAGAGGAATGATAAATTAACGCAATTCGCGACCTCCATAGCACGCTACGCTTCGTAATCAATAATACATCATTCACGTCGCAACTTAAGTTCCGTGCAATTTCATTAAAATCATACATTATTCAGACATCTTCGGTAAAGACATTACGTGTGAAATTAAAATGTAACGCTTTTTATTTCAATAATTTTTTTTAAACACATTTTCACACAGGTTATTTTGCATTTTGCAAGAATACGGAACAATTCATATTTCATCTATGCGAATGAGTATTGAGATTTGAGCATATTCGTATTCGTAGATAATAGACTACAGAGTTTACCTTTGACTTGTAAGCTGTCCTATTGACAAGCCGTCGTTGGAAATCACAAGTAATTCAAAGTAAGTATGCATTCATTATTTAAAGTTATTTAGTAAATTTAAAATAACATTAATTATGTGTTGATTCCAATTCAAAGTTCATTTACGAAGCGCGTTGGAACTTCAAAGCAAATATACTGAATGAAAATGAAACGTGATATTATGGCGCGAAGATTTGAATTATTCAAGAGCAGTTTGGTTCTGGAGGTCAATAATCTTGACCGTTCATGAACCACCTCAGTTCTTAAATAATTTGTTATTAATTTATTAATTGTGTTTTAAAGTACTAACTACTAGTAATCAGAGTACTATTTCGATAGCCGGGCGCAAAAATCGACCTTTGCTTTCCACGTTGAGTTCGCGTTATGTATTTACGCTCATAAAATACCATGGCACAAAATTTAATTATGAAATGTTTTTGCATATATTTGTTTTACGTGTATTTTCGAGTTCCAGAACCGACATACACAAAAATTAAACTATTGTTTACCAAAACTATAGGTTAGGTTGGTGATACTGTGATTGTATAGTACCAGAACCGAGGTCGACTTTTGCAAAACCCGGCTAACGGCAAAGTACCGTATAGTAGTAAGTTCGATATTGTAGGTAAATTATATTTATTGTATTGCTATTTTTATTTGAATTCATTCTATGTAAATTCTATACATGATATAATGACTAAACTCATTACATATTATGAATATCTACAATATCTGTATTAAGAAACACATCCTTATTTATATTAAATTATATTCAACGTAAAAATATAATTTTACTAGTAGTTAATAATAATTATTTTAGGCTAATAGTTGTTTTAGGCTAATTAGGTTAAATTAGGGTTTTCCGTTCACATTCTTACCGTTAAAACTCGAAATAAATTTAAATCACGTGCAAAATTCCTTACACGATATGATCGTTTCGCAAACGTAATTTTTAAACTTAGGACAAATTGTTATCAAACATGTGAGTTTATTTGTACAATGTATAAAGACTACTACCAAGGTAAAAAAACTTATCAAATTTAAGAACCAAGTCCGCGTGTTTGTATTTTCCAGGAACATTAATCCTATCATAAGTAGTATCAATAGTCTTGATATGGTTCAAGAGCCTGTTACACTAATAAATTAATTTTAAACAAAAAAATAAAACCGACCTCAAAACGCACTGAAAAGTAAAAAATAAATTTTGTAATATAAATGAACTTACTATAAATAAAAGACGTCGGTAAATAGTGTTGATAAATAAAATTCATGTAAAATTCTACAATGGCATACAACTGTCATGTTGCTCTTAGAAACGCGGCGCCAAGCCATTCAATTAATTTTTTTATTAAAGTCCAGGAATATTCATTCAGTCTTTTTATTCATATATTTGGCACCGCCTTTCAAAAAGCAACATGAAAGTTTTATGCCATTGTAGAATTTTAGATGAATTTTATTTATCAACACTATTTACCGACGTCTTTTATTTATAGTAAGTTCATTTATATTACAAAATTTATTTTTTACTTTTCAGTGCGTTTTGAGGTCGGTTTTATTTTTTTGTTTAAAATTAATTTATTTTATACTTTTGAGTGGCTCTTCTAAGCCGTATAGTTGGTTATCATACCATCAAAACGAAACTAACATGGACACTCTGACTTTACGCTTACCTTATACACTAAAAACTAATTTAATTAATTTAATTTAATATTTTCAAATTAATGAAAATAATAAGACGCAAAACTGAATTGTTTAATACTAAAAATTTAAGTAATATCGTTCATATAAATTAAGTTTTCATAGTGTTTTATAGTAAGCAAGTGAACGCACATTGTGATTTACCGTAGGAACTCAGTTACTATATTCTCTCTATCTCTAGATGTATTTATTCTACCTTATTGATTTTACTATCATATATGACCCTTTTAATTTTTTATAAAATGATATATAAGTCATCGATATAAACTGATATTACATCGAGCTATAGAGATCTAAACTGGACGCGTAAACAATAACGTATGACATGTTTTTCTCTGTTGACAAGTTTTGCTCCATAACATCAAATATATGGCTTAGATTTTCATAAAATTCCGTCAAAATCTTGACAATATAAGTTTTAATTAAATTAATTTATTATAATTAGTATAAATTTAATATAACATGGACATCTCTATTGCTAAAGCGAACTAATTGAAGATTTTTCAATTTTTTATTTTATAACCTCAATATCTCTAAAACTATAAATCAAATTATCTTGATTCTTACTATCTCTTATTGAAAATTTAATACTAAATCGAATAACATCTAATTCATCGATAAGGATTCATAAATCATAGAGTTATAAGCAAATAAGCACGACATGGTCGCGCGGAATTCAGCGATTTCTCGCCCGATTGTGAAACTATTCTTTCAATAACCTGAAAACTATTGATCGTAAAAATTCTAAAAAAAAATGGGACCACTTCGACGAGTTACCCTATCGTTTGACACCTCACTCATCCAAATCGGTCTACAAATGGTGACGTACGAGCGGAACATCGGAAAAAAAAAAAAAAAAAAAAAAAAAAATACACGTCGAATTGATAACCTCCTTTTTGGTTTTTTTGAAGGTCGGTTAAAAATTGTATTAACTACTGAGTAGATTTGAGGTGGTTTCATACAGTTTGTTTCGAGTTATGCTTTACAGTTTCCGCCGAATTATTTAGGATTTCTATCGAATAATTTAACAGCTAAAGAAACATTTTAAAAAATACTCAGTTTTGTCTGTTCTGTTTTTACATAAACATAGGTATACATACATTTCAGTAGGAAATTCGATGAACTAAGGCTGATTTTATATAAACGTGACCAATATAAGATAATTATCGATTAAAAACTGTCTTTTTTAATGCTGTAATGGTTGTGGTAACTGGTAACTACCTACAGATTAATAAATAGACATCTGTTAAAGTGCCTCGTCGTCACTGACATCGGTGCTTATGAATTATGATACCTACCAAAGAAGGTATGCCTTATATATTTTCTTGAAATCAAAATTCTTACAGATAAAATGTCGCACGTTGTATTTGGTCCTTGGGATTATGTCATAATGACAGTGACAATGGTGACTTCCGTTGGTATCGGACTATATTTTAGGTTCAGCGGGGGAAAACAAAAGACAAACGAAGTAAGTAGGTAATTTTAATAACTTAGTTTTTTGTTTTTTATGTAATTAATTAGATAATGTTCTCTGTCAATAAGTTCGTACCTATTAATAATAGTTCCACTCTTGTTTAAGATTGAAAATAATATTATGTATGTTGGCCGGATATTAAAAATCTACGTACTTTGGTGCAAAATTTAGTTTCAGAATCGTATTTTGGTTGAAAATTTATCATCAAAACAAAGTAAAATAAATTTATTGTTGCAGGAATACCTAATGGCAAATCGGAACATGTCAATATTTCCCGTTGCTGTATCGTTGATGGCATCCTTTGTATCAGCCATAACGCTGTTAGGAATATCAGCTGAAAATTACTATTACGGCATGCAATTTATTGTCATAAATATATCATATTTTTTGGCGACTCCAGTCGCTTCTCGATATTATTTGCCGGTATTTTTTGGTCTCCAAAAAACTAGTACTTATGAATATTTAGAATTGAGATTTGGAACTCGTATTCGCATGCTAGCTTCTTTGACATATACATTTCAAATGATATTATATAATGGAGTTGTGCTGTATGCTCCTGCGATAGTCCTAGAATCTGTGACGGGTCTAGATAGAATGGTTTCGATACTAGTAGTGGGTCTAGTATGCACATTTTATTCAACTATTGGTGGGATGAAGGCTGTGCTTTTTACGGATCTGCTGCAATCATTCCTGATGTTTGCATCTGTAGTCAGCGTGTTAACATTTGCATCGATACAAGTTGGCGGCTTTAGAAATATATTTGCCATAGCTAAAGAAGGGGGGCGTTTAGATTTATCACAGTAAGTTGCCTTTTTATTAATCTGAAATCTACTTAAATATGGGTTCCTCATAAAAAAATGTTTTTCACAAAATTTTATGTATTTAACGTCTAACATATACCTAATATTTCTGAGTATGACATATATATACTCAGCAATATTTCAAAGTAAAAAATATAAAATTTTGCTTACGTTATGTTAATAGTTAACCGCCTCTGTGGCTAAGTGGTTTACGTGTCTGCGTGTTGAGCCGGAGGTCCCGAATCTCGGGGGACAAATGAATGTTTCGATTGGATAAGCACATAAGGCTGATCACCTGTAAAGGAAATGATCATTGAAACAGATACAGAAATGTGTGTGCCCCATGCGGCACTGAGTGATATCATGCCACTAAGAGTATACGGAAATTCACTTAATATTAATAGTGTTTTATGTTTTCAGTGTAAGCTTGGATCCGACGGAACGGCATACATGGTGGTCACTTATCATTGGTGGTTTTATTATGTATCTGTCCTTATATGCTGTTAATCATACGCAAGTAAGTATTAGAGTACTTATTGATTTATTCATTTACTGGCGATCTAACAAACATCGACTGAATTTCCAATTCGACTAAAAAGATACAATTTTTTATTTGCGTCGTGTACTTAAATCTTGCACTTGTACTGCTATTCCAACTTTGAAAGCCGCAAAATATTAATCTTTAACGTCGATTGATGTGATTCGAAACTATAAATGACACTTAAGATGTGCAAAACTAAACACATTGTTCATCCACTTACTATAGGCATTTTCCTAAAATTCAAGAAGAATTAAGATCTAAAAAACTAAGATCCTGTCTGTGTAAAATAGACTATACTTCCAGGTCCAACGGTTGTTGACCGTTAGCACGCTTTCCCGTTCCCAGCAGTGTATGTGGTGGAGTTGGCCTGTATTGTCTATTCTTAGCATTGTGACTTGTATTAGTGGACTCGCGATATATGCAGTATATAAAGATTGCGACCCCTATGCATCAGGACAGATCGCAGCTGTAAGTAGATCTTGATAGTTTAATTGATGTCGGTTACCATTGACATTTAGTAAAACGTGTAGGTAGATATTGGGCAATTGCATTCCGAATTCAAAAGACCCATTCATCCTACGTGTCAATACACATGATATTCAGAAAAGATTTCTAGCTTTGTCACGATGACAGATAGATCAGCTGATGCCGTACTACGTGGTAGACGCGATGCGTTCCGTTCCGGGTCTGGCAGGTCTGTTCGTGGCAGGGATCTTCAGCGCCTCCCTCTCCACCATCTCGGCTTCGTGCAACGCTCTCGCCGCCGTCACACTCACAGACTATGTTGGCAGGTACAGTAAAGTATCTATATTATGTCCCTTTTCACAATACTTGATGATTAGGATCTCCTAGCTAACGCTTAGAGACCTCTTAATCAAACTCATCACTTACCACTACTAGTTTTTATTAAAAGGAAACAATTCCACATTTTCCTTTCAACGTATTGAAAATTACATCAACTCTATAACATTTAAGCACAATACTACTAACAAAATTGGATTTTAGTTGTCAGTACAATAAAAAATTATTACTGTCAATAATTTAATGAAAAATAATATTGTTTCTCTTATAAAATTCATAAATGGGATTGTAAATTAATTAAGAACACCTCATTTGAGGATTTAAGGATTCTAAATTATAATAGACATCATATCATGATAGTTTCCATAGAATAAGTATTTAGTTTACGGCATTATTTTTTTGCATTTTATCTTCCTAAATGCAATATTTTTACGTCGAATTTTCAGATGGTGCAATGTTAATGACTTCTACATACCATGGTTGACAAAAATAGCTGCTTGCGGTTATGGCTTCCTATTCTTGGGTCTCGCCTTTCTTGCTGAACATTTGGGAGGCGTTCTTCAAGCCGCCTTTACGATATTCAGTGCTGTTGGTGGACCTCTCTTTGGCGTGTTTACTTTAGGAATGTTCACTACGTATGCTACAGAGATGGTGAGTAATCTTGGTTCAATTTTTAAAACGCTTAAGTATTCGGTATTAATTTATTGTATTAAGTCTTAATCGTTGTGACTATAGCTTCAATTTGACGGCCGATTGGCGCAATAGTTGCTGCTGCCTTCTGCGCCAGAGGATCTTGGGTTCGAAACCCAATAGGTGCATTTATTTGTGTGGTCAGCACGATTGTTTGTTTCCGAGTCTTGGTTATTTATAGACTTATATGTTATTATTGTGTGTTGTTGTTCTGATTACCATAACACAAGTGCTTCAGCTACTTTGGGACCAGAGCAATGTATGTGAGTTGTCCCAATTATTATTACTATATTATAAATACAAACTCGCTCATGGTATTTTTGCTTATATGATCGAGAAAATTGGAGAGATTTATCTAATGGCAAATTCATTCGTGATTTGGCCCACTTCAAACTCTTGAGACAAATAATAATAAATAACGAACGAATAAAAGATTGGTTTGCAAGTAAATTTATTAATCTGTATTAATTGGAAAATTTCAATTAGGGTCTTCACAACAATTCTTTTTTTTTCAGGGTGTATCAGTAGCTTTGTTAAGTGGTATGTCTCTTACACTTTGGATGAATTTTGGCGGTCCGAGACCTTCACCGATTAAGTTACCCGTCAGCGTGGTAACTTGTATTCGAAACGTGACTCTGATCCCACCACGTATTGCTGACTCCAGTGAATATTTTTATCTCTACAGAATCTCCTATATGTGGTCTAGTCCGGTGAGTGATTCCTTTTATTAAAAATAACTTCCGCGACTCTTAGAAGGACAGACAGGACAGACTCGTTTCTAGGCCCTAACAAATAGTAGTAGAACGCGACGAAGAAATGCTCGCCTTCTGCATATTCTGACACTGAAGGATTAGCAATCTCGAGGGTAAGAGATCCTGACCGAAGCAAAAATTCGAAAAGAACAGATGCAAAAAATGCCACCTTTTTGCGTCTTTTTACTGATAATTTTCTTTACAGGCATAAAGGAGATTTTTTTCTCTAGCATCGAACCCAGGACTTTTCGCGCAACACGCTCTTAATGTCAGATACATGACCAACTCATTGTGTGCAAAAGGATAAACGAAAAATAAAAATATCATTAAAATGAAATTCTCTCGTTTTCCTTAGATTGGTTTCATTTGGGTGCTTGTTGTGGGGTCTGTAATATCTCTAGCTTGGCGTCAGCAGCAGCCGTGGGTTCGAACCGGAAGGTCGCATCCAGACCCGAAACTATTCACTCCACCTCTAGCTAAGTGGCTGAGGAGGAAATACCGGAAGGAACAAAGCATACAGGTATGTTCCTTTTTTGCCAGATAATATTTGCTCAAATGGTTAAGCTAAAAACCGATTGCTTTACTTTGATCAAAGTTAACTTTCAACCAACAATATGTTTCAAAAACCTAACTGTGCTTTAAGAGCCCTATTACAAAATTGCGTTGACACATATTATTGAGTTTAGCTTTAGTACAATAGATTAATGTCAAAATAAAGTAAACAAAAAAGTTGTGATTTCTAAATTTTTATTCGACGAGTTATGAATTGAAATGTTTGTCTGGCGATTTCACTGTAGAATAAATATAAAACAATATATTCAGATCATCTTCTCTTCTTGAGGTTCCATCTCCTACCGCAGATCGGCTATCGTTAAGGCTATCTGAATCCTAGCTCGAAACAAGGATCTTGAGCTCAGGTGGAACCATGCCCTAAAATTCTTAAGCCACGAAGTACGTAGAAGATCATCATCAAATTTTAATTTGTTTGTATTATTTTATTCCAGATTAACCTAATCAAGGAAGCTGAAGATAGCCAGACTTAACGTTAATACTTAAGCGTTAAAAACTTTACTTAAAAAATATTAAGTGAGCACATAGTAAATAATTTAGAATTTATAAGGAAAAGACAACAATTGTCAAGTCGAATGCTATATATTTAAGATTAATATTTTACTGTGATTTCTGTTTTATTAAGTTTATTGATAAATCTGATCTTTTATTTAGCAAATGTATGTTTTAATAGAAAATAATAGCGGTGACAGTATTATTAATAATTGTGCGTATGTGGACAGTACTTAGTTATGACAAATTCATATTTATGATTTATATATTAAAGTAAATAAGAGACGCCTGTTAAACTTATTAAACTAAGGAGTGAATTCATTTACTAGTGCTGCTGCTAATGCTACTAGTGGATCCCGCGAACTTCGTATCGCTTCAGAGTGCTTCGTAATGTGTCAACTAAAATGTAGTTCCATAGAAAATGTATGAGGAAACGAATTTGCAATAAAATAATATTACGACTATAAATTAAGATGTGAGCTGTCCTGTCTTTCAAGTTGGATCAAACTGCACACAGTGTGCAAATTTGATTAAAATCGGTTAAGTAGTTTAGGAGTCCATCGCGGACAATATATTGATAGGCTTTTATTTCTAAACGGTAAAAGGGGCAATTTTTACAGATTCGTACAGAAGGTCCAAATTAAACGAGGAAATATATAGCGGATTTCAAAAAAACTGCCCGCCGAAACGGTGATAGCTAGGGGAACCGGATTTGCAGTTTTTGGACCAGCACTAGAGGCAATTAGGTGAGGGGCGACGATTCGACTCGTAGGATCAAAACAAGAGATATATACAAACATTCATCAAATTCGGTTCAGGGACTCCAGACAAGAACTTTTAAACTTATTCCTCGACACTTTATATTATGGGAATTTGCCATCCCACAAGAATTTTTCGATTCAAACGCACATTCGGTTCGGTAAGGATAACTGCGAAGTTTCTTATATCTGAATTAAAAGAAAATAAACAGAATAAAAATGTTTTTCCATTTTCTGGGAAAACGGTGCGTCGCAGCTTGATTTTGACGAAATTTTCGGTACCCCCTAGGTAACCACACGCTTGTGGCTCAGCGCACCTTCAACATCTAGTTATTATTATAAACAAGTAGGTTTTTTGAAATAGAACATAGCATTCGTTAAATATTTTTGCGTTAAATACACAGGTCGAGCGCTATTTTAAGCGAGCAGTCGACTCATTGAGTACTAAGACGTTAAAAATTTATTGTATTGAATGTATTTTCTCTTACCCTCTAGTATTCGCAATAAGTGCGCTGAATATGCTTCTAGTGGCGACTATTTCAATTACTTTGAGATTTCAATCTCATCGTTCTAATTTATACTTAATAAAAAAGGAATCTTTTGGGTATATTTGTTTTATTTAATGCTGTATCTTAATAACTAATACATTTTTTTATAATCATTATATGTAATTTATTCACTACACTGAAAAGAATCCACCGTTATTGTCAGTTACTTGTTCTAAGCGCCTTCGCAACATCATATTCTAAAAAAAAGAGTATAAGATTTAATTCACAAATATTTAGTATCAGGTTTATGAGGAATATTTCTGAGCCTATTTTATTAATGATTTCCAATATAGGCATGCATGTCTACCAAACAGCATATTTTTTTGTTTTTTCCCGAAATTGAATTGCAACACGTTGACTACGTATCAAATGTAACACTTGAAAACTAAACTTCAACAAATCTTTTATATCTTGAATTCTTGCTTAATCTAACTTGATTTTTTTTACACTATTCAAGTAAAAAATATAATGCACACGAATAGTTAAATATCTAATGTAATTTTTATTCCGTCTGTAAATGGCATAATAAATGTAATTTTTTAACCGACTTCAAAAAAGGAGATTCTCAATTCGACTGGTATTAAAAAAATTGTTACTTTCGACTGGGTGAACCGATTTGATGATTTTTTTTGTTTCTTTGAAAGCCGGTGCTTCCCTTGTAGTCCCATTTAAATTTCATCGAAATCTGTTCAGTAGTTTTAGAGTTACAATTTGAAGTCGGTTTTTTTTTTTTTAAATTATATTCATTCTTATTTTGAATTGCACTTGTTTTATACTATTTGAAAATAAACTTTTTTTACGCCTCAAACTAACTTTAGAACCTTACTCGACAGTAGCGCAAAAATATAAACACAAAGCAAACCCTCACTTGTTATAAGTATGGCAACACTAGTAAAGAAGGAGACTGTCAATCAACAGCGCCTCGTGACATATGTCATAGCCTGACCAACATAGCCGCCATACTTACTGCTAAGATAATAAAGTTTATTGAAATATTACTTAATACCTATTTAGATATCCTGACCAACGCATCACTTTTATTAATTACCTCTCGAAGTAAATCTTCCTCCCTTTCCGCGGCCATTTTAAGCATTTCCTTTGATTTCTCCAAAAGTAGATCCTTATCGTGAATTGTTCGTTTGAGATTCGAAATTTCTGTTCGAAACATTTCCGCGCTTGAATTTCGATTCTAAAATAAATGAGTTTATGTTAAAAACATTTTCAGCGACAAGCTTTTTATATTTGCTAGTAAGTATCTATCTACTCCTCGAAAAGTAAGAAGAAAAAAGACAAATTGGCAATAAAGAGTCTATCAATAGCTAAAGTAGCAACAGAATTCTACACTAAATTAAACGCGGAGACCGACAAAAGAATAATACCAATTATAGAAGAGGATGCTAACGGAAAGGAAGTACCTTACATATTGGATTTAGAAGTTATAAAAGCTATAAAAACACAGAAAAGTGGCAAAGCATCTGGAGATGATAAAATCTCAAATGAAATACTAAAAGAAGCTCTGTCTGCGATATCCAAGTATTTAACTCACTTATTCAATGAAATATTGGCAACAAAGGATGGAGAAGGTACGCTCGAGACCGAGATAAGTGGCAGAAATTGGGGGAGGCCTATGTCAAAAGACAACCTGACCAACAGAATGGTTGCTAATTATTTTCTATATTTTTTCCAATATTAATGCGTATGAATTTAAGAAAATACATGTAGTAAGTTAAAATGTATTACGATTTTCATTTTATTTATTATTTATCTACTCCTCGAGTCAAATCAAACGAGCTCATATTTGAAAAAGTTGGATGAATATTGAATGAATGAATCATATTTGAATGTTTTACTTCATAGTTGTAGAACTACACATTTTTTAATATTATATATGTTAGTATTTTAGTATTTATTTGATTGAACTAGGTAATTAAATTAAAAACACGAACTGAGCAAAACGACGGAAAACAATGTATATTAGTGACAAGAGCAGATCACAGAGTATGTTATTTTTTTTAAACGTCAAAGTATGACAAGTGCACAATATTCATAATAAATGGCGTTCAGTGTTGCAATTAATCATTTCAACATTTTTGTGACGTGTCAATAAAATTGTTAAATAAATTAATTTTTTAAAAAAAAAAAAACCGACCTCAAAAACGAACTAAAAAGTGAAAAATAATTGTTTAATTTAAATAAGCCTACTATTAAAAACACGTAGTTAGGGTTGATTAATAATATTCATATATATCTACAATACCATAAAAAAATTATAAATTTATTTTTGAACGTCGGTGCCAAGTTCAATATAATATTAATTATTATGTAGGTATTTTTAATTTAAGTCCTTGAATGCTCAAAATTTGCCCAATTTCATCAAGTTATTTAATTCAACATATACTCGTTCATCAAATTTTATGTAATTGTAGGCCTCTGAGGCCGGTCGCCATAAATATAAAACTTTGAATTTGCCGTCTATTGTCTAGTAATAGCTTTATACTTTTGTAAACTGTTAGAGATTCGTTGCGGTCCCGACACGCCAGCTGTCTTACCAGACCATAAATGTTTAAAATTTGCCTCTCTCTAGGTATATCTCTATGCTTTTGTTAACTGCAATAAAATTTTATATCCATCAATATTTGCGAATAAATGTAATGCTATTAGTGAAGCACAATTAACAAATGAATAAGATTGCCGTCGAAATGACTTTGTTTTTGGCATACCATTAATTTTTATGACATGCAGGTGTTGCTTGCAATAGAAAGCGGCTGAAACACTGAAGGATAAAAACATTATTTTTGTTTCTTCAAATATTCTAACGCTCTGATGTTCCCAAGTGTAGTCAGTCTTGATCAGTCTCTCAGGCTATTAACTCTGGCAGTCTATCAAAGGCATTCCATATCACTACAAGCGCATTTAAATATCTATTCGGTACCTTTCTTTTGGTCTGAGCTGAATAGTATATATAGTTATTTTGATAGTGTTTGTGTTCACAAGTTAGTTAGTTATCTTAGGCGTTGTTAGTAGTATCGAAGAAATAGTTAGCCTGTGTTATATTTTATAAATAAGTATATGTAATTATATAATCATAGTTACCAATAGATATCGTCATCAATCTAGTGTGCAAAGGGAATCTGTGTTTGAGTGGTTGGTGTTTGGTGTCTTGAAAGGAGGGAATGTAAGTGTTTTGATTTCATTTCAGCTACTCTTTTTGTATGGTAGATTTTGTGTAGGTAATTAATGTTTTTCGGTAGTTTTTGTTTTAAGACATTTTCATTTATATTATTACAGGATACTTACTTAGTTTTATATTTTAAATTTGAATTCCTTATTCAATTTTTTTTCTGCCATTATTCATTTGATTTGATTTGATTAGATTGATA
Organism: Aporia crataegi; assembly: GCA_912999735.1. Classification (NCBI taxonomy): domain Eukaryota; kingdom Metazoa; phylum Arthropoda; class Insecta; order Lepidoptera; family Pieridae; genus Aporia; species Aporia crataegi. The sequence continues at coordinate 4,943,910 of OU538742.1, forward strand.
ATTTACTTATATTCATAATAATTGAATTTAAAACATAGGATTACTTGGCACCGACATTCAAAAATAAATTTATAATTTTTTTATGGTATTGTAGATATATATGAATATTATTAATCAACCCTAACTACGTGTTTTTAATAGTAGGCTTATTTAAATTAAACAATTATTTTTCACTTTTTAGTTCGTTTTTGAGGTCGGTTTTTTTTTTTTTAAAAAATTAATTTATTTTATACTTTTGAGTGACTTATAAAATGGGTAGGCCGACTAAGAAAGCTATTAAAATGAGAGCATCAAGAGTGCAGGAAAGTGAGCAAAGAAAACAACAACGTTTGCAAAATAATAGGCTCAGATACGCTAAAAATATTTCAAACGAAAGTAGCGAACAACGTAACGAACGATTAGCTAAAAAACGTAATTATTCATCAAAGATTTTGCGATATGAAAATGATGAAGAACGGACTCATCGTTTAGGCGTTATACGCAATCGATTGTCGAATGAAACTGAAGAGCAACGGGCTCATCGTTTAGGCGTTATAAGCGATCGATTATCGAATGAGACTGAAGAGCAACGGGCTCATCGTTTAGGATTAATACATGAGCGATTAAGAAATGAAACATCATTAGAGACCGAGGTTAGGTTAAGTAATATGCGCCAAGCAAATCGAATTAGAAGAATTCAAGCTTACGAACATGATTTTGAATCGGCAATCAACGTATTTGCAGATGTTTCTTGTTCTGTGTGTTTAAAAACTCTGTATCCACAGCAGCGCTTCAATTTAAACACAAATTTATACAATATGTTATTACCAATCGAATTAAATTCTATACCTGTTATTACTGTTTGTTCTCGCTGTAATAATAATATTCGTAAGCGGAAGGTACCTTCTGTAGCTTATTGGAATAAATTGGTACCAGCACCTATACCTCCTGAAATAGCAAATTTAACTCACATTGAGCAACAATTTTTGTGTCGAGTTGTACCTTTTATTAAAATAATTAAAGTTCAAAATCGTTTTAGCCAAGACTGGTGTAAAGGGCAAGTTATTTTATTTGCAAAAGACGTAATAGAAATAGCTGAGCAGTTGCCACATTGTACAAATCAAGTCGGTTTAGTATTAGTCGTTGAAAGTCTTGAAAATTTACAAAGATCAAAGGAATTTTTTGTAGATATGGCAAAACTTCAACGGGCTCTATCTTGGTTAATAACTCATAATCATTTATATAGAGATGTTCGCCCTCATTTTGAAAATGTTATTAATTTAGCAGATATTATTCAAACTAGCGAAGAAAGGTGTAGTCCAGCACCTATTCAGGTTAATTTACAACAGCCACTATCATTACAAAATCATTATACAACTTTAAACACTAATGTAGCTATACTAAGTGGATCTTTTCATCAGGGTGATATTAGATTTAGTGATATGTCACGTGGTAAACAATGCACTGGAATTGCGGCAGTTGCATGTGTAGGATTTTGTATTTTTGACCCCAAATTATGGGCTCGAAGTGATATTGATTATATATTAGCTCGTGGAGATGAGTATTACATGGAATGTATAACATCTAGAATAAATCCTGCGGCAGGTGAAGTAAACACTGAGTACCTCGCAATGACAGATCTCGTTTCGCAAATAAGGTATAACAGGGAAACAGTGAATATAGAAATTCATGAGAGCTCTAATTATAATGGTCATATAGATACAGATAACTCTTCTGAGGGCTTTCCTAACTTAAAAAATGCATTAAGAAGTTTTTTTAATGAACATAAGTATGGTTTACTCACAGTTAATGCTACAACGGTCGCCTTATACTCTAAGCCTGAAAATGAGAGGCATTATTGGTTATTCGATTCTCACGCGCGCGGACCTAAAGGTTTTATAGCTCCAAGACGAGGTTCCGCTTGTTGTATGAGGTTTAATAATATTGAACAGCTTTATGCTCTATTACGACGAAATTTGTATATATCACCTAAAAAAGAAACAGACAGAAATCTTCAAGATAATGTATTTTCATTAACACCTTTACGTATTCTTAGGAATAATGAAACAAATATTCAGGAGAACTTAAATACAGCCATTTATAACTCACCCCAAATAAATTCTTCTGATAGTTTTAATCAAGTGCCACAAAATAGGCAGTCTCTAGATATCGGTAGTCAACAAATGATTTGTACAACAAGTATGTTACAGTGTATAGATGGTACTGTGCCAGAATTAAATAGTATCGTAGATTTAAGTGAGGTTCAAGAAAATAACACGAGATTAGCTGAGATTAAGAGAAAAACTGCACCACCTTTAAATTTAGAGCGAGAACGTAGAATTGAAGAGTTATCATGGTACTTTCTCTACCCTGACGGTAAAAATGGTTTTAGTGAAAGTAGAGAAATACAAATAACTCCATTAGATTATTTTCAATCTCGGATTATGAGCAATGATGAAAGATTTAAAAGGAACGATTATTTATTTTACGCTTTGTCTGTAGTAGAATATTTTCGTGCGAAATCGAGTGTATCGGTATCGTGTAGGATGCGACAAGGACAAGGGCAACAAACACCGCAGGGACTAGTAGATAATATGCATCTTACAATGAGAAACATTAGAGGTTCGGCTTCATATTGGCAAAAGAGTTGTTCGGAATTAATAGCTATGGTAAGATCGCTAGGCCCACCCACTTGGTTTATGACGTTTTCTTGCAATGATTTGAATTGGCCAGATATGATTAAAGCTTTATGTATAGCACATGGCCGTAATATCGATGATACGTCAAATTTATCTTTTTCTGATCGTCTGCAATTGGTACAGAAATATCCCGTAGTTGTTTCTAGGCAATTTTCGTTAAGAGTTAATGCTCTTATGCGATTTTTAAAACGTGATCCAGATTGTTTGGGTGGCAAAATCGAAGATTATTGGTATCGAATAGAGTTTCAAAATCGAGGAAGTCCCCATTTACATATGTTAATTTGGTGTAAAGACATGCCAGATTTTTCTACTCCCGAAGGTTTAAAAATGATCGATAATGTTATATCGTGTTCATTATGCCCTGACGATCCAGAACTTAAAGAACAGGTTGAAACAGTTCAAATACATAAACACACAGCTACTTGTTATAAAAATCGTTCCGATACAAATTCAGAAAATCAAAACGGCGGTTGTCGTTTTGGTTTTCCTAGACCGATGAGTATTAGAACAGAGTGCTTGGGTGCAGATGAAGCTTTAGCTAATAATGGTAGGTTCTGTATTTTAAAACGAACTTCTGACGAATCAATGGTGAATAATTATAATGAAACGTTATTAAAACTTTGGAAAGGCAATATTGATATTCAACCATGTGGCAACGTGACAGCTGTAGCATACTATGTAGCAAAATATGCAAGTAAATGTGAACCACACGACTCCGGAAATGTTATACGAGAAGCCATTTCAAAGGCAAAAAGGCAGGGTGGTAACGTATGGAATCAACTCTTTGCTGTGTCAATGGCAATATTAAATCAACGTCTTGTTAGTGCACCAGAGTGTGTTTTTAGGTTATGCCATTTACCACTTAAAATGTCTTCTAGGAAAGTAGTTTTTGTTAATAGTTGCAAACCAAGCGAGCGTTTTAGATTATTAAGATTTGACAATGATGAAACGTCAATATATAATAACATTTTTGATCGTTATGTTCTTCGGCCAGATCATTTAGAGCGATTAAGTCTTGCGGAATTCGCTGTGCAATTTGAAACGGTTAGTAACCCTCAGTGGAATGAAGAAGATGGTGACATAGAACTAGTAGATCAAGATGATGTAATACCGGCCAAGTATATTAAATTAAGAGATAACACAAGAATGCGGATTAGAAATAAGTCTGCAGTTTTACGAACTCGTTATTATACCATAAACAGCGATAAGGAAGCTTATTATTACAGTTTAATTGTATGTCATGTACCTTTCCGTAATGAAAGCGAACTTTTATTTGAGAATGAAACGACCGAACAGTGTTTTTTACGGAGACAAAGTGACTTACGACCTTTGCAAAATGACGTAAGTGCAGAGCAATTTGCTCACGCAGAACAGGTTATTCAACAAGCCCTGGCTCAAGCAGCCGCATTAAATGCAGCACGTGGTACAAGGGTTGACACTATAGACGTATGCGTAGGTGAACATATAATTAATGATGAGGACAATTATTGCGAGGATATCAGCGATAGGGAACTTATACCAGACGAAATTTTTCATAGACATATCGAGGGTTTGAATGTGCAACAAAAAAATCTATTTAGTAAAATTACTGGAGTCATTGAAAATGATCTCCAAAGGATTGATGAACAGTTATTACTTTTTATCACAGGAGGTGCAGGTAGTGGCAAGTCTTTTATTTTAAAATTGGTGGTTGAACATATTAAGCGTTGTTATGCTCCTACCGTTGATTTACTACAGAAACCACAATTTGTAGAAGTGGGTTCGTTAACTGGAGTAGCGGCCAGACAAATATATGGCAAAACACTGCATTCAATATTTTCTTTGCCAATAGAAAAGGGTAATACGATGCAATATAAAAAAATGACAGGACAAAGATTAGAGAACGAAAGGCGTAAATGGCGTTACATTAATTGGCTTATAATCGATGAAATTTCAATGGTATCATATGAGAATTTACGAATCATTCATATGAGATTACAAGAGTATAAAAATAACAACAAATTTTTCGGTGGAGTTAACGTTTTACTTTTAGGTGATATATTGCAACTGCCACCAGTGAAAGGACATTGGTGTTTTATACAGCCCCCATGGTTTTCCGGTGAAATAAATTTATGGCAACAATTTTCTTTTTGCGAGCTAACTATAAACATGCGTCAGCGTAATGATAATGAATTTATAGATATATTAAACAGTTTACGTGTAGGAGAATTAACAACATCACATTTACAAATACTGTGTGAACGAAGACACATACCTTTAACCGGCGATTTTGCTGATGGAGCAGCCGTACGTATTTTCCCTACATTAAAGCAAGTTGACGAATATAACGAAAAGATGACCTTTGAAAATGCAAAACATCAAAGAGTTTATATAATAAATGCGGTTGATGAATCTCGTGAAATAGCAACATACGGAAAAACTCCACCAGATAATGTGATTCCAAAAGATATAAACAATTGCGGAGGTTTTCTGCACTCAATAAAATTAAGTATAAATTCTCGTGTAATGTTAAGACGTAATATATCAGTATCTGATGGACTTGTAAATGGTGCAATGGGTATTATAAAGTTATTTAAATGGCCAGCTCTGCGCAGGGATCAATTAGAAGAAGGTGAATTACCAGATTCCGTTCTTATAAAATTTGACGATCCCACAATAGGATGTAGGTTAAAAGATGATGAAGGTTTAGTCGCGATATCATTACAGTCCACGACATTTCAAGGTACTAGAGGATATGGTGATATTGAACGTAGAATGCTTCCATTAATTTTAAGTTGGGCTGTTACGGTGCATAAACTTCAAGGTACAACGCTAGAAAAAGCAGTTATAGATTTAGGAAAGAAAAACTTTGCAAAAGGACAGATATATGTATCTTTAAGTCGTGTGAAAACTTTGGAAGGAATTGTTTTGTTGGATTTGGATAGTAATAAGTTATTAAATAAACCACATGATGATCGAGCACTAGCTGAAATGATTAGGTTGCGTAATCTTCAATAGTTGTCAAAAAGATAAAGGAAGTATAATATTAGTGTACATGACTGTGTTACATGCATATATATATATATTGTTTAATACAATAAGTACAACAATATTCTTTATAGAAGGTAAGGGGTCGCTGTAAGGGGTGGTTGGAGGCGACTTTTAGGTATTATATATCAAATATATGTTTTATATAATAAGATTGCAATCTTCCTTACGAATAATTAATGCATTTTATATGTATATTTTTAATGGTAAAGTAGTAAAGTTATTGCATTATTGCAATGGTAAGGTTATGATAATGGTAATTAAATATATGACTGTATTTAATATCGTAGAAGGGCGAGTCAGTTTTTTTAGTGGGTAGTGGCCTTTGTTTTAGTGTTGCCGAGCCCCACATAACCCCCGCATTGCACACGCCCGCGGGGGTATGCGTAAAGCCACTCCAAGCAGGAGGATTGCGGGCTAACGCCGAATCCTTCTCCCGAGCAGTGGGCGGCGCCTGCTTTAGAGTGCCCGCTGCGCTTGGAGGCATTTTTTCTGACATGACAAAAAAAAAAAAACTCAATATCATCATTTCTAAAACTATTAGTCTAGTTATAATAAATCCTAAAATCATCTAATTCATCTATAAGGATTCATAATAAATCATAGATTCTACCTTATTGATTTTATTATCATATATGACCCTTTTAATGTTTATACAATGATATATAAGTCATCGATATAAACTGATATTACATCGAGCTATATAGATCTAAACTGGACGCGTAAACAAAAACGTATGACATGTTTTTCTCTGTTGACAAGTTTTGCTCCATAACATCAAATATATGGCTTAGATTTTCATAAAATTCCGTCAAAAGCTTGACAATATGACTGTTTATAAAATGAATTTATTATAATTAGTAAATATTTAATATAACATGGACCTTTCTATCGCTAAAGCGAACTAATTGAAGATTTTTCAATTTTTTATTTTATAACCTCAATATCTCTAAAACTATAAATCAAATTATTTTGATTCTTATTTTATCTTGTTGCAAATTTAATACTAAATCGAATAACATCTAATTCATCGATAAAGATTCATAAATCATAGAGTTATAAGCAAATAAGCACGACATGGCCGCGCGGAATTCAGCGATTTCTCGTCCGATTGTGAAACTATTCTTTGAATTTCCTGAAAACTTGAGTGGCTCTTCTAAACCGTATAGTTGGTTATCATACCATCAAAACAAAACTAACTTGAACGCTCTGACTTTACGCCTACCTTATACACTAAAAACTAATTTAATTAATTTAATTTAATATTTTCAAATTAATGAAAATAAGAAAACGCAAAACTGAATGGTACCTTATACACTAAAAACTAATTTAATTAATTTAATTTAATATTTTCAAATTAATGAAAATAAGAAAACGCAAAACTGAATCGTTTAATACTAAAAATTTAAGTAATATCGTTCATATAAATTAAGTTTTCATGGTGTTTTATAGTAAGCAAGTGAACGCACATTGTGATTTCCCGTGGGAACTCAGTTACTATATTCTCTCTATCTCTAGAAGTATTTCTTCTACCTTATTGATTTTACTATCATATATGACCCTTTTAATGTTTTATAAAATGGTATATAAGTCATCGATATAAACTGATATTACATCGAGCTATAGAGATCTAAACTGGACGCGTAAACAATAACGTATGACATGTTTTTCTCTGTTGACAAGTTTTGCTCCATAACATCAAATATATGGCTTAGATTTTCATAAAATTCCGTCAAAAGCTTGACAATATGAGTTTTAATTAAATTAATTTATTATAATTAGTATATATTTAATATAACATGGACATCTCTATTGCTAAAGCGAACTAATTGAAGATTTTTCCATTTTTTATTTTATAACCTCAATATCTCTAAAACTATAAATCAAATTATTTTGATTCTTATTCTCTCTTGTTGCAAATTTAATACTAAATCGAATAACATCTAATTCATCGATAAGGATTCATAAATCATAGAGTTATAAGCAAATAAGCACGATATGGTCGCGCGGAATTCAGCGATTTCTCGTCCGATTGTGAAACTATTCTTTCAATATGCTGAAAACTATTGATCGTAAAAATTCTAAAAAAAAATGGGACCACTTCGACGAGTTACCCTATCGTTTGACACCTCACTAATCCAAATCGGTCTACAAATGGCGACGTACGAGCGGAACATCGCCAAAAAAAAAAAATACACGTCGAATTGATAACCTCCTTTTTGGTTTTTTTGAAGGTCGGTTAAAAATAAAGTCGTTCTTACTTTATCCATAGAGCTGCGTCCACTCGTAGGGCGAGAATCGATTCGCTTAATCGTATTACTCGAACACTTTTGTTCCACTTGCAATTTACTCACTAAACCTGAAAAGTTACAGAAAGAATTTTTTTTATTAGAAAGTTATAAAACTCCTTAACCGCTAGGCAGACACATGGTTGCGTCCGTTTCACTAACATTTTCTTTAACAAGCGATTGTTGGCGATTACGTCTTTTCGTAGTAGTGTTTCTAATCACCACCGGGGATGAATATTTCTACGTAAGATAATATTGCGTATTCCATACGAAAACATTCTCTTTTCCGTGTAATTAAATGGTAATCTATACAGGTAAATAAAACTAGAGTGTTTATGTGCAATATTAAAATAATCGCTTTTTACTAAATGAATATGGACACGGTATATATACCAAAATAACATGTTTACAATTTTTGTCTGTCTGTCTGTTTGTTCTGGCTAATCTCTGAAACGGCCGGACTGGTTTTGACGGAACTTTCACTGGCAGACAGCTGATTTAATAAGGAGTAACTTAGGCTACTTTTATTTTAGAAATTAATATAAATAAACAAAAAAACTTCAGCGCAGACGAAGTACATAATACATATATATTATAATTTTGCTGTTCGCTATTTTACTCTGTCTATAGGCTATATAACATCACGTTACGACAAAATTAACGCTGGTGAAACCGCGGGGCACAGCTAGTAAGTACTATAAATCAAATGATAACCTCTAAGTGTGAGTACAGTCTGTTCCAAATCGTTAACCCGTTGTGAACTGGTTGGTCCGCTCTCTAAGGTGCTAACTCGAAGCGTTAGTTGCATATTCTCTTCTTTAAGCATTTCGCAATAGCTGTAATTAATACACAACGAATTAATATTTATATTTATGTATATTTATTTTTAGAAAAGCAAAATATCAAGCAAATTTGTTCATTATTTTGAATGAACAATAAATTAATAATTTAAGTTAATAAATAACATAAAAAATTGTCATTGTTCGCCCACGTCATTGTTTTAATACAATGACAAATGCCAACGGAAAATTTTATTTAACGAACTTTTCTTTCTTTAATTTATACTACGCTTAAAATCTTGTATTACGCCTAAGACCGAAAACTTATAATATTATACGAAGAAAAAAGTCCTTTCAATTAATAAGACGACAAAATATTAACAGCCTGCAAATCACTATTTAAGTTTGAAAATATTAAGGAAAACTCAAAACGATTATATTACTTGACCGCTTCCTTGGTCTAGTGGTAAGCACGTAAGCGTTACAACCGGGATGTTCTGTGTTTGATTCCCGGTGGAGATAAAAAAGAACTCGGTCTGGCAGGGCATAGAAACCTATTTGTCACGATAAAAATCGATCAGTGAAACAGATGTTAAATGCATCTGCCCTATACCCCACTAAGGGACTTAAAAAAAATTTGTGTGTGCTTAAGACCACACGACAAGTGAAAACTTCAATAAGGCGAAATTAATAATATGAAATAAAAGTGTTTTGCGTTCTATATTGATCTTTCTCTCTCGCTCTGCTGATTGTTCCTCTCATGCTTAGTCGACTCGAGTCGACTTCACCCGAATGAGCGTTACATAGCCGAGCACAAAAAGTGCTAAACGCGTCTAAAGAAGTTTTCACTTCAAAAAAAATTATATTACTTAAATAAGTTATAGAATTTTTTGATAGTCCTCACCGGTGATGAATAATTAAGATATTATTGTGATTTTATATCCGCCACACCAATTAAGGCGTGGTGGTATCGTGGGATATTAGATTTTTATGAACAACAATAAAATTATTTACCTTTTCCAATACTCAAGTTCGGGTTGATTATCATGACTTGCTTTAAGTGGACTTTTGATTTGCGCCTCTAGTAAGGCAGACTCTAGTTTCAGCACTTGTCCTTTGAGAGATGCTATTTCGGCTAATGACTTTTCATATTCAGACACCAGTGGTTCATTTCCCTGAAAAAATTTGAAAGTATATATTTTAAACACGTGTGTACGAAAAGGGAGACTATATTTTATAAATAGAGGTACATACAATTACAACTTTCCAATAAAGTTGCACTTTTTAAAATTACGTGTATATGAAGTTACTGGATTTTTCTGTTTTATTAGACTGGATTTTTTTGGAGAATATTTGAAATGATTTACACTTTACACTATCAGTATTTGTTTCTAATTCACTGATCTTTTTTAAATGTACAGTGAGCAAAAATGGGCAATTTTATGTAAAATGCCCATTATCTGCCTCCATTTTCCCACCGCGGAAGAAAAATATAGGACATTTAGCTGTGCCCTAAACAATAAAATTTCTCACCTTTTCAGCAAATTCTAATGCCACAATGCGTCTTTGCTGAGCTTCTATTCGTTCAAGTAAAGCTTTACTAGACAAGGGAGAATCGATGTACTCTCGTCTTACTGACTTCTCTGATGGCTCAGCGTCATATTTTTCTATAGCTAGACTTTTGATATCTAAAAAATAAACGATTAATGGTTATAACTCTATGCCAACTGTATAAACTATACAAATTATCATATCATAAGATATAAGACGACGAATGTGATGGACAGAACTAGAACAAATTTATGTTTCATCCCATTAATAAGCACTAATTTTAAGTTTGGATAAAATAAAATAATAGTTATATAGTCGGAAATAAAGAGACAAATAGTTACGCTTTTCAGTTCGATTTTTAAGAACCGTATAAAATTAAGACCGTAATTCCAAAACATGAGTTAAACTTATATCCGGCTACTTATATAAAACTAATATATTCCTAGTCCTAGATTCGAATCCCGGTAGGTGCATTTATTCGTGTGATGAAATCGAATTTGTGTCCGAGTCTTGCTTGTATATAAACTTATATATATTATGTATTATTTATTGTGGTACCCTCGTTGTTTCTGATCACCATAAAACAAGTGCTTACTTTGGGATCAGAGCAATGTATGTGAGTTGTCTCAAATATTATTATTATATCCATCTGTTACTCACTTTTGCTCTCAGAAATTCTTGATAGGAGAACTCGTTTCTCCTTTTCCAATCTCTGGATGGCTGATCTTGCCAGATTCAAACTAGATTCAATTTTTATTACTTCTTGACATTTTTCTTCATACCTCGCCTGCCAACGCTCTGAGGACTGCTGTGCCCTAAAAATTAATTATTTTATAAAGCTAACTAGTGTATATTAATGCTATAACAGTGCATTTTAAACAAATTGTATTGTTAATAATAATAATCTAAATAAATAATTATTATTATGAATATTAATGGTCTAAGTCTCTAAGATATGCAAGATTGTAATATTAATAAATTTTATGTGTAAAAATAATATGAAATGCGGATTGATACATTTTATTTATCAATTAACAGCAAGGAATTACTTTGAATTTTAAAAGGCAAAAAACGAAATAGTGCCGTGTTATGTGTTATGTAATATTTTGATAATTTCGTATTAAAATAGCAATCAATTTAATAAGCAAATCCAAATTAAGCGCAAGAATATTTTAAATTAATAACGTATTTGAAACGTTTAATAAGGGGCAGGATTAAATAAACCCACCTTTTCCATTTATCCCATAAAGCGACAGAGGAATGCGCGTCTCTCCTTGCGCTGGTCAGTTGAGCCTGCAATGATGCGATTTTGTTCTGAAGGGCGACCGATTCTACTGACGATACTTTATTTCCTGACGTACTACTGTAAATCATAAATTTAGAATCCTATAGAAAAATTCGGCTTATACCGAAGTATTAAAAAATAATTACCGGTTACGGTGTTGGTGTTTCCTTTAATAAATTACTTTTGCATAGTTTGAATATGCCAACGAGTAAGTATTTTTTTTTGCACACTTTATTGCACTGGAGTGTAACGGGCGGCCTTATCGCTAATCAGCGATCTCTTCCAGGCAACCCACAATTTTTTTTGTTGGTTTCAACCACTCCTCCGTACCACTTATGACACCCCGTCCGGCAAGTAGCAGCCTTACCAGAGACCGAATACAAATACAAATTAAATTATAAATTGTATTCGGGACCAGGGATCTAACCCGGTACCTCAGGCTTCGCGGTACGCTTATAAGGCCGCTTAGCCATGAGGCCTCTGTATTTCTTCCCTTCTGTATTTATTATCAATGGCCATAACTTGGTACTGATAGGATTTTAAATTAAGACTCCTAGAATATATTCAAAAACCTAATTTTGAACCTAGATTATTTTATGTTTGACATACTTTTTAGTCTATTTATAAATTGTTATAAAACGAAGACCGTCTCCTGGGTCTAGTGTAAACGCATAAGCGTCACAATCTTGTCTTGGGTTCGATTCCCGGTGGAGATAAATAAAAAAAACTCCGTCTGGCAGGGCTTAGAAGGCTGATCATCTTGCCCCTAAATGAAAAATCGATTAGTGAAACAGATGTGAAATGCATCTGCCCCATACCCCACTAGGGGACACGGGACTTCACACACATAGAACGAATAATGACAAGGGAATTTTAAGGCAATTTAAGAAACGTCCCGTTATGTATATAGAGATAACTCATAAATGGACCAATACAACTCGTAAATTAAAACGTTAATAAGAAATGACATACATTCTAAATACTTGATTCTTGAGATTCTGTGCGTCCAGCCGCGCTCGTCTCTCTCGTCCAGCGAGAGCTTTTATTTGTTTCCGCAATATCGCATTTTGTTTGCTTATCTGTTGCTTTTCGCTTCGCAGCCTCTCTATCAATGGTTCTTGCCTGGAAAAAAGGATTTTCGTAAATTTGTGGTTCTGAGATTAATGGCAGTTAACAAATAACAACAAAAAGATAAAAAAATTGTCCAACATTTTTTGTACATTTGCAAAGCAAAAATTATTATATAATAGCTATTATTATAAAATTAAACGCAAAACAGATTATGTATTTTACTAAAACCAACTTTGACAGGTATGTTGGCCTTTGTCAAAATGTGTGACAATCATTGCCGCGAACAACCATGGATATCAAAAAAATCCTTAGTATTAGAACCGGTATGTTACTAGTATTTACCAAATAGCCGTGGAACTGCTAGGAAACTTTCTCAAATCATCTTGTAGATCATTCAGGTCGCCCGCGGAACCAAACTTGAGTTCCAGCCTGTCCGAGTCCTGGTGTGACATCGCGTCGCTGACTTCTTCAACTTCTACTATGGCGGAGAGATCGAAACTCGGATCATTTATCGAAATCATAGTTTGCATGTTCATTATTTGAGTCTGAAATTACAAGACTTATATTATTTATACTTGCATTGTTATGCCTCAAATTTTAACAAATTTTACTAATATTTGTTACGCTTACATGCTTAACATACACTAGAACTTTCTTACTATGTAATTTTTTATCCAGGTTCGTAGTGAAGCCCAAAAGAGTAAAAAATGGGGAATTAAAATTACTAGTTACCCCAAAAAAACGAAGCATTGAAATTACCTTAAGATTATTAATAACGGACCGTAGATGTTCGATATGTGCATCCTTTTCAGCTAATTGTTTCAAATGTAACGCTTTCTGTTCTGACAACTTGGTCCTTAACTCTGCGTGGTCACGTTGCGTTTCATTCAATTGAACCAGCCAATGTTCGTTTTCTGCTTTGTATGATTCTACCTGAAAATTGAAACTCATTGAAATTATACTTACATAGTAAGAGTTTTGGACCATTCTCTTCACAGGGTCATAAACATTTTACCTTGGATATCGAATTGAATTGATGAAACGAAAAAGAAATTAAGAATTCATGAGTAAATATTGTGAAGGTGATTTTATTTTGAAATGAGTACAAAAAACACTTACTTCTTGGTTATGTCGTTCCTTTAACTGGTCGCTTAACTGTTCCATTTTTGTAAGTCTTTCCGACGCTAATTTTTTCCAACGCTCCAATTCACAATTACACGTTTTTCTGGCACACAATTCATATTTAATAAAATAATAATTCTTATTTAAGAGATAAGTGGTAGTTAATTTACAAAAAGTGAAGTCCCGTGTCCCCTAGTGGGGTATGGGGCAGATGCATTTCACATCTGTTTCACTGATCGATTTTTTCTTTAAGGGCAAGTAGGTGATCAGCCTTCTATGCCCTGCCAGACCGAGTTTTTTTTTTATCTCCGCCGGAAATTGAACCCAGGACCTCTCGGTTGTAACGCTTACTACGCGCTTACCATTAGACCAAGGAGGCGGTCCCAGTTAATTTACAGATTAAGTGTAAAGTAATGTCAGATGAGAAAGAATAAACAGATACCATTCAATTCGGTTCATCGCAAAGAAGTACGAAGAAAAACACAATCGAATTTTTTAACTTAGTGGTTTTAAGCCATAATCATTATTATTTAATACTTAATCGGTAACTTTGCACTTTTGAGCTCCATCAATTTAGTTTTAAAATAAAATTTCACAAAAACTAACAGTTCCGATTCGCACGTCTCCAGGTCAGTGTTTAGTTTGAAACACTTGTCTTCCAATTCAATAACTTTTGTATATAATTTCTCTGGTGTTTTAACTTTTTCGTCAATGGCGATGTTGTTTCCTTTCCCACTGAAAACGCTATTAATACAGATTACATCAAAAGAGATAAGATTGTCTCAATGAATGTATCATCGATCTTATCTCTTTTGATCGATCAGTAAGAAGCAGTTTTTACCAGCAGCCATTTGGATTTTGCAAGCGAAACTAGCTTTACATATAGTTTAGCATCATTTTAGTTAAAAAATTATACTTTCATTTAACCTTAATTTTTGTTTGCATACGGAATTTTCACAATTTTACAAATGTGACATTCTTGTCCATTTTCAGCATTTTGGGAAATTTTATATGGATGAAAGTCTATTTTAACCTGATAGTACGTATTTTGCAATTTTTTTAAAGTCCGTATTTGGACATCAAGCTAAATGCTCAAACAGAATTTTGATGCAGTTAAATAAAGTCCAATTTATCGAATCGATATATCAAATTAGTTTTGACTGATGTTTTAATTATTATTCAGCGCGAATTTTGTAATTTTTTTTAAATCAACATACTTATCTAGTTCTGCCTGCAAGTTAGAAATTTTGGTCTGAAATTCATGTACAGATTTTGCAAATTCATCTCTCTCGTTCTGTAACAATTTCTTATATTCCTCAATTATAGAATTTTTGTCATTTTCAACCTTTCTCATCGTCAGCAACAGGGATTTATTTTCTTCAGTGCTTAGGTTTTTCGACTGTATTCGGGTGGATTCATTGGTTTTTAAAGCACTCAATTGCATTTTTAAGCTTTCCGCTGTGGTTTGAAGAGTATTGTATAACATATCTTTATGTTTATAAGATTCTTGTAACTTCTTGATTTTTCTTTCTAATTCCACATGGTCTTTATTTAATTCATCTTTATTAATTTTTAATTCGCTTATCTCTTGAGTTTGTTTTTTATTTGTCAGTAAAACGTCGTTGAGCCGTTGATCTTGTTTTTTCTTATCATTTTTTAAAGTAGCTATTTGTTTTTTCAGATCTGCGATAGATTGATCGTCAGCTTGTATTCCCCTGTTTTCTGTGTTTGATATAGTTTGTGTATAAACAGGTTTTGTTTCAACTAAATTTTCTTCTCTGATCTGTTGTTCTTCTCTAATCTGTGGTTCAGGTTCTTTGTCGCTTTTAGGAGATAGTGTATAGGTTTCGTTCTCTGAACATAGAAAAAAACTATTTTAGATTTGAATTTTTTGAAAATTATTGTACATTTTTTACCGAAAGCATTTGATTTGTAGTTTAAATTTTATATAGAGTAACCTTAGTGAAACTAGGCGCAGCTATAACGTACTTAAACGCTGTTTTTGTAATGTGTTTTACTCGATTTGCTTATACCGTTGAATCGATTTTGATTTGGAACTATATTTTTTTTACTATCATACTTTAATTTGCCTAATATAAATTTGAGTCAATCAGTTAAGTCAATCGTAAAATAAAACTAAAAATGAGCAGATTTACTATAAGTTACTACATACCTTTACTATTTGAGTCAGTATCAGATTGCATATCTTCCAACGCTACAGAACCCTCATTGCTACATAGAATGTTTATAGTTTTATCGAACGCTTTAGGTTTGAATCCCTGATTTATTAACAGTAATGTTTGTTCCAATTTTTTGTACCGTTGAAGTAAAAAGTTATGAGATTGCTCAAGTGCGGCCATCTTGTTATTACTGTGATCTAATTCCATCGTTCTTGTTTTTTCCTGTTCAGTAAGATTTTGAATAAATATACAATGTACGTCAAGCTATGCAATTTTTTATACTATATATTTTATCCTAATAACTTAGGCCTCATGGCTAAGCGGTCTTGTAAGCCTACCGCGAAGCCTGAGGTATCGGGTTCGATTCCCGGTCCCGAATACAATTTATAATTTAATTTGTATTTGTATTCGGTCTCTGATAAGGCTGAAATTCAACCAAACCAATAAAAAATTATGGCTTGTCTGGAAGAGATCGCTGATTAGCGATAAGGCCGTCCGTTGCACTCCATTACAATAAAGTGTGTAAAAAAAACTAACTAATCTACTGAACAGGTACAAAAAAGTTTTTCAAACAATATACAGTAACTAAAGGAACCGTTTTAAAAATTAATATATTTATCTGAGATACATACCAACATTAGGCATTTAATTTTATGAGGGCAAGCTTCTTGATCACATTTTGACAGATTTAAGATTTGATCAAAAACTGCATGTTTCGTCATCAGGCTGTTCCGTATATCTTCAATGTCATTCAATTTTGCATCAGTTTCAATATTTTTTTGATAGATTTCTTCGGCGCTCTTCAAATAATTTTCTATCGAAATGCTTGGTATAACACCTTGATACTGATTTCTTAGAACTTCGATTATTTCAAACATGTTCCTATAATCAAAAATATAGGTTTTATATTTTTTTTCAAATGGTGGGAATAGGAGGCTGATATATACTTACGACCTATTCTCAAACCTATCAAATGTAACACAATAATTTCATAAAAATCGGCCACGGCCACAATACGGCTCCTCGTTTCGAAGGAGTAAGAACACCGTGACAAGAGATTTTATATCTAAACTAATATTATAAAGAGTAAAAATTTGTATTTTTGTGTGTATGTTTGTAATGAATAAACTCAAAAACTACTGTGCCGATTTCAAAAATTCTTTCACCATTGGAAAGCTACATTCACCCTGAGTTATATTTTATATTATATTTATTGCTAGAAAAGATAAGGGATCCTTACTAAAACTTAAGGTGTAAAAAAAGTGCCCTAAAACTTCGTTGCATGCGCTACGGAAACTATTGATGATAGAACAAAAGTACACTGTAAAAAAAATCTTATGTCCACCCGTGCGAAGCCTGGACGGGTCGCTAGTATTATTATAATTTAATATATTTCACGTGTACACTTAGAAAGGTATACGTATAGATAATTCGAGAGGATCCGTTGTGAATGGAATGTGATCTCTGTATTCGTGGAGAAAAATCTTTATGTATAAACCTATCATCGGCTATGTATACAATCATCTCCGCAGCTAAGTTGTTCATATAAAAAGTGAATTCCCGTAATTCCTAGGGGGGCACGGGGCAGACACATCTGCATCTGTATCAGGATCATGCCTTTCCCTTTATTTTCCTCGGGAATTGAAATTAGGACATTACGCGCAACATGCATTGAGTGTCAGCTATATGAACAACTCGATACTGTGGCTTAGTGGTTAACGCGTTTGCATGATGCGCCGGAGGTCCTGGGTTCAGATCCCGGGAAAACAAATGAATATTTCGGTTAGGTAGGCATAGAAGGCTGACTTGCCTGTAAATAAAATTATATACTCTACTAAAGGTTACAAACAAGACTTAATAAATTCCATTTCCTTAAAGCAGAATTTATTTTTACCTGAATTTAACATTGTTGCGAGTGACATAAATATCAAATTTCTTTTGCTGTTTGTATAACATTTCTTCTGCGTCAAACCTCAACTGTTTTTCTTTGTTTAACGATAACTTTAGACTTTCCACTTTTTGCGAATTTTCTGTCGCTTGTAAATGGCTTATTAATAATTCGCTGCTCAATCTGAAATTAAAAAGTTATCAATATTTCTAATCTTTGTTTATAGCCGC
Source organism: Aporia crataegi (assembly GCA_912999735.1). NCBI lineage: Eukaryota > Metazoa > Arthropoda > Insecta > Lepidoptera > Pieridae > Aporia > Aporia crataegi. Next base: position 4,962,009 of record OU538742.1, read on the forward strand.
TAAATAATCAACAGTAACTTTTTGAGTAGAAAATAAAATATTTATTTAAAAATTTCATTCGAAACTAGGGCAGTTCAAAATTTTACCATATTTCAGACTTTTTTCATACCTCGACACTACAGCCTTTTGACCCGTAGATTGTAAATCCAGTATTTGATGTCTGAGCAAATCAATTTCTACATCTGCAGTTAGTTCTTTATGAGATAAAGCTTGAAACTGCAAAACAAATAAAGACTTGACTGTTTTAAACTATGTCAGTTTACATTTAACAGTAACCCCATACTCAAAAACATACAACCTACTTAACTTGAAACAATGTCTCAAACGTCTTGTCACTTTCTTGCTGGCGTACAATTGTTGATGTTAAAATGAGATAAAACACTGAGCATAAATCTTAATTGAATACGTTTATAAGGAGTTAGGTTCATATGTAACATATACTTTGTTTATATTTCGTAAACTGTTAATACCTTAGGTATATAATAAACATTGTATTTACACACAAAAGTTATCCGGTCAAGCAAGTATACAGAGGGGGGATAGTTGAGATTTATCCCCCCCTCCCCCCGAAATCTGAGTAAATGAAAACGTTTTTAGCCGTCTGTTTATTTACTTGCTTGCGTATTCTTTCATAAATAGGTAAAATAAAAATATAGATAGTAGGTACTTCTTTAAGTTAAAATTAAAGTACGTGATTAAGTAAAGCGATTTTTACACAGTTCACATGGTTGTTTCAATGTTTGTCTCCCCCTCCCCCTCCCCCCCGAACCAAAAGTCTGGATACGTGCCTGTATCCGGTCAATGTAACGACGAGCATACCTGTGTGGTAACACGCTCCAAGTCTGAATTAAGATGGTGACAGTGTTCTTTGAGAGCCATGTTTTCGTCTGCTAAAGTTTTCATATTATCCTTCATAAATTCTATTTCTTCACTCGTCGATGTGGAAGATAATTTATTTCTGAAACATGCAATATACAATACAAACAAAATTTAATTATATACAATATTATATAAAACTTACTAATTTTAGATGTAACATCACTCCCGTTGATGTCCTTAATAGATAATCTTATAACATTGTGGGTAAAATTACGTACTTTAATAATAATAATTGGGACAACTCACATCCATTTTTCTGATCCCAAAATAGGTAGCTGAAGCACTTGTGTTATGGTAATAAGAAACAACGAGGGTACCACAATAAATACATATGTAAGTTTATAAACAACCAACTCGGAAAGAAACTTTCGTGCTCATCACACAAATAAATTAAATGCACCTACTAAAATTCGAACCCGGAACCTTTTGATGCAGAAGGCAGGAGCACTTCGGTCGTTTATACACTCAATGTCTTTATGCTGTTAGTAAAACGCGATATCTCAACGGAACATTAGATTTGTTACTTTTCAATCAAAACTATGTTATTTAAACATTCGTGTCAAAAATTTAGTTTATAGTCAAAGTCAAAGTCAAAATATCTTTATTCATTGAAATCACATTTGATCATTTTGAATCGTCATTTTTTTTATATGATGTAGTTTACAGAAAAAAAAATTAATTAAATTATGAACTACTATTATGTTATTTATTATTTAATAGCATTGAAATACATACATGAATTCATTTTGTGCCTTTACAAGAACCTCTATAGTCGACTTCAGCTGTTGTATTTCCTTTGTCTTGCCGTCCAATTCACTTGATAAAAAGACCACCTGTTTTTGAGTAATTGAATTTTCAAACTCAATCAAACGGTTACTTGAATTTTGTGATGGACCTTAAAGTACAAAAAAATTGGTTAAAAAACATTAAACTCTTACTAAGTTCTAAATAAAAACAAGAAAATATTCAATACTTCAAACAAAAAAAAGCAATTTAAGTTCTGTTTCAGTTTATTTGTTCCGAATAATTTCATAATAAATTTCCGGATAAAACACAAGATTAAAAGTTCTATGCAAAACAAAAAAAATCAAAAAAATCAACTCAATAAATTTAAAATTATATTATTTTGGCACTATCTTACCATCTTCGAAGTGATCTTGAAACGATTTGATTATATCCGCTTTGTTTTTATTAAGTTCTGTCAAAAGATCTACATTTTGCAAATGACGACATGCATTATTTTCTAGTAAACTTCGATATTTCAAATTACAATCATTTAAAATACTATTTTGCCGCCAAAACAGATCATTTGGTAATGAATTCCGTAATTTATCCGTTAGATTTATTACAATCGCCATTAAATTTTGCACTTTCCTCTCATACTCCAGAATTGTCGATAGCAATTCTTTTTTGCTCTCTAAGCATTCATTTCGTAAATTTTCATTCAATGATCGTATATATTTATAGTTTTCTTGTAAGAAATTACATTTTAAATTGATAGCCAAGTTATTTGAGTCCTCAACGAGACCGGGTGATGGTTCGCTTATATCTTCATCTCCTATTTGCGCTTTCAGTTTTTCGATTTCCATCTTATAAATTTCTTCTTGTTTAACCCAGTTATTTTTGTCGTCACTTACATTTATAGCTAGATCTGTTAATTTATCGTATAATGCCTTGAATTTATTTTGGAAATAAACTAAACAATATTTGATTTGATTTTCATATATTGTATCTCCTTTTGCGATTATATTTTGTAATTGGTAGGAATCTGATAAATTTAAATTCTGGTATTCTGAATCTGACATCCAAGGACCAAATTCACCGTCACTAACATTGAGAGAATTATATTTTTCAACCTCAACACTGGACTTAAGTTCCTTTAGTTCTTTTTCTAATTCTATAGCTTTTTCACTTGCTCTTGACAGTTGATGCATTACTTCGAAAGTTTCTTTTCTGAAAATAGGTCATTTTTTTAAAAATACAACTTCTAAGCGTCACAAATACATCTCTTACAGTACTTACGAATCGATTGTGTTAAAATTTGAAAGGTGAAAAAAGATAATATTACCTCGATTCATGCAATGCGGTCAGAAGTGCGTCTCTACCACCTAAAGCAGTCCTTAATTCTAAAACAGTTTTCATGTGTGGTGCAAACCAGCCGGATGCTTTTCTAGCCTCCATTGTCTGCAACACTGAGTCCAGACTTGGGCATTCTAATGTTAGGACACCGGAGGTTGTTGTACCTGAATGAAATAATGAATGAATAGCCCTATAACGCTGACCATAATGCAAAAACCGTCCCACCCTTAGCCCCATCCACACTTTACTGTCGGGACTTCTAATTAGTTAATATAGGGAACTTAAATAACGTAACGTTTATTACGTTTTTAATCGTCTTTAAAAAAGAAGGAGGTTCTCAATTCGACGCGTTTTCTTTTTTTATGTTTGTTACCTCAGAAATTTCGACGGGGTTAACCGATTTTGATTATTCTTTTTTTATTTGAAAGCTGGTGCTTCCCGTGTGGTCCCATTTAAGCTTCATCAAAATCAGTTCAGTAGTTTAAGAGTTACAATTAGAAGTCTTTTTTTGTTAAAATTTTAACACAATATTATAATACTTTCAAACTGAAGCTATTTAACTAAACATTTATTCCAAAAAACATTCCAATTACATTCCTTAGTTTGTAAATATGTGTACATACTGTTATCCTTTAAACAGTCCAATATTTCCGAAAGACTGGACCGTAGACCTTCATTTTCTTCAAGAATTCTTTGATAATCAGTGGACTGTTGAGGGGTAGTCGAAATATTGGTATCAGGTTTTTCTCTAAAAAAAATTTCTATATAAGCTTAGCTTTTAATATCTAAAGTCATGACTCATTGTAATATTGTTATAAAAATAAAGACTCATAATTATTTCAAGTTATATTTAAGACTTCTTTGTTTTTGTTGATGAAGAAAATTCAATTTTTATTTACAGACTGCATTAAAATTTCAAACTTTGAATGTGTGTGCTTGCTGTGAACCGCTTTAAGTTGCACTGAAGCAAAATAAAGTCTGTACCAAGTGCGAGTTTGTATTTATGACTATAATTACATTGATCAACAAAATTGATGGCTAATTTCTCAATACCTTCAGGCATTAGCGCTCGATATTGAACACGGGAACAGAAGATGAAACAACTATGAAATGTCCTATGACAGTTTATGTTGCCATAATTATGAGTAACTGCGAACTTACCTATTCGGAATTATAGGTGATAAATCTTCCATTTTATTATCATTATCACTTAAAATTATATCTATCTTTTCCTTGGGATAGTCTATATTCTTAAAAAAATTAATAAATTTTGATATTTTTTTATCTTTTATACGGTTTTCGACTTCCATTGTTAGAAGTTTGTTTTCTTGTTCACTTAATTTCTGATTCAGATTTTCTAATTCTTGTTTTGTGTCATAATATTCCTTTAAAAACCCAGTTGTATTAACTTTTTCATCGACAGAGATATTTAGGTGTTGCCTGAAATTTTATAATAATTTCTAAGAAGTATATATTTCGTTACAGGACTGATGCTTAATTTTTGTTTTATTTTAAATTTTCTTACCTCATAGTTGCGTTTTCTATTTGGAGATCATTTAGAAGTTCATTGAGATTATTAATTTCTTCAACTAGTGATTTAATACCTTCATCTTTTACTTTCATTTGCTGTTTCTTATTTTTTAACCCATTTAACAAAGATCTAATTCCATCATCTGTTTGCAATAGTTGTAAATGTGCTGCTATTTCTGTAAGCTAAAATGTAAATTGTATAACAATAACACTGTAATAATTAAAATTGATACGATCTGTAATAAATAGTGGATAGGTTTGTATCCTAAATTATTAAATATTATTATGTTAAAGAAAAAAAAATTTTAAATAACTCACCTCCTTTTCTCTCAAAGCCACCATCTCTTCTGCTCCATGCAATGCACAATTCAATTTCATTATTTGTTTTTGTAAAGATTTAACAATATTTTTTTCATTTGATTTTTCATTATCTGCTTTTGATTCATGTTCAGAACGTCTAGGTGTTTGAATATCCTTTCTTAGGTTAATATTTTCTTTTTTTAATAAACTAATTATTTCTGCTGACTCTAGCATTTGTCTTGAAGCCTCCTCTAATTTATCATGTAATTCTTTAATTTTTATCTCATGATGCTTATGCTACAAGTGAAAACTGTTTGTACTATTTTGACAAATATAATTGAAAACTGAGAATATTTTTGAGATAGTTAAATATAACTTAATATCATACTTGGTTTGATGAAAAATTATTCCTTAGTATAGCAATCTCTTTCTCTTGGTTGTAATTTTTTGTAGATAGTAATTTTATTTCATTCTTCTGTTCTTTAATTGTATCCTGAAATAGCAAACACCTAAAATAGTTAATGTATATTATAGAACTGTATATAATTTAAGTTTTGATTAATTTTTTTATTACCTTTAGTTGTTGAATTTTAATCTTTAAATCCTCTGGAACTACATTTCTCTTTGAAGTATCTTGTAACTTTTTGTTTAAAATTTCAATATCTACTTTGTAGTTAGCATTCTTTTCCTCTAAGTTTCCGAGTGCATCTTTAACATGATTTATTATAGTTATGTCTCTAATAACTACATAGGTACATTTCAAATAGAATTAAGGTTAGATAAACTTAAAATACACTTACTTTTTAATTGGGAATATTCACCATTGAGTGTAAATAATTGGTCTGTTAAATTTTCAATAACAGCTGTGGATTCTTTAAGTTTATCTTTAAATATTGATAATTTTTCTTTAAAAGTGGCATTTTCTTCTTCAAGTGTCTAAAATATTTATATTTTTGCATTATTTTTTTTCACCGTGTAAAGTAAAAAAATCTTTTTTGTCAAATAATTGAATCAAAATAAATATAGTTGAGAATATAGTTATTATCTGGTCATATTATCATCTTGTTTAAAACAACACATTAGACACACATCCATATTAGTACCTAGGTAGGTATCAACCTACGTATCAACATTCTTTATTTAGATTATAGATATTGATTAAATTATTCGATAGGTACCTAAATAATAAACATACAATTTTCAAAATTCAAATAATTACATGATAAAATTAATTTTAAACAAAAAAATAAAACCGACCTCAGAACGCACTGAAAAGTAAAAAATAAATTTTGTATTATAAATGAACTTACTATAAATAAAAGACGTAAATAGTGTTGATTAATAAAATTCATGTTAAATTCTACAAGGGCATAAAACTGTAATGTTGCTCTTTGAAACAATCAATATCCTGAAAACTATTGATCGATTCGACGGAACATCAGAAAAAAAATACGCGTCGAATTGATAACCTCCTTTTTGGTTTTTTGAAGGTCGGTTAAAAAACGTATAAATTATTGAATTTCTTTGTCAATTGTCAACTTGAGATATTTAGTCTGGTGCTCTCTTGTCTCTGGTCGGTATAGATTGTGATAAACCCTACATATATGATAGAACGTAGAAACTAGAAACGCTTATCACGATGAAATGGCGCTATATAAAATTTCTTCTAAAACCTGAACATTATACTTGTTAAAAATCTCCTACCTTTACATCATTCAATAATTTTCTTATATGTCTATTCTTTTTAAGAAGTTCATTTTCCAGTTGCGCAACAGCATCCATTTCAGTTAACTCATCACGGCTAGATTCACTATCTACTTCAACGTACTTTTTTTTACGATTTTCTAATTCTGAGATCTCTGAATACAACTGATCCAGTATTTCTTTGTTGGCTCTAATCAATTCTTCTTGACGGGTGACTGTTCCTTTATCGGAATCTTGTAATGGTGAATCTAAAATAATTATCAGATTTAGGTACATAACTTTTTCTATGAAATTTGAGAAAGAAAGAACAAATCAAGGTTTTGCTGCCAAAACTTATTATTTCTTTGAAGTGCAGAACTCAAGTAAGGACTTCAGGTTAATTATCTAATGTCCGTTAGTCCAGTTAGATTCCTGCTCTTGCATGACAAGGGCAGAAACGGGCTGGAAAAATTATATAAACTGTGTAAAATGTAGATTTTACAAAAACATTTACCATAATATTAAAGAGGTATATTTTTGCTTAACATATTTTAAAGTATGCAACGTACCCATCGTGACAAGTTTTTCTTTAGCTTTTCCGTATTTTCTTTTAAGCGTTTCCACCTGGCCCTGAAGATTGTTTACCTAAATCATTAAACAACTAAGACAATAGACGTGTAATAGTAATAATAAACTAGAACCAGAACATAATATTATAATAATACGATGCTTATCATTTTATATCATAGTTTTGTGCCGATTCACTTTAAATTGCCTACCTGTTCACTTTTAAACTTCAAAATATCCTGGGCAAGCCTGAATAAAGCTTTTAAATCAGAAAAGTTTAGCTCAATATCATCAGCTTCCATCCAAGATAAGTTTTCGCAGAGCTTCTCTTTGTCCGCCTCCTTCAATTCTTTCTGAGAGTAATTCAAAATTTCTTTCCAGTCTGTTTCAACCATTTTTGAAATTAATACTAACTATTATGTATAATGTAGTATGAAAATATAGTTTAATTGAAAATCTTTGTTTTGGAGTAACGCGTCAGATTGAAACTATAATGACGTAATTTAACATGTTTTGGTTATAAATTCCGTTGCTACGCAACCTTATCGATTATTTTGATACTGTACGTACTATAGGTAGGTACACAGTGGGCGCCATTTTTCTGGCACACATTGTAGCATGTAATTAAAACAAAGTTTAATATAAAGATTATATTTATTAGGTGTGTCGTTTACGAAACAATAGCCGTTAATGACGATATACAGAGGTGTCAACAACAAATAAAACATTTGTGCTACTAGAAATAAATTAACATCAGAACAACAACTATAGGGTTAAGAACTAAGACATCTTATAAGCTCCTACATAGGGCGAGAAAGGGACAAGGGGTTTTAAATAGCTTTTAAAAATTCAAATCATTTAACAAAAAAAATCCTGTGTTCATAAGAATAGATAGGGTTAAAGGGCTATAGTGAGTGCTAAGTGCATACTAATAATTATGGAACATATACCTAAACATTTAAGTATAGGAATTCGAAACAAATATATCAATATGGATAACTATATAAAATACACCAAAATACACGAATAATAAAATTGACTAGATACTGATTGTACATATTTTTATCAAAGTCTTTATTTAATGCATAAAATAAATAAAGCAAGCATTTCATTACATATTAAATACATAGACATTTATATACCTATACATCTATGAATATTATTATAATCGATAATTTCATTATATTAATGTATTGTCAAACGTTGCCAAGTTACTCGCCCTATAACTAACGAATACAAACTATATTATGAGTATTGTATGGTTTAATGGTAACCAACACAAATATTTAGATAACTATTAATAAATACATACATAAATTGTAATACTTTATGTAGGTACATTGTGATGTAAAAGTAATGCCAAACCAAGCAGTTCATTAATTGTAAAACGAATTATTTTAATGTTAAAAAAACTAAAATTATATATTTTTTATTAATTTAATTTAGTAAGCATATTGTGTGATACCAATTTTACAAAATGTCAAACTTAAAAGATTTGTATAAAGTTCGACTTTTGCGAATAATTGGCTAGAGTTTTTATTAACATGTCTTTCAACGACGTATAAGGCAGTATCTGTGTGAAAGTTAGGTAGGCTGTTTGTAACAGGTTTTAGTAATTACGCAAAGCTACGCTCTTTTAAAAGGTATTTTAAAAGATGAGCTCACAATTCCATATATTTTAATAAATACCTATATCTAATTATACAAACGTCTCGTTATTTTGTACAATTATACACTTTATTAACATATTCAATAATCAAACTCTTTGGATAACATAAAAACTTTGGAAATATATGGTATGAATTTAAATCGATATTAAAGTACATAACTTACGGTTATAGAAAATGATTTCCAATTAATGATTATTAGATAGTATTTATTGTGCAGCTTGTTAGACATAAACGGCGAAAATAAATTAAAAGATAATTTCATTCTTAAATAAACAAGTCATGGATTCATTAACAATACACAAACTTCTTGTAACGTGTAAAATTTATAAAATACAATGAAGTTATACAACAGAATCAAAACACGTAGGTCAAATTAATTAATAAAACATGGGTAATGATTTTGAACAAGGTATAATTGCTAGACAATTCATTTAGTTTGGTATCTCGTTTTCTTTATTTATTATTCTAACGAATATGTTTAACGTAAGCAAGGGCGTACCCAGAATTAGCTAGAACGTTCTTCGTGGTATTGCTATTCAATACAAGATGTCGCTATTGAGTCTGATTGTCGAGCGGAAACTACGAGATGCGACGGTTTCGCGGGAGATTTAAATTATATTGCGTCGCTAACAGTGTACTATATCGAATGTTGTAGAATATTTAATTATACATAAAAAAATATTAAATCAAAATATATGACTTAAAAGATTTCATTTTGCGCAAAGTAGGTAGCACGTTTTTAATTCTCACTTTCCAGAAAAATTGACGTTTTTTTTATCTTTACAGGGGGAGGGGGCTGCCCCTACCTGGGTACGCCCTTGAACGTAAGTATATTGCAATTGCAACGTCATATGCACAACTTCATTTTATTTTAATACGATTAAATGTCAAGATATAATGCCACTACTAATGCAGAGTTATACAAAATTGTATACTACATCAGTGCTGCACCTTATATCAGCTGTTTTAATGTACATATTATGTAAAGTGAAGTCCCGTGTCCCCTAGTGGGGTATGGGGCAGATGCATGTCACATCTGTTTCACTGATCGAATTTTTCTTTAGAGGCAAGTAGGTGATCAGCCTTCTATGCCCTGCCAGAACGAGTTTTTTTATCTCCACCGGGAATCGAACCCAGGACCTCTCGGTTGTAACGCTTACGCGCTTACCACTAGACCAAGGAGGCGGTCGTACATATTATGTAGGTATATTAAAATGGAACTATTATTGCTCCATGTTTAAGTGAATATTGCATTGGACGAATATGTAATTCAAATAATTCTTGTTACGAATCTCATCGTAAGTGAACAACCAGTAGGTATGTCCAGTGAGGGTAATGTCTTAAAATATGCGCAAGCGACGAGGTTGTGGCATTATATCAAAATTGGGTTTTAAATGAAAGCTTAACAAATATCTACTTAATATGTTGGTTTTAGCGTTACAAGAGTTTATCGTAGTTTGCGCGTACATAAAGTAGCGCGTCGCAGCCGCCGAAGCAGCGACGTCGGCCGCTATCAAATGCGCTCCACGTAGTTACCTAGAACAAGAATTATAATAAATAAAAAATATTATAGCAAATGTATTAAAACAATGTCCAGTAAGCCTTACTTAATGGCCGTAGAGTACAAATATATGAATGCAGTGAAAAGTGTTTTGATATATTCTAAACACTTTTTCCAAAACACAGGATATTACTGTAAGTTTGCACGTTAAAGACGTAGCGTTTTTTATAAGAAACTAGCTGACCCGGCAAACGTTGTTTTGCCATATTAAGTTTTGGGGTGGGCTATCCTTATCACTTAGTGGTATGAAAAATAGATAGTAGCCGATTCTCAGACCTACTGAATATGCATATAAAATTTGGTAAAAATCAGTAAAGCCGTTTCTGTGGAGTAAGGTAACTAACATTGTGACACGAGAATTTTATATATAAGATATTGTACATTAACGAATTTAGTATCGAAATTTTCGATATGTCGGAATGCTGTTAATTCCATTGACAGCAGTGGCCATGTAACTCTGTTAAAAAAAATTAATTTTGTAGTCGCTGTCGAAAACACGTGACAAATACTTGACAAACTTATGATGGAGTTACTGGTTAGGTACTCTACACTATGTTTATACATACATTCAAATCTGATTCCATTCAGCCTTTTTAATTATTTAACTATATTTAAACGAGAAATATACCTGGGAAAGTTCCGAATCGTCCGGTCCGTTGACTGGAGCCGACGTACCAGCCGTCGTCACATTTCTCCAAAACATACACAGTGTCACCTTCATTCATCTCTAGCTCGTCGGGGTTCTGTGGCCGGTATTTGTACATTGCACGATACCTATAAATATATTTCCACCTATTTACTTATTTCAACAACTATAATCCATACTAAAAGACACAAAAACATAAATTTCTCACACAAGAATCGTCTTATTCGTAATATCTGATTTCTGATAGTAAATTTGTAACTGAATATGTTGACTTACGGAACAGCTTCAGCGTTTGTATCCACATAGAGAGGCTCGGTGTTATTAAGATTTGCTGCCGCGCTATGGCTACGATCCGCCGGTGACGCACGAGAACCTTTCACGGGATAACCTGAAACATCCATTAAAAATCCATATAATCTCTACATGTAAAGTCAATGTAAGTGCAATATATACCTAACTAGCTGACCCGGCGAACTTCGTACCGCCTAACAGTCAATGAATGTCGTGTTACTTTTTAGCTGAACTAATTTAGGCTTTGATGAACGTAAAACAATGATACAAAATAATCTTCTATATATATAAAAGAAAGTCGTGTTTGTTACAACACTTATAACTCGAGAACGATTTTTCTGATTTTTCTTGATAAGCTATTCATATGTAGTGGTTATATACTCTTTGAGCTATTGTCTATGTCTGTTTCGCCATAAAGGTCTCAGCAACCAGGCCATAATCTCCAAAAAAAAAAAAAAATAGTTGTTACACTATTTGACAGGATTGGACAACAAATGTTTGACATGTAATAAACAAATCAGCATTATTGAAATGATTAAGTATTCATTACACATATCGAGTTTTCATTGTTTTTAAGATGTATTCTGCTATTCGGGACAGAAACAAATCCAACAAATCAAAAACCATGGCAATCGGTCCAGCCGTTCTCGAGTTATAAGTGTTGTAACAAACACGACTTTCTTTTATATATATAGATATTTGCCTTTATATTGACAAAATAAGAGAAAAAATCAGCTCAACTCATTAATGTTGAAAACTTGATATACCTAATAATATGAATATGTCTTAAATATTTTGACGGACCCGTTCCCCACTTGGACAAGAAAATAGACTGACGATTCCTATATTATAATCGTCAAACCTATAAACCACATATGAATTTGTAAGTTGTGTACCTATCCGAAAGAGATAAATAAAATATTCAATATAAAGTACCTATTAATAAAATATTTGTTTAACTAAAACGGTAAGAGTATTGTTGAGGCTCTTTATGTTAAATGTATGCAAAAAGAGTTTTGCAATAATTGTAAGACCAAGAAGGATTGCAAAAAAGTCAAAATTGATTAAAATACCAACCAATAAGGGGTTCAGTGGCGGGCGGTGCGTTTGAGAGCGCAGCACTGTTGTGTTGTGGGACGTAGGCATGCGCGCCCAAACTTCGCTTGTCACCGTTCACCACTCCGTGTGCTGCTGGTGACGCCACTGGCTTGTCCGTTGATAGAATTGGCTGCGATTCTGTTAAATTCAAAAGATTAACACTACTTCGAATTTTAAGACAACGGACTTGTATACATCTAAAAAATTTCAATAACGCACACGTGTGCATTATTGCAGTTTTAGTCCTCTCTTGGGCAAGTCACTGAATAAATCGTTTTAAAATCTGTTTTCATAATTCTATATTTCTTCCTTATACACACAATATATGTGAATTTAAGACATCGAACACAATTGCCTTTATGCCGTGGAAATCGAAACTTATTGTCATTTAATCATTTACCCACTTCTTGAAACCAGCGGGTAATAATTTAAACATATTTAAACTTCCTAGAAGGTACTTAATATAAAGCTTTACCAAACAAATTGTCATTTCATTACTTGCTGTGATTATCTACCGAAGTATCTTACTTTACGATTCTTTGACGAGAATTTTTAAACTTACTTATGAACGTTACTCAATTTTTAACAATCTCGCAAAGTTTCTGATATTTTCTTTCTGACGTACATAATTGCAATTGTTGTTACAAAAACGAGACAATACTAGAAGCGAAGTTATTAATCGAGCAACTTTAGTATTAGAAGGTCACTGTAGGTAAATATAGAGGCTCACCAGATTTACTCTGGCTAGGTTCCTGCAGGATAGTGACATAACTGTCCGGGAAAATGCCCGTTTTGTTTCCTAATCTGCCCTCCCACCAATTATGGTCTATGCGTCTTGTAAGAACCACTAATTCGCCTTTTTTCAGCGGCAATTCGAGGTTAGTTTGAGCGGTGAAATCGAATTTCGCTCTCGCCCGGCCTTCGAGGATCACTGGCTTCTTTGGAGATTGTGCTACATCACCTTTTAACAGCTGTAACGTTAAATAGAAACAATGAAATTTCTACAGGAAGATGTTTCGAATCAATAATATATTATATATAAAGATATCGATTGAAAACTACTTTCAAATTAAAATATTAGCTTGAGATAAATTTAATACAGTTTACAGTAAAATGTATTATTGTGAATAACTGACGGGATAATATCTAATGATATTCACACGAGTGACGAGCATAAGTTTAAAAATTAAGAAAATTACGCAGTTAAACTTTGTTACAAAAGTGTTTAACGTATTTCTTACCTCAACATAATTATATGGAAACAGTCCAATTCTTCCGTGAAATTCGCCCTCATACCAATTGTTATCAATTTGCCGTCTTACATTAATTATGTCGCCTTTTCTAAAGCTAAGTTCTCTAGATGTCTGACCATTGAAAGTGTACAGAGCTCTGGCTACAACTCTGTCGGCTTCATCATAACGATTAAGTGGAACAATTGTCTTCTGAGACGGCATAAAATTATCTTGATGCCTTCTGCTTTGCATGTCTTGAAGCTCCTGAAATAGTGTATAATGTATTAAAAGCTTAATCTCTCCATGGCTAAGTCGTTTAGGTCTGATCATTATAAGTAAGGGTATTGCGCTGGAAGTCCTGGGAGAGAAAAAATCGGATTGGTAGGGAGAGAAGTCTAACCTACCTGTAAAGAAAATGGTCGTTGAAACAGACACAGAAATTTGTCTTCCCGATGGCACAATAAGGGATCTTCTTACTAAATATGACTAGTAAAAATAGATTAACAAATGGTTAACATGCTGAAATGAAATTTAGAATTTTGATAGAAATGCCGATGAGTTCAGCCGAAATTGTTAAAATAGCATGGTTAAAAACAACCAAACAGTTCATGGGCACTCTGTTAAAATGTATAACCTTTATAGATGCGTCAAAGGCCTCTATGTCGATGGGTTGGTAGTCATTTTCCTGAAAATTTTAAGAATTCCGCTTTATCGAAATGAATATACGCCTGTATAAGACGTCACTTAATACACAGTTTTAATCATTTAAACAAGTTAGAATAGTAACACACCACGAAAGTATGAATTAAAGTAATTAATTTTTATAGTTTTTATTTTAAAATGACGAGTTGTTATCGGAAAATAGTCAATCTATTTGACTTTAATATATTAACTGTTTCTGATGTGGATAAACGTGTTATTTAAACAATAATCATAATATTAATGTGTGAACTTTGTACCCCTTTTTACGAAAATTGCGCGAACGTGTGATCGTGAAATTTGTCATAGTTAAAGTTTATATGGAGAAGTATATAAATCTTTACATAAAATGCATTAGAAATACATTAAGTTAATTAAAATAAACATTACACATACTACTGCTTGAATGACACACAACATACACACAGTTTCATACCTGACATACTTTTGAATTGTGGTCGAATTTCGACCAATGGGCGACCACTAGTAATTATTATTATAAATGCGGAAGTAAGTTTGTTTACATTTATTCGTAATCCTTTCACGTGTGTAATATGTATTGACACATCGGGAAATATCAAAAGACTGATTTATAATTCAGGAGTAAATTCTCTGCATACGAATTCGCGGGCATTAGCATAATAATGTTGCGGTTAACCTAATTACCATTTTTATGTGTTTATCATCGTTGGAATTTAAAAACATTTAGTTTTGTTATTCAAGGTTATCATAGTCAAGGTTTTCAATTGGATTTTATTCATTAAAATTATTACGATGTTATCATAAATAGCTTATATATCTCAATAGCTATCTGTAAATAATACAGGATACATAAGCGAATTGATAATGTCATATGAAGACTAGCTAACGAAAAGTACTAAGAATTTTTGCGAGCGAATCTCCACAACGACGAGTCTTTATAGGTCTTTAACTAGTTGATAGTTGATGTTATAAGTGGTTGCAGAGAAATGGATTTTACGAATAGATCTTATATACATAAAAAAAAATTAGAGGTCCATCTTACAAAATAAAAGTTATTGATGATCTTGAATCCAGTGCTATAACAGTGATTGCCTGTAAAGGGATTAAAGCAGTGAAGCTGTACTGCAAAATAAATACAAAGTTTTTCTGCTAACGAGGCCCAGTATTATATCTCTAGTTACACAATGACAAATCTATGTCACGCTTTCACTGTCTAAATGTAGTGGATTCCACTTCCGCAGAATAAAATTTTTACAACTTATTGAATTTTTTTGTTGAATATAATAAAAATAATGAAAATGTGTATCTTATCTAGTACAACCAACTTTGGTGGTGATTAGTAATTATTATTTGAAGTAATTAACTCACATGCAGTTTTGAAAATCAAATTTATAACCATTTCAAATTGTAAATTACAGTGGTACATAAAAACACATTAAGCCTATGAATTACTTAAACAAGTTCATAATTTAATAATTTTTATTTAATATAAGAATTTTAATTTATTTCTGATACAATACCTACAGCTTTAGAAGCTTTGTACTTTGATATATTATGCATTTTGTCTACTCTATACTATATTGCCAGTTGATATAATATATAATCAATACCTACAATAGCTATTAATTAATAGATTCTCTATAATTTGTCGCAAACACAATCTATTAAGCTGTCGACAAGGGTTTTTCTAGACTCCACTGGAATACATCTACATATTCATCGAAATCTTCATAATATGTTTTATACACGTTAAATTCTCCCCAGAAATAATTTGATAAATTAAATTAACTAAAATGGGCAATAACAAACATTGTTTTTATAAATTTAATAGTAAATTCATTTATGGAACAAGGAGATTAATTGACACATACCTACCTAATATATGTTGCCCGTTTATGTAATAGAAAGTCACAATCCATACACGAATAGGAAAAATGATAAATGTAGGTACAACTAAAAAGACAGTTATTTTATTTTAATTTTATGATAGTTATTCTAAGTAAGTAAGTCTCCATATCTTACGATATCATTTACGAAACTGTCTATTGTATCCATAGAAACGAATTCCATGAGAAATCGATGCGCAATAACCTATAACTTATACTTTGTAATTGATATATAATTTTCATAGATTTTCAGGATGCGTTATGAGTCATGGATTTCTGTTACTTCCCTTAGTTATAAATCCAGGCCTTTTTAAAATCTCTATCCATCTTGTCTACCTCCATGAATATGTAACGTCGATGTCAAGATGGGATAAACACACACTGACTAGCATGTAATATAATTTTAATATTTAGTTTTGCTATTGGCTAATTGAACAAGAAAATTCCTTAGATAATCATGTACTTGCAAAGGTCTTATAAGGTCAAGTATTGATCAAACTACATAGCGTGAGGGGTCTTTGAGTAATTTAAATATTATCGTATCTCACTAGACTGGCATGATAATCGCGATTTTCCGTTCGCTGGAATTTTATCACGATTTTCATTTACACGTTTCTCCTAAATAATATACCTACCAAGATGTCAGAAGTATAGCTTTTACTTTTTTATCTTAGATCTTAATTTCACTTACGTTAACATAATTTAATTTTAATTTCTAGTAATTTAACAATATAGTTTCTTTAACATTTAATTAAGTATAATTTATATTATTTCTAACTACACTGTAATAAAAACGTGGAACTCGTGTCAATATTACTTGCTTATAAATACGATATTTGAAAAGAAAAATGTGTTATTTGTTGAAAGACTAATTTAAAATAATTAAAAAAAATGGCTTTTTAATAATATATTAGAGGACTAAGACATGCGTGTCAATTATTTTATATGTTTTTAGGAAAAGTATTAATTATGTATACTCACTTGTAAGTATTTATTTCGCTTCTGCTCTCGGTAGAGCCGTTTCATATGCTCTGCTTGTTGGCGGGCGAGTTCTCTCTCCGGCACCAAGGGCAAAGGATCGTGTCGGACTGGACAGCGGTAGTGGATATTTACGTCACTCTCCACATAGCGTCGGCTTGGTGACTCTGTTAAAAGAAGACTATTTTAGCTCGGTGCTCAGCTCTCTGAACCGTAGTAAAGGCGTCACGGCAATCATTAGTCGAACATGACAGCTAATGAATAGAATCTTTACGAATTTTGACTAAATATTCAAGAAAAGGTTGCGTTAACCATAGCGAAAATATTCTAAATCAATGTCGTTAACTTCGAATAAAAAGTTAATTCTTATCAATCTTATACAATGCTGCCAATTAGTCTGCATCTATTGTTGCTTTTTTCTGCATTTTACAGCCAAAGAGTTCCATTTTCAAATGTTGTAATTACTTTTTAAATATTCTTTATGTAAGTGGCCATTTCTGGAAAGTTTTAGGGTGACCTATGTAATAGGTATCTCATACGACTTGTTTATTACGATAATAAGTACCTTTATTTGAGTACCTACCAACTACTTACGGCAATTAAATAAATTATTCACTCAAAACCTTAACACCTACTCGTCAAATGAATACATAAAAGAGTGAAAGTAAGGCAAATATGCAAAGATCAATGCTGTAATAGCCATCAGTAGGCTATAATTTCGTAGTTATGCGACGATACGTAACATCGTTATTCACGGGTTCAACCGGTTTTTACTACGTCGGAAGTAGGCCGTAACGAAAGGCTTTGATGAATATTTTACCTAGCTTATAAAAATATATTATACTATTTTATAAAAGTGAACTCCCGTAACCCCTAGTGGGGAAGACACTTTTCTGTATTTGTTTCATTGATAATTTTCTTTACAGTCAAGTATCTAGTAGATCAGCTTTCTGTGACTACCCAAGCGAAATATTTGTTTCCCCGGGATTCGAACCCGGGACCTCCGCTACAACACGTAGATGCGTAAACCTTAGCCACGCGGTCTCAATGTTGTAAAGAATGTGTTTCGGTTTTAGAAAAAATACTTTTCCATTTTATACATAGGTATCATGCACTTTTCGTCAATGTCACTTTTTGCCTTTTGCTATGGTTTGTTTAAATGAATATTTGTGTGATAAAAATATTTAAGATTTAGGCCACGTTAATTGCCAAAATAAGACAGCCAACTAATTGCATTGTTTGAAGGCAATTGGTCATTGCCAACAAACAGTTTCTTATTTTTATGTAATTCTTTCTAATTGACAAACAATTTGGATTGTGATGCAGCCTCTTTATCGTTAACAATATTATAAATACGAAATTAACTGTCTAGTGTGTCTGTCATGCTTTCATGCCTAAACTGCTGAACCGGTTTTGATGACATTTGATACAAAGATATATACTAGAGGATGGAAAAGGACATAAGGCTACCTCTTAAAGCGAAAAAAAAGACTAAATGTGGTTAAAATAGGGGAGGAAAGATTGTATTGAAGTTCAGCATTATCGAAGCTTGTCGGAATGCCGTTAATATAGAAACAGAGTAAACACTAAACATGCGGCCAGAGTCGAGATCATAAGCTAGTCTTAATTATGAGAATATTTTTAAAGTATTACAATAAGTAACAACTTATATGGTTTAAGATTGAAGAGTATTTAAGTTTCTAATGCTAAGAAGGAATGGGTACATTATAGTTTAGATTTCTCCATCGAGAAAAACGCGTAAGACCATTACAAGTTTTCTCAAAGGAAATGGAAAGCCCTCAGTAAATCACATCTCAACTTTCTCTAAATAAGTATTTCTAGCACGTGCTTAACTTACAAAAACACAAGTTTCTCGCATCAACTACATATTAACGAATATGTACATTAAACCCACATACTTTGCATACTTTACAGACCATTGTCACGACATAAATGTTGCATGAGCTGTATGTAAATTGTTGTAATGGGCATGAAACCGTTCAAATTTTCAAGCGATTTGATTCATATAAAACAGTTTTATGTTACGTGTGATATGCAAAAGGACGTCGGTTTTCTATTAATTTAAGTAAGTAATATTTTTTAAACCTTGTACACTTTATTCTTTATTCATGCTTTTTATTTACCTACTGTAAATAACTAATATACTGATTACATAACTAATATACAGATAAAACGTTGAGATTTCTTCGTCGTCGACTTTCTAGTATGTAGATGGAAACACGTATGTACTTAGAATTTATCAACGAAGTTACTATTGTTTACTACTGAGTGAAAAATATGTCATTCATCTTTAATAAAAATGTGTTTTAAATTTTTAAAGGAATGTACGTAATCTAGCCATTTCGAATTCCTAACGTCGATGTTAATTGAAAAATCAATTTACAAAGAATTGTTGCAAAACAACTTATCTCGTAACGAATATTACGAAATTTTGTCAATAACGGCAAAGTTCTTTTTTTGAAAATTAAGAGAAGAAAATTTTACGAGAAAATTTAAAATGAGGATTTATTTAATGAACGAACCATTAGATGTTATTTTCTTAATTTGTTTCAATATCCCCATGTCAGTTCACAAGGCACACGCACAATTATTTAAAAGAGCCGACCAGTCGGTCTGTCACCGCCGCGATTACTGATGCCGATAGCGTGATTACTTGAAATTACTTTCATCGTCTCCCGCTAAAGCTTATCTCGTCGCCATCAAACATCAAACTTAATCATCGTTTACACACAGATTAGAAATAAGGTGTCACTGCTAATTGTTCTAATCCACATTTAAATACTGACGCATTGCGTGTGTTAGGTAGTTTTTCATTAATAAACTTTTCCATTATATATTTTTAAATAATTTATTTAAATACATATTATCCTGTTTTTTCAAATGCTGCTATTTATTAAGCCATAAAAAATTAAAAGTGCTGAAAGTATGATAAAAATATCCTTGTAATTTTTTAGTACGTTTATATTAGTTGCGCCCACGACGTTATTTGCGTCTCTAAACGATTGAAATGAACCCTATATGACACAGGAAATATCTCATAAAAGATTAGAGAAAACCGCATTTTAATCAGTTGAGCTGTTTCTGAGATAAGCTTGAGCAAACGCACAGCTCTAGGATTATATTATATAATTATTACTATTAGGTACTATAGAAGACAATTGTATGACAATATTACATTTTGCGAAACTTTTATATGAAATATAATATGTATTTATGTTATAGTAAAAAAATAATTCTAATACTTTTATGGTAAAAAATCTGAAGATATTTGGATTTGGATTAAGATTTTATCCTAGTAACGGAGGTGTCAGGGACGTAAAATTTTGATGTACTTATAATATTACGTTGAAAGCTTACTGAATGGCAAAGGTGCATAGACGTCTGGATAAATGTTTGTCCTATTGACCCAATTAACATCATGTACTGAGTGCCGCTGCGGTTTTTCGTTAGTTGCATTGGATCTTCGTAAAACGATGTTTTCTTCGTAATTTTTAGTCTCACATGCTGCTTGTGAATCATTATCTTCTAAAGAATATCGTCGACTATGACTTGAATTGTTGTTTGAGTTAGAACTATTATTAGAAGAATTTAAATCACGATGAGAGGTGGGATTTTCGAGAAGTTTCTTAAATTTATAATCATCGGTTTGTTTAGTTGGATCACTTTTGTCTTCTTTTTCACTTACGTTTACATTCACTTTTAAAATTGCATCGCTATTTTTCATGCTAAATTCGTTACTTTTATCACTCTCTGTGTCGCTTTTAACTACAGAATCATTTGGACTACTTTCTTTAGAAAAATATGCTCCGTCATTGTTAATTTCTTCCGTCTGATCCTCACTGTCATCATACAGTAAATTCTTTTTCACGTATTTATTTAAAGCCAGCAATGACTTTGATATAGAACTTGAAATTGCAACATCATTATAAGATCCATCGTCCTCGGGCACGTATACTTTAGTAATGGTACTGTCCTTTTGGTCACTTTGATTCATTTTCACAGAATAAATTGCATTAAAACAATGTCACAGTCCAATAGATTATGATATAGCTCACACAAAGTCAAGCTAAATTAGATATCGGTTATCTATAAGTACCTCAGATAATAGTGATATGTAACAAAAACACTTGTGGAAAATATTATCGGGCAAATGAACCGGCCTCGATCAGGAAGCGTGGAACACTATTTACAATCGAAAAAACTGAACCGGCAACCTTAAGCAGTGACGACTTAAATGACGTAAATATCTGGTCGACCTTAACTGATCTTAATAAGAAGATTTGCTTGGTACTTGTGAGGATTTTGTACACCGATCAAAACCACGCACAAACGCGTCTACCGCATGACTACATAATATTATAGTTGAACAAAGACTATTGTTTCATTTGCAGTAGATATTAAAGATATAATTACAACGGGACTCTTTCAACATACCTGCATAACATACTTATTAGTTACTACTTTTTCATATCACGTCACTAAGTTAGCATGTAAAATACTTTAGACAAATTAAAACCTCTATTTATAAAATTATAAGATCCTTTTACGTGTTAAATACACTCTCCATAAATATTCTCTATCGTGTAAGTAGTATTCTCCATAAGTTTCCGGTATGAATTAATAATTCTAGCTAGAAAGTAAAAAACTGACCATGTTTAATATTTCACAAAAAAAATCTTACTTACCTATTAGTAAGAAAATATTTAATTCTTAACTATACCTGTATCTGAGAAGCTGCTGTGTGGCATCCTTTGCGGTGGCTCCGGGGCTGAATCAGTTTCTACCAGAATGCAACAAAATATGATGGGATGAAAATAATTATGAAAACTTATGATTAAAATTTGAATCAAACTGGATTTAATAAAATGGGGATTTGTGAAACTGAAAATCAATTAAAACTTTAATTAATGAGGTAAAAGGAATAACCTACTACTTTTGCGTACGCACCAACTACGTTAATTATCCTACTATAAATAGATTAAAGTAATTCTGAATACAACTATGAAAAAAAATGTACAAAAGAATTACTGTAAGAATTATTGAGTGTGCCTATTTATATTGTTAGACTCCAATATTAAACTTTCATAAAATTAAAAGTATAAATATTAACCTTGAAATTTGACGGTATGTCGTGATGTCGTGACTAAGGGTGCTAGCTTGGAAGGCCATTCCGCTGGCGGAGGGCGGGCAGGCGCTCGGGGAGGTTCATAGCGGCTTATTGGCCTGTGTGCTGACGGGTGAAATTCTTGTCCTTCGTTTCCATCACTTTTTAAAATAGAATTAAGTTTTAAAGACTCCTTTGGCACTTGTTTCTTAACTTCTTTTTTGCCTGGGGACAACCGTCCTCGAACAAATGTTTTTGGATCAGAAACCGATCTATTGTTGTCACTAGGCTTTGGATATCTATGAGCTATCCAAGATCCTTCCAAGTAAGGTGCTATATCTTCTAGCTCTCTCACATCAGGAGCGGAAGAATATATTTTCCCAAGAAGTGACATTACTTCGAATTGTTTTCGAATTCGTTCTACTTCCCCAGGTCGACATTCTAAAGCTTCTTCAGCTGATCGTGACCTTGGTGCAGTCCGTCTCTTGAGAGCCGCTAATTTTGATATTATATCAATGTGAGGCATAAATCGATTTGTACCTCTTAGTGGCACGCGTGCAACTGTGTATGAAGTTTTACATCGTTGCCTATGACTTATAGATTTATCAGAACATAGACAATTTTTTAAACCTATATTATTTATTTCTGGATCGCTGCGATGGCGACGTAAAATAGCACTGGTGACAGTGGCTGTGTCGAACCGCCGGGCAAGTCGGCGTACTTCACCGGCACGCGCCAGTTTAAGAAAGGCACGCCAGTAACGTTCCGGATCGGGCGACGGACTTCGACTCCGCCAGATTGTCTCGTCACTGGAGAAACGTAGCGTGTCAGGCGATCGTCGATCGCTTATGTACGCTTCCGAGTAAGGCAAAGACGATCTTGAATATAGGTCAGGCTTCGATGGCAAAGATAAGAATTTATTTTTATCACTTTCTCCAAAAAGTTCCTTAATATTTGTACACGATTGTGATTGAGATATATAACCTTGAGCAGATATTTCACGTAACTTATTCTTTGGTAAATCCGTATGAATTATACTTTCATTTTGTGTACTACTACTAAAAGGTAGATTTTTTACTGATTCAAAATATTCCACCTTTTTTTGGACCTCTTTTTTAGGTGCGACATAAATGACAGTATTACAAGATTTATCTGAACCGCCTGTCTCCGTTTCACTAGTTGACGAGGGAAATTCTTCTTTGTCCGATGTATACACGACATGCCTGTTATTGGTAACAAGTTTAAGATTACAGATATTTTTCACATTACTATCCTCAGTCATTACATGAATATTCTCATCAGAATTATTTTTTGTATCTTTCATTCTTCTTATTACTTCCTTACTAAGCGTTTGTGAGATTTGTTTCTTTTCTGACTCACTAAGCGACATCTGAATTTTATTGACATTATTTTTAATATCCTTCTCAGATGAAACAGGGCATATAGCAGCAATCGATTTGGATTTATTTAACTCTTTCAAAATGTCGTTGCTAGGTGTCATAGATAATGAAGTACACCTTACGTGTAAATTGGAGTTATAATTTTTGTCCCGTTCTGTTACGTCCACTGTATATTTGTCCATGTCTTTTTGTGACTTCAACTCCATTTCTTTACTGTAAATAGCATTCAGTTGATTTTTAAGTTTATTAACTTGATCTAATGATAAACTACTCCACAACCGATTACCGATTCCAATCTTTTTACGAAGGTCACCTAAAGATATATCTTTATTTGGGTGAAACGTTGGTTTAAGAAGAGGTCTGTCAATATCATTACATTCATTTTTCTTATTGATACTATCTGCTGTTTCAGCTACACTTTTTCCTCTCCACAATGGCTTATAAACATCCTTTTTCTGCAATGGTTCTACGTCTTGAGAACGATTTGACGATTTTTGTAACAAATCATCTTTTAGGTCTTCCACTGATTTTTCTTTTACTTTTAAACCTCTTTCCTTTTCACAATTCCACCGAAAATCTTTGACATCTCGAGGATAAAATAAGAAATCTTTTTCAATTTGTGCAATTTTTAATTTTTCATATAAATTATTAAGCTCTTCTTCAGCTCTTTCGATTGCTCGAATTCTTTTCCATCGATCAAAGTCAACGATGTCTTCATCTTTTCGTCTGTGCCGTAAGTCAGTTATCGATGTAGCCTTTTCAAGTTCTCCAACTCTTTCTAAATAGGAGTAATATCTATTTAGCTCACGAAATCTGTCAGATCTGCTTTTATTATTTTGAATATCTTGTATATATTCTTCATATTCCGGGTCACTATATTGAGAACATGTATCGTTTTTTGATCTTGAGTCGTATGATGACAAAAAATGTTTTTTCTCCGAACTATCTGCGCTACGTGGTCTTACTCCAACAGTGGTTTTGTGCTGAGATTTAACGTTGTTTATTCTTCTATATGAGGGTGATCTGATTGAAACTGGCGATGTTGATTGACTTCTGATTTCAGTAGTAGGTGTTTTTAAAACTTTTGGTGATATCGGTCTAGAACTTTGTGAGAAAAAAATTGTCGATGGATAATCTCTACCTAGTCCATATTCCTTTGTCTTCAATGATACGGGTATTATACTAGGAGATTTAGAAAAACGTAAATTAGTTTTTGTTTTTATTTCGGGTACATGTTGTGGTTGTTTATATACAATTTTTGATGTCAAAGAATATTTATCGAGTAATTTAAATTCTAAGTCTTCGACATTTTTGTTTTTATGAAATACAACAACAGGAGATTTAGGTCTTGACGTCTGAGAAAAATATAGTTTGTTTGTCGGTGGTTCACTATTACTTCGGATTGTAGATAACGACATCGATGATCCAAACTCATCTTTACATTTTAATAAGCTTTCAAATTTTTTGATCTTTCCATCCATCCGACCAGGCCATGATATAGATCTCGGAGTTGGAGCTCTCGAAGGACTTTCATTTTTGTCCCATATTTTGAATTTTGAAAGAGATACAGGCTTGCGATGTATCAAATATGTATTTATAGCACTTGGAACATAATATGCACTAGTAGAGCAAAAAGTTTGAAACATTTTAGCCTTTTCTAGTACACTGTTCACATTTTGCGTATCTGAAAATTGTGTAACTGGAACATCAGCATTTTGAAAGAATAAATGTTGGAAAAACGAGTTTGACATAATCGCATCACGCCCAGTTTTAATTTCTTTAACATGCAAGTTGCTTTTATGTAAATTTTCTTCGAGATTAAATTCACTCATACTATCCCCAAATTGACTGCTAAATTTCGTATCTGTACTAGAATCTTTTTTCTTTTTCTTAAAAGCGATATCTTTTTTATGGGTAATTTTATGTAATTTTTGTTCTTTTGTTTTATTTTTATTACATTGTTCATGACACGGAACTACTTTAGGCTTAATAATAACAGTTTCTAATGACTTTTTTTTATTAGTTTTATTAGAAACTTCATTCATCTTTATAACAGAAGCCCTTTTGGAATGAGAAGAAATATTAGAAGAGGACTTCGACACATGAGCAAGAGTTTTAATGTTTGGTTTGATTTGTCGATCGTCTCTTTTATTTAATAAGCATGGCGTTGACTGAGCATGCGATTTTAATTTCTGTATCTTTTCGGAAGTACGGACCATATCTCGGCTTTTATGAGTTACACCGATAAGTGTTGATATTTTATTTGAAGAGCTCAGTGGCTTATTCACTGTAGTTTTTGATTGACCATTTTTATTTTTATCAGATTTGGCTTTGAATTTTGTTAAATCAATTCGTTCATTACGTTTTTGAGACCCCCAAAGCTTATCAATAGGTGTTACTTTATCCAATATGTTTGAAATAGGGGTCTTTCTCCCCGCACCACCTTCTATTATAATTGATGTTGGGGATGCTGAATATTTGCTACGCGTTGGTGTAGAATATTCTGTCGGTTGGATTGTTCTTCTTGGAGAGCTGAAACTACTAGTACCAATATTTTTTACTCCAACTTCAGAATTCTTAACTTTGGATATAGATAAAGATGAACTTTTATGTCTGCTCAAGGCAGGTGGAGCTGACGTAGAAGTATTTCTTCTGGAAGTGTTCATATTCGAAGGGATTGTTTTAAGAATCAAATGTGTATTTTGTCTATTTAACTTATTGCTTATTTTCTCTTTTATAAAATCCACATTTGTTGGTGTTTTTATTAGACGCTTCGGTGAAACTGATTTAGGTTTCGTGGAAGTTATGAGTTGTAGAGTATGACTACTTCTTGATGAAACTCTCCGTGGTGGAAGAGGTGGAATTGGACTTTCCTTTTCCAGGTTTATCCATCGATTTGTTTCAATATTTGTAATGGGATAACAGATCACTTCGGTAACACTTGGTGGTGTTTTGTGAACTCTTATTTTCGTCGATGTCGAAGATATTGGAATATATTCGATTTCAGACTCCTCTGAAAATTCTCAGGGTTGATGAATGAACTCTTCTTTAGTTTATTAGCATTGCGTGTGCTGTGTACCCTGTTATAAATTAATAAGTGAAAGCCTTTTCAATCGTGGAACTACAAATGTGCCGGAAACTAATTGTTGAAATAGTGACTAGTGTTTAATTTTGGAGTTTAACAACGTTATTAATAATTAATTATTGTATGCATGCATTTACCTGTATCCGCAGCCATACCATTTGTCTGAAGATCCATTATTTATATCTAAGCAGCATGCATATACAAATTGTGAACTTACCTTTAGCACAGTTTGGTAAAAACTAAGTTAATTGTAGTTAGAGAGAACATCACCTAGACATTGGCCTTGTTGTCAATAGCGTATAGCAATCAAAACGTGTACAATACAATAATTGACCTTGGCTGATATATAACGTAAGTAGGTACATAGGAAACGCATCGAATACGCATAAATGGTAAATATTTTATCCGTAATATTATAAAGCATACACCACCACCGAAGAAATCATGCGCCTTAGATTATTATATATGTATATAATTAATTTTTATTAATATCTACTTATTACGATTACGATATTATTCATTTTATATATTTTAATTTTGATAGCAGCATGTAAGTAGGCAGGTGACTTAAATATATGAACGATTGTTAAATTTTCATTTATTTATTCTCTGAGATTGTTCAGTAAATGAAGATTCTAAAAAAATTCTAAAAAAAACATTTCTAAAAAAAAGTGATTCTGAAGTTCTAAAGAATTCCAATTCAATTATTACGTAAGTAATGTTGTATTAATCCCTCTTCTCCCTGTGTCAGCTAACGTAAAATAAATCTTTTACTCCTTACTACTTTTCCCTATCCTGACATTAACACAATCATTTTAAAACTCCTTCAAATCAGAATCAAAATTATTTAAAAAAATATTAAGTATTAATATTGCTGACACCCAGAGCTTACTGTTCCTCTTTTCATCAAAAATAAAGTCACTAGGGATCAAGCTGAACTTTGGCCTTATGAAATTTTTAGCACAAAAACTTCCACATTTTGTAACAATAAGTTATTAGCACAACATTAGTTAAACAACTTACCAGTTCTCGGAGGTGCGGGTGATCTAAAGCCTCTAAGTGGAGGTTCACCCCCAGCTTGGAGGTCCCTGTACGCAGCGCGCCGCTCCGCTGGAGATAAAGGCGCCTCCGTGTCCTCACGCCGTTTGAACACCAACGTGGAATCCGATTCGTAGCCGGACTCTTTTAAAGCCCTAAAATTAAAAAAATGTAATAATTGCAATTACGTTATCAATTAAGTACGTCTTTGACATGAAACAGATTTCCAGGTCAAACACTCCTTCTAAAATCAAGTCAAAAGTAAGCATTTAGTTTTACAAGTTAATAACACCCAAAAAACATAATCGAGCACTTATGCAAAGTTGAATTTCCAGTTCCATTTGTAAGTAGGTACTTTATTCCACGGATAAATGTTAATAATTACCATATCAGTTCTTGTATGTGGATTGTTAAGTCTCGTAACGCCCATCACTCGTAAGACCAATTTTAGACGTTTTATTATCAACAAGCAAGTAAATCAGTCTTCTGTGCCTCTCGTGTGAAATGAAAATTTCTTTACCCGGGCATCGAACGCGTAACCATTTTTAAAACAGATATGAAAATTTGAAACAAACCTTGCCATATTAGACTTCGATAGAATCGCAGAAGTGATATCTTTCTTTTCTTTTTGCGGCAGCGACGTGGTACTCATTGTGGTAGACATTTTTTGCTGTAATATTACAAAAAGGCATAATAAATATTGAGATTGTTTTATTGACGAAAAAAATATGTAAAATACCTGGCATAATACCATAAACAAAGAATGAAATAACTTACTTCTAACGCTAAAAGACAACTATCAAGACTCAAAAGTTATTATTAGTACAATAGAATACCTCAAGATACAACAAATAAGTACGAATATAAAAAAAAATATGTACTGTTAACAATCAATGAAAAGTAGATGTATTCTACGAACAAACAAATTCAAAGCAACAGCTTATTTTGTTGTGTATTTACAAATTTGTATTTTTTAAGAATCTAGTCAGCTTATATAAAGCTATAGTTATGCTTATGATTTATTATTTTACAATACTACTTAACCACATTAAGTCAACTACTTATACGACAAAATTGTAAACGCCTGATAAGATTTGCTTAATTTGGCCCTTCTAGTAAGGTAATTATGAAGTTGTGTCGTCACGAACAGACATATAGAAACCCCTGTTTGTTGGTTTGACATAGTTCAGTTTATGTCAAATTATTGTTTTAAGGTTGGTATGCATTAATATGCATTTTACATGCTGTAAACATCAAAAGCTTTTGCGGCATTCATCAACTGAAATATATTTCATTCATTTCAATATATTTTTATCATGCAGATCACTTTTTAATTAAATGGATTGGTATGGTGAACAATCAATAGAACTATAAAAAATAGAAAAATGTTTTCCAAGGAAATATGTTTACATATCATCTGTTAGCGATAATCTCACTGTAACATATTTCAAACAAAATACAAATTGTATATTGTACAACGACGCTATCGAATGTCCAAACTACCAATCTACACTGACCATATTAAAAAAATATTAAAAACAAGATAACTTCTTGGCCTTTGTGTCTGTGGTCCGTTTTTTTTAAATTGTAGGAAATTTGTTTAGTTCCCCATACTGACCCATTAAGATAGGCTACAGTTTTATGTGAATAATCATAATAAGTAAGCATTTTTCAGCTCACATAAAAACACCGAAGACACACCATGCCAACATGCAATGAATAATTATAACCTTACATTCTTCTGAATGGCGCGAGCGAGCAATGTCGAATAAGGTGGTAGTGGGGAGTTGTCGTCTAACCACTGATAGTGCACCAGCGCCGCCACATCAATAGCGTTATTTAACAAAACCTTCCGTTAGTCAACATACAATAATCGAGTAATTCAACATCAAGCAAAGAAAACGAGCGATAGGTCTAAGAAACATAAGGTCTCAGGAAGATAGACAAAAATCCAGAGTATATAGACACTAAGATATAAGAGATGGGACACTTATAGTAACTCGATTTTGTATAAATCGTGCACTTGCAATGTATCCTAAGTTTTTTTCCAAGAGAGTTGCGACAGACTGAAAATATCCTTCAGTTAGAAAGTGTCTATGACACTCTTAGACAATAGAGTAATGTTGCCATTAGGTCAAAGGTTACGTGCATAAAACTTAGAATGGTGTAAAACATATAATATGTACAAAAAAAAAACAGTTTTAGGTTAAAAATAAAGTGGGTTAGCACAAATACACATATAATTACAAAAGATTCGTACCCCATCAAATATGTCCATGACCTCGTCCCACCACTAGAAAAGAAAAAAAAACTGTGGGTTTCTATATAATCTACGACAGGCTGTTAGAATAACGATCTCTTTATTAGACTAATGATATAATCTATAAAATGAAGAGATTATTATGGATAAAATCAATGTTTAAAACCCCGAAAAGTTATAGTATACATGCTGCCATTTTTCAGTGTATAAGCTGGAAAATGAATACAGCTTAACACTGTACGCCAAAGTCTCACCAATTTTCTTGATCGCTGTGAAAATAGTCGTTATTCAAGAACTAAGTTATAAGCAATCCCACGCCCGAATTTGTATTTGCGACTATAGATAATATAGATAGCGGTCAAGAAAATTGGCAGCTATTGTACCTGTTTGGCTTCCTTGTCGACTACTGAGGATTTACCAGGGGTGTAGTTCTCGATTTTGCCGGGCTGAGACTTATATACCTCTTGACTCACTCTAGTCGATGCTAATGTACTGTACCTGAAAATTTTGTATGAAAATTTTAGTAGGTACGTAAATGAATATAGTTTATTTTTTCGAAATTCGAAAAACTTGTTTATCTGGTTTGTATGTATGTTCTTTTGTTCTGTCATAACTTTTAAACTATTTGTATAAAAATGATTGGTTAATTTCTTTAATTATTGACTATAAAAATTTT
This sequence comes from Aporia crataegi, assembly GCA_912999735.1. Lineage (NCBI taxonomy): Eukaryota > Metazoa > Arthropoda > Insecta > Lepidoptera > Pieridae > Aporia > Aporia crataegi. Next base: position 4,992,674 of record OU538742.1, read on the forward strand.
TTTGGAATAATTTTTATTCTAATTACAAATTAAATTAACGTATTTATACAACTCTAAATGTACTCGAACCGGCTCCGTGGCTAAGTGGTGTATTGCGCCGGAGATCCTGGGTTCGACACGCGGTATTTAGTACACACTTAAAAATATTTCTGTTTGTAAGGCACAGAAGGTTGACCATCTATTTGCCTGTAAAGATCTGTAAAACAGGTGTGGTAATGTGCATTCCCCATGCCCCAATAGAGGTTACAGAACTGTGTGCTTAGCAAATTTAAGTTCCTTACTTATTGTTAGACAGATACGGTGAAGTGACATCATTTCTCCTCTCTTCCTGTACGGATGCGGTCCGGCGTCGCGGACCGGATGTGACGTCACTATCGTAAGCGTCACTCCATGTACCTGATGTAAGTCTGCTCAGACCACCCTCAGGCTCACTCAGATATCCCGAACGTGGGTCAAAGTATGCGTACTGGGATCTACCACTGCTTACTCTCTGTGGCTCGTCTAAAATACAGATTTTAAATTAATTTATAATATCACAAAACTTATTTTTTTAATGTAGCCTGTATTTTAGGTGAAGTATAGATTATTTTTATTGCAATTGAAAACAAAAATAAAGGCTATGTGTGAAAAATAAGGTTACATCAAAATCGATGCAGATTGAAATAAAAATGTAGGTCTTAAATTTAACAATCGGATAGTTTATACGAGATTAAAATTACCTTTTAATCGACACCAAAAAAGAGTTAGCAAGTTTAAGATTAATACAAACATATATCTTAAAATACAAATTAATTAAGAATCGTAAATAGCCAAAACATAGTAAGTAATATTTGTATAAATGGTTATTAAATTCAATATATTATTAATTAATTTTTAATAGGGTTAACGTAGGGTATAAAATAGCCTGATGATGTGTTACCCACCAATGCAGAATTTTGAAAAAAAATAAAGAAATAATCACCTTTACGGCTTTTGTATCGTATTGTCACATAATCGTCTGGAAAGAAAATGTACGATCTCAGAGTAACATTGATAAATATGATATAAATAATAAATTAAAGAATGGCTGCTTACCATCGTATTTATTTTTGTGTATTGTGTCGTACATCCTCTTATACCATCTTGAGGGATCTTTCACTTCCTGAAACCATAGATAAAACCTTATACGATAGTGATTATTAATATGGATTGTTAAATTTTATAGTGCGTTTATTTCCACCATAAAGCAACAATTTTAAAAAATTGCGTTTTTTTGTGTTAATTTATTATAATTATGATTTTAAGTATATAATGTTTTTTCTTTTTAATTATTTTTTGAAACCTATTAAACGTTATGTAATATACTTTCAAATATTTACAATATATTTACCGATCGTAATGCAACAGGCATGCCATCTTTTGTGATTGGGCCAATTCCATCAATTTTCTTCTGCGTATCCGCCATCTTACGTGTGCTATCCTGCTCTCGCCTTTCCCCTTCCCCTTCACTCACGTAACCTCGACGTAGAGCGTGAACTGGAATAATTTAATTTCTATGTTACTATACATTTTCTAACTTAAGAATCCCACATGTCAATTACAAAAAAAGAATACCTCATGATTGGACGAACTAATCCAGGATTTTTGTAGCTAAAAACCATGTTGATATCATCAGTTTTTAAACAAAAAAACCTTATCGAAATTGGTCCATTAGTTTAGGAACTATGATGCCACAGACACTTCGAACTACTATAATACCTCTCTTTTTACATCGAGAGTTTAAACAAAAACATAAATCGAGCTGGTGCTACGAAAATATCATCATTTCAGGTACTAAAAAAAATGAAATCTGGCTCTTTTTTGCGGTTATTGGAATTGAAAAATTGGAAGATTTTATTTTATTAACGTCATTGCACAAGTCCGATTTTAAAATTAAAAATTGTATTATTTTCGGAGAAAAAGGAGATCGTAAGTACATTGCGAACATCGTAGTTGCGAAGAAACATGATCTTTGCTTAGTACTTGTAAGGGCTTTGAACATAGCTACTCGTAATTGACATTCTGAGAAAAAGTAAGTTACCCAGCGCTCCCCTAATTAAATAATGAAACCTTAAACACGAACTCAAGAGTTCCAACTTCCACAACAAAAAAGTTTAACGATCGGTATTCAACTTGACGTAAAGTGGAACTTAATTAGAAATGAAAGTTTTTTGACCAAGAATATTCAAAATTAAGGTTTCATGTTCACTGGGTTATAGGTATTAGATAACCATAGTTGAAAACTTTTGTACCTCTATGACAATAATTTGATACCTAACCAACCAACTCTCTTTTGCCTTTACTTCGTGTCACAGACACTGGAGCTATTTACTATTTTTTAGTTTCAAATAATGATCCATAGAAACAAGCCCGGGTAACAAAACAGGAAGGCGGATTGTAACCGAGGTGGTTACAATCCGACTCTGAGTAGCTGAGAGTCGGGTGAGGTCATGTATCCCACATATCCGATGATACTTCGGAGATAAAAAAAGTGTCAAATATAATGCTTTCATCAATGGTTAAAAAAATATTTTAATATTACATATATGTAGCCTTGAGTATAATTACTTACTGGGATCGCCAAATGGTGGTGATGGTCTGTCGCGTGGAAGACGAGAATTGTTCTCTATTTGCGGTTGTTGACTAGCTCGTGATAATTGTCCCTCTGAAATATTTATAGATATATTTAAGTAATAAAAAATTGATAAAGCGTGAAACCTGTCCTTTATTTTTTGAGAAAAGTATGAAATTCGAAATTGCAACAGTGGTAGCTTTTTTCGCACGCTTTGCACTTTACTATTATTTGTTATCAAAAAATATCAATATCACTAAGGAGAAAACTTTATTGCCAAATATTATTAAGATTAGTAGTGCCAACTGCCACGTAACATTTTTATCAAATTGGGTTATTTCGCGCCGGAAATTAAAGTAAATATTATTTTCTTAATTTTTTAAGAAAAGATTTATTGGCATATTATTAATGAATTTTCTCTGTTCATTTAATATACATTTATAAGTGTAATGTTGTAAAATAAAAGTTTATTTCATGAAAATCTATTTAACTTTCTAATATCCCTTAGGACTTCGGAGCGGACATTTGCCTAATGGGGTTGCCATCTGAATAGTTTTCACTCACAGCGTGATAGGAACAGCATGGTGCCTATGAAAGTTTAATAATAATCTTACCCTTGTCACTCTCTACCTATATTGTATAAATTTCCTTAAGCTGCCTATACATTAAGAATTTTGCTATGATTAGAAAATCCAAGCCAAACTCACATTTCAAAAATGTAACGTTTATTACAATTTCAAATAGTACCTATTTATGAACACAAAGAAGATCAATCAGATTAACCAAGAGTAATAAAAATACAATAAAGTAACAGTTATAAGTGTAAATATATCACAAGATTCACCTACGAATAATACACACCAGTTATTCATACCCCAGTACTCAAAATGGTCACTGAAATAAGAAATAACAGTTTGACAAAATCAAATACACAAGTGCACAATAAAATGCTCTATTTTTTATGATGCATACACAGTATATCAATTTGAATAACATTTTAACGATAAAATTCGTACCTTTCACAATACAAATGAATTGTCATAATCGATTGAGCAATGTTGAATTACGACTTTCTTTCCTCATAAAGAAAGTGAAAACTGAAATCCCATAATCCTAGAGGAGCACATATTTCTACGTATAATCCGTATGTTTACCGATTCAATGATTGTGCCTACGCAAACATTGTTTTATATTCCTGGTTCAGACGTGTGATACTCAATTAACTATACTCGAGGCTACTACATCAACCTAAGTATTCTAGTACAATTAGGTACCTCAGAGAAAAAAGTTCTTCAAATCTTTTGTTTTGCTTTAAAGAGTTTGTGAGTTAGATCTAATTTCGAAGCAGAAACTTCGCATTTAATTATTTCCAGCGCGGCGAATAAAGCTTTCCTCTAATCCCATTAAAGGTAAATGACAATACGCCGACTAATTAGAAAATACACAGATAAGGTAAGTTAAAAGCTATTAGCGGAATACAGAGCAATTATTCTCTACTAGCTATGTTTATGATTTCACCTACGTAGATTAAAACTTAGCAACTAATACTTTTGAAAAATAAATGTAGATTAATTTACTCCTTAAAATCATCTCATGTAAAATCGACATTTTTGGCGATTATCTAACACGGTTTTGATTAAATTTATACTGGCATCTAGCTGGCGTTATACTTAACATTAAACTTAGCAAAAAGATAATAATTCGTTAAACAAAACGTAATTTTTGTTATTTCTTTAGAACAACGAGGTCATTTGGTAAAAACAAATTTAATACTGTACCTATATAATTGAAATGTACATACAAAATAAATTATTCTAAGCAAATGTTATATTTCTTGGCTCTCCTTACCAGGTAGGTAGGTAACCAATAATATTAGTATTACAGCGTCAGTTTACAAGACACAAATTAACTTCCATTAACTTTATTTATGAATAAATTACAAAGTTATTGTTTAAGTAGCGCCGCTTCAAAAATTACTTTCATGTTTAAGGCGTTAAAGAGGTTTGAATTTTGATATTTTCGTAGATACGAAATTGTTTGTTCTCTTGGGTTGAATTAGAGAATACTCGCTAATGCCCCCGATTTCTTGTAAGTAATGATGATTTCCACGTACAAACTTCCATCCTCTTAGGAATGATTCCATTCAAACTATCACCATACTAATTTTAAAAGGCAACTTACTTTCGCATTTAATATTGTTTATGTATGTACTTATTTATAGCCAATGTATTAAGTAGGTTTTCGGTTTCATATAATAAGGCGTAAAAATAAAATTGTGAAATTTAGATATTACATTATGGTATTTTACCTCGAGCCCTTTGAAGTAAAGTAACAGTAGGATTCGGTGCTTTGGGCAACTTGCTTCCCAGAGAGTCGAATCCGGTCACAGGGGCGCTGTGCGATGTTCGAAGCCGGTTCTCACTCTCTGAACCACTCGTGCAACCGTTCTGTTCCTTATTCTGAAATTTTTTAAGGACGTCAAGTAAATAGAGCTAAAGTATAACTCTAATACAATTTTCATAAATGAAGTTTTAGTATATCTAATAATAACAATCTAATTGTTTCACGTGTGCAACAATTAAACGGAAACATTACCGTAGAAGACTTTATATAGAATATAAATTATACAAACTGGGAGGTTGCGGTGTTACCCAGACCGCAATACTGTCATCTTATATAAATTGGATGCCATATAGACTTATTGAATACCTCGTCGTATGAATTGATTTGAGTTTCACAATATTGCAGCATATTGGAAATTTGATAGATATACGAGTAACTTTGTGTAGCTGCATATTGTCACTGTCTTGTAGAAGTTAGTATTTATTTTTAATTTGTTTTAAAATTAAAGAAATTATTTACGAAGTTATTATGAAAACATACTATAAAATATTGAACATTCTATTTGGTATAAATATAACTACAAGAAATGATTGTAATTATTGTTCATTTAGTGTCCAAGAAAAAACAGAGTTCAAGAAGAGATGGCATCTGCTATTTAATATTTATTAAATAAGTTGAAACAAAACACTAAGTATACTGATTTTAGAAAAATATTATACCATGCTTCTTTAAACAAATAAGTGAATAAAACGAGGGAAATTGATTTTGAAAAAATAAGTTCAAAATGAACATATAAACTTCGTAAGAACTAGCAAATAAGACCATTAAAAGACTTTATGCTTTTAACTGTAAAGTCACTGTACATCTTGTGGAAATTCTCTATCACATATTCATCTGTATACACAGAAGTACCGACTAAAGTTATGGTAAGACGTCTTAGACCAGAGGCTTATTAGAATAGTCATATCGCTTTATGTTAGTTATGTAGGTAGTAAGAAATAAAAAAAGGACGAGATGCTGTTGAATTTGAAATAAAGGCTTATTTAAAACAATAAAAACGATTTCTTCAAAAGGTTTTGAAGTCAGATACTATATTATTAATAGGTCAGTTAGAGTTAAATTTTGATCCTTGCGGTAGTTTTGCCACTCACCACATGGAACAAGCTACCTTCAGATGTTTTATTACGAAGCAATACGATTCAGATGCCTTTAAGAAAGAAGCGTATCACTATCTTACAGGCCGACAATACACCCGAGAGCCAACTGCCTTTGTATTTTATTTTCATAAAACAGATCTAGAAATACAAACTTCGAATTTCCGGCGGGAAGGTGGTGACTCCTCGAAGTGTACAGGACGGAAGCTTTTGCGCGATGTTTGAGGCGATGCTGTGGCGCTGCTCGGGGTCCAGACGGGCGGCGGAGGCGGTACAGGCGGCGTGGCAGCGCTGGACCCTCTCTCACCCGCCGGCGGCTGTGCCCCTGGCGTCCACACCGCTGTAAACGTCAAAATTGTCACTTGTCACTGTGGTATTATTTTTACACTAAATTGTACAAAATAATACGCAAAATAAATTAAATATTAACATATAAATCATTGTATTGCTTACTGAGTATTTCTTTAGTCCTAATTTAGTCCTTTACCTAATTTTTCCCTAAGTTTGACGTATAATATATAAAAAATGTGAGTAGTTTTGGATTAATGCGCTGCTATCACGGCTTTAAATTTATTCTATATTTTAAATTGCGTAAAAATATATCACATTTAAGGTGAATACTGTTTAGGTGAAAAAAGTTTCAGTACAATAAATTTTGTAAGGTCGGTAACAGATCATTCGTACAAAAATTACAATCAAATCATATTAAATGCCTCAATCACCATTATATTTAGGTACAAATATATGTAATTATAAGAAGTTATTACGTAAAGCAATGCATAGGAAATTGGATATAAAATCGAGCAATAAAACTTAATTCGACGCCCTTCGTGAGCGTCATAAAACCAAGATAGAGACAATTTTACTGTTGATAAGTATCTGCCCTTCGATTGACCTGTCTCGTCTGTTCATAAATAAGGAGTTCTAACAAACTTCAAATATTTTTATACTCTGAATGAATAAATTCATAAATTATATTAACTTAAGACAAAAATACTGCAAGACATCTCATTTCACTTAGCATTTATAGACCATACTATGTGAATAAATATGGAATCTAATGCCGCTATGAAATAAGCGTTAAAACACTAAACAAGCAAAAATGCGGCGCATCCACCCGATTGTTGAATGTTACCGACTAGAACTTATAAAAAAAAGAAGAAGAGTACAATTATGTGTAATTTTATTAATGTTTTGATAAATGGTGCCATTTATCAAAACCTTATGACCAAACCAATGAGTGAAAAATTATACTGTTAATTTTGCATTGCGCAAACGAGTTATAGTTGTTGTAATATTTGAGAAAATATAAATAAAACATTAAAATATTTATTAATATAATTTAATACCATCTAATATTTCTACGGACTCTAAACAGATAGGTACTATCACTATAGTTTTATCTCTTTCTCTCTATGTATCCCTTTTATATAATGTAAAAGCAAATATGACATACGTTATATATTCAATTGAATATAATACTCAAAAAGCAAATATTACATAACTTATATATTCAATTGAATATAACACTAAAAAAGCAAATATTACATAACTTATATATTCAATTGAATATAATACTCAAAAAGCAAATATTACATAACTTATATATTCAATTGAATATAACACTAAAAAAGCAAATATTACATAACTTATATATTCAATTGAATATAACACTAAAAAAGCAAATATTACATAACTTATATATTCAATTGAATATAATACTAAAAAAGCAAATATTACATAACTTATATATTCAATTGAATATAATACTAAAAAAGCAAATATTACATAACTTATATATTCAATTGAATATAATACTCAAAAAGCAAATATTACATAACTTATATATTCAATTGAATATAACACTAAAAAAGCAAATATTACATAACTTATATATTCAATTGAATATAATACTCAAAAAGCAAATATTACATAACTTATATATTCAATTGAATATAACACTAAAAAAGCAAATATTACATAACTTATATATTCAATTGAATATAACACTAAAAAAGCAAATATTACATAACTTATATATTCAATTGAATATAATACTCAAAAAGCAAATATTACATAACTTATATATTCAATTGAATATAACACTAAAAAAGCAAATATTACATAACTTATATATTCAATTGAATATAACACTAAAAAAGCAAATATTACATAACTTATATATTCAATTGAATATAATACTCAAAAAGCAAATATTACATAACTTATATATTCAATTGAATATAATACTCAAAAAGCAAATATTACATAACTTATATATTCAATTGAATATAACACTAAAAAAGCAAATATTACATAACTTATATATTCAATTGAATATAATACTCAAAAAGCAAATATTACATAACTTATATATTCAATTGAATATAACACTAAAAAAGCAAATATTACATAACTTATATATTCAATTGAATATAACACTAAAAAAGCAAATATTACATAACTTATATATTCAATTGAATATAATACTAAAAAAGCAAATATTACATAACTTATATATTCAATTGAATATAATACTAAAAAAGCAAATATTACATAACTTATATATTCAATTGAATATAATACTCAAAAAGCAAATATTACATAACTTATATATTCAATTGAATATAACACTAAAAAAGCAAATATTACATAACTTATATATTCAATTGAATATAATACTCAAAAAGCAAATATTACATAACTTATATATTCAATTGAATATAACACTAAAAAAGCAAATATTACATAACTTATATATTCAATTGAATATAACACTAAAAAAGCAAATATTACATAACTTATATATTCAATTGAATATAATACTAAAAAAGCAAATATTACATAACTTATATATTCAATTGAATATAATACTCAAAAAGCAAATATTACATAATTTATATATTCAATTGAATATAATACTCAAAAAGCAAATATTACATAATTTATATATTCAATTGAATATAACACTAAAAAAGCAAATATTACATAACTTATATATTCAATTGAATATAATACTCAAAAAGCAAATATTACATAACTTATATATTCAATTGAATATAATACTCAAAAAGCAAATATTACATAACTTATATATTCAATTGAATATAACACTAAAAAAGCAAATATTACATAACTTATATATTCAATTGAATATAATACTCAAAAAGCAAATATTACATAACTTATATATTCAATTGAATATAACACTAAAAAAGCAAATATTACATAACTTATATATTCAATTGAATATAACACTAAAAAAGCAAATATTACATAACTTATATATTCAATTGAATATAATACTAAAAAAGCAAATATTACATAACTTATATATTCAATTGAATATAATACTCAAAAAGCAAATATTACATAATTTATATATTCAATTGAATATAATACTCAAAAAGCTTCTGAAAAATGAGTCATATATTATTTGCTACGTCGTAGCACGTCTACGAATATTTCGTAGATAATTTATTAGCTATGTCATGTTATTTGAGATATTATCTAGTCCTGTCAATATGGCCTTGCTTTACAGGTTTGTTATGAGTCCATTATTATATGTTATAAATACGTACATTTTATGAGGTAATTCATTAGCTGAAATAGTTATTAAATGCTGTCATTTTTTATTAATCCTTAGATAGATTTATCTGGTTTTATAATTAATGACTTTTCTTATTGGTTTTAAACTATAAAAAACTACGAAATCATACAAAATATGTCTATCAATGCCAGATAGGAACATTCAAATGTTAAATAATATAAAATTGAATTGAGAAGCGTTTGTAAGGTAACACGATAAAACTGTAGCGATTCCCCGTGCAGCAATAAACGTAATAATGCTTAACTCGAATATATTGAACAGCTCCAAACAAAATACGAGCAAATAAAGCCGACAGTACGTAGGCTTCGTCTGTATTTTCTACAATATATAATGTACGTTTTATGTTCCACAAACATTCATGGATCACCTTAATAGCACTGAAGAATAGATTATATTACAGTACAAACAACTTATAAGAAATTAAATTTAGGACGATATTAAAAAGATATTTGAGACACGAGACTATTTTTGTGTTGAATTTGAATTTGTATTGAACAAGTTTTTGTAAAATAGTTTAAGAAATAATAATAACTATAAAAAGTCTTCTGTCGTCAATTTGTTGTTGCGAGTATCAATACGTCGATACAATTATTATGATTTCGAAAAAAAGTATCAAGTATAACGTGTCTATAAATATTATTCTACCATAAACCATCCGTAGGGCGTTTGTCTCCGTTTAAATGTGCGGGCAATTTTAGACCCGAATGGCATTATACGCAGTAATGGCAGGCGCTTTGATGGTAGACGCTAGTTGCTTGGAGTCGTGGTAAGGCGCTTGTGTGGGACGCTACTCGCGTCGACTCGGTGGCGTCTTCGCATCTCCAACCTACATCTGTAGCTGCTAATGGCGCGGCATCGATTGCAGAAAGTAAAAATAGATAAAAATATGAAAGTCATAGATTCTTATATTTTTCCTTTTAGAGTAGAGACTAGGTCTATGGGGGCTAGAAGCGCATCGATTACCACAAGTGAACCAAAAGCTGGTTGTTATTTTGGCCGTCACAGTATAGTATCCCAACGGGTTTGTTGAGCCTTTTATATTTTTGTAAATATTTTAAATTATTTTATTGTAAATAAATAAATAGATTATAATCATCTTTTTAAGTATATATGTTTCTTAAAATTAATAAAGTTTGCTTAATCTTTGTAGCTATAACGAAAAATAATTCCCTAATAAATCTGAAAAGGTAGTATTTACGAAATGTTTACTTTAGTTGCGTATAAATTGGGTTAGTGGGCGTGCCCTGACGACGTAATAATCACAAAGTCTTGACGCGATTGCCTCTTCATATGATATTTACAATCACTTATCATCTTTGTGTACACAGCTAATTTGATTTAATAGCTCGGTTTCCTCTTTGTCCGGATTAGATATTACTTCGCAAATAACATAAATATTCATATTAAGATTATTAGTTTGAATACTGTGTAGACCGTTGAACAAAAGAAGCTTAATTAAAGTGAAAGAGTTTTCAGAATATTTTTCTACTTCTATTTAAACAATTAATTATCTGTGGTTCTTAAATGACACCTATTTGTTCTTAACAAAACTCATCTGTTAGGTATAAACTTTTTGTTTTCTATATCATAATGTTTAATCATCCAACGAATTGTAATGACTTTTGGTATTTAGTTAGATGTTACTTTTTCCTCTCCAAACGTAACGTATAAAAATTAAAACAATAAAATATTATTACGAAATACATTTTAAAATATCTCCAGGGCATAACAGTTATCAGATTAAAATTGCGTTATAGGCACGGACGAGAGTATAATGCAACGTTTATTCCAGATCACATGCCCTCGCAGGGAATTAATTCGAATTGAGATAATTGGTTATTTATCTAAAACACGGCATCGGGCGCCGGCATCAAAGGAACGTAAATAAATTAAAACTCTCCGAAAGCGAATTCAATTAAGGTAAATCTGAGAAAAATCCCAGCACTTTGCACTCGTGATTGTGAATTTTGAGTACCGAGTGTACAGTGAGATTTAAATTAATTATCTGGATTTGAAAATCGTTTTCTAGAGCAAAATGCACTCCTTACGCTGTGCAATAATTTTATTTATTATATTCTCGTTAGCTTGTGATATAAAAAATAATAATAATCCATTCTGTAGTTTTCCGTGAAGAAGTATAAATTTTTTGTTTCAGTAGAATATTTAACATTTCATATAGGTACTCTAATTTAATGTAATTATTAATATTTGACATAAATTTCAGCCTATATACTAATAATGACTAAGTTTATAGAATGTTTTCTTTGAAGCATACCAAAGAGATCAGTAAAATAACATGTCCATCTATAAAAAGGATCACGTACGTAAGGCCCAAGTTGTCTCCATCACAAGGGTATACTTGAACATTAAGGATTCTAATCACAAACGCTCGTCGCACGCGCCGGCCGCCTCACTAACTCACAGTTCCTAATTTGATTATGTAACTAATTGCGGTTCACCAATAGTTTTACAGTGCATCTAAAATGTTCAACAAGAGAATTATGCACGTTGAATATTTCAGACGAACTCTTCAACTAGAACAAGTCTTGTATTAGTTTATTTTCTGTTTAGCCCGATAGTGTTCGATCAAACCGGTTATTTCACGTAAAATTTGTGTTTATTTATGACGCATTAACAGATATAACTAAAATATATTAAACAAAGAAACACAATAATGTACACATACCTTATTTATAGGTAATCAGGTAACTTTAAGTAAAAACGAAATCAATTTTTTTGTATAGCGTTGGATATTCAAGCATTCAAACCAGGAAAGAATAGCAAGCAGAAATGTTTATATTATATTAAATTTTATTAATTCCTCTATAACCTTTTTGAAGCTTCCATGCAGATATATCAAAAATTTCGTAAAGTAAACCGGTTGGCGTTAAAGTAACAGAATCTTTAGTACAATTGTGAAAAGATATTTAAATAGAACAATTTGAATTACGTGACACGGCCTTAGCGCAACGTTTTGTTACAGATGAGAGCAGTAAAAAGATATTAAATTAATTTAAGAGACGTTAATAGGATCATTATTCAAGGAAAGAAATCCGGCAAAAACTCTGCAAAGTAATGGCTCATTTAGCATTGATTCTGTGCTTTCTTTGTAAGTGATTTCGATTTATTAATTCAAGTGTTAGCATTGTAAAAGCAAAGCCATTAGTGACTTTTCAACTACAAGTTGACGACAGAAAGGATTTCTCAAAACAACGAGCTTTTTTTAAGTCGTTGTTGTAAAATCGTATTTAATATTTAAATGACGTGTTTGAATTTGTTTTAACACAAATTTGCCGCATTTTTTTAGTTAGTGGTCTAATCTTATATATAAAATTCTCGTGTGACAATGTTACACCTTACTCCTCCGAAACGGCTGTACTGATTTTTACAAAATTTTATATGCATATTCAGTAGGTCTGAGAATCGGCTACTATCTATTTTTCATACCCCTAAGTGATAAGGGTAGCTCACCCCAAAAATTAATATGGCAAAACAACGTTTGCCGGGCCAGCTAGTCTAACTATACAATTATGCAACGAGAATATTTACAACGCAAAAAATATTAATATTATTAATAAAATGGACGTAGTTATTATGTAATAAGCAATTGTTTCTTTATACAAAAGAATGTGTTTGAGACTTGAACTGACTAAAACTGCAATTTAAATCTTTGCATGTTTGTCCATATAATAATAATAATTGGGAAAACTCACATTACATTGCTCTGATCCCAAAGTAAGTAGCTGAAGCACTTGTGTTATGGTAATCAGAAACAATAAGGTACCACAATAAATACATATATAAGTTTATAAAACAACCAACATTCTCGGAAACAAACATTCATTGCTCATCACACAAATAAAAGCACCTACCGGCATTCGAACCCAGGACAGCGCAGAAGGCAGGAGCACTACCATTTGCGCCAGCCGGTGTGATTGTGCCAGCAATATAATTTTGTGATTTGTATTTTATTCACTTAACCATATGTATATAATAAAAGAGGACCTCTTGACATTGGCAATAAAAATGTTATTTTATCATTAGATAAAAGAATTTGACAATGATAAGAATCCGTAACGATAATGCCACTGCATTATCGTTACGGATTGTTTACGATTATGTATGAGTACTAACTTATACCCACGACTCAGTATTCGTAAAAATACTATATATGTAAATTTGTCAGTCTTATCTATCAACCAAATTTCTTTCATTGATTTCAGCAGCTTAATAGCATCGTAAACACTTTTAAATTCATAGAATTATAATGTTTTTAGCAAAAAATAGGCGATTCATTTGTATAAAAATAGGAAATTATAATTTTACATGTAAATATTAGAACAATATCTATATGTATAAGACAGCTTGTACTAATACAGCTGTTTTAGTTTGAAAGTAAATACAACATTTTATTTTATTCTAATTTACACGGCTTTCTAAGATCTGATTACTTATTTTAGTAAGAAAATCAACAGAGATCTTACGGCAAAAAAGCATTAAAGCTAGGTTTCATTCAACAACGTAATTATTAGTCAAATGACAGCCAATGGTCAAATAACTTAGTGGTAGTTTGATATTTCTAGCAATGGCTCATTCATTTTAACTATTGTTCGCGTTAACTACAGATTAATCACAAAACCTTAAATAGTCAAGAATTTCGAATTATATTTGTAAAATATGCTATACACGCCAAAGATTATTTTCATTTATTTAGAATTTTATTTAACTATAAAAAATAGATAGTCAAAATAATTTATGTACCTATGTAGAAAAACAACAATTTACTATCTAGATGCCAAATCGTTTTAATTAGATTTTTAGTTGAAGGTTTCATCAAAGTAAAGTAGTAATTTCAGCCAAAGTGGATACGTAGACTTTGTGTTACGCCATTTTTATAGAGGACACAAACAAAACAGTACCATTTTATTTTAGTGACTCATATAACCCTGTTTCCTGCGGCCGCGCTAACATTACGCAACTTGTCATCGTGCCAATCGCTCAGGTGCGCGAACATCTACAAATCCTATTTATTAACACCTCTAATGATTCATGTTTCCTCTTTTAATTTTTGAATGAACTTTACTTGACGGGAGACAAATAACCACCGCTTAAGACAAAATACAATTCTAGACAAAACAAGTTTTGGATTGTGATCGTTAAAGTTGCGGCCAGAATTTTTGAGATTCATGAATTCATTCATCCTAGAAACAAACAATTTCATCTCTAATATATTAATGTGATGAGACATATTGAGACACTTTCTGAATAGGTTCTGTACTAAGCGGATTGGATGACACGAATTACACATGCCACAAAGCCTTCAAACGCTGATGCACTGTAGTTAATTACAATGCACTATTTACTGATTAATTTACAGCCCATTCCTAATTTTAACTAACGGACTATAGCTCATAGGAATAATATAACGATAAAAAAAAATTCTTCGTCAGCATTTATACCTACCTACTTATTTAAGTAAGGATGGCTTGGACCACAACAAGGCGATAATAAACTAAAACTCAATCTATGCGTTTATAATGCCATGCCGGAGACAAGCTACCTATTTAATCGACGATGAATGAAGAACATGGGTTTTTAGAAAAACTCTATAATAAATTATCTATCATTAAAATATAGCTAATATGGCAATCGAAAAGAGTACCTTCCTATCATTGAAAGAGTTGTAAGAATTTTCAATAAAAACAATTTTTAGTACCTGTTTGATTAATGTAATATTCTGATCTAGCAATGAGTTCACATCTAATTAAAATCAACAAATTGTCTTTGGATAATTTTAATTAATATATTTATAACATAAATGTATATTAAGTTCATATAAAATTAGATTTAACCATGAATTATTTTTTAATTAACCAAGAACGTCGGCGTCACAAGTAGGTAGTAGGTTCTATTTCTGTCTTCACTCTCATAATGACTTCGAGTTTCCCACACGTCAAATTTGGCTTAGCATTGCGTAACGACAAATCTATTTATAATTTACTAACTGGGGCCCACGGTTTCATATGTAAAAGTAGTTTATTGTTTTTATTATTTAAAGTATCTATACCTAAATTTATTATTATTGCTTCAAGGTATAATGTGAATAATTTAAACAAACATACTAACAACCGGAGTTTGCATATATTGCGTTGCATATGTTGCGTATATTGTTTTATATATTTTTTAATCATTAACGTATAGGAAATAAATATTATTATTTATTAATAATATTTATTAATAACACTATAAATTTCATCAAACGCCATTTAACAACAGCCTACAGAAATAAAAGCATTGCAATGTTATGTGATAATAATAATAAAGCTTTTATTTGATTCCTTACATTTTCATACAACAAATACATTATTTTTTAAAATTATATTATTATTATTTAAATTACTTTTAAATGTAAGGACCGCCTAATGCGGTAAAAGCCTCCTCCATGTATCTCCATTTGTGTTATGTGATAAGAGGTTAAAAACTAGACTCTTAAATTAGTTGTATATAAATTGTAGCCTTCAAATATTATTAATATGTGGAGTATAAATTTATACAATAGCTCATTGACAACCTTTTGCGTTATTCGAATTCTTAAACGCTAACATAATGTCCGATATTGAAAACAGGATACCATTGTAAACGACCTGACATGAACAACTTATACATACTCATATACATATGAAGATACTGTTAATACTTATATTATAGCTGGGAAGTAATTTATTTTAAGTATAAAACAACACTCCGTACGGTCTCAAAATATCATAACCATGTCTCCTTAGTCTTGACTCCATCTTAATGTTTACATAGAAAATATATCTGGATGTGAGGGAAGGTTTATTCGTGAAACTAGAGAACAATATTTATATTTCTTTAAATGTTTAATATAAAGTTATAAAGAAAATAGTGATATATACTGATAACTGGTAATTTTGCTTTAAACTGATACAATTAAAAACAATTTCGATTCAGTGAGTCTATCGGCAAGTTATCGCAAAGTGATATTCGAAATTCGAATTATTTGGTATTCAGAGCATAGCAGTCAAAGCGTTGTGCACAATGCAATAGCATTGACCGAATGACAGGTGAATTACATGAACATGTATGTTACTATGTTAGCACCACGTTGAGCTTCAAATATTGCTCGTTGCTATGCCTTTACCGAAGTTATTGACTTTTGTTACAAATATTAAACTTAACTTGATTGAAATCGATCTGTTTTAGTATAAAACACGGATTTTACAGTCAAGTGACTATAGCAGGTTGAATATAATATATTAATCTATGCTAATAACATAAACCTTGAGAAAATATGCGTTTGTTCGGGCTAATCGCAGAAACGGCTCAACTGATGGGGATGCGGTTTCCACTAATCTGTTATGGCAAATCATATAGGGCAGTTTCATTTGAGTAGCAGACGAAAAAGTGGGCTAATATTTTTTAAGACAACTAGTATTAAATAATACTCTACTACCTCTAAAAAGAGGATGCCGCATGTTAGTTCTACCTAAAGGTTCTATACGTCTTTCTATTACACTTCCTCTCTCTTCTCGTGCTTCAAGTGAACGTAAACGTATTTATTTATAGCCTCGTCTTGGTATAAAAAGTTATAAAACCGACAAAGCGTAAGGTCGCAGGGCATCTGGTGGTTGGCGAACATGTGTTTGGTATTTTTATCGTGGCCATTCAAACTGATATCGCATACAATTTCATGATAATACAATACGATCCTTTATAGAACAATATGTACCTATAGTAATTTATTAACTTTCGATTACGTGTAAAACTTTACTTTAGTATGTCATTATTGATACTTTCTATAGCAAATGTGTTACTAATATCATGAGCGTTTATTTATCTATATCTACATCATACACCATTCACCAATAAACTTGAATACGGATGTGTTTGTTTATATTGAGTTGATAAAAAAGTACTGGCCTAATCTTTCACTAAAATAAAATTTGGTGTTGGATTTGTATTTTGGAATCTCCAAAGGGAATTTAGTAGCGGAATGTTTGGTATGTCGTATTGCAAAATCGTGCACCTGGTTCTGTTCCGGTGAAACAGAAACAATGTTGAAAGGTATATCTTACTGTCTACTTCTCTAATAAGGTTGTCTTAGATAATATGATCACTTTGATCAGTGAAACAGTAACTCTATACTCCACTATGGAAAACAGGATTTCACTATATTACATTATAATTTAGTGCATAAACTGTATTTCTAATTAAATTTCTAATTCTAATTTCTAAATAAATTTGTAGGTACTGTTTTATATAAATACATTGAATTGAATATTGAGTTTGTACACGAGATAATTTTATTCACATCACGTCGTAAACTTTCATTGAGTTTCGTTGAAGCATCTTTTTGCTTCAAATAATATTTTCTTGTAAAGCCAAACGTCGTAATGGGAAAACTTGTAACAAGTATTCACAACGTATTAGACTATTAATATTCTGACGTTAATGTAGGCATTTTTATTATACAAAAAATACACGTGAAGTTCATATATTATACAAAAAATATGTTAGCCATTTTTAACTGAGATTTCATGTCTCACTATAGAAATAGATTCCTGATATCAATTTTTAACACTAGTATACAAAATTTTCTCAAATATGTATGAGAAATTAATAATAAGACCACTGATATTTTATTGGAAATACAAATTTACGCACAGAATGACGCGTTAATTGTGTCAGGATTTCGATTTTGAAGTAGTCAAACAAAATCTACTAATCTACTCCTAATATTACTTGTAGTCATGACTTTACCACGTTGCTGAACGATTTAATAAAACATATCACAATATGACAGATTAATTGCTCAGTTGAACAGTTTCTAAGATAAGCCTGAATGAATCTTCTCTAGAATATTATTATTAGTAAATACTATAAAGAGATTTGTTTCTTATTTATAATAATTCAAAATACTACTGAAATACGCTTTTGCAAATTTAATAGGCTTCGCTTACGTGGATGAAATTACAAGCAAAATCTATTATGCTACTTATGATGACAAATGAAAAATATGTACAATACGATAAATTTAGCTAAGGAGTTAACCGCTATACTTCAGACATGTAACCATAATTTTTATCAGATTTACTTGCAACCTTTTTCTTTAAGATTTATATTGTTAGTTAATTTATCCAATGCATAGTATTATGATGCTATGAGAATTGTGTGCCTTATTTTCTGATAAAATTTATCTCTATTATGTTTTATATCTTTATAATGTATCATTATGTTTTAGGTTTAGTCCAATTTTAAGTGTCTTAATGAAGAATCTTGTAATAAAATACCTTTCTGTTTACGGCAGTCATCAAAATAGTATTAAGATTAAGATCTATTTATTATCAAAGTTTTAAGAGTTCATTACGTAGCCACAGAACGTTCATTAAGCGTTGAGGGAACGATAAAAGAATCGGTTTAAAGACGACTTAAATTCTTATCAAAAATGTGTTCTTTGTTCCAGTTTTGTCTTCACTGACTGAGGCTGTAATTTCAGGAAAGAGGTATTTAGGATGCAAAGTTACAAGGGATCCGACATTCGGAGCACAATATGGCTTGCCGATAATTACGAAAAACTAGAGCAGTGTTGACAAATAGCTGAAAATTCCTGTACTATATAGGTAGGTATTGAAAGTAGCAATTCAGGTATAGCAGCTTCAACTGACTCGTGAAATAGACAGTTGAATAATAAAAGACACTTGATAAAGCGGCACAGACTTAAAGACTTATGTATGTTAAATTGAATGATTTAAAAAAAAGAAAACGCATTTTATTTTCTGATAAAATAATTAGGTTATAAAAATTATGTTACTGATACATATTTTGTGAAGTTATTAACAATCTTAGTAAATAAGGGATTCTCGAGATTCATGAACTTATGCAAACCACCTCTTATTTAATACCTATTTGCCTTATCTTGCTTTTTTTGTTCCGTTTATCTTTGAACTAATCTAGACGAATTTTGTTATACATATAAGTAAGACTAGAATGTAAGCAAATTTTAAAATTATAATTTTTTTAGTATAGGTACTAAAGTTAAAATTATAAGTGATTTAACATCCAAGTAAAATTAAAAAAAAAAACAGATTAAGCATTAGGATGAATATCTCTAAATATACTTTGTTAAAAGGGTTTAATTTACAATTTGTTTTTATAAGTACTTGCAAATAAAAGGAGTTTTCCATTACACCCCTTTGTTTGGACACAGAAGGGGGATGAAATATTTCGACTAAATCACCATTGAACCAAACAAACAGCATATTCATGACCAAAGATTGTTTAATTGAAAAAGTGTAAAAATCCGCGCTGAATACATAATATTTCTAGTGAACTTCTGCAATGGGCAAAATTCTGAAGCTTGGGGCAGACACTGCTTTTTTTTCACCGATCATATTCTTTACAAGCCAGTAAGTAGGTGATCGGCTTGTGGCCTCACGGCAAAAGAAAACGTGGCGGACACAAAAAAATGACGGAGAACCTTCGCATCTCACGCAAAAAGAAGGGTGTTATCTATGTATCTGATTATATGTGTATGTAACGCCGTAGCTGCCAAACGGGTAAGCAAATTTAGATTTTTTAAAATCATCTTTGTGACTTGATCATGTTTAAGCTAGATTATATTAAAATCGGTTTTAATTTAAAATAAAAATATAGTCAAATTTTAATTTATATTATAGCGTTGTTACTTATACTAACTTAGATATAATCTCTAAATCTGATATAAACTTGTGAGCGAAGGACCATATCGCACACTTAACGCTATAAACTTGTTTTTTATGCGCACTTACGGTAAAGTAGACATTCAAATTTATTTATTATACTGTAAAGTGTTCAGCAAATACTAAAAATTCTTAAGGCATCCTATGACAATAACATCTGGTAATCCGACAATGAAACGGAATTTGAGGTGCTTCACGCGTTTCATAGGTTATGAGTCATGATTATTTTTAATACAAGATCTTAAAAGCTAACTAAAACATTTATAATTTATTAGAAAACAAGGAGTTTTCCAAAGAATTGTGATTGCAGCGCAAAAATGAATTTCGTGTTATTAAGACGAACAAATTATCAAAAATAGTTAAGACTTAAGGATGCCCGTAAATACTTTCAGACAGTTCAATACATAACATCCTTTTGGGCTTCCCTACAATCGGGTAAAGATACATTTATGCAAAAATGCGTCAGATAAATCTAAGAAAGAAAAGTATAGACAGGTTTCTAATGAACTCTGTAAAAGCCGGAGTTTCACATTAATAACCCCACAGATTACACTCGATATCTCCTATTACAAGACCAAAGAGGTCTTTACCCTACATTAGTCCGCCTTGTAGATTACAGTCTTAATAAATAATGACGATAAAATGATACATGTAATGTGGTTTACCGACCTTGGCATATTTATAACAGCTGATATTATATATCTATTACTTTGAATGAATTTAACGTCAGAAATGTAATAAACGTGTTACAAATCAACTTTGTATAACATTTTTTCAGTCACCCAAATCATGGATAGGCTAAATAATTATCATCATCAAATAATGTGAAATAAAATAATCTTTCATAATTATAATTTGTATTTTTTCCTTTGTTTACGTGATATTAATAAAGTATTTTTTTACATTTTCTAAAATTTAAATATTACTAGCTGACCGAGCAAACGTTGTTTTGCCATATTAATTTTTGGGGTGGCCGATTCTCAGACCTACTGAATATGCATATAAAATTTGGTAAAAATCAGTAATGCCGTTTCAGAGGAGTAAGGTAACTAACATTGTGACACGAGAATTTTATATATAAGATAATTCGACAGTGACTACATTGCCAATGTGGCATAGCTATAAAAGAGTATGTGTGTAAACAGTCGGGTTTTCAAAAGACCTTCATTAATAGATACATTATAGTGAAGTCCCGTGTCCCCTAGTGGGGTATGGGGCAGATGCATTTCACATCTGTTTCACTGATCGAATTTTTCTTTTAGGGGCAAGTAGGTGATCAGCCTTCTATGTCCTGCCAGACCGAGTTTTTTTTTTATCTCCGCCGGGAATCGAACCCAGGACCTCTCGGTTGTAACGCTTACGCGCTTACCACTAGAGCAAGGAGGCGGTCGATACATACAGATACGTACGTATAGATACATTATAGCAAAGATAAATTAAGAATACACAATTGGGTGTTTGGGTACGCACCCCAACGGCTTTGGTGAGCCTTTTGTATTTCTATAAATATATTTAAGTACATTATTGTAAATAAATTCTGTTAAAATCATTGTACAAAAATAAAAATAAAAGAATACACAATCTACACCTAGCATTATATGCGGATGTTGTAGTGCATGTTTAGCAGTCTTATCTGTAATGACGTAATATTTACTTAGTCGCACCGCGAGAAAGGCCACCCGCAGGCAATCCCGTGGTTATACTGAAAGAGGTGTTTACCTTTATCAGAATATACTACAAATATTTTATGCTCATTAAAAGGAAAGTTTTTGTCAGAACATTATTAAATTAAATTTGGTATGAAAGACGGAAGGAAGGTTTAGTTTGGTACCTACTGATTATTGAGTGTCGTGAAATAATAATACAAATAATTCAGTTTATGACTACTTTATCGCTTTTGCTCGAGTATTAAATATACATACTTGAATTTATCTATTAAAACTATCTGCTATTAGAATATAATTTTCCATTATTGAAAAATGTACAGATTATTAAAACTTACTTGAAGTACTATTAAGTACTTGCCTTAAGTATGAGGAGTTTCACCGACGAGAGATACACCGCTGAAAGCCGAAACTTGCCTTCGTAATCCCCATAAAAAGGTTATAATCTACCGTAGTATGCTATACATAACCAATCCATTAACGACGAGACTGTTTTAAGAATAACAAAACAGTTTTTTACAAATTTTGAAAGATGTTTTACTAGACTAGCTTTATACATACCAGATAACTCATAACAGTTATCCTTTGGTGATTATTTTGTTCGTATTCTTTGCGTGAGCGTACAGTGACCTGATATTATTGGCTTATTCAAAATATACTGGACCGATTTAAAAAAATACGAATAAGTAAAAAAAATAAAATACGCAAAGTACAAATATGAATTTTGGTAACCTTTGAAGTTCGAAAGGAAAATTAAAATGGTTAGAATAGATCGTAAACCAGCGACCAAACATAAAAGAAACGCTAATGTTTTCTTTATGGGCGCGCCCTTTATGTCGCTTAGTATAAATTGTGCTGAAGTTTTTAATACCATAAAAATATTAACAGAGTTCAAATATAATGGACCGAATAAAATTATTATTTGCAAATATATTAATGGTTTATCTACGACAAGAACTCAGGGAACAAACTATGGATTCGTTTGGATTTCATTTAGATGGCGCAGAAGATGCCTTGCCTTGCCTGGTAATAAAAGTCAATAAAAAAACCACCTGCTCGACTTAGTAACTTAAGACATTGTTTAGTTAGATACTTTAAACTCTACTACTTAAAACTAAACTATATAACCTCTCCGATGTATTATTACAAGTCAGAATATCTCATAGATTGTAGCTAATTACGTCGTCTTTAAAACAATGCCACAGAAGTCTGGAGAAGTAAGTCTGCCTGTGGGTACGATGCCACACACATCAAATTTTACTACCGCGTCGGGGGATAAAAAATACTTTATCAAGAAAACCACTCTAAAAGTTCTAGTTTCACTCTTAGCGATGATTCATGCAACATTATAAACCAATTAGTATTAATTAGTAGATCACACAGTAAACCCACGGAAATCACACATAGAAATTAACATCCAAATTAGTTATTTGCTAAAGAAATAGATTCTTATTATTTTCACGATTTTCTAACATGGGCGCGGAACGACCACGTTTCAAAGTTGATCGTATCATTCTATGTTAATATCACTATACAAACGTATAAAGGCTCTATATTTCCTATTGAACATTCATACTCTACCAATTTATAATGCATGTATTCAGTTTTGTTCAACTAGGAATGCAAAATTAATATTATTTGAGAGAAATTTTGTTCGGTAAATGAATGTTCGGGTCGGAAATACTTTGGCAAACATTCGATACCTGGGGAGGTAGATCGCGCTTTGAATGTCGGCGCTATCATGACGGTCTCTGAAAATTATAATCAAATTCATAAAATACACATTTTTGAAAAAATATTAACGTCCTCTAAATTATTGAGTAGATGATGTTAGTGAAACTATATATTACATTGGAAATTTAGCGATTTTTCTAATTTCCAATTAAGTTCAACCATAAGCATTTTGATCAAATATTTTTAAACACTTTGTACATTAAATATTTATATAAAAAATATGGCTGCACTTTTTAGTGCTTACGTGTAAACATGGCTAAGTGATTGACAGGTTGGCAACAGAACGTGAATTAAGGTTACAATAATATAAGTTCCGTACACCAGTTACCACACTTAAGCCAGACTATTCAAGTACCTAACACAATTATTACAAAGTTTTACCGAAAATTATGTTATTGAACCAAAACTTTAGGTTTTTAAAATTTACAGATGCGTGTTTGTACCTAATTACATTTGTTATTTTGAGTACATGACACTACATTGTTAAGGTGAAGGTGAAGGATGTGGGTCAGTCGGCACTTCGAGAACTGTGTTAGGTAAATATTGAATTAACGCGCGTGGAATAATTGGAGAGAAAGCCTATGCGGCTAGAATAATCAAACTCTGTTTGCATTGTACTATTTGGTTCGACGTGATGTGCAGCGCATCATGTTTAGCCAGATTTGTTATAGATTAGACGAGTACATAGGTTTATGTATCCATCGAATCCACGTACCCTTTGTTGTCTATGACATAGTTTTATTTTTATGATCTGTAGACTAGTAATTTTTATTTAGTCGAAGCATAACTAACGCAGAAGTGTGATTGTTTATATTTTATGTCAAACACCCGACTGAATGTAAATATAGTCAGTCATATTAGATCATATTCTTTAAATAATTCTATGTAGACGATGTCGGGAGTGACAGATAGTTACAAGTTGTAGCGAATTTCTTTATTAAAGTACTTTCTAAGTGAAAGTTCCATCAAACAATTAAAATAAATATTTATTTCCTTGTACAATTATATCCATAAATTATTAGTCATTTTCGTTATCCAATTAAGAACTCTTGATCCACAATTAACGATTATTACAGTACGATAATTAAATTCGTCAATCAATATGAAATATACATATTAATATATTTGTATACTAGATTCCGTATTTATATGATTCTGTGAATAAATCTCCATAATAAGGAATTACCGTGAACGAGACATTCAAGGCTCGTTCTCTTTAATTGCTTAATAATCATAAATAACAAGGTATATGAGTTTATTTATTTTATGCCTATTGATCGGTATATTTGTTACATAATGCAAGGTTATATTATAATTGAGAGACACCAGAAAAAGAAAATAAAAATTAAACAAAACATTTGCTTAATACTTAGTAATCAGTAGTTTAAAATATATAAACATATGTATATAATGAGTATTATAATTGTAAGATAATATCAAAATGAGAAAGATGTAGATACTGAATTCGACATCATTACAAAAAAACATAAGCTGTAGTCATGTAAAAATATTAAATGAATATACAATTTTCTTATCTTCTTGTCATAAAACAGATTATAGAAGTGTTTTAAAAGAACTTCTAAACTCCTCCAGAATCTATTTTGTCAATGAAAAAATACTTTTAAACCATAAACAAAAGCGAGTTTATCCAAGTGAACGCCTATTGTTTGCTTTATTTAAATGAAGCAAAGACAAGGTAGAGCGAAATATGATTCAGACAGGTTACACGTTTGCCAGTTGGCTCTGGCAGCGTTCGGCGTGAAATCGAATTGGCTGAAATTCAGCAACGAAAATAAGCTATCGTATTCACTGTAAAGTTAACCATATAACTGCTTATAAAAACAAATATTTTTAAAAACAGCGTTATTATATTTTGTAATAACCTATATTCTATCTATATATCCAACTGACATGAATCATATAGTTGTGTAGTGAAACTCTGTTTTAATTAATGTTACACGTCAATATAATAAAAAAAAAAGTCTGTTTGTTGTGCCTAAACTGCAGATCCAATTTATTATCTTTCTTTACCTTTCTCAAAAATTTCTTGGAAATGAAGCTTTTCTTTTATTATTATAATCATTAAGATTCAGCTTTATTATGTTTCGTGATTTTCACATCATGATTTTTTATACACCCGTATCCTACAAAAAGCGATGTGAGGTTATTGACCTTTGACTGTAACCTTTACAGTACAATGGATCTATTTCTTCAGCCATCTTTCCCTCGAGAACTACAACCAATACTTATATTATGTACAGACAAATATGACATTACTACAACTATCTGGCGTAAATGAATAAATAAGCAATTTTTTTGTAAATCCTATAAAATTACTGTAAATATATTATGTACCAACGTAAAATTATAGTACCAGTGTTATAATCGGCTTAAATAGTAAGGACACCTTATAAGTAGAGAGAAAGAACATATGGCGAACATAATCATGGGGATGAGAGTAGAGTGAAGAGGGGAAGCATAAGAAGTAAGCCGAGGAAAACAAAACAGTTTCTGAGAAAAAGATAAGGACAATGGGAACGAAAGGAGGTAGGGATGGGAATAGGATAAAAGTCAAAAGATATATTTGTCATATTATTTAAGATAAAGTGTATCCATAGGTCTTACGAATAAATAGTTTTACATCATTACAATTTGATTTAAAAATATTTAGGGAGCGGTTTTATACATGACCGACGCAGGCGCAACAAATAGAGCCCAGATCCTGTGCTGTGTGTGAATCAACCGCGCCTATCATTGACAATCACATCATTTTATTTATATCTCATAAAATAAAATGTATTAGAGTGTACAAAATGTGCTTTATGAAGCAGTCATAGAATCCATAATCGCAAACTTCCTTTTGTTTCAGGGTTAATAGAGGGTCAGAGGTGTGTTCTAGTGTCAGATTATTATATTTTTAATACAATTGACTCATCAGCAAAACTCGCACTATAAAAATCTATTTAAAGTTAAGTAAATGCTTAAAAAATTACAGAAAAACAAGAATTTTTTTTTAAAGAAAAAACAATAAATCATTTATTGTACCTACCTTAAATAGTAAAATTTTTGTTACAAAAGTATTTTAACTCCAGCGTATTTTATACAACTGACAGTGAATTGATTAGCCTTTTTCAAGTATTCTATACATATATTACAGAATAATATTTAAAATGGTGGAAACATATCTGCATGGTTTTTCTATCTACCAGTTTCCATTCATTGAAGACAACTAGAACAATCATATTTTATTCTGTAATACCACTTAAAGTATTAATATTTATTATTATAGGTAATAAGTACACATAAAAAAATATGAAATTTTCTTCTAACAGACATCGCGATAAAATATACATAAATAAGATACAAATCTTCAAGAGGTATTTTGCTTAATCCCCAAAAGACAGCAAACAAGGGTGTAATATCTTATGGTGATTATTTGAATGTAAGGATTAAAAGTCAATGTCGCTTTACAAAGTTTGGGCCAACCGACTCCGTGGCCAAGTGGTTTACGCGTTTGCGTGATGCGTCGGAATTTCGAATCCCGGAGGGACAAATAAATGTTTAAGTTGGGTAGACACAGAAGAGTGATCACCTTCTTGCCTGTTAAGAAAATGATCAGTGAAACAGATATAGAAATGTCTGCCCCATGCCCCACTGAGAGGATACGGGACCAACCGATTTTTTTTTTGATTTCATAACTATATTTTTTGCCGTTTCACCGTTTTGTTGGATTTTCGTGAAATACAATTAATTAAGCGATCTGAAAAAGTAGTATTTTATCTAAATATTTAAGTTCAAATAACTAACATATATACGCAAAATTAAATATTAGGAAGTCGTTTATAGACCGTTACAAAAAAAAATATCAAAAGCCAAAACGTATCAGCCCAAAGTTTTACAAAAGAGGACACCACTTTCACCTTACCTTACCGTCTTAAATATACTAGGTTTTGGTAATTGTATACAATGTACAGTGACCTAATAAGAATGGAACGGAATGTCCATGTAAATTAACTGAACTGACACGAGTTCAACTATAACAGTTATTTCCAGCAGTTTAATTAACTGTCACATAATTTTACCCAACAAACTTTGTTCGGTACGGTTTTAATATTTTCCTGAAAAACTTTTTTCGTGTTTTAGCAAAAAATAAGACAATATTCCGGAAATGTAGCATAATATTAACTTTCTAGAATTAATGATAGAATCTGTACTCTGTAACAAAAATTACTCTGTGTATTTTATTTTTCCTTTGGCGCAATGTTAAAAAGCAGTACGGTCTGTGTATCGGAGATTATAATTCAAGGACTTAGGTACCTACTACTATTCTTTGCAGTAATGATTAATAGCTCTGTGACGAGACTACAGAATTGATTTATTAATTTCACAGATCTAATCAACTCTAACGTCATTTAAGTGCAATTTAGATCAACGACAAACGACACCGACGTCCATTCACCTTTTAAACAATTTATAGAACTGTGATGGGCGCCCTTATAACTAACTTACGGATGACGAAACTCTCAGCCTGAGTGGATCTTTAGAAAAAATATAAGAGATTTTGAGAAAAACTTTTTCAGTAGGTACGCTAGTCTTATGCGACTATTAAAAAGTATTTATGTTTCCATAGCATACGGTCTAGGACCTAGGTCGTACACTGAACTTATTGATCTTGGGCTCAGACTCCGAGCCTCAGAGCCATCAATATTCAAAGCGAGCTTCTTTATATTTGTAATTTCTTCAACTTTGCTAAAAAAAGTTTATTATTAGGTTCCCAGTAAAGTCGATCGCTTGGTAGAGATTAGACAACCAATTGTGTTCGTTATTACTTTATATTGTATATTATATTGTACATAACCGATAAATAAATATTTATATTAAATCGCATATTTTGAAAATTAACTATCCACAAAATTAAATATGTACAAAAGTGTTTCTGCAAAAAATTAATACCTTAAAATATTACGTTTTGCAGCTTACTATTTATAAAATCGACAATTTATTTCTGTTAGTAGAAAATTTTATAATCAGCACCTATAGTCTGTATAATGATAAGGAATAAAAAGGCTATTAAATCCATATAGACCTTGACCTTAGTCCTCGTTAGCGTTTAGTTACGTTTCATAAACCAAATTGGTAATTACGATGAAGATTATATTTTGAATATCATGCCTTAGGTCTTAGGGTGAGTTGGTGAAAAGCGTTATATAATATTTTAAACTTTGTTCAAGAAAAGAATGATCTCAAATCGGTTTAAATTTGTTATCTTAGAACTTAGTTTTTTTACACGATTCACATAAATAAAATGTTTTTTTTTTCTTATATATTCAATACATATTTGTTATATGAATACATAAATTTGACTTCAGGGCATTTAGCCGATACTTCGTGGAGAAGTGAATTGAAATAATTATACATATATTATACTACTTATAAAATATTTTATTTACGTAATATGTATTGTATTTACAGCACGGAGGTATTGGTATAGGAACTGTAATTTTAAAAATTAAGACGTTTTTCGAAATTAAAAAATAATAATAAATGATCTTCCATGATTACCAAATAGAGTCAATTCTTTAATTTGATAAATATGTATACATACCTACGCGTGGTATAAAAATAAATAATTATTGACCTAACTTAAAATCTATCTTTAAAAGAACTTAATGATCAGTAAAAGCAATATTTGTAATAATAATTTCGCTAAATAAAGTCAACGCTTCCTCACGTGAATTAAAGACTCGGGCGAATATAAATTTGTGCTCGCTTTGCAAAGCGCTTATAATATTATCTTAAAGCAATATTTTTCTTGCTACAGAAAAGTGGAACGGTTATAAGTAATCTTATTTGTTGAAGTCTTTGCTCCAGGAATAAAAAGTTAGGAAGCTGTTTCACAGCGTTTAATTTTCCAAGAATGCATTTTTTATATTTAAATGATATTATATTTTATAATCGAGGAACTAAAACATGTACTTTTGTATATAATTTGGTAAAGCTTTTTAAAGTTTTCGTTATATTAGATAGGAATTGTTAGCCAGTATTATTTATTTGTTGTAAGTAATCTTGTCATGTTTAGAACAGTCGTATTCATTTTGTGCCACATTCATTCATATTATGTAACAAAAATTTATCGAACTATTCGTGGATAGAACATTATTTTTAAGTATAATGTCCCTACCAAATGAAGTCGTAAAGAATGATTATATATTATTAATAACAAGATATAATATAGTTAATAATTTAATATGTGTCCTGCGCTCTGATAAAAATAAATAAATAAATAAAAATATTTTAATTCGTTTAACTAATTCTAGCACTTACAATATTACAGCTGAAGACCTTTTCAATAATTAGGTTTACTAGTGATAAGAGACCCCGCTCTTTCTGAATAACAAAATTGATATATAAAATAAATATTTGCTTAAATAATAGCTAATACTAAAGTCTGCTAGTGTGTGTGTGTGTTTGTGTGTGTGTGTGTTTCTATCCATCCGTATTGTACCAATATTTCCAAAAGATATATTCTCTCTCTGATATATTCAACTTGTCGATTGTAGGACTAATGAACACTGATTTCACAAATGAACTCTCTTGTATACCGAGGAACTAAATATTAATCGTTTCATTAAATAATTGTTAACAAACTAATATATTGTGTGCAAATTAAGTCATTCCGCTTGTATTGCTTATTAAAATAGTAAAATATAAAAAAAAATTGGTGGCAAAACAGTTTACTTTTTAAATATTTTAAATTTGTACTGTACCATATTATTAAACTTGTATGTATATGATTGTATATTAAACTTTATATATTATTCAAATAAGTTTTTTATTTTAAAGACTATCTACCAATATCATATTTCAAATATACAGTACAGGTACATTGGTGCATTTCAAAAGAGCACACATTTTAAAAATTACACGTTTTTGTGTTTGCTTTAATTGTTTATATAGATACCAATGCATTTTTTAAAGTATCACTCATTTGTACCAATGATAATGAAATTATGTCACATCACTAAGTGGTATTTAATAAATAAAATAAGTAGTGTGTGTGTCAGGACTCAGGATTGAGCAGGGGTAATTTATCTAACTGAACATATGTAACTGCTATTTAAAAATTATCTACTTCTACTTTTTACAATTTTTTGTAATGAAAAAAGTATAAGAATACAAATTTTGTAAAAACTATTTTCAAATTTATTAAATTAAGTGTCTATACTGAAAAACACGATTATCCAAAAAAGCACTGAACAAAATTATTATTGTACTCACAATGTAAAAAGAGCAGATGAACTGAAAAAATCAGTTCGAACTTTCACAATAGCATTAAATGTCAACAGAAAATAAAAACATCAAATCTCTACCAAATGAAAATTGTTGTTTTCGTTTGTTACATAATCCGGTCAATCTAAGCGTTTCCACCTTGACCTAACTACGCTAAATGGACAAAGAGATCACACCCACATTATTATAACACCCACTGACAAGTTTTATTATACAATGCTTTTATCTACATTCATTATTAAATATTATAATTACATTTAAAAAATGTACTATATAAATATAAAAATTATATATTTTTATATCTTAAACGAAAAAGCTTTTTTATTATTTTCGGTCTATCTATCCGTTTGTTTGTTCTAATCTACAAGACGTCTTGATCAATTAAGGTAAGACATTCGTTGATGGTTAGCTGATGTTATTGGGAACTTAGGGTATATTGGGTAGTAGTAGAATTAGTTATGTTTAAACAGATTTTAATAAATTGTGGTATAGACATAGGCATTCCATACACTTTTTATCGAATTTTATAGACAGGAAAATGAAGTCATAAATTTTCCAGATTAAGATTTCCTTGAATTTTGATTTACCCCGAAGGCTTTTATCCTGTTGTATTTGTATTAAGCTTTAAACTGCCGCTGGGCAATTAATTTATTAGTAATTGATTTGTTTTATCTTCTACAAGAAAAATATTTACTGTATTTAAGCCTTAATTCTTGAAGTAACCAGATAAATAATATTAAACATAAGTTATTCATACATTTCAATTTGCTTTATAATAATTGATAAGTGAAATCCAGTAGTTCTTAGCATGATGCGCTGTTATACTGATATTTTTTACAAGAAAGTTGTGCAAACCCATTCGAAACATTATTTGCTTCCTCGAGATTCAAACCCATGATAAAACGAAGATGCGTGAACACCGTTCTTATATAACATATCTTATATTATGTAACAAATAGTTAAGTTTTTATGATATGATTACAACGTCATATAATGGAGATATTTTATTTGAACGATGAGGGTGATGGAGCAAATTTTAAAATAAATGAATATGAGTTAGTAATAAAGGTAGTTATTATCTCAGTATCTACTAATACCTACAAACAATTTTTCGAAAATTTGGTAAGCGAATGACTATTTCATTTTGAAGCTAAAATGTATACTACAGTTTATTGTGAAAACCTACTCAATATATTCACCGATCACAAATAATTTGATGCCAAACTAAGAAAGCGATATCGATCAGAAAGCATCTGTTATTTTCTCCATTACGTCAGCTTTTTAACAAATAAAACAATATATAACTCGATTCATAACTTTAGGAGCTACGAAGGGCTAGACTGATACGCTTTAAACTACGCCTTTAAATGAATTTAAGAAAAAAAATGTTAAGAACCAAAAAGGCATCAAACTTAAATCGAATTTAAAATTCAAAAGATATCGTAAAATTCCTAACTTCGATAATAAATTTGACCTTCGACATCTACGTCGCGATCG
This sequence comes from Aporia crataegi, assembly GCA_912999735.1. Classification (NCBI taxonomy): domain Eukaryota; kingdom Metazoa; phylum Arthropoda; class Insecta; order Lepidoptera; family Pieridae; genus Aporia; species Aporia crataegi. The sequence goes on from OU538742.1 coordinate 5,025,295, forward strand.
CCGTTAATCTTACAGCTAATTAAAAAGTTCTAAAAATATTTAAATTAAGAAAACAGCTACTTACTCAAAAATTCCTTAGTCTATGATCACTAAAACATAGGCCATCAATTGAAAATCTAAGCATTGGTTAACTCATATCGAAACAGTTTCCGTTCGAAAATAAAAATAAAATTATTAAACTAAAAATAACATTTTATATACACATTAAAAATGTCACTGTATATAGTAAAAAGTATAAATAATAAAGAAAATTCGCGGAAAATTAGACGTTAGACCGCGCACGTGTGTCGTAGCAAGCGATCACAAACGAACTGATGAGACTTACATTGATAACGCGCAATGACGTGATATCACACATAGAAAATAGAAAACAATGAAAATGGTACATAATTACCATTTTTCAACCATAACCATTATTTAAATTAAAGAAATATTGTAAAACTATGACATCAAACCTTTTAAATATTTCAGCAAGCTACGCGTACATTCGTAGAATTAGGATTCCAACGACATAGCTTTTTTTTTCTATCCATAATCTATTTATCTATAAAGTAAAATTCATGTGGTATGGTTAGTGGGTCAAATGTGAAGAGATAATAATCTCATTTCGGTATTATTTGATAATTAAAGTAAATAAATACTTACTAGTGAATTAATTATTTTAAATAAATTGATTAGAATTACTATTTTGTGGAATTAGGATAGAGTTTATGTATTATGAGATAAATGGTGGCCATATTTTACATTAACCCGTTAGCTTAGGGGATTCCTAAGTGCCACGCACTTATTTTTATTTATAACAGTAAGATACAGGTACAGATATTTAGTCTAGGGTTTGAATGGGTAAGTGCAAGATGGGCGTAAGTTAAGTAGGTATTTTACTTCATAATTCTGTCGATTCGTTCGCCCTTTAATTCGCACGTCGTTTAGACAGGAAGGGCCAAAAATAAACTGGAACAAAATACCAAAATAACTCGTACTCAGTCCACAGCTAGTTCCTCTAAATTGGATTCGAGACTAAATTAATAAGATAGTGTGTGAAGTCTCGTGTCCACTAGTGGGGTATGGGGCAGATGCATTTAACATCTGTTTCATTGATTAATTTTTTTTCGGGGCAAATAGGTGATCAACCTTCTATGCCTTGCCAGAACGAGTTTTTCTATCTCCGCCGGGAATTGAGCCCAGGATCACCCGGTTGTAACTTACGCGCTTACCACTAGACCAGGCGGTCAATAATAATAAGATAGCAACAGGATAAAAACCAACTTCATTAAAAGCTTAATTTTTAACAATGTTTGAAAAGAATTACTAGATGTAACTATGCTAAGAACTGCAGAGCTCCATACTAGCAAAAAAAAACTAAACTAGATTATATTCGCTTCGTCATACAATATTATTGCTCATTTCATAAGGAATCTATCCAATCAGTGAAAACATTTTTAAAACCAATCCAATCGAGTTTTAAGGTTTATTCAATTCAAACAAAAATACAAAATTTCTCTCTACACGCAGTCAAAGTTGACGAATATTTTTAATAACATTAGTTTTAGTCACGGCAGGCATTATTTCTAAAAGAGAATTTTAATTGCTGATGGAGTTATCAAAAGCTGATGTAACAAACTTTACTCATCAATCTAGTACACATGTATTTGTTCCCACTAGCTATCGATTTAAACTTTTACATCATATTTCATATTGAGCTAAATATTTGTAACACTGTATATTTTAAGGAATGGTTGTAAGAAATAATAGTTCACTTTAGGTAATCTATGAACAGATCAAATTTTAAATACATTTCATGAATGTACCAGAAGGTCAAAAAAATCAAAAATCTGTCAAAATATCCCTTCTTAGATAAGTCACTACAACTGAACCTTTAGTCATTATTTTTATTATAAAAAAATAAGTTGCTAGCGAATAGCGATGAAGTTGGTGTATATCACTAGTCGATTGACAAGCTTGCCTGAGAAGAAGTAACTTCTGTGTATTGTGGCGAAGTTATTTTATTTTAAAAGTGTCTCAATGGCCAATGAGAAGTGTCAAAGAAAATTATTTTCCCAAGCAAAATTGGAGTCCCATGTAAAAACAATTGAAGCAAGTATATAAACTGTCTAACAATTGTATTTGGTACGACAAAGGATACCTTCATAGATAAAATCTAAGCTCGAAGCCTTCAGATAAGTCATTGTAAACCGGGGCAGCCGGGATCTATAAGGAAATGAGGTATTAACCTTTCGTGTTAGTTATTACGGTCTCATAAGATCCTGGTTACCCGTTTATTGTTGGAATATCTCACTCCGCCACTTGGGTAAATACGTTTAGATTTGTTATTGTATAAAGCACTATTAAATTCGTAAACTGGACGTTCAGGGAGCGTGTTGGGATGTTATTAATTTAACCACAATTCTAATTAATCTTACCCGCTGTGAGTTCACACGACCGCTGTTTTAACTATAAATTTTGACTGCCATAATTTGTATGATATTCTTATGAAACGATTGCATTGCGTTGGTGTAGGTCAGAATATAAACTGTGAGGGCGTGAGTCATGAGAATATTTTATACTTTGCTTTTTTATTTAACATATATTTAACATTATCATATATAAATTATCTAAACTCACGCGGGCCGCTTGCAGCCCAGCGCACCTTTCACCTATACATTATCAACAAACGCGGGACGCTTGCGACCCAGCGCACCTTCAACACTTAGTTATTAAAATTCAAAAACAGGTAACTTAGTAAGAGAAAAATTGTTAATGAATATTTTTAACTATTCGAAAATATAACAATTAATATTTGAAAATAAACGTGATCTTTTAAACTCAAAACATTTTAAGTACGTTTATTCGTATTTGTGAACAGCGGCCTCTATCAATTGTAGATGCAAGTATTTTTAATAGGACCAGATGCTACCAACAGATGGAGTATTATTAAATAGTCACAAAATATTTTATAATATTATTCTCCAAGTTTCACACTGGTTCTATCGAAATCTAATCCAACCTTAAATAAATTGAATAGAAAAGTCATTATTTGAAATGCTCTACTAAAACTATTAATATCATAAATGCGACAGATGTGATTATAAAATATGATATTTAGTTATTAGTTCATGATGTTCATCTCACTTGTAAAGTCTTCGATTCGGATAACTCATTAAAAATAAATTCTGAAATGCAATTAATTATACTTATCAATTAATAATACAATTACCGAAAATACGGTCATGTCAAAGTCTAATTTAACATCGAATTATTACTCGCTTATTAGAGAATCGAATGAATATCAATTATAGAATTAAATAGGATATCAAACGTGCTTTAACAACAATTTCATATTACGATTTGAGCTAATGTACTAAAACAAATAATAAAGATAAGTTTGTACATTATATTAGATGTAGGTACTACTAATAGGACGTTTTGCAGAGTAATTTTTATTATATATTATATAAATTAAACACAATAAAAAATTAAAATATTATATATATTATATATTCAGAAAAGTGCAATGAGATTTTTGCGCGATACATATCTTACTTATATAATATGTGTATACTTTTTGCATTATAATTCCAGTAATCTCCATATAGGTTGCTGCTGAAATTCTATTTTATGTATATACATGAAGATAAACTTATCTATTATCAAAAATATATTTATTCATATCTTGTAAGGCCATCTCTTTCAGTCAATTTTTGATAAGAAAAAATGAGGTTAATATCTATACTGTGATGGAATGAGTACGTATTATAAACGATTGGTTGCCGGAGGGACGTCACTTCCGCTGTGAAATAGCTTCCGGGGACTCTTTGTTTGGTCCCTCCAAATGACCGACTGTTCACGTGTTGTCAATAGATAGCTATTAGGTAGATTCGGAACACAGGTCAATTGGTCATCCAATACTAAGTGGCAATAATCTATTACATAATCAATATACATATTGACTTAATAATTATTTCAATGTAAGTATTTATTTCTTATAAAATAAATTTATTATTTATGCAAGCATTTATTATATTATATTGATTTTAAATACTTTTTATCGCTACAAGTATCATCTATTACTCTAGAACCGTCAAAATATATTTTAAAATGTTGTAAAATAAAAATAAAATTGTAATAACTAAACGGTTTTCGCTTAAACTTTATTATTATTTTAGTTGAAACATAAAATATATTTACGTGCATTATTTCTTCGTTATTTGCAGCTCCATAAAACAAAGAATTATTATTTAAGCATTAAAACAGAAATGAAATAAACTTGAATATGTATATTTCAACAACTAAAAAAATTCGAATCGAGCGAAAAATTATTCATTTAGAAAAGTAAAGGAGAATGTCATAACTCTATAAGTCAAATTTATAGGTCCTCTATAGATAAAATTGTAAGATACTTACCTAATTGCCAGTTGTCGAAGTGTTTTTATTACTAAAATAGAATTAGTATAACAAATGAAAAGTAGGAGACAATTCACACATAGATATTATACATTAACAGTTCATGAAAGAATAGTCTATTACGGTCCATTACATACAAACTTTGACGTAAACAACAGCTTGCCAATAGTATGGAAGCCAGTATTGAATATGTTTTGGTAACTATTTTTACGACTGATCTAGACTTTGCCAGAAAGAAAACTCAGCTATTTTAGAGGTATCATCGCCGGTAAACATATTCAATATTTCTTTATTTTTTGATCTTAATTTCGCAGATGAATGGATATTATGTTAAGTACCTATATAATATAATAATTTAAGGAATTAGATGAACTCGAGTCCGAGTCTGTTATAAGCGCGGGCTTTTAAAAAATGCTACGTATTATATGTAACGTAGAATAAAACTACGTAATCTGTGACTTTTTATTTTACAATAATATTATAATAACCTTATTTCTATAATTTTAAGTTGAGACTTGTGAGTTATTATCATGCTTCAACTGAATGTATCTTGATGTATTTATGTATGTATGTAAAAATATACTAATATATACATTAAACGTATCAATTATTAATCTATACTCTATAGTATATATAGAGTATAGATTAATAATAATTGATACATTTTAAAATGTCGGACCGGAACGGTAGACTACTGAGTCTATACCAATATTTAAAACCGGTCCGATTTTGAAAAGTATTTCACTTATGGGAAACTACACTCTTTCAGACTTCAGAGCATTGTAGGCTGTGGTTTACAGGTCCACATGGATAAAGTTGATAATATTAGCTAATATAACACAATCGGAAAAAACTGAACACATAATTAGATGGAGAATTAAATTGTTTCAGTTAAATTTATGTTGTATTACTCCGCTATTATTTTGTGATAGATAATAATTGAAATTTCGAGGCCCTCGTTTATCAGGGCTTAGATTAATAATTTAGAGTGCACGTCCATCTCGACAACAGCATTATATCACTTCATCGTAATCGAATTTAGTTGGATGTTATGAAGCAATTAATTTTGTAATAGTTTTGTAAATGAGAATAGGTATTATTTCAACATTAACAAATAGTAATGCTATTAATTTTTATACAATATTTTTATATAATGATAGCCTGAGGTATCGGGTTTGATCCCCGTTGCCGAATACAATTTATAATTTAATTTGTATGTATGTATATTCGCTCTCTGGTAGGGCAGCCACTTGCTGGATGGGGTGTCATAAGTGGCACGGAGGTGTGTGGTTGAATTTCTACAGGCTTGCCTGAAGAAATTCAACAAAAAACAAATAAATTGTGTTGTCTGGAAGAGATCGCTGATTAGCGATAAGGCCGCCCGTTACACATCAATGCAACGAAGTGTTAAAAAAACAAAAAAAACAAAGGAATATTTAGCCAGTAATCTCAGACTAACATACTCGTAATAACAGTTAGTCTGATGACCCAGTAATCTTATACGAAATTTATTGTTTTTTTATTATTATTATTTGTAATTCAAACCACATTGAACAATTTTAAAGTTACCTCTTGAACGCACATTTTTTTTAAAATAATCGGTTGCTATGGTTACAAATTCATTAGTTATATGTTTTACGTTTTCTGGTAACTGTATTTTTGTCTATGTGTATTGTATAAGTACAAGCATTGTTACGTAAGCATTGTGTTCTTTCTTTCAAAAACAAAAATCAATGTAACAAAAGAAAAGCGTTACCATTACTATTTATATTGTTGTTGGATATAAACGTGTTACGATAATATTATAACAATGTTAATTATTTTCGAAGTAAAGTAATAATTTAAGAATGACTAAAATCTAGAAACTTGGTCACCAAAGGCCATTCAGGACGAATATAACTGTACTAAATATTTTCACGGGCGACGCTCTGTGAATGATATTTTGGCAGAACAAACAAATTCCATATGAACGTTCTTTCATAAATTCGATGTTATTTCAACTGAATAATAAGTTTAAAAATTATTTAAACATTGAATTTATCTTCCTATCAAAATAATTGCGAAACCTTATAAAGCCTACGTCACGTTAATAATTAACTTGTTTGTAATGCATTCGCCATTTTGATAACACAGTTATCTAGCAAATGCTAATTTCATTCGTAATCAAAATGGCCATTACATATCTAATATTAAAATTTATAGTATCGTATAGATATGTAACGCAATATGCAGGTTTAAACAGCGGTGTTATGTTAAATTAATACCTATTAGTTACAATACGCTATCTTTTCTCGAATGAACTGATATTATACTTTTTATGAATTTTATTTTTAAGATCTACATAGGCCCAATTATTCTTAGATGATCACCTGTACAACGAATATTTTAAATGAAAATTTAAATATAATGAATGAATGTTCTGAGACTATAAAAATAATATTTTGAAAATGGTTAATGTAATAAGATTTACAAAAACAAAGATAATAAGTATAATAAAGTATCTTTCATTTCATATTTTTAATTATCTCATTTTATCAAATTACATAATATTTAATTATAAAAAAAAATATAAAATAAATATTTAATTTCTAAATATTTTAACTGAGATTTTTTATAATAAATTCTGGAAGCATATACCTACTTGAAATATATTAAAGTAACCTTACCTATAAATTTGGTTTTGTTTGGTGCTTCTTTGTATTTAGATTCTTCCATTCCTAAAACTTAACACTTATAATAACAACAAATTTAAAGCATGCAAACTAAAATCATGCTACTACTTTAAAGTTTTTATTATCTGATATTATTTTATAGCCGTCGGCAAATCAGTCGTATTATATATTTAGTTATTGCAAACATCAATATAAACACTGCACACAAAATCACTCCATGCGAAGAAGTTTCTCGGGATTCCGACTCACCAGGACTGTCAGGTGTGTCACTTTTGTCTTTTGCTCTAAACTTCACAAAATCTTGTAAATGATTTGGCAATTTTTGTACGTCTTTTTCCTCACCCGAATCAATCACTTTTATTTTGTGCTCGATCACTTTTGGTTCTTTGTAACAATTTTTGTCATATTCATCTTCTGTTTCCGGATCCCTAATGCCTAATTTATTCCATCTTTCTTTGGCTTTGTCGATAAATTCTTTTTCGATGCGATTATTTACTTTGGAATCAAAAATGCTCAATTCAGATGAACTCTTAGAACATTTGTTGTTTAACAATAAGGGAGTTTTAGTTATTTTGATTACTTTTTTCTGTTTTCTTTCCTCGCGTTCTGACATTTGGGTTACATATTCTGAATACATTTTATCCCTTATTAATTCTTCTTGACTTTTACTGAATGCTGATGACAATTTACCGGAGCTCGGTGGAATGTGCGATGGTAAAACACCATAACTTTGACTATTTTTGATGCGATTAAACGATTTAAAAGAGTTTTCTTCAAATTCTTCATCAAGCATAGGAGCTCTCGGTCCTTTTCTTTGAGGTGTTTTAATTCGATCATTTTCTAAACGATATATTTCTGCTTCAACCTCCTTTTCTTTTTGTCGAATATATTCCATTTGCTGGTCACACAAATCTTTGGGTAATGACGGACGTCTTGGATACAGATCTTCTCTTGCTTGCCTATATATGTCATTATAATGTCTATGCATATTTTGAATAGAAGAAATGTCATCTACTATTTCTTGGCTCAAGTTCCCAGTTGAGAAATGAAAATATTTCTTAGAATTTTTTACTGATTTAAAAGAATTGTCTGCAAAGTCTGATGATGCATCACTCTCATAAAAAGAGGAAGAGTACTTTCTTGGTTTTGGAGGTGGTATAGGCTTAAAAGTGTTTGCTTTTTTATAAACATCTTGTACGTTTGATCGATGTACAGAATATTCTGGAAATCTGTTTGTAAAGGTTAGGTCTTGACTTGTATGTGTTTCATATAATTTTGTATCTTTCTCATCACTTAATTTTTGTTCAGGTGAACTAGGGGTAAGTGACGGATTACGTAATAGTGCTAATAATCGACTTCCAGTTTGAGATTTAAAGGAAATATCAAACGTCTTTTTATTATTAAAAATAGATGCTTCATTTTTATTATCGGCATTTTCTCGTTCTTTGAAAATTTCAGATTTTTTGTCTTGTATTAAGGAATTTGTTTTCTCCATCAACATTTTTTGTGAAGGAGATTGACATATAAATCGTTTAGGATCTGATTTTATAGAATTAATTTTAACAGGATCATCGTGATTAATTTTCAGCGAAGAATTTCGAGGTTTTATGGGAGGAGGACTCACAATTTTGTTACTTGATAACGCGTTGAGTTCAGAGATATTTTGTTTCATGGAAGTAAGATTGATATCTTTAGAAGTTGTTAGTCTTGAAAATCCAATGGGAATAGCATGATCACTTAATGTTTGCAATCGCTCTGATACATTTGCCAATTCTTCTAATATTTGTTTACCATATGGCAACTTACAAATCTTTTCCAAACATATGTCTCGCAAGCTTGGAGTTTGGATGATGTTATGAGTATCATTTTGAACATTTATATCTTCAATCTTCTTGATGACATCTTTAATGTGACTCTTACTATCCTCTTTCTGTAGGTGTACAGTACCTTTATCAACATCATCAAATTCCGTTGAAGAAATATCGGTAAGGGATGAACACTTTGGATTATACTTTGCAGTACATTGAGAAGAGCCAATGCTACTAGATGAATCTTGTCGTTCCAAAGAATCGTTGTTACAATCTTGTGTTGTATCTGAATCTGACGCTACTTCTTTTATTAAATTATTAATAGCATCATTTAATTCACATTTTAAAACTTTTATTTCAAGGTCATAATTATCTACAACCTTTTTTGTTTCAGTAAATGGAATTTGATCTTCTAAATTAGGTTTTTCTATATCTTTAACGAATAAATTGGTGTTTATAGTATCTGTTGATAAAACTACTATTTCGTGATTTTCCTTAGAAACATTCTTATTTTCACTTTCAGTATGCTTATTTTCAGAGATGACGTTGTCAAAGTGTTGATTTTGCTTCTGATTTTCTTCTTGCAAATTATTCTTTATTTTATCATCAAGCAGGGACTTATCAAAATTACAGTTGAAATCATTTTTCAAAAAATTATCTGTATCTACCACTTCAATTGTTGGAGTAATAATACGAATGGATACATCGCTATCCTCATTCTTTTCTTCAATTTCATTATTATCATATAATGAACTAGTGCTACTTGATGAGTCTGTAAGATACACAATTTCTGCACCCGTCATTTTTTCCACAGTTGTTGTTGTCCAGGAACCTCTTGCCTCAGATATTTCAGGATTTTTTATTTGAGCATCAACACGAAAGCATTCTTGGCTTATTAAGTTATTAGATTTACGCCCCTTTCTGGACTTTATTTCCTTTTGAATATCATTTGTTGGATGAAACACATCATCTTCTAATTCCTCATCGCTTTTTCTATCATTCAAATAAGAATGTCGTCGTGAATCGGAAGATGATTCACCACTAGCTTCTTCATCAATTACATGTAAAGATCTTGCAGGTCCTGGTCTAGAACTAAAACTTTCTTCACCAAATCCTTTCTTTCGTAAACGTTGCTTTATATCCTGATTCACTAGCTCTTCAATTTCAGACTTTAATTCTAAAGATGTAGAATCAATGGCATTTGTTGACAAATTTAAAGTGTTTAAGTATTGTCTTAAAGATTTCTCATCTTCGGGACTCATGGATTTTATCACTTCACATTCTGCTAAATTAAGCGGTATAGTGGTTACAGATAGCACGCCGGGCACCGGATTCTCTTCTAGCACATAGCTGAAATTTTTAATGTCATCAGTTTTTTCCCACTCAATATCAGGCTCAAATTCAGTAATTAGAACATGACTTGTGTCTACTTTTACATTACTGGTCTCTTGTTTATCAAGATCGCCAACAATTTCAACAATTGTTGGTTGATCATCACTATCAACGCTTTTACTTTTTATATCACTTTTTAATTTTTGTTTAGACTTAATGGTTTTTTCTGGAGATTCTACCTTGTAAGATACCGACAAAGGAGTATTTTCTTTATTCATAATTTTAGTATCTGATTCCAACTGAATTTGTTCATCTTGATTAAAACTTGCATCATTTTTAGTTGGTTCTCTTGTTTCAGATTTAGAATCAAGAGGTATTTGTGGTTCTGTTAAATTAATATTAATATCACCTTCAACTTCTTGTTGAATTTCTGTAGTTTCTTCTTTTTCTTTTGAAACAGAATCACTTTGTTCAATTGGGTCAGATCCTTGTTCGTTAACTTCAGTCGTAATACGCGCGTTAGTATTATTATTTTGTTGGTGTCCTTTGTTCTTTCTTTTATTTTTATTATTCTTACGCCTTTTACTTTTATCGGGCATATTGAGATTCTCACACTAAAACTTTAATCACTGATAAGAGGATATTTGTATACAACGCACAAACACAAGCACGATGTGTTAACGTATAAAGTACACGTTTACACCGGTATCTTTAGCGTGGGTGCTAACGTTGACGTAACATATTACGTAGGGACATTGACGTTAAGGTTATAGTTTCGGCTTTCACAAGGGCTAATTGACCGGGCTTGGAATAGGTTTACAGGCGATGTATAAAACCGTTTCGCGAGCGACAGTTAAGCGCGGCAGTCATGCGCCCGCACCACGATTTACTAATAATTATAAATGGGTTGAAGTAGGTACGCAGGCGCGCTTTGGAATTATTTTTACGCCGAGACGTGTACGCGGTGCGCGTTCGTCGACGGAGGGAAGTCCGCTCCGCGCGCCGGCTGCTTCGAACTAACAAACAAATGTATTATCAGCACGGGCGATTTAAATTGTTATTAATTAAAATTGCATAGACGTTCCTTATCCATTTTTGGCTTACCTAACGGAGGAAAACAATAGTCTATTTGAAACTAAATAGGGAGAGGTAACGGAGGTCACGTAAAATTTTGTAACTTGTTTTGAAACTAAATATTTAATATGAAATATTTTATCTAAAAGGAGTGACCTACTTACCTGTTTGCTGCTGTCAGGATTTTTATTATAAGGTGCATAAAACCAACGCGTTGCGTTTAAAAATAAATTTACATGCCTACATTTGTTTTTTTTTTTGTTATTTCTTTAAGTGTTTTTTATAATTTTAATGAAAAGCAAATAGTAATTAAAGATTTCGTTTTTACTTTTTCAGTAATAAAATTTAACTCAAAAAAAGGAGTAGGTATTTTAAATTCTGTTTTTCCTAGGCACGATGTCTCTTAAATCTAATAAGAAAAGGATGATTTCGATGACTTTTTTTGTTTAAAATCAAAAATAATTTTAAAACGTTCGGTAGTTAGAATGCAAGAAAATTGTGTCATTAAAGTTTTGTTCAACCTAACTACATACATATAACTACGTAGTTTATGTTAACTCATGACGGTAAGGAAGTGGGTGGTTACAAATTAATTCATTGCAAATGTGGGCTAAAAGTAGACCAGTTGATGTACCTATCTAGATTCTAGACTTACAGGTCACCTAGGCTGATTGGATACTTCCACTGATATATACCTACATTTACGTATATCACAAACCTATTTACTATTAAGAAATATGTCTATAAGTAATATGAAAACTATATTATAATTTTACGAATAACTGCATCTAATATTCTTATGGCTAAACCGTAAAACCATTGAAATTATTTAAAGATTGGAAAACATATAAGATACATCCTAATGTCATACAAACGAAGTCACTAGTCAGTACCTAACGTAATAACACCTCCTAGATGATAGTAACTCTGGTTTCTATCATATTATCACGAAGGATCCTAATTAGTGAGAAACACATTGATATCGTATTGCAGGTAAACATGAGACGTGGTTTCAAAGGCAATTAATTGCTTAAGAAAATTTAGTAATTAAGCTTCTCTGTTAAGAGATATTTACTGGTAGATATTTTCTTATAACTATAAGTAAAAGATGTATATGATAATAACTATGATTTGAAAAGAATTGCATAAACTTTTAATTTTATCAACAAACAATCAAAAAAAATCTTTACACAGATTGTATTGAATGTTAGGTAATATAGATATTCTTTTTTATTTATATTCATTTGCTAATAGATATCTTATAAATTATAATCTGATTAAAAGCTTTCGTAAGTTTTCAGAGTACTAGCTGAATCGCAGGATAAAACAAATGAACAACAATGATAAAGCCATTGGAAAATAAATTCATGAGTAAAATTTGAGATTAATTTTTTGAATGTTGTTTAAATATGCAACGCAACTTTTTGTCAGTATTAAGTTTTAATAATATTATTCTTCGAAGTAACTGCGCATGTATTATAAAAATAAGTGTAACACATTCCACACTGCAATGTCAGATGCATAAATTTATTTTTAGCCATAATGGCTACATAGTTGTTTGAGTTTTGAACATCGACAAACATGATTTTCAAATACAAGTAACTATTCCATTCTATAAAGTATAAGGTAAATTGTCATAAAGATATTTTTTATTACTGTGATTCCAATTACAATAAATTATATAATATATTGATACTAGAATTAAGCAATGTATTATGGCCATTTCATGAAACAGTGTTGTTTCTTGAAAATATGAAATGACCAACTCTACAATCCGATCATGATAAATATTTTGTTATATCGTATACAGTATATCAATATATTGTGAAACACTGCAGAGAATCCACTATAATGAACGAAAAGTAGGTCAAGACTTATAAAAAGCTTTTAAAAATAGCATCATTCGTAACATTAACTACGTACAACTTACGTCATATTATTTATTAGTTTTCAATGTATCGATTTTAAATTGTCTTTTGAATATTAAGTGAATTCCTGTAACCCCTCAGTGGGGCTTTTGAATATTGCAATTTAAAAAATGAAAATAAAATTTATAATAATTCGGTGGAACCGATAAAAATTGTCATATTTAAAAGTTGTAGGTTTTCAGCAAGAAAAGTCTAATCAGCGGTAAATTAGTACTGAGTACAATGAGTTTTGAAAGATCAAATGTAATAAATCAAGCGAGCCGAGGATGCCCTTCCAAGTCACACAAAACGACGTTTATACCTCTCTTTCTGCATGGACTTTAAAAGATCTTTTCTTAAAGCGAGTTATTTGTCTGATATTAAAATAATAGCTTTTTACTTAGTACACATAAGTGAATACAATTAAGTGTAAACAGTACAATGTGGTGATACAATTTGTGAAGATATGTATGAACATATCCTCACAAATTGTATCTAAGAACCATTTCAATCATGTTAGATTTCAAACAAAAAGTTTCGAAAAAAAACGTTTAGGAGGTACGATGGCACAGACAGATAGACACGTCACCACCACTTAATATTTTTGTATTTTGTGTGTTCCGACTAATCTACAAAACGTTGGGACTGATTTTTAAATTTCCCTGGTATATAGTTGATATTATATAAGGTAAATAAATAATATGAATTACAGTATCAATCTTTCGATAAAAGGTTTAATATTTACGACGCGATAGGCGACCGAAAAGCGGACGAACCATGCTCTATGACATAATCGCCGCATAGGTCCGGACGGCTGTGCCAAAAACGCACGGCCGATAACTTCTGCTGGTTTTTTGGCAAACAATCAATGGGTAATAAGGTAACTGTGCCGAATGCAACTTATAAAATCACAGTTGCACGCACTTAATCGATATAAAAATGTGAAATCTAACCTTGTATCAAATTAAGAGGCTAAATTAAGATTCATACAATTATTTGCATACGCTAAGCGTTTAAATTTTAATAACCACCGTCAAAGGATGGTAACGCTCACGCATCTGACATGACAGCGCATGTTGTTGAATCGATTCCAGAGAAAATAAAAATATGTATGATAAAGGCACATAAGGCTGATCATCTACTTGTCTGTAAAATTAGTGGAAAAGAGTTACGGAAGCCTTACTCAAATATAATGCAATTTGTTATACCTACCAAATTTTAAAGCTAATTAAAGAGAAATCAACCTTACTTAGATTCTTATAAAAAGAAACAGTTTCTTTGTTATTTGGTGATAGCACTGTACAAAAAATACATTCTTTATAAGGATAGATCTACAACTTTTATACTATTATCTCTATGAAAGCCGCGAGCGTTATCAGCTATATATATATATATATATATATCTTTATATTGGATAAATTGTATATGATCACGCGAGCACAACAGTAGTGGGTACAATATAAAATCGATCTTCAATAATTAATAATCCATTGTTCTACGCCGTATTAATTAATAAATGACCCAAGTGAAAGCCAGAGTCGAATCCTTTTAATTTATAAAGGTCGGAATCGGTAGTGAGTAGGTACTGAACGGCTTAGCTTAAGTCTCACATAAAATTACTCTCGTATTTAGATTAACGAGTTGCGTCAAGGTAACATATGAAAGATATCATATTACGACCTCTAGAAGGTTACAACCGGATGACACTAAAAAGATTGTTTTGTTCAGATTTATGGGAAAATTGTAAAAGATTTTGTCGAATTTTTGCACCTATGAAAGAAAATCGTGCAAAAACGAATATCAATAACGTTTTAGTAATGTTTAAGCCTGAATTATGTTATCCAAAAAATATATGATATTATAGAAATGTGATATGATCATTAATATTGTGTAGTATTTTAAATAGTTAATTTGGACTGTCTCTTTCATACGAATATCAAACATAAAATTTACTTATATCTCATATCGACACAAGTTTTCCAACTAGTCAATTTCCGCATGAATAATTTTTATGATATGAAATTTATAGTGTTAAAATTTATGAGTGTTAAGTTTTTAATACTATTATGCAATTATCGATATTTTGTTTCGCATGGTAAGGATAATGTGTAAATTCAAAGCAATAAAATGCAGAAGAAATCCATTTCACTCTTACTATTGACCCATATTTTAGACGTTCTCAAAAATGTATGTCATAAATACTCATAATCTATGTTGACAAAAATGTGTGTCAAAATCATTAACCCCTGAGACTACAACCTGCCTAGGGGCACGAGATTGTAAAAGGACACGAAATGTTCAACGGTTTCCGTTTTAGTTTTCTACTCCTAGGGCTCCGATGAGTTGCTTGCCTTGCGTCATTGACATTTAATCCGCATTTCATTTGGCTGAGTGATTAATCGAGGAGTAAACTACGAACTTTGATGAGTATGATAATTTTATTAAGAAGACCACAAAGAAGTGAAATTAAAAAAATTACCCCTGAGGGTAAGTAAGGGTTGAAATTTTGTGTTGAAGACTGTCATTTTTGAAGTTAGAAACATAAACCTTACTTTTGGACCACTGTAATTAATAGAATTCTCCCAAGGAAAGTTGCGAGTAAAAGCTAGTATAATATAAATCGACTCACGTGTATTGTGCGGGCTCGGGGTGAATGTGGAACTGGGTGATCTCACTGGAGGTTTTGAAGTAACTTGGTGTTCACCCACTGCAAAATAATAGAATATTTATATATGATGCTTAAAATATTTAGACGAGTAGGTTGTGTTTTTCATGACAAATCCTGATTTCATTCCCGGTGAATAGTTTCTTTATTTTATTTTGAAGGCAACAAGTAATCATGTTAGATTTACTTGAAATGAAGAAATATGACTTGACTGATCTCCAACTTTTTCATAAACAAATTTGTCACTGAGCAGAGGGAACTTCTACGCCATTTCGTTCTTATTAAAGTACTTTTTATAATAAAATTGAATTGTTTTTCAAAAGGCATTATGACCTTACAAAAAGCGAATAAAATGAGAATGTGAACGAGGAAAAGAGAAAAGGAGTTGTTCACAAACAATAAATTATGCTGCAGCCGCGACACTTGTGCCCTCTGTGTTTGTTTGACGTCTACTTCAGGCGACAAGTCATAAATATACAGAGGCAAATACGGCAAAAGTATGACGATAAAAATAATACAATCTAAGAATTTCATATTAACAACAACGATAATAAACGCATAAAATCTATTTGATTAATTTATTTTGAATGACTTAACGATAGAAACTGTAAAAAAACGAGACAGTCTTGTTGTTCATACTTCATACACTGCTCTTTTTAAAAAGAGTGACTTTAGTGTAAAATTATTATAGAAGCGATACAATAGGATAAAGGCTATTAAAGGAAATGCTTGAATTCGATATTTCGTTAATACAATGTATCAGCATTTTCCAATAACTCTACAAATACCTTCTGCGAACGAGCGTGATGGTATTTGTAGCACTCGTAAGTGTAATTGATCGGATGTACTTCCGGCCAATGTTATTGAATTCGTGTTTAAAACTTTAGCATATAAAAAATTAACACCTGAATTTATGTAACAACTGAAATACTCTATAGAAAAATAAATTTTCGAAACATATCATAAAACTGTATTAAACACAAATAATTTTGTCCGAGTTTCTTTAATAAACACTAAGAATTGCGAGTAAATTTCACTAGTTTACAAGTTAATACGTAGTTAATAGTTAACAAGGTCATTCCTCAAAAAAATGCTCTTCTTAAGTAATTAACATAAAATTTTACGATATTTTAAATTGTATAAATGTTCGTGTATGGTGCGCGTATCAATTTTTATTCAATATTAAATAACTGAATAGGTTCAAGTTAATAAATTCTCATTGGTCGAATATTTATAATTTTCGTGTAATTCGAAGTGTATTGATTCAATGAACCATGAAACTTTACAAATTTAATTATTCAAAACATCTAAAGATTACGTCAAGTCAAATAACTTAATCGAGATACCGAGATGGTCCTCGACAAAGCGTCGAATTTATTTTTCGAGTACCCGACTGATTTTGAGAAATCGATTGTAACTTCTCACTCCGTTTAATATTAAGCCAACCCTTCAAAGCCTTTTCTAATAGTGAAATTCTATATAATAAGGCAATTTTCTATTATAATAATCAACTATAACTTTGTGTTCGACTGATATCCGCAACTTTTAAATGTAACGTAAGAAACGTAGCGATAAGCTCACCTTTTAAGTTATTTATTACGGGTCTCAAAATCCTACATTCTAAAACCACTTGTTAATCACAGTAAGCCACAGGTCAGACCAGCTTCACTAACAGAGGGGCACTGTAACACTTAACAGTGATCCTCTACAATGAACTTCCCGAATGTGGAGTACAATAAAATAGCTGGCATTGTACGTTGATTACGACATGCGACACTAAGCACAAACCCAGTCACAAAACAGTCGATAAAAATCGGTAGTTCTTTCGGCTGTATGCAGTGTACACTGTGTAACGTTTCCAAATTACAGTATATAGTACATATACTTCAACATTACTATCTAAAAATGACGTAAACTCGACCCATACTTGACCATCTTATAAAATTTCATCGATCAGAAATTTTTAAATCATTAGTTAGATTGGTTTGGAATACAGATTTTTTATCGATTTTTTCAAGCTTTATTAGAAACCACGTAGCTATTTATAGTTAAAAGTAAGTAATAGCTTTTAAGGAACCTAAACTTTTACCTAGTTGTAGACCGTTAAATACACAGTCAAAACTAAAAAGTAACAACTGAATTGGCCGTACATGCCACACATAAAGTTAGGAATCTACTCTCAAAATTTAAATCGTGAAACCACAACCGAAGTTAAAATATATGATATTCAAACTAAAATTATAAATGTGAAAGAAAATCCAGTTTTCCTGGATTATTCAGCCTGGATATATGAATTAGATAATAACTTTTTTTTACTGGTTATTTTTACACGTCAATCAATAATTTGTCAGAGTGCCTATATACCCTTAACAACCAGTTTCAATTTGCGGGATTTCAGTTTTTATATATTTTATATTTATATATCCAATGTGTTTTGTGATTATTCTTCGAGAACAAAGTCTCGGGCGCCAGCTATTTCCAATTACACAAGCCATTGTAGGTAAGCAATATATTGTCGTCTCCATATCTCCGCTAAGGTGTGGCATGTCAATTTGTTAGTATAAAGTGTGCGAATGGTGGCGTTATGTTTAAGCTCATCCATCATTTACATTCTAGGCATTCAAAAACATCCATTAAGCTATCAAAACTAACACGTAGGCTTTCTGTAATTTATCAAAATATGTTACGTTCATTTTTTATATTTTGTGCGTTATCAATAAGCTGAGAAAATAATATTATAAAACAGAAATAATCTGGTTAAACGATTTTGACAAGTAGTGGTTAATGTGGAGCATTTGTTCTAAATGCGTCTTAATTATATCCAAATTAAATTATGAGAACGGCTGGTCTAATTATCACTGATTGTGTAGGGAATTTAATTTCATAACTAACCAATACAGTCTTCGTCTCTCGTGTTTTAGGGTACTTCATAGGCTTTTCGACTTTTATACGACCAAAATATCCTATTTTGATAAATTTTCGTTAGCTAAATTTATCAATGTTATTATAGCCTAAAATAATGTTATCCAAAGTATGAACAACACATGGTTATACAACAATATACCAATAATGTAAATTGAATTCAATGAATCAAATTACGCAACAATTTAATTCTCGTGAGAACAGTTTGAATTCGATACTTTTAGTTTTATATGCTCGTTTTCTTCGATGGTTTTATATTTATAAACGAGAAGGCAGATCCTCCAAATCTGAGATGAGAACTTAGATTCCGATAAAAATAAAAACTTATTAATTATATTTTTATTATTTATTATTTTGATTGTTTAATAATATTTTACTCAGAAGTTTCTTTATCTGTACTAATATTATAAAGCTGAAGAGTTTGTTTGTTTGAAAGCGCTAATCTCAGGAACTACTGGTTCGAATTGAATAATTCTTTTTGTGTTGGATAGTCCATATATCGAGGAAGGCTTTAGGCTATGAAACCTCAAGTTACGACGAGATTAACGCGGGTGAAACCGCGGAGCACAGCTAGTATACAATATACAGAGTTACTGGTAACTTACGCAACACCTCTTAAAGGTGACTTATTGTTAGGTATATCAAGACTGAAACATTTGTTGTACTACTTTTTTAATTCAATAATTTTTCCTGTATTAAAAAAAACCTATAAGAGGTTTTGCGTAAATTACCAGTGACCCTGTATATTCTAGTGCCTTATATTAACAAGTTGAAAAAAATACATTTTTCAATTATCACACGTGCAATCTATTGGTAAATCAGATCACATTTAAAATCACTGAAGCGCATATTCGCTATCAAAAAGGCGGAACTGTGGCTGTCAAAATAATGCGTAGACGCACCCCACTGTCCTGTTAAGCCTTTTATTCTATTTCCGCCGCAACTTATTGGCGCAATCTATTCAATTATGAATTGACCAATTTGTTATTGACTGACCTACAAAAGAGGTTTTTGACGTTTCCAAGTAAACTTTACAAATACCAAATAAATTATAAATTAAAAAAATTATAATAATTCATATAATAAATAAAGAAACTAATATAATAAATGAAATTAAAATTATTAATTTGATAAACATAAAAGATATTTAATATTGAAAATAAGTTGACCCCGACCCTGGTCGATTAAACCAAACCAATTTTTTTAGAAATTTGTGGAACAAATCATAGTTTTATAACAATTGTTATTGAAGATATTTCAATAAAAAAATTTACTTGGATATCAAAACTAAGTTATATGTTTTAATTATTATTTGTATTTTAAATTCCCAGTTACTTAACCAATCATGACGGGTTTAGGGTGATAAAAGGATACCAAAATGAAATTTTTAAAACTCAATAAAATCTCAGTGGTTACACTCTTAAGCTTGAAAAGGAGAAAATTAAAAAAAAACAAGTTTAGGTATATAATAAATTCATTAAATTTTTACTAGTCAGCTATGTCTCGAACTGCAAATAATTAATACAAATGCAAAGTTTTATCAAAATTGTTTCATACACAAATCCTATATTTGTGGAGTAATATGAGAAAATAGAATATAAACTGCGGTATGCATTTCAAAGCAACACAGTACGAGTCCGTTGACCCAATACAAATAAAGCGTTTGCCCATTATGTCAATATTCGCCTGCACACTTAAACATTATGTGCTGACTATTTTAACTTATGTAATTAATGTAAAATAAAGACATATTCATAAAGAGTGTATTATATGTACATTCGCGGCAAGTATGACGAATGATTACACGTACATGAAGCAAAAGAAGTGTCAAGATTGTAAAAGGAGACGTGGATGTAAGATCACCGTTAGCTAGAATACTAAATACAATTTTGTTTGGGAATGATGCACTAACTTTGCAACACTTCTTGTTTATTCCATAAAAAAAAATATCTGAAAGGTTTTCTCGCTAGTGGTTTTCTAGAATCATAATGATTAAATTCTCATTTTAAATGCTATCGAAACTGAGCACCAGACGCCTTACGCGTCTAGTTCCTTTGGAACAATGCTTGATTGTGTAAGATAAAAATGTCTTATTTCTGAACATCTATACACAATTTCCATAGAATATATTTACACATACTATATTGTATTATACATCGATTTCAAGCGGTTTTGTTAAACTGTAACTAAATAATTATTAAGTTAGGCTAGATATAAGGAATGAGAATGTGGTTATTTTTACGAATAAAACATTAAATCAGAATTCTGATTATGATAATATATACACCCGAGACGTATTTTGTATAAACTCAATCTGGATAGGAGAAAAACATAAACTTTATCCTATTTGAAATATTTCACCGAGATTGAAGGGTCGCTTTTATCATAATATTCTAACAAATAATCTTATTATGCGCTACACACAAAAACTTACACAACACACAAAAATAGCCGATATAGTACATTGAACCTTTATTCTTTTGAAAAAAGGTTCTTTTGTATTTTTAAAAATGAACTGATATTCACAAAATCACATTATAGGCACTTTTTAAACAATCGAATTTATAAGTCGTCCATATTACATAAATTAAGAACTAGATTGCACTCATAACTTTCGGTGCATACTTTGAAAATTCTAATATTTTATATTAATCTAATTGACAATGTGAAGGGAAGTGTAGAAAATGACACACATCTTACCTTCATTTGCTAGTTTCACTTTAGGTTTTATCACTGAGTTTGATTTAACTTTTATCCCTCTTGCATTCTTTTTTAAATTGCATGTTAATCGTTCAATGGCTTTAAGTATCTTCTTACTGACTTTGTTAATTGTTCTTCGCTTCGGATCGTTATATTTCGTTCGAAAGCCATCGAAAGTTTTTTCACAACCGGATGCCGTACTATCATCCGTTTCAGATTTAGAGTCTTCAGAAATCGTATGAAAAATATACGGACTACCCGCGAAACATGGGGAGTTCATGTTTCATTAAAATCACTGAGCAAATGAAGATGTAGTTGGTAATGAAGTCTAAGAGCACAATGATGGATTAATGGAATTTTTCATCAAACAAGACGTCTTTAGACCGTGAAACCACTCCCTTGGCAAGCCCAAGACCTTGGTCTTGTCTTTATATTCGTAATAATTAACCATCATTAAATATAATGATTTGTTTCACTATGATTTTTTTTATATAATAGCAAACAACGAACTACGTAAGTTATAATTTTATTGGTTTATGCAGTTTCATTCAATGAAAATTAGTATGTATTAATCCCAACTTGCAAAGCTGTTACATACTTGCAAGCTGAAAAAAATTATATACGTGTAGAAGAGTCTAGAAGCGTGACGAGGAATACTTTTATAAGGCTGGCCGCATACACACGTTTTCCGTATTCGATTTCCGAAGCCGTTTTCCGTATTCGAACATCCGAATACATGGTGATTCCATGCATTCGGATGTAGAAAATACATTATCTGACGCACATGTTCGCTTTTTTCCGAACGGAACAAATTCCGTACGTACGTTTCGAATGCAAGCCGGCGCGTTCAGAAACCTACTGGAAAAAACCTAATGACGTCATGCGGAACGCAGCGCCGGCATACATTTTGTTTGTGCCGGCGCACCCCGCACACGTTCGGAAATTTCTATTCAATGTCGGACGTAGGTATTCTTTATATATTTTGTTACGCATAGAATCGCAACACGATAATAGCAATAGTAAAGCTGAAACATTAATATTGGCTGTTGAAAAATACCCCTGCCTATGGAATATTCATGACAAGGACTATCACAATAGAGATTTCAAAGATTTGGCCTGATTTTGCTAATAAATCGTCGTCCTCCATCGTCGTGCGTTCACCACGCTATCACTATCTGTACAGTGTACTGACGTGTATATATTCCGACTGAAGAAAAATTAACGTTTGCGCTAGTCTCACGGAATTCCGAATCGAAATTCCGCATTAGAAAATCGAATACGGAAAACGTGTGTATGCGGCCAGGCTAAACAACTTCCATATAATTAACGCGGACATCATTATGTTTTAAACTTATGTGCAGTCTATCGCGATATTTCCTGTGCGAAGGTTTAGGAATACTTTATAAGTAATTTAAATCAATTATAAATATTCGATTACTTAAGCAAATTTGTAAACTTTATTGAACATTTATTAAGGTTATCGTACAATAGGCAGTTCTGACACTACAGTATTTTAAGTTACTTTCTAGATGTTGATAGATGTTATTATTAAATTAGAAAGATTTTTTTATTTTTTAATTAGATATTATTATATTATTATATTATTATTATTTGTCACAGATTTTGTGTTTCTAATATAATAAAATGAAAAATTTACATATTATTTAGTTTTAAAAGTTGAACTTAGACGAAGATTTTTAAATAACGAAGAAAATTAATTGAACAAAACAGACAATGAATTGTCTTTTTCGTTCGAGCGATTTCAAAAAAATTTGCTTTAGCAAAACATTTCGTATAAAAGCATGAGATCATCATAACATTGATTTGAAAATCTGCCAAAAGTAAGACATAAAAATCTAGGCGAATGGTGTAATGACCTGAATTATATTTTCGAATTGGTGCGTTGTAACATTAAAGTTCAATGAAAAAGCACTGTAAACTGAAATATTGCACAGATATTTTAAAATTTAGTTACGTTGTAGTTGAAACTTGAAGAACTTCAGCTTTTACAAGTTAAAAAGTTCTATTGATACATTAACCACGACAGTTTTGTACGATGTTTGTTGCTCTTTCGTAAATACAACATAAATATGTACAGGACTTCTAAACTTTTATCGAAACTACACTTTACACTAACCGTTTAAAAAGTAAAACACAAGAATTATTAAACCGTATTATAAGATAAATTGTGCGTTTATTTAGGGATCGTCTCAGAAACGTCTCAATAGATCTAAATTCGATTTTCTCTGCAATTTCCTTTGAAATTGATTATTTAGTTCATATTGTGATTTAAGGATACCAACTACAGACATTCGACTTTCAAATACTCTTAAGGTATTCATTTGCATAATTTGCAATGATGCATATGACAAATAAATTTAAAAATATTGTTTTTATAATATAGGTAAAGATATATGATTATTTTACTGCTATAGTATATCTACACTTCTATTATAGCCAAGTCGGAGAGGTGAGCAACATAACAGATGAACAGGAAAGTTATTTCCGCAATCGAACTTAGAATGTCTGCGCTACACAAATAGAACTGATCTATGGAGATTGGCAACTAAATACATTAGACCTTAATAAACATTACCCTTGGTTAACTCTGACATTTAATTCTAAATGCTAGTTATGCTCATGATAAAAGTTATTCGAATTTCCATTATCCTTTTTAACCGCAAAATGAGAGTGGAAGGGACCGTGTTACGTCGAAAATATTTATTATTCAAATCAAGAGATACGTAGTCTATGAATAAATAAATTTATGTAGGTATGTGTTGAACAAGAGATTGAACACAATTTAAAACTTCCCGACATGTGGATTGCAAATAAAGTTACCTCATGAATAAACCATTAATTGTAAGAACCATCTCAATCACATCAGTTTTAAATGAAATAAAACGCATCATAATGGATCCATTCGTTTAAGAGCTACGTGTTTGTGGCATACGTTAGTTATAACATACTTTTTTGCTTCGGGGTTCTGTCATCCAAATTAATCGTTTCAGGATTTTGATGTTTGGACGAGCATCACGTAAAAAGTACTATTCATATGTGCCTTTACATTTAGTTGTATGAGCAGATTAAAAAAATACCTTATATTATGCAATAAAAAACTAACACCTTTACTTATAAATGTTGTTCAATTTTAATTATTGTCACAGATGCTATATCTTTGTTCTAACGTAAAATTTACTTTACAAAAACGATGTGTAACACTTACTAAAATAGCATTTATAAGTAAGGAGGTATTACTGAGGTTTATTTTTTTAAAACGCTAACAATCTTGTAAAATATTGTACTAAAGGTACCTATATAAATGTTGACCGCTTCCTTGGTCTAGTGGTAACCGCATAAGCGTTACACCCGGGAGGTCCTGGGTTCGAATCCCGGTGGAGATAAAAAAGAACTCGGTCTGGCAGGACATAGAAGGCTGATCACCTATTTGCCCTTAAAGCAAAAAATCGATTAGTGAAACAGATGTAAAACGCATCTGCCCCATACCCCACTGGGGGACACGGGACTTCACTTTTTTATGTAAATGTTGTTCACTACGTAAACTTACAAAAAGTACATACGTGAACTAATTGGGTACTAATATTTAATTATTATCAGGGTAGAGCCTTCTAAGTAATTAAAGTGAGCTAAATTAGTACTAATTAGATAAGACAAAGACCGGTTTAAGATAAACTAAATATATTAGACGTGCTGCGAATGTTTTAACTCGAATCTTACAATCGATATATACAAGGGTAAAAGTTTATAATGGTATAATAAAAATGTATCTAGTAAATATGTGTTATGTGAGGGTCTCAATACAAGTTATGTAAAGCCGAAACATTAATTTCTAGAATCTTCTAAGTATCTTTCGGTTATATACCTACTGTCAGACACAGAAGTTTTTGTGTTATCAACTCGCATCACACACAACTATTGAAATATTTGTATGCTGTTTTCGGTAAGTATCGTATGGCGGGAATAACTAAAATATAATACGAATTAAGTAGAAGACGAATTATGTTTATAATATAGTGTGCTGTGCAATAGTGCAAAGGGTAGGTCGCTAGTAATCGCTATAGTAAAATTAGTTGGGAAGATAAACTACGTTATATTTTCAAAACTAAACTAAGAATTAATTAAAATTAGACAGAAGCTTAAAAATACACTTTATATGCCCCAGTTTTTATCTAAATAGTTCATAGTTCGTACGGTTTCGGGTAAATCCTCACAGGTAGCAGCAACTTCATGCATTTTCATACGATATTATGAGGGTTTCAACTTTTACAAAACAAGTTTCGTAATCACAGTCGCGCTCAGCCCTCTTCAGACTGAAACATTTCACGTTGGTGACTCAGTTCGAGCAAGAGGTTTAAGTAAAGAGGTACTCTATAAACTAAAGCAACTGTTACTGTATTTTAAAATAACATTTCTACTCACTTCACAGCCTTTTAAAATATCTCAAGAAAACAACAAAATTATGAAGTTTTCACGTAATAAACTAACGATTTTTCTTTACTAATAGAAAAACAAAATTTAGTTTATTATTCTGTTTCAGAGTTATTTTTGTTGGAAATATATGTCATATAATATTGTATTCTAATATGTAAATATTAATTTATGATATGTAAATCATAATATTTAATCAATTCAAAAGTTTCTCATAATAGTGACTTTTAAAATGAATTATTTTAAATTCTAGTTTATATTTTAAATCTTAGGCATAATCTAATGTTTACTTTTATTCAATTTGCGCTGTTCGAACATTGCTACCTAAAACCATGCAGGCGTAATAAATATAACTACAACCTAAATATATCTAGTAGTTAGACTGATAGCGTAAAACAATATTTTATTTATGATTTGTTTTGCTTTATATTTGCTACTATTTCACCTACGATATTAAAATTTTATTATTTACACTCGTGCTATTAAAACTGTCACTGAAATTTTAATTGAATTTATAACATAGTCCCCGTATATTAATTTCACATTAAATAAATTCTCTTAATCCCTTAAGGAGCATGGGACTACATTTATATATGTGTATCTTTACAGGAAAACTGTAAAGATACGTCTTCTGTAACTTCTAAACCAAAACTTTTTTGTTTCTCCGGCATTCGAACTCAGATTCTGCATTGAACACCGAAACGTGACATTGGCGTCATTATAAATCAGGTTTCTTTTAAGTTTTAGAATAGGTATTGCCTTTGTTTAAGACCTACAGATCAATTTACAATATTAAGTCTATCCTATAATATAAAATAATGAAAAAAACTAGTATTTCTAACCTTGTAACTTGCCGTGATATCCGGGTGACTTGTAAATAACTGAAGAACTTAATCGTCTTTCCAGATTACCACCTTTCTTGTTAAAATCGTTATAATGCTCAAGTGTCGGAGTAATTATATACTCTTTTTGAGTATTGTTTCTCGTACAACTGGTCTCTGAATGGTTTTTAAAATCTTGTAAGCTGTTAGACTTGTCAATAGAATCGCTGGAACCATTCAATACAATCTTTCTTATAGTCTTCACTTCTTCTATTTCACTGATTTTCTGTTCTACCACCGAATGTTTCGTGATTTCTTCTTTTGAGTAAAAATCTGTATCACTTTTTGAATTCAACATATTCGGTCCCTTAGTTCCGTTTGCTTTTTCTGGTCGAAGATATTTATCAAAGGGATCGCTGTTGCGTTTTGTCTCAAACGGATTTTGTCTATTCTCTTGTGCTTCACTCGCACCATTAACTTTATCATTACTAGTTGTTTCTCTTGAAATTGGTATATTTACAGATCTTGTTTCAAACTGTTGCGGCTGATTCGATTCAGAGGCGTTAGAAAATATTGAATTTGATTCACAATTTGTAGAGTTTTTAGATTTATTAATTGAGCTATTCCTATCTAATGATAATCGACCGTTTGGTATTGGTAACCTGGAAGCACTTGTGTAATTTGAAGGTAAAGTAGTATAGAAAGGGTTTGTTGGGTGAATTTTAGGCAATTCTTGAGATACTGAGGTCGAACTGAGTGATGTAGGTGGTGAGCTAAGAGATCTTATAGGTGGAGCTGTCGGCCTGTGTTGTGGTAAACGGATGGTAGCGTAGACAGGAGGTTGTAATACGGCTTTTCCGTTGTTGAGATCCGCTATTAATTGTGATGGTCCTGTAAAATTAAGTGCATTGTTAAAGGGAGAGAGAAAATATAAAAGAAAATAATTTATATTTAAAAATTAGTAATGTTTCGTGTTACTTAAATAATTACAGCTATCCGAAAACGCAGTAGCCAAAAAAAAGGAGCTTTATAATATATGACTTCACGTATATATGTTTATAGGGTGTGTTAATAATTTATTTCTTTCCCTAGGATTCGAAACCCTAAACATGTGAAAACATATGTGGAAATAGTAAATATACATAACATTCTTATACAGGCGAGTGAACACTAACAACAATATAAAATAAATCCTAGAGATGAAAGTTTGAAATAATATTTTCAAAAGCACTTCCATTCACCTATCAGCTTATATACGCTTCGAGAAAATGGATGTGTCGTGAATACATGCATCTCGGTTCATATTTATCTATTGAAGAAATAAATCTAATAAATAAAATAGAAAATACAGAAATGTAGAGTACTCTTTAACCTACTTCTTTAATCTATTGCCTCGTGCATGTTTGAGTTTAGTCGAAAACCGAGCAGAAGGGTCATTAAATTTTATTTTAGACATAATAATTATTATGTTTAATAATCTATATATTTAGTTGCAATTTTTGTTTTTTGATCAAATTTCAAGACAAATTAGTTAAAACTTACTTTTTAAGTCTGCGGCCTGGCCAATAGATTTTCTTCGAGGTGACATCTCCTTGTCTCTGCCAACAAGAAAACTTAGATTAGATCTTGGGCAGCGTGTGGTGTGGTAATACAACTTTTCCTTAATGACTATGCTGTTATCAACCGTTCGCGTGATTGAAAATTTTTTTTAAAAAATACTTGTGCGTTGAATTTATATAAGTATCAAATTAATTATTTCATTTATGAATTTGTAGAGTTTTTTCATCTTTGAACCTGAAGAAAAAATAGGTGGAATAAGTTACAGATGATTATCAAGTAGATAATCATTTTTCATCACTTTTCACATTTTAGGTTGGTAAGTACCTAATGAGTTTATTGCGTTCAAAGTAACATGCAAGGCGGGCAACGTTGTTTTTAAAATATTTAAATACTAGCTTTTTCTTACGACCTCTGTCATTCGGTATGAGTGACATACATTATATTTTCATATTATGACAGGAAGTCGGTGTTCATTTAAAAATGTTACAAATGTCACAAAGTTATTGAGAGCTGGAGAGCAAAGCATCGCTATCGGAGTGAGTGAATTACTTCGCATTTAATATGCCTCATGCCCGACGTCTGATGTCTCGTGAAATGGCGGAGAGTGATCGGATTAGAGTCAATCCGGGTCTGTACGTGGGTGGAATACAATATGAAAACGCCAAACCGGCAAAACTTTTTTAAATTCTTCAACTCACTGCTGCATTTTAAAGTATCTTATGTTATATATTAGTAATCCTACTGCTAATTAACAAATGAAAATTAAACATATTACAAACATGAAACACTATAGTCCAAAATTGAATTACATTACAACGCCTATTAAAAGTAACTGGGTACATACAAAATTAAACTAAATATTAAATAAAAGAAAATTAGTAAAACATTTGTATTGCTTATGTGCTAATTGTCTTGTCAAAACCTTTCCTGGTTTGTTTTTTTTTTATATTTTGAGTTTAACGTTCAACTTTTTTAGTTGAAAGATATTTAATATCTTGAGAATTTTTATTGGAATTCGATGGAAGACGATACAAGAGCGATGCTATAATAATGCTTGATAATGATAATATTTAAGTTATTAAGACCGGGCAAGGAATTTTTATTTGGGTAAAATTGTATGTTTTGTGTATTTTATATATAAGCTATAAACATTGCCCTGAAAGACCGTTTTTAAAAATTTTGATATGATAAGAATAAATTAACTTAGAAGATTTTAGAATAATGAAAATTGCGAAGACCGAATTCTATTAAGTTATCTAAATTATTATTATTTTAAAAATAAATCTATCTTTTAAGACTTACCTACCGAAAAGAACGTAGAATACTAATTCTAAGTACTCCTAAGCAGACGAGATAGTAAAATTGCAAACTCATGGGAAATAAAAGTTCTGAAATGTAATTTTAAATAATTTAAATACACACACTTAAATTCTACATCTATGTTATTTGTAGTTCTAAGACTTTAAATATAAATTAAATTATATTGTTTTATTTCCTTTAGCTACACATTTCCCATATAGAAAATTTGAATCCTTAAAATCTTCTCATATACACTCAAAACATATGAACGTAGTATTTTGTACTCCAAAGCACATGCGTTCTGTTGCACATGTACATTGTACACATTACAATAAATATTACATTTGTACTGAAGCTTTACTAATATTATGCATATTATGCAATAAACTTCTGCAGTATTGTATATGGTCTTAAATTTCTCTTGTTTTGTTCTACAAAGCGATTTTTGAAGTGAAAACTTATTTACCATCGTTGTGATTTTAAAGTCGATGAAACGAAAAAGCGACAGAACCTGAGCGACGTTTACGAGCCGATATTTTTAAATAATTTTTAGAATAGGGATAAAATCAGCACACATGTTAAGTGATGACTATCAACAATAACAATTGGTCACGGTGAGGGAGTAATAGGGACTAGGGAGTGAGGTCACGTAATAATTTGTGGTGTTTACGATCCCTACGCCTTTAATATTGATTTGACCATATATTTCAAACCATCAACATCATGACCAGCCTCAGGTTATTATTCTGTCACATCTTACTCAGTGAAATAAGTCTCTACTTTTCGCAGACAC
This sequence comes from Aporia crataegi, assembly GCA_912999735.1. NCBI lineage: Eukaryota > Metazoa > Arthropoda > Insecta > Lepidoptera > Pieridae > Aporia > Aporia crataegi. The sequence goes on from OU538742.1 coordinate 5,055,698, forward strand.
AATCGAATATACTGAACCAAAACTATAATTGAAGTGTTGTGCCCATAAAAAAGCTCTAAACATTTTAATAAAAGCTAGTAGTGGATACTCACTCATTTAATCCCAGTCTTAAGCTAGGCCCGGCAGATCTCAGCATAGCATGAGCTTCAGAATTAGTCATGCTCTTAGTTGAGTGGCCATTGATCGAAGTGATTACGTCACCCTCACGAATTCCACTCAAGGATGCTTTACGACCCGGGTTCACCTGGAACGTTAGGATTAATTTAATGCATATCCTAATCAATATTATGAAAATAGATCTTTATTCTTATTAAGTAGATACCTACCTAGCTACTAGTTTATCTATCTACTTTGTTTAAATGGAAAATATGAAAACAACCACTATTCCACAGCAACCATACAATTTTTTAGAGTAAATCTTATGTTACTCACTGATTACTGAAGATGAAGCTTTCTATAGTAGATTTATCGCATTTTTCAAATCAGGTAAGTATTTTTTGTGTTTATCCATTACATAAGACATACAAATCTCATATCCCATAATACTTGTGTTCGTGGCGGATATGGAGTTATATTAGAAGTGAAATTGAAGAGAATTAAAAACAAACCCGCATGTTAATTACAAATAAGAACATCTCATGAATGGCTCAACAATCCTACATAAATTTTAGCTAAGATCAATATCAATCACAACAGCTTTCGAACAGATCTGTTAAAGAAATCCTACAGTTTTAGATAGACTGGATATAATTTGTATTCTTAATTTAGTTCTGATTTAGTTACAATCTTTCTATTAAGTGCTTGTATAGTTGGTCTTTTACTTAAGTGTTATTTCCGTATCTTATTATGCCATTATCTTGAATCACAAACTTTAAAGTAAACGAAAGTTCGTATGTGGGTATGGACATAGTTACGATTTGGAAATGTATTGGCAACTAAAAGACTATAAAAAGGAAATCTCGGACTTTAACAATACAAAACATAACCAACCGAATTTGGATCCCGCCGGCGCGCCGCTGGAGAACAAAACTTTAACATGCTTCCAGGAAATTGTCGACTCTAACACAACACTACAATCGCATATTAACGAAACACATCACGGCACAATTATCTTTCGCCACTCAATTGTTACTTAAATGTTCTTTAAAATTTATTTTCCATAATCCCTTTGCCAAACTAGGATTATTTAAAAAATACTAAATGTTTCACCGAATAATATTATTTACACTTTTACAATTGATTCTAATATTTAGTTACATTATACTTAAAAGTTTCTATTGTTGCCAAACTTAATCAAATTTGATACAAAACGCTTCGGAGTAAAGTTTTTTGCCAGCTCATAGATATTTTCAATGTGTCCGAAAAGAAAATTTGTGCTAACGAAAATGTTAATTAAGTAAGTTTTAAAGTAGTAATCTATCAGAAACTGCACTAAAAATAGATGTTACGTCACACCGAATTCTAAAACTCCCCTTGCCTCACGAAAGTCAGGGGTTAGACTAAGTTATAAGGTAAATGTTAGAGCCAATTTCATCAAACATTATATGGACATTATTCGAATATGCATGCGCCGTGAGGACGCAGCCATTGTGTTGGGGTTCGTCACTTGCTTCGAATATTAATCTTGTCCACGGCAAATCGTGCTTAGTCCCTACGTAGTAAGCTGTGCCAATGAACTTTGTATGGAATTAAAATGAATTTTTATTTTAACTAGTCAGTACGTCGAATCAAAAACATTGAACATTATTATAAATAAGATGTATACTAGCCACATTTTTTGATGACATGAAAAGATGTGGCTGTCTTTTTGAACATATTTTTGTTTATAAAAGGAAATTATTCTTAGAATTTTCTAAGTGACCAAGCCTATACTGAATAATATGTTCACGCGGACAAACTCGCGGGTAGAATCTAGTCATTAATATGTATATTAAAAAATCTTAACGAGGTAAAATCTTAAAGAGATAGGTAAGTATCGTCGTGGCAGGCATGGCAGTCTGTAATCGCTGCATACTCTGAGAAATAAGGGTGATAATAAATTAAATGAAATAGAAAAAAATGAGTTTTTTTAAATTCCAATTGCTATACTAAAAAAGTTGTTTAAAGCTTTTAAATATAAAACAGAGTTAGCGTTCGTGTGTACGATAAAACTGTATCTCGGCTTTATGTATGTGATGCTCATTGCAATGACGATGTGCGTGTTACGGGCACTTTAGCGTTAAGTGATAACCGCGTAAACGTTTACATATTATATGCCTTAATTTTCTTACATTTGTACGTGCTTGCTTTTCCGTATTACGCTGTTGAGCGAGCAATTGTATATTATTTTGTATGCAAATGCTTTTGAAATTCCCTTAAAACAAGATAAAGAAAGAAATACTATTATAATGTAAAATTTGTTTTTACAGACCTTAGATTGGAATTGGTACGCATATTTTGTGAGGTGTTTAAAAATTTCATTTATAGTCCACCAGTCAGGAACTTTATCAGTCATTTCCTCTCGAGCATAATTCGTAAAATGCTTCAGGTAGTTGTATCATGAAGCCCCGTGATTGTCAGCTGCAGTATTTTACGTGAGTGTGCGGATACCGCTGCTTTAGCAGCGGAATTAACCCATTCACAAATCACAGCTGACGATCTCAAGACTACATGATATAGTTCTCTGCAGAAGCATTTTACCTGAGAGGTAGGTATAAATAAAGTTATTTTTATAAACAAAGAAGTATAATAAGACCTTAACGTATCATTCCGTGTTTTTAAGGTGTTCTTTTTTAATTTGCCTGGAAGACATACATTTTAATTAACATTTTCTTAGATAACCACAAAGTTTAAGCAGCAAAAGTTTCTAGAACTAACATTTGTCCTCATTTTAATTAAAAGAGTGTCTTGTTAGACATCTTAAATCAACTCGCGAGTTTGTGTCAAGATGCACTAGTGAGAAAACTGTAGAGTTAGTTCATTCATTTCTAGGTTTAAATTATTAAGGTCAATCAAAACAAAGCACCGACGCAATTCCTAAACTTTGATGAAACAACAAACTATTCTCTATAGAATTTTAAAATAAACGTATCGTTAATAACATACTATGCAGTCATAACGGATGGAACATTTCCACTCATTATTATATTAGGTGGAAAAGAGATGGTTTAAAAAGATTTGTGATATGTAATTTTTTTATCAATAATCCTATTTACTTATTCTCTGACTTTACGTATTATACAAAGAAATAAGTAAATTCTTTTCTACACCTACCAAGGAACCTCGTAGCGTAGGACCTACGAAAGCTCGTAGCTCAGTTGTTTTAATATTCGTTTATTCAATGCTTGGAGGTACTGACCTTTGAAAAACCATAAATGTTAGTTTATTTAGTCAACCTTCAAAAAATTGTGTTCATATTTTCAATAAGTCTTTAATTATACTTCTTTTTTATATCTTATTCGTTAAAAAGTAACTCACTGTATCGATGAAACTATTAAAACAAGAAACATTGAAGATTTGAGGGAACACTGTAAATCTGTACCGACATCAACAAGGTTGAGATTGTAGTAGTTCTAAGTATTCTGGTATCTCAAATTGCTGGATCGGAATTCTTTGCACGTATGACCCGTGACTCTGGGACGCACGTGTGCCATTTTACGATATATCCCTATCAGATAGTATATCTGCTTACATGCGCAGAGCTATTGTTACAGTTTTCGAAATGTTCTCATACGCGTAATGAAAAGTTAGGTCTTGTAATGGCAAAGCATGAACCTGGTACATACATTCACTTCGCAATTAGGTTCTCGTGACGTGGCGCGAATTTGACCTAACTTCAGTCGAAACCTTTTCGTCTATTTAAAACAAAAACTGCACAGATTAAAAAAATAATCTTTTTTTGGACTTACTACTGAATACACTATTTTGCAAATAAGTTTTAAATTTTTTAACGAATTTAAAATTGATTTCGTTTTTGGATTCGAATAGATTAGAGATGCATTCGAAGTATGATCAAAAATAAAATTCAATCGTCAGCAAAATCAAAACCGAATCAACTTCGAAGGTAACTTTCTGTTTACTGTTTTTAATTATGTGCTGTTCTTGTACCTTCCTATTCACCTACATCTCTCTAATGTGTTACTCTTCTAAATCGGAACACCAAAGAATTATCTTGATACTCAGATTTAATTACAAATTTCTTAAAAGTTGGTTAACTATATAATCATTAAGTAATAAGTGAAATAGGATATTGGGCCTATATATTTCTGCGTCTATTCGGCTGATCTTTGCTTACCTTCCAAACCGACATTTTTTATTAACTTATCACTTTTCCATTGAACTTAGGGATAAATTCATATTCACTATATTAGTAAGTCATTAACATTTATATAATAGGTAACACTAAATGTAATTTTAGTCCAATACAGTATATAATTTAGAATTGCGCGAGGTATTTAATAATAGAACGTTAAATTTATTATGAATCAGCTAACATAATAAACAGTGTTGAATCTGTCATAAATATTGAAACCGAAGTCGTAAAATATTTGCAAAAGTAAGCCATAACTTGGGTTTACGTAGCACCTTCTTCAATTTAATAAAGGAGGGTTGGATTGTGGCCAAGGACAATCCCGTATTTGGCTTAATGGTTTTTACTATACACTTCAATTGCTATTAATTTAGAACGGTAATTTTAAAGCAACGAAAAATATAGAAAATACAGAGAATTTAATACCATTAAATATTAACCTATTGTGAGCCAAAATCAAAAATGAAATTTAATTTAGTAAGCGTTCTGAATTTAGAATTTCCAAGGAAAAAGTTTTGAAAAGGTCCGCTGCATATTTCAAATATTTATCTTTGTGCAGCTCGGAAAAATACGGTTTTAAATCAGGCTTGTGGAAGGCACATACAATAAATTCTTGCACATTTACACCTCAGTGTCAACTGTCAAGTGAAACGCTGAAACCATTTGCAGTCGCCTGTGCTCTGCAATTTCCATTCAACATGTACTTTTACACCCTAGAATTACTTCAAGTAAAAGGAGCATTAAACATTCAGACCAAAGCCTGCAGGTAAAAGACGTTATGACTGAACAACTCTTATTTTTCCTATTTTTTCCGCGTCACAATAATTGCTAAACTGAGAAATAGCGCATTTCTTACATTTTCTTTGTTATTTTACAGCGATATCTAAATAGGTTGACGTAAATCAACTTTTAAGTCGCTTTACGGCTCAAAAAAGATTTTTATCTTAAAATAATTACTATAAAACATTAATTATTATATTTTGTACTATAATGGTCATTTATAACATAGTCGTATTAAATACAAATTTGCTAAAAGGCTGTAATAATTTGGCTATTTTATTATTATTCGTGTTTTCGTTAATAATCTATGTGTGGCGTATAAATTACTTGTAACATGTAAGTTTATTTAGAGGTTTTAGTAAAAACCAACACTAAAAGCCAAAGTTATTTAGAGCAAACTACAAACTAGTGTCAACATCTGTCAAGCTATTTATTTATCTTTTGCCATTTTGGTGATTATAAAACTATAGTTATGGCGTGAGAAGCATTTCGGTTGTTAGATTTCGAATTAGTGAATAACAAGCAAGTAGCACTCTCGTTAGGTAAAAAGATTGATCACTGTGTGTTGAACAAACAATTCCGTAACAATTTTACTCACATCAATTCGTTCCATTGACTCACTGAAGCTCTGAAATGAAATTACCCAATTTGAAAGATGACAGCCACAGATTCGTTTATTTTCGGATTAGCTAAGAGCCCACTTTATTTAATTAAATGTGATGAGAGTGTCTTTTAAAATTTACTTATTTTTCTACTCTGTAAATATGTAAATTGTATTAAAATATGCTATGTTTATAAAAGTCATGAGTAACAGTTGCTTTTTTACTACAGCTAGTGGAGACTTGGAACCGTCGTCTACGTAGTTTAGAATTTAGATGGTCAAATACAGAACATTTATTGATTGATTGATTAAATTTATATTGAGGGTGTAAAGAGTCTTGGGTCCGATTCAAAAGGGCAGAAAAGTTTTAGTTCTTAAGCCACAGTGGGGATTTACTAGGTATGTCTCAAATGCTCTGACACTGAAGTAAAATTATTGTTGTTGCGAAAACTAACCACTTTGAAAACTGATGAAAGTTGATACTTTAAATTCATTTTTATATAAGAAAAAATATTATGTATAAGTATAGTACAACAAGCAGTTTGTATTATTTTCAATATAATTAATAATATTTTATCATTACTTAGTGCAACAAAGGCACTGCAGGTGATTTGATAAAGTTTTTAATGATTTATATATATCTAAAAGTAAATGTTCCATAACATTCATTTTACTGAATTTGTAATGTAAATGCAGATTTTAATCGGTTACAATTACCTCAGTATCAAGTTGGGAACTTAGTGAGAAGTTTGAAGTTTCATATAATTCAGATAACAGAATTAGATATACCTAGTACCTACCTATGTAAGTACATAATTAACTAGAGACGAACTAGACAATATACCTAGAGAACAATTTTTATACAAAATAGTACCTATATATCGTCTATATAATAGCCGTATGTAATAATATTTCTAGGTTAATCTCTGAAACAATTTAATGTTTTATTTTTACGACTGTGCTCATATGTTACGTACCATTTAAATAATTCTACTATTAATATTGTTCTTTGAGATGTCAAAGAACAATATTAATAAGTTCATGAACTTATATTCGACTTCGATCAATAAATTGATTAGAAAAGTGTGAAACCGATAAAAAATTATTATACTGAGTTTTTTGAATTGAAATAAATTTACGCTCCTTAACGAAAGTCTAACTAGTTGCCACCGTTTGTTAAAAGAAAGGCCACAAAGGACGGCAAACACATTGTCCGTCTAATGAACACTGCACTAAACACTTAACAAATTACGCTAACATTTCTTTATCTGAACAAAATACGTATAATTTTTTCACAGCTGTGAAAAAGTTATGTTCTTTGTTCGATTTCCTTAGCAATTCGTTTCCTTTAAAGAAGACAGGAATGTTATTTCTACCCTCGTTCTACTCTATATATAATAAGTTCATATTGTATTGGAATAATATTGGGAAAGATAATTAAATATCTAATAGAAATAGAATTTGATGTTACCGACATACAGTTAATAGAATTCTGTAACCACCAAAGGCGTTGCTTTACCGATTTTTGAGAAATATTAACCTTTTTTTTTTCGCTACTTAATCGTAGGTACCATATAGAATAATAACTGCTGTGACAATTTGAATGACAAATAGGAAAGGGGCGCCAAAAAATTATTAAAATTTTGCTTATAACACACGAGTATTATTAATTCCCATTCTGGTGTCATAATTCTTCAAAATAAAAAATCATCTTATATAAATATATGTAATGTATAAATAAATAATATGTAAAACATTTACACCTTTTATAATTGAAAAATGGATGGACCGATATTGATGATCTCTGATTTGTTGGATTCATCTAATCCGAGAATAGCAGAATAAGTATTTAAAATATAAAAAAATTCTCGAAAAACGAAGGAAATTCGTTTCCTCATACATTGACTATGGAATGACGTTTTAGGTGACACGTTATTATTCGGAACTCTGAAGCGATACAAAGTTCGTAGGGTTCACTAGTAAAATGATAAGAAATTGTATTTTAAAATATTCACAACGCTGCAGGTTCACAAAGGCAATATCTAGTATGAAAATAACATACCCTTGATATGCGCAATGGCTGGTTTTGATCGAAGCCGCCGTGCATACGGAAACCCCACGGCGCGCCGCCTGTCAACTCCACCTCCTTTGATGTCATCGCTAAATTTTCACTCCATGGCTTCCATTCAAGCACTGACAATTTTTAAATTCTTTGCCACACATCAATCGATTACACGAAGCTTGTGGTAATGCGATCGATGCATCTTGGTCGGAATTCACGTTCAGTCTGAAACAAAAATAGGTGTTCAATATATCGGTAAATAGTTGTAACATTCAGCGCAGAAAATAAGATTTATAGCACTCCACCACAACGATAACAAAGCTTATAAATAAACGCTAATATTTTAATTTTTATATACATACTGCGATTTCTCAAAATTCTAGTGAAATCTGGACTTCTTCGTTAATCTTAACAATGTACCTATTTTTATTTTAGAGAGTTATATGAGATAGATGAAATATTATTGTTGAATGTTGTAGTAAGTACCTACTATTTTTCTGGTACTTACATGTTTGTGGTTTGTCAATTTGGTATTTACTTAAAGTGTCTAGGGAAAATTGTAGCACTTAATACCAAAACTTAGTCCGTTATGGCTTCGAATCGTGGAGCGGCTAAAATTTTATGAGTTAAAAGCACACTTACACACAGCCCGATTACACAGCCTGGTAAGAAATCTTTGAGACGGGACACTGAACAAGTTTTGCCTAATATAATATTAACTATATAGGGTAAAATACATAAGCTAATTCAATAAAGCTCACATCGATTTACGCACGCATCACATAACCATTTCGTTGAATACCATTGGGTCTAATGACGTGCGTAGCCTTTCAGTAAAGTAGCTGATTGTGCCAATTTGCGACGACATTTACACCGCCTATATCAATCAGGGTCCCGAAATAATACAATTCAATTTTGAGCGACACATCGGGCAAAATGAATCTGATATGCCTACATTAATACTAAAAGTACCGATGTAAGATAACTAGATTTTATCCTAGGATACATCTAATTCATAAATAAACAAATAAGAGAAAATGACAGCTTTTCTCTTAGATATCTTCTTAATTAGAATTAGAATAGTGCAAACGGTTTTCCATCAATAAGTCAACATTATTCTATTTTCTTTCTCGCTGAACAAAACCATTTATAACTCATATAAATTAAATATAAATCGATACCACTAATATTAAGAGAACCAGAAGACGTAAACAGTATCGATCATAGATAGGAACGTTAAAACAGTGAAGTTAATAGCAGGTATATTTAGTTTAATGAGCAGTTAAAACATCAGCAGTAAAAAACGTTTAACAGTTCTTAAAGTATCAACCTAGTTTTTATCAGAACAAAATACAAGAGCGAAGTCAACTGAAGCAACGTAAGAGAATTTTTTAAGTGCCAACTCGTTATTCTTCAAGAGAAATACAATATTTTCTCCCATCTTTTCAATGTAAAAGGCTTCTAGGAGTTATCAGTAGAGAATCCGTATAAATGAACGAACATTGATTGAGTTTTGAACTTCAATTTCCTTTTACAAATTACATCTGAGAATGCCACACAAAGGAATTTTAAGGAATATTTATATTTATTTATAATAATATTATATAAAATACAAAATTATTTATTTACGGAAAAAAGTGGTTGTAACAAGTCGTGGGTTGGGGCTAGTTATCACGGCTCACACTAGGATAGCCCTTTATTGTGTGTATATGGTATACAAAAAACTATTTAATAAAAAAACGATTAACAGATTTATCCCATGCATGATTTATCGTCTCTGATTTTCAGCCATGAACCTTTCACGTTGTACGTGTTTGGTTGTTTGTGGTGTCTATTTCTCCCTGTGATTATCTAACACGTGTTATATTAATATTTATTTATAATTATTTAGATTGTAGCGCTGATACAGAACTATAAATAAAGTCCCATAAACTCTATGTGGCGCATGGGCAGTCACATAATGCATGTTTCACTGAATTTACTAAATTATTTATCAAATTTCATGCGTATCATGATGTTTGTCATTCAACAACTGATCGTGTTCTAATTTATTTTTTTCCGCACGCCACCACTCTGTGGAACCAGCTTCCTTCAGAAGATTTACCAACCATTACGACCTTCAAGAAAAGAGCCTATCTTTCTTTAAAAGGCTGACAACGTTTGCCTCTTATTCTATAAAAAGACCGATAAATGATCGGTATCTTAACAAGCAAGTGATCAGCCTCTTGTACCTAATCAAAACATTTATTTGTTTCGGACCCAGAATCCCCGATGCAACCACAAAGCTACGGGGGCGATTTAAAAAATAAAACGTATATAAAATGCAACTAATATGTATTTCTGGCTGTATTAATATTAGGGTAAAGTGGTGAATCGTAAAGTTAAATTTGTTAGGCCGAGGCCATTTCGCTTTATTATTTTCAGCTGATGATCTCAACTACCATCTGAATTGAAGGTCATCTCTGGCGTTGTTTACAATTTTACAGGTGCAAACTTAAAAAATTAAAAGCAAATTTAAAAGGGAATATAGAATAAATAAAATATAATTATTAATTTCTGTTTAAAGAGAGGAATAAAAAACTTTTATTTATATAGTAAATCTTATATGAAACCATAGTAAATATCTTACTACACTGTTAGTTATTTGGAGCAACTTACAAAAATAAAATAGTAAGTTTGTATGTATGTGTCAGCTCAAATCGTGTAACATAAACACATTTTTTGTTAAATTTATAACAAATTTAAACGCATCACGTATTAATTTTTGTTATACTGTAAGTCGTTAAATTAATGTAAATACAAGCAAATGTTATTTTTCGAACATTTCGTTCCAAATTCCTCGCATTCCAAAAGTTAAATGAATTTAGGAATTATTAAGGAATTCTAATTTCTTGTGAAAATACGGACTTTGTAGTTTTTCTTATAAATGGTTTTTTAAAAACGTTCTGGGACCTCTGAAATGATTGGCTGGTTTTTATCGATTTCAATATTTTGGCAAGGCAGAATACGAATTTTCATTCGTGTCATCTAAATGTTTGTCATTCCAAAACTGAGCATTTTCTAAGGCCACCAATCGCACCATTTTCTTTTTGTAACTTCATATTTCCTGTTTCCTTTTACCTTTATATTGTCTGTTATAACAACTAACTTTTAAACAAAAATGTATGTTATAATGTACCTACTGATAGAATCTCTCTCGCGTCGTCTACTCATGAGGGTCGTGAGTCGTGACCAACTCCATGTATATCTTACAGATGGGGTGGTTTTCTTGGAAATATAATCGCGGTGGGTTCCCTTGTCCTTTCGGGTCTGTATTTTAGAGGTCATTTAAGCCTCTCGGTCACAGGTTACCGGTACAGGCAACCCACCTGAAGCCAGCTCCGCCCACTTATAACAGGCTTCGCGGTAGGATTATAAGACCGCTTAACCACTGATAGAATAAAAATATAGATATCAAATATTTGTTATCTATACATACAAAAAGAATAGAAGAAGAAGAGTTCCATATATAAAAATGAAAACTCATGATATACAGCATACCTACTGATTAATCGTGTTAAAATACATAGGTTTTGTGGCAACAGCGAGTAACGCTCGCGCGATAATGTAACCACATATCAGACTGTCCATCTGTTTGCGTATTGCGTAATGTTTTATTTATTTCAGTGAGAATAATTTTCAATATTTCATTATATTGCCCCTGTAGAAACTGTATAAAATAAACGTAATTCTCATACTGAACATGCCTACAAGGAAAAAAAGACATTAAGTATACAATGCTCACAACGCTGATCTGTGAGAAAACGAAGAAGCCAATGCAGCAATATATCCATGCGCCACAAAATTTTACAGAACTTTATATATTGCACCCTTAGAATGAAAGTGACCTAATTCAAAAAATGCAATTTGTGGTAAATGAGCATTAGTCTTCAAAAAATTATAGTATTGAATACATCTTAATAATATATAGAGACCGAAGTATGCGCTGCTCCCTGTTATACTAAGATATAGATCACTTTTACCTTACAAGGTTTTAGAATATGCTTTATAAGTTTAGTTTATGGTAAAATCGAGTGTTACAGGAATTTTGAGTTGAGTCACTTTCATTCGGGTGCAATATATGACACGAGTAATAAATTAGATGAATTTTTGACTTCGCTGTATATTGCTTGCTACTCTAAAATTTAAATCTTTGCGGAAAAAAACGAAAATTTGTTAGGTTCTTATGGACTTTCACTTAATTTTAAGCCTCAAAAAGCAGCAAAACCTTCCAGCTCAAATAAATTAGATGCCCATACTTCGAGATAACAGATTTACAAACTTATTTAATTTCATAAGTTCTATAATATAAACAAAATCAAATGAACCTAATGCAAAAGCTTTTATAACGAAGGTTCACTCAATATAAAACTTTCTAGATAGAGCGATTTATTGCACTTTTTAAATGGATGAATCGACATTGATAGCAGAATCTCAGCTTGCACCTGTTCAATGATTAATTTATCCGTATCAATAAATATTTTGCGATACCTACATGTTAGAATCTTAAGCATTTTTTAATTATATGCGTGAAGCAATAAACAAACGACATGAAATTTTAAAAAAAAGTAAAGGTTTTAGGCAATATTACTTTGTTTAATATATGTTTATGCTAAAGATGGTAAGTATAATATCTACAACTTGCAAACTAATAAAAGTTAATAAATATACTTACCAAAAATTGTGAATGACAACACAGTCAAATTGTATGAAGGTGTTATTGACATTTTCATTATTCGATGATTTAATTGAATACCTGCAGTTTTGTGAGATTATGTGGAAAATTTTCACAGTTTTACAATTATTTAACAGGATTTTAATATAAAATTATCCCGTTATTTTATTGCTTACAGGCCGCATAGTAATGATAGAAAGCTTTCAATAGAAAAGCCGTTATCGGCAAAATTACTTGTTCCTTTAACTAACATATTTTATACAAGTCTCGCGTTTAGGTATTGTATGTAAATGTACGTCAAAGAACGGAAACAACTTCACTGAATGGCATTTGAATCAGCACTCGCGCCTTAAAGGGGTGACACTTACTGATATGGCCCTGAAAAGGGACTTTTCAGTACTTACGTAATGTTATACAGATCCCGTAGGTATCAGGAAACAGGGGTAATAAAGAGCAAAGGTCATTCAACTCGATTAATCCTGGACGAGAAAAGGAAAGGTGTTGCCACAGAAACAAGTGTGTCTATCATTGCTTCTAAACGGGTAAATGTTCATTTTTCATGCAATTGAGTTATCTTTACTGTCCTATTGAGTATTTTTGCAATTCGACACCAAATCAATTTTTTATCCATAAACGAAATACGACAAATATAAAAATTAGAATTTAAGCTAAATGAAAACCAAATGTAAGGCTGACTGGTACGTTATGAGTACCTACTCAAATATTGAGTAATAACATGTAAACAAAATGAGTAAAATCGTTGGCCATTGCAAAAAAAATTCTACTTTTATCCAGCACCACGTGAATTATTATATTTAGCCTCCGAAAAAATATGGGTGTAATTTTAACATGTCTGTGTGTATGGCATCTTAAACAAATGAATTGTATCGATTTTTTTTTTGTTTTTCGTGCGGTTGTAACCGCATTAGGTACAACAACTGGAAGCAAACTAGGAACAGAAGCCGACTGGAACTTCTTGCTTCATAGACTAGAATTTGAATTGCAGCGATACGTAGTAGCTATGTTACTCCTATGTTTAAATTATTAATACATAACACCATCGAACTTTGTAGTTATACGTTATGTGTGTATATAAAGTTCGATGTATATATGAATAATAATAACTGAAAATATAGTTTTATTTTCGTTCCATGCGGATCAACATGGATTTTTCAGCTGCAATATTTTTCCCACAGATCACCAATCGTTCATTTTTCTAGGCATATATCAAAATCGACTACTCTTTGATGAACATGCAGCCTCTACCTTTTTGTTTTTCTAGTTTTATTACAATAGCGAGTTTCAGCGCAAACGAGTCTTGAATTTTATTCAACGTACCATTGAATATATTTTAACAAAGATAGGTAATATGAAATTCTGAACTCATTCTGACTAGTAACCGGTCTCGATATTGCACCGTTGGTACTGCAGATAATAAGTAGAACGTCCCAAGTTTTCTGTAGATTACTCAACAGAAACAATAATTATTAAATATTGTATATACGCCGATAACTTCAACATACAGATTCCTATAGGAACCGATTTCAGGAACTAGCCCCCTAACAAGGTAATCATATCCCTTACCAAAATTTTTAAAAGTATTTATATGAACCTTCTCCATAAGGCTTACCTTTGTAAAGAGGAACTAAATGTTATCAACATATTAATACATGAAGCGAAAACTTTGTACAGCTTTTTAAGAAAATTGCGCCAACGGATAAACGTGAAATTTGAGTTAAAGTTTATATGGAGAAAAAGTGCATTTTTTATTTAACGCATTAGAAATACATTAAAGTAATTAAAATAAATATACACACACATACCTTACTTATTCTTGAATTATGGTCGAATTTGACCACTACTTTATTATTATTATTTATAATCCTACTCATATCTTAAATTTTAAAGTGAAATATAAATATTTAAATTATCTTATTATAGCGTTTCCGTCTGCGTATTGCAAAACCAACTCTCTCCACGTCCAAGCCCATCGAGAGCTTTCTGTCGGTCCAACTTTTCAGATTATTCATTACAAACAAAAATACAAGTATCGAAAATATTTGTATTTCATTATCTTATATATAAAATTCTCGTGTCACAATGTTAGTTACCTTACTCCTCCGAAACGGCTTTACTGATATTTACCAAATTTTATATGCATATTTAGTCGGTCTGAGAATCGGCTACTATCTATTTTTCATACCCCAAAGGTAGCCCAACCCAAAAATTAATATGGCAAAACAACGTTTGCTGGGTCAGCTAGTATTAGTATATATTAAAAGCCAAGTATATTTTTTTAAATATTTACAATAAGAATACATAGTTTTCAACCTGGAATAAAACATAAGTGAATTCCCGTAACCCCTAGTGGGGCATGGGGCAGACACATTGCTGTGGCTGTTTCACTGATCATTTTCTTTACAAACAAGTAGGTAATCAGTCTTCTGTACCTACCCAACCGAAGCATTATTGTGTTTCCCCGGGTTCGAAACCAGGACCTCCGGCTCAACACGCAGACGCATATACCAATTAGCCACGGAGGCGGTTGGAATAAAACATACCTATATTTTATTGAAAGGGATTTGTAAAATATTTAGTTGTTTATATTTTGAACTAGTGGACCCCGCGAACTTCGTATCGCGTCAAAGTTCCGAATAATAAAGTGTCACCTATAACGTCTTTCCATAGAAAATGTATGAGGGAAATGTTTTTCTTTTATTTTATTTTTCCGAAAATTTTACAAATTTTTCTCTCCGTAAGAAGCATCCTTGTACTTCAAGGAATATTATAAAAAAAGAATTGGCCAAATTGGTTCAGGCGTTATTGAGTTATGCGCTTACGAACACATTTTGTGATTTATTTTTATATTATAGAGACAGAGAAGTCTAAAATAGCACTGAGACTTCGTTTTAAATGATATTTTCACAAATTTCTCATAGAACATACAATTACATTAGGTCAGGTTCTAATTTCGTTTCTTAATTATTGATTTAAACTACAAACTCAATTTTATTTTGTGTAATGGACTCCGAACTGTGTCCAGTGATTGATAGGTTTATTTAAGTCAGCTTGCGTCAAAATGTCGGTACAAAGATTTCGAGATGAGTCACGCAACATTTCGTTAATCGAAGGTTAAATTTAACTCATACATTACGTAGATACGTTTTACAACTGTGCTTATTTAGATGACCTATTGATGGTAAATGCGCTATTTCAAAAGCAATTAAATTATAGATACAATAAAGAACTAATACGCCTAATAAATGTATTTTAGTTGAAGGATTGTTTTGTCTGCTTCTTGCAAATTCATAATTCGAAGTTTCAGTTCCATCATTCTATCACCATGAGTAACATATATGATAATCACTTTTTCAAATAAAGAGCTTATATAATTATGTTGTTGGTTATATAAAAAGATGTGTTAGGTTTAGTAGAGTCAATTGGGACAACTAAATAAAATCTTACGAGTTTGATTCCAGCCATAATTCTAGACAATGAGCACTTTCAGTAGTTTTTCCAATAGTCACTCTGGTTTTTCTAGGAATTTTATTGCTTCCAACTTGGCTAATGACCCTGCAAGGGATCTGTTGAAGGACGAGTTTATCCTGTGTTTTTGTTATTTAGAAGACCTGTTTCTTTTTACATGCTAAATAACGAAGGTTGTGCTTATTTTAAAAAAAAATTTCATTGAGTACTGAATATATTTCTATTGACATAAAACGTAGTTACCTATTCCTTAAATTTTAGTATATTACGAACTATAATGTCACTATATAATTAATCTACTCTTTACTACCAGATTTTATTATTATGTAAAGATACTTAAGCACCTAATGGTTTCAGATTTGTCAATAAAATTGCGTATCCATCAATTCGAAACATCTATACAGATAAAAAAATTGAGTGTCTGTTAGTTATATTGAAAAAAACCGCTACTAAATTCGTATGGATGTATACGTTACATATACCAAAATATTTTTTTTTTTAATTTTTGTCAATTTGTGCCGGCTAATCTCTGAAACGGCTAGTTTAATAATATAGCCACATGAATGTTATTATAAAGAATGCGGGTGGCGGTCTCCATATGGGATTGTAAATTAGGTCAATCTGGATTAGTTTCTAGCGGTATGTAAACATCCGTGCCTTGTGTACAATCATCAAACCGAATATTAAATTTCAAAAGAGAATGTTCACATGTATCTGTGCTCTCTATGTGCCCTCCATAACCTTACCTACTTAATACAAAAAAATAAAATACTAAAATTACTAAAAATCACAGGATTTTGCAGATAATAATCTATGATATTCTTCTTCTTCTATGATATTGTTCTTTGAGAATCTTCATTTATTTATTAAATATATGATATAATAAATGAATGATAATATTGCAAAATACATCTTAAAATATAGTTCAAAACATAATTGTGTGTGCAATAGAGATGCGAGGCAAATTAATATTTGGCTGGCAAAGGCCGATTTTGCTGACGTTCAATTTATTTGGGCAAAATGTTCAAAAGAAACAGGAGGTGGACAAAGGACTCATCAATAATCCAAGAATTCTTGCTAATGAAGTTGAAGTTGTTTATAAAAGTTCATTTTGATTCATTGCGGAAACTTTGTCGTTCCTTTCACACTCATTCGCAACAGCATTTACTAAGTTTTGTTTTTACAATACCTACGGTATTCTGAAATTGTATTGTTCTTACAATTACATGAAACGCTTTTATATACCTACGCAAATAAATATTATTCGAGTATGAAATTTTATACCTTTCAAAATATAGTATCAAACTATGTAGTTATATAAGACAAGACATCTCTATATAGATGAGTAAATGGTAGGAATTGTGCCATTTATTGTAATATGGCAGTTAAGAAGTTTAAAGTTACAAACCAACTTAGACAGTTATTTAAATGACTAACGGCCGTATTTTTTAAAATCTTTATAGTATAGACTATATAAGATAAAATAATACCGAGGAAAGCTACAGAGCTTTCGTCGGTAAATCGCCTATTCCAATACAAGAAAAAATTGAACCACTAGACTCTTACACAAAATTTCGTGTTTATTTTTGGTTAAAATTTAAAAAACCTGAACTAACCTAATTATTTTATACAAATCCTGCTTATTCCAAAGGTTCTTGTAGAAGTCAAGCAATATGCGGCGAACAGGCTCATCGCTTGTAATTGCAATAACTACTAACAGATGCCATAATTCCGTTGTGAGATCTGGCAATCTTGTACATATCAATATAATGTTCCTTGTATTTCATATAGCATTTATATAATTATATGGTCATTGAACCATCGTTATGCAGCTTTTATATTCACAGCGACTTTACTTGTATCTTTTTAAAAAATACTGGTCACGCCAAAGATTAGTTTATTTTTAAAAATCAAACATTTTTCAACTTGGCTTCCAGTAATATATTGTCAAACGTTCAAAATAAAAAAGAGGATAACGTCAAAAAGCAAAAAAAAAACACTAATATAGGAGCAAAGATAGTTTTCGAATCATATTTTTGTTGAAAATCGATTCATAGACTGCAATATGATTTATGACTTTACTTTCATCAAGGTAGGTACCGCGTTTGGTTATTTGATAGCGTTAAATATTTAGATGGATATTGTAGCTGCATCACAAAAGTTTACGCGTAAATTTATTTGGCTTGAAATAGCCAAACAATAAAAACATTCGAAAATTTCAATAGTAATCTCGTAGTTGAGGTATTTATCTAAATGCATGATACCTACTTTACTTTTAAAAGAATTCAAAGGCTTCAACTTATTCATAAAAGCTAAGGCCATAGCATAGCCCACAATTAAAAATTCTAAAATTCAGATTTTCGCATTCTTAAGAACGCTTTCGTATGCGCTTAGGTAATATTAACATGCGCTGCGCGAAAGGAAAGCAATTACTCTCATCTAGAGATGAAAAAATAAAAAGTTGTAAAGCCGAACTATACATTCTGAATAAAACTATAACTATTGTGCAGTGGCTATAGTTTTGAACCACCATATCGAATGTTCAGACAGTGAAAAGGGTTGGGTCAGCAATAGATAAGAGAGCAGTTAGGAACGTCTTTGCCAGATCGTAAAGCCATTCCACTGGACCCTACTTATCGAGATATTTTCGTAAATTTCAATTTGAAATGAATCTCTGAAACTCTATATAGGTACGATTATTCTGCAAACGGTATAATATACCAATATCCATTATTATTTAACGAAAAGAGATTTTTTTCGAACAACCTTAACCTATTTTCTAGTGTAAATTGTTTAGGTAATTTCGCGAATAGTAAAATATGTTGCAAAGTATTTTTAGAACGGAGTCATGAAATTTCTGTGAAGTAGGTAACTAAAGATATGTATCGTCAATTCTATAGTCCTTTTGAGAGCAGAAGACACAACATTTTGTATTTTTTTTTCTTTATTTGGATCTTCCTAGTGTTATTTTTAACCGAGCATCAAAAAAAGTTATCAATTCGACGTGTTTTTTTTTTGGATGTTCCATTCCTACGTTGCTACCGAGGACAGATTTCAATGAATGAGGTTTCAAACGATAGGGTAACTGGTTGAAGTGATCCTATTGTTTTTTTTAATTTTCACGATCAATTTCAGGATTTTGAAAAAAGAATTTCCAATCGGGCGAAAGATAGCTGAAATTCGCGGGGCCACGTCGTACGTACTTGCTAATACGAGTATTTGTTAATAACTTAAAAATATTAATTTGCAACAAAAATAAATAAGAATCATTCGATTTATAGTTTTAGAGATAGTTTAAAAATAAAAATTTAAAAAATTTCAATTAGTTCGCTTTGGCAATACAGAAGTAATGTATATTAATTAAAATACTTTAATCATTTTAATTAATTTTAATTATATATTTGGCACCACCTTTGAAAGAGCAACGTAACATTTTTATGTCGTTGTTGAATTTTACATGAATTTTATTTATCAGCACTATTTACGTCTTTTTACTTTTAGTAGGTTTAATATAAAATTAATATTTTCACTTTTTAGTACGTTTTGAGATCGGTTTTTTTTAAAAAAAATTAATTTATTCATAGTAGTTGACTAGTTGATGAAGTTTATCAAAAATATAAGTCCAAGTCGCAAAATAACGCATGTGTTTTAAAATTCATTTATGATATCTAGATAGATTTAAAGATGAAAAATTAAATGCGTCATAATACCGCATAAGGCTCAGGTCAATGAAATTAATAACGAACAGTGGACGATTGTAACTAGATCTAACGACTACTTGTACGACTAATTGTAAATACCCAAGGCACTAAGCACTCGAGAACGTTTCTCAGTAATAACGAAATAACAAGGCTTACTATAATTACCATTAATTAAAGGTAATTGAATAGAATTGACGTTAAATTGTAGAAAATAGACTTATAGTCTACATTTTTAGATGTACTTACTTAATAGCTCTATATAATAAGTTTTTACAAGTTTATTCTATATCCTACTGTAAGAAGGTAGAAACTTTAAATATGTTTTGGTTTACCACAATAATTCATAACTTATAAATTATGATTCAATGTTAAGGTTTAAATTATATACTAGTATCTAATTATTCAGGTATTATTATAAAATTACCTATGCATTAAGATGAATGCATAATCGCGCTTTAGCAATTAGGAGAATAGTTCTCACAAAACCGCGCGTGGTTGCCGACAGAATAATTGATCATATTACTGAGAGGTAAGTGGATATGCACTAAGAACTAGGACTAATTAATCTCCCAGGCTTATGAATGATGAAAGATTAATTTATTAAAAATGACCGCAAAGTTAATCCATTATAATATACCTAATATGGCCAAATGGAGACAAAATTAATATTTATAAATTTTCAAAATTATTAGGGTATATTATTATAGAATAAAATTATTAGCTTGATAATTGCTATTAAAATTACGAATGATTCTATGTAAAAAAAATACTAAATCTGTTTGTAGATATTTAAACATACCTTAAGCCTGATTTCAGTTTTCCAGAAATCACCGATTTGTTGTTACCGAATTACAATAAACTTTTCTCTATCGAACGAATTACTCAGAATTAATTTTATCCGTGCGAACACAATCAAGAACTACATCACTGTTCTGAATTACGAAACGCGAGTCTGTCTCACTAGAAGCCGGCTGCACTGTTGTCTTTCAATACATAAACAAACCGACTAGCGAACTGAAGCTAGCTTCGTGTGATCATACCGGCATTACCACATGTTCCAGCAACACTCTCATCTAAAGAAATTCACAGAAATGTTTTATTACGCATCGTAAATCAAAGACATTGACTGATTTGGTTAAACTGTTTGAATAAAAGGAAATCACAAGTTATTAATAGAATGTTTGGGCTTAATAAAAAGACGAGCGAATGTAAAATGGAACGCCGAGTAGGGGTCATGTTAACGCTAGCGGCGTGACGTGCGATGGCTTCCGCGACTGCGCTTTAAGGAGCAGGCGCCCTTCAGATCTGGACCAATTTGTACACTGCGACCTTGCAACAGAGTTCATTTAAAAATGCATTGTTTTCCCTACCAAGTTATCTTTGAAGGGCTGTAGTATTTTCCACTATACGTAGTGGAGATAAAGCGGAATTTCAAGCATTTGTTACATTTACTGCTTAACATCCACCACGTGCATGGGGGCCTTATATGTGATTGCAGTAAGCTCACCCCTCATGTCATAAAGGATTTCTAGCATCGAACGTTTTATTACTCCAAACGTGTAATTTATACTTGGATCACAATGGAATCAAAATAATTCTTGAAGAAAATTGCAATGATAATTTTATTACATTTATACAGAATATAGATAAATAAACTGGAGTGTCTGTTTGTAATATTAAAATAACCGCTTTTTACTAAATGCTTATGGATGTATACACGGTACATATACTTACCAAAATAACATTTTTTACAATTTTTATCTGTTTGTTCCGGCTGATCTCTGAAACGGCTGGACCGATTTTGACGGGACTTCCACTGGCAGATAGCTGATGTAATAAGGAGTAACTTACTTTTACTTTAGATTTTTATTTTATTTTTATTAATATATATAATATAAATATCACGTCACGACGAAATTAACGCGGGTGAAAACACGCGTGGGACTAAGCTAGTCATAAATAAATTTTAAGTTATGTAGGAAAATACTTTGATATTAGCTAAAAGAAAATAATAAGTAATAATTCACATCCGTGCCTATGTAAGTTTACGCATCAGTGTTGCACCGGATTTTCTGGGTTCGAATCCCGGGGAAACCAATGAATGTTTCAGTTGAATAGACATAGATACGCAGAGATACGTCTACCCCATACATACATAGCACTTACGGAATTACACAATATTAAATATACCTACTTATAAGAAATTATTCAATATTATTAAGAAAATAATCATATAGGTCAATGGTCATTGTAGTCAAAATATAATGTAGACAGCAGTGTTTTGCCCGTCAAAAAATTATGCTGGACATTAGATTTCGGAATTACACATACATAGGTCACTTTTACTAAGATATCTGACCTGCTAATTGTATCCATGTAAAGTTGAATGTTTTATATTGAAAGAAAAGAATTTTTAATATTTTTAAAATTTATTTGCAATATACTTTTAAAATACTGAATAGACGTTATAAATAAATTGACACTTATAAAATGGCAACTTGGTCAGGAATGTTGAATTTTCTTAGCATCTAGAAAGTAATAATACATTTTTCAACACACTTCCTTATAATTTGACTCGTTTCGCACCGCACTTAAGTATATAAAGGCGCTTGTAACCAAACTATGACATTTTGATTAGGGGAGAGATGGGTAATGGGAGTCAGCGGGTAATGGGAGTAACTCACATATTCACGAAACAGTACACGCGAGCGAGGCGTAAACAACGTCCCTACCCCCCTACGTACCGGCTCTGACCCCCGACGCAATCTCGAACGGCTCGCGCCAGTCAGCGCCCACGCCACTGAGAAACGTCCGTGTTTTGTTTTTGTGCGCCGCTGATATAATTTTACGTCAATACAACTAAGAAGGTAAGTAACGAATACCTTGTAGTATGCGATCAAAATACTGATATGTACTTAGACATTCAAAATTGAGATATGCTGTTCATATTATATCAGTGTGTTAAGGTTTTTTTTTTTAGTTTAATTTTATTCTCGGTAATATAGTTGTGGGCAATGAGAGTCAAGTGACTCCCATTACCCGCAAGTGATTACGATTGCCCGCAACTAGGCATTTGTAGTTATGCTATTTTTTTCTTTTTTCTAGATGCCGAAAGTACGTTTAAGGACCACTGAAAAGGCTTCCTGGTCTTCTGATAACCTGGAAAAAGCTATACAGCTTATTGAAGGAGGTTCTTCTATAAGAAATGCTGCCAAAGTAATGGGAATCGCTTTTTCAAGCCTTCAAAAGACGATGAAGAAAGGTTCCCGCCTTAGGGCCACGTCTAGGACGATTGACTGTCTTTAGTCCCGAGACAGAAGCCGAACTAGTAGGCTTGGTAAAAAAATGACAAATATTTTCTATGGTTGCACTGCTAATCAAATCAGGAAAGTGGCTTTCAATTATGCTGAAAAATTGAATTTGAAGCATAATTTTAACAAAACTTCTAAAATGGCTGGACGCGACTGGTAACAAGCGTTTATGACTAGAAATAATATTTCTATTCGGAAGCCGGAGGCGACCAGTATAAATAGGATCACGGCCTTTAACAAAAGAGAAAAAAGTGTGTTTTTTAAGCTACTTGGACAGCTGATGGAAAAGCACAAATTCTTCCCAAAACATACTTATAATTGCGATAAAACTGGTATTTCAACGGTTCAAGCTCCCGGAAAAATTTTGGCAACAAAAGGACAGAAGAGAGTAGGATCCATAACCAGTTCGGAGAGGGGAAAAAACATCACCTTGTTGAGTGCTATGAGCGCCGCAGGCGGGTACATTCCACCTATGTTTATCTACCCCAGGAAAAGGATGACTCCTTTACTGGAGAAGGATGGTCCAGCAGGAGCTCTTTACAAATGCTCAGACAACGGTTGGATTAATGAGCATCTCTTTGTTGAATGGTTGGTGCATTTTAAGCAGCACGCTAAGCCGTCTGCCGACGAACCCATACTTTTAATACTCGACAATCATGCTAGCCACATATCTATTTCTGCCTATGAATACTGCAAGTCCAATCACATTCATATGTTGTCTTTGCCACCACATACGTCTCATAGAATGCAGCCCCTGGATGTTTCTTTCATCGGCCCTTTCAAAATGGCGTACAAAAAAGAATGTGACTTATTTTTAAAAAGTCATCGTGTGGAAAAAATAACACCTTTTGACGTACTATCCTTGGTTAGGAAGGCATTTAATAGTGTTGCATCTATTAGTAAAGGACAATCGGGGTTTAGATCAACTGGAATATTTCCACTTAATCCGGAAATATTTACGGAAGAAGATTTTCTTGCTGCAGAAATTCTCGAATCTGAGGCCATTGCAATCCAAGATTGCAATGAAGTTTGCAAGAAGATTGCAGTTACCGGCATGATACCCAGCTCGTCAAAAGAAACTCACTCACCAATACCTACAACTTCTAAACAAATTGATTCACCAGCTCTTAGAATGTCCAACCAATTAGTAGTCCCTCTTGATTCTGAACTAGATGTTCCTGACACACCAAACCAAGCCAGTGCTACATTGCATGATTTAATCAAATTGCCTGAGAGAACACCTGTAATTAATACAAGAAAGGGTCGAAAGAAGCAACACGCTACAATTTTAACTTCGACACCAATAAAAGAAAGTTTGACAGAAAAAGAAAATAATAAAACTAAGAAAAAAGGAGGTAAAGGAAAGGAAAAAAGATGGGAAGGCAAAGGACAGGGGAAAAAGTCTAAAAGTACAGAAGTAAAAATACAGAAGGGTACTGAAAAGGTAAAGCGCCAAGTATTACAAGAATCAAACGAAACTTCTGTCTCAGATGTTGGTACTGAAGACTTATGCCAGGACGATGAGGATGACGATGCCGATGATGCTGAAAATAGATGCCTAGTAAGCGACGAATTCGTCAAACCAACAAGGTGTGGTTCAGATGTACTTCATGTGGGTTATGGGCTCACGCAGTGCACGGGATGGAACTAAGCTGAAGGTTATGTCTGCGATATGTGCTAGATTTTCTTTGACTCCGATTACCCTCAGGGTGATCACCATTACCTCTATGTTAGTATAATGGGATTCAAATCTGTTTTTTTTAAACTTTTATAATTTCCAAAGTTGATTACCAAAGTGACAGAAATTGATCTGTAACGATAGTTTAATAAGTGAATTATGTTTAAAGATGGTAATAATAAATACTTTACTTTAAACTAAGATTTTATTTGAGTTCTGGCTTAAGTGACCCCCATTACCCCTTTCTCCCCTACTACTACGCACTAGTGCGATAATATAGTAAAACTTTTTTCTTAAACCTGTTGTCAAAAATAAGTTTCGATACGCAATAATATTTTAACTTGTACATCCTTAATTTTTTGGTAGGTAAGCAACCTTATTCTTATTTTTTCAGCAGTCTAGCTAGTCTGTGGTCGTCATTTTCAGATGCGCGCATAATTCAAACGTTATATTTACTAAATTATACCGATTTTTAATTTATTTTCATTCACTAGTGTGTTGAAAAACGTTGTATGATACACGTGAGTATTGATGATTACCGTCTTCGACTCTATTAAGACGTAAATACTCTAAATACCGCCTCGACGGTAATCACCAACTTTACAGACTTATATCATTGTCTATTATTAATAAATGCATACACAATTTTTGACTTAAAAGTAAAACACTATCGTCTAAAAATTTGATATCAATTGAAAATTGATTTGGAGCATGCATACAAAATACATCTTAGGTTTAAAACAAGGATTATAATAATTTATATTTGTGCTTCTAAAACACACTGTAAAAAAGTTATAGTAATTATCAGATCTGTGGTTTGTAACAAAAACTGAATAAATACTAAGTTTATCTATAGATTATAGAATTCAAACTGGATCTTTACCAAAAAGTCATCAAAATCCAAACTTAAGTATAACATACACATTTATTATTTGTTATTATACTCATTTATAGGAATAAAATTAATAATGACTAGATACAAAAACAAATCTATGATTCTTTGGAAATATATGCAATATAAACAATCTAAAATTTAATTTTATTAAAACAAGAAAATTTTCCAGATTACCATAACACAGGAAAAACTTCATTACACGAATCTCTTTAATATGTTGATTTTTAATATAGCTGCAACATTTTTATTTTATTTTATTTTGAGACTGACTTACTCCAACGAACAGCAAAATTCGAACAGCAAATTTACTACTGGACTTATAACTAAAATACAATAAATTCGGTTTGGGAATTTACATTTCATTATACATTTTTGAATTACCTTCTCAATGATATTGGCAGAAACAACCAAGTTGTAAGCCATTACACATAATAAACTGGTTAACCACCGAATTTTTTTCTGGGATTTATCCTATGGATACAACATGGAGTATATGAAAACAAACTTAAACCTGAAATATTTGTAAGCGATAAGCATTTAGTTACTAATATAGAAGCAACATTATATTTAAAATAAGTACACAATAACAATATTTAAAATTTATATGCCATGTATAAGCCATGTGTAATATACTTAATAATTATTATAAATCTTTGGTAAAGGTATTATCATTTTACAATTTGTTCATGAAGTTGTATTTAAAAAATTGAAGTAATAACATTGTCTAAGTTACCTTTTAAAATATCTCTTACACACTACTGTTTACTTTTGTCTGTCCTTTTTAAAATACTTAATGAACAAATTGAAAAAGTTAAGACTGGCGGCCGAAGGCCAAAAATACGAACAGCTAATATATTATTTAGTTAAATCAATTATAGACCGCAAAAGTTTTTATATAAATCAAAATCAGTCTATTGAAATTTATTTCCATAAGATATTTTCAATATACATACATTTATATTATATAATTTATAAAATCGGAATCAATACAGTATCATCAGATAATATGTGAAAAGATTAACCCGTTATAATATTAGTTGGAATCATGTACATAAGCAAAAGTTATGTAATGTATATAAATACATCTTAATAATATAAAATATATATACATATATATAAATATATATAAAAAACATTTTTTAATGTTATGTATGTTAGTTTATAGATTAACATAACAGCATTAAAAATATATGAAGCTCTTTCAACATTTTTACTGGCATTAATAGTCCTTTAAACGCCAGTTACCAATAGAAACACACTCTCTCCATATGAAAAAATTATTCACTGTCAATTCACATAGTTAAAGGGCAAACACAGCATGCAGCGCAACGCCCAATATTCTGTTTCCTTTTTAATTATTTTCAAATAATATTTATTTAATTTTATCTAAATTCATTAAATCAATTATTTGTGCGAAAACTTCAATATTGTAAATTAATTTTTGTTTTTATTTGCGTCACCAATGAGAGCAAGGCGCCATCTTGACTGTAGCTGTGTGAGACGGGTCGCAAACTAAATAAGGTTTTAGATAGTAAGATCGGTGCCTTGAAATTGGTGCACACTTTAAACTTATTTGTCTAATTATTACTGACATATTATGTAGTATTATAATACAACATAATATTACTGTGGTTTCAGTATTTTTCGTGCTTGCACTCTCCATTAGAACTAACTAAGAAATCGATGCTATATTATAGAAATTAAACGAAAAGTAACATTATCTGGGACTCGGTTTTAATAAGCATTTTAATCTGATAAAACCGTATTTAATTCCTTTGCGTAATAAGATAATAAAATATAATTGTAAAAGTACTTTTAAAATTGTATACTTGTGGAATCACAGGATCACAGATCCAGTACAATGCCCCTTTAAAACATTTAAATTTTAATAATCAGAGCTTTCAAGTATTTTAAACAGTTAAATTTTTAATACATTATGATAGTCAATTTCTCTAGGAAATCTCTTGAAGACTATAACCAAACCTGAATCACTTCCAAGCCTCGTTCTAACATAAGGCATTTGTTATAATAATAAGTCGCGCTTTTATTTCCATTTTTAAAAAAATACTTTAAAAACCATTTTATACTTTTTAGATGTAATATGTATAAAATTTTGTATGAATTGTATTTTTGATTGAAATTTATATTTTATCAAAGTAACATGGTGGACTTGAGTCTTAGAAAATTGTAAAATACTATTTTTGTTATTTCACCAAAATATTTGAAATTTTTTTGTCGCCTTATTATAAGAAGTAATTTAGTAAAGTAATACTATTGTAACGGGTCATGGTTACCTCACTGTTTTTCTAGCAAGAGCAAAATTTTCTGTCCTGTTTCGCCTGTAGTTTCTGAAGGGATTGGCGACGGCGTCCAGTCGCACACAGCATTGCATACTCTACCGATGTCTCCATTCTGTAAAAAGATTACAGATACTATTAGACTTCCATAACTTATTTCAATAAATTTGCCATTTTTTTTTAACTTTTATAGATTCCCTAGTATATCTTTAGTTGGGCAGACACATAAGAAAGTTATTACTGTTTTCATCACTTTACTCTTAGCTTAGGAGATTCCTAAATTGTCTTCTTTGTTACCTTTACAACAGAAATCACTTTTTTTAAAATAAGAGGCAAACGGGCAGGAGGCTTACTTTTGATAAGCTGTCTGCCGCCCATGCACACACTCAACGCCAGTTGGACCATGGGTGCATTGCCGGCCCTTTAAAGAATGGTACACTCTTTCACTTAGAGATCTCATAAGCTAATATTAGGTTGGTTATAATGATCGTCATTCTATTGTATTTACACAGAAGCACAGCAATAAACTATATTGCTGAAAGGTAATAATAGGCTTATTTCTTAGAACATAAGGTTTAAAGTATTGCTAAATTATTTATTATAGAGGACTTACCTAAACATTACTTTATCAAGAAGAATCTCAATAGCGCGATCAATGTTAAGACCTGTTTTAGCACTTGTTTCCAAATAGGGAAGGTTGTAGTTTTTAGCAAACTCTCTTGCCCGATTTGGGTTTACTAAGCGTTTTTCTTGAAGATCACATTTGTGTCCACACAGTACAATATCTGGATCATCGCTAAGGCTGTGTGTCTGAAAATAGTTTAATAATATTAACAAATAAACAACTGTAATTAAAAATTAACCAAGCCAAAATAATGCATGGTAAATAAATTTGTTAGTAAGCACACATATGCCAGATTGTTTTTCACCTTAATTAGTAATAGGGTATTTATAAAATGGTACTTAAAATTGTGACATTAACCAATATTATTTGATTGAAACCTTTTGAGTAAAATTATTTCACAATAAACAGGCCTATTATTTTATTGATCTTCACATCACTTCAATATAAATCAGTTGGTTTAAGCCATTAAACCAATTGATTTATATTGCAGCACAATTTGCTCAACAAAACTAGTTTGAAATTTGGTTTTTCGTGTTTATAATGAATTGGATACACTAATGCAATGATTATGTTAAATCATTGCAGCTTTATTTATATTACTTAGCTACTATATTTATAGTTAATATATTATTTTTGTATAATTAAATATTTCACTATTAGCATAAGAGAAGTGCTTATGATTTTTTTTTAGCAACGATAAGGCTATCAGCTTATCTTAAGAATAAGCAGCATATTGTTACCTTCAATTGCTCAATCCAGTTTCTTACTTCAAGAAATGATGCTTCATTTGTTAAATCAAAGAGTAAAAGAAATCCCATTGCATCCCGATAAAATGCTGTTGTTAAACTACGAAATCTGTAAAAATGATATTTACAAAGTGACCTCATGACACTAATCACAATTTATGCAACCACATCTGTAGCTTTAATTAATCTATATGTTGATCCTAAAACAAAAATAAAGGCTAATCACCTTTACACCTCTTAATAAAATTTATAATAAAAGAGTATATGTAACTCTTATATGTACATTATAGTGAATTCCCATAACCCACCAGTGGGGCATTGAGCAGACATATTTCTATATTTCTTTCACTGGTCATTTTCTTTACAGGCAAGTAGGTGGTCTGGTCTGTGGCTGGCCTTATACCTACCAAACAGAAATATTCATTTGTTCCCCCTGGATTCATACTCAGAATCTCAGCTGCATCATGCAGATGCGTAAACCACTTAGCCACCGAGGCGGTTTTATATATGACTTATAAATAAGTTGTACGTCTACTTGAATTTAACAGGAAGTCATAACATTTAACCTTTTTGACAAAGATTCTTCTGGATCCCTACACTGATCAAGAAAATAAAAAATATTACCTCTCTTGTCCTGCTGTATCCCAAAGTTGAAGATGGATACGATGCTGTCTTCCATTCTGTTGATAGATCTGTAATTATTGTATCTAATAAGTGATGTGATAAATCATAGTGACCAATTTAGGGTTTAATTTTCATGAATATCAAATACACGTACCACAGTTTTTTCTCTAAAGTCTATTCCCACAGTGGATATAAATTGAGTATGAAAAACACCGTCAGTATATTTGTATAAGAAGCTCGTTTTACCAACTCCTGAATCTCCAACACATAATAATTTTATTAGGTAGTCGTAATCCATATTGATATTTTCATAAGCATAAAAAAAATTATTTCAGAATTATAAATAAATTTTAATTATTTATTTAACACAGAGGTGAGAATTAACTTATCATTTTAAATTTATTATTGAAATATTAAATTAAATTAATTGGTTTGTAGTATCGACAGACACGACAGTAAACTTCAGACTTCAGTAAAGATAAGAGGGTAAACACTAATCAGTATTCACTATTCTGTAATCACTATTTACCGTTTACCGTAGATAACTGATAAAGTGATAAACATATTATTATTATAGGTACCAAAAACTAAATACCAAAAGTACTCTACGGTTCCCTTATTTGTCTGTGGTAATAGCAAGATCTTGAATCTACAAATAGTCATACCAACTTATCTGTGAACTGAAAGAGGGCGGCACCGTCGATTCAGTGTAGCTAATTAATATAAGGTGCCTAAAATTGAGTAAGTTTCCAAGAAGGAAATTTCACATTAGACATAATCGTTTAATAAGAATAATAGTTTTTACAAATTAAAAACAATGATACCTATACAAAAATAAATAAAAGAATTTGATATTTTACAGTAACGTAGGTACGCTAATAGTTTATCTAAAAAGTAATCCAATGAAGTGGAAATTCAGCAGATAAAATGTTCCGCGGGGGGAGTACAACTTTCATTTAATGAGAAGTTAAGTAGGTACCTACTCTGCAAGAGGTACCTGGATGTCTAGCATTTAGTTATAACCGTACATAATACCCAACACCAGATTTGATTAATATGGCAGTGGTACCTAGTGGTAGTGTGGTGTATTAAAAAAAACAAATTGCTTTACAATAATTTATTGAAAACCAGGTTTACAATAATAGTGATCTTTAGATGAACCCGCATACACAACTTCATCCTGGTTGTGAGGCTATACTCCGCTTATTTTTGAAATTAGTCCTTGACTCACACCTGAAATATAAGATAATAAAATAAATGTTAGTAGAAATTTGAATCTGGCAGGTTAGTTGGCTCACTCACTTATCAGGTTACCTAATAGATGGATGTTACCGTTATAATCTGCAACAAGAATAAAAATGAATATTTCATGTTTTAAATAATTAGTTAAATATCTGGTAATTTATAACAAAAAAGTTGACAACACTAACCTGTCGCTACCGAAATTTCATTGTATATTTGATTAAATGGAATAATCGGAGACCACGCTCGAGCTTCTTCTTAAAAAAAGATTTTAACCTTTAGAATAATGTTTCGAGCATCCCTTTTAATAGCTTTCGGTATATTTAACTATAAATTCAGCAATATCACGACAAAACAACTAAAGAAAACGCGCGCTCTTTCTCTCTCGACCTCAGCCGTCTCGTAAGCGAAACAAGCAAGTAGCGACAACTGCGGGCCAATCGCGGTAATGTATTACAACCCGATCACAGCACTATCGTAGCATTATCACGGCATTTTCGACGTTTTCGTATTTCGGTAATGACTTATGTCTAAGCAGGATCAAAGCATTATCATTGCACGACCTTAACTGCTGTCAAATGAACAATTGCCAAATAGCTACTATTTCAGAACCATTTTTGGATCGTTACCATATCGCTATATTGTATTTTTAATTTCAGTGTCGTTTTGTGTCTGTTTTGTTTATAAATAATTATGAATTCCGAAATAATTTGACTGAAAGTAGCTAATAAATTCGATATTGCGAATTTTCGAGCCCAAACTAAATGAAAAAACCTATTTGCAAGGATGAAAAATTATGCCTTTGCCTTGAGTGATCGCCAATACATAAAAAGATACCGATTATCGAAGCAAATGACTCTAAATTTATTTGAAAAGCTAACTCCGCATATGCCGCCCACATTGCGGTCAGCAGGTTTTATTAGCATTAGCGTTTTATGCCACTGGATCCTACCAAACCATAGTAGGAGATTGTCGGAAACATTGCGTTTCGCAATCAAGTGTTTGCAAGGCAATCCGCCAAGTAACAAATGCTTTAAA
Source organism: Aporia crataegi (assembly GCA_912999735.1). Classification (NCBI taxonomy): domain Eukaryota; kingdom Metazoa; phylum Arthropoda; class Insecta; order Lepidoptera; family Pieridae; genus Aporia; species Aporia crataegi. The sequence goes on from OU538742.1 coordinate 5,087,786, forward strand.
TGCTACAAGTATTGTTAATAAATATATAGCATTCCCATTTCAACAACATGAAAGAGAATATGTTAAACGAGAGTGAGTATTTAAATATTGAGTTAGATTATTTGAAATAATTGACGTTTATTGAGTTATTTCGTTCTAGTAAATTATATATTCATGAACTATTTCTAGGTTTTATCGGAAATTTAAAATGCCAGGTTTATTGAGATGTGTTGATGGGACTCATGTAGCAATTGTTCGCCCTAAAGAAAATGAAGAAAGGTTTTTCAATAGAAAAGGGTATCATTCTCTTAATGTACAAATTGTGAGTAATTTTATTATTTAGGTACATTAAATTAAAAGTGATATATAATAATAATAAATCTATATTATAATGTACTTATAATAATATGTACTTTCCTTTACAGATGTGTGACTCTAGTTTAAATATTATAAGTGTAGATCCCAGTTATCTGGGATCTACTCATGACAGTGTAATTTGGAACAATCATCATTTGAAGTCTTACATTGAAAGGCTTCACAATAATTCTGGAGAAGATTTGTATGTTTTGGGTAGGTATTGTATTAAAACTTAAATTTAAATTTAATATTAACTAGACCATAATGACTATTTTGTACCTAAGAAATTGCAGCATATAATTGTTTAATTTTAGGAGATTCAGGGTATCCCTTGAGACCAATCATGATGACTCCAATCTCAAGCCCAGAGCCTAACTCTCCTGAAGAGTACTATCAACACCTACATTCAGCTGCAAGGAATACTGTTGAGCGTTGTATAGGAATCTTAAAAGCTCGCTTTAGGTGTGTGTATATTTATTAATATTGTTTTCAGAAAAGTTCAGCTACGTGATATAAAATTTGTTTTATAAATAATTAAACCTACTTTAAAGTGCACTAGAAAGTAAAAAAAAAACTAATCCAAACATTATTAGAATTATTATTCTTAGAAGCAAATCTTTGTGATTTGGTGGAACAGAAAATCATAATAATATTAAATTATAATAGTATTAAATTATGTAAGTATGTACACCATAAATGTGTAGGTTAAGGTATCAATTTTATTCTTTCAGGTGCCTGTTAGTGGACAGGAAGCTGCACTATACACCACAGTCGGCAGCTCGAATTGTAAATGCATGCTGTGTGTTACATAATATAGCACATAAAGCAAATTTGCAGCATAGCCCATTAACTGCCGCGCAGGTGCGTCTCGAGCGAAGTCTGGCTGAGGCAAGCATGCGAGAGCCAAGCGTGCGAAGGGCGCTCTCCGAGTTGGAACTAGGCCGCGCACGCCAGCAAGCTCTCGTATAATGGTTGTGGACAAATAGGGCTTTTGAAAATTGAATTACTTTTTTTTATACTACTTATTTTTTAATTACATTCAGACTTTATTTTTTCAGCATGATCTTCATTAAATGCCGCATACTGCATTATACAAACTATGAATTATTGACAAAACTGAAACAAAATAATAATTAAATTAATTAACTTTAGTTATTAACACAAAATATATTTGCATAACAAATACAACACAATTGGCTAGTTATTTAGTTAAAAATACCTTTGCAGAAAATTTGTCAATGCTTGCAGCAATCAATTTAAGAGACTCAGCATTTTTTTCTGCTGCTTGTGCCTGAACCAATGCAGCTTCAGCTCTTAACTTTTCAATTTCTAACACCATTCGCCTTGATTCGTCTAATGCAGATCTTGCTGAAAAAAAGTTTGCCATTTATAAATATAAAATTTAAATATGTATGATGTGATTCTTTAAATATAAAGACAAGAGAAATACTTTTACAAAAATTATATCATTTTTACTATTGTAGTGATGTATAATTTTAAACCTATTTTAAATAAACTATACTGGATAAAGTCAGAAATACATTAAAAATTTTGGTGTTATTTTTTATTGTATAATAAATAATAATTAATGATTAAAATACTCACATTGTCTCTGTAGGTGAATTGGTGGTGGGATTGAACTATGCTCAACTCTTCGCTGTCGCCTCTGCTGTGTCCTGACTCGACTACCTGTAAAATAACCAAGACTAAAAATTTAACATTATGAGATCAACTCCAAGACAAACATAATATATAAACATTCATATTTATAGACTCACTTGTTGGCATTGGACTTTGTCTTCCCAAATTAGGACTCTGTCCTCTCAAACTAGGTGACACTGAAGTAGGTGTTATCTGCATAGGAGAGGTGTGTACCATTCCTCTCAAATCTGCCTCATTAGCATTAAATCTATAATAACAAAAATATGTTTCAGCACTTTGCACAGCATGCAATATAATTTTGTAACCTGTCTTATTATTTACTTAATAAATTAACAAGATCCTTTCTAATTGCAATTAATCTTTTAGTAAAATTGTATTAATAATGTTATTCTCAGTATTAAAATTATATTATTGTGTACAATTGTACTGTTACTTTTTCTATTATCACTTGTCACTAAACTGTAAACTTACCCACTTGTTTGGGAATGAGAAACAGCTTCAATTCCCAAATTATTGTTATCAAGACCTACTGTCTCATTATTCTGAAATGTTTAGAGAAAAACCAATACATAATATGAATGTGATTCCAAAATTAAACAATAAAATATGTTACTATACTGAAAATAAATGTTACTTTAGTTTTCTAGACTTTACTTTCTGTTTAGATTTATTTTATATAATTACAAAAATTTATGTTAACAGTGAGGCACTTACTGTGTTTGTAAATTGGTCTGGCTGTACATTAGGTATGGGCCCGACATCTCTACCCAAGATTGCACCTACTCTCATTTCTATAGGAGTCAGACTTGGGTCATTATTTGGACCTCCACCAGTCCCTCGATGGGAAACATTTATACTAACTAATTTGGTACGAACTGCACATTTTAAGTTAGTCCACACCTAAAACATTAATAACTACATTATTTCATATTTGAAAATGATGATGTAACTGTAAATAGTTAAAGTTACCTTAGCCCACTCCTTGCCCAGTCTAGCAGGGCCTTCTGAGTTTAGAATTTCAGCACATTGATTCCACAATTGTGCTGAAATCGCACGACCCTCTTTTGATCTCACCCTTCCAAGAGCGAGATCTTGGTGGTTTTCCATGAACTCCAATAGAAGTTCGAGCTGGCGAACCGTGGTACATCGACGACGCTCTTCCATTTTCCGGTAGAAATCGTGATAGAAAGCGTAGTATATGCGTGTAATAACGAGCTTATGAGAGATGCGTATGATTTAATAAAACTAGTAACTACTAACTACGTTTAAAATTTAAATACGAAGTCCTTAAGCACAATAATTGTTTATGTTATGTGTAACGTAAACAAACTTCGACTGTAAGTGACGCCTATAATTATTGTACGATGTAAGGTACTTGAAATTAATGTAAATAAACCAATGAACACTTCAATTGTTCTAAATTACATATAACTTTTTAAGCAGCAGAGTCAATTATTATCACGAAATATTTACTTTAAAATAAAAATAGACGTATTATGTGAATAAGCACTAGCAGTAAATTTTTTTGAATTTTGGCTCCAATATTAATCATCTTTTTATGTAAACTGTCAAATAAAAGTGAAAATTGTCACGTCCGTCCTCCGTCCGATACATTTACGATTTTTTCGATTCACAAAAATATGGTACAACACTATATGACGTCAAAACGATAATGGTTATGCTTTGGTTCAACTACGGTTGACATTTATACTTTACCGAAATACCAAATTCATCCGAGCTAGATCTAAGCACGACCATAGCCGAAGTAGGATCCGAACTGTATCTAAACCAAACCATTATCGTTTGAATTACGGCGATTGCCCTGCAGAGCTTGCTATATAATATAGCCGTATAGCGTAGTGTGAACGCCATGCTATATAGTATAGCATGGCATCTGCTTTATAGCAAATATAGTATAGCAAGATAGCATAGTCTGAAAGCACCTAAAAGTTCTTGACAACTGTCAAATGGCAGTAAATTTTACATTCCATTTAACAAATTATGTTGACAAGATCATTAATAAAACAATGTTTTTATATATTGTTTTATAATCATCTAACTAAATCAAACGATTTTAAAAATTATAATTTTTTTTATTTTATTAAGAATACCACAGATTTGAGTAAAGAAAAAAAAATTATTTCTTTAATTGTTACAGATTAGTAGACCACGAAAATACATAAAAAGGAACGGATAATGTTCGAGTGTCAAAAAGTTTATATTTTATTAATTTAAAAAAATTTTAACTCAAAAAGTTGCTGCTATAGTGATGAACAAAATATGAGAAAATTCTTTTTCAGAGAACTTCCAAAACGAGTGACTAAAATATAATGGAACCAAAAGTGAATCCCAAAATAGAAGTAGAATATTGGTCAGTAGTTTTTATACATTACATAAAATATGTGTATTTTTTTAAACTAGTTCAAATTATTTATAAGGAAATGATATTTTTCAGATTTATTGTATTTAGTACATAACACCATCTTTTAATTATTACATTCCAGTGGAGCATGTGATTATGGAGGTCATTGCTTGGCATTAGCAAAAATGATTAATGAAAGAAATCTAAATGCAAATATTTTTTGTAGACAGGGCCGCCAAGGTTGAAATAGATTTTCATGTAGCTTAAATCATACTAATGTTAAATGACTAATCCCTAAAAACATTTTCAGGATCATTTGAAGTAGTGATCAATGATAAACTAGTATATTCAAAACTTCAGACTATGGCCCTGCCGGATTATGATGAAATAGTAAATGTTGTAAATGATGTATCACAAGGTTTGGAACCTAGGAAAATAAAAGGACAACAACCAATCAACTGTGTAATACAATAATATTACTTAACTAATAATTAATTAACATAGAGAATTGACAACAAATAGGTAATTAATATTAAAACCCTGTTATTTAGATATTATGTATATTATTAATACAAAAATAAATTTAAAAGAAAATTTAACAATAATAATTATCAAAACTGGATAATATAAAAAAAAACTCAAATACATGCAAAAACAAGCAATAGTAGGAGCAACACAGTTGGTAAGGTATTTAATCAGAGCAAAAATTTTCTGCACAACAAAACACATGATTGAGCCAAAACCTTATTTAAAAAACCCAAAGCAGATGATGTTACAATCCACATGCAGCTTAGATGACTAAGTTGTAAGGCTGCATTTCCATCAGAGATGTGCTAGGGAAATGTGTTGTGCGAGGATGTGTAGCTGTGCTGTGAAAATGTGTGGTGGTTTCCACCAAAGCTATGCGAGGAAAATGTGTTGTATGAGGATGTGTAGCAGAGCTGTGAATAATGTGTGGTGCGAGGATGTGTTACGAAGCTGAAATGTGTCGACGGGGGTGCGGATTGACGCGAACGCCTGCAGTATGTCGCAAACCTCTCAACACATTCCTCGCTTGTTTTGTACGCGCTAAAATCTATCTCTGCTGAGCCGTATCCACCAGTGCTGTGCTGACTGAGGCGGGGTAAATGAAGCGATATTATTGGTTCTTTAGAAAGACATCCCTCGCTACGCATCCTCGCATGCCTCTGGTGGAAACGCAGCCTAAGCACTTTTTCTACGAACTATGTGCGATTTGCACGTATTTGAAATTTCTGTTTTGTCCAGATGGCGCGAGTTACGTTCGTTCATTTTATTTTTCAACACGTCAACTGAGGGCAACTATCGCAAGTATACTGGGATCAGAATATAGTTATTAATCTATGTACCTACTAACAACTACATACATGCAACAATGGTTCCAAGTATAAAACAACTCGCGCGCAAAATGTGAGAGTCGAGGTTTCCACGGGTGTGTACGGAAAGAGTGTGTAATTTTATGAATCTCTAGTACGTCATGAACGCGCGAGTTGGCTCAAGTGTAAATCGCCCCTTCTGAACAAGTTCGTACAGAAAACGTATTCTACTGCAAAAAGTTGATGAAACCTCCTTGACAACACTTACGTTAGTTAAACGTGGACTTGGGACACATTGCAATTACATTTTTTAAATTTAAATATTACGTTTACCAAGTAGGTACTTATACAACTAAACCATCTGATAGTAGATAAAATTAATATTTGTTTATCAAAAAAAAAATATATATATACATATATTATTAAAATAACAATATAAAACAACATTATAAAAATCACAGTTAATTTCATTAAGTAATGTAACAACAAAATAGCAATTAGTATATACATATATAGACATAAATATCTATTCGGTAATCAATATAAAAATAAGTGCTCCTTTATCAAATATTTCTGAATTTTCAATTAAAATGTCCTGTAATTTTTTTTATCCACATTAACAAGCACCTATAGGATGCCTATTTTAGAACATTTTTATAAAAGGATTGTTAGGAACATGGACAAGATCAAGTAATTATAGACTAAACAAAATTCATTAAACTAATAAAAAAATTCTATCGAGTAACTATGTAGTTTGATCATTTTATAACAACTATGATTATGATGACAATAGTTATCTTACAGGTATTATCTAATTATAATATTTTCGTCTTACATACTATTAAATTCTATAATTTGGACGTTATATAATTACTATAAAAAATATAACTTACTTTAATGATTTATTTTTATATGTGAGCAAACATTAAAACTCGTAGAACTCGATTAAGTTAATAAGAAAGCACTTAATGAGATTTCAGAGTCTTTCATTGAAGATGGTAACAATTCTAATAAACTAAAGATTCTTTAGTGTAAAATATTTTCAATATTTTACGTACGTCTCTCTACTTATATCATCACTTACATCATTTCCTAGAGGAACTACTTGCGCAAATCGTTTTAGTATTGAAGAATTGGACCCAATGACCGGGCCAGCATAGCTCAAATAAATTCCAAAGCGGAGTTTGCCAGCAAATTGTTCAGATATTGTTCTTAGCGGCTCAATAGTTTTCTGTCCTGTTTTTTGGTCGATGCAAACCATTTGGCAACGTGGACACTCGCCATCAATCTGAAAATGAATAATTTTAATTTAAAATCCACATAATATTTAGATGATTAAGGAGTCGCCACTTTCCATCGCGAATGAAAATTTAGAATTTTGAATAGCGCCATTTTTAGTGTTTCCTTCTTAACATTGAATCAAAAGCAAGCAAGTTTATGTGATTTAATAAAGCTTACATTGAATAAGTGTTCTCCTATAATTACTTTTCGCCATTTCTTTTCAGCTAATTCCTGCGGCATATCTATGATTAAGTTGCCTCTAAAGCGGTCAGTTAAAGAATCTATATCGTCTGTAAATAAGGGATCATTTATTTTATTTTTCAACCATTTTACAGTTGCTTTGTTGACCAAAAGAAATTGAGCTTGGTTGCTTAGCGATAACAATTTATTATTTCCATCGTTTTTTTTCTTTTGTGATCGAGTATCCTCGCTCGATTGTCTTATTAATCTCAAGAAAGATATTCCTAGAGCATTAGAAATCCAATCAGCCACTTCATCACCGCAATCAGAACCTTTTATAATATCGGTACACACTTTACTATGGCAAAGAGATGTTTCTTTGTAATCCTGCTTTGACGTGTTGTCCAACGGAATTGATATTGAAGGCATACCTGTAATTAAAGAAGATAAAATACTTTTTATAGCCCAGCATATCATATCTTATCATACCCAGCCTAGCAGCACTCTTTGAGTTAGTTATTATTCATGCAAAATTATTTTCAAGAGCCTACCTACCTGTATAATACCAATTTTTTACTTTGGGAGTAGTGTAACAAACTGACAATCTAAATTTGCTTACGAAATAAATATATCATTCGAAGAATTTTCATTTCAGTTAAAATAAATTACATGAATGATACTTCTATACATACCTTGACAATGTAATAGCATACATTGATTTTCTAAATTAATTTGGGGACAAATTGTACACATTTGTGGACATTGCTTTTGTGTTAAACAGACGCCGTTATCTTTAACAACCATCCATTCTCTATCGTATTCAAATCCTTTTGGTCCAATATTCCAGTACTTTTTAATTTTAAATGCCCCACAAGATTTTATAGGAAAAATCGCTATTTCCCCTAAAATAATATCAGTTTCTCCCATACATTTTATATAATTATTATTCAAATAGGATTCTTTTTTTAAATTATCACTTTTTTGATAGAAATTTACTGATTGTTGACTGTTATCATAAATTTTCATAGTTCTAATAGGTTTTTCAATTTGGGTGTTGACAAAACATTTACATATCATGTAAATTAGTTTGTCAACATCTCTATATGTGTTGTAGTAGCCAAATGAGACTCTTATAGCCCCAGTTGGCATTCCATTAAGTAAATCAATATCATCTCCACATTTATGTCCAGCATTGTACATGGCCCTTATATTTTTATTACTAACATTAAGATGCCTTTGACAAGTTCCAGAATTGCAGAAACATCCGGTTCTGACACTTATGTTGAACAAATCGGCCATGTGCTGAAACTGATTTTTTGTTTATTAATTTTAGATAAGTTATTAGTAAGCAATAAGGGTGTGTCATTAATATATAAAAAGTGCATTTATTATTTAAAATATATGCTAGTTTTACATGTAGGAAATAGATCAGTGTGTAATAAATAAACATTTTACTGATCCAAACCTCAGCATATCCGACAAATGAACCATTCTTCCGCTTTAAGTTGAATGCCACAATAGAACCTTGCTTAGATATTTCTGTAAAATCTGAATCCATATATAAAAGGCCAGCCTTATTTCCATTTTCATGTTTTAACATCTTAAGCTGATTGTAGAAATCTTGTGCTAAATAAAATGTGTGATGAGATATAGTCTCCATAACATCAGAATTGACAATTTTTGGTATCAAAGAATATAATGTGTCAAAACAGTGCTTAAGGGCAAGAATCGATAAAAAAGACACTGTACCATCTTCATACCTGTAAATAGAAAACATAATATTGTTAATAGTTAAGTATAACAATATGAATTATAGTAAAGTACAAAACAGGAATGACTGTAGATCCTTGCTGCAATTGTAGTAGTGATTATGGTAAGAAATTTTTTACATATTCATTTAAAATATCTAACATTTAACATAGATTAGATAGATTTTCTAAACTGAGTAAAATAGCATTTCAAAATTGAAAATTAAGCATCACCTTTCAGAAATTGTTTCTCTCTTTACATGAAAGTCTTCACTTGTTAACACTATGTCTACTGTTCCTCCTCCAAAATATTTCTTATCACTTAAAACTGGTACACTTTTGTTTTTTATTAAAAGAGCACCAAGTCCCGTTGGATATCCAAATATTTTATAGAATGATAGGCATATAAAATCGGGCTGTGTCTCTGACAGATCCAGTTTATTTGTTGAAACATAAGTTGCTGCATCAAGTAAGACAAACCAGTTGCAATTTGTTCCACATAACTGTTTTTTCAAATAACTATTTAAGCACCCATTTTTTATATTATATATACAATCCAAGGGGTACTTGTAACCATTAAAGTTATTTTGAGCAGGGTATGCAAGAAGAGAATTACCTTTCCTTTCATTCAATTCACTTAAAGATCTTAATGTAGAATTTTTAACAGATTTTAAAAACTCTTCTTGTGAGATGTGTATTACATCAACATTTCTTTCTTTTGCTATTTCTCGTAAGCCAATAACAGATGTGTGATTATCTCTTAGGTACACAAAAGATCCTTGATTTAATTCCACTTCCTTACTCATAAATTGGAATGATTCTAGAACTAATTTCAGTGATTGTGTTGTACCTGACGTAAATATGACAGAATAATTAGAAGGATCTGTATTAAAGTGTTTAAGAATAAGACATCTTATCTGGTCTATACAGTCTTTGGTATATTTATCTGAATGAGGATTCATGTATATATTATTTGTTAAATCTTCATTAACTTTTTGGAGAAGTGATGCAGGGTATAGTGCTGTTCCAGCATTTTCTAAATAACATCTTTCTGAAAAATTATTTTTGAAATTAAGCAAAGGATTTTAATACATAATAGTGACTGCTAAATATACTTTCTAGTTAATCTTACCCCTTAATCTACAAAATTCCTTAGAAATATCTAACATTTGGTCATTATTGATGACTTTACTGAGCGAAAGCATGATTGTTGATGCAGGATGCCTGCAAATATACATTATGCAATGTAATAAAAAAATTAAACTTCATAAATTAGCTTGTATAATGATGAAATAAAAGCTATTATTTACCGATTCGATGAACTCGATGACTGCTGAGTGATGACACTAATTTACTATAATCTAGTCGAAACAAGGTTAACACTACCACTACCACCATCACAAAGCTGCCTATTTTAAATTGAATGATTCTTATTTCTTAATTACATTACGTCACGTAATGATAGAGTATCAACTATTATCCTAGGACCAAAACGGTTTCTAATTTGTGTTCATATTAAAAAAAAAATGTTTTTTGTTGATTAAAAAGACTGATTTTTAATTGCATATTTCAATAATGACAGTCGACAGCTGACTGCTGAGTGATGAGTGATGACACATGAGCATTTGCAGGCTATAGAGTATAGAAGTTAGAAACATTCGAACCTTTTATCAAGCGAAAGCCTGCACGATTATCTGTCGTTGCGACTCCGTGGGAAGTGGGAACGCGCCCTTACAAAGGATTATTTTAATTTTATTTTTTTTATTTATTTATTAACTTACTCTTTGGATAGTATTTTAGTTTGTGATGGGAGTATGTGTGGCGTATCACAAATTTGTATGGTAATGACGTTTTGTGTCGTTATCATAATGACACGATTTTCCATACAATTTCATTTCCATACTTTAATATTAAAATAGATAACCACACTAAATATAAAGTGGTACACTTCGTCTAAAAACTTTTTTATATTTTACTTCAAATTCAAACCACCACCTGATCGGACAGAGGGTAACCCCAAGTAAGGCAAGCCAAACACATATCTGTGTCAGATAATATGTCATGTACTTAGGTAATTATTGAAACATTGTTTCCCCGCGAAAAAGCCAGAATCTCCACCTCCAACTCGTATCGAATGTCACACGAGTAACCCACTAACCACAGCTGCACAGGTTGTAATAATAGAAAACTATTGGTCGCCTAGTGGTCGACAATCGAAATTCGACCATAATATAAGATTTGAATTAAATCAAAACTAAGGTATATGTGTGTGTGTGTTGTGTGTCATTCAAGCAGTACCTAGTGTGTGTTATGTTTATTTTAATTAACACATTTATTTAATGCTTTTCTAATGCATTTTATATAAAAAATAACTTTATGCACTTCTTCTCCATATAAACTTTAAATGTGTCAAATTTCACATTCATCCGTTCTCATATTTTTTTTAAAAAGGTGTAGGTACAAAGTTTTCGCTTCATGTATTAGGTATTATATCTATAGATTACACAAAAAAATCTCCCAAATCCATAATGTTTGCTAGATAAACTAGGTAGTTTGTGAAAATGACAATATTATGTTAAAACCATTAACCATACCGGAGGTTTTCTGTTTTACCATAAAAATTTCATTTTAAAGTTGCCTTTAAAATATTACACTGTAACAGGAACGTACTAATATTATAATAAGTAGATATACCGATATAGAAGCACCTTCCGCAGCATCGCCTTACTAAATCGAGTTACGGCAATTTAATTATTGCTTTTATGGAAGGCTTTTAGTAGCTTTTAGTAGCAAGCGGGCGTGATCGACTCCTCCTAAGTGAATTGACGTCTGTGGTAGAGGACACTCAAAAGTTTTACATGAGATAAATACAAAGAATTACCAGTAAATAAAGTTAATAGTCACGTAGGTCATAAAACAATTAGGGTTAAAAATCTAAGGGGCAATCTATAGGGTTTAACAATAAGTGAATTCCCGTAACCCCTAGTAGGACATGTGTTTCACTGATCATTTTCTTTATATAACGGGCTGATCACCTACTTATGTGATCAGTTTTACGGAAGGCACATTACTACCCAACCGAAACATTTATTGGTTTCCCCGGGATTCGAACCTGGACCTCCAGCGCAAGATGCAAACGCGTAAGCCACTGAGCTACGAAGTTCTATAGGATATTATAGACTATAGGATATATTATAAAGAGGAATAATCTAATCTATGTCTATTACTTTGTTTTAAAGAATGTAATGTTTTAGTACGTATATATTATATACGTACATATCTATCATGAAAAATATTTTCAGTAACCCAGTTGTAATTAGTTGCATTTTTTCTAAGATGTACTTGTAATTCAGTACCTTTATATTTTTTGTTGGTATTATATTATTTAAATAATTCAATTTACGGTAGGTTATGGATCATAGATCTTTGCTCAAACTGTTTTATCTCGTTTTTGCAACAAGACTTGCTTGTCAACGAGTAGGTAAGTGACAATAACGTAATGCTGGTACATATGAGATGTTAAATGGGACCACACAGGAAGCTTTCAAAGAAAAAAAAAAGAATCATCAAAATCGGTTCACCCATTCGAAAGTTCTGAGGTAACAAACATAAAAAATGCAGTCGAATCGAGAACCTCCTCCTTTTTTGAAGGCGGTTAAAAAATTATTATAATATAAAAATATTTAAAATTGTTATTTTAATATGTTATAATTAGAAACGAAACATACCTACTTAATATTTTTGATAAACGTTATTCAAATTATTGAAGTTATTTATACATAATTAAAAAAGCAAACCCAATGGACATTCAGTTTCTTACGTAGATACGTGTTTTTTAAATAGCTAGTTAGTTTAAAGCTTAAAATACTCCCACAACAATCGGACATTGGCAGAATCCATTTCTAAATGGGAAGCAATTTTTTTAAAGAAGAAGAAAATAATAATAATAATAATACAATAATGATGCCGAAATATCATTTTAAAGGTAAACTTTATAAAGGAATTGACCTGGAGGAGTTTAAGTAAATTGAATAAATAATTATTCTCACACGTATTTGCATCCCGTCTTGCTGATTAATAAGTTTTCCAGTATCAACTGCTTGGCATTGGAATATAATCACCTAAAAAGCTTATTATTTACAAGTGGATATGAAAAGATTAACAATAGGTATAACATATAAAAACCACTTACATAATTCTCCGTTTTCAAGAAGAAATCCAAACTCTAGATATAGTATATTTCAGTGGAGCCATGTAAGATGACCGACAAAATGATTGCTTTGCCAGCGTAGGTCGATATTTATGTTATTTGGTGAGTAATAGCAATGTTCGGTACCATCGGATTAATAATGGTCATTTGTGACAGGTAACAATGGTTGACAATAATGAGATTGCTCTCCGTTTATTGACTGAGGTAGCTCATACCACTTGAACTAAAATGTTTACAAACAACGTGGGATATTTGGTTTGCGCGGTTGTTTCTCCTGTCAATATAATAACTCAGTGGCGCGTCAATAGCAAACATGGCGTGCGAATATTAATTTAAGGCAAACGAATTCAATGAAACCCTGTTTTATTGTATGCTTCATGCGGTTTACTAGTATTTATTAACTCTAAAACTTATAATACTGTAGTAAGAAATTTTATTACAAGCTTAATAATTATTTAGGCAAGATAGAGGTAGGTAGATACTAATAGTGCGATATATTTGAATATTTTTTTATGAGTAGCGTATTTTTATTGAAGAAACAAATTTATTTTCGAGGCTAATTAATACTCATTTTTTAAAACCTGTTTTATTCAACTTTCATGGTCAAGATTTACTTGACATTGGATATTTTGATCATATCGTGGCACTAGTTTCGTTTACTCCTAACTGTTAAGTCGTCATTACACAACTCGCCAAATGACATTCATTCGCGTAATTCAAGGTGTGATATTGTTAATCATTTATACAAATATAACTAGTTTTAAAATAAATGTGGGCGGTGATGAAACAAGTAATCCTAAATCGGATATTTATCTCAATTCCGTTGAATTAATTACGAGATATAATTATCCAGTGGAGATTCATACTGTGTTGACAGAAGATGGTTATTTGTTAAAGATATTTCGAATACCACGAAAAGGTCCACCTGTTTTATTGGTGCATGGAATCGGTGATAGTTCAGATTCTTGGTTGGTACTAGGGCCATCCAACTCTTTGGCTTTCATGTTAGCGGACACCGGCTTCGACGTATGGATCTATAATGCAAGAGGAAATAGATATTCTAAGAGACATGTAAATTTCCTTCCGGATAAACAGTTTTGGGACTTTAGTTTTGAAGAAATGGGCACGCGAGATTTGCCAGCCACAATAGATTTCATACTGGAAAGAACTTTTGCAAGCACATTAACTTTTATTGGTTATTCACAAGGAACAACTGCTTTCTTCATTATGTGTAGCACAAAGCCAGAATATAATGACAAAATAAACCACGCCGTTCTGCTTGCCCCTGTTGCCTGGTTGACGCATACAAAATATCCGTTTATAAAATTTTTTTATCACATTTTAATCGACCTTATGCGGTTTTCTGAAAATAGACACGTTTTTGAAGTATTTCCATTCAATAAACGTTTTAATTATTACCACGCTAAGGTATGCAATACATCAGCGTCATACAGCCTTTTATGTCACATTGAATTATATTTAAATTTTGGTGTACTAAATTTATCAGATTTGTCACCAGAACGATTACCTATTATCACAAGCCATATACCGGCCGGTGTTTCTATAAAAACTTTCTTTCACTTCCTTCAACTCTATGGCAGTAAAAGATTTCAACGATTTGACTACGGTATTAAGAAAAATAGAGAAATTTATTCATCGGTTATTCCACCAGAATTTAACGTTTCGTCAATTAAAGTTCCTACTTCAATATTTGTTAGTGAAAATGATTGGTTCAGTGATGAAAAAGATACAAATTTACTTAAAAATCAATTAAAATGTGTTCAAAGATTTATAGTCATAAATAAAATCTTAGAATTTACACATCTTGAATTTGTATACGGCACGCGGGTAAAGGAATTCATTAATAAACCGGTGATTCAAATTTTGAAGAACTTAACGAATTCTTTTATTTTGGATATAAGATAATAATTAATTTTAACTTTTGTCTCTGTGTGTTCTTGTTAGCTTAAAGGTATTTTCAATTTTTAATATAAAATTAATAGTAGAAGTGACACCAAAGAAATTATTGAGTGTTTTTTAAGTTATATATCTATCTATATAAAACTTATTATAATATGTAATAAATATCTTTATCTCATTTTATTTTTAATTGATGGATATCTACTTAATGCTTATATTTTAATATTCTGATCATTCTGCCTCTAATATAATATTATTTTATACACTAATAAATTCTTATTTTTGTATGTAACATGACTGATAATCATCACAACATAGTATAAAACAAAGTCGCTTTCTCTGTCCTTATATCCTTTTGTATGCTTAAATCTTAAATTTTGATGCGGTTTTTTTAATAGATAGAGTGATTGAAGAGGAAGGTTTATATGTATAATATATCCGTGCAAAGCCGGGGCGGGTCGCTAGTTATAATTATCTAATGGTAAAATTCAAATAGACTGCTTACCAATGGCGTGACTTTATTGTCTATGATAGTAAATGTTTAATTTACTTGTAAATTATTGGGAGATACTTAGCTACATCAATTATATTAGTGTACCTGCCTATTGTATATTTTTTGTTATTTCTCTAAAAAGATCGCGGTTTCATAACTTTCTTGTAGGTAACTACTGACTTTTTTATTACCTACTAGCTGACCCGGCAAACGTTGTTTTGCCATATATATTTCTAGTGAATTTAAACCTTCCCTGGACTACGACAAACATTTCAAAACCAAAATCAGCTAAATCAGCCCAGCCGTTCTTGAGTTTTAGCGAGACAAACGAACAGCAATTGATTTTTATATATATATAGACTACAAAACGATATTAGTTTAAGTCATAGTTTTTAATAGGTTTTTGCTTTAATTCTTAAAAAAGTCATTGGAATTATAAGGTAAGATCATGCCTAATATTATTGTTAACAAAAAATAAAGCTAACTGTATTTTTAAAAGTTCTGTAAAATTTACTCTTTGTAATATGGCGCCGCAACAGCTTACCTATTATTATATTATGGAAAGCTTCTTGACAGCAAAGTTTTTCTTCTGCTACCATGGCAACGCTAGTAAAGCGCCATAGTAACATAAGACATGGTTCGAAAAGCAGTTAGAGCAAATAAACGTGAAATAACAGCATCTTATTAATTTTCCATACACAATTTACCTTTTGGAAGACGAACAAAGACATAACTCGTTAATAAATTCCATAGAGTAGAAAATACAATGCGGTTTTCGGCGTCACGAATGCAGGATTTTAATTGAAAAAATGCTTGACTGTCGGCCGTTACGTCGTGCGCAGACCATATTGCCTCTCTACACCCAATTTAAAGTGAAAACACTCTGTTTTGTTCAGGTAATGAATGCGAAGTCGATGTACCGGTCAACAAGTACTTTGTCAAATCGCGATTATTTTGGCTGATTAAAAATTTATAGCACTTGGTACGCGTTTCAATTTACAGTCAGGTTATTTCAAAATTAAAAAACGCATTTTCTCAATAAACATGGTTATAGTATCCAAAGAACAAAACTAAAGAACTCTATTTTTACTTTTTACTATAATAATATCATAGAGAAGTTATTTTAATGTAGTTTTTAATGCGTAAGACGACTGGTTTTAGATTGACGGTCAGAATCTAGATGATGGTCGTGGCCTTTCTAGTAAACCGGACAGAAAATGTATTGGGAATGTTGCGTCAATAATTTGGTTTAGTTTACCTGCATGCAATGTAGCAGAGAGAATTTGTAAGTTTTGTTGAAAATTAATTATAACGGTTAGCTTCTTTTGCTTTAGTTTTTATGTCCGCTTGAATACGTTATACCAGTGTTTTTCAACCTTTTTCATGATGCGACCCCTCCCCCCCTGGTATAAAAAAATATTTCGCGACCCCCCGACCTTTCGCTTTTTTATCATGTATGTACGTGTATGTTACAATGTTACAAATATTCATTCCATAAGACGTTTTTATGCGTCTCCATAATTAGGATTCGGATATAAGTACATAATATAATACGTAAAACATGTACATATGTGTAGCAAATACAGATCCATGATGGGCGAAATTGGTTAATCAAAAACAAGCACAATCTTCGCATTAACATGAGTCTTACGATTTAATTTTTTATTAATTTGTTTGTATTAACATACAAATGTTTATGAGTAGGTATATCCTTTTGTTAAAATTCTCTTACTTAATAAATCAATTTTTTTAATCTTTATTGTTTTTTTATTAAAGTTTTCTCGACCTCTGGCGACCCCCCTACAGACAGATTGAAAAACACTGTGTTATACGATACTCGGAATTTTTTCTATCATTGAAATAAAGTTCTTGATTGGTTCGATAGATCTTCACAAACAACTTTACCTGCGTTTTTTATGTTAACTGTGACAACTATTGAAGCTAGTGTGACCACTACTATAACTACTACATTGGCGTCCCATTTTGGCCTACTACGCTAGGTTACATTGAATGTAACCTAGCATTACAAGAAGAATTACAATTAAGTTTAATTTAGATACAATAGATTTAAATAGGCTAGAATAGGGGTCGGGGTCTTATTTATTAAACTAATTTGCAATCATATATAAAGAACACTTCCCTACAGTTGAACTCATAGTGTAGACTAGTTTCAGTAGGTATGCTTTTCTTTGGTAACAATATCCTTAATCCCAAGAAGGGGCTTAGCTCCCCGATTTGAGGAATAAAAAAGTTATAGAAAACTATAAGAGAAAGTAAGTTAAGTTATAGAAAAGTTATAGTTATAGTAAGTTATAGTTTCTCCACAAAATTATAGTAAACAGACTTTTTACATTAATTTAGTTAAATAAAAAATTTAAGAATAATACCAATAATAATCTTTAAAATAAGTGGAGAGTGCGCTTAGGTCGAAGGGCAGAATCGCAAGTGAGTCATCACGTCTCTCGATAGTGTAAGTTCAAAGTTGTGACATTTGAAATTTTATTCTGCTATCTGCCGTTTTAGTTTTGCCAAAGGAAAAATAAAGTACACAGAATAATTTTTGATACACTAGCCTTACATATGTTTTTCGAAAGTTTGGCCACTCAACGTTCATTTATGTAAAAGACCGGCGATGTTAGTTATTTACAACTATGAACAACTAATATTATAAAGTGAAGGAAATTCCTTAATTCCCTTCAGGTTATCTTTCCGCTGACAAGCCTTTGAGCTTGTACGTATTATTTAGAATTAAGGGGCTTTGCTCTACAATCAATTAGTGATACTTACCTCTAGGCTCTAAGTGCTTTGTAATGTAATATTAGCGTTATTATATGAGTCTGTGAAATGATACGGTTCTCTAACTCTATGAGAGAAAGATACTATTTCTATTTACTTACGTACAAACGATGTTGATTTATAACTGCATTTCAAAACCTTCTAATATGTAGTACTTAGTTTGAGAGTTTACTATTAATACAGTATAAATAAAAGTACAAAAATATAGACAAACACAAATAAGTACTTTCTCTTTACTATACTTATTAGTATAGACTATACCTATGACTCTAAATTGCTTGACCATAATACCATCAATTAATTATCCGATTCCAATAATATGATACGCTCATTTAGTTTTTTTCAAGTATTCTTTACTACCTGTGTATTAAAACAAACAAAATATAAATCATTGAAATTATGTTTCTAAGATGTTTCTTATGATATCTCTTACGTACGGGTAGTTTGATTTATATTATTTCGAAATTCCTTTTGTGTACTAAAGTCTATGAGTGAATTCAGGTATTGAAAACGTAGGTTATATTAAAGCATTTGCATATATTTGTATGGCAGGCGACGTGACGTGAAGCGCCGCCGTCGATTTGTCGGGAGGCTTTATTTCCGGTAGTCGCGTGGAAATGTGATAGCGGTTATATTTTATTTCCAATATTTCAGTAATCGAAATATAAAAGTTGCTGTGGGTTTGTCAAACGTGCCTTCTCTGTATCTGTATATCAATTTTGAATGAAGCAGGTGCTTTTTTCACATGGCATTTCGGATTTCGCCGTTTTATGTTGTACACTTGTGTATACTTACCTATATAAGTATTAAAAAAATTAGAATTTGAATACCGTAATTAATCTGCGGGAAATTAAAAGCAAAAGTAGGTATCTTTATTTGCTATTACCCACGCTAATCAAATTTAGTTAAAAAAATTTAAGTATGAAAGCCCAAGAACAATTTTTTAATATTTACTTACTTTAACATACAGAAAATTAAATTATTTCTATGCATATGTCTTATCTACGCTCAAAGATACTAAATAACAAAAAAATAAAGATGAAATCCGAATTGATTATTAATAAAGAATACATTTAAAATATTAAATTTAAAAAACGTATATACGTTAAAAAACAATGTTTCTTACCGCCTCGGTCTGTCTATTGGCGCTTATCTTGAAATCGTGACTAAATGGCCATTCATGCGGTTTTCACCCACTGAAATTGGTTGAAATATGGCGATCATTGTTGAAGTTGTCGGCAAAAACTAGGCTAAATGTTATCTAAACTTTATGAGATGTGAAAAACAATGTAGGATAGGATTGTCTATCAAAAAGTTAATAACTACCGTAAAACACTGCTTTAATTTGTATTATAACTTTTTCATCAAATAAACTAAGATTATGTATTACCTAATATTTTAACCTAATAAAAAGAATCTTTGGTTTCATTGAGTGAAGTTTAATTTTAAAGAAAGAAATCTAATTGGACTTGGACTTTGCTAACAAATTAAAAAACTTCAGTCCTAGAATTAGCTTAATTGTTTACGTTTGATTATGAAATAAGCAAAGTTCAAAATAACCTATAGGTAATATTAAATTGAGGATATCAAACACACGTGAAAAGCTAATTATTGATTAGCAAAGGCTAAGGTTGTTTAGTACTAAGTTTTTCTTTATGCAATTCCATACGTCGTTTTCCCAAGTAATCTATGAACGCGAAATAATATTGGACAAATGCCAAGTAATGCCGATGTAAGCTAAGCTCACAGGCCATTATGCCAAGCTCCAGGTAACCAGAGCATATAACTATGTTTGCGGCTAAGGTTCCATTAAGTTGAAGTTTTTTCATCGCCTGGAACCATTTTTATAATAAGTACTTATCAAAAATGTTTACCTAAGTAGCATCGAAGTAGTGTATTTCATTAACAAGTAAAAAGCTTAGGTTAACCTGAAAAGGTACTGATATTATTTAAAAAATTATACTTTTTATGTGCCGAATAAATTGTATTATTTATTATTTATTTCAGAAATGTCAGTTTCTATTTAAGTTTAATTTATACGATAATAGTATGTTACGAATTTAAATTCTTAATTTCGTAACGTTAGAATTATTCTATTTAAATACACATTGCTTATTAAAGAAGACTACAAAGTGTCTTCGTTAAATTAGGGATAGTGTAAAAAAAATTTAGACATTAAAACCTACAAATATTTTGTGCAGATGCTAATATTGTTGTTGAGATATTTCTTGACACTCTTAATCCTCCTTTTATGAAGTAATTTCTTAAAGAAGCGACATTTCTGTAATGATTACCTACTAGTAATAAGTAGGTAACTTAATTCTTACACCATGTCTTAGTCTATGCATTTAATTTGTTTTATCTCGCACAACGGTGTACTATAACGATTTTAAAAAACCTTAATACAGGTCGCCATCTTGAAAAAGAACAGAGAATTATTTTTACCCTAATTTAATCCAGACGCCGGGGTCAGTTAATTTTAACCTGCAACTGATAACGCTTAGATACATTTATCACCTGCTTTCTTTGCTCAATAACACGTTATAATTTGTCTAACGTGATTATACAGCTCACTGGCTGGGTGGATCTTTCGCCTAATTAACCATACCAGGTTTGCCCTACTTCAAAGTGAAATAGAAATAAAAGGTATTAAAGTAATGTCCATTGAACTGGTAAGCCTAGTGAGGTGTCCCCTACGAGCTACGCTCAGGTTGTCATATAGGTTAGTAGAGTTAAAAAAACGGTCGCCATGTTTGCAATAATGCAAATTGAATCGCTAAATTGTTTCCGATCCTTTTTACGCTGGACGAGCCTGATATTCGCTAGAATAATTAATGTTGTTAAAATTTAAACCTAAGGTAAATATCGTTTCTAAACACACTGTCCCCATAATAATTTACCCGAATTATTCATCGTCTATTTTTCGACCGAATAAAAAAGGCAGTCTCGAAGGGGGTTTCACTATTTTTTTTAAAATATTGTTACGCGATTATGAAGCCTAATATGAATCGATTTTAATAATTCGGCACAGAACTAAAAATAGTTCTACTTACAAATACCTATGAGTCGGTGCATAACTATAAATGAAAATTATATAACCTTTGATTTACTTTTAAATGTTTGCTTGATAAGATAATTTCAGTTTTATTTATTATTTTTCAATGTACCTTGAAGTCGATTTATCTTTTAAAACAAATTTTATTTTATGTATTTTTCACGCCGGCTTCTTACCAATAGCACTTTTATGTTACTTATAAGTACTTTGTAAAATAGAGAACAATGACTTGACTTCTTTGTATTTCCATATGTAGTTAATTGTATTAAATTATAGCTTACACCGTATCAATATCTGTTAAGTTGTTGTAAAGGTAAGCACATTTTTTTTATTTAATACTTATAATTTCTATTCAATGTTACAGTTACTATGTATATAAAATTCTCAAGCATAAGAGATATTTCAGCATTCAGTTACATGATTTATCGGCCATTAGTGCAATAATGTTAATACTTCGCATCAATTTATTTGTAAAGTATATTAAATACCTGAAGGCTATATGGAAATTGGAATTTTATTAACCTTATTTCGTTGTGAAGTACTAAAAACAATTACTGGACTTCGAAAACAATACCGGAGCCGATGTACAATTTTCAAATAAATCAGCTTAAGTGATTTTAATCGTCGATAAGTGCCTGTAGGTATGTGCTTTACTCTCGTATGATATAATTGTTTTAAAAGCTTTTCGTTTCTATCAAATAAAACACGGCGATGTTATAATCGTTTATGCGTATAATGTTGTACGTACAAAGGAATTTTAAAATAATAAAAATACTGGGACAGTTTTGAAAATGGATTCATATATTCTGGAAAATGGATTGGTCCGACGAAATTTAATTGCCTATAGTTGTACTAGTTTTGATACGTTAAATCAGACGTGTTTTTTTACTATAACCACATGTTTCTATTTCTTCTCTCATTTTATATTGCATGCATAAGTATACCATTCACCTCGTTTCTAGCCAGGAAGCCCTACTAAGTCTGGTCACCTACATACCTATAAATACAGGTCATTGACACGTTAAGTTCCTACTTTCTAAATATGTTAACTCTGTATAATTTAATTCTTTTAGTAGGTTTCGGCAAATAAGCGTAAAGGTATTGTCTAGACCCAAGGTTGAGTTGTATGACAGTGGCGCATGGACAATAATTTCTGACGCTGTTTCAGTGATCATAATTTTTTTCTGAAAATAAGTGACTTTCTTAGTGAAACATACACGAATTGTTGCGGAAACAACTGTGCTATGAAAGCTTTAACAAAATTATAATATTTAAATTATAGAAGTTTTTATTCCCTTGTTTCAATTTTGTTTTTTTATTACTAACTCCTGTTAAAATATTATATGAATAATCAACGAGAAAGTTCGTTTTTTTATCTCGCTAGGCTGAAACGGTTAAAACATATTAGTATCTTTCATCTATTCTGGTTAGTATTATATTGATTTATTTATTTATTAACACTTCGTTGCAATAAACAATAGGATACAAATAATAATTTAAGCTAAATGGAGTAGGTACAACGGGCGGCCTTAACGATAATCAGCGATCTCTTCCAGGCAACCCAACAAGGAAAATAAAAAAAAAAGTAATGAAGGGAGAGTGCATGAAGTGCGAAATCTACTAAATCCTTAACAATAACAAATATGGTTCAAACTAAAAACTAAAAAGTCTAAGCGGTATCAGCTGTTGCATGAATCACGAACGTTTATAGAAGTAGGATAAGACAAGGACAAGAAGTGCCTGTGGAGGAGAGATTTGAAGGAAGACAAGGTGGGAGCCAAACGAAATTGATGTAGGTATCCAACACCGAAATAGACTTCTAGCAAAATGTGTCACTAAATCTATAATTCAACTAGTTTGCACAGTTATTAAGCATGGTATGGGCTGCAGTCGGTATAGGTTTAATTTGCAGGCAAAAAAAAAAAAAATTTTGGAAAGCACAGAACGCGACACCGATATAGAAATGTATCTGCCCCATGCCATGTTGGCGATTACAAGACTTAGGACTTACGTAGGTATATTTTGTTGAAATATGGCTTTCATGACATCAATTCTACATATAATATAATATGAAGTGAAGTCCCGTGTCCCCTAGTGGGGTATGGGGCCGATGCATTTCACATCTGTTTCACTGATTGATTTTTTCTTTAGGGGCAAGTAGGTGATCAGCCTTCTATGTCCTGCCAGACCGAGTTTTTTTATCTCCGCCGGGAATCGAACCCAGGACCTCTCGGTTGTAAAGCTTACGCGCTTACCACTAGACCAAGGAGGCGGTCAAAATCAAAATAAATCTTTGTAAAAATTATACATCTATTATTTCTACAGATGACTTATTTAACACCAAGAAATCAACAATATTAAGCGTTTTTGTAAAAAAATAACCACAAACTATAGTTTACATTTTCGGCTAAATTTAAAATCTGTTGAGAAGGTAAAACGAGGTAAAAAATATAATATAACATATTCGTACATTTAATATTAACCTTTGAATAGCAATTAAAAGGTCTCTCAGTTCCTGATATTTTAAATTATTCATAAATATTAGCCTAATTAGATGAAACGCGATGTAAAATATAAGCATGGCCATCCCTTATGTTCACGAGACGATGGAGAATGTTACTCAACAGCGTGTAAAGTCATTTTCCACACACGGTATCTTTCTACCCTCCAACAATTTATTTTAAACCACTTCATCTGTTATGTAAAGACTTGCGAAGTATTTAGTTTTTAACTTGGTCTATCATTTTAGTTATTTTCTTTAGCAGGTTTTTAATGTTCTTACTTATGTTAAAGACCATAACTTTTCTTTTTTTATTATTCAATATAAATAGCTTTCCTTTGTATTTCTATACAATCAAAAAATAATGTTTTAGTTAGTTATTGCATTAAAGACATTTTAAGATATATACATCATATATTTACCTAATATAAAATAAACGCAAACACTCAAGGTGATATATCGTTATGCAAATATATGAAAAATTCAAAATCAGGGAAGCAAAGCATGTGTCTAGTTATAAAAAATATTATTTATATAGAAAACGCTTGCAAAGCTGAGAACACATCGTTCATAGAGTGTGAAGTGGGTGGATGATACCCGACAGCCAATTGAAATAGTGCATGCGCCAACGTCTCACTCAGGAAATAAGGTGTCACTCAATGACCGGCGATGGCCACGCTGTCACACGTCCTCTAGCTGTCATAACTTCCTCCAACAGCTATTAATGAAGCTGTCGTTTACATAAATACCTATTTAAATGAAACACGTTGATTCAACGCTTCGGAGAGTTCATATACAATACCAACGGAAGCGGCGATTAAATATTCTCACAACACTCTCACCGAAATTATTCATTTATCCTAGTAAAAAATTGCCTGTGTTACTTCAATAATAGCTAGGTACCTAAAAGAAATAAAACATGTAGGGGATTTTAATGAACCAGTTTTGCATTTTATCCATTACAATCACACAAATATCAAAAATCTATTAGTGTATTAAAGCTGTATATTATGGTAAAAGTTCAACACTTGCGTAAATAAAACATATTATTATCACTCAAGATTCAGTTTTTTATAAGTTGTACGGGCAGAAGGCTCACTTACGAGAAGCAGTTGGTCGCCCATGGACACCCTCAACGACTTTTTAGTCACAGGTGTGTTGCCGACCCTTTAAAGAGAGGTACGCTCTTAGTACAAATACAATCAAATAACAATGCAATAAATAATTAAAGTAAACAATAAACCGGTCATACAATCAGCGGATCTATACGAGTATAGTTTTTAATGAAGATTATATTTATTATAAATCCTTTTAAAAGCGTGTTTTAAAACAGAACTGTTCATCGGATAATTGAAACAAGAATAAAATTGATAAAATTAATATTTTATAAAACCCATTTTACAAGACAAAGGGTTGTGATGTTGTGTCAAGTATATAGACAGATTTTAATTAAAACTAAACGCTTACATCGTACGAACAATGCTATGCAAAGGTTAGTTCGCCCGGGTTGTGGTCGTACGCAGGATATCGTAATTGACATGTCATATCCAGTTACGGACACAAAAGGATAGAGATTGTAGAAAATTTGTCCCGCCGATAATCTCAGTCCAACTGCCGACAAATACGTAGTGTGACCGCAGCCCGCATGAAGTCGACATCTCTTGGATGCAGATACTTCTGAAACCTGTTATAAATGTTGAAACTTGAATATGTTACCATAAATGTTAATTACGCCTTCTTCACTATATAAAAAGGTGGACACTTGGATTTTTAAGACTTTTTATAGAATTTACAAGTTGTGTATAAATTATTAAGAACCTGAATGATTAGAGATTATTTTGTTTAGAATTGGGTTATTACAAGAATACACAAAAGATTAAGTTCGATCGAAATGTAAGAAGTAAAAGAGAGGCAGAGACATTTTTTTCTATTATTTTAGCATAATATACCTAGGTATCTCCGTCAATGTAAGCCCTATATTGCTATATTATACTAATTAATATAAAATTAATTTTGCAAGAGGCGTTTCCGAAATATGTGATAAATGTATTGATATTGTTAAAAAATAACAATGTTTTTTTGTGATTTTGAATCCCAGCATTTGTAATGGCAAATCTAATAGAACCAAACAGAATTGAGCAGAGCTCTAAAAATTTCACAAACATTGCTTTCATGTGTTCGGACAATAGATGAACTTAAAAGCCGATGTTAATTGAATTGGCTTCAGATTGCAGGACGCTGCCAGTGCAGTGGTAATTGTGTTAGCAGCAAACATGTACCCAACCTCTCAACTGCTAACAGGCTGTATGATTAGTCTATTTTTCAAAAGTACTTGCTGTTAAAAATGTTTACTACAGCAAAACAAACCTCCTGTATTTAGGTACGTACCGCAAGATGTACGCTTAAATTCAAATATTCATCTAAGAAGATGATTGTTGCCATCATCACAAAAAAGATCTTTCTATATGTCAATCTATTTTTGTTCAACAATATTCTAACAAAACCCTTAAAATAACCGCTTATAAAAACTATCATACCTTGACGCCTCCGATACCTCACGAGTGAGTGAGCTTTAGAAAATAAATTGAATAATAACAAAGGGTAAATAGTGAAGTTTGATTGTTTTCGTCTCATAATATTTAATTTTTTTATGTAGAGCTTAATAAATAAAATCATGGATAGCTAAATGTATGAACGTAATGGAATACAAAATGCGAATCGAGCTAATCTTGTTTCATGTTTGCATCCAACAACGTGCATCGTAAATGGATAATAAAATGAACATAAATTATATAGCATCTTTACATAATAGCTACTAAGGGATTATTATCATCATAATAGAAGTTTTCATAGTATAAAAATAGTTGTACTAATTTATTTATTATACACGACGGAGGTGAAACAAATTGTTCCAGTAGCGCAGTTCGTGTTTCAGCTTAGGAACCGACTCAACAAACTCGATTGTTAAAAAAAATTATAAATTCAACATACGCAGAAATATGTATGTTTTGTGTGACAATAGCCCGAAGCCCTACTAGATTTCGGTGTATTGACGATCTTTTGTAAAATATATCTTTTATTCGGTTATTTGTGGCTAAAGAATTTATTTAACTCAAATAATAGAGATACTTTTCTTTTAAAAGATAATTAACTAATTTTTTTGTTTATAATTGATCTATAAATTTAACGGTCAATTACCAAAGCCATTCAATATAAAACACACGATGTAAGTTTAACATCACCTATCTATTAAAGAAGAGCAATTTTTGTGCTTTTGTGTTTATTTCTTAAAATTTTTATCGACAACGTTGAACTTTTGCTGTGCTTAGTGGCCAGCGCAATTCAAAAGTCATCTGTATAGGTCATAAAAGCGAAGTTAAAGAATAATTGCGATCTTTATCTTAGAGCTGAAGAGGTGCTCGAGTCTTTCTCTTATTCACTTGAATAGGGAGAACCAATTATAAGTTGTAAGTAATCCTCTTATCAGAAACTCTGCGAGTCGGCGCTACCCGCCACTCTGAATATAATTCACTTTATCCATATTCAATATCAGATCGTGCGACGTCGAGCAAATAGGGCGATCCGAGTGAGAATTATTATTGGATAAAGCTCGCCTCTTTTCTCCTTGTCTATTTTCAATGTTCGTTCGAGTGTGATAATTTACGTGTTATATTCGATATTGCGCTTTGAAAATGTGTTGTTCATTATGTCTTTATTGGCTTTTCAGTCTGACTTATCGGAAGTGCGAACATGAAAATAAATATTCAACTTTTTCCCTTTCTGAAAGTTGGAAGCTTGTTAGTTTATTTAGTCGTATTTATGTTTATTGGATTTCTTTTTATAAATACACTTGGCTTCTTTCGAGTGGATTAATTGGAATACAAGTAGCGAAGTAGCGTTCGTGTACCTTCGAAATTTCTAATGATGGGTTATATATTTTTATCAAAAAAGTTCTAAAGAGAAACATTCATTTAAACTGGTTGATGCCTTTTTCTATATATTTCTATATATATGTGAAGGTTAAAAACACACAAACTCAGATTTATAATGATTATTGTATAATTAATATTACGGATATCGTAGAGGGGGTATCGTAATAGCCTAATTTAAAAACTCAGTGTGTACGTCCCTCGCCACATTAGGCCAATGGCGTGCTATAAAATATTTAGAGGTTTTTTGAAATAATCTGTATTGCAGATAAAGTAAACAAACTTGAAGACAATTTAAAAAAATGATTGATTTTATATAATAAATAAATTCTGATTGTATTGTATTCGACTATTCTATAAAAAATTCCGATGTCTCGCATACGATAAAATAAGACACCATTCTAATTTGTAATAGCCTTTTATTACATTAATTTGTGCTTGTGCTTTGGACAAAAATAGTTTTCATTTTATTTCCCGTCTACTTCTACAAAAGTGTCACAAAGAAAATTTGCTATGCTTTTAAGCATTTACCTATAATGTATTATGTCTTGTAGGAGGTTATGAAAAGAAACCAGCATTTCGGTGTTAAACTTTTAAATATATTTCACCGAAAATATAGAGACTGTAGCCACTAATCACAATAAATTCTTCAAGAGAACTGAACGGGATCTCACTGAGTGGTGGCGTTTTATAATAATGAAAAAGCCAAACCAACTTCTGGTACTATTGACTAAAGAATTAATTTTTGCACATCCGAGTCAACTGACCCTCTCACTACAGAATCAAATGACAATACAACTAGTACCAGACAATTGACAGTTTCACTAAAGATTTAAATGACAATCCAACACGCCCCCTCAAAAATTAATCTCTTTATATTATACAATCATAATAAATGGATCTACAGTCTCTTTCTGGGAAACACATAAAATAATGGCCCAACATTTGTTGCAAAGGATTAGGAAAACCCAGAAAACCTAATCAGACCATTTGTGATTTATACTATTTATTTTAAGCATATAAATTTATATAATCACAATTTTATACTATTAATAACATTCATTCACGTAGTTGTTACATAATAAATATTTACAATATTATAATATCGTTATTACACCTTTAATTCCCCGAAAGGATAGGCAGAGGTACACTTAGTACACTTACATTATAATGCTTATGCTCAATTAATATTTGTACCATTAACAAATATTTTGATAAGGCAGCTTATCTAAGCCCTATTTTGCTTTTCATTGCTTGAAAAGCAACATCTGGTACTGGCTTTGTCAACCCAATGGCCAACACAACAGCAGCTGACTGGTTAGGTTATTTACAATATTTATGCAACCATTATTATCTTCATAAAGAATTATTGGTTGTTCAAGTGAAACATTTACATTACTAACAGCTTATTACTTCTAAGAGCTTCATACAATGCCATTTAATCAGCCTCAGTAGAGGATGCAACAACTGACATTTGTTTCTTGGTACACCAAGAAATAGTACATTTGTATTTATATTGCTTCCACCCCAGTCAGAACCAACATATCCATATAAAATATTAATATAAACACATCTACTTCAATTTGAAATCTATAGTACTCTTTAAATATTTGAGCACTTAAGAAATTACCACAACTCTATTAATTTCTGTATGTGTAACTATTTAATACATTTTACTTTTACTCAAATCTAGCCTAGTACATAGCATTCTATATATTAAGCAACCTATCACATTTCAACAAGTGTTGTATATTTTATTATCAGAGTTTTACAGACTTACACACATACATACATTTAGTAGTTTCTTTGCATATAAATTTGTTCTTTACAGCTTTAAACTTGTATGCTAAGAAACAATTTAATGTCATTTAAATCTGACATTTTAAATTGAACAATTTATATTGTATGATCATCAAAACTTATATTTCAACCAGATTACATACAACATACACACCCTTTTGTGTTTAAATATAATATAACTATCAACTGAAGAATTTTGAAATCCTTCTTTTTAAGAGCCTGTTTCAACTTTACAAGCCAACAACTAGCAGACTGCTTTAACCAAAATAATTCCTTTCTTTTCAATTTACAAATACAATTATCTTTGTATTTAAATAACTACCTATACCTTGAGGAATTTTCATATAAATCTCTTCCTTGAGATCATCATTAAGAAAAACAGTTTTCACATTCATATTATGATTAATCAACAATTTAAATTGTTTGTACTCATAACTAATTACATTTTTATTCATAGTATTTGATACTAGTATTCAAGTTTTATAACAAGTTAATTTAACAACAAAGAATTTCATTCATTTTTGTACATTAATTCTTCTTTAATTGCCATTCCTCATAGAACTTCATCAAAATGAATTAGGCTACCTAACTCATTTTGCACTGTGCCTAATATATTGTGCACATTAACTAGTCACTATTAATTATTTATAAAATTTAGGGGCATGAACTTTCAATCTATCAAACTTATACTAGACTGGCATTACTTCAACCCTCTGTTCACACTTGGTTATGCTATCATTCTTTAATCTTTTACTATGGCACTCATAATAATACACATCAGATTTAAAAATATCTGATTTCAGACACTCAGAGATACTAGTTTTTGGCACTGATTTCAACAAACTCACTATCAGTTTTGCCATGAGAATTTCTTATCATTCTCTTTACCTTTACATACATGCCTTGATTGCATGAAATCAATTTCATCTACACTTGCATCTCTGACAACTTAATAAATAAAAACTTTTAGGATTCTAAACTTTATTACCGTTTAGTTCATAATCTTGTTTATACCATTTTAAGACTAATAAATATTGATTGCATAACTATTGTGAACAAATGTGGTTGACTTAAATACTTTAGTTTTACTTAGGCTTTCTATCATGATATATTGCATATGGTTTATTACTAAATTTGTAAGCTTTAGTTGGACTTACATTATTTAAATACTTGCGTCTTGCAGTCAAAACTGCTTCACCCAAATCACTATTTAATTTGGCACCTTTAACATACAACGGCCTTTTTCTAAAAATAGTCGTAACTATTCTTCAACTATTTGACCGAGTTCTAAGTACTGTTAAAGTATATGAAATACCTCTTTTAACGAAGTTAGCTTTTATTTGTTTGATAAATACTCTCTACCATTATCACAATCAAATTTAACTATTATTGCATTAAATTTTGCCTCACTTTTAACTAACGTTATAAAATGCAGAAAACACGGCATACTTGTATTTATATTTTTTAAAATATTTAATATACAATTATTACCACACAATAAGTGTAAATACAATTTACTACGTACGTTTGGTATTGAATTTTTGAAATATAATTGAATGTTGAATGTTGATCAACAAAGAAATAATTCTTATTCTTAATTTTTTTTTTTATTCGCCCAAAGGGCATTAGGTATCTAGGCTTAAGTCTTTCGACCATACCGCCCAAATCATATTAAAAATTATTATCATCGATTGTTGAGTGACAACAGACAGACATTGGAATGTACAACATAGAAATTGCTGAAGTTTTTTTTTTTTTTTTTTTTTTATAGCTCGACTAAATTATTTCAGCCTACTCTGTTTCCAATTCACACAAGCTTCAATCTTACTTCAATTACGTATCTATTGTACTTTTTCTACATTACGTGTACAAAATCACGCACCAAAAAGAAAAAGAGTGATTTAGACTTTCAGACAAGAAGTTAATAATTATTATATTATTTATTTCAATATTTTATTATGTCTAGATCATTTCAATTGCGGATAAGATGTTAAAAGATATTGTATCGTCTCAATATCACAAACTCGTCATTTTGATTTTTGTCTGCAAAACTGTTTTTAAGAGTATGGTTTTGATAACTAGATCAGGCTAATGCATTGAGACTACCTTTTTTTTTTTAAACATATTTTCTTACAGAAAATATAACAATACACCTATATACAGTTTCAAGTTATTTTAATTTACCATAATTTAAATATTAAAGATAGTATAATACGATGAACCATGATAGTATATATTCATAATTTTTTTTTTTTTTTAATTATGTTTTACGATATCCTTGTAATCAATAATAAGTGAAAATGGATTCCCGTAACGCCTCAGTGGGCATGGGACAGACATTTCCGTATCTGTTTCAATAATCATTTTTATTTACAGGCAAGTAGGTACCTCATCAGCTTTCTATGCCTACCGACCGAAAAATTCATTTTGTTCCTTCCTCCGGGATTCGAACCCAGAACCTCTGGCGCATCACGTAGACGCATAAAACACTTAGCCACGGAGGCAGTAATCGCACTAATGTATTTATTAAAATAAAATGAATGGAACATCTTTAAATCTACTAGTAGGTACTTGCTAATGAGCGAAGCACAGAACATAATCTCTAACGAAAGAGAAACTGTAATAGAATTGTATCGAAATATAAACTAATCTGTATCAGCTACATACTGAAACCATCTATCCACTTTTTAGGATTTAAATATACCTACACACTTCTAATTTTTATTTTTCTATACTCTTTGAACATTTAATTCGATTTTAATACCAGAAATTTACATTTACTTATATTATGATCTAAACGATCATGAAATAATTTTATTTATTACTTGTATGTATAGGAAACAGAGAAAGCCTTTTCCAAGAACACAAAGTTATAATAATTAAATTATTTTTAGCCTTACCTCGCATAATGACTTTACCCGATTTCTCCTGTATTTTAGCTCCAATTTGAATAAACACAACAGTGCACCCAGCACGCTGCATATTGATCCCTTTTAATTGTGAAAATATGCTCTCTCCATTTTAGCAATAAAATTTTAAATACTTGTCGTTGTCGTGTGTTACAACGATTCCTCCATTATTATTATTTTTTTTTCATCGAAGGATTTAACAATTGCGATTAGCTTTTATAAATCGCTCACTTTGGACACACTCACCACGTACACTGAACACGAATCACTTCACTTACTTTATCACTACACTGACTTTAATACTTTTTAAAAATAACGTAACTAAATTTCTTATACTGGGCCCATAACCTGTAGGAGGTTATGAAAAGAAACCAGCATTTCGGTGTTAAACTTTTAAATATATTTAGTATTTGCTTGTCGCAACATATTATAGAAAGAGTAAGCTGATGCCATTTTCTGAAAAAAAAAACGACTATATAACATTTAGAATGCTAGAAATTTTACGCTTCTGTTGTATATATTAATATACATAGTGAATTTGCGTAACCACTAGCCATGGACGTGGTTTCTCTATATATATTTACCTATGTATGTAAATAAATATGTAAATATTAAGTAAAACCTTATTAATCACTAGAGACTACCTCAACGAAAAATTAAATTTTTCTTTTTTATTAAATACATTATATTTGGTAGTAATTATCTATACTAGACGAATAATTAAAAAAGTTCTTACACTTGAAAACGTTTCTATAGACACTTCTTCAAACCCAGGTGCCTTTATGGGTAAAGGTCTTAAAGAGCGTTGCATTATAAGTACCAAATATGGGCGAATGACAGGAGTTGCGTTCCAGAATGGAATATTCCAGCAGGCATAGCAAATTGAACTTACCTACATAATACAGTCAATTGAAAATCTCATATTTTTGAAGATATATGTAAATCATCATCACACATGTTTCTATAAATATATACTTCGATACTTTATTACAGAACAAGTTGTTTTATATTTATTTTACATGACATGATATAGTATATATAGTTATATAGATACCTAATACACTGAAATAAACCAATTATGCAAGACTGATACATAATATATATCTTAATAATAATATAATAATATCATTATTTATTTATTTAATCATAGCTATTGGCATATATGTAGTAAAAATAACTGAAAATAGACTTTGCAAAATACTTAATGCGTTCAAACATTAGTTGTCATATTATTTATCAAAGGATACGTTAGCTACGAATGAAGAAGAGCTATGTCAAAAAATGTTGCTTCTTTATATGTTGTATTTGATGTTAATAAAATAAAATTATATAAGCAATATTATAAGGGTTTACTTACCTTTATAGAAAGGAAATTGCATAAAAAACTTGGTATGAATACTGATATGATCGTTGTAATACATATTAATATTAATATACCGTTAATTTCTCCAGTTTTTTCTAAAATCTAATAGAAAAATATTAACATTAATGTTCCCTAATAGTAATAAATTAAACAGAATTAATAATTTTACAAGGCGAAAATATTGTAAAAGCCGAAAGTTCACTTTTTAAATACGACCTATTAAACGAAAAAGAACTATTGTCCACTGCCCATCTGGCGTTATGGGTGTCCATGGGCGGCACGGCTAAATCTCAGCGAGCCACCTGCTCATTTGCCTTCTATTTTATAAAAATGTGAGTAGGTACTTAGTCTTTTTTAAGTAAATAAATACTTAAATGTTCTTCTTGTTTAGAAATTAAAATAATATTTTTTCAAACAAATTTCTTTGCTAAGTGAATTAAGAAGCAGAAAGTGAGACCTCGGTGGTACCGTAGGCGCTCAAACATACGACCGGCGCGCAAACTTTTTGCTCAAACATTAATAATTTTGTATAGACTCGGACGTAGTTGGCCGTAAGTCTGAAATATACAATTTCAATGTAAGTGTTGTTTAAAAGTTATGAATATTTTGTTTATTGATATATGCTTAATTTTGCTCGTTACTTCATTTGCCTCGAATAAGATTCTTTGAGTATTTTTTTAGTGTTAGATATTTCTAATTGTTGAATAGGTATTTGTTTAAATTTTTTGTTCTTCAAAGAGTCAGACGCAAATACGTATATATTCATATCGTATAGTGTGATGACTAAACATGTACTTTTCTGTAAATAAATTATTAAGTAGCCCTTTTTC
Organism: Aporia crataegi; assembly: GCA_912999735.1. Classification (NCBI taxonomy): domain Eukaryota; kingdom Metazoa; phylum Arthropoda; class Insecta; order Lepidoptera; family Pieridae; genus Aporia; species Aporia crataegi. The sequence goes on from OU538742.1 coordinate 5,122,494, forward strand.
TGAGCCTTTATCAATCACAGTTCTTTAGTTTTGAAACCAGAAGCTTTTTTTTATTTTAAATAAAAATATTAACTAACCTTATATTATTAACTTACTCGATCATTGAGTGATGTATTTTAACAATTTCTTGCATACGTTGTTTCAGCAAATTGGAAAAATATATTTTCTCTTGTTCGTTGTGAGCTGGGCGAATTCCATTCATAAGATCTTCAATATTCCAGATAACTAAGTCAGCCTTGGTTGCTATTTCACCTATCCACAATATTTGGATCTGCATCATAACTGTTAAACTATTCTTAGTTTGTTATAAAAAATGACTATCCCCGAAGTAAAACTTCTTTTATTCGAGTTATTTAGCAACTATGAATATTTATAGACAAAAATGTACAAAGAAAGACATAAAAAGTACCATAAATTTGTTATTATAATTAGAAACTTAACTCATATGTACCAAAAAAAATATCGCAATGTTTTTTTGTAGTCGCCAATTAAAATTATAACATGAAACAAAATACAGAACACTGATGAACTATGTTAAAGAAAATTATATATCAGTGAAACGAACGCAGTAGTGCTTCCACCCCACGCCCAACAATGTGTAATGGAGTTTTTTTTTTTTATAAAACAAATCCGGTTTATATTTTGCACGTTTTGGAATGGGCGAAAGTCACGTTGAAATATTTTGTTTCATACCTACCTATATTGATATAAACATAATCAAGGCTAATATAACCGGAGGTAAGTATTAAAAAGTGTGTACTCACACAGATAATCCGCCACGAATGTTACAACACACACATTTGAATATATAAAGCACACTTCGTATAGCGGGGTTTTCCCAAAATCTAAATTAAAAGCCCAAAATGGAAAAGGTAGAGGACGATTTTCATTAGTTTCTGAGTCATGAGATCGTACAAACCACAGTAAAGATGTTATGGAAAATATCATCATTACCAAACCAATGCTACCCATAAAAATGATGCTTAGTATACAAACTTTCCATATTTTTAATTGGTTTTGAAAAAATCTTTCCCTGTAATGATACAAAATTTAAAAATACTGTAAATGAACCTTACAACTTTGTAAAATATTTTTAATAGATTAGGTTCAGGTTAGACTAAAAATATATTTTTGTGTTTTTTTTTTTCAATTTTTAACCTCGGAAAATTCTCTATTTTATAAATTTTTAGAAATAGTTTTAATATAATATGAAATTTTACCCATAAAGATGTGTAATAATGGTTAAGTACCTATTTATTTTAATTTTTTTATTTTTGAACACATTTCATAAAATCTAAAGATTATAAATTAATTTTCAAAGTAATGAATATGTATGTTACCTGTAAATATTTCCTTTGTCACACACATATTGGAAATCTTCCCGAAGAATTTTTAAAAGGTGATAGTAGTCTGACACATTTAATTTAGTACATGACAGGATCAAGAGCTTATAAAGCATAATCAACTCATACGTCCCTGCTTCGGTCATATAGGCAAGATCCTTCGAGGTTATTCCGTGGTAGACGCCTAGTGTTAATATGACTAGTGCACTCAGCGCGCAGAAAATAATTAGAGTTATCCAGAAACATCTGAAAAAACACGACAATTATTCAGCTAGGGTAATTTGTGACTTAAAATATAATTTCAATATTTTTGTGAAGTATTTCGGAGTCTGACTTAAATCAATTCCAGTATATATCTATATAATAAAAATCAATTGCTGTTCGTTTGTCTAGCTGAAACTCGAGAACGGCTGGGCCGATTTAGCTGATTTTGATTTTGAAATGTTTGTTGTAGTCCAGGAAAGGTCTGGTGATAAATTGCGATCAATACCAAAACATTCACTAGAAATAATTTTTATGGCAAAACAACGTTTGCCGGGTCGGCTAGTTAAAGTATAAATTCGTGTTATAGTATAAATTATTGACTGATAAACTTAACGTTGGCACTTTTTCTGTTATAGATATTATTTTAATTATTTACTATCGATTTTAAAAATTGCTTACGTCCATTTAGGTATCGCACCATCCCAAACTCGAAAAGCTTTAAGAAAAAGGTAACAACTTTTGTGAAACTTAAAAGGATCAACGTAGCCGATAGAAAAGTCGAAATACTCTTTCTCGTATAAACTTTTTAAGCTTTTAAACATCATTGAATAATGTATAAAATCATTCAACACAACACAATAACATTTTCTTTAAAATGCAGATTTTAAAATGATTTGAAATATTAAGAACGTGTTTTAAAATAACGGTAGTTCAAAATTAATATTAAATAATATTTTTAATTAAAAAAAGACGTCAATGATTTAGTATAGTATCCGAACAATCAAGATTTTACAAATTAATACAGCCAACAAAATTCCTATCCCCATATACTATATTTCAGCAGTTAGTCATGGGGCGACTGACGACAGCGACAATTTGCTCAAATACCTTGTCTTTTATTACGAACATATTTTCCAGATAATAATTTGTCTAAGTCCAAATTGTAGGTGTTCGTAGCCCCGAGACCTGTTCAAAGTACTTGTAAAAATGTTCTTTCATTGCAATTATGAAACATTAATGAATAGCGACCTAACTTTAGACACTGTAATAAAAAGTTCTACCCTGTGGAAAGATATTTTATACTCTGTTCTTTGTGATTTTTCATGACGATGTTTCAACAAGGTTTTTTAATGTTTTTCAAATGTTATTTATTCTTTGCTGTGGTGGTTTTGTAAGCTCTAATGCATTTTAGCCGCCTTCGTGGCTAAGTGCGTCTGCGTGTTACGCCGGAGGTCCTGGGTTCGACTCCCGCGGAAACAAATAAATGTTTCAGTTGGGTAGGCACAGAAGATTGATCACCTACTTGCCTGTAAAGAAAATGATCACTGAAACATAAATATGTGTCTGCCCCATGCTCCACTAGGGGTTACGTTACGGTTACGGGAATTCACTTTTTCAATTTTAGAATTCATTAAGAATAGAAATAATTTATAGAATAAGAAATATCATTTTTAGATTTTTATTGCATACTCAGTAAAAGAAGATAATAATATTTAAGTTCTATTCAGAACCCTTAAAACAAACAAGGCTGAAGATTAATGAGACATGATATTTGCAAATACATAGAGATAGATGACAAGTGAACAGATAAATAAGATCTTATCGGCTATTTGTAACCCCTTTCTTGTCTTTAATAGCATTGTCTAATTGCAAACCGTAATCACTTATACGTCTTAAGGTCTGGGGTTAACCGCCTCTTTTGTAACCTCCGGGCTCCGATGCAAAAAAATTTGACGATTGAAAGACGGTTTGACATGTCAGTATGTCTGTCTAGCACAGACACACTGACATCTTATTTCTTAAGCGAATGGATCGATCATGATTTTTTATTCGAAAAATGACGTCATCAGTTTCTTAGCAACGGATGGTTCTTAGCAACTTATATTGTAGGTAAGTACGTCATTTATAAGATACTCATACTTGTAATTAATATGGAGGACGGCTTTAAATTTCACTTATTAGTAAGTAGTAATATATTATATAGTTTTGTTAATTATGGGTATTAATAAATAAATAAAATGCGTATCTACTGTATGCCCCTGTAGTAGCGATCTGATTGCCGTTTCTCGGTATCAGTTTAAAGTGAGTTAGATGAAAATGATACAAAATTAAAAATATTCGTTAGCTAGACAGCAAATGCAACTAAACACCCATCACTTTAATACAAAGAGCAGTTAAATTACATTGAAACAAATTGCATTGTGTGTGGGCCATTTGAACGCGATTAGAATCACAAATTAAAAATAGTTGTTAGTCTTACACATTTAAATTAATTACATTTTTAACGGGCAAAACGCGGTTATTGCATTTGAAAGTTTTTTTATGCACATATTTCATATTTACATTGCAGAAGTTTCACAATCAATTGATATAATGCTGATTCAAGTCGAAATTTTATGCGAAAGCAAAACAAACATAAACGCAACAATGACTATACTTTCAAATCAACCCCATTGGGCCATATTTCTCATAAAAACATTTTATGCAAACGAAGCGGACGAAGAAGCGTAGGTAATCATAGTAGATTTAAAAAATATAAATCGCTCTCCTTTTCATTTTTGTAATTAACTTTTTCAGACAATTTAATTTCAACAGTTTTAATACGCATTAAATTCGCTCACAGTCTTACCATAAACTAAAGTCGAACACTTACAACAGTAGACGCAGCTGGTCGTCGTTAAACCATGGCTTTATGCTACCAGCATTTCTATTAGAGACATAATTATTATGTTAGCTTGGAATTTGTGCTTCTGAAACTGCTACAGTTACGACAGGTAAGCTGAATGTAAGAAATATTAGCGATTCGAACGGTACCCGTATTCGTTCATGGCTTAGCGATACGTGCTAATAAAATTGAACAGAAGGCTATGTAGTTCACATATTAATAACAAGCAGCTATTTACTTTAATCTTGCTTGGTTTTAGACTCGATCCTTTCATCCTTTATGGATTACTAGCTATGGTAACTCCTTATGAACTGGTTATTGCAAAGACTTATAATGTTAGTTACAAAAAGAATATTGATATAAAAATTGATCTTGCGAAATAACATTTATCGCTCTATGCAGATAAAGTCGCAGTAGGTTCTATCTCTACAAATGTAAGAGGAAAACCGTCTAATACTTTATTAGTCTTGATGTTAATGTTAGAAGAGTCGGAAAGAATAATATTACCGTAACAGGAGGCTTGATTGATTGTAATCCCTTACATCAATGGCCCCTAATTTGAAATCTTACGCTTTTGTGCGAATAAGTTGCTTCGTTAATTCTCGATCCTCTTGGGCTTATGCATCTTAAGTTGTGATTCTTGGGGAAATGTTTAATGTAAATTATGTGTTTCTTATTGACTGCCTCCTTGGTTTAGTGGTAAGCACGTAAGCGTTACAACTGAGAGATCCAGGGTTCGATTCCCGGTGGAGATAAATAAAAACCTGGTCTGGCTGATCACCTACTTGCCCCTAAAGAAAAAATCGATCAGTGAAACAGATGTGAAATGCATTTGCCCCATACCGCACTAGGGGACACGGGACTTCACTTTTTATATGTTTTTTATCTATTTATAATAAAACTTCGCACCGGAGCAGAATTATCGTAGTCGCATGCATCTATGGCAACTAAAAAAGCAGTTTAGAATTTGACCTGGTTATTGTAGAGACAATAATAATAAATATTTATCTATTGTTATTGTTTGTTAGAACAACAAAATACATAGAAGTCGTGTTGTATTTTGTACGGACTCTTTTAGATTTTGTGTAATTATTTTGATTGACTTAAGTTTTTCGTAGATTTAGTTTTTAGGCATGGTATTTTTATTGCTGTAAAAATAGAAAATGACGATAAATAAATAAAGTAAGATAATATTTTAAAAAAGGTAAATTCGAAGAAATATGTTTAATTTCGTTTGTTTCCGATTTATCACAGAGAAAATTATTTTGATTAATACAATAACTTTCGAAACTTTTACACACAGCAATTGGTCTCATATGAGACATATTGAGATATGTATAATATTTATAGTATTGATAAAAAGCGAAAATATTTCTTTCATTTGTAATTATTGTTCACGAAAATTATTAATTTTACTGATATTCTTTTTGAATAATTTTTAGTAATTTAGAAATTAATTAAAGTTTTCCCTGCACGTTTAATGTATTCTACGTAAACTTAATATCAAACATACATCGCACGGAGGCTTGAAAATTCACAGTCCAGGAAATCTGAGCAGAAGCACGTAAATTAAGTTGAAAACGGGCTCAGTGGTGGTGAGGAAGGTGGGAAAGCTCAATTATATGCTGGGGGCCGGATGTGAAAAATTAATGTGTTCCGTACTCACAGCTCGTACAATTAGCAGTAAAACCAATTAACGAGGGTAGTCATTCCCGAGCATGTTTTTTTAATATTAAATATTTACCGATAAACGAGTAGAGGTCAAGGATAGATGGTTGTTTTTTACATTTTAAGGATTCTAGTATTCAATAATTTTTATTATTTAGGCGTGTAAAAATTACAAAAAACAAAAAAAGTTTAGGTTTGCTGGGCTTTATCCGCATTTAGCCTCTAGATTGGGCCACTGTGTGTGTTATATTCATTTTTCGTGCTTACTCCATCCGTCCCAGGTTATCCTAAAAGGCTAGGCAGCCTCGTTGCTGCAGGCTTCAGGAACCGATGATGAGGATTGGAAAAAGCTCGCTCATGTTCTTCTTCTGCCTCCGTGCATCTTCTCCACAGAGGGCTGTCTGTGACACATAACCTAAATGTTTGTTTAGGGGGCATTGTCCAGTCATAGTACCTATGATTTTGCGGATTTTGTCCCGTTTTAGTCTGATGGGGTTGCAAGAAAGCTTATTCGATGTCTCCGGAACTGCATTTTTTGTTTGTCTGCATCCCTCACTACTTCTCCATTCTGTTAAATGAGTTTTTTGAGATTTTTCGAGCAGCCATGTTTTTATTTATGCATAGGGTATGGGCATCAATGATTCCGGTCCATAAATTGTAGCTCTCGATCCCCTTTTCGCCAATTCATCTGCTGCGTCGTTACCCATTGAGTTACTGTGTCCTTTTATCCATTGCAACATTACCCGGTTTATATGTGCAATGTGTTGTCGTGGTAAAACAGGTTTCAAACAGCAGAAAATGAACTCCCTGCATGATTTAAACACTGGTTATTTAATTGAAAAAAACAATGTTTATGTTGCAAATCATACTCATCACAGATACAAAGTTGGGTAATTACAATAGCACCATCTATTGTAATTATCTAACTTTGAAAAACGACTTCTTTTATCTCTCAAATACTCATTTAGAAACTTGAATCACTGTTTATTTGCTTCAGACTGTCGAAATAATATGCCACAGAGGCTGGTAACAGAGACCGATTGCCGGCTACCGGGGGTTTTACTGCCAATTATATCATAACAAGTATTACATGCCCAATTATTATTACGGTTTATGATTTTGTTTTGAACTAGACCTCTGTTTTTCTACACGACCGGCTAATGGGGAGAATATAATCTGAATTTATGGTTCAATGAAGTTTCTTTATTCATATCTTTTAAGATAAATACCGAAATGAATTTCCGAAAGAAGAAATAATAATTCAGTAGGCCGATATTTTTATAACTTTTATTTCTCGCTTTTGAGTTTTAAGGAAAACATTTCTTACACCAATATACAGATATTGAAAGTAACACAAAGAGCAGGTATATAAATTTTCAATTCCTGAAGAACACATCTCATTATTTTGCAATATATCATACAATCGTTTGATATAAAAATTAAAATAAATACACAATTGGCCTCACAATCGTGTAAAAAATAATTCCTTTTTTCATTCCGAATTTATTCCTTTCTCGGTTGAAAAAGATGCATATACTTACATAACTTTACTTTCTGCATGCGCCATACAACCCATAGATACATTTTTAATGTATCCCTCTAAATATTAACGATTAATACAAATTCCATACTGTATCCGAAGCTAAATTGTTAATGTTGCGCCATTTGCATACTTAAAAGATTATTCGGTTTGGAAGGCATACCAAAAAAACAATTTGACTATAATTAAATATGTTTGATCAATGAAATAAACACAAAAATGTCCTAACACATGCGAATTGAAGGCCCTATATTCTTATTATTAATATCCAGATAAGTTTCTTCTAAAGCAAAAAAAAATGTTTAGGCATTTGTATGTGAGTCGCATCTTGTAGATATACGTTATAAATAAAACTTCAATAAATTACAATAAAACATATTCGTGTTAAACTAAAACTAAGTTTTATACAAAGAAGTTTTTATAGACAAACTATTTAGGTTATCTTAAACGGAGCAGTTAAACATATTCGTATATAAGTAAGCTCATGAGTTTGTGGAAGCATGGAGCACACAATGGTTCAAAGTTAGTGTAATGAATACGTGACTTATCTGCCAGTCGCAGGCTGAAGAGGTATCATTCACACTCAACAGCTTGCCCCCTTTCAGTCGAACTTACCCTGCTGACACGAATCGTTAATTGTCATATAATTACTAAATTATATTAGTCACATAATTGTCTTCAATAGTAAAGTAGTTTTCGTTAGCGTCTTCATAAATAGAGATTTCTATGAAAATATTCGATAGTTTTTACCAATCTTATTATGTACGCGATATAAGAAATAAGAATGCATCTCAGTCTGAAGCAAACCCGGAAACTGCGTGAACCATCCGAAAAGTTGTTGCTTTTTTAGTGCAAACTTAAAAGATGCTAGCTGATCGCGCCAGCTATATTTCAATTTATCGTCGAAAGGAGGTGGATCTATACAGGATATTTAAAGTAATCTTTATTTTCATGTAGCAAAGATGAAATGTAAGGATTATTTAAATAAATAAACTGCAAAAGACACCTATTCAAAACACTCATTTGGCTAATGATGAAATAAAAATTACGAATGGTATTTCAAGAAGTCTTAGCTTAAAGTAAGTAACAGTTGAGCATTAAGTAAAAGCTCCGACGAGCTGTCTCGTGGGAATCGTTTTCTAAAAAAAAAACTGGCTCTCAATTAACGTCTTTAGCGGAGAGTCTTACGATTTAGCGTCTCTTTAATATACTTTTAATATGCTTTTTAGATATATTAACATTTAGTTTAATCTGTAACTCTGTTTAAACTTGGAATGAAAAAGTTATTGAAACAGAGAGGTTAGTATACTTTATTACTTGAACCTGAGGAGTTTTCTGTCTGGTCTTTTAAGAGTATTTAATGCATTTAAGAAAATTATATATTAGTGACCGCAATGCCATCTAGTTAACAATTAACTGTAGTCATCGGAGTTATAAACCCATTTTTCTAAAGATATTCAAATAAGACACCATTTACATTTGTCTTTCAATTTAAATCAACCACTAGTAGAGTTATTAATTCAAAAAGTATTTTATTTCTTTTTTTTTCTCTCTTATTCTTTTATATAACTCGCGCGTAAAATGTGTTTAGTCAGAAATACTGTCCTGTTCCTAGAAAAATGTTTTAATATGTAAAAAAGTAAATTCAAAATTTTCCAAACATGATAAGTATCTTACTTTTAAATTATGATAAAAATAGCCAATTTTTTGAATATTCTATTTATATATATGACACTTTATATCATAATACGTTTCGAAACTTTAGCCTAACTAAAATTAATAAAAAAATGTTACAAAAGGCTATCACTTTTACATTTATAGTAAAGTTGATTCCCATTAGAAAAGCCATAAGAAAAGTCCAGAAAATATCTTCCTATGCATAGCGAGAACCAATTGCGTACTGAATCAAATATCGTCCACTTTGCTTTACTCGAGTTGTTATAACGGCATGTCTTTGTGAGACTCGTCTCAAGTGGATTCCCTATAGAAAATATAACGGCTAAAGACAAGGAAAAGTTGTTCTTCCATTTCTTAGTGCTGTTTGTGTTACTGTTACTTGGAATTCTTTGAAGGCTAAAGTATCGCTCTGGGTTATTGCATTACCTTTATGACAAGCTATTTTTTCACTAAAACTCACTAAAGCCACGGTTAGTCGATTTACTTGTAATACAAGCAAGTGGTGTTTCGAATTTCGGGGAAACAAATAAATATTTCAGTTAGGTTGGCCTAGAAGGCTGATCACCTAATTGCCTGTAAAAGAAATGATCAGTGAAACAAACGCAAAATGTGCAGCACCGCATCCTCTTTTGAGGTTACGCGATTTCACAAACAAGTCTAATAAAGCCGCAATATATTTCTTACAATGCCGTCAATTTATTACTTGGTCAATTTAGCGTAGTTGTTTTGCTTATTAATTATTTATATCTACAAAGATTGACTAAATTATATTCGATTCATTTACTAAGTTTAAGTAATATAATATGCTAAGTATTTAGCCTAAATACCTATTATACGATAAATATGACATGATAAAATATGATAATACTGTTTTCGCATGGAGATGAGAATTCGTTTCAGTTATCTGAAAATAACGTAATGTGAATTGGTAAGATGACTTGACACTTACATGCAAGTGTATCGATTCAAAATATGAGTCTTGCCGTTAAATTAATAAGTTTCAATTACATTTGTGTCGTATACTTTTGAAAACTATTTATATTTACATGGTTTTCTTTATTTTGCCTGTAAATTCTCGTAGCCTTAGGCATTTCTTGAATATTTAAGATCTATACCGCACTTAAGTCAAAACGTGGCAAAAGGCGCAGGTGGAAAATTCTTAGAGAAACATGCTTCTGGCTGTTTTGAATCAATTTACTTATGTATTTCCATAATGGCTTTTAGAGCAGAAACAAAACTACAGAAAATTATTAAAGATCACATAAGCAAACCAAAATTTTGCTTGAAATAGCACATCCTTCTTCTTCTATATGTAAATATAATAATATGTTATATTTACCATACAATGTACAAATACATAATTTTGAAATATCTCAAAGTTTTTAGCGAAACGATATATTTGCTAAAAACTTAGTCGTTAAATCAAAACTAAAAAATCATTAAAATTAAATATTACGTATAAATTATAATAATTTAAAGTCATTAAACTCATTGCCTAGTTTTTACGCGAATAGGTAATAACGCGTCCTTTAATAAATTGCTGATGATATCATTTTCAAGGATTTCATGTACATAGTTAAATACATACAGAGTATGTGTAATATAACGTAAAGTTTAGATTCAAAGTAAAGCATATTTTGAACTTAAAACTATGGAATGATTTAAATAAACGTACCATAATATAACACGGCGTCGGAAATATCTTTAGTAATAATTTTTTTGTATCCTCTAATATCTTAACTAAGCATAATATTAAAAATAAATATATGACTGTATATTGAGAGCAGTATAGAGTACCTGAGGTATTAAAATTAACTTAACTGTTAAATCTCGCTACGTAAAGGCGATGTTTAAATCTGAACTGTGCTCTTTGTATTTGTCTCACGTGCTACATCTAACCGGCTCGGTGTTAGCCAACAAATTGATATTTTTCAGATACTCGTCCCGTACACAAACTCGTTCATGCTGAAATATACTTAAGGTTATCTCCACTACGTATTTGAGTTAGCTCAACTATATTGTTTAAAGATTTCGACTCCGGAATTTTAATATTTATTCTGAAACATCGCACAAGTATGAACATAACGTTCATATTATATTTATTTTTAATGCTACCGCGTCTACGAAGATAACAGATGTCTATTGCTCATGCCCTATGTCATTTTCAAAGATGCCTCGAACATTAATAAAATATCTCAATTTTGTTCGGTGTTTTATTTTTGGACATTTCAATTCATTTCTGCAGTAAAATGTGTGATTTTGGACGCATGGTCGTTAATCTATGATACAGTTAAACAAAATAAATAATGTAGCATGAGTTTATAGGAAGAATATAAGCAAATTTTCTTAGATTTTAAGTCCTAAGTCCTCGTAATAGAAAATCAGACGACTGTAACTGAAGTTTGGTGTCTATTATATTGTTAAAGCAGTAAATAATTCTTGTAACAAATGCAATATCCTCAAGCTTTTTAAAATATGCAACGTTGAAATTGTCGCCATTGTATCAAATTAATTATTGGACGTGTACTGCATTTTAATTATCAATATTGCCTTTAAATTATCAATATTGCCTTTAAATTTCATGTTAAAAAGATGTGCTGCCACGTGGAATATTTCCACATGAATTACTTATCGGTTCAGGCAATTTATTGAAATTCTCTTAACTTTACCGGTGACAAGTCGAACAGAAATTGGTACAAAGAGACGAACCGCAAGATACCGACGAATTGATTGCCAATAAACGGTAATTGGAGCAATCAATCTCAAACTATCATTTAGATTTACTAGTGCTTTGTATTGGAATAATGCTTAATCTATGAAAATGAGGTCACTAGTAGTTTCGATAGGAAGACTAGGTATCTAATCCCTAGAATGAATTAAATTTTTTAAAATTATAATTCAGTTCAATTTCATTTATAAGTTTGGTATAATAAAAATAGTTTCGCGTAGTATTTTATAAACCTCAATATGAGTAGTCATAGACAGCTATTTACTCGTAAAAGTATGATAATGACAAGCTACATATAAATAAACTATATTTGTATGAAATGCGTACCGATTCGGAATATTACAGTGCGACAAAACTATCACGTAGCAGACTTTTGATAAAGTTAAAAAGAGTAAGTAGACGCTTTCAAACTTCTGATATCATTACTTCCTACCAGAGCGCTATGTAGGTTCATGTTTCTATAAACTTTATAATAGCATTTTGGTGACGGTTTCAGTTCTACTCTTCTCTTATTATTACATTTAAACTCACTATGGGTTACTAATTTTATTTTCATAAGTTTCAAACTATTAAACGATATTTTCAAAAATGGATAAAACGCCTAACAATTGAGTATATGTGTATGTATGCATATGAGTAATGTATATTGAGTACATAAGTGATTATTATATTCATATACTATAAACTAAATGAAATAAAACTAGTGCATTATACTAGCAACTTCTAATTAATATTTTATTTAAATTAATTCTATTTTATCGTATCTATCAATAGAAACTATATCTTTATGTGTATATTCAAAATAACTTACTAGATAATGTATATATAAAATGAAACTTGAATACTGAAATACATTAATGATTGCACCTCCACTCCGGTAATGGACGGCAGCTGACTGAGTGATAGAAATAATTACGAGTTTAATTTGATTTCAAAGACTGATGTATATGATTAAAATAGGATTACATTCGACGGCCGAGTGTTCTGCAGTTATAGTTATTGGATGAATTTTGAGCCAGATAAACCTGCAATCTAAATTCATGGGACGGCACATCGGATCTGACCATCTGAGTTAGCTATAGTTATAAGCTTGTTGAAGATATTTTGAGAACCATACAAATTTTATGTATTAAACAGAACAATTATTTCATATTTGATAATTTTAGTAAGATCAATTAAATCAAAATCGGGTATTTGCTAGATATTCAGGACTTGTAGGTATATACGTAAAGTAAAATATATGTGTGGGTGAAGTTGGAGTCGTTTTGTAAATTATATCTAAGATACATCTCGATCACATAAGCTTTCATAAAGAAAAAACATCAAAATCGGTTCATTAGTTTAGGAGCAACGATTCCACTGCAAAATCACAGACCCACGTGGACACTTAGGCACGTCAAAGTCCTTTTTTTTGTCGAAGGTTAAAACGCAAACTTATATGGACTCTATAAAATTGTCAACATCAACAAAAATAATCTTAAACTATTGGAAGATTAATATCGAACTCTTGAAAGAAACACCGGTTCTTATTTTACCTATCCACGCCATCTAAACCCACAAAGAGCTATTCGTATTTATCTAGGCTAGAGTAATTAGTGACGGATGAATAGGAATTTAAAATTTTCTCCATATATGATAGATGGACACTCGTCAGACTCGTGATCGAAACGGATCCAATTTAAAATGTTCACTGAGGTATAAATTAAATTATAGCTTCATGTGGTTTTAGTTTCCAGCCCATACGTAGAATGAAGCAGACATTTTAAATATTTTATGGGAGTATTGGTATATCTAAATACGCCTAGTTATTGTATAATTTATGTGTTCGTTGTTAGAATACTAAACTATGTTATAGGAGGTGTTATAATGGAATTGCAAATGCAACTTGTATGTGCTTTGTAGTAAATTAATATAATTCAATTGAGTTCAGTGTGTTATAATTTCGGTTACATTTATGAAAATAACAATTTCTGTCGTCAATAGCAATCAAGCCGACAGCCTCAAGTATACTTCTCGATTCTACGATCAATGACTTTGTTGATATTGTATTGCTAATATTTCTTGCTAAGAAATTCACTAACCATATTAATTTTGTTGGACAATTATGTTTATTTATTGTTTGTAAACATTATTCAAGTATACAGTGAAGCTGTGTAGATAACAAAAGAATATTTAATTAATAATGTTAGGTGAAATTAATTAATTTTTAAACATTCCCCAAACGTTATACGAAATATGAATGATACAAAAATGTATTATATTAAAGTTTTAATTAAGTTGGTTGTGAGCTAACAGGTTTTGTTAAATCGTGTCGGTTACGGTAAACAATGAGGTGGGGAGCATATTTTCAGTTCGGCCAGAAACATTAAGGAAATGCGATTACCGGGAAAGCGGAAGTTAGTTTAACTTCAGCTCGAAACATCCGGTACGTGAACCGTGCTAGCCAATACACAGACCATTTAAATATTGTATTCGCAGACACTTTAGACGACTATAAATTGATTGATATTTTACTTAGGACTTAGGGAAATAAATAATAACGTTTTCCAGTGTGATTGAAAAAAATAATTTTTAATAGATTTAAGGATTATTTAATTTTCAAAAATTAGATTATCAATTAATTTATATAAACAATTACTTTTTCTGTGTCGTCGGAAAGTTTAAATCTGTTTTAAATATATATATATTTAAGAATCATAATATTAGTAAGTTAAAGCAGGAACTTTACAATATTTTCAAATTTTAAATTAATAGAGTTTTAATATTTTTTTATAATTAATAATTATAAAAAAAATTATAAAAAATATAATTAATTAATATTTAATTAATACATCTTTTTCGGCATTATAGCTATAATGTATGCAGCTCAATATTGTGCATTACTCGTAGTTGTAAACTGAATAATTACTACAATACCATTAATAATGTTTCTAAGCAAGATGGGTGCACAGTAAACAATGTTGTGAATTAAGTGGAGCAAGTAATTCCAGCTACAAGGATGCAGTCAAGCCTGATGTTAAAGGAATATTGTACCGAAGTGCCTTGTTAAGGAATGATCGAGCTTTGCAACGATTTACAGTACCATATTCTAATTGTTTAATTATAGCTATGTTGACAGAAATCTGAGTAATTGACAATTATTATCTATTCTATTCAAGAATTAATAGTTTTTCGTAATTTAAAATATGCCGTAATTAATTTTGAAATGCTGCCAGCATCAGTTACCATGCCACATGGAATAAATTTTTAAAAATATTTTTAATTTTTAAACATGATTTTGTTATATTTTAGAGTATTTTGTATTTCACATTTTTATGAAATATATTCTTAGTTAATTTAATGTTAAATTAGTTATTTTATGTCATAATTGTAAATAATGAAATATTTGGATATATTTTCAAATATTTTAAATTGAGTTAATTACATCGACAGATTATCTTAATTCAAAAACATAATGTTTTCAAACTTATAAATTAAGATGCTTAAAAAATTGTCTTCAATAACGTCCCGATATGTTATATCGTGTCAGCTTTAAAAAAAACACATTAAAATCGGTACAATAGTTTAACACCTATGATGCCACACACAAATACGTAAAACTTATAACATTCCTAGTTTTGCGTCGGTGTTAAAAATTATTGGTACAATGCAAAAGCAATATTACTAATCTAATAAACATGCAATTGCATAGAATATGTAAACTCAAATTAAGTTAATTATTACTTATTAAGCATTGTTAAAGCATAATTTAATACCAAAGTGATATCAAAATATAGTCTATGAATTTCAACCTAAACTTGTCAATAAAAAGTGATATCAATATCTGTTAATTCAAGTATCATGTGAAATCATTGAATGCGTCAGAATGCCTGAGGTTTTGTGATCGATTTGCATCGGTTCAAATTGCGAGGTGTCATGCAAAGTCACGCGTTTCTCTAGCATTAACATTCTAGCTATAAACGCTGTTGTTTCAACGAACAATTAGAGATAATGCTTTCTCAAATGACGCGTACATATAGTTCAAAATATTTCTAAAAGCTTATTGTTATTCATTTTTTTTATTGATAATTCAAGCTCTACCGATTTATTCATTTAGCCCCTCCGATACTCTTACGCTCGAATCTTAGCGTAAAAAAAAACCGACTTCAAAAAGTCGTAAATAGAGTTGATAAATATAATTAATGTAAAATTCAACAAGGGCATAAAACTCTCACGTTGCTCTTTGAAAAGCCAAGCCATTCAATTTATTTTTAATTAAAGTTCTGGAATATTCTATGTATTCACGTCGAATTGATAACCTCTTCTTTGGTGATTTTAATAAATAAAAAATAAAATAAAATATACTTGGAAGGCTATTTTTCTAGATAATTATTAATGAAGAAATGTTTTCATCCATAACTACAGGTGATAGCTTTAACTTTTATACCCGTAATATTTAAGTAAAGCTAGTAACCTTCTGAACTGCAGTCATGCTCTAAATCCCTAAATAAATAGCAAAAGCTTTGTCCGCATTTACGAGTATGTTTAGTTGTGTTTGAGTAAGAAATATTGCTCTAGTGAGATTAAGTGAAATAGATACGATTCCCAAAAGGGTATTGGGGCTATAAGTTTGGCTCACCTTCTCAAATATAGTTCGGACATTATGATTTAGCTAATCCTTGGGTTGAACGTTTACTTTACCAGAATCAATTATTTAAATGTAATCTGGATGTGGAAACGAAATGAATCATTATGAGTTTGATGTTTCAAAACGATCAAAAGGAGTTCTTATAATGGATAATAGATGGACTCTAAATAATCTTGTAAACAAGCAAACAAACTCAAAAAGCAAGCTTTTAATATATTAAGTTAGGATATATTCTTAAAGTCGCTCCATTGTTAAACTCGAAAAGTATGAGTGAAATAAATTTTAATAATATTGTATCTGTATAAAGCAGCCGCATGCATTCTCTCCAAAGAAGAAAAATTTCCGAGTGCACAATACAAGATCGTAACGTTGCATAATATGGCGCGTGTTCAGCCAAAGTATTCGTTATGGTATTTGCTACACCTAGCCAACGAGGGCATATGCTTCTCGATATGACGCCGAATGTCAGGTGTTCATCTGCCATTATTTATACAGCAATGTCACCTATTGTTTTTATGTTTAAGCTTCAAATTTAAATGTACATAATTGTTGGATATAAGTCTTTTCGGAACGGTGAGAAAAGAGCCCTCCCTCTCCGTGCGCGCGGTGCCAGCAGTGAAGAGCACTTGAGACTCTGGCGAGAACATCCGAGCGGCGATATTCGCTGGTCCGGGCTCTCGCTCGCTGCATCCTTTTTGCTCGTGAGAGCGCGCAGCGTTAGGCGGGCGGGAGGTTTAGCGTCACTCACGTCGACTCGGTCTCCTCGGTCGTGTGTCTGAACCTCTCCTCTCCGTGACGTGTCCAAGCCTCACCGGTACTAACTTGAGCTTAGAGCGTCCCTGGCGCCTCATCTCTAATTCCTTAGCAATTTATTTTGAATTGTCCTAAAACAACCAAATTATTAAAAATTAGAAGTTTATTTTGTTTTGATGGTCGCTGTCACCAACTACTTGTAAATAAAAGTTTTATGTGTATAAAGTAGAATAGTAGATTTAAGACTATACTGGACTTTGTGAATACGCTGACTACATATTGTGGGTGTATTAAATTTCGGATTGTAGCTGAGGAGAGTGTAGTACGCGAAGCGGCAATTCTAGCCGGCCGGTCTCATTTACATCTGTCAAGTAGGTGAGTATTCACTCTGTCTGCTTTTAATATCCGCTTTTCAAGTAGCTCTTTTTACTAGATGTCTATAATTTTATGTCAAAGAAAGGCATACTTTTATTTGCATATTTACAGCACTTCTGAGTTTCTCCGTTTTTATATTATACGTTACTAAGTTTTGCAACGCTTTAATAAATTCATAGTGTTGGTTGTTGAAATGAGAAATTTTAATTAGTGACCGACACTCGAGGGAACGAATAAACAAGTTTATCTAGTGCAACAACTTTCAACGGGGTTTAAAAAATATATTTTAATTAATGCCAGGCTCAATTATATATATTTGTTTGTTGTTATTGTACAAGTTTTACAGAAACAGACGATATAAAAGAAGAAACAGTGCTTAAAACACAATGTTCGTTATTGTATTCATTTTTCATTCATCAAGATTAATAAATAAATTAGTTTCTAAATATACAAAAGTAAAAATTGTCGTGCCTGGACCTGTGGTAAATTATTTTTTTGCGAAGTTACCTTACCTTTGTGAAGTTTTTCTAAACAAATTAATTAAATTTAATTAAAACTATAAAAGTTTTCAATAGATTTCTATTGATATATCGAAAGATTCTAGTTCCAGTAGGAACATCGATATCCTGACTCATTGTACTACCTTGCTTGTTTGTTGACATAGCTTTATCTACGACTTGGTAATAGACTACCAGTTTGATCTAGTTTTTGTAGAAAGTGATTCTACCAATAATACAATTTTGGGTGTATCAGTAGAAAATAGGCAATAGAAATATTAAATAAGAAACTATTACACCAGACAGACAGACGGCTGCACCAATTTGAATTAACTAATAATAGTTTGTACGTCTCATAAATAAACAAAAGTTAAAATATCAATAAAAATATCTAAGAATCAAATATTTATGAACAAAATATATGACAGTTTTAATATAATAATCTGGTTTTATTAAAGCGATACAAAGTTTGCGAGGTCCACCAATATTTATACACATATTTCTCATCAAAGAAATCGAAAAATTTCTTTAGTTTGTTATTAATGAGTTTTATGTTTCTGTTACATTAAAAAAATGCTAGTTAATTGCGGTCATTATATGTATATGGATTAACAATTAACATAAACACTAGATTTGTCGAATAGAACAAAGCTATGCAAGTTCTGGATAATGAAACCACAGAAATTGTGTTTCCAACAAACCTAATTTTCCTCAGTTGAATAAGTACATCTTATAATCAATTTTCGGAAAATTGAACTTTGTCCATTACAAATTTTAAATGAAGTAATTTTGCTCTCTAAGGTTTTCAAATTAGGAAACCGCTTATTGAAAAGCAATTTCTAATTGTGAATATCAAAGATTACAATGTGCTTGTATTTTCTTTTTGAATTCATAAAATTAATTGAATTTGCCGTAATGAAAACGTTATTTATTTATTATTTAATCCCGCAACATTGTGCTCTTTAACATTCATATTTGATCTTATTTTTTGATTTCCCACGAAGTGCCTACTATTATTATTTTGTAGTTTTAAAAAGTAAATTTATAATGAATTTAAAGTTTCTTCTAGTCGAAACTACGCCAAAAGCTTATTATTTTTTTAAATTCAGCTAGACATTTTAAATGGGTTATTTAGTAGGTAAATATTGATCACTCTTGTATTCCTACGGTATCATCTCTATCCTCTGTAATATAACGGTAGATCTGTGTAAGAAAGAATGTATTATATAAAAATAAATATTCCTAGTTATATGCTTGATATTATTATAAAAATTATCTTTCTTCTTCTTTATAGTTTTCATATAATCGTTGTGCATGTTTATCTTCGTGTATTTTATTTGTTGTCTTTATCATGTACAGAAACAACATAATCTTTATTTTCATTTTACTTATAAAATGTTTACATAATTTGGTCCGAGATATTTAAATCCTTTTTTTTAATAATCTCAACCATTTATTTAATAAACGCGAAAGGTGTCATATTTCACGACTTCAACTTAAAAGGGACATAATATATTCCGAGCGGTGCCCAAATAACTGCCCACCTAACGCTCACACATCATGGAGTTATCAACTTTTGAAAACAGAACAAATGCGTCTAAACTTTGTCCTTTAGGGCCTTCATGAGTTAAATTATATACGCCCAGGGGTCGCAAAAATTGAGACGTATTCTTCTATAGGGACTTGCGGAGATATTGTCGACCTAGATGTCCCCGCAGCAAATATTGCCATACCATTCATTTCTCATATACCATTGTGGATTTGTATTTTATTGAATCGGTTTTGAGATCAATATTTGTACTTCGCTAACGTATATTGTATGAATAATGACCACGCAGAAATGATGATGATAATATTGTTTGTAACTGTAGAAATACTAGGTCCAAGGTATGTTTAAAATGGTTAAACAGAATTTAAGGTTGTGTAGAAAAATGGTGTTCGTTTTACAAGGCACTAAATTAATTAATTAAATTTCAAAATCTTCTATCACTTGTGCAGTCTTAACTTTTTTGTCTATGTACTTCTATTTATTTAACTTTCTCAATAATTCATATTATTTTTATTTATATTCGAGCTAATCTTTATAACAAGGGGTAATCAGTCTTGATAGCATACCATTCTATAATTAATTCGTTGATATAAATGTTGGAACGTCCTAACTTGTAACTGGCTCTAGTCTCGAACTTGTATGGCATGTATATGTAGAGAAAACTACTTAGAATTGAAAGCGACGCCTTTTCTAATATCAACAAAAAATTTGATTGTATACTTTATATGTAAAACAGAATATTAGAAAAACTAAATTCTTTGTTAAAATTTCTGTGAACATTTTGAGTATAGAGACTGTTGATATAAAAGGGTTGTTTATTTTTAAATATGCCGAAATTAAATGTTTCATAATATATATTTAAAGATAAGTAAGCATTGTATTAAACTACAAAGGTTCTTCTTTCTTTCTGAGACAACATAAATTCACGAGAGTAGGCTGTTGAATCAAAGTTCATAAAATACTTATAAGTATTTCAAATATAATGCCTACTTAATTAGGCCAACGTGTTTTCGGAAAATACTTTTTCTTCATAAACTGAGTTTTCATCACATTTAAGTTAGAAGTGAGTTGTAAAAGCAATTTTACTGCTTTCACATCATAAAGTTTTGAATGCGATGAATTTTATATTGATCAGTTGGTCGCTTTAGATTCTCAAGAAAGAGCGAGGGTCGAGTGCTCTGTATTGGGTCAAGGAAGAAATTTGAAGAACCTCATAATTATTATGTGGATTTGATGTAGCTCGCACTTTCGTTTGATCTTTGTAAAACCGGGAATTTTAAGGACATATTCGCGTCAAGCACATCATACTTAGGTATATATTCCTGTAACGGTCCCTATTTATTTCCCTATAGGTTTAACAGGAATTATCAGATAAAAAGTAGTTTGAAATGTAACGGTAAGGGCAGGATACTCACGTATGACAGTGTCAACAACCTGAAGCCTAGAATTGGACAGGTTCTCAGACACATCTGAGCTAGCGGTATCTTCGTGTTAACTGCTAATAGATTCGATTAACAGAACACACAACGTCGAAACATAAGCGACATACATAGTTGCAATGTAAGTTTGACAAAGTAATTTTTACTGTACAACGTTAAATTTTAAGATCGCGTTTCGTTGATGAAAGTTGTAATTTAATTCAAAACTGTATATAATACATATATTATATAACGTGATTCTTTTATTAGCAATAAAAAATATTCAAAGCGAGTATTCAAGAAACTCCAAGCTTCTTGGAGGCTAATTTAGCCTTTTCCTTCAGATGACCGCGAAACTGAACGTTGTTCGTTATGTTAACGCCAAGTATTCCAATACTAGCTGAGGCAGTAAGCGGAGTGACTTGGAACAGAGAAGATACGACAAAGGGTATCTTTTTTGCGGTAATCGCGCAAACTTGTGTCTTCTTGGGGTTAAATTGGTCTAGGTTTAGTAGAGACTCGATTTCAGACACAAACCTTTGACTTCACCTTATAATAAAATAAACCATATCTGAATCACTTACGCGCAGGACTGTTATTTTCTCAAGGGTGTATTTTTTTTAAATAAATACATTTAGAATTTGGAATGCCAATAAAGGACGTATTAAAGATATTTTTCACAAAAAAGGGGATTGAAAAAAACAATTTTTCCGCATGGACAAGGCGAATATTGAATTTTCACTCGCTTGATGTGTCGACTGCATGCTAAATAACTTAGCAGGCTTCGGACGAATATAGTGTATTGATTTGAGGTATTTTCACAGTTTGCTGCTAGACTGATTATTGGGTATTTGGGTCACTTAGCAGTATTTCAGACTGAGTTGGATTTAGCCAATGAACACGAGATTTAATTCTTGCTTTTTGAAATATAAATAGAAGTTCAATTGAAGACTTCTTAGTATTGCTATGCTGACATTTCATTTGAATAAATGATGTATTATTTTAGGACATGTACTTAAAGTGAATTCTAGTAACCTCTAGTGAGGCATAGGGCAGACACATTTCTGTATCTGTTTTACTGATCATTTCCTTTACTGGCAAGAAGATGATCAGCCTTCTGTGCCTACCCAACCGAAACATTAATTTGTTTCCCCGGGATTCGAACCCAGGATCTCCGGCGCAGCACGCACACACGTAAACCACTTAGCTACGGAGGTAATTTGAATAATATGAATAAATTGAAATATGAACAAAATATGATGTAACACCATCGGTCCAAAAAATAAGGACATTCTTGCTATTAAAGAATTGTTTTATTGATTAATGACGAACAAATGGAGAGCCTGTCCATGGGGCATCCTAAAGGAACTAGGAAATAGTACTTTAAGAAATTTTAAGCTGTTAAGTGCTATTAATTGTTTCGATAACTTCAATCATGTAATTTTTGTTGCTATCAGGTACGTTATAAAATATTGTATAGAAGGCGATGGAGTGATAGAGTTATATTATAAGAATTGTAGTGCTTTGGGAAAAAAACATGGATTAAATATTACAATACTATTTTGTTATATTACAGAACATAGCGTATTTTATTGAATAAGAATGAAACTGCACGTAACAGCAGGGTATGAAAAAGTGTTTATATGTTTTTATTGGCAAATGCTTTTCCAAAGTCTATTAGCCAATACCGATTTTTGCTAGTCGTCAAAGGGCCGGATATTTTCGTCAGTTGTCAATCGAGCACGCGTGACTGGCCTCTTTCAGGTTCCATTCGCGCTTCACTGCCTATTCGTACCGGGATCAAATCTTCTCACAAAAGTTGGATAGGATAATAGAAATGCAATTTTCATAAAGCCAGGAACGTGATCTTGAAAATCGGTAACACAATATAAACTAGGCTTGGAAAGAATAATGTATCTATATTTATTCGTAGCTGGTAATTTCGTTTCTAAATTTCGAAAGTGACGTAAACGTAAAATACAAACATCTCATAGTTATTTTCCGATTGTTACAAGCAAACAAAAAAACATTTTAAGCGTTACATTTAAATGAGAGATTAATAGATATCACAATGATCCGTCGTTGCCGTTTGGGACTTCGGCCAAGACATAGTCACTACCGCGTTGTTTTATCAGTCGCGGTCGAAAATATATTCTCAACGTTATAATAATTATTATCAAAAGAATATATATTATATTTTACACAATATATTTTTTGTGACTTTAGTAAATGTTATATTGGTTTCCTAAATGACACGCATCCTTATGAGGTAACCAAAGTGATAAAAATAATTAAAAATAATAATATGAATAATGAGATTGTTAACTAAGTATATGATATATATGTAGTATGATAAACTATGATATATATTAGGCAAATAGACATAATAATACAACGACTGCGCTGACTGATTATAATAATCTGAAAAAAGGCCATGTTGGCTATTTATGTTTCAAGGTACAAAGTTAAGGTATAAATTAAATATTCCTTTCAATTCATACGAAATGAGATCACCTGTATCTTCCATTAATGTCTATAAAAAGTTCTCAACTGCTTCGAAAAATTTCTGTAATGGATTGGTTGGATTCCTTTTAATGGAAAACATCTTATAATACAGACATAAGCCTGATGTTTGTAATACATTTGAGAAATTGGAGTTTAAGGGCTACAACGCACTTGCGATTGACCACACCGCCACGCCGCAAGCGCGTTTAGCTCTACGGCCAGCCAGCTATTTAAGAACTAAACAATATATATAATCTCTTTAGATACTCTAGGATGTAAGTAAAATCGTATGAAGAATTATTATCTCAACTTATTACACATTCGTGCGGCTAACCGCATCTAGTGCTTGGAGGGTTGCAGTGCGCTGCAACATTCAACGGCACGCCGCGCTGCAGGTCCAAGTCAACCGCAGCGGTTGACGGCTAGCCGCAAGTCAATGCGTCGGGATATTGCGGTTTCATATAAAAAAATATGGTGGCCAGCCGCTAGTGCGTTTAGGCTCTAACAAATTCTGACATGGAAAGAGTAACGTCATTTCGATAAATATTCATTTTTATTATTTTCACTTAGTAGGCCTTAGTCAATTTTCTGTATAGCTTTTACGAAGATTGTTTTTATATTGTGTAAATTATTTTACAAAGTACCCACTTTAGCTTACTCAGTCGAAGGAAAGATTACTTATTAAACGAATGTTACTCCTACATTTAAGTATTTAAAGAAAGCTCGTAGTACTTACCCTGATTTGTATTATAAAAGTTGTTTATTAACTTCTACAGAGATGTTCTTATACATGTTTTTATGCTCCGCTTTACGCCTACACTATTGAACCGAACTTCATGAATTTTTGTACACATTGTCAGAGGCACAGAAAATAACATTAGATGACATATGAAGAAAAACAATATTTAATATACCAAACGAGCGCAGCGTATAACAGCCAGGAACACACAACGTAGTTAACGGTTAATGGGTAGATATTGTCATTGTTTCAAAACTCGTTAAGCGGTTCTCCTACAAATAATAAGTTTTATTTTTTTAAACGCGGCGGGCGGCCTTATCGCTTATCAGCGATCTCTTCCAGTCAACCCAATTTTTATTCAACCACACATCCGTGCAACTTATGACACCCCGTCCGGCAAGTGGCAGCCCTTGTCAATCAGAACTTAGCGAGTGTCCGAACACAGCTTGTAGAGACAAGAACTACATAGAGACTCATACAGGGCTGTTGTTATTTATTAACTTTACAAGCTGTCCCAACAGTTTAATGTAAGAATTCATTTCATTTCTTTTAAATTTTCAGCCTTACTTTTAATCTATCTTATCAGAAAACTAAACATGAAAGACAAATAATTTTATTCTCTTTTCTTGTTTTTTGTGTTTCTTATTAAACATGATGTGCTTAATTATTAAAATTTAAATCATATTTGAAACAAAATAATTGGTAAAAACCTTTAATTATAAAAAAGTTATCATCTGATTGACTTAATATTTCATTTAATAAATAAAAGATGTTATAATACGTAAACTATTCTATAATAATAAAGTTACAAATAAAGCGAAGAGAACGAGAGAAGTTAGCACTTACATCATAATTTTACATGTAGGTATGTTGAGAGAGTGAATGTAGAAGTGTTAGGTCATCCAGTTGAACAATTTGCCCGCTCTCAACATTTCCCGCCAGGCTTAGCCTGTCCTCCGATATTTGTAAACAAGCACTTAGCGCCAGTAAACGTAAACTGTTTCCGGACTAATTTCCCAGAGATGCATTAAACGCTCTCAAAGCTCGTTCGAGCAAAGTTCGTACGTAAAATTCCGACAGCAACTTTTTGCTCTTCTTTTGTTTATGCATTGTAAATTAAAATTTGGAGTTATTTTGCTAATTAGGAAACTGATAATGTTAATGTATGAAAAACTCA
Organism: Aporia crataegi; assembly: GCA_912999735.1. Lineage (NCBI taxonomy): Eukaryota > Metazoa > Arthropoda > Insecta > Lepidoptera > Pieridae > Aporia > Aporia crataegi. The sequence goes on from OU538742.1 coordinate 5,147,959, forward strand.
TTAAATAATATTATTATGTATCAACCGTTTACGGTTTATAATAAATTCAAAATTATACACTTCTAAATTCATCATTTTTACGCCGAGAAGATGCCGTTAAAGTGCGGATAAAGAGGGGATTGAGTTTCATTGTGTTTGCAGCGTGTCTGCAGCGAGATTTTAAGGCGTCTTAATATCACGCGAGCCGAGCAAGTCTACGGTCGTCGCTTTCGCGGCTTCGAAACTCCAGTGCTGCAGAATTCATTGTTTTCTAATAGCGATAGTTCCTTAAATAATCGTTGAAATAACTTGAACATTGCGTCTTTCATCTGGTATTCAGTTGAAGTATTTCGGAGGGACGGAAAATGCCAGTATTTGAACAATGAAAATGCAGTTTTTGTCCTGTACATTTAATAAATTTAATACGGAGTTATGGCAAGTTATTGCATTTTCAAATAATAGTTTATAAAAATACTAAGCGCTATTGATCTTTCCAAGCTTTCAATATAGAAAACTCTTTTATGCATGCACAGCTTTGATAACAGGCTTCAAACAGACTTTCAATTTTTTTCACTCATACCTGCGTTATTTTGGAAATAGTTTTGTATTTACCTACTTATTCGTGTAGGTATAAAGTATGAACAAAAGATTATGTTGTGTAATCTGAAAATAATAAATGGCTTTAAAATCTATCACTTTGTTTTTAAATTATGTGATCAAGTATTTTAAATTAGATATTGCTTATTATATGCTACGATAGATTTTCTAATTTTGCGTTAGAACCTAGTCGATTGGTAATTTCACTCTTTTTATCTTTCTATACGCAAAACGTTTATAAAAATATTACCACTAGTGAATTCTTAGTATTACGTTGCTAGGTCAACTTTGCCAAGATATTATCTGTGTAACGTAATTCATAGACATGAAATTGAGCGGTTTCAATGTTGAGGGAGCAACTTTAATTTTCCCCAAAGACACGCGAAATTTATTACATTATTTTTGGAAACTGATCCCACAGGAGCAACTACATTGATACAAAACTATTCATTATTTTATTATCTGTATACGTCTTCCACTTAGTAACTTGTTGGTAAGTGCTCTAACAGGTTGACGGTAGCTTTTTAAAGTTAATAAACTCTGCGGACTCATAAAGAAAAACTTGTTGAAGCTTAGAAATTAAATGGCAAACTTGTTACATGCTTAGGTTCAAATAACACAAGGCAATATCAAGATATGAAGTACACACAATGTACATATCATGTGTACGTATGTAGTTTTAAAAACTTGAATATATTTTACAGGTAAATTGCTTCTAAATAAAACCAGAAATCTACAATTAATATTATTAATAGTACTTACCTGGTTTTTATTTGATTATCTACCAACGTTTAATATCGGTGTATAACGTTATTGCAAATATCTTAAAGTCGATAAATTATGTACATTTTACATGAATAATAAATGCAAGATTTGTCTCTTCGATGCAGTTTAAGCTAAAAGCATTCTGTATTTTTAAGACATGAAACTTAAGTACACTAAAACTCCATATGATTTTTTTGGAATTTTATTATAACATGATTTTCCTATAAATCCCGAGGAAGGGGAGTCAATCATCCGTATATCAACAGCTGTCTATTATGTTCTATTTGATATTGACTTTTATAAAACAGTGATTGATGTCAGTGCATTTCTTTCTTTTGATAGACAAAATTTCACTTGAGGTAAACTCCATCAACTTCGAATGCTTTTTAGAAACTAACGAATATGAATAACATAATGTATGCAATTATTAACTTATAGAGGACACGTGTACACACATTTTGGGCATCTGTTTGACTGCTTTTTTCTCTCTGGAAATCCAATGTCTTCCGTAAAAAATAATTCGAATAGAACATAAAAGTAAGTGGAACGTTATTTTTGAAATTAGAAAACTGTTTTAATAAACCAAGTGTTAAAATATAAATAAAACGTAAACAATAAAAGCATAGCCTAAAGTTGCCGGTGAGCTTAGTAGGTATATATATAAAAAAATTAATATATAAATGTGTTAAGAAAATATTTACTCCACTTTAAACAAATAGAACGGTGTTGAATGTAGGTACATTAAATAGCTCTTCTATCAAAGAAATAGTTTTAATATACCAGTGTTTTAGACTTCAACACTTCTGCGTTTCAGCTTTGAGTATCAAATGTCAACTTTCTAGCTATGTGCCATTTATTTTTTTGAATTGTAGTAGAATATGAGCTATTTATCTTTAAAAAATCCTTCCGGGTGCAAAAATAATGACGTATCATTTATCAAAATCGGTTAAACTTACGAGTGGTAACTTCCATACACACAAACAAGTAAAATACATATCCGAAAATACAAACAGAAATGAAACGTTAAATATAGGACCGAATGTTTAATGTAGTATCAAAACAAGATGGAAGCAAATTTCTGCGTTGAGAAAAATTCTTTTATTTGACATCTGAAATAACAAAGTTGAGCTCAATTTTCATACAATATATTTTGATTTAAAAACATAACTTTAACGACCTTTATTAAATTTTCAATACAATGGTGGGCATTATAAAGGTTATAATTACATAAAGATTCTATTTTTGCAGGAGTTTTTTGCAAGATTTAGGATTTAAAATCAAATAATGGTTTATATCAATTATTTATTACAGTCTTAAGCCTTTCTTTAATTCAACAAAGGCGCTTATTTTTCGGTTTTTATTAACCCCGAAGCAAACAAAGTTTGTCGTACCTACTTATTTTTATTATTTATATTACTTTATATTACTACTGTCTGTGGCATTATAGCTGTTAAACAAATGGACCAATTATAATGCGGTTTTTTTACTTGAAATCTGGTTTACTATTTATAGTAATCTGTTTATACATAACATAGTGTTATTTTTCTTAATCTACCATTTCAGGAGGTTTTTATTATATTGTAGTTAATTTCACTAGTTTATAACCTAAAGCGCTTTATGCTTTACCTGAGTATGACGAAGCTCGAGAGCGTATGTATTTCTATATCCTCTCGTGACTACGCAATATCTTTTCACTTGTAAATATTTTTTGCTTATCCAAGCTTTTTCTCGTAAAAATAGCTCTTATTTACCTTAATTAATAGAGTGCAGACTTTCAGACAATACCAGAACCAGAAAAGTTTTATGGCCGTGTTGTGATGCATAATGCATTATGCATAATTTCAATACCAAAATACGGATATTTTGCAATGTTCTTGTCTTTTCTTTCAATTTAATTTGTGTATAACTTTTTTCTTCTGAATTATAACAAATTTTCAAAGAAATGTGCAAAGTATGTACCGACAATTGAATGTTAATTTTGAAATAAATCAGAAGATTTTTAGTTCAAACCTAGGTATAGTTTACCTTTAGGCAATTTTTGGATTTATAATGTTACCTATCTTAGATCAAAAATAAATAAAATTCCGGCAGACACATTTCTGCATCTGTTTAAGTTTCAATTTTTTTGTTATTTTTAAAATGTCTATCTTCTACATATGGTGCCTCGTCATAACTGGATCTCTTGTTACATCAGTTGTTACATCTTGGTCAAGACAAATCGTCTGATGACAAGATGTAACAACTCCTCTGCAGTTGCGATGCCTCACTAAAGTAAATCAGCCATAATTGTTTCCAAGTGATCTCTATATAGCAATAATAAATATAAAAAAAGAGTTTATATAGCGATGAAATGTAACTCAAATCGAATCATCACTGTGTAATATTAATTGAGTGCCGTGAATTGTGTTTCAAACAAAAAAACTACTTTTTAATCCTCTTTCATAACTAAATTCAATGCAAACATTAGTATATTGCAGAACAATGGCATTTTAATTAATAAAACACGTGTGTTGTTAAAAAGAAAGATCGCTCATGAATAACAAATTCACTATGTATCCTGTTACTCGGCATTGAGTAACGACACACTCCAGCTTCCGCAGCCCCCGTATCACAACTTCGCATACATGAACCCTTTTTATAGGTCATCAACCTGAGTCTGATGTACCATAACTAGATGTGAACTTGGCTGGTAATGAAAATATGCAGCTAGCACGCATGAATATTTTAAACTAGTTTTTCGTCTTATTGGTGAATTCCTTGTCGTCAGAAAATGAGAGATTTTTTAAATTGGTCTTCGAGTTTATTGATTACAAATAAAAATACGATTCCATTTAATAATACAAATAAACTCCAAATTGGATGTTCCCGATTGATTGAATTTTTAAAAACTCCGTCATATTTTATTAATCGATTATTATTTTTTAGATTCAGTCTTAGTTTCCAGATGACGTTGTTTCGTTTTTGCTAATTTCTTTTTAATATAATCATTTATATTCAATGATTATATTCAATGATAAAAAAATTAGAAGTTTTTTTTGCATAAAATTAATTAATCGACGAAGAAAAATATGTTTCACTTACATTAAATTGATTACTAGCTGTGCCCCGTGATTTCACCCGCATTAATTTCCTTGTAACGTGATGTTATATAGCCTAAAAACAGAGTAAAATAGCAAACATAAAAATAATGATAGATATGTATTATGTAGTTCGTCCACGTAGAATAGTTATTTTTTATATTAATTTCTAAACTGAAAGTCCCGTAAAAACCAGTCCAGCCGTTTCAGAGATTAGCCAGAACAAACAGACAGACCGACAGAAAAAATAAATTTGTAAAAAATATTATTTTGGTACCGTGTATACATCCATATGCATTTAGTAAGGAGTGGTTATTTGAATATTACAAACAGACACTCCAATTTTATTTATCTGTATAGAATAGATTTTAGTTATTACATATATAGAAAAACATTTATTCGTTTTTCTACTTAGTTAATGTGGTATACCCATTCTAAGGTATTTATCCTATTTAATTAAGCTATTACGAGGTTAAGTACATTATAGAATTAGCGCTACTAATAATTTATAATCAACGGTCAAAAAACAAATGAATGTAACAGTGGCACCCACCGTTATGACGAATTTGTTGTGTATCATAGTTGATTAAAAGTTGAGTGCGAGTGATAGTATAGAAACGGACATACACACAAGTATTTGAACTTACTTAAACTTTGCATAATCTCGGGTTAATTCCCGAGTAATATAAATATGTCTTATCATGGCCTAAATATAAGCTATATAACTAAAGAACGTATTTAAGGTACTTTTAAAAAATCTATGAGATTTATCAAATACGTCTGATATTTTGGATAAACGACCCGGGCGAAGTCAGGCTAAAAATATATGAATTTCCAGTAAGGTTAGATGCGTGCCACAAACCGCGACGTGGAAATGACGTCGTGCGGTGAACAGCCACGTATAATGATTCGCATACACCTCAACTTAACTCATTAGTACACAATCACTATTTCATAATATATTGTTGAAAGGAAACCTACTGGTACATATTACTTTCGAAATACTCATTAGTGATATAGTTTAATATTTACTACTCTACTCGGGTCTACACAGTTTCGGCTCCTGTCTCCTCATACCATCAAACTAAGTGTTATTATCTTAGTTTGTAGCTAATGCTGGAGAAAATAAATAATTAATTTTCTCTGAACATCTTCGGTTGAGTGTAGAATTCGGATCAATCATCTGTTCATTAACAGTACTCTTTTATTTTATTAGCTTTAAGCTTTTAGATTGATCGATCAAAAATTTATTGTCAGTTGAAATATTATTGATTGATCATTTAAAATTACAATGATTATTATTTGTATCTCCAATAGTGACTATCAAGTATGTCAAAATAATCCATACGTCAATTGATACCATTGCATTAAAAGTAACATATGGATGATATGCATAAAATTGTCATACCTCGAATATCGTGCAATAAGCCGCATATCAATTTATTATAATTAATTCTGTTGTTTGATTAATTACGTCCGGTTTCAATGAGAAATGTGTCGCATCATTAGCCATTCATGAGACAAAAGCTTTTTTGGATGCTTTTACGTTTCATTTTTGTTAAGCAATGTGCGGTTATGCTGCAGTTTTTCCCTTTGATTAGAATTTATATAACGAATTAGACTATAATATTAAACAAATTAGGTATTTCATACTTACTTTAGGATCAGGGGCTCTGATTCAGATCAATGTATGTGAGATGTGACCCTTATTCGCCGTTTTACGATAAATTTACTATCTCATAAAAAAATTGTATTATAATTCTTTGAAACTTTCTCAACAATAGTGCTAAATTCACAAAACGATTGAAATTGAATGTTTAGAGATTTCAAACTTAACAACTCATTTTATCGACTCAGTTTATTGAAAATTTCGTTCATAAGATTTATAATTTAATGTTTTGATACTTGTAGAATTAATTGTATTGTTAAATCAATACAATTTCGATTTATTTTTGTGTAGAAATAGAAGAGACTTAAAGCATTGGATACTTATACTGTGCATAAAAATTGCAGAAAATATTACATTTCATGTAATATTAGTATTTTACTTAGAATTTTGTTGAAGATACGAATACAATTAATTACCTTTAAAATGCATTAGCTAGTTCTGTGGAGTATTAGGTTTAAATGAAGTGATCATATGAATTGATAACAGTATAAACTCACTACGTACTCAATGAAATGTATTTCAGGCGTGCATAACACAGCTATGTTACTCGCATTGCACAGCATTCCATCAGAACACCCATTTAATACCAATCTATGCAGAAATGGTTACAGTCAGCTAGTATTTATTTTTGCAATTTTTGATGGAGCAGTTGAAACGCAGCTTTTATTGTTTGTAAATACAAAAAAGCTTTTTGAATCCTATCGGTAGTTTTTTAGAAAAAGTTTGAAACAATTTTTGGTATTACAAAACAAAAACTTGCAATGGTTGCTGTTTATATTGATTATAAACTTTGTATTTAATTTGAAACGTTTCCACGTTCACCTAGTGCTGATGTGTGTGACTTCATCCGGCTAGACGAAACATTTCACATTTAGGTAAAATATAAAAAATGTTAGGAAAAATTAAGGTATTACTTAGGATTTAATTTAGTTTACAAAGAAGGATTAGGATAAAGCGCAATTTTGGCCTGTTAAATCTTGTTTCCAATGAGGGACTAAAGAGTTTTAATACGAGTACTAATCTTATAGCCCTTTCTCTCACACCATTCCACCCATCTGCTAACAACGTTTAGAATATTAATTATACTAGGCTTGCCATCAGCTTGATGTTTGGGTTAATAACAGACAATCCGACGGATTAAATAAAACATCTATCACTACTTAATTAGACTTTGATAATTATGATTGCCCGTGTTAACAAATGATTGCTGCTGTTGAAACATATCAAACCAGCCTTTAATATCGTACACGTGGCCATTATACGTCATTCGGTAGGAATTTCTCTATCAGAGAAATAATTTTTAGACGCAAATAGAACTATAGGAGATTATCCCCTATAAACAAACAATTAAAATATTTATTTTATTATAGATAATCGAATATAGTGTTTTTTCATCAACATAAGTAATATATAGTATACATATAATATTGCTCATTAATTAAGCTTAAGCTTTTTGTAATAGAACTCGCATTTTAGATTTTTGAAAAACCAAAAGCGAGCTCATTTTCCTGCCAAAACAATATAATATAGCAACGCGCCCGTGGTAATGCTGCCAGTATTTTGGCTGGTGGACTGAAACGTATAATGTATATGCTAAGGGTCTTTCTCGAGCTTTGGAAAACATTTTAGAGAGATTTATGAACAGTTCATGGTCGTACTGCGTAGAATAAATCATTGAAATAAATTAATAAATTAGTCATAAGAGCATTTACCTCATAATATTTAAATCAGTGAATATATAACATAAATATGTGTTTCCAGCTTAATTAGGTTTTAATTTATTTGAAAGTAAGCTTAGACATCAATAACAGATGTATTTTTATTTGTCTACGATTTATTAATTCTTCAGATCCCTGTGCAAAAATCGCTTCAGGTTGCAGAATATTCATTTTTATTATGGACGTTATTCTCGTTTAGCTTATAAGGCATCGTAAACGCTTTATATGAATTTAAATGAGCCTTATATCTTTTAATAAAATAAATTATGAGATTGCCTAGAGATAAATAAGGAAATATTAACCTATGAATCCCGTGGCACCGGCATAAAATGACATTATAAGCATTTTAGGTCGTACTAGGTAAAAATCTTTTTTTAATTAATTAATTAAAATACATAATATTTATTTTCATACTTGCTTATAATGAAACGCATCGGGACTAGAAAAGGTGTCGTAAATTATGTGTTTAATAGAAAAATTGGATTGATTATAACAATAAGGAGTTACTGTCATTACGAGCTTATTTTTCCTAATTATCCGGCAGTTTCCAATTATTAATGGCTTGCTCTTTTAGAGCAAGATCCCAGGGCCGCCAGACCTTACTTATTTTATGATGAACAAAATATGTACAGTAGAGTAGTATTTGTGTGTACAGTGATCGTGTACATATGGGCTCTGGGATCTTGGAGCATTTATAAACTTCGATGAGTGTATGAAAAATTCAATTTATATTGTCAACAGCGTTATAAAAATCTGGATAGACTTCATCAATTTCGAGAGTCATAATATTATCTATTTTGTATGGTGAGTGGTGACACATTAATCAATAGAGAATGATTAATGAAAGCCAGCTAGCTATCCCGATCGCTTGATGGATTAGCCCCCATATGGTTGTGCATAATTTTCTGAGTGCTGCCACCTGGGCCTTTGTTTAGCCAGTTACAAAAACTTTCCCTTCATTATCATAATCGGAAATTAATGTGGTCCCCTGTTTCCCTAGAGAAGTTATTAGATACCAGACAACAGAAATAAGTATGTTTATCTATCACTCTTGATACACTTATTTCAAAATAACGAATCTGCTTTTGACTATATTCATATTTATATGAAAAATCCAAATTTTAAAATAATTATAAGTGAAGTCCCGTGTCCCCTAGTAGGGTATGGGACAGATGCATTTCACATCTGTCTCACTGATCGATTTTTTTCTTTAGGGGCAAGTAGATGATCAGCCTTCTATGTCCTGCCAGACCGAGTTTTTTCTTTATCTTCACCGGGAATCGAACCCATGACCTTGGTTGTAACGCTTTAAATACGCTTACCACTAGACAAAGGAGGCGGTCAAAATCAAAATAATTATGCTTTGTAAAAATTATATATCTATCATTTCTACAGATGACTTATTTAACAATAAGAAATCAACAATATTAAGCGTTTTTGTAAAAAAATAACCACAAACTATAGTTTACATTTTCGGCTAAATTTAAAATCTGTTGAGAAGGTAAAACGAGAGGGTTTTTTGTATGTATTCAGTTACCGCTAGTGGTTAGCTCGCTGGAGATTGGCACCCTCTAAATCCGGACAAATCCCACCTACATTTCGTTTCAGAAAAAACACAATCGCGGGAAAATAAAGCAAACATCTTATTATCTCTCTCCTTTTCATTCTGAACGTGACAGATGTAATAATATATGAAGTATTAGAAGTACATATTCGCATTTATTATATTTGAGCAAAATATAAAATAATGTCCTAAAAATAGAACTTCATTATTTGGTAATTAAAGTCCTTTACAAAAGAAAGGAAAAATTAATACAACATTTATAAAATACGGTTATTCGTATCAGCTTAAATTCGTAGCGTAGTTATTCACGCTACAAAAACATTAAATAGCTAAATACACTTCAACAACTTAAAGTTCAAATAACGAACACAAAACTGTGTATGAGTTGGCTTGAGACTGAGAAAGCTCGTTATGCTATAGTGAAAACTGCGTCATTGTTTTGTAGACGGTATGCAAAGTGTAGGTTGCCTTGCACTCGACTGCTTGCTATACAATTCATCAAGCCGTGTCTACAATGATATCCTAGCGGCTTCCATCAGTCAACAATAGAATGTACGTAACTTGTAAAAGCTTTTTGGGATCGAAAGCAATAATGTTAGACAATAGAGATGAAAAAACTTAAAGCATTTGGCTGGTAAAATATTGCCAACTATGTTATGCAAGAAGTGATAATGCGAGTCGGAGTTTGTACAACACATCTTAACTAAAAGTAAAAAAAAAACATAACTAAAACCAAAAATGTGAAAGTGAATTTATTTATAACTTTGAACTTACATTTTGATATAATTTACCTTTACTTTGATAGTCAAACAGGCGAATAGTTTTTCATGAACTTTAAACTTTTATAGTCCCCGTCCGCAACTCTTAATAAAAATTAAAAAAGAAACAAAACGTCCATTTTTCACGCACAGTAAACAAAAGCAATAAGCGTTGCAGACGTGGGCTATATTTTTTTTCTTTTCTGCAAGCAAGAAAAGTGCCTAAGTTTCATTATGCACACTTATTCAAAATTGGACCAATTAAAATTTTCACTATTTCCTTTTCAATTTTCTAGCAGACTCATAAATTTTTCATTAAAATATGTTTTGGAAAAAATATTTTAAGTATTCGTAATTTAGATTAAGGAACATTCGAAGACCTCATCCAATTAGCAAAAACATACGCGCGGTTTAATTCAATAATTTCATTTGCTTTTCATATATCTTATTGCGAGCGGTATATTATAAATATTATGTCTCTTATATTTTAAAAAGGATCCAAGCAAATTTTACGAACGGATTCAGAGGCATAGAAAAAAATTAATTTCTGCTCAATCTGAAGCCTCTTTATATATTCTTTAAGAAATGCACAAGACATATAGGTATGTGAAGTCCCGTGTCCCCTAGTGGGGTATGGGGCAGATGCATTTCACATCTGTTTCACTGATCGATTTTTTCTTTAGGGGCAAGTAGTTGATCAGCCTTCTATGTCCTGCCAGACCGAGTTTTTTTTTATCTCCGCCGGGAATCGAATTCAGGACCTCTCGGTTGTAACGTTTACGCGCTTACCACTAGACCAAGGAGGCGGTCAAGACATATAGGCGTAATGTAATGAATATAAGATGAATTGCATTTGCAGAACTCATCCGCTAATTTCAAAGCTTATTACGGGTTAATACTGCCTCCGGTGACATTTGACCTAGTTGAGGTACTTGACGTCATGTCCATGTTCATTGAGAGCTCAGAGTGTTGTACCTCATAATTAAACAAGTGCTGGATGCCACTACACACTCTTATTAAATTCACGCAAAATATCCTTGCATATTTATATGCAAGTTGTAAATTACCATTTGATTATATACTATTTCTGTAATTCCGTTAAAAGCTACCATATAGGAAGGCCGATCACTTCCCTATAAAATAAATGATCAATGAAACAGACGCAAAACGTGTCTTTTTCTGATACAGGATTTATAAATATCATTTAGGTACTCTACATCATCCATATTATTGAATAATAATAAAAAAAATATGCTTAAAACCTTATAAAAGATGAATACAACTTCCTTTATACCAAGATAAAGAATTGCGTAATTTTATATGTACTTAGTCCTAGAAATACCCGTCGGTTAGTTCTTTCTCTGCAACAAACAGAGTTTTCGAATAAAAATCTTTAACCTCAAATCTATAATTGCTTAGTTAATACGAGTAGTTAGTAGGTGAGAAAAAATTATATTTTTCCATCCACTTTTTTTCTTGAGAACCTTTTTGAGATTCAGATTCAAAAATAATTAAATAAGAAATATCCTGCATAGTTACAGATGAATTTATCTATTCATTTTTATTATAATATACAATGAAAAATTATTTCAGTAAAATTTTACAAGTTACCTACTATAAACTATTCAAGGAGACTCATATCAAAAATACATGCTGAAATTGGGGTTTTCAAATACTTAAAACAGTACAACTTGAATAAAACTTAATGTCCTTTAGGAATACATGGACGTAACTACGTTGAAACCAGAATTTATAAATTCATAATATGACACAAATATGACTCGGGTCAGAGGTCACTTGTGCACCATTTTACTTTTATGTATCAAATGCCATTAACTTAACCATAAAGATTTAGTTGCAATAAAGATGTAAAAGCTTTCCTACGTTTCATTATAATATTTTTGTTTAGATTACAAAACTACTTAACAAACTGTAGTACCTACCCACGGTAGGTATATTAATTTCAACAAAAACTTTACGTCCATAATTAACAATTATATGAACAAGTACACTTCACGTATTCCGTCAAATTTACCAATAAAATTGTACTAAGGTACAATTTACTAAACCTCCTTTATCATAAAAAGGTTCACGCTGCTTGTTGGCTGCTTGTTGCGCCTAAGGTACTAAGTTTGAATTCCGAATTAAAAAACAAATTTTCCGGTTAGTTACAAAAGACTACTCACTTATTGTGCGTAAAGGAAATACGTGACCCATATGTAATTACGGGATTTTTATTGTATGAGATTTATTTATAAAAAATAATTCTTACATTTTCACTTTTTATGAGACAATATTTAGTATTAAAAAAGTATCGCTACAAAAGCGTGTAAAAATTTATAATTAGATACATTAGTACTACGTAAAAGATACAAATAAATGTGAAAAGTTCATCTACGTAGAAATTGAACAGTTAAAGTGAAATGATTGGGTGCAACTCAACCTATTAGTTACTTAAACTTACTCGTACTTATTTAATCAAACGCCTTGCGAGCTGCATTCAACTCTTTTGGAAAGTTTTGATTAATTCTGATATCGCGCACTTTATTTTCATTTCAGTTCATCTGAGATCAGTTTACCTTCAGTAAATTAAAATAGGTTTCTGTTCATCGTGCCCGCTCGTGTTTGACGAACGAGTCGCTCTGTTTAATTAAAAATTGTTCCAACGATTAGGCACACCTCGGTGTAAATTGGATTTTTTGCCGTCTCATTAACGTACATTAACATGTCTTTAAGTTATAAAATATATTATAGCTTTGTTAGCTTAAAATTTTAGCTTAAGGAAACAGACCATGTATTTAAGTACTACTTTTCATAGTAAATTTCATCTATGTAAATACAAATGAGTAAATGATTTTCTAAGCAAAACTCAAAAATGGCTACACTATTTTAGAAAACTACTTTTTAAATTTTTTAAAGAAACTGACTTTTTCCATTAAAACATAAACCAAGTTTAAGTGTTGTTTCTATTATTATTTTAATCAAGAATGGCAAGATTTTATTTTATAAATAGCGACGTTCATAATATTAATCTGTTTATTTATAATTAGTAAAAAAGTTTAGGTGAGCGAAAGTAAAGTAAATTTGTTTTACATACAGAATGCGTTTAGCGAACATTGTAGAACGTAGACTATATTTTGAGAAGTGCAAGCATCATTGAGTTATTTATACGCGGTCGTGGCAGTGACTAATTTGTAAGAAGTAGTTTGGCGTGAAGTACTAGTGCACTGAAATGTTACAGCGTCAGAATTTATCTTCCTTGTATATTTAACGTCAAAGTGTCAACATCTTTAGTACTCTTTGCCGTTCACGATCATAATTTATATGAACCTTTATTTTAACTTTTTGAGATTTCCGTTTATAGGTATCGTATCGCTGTACAACAAGACATGCATGCTATAAATCTCTTTATCCAAGAGCTTGCTGATTTATTAAAATTTCCACGCAAACTGGCTATATGTTTATATTTTAAAATGCTTTCATATTATGTAATAAGTGGTTTTGAAGTACATATTAAAAATTTCAGTGGTTATTTATTTCAATATGCTCTGATCTCAGAATTATTGTTTAAAGAAAAAAGGGAATTCCCGTAACCCCTCAGAGGGTCATGGGTCAGACACATTTCTATATCTGTTTCTCTGATCATTTTCTGTTCCTACCCGAATTATTTATTTGTTCTCCCTTCGGCGCATCTTACCCACGGAGGCGGTTCTATAGGGTTGTTTAATGACCGTGAACCAAAATCAGCAATATCATTCTTAGTGAATATATTATTATATTATAGAATGTAATTATTTACTTTAATTTCACGTATCATCTGTATTACTTCGATGTTTGTAGATCCGCAACTGGGGCCTTTTTAAGTATTAAGAAGAGAGTATCTCTCCTTAAAAGGCGTTGTGGGTGCTTATGGGCGGCGGCGGTTCATTACTAACACTTAGAGAGCACGTTTTCCTTGTATTTTATTTATAAAAAATATAGAAAATGCTATTCAGTTTATTCCAGTATCTCATCGGTACCATTTTTTCATAGAAATAGAAATTTTTCCAACTTTCTCGCGTGGAACGAAGTACATCTGCATAATTTATTGTTCAAACTTACCTGAGGCCTAAATACGTTCAATAATTACGGATTTCTATAATACCATTATGGAAGTTGGTATGACCGCGTGCTACGTATTACAACTATCGTCCGTATCTTGTAAAAGGACTGTTCGTAAATTACAGAGCTCTTACTCACCAAAGTGTATTTTTCCAGTAGTTGGATATCCCAATTGATAACGATGTGTTACAAACATGGGCATCACAGATTATGATCACATTTCCTTTATAACGCTTTCATTGCATTCAAAATAGAAAAGATAAAAGGGGTAAAAGGTAGGATTCTTTCATTTATTTCCAACGGACCGTTGAAGCTTTTTGTAAAATCAGTTTGAACAGAGCCGATTTCAAAGCGAATATCTAAATATTTTATTACCTTGATTAACATATTTTATGAACTCTCCACTCAATGGACTAGAAAAATTTCCCGTTTAATGCACAAAGGTTAATGTGATTGAAGGTTTTATTGTGTAAAAAGGCATAAAGATGCACAATAAGTAGGTATTTTATATCATTGATTAATAAAGATTGTTTATCACTTTAATATTGTTTATTAAAGTGATAAACAATGTTAAAGTGATAAACAATCACATAAAGTGTTTAGTATCGTTGTAAAAATTAACTAAAGAAAATACGAGCCTAAGCTTAAATAATTCTTAGGTAATATTTTAGTGTAAGAGTATTAACAGTTGTTCATAGAAACATGATGGCTGAAATCTATTTACTTTGAAAGTATATTGATTTAATTGAAAATAAAATTAATGAGTGGACATAATTGTCAATTGATAGAGCTTAATTGAAAAACATTACTGGTTATCAGGGTCATTAATATAATTATACCTTTAGTATGATGATATTGCTGTTGCAAAACACATTACTATATTCATGTTGTTAGTTTGTGGTCTGTGGTCAGCCACAGACTATCGGAGGGAATACAAGTCTAGTGTGAACTAGGAAAACATAGCTTACGAAACAATAGCTGCCCCAATATATTGATATGGCGGTAGGAAATTAATCTGCACCTAAATTAACTGTTGAAATATTGAAATGTATTTTCCGATTTTCTATCCTTATTGATCATACTGCATACATCTTTCTAAGCTTGTGCCGAAAGTTAAGATGGAATGCGAGCTGATAAGAAAATTACCTAAGTATTTGCTATACAAACATTTATACTTAGTCGCTTTTGTTTTGCAAGGTTTTACGTCTAATTAATTAGGCTATGATGTGCCTTTAGTGTTAGGTATATTGGTAAGTAGTTTAATTTGTAATTGAATATTTTTATGTAAGTAATAAATTGATAATACTTGTTATAATTGATAATTCGTTACGGATTTTATTGAGAATATTTACGTGACGTGAATATAACAACTATTTTGTGAAGGCGACTCATTTGAACTTATGTATATTTTTTACTGAACATTTATTTACAATAATATACCTACTTAAAAATATTTACAAAATTGTAACGAAATTTATTTAAATTAAATATCGATAGTTTAATAATATATTATATTTAAATTTAATTAATAACATCTTATTTAATTAAAGAATAATATAATTTAAAATCGACCTTCAAAAAAACCAAAATGGCGGTTATAAATTTAACGTGTAGGTTTTTTTTTGGATGTACCAATCCCACGTCGCCGTCCGCGAACCTATTTTTTTGGATTTTTACGATCATTGGTTTTCAGGATATTGATAGAATAGTTTCACAATCGGGCGAGAAATCGCTGAAATTCTCGCGTCCGCGTCGTACTTATTTGCTTAAAATCCGATAAAACATAAGTTCATTAATAATACAAAATTTATTTTCACTTTTTAGTGTGTTTTGATGTCGGTTTTATTTTTTATTTAAAATTAATTTATTACCATAATATTTACCCACTGACTCCATTCTTTAATAATGTTTACCATGAGAATCTATACACAGACATCATATTTCGTTAATTATAATCGTAAATGTATTTCAAAAGTCATTTACTCTCAATTCTGAATAAATTACAATACTTTTAACGGCGTTTACAAGTGAGAAATTTCATTACTGTACCACTTTTATCGCTATGTCTATGTCGATATCCCCTCGAAGCGACATCAAATAGACTGAAGAGGTTTTGAATTTCATCACCTCAGCGAACTGTTATTGGAATCTTAGAACGGCTTAGTCATTTAATCTTTGTACTCCTCTTTCTTATAACTGAATGTTTATTCTATACTTTACGCCATCTTATACTTCTTACGATCACTTCTTATGACCTGGTTCTATAATCTACGAGGCGCATCGTATACCTTTACTATTTTTAGATACTGTCTTTAAAATTTCACACTATTAAAAGAAAAATCAAAGAAAACTGTTAGATACTTTTTAAAATAAAGATAAATAATATTTACTTCGCTGTTTTCACGTCTCAAACTGGAATTATTATAATTGTTGCATTGAGACAATTTCTTTACCTTTTTAATGGCATTGAATATTTATTATGGAATTTCAATAAAGATTCAACACAAGTTTTTATGATGCAAAACAATGAGTAAAGTAATACTAATATGAGTTTGCCTATTATAAGTATATTTAAATGGATAGGAGTATAATTTATCTAAATACTAATTAAAAAATAAGCTAGGAAATACAATATTTATGTTTATATTCCTAAGGTGCTAATGGATGATTATGTATATAAAGTTTTTCCTGCTTTTCCTTTCCCACGCACTCGTAGCACTTGTTTTTCCATACTGTGGTGGCGTACTAAGTGCAATTTATATTAATGCTGTCATATTTTCGTCGGTTAGCCGCATTTTCATATTAAACGATGTCCGGGCACCATAACGCTCACCTTCGTCATTTGTTTGCGAGCTGATTAAATTTACATGGCTAACATGGCTTCCAGTTAAATTAATTTAGTAATTTAAAGCGTTTGCTTATGTAAAATTCGAATTATGCACATGTGAAGGTGAGAAATTAATTATTAAGTGGCAACATTAAGGTCAAAGATTTAGACCTTAATGACATTAATTGACAAGAATTTGTGAATTGTATATGTATCTTGATACTCTGCTAAGAATTTACGTAATGTTGTTTGTCAATAGTAGTACAAAACATGGAGGTTAGAGAGAAGGAGAACGATCGCTGTAGAAAATATTGTCCTAGAAATAAGGACAAAATAAGTGAGGCGCTGCGATCGCTAAATTATCTCAATTCAACTAACTTCATCTACTTGTACATAGTACATACTCATAAACAGCTAACTTCGCAGATACTACTTACCGACGGCAGCGCGGCTGGTGGCTGAAAAATGAATTATAAATTCTACAAATTTTCAGGGACAAGCGGGCTAATGCTTTTGTACATAGCAATCGTTCTTCTTCTCTCTAACCTCCATGGTACCTCCTTTAAACGAATTCACCACAGGTTAAAAAAGAAGTTATCTCATCCGTTGTTGTGATTGGTCCATCCATCGCTGTATTTTGCGAGTTATTGGAATAATAGATAAAGTAAATGAAGTTAAAAGAAAATAAATCATATTTATCTACTTTTCAATTGAAACAAACTTCAAAGACTTAAATTGACAAATAAAATATAATTTCAACGAAGCTATGAATGGGTATTATGAATTTCTTCAAACAGGACTTCTCTTGCCGAATCTTAAAGCGCTTATTTTTTACTTATTTTCTCTCAAAGATATTTCTTTTATTTAAGTAACTGCTGAAAGAAGTTTCTATACATAAAGTCAAAATAAACTGGATTATATTATTATGAATGAATAATTTAAATTTTGTTGGATTTAATTGGGCTTAAAGTACTGAGTTTTTCTAAACTTTCATTGATATTTAACGCTAGAAGTAGGTATCAGGATTTTTTTCTTATTAATATATTACCGGGTAAGATATTTAATACCAATATAAAATTTAAGAACTGGATATCGTAATATTGCATCTAAGCTAATGCTATAAAAATTATAAATATAAATAATATTAATATATATGTAAAAAACGTAGTTTCTACTGCTAGTACCACTAATTTTATAATAAATAAAACCATAATAAAACCATAATAAATAAAAACATACTACAAAGAAAAATATATGTTTATTTTAGACAAAACTAGTGTAAATAATTACCCATATGATCTCTACGAATTATATACATTACTTACCTAGGAAGTGTAAAATCAGAATTTTTGAAATTGTCGACAACATATTATTATGCACATTTTAAACATAGTCTTAAATTATAAC
This sequence comes from Aporia crataegi, assembly GCA_912999735.1. NCBI lineage: Eukaryota > Metazoa > Arthropoda > Insecta > Lepidoptera > Pieridae > Aporia > Aporia crataegi. Next base: position 5,166,421 of record OU538742.1, read on the forward strand.
TAGTGCTTGTTGTAAAACTAAATTAGCTACGAGTCAAATTTAAGTGATTAACACAGCAAAAGTTATCATCAAATGCTCGAGAGAATTATGTATAACCTGTATAACATTGATTGTGTATGGAAAGTTCAACAGCAACTTACTTGTTAATTAAATTACGGACCTACTTGCTAAATTTTATTCAAAATATTAACATATTTAGCAGATTTATTTTTTGACAAATAAATTACAACATTTATTTATAATAATGTACTTAAATATATTTACAAAGATACAAAAGGCTTTAGCAGATTATAATTTCTTCTGTATGTATTCATTAAACTTTTTGCCTTAAATAATGGGCCTGAATGACTCGCTAAAAATATTAATATGTTAATTAGCATATTTAAGTAGCAGAAGAAAAAATGATTTATACTATTTAACTTTTTTAAAACCCTCAGCAACTCAAAAAGCTTTGTTTCAACTTTCACACACTTGTTTAATCATGTATTATTAATGCAAAGCCGTTCTGTGATAAAAAATTGTTTTTGTTCTATACTTGTTGGTTAGTAAAAAAATCAGACAGGGCTATGAAAATTAATATTGGAAATTCAAAAACGAAACACTCAATCTTGAAAACCGTAAGAGTTACATGAAGGACGGGCTTAGTAACCCAGTGAGATCGTGCAGGACATGAGGGTTAGGTCGTGTGCGTGACATCTCTAACATCCTATTTAAAAAGGTCTACTATAAACCAATTAGAACATCTCAAGTGAAATCCCGTAACCCCTAGAAAGGCAGCAGACATATTTCAGCTTCTGTTTTATCGATCATTTTCTTTATAAGCAAGTTGGTAATCAGATTTTTGTTCCTTAATTATTGCGTTCATGTACTGCGGGAAAGCCATTGAAGTTTCTTGAGGTAGGTATGACCGTATTTTTTTACGAAGTTTTCTATACAATATAATTATACCATCAACATATTATAAAAATACACATATTATAATTCGCTTCAATATGTATTATATTTAATGTCAAAAACAACAACAACCCACTCAACTTGATATCAAAATTAAGACTTACATAAATGTATAAAATAAAATGTATTCAGCAACAAATGTAAAATTATTTCTTAAAGAGAAATCTTTGTAAGATTTGAAGTATTACAAGGCTTATTCATAAACAAATGTATCATATTCTAATCTAAAAGAATATGAGTTCGCTACAATTTAGATTTTAAGGTAAATAAATAATGAATACCCTTCTACCTGTAAAGAAAACGTTCACCTTTTAATTTGCGAACATATCCTTTTTCATTTGATTTTACGTTTAATTAGAGAACAACAAGAGAATTTAAACCAATGTATAAGTTAAATAAATGGGTTTATATACTCGGATCTCAGGATCAAATCGATTCGCAATGGATCTCTGCAAATTGCGTTATTAGCGACGCACCTTTTTTTTCAAATGGGTTGAAATGCAAAAAATATCACGCATCACAAAGAGACACTAGGTTTAAAAATAATAATACTTTAATCTCTTTGTAGCCGGTACAGCGACATAGTTTCAAAAAACATTTAAATAAATTTCATATAAACACAGTTTGATCCGCGCAGGCATCAGTACATAGATAAATGTAAGATTTATAAAAAATTTCATATTTTTTCTCAGGTCTTCTGGCTTAGAATCATATAAAAGTAAAGACGGTAAACTTGTCGCAATAAATATAATAATCCCTACTTAGAGAAGCGGGGATGAAGTTACATTAATATTTCAGTCCATTTGTAGCTTCGTGTGCAAGTAAATTAGGGATTGTTCTGCGGGCGTGTAATGGCCTTTATGTGTGTGCTATACCGCTTAATATGCGCTGTAACCTGGGTTTGTCCGTAACACAAATTTACGACTTGTTAACCGCCAAATTGAACGACGGCAATTGACCAACCGTGTTATATGCTTGCGGTTCGTTATACATATATTATGACTGGCAGATAATAATATAATATTTTATTTTCTTAATAATATTAGTGACGTTGAAGAAAACTGGGATCTGTGCAAACTAGAATTATAAGTTAACTTCGTCATTAAATGCATATTTAGTGAAAGGTACTGGATTCGATCTCCGCGAACACAAAAAAGTGTTCTAATACTAAGACCACAATCCATGTATGACTCATAGAACATCATAATATGGTAAGAAAAAAATTACGAAGGCATCTTAATTTTAATTTGTTCAGCACGTGAAAAAGAGTACCAAATAAATAAAGTTATCTTCAATGTTTATACTAACATTTTATTACTCTAATTTAAAACCTGCTTAATTATTATAAAAAATAAATCCGTTGGTGGAAATTTACCAGATTCAAATATTCACATTTACCTACAATGCGATCAGCCTACGAAACATAAGTTCTGTTTCTAGCTTATTCTCGGGTTAATGGCATAAAATAGTTCGGAACCTTCATAAAACAATTCAAATAAACGAATAACTTACAAAGGGGAAAGCGTAGACCTCTTCTCCCAATTTTCACTCACGTTTGATCGGATTAAATCGAAACTGTTTGCTTATGTACATAATGATTTTTCCTCCTAACTTATGTTATTTTTGACATCCAAAGAAACTACAAAGGCGCGCGGTTAAGGAAACGTTTTCGTAAAATATACATCTTTGATTGTATATTTTTACGTCACATTCATAGTTATTATATTCGGTACCTAGTGCAGAAAAGGATAGTTGAATATGTTTTGGTTTATTTAAAAATATTTACCTCTTATGTGTTTTCAATAAAACAATTAAATCATAAAAATTTAATGTTTTATTGTTGGTATGCTATAAATCTTTACTTTCATTATAAAGACGAAATTGTGTTTAAAAAGGGTTCTTATTTTGGTCGACTTAAGAAAGCTAAAGAAATATAAACTATGCGAACATAAATTCTGTTTCAGGAATGATATTCAAACAGCAATACAGTCACTTAATGTAGCTTTCAAAAGTCAAATACAAAATTCGCCCACGCCGGTTGTTAACAAATCCACCGTAGCAATAAACGTAAGCAGAGCAAACTTTGTAAATACAATTCATAACTTCCTAAGCACAAGTACTGTGTTCTTGACGTTGCGTCGTCACTTCACCTAACTTTATTAGACGTCGTTTATCAATGCTGTAGTGCATAAGTTTCGGGAAAGGATTGAATTTGTGTACCATTTGTGTGTGTGACACTATTGTAGTATTGCTTCAACGACGAGAATGGAGAATAGAGAAATACTTTTGTTTCAATTTGATAGTTTCTTTAATTCAGTAAAAATGTTGCTTAATTGGGGTGCTTCTTATGTTTTGAAGTTATGCTTGAATTTGTGTTCCATTTGTGCGTGAGATTGTTTCCGTAGTTTAGTTGATAATGCTTCTGACATTCATTGCATGATACATAGAATGTCCTGGGGTCAATTCAAGGGGTACAGATAAAATAGCTTTAGAAGACCCACACGATTGAACATTTACTTAAAAAATACTGAGACGCATGGAGATGGAGATCTGTTTGGATGTCTGCACGGTTGGTTCCCACTATGGGATTATGAAACTTAATTTTTATTGATACAATAAGTTAGAATTTATTACTTTGATGAGTTGAGATGAGTTCTACCACTGAAAAACACCTTACTGTTTTACGTTTATTATTTAACTAGCGACCCTCCCTGGCTTTGCACGGGTATAAAACTTATATAAAAACCTCCCTCTTCAGTCATTCTATCTACTAAAAAAACCGCAACATAATCCGTTGCGTAGTTTTAAAGATATAAGCATACAAATGGATATAGGGGAAGAAAAAGCGACTTTGTTTTATACTATGTAGTGAAGTGACAAAGTCGCGAATATGAAGTAATTGGATATAAAACTCTCGTAAATATTTCACTCAATATATAATTATAATAAAATTAAACATTCTATCAGTGACTAGTAATTGGAATCAATAAGTATATAATAATATATGATGTTTTATTTAAAATGGAATTGAATACTTGTTATTAATTTATTCGAACATGATTTTATTTTAACGAAGTTAATTTTGTTATTATAATTCATCCACGAAATATTTTCTTCATTACAATTGAAAAATCACAAACATATCAAATGAAAAGCTTTGATGAGTGGATATATATATCTTTTTATTTTTTATGCTTGAGTTTTCAAAAAAGGTTTTACGCGACAGTACAAACTCGTCATGCCATAGTCATTTGAAGGCATTCAAAAGTTTAATTTTACCCATCTGAATCGAATTACTTTCCTTTAGTGGTAGAACTGGTCAGTATAATAGATGACATCCGCGGCCTCAAAGAAAGTTTAGGTTTTTACTAAGATCATGGTGTCTCTACAACATAACAAAATCTATAGAAATTGATTCAGTAATTAAAAATATAGTCAAGGAGTAAAGTTAAGAAATACAGTAGTTCAGGTCTTAAATATAAATACAAAATATTGACGCTTAGAGAGTACAAGATCTCCTTATGTAGAAAAAGCGCAAATAAAACTAGTCTAACGTGACTAAATTCCAGCGTTGTGATAAAAACCTTTGTCTTTTTCTATCATCGTAAGCCAATAATTGTTGTAAATGTGATTTGTCTCCCAGAAGGGGCAAAAACAAAGCATTTTTTTGCTAACGATAAGAACTGGCAATGAATGAAACAAAGAGCCCGAATACAGGCTCATTAGCTATTCACTATTTTTACCTGCCGCAAAATCGTTTACAAAGTCTCGATGAATGCTAGCTCCATTTCAGTCTTTACTGACCCCTGAAAATTATAAAACGTTTTTCAATTTCGCTTGTAAAGGCATTTGTACACATTATTTTAGCTAAATCAAACTTTAATTAGGGTACTTTTTGGATGAAAGAGCTAATTATGTAACTAGTTTCGAAAAGCTTCATTTGTATAGAGTTAATAAGTTATGACTTTTCTAAAAGTGCGTAAAATATCATCATGGTAATATTAATTCTATGAAGAGTTTGTTTTTAAATATTTCTTGCCGAAATAAGAAAGTTTAATCCCCTAAGTAGGCCATGAGGAATTTCTATCAGATTGTATTAATGTTCAACGTATAAAGTAAGAAAACCATAAATATTATAATAATATTTCAGTAATTCAATAGAATTGTTCTGCGAAAGCTGCACTTTCAATCGAAATTCAGTTAGTAGGTAGCATAAGTACAAGTTGAATCGCAAACCTCTGCTATCTGGCTCAGCCACTCTCATGTGATGTTTGAATGATTTATGCCTCGCTATAAACAGTTAACCGCGAACACAGTATGAAAATGTACATAAATCGACTATGATTTAACTTAAAGCAAACCATCCCTGTGTACAACAATGAATATAACACTGCCCTCCCGGGTTTTGTAGGAAAAAAATTCAAAATTCACTTTACAAATATACAAAATTAGTGGGAAAAAGATTTTTTAGATCTAGTAACATACTATTTTTTGCTTTATTGAAATTCAAGTCACTCACCAAGTAGTTTTTTGAGAGTTGAGTTTTTAATCCAATTTTTTAAATTATTATTTTCTTCTACGTTACTTGACAATCCTAAATCGATGAAAACAAAAAAAATGATGTGTTGTAGTTCGGAAGTTCTGCGTGGTGGTTGAATTTTATTTATGTATATATTTCTGTTATATCATAAGTTTTTGTAAATAGTATCTTTTTAAAATTTCTTGTAAAACCAAGATCACATGCTCAGAGGCTCGTACGACCAGGTTTACAATAAGGCGATGAAAATGCAGTTTTTACTTGCGTCAAGTTTTAAGTACTATAAAATTGTATGTAATGTAAACATTTCAAACAATAACCAAAAAAATTTTAAAGATATATTATATATTTTTCACATTTAACAAACACAATAAACTAAAACATAACATTTACCTAACTGTTATATAATATCAACCACGTTATTTTATCAAACATCTTAAGCTTTTCACGTAAATGAAAAAATCATCATAAAGCGCTAATTACAAAATTCCATGTTTAATAATAACCATTGTTTAGTTAATTATTTCTTAAATTCGAATTATGAGGATAAATTAAGATCCAAACGAGGATTATTGTCTGTGTTATTGTACAGCGCTCAAATACGATTAATTATCCGCGAATTATAAAAGTTCCATTGTAACAACTTCATCATCTGGTAATTCTATGCCAACTCTGATTAGGGGAAAATAAAAGACTTACCGGGTTTTTTCTAAGAATATAAAACGATTCAATAATAGTTCAATTATAAAATGTTTTGTCTTAACTTAATTCGTTATTCGAAAGAGAATGGCATAATTAAGACTTTCGAGGGAATCAAACAAGTTATATATACATATTTAATGAACAAATACAGATATGTTTTATGTAATAAAAATGTTGAAATGTGATCAATACAATACGATAGATTAAAATGTATTTCTTACGTATGTCTGAGTTATTGAGGAGTTTGAGTTTAATAAGATAAGGATAAAATTATATGTGACAAGCTTAGCTGAAACTAACGTAATAACGTAACCCTTAAGCTGTGAATTACAGTTCCTAAAAAAAACGAATGAAAATAGACGGATCGGGAAAGCCACATTCTATCAATTACTATCTTATTACGTAGGAGTAGTATTGAGATCGTAAAAACACGAGGATGAGGTAGTGCGGGCTGAAGAGATCTTGCGCCCTATGCAAATGTAATGATAACACGTTTTAAGGGTCAATAAACTGTTACCTACTCTCCTTTTACGACATGATAAGTATATTGCCACTTTTATATTCTTTCTGCCCTTTTCTGACCTAATTGTAAACAGTATATATTACGTACATACGTTGGACATATAATTGGAATGTCTTTTCACGTATAATAATATTGTGATTGTGTAATTTAAATAAATGTGTTTTGACTCAAGGAATCTAAAAGGCATAATAACAATAAGATGAATTATTAAACTTAGGAAGAAGTTTTTCTTTATTTTATTTGAAGATATTTTTGTTTCAGAATTAGCTGAAGAAAAATACCAGTGAAAGTACCGATATATGTAAGTCGTCTTCGTTAATACTAATAATAAATCTTGAACAAGTCCTGTTTCAAATAAATTTGTACAAGTTGTAATTTCAAAAATATATACTCGTGCATATTTTAAAAACTGAACTGGATATAAATGAATTTATAAATTTGAATTTGGAAATCTTAACATATTTACAATAATGTACTTAAATATATTTACAAAAATACAAAAGGCTCATCAAAGCCGTTGGGGTGCGTACCCAAAATACTGGCTGCATTACCGCGTTGTATTGCTATACTAACGCGTTGGCCGAAATATGAGCCAGCTTTCGGGTTTCCTGTGGTCTCAACTAAGCGCGTCGATATCTCTTTAAACAATCGACGCGCTTCTGGCCCCCATGGACCCAAAGTCTCCACTCCAAAAGGAACGAAAATATAAGAATCCATGAGACTTTCATATTTTCGCCTTTTGTTGCTTTCTGCAATCGATGCCGCGCCACTAGCAGCCACGGAAGTAGCATGGAGATGTGAAGACGCCAGTGTGTCGACGCAAGTAGCGTCCCACACAAGCGCCTTACCACGACTCCAAGCCACCAGTGTCATACCATCAGGACGCCTGCCATCACTGCGTATAATGCCATTCGGCTCTAAAATGGCCGGCACATTAACGGAGACAAACGCCCTTCGGATAACATCGTTGATGCTGGAGTGGCGAGAAAAACGACCAGCACTCTTGAGACATGAGAGACCATGACGCCCAAGTGTATCCACTAACGCTCCACAACGACACTGATGAGGAACTGTACATTTTAAACCCAGGCGAAGCGATACTGCTATTGACAAAGATAAATTGTCAAGTAGAGTACCGATAGGCGCAGAAGGTAATGCCTGTAACCAAAAACCCGACTCAATTTGTGATACGGCCAAAAGACGAGCTCTCTCTTGCATATCAGCAGAACTGATAAGCTGCTCAAAAACAGACTTGCAGATAGGCTCGTCCCATAGCCGTTGACATTTTAAATCTTTTGGAATTTCATCAATGATATTCAGCCAGGCTGTTCTCGCTTCACTTACATACGCAATATTCGAAGTAGACAAATTACAAGGTACAATTTTTGTCACTAGAACTTGCGTACTGTAAGCTGAAGATAAAAAGGCCGGAAGGGCTACACTGGTAATTTGGCGGATACCCAAACCTCCATACCTAACCGGTAAAGTTCCCTGGGTCCAAGCTTGTTCAGTAAATGAGCAATTTAATATTAGACTTAAAAGATTTTTGAGAGAAAGGTCAGCGACCTTAAGAAGGTTAGGAAATTGCCAACAAGGGCTGGATCTCAATAAATAAGTAAATTTAGGAACAAAAAGGCAATAGCGGATTATGGTCAAAGCCATGTGAGAATTAATTTTGACTAAGCGATCAGACATATTAACGAATTTATCAATATGTTCTTGTAGTACCGAAGGAACTGAATCGTTAAGCACAGGAGCACCCAAGAGACGAAGAGAAGTTTTGTCAACAATTTTTAAATTAGGAGCCAAAGTATTAAATTTATTAATTATGTTATTTCTAACATCAAAAGGAATTTTGTCATCAATAAAAAGCTCGCATTTAGAAAAATTTAACTCAAGGCCGATTGAGTCAAATCCCTCTATAACTGCTTTCAAATCATCTATGACTGAATTCACATCACCTCCCAGAGTGCCATCATCCAAATACCAAACATTAAGTTTGGAATATAAACGAGAGATTATTGGGTGTATTGCGAGGCTGAAAATCGCTGGCCCTAGGGGATCTCCTTGCTGACAGCCAACTGACGAGTTTATAATATGATTTTTGAAAATTAATTTTGAAGTGTTGCTATAGCATTGCCAAAGATAATTGTAAACTAAAGGAATATTATTTTTTATTTCTTTCAACAAAGAACCTCTGTCTACAGAATTGAAGGCATTTTTTACATCTAATTTTAATAAAACATCCCCAACATTATTTTGTATAAAAGTGCGAGTAGCGTGGACTGCAGCCTCACAACCGCCTTTGCAACTAAATCCCAATTGAACCGGAATAAATTTTGACGATAAAGTAGCCGAAATATGTTTACACGCAATTTTGGAAACTAGGCGGCGAAAAGTGCAGCCCACAGCAATAGGACGGATACCACCATCTTTTTTCTTTAAAGCGCACATATTAGCGCCATATAAAATTGGTACTATTTCGGCAGGAACACGGCCTGAGAGCATATGATTTACTAAATGTTTAATGTCACTCAGTAAGTCTCTACCAGCATCCCCATTGGTAACACACACCAGATCCTTAAGGTGCTGTGGTGTGATACCATCAAGACCACCAGCAGAACCACTTTTGAAAGACATTATAGCATCTAGCACATCATTATCTGAAATTTGCAAATTGTTATCAGAAAGAGATGGTGGATCCGGCAATTGACAATTAGGAGCTGGTAACGGGTGTTTGCTTCTAAGAGCCAAAAGAGTTTCTGGTGAGTCGGGTGCTAGTGTATCATTAGAAAAGAGGATTGAAGCGGCTCCTTTTAAATCACCATCGTTGATTTTTTGTTCAACTTTACGAAAAAGGTTGAATTTGGAATTTACATGACTACGAATAATACTATCATCAAAAGAAAAAGTGGCATTAGAACAATTGTCCTTTATTTTTTGAGTGAGCGAACCGCGACCATCCCTTTCTACATGTAAAATATTATAAGCGAAAGTGAACAAATGTTCCCAGCTAGATTTTGTATTTTTTGAGACTACTTTTTGAATAATATGTGAAAGAGCAGTGGCAACGGAGATTCGAGCACCTTTCGGCACTCGTTTCACCGTCAGCACTGCACCTTTTAAAGAACCCAAAACATGAATAAAATCTTTAGCCAAAACAGGTGGTGTATTATTTGAAGGGCCAGATGGTCCCGCACTAACATCGGCAACAGGGCATAACGTAGTGTTATGTTTCCTACCAATGTGAATGCTTAGACCTCTTTTACCCTTAAAATAACAAGGCAGGGAACACAATTCACATTTCACTAAATTTTGATTTTGTGACATAAAAAAATTGACACTAAAGTCCACACAAAGTCAAAAGTTTTTAAAGCACTTGTACGTGATTGGCTACTTGACACGCGTTGCCATGGTGAACAGCATTGCAATAATTGTAATTTGTAATTCTTAAATTGTTGTCAAATTTCGATCCAACCACTATTTATAAAAAATGATGTTGTTCAGGTTTGATCTCACAATTTGTGTCACCTACGAGCCTGCTACGGAGATAATGTCTACGATGTTTTCCGTAGCACTATTGATTCCAAGTGAATGACGTGACCAAAAGCATTTTACGGAGATTATCTCTTGGGCAGTTGATTCAAGGCTGGGTACTGATCTAAGAGTGGCTCCTCAATCCATCCGGAAACATTCGCGCATTTTGAAACAGCGTAAGCCTTAATGTTTGCGATGTTGAAGATGAAGCAGAAGAACAGCAGTCTTCCCCAGCGGGAGTTAGTGTTGATAAGTTTTTAAGTAGCGAAAAATCCAGTGAAAAGTCGTTCAACGGAGTAAATTTCCTTTTCAAATTTTTATAAATGTCTCATAATTCCCAAAAAAATTGATATTCTAATAATTATTATATAATTAGAATTATTATATAATAATTAATATATAATAATTATATAATTAGAAAACTGGATATTCATGTTATGTTTGATTAGTCACTTTTGCGATATGATCAATAAAATTAAGCTTACTTTAAAAAAATGTTAAATGTATGTAAATATAGTAAGATCTACTAACTTGCTACGCCACATACCGTAGAAATTATTACTTCGTGTTGGCATAGCTGGTGACCATGTTTTTATATTAATTAGGAGGAAAATGGGCTGGAGACTCGCTAAGTACACCCACAACGAACATTTTACCGGTGGTTTACCAGTGAAATGTTCAGCGGTGTGATGTTTAAAATATTTATAGATTCATATTTTTTAATATTTTTACTGAGCGCTTCATTGTATTAAGTCAGAAACAGTTTTTAAATCACATCATCTTTTAGACGCGATAATAAACTTCAACTACAAGTTACAGTTAACTGAAAGCTTTTAATTAAAGAGGGAGCGGTGTTCCTCATCAATTTTAGCTCAACTTCTGATTATTTGAGCTGGGCTCGTTAGTGACACTCGCTTTACCTTTAGGGAGCTAGGGACCTGTAGGGACCTATAGAGAGTCCATCAGCCTGTCTGATATTATTGAAGGCACTCAACATCATAACAATTGCAATAATTATCTTTGTGAAAACAATCGTTAGGTTCAGACCTAAGCACTGTTTTCATTAAATCAGACTTATGATTTCTTTTTTTCGTAGACAGGATTTTCTCCACTTTTATTCTTTTATTCACAGATTTCTAGATTTGCAAATAGTTTTATAGATTCGGGTTATTATATAACCACCTCCTTGGTCTAGTGGTAAGCGCTTAAGCGTTACTTAACCGAGAGGTCCTGGGTTCGATTCCCGGTGGAGATAAGAAAAGAAAAAAAACTCGGTTTAGCAGGACGTAGAAGGTTTTATCACTTACTTGCCCCTGAAGAAAAAATCGATCAGTGAAACAGATGTGAAATGCATCTGCCCCATACCCCACTAGAGGACACGGGACGACTTCACTCGTGTTATTTAATAATACAGCGAGTAGGTACATAAAAGTAACACGTGTTCTTCTTTACTGTGTTAACGTGTTTTCTTTTCGTAATCGGTTTCAGAAAGTTAAATGTGGAAATCCTGTATGGCAAGTTAGTGACCGCGACTAGCGGAACCAAAGTCGTAAAACAAAGAGAAGAAACCCTTGTTCTTATTCAAGGTTTTTTATTTTAACATCAAATAATAAATCATATAACAAATAAACAAGCATCGCACTATTATTTTTAAAAATATTAAAATTTGATGGCAAACAACGCGATTATTTTTATTTTCACATGTTCACTGAATGTTTCACATGTTCAACTCATTCTGTGCTTGCGGCATGCACAGAATGAGTTTACATTAAACAAATAAACCATGCGTACCGTAATGTGATAGCAGATTATATTTTATTAACCTCCCACAAAAAGAATACTCAGTTCCCCGCTTCGGTGCACCCTTTACGTCTAAAGCCACATAAAATGCTGATCATAGAATTTCCTCTTTCGAGAACAATATTATAAAGACACGCCTATTTTCATATTTAGGTTATATTCAAGAATCTTTGACGTATAAATTAGATATCACTTGGGGATCGCTCTCGCAAAGTTGCCTAACTTTTCCTTTGTTTCTTTCGCATCAATTATGAAAATTGTTGAGTGAAAAATACTTTTATTGTTTTTTGGGTATTAAGAAAATGTAACTTGCTTTTTTGCGTAATTTCTATTCGATTAATACAAATGCGGAAATGAATTTGTTTATTACTTACGCTAATTTGTTTTGTTTGGGTTTTGTGCTTTCATCTTAGAAATATAATATGAACATTTTATAAAAATTTGCTTAAAGAATGTATCAAGTACTAATTTCTTATTCATATATAGTGATTCTAGTTAGCTACTGATTTAATTTACTACTAACGTGTAAAAAACCGGCCAAAAGCGAGTCAGACTCACGCACGAAGGGTTCCGTACCATTATTTATAAAAACGGCAAAAAATCTTCTAGCAGACATGATTTTTTTGGGATGGGATGAGATATTTTATTCTGTTTTTTAGTATTTGTTGGTATAGCGGCAATAGAAAAACATCATCTGTGAAAATTTCAACGGTCTACCGAAAATTTGAACCGTAATAGTTACGGTTCATGAGATACAGCCTGGTGACAAACGGACAGTGGGGTCTTAGTAATAGAGTCCCGTTTTACCCTTTGTGTAACTCTAAAATTTATGTGTAGAGAATAAGACAAGTATTTTTTTATATTATACGATATTCAATGATAATTTAGTTACATATTACGAAACTAGTAAATCTTCGAATAAACTTGAGAATGGCTTACGAGTTACGAGTCACGTAGGGCCCCGTGAACTCAAAGGTCAAGGAATGACCTGGCCCTATGCCAAATTACTTGCGAATACACAACTGGGCGTATTCTGTGCATACTTTATTGATACTCTGCTTTGATGTTTCTACTTAATATAGGTAAACTAAATCCTTTGACCTGTTATATCTTCTGAAAAATCAATAACAATTATTCTTGTTAATATAACTTATAATGACACATATAATATAATTCGTACAAAATCCTTTCACCTCCTATTATATGATAACTACCATCACAATTTTACGTATAATTCTATAATTTACTCGTATTAAAGAGAAAATAATTGATATATCCTATATTTATACCAAGTAGTTGAAGCATTAAGAAGTAAAAAACTATTCCGTATAATAAAAAATAATATAAATTAGATTTGCCCTTGGATGAATAGACAAACTACATTTAGTATCGTACTCAACGAATACATGCAATGAAGAAAACGTAATAAAAATCAGCCCCTCTGAGACTGCCATACTCACTGTTACGGCCGAGAAACGTTATTTAAGCTTTCCTGTTGGTTTCCAACAAAACGTAAACTGTAATGGAATAAAATAACACAGATTATGTGAAAAGCATAGTATGTGTCGCTAATTCTAATTATAGGGTGTAATTGTGAATGTAAGAACGTCCCAAATCCATTCGCAGTACGAAATGCAGCCACAAATGAAATGGTTTGGGATAATTGTTTGTTTTCAGTATGAAATTAGAATAGAATTGCGCTGCTCGGTGAGTGCGGTCTGTGGACAAACCGAACATTAGGTCTATACGTAAACCAAAATACGCAATGAGACCCGAATAGTCACCTATAAATCTCCACTATTAACTTAATCGGCTTAGTCGACCCTGATCGATTGTCCCCACTGAGATAGCGCGGACTGAAAGCCAATTTTTCTGCAAAAGTATAGGGTTACAGGTAGAAAAATCGAGCATAAAACCCTTTAATGGCTAACGATTTCTAATTGTAATAAAAAATACAAAGTGGTAACTAATATGAATGCAAACAGCGTAAAAACAAATTGTAGATAAACATTGCAATTAATTTGTTAAGTGATTATGATGTAGCTATGAAAAAAAAAATGCTTCAAATGAAGTTCCGGTTCAAATTGTTTTTCCAGTTGTTTGCCGTTTATCGGATGTTGCTACGTTGTTGAAAGTTGAAAACACGCTTGTTATATGAGTAACTTCACTGAGTTCATTATTCCAGCATTTGGTTTGTTTCTATTTTGTAATTTTGGTGTGTTTATTTCTTAGAGCCTTTGTGTGGTTGTCTAATTGGATTGAAACGAATTATTTAAACTGTTATATAATATGCTGGTACAGATTTTAATGTATTAGAAACTACTCCAATAAAAAAATATGATACCTATACGTGTATTTCGTCCTTTACCATCAAGTAAGTCAAATAAGCCTGTGAATAAAAAAATGTATTCAAGTAAAATCAGTCATAGAAGTAGAAATATTGATAGGATTAAATCTTATCATTGAATCTCCGTTATAAATCCGGCTTATAAGTTTAATGTACAAATATTTTGATATATAAGAGTGAAGGAAAATCGCGTTGAAAATTCCCAATATTCAGCTTATGCAGCGGTAAAGTTGGCTCGGAAATAAAAATAGTGAGACAGACCGAAACCGTAGTCTGTTCAGACAAGAATAACCGGCAAAATGTACAGGCTACTCGCGGTAATCGGCTCAGCTTAGTAGCACTAATAGCCATTTACGTATTTCTTCTTATTGCTTTCCGATCTGTTTAATGTTACTTGCTCTCGTAAATGGACATTAGAAATATTATTTATTATGTTTCGACTTATTGAGATTACGAGAAAGTTTTATGACTTAAAGGTAAATTGTACATATATGTTAGTAATTATCGCGGTAGCATATAACATGGAGTTCTAATTCGAGGAAAAATATATAGACGAGACATCTTTTTTCTATATTTTTTTCTAAATATTTGCCTCTTAATACGCCGTAGGTATACGTATTTAGCAATATTTTATAATTTTCCACCAATTTAATTATTATTTATATACAATTCTAGTTTTATATAATTATATTGTTATATTGTTTCGTTATGCCACTCAAAACAAAAGGTTTTTCATGAAATAGGTAATTTATATTTCATGAAAAGAAAACAAATGACCGGTCAGACGTACAACCATTCTCGCTTTCATTTAGATAATGGCTGAACTTTGAAAGCTACCAAGTAATTAAGATTGATTTGGCCCTCTATTGACATTTAGTTTCCTTTCAGGTGCTCCAAATTAAATTATATCCCTACTTGTAACATTCACTTTGGATCAACTGATGTGAGATGTCCAAACTAAGGTAGAAATTTAATAAAAGTTCATCCTAATATAATAGAAATGAAAACCGAAAGGAACATAGGCAATCATACATAATTGTTTTTGTTTCCTTCTAGTTGCCCATGACTTTGTTGATTGAGATGACGTATTGATAGTGTGTTACTAAAAAACTCTTTGTTTAAAAGAAATTATATTTTTGTACCCCTTCACTCTTACATTATAATGAAACAAAACACGATTTTATTATTTTATTTATTGAAAATCAAATTATATTTGAATTAAATTTGAATGATCGAACTAAAAGCTTCATTCAGTACATGCTTGTCATGGGAATGTATGTAATAAGTAATTTCATCACTAAAATGCTTTTTGCTGTTTATACGTGCTGTTTATTTAATTTATTGAAATTAATCTTGTAAATATATTGGGAATAAGTGGAATAATATTAATAGTATTTGATAAATATTGTATATACGAGTACAAATTATTATACATACGCGAGTATCAAAAAAACTGCATTAAATTGTAGCATTATTTAACAAGCATTTAAAAATATAATATCAACCGTTTAAATATCGTGTCCTTATTATAAATTATTAGAGAATGATGTTTTAGGTGACATGTTAATATTCGAAACTCAGGAAGGATGCAAAGTTCGCGGGGTCAGTTAGTTAATAATAATTATTTTCTGGATTACCGCCATACTGAAGTTTTCTATTATGTTTGTTAATATATGATTAATAAAAAGGAATAAATAATGTAAGTAAACAAATACAAAATTACAAATATATATAGTACAAAAAATTCTCCAACATAAGAAAACATAAATATTGCTATATACGTAAATGGTCTTAGGAGGGAGGTAAAAACTCATTACAGATCGGCAGATCATCAAACATAATCTTCTCTTCATTAATCTCTATTTTTGTTCGAAGAACGAACTCATTTTCCGAAAGCATCGTGTCATGTTACCCGGTAACAAGATTTAGCCCAACACACTTAAATCAGCGCCTCCTATGTGTAGAATTTGATATTTACTTGAAAATTTGTCCTAACCTTATTTAAAATTAGATACAAAATGTCTCAACGTTGTATAACATTCTAAGTAATGTTACAACTCACGCAAACGCAAAATCTCCTGAGAAAAATTAATTATGAACGGGCACCTCCTAGATAGACGTATACCGCATAAAGTCACGTCAACACTTAAAATCAGGTGGAAAGGCGGTCAAACGATTGTCAAGTTTTAAATAAAAATAAAATATAATTATTGATACAGTATTGATTAAGCATCTAGAAACGGCTAGTACCTTCATGCCTACAAAGTAAATGATGATTGAAACAGATGTCCCAAAAGTCATGTATATTAAAATTTTGAATATTAAAAAATGCGAATCTCCTGTTTCATGTTAAAAATGACAAATTCTACGAATCGTTTGAACAGATGAATTTTAAAAATATTAATTTTTTTATCTGAATTTTTGACAAACGCCATCATCAAATAGAACCTTTATCGAGTTTTATCAAAAGAACTAATTTGAAAAACAGCTGACAAACAGGAACTCGTTTCCGTTTTGATTTTGATCGTTTTTATTCGTGTTTTATAAACCACGAAAGTAAATCTGTAATCTCACTCAGGATTTGGCAAATTCCCACAAATTTAAACTCTATCTGGACGGAGAGGATTTAACTTCCGTCGTATGTACTGATAACAGCGACCAACGGTATATATATAAAGTTCTGCAAGTCCGTCTATGTCTAGCCACATGAAATATTATTATATACTATCTACCTACACTTACATTACATAGAAAAAAAGATTATTTTTGTTTGTAATAAATATATTAAAATAGGTGTGCCCCGCAGGCATATGTCTGGATTTAGTAAAGAGGTTGAAAAATAATTAAAATTAATCTTTGAAGTCTATTGTAAAATAGGTAGAAACAACCATGCCTTTTGGTGATTTTGAATATAAGTATATCAAGTCAATTTCTTCAAATAAATTTGTTTAGTATATGATTTTTTATTTTGATTTTTAAACTTTTCATGTGACGCTAGTTTATAAATAAACAGATATAAAAGCATGTTTTTACTAAATAAATACAGTTAAATGTGAATATAACCGTGAGATACTAGCGAAAAAATACTTTATTCTCATATAGGTATTTCACGTCTTTACATACTTTAATTTACAAAACAATACATAATCCCTTGTTTGTTTAGGTATCAACAAACAAACTGTAGGTATATATACCTAGTAGCAAATGTTTCCCTTCAAACTGAAAAATTTCCCGAGTCTTTCTCATTGAAAATTAAATGAAATATTGTGAACAGATAAACGAGGCGAATATGATAAAATTCGGAACGTGATCAAAATAAAAGTCTTTGCCATGTATATTTATAATATATTTCATATTTATAGAATTTGAGGAAGTGTATTCTGAAATAAACTATTTAATTTGAAAATGGAATATGACGTATTGCCTAAATAATGTTTTATTAGTGATGTCATCAATATGTCGATGATAATTATGATTTAAATACAATATTTGTTTCATAACAGAGTTGGTAATTCAAATATGAATATCAGATTATTATTTATAGATCATTAAATTTTAATAATATATTAAATGAACGAATAAAGTTAAAATTGAAATGTTCAAGTAATTATTATCCATGAAATACGCAGTAGTTCCTACAAATTTGAAAATAGAATTGAAATAACATTCACTTGTTTTGTTTTTCGTACTTTTGCGTTATGTGCCTAATACGAGATTCAGCCTGCCGTCAAAACATCGTCTACGAGTAACTTTGTGTTACGTAACCACACGTTAAAGCAAGTCTCTGTGTGTGTGTGTTTATTGATTCATGGCGGTTGAATTATTCTGCCTCCTGGCTCTAAATCAAAACTAGAGATACATTTTACGTAGCATTTAACAGAGTTGGTATTACGCGAGCGGCTCAAAACTTTGTTGTTTTCATTAAAATCCGAAATAATAAGTAAACAAAAAAGCAATTACAAACTTCCGTTGAAATTTTCTTATTGTCCGTTTTACATAATAAAAATCATGTTTATAAAAATCTTCAACTGACTTTAAAAAAGAAGAAAAAGGTATCTTTTTATTGTTTTTTATCGTTGGTACGCATTTATGAGCAATGAACGGATTCAAATTATTCTTCTTTTATTTGACATTTTAAGCTACTTCAGACAATATGGTTCCATATAATTTTGGATCACTTTTTGTGAAATTCATCAAAAACTATAAATTTGCATGTCTAAACGACGTGTTACAACATATATTTACTTTGTTCATATTATTTATTTTCCATCATTAAAACACCTTTTTTTCCTCAAAATACATTTAAAAAAACTTTGACAAAATCTTGTATTTCAACTAGTACCTACCTAAAAAATGTAAATTATAGGAACACTGCGCCGTGCTCTAGTATCAAATGAAAAAACTCATTTTGATTTTCGTTTTAAATTATTTCGGTATTTCGTGGTCCTATGTCAAACAAAATCTAAAAACTAGTATTAAATTTGTTTTGAAATTCACTGGATTTGGTGTTCATTACTTGTGAATGTCACTTTGTGCGACACTTGGAACATTTAGAAGTTTATATCGCGATCTCAGGTTTGAAATTCACGTTTCAGACAGGGCGACAAAGCAGTCGCAATGTCAAAGTAAATAGTTTAACTGGGTAATTAGTTTGTTCTGCCATTCAAGACGGTTCCCTATCACACCATTGAATAATAGTCTCAAGTTATTGAATCAGGTCTGTTACATTGTCTCATTAAACGAACCCTCCGTAGATCGAATGTCAATGGTAAAATATCTATCAGTTAATAAGATTTAGGAGGGTGGACGTGAATTGATCAAAATTAATTTCATGCAGACTGTTAAAGATGTTAAAATGGAAATTTATAACAAATATATACAATTTCTAATACCTTTATCGTGATAAAACCCTTCAATAAGGCTAGCTTTGTAATGATTTCTTCTTAAAATTACGAATTTAATTGGAAAGAGATAGACAATACATTCTATTGTTAAAATAAGGTTTTTCTCTTTAACTTTTATCAATAATTGTTGAAATTAAATTCGTCATTTGAATCGATGCATTCTTTAACAGCTTATAAGCTCATACAGGCTGTTCATGGACGCGTTCCTCTGAGAAGAACTGTTAAGAAACTCGGTAGAGTTCTCATTTTTAGCCCATGTTTACAAAAACAAAATAATTAAACTTGAATATTTATTTTATTTTAAGAAATACCTCCACTGTATCTTTAAATTGTTAATTTTGTATATTTAAATATTAATTAATTAAAGATATACCCGTCATATTATTTAATAACGTTATTTTTATATTTCTTTCACGAGTCGTAAGAAAGTTAAGGTAAGCCTCACAAGCTATTCCTAATACTGATTGAGATGAAATAAGCTTCTTAAATATATTCGATATTTATTCGTAATAAGTAGGTAATATCGTCATAAGAACGTATTTATTCTTCTGAAAATAACATTTTATTTTTCAATACAAAAGTCCTGTTTTTGTACTAAATTATTCACGACTTGAAACAAATTAGACATGCTCAATGTTGGCTTCATTTTACAAATTCCTCATTCTAGTAAGTTCAAGAGTATTAAATTTTCACGAAATTGCTTCCAAACTTTTCCTCTCTCAATACGCTCTGAACTCAATTTCCTAGAGGCATAGTTTGTATCATGCTGCTGTTGCGTTTTAATTACCATCACCGGGTTACTTTATTTTCCTACACCTCACCTACCTACAAACGCCATATTAAAATTCGAATATTGGATGATTAAATTTGAAGTATGATAAATTGGTGATTTTTTTTTCCGATTCTGTATATGAATCTGAGATTTAGTCACCTGAAATTACAATTACAACACTTAATTTCAATTACATAAAATATTAGAAAAGTTTTTAAGAACTTTATGAACTCTTTAAATTGAGTTAATTCTTTTAAATTGGTTCAAACGTGTAATGATTGTATTAAAAAAATTATTATCTTTTTATTTATAACATAATTATTGAAAATGTTAAAGAAGCTTTATATTTTGTCAATTACCATTTGTCCGTTGCCACTTAATCCAAGTGTCAGAAGTCAGAATTGAAAATGAGCGAGCCTTAAACGGACTATTAACCCGTGTATAGCCAGTTGACTGCCAGACCTACGAATATAGCCAGCCGGAGTTGGCTTAATAATTCAACATTGCAATGCTTTTACAAAACCTGTCGGCGTCAATCCTAATTTAGCTCTACAGATCGACTCGCTTTCCGAAAGTGTCCCGCGAATATTGTAATGGAACTTCTCTGTTCAAAATAGTAGCTTCTGTTTTTATCAAGATAGGTAAATATTTAATTTACGAAACTTGATAAAAACAGGGATAATAATGAAGGAGTAATATTTAAATATTTTCGTTAATCACCTACAATCTTTTTACATTATATTTTTTAAACTTAATACATGACTGCCATGGTTTCATATCATATTTTTTAATTAAAATCAGATAAAGATCGAAAAAATATAGTTAATATGTAATCAGATTTTAATTATCTGATATAATAAATTCTAGAAATAATAATTGATCAATATTTGACTACGTTTATATATAAACTTTAATGATATAAACTGATTGACATCGAATGCGAATGTCGATTATGATAAGCGAAAAAAAATTCATTTATGTTTATGGCATTGATATTAAATTTATATTCTCTAAATATCTTCATTTATAAATTTATTGAAGCTACTATATAACATAATAATTATACAGGTGTACTGGGTTTGAATTTGGTTGGGAGAGGTTTATTAAAATTATTAACATTTGCAACGCTACCTCCCTCCCGTATGGGTTATAGAACCCATCCCATACGTAAGGGTTATGGGGTTTCATGTTGTACTATTTATATTTATAATTGCCTACTCACCTATTGTAGTTCTCTCAAACTGTGCGGTCTATTAAGCTATTAGAAACAACCATAATTTCATAATGCCTACCTATTATTATTTAAGGTAAGCTACTCAGCAAGTTAGGCAAAGATAGTTCAGATCTCAGTAAGCTACAATGAGCTCTAGATCTCAAACTTGGAGCATACTTCACACCTGCCTGTTACAGACTTCATTTACATTCTCATTAGGATATATGGAAAAGTTTAAGACTGATAAAATACTTAGTGGATAGTCTCACCGATAAAGTTTAAGTTTAAGAAACTTTATGACTAGGAATTCTATAACAACGTTATGGACTTATTGTCGTTAAGTTAAATAATTACTACATTTAATCGAGTATATTTTAATTTAAAAGTACATTTCAATAAATTCAGAAACTTAAGTGTGAATGCATAAAAGCAACTTCGTATTTAAAATGTGAATTAGATTGGATTATAACAAATGAAACGATGGAATAGTTGCCCACCGGATAATTATTACTAAGTTGTCAACAAACATTTATCGGAATTTGTAAAACAAAGGCCACTACCTGTTTGTCACCACAGTTATTCTGGCATTAACTGCGGGGCATACATTAATTTTGCCCAAGTACATTAGTTGGAATAATTTTTGTTTAAATATGTATTTCATATAGTAAATAGATGATCTCACAGATCCTTGATATTTTGGAGCATGTTTAGGTATTAATTGTGTAATTAATTAAGCTCATATAATTAAGTGAAATAACTTTTGTATGTTTCAATTATAGACATTTGACGTAGGAAATGGCTGTTACATGTTGTATATAATTGTATGATAATTATAATATTTTCAAGTTATAATTCAATAAAACATAAATAATTTTCTTTCGTATAAGAAAAAGAATGTACAATATAATCAACTGTAGCATAAACATTGAGGTTGCCCGTAAGGAAAAAGTGATACTTAAGGTGCGCTTGTTAGTGGGAACCCTCATAATTTGAGAACTTTATGTCACCTCTGTGCTCTGCTTTCCAATATTTTTGTCATGTTCAATATTTTAGCTAAAATTTTCATTTCCGAGGTAACTAGTGAAACTGAAAAACTTACGTTCAGATGTCCAAAAATACCCGAATAGAATAAGATGAAATTGGTAAAAAATGTGTACCGTATGGCCCAATGGGAAACACAATTTCTAGAAGCAATGAATAGTTTACAGGTGACAAAGTAGTCTGGGTCGTTAGTAATACGTTCAACCAATGGTCGGTCGTCACTCTTAGCAATAAGTTATTGGTACCATAAAATATAACACACCAACTGCAAACAATTTATTCTACCAACATCGTACTTTAAAAAAGGGAGAAGATTGGAGCATTATCCGAAGTAATTTACCAAGCCTACCTTTTTTATTTTTCTTGTCTATTAATTAGTTCTTAAAATTGAAAGCCAAGACCAACATAACGATACAAATAGGAAAAAGACTTCATTATACAAAAATAAATAATAACAACCTTAGAATAAAATATCCCGTAATGCCTCATTAGTTTACATAAGCATCGTTGTAAAAGTAAACTATGAAATATTAAAATGTTTCGCAGAGCATAAACGCTGAGCGGCAGTCAGTAGATAATAATTTCATTTAACATTTTCTCAGTAGGAAGTCGAACATAAGTTCTATTATCCCTTAGCATTTACTTTAAGTTAGTGTTGTTGTAGGGCGACCCTTCACCTAGCGCCATTAATAAAATTAGATTGCGCAATCTAGATTTAACAGCACAAATTAAAAATCAATATTCTGCCATTGAGAGATTCATCCATTTGATTTATATTACGACGTAATTTATATTCCAATTTGGTTATTATTTTACAATTGAAACGAGAATACGCTTTTATTTTTCAGCGGTACAATAAATCATATTATTAATTGTAATGAATAAAACGTGCAGGTTTTATTGTATATGTTGTGTCCATTAGAGTTATAACAATACTTAGGTGTAGAGTTTACATAAAATACAATTCAAGTTCTCAATTCGGGTTAAGCCAATTATAAACCGCTTTTAATGATTCTTTTTTGTTTGATAGATTATACTAGTGATGCAGAAAAAAGAAATAATTTAAACAGATATAATCATTATTTAAAGCAAATAATGTATGGAAGTAGGAAACTGTACACGTTATCATTAAAACCTTCCTTTTTTTAACAAAAACAACAAGAATTAGTTCTATAGCATATTATCTAATGATAATCAGCATTTAGATAAATGTTTTGAAATACGTATATAGTTTATGTAGTTAATTTATTTATTTACCGCTTCTTTATTATTTAATCTATAAATTTTTGATACTGAGTGAGATGATATTAAAGGTATTTTAGTTTTATAGCACGTTGTAAGATTTGTACATACAGTCACAGTAACACAAATTAAAGTTTTAATACCATTCTCTTGTCTGTTATATCCGTTATCTTTTGTGTAGAATAGCTCTTAATTAATAATGAGACTGCACCACTTGAGTTCACGATTGAAGTTTCATTGTTGAAATAAACTCACGTAGGAAGCTGTAGATGTGTATTGAATGGTGACTGTTCATTGTTATTTTTTACATCGCATATAGCAAGAAGCCCGAAACATTTGTGGAGAAAAATCTGTTGCGGAAGCCTTATCAATGAACAGAAACTAGTATGTGTTATTAACGTTAACATTAAACACACTTTTACAAATTTAAATTCGTTTACTTCAAACCTTTTACTGTTAACATTTTGAATCCACGTTAAAGTACGTGATCGAAGATTTAAAAAAAATATGTTTCTATTTAGATTTAAATTTGTTCTTCAGCTACTTGTACTGTTAGACAATATGCAAAAATAAGAACTTTCTTAACTATATGACTAGTAGTTTTTTGTGAACTACATTCATATAAGCAAAAGTAACATGTTAAAATATATTTTCATCAGTTCTTATCGTAGACTGACATTTTCCTTTTATATTTGTTATGTAAAATATAGGCCGTGCCTAAAAAAAGTTATTTACAAGATACAATCAAAAATAATTGTTCAAATATTAATTTCGTGAGGTATGTCAGAAGGAGGATCAAAGGCATCCGTACCTCTTGAACACCCTGATAGAGAGACATATTATAAAATGTTATTTAACGCATTTCTTCTTTTATATAACTATATATATAATGTATTCTATAATTCAATCAATGCAATGGATAAGTTTACTGATGTTGTCAACATAATGGTATTAAAATATAGATCAAAACTAATCAATCACTGAATTTTTTTTGAAATGCATCAATAAATGATTTATAAATAGAATATGAAAGTAGGTATATGTATTTCTGATTCACCTCTGGACGTCATTTGACCTATCCGCGTGTAACAAATTATTCTTGCAAGCGCAAAATCAAAGTCCCATAACTTTTTCGTTTTTAGAGATATTTTATTGATTCTTTCACGTATTTGTTTTATTTCACCTTAATTTTTATAATTATTTATCTATTTTTTTAAACAACGGTAAATTTGTCCATTACTGTCATTTTTACCATAACCAATCCATATTTTTTTAAAATTAAATTTAAAATAAATAAAATTAGGTACTGCTTCTTTAACATTAGCGAAA
This sequence comes from Aporia crataegi, assembly GCA_912999735.1. Taxonomy (NCBI): domain Eukaryota; kingdom Metazoa; phylum Arthropoda; class Insecta; order Lepidoptera; family Pieridae; genus Aporia; species Aporia crataegi. Next base: position 5,191,322 of record OU538742.1, read on the forward strand.
ACCAACGATAATTGAATTTCATTATAAATTATATTAATTTAGAGAGTTTGTAAGACTTATGTGATTTCATTGCCCACGACTGCGTCAGCATCGTTTTAAAAGCGATTTAGACGAATATTAATAAATTCTATTGATTTCAGAAAACTGGATGAAGAAAACATTATTTTTATTATATACTCCATACGGAGACAAACTCGTGGACATCCCTTAAGGTAAAGATAACTAGGTATAGTGTCGAAAAGCAATATTGGATAGACGCCACTCACAGCCTGACACAAAATAGTTTGTCTAGCGCAAACAAATTCGTTCTACTCCAGGTTGCCTCAGGTATACTGAATAGAAAGCAATAGATTTTATTTTAGTGAGTAAAACATTTACAAAACAGTTTGTTATTTTGCTATAGCCTTTAACAACTTCTGAATAGAAATATTTCAAAACATTTTATAACAGAACTAGCGACCCGCCCCGGCTTTTCACGGGTATAAAACATGTATAAAAACCTTCCTCTTTAATCATTCTATCTATTAAAAAAACCGCATCAAAATCCGTTGCGTAGTTTTAAAGATTTAAGCATACAAAGGGATATAGGGGAAAGAAAAAGCGACTTTTTTAATACTATTTAGTGATATAGCAGATATATTTTTATCTGAAAAATTTAATAATATCGATAAATTATAGTTTCGATATACGAAACTGGTTTACGCAATCAATCAAAAATAGGCAATATCAAATAATTATACCAAAAAAGAAAAATTTGGTTCAAGACCTAGTGTAAAAATGTCGTTTTTTTTTTAAGTTTTAAATCAATGTATTGAATTAAACAACAGTTAAACTGTATCTCAACAAGTAACTTGTAATAACTTTCTCGAAAAGTTTGTTTATTCATAAATTAGGAGCATGTAAAATAAGTTAATCCGCTATCCGATACGGTGGGTCTTGAGAAACACGTTCAAAGTTTTACATAGTTAAACACCCCTTTGTACGTCTACCCCTTGTATGGCTCACTACTGAACTCTATCTATATACACCTTAATTTTCATTAAAACTTCCGTTTACAGCTTCATATTCACAATGTAGCCAAAAGAAAGCTTTATCTATATTTTATGAACCGCGCACGCACACAATTCGTTAATCGCACAGCGAAAAACAGTTTTATGCAATCAAATATCAAATATAAATTGCATTTATATATAACTTATTAGTCCCCGAGTGTGAAACGCTACAACAATTTCTTCGTTTCCATCTTGTTACATATTAAATATCATCAAAATCATATCATCAAAAATTCATTGACTTTTATTTATTATTGTCGAGCTGATTTTATTTTGTAATAGTTGTATTAGAATATTAGAAGATATATTGATAACCCAAAGGAAGCACGGCTGTGCGAATGTTCTTTCAAAACTTTACATAGAATATTATGTTCAAATTAATACTAAAACCTATTCAGACACTTAATAGCAATTAACCATTTCGAGTAAGTACAATTTCAATGTTCATAAACTTTTGATTTCAGACATACGCTAAAATTAGGAGATAGTGTATACCTATGTATTGTGGTCTCTTGTTTATAAACAATTTAATTTACAGATTCAGAGAAACATGTTCTTCATAATGTATTCAATCTTTACTGAAATCTCTTTATTGGAGGATTGATCTACGATTGGTTTTCAGTTCTAGCAATAAAAATCGTAGTTTTCTCTAATCTAAATTTAAATATGAACTTTATACATATTATATTATATAACTATATTTTTACATATTATATTATTGTACAGTCCATGTCACCTAAAAAGATTCACCAGTCACCACTTTTAAATATTGTACTAAAAAACACAACCACGCCTATGTTTTTACGTACATATATATTTCATAACAAAAAAGTAATTTCTTTTATATATATAGACTTAGCTGATCGCCTAGAAACCCAAAATCTGGTTGATTCTTCCCCAAACATTTATTACTGTGTTAGTAACGATGTAATTTTAATACTGAACTGCCTGCATAGGAGGTTTTTGTTTCCACACCCATTATAATATTCAGTACATATAATATTTTACTTATTTATTTTACATAAACATAAAACTTGATATAAATAACTATGTAAATAAAATTGACTACAATAATTAATAACGGAGATCAATTTGTATGTCGTGGCATTTAGAATTAAAATGATATGCATAGCAGGTGATAGAGCCCTAGCCAGTCCTAAACCGAATCACTGTGCAGTTTGGCATTGTTCCTAGTTCTCGTCATGATTTATTGGTAATTGATTTAACATTTAAAATATATGACTCGCTAACTGTTTCAAGGAAGAATAGATTTTAATAATAGATAATACTTGTTGGACACAGTTTATACCTACCGTTTTAACGATTACACAAACTGTTTTAGTTATATAACAAATGTATAGAAAATGAGTGGAAATGTTTAGTTTTATAAATAAATTTAAAACTAATGTATATGTTGCTTTTGTGCTTTAACAATATGTACTCGTACCTACTAAATAGTAGCGCACTGTACCTACGTCAAAAGTCTAGAAATAAAATGCTTAATTTCTATTAATATTTTTTCGGTATGTTCTATCACAATTTGTAGTCTTTGAATACATGATGTTAATGTTGTTATAATTTACTTTAGATTACAATTGCGTTACAGCAATAACAATGATAATTTAAGTGGATTGTTATTTACGCATCAGCGCGACGACCTTAGACTCCATCCTTTCGCTCTACATTTCTAGAGCTTCCCTAGTTGACATGGTTTTATTTTCACTGAGTAATGTTCGACATTCTAGAGAAGACGTTATTTACAACAAAATAAGAGAGACTTTTCAGTTCCATTTTTTAAATAGGCTTGCGAAAAGCCTCTTTGGTATGTACCTATATAGTATTTTTTTATAATGTTAAGTCATTTTAAAAAATGATTCGCAAAATTATAACGTTTAAAATATAACATTTATTTCATCTGAGTAAAATTACGATACAAAGTAGACATTATTTTTCCTAAATCAAAATTTGTGAAAATTAATTTTAGGTGTTTTTAAGCGTGAAGACGAAGAAAGTAAACACTTTCACATTTCTAATATTAGCTAAGATAATGAAATTGCGTAGTATCATGATTCAAAATAAGCACGTGAGTATTGTAATAAAATATCCAGTGTTTAGTTTGTGGCAACGTTATGAGCTTCGCAGCGCATACAGAACTCGCACCGTCAAACAAAACTAAAAACTCTTTATAATGTAGCGAGTTAAATAATGACGTGAATATATATGTGTGTATATATATATACATATATATATTTCAAACAATGAGTATGATTCGCCTGATCCCATATCTGATCTTATTAGGGAACTATTAAACTACTTAGTTGATGCGATTTACACATCCGAACAAATAAAAGTTAACGCATCAATCTTTTTAACTTCCGACGCTAAAGAGAGGTGTTGTGTCTGTGTGACTCTCAGTGGATTATGATATGTTTTTTTTCTGGTCGAGATGGTTCTTAGCTACCATTTAGTAAAATTTGTTTATCCATTTATTAAGTATTCGTGTATTAACATGTCGGGCGATTTTTAAATAGTCTTCAACAGAAAAATAGTTTTTACAGAAATCGTACTCTTTCCTTGTTCTTTGTGCCACGTTCTATCCTGATCAGTAGTCAACTGTTCAGGTATTATTGGATAGCCACCATCCTTCCATTCAAACTCTCGAATTTATAATATTATTAAGATATTCACAGTTTTAAACTATTACTGATTTTTAATAATATTTTTTTTAAATTGTTATTTTTCAAGTGATTTTTTTAGTTTATTTACTCGCTGATATTGTAGCTTTTTCTGTATGAGAATTAAAATCAGTTAAATTGTCTTATAAATTGTATGGGGAAATAAAGACATAGCATCCAGTAAACCGGCGTCGAAACCGGAAGTGTATTGTCAAACCACCTGAACATTTTAATCCAATTGAATCCAGAGTTGGGTAGGTTATTGATTATTGCTTAGTATAGCTGTGTAACTCGTAGTTTATGAACCCTTATATTGTGAATCGCAAAACCTTTGTCAAAGATTGAGTACAAACAATCCAATCCCAAGAGAAAGCATATATGGGTTTTTCTATACCACAGAGCTACAAAAATTATAGTCAAAAGTCGAAATAATTAATTAAATATTTAAAAAATTATTTAAATCTAAAACCTAGAAATTGTATATTTATATCACTTAACATCCCTATATACATACCTTAAATACGTATTTTTTTGGTAAAATTATTTTAAATATAACTTTTTAAATTAAAGAAAACAGATTTTAAATCGCCTTGAATAATATATCAGCTTTGGAAACAGTCCATTAGCGACATAGGTGCAAAATTTCAATCATAAAAGCCCGCCGCTCTAAATACGAAAATGTACACGTTCAATAATAGATTATGAATTTCTAAAACTATTTCTGTAGCTCAACTTTGCCAGATGCGGAGGGTGGGGAGCCGTCTAACAGCGTTATTAAAGTCAAAATATTGTTGAGACCAGACAAGGCTTCGCTGTTTTCTTGGCTATTCTATTGAACTAGATATATTTATGATATTAAGCCTAATGTATTAATTTTTGTATAGTTTTCTATGATATATCTGTTTTGTTTATATTATAAATAAATATAGCCTTATTCTTGAACGCGATTCGAACTTTCAATGCCATAAAAATACCTCCTAGGGGTAGTCCCTAGGATAACAGGATTACGGGTTCACATATAAAATTGTCAATACGTCATAAAGGACCTGTTTTTGTAACATTAACTAAAAATGTAAGATACTTTAGATTTTTTAAATCAGTTCAATATAATCTCTTATAAATTAATAGTTACGATGATTATCTGCTACAATATCGCGTCTTTTATTTCGAAGTTAAATAGGACTCAGAACTAAATACGAAACGCTACTATATTTTGCTATTCCATTTAGATAAAAAGGTAAATTCTCAATTTTTTGAATTGATCTCAAATTGTAAGGAATTATGATTAAAGTATTCACTTCACCAATTGCAGTTAAATATCACATCAATTACTATAAGTGCTAGAATGACGGCAACATGAACCTACTTCATTTTAACTTAAATTTAATTTATGTTCCTGTCTTTGCGACACTAGCACTTACGCGATCACCTCGAGACTTAACGTCACATTGTCTGTCATATTAAGTGAATTTACTTACAATGCAAATATTAAAATTACAACTAGCTGATTCTCGTGACTTTGACTAAGTTGTACTCTCTCTTTTACAAAGTTCTCGTCGATTTTGATAAGAAAATTTGTAATATTTACCGCTTCGAGCGAGATATTTATCTATACTTAAGTAAAACAGATGTATTAGTTACTCAGTTTATAACTCGATAATGACTGGACCAATTTTTCACTATTCACCTCCTTTTTCCTCTAGAGTAGCAGAATAATTACTAAAACATCTATAAAAAATATTTACGAAGAAAATTCGTTTATCCATCTTGTATGGAATGACATTTTGAAGATACGTAATTGAATTTTCTAAAGCGATACTAGATATTAAATGGTAAAATATTAATAAACAAAATCGAATATAAAAGAATAATAAGGAAAATATGGACTGTATGGATGTAATAAAAATAAACTGTTAAATCCTGTTTGTAAATAATCTGCAATGAATCGAACCATTAAATGTTTTGAAAGGTTATTCGCGAAGTTTGTTCCGCGTACCTCGAAAAAAATTAAGCAGAGTTTAGGGAGTTGACGCACTCATTCCTCGACTTACCAGCTTGTCAGGCACAAAATGGAGCGGAGCTTGAGCCTTTTGTACTTGTACGCTTTGTGTGCAAAGTAAGCCTCCTACCGACGTATCTATGCGATGATGAAACTTGCCAGACGTCGCTTTAAAGCGCGCTTTATGTCTCGAATTAAAACTTTACAGGAGGAAATTAAACGTCGGAAAAATGCGCGTATCAGTTGTTATCTCTACCGTGAGTATTGTTTTAGAACGGGAAACGCACTCATGTTAATTGTTTTTTTTTCTATACCACAAGTCAGCGTCGATTATCAATAACGTAACGAAATCTTACATAGAATATATAGTAAATAAAATTGAAAGCAATTTTAAAATCCCCGAAACGCTTATTACAAATAAGAGTATCTCATAAATTGATGAACAGATCTTTATAAATTGTAGTCCAGATCCAACTCGATCGTTTCGTCAGATTTCAAACAAAGCATCATTCGTTTATAACTACAACGCAACAGATAGACACACCGTTATAAATTAACACACACATCAAACTTATACATCCGAGTTTTTGGCGTCAAAAAAAAGCCTGTGCTTTTGTAGGAAGTATCAACTAACAACGCAAAATTCATCAAATTATAGATAGAGTAGGTATGTTAAATGGCATCCAACAAAAACGAAAGCATGACAAACAATGATACCTTTAGTTTAAGTTTGTTTGGATTTCAGTTACAAAATTAAGTTGAAGTGACACGTTTTGACGAAGGTGAGATTTGAGATTATAACTTCCGGCAGGTATTTATAGGCGTAAATTTATCTTTACAAAACAATTTCCACTCGTCAAAACGTTCAGGAGAATCACAAAGCGAGACGTTTACAAGGAACTGCCTTTACAAATTGTTCCGACAGACAACTCGCACTATACGTGGTCATCTATTATCTTATATGCTAACTTTTAACATTTTAGAGCCATAACGCTTCTATAAAGCCATCTTGATAGATACACTAAACTATTTTTCTTAATTCAACGTCTAACGATAGCGGGCGAACTCGTTAAGAGTTTCGAGCTAAACTTTTCAGTTGAAGCCCATTAATTTGGACAAGTGACGTCAATATAATTAAGGAACAAAACTCATTAAAGATTGCTTCCTTGTTTTGTTGATGAAACTTCACACTCAAAAATTTTCATTGTCTTGTTAATTAATAGCCACTTTATGTTTAGACTTCTTTAGTCTAAAGATTTCAGACTTCATACTTATTATTTATATTGTAAGTAAATGTATAATAAGTACTATATCTTTTGTTTAAGCGATATTAAACTAAAAAACCATTCCTAAAACTTTAAAATAATATTTATACAATATAGTAAAAATTTAATTTATAGTCAATTCATTTGTTTGAATATAGAATTTCAACATGTCAGAATGTACGCTTTGTTTCACTTGAATGAGACAAGAACCGGAGAACAATATAGGAAGTCATTGAGATAGGCGACACCTCAATGTTGCTATATACACCAGACGGATTTAGACGCGACAGTGAAGTGTATAACAAAGCTTAGTAAAGTTATAGTTAGTAGGTACAATTAAAATATACATAAAGTTTAAAAAATTCTAGCACGCTTTGTTTTTTAATTACTATTAACATTTTTATATATACAAATTTGTTTCGTTGTCAAGGCAATTAGGTAATTAAAAAAAACTGCAAAATAAATATTATATTATTGTGTGTTGTGGAAATTTAATTGTGTTTAAATTAAATTTGTATTTCCGTTAAACAATATTAATTTAATTCAAGGACATTTGAAAATTTGCTATTCAATAAATTAACTTTAAGTTCTTTATTATTTTAATGTACCAGCCAATTATCCATTTTAACAAGTCAATTCAAAAAAATATTACTAAATTATCCTTCTTATGTTAATAAAATTTTTATTAGAGTGTGAAGAACTATATAATAATATAGTGACGTCCCGTATCCCCTAGTGGGGTATGGGGCAGATGCATTTCACATCTATTTCACTGATCGATTTTTTCTTTTAGGGGCAAGTAAGTGATCAGCCAAACCGAGTTTTTTTTATCTCCACCGGGAATCGAACCCAGGACCTCTCGGTTGTAACGCTTACGCGCTTACCACTAGGCCAAGGAGGCGGTCATATAATAATATAGTATTATATCATTATTCTATACGTATGAAACCCACTTATTCGATTTTACAAGAATAAACTTTACACGAAGTGATTTGTCGTACCTTAAAGTTAGATGTATAAATGGCGGCCGTACACTTTTATTTAATTTTATCCTATTAAAAGTATCATTTAAAGGTTTAAAAAATGTTGTCTTTTAACCATGTTATGACGTATTTTCTTATACTTAAAAACCGTAACCTACTTAATTTCTATACATAACAAAAAAATACATAAAAAGATCCAATAGAACCCTTTAAGTATAAAGTCGACTCAAACTTCGACGATGTTTTACATTTCTCTAAATGGCTTTCAAGTGAATTCCTATTCCCATTTGTCGAATTCTTTTAAAATTAAGAGATAAAACATAGCAAACTATCTAGTTAAGAGGCCGAATTAAACAAAGAAAACGGATAATTAAACCCAAGCAACGTGAAAAGAGATTTTAATGAACCTCAGCGTTCAGCACGTAATAAGTCTTTATTATTAATATAAAAACGTTCTATTAATTTATAATGAAGACATAAACGGCGTTTTAATACCAAGATGAAACATGCTTGTAAATTGAAAATGTTGAAGTAAAAATTGATTTCATTGAAAATATTAGTCCATGAACTTTTTTTGTTAATAAGTTTAAACTTTTACTTAACTAATACATCAGTCAAATTAAACATTCAATGTTATAAAACTCACAGTGCTGAAATTTGTAAGAATGCTTGAAATACAAAAATGAAATCTAAAAAGTCATCAACGACCTCGGCGAATGATTTTATTCAAGGTCAAAGGCCGCAAAAATGCGTTTTTGCGTTTTCAGTCAAACGGTAATTTTTTATCATAAAATTAGGTTACCTATACAATTTTTCGTCTATTTTATCTGGTTTAATTTAATATGATTATTTAAATGTTTTATATAAGCATATATTTTTTCTATAGTAGAGGTTGGGCGACGGTGTCGGTACTGACAGATGACGTGTTACGATATCTTATGAAACACAATAACCGTAACACGGGTAGTCAGTTACCATAACTGTTCATGCTTTAAAACTCAATTCAATAACTTAATCATATTCTCACTCCACTAGCACTGATCTGAGCTTTTATCGTTTCAAATCTCGATACGCTCGAATGCTTTGAGAAAACTAATAGAATTTTGTGAGTACTAACATCAAAGCTATCTCAAAAGCAGCCTGTTTCGCATATAAATTGATGAATTTGCCTCCATTTACACCTTTCTGTCATGCAGGAAAACCGTGCTCGACTTCGTTAGTAATTTATAATCGTTTCACTTCACACACGTGGCTGCCTCACACGGCAATATTTTGATTCGGCGAGGGATACGTATGGAACGGTTAACATTGAATAAATCATTTCGAAATGGCTTTCTGAAAGAACACTCTACTTACTTACTTAGTTACATTAATTGAGCATCTGACATAATTTTATTACAGCTAAAGCTTCTCGGTTCTGTTTTATTTATTACATATTTCATCATTGAAATTACGTTTGTAATATCAACAGAAAACCAATTACAAAATAAAAATGTTTCTTTAAATTTAGAGATTTTTATTTTTCTTGGCATTTTCACCAATAAATATAGAAAAAAATCAAGGCAATATAGGATCTTAAGAAATTGTGGTCGGTAAACGTGTTCAAGTAGCAAGTCGTGCTGGCTCATAATAAGAGGGTACAATCGGTAGTATGTACATTTTGCGCCATAATAACAATATTTAGTCGAAAACAAGGATGAACCATTGCAAAACTCACAGTAAAAACTTTCGCTTAATTGCTTGATTAAATAAATTTTGCATCTGTTTCACTGATAATTATTACAGGCAAGCCAGAGATCAGATTAAAAGCTGAACTATTTTTGTTTACCTGACTTCTTTATCCAGGGCTTTCCGTGAAAATAATTTTTAATCAATGTCAAAAACCATATAAAACAAAAACTTTTAAGAGCGTCATTTAAACCTAATTTTACTTCGGAAGTCGTTATTACTAACTTCATTAGTTTATAAATATTTAAATATTACAGTGAGCTGATGTCTAAATCTGAAAAATTATTTTATTACGCTTCAAGTTTGGTGTAATTAAAATGCCATTTTGAAGCGTTCTTTGAATATTTCGATTAACCGATAGAGATTTCAATTTCCCCGAGTCACGTGCCGGGATATCGGATCCCGTGGTTGGCTCAATCGGTAATGAGCGAACGGATGGCAATTTCGCTAGATGAGCTTTTGGTTACAGCACTTTGTTTTTTACGATGTGCTCATTTACGACGTGTGAAAACAAAGAACAACATCATAAAATATTTTTTAATGAAAACTATGAGAAGCACCGCTGTAAAGTAAAGTCCTATAATTCTTAGTAGGGCATGGGGCAGATTGCTTCGTATATTTTACTAATCATTTTGCTAGTAAGTGATACGCCTTTTATATTTGTTTATTTCCCTGGAAACCAAGGACCTTCGAATTCACGTAGACGCGTTAACCACTCAGATGCTTCACACCGTTATGATACATTGGTTTTAATTACGAGAACAAGGCCTGCTAAATTTTACCATTCCGTAGCACCGTAGCATTGCTACGAGACTGGTTGTTTCAGGCTAGCTTCTAACTATTATATTTGTATCATATTTATGTATCTTTTTTTAATATTTCTGGTTGGAGGCCTTACAGAGCCAACATAAGATAGTGCATGGTATTTAATATTTTATTTATTTTTATGACCATGTTAAATAAATAAATACGAAATTATTAGTATATTTAGTCAATTTTTAATCATTTAAGATGTACTTAACTGTAAGCAAAATAAATATCGATTCTACAGTCAATAAATATATTATTTATTTAATATCTTTTTATTATTAATGAAGGTAATTTATGTGTTTACAGTCTATAATTAAAGATTTGAAATTTTGAAACGTATATAGGCACTAATGATCTATGGAAGTAGTTCTAATATTGCTTAACAATTCTACGTTATCCTTGATTACAACGACGCGACGTATAAAATATGATATTAATATGTATATTACTAAGAGACAAGAACATAGCTCAAGTTTAATTAAACAATTTCATAATTATTATAGAATCAAGTGGCGCAGAGAGTTTCGCATCGTATACTATGTAAGAATTCCGTTTAAGAGAAAATTAACGGTCTTATTAATTTCCCGAAAATGCGCCGTGATTAAAACTGCTCAACGCTACCTATTACGGCGATTTTATTGTTTGACCCAATTATACGCTAGGGACGATGTGGGCGTAATATTATAATGTTTTTGATATTTTTTGTCATATTCCTAAAATTTACCGAACCGAAAAAATTAACACACTAATTACTTTTTACTTTGATTCAAGTAAAGTTGTAACAGTAAATAGGTTTTGAAGTATTTAGTGGGTACATACTTAAGCAATTTCATTCTTATTAGTGCAGCCTATTAGTGATTTTTTAATTGCTTTTAATAACATGGAAAACATATTTATTACGCATTATAAATAAGGAGACCACATTTAATTAAGTCAACATTAAAACATTATTTACATTGTAAAATATTCATAACCATCTAAGAAAATCAAGCCGTAAATTTTCCCCACTTCATACGAGAAAAGCCGCCTATTCGTTAGATTATACTGATAAAGCATAGAAATGAGTGATGATTTAGGGTTAAGCCTCTATAAGTGGCATGTCAACGCGTATTATCTTGTCAGCTGAGTGATTTCTTGATACAAACTGAAATTTTGTTTTGAAATGTTTCCCTATTACAGAAAATAAATTTAAAATATCTAAATAAATACGCTTGTGTACATTAAAATATGGTTTAATTCGTTAAATCGATTAAAAACTTTACCGTCTGTTGCACCTTCTTACTTTTTTTACGTGTATAACGAATTTAATCTCTTTATATTTTTTATGTTTGATTATTTTGCTTCGTAAGAAAAATCTTTAAATTTTAAGAGTGAAAATTAATTTGCAGAACGAATTTCTGTGGCAAAGTATTAATAATGAATAATATGTTATATTAAATAAATCAGCAAGTCTTCTTAAACGATTCCATAAAATATAAATTGTCCAACAAAGTGATAGAGAGCCATCACACAATTTATTCCACCAATATAACCTGAAGCTAAATGAAGCGAGAAATCCCAAAAAGCTCATCTCGGTAAACTGTTATCCTGGAAACTCATTATCACCCTAACCGTCCAAGAGATCTTATTAATCTGTCCTCAGGAAATTGAAAGTCCCTAATAATCGAATATTATAATGCAATAACTTAATAATAGGACTTCTGTTAAAACGTAACGCAAGTCCTTGAGCGTACCTACTTCGTAGACAAAAAGTGGTTAAGTATTGAATAATTGATAAAAGTTTATTTTAAAACAATAATATTACTTAATTTATAACTTCACATGCTATAAACAGAATAACATTTGAAAAGCTAAAAGACGCTGCAAGAAAAATAAAATTACAATATATATATTTTTTTATTTATACGTGCATTTTATTGCTTATTGGCGTACCGTTTGTTTCAAATTCGGATAATGTTTAAACTTCTAGGTACAAACAATTTAAAATTAATATATAAGGAAAGAATGATAAATAAACGGAATAATAAATTAATGGTTTGAGTAATTATATTCAGGTGCGGGGACGAAGGCGATATCTCTAGCGGCATTAAACAAAGTGCTCTGTGGGGTTTTTCGCCAAATTGAATGTGAAAATATTGCCACCCCATTACGTTGTGATATCTGATACCTACTGCCTACTTTTTAATAACCAAATTCCCAGTTGAACAATTTTATATCGAACGATTGCATGTTTGACCTGTATACCTACTAAAAATAATAGATATGATATAAATTACATAGTATTTTTTAAATTTAAGCTAGTCTAAAACCTGACTTTCTAAATAATTTATAGTATTAATTAAGAAGTAGTAATTTACAGTCCGTGTCGACCTGAGCAATTAAACGCCAGCAATTCTATCCGAACCACTTTTAACAATATCAGCTAATTTCAATACGGCTTCGTTATTAAAATTATTCCAGAAGGAAAGAGTTAAAAACCCCAATCTTACGCGACGTAGTTGAGAATCGAGTTCGGCGCAAAATAAACAGATTTGACTCAAGCTAATGTAAAAAGTTTCATAGCAATAAGAGCGTTTGGCTTACTTCTAAAACATCAACAATTCATTGTAATTTAACATTGCTTAGCCATGCGCGAGCTCTCAAAGATTTCTATTTATTTGACAAGTTCTTAGCCTATATTGGTAAACTCGGGTAAGTAATTTTAAGTTTATTGAGACACTTTTGACTTTCGTTACTGATTGTGGAAATTTCATTTTGAGAATACTCCAGTGATCAATATTAAACAAAGAGCTGTGTTTACCGCTGTAATAACATATTCGTATAATAAGAGGAAATAAAATACGGCTTCTTTCTTTGTAAGTATTCATTTCTTAAAATGAATATGCAAGACGGTTGCTTCATACGTATTGTCTTTTGGAATGCAGCCAACAGTTCATGAGACTGTAATATTTTTTAAATTCAATTTAGGTACAGCCACAATGCTCTATCCAACGGGCTTAATGTACACCTGTACACCAGTTAAATGAGGAATGAGATGCAATGGAACTGAACTTTCCTTTATTACTCTCCTCTCGCTTTATGAAGTGCCTTTGAAATTTATGACACCAATATTTTATTAATTAATGATGAGCAAATATTATTATTATAATTGGACATAATTAAATGTATACATTACCACAATGTCGTACATTTATGTAAATAGCTCACATTTTAAAAGATTAGTAAAATCTTAATATAAAGTTTTAAAAATTACCCAAAAACGTTTTACAAATTTCATAATACTACCTAAACAGAAGTTGGTTTGAATAAAAAATATTATTCTTATATTAAGCTTAGGCGCAACTTATTATAAGGCTTGCCATAGTATCTTTTAATAAAATACATATTAAATAAGCTAAAGGCTCTAAAGGTATGATATAATCTCTGAATAAAGCAAAGGTACGTGCCCTCATTAAGGCTCGCTCCTCGCTGCTTGAAGAATGTTTTGCGTTATGGTTTCATGAAAGTTTTATGTTGCAATAGATCTCGCTCAGCTTTTTTCATTGAATTTTGTGGTCATATGTACTTTTATTTAAAATTATTAAATAGTATTAATTAAGAAAGTATTTACTGACTTCGTACTTAATATAATAAATTAATAATAAAAAGCAGTGTGGTAAATGACCTTGAATAAGTGTACTCAATTTTCGGTTTTATATTAGTGATGGTAGATTTATCTCAATAAGTTAATTTAAGAATTTTCTGTCCAATAGTACTACGAATAATTAAAAAATTCTGCTTCGCAATACACGTAAGGTGGGGCGTCCAGTTTTTATTCTGATAACAATAGCGTCATAGTTTTGTGTTCACGTCAACCTAACAATCCCATAAGAGGTAGCTCGAGGATTGGTTGCTCGTGAGAGCCACGTTAATTACTAGTTTTCGCAGTAGCACCACGTTGAAAAATAAACTATTTAGAACCTGTACTGCACATAGTTTAATCCGATGCTATATATCGCCAGTAAGTTGTGTGAGCATTAAGCTCGCACTGAGTGATTCTTGCAATTGAAATTAGAATTTTTCTTCGCTGTTTATTGTTTAAGAAAAGCTATTCTAGTTCATGTCTGCAGCTTTAATTGCACTCGGAGCGAATGTGCCACGATTTATTACGGCGAGTTTCGAAGTAAAATTCCCGTAAAACTTTATCAATGCTCCACTCTAAAGTACCGAGGTAACTTCGGGTTTTATAGTTTTTTTTCTAGTTACCTTTTTATAACGTACTTAATATGTAAAGTGAAACTGAAGTTCCTTAAATCAAACGAATAGTGCATGGTGCAAACCACAAAATTTATAAGTCAATGAGCCAATGAGTTACGAAGCTAATGAGGTTGTTACCTTATTTTCATAAAATGTATATCCACTATTATTGTGTGTTTTTGTGTGTGTGCGTTAAAAAATTACTAACTTGTTATTTAAACATAACATTTTGAAAAAACGCCAATCATATAATTTAAAGCGCAGGTTGAAGTTTTAAATTTTAGTCACGAATTTAAATTCATATTTCGGTTCAGATTGAAATGTAATTCCAAAATAAAACCACGACCCGTTTTAATTTCTAGTAAAGCTACATTAAATAAAAAGCCGCTTCAGCAATATCACATTCATGAAAAGTAAAGTTCACGGCTCAACATTTCCAGAAAATTTCATTGTCGTAGAAATCAGTCGAACGGTTTTATTGAAAGGTTTACATTTTATTTCAAAAGGGTATTTTCTCCCTTACGTTCATACGCCATTTATTTCGAAATTTCTGTTTATGTTTCACTTCAGCATTGGAAGCTATTCATCTAGAAGTTTTATTTACTTGATACACAAGGAAAACTCAACGTCAAGAGACAAAAAGAAAAAATAACAGAATCCTAAATCAAGTGTAGACGAAGTAAATTATGAATTGGAAAAATACTGTGAAGGTTAACTTATTTCCCTATTTATTCGTAATATTCATTCTTCGTACATATGTAAGCCTACAAGCGTAAGCCTAGTAAGTATAGTAAATGAAAGCGTCAATCGGTTTCTTTGTTAAACTTTGATATCTTGCTTAGTTGAGATAAATGAGACTTTTGAAAACATCATAGGGTATAATTACAATCGCCTCCGTGTCTAAGTGGGACACATCTATGTATTTGTTGTAAGTCCTGGGTTCGAATACCGTGAGAACAAATAAATATTTTGGTTGGGTAGGTATAGAAGGATCACCCACTTTAGGTAAGTGAAAAGTAAAGGAAAGGATTAGTGATAAAACGCGGAAATGTATCCCACGCAGGGGATGTGGGATTTCACTACATCTAAAGTTCAATCAGACTATTGCCTCCTATTATATTTATAAAAAAAAACTAGTTAAATGCCACTAGGTATTATAATAATTGCGAAAACTTGTGAGAATGTTTGTGACTCAATCTCGCCTTAACGGTTGAACGGATTTGAATGAAATTTGGCACTCAAATATAATTTATGGGTAGGGTACTTTACAAACCGGTAGTATGTTCCTGTGGGATAATACGTATGTTCTTGTGGACGGAGTCGCGAGTAGAAAATGGTTAAGTATAAAATACATAATATATAACATTATTAGTACAGACACTCCATTAGAGACTATTTTAATTCAAATATAAAAATATTTTGGAGCAGTAAAACACCAGTTTTTATTTTATAAAAAGATGCTGTTTAAAGACAGGAGATGGAGCACTATTTTTTACATATTTTGCAGCAAGGTACTTAACTTGGCCACGCTCCCGTAATTTTCGTTCCAGCGTGCTGCGTTTATATTGCGTCACTTTTACTCAAAACTACAACTCTTCAAAAATGAATAAATAGTACTTACTCATTAAAACTGAGTTACAGGTGTACTCAGTAACTTGTTATTGTATGTACCTAAGGACTAATTTTATAAGCTTTTATTTAATGAAATTGTACAAAATAAACCTTCTTGTAAGCTATGTATCATCTGTATAGTGAATTCCCATAATTCCCATTTGTATAGTGGGGTACGAGGCCGAAACATTTCTGTATCTGTTTCACTGATCATTTTTCTTTACAGGCAAGTAGTTGATCAGCCTTCTGTACCTATCCAACCGAAATATTCATGTGTTTCCCCGGGATTCGAACCCAGGAGCAACATGCTGATGCGTAAACTACTTAGCTACGCACACACACACACAAATAGCGATTATCTCAAAGATTTTACTGCGCCATGACTTTTCATAAAACTTTGAAAATTAATATTTTTCCAATGCGTGTAATTAAATTAATCTCAGTTAAATAAAGTCAGTATTTAAGTGGTTCGTTGTCCGTTTCCTATTTTAAACGCAATGTTAATGTTTTATGGTATTATATATTTTTTTGTGAAAATGAATTTTAGTATAAAAATAGCTTATTCTCACAGTTGAATGAAAATATAATCCGTTAATACGTTTGTATACGTGATAAAGTTTACTCTCACGTCAGACGCGGTGACAAAAGGCTTAACAAGTTCCCAGTTAATACGATTTGCTTTATTAAACTTGTTTTGTATTTCGTACGCGTCATTTTCACTTACATCGCTGTTGTTGCCAAACTTTTCAAAATAAAATTCATTTACGTAATCTAGGGATTTTTTTTACCATATCTAGAAACATTAAGTTTAATTTGCTTAGATTTTTAGCTTGCACAATAATAAACTAATATTGAAAGAAAACTGTTTGAAAGGATTAAATACGTGCCTAAAATTGACAAAATTTTTAAATCAATTTAATAATTACCAAATACAAACTCAGTTAATTTTGTCATAATCCATTAGGCTATACCTAACAAATACCATCTATCTTCATGAGACATGACGGTCATGAGTCGCCTATGTGTGTCAGAAAAATTCAATATGTATTATATTCGCGTAAATAAAAGTCACAACTATGTATGTCAATAATTTAATATTGTATGATTTCATCCATAAGCATTATATTCATAATGAATATAAAAGTTGTTGATACGAAATAATAATTATATTTAAACTTGGTTCCATATCCGTTTATGGAAAAAGTAGAGCAAATGTTAAATTATTTATAAATTATATGTTATACTATTTTATAAGTAAACATAAACCTAGTTAACCAATAGGTTCTAAAGCTAAAACTTAAAATATTCAATGTCAAAGACTGCACTTTAAAACTTTGCTACATTATGCATTAGCATTTTCTTTCTAAAGATAAGTTGTTGCGACCAAGTTGATAGTGTTTTAAACGATTTTTAACATTAAGAGATCAATCTTTAAACTATCCGGGTCTGATAGAGGGTAAAGGTAGCGAGTACAATTACTGTGTCAATGTATCGCTTTTGGCGATAGATGCAGCGGAATTTTGGAACTATCGGCTCTCAAAAAATAAAACAATAAGCGCTACAAAAATCATTTGACTCAATCTTGATTTTGTCGCAGACGTATTATGACAGCTTACATATTGTTAAAATGTTTCTCTATTTTAGATTACATAGACTATACAAAGACTTTCATTTAATAATAATCGTCTTTGAAATCAAAACTATGATTTAATTTTACTTTTCACCTTTAATAGTAATATGTTGCTTCTGTACTGCATTTCGACCCTGATAGGCGATTTTTCGTAGTAAAGTACAAATCAAAGAAAGAATATAGAGTTTTAAACTGTATTAAGCGTATATGACCTCCCTTTTTCCCGCTGCAAGAAATAAGAGGTCTGTTTTTGCAAATCTAGCGCTTTATTATATCTCTTCAGAGCACCTTCGTGATCGGGAGTTGGCAACAGTGGTTAGAAGGGTAGTTTACTTAGGACTAGCGCTGTCTGGTATTTCATCAATCCTTTCGTTCTATTATTTGGTGAGCGCTATCAAAGGTTAAAACTTAACATCTGTCTTTGATAGTATAAATAAGAAAGGACCGATTCATTTTAAACCGATGGTAAATTAAGTGAACTTAAAGTTAAGACTTGAAGTTATTAAAACCTGGTATAATTTTTTACACTCTGACAACATTGTAAGATGTTAAGAAATAGCGGACCAAGATGTGACGTGACTGACTGATAGCACAATATGGCCTGGCTTACCGTAGGGTGAAAATATATATGGCAGCACTTATAATGTACAGCCACAATTAAGATCATTATTTGCTAATTTCGTTAATGTATGGATCATTATAAATATTATTAGTTGTCCAAACTATTGTTATGGCCATAATTACTTTACTTCTTCATTAAAAAGTCCACTATTTTTGTATTAAAAAGTTTTTCTGTTAGTTTTCTGTTGGAATATAGGACCATTAATAATTTGAGACGGCTCAAAAGATCTTAAAAAGATGATTGCTTTGAAATATTAGATTTATTACAATTTACAAGAGCATCTACAATTTTTATGGAAAATGCATATATAACTTTTCTTCAATTTTTTGTTTCAATACTAGAATTAAAAAGTGGTTTATTGGTTTCTTTATTTATGAGTAGAAGGTAATCTAGCTGATTTTAAAAGTTTAAAGCTAGACTAACTAACAGTTCCGTTTCCTACACCAAGACTACTCGATATCCATGAAAGTGTACAATAAAACTCAATTTTACATTGAAAATAGGCACTTTTTCACATTATCAAATAAAAAATCATATTATTTCTCTCATCCTAAATATATTTTCAATAATTGAACAAATAAATGGTAACAGAAATACACTTACTTGCGAACATTCCAAGCAAACGCAATTTACCGAAGAAATCTCTGTCAGCCGTCGGTCGGTCCGTAAACACTTGTCAAAGAGTGGTTTACTTAGGACTGTAAATCGACAGAAAGAAGAACCACCGATTACGCCTCACTTCAAGAATTAATAAATGTTTTCTAGACATAGTGATAATAAGGGTATAAGTTCAAGTAGAACTTAATTAGCTTAACCTTTTATAGGGCTTATAATGATACAAAGTTTGTATAAAATAGTACCTAGAATAATAATAAAAAATTGTGTAATGACTGATCAACGTCCATTCCAGGGCAAACATTTTTAACATTAGATAAATAAAATCTTTCTAGGTTTATTAAGGTTAAAATACTTTAATCTCTAAAAAAACAATTTGTCATTTACAGAAGTTAACTTACTGAATATTACTTATTTATCGCCGAGTATTATATTGGATACTTGATGATACTGGAACAGTTATAAACTAGAATCGTCAAAAAAGTAGTATGATAATGTGATGATTTTTTATTTATTTTTTTCCTTACCAAGAGGTATGTGCTGTGGATGTATAATTGTTTAGTGTTCATTAATTTTGTTTTTTAAGAAGACGACACGTTATCTAATAATATGTAAAGACTGACAATCTTTGCCCTGTCAAATTAAAACATAAATATTTATAATTTAATTTATTTTCATTTTCAGCTAGATTTTATAGGTTTTTTGATTTGGCTTTCTAACCATCTCATTTAGAAAAATAGAGGTATTTATTCCACTAAAGACTTGTTTGTATAAGGCTTTTAAATAGGTACATAAAAACTAGAAATAAATACTATAAATGGAAGAGAAAAGGAAGGTAAACTCGTAATCAGTCCTAGGTGCAGCCGAAACATCTATTTTATTTCAAGATTTCAAGTTTTAAACAGCTAAGACTTACCTATTCGTTTAGGTTTACGGGCGATTTGCCAAAATTTTGATTGTAGATACTAGAAAATTTTACTGTTTTTTTTAATAAAGCATTTTAGTTAAAGAAATTGTATAAATATAATTTGAATATGTGAAAAATATTTAAGAGTTAAATGACGACGTTCGATTATGACTTTATTATATACTGCATTACTATATTCCTAATCTAAACCATGTTTTTTGTTACAGATTTATTCCTGGGCTCAGGAAAATGTGAGTAATATTAATAATACGTCAATCAGTTATCTCATATATGACAATAATAAGTCGTATTTTCTATCCTAATTACTATATATATATATATATATATATATATTCCTAATACAAAGCCTCATAAAGATAGTACGTTTATTAGATAAAATATTTCTGCGTCTGATTACAGATCATATTTCTTTAAATGAAGGTACGACAAAAACCTACCTTTATCTTTTCAAAGAAATCGAATCAAGAATCTCTGATCCTTTGAATTCCCGAAGACCAACAATGCTACGAAAACAGTTATGCAATTATTTGAATGCACTTATTATGAAGCCACCGAAGCAAGTTCGGTACTACATTAATTAAAACTTAAAACTGTTAGTTATCCGTTATTGCTGGAGTAGGTATGTTTACAGTTGGCTACCATAGTAAATCTAGATTAGTCCAAATGAACTTTGTATGTACTCGTTAGTAGCGAACGTAAAACATGAAGTGAGAAGTTTGCAATGGTCCAAGTTAGTACACATAGCGGCAGTAAAGCTCACTATAAGTACTTAAATATCTTGACAATGTACCCATTGTTTAAGACAGTGTACGTGGTTCAATGGTAGCAAACGTTGGCTTAATTCTTATGATCATTAACTACTTAAGTTCCACTCAAACTGATTTAAACATATTAAACCATACCTCATATTTTCCGATCACTAGGATTTCTGTTTATTTCTCTAGAGAATATTTAAACTAAATACAATGTTAATACTTACCTAATGATAAGCCTCGCAAGTTTGTAAGCTTAATACTTCCGGTTCGTGCGATGAGAGCGCTAATTCCCCGATCATAAATCTCTCATTACTATTAATTTATTCTTAGAGGAAGAATTTACGTACTTAATCGGATAAAATTTGTAACTGGGATTGTAACCTAGGGAGGCAAATCATCAACTCTTTACCGACACAAAAAATATAAGTAAAACATGTAGAAATGTTTCTGTCTCATTCATTCAGTTTAATTTAATTTACATTAGCTAGGGATACTACGTTTATTTCTTATTATTATTATTATTAAGAAAATAAAAACATCATCAAAATCCAACCGCTGACTGAAATTTTTAATAGTGTTCATTAAAAGGGAGGAAAATGTCGGAATTTTCATAAAACTCTATATTTGATTGGAGTAATTTGCCGCAACCGTGAAAAACACCGGAATCGAATTTTTATGCAATCCAAATAACCATACATCTGGTTTAATTGGCGGAAAAATAACGATGTAACGGATATTCATAAAATCACACTTTAATTATACTCGTTTTATTACAGAGCTATTAAACAAGTTTTCATAAAAAATATGCAAAAATATATATAAAATAAAACAAAACTAGTTCTCAAAGAAATTCGAAAATGGACTTTGCTAGTTAATATTTAGAATAGAAAATATATAATAAATAGAAATAGAAGAGTTGGAATCCACAAGCAGAAATTATAGAATCTTTCGGGTGAAATCTAAAAATAAGAAATGTAAATGTAGTGACTTTAAAAAAAGCAACGTAACAACAAATATATAGGACGACTTATCGATATTCAAGCCTGCATCGAAGGTGAGTGCTGCGTTGGTTTAAAATTGGATGACGTCAACCACTCACGATGGTATAAAGATTATCCATCAATTTCATATAATAAAAATGTCATATGACTTTCCTTATATAACTGAATTTCTGATTTATTTTGTTTAACCCGATTATTGTGGCACATAATTTGAAAATATCTGTCCACTCCCTCACTCGCACTCATAGGTTGTGCAAAATTATTTCCAAAACCTATAATGGCAATCTGTAATTCCTTACGTACGTGCTATTTTATAATTTTTAAATTGACAAAAATTTGAAGATTCAGTTTTACTAATAAAATAATTACATAATATGATTTTTTTAATATATAGTGCAATGCCCTGAGGTTTTTTACAACTTGTACTAATAATTATCACTTGTCTATCGCCCACACAACGTGACATATTATATGTATAAGAAAACACTTAACGCATTGTTAAATATTTCAAAGCAAGACTGCTTTCGATATTTAAACGAGTTGGGAGATAATTTGGGCGTTAAATTGATGTATTTCTATTCAGGTGTATTGAGGATAAGGGTATTGTTCACAATAATAATTATTACTCCATTAAGTTGTGGGTTTATCCCATAATGGCTTTAGGAAAATGTTAAACGACAAGTTTGTTAAGCTTACGCTTTAAGATTTCAACCGCAGACAAATATCACGGAAATTACGAGCTTTTTGTGATTTTACCTTTTGATAAAGATGATTAACCCTCGGAAATCTCGCCGGAAGTTATTCCCAACTTTCGACGCTTCTTTGTGTCTATGAGGAAGCTTTATTGAAACTTGTTTTCGCTCAAGTAACTTGTTTATTTTGATATGACGGGCCTACTTTTATGTGAAATTTGACATAACTTCTAATACTTTGGTAATGAATAAAAAACTTTATGTTGCTTTATTTAAAAATATATCTATCTATAGAACTCAAGTAATTTTTCTTAAAAAATAGAGGTAGAATGGAGGTAGATTATAATATCTACTATACTTAAAAAATATATTGTATTTTATATTATTATGACTTCTAGTATGTTATTGAATTTTTTGAATAATAAAGATTTCACATATTATTCTGATTTTAAGCTATGTCATTATGTCGGTTTCGCATTTCCTTTTCTTTGATTGGAGAAAATATTAAACTATATTGAGAAGTCGACAGTGAATTTAAAAATATATAGTTAAGATTTTATACACGCCCGTCATTATACGACACAACTTAAGCAAGATTTCCCTAGACTCCGAGAATTATAATCTACCTGGTTTCATTTACTTTTCAGTGTTTTTCATGAAACATGCGACATTGTTGCTCAGTTCTATATTTTACGCCGTCACTTATCCCATATTAGGATTTTTATAAAATGAACAGCTACTGATTTTCTTGAAAATTTTAATTTAGATATATTTTTAGTGGATACACTATATTTTTAGAAATCTGAATCTAGATTCGTTATGATTGAATAATTAAATGTTTTATGTTCTTACCCAAAATATTTATACCTACAAAGCAAAAATTTAAAAATGTAAATAGGTTTTGTTCGTAATATAATTCATAATAAAAGTTTAAACGACTGTTAAAAATTTTTTGTTTAAAGATAATTAATAAAAAGTAAAAGTACCTTAATAAGCCTTTTGTGACTCTTCTTAATAATGGAGTTTGAAAGTACATCATTCTTTTAAAATAGGCTTATTAAGCTTTTAAATTATCCGTACCAATACTATAAAAGCGAAAGTAGAACTGTATCACTGTAACGCTTTCACGCCTAAGCCATTGAACCGATTTTGATGAAATTTAATACAGATATAGACTCTATATCATCAAACAACAAGCTCTAGCTTGCGCATGTACTTTTCAAAGGATATTATTATGAAATACTTGATATAGGCTAGAACGGGTTGAAATAGGTAAACACGGATATATTCGCTGGCAATGGATAATTATGAATAAGCTTTTACTCGTAAGTTTTTCCGAGCATGACGCTCAGTAAGAGTCTAGCTTCCTGTCAATGCAGTTCAGAAGTTTTTAAGTTTATTCGTTACAAACATATAAAAATACAAATCTTTTATTTTATTAGTATAGATAAAAACATAACCTAAAAATTAATGTTTTTGAAAAAGGAAACAGCGTGTTGTAGTTTTGACCACGTTAAAATATTTATGAGGAGACCCTTATCTCGTTGACTTTTGGATCCGCTTAATGTAAGCTATTTATTGCTCTGATCTCTTAATGTAATTGAAAACAAAAGGTTTCACCCCATTGAACATTTCCAATACAAGCCATAAATAAAATTTATTTTCAGTACATTTCCAAAAGAACTGGTCGAATCGGTCTTTTACTTAAACTTGTCGTTGTATCGTTGAGGTAAAAATAATTCAGTAATACAAAATGTACATCAGATTTATAATTAATTCTTGTGTTGTGTCGATTTTAATTTGGTGTGGTTTTAGGTTTGCTTTAATAGAACCCGTTGTGACACCTACTGTTATTACATATTGTATTAACAATTGATGTTATATAAAATATATAAATTATAGTTGTTTCGTTTAAAAAAAAGTAGTTTTTTAATGGATGGTCCATTGTTTTACACGCAATTAAGACAATGCTATTAATTAACTCTATCCTGTGTGCTTCGAATTTGCTCATGGAATTGTCCAATAATAGTAAAATCTTATTGAAAATTGTATCAAATTTGCGAATAAAGTGAAGAGACAATTTAATAGCGACTTTGTTTTGTAATATACAGTGGTATATAAGCTTTTATTTGTATAGTTCTGAAGGCGGAACGTGACACTGGGTCGACCGGTCCGGGATAATCCTATTGAAAGATTTGATTTTCCGCTAAATTAGATAAAAGTAATGAACGTTTCTCGAGTATCCTATCCCAATATAGATACATATATATTTTTTTGATATCTCACCTTGTACGTTGTACTCACAGATAGCTGTGGTTAATAAAATATGACTAAAGGATTTTTTATTTTACAATTAAATCCTACTCAATATCATGCTAATGTAAGTTTATTAATTATTATTTATATAGACATTGGATATATAAGCTACTCAAACACGAAATAATATCAATACACAAACAAATTTAACACGGGTTGTATTCAGATTAACGTTATTTCATTGTAGCATGAAAACATAAAACTAAAAATATAAAATACATTTCAGTGGCATGTCAATTCACATTGAAAAAATATTCAGCTATTTTGTTTCAATTAAAATGCTACTGCATTCATCAAATGAGTACTAACTTATATTTAGTGCTATGAGAAAAGTTTTACGTTTTGACTTGGAACATTGTATCATTAAAGTTCGTAGTTCTTACATAATCAAAACCTTAATGAATCTATGAATATATAATGTGTAATTCGAAGTTGGTAATCATTATAAAATATTATATATTTGTTTATATGTACATATTATTTAACACATTACTTATTGGTTAATATAATATGATAAATAATCAATAAAAGCATACAATTTTCAATTTACATTTTTTTTATGTTTGCAGTGCATGTAATTAAAACGTACCGTGAGCCACGCCATAATATCATATCTATTTTGATTAATTGTTTCATAAAATATATAGTATTTTGGACTAGGTAAGAAATAATCATTATCAAGATCATATTTGGTGGTACAGCCTTTATGAAGTTAATTATTCAGGACGTCGCAGCCAATATATTTTATTTCTTTAAATATATTGCTGTTAATTTTTTATCATACTCTAGTAATATTAAGAACAAAATAACTATAGAATTTAGATTCCCCTGACGATAATATAAACATTCAAATGGAGAAATAATAAAGGATATGTCTTGTCTAATATTCTTACATCACTCAAATTTATTGTAACATTGCTGGAGTAGATAGTTTTGTCACGGATGCGACAGCAACATCATTGCAACAATATCAGTGCCCAGATAGTATCGGCTTGCGTCAGGAAGCCTATACAAATCGTATGGAATGACATTTGTGATGTGATAGCAGAGTTGCGAGCCTCCTTTGTTAGTAAGGGACTTACGGAAATGCTTGTCACTGTAGGTGTTCATATTATCGATAAATAGCACAGGATAAATATGGAAATACTTTTCATTTTCGTTGTACACAAAATACAAACAGCTATGCCCAGTTTTCACAATAGAATTTTGTTTTTAAAGTAGTTAAGTTACGCGTTCGCGAGCGTTTTTAATATTTAAAAATTTAAAGATTATGTAATAACATTATTTTATATATTTTGTAGTAAAGAATATTAGATTACCTAATGCAGTTTATATATTATTTGTGACCTGTCGTTATATTAGTATTGAAACGACTGAGCAGCGGGCTATTATTAAATTTATCAAAGAGTTCTTAATAAATAAGTATTCATATATCAATCAGAACTAAACTTTATGCAAAAAGAACTACATACAAAAAAAAATATTATTTATCCTCTATTTCGTAGGCTACGTAGGTATATACAACTGCTTTATACATTCCAGATATTTCATTGTAAATAATACGAAACCGGTTCGATTTCCGAAGAAGTAAACCAATATTATGAATTACTATAAGAAATTAGTTTGTGATGTCTTATATTTTGTAGCAATAATAAATAATTGTCACACCTTCAGTCTTAATATTTTGTATACTATATTATTATCAAACGTCAGAGACTAATATTACAACAATATAGTTTACAGCTAATTACTGTAAAGCGTCATAAGGGATTCAATATATAAACATGAGCGCGAGGCAATCAAAACCCGAGACTTTACGGTTGTATTGCTCTCAAAACTAATTGAATTTAGAACTGACTTCGTTTTAAACTTAAATGTAGCAAACAATTTAGGATTCTTAATAAAGTTTTAACGATAAGCAATTAATTTGTTGAAATTTGTTTTCACTTCATTTGCATTCTATTGAACTACAAAGTTTGAGCTTACACAATTAATACTACATAGAATAATACGTATTTCCTTAAATGCGTAATGAAAAGTATAGTATTAATTAATACTTCCTACATAATATAAAGACCTAATATACATCCATATTCTATTTTTCATACCCTTTGATATACCTACACCAAATATCGAGATACATAAACGAACAGTGATCCTGGAATTTCGTTAATAAAACAATAAGTCATGATTTTTGTCCAATATAGAAATGCTTTGAGATTTCTGCGTATCGTAGATTCCTCACGGGGAGAGCGGATATTTATTCCAAGGGCGTAGCTGACAATTCGCAATTATTGAGTAAATGTTTACGGAACTGAATGGAATAGAGTAAAATGCTCTTCGGACGTCGCCAAGTGCACATTTTATCGATAGCACTAGTTGCCCCTATATTCTGTCTAATTTATTCAAATATAAATTAAACAAAAACAGATAAGAATTAATGCCGATAATTTAAAAAATATCAATAATTCGTTCTAACAAATGCAAAATTTAAATGACTAATTGTTACTAAAAAATCAAGTAAACTTAATATTGTTTTAAATATTATGTGATTTAGACAAAAAGAGATATACGTTTTAAATAAATAGTTGGTTTTTAGACATGCAGTAGGCACTACGTATTTAAAAAACTAGGTAGAATAATAAGTCCATTTTTAAATCGTTACACGAAAATATTTGTTTTTCTAAACATGTTACAGGTATAAGTTCAGTGATACGTTAAACTTAAATAAGATACGTATTACATATCGTAGTAAAAAGTGATTGAATAAGTATTAGTCACTACATTAGTTTGCCAATATGTGTCTAAATTATGTAGATATGTTATAATATATGAAAGCAGCGGAAATAACGCTGGAAGCTTCACTAACGGAAACTCGAGACATTTATGTGAGTTTATAAATTGTGACATGAAAAAATAATCGGGTTGACGGCACTGATTCGCTCACAAATCGAATAAGAGGTATGTTCCAATGAAACTCGAAGCGAGGGTGGAAGCGAGATCCAGCGCAACGCTTTTCTCTTAAACTTAACTAACACTACACTGACTAAACTTTGATATTAATAATATTTAGTATTTGCTTTGACCGAATCTCACGAGTTTTAGATCTCAGGAATTGACCGCATTTAAGACTGTTTGACGACTTTATAGGTATTAAGAGACCGCTTCATTTAATAAGAGATTTTAAGAAAACTATAACTTTAATTATCTTTTTAGAAATTTAACGAATAGACAATGTCTACTAATTATATGTATGGGATTATTCAAATGCAAGGAATTTTATTTAAATAATTATTTTATTTATAGATTTATAATTATTATAAATTCTTTGAAAATATTATAATAATATATTATTTTGATCAATCAATTATCTTCTTCGACTACTATTATGATTTCAAAAGAAATATTTTACGTTAATTTTGTTCCTTCTTTTTCAATAATTTCACCTCAAGTCGTAAATTGTTAAAAATAAAATAAAGTTGTGCAAAAAAAGTGCATAGTAATGCTTTTAAATAAATTATTAATGAATAAAATAAAATTTATTCAAAAACCTCACTAAATAAATATATTTCAATACCTACTATATGAATAAATATTATTTTTTATCAAATCCACTACGATATCACTCTTCAAATATTGAAATCAACATAATATTATGTCAAAACTATTTTCATTTCAAATTGTCAGCATAAAGTTTGTTCAAAAGCACCTGTTTGCGACCGCATATGTGCTATTAAAATTGCGCTAGCTTGGTCATGTTTCGCAGAATTCTATTAAATAATAACAAAGCTGGGGTTAATTTCAATTTCGAGCGAACGACATAATTAAGCCTCGTCAACAGCGATTGGGTTCCGTATGCCGCTGGCGGTGGCCATCGCGAACTTACCTGCCGACCGGTGCTGACTCTGTCAAACTACTGAAAATTAGTTTCGGAATTCTGACGAAAAGTTTAATTGGATCTTCGGAGCCAATATGCTGGCTTCTGTTAACTCATGTGAAAAGTCCATATGGGCGAAGTTCAACATGGAACATTCAATTTTGCGTATTTAACAATGTCACGTCTCCGGTCTCCCACTGAGAGGACTATAATGTTCGAGAAGTAAACTTGTAACTTTTCCCGCTTCAACTTAAACAAAAATTAAATACTTGCTACCCAAATGTTTAACATTAGTGAAAGATATTAATCTATATTAACCTTGTTCACTTTTGCGGAACACTCGATTTAATAATATATAATATTTCACAAGAAAACTCTCATTTAATAAAAAAAATAATGGATATAAAGGCCTCGCAATAATATTTCTGTACATTTATATTGCCTGGAATGGCTATTGGGTAACCGCGGTATCTTTGTTTGGTACGCCATTCTTCTTCGCTGGCGTCTGCTCTCTGGAATCTTATTAATAGCTGTAATATTAGGGCACGCTAGCCTGTATGAACCACAGGAATTGTTCTCCCAATGCGCTCAGCTCGGTTTCTGTTTCTACCTCGTAACTAAAGCCTTTCTTTTGTTATTTATATTTCATTGTTTTATCGAATCTTTAGACTTGGCTAGTAAGTACGCACACTTTGATATAGTACAAAGAATAGATAGGTACTTACATATTAATATATAAACGACATATTGTTTAATGTTTTTTCTAAATGTAAATCTTATTATAGTCGTGTTAAATTGCTATGCTATAACTTAGTAACTGGCTGGAAATTCTACGCATCTAGTTTAAGATACGTCCATTTAGAAATCAGGGCCGCCTTTTATAGGTATACAATTACGACACTTAACTCGTTGACAATGCTTACGATAAGATTTCAGTGAAATCTCAGTTTCACAAACCTCGGAGGGATTTGATGATTGAATTGGTACTCCAAACTAAACCTTTAAGTTCACAATTGTTGACAAAATCTCATTTATATGTAAGCATTACAAGTTTAGATTAAACATGCTGCCAAATTCAAAAGCTATAGAAATACTTAAGTGAAGCCCTGATAGGGTATTCATTTAGTGATCCCTCGGGACCTGCTAACGATAACTATGTCTCCCAATTTGCATCATTAATGCGGTTTAACTTGAGGATTACATAGAAGAGAGGAAGAGACTATATTATCAAAGGGAAATTGGTATCTTCAATATTAAGAAATCCAAATCTATGGTACAATATAACATGGATTAAAATATGCGTTTAGCAGTAGATATTTTTAGTTACTTTAAATATTATTTTATTAGAAAGACAATGCAAATCGTTAAGAAAATTCTGTCAGAACAATAGTAAAAAGTGTTCGCAAGATTAAACACTGTATAATCCGGCTTGCACATACACTGCGCTCAACTTTAAACCAATAAAAACAAAATTTTAATATTTATAGAGAAAGTATTAATAAAATATAAAAGAAAACTTAGCGTTGCGTCGGATAGCATTCACTTAGCATATTTATACGTTTATTCAAAACTTTATCTTGTTTTTGAAATTGATTTTTATTTATAATAAACAATCGTAGAGATTTATAAATTTTTGAAATTAATAATAACTTTATTGTTAAATTAAAATTATAACTATATATTTATATTTAAACATATTAGGAATACCTAAAACTTTTACTCGATCATAAATCCAGTTTACAATATTAATCAAAAACTCGAAGGATTATTGAGCTGATCTCAATACACATACACCTCATTGTATCTACTTTTATTTTTAAGACATCTGTCTAGGTCGAACCCTTCTCTGACCCTTGTTGAAACTCACAACTAGGTATTTCCTGCACGAAATGTTTATATTTTTCGGTAGTCAAATTTAGTTTACTGATATTATCTAATACAAGAAGATTTATTTATTTTTATAATATTTTTCAACAAATGAGTTTTAATAGAAACTACTAACTTGCAACCGTGACTTCGCTCAAGTTTTATTAATCAGACGGTAGTTTTACTGCAATAATCATTATTGTTCATGCTAATACGTGACGTCACCGGTGTGAAGCTGCAATGCTGTGACGTTGTTAATATTGCGGCGCAGACGCCATCTTAACCCCGTTCGTAACGTGCGCTGTGATTTTAAATATCACTGTTAGTTTTTTCTCGGCACGATAAAATTCGGATTTGTGACGTCTCGTGGTGAGTGCGTGAGTGTTATAAACAGGAAAAGACCCAGCGCTGTCGGAAAACCTGAAACTTGTTTGCATATTTCATCAGCCCAAAGCAAAAGCGCAGGTATTCAGCACATTTATCATTTCGATTCATTTATCATTTTGATATGATCAATCGATCAATTATTTTATTACAAAAATTACTTTCTTCATCCGGTCTTCATACAGTATTTACCCGGTATATTTTCGTTAAAGGGGTGAGTGTTTTTTCAAAATCTTGTCATCCTGGCAAAATTAAAATTAATTAAATTAGACAAATAAAATGTGCGTGAACATTATAAACATTCATAGAAAGTATCAACAATATAATCGCAGTTATAAAACCCATAGCCACTAGCAGTTGCCTCGCGTTTTGTTACAAAGGTAAATTGAATCTTTCATGATTGCAGCTTTCCGTAACAGCGCAAATAATGGATATGCGAAAAATCTTTTATCAAAAAAACTTTTTTATCACCTTTCATACCGCACATGCTAGAATTATGAATTGTTAAACTTGAAAATACAATAACAATTAAATAGTAAATACGAGCTTTCCGGTAATATGTAACAATTGTTGGTAATGTATTATTTGATGTTATTTATGTAACTTAGATTCACAAAGGTTAATTGCTAGGTGTCCTTGTTTTTATACACTTATCACAGGTCTTCAGTCTATCTTAAAAGATTTCCTGAATAATTATTTCAAACAATTACAGCAGCATTTCCGAACAGAACAGGGGTTTTAAATGAATTCTATAGATTAAGAAATTATCAAGGCTAAAAAATCCGTGAATCCAAGTAACAGACATTTCTGCATTTCTTCTAATGATAATTTGCTAAGGCTATGCTTACCAAATCGAAGCATTTTACCTGGAAATTGAAGCTAAAATCTTCATCTTGATACGCCTAAATGTCAAAAGTGTAACCAACTTAGTTATGGAGGGGGTGGGGGGATTACAAACATAGTAATCATACGACACATATTAAAATGTGGTCTCTACTCTCCTTGTGGTAAATGTGTTTGTTTGACTTCACATCAGTATTGTTCTCATATTGTATACATGAAGGTATTTACCATTTGGATTGTATAATAGAATTTTATACAATGACTAAATATTTGTACATTGTATGAGTTGATTAAATAAATGTACACGTAGGAAAATATCTTAAAAAATATTTTGGGAGCTGGAGGTTATGAAAAGGCTTATGTAGATGGTTGGGCGTATTATTCGTATATACGGTTTACAAAAACCTTTTATTTTGAAATATTCTATTTAAAAAAATGGAAAATCTTTTTTGAATTCTATAGCACGTTTGCGACAGATATTTTCCAAAATGACATGGTTCTTATTAATTTAGAAATTAATAAAGATAAATTGTTTTTATCAAACTATAGCATCCAAGTTGAACCTTCAATTAAACAAAAACACAGTCCAAAAGAACACAAATTATGTATGCTGTACACAGAAGGGTACGCACCCATAGCCGCGGGCTCTCGTTCCAAATTACACGTCCCAGATACGAACTCTTTGTCCCAATTCCACTTTTTATACCTAAATACTAAATTTTGGCATCTTATTAGGTATCGCTTTGTCCATCTGTATTTTTGTTTAGGCTAATCTCTAAAAGGACAAGGATTTAAAAAAAAACTGGCGGATAGGTAAGTTTTATTCCAAAACTACTTTTATTAGGAAAAGCTTCAAAATGCGAATATTTTTGTTTAATTTTACCGCTAACCCGATTGTGATTACTTTGTATCATTTGGTGATAAATCATTGACCGGAAAGTCCCATTTTGATGCCTGACGAAAAAAGAGTGCTGTTAAAGTTGACGTCTCTCTGTGGGTTTTTGTGACTGATTGTGGTATCGTTGGCTTTTTTTTTTAAATTGAGATTCATCATCTTGATACATCTCAATGCATGTTAGCTAAAATTTACAAAGATTTATTCATCTATGCATGAGATATTCATAATTGTCATTAACTTGTCGGAGGTTTTATAAATTGTTTTTAATTTCAGTTGTTGTTTAAAGTATATTTAACTAATTTGTTCAATCGGTTAGCTTAAAATAATAAAAAGACAGAGCCAGATTTTTAACCTAACCTCATAACCTCCTTCTAGTTTTATATATCGGTAAAAATGTTTTATGTATTTCCGGTCCTGGTTTATTGTATTCTCTATTGGAGTTTTTTTAATTAAAATGAAATAAAGACAATGATATCAAAGGGAATAAGAAATTCAAGTCACAGAGGTTTGAGAAGAGATTAAAATAGCGTTGTTTCAAGATTATAATTATCATTTTACGTGCTGTATTAAAAATCTCTTTGTCCGTGAAAACTGAATAAATTACCGCAGGATGCAACCTCAACAAGATAACATTAAATATTAATATTGCTAGTTAGCACCTCTTAAATATACGCTTTAATTAAATTTTTGTCTGCGTTGTTACAATTAAGCTCCCTTCATGTTACAAAAAGAAATGTTAATAAGATCTGGCTCGTGTTTAACGTGGTGCTAAATCAAGGAGCTTTTCATTTCGGCTGAGGTGTGTGTTCATCTCTTTTTCGAGGCCGAATGCCAAGCGTGTTAAATTTGTCAATGAGTAATTATTCCTTTGTCGCAAATACACTCTCCCTACTGAAACAAGTTACAAGTTATACGCCGAATATGGCAAAACAAATGTGTGTTACGTAGCAACAAAACTCCTACTCGTAAATGAATATATACTACGTAATATGTACTTGTGATTTACAGACATCAAAATCATGAAACATGGCGTGTTCACACCTTTACATTCGTAATGCACGAGTCAAATAACTAAGTATAATTGAGGGGCATTATTAATTTGTATACAAATATAATACAAGCATCAATATACAGCTTTATTGCCATTGATAAAATATAACTTATATAAACTAAATAAGATAAAGACTAAATATAATATAGTAGGTTAGTGAAATCTCGTCACCCAGTCTGTGGGAAGGTAGAGACCATTCTACGCTTCCAAAACCGGCTTTTTTGTTTCTCTGGAATTGTACCTCGATCTTTCGAATGTCAGACGAGTCTTTAATATTGTTGTGTAAATGCATTTAAAAAAATATTTTCTTTAAATTGTGTGGCAACACTTAAGATCAACCGAGGGTCAGAAACATAATAGCAAAATTGGGGTTTACTTTCTTGGTAGATAGTCGGCCGCGTAACTGGTGACTCTCTGTTCAGAGATGTACCTAATCGGATTCCTTTACATTTCAATATGAAATACGACGCAAGGGAAATATAGCTGAAGTCTGTTCTAAAATCTGTACTACCTACTTACTACCTTAAACTGTTTAATTTTATTATACAGGCCCTTGACTGAAATTTTTATTCCAATATTAAATGTAGATAATATAATGAGTTATTGTTATTAATTAATACAAAAAGTTTATTTAAAGCTCTTAATTTTTAGTGAAGCATAGGACAGAAAAATTTCTGCATCTCTTATACACGCGTGAGTCACACGCCTTTGAGATGTTTAAAGCCACAGTCGTTGAGTTGCATGGCAAAATTGTGAGATTAGGAATACAAATAAAGTTACAAAGTAAAACTAATTATAAAAAGTCAAATTGTCGACATTTTCATTGTAAATTAGAGTTATTAATGATACATGCCTACTAAAACATTCAATAAATTCACCTTTCAACAAAAAACAAAGTTGCTTACTTCTCTAAGAACTACTATGCCATCTATAGACACACACATAGTTTAATTTGTTACACTCATAACATCCACTTTTTGTCTTCGAAGATTAAAAATAGTTTAAGTTATTAGTATTTTTATTAACATGAAATAAACTGAAAATTATCGTATAAAGAAAGGAATTAATATTACCAGTGGCGCGAACTTTCACTAAAACTGGCGTTTTAGGCTTTGTAGCATGTGCTACGAAGCGCTACGCCTAGTATAGCATGGATGGAGAGATATGCGATCCAGTTGAAGCTTTGAATAATACTAATAATTATTACATAATGTGTAATGTATAAAATACTTTTTATTTTAAATTCTTTCAAAATTTTAATTTCTTTCATGTTCCATCTACAAACAATTATTATTTCTAACCTTTAATTAAATTTACTTAAATTTATTACGATTAAATAATATATCAATAATTAGAAGTGGCAATGTACGAAGTGAATTTTCGAGTTTCGATAGTTCGAGATGTAAAACGGATAGCCACTCCAAGGTGCCACAACCGCTCTGTCAAGAGTGAAGCGACGCGCGACGATGAAGTTTTTCTACAAAAACCATATTTTTATATAATAGTTATTATGAAGTAATGACACATGAGCAATAAATTCATAATCCAGACGATCTAAGATGGAGGACTTGGGAAGGGCTTAACAAAATCTTTTTGTTGTTATATATCAGCATATCATGACACAAAATTCATTTCTTTCGAATATAATGATTATATTATAATCTTATTTTAAAAAATCCATACTAGAGCTATTATATTTAAATCGTGTTTTCAAAATTATGATACTGGGAATAAATATTCTCAGATCAACAAATGTAAACATATACAATGTGTTGAACAATTCAAAGTAGACGATGTTTAAAAACAAATGTTTAATTTATCTACAGAATTATTGTTTGCTTATGAACCCTTCCCCATCAAAGTAATTTATTTACGTAGACATATATAATATAACAATATGTCTTTTAAGTAGTAATGATTAATTTTTATATATGTTTTGTCGAAGGAAAGTTTTTTTTTTTATTTTATTAAACTGACGCTTCTCAAACTCCTAATGGGGCATGAAGCAAACTACATTTAACCTACATTTAAGTAGGTGATCAGTTTTCTGTCTGTTAGTGAGATGTCTGAGGTAAAAATTTCGTTGAAATCGTACTATATTTAAATAATTTTAAAGGTACCATTAAGGTACCCATTATTAAATCGTTTGTGCTATCGTATTATAATAATAAATATTTATATTAAAAGTCTTCAATATAATCTTGGAAGGATCTCAACCGAAATTTATGATAAATTTGTAAGATTTATTAGTACAATATTTGCTTTATAATGCAAACCCAAAGAACCGGCAATAATCATAACTTGTACATTTCATTATTTAGGGTACGATATAAAATCCAAAACATTGCTACAATTTTGTTTTAACTACCAGAATTTCCTTTATCCGCTCCATCATCCATCAATTCATATTTGTGAGTGTATTATATTGGATCCATTGGGACTCGTACTATTTCATTTAATTATTACAAACTTCGTTTCTAAGCATTATTGTTATGTTTCACATTTATAATTCTGTTTCTGTGTAAAAAAATCCATTAATCTCTCTATACAAGTGAATATTAAGATAATGTTAAAAACCGATTTTTTAAATTATATATTGTAAAAACTAACTAAGAAAACACTCGATCAAGTCATTTTTAACCATAAAAATCAAAATCGGGTTATCCGATGAATATATAATATATACACACCGGCACAATTAGCGGAACAGAAAAAAAAATGAGACTATGAGATAATAACGCATATATTTGACGAAAATGTAATTAGACACAAAATAACAAATTGATTAACATCTTTTAACAACGACTTTGAAAAGTCTTCGTTATTTTTTATTGAAAAATAAAGAAATTTGAAATAAGTGAAAATTTTAGATGATTATGAACCATCACAAAAAATAAAAAAAAGTAAGCATTAAATGATTTAACAATAAAATTAAAGCAAAATTAATAACGAGTGTTTCCCCCTCTTGCTCTGATTACGGTTTCCATTCGTCTGGGCATGCTACAGATTATGTTATCGATGATTTCTTGAGGCAACCGCTCCCACTCCTCAAGTAATGCGTTTCCAAGTTCATTTAGATTGTTGGGGGGTGGCATTCTGGATTTAACCCTTCTTTTTAGCAAGTCCCAGACATGCTCTATCGGATTCATATCGGGGGAATTTGCTGGCCACTGCATCACCGGTATACCTACGTGGCTCAGATATGCCTGTACCGATTGTGCAGTATGAGCACGAGCATTATCTTGCATTAGAATAAAGTCGTCACCAATAAATGGGGCAAATGGTACAACATGTTCTTCTAAAATGTCTCTGATGTATCGATCTGCTGTCATGGTCCCTCCTGTGGCTATCACTAACTCCGTGCGAGCTCCCAAACATATCCCTCCCCAAACCATAATCGAGCCGCCACCATAAGCCACTGTGTGTTCAAAATTAGACTGTATGTGGCGTTCTCCTTTGCGTCTCCATATTCGCTGTCTCCCATCGATCTGTTTTAAAAGAACTCTGCACTCATCAGTAAAGAGAACCTGCTGCCATTCGTTCAAATCCCAATGACGATGTTCTCGCGCATAGCTTAATCGGTTTACGCGGTGACGTCTCTCAAGTTTAGGGCCTTTGGCAAATATATATGACCCTAAACCAACTTCTTCGAATCTCCTGCGAACTGTACGCTCACTTACTCGTACTCCTCGAACGTCTTCCAGTTCATTTCGTGCTTGTACAGCCGTTAATCGCGTATTCCTACGAACTCCAAGTTGTAAAAACCTGTCATCTCGCCTCGATGTACATCTTTTTCTACCTTGACCCCTCCTCCTCACAAGAGAATTAGACGATCTGTACCGCTGGATGCTGCGATAAATCGTTGATACTGGTCGACGAAACCTTGAGGCAATCGATCTGTAGGTATGGCCATTTCTTCTCATTTCATCAGCCCTAATGATTTCCAGTGATGTTAAGTCAGGCATAATAAAGAGCTTTTAATAAACAAAATTTCCTATAGAATAACAAATTTATAAAAAACCATAAAGTGCAATTTTTCAAAAAAATTACAGTTACGTAGTTATTACTCGAACAAGTTGACAAAACGTATTGTTCGGGAAAATAAAACAAATGAAAGAAAAAAGTGTATGTCATCTAATTTTCTATTTTCAAATTTGACAATAAATTTAAAAAATATCATAACTGGCCAGTTCCTCAAGTAAAAGAATTTAAAATCCTGCTTTTTTTTGTGTTCCGCTAATTGTGCCGGTGTGCATATATTCATCAATTTCATATATATAATCCATTAACAATTTCTAACTGTGATTTCAACAAACGGTCAAAATCCTTGTCTATGGTTCCTTCTATCTATGTATCTAACTAATTGAACAAGACCGCGAGTATTACTTGAATTGTCCCAAAATTGTTACATTATAGTAGATTTTGAGGCATTTAAATTATGTTTTATTATTGCTATGATAAGATTGATTTTATTGACTAATCATTGATAAAGCAGAAATGAGACCCAGTTTAGTAAAAGTATTATAATTGTTGTTGAAGTTGTTCTAATGTTGTTCATACCTTGAATAATGAATTCCCATCACTTAGATCTGTAATTGACTTACATTTACTTGGCATTGTTACTAGATAATAATACAATAAATATAACTGACGTAAGACATTCTGAACGCTGCTTACTAAAGCACCATTGTGAAGTAGGTAATCAGCCTAAGCATTCAGATGGCTTCCCTTCTTACAATTAATTATTATTGGAAATAGTATTACTGCGTTTATATTGTTTCTTATATTGTAAATGATATAATGATTTAAGTAAATAATTTACTATTATAAAAATAATAGTAACCACACCAAACACAAATACTTTTCTTTTTACTCTTAATACATAACCACTACCCAATCAGACAGTTTTCGAAGAACGACTATTGAATGCTCCCTTCTAAGAACGACTGTAGAATGCCGGCCGACAGCCAAACCGCGGATTATATTAGACGTGGCCTGTGAGTTAATCCCTGCTCCTGATACAGAGTGGCACGGCTTCGAGCTAAACAGACCACCACGCACACCTGATAACGACAATTTTAAACACTAAACCCGACAATCATTATAGTTTACTTACCTACTCCAATCTCCACGTCGGTACATACGGTACACTCTTTTTATGCCGAATTGAAATTTTGGAGGAAGGTGTTAAATGTCTATGTCTGATAAGGTTTGAAATTAGAATCTTCTATATTGTGTCATATGTACATTCATTCGATGTCCGGTTGTATCCTACATCCCATATACCTTAAATACAAAAGCCTTAATTCGAAACGCTGACTGATTACAACAGGTGCATTGAGGAATTCACCTATGCTGACTAAACAGACTGAAACTGTCGTGTATCCGTCGCAACTTAGATGCCAAGATCTATACCTAATATACCTACGTATCTCATTGTAAGCCACAGGAATCCGTGTGAGCTGTTAAACAGTGTGTAGTTCAGATATCACATTCCAGCTTATGTGGCTTTCTAGTATTCCTGTTTATTAATAGACTTATATATTAACGATTTCGGTTTATGTCACTGTAATTGGAATGCCGTAATGAGCCTAGGTGATATCTCATATCTACAATATACTTATGCATACCTATTCATAGTAGGTACATGATATTACATATTAACCAATTTTAATAACAAGCAGAAGCCTATACGAGATAATATAGGTCAACAATCAAAATACGACATAATAAGTAGTTGACATCTTTAAAAATGCCTACTATTTGTAATAAAAACAAATGTTAGTAAGTACCTACGTCTTTACCTAGACTATTTCATATTGGAAATTGCTTTTCAATAAGGCAGTACTAAATTCTAAGTATTTTAAGTCCTAAAAATTTACATAACTAAAATCTGTTTTTTCTCATTACCGATGAATATCTTAAAATATATTCACACCTAAAATAAGTTTAAATTTGTTCCGCCGAAATTATTCAAACAAGGAAATAAAACATTTTATATCTTAAGCAAATCAGTTTCATTCAAATATATTTGCATAAACGGTTCACTGGAGTATACAAGATGGCAACCAGTGACCTAATTTAAGAGTGGGCTCTTTTTATTAAGGTATTATTAACTTTAATTAGTTTAAGAAAGTGGAAGATTGTATTTCGATTTCTCTCTCGACTTTCATCCGTATTTTATTTTTTGCTATTATGCGAATTCTTCAATTGTCCCGTTTGGATTGATTAGAAATAGGTAGGTACTGATGTATCTAATAATAATATAGGGCTGATATTTGTGGACAAGTTAGAAAAGATTTTGGCGACCCTTTAATTTTTATTACGTTCATTCAATTCAAATTCACATCGGTATAATATAACACAGCCAACATGGGTAATTTTTAGGAGGTTTATCTACTGAAGTATGGTATTTTAAATAGAGGAGTCATTATAAAATAAAAAGTTTAGTAAGTAGATACGAGTACGCATTACAAGCGATTAAATTTTTAAAACCATTATTCAGGAATTCGTTAAAGTAAGCCATAATGACATTTCACAACTTTGTCTTGTCCCATCATTCGGCATCACTTGTCATGTGGGATTTGGTGAATAATGCTACCCGCGTTAACCGCTGTCACAGTATTTGGTATAATTATTGTCTATGTTACCCAGTATGTATCCGGTTCTGCATTGAAATAACAGCTTTCCAACTTTTTTATTGAAGTTTAGTGGAATAAAATTCTTCTATAAAGCTACCTACTCCAAAAGTTTCAATAATTAATTTGCATATTGTTCAATACTGTCTTTTAGATTTTTTTAGGTTTTAATGTTGATCGTTTTGAATCTGCCAAAATTATAATATTCAATTAAAGTCAAAAAAATAGATAAATTATTTTTTGTCGCTGCCTATTTTTTTAGAAAAGCTCTAAGTAAGATGCTATATATTCTATTAAGTAAGTATAATAATATTTTTGAGAATTGAGTAGGAAACAATGTAAGTAAGTAGGTAATATTCAAAAATAAATTACTGATCGGCTGATAATAAGTTAGTTTTTTTTGAAGGTGTCGTCTCAAAAAACAGTCAAATCTATTAATTAGGATAGCAAACATACAAATCATAGTAAGCAAAACCTTTTAAAACATTTAACGAAGCACTAAACTGTGAAAATGAATTTTCAAAAGATAAGATAAGGTTATATTTAGAAATTTATTTGAATTTCACGAGACATCGTTAGGTACACTTCGCTTGTGATCCTACAGCGTACAAACAAGAAATGAAGCAGTCCATTAGTGTGGAGATCCTCGCTTGAAAACACCCTGCATTTTTAACAAATATTTACAA
This sequence comes from Aporia crataegi, assembly GCA_912999735.1. Lineage (NCBI taxonomy): Eukaryota > Metazoa > Arthropoda > Insecta > Lepidoptera > Pieridae > Aporia > Aporia crataegi. The sequence continues at coordinate 5,232,483 of OU538742.1, forward strand.
CACCGACTTCAGTTACTATTGCAAATTACGAGTCGGTTCAATTTTTTGAAACTTTAGAAACAAAATCACAACAGTTTTTTTTAATGTGTACCTATTTTAAGTACCTATTTCAATTATTTTATTGTAGATAGATGCATAAAATCTTAACTTTAATTAAGACCTAATGAAACTTGAAGCTCAAACTTTTAACATTTTTCCCGTGACTTTTTGGGTGACACACAATATTTTACGTTGTTTTAATTACCTATTGTAAAATCCACAATGTTGAAAAGGGCAAATTATTTACACCAAAATAAAAAAGGACAGTAATATATTGTTTCAAACAATGTATGTAGGTATGTATTTTCAATTTTGTATGTAACTTAATATTATTAATTATTATTTAATCGTACAATATTATTATTTGTAAGTAGAACATTATTCACTGACTACAATTATTTAATAATTAAGATTTAGATTTTTAGAAACGCTGTCTATAGAAAACCGACTATGTCCCAGTTAGTTTTATTGTAGAAGTTTGAATTCGAGATACTTATCAGCGAATTAAAATTATATTTAATAACTAGCTGACCCGGCAAACGTTGTTTTGCTATATTAATTTTTGGGGTGAGCTATCCTTAGGTATCACTTCATAGGGGTATGAAAAAATAAAATAGATAGTAGCCGATTGTCAAACCTACTGAATATGCATATAAAATTTGGTAAAAATCAGTAAAGCCGTTTCGGAGGAGTAAGTTAACTAACATTGTGACACGAGAATTTTATATAAGTATTACGAGACGAGATAAGATAATTATTGAATAGGTTCTCTTTTATATTATTTAATGTTAATACAATCTGTAAGCAAAGTCTGTGGATATTTATAATATTTCAAAATGACAATTTATATCTGATGTTTGACATTAGTCTTGACTCAACTGACAACGAAAAGTGAAAAGGCAAACTGCAAAGTGCAAACTTCACTCCGACGCGTCAGCTGCGTCGTTGTTAGTTTTTTAATATTTTGTGATTGAAATAAATTGTGATAAGTGTGATTTTATACACAATCGGGTGATAATTTTAGTGTTACGATTTGTTATGTTATTGTTAAACAACGAAATATATAACGAGGTAAGATAGACTTTCACCAAACCAAAAAAATTGTTTTGTCTGTCGGGATCGATAACCCGGTCGACTAGCCATGAGGCGCAATGCTAAGGTTATGTCGCGAACCAGTATTCGAGTTCAAATAACGGTTCCTCACACTCAGAGGCGGACGGTGACGGCTCGCGTTGCAACCGCAGAATCCGGTCTTTCTTGTGATCAATTAGATCCACAGTGTCTGGACATTCATTAGCTGCCCTCATTTCGTTTCGCTTCTCGTCAACTATCATTGTAAATAAATAATTATTTATTACTTCTTAGCTTCGCTTTAAGTCTAAAAGTGCACTTACCCTAAACCTTTAGTACGCTCGACACCTGTGAATTTTCCTTTTGTGATGTGCGCCTGTTTTCCAGCTTACCCTGCCTGCAGTGCGTGCCAAGAGCCCCAGAGTCCCAGCCATTAGATTGAGTGGAGTGTCCCCTGCCCACACGTAGCCTTGAACGAAGCCAAAATTCCACGAGACTCTTCGGATACCTCCTCCAGCATGGATGTGGAGAAAACCCCTGCTCTTCTTGAGGAAGACTCCAAAGTCACCCTCACTATCAGACTGATTATGCAGGGGAAGGTAAGAATCATGCTTTAACTGTTCATCATACTAAACTTGGCAATATTACATACATGGTTTGCTCATTGTAGCTGTTTATGTTTTGAAGTTTGCATGTTTAAAGACTTCAGAATGCATGCTATATATCAGACCTCATTATTGGTATCAGATTCTGATTTCATTACATAGTCATCCATTTATAGTAATAAATACATTCTCGAGATTGTGTATTATTGCATTAAGCATAAAATTGACTGAACCAAGTAAATATGGTTTTCAAAAATTTGTAAAATAACCTTATATTGTACTGGAGTACAATAAAAGGTGCGACTAAATAGTTGAAATGAAACATTCATTTCAACTATTTAGTCGCACACACAATGTCGTGAAATACATAATATTACTAACATGAAAAAATTAGTATAATTTAATAATATATTAAATGATTTATTCAAGTAATTCATACTACACTGCCAAAAATATCATCAATAAATCTTGATATTTATTAATATATTGTATTTTTAGTAATATGTAGATGGAAACTTGTACTTGTTAAGCAGTTTCTATTACTGTCAAACTTGAAGTTAAATTGCTGCAATTAAAATATCCAAATCAAAACAAGTTAAATTAAAGGCAATATAAAAAAACACCGGACATGTTAATCAAAAATAAGATTTACTCATAAAGGGATGAACATAATTTCATAAATTATAACTAAGATCACACGAACACAGTCACATAGACATTCCAAACTTATAACACTTTTTGTGTCGCAGGTTAAAAACTCATAAAGAATAATTAGAACAGATTCCAAAAAATTATTTTAAGTAATTTTTGCACAATGATCATTCTTTGACATTATTATTAACTTGACAATTGCATTTTGCAGTAGAAAGTATAAAATAATTTCGTTAATGTAATTTGAGCAAAATATTGTACTCTAAATCATAATTTATTAAAAAGCATAAAACATTTGTGACCACAAATTAAGCATAAATCCATGGGAATAGATTTCTTAGTCATCGTAAGATATATTGATGTTAGTTACTTTTCTACATTATAGGATTAGATATTTACTTTTAATTGGCTGTAATCCAATACAGAGTATTTTTGGCAGTGAGCCAATCAATGGCACTTGCTCTGTTCATCAAACATGTTGAATTGTTTCCTTTTGTTATTCACTTAATAACAGTTCTGTGCTCCTAAAATCTGTAATTTTCATTGCTTCAATTTAGTTTAAAAGAAGTTTCCAATTACACCTGTTCTATGTAGTAATAGTACAATGTTGGATAATTAACATTATTTTAGTAGAGTTCTTTGAACTTTGTGTAGTTGCATCATGTCGTTGATTTTCGTTCGCTATTTGTGTCGTTTAAGATGCACGGCTTTGACGCCTAGAGATACGTTCACGCATTGCTCGCATTCTGTTGGAGTCAGCTAACCATGTTGCCAGGAACTGACTGATGTCCACTATTCAGGCAATAAAACTATCTTCGCGGATCCCTGATGCGTCTATTATTACAAAGATTTGACTCAAGCTATTGTTAGACACTAGTCAGGAAAATGCGGCAGCATAAATTATAAATGCGCCTGCCACATAATGTTTGCCAATGGCATTATTTTAACATGTTAAAATAATTTTACTTACATCTTGCATTTTTTGGTATATCTTATTTTAATGCTTTTCCTTTTTTTAGGAAGTCGGCAGTATTATTGGCAAAAAAGGAGAAATTGTTAAGAGATTCAGGGAAGAGGTTTGTAATACCTGTTATCATGTTTTTAAACCTATACTTTTTTTGCTTTTATCAGAGTAGTAAAGTAAAAAGAAATATATATATATATTATCTTGAGCATTACATACCTACACTATTACGAAATATTAAATCTCTGATGTTATTTTTAAAGCAAGTAAACTGAATGGGTGGTTCTAGTTAGGTGTAAGTAAATATGGAGTTTTACATTTCAGTCTGGAGCAAAAATCAACATATCAGATGGATCATGTCCAGAGCGCATTGTCACGGTCACTGGCACAACAAGTGCTATATTCAAAGCATTTACACTTATTTGCAAGAAATTTGAAGAGGTAGATATAATTATTTTTTTAAGTTATTTCTGAGTTTAAATTGCTAACTAAATCATAACAACTATTGTCACAATGTCTATTCTTTTACATTATGGGAATCGGCAAATTCTATTTGTTATACTTAAGTGTGACCCATACACTTTCATAAAATATTGTTTACTAGCGACCCGCCCTGACTTTGTACGGGTATAAAACATATATAAAAACCTTCCTCTTTAATCATTCTATCTATTAAAAAAAACCGCATCAAAATCCGTTGCGTAGTTTTAAAGATTTAAGCATACAAAGAGATATAGGGAAAGAAAAACTGACTTTGTTTTACGAGTATACTATGTAATGATTCATAATATAAGTATTCAATATTTTTATTGAAGTATTAAGGAAATGCTACATAAGCAATGGAAGGACAAATAAATGCCCTTTGATAACCACTTAATTTACTATAATTTTTGCCAACAAATTGAATTATTTGGTATTTTTCAAGTGGTGCTCACAATTTAATGAGGGTGGCGGCGGCGGATCCCGCGCACCGATCACATTGCGACTTATTGTACCCGCCTCACAGTGCGGATCACTCATTGGAAAGGGTGGATCTAAGATTAAAGAGATCCGAGATGTCACCGGCGCTAATATACAGGTGAATTCAAACACACTACTGTCCAAAATCTCTCTATTACGTAAAGTATTTTATCACTTTTTTGCAACAGTTTTTTTAGGCTAAATTTCAAATGCTGGAAATCAATTGAAGATGCAAAAGCAGATTTCGGTTAAATAGCGATTTTGATTAAGGATATCTCTCGTTATCAAGTTGATATGGTGTGTAAAGTAAGATTAATGTTGCAGTATCATAATGAAAGATGAGTTAAAGTAATAGGGCCTTATTACTTAGGTCCTCTCGGACTGATACTGATTATTACAATAAAATCTTGACTTATATACAAAACTAGATGTGTTAATTAATTGTTCTTAATTTCGTAACGTGATGTTATATAGCCTATAAACAGTAAAGTAGCGAACAACAAAATAATAACAGATATGTATTATGTACTTCGTCCGCGCGGAATAGTTTTTTTTTAATATTATTTCTTTCTATTAATTTCTAAAATATAAACAGCCTAAGTTTCTCCTTATTACATAAGCTATCTTCCAGTGAAAGTCTCGTCAAAATCGATCCAGCCGTTTCAGAGATTATCCAGAACAAACAGACAGACAGACAAAAATTGTAAAAATATATATATGTTATTTTGGTATATATACTGTGCATTTAGACTCCAGTTTTATTTATCTGTAAAGATAAATTTACTGGGGTTTTATGCTTGCGTAGCCGGACATAAAAATATCATTGTTGCACACGTACATTTAATAAATTTACATAAATAATCTTACGGACTATTTCATGTCACGTATTCATATTTATTTTGGGCAATTGCGCTGCATAAACTCGACTATTTATAATTTGTAAAAAATGTCTAGCTATCAACCATTTTTTTCTAAAAAGTTGCAAAATTTAAAAACAGAAGACAAACATCGATTATACATAATTTTTTAGATATTCAATCAAATAAAATCAAGTCTGAACATTATTTTATATTTTCCAGGTTGCAAGTGAAATGCTGCCGAATTCAACAGAACGGGCGGTCACAATCAGTGGCACGTGTGATGCGATAACACAATGCATCTACCACATATGCTGTGTGATGTTAGAGGTAAGGTTTTAGAATAATAAATAATAAAGCCTTTATTAAAAAATCTTATAGAGCACATATTTCTTATATTCTAAAATGAAACATACATAGGCCTCCCCTAAAGTTTGCCATAAAGTACGATCTCGTGTTTTAGAATATAATAAGGTATATAAAGATATTATATATATATATATATATATTTGCCTTCTATTATCCTGTTTAGGAAAATATAAAATATCTAATGCAGTTTTTGAAACTTATTTGATTACTGCTCCACCTGTCGAACTGAAAGATCTTTGTTGCTTTCTGTAGCTTTTCTATAGAAAGAAACAAAGAATAATAATTGGTTAAAAAAAAACTATTCGGTAGTTTTTGAAAAAGTTATTTTGTGAATTCTGACTAAATAACACTTAATCTCATATTACTATAGTCCTTAAAATGTAATAAATACAATTTGACAGGTCAGATTAACTTAGGAATGTGAACAAAATACTCGCCATTCGAAGATAATCGCTTTTTTGAGTAATCGATATTGATTCTTTATAGTTGGTAATTAATTAGTTTTTATTATATACAATTATAAACATAGAGAATTAATAAATTAAGTGTAAAATTAGTACAAAACTAGTTATTTCAGTAAATTAATTAATCATTAGGAGTGTTGTTTGGGTGAAATAAATTTTAACACCTTTGACATCAGTCAAAACTGATTTACACACAATGAACAGACAATAGATAGTTTTTACAATACCACAAATGGGAAATTTACTTGTTGTTGTAAATCAATAATGCAATATTATTTCAAAATATGTGTCATGTTTTATCTTTCTAAGACAAAGTATATGTTGAAACTACAACAGTTTTATTTATTTATTTTTTGGCCCGGTAACTCCACGCTTATCGCATTGAATGTCAGACCTAATAAGTTTAAATATGTTATAATAATACATTAAAATCTATCTTCAGAGTCCACCAAAAGGAGCTACCATCCCATACAGGCCGAAACCTAATGTAGCGGGACCCGTTATATTGGCTGGCGGACAAGCTTACACTATACAAGGAAACTATGCTGTGCCCGCACAAGATGTAAGTATTGAAAATTAATATAGATCAAAATATTGTAAAACCCGACTATATATTTTACTATAAGTATATTTTTGTTTATAGTAAAAATAGTTTTTAAATAAATAAAGAACTGTATATGTAATAAAATTATTCAACATTTACTTTTAAAAGAAATGTTTTGTTGAAGAAGTTCAAATTGCCAAATGCGAATCGTTTTACATACAAATTATTCTTGTGATTGTTTTTGTGTGTTATTCTAATTTTATATCCTGATTTTCATGTTGAGTGAATTTCAACAAAAACTAAATATGATTATTTTGGCTTATGTAAATGTATGAACACTGTATTAGTTGCTATTATGATGTTATTTATAGGTTTGTGGGGACTGGCCTCTATACGAAATAGAGATGAGTCGATAGAAGTTTTGTTTCATCAAATTGCAGCAATTATTTATTTTTATGTTAAAACACTATCGGAAAAAATAAATCTTCTAAATTTATTGTCTGGTCATCTCAGATCTTGGCGTGTTCTTGTACATCCTGTATAAAATTGTATAACAGATCGACATGTATAAATTGCGTGAAATAAAATATTTTGAGATTATAAAGCACGATGTGCCGTGTGAGGGTATCTTATAGAAAGAGATTAGTGAGTGTGGGCGTTGTCAGGCGGTGTGCGCGCCGGTGTTCCCCCTGCTGGAGATGAAGCCGCCTCTGGCAGGCGCCTTGCCGCCTCACCACCTGCTGCCGCCGCCGCTGCACGACCACCTTGTGAGTCGCGACCTCATAGAACCCGACCCTACCTCGCATCTAACAACGCCCTGGGTCCCAACGCTGAGGTCCCACGAATCGACAAATATCATATTAGCCAGATTATCCAGTAGTAATTGTTATCTACAACAAAACATTTTTTCGTATGCATTTTGTACAAATTTCATTGATATGATTTCATAATCAATAATGTCCCTAAAAAGCCACTGCAGCCTTACTGCTTTATTAATAAACAAAACGCCTAAATTTAGTTGTAGAATGTTTTGTCTCGTTCTTTTAAACTTAGTTTATAAAGGAGAGTGACAAAACAGTCTATTAAATATTAAGTATAATATTATCTTTATTATTCCCAATAGGCTTTTTACGGTGTTTTATGAATAAGACAGTAAGTCCTAATTGCCATATTATTGATGACGTAAGAGCATCGAATCAGAGGCATCTTAATCGTAACTCTACCCATTTTAAACACTAGCAATCATACTGTTGATTCGTTGGAACCTCAGCGTACAATTATCCAAGGTCAAAGTCTCAATTCTGCGTGAAATTCGCAGGTGCAATATGTGTTACAAAATTTCGTTAGTTGATTGGTTCATCGGTCGACTAGCTAGATATTGTTATACGTATTAATAAAAAGGTTTGAGACGATGGTGGGCCTTTAGTCGCATTTTGAATCAGAAAAATATTGACGTTGAATATCATTTCAAAAGTAAACCCCCGTACCTCATGTCATGTCATGAATTGTACGGGTATTGTCAATATAATGGATCTATGAGGTTGTGTAGTACAATGAGTGATAAATTTGATTGGTGCTGCCCCGGTTACCCACAAAATGGATGTTTGGTATCAAGACCCCTGTAGCATTGCCCCTTGTAACTAAATATTAGACATTCTGGTGATTTGGTCCATATAGTATTTTATAGTGATCCAAAGCTTTTAGGAACATTTACTCCTTGAAATTTACTGCACGACCCTTTCGCCCAGTATTTACTAGCATCCTTAGACGGCTTAGTTTTGTTTCAGCATTTTATACTTTATTATAAGAACATGTTTATTTTAGAGTATTATATTCACAGTAAGCTTTATCTGTTTGTTTTCTGGCATCGCCGTGATAAATGCTTTTACGTTATAAAAAGTTCACACGCGCTGTAATTATATAATCATCATAATTATCAAAATCCCGTACTGCACCTCTCCTTATTATCTTACCTCGCCTAATCCAGTGTTAATTTTTGTTCTAAAGGTTTTCGAGAACGCATGACATGTTATGCGACTTATAGATCATTAGTGATCATATTATAATGCCATTATCCTATCGTTAAAGGTGCTTACATAGGGCAGCACCACTCCTGGGCTCACAATGTGGTTGGCAATATTGAACTTACCAAGCAGAAGTCCTTCTTGTCCAACTGTCCAATATAAACCTTTCCTAAAGTATCGTTAACTCAGGTCAAGTTAAAACATCAATGGAAATAAAACGGTTACCTGATTTAAGCATACTGAGGGATACTGTGTAATGTTATAACGTTATTTTATCCAGTGATCCCATCCCGGCTATGTCAGAAGAAATGAAAACAAGCAGCTGGGGCTTTCAAACAATAAACTGTTTACAAGCTTGGCAAAAATATCTAATATTTTTATATGTACCCGAAATTCCGGTATTTCGTTTTTTGCTAAGCTAAAATGATTGTTATGGCTTATAAGATTTTTTTATTTATTTTATAGATGGGGGGTTTGGGTAAGTCACCACTTGCTGGATTAGCGGCACTTGGTCTCGGCGGTCTAGCACCTGGAAACGCCGGTGGTCTAAACCCAGCAGGTAAAAATACGTTTTAATTTTTCTTAAATAGACAAACGCTATCATTAAAAAAAAATAGCATTAAGAAAATTCTCCACTTACTGTTATCTATTTAAACCTTATAAGGGCAATTCAACATCTCTACATTATATTTATTATACAAGAGAATTAAATTGTATCTATGTTACTTTTGCAGCATTAGCAGCTCTAGCGGGATCTCAGCTTCGCACGTCTAACCAGGGCCGCAATCAGCCCGCAACTAACCAACAGTCCCACGAGATGACCGTGCCCAACGAGCTTATCGGATGCATTATTGGAAAGGTGATTATTTTTATATTTAAGCTAGCTCCTATATAAGATATCTAATTATAGTAGCCGCCTATTTTTAAATTAAATGACGAACATATTTGCGGACTATGTGCATAGTTATGGAGAAAATTGGCGAGACATAAACACAATGTCTATGCAAAAGTTTTATGGTCAAAAAAGTGTTCATAATCCCAAGAGTTTAAATTAAAAGTTAGATGAGCATTAATGTAGAACAGATCAGTTGGAGTACCCATATGTTTTAAGTAGAATATTTTATCGGGGGGTTACGCAAGTATATTCTAGATTGGCTCCTAGGAATAGAAATCCACAAACCTTACGATCAAACAGATCAGTCACATCACTACTGAATATACAAGATTTATTCTCCTTGGTACCTGTTGTAACCAGGTGGTTATATATTTTGTTTTAAGCAATGTTTTCGATACATGATTTTAACAATACGACTGGCAACTTTTTCAGGGTGGCACTAAAATTGCTGAAATTCGTCAAATCTCCGGCGCTATGATCAGGATATCCAACTGTGAAGAACGTGAAGGTGGCAGCACTGATCGTACTATCACCATTACTGGCAACCCTGACTCTGTGGCACTTGCACAGTATCTTATTAACATGAGGTAAGATAACCTTTTTTATATACTTAAAATAAAACATCCTTCAATTATTTCCACCCGGAAATCCAAATTAAATTTTTACCTGATCTTGTCCATAATTATACATGCCTAGTCCACCATAAATGTGTTAAATTTCCTGTGATATTCCTCTGTTATATCAATACCTTTTGGGGCGTTTCGAAGTTCAATATCATGACAAAGTATACATCTGAACCGAGACAAAATTGTTTTCTATTTGTGTGAAAAAAATTTAATGCAATATTGCTGTAACTAATTGTTACTTCTACAGGGGTTTACCCCTGACTCCCCTGAAAACTGAGAACTTTCATAAGGCTTTCGCAAATCTCAATGCGATATATATTTATGTTGCTATTACAAAATTTAATTTGCTTTTTGTACCTTAATATGACAAGAGTGAACTCTACATTTTGTCCGTTATGCATTAAAGACACCTAACCTGCAAAAAGTAGACTACTTTGACACAAAGTGAAATTCCCACCGCTTTCCTAAACAATGTCTCGGCTCGGAGACGGTAATTCGAAGCGTCCCAGACCGTCACAGCATCCTTGTCCCGCTCCCGCAGTGTGGAGCTCCAGAAGGCGAATCTGGAAGGTGGGTCGAGTTCGGGCGGGTCGAGTAGTCCGCTGGCCTCGGCCATCCCGCTCGCGCAACTGCTCAGCAAGAGCGGGGCGTTGGGGGCGCTCAGCTCGCTGACAGCGCTCGGCGGCCTCACGGACCTGCTCGCGGGCACTCCCGCCCCCGTCCAGACTACGGGCGTCCATCGCTCCCACAAGTTCAACCGCCGCCAGGACGACGAACCCTCAAAGACGCCCAAAGAGCGCAACAAATACAGCCCCTATTAACTCGTTACACCTCAGCGGTGGCGGGATATAATCTGTTATTAATTTGATGTAATCTCATTAGACCGCCCGTGAAACCCGCTGACAGCAAGTCGAGGCGCAAGGACGACGTGCCCTATAAAACAACTAAAGAACGAAAGAAATTCAGTCCCTACTGATTAGAAAGTTAGTGTGTTGCGACGCGGTCGATCTGGAAAATGTTTTAGCCACTTTTAAAAAAACAACTTGTACGTGACAGACAAACATTGGATAAAGTATAGTCTTGACCGAATTTAAAGAAGTCATTTAAATTGTATAAAGTCCTAATGTTCGTCGCGATGCGCGGTAGAATCAGTAGTTCTACCACAACTGGATCAAGAAATTTTCGATAGCGTATGCGTTGATATTTATATAGAAATGTAATAGCGCCCCTAGCGGTCACATGTAAACTTACATGGTCACTGTAGGATTGAAACCTACTAATAGTAAAAAAAAAATCTGTCGAAAATTTAACGGCGTAACGATTAACGTACAGAACTGAACTCATCCAAAGATGTCTCGTGTGTCCGAAAGGACCGAAATTTCTTCATATTTTAGTTTTAAGAATAAAGACTTATTTCGATATCAATAAATCTTACATATTTTAATCACTAAAGAAGTCAGTAAAAAGTTCTTCCAACCTTAATTTTTTTTTTAAATTATTATTATTTAATTACTTTGAACTTAAAGAATTTATTTTACTAAATGTCATATAAAATCAAAAAGGTATAACATTGACTAGGGATTGTGACAATAGTAGTAATATTCTTAAGGAAAGCTTATAGGCTGTAAAGTTGAGAGAGCTTTGCGTTTCATTTCATACAGCCGTACTGGGAGACGTTCGTTATTGTTTTCTACAAAAATATGTAACTACATCAGTTATTTTGATATATGTACATATAAAAGTCCGTTATCTTTTGTTTTTATCGAAAAAAGCAATTTTATCTATATTTCAAAAGAATTAGTTTTAACGTCTCTCAGCACGTACGTTAGGGTGGGTTCGTCGATTCCATCAGGACGGAGTCACGAACTAGAAGATATTTCTTCCATTTGGTGGAAGCCAATTTTTAAAGAGTCTAATCTATATGAAGCCGAACTACAGGGTGTTACGACATCAAGCTATACTTTATTATTACTTCCATGATTACTGTACATACTCCAGTTTTATATGGAAAGCCATTTTTTGGGGTTTTTTCAAAGGCACTATGTATATAACTGAAAGTTATGTTAAAATGAAATCTTATTTATGTATACTTGACTACGAAATTTACAAGATTGAAATCATTATATAATCATTATAAATATTGAAGTATCGTTTGATGACAACAGAATGCAGATACGTGTTGACTCTGAATATTTTTAAAGAATCTTAGCATAGTTATATTTATAATTGGCGCATATATTTTATCAGATTATTAACTATGATAGAAAAAACGTTTTGTTTAAGAGTTGATAACTAAATACAAAGAAAAGTCAAGCAGATTTAAGAACTGTTTAAAATTGTTGTCTCTGATAAAATCAAAAGAGAGCAATATTTTAAGTTGATCTTTATAATATGTATTTGAGTGATTTTCATGTTCGAAAAATGTACCGTAATAAATGTTTTCTTATATCTACTTAATAGTCTATTCGATTTTATGGTGTGTTTGCACAATAATTAAGCTCATTAAATATTTATGGTGTTTAAGATTCTCTTAGTGTTAGTACGGAATGTTTTGTATAATTTTGATGTGAAGGCGAATGAGGGTATCTTAGACTCGTAGCGCTAGCGGCTAGACAGATGTACCCTCATTTGGCCTTTACATCATTTGATAAGTTAGATCTAACATAAAATCGAGGTCCAATTCGAACTTGTTTAATATTAGATGTAGTTGGAAAAGCAGATTATTTGCCTGCTATTGTAATTTACTTTGTAATAAAAATCATGTTATTTTTTAAGATAATAAACATTTTCATACATTTTCAGGAAATCGTATTACTCGCTCGTAATGTTAAGGAAAGTTTTGTTTTAGTAAATACTGAATAAAATCATAAAGGGACATGTGTTTTATTCAACTTAATGTTAAAGTATTCAAGTGCAGGTTTAATATTTAAATAATGAATGTATAGTCTCCTTCAAGACCCAAGCCATATCCTACCTACTCAGGCACACTTCCCGGTATACCTGAACGCCGACTTTTGGTTCACCGCGAACCCATCCTTCAGCTCACTGGATCATCCAAATCCCGGTAAGAAGTTTCCTTTACATTTTATTTTGCGTCCTAGTATTATCCATTTGATTGATCACTAATCTTTATTCATAAACATTCAACTTTTCTCCTACACCAGCTCCATCCGATAAAGTTTTAGATCAATTAGATTGATGAAATTGGAATTGTTTTGATCGTGCTCGGGTTGGTTGATTGGCGTTTGAAATTTCAGGATCACGATGGAGACTGCAGGGCTTCCCCTGCCAGGCTACCACTACATCGCCCCGAACCACATCGTAAAGGCGCCGATCCATTGAATGGGGCTCCACGGCCAGATTCCTCCCGCGTACTACCTCCAGCACCACGGGACTCTGGCTCCGATATACTTCTTCAAGTGACGCGACCAATCTCTGACGGGAAGCAATTGGCAAATAGCTGAATGTATGTTTACATTTGTTACGAGTTTATAAGTATTTTAGATATTCTTATATTTATTCTCCACTATTTAATTGATTGGAGGGCGACGTGTCGGTCATTGAATCAATTATCGAGAGAAATTTGATGATTAGATTTTGACGTATTTAAAATTTTGAATGACTGACGACCGGCCGTGAACGGCGAACGATGTTACTCGTTCACCGGTCACGGATCGACATCGGGATAGTTGATCGAATTTATTATGGACTTAAGCGATCAAGTTCTACAATTACGGCTGGATTTAATTTGAAACGGTCGGTACAGGCAGATCGCAATATAACGTCGAAATGGCAATTTGTACTGAAGCGAGCGTCGGCGTAGGAATAGATGCGTTAAATCGAGCTCGGGTCCGCTGATGTAGCGTAGTCTTAGAATAGCGAACAGAGTGAGAGGGTTAAAGACAATATTTGTATATAAAATAATTGTAAACCTACAAATTTAGGTGTTACACTCATAAGTCTTACGATCTGGTCAGTTATCATGTCGTATTTGGTTACGCTTTTGAACCCTTGTACAAATATCCGGCGGACAGCGGTAATGGCCAGAGCGTGAGATGTCAAACGGCTGCGTTGACACAGAGCGGCGCAGTTATTGCAACCGGTGGGATCAAATCCTTTAAGAAACTTATAAATGAGGAGACAGAGAAGGCATACGTTATATCACTTTAATCGTATATAATCACAAAAGACATTAGATTATGTAAAAATTATGTTGCTAAATGTGATAGTCTTCTAACGTACTTACTACTTACCTACACATTACAAAGATCTCTCTTTAACACGGGATCGGTTGATGGATATGAAAGAGTCGAACGAGTACTAAATATTGGTTTAGGGATCAAAGCCAAAGATTGTTGAAGTTTTTTTGACATTATAAATGTTGTGCATAACTAAATTATTCTTGAGAGTAGTTGACGAGTAGTTTATATTTATAGAATTATTTTCATTCGATTACCCTCTCCAGACTGCTCATATTATTAGATCGACAGTGTAGATAGTTCAGCGGTAAGCTATATATATTTCTCAAATAAATAAAAGTAAAAAGCGTAAAAAAAACATTAGGATAGTTTTAATATAAGTGTACCACCACATTTGATTTACATCATAATAGTTCTTCAATGTAACCTAGTGCCACATACAAATAAATGTGCCAAAACAATGGGTAGCTGAAAAGTACACGGTACTTGAAAATCGTACACATAGCAAAATAATTTTAAATTATTCTTATTCAATCGTCGCAGTTTCGATGGTTACATATTATAAAGGTTATTTTTAACCACATTACATTATTTTGCACTTTAGCTGTAAGAATTGTACAATTTAGGCTAAAATTTTATTACATATTCCTCGAACATTTTAATATTTCTCTCCAACGTCTTCCCCTTCAGTTTATCCATATTAGATAAGTGATTTTGTACTCGAATTGTGCCAAAGTTGTCTAAAATTCATGATTGAATGTGACGCTGTTGTTCGTGAAATTGTATATTTGTGTCGTTTCGTGCTAGTCAAATTGGTCTGAAAATTTAGAATGAAATTTATATTAATTTTATCTAGTCAAAATTTGGATTTTTATTATTTTTATTTGTGGATACGTCTAAATTTTATTTTTGTTTATTATCAAAGTTTTATCTATACAAGTTTTGGCTTCATGTTTTTACATTAGCAATAAAATGATGAAATCAATTATTTATATTATATACAGAATTGCTAATAAGACGATGTATGGAGCTTCGTACGATTAAGTACCACAGGTATAAATAGAATTTAATCCCTAGAATAAATTTTTAACAGGAAGAGCTAAATAAATAGAGAGTGGGGGGGGGGGAAATTTTATAGCTGTGATGGAGGGTTTGGTGTGCACTTTTGTGCTGATGAGGTTAATGTTTTATAGACGTGGTCAAGTAAGAGTAGCCAGCAGTAGTTTCGGACGCTTATATTATAGCTTGTAATCATATGATTACAGTATTATTTCTTCCTCTTGAAAACTATTTCACATTTAAAATGTGAAAGATTTATAAATATTGGGGTCACCTTGGCTAAGGTTTATTTGAAAAGGTTAAAATTAACAACTGCCTGTCGTTTTTGTGAATAATTGATGTTCTTGATAGTTAAATTATTTTTTACTTATGTGGTCTTAGAAACTAGCAATAATTTGACAAATATAAACAACATGATATTCTAAGTGTGACACACTTAAGGAACACATGTTATTATAATTCGGTGTTGTTAAATGGTGTATTTAGTACAATGAAATTAAATATTGATAGTGATAGTTACTTTGATGTGTATTACGTTAATATAGTTTGCAATAATATTAAAGCAATTACATATTAATCTAAATAGAATAGTTGTTATTCGTTACTGTTAAGTTATACTTGATTTGCTCAATTATTTAAATGTTTACCTATTCGACTTCGACAAAATCTATTTATTTGGTATTTTATTAACAACCGTTTATTACATTTAAATATAATATGTTTATTTGAAAGTTAGTAAAATTTGGTATTTTTAATGTTTAAAAGCTATTGCTTTATTTGGTAATACTTGACGGAAGCTGTAAAGGATAGTTGTATACGCTATAGATAGACGTGGTCAGAAGAGATTACTGTTGCTCACTTACCTAGAATTAGTTTACTAACAAAGCCAAGACTTGACAGCTACTAATCAGATTTTTTTCATACCGCAACATATATTGCAATAACTAGTAAGTTCCATTCGATTTCATAAGATTCTGTGAATTAATTGAAATGCGTTGCATGATACATTTTACTTGGGTTCGACACTGACTAAGCGTTTTCCAATTCATTCTCATTTTCGGGATTTTTAAATGGTGGCGGTGCTTGTACCTATCTTAAAAACAATAGTAGTTACTGAAAACGGCTTTTTAAGGATATTTTTGACGTGGTTCTGGATTTTAACTGGTTGTCATTAGTTGAAGAATCGAAGAATAAGATAACTTGTTTAGAAATAGAGAGCATATCGAACGAGTAGCCTCGGTCAGAATATATATTTTTCTTGATATTACGAGGCGTAGTAAGTTTGGACACATATATTTTTACGACAGATATAACACAGTACCTAGGAGACCGGTAACCATTTATAGATCTCTGCTCTTTTAGCTCAGTTAATATGATTTTGTGATTTTATTTTTGAATTTTTTGTTAGCCGTTATAGACAGGGTGAAACGCCATAGTATAATAGTTCAATTAAAGTTTAGCAAATTTGTTATTTTAAAAATTTAAAATCGTGTTAACACATTCAATTTATAATGCACCATTTCGCGCATTCACTCGAGTTGCGTTGCTATGTAGTGAGATAAGATAATTTTGAATTGCAGAGTATATAATATGAAAATATTGATATTTTACAAACAATGTGTTTGGGTACAAGAGGGTTGTGTAATTTGTTATTTATTATACAATATTCAAAATATTCGCTTTATACCTTATCACGATAATGAACACTAAACATCCCTTGTATCAATCAGCTTTATTTGATTTCAAGAAGACGAGCATTCAAGCCATGTGCCACAGACTTGTAATTACGATCTAGAAGTGTTTAGTGGACTGTGCCGTATTTTCTTTTAAAAATAGTATTAAAAATGACTGAGTATATTTAAGAATGTCAAATTAACTCAATCTATGCTCCAGCTATTTAGATAAGCATTTATCACCATCTTATTTGAAAGCAGTATTGAAATGCCTTTATTTTTTAAAGCCCACAACATTCAAAATACTTAACATGAAAAACCATTCAACTTGTCTGTAGTGAATTTCAATTTTGCAACAGTCTCGTTGTCATGCAGCATTCCTATATGTTAATAACGGATAACGATCGTTCATACGACCTCCTTGGTAATTGACTGTTATTCGCTATACATATTATATGCAGCAAATATAATATTTCACTCACCGTAGTCTTTTATAGTGCAATCGATGTTCACTTTACATATCTTTATTAAATATCAATGTAATTGTCAACATATCTAATCGTTTTGTGAATTGAATTGATTGATGTTTAAAATATAAATGTTGTACTTACGGTTACAGTATACTGTCATTCACGTATTAAATTGTTTGTTTTCATTATGTTATTTCAATAAAGTGTGTACATAAATAATGCAAGTTTCTTTTAATATCCTGACTCCCTAATTCAGTATTTAGTTACTGCTTACGATGTCTGATTAGCCACGATAAGAGAAAATTCAGTTCTTATTCAATGTTAGTGGAAAACAACTAACTTCTTCGCTTATAATGACAAATTTTATAAAACAAAATATGATAAAATGCTTACAAATACTATACCTAAATATCGAAAACAACTACTTTTATCTACATCATGTTGCCTGTTACGTAATAGATACATAAATATTTTGATATTTGAGCCTCATTTAAATCTACGTATCCTAAGAAACCCTGACAACCCTCCCAGTTGGTCCTCTGTCACTGATCTAACGGTGAAAATATTAAAATATGTTTTCTGAAACGCTGTTGCCTTTGGCGTAAAAACATTGTAGTAGTGTCAGTAAATTTCTCGACTTAGCGATTTGATTACCATGTTTGTTTGGTTATATAAATTTGTATCCAACTTATTGTAAAAATTGTTAGTGGCGATTAAATAATTAGATACTTATTCATAATTTTAAGAATCGCACCAAGGACAAAAATTGCCACTTCATTAAATTATTACATAAATCATGAAGTGCTTAGGTGCTACAATCTTTGGACATTCTACTTACAGGTAAGCTACTATTTATTATGTTGGTTAGCTATTTAATTAAAATTATTCCAACTATTTAGAGCTACAAATATTATCTAATTAATCATATAACTATTGGTGTGAATACGATAAATATTTCTGTCTCAGGCCCTGAATACATCAAGAAATAATCGATTTATAGGTGAATGATACAAGCTAAAAGGCACGAGGTCAAAGCTTGAAGTCGCCGTTGCCTTTATCGTGGTTTTCACGCAAGCTTTCTCTGGCACGCTCTCATATTTAATTTCTATCTCCCTTTACCAGAGTAGGTATAGACTTAAACTTGAAGGCATTATTAACCTTTTCCTTGTTAAGTAAGTTGTATTCAACAGTAAAAAACAGGACCTAATGATTGTTAAATATTAGTGATGCAACGAATACTACTTTTACGAATACGAATACGAATACGAATATCAAACCTACTATTCGGCGAATACGAATACGAATACGAATATCTCGCCATGGTAATCAAAGACTTATTTATTTGAATAATGTTTACTCTTCTAATAATTAAAATTTACAACAGGCAAATTTTTATTTAAAAAACATAAAATTTGTAGATTTTCTGGTTTTAGGCGATTTCTTTTTTCAGTCTGGATGTTCCCAGCCGTTGAAAAGTCTTTCCGAGGCGACTGTACATGGCTTCAGTAAAAAATATTTTTGGGCGAGCTTTTTCCGACTTGGAAAATGGACATCTTCTCGCCAAAAAGCCAGTGAATCAGCAGTCGGCGATAAATTTGGGAGCTTTAGATAAGCATCTATCTCGTTTTTAGTTTGCGAATCCCCAGAAAAAATATTAATATTAATATATTAATAATGCGTACAAAAATATTAGTTTTTAAATATTCGTATTAGTATTCGCCGAATACGAATATTCGGTAAATGTCTTCTATTCGGCGAATACGAATATTCGTATTCGTATTCGTTGCATCACTATTAAATATCATTTTACATGTAATACCATTTCTATCCGAATCTTATCATCATGTTGACGAAAACGTTAATTTTATATTTTTTATCAAAAAAAAGATTTAGAAAATTATTTACAACATCGTAACATAAAAGACAAATCTGATCTGCTCCCAAGACATAAAATTTAACTTGTACAAATTCAAGAGAATAAAAGCCATTAGATGTTAATAAAATATATTATTTACGTAAAACAAAAAGGACACGAACAAAGAATTCTATTGGGCTAGTGTTGTAGTGCGCATGCCCGCCACTGCGCCACTCGCCGAGCGCTGCCCCCTGGCGGCCTGGCGACGCAGTGAGTTGCGTAACAAAGCGTACCTACTCGCTTTCAAACGTTACGCTGAAAACTTTCGCTCCGTGTACCGGAGGACTGCATAAACGTAAATCGGCATAAAAGTTTTTGCGACCGTTCCAACAAAAATTTATTTTCTTTAAAGTTAATTTTCTGTTGAATTGGAAAAAATAATGTGAAAACCGATGTGCACTTTGCCAGTATAATATTAGTGTAGACTTAAAAGTGTTCGTGATATTTTGTTTCCGTTTGCTTGGAAGCGACTGGTGGCCGTGTCCGGTGGGACCGCGCTGGTGGTACCAAGGAATCAATACTGCGGTGGGAGCGGCAAAGGTAAACCTCTTAAATTTGAGCTAAACCAAAATCTTAACCTTTTTTAGAAGACCGCACTAAGTTGAAACTCTTAAAGAATTTTATAGTAGGTACATGTACTATGTATGTACTAACTATTGTAATAATGAAATAACACGTCGTATACAATGTCCCTGACGATAAATTAGTAGAGGGAGATATATAGGACTAGCTTTAAAAAAAAATCTTACGACAAACAAAAAGTGCCTCTTTAAATACTTACAGGTTCTACAAAAATCATTTACATGATCCATCGTTCTTGTAAACTGTGTTACATGCCTAAAAAGAAACTTGAGCATCAAAATTATAATTGTTAATTCAAATTAAATGTATGACGTAGGTATTTTTCCTTTGATTTGATTTTTACATGACATTACTCATGAAACGAGTCTTACATGTCTATTGACAATAATTATTCTGTTTTGTATAAAAATTGGGCTCAGGCCAAAAGACGACGTCAAGTAGAATTAGGTCACAGATAAGTCTTTATCTAGGTATTTGAAGAGATTTTTATATTAGGTATTTAAAACAATCGTTGGTTCCTTTTGCTTGCGACCATATTATATTGTCTGCGTAGAATTAGTAGGTGGGTAACTACATACTTTTTTTTATAAATACTGATTTTCCCATATAGGTAAACTTCCCCCCTCTTAAGGAATTATTTCCAAACAAAAACGGGCATCATACATACCTACGTTCTTACTAGATTCATAAACTGCCTCCATACAAAGTTTCACCATTTCAAAAAATAAACATATATTTTCGTATATTATTGTGTATTATATATATATTATATTAATATGGATTTCATTCATTACCTAGTAAATTGTTAATAGCCATGAAAATAGCTATATTATGTGTAGTTAGGAACAGCTGTTTTATCTAAAATTTAGCTCATGAAAAGCTATCATTGTAGTTTTTACGACTGAGCTTTTTCATAACGCGCTTTGCAACGTTACCTACCTGCCTCCGAAGATAATATGATTGTTAAAAGATATGTTTGAGCTATAAATTTATGGTCCTTTTGCATTTTAAGAAAACGGAAATGTACCTACCTAAATGTTAAGGTTCTAAAATCACTTTCATATTTAAAGTACCTACGGGAAAAAAATCGAAACTGAAATAGAAATAAGCAAATTATTTAAAAGTAGGCTGTAGATGTTAGCTATTGAAGGAAAGCTTTGTAAATACCTACCAACCTACTAATTTTGTATTAGCTAGGTACCGATGCCCGCGTTGCCACGCCTTGTGCCTTTTGTAAATGTTAAATGAAAAATGGTTCAGACATTTCTGAATTAAGGAAAATAAACAGATGCTCAGAAAAGTGTATGCATAAGGTATAATCCGTATTTCAGCACTTTTATAAGAACACTTCTAACAAAATGCTTGCATGATTTAAATTCGCTAAGAATTTAGCATTGATGAGGATACCTACCGCTTTACTACAAAATAATGATACCTGATTAATTTACAAACACGTCAACTATAGATTTACAATTTAAGCCAATTGAAATATTTTGCTCAGTGCTGCGGTGATCTTATAAATATACATGTATTTTGTGTGTGTCTTCGATAGGAAACTAAAGAAGAAATAAAATGGAACATTGGTAACGAGACGTTATTTGTATAATTATTTCACAAAAATCGCACGTATCAAGAAACATACATATATGTATAAGTGAAAATCAAAAAATATATCGTCGTCATAATTAAAACAAATAACTTTAAAAATGTAATAATAATTTATTTTTTGCAACTCGCACACTTCGCATAATACATATAAACTTTGAAACACTATACATAATAATAATGCAACACTATCGACAACTGACTATTATTTCGGTAACAATACCATGGGCTAAATACCTTCAATATTATTACATAACTGCGAGCCATAAATTATTTACATTCTCTTGTTTGCTAACTTAACTTTGCACTTGGTAGTATATAATATAATATATACAATGAATGCTTTGAATCTCAACGAAATTATGCAGAGTGAATTTAATATTTCTACTTGATATTCTTTGATATCAAAGCTCTTCCTCCATAATAAACAATTTATAACAATCAAAACTGGAGTTACAGTACTATTTTTGCATTGAAATAGTCACCTTCATTACATTTAAAAATAAAGTCGCTGAACAAATAGACATCTATTAATGAACTCGGCCTGGGATGTACTTGTCACTGGCAGTGTACTTTTGCCCGTGACTTTGCGTTGTTATCTCTACCTATACCTACTAAAATTCAATGGTTCCTTTTAATGGAAGCTCAAAAAACTTTTTATCTAAATGTAATCTCTTTCTTCTTATACCCACAATTTAGATCTGCGATTTACAATGACGATTCTGAATAGCATACATAATAGAGTTGACTGATTAATCTGTGACAAAGCAATGATCGCTTCAAAGTGAAATCCCGTAACCTCTTGTGGGGCATGGGGCAGACACATTTCTGTATCTGTTTCACTGATGGTTTTATTTAGAGGCAAGGCCTTCTATGCCTAGCCAACCGAAACATTCATTGGTTTCCCCGAGATTCGTACCCAGGACTTTCGGCGCATTACGCAGACGCGTAAACAACTTAGCCACGGAGGTATCGCATCAAAGTAAGTAGGTATGTTAAAATTAAACGTTACGAGGCCGTAATTGAACAATTTGAGCTTCAAATAGCAGACTTGAGTGCTTACACTCTAATCTAACATTCTTATATTATGTTATTGAATGGTTATTATTAAATTATGTCCAGATTCTTGCAGACGTAACCATATGTCTCTTTTAATAAACATTTGAACTGAAAACCTAAATTATAAAAATAATTACATTTTTGTAAAGAAAAATAGTGCTAATGCGTCATACCATAGAGAACCCGTTTGAAACGTAATATAATTATTAATTATGTTTTTATCCCATTATATTAATTGTAAGGGCAGTTATCAAAGCAAAGAAAACTATAATAATGTATAGAAATAAAATATATAGTAAGCATTCTTGCTACCTATATATTATTTTCTTTGACTTCTTTTTTTTCTTCTTTTTTATTTAAATTGGTTTTACCATTAAAAGTAAATTGCAATAATATATCGTTCTTCTACACCTCGAGTTACAGTGTTTGTTCGAATAAATATCTTTCTAGGCATATGTCTACAGCTATTATATTTCAAACGATCTGAAGCAAAGTACAATGACCCGTTGACGTCACTAGTTCTTTAACGATGCAATTAAGTGCGAAGAATGCACTCTAATGCATGGAGATACCATTTCGACTGCAGTATTCTCTTATTTATTATTTCGAGTATGCGAACATCAAACTGAATTAATATTAGTCGTGCCAAGTATTAGTTGAACTGAATATTTTTTTTGGTATCATCGTGTCACGTTGTTTGTCCGCGATGGACTACTTAACCGATTTTGATAAAATTTGCACACCGTATGCAGTTTGATCCAACTTGAAAGATAGGATAGATTGCATCTTAATAATATATAAAAGAAAGTCGGTTTATATAGACGTTTGTTTTCTATGGAATGACGTTTTAGGTGACATATTATTATTTAGACTCTGAAGCGATACGAAGTTCGCGGGGTCCACTAGTAGTGTATAAAATATATAAAATACCTACATGAAAGAAAATGTAATAAATCTTTGACTTTAATTAATTCTTTTTTCGAAAACTATTAACTACTAAACAGTTGGTAAAAATGTTATTTTTTATATTTTATTTATTGAATAGAATTTATTTAAAATTAACATAAAATCCATAGAATAATGTTTGTACATCTGCTAAAAAAACTATTCCAGACTCTAATAAGAAGTGCGACAATTACTTAGATGTTATTTTATTCGTTACAAGCGATCCGCCCCGGCTTAGCACGGGTAAATCTCATAGGGGTCAGCCTGCGTTTGCAATGTAAGCGGAAAAAATGTAATTATTTAATCACATTAGAAACCTCAAAAAAAAACAGTATTTCTCCACTATTTAATGGATGTTATTATAGATATAAACCTTCCTCTTCAATCACTCTATCTATTAAAAAAACCGCATCAAAATCTGTTGGGTAGTTTTAAAGATTTAAGCATAGATAGGGATATAGGGACAGATAAAGCGACTTTGTTTTATACTATGTAGTGATTTTCATTGGTGCCTTCTTTTTCTAGACTATTTTGAAACAATCGTATTTTGTGTACTACATTATAAAGACCGTCTGATAATGCGATGTTTTATCGCAAAATAATATTTAATAGTTCGCCTCGAATATACTGTAAGAATTAAAGTCTATATTTAGCCAATGTGTTTGTTAAAACTTGAGCACGTTTCGTCTCACCAATTGTTAGATGTCTGTGCCAATGCCAAAGCGAAAATCTCATTGTGTATTTCATAAAAATTAAATTATTAAATAATATGTCATGGTCACAAGCTCGCCTTTCACAAAACATTAGTTGAAAACAACAAAGAAACTGCGTGTGTGAACTAAAGTACCTATATGAACACTAATATGACTACTACACTATATTTGATGATGCGACTTAAACACACATATTTAAATAAATATATATTAAATATAATAAACATATATGTTTAATATATTTTTTGCAATTAATTTAGATTTAAGCGTTTAATATGTTGTTGATATAAGAGTTAATCTTAAAAGTGCTGGTATTAAAGCAATATATAGCTTTCTGATGTCGATGAAGTTTTATTTAAAATGCCAGGTTGTCCTAGGTAAACTCAGTGGAAATACCGAACAAAAAAGGAAAGGCCGTGAAGTTTTCATTATTAAAACTTTATAAACTCGAGAGATGTTGATGAAATACAGTGCAGCGTTAAACCAACATCAAGCCATTTTTGCATATAATAATAATTGGATGTTTTTCAACAAAAAATATTTTATCTGCTATATTATACAATAAACATATTACGACTGCAATATAATGTTGTATCGTAGCTAATATATTTCCGCAATAGGTATAAATAGCTCGCTCCAGCTAGCAATCCCCGCGGGATGCATGTTAACCCTGGCTTATACCATCAAAATGTAATAATATTCTTATGGGTTTTGTATTTAATTTTTCTCGTCTTAGGAACGAACAAACGAACCTCAAAAATCGACTGAGTAGGTTCTGGCATTATCGAGTTGTGTGCTAAGCATACGTTTGAACAAATTCTTTCTTTTTAATTTTTTATAGTACTTTATATTTATATAGTAAATAAATAATATATGTATATAGTATCTATGATAGCCAATCAGTCAATAGTATGTATAACACTACTACGGCAGTATCATAATATTTACTCTTAAACACACAATACCTCGTGTGATTTGATGAAGAACTACTGATTTAACGTACGTGCACTTGTAGCAAATTATAAGCCGTACAGTTAAAATCTACGTAGATGGTAGCGTAGCGCCGTAAAGTCGACCGTAGGCGGCTTTGTAGCCATGCAGCGATGTCGTAGGCCGCGTAGCGCGTCCTTTTACTATATAATATGTCAGATCTTTAATCTGATATTGAAAAAGTCAAAAATCATGTACTCAGAGAATGACAAACATAATCGCTCACAACTCGTTGATGATAAGTTATTCAAAACGTTGGTGACATTTTAAAACTTATTATTTTTGTTCTTAATAGGTATGAATATATGGTTTGTGATTAACATTTAGTGACATCATTTAGTTTTAATTACTTGATGTTGACGTTTTATCTAGTAATTGATATTAAGTGTATTGTAGGTACAGAATATATTGCTTTATTTCTTCAAATGTAAAATAATATCTTCTTAGGTTCTTAACTTAGGTAGGTACCTACTATTTGATAATTATTATATTTTAAATAATATGCTTGGAATAAAAATCAACACAAAAGTATTTTGACAATTAAAAAATGTTTGAACTGGGTTGCGTTAACAATTTAAGCCTCGGTTGATCCGAACGAAAAGATGAAATTGACCATCGAAACGGTTTGGCCTATATTGGCTCCCTCACGATCGTTTTATCTAACAAACCCGAGAAAATAATAAAATACGGCCTTCTGCTTTAGAAGTTGGAATCGTTAGATTGTAAAGTTGATTATTTTTTATGACACCTATCGTAGTTAAGATTTATGTGAAGACGGTGAAATATACCAACTCCTTAATATTATACGTTTTTTGACACTCAATGAGATTAAATTTGAGATGAAAATCTACGTTTTCAATATGTGTTCATTTTAGCTTTACGAAATACTTGTATATATGTTACAAAGCACGTAGATATTATAACATTTTCACAGCTGCCTCGCTCGATACGATCTTTGTTCGACGTTCCTTGAGGCTTAGGTGCTCATAAGCTCCTTACTATACTTCGTACGTGTATTTCATAGCAATTTGCGACACGATTCACATTATGTGAAAAAAATATTCCTTTTTTTCTATATTATATATGTTCCACCAATATACATGTATGTACCTATATGTTATATTTAATTTTATTCGCGTTTTTGTCGACATGGCACCATAAAATACAGTATATGCTACTCCAAAAGAATGTAAGAATGTTAATATGACGGTTTTTTGATCCGTAGTTAACGCGTGAAATTAGTGAAATTTAGTATCTACAATTTAAAAACCCCCTGACATGTTAATTAAAAATAAGAATCTCTCGATCACGTCAGCTTATAAACAAATATCGCATCCTAATAATTCGTTTAAGAGTTACGGTACCCCAGACAGACAAATAAACATTACATTCCTCTTTTAGCATCAGGGTTAAGAATGACCTGGCTAATGATTAATATAGCAATTAATTTATTAAAAATAATTAATAAATCCACGTTTCATAGATAATTTAAAAATGGGCCTGCGACTGCTTCTGCCTGGCTATCAATGGCAAAGCAACTCAACAAATAAGATTAAGTGGAATAAGTTTTCAGTAGACTACCAAATCTGTTAAAATTTTAATATATATTTTTAATTTATATTAAAATTTGAAGCCACAGGTATAGCTTAACAAAAATAAAAAAGACACCTTAAAGTCCCCTTTGTAAGTGTGTAATGAAAAACAGATCAATATACCTGTCCTATATTAAGCATAGACCGCCGGAATGACTACGAAAAGTCATTCTGGCGACTATTATTTGGGTCGAATAAAGCTATAAATAATTCATACACCTTTGCCGACGTATGCCTAAATTAAGTGTATAAATTTCATAATTCTAGTAATGTTTAAAGTAGGGTAATACACATAAATAGCTATACATTAATTAAGAAGTACCTAAATATTGCAACATAACTATATACAAGAAATAAGACTTATAAAGCGAGTTAAATCTAGTATTATATAGATACTAGTGGCTCGCCCCGGCTTTGCACGGGTATAAAACATATATAAAAACCTTCCTCTTAAATCACTCCATCTATTTAAAAAACCGCATCAAAATCAGTTGCGTAGTTTTAAAGATTTAAGCATACAAAGGGATATAGGGGAAGAAAAAGCGACTTTGTTTTATACTATGTAGTGATTAAGTATAGACATAGACAGATGACCAAGTATTCGTAAATGTAGATACTTTTTTACTTCTACTGCTTTTGTTCTAATATTCTGTCAACTCAGCCTGTTAGAATAATTAATCATGTAAAATGTTAAATTTATTATACCTTGTTTATATACACTGTAACGAACACGAAATGCTTATCAACTGTGAAATATTGGTTCTAAGTTCAATTTTTTATTGAAGTCTGTATAATATAATTATCAAATAGAAATTGAAATACATACACATTTCTTTATTAATATACTAATTTCATTATAAATACAATATTTCGTTTCTTTGTACAATTTCATTTTAATAGACTGAACCAACTTTCGTGAACTGGTTATAGAATCCTGAGAAAAATTAGCTACGCTCTGTTCCATAAAATCGCGTGCATACGTGGAATGTTATATTTTATTTGGAAAATTTAGATTATACAAAGACAAAATCTATTCCTAAACTGAGTACTTAAGTAAGTGAATTGAGTAGTTAACGGTCTATCACCAAAATTTTGTGTTAAAACAACTTAGAGTTTAAAGTTCATAGTTCATAGTCATCCGTAATCAGGGTCAATGCAATTTTGCTCAACTCTAATACGACTACGATACGTGCTTAGGTATTTAATATATTTTTCTTTTTTGATCTATATCAAAGTAACTATATTCAGTCAAGTGAAATAGAGTTATTTTAATAGACTGAATATAGTTACAGAATCATTTAGGACGTCTGAATTCAGTGAGGTGGAATAAGCGCTTCAAGCGATTCAAGAAATTAATTTAACATATTTTATACATGATTATATTTTATACATTTTTTTTACTATTTATACGTTATTTAATGGGAAGTTAATCCCCCATTATAATAATAACGACTCGAGTATTTAATGTACTTAGTAATTAATAAGACTTGTGAGCCATTTTAATGAGCGTGAGGTCCCATGTTCCCTTACCACTAGACCAAGGAAGCGGTATTATTTTAATGGTAGGTAATTATAAACCAATATTTTAAAAATATTATTAGCATCAATATTGATTACTTCTATTTATTATTATTACTTGCGTTATTTAATTTGACACTACACAATATTCGAGAAGATAGCTAAATATACATTTTTAAAGGAAGTTAGATATAATACATAACCACAGAAATAAGGGAAGAAATATTACTTATTTTATGGCGGTGATCGGCCACATTACAATATTAACGTACATAAAAATTCGTCCTTGTGAAATTTGACTATTATTTATTTATACTTGTTTATTCATAGGAAGTTGGCACGACATCGGACAAATGATTGTTATCGAAAAATCGACCTACTATTAATTTTCCGGCATTTTTGATGGTACTATCTACGGCAGAGTGTCAACGCGTTCTTCGTAACAGTAATAAATACATTCATACAAATAGTATTCGCGTGCATCATGTTAAAATTCCAGGATATATTATTATTTTTCTAGTGATATATAATATAAATATAAGATTTAAGTTCCCTTCCTAATTTGTTAAAAGTAACAATAGAATGATCGATTAGTTCGGTCGACTGATGTAGTGAACGCTCGGGCGGGATTTCGTGTGCAAACTTGTCGGTAACAGTTGCGCGTGCTGGCCTGTTTAGCTCGAAGCTGTGCCATGTCTGTATCATGAGCGGGGATTTACTTACAGCTAACATAATCGGCGGGCTTGGCTGCCATCCGGCATTATCCAATAGTCGTTCTTAGAAGAAGGGGACACTCTGTCTGGTTGTGTAGTGTATGGTTTCTATAATTTTTTTAAAGGTAAAATAGTAAATACTGCAAATGAAGTACCTACTAAATAATAGGTGTATAGTTTATGCGCTTCTTATAGTGTTAGCCAAACGCTTTATATTTCAACCAAACAAAGGATGGCTGATATAATTATAAAATAAGAGCCCAGTTTCTGTGCCTAGCAAAAAAGTTTACATTGCAAATAAGCAATTGCATGAAATATCGATAAAATTAGAGATGTAAAGATGCCAAGTTGGCTAGCGTCCGTGACCGAGAAGATGCGCTTGTGTCGCGTCACTCCACTGGACACACTCCCTACAAACCAGCATGACAAACGTATGTGTTATTATTCACACACTTGTTTTGCTAGTACCATTTCAATGAAATAATTCAATTCTTAATCACAGTAGTAGCACCATAAATTCTGTTCTAGCTTCGAGTAGTAGATTCATCAACTTTATGAGGATTTGTTACTATTAAAGTTGGTACTCAAAGCTTTTATTTCTTATAATTATCTTCATTATTATATAAATTATAAAGAATATAAAATCAATTGCTGTTCATTTGTCTCGCTATATAGTTTGTCAAAATATAAAGGAGTTGCAAAGTGTAAAGTAATAAAAACAATAATTTTATTTTCCCATACAAACTCTTCGTACCTGCCAAGCAGGATGCGTTTATAAATTAATTATTTTGTGATTAATTGCAAGGAAGATAGTAAAAACAACAACTAAAACTGTTCGTACTATCAAACACGGCAGATCAGAAATCTAACCAATCCGACTCTGTTTTATTTATATGGATAAGAGAACCTATTGGCAGAAAGAAGTTCGCGGGGTCAGCTAGTGGGTAAAAAATTTTTTTTTGATATTATAAACAGATATTTTAATTTTTGATAGCATCAATAGCACAAATAAACAACTGTACCTAACTCAACTCTATAGCATCAGTCTAACAATATTCCTAAAAAATTTATGTCAGCGGTAATCTGCAGTAACGCGCAAAATTACATGAGCAATATCGAATTGACATAAAAACCTTCATAATTTCGAAAGCAGCAACTACCGCTGTAACTACATGGGATACTCATAGTGGATCAAAGCTAATTTATTTTATAAATAATAAAAATTAATAATCGTTTAGTCAATCATAACAAAATGTTTACTCTTGAAAGCACTTGTTTGTCATTATAGACATTTGAAAGCCTGAAATGACAAATATTTTGGCTATTTGGTTACATCGTTAATATCTACTAATCATAATTAGGTAATTAACACACTACACTGTTTCACGTGATTACGTACTTTGACAGATTGCAATAATTAATTATAGCTAAAGCTCTCAGAAGTTCCTACATTCCTACTACATAATAATTTACTATCTATCTGCAACTACATTCTTTTTGTATGAAATTTTCCACTTGAATTCTGTTATTTTGCAATGAAAAGGAAAATAATTTAAATACAAATATTCGTCTTAAGATTGTAAACTGAAAATTGAAATAAATCAATTTAATTAAATTACCATGCTGTATTAAAATATACCTTTTCTGTCAGAAATAATTGGCGTAATAAGTTTTGAGGTGTGAAATTGTGATTACATGAAATTAATTAATCAAAGCACAACCGCATCTTCTCGGTCACGGACGCTAGCCAATTAATTTAGCCAATTAATCGAATATGCAACTTGTTGAAAGTTCTGGAAATTTGAATAAAACTTGTTTGAACATTTTATTTACGGCCGAAATAAGTTTCGCTGTTTTAATTAAACTCCTTTAACTCATAAGGAGTTTTAGTAATATTATATATTTATAGTGTATACGAAAGAAAAAGGGATAAAAAGATTAATGAGTATTTATTATTAATAATTGCAATTTGCAAAAATATTACTTATTTCTTTTATAAACCAAAATAAACAAACTTAATTCTAGCACGAGTTTAATATGAGAAAAAATTTCGCTGAAATATTGTGAAAGAAACAATTTTAAAAACTACAAAGAGCCTCTGCATTCTACACGATGCCTGTAATTAACCCAGAGGTTAAATACTTTGTGCTTAAATAAATTCGTATACTTTTCTGATTTTAATATTAACTGTTGATAAATTTAATACAAACTTGTTGATCTTTTAATATATATAACAAATTCGGATTATTTATAACACAAGGACCAAACCAGTTGAATTTGTCTAATATGGAAGCAGAATAACTATTAAAATATATTAAAATTCACGAAAAACTGTTTATGAAGAAACGTCGTTTCCTCATACATTTTCTATGGAACGTTTTAGGTAACACGTTTGCGGTGATCCGAAGTTTTCGGGGAACACTAGTTCATAATGATAATAAATAAACATCGATTGCCAAATACATTTATAATGAATAACTGCAGCTATCAGGCTGAATCAGTTTTTTGGCAAGATTGTAAGAATCGTGGCAATTCATTTAACAAATTAATGGTAAAGAGAACAAGAGGAACTTTAAAAATAATATTTGGTCACACTTTATTTATATTCCCTTGCGAAGCCCGGCCAAAAATGTTAGTTTTTAAGAAGAATATCAATTAATTTTCTTCGACATATATAATTTTAGTCAATTAAATAACTTAATTAACGGACGATAAATGAATTCTCTTATACTTTTGATTAAAGATTTAATATGAATAAAATTGTATTCCAATAGTAAATAAAAATATACAAATACTGTCATACACTCATCAACCTCAAACAAAAGTAATAATGTATCTAAAATTGATACTTCAACGTGAAAAGGTTGATATTTAATATAGCCTTTTGTTATTGCACGGTCACCGAACCCATTAAAGTTAAAAGGTTTCGCGATCAAACATAATCTTTGAGCCTCAACTTGAATATTGTAGTAGTTGATTTGTATTACTTACAAAAAATCTGTTATTAACACTGTCTTTCACTAAGTAGCGGAGAGTTGGATAAAAAATCGAAAAAAAGCTACTTTACCGCGTTTAGCGGCGCGTCCATGAGCGGCGGTGACTTCTGACCATCACCCACCTGCCCTGTTGCCTCCTAATACATTTAAAAAATCTGCAATAATATAATCTATGAAACAATAAAGATAAGTCTACAAGAAAAAAGAGCAAGGTCGAGATAGATAAGATAGGCTAATGAATGAATATAAATTTTATAAATGCAAGAAGATGTTATTTTTTTATTATAACCAAAGTTTGTTAAGTATCAACTATCTTAAACTATTTCTTTCAAAATTTTAAAACTGAGGGATTTTTTTCCCTGACTGATAGGAAACAAATTGTTTCATTTTCTACCCAATGAGAATTTGCAGAGATAACTTAATAAAACTATAAGGCATATCTTATAAAATATTCTGTAACACCATTCATTAAAACTTTAAAGATTTTTTAATTTCGTTTTTGATTCATTAAAATCTATTCAGTCGTGTGAAGTTTACTAACACTTTTTCAAGTTGAAGTTTTTATTTTACAAATTTACAAATTTAGCGTCAAAATGTTTATTAATAGTTTTCACTACTAACATTTAAAATTAAGCTTTTGTGAATGAAATAGGTACTTTTAGCCCACGATGCCTGAATACACACAAGCACGCAACAATGCTAAATATCTTTACTAGAATCTTCCATGTCTAGACCTGGCACATTAAAATATAAATAGAAATGACGTCGATAATTGTTTGTTATATATATAAGTAATGTATGGATGTTGTGATTAATGTGAAGAGCCGTCGCGTCGGCTCTCATTATTAATGTAAATAAGTAGGTACGTGAGTCTTGCCTTTATTACAGACGGCCGATCCAATTTCTTGTTGTTTATGAAAAAAGTTAAATAAAATATAGCGATAAAATAACATACACCAGAATAAACAAATGAAAATTTGTTGATATTTACCTGATGAGTGACTAAATATAATTATTTCTTTATTCTAACCACAATTAAATAGTACACTAATTCTATGTCGGTTGTAGTGTAGCTAACCTTTTTGGGTATTTTTTTATATTATGTAAACAAGAAGTCTGGCTCTGCCGATATGATACCGAAACCGATACTCATATAAAAATATCGTCGATACCGACTCTTAGTGAATTAAAATTAAATTAAGGTAATATATTACATGAAACACAAGTTTAGTTAAAGTTTTTAATTTCTATTAAAAAATAAAAACAGTTATAGACTTTGAATGAGATTCAAGGTTTAGCTATTAAAATAAATAACTAAGTGTAATAATTTAAATAAAATCAATAACTGTCCATAATTAAAATTAACAAGACTTGTTTAAAAAACAGCGCATTCTCAAGTTTTGCGGAGAACGTCGAATTCGGAAGTCTGTCTGTATAAGACCTGCTTTGGAAAATAATCTCTCAGATGTATCGTTGTATCGGCAATAAAAATATCGCCGATGCCGATATATCGGCAAACCCAAGGTATCGCCGATATATCGGTATCGGATGAATCGCTAATATTTAGCCAACGCAATAATAAACTTATAATATATACGACATAATATATAAACGGCAATGCTGAATTTTGGCTACGCACACCAACGATACAGTGACGCACGGCTATTTAATACTTAATACTCTAAAAAATAATTTACCATAAATATACAAAACTGTATTTATAGAAAATTTTAGTAAATAACGACTAGTTTTGTTAAGCCAAGAGTTCTTGAGCCTAAGAGGTCAAGCTAAAAATGCTGACTGGACTCTTGAGACCTTGCTGAGAAGCTATTGACAGTTCAAGCAAACTCGACTTAACGAGTTAACTGTTACGTCTAACATAGTAATAATATGGCATGTTTTTTGTATTAAATCATTAAACAAATAATATGACTGAACTCATTAAAAAAAATGTATTTTTTTTTTCAAATTAGTAAAAATTATTTCTTACTCATAAAATCAAATGAACGTATAACTTGCAAAATTTTCACTCAGTGTTAAATTAATTATTATTCATGCTTACAAATAATATATGAACTGTGATTTATATACCTACGTAGATTAATTAGGAACAAATTTTAAAATTGGTATATTGGCTTAACTTTGCAGAAACTGTTTTCTCTTCCCTTAATTGTTATAAAGTATACTTCAGCAAAAAAAAAAAATATAAATTACATTTTATGACGTACATTTACTGACATGGAAAGCGTAGGGAACGAATAAGAGCAAACTTTGCAATTTTACTCGTTCAATTATGTCTCGAAAACATTATATTTTAGTTATTTAATATTTAAGAAACTGCTATTTTATTTTTCCTCTAAAATATAATTCCATTTAAAATCCTAATATCCAATTGATAATATGATATTTTAAAGAAAATCTTCAAAGAATTTCTTTAAACATTAACTTAAATATTAGAAGTAAACTATTTATTCATTAAAAATGCATTTTTTAACCATCTGAAAATTTGTTTTAAAAAAAATTGGCGAAAATTACTGAGATGATGTTTGTAGACAAAGCCAACGATCTTGCAGAACATTACTAAGATTGCTAACTCCAATGTCGTACAATCCTGCATCTACATTGGGGCACTCGTCTCAAATCAATGCAATGGACAAGCTTATAAAATATGGCGAAATGGAAACATCACAAAAGCCAAAAGACTAGGATAGTAAACATTGATATTTCCAGTATTCCTATGCTATGCTGCAGAAACATATAAGACAAGCTGAGACCATAAAAAAGATGTCTTGGAAATGTGGTGTTGGAGGAAGATGCAAGGAGACCCCTTGACTGAATTCCACACAAACGGTTCAATCCTTAATGAATTCGGCATTAATGAGCGTCCATCCATGCACGTATTCTAAAGTTCTTTGGCAATGTTACTTAGCGTGGGCACGACTCCATTGAACGTCTGGTCGTGCAAGGGAGGGTCGAAAGTATAAGACCACGGGGCTACATTATTAACATGGAAACATTTTTTCAGTACACGCTCCAGGTAAAGAAGAATATTTATTAAATTAAAAATAATAAAACTGAGCAATGTTTAAACAGATTGGGGTTGAATCCACTAAAGGGCTGGGTCTTACTAATTGCCGTCCCAAATTTTAATGTTGTTTGTACATCGTAAGAGAAAAGCTAAAGGGTTGGCCTAATTTAGAAGAATATGCAAGCAATGTAAACATAATAAATGAGAGGTTAGAAGATATGTACTTCATACGAGTAAGCACACTATATTACATATGTCATTATCTTTGAAATTAAGTTAACCAAACTGTTACAAAAATGATTAAATTATTATTTATCATACTTAGGAAAGTTCCGATCGCTTTTGTTTATCTTGTTTGAAGTTTTTCGAAGTTTCCACAAATAGGACTTCGTAATAAATAAGAACGGACCTATATTTGTGACCGCCATGGCCCAGGGCGCCAGGCTGAAAGGCGACCTATGACTTCCTTGTGGCACTAGCCCATAGTCCTAAGACATAATAGACCAACCAAGTACATTCTTTCGCATTATTAATTTGCCTTTCAGAGGGTAGCAATTTTTTTGATGCCCAGGCCGCCAAATTATAAATCTGTGGATTTAGAATATGAATGGTGATCAGTTTTATTTCTAAAATTAAAAAGTTTATCTTCCGATACCTACCATATACAATGTTTGCTTAGAAAATGCCTTTACTAAAGAAGCAAGCTAAAAGAAGAATAACAGCCCTTAAGGACCATTAAGAGCACTCAAATATACCACTAATTATAACAGATCTCTGCACTTAACCGACTAGATATATTTATTTCGTCTATTAATCAACCGTTAGCCATAGTTGAGTTTTTTTTGCGTAAGTAGCTGAATAATATAAATACAAATCGAGTTAACCTATAAAACTTTAAATATGGTTCCATTATTTTGAAGATATTATTTTTATGAATCTTTAAATTCTCAAGACTAACCCATTATTTTATTGATCTTAAAAAACTATTTTAATTTTTAACACCGCTTAAACAACTAGAGTTGAAATGATTTATAATACTTATAACAGTTGACTCCCATTCAACGAGCAATTAAAATGTTGTCTTCGTGACATTTAACGCGAGGGAATAAATATTTGAAGTCTATGTTCCAGTTGGCCCAGTTCGTCAGTTTAACACTAACCCAGATCTTACGGCTTGCCAACATTTCAACTAAGTGCTTGAACAGAACCACTTTTCCAATAACGAATGTAACGTTTACGTCGTCCAAAATAAACGAGGACATTTTACATTACAACAATGTATCAGATTTCCTCAAAATATAAGCGAAGTAAAACATAAACTTATTTAAGTAACTGTTAATTATCTTAAAAGGAATATTTTGCCCGCTTTTGCAACATTTTTCGTTGATGCTCCACAGGATCTTAACGCGATGTTATAAAACCTATATAGCCGCGATAAGTTAACTATTCAAAAACTGATTGATAATTTTTAGTAAAATATTTTAATTCCTAAGTAAGTTCTTGGCATTGTTCGGTATGGAGGTAGACGACACCATAAAAAGTAATTATTGGATGTGTACCTAGGTATTCTAAAAGCCGCATATAATTAAATACTTACACGATTTAATAAAACCAATAATTATAGATAGGAAAACTATCGACTCAATGTACCGTTAACGCTATAATTAAACAATATCCGTTCAAGTGCGCTTTTAAAAGGCTTCATTCTTCGCTCGTAACTGTTAGGTAATATTATTGAATATTACGTTAGTATTGTAACACAACATGCGTCATATTGCAGTTGCACATTACCTTAACTCTATATCAGAGGTTCTCAGACTTCTTCTTCAGATCAAATCAGTTTGAGAATTTCTTTAGCCTATAGCGTAGCCGGTAGAACCACTTTGACATATACATATTTTGAATACCTTCGAAAACATTTCAATATTCTTTGAATGGTTCTTCAATCAACTAATAATACGCCGTGAATAAATTGGTTATTAGATTTCAACGAAACATAAAAATACTTTTAAATTCACAATAAGTTAATTGCTTGATAAAAATGCATAAAACAGATGCAGAATATGTTTGACTTACAAGACTTCTCTACGGGTAATTAACCCAAAAGATTAAGTCAACCAACGGACAAATATAAAGTATTAGTGATTTGTTCTGTAAACTTAGAATAACTGAAACCTGATTAGTGTAGTTTATGTGAATGTCCGCTATTAGTAAATGTTATTTGCATAGGTTTATCGTAATAGACTCAAGTGCTTATTATACATACATAAATCAATCATAATAATACATAAAACATATCGTAAATTTAAAATATATTTTCCAGAGGTGGACAATATGTTGGCGCGGACAAGTAAGGTGTGGAGACGTTGAGGGTTTCACATGACGACAACATTCTGCAGTCAGCAGGAAGGTAATCTAAAAACACTAGTTTTTTTTTAATTTCGCATAAAATTTTGGTTAAGTAGAGGAAAAAATGTTAATCTTTAAGTTGGGATTCATTCGTTTATATTCTGTAACAAATAGACTAATTGTAATTTATATGTATGTTTAATTAATAGTTAAACTATAAATAAAAATATAGTTCAGAAGCATTTATAAAATTGTTCTTTTATCTCGCCGTATTTCGTAATTTAGGCTTTTTCTGTAATAATTTAGCTTCCAAACGGTGGCGGCGTGTTAATAAATCATAAGTCACACAAAATTATGTTGGACCAGAAAAAAAGCTGTATCAAATCATCATGCTACCACGATTTTTATTTAAAAATTTCTATAAAATTCATTAGGTAACTGTTTTTGCGTTTAGGAAAAATAAAACTTAAAACTACAAAAACGCTTAAATACATCAAGTTCATTCAACGGTTGTAAAAATCAAATCTGTAGATCATATAACATGATACTTAATTTTTTTCATTCAGACTATTAGTATAATATTATGAAAAATACAAAACACGAACAAACCTTTTGTTTGTTGTGGCTCGAATTAATAAAAATATCTGCAACCAAGCTCTGAAGGACTTGTATTTTTTGCGCGAGCTAACAAGCCCTTTCATGAAAGCGTTTATTTGTTCAACTCTGCCTATAAATTGCACTCGTATACCTACATTCTATAATTATGCATTAAGTCTTTTTTTTGTTTCGCTTATAGCTTTAAAGCTACTTCGCGCCGTGTTGCTACTGATCACATTTTATTATTGAAAAATTCAGTTTAATATTATAGTAAATATTAGTTATTTATGTAAAAAAGTCTGCATATGCAACTGCTTTATGTCTTGGGACTTACTTAATTTTTGTCTTTATATTTTGAACAATTTACACAATACCTTTATAAATTATAGCCTAGTTTCATTAAATCCTTAATTATTGCCTTAGATATTAATTTGTAATTTTATATTATCATTACAATACTTTATTATTAAGATACTGTGTTAGACTGTTATTTATACTTTTTTATCATATGAGAGTTTTATTGACGTCATAAGTCCAAACTAGGTCATGTATTCAATTCAGGCATAAATAAAATCATGTTATATTAAAAAAAGAAATTGACCTTGCCACACGCTACCACTTTGCACTTTAGTTACAAAACATAAAATATTACGAAGTAATTATTCATTGTAATACATTTGGAATTAATTTGACGTAACAGTAATATTTTTCTGTAGCTTTGATCGACTCATAGTAACAAGCAGGTACTAAGCCGAGGAATATTTTACTTACTTTACTTAATTTGTTCAATGGCATTAAACATTTTTTATAATTATCACCCTAAGCTAAGCATAAATCATAACACAAAGCTTATTAAAGCCTTATTACTATATTAATATTGAAATTTTTAAGGGTTTATTCATTTGAAACAAATTCAAAAGTGCATTTAAGTTGCAACTTAAACACTCATCAATTTGATGTATGAGACACAACATAGTGTGACGTTAATATATTAACAATAATATATTGATTCATAAAATATGTTGAAAATATATTGTAAACATGTTGAAATTATATTGTCAACCTATTTGAGCCGATAATAATTGCTTCAGATGTCCTAATATGGGTTGGTCATGCGTCGTGGCACGCGCTGGAGCCTTCTTGCTGATGCTCACCAGAGTATCAGCACTCACGTCCGACATGTAAGTATTTTCTATAAATCTGCGGTATCAAGAATATCTGACCCAAGAGTATAACATGTTGTTTAAATCAAATGCTAAGTCTAAATAGACATGTGTCAGCAGTACTGGAACCTACAACTTGTAGGCTACAAGTTCCAAGCACTGTAAATATATAACAAATTAGTATATATAGTTTTATTAGTATATATATAATAAATTATCTAAATGTTAAACCTCAGTGTGTCTTTGATGTTTGCTCTGAATCATGCGTAAACATAACACACAAGCTCCTGATAATGTCATAAAGATCACCTAGTAACATTAGATTCAGAAACATCACAAGTTGAGTAGGCTTTAATGCTACA
Organism: Aporia crataegi; assembly: GCA_912999735.1. Classification (NCBI taxonomy): domain Eukaryota; kingdom Metazoa; phylum Arthropoda; class Insecta; order Lepidoptera; family Pieridae; genus Aporia; species Aporia crataegi. The sequence goes on from OU538742.1 coordinate 5,272,080, forward strand.
TGAATGGCACAAATGAGCGGGAATAAGGACAAGCGAAGGGCGGCCAAGCGTTAACTCTCTCTCGCTTCCGTTCAACCGTGCGCTTTCACATTTAGCTCGATACGGACAAAGATATTATATCATAATTATATGCTTTAATGTGATAATTTTAAATTACTTAACTTTTAACTGTCACTTAACCAATGGTATCTAAACTTATTAAGTATATATAAGCTTCGTGTCTATGATAAGTTGAAAAAACCGGATCTCATTTTAGTTACACTTTAATTAATAGTAAAGTTTTTAATATTTCATCGGGTACGAAGACAAAAAAACTACGTTTTATTCCTCGTAAATATTTTCATAGTATTCCAGATGATGTAATATTAATTATGATTGTACAATATTTTAAGAAAATTAAAAATCCATGAAAACAATGTATTTATTGTGAGTGTCACTGTGAGGTACATTGAAAATAAATTCAGGTATTTTAATTTACGACCACTTCTCTAAGCCGTATTTACTCATTACAGCATTTTTTTAGTTTTGCAGCGGGAAAGTCGGACAAGGAGATACTGGACAATCTTCTGAAAAATTCCCGCTATGACAAAAGACTGCTACCGCCAGTAGATGGTAAATATAATCATTTCTATACCACATTTATAAAATCTACATAAATGTACTTGGCTTGCTTAATCTATAGCTAGCGTAGCTTAATGTATAGGGCGTAGCTTTTCGCGTGATGTTTGATGGGAACGAAATGATTAATTGCATATTATCTTTCTTTTTAGCTTACACGAGAATAACGAAATATTAATTTTAATACTTTTGAGCATAGGTACTTCACGTAATTGTAATTCTGTCATTTGTTATAATGTGTGTATAGAGTTCATTTAAAAATATTTGATTAAAGCTTCACCTACACGGTTGTGATTATTGCAGATCCAGTATTCTGTTGTGGTCTCACAACACCGAACGACACTTTAGCTCAGAATAGAGTCGGTCTTTCGTCTCTTCGGCCTCAATCGCACAATCGCGGTGCGTTTTTATGTTTATGAAAAGAGAAATGCTATAGAGATTTTGTGTGTTCACTCTCAGGATCTTATTGCACGTAAATGTTTACCCTTCACGCAATCTAGTTCACATTCGCTTTAGTTTAAACACTTTCTTTTCTGCACCTTCCTGATGTTTTTATAAATATTATTAAAAATATGTTGTTGTAAGAAAAGAGTACCTACCTACAGCATGAAATTGTAATTTTCTAGGTTTAGAAGAACTTAATTAAAGGTTTTCTCTTTTCACAAACATGATAATTTGCAGAGTTCATTAGCATTTTTAAAAATCGGATCTGCAATGGTCCGTGATTAATAGCTTAATGACTATGCAATTATTTAAATAAGCTTTCTTAACTTTGTAGATGAAACGATTAATTTTAATAAAATGAATATTACAAAAATAATAATTTTTCTCTTAGTTTTTTTCATGAATCAGTTTATAAGCTTATCGGTAGGTGTTACTTTAGATGAATTATTATATGTAACTATATTATTTAAAAGGTTTAATGTTGTGAATTAAAGCATGTCCGTTTTTGCTATAAAAGTTTGTTTATGTATAGAGCGTTTCACGAACGAAATCCCAGAAAATTGAAAAGCTTTTAGACTTCAAAGCAAAAGGGAATTCTTCAGTGATGCGCCGTAGAAGGTTTTTCAAAGGGCACATGAAATGTAATGATATCTTCCTGGTTTTCAGGTGTCCTCACCGTAAATGTTAGCGTGCTACTTCTTAGTTTAGCATCACCAGATGAATCTAGTCTCGTAAGTCTGTCTTCTTATCGTGACATTTCTGTTTCACCTGTAATTGTTTTAGAATTTTGATTACTTATCTACTTTCAGAAATACGAGGTCGAATTTTTACTTCAGCAGCAGTGGTACGATCCTCGGCTTCGTTATTCAAACCAGTCTCATTACGACTTCTTGAACGCTATACATCATCACGAAGACATTTGGTTACCAGATACATATTTCATTATGCATGGAGACTTTAAAGTACGTTTACTTTCACATATTTCATAACTTGCATTGGATGTTGATGTATATTCATTTTAGTTTATTTTACTAGGCGGTGTTTAACCGCATTTGTTCCAATGCTTTGAAATCAATTTTTATAACGTTGCATATATTATATAATCTATGTACATTTATAATTTGTTAGTTTCTAGAAGAGATTTCGGAGGCTTTTATAGAAACCGTCAGCCAGGAGATTCAAAATAATCAATCAGATTTTTAAATAATTCAATCATTATTTTTCACTGTAACGGAGATAATATTATGAAAAATAATTCATATATCCTTAAGTTATATATTAAGACAAAAACACTATTATGTAAAGCATCATTGTCTTGCAGGATCCAATCATACCGATGCATTTTGCATTGCGTATTTACCGCAATGGCACAATCAACTATTTGATGCGACGGCATCTCATTTTGTCCTGTCAAGGAAGGCTCAACATTTTTCCATTTGATGACCCATTGTGTTCATTTGCCTTAGAAAGTAGTGAGTAAAATATATTATATGTAAATCGTTAATGTATTGTATGTACATTATAGTGACATCCCAAACCTTTAATCATTACGTCACTTTACGTTTTCAATATCATATTTTTTAATGCAAATAATAAATAATTCAATGTACTTCTATGTACTACTGTGAATTTCAGAGGTTTTTCTTAATATTACGATAGGTTAAGAATTATTGTATAAATTATATTTTTTCAGTTTCGTATGAGCAATCAGCAATTAATTATGTGTGGAAGAATGACGAGGATACACTCCGGAAGTCTCCGTCATTGACAACACTGAATGCCTATCTCATTCAGAACCAAACTATACCTTGCCCTATAAAAGCTAGTTGGAGAGGTAACGAACATTTTTTGTCACAGAACATGCCAACATTGCTTTAAACGAAATTGTTTACGTTAACAATATGTATTTTATGTATCATTGTGCCTACGCCCTACCTGGACCTCGATTATGTAGCATAGACCCAACATCCATTTCTTTTTTATAAGCACAACCTTATTCTTTGCACAGGGGAGGATATTCGATCGATAAAATATTCTGATTAACTCTTTTCAGCTTGGTCTTGTTTTTTGTGAAAGTTTTGAGTGCAACTTAGAGAGATTTGGTTAGAGTTTAGATTTTTCAAAATTGTAGCAGCTTACCGGAGTACCATACGTTATAGTAGTTAGATTAAATGTATTTTTATAAATCAGTAGCTCGCATGTTTATGTTTTCATTACATTTCCATATTATAATATCGTAATTAATTAAAGACAAGTAAATTTTAAAATATTTTGGTGATACAAATACAAAAAATAAAATATAAGTTAACATTTTTGCAAGCAGCTGATGGTATTTCACTTTACGAGGATGATGAAGAGCTGACATGTAATCTTTGCCAGAGACGCTTTGAGGAGCAAGGTACTCAGGTGCACCGGATAGATGACAACATCCGGTGCTATATAATATTCCCGCTTATGTATGAGTAAATGCGGTGTTGTGTAAGCGAGGGGCAACGGAATACCAACAAGCGAAATCAATTTCATTTCCATTTTCATAAAACATCTGACTTTATCATTATTGTCTGCACGTATGTGTGAATGCACGTGTTAGTTGATTGTTTAAAAAAGTCATCACAATGCTGATACACAACACGCGTTACTCTTACAAGCAGGATCGTAGTTTCAATTACTTTTGTTTGTAGAAATTAATACAAGGCCACTGAATTGAGTTATTTAGAATTGGTTAATATAAAATCCAGTTTCAATACGATCGGGATAAACACAATACAGAAGTTACGAAAACAATTCAATTCACAGGTAACTACAGCTGTTTAAAGGTGGATCTCATTTTTACGAGAGACCGAGCATTCTACTTTACTACAGTTTTTATCCCTGGCATTATCCTGGTGACCTCCTCCTTCATCACCTTTTGGCTGGAATGGAACGCAGTGCCAGCCCGTTCCATGATAGGTAAAAATGGCTGGCAATTGGAATGTTCTCGGTCTTGCAACTGTCTTTACTCCTTCTGTACGTAGCTACGATAGCACGCTCTTCCTTTACAGGCGCTTTATGTTGTTGGCAATGTACAAGTATGTAGGCAAGGAATGTTATCACCATTTACTTTATATAATTTGTAGCTATTGCTTCGTATTTTAGGTAATTACAGCTGCCTCAGAGTGGATCTCATCTTCACGCGAGATCGATCATTTTACTTCACCACAGTTTTTATTCCGGGCATCATTTTGGTGACATCATCGTTTATTACTTTTTGGCTGGAATGGAATGCAGTGCCTGCTAGAGTTATGATAGGTTTGTTCATTATTTTCACAGTACACTATTTATAAATCTATTTTGTGTTAATTATACGTACATCTGCATGGCAGAAAACTTAGTGCATATCCATAAACTTGCCATGGTTTATAAAATTAGTCACAAGTAGAATCAAGGCAAGCATTTCTTGTCAATCATACCAGAAAATAATTGTTAAATAACTAAAATCTGATATATAGGTGTTACAACAATGTTGAATTTCTTCACAACGTCCAATGGATTCCGTTCAACGTTGCCGGTTGTGTCAAATTTGACGGCAATGAATGTATGGGACGGCGTATGTATGTGCTTCATTTATGCCTCCCTCCTGGAATTCGTCTGCGTCAACTATGTCGGCAGAAAACGACCTCTGCATAATGTCGTCTATAGACCTGGAGAAAATCCCGTCACGCAGGTGAATACATTTTAGAATTATAAGTTAAGCCTTTTTTGTAACTTCTTCTGTGATTGGTATTTATAGCAGCAGCACTCAAACTTGATTTCTGTGCTTTAACCTATAATCTGCTTAACTAATAATTATGATTTAACCAACAATAATTATTTCAAATTAATAGAAAAAAAATAGTATTTAGATGTCAATAAATCTAGTAATGATACTTTTTTTTTAAAGTTTGTGTTGAATGTCTGTGAAATTTTACAATGTTTCATGTTCTATGATGCACCTACAGTTTCAATAAGCTGTTTAAATTACTCTTCAGGGAGTGCAATAATTTAATATCGAATTAAAAGTATTTTTTTTAAAAACCACTGGAGGTTTTTACATGAATTTAAAATTATTGTTTTCTGTTAATTTTTATTTAAATAAAATGAATCCAGTTGAATTTTCTGTTATTTGTTTTTACTTCAGAGTGACAAGCATTTTATGTCCTAAATCTTTGCAATGTTTCCTTTTTAAAATCCACAAACGCACGCTCTTTAAAAAATATTAACTATTAAACATTTATTTTCTCCTACATTTCGCATGTTTTCACCCAGTAATGCATGCTCTCAAAATTATTCCCTGAATTTAGAATGGAATTTTTACTCCTAAGATTGTTATAACCATTCCATGACTAATTTGTGTGGCCGCGGATTTTCATAATTTTAATTTGCTGTCATAATAATTATTTGTAAGTACCGGTAAAAAAAGAAAACATTGCAAAGAACTTATAGATGTGAAAAATAAAACAATAGTCAGTGTGCTCTTGTGAATAGTATGTCTGTTGGCCACAAATATCTAGTCTTTCACTATTGCACATCGTTAGACCATCTGACACGAGTGAACAAACTGTCTGTATAATGTGTTCACAGCGTCTGCCAGCAGTTCTCAGCAGAATTGGCATTATTCTGGCCAGTCCTTTGGTAAGAAATATCGCCATTCTCATTGGCACCGTCCCGAAAACACTCTGTTATATTTTTATAAATCGTCCTACTTTTTTGGTTTACTTTATTGTCATTTTAATTATAAGATTTTTCTATACAATACCTATTTCTAATTTTTATTTTTGAAGTAGCAATATTCAGTAAACTTTAGAAGACTCACTACCTAAGAAACACATAATACTAATTACATATTATAGATAATTAAACCGCTCCATTAAACAGAGAAGGCTAAGGGTACGGCCTCATGCAGCCGCTCGGCGCACGTTTGCAGCGACAGATCTGGTCACGTGATATGGAACGCCAAAGTTGAAAATGTTGAGCTTTATCGCTAAATATCACGTGACCAGAAAATCAGCTTTTGAGACCAATCATATCAATCCTGCAAGCAGCCCTGTTGACGCTACTACGCTACTGTTTGCCGCGGCGACTTATTGGCACTACTTTTTTGAGTTGCCGAAATTCAAAATAGTGTCACGTGACCAGATTTGTCGCTGAAAACGAGCGTCGAGCGGCTGCATGAGGCCGTACCTTAAAGGTAGATAGGAATGCTTACTTTGTTGTTTTGTTTATTTGAAAGAGGTAAGAATTTTATTTAAGTGACTAATAAAGTAGGACTATGATTTGATTTAGGGGAGGAACAACATTTTATTTTTACCTGAATTGTTAAAAAATAGGAAAATATAACAGATGCTATAGACATCACAAGTTTCGCAAAGCATGTTGTAGCTTTATTTCATCATTTTGTTTTAGTACTTGTAGATAGTCAGTTTGGTCTAGCCTATACGTAGTGAAACTTATGAATTGAAGTTATAAAAGCTATTTATCTGCCTAAAGTAGGTACTAATAAAAACCCACATTGAAATTTAAATTAGCCACAGTATTAATACTAATTACCGACCTCATAAACTAACACAAAATGCACGAGGTGCATGTGGAAAAATGTTTCAGTTTTAAAATATTGCTAACAAATTATGACAGTTAACTGAGAAAGCTTTTTCTAGCGACATTCGCAACGTTTGCCAATCATTTTATAAGCCTGCTTATCATAATAAATGTTAATATCATCGTTAAAGGAGGCGATGGCAATCCTCCATTGGAGAAATGAAACTCCCCAACCGGGATCGAGCGGTGCTGTAAGTGATGTAATTGAAACATCAAACCATTCGCCAACCACCGTTATACCATCTTAGAACTGATATCACAAAAACTAACGCATACTTTTGTTTTAATGCCTCTTCGGAATGCTACAGCCTGTAAGTAGCCTATCATTTAATTATGTATTTAGTACTTATTATTAATTAGCAAGACACATCGAGAATTCAGCTAGCGTCCTGTCACTCACGGTCCTGTAGTCTTGTGTAGTACACGATATTATACAGTTATGTTATAAATTTCCACTAAATAACTTAATTTTAGGGAGATAAAAATCGTGAATCGACGGGTGCCGCGGACTTAGTGACTTGTACAGCCTGTGCGGGTGCACCAGGATCTTGCACGCATACAACCAACAACGGTGGTGTTACAGAGGTAAATTCCTACACACTAAACACGTCATCTCAAAGCTTCTTATGCTTATAAAACTTTACACTCATCACGTGATCACTGAATTCGTCGAACATTTAATAAACTGTGAAGCGCCATGTCTAGGTAGTAAGATCCTGTGCCGACTTCAGGATCATATCTTTCACTGATTAATTACCGTAATGTATGTTGGAACAATCTTAAATAATTATTTTTATTGCGAAATTCATGCAATTTTTATAAAAATATGTACATTAATTAAAATTATTATTTATTTATTAAAATTAACAGTTTTATTTATTGATTTTTACATCTTTGTTTTTTATAATTTCATTTGCGGTCATCGTTCACTTTCGAATTAATATTTTTCAGCAATGTTTCGTCCAGGTCCGTAAGAAAGAGCCTCCTCACCCAATCAGAGTGGCGAAGACCATTGACGTCATTGCGCGCATCACTTTCCCAACGGCCTATGCCGTGTTTCTCATATTCTTCTTCATCCACTACAAAGCCTTCTCTTAATGCTGCCTTATCCATACCCCTCGAGGTACATCGTGTAATGGACCGTCATCTCGATATTTTTCTAAATCTACTCATTTATCACTGCTATTTTGTACTTTGAGCAAATCACGAATTCTAAAATATTTTTTATGAAGAACAAGCTAATTGTGATTGTGATTACACTTATGAACTGTTTGTGACAAAATTGATTTAGGCAATCAAAAGAGTCGTTGCTGCTTATCTAATGTTAAGGCATATTTGTGATAGTGTTAGTGCAATTGGAGTTTTTACAAGTTTTGAAATAGGTTCCATTAATAAATACAAGCCAGAGATCGTTTTTAATGTAATGGTAGAATAAAGTGGGATCAAATAAATGTAAAATGTGTGCAGACATGAGTGTTGATGGGTTTATCATCCTTGTAGTAAAGAAATCTATTTCAAACCTCAATTCAGTCCAAACGAGTATTAGCTATACTATATTATGTGAGATTAAAATAATTTTATAAACAGTAAATTAAGCTATTCACTAATTAAATATTATAATTGTAGAATCGTGCATTTTAGTCTAGTCATCTTCCTACACATTGTGATATACTAATTTCGTATTAGGTATCATTGTTTTTGATTATATAAATACATTTTATTGCATAGAATAAATTGTATGTTATTGGTTGTAGAATTTAATACTTTAAAAGCTCAAATTGTTGTTTTATAAAAGTTTATGCATCTTTTGTTTTTCAAAAATATGATAGAGAGTAATTCTTTAAAAGAAAATATTACAATGTGAACCGCATCTATTTATGTTATATCCTATATACTCGTTTATTTATATATAGTATATGTATTACCTGTATATATATATATATAGTTATATATATATATATAGTATACTATATGTATTATATCCTATTAATTTAAAACCATGAACATGCCTTCTAAGACTTGAAAATTCTTTGTTTGCCAAACGATTTTTACCAATTTTTGTTAATTTGTTTATACTGTACCGTATACAAAGGTTAGAATATAAATTAGTAAACCTAAACTTTTCTGCGCATACGCAATTTAACGAATCATAAAAGTTTTCGCTCCACACACTGATCGTTATCTTGTATTTTACAACGTCCAATTAACAAACATATTGTTTAAGTTTGAAATTAGATAAATACAGATGTTCCTTATTTTAATTTCAACAAATAAGGCAATATCGGCATTGCCTTACGTGGACTGTTTCAACAAACTTGCAATGTTTGATCGTCGCACGTCGTAGCAAGGCGAGATGCTTCATATTATGTAACACCGTCGTAGAGTATGAATTCTAGAATGACCAGAAAATCAGTGACGGCATTATATACAAATTTAGACAGTACACCACTATAATACGTATATATTGGCTTAATAGAACCACTTAAACGAAACGTGAAACCAGCTTTGTAAATACATGTCTAAGAGTCATAGCTTTATCTGCAAAACAAAATATCGATTTATGTTTAAATTACATCGTGAAACAATAATTTGCATCCAAATATTATTTTTAATATTTTAATCCGTCCAGCAGCTATCGAATTAGACCTTCAAAAATACCTATAAGAAATATGTCCTCACCAATTGTCTTAAAGAAGAACGCGCGACATGTAGGTAGATTGTAGATACCTATAACAAGTGAATGACTGACTCATTGTGGCTTAGTAAGAAATATTTCATTCTCAAGAAATTAAAAGAATTACAGTAGTCGGTACAATCAACTAAGTCCATGCTTATACTGATATAACTATCTACATATGAAAGCCACACAGCACTATTATTAACCATTAAATATTTCTTTGCTGATTTGAGAAACGTTTTTACCTACTCAATTTATTTGATTTTGCAAGCATTATGCCTTTCGCTTATCACTTTTATGCGGACCAAAGTGTCAACTGTTTTTCAATATAGTCCTTAAGTAGGTAAATCGGTAATTTATATAGTGAAAGTACCTTTTGGCTGTGCTTTGAATATTATGATACTATAGTAGGTATACATTAAAAATATAAACTAAAATTTTAACTGTTTATTTATATACTTTGCTGTCGTCATTAGAGAACGATTTAATCACACAAAATGTGACCATGACGGATTAGTATCTATTCAAGTTAATATATGTAGCTAATACGGCGCGTGCTATTCATGAATGTGTTAAGTAATCGTTCGCCGCCCTGGCCGCCTAATATCATTTCCTTACGCCTTTAACAATACAAACGACTTTAGGGAGTTGCTTAAAGGTCCGTTCACACAGACCGGCTCGGAGAGGAGAGCAGATTCTTATCACGTTGAAAACAGAGTTTTTAGTATTTGTAGTAAGGTTTATTTTTGCATGTGCACTGCTTTTGTCATTAAAAATGCTTGAACGCGCTTGGTGTGAAATAATAAGAGGAGCTGACCGGCTCCGATCGCAAACTATTTCTCGTTTGCGCAGCCGTTTGGCTCCGATTGTGTCCGGTCTGTGTGAAAAGAAAAATGCGCGCCGATGCTGTCCGAGCTGGTCTGTCTGAACGGACCCTAAACATCACCTAAAATTTGACGAGTATTAAATAATATGTCCTCTATAAAATATGTCTTGACTAGACAGTGAAAAACATACTTTGTACTAGTCTTTGTTAAAATAGCAATGCAGTAGTGACAAACGAATATACCTACATAATTTTAGAAATAGTTGAAAATTGATTATTCCATATTGAATTAAATCTTGTGCGATTACTTTTAATACTTTTGTTCAAATGCACAAATAGCTAACATTAAGAAATCCTCGTGCTCTTTGCGTGAATGTCACGTAGTGAATTGAGTGCGTAATAAAAGTTCAGCCGCCGTATTCTGTAAGTCTCGACTAAAGATTACGCGATTTACTCGCAAATTCATCACACAACATAAACACATCACACGCTACGCAGCGTTTGGTCAATTACATGTCTCAATCAATAACAATATCGTGAAATGACTTAAGAATTAGAATCAGCGATGAGTATTAAGAAACAATGCGTTTCCTTGTAAAAAAACCTTAGATTTAATCGGCTTGTGTTTAAATGCCTACCAGAAAAATACCTATTTTACCACCAATAAATTTGAAATACCTGCCAGAATGGCTAAATGCTCGCCAAATAGTGTTTCATGAAGTATTGTAGAATTGAAACTATTTTGTTTTTTATTCTATACCATAAAAATATCTAAACGCCTTTAAAGTTCAATAATTTGTTCCAACACTTTCAATTTAGTAATTTTTGCTGTAGCAAGAGAGCTAATGGTCAATCGTAAATTTTTTTAATACCAAATATAATATTTCGTATCCCAAACAGATTTTACTTGTTTATTGTTTTATGGATTTGATTAAAATATGCATATATAACATAGCCAAATATTTTTTTCATTATTAATATTACTGCAAAATAACCAATATGGTACCTAATAAAATGAATCACTGGTAGGAAAATAAAAATTTAAAACTGAAATGAAGTTATTTCTTTATTATATTTATAGGTAAGTAAGTACTCATAAAATTAATTTGTACTTAAGATTTATCAATGGCACTATAAGAAACACAATAGTTATAATCAGTTATCACACAAAAACTTTCTAAAAAACCAACACAAGAAAAAATTACTGAATCAACAGAGCTTTTTTACATTTAGCTGGCCTCTCGTTCTATTCTGTCCGATGGGGATATTCCTGGCTTCAGGAGAATTTTGGATTCATTTTGGCTAATTTGATTATACTAAAGCTATTTCGAACTGTAATTTTCGGTATTAAAGTTACTGTTTTAGTAAAAAAATATTTGGTGAGCAATTATCTATTATGGTAAGCAAAAAGATTATAAATACAAAACGTATATTATTATTCTGACGAGTGTTTATTTATTTTGGAACGTAAAACGTTTAACTTTAGGCACCTCGGTATAGAGTGGGCTTAATTTATATAAAGTTAATATATTTTATTTGGTACTTAGTCATCTAAAAATTATTTTGGTGAGCATTTAAATTGTATCCTATTTAATCTTACCTATAGGATAAAATAAACTACGCTAACACAGGCACGTTGATAAAATTCCCTATTAAGATTCAGCATTCCTATTTCGTATGAAATTAATATTTTCCGTTTTGCTTGTATTAAGTATATTAAGGTGAAATTACATATCATTCGCTTTATAAGCAGCAAAATTTTATATATATAAATGTAAAATAGACATTTGTAACGGTGTACTTACCCATTATTTTGATGATAGTTATTATAATCTATTCGTAAATATCTAAGATAATATTTTGTTGACAAATTATATACCTACTTATTATATTATACAGTGTGCAATATAACATATAATATAAATTATACATGTTCAGTACTTGTTATTATATTTTAATGGGTACAACCCGCAACTGTTTTGCTACAAATTTTATTAATTAAATAATTTACCACTTTTAGATGTTTAAGGAAATCAGATTGGTATATTATATATCCTTTATTATATTAAAGCTGTAAACATGTACCTACCTACCTGCCCTTAAGCGCCTATAGCTTCTATAATAAATAAACAGATTTACGTAGATTAAGAATTATGTCTTTTTCATTGAATAATGCAATAATTTATGTTAAGAATAAAAAGATATAATATTTTCAGTATATTATGCATTAGGTACATATGCAATGAACTATGGAATTATAGCTTACAAAAAATTCATTTAATATTTAATCTTTTTATTAAGAATTAGATATAAATATTGTATCTATATTATTAAATGAATCAGTTCACCCAAAAAGACATTAGTGAGATGATAAAGGCTTCGGTAGTTTTATAATGTTCAATAGTCAACAGCCATCTCATGTAAGGGAAATGCACAGTTTTAATAGTGCTATATATTAAATAATATTTATTAATAATCACATTAGTATTACAAGTCAGAAATTTTTAGTATAAATTGTATATAATGCTTTTCAATAATTTGAAAAGACTTCAAATTTGTTTACAAAATCATATTGTACAGTTGCGCGTGATTAGATATTTTATTTTTACTTTATACAGTCATTTGGTAGTTCTTTTTTACTTTTTCATTTCTTAGTTAGGAACCTCTTTTTTCGGCCAAAATGACTTACTGTTTGTTGAATTCGATTTAACTTTGATATTCACGTACGTACTCAAAAGCAATAAATGGAATAAATCATTTCAAATTTGAGTTTTTAAATATGTACATCTCGTTTTCTAAAAATAAAAACATCAGAAACTGCTAGTTACGATGAAGCGTTAAATTATGTGCAGTTTCATAATCAGTCTAACATTTTAAGGCGTTATTAATTAAGCATACTCAAATAATTATCTACCTATCTGTTTAAATCCGAAAGATACTGGTGTTAATAAAAATAATAAAAGAATTTGTGGTTTAATTTGCGTCGTACTCTATACTTTTACTTAATATTATTTTCCAATTCAAGTGCTTTATTCGCGAGGAGCCCAATGAAATAAGTTATAATCCTATAATTTAAAAACTTCATGAATTTTTGTATATGGTTCTAATATAAAACTCAGATTTGAAATAATGTTAACGACAGTTACGTTATTGCATCAAATTACTCACGCAAAAAGTGTGCACGATTGTATTATAAATGAAATGTAGGTAATATTATATTGTAAATAATTTAATGTAAAGGTTATAAACTACAATTTTCATTAAATAAAACACAAGTTCGAAATAAAAGCTGTCTTTAAAATTATTGTTGAGTTGATTGTCACTTTATGCTGTACGAACCTACAACAAATATAGGAGCTTCTATGTACAGTATAATATTATTCAAATATGATAAAAAGAAACAGATTCTATTTTTAACCGACCTTCAAAAACACCAAAAAGGAGGTTATCAATTCGACGTGTACCTTTTTTTTCAACAAAATTCCAATCAATGTTTCGATTCAACCTACGACCCTATTATGGCCGCTAGTTATCTAAATAAGGCCCTACTATCCCTACTTGCCTACTTAATGTTATAAATGCGAAAATAACGCTGTCTACTACGCTTTCATGCCAAAACTACTGAATCGATTTTGATGAAATAGATATAGACTAGATCTTTATAAAGGCTATCTCTTATTACGAAAAAAGACAGTGGTTGACATAAGTTATAGGGGATGAATGCATGTATGGAAGTTCGTCATCGTCGAAGATATATAAATAGAGAAGGTAAACACGCGGACACAGTCGCGGGAAAGTACTTGTCATAACTTCAATATTATTGTTCATGGTAACACTAATTTTAAATATCTACCTACTTAATGAAGTGTCGCATCGATTTAATATAACTAAATGTTGTGGTTAAGTTACATAATCTATGTAACAATGCAACTTTTTTAGAACTTCTAATCATGTTCATTATATTAGTATTATATTAGTTCCAAACTAATATGCTTGTTTCGAACTAAATGGATGATTATCAGAGATGTGACATTTTAAAAATAACAGTATTTAAAATACAAAATACCTATTTCCATTTTGTATTTAAATACTTTTTTAGAAAAGCATTTTATGTTTTAATTGAAATACCTTTTAGGAAATATTTTGTATTTGCAAAATGCAAAATACTTTTTTCTACGTTTTGTAAACATCAAAGAATTAATGTGATGAAAAATGGTACTTTTTTTTCTCACTATGGCAACACTGAATTGACAGTGTAATAATTGAAACGTCTTAAATCTTAATAGTGTTTTGTGGATTTAACCATAGCATCAGTGTTGCCAACTGCACCGTATTTACGGTAATAAAAACACAGTAATACCCATTGAAGGATTTGAATGACTCTTATTGGTTAAATTTAGTAGATAAATTATGATAAGTGTATATCTAAAATAATTTCGAGAGATTGAGTTGAGGTTATTTTGTGATTTATTTAACGATATTATTTATTTTAAAGAGCTTTCTCTTAATTGTGAAAAATTGGCTTGAAATATTTACAACTTTTTTAAATCCAGTAGTAAAAGGCAGAGTGGGTTTAAAGAGTTCCAGCATTTTGCTGAGGTTGATGTGCATAAAATTCTTAGACCAGCACAAACTAGATGGTTGTCTCTAAAAGCAGTAGTGCAAAGGATTCTTGAACAATGAAATTACGTCTTTATTTCAATAGCAAATGGCTGGAAGATTCGGAGTGCCATGATATTCATTCATGCTATAATCAAGGCCTATTATTATTTTTTGGCATGGATGTTGCTAAAATTTACGAAATTAAACAGCTATTTGCAAAATGAATCTGGTTTGATTACAAAACTAGATGAGAAAATAACAGCTTTTTATAAAGAGCTGTTACTATTGGTTCTAAACCGTAACAATGTAAATTCTGCTCCTATTGAAACTTTAGATCCAACTGCAGAAATAAATCACAAAGACCTGAAAGCCATATATCTTGGTTTAGGTGTCCAGAAATAATTATATTATATTGAAGATGATGAAAGAAATAACTCTGAGAAAGATGTGCAAAAATTTTATTGTTGGAGCTTGTGTTGGCATTCGTAAACGATACTCTGTTAACGACAAAATTATGTCAGAAATAGAAAAAATTGTATTGATTTTAATTCCACTAAAGATATGATTGAGAAACATAATATCGATATATATAAAAATATTGAAACAATCATACTATCTGATTCTGAACAAAAATGTGAGTTTTATTTCAACTCTAATCATGAACTTGCTACTAAATGGGCAAGGTAATTCTACCGTATTTCAAATATACATTACAACATAATTTTGGAAAATTTACCGTATTTTTCGAAGAGTTCTACCATCCGATAGATTTGAGAGTTGGCAACACTGCATAGTATTTAAATGTTTTTATTTAGATTTTAGATGTGATGTAGGTAGGTACTAGAACCTAGGTAGGTACGTCTCAGCTTTTCGTGAAATTATTTTCCCGCACATTAAATTCAAATAGGCGGTAATAAATTATAAAATGAAAAACATATTACTAAAAAGAAACGTATTTCTTCATCATACCAGTGTTAGGGAAAGTTGTTGCTAAGCAATAGGTATTGGATAAATTAAAACAAAAAAAAAACTAAGAGTGAGTAATGATATTTTAGTGAAACTACTTAGAGAAATGGTATTTATTAAACTTTGGTCTGTAATACATTGGTATGTAAGACCGATTGTTAAGTGGATCCTAAGGAAAACGACACGTTTGTGTGAGCTCCAACGAATATGTTATGGTGATAGAGCTGGCGCTCAGAGAACTTGCAATGTAGAAAATTCATTAATGCTTTCCCGTACCAGGGATGTGAGGGAAGTTACTGCATTCCTTGATGCAGTTGTTCTTGAAAGAAGATTTGTACCACAGAACTTTGATGATGTTTTGTATCCATCAATAAATATAATATTGCGAACAAAACAAGTTAACACGAAATTACATCCGAAATTCGTCCCAGCCTTTAAACTTTGCTTACAACAAATATGGAGCTATAGACAATTACAAGATGAAATTGAACAATTGCGCTGCACTCCATATGATAGTAAAAACATATACCATGAAATTAAATTACTTAAACTCTGGACCCTGCTGCAACCTAATGAAAAATTAAAGGACAGAATAACAAAACAGTGGCAAGATATAGGCTTTCAGGTGTGGTAAAATTCTATACTATAAAAACATAATTATGACATATTATTTAATATCAGTAAGCTCTGCAATATTTTTGTTACAGGGAGATGACCCAAAAACTGATTTCCGAGGAATGGGCTTGTTAGGATTAGAAAATCTCTTATTTTTTGCTAAGGAATACTCACAAGTTTCAAATCATGTCTTGAGTCATTCTCGTCACCCAAAATATGGATATACTTTTGCTATAGTAGGCATAAATTTAACTTCCATGGCTTATTATCTATTAAAAGATGGATCCGCCAAAACTTATATGTTTAATCATAAACATTATCTGCCCAACATGGATTTATTCCATAGATTTTATTGCTATTTATTTTTTGAATTTGATAAAATGTGGATTGAATCTAAACCAGAGAATATAATGGAATTTTCTATGATATTCAAAAAGTTTGAAAATTCCATAAGATCACAGTTGTCTGATCCTGCATCTGTTTTTAGAATAAATATTGCAATTGATACTGTATAAAACTAGTCACTTTAATTTAGTTCAATTATGTACTATAAAAGAATCTTAAAAGTTTCTTTGTGGCATAAATAAATTGTTCTTGTATTAGTATTGAGCAATAAGTTAAAAAATATATATTTATTATACAATCACAATAATTTTTAGTGCAATATATTTCCTAAGCATTGAATGAATAATATATTAATTTACATTCTATAGTTCTAATATGCCCACAGATATTATTAATGAGCTTGCACTGAATAAACTTTTTAAAATTCTATGTTACTGTTGTTTTCACCACCATTTTTAATGAAGTATTGATGTTGTTTACTTGTAAAGTACTTCTTTTAATATGTAAAATATGGGAAGGTAGTTCTATCATTTTAAGAATACAATGGCAAGGTCATTATTTATTAAATCAAATTAAAAATGCACAAAATGTATAAAAAACAGTTATAAACACTCTTTTTTGATTGGAGAAGTAGCCACCAAAACTGCTAAATGTTTTAATGGACGGATGAGATTGGAATAAAATTGCTTTTATAATATATGAAATTACTTTTTCTTTTTATCCTTCTTTATATTTTTGGTAGGCTTTGACTTTCTTGCTTTCATGAGTGCTATTATGGCAGTCAATGCAACTAAGCCAAACCCAGCAATTCCTATTTGCCAGATCCATGGATATTTTGCTAATATCTCAAGTCCAAGCTTAATTGAAAACTTTAACATCTCGACACACCATTCGACAACATCATCACTGCAAAATATTATACAGATAAAAATATTTAACAAGAAATATGTGTTATTATGTATTTCTATTTATCTAAGTGTAAGAATTATTTAAAAAAGAAGGAGAAATGAACAATTTATTTTCTTATAATTTCTTATGCTAATTTTTGTGAAACTGATTACTTTTATTTACTATTTAGATGAAGAGCTTATTTTTAAGATTAGAAAATTTTAAAAAATGAATCTGAAGCTAGAAAATAGTCATGAAATACTTACAATGGAGAAGACATTAATGGAACAGTCTCCCCTTTAACATTTTTGTACCAGTCCTGAGCAAATGTTACAAAGGACTTGATATCATATTTTGGTAAATCATATTTGTAAACTTTACCAAAGCGGAAGCTAAAATGTAAACATTAGTAATTAGTGTTTGAAAGTACATCTTATTAAAATCCAAACATTGGATTTCTTAGGCATTCAATCAAATAAATAACAATTCTGATTACTATTATAACTGAAGAAAAAAGAACCTATGAAGATGAATCTGTTTGTAATGCTTAAGATCCAACCAATTTGCAAAATTTTATTGGATAACTTTCACAAACAGATACCTAAAAAGTATCTCAGCTAACATTAATTTTCGAAAAAGGATAATGATTCATAGCAAAAAATATTGTCAGTTTTTGTTATATATATACACAAAGTAACACAAGAAAAACTATTACTTACAATAAAAAGGCTGGCAATTTTGTCACTTTAAATCTTTTAGCAGTAAGGGCTCCTGCCAAATTAGAATCCATTCTAGCTACATTGACTTTACCACGCAATGTAGCTCCAACTCCTTCCCACACAGCATGGAGTCTTTGACATTCCACACATGATGCACCATAACTGTTTAAGTTATGCATTATGATTTATTGATACATACCATCACCATAATTATTATTTAACTATATAATTTTTTTTATGTAAATTAAATTAAGCTGATGTTCCTCCAAATAAATAAATAAATATTAAGTTTGGTGTCTTCATTTTAATAATCAATATTTGATTTGTAAATCATTTACTATAGAAGTTATATGTATATTAAATTCATATAAATTCTTCATTATATTGAATCATCATCATTCATATTTTCTTCATTTGTGGTATCATATTATACTTTGCACATTATATTTAAAACAGGATACTTACAACATTACAAACCAATCTCCAGTAGTTGCACCTGTAGCTGCCTGCGTTAAATGTTCAAATATTTGATCTGTTAATTCTTTGACTGATGGTGACTGATTTTTCTCCAAGTACCCATAGATCTCTCCTTCATTAGCTTCACCTTATTATTAATAACATCAGAAAATTATTTTAAAAAATAAATAAAATAAAATAAATGAAATAGTGATATAAAAAATGCTATCTACTATACTAAATTTAGCTATCAGTATAACAGAATTAAAATTGATTTTTACATAACTAAATTAATTCAGTTTAGTTTGAGTATGTCTGATGAAGAAAACAAAGTAGTTTATTTATAGTAAAACAAATATTTTAACAAAATAGAGAAAACAATAAATATTCTAACTATTATGTTGATTGCAGTTATGTACTTTTAAATATCATTGTATTTTCTCTAAATGAAAATCTATACATAAAAACAACAATCAGGTATCCTAAAAATATTAAGGTTTTATACTTAAGTCCTCAAAAGATGTTTCTGTTAGATTAAAAATTCCAACTACTGATCCAAAATTATAAATCACAAACCATTGTAAAGTAGTGGTACACCATGTCTAAAGAAAACTAAAGCTGGCTCCTTTGTAGGACTATAGAGGCGAGCTAAGTGACTGTTTATTGACTTTACTGATATAGCATTCAATTCTTTCTCAAAATCAGTTTGTAATTCATCCACAATCCTTTCGAATTTGTCACATTCTTTGCAATTCGGTTTATCTGAAAAATTGTGTTAAGGGTTTAATACAGTCATGACATAAGTGCTAAAAAATATTTCTTTATGGTAGTTTAATTAGATTTAGTCATGTTAATCTTCTTACAAGAAATAATTAACAATTCAAACCAATACTATACAGTACATCTACTGTAAGATGAACAATCTAACTAAAAATTATGTTTTTCGGAAGAGCGAATTCTACAATGCGTATTTTAAAGATATAAAAATGTATACTTACGAAACAGAACAACAAGTTTTTCTTTTTCTTTTATAAGTTGCAATAAATCATCATCACTTACACTCGGCAAATCATCGCTCTGTACACGTATAACATAAAGTAACGCTAAGAAACACAGTTTCAACTGCATTTTACAAATATTTAAGATAGTATTTAATATTTTGAAGGCGGTACACAAAGTACAATGTTGTCTTTAATTTCCTTATCTCTAAATTCATTTATCTGTATGATAGTAGACCCTAAAAATAAGTTTGAATTTTTATTCTCGATACTGAAAACATACCATACATACCTATAATCTAATTAAAGCTGATTATAGAGGTTTGCACTGGAGCATGAATACCGGAGAATGACCGGTGATTAACCGGTAAAACTAATCGATTAAAATAATCGGATATTAACCGATTGATCTCCGGTGATGCCGCATCTATAAAAAATACTTTAAAATATAAGTAAACTGTATAAATTAAATTAATTTGAAATATTATTATTTTTAAAATAAATGATTATATAAATTATATCAATTGATTATTCTTATTTCTGCATTTGAAAAAAAAAAAGAAACAAAATTTCTATAAGTGGCTTTCACACTACGCTATACTTGATATAACAATATTTTTATAACTTTAGACTGGTACTCATTCAAAAAATAAATGCCATTAATTAGATTTTGATTAGCTTTTTATGTAGGTGTTAGTTGATAGATCATAGATAAATGACCAAATACCAAGCGGTGCGGTGTTTAATTTAATGAATAAAGAGCCGTTCGATTTATTTTTGTTTCTTATTTACTTTTAGATAAAATTATTGTTTCCATTATTTTGTGTTACATAAGTAGTTTTCTTTGTAATGGTTATTTCTGTAAACACTTTTAATAACAATATATGTCTGATTTTTGAACGAGTTCAATATTATTTGACTACCATTGACTCGATGCCACGCCACACAGCTCGTCGGGCCCGACCCGGCGAACCGTGAACGTAGTGAGGCTACTTGCCTTCATATTCGTTATATTATTGATTTCGTAATTCTCTTTCTTGTATGACATCGTAATGAACCATCATTGTAGTCCAAATAATACGCTGAACACTGATAATAATTTATTGGTATTTAACTGCTATATACAACACGGTAACATCATTATGAACACACTGAATTTAGATCTTAATCTATATTTATTATACAACATTGATGACTAGGGCTGATAGAACGAATCTGTTTTTTCTATGACGTGACTCCTTCTCGAATTCTCCAGATTTTTTGAATATTCGAATTATTCTTTTCAACTTGGAGCACAGCAAGGAGTTACAAGAGGCCGCATGCAATCCGCCATAGTAGCATACTAGCAACCCACGGAACGATGCACCAAGTCGAGCATTTATTGACTCGGACGGACAACGCAACGGACCTTAAGGCAGACTGTGTCGAGTCAACTCGAGTTGCAACCCGAGTTGGTAACAGAGTCAACTCGAGTACTCAAGTTACCAAATAGTCGACTCGTCCCATCGCTAGTTTCTTGTAGATCTAGTTAGTACTTACTATTCTTGATTATTTAAGGATCAAGTAGAAGCACAGAATATATTATTATCTTATACCTATATCGTCATAACGTCAGAAGTCAAAACACAAGAAATTGAAAGCTTGAACAGTGTGACCATAAAAAGCAGGATACTGCCTTTTTGGCAGGTTTAGCCCTAAATCTTGTACTTTTGTAGCAGTTTAAGAAATTTTTATGCGAATACAAGCTGACAGATATTATGACAGTATGTATTAAAATAGGAATAGGAAGCTGTATCCAGAAAACCAAAATCAGTAGGGATTTTAAAAAAGCAATAGCAATTCATAGTTGAAAGTTGGCAAATAGCACGCCACAAAAGAATTTGGGTTCGAGGATTTCCCATTGAATCTACTGTTGAGTTTGTAGTTCTAGCAAGTAGCAACAGATATAAATCTGTATAAATATATATATATATACTTAAGTTTCGTTTTTAAAAGTTAGTCTGTGTTTTTTCAATAAATAAACGAATTTGATCGAATATTATTTATTTTTTCGTGAAATATCGATTTTGGGTACAAATATACCGATTTTAGCAGGCAATTCTACCGATCTTTGATCTTTGATCGCTCTTGACGTTCGCGGTTCGAAACCACTGTCAGACTGTTGGTATTCGCCATTCGGTACTAATCGTACCTACCTGCTTCAAGTCGCAACTCGTTTCTATATATTTTTATCATCTCATTTCACAAGCAGATAGCTATTATAGAAAAAGTATATAAATTATAAATAATTCTATGTACATAACCACTATACAAACTATATTAAATTAAGTGCACCAAGATTTACATGTAGTTTTTCTTTTGCCTATATTGTGAGTAAAAATGTATTACTATTGTAGTGCCTTTTAGACATTATTGATTGTTTATATTTCTTAATTCACTACCTACCCCATTTTACTGTTCAAATAATTATTGATCTAACAAACTGCATTCCCTAGTCACGTAAACGTAATGTGTACCTACTAAATTTTGCTGTTTATTTAAATCAACCTTGGGTCTTATTAAGTTAGTAAAAGCTTGGCGTAACTGACGTTTGCCTCGAAAGGGACAAAGTTATGAGTCATCTCTGATCTCACTGTGTTTTATTAGACAGAAGGCTGCACTCTGCATGAAAATACAATGGCTGAAATAGAAGAAAAAGTAGTAATGACACCAAAAAGTAAAACTCCTACATCTACAATATTAGTAGTGGAGAGGAAAACTGTTACTATAGCTGAGCCTAACGATAAAATTCATATTGCTGGTGGTGACCACACTGGAATTATTATTAATAAGGAAAAAGTTTGCGGTAACAATTTATTTTATGTATTACAGCTTGTTTGTTTATCAAAATAAAATGGAATATATAATAGATATTGAAATAAATGACTTAAGTTTATTAAAAGTAAATCATACAAATAAATGTTTCAGAAAGTAGTTTATCGGAGCCCTGCCATGCCCAGTTAGAGTTTTGTGTATATTTGGTATCTGCTGCTGATGGTACCCACACAAGAGAAGCAAGAGCATTAAGATTTTGGTTTAAATCTGAAGTCTCTTTACATGATTGTCCCCATGAAGCTCAAGCTTTCTTTAGAGAGCTTGTTAGCCCACAGGATTTTCCTAAAGGTACTATATTTATCTACAATGATAGATTGGAGACTAAATAATTTTATTCCTGTTAAAACACTACCTACACATGAAACTATATCAAAATTGCAATGTAACAAGTACCTTCACAAAAAAATTATAATATTATTTTAGATATAAAATTATTTTGTATTGCCAAATATTAAATATAAAACATGTCTGCCTTGAACAAGCTTATTGATAACAAACCCTATCCTGTGAGATAAGGTTTTATAGCTATTAACTAAACACAAGTTTTCCTTGTATATTTAAAATTGTTGGCAAAAAATTAAAGTTTCATCTTTAATTTTTGTTTAATAATATATATAGAATATAGCATTTATATAAAAAATAATATAATAAACTTTAAAGCTACACAAATTGAATTTACTACTCCCATAGTAGATTCTCTTCCAATAGGGGATTAAATATCTCTTTCATGCGACACCTGCAATATTACAAGAAAAAACTTGGTTCTGTGTTGGGTTTATAAATGAAGAGTGTTAGTGAGATGAATTTGATTTACCAACCATTTTCTTAATGGGTTACTAAGTCATCACTAATATCTGTTCTTTTCAAATTCAATTTTTTTTATATCCATGGGAATAGAAGGTCCCTGAAGGTACCTGCTACATAAAGTGTATTTAATGCATGTGACCAACAACTATATTATAGTCAGTTTTAATTTAGTTGACAAAAACAAGAGTTTCTTGTTATTTGATTAAATAAATCATCAAGTAATCAATATGATAGTAAAATAGGCTTACATGACTTTTCCACTATATTTTCAGATTATGTTGGTTTTATCAAGAAGATAATAAAATTAATGCAGAATAAATATCACCAATTGAAAGTATTGGAAGTGGAACTAAGACAGGAAGGCACAGGTCCACCACCACCAGGTTAGTAACATAAAAGTGTGTGTGTAAAATATGTATTCTAAACAAACCATAAGTACTTCTTTAGCAATTCGTTGCTTTCATACATGATTACAAAGTGGGCCAAATAGTATTATATTAATTTTAATTGTGAGGAGAAAGTGACATCTTGTGAACATTAACATAACAATAATTGTTTTATGATTTACTGCCTCGTTGGCGTAGCAGTATTGACAGCGCCTGCTAATCATGAGGTCTCGGGTTCGAATCCCGGGTTGAGCATATCTTTGAGTTTTCGAATTATTCCAATAGTAAGCTCGGAGTTTGAAATTTTGCCCAGTTTTTAGCAATAGTCTCATCCCTTCTAACAATGGAACTAAAACATAATATTATTGGCGAAATGTGAGTGTACTGAGTGCACTTCCGCCTATCCCTTCAGGGAATTAAATGTGTGACATTATTATTATTTAGATGGAATTGACACTTATATTGAATACTAGCGACCCTCCCCGGCTTTGCACGGGTATAAAACATATCTAAAAACCTTCCTATTCAATCACTCTTATCTATTAAAAAAAACCGCATCAAAATCCGATGCGTAGTTTCAAAGATTTAAGCATACAAAGGGATATAGGGGAAGAAAAAGCGACTGTTTTATACTATGTAGTGATAATATGTAAAATAAGATTTTATCAAAAATATCTATCTTAACTTTTACTATCTTTTATAATACCACTCAAAATAGCAAAGATTCTATAAGCCCAAATATGAACCTTAAAATATTAATTTTTCTTTATATGGACAGAGGCAAATGGTGTGTTACCACGTAAGGATGTAGTAAACAAGTATTGTAATGGTAGTATGTATATATCTGTTATATTTCGTTTGCACGTTTTTCTTAGTTTGCAAATACATAGCTCCATTATTGAAACTTAAATTATTTATTATATCATTAATGTTAATTTTTATAACATCACAATTTTTAGAAATAACCCAAATCCTAATAATTTCCTTTATTTTTTTATAGTTACGTCTTAATTTTAACATTTTGGGGGAGAGCAGTAGGCAGCACAGTACTGAACAAAGCACAGAACAGTACAGAGCAGTACTGTCTAGACAGTAACCAAGGCAGAACAGTTAATAGCTCGCCGATCTATTTTTCGGGGCAGTTTGCTCCCCGATCACCTTTCTCGCTCATTTGTATTGTGGCTGTACTCGTGTGAACGTGAGGGCAGTGCAGTGCAAAAAGCAAGACCGTGTGCGTGCACGCGTTCAAAATTGTTTGTTTTGATATTAAATGGCACCTAAATTATCAATTGATTATCAATCAATTATACGACGCTATAAAACTCGTAAGACAATGAAAAAGAGTGTTTATGGCAAAGTGATTTCGTTCTTTACAGTTAGCTCATCCAGAGCTATTTGTACTGCAATTTTGAGCAACTGTCGTAAATGTTGCCGTTATCAATGCTGCATTGCTATGCGGTCTGACTGTCCCATATTTAAACGCCACTGTCCTTCCAAACTGTTCCGCTCCCACCGACATAGGCGTGGACCCTTATTCATCAAATACCGGCCAGCCCTTCAGGCAATCCCTGCCTCTACGACGGCCCAAGCCGAGGTTCGAGTCTCACAGGAGACGCCCTTGTGCTAGTCGTAGAAAAACAAAATAAACTCGGCCGAGCTTTCTAGCTCGCCAACAAGTCCGCGTTTGTGCTGTAAAAGCCATCAGGCTAGCAGCGTAAAACCTTCCAAAAAAAAAAAAGAAACCAAACTGTTCTGTCCCTCTGATCTGCCTCACTGTTCTTTCCTCGTTTGAAACAAGCATTAAAAACAATAGCTTTAGTAAAGGAGCATGCGTTTTCTGTAGAATATATATTTCATTCTTGTTAAGTATAAACCTATACACAAAATATGTAGCTAGACATACACCTCAAAAATTCGACTCAAAAAAGACTCACACGTATATATACATAAAAATAATCTCTGTAAATATTGGATCTGGAATGTTCATTCAAAAGCGAGCATAAAATGTATTTAAAAAAACTAACTAAACACTTTGCAGTCTGTTTATGGTTTCAATTAATTTAATTTTTGTTTAAGAGGACGTAACTATGTATATATTTTAACAACTTGCAATGTTTTATATACCAAAAAAAATCTTTAGTATACAGGTAAAGATTGTTTCTTATTCGATGACTGTTATTAAACATGCATGTAAATCGTTCAAAATTGTAACTAAACAACGAAATTAAATATGTGTTTGTCTTCAGCATTTGTCGAGGACAGTTTGGCAAATCAAACACAATTTTCGGAACAAAAAGTTTTGGATATGATCGAGAATGCATACCCGAACCCTTTGACTGTTGAAGATTTTGTAACGTAAGTACGAATTACCTTACTGAATTTGAAAGCAACGTCTATCAGAATCCCTGTTGTAAATTTGTTTTCCGGCTATCCCAACACGTTAGGTAAATAATCACATGATAGTTATTTAATTAATTGTGAAAATTAGAGTTAGTGTGTCTTTTATTTGACTGAAACGCTAGTTAATGAATCTCTTTTCGTGGTTAAATTGATAAAGTTATGCTTCATTTCATCCGTTGGAATCCGTAAATTGGTTTCGGTCGTCAGCCAGATCAAATAATTAAACAAATGATGTTTTATAAGATAATTAATTTGTTTGTAGTGCTGGTCCATGGTCGAAAGCAGAGGTAAAAAATGCACTGGAGTCTTTAGAAGAAAAGGGTCTTACGCGACCAATATCAGATGGATTGTACATTCGGCAGCACAGTGTTGATACACAGGTAAGAATTCATATCCTAATACTTAATGTGAAATGGACCGTTATGATGCGGGATTCCACCCTTTTCCCTCCCCCAATAGTTTATAAAAGTAATCTCTATCTTAAGATGGAAGAACACCTTGTCAATGGCATACAAAAATTATTTCCGCGTCTTGATCTCGCTAACGTAGGTACTTGAAGCACTCTCAGATGTATCCTCTACTTTTTAAATTTATCCTTACCCAAATTTAGGATATCAGCTTCACTATCCTCAAAACGTTGATAATACAATGTATACAAATTTCAAGTATGTCAAGCAATTTTTCTTGTAAAGCATAAGTACTGTATGTCTAAAACGCATCATTAATCTATATTTATATTGTATTCCTTTATATAATATATTTTTATGTATTATATCACAGATTTTGACATTTAATTTTAAAGAATTTATATATCAACTACTGACCCAGCAATCGTGGTTATGCCATATAAAGTATTTCTAGTGAATATTTTGGTATTTGTCAGTTATCGACCACCGAGTTGAAATTTATTTCAGTACTAATATCGTTATTTAAAAAATAGTTGATGGTGGTATAAGCGTGAAAATTAAGGGTTATATAGGTATTTTTTAATGCTAAATCGAAAAAAAAATGATATGGGATGGGACCATTCTTATCACTTAAGGGTATAAAAATAGTTTATGACCTACCGAATATACAAAAAAAATATCATAAAAATCGGTCAAGCCGTTTCGAAGAAGTTTGGTTACAAATTCTATGATACGATAATTTTATATAAATAACACAGCTTCTCAATAGATCAATAAATCTTATATGCAATGCGTGTAGCTTACTTCGATTTGCAAAGAGACAAACTGATTAATATGGTTTGAAAAGCGTGTAAGGCTGATCAATTACTTGACTGTTAAGGAAAATGAGTGAAACAGGGTTGCATTGCAGTTACGGTTATATATCAAAATCGGTGTAGTTTTTTTTAATAAATTTTATTAATATTTACTTAGATAGTTTTTTTTATTATTACTTTTCCATTTAGGTGGTGAAGCAAATGCCAACTCTATGTTCCTCTCGGCAACCCACAATTGCAGTTGTGACAGCGTTATATTGTGAGAAGCAGGCTGTCGATGCCATGATGGATAATCAGGAGACGTACGTGCGGTTTACAACAGTTGGTAAGTCTGTTTCTTAGGCTGACATATGTCTCAAACATGAGATATGTTCATCTTTACAAAATGTGCTTTGAACGCTGAAGATTAGTTTTGCTTGGAATAACAGCGGCGTGGCGCTCCAGCCCATTTAGGTTTTGGCCTGGTCGAGCAAGGACCTTGAGTCGCTCCTGTTATGTGCTTTTGCTTTCAGTTCGTTATCGCCATAAGCATCCAGCGAACGCAAAATATTTGAGTTATTATATATAAGAATATATATGTCACCGTTAGATTATAATCTATATCGCAAGATTGTGAACATATTGCTAACAATTTACACAGAATTTTTCTGTAGATAAATGATTGGTATATGGTGTTATAGTAGGCCGTTCTGTATCCATAGTTAGAAATAAAACAGGTGTCAGTCAAATAAATGCAGATCATCATTAAAGTTATCTACCGAAAAATACTGTGTAAATTGTTAGCAATATGTTACGGTTCACAATCTTGCGAGATAGATTATAATCTAACGGTATTTACAATTTTACGGTGACATATATAACTCAATTATTTAAGAGAGATCTATTTTCCAAACTTCAATTCTGAAAAAACTACATAGTAACTAATATCAGGATTTTGGGGAAACAGTAAAAAAGCTAATATTAAATATTTAATTTATTAATTATTATAAAATTTCTTAAATAATGGTGGGAAATAGACTTATTGTCAAAAAGAAAAGGTTTATGAATCTTTTTTTTTTTTGTTGAAAGTCAAACTACATAAGTTGATATAGTAATATCTGTGCCGCAGCCCACATACACTAAAAAGCATAGACTGAAAATAGAAATATACTAGTGTTTACTAATAGCTCATTTTAGAAGCAATGAACATTTTTATGATTCAAACCATTAAGCATAATAATAGCTTTAATGTTCTCAATGAATCTACAAGGACACAAAAAAAAACGAATTTTCTAATTTGGTTATTTATAATAACTAGTGGTCGCCTAGTGGTCAAAATTTGACTATAATTCAATAGTGAGGTATGTATGTTGTGTGTAATGTTTATTTTAAAGTATTTCTCATGTATTTTATGGATATATAAAAATAGGTTTATGCACTTCTTCTTCATATAAACTAAATTAGTAAGTATAAGTAAAGCATATTAATATAACTAACCACTATATATGATGTTTTTAATCATCAAGATCATGGATGTTACATGATGACAATAAATTAGTAATACTTATTAGATGAGTATAAAGGAATACAGAAAATAGTAAAAAATTAAAGTTTTGTGTTACTGGGTTAAGTGAAGGTGATAGTAACATTTGACATTTTAGAAAAGTTTTACAGAACTTAAAAGTTGAAACTTTTATCATGTATGCAGTATGCTAAGGATTTATGTTTACAACTGGGATAGAATCTCAATTTTCCATCCCTTACAACAACAGTAATAAGTTAGGATATCTATATAAGCAAACTCATACTACATACAACTAAAGCTGTTACATGAAATTAGGAGTAAAAAAATCTATGTATGTACCTAATACTTAAATACTTACACAAGTAATAATCTAAATGCAAAAAATGGCTTTAAAACATTGTTTAATATAATGGTGACATTATTTTCTATTAGATGTGATCTAATGTATTTTATAAAGTAACTTATAGCTGTCATTACATAAATTCAATTTTCTTCTATGATTTTTTTTTTTCAACAAAAATCATAAATGACATTGAAATATTAATTTTGATCATATTTAAAGCAAATTTCTTTTACTTTCACTACATCATCACTTAATATTAAATAAGATATATTCTTTAGGTTATGGTTGAGACGAACTGTATCCAAAGAACTCTGATCAATGCTTATATAAATTTCATCATATTCTGCGTTAACCTCAAATTCAAAGGTAAATACAGGCACTGATTCTGAAAAAAATTGTGTCTTAAAACTTAATTCATATAAATTTTGACTATTATATACATATCACGAAGACTGGGAAGTGTTAAATAAAAATTATATACGAGTTTATAGTCCATACATTCTGAAAGTATATTCAAAATAAATACCTGGTAATAAGCTTGAAACTGTAGGATTCCCCCTTGATGGATCAAGGATTTTTTCATCTGTTTGTCCATTTACTACTGTGCGTGTCACAAATATATCCTTTAAAAAGTCAGCTTCTACTTCACAGGCTAAGTTATACATGTCTACATAGTTTTCTCCTAAAGCTAATCCAATACAGAACCTGCAAATTGTTAAAAAAATAATTATTGAACTAAGGTGATATATATTATAGTACTATTGTAGGTATTTTTTTAACTAACCATACACACAATTTTAATAAAATTAATGGTTCAAGAATTAATAATAACAAGCTCAATTGAATTTACAATATTATCACAATAATGGTATATTATTTAAAGCTTACTTTTGCCTGTCTTCCTGTTTTATTTCTGCTCTAACTCGTATAATATCTCCATTCTGCAGTTGTCTTGGTAGTCTAAACGTCATTTCGTTTTCTCTGTGTGATATAGATCCTAGTGGATATCCATTCGTTGTTCTTCCATTAACATCATTCTGCGTTTCGTTTGTGCTAAATTCGTGAATAAAACAATTACTATTGGTTATTTTTTTGTAAATTAGCTCTGGTTATTACATTGTTTGAGCTATTTTGTGAATATGGAACGTAAGTACAAATTAATATGCATTTATATGTAGGCACGTAATGCGGAAAATGCTCAATATATTCGGAAATTTCGGTATTTTATCTGAGTGTTCACGATTTAAAAGTAAAAAACGAACATATTTTGACCAAAATCTAAATTTTTAAGTTATTCTATGATAAGGTTTATTTTTTATTACTATTTTCATCTTTACACTAAATATTGAAACTTAATTCAGTATAAATTTCATTAAAACAAAATATTAACAAAATTTATTAATTATTTTGATCTAATGTTGATAGTCAAACACATTGTACCTACCTAGACCTACTGTCTACCTTGGACAGATGATAGAAATGTAACTAAAACGTCTAATATGGTTTTGACATTGACATTTCTAACGCGCATGAACTGAACTTCGTCTAGATTCCGGAAGGGATGTTTTCTCAGTTCATTCATTTAAATTTTAAATGCAAATATTTACGTATCGGTATCTTAATTTTCATTATTTATGTTCATCATTTAAGTTTTAGAAAATTATATTGATAATTAGTATTGATTTTACCCTGACAATAATAATACTTGTCTTACCCAAAAATACAATCCCAACACAATTTAAGCATTGTTTAAACGTGTTGCACTAAAAGAAAATCTTCTTTTGATAAAACTGGTTCTAGCGAACGTGCAGCGCGTATTATCGAGAGATGGAATGCGTAGCACGGTTGTAAGTGACGTAATGTTGAAAATAAACATACTGATACTAATACCTACCTACCGATCACAGCACAGTAACACACCTCGACGCTAAATCAAATCACCTTAAACCATAGCCATAAAAAACCGCTATTCGTCTATTCATTCTACGCCAGTTTCAAGGCAATAAACTAATGACTTATCACCTTGTCGTAAATCGTAATAGTTATTTTGCTTATTCACTCATGTAAATTTAATAATTAACAGTATATTATTTATTATGTAGAACTAGGTAATTTTTATCACTGAACACTTAATTTGTTATGGTCTAGTCGCGAATTTTATCGACTAGCGATCTTAGCACTTACGCGGCAATAGTTGGTTATTTCAGACGACGCCAGCGTCCTCATATAAAGCAGAGACTGTTCACGGAGAGAGCACTCGTTTAATATGTAATATTATCGGCAGCCACGCATATTTAACAACTATGTGATATAATTAGCTATTGGTCATTTATATATGGAAAACCCAACCAAGCTCAACCAACGAATAATTTAGTTTTAACTCTAAATGATAATAATTGATAACAATACCTTCATAAGTTATCAACAAAAAAGTTCTCGTAAAATGCTACCTACGAGATAATGAATATCTATTCGTCATCCTGTGAACCTGCTTTTGGATTTGTGATTTATGAGCGACCCGGTCCAGCTTTGCAGGGTTTGATTTCTGGGTTCTAGAAGTCTTTTATTTTTTTTTAAGTATCTAGGTATTTTTATTCTTAATCACTTAAAGATGCATGTCATCTGCATCGTTGCAATACGTAAAAAGAAATTAATGTTAAATTTTTGGTATGTATAGTAAAGTTTTATTTAATCTGTCAATGTCAAAGGTTTTAATGTCTTCGATAAATGCTCTCAGTCGCCGTTGATTTTTATTTTTTTGTTTAGGCTTCATAGATTTCGTTTCGACCACCCACATTTTGTCAATCATTTTATCTCAAGTTACCTTACTAGTGAGTTTTAATGTTTTTTTTTTTAAATAAAACTATTCTATAGGGTCCTTATGATTGGCTACATGAGTACGTGGTCTATGTAAGTAGTGTTCTAAAAATATTTGTTGTTTTTGCACGCTTTGTGGTATTCATATGCAATTGACGTACGTAACTTATCTTTCCTTATCCTTTAATTCAATGACACAATGAAGCCGAACACATATATATACAGGGTGGAGTTTTCAGACAGAACCGTAAGGGCAGGTAAAATAACCTTTATAGTTACAGGAAAACGTTCCTAGGAGACCATCCATTACTTTTTAAGATATTTTCAACTGTAATAACAGATTTTGGGAATATATAATAGTTAAGGTACCTGCCCTTACTGTCCCGTCTCAAAAATTCATCCATTCAGGATTATATAAATTCAAAATCAATAAAATCTTATTTTTAATTATAATTTTATTGAATTAACCATTAAAAGGAATGTTTTTCCCGGGCCAGCCGGATACTTTAACTAAACACAAAATTGACTAGAAAATTATCACAGAAATACATTCATAGTTTGTCGTTTTAAAACGCAGGCGACATTTTAATACATGAGAAATCACTGCGAAAGTTCTTGATATTCAAAATTCAAATTAAGGACACGCTGGGCGCCTTTTATTACAATTTTGTCTATGTCACTCAAAGAATCTACTTCGCAACGCTCCAGAGTGTGCCAGCCTGCTTTGTTACTTTCAAAATACATTTCTATGACACCGCTATCCAAAGTTCTTGCTTCCATTACAAACGCAAACGTGACTGAATCTGAAACAATTACACGTTAACTTAAAGATTGACCTTCGATTTATGCTTGTATATTCTTGTTTCCAAGAATACACCGGGCACTTATAAATTGCATGGGCTAAGTCGCCATAAGTGGTAAGATAGCGTTAATTGACATCTCTCCTGTTTGCCATCCATAAAATTACTTCAATATTACTTTACCTACATAAATTAGGTATATAAATAAAACTGAATCGTTAAATGCATCGCTATGTGTAAAACTACAGCACCGGTAGACCATTTACGATGAACTGTTTATCATGAAGAGACAAACATTTTAAAAAGTGCTGGAAAACGTAAAAACCTAATTTTTTTTCTATAGAAACAGACAATAGTTTTTTAAAAAACAATGATGACGCATTGACTTACCTCCTACAGGTTGGGGTAAGCAATACTGGGCTTTTACGGAAGGTTGTACAATGACATCCTTTCGTGGTATAAATGTCACTCTGCAGTAAAAATCTTTGCCATTTTTCGACGAAAGCATCATGTTTAACCTGTTTGAATGAAATTTTATTTAAATAAAATATCTGATAAAAAAGATGACAGATTTTTTCTATATTCTGTTGAAATAATTCAGCATAAGTAAACACCATTGTTATACCTAAAGCTTCCTAATTTTGAACCTTAAAAAACCACAATCAGTTCAGGCGATTATGAACTACGCTGTCATGAACAAACAGCTGCAACCTTTAAATCGTAAGGTCGTCGTAATTATACTGTATTAATAAGCAAAATAATGTTTTCATCGACACCTAAATAAATAATATTCTTTTATGTGCTGCAGTCTGTAAACATTTCATATATTACAATTTCAATGTATAATATAAACAGGCTTGGCATCCTTTCGTTCGTCTTTCCGTTCCATTCACCTTGTTTTTGCGATGCTGTCTCACGTCATCAAACGGTTCTTAAAGGCTAGAAACTTTACAATTACTTTAGTAAAGTCTACTTTTTAGAGTCTGTTTAAAACTTTAGAACCTTACAGGAAGCTTACAGGCTAATCTCAGTTTACGGCACCAAGTACATAACTAAATTAGAAACTGAGAATGCCAGCGAGACGCCTTTCGAAAATAAATTCTTGGTAAAAAGTACTTACGTGGAATCAACGTTTAGTTTACCATTTATTGTTATAATGGTTCCGTCTGTCAACTCAGTTGGGAGATTATATGACACGGATGGATCACTTTGTTTATTTAAATCACTTTGCACACTCAGCGCTTTTCCATTGCTAATTAAATACATCATTAAGAATATAATTAACCGTTCACTCCTTAACATCGTTTTAACATATTTATATATTATTTACAGTCCACAGAATATTCACTTAAAGACGTGCTTTACCTCAAATGGATAATTGTGATCTGTTCGGTTTTATTTTATAATAATATTAACTACTTTGTGAGTCACGTAAGAATATTGAGGTATTGGGTAGCGTATATTATAATCAAAACCGGTAAACGGTAAACATGAAGGATACTATGTATCATAAAGAATATTAGAAAGCGTATGGCTATTAATGTATTTATATGATCGCCTATACTAAAACTATTTTCACTATTCTATAATCAGGTATCAGGTACAAAGACAATTTAATCCGCCGCAACAAAAGCCGCAGCTAAAGACATGTTTTGATCAAGATATACATAGATGGATCATTTTTATTTATATATTGAGAGAGTTTACATAATTCAAAAAATTATGTATTAATATTATAGACATGAAAATTGGAAGTTTTTAACTCAAAAGCATACATTGCACGTTTAGATTTTCAGTCGGTTACTCAATAATCAGGTGAATCCTATAAGGAATATTATTGATACAATATTGTTTTATAGGTGAGTCAAACGTGTACACATTGGGTTCCATTGGTGCTCATCGCGTGGTTACCACAAAATTACCATCCGTTGGACGTACCAGAGAAGCAATGACTGCGGCTGGAAATACAACTACCAGATTGCTGGGTATATTCCAAAAGGTATTGTTTATTGTTATTTGACCCACGTTGCTTTAAAAGTAGATTGAATTAGCCTTCACAGATATGCTGATTTGAAATATTAACAAAAAGAAAATACATTTCGTTGAACACTAACAACAGTCATAATTTTTGCCGATACGCGCGGTTTTATCCGTCTAAAATCTAGATTCTCTAGAATAAAAATTCTTTAAATCTGTTATTATTAATTCCATTCTTTACCAACATTTTTCCAAAAGCTGCTCAGTGAATTTAGTGAAGTAAATTTACGTTTTTTATAAGTTTTAAAAATAAGTCAATTACAATATTTAATAATAGATCAAGTTCAAATACACGTCCTAAACTCGATAGCATTGATGCTACCAAAATAACTTTATAAGCACTCGTATCGTCTGGATCGTATTAATATATGTATTTGCACATTCCAATCATCTACATGGCGAAGATATCTTTAAAACGTGACTTTGGTATTATTTATAATTTAATATTATATTTAATATTGCTATTGTATCGCGTTTTACAATGAGGCGTTAACTCATTTCAAATGCCCTTGAATTCGTGATATTGTGGAGTAAAATAACGATAATTAATAGGACTGAAGAAAGTTATGCGTACTTAGCTCAATGTAATTATTAAGCCTGAACATCTACCTTCTAGATTCCAGGAAAAAATACCAGTTTGTAGGGATGCTGAAGTATATCACAAACGCTAATTTCTACGGAGTATGGGAGAATTCCAATAGTTATTTTCGGGGTTCATTCTAGAATTACTTATCGCAGAAAGTATACAAGCTAATGTCTACTGACGAGGTTTTTCAATCGTTGAGATTATGTAAAATCTTCGAAATTATCGGTTATACAGCTGTTATGCTGAAAAATGAATGTTTACATAATGAATATTAAAGTTGAAATAGCTTTTTTTTAGTTATGTAGGTAATAAATTAGATGTTTGTTTTAGGTGGAATACGTATTTTTGGTCGGCGTCGGTGGAGGCGTGCCTCACTATACGGATTATAAGAAACACGTGCGTCTTGGCGATGTTGTCGCTTCCACACCAGCGCCGGATTTGCCGGAAAAGTATGTATATTGTATAATAGAACTCGATTCTCTTGATCGTTGTAAATATAACCGAAAATACAATTCTAACAAAGCGGGATAGACGGCCAGTATTCAAATTCGTTCTTCAAGTGGCCTTTGCGTACAGATAGTTAAGGACAAAAACATAATTATATTTAGTTATGCTAACTTAGTAGTAGTCAATTTTGAATGTCACTGAAATGAAGCATTATTATTTGTTACAACAATTGTAGCCAAACCGCTCACGGCGTACTATTGACAAATATCGGAAATATTGAATTATCTTTATGAAAATTAATATGTAACATAAGTACTTGATAATAGATAAGCAATAGGTATAAACTTACAAGGATCTTTTATATGGTATGACTAAGATTTTAACATAAGTTGTTGAATTAAATTTCATTTGTGTCACGTTCTTGGAATGTTACCTGCAGTTTCCTCGTGGGTTAATACGTGTTGCTAATTTTTATACTTACATAAAATTAATTGGTTGCCAATGGAAAAATATACAAAAAATGCTAAATATAAGTTGCTGGAATACCAGTCTATTTTCGGTGTAATGCGTGATGTTTTTACTAAGTTTACTAAGTTTTTACATTTACGCGTTTGTTTGGCAAAGCTGTATAAATAAGTAATAATATATGCTTTAGGTATATTTTAAGTATATAATGATTTCATTAAGTGTCCGTCTGCGTCTTTTCTCTATTTCAAGCAGACAGACATTTGCTTTTGCATATTAGAAGGGATGGTATACATATTATATGAAAATACCTCTCCTGTTGCTGAATATTAAATGTGTCTTTTTTTGGCAATAAATTATATTCCTTTCCCTGTCCTCCGTGTCAAATTTCATAAAATCGGTTCAGTGGATTAGGGCGTGAAAGCGTTACAGACAAAGTTACTTTAGCATGTATAAGAAGGAGTTAATAATGTACATACACCAAAATGGTCTTACAGTTTTTGCTTATTTACAGTATAATAAAGATGAGTTAATTAAGAGGAGGCCTTTACTATGTAGAGAGGTCCATAATAATAGTAATTTGTTTTGCATGTAATAATGAATTTTTTTACTTATTCATTTCAATTCGTGCCGATTTTTTTTTTTTGTATTGTAATTCAAATTTAAATTTATTTAAATTTCTCGAACTGTACTAAATATTAAATTATACAATTTTTTATTAAGGAATAAACAAGGTTATTATAATTATTATAAAGATGAGTATTCTCTAGTCTACAGTTCTACACGATATCGCCAAGGTTTACAAATTCGACGGAATCAACTCTCTTGTGACTATACAAGGTTTCATGATTTAGTCGTATAAGGTCGTACAAAACACCTCTCAAACGCTTATAATATTATCAATTCATAGTATAAAACAAAGTCGCTTTTTGTTCCCCTATATCCCTTTGTATGCTTAAATCTTTAAAACCACGCAACGGATTTTGATGCGGTTTTTTTAATAGATAGAGTGATTAAAGAGGAAGGTTTTTATATATGTTTTATACCCGTGCGAAGCCGGGGCGGGTCGCTAGTTGTTTATAAAGTAGTAATGGCTTATATTTACGAAAGTACCAAATTATCTACTACCTACTACTATAGTGGCGATACAGCCCATTGGGCCTTGGCCTGGTGCGAACTTCTGTTTTGTGCCTTGTGCTTCAAGGTCGTGATTTCCAAGACTCGAAGGTCTTGCTCGACGCCATTCAGTCAAAATTTTGGCCTGCTAAGGTTGCGTCGACAGTACGCGAGTATTAAAAACAACAGTTTGAGAGAATTTCACAAAAAAATTACAATTACTTATATACCTACCTAGGTATTTTAAAAATTACTAAAATTTTGATAAACACCTAATATTAAGAAGTTGCGACAAAATTTGATTATAGAAACAGTGTCATGGCCCAAGCGGAGCTTGTTAACCTCAAATTTGTCAGGTTAATTGGTAATTAGTGATGATTTCATAAATGCATTTACGTCATAGCGCCAGTCTGTTTACTGGGATTTACCTTGTATTTCATTCAACAACAGATAATTAATATGTATTTAATCTATCTTCTAATAAATACTATAAATAAATCTATTATTATCCTTAAAATTTCTGCTATTTTACCTATAATAAGCTTTAGCGTTAAACTGAATAAACAGATATTAGTTTCTTACCCTTACTTATTATTATGATAGTCCGGGAGGTAGTGTTGCATTTTAGGCAGTGATTTTACGCCGATTGCTTGCCATTTTCTACTATAGATCTCGAATGACTCATAACTGAACCAAAAGTCAGCTGGCGCACCCGCGGTGGGTGTGGAATTGGGAGGTTGCGGAAGTGGTAAAAAATAATAATAATAAGTAATAGTACGCTGGCTGAAACTTTTTTCTAGTGATGCAACGAATACGAATACGAATATTCGTATTCGCCGAATAGAAGACATTTACCGAATATTCGTATTCGGCGAATACTAATACGAATATTTAAAAACTAATATTTTTGTACGCATTATTAATATATTAATATTAATATTTTTTCTGGGGATTCGCAAACTAAAAACGAGATAGATGCTTATCTAAAGCTCCCAAATTTATCGCCGACTGCTGATTCACTGGCTTTTTGGCGAGAAGATGTCCATTTTCCAAGTCTGAAAAAGCTCGCCCAAAAATATTTTTTACTGAAGCCATGTACAGTCGCCTCGGAAAGACTTTTTTCAACGGCTGGGAACATCCAGACTGAAAAAAGAAATCGCCTAAAACCAGAAAATCTACAAATTTTATGTTTTTTAAATAAAAATTTGCCTGTTGTAAATTTTAATTATTAGAAGAGTAAACATTATTCAAATAAATAAGTCTTTGATTACCATGGCGAGATATTCGTATTCGTATTCGTATTCGCCGAATAGTAGGTTTGATATTCGTATTCGTATTCGTATTCGCCGAATAGTAGGTTTGATATTCGTATTCGTATTCGTATTCGTAAAAGTAGTATTCGTTGCATCACTACTTTTTTCGTATATAGTTAACATCATACTAAGCTGAAAAAAATCGTCAGCTGCCTCGCGGAGAGGAGATGATGCATCAGCTGCTCGCATGAAAAAAAAAACATTAAATAAATTCATAATGTAAATGTTTAACTCCTGATGTACGTACATACCGGTTACATTTCACACTGAAATAAATCTCCCTTTTACATTTAGCTTTACAAGTTAATACAATAGTAATTACAATAAAAATATTATATTTTGTATAATTTCAGATATGTATACGTGTTCTGTGAGAAAGCGGAGCGCAACGAAAAAGGCGGATGGGACTACGAAGTGAAACCATACAAACCTTCTAACTTCCTCCTTCAAGAACTTGCTCAAAAGATTTCACACTCAAACGGTCTTTGGTCTACATATGTAAAAGAAGGTATTGGAACTTTTAAAAAAACTAACTTCTATTAGAAAGCGAACTTAACTGTAGGTAATCTTATCTTTCTGAACAATTATAAAAATAGAATGTCAATCAACAAAAATCAGTATACAAAGATTTGGATTCCAATAAATACGAGGGATTTAAAAACCCATTGAATGGAATATCTAAGTTTGATTTCAAAACGAAGAAAATTTCATTCTGGAATGCAAGCAGCTGCTTTAGTAGTAGTCAGCTTGGAGGTAGAAATTTCTTAGCGTATCCAGATTTTTGTAACTATTGGAAAGGTCACTTAACATATACTGTGGTATAGCGTGTCGCTATTCGTATTCGTGCATTGTTGCTGAGACTCCATTCTTGTTATTAGAGGCTGCGACATCCCATTGTCTTGCTATTGCAGATAAATAATTGTTCTAAAATGTTGTAGATAATTTAATATAAGAAGTCAATAATACCTAACTATATAAAACACATATAAAGATAGAAGAAGGAAATAATGATTATGGCTCGAATGGTTGAAGAAGAAGTGTATAATATATATAATAAGATATTTAATTTGTGATGTCACAGCTGACTTCCAATCTTGATTTGAATTCGAATATCAGTCATCATTTTAGCGCGTGCCAAAAAGTTCCTTCATAAAGGAGGCTATACGCAATTCGCCACAGTGGTACATAACTCCCGCATTGGTATCCGGAACTCTGCCAAAATGGCCACGTTATTCAGTCTATAGTGGTAATACATCTTCCTCAATATTTGCAGGTCTAGCGCGTCTCAAGAACATGCCGGGACGTTGGGAGGCTCCAGAACAAGGCACAGACCGTTTATGTGTCGATGTCGGTGATGGCGCTTTTATAGAAGTATCACATCCCGCACCGGTCGGCGAAGAGACGTAAGATCTTCAGACAAAATATATATGCATAAATTATTATCTCCCATATATATAGAAATTTATTTTTATGTATACATCTATTTCCAGTTACTTCTACGTCTCGCTTTAAAATAAAGTAATTAATTTTACATTGTATATTTTTGTGAATGTGTCATATTTGTTTCTGTTTTGTGTTGTGGCTTTATTATAGATTAAAGTTGTGTGTTAAATGAATAAAAATAACATTAATATAATATTATGACCAGACCCCCAAATAGAGCTAGTTTTAATAAATACCTACTTCTATTGAAATCTGTTCTTACTAACTTCCAAAAGGCTATTACAGGGCAAATACTATTTACTTGATAATTATCGTATTTTTATTAATGTTCTTTTGTTATGCAGACGTGTCTCCCGCGTGCATTGTGCTCCAATCGCTGGAGGGCGCTCTGTTTCTTGTGGCGGTGAAGTGCGCGCTGCGTTCGCCGCTCACGCACGTGCTCTTGCCTACGATTGTGAACTTGACGCTGTATTGGACAGCGTTGTCGGAAATCGAAAGGATTGCTTTATATCTATTAGAGGTCAGTTTTTATAGCATGAAACTTGTGATAACAGCTGGATTTCAAGTGTAAACGTACTTTCTTGTTTGTTATAATTTTTTATCTAATGCAAAAAAGTTTGAAGAAGGAATTCAGTTGTATTTTTATGCGATTCGGTATTAGTAGGTGATTTAGGGTTAAAGATTTTATTTTTTTGAAGTACCGAGGTGTTTTTATTAAAACATTAATTTAATTGCACTTATAATCTTGTGATTGATCTCTTGAAGAGCGAAGATTATATAAATAATTTAAAAAAACCTTAATCCAAATTTAGCCTAGTTTTACGTGCAAAGCTCACTTCAGTTTGTAATCTTTACTGTTTTTTAAAGGTATATCTGACTATCGCGATGGCACACGCGGTAAAGAATGGCAACCCCACGCTGCTTTGACGGCCGCCGCTGTCATGAAAACAATCATTGCTGCCATGGAACCACCGTCCGATTAAAAATATCAGAATTATTAACTTAGTCATTTGTATGGCCTTTTGTAATGGTGATTACTCAAATAATTTACTAGTTACTTTTTTAAACAAGCAAATCTTACAATATGATTTGTTATAATATCCTGATTTAATTGCATGAATTAGTGTAGTAAATTTTTTACCAAAGTTGAAGGATCACAATTTTTGGTGCTATTATCCAAATATGACATTACCCAAAATAAACGTGATACTTGAAGATCATTAAAAGACTACATTTATTGAATAATACAGTTTATAATTATAACCAGTTTATTCAGTCACATAATATTAGACGAATTTACAGGCCAACTTGCCTTATTTAACTATTTGTTAATGTTAAAACTAATTTACACGTGTTTTAATATTCTAGAGATAATTTTTATTGATCCTAATCATGTTATTCCCATTTATGATGTTGAAAACATTAATTTTTCCAAGTGTCCTTAGATATTTAAAGTTTTAGTGTAAAGGGCTCAAATGAAGATCTTCCGTAAAAGGCCTTATTTATATTGCATTTTGTGAGCATTCCTCAAAGGACTGTTTTAAGATATGCTTCTGCTTTACTATTTATTGCTTAAGTTTTCATACTGTTTTTGCCAGTTTTTATAGATGAGTGTAGACATAGTTTTAATGTTCATGTTGCTTACAGTCACTGCCAATCGGCCTATTTATTATAATAATCTTAGTGTGTTGACCAATTTGTTGTGAGACATATTCTAAAAACCAAAGTAGAATTTGACTGTTATAACAGGTCTAGTCACCTGAAATATTTATACCTATTTATATCAATAACATGTTGAATCCATAGATTTTTAATATTTATACATTGTAGCCTTTAATAAAATTTTATACTAGAATTAGTTTTGTGCCACTTAAGATAGGTATGTCATTGTTTTTAAATTATTACACTGAGTTTTGTGAAATAATATAAGATTATTGTGTGTATATTTTGTAATACAAAAGCATAATTTAATTCTTTTTATAATGCACAATTAAAATAACATTGAAACTGTCTTTTTATTATTTGTTCTCTAAAGTATGATGTAAAAAAAACAACATAGTTTTGAAAAATATCTTTATTTTTCACAATACATTACTTACAACATATCTAAGAATTATTTAAAATCTTCGCAGTACAAGAATTATTGTGCAACCAGTCCATACTGAAATTTTATAGACAATATTAAATAGACTTGTAAATTTTAATAAAGCAATTTCTCGTTTTTATATTATAGATAAGAGTTAATACTTACAATTTTTGGTCCATCATATTTACTATCACTCTGAAATCACCAAGAGGTTTATATAATTTTGCAAATAGATTTAATCTTTTATATTTTGCAAATACTTAGCATAATAGCATAATTTCCCATTCCTTACAATATTTTTAATGGGCATTGAGACTGGTTAGTCACAGAAGTCTTTTTGTCTTATATTCTATGATAAAATTAGTAACATGTGCAACGACAAAAGCAATTGTATCTATAAAAATCATTTACTTGCATCACATCTAGAATGGGCATCACATGAACTGCCAATACTATTGTTGATCTTCTATAAGTATAAAAATGCTGGATTTAGTAGTAAAAATGTTTATTAATACTGTTAATGTTTATCAAGACATTCAGAATAGTTTTATATTACTTACCAACATATTTAACTTCGTCAAAAGCTTTCCTAGCCTTCTTTAGTTCTTCATTCATTGTAAGAAGATCTTTAACTCTAGCGTATTTACGAAAATCTTTGCGAACTAGAAATATTATATCCTCTACTTGGACTCTGCCTGGTCTACCAACTTCCATAGCCCTGAAATAAAAGCATCAGTATATCGATTTATCTATATTTAATAATAAAATAGAAGATTCAATATTACTTTACCTATGTGTAGTTTCAGTTATAAATTCAATAACAAGGTCCTCTAGGAAATCTACACTCTCTGTATATGGATTTTGATCATCACCGAAGCCATACATCATGCAACGAAGTTCTTTACTAAAAAGCCTTTTACGGCCTGATGCTGTTGCTCCTAACTGTTGTTCAGACTCGTCATCTTCAAACTGCAAAATAAAGATTCTTAGCTATTTTCATAAGTATAGGAAACACACAATACAAAGATTGGCAGTAGGTATACTTGGTCGTATTGTTCGGGAGTATCAGGAGTTGAAGTAGCCATTTGAATAGATATCGGATTATAGTACAATTCTTAGATTTTAATAAACGTTAACTCGGAAGTCGGAAAAACAATTTTTATTTACTGATGTTTCTTCAGAACAAATGTTTTTTTTTCGTTCGCCCGAATTATAGACATTAGACAAGCCAATGTTGCCAACTCGTGATCGCAAAAAATCGCCAGTTTTTGTTTTTACGCGAAAAACATCTGACATCTCTTAATTTTTGGTCAGCGAGAAGAAGACGTAAGCTTCTAAAGTAAAAAAAATAATAATAATATTTATTTCGCTAGATAATATCTAAAATATATTTACCTTTAATTATCTTTGTATGTGTAATAAGTAAATCTTGTCCAAAAAATCTGCTATGGAGTCGCTACATTAGTTATGTTTATAGGAGCACAAAGTATACTCAGGGACGGATCTACCATATGGATTTTTTTGGTTTCAGCCCAGGGCCACGTGGATTCAACGGGCCCTGTATCATATTTGCTGATGATAGTGAAATTCCGTATGTGGGACACGGTAAACACATATTATCTGTGTCTGTTTTACTGATCATTTTTTTAACATGCAAGTTGTTAATTAGTCATCTGTGCCTAGCAAAACGAAACATTTGATTTCTCAGAATTTAAGCCGTTTAAACTTGGTTTAAACTAAACAGACGTCTTAAAAAGTTATTTATACAG
Organism: Aporia crataegi; assembly: GCA_912999735.1. Taxonomy (NCBI): domain Eukaryota; kingdom Metazoa; phylum Arthropoda; class Insecta; order Lepidoptera; family Pieridae; genus Aporia; species Aporia crataegi. The sequence goes on from OU538742.1 coordinate 5,316,262, forward strand.
TTATATTATATTCACAAACTTTGTACGCCTAATGCTTTTTGTTAGCAAAACATATTCCTATATATATTCCTTGTAGTACTGTCGAGTGTCGAGTACTGCATAGTGCATAGTCTACTTAGCGAAGAGCGCTATTAGTATTTACAATTTAATATCTATGTCCCATCGCTACAACTCATTTATGACCTTGAAATAGCCAATCATATAATATATTTCGCTAGCCTCCCCCGCACCTTCCGCCAACTTTGATGAAATCGAAATATGTAGAACAAAATATTCAACATGCGGTATCTGTTGGGGGTCACCTGTGCATTCAACTTATTTTTATCTTCTTCTACTATTATAATATATCTTTCGTGGCACCGCTGTCTTTGACATCATCGTTTGGAGTTAGTCTAGTGGGAGTGATTAGTGCAAGCACGAAAAACACAGGAACCACAGCAATATGATATATTATATTCATAGTATTCAGTAAAAACAATTAGTCAAATAATAAGTAAATAAGCAGCGGGTTCAAAGCACCGATCTTAGTACCTTTCCGGCGCGGCTTTGTCATTCGTTGCGCAAATCACTTGATATGGATAACTTATTTTTGCGCTGTGACACGTTATGGATAGGATTTATTTATAATATTTTGCTTTTTGTTCATTAAGTTTTATTTAATCAGTCAACTGACGACTCAGAATCTGAACTTCGACTTTTCTTTTTCTTCTTCTTACTTTTCTTTTCCTTGCGACTCTTCTTTTTCTCTTTTTCCTAAAAAGTCATTAAAATATAAAATAATTATTGTTATTTAAACATGATTGTAGACAATGTCTGGACTAGTTTATGCATGAATTGCAATTGCAGTGTAGGTATGTGGGGATAAAATAAGAAAAAAATAAAAAGTAGATATTTTTTTGGTATAAGTATTATGTTACAGTCTAATGCACTTACTACTCAGTGAATACATATACTAATCTTATCCGTAAATGCATGAATTACAAAGTTCAAACTTTGACTAGTTTGTGTATTCATTTTCTATCACAGTAAATGTTTGCTCATGTAGTTAAATAATCTTTGAAAACATAAACTCTCATTCTCATTCATTTGAAAAATAATACTATTTTTGTTGTCATTTTAGGTTAGAAAATTGGGTTGTAATTAATTTCAGAGCCAGTAATTTTTTTATTTACACATACAAAAAAATATTCAACAAATTATTTTGACAGGTTCAAAAATAATTATACCTACATAAAAAACAAAACTTTATCTACTAAGGCTTATTAGTAAATGAATGCATTTGCTAGACGATTTGTGCTTTTACTACTACTAGTTGTAGTATTAAAATTTCTATTCAATGTAGACTTCAACTAAAAGAGCGAGTAAATATATTCATCGACTAGTAAATGTAATTCCTTACTAATGTGAACACTTACTGTAACATAATTTGTAATTAATAAGCGATTAAAATAATATTAATATCAAAAGACCTCCAATCACCAAAAGCAGTTAAAATTTAATTTGTCATAAGTTGTGGATAGCTAACCTTTTTAACAGCTGTAACTGGTTCTATTTGAAAATGTGGGGCACATCCTTCTGTTCGTATAGAAGCTGTAATTTCATCTAGCTTTGACATTTCAGCATTTGGGACTTTGTATTGTTCACAATGGTCTACTCTGATCGTTCTACCTAATATCTAAAAAGAAAAAATGTTGCAATATTAGTTGACCTATGTATTTTAATTTCGCCTTCCAATTTATAGTAGGTATGTAACTATAAATTCAATGGGAAATGAATAATTGTATTATTAATGAATAATTAAATTATTTATCATTAAGACCATGGAAGTATACTTTTATTATTGTCTAATAGTTTAGGATTATAATTGAATTCTGGTTATTACTTGTATCTTAGTTATTTATGAAATTTGATACAAACTCAATTATATACCTTGATACCATTCAAGTTGTCAACTGCTAATATAGTTGACCTCTGATCTTCATAACATATAAATGCAAATCCTCTCGATTTTCCAGTTCCCTTATCCCTCACTAAGTTGATATTAACAATTTCTCCATACCTGAAAATTCAATAAACATGAACTGATAAAGAAATATTATTATAAAGCAAAAACAAGCTAAAACAGATTCTTACTGAGAAAAAACACAAATAATGTCTCCTTCTGTTAGATCATAGGGTAATCCACCGATGAAGATCCAAGCACTGTTTTTATACTGATCATGCCATGAACTTTTCGCATTTCCCGACAGTTCACGTTCGCTTAGCTTTAAAACATTTTTAATATTTCTGAAAAAAATTTAAACTAAAATTAAACTTTTAGAAATATATTATACTAGTAGTATCGAGTTTACTTGCATTCATGAAAATACTCACGTCATAGGATTCATTATAAATATAAAATAAGTACTGTAAATAATCGTAAGATAACATCGAACTTGTAAATAGTAAAATGCGAATTATGTATAGGTACCTACTATTTTAACCTATTTAAATTATTACTATTTACTTGATTCAAAATCAAGAGTTTAAACTTTAAAGAGACGAAGAACGATCGCTACTAGCGATGGGCGACTCGAGTTATCCAACTCGGGTAACGCGAGTCAGACCGTAAACGGGTCAACCCGAGTCAAAATATCTGCAAACGGATGACCCGAAGAGTGCGCGGGGCGGGCACTGTTCGGGTCAGCCCGGTTGGAAGTTTGTAACTTTGTTTGAACTTACAATGTTGATCTTTTATAGTTATTGACCTTAAGACTGAAATTCAGAAATTACTGCCATTATACAATGTCTATTTCAAAGTTGATTAAGTTGTATTACAGTTATTTTTATATAGTTAGGTACCTAAAAGGTATTTTTATAACTTTAGACTGGTACTCATTCAAAAATAAGTGCCATTAAGTACTTAGATTTTGAAAGCCTCTTATGTAGGTGTTAGTTAATAGATAAATGACCCAACAACTGGCGGTGCGGTGTTTAATTTAATGAATAAAGTGCCATTCGATTTATTTCAGTTTCTTATTATATTTTACTTTTAGGTAAAATTATTGTTACCATTATTTTGTGTTACATAAGTAGTTCGCTTTGTAATGATTATTTTTGTAAACACTTTTAATAACAATAAATGTCTGATTTTTGAACGAGTTCAATATTATTTGACTAGGTACAGTTGACTCAACGTCACGCCACACAGCTCACCGGGCCCGACCCGACGAACCTTGAACATAGCATACTAGCATGCTTTACTATATTTTCTATAGAGCGGATGCCATGCTATACCATATAGCATGGCGTTCACACTACGCTATACTGCTTATAGCAAGCTCAGTTGTCGCTACTTGCTTGTTTCGCTTACGGGACGGCTGGGGGTGAGGGAGGAGGAGCGTGCGATATGGCACAGCTGAACTTCGTATCGCTCAATTTTAGCAAGTATAGCAAGCCCATACTATAAAGTATAGCGCAGTCTGAACGAGATCGTACTAAATGTATAGTGCGCGTCCTGCGCGATATTGTTAAGCAAATATAGTATAGCAAGTATAGCGTAGTCTGAAGACTGTATCGAGTCAACTCGAGTTGCAAACGGGTTGGTAACCGAGTCAACTCAAGTTACTCGAGTTACCAAAACCGACTTACCGACTCGGCCCATCGCTAATCGCTACGTATAGTACGTAATAAAGCAATAAGCATATTAGTAATTAACCCAGTGTTGCCAACTCCTACAGAATTTTCCCCCTAGAACCAACTTCAAATACCGCTAAAATTACATAAATATCGATTGAAAACCCTTAAAAATTTTGTTGTACACTCGGTTTGACTTTTAAGAGGTAATTTCAAATATAAATTAAAAATATATTCATGATTCAAGTAGTATAAAATAGCTGTTGTGTTTATGCGGGTGCATTTTACATATTTACATACATTAATTAACGGACTTATAATAACAGTTAAACGTTACACAGTTAAACGAGAAAAAATTAAAATTAAAAAAAATTGCTTCAAATTGTCTCCCTTTTTTTCCTTGGACACAGTGTTATTAATTATTATACATCATCGGGATCGACAAAAGTGTAAAAAAAATATTATCCAGGTGATCAAGAGATACAATATCGTGACCAGGAATCGAACCCCAGCTCTTCTACGTACTGTTTAAGTACGCTGACCGTCAGTGGCGGATTTACCAGCAGGCTGAGTAGGCTTGAGCCTAGGGCGGCAGATTTTTGGGGTGGCTTGGGATCGGAATTTTTGTTTCAGATCCTCATAAAAATCAAAAATATTAATTCTGCATGAGGTATTGTAACGAACTTTTATAACTTAACTGAGTTGAACATTTTTAACTGTTTGTAAGCGCAATAAAGATTATATATTCACTTTTACCGAATGTACCTACATAATTTGTGTAAGTAGCATACATTACCCCGCCTTATTAATCGTACATGATTGAGCTTTGATTAGCTAAAAATTATACCCAAAAACTATTTTACGTGCAATTTCAACGAAATTGTTTAATTGTAAAGAAAATAATTAGAACATGACAATTGTAGATTGCAGCGGCAAGGGCGGCAAAAACTTTACAGCCTCGACCTTGAAAATGTGTAAATCCGCCACTGCTGACCGTTAGGCTATTATTGTGATCCCAATATAAAATAGTTTTCCGACATTTCATTTCAGTTTTGTTGGTTAGGTTCGAAGCTAAATATAAATTGTATAGTCGTGCGTTTTAAAAAAATTAAAAAGTCTTGAATAATCTACCCCCTAGAAAATCTCCCTAAAAAACAACTGACATCTTGAATCCCCCTAAATTTGGGGGGAAAACCCCTACGTTGGCATTTAGAGATGTATACATCGATGTATTGTAGTCTATAGAGATTCAGAATCAGAATATTTTCTGACCTACCATAAACTTTGTACTTTGTAGCTTGTACATTGTAAGCATATTGATTTTCAAGGAAATAGTAAAAGTTATACAGAAAATCAATGCGGTCAACACGACGCTTATTAAATTATACGTCATACACGGCTACCCGTCTTGATTACTATAGAACTTGTTTTTATTTAGAGCAATGAGAGTTTGATTATTTGCTTGTGAGAATTATCTATTAATTATGACAAACATCCTAGAAACTTTAATTTTCGCATCAGAAATAGCTGCTCGTGTCGCTCGATCCTGTTGTACTGGCAATGATTCCATTTTAGTAGCAGAGAAAAGTACTGATGCTAATCCACGATTCCACAAAGATTTTAAAACTATTGCGGATGTATTAGCTCAAGAAGCAGCTAAAACCTTCATAATTTCTCGTATTCCAGAACTAGAAACTCATGTACGCGGTGAAGAATGTTCAGAAATAGGTGGAATTACTATTTCTTTGAAAGATACCTTAGAAAGTACCACTAACTTGCTTAAAACCATTTTACCTGATAAGACAGCTCAGTGTATGGCTGCAGCAGCTCACAGTAACATTGAGAATATGACATGTGAAACCCTTCCTAATGTTTCACATATTAATTGTTCAGATTTAGGGATTTGGATTGATCCTATTGGTAAGTTATAACTAAAACACATTTCTTTAAAAAACACTACCTATATACCTATTATAAAAATATTTTTTATTGATATTACTCATTTCTAATTTAAATATTGTCATATGTTATAGATGGTACAGCAGAGTTTATTGCTGGAGTTCGTGGAGAAGCAAAACCAGGCCATGGTCTTCAATGTGTTACAGTTCTTATTGGAGCTTACAAAAGGTCTACTGGAGAGCCAGTTGTTGGTGTAATCAATCAGCCGTTTTATGAAGGGTGAGGTATAGAGGTTAAATAAGTATTAATACAATCTTCAAAGAAATATAAGTAGGAACTGATTCTTATAAATAAATTAGTGACTCCAAATTCTTTCAAACAATCACACAGTGATTTGTACCTACTTTGTCTATAATGTATACTTATATTAATTATCTTAATCTTGCTCAGTTAAGTTTTTTCACCTAATAAGTACATTAAATAAGCTGAAAGGTGCAATAAAAATGTACATACTTAATTTAAAATTAAAATTATTTTATTACAGAGGAAAAGGAAGAATTGTTTGGGGCATAAATTATGATGATACTAAATTATGTTCTCATGAAAAGGTTATTTCCAAAAGAAAAATTATTTTAATAAGTAGTGCAGAAAACCAAGACATAATTAATAAGTTCAAGATGTTGGGTTGGGAAATACAGTCTGTTCCAGGAGCAGGGAATAAGCTGCTACAAGTTGCTTTAGGTAATAATTATAATTACAAAAATGAGACAAGTGTGCTTGGTTCTGTTCTTTCAGAGTTGAATAATACAATATTATTATTTTTGAGTTAATAATGGTCCAATGCTTTAATTTAAATTATAAAATTTGTTGGATTATCATTTGATTCTTTAATGAAATGGTCAATTTACTAGGATGTGCAAAAATTAATTCTTTAGTCAATAGTACAAGATGTCATTTGACTTTTTCCTTATTATTATTATTTTTTTATTATTTATTATAAAACGCCACCGCTGTGAACGTTTTCTTATCTCCTCGGCCCCCTACCCAGGGCTATAATAGGCCCGCCCAAACAACCGCCCTGTATTAACAGGGCGCGGACCACAGTCCTTTGGAAGGGCCTCAGGGCCGATGAAATTAGAGCACGGGCCCCACGGGGTCTGTGACCACATACTAAACCTAACATTTTCTTCTTTGTCCACTTCCTCAAGTAGAGGTTGTAGTGCTAGTATGGCTACAGTCTCTATATTTTTGGTGAAATATATTTAAAGTTAAACACCGAAATGCTGGTTTCTTTTCATAACCTCCTATAAAATTCATATAAAAAAGTAATGAATGATCATAAAATTACAGGTCAGGCAACAGCCTATATTGTTTCAAAAGGAACAACATTCCGATGGGATATTTGTGGACCACATAGCATCTTATCTTCTTTGGGTGGTGATATACAAAGCTTTGCTGATTTCTCTCCTGTTAAATATAATGATCCCAAAGATTTAGATACCCAAGAATACTGCAACAGTCTTGGAATAATAGCATTTTCAGATCTACATATTTTCAAAGAAATTCAAGGAGTTATAAAAGATATTTCTTAAATGTTATAGTAATTTACTAGATTCATTATTTTCGTTTTATTTATAAAAATATAAAAGTTATGTCAGTACCATATTAATGAATAGAAATAAAAAATCCTTTTTTAGGACACTCAAAAGTCAAGTTAAGTCAATAGTCATATTCATGATTCTAAGTATGATTTAGAATGACTAAAAAAAAGTCAGTAGTTATGACTGATTTTAGCATGTTCAGTAATATTAGTGGCTAAGTGCAAAGAAGTTGTACATTACTTAACTTGTTAGATCTTTATCTTTTTAGAATTAATTTTTATTCTCTGTATATTGTAAGAAGTGCATTTAACACGCAATAGAAAAATATAGGTCTTATTTTTTAGCCACTTAGACTGAATGTGAAAGTGAGTTTACATTCGCTATTACGCTCAAAGTTCAAATCTCTGTAATGATATAACTGTAGAAATAAAGTTATGGCTAAAAAACTACACTACGGCTAACTACTTTGGCTCTCCTGTTTGTTCTTAAAAAGCTGGACTATATTTTTTGGTTTCCTGGATAGTGCAGAATTCATTCAAGTGGCTTCATTAACTGACCTAAATTTTTACTTTTGTCTAGTGGTTGCACTATTAGGTAATTTATCTACATTCACGTTTTTGCCCTATAAGTATACTATTGTTATGATATTAAATGTCAATAAATTATTTAAGTATAGTTTATATCAATTTTCAATCGTGTTCACAGCAAAGTAGCTTTTTTCAAACCCATTGTGTATGGTAATGATATGATTAAATGGGTGATAAAAATTAGTAATGTGTACAAGTATAATAAAGTAATTTATTATTAATGATTTCAACTATATAACTATAAATATGCGATACAAAAGTGAATGTTATGTTACCTATGCGTTTGATTTGTCACTTTCTTAAATTTGATTAAAGTGACGCTGATTGAACCTCACAGAAAAAACACAAGCCTTGCTTAGATTTATACAGCATCGAAAACACTGCCTAAGATATAATTAAACAATGAGATATAATAAGACAATGAGGTCTTCAAAAAAGAAATTATTTATTAAACAGGAAACAACAATTAAATATGTAATAAGAAATAAAAGATAATGTAAAGCACAAGGATGCATCTATCATCCTAGAATGTCTTATATCTAAAATAAAAAGGTGGTTAAAAAGTTGTATAGGTATATTATAATTAAAATAAATGCAGCAAAAAATAAGCAAAACCACTCAAGGGACAATCACAGCAATGATTTTAGCTGTAATAGGTATATTCGGAAATATTTGGATATGCGGTTATACCTACCTAGTATTAACCATTATCAAATTAAATTCGTTAGGTAGGTACCTACCTATACCTTAATAATTTTATGCACGTCATATTGCAAAACTATAGATCATTCAATTTATATAACTACAGCAATATGGCAAACTAAGAACTTAAAACTCAATTCTTATCAATATATTTGGAGTTATCGCTAAATTAAAATAAGGTAACATGCGAGAAATAACAATGCAACCAAGCCTATTTCTACTGCAGATAATCGGCTTGCTTTCAATGGGTTGATAAGCTGTTACAATAGTACGGATTAATTGCCTGCATTTTAGGCGGTTAAAAGCACCGAGTGAAGGGTGACGTCATATTTCATGACCGCCTCCGGGTTTCGAAACAACTACAGCCGCCAGTCGCCACCAAGGACCTCATTTTGCCCGATTTACTTTCGTGAGGTAAACGACATTTGTTAACCTATCTCAATTCTCAAATAAAATGAATGAATGTCAAGGTGAGCTATATTTGCTGATAGAACCAGCTCTAGATGAATATCATTTTTTATAAATAACTAAATGACCCGACAGACGTTGTCCTGTCTTAACTGCGAATATTACTTATAAGATTACATTTATAGAACAGTTGGTATTGTCGTTAAGTACTACTATTCTTAAATTTTCTAATGTTCCGCGCATTTTTCATATTTTTCTTTCGTAAGGACCTTCTCCAGACAATAAAAAGAACAACAAAAAAATAATCATCCAATTTGGTGCAGTCGTTCGGAAGTTATGCGCGTACATACTTACATTAGTTTTTCGGGGCGTACGTACATTTAGCCTCTTGATTGGGCCATTGTGCGTCGTACATAGGTACATTTCGGCGATTCATTTTTATTTATACTTATAGATAAAGAGGGATTTTGTTTCTCTTTACAGCAAAGTAGGTACAAACATATTTCAGTTTCACTGCAACTTGCTGTTAGTACAGCAACTTGCTAGCTAGTGCTAGAAACTTAATTAGATCATTCTCTTCTTTTTGTTAATTTATTTCTCTATCTTTAAATTCGGCCTACCTATTTTAGATTTTATAAAGCAAAGTAAAACGTTGATAAGTAGTTTAAGATATGTCGTAAAAAGTTCTTAAATGTAAGAAATTCGCAGTCTATAATTTCAATGAACACGTAACGTAGATTTTACGACATCGTTTTCTAATCACACAATGTTAGAAAATTGGGTGTCTTTCGCATTTTTTAGATCAAGGTCCATTTCGTAGCAGTGTTAAAGTATACTTTTACTGGAAATTTTGATTTAGAGCAACATGTTGTTTATTTAACTAAATATGCTGTAAACGCGTGATTGTCTTAGGGACATATTCAACAATATTGGTAGGTACTGTTTAAGTGCAGGTACATAGAATTAGTCCATACTCAAATCACGAACAACAATATCGTATATCATATCTATCATCAACCATAATATATTGTTACACCATATTTTCACCCGACTTAAAAAAAGACAGAAGTTCTTAATTCGGGGATTGTATTTTTTGTTTGATACCTAAGTCAGAAACAATAAGTCTACAAATATGTACAATATCTTAAACAATACTTTTTGTCGGTGCCAAACAGAAAAAAAAAACAAAATATTGAATACTAACATCTACTTCTAAATTATTATCCGTTTTATTGATTAGGTACTTTTTAGTTCACTTTGTTAATATTTGTTTTTATAATTGATAGGTAAGTTATCTTTTTGAATAATTTCATAATATTTCAACTAATCATATTTATTAAGTGTACTGTGTAGATCCTGTGCTTGAAATTAAGGAAACTGAAAATGTTTATAAATAAAAATACCTACATCATATATATTATAATAAGTGCCTGAAGAAAATTTAAGAAAGACAAAATATCCGAATATGAACCACACTCGGAATCCTTTCTTTGTTTTTATTGCCAACGACTAGATAGTAAAATAAATATATACATAATAATAATAATAATTGGGACAACTCACATACATTGCTCTGATCCCAAAGTAGCTGAAGCACTTGTGTTATGGTAATCAGAAACAACGAGGGTACCACTATAAATACATATATAAGTTTATAAACAACCAAGACTCGGAAACATTCATTCGTGCTCATCACACAAATAAATGCACCTACCGGGATTCAAACCCGGAACCTTTCGATGCAGAAGGCAGGAGCACTACCTATTGCGCCAATCGGTCGTCATAAATAAATAATAATAATAAATAAGTATAAATTAAATTAATATAAATTTAACATAAATTATTAAATATAATTATATCTATAAAATATTCGAATTTAAAGCTTTAATAATTAGTTTTAATAAGTGACAAAAAACCTCATTATGTTACTCAAGTGTCTCTATATTTTAACCTGTTATTTCCTTGTGAAACAAGTTTTACTAGTTCTATTTAGATGTTCTGTCAGGAGAACGATATTTATTCTTAGACATTAGACTAACCCCATAGCAGTCGTCGAAAAGTCGCAATAAAATAGTAATACACTTTTCGGAGATCCACTTAATATGTTAACATGACTTTATTGTTCATTAATTTCTCATGCACCTATGGCTCATGGCCATGGATGTTTTGTATATTAACACATTACACAAACTGTAAAATGTCCTGCCTGCAGCCCGACTGATAGACTTAAACAGGAGTTTAGACAGTGTGCCATCTATTTAGATAATGTCAGAGGCAACACAATATTTATAATATACTAGCTGACCCGGCAAACGTATAAACGTTGCCATATTAATTTTTGGGGTGGGCTACCCTTATCGAGTAGGGGTATGAAAAGTAGATATTAGCCGATTATTCGCATTTTATGCATATAAAATTTGGTAGAAATCAGTAAAGCCGTTTCGGAGGAGTAAGGTAACTAAAATTGTGACACGAGAATTATATATAAAATAAGAAAAGATTATATTATGTTATTAATTACTCTAACGATAGTCGATCGGGCGAATCAGTGTTATCTCTTTTTTAATGTATTTGCATTATGAGGCGACCTAACAAATAGAACGATTTTAATTTATATTTAAATGTGTGTAGGTATTACACCCAAACTCGTTTATGAGATAAAAAAACAATGTAATCTTAAAGAATGTTTAATGCATGCCAATTTAACCTTTTTATTTTAACAGGGACAAAACACACATCAATTTTAAAATATTGATGTTGATCAAGCGAAATGTACGTACCTACTTAAACTACCGTGGCTAAAAAGTGCACTAAGAACAATAAGCGTATATTATTTTAAACATTTTGCAATTGTATAGAACCTTCGCTGTTTTCCTTACTTTTGTATCCGAACAGCGACCGAGCGAGCCGGTCTTAAATTATCAGCAAAATAAATTGAGTTTTTTGAAACCATGTGCCATTCTTAGAGTAGCTACCTAGTGTTTTTATTATCGTGATGTTTAACAAAATATCGTTTTGGTGAGTGTTTTTTTAATTTAATTACGCCGACATTTTTGTATACCTACTTACAATTAGATGTAGAGATATTAATTATAAATCTATACACGTAACTATAATTGGAGTGTTTGTTTGTAATATTCAAATAACTGGTTTATACTAAATGCATATGGATGTATACATGGTACATACAATAAAATAACATTTTTTTTACAATTTTGTCTGTCCGTTTGTTTGTTCCGGCTAATTCCTGAAATGGCTGGACCGATTTTGACAAGACTTTCACTAGTAGATAGCTGATGTAATAATAACTTGGGCTACTTTTATTTCAGAAATTAATATAAATAAATTATTAAAATACTATTCCGCGAGGACGAAGTACATATAAATACATGTCTATTATTATTTTATTGTTCGCTATTTTACTCAGTTTAAAGACTATATAACATCACCTTACAACGAAATAACGCGGGTGATACCGCGGGGCACTGCTAGTAAAAAATAAAACCGACCTCAAAACGTACTTGAGTGAAAAATATTTTTTTATATTAGGTATAAATGAATCTACTTACTATAAATAAAAAGACGTAAATTTGGTCTTGATAAATAAAATTCATGTAAAATTCAACAAGGGCATAAAATTGTCATGTTACTCTTTGAAAATCTTTGAATATTGAATATAAAAACATCACATTCATTGATAAGGATTCATAATAGTATATCATAAAGTTATTAGCAAGTAAGTACCTAGGTACGACGCGGACTTACAAATTTCAGCAATTTCTCCCCTGATTGTGAAACGATTCTTTCAATATCCTAAAAACAAGATCGTAAAAATTCTTAAAAAATGGGACCACTTCGACGAGTTACCCTATCGTTTGACACCTCACTCATCCAAATCGGTCTACGGATGACGTACGGTGACGTACGAGCGGAACATCGGAAAAAAATACACATCGAATTGATAACCTCCTTTTTGGTTGTTTTGAAGGTCGTTTAAAAAGTAGTGTAAGTAGTGGTTTTGTTAATTTAATTAAAGTTTAATCTTTTAAGTCAGAATTTAGTCAACACTTTACCTATAACATTGTAAAAACATACTTATCCATGACTAATAACAGAATTTAATGGTATTCTATCACGAAACAAGAAAACAATGGAATGCAAATTTGTTTTAAGATATACGACTTTGAAAATGTAGGTATTTCATAATTAGCGCATCGTGTTAAGGTTATAAAGAACTTGTATTAAAAAATAGTTTTTAATTAATTGCAGGAAATTAATAATCTTTGTCGTTTTATCACATTTACTAGCATAACAGTCATGTCTGTAAAATAACAGACATGAATTAAACTCAATGAGAGGTTACGGTTCATATTCGCATTCGTGACTTTACCTCGATCTTTATTTTGAACGAATAAGATCAGTTTTTTTAATACATAAACATTTCTGCAACTTTGCTATGAAATATAGGCTAAAGTTCTAAATAAAGTATAGCAAACTTGAGTTTTTGTATCGTATTATACTCGTATGGTTAATTCAAATTTCTTTCTGATACGAAAGAAATAACATCACTTCAATTTACATATAAATACATTATTAATAAGTTTTTGCGAATGCGTACACATACACGAATATGTTGATCTTCTCAACTATTATTACTAAGCAAATAATCGTATATGAAAGGTAATCAAAATTAATTCATTTAAGAACATAATTCGCCGTATTATTGATATTGAGAAGTTTCAGGCAAAAATGGTGGGTGTTTCTGGGTGTAATATCAGTATCGGCGAATGACGTCAGCCCACCACATATTCTTTTTATAATGGCAGATGATATGGTAAGCAACATTATTTTTAATTATTTTTTATTAAAATACTAATTAAGACTAACTTAGGAACTAAGAAGTTGATATAAATATAATTTATAGTAAGTAGGTTATACGCACAATTCATAAAATAAGTTTAAGTATAAAAAAGAAAAAAGTATCTCAATAAATTTAATGTTTTATGGTTAATTATTTTTATCAAACGTAACGTGTTTTATTATTTTAAAGTTCTGCCAAAATAATTTTTACATGGATTGTTACGAATTGTAATAATAATTAGAAAGTATCTAGGTTCATTGTTTCAAAATTAAAACCTGTTTCTGTTTTAATTAAATAATTATTCAGTTTCTTCACCAATGCTAATTACCTTTTTGTGAAAAGGTAAAAAAATAAAAGCATGGATCTTGCTTCGGTTAAAGCAGCAGAACTCTATCAATCTATATTACTAAGTAGGTATATAAATTTTCTTGGAATAAAAAAAGGTTAATTATTCGTAGAATATAGGCCATAGTTTTATGTTAAATTAGACCGCGTCTTTGGTCCTAGTGCTAAGTGCGTAAGCGTTACAACCGGGAAGTCCTGGGTTCCATGTCCGGTGGAACTAAAAAAAACTCGGTCTGACAGGGCATAGAAGGTTGATCACCTAATTGCCCCTAAAGAAATAATCGATCAGTAAAGTAGATGTGAAATGCATCTGCCCCATACCCCACTATAGGACATGGGACTTCACACATCACAGATTTTTTGCTGACTATAACTTTATTCCAAAATCGATTAATGCAGTTCTGAATATCTTAAAACGTTATGGATGGTCTCCTAGGAACGTTTTCCTGTAACTATAAAGGTTAAGGTCCTTAATGACCCGTCTCATAAATCCATCCTTTATAAATCAAAAAGAAATTCTGTATACTGATATTTATATTCGTTAAGTGAAGACCCGAAATCGTAAGATCTAGTGGCCTATTATTCATAGACTCTATAACTCTTTCGCTTGGTACTTTCTATTTCAGGGCCACAACGATGTTTCATATCACGGCTCCGATCAAATTCCAACGCCCAATATTGACGCTCTCGCTACACGCGGCGTCATTTTCAAGCAATACTACAGCGAAGCAATATGCACCCCAGCACGGACTGCGCTACTCACTGGCAAATACCCAATGAGGACCGGTACTTATGTTTTTTATAGCACGATAGGCTTATGACGATTTTGAGAACTTGAAGAGAGCTTTCCTTGTTCTTTGGGCTTTGCCTCTGCAACTCCCAGCCAGGTCTCGCATTCAGTGTTTGCCTTGACCGCACACTCAGAGAGTGTAATGAAAAATTGCCTGCTAAGTCTTTCGTTACCGTCACACACTTAAAGTTGCAGTTTTAATTAGATTCCGAATATAATTGCTAGATATCAGTTACTAGAAATGGTTTCCCATAAAAAAGTAGATTCTATCAGATATAATTATTTTAGAAATAAATATTTGAAATTATGACTATAATAAAAAATCAAAGGAGTTTTCGTTTAATTTTGATCATATTTAAACAGTCATATTATTAAGCTAGAATATTTTATTAAAGTATAGTTAGTTGAGTTTTCTGTATTGTTTTAGAAATTTCACTTCTTTGTTAAAAATTTAATTTAATAATTTATTAAGTGCAGATTAGACATCTTGACAAAATATTTTTAGTTTATTATCATACTTAATAAAGAGAAAAATATATGCATTTAAAATTTTAAAAATAACGTTATATTTATAAAGTAAACTTATTAATTCCGACTACGAGTAGATGTTTAATACAATATAAAATAAATCAATAATGCTTGATCCTTTGAAAATATCTTTGATTAGCAATTCAAGATAAAACACAGGTCGGTATTAGCTACAGCTCTAGCTTCGTTTAAAATTCATAGGTTTTCAAGAAGTATTCGTCTTATTTTTCAAACAATTTCTTCAAGTTAAACAGATGTTTTTACATAAAATAGTTCATCTTTGTGAAGTATTCAGCCAGAAAATAATTTTGAAAGCGTATGTTTCAGGAATGCAGGGTATGCCTTTGTACAACTCAGAAGATCGAGGTATTCCACTGACTGAGAAGCTGCTGCCGGCTCATTTGAAAGACATAGGTTATACAACGTATTTGGTTGGTAAATGGCATGTTGGAATGTTTGACAAAAAATATTTACCACAAAATCGAGGTTATGACAGCCATTATGGAATGCGCGGAGGATTTGTCGATTATTTCTCTTATCATAAAGTAGAGCAAGTAAGTTTATTATTTAGATCAAAATTTCAAATTCATTCTTAGAAATGATGTTAATTTGCATTCCTATATCAACTGGTAGTTATATAGTTATTAATAAGAAAGAAGCTCATTATTAGTACAGGGTTATGACGTTATATTTGACGTCTAAATCATAATATACTTAGTATTTTAAACATCGTAAAAATCAAATTATATTCAATAATAACTCACCTTGCACTAACTACCAATTTATATATGTTTTTTTAATTTTTCACAGAGTTTTTAAAATTAAATTATCCAAAATCAAGCAATAAAAAAAGTTATGAAATATTAGAACATATCCATGTTTTAAAAATAATTTAAGAGTTGATTTTTCGATTGAAAACGATTTGTATTTTTGGTTGTAATGAACATAAGTACTTAAAACTACTGGACCGATTTTGAAATTTCTTTCATTGATGGTAAGCTACACTTTTTCTAATTTACATAGGCTAGGCATATATTTTATGTATCCAGCTATGAGCAAATTGTAGTATATTTATAGTTATACAAAATTTTAGTGGCCTGATGGCTCATTACTGTTTGGTTTGGATTTATTTGACAACGACGTGCCTCAAATAATGGAGGATCGTTATATCGTCGATGCCTTGACAGACAGAGCTCTTGAAAGTAAGTACTTAATTAAAGTCAAACAGTGCATGACAGATAAACAACAAGTAAACATGATAAAAAAAATCCTTAAATACCGTCAAACACACAGCTTCGCAAATAATTTCTGCTTTAAATAAATACTTTCTTATTTTATGCTTTAACAAATACACTCAATAAATCAACAAATAAAAGGCACAGCTGCGTACATCATTGCTGTTTGAATAAATGTCAAAAATTAAGCCTAAAAAAGTTTTAATAACTTCTTCAGACGCGATGACGCCAGTGAGTCGACTCAAGTAGCGTCCAACACAAGCGCCTTATCCCGGCTCCAAGCAACTAGTACTTGTACCATTATTATCATGATTTCAATAACATATTATTTATAGAGTATACTTTACGTATAGTTTAGAATTTTTTAAATTATTATAAAATTTAATACTTTTTTGTGTTTTCCTTTTACTAGTTATACATGGTCATAATACTTCTAACCCACTATTTCTTCACTACACTTCATGTGCGCCGCATGCCGGCAATTCTGGTGGGGCTCTGCAGCCTCCTCTCTACAATAAGCTAGGAAGCAGACATATTGCTAATTCTGATCGACGACTTTATGCAGGTAATTGCATTGTAAAAACATATTATACTTAAAAAATAGATAGCTTGGCTTGATATTTCATTTAAAGTTTTATGTGAGAATATAGGCATATACTATTATGACCACGCTAGGCCTCTTGAACCACGCGGCTAGGAAGTCGCAACTAGCCGTCATGGCTAGATTATATAAACCTTTTTATTCTGTGTTGTGACGTTACAGATTCAAATACGTACAAAATAAATACGTCAATATAAATTATCTGTAATTTCAGAGGTGGTGCGACATCTTGATTACAGCGTGGGAAGACTCGTACGGGCGCTATCTGATAAAGGAATTCTCCATAACACACTTATCGTATTTGTATCGGATAATGGTTCTCCCACCATTGGAGAATTTAGTAATTGGGGAGTCAATTTACCCTTTAGAGGACGGAAACAAACCCCTTGGGAGGGAGCAGTCAGAGTTCCAGCATTTATTTGGCACGCGGGCTTGAAACCAAAAGTTTGGGATGGTCTTATGCATATCACTGATTGGATGCCAACATTACTAGCAGCTGCTGGCAGAACATTTGATGAAAAAATTGATGGTATCAATCAATGGCCCTCAATAATACAGGGGCAACAATCTCCGAGGAAAGAGGTGTTGGTCGCTGTTGAGGATAGAAATAATGCATATGCAGCGTTAAGAATGGGTGATTATAAATTAATTATTGGCAACCTTACTGGGGTTGCAAACGGATATTATGGAGCTGAGTTCTTGCTTAATAAAGAAACACCGCCAAATTATTATGAGTCTTTAGTAACTTCAGAAGTTGCAAAAGTGTTTACTACTACTTTGGGAATTAATTATGACTATGATGATGTTATTGCTACACGAAAAGCGGCAATGGTGAAACAAATTGACACTGTGAGAGATCAAGTACAATGTGTGCCAACACCAAGTAAGTCAACTGATAATTTAAATCAATAATATTTTTAAGCGTTAATACCAAATCCCAATACGGATATTTAACGTACAATTTTAAATAAATTATTCTTTAAATAGTCTTGAGTTTTCTAATAGAACAAGAAGCAAACAAACTTTATTGTATCCGTGTACCTAAACAGATCAACAATCTTCTGTTTAGAATAATTATAAGCTACTATATTAACCTCTAGGGATTGTTTCATACCTTCATACGTTTTTTCAGTCCGTGGTTGTCTCTACAATGTTAAAAAGGATCCCGCTGAGAGTCATGACCTGTGGCCTCGGGGGCAGAAAATCACATCCATGATGATACCGCGTCTGCGTTCTTTTTGGGCTCAGGTTCGGAGACGAGGGCCCACTGAGTTGAACATAGATGCAGATCCAGCGAATCACAACTACGTTTGGTTAACGTGGCTTAACAATGCCACTCAAGAAAATTCCGTCAATGACAAGATAGCACAGTTAATTGCTAAAAATGATAACCCATTTAATGTAGCTGGCTGTGAATGTATGAACAGCTGGCAAAATTTCTTATGTGTTATAAGAAGTATGCTTCAATAGTACATAATATATTTTAATGTAGTACATTGTCTTGAATCGCAATAGGTGGAATCAAGGAATAGCCAGATATTTATTTATTTCTTTTATTTGTGGTTATAACAATAATTTAAACTTTATAGAATGTATCGTATATAAGTAGATTTTTTAATTTATCTACTTGACATCACAGAAATAAGACAAAAATTCTTGTTGTTCCGTTATTATTTTTGTTGTTTTTTATTTGACGATTTCTCGATAAAATAAAAATCTATTGACATCATGGAAAATGTAATATGTAATTGAAAATAATGTTATTTTTTAATGCACTACAAATGCTTAGGCTGGCCTCACACAGCCGGAATGTCTTCTGAATTAAGAATAAGATTCAGATTATTTATTAAAATTCCATACAATATCAAGAAATTCATAATCCGAAAAAATTTAAATGTGTGTGGACCATTGTATGGAATTCTGAGCTTTCTGAATTTAGAATCTGAATCATCAGGTGAGGTATTGAGAAAAACAGCATAGGAGATTCGATTTCTTCAGAAATTACTGAAAAGACTTAGGAAAGTAGTTTTTGACTATATGACACTTTATGATATGGGTTTCATTTCACGGGTTGCCGTTACACAATTGGTTAAATTTTGTAACAGAGAAAAAATTATCAAAGTTACCTCTTACTAAACATAGATTTACATTTTACAGGTATACGGGACCAAAAAATTCCTCAATAATTTTTAAGTAGATTAGCCTATATACACACTTCAATTGGACAGTTGCATTCTTTTGTAATACATAATAACAGTTTTTGATTTAAACGTAAAAAACTGTACTGTCGCGTACGACCTTCTAATTTAGACGCGCCGGTGCCCGTTTTCTCATACATTCGAAACCCCCTTCACTCCGATATGGATGTTGTTAGCGACGGTTCTGTGTCTTTCGGACTGGCGCACTCCGTCGAAAGTAATTACATTAATTGGGCAATACTCTACTCTGTCGCATAAAAACATTTTTATGCGATAGGTATAACTGTTACTGATAAGTTTGAAAAACGAAAATCTATAACGATCTATGAATCCATCTCTCAAACGTCCCTGCGTAAGAATAATCAGGGGGTGCAGAGCGCGGGACGCAAGCGCTCTATTTCAAGAGTTATGGTTTATCAATACCTCACCTTAAAATATGTTGATTTGATGATTCTCAAAAATTTATTAATAACTGGTTTTAATTCTGTTAAATCTCAAGATAATTATCTAAATTATTCGAAAAAATATTTGTCTTACAAAATGTATGGTTTGATCCTTCCAACATGTATTGATAACTAGGTCATCAAAAATGATTACTAACCAGCTGATTTTTTTTTAACTTAGGTAATATTCATATAATGTAACAGTCATATTGTCCTAAAAATTGCGTGGTACGTTATCGCAGTCCTACGCTCAGAAATTGTTAATACCACAAGATCATTTTTCTCATTACTAACATTAGGACAAAAATATTACATAATAGATTAGTGTGTTCTCTGCCCAAATATTAATAAATAATAATTTAGATAATGATCTGGAGATTTAACAAAATTAGAACCAGTTATTAATAAATTTTTGAGAATTATCAAATCAACATATTTTATCCCTGCTACCGCTATTACCTCCCACAATCGGGAGTTTTCGTAAGGAAATTGTTGGGTGTCTCGTCGAAATGAAGCTACTCACGAAAAATTAGCTTGATAGTAATCAAATTAAAAAATGTTCCAGGGATCCCGGACTAATACTCATATGTGTCAGTTCGTCATAAGGCATCCATCGCGTGAAGTTCTTTTAATATAAAAAAAATACGCTTCGAATTGATAACCTCTTTTTTGATTTTTATGAAGGTCGGTTAAAAAATACAGATAAATACACAAATTATCATAATAAGGCTACACTCACTGTTTATGGCATTTTCCCTTGTTTATAACATATTCTTAATTACATACTCTACTCAACATCTAAACTAATATATTTCAATAAATTAAATGGATTTCGCATCTACATAATATTGTAAGTGGCAACACTTGTGGGAAAAGGTTCATGTTTCGAGGATTTTTCGCCTCTAATAATAAAAAAAGATTATTATTACAATGCTGCGCCATCTTATCTGATGTTCTAAAATCTAAATATATTTCATGAATCTATTTAGCTTATCTTCAATCATGATAGAGACACAGATAAAGTTATTATATAAATGTTATGGACAAAACTATACGTTGGGGTTAGTATCCAAAAAGGAGACAGTTTTTAAATGTGATTTCAACTACGTACAAGTAAACTGGCTAGAGAAATCATAAGCTAATATAGAAATCACCTGGAGAAATGCTCACCGTCATTCTTACCCGTAAAAATTACACAAAGGACTTACTTATAAAGCTTACGAGAATATTAAATATATGATTATAAAACATAGTACTTTAAGCAATTTAGCAATTTATCATTAACAAATAATGGAAATATTAGACATAATTACACTTCGCTCATTGACTTTCCTATTTACTCGAAATATATAACCACTACATAATTGGACAGACACTTCCCTTCCCTCCTAAGAACTATTGTACTATAATAATTTAGCCTATGTAGAATCATAATAAACATGAAAGAAAGGTGTCAGGTGTTGTAAATACAATAATTAAATTTTTATATGAAATTTGTAATTAACAAGAAACATAACTGATAATTTATTACACATAAATCATATAAACTGCTTTTTCTAGGTGATAAGTAAATAGGACAATTGCCAAGTGCCAACGTGCTTCCACAAAATGTTAACGAGCAATGTTGAACACACCCATTATGAGTTCCCTTTAACATATGTTTTTACAGCTCTTCCGGGACAAACTAAAAAGTAATGAGATAATATAAATATACACAAGAATTATATAAATAGGAAGGCAATATAATCTATATAAATAACAATTAATCGCTAAAATATATATACTCGTACAACTAAGGAAAGACTGCGTAAAAATAGATAATTATTTTTTGTTATATTTGCTATTTTCGGTGTAAGGTATAAACAAAATAATAATTTAAACATTAATGAGTTTGTTTATAAACCTCGGTGAGGAGCCAGTAATAAACAATAGGAAAAAACTCAGAAATTTTAAGCCAAATTCGTATTTTTAAAAAGGAAGTTATAAATTCGACGTGTATGTTTTTATCTAGGCCTTTTTAAACTGGTTCATTATAAAATTATCATGTAGAAACTGGTTCTTTATATCAATTCAGAAGTGAGTCAAATACTTTAGAAATAAGATAAATTTAGTTGTGCTAAATACGCATCTTTACTAATAATAAAAATGAAAGTGTATTTCAGAAAAGTGTAAATACGTAACTAAATTTTGTAAGAAAAAAAAGTGTGAGCACATGAGTTACGAATTTTGTCTTAAGATCAACATCAGCAAGACGAAAGATATGACTCTATTTAGCGATTTGTGGTGCAGGGTAAAGTGGAAGTGACAAGAGCTCGGGGCAAGTCACCCATGACGTGGACCAATCAGATCAAATATGCTCTGAACGATCCACTCCTTGAGTGCACCAGAAGGGCATCAGCCCGGGAGGATTGGCGCAGGGTTGTGAAGCGAATAACAACTCTAACGTATTAGCCACGACCGCTCTGTCAAGAGCGTATCGCCTAGGATGAAGAAAATAAATTTTATTGCTTATATATATTATATGCTTATATATAACAAAATTATTTTCTTGGTAATCCCCGAACTGGCAAAACGGATTTTGATGGGCGTTTTACCAGATATCCTGTTGTATAATTTTTTATTTTTGGAAAAAAATTGGAATCCTACAAGACTATAATCCTTTAAATCGGTTCAGTAGTTGAGTTTATTCATTACAAATAATATGTAAATCCTTGCTCTTTATAATAAGTATAGGTTGATACCAATATGATATATTGCGGCCTACCCTGGCTTTGACTCGATACGTTAAACTATGAAACTTGCATTATTTTTGTTAGATCTATCAAAATGTCAATTATAATGAAATAAAATTTTACAAAATACTGACTCGCGAGAAAGGAAAAATATATACAAATGATTTTTCAAAAGATTAGTTTAAAAGATTAAAAGTTTTTCTTTCATAGATATTTTCCAAGAACAATTTTTAATGAAACATCTTTTACTTTAGTTTGTTTGTATAAATCAATTATTTGAAATAAATTGCCTGAGATATGAAACAATTAATATGTTTAGATTGTGTGATTGTTGATTGTGAAGTATAACATGACACTTAATAGGTCAAGGAGAATATAGTGAAATTGAGGATTCAATTTATTTGTCTTGTGAGTTGTGCCATATCATTGCATAATTGCTTCGCAAAAGTTGTCTCTTCAGTATGTTTAATATCAGTAAGATCAACAGTCGCGTATCGATTGACTATATAATATTCATGACGAAAATAAATACTTGAAAAAAGCGTTTTTATAATATAGCGATGTCCTGAAGTCATTCGTGCTCTTAATTACAATTTCTGTTCATTAAGCCGTTTTGTTAGCCATCTTCATTGAATATTATGAAGTTTTCTCCTTATAAATTCAGATAATCTGTGTATATATTATTCCTGTGTTAATAGTGCGATATGAATTTTCCATTCATTAATGTTTTTACATTTTTTGCACAATTATTTCTTATAAGCGATGGAAAGTTCAACCGACCAAATATCGTATTAATTGTAGCAGATGATTTGGTAAGTTTTATGTAATTTTGAATTTTCGCATATCTCTTGTTTGTATACGTAAACTTATAGTCTATATCAACCGTTATATAAAGATTATATACCGTTATATAATATTGACAATTCTTTTTTTAAACCAATAATGAAAAATTGTTGTGTACCGTGTACATTCATAGGTGCAAATTGTTACCAAATTTGTCCATATATAGTAACATATTTTATTACTTCCTAAATATCGAGAAAGTTATAACAACAATTATTTACGCAATCACTGTTTTCAACATTTCAAAAATAAGCATTATAAAGTTTGTAAGTTTTAGGTATAAGAATTGGTTAAAGTCTTACTTTCAATTCACTTTTTCACATTTCAACTGTTCTTTTGATAATTCTTCGAGAAAATATTTCAAATTATTTCTGGTCGATTTAATTTAAAGCACTTAAAGTATTGGTACTAAACGTTTACATTTTGTTATATGAACTGATAACCGTCTCCGTGGTTAATTGGTTTATATGTTGCGTGTTGTGCCGGTTCGAATCCCGGGGAAACGTGAATGTTTCGGTTGGGTAGGCACAGAAGGCTGATCACGTACTTGCGTGTAAAGAAAATGATCTGTGAAACAGACACAGCAATGTCTCTGCCCCATGCCCTATTAGGGATAACGGGAATTCACTTATATACTTATAGGGATAAATTTATAATATTTGGAAAAGTTTATTATTTATTTGAAAGTACTTATATATATACGAAATAAATTCAGCACACTGCTTAATTTTATTCTACCAGGGTTGGGATGATGTGAGCTTCCACGGCTCGCAACAGACGTTGACGCCAAATATTGATATGATGGCATTCACAGGTGTAGCGTTGGAACGATATTACAGCCATTGTATTTGTACACCCTCGCGATCAGCCCTGCTGAGTGGCAAATTTGCCCACGTCACTGGTTAGTTGAAAAACAAAATGAAAATAAACAAAAACAAAGCGAAATATTAATTCTTTACGCATCACACAATATGTGGTTTTCACTATCTCATCTTTTTGGGAATATTTAAAAAAATATGTTTCAGGAATGCAAGGTTATCCTTTAACAAATGGAGAGGACAGAGGATTACCACTAACGCATAAAATACTCCCACAATATTTTAAAGATTTAGGATATATTACACGACTAGTTGGAAAATGGCACCTTGGACTATCGAAAAAGAAATATTTACCAATATTCCGTGGTTTTGACAGCCATTTTGGTCACAGAGGCGGTTACATTGATTATTATGAATACTTGTTACAGGAAACTGTAAGTATTTAGACAATGTTTATGTTGTAAATAACTCGTATTTATTTAGCTATAAAACAAAATTATGATACAATAAATTAACCCTGACATAACATTCCTGAAAATGAGTCAGTAATCATAATAATCGGAACGGCATAATTTTATAATTATGCAATTTAGATATGCAAGACCTGAACATGCATAGGAAAAAATAAAGTAAAAAAGTTCCATTTCAAACTGTCTTTAATAACTAAACTGTAATGAGCTAAACTGATGTGTGGCGAATTATGAAATATTTTACCAACTAACATAGGTACACAATAATTAATTTCAAATGAATGTGGTGTCTGTATGATAGGCTATAATGATATATCTTACTATCATAGTTGTTAACATTTTTAAGAACAAATGAGCACAGTCATTTACAGTCTTTTTTTAACTTGATATTTCTATAATCGAATGAATTTTTGTCTAGTTTTTTATCGAAAGGTGACAACGTAAGTCACAAGAATTAATACTTATCTAGCTACTTAAAAGTTTTTTCCTGATTGATAAGGTGAGTTTTTCAATGACAATGTATCTACTTGTTATGTTTTAGTGGAGCATAGGAGATGTGGCTGGATTTGATATGTATAGAGATATGGCTCCGGCTTGGAACGCCAAGGGTTATGTCACCGACCTCTACAACGAGGAAGCCAAGTCAAGTGAGTGTGCAGTAATATCGTTATAAGTTCAAAGGTTTCTATTACATAAATATATAATATTGTGATAAAATTATAGTTCCTGCAGAGAATTAGCAAATAGTTTCACACGTCATACCTACTTATTAGTGAATATACCTATATACCTATTTTTTCTTTTTATATCTTTACGTATAAGTAATAATATATACTTATTATTATATACATTTCACAAAAAGCGAAGAATATTGATGTGTCTGATTTTAGTAAAACACAATTTCTTTTCAATATTGGGTTTTACTAAATTGCTTTATTTGAAAATTAAAGTATCGCCTTAAAATTGAACTCTAGTTATGTACAGGTTTCACTAACATCTCAGTTCTTAATATTTTATTCTTAAAAAAAAGAAGCAAGCACTATGCGGAGGAATTTTAGAGCCATTGTCAATCTCTACTAACTTCGATACTATTTATAAAGTAGGTAGGCGAGAATCGCATATTTAAAATGATTTTGAACGGATTAAAGTGTGTATAATATATATACAATTGTACAATTTTTTAACTTAATACGACCAACTTTTTAAGATGGTCGTAAACTGTCGAAAACCTAGGCTCTAATAATTTCTAAATTAAACATCCTACTGCCAAAAAGGAGCATGCGTTTTTTCAGCGTGAGTTTTTTCAAAATCCATTACATATTTCATTCCATTGAATCCGTCCAAACAGTTTTCTTTTAAATATCGATTTATTTTCATACTAACACAATTTAATTTCATCAAAACTATTCGTTTAAGTAATAAGTAATCACGACAAGGACACGCCACTATTTCTGATGGTGGCACACAATGCGCCCCACTGTGCTAACGAAGCAGCGCAGCTGCAGGCTCCTCCGGAAACTGTGCGGGACATGCGATATCTTGCTTCTCCACAAAGAAGAATATATGCAGGTATTGTTGGTAATAAAGTTAGTAGTTTTCCAATGTTTTTTTAGTAGTCCTGGGTTCGATTCCCGGTGGAGATAATAAATAAAAAAATAAAAACTCGGTCTGGCAGGACATAGAAGGCTGATCACCTACTTGCCCCTAAAAGAAAAAATCGATCAGTGAAACAGATGTAAAATGAATTTGCCCCATACCCCACTGGGGGACACGGGACTTCACTTTATAAATATAAAATGTTGTTTCGCATAACAGTAATAAACTTTTTAATGATTTGTTAAACATTATACCTTTGTATAATGTTTACAAAACATTTCTAATAATATATTTTTTCACAGCCATGGTTAAGAAATTAGACGAAAGTGTTGGTGATATTGTAAAGGCATTACATACAAAAGGAATCTTAGACAACACAATTGTTGTTTTTGTATCCGATAATGGCGGTGTAACGTCAGGTGCATCGGTCAATTACGCATCCAATTATCCTTTAAGAGGTATTAAGTTCACTCCATTTGAAGGTGGTATTAGAGTGAATGGATTGATATGGAGCAAGAATTTGACAAGGGCAAATCACCTTTGGAAAGGGTATATGCACGTAGTTGACTGGATGCCTACTTTGTTGAAAGCAGCCGGCGCTGATCCACCAGAAGGCATTGACGGTATAGACTTGTGGGATAGTATCACCACAAGTAATCAGTCTAAGCGCAATGTAATGTTCGAAATTGATGACTACACTGGATTCGCTTCCATAATTCAAGATGAGTTTAAATTGGTAATTGGTACAGTAGTGAACGCATACAGTAATCATCAAGGAAAAGACTTGCGAGAGTTCACTAGTGATCCTCCCTCTTATAAAAAAGCTCTTACCCAGAGCACAGTTTATTCTGTTCTACGTAAAATGAATATTACTTTTAAATTAAAGTATGCCAAGTTGAGGCGAAATATGAAAATTGAGTGCCGTGTGAATGACTTCAGTAAACTTTGCTATCCGGATAAAGGTAGGTAAATTTTCTCTATAGCCAAAGGATTTTTCAAAAGAGCAGAACGATGAAAGAGATTGTTTTTCAGATAAATGGTGCCTATTTAACATAGAGAAGGATCCTTGCGAAACACAGGATTTATCAAGCACTTATCCCGATGTTGCTGATAAATTATACTCTCGTTTACAAGACGAGATTAAAAGGACAATTCCGAGGAAAGTGCCGCTCCACAGAGACTTGAGAGCTGCGCCAAGCCTGCATAATTACACATGGACTATATGGGCTGACGAGATCACATCATAGTTTAATATTGCAGCTGCTGGATTAGAAAGGAAGGTATAAGGTGAAATATGAATTCGTTGATGTAACGGAATGCGATTATTAAAACGCAAATTATTTAAATAATTTATTGAAGTAAATTTGCGTCTAATTTTATTTTAAAAGTGGGAATTTAAAAGTGGGAGGTTAAAAAAAGGTTAGTGGTTATAAACTTGATCTTACATTATTCCTATTTTAAAGTTTCCGTAGTTGATGGCGAAGTAGTTTTGGTAGGCACTAAGCACGCTGATCATCTAAGTATATACCTACTATTAGATACAATATAAAAATTTGTATGTAGTATCATTTCTGCATTTTTCTACGGGAATAAAACCTCTCGCAACACGTACTGATTGCCAGAACCGGGTGTAAATTAGCATATGTATGCCGCTGCCAGGCATGAATATTTGTGCGGGCTAAGTAGTGAAATAGTACTGTTAAAATATAGGACAAGTAATGTTGAACGATGGCAGAGTTTTAGTTCCAAGCAGCAATCATAATATTGTATATGGTGTAAGATTGGCGGGACATCTGTAAATAGTTAAGACTAAATTACATATCTCCAAAAACAGTTACATACTCAAAATATTTGTATGAACCTTACCTCTGCAAATGTGTCAAGACAAATGGGATGAAATACTGTACAGATACTGAGCGGCTTTGCGGTCCTGGTCAACATGAATAATATCGTTTTTCTGATTTTCATGTTTGCATTATGCTCCCAGCCGCTGGAATATATTGCCTCTCGCATTTTTCCACTCTACAGTATACAAACAATTATTCACATCTACCCTTACGTTAGTTTATTTAGTATATTTATTAACCTATAATTAAATTAAAATATAAAACGCAGGTCAAAGGCATTATATTACATTTCATCAATTATATGGCATTACGTCATATAACTCATGAGATTTAATAAAAAATATTTCTTCTTAAAAACTAACCAGTATAATAAAAATTAAATTGAAATACTACAAACTGTGTTCTGAATTCTACGGCAGACCTCACATACACAAAATTCCAAATACCTAATATTTGAAGAAACTACATGAAAAAAAAAATACACGTCGAATTGATAACCTCCTTTTTGAATTTTTGAAGGTCGGCTAAAAAATAGCCCGAACCAATTTGTAATTAAAATTTTTGTATTCCAAATTTAAATATGTAGTTAGGTCTGGAGCAGCAAAGTTTCCGAATTTGAACCGACACTAGTAAATAATAAACAAAAATTTAAAAGGCTAAAATCCTTT
The DNA here is from genome assembly GCA_912999735.1 of Aporia crataegi. Classification (NCBI taxonomy): domain Eukaryota; kingdom Metazoa; phylum Arthropoda; class Insecta; order Lepidoptera; family Pieridae; genus Aporia; species Aporia crataegi. Next base: position 5,345,049 of record OU538742.1, read on the forward strand.
CAAATTTACAGTAGTCATATTATTTTAATAAAACAATGAGAGTATTGTGAATCGTTCTTAAAACGAGACAAAAGATAATTTTAATTTTATAATGATGAATACATATTATTATAATCACCTTTTCCATAAGCATATCGCTGTAGTAACAAGGAATGTAAAAATGCAGGATTGCGCCAACGAAGAAGAAAATGAATTCCACATTAAACTCACGTTTTGCTAGGGACTAAAAAACATAGATATATACATTTAAAAATATGTTTGGGATTTTATCTAATAAAACATTATGAAACCTTACCTGACCAATTTGAAAAGCAGCACACGGTATTATAAATATATTGGTTTTTAAATTAAATTCGTATTGCATGGAGATTACATTACTTTGGAAATTTTCCGCAAAACTGAAAATAATGTGAGTAATGAAAACGCTGTCTGCATTTCCATTATTTCATTTTCAATTTCCTTAAATATAATAAAAAACAATTTAAAATAAAAACTAGGCTTTAGATTTTTATTTTAGATTAAACATATTTGATAGTGAAGTTACGTCAGATGTATTTTCACATTTTATGATAATTAATATTACGTAATGATCTTACCTGTATAACGATTGCAGTTTCACGTTTATGTACCTTAGATTCTTTTGTATTTCTGCGTCATCATGGAGAGAAAATACACCCATAATTCGTCGACTGAGTAAATCTAGCTGACCACACATGTGTAAAAGGAATATAGGAACAAGGGGATCAAAAACAATATATACTGAAGCAGCTAAACAGTTCAAAGGTATGAGCAAACACGACAGTGGGATATAAACTTTTAGTTCGTATTTATGGGTGTCAATTGGATCAGGATAATGCATATCGTAAGAAAGTACTAGTCTAAAGTCTCCATTGTAATAGTAATACGCCATTAAAAATATAGCTTTAAGAGGAAACAGGAAACTCGCGCCCGTAGCAATAACCAGCCAGATTTTGCATATATTCTTGCCCCTTTGAACGTATTCCAGTATGATAGTTTTATCGTTGATGTTAAATTGCTTTGCTTCCTCATAATCATTTTGTACAATTTCAAATAAATGGACGAGAAAACTCCGCCAATATATTAATATACAATACTTCATTAGGGTAGACATAAATATTATTACCATCATCATATTCCGTGCTCCTTCAATTATCTCGTTGGCGGGAAAATCGTAAAATATCACAGAGGAAATAAGACAATATAAAATGTACAAGTTTGTTATACAAATATATGATACTTGAATTTTCCAAAATAAATTACGTTGTTGATACGGACATGTTTTATTTATTTTCATTACCTTTTTTAAGATTTTGAATTCTTTGTCGAAAATCAAATTAAAGTCGGCCATTTTTTAAATATCTATCGGTACGTAAAGACGGTTTATCCACACAATATAAAATGATCGATATAAAGTCATTCTTATATATAGACTCCAATGTGCCTGAGAATTTGTATCTGACTTTGACATCGCTATACTTATAAAAATTAAAAACTTATGGCATTTATTTTGATTTATTTCTCAAAGTATAATGTTACGTACAATATGTTGTTATTTAAATAATATGAAAATATAATATTGACGGTGCAATGTACACGAAGAGCCTTTTTATATTTTTTAAATATAAATCCATTTAATAGAGCACTAAAAAGTAATAAATAAAACTGAAATAATATTTCTAGAAAGATATTTTTCTGTTACAGTTTGGTAATTATTAATTTACATTATAATTATTTACTCCCAATTATTTTCTTTGCAGAGTTATTATTTCTGGTTTATTTTTAACTTTTTAGTTGAATTGAGAACCTCCTTTTTCGAAGATTGAAATTCAAACGTATGAAAAGATTTGCCGAAGAAACGACAAAATGTGTTCTGTCACTTTTAACAAGATGTGTAGTAAAATGTCCATCCGTGTCCTAAAAAGTGGTTGCAGATTTTAATGTTGTATTATGCTTCCTTATTCATGTTATTAAAACATAATTTCCAAAATATATAACTCCCAAGTACAGTGTGTAAACGGCTTTAGCCGGGTAGATATACGTGGTTTGCGAACAATTCCATAAAGGGTACACATCAACACTGCTGCTTCTGACACCTGACAAGTGACAGCTACTCGGTAAGCGAAATTATGGCGTAATTGAATATCTTCCACTCACCAATCATCTATCCATTATCTCTACATTAAGTAGCATTATAGAAATCAGCCATTTGCTAGTAATAACATAATACTTTCACGTAGCATTTTTTGATTCAATTTTGTAAAATGCGTTGCATTGTGTGAACTTTGATTCAAGATTAAAAAAGAGCAGTAAAATGAAGCGACAATTTTTATTATCAATATCAGTACTAGTTACAACTTACAATCATTATAAAAAATTCTTCCGTCTGTATTTTTACGCTGATCTCGAAATTTACTGAACGGATTTTTCTGTGGTTTTCCTTTATGTATAGAGTAGATAATGGTATGTAGGTTCCTCTTTCATAGCTTAAGGAAAAAGTCCGTAAAGATAGCTCTTTTAAAAATAGCTCATTATACCTTTATACCATTATAGGTAACTGCGTTAATTTAAAAAAACATTTCACAGACAATCTGAATAATTTCATGAACATTATTTTTTAACACCATACAACCTTATGAATATCTCAAGAATTATTGAAAAATTAAAAATAACGTGCGAATAAATAAATTCAATGATTCTTCGCGGATATTGCACTGCAATTATATACACTCATAATAATCTATTATTTTTGTATTATTGCTGTTTTGTTTTATACAACTAATTGTTAATAAATATATAATAATTCCAGCAGTGTTGGAGCGGACTTCTATTGAGTTAATTTTATTGGTAGAGATGATTAGATTTGTGGACATTTTGAATTTAACTTAAAATTCAAAAGTTAGGCCGAGCGCTAAGCAAATAATTAAGTTTTATTTAGTCGCTTTGAATTCCTAAGCAGCTATTAAAAAAATAAATGCTTCAAGTCGTTCAAGTCCAGTGTGGGTAATTTGTGCAACTTGCAACCAATAAATATATTATTATGTTTAGGGTTATATTATATAAACTTGTGAACCTAGAATAAGAATATTAGTGCAAAAAAATATTTAATTTTTGAAAAAAATATATAATTTTATATATTTTATATTTATTTTGGTAACATTTCTTCTTAATGCGATGTTATATAATCCTATGGAACACTCGTGTCTCTAGTTTTTATAAAATAAAACATTCAAATTATAATTAAGTTTTTTTTTAAAATTATCCTTAGGGATACTTCTCTAAGGATAAATTAAAACATCCATTATTTTATGTGCAATGTACACCTAATATCAGAACAATTTTACACTGAAGTTGAAAATAGAATACTTGCATAATTACATGTCTAAATTATCCCACAGGAACACATTAACGTTATATAAGATACCCTTTATATTAATCCAGAGCAGAAAATCAAACATCTGATGAATGCAAAATTTCATACAAATCCGTTCAGCTGTTTAAGCGTGATTGAGTCACAAACATCCAAACATCCTCACCAACTTTCGCATTTATACCTAATATTAGTGGGATTATAAAAGAACGTACAATAATGTTTCTCCTTGCAAAGCTTGATTACAGAAGATGGTTTATAATACTTCTGGATTATTATAATGTTTTGATTGTATTTAAAGTAGAAAATATTTTCTAACCCCGACGAGTTACGTCCGGGTGTCATGGTCTATGTGTTTGTGTGTAGAATCGTAGCTCCTAACCGACCGATTTGGAAAAGGTTTTTTGTGAAAAAGTTGACGTGATCGAGATCAATGAATTGTAGATTATCAATTTATAAAGATCTTTTTATATTTTTTAACTTAGGTAGCATTGTTACTGAGTTAAAAAAATCGTTCGTTTAGGAGCAACGAAACACCCACAGGTGTGAGTCTGTATAAAAACTGTGTGTGGGTGGGTCTGTGTGGGTTGAAGGTTAAGAATGTTTTTGCTGTTGATATTTTATAAATTTTCATATGTAAATAAATAAAGACTCACTATTTAAAATACCTTGCATTAATTTTGGATTATACGAGGCTACAAAACCACAATACGGTCTGTCTTTTACTATTTAGTGCGAACCCTAATACGTACAAATAACAATGTTCGTAAATAAAATATAACTCATATTGTATTCCTTGTTATTATAAATTAACTTAATACACCAAAAACGTAAGTATAAATATTGTTCAACATACAACAAATGATAAGAATCGTCATGAACACCCATAAAGAAATACGTTTCGATAAAATGTTTAAATTCATGGTGAATTGTATGTGGATAATCAAAACTCATCCCAATATTCCTCGCAACTTTAAATGGTTTTGTCAATTCAGTATCGGGTATGGGTTGTTCATGTTAACCTACCTTTTAATTATTTATTGTATAATATTTCACGATCTAAAGAAGGGGGATGCTGTACGGGTTTGTGCTAATGGAGTACTTGTAGTCGTTTTTAATGTTGTCACGTTACATCATGTAGTATTGGGGAGGCATCGCATGGGATTCGAAGAATTGATCAATAAAGCACAAATAGATTATGATCAAGCTAAACACTTACCGATTGAAGAATATAACATTGTTTTAGCCTATGCCAAAAATGGTAGAACTATAGATTATCTTTGGTTAACAATTGCTATATGTACTACAATAATTTATCAATTAAAGGCAATTGTAACGATGGTTTACTATTTAGTAGTCACAGGAGAGTTTCAATTGGTTCATCTTGTTGATATTACCTATCCAGAAAATTTAGAATTAAAGAAGAATGAATTAGGAGTGTATCTATTTTTGTATACTCTTTTTACTTATTACAACCTTTATGCTGTTATAATGTATATCGCCATGTCAGCGCTGGGACCTATATTAATTTTACATGGATGCGGGCAACTCGAGTTGGTGAAAAGGCGAATTGCAAATACATATTCTAAAAGCAACAAAGGTTTTGAGGTCCAAAATATCAAATTGGCTGCAAAACTTCTATCAGAGACATATAAGTATGAGCTTATTTAGTAGTGATAATCTTAAGTCGATGACTTTACCAATATTAATTAATTTAAGCATCTTTTTAGTTTTCTGAGAAAAACAAACGATAGTTTACTAATGTATCACGAAATAATTTTCAAAGCAGTGATCGCTATATTGCCGATAATGTTTTATCAATTTTTAGAGGTAAGTTGTGTATAATTTTATACTAAAATTAAATCAGACTTAAATAATGTTTTAAATTTTCATTTAGACCGCTAAAAAAGGACACTTCAGTGTTGAATTGCTATCACTTATTTTCGGTGCCACAATATTGTGTAACGTTCCTTGTTACTACAGCGATCTGCTTTTGCAAAAGGTAAAATTTATTTTCTTGTGTACAAAAGTTGAATGATATTTACTTTTTAATCTTTTCTTGTTTGCCTCCGGAAATTTAATCTCTTATAGTCATAAATATAAAGAAGAAGACAAAATTTCACTGAGGAATCTCCTTAGGTTTAACGAACTGGGCTTGTGAAAGTATCCATTACATTTCCTTATTTGTTCAATTTACGATGAGACCTCGTAAGATTTGAATCTTGTGTGGCTATTATTTTCAGAGCGATGAAATCAAATTGGCTCTATATTCTTGTGGATGGGAGAATCATGCGGAGAAGGAGTCACACACTCTGATCCTATTATTGATGATCAGAGTAAGCCGGCCAGTAGCCATGCACACTATGTTCCGAAACATCTGTATCAATGGATTAACTGACGTACGTACAGGAAAGAGAAAAAATTGTCTAATAAGCTAAGCCAAATATTGATGATATTCATTATCCTTATTGACAGATTATATTAATTATATTTTATATATAAATTATCTAAATTTAATTAAAGATTAACAAAGTGAGAGCGTTTTGTGCATTTATCTTTTATATAAATATTCAAAATTTTCTTTTTATGTGTGTTATTTGAGTAAATAATAGTTTTTTTTCAGATTTACCGACATGCTTATACATTATTTAATCTTCTAAATGCTGTCTGGCATTAAGTATTAAAATCTTTTAGAAGAGACATAACATAGCACCTAGCATTACCTAATACTAAATAAATATGAAAACCATATTACGAAACCTAATTTTTTAGTACTAGATATCAATATAATTAAAGTTTATCAGAGTCATGTTACCTCCTTGCTCTACATAGGTTACAATTACCTATTAATAAATTAAAGTCGTTAAAAACCATCAGGCGTTTTGTTTTTCGTTGTCAACTCGATGTTTAAAGTAAGACGCCGCGCCTAGCACTTTGCAATTTTACGCTGACGGCTGACTCATGTCTGACATAACATTAGGCGTAGACAGCTTGACCTATTTGGTTTAGATTTGTGAAAATAAACTTCGTACGTACGCGAAAAAAATATTTCACTTTAAATGTGTGCTTTCTTATTCGCCATAAGAAAACATTTATAAGATCCAAACTTTCATTGTTTCTTTTGTCCTATTTTAAAGATCGTTAAGTCTTGTATTTGTTTGTGTTTTTACTTTGCATTAAGTATAGTGAAATTTACAAGAAATAAATAGCTACTAAATAAGATTGAAATAAAACAACCATTTGATAAAACACCCATTTATAGAAAAAATAATATAATTTATTCTTTTAGGGTCCATAAAAAGATATAGAAAAGATAAATCTCTTTATTTCAAGTTTTAAATTCAGATTAATAATACTTCCGTCAATGATTTATTGACGGAAGTATATTAAGCGGTTTAAAAGCGTATTTTAAATCACATTAACTTCGACTGGGTGTAAATTTTTAATTAAAAGTCCAATCGGCTGTAATAATTAACAGCAGCAGTTATTTGAAGTAACTAGCAATTATTGAAATAATTAATAAATGGCAAAATGCATTATTATATCTCATTTGACAGTTTTATTTAGGTATCATAATAAAAATATTTTTTTATTTTATTTAGAGCAATGTTATTTCAGTTTGGTTCCTGATTTCTTACCATCTAGGTAAAAACACAGGAAAATAAAAAATCTCTATACGCTTTTTACTTTTTAAATATCGAGATGAATTGACCCAGAGATATTTTATAGTGTAAATTATAATAAAGGAACAAGTTTTCTATTATATTCTTGAAATTGGAATAGAATGTTTAACAGTAACAGTACGTAACAGGCAGTTGTATCTCGCTAGAATTTTGGGGTTTGATTATCTTTGATTAAATTCAAACGTTGTCTATTACTTCAGCCTTGGATTACAAACAAAGCTTTAATAGACTTTTATCACGAACCAATAACTAGTAATAATAACGCTTCGACACTCATCTTCGTTATGGTGTAGGGAACATTTTTTTTACACTAAAATTCGTTTTCGAACAAAATATTACATTCTCTACACGATAAGGAATACTAGTGCCAGTTAAATTAACTTTTTTGTTTATAAGTAGTATTAACTATTAGTAGATGTGAAATTTGGAACAATGTAGAAGAAGGCAGTTTCCTCCTTTTAATTTAAATGCACTTAATTTGTCACTAATATCATTCATTTGTCATATTATGTCGCTAAAGTAGCGAATATAATACATTTTAAATATTCTTTAAACATCAAATTTAAATTTCTATTTTTAACTTATATCTATAATGATTTGATGCCCACGACATCATATTAAATTGTTCCAGCCGTTATTGAGTTTTGCATTTAGCAACACAGTCAGCGATTCACTTTTATTTATGAGGTAAACTTTTAATTCAAACTTCATGATATGTTAAGTATTTATATATTTATAAAAACAATGAAGGCAAATGTTTCAAAAATGAAAGCTGCTGTACTGCACGCCGGCAACAAGCGGTGGTGAACTTTTTAATTAGTTCAGCAACTTTCAAAGATATTTTAAAGCCTCCAATTGGTTCCTACTCAGACCACTTGAATTTAAAATTATATGCAGACAATGGTATATGTATGGTATGGCATGCTATAGGTAAATAAGATGTTTATCTATTACGACTTCGTCTGACATGGGACAAAATTTTAGGCAAATTGTTTTTTACAGACAGACACACACACAGACAATATCTGTCTGTGTGTGTCTATCTGTATAGATACATTCAATCAATTGTATAAAAATAAATAAATATAATCGAAAAATAAGAATCAAGAGAATATTTTGGATAGCATTTAAAAGGTGTGACATGTACCAGCGTATTTCGGTTAAAAAAATGTTTAGAATTGTAGAAAGTGTTCAGTTAGCAGCTGTTGTTGCCCGGCTAGTTGAATTTAAATTCTGTTTGCCACGCGCATAGTATAAAATATAGGAAATGTATAAAGAAAAATGTAATTTTTAAATGGTTCCTAGGCATTGTAACTCAGAATAGCTTATTTATTTAAGTTCATATTTTCGATCAACGTTATTTTTGGTCTCAGGTCTAGAAAATAATACTATTATTGAAAAAAAAAGTACTTACATACTATTATTAAAAAAAAAACATGTGTCTTTAAGGTACTGTTACTAAATGCTGACTAAATAAGCATACGTAAGTATATGCGTAAGCACTTATGTCTTGTATATTATTTTAAATAAAAACACATTGTAATCTAATATTTAAAGAAATTCTGATTAGTACAATTCTTATTTTATAAATATAAAATCTATGCAAAACGCTAGAAACCTTACCATTAATGAAATTGTCAACAAAAATAACTTCTTGAACATTTTAATAACTTTTAAATACTTGTCAGAGAATTACACAAAACTGGCTCCTATAACATTAAAATTTAATTAAAGTTTGTCGAAATGTGTATTTTGTATCATTTGAATTTTCAAAAGGTACGTCAAATGCAGATTGAACGCTAACCGCCGTTGAATAACAAATGATTAGCCATTCTGTTTCCATGTTAAGTTGAACGAAATAAACGTGTGAATTTAAATTTGCACTGTATGAATTAAATCGTTTGTTGTTACACGTTGAATTATTTGCGAATTTACGTTTATTTCTATTTAGGCTACATTACGACGTAATGATTAATGAAACTATTTTATACTACAAAGAAAAATATACCTATATTTGTTCGTAACGAAAATACGTAGATATATGCTATTAAATTTATTCTCAGGAGGATGAATGTTGCGGATAAAAGATAATGTTTTTACATGTGTTGTTATTATTTAACTTGAAATGTTTCAGTAACCCTGTCGTTTCAGACAACCGACATCTTGAGAGCTCTGTCCTTGGTTTCTGGCTAAAATATACTGGTTAATATTTAATGAGTCATAGAAGCATTGCTATATAAGTTATGTCAAAGTAAGAAATAATTTAGAACAATAATACTTAATAGAATGTGTATTCTAATTTCCAATATTTAATATTCTTTAATTAAATTAAAAAGATTTTATTGAAGTTCATTGTTATTAAAAAAATTATATGTAAATTATAAAACAAGTTAGCAACAAAAGACGAAAATATGAAAGTCTCATATATTATTATATTTTCGTTTCTTTTGGTGTAGAGACTTTGGGTACAGCGGCGGCCTTACCCATTGCGAGGCTATGGGTGGCAATTCTTTGCGAGGCCCTTTGTCCTTCGGAAAAGTTTATTATGTGATGTATGTAAAAATCCATATTTTTAAAAATTTGCTTGGGTTGTTGTGCGAGGCCCCTGTAAGAGCGAAGCTCCAGCAAGAGCGAGGCCCCTGCAAGAGCGAGGCCCCTGCAAGACCGAGGCCGCCTGCAAGAGCGTGGCCCCAGGCGATTGCCCTGTTCACCACACCCTAAGTCCGCCGCTGCATGGGGGGCAGAAGCGCGTCGATTATTTAAAGAGGTATCAACGTGTTTAGTTGAGACCACAGAAAACCCGAAAGCTGGCTCATATTTCGGCCAACGCGTTAGTATAGGGTATTTTGGGTACGCACCCCAACGGCTTTGATGAGTCTTTTGTATTTTAGTAAATATATTTAACCAAAATTTTAGTATTATTTAACATGTTTAACAAGTTTTAACATAAACGTACTTTCAAACTAATTGTGCGGTCTTATTCTCTCTGCCTGCAAAATGATTCCAGATGTTCTTCATTTCTTATGCAAATTGTTATTTTACAGCAAAAACTTTATACTTACTTAAAGTTTTGTTATTATTTCCTTTTACAAACATACACTTTAACGGCAATTAATAAGAAGTGGCAAAGTTATTTTTAGATAACATTGTTTAAATAAATCTTAGTCTTTTTATATTGATTATTATCTTTTATATATAAATTGGAGATCAGACTGAACATTATCTTCAATGGAGAAGTTTACCTTTGTAAAATGGTTAATTATAAAAATTAAGATAAAATAAAAGAAAATCCATGAAAGAATCTATAAAATATCTCTAAAAATGAAAAAGTTATGGGACTTTGAAATTGCGCTTGCAAGAATAATTTGTTGCATGCGGATGGGTCAAAAGACGTCACAGTCGAATCAGAAATACGTAAACTTCAATAATCTTCTTTAACTCATTTATTGATGGATTTAAAAAGTTTTTTCAGTGATTGATTAGTTATGAACTTTATATAAATTCCATTATGTTGAGTATAATATTAACAACTTCAATCAACTTCTCCATTAATCCGATATCAAAACCAAAAACAAATCTTTGCCCTTAAAATAATAGTCTAAAATCTAGCATGCTTTTAACATATCTTTGCAGCTGCTGATTTTTGATTTACAAATAATGAAATCACTTTTATTTCACCTTGGGAGGCTGTTCTAATTGCGTGAAATAATTACCAATTAAACAGGCGCAAACAAACGATAATATTATTAACTCTTAGCTCCTTGCTTCATAAGGTGTTGTGTTACTTAAAATTTTCTTGTATTCATATCTCAAGAATAAACACAAGCAAATTTTAACTATTATGTTTTTCCTTCTTGCAAAATGACATAAAAAGTAAAATGTAAACAATCATCTTTTAAAATGTATGTAGTTTATTAGAAATAGTGCCATAAAATTCAACACAAACAATAAATTGCAAAACGTTTTTTTCGCATTTTTATCTTGATAAAAAACTAGGTACATATATCTATGATTTAAAAACTACGATAGTACGATGAGTAGATAAGCACCATCAAAGTTATGCAAGAATAATGAACTCTAATTATTTAACGAAGATTTAATTAGCATATAACCCATTCCTGCATACGCAGATAACAGCTCTAATTAAATATTTAATTAAAATTTGGATCAGCTTTATAAGGGGTGTTTGTGTCTGTCACACCCGATAATAATTATTTTTAATGTGTAAAGTTAGACAGTTATATCAGTAATGAGGATATGCGAATTTGGTCTGTATTTACTCAAAATAATGTTTATTAAGATATACAAATGTTATAAATATTATTTAGAGAATAAAATCTTAAATATAAAATTCTCGTGTTACAATGTTAGTTACCTTACTCCTCCGAAACGGCTTTACTGATTTTTAGCAAATTTTAAATGCATATTCAGTAGGTCTGAGAATCGGCTACTATTTATTTTTCATACCCCTAAGTGATAAAGGTAGCCCACCCCAAAAAATAATATGGCAAAACAACGTTTGCCGGGTCAGCTAGTGATTAAAAAAATCCAGTGTTAAATTTAGAATGAGAAATATGGTAAAATTATAGTTGTTACAAGTATTGTTATTTAGGGCGCAAGCCGGTAGGATTTTTTAGTAAACAATTTTTATTGATTGCTGTAACGTGACCGATCGTAAAGGTTGATGTAATGAATCCTATGAAGCCGAGATAAATTTGTCGCTTCGACGCCCATCCTTTGATCACGGTGTGCGCTAAAAAGGAAAATTTGTTTTTAGGCAACAACATAAATATAAAACAAGTATAGATATGTTATATTTTAAAGTTATCGTTTGTTTAAAGAGACACAAATCAATCTAGTTGAAGCATAATGTGTGAGCCAGGTAACTAATTATTTCTTGGGTCAACCTTCAGTAAGTAGTTCCACTAAATTAACAATTGCGGGTGACACAATGACACAATACACATTTAGTTTTAAGGCCCAAATTATAGATCACACCAATCACAACCAAATATATAATATGGTGTAAGCTAGCAATGTTTAGAGATGAACGGGGCAGATAAATTTCTATTTTTAAATATATTTTTGTATTTATAAGTACGTTTTAGTTGGAATATGTTTAAAAACCATGTTATTATCTGGCAATAACTTTAGTAATGTCACTTCATAACTGAAGAGCTTTGTACAGCACAATACTACAGTTTTATTACTTGTATTGCCAAAGGAATACTTCGTGTAAATAATATCTGGTATTCTGTTGGTGTGCCACTTACTCTATACCGAGTTAGTATTGCCTTCATAAATCTTTTGAGCCGCAGATCCGCCTAATCTAACGCTTCAGAACAAAATATATACGACCTTTTTAAAAGCTTGTCGTATTTACAAAGATGAAAGATTTGTTGATATTAATATCAAGTCCAGGTCTCAGTAAACAAACATTACTTATTATAATGTAACTAAAGTTATTGTCACAACTATTTACAACAATTTAATAATAAGTCGTTCTTTATACAGCAATTCTAGAAAACTTATATGGAACATAACATACTAATAATTATTGCAGAATCATCAAGCCTGAATATATTCAATCAGTCATATCTATGATATTCATATCACGCATTGTCCAAGTATTAACATTTTAGTCTCGATCACAATTAAAAACTTCTCGCAAGACTGTTAATTGGGTGCGCGTGATGACGGAGCCATCATCTAATGAAAATGTAAAGCCGAAACTTGGCAACTGAACTGTTGCTTATTTAGGTTAACACGACACCGCGTAATGCATAATAAAGTTGTTAGAGCCGAGGCTGCTATGCTGGCGTTAGGCCAAAATGCGTACCGATAACGGTTCCACGATAAATTTTTCTTCAACAAAATGAGCGTCTCCAACGTCCGACTTTGTTCGTGTGAACTTCTATCCATTTATAAAGTTCATCGCTTAGTAATTTCTTAGAAAGTTATCACAAACAATAAAATAAATCACATTTTAAATATACATTCAATTACTTAGAATTTTTTATAGAAGTAAGGGAAAAATAATTTAGCTGATTATTATTCACTTATGAAACATTTCTAACTAACATTTCAAAAAGTACGGGGAGTTCTATTTCACATGTTTTTTGTATATACAATAAAATACTTCACGTCATTTTGAGTACATAAATAGTTATATAATCCTTATCTGTTTATTCCTAACAGTAATTTTATTAAAGTTCGCTATGACTTTTTTTAACCGCCTCTGTGGCTAAGTGGTTTACGCGTATGCGTGATGCGCCGGAGGCTCTGGGTTCGAATCCCAGGGGGACAAATTAATGTTTCGATTGGGTTTGCACAGAAGGCTGATGACTTGCCTGTAAAGAAAATAATCAGTACAGATACAGAAATGTGTCTGCCCCGACAGACTGTCTGACTTAGATCAAAAAGCTTTTTATATAAAGTTCATACAGGTAACTTTACGGATATCAGAATACAGTCGATATTAAAACTTTTTCATATTAATAAGGTCCTATTTCATGTTTTATTACGTTATGTATTCCTTTGAACATTATGTTGTGTACGATTGACCTTTCCTTATTGATATTTGATATTTCCTAACCTGACAAAGATTGACAAAGATTTTCTTTACTTTATCTTTATAATGCCTCTTTTTATTTTATTTATTCGAGATAGTTTTGTAAGTCAAGTACACATAAAAATTGTATAAATAAAAAAAATACTATCTACTTACGTAATGTTTAAATAACTGCTTTCCTGGGTGAGCGGTTTACGTTGACATTATATGCGTTCTGTCTTAGGTCCTGTTCGAAATCCCAAAGAACTAATCGCCTTCTTGCCTGTAAATAAAAGTATCAGGCGGTTAATCCAAGGAAAACATAAGCGAAAACTCACACTAACTTTGCAACACCTATTGTCATGTCCATACAAAACTGTCTCCGCAGCGTGATCTGTTGGCCTTGGATCAACCCCTAGTGAAACAAACGCAATAAAAAAGTTTCATATGCCCACTAGGGGTTGTGAGATTTCACTTTCACAATATCTTTTCATTATCAATTAATATTATCATTGTAAGACTAACAAGAGACGATGCACATAATAATAATTTAATAAGTACTGAAGCGTCGGTTACTGCGTGCGCGTCATGTCAAAATGATGGATGGTAATTCTAAATTGAAATTACAACTGATAAACACCCGTATTTTCTAATTTAAATTTGTTACAGTTTCATACAGAAAACGATTGTTTACCACCAACGATGATGAAGTAGATTTTTAGACCAATTGTTTCAAATGAATAAATAAATCTAAATTCGTTCAAAAGCAGGATCTCAAGGTGCCGCTGTTTGAACGAATTTCTGTATTGTAAGTTATTCACTTAAACAACTCTATTATTATTGCTAGATTTTATTATTGCGTGCTTTACATACGAAATAATAATGTTTCGCCCGTGACCTTATGGTCACGGAATGAAATCGGAAAATTATTTATCTATGTTATTAAATAAATTACGACCAGTCTATAATGCATTAGCTACTTAATAATTAACACTAAGCGCCACTCCATTTGTTTGTGAAGTCCACTAAATCTCGTGTACAAACTTGAAATGCAATAATAGCACAAATACAAGGGTGTAAACTAAGTGCTTATAGGGAAGATTATAGATAAGGAACAATAGGCCATAGGTATGCTCGTCACGTCCCCTATTCGTGGTTCGAGCAGGTAAAAACTAATCCTGTGAGTCTTTAGAAAACTTGCGGTAAGCGACGCAAAATATCCAAAATTCGAACAATAGCAAAGCTGTTTATGAAATTTGATTTTGATAAGAATTAGTGTACAAGTGTGTTTTTTCCAAAGGCCATATTTACCCTCAATACGCGTAATCAAAATTCGTTCAAGTTACTGTCGCACTTATATTATGACTTAAAACAAATTAGCAACAAATGCGGGTAAAAAGTTATTAAATAGACAAATTAAGCGACTCCTTGAAAAACCTCAAGGAAAAAATTTACATATTCGTCGTCACTGAGCCTGTTTTAAAGGTGACTAACTTATGCTCGTGCAGGTATATAATTTTTCATTTATTTTCATATTGTATAATATATATTAAAATTGTACTCTGACTCAATAAAGTATCAATTATATTATAATCTAATTTTGAAAGCGTATATTGTTTCGATTTAATGTTAACCAAACCATCCGAAACTCAAAAGTAAAAAATATCTATTTAATCTAAATTATTTACGATTAATTTTAATTAACTGTGAATAATATACTAACTAATGAATAATAATTTACTTACATGGTAAAGTAAAGAGGGACTTTAATCTGATGAAGTAGACTTTCAATCAATAATTATAGGTACCAATATAATTCCAAAACCTAACTTTGCAATGTAATGTAAGTAATTTAAAGAATTGTTTGCTTTTTACCTTGATTTTGCGTAACCAATTTAAGTAAATATTTACTAAATGAATAAAAAAAACTGTGTTCGGTGTTCAAAGCGTTCTTTGCAAAAATAAGTCAAGTCGCGACACAATATGAGCCTACACCATATGAGAATAACTTTAGAGTTTAGAGTCGTTATTTTTTAAACGCCCCATGATCATGATGACCAGTGTGACCACATTGTGCGTGAGCGGGAAGGCGGTATATGCGTCAACGCGTCGCCGCCTGCCTTCGCGGCATCCATCCGGCATTTACTCTCGCGTGCCCCCTAATAACGCGCGTCCTCGGCACGATTGCAGATGAATCCGCGTGTGTTCAGTGAAACTGTGTATTAGGATCCTACAAAAATGGGTGGACGATATGTGTTATTGTTGGTGATGTTATTAGGTACCGTCCTAGCTGATAGAAAACCGACAGTGGCAGAAAAACTCAGAGAAGATGCAGATCTCTCACAGGTATTTAAAGTTTCTTGCAACTTTCAATTTAAGCGAAACATTTGTCTGTGGTAAGATTCGAGTTCATTAAACTTAATATTGTGCTTTTTAAGTTTTAACAGAACTTGCAAAATGCTTTTTTTAAAGTTACATATAAAGATTAGGCACTTATACCCAAATATAAGAAGGTTCTATAAAATTAATTAGAGTAATTATAATTACTTTTCTGAGCGACGCAGAAACCTAGACCTGTTTTAAAAATTCTCGTCTAACAATATATAAGTAACGATCTTTACTTGTATAAAATTCGTTTTAAAAAGCGAATTTCGGCGCAATAAAGAAAATACTCAATTTATTTTACTATTTTATTAGTTTTTGTTTAGATAACGTAGCATACATATACATAATATATAATAGTAGTATAAGGTATTTATTGTTAATTAAATTTAAACTATGCAATGAAAAATCCTTCGTTCGTGATAATATTCAATGTAATCCTCTGCAGTATATTTGCGCTAAAAAGCTGCCCTTGCGGCCCTAATGAGATTAAGTTAATACTTATCTTGTTAGGAGCATGTCATGCGCCGACAGTGGACGGTTGGAGTGACTCACCTAGGCCAGGGTATGCTAATACGGGCATTCCTTCGCAATTTCATTGTCCTTTTGTTTGCCACTGTCATCCTTCACATTGTAAAATGCCGTATAAATGGCTTCTTATCATATATGAAGTAATTAGTAATTCTAATTTGAAAAGTAAATTGTTGCCGTATATCTTCTAATTAATGATTTTTATTAATTTTGAAAAAGGGTTTCACTTCACCTACATCGATATTTTTCACTTTTTTATTGGTGATTATTTATATACTTTAAGAACAATAATCGTTTCATATCATAGCCACAGTACCGTATTATAGTACTCGTAAAATAAGTACCAAGATAAAAGCTAGAAGCTTTTTAATTTTCTTGTGTTCTAAGCAATAATAATATTTTCACAGTAAAGCCAAGACTGTCGAACCCTTTTTTACGTGGGCCACGACAATTCGTTTCCTATTTGGCACATCATGTGGGACATCTATCTTAATTTAGAACCCATGTCGAACGCGTTATACTGAATATTGATGTGAAATAGTTTCAGAAGGTTTATGAAACCTTCTATTGTTTTCAGTCAATACATTTTGTAATAAATTTTTGTTGATAATTTTTAATCTGTTATTTATTACTTGTATAATGTATTGCGTTCAATCCTCAAGTCATTCTTATTCTCTTTTAAAATTTAACTAAAACCAAAAGAACAAACACTAGCTGAAAATTACTAGATTTCTATTATTCAATTGAGCTTAATAATAATGGGTCAAAGATGCTTAAATATATACAGTGAATTGGTTACTTTTTCACGTTTAGCCGATAATAATTTAAATTTGATAATATTTTGTGGTGATAGATGGAACAATGTTAAATAATATAGGCTAAGCTAGATAAACTAATAAATTTTTGATCAAAAATTGAAATGGCAAAATACTTAACAATAGTATGCTCAATGTTTGTAACATTCGGAGCAATCACAAGTTCAAATTTCCTATGAAAAATTATAAGATTCTAAACTTTGTACATAAAGGAAAGTTTAAAGAGCTGAACGTCTCATACCCTATTAGCAGTTGTTTGCGAATTTGTAAGTAACTATAAATATTGTTATAATAAACACACAATAACACAATAAAGAAAATAGGTGCTATTTGTAATTTTTATTATTAAAACATTTGAATTTTGAAAGAAAATAGTAAAGTGACGCTGGCTTAAAAAAGTATTAAATATGTATTTTAAATTCCAAGGGGACAGTAATGTTTTAAGAGGACATAATTATGTCTTGTGTGACCTCATTACAATTAATACGAAAATAATTCAGTTAAATACTTGGAACCTGAAGACTGAAAGACTATGACTTCTACCTCTTGGTAAAAAAACACGTTCTATATTCTTTGTGTTATCCTATAGGACCGAAAGAAGTTGTTCAAAGCATTCAATTAGAACAAATATTAATCTAAAATTTTCACCATTCCAAATCAGTTAAGCGTGAAGCCGTAAAAGCCTTCACCTTTATTTATTAATATATTTCATCATAATTTGTTTCGTGTTATTTTAAGGTTTTTATATTGTTTTCCTACCTATACATTACTTTGTCCATCTCACATCACACAAGTCGATTTTAATTTTCATCGGAATTCAAACACTTTCCAAGTTACAGTAATAGAAAGTAACGCGCAATAAACGTATAATATGAGGTCCACTAGATTATTATATAATGTGTGTAACCTGCTTGGAGAAGATTTCATTACAGTGCACTACTTATATACTAAGTTACCGTTAATTGAGCTGTCTCAAACGGTTGCATCCGCTTATCTTGCGGTCCCTGTATCCAACTGGGATAAAGGGCCTCCATTAACATTGACAGCAGGTTTTATTAAAGTAATTTCGTTTTTTAAATCCATGTAAAAAAATATTAAGTAGTTCACATATCTACCATGATGCACCAGGGTACCTTAATTCAAATTTAGATTAGGTTAGTAGGTATTTTACTCCTCTATAAAATTAAATAGTAATGGGATTGCATCTGTTATTGATTGTTATCGAATTTATATATTCTATATTTTTATATAGAATTATTAATTGCATATAAAAAAATCGGTTGCGTTAAATAAAAATAATCATTTACCCCACGCAAACAGACAAATAGGTACCAGTTTTAAAAATTAGGTACTCTTTCGCGTATTAAGTATTTTATAATCTACTATGTGTAATAAAAAATGAGAGTTTATCAGCTAATATTATGTTGTTACTTATTTGTTGGTTCATAAAATAGAACATTTCTATTTAATCTGTTTCCTTACATTGTTGTAGAAATGAGGGATATAATTTTATTGGTATAAATAATACACAAATAAAACAAATCAAAATTAATTTAAAGATAACTATTTCGATAGTCACTTATTGATATGCTTGATAGCTTAAAACTTAATAAATTCCTTATACGAAGACTTCATCAAAGCTTCTTAAGTTACCGCTTCCTCAAAACTAATTATTATGGACAACGACTTCTTCATCAATAACGGATGCTTTAATTTCATTTTCCTGAATTTTACTTATATTAGCATTTCAATTATTATAGAATGCGGTAGAAATGACGTGGTTTAATTTAAGTGACATCAATTAAGCTTAACATAAAATTAAACAACGGTAAAAATGTCAGATGAAAATTGTATTGTGGATTCGCTTTGGTGTCTTTAATTAAATTGTAATCCACCGTGGCATATTGTGCTAAAACTCTCAAAATTTTAATGACCCGGGCCGAAAAAACAAGACATCGCGTCGAGATCTTTCTCAAGGTAGTTAAGTCACCACATTTTAATTAATAAAATATATATAAAGGAATTCATCACTATCACTGGATCTAAGACATCACTATGTTGCACGGACTTTCATAGCTTCGATTTTCGGGGACAAAAAATTTTCAATACGACAGAGACATATGCCTAATATTTGACTATAAAGAAAGACACAACTGTGTCTGTTCTAAGCCTCCATTAGGATCTTCACTAATTATACTCAAAGAGACTTCGTCAATGACATCGATTGAATCAATGATTTAATAGTACAAATAGTACCCTACTGTTAGTTAAAAAAGGGCCTATAAATACAATCTTTTATCTAAACCACAATTCAACCAAAATTTTTGTCTTGGAGGGATAGAAAATATATAAGTCGTTACAAAGTCGTAACCATTTTAAATTATATGTATTTAGAAAACTCTATGTGAAAATGCTCGTATGAATACAATAAGTCTTATGATTATACAATGCTAATTATTTCTGGGAGGTGTAAAAAATATCCTGTCACTGTTTCCTGGCTTCCTGTAAATGACAATTGGTGTGGAATTTAATATCGGCATCTGGATGCGGGCTCACCATCTCAGCCTATTTATTATTCAGCTCGTGTTGAATCATCGTTTGACAGCGTCGTAAACTAACGTCTTTTAACATTTAAAAACCAATAAACTTTAAATGGCTACTAAATGTTTTAAATGCATTGGCCTGTCGAACGTTATCAAAATATTTAAAAAAATGCTAATATGTTTGGAATGTATAAAAGGAGGTACAGAGGGCTTTTCGCCTAGGTGCATGTAACGAAAATGCTTGAAAACAGGTAGGTTCAGATTTTTTAAAATAACGCTTTAGGCAGCGTCGTGGTAGAAAATATCACCGTAGAAAAATAAGTCTCATTTGTTTACGAGCCTCATAACATTTAAATGAATTTTTGAGACCAGTTCCTTCAGATGTATAAATAATAATAAAACTAATTTTGAAATTATACTAAAAGAATATTCTTTGAACGCATATTTCAAAAGATTCCATTTCAGATATTGCAAGCAAACTTCTCTGAAACAAAGCGCCGTTTCAATGTTTATCATGAAATTGTGTACCTACAGCTTCATCAAAGCAAAAAAAAATCATATCAATAATATTAAAAATTATACTACGATTTGTTATTGCCTCTTCTTTTACATGTTATGAAAGTGACTTATGGCATCATTGATTACAGGAAAAACAACAATTTAACAAGGCAGACCTATTATTCTACCGTGTTATTTATAAATGTTATTTTCTTTATAAGCCTATTTTAGTTATAGTGTTTTATCATTCTCCTTTAAATTAAAAATTTAGGTTCAAAGAACAAATCATTACATAACTAATATGGGCATATTGTGGCGTTCTTAACGCGTATGGTTATCATGAAAATCGTATCGTGAAATAAAATAAATATTTTATAAATAGGACTTATGCATCCGATTGTGATACAGCAACACACATAACAGTAGTTACAGTTGCATAACGCTTCAATAAAGCTAAGTTTCGCTCACCTTAGAAGTGTTTTTCTCTCTCTCTGCCTTTGTTTTATCGAAAAAATATTTTGGCGCATATATAGCAGTGTGCATATTTTTCTTTTCAGGTTGCCAACAGCTATAGCACGAGCCAGTTTATAGCTCAACAGGATTTTACGATCGTTGAAATATATGAGAGATGAGTCAGGAAAAATAGGTGTACGTTGAAATCGTGACACCGTTTGTATATTGATGAATTGAAGCGTGTATCGTGAACGTGACGAAATGCATATATATATTGTCTTTGGTAGCAACAGAGGCTTATCGCGTTACCCACCTTTCCTTTATATGGCTGCCACATGTTAAACCCCCGCAAAGCTCTCTGCCTCATCATTTTCAGTCCGCATTGACCGGATAATTATTTTTAATGACCTAACCCTTTGTATAACTTTTAACGCTCCATTGGATAGAAATATAATAAATCATTAAGAATTATTATAATAAGTAATACTATCTTCACTAAGTCTTCCCTTCAATATTATGTTGTAAAATGCATAATACCTCAAATTTCCTGTAACACATTTAAAAAAATATTTCGTTAACTAATCATAGCGTTACAATATTACAGCTGGGGAGCTCCTTTTAAGTAAAATTTACTTGTGATAAGAGACCCTGCTCTTCCCGAAGTACAAAATGTATAACTAGGTATATAATAAAAATATATTCTTATTTTAATAGCGTACCTGTCTATTGCTAGAATAATTTATAAAGATATGGTATATTTAGGGCGAAAACTGTGAGCTCTCTACTCAATCATCTAGGGTAGCGATACGGGAGCTTTTCGTAAATTTTAAAAGCAAATACGACCACGGAACATTAAATCTGTCATCGTATCAAATTTATCGCTGGTTTCTCTTCCCCCAATGAGAGTAGATGAGGCGTGATTTTTATGAGTCTAATAAGACTCAATTGATTTTATTGAATATCAAATTCCTACAGATTGATTCTACTTTGTAGTTAAGACAACATGTGAACACAGAGAATATCATTCCTTACTTAATAGCATACAATTTAAAAGCTTTTAGTTATATATATTTTAATTTTCAAATTTATTAAAGTAGGCCTTACGTAGGTTTAGTAAAACATTATTCAAAACATCTACGTAAAATATTTGTATGAAAAAAGCTAGATTGCCCCTAACTGTAACGTGAAAAAAAGAAAAACCCAAGTTTGATTTACAGTTTTAAGATCTGTATTCTGTACTTAAAGCTGCTGATCAAACAAGAGATGATGTGATCAGGTGCTTACGTTTATATTACAGGATATTATGTAGATGAAGTGAAACTCGCCACAGGCTTCCCAGCTCCTTTTCTATTCAACGATGTAAATAGCCAGGCCGATTAGAGAATTTGCAATTTAAATGAATTGCTTGCAACTGCCTTTATGCTCTTTAAGTTTATTTAGCCGTACATTTAATGAATAACTCCGTGATATTGGTTTATATTGGCTGATACTTAGTAGTAGCAATGTGTTATTTTAATCGTTAAATTAATTATATTAGTAAAAATTGCGTGGAAAATTAATTACTAAGGTAAAAAATATTTAGTCTGAGTCTAGTTTAAACTAGTTTGTTTGCTATGTAAGGTTATCCGTTCTTATATTTGTTATTTGAAATAAACTCAGATAATAAAGCTCATATATACATACAAAATAAGGAGTATATTCTTTGAAAATAGTTCAGATTAGAAATGTTACTTAGACGTTATACATTTAAATTAACTTTGTAGCAGCAAATAAAATTATTGGTAATAACTGGATTTAATATAAATAACTGTAAATAATTTTGTAACATTTATTGTTAAAAGAATATTATATACAATGATGAGCATAAAGCATCTCCAACTTCTTTTTCTTTATAAAAAAATAGGTAATTTTATCGTTCTTCATACATATTCTTAATCGTAACCTAAAATATTAACTTCACAGGAATCCTTGAATCAAAAACGCCTTTTCTAAGTACTAACCTCAGTAGCAACTTAAAAATTTAGAAAAATATTTTCGTAAGTTAATTTTGCATTGAAAAGTGTAACTGATATATGGTACGTTATTAATAATAGTTTATGATTATATAACAACTGTGGTTAATATGTGACCGACACCTGACTTAACCTCGATAAGATCTAGGTGAAGAATATCACATTTTATAATTCATATCCTATTCATAAGGACACTGTTTAATATCCTACATATATGTTCTTATTATATATAGAAATAACTACTGTCCTTTATATTAATTTTAGGTACAACTTTTTCTACGTCAAATTTTATAAAAATTCGTTGGCCAAGTTAAAGTTATGATTGAGTGTAAACATTTAAATTGTAACACATTTATTGACGACCGTTTGGCGCAATTGGTAGTGCTCCTGCCTTCTGCATCAATAGATTCCGGGTTCGAATCCCGGTAGCACGAATGTTTGTTTCCGAGTCTTGGTTGTCTATAAACTTATATATGTATTTATTGTGGTACCCTCGTTGTTCCTGATTACCATAACACAAGTGCTTTAGCTACTTACTTTGGGATCAGAGCAATGTATGTGAGTTGTCCCAATTATAATTAATTATATGGAACACTAAACGTGATTTCTTGTTATCATTTTTTTAAATAACTATTGACTAGAGAATATCTACTTGAGGCGCAATACGGGCGTAAAGGTTTTGTAACGATATAATGCTGGTTTACCGATTAATCTTTCAAAAAAACAAGACTTCAGGTAATATTTAAAAAATATTAAACGCGTAAAGCGTATATCGTGAATATTCTTATGGAGTTAGAAACTTTGTCCATTAGAAACTAATACATATACATGGCGGTGAGGTCACGATCAAAATTAATGCGCTTCCAAGTGAATAAACTCACTTTGAAGGGATTAAGCTAAACTATATTTATAGAGAATCGAGATATTCCACTTTAGATAAATACTTACACATTGTATAGACAATTGACAATAGGTCAATAACATTAAATTAATGTCTATATCAAATTACGATAATATGAAGTAGGTTTATTGTATAAAACTTCTTCGAACTTCGTCATAGAATTGCCTAGCTAGGATGGCATGTTAGCGATCTAATAAAATTTATATTCTTGGTTTAATTCATATTATAGAAGAAAAATCACATTATTCAAAGCTTCTTCCATGTGCTACATGTTTTCATAATAACCTATAGAATATAGCATTTATTATACCTATTTGGTTGGAATATCCATATATGCGATCAAAACTTATGTTTTCCCTCAAGATAGAGATAGGAAAATAACAAAAATAGAATTACTTTGATCAAATATACCAATATACCCATGTACACGCGCTGGCAGAATACATTATATTATGTAATATACCTAGCACGTAAAGACGTATGCTTATCATTATGTAGGTGAATTTTTTATTATTATGTACCTACTTTATATTTTAAAAATCATGCAAGTCGAATTGATAACCTCCTTTTTGGTTTTTTAAGGTCGGTTAAAAATAACCTTAAACCTATTTCACTTTGAACTTTCATCGTTAATTTTATTATACTGATCGTTCCGTGTTTCTTTGTTGTAAAGCTAGTACTATTTTAAATGGTAATAAGTTACGTTTTTTCAAGGTATAAATCAACAATGTGTAATGTTTTGTAAGGTGGAATCATTGGGTGGAGGAATAGTTAAAAGTTTGTTCGTTTGATGTAACATTCATTGGAATGGCTTTTGCAACATTGTTCAGCTTTAGTATAACTTTTATGAAGCAATTTCAGTTTTGCCTAGATTTCAAGCCTTTTTATGGAAAATAAGTATTCGTTACTGTCAATTCTAGCTAGTCAATTCAATTTATAGCTAGATTTAAGCATTTAGACTTGGAAATTCAACACTGGAACGTGATTCTAAGCGTGGGTTGTATTGTAAAGTGAAGTCCCTAGTGGGGTATGGGGCAGATGCATTTCACATCTGTTTCACTGATCGATTTTTTCTTTAGGGGCAAATAGGTGATCAGCCTTCTATGCCCTGCCAGACCGAGTTTTTTTTTCTCCACCGGGAATCGAACCCAGGACCTCTCGGTTGTAACGCTTACGCTCTTACCACTAGACCAAGGAGGCGATCAGGGTTGTATTGTAGCTAGGTACATATTTTTTGTATAAAGTATTTAGTTAGATAAACAATAACAACGCACTAGGCAGATGTATACAGAATATGTTGTTTGACCTAACTTTTTAGTTTTCTTTTAGGTCTAGCAAACTGTAAGTATAAAAGCTGTAACACAGAAAATGCATTGAAAATTTTCGACCTTTTTCTAGTTTTATATTCAAGGTTGGTTCGCTCTTAGATATTTGAGAAGCTACTAGATATAAGCTTTTGTTTATGGAAGATATTTCATTATGTTTCAATTCTTTAGTACAAAGCTTGATTTCTATGTTCTAGACGAGTAAAGAAAAAATTTGTTTCTATAAAATATTGTAGTATAATTTTATCGAATATAATATATAAGGTGCTATGTGTACTCGCGATTTTACCTATGCGGCTTAAAAAGAAATTGGGGTGATAAAATTTACAAATTACCTCTAAAATTCAGTAAACATTTCAAATCTGGCCTAAGGAGCTCCATTATAACATAAAAAATATTTTATTTATTTATAATTGGCTAGGCACATAAGCCTGATCACCTTAATTTCTGTGAGAAAAATGATCAGCGAAACAGAAGCAGTTTCGAAAATTCATTTTATTAACAGCCATTGAAAATAATATCTATATATTTATATTTATAATCTCCGAACCAATTTACATCACTACATAAGTATAAAACAAAGTCCCTATATCCCTTTGTATGCTTAAATCTTTAAAACTACGTAACGGATTTTGATGCGGTTTTTTTAAATAGATAGACTGATTGAAGAGGAAGGTTTTTATATACATATGTTTCATACCCGTGCGAAGCCGCGGCGGGTCGCTAGTATATAAATTATATATTAATTTTTTTTACTGCATTTCACAACAATCTTTATACTTTGCTATAACATAGGTACTATTTAAAGCAACACAATTCCATCCAATTCCTTCGACATTCAAGTATGACTGCGGTTTTGAATATCCACATTTTTTATCAGACGGAAACATTTATATTTTAAGTGAAAACTTTAACAATTTGTCAGTTAACTACTAGAAATCTTTTCAACAAAGAAATAATCCATTCATAGGCTTATACTGTTAATATCAAACGCTGTGTGTTAAAAATGAAAAAAATTATTAACAAAGAGTGACTTAGTAATTAGAACAGACGATGCCGGAGAATTATCGTGGTTATATAAGTGAAGATGTTTCTACGCGAGAATGAAGTTGAGAAACAAATTCATTAATAAAAATAATAATAACATTGGAATAATAATGAATACATTACAAATAGCAAGTATTTTCATAGGTCGGGAACCACTAAGCGGAAGCCATAGTCTGCCTTGAAACCGGAACACGCTCTTACCAGGCTTCCGATAATTTACCCACTTTTAATATAAAACATTGCATTCGCATTGTCATTCCCCAAACATCGTAAGATATCCCCAACTTTTTGCACAGTGTGAGTCATCTGTTCATAACGTGAAGGGAAAAAAACCCTGTGCTTTAATATATTTAAAACCAGGGCTTAGATGAATATAGATAATTTTCTTGGTTTTGATCATAAGAAGCTTGAGTAAGCGAAATTATATTAAAATATTGGTTATAACCGCATATCCGAATACAAAAGAGTACTATCTATTGTTATCTATCAGGGGTAAACACAATTGTTACTTAGGAAACATACGTTATATACATTCCTAACAAAAAATAAGTTCACAGTAGGGCGAAAGTTACTATGACAAATAATTCGAGCGAAAGAGGTTGTATCCCGCGTCCCTGCTTATTTTTTGTTAAAGTATAGTAACAATGTTTGTACTTTCTATAATGGCACCAAGTCATGGTTCACCGAAAGTTAATACCGAAAGCTCTATGATTATTGTGATTTACGACACAAAATTTGGGGACAGCTTTGAATAGGATTCATTGATGTTACAACTTAGGTACATGTAGCTAAATTTGGTGAATTTAATAAAAAAATAAAAAAGGTGAATATATGAAAATCTATGTTATCCTTATATTTTCGATTCTTTTTGAGTAGAAACTTTGGGTCTATGGAAGAGGCCAGAACTTCGTATATTGTTTAAAGAAATATCGACGCGCTTTATTGAGATCACAATTAATCCGAAAACTGGCTGATTTTTTGGCCAACGAGTTAGTACGCACTCCAACGGCTTCATATTTCAGTACATATTTTTATTGTATATGTACAATATACATCCGCTAATGTAAAATAAATCAATTATACATACATACTGCTTTCCATTTGATACACTTCAAAGTAAAATATTCGCAAATTGAAATGAATAATTTAAAAAATATTCGCAAAGTTATAAGCGTTAATAAAATTAAATTGATGAAAAAGCTACACAGATGATGAAGAATGTGAAAAAGACAAGAGTTTCTTTGTGCAAGCGGTTCCATATTGAATGCAACCGTGCGCGTCTGATTGATATCGCTGTATCAAAGACCTGCCTTTACCAGCCTTGCGCATGGTGGTCTGACATACCACGCCGTGTTAATATTAAAATAAAAGTTACTATTCAATCAACGTTTCTGTATGTGTGCAAAAATAAAAAAATATGTAATTTAATACAGTTCTACCAAGCAACACGAAAAACAACCTTTTATTACAACATTACATCTCTATACTTCCAAAAACGTTACAACAAAAT
Source organism: Aporia crataegi (assembly GCA_912999735.1). Classification (NCBI taxonomy): domain Eukaryota; kingdom Metazoa; phylum Arthropoda; class Insecta; order Lepidoptera; family Pieridae; genus Aporia; species Aporia crataegi. Next base: position 5,372,687 of record OU538742.1, read on the forward strand.
ACTTCTAAATATGTAAGTGTAAACGACAAAGAGCAAATTGCTTAAACAGTTTTTGAGTTTTACTAAGATTAACGAACAGAAAATATTTTACCTGAAAAAAAAAATTGATGATATTAATCTAAATGAAAAAATATTAATAATTAGTTAGCGATCGATTCGTATCTTTTTCATTAGTTAAGAACTTCAATTTAAACGAAACTACGTTAAAAATAAATATTATTATAATATTAAGAATAACAAAATGTAGCAGTAATTTTAATTAAATAAATAAGAACAAAGCTACCGAGCATTATGCTTAGTCACGGTAATCAATATATTTTCATTTCAACCATATCAGAGTTCAGATTTTACATAATAGCCGTTTAATAATTCTTTAACGTCATGTTTTCGATATTGCATGTATTAAGGCGCAAATTCGGTTTTTCCCCTAAAACAATCGAATAAAATGATATATTGCCAATTTGTGGAACAATAAAGTTCGTCCCCAGCGTTTCTGTATTCATTGTACCTACCTACAAAGGGCATATTGGCGTTGAAAGTCAGCCGACTTATGTTTCATTCAACGCGGAAGCGCAGATCTAACGAACAATAGCCAGGGACGATTGCTCGTGCAAAATTAATCAGTAGCTACCATATCCATGCTCCAGCTGATTTACGTTCGGGGAATTAGTGGAACGCCAGGCATGCATTATATATTATTACTAACTGTAATCCGTAGTATGGATTGCATACGTTACTATAATATGTTAAATTTTATACAAAAATTAAAGCTTTAAATTTAAAATTAAATTTAAAGTTAAAGAAAACGGCTTCAGGAACAAAATTACTTTTTGACCTAATTCTAAGCAAACAAAGTAAGTTTATAATGATAGGTTAGTTCGGCCAGCTGATGTTGTGAACGATTGGGTGAGGTTTCGTGTTCAAACTTGTCGGTTACTTTTGCGCGCGCTGGCCTGTTTAGCTCGAAGCCGTGCTACTGTATATAAGGAGTGGGGATTAACTCACAGCTAATATAATTAGCGGGCTTGGCTGCCAGCCGGCATTATTAAATAGTCATTCTTAGAAGAAGAGGAAACTCTGTCTGATTGGGCGCTGAGTAAAAATGAAAGTCATTGGACTAAATGTATTATGTTAAGTGTGGTTCCTATATTTTTGTAAATGGTAAATTGTGAAATCGCTTAATTTTTTTGCGAGAGTTTTGTCGTAGCGTGATGTTGCCTTCCTCGATAAACGGACTATAAAAGTCAAAAGTAATTTTTCAAAGACACTTGTATAAAATAAACAGTGCCAACCTTCAAGCATTTATGATGTTTCTTCATCCACATTGTATAAGATGAAATCTATGTGTGACGAATGCGAGTTTCTATTGTGCCTGGACGTAAACGTAATAACTGTTTTTGTATGTCATCACGGAACAAAACTACAGAAAATATGTTTCTATGTACCTACTACTATGATCCTTCCGCAATTTTACTTAATTGAATTATACAACGTAAACTTGTTTGATAGTATTATTTATAATGCATTGTATTTAAACTTAATGATTTCTTCTTAACCTATTTACAATACAAAATAATAAATAAAGCAGTCAATAATAATAAAAACGAAACTAACTGTACTAGGATTTACGAATTTATGATTATTAAATTAAATATAGTAAGATATATAATGATACTTGTACAAGAAAATTTTCTATGCTCTTTGGACAAGATGATATGTTTGTTATAAAACGAATTTCTGAAACTTCAGGCAATCTGTTGATTTTATATTTTATAACCCAAAAGTTTGTTTAGTAAACTGATTTTTTCTAAAGTAAAGAAAATTCAGCAGTCATGAATATTCATTAATTTTTAAAATTCCCGTGTAAAATGCAATTACATTCACGTTTCATTACCATAACAAATATTAATTCATGGCACAATATTGAATGTTAGCTTAACAAAAAGTTTGTAGGTATATTTCGTAGAAATTTTTTCTTTCTCTATCGAAGATTTAGAGCTTTAATAGAAAATAAAGTGCTAAAGCCATGATAAGTACTTAAGGTTCTTTAATAAACCCTTTGAAGTCCTACGAGTCGCTCAAGCGCTCTCCGTAAAACATATTACGAAAGTAGTGGACAAAAACAATGTACTCAAGTAAAATTACTCTTCGTAAAGCAATTAGCAAATTAATTCTGTTTGAAAATTTAGTATCCGGTACAATAAAATCCTTGATATAACTTAATTAAATGTCGCGATTATTTATCAATCTACATTATACCTAGTTCATAGCATTAGATAGCAATTTTCATTGACGAAAATGCTGGGCAGTGAAAATACATACGATTTATAATTATCACCCTTAGAGATAGTACAGCATTGCCATAATCGAACACAAACATGTAGCTTTGTTAGCTGAAGAAGTTTTTCGCATTTCATGTTATGAGAGTTCATAGACCTCATGTAAACTGAGTGGAGTTTTGGCGACGGGTTGGCTCTCTCTGACGCGACACCCTGGCGCCATCACTCTCGTTAAGGAAACATGAAACTACGGAAATCTTTCGAAATTTGAGCTACATTGATTCGAGGATTTGATAGACAGGTGTAAAGTTATACATTAATGGAAGTTCGGCTGTCTCATGGGCTTTTAATTTTATCACTTATTTCATTATAAATCTGAACTTGTATAGTAGTTACTGTTAGTGAAGATAGAAATGATGATTCTTATTACATACTAGCTGATTCTACAGCATTGCATCTTTATAAACTGAAAGGAATGTTTTAATCTAATCTATGGGCCATTCAGCATTAGGGCGTTAAATTAACCAATTTTAGTGATTTTTTTAAAAGTCAACGTCTTAAATAAAAAACAAGATTCCGTACGATATACATTATTACAGTGACAGTCGACGGTAACATTTAATGCGGGAGCTGTAACCATGACCTGATCGGAAGTTCATATCAGCCGTTCTTGAACCAATTCCTTTTTATTAGTAAATAATCTACTGTATAGAGATTAATATTGTTATTTTAAACTAGAAAAACTATTACCTTTTTATTACCTGTAGCCAAATTTATTAAGACTTTAAGTTATTCACGTACAAAAATATATCCTCTTGAGTCTTGAGCTGTTAATCAATGCAAAAAACGCATGCATTTTCGAATTAATTAAATAATATCGATAATATTATTGCTTCACAAAATGTATGGCAAATATAAAAGAAGAATAATGAGTACCAATACAATAAAATATCAAATAAGTGAACCAAATAAGTGATATATTTTTCAAAATAAATAATCGCTTTATTGCAACCTACTTATATTTTTTCTTAAAGATATATCTTTATTTTATTAATTACTCAATTATTCTGCTAGTTTCAATTGTATTGATTGATGACTCAAAGCTCGACAGTAGGATATATTTATAAAAATGTAAAAAATGTAAGATGAATATAATTTAATAAAAATTAAAAATACTATAAACGTATTAAAAATACATAACATAAATAACCTCGGGCACTTCATAGGAACTCTAACTCCAATAGTGGCAAGAACCTCTAAAAAGTAATATACTATATTCATACTATCAGCATTTGTTATGTAGCTGAAAGCTCCAACATTATGTTGTTTGTGTTGAATTACGCTAGTAGTAGTAGTAGTTCGAGTCACGCTGCGTACGTATAATTTGACAAAATTATATGTAAAGCACACTAGTCTATATTTACAGAACTATGAAAATATTTTCATTTGAATTTTATTATATAGGGAATCTGATCAAATTTCCACTGTGGATTTTTTCAATCGTCAATATTTGATTTGGCCAACTGCCTCTTAGATTAAATAATCTATTCCCAACAATAGGTACGCGACTAGAAAGGTTTAGCACTTTGCTAAAGTTCTGTAAATTTCAAGTGTAATAAAAAATATAATTGAAATATATTTAGTTCGGTATAAACATAGTATAAACTAGGTGTATAAATTCTTGTTCGACTCCTTGATTGAGTATCTAATATGTATGCAGTACCTGCTTACTCAACGTTTGGTCATCTATCTGTTTGAACTGTTAATTAAGCTTCTAGTATCGTATTAGCTAAGTTTAACATTATTATATAGTGAACTGAACTAATATAGAAAATAACAAAATGTAATTGAAAATTTTGATAAATTCGTCGCTTGTCTTAAAAGAGTGATTATAATAAAGATTAAATCAATTTCATCTTCTAAGTACTGAAAAAACAAACGTTTTTAACCACCGATACATGAAGAGGTATGAGTTTGATGTATCTGTGTGTATTTCTGTAGTATTGTAGCTCCTAATCGCATGGACCGATTATGATGACCGATTTTTTTTTGTTTGATAGTATACCTACAATTTATAAGGGGTAATTCATTTATTGGGTATTTTTATATGTAAATATTATAAAATTTCCCGGGAGGTTTTAAAATTGACTTCAGTATCTTACGGTAGCATTATTAAAGCAAAAAATTAATAAATTAATTTAGAGCTTTTTTTATGAGATTTAATATTTTTAAGAGGCAAAAAAAAGGAGACTCATGAGAAGCGATCCGCCGCCCATGGGTACACTCAAGGCCTATTGGGCAACGGTTGCGTTGCCGGCCTTTTACAGAGAGGTACGCTCTTTTGTCCCTTAGTCATAATGGTTCGGCAATACCTCAGAGAGCAGAGGGCTCCACAGATTGGTGGTGGGCGGAAAAAAATGTCACAAAAACTTTTTTATTTAGCTTTTTAGCTTATGACTTCTTATTCCGAATACAATAATAAGATTAAAAAGGAGATTGTGTTTGCTGTTTATCATACAAGTCTTTGTACAAACGTCAGCTTGTATTAATCCATGAGGGGTAAATAATGTATTGTCAATCTATAGAATCGGAAGTATTCCTTATAATAAAAACACGACGTAAATAAATGTTATAGTAAAAGTGACACAGTACGTGGTACACTTTGAAATGGGTAGATATTTGTAGTAGTTTTACAAATCCGTATTTTAATACCTTCTAACATTTTGTATTTTCATGGAGCAAAAATGAAACTCGAAATCCCAGTGTGAGGCATGGGGCAGACGACAAACACAAATAATTTCTGCATCTGTTTCGTTGATAATTTTATTTAAATGCATTTTTGTTTTCTCGGGTTTCGAACCCGGATCTCTAACACTACTTAACAGCCAAATAATTTACTACTACCACGAAAATGGTTATCCTAAGAAGTTAAATTGTACACAAGCAATTTTTTTGGGTTTGTTGCAAAAGACTGAGGAAAGGAACTTGTGGAACCATATGGAGGAGGCTTTTTCTCTGAATTGGGTTATTCATTCGTAATTTAATCTAATTACGGTTTTTTTGTAGTCTAAGAAATATTTTTATTTTTATGCTACTTTTATCGTCGAACGTTTCATTCTCCATCACTGCAAAACCTGAAGGCGATCTTTGGATTTGACACTACAATGCCAGCAGGTGAATGAGTGAGGTTCAACTCGATTTTAAACGTTGTTTTTCTGACATTTTTGACTTTCAGAAAATCAGAAATGAGGGCCGTATTAGTTACAAAGGGTCAGTTGAAATGTAAAATGGGTACCTTTTTGCCCGTTTAGCGGCTATAAAATATTTTTCAGTTTAATTTAAATTTACAAATGAATACGTATCGGAGTTGTAAAAAAGAGAATTGTTGGTGTTGTGTATTGTAATTTTCCCAGGTATAAAGGCAATGAAATAAATAGAAGTCGTTCGGTCGCTAACGTTCGCGGTGGGAATAATCACTGAGCTTTTGTTTTTTTAAAATTATGGACACTGTGTATTACTTTGTTTTAAGTAATAACAATGTTACTTTGTGTTCATAATATTCATGTGTATTTAATTTTTTATTGTAGCTTATTACAACACTGTATATTATATTTGGTTATGATATATCACTTGTGACTAGACCATCCATATTTTACAGCTATAATAATTATATAACAATACAATACAGTACAATATATTATATGTTTTTAACCGGTATATTTACAAAAATTTACGCTTGGCGTACCTTAAATACTGGCTGCATCACCGCGTTAATTAATACCTGTAATATTCGGGTTATCTGTGGTCTAAGTGTGTTGATAAGATCCCTATAGAAAATCGACAGGCTTTAGGCCACTGTGGATCCAAAGTATCTACTCCAAAAGAACGAATAAAGGTATAAGAACAAATAATCATAAAATATACTAATTTATCCGGTTAATAGTAAACAATATATTTTTAGTAATTTTTACTAAACTTATTTAATATGTATATCAATAATCACTGTGTCTAATTATTATTTTTCTCCTTTAAGTAAAAAAACGTATACTGTTGAAAAATGAAATCGGAAATCGATAGAAAATAATGTAGATTTTTAATATATTGTCTATTCATACTTTCAGTTCAAATTAATTTCTTAGAAACAAGTTTTAATGTTACTTTGATATACATTGCGTTCAAAGGATTCCGACCACGATGCTGGGAATTTAAAAATGAATTTGTTTTCTAAAGGATATCTTTGAAAGAAAGTATATAACTTTGACTTTTACGTTTAAATCGTGATAAGTATTGTAATTAAAGAATAAATGAGTCTTTGAATTTAATTTTATATTAAAACGTCCATTTTGCAGTGTAGCGACGTTTGCTTTGGGCAAGTAAAAGTCATAATTAACAAAATATTTTGTTAAAAAAAATTATGTCCACATACATAGTAAGAAATCAGGATTTCCTTCTATACTCCAAGATTCTGAAAGTCACATTGACTCACATTTTAGACGTAATTACTAGAACTCATAAACTTCCCTGTCATATTTGCATATTACACACACAGGCAGACAAAGATTATAATCACCCTTGTTGTTGTGTTACCAAACATTGTATTTTTTTTGTATAATTATGTATCAACTAAGGAATTTAGTAACCGTCCTTCTATAAGCAATATAAATGATTAATTATTTATATACCGTATCAAATCGACTCGCAAGTCTTATAAATATTTTATCCAGTCTCTCGTTACTACAAAGCTAATCCTTGTTTATTTTGATGGACACCGTAATTTTTGCTCGACTTTATGCTAATCACGCATTTATAATTCAATGACTTCCCCCAGGAATATTAACTTAACAATCTGTAGGGTATTTCATCCCTACCTACCCTACCTAGGTTCGACTATATTTATTTAAATTTTATAAAAGCCTTATGCCTTTCTGAATTAAAAAAATTCAGGGAAATAATACAATACTATCCGTAAATGAATATTTAATTTCTGACCTTACTTCTTTTGAACTTGTTTCTTTCAGAAGCTATAAAAATATATCATATTTTGTGATTTTGCAAAAGAAGTTAAAACCTCTTTCAGTAGGAAAATTTATTAACAACTAAGCTGCGCGTTAACTATTTATCTACTTTTAAAAATTCACAAACAGATAACAGAAAACTTTAATAGAAGAATGCTGAGGTAAACTACAAAAAATAAAATATCGTAACAACCTCAATGAATCACAATTTCGCATTAAAAAAGTTTCGCAGATAAATAAATTTAAATGCATAAGTGCCTATGAAGTTTTCGAGTAAACTTTTTTAATAATACCATTCGCACGTTTATTTTATAATACTGAATTTATCTCCCGCTGGGCGATTTCATTCAGGTTTTAAATCAGATTAACACTTAGCCTTTGAAACGGTCGATTTGTAAAAGCATTGTTATCGAGATTAGGGTACAACAATGTAATTTTAACGTTTGAATACAAAACTGTCAACAAAAGCGACGGATAGAAAAGTACAACATGAGGGTGCGAACTGATTTTATCGTAACTGGAATGGGGTAGTAGCAATACTGCCAGTTGACCACCGTTTAAAATTAAACCGACACATGTCGTAATAAACGGTCCCCACACGAAAAGTATACACTATAATTGTGTAAAGAAAGGTTCTTTGTTTGAGTAAAAAATTTTAAAATTACTAACAGTTAGTTCAACTAGATAATAGTATTATATTTGCAACTAGCGACCCGCCCCGGCTTTGCACGGGTATAAAACATATATCTTCCTTTTCAATCACTCTATCTATTAAAAAAAACCTCATCAAAATCCGTTGCGTAGTTTTAAAGATTTAAGCATACAAAGGGATATAGGGAAAGAAAAAGCGACTTTGTTTTATACTATGTAGTGATAAAGAATAATGTATACCAATATCTAAAGAATAAGCATTTAATAAAAATAGCTTTTTAGCTATAATTATTAAATTTATTTTTATATTTTTTTATAAAGGATGAAATTTCTATAACTGTATATAATTATTTGATTTAAATAAACATAGGTACATAAATCATCCAGATTTGTCCAATCACAACAATTCTCGAATAACAACTCTTAAATATTGTGTACACTAGTTACCTGGTTTTTGTTGTAATTGAATTCTCCAAAATTACAAGAGAACATACATACCTCAGATGTCTAAATTGGCCCGTGCAGTGCGGCGCCTTATTAGAAGGTACGTAACCATTGTTCATTACAAGCGAAGGACCATTTGCGGTTTGCATCGTCAGCCACATGTTGCAAAGCTTCGTGTTTTCTAATTAGATTTAAATTAAAAATTCTTTATATAGTTTCAATAAAGCTATCGACTAACACCATCACCGATGTATAGATTAATATTATGAGTAACTGCTTGAACAAAGAGTTTTATTGTTTTTACCTTTTTGACGGTCAAACGTGCCAAGTAACAATAGATCCGTACAGTATTATAAGTTTTAAAACGAAGATCCTCTTACATTTAATTTTAAAAAAATCTCTCTTTAACAAGCCGGCATAGCACTCTCAGCGCAACTAGCATTAGGGGTGTCCATGGATTTTTCTGGGTACTTTTTTTATTCTAGGTACTTACCTCTGCATACTGCGAGCAATAATTCCTAAATAATTGCGGTGTGTCACTTATTTAAATACTAAAAAAGAGTGTACTCTTGGGAGAATTTTTCCACCACTTTCACATAAATTACACACACTAAAGCGTGATTGTCACTAATTCACAGTTCGTTTAATCGCGGCGTATATTATACACGTCAACATCAAAATCAATCAGAAATATTTTAATTTAACCAACAAATTTTCACAAAAACGATAACCACGCATCCTTCACAGATCGTCAGAACGAGACCCCGAACTAATGCACTCAAGTGCCGAAACCGTAAAACCAAGGTTCATCACCCTCAAGAAAAATATGTTTTCTATTCCGAATTAAATAAATGCTGTTAAAATAAATCATAATTGACTAATTAATGAAAAATTTCATTTTGAACAATTGAATTGAGTACCTCCTCCTTTTTTGAATTCGGTTGAAAAGGTGTTATATAACTTCATAAATAACTACATATTTACTAAACTCTCGGATGAGTTTACCGATAGGTACTCAATCTGTCTGGCCAAACGAATTCGGCGCCATGTCGTCGCCATAATATAGATAGTTTCAGCTTCCCTTGTTTCTGTACAACGTTCTATTTTCCCTTGCCAAAATCTGAATTTATAGGGGTCATACTCCCCTGGTGTCGCGATTATTGAGTTTACGACTCTTATTTGGGTTCCATTTTCATGTCATTAAGTGTCATTTCTCGGCTGAAAAGTGGATTTGGTCAATGTTTTACGATTTATATATTATAGTAAAAATGTTAAAATAACTCTTTAGGTTTATGTTCATTTCGGATGTACGTTTATTTTTATGAATCATTGAATTATGAAAACACAATCAGAGTATTTCCATTGTTATTTATATAATCTTAATTCATAATATATGTATTTTAATTAAATAATTTAAATTTATTTTGGTTTTAAATTATCGGTCTTTTGAAAATGTAGTTTCATAATGGGACATGGATCAGTCACTTTTCCGCGTTTGAATTGCCGATTTCTTAACAGCAAGAAGCCAGAAATTATTTGTCTTTAGTACCTAAGTAATTTAAATTCAATCATTATTAAAAATAATTATTACAGACAATAATTGAATTTATTCTCTTGCTGCTTCCTAATGTTTTATCGTTCTTATAAAAAAACTAACTCACTACTGAGTCGTACCCGCGAATTATAAATGAGCCTTAAATTTCTTTCATTACATTATTTACTTAGGTACCTCTTGATAATTCCCGAAAAGCCCGCCAACAAAATGAGAATACACGGGCCGAGCGAGCGTCCATAATTTATGAGAATTTTAATAGACAGACTACAATTAATTTTAAAGTTGCCAGGATATTCAATTTTCTTGTGAAATTGATTAAACTTATCGCTTGATTATTTAAAAATGCTCTGTTGTCTCATGAAAAGTGTTCAGCTCAAAATAACGAAGCGTGCCGAAAACTTAGCAACATTTTGCACAACAACAAATACCATTGTTAAAAAGCCTTTCTAACATTTTAACTTAAGCAAACTACTAAATTTTTTAAATCTCCCGTGGAGATATATTTTAACTAAAAAAATTACAAATACTATTGATTTATTTTAAAAATTAAACTTCGTGTTCTTTTAAAAACGTGAATCAATTCATAATTTGGCTTCTAGTTGATTATAAACATTCATGTGATTAATACACAATAAAACTAGTTGTGAAATCATGTAATTGTTTTATTAGGTACGTATACAATATTTATAAAACAATTCCACACCTGTGCCACATACCTGCTCAAGTTAGTAGTAGATAGTAATTTGTAAGGGAAAATAGTAGATCTTAAGATGAGCCCTCCTAGGATCTGGCCAGGTTCTCTAGTTTTACGTGTCTGTCTCTCTGTGGTATTGCAGCTTCTAAAATCTAAACTAATGGATTTATTATAATTGAGTGTTTTTGTCTGAAACTTAACGTGGTTCTTAGCTACAATTTAAGTCTGTTCAATTGATTATCCATAGAATGTCGGTGTTTTTTAAAATCTCTTTAATTTTATTTGACATTACTATTGTTTATTTACTTAATTTGAATGACTGACCTCAATCCCTTTGTTACAAGATTTAGGTACCACATTAATACATATAGTGAAGTCCTGTGTCCCCTAGTGGGGTATGGGGCAGATGCATTTCACATCTGTTTCACTGATCGATTTTTTCTTTATGGGCAAGTAGGTGATCAGTCTTCTATACCCTACCAGACCGAGTTTTTTTTTTCTCCACCGGGAATCGAACCCAGGACCTCTTTTGTACTCGGTTGTAATGCTTTAGCGCTTACCATTAGACCAAATATTATTAATTAATACATAGGTCACACTAAAACTTTCCGGAACTGGCCACTTACATAAAGAATATTTAAAAACTAATTACAAAATTTGAAAATGGAACTCTGGCTGTCGAATGCAGAAAAAGTGCATTTACGTAAAGGTAGAATATTTCGAGAAACAATAAATTCATTTTTAATCTTTAATATTTCTTATTCATTCCGGAAACTTTTAGTGAGCCCTAAGTAGTAGGTAGGCTTATGCTCTATAAGTTTTCTAATAAGACTGTTTATAGTTTTTTTATAATACAATAATTATCAAAGATAAGATATAGTATGTAGGTGATATGAAATCCCCTAGTCGTTATCAAACAAATCTTTTTAAATTTATAATATCAGCAATGTAACATGATACTTTTTTTCAGTTCTTGGCGTTATTGGAGAGCAATGTGGTTGCCAACACAAGCCTACAGTATCGTCAGATGACGTTGTTTGCGCCAACCAACGCGGCATTCCAGAAATACAACCGAGAAATGGATGATTCTCTAGTCCTATACCACATATGTAAGCTTTAGAATACAGTTCATATTATGACTTAAGTAAAACTACCTATAACAAACTGTCTTATTTTTTATTAAGTTTCGTGCCCTAGCCCGGATTAATATTATTACTTTTTGTAAATTCAATTCTACTTTTAACTTTTTAAGGTACATCGATTAGAACTGCAGTGAAACAGTTTAATTTTCAACCATATTTTAAAATGAGAATATAATATAAAAACCAATAGCCTGTGGAAACTGTAACTGAATAAAGTATGAGTTAGGTAGACATTTACGTGTTATGCCAAGGTAGCTTAAAGTTTAAAATTGGATCAACGTGATTTTTACTACTTATTTTATGTGAAAATTACCGCGTGACTTGCAGTCATATTGTGCAATAACGGTGCTCCCAAACCCTTATATAATGAAGAAACACGAATACAAATAATAAGTAACAACGCTATTTACTACGAGAGATTGCAACAAATGCCTAAACTATTTGAATATAGGTATTATGTTAATCTTTTCACCACAAAGTTTTGTCCTTTGTAATTTCTTGAAATTGAACAGTTCAATGAAATATAAAGTTCATTTTCCCAGCAAATTTAGCTACGACGCTGTCAAATCTGGACTACTCAATATCCTCGGAACTTGACGGCAATCCTCCCCTTTGGGTAACGAGGCGACGGGATCGGCTACATGATGACATCTACGTCAATAACGCTAAGGTCGACGTGTCGAGGTCATATCAAGCCACTAATAGAAACGACAAGAGACAGGTAATATTCCCATATTCACCTCTTTATATGGTTCCAACTCATGTCTCATGTCATTTTGTAGAATGCTTCAGACAGCTCATATATTATTCTACATTTTGTTCTTGTAAATTTATAAACGATTTAGAACTGAAATATTACTAAGCATTATAAAGTACGTAGACAACAAAGAGTGGATTAAGGAATACATTAAGGTAATACTCCCTGCATTTTTATCTATTTAGTGTAAAGTAGGAACTTATAACCAGTCATAACAAATTAATTATAACTAATTTACAATTTGCGAATTAATGACCAAGTTGTGAATTTAAGTAAAAAATGAAATTGTGATAGAGGTTTTTAGGTAATTAAATTACGCTAGACAATACAGAGATTTGTTATTTCTAAAAAATATTTATATAGCAAACAGTTCCAACAAGTTAATCCGACTATCGTGGGATACCAATCCAGCCATATTTTTGTTACTCATACTGTGGGTTTAGATAACTTCATTTTATTGCACATTTATTTAACTTTATTTTTTGGTTTAAGTTATTTATCTTATTTTTTTTTATAATTGATTCCTTTTATTATTTTGGTGCATCGTCCTCAAAGTGAAAACTCGAGGCAAAGCGAAAAACAAATCCTTTACTCCTTTCTTCGTTCTTGATCGATGACATGTGAATGCTAGAAGTTCGACATTATTCCAGAAACTTTTATGACCCATTTATTTTTTAAGTCCTTAAAATACATAAACTTATAACACAATTAGTATAATACTTATAGACCAGTCATATTTTTGTTCTATTTTCACAGTAGGCTGTGCAATTTAATTGCTTTTAAATGGAGTATGGTTATGTAAGTTAAGCCGATATCCCATTTATAGGCAATATCGCACGTTGTGCACTGGCGATATTAATCATTCAGTTGCTCGCCGATTTTAATAATTATAAATAGCCCAAGTATTATTATACATTTCAACATACTAAAAAAGGCATAAAAAATGTGACATTTTTGATGTTATAAATGAAAGATGGAAGTATTCTCAAAAAACGTTAGATAACCTCAGCTTTCACAATCTCCATTAATATAAGGACCGAACAACGGAACTATTATAGATAAATAGAGCAAAGATAAAATATATTTATTGTTACCAATATAAAGTGAGACTCAGAATCAAATTAGGTCTTTGTGTTCGTTTCGAGATAATTAACTTACATCTCTACTGACACAAATTGTTGCAGCTTTGTACCTTACAGTACTGTCAAAGTGATTTGCACACGGGCTCATTATGCTTAATATGCACCGCACGTAGGTACCTCAATAAACTTTCAACTAGCAATTTTCCAACTCGCACACTGAGAAATATACATTGCAACTAATAAAGTCTTATTAGCTGTGCTGTTAAAGTTTAATTATTTGAATAATTTTATTGCATTTAATTTCGTTATTAAACTAGGATTGCATACTTGAAAAAAAATGGAGTACCGTATCGAATGGTACACTAGCATAATGTAGTTCTGATAATGTAGGTTTATAAATAATAAAAATAATTTAGTTAAATTGTTAAATCGTTCGCTCTGATTGTTTAATAAGTGAATCGTGACCAACAAGAAGCTAAGCAATTAATCACGATTTGATCATCGATTTTTAGGTTGAACTATGCTCTGAGTAGAAAACAAATTAATAAAAATAAAATTAATTTATTTTTTAGGTTCTTCACGTAATAGATCAAGTACTTCGACCGCTCTTACCACATGGACCCAGCTCCTCCGGATCACCTGTGTATAATCCTAATGCGTATCAGTTCCTGGAACACTCGGATGTCTTCGATATTAGTCAACATCGTCTCAGGTAGAGATTTGAATATTTTATTAGGTACTAGCGTACCACAAAGATTGTTTGCCAGATTCTCAACATTACGGTCCAATTATTAATTTAAACCATACAAAGATTTTGTGTGTATACCTATTACTACACGATAAAAAAAACGTGCAGTTTATATTGGTCAGAATAAGTAATGTCGGGGAATTTCACAGGCCTAAAGTTATGAATTGTGATAAAAGGCAAAAAATCAAGATATATTGGATTATTTATCCTTTAATTAAAGTTGTGTTTAATATTGTAATCCTACCTACACCTACATCAGTTTCATTGTGTTTGTGATTAGTTTTATTTTGTAGAGCTAACGACAACAAATAAATTCAGCGAACCAACATTTTGATATTGAAGTCGTTTTTTAAAAAAAATTAAACAATGCTATTATTTTTAGTAATTTAATTGAAAACTTTTATATAGATTAACTACATAGTAAACTCCATATTTACTTGAGAGTAGGTAAGTAACTTTTCACTTCACTGATTAGGTTTGGACTGCAGTCGTGCGAAATAGGAGTTAACAGTTTACACAGCTCGGGTTAGCAATGAACGTGTAATCGCGTTAGTATAATTACACGGCCTTGTATGTTTCAATTACTCGAAAAATTCACAATAAACCAATTTAAACTTGTACGTGGAATACTATTTACGTAGAATACTCAAACAGGTAAATTCAGCAGCGCTAGTGAAGCTAAAGTCAGGTATGTTTTTTGTATTCATGATTCGATAAGCTAATTTTAACTAAGGTAAATATTATGTCTGATTGTGGCAATATTGAGCAAAGCTAAGATTAAGGAGATTAAACAGACTCATCGCTTTTGTTAAGTCAATGACGGTGGATCTGGTAACATAAATCTGTTTTCCAGTAGCTTCCTTGTAAAACTTAAAGAAACCTCTTTTTGTGTACTCGAGCTTAAATATATTGCCAACGTTTCACCACCACTTCCGGAAAATTTAATTATTTCTCGATAAACTTTACTGTTAATATATTCATAGTAAATGTATGTTTGTACTTCATATACTTAATATGTTCATTATAATAATTAAAATGTCTACGTTTCGGGTAACACTTAAAAGTTTTTCATATTTCAGAAAAAAAACATTAAGTATCTTTCGCATTTATGGTATTAGTTACTATGATTATATTTTGTTGAGTTAAAAGGGTATGTAATTTATATGACAGAATGCAATCATTTGACGAAAATTGAATATTAACGAAAATTTTATGTAAAAATTTTCAATTAACCCTCAGGTCGTTCCGACAAAAAGTTAATCAACTGCAAAAGAAAGACGTTTTCAACGCTGACGGACGACACACTTTTTTTATTCCTGTAGATGAAGGATTTAAGGTAAATTTTATCACATTTATTTTATAATAAAAAATTAAATAAATCGTAAATTTCACCTATTATATTATATACTCAATAGAATTAATTTGGCTATTTAACTATAGCAAAATAAACGTACTTATTATTATGTTTATAACATTATTATTTGGATTGATAGACTGCGCAGAAAACTTAATTGAGAGGTGGTCTTGAATAGCTGAGAAAATCTTACCAGTGACTTAGTAAAATTTTCTCAGGCTTGTACCATTAATCTATTCGTTATCAAAACAATATTTCAATCCAATTTTCACAAATTTCCAGTTAAAATGTTTCCATCCGTCATGAGCATAGACTCAATGAAATCAATGATTCAAGAATGAAGAAACTCATAAATATCAAATCTTAGCTATCGTAGAGAATGTCCCGTGGGTGCATTCCGTCGACTTACCTTAACCATTTTGTAGAATATCTTGAAAGCACTTACTCATAGCTTTTACCCACAGATTGTTGTTAGACTTTTGTAAGTCATAACAACTAGATATGCGTGCGTGACCCGGTTAGCCACGGAAGCGGCACAAACAAACAAATTAATTATATTTTCTTAAATAAGTAGGATATTTGACGACAAAGACACGAGTTTTAATACTAAATACAAACAGTTTTTTAAATTTATTGTGTCCTTCCCTCAGGTCCTCCCCAACAAAATTGACATAATAATTTCAACTTTTTACTCGTATTAATTAGTATTTGGCCTCCATCCTCTTAGTCTATTTTAATTGTATGGTTTACAACTGCATACTTATAAGCGCTTGTGAGTTCGATCCTCAGATCAACAAAACAGTTTTAATTTGTATGGCACAGTTAGATAGAAGATATGCATATATGGCTGCCCATACATATTTGCAAGGAGAAATTAATTCCTTAGAATCTAGGGATTGATAATATTTTACGATGTTTATTTGTAGCCTACCACACGTTCTGACCTAATAGATGCGAAAGTGGTGGACGGTCACGTAATACCTCAACAAGTGCTGTTTACACATGCGACGCCCGACAGCAAGGAATTTGAAAGCATGGCCTTTAGCGACAATGTCAAGGTCATCGTCTCTTTCAGTACCGCCATGAATGGAAAGGAAGAGTTGAGTAAGTTATTAATTTCAAACTAATTGTAAAAACTTAGAATACTTTAATAAGCCCATTTTAGTTCTAGAATAGTAAAATTAAAAATTTAAAGTGTTTAATTACGCTCCCACTGTAAATAAACCTGTAAAGATTTCAAGTCATATTTGCTAATGAACAATAATGAGGTCATTTTACTAATTTTAACATAAAATTAAGAAGCTAATTGTTATTTCAAAAGTCAATCTTCATAAAATACGGAAATTATATTAACTAAACATCAAATATAAATATAGCAACAGAAAAAACAAAACTCTTCAAGGCTAAAGCTAGCAAATACCTTTCTATACAAAATCATATTTCAAAATCATAAAAGGCTGTTATAACATGTATTATATTATGTAATATCGTTGATGCTGATATCTAATTTATATGTAAATTCATATAATAAGCACGCACAGGGGCTTATAAGAACAATGCAGGCACTTCACACGACGCATAACAAATAATATTATTACAGAAATGTGAATTATCATTATTATCTAGTATACATAAAGACACAAAATGCTGTTCTTTTTCTTTGCATGCTACTCGTCTGTTAAGGAAATGAACAGTGATACTTAACTCAAATAATGTGCGTATTTTTCGAGTATCAGTAACACAAAATACGCATTTTTACACGAATACGCACGAGCTTCCGCACAGTTTGAAGTTTGAAGAGACACACATCACACAAACACAAATCTTTTCTTGTATAACATGTAATTGGATTCTATGTTAAACTAATTTATTTACCAATACAACAGACTACGTTCATAACAATGATTAGGGCGCAAAACAAATATTTTTGTTTCTTAGAAGTATTTATAAATTAAGAAATCTCACCAAACTCATAATATTAATGAAGAACATATCTACATATGAGAGCTTAAAGTCGGGATATAAAAAACTCAAGTTATTTCAGTTGTTGTAATTTTCATCTTGTGCGGAAATGCAAACTGCTAAGATTTGAATAAATAATATCACTCGGAGAGAAAAATAACACTTTTGAATTTTACATTTTAAATATGAGGGATAATACACGTCATTTTTATTTTTCTGTGGGAAATGAGAACTGCAGAAATGATTAGATTCTTGCCAGTTGTGAATAAAATAGAAATAAAACATAATTTAGGGTTCAATTATTGTTATTTGGCCATGGTTCGTATTCAATTATCCCATTTCACTAAAACAGCGTGTCGCCTTCTTGTATGATTTGAACTTTTATGAAAGTTTTCAAACTATTTGATTATGACGGTAGGAAATATAGATTAATAAAGTCAAACAATTAATATAAATACAAAGAGGAATAAAGGTTGAATAAATCCAATAATTAACCATTGAGTATCTAGAACAAGATACGTTTCGCGACTGACTGAGCTCAGTGACAGAAACAGAAACCACCCAATCTCTGCATTTTTGTTCTTTTTAATAATGATGAATTAAATACGATTAAACTTACAAATGGCGCTTAAATGTCATTTTTAAGTATAAATGTTTTCTTTTTACAAATAGCGACCAACCTCGTATAGAAAGGAAATGTGAAATTTAAAGTCAATTTTTTTTGTTTCTTCAGCTTACGTAAAATCCAACACTGTAGCCGGAGACACGAAACACACGCGTGGCGTGGTTTTAGCTGAGATTGTGAGGGCTAACATTCCTGTCAAGAATGGGGTTGTGCATCTCATTCAGAGACCACTAATGGTCGTCGACACTACCGTTGTTGATTTCTTAAAGGTGAGCCCTCTCATAACTAATTAACCTTGTGATTCACAAGAGCTTATTATTAACAATTTACTTAAAAGCCAAAAAAAAAGTTTTGAGTAGACCAACTATGCAAAAAAAATTATTTAAATAAATTAGCTAAATAATATTACATATAAAATATCATTTATTGAAACTACCAATATTGTGTGTTTTGTTCAAAGTTTTAACTGAATTGTTTGTATCAACCTTTTGACGTAAGTTGTTCGTTTGATTTTCAAAATCTTATCCGTTTGTTCTCTATTCAATTCTTGTTTTAAAATGAGCGGTCTTCGATGGTAATTGAATAACAAAGTTTTTGAACTTTTCGTTACCTTTTGGCTCCATTATTCGGAAACCAGGCTATGAAGGTAAAATGAACTAAACTTATTTTTTTAAACCCTTGTCATGCTCTATTTTATTATCTACAAAGCACGTTGAAAACTTTGTCCATACAGTTATATATTATTCATTAAAGAATTCATTCGAAACATTCGTAGGTAGTCTTTTTTATTATAAAATTATTCTGCATTTGAAAAGTTGTAATTTTTAGTCTGCATGTGACTCTGAAGAACAAAATGAAACTTTGGTAAGCGGTAACTGCTAAAACCCAGTAGTTATCTTATTAACAGTGAAAAACAATTTGTGCCTAATAGTTCCTTTACGTTTAAGTATATTAATAACATTAACAAGTTTAAATAACCCACTTATATTGCCTAAATTTTTATACAATATTACTTCATGGCTTAAGGTAAGGTGTGCTTGTATGTTCCTATTAAGTCAAATTATATTAAGGCATTTATGAACTGTAACTGGTTGCTAAAACATAAAAGAGTATGTATTTTACCCCAGTATGTACTGGGGTTTCTTATGTAAGAAACTCTTTACTTGCATCTTGGAATTGTCAGTCGTACTCGTTCACATTAACTCCTCACTCACAATGTGCCCAAGCTCGTCAGCATTCATCAAAGCGATGCAAACGTGACGAGTTATGACTTGTGAACCGTGGGGCGCTACGAAAGCCTTCAGGACTTAATACTTCAGTGCCATATTTAAAAATGTAGGAAAGTACATTTTCTAAAAATATTTTTTTTAACAATGAAATAAATGTTCAAATATTTTTTTTGTAATTGTACACTTATAATTCTACTAATTTGCTACTTAAAATTCTATTAATTTCTTTTATTTGTTGCCGTAGAACGCTCCTAATTCTTCCCGTCTGCATCCAATTTGGACTACATCTAGGTGTGATAACAAGGCTGTAACCCTAACTATATGTTTCCCAAAAGTTTTGTCAGAGAGATATTTAAATGCGATTATAGTATTAACTGATTGTAAGCTATTTGTATAATGTTTCACGATATTTTATAAATAATATTCCTCCCTGGAGAGAAATACAAACGATTGTGGTAATAAATAGCAACATATTTAAACGCAAATCTCTCAGATATGCATAACAATAATGCCACAAGCATACCAGATTGTTATGTCATATAAAATCTCGACTGGCGTTTGCAATTCACTTGTACGACTCGCTAGACAGACGTGAGACTGATAAATCCTGATAGAGCACGCCCTTGCTACTTTAAAGGTAGGGTTGCCATCCTTTTAAAGTAAGCCCTCGAATAGAACCCGCTCCGATAGTGCTTGGACTCAACGAGGGCTTAAGTGCTTTCCGAGCATTTAAATGCACGCGCGAAAATAAATTCATGCCGGGAATTCCGAACTTTTTCCTTCGTCGAGAACTAGGTTTTAATTTTGCATGAATTCCAATTTTATATAATATTAAATATTTAATCAGCAATACAATAAAGTATGCGTTCGTAAAATTGATGGCAGCCCTTAATCAATGATAGTCCTTTGCTAGGAACAGAAACATAATGCTACCCTATGTCCTCGCTAAAATTGTATAGGTACGCGTTTTATCATCCTCATATAACTTAGTTGTAACTTGTGTACGTGTATTTTATGAATTTCATATTATGTTTATGCAAACTCTTGGATCCTGCATGAATTACCAACTTTAGGGTATTGTGAGTATATTTTGCATGAATTTGAAGTCATTTTAAACGTTTTTCTCATTATAACAACACTCACTGAGTCACAAGTTAAGTAGCAATGCCTCTAAATTTATAAAGAATCTATAGAAATAAAATGAATATTTTAAAACATTGATTGCATAGTATCTTAGAAGCATTAGAAATAGGCAACATGAAAGAATGTACTTCCTTTGAACCTCGATTATTTAAATACTTAATAATAATAATTTATTAGTATTATCGATTAAATGAAAGTATATGAAAAACAAAAAAATAAGGTCATCATCAAGAAGACTTATTAAATTATTTAACTATGACTTCAAAAAAAATAATTAATACAGAAGGAAATAATTAAATTTGCAAATAAAAATAATAAAATTACTCTTTTGCATATGTTTCAGGAAAAGGAGGACGGGCCGCTGTGTAAATTTTACGAAGTAATTATGGACCTGGGAGAAAAGAATCAGTTTCTTAACGAACTCAATTTGGCGAAAGATATAACGCTGTTCGCTCCCTCCAACGATGCTTGGAATGAAAACAGTGTTCAGAATATACTCAGGTAACTAATTTTACACAAACATTTCGCTTCTTTTACTTTATTGAAATTGTATTTTACACGTAATAAATATTTTCATTTCAAAACATTTAAGATCTCATCTTGTAATACTTTATTTAAATATAATGTATAAATATCATTTCCACTTCCATTTCATTTACAAAGTAAACATCGTCTTTGTTTCTGTACCCAGTAAAGTAAACGGAAAAGAAACTTTTTTAGTCTTGCAATCATCATTACGATAAAATTGGACGAAAACTCGAGCTACAAGATTTTCATGTAATAAAATCTTTATTTCTTTATTCCCTCGTGAAGTTTTACTGAAAAATCGATTAAATTAAAAATTTAATTGGTTATAAATTAATCGAAGCTAATCGAAATAATTAATCGAAATAAGCTAAATTGATATAACGTCGTTAATTTATATTTGTATTACAACTTTTCGATGACATTAAAGAAGACATAAAATTTCAAATGAATTTTGTTAATAATAATTACTATTTATCATTAGGGACCATCAAAAGCTGCGAGATATTTTGAGCCTACATTTGGTTCGAGAGAGATTACCGCTCGACGTCATTATACAGAATAACATGAATCAGGTCAGTGAACTGAATCTAATTATGTATTGAACATCATTAACGTGGACACGGACATACAATTTGCAAACATTTAATTTGTGTTTATAACTATTATATCTTCGAATTACTGCTGCTCGGAACAGCTTCCAGAAAATGTACGTTTATTGAAAATCAAAAATACTGTGTGTTTACCATTTAAGGCCTTTAGAAGCAATGGTATATTTTGTCCCTTATCTTTAATATTACTATGAAAGTAAAGGTATCATGAAACCATTTGCTAGATATTAAGAAGAAAAGAAAAAATATTAATATAAAATATCAAACACGTATGATCTGTTGAAGTTGAATATTTAAACTGAAAGACCACGCTTATAATTTACAATATATTAGATTATATTTGTATACCAAATTGATTTCTATTAAATCTAGCGTTTGGTTTGACAACCAGCAATTGCCGGCCTAAATACCAGACGAATTTTGAGCACGTCAACGTTGTTAATTTAGACGCATTGTCTGTGCATGCTCTATGTTTCCTTGCATATTGACCCGGGCTCTACGTCGTAGCATTGCCCGTAGCAGGTCCGCCGTAGCATGAATTTTGTAGCTATTCCATGTGAAAATTCCTAACATAAAGTTACCCAAGCGGAAAATAACAGAGAGCTGAACAATAGTTATAGTATTGTTCAGTTCAATCTGTATCTTATATTACTTTTGCGGCACCTATATGTGTGTGTGAAGTCCCGTGTCCCCTAGTGGTGTATGGGGCAGATGCATTTCACATCTGTTTCACTGATCGATTTTTTCTTTAGGGGCAAGTAGGTGATCAGCCTTCTATGCCCTCCACCGGGAATCGAACCCAGGACTTCTCGGTTGTAACGCTTACGCGCTTACCATTAGACCAGAGAAGCGGTCAACACAATTTACTTTCTAACCAATTACTATAGAATATTATTATATTATATATTATGATATTATGCAAAGAAATTTAATTATATTTTAACTTTAGATATACCAAGCGCCGACAGCTTTTCCAAGAAAGTACCTGTATTTCAATGTACTGAATTCTGGGAACAATCAGACATTGACTGTAGAGGGTGGTGGAGTGAATGCTACGGTGACGCAAGCCAACATTGCTGCTACCAACGGTTTTGTACATATCATAGATCGGGTATTGGGTGTTCCATATACTACAGTATATGAAAAAATGAAGACTGACCCTATGCTGAAGTAAGTAAACTATTGATTTTTATTATCATTTTGTTTTCGTTTATAACAAACTCCTTATCAAATATAAGACGCTTTTACTTAAATATACGACACCGTCAAAGATATTTCTTATTTGGTTGAAAAAATTGCATCCATTATTTCATACTACAACGAAAGTCTAAGACAATGAACTACCTTATTATGTGATACTAGCTTTACTCGCGACTGCGTCTAAGTATAAGAAGGCTTTGTATAAGCCAGTCTATATATTGCATATATCACTCGGAAAGTCTTGCTTCCCGTCGATGCACGATGCAATCAAATTTAGAAAAGAAACAAAGAAGCGAATTTTTAAATTTTAAATTTCAATAGTTTTTGACGTTATTTCAAAAATACAAGTGCAAAAAATATATTATTATTAGTATTTATGATAAGTGGAAAAAAAAGTATTTCGCTTTTAATGGCTAGAGTAAAATATTATTCAAACATACGCAGAAATGAATTTGTCCATCCCTGTGAAATCCACGCCCTAATGTTACTTTTCATAAAGTACTTCCTATCTTACAAATAACTTGTACCGTTCTTGGGTAAGTTTGTCAAGCTGTAATTTAATGCACACAGAGCATTGTTTGATTTCTATTCCGTGTTCGGTGATGTTTGAAATGTTCCAGATTGATTCCATTGTTATACTCACCTGTATTTATGTTACTATTCAAACTTTGATGGCGAATTCAGAACATTGTACAATTCCATTTGAACCTTCAACTTGTATTAATAATAATATAATAATAATAATAATAATTTGGACAACTCACATACGTTACTCTGATTCCAAAGTAAGTAGCTGAAGCACTTGTGTTATGGGAATCAGAAACAACGAGGGTACCACAATAAATACATATACATATAAGTTTATAAACAACCAAGACTCGGAAACAAACATTCGTGCTCATCACACAAATTAATGCACCTACCGGGATTCGAACCCAGGACCTTTCGATGCAGAAGGCAGGAGCACTACCAATTGCGCCAATCGGTCGTCATATTTTTGCATATTTAATTATTAACGTTATATATCTTTGAAAAGAGTTCAAATGTTTTGTGCTTTTTAGCCCGAAAACGACAGAGACTTTAAGACATTGACTAACAAATAAGGTACAGTGATAACATAGCTCTATTGCATTGTTATATCTGCCTTCCTTTCCGTTTTCCTTTTATGTTTCCTGGATATTCATACTGTGTAATTCTTAGCATCACCTACAAGCTGGGCAAGCGTCAGATGTTCAACCACCAATTAACCGATCTGGAGCATCGCTATACATACTTCGCACCCCGGGACCATGCGTGGTTAAAATTCCAAATAAAACATCCTTCGGCGTACAACGCGTTATTTAAAGAAGATTTTGGTTATTACGTAAGATTTTTTACTTTTTTTTCAAGAATTTTAATAAGAGTAATTTTTAAAACAATATAAATAAAAAGAGGAGGTTATAAATTTTGTTAAATGTAACTTTTATATGTACTGCGATATTTGATCACCATGTGGTTGATGTTTATTCGTGTATTAATTTCTTTACTAAAGAAATTTTTCTTTGTTAATTTTATAAATGATTTTAAAAAATTGTCACCAAACGTAAGTTTGAGAATTGCAATGTTTGTTTTTAAAATTATTTACGTATAACTTAAAAGCTCTTAGCAATTTGTCATACAATAATGTGACGGCGCGAAAATGCTACGCATGAGTAAAATGTACAATACGGTCTGCATTTTATGTATGCTTTGTGCATTTCCAGCTTTTATACAAATATTTTCATTCCCTGCTTTTATTTTATATACCAGTTACGTATGCTGTGTAACAATAATGCAAACATATTATGAGGTTCACAATCATAACTATAGAGATGGATTTTGATAAAGTTTTCCTACAAACGACGACAATGCATGTTTAGGTATACATTGTCTAATACTTAATGGTCTTTTATATCAATTTGATTAAAAATATATGAAAGCTGACTGACTTTTGGGGTAAGTTTTTATAAATCAATCGAAGTATTGCATCTCCGAATGTATTTTATTTCAGACGAAACAGATATTGGAGCGCCACCTAATCCGCGCGAGCCGTGCCTACACCATATCTGACCTGAAAGTACTGGCGAACGAAACGCATCCATTTCTGTTGCCCACGGCACGGGACCCGCTCAGACTAAGAGTCAAGGAGTCAGATAAGAGTAAGTAAATTTCAACATCATTGCATTAATAATTATTATTAAATGTCCATTATAATAATAATAAAAAAATAAAAATCTTTTATTTGAAGTAGTTTATCTTAGACTATTAAAAATAGCACTTGTGAGAATCAAGTATCGCTTGTTTATCTCAAGAGTCACAACATCTTGATAGAAATTACAGTTTTTTCAGTTTAAATAATGTATCACGCCCTTACATTATCGTAGGTACTATTACAGATAGTAGGTATGTGATTGAAACATTCCCTTGTACGAGGGAAATCATTCCTCGGAAATGTTTCCTCAATCGTACAAAGGAACGTTACTCTGAACAACTTGATTAAAATGAAATAATCGATTCAATCGCAGATTACTACGTGGAATGGAATGGACATTGGATCCACGTGTTCCGCCCGGACGTGGAATGCACTAACGGAATCATACACGTGCTAGATGAGCCATTCGTTCTTGAGAGTGATATAAGGGCTACGGGCGACGCCCGCGCACTCACTCACAGTCTCGCAGTCTTACTGATCTCTTTCCTATTCGTTAGGATCATTGAAGAATAAGTGTCAATTGAACGTAGGTTTATGCTTTATTTGCAAAATAATAAATGAATCATTGTCAATTTTATTGATTTATCAATTATTTTCATTGACATTTTTGTAATAATACTAACCACTTGTAAACGGATAGTGGTAATTGTTTTATGATGGCTCTCTTTGTCTTAGTTTGATTAGGTAAATAGGTTTTTGAAATGATTATATAGAACGTTAAGAGTATATGTAAATTTTTGAGAAACTTATTAAAGTGTAAAACGCATCTAGTTATTTATAAAGTTACTTAGCAATGAAACTGTATAGTTATCGAATTTATCAATGTGCGTACGAATTCGTGTTAAAACTTTACAGCAAATTAATCCTTTCATATTCATGCAATCTTAGAAAATAAGTAGTTTATAACCCATATAACCCATATTTGTACCTTAAAACGTGTTAAAAAGATACGTTAGTAAACTGTCTATTATATAAACCAAACACTGCCAGATTCGTTAAAATTTATCTTCAATTAAAATTTGATAAAATTTTAATCAATTTTCACAATTACTCATAATAGTAATAATTATTGTAGCTTGGGACGCAAAATTTAACGATGGCATTATTGTCGAAAATTATGCTCAGTTCAAGTTTAGGTAAAGTTTTCGTTCTAAGTGCTTGTTAGGCTTATACAACTACAAGTCACGATGCCTATTTCAGTGAAGGGGCACAAAAGCAATTTGGAGTTGGACGTAGGTCGGCGGAAATATCAAGTCATGACATTTCCTAGTTTCACCTTACTGCTGAACCTAAGTAAATTATATCAAGGCCCACTGAAGTCGAAAAATCACTTATTCCTCCTAAAAGTATTTTTATTTATTCCAATAACTATTTAGGTATGTTTCATTCTACTAGATTATTCAGTTATTAGATAGTTTCTATAGAATCTTAATTTTACAATAGTTGTGTTAGATACATTCCATGTACCTCAGATTTTGTAATCCGTAAATTAAATATTAAATTTCGATAAAAATATTACTGTTTGGTAATGCACCTTATTTTTTATTCATATAACATTTATATTGTTCGTATTGTGTGCCTTTACAAAAATTTATTTATTAAAATATATAATATTTCTAAATCTAATATTTATTTAAAATCTTCATCTAGTTTTAATTATATTAGAGAACATTCCATATTATTTAATTCAATATTTAAAACGAAATTTAAGTTACCATAGGAAGAAGAAATTTATATTTAAGACAAAGAAACTATTCTATTAACAAAAAGTTTGTACTGTTAAGTATTTTCACTATAATTAATAATTATTATATGTAAATAAGTATGAGTGTGCTTAAAATTATTTACGGTGCATTGATTCTCTTAAATACCTACGTAAGTGTACATAATTTGTGTAAGTTATTATAGTTTATTTAAAATATAAAATCCACCGTTCACGGAATTGTCATCTCATTTATCATTTGTAAGCTTTTTATCATTATACGTACGAATTAAAGTAAATTGTTTGAATCGTTCGATTAAAATGTTTATAAATATACCGTATGTTAAAAACGTGTAAGTTATAAAATACCAAAGCTTTTGATAGCTTGCAATAATCGTGTTGGGAATGTGAACTAGATTTTAAATTATAGATATTGGCTTGAGAAACTACATTTAAGTTGCTAATATTTTTATGTATGACAATACAATTTAACCAAATATATAAACCAAATGTTTGGATGGTATCGGAATCAATTGTAACATGTTGTGTAATCTCAGTATTGTAAAAGTTGAATGAATAAAGAAGTGTTTATTAAATAAAGAATTTATCAGAGAAAAGAGATCTCAGTTTCATTTAATACTATTTTTAAAAGGACATTTATCAAAAGCAATATTGACTAAATTGATGAAAATCAAGCTTTTTGGATATGGATTCATTAATCTAATTTTGCACATAAGTTGTCTAAGTGATATATACTCGTATATACCTAAGTTTATGAATTTGAAAAATATTTATTGAGAAGAGTTTTAAAAAATAAACGGCGTGAATTCTAATCACAGTTTTTTATATAAAACGCGAAGCCCGTAAAACGACTGAGCGATATTTTGTTTCAACGTTGACTTTTCAAAGCTGGCTTAACTGAAATACCAATTATTTTTTAACGAAGCAAAGAGGTACTCCATACATAAAATACTAGTTAAACGTACTCGTATACATATACCTAGTTAGCATTAAAGCCAATTATATTGATGTTCTATCAGGTCCTGATGCGTGATTGCCAAACTAACGCAACATACATATTTTATCAAAAGCCACACTCAAGTTGAGTACACTTTGAAATATACATCCTCCACTCGTTAGCTTTTGTTAATTGTTTCTGTTCATTCTTCACACTTGCACTGTAAACAGTTGCGTTTCATAAGACTTATTCATCGCAGTCTACGAATTCTTTCCATTCCCTCACATGAGATAGAGAGAGAGGGACAACTCACATGAGATATTCTTATTTATAGTCATTGTCGAGGGTTTTTTAAATTGTCTTTAATTTCACTTGTTCTACATAAGTTAGGTTATTTTCAATTATTTCATGCTTCAAAGTATTGCGAAATCTACTAAATATTTTATTTACGATTAAGTTGCTACGCCTTTGTTTTTATGATACATAATTTTATATATTTCTTTAATCAATCACTAAAGACAAAATATCGTTGGCAACTAAATATAATAATTTTTCAAGGTTTTATAACGTACCTCCGTTGAAAGTAAAGTAATGTTCTGAATGAATAAATGACGAAGCAATTAGAATTCCGATCCACCATCCTCTTAGATTTTAAGGAAAGGGATCCATTTTACTTTTACTTCATTACCCAACTGCGGCAAAGCTAAAAAGAAGTGTAATTTATGTATTGGACCTATGTGTTATAGTGGACTCCGCGAACTTCGTATTGCTCCAGAGTTCCGAATAACGTGTCACCTAAAACGTCATTCCATAGAAAATGTATGAGGAAATTAATTTTCTTCATAAACACTTTTTCGTGAACTTTTCTATATTTTTAGTAGTTATTCTCAGATCAAACAAATCGGACAAATCACAGATCATAAAAATCGCTGTATAATAGTGTAAAAAACCCGACTTTGTTTTATATGATGTATTTAAATATGCATGAATGTTTTTATATCCGCGGCTCACCAAACACGTTTAATTTAATATATTTTTTACGCTAGAATAGGGTTTTTATTAGAAAAATTGCTGATGTACTGTCTCAAATAAAAATAAAGAAATAAGGGTAAGGTAGTTGGCGTTCTGGCGTGAACAAACACAAGCTTTGATAATGAGTCTTCATAGTCTCAGGAGTATTTGAGAGTCGGCGTTGTTTCCAAGCTTTGTGACTATGTCGTTGAAAGTGTTTTACATGACCTTTAATACCATTCACTTTGGGCTCTTATTTCACAGATTATTATGAACTTAAAGCTTAATAACATTATTAAGCTTTAAGTTCATACTTAATTATATTTTTGTAAATATAATTAAGTACATTATTGTAAATATTTAACAATCTATAAAGTATTTAAGACCTTTTACCACTCATTTACGAATACTATGATAAAAATTATATTGAAATAATGACTTAAAACTAACTGAATTGGACGATCTAATATACCTATACATAACATTTATTTCTCACTTTGAATATTCAATGGAACACCAGTATCAAATATTTTTTCTCAATTCAGAGATCATTTTTACGAGAACAGAATTAAGGAAACAACACTATATTGATTAATAAACATTTATTAAAAATATATAAAATCTATATATTATATAACATTATTTTGGATAAAACATATAATAAATGGTTTATAATATATAATTTACCCTAACTTTTTATCATTTTGGTGACCCACTTTAAAAATTATATTTAAAAAAATTATTTAAACATTTCAATGAATTTTCAATAAAAATATAAAATATATAAATGTTTAATGAAAATTATATTATTATATATTTTATAATAGTCGGGGCGCCGCGCTAGGCTGATCATTTAATTCGCAAATCGAGAAATAATAATGTATATTCTAATAGTGGACAAAAGTATATTCACGATACGTTTTCAAATCTAAGAAAACTCAATAAGCGTAGGCAGAAGGCGGAGGTTCTAAATAGAATTGTTGGCAAATTTAGTTTACGAGGGAAAGCTCCGTGCCGGAAGTGCACGCCACAACATCCGGTACCGCCAATATATCTATCATCTCACAAACTCTCCGTGATAACACCCTTTATATATGTGGAAATGGCATAGTCAAAAAGCATTAAGCATACAATCAATTATATATTATACAATTATATCATGAACGGCACATTCCATTTTCCAATATCGATTAGAAATTATTAATCTCATTATAAAATAGGTGGTTTCTGATAAAAAATAATGATATCATACTGATGTATTATGAAATCCATAATTTAATCTTTTAAGCCGATTAACATCGATTTTCAGATTGTTATTCTTTATTATCATTCAACACCTTTATACCTGTTTTATATTAAGCATGATAACCAAGTATGACTTAAATTTTTTGTCAAGTAACAGCCAAAGAATCGACGAAGTTTTAGATAATTTCACGCTTTGCCAGAATAATATTCAAATCAAGTACTAGTTTACACACTGATAAGATTAGAAAAAAATTTGAAAATTTTTGTGCAATACATATTAGTAGTATATATTTTTAAGAATTTTATTTAATTTTAAACACTCCATTAAACAGGAATTGGAATCAATATTTATTTTACAAAGTCATAGCGCCACATATATATGGGCTCATATACGTAGCGCTATGATCTACACTTTTGGCACGTTTTTGTGCTTCGTAAACATTTTCACTCAGTTACGGGAAGAAAAATGGTTTTCAGACAAGAACCAACCTCGGAAACGAGTTCACTCATATATTTTCCAATCGGCACTGCTATTCCAGTTTTAAAGTGAATAAAATCAATCACATCGATTTTATTCATGTTTGCTTTTCGTTATCGCCATCATGAGTTCTGTTTGTAGGTATAGATACCTACGTACTTAAGATAAAAATAAGATAACATTTATTAAATATTATCTCAGTGTTATTTAATAAATGTTAATATAATATAAAAAAGATTAAGTAGATTACAGTTACTTGGTAATTAATTATTATATACAAGTAAACTTTTGCAAAGTATTGAATACAATTTGTATGTTACATTTCGTTTGAAATTCAATATGCCTTAGATTACATATCCAATGCTAAGCTAGGGAGGAATTAATAGGTAAACCATCGGGTTGTGTACACCAAATTACAATATTGATTCACGTGTAAAGGAAGGTATTATCATATATTATATACATCTTATATAAAGCAATGAAAGGGCTATAATTAAGGAGCTACATAACGTAATTCTTCGTTCCCACTGTGGTTTTAAAAAGTGTATCATTTTTATTATATTATTAAATAATCTTCATGTAAGTAAATGTGTTATACTGATAATGATAGTAAGATAAGACATTTATTTAAAAAAAAAGATTCACCAAGGCTTTACTATACTAGTACAATTAAAAAACAAAAAATGACAAAGTCAAATATTAAATATATTATATACTTAAATATTTACATTTATTTAAATTATATACTTAAATATTTGACATATGACTAAACTAATTATTTAGTTTACTAGTAGATCAAAATAAATAAATAATTAAACCTTACAATCTTTCATTTACTGCCGATGTATGAATTGAACAATGAATGTTTATGAAATAACTAGCTGACCCGGCGACTTTCGTACCGCCAATAAAAGGTAGAATGAGAGGTAGAACAGTTTATATGGGAAAATGAAATTGTTGTTTTTACTATCTTCCTCGTAATTTTTCCATATTTTCTCACCGTTTAAACCTTCCCTGTTCTACGACAAACATTTCAAAACCAAAATCAATCGGCCCAGCCGTTCTCGAGTTTTAGCGAGACTAACGAACAGCAATTGATTTATATATATATAGATAGATTTTTCCATAGTAAATAAAATATAAAAAGAAAATTATATGGTTCCTATAAATTACATTATTCTGGAGCTAACAAAATAGTATTTTTCGGAGATACGAATCTATGTTCGAAATTAAAGATCCTCAGAATTATTCAAGTATAATTATAAAATTTACACTTACAAGACTAAAGTTTCGTTACGAAATTTCGTAAATATGTCTATAAAATTAATATTTATCTTCATTGTAAAGTGGGTTAATGTAAATGCATTATGAAAAATGTTCATGAATATTACCAAAACAGATATTGATGGTAAAAGGATTATACATTTTCATTTTAACCTATTAGTTTTAAATATTTATCCGCTTTGATTATCGCATATATGTACAGATATAAACGAAATCTCTATTTACTATTTACAATAAAATATAGGTATATTAATATGAACAAAATTATTTAGTGTATTGTTATTTTTTATTTTAGCAGGTATATCATATACCTACATACATATCAGTTTAGCCATAAACTAAAATTAAAACTTTATAATATGCTGTAACTTATAAGGTATGCAAGTATATAAGTTATACATTTGTATAGATATAAGTTATACCTTATCAGTATAGTTATATCTTTAAAATAAATAGAAAATAAAATGCCAAAAGCTAACAAAGCCCGGAATTGCCCAGCATTAAAAACAATTTAAAAGCCTGTATATAAATATGCAAATCGCCAGCCGATTTGACGCGTCACGTAACTATCAGTCAATAAATAAAATTCCTGAAAAAATTCACCTGAGCAATGGATTTTTGGGGGTAATATAAGCCATAACTACACACGTTAATAAATACTCCAGGAATACAAAACTTGCATCGATACGTGTTAGGTAATTTTTCAACCACCCATTACAATCTTAAGTATTTTACCGGGTAAATGCTAATGGCATTGTCATTACATTGTCATTTATCTATCTGTGTGATTCTATGACGTTCGTTATGTAAAATGTCATAGACTAAACAACGCCACATTTTTATAAAATAGACAAAAATTAAAGATATTCTTTATATTTTGTATCTCCTAACAATTCTAGATGATTAATAATATTGTGTTAAAAATTAAAGTACCTTATTAAATATAAGTAAAACGAAACAATATTATATAAGAAAAGTTCTCAATTTAATACGAAATAGGTACTTAAAATGTAGAATCTAAATACAAATAAAGTATGTAGGTTATTCATGTATTAAATAATTGTTTATGACCAACTTGTAACTGAAAAACTACTCTCAATAAACAGATAAGTAAGATTTGTGGGTAATATCGGGCTTTTATTTTTAATATTAAAAATTAATTTTTTGTGTATCAATATCAAAATGTATACAATATCAAAGTATATAGAAATACTTAGCTAATAAATACAGTTGGTACCAGGATCGGTGGACACAAATTCAAATTAATATCGTTAATGCGCCTCAAAGTTTTTATGCCCAGTCTTAAATATAAAAATGATCACAAAAGTATAAAAATAAATCGTTTGAAATAAATCACTTTTCCTCAAACACTGGCAATTCGTCGAACAAAAAGGCAGGGTCGAGATCTTTCTTGTTAAGAGTTTCAGATTGTTTGTAATTTATACAAGATATAAGTACTCATTAAGTTTCAAATGCTTTTGAAAAACATTTCGGCTGTTTCAAACAGATAAGTAGCTATATTCAATTTTATTCTTGTCTACATATACTTATTATATATTATGTTTGTAAGAATATATCTATGGATGGCATTTCATTTGCTAAGAGTCATAATATCAACCTTAAAACAACAATTAAAATTATTAATGGATATTATTACTAAGTACTTATCAAGCCCCCTTCCCTCCTAGCCAGCAAATATCCGTGTACCACAACTATACTCTCCACGTCCTAATTACATCGTTAGAAAATGATGGAGTACCTTGTAAGCATCATGTAAGTTTTGCAACCACTGGTTTCTTTTATGTGTTAAGGTCTAACAATATTAAGTACTTTTTAAGCTAGATTTTAAAACTTCATCCTATTAAATTGTTGTTTCAATGCGAATAATTCAATATTATTATAGCGTGTTTGAGAATATGATTTTTGGAAAACTTTGATCTATTTCGTACTTAATTATGTTATAAAGCCCGGCTGAATTGCGAAAGCTACAGCAAGCAATCTGAATGTTTCAGACTCAAGAGACAATTATCAAATACCATTAGAGAGTTTATATAAGCAGTGAAACTCCCGCGACGATAGCTTTCAGCAATTCTGTTCATGTAAGTTGTCATAGCAAGTCCATACCTAAGTGATTATTTAATAGGTACCTATTTATCTGTTCGACTTTGGTTAGTCTGCCTTTTCTCTGTGTACCAAGGGATTCAAAAATAAATAGAGTATTCGTTAAATTAATAGCAACGAGAAAATAACAAGATAATGACGATCGCCTACGAGAACCTACCTATATATACTTATACCTTATAATGGTTATACAAAAAGAAAAGTAAATTGAATACTAAAACTTCAGCATTTTTATTAAAATTTCGTCATTGATAAACATACCTAGGTACTATTAATTTGTATTTCATGATTCTTGCATAAAGCTACTGTCCCTAACTTAAACCAGTTGACGTATTTATACATATCATCTTCAGAAATGTAATGAAATGATAACATTATGCTTTTGCTAACAGAGCATCGTATTTACTTCGAGATAAGTCGAGGCTGTATTTAGCAATCGGCCGCCATAGTGCTCCGCTCGATACACGCGATACAGTGAATGGAAGCTTAACCCGTGGATTCCAAATGCTTAGAGTATTGCTCGATTCCAACTACTCACTTTAGATTTACAGTTGACTGCTCTTTAATTAGCTTAAATCTCTAGAGATATTGAATCGTAGGAAGTGTTTTTTGTTAACTTTGCTGTGGAATAGCATATCATTACTACACCATTACTACATTATAATTCTTAGGCCTTTTTTGTTTAGTATTATATTGCGTCTCATTTAAATGTATTTTGTTGTTGTCTTGTTGACGCTATTGTTAAAATAAATATACCCAAAACACGTAGTGTATGACCTCAAATAAAAGTGAGTCTGAAAAAAATATCTTCTATTTTTAAATAAATTAGACACTGATCCTTTGTTATTCAATTTGTTCGTTATTTAATAATTTTATGAATTAAAGAAAAAATCTCTTAAAGAACAATATTTATACTTAGTTTATATCTAAGCTAGTTTTTAGCATGGTAATAGAAAATTAATATTACTCTATAAATGCAAATGCAGTTTATATAAGAAAGTATAACTTAAGCGTTCCTTAAGTATTCATTTTCTGGGAATTAACAATAATTGACTAAGTTTCCTTGTAATTCTAAAGTACATTTCTTGCCGAGCAATAATTATAACATCTACTTATGGGGTGTAACATTTATTCATTTACGGCTTCAATGCCATAGCATGCACTGAGTAATAAATATAAAACCATACCAGCAAATAACGCCAGTATGGCTAAAACTAAAACCTTGGTAAGCCTCCAAGTGTTTGTTAATCGTCGGTCTTCAGGTGTCTCTTTTACAAATTAAACTTCCATCTGTCTTCAAAAAACAAAAATAATACACAGCCTAATATTATTATATTAGGCTGTGTATTATTTTTGTTTACTACTTACTGATAATTATTCCTCTATGTATAAGATAAAATGCCAAGATCTCTGATTTTTAACCACCAATGAAAAAAGAGGGTGTTATAAGTTGTGTACGTCTGGGTATCTGCCGTGGCATCGCAGCTCCTAAATGAATAAAATGGTTTCTGATAAAGATCTGTTCATCTATTTAAGAGATATTCTTATTTGTAAGCATCATATCAGGGTTTTTTTAGATTGTCTTCAATTACACTTGTTAAGTTAAAATTCTAAGGTGGTACTATAGGAAGTTTACAATTACAGTCATTTTCGAAGTGTCTCATTTAGATTCTGTAGTGATAATAATAAAAAAACTACCAACTACTTAAAAAAAAATTTTATTTAATCAACAAATGCCATAAAAATGCTATATTTTAGATTTTTCAAATTTCGCACGTAATTTGACAAAAACGATGGACGCAATGAACGTCATTATTGCCCTGTGGTCGTGACGTCACTTGGCTATATTATAATCAGAACACGAGATTTGCAGCAAATAATTTACAAACCAGTAAAGGTGCTTAGTAAATTTGAGTTCGTAAAGGAGTACACCCTTTACGAACCGGCTTCTGTGATCGTATATCTATTAAAATTACGTTGGTTATGAAAGATTTTAATCAAAATACAAAACAAATACGCTGATAATTTTTGTTTACTATATGACGTAATAACATAGCAGCTACTATTTCATTGTTTAAAAACAGATTAAATGAACAGAAAATGATATGATATGATAATGTAAAACTAACATTTACCGACTACTTTTTGCAGCTATCAATAACATATGTATGGATTTTTTCTTTTATGGAGTCAAATAAACTATTATATCTTATGATGGCGAGTACATCCTGTGTAAGTTCTTTCACAACATTTTTCCAACTAGAACCGAGTGTGTAATTATTTATCGAACGTTGCAAATTGCTACCCACTTCATAACTAACTATTCCCTTTCATTCATAACGAATACACTTATACAATTTTCTGCAAATTATTACTTATTGCATTTTTTATAAACTATTATTGCCTACAAATCTAAAATATAATTTGTAAAGGCTTTATTAATCAGTAATAAGTACTTCTACACATCGTTGGAAGTAATATTTTGTTATGAAATCATTATTTAAATTTTCCAAACTTATTAAATCCTAATCCGGTTATCATCTTTAGTCGCATTAACATAGTTATAAACTTTCATAGTGAATTTCAACTGCGAACATGTTCGTGATAGATATGAGAGTGACGAGGGTTAAAATGACCTTGATACCAATCCGAATTCACAAATTCCGTACTTATATTGTATATACGTCAACGGTTCATGTCATACATTAGATAGGGGAAGTTGTTACATATCATTTTGGTATTTGTATTAAATTGTGAGTTACAGCGAATTATTACATCTAAATAATGTGGAAGTTTGCATTTGAAAATTATAAATTTTTCATTATTTCTCGTAGGCTTTTGTTGAGGCTACACGCAGTATTTACTTAGTAAGACAGAAATTTTTATATGTAGTAATTGCTTTTATGTAGTATTTTAGTGTTTATTTATTCAAATGTCATTGCTTGCTTTACGTGTTTAAAAAGTTACTTGTTGTTTCTTTATCAACCGCTGCCTTCACCGTATTCTGCGATTATCACCCGAGAGGATCTCCAACGTGATCCACGTTACATGGGAACGTTGTGGTAAGACTCCAATCGCCCAGCAGATCAAACATCGCAAGTAGAACTGGACATGCCCATGCTCCGAAAGGATTCCCAACATATACCAAGGCGAGCCTTAGATTGGAATCCTTAAAGAAAGCGGGAACGTGACGACGGCGGTCGATCACTGCAGAGGCGAGGGCAGTTGTTATGACGTGGAGCGAAGTGAAGCGCGTAGCTCAAGACCGTGCGGTATGGTGACATACTGTGGACGCCCTCTACCCTATCTAGGGGACTTAAGACATTAAGTCGAGTTAAGTATCAAATATTTTCTGCATTGATTTTAATTTTTTGTAAAATACCACTTTGAATGTTTGCGTATCTTCTATGTATTAGTTCCTATATTGTCTTTTAATGTTTTTTGTGAAACGATATAAGGATATGTCTTTATTTATGTCATTATTGTTTTCTTTTCAATGTTTTCTTTGATTTATCTGTTTTGTTTCTATATGTAATAAATAAATAAATAAACATTTAAGCCATTTGTCTTCATTATTTAACTTTATTATTGACCTATGATGATATTTGACACTTTATTGCCATTTTTTAAATAGTTATTTTAGTATAAGCAAATTAATTTATTAAGTTAATATATACATATATTCCAATTTCAATATCTTCAAAAACATGTTTTGTTTTTGTTACTTATACGCCTTTGAATTATTAAGTATACATTGTAATATAAGCAAAACCTACACGTTATAATATATAATTATTGAGTTGTTTTCCTAAAAGCAAACATAATATATTCGCAGTTTTGATTATGACTAATTAAATTTAAGTAAGCGTGTGTGTATAACGATATTTAAAATGTACAACACATATCCTTTTTACAAGAATTTTTACTAGTATTGCATTGAACTATTAATTATGAGATTATATAATTCAAGAATGGAATATTTCAGTATCACAGGCCGTTTATCTCACAACTGCTACCTTTAACCAAATATATTTATAAAAAACAGCGGCTAAAGAACCGCCTATAAGTGGACCAGCCCAGTATATCCAGTGTGTGTTCCAGTTGTTAGTCCATAAGGAGGGCCCAAGTGTTCTTGCGGGATTCATACTTGCACCGGTCAAAGGTCCACCTGCTAATGAAAACGCGGCAATAGTCAAACCAAACTTCAAGGAATTTGCCTCGTTCTTGTCTTCATTAATTGGATCCCATACTGCACAGTTAATTAAACCCAACGCTGATGATAAAACAATCTCAACGATAAGCCCTTGGTAAGGATCCAGCCCCACATGCAGCTGAGTAGCACAGACTGCGCCCGGTATTAAATCAAAAGGCGATACTATAGTTAATAATCCATAGCCCGCAATCGCACCAAGACATTGAGCAATAACATATCCAATTCCGAGTGGTACAGACACTTTGCCCCAAATCACTGCTGTGAGAGTTACAGACGGATTCATATGCGCTCCAGATATGTGACCAAAAGCAGTGATATTAAATAAGACTATCGTTCCAAATGCGAGTGAGGTATAGAGCGGTGCCTGAACTGAAAATTCATCTAGTGGTATACATGACATACATCCCAAGAAAATTAGAAGAAACGTCGATACGAATTCGGCAAGAATCGGCTTCCATTGCACGTTCCACCACTTCACTACTATAGAATTCTTTAGTTTTTCCGTCGAAATAGTGCCAATAGCATTTACGATATGCGTCTCATTGTTTGTCATAGTTTATTAACACTATATACGTTTTATCCTTATTCGTAGATTGTTAATAAATTTGTTCACAAAATTGCTTCACACTTCGCGAAATAACTACTCAAAACTAATTTATATTTAATATGTAAGCGTCTACACTTCTAAGCGCGCAAGGTAAAAATATCAAATAAACAGTATAAAAGGAATTAAGTATGACAAGAATTTAATTCATGTATTGACATGGTATTAACGTTATTATGATAATATAACAACTGTTATTGAATCCAAATACGTTGAAAGTAAGTTTTTTTGTCAAGATAATCTAATGTATCTATCTATAATCCTCTATTTTATCTTTATTTGAAATAAAGTATGTTAAAATTTTATTTCTCATTGTTACACTCTACAAAACTGTGAAAGTAAGTTTGTTAAAAGACAAAGCTGCAAACGAGCTTAAAGAACATAAAAAAACGAAGTATCTACTAACGATTTGGCTGAGCTGAAGCAAGGTGGTTTAGCATTGAGATATAATTACTTAGATCAATGTGGTTTAGGTAGGTATACCTACTTCCATTTACCGTTACGTTTTCTTAAACAATTTCTTTATCATTTTTATTATTATTCCTTATAAACTTTTTAACAATTTGCAAGACGCTTTGTTGTTTTTTTTATAATTATAAAAACATTACTATGTTTCTATATTCGACGACCGATTGGCGCAATTGGTAGTGCCAAGAGCACTACCAATCTGCATCGAAAGGTCCTGGGTTCGAATCTCGGTAGGTGCATTTTTTTGTATGATGAGCACGAATATTTGTTGCCGAGGCTTAGTTGTTTATAAACTTATATAAGTATTTATTGTGGTACCCTCGTTGTTTCTGATTACCATAACACAAGTGCTTCAGCTACTTAATTTGGGATCAGAGCTATGTATGTGAATTGTCCCAATTATTTAATTATTTATTAAGTAATTATATATTTTGCAACAATAAATCAAGTGGGAAGAAATAGTGCTTCTGTTTAAGCATCTATCTTCTACCAACAACCCCAATTATAACATTTGCCGGGTCAGCTAGTATCAAAAATATATATATATGTATGTATATCATTTTCATTATATATCGCTTTTATAATATCAGTAAACTGTTATCATTGTAAAATATACATATGTGCATAATATCTGATAAAAAATTTAATCAGACTAGAGAAAAAAACTTGTGATTAAACTTATCATTTGGAATTTTAAGTACTGTATACTATTGACATTGTTATTAGATTATTCTTGTTTATTTCTGAGTTTTTTTTTTCTTAAGAAGATATTTTTTTATACTTGCCTGCGTACTTTGAATGAAGTGAATGATTTCACTATAGTCATTGATGTATAAAAAACCAATTTTAAATAAGAATAATGTAATATATAAAATAAATACGAGTATATTGGAATGTAATTCCTGTCACGATTATGAAGGCGATAAAAAATATTATTTATTAAAAAAAAATTTTTACGAAATGATAATACTAAATTAGGTTATACAATAATTATTTTAAATTTTATCGTCAGTTAATATGAACGGTTTTAAGAATATAAAGCATTAGCTTAATTAATTAGAAATCTATAAACGAATAAGACTTGGATTGATTAATAGTGAACAAAGGTTTTATGCGTTTTATTTATTTATTATTCTAGTTGATTTCTACTTTTGTTTTCTTTTGAATAATGCGCCTCTTTTTCTAACCTAACACGCTTCTTTAAAATTCAATATATTTTATTATTGCGTTATTAAAAGTTAATAAAGGTAAATTAAATCTCTTCCGCGGATTTAACATAGATTTGTTTAAGAACTTCACGGGTTCCACGACCTACACAGGCGCTACTTATCAATGTGGAATAGAGGTCAAACTTCTGTGCATCATAAAAAAAGACGGAACATGCTGTACTAAAAATATAAGCTTGGTGGATGTGGTTTCAAAATTTTAACCTGAATTCTCATCAATCCAATATAAAAATTTGTAATGTATGTTTAATGCATAATGATAGATTATTAAACTTAGATTTATTTAGCGAATCATTTGGACATTTTAAAAGATTAGCTTTAGAGTGTCTTTCTTAATAATTTGTTGCATAAAAAATTCGTTAAATTGTTGTCATAATTTTAAGTTTTCATAGATTTTCTTTTTTGTTTTTCGGTTTAATATTGTTAAAAAAAATTAACGATGTAGTTTTTTAAAAATGTAGGAAACTGTAGGTCTACTATTTTGCTATATGTTTCTAAATAAAAATAAAATAAAAAAAATGAATTTATTATTTAAGTAATGTCCTAATCTCATAAACATTTCAACAACATTGCAATTACGAAAATTGATTAAAATAAAAAAATATTTACAG
The DNA here is from genome assembly GCA_912999735.1 of Aporia crataegi. Taxonomy (NCBI): domain Eukaryota; kingdom Metazoa; phylum Arthropoda; class Insecta; order Lepidoptera; family Pieridae; genus Aporia; species Aporia crataegi. The sequence goes on from OU538742.1 coordinate 5,413,854, forward strand.
ATCCCTGTGTAGCATGGCACACAAATTTCTTGATATTATGTCACCAGCCTCTAGTGTTCAATCGAAATATTTGTTCGCCCAGAATTCTAAACTTCCGGCGCAACACGCATATGCATGAATCATTACGCCACAAAGGCGGCTATTTGTATATTATATTCAATAAATAAGTATAGGTATGTAATTTAACTTGAATAGGGTTTATTTTAGTGCCGTAATGTTTTACCAGTAACTATATTGCAAGAAGTTAAGGTAACTCGTAGTAAGTTCTGTTTATCTGGCTTGTGTACTTCAAGAGCACGGAAAAACTTTGAAATGTTGTTAGTAGATAAGTAACAACGTTTAGATGTGAAAAATTGAACGAGTTTACCTAACGAGAGCAAAAATTTAAAAATAAATTCTCTCCACGTACGGCTACGGACATTCTTAGCACATATTATGCCTAACTTTAAGCCTAAACCATATTAAATGAGCCAAGCTTTTGTGTAGGTACCCAAACTCTGAAAATTTAGCATAATGTGACAGAAAAGAAGACTTTTACCAAAATTTTAATGGTAGGGTTAACTATAAATTTTTCAATGTCACTTGAGTTACAAGTCAATATATTGAATTATATTACTTATCATCTGAGTAAAAAAATGTAATTTATTATATTATATAGCCACTCCAAAACGTCAAATTGGATTGAATATTCGAACATATACATAATAAAACCATTTATGAGCAAACATTTAATAATAAAATTAAAGCATATTTTTATGATTCGTTTTTAAATATTATTCTAGCTGAAGTAATGTCAATTTATTTAAGCAATCAAATACCTACAAATCTTTAATATTATAAATTACATTCATAACCCTACTTGTAGCTAAGAGTAGAGTTATAAATAACAAACAACACCCATTGTAATGTTAATGCGACGTAATACAAATTACACTGTTTAGAGTTATTAGCAAATAAATACATAATAGTTTACTATTTTAATGCTTACATGCCTGACAGGTCGGATCTAAATCGCATCTACAAATTTTAAATGGCAGTGAACCGTCAAAAGATTTATTATAATCCCATAAGACTGCAACACTGCCTTCAATCGACGGATTTTCTGTGTCGTTTGTGAATTCCATTACTTCGCAATATACTTTATCTGCAATGAGTACCGCGGGCACAATTTTCTCTTTACTATTCACAGTAACTTTGCATTTCCACGGCGTAAACGCCATATAGAGATAAATCTGTGTTATTTTCACTACTAATATTTCCTTTGCACCGCTTTTGATGGTGACTGGCTTTGATTCATCAACTCTTGGGCAAAAATCAGGGCCCGACAGGAGAGCAGTGACGCCACTCGGGTAAATAACGTTGTCGTTTCCACAAGCTTGCTGAGTGCATTTACTTTTTGTGACACACCAGGTGCAGGCTTTATTTATGATGCATGTTGCACACGAGGAGTAAACTCTACAGCCGTCTTTGCTAGAGTCTAAAATAATATCTCCAGCCAGACATAAGCTTGCAGCGGAGAAAAGTGTTACCGCCACAAGTAAATTTGGCACCATTTTTCTTATCTTCGCCAAATTTTATAGGAAAATCGTAATTCTCATTCCTTTTTATTTTAAAGTCATATTTTACAAGTTTACTAGTTACTCCACAGGAGAGCTAATCTGTACTGAAATATAATCGAACTAATCCATATTTAATGAAACATTATGCATAAAGTGCAACATCGAAACATAGGAAACTGCCATTAGATAACCCGTAACTTTTACGTACCTACTTCAATAATAACTTTTATCTCTTTATGCGTGATTACGTATATAAGGTCATTTTATTATATAGATACTTAAACTGTGTATTTCCGATATGATCTTTAACGCAAAGCTAATAATCCTGAAGTGACGATAGCATAATGTCTAATTTGTGAAAATAGTAAAGCCCCAAAATGATGAGATGATTGATGGCACAGATATATTTATTTCTCTGACAAATCATAACACTTATTTAACGCGGATATATAAGAAATCTGATTAATTAATCTTTGAACAAATGCTTTTAGTTTCTATTATACAAGTCATTATAGTAAAAAAAATTATAGCGAATAGTGGAACGTTATATTTAATACATCGTTCAATATTAAGATAACCATCAGGTTATTGCCAGAGGCGACTATATTCTCTCAGTATCGCGTGTTAAGATAACATTAATAATTATACATATACTAAATGTAGTTATATAAATCTTAGATGTACTCATTAGGCTGCAATAATTATATTTACTATGTACTCAAAGTGTATTAGCAATGACATTCTCAATAATACCGTAATATGATAAGAAATTTCATTTGCAATAGATAAGATAACAAGATCAGATGCAAAATCTATTTTTGTTTATATACATTACGAAAAATATTCAATTAAAACGTTTATTTTATAATTTTATGTACCTACCTAGCCGATAATTATTTGAAAATGTCTATTGAAATAAAAACAACCAACGAAACATAAAAACTATCAATTATTTACCTATTAATCAAATATTTTATACAACTCAGTTTAGTTTTCATTGTCAAACAAATTTCGAAACTGCGTGGTAATTAAGCCCCCGATTTAATTAATAACTTCTATTTCAGGCTTCGTCTGTACCTAACTAATAATTTTAATTATTGGTTTTAATTAATTGTCCCTAATTAAACTTATAATTTACTGGTTCAATATCCCAATTATTAGAATATATAAAAAAGGTATTCATTTTTATCTCGCAATGATCAATACATTTTATACAAACAATACCACCGCTGTGCTAGACACTAGATTAAACTTCCACTCTTGAAAACCGTCTTTATTTTTTGTATAAATAATTGAGAAGTTATTTACCAAATAACTGAAACATATATGTAGAACTAGGACAATTTGTTACGTCACAGTTGGATCTGAACACTACTTATAAATAATTACTAAGAACATACATCCGCTGTTAACTATTTCCTTAGCACAAGCTGTCTGTAATGAACAACATATTGGAGAAATACAACACTATCAACTGGGAGAAATAAACTTCTTCACTTCATAAGTGAAGCTTCGACAACATTATTAATGATAATTTATATTCATGATCCTTGACTTAACTAATTTAAATTACCAACATAATAGCTTTTCTCGTCGTCGTCCGCGTAAGCATATCCAATTTATGCTCACTCAGAAATTTTTAATTCTACAAAAGATCTAGCTAGTGTAGCCGCATCAGTGAAATAATTTAAAGAACTATGCAGTATTTTTTGAGTTAATTTATCACTACATAGTATAAAACAAAGTCGCTTTTTCTTCCCCTATATCACATTGTATGCTTACATGTTTAAAACCACGCAACGGATTTTGATGCGGTTTTTTTTAATAGAGTGATTAAAGAGGAAGGTTTAAAGTGCCCCGTGCAAAGCCGGGGCGGATCGCTAGTTACAAATAAAATATTATATCTCTTTCAAAGTAAATGTCTTGTATAAGTGTTGTTTGTGAATAAAACTGTTTCGTTCTCAGTGGACATGTTAGATAAATTAATTTAAATAAAAAAATGAGAGCGACTACAAAACGCAATAAAAAGTGAAAACATTCATTTTGTATTATAAAGTACCCTATAAATAAAAAGAATAAAATAGTGTTTATAAATAAAATTCATAAAAATGCTATGTTACTCTTTGAAAGGTATTAGTCCATTGAAATGTTACATTTTTTAGGCCTAACCTTGCGTTTTTTAGAGGACGCAATTTTATTTTTTTGATGTGTAGGGGGGGTCAGTGTAAAGCTAAAACCAAGTTTGTGGGGTCGCCACCCTTGTCCCACGGCCGCCATCTTGAAAATAGGGGTTGAAATGGTTTTTACGATATATCTCTTAAACTATTAATTAAATAAAATTTTTTTTTAACATTTTCTATTGAAAATTAAATTCTCTACAACTTTGATTCAGTAACTTTTTGTCGTAGAACTATAAATAAAAAAGTTATAAGTGAAAATGTTCAGAAATTGGAGAAAAAAATTATATTTTTCGATATAACTTTTTTTTAAATCATTTTACGAAAAAATGATATCAAACCATTTTTGTAGATCGTTTTTTGAGGAACAACTTTTATTAACAACATTTTTTCATTAAGGCTATAGCTAAGGTTTTACAGCGCTCCGAAGTAAGTACTATTTTTCAATACTCTTAACTATACCTATATTATACGTGTGTACTAATAATGTATCATCAGTTATTGTGTTTTTTTTATTATTTATTTTGCTATAATGTTTTTAATTGTAAATTTTGCAATATTATTAATAATTAATTATTGACTCTTTTCCCCACCACCCACGTGGTAGAGTCTGGCGGCGTGTTTTTTTTTTACGTGGTATCCCCAATAGGCATAATCCACGGTGATTTTCGAAATTAGAACTACTCCGTCCTCAGTCTTTTCGATGGACCAGGCTGCGGCTCAGCATCTGATCGGCTTTCTAAATTAAATATCAGTGGGAGAACTGGAGAAGGAAGGGCTGTTAATGTCGGCGGTTCATCATCAAAGTCATTTTCATTTATTAATTCTGAGAGTTCCATTACGTTGCTGCAAGTCTCTCCAGAACAATGGAAGCACACTGCAGAACATTTCAGCCCTGCTTTTCGACATCCACACATCGCTCCACAGTTTCCTTTGCATTTGCAAAAGATCAATTTTAGAAGCTCAGGGGATGCTGGAGGTTTAGAGTTCTGCACTGGCATCAATAATTTTCCACATTTTTTCCAGCCCCAGTCTTCAGGATCATTATAATTACCAAGTGAGCAAAGCAGGGTCAACTCTCTTGTTGAGAAACAAAGCCGTTCCACTAGAAAACTCTAAATGCTTTTCCAGGGTTTTCAAAAATTTCATTTTACCGATATTGTAAGGAGCTGAAGTTGTGTCACATCCGGAAAAAGCATGAAGAAACAGCAAGTTATCCGCAATGACATCGCCGTTTAAAAAAAAATACATTTGCTTGTTGTCTACCAAGTGCTGTAAGCAATATCAATATGTCAATATCTTCAGCTACAATAGTAACGGCATTAAATAATGGAGATGCAGCAAGAGCAGTGCGAACGATAAGAGCGTCTGCATCTGATTCTGCTTGGTCAACAGTGAAACCCATTTCCGACAATACAGTTTTAAGAAGTATAATAAAGTTAGATTTGTTCTTCTCATTACCAAGAAATTTCTCTTGTGATAATGTTGGTATGGTGTTCTTGTCAAATTTAACTTCTGTCGACTGATGTTTTTTCGTGCGGCGCAAACGCTCCCAAGACTTTGTTCCTGCGACATCAGGGTCGTCTGAGTAACCATCAAACACAATGCTTGCAGAGAGCCCGAAGTGTTCTTGTACATATTTGACATATTTAGTAGTTATATCATTGAACGATGAATTTCGAAATTATTTTAAAAATCAATAATTGTAAAATCCTGTTATGGAGTGAAAAAGAGTCAATAATTAATTATTAATAATATTGCAAAATTTAAAATTAAAAACATTATAGCAAAATAAATAATAAAAAAAAACACAATAACTGATGATACATTATTAGTACACACGTATAATATAGGTACAGTTAAGAGTATTGAAAAATAGTACTTACTTCGGAGCGCTATAAAACCTTAGCTATAGCCTTAATGAAAAAATGTTGTTAATAAAAGTTGTTCCTCAAAAAACGATCTACAAAAATGGTTTGATATCATTTTTTCGTAAAATGATTTAAAAAAAAGTTATATCGAAAAATATAATTTTTTTCTCCAATTTCTGAACATTTTCACTTATAACTTTTTTATTTATAGTTTTACGACAAAAAGTTACTGAATCAAAGTTGTAGAGAATTTAATTTTCAATAGAAAATGTTAAAAAAATTTTTTATTTAATTAATAGTTTAAGAGATATACCGTAAAAACCATTTCAACCCCTATTTTCAAGATGGCGGCCGTGGGACAAGGGTGGCGACCCCACAAACTTGGTTTTAGCTTTACACTGACCCCCCCTACACATCAAAAAAATAAAATTGCGTCCTCTAAAAAACGCAACCCCAAATGTAACTTTTCAATGGACTATATAACGAATCTCTATTACGCATTCATTTCCGACAGAAAAAATTTCTCGAAGCTATAAATAAAAGGCAAAGCTTTATTTCACTAAGGCGAGTAGAATTTCTTAATTATTTAAAAGCGTTTGTTTAACCTACGTTTTACGATACGGAAATAAGAGAGTGCAAAGGGATAATTCGCCAAGTGTCGCAATATCGATTGTACCAAATTACATTTAACTGCGATAAACGCGGCTGCAATTGTTTGAAAGTGCCAACCAGCTAGAGAAAATGAGTCTATGAAACGGCCTGTATTCAAATAACTTTCTCAAGAGATCTATGTAAAGTCGTTGGACAAAGTACTAAAATATATATGTACATGTATAACCTTATCTAAATATCGCATATCGCATATACATATAACTATCATGAACTAGTTTCCGTTTAAACATAATTTGACTCTAAGTTGTTTTAAATTAATTTTTCTAGAGAGATAAAATATAAGAAGAGAAACAACTTAGACTTATCCTTCTCAGATGTATCAGTCAAAAATATACAGAGGTAGAAAATTGACGAGCTATAATATTTTCCTACTAAGCCCTGACCCCTGAGGGAGTAGATGAAATGGTTTCCAATGAAAGCTAAATAAATAGCTCGCGATTCCATTACTATAACAGAGAAAAAACATATTTATTTATACGCTAGGGATTAAACGAATAAAAAGGATTTTACTCTTGTAATTATGATAACGTATTTACTAATGTGGATGTTATACGTTTTGCAAATAGTTGTAAGCTTTGTGCTTCTGTTAGTTTATCTTCATAGCGACGCTATTGTAATCCATTCATACGTTCTCTGTTTAAAAATGTTTCAGAATTACATTATACGGTGATATTTTATTGTGTGATGGATATGTGTATTCATGAAAGGTTATTTTATGTGGTCTTAAATATATTTATGTATGTTGATTAAATCTCGAAATTATTTCATCTATATCATGACTAATGTATTTAAAAGAGCGGATAAATACATATGATATAAACCTAAAAATTTAATTTTTTGTTATTTTAAGAAAAAGTAACTTTTTCTTTAAATATTTAATTTAAACCTCGCTTCCATTACTAACTGAAATACCGTGTTCCGTCTGGAATCGAATTAGAAATGTTGAAACCGACAGCGGACAACGCTGATTGCACATTCCCTAACCAAATGCACAGAGAACTATTTTTATTTCCAGCTCAAAAAAGAGGAGTGTAACGTGTGAATCCATCTTAACATCGATGATAAAATCGATTTTTACCTACGATTAATTTATTAAAATATCGCGCTTTTAAGATCCCAGATATTTCCAGTAGAGCCTTTTCCTGCTTGAAAGGCTTTGAACAAAGCCAGTAACGAGCGTTTTAGCAAGATTTTATCACAATCGGATAAGGTGATTTTAACATCTAAATGAAGTTTTCAATTGCAATTGTACAAAATTAATTTTTGAGACTGAATATATAATGAGAATATTAAATAATATCTAAGTTTGATAAATCCTTTCTAATACCTTCTGGGTTTGTTTATTTTTAGATCTACCTCAAAACGCAATCAATTGTAGATTTTTTCAGCTAATTTAGTTACATCACATGAATTAGCAATGAAGACTGCTCAGTATTCGTTTTTGTTATTTTATTTTACAAGTGAAGATCCACCGAGAAGCAAACGTTTCGAGTCAAAGCCTTGTTCAAAACAATTATTGCGACTTCCTCGGAGCTATCTCATTTTGACTTGAGTAATCAGACTTCTAACTAAGATTTACTCGTCAAGCTTGTGTTTAAGATTCTTATGACTTTATGTAGCTCGTCTTTAAAAACTGACAATTTGCATAAACAAAATTTAAAAGTAGATAAGGTACCTTATTAATAGAGCAATGCTATTTTAATAAAGATTTGTATTTAATTACCTACTCATGAAAAAGTTATAATGTACCGATTGTAACCACTTTATTTTTACCGACTTCAAAAAAGGAGGAGGTCAATTCGACGCTATATTTTTTTTATGTTTGTTACCTCAGAACTTTCGACTGGGTGAACCGATTTCGATGATTATTTTGGGTGATCCCATTTAAATTTCCTCAAAATCTGTTCAGTAATTTTAGAGTTACAATTTGACAGTCTATCGATGCATTGGTTTTTATTTTCAACTGTACATTCAATTGTAATATAAATGACAAGTTTTGAGTTTAGGTTTAATAAAGGTTTTTTCAGATTTAAATGATTTTTAAATCTTTAAATGTTCTGTTTCACGTTTACGCAACAATAGTTACATAATGTTCAACTTTGTATTCTAAAACGTATTAAAAGTTTAAACGAATATTTGCGGTTGTTCTAACTTTGCACGTAGCAGCGTAGCATACACTGCTTTGAAACAGTTTTTACTAATTAAACAAACTAGAACCTTATATAAAACAACCTTAAAAAACTCAGGCGTACTATAATATTAGAACGCCTTAAAAATGTCACACAATTTCTCTTTGTGTTTACTCAGACCCGCTGGCTGAACTTTTGTAACAGCTTTGTCTAATTATTCTGTGTGTTTACGAAACTTTAATTATTCAAAAAAGAGGATCTTCAGCGTCCATCTCTGGGTCTGAATTTTACATAATCAAAGAACAATATTCTATGCAGCACGTACCTAATGCTGAGTAATTCAATAGGTATATAAGAAATTTACTTAATATCAATCATATTATTTAAAATGCAATAAAACCTAACGAGAGGAAATTTAAAATAAATCTTGCAATAAAGAATCTCAGTTAGAAAGATCGAATTTAACAGAGCAAAATCGAAACGTTCACGCCACCCTCGCGTCGGTGAATTTTTCCAAGTACATACTTCTATCCTGTAGCTGACACTTCAATAGATTCATGATAAAGAACAAAGGGAGTTAATTCTATGGGAGAACAGAATTTTTTTAAATTACAATTGTTTAACATTTCATGAGATATCTGCGCAAGGTAGGTACTACATACATTTTATGTACGTAATACATAATAGTACTTAGTACCTACGTAGTGTGTTCGTGGGCTATATCTTAATAAAAGGCTATGAGTTTCCAGTAGAAGTGTTATATCATTCGAATTATTAAAAAACTAACTACTTTGAGATCGGGTTTTATGGAAGACAATTAGCTTTGATGAGATCCTGGATTCAATTACTAGAACGAAACACGTGCTTAAAAATAAATGGATTTTAACAAGAGATTTAATAATAGAATACGCTTGGGTTAAAGTACTGAAGACAATTTAAAATCCCCGATATGTTAGTTACAAATAAGTTGAAATAAAAACGCGTCATTAACCCCACACACGAAAGAAAAATATAGGTACCTCTCGCTTCATTACATTCTACTTTTCTCAGCACCTTCGCTTCTTGTTTGACGATAACGCGATTTCAAAAGCCAATAGGAACCACGTCGACTTGAAAGGTATTAAAACGCGAATCCAGAAAATAGGTACTGCAGCCTGATTTCTTGTATCGAATAGTTGAAGCAATAACGAATGAATTTTTAAAATCACAATAACTTGTAACGTTATGTAAATTGTAAGTTTCAGTGAAGTAAACTTGTTTGTCTGTTTGTTTTTAATTAATATATTTAGTGTTTTTGTCTGAAAAAGGTACAAATAAGTGAACGGTTTCCTTTTTACCACTTACCTGTCTATTTAAGAACTACTTAGTAGAAAAAAAATATAGGTGAGATTTGATAAATAAATTTACCCTTTTTTTCTGTTTTTGATTACCAAGGGCGAGAAGACAAGAATTTTCAGTGTTTATATTTATATTCACATCACTTAAAATTTAAGAATAGATACATTTGATGATATGTGTACTTAAATAATAAAGTTAGGTATTCGTAGTTATTTTGATGTTCAGGTAATAGGTATATATATTGTAGTGTGTTTAAAACAAGGGAGAGGTGCGAATTAAATAAATTCCACTTTTCTGCCAAACTTGCTGTCTCGCTAAGTGGTTCTTACGTGTAGATAATAGACAATAAATAAAAAACTAATATTACACACTCTGAACTACTAGCAATGTAAAAAAAGGTAACAGAATAGCTTATTTCATTCACATGTAAGAAAGAAAAAACTTCCAAAGTAACATTATATACCACACATCACTCCCTACATAGTTTTATTTGTTATGCTTATTCATACTTTATCAAAAAAATATATAAATAATAATAATCAAAAGAAGCTAATAATAAAAACATTTTTGAGTACAATTATACAAACACGTTTCATTATTATAGTGCTTCTTAAATTTTTGTTTATACTATTTGGAACCATGTATAGGTACCAATATTTTTGTTGTTCTTTGTATAAAGTTAAGTACCATATATAAATTTACATTTAAAATTATAACTAAACATATGATTGTTTTTTTTTATGTAATGTCTACCTACCATTGTAAATTACAAACGATGTTGCCTAATATTAACATAATATAACAGAGCCACGAACAAGGACTCTTATACCCGCAGATTTTTAAAATTCCCAGATGAGTTCCCAAAGCATATAAAACAAATAATTGTAATATTTGGAAATATTATATTTTTGATTTAATCAGTGAATTTGCGCGGGAGCACTTGGATGCGATTCCGGGGACACAAAAAATGTTTTATCAGCTTACGGCTGATCACCTACTGTCACCTATGAAAATTTATCTGTGAAACAGATGCATAAATATGTTAGGGCTTACACTTTACAAAAAACTTCCAAAGACTTAAAAAATATACGGTACGGGAATGCGCCCTTCGTCAAAGTTGATAGATAAATTGTATTAAAAAAGCTCTGAGTTACGACAAAGATAAATGATGATGCTTGACATTGACGTATAACGTGATTGTTTTTAATAAGTAGGTATCTACTTAATAGGAGATTCGAACAGATTTTTAAGAATATCTATAAAAATTTAAAACTTTTTACAGCAGAATTAATAATTATTTATTAATTACCCGAAACAAAATTTGTACGTCAATTTTAATATATGCTGCCTATAAAGTAAGTTCTCGTAACTTCCAGCGGGGTATGATCATTTTCTTTACAGGCAAGTAGGTGATCAGCCTAGTTTGCCTACCCAACCGAAACATTCATTTGTTCCTTGGGATTCGAACCCAATATTCGTAAACCACTTAGCCACGGAGGTGGTTCTCAACATTTAGGAAGTAATAATTGTTACTAAATATGGATAAATTTGGTAACAATTTGCACCTTTGAATGTACTTTCACGGTACACAAACAATGCATTAAAATGTCATTGTTTTTTCATTATTGGTTTAAAAGACTTAACAAGACAAAAAGCCTAAGTTATGCCGCATCATTGATTGTTGAATTTTAGTAAAATTTTTTATTTATATAATAATTCTTTATTTAAACAAAACAAAATTTTCACATCAATTTTAATCCATGGTACCTATAATATGGTGCTTAAAAATCGACTTGCTTGTTTATTTATAGGGGTTTCAAACCACCCCTATCTGTTCTTGCGCGATTGTGACAGATCACAAACATTTCTCCATACAAAACTTTTGATCTCTGGATTACAAGATCAAGGGGTCTTCTAGTTAAGATCCGAGATTCCCATGTCACGAATTCACAGTCGCAACTATAACTGATTGTTCTGTTCGAGTAACTTTAAAGAACAAAGAAAAACTTTTGGGCGCAAGATTAAGCCCCCTTTCATAAAGTATCAACACACTTTGAGCTCGCAACCTACTTTGTAATCGTGGCCCAACAATTGTTAGCAAGCTTTATACGCCTCTTTATTATACTTAACTCAAACTGCAAGCTTCTTGAAAATGTTCTTCAATTATTATGAATGTTAACATAAGTTTATATCTTAAGACTTAACAAAGGAACTTGGAGTCTCATTTCATGGGGACCAACTACCATTTCATAATTTATTTAGGACTAGCTGTGCCCCGCGGTTATCCGCGTTAATTTCGTCCTAACATTATGTTATATATCCTATAAACAAGAGTAAAATAGCGAACAGCAAAATAATATGTAAATATTATGTACTTCGTCCGCCCGTAATAGTTATTTTTTTATGATTATTTATATTTATTTCTAAAATAAAAGTAACCTAAAATACTCCTTATTACATCAGCTATCTCCCAATGAAAGGCCGTCAAAATCGATGCAGCCGTTTCAGAGATTAGCCTGAACAGACAGACAATTTTTTTTTAAATGTTATTTTGGTATATCTATTTTAATATTACAAACAGACACTCCAATTTTATTTATCTGTATAGATTCACTTTAGGTAAACATTTTTAGGACGACTGAAATGGCCATTTCCATTGACCCCAATATTTTCCATATCCGTGGCCAATTCATTCAAGCATCAGCGTGTAGTGCCGGAGGGTCAGGTTTCGAATCCCGGGCAAAAAATTATTGCTTTGGTTAGGCAGATAGACAGACCAACAATTACTTGTTGAAAGAAAATTATATGGTAGGTATAACATGATTTCACTGTTTAATTTTAATTCTAAGGTTAATGATAAGTCACTACTTATCTCATACTGTCATTAATGAGTAGATGATAGCATAATCATATCAATAAGATATTATATCACTAAGGTCTCCTTACGTTAAGATTGGGTTATTGTAAATGGAGAAAAGAAAAGACTGGAAAACAATTTAAAACAAAAAACAGATCCATTATTGTATTCTTTATACTTTCAATTACACATAGGAACACAAAATATATCAAGATTCACATTTAATGTCCTAATCTACGAATAATAATATGTCTAGAAACGTAACTCTCATACAGATAGCGCTTCAAAAATGAACCCACCAACGTTTGACCTTGACAAACATCAAGGTCAATACGTTCGAACGTGATTGGTCGCGTCAAGGCGATGTAGGCAAATGATTGGTCGCATCGAGGCGATGTGAGCAAGTGATTGGTCGAAGGACACGCAAATATGTACCATGGTATCTATTTGCGTGGTACCATTTTTGAGTTTGAATTACACTTCTAGACATATTATGATATCGCAACGCAAAAAAACCGTCACAAATTACCGAAATATTTTGTAATAGCGGCAATGGAGAAAATGTGTGAAGTTATTATACATAATAATAACAAAACCTAAATTAATCCATAGAATAAACTGACTCCTTAATTGTTTTCTTCTAAGTCCTGTAATTAAAAAAAACCTATAAAACTAGCTAATTTAAGTTAATTTACGTGCACTTATGGACCACATATAGGTCAATTGTCGATTTTCGAATTGTAAAATCGAATAAAAACCTCTTTAATTCACGATTCATTTGAAGAGGATAAATACAAATTTTTAATCGCTTGCTATGACTTAATCTATATTTATAGAAATACAAAGGAAATGCCTGGTAGCAAATACATTGGTATCGTGGATGTAGCACCGGGAAACGTATTTACTAAAGAAAATGGGTTTCAACTGTGACAGCGTACTATAATGTTTATATACATGGTTTTAACAATAGTGAATACTTACAGTAGGATCGCAATCAGCGCAGTGCCAAGAGTAGCCGCGCTTTTTGGGATTCTTGTTCAACGGTGGCTCAAGGCATGTAAAGTGATATCGCTTTTGACATTCGTCACACCTACACAAAAAGAAACTTTATAAATTTGTTTATTGTCTAGAACAGGGAAGATTATAGATTATTTGATACATTTTTTAGCAAACACAGTATGTCTATAACATTTGAAAAATCCATTCTAATCAAATATTTAGACAATATTTGGAATTATTTTCCAATTTATTATTTAACCACATAGATTATCCAAAGATGGACACTTATAATTTGAGTAAGAGAACGGGTAAATAGAATGTAATTTTTTAAAAATTAATATTAGTTGCATAAAATTGATATTAAGATTTTGTATATTATTTACATAGTATAAAACAAAGTCGCTTTTTCTTCCCCTATATCCCTTTATATGCTTAAATCTTTAAAACTACGCAACGGATTTTGATGCGGTTTTAATAGATAGAGTGATTGAAGATGAAGGTTTTTATATATGTTTTAAACCCGTGCAAGGCCGGGGCGGGTCGCTAGTTATTTATAAAAATGATATAAGAAAACCAATATAAGATAATTATTTACATTATCACGAATTTAATGGCTATATTATGTATCTCAAGATACCTGACGAGATCCGTACTATCGCCGGCCTGCTGGCACACATCGCACTGCGTGAGTGGCGTCAGAGCGGTCGCGGGCGCGGGCGCAGCTCCTCCGCTGCGACGAACTCGGTTTTCACGAGAGCGCTAAATATTTAAATAAACTCATTTTAGTGCAATATAAAAGGGCTCAATATAATTAAAAATATCGCCTGAGGCACTACAGTAAAAACTTTTGCTATATCATTTTCTTTCTTGTGACTGTTAATAAATAACGTACTCAGAATGTGTATTAATATTATTTTCTTGCAGAGTCGTACGAAAATCTACCACTAATCTAGTTCCATGACTAAATTTTACTGTCGGTACACTAAACCATATATAGAAACAATTTCTTACACATGGATATTAAACTGATCTGCCCATTCACTACCCCTTAATCATAAACATTGCTTAACTTGATCACAGATTTAGTTTGCTGGCAGTCGGCAAAAACTTATCACGTTTTAGTTTATAACATCTTTGAAATCAATTTACTACAAAAATACAGGTAATAAGAATAAAAAAGGTAACATTGCCAAAACAGTACATTTCAGCTTTTTGTTAAGTCAGCATTTGTTATCACAAATGTTATTTTATTATCATAAAATAACCCGATCAAGGTTTAAATATATAAATTACCTTTGGTTTAGTGCTAGCCAGAGTTGTTGCTTGTACTGTTTCCTCCGGTTTGCTTGGCAGCTTGTATTTATTGGATAATATTATTTTCAGATCTATACAACACTTTATTCCTTAAAAACATTGAGAATTTCATAATGTAGATCGACTATACATAGCTCATACTATAATTTTAAACGACATTACACCTAGATTTAATTATTCAAAAAATTTTTTGTATAAATTTAAAGTGAATTTTTTCTTCTGACATAATTGAATACCAAACGTTATTTCAAATATTTGATCAATAATAGGACCGGAGTATTCTCTATTATTTTTCTCATTAGTATAGTTGGATATATTTAAAATCTTTGTTTACTTACAGGTGTCGTCGCTAAGGGATCGGTCGCAACCACTGGTGGCGGTACTGCAGCCTCCGGTATTTCTTGTTCAATTTGCTACAATAAAAAATATACATATATAATATATATATATATATATATATATTATATATATATATATATATATATATATATATAATAATATGTGCCCAACGATTTCACTTGCTCTCGCTATTAAAAAATTGGTGTAGGCTAATATACTTTACGACCAAAATACACGTAAAAATCGGTAGAACTGTTTCTGAGGAGTACAAACACAAAAACCATGACACGATAATTTTATATATTTTAAGTAGATAGTTAATGGATAGCTTCGTAACAATTAATTTAACAATGTAACTAGTTTTTAGTTATTGTTGTGTTGTTTTAAATTAATAGTAATTACGCACAGTGTTAGATTAATTAACTATCGGAAAAGGTTCTATCCCTGTGTTGGTTTTGGAATTTGTTATAGATTTTAATATTATATCTATCTATTATATTTTGTGTATGTGTCGTCTTCTGTTGTGTATGGCATTGAAGAATAAGTTTAAGACGAGATTTCTTTTATTTTAGCAACGATACGATTTTGAGTCTTAAAAATAAACGAATCTAAGGCAACCTAGCTCACAACATAAGTGCTAAATACGCCACCAACTTAATTGGGCACTCCACGGAAGCGGTTTCGTATAGTGATTAATTAATTATACAATGGACCATAAATTACATACATTTGCATTATCTTATATATAAAATTCTCGGGTCACAATGTTAGTTACCTTACTCGTCCGAAACGGCTTTACTGTTTATTACCAAATTTTATATGCATATTCAGTAGGTCTGAGAATCGGTTACTATCTATTTTTCATACCCAAGTGATAAGGGTAGCCCACCCCAAAAATTAATATGGAAAAACAACGTTTGCCGGGTCAGCTAGTATTATATAATTTTCATAAAATTCGATGTCTATTACCTTGAGTGAACTGTCAAAAATATTGCTGTTTGATTGTATTACGGCTTACGGCACTGTATAGGTGTATTTATTGTTTTTGTATTTTTTAAATCCGTTTTCTTTGTGTTATTTTTTATTTGAATTAGTTATGTTAAATGTGTGTGAAAATGTTTTAATACCTTTGAATGTTTCTTGACAACTGGTGGTGGTGGGCCATCATTGCTGTCAGTTGGGACGTAGAACATTTGTGTGTCTAGGGAACCGTCCGGTTTTGGAATAGGCTTGATCTGTAAAACAAGATAGCGATTTCTTAAAACTGAAAACACCAGTGATATACAGATAGGATATAAAAATAAATAATACTTTTAAAATTTTAAATATTTTAGAGCTTTCCAACCTTTTATAGACCAATATTTACATATTTGGAAGAAAATTAAGTAATTGTTATTAAATAAACTAAAATGTTCAGTAATCTATTTAAAAGTAAGTATATTTTTCATAAGCAGTACCGACTGAGTATAAATGGAAAGACTCGAACACAAATAAAAATAATAATAAATTGAAAACTAGAATTACCTTAATCGTTATCCTTGGGTGTGGCTGTTCAGGATTCTCCAAATCCTGATTCTTCTTCTTCCGCTTATGTTTATGTGACTTAGAAGGAGAGCGTAAGAGATCCGGAGAATATCTCGACCTGTGCTTCTCCTTCCTGCGTTTCCTGTTCGCCTTGAAATTAGCTATATCCGACGACAAATTAGCCAGCGTGCTCTCAATAGAGCTCTCGATGGTTTTGGAATCTCTCTCTTTCGTATCGTTGAGTAATGCTGAGAAAGATAGATTCTGGTACGTTTCGTCTTTTTTAGGTGGCGGTAAGTTCGCAGAGTCGTTTGAATGGTCGTTGTGGGAATCGTAGGGGCTGTCCGCCACCAGTGGGGTGATGGACATCAAAGGCGTATTCGTTAGTATAGGTGACGTGAAACTGCGCTTATGTATTTTCTTAATATCTTCGGAATGTTCCTTTTTCGAATTCCTCTTTTTGTCCTTTTTACTTTTGAATTCTTCGTTCCCGTCGCTGCTGAATTCGAACGGCTTTATTGTGACTTTTATGGGCGATACGCTTTCTGATGTGCTGCTGAGTTTTTTGTGTTTCTCAGACTTTTGTTTGGGCGAAGGTGAACTCGGTTTCGAGTTAGGACTATGCGGTTCTGTTATAATGGCTCCGTCTTTGCTGTATCGGATTCGCGATCTACGCGGTACTTTCTTCTCCATTACTTCAGGCTCCGAATCTGATGTTTTGTCGCATTCTGAACATTGCCTGTAACATTTTAATAATATCATAACGACCTTAACCACTTAGTCAGACATTATATACCACTTAGTCAGAGATTATTTATATGTCGACTAAAATATTGCCTACGTTTTGTATTCACATTACATTGAGCTGCTCTATTTATAATACTAAATTGAGTGAGATTTATAATATCATTCGCTTATCTAAGTGTAACCCATTTTATTATTTACCAGACAGTGAATTGATTTTTATAATTTTCAAGTAGCCAAAATCACGGCTATCATCAGCGTTAAAATATCAAAGATATTACCATCCAAAAACCTTGCTCTTCTTCGGCGGCCGTTGAAGTGGTGGTCTTAAACAGTGAAGATGGTAGTGGTGATGGCAAGTATCGCATGCTGCCATCAAGTGTTGCTCGCTGCTTCGACCGCACACCGCGCACTCACGGGCCGCCAGGCCACCCTCCGATCCCACGAGTGACGCTTCATCCATATAAATATTTATAATAATTAATAAAATTGACAAACTAAAATTATTGAAAAACATATTAGATTCATAATGTTTGGGCAATAAACGCGATAAGAAACATGACATTGTTAATATTATCTAATAGAAAAAACTCACTTAATGATATATACATATATCATTTTTGTAGCAATTCACTCATATATTTTATATTGAATTCCATGTTAAAAACTATTTAGCGAATTATCGAATCCCCTAGTGGGATAAAGCATTCTATGCCTTACTTATTTTTTTGTGTTCCAATGGTCATGTATTTAATGTCAGACACTTGCCATTACGATCTAAGAACATGTAGGTTAGAGAGAAGGAGAACGATCGCTACGTACTAAAGCATTAATCCGCCTGTCCCTGAAAATTTGTAGAATGTATAATTCATTTTTCAATCACCAGCCGCCTGCCGTCGGTAAGTAATATCTACGAAGTAAGCTGTTTAAGAGCGATCGCAGCGCCTCACTTATTTTGTCTATCTTTCTGGGGCACAATTTTCTACAGCGATCGTTGTCTCTCTAACCTCCATGGCTAAGAAGGCAGTTGAAACGTAAAATTCATACCTTCAAGTGACGTAGAAAGCACTTTTCCGTGGCGAGCGTCCGGATTGTCGCTAAGAGGAAAACCAACGCCCATCTTAAGTGCAGCCGCAGTTGGCACAGACATTGACCTGCTACCACATCTTGTTTATAGTAAGGAGAATGTCTATGGCACCCATCAACATCACCATCATTAACAGGCATATTACGCGTTACATTTACCATGTTACTAATAAACAAATTACATGGTTAAAATAATTAGCAATTCGCTGTGTAATTTAAATATTAAGTTTTTCATTAGTAACACGGTATGCTTTACAACAAAAATCCCTTTTGAGCAGATACTTCTGTATTTTTTATTTTTTTATTTAGGTACATTTAAGACGATCCCAAGAGATTTCTAGGTTTAAAAAATATTTTGCACGTGATATTTTCTTACATTCTGAACATTTGCGCAATTAAATTATAAAGTTCTATAAAACTTTTTAAGTTTTATTTTACACTTTTTGCTCTTGACACAATGGGCATGAAAATATCACTGAAATATATAAGATTAAACATCATACCGTTTCTGCAACTGTTGTGGTGTAACTTTAGGTGTCGAACGATGTATGACTGGCGGTAATAAGGGCCTGTCTTCTAATAAGCTAGTGGTAGGAGCTGGTATTTTTGCCTTAGGACAAACTGCTGATATGTAGTCGTAGAGCTTTTGCAGACTTCGACGCGCACTGGAGAGACTGGTTAGGATATCTGCATTTTCTTTTGATGCCTAAAATAGAAAATTGTTGCCTCAGTTAATAATTAGACTTTAACAAGTCTTTCCTACCAATAATCCTGTAGAACTGATTTAATTATTGCCGTTCTCACAAACTATAGTATCCATATTTTATCCATACAGATGTGTATTGAAGATAATAATAGTAAGTACGGTCGCGGAGCGGGAGGAATTTCGAATAATGACAAAGTCAAAGTCAACAATATCTTTATTCATTGAAATCATATTTGATCATTTTGAATCGTCATTTTTTTAAATATTATGTAGTTTACAAAAATAATTATTCAAAAAAATTATAATATTTGGTTTATTGAGACAGAGTTAGAGCAGGTTCATTTCCAAGCTTTTTTATCATCTAAGTAATCCGTTATTTTATAGTATGCTTTTTTATAAAGTTTTCTTTTAATTGTGTTTTTAAATTTATTCACTGACAATTTAAGCATATCACTTGGGAGTTTATTATAAAAGCGTATAGATTGATTGCCCTCTAAAAGATTTACTAACTTTATGGCCTCTTGGCCTACTGACAATGGTCACAAAAAATTTTATTAAGTGTAGTTTTAAAAAAAATCTTAGTTAAAAAAATAACTAACTTAATTGATTATTATGATTATTGAAAAAGAATGAAAGATAGGTAGTTTATTCGTATGAGCTGTACAGATGCACAGTTGGCCTGCTAGCGACGTCAGTGTTTTGTTAATACAGAACAGGACATAATATCTGTTTCAAAATTACATTATGGAGATGACTGCTTTTTGAGTCTTGTATGCATACGAGGACAAATTTTATTGTCACTGGTAAAAGGTTTGTAATGTCTTAAGAAGCGGTCATTGCATTGTGCGAGCAGGACCCATTATATTATATACGCAGGAGCGACAGAGACAGATTAATGTATAAAATTCTTGCTGCTCCGCGACCGGACTTTAGTAGTTTATCTCACTTACTTACAGACGTTCAACTATTTTCTCAGTGCAGTGTTTTGTCTCGTTTTTATAAGAGACAGTACATTTGAGGGATTGTAAGAGGGCTAGTAATTAGTAATCTTTTGATTCGTCAAAATGATGGTGGCATAAAAATTCAATTCAATAATTAATTTTTAGTTTATTAATAAAGCAATATACAAAAATTAACATAATTCTCATACTACAAAATATACCTTTATAATAAAATTTTATCAAAAACGCTACCTCATCATAATCCGTCCTAAGGGACTTATTGTTAGCAAGAAGCGTTTCATTTTCTTTAGTGAGCCTCTCCAAGGAGAGTCGAAGTGAGGCGACGCGTGTATTCCGTTCTAAATAATAGCCAACAAATTCAACAGAAAACGCCGGAGGCACATGCCAACGACGAGATACATCTCTTAATGCTGCCATCTAAAATTTAAATAAAGATATAATAGTACAAAATATTTAAACGCATGTTACGATTTTTTTTAATATTTCTGTTGGGATATCTCACATACATTGCTCTGATCCCAAAGTAGCTGAAGCACTTGTGTTATGGCAAGCAGAAACAACGAGGGTACCACAATAAATACATATTATATAAGTTTATATACTTACTATACAAAACTCGGTAACAAACATTCGTGATCATCACACAAAGAAATGCACCTACCTGGATTCGAACTTAGGACCTTTTTGATGCAAGGCAGGAGCACTACCAATTGCGCCAATTATAAATACGAGGCAGACATAAAATATTTAAAACAAAAGAGAATTTATGAAAGGAAATCAGAATATAAATTCAATTTTAAAAATGTAAGTACTAAAAATGGTTTTTATCGGACCTGCGCATCTTGGAACTCAAGGGAATGAGTATCGATGCCCATACAATCGGCTTTTTTTTGAAACGTCTTCATGGCGGATGCACTACTATACAACATCCGAGCCATTTTCTGTGTTGGCACTAAAATTTACAAAAAAAGTGTTAAATGTGTAACGTGATTGAATTAGGCGCGGTATGATATTATAAAATTTATGAAATTGTTGCAGAAACCAGTCCCGTTGCCCGTTTCACACAACACTTTGTTTACGGGCAAGTAGGTGGTGATCAGCCCCTTGTGCCCTCTAAACTGAAAAATTGCTTATTTTCCCTGAATATGAACTAAAACCACGAAGGTGGAAAAAATATGAAATTCCATCCAAAACATTTTTTTTTAATTTCTGATAAACGACGTCATTTTATGATATACAATAACTCTGGTTTCTGAGTTTCTCTTTTGGTAGGCCATAAAATATTGAGAATGTCCAGCTTTTACTTACCCCAGGGTGGATTTCTATTCTCCTTTTGCTGTGCATACTTCCTTCTGTATTTTACTAATTTCCTTTGAATCCTCAATTTCGCTTCAGTACTTAAATTCTGCTGTAATTCCATCTTCCTATAAAGCAAAAAATTAATTATCAAACATCATGTGCGATATTAAACAGAAATTTCCGTATGTAAACAACAAACTACGCAAGTCTAGTATCTCTTTACTTACATTTAAGTTTTTTTATTTATAGCCAAGAATTGTGGCAAAATAATTTGCAAATTTTTTTTACAATTTTACATTTTATAAAATTTATAATTTCTAATAGATTTTACATTTCAGAATTGATACATTATTTACGGAAGATCTTGCGTAGTTTTAAATCTATCAAGAGCTATTTTTCTAATAAAAAAACCCCGAATGCTGTGCAGAAAAATAGTTTTATGTATCATAATATGAAATATATAAAAAAATCAATTGTTCGTTAGTCTCGCGAAAATTCGAGAACGGCTGGGCACATTTAGCTAATTTTGGTTTTTAAATGTTTCTCGTAGTCCAGGGAAGGTTTAAACGGTGAGAAAATATGGAAAAATTGGTGTGATGATAGTAAAAACAACAATTTCATTTGCCCATATAACTCTTACCTACTTTCCTGTCAAACATTTAACGTTCGATTCCCATTCTAGCTTTTATTAGCCGTACGAAGTTCGCCGGGACAGCTAGTATGAAATATTATTTATTAACACCGGTCGAACCGTTGGTTACGAGCAGATGATATATATACCTATAATCTATATTATGTAATAACCTATAATCTAATCTAAATCTAATGTAACGGACATACCTTTTCTCTGTTCTAAGTTGCAAAGCGAGCCAGTTGCGCTTTCTCTTCTTGATCAGCGTCTTATCGGAGTGAAGACGACAATGTGCGTAGAACGGATCTGCTTGCTCCACTTCCTCAGAATGCGCTTCGGCAAGTAAACCTGCGCGTTGACCGCTGAAATGTAAAAGAAACAATTATTTATCTCTACAGGCAAAAGTAAGGCTAAGGTAGATTAACTTCAATGTTCTGAATATTAACAAGTTTTATATACATAATGTAACAGACGGCAGTACCTGTTTGGCATTCCCTTTTTTGCTGTATTATGTAGAAAATATATGTTTGGAAAATTCTATGGGAAAGTACCAGGTTTGGGTTAAAAATCTTCAAAAGATATGTGAGTAGAGAGATTTGGTCATATTATAGATACGTTACTCTTATGAGTCAAATTAAGCGTATCCATAGCTAAAATTCCTATGCGTCTGACATTAAACATTTGGAAGGTACAAAAGGCTGAAATCGTTACCCTGAAATCAGTCTACTTCGTAGCAAAGAAATAGTTTGAATCACAGTGAAATATCGAAACCCCATTATCATGTAAAAACATTACCAAGTAACATGGAAAAATGTCTTGCAAAGGCCAGCGTCGCATTCAACGCACACACCCGTTCTTGCAAGCGTCGCGTCGTCGCATAACGCGCAACTACGCGCGCCCCAGCGAGAGTATGCCATCTCGAATAACGTCACCCCAGATAGCCGTTCCACCTTCAAATATTCATTAAAAAAGTCCTTATTAATATTATTCTAATAGAACCGAGAGCTAGTGAATATATTTGCTGCTGTCACATGTGACAGTAGTACATAATATGACTATAGAAAAACTTAATATTTGACTATAGAAATATATTGCTATCAAAAAATCCTTCCAACCAATATTAATTATTGGCTTATTTATTTCTGATTCAAGGGCATGAGAAAAACGTTACCCAATTGGCAATTACTTTATAAGGAAAGATCTATAGAAGGCCACTGCCTTATCTATTTGTAATTATATGCTTTTATAATTTTAAAAATAAAACAATGAATGCTACTATAAATTGGTGGCATTACTACCTCAGAAAATGCAACTCCTGGAACATAAAGTGCACACACTAAGTGCACCCAAGCACCTACTTCCGTTTCCTTAAATATGCCACCTGAAATAAATTTAGCTTTTTTAGTTATCAGTTACCCTTGAAATAACTAGTATAAATAA
Organism: Aporia crataegi; assembly: GCA_912999735.1. Classification (NCBI taxonomy): domain Eukaryota; kingdom Metazoa; phylum Arthropoda; class Insecta; order Lepidoptera; family Pieridae; genus Aporia; species Aporia crataegi. Next base: position 5,437,501 of record OU538742.1, read on the forward strand.
TATGTATAAGGTTTGTTGAAATAACTAGTATAAATAATATGTATAAGGTTTGTTGAAATAACTAGTATAAATAATATGTATACGGTTTGTTGTTTTAGTGAACCGGTTAAGGTTCTTGAACATTGTAAGAATTCATTGACAATATTGATTATACTAAATGTCAGCTGTAAATGCCAAATATAAAATGTCTTGTGTATCTTTTCTCTGTTAAAGTCTGTTAAGACAGTATGGTAAGGTGAATAAAATATGTAATGAATGAAAATATAGTTACCTTTATTTGGACATAGCGCACAACTTGGATCACTCACACCAGCTTTACATGCCTCACAAAACCAAGGCTCAGTTGATGCAGAACTAACTGTACTTGATTCACTGGTTACATCAGAAACACCATAGCAACCTATAATATTAGTATAATCTATTTAAAAGTAACACTGTACAAAACACTGTACAAACCTGTACAGACTTGATAGTTTTTAAATTAAATTCTTGTTCCACGGTTGTGTTCCACACACCAGCATCATTTCAGATGTGTAGACATAGAAGACTGATGAACTAAATGCCAGTTAAGAAAATAATGAAAGAAACAGGGGCAGAAGTGTGTCTACCCCATATCTCACTATAAAATTTCACTCATTTTGGTTTACATTTTTTTAAAAACTTTATTTCAGGAATAAATAATTTAAATTATATATTATGATAGTGGACCCTGAAAACTTTGTATCGCTTCAGAGTTCCGAATAATAACTTGTTACCTAAAACGTTGTTCAATAGAAAATGTATGATCAAAGGAAAATTTCCTCGTAAACACTTTTTTGTGATTTTTTCTATATTTTTAATAGTTATTCTGCTATTCTCGGATTAGACAAATCAGTCCACTCATTCTTGAGTTATAAACGATGTAAATAACCCAACTCTGTTTAATTTATATAGATTATATCACCTTCATGAACGGTAACACCACAACCATCACATTCAACAATTTCATTAAAATCATCACTTCTTGAACCCAAGCAACCTGCACAAATCATCATGTTGGCTAAATCAGGAATCTGAAAAAATTAACTGAACTTATAATAATTTATTCATAATATTTACAAATGTTTTTCCTTGGATATTAAAATATACTTTTGTTTACATAATATATTTACAAATATAGATTAAAGGCTCAGCATAACCATAAGGGTGCATACCCAAACTGAATGCATTACCATGTACTGTATTGGTCAAAAAATGAGCCAGCTTTTGAGTTTCATGTTGTTTTGTGTGTACACCTTTGTGTATTGATTTCTTTAAACAATCAACAGACTTGTGGTCCCCATAGATCCAGTCTCCCAAAAAACTAAAACCAACTGTACTTGTTGTACACAAATGGCTGCTTCTAGCCACTTAACATTAGGTAAGCTTCAAGCCTTTTTCATAAAATAAGTTTATGTAGTAAGTTTTAAGTAACTCACATTAAATTCCTTCTTAGCTTTTTCAAGCAGATCAGTGAGAGACACCTCTTCAACCAACTTAGTAGCTGGATTTTTAAATTCATTTTCCAAATCTGATCCTGATTCTCCTTCTGAACTGCTTGTGTTGGCACCTTGTTCTAAAACATAGTTTTGGCTTAGTATTAAGATATGATAGCTGGCTATTATTCTGTAGTTTGTGCAACTAGAGGCTAAATAGTCAGCTGTCCTTAGAAGTAAAATAATAAAACATAATGTTATTTAAGTCATAAACTTCATAATATAAGAACATACTTTTTTCATCATCGGAATTAATGGAACAATCATCACTTTCTTCAGGGTGATCTTCTATTCGAAAATCGGAATCATCAGAACTTTCACCTTCTCCAAGATCAAAATCTAGCAAAGATTGTGGTCCTACCGGCTTAACCTTGCGCTTTGCAAGACTTCTGCCATCTGGAAAATATATCCACTCATTCTCATTACACTTATCTGTATTAATCTTAGTAAATTAGAACAACAACTTACGATTATTCATCTTAATATAATCTTTTAAGATATCTGTTACATCTTACAATTTAATATATATTAATCTCACTCGGTAATGGAAAACAATAGCAAATCATCAAAAATCATTTTTTTACTACCTATTTTTTTTGTGAAGCTGAGCTTGTAGCTTAAAGTTTTACTAGTGTCAAATGTCAATTGTCAACAACTTTCGTTTAATATTTTTCTATGGCTATTGCTTCCTAAATCTTGAACATGAAAATGCGCTGAAAAAAACGACAATTTTTATTTTCTTAGTCGCACTAAAAGCAAGCCTTTTAATTTAGGGTGACTAGCTAAAAGACTTAAATAGCAATTATAAGTAAATATTAGTAGAGATTTTCTCAATAGTTTTTAAAAAGCCCAGGGTAAGCGCTTGTCGCCAAATATTTTTTAGAACCCGCATTCTTTCAGATCTGGCGTCAAAAGCGCCAAGTTGGTATGCGGTCATTGGTCGATCGTTATGATGTCACGTTTGTCTAATTTATAAAAAAAAAATGGTTATCAGATGGAAAACATATCTGTAGGTACCTCCTCGACAAAATTATTTGTGAAATGGCGAAAATAGGAACTACAGCTGCAGCCTATTGAAATGTCATTCGTTTGTCATTGTCTACTACTATTTAAAGAATTTAGATGGATGTGGAAGTCTTTTGTCACAATATAACATTATTACCTAGTAAATCAGTAACTAATTAGGTTTTCACCTGTAATTCCACAAAAAGATAGGCATGAAAGGTCCCTTTCTAAAACTAGACTAGACAAGAATAATTCAGCATTTATAACTAGTGTATCATTATTGAAGTAAAACTTTTTTAGGTACGCTTGACTTAAGGAGTAAGCTAGTGAATGCATGATGAGTCATGAGAGCGTTACGAAAAGTGTGACGGGTGAGGCGAGCGGAAGTTGAGAGGGGGATATAAGTTAGTGAAGACAGAAAAAGAGAGAGTTACTTTTCGTATATTACTTTAGGAGCAAGAGAGAGAGGTACACATTTTCTTTCTCTCTTAAGATTTACTTCAGTCAGGTGGTCTAAAGCACAGTCGTTTTTTTAAAGAATAGAAAAATAATAATTGCATCAGTTCTACGTTTGAGTCACAAGACCAGAGCTTCCCCATTTATTGGTAGGTTAAAGCTAATTAACAACACTGAAACGACGATGGCGCGGCCATTCAGTTCACAGGTAAGTTGGTCAAATGTATAAATGTCAGTTGACAGTTTGCATTTTGACTTGACAGCTGATTTGTTGTTGTTTTGTATGACAGTTACTAATGACTAATGAGTTAACGAATCATTAATTTTTTAAGGTGTGCAACTGTGCAATGGCCCATGGTGCAATTAGCAAATATCGTATTAAATATTAATGTCAGTTGCCCATTAGAAATCATAATTTTATATTCAACAAATTTATAAAGTTGATTTTCTATTCTCTAATCAAAATGGTAGGCCTCGATGCTGATATGAACAGAGACGAGGATTGTGATAACATTGGCCTAGGATGTGCTTTAGAGCATTTTTCAGAGTTTGAAGAAGTAATAAACATGATAGATAATGTGAAAAATATATATAATACTCCAGCAATATTTGAGGGAGAGTATGATAAACTTTACAACATTCTTAAACAGTATTATGAACAGCGGCATCTTTTAGATCCTCATTTAGACAAGTTACTAGCAAAGTTTATGGATATTATTAAGGATAAAAGTTCACCGTCGGAATTAAAACATGCTACTTTCAATTACATGTATCAAATAATAAGAGTGAGGGGTTATAAAGTTGTTGTAAGGCATCTTCCACATGAGGTACAAATAATGATGTATAATAATGATGACTGTACATATAAAACTTAGATTATATTAAGAGCTATTATACCCTATATGAGGCATTTGAATGTGCTCATTTGTCCTTAAATTTAAATTTTTCAGGTAACAGATCTGTTGACAGTTCTTACTTTCCTTGAAGCTCAAAATCCAGATGATAAAGAAACATGGAGGAGTAGATTTGTATTATTGCTGTGGTTATCAATTGTTGTCATTATACCATTCCACATGAGCCGTTTAGATGGGTTTGCTCCTGAACACCCTGGTATGTATAAATATTCATTTAATGAAAAATAAGTTAGTGCTGAATTGTCTTCTGAATAGTCACATTTATGCTGAATGATATATAAAGATTTATTTACTTGAAACAAATGGCGACTGAATTGTTTTACAATTAACTGGCAAATTTCCAGGTGCAGGTTCCTCAAAGAAATTGACTGTAATGGAGAGAATCTTCAATATCTGTAAAACTTATGCTCTAAGTAAGGATACTTGTGCTGAAGCTAGTGCATACTTAGCTTCTAAATTCCTTATTAGGTATTTAGTTTTCCTTAGATATTGTATTCAAATTATATTTCAATCAAATATGAAGCATAGTTATCTTAAAGTTAATAGTATTTACAAAGGAGATAGCCTCAAGTCCTATAGTAAAAAAATTCTAGGTCTGATGTAAAGGAATTATACATGAGTGCATTTTTCAATTGGGCCTGTGAAATACATTCCAATATTCAAGAGGAGGAAACAATTCACTATGGTGTCTTAGCAGCTGTAGCAGCTGTATTGAAACATGGAAAAAGAGATGATTTGCTCCCATATGCAACAAAACTTCTTGAATGGGTCACTGCCCAGAACTACAAGAGCCATAAAGCCATGTTAGTTCGGAAGTATGGTGTTAAGATTGTTCAAAGAATAGGTAAGCATTAAAAAAAATTTTTTACTAGTTTCAGGATGGAGTTTTGTCTGTGTGAGCTATAGAATTAAATAATTTGCCAAAGCAACAAGTATACTGTGTCTACACATATCCTGGGGCCTTATTATCTGGCTAATTTTGTAGTAATACCTGAAATCGTTGTTGAAAGCATAATAAATATTTAATAATTTTCTTTTTAACACTATTAAACATAATGATACAACATTATTGTAACAGTTACAATATACTGTTGTACCCATCCAATAGTTTCAGAGTTTGTTGTTACAAAAATGAGATCTTAAACATTTATAACAAAGCAGACAAATTCTATTTTCTTAATTTAAATATAAATATCTAATAAAAACTTTAAACTTATATTCATTATATAAATATTTAAGGTAGAGTGAAAGAGAGTTAGCGCGTAAATTACTAGTCAGACAAGGATAGAATCCGTCAAACGTTCTCAACCACTGGTGTAAACGATGACGATTTAATAAATACTCCGAAAGAAATGTCTTCCTTTTAAAATGACAAATTTAAAAATTTTGGCAGGCAATCTGGTAGTTGTATATTCTTTTAATCATAAATATGCGTAAAAATAGTTTAAAGCATATACTCGATGAGTGCACTAATTCTGCAGCCGGATCTCGTACCATTATGTATTTCGAGTAAATAGGAAAGTCATAAGGTGAAGTGTATGTATGTTTAGTGTGGTTTCTATTTTTTTTTGTGATATATTGCTAAATTGTTTAAAGTTATATTCAGTAATTATATATGTCGAAGAGTGAGCGACGCCATCTGTTATCGGGATTTGTCGTTAACAGATACCAGTCTGTATCAGTTGGAGTGGGGAGTGGTATTATTCCATCTAGCCTATATAAGCTGTGCGCCAAGCGCTTGGCTGCCAGGGGGGCATTCGACAGTTGTTCTTGGAAGTCGCGTACACCGCATTTCGATATCCGTCTACATCGTAACTATTGTTAAAGTTTATTGGAATTTGAATGTTAAAAGGCCTAAATTAAAATACTGGAGAGATAAACTACGGTTTTATTTCCTTACTTTATTTACTTACTTTATTTACTTACTTTCTAAAACTATTTTTAAATATGTTATAGGCTTGACGTTCCTCCGTCCCCGCGTGGCTGTATGGAGATACACTCGTGGATCACGGTCACTAGCGACGACCCTTGGTGGTGTTGCTGCAGCTGGAGACACGGAGCCCATTACATCACCACCCGATGATGATGATCAGGATATACCACAAGAGGTATGATTTTAAATATTCAAATTTCCCATATATTTTTAGAAAAATACTTATCAATGATATAGTGTTTAAATAATTAAGTATCTATTTCATTGCAATTTTCCGTTAGGTCCTTTTACAACGCACTAGTATAATATACTAACACCTGGGTTGTATAAAAAAGGTTATGTCCTAAAAACGAGAACTGTAATTGCTAGGAGTCGCAGATACTATGACAAGAAGTCTAAATGTAGAAAAATAAATATGGATTACAATAACACCTAAATTGTCCAACATGGGCGTTATAACTACTAATAACGCCTGTGTTCCCAAATGCATAGAGTTAGTACGTTTTATCCTATTTGTCTCGTCCCGTATGTTCTTTTTCGAATTTTCATCAATTTAATTCATTTAAATCTTAATAATTAACCGTGTTATTCGCAACTTCTAAAACTCTTTAGTCTTATCTCCTTTCTTTTTTTTAGGTCGAGGACGTAGTAGAACTACTCCTCTGTTCTCTTCGTGATGACGATACAGTAGTGCGGTGGTCAGCCGCGAAGGGCGTAGGGCGAATTGGGGCACGACTCCCTGCGCTTGCGGCTGCCGACGTGTGTGAGAGCGTCCTTACTCTGTTCGCGGAACACGAGAGGGACACGGCCTGGCACGGTGGATGTATGGCGCTCGCTGAGTTAGGTAAGGCACTTTCTCTCTCTCTTTCTGTAATCTAGCCCCTTGATTCAAGGACGCGAACCAAGTTCGTTTGAAGGGCCGCAAGGCCGGATAAACTATAGAGCACGGGCCCCACGGGGTCTGTGACCACATACTACAGTCCAAATATTTTTATTGGCATCATATAAGTGCTGTTCTTGGTTATTTAACTGTACAGATTATATTTGCCTTTTAGCACGTCGCGGTCTTCTATCCCCATTGCAATTAAGCGAGGGCGTACGTTGTGCGGTGCGTGCGTTAACCCGTGATGAAGTCAGGGCGGTTGGTGCTCGCGCCGCGCGTGATTCTGCATGCCACGCCGCCTGGGCCTTTGCCAGGGCATACGACGCACAAGCATTGGCGCCTCATGCGGTTGCATTAGCCAATGCGCTTATCGCGACTGCTTGCTTCGATAGAGAGGTGATATAAATTAAATTGTTATAAACAAAAACATGGTCTCGATGATACAATTAAGAGACAACAGGAAGAGCCTACATAGAAACAGTTTCAAAGTTCTCAGCTATTTGTTCAAATAGAGATAGTAAGAGAAGAAGAGTTTTTTCAACCTGTTGTAACTAAGAAAGTTTAAGATTTATTCAAAGAAAAGTTTAAAAATCAAACGAGCCTCACAATTTAAATATAATAATCATCAATTCATCTTTCACTCTTTGACTCGATGTCCCCGTAAAGGTAGGTATCCGATAATTAATTTCAGGGTTTTTATTAATTGTTCCCAATTAGATAAACTGTCGTCGTGCAGCGGCTGCTGCATATCAAGAAAACGTTGGCCGTCATGGTATGTTCCCGCACGGAATAGCCGTGCTAACGACAGCGGACTTCCATTCAGTGGGACCCAGAAGTAACGCTTACCTAAATGTGGCCCCACAAATAGCTTCCTTCCCTGAATACACTCAGCCACTAATCGACCATCTTGTTGACCTCAAAGTGGGACATTGGGACTTCGCTGTGAGAGAACTTGCTGCTAAGGCGCTTAATAAACTCACTGATAAAGTAAGTTTTCGTAAAACAACAAATTATGAAAATATCTTTAAACAGCATGTTACTATCGACAGTAATATAAAATGCATATTGCTTGTTTTAGTAAATATTAGATCTTTGATGATTGCACTCGCAACATCAATTTCATTATGGCAGTATAGTTTCTTGTTATTAGGCCGAGAATACACATGCCCGTAACTAGCACACTTGCATACAAGCTAATGCACATGCCACCTACTTTTATGTGTAACTGGCATGCCCGTATCTGTCATGCAAGTAGATAGCACAACATTCGATTTTGTGTCAGCTACTGGCATGCAACGTAAGGGAGAGGACGCGAGGGAGGGGGACTACGAAACCTGCATGCAAGTACGCAAGTTGCATGCAAAATATAACTTTTAAATGTATCCACAGTGTGCCAGTTACTTCTACATGCCGTTAACTAGTATGCAAGCAACTGTTCCGATTTACAGGCATGTGTATTCCCGCCATAACGAACCATACACCTTTTAACGTGATGACGTCATTTTATCGAATGTTGTCCCACACATAATCTCCAAAGCTACAATCGACCTAGAAGGGAGAAAAGTAAAGGGGATTATCAAGTTTCTATATACTTTAGCGGTGACCTATATCAAGAAATAGCATTAGATTTTATGAACATAAAACTTATCCTATTTTTATGCCGATCGAGTTGGAGTCGGAAGGTCTATATTTATCTCAGTACCAATATGTACAAAAAATCCTTTTAATATATACGTAATACTAGCTGTGCCTCGCAGTTTCACCCGTGTTAATTTCGTCGTAGCATTATTTTATATAGATATTATTCGATAAACAAATCAATAGTTTTAATGACATTAGCGCATTCAACCAAACTGAAGTTTTATTATATATAGCCCTAAAAAAAATCAATTAAGACCTCTTTAATGTTTTCTTCTGTCTTTAAATTTTGTGTTTCTATATTCCTTGACACTTGTCACTCACATTATATTAGGGAGTCGTAGTAATAGTTAGGCTTAGGTTTTTTTTTAGGATTTTTTAAGTAATTCATATTCACCTTCATTCTTTTACAATCTCCAATCGAGAAATATGTCGGATGTAAGTATATTCTTAAGCCACGTAAATGTATATCTTTTAAGTTAAATACTTCTCTCAATCATATAGAACTCATGAATGTTAGCTTGTAGAAGCTATAATGGGTACATTTTTCATATATTTTACGCAGACGGAATTAAATAAACTTTACTCCGGGATTCGAACCCACGACCTCCGGTGATCACACGCGTAAACCACATAGCCACGGAGGTGGTTACTTTCTTGCCCGTAGAAAATGATCAGTGAAATAGATGAAAAAGAATTGCGGAATTTTACCTAATAAATTTCACAATAAGTCTTTCTTTATAAGCATTTCTAAAAAAAAAAAAATGTAATTTCTAGGACTGTTTATAAAATTTTCATGTTTTAACAGATCTTCAAAACCTATACTGTCTTATTCCAAAAGGCGGTTTAAAGATAGGCCGGGTTTGTTACCAGAGAAAAACCTCATTTTAGTATGAACGTTAGACGAGTATCCTAGCTACCAATACTGAAACATCTTTAGTCCATGTTTTGTAATAAGGCCCATCAGGATTTAATTTAGATTCCAGATTACATGGCTACCATCATCCTACCTAAGCTAGTACGAAAGACTGAGTCGATAGATCTCAACTTACGTCATGGTGCTATTCTCGCTATTGGAGAAATTATCCACGCACTGTCCCAAGCTCAGTTGGCTAACGGTGAGTTCTATGGTTTCAAATGTTCTTATCAAAATTTAATATTAACGTGTCAATTGTTTATTTTGTGTAATTTTTGAACGTTGCCTCAATAGCCTTCGTCAGACATAACTTTTGAAGAATTCGATTGATTTGGTCCAGCCACTCTGGAGGTTTACGCTTCAATGCAACGCGTTTAATTTTTATTCAAATAAGTTATTCTTCAGGTATGAAAGCAGACACCCTTATACCAGAGGAGGTGTCCACATGTGTTCGGTCCCTCGTGGGGCGTTTATCATCTCGGCAACAATTCCGAGGTCTAGGTGGCGAATTAATGCGGCAAGCGTGCTGTGACTGCATTGCCAAACTTTGTCTTGCTCACGCGCCGCTGCAACAATATGATACAATTGGTAAGTGAGTCATAAAAGTTATTGTAACATCTGTTTAGAAAATATTGGTGTTTGAATGAGAAAATCTTTAACAGAAACAAAACTAATAAAATAATGTTTGAAAGCATACTATAAAATAACGGATTACATAGATGATAAAAAAGCGTGGAAATGAACCTGCTCTAACTCTGTCTCAATAAACCAAATATTATAATTTTTTTGAATAATTATTTTTGTAAACTACATAATATTAAAAATTGACGATTGAAAATGATCAAATACGATTTCAATGAATAAAGATATTTTGACTTTGACTGAAAATTTAATAGCTCTGTTATATTTAATTTTCATTCTTCTTGTTAATACAATATATAAAAGTTTTGATTTCCATGCGTATTTTGGAAATGGTTTAAATTTCTTTTGTGGCTATATATATTCATGCATTAAATTATTAAACAATTTAAGTTCGATTTTGCGTAAGATTTTAAGTAAGATGGGAGCGAATGCGTTGTCATTCACTCTTAATTTACAATCAGCTAAATGAACATCATCCTGTTATAGATGAATGGCTTAATCTTATTGAAGAGTGCCTATCTCACGAAGTACAAGTGATCAGGGAAAAAGCGATTGAAGCTCTGCCTTTAGTATTTGAGGAGTACTTGCAAAATGAAGAGTTTGTTTACGACGGTGTTAAGGCAAAGGAAAAACGGGCACAATTGATGGAGAAATATTGTGAGCAACTGTCGAATACGGGGGTCAATGGACTGTTGTTTAGGATGGGCTATGCAAGGGCTGTTGGTAAGTTCTTATTGCATATACAAATTTTAACTACTTTTCTGACAAATCAAGATTTACTTAAGTAAAATCAAATGGACATAAAATCTCACATGTTGAAGAATTTCCTGTTTTGCTCCGCCTACATAAATTATTTAACTAATTAATGAAACTTAATATTTGAATTGTTTTAAATTACGTTTATATGCGTTGTATTGGTGTGGACTATTGCAAAACCAAAGATTTGTTATTTTCATTTAGATTTTTTGAAATAGGGATGCATCCGATATATCGGCGATACTTTGGGTTTGCCGATACAACGATACATCTGAGAGCTTATTTTCCACCGCAGGTCTTATACAGACAGACTTCCGAATTCGGCTTTCTCCGAGAAAGAAAAGCTCTGTTTTTTAAACACAAAAATCTTGTTAATTTTAATTATTAACAGTTATTGATTTATTTTATTTATCACACTTAATTCTTAATTTTAATAGCTAAACCTTGAATCTTATTCAAAGTCTATAACTGTTTTTATTTTTTAATAGAAATTAAAAATTTGGTTAAACTTGATTCATATGATATTTTACCTAAATTTAATTTTTTTTCTTTTTTAATTTTAATTTTTATAAGAGTATCGTTATCGTATCGGCAAAAAGGCATATCGATGCATCCGTAGTTTGAAATTATGTTAATACTTATTATATTATTGAAATAATCGTAAAAAATTTGCAGGGTCACTCCCAAAATTTGCCTTAGGGGAACATCTTCCGTTGGTAATTCGTTCTCTGATAGAATGTACGAAAGTAACAGAGGGTACCGCAAAATGGGCTGAAGCACGTCGTGATGCTGTAGTGGGTCTGACTGAAGTCTGTCAAACGATGGGCATTATTGACGTTGAAAAACACGTCCCTGATGTGTTGCAGGCATTGCTTGATTGCCTCGCCGAATACACCATTGATATGAGGGGAGATATTGGGGCATGGGTTCGGGAGGCTAGTATGAGCGGTAAGTACATCTAGAAAAAAGGCCTTATTTGTTTAATAAATTGAAAGAAACTTGATTCGATTCGATCATCAAAAGTACAAAATTTAATGTATTTCAAATTTTTATTTGCGGTAATTTTATAGGTTAAGAATAATTTGTATTTTATTTGATGACCGGTTGGTGCAATTGGTACTCGTAGCTCCTGTCTTCTGCGCTAAAAGGTCTTAGGTTCGAATCCCGGTAGGTCCCTGTTTTATAAAGTTATGTATTTATTGTGGTACCTTCATTTGTGATTACCGTAACACAAGTGCTTAAGCTACTTTGGGATTAGAGCAATGCATGTGAGTTGTCCCAATTTTAAAAAAAAAATTAAGTGGCCTATTACATTCTAACCTCTGAAACTGAAAGCCTGTGACAAACTTGACTTAAATAATAGTAATAGTAGTTATTATTCTAGTCCATACCGGTCTCACTTTTTGCAATATATTTCAATATCTGAAATTCAGTGTGATTGTCATAAAATGCGAGATAACTGTTTTTTTTAGATCGTAGACTGCATTAGTTTAACAAGTAAGCAAAATGATGTTATAATATCCATTAACTATTTAATAAGGCGGCAATACACCTGCCTGTAACATGCTAGTCAACGGCATGTAGAAGTAACTGGCACTGTGGATACATTTGCAAGTTATAGTTGCATGCAATTTGCGTTCTTTTATGGATGGACTTATATTTTTACATAATCTTAGTGTTAGGACATTTTTAATACCAGAAATATGTACTTAATGCACGTGTTAATAATCATCTTCACGTGGTAATACGTGAAGCAAAAACTTTGTACCCCTTTCTAAGAAAATTGCGCGAACAGAGAGTATGAAATTGCCCACATTTATGGGAGAAGAGAAGGAGTGGAGAATGCTAATATTTTTTTTTTAATTGTGCTTAAAAAATTTAATGTAAAATCAATAAAATAAACATATACATACCTGACTTACTCCTGAATTGTGGTCGAATTTCGACCAATGAGTGACCACTAGCATTGTTAATGCTTTCCCAGGTCTGCTATCGATTTGCCGTCAATGTGCAACTGACGCTCCGCACTTAATTTCTCATGATGTGATGGGCGCTGTTATGTGCGGCGTGGCACAACAAGCCGTAGAAAAGATTGACAGAACGCGCGCTCACGCGGGAAGGATATTTACTGCGCTCATTTATAAGTAAGAATCTTTTTAAATACATATTTACTTTTTATAGAATATTATTTTTATTTAATTTTAAAGTAGCTGCTTATATTTTTACCAATTTTAATAAGTTGGGCTGTTCTATCTTGATCGTTTTATAATTATCAAGTTTCGGTTAGAAGATATAGAAGTTATTTTTAAAATTATTACGTAAACTAAATCCAAGTAGTAAGTTATTGTAATGCAAATTACGATTACAATGGAGAATGTTACTAGGTACGCAAAATCGATTGAAACTTTGTCACGGTAGAGCTTTTATGTATACAAATACACTAGTTTTTGTTTTATTCAAAAAGAGCAAGTAGTTTTGATTTGACATGCATTTAAAGTTCGTCAGCTCGTGTCAGCAGCGTGACGTCACAGTATATAATACTCCACTCTCTCTCCTTCTCTTTTCTCGAGCAGCAGCGCGACGGACTGCCCGAGCTGTTGTAAAATGACGTCACGTCGTCCTATTTTTAAAATTCTGTATCTTAGGAACATATTGACGTATCAAATAGTTTTTTCCATTTTCAATAGAGAATACGGTTGGTTAAAAATCAAAATGTGTGAACATTCTCCATTGAACATCCTCCGTATAGTCAATACAAATTTTCATTGAAATTATATTCTAAATTTCTTAACAGTTCTACTTCATTTTTTCCGTTACGAAAAGTTATACTATGCAGTGGTAATTCTATAGTCTCTGTGTATAATACAAAACATACTAGCTGAAATTTTTAAAATTTCTTAAGATTTTTTTTTTTTACAAAATAACATGTTAATAATTTCAGCGATCCGCCCATCGCAAATATCCCCCAACACGATGCATTACAGCGTATATTCCCTTCAGAAGAAGTGGAAATAAAGCCCCAACGCGAAGAAGAGGATAAGGTCACTAGCGAGAACTCCAACATGGTACTTTGGCTCTTCCCGGGACACACAATGCCGAGATTTGTCCAACTACTGAACTATCCCGCCTACAGATATCATATTATTAAGGGATTGGTTGTAAGCGCCGGGGAACTGACTGAGAGCTTGGTAAGATATTTCATAATACAATAATTATAACAATATAATGTACTCTTTACTTTTAAGCTATTGCATATCTTTTATCGCGGGCTTTGAGCGCGGCGACCGAATCATGAAATTCCGTAACGAAAATAAACATAACTCTCGTCTAACGTCGTTTCAGTTCGGCAGACTTCGGCACAGTGTTCGTGTGCGTGCTACTAGATGTATGCGTGTAGACTAGCTGCTAACTGCTCATAACTGATTCTATCTCTATTAGACACAATGCTTGGTGAGACAGCGTGCTTTTTGGCCGCGTTAAATAAATAATTATAATTGCATAAGTTGATAAAAAATGCTATGCAATAGCTTTACCGCGGCAGTCCCCGAGTGCCACACGTATTTTTTTATATTTAATTGTATTTTTCCAATGACCTGTATACTTTATGTTATGCTTGTATCACTCACAAGAAAGCGCGATTCTGGTGTGATTAAGGTACTCAAACTACAACCTTGTTGGTAATCTGTCTCTTTCTCCCCGTATGAAAAATATATTATTTCTGTTTCCAGGTGAAACACACGACTCAGTCCCTATTCTCATACTTGTACTCGCTGCACGAAGACCTGGATACGTTAAAGAGCATCTGCGATACAATCATTCAGGTGTTCGCAGACAACCTTCACGTGAAACGCATTACTGGACCAATGTTTAATTTTCTTGATCGACTGCTTAGCTCAGGTAACATTGAATTTTTGTAATAATTATAAACAACCAACGTTTATCCAAGATGAAAATAATTTTATATTGATTTTATAAAAAACATGTTTCAAATCAATCAGTTTCATTCGACGGTCTGGACAGTTGCATGATTAAAAATTGTTGATAAATTTTCAAAGTATCTTACCCTTTCTTACCCGATTCAAGTGACTAGAAATTTGATGTTTAGGTAAAGTTTTCAAACTTGCCCAAATCTCGAAGCTTGCCTTCAAGCAAAATTATTATTTCAGGTTCCATATCTCCAATACTTGAAGACAAAGAATCTACTTTCGCTAAAGATGTATTAAAACACTTGCAGCTAGAATTGCGAGGTGGCAAAAATATTTATAAATTGTTGGATTCTATCAACGTGTTGTGCCAACTCATTCAGGTATGTTTTAAATTTTCAATAATAAAATAAATGTTGGTATTACTAATTACTATCTTCTTTTCGTGGAAGTTCTTCATTTTTTATAATTATTATATTTTGAATTTTTTTTATACACTGCGTTGCAATGGAGTGCAACCCAATTTTTGTTGGTTTGGTTGAATTTCTTCAGGCAAGCTTGTAGAAATTCAACCAAGTGGCAGCCCCACTACAAAGCAAATACAAATTAAATTATAAATTGTATTCGGGACCAGGGATCGAACCCGATACCTCAAGCTTCGCGGTAGGCTTATAAGACCGCTTAGCCATGAGGCTTCTAGTTTTAGCGCTTATTCCACCTCACTGAATTCAGACGTCCTAAATGATTCTGTAACTATATTCAGTCTATTAAAATAATTCTATTTCACGTGGAATAAGCGCTTATGTCAAATAAAATTTTTAGATTTGTTAAAGTCAACGAAAGATTACTACTGTAAATTTTTTTTCCAAAGTATATTTTTACAAAAAAATA
Source organism: Aporia crataegi (assembly GCA_912999735.1). NCBI lineage: Eukaryota > Metazoa > Arthropoda > Insecta > Lepidoptera > Pieridae > Aporia > Aporia crataegi. The sequence continues at coordinate 5,452,972 of OU538742.1, forward strand.
TGTGTATTATGTACGTCAGGTGGGTGGGGCCGTATGCGCGAGGTCGTTGGGCATGCTCGTCATATATTTGTGCTACGCGGAACGATACGTTCGTCGCTGTGCAGCTGCACGGCTGTATGAGGCACTCACATTGTATGGAGACGTTTGTGAACTAGCCACGGATAACCTTGATCAGGTAAGGGAATTAAGAAATTATCAACCAGTTGTGTAATAAGTTTATTAAGAAAAAAGTAATTTACATACAAATTTAATTTTTGATTTGCTGTACATTAAACGATTATTACTCTTAGTAATTAGATAATTGATGTTTTTAATTTCGTGGCAGATGAAATATGTGGAAATGTGAGTTTATACTGATATTTGTCTACCCACTAACTTGTAAATGAAATAATCGCAGACGCAAAAATGTATCTGCCCCATGTTCGTTTACGTTCTTCAAGGGATTACTGGATTTTATTTTGTTGGACTGAGTAATTAAATACTAACATTGCCGAGCGGTTTCACTCGCTCTTGCGATAAAAAATTGGGTAGAACGGTGAAAAATACTCGACGACTTATTCTCATGCCTACCAAATACACATAAAAAATTTAAAAATCGGCCGAATCTTTTCGGAGCAGTACGAATACAAACACATTGACATGAGATTTTTATATATACCTATATAGATAGTATGTCAACAATTTTAATGCATTTTCAGGTAATGTCAATTTTAGCGGATACGGACTGGGAAAAGGATGTGAATGAATTGAGGCCAATTAGAAATGAAATTTGCGACCTAATGGGCATCAAAAAACCAGTCTTGAAGCAAACTAAGAAGCCGACTTAATACCTTGAAACTTTTATTCGTCGAGTACAGAATGCCTGAGCTTTAAATGCTATGAATGCCTGTACCGTCATATTAATTTCACCTCGGTTTGAAACAGAACTTAGGTTTATTAGATAAATTATGTTTCAGACAACATATGTTGTCTGTGAAGGAATTCTTCTAATAAATTAACTTCTGGGAACTTTGATCCTGGACTGTACACTCGATTCTATAATACTAGTATGCCAAAATAAAGGTTCCTTATAAATTCAGTTTTTTTTTTCAGTTTTATTCCGAGGTTGAACATTAATAGGGCAATAATATTTTGCCTAAAATGCTTTACTAATAATGTGCAAGTTGCTGTTGTTTGCTTTACTCATGATTCAAATTAATTTTAGCTGCGGATTGTAGTATTTTTTTACTTTATTGAAACTTGATTATTTTATTGTATCTGATATAAAATTCTCATCTCATTAAATATTTATTCTTAATAATTTGTTTTTATATACTCTATTTCACAACTATGAACTAAAATTAATATATAAATTATGAATTTAGTAGCACTAATTTCTAAAAATTATTAAAAAAATATAATTTTAAAGTAACAATCCAACGTATTATCCAATTACTTGCAAGTTTGTGGGATCTTGAGGTGCATCTGCGATAAGATTTGACCAAAACGTGCCGTAGTTTTTAAGAATTGTTCCCCTGTTAAAAAGAAAATGTATTTTATATATGATATAACACTCATTGTTACAATACTACGGCTGTGTCGCAAGGTTAATTAATTGTTTTGCTTGAAACTAGTAGCTTAAGTTACATGAATACTAGAAAGCTCTAAAAATCGGTTGTTATATTTGCAAAAAATACTATAACTAGACTTCAAAAATTGCAGTTTTCTCGACTTGTATGTGAGACACATAGTCGAGTCTAACAAGTCCCTAATTTTAGTATTAAAATAGATTGGGGCTCCGCAAATAATAATCGTTTCAGAAGATAAATTCAACAAAAAAAAACTGACTTCAAATTGTAACTCTAAAACTATTGAATAGATTTTGATGAAATGGGACCACACGGGAAGCACCAGCTTTCAAAGAAAAAAAGAATCATCAAAAGTTCTGAAGTAACAAACATTTAAAAAAATACAGTCTCATTGGGAACCTCTTCCTTTTTTGAAGTTTTGTTAAAAATAGCTATTTTTACTTTACACGAACATCAACAAATTCTTATATCGGCTAAATTAGTCGTAATGCTACTGTTACGACTAATTTAACACCAGCATAAAAAATATTTTTAAGCGTGAGACCAGTATAAGTAGGTAGGTATAATTAAGTGACCATCACATACAGAGCAACATGATCGTTAAAAACCTAATTAGGATTATGAAATCGATTTTCAAAAGTGCACATCATCTAAGGTCACAGCGCCTTTACAACACGCAGTGAGAGGCCATACCATATACGGCGAATTTAATTCTAGAATAACTTACAGAGTTATAAGTGATTTAGTGCCAAAGAAGATTTTACTAGAAAAACGATTGAACATAACAGCCCGATTATCATATTGAATAGTTGTAAAATGATAAATGAGGTCATGAACCAAGATTAATGATAATACAAATCATAATATTTTCTCTGAGTATTTATTGCGGTGTTTTGAAGATAATTGGAAAGTTTAATATGAATCCAAACCTGAGTACCTATTTAGGTACATACTTAATTTTATATTTTTAAATTTTATTACCTCAAAGCACAACGGCCCAGACGTTACTAAGTATTATGCAAATCCGGGAGAACAATATGAATTCTCAAACAGACAGTAAAATAAACTATAATAGTTGTTAATAAAATAAAAACGGTAATAAATTATTATACTTTGTTAACCGTTTTAATGCAAATACTTACGTAAAATAGACTTTTCCGTGAGAATGTTGTGGTGCATGCCATACGAGTGTGGCTCTAGTCTTGTCTCGTGGATCCGCGTGCGTCACAGATGAACATTCAGGGTGTACCGTCGTGTTTGGAGAGTTTTCCCAAGCACCGATCCACTCATTGGTCTCCACAGAACGTGCTTGTATGAAGAAACCCTTGAAGGTATCTAACCCTTCGAGTGATACTAGAAATCAAACATGTATTGTACAAATAAGCAGCTGTCGATGCATAAGTGACTGTCCATCGGGACCATTATTAGCCTTTGGAATGAACAAGAAATAGTTTTTTGTATTAGAGCCAGTTTTTCGGGTTTCACCCTTAAATAAACGTAGCTGTTTTGTTATTTGGTTTGGATTTTTTAAAGTCACTTCGGACAAACAAAACATATTTAGAGTCTAAGTAGTTGAATTAAGTAGAAAAAATGTAAACTTCAAATATTGAACTTCTATGAATTGGCTTTTAATTATTACAAATTGCAACATAATACCTAGTATTATTACCTACATAGAAAAAACATTACGACGTTATATTTATACATTTTTTTAACTGATCTTCAAATATTGAAGCAAACTGGAAGAAAATATATAGTTAAAAATAATTTAAAGGTCACATTTCCGCTTTGATAATATTATACCTAAGTACCTACGCGTTTGGAGGTGCCTAAGCAAGTTTGCCATAAGTGTGTGACCCACAATAAAAACGTTCTTGCGTAATACATATCACAGTGTGTACACTTATACACTCATAAGTTAAGTTTTATCAATGAACTGTCTTTATGTTAGATAAACTTTAATGAAAGTCATCATGTAAATTCGTATTTTTCACAAGTCACTGTTATTAATAGATATTATTTAATAACACTTTCAAATATAAATCCAGGATTCGAACATTAAAGGCATCTAACTTTTACGATGTAGGTAGGTATTTTTTGAAAAATATAAATGCATTTTAATAAAGTTTAGTAAATCTTTTGCTAGATTTTCATTATGAGTTATATAAACCGATTATAATTTTACCATTTTTTTTTTCAATTTATTAGTTAATTATAGAAAAAGTTAAGGTCTAATAATTTTGGAATCAACCTACCTGTGACGCGAACCCCAGGGTGGTGCGTATCTGAAGACGCTACCAATCTGTAAGGTAGAGTCGTCAAGGGTTGTGTTCTGTGTTGACCATGATTTGGCTGATTTGCACGATCCTTGACGCATGCATCTATTGGCGCCCCATCAGGAAAACCCCGTACCGTCCAACATAACAACAATGACACGATTATCCTTGATATCATTTTAAAAGCTTAGTAAAACATAAACTTTGGTCGCCACCAAAAGATCCGGCGTTCAACTGTGTACACGCAACACTTTGCGTTCACTTTTGTAACTTTGAAAGTATCTAGATTTTGAACAACTTTAATGATTAACTTTTACATAGGTGACATGACGTGTATCCGCCCCGTTTATGTATTGGGCAATATATGTCGATCAAGTGAGTTATCTAAGTATCTAATGCAAATCGGTATTACAACATCAACAGAAATCATACCTTAATGTAAGTACCTACCTACATTAGGTAAGTTTAGTTGTTAATTCTATTAAACATAGAAAAAAGTTAGTTACATGGGTGTGAACTTAGTTTTTACAGTTTACATAACTATTTTCAAGATGAAATTACTTTATGACATATTAAAGTAATTCAATCTTGCAGGTATAGGTACAGCGTTACAGGTTAGGTCGACCTAGAACCTTACTTTTATTTAGATCTCTAAAATAAAATACGTGAATTTGCGAAATTATAAAATGTTTATTGGCATGGATTAAAAAAAGTAAGTATCGGTTATCAATCAATTGAATTCTTCAACGATAACAATTTTATCATTAGGATTCCGATTTGGTGATAGAAGTTCAGATTTAATTGCAAGATTGTCATTTCTTTCCATGTATTGAATTATTTCGTCTAACATGTCACTGTTTTCATATTGGCTGTTCAATTTTTTATCGTCTTCCTCAACGTTTTCATACTGTTTATCATTTTGGTATTTTACTTCTTCTTCGGGGTGTGTGATTTGTTTATTTTCCTTCTCTTTAATGGCGTTAGTTATATCAATCACCGAGTTGTTATAATTGCTACTATCAGGTGACGCGCATTTTAACCAGTCTTGGCAATTGATGGATACACTAGATGCATTTGTGAAGTTATAGTCATCACAATCGGATCGATCTAGATAATCATATCCACCATTAACGAAGCCGTTATCACCGATTGATTCGTACACTGGATCCAAAATTTCAGCTAATCGTTCCGTAGCTTGTATTGATATGATTTCAGCGACGTGCAGTTTTGGTCTCATGTGTGTATAGATGTCTTTTTCTTCATTGCTATTAGAAGACATACCAGTAGAAAATGTGAATCGCCGGTCAGAATTGGGATCGCTGCTTAGACGGGGGTAATTCGAACCTCTTACACGTGAAACTACAGCGCTTTCAGATTTTTTGTATGACGCTTTTATAAGTCCGTGAACCTTTAAGGATAAAAGGAAAATTAATTAGTAAATAAGTAAATCTTTTTAAGCACTAAACATTACTGTTATAAAATTACACATCCAAAAATAATTTCGTCCTTCTTATATAAGCAAAACATAAAAAGTAAGCGCAAAAATTAGTTTGGCATGGACATCATAGTAGACAAATTACCTATAATTGTCTAAAGAAAGATAATCAATGAAATAAACAGTCAAATAAATCTGCCCTCTGGCTGCAATGAAAGTTGCACGACCTAGTGATTAGGTTATATGATTATTGTTAATCCTACAAACTCCTGAAGCTGTAAAAGATGTAGGTAACATGACGTAAAGACGTTAACTGCTAAAAATGTTATTACCTCTTTATTAATATAGCAATAAAGTAAAGCCACAATGAAACCCTGCAAGCCCTCAATTGTGTAGGCCACGAAGTAGTAAGCTTGTTCCCATGCACAGTCGTCAGTATTGGGTCTAATAGCGGTAAAGATGAATTGTGTACCAAATAGAGGCATCAGAAATAATGTCGCTTTTGCTGTACTCCTAAAGAATATCAAATTATAGATATTACGGCAATAAATTCCTCCAATAAGGGTTACTCGTTTTCACGTTAGGTTTTAAAATCAATATTTAAAAGAAAATACAGAAATAAAATTATGAAGATGGAGTCAAAATCAAAGGTAAGTAGTTAATTCCTAAATTATACTCGATTGCTTATGAACGTCGCTTCATTCATGAAAATAAATATCATATGAGATTTTTTAAACTTCTTGAAATTGAAAATAAATTTTAAATCTATATAAGTAATTATATAAAATATTATTTATAACTGAATAACGGATGGACCGATTTTGATGATGTCTAATTTGTTGGATTCGTCGAATCCAAGAATAGCAGAATAACTATTAAAAATATGCCACGAATAATTGTTTACGAAGAAAGTTATTTTCCTCGTACATTTTCTATGGAATGATGTTTGTGACATATTATTATTTGGAACTCTGAAGCGATATGAAGTTCGCGGGGTCCAGTAGTGATAAATACAACATGTTACTTATAACTAAAATGAGTCGTCGGTGGCATTATCTTGTTGTTATGTGGATTTACAACTAAGAAATTTATTGCTTCCCCGAGTTCCTTACCTAACCTCCAGTACAACACGTATTTAGGTGGTGTGTGTGAAGCCCCGTGTCCCCTAGTAACGCTTACGCGTTTACTATTAGGCCATGGAGTCGCGTAAACCAAGACGGTGGTCGAATCACGCGAGTATTTACTATCGGTGGTAAAACGTAATTATCACTACCACCTTTTAAATAACAGTAGGTAAGTACATTCTAAAATTCGAATTCTGAATACTCACAACTGATTAGCATTTTCCGAATTCCGTATCTTTGTGAGGAGTACTCTCAGAATATCAATGAACAATATAGTATTCAGAAGAAGGATCAATATCCTCGGTGCATCAATAATCCACTGTACATGATCGACGGTATAAACAATCCAACAGGAATGATCGTTAAGAAGTGCCATCATAACCGACCAGCAGACTACCGGCAGCACTGCGACCACTAAGAAGTAATACAAGATTGAAACCATAATAGCGAACTATGAGAACTACCTAGTTTTTAAGTTAATTCATTGATTTACTTCTATAAAAATATAATAATACTCAGTCAGTCAGAATACTGAGTCTTTCTCGGATTTCTGACGCGCAATTTTTACGTTTTCGTTTTGAATGTGAAAATTAAGGTTTTTTGTACAAAATACAAGTATAAGAATAAAATAATCTACAATCAATATGTTATACCTATAGCCAAAACAAATTATAAATTTATACCTTACCTACTCCAGTCCAATACAACCAGGCAATTTTCAGTTTTTTTCTGAAGACGGCGACTATAAGCCGGTGCAGATATATCCCTTCTACTAACATACATATAAACACAGCATTTCCTGCTACTCTTTCCGCTACAGCTAACACCTTACACGCTAAACCATTGAGGGATAACACAGTATCTCCAGCAGTAGTTAGCTCGTCTATGTATACCTTAAAAGTTAATAAAAATGTTAGCTTATATGAACAATTATTATAATATCGCACCCTTAGAATGAAAGTGACCTAATCCAAAAAATGCAATTTGTGGTAAATGAGCATTAGTCTTCAAAAAATTATAGTATTGAATACATCTTAATAATATATAGAGACCGAAGTTTGGGCTGCCTGTCCCCTGTTTTACTCAGATATAGGTTACTTCTACTTTACAAGGTTTTAGAATATGCTTTATAAGGTCAGTTTATGGTAAAATAGTGTTACAGGAATTTTGAGTTGAGTCACTTTCATTCTAATTTCATTTCATTTATATGTGTGTGCTGAGCAAGTTCATCCGCGTGGCAATCATTTGGTTTATCTAGTTCTGCCATGGAACAATTAACTTAGCTATGGTAGTGATAGGTACTTAAAGAACCCAGTATAAAAGGAGTACTTATTTTACTCACCTCACTTCTGCTAACAACAACTAAAGCGTTTCGAATCACAATTGCAATCAAAAGATTCCTATGCAAAGCGACTCTTGTAATCCTCAGTCTCTTATAGAAGAGGAATATGAATATCGCCGGAACACAGCAGGCTATTGAGAACGATAGCATTGCGATATAGAAACGATAACGTCCTAAAAGTCGCGGTGTGATGCTGCATGTTGTGTAGTCAGTTTGGAGTTCCCAAGTGCCATTATTATAGCATCTCTTGTTGCTGAAATCTATCAATAAATTTAATGTACAAGTTGTATGACCCCAATATGACACCAAATACAATTAATGTATTTATTTATTTATTTAATTATATTTTTTTTTATTTATTATTAATGAAGTATGGAATAAAATCCTAGAGAAGTTTTCGTTTGTTTGTTTACTATTTAAGACAGGGCTAAAAAACAGAATACAAATCACGTTAGTAAAAACAACTGGTTTGGAGGAATAACTTTAAGCTAATTTAAATTTGCCAAAGGTGAAGTTGTTTATTTTTCAACAATGACTCGCACAAAAACATTATGTTTGTATATAAATTAACTTGAATGCATAGATATGTTAATTTATATACAAAGTTTTTTGTCCCACAAACAATAAAAAATCTGCAACGCAGAAACGTCTGTTACGTATGCAATCGTTTTAAAGCTTCAGGTGTATAATATTTGGTATGTTAATGCTAAAAGCTAATTTATGGAGGCTAACTTACGATTGCAAGATGGCCCCGAACTAGAATATGCGAATTCTGAGCAAACAGCATTGGCCACTGCGCCGCCTTGAGCTGGCTGCCAACATGTCCATCCATCAAATGTAGTTTCGCATTCATTACTTGCTGTAAAGTAGACAATTAGGAGGTATAATTAATTGGACGGTGTACTATCCAATTACATTGTATCCTGTATTCTTATAGCTTACCTATAAAAGAGCTAACATATACCTAATAATAAATAACAATTTTACTTTCGCATTTATAATTTTCAAAATTTAATTTAATTTTCTTCTTAATGAATCCAATATGTTTTCTGGAATATTTTACTAAGGTCAAGAACAGTGTAACGTATGCATTATTTATCATCATTACATTATACTATCACTCTTTACATATTAATTACTTAATTACCTTTAACAACAATTTATCGAATGCAATAGGTATCTAACTACAGCCATTTTACTTATATATTTAATATATTTTTCAGACCCGTTTAGCAACCAGCTTGTCTAGTAAAATAGATGTCAGTAGGTATAGTTGCGTAACGCCATACAAAAAGTACAAACCAGCATTGACCACTCCCATGAAATGGCTGCAACAATCACTGGCTTGATAATAGCATCGTTCCCAACGGCCATGTGCTGATGGAACCAAAGCATTTCGCACTGCATTTGCTACTTCTTCGAGAGCAGGGTCAAAGGGATAACAGCCACATGTGCCATCGTCTTTCATCTAGGGGAAGAATGTAGATATAACAATGGAGTTTTAAGGGTAAAATCTTTATCTCTACCGTCATTGGTCTCAGACTCAAACATTTGCTCTTGACTGACTGATACAAACTCGATCAATTTCAACATAGATGAGACCTTGCAAATAAATCCAGATAAAGTTCATAAACGAAGTTTTAAGCATCACAGTCAAATACTTACAAAAAAAGTAAAAGAATATGAAAGGAAACCTTTTATAAAAGCTTTTCACCAGTTGCAGTTTTACTTATTGCTTAACACACTTTATAAACCCGAATTCTTCGAATCTATTGCTGTTTAATCAAACACATTTTTATAAGTAATCTTAACCTTACCATTTCCAAACACGGTGCAAACAGGTTTCCATAAACGCAGCCAGCATTAAGGTTCAAAGGGTTAGATCCATTTACGTAAAGAAAATCCGGTGTGAAGAGCAAGCAGCCTCTACCAGCAACCCAACGAAAGACTTGCTCGTGATATCGAACATTTCGGAAATTGCACGTTTTTCCAGCTTCTGATGGAACTGTGTTTGGGGGCTCCTGAAAACTCGATGGCGTCGATTGATTGATTAGACAATATGATTATTTTTTTGCTGAGCTCAACAAATACAAAGCTAAATTAATATTAAATCTGACATGAGTTTGTAAAACAATATGAACAATTCAACATTATTTATACATATATATTACTGAAAGTAGATAAGTAAGTACATATAAGTAGGATAAAATAAGTTCCACAAGCAGTAGTGTTTGTGTGAACAAACTCCCCAAATCTACTTTCCCCCGTGGATTCGACCTTGGAAATTTTAAGCAGCGAGTGTACCAATTTCTGAAAGGCCGACATGGCAACATCAGGGGACCCTGTTGTCCGCTATTATATGATAATTATTATTAAAAAAATATGTTTTTTAAAATATATCTGATAAAGTAATCAAAAAATTACGTTTAAATATAAGACAATTGGAGTAAAAAAAATATTATCTGTTCCCCGACCTATTTGGATTGGGAAATAGAGAAGTGAATTAATTAAAATTAGCTTCTAAGAAAAATTGTTTAATCGAGACTGCGACATTTCTTTTTATTTTGTAGCGGACGATATATTTGCATGAAGGTCTAAGGTTATAAAAACAGCCGAAAGAGTTTTTATAACTTTTTCAGAAAACAAATTATGTAATAGCAAATGTTATTATTACCTCGCAAATATAAATATTGGGCTTTTCACAAGCGAGCTCGGCATTAGTGCGTAGTGCCACTCGAGGGTTGCGCTGATGCCAAACACTCAAGTCCACTCTCACGGGGTTGAGGCCATCATAAGCGTCGGCCTAGACAACATAAAATAAACTTCTATTTTCAGAAAACAAAGAATTTAAAGTGTATAAACATTTTATACACTTTAAATGAGAATCTGAGGTCCATTTCATTAAGGTTGCTATTTTTGGCGAAATAAGAATATTTTTGAAGTGATAACGTCTTATAAATCGATGAACGCCGGCTGCACTCACGAAAAAGTATCACGTTCCACCTGAGCCGAGCGTGCAAGCGAGAGCGCGGAACAAGCGATAGAGAGGCGGCCTAAGCGTGTGATAATAATGGGGGCTATCGCGTCTGAGTTTTCCACTAAAGGCGCTTGTGTCGCGTGAAGTCCAAAAAATTCAATTTTCACTAGTTTTAGTGGGCTCCGTGACATAAATTATAATTTCTTTAATTTACCTGTTGAAGAGTAATCTCCTTCGCGAAGTAATCGCAAATATGGATTATTTGGCGATGAATGTGAATGCTTTGAATGCGGAATTAAGAAAAAGAGGCGCAAAAATATGATGACAGTTAGTATTTATAATTAATAAACGAGATATTATTTATAATTAATTAATGAGATTCAAGATTTAAAACTTTGTTTCGACACCGATCTTATAAAGTCTTAACAGACCTCTGGCCCTTAGTCAACAGTGGCGCCAACTGGTGAGAACAAAAACGATAGTCCCCATTCAATCCAATTCATAAAAGTATGCAATTTTTCATCAATGTTTTCTTATAACGATATATATATAAGTGTAAGTGTAGTAAATATATATAAGTGTTATCATATATATATATATATATATATATATATATATATATATATATATATGATAACACTTAAAATTACATTATCGTCCGTAAACCGACTTTACAGACAACCAATTTTTATGTTTGATTGGCGGCCTAAATCAAAGAGGTCTATGTTTACCATTGGTAAAATTCAAATCAAGTTGGAATGGAATTGGATATTTATAATGAAGTTTCCACACGTCTGACTGATATATCGATTCAAAAATCTCGGTATACGACCTTCGAGAACTTTACATTGGTCGTAACCGTTCCATGTCTATTGCCATTTTTTACTCTTGGAAAGCTCTCAATGGCATCGTGCCCATGTGCCATGTAAGTTTCTAGCGGTTACGCGCAAGTCGCTTGCGGTGACGTCAATTTTGATGAATTTAAAATGAGACCACACACCAGCTTTCGAACAAAAAAAGAATCATCAAAATCGGTTCACCCAGTCAAAAGTTCTGACGGTAACAAACATAGAAAAAAACATACGCGTCGAATTTAGTACCTCCTCATTTTTTTGAAGTCGATAAGTATAAAAATTAATGGCGGAAAATAACGTAAATTGTAATTATTTATTATATTGTTTAGATATGATATCAGCCTTCCAAATTAATATTCTTATAAAATAATTCAGCAAAAGTATCTGGCAATGGGCATGTAAAGTATAGATTTTTCTAGAATATTCCGTGATATTTAATTATCCGCTTAGCTTTATATTTTATTCACCCCATACCTGTTTGATAAATAAATAGAAAATACAAATTAGTGTTCTAAATTTCCAAGATCCACACATTATGTATCACAAAATGCTCACACAGAAAATCCATAATGACGTAGAATGTACACTTTTTCTTTATATACTTTTAAAAAAAATTCACTGATTAGATTGTTTATGAGGCAGAGACGTGTAATACTGGGACACAGAGCACGAGACAAAACCATAACAGCCTTTGTTGATTGTTCACCGAGAGTTGTTTTCTTTCCACGACGACGTTAATTGTGCTAAACAGTGTTTACAAATTATCTAGACGACAATCAATTGTTATCACAAATTAATCACTAATTATGTCGTGATTCAAATGAAGACAAGTCTTATCAAAATTTGAATGTCAAATTTCCCAATTAAAAAATATATATTTCGTAAAATATATTTTTTCTCTATTTTTTCATCTGTTAAAATAACTTAGCACCTTAATAAGTTATTGTTACAGTAGGTATCTACTTTATGTAAGGCTTACGAATATCATGAATAAGAAATAATAAATAGTTACCTATGGTTTCTTTTATTATGAACCATCTAGGTTAGGTATCAAAATAATACCATAATATAACATAATAAATTATGAGACACAAGCAAACTCTCATTTTCCTATTGATAACTAGTTAAGATTTACCATGATACCGGAGATTAATTCAAATAAGACGTAATTTTTATTAGATTAATGGGTAGTAATGGCCTAATCATGGCGACGTATAGCGGTCTTATTATTTTGTTATAATAAAAACTTAAGTTATCAGTCAATGCTTTATTACCACATTGAAGTAATCAGCTACAAATTAAATTTTGGAGAATTTATTGCGAGAAAATTTTGTAGAGGTGGTATTTTAATAAAAATAAATTAATGTTAAATAAAACCGATCTACCGCACTAAAAAGTAAAAAATAAATTTTATTTGAAAGATGGCGCTAAGCCATTCAATTTTTTAAAACTATTTACGTCTTTTTATTTATATATTTGGAACCGCCTTTCAAAAAGCAACATGACAGTTTTATGTCCTTGTTAAATTTTACGCCCGATTGTGAAACTATTCTTTCAATATCCTGAAAACTGTTGAATGTAAAATGGGACCACTTCGACAAGTTACCCTATCGTTTGACACCTCACTCATTCAAATTGGTCTATGAATGGCGACGTACGAGTGGAACATAAAAAAAATAAGTACACGTCGTATATTGATAGCCTCCTTTTTGTTTTTTTTGAAGGTCAGTTAAAAACATATCTATCTTAACACGAGTATGAACTTTAATGAAAATGTCGCGATCCCAATCATCATTAGCATGATAAAGTCACCTTATCACTATTTATGCATAATATAAGGCGTTAAAGTATAAAATTGCCAATTTGAAAAATTGAAACTCGTTTGTTTCTAAGATGTAACATATCTGTTTAATCAATTATCTCATTCTCAATATCTATACATTGCTGCAATCTAAACGGAAGTTCATTTATGCCTTTACGTTATAACTCTGAGCATTTTAAGAAGAAAATTATATATCCGTTGAAAATTGTCGAAATCATGAAAAAAATCGTAGTCGGTGATGATGTATGGTTTCTAATTGCAGCTCCTGTAGAGTTACAACGGTTTCTCGATAAGAGTGAGGCCTTGCGTTATCATGGAGCAATAATTTGATTTGCTTTAGGGCACTGTTGTGGGTGGTGTTTGACATTGGGTCAGTCTCCTCTCCAAACGCTTGGATAAAAACTTGGATTTTCGAACTATCAATCTTTCACGTCTAAGCTGAATAAAAAAACAATTGAAAATCGAAAATCGAAAAAAAAAAAGTTTTTAAAAAGAAAAACATCATAGGTCTCATGTGAAAAAAGTTTCATACGAAAATCTCACACTATGAAGGTTTTATGACAATTCAAAGTGTCTATTACTATACAACGGCAATTTCATACTTTAACCCCCCGTGTACTGAGAACACTAAAATTTAAAATGAAATGATAAGTGGATAAGTCCAGATATCATATGATTTTTGACTGTTGGCCTCTGCCATCATACCAACTGATAAATTTTACGTGATACTCGCGAATATTTTAATATGCAGATATTTCCTAATGGCAGTTGAAGGAGATTGGAAGTAAAATTACCTTCTAAGCTTCAAATTGAACCAAGAACTTCCCGCGCAACACGCATTTAAACATTCTATTAGACGTGACTCTCTGATCTGCTGACATTTTATTCAAGGCAATTAATAACTTTCATTCATTAAGCTGCGCTAGTTAACTTTTCAGAAAGCAACGTGACAATTTTTACGAACTTTTGGGTCTTTCGGTACCTTATAAAATCTGGCGTTTTAATAGAAGACTGTAATTTCTTACAGTCATAATTAACCAAACAATATACTGCGCGCCTTACCTCTACATGAATTTTGTTTATCAACACTATTTACGTCTTTTTATTCATTATAGTCAGTTAATTTATAATACAAAATTTATTTTTCACTTTTAATGCGTTTGAGTCGGTTTTGTTTTTTATTTAAAAATAATTTTATTGAGATGGATGCAAATAATTACGATATGGTCGCGCGAATTTTAACAATTTCTTGCCCGATTGTGAAACTATTAATTCAATATCGTGAAAACTATTATTCGTAAGAATTAAAAAAAATGGGACCACTTCAACGAGTTCTGTATCGTTTGACACTCTGGTTTTTTTGAAGGTCCGTTAAAAATAACACTTTCCACCAAAGCATACAAACATATAAGCAAACAACCTTTAAGATTTATTTCAGTAACTTAATTTGTTATGCTTTATAAGAGATTCTAATACACATCGATATCAAGAAGAATTTTTTTTCCTGTTTTATAAATAAAAATAATAAAATATTACGCAATCTGTTTAAAACTTACTTTAATGTTTTCTTTAATTGCCTTGTTTTTATGTAAGTATATTTTAGATTAAATAAATTATCAGTATTTTTGTTTTACGTTTGCCTTTTAATCAGGGGGTCAGAGGACTGAATAGTGTTAATCAGTTATCAGTTTTTAAATTGATATTGTATTATAATCTTTCCTGATACTTATTATTGCAATTTTATAAAAAAAACATCATTCATCAGCATTGGTTCGTGACATATAAGATAACGGTAGCCATCATATACGTCGCACATTGATCTACCCATACCAGCAAACCAACTGGGCATGAAAGTAGTAAGTGATATATTACGTTATTCATAGTCTTTGAAATTAATTGAATTCTAAAAAAGTAGATTTCATAGCTTAGTATCATTTGTTACACGAAACATATATATGTTGCAATTTTTACCAACTTCAAAAAATGAGGAGATACTCAATTCGACGCTGTTTTTGTTTTCATGTTTGTTATCTCAGAACTTTCGACTGGGTGAATCGATTTCGATAATTCATGTTTTGTTTGAAAGCTGGTGCTTTCCGTGTAGTTTCGTTAATTTAAATTTCATCAAAATCTGTTCCGTAGTTTAAGAGTTACAATTTGAAGGCGGTTTTTTTTTTGTTAAAATTTTAACACTATATTATCCTTATTGAGTTGCCTAGAAAAAATCGCTGATTAGTGATAAGCCCGCAACATGTATCATGCCTCTTAGTGCATCGGAAGTTAAAAAACCTTACATTAAAATGCTAAACATATTTTGACGAGATTATATCGATACAAAGCATTGTTTTAAATAAGTTAAAGTCAGAGTCAGTTTCGTGGAACAAGACATACATATATGTTTTGTTTTTAGGGTTCTGTACCCAAAGGGTAACCTTTTACAGAACCTTATTACTAAAACTCCGTTGTCCGTACGTCTGTCACCAGGCTGTATCTCATGAATCGTGATAGTTTGACAGATGATATATTTCTATTGCTGCTATAACAACAAATAAGTACTTAAAAGTAGAATAAAATAAATATTTAAGCAGAATAATATGTAGTTATGTATTAACTTTAAATATAAATAAATAAAATAAAATAAATATTTAAGTGGGGCTCCCAAACAACAGATATGATTTTTTTGCCGTTTTTATAGATAATTCGTGCGCGAGTCGAACTTGGCCGGTTTTTTATTTTAACTTATTAAATTGCACACATTTATATCAAACAAAAATTCTTATGCAACGATTTCGTCATATTAGGCAAAAGGTCACAATAATCAAAAATTAATGTTAAGAGTTTATCACAACTATCAAAGATATAGAAGTGAGTTGACAACCACACACTTAACAGTAAAAAGTTACAACTTCAATGTGTTTTTAAATTTTAAATTATTTACATTTTATACATTCTGGTATTAATGGTTAATATCACCTTAACAATTTAAATTAAAAAGGGCCTTTTCGCGTTTTTTTTAATGAAAATGAATAGTTATTTCATTTACGGATGTGATCATAAAGAAACATGAATTCATACATATCTTCATTATTAGATATAAGTATTTCACAAAGCTAGGATATTATTGTAATGATAAGTCATAAGACGCATGCAAATGAGTCATCAGGTTAAGAGGTGGCCTAAGCAATGTGAAAATGTAAAACTCGAGGTCATTGATAAGAGAACTGAGAAGTAATTTCATTGGCAATTTATAGTTAAGTACTTGTATTTTTAACCGACTTTAAAAACACCCAATAAGACGTTATCAATTCAACGTGTATTTTTTCAGAATATTGAAAGAATAGTAAATAGTTTCAATAAATAATGGTCGAGAAATTGCTGAAATTCGCGCGACCGCGTCGTACTTATTTACATAAAATTAAAGAGTTTGTAATGTCAACATCTTTTTACTAAATGCGTTTACCGTCTAATCTTAGAAATAAACAAACCGATATTGATGAAATTTTGAGTGGTAGAAGACAAATGTTTTAACAAGTAACGTAGAATGCAAATTTTGTGTGTTTGTGTGCGCGCGCGTATACAATATATAATATATGACTACTTATATAAATTGAGTTATATAGTAGAAAATTAAGATAACCCTTTTTAAGATAAGTAAAATAATATTTATTATAATCAAGTATTATTGTCATGTTAAGTAGATATTGATAATTTCTGACGTTTTTGAAGAAATTGTTTAAAAAAAATATTAAGTTATCTTTGAACTTTCACCTTAGCACTATGTCATTATGTATTCATTTTAAGTTTATGAAATAATTAGAATTTTTTTAACTAAAGTAACATTTTCTAAATATTACGAAGGGAATTATTAATTTTATAATTATTAGCGATTACCATTTAATTTTTATCGCAATAGGTAATATACATATTCCTAGGGGATGTTCTCTTGACAGAGCGGTCGTGCCTGACACGTCAGACTCGTTGTTATTCGCTTCACAACCCTGCGCTAATCTTCACGGGCTGCTGCTCTTCTGGTGCACCGTGCACTCATGGAGTTCAGAGTATGTTTGATATGATTGATAGATCCACTTCATGGGTGACCGATCGCGAGCACTTGTCCCTTGCATACCTTCTACCCTGCATCACATGTCACGACGAGTCAAGAAAGTGTGATTCTGAATTTGAACGTTGGAAGATAGACGCTGGGTCTGTACCATGGTAGAATTTACGTCTCACTTTAAAAGACTTTTAATAATATTTTGTTGAATTTTGCTCAACCTTATAAGTATTACATACGTACCTAATCATGAAAAGCTCAATGATCTGACCACGTACAGAATTGTTATGTTGGATGTTGGAAATGCAATTAAATCGAGACAATATTTACCATAATGCAAGTAATTACTTTTATATATTTAGAATATAATATGTATCAAAATAATCTAATTTTTATAGTAAATTATTTACAATACAGAGACGTGATATACCAAACATGCTTTTTAACTTGCTACGAACACTTTAAATTGGGGTGCGTAATATAATACGTAAAGCAAAAAAATTTTTTGCTCTACGTATTATAAACTTTAATAATGTCACCAGGGCAAAGTATTACTTTTATCTTCTACAGTTATAAAGAAAAGTAAAAATTTGGTGTACAATGTTAATAATACTTACGTTAAAACACGATTTATGAATGAAGCTTTGCATATCTCTGTGATGTATTTACCAAATTAAATGATAATATTAATAAGTCTTAGCGTGGTAACAATACTCATATAATGCAATTGGCAGATAAAATTACTGGGTTTCAGAAGAAGTTGCTCTTATGGAAGAGAAAATTAGAAGATCAAGTAATTGACTGCTTCCCTGCTTAACAATGTATTCTAGAAGAAAAATCGATAGAAATCCTCGATCCCTCTTTAAAAATTATATTTATACAGCACTTGCTATTACTAAGCGAACGCTTTGAAAAATATTTTTCCTATAATCTGGAGCAATATGACTGGGTCAGAATTCCTTTCCAGTCACCCACACCATCTACACTTTCAACGATTCTAGCCTAAAGCTTCAATACGATAAAGACAAACTGTTTGAATTTTGGAGCTCAGTTTCTTATGAATATTGTGCCATCAGCAGTAATAAAGGTTTTATTACCATTTGCAACTTCGTACTTGTGCGAAACACATAGGTTTTTTTTGCAGTTACAGTAATGAAGAACAAGGTAAAAAATAGACGTAGAAAAATAAATGAAAGTGGCAATTTCCAAACTGGAGCCCCGGTTTCAGTAGGTATACTCAGAAAAGCAAGCACATCCTTCACATTGGCCGGCCAGTTACATAAATATCACTTTTTATTTTATACTTATGTTTTGATTTTGTCCTTATTTTCTAATAAAAAATATAAATATCCAACTGGATAATATCTGATAACCTGTTGTTACTAGGCTACTACTAAAATTGGTAAGAATTTTTAGGGTCTGGGTAATGGGCGTCGTAAAAAATGGCCAAGTCCCAAGGGCGCCACAGTACGAATAAGTTTGGGAAGCCCTGCACTAGGTAGGTACTTTACATTTTAAGTTTTTACGTATATATTATATTGCTTTTTTAAACATAATAATATAAACGTAGGTACATAAAAAATAGCATACATAATTTCAATAAATAAATAAACTCAGTAATTAATAGAATTACTGATATAAATGCACTTAATACTGAGACTGTACATGCGCAGTAGACGTCATTATTTTCAAGTTATAAAATTCTCTCTATACACTTGTGCGCTAATCTTTAAGTTTAACGACTTGCATGTTTCGGTTTCAGTTTGCGTATGGTTCCAGCGGGAAACGTTCTTACTTTTTGTGAGTGCTCAGTGATTTAATTGTGAAATTCTTGTGTTTTCTTTTATTATTTAAGGTAAATTAAATTTTATTTTATTTTATCGGCATACAACTCAGCTATTTTTTATAATTATTCAATTAAACAGTATATAATTTAAAAAATTTAGTAATTATAATTTTTTTCGCTTTTAAAGTAATAATATTGTATTTAAAACTCTGTCTTACGAATAATAACGTGTCACTTCAGGGTTCAGACTAACAGTTATTCTGTCACCTAAAAGGTCTCCATAAAAAATGTATGAGGAAACGTAGATATTTTCTTCATAGTAAACACTTTTTCGTGAATAGTTATTCTGTTATTCTCGGATTAGAAAAGCAATAAATCAGACATCCAATAAATCACACATCATCGAAATCGATCCACCCATTCTTAATTAATAAAAATGGTGTACTTATCCCGACTTTATTTTATATAATTACATTAAAATAGATTTAAATGATTTTAAATACGCGCTATTTTTCATATCATCACAGATTATATACACATTGGGATCTTTTTTTAGGTTATACGAAACGAAAACAAATTAAAACCACTTTTATGCAAGATTTTGACAATAAGTGTCAAACACGAATGCTGTGATTGGTTTATATTTCTGATAATACAGCGCCATCCCAACGTTATAAATATCAGTGTGAGCGCGCGCCGGGTCTCTTTTCCACAGTAGTACTACAAGAGGTTTTGTCGTATATCTTTGTGAGCTAACTCTAAATTCAGAATGCCGGAAACATCTAAAATGAATGGCTTTGCAAAAACAAACGGTCATAGTTATGATATGGAAGATGGATCTGTATTCCTATTTACTTCGGAATCAGTGGGTGAAGGACATCCAGGTTAGTTCTTCAGTTTATGGGAATGATGAAAATATTTAAAAAATGGCCGACTTTAAACATGTGCATATATTATTGCCTTGCGACTTGTTTGGCATTTACGTTATGAAGCGCCTATCATTGCTCATTTTAATGTGGTCTAAGATTTGAAATTAATTACATCACAGTTTCTGGGTCATGTTATGCTTTGATTTGGACAAAACACGTGGTTGGACCAATGGCGATCATTTTGGTATTCCTAAAATAAGATATGAAACTTTTATTTCAGACAAAATGTGTGATCAAATAAGTGATGCAATTCTAGATGCTCATCTAGCACAAGACCCGGACGCAAAAGTAGGATGTGGTGAGTTCTCGCGCAATCTTGCGAAATGCCGATATTTAATACCAATAAAATTATTAAGACTAATTAATCCGTATTTATAGAAACAGTCACAAAGACGGGAATGGTTCTTCTATGCGGTGAAATTACATCAAAGGCTATCGTTGACTACCAAAAGGTTGTGAGGGAAACTGTTAAACATATTGGTTATGATGACTCTTCCAAAGGTTTGTTCAAAGTTACATATTAGTAAACAAACATATTGTATAGCAATTGGCAATAAGCCAACACTGAACACTAATCAAAATTACAACTTGACCTCCAATTTAAAAGTAGTCTAAATTTTATTTCGTGCACTAGGTTTTGATTGGAGAACACTTAATTTGCTAGTGGCTATTGAAGAACAAAGTCCCAATATTGCCGATGGGGTATATCAAAACAAAGATGAATCTGATTTTGGGGCAGGAGATCAGGTATACATTTAGGCTCTGCACGAAGTGGGATATCATTAAATTGGCAAATGCATGTTCTGTAGTACATAAGACATCGATCAGTGTCACACAAAGGTTTCAACACAAATCATGACTGAATTGTTTATTTAGATAAGTTAAATGTTTGGATAGATTGTAACACAATCATTTAACAAAACATAATGCATGTTGGGTCAGGGTTTGATTACAAGACATGCAGTGTGATGCTGGCGTTGGATCAACAGTCACCAAACATTGCTGCAGGAGTGCATGAGAACAGGAATGATGAAGAAGTAGGGGCTGGTGATCAGGTATGACACTATTTAAGGTCTAGTATTAGATTTATGTATAGTACATATTTCAACAAGTGATTATATTCAGAAAAAGGCATAGGACACCAATGCCACTGAAGACAGGTAAAAATAATGTGAATCTTAACTATTTTCTATCTTATTATCTATATTTTAATGAGATTCAATACAATACAGAAAATATATTCATTGTTCTTAAATTGACAGGAACATACAATAGAAGACAGATGTTATTGTTGTTGTAGTCTTCTATTGTAACAGAACATTGGCATTGGCAAATTCTATGTTGTGCTAGATCTGTTTTTATAGTATAATGCCCTAATTAAACAACTTCAAGCCTTTTTTTTTTTTCATCTTTGTTATAAAAACCTGTACTAAATTTTTAATATTATATATAAGGGAAGAACTGATATTTCTTAAAAATTCAAAATGAAGTTAATTATTTTTATATTAATTATTAAATGGCATTTAAGCATAAATTAATTAATGCAACATAATGTCTCCTGGATACTGGCAACATTCATTTTTATATGGGTAGCCATTTTAAGGTAATGCATAACAAAAAAAATATATATATATGTATAAAGTTGATCACTAACACTAAACATTAGATTTAAATACTCACTAGATAAAATAAAAATCATTAATATTCTAACACCGACGACATGGATGCCACAACCCATGAATGGTTTTTTTTAATAATAATTTATCATTACGTTTTCAACATTAATTTCGATATTTTTCATTGATTGGAATCATCTCTGGGTGAAAAATCTTGTTTAAAAAAGGGCTTGAGGAAAAACATAATTTTGGATTCCCTGTTAATCTATTTATTATGTCATACAGGGGTTAATGTTTGGATATGCTACTGATGAAACTGAAGAATGTATGCCCCTAACTGTGGTATTGGCTCACAGACTCAATCAGAAAATTGCTGAGCTCCGACGAAATGGAGAGTTTTGGTGGGCCCGACCTGACTCCAAGACACAGGCATGTATATTTAGAATTGTTGAATTTCCTTGACAGATAACATTCTGCTTCTCTCTATTTTGTCTAGTAATATTTTATTTGGCTTTGTTCTTAAATTTTAAATCAAAATTATCAATTTAGGTTCCGCAGTTTTGTGGTCATGTTTTACGATTACTATTTTATTTAAATATCCATTATTTTGTTACTGTCAAAATAAAATTAACAAGCCCAAATTTTCTTTTATAAAACTGAAATTAAATTGAAAGGAAGTCTTAGGTAATTACATCTTAAAATTATTAAATAAATGATCACTTGAACTGTGCTATAGATAACAATCTTTATTGTTATTTAAATTCAATAACAATGCTATCAGAAATGAAAGGTTATTTTTTATCGGTGCAGGCTCTCAAAATATTTTAATAAATTATTTTTCTAAAAAACACAATTGTGTAGGTTTTGAACTAACAAAACTCCTGGATTTTTTTATGTATTTCGTGAACCGTATGGATTGTACTGTCGTTACACATAGGTAGTGTAACTGATTTTATTAGAACTATGAAGGTTATTAGCGAACTGTTAAGAGATAATTTAACACATTCAAGTGGAACAACGTATGTATATATGGTATTTTTTTATTAATTTATACCCTACAAAAAAACAAATGAAATTAAGACAGTTTTAAAAACCCTCAACATGATGATTACAAAGAAGATCATAAGATATTCGTCACCGTCAAGCTTTTGGCATTTGAGAGGTTATCTTTATAATCGTTGTGGTTGTTATAAAATTTATATTTCTAATCAATATAAATTATAAAAAATAGTTTAAAGTGATTGAAATTAATAATTGATTGATTACTCCTAATTAACATCGGCACATCTTAATCATCCCGTTATCAATTACAAATTCGTTAATTACATATGTACTTGTGATAAAATAAAGATGCTAGTTGATCTATTTTGTAATTGGAGCCTAAATTATTCTAAATTGTTACATTAGACCATAAAATAAATATGGTGTTTTTTTTGAAATCTAACATAATTTTAATTTAAAGTTTTATGTAAACGGACGAAAATGCTGTCAGCAATGTTGGTCTATAGATCATCTGTAGGTACTTGTATTTTAAATAGATACCTACGCGTATTAAAAAACCTCTTGGATTTCAGTCTAAAAATCATGATTACTAATAAATGTAATTTATTAGGAAATTAAAGTAACTAACGTTTTTGTATTTTAAAAATACGTCAATAAAGACGGAAAACTTTTGGATTAAAGTGTCTAGTGATATAAACTTTATTATCTTTGTTTTAAATCCTTTACGATTATATAAAATACTATAAATGAACTGTACTTATAAACATTTAAACGTGCCTCAGCGCGCCGGAGCAGAAATCTGGATCTAATGCAAAATATTTGCCAACAATATTTGTCGATTTTCGGCATTTTTGTACTATCTGCTTTCACAAATCCGATTTTTTTAGCAAAATAATGGATAATTTAACAGCTTTGAACTTAAATTATTTGGGATTTTGAAGATACTTCAACGGCTTTGTTACTTACGTTTCGTTGTTTACATGAGTGACGTCATGTAAATGGCGGGAAGCGTTTTAAGGCCTGTGAAAAAAATGACGAAATAGAATATTTTTAAGTTGAAATTCTGTCTTTTTTTTATATTAATTAAAATCGTGTAATTTTTACCATTATGCGAAATAATGTTTGAATTAAACTTTATTTAAATACATTTTAATATGAGTCATTTAGAGCTGCAGTTCAGAGAGACAGTTCTCTTTTTCAGAAATGTTACAGATATCATTGTGTCATCCTATCATTATTTTCTTGAAATATTTATCGAAAATATTTTTATGAAAAATGTGATTAATTGTTCCCATATTTTATTAGTAGTCAGTAAGTTAGATGTAGAAAGGTATATTGTACTATTTCGTACTATGATATATAAATGTTTATATTTCAGGTTACATGCGAGTACATATTCGCTGGCGGCGCCACTGTTCCGCAAAGAGTTCATACCGTCGTAGTATCGCTTCAGCACTCTGAGAAGGTAAGGTTTTATTATTATTACTTACTGCAATCTAGAGTGGACCATCCGATTAGCCGGCAAGTTAAACGACAAGACGTTAGACAATATGAACATTGTCGTCTGTTTCAGTTCAATTTCCATTGGCTATTTTGGCAATTTGACATTGTTCTATTTTAAAGAAATACGTAGATATGAGTATTTTCTAGAAGAGCTAAAGAGACAATTATAATTCAATTTGCTTTAATTACGTCATGGGGTCAAATGTGTGGCGAAAATGTTATCACTTTGACTCATCACTTGGTTTATTCAAAACAAAATATAACTAAAACGATGTAACGTAAGATGAAATTAAATTATCTTATTGTTAAGATTCCAATTCCAAGTTGGTTTTCATGTTATAATACCTACTACCACGTATGTATACGATGTATAATTTTTTTAACTGCATAATATTTAATTCATACATGATTGAAAACATACAATACGACGAAATACGTAATGTGAAGGCTCCATAGCCATTAATAATTAAAAGTGTCTAATGCCTATGTGCACTACGATCATGTAAAAATTTAAGAGGCGATTTGCAGTTGCATTCCGATACATTTTATTTTCGAAGTCATACACAGGCTATAGATGCCATAATGTAAAATCATTGATGTCATAGATGATTTACTTTTTATATTCACTTTAATAACTGTGTAAATAATTATGTAAATTTAAATACTTTTTTGCGTTTCATATTTTAATAATTGTGAAAAGCGCATCGTAAAAACAAAACATACAAAACTGATGAGGCTTGCAAACACAACAAACACTTAAAAGTGTATACTACTTTCTTTCCATCAGGGGATTCGCTTACCCTGTTGTCCGCTATATTATATAAAAATATAAAAAAAGATATAATATAAGAATATAAAATATTTCAAATACACAAAACCTGAGCCTCTTAAGATATTAAAAATTAACGTGTAAAAATTAAGAATACTCGTATATTACATTTCATTAACTAATATATATTCAAAAGTAAAAGTCAAGCATTCGTTTTTCTATAGATAAGCTTGGAAACTCTCCGTGAAGAGATAAGAAAAAAGGTGATCAATGAAGTGATTCCCCTTCAGTACCTCGACGAAAGAACTGTTGTACACATCAACCCGTGCGGACTTTTCATCATCGGTGGACCTCAGGTAAGGAATTGATTAAAAACATTTTAATATCTTCTGAAGAGAATATGTATAAATTACACTGTTGCACAAAAAAGAAAATAAACATAGTTAATTAGGAGTGCAACAGGGGCTATATAGGTAACAAGCTATCTCTTTCAGGCATATTAATTTCATAACAACACATTAGCAATAAAGCGACAAAGTTAAACAGTTTTAAAAAGTAAGATTAATTGTAAGTAATTGTCTCAGCATTTTTCTTACGAAATAATAACAAGTCAACTCTAGCCGAAATGTGATTAAGAAAGCTAAAATATTAACTAATTTATGATGGTAATTAAACAGACAACAATAGCATTTTAAGTAACCATAAATATTGTCTTTAATATTGTAATTATTGATTTTTAATATTTATGGTTATTTAAAGTTCTATTGTCTTTTTTATTATAATTAATGTGACCTATCTTATTATTGAGATTAAACAGATAATATTGATTATTAATTCTTGTTTCTACTTAATTACTAAAAATTAAATTTTCTTTAGGTCAATATAATTAGTATGTAGTAAAAAAGATTAATTATTATAAAGGTTTTTATGTAACAGTTTTTTTGGTGTCTGCAGGTGTTGGCATACAAAACTAGAATTTCAATTATCAATATGCAAATGATTTGAAGTGTGACATGAAATGTGACAATTTATAACTTATTATGTTATACATTCTTTGTCTTGAGAATAGACCATGTGATCCATGAATATATAAATAAAACCTCATTTTCTACATCGGGTGTTGAAATATGTTTTAATATTAATATAAGATCAACTTGAATCAACTTAACCGCCTCCGTGGGTAAGTGGTTTACGCGTCTGTGTGATGCGCCGGAGGTCCTGGGTTCGAATACTGGGGAGACAAATGAATGTTTCGGTTGGGCAGGCACAGAAGGCTGATCACCAACTTGCCGGTAAAGAAATTGATCAGTGAAACATACAGAAATGTTGAAGCCCCATGCCCACTGAGGAGTTACTGTAATTAATTTTTAAAGATCAACTTATCAAGAGCAGATTTGGAAGTTACGATTTTGTTTTGATATAATTATAACAACAATATCTTTTCCAGTCGGACGCCGGTCTAACTGGTCGCAAGATAATAGTGGATACGTATGGCGGTTGGGGCGCGCACGGTGGTGGAGCTTTCTCGGGCAAGGACTTTACTAAAGTGGACAGATCTGCGGCTTATGCAGCACGATGGGTCGCCAAATCGTTGGTGAAGGCTGGCCTTTGCAAACGCTGCTTGGTTCAGGTAAGCACGATGACTGACATAGCAATGCTATGGATAATAACTAAACTGGTGTTATTGCCAATATGTCATACAATAGTGATGCTAAATACAAGGTGTATAGAATCATGTAACTCCTAGAGGGGAGGGACATACGCATGATGAGACATATTTCTGCATCTGCAGTCTTCTGTCACTACCCAACCTTTCTTTTTATTTATTGAATCAATCATCACTTAACTGCGGTTACATAGAATTTGAAACCGAGTCCAGTGACAATATTTTGTTTATTAGTTCGTTTTGGGGGTGTCGAACAGGCTGATTTTTTGCTTTCAGTAATTTCTGGTGAAACAGCCACGACGCGACAGTAATTTAAAAAGATTGATGATCTAGGGCTAAGCGTAGTTAAAACTGGTAAAATGTTTACATCATTAGAAAAATAGGAAAGTGCTTAGAGATAATTTTTTAAAATGATCAGGTTGCGTACGCTATCGGAGTAGCCAAGCCGCTATCAATCACAGTGTTTGATTATGGCACCTCACACAAAACTCAACAAGAGCTGTTATCAATTGTCCTCAAGAACTTCGATCTTAGACCAGGCAAGATTGTCAAGTAAGTCCATATTTTTATTTAATCCTTTATGCTCTTATTACATTCTTTAAATGATTGAGTGCTTGTAACTTATATCCAGACAATTTTATTTCATATAACCACAACCAACACGCGTTTAGTGTACACAAGTATTAGTGAGTTAACCTAAAACTGTCACTCAAGATTTATTTTAATTAATCTTAAATGTTAAATTGTAAAAAAATCCTCTGACATGATGGTCATAAAATATAAGAATATCCCATAAATGGATAAAAAGATTTTCATAAATTGTAACAAAGATCCATCCCTCGATCACGTCAGCATTAAATCTAAAAAACCGCATTGAAGTCGGTCCATTACTTTAGGTACTACGATGCCACCGACAGACACAAACAGGTGTTAAAATTTTGCAGAAACATGGTTATTATTGAGACGCTTTAATTTTTGGTTTATATTTTCCAGGGACCTGAATCTGAAAGCGCCGATATATCAGCGAACGTCGACGTACGGCCACTTCGGGCGGGAGGGCTTCCCATGGGAGACGCCGAAGCCCCTCGTAGATTGACTTGCGATTCACCTTAGGCCATTGTAAATATTTCAGTATATTTGAACACTTGTATGTGTGTTTCGTAGTGAGAGTGCACACTGACGTCTCTCTATAGTTTATTTGTAACGGGGGCTACCGTTTGTGCTTGCATTGCAAAATATTGACATTTTTTAAAATTGAACCGCGAGGTATTCACCACAAACATTTAACATTTCGGATCCCTCACGCTACGCAAGTAAAGTGTCTAACGACGAACGTATCCGTTAGCCCTCGTTGAGTTAACGCTTGCACCTATATTAAGTATTCGTTAGTGTAGAGTAGGTGTGGTGCCGTCATTTCTGAATTTGAGTTAGTTCAGTAGTTCGACTATTGAAGTTAATTGTAAGCGTATCGCAGGCCGCGTCTATATGTATTGTGCATGAATTCAGTGTTATTTATGAAATTATATTTTTATTTTACACCTTAAACGGTGAACTGCCAATTTCGTTCCATAAGAGCTTGGTTAAGCGCTACGAATCGGTAACGCCGGCTACTTCCCTTGTCGCGTCACAGTGTATACGCAGGATAACTGACTCGGCCATACACTACTAATATTATTTTTGTTTTATTGAATAAACAAAAATGCAAACGAACCAATATTGTTTGGGACATTTTATTTATAGATTGAGGATATGTTTATATCGCGTACTGCACAGCTTATTTTGTATGTATAACTCGGTAACGTGTACAGTCGTGGTCAGTTATGTTGTGAATGCACTGCAAATGCAGTAGTGCGCGTGATTTGACATCATACCGCGCGCTGCAATTTGTGTTGTGTTTACGAAAAGGGTTAAATGTGGAAAAGAGCTATTTCGAAAATACACCGACTCGTCGAGGGCAGTAGCGTACCGTGCATTTGAAATGCAGCCGATATTCATTAGATAAAAGTTGAATTTTATGAATTAGTAACATTAGAAGTTTATCGGTAGTCGGGTAGTGGCTAATTGTGATGCAATTTTTCGATCTGTTTACTTTGACTCATTGTGGATATTAAATTTGTCACGATAACAACTTGAATAAATGTATTCTTGACACGATCGGGAATTCGAATGTATATTTTTTTATTTCATACCTTTTAGTAACATTCAGTGTTCATGGTGTAATTATCCTTAACCGATTCAATGCGGATGGCTCCGCAGAGGCGCCATGTGTATCTTTTGTGTATGGCGGGTGGCGCCCGAGAGGAGCCAAAATGTTTTCCTGTAAAACTCCGCTAAAAAAGCTTTATTCAGAGGCTAGCCCTAAATGAAAGTTTCCTTATTTGTCACGTAGATTACGATACTAGTATTAGTTTCAAGATATAGCGTGAAAAAAGACATTTCAGATGTTGTAAACCTTTTCAATAGAAACAATAATTATGAAAGGTAACTTTTGTGCATGGCGGGTGGCACCCCAGAGGAGCCAATATTTGAAACCAAAAAACTGACTAATTTAAATTTATCAATAGTACATATTTCAGTGTTCTAAAAATATTAGTGTCTTTATTTATCACGTAGATCCTTTCCAGAGAAATCGCTTTAAGGTGTAGCGTGATTTCACACTCTTCGGGGATGGTAAACCATTTTAAGCGTTATTTAAATGTTATTTAATATTAAGGGTTACAAACGAATAGCACTAATCATGACAGTTAAATATTTAAAAAATATCTGTTTTCACTTTTTTTGCTTTGTGGATATGCTCTTTTGCAAGTTTATGGTAATAACTAGGTAGTTTCTCGAAGTATGTCCAAATTTAACCGGACTAGTAATTGCATTCCTTAGGTATCAAGACAATGTACTTAGTTTATTTTTGGTGAGAAACAACAACAAAAACGATTCTCAGAAAAGCACTATCTTTTGTTGTTATGCTATGCAGTCATATCAAAGATGTTTTAAAGATTTTTAAGCTTTTTATTGCCCTACTGCTTATTGTTAATATGCCGTGCCGACCGACCCTTTTTATTGATGGGCTAGGGAAAGATGTTATTTAACTAAAAACAAAAGAAGTCGGTGCCATAAATCACTTAACAAGGTTTCTCACGCGCAAATTACTTAACTATCGATGATGTTTTTTCGTTTACTTCTGTTTTGCTATTTATGGTGATCAGACGTAAGCACGTTGTGACCGTTTAATGCTCGCTTCTGAAGTCTCTTAGTTTGCCTTTTAACAACTGTGGACTGTGTATCTGGACTTCGAGATTTTGCTTCAGTGACTACCCCGGCTAGTAATTTGGACTCTGTTTTGATTCTTGACTTTACAAGGTGAGTTTTTTTAACAATGTTCTTTTTTTCTTTTCTAGTCTTTTCAATCATTGAAATTTAACATGAGCTTTTTGAAATTTAACATGAGGGACAGAGTGATTCCATGTTAGAGGAAAACCTAGATAGGGCATGTAGCACAGGTCTCGTGCTACAACTTTTGTAGGAACACTCATATGCCAAAATAAATCAGTCTTGAGTTATTGAACATTTTATGGTTTTTGGAAAAAATCCCATTTCGTGACCAGTGTTCAGAACTAAAAAAAATACAAAATTTTCTAAATTGTTCGTTTATTATTCTGTCTTTAACTACACAATGTTAAGTAAGAGGTAAAACACTTAAAATTCTACGTTAAGCGGAAAGATAGGTACCCTATGTAAGGTGTTCTCTTGAAACAAATGAACAGACAAACACCCCCAGACTCATACATAGACACACAAACACCACATACACACACATAAGCGCTTAAATACATAACATTCGACGAAACAGATAAACACTTACACTCATACACACTCACATGTACAAACACTGTGTGAGTGTGTATGTGTGTGTGCTTGTGTATGACAGTGAATGTGAGAATGTATATCTGTGTGAGAGAGTGTGTGTGTGTTTGTGTGTGTGTTCGTCTGTGTTACAACACCTTTATAACGTATAAAATAAAGTGTGTTGACTGCTAGATAACTTATTCTACTATTTTTTTCAGTTGCTAACCAAAATGGCTACTCCTCCATCCCCTGAACCTGGCCCGTCAAATTGGGATCTCATATCTATGGAGTTATCCGGAATGATGTCTCCCAGCCATATAAACTTATCAGACATGCCATGCATTGATGCTATTATAAGTGATGCAGAATTTTCAGTAAACGTTGAAATATCTTTGGTGGATATTTCTGTGTACGTTGCACAATCTTTCGTAGGTTTTTTTGTACCTTCCGCCGCAGAATTTATTTCATCTTCATTTTCTTGACCAGGTTCCCAGTCATCATAAGTCTGGGAATTTTGTTCTAAATAAGCCTGTTCGACAAACTCGTAGTCAGTGTCACATTGCGTTTCCAGTTGTGATTCTGGGATATATTTTCTTTTTTTTGGTAATTCTAGAACAAAAAAGAATATATGTTTATATCAAGCAAAAAAAAAACTTGCTGTGAGCATTACGACGAATTTTTCTGTAACTACTTTTTGTTTAAAATAAAAAGTGCGTAAACTGAATTGTAAATCTTTTAAATTTATGTAAATAAATGTAATTAAATAAAAAATCTATCATGAATTTAAATTTTGTCGACAGACTAGAAAAGAAATAAGTATAGTTTTATAAATTCAATGAAAACTACAAAAAGGTTTACAACACCTTACATAAATGAGTCACTTACCTTCCATTTCCATTAATACACGTAGATAATCACTTTTTTATACACTAAACGAACAATAAAACCGCTTACGTTCGATTTTGGTTGGCGACTAAACTTACAGCAAGTGGAAACAACAAAAAAAGCGATACATTACAATACATGGCGGAAGGCGCCTTAGGGGAGCCATCAAAGTGCCTGGCGTTGGGCGCCCCAGAGGAGCCACGAAACATTTGTTCGTAGCCAGGCATGAAAGTTTGTCAAATAGTCCACCGCATTGAATCGGTTAATAAAACTAGAGTTGAAGTAATAAAGATATTTTATTACAATTACCTAAGTTATTGAAGCCAGCTGGTTATAAGTCTTCGAGCTGCCTGTTGCGCATTCGTCATACGAATAGTGTCTGTTACAAACCAACTTTGCATGTCGAAGCAATGGGATGCTCTAAAAAATGTTCAAGCTTAGTCATAAATTAGTACAATTATGTCCAAAATGCAGTTCTGATAATGACACGCATAAATTTAAGGTAACTCTTCGAATACTACAAAAAAAATCTATTATGAAAGGTTACCTTCAGTATTGTATCGGTTTTGTAACATCTATGCGAGAAATTGACATTTAAGACATTATTTCAAGTAAATCGTCATTTAACTAAATAACGGATTAAAAGTTAAACGCCATTTAGGGGCACACAATAACGAAAAGTAATTTACCTTGGCACAGTGTAAGTTGGCGATGTTTCTGACAAGTCGCGATCATAAACCCCTAAGTCATGCCAGGGATCAATAATGCCATGGATGTTGACTGTGTTGTTAACTTGAGGATTAAGCCCTCCAAAGACCCTGTTGACACGATCCGCTGCTGCGTTCACGAAGGCTTCGTCGAACCTTAAATTTAAAATCAAAATAGTGGCTTAACTTTTATTATGTTACCTCTGCCTAACTCCTACATCAAGATTCTAATCCAAACTTTTCAGTAAGATTACCAAATGTTTTCCAAAAAAAATCATTATTCACAGAATTTAATGCATGTTGGAATTTATTGTCTAAAAAAATACTTCGAATAGCTTGTTTTTGTAACGAATTGTAAATACTACAAAATTTCAGCCAAATAGTCATACATACATTCAGAAATGGATTTTAATTAAATATTACGAATAATTCAACTTTATGAACTATAACTATAAGAGTTAAATCCTTAGTCATAGTCGATTATTGTTTTAAAGGTTTCTTAATTACCTAGTTTTATTTATGTTTATCAACAAAAAACAATTCATATTTAATGTTAAATTTTTACACTAACCTTTGATCATATGCTTGTTTACATAAATCTACATAAAAGGGTACTGAAAGCCAACGCAATTGATCAAAAACTGTGCCGATTCGAGGAGCTGTCTGGTAGTAACCATATTCAGTACATGTTTGGTAATACCACGCTCGAGCTGCAAAGTCAAAATGTCAATCACGTTAAACAAGAAATGTTTGAATACAACCATTAGGGCCTGTGCACACCACGTTTTTTAAACGCGCCTTTTATCTGACTTGCGTGCGTATCGCGTCTGTATCGCTACACACGCGCGTCGACGGTGCGTTTAAAAAAACGTAGTCTGTACATGCCCTTATTATCATATTAAAACTTGCTAAAGATAACCACCAAACCTAAACATTGTGTATATGTATTTTATAGTATTTTTTTCTCAAGATGAATTACAATTTTTAGGGAAAACAGAATAATTAACATTAAAAATTATCTTCAACGTGATGCTATATTGACATTAGCGAACAAGGTAGATATAATCACGAGCTGAAGGCCATTAGAGTAGGTACTAAGGTTACTTAT
Source organism: Aporia crataegi (assembly GCA_912999735.1). Taxonomy (NCBI): domain Eukaryota; kingdom Metazoa; phylum Arthropoda; class Insecta; order Lepidoptera; family Pieridae; genus Aporia; species Aporia crataegi. The sequence continues at coordinate 5,486,238 of OU538742.1, forward strand.
GGGCGGATCATGTTGCCCGAATGAATTAGAGTTCTGCGGAGAGTTGGAGGGGAAACCTGACGGTCGATGAAACCGTGGCAAACAGATTGCAAATTGAAAGTAAAAGGCATAAAACAACCGACTGGAGGTGCTTGCTCGACCAGGCCAAGGCGCAATGGACTATAGACTATAGAGTAAAGCGCCGCGATAGTAGGTAGGTACTTACAGTTGTCATTTCGAGTCCTGTAATTGTCAACGTAGTTTTGATAATTTATATTGAAACACATATTTCCGACATTTCGTATGGCAGCAATGTAACCGCCTATCTTTTCCATTGGAGTTGCTCCTGAAATTATATAGAATTTATATTTTTATGTAAAACTTTGTTTAAATTAAACACGTTCAGTGTATTTCTCATGTCATTAGTATAAATTAATTAAATATCCCAAAGAACAGACAGCGACCACAGACCTCTTTTTATCATTTAATTTTATTAATTGTTAAATTATAAATTTGAATAGAAAAAAATTAAAAAATTAATTTTTCACAAAAAACAAAAAATACCTGCGAAGAAAACGACTAAATGCTGCACCAGATTTAATTTTTAGACAAAAATAGAACATAAGAAAAAATTCAGTCTTATTTTTATTAGCAATAGCCAATTATCTTATATATAAAATTCTCGTCTCACAATGTTAGTTACCTTACTCCTCCGAAACGGCTGTACTGATTTTTACCAAATTTAATATGCATATTCAGTAGGTTTGAGAATCGGCTACTATCTATTTTTCATACCCTTAGTGATAAGGATAACCCACTCCAAAAATTAATATGGCAAAACAACGTTTGCCGGGTCAGCTAGTAATTATTTATAATGGACAATCATACCGTAAGCTTCAGTAGCAAAATTATTGCATATCACGCGTAGTGTTCCCGGACGCGCTTGCTGCACGGACGTAGAAAATGTCCAACTTATAAGCCCCGAGAAGTATCCCAGCTCAAATTCATTGTCGTAGTCTAGATGATTACATAATCTAAAATAAAACTAACATTAAGCGGTTGCGAGAGTCGAAAGGACTAATAGAAATCTATGTCAATGATGAATGAGTTATTTTTTGTGTGAAATTAATCACCCCAGCCAGCCAGGTCAGTAATAGTACCTACTTAGTTTATGAAACTGCTGTAAAGGCTTTAAAATATGACTGTGTGTTACGAGCCGTAGGCTTTTATACACCTTTAGCTCGCGCTACCTGTGAAAGGGCCCCGGTTTCGAGCTAGTAAGTACGCATACTGTCTTAACTACATAGTAGACTAGAAATTATCAAAATTTCAGCTTTGCTAAAATTACATAGGTCTGGGGGCTCTGGGATCTTACTCTAAAATGCGTGATGCGGGCGCTTTCACAGATAACTAAAAATAATGATAGTTCCACGTTCGAAATGAAAAAATAAACGAATTGAAAATGTTTGTTATAAAAGTTATATTTTAAGAACCGTTTTAAAGTTGCAAACTTTACTACATGAGAGTAGATAAAGTTGGCAACTAAATCGTAGATTGCAGCCAGAGATATAGAAAACAAACGTTACTTATTCTAATGTAACAACTTCAATGAAATAAATTGCTAATGTATATTTGAATGTGCATTTTTATTACCTGTATATCCTCTCTATGTTCTGTTTACCATCTGCAGTGGCCATGGAAGCTATGGTATCTGCTATGCCTTGTCTGATAGTCGCTATGCACTGATCACCACCTTCAGATTGAAATGCTCTATGCACAACCTCTAAGTAACCTGAAATAATTAGGTTTACATATAATACAAAAGTATTATTTAACTAATTTAAACATGGCTGTTTGTGTAAGGTCTTTATAACGTGTTCAAGTATCTTTCATTATCATATTGACACACATTTGAAGAATTTTATATTCGAATTTTGCACCGTAGAAAAAATAACTGCTCTAGACTGCGGCGCCTAATTAATTATTTTATCAAATTATAATTTAACAACGAGGAAGAGGAAGAGATATATTGTATATACGAGGGTCATTTAAGTAATAGTATCCACTATACATACAAAAATTTAATCATTGGACAGTTAAAAACCTTTACCTGTAAAGTCTACTTTAGCCAGAATAGGGCCACTAGATCCAACTACCCCCACCGCTAAATGAGGGTACTTTTGTTTGAACCATATCACCATGTTTGCTGCGTATGAGCCGCCATACAGAATCACTTTGCTCTCAGCAAAGCGCGGATGGTTTTTAATTTCACGAATGAAATAAGCCAGGTCAGCCAAAGCTTGGTCTACGTTAAGAAAGCGCAGGTTTTCAGTGGTAAAGTTTCTAAAAATGCGCGTTTAATGTATAGGTAAGTATATATTATATACCAATAGAGTAATGAGAAGATAATTTGTGTTTTTATATAACAGCTGACAAACTTTTAAATCATTCTTTCACTAATGGGAAGCTGCTCTTACTGAATGGCATTGGCTAAGATTGATAAGCTTCTCCTTATGAAAAGCGACTACTTAATTACAATACTAGTTTAAAACATGACTATCGTAAATTTTTTGTCGAATATAAGTTTAAAAATGTAAGTTGTGAGTCTAATAAAAAGATAGCAGGACAACCAAAAAATATAGAAGGCATGATTAAGCGGTCTTATAAGACTACCGCTAAGCCTGAGGTATCGAGTTCGATCCCAGGTCCCGAATATAATTTAATTTGTATTTGTATTCGATCTCTGGTAGAGCTGCTACTTGCCGGACGGGGTGTCATAAGTGGCACGGAGGTGTGCTTGAAGGCAAATTGTGCCAACCACAACCACACCTCTCACAACTGCAAGCCTGTAGAAATTCAACCAAACCAACAAAAATAGGGTTGCCTGGATGAGATCGCTGATTAACGATAAAGCCGCCCATCGCACTCCATTGCAATGAAGTGTTTAAAAAAAATTTAAAAAAAATTCCAAATTTTTATTTCTTATACATTCTTAATTCAACTTTGGAGCTCATAAATTTTGAATTATCAAATGCTTAGATACAAAAAACTATTAAAAACTTACTGGTATGGAAGTGATTGTCCATAATATCTATGTTCCGTGTAAAACATGTAGCCTTTGTTCTCTTGCGCCGCTTGATACATGTTGCCAGCTCTCAACCAGCCCTCATTAATATTCCATTCGCCTCCAACAAGAATGAAAAGTGGTGAACCATCGTCGCCGAAAAATTCATCGTTGTACATAAACCTCTGAAATTACGAATGTCTGCCTTCCTGTCGCAACTTAACAATCTCTCTTTCCAAAATAGGCTGTTTTGAATGCTTAAACATTGCTCACTTATTTAGATTGATAGCCTTTCTTTTCTTCGGAAAACACCACTCTACATAAAGTATGTAGGTATAGAGGTAGAAAATTGTTTATACTTAAATACAAAATAAGAATTTTCAACATTATTTTTGGATGAAAATATTCTTTCGTGCTTTAAAATACGCAACTTTTTATGTTATTGGACTGGTTAATACAACACTGGTAATAACTAGTGTTGTATTCGTACACCTTTTTTATTCTAAATTAATGACGATATAGTTTGAATTAAAGCATATGATTTACTCTGAACTCTGTATATAAAAAACTATGAGAATAAATACAATTTATACCTACAAATTATTAGCAACGCATTTGTTACGAACCATTCGATAAGTATCAGTGTTCTGTGGATCAAAATGATCTATAGGCATATTAATCCATCCAATCAAAACGTTCGATGTGGTGAAGAACTGAACGTCTCCTGGAGAAGACAGATCCACGCGGAGTGGTGGATCTATTAACATTTCCTCAGCCCATGTGGATGATATCAAACATAATATGGATATTTGTAAAATCTGAAATAATTTATTTAAGTATTTCTTTTAATGAATTTAAAAAAGGATACTCCATGGGATTTTCACTTATTCTATTAATCCCATTGACTCTAAATCATTGTTAAAAATAAAATCACAATAACTTCGGGAAATATTATCATTAAAATTCAAAAATAATTCAAAGAATTGAAATTTGAAAATTTTCAATAGATAAGATATTTTGCTTTATTCTTTATATTCCTAATTAACTAACTCGTGTAATTTTTCTTGTGTTGATTTATGGAAAATTCGATTTTAACATTTAAAACCTATGTAAAAGTGTATTATCGTCTTCGGAGGCAATAATTATGCTGACGTTATGTTTTTCTCATAAAAATATTTCAAAAGTATGTAACTTACCATTGTAATTGATATCCAATACTATAATACCCAAATAATTATGTCATGTTATCTGTTGTACCTGATATAATTGTGATAATGATAATAGATAAGGTGATTAAAATTTTCTGATAAATGAAATAGTAAACCAAAATTACCTTGAATCAGCAACTCCATTGATGATACCTGATTCTTGGAAAATAAGAGTAAAGTAAAATCTTTATTACACAACAGCTAATGTTTATATTTCCCAGCCATTTCCTGAGAGGCGTGTCGATTCCCAAACCTCTATTTGGGAAAGGACAGAAGGCCTGTAAATTATATGATCAGTGAAACAGACATATGTGTAAATTACATCTACCTATATTTAATATTTATTTTGGAAATAAGTTACCAAGACCACTTCAGATTGAGATGTATCAGTGGCGAAACAATATAATGTCCACGGGCTTTACGGATGTGAGATATGGAAGTTAACATTACGCAACGATTCCAGGTCTTTATCAAGGTATTAAAATATTCGCCGATTGTAGACGAATTGTGTAATTTTCTTGCTAGGTAGGTATGTAGTATAGTACATATTTGTGCCACGGGCCTCAAATGATATAATTAAGCCATATTATCGATAACACTTTATTACTGTATTAGGCTGGTTTTAGACTTATGCTTTGTCAACATAGATTCGCTGCGACGCAGTGCAGGCCGCACAGACAAATCTCCATGGACCAATCAGGAGGTCGTACGGGTAGCACGTATGTACGTGTATTTTTTTGACTAAATCGGATAAATTATTGAATAGAAATAGATAATAATATATTGAATAAATAATAAAGACGAATATTACGAACACGAACATTAGCTTAGTACCTATCTTAGATTTCCTTATCCAAACAAAAGATCTTAAAGTTTTTAAATAAATATAATTGAAACCAATAGCATAATTACAAACTTATTCTAGTTAAATTATTTTATTATGTTTGACATTTGTCGCCATAGGGTCTACTGCAGTCATTGATGGCACAAACTAGATGGCCACTTGCTGTTCCGTTTGCACGATAAGGAGTGCTGCCCAAGTAATTGCCACTGTAAAAAAATAATATTATGTACAATTTTTCAAGTTTTCTAAACGGCTCCTAATTGTTTCAATGAAATCGTTGAATTATTTTTAAAACTGATAGCGATTTAAGTAATCAACGCCATCTTGTGACATTCGGGTCGGCGCAAAAAAATACGTCTCGTTAAATAAGAGCGCACTTGAGATTTGAGCTCTTATTTTGTTTAGTTCGTTTATAACACAGCCAATGTAAACACGTTTCACAATGCCGCAAGTAATAGATAATATTTAGAAGATTTGTGACTTTATCATTTATTATTTGCTTGTAATTAGGTTGAAGTTAAAACTGTTTTAAAATGTTTGTCTCAGTTTATTCGTGAACAGGTATGTGGTTATATATATATATATATATATATATATATATATATAAGTATGTATATATTCACGCGGACAGAATTTCGCTTTGATGTTATACGTGACCCGTTTATATCTACTTTGTTGGTATTGGTGATTGAAGATTAAACAAGCAAAAACCATAGAATTATCGCATTGAAATAATTGTCTCTAATCGTCAACACGCATACGAGGCGCGCAGGGAAACATGCGTCGTCATTGGCCATCTTTCTTCGTCATCCAGTAGATGATAAGCTGAAGCTTGTAGCTTTTTGTAGCTAAACCGAAATATTTTTGTGTAACTTCAGAGCCGGATCTACCATATGGCTTTTTGGGCTTCAGCCCAGAGCCTCGTGTATTCCAACTTAGTTAAGTCAAAGTCAAAAATAGACGATAATGCGAAAGAATATTTACAGTCATTTTTTTCTATACTTTGAGTAATTAGGTGGGCCCCTAAGTAGTAATAGCCCAGGGCCCCTTAAACTCACGGTCCAGACCTGTGTAACTTAGCATCCGGGGTTTCAAACACAAGACCTGGGCGTGTTACCGTTAGTTGTTTAAGCGACGGTTACTCTATTGATTACTCAAAACTTTATTTGGAAACGACTCGAGAACGACAACAAGGGTATTTTCTTAATTATCTTTGTTTACTTACGTTGGTCCATAATTGCATACGACGTAATAATTGACCCATCCATCTTTATATACTTTTGAGATGCCACAGCCTAAATAAATAGAGTCGGACCAAGCTCCCTGTAATTAAAAAATAATCAATTTAGCAACGTGCAGTGCTTCTGTACCTTACTGGAATCAAACACAAAGCCAAGAGTTTACGTTCAAAATATGCTTTGATAACCAATTTAAGATTCATAGCCCTTTCTAAACTTTGCTACAAAATTAATTATTAAACTCATATCAAATAAATATTTTTGACATATTTTGGGTTTAAAGGACACATTATATCAAAGTAAAATCGAAGCACAGTCTATATTAATATGTAAAGCGATAACTTTGTATACCTTTTTAAGAAAATTGTGCTAACGGATGAACATGAAATTTTATATAGTTATATTTGATATATTTATAGATAAGTTTCTATAGAGAAGTGCATAAAGCTATTTTTTTATTTAATACACATTAGAAATACATTAAAATAATTAAAATAAACATTACACACCTAAATAAGGTGTGTAATGTTTATTTTAATCTTGAATTGAAAAATTCATGATCAAATTTCGACCACTAGGTGACCACTAGTGAATGTTAACTCGTTCAATTGTGTTTATTCTATCTATCATAACAAAGGGCTCCTTAAAAATTATTTCGTTTAGCACTTGTGTGATTAGTAATTAAAATAAATATTAAAATACGTAAGTAGTAAATATGTAAAATCAAATTATTTTCTAAAATACAATAATTGAATTTATATGAATGAGTAAAATAAATCTTACTTGCGTGTAGTGACCAATCATCTTAGCATTAGGCCCAAAATTCGAAGACTGCAAAGGCCCGTAAGTGTAATCTTTGTATTCACTAAACCAAGCATCAACTGCACTTTTTGGTTCAAATTTGTATTCAAGATTAGTTGATGCAGTCCAGAATATATTTTCACCAGTACCAAAGCGATTTGAACCTAGGACAATACTTAGATTAAAATATAAGAATTAAAAATGTATATGTACGCGGTAAAGTAATTCTTCGGTAATAATTTTATATACTCATTCAATAACTTAAAATATAAAAAACTCACCGACAGTTCGGTCGGGATTATGCCGAATAACATTTTCCGAAGCCCATTTCGCCGCCTTGGCTGATAACTCTTCATCCCAAATCTAAAAATAATATTTAACTACCTAAGTGTATTTATTTAATAGTTACATTAAAAATATTTAGTCATTATATGCTTATTACGTACCATAAATTTCATTTCTGAAGCCGCCGGTTGGTTTGGTATTGCACCTTTAGCCAATTTTAGTCTCCAGTTATTATGTGTATCTACAAATTCCTTAATTTGCCGACATGAAAGTTCAGCTAAAAAAATACGATATAAGAAATTAACTATTAATTATTTAATTATTAGAAATTATTATTATTTAACAAAATAATTATGTTTTATATCATATAAATTTTACTAATAATTGGTTAAATTTAAGATTTAGTACAAACATTTCGCCACTGCGTACGACAACAAAGCACAGAAAAGTGCAACACGATACATTGTTAACGACTTATCTACTGCCGCGTTGCACGAAACTGAGGTTTGTTTACTGCGACCTGCCTTAAAATACGTTATATACCTACAATTTGACGTAACATTGATAATAGAATATGTACCTACGTAGATGCTAAGAAAAGACATCTAAACCCCTTGCATGAACTTAATTCATCATCAGGCAGAATGCCTTTACTCCTATTATCTACCATATCAAATGAATTATTAGTCATTCACTACCTTTAAGGTACACCTTAAGATAGTTAAAAATTCAACTGATTTAACAAAAACTACTCTAAGTAAATTTATATGAGAAGCGGTCGTAATATCGTTCTCTTGGTTTTCGATAACCATCTAATTCATAGTAAAAATAACATAATTTTTACAAAACACCTGAACAAAAACCCCACTTATTTGTATTCGGTCTCTGGTAGAGCTGCCACTTGCCGGAAGGGGTGTCATAAGTGGCACGGAGATGTATGGTTGAATTTCTTCAGCGAGCCTGTAGAAATTCAACCATACCAACAAAAAAATATTGGGTTGCGGATAGATCAAATATAATATTTTGAGAGATCGCCAATTAGCGATAAGGCCGCCCGTTGCACTTCTCTGCAACGAAGTGTTACAAAAGAGAAAAAAAAAGAAAGCTATGTATAATACACTTATTATATTTAAAAATCAAATGTTAAATTATTATTTTAGATTGTTAATAAACGGGATTTATTATTATCAAGTTATTCAAAACATTATTTTTTTTTAAAAAAAAGTTCGTATTTTGATCTTTATCTTGCACTTTCTCCTCCAGGGATTTGTCATATAAAAAATCAAAATAATAAAGAGGTCAGAATAATAAGAAATAAGGTAATAGTTGTCGAGTCATTATCGCGTCAAAACCAAAATCAAAAAGTGAAATCATGTGGGTTAGTCACAAATACTTATCAAATTCCTGAACAAGGACAATGTTATATACCTAAATATTTTCCTAAGCTATTGTCCAAGTTTATTACCCTTAGGTGAAGTGCAGTGAATCATACTTATATTAATGACACCTCAGCCTGCCTTTTATCATCGCGATTTTTAATGTTGGGTGAAATCTAGAAAGAAAGTATCATCTGTCTGATTGTGTCGTCTGCTTACTTAAGAAGTAATCATTGTATTACCTATTAAATAACTTGATGCAAAACTTTTTATTACGGAACATTGGAAGACAAGTTTACTTTCACTGACTATTCCAGTTGACTAAGTTTTCGTATTAATATAAGTTCAGCAGTTTTAATAAAAGCAATTATAATTGAAGGCAATTAAAAAACCTGATACGTTACTGTACTAATAAGAACACCACATAAGAGCACAGATCTTCGTAAATTGTAGCTAAGACCAATTTCAATTATATCAGCTTCTAAACAAGAAACTCATCAAAATCCGTTCATTTGTTTAGAAATTACGACGCCACAGACACATACAACAAACAGAACACATACAGGTCAAAATCTCAATTTGCGTGATGAGATAGAAAAATATTAGGTAAGATGGATTTATTATCTAAACTAATTGATATATTAATGGTTCGGCCTTCTGTCTTTCAAAATGTATTTATTTTTTCTCGGCTTTGAACGTTGGATCTTCCATTGAATTGTTCCATAAGAGCAGATGCCTTTGGAAGATCCAGAGATGGATCCATGACCATGGTTTGGTTTCGCCATTTTACTAATTTAGTTAATATTATTCACTATCAATAGATACTGAATTTGTATGCGTGTCAGGACGGCTCGTAAGTCGTCTGCCATCGACAAGGCTAAAGTCTAAGGTTTATTTTCTTTACCTACCATCGACAAATATTGTTAGCTCTAGTTATGACGTCTATGTAAATAAGATATTTCGTGCGTTATAGATAACAAGAAGATGATAGACATGTACAACAGTGAAGTAAACAATTAAGTAGCGTTTAAAATCAATTTTATGCTCCGAACGTGAGTATAAAGACAAGACGTGTTTCGTGTCTTAAACTATTGTCTTCATATGCATTGAGATAAAGGAATGCAACTCTCGGTTTTTAAATAATTTTTAACATGATAAACAAAGCAACACTATTTTTCTAGCCTAAAAAGATTTTATCATTTGCTATTAAATTGAAATTATACCTACTAATTTAACCAGTCAGTTTTCATTACTGGTGATAAACTTACATTACTCTATTAAACAATAAATACCATACTCTCAGATTGTACTACTTATATGAAAATTGTCGCCTTGAATTTGTTTTTTTTTTTTTTTTGAAAAGTAAAACCATATCTAAAAATGCAAATAGTTAAGATTCCCTTTCGGAGTTACGCAAACTATATGAATTCCTGCGTTTAAACTTAGGATTAGTTTATTGTTAAGTTTGTGAAATTAAACAGATCGTTATTTTTAAAGATTTATTTGTTTCATTACATATTGTTCTAAATTATACCACGAGACAATGGAATTAGGAGTTGAAATGTTTACATTTTATTCGTGAACAGTAGCGGAATTATATTGAATACTTTATTATAAGTCAAAACCTTATGATTATTAGCACATAACTAGAAGACCATGCCGTTTACATACAATCCACGATATTGTGAATGATACCTATGTCATTTATACCAAAATTCATACAAATCGGGTATCGCGTAACAGACGAACACACCTTGCCGTTTATTTATATTTTAGGCTAGGCTAGTAACTAATCAAATAGAATTTGATAAATTATATGATAATGATAATTTGTACGTAATACGGGCACGTCATCGTATTAAGTCATTCTATAAAACTTATGCTACGTCTAATAAAAAAAAATGATGGCGATGGATTTTTTTTTCCAGTAAATGTATGATTTTTATTGCGATTTACGATTCAATCTATATTTGGTATTTTCCATAACACTAATTCTGTACAAAATCTCACTTAGTAAAATTAAGTCATAATTGAACATTTTATGAAATAAATTGATATGATTTTTACCTTTAGATTACAGGAAATTTTTAATAATTGTCAATGTTAAACTAAGTAATAAATTACTGAATCACATTATTCAAATTTAATTCTAAATTTTGCACAAAAAAAGCATGTAAAAAAATATACAAAATGTAATCACAGGTGTGTATTCTGAACATCTTTGTTTTTCGAACGAATACCATTGACCCGCATCTGTTGCTACTTATTTCTAAAGTAGTCATCGCCCGACTTATAGTTTAGGAGATGACATGAAAAAACTATAATTATTTAATTTTAAATTGAAAAATTCACTCAATAGTGAAAATTTTTGAATATTCAAGAATTTATAACTACAATGAGCGATCTTGTGAAATGCAATTCAATTTCTGTTACTCAAATTTTTCGTTTTTTAAAGTCATTTAATTTTTTCAAATTAATTTTATGACTACTGCATTTCAATGACAAAAGTGCGGTTGTAAGTGAAAATGTCATCTCATACACTACAAATAAAACATTAATTCACATACACTAAACAAAATGGTTAAAATTGATACCTACTTTCACTTAAACATATAAATACTACAAATGATACCATTTGTAGAGTAAAAAAATAAAAGGAAACCTCCTTTCAAAGTGTAATATAAATTATTACTAATATTTAATTATGCTTACCGCACACACAACACTTGCTGAAAATATATACATCAAAATAACGAACTTTTTATATAGAAAGAAAATTTTCTATGATATAAAACCGATTGTAACTATAGTAAATTACATTATGTTCAAATAAGAGAACGTAACCTTTTTCTTTGTATTTAGTGTCGAGACAAAAAATTAAGTTCAGAAGTATTTTATTTTAGAGATCTACTCAAGCCTTTTAGAACTATTTTAGTAACATACTACCTCAATCTTCTTTTACTAACCGACCTTCAAAAAACTAAAAGATTAACAATTCGACGAGTAATTCTCTCTAGTTTTGTTTTGATTTTGCCAATTTCAAGCAACGACATTTATAGTTAAATAACGTAGGTATTAAATGTTTATTGGTGATAACAATAAATAAAAAAATATCTCACGTGATGGTGTGTACGGTGCCTAAATTGTCCTAATTAGTGCTTGGACTGTCTGTACCACTTCCACTGTTATCATTTGTCAAAGACTTTGCGTTTTTATTATTTTTCTTAGCAGATTTGCTGAGTGTTGCCACCTCCTTTAGCAGATTCTGGATTTTGCTATTCATAAGATTAAACTTTGTCTCATTGAGGCGCTCTTTGTTTTTCATCTCGTTACGAAGATCTGTTGTGTCGTTGTGGTGTTGGGCTTTTAGTTCTGTTATCTGAAAATTAAGGTTATTAGACTGTATTCTGTCAAATAATTTAGCAGAGCCACGAATACCGCTTCGATGTTTATTAGTCAATTAAGTCTTAATGCATCAGTCTGCGTCGAATCAATAAAAAAGTAAACAGATGATTTTTTTTTAATCAAGATGTTTGTTGACTTCGTCAACTACGATAACAGGACTGTCGTTAGTAAAATGACTATAAAGGCGAATTTAGCCTGACTTGTCAATTTCAAAGCTATTGTTTACTACAAATATTAGACTGTGTTTGTATTATGAGTAATGCATCAAAGTCTGCGTCGAATCAATAAAAAAAGTAAACAGATGATTTTTTTTTGAATCAAGATGTTTGTTGACTTCGTCAACTATGATAACAGGACTGTCGTTAGTAAAATGACTATAAAGGCGAATTTAGCCTGACTTGTCAATTTCAAAGCTATTGTTTACTACAAATATTAGACTGTTTGTATTATGAGTAATGCATCAAAGTCTGCGTCGAATCAATAAAAAAAGTAAACACATGATTTTTTTGGATTAAGATGTTTGTTGACTTCATCAACTATGATTACAGGCGTCGTTATTTTAAATGACTTATAAGGCGAATTTAAACTGACTGTCAAATTGAAAGCTACTGTTTACATAAAGTATTAGACTGTGTCTGTATTGTCAGTAATTAAGATTTATGTTAAATTAAGAAAAAAAAAACAAAGGCCAGTCGCGCTTTTTTCCTATATGGATCCAAGTAATATTTAATATACTTCGTTTGAGCTAGGGTTAGAATCCTTTGAAAAACTTTTTTTTACGTATAACAACAGCACTAGTACGAAAACTATCACGTTAATTGTAAGCTCCTTAAAAGAATAAATCTTGTTTTAATTTACTTTTTTAATCAGTAGCTTCAATGGATATGTCTCGCGTGACATGCGAGCAAATATTTACTATAATATTCAGATATATGCGATAGTTTCCGTTTACTTGATTTTATTATAGCACCATTACATTACCAGTTTGTCTTTGGATAAAAGTTCCATTTCTTTTTGTTGAACTTTCTTTTGAAGACTGGCAATAGTTTCTTTCAGTTGTGTCATCGCCACTACATGATCTGAACTGTTAGGATCTAGTTCACCTGAAAACATTTAGCAAAATCTGTCTACGGGATAATAAAACCTTCCTATTTTTATGTCAAGTGCGTTATCTGACTATGACAAACGATACAGTCTTAAATGTAGTTTCACTGATCATTTTTTTTAACAGACAAAAAGGTGATCACCTACTACAAAACAGTCTTTCAGTATTCTGTACCTATTTAATCAAAAATTTTCCTAGAATTCAGACAATGTCTATCGGTGCAACACACATTGAATGTAAGGAGGGAGTTATTATATTATGATAATTTATATATAGGATAGGGTAACACTAGATTTTTAGATTAAGTTTCAAAAAATCTAGTATTATTTTATGAAGGCTCTTCTTTTCTTTCAACTGAATGTCATGTATGAATAAAAAATACTGTTAAAAACTAAAACCAAAAAAGCATTAAAAGAAAAGTGCAAATAATAAAATAAGTTCTACATATACCTGAGAACAAACCTTGAAGTGGATTAAGTTTAGATTTCTTTTCCAAAGGTGCATCACCAAATGACAAATCATTAGAGTTTGCTTTCATAGAGTCAGATTTATGTTTTTCTTTGTGACTGTTTTTCGATCTATAATTAAAAATAACAATTATTACTCATAATCATTAATTTTGTATGTACATAATTAATGAAAGGTACAGGGTAAGGCAACATATTTCAAAGATAATTTTCAGCACTTTCGATTGCAAAGAGTCTGTTTTGGATTACAGATGTTATAAAAAATATTAGTTCACAACCTAAATGTAATTATTAACTACATTCATGATATTAAATTATTAATAAAATTTAAATGAACAGAGCAAAGAAACTTCTTCAATTGGAAATGTCCTACATAAATCTATTTACAGGTCCTGCAATAAATATACAAGTGTGAGAATAAAGTTTGTGTTTGCATTATACACAAATACAAATCAACTTACATTTTTGCTACTATTAGTTAAAATTTTAAATACTACATATTCTAGAGAATATACTCGAAATTTTTAACTGACTTGTGAGATCTGTGCTTGTGTTTTTCAACTGAAGAAAGATGTTGTTTGGTGCGAGCAAGTGCCCTCTTCAACGATTGAGTGCAGAGCCAACACAGCAATTTTCCATCAACCTTAAAATAGTATAAATAATACTTAATATAAATTCACGCAATGAGCATCTCTATACATAATTAAGGTAATGTCACTCCTGTTTGTTTGGCTTTAATTAAATATAAAAAAATAGACTTACCTTTTTACTATCATCATGTCTATCGAAGGCGCATCTCTGCTTGCATTGTTCGCATGTTACCGCAGAACCATACTTTCGCTCTGAATTTGCACAGCGCTGGCATTTGTTACCTGAGTAAATAAAATATAAGATACCAGATAAAGACTTCTTATAAGCTTGTGTGGTTTGAAATATTTCTTAGGAGGCAATTTTATTTGGCAATATATTTCCTTGGCAGAATTAAAATTCGGAGGTTAACTATTAGAAAAATAACGGTTAATAAACAACTTACCAATAAATGCAGCAATAATGTTGCAATATTCACATGCAGTAGGTTTACCATAGGCCTTCACATTAGATTCGCATTTCTTACATATTGATGAAGTGTTTGATTTACTGTGAATATAAAAGACCTAATAAATAAGATATATTATTATGTATTATTAAATCTATTATGAAAAACTGTATTAAATAAATCAATTTCGTTAAAAATAAACATAATAGGTACTTTGAACAACTATACAAGTGAAATGTTCACACCGAGCTAGTTAAAAAGCCAAACATCTGTTTTATATTATCTTAAAAATTCAACTTTATCTCGTAAAGGGTACTGACCTTGTCTGTTGGAACTCCGAGCGACAGTATGTGCATTTCACCACCGGGAATGACCCACGACATTCCTGAAATATCCAAACAAAATTCGCGTCAGCACTGACGTCAGAAAACAGTTATGCTAGGCAGAAAACTAACAACGCATTATGCCAAATACTCGAAAAGGAGGTGGTATTGATTCTTACTTTACAGAGTTGTTCTCCAGGAGATAGTTCCTCAAAAGGATGTCTCGAAAAACAACGGGAACAAGCAAATAATGCTGTAGACGTAGCAGAACTCATTTTACATTCAAGAATTTCTTATTACAGATTGATATTAAGATAAATAAATGAATATTGAAAAAGTAATGATTAGAAAAATGCAAGGCCGTATAAAAAATTTATTCAATAAATTTTTAACAAAAGTTATAGCAAAAATGAAACATTACAAAGAAATACTCAAATCCAACAATCGCCATGATTGATGAAGTTGAAACTTGAGACAGATATTATAATAATCTGATTTGTACACATACTACCTATTAATCTGTGAATCTAAATGAATTTCCAGCATAGAGTCTATATATAGTCATAGACTATAAAAGACTGAAGAATGAATAAGATTTATAGAGTAGCGACACTTTCTGAATTATTGTAAATTTTAAAGGTGCGAGCAAATTAGAAGACGGGTTTCTCATCGATATATTAAACCCTAGATACTAGCGGTGGGCTGTAGCAGGTTTTTTGGTTAACGAAACGAAACTAGCTATCGTTTATTATTATTATAATTATTTATCGTTTTTACAACGCGCTATTTAAGTAGCGACCGTTTGCGGGTTTTTTGGCAGTAATGAATAACGTAACGTGCCACGTGCGTTATTTGTGATATAAGGTACGCCGCTGGACGCTCGTTTCCAGCGAAAAATGTGGTCACGTGACCCCATTTTAAATTTCCCGCGACTCAAAAAGCTACTACGTCATGCAGTCGCTCGTTTGCAGCGATAAATCTGGTCACGAGACCCTGTGTTGCTGATTTTCTAACCTTCTTCGTAGCTCGTGGCAGTACATAAAAATAACAATATTCTTAATAGTGTTTTTTTTTCGAATATTGACGAGATGGCGTTAGTTCACAAGTATCAAATGTGGGTTGATCAATGTCCACAGATTGCTTACAGGGCAGGTATTCAGAAAGTTCGAAAAAGAGCATTAGCAGCTCTTGTGGCGAACAAAATTTTGTTGCGCAAAAAGAAAAAGAACGAAAACGAAACCACGAAAGTTCGAAAACGTTTTTGGGTTCCCCCATTATATAAATTACGAATCGAGCATGGCTTTTTCGAAGTAGTTTACCCTACACTCTCCTCGTACGCCGATAAATTTGAAAATTTTTTGCGAATGTCAATGAGTCAATTCGAAGAGCTACTATGTTTAGTTGGGCCTCTAATAACAAAACAGAACGCAGTGAGGGAGCTCATTTCTGCTGCTGCACGACTTTTAATGACTCTACGGTAAGATTTTAGATTTTTCCTGCTTAACTATTGAGTACAGACATTAGACTAAATACAATTTATATATTAATACATAATTTCAGAAACGTGCAATTTGGAGTTGTCTGAAAAAGGAAGTTCTACCATATCCTTTGAACACATCTGATTGGCTGAGAATTGCTCATGAGTTCTAAGAACAATGGCAATTTCTGCATTTTATAGACGCCATCGACGGAAAGCATATACAAATTTGGGTACACGTGTTACATATATTTGATTATTGTATAATTTGGCAAGTCTAATATTCATGTTTTGAATTTTTATCATTGTAGCAGTGTCCTGACAATGCTGACTCATCGTATTTCAATTACAAAAATCACTACAGCATCGTATTGCTCGCTATATGCGATGCTAACTACTCGTTCACGTTCGTTGATATTGATGCTTATAGTCGATGAAGTGATGGTGGCATTTTTTGTGATTCAAAGATGGGCCAAAAGTTCAAAGCAGAAAGAAATGAGTGTACCCGATCCAGAAAAGCTAACGGTTGATGGAATGGCTTTAGAATATGTGCTAGTTGGTGACGATGCATTCCAATTAATAGACTACTTAGTTCACCCGTACCCGGGTATAATATATATAGAATCGGTTTAAATCAGGAAATAAATATTTTTAATTACCGATTAAGCCGTTCTCGAAGAACGATTGAAAATACTTTTGGCATTATAATGGTTAGTCAGTGGAGAATAATGAAGAAACCCATGGAAGGCATAGTTGAAAATATTGTAGGTACTATTCAAGCAATTATATGTCTCCATAATTGTCTTCGTAGACAAGATGAAGACAATAGTTACATTCCGGCAAACATTAATGATCCAGATGTATCTAATAGTATTAGCTTAGAAGCCAAAAATAACTCAGCTCTAAGAGATGGTGAGTGAAGAGAAGTTAATAACAGTAGTCGCGCTGCTATTACTTTTCGAGATGAATTTTGTGATTTTTTTAATGCCAAAGGAGCAGTGCCATGGCAATACAATCGTGTTTGAAATCAGTGTGCCAATTCACATCCCAATCAATTGTGATTTAGGTACCTATGTGCCTCGAGCAATTAATGAAGTTTGAAATCCGATTTAAAAATTCGTCAATTCAAACATCCAACAATAATTTGAGTCCCATATCCCGGGCTACTCTTTAAAGAGCAACGAAATAAAATTTTAAATTTTTTTCTTTATTGATTTTTCTTTAATTTTCTATCATTTTTTTTCTTTTAATTTTCTGTACAGCAAACACGTTAACCTTCATGTAGTACTGGGTCAAATAATAAATTGTATAATATAATTGAGTTGAATTAACATACATAAACGTTCATGTAGTACTGTATAGAATAATGATTAGTATAATATAATTAAATTTACTGAAATTGTACCGGAGAAATAAAATTATGTATCATTATAATTTGCGAACTTCAATACAACTCTAAGACAGTTTTGAAAGGCTTATACAGCTTATTTATTTAAAATATTGTATTTCTATGTCTTTGGAAGGAACCCAGCTCCCAGGAAGTCCCCAAATACAAACCTGAACCGGAACGAACCCAATAGAACCAGAAAACTCAAATATTCAATATCGCGTGCACACACACACACACAAATTTCTGCAAAAAATTGATACAAAATAGTTAATTGAAATATTATATTTATTTTAAACTAGGAAAAACAGGGAAATATGCCAAAAAATATCGACAAAGATCATTCTCTTTTATTTCAGATATCAAACTGTTTTCTTTATTGATTTAACAATCATAATATATATTATAAATCTTGTCAACATGAATAGTTTTTGTCGCTTTAAATCTTTTAATTAACATATTCATAAAGTAGAAACTTTCTTAATAATAGAGAACAAGAATTTATATATGTATGTATATCACCGCTCTATTAACTTTTCAGGAGACTTTTTCGATTTATTCACGACTTTGTGCACTCTTAACAGTCTAAATTCGCATTTTATGACAAATTTTCTAAAAATAATGTCCTTACTAGAATTTATATAAATAATTTGATAAACGAAAAAAGCACGACTGTGCATTCTTAACAGTCTTAACTCGCATTTTATGAGAAATTTCTTAAAAATAATGTCCTCATATGAATTTTAATAAATAATTTTAATAACGAAAAAAAGATCTTAAGTGTTCTACGCAAACTTCAGACATTTTTGGTGGACCAGATTCAAAATTTCGATGATCGTTGTATTCGTTCCGGCAGTGGTTTCGTTTGAAATTAACACCCACACCCAGTAAGAATCCATCAACATCGTCCATTTGTGGTGGCGGATGTAGTGCAGGCACTGGTTCCTCTCTAGCCACTGCATCGGCAATACGGTTAAGAACGACCATGGACTTGATACATGGATGATTCCCCCAGTCCTCGACAATCGTCTCACATATCCCACACGTATAGACAACCTTCAACAACCGTATGAAAAACAAAACATTAATATCTATTATCTAATTCTGAACTGGCTATAGAAACAAGTGTGGTTAGAAAGTTACATACACTTTAATCTCGATAAAACTGTACAATGAAGAAACAAAATTATCGTTTCACGTTAACAGTACGTTAACAGTAATTAAATATTTTAAAGTATTTACCTTATCTAAATCCATTATTTACAGCAATTAATTAAAGAATCGTTGCAGCATCATACTTAGTATACGGCCTCATGCAGCCGCTCGACGCTCGTTTCCAGCGACAAAGCTCAACATTTTCAGCTTTGTCGCTACATATCACGTGACCAGATTTTTCGCTGCAAACGAACGACGAGCGACTGCAAAGGCTGTAGGTCAACATTTTCAGCTTTGTCGCTACATTTCCTGCGACTACATATTTTGTCGCTGGAAATGAGCGTCGAGCGGCTACATGAGGCTGTACCTTTATACTTTGAAGTTTGAGCTTTCGCTTCATTCTTCATTCTACAGTACAGACTACATATACATAGTTGATGATAGTTCTAACTTCGAAGTTCATACTTCATGCCATGCCTTGTTTTAAGTTTTGGAAGTCGAGTTGTTTTTATCATTTTGAAATGAATTATATTAATTACGATTTAAGAATTTTTCACTTATACTAATTTGTATATAAAATTTAATAAATAGAAAGTGTGCCTAATGGCTATTCCACCGTTTCCACCGCAAGATTTGGCTAAATTAGTCCTTGGTAGGTTGTTATTGTTTGGCGGGAGTACGTTATCCCAAGAAAATGTAGCGTAGTGTTAATTTATTTTCCACTATTTTCTTACTTCTTCTAGGATATCTCGCGGAAGAAGAACTTATGACCGCTTATGATGAATTCCTTCAAGCTAGTCCGTATTTGGATGCTTACAAAAATGAATATGATCGCATTTTAATGACGTCTCTGAGGAGTATTTTGGCAGATTATAGGGCTGTTAAAATATACAGTAAGTTCATTAAAACGATCATGAACATAAAAAAGGTTTTAGAATTCTCATTATATTCATTGTTTTCAGTCGAATCTTGTAAACCTCATTCTTTAAGAAAAAAGTTGCTCCAATGTTACAGTATACTGGAAATGGTGAAATATCTCATAACTGTGGTAGATATTCAAAAACTACCAATTCAGGATAATATAGATAGACACAGGTAATGATTTATTTCTGTACCTACCATTTTCTAAATAGAATAGGAATTTAACAGTCAATTTGAGTTTAATGTTTTATAAAGCATGTTAGGCAATAATTTTTTGTTTCTAATTTATTAGACTACATCCTATCACACCTAGGAATATGCAATGCCTATAAACTATCATTTAAATGTACTGAATACTTGTTTTGGAATCAGTATTTTGCACATGTATTATGCCTATTATTTTAGCTTAACTAAAAATAATGTAACAACAAGAATATCATGTGATGTTTGTCTGGCCATGAAATTAAAGACCTGTGTCTGCAAAAATAAAAGTATTCTTGCTGCAAGTCAACTTTTGAGCACTGAGGAAGATAAACACACTTTACCGAGGTCTTTAGATATTAGTGCTGAAAGTCAACATTTGAGCCATGAGGAAGATAAACACACTTTATCAAGGTTTTTAGAAGCCACATCTCTTGCAGATTTACCTGGTAAGAAATGTCTCCTAATTGGTAATTAAGATGGCTTTCATACTGTAAATTTTACTTAAAAATGAAGTTTTAAAATGATGCTTTGGTTTTGTGTTCAATGATAGGTATCATATTTTTTTTAGTATACACAATACACATTTTTTTCCTAATAACCTAAAATCTTGATACAAATGTACCTTATGTTTTTTTATCTCAAAAGTTTTTATATTACTATTTACAGGTAATTCATCAATATCAAAAAAAGCGCCAGGAAGAGAAATAAAAAATAATAATTTAGAACAATCAAAGTGGTGTACTTTAACAAATAATAACAATATTATTGATATTAGTGATGAGAATGTATGTGTACAACCAAATCCAAACCAGAGTAATCGAGTAAGTATAAAAAGACTTGCATTACCATTACTTCCCACAAAAAAATCCCCAAATAAAATTATTTCACAGTCTTATTTCCCTTAAGACTGGGTTGTCTGGAAGATATTGCTTACTAGCAATAAAATACACTGTAACTTATGTGTTTTTTTGTATTGTTCTTGTGTTGTATTATTATTTGTGGTGTAATTACGTGGGACATTCAGAAAGTTTTGCGAAAATAAAAATAAATGTTCTAAAGGTAAATATTTTTTATTAAATCTTTTCAAAGGACTCTAGCCTCTATATAAAGTTTCATGTGTCTGAACCAGTTTTCGAAACGCCTTTTCCAGTCCGCCATAGACACCTCGTTTACAGCCTACTCGAACGCTGACTGCGCATCTTCCGGCGACGAAAATGAGCTAATTTTTTTATTTTCGGAAATAAAAAGAAGTCACACGGTGCTAGGTCAATGCTGTAAGGGTCACTCACCCATCAGTTTGTTGTTTACAACAGAGAAAACTTCTGCCAACAATTTGGTAGTATTCTATTCAGCGTTAATGCTTCTTTAGTTCCGTAAAGGAATTAACACCAAGTAGCCAGTCAAATCTTCCTCCCCCCACTTCTAGATTGCTTCACTTTGATAGGCGTTGATTCGTTTTGAAACACCCAAACCGTCGACTGACGCTTCGTTTCTGGATCGTTTCGGGATATTTTGAAATTGAAACCTATTTTTACTAACAAATAAACATGTTATCAAAATAGACTATAATTGTCCAGTCTCTCATACATAAAAACTTTTTTCTCTCTACACTTTCCGAGTGGCCTGGTAAATATAAACAAATCATATATTATACAATAACAATGGCTCACTAGTCAGCTCATATTATATGAGCACTGAATTTGCACTGCTTATTAAATGCATTTAGCGTAGTTCACGAGGCTAGCGATCCTTAGTTTAATTACTGCAGACTGAAAAACATTGTTTAAATTTGTTACTTGCATATTCCTAGAAAAATAAGTAAAAAGAATGGAAGGCCACACCTTATCAACTGATCAAACGTATCTGACTTTTGATCAGTGAAATAGGTGCAAACTGGGAAAAAAGTTTCTGCCCTTTACTGCAATGGTATTATTTGATTTGTTTGATTTTATCATGCCTGAGATCCTGGGTTTTAATCCGAGGTAAACAAAAAAAAATTACAACACCCACTTGCCTTTAAATAAAGTTATCTTTAACATAATAGATATATGTCTGTTTCATTCCTGGGGTTTTACCCACACTTATTCTTACAGGAGTCTGCCCACTTTACCGTACCATATCATGACCGTGCTATGAACGTATTAGGATCGGAAAGCAACAACAACAAGACCACTAGAACGTATCAAAATATTCTCGCCGACAATTATTGACGGTCCACGCATGGCACGCGACGTTGCTGGTCGGTGACGGAACGGTTTTGTGGACATACTGATAACACTATAAAAAAAGTATAAACAATACATTATCCCCAGATAGACCGTTCCTATTACGGTCATAGTATGATACGTTGTAGTGGACAGACTCCTTTATGCTGGATATAAAAATGATATCTTAACTTGGTATTTGTTATATCAATGGCAAAATAAGTACAAAAGTGTAGTGTTAGTTACATTTTAGATGCTTTCAAAGTAAACAGTCTCTGTTTGTAACTTGATAAAACAGTGAAATATTTGGTTTAAGTTAAAATGTTATGTTTATTTTAGTAGTTTTGTTTTCTCATAGCCTCGAAGGTCTAATAATATAGTGTTAAAATTTTAACAAAAAAAACCCGACTTCAAATTGTAACTCTATAACTACTGGACAGATTTTGATGGAATTTAAATGGGACTACACGGGAAGCATCAACAGCAACAACAAAAAAAAAAAGAATCATCAAAACTGGTTCACCCAGTCGAAAGTTCAGAGGTAACAAACATAAAAAAGGACAGTCGAATTAAGTACCTCCTCCTTTTTTGAAGTTGGCAAAAAATCAAGGAACGTCCATTTTCAGTCATTTACTTTTATGTTTATAACATATTTTGTAATTAATGTTACAGACAAAAAAATCAGTACTTGATTCCAGACAAAAGATAGAAGAATTTAACACAATACTTAATTTAGTCTGTAATAAGAATGTCACAAATGAAAAGCTTTGCGATAATTTGGTCTCAAACAGAGTGTCTAGTGTAACCACCTTCCAAGATTTTACTTCTGGTGTTCAAGGTAAAGTTGCTTAATGGCTTATAACACTTGCCTATATCTTAATTTAAATAAATTACGTGTCACGGTGTTCCGCGATGGAATCCTAAACTACTTAACCGATTTTAATCAAATTTGCACACCGTGTGCAGTTTGATTCAACTTGAAAGATAGGATTTCTTTATTTATAGTCACAATATTATTTTATTGCAAATTCGATTCCTCATACATTCGGCACTCTGAAGCGATACGAAGTTCGCGGGGTCCATTAGTAGAATATAAATTAATTTTAAATAAAAAAAATAAAACCGACCTCAAAATGCACTAAATAAATAAAAAGTATTTATTAATTATTCAATGGTTTGGCGCCTTTCAAAAAGCAATTTAACATTTTTATGGCCTAGTTCAGTGGTCGACAAACTTATTAGCCAAAGAGCCAAACATGAACATTACAACAATTTAAAAAAAATTGAGAGCCAAATCAGCGATATCTCGCCCGATTGTGAAATTATTTTAATATTCTAAAACTATTGATGGTAAAAATTCTAAAAAATGGGACCACTTCGACGAGTTACCCCATCGTTTGATACCCCAATCATCCAAATCGGTCCACGGCGACTTATAAATGGAACATAAGTATATATGTAAGGAATTAAGATAATTTATTAAAATATCGGGGTTTTTAGAAAATTTAATAAATTATCCTAAAATTATTCGAATATTGTCAGTAAACTTTTTTTATTTTGTTAAGGAACTAATCATGATAAGATAAAGAGGGTGCCTGATTCAAGTACAACAGATACGATAAAGTGCATACCACTGTAAGTATAGATTATTCATTTTATTCATTGCATCGAATTACATAAAACATCTATAAATTGAATAAAAAAATACTTTTAGTGTACAGTGTGAACAGATTGTAGTTTTTCTTTGTTGTAGATTTGTAATGACATAGTAAAAGAAGTGAAGTCCCGTGTCCCCTAGTGGGGTATGGGGCAGATGCATTTCACTTCTGTTTCACTGATCGATTTTTTCTTCAGGGGCAAGTCGGTGATCAGCTTTCTATGTCCTGTCAGATTTTTTTAATCTCCGCCGGGAATCGAACCCAGGACCTGTCGGTTGTAATGCTTACGCGCTTACCACTAGACCAAGGAGGCGGTCAAGGTCGTTTCAATGACATAGTTATGAAGGTATATTTCAAAAGTATTTAAAGTCCATTTAAATTTACTTCGAAGATCTGTATATACTAAAACTTATCAAAATTGGTTCAGCATATATGTAAACGCAATAAACCAATCTTTATAATAAAGGATAACTTAAAACATTATAAATTTACAGTTTGCCGAAACCAAAAGGAGCAATAACTAAGCCTATTATAAAACATCTCCATGATAAGGAACAAAAATGTGAAAATAAAATAAAAATATTGTCAGATGTCAGATTTGACAAAGGTATCTCATATGAAACACCTCCAGCCGTTATAAAAAGCACAGTCACATCTTCAACAGTTGTACCAAATACGAAAAGGATATTAATAAACGGAACCCCAGGATTTATCCAGAAAAGTGAATTGAAAACATGTAATTTTTCTCGAGAGGAAATAATGGCCATGCCTACTTTAATATTACTGCCTGCATCAGGTAAAGGTAATGTAAAAATGTTTCTTTTTGTACAAAATAGGAGGCAAAGAGACAGAAGGCTGAATGTTCCAATCCTTTCAAATATTGAGCTACAATGAAATCTAGTTTAAGTTAGATTCTTGGTTATTTCATGGTTTTAGATAGATTAGATGTATTTAATTTATTGCTTACTTTTTATATGAAACTGAAATCTTATTCCAGTGTTAAATACTGAAATTATACTACATAATACTTCACTACATAGTATAAAACAGAGTCGCTTTCTCTGTCCCTATATCCCTTTGTATGCTTAAATCTTTAAAACTACGCAACGGATTTTGATGTGGTTTTCTTTAATAGATAGAGTGATTGAAGAGGAAGGTTTATATATATGTTTTACTAAAAAGTAAAAGATAAAATAATTTATTTATTCGCTTTTTTTATTTTTAGGATCGACATATAATTTGGATGCAAACTCAAGTGACTCTAAAGTGGATATGTGTAAAATTAATACTACAGCTTCTTCATCGTTATGCAAATATGAACCGCTTTTTGTTGATGTTACTTCAAGTATGCCTTCACAGGCTGTAACTGATATACTTAAGAAGGATGTAGGGGAAGGTAGTAACACTGTCAACGAAGTTGGTCTCATAAAAACCGTAGACCCTGTTACCCATGCTTCTGCTGCCAAAAATAGCACAGAATCTAATAAAAGTAGTACTCCCCAAATCTTACCTCCTCTTAGATCTAAATCATCTTCAACGCCACGAAGGAATTCTCATATCAGGGTTCTGGACTTCAATACACCTAGAAGAATATTAGATGAAGCAATAATAGAAAAAGATTCTAATGATGATGTCGTAGTTATAAATAGTTCTGTAGGGATGACACCCAGAAGTGATAGTAATGTTGTTAAAGATTTTAATACGAATGTTGAAGGAATGAAACCAATAATCGAAAAAAATTGGGATGAAAACCTCAGAGCACTTGTCAATCCAGATCTTTCCCCCCCAAGTTCACCAAAAATAACGAAAAAGAAGAAAAGAAAAAACAAAAAGTTGTCAATGGATGGAGAGAAGTGTGATAAATCTATGAAAGTGAAAAAGCAGTCCAAAGATATTGATGAAACTCAATCAATTCCAAAAAAGGAGTTACCAATAAAAGCAAAAATTAAGATTATATCAGCTGAAGAATCGGGGTGTCACAGTGAAACTGAAAACGATCAATGTATCAACAACCGTAATGAGGAAGTTTTCGACACACCTGAAAATGAACGTTTATCTTTACAAAATGAAATTGGAGTCAAATTTAACATATGTGACTTACTTGAAACCCCATATAAACAAGCAATTTACGATATACAAATGGACACGCCTAGATTCTTAGGCCCTGACTTGCCTGGAGAACCACTATCTGATATAAAAATTACGAATATACCAACACCAAGATTTTTTGATACACCGAAACAACCACAAGCTACCCCATCGTATTCTTCTCGCCCAACAGATTATTCGAGCGGAAGCTCTTATTATAAACCAGATGATCAAGATTGTCCTGTTCCAGATATTAGTGTAAGTAAAAATAATGAATATTCCAAAACACAAGAATTGACTCCTATTGATCCCAAGAAAGAAATCAGTGAAGCTAAATGTACTCCAAAATCAAGGAGTCGACCCATTCGAAAATGTGCTAAGAATGTATCATACACTCATTCGTCAATTGTCATAAAGTCAGATAACGATGTTGCTTCTGAAGAAGTTACAACTGTAACTGTAAAGTCTCAAACAACCGACACTAAAAAGAGTGTAAATCGAAGGCCGTCGAAGTCCAAAAGCACAAAATCTGAAAAACACAAGTCCCCATTTAAAAGAGATGTCACAAAGAATTTTATGAAGATTAAGCCAAGACGCGTTACACCTATTAAGGAAACAAAGAAAAGAAAAACGCTATCTGATTTAAGATTAGATGCTAAAAAGAAGACTGCAATTAAAGAAAATCATTTGAAAGTTTCATCATTAGCAGTAATGCCATCAAAATCTAGAAGAAAATCTTCAACACCCCGAAAACTTCACCGTGGAAAAATGTTTAATTCGTCGACGTCAAGCAATACGTCTCCAAATACTCCCGAGACTGCGATAAATAAAACCAGCGATGTATGTACGGATAATCGCGTCAGCATAAAGTCCTTTTGTAAAGACAGAGAAGCTTCGGAAACTCCCACAAAAGAAGGTGAAGAGAGTATAAGTAAAATAAAGGAATTTATTGAATCAATGAGTGATAAGAAAATTACTACCTCCGACGAATACGTGAACACTAAAAGTTTTCACAACGTTCTGGTGAAACGAGGTCTAGATATAGAAACGGCAAGAATAATAGAAAGAGATTTATTGGATACACCACCATTGCAAGACGGGGCTGTACAATCTACGAGTAATGATATTGTTGAAGAAAACACAGTCGAAAAAGTTGCTCACGATTGTCTTAAACCAGATTTTAATGCAAATAAACAAATTACTCCCAATACACATGAAAGTGATGACGAAGTTGAGGATATGGAATTTAGTGTAAAAGAATGTAATGAAGATACAAATAATTTTTTTGTATGCAGTTTTGATGAAAGTACATTTATACCCAAAGAATTGATTTCATTAAAAGACAAGTTTTGTATGGAAGTATGTATAGATGATGGTGTAATTCTTAGGTTGAAAGCAACAGATTTTAACGAGTTGTTTAATGAAGAACCCACGACTGTATACGATAAAAATGAAATCAATGCCGCTGTTACTTCGATTTCAAATATTGATACATTGTATACACCTATAAAAGATAGGCGCGCTCAATATTATGAAATTTTTGATTCCACATTAACTAGTATAGATACTCCATTGAAAGAAAATAGTTCTAAGAAAAAGGAACATGAAGAATCTGTCGCTGAAATGGTAATAGATGTTGAAAATATTACTGCTAAGAAGAGAAAAAGAGTGCAAAGTGGCCAAGATGAGAGTATAAGTACAAAAAAGACGAAAGTCGACCCTCCTTATTTACTTAATCATGCCAATATACAAAATATGGATATAGAGTCTGTATTGAGCAAATTACATGGACCATAGCTTTTTCCAGAGAAGGATGGGAAGCCCATAATAGTAATTTGTTCACTAGATTTTATGAAGATTTTTACAGCAACAAGTGTAGAAGTTTATAAAGCAAAGATATACAAGAAATATAATAAAAATAGAGGTGTAATCAGATAAGGATTGACTGGTCAATTTGACCAGAAATTCTCAAACCACTTCCAAGTTCCTTTGGAAGTCGTAAAATTATATAAAAACGATCTCCTCAGAAATTAACAGCAATTTAACTAAAGAGTTAAAATAAAAGTTAATTTCTATCTTAGTTTATATAATTTTCTTTTTTTATTGAAACTCAGTCAACAGACCCGTATAATAATTTGTATAATTTTTTTATACAGTTATATAACTGTATAAAAAAAAATTAATAAAATACTATTAATATAATAATAATAATTATAATAATATTATTTAAAAATATTAATTTTCATATGAACATAAGAAAATGGAAGATAGTATATTAAGATACCTTTAAGTCGTATAAGCTTTAAAATAATATTAAGTATTCTGTTAATATTGCTTATCATTATTTAAATTCAATATTTTACTGATATAATTACTGATGAAGTTAATCCAAAACTTAATTTTAATTCGATACAATATTTTGTGTTGTGTTTACATCTAGTTATAATATTGTGCTAGGCACATGAAAATAAACAACAATGTGTAAATTAATTCTTTTATTTTATTTGTGAACATTTTGACATTATAATTTGAAATGCTGATATGCATTATTTCTACCATGAGTTTTACTATCGACATTTTCAATAGGTTGTATATAATGTACGTTCTATTAATCAGTGTCCGTGCATTTTTATATACCTAATAATATTTTACGCAGATGTTGAATATTAGTAATACAAACTCGTGGTTGACTTATGGGTTAGACTTTCTATTGATATTTTGAAACTAGCTGTGCCCCGCAGTTTCACCCGCGTTAATTTCGACGTAATGTGATGTTATATAGCCTATAAACAGAGTAAAATAGCGAACAGAAAAATAATAATAGATGTGTATTATGTACTTCCTCCGCGCGGAATAGTTATTATTTATTTATTAATATTTCTAAAATAAAAATAGCCGATATAACATATCAAATATCTGCCAATGAAAGTCCCGTCAAAATCGGTCGAACCGTTTCAGAAATTAGGCGGAACAAACAGACAGACGGACAGACTAAAATTGTTAAAAATATTATTTTGGTAAGTATATATTCCATGTATACATCCATATGCATTTAGTAAAAAGCAATTATTCTAATATTACAAACAGACAACTCCAATTTATATTATAGATATTGCGATATTCTGTGGGTTAGTGCTCAATGCGTAATTTAATTTGCTCGTAATCGCTAGGACCACAGACGGCAGACATTATGGAGTATTACTGGGCAGGTATGTCATGGTTGAGACTTGAGCAACTACATCACTACATAGTATAAAACAAAGGCGCTTTCTCTGTCCCTATATCCCTTTGTATGATTAAATCTTTAAAACTATGCAACGTATTTTGATGCGGTTTTTTTAATAGATAGAGTGATTGAAGAGGAAGGTTTTAATGTATGTTTTATACCCGTGCAAAGCCGGGGTGGGTCGCTAGTATAATTATAAAAATGTAAATGTTTTATCAAATGCCCCACTAGATGGCGCTCTGCGTCATATTATACCTACGTAATAACTAATAACCCATGTTTCTGTCCTTTCTTTTAAAGAGGTACTAAACGTGAGTTAACGCTGAGTTTTTGGGAATTTATGCTTCATAAATTTAATTTCAAACGATTGCACAGACGCCGTGGTAGATATACAAAGGTTATGTACAATATTAAAATATTAATTTTTATGATTTTTAAAAATCATCTTAGTCGCTACTCTTTTCAGAGTGCTCGTGGTCATCATGGGGGTAGCCAACATATTATGTTATTCAAAAATCATCTAAAGGTATTATAATATATGTATGTATAATACAATAAATAATTTTTAAACCGGCAGTTTAGTAGAATTAAAGATTGCTCAGTTTTAATCAGCGACTCTGGAGTTTTATAATTTTGACATGTCAGTGTGTGTGTCTGTAGCATCTGTTCATCCATTTATGATTTGTTTAAATTGTCTTTAACTTGTTATGGATTAATTAATATTTGATGCTTTTTTCTTATATTTAATTTTATAAAATAGCATATTTTCAAGATGTTAGACAATGTTATTTTTCTGTCCAAAATTGTTTAATATGTCCGATATTTCTTTTTAGTAATTAGTGGCTTAAATTTGTACATGAGACAAATCGATGAAAAGAAAATGTTTAAAAATAAAATTATTTGATTTTGTAAAAGGTTATAAGTAGATTAAATCGCATACCGAAAAAAAATCGATTTTGTTAATGATAAAATCAATCTCAATTTTTAAAGCCAGATTTGATGCTTAATTTTTGTTTTTGATCAGATTCTTTTTGGTATTTGATATCGGTCACCCATTTGATCAGGTAGGCGGCTGGTAGTTGAGTGCAGCGTCGTTGGAATACTGGGGATGGGATGGGGTTGCTAGTTAAATAAATATAGAGATTAAAAACGTAACGCGCGACGCGGTGAATGCGTTTAATTTGCCGTTGGGATTTGATAGTGAGCTCGCATGCGATTATTATGTTATTACGTTTAATTAGATATCGCAATTAGAGTCGATCGTGACACCGTCGTACCGAACCGTTCATTACCCATGCTAATTTAAATAGCTACCGCGCACATTCGATAATCTCAGGGAAAAATCGCCGCTTAATGCTAATGGGGTTTCAACCGAAACGCATGCAACGTAACATTGCATAGTTTGAAAGTATTATCCAGCTTATAATTATTACTATATTTATAAATAATCATTTTAGTATAAAGATAATCATAAATGCAGACGAAACCTGAGAAATTGGTACTCATTACAGCAAGGCGCCCAATAACTGTAATGTTGTTTTGCGCTTTCAAAGTAAACTTATAAAATAAGACCTCCATTGAACGAGCAGTTGGATATTTTATTACAAGTAGGTACACGATTAAGTTTGCGGCGAAATGACATAACCTAGACCAAAATATACAGCAGTGTCGACGCGGTAGGGGTGTTCGTGAAGTAGGTCACGGATGCAAGCTCCTGACACAAATAGCTACATCGTATCTCGCCACGTGGCCTCATATTCCGCTCTCTACAGGGAGGCTGGAGTTCGTGTCGATACGCTTTAATTACTCGCAACACTTTAATTTACGTTTTTAAAGATTCATGATATGAAAATTAGTTATGTACCTATGTTCAATTTATTAATCAACAAAACTAAATCAAAATAAAATATATGTACCTACACTGCTTTGTTTGCAAATATGTAGGTAGGTATGTAATTAATTACCTACGAGTCAGTGAGAAGCATACTTAAATTATTAATTATTATGGTTTAATTTTGTTCCATTAACGTCTTAATGAAAAAATAACTATCCAAAAATAATGAGTTTTGTAAAAATTAAAAAGATCTGTCATATCTAACGTGCAATGTAGGTAGGTGCTTACGTCGTGGATATTACCGAGAATTTAGGAGCACTAATTCTACAGGCAGTTCGGTGTACAAATGATTCGAGGCTTACACCACCTTAACCCCCTCCTAATGTTTGGCCCACCTCCGTCTCACAGAGTGCAACGACGATGTTACCCGACAATCTGCGTGCTTTGCTTATTTTCGACTCTAATTCCTTTGTCGGAAATTATGCCGCACTCTTTTAATCCGCAAAAGTCTTTTCCTAATATTTTTCGTTTGTTTTAGTTTAGATCAAATTATACTAAATCATATTATTAAATGAAGATAAGATGTCGTTTAGTAATATGTAATTTATATAAAAAAAATATTTAATACATTATTCAGGTAGGTACCTACTTTTATCACGTATGAATTTCTGGGCACTTTCTTTAAATTGCTTTTTAGTTAGGCACTATGACTGGATTTGAGATAATATTCATTTAATATTTTGAGGTTCTCTTAAATTCAAGGTTAAGCAATTGTCTTATTTCGTATATATGCTTTTACGACCTAATAGTGCTAAAACGGGCTCTAAGCCAACTGGGTCGACTGTCAAGCTTTCTGTACCTTCTAGATATTTCTACCCTCGTACCTGTATGAAATATATACATCGGATTGAAATTTTGTTGATAAAGGCTGCTTTGCGGATTCCGTGAGACATTGTATTGGAAAAGTGTTAAATAGTGAGTACTATGTTATGATTGAGCTATCGATGGGCCGCTTCGACCAAATTTGATCTATTGTGGCAGTAGTGAGTACTAAGTATTACCTTAAGTGTGTCAATTGGTGGGTCGATGTGCGTGGCTCCCTATACTCCCTATATGGGGTGGTGTAGCGTGGGGCAGGTCGCTGGATCGATACCCGACGTCTGGGCTCTGGCCCTCAACCTCGCCTTTCTTACCACCTTCCTAAATACTAATTACGTGCTTTGACACAGCGTGCGGGGCTCATACCTAATGAGACCTATGGATGCTACATTTGCAACCACTGAAAAACTATGAAAAAGTGCTAGTTGTCCTGATTGGTAAATAATCCTGAGGAAGTCAAAAATTCATAACTACTAACGTTACCCTATTTAGCATAAAAAAATGAATATTGTCTTTTATTACTATAATTAATTTTGAATTTCGATATAACTTTTCCGGCATCGACTATATTATGTACAACTCCTGTATAAACACGACGGGAACTTTAGGAAATACAAGATCAAGAAAAACGGGTCAGACTGTGGGGTAGGTCAGTTATTACATTACCATAACTTCTTAGAAGTTATGGTAAAGTAATCAAATGCGGGCGGAAGTTATCCCCAAGGAACTTCTTGGGGATTTTCAAGTAGGTAGGTACATCTATTTAGTGGTAGTCAAATATGCAACCAATAATAGGAGTTAAAGTTTTATATTTATACCTATAACATAGGCATGGTATTAATTGTAACATAATGTTTGATCTCCTGAGAGCAGTATAGGAGCTAATTAACGTCGTTGTCTGAAATACTAAGTGCTTAATATTATTATGGATGGAGAAGTTGTATAGAAAATATATTTACCCACTTTTAGTTATATTATTAAATAAATGGTAATAGGTATGTGTTTTTTACCCATACAAATACGATTTAAGGTTTATTTAAAAAGTATTGACAATCCGCATTTCAAAAATCTTAAGTTTTGTATTTTATCTAACTCTATTAAAATCACTTCAGTTGTATGTATCTACGCGTTATAGTGTATCAAATTCATTTTCGCATGTGTAACTATTAATAATTTCAACATTATTAACTGACTGCAACTTACAGACGGTGATTGGCTATTGCCAACTAAATGTATTTTATTTTAGTTTAGGATATTTTATTGTTAATTTATTGTCCACATTTTATTTTCATATGAACGAAATGTCCGAAATAAAGTATTATCATTATTAAGTTTATATCGAACAATGTAAATGGTAGGTATGTACAATCGATTCCATTTGCTAACACTTTTTGAGGTTACATGGCAGCTTTTCTAAGCCGGATAATATAAAGGAAACAAGATTAAAAATGTATTCCCTGCACGTGGGCCATAATGCGATTTATCGGTGCACGGGTACATCGTGACTGCATTGTGCTCCTAGATAGTTGGAATGTATCATTTTGTATGTGAAAGCTCACACGTCAAACGGGCTAACGTAATCTAGCAGTTCGCATTTATAAAGGCACTGACTCATTATAGCAGGCTAGGTGGTGTGGTTTCGTCCAGAAACTCGATGCATCTTTGGGTGTGGGTGTCGGGCGAGACTCCCCCCTCACTTTCGGCACTCACCCGGGTGGGGGTGGTAATGGACGCACGAGGCTTCTCGGCCCTGTGCCGTGCACCGTCGCTCTTTATGTCGGCTTGCACGCGTGCACTTGCTCGTTTCTTTGACGTCCCTTTGTTGTGGATTCCAATTTTGGAACGTATCGCGATTGGATTCTAGATTACTTTGCTGCCAAGACTATTGGCTTACCTTAAGCTGTATTGATTTCTATTCGACGTAGAGCTGGGTTTGGATAAGCTATTGTTTCAACTTAAATCCAATTATTTCTGTTTATCTTTATTTATTATTTTGCTCTCTATTAGTTTTAATTATATTTTCTAATATTTATCAACAAAATCTTTGAACTTGTATCATAGTTAGAGCAAAACTTAATTTACATAGGCACATTGATGAATGAGCCTATAAAAAAGCTAAAAATATTTTATTTCAGAATTCTTCAAATCGGACAACTTATCGGGCAATTTGCTTCATTCCTCTATTTACTTTGATTATACAGTAGGTAAGTATTCTTGACTTTTCTCGAGTATGCATTTCGCGGCGCGTCTAATCATGTAAATTTCCTAAAGCGGGGTGGTTGGGACGGGTGGCACCATCCATAACTGTAACTGAAACTTGTAACATCACCCTCGAAGGCCGTTCAAAAGTTCTCTACTCAAATGAATCTGCTGCAGTGGAACACTTTCATTAGCTTTGTTCAGTTAATGCTTTAAAGCGCTCATAACCTTTGACAACTGGTGCAATTTGAAATTAATAGATAAAAAGAAGTAAATGCTGTTATTAAGTCTAATTAAGATATTAAAGAGGAATCTACAGAATATAAATAAATAATGCCATGAAAAATGTATGTGATTAACATGAAGGATGTTTCTGTAATAATTGTAATAATAATCCTAGTAAGTAATTACTATCAATTAAATATGATTAATGAAATGATCGTTAACAAGATGGGCGTGAAAGGGCGTTCTGGCCGGGTGCACTATCGATCTCCGTTGAATTAGTGTGCGGATCGGTCGACGTCTTTGTGCTCGTCGTAGGGCCAAACAGACCAAAACAAGTCAGCCACCCTTCAGCCCACTCCCGCCGCCTGTCGTTCAAGCCTTCATTTATGGTTTAGTGCCTCGATGCTTTTAAATTTCGCACTGCGGTGACGAAAATCATACCTATCTTGTTATACATACTTATATGTTGAAACGTGACTAAGGTTTGTTTTGCAAGGCATTTCCTCAAAGCAATTTCGGTAATGGCGTACCTACATACGATAATAGTATTTTTCTAAAATGAATAAAGCTTTTCTATCCTAAGTCTTTAGTGTGTCGTTTTAGGTAAAAATGCAGACTGATTATGAAATTTGAATTAGGTTCCACAAAAAGTCTGAATTACGTTTTAATAAAGGAACCGTTGCAAAAAATTATCCCTCATTAACGTCAACTATTCAAATGTTATCGAGGAAAAACATTTTCATCTATGTAAATTAATTTAATGAGTTTTTGTACACGGTCATTTATCCAAAATATAGTTTTAGTTATTTTGCTTTGAATAAAAACATAAGTACCTACCTATAGAGAGTGGAATGATGAAAGTACCTAATGGTTAAAATATCATTATAACATCAGGCTTCAGTATGTTTTTTTTATTTATAATGAGTTTCGTAAACATAGAATGTTCTAATTGGAGCATGACACAAAGGAAGGCGGTGAAGTCGCGCAGCGTCCATCTATTGAATTAGTAAAGTCTGTCAAAGTGCATTGGCGACTCACAAAGGTCGTTGCGTGGGAAAGAGGGGGGCGATGTTGCCTCCCTTCTCCTTTTCCCGTGGGTTTGAAGTAAGCCCGAGCTCCAGAAATTTGTTATGACGCACTCGTTTTGTCTATAGTTTGCTGCATGCGACGTATATACATACTTGACTGCAAATTTGGTTATAAATTTTTATGGGCGACTGTGATATTGTTCTCAGAGTTTATAAGAATAATAAAGAATAGAATACGTGTTCTTTTATCAATATAAATCAATATGAAATGCAATGCAACGCTTATATTTATGTTAGTTTCTTTATGTAGTAATATTATGCTTTCTTGTCTAACGTTGATCCAAATGTAAAAGACAGTGTTATAAGAATATTAATAATTTTACGCCGAAATAGCGGAATCGTTGCAAAAAATTGTAGGTACATTTTTAATTTTACGATATAGAGCATCTAAATCAAAATATGTTTCATAATATGCCTAATCCACATTAATAATATAGCCAAATGTGAATGGATATTATGTGGATGTGACTCTTAAACGATATGGCAGTTTCATGAAATAGTTGCATTTTATATATGGCCAAGCAGATTATGAAATGGTCATATTGCACCATAGTAAAGAAATAAATTTCGTTGTCGTTTATTATAGGTACGCAGAAAAAGCCATCTTACTATGTACTTAGATATAGGTATAATATTAAACCAACGTGCATCGCTTTGCTTGGTGCCGAAATGCTAAATAATCTTGGCAATTACAAATATCTAATAATTAATAAGTCTCAGAAGTAATTAAGGTTATTGATTTCGATAGCACGATTTCAAGAAAACGTTGCATGTGTAGGTAATGAAAAGCGGGCGGTTTTTCAAAGCTCATTGCGTGAGAACCTAGGGTGACGCATACACTAAGTCTGGACTATATTATTATGAGCGCTGTCGCGGCTCATTGCACCGCAGCTGTTATTACCATTAACATAACCTTAAATTAATTACTCGTCACTCAAATTAATTCATTATATTACACTCATTAAATTAATTGCGTATTAATAGTGTGTCGGTTTGTATTTAACTTTATATGGTAGGTATCGTAAATGTATGTTTCTTATTAATCATATAATTACTCAGATCAACTTTAAGTCAATAAAAACAAATGTTTATTCATGTCAACCATATATGGTACGCTAATTTCTCACTACACTTCGTTTATTTTATCATTCCTATTAGACTATTAGGTAATTATATACCTACACCACAGATGCTCAAGTATTATTAAAATACAAATGAAGTGACAAAATAACGAATAAGGCTAATATTTTTTATCTCTCCTGTTGAGATAGATTAATTTTCATGGGTAAGATAGCCGGGAGGAAAATAACTTTTTCATCCCTAGGGTGGAAAGTAATTGCATGGCCATCCAAATGCACTTCGTGACCAACTCGATTACAGTCTAGTCGGCCGCGGCAAGTGGCGAGTGCGAAAAGGTTAACGTTAGATATGGGTAAATTTAATTTATTTACATCTAATTAAAATTATTAATTTAGATAAATATAAAATGTGGGTGTCGTTTCTTACTTTTCTTACAGTGGAAATGAAAAGTAGAGTGCTTAAGTCGTATGAAATGGGTCACTTTCAACCCTTGGTTAACAATCTACTAAAGAACTAAATTTGTATAATTTTCTAATATTTGGAGAAATTAATGTTCTAAAACCAAACTTATGTCGAAAATCTTTTATTTTATAAGTTTTATTCTCACAGATTGCTGTGTTGAGCAGAAAAAAAAAATTCTATAAGCACTGTAAAAATAAATTTTCGAGGTCATAAGAATTAAATGGTATTTTATGAATAACTACCTATTATATCTTTATGAGTATTCAAAAAGATTACTGAAATGTGAAAATGAAACAGACACATTTAATCTTGTATTTGTATTTTTCCAACATTTCGGGTGCGTTTGCTTAAGTTATTCATATTATGGCTACTCAGCAGCAAAGGTAAATAAACAAGATGTAATTGCATGATATTCAGAGGTTAGCAAATACTTGATGCATATGGCCTGAGGTGTGGGTGCGGCCGAAACACAGACTGTACGAAATAGTTCGTTGACTTGGCTTTAATTTAGCACCTATCCTGTCGGTACACGTAACGTCGTCTGCTTAGTATTGTTCAGTTGACAGGGCAATGACGTCGCCTGGTGCAACCGTTCGTCTGCCACCCCCACCCTGGCCGACGGTCGACGCTCTCTAAAAGGAAAAAGGAAGCCGCAGAATAATCTATCACGCCCGAGGCTCAGCCTGATAAAAATGAACGATTGAAACCGAATAATCGATAATTTCGAATTTTCGTCTTTGCCAAATCCGCTTTTTCAACTTTATGTAGGTACGTGCGAGCAATTTTTCTGACAGATCTAATAACTATTATAATCGAAGACCGTTATGGATTATAATTATCCAGAGAGGTCGCACATTTATCTCTGTAATTACATTAATTTTTTACAAAATTATCTCATTATAGTTGCATAGTTATAAAAAAAAATGACGTTAGCTTTTTTCAAACATGCTGTCAGTTTCAAAATGAAGCAAACATATTAACTTGTACTTTTTCGCTTCTATTCATGTATCAAATTGCATAAAAAGATAATTGAGAGCGAAATTAATATAAATTAATAACAAGGTACACCTGCGTTACAACAAACATTGCTATCATTACATCCCACTCTTCGAATAAAATAGTTGATTTATGCTATACATTTAGGTTGTTTTTTGTCTTAGTTAAAAGGAAGTTAACCGAGCAAAAAACAGCAGTTTTGAATTGCCTTAATTGCCATCTTCACATAACTGAGGATTGGAATGTGATTGTAATATAATATTTCAGGCTGTCTTGGCTATTTATTTACAAAGGGCGGTGAACTAAGCTCGAATTTGTGCTCGTAAATTTGGCGACGGTTGGGTTCAATGTCCGGACGTAGACCTAACGCTACGCATCTACGACGTAGTATAAATTATTAATTTAGATTGTTCTAACCCACGCCTACAAAAGGAGGATGTTATAAGTTTCATGTATCTGTCTATATTTGTGTTTGTGGGTCTGCGTGCCCATTTGTGAAATCGTAGCTCCTAAACGAATGGACCGATTTCAGTGCGATTTCTTCTTTGAAAGGTGACACGATGGAGATGGATCGATTATATAATGAACAGATCTTAATATAAGATACCATTTACATTTTTTTAAATGTTAGTACTATTACAATCTGTTTTTTTTTAACATTCAGCAAACGGTTATAAATGTTTCTTGTCTTGGAAGGCAGTCAGTCCAGCGACATATCCCCTTTATTATAGGTGGTTCTTATAAAGTTTTGCCTTATTCAAGAGTTATGAGATCCTTTGGTGATTTCCTTTTTAGTCGTTTGAAAGTCGTATCAGCATTCATTAAGCTCGTGGCTAGTATATTCGGATAGCTAGTATGTCCAGTCTGGTTTTATAAGAACGCATTAGGTGTTTGGTCTCTTTTTGAACTGTTCTGATTCGAAGGTCGTGGTGTATCACAATTTACATAATATTCTTATTTGTTGTACATATACATCGGGAATTGTTTATATTTTCTTTTATTTTAATTAAAATTTGGCTTTTGATACGTTGAAGTCACTAGCTAAGTTCAAGTACCAAGGTTCTTGTATCAATGTGTATTAACTTCTATGTAATTTTTTTTGGTAGAAAGCGACCATAGACTGTCACCTGCACGGTTCAGGCCTCTTTCACTTCATTCACTTTCATTATAAGTATTTATCATATATGCTCGCCGATTGCTGGTGCCCTGTTCCTGCTATCATACTCATTAGTCGGTAAAATGACGTATGAATACTTTTTATCCTATAGCTTAGGAGCTTAAATTTTTAGCCTACCGCAAAGTCCATCGTAGTAAGCCTAAGGTATCGGGTTCGATCCCCGGTCCCGAATACAATTTATAATTTAATTTGTATATTTTGAATTCGGTCTCTGGTAAGGCTGCCACTTGCCAGAAGGGTTGTCATAAGTGGTACGAAGGTGTGGTTGAATTTCTACAGGCTTGTCTGAAGAAATTTAACCAAAACCAACAAAAATTGGATTGCCTGGAAGAGATCGCTGATTAGCGATAAGTCCCGCCCGTTGCACTCCATTTCAACGAAGTGTTTATA
Organism: Aporia crataegi; assembly: GCA_912999735.1. Classification (NCBI taxonomy): domain Eukaryota; kingdom Metazoa; phylum Arthropoda; class Insecta; order Lepidoptera; family Pieridae; genus Aporia; species Aporia crataegi. Next base: position 5,526,019 of record OU538742.1, read on the forward strand.
AAATAAATAAATAAATAAAAAGTCAGAAAGAACGATTGGTGAACTTAATTGTAGATAGCTTAAGCGTTTGAGTAAAAATGTGATGGCAAATCGTTCCACATTGAGTAGGCAGTATATTTACTTTGTCCCATTACGACTGTTTTGTTTTAACAATAGTTTTAATTATATCTTATCGTCAATCACATACCATATTAGTGCAGTGTTTATTAAAGATACAAGGAACGCACACGTAACTCCTAAACATATCTCTGTCTGTCATCTACGCCTAATTGAAATGCACGGTTTTGCAATTTACGCATTAAGATACTGTCAGTACTAAATATTTGAATTATTTCAATGAATAATTTCGTACGTGTTGTAAAATATTGTGTTATTAATTTGCGATTTTTGTAATGAAATTGATTAATGGTAAAATATGATATAAGATATTTTAAGTTATATTTAGGGTTTTGCAAAAATCGTATAAGTACCTAATCCAAGTTTGATTTTGGAAATTGTCCAAGTTTCGTTTTTATGGTAAAAAGAAACCTCATTATCATCAGTCAATAACTTAGTTTTCGTCAAAAAAACTTTCCAATTAACAAATTGACTAATGAACGACTTCAATAATGCACTAAATTTGTACAATGTCTGTTTCTGTCAGTTTGTATTAGTAAAGCTTTAGGTATTTCAGAAAACGACGACGATGGGAAGATAATCGAACATAATCTTTAACCCAACCACACACGATGTTCCCATAACTGACAAGCCGAAGTTCAAGAATGCTGGCTCTACGGGAATCCTTTTCCAAATAATTAATGCGATAAAATAGTGCGCCCGCGCAGATCTTGGCGCGTGACGTGCGCGCGTTTGCGGTCACGACGCATCGCGGAACGAGACCGAGCCCGCACGCGCGACCTCTGCCTACGCTACTCCGATACATCTGAAACCGGCTTTTGTGCTATTCCTTAACTACATTTCTTGTTTATAATATTAAAAGTGAATTCCCGTAACCCCTCAGTGGCGCATGGGGCAGACACACTTCTGTATCTGTTTCACTGAGCATTTTTTTCACAGGCAAGTAGTTGATCAGCCTTCTGTGCTTACCTACACGAAACATTCATTTGTTCCCCATTTGTCGGGATTCAAATCCACGCTGACACATAAACCACTTAGCCACGGAGGTATTTTATAAAATTAGTGTTATTAAATTAATCACATTCACAGGTCGAAAAAATATCCATTGTGAATGAAATGTATACGGCAATCAGAGAATTCTTAGTCTGATATTGTAAAACCTTATATTTATCAGACCACAAATTCGATTAATAACGAAAGCTCAGTGTTAGAAATTGTAAGCTTTTTTACTTAACGGTGTATGTTGCAACGAGGCAAAGGTTCAATTTGGTAGACTACGTAGTAATGAAAAAGTCTCTCTTGAATCTTCAATGTACAGCATATATGAGTCAATCTACGTACTAGTATAATCCGAGTGGCATCGCTCGTCGTTGGATCCCAGCGTCTATTCGCTTCTATTTTATTAAATCAGGACGCTGCCCTGCCTGCACATTCAGTACGTGCAGCCTTTTTGTGTTTCTACGCTAAGTTAAATATTTGACTTTCTAACACGGCGTGAAACGCAAAAACAGTCGTTTCTTCAAATTGTTTAGAAACGTTCTGAATCCCAAGTCAACGTCTGCGTAGGATGATAGTTTTAGGCAATGTTATTTAAGAGAGAGTTGATTAATCAGTTTTACAAATTTTTCGTGAAATAAAAAAGGTCGTCCGGGATAAAAAGTATCTTAGATAATATTATCAGCCCGGATAATACATTTTGTTTATCCCAATTTTTATCAAAACCGAAATTTATCATCATCAGGATGGACACCATACCACCAATGTTTCTTGAAATCTACAGACTCTCGATGTCAATATACAGACTTCTTTATAATCTATTTCTATAGGTATATAAGTGTAACAGTGTGACGATGCTGTTTCTGTAGGTACTATAACCGACATTTATGATCAGATACTCTGATGGTAGTCTTGCTTGTGAACCTCAAATGGGGCTATTGCAACGTCACTCGCGGCAACTAATGCCACCACTTGTCTGTTACCACCCTAACTGATTGTGCGTGAATCGCTTTAATGAGTACTAGCCTTAACTTGTTGACGTTTTGATCTAGGTGATACTAATATGTATTTAAACTCAGGTTTTATAAACGACAGAAGTGCCTGATAACCAAAATTATGAATGGTAACTTACATAAATGGTCTTGCCGAACCACTACGACTTAGGGACCTTCAAAAAACGAGCGTATCTCTCTTTTAAATGCCGGCAACGCAGCCGTGGCCCAACTGGCGATGATAGTATCCATGAGCTTCCGCCTATTTGCCTCCTATTCTATATAAAAAAAATTAACTAGCCTGTTTTTAGATGAACTTATAACCTGGGTGTTATTCCTTCTAAGGTGCAGATTATTTTGCTCTAATGTAATTTTCTCACCAAAATTACATATATATGACAGTGGTTGGATGACTGTCCTAACTTATTTTATTTTTAAGGTATACTAGAGGCCTATCTAATTTAAATCTGTGGTTTGGGCGAAATAAGACGCAAATCACAGCTGAATCAACTTATAGAAAAATATAAACTATAAAGACTCCTCAGTAAATCAGCCTAGTAATTAGCAATCGAGTTAAACCAAAAGACAATTTAACAGTCAAATTTTGACATGTTTTCGTATGTTCTACAAAAGAACGCGTGATCACTGACAATGCAATTTTCGTATGATGGCTTGTGGCCACGACTCGGATGGGATTTCGGTAGCATTCTATTTGGGTAAACTCATTCCCTTACGAATAAATTAAATTCAGTTTAAACGTGACACTTCAAACAAATAAACAAATTTTTGCTTTCGTAAAACTATCATTTTCTTGCGTCTTAATACCGTATATGCAGCGACATTAATCTTATAACTTTGTTACAATACCTCCCAAGCGTTGTATTAAATTAGTCACAATTAATTACACTAAGAACTTTTACATTGTTATCGCTTCATCGATGTATTTCAGGTATCTGCAAACACGGCTCTCTACATGCGAATGAAAAGCTTACTCACGCCCCGTCACAGTTTCGCATTAATTACCGTACAAATTATACCTTTATCACCATACTTTATTTAATAACAGGCTCTCTTGTCGATTCGTGCTAAGAAACGATTCTTTTCAGTGAGTGATTTAATTCGATTTGCACATGCTGATTATTTCATGTGCTTTGAAGATTTTTAATCAGCTGTCAGTGAGAGTGTGGTTTGGAATTCATGATAAAATCTCATTTGAGTGTTCAATTATACAATTATTCGATTGTGTTGAATGAATAATTACAGTGGGTTAATGTTCACCAAAATATCGTTTTAAGTAAACCAATGTCGCGGTTATGAAAATATTTAAATAGATTCTTTATATTATACATTGTTATAGGGCCAGACTATGTAACTCAAAATCTGATATATAATATACTTAAATCGATTTATGTCGATATAAGCCGAAAATAAAATAAAGAGGGCATATCCATTTTAGACTAGGTTAAATGCCTCGTGAAACAATTTTTAAAGATTTCTATAGTTTTAAAGAAAATGATTTTACAGATATAATAAATTGCAAGTTTTGTACCTGATTTACATCTGACACCATCAATCAATTATTTTGAGAGAGAGACATATAACATCTGCGAAAGAGATGTTGCGGTGAGTTAGCTGCAGTAAAATAATGCGTAATTTTCTAGTAGTTAATATTGGCAAAGATTAAACAATTCGATAAAGCTGTCAAACATGCATGGTGTGAGTTAATTTTGCATGTGTTTTGTATAGTAACGCTATTTTAACTAGAAGTATTAACAAGATGGGTGGTGGGATTGCAGGTGTAATACACCTGCACCAAGATTAGTGATCGCACTTAATTTCTTGACGGCTTATATGTGCTTACAATAATTATAATGTGTTTTAATTTCATTAAGATAAATAAATCGATATAATATGGACTTAAGGGGACATATAAGAACGTTTAAAGCATTAAAAAATGCACAAATGTTTTAATTGACACTTCTAAAGTAATAAGGTGTATGTGCAACAAATTAACCTCAGATGAGCGAGAATTAAGAAACAAATCTACATTTACATATAATATGTCTGTGTCTATTACGACTAAACGCTTATTTTAGTCTTAAGTTAAAGTAAATCTTAACTATTGAAACACCGCTTATTATAGAAATATACAAAGTTCATTTGTACAAAAAGTCAGTTTCAAAGTAGGTAAGGAATCTTACGCTAGGAAACTATAGCAACCTAACGGTAATAAGATTTGAAAATAAAGATTCAATTTTCGAATTAAGAGTGTGGAATTTGATGACTTCGATCAAACCGTTGTTCGATGCTCAAAGGCTATTACAGCGGGTACAAAGACGTCGGGATAATGCCTTATAATCCATGGTTAGAGCTGGGCGCGTGCCATACTATCGCACAAGACACGCCCTGGCTTCGGGCTCAGTTTGTTTAGCACGATCACGCAGTACTTTGCTCAGAACATTTTTATTTTTATGCTTTAAAATTATGCAGTTTTAAATTAACAGATCAATTATTTATCATATAAATAATAAATATCTATGATAGTGTGTCTTGTTGGGGCTTCTCAATTTCCAAGACTGCATTTTGATTAATATTTAAAACTATTTTGTTTAAAGACACAACAAACAAAGTCGCGAGTTAAAGCTAGTAATCTATAAAGTTGGCATTTCTAACAAAGCTCATAGTTGCTCAAACCTTATAAATATATTTGTATTTTGAGTAACTTACAAATCAAGAATTCCTTGTTTGTATAGTCATTCAATAAAGAAGAAAAACTTAGAAGCCCATCATTGTTTGGTTTTAAAAAAAAATATAAATAAAAAAAAATAAACTACGCGTATCTTGAAAAATATAGGCGTCGTAAGTTAGGATACTTTTTACAAAACAACTTAAAAGCTCGTAATGGGGCGCTCAGTTGGCGCGGATACGCTACGATTAAACACTAACGACCTTTATGACTACGGAATATTTGTTTAGTCTTGTAACTGGGTTGTTCTACTTATTTGTTAATCTACTTACTTTGGGTTTTTATCCTCTCGTGGCCGGTGAGAATTGTGTGTAGCCATGTTGCACTAATGGCAACACTGGTACAATAAGTGTTGCTTTTAAAAATACATTACTGGATTGCCGAATAAATTGCCATAGGCTGTTTTTCCTACAGTGTTAAATTTAATGCTGTAGTGACTATCAGATTTTTTGGAGCTTAAAATAAAAACGAAACGAGAATTAATTATTTAATTGACAAATGATAATTCTAATATGTACTTAAATAAATATAAATGTTAGGTACAGTATAAAAGAGGCCTATATTTGTGAATGCGGTTTAAAAATCACACTTACCTACCTCTTCAAAAGGTTAGGCTTCACTCAAGCGATAAATGATGCCAAATTTCCTACAATTCTGCTTGTCCTCTTCAAAACAATGCAAATATGTGTAATTATATGCAATTATTTTATGTATTTCCTTGTCTTGTGTAGAGTGGAACGCATAAGTTTTGTCGCGGTTAGCTGCGCGTGGGAGGATCACGGCGGCCGTCGGCGATTGCTCCGCCCCTACTCTTTCCTTCCTACGTCGCGTGCGCATACGAACGTATATTTTCATACATATATGTATCAGCCTTGTTCTTACTAGAACTTGAAACGCACTTAAATAATATGGTTTCAAAAAAAGCCTAAGTAAAAGTTTAATTTGGACAATTTAATTCATTACCTTTTTGAAGTACATATTATATGTACCTACTTTGAATTAACGTTACAATGAAAAGTTATAATATAATAGGATAAATTTGAAAAAAAATTACGCACACAATTAATGGAAAGTTCAATGGATGTCGTAAATTTCGAAAGCTATTTGAACTTGTACCTAGTAAATTTTATTATTATCTTTACGATCAATCTATCTATGCGATTGACAACAATACACAATCCATTATTTATACAATCCATTACAGTTGATGCAATTTTTAGTGACTATTTATACTTAAATTTTCTATGCAAACACATCGTTTTTTAAGAGTTGAAGACCAAATTTACAAAACAAATGCTAGGACAAATCATAATGGTGGGTTGTGCCGCACAGCCGGTGATAATTAACAAATAGATTAACTCTGTATACCTTTTCGTATTACATAACAGAAGAAACTCTATTAATTCATAATTGTCATTTTCAATTCACATTAGACTACCTACTAGTGGTGCTTCATAGAGACAGAAAGACCAAACCTGTCAATCTCAGATAAATGGGTATTTAATTTAGCAAATAATTTATACGAAACAAACGCGACACATGTATTAATAACGTAAATTAATCACTCTATGGATAACTAGGTACTTGAGGTGCAATCCTTAATTGATTTTGAGAATTGCACGCCAATGGATATAACGTTCGAATTGTTATAGAATTTTTATTAGGTAAATAAATAACAATTTCCGGTTTCGTGATAATTATTTCTTATTAAAGTGATCTAGGCTTATTTATAATAGGGATTATAGAATTCAGGCGTGGTGTGCGAGCCGTCACGACGTTTTGCCGTGCAAGCTTCGCTATTTGTTTTATATCTCCGACACATCAGCGCCCACGTCTCACAGGCGTACCAAGAGTCAAGGTGCATCTCGAAACTTTTAACTCTTTACTTATAGCAAAAGTTCACGTAACTTCATTAAAAGGAAATTTTTCACCTTTTGAAAGTTTTCACAAGTTTCATTTTCACAATGGAAATCAAACAATTTTAAACCCTCCCAACAGAAAATTGGCAGCTAGCTCAACGACCCTGGTCACCAAGTTAAATAGGGAATAACCCCTAGGCATAAACCGAGTATCATTAAATAATAATAATAATTTAATAATAATTTGGATAACTCACATACATTGCTCTGATCCCAAAGTAGCTGAAGCACTTGTGTTATGGTAATCAGAAACAACGAGGGTACCACAATAAATACATATATAAGTTTATAAACAACCAAGACTCGGAAACAAACATTCGTGCTCATCACACAAATTAATGCACCTACCGGGATTCGAACCCGGGACCTGTCGATGCAGAAGGCACACTACCAATTGCACCAATCGGTCGTCAAATTAAAAAAAAACCCCAACATGTGAATAACAAATAAGTATACATATTTCATAATTTTAATTGTTGCTTAGTTCCATTTCAATCACGCGTCCAAACAAAAAGCAAAATTTGTTTAGAAGCTAAGACAGACTATGACAACACGCAGAACCTTCATATTATTCATTATCATGTTAATGTGTTTACATTCAAAAAAAAACTCAGATTTTGTCACTAAGATTAAATGTAACATTAATAAATTACCTTGAAATACGTATAAACTTGAAAAAAGCTTGCTTCTATGCAATAAAGAAATCTTTAAATTTAGTATATAATAACAGTTTCCAAAAAACCATAGAATTAAGTTAAATAAACTCTACAAAATAAAACGAATGACCTCTTCTAATAAAGTTAAATTAAAATGTGTTCTACGTTGCGCAGTTGCACAGTATATTGACAGAAAAAAATAATTTAAGTTGCGTTAGTACTTTTATTGATGGTTGGTTGCCGTGCTGACATTTTTTCAGTTGTATGCTGCCCGTAATTAACCGGGTGCATGATTGAAATCGGCGTTATTAGATTTCAATTAGCATAGGAACTTTAATAACATTTTTTGTTGCTGTGTGAAATAAAGTAAAAAGTAAAATTATTAATCATTTTCTTTACAGTAAAGTAGATGATAAATTCAATTTTCCAAACCGAAACTTTTTTGTTGTCTCGAGAATCGAACCAAGGACCTTCTACAGCTATTCTCAAGATTCAATGCGTAAATAACTAAACAAAAAGATAAACCTTATTATTATTGGTAGGTTTATATTATGCATTTCAAATATTGCCTCTATCTTCATCTAATTAAATTAGGATAATGTTCCTAATTTCTTATCTTTACTAAATGGTTATCATAATTTCGATTAAAGGTCCCTCCCTATAAGTATGACCGTTACAATCTTATTCCTTTATACTGGCAATTTGTTTTCCAAAGCGAAGTTCATCAATCAGCTATAAAATTAATAGAATGCAAACCTACAAAGCGTCCATCATTCATTCAAAAGCAAAGTGCTTCTACTTCATCAGTAATGTATGTAACGCGATGAAAGTCTAGATTTTTCCTAGGAACATTTTATGCGCTATTACCTACAGTCCGCTTTTGCCTTGGTCGTGAGTGTGCTTTGTATATTTCAAGGATGCAGGCTAAATGCGTGCTCTACAGTTAAGTGAAATGAATCCATGTTATGACTCTTCGACTTAACTGCTGCTTGACTTTCCCACGATTCGAACTTATAGCTTTTCATTACGCGCGAGTGACGTCTTAAACTTCGAATTGTGAAGTTTCAGTGTGCTAGAGACGGAAAATTAAACACGAACAATAAAGTTATTCGAAAGTGGATTTGAATATAGAGAAACAATTTTAATGTTTTATACGACTTTGAACGTTGCACATTTTTGGTAGTTTATTGTTATTTTTTTTTGTTAACTGTTTATTTAAAAAAGCAACATTTGACATATACGTAATTATTAACCTAATATTGTTTTTCTTACCCAGGAATTTTCAAGATTTTTGACTACATGTTGAGTAACCACAAATCTATTAACCAGTATTTATAAGTATGGGAGTAATTAACAAACTTAACTCTACACTAAAATAAGTTGCATCCAACATAACTATGTTGTAGTTAAAATATATTTGTTTCTTAAATGTTTAGTGAAGTAGTAACATAACATAGCGTCTAGTTAAAGCTGTAATCAGTAAAACCTACGGATATTACTTACTGAGTAAAAGCAATAATGTGGGTCTTAACAATTCTTAATGCGAAAGGTTTTAAAGGAGTATGCGAATTCCTGATGTTTCACAAAGTATGTTGCATTCTTATTGACTTTACATTTATATGTGAAAGTTTTCATTGCTTTCCGTAATTAAAAGATAATTGGTAAGAAATAAATCTTCAGTATTTGTAATAAGTAGAAGGTATATAATATAACAAACAGCTATAAAATAATCATACTTTATACAATGGATCATAATTAGGAGCATAATTAAAAGCTATGTACCTACTATCTTTTAATTTCATGTATTTACAATGCTAACGAAAATAGAATATCGCAAAAAGTATTATCTCTCTGCATTTCTTTTTGTCAATATATTGTTAATACCAATTTGTATTCCCAAGAATTCAAGAGGCCGAAGTATATTTAATTTATAAAATAATTACAATTGCTATTTACTTTTGCTATTATATGAATTTAAAATTCTATAAGTACTTATTCATAATTATATGTTTGCTAATAAATTGTTGTATTTTCTTTAAAAAATTCATCATTAGATTGACTGCAGATGTCATTTGAAATGCGCTAAAACCGTGTTAAGCGGAAGCTGCCTTTGAAGTCTTCATCGCACGCAGATTGCGCGTTAATTTTTCACAAAGCTAACTGGAGCTATTGTGAGGTGTTGAAACGGCCATTGTTTCAGAGACAATGGACACAATGCCGCGTATCTCAAAAGGCCTAGCCTCCAACCTAACTCTGATCTAGTGTCTGAGTATCGAAGCGCTATAAGCGTAAAATCGATGCCAAGAAAGTCTTCTATTAGACTTATGCATGTTAGGAATAGCCTTACACATTTTAAATTTCATGCTGTTTGTCAAATGCAATATCCATTGCAGGATTTAAAGTTTGATACTTTTTATGTTATTTGTATAATAATCCTCTTCTAACTAAATAAATATGGCAGTTTTGTCTATTATTAATTTGGATTAAGAAACATTTAAGATAGAGAAACCGAGATCTAGGAAAGAAAAAAATTAATCTAATACCTACGGAAGATTGAATATAATTAGAAAATATGAAATATGTAACAAAATTAATAAAACATACATCGTATTGAGAACTTCCTCTATTTTTTGAGATTATTTCTTCTTTAATTAATTTCAATTTTAGAAAATAAAATTATTAAAAGCTTTCCAATATTTCAAAACACACAAGTTTAGTATGTAAACTAAAACGTTCATATATCCTGCAAAATCAGTACAAAAAGAGTTTGCATACGTTGATTTGGGAATAGGTACATATTTGTGCTGTATTGAGTGAAGATCCCAGACTAATTGGATAAATGTAAGCGTGGAAGCAGTCGAATATTTCGGGTGCGTTCGGTAGAACCTATTCACTAGAGCTGTTTGCTGCAAAGCTAATTGGATTTTAGCGAGTATCGACTTAGTAGGTAATTCAATGTTTTTTATCGACGATTTTTTTGTGCTCCGATCCAAATGAACACAGTTTGAACAAGAGTTTACTGAATTTTGAATATTGTATGTATCGAGCAGAATTACGGTATTGGCTACAATATTGTGTTCATATAGGATACATTTTGATTTTATAAATAACTATTGACTTAGTAATGTTGGACATTATAGAACTTATGCCAGGACTTACTGATACATTTTAGATGAAAAATCATTACTTGATGTTTCTATATCTTTGCACTGCACCGATGTAAAGCCAGAAAAGTTATTAATATTATATGAAAACATGAATGATATCGCATTTGTATGCTCAAAAAGATCAATTGCCTATTTCCTGACAATTGATTTATCCCTTCATATCATCATGAGAGATTGATAGCTTTGCGCTTGCGGTAAAAAGACTGGGATATTAAACGTTGGCTCAACGGAGAAGAATGGCGGGTGCAGCAGCCGCCAGATCCCTTTGACGAACGCTTGCGATCAGTCTATGTCCTTATCATTGGGAAACGCTTTTAGCTGATATTTCTAAAACTTTTATACTTTAACTAGTTTTTACCAGCCGCCTAGAAAGGTTGATCGCACAAAAATTATAACTTATGCTTTATTCTGAGCATACCCGCTGGCAAACTTATGAGCGTTGGGGATTTAACTGGAATGTTATATATCTAAGAGGTAATAATACATAAAAACGTGCCTGCCATGTGAGGATTAAGTACATAATATATTCTCAGCGAATTGATATTTGTATTTGTAATATGACATTTACTGTAAAACTTTTTTGAAAATTAGGTACACGAATTATCAATTAGGTCAACCAATTCCAAAATCTTAAAAGATGTTTTATATCTTAGCTTTGAAATCAAAGAAGAAACATTCTTTATAATTAAAAACTAACGTATTCACGGATCGCAATTAACGAAACATCCATATATCCACAAGTTATAACCATGTAGGTCTCGTTAGGAACACTAGAGGTAGTGTAAGTGTGTACGGACAAGTTTGGTCGCCCCATTAGTATCGGTCCCACTCGACTTTGATCGATGCAACCGCGTCGGATTCACCCCTGCAATAAAAAATATCTGATAACTTGCCAACTTTACAAGGATTTTGTGGCTACGAATAAACGTGCCTTTTTTAAAACAAATAAAGAATTTGGACTGATGTTTTACAACAAAATCTAGTGGATGTATAAATAATTATATTTTAAAGTTTACATAAATTACTAGATTTTTTTATATTGCTTGGAGTATGGAGGGTTTTAACTAATTAACAATATTTTCTTAATAGGAAATAGATATAAAATTGAGATATTCCATATTTTTATCATTAAGTTTGATTATTAAAAGTTATTTAAATAGTTTACTTTCTTGTTGATAAATATAAGCTTTAATTACTTATAAGTATTTATGTCTATAATTTTATTTATTTATTACGCTATGAACAGAAAAATAGAAACGCAATAAATATGATATATAATGGTATGAGCATTTTTATGCTCATACCACTCTTATTATTATAGATAACTATATATAAATATAGGCCATACTTTTTGGGCTAATTTGAAATCAGGTTAAGTTGCGGCACAAATTTTTTGTCTTATAATTACATAATGACTGAAAGGTATCGACGGGGAAACGTACAAAGAAAGTTGGGTGGTTGGAGTTGGGCAAAGTTGTAAACTGAGGGCGGGGTGGGCGCGAACAAAGCCTTCCGTGAAAGCCTTCGGACGTTGATAGATGCGATAAGCTCGGATGCAAGTAAGCTGCATACATTTCTTGCCACGCTTTTCTGCTTTAATATTTTAGACAATAATTTTCATTAATTAATATCATAATTTAGATATTATGGATCGATGTATTTTATTTTTCTGCTAATTCGGTATTCATAATATTATAGAAAAATTAATGATAGTCAATAATATAATATTTTAGCAACTTTAAAATTTAATAAACAGTTTTTTTGTCACGGTGAACAAATAATTAGGTGTAGGTATATTTAAAATTTGTCAACAACAATTAACATAGCCGCTTATTAAATGTAAATTATAAAGTGTTAACAGCTCATTTTTTATTAATACAAAATATTTTTTATTAATCCTCGCTACTTATTTAGCCAACTAACTGGTTTACTTATAAACCAGGTTTATATTATTAGTTTGACCTTACTCAATAACATTGACGTTATCTTCGCATTCTAAAATAGAACTGACTCATATGACAGTATGAGATAGCGCCTTTTGAGTAGGTAATGTACGAAACAAACAGAAAACAACAGCAGTAAAACTTCAGCACTGTTCTAATCCATATTGTAAAACTCACGTAGAACACGAAAATACGCCGGCCTGCGGTGCACGGGCGCACTGCCGTAAATGCATTTTCTTATAATTCAGAGGCGTCACGTCTCCCTACCGGGCCCCGGAGACGAAGCTCGCTTGCACAAGAACGCTAGCGAATTTGCAGTTAGCTCTTTTTATCTCCTCCTCCAACCTATAAAGCGAGATACGAAAATTGGATCGAAAATGTATGATTCTTTTTCTACAAACTGAGGCACTAAAATCACAACGCAACAAAGCGTCAACAAACATGACAAAAAGCGATCTCCATTCCGCCTAACGATTCTTTTAATACGTTATTTTCCTTTTCGCCGGTTTGCATATCAGTTGCTGCTATTTGTCACGTGTGGTAAAACTTTTATAAAGAGCGCCTTAGTATTATTCCCTTTTACGTTGCAGTTGTCATATCTGAGCAAGTGAGCACAGACACTGTACGAATATTTTATTTGGGCAGTATGGGAGGGGTTTTCCACCCGACGCCTATCCCCCTCGGGGCCCGGGGGTCGCCGGGCGACGTTGATCGATGCACGTCTTGCGCCGGAGGCTGCACCCAACGTAATTCATTAAATGCTGAAACTGCAAGCGGATTTTGAGCATTAAAACGATTTCTCACAGGGTGTCCGGTTTGGTCGTGCCTTTATGTGCCCGAGATGCTTTAAAAGGGTGCCTTTAGTGAAGTGAATTTATTAATGAGGCTTAAATGTGCAGCTCGCTTGCTTAATAGATTTGAATAATTAAATTGACTTATTTTTCACCAAGAACTGCTATAATGTTAATATCATGATAAAAAGCTATAAAGCTTTTTAGTTAAATTATGGTTTATAAAGTAAAGCACTTATAAAAAATTTAATCTGAAAAATCAACAAATTGAAATAAGTCGAAAGTCTGAAATTATGTGTAATTAATAATTATTAAAGAGCAAAGCTTCCTTTACTTCTCTTCAATCCTATTTTAATGTACCGAGGTACCGGTCCTTGAGGTACCGAGGTAGGTAATAATTTGAAATATTAAATCTATAATATTCTACGAGCGTTCCATAATAATATTACCTAGTAATAAAAACATTTCAGTTTTAAGATGAAAAGCGGCACAGCGAGGAAGTATGAAGGTTTCTTGCTGCACCTGCATCAATCAACGTCAGGGCCGGCTGCAAGACAGGGTGGATATCCTAGGGAGGGAGTTAGCACCCAGTAAACGTTTCAACGTTGTCTTCTATATATAAGACTATTAATATATGCCAGCTGGACCTAGCACTTGGATAATGGGAACTCGTGTCGATTGTTATTCATTTGAGCCACATCTCACTCATCATCTTTCTTAATAAGAAAGTAGATGAAAGACCTGTGACATCTTTTATTTTCGTTTCTTGGCAAATTATGCATTTTCCGGTTCATAAAACATTACATATCCTATGCGTAACCAATAGAAGGTGGTTATAATTTAGAAGTAGAGTATGATAACTACATTTGACTAGAAGTTGGTTGTAGACGATGGTTGTAGATTATAATTTATCGTATTTTTCAGTTAGAAACATTTGATACTTATTTGGTATGTGCGGAACAGTACCTACGAAGAGGTAGTCCTTATTTTTGCATTTTCTAATCCGTTCACCGGAATTTCCACTTGCTACGTTCTTTCTTGGTTGCCTGTTGCGTACTTGTACGTAGACGTCATTTTGTGACGTCTTTAGAAGAATGACAATGTATATCTTAGATAACCTCAAGGCACTTTACATCATTAAATATTGAAATATTTTGCAAGGTCCTTTAAACTTGCTGTGAAATTAAAATTTTTAATTATATTTCTGGAGGAACGAACACCCACACCTAACGAACGATGTCTCATGCATATGTACACATTGTAACTTTTTCTTAAGACTTTATTCAAACGGCTATATCTCGGAAACGGTGGGGTTTAGGGACATGGGCCATGGGACCAAAGATGACGTACTTAGTGAGGACTACCTCGTAGCGGGTCAAAAAACCGCAAATTATAAAAAAAAAATTCGTCTGAAATTTTTTTGTCCCGCCGCCATAGCGCACATAAGGGTCCAACCAAACTTAAACTTAACTTACTTAGTCTAGTTACGAGGCTTTTTAATAAATTTTTTTCTACCCAACCCCTTAGTTTTTTAATCAACAATGGTGTTTAGTTTTTAAATTAATTTTAAACTACGCTGGGTTACAATTGATCAATGGGAATTAGATATCTATTTAAAGAAGTTTTGGTTAACTAAATATACCTAATTTTTATCACCAAGCAACTAGAACACATAAAAGTCATTGCGTGGGTAAAGTTTATTATTTAGGAACCACTTAAATAATAAACAATGTGTGTATGTATGATGATCTCAAGAGAATTACGCACGTTTGTGTATGAATTGCCTATATATTTTAAAGTTATAGCTGAACAGTATAGTGGCGTGAACATAAAACTTTATTGAAAACACGTGTATGTAATGTCTTTTTGACGTCAACATTGCAACAAATTACGGCCTAGTAATTTAGTTGCGCAAGAATAAAATATTAAAATTATTTTATTTTTGTTCCCGATTTAAAAGGTTATTTGAAAGAACTCTTTCTAAATTACTGAATTAAAACCTTAATATTACATAAAATAAACCTTGATATGTATTTTTTGAAGATTTCATTCTGTATTGTCATCTCCCAGGATAGCTTAAAATGTTAAATATAAAACTATGAATGAATATAACTAAGGAGTAGATAGTTAGATAATAATAATATTATAATAATTAGGACAACTCATATACATTATTCTGATCTCAAAAGTAGCTGAAGCATGAGGGAACACAATAAATACATTTATATAAGTTTATAAAGAATCGGAAACATAGTGTGATTTTCAGTTTTACGTCAGGAGATTAATTCTAGCAGGGATGCACGGCGCCAATGTAGACGTCTAGATGGCGCCACTGAGCACCTCAACATGCTCACAGCTTTTTACATCATTGCCTAACTTGAGAATACTGCCTTGCGGCACACTGAGTTCACTTTTTAACTTTTAAGTATGACGTGTAGTATGGTTTAAAGTACAAAGAATTAGATGATTAGTAGCGATTAATTAGGTTGACATTATATTGATAGAAAAGCCTTTATTATTAAGATTTAAAAAACATTCACAATTATAGTTGCAAAGTGATTACCACATATGAGGATCACTCAAATCACTTGTCAAAGAGTGTTTAAATTGGACGAGTAGTGATTTTTTTTATCAAGTTTATTACATTTGTTGCAGTTTTCTTAAAGGATTTTTTGGACCGCTTTGTGAAAGTTGAGATACTTTCTGAATGTTATGTATTTCAAGAAATAAGTATCCGATATACATTTATGAATTAACCGGCATTGCAAGTGTCCAGGGAAATGGTTATAAACATCAGATGAGCTCGTCGGTAAAGGTGATATTAATGCTGTATCTAGGTATCTGTTACCAAGGGAGGAGTAACAAGCGGAGAAAAAGTTTCCTGTTTTTCCCTTTAAACTTGCACTAGACAAAAAACGTAACATAATTTGAGACGAATAAAATTGTGTAATTGTTCTCACTTCACCTATTTTTGTGATAATGTAAAAAAATGCCGTTACTACGACTTCTTTGTAGTTAATGCCGCAGTAGGGTTGACAGAAAAGCTATCCCCAGAATTTGGTAATTAAAATAATTTTATTCTATTTTTTATTATTAAAAAATAACTAAGAAAACAGCTTGTTGGATAAGTCCACACTCGGGGCTACACGGAACTTTATATATTTGGTGACGACAGTGCAATGATCACTTCTGCGTATAATAAACTTCTTTAACTTAATTAATTTGACTGTAAAGTTAGCGTTGATAAATCGTAACAAAGAAGTACTTATTTTTCTATTCTTATTTAACAAATAGAATAGAATAAATCGTTCATAAATCCCAATAGTTGATAACCCTGTTACACAAACCTTCTTTGTAGTTCAGAGATACTTTTGAATTGAATATTTTTTGTCCGTCTGCGAAAAATACTATTACAAATTTCAGCAATAGTTTTAAAGTCATTCACAATAGCCGATAAACGTTTATTTAACCACGTGTAACATTTAATTGCAAATCATTTATTATAACAAAAATAAAAAAATCATCAATCATAACAAAACTAAATATATAGAAAGTATATTGTATTTAAGTAATTTGGCACCGGATTTCAAAAAATGATAAGCAATACAATAAAATTACAAGTAAGTAATATAATATAGTGTTAACATTTTAACAAAAAAAAAAAACCATTTCAAGTTGTAATTTCTGATGAAATTTAAATGGCATGCACGACCTCTCAAACAAAAAAGAATCATCGAAATCGGTTAACCCAGCCGAAAGTTCTGAGGTAATAAACATAAAAAAAGAAAACAGCGTCGAATTGAGTAACTCCTCATTTTTTGTTGAAGTCGGTAAAAATAAAAAAATCGCGGCATTGGCGGATAAATGGCCTTAAAAATCAGCTTCTCATTCTCAATAATCTAAAGAAGCTCTAAAGTTATCTTCACACAACAAACCTCTAAAACCTTAAATTGTAGTTACGTGTAGTAAAATAATTAAAGCTCCACGTAAACCTAAATAATGATAGGATATTTCCCAAAGCCACCATTCATTTCGTAATACGTAAAGTTGAATCCGCAAACGCAGCGTTCCGGTATTATCCATCCTATTTCCCTACTTAATGGTAGACGAATGTCGTTAGAAGTCGCAAGAGCTCGTAAAATCCGTTGGTTCACACTAGCCCGGCTGCAATACTTAACTTGAAACCAGATTGCAGACTGGATAACATGGTATACCCACTGGGATGTGTAGCAATCTACTTTTACCTATATAAAGTACATTCATAATACACGATTCTCTGTTCAACTTGTAACATTTGTTAAAAAACACGTAACATACAGTACAGCTTACTTGCCTACTGTGCGTTTCAAACGGAAACTTATTTGATAGCTCGGGAATCGAATTACAATACGGGAAGCGTTAAGAAAAAGTTCCATTTTTTAATGTGAATTAAAAAGATAAATAATATGAAAATTTTTGTTCTATATTTTAAAAAGTACTAAATATGAAATATACGTTTGCAGAAAAACTGAAGCCAAACCCCGAAACTTGTTATCTTGGAATCTTTTCATGAGATAAAAAATTATTGAAGTGTATCCATAATGAAAGAAGAATCCAAAAAGATAAATGTACTAACAATTCTACTAATAAATTTAACAACAAAGAAAAAAGCAACTACTACAAAGGATTTATTTAGTCTGTGGTCAGTGGCTAGCAACGCCGTGCGTTCTCGAAAGCCGAATTGAAGCAAACGTAGGGAGGAGGGAGGTACTACATGCAAATCGCTAATTACCGGGTTAAACTCTTTAAATAATGTTCTCCACTATGTTTTAAATGGTTAATATTTTAATAATAATGTGATATTTACTATAAATTAATCATTAAACACAATTAGGAAACCTTTTTTACTCGTGTTGTGATGGTTTCTTAGTTGGCTCACTTATAGAACTTGTAATTTAATCCAAGAATCAGTTAGATTTTGAACTATAAACACTAATTTAATTAAACTCCAAGGCACCCAATAGACTATTAGAGAAAAACTTTAACTTAAATTTATAAAAGGTATTTATTGTATAATGATAGATGAACATTTGGATTTTTCTTTTACGAAAATAGTGTCTCGTACATTTCAGATAATGAATAAATTGTTACCATAAAACATAGATAGAGAACCACTACTTATTAAGCAACAATGAAAAGTTCGTGAAACATAAATTAACAACAATTATGACTAACATTGTTAAAATAATACAAATTAAAATAACAAGTATTGAATATAAAAATACGATAATAAGTACATATATTACTTTTAACCTGCACAGATTATGCACTTACATAAACCGCAGTCTACTTTTATTTACAAGAACTCGTAAAGAAATTTTGCTGTTTGTTTTTCGTCTTCTATTTTCTGTACCTTAAGGAACTTTCTTAAGATTTCAGTCTTTGATGTGGTACCTTTGGTAAAACCAAAGGGCTGCATTTTAATTAGACGATTCGTAATGCACGTATACCTTTAGTTTTCATTTAACGTTTTGTGGGTTTTTCAGTTACCTTAATGACGTCTTTTGTGAGCTTAGGTATATCGATTACAAGTCCTTTGGCGGTAAAGATCAACGCTCTGTGACTAAGCGAGTATTATGGAGTAAATAGATTATGGTACATAAGTACCTAGTATCTAACTTGGAGGCGACAAACGGGCGAGGTGGGTGTAGAATGTTGTGGGTTGTCATGCAATACTGCAATCATAGCGTGCACTCGTTTTGTTTCTTCTAAAGTCTAAACTCTAAACCATGATACGATTTAGGAAACGTATTGTTTGAAAATAAATTTGTCGGTTCAGCTCTGATAAAAATATCTGACAACAATTAAATATAATTTAGATTAAACTCACTGCACACAATATTTCATAAACATTGGAACCTCTTGCAAAACATCTATGTTAGAATTACTGAAATCACTATGACGTCTTCACCGAGACTTGGTCATTCTAATTTTCTAATCTTTTTGAAAAGATTTCCTTTTTCGTAATTTATCACTTTTCTCACAATTCAAAACGAAAAATGCACAAAATATAACTTTGATTTAATTGTTGTAATCAATGAGGATCCGTGCCGTTTTGAGTTGAGAATGCAGATTTATACAGCTAAGAAATCCTTAACATACAGTGCAAAAATTTTTGTTCTACGATAATAATTGACGAAGTTATGACCGAAGTTAGTATAATATACTGCGCGCCTTACCGCTTGAAAACGACTTCCATCCAAGTGACGTCATACGGACCCGCGTACATTTACTTTTATAATACGGCACATTAACTATATAACTTAATATCTTCGTAAGTAATGGTCCGATTTGGATAATTCAATTCATTGGATATATCATTCTTATGTCATAAAGAATAATGTGGATACTACTTCAGTACTGATCCTCATTGTTTAAAAAACAAATACTGTGATTGCACGATCGGCGACAAACGTGTATGGTGATAACCGCATAGGGATGTCTCAGGCTCGAGTGTCACAGATAGCTAATATTTTGTTTAGACTGTTGAATTAATCTGGAAATTTTAAAAGAATTACGATGGCAGCACGAGGGAATGCTACTACAATAAAAAAAGAGCTTTATTTTTCCGTTTCTTACATTTTTAGTTGTTACATCTATTATTTTGTGATTATATCAATGTTTTGAAAAGGTCTTATTTATTTTATACTATTTATACAAAATCAGTGTCAAGGACCGCTTAACGCGGTGAAAGCATCTTCCAATTCGCTCCATCTCATACGATCTCTTGCAATGCGTGACCAGTGGTTTCCGGCCACCTTTGTTATGTCATATATCCATCTCTGATTTGGTCGACCTTTTCTGCGTTTTTCACTAAGTGGTACCCAATTTGTAGTAATTTCAGACTACTACCTACTACTAAATTAGATACTACTAAAATAAGAGTTCTACTACAAGTAAAAATAAATGTTTCAAATCATGAAGTTTTATTATTTAGGCCGGCCACACACAACCGAAATTGTCTCTGAATTCAGATTCTTAATTCAGAAAGCCCAGAATTCCATTCGATGTCACTATTCTCCGCACACATTCTGTTTTTTCAGTTTATGAATTTCATGACATTGTATGGAATTTTAATTAAAAATCTGGTTTATATATCAGGTTCTGAATTCAGACAGACATTCCGGCTGTGTGAGGCCAGTCTATATAATGAATGGTGGCGCAGTTACCTTTCAATTGTTTCTGTTTTTTGTGCATGTTTGTTTAGCTCCTAATTGTATTGGGATTTGTAATTTATTTATTTTATAAGAAACAATAAAACAGACAGATCGATACGAATGACCGCCTCCTTGGTCTAATGGTAAGCGCGTAAGCGTTACAACCGAGAGGTCCTGGGTTCGATTCCCGGCGGAGATAAAAAAAAACTCGGTCTGGCAGGACATAGAAGGCTGATCACCTACTTGCCGCGAAAGAAAAAATCGATCAGTGAAACAGATGTGAAATGCATCTGCCCCATACCCCACTAGGGGACACGGGACTTCACTTTCACTTTATATGACGAATAATAAGATACAAGTATGAATTCTTAAAAAAAATGTAATAAATTTGCGAAAAATGTAGTAAAAAATATTTGAAGTTAAATTAATTATTGCATTTATTAAAATATTAATGCAATAATGGTTTTGTTTTCAAATTTGTAAAAAATAAACACTTGAAAGTAAATATAGTGTAATAAAAATATTACTACGAGGTATTTTTCAATATATATAGGTGCATATAAGTCACGCGGCTAGAGGTTGGTGCACGCGACCACGATGCGTTGTCATCGCGTGATTTCACCAAACCGTTTCAGAAATCGTGAAAAACATTGATATCCATAAAGTCAATAGAATACTTATGTTTGTTTACAATTTAGTTGGTCAGTTTATGCTTATTATTTAACACAAAGCTAGCTTAGTAGTTATAATTGTCTTTATCTTCCAAATACAGTTTCCATAGATTCCATCAATCAATAATAGCAGTATGACCCTTGGGAAGTCTTGTTATGTAGAAATTTGATTAATTTCCCGATAGTCTTTATTATGACAAAAATGTTTCCTATTTCTAAATATCAAAATATAAAGATTGGTTTCGCAACACGAGCCTTTATTAAAATTAACCAAAATTATATATCAGTCAAGCTTTCAACGGAAATTCTGATATTATAAAGATACCGTGTCCACTTATATTTGGATAATTTAAGTAGCGATTGACCTAATTGACCAAGAAAATGTCATAATCACAGACATTTGTGATAACTGTAGGGTTGAGCAGATAATCAACGAACATTATACAACACCTTTTAGTTGAAATTCGATCAGCTGATCAACTCTTTTCCAGATACACTGCCCCCGATATTTATTTTACAGACACCTTTTATAAATGCCGTGTAGTTTTCAGACATGATATTATACTTAATTCAAGTATCAGTTTAAGAATAAATTATTTATTGAGAGTTATATAATTGTTCAAATGCCTTTAAGCCAATAATTATGTAAAATATGTTACGCATATTTTAAGTTTATATGATTTTGGCAAGATAAGTGAATATTATTATTTGTTTTAATGTTAATTATTTGATTAATTAGTAAATAAAAATAAACTGGTTTCATTCTTCTAACACTTTTAAATTATTGGCCTATAGTAAAAATGAAACGGGTTTAAAAGGCAATAAATTCATCTAAAAGATGTTTTTTTATTTTTTTTATTTTTTATTTTCTGTGGATAAGTATAGAACAACAGTTTTTATTCCCGTAGAACTAAACTGTAAACATTTCACTATTTAAATTAAAGTTACTAAATATAATTTTGGATTTCAACAGACAAGAACTTCTATAATAATTAATTAGTACTATTTAGGATTTTATAACAAAATGCCTATTCGATGGAGACAATGAATCCTGTCCTTTCTGGACGAAAAACGCTGTAATAAAAATAAATTTATACGGATATTTTTTTAAGTGTTCCCGGTGTTTTATTCGAGTTTCTGTCACAAATTGTTCAGTTTATAAAAAGATAATAACTCAAAACCTCAAATTAAATTAGAAAAGTATAATTTAAATATGAAGCAGAGTTGGTTTCTAATAAAATGAAAAACAAAATGAGCAGCTCAATTACTGGTTCAGCGAAGTCAACGCACTTGAAATCGTCTATATAATGTTTTAGAAAATCCTTGCAGCGAGGGAGGTTGGTAGACGGGGGTGATGGAGATAACCTGGATCGTAGGGTCGCAGACCTTAGTGCACGACCGCGCCCAATCGCCAGGGCTTCCACACAAAGCGTAGCTTACCACAGAACCTCTAATTAATTGACGCATTTGCCAGCCTTAAGTTATGTTGTACCATTTATAACTAGAATTTCATTGGAATTGCGAAGTTTCTTCTAACAAAAAGCAATTGTTATAGATGTTTCAAAGGTGTTGCTGTCATATAAAGAATACTACTGTAAAAAGTGCCGCCTTTTAGAAGTTTTAGGCAGGTGTTTATTTGACGTTATTACATTTTATACAATATTTATGGAGAGCCTCGACTTTGCACTGTCGCTGCTTTCCATATACGGAGCCAATATATTTGCGAAAGCTATGTTTATTTTGCGTGACACAAACATACAAAAGGAACTAAAAAGGTTTTCCTTTTTTAAATTGGTATTTTCTGTATTGTTACTCCCCTATCAAATATTATCATAATTATACGCAATTATAGAATGTAAATTGATGGTAATACCTATCACAGAAAAAATAAATATGTTTTCTGTGGCAATGTTGAATGATAGATCTGTTATATTTCATCTTTGTGTTAAAATAAAGTTCTTTTATGCATTTTTTAATATGTTTTGGTTAAGTACCAAAGTTATGATAAGATTTCAAGCGATGCGATGCACGACAGCAAGTTTCGTGTTTTTTCAAAAACGAACTCGAATTAATAAATTCTCATTAACTATATAAGTAATGATAAAGTGCACGTATAATTTATAACAGTTTGCTGCTTTTTGTAGTTTGCATTAAGATATCGCTTATCTATGCAAATATTGTAATGGCTTCTAAAAGTTTTTAAAAGTAATTAACAAGAATTATTTGATATTAATTGTTACCAGTTCACATGTATGGAATAATTAAACCAAAAAATCATTAAGTAATCGTTGTTTTTACGTGGATACATAACCACCGTACCATTAATCTCGGACAGGTCTCATCTTATATATAAAATTCTCGTGTCACAATGTTAGTTACCTTACTCCTCCGAAACAGCTTTACTGATTTTTACCAAATTTTATATGCATATTCAGTAGGTCTGAGAATCGGCTACTATCTATTTTTCATACCCTTAAGTGATAAGGGTAGCCAACCGCAGAAATTAATATGGCAAAACAACGTTTGCCGGGTCAGCTAGTATATTTATATATAAGTATTTTATAAGTATTTTTTTGTTTTCACTTTATATTATAAATATAATATAAAGAGTAAAAAGCCTTTATTGTTGTTTAACTTATTACCTTACTTAGTATAAAGTATTAGTATCTAAGCTAACTTATATTTACTTTCATCGGCAAATGGTTTATCCCCAACAGCTTTTCTCTCGACATAGGCCTCTTCTAATGACTTCTACGCACGTCTACTATTTTATTGAAATCGTCCTCCCATCTCTTTGTCTTCCTCTACTTCTTTTATTTCCCCTTGGATACCATTTTGTAATTTTAAACGTTTCTATTTATTTCTTTATTGAGGCAATCTTCTATTGATATTAGTTGGAATAAATATATGTATTCGTTAACATATTCTTTTTATTCGTTGTTTAATATTATAGGTTGTGCTCGTATGGAGTAAGTCGTAATTTTAGTTTTTGTCAAGTTCTTCGATATAAATGATAATCAACGATCAATTATTTAGCTGAAGTTTTATCTAGTTGATATTAAATTATTTACAACGCTTTGCCCCACGTTTGTAAAGGAAGACAAGCGCCAATTCAGATTTTATCACGATATTTGAGATCACGATAAGCTTTCTTGATTGAACGGCTATAAATTGTAGGCTCCGATAGAACTCAGTGCTAGTACGGGGAGTGCGTGAGCTGACCCGAGGATTGACCCGAGGCAACGCTATAATATTGTATACTTACTCATATCTAGAGTACTGATTTAAGCTGAGAACAAATCCTGCTTATACATAGATGTTTAAGACATATTGCACCTAGTTGTTTTTGATAATTAGGTAAAAAACGTATAGAAATTATAACCGGCTGATATCTTCCTTAAATGAAAAAATATTGCAATTACATTTTTAGTCTACGCAGAATTTTGTTTTATGGATTTTAATATTAGTCTGTGTGATGCAGCTGTAATGTAAATATAGGGTTATTTTTGTTGATGTTGGGACCACTTTTGAACAAAATTGTGATCTCTACAAGTTGGCTGTATTTCTAAAGCTCAGCGTATTTTTTCACTGAAAAAATATATTTTACTTCTATATTTTTTAGGAATATTTAATTTTAAAGGATGTATTTATTATACAACCCCATTAAGTATTGATACGAATATGTGATGTAAAAATATCAAATATTCATGCTTGATGAGTTTAAATACGTAAAGGTTTCTGTCTACATTATTGTGGTTTTCTTTCGACATTATCTGCTTTTTTTATTAAACGATTAACGTTGTCCTTGTTTTGAGGAAGTAAGGTAGACATGCTATTATATTTTTTTGTAAATCAACTGAAAGTATAGACGTTAGTAAAGATGTTGCCAACCTAACCACTGCACCGGTGACGTATTATTATGCCTTTTGTATGTTTGTTACCTCAGAACTTATGACTGGGTGAACCGATTTTGATGATTCTTTTTTTGTTTGAAAGCTGGTGCTTCCCAGGTCCCATTTAAATATTATCAAAATCTATTCAGTAGTTTCAGGGTTACAATTTGAAGATTTTTATTTTGTTAAAATTATGTATCTTATATTTTTTCATCTGTATCTACTCCACATTCTAATCAAACCCATCCAAATAGGTTCAGTAGCTTTTGCTATTCCCTTTTAAAATATTAAGATAATCGATACAATCTAATCTTATTTCGGATGATCATCCTCGGTCTTCTTGCACTTTTATTGCGTAATGAATGAGAGGTCGCTGGCTCGGGTGGTGGGCGGTGGGAGGGCGGCAATACCCCCGCGCCTTATTTCGGGTCATCGAGCTAGAGCCCGTTGAAACGACTCGCAAAATACCACGTTTCATCAAGATTAATAAAATTTCTAGATTTAATTTTATATGTATGACACAACCACTCTATTTCTACATCTAAATTTTCTCTTTATGATTGGGAAAAATTTAAAGAATAGATGTACATTTATTTTAATAAGTAAAATTTTAACCTTTATATCTGATATTATATTCTGTCAACTTGTATTTAATGTATTATTAATTGCTAAATAATAAAAAAAAATTAACACACATTGTTGTACTGGAGTGCAACGAGCGGCCTTATCGCTAATCAGCGATCTCTTCCAGGAAACCCACAATTTTTGTTGGTTTTGTTGAATTTCTTTATATAGACTTAAGAGCTATACATTTAATTGTTCAATTAAGTCTAGTAATTGGCTATTTAGTTTTTCTTTAGAACACTAAGCATTAATGTAAGGGGTGTGCGATTAATCCAAAGCGCGCGCAGGTGGGGGCGATAATCTTGCGCTGAATGCAAACGGCGTGACCTTTATTATAATTGAATGGCTTTGCTAGTAGCACGCACTCGCACGCACGCGATGTAACCACCTGACGAACGGCTTTTTAATGCCTTATGCGTAAACCTATTGAAATACAACTTTGTATTGAAACAGAACTTTAGAAGAATATTTTAGAAGAAAAGTAATAATAAGTAAGTATTGTACCTAACTTATTCAATTTTATTCAATCTTTACAGATTTCACTCATCTCATTTGTATCTATTTATTTTGTAAGTTGTTTACTAGGAGCATACTTTTCATAAATTATTAAGAATGATTGAATAAATTAAAATTTCTGTTTATGTTTACAGACTACAGTATTTTCGTATAAGCTACATTATTATTGCAACTGACATTATCTTCATATGCATGTGTTTAGTTTGCCTAGAATCCTTTTTTTTAAGTAGTTAATCTGTGTAGTAAGAAACAGCGAAAAATATTTTAATCTTTGAAGTAAAGGAAGCATTTGAAACAGCTACAGAATAATGAAGTCTCTGGAATGTGAAGATTATACTTTCATTTAGTTCTAGTTGATATAGGCCATGTTTCCATGATAATTGAAACGTCCGTGTGGCGTTAATCGGCCGGAAAACCACTTCACTAGCCGCTGCACATTTCGATTTTTCTCCTTTGATGTGTTTAATAATGCATGAGCCGGAACGCTGCTTCCTACAACTCAGCTGCTCGATTCAGAAATATAGGCTCGTTTGTATACGGTCTTGGGTTAAGGTCAATAAACTTTATTCAGTAGTATACAAGATCCTCTTGATAATCAGTTCCATATAAACAGTTCCACATATCCTCTACTATTAGGTTAATGTACTGTAATCTAAAGTAAAAAGATCGCAATGGGACACGGCGCAGAAATTGGCGTTACACGAATGATTTTAATAAGTCTTTGGTAAATTTTAAACATATCAGAAATCGGGAATATTTCATAGATATAGTCGCCATACCAACTTCAAAGCTAATAATTAAATAACTTACTGTCATCCTCATTAAAAATAACTGTAGGTATATCATGAATTTATAAGCTATTATTGAAACAAAAGCTTTTCCGTGTCGTCGCTATAATAAGAATAGGTACCTATAATGGAAATTGACGTTCAAATGTTAAACTTGCAAAATTGTTTATTTTAGGAGAATCGTTCTAGTTTCATTGATAGGTCAGCAGCAATGGAGTCTGTTTATTGATTCGCTAACAGTCCGGATAATTTTGGCTGAGAGAAAATAGTGCCCAATGCTTTACTTGTTTAGATTTCATAGGAAAGTAGATATTGTTGTCCTTGTGAGAAATGACATTACACAGTCACCTCTTAAAATATGAATAAACAAATCTACTTGTGGCATCATAACATTTGGAACATTGATTATTTATTATCAATAAGAACTAAAGAAGTTATTCTAAATTTTGTCTTACAAAATTTAGAAATTAATTGAAACGGAAGTTCAATTATTATAGATAATTATCTTTTATTTATTTTTGTGTCTTTATTGTACATTTTTTAAATATAAGAGTTTGTTTTAATAGTTGTGATAACTTTTCAACTAATTATAATAAAATAATAAATATTATATACTGACTTTATATGTTTCTTTGATACAATTTTACTCCTAAGTCTTATGACTTAAACAATGATAACAATTTTGATGAGATTATTATTTATAACAGTTACTACTAATATATATAATTATGATAAAAACAAACCTATATATACTATATAGGTTAGGTTATATATAGGTTTGTTTTTATCATAATTCTGTGTGTGAATTGATGTGTCTGAAACTGCATTATTTTGCTTGTAATTCCGGACGCAATAAATTCCACAGCGATTAATAGCTCTTTAAAGATCAAGCTCCTCAGGCCTGTGTGTGATAAGAAAACATAAAAGAATGTATTATTAATGCCACACTCGTATTTGTCCGGTAAGTGCGTTTATAACGATATAAAAAGGACCGCATACAGCAATAATAGGGTTAACCTTTAATTTCCCGCTCGACACAATTAATAATATACGCACCGTTTATAAAATGCAAGCTACTGTTGAAAATATTTGCGTTTATTGTGTAATAAATGATATACATTCGTATGTCAGCAGACAAGTTGTTAATATCTACAGCTAATTTGGTAGAAAGAAAGAAGGACTCGTTGTGCTAAATGGCGAATTAAATATTTATTTGATACCATGTTAACACGAAACTTGAAAAGTTATTCATTATTTACTATTCATAAAATCGTTGATTTTATTATAATTTTTTTTCCTCAACTTACCATCAAGTGATACAGCCTCAGTAAGAGCCTAAGATAAAAATTTCACAAGATATACAATAATTTGACTGGTCAAAGAGTACACAGAGGTAAAAATTTGAAAATGTCGGAAAATAATTTTTTATCTTTATGGAATATTCGAAATTAGCAGTATATTTCCATAACTGGAATTTATAAGTTTTTATTTGAGAAAAAATATTTCGGTGTTCTTGGTTATGATTCAAGGATACGGAGAACCTAGGAAGTTATCTGATACTGATTCAGGAGTTTTCAATTTGGCGTTATGCCATGTTTAAGAATAACATCCTTCGTAGCTCAGTTGGTTGTACGTATCATATTTACGTGTTGCATGTTAGTCTTGTTTCGATTCCCGGGGAAACACACCGGTTACAGCTGACCTATAAGTAAATAAAGAAAATGACCAATAAAACAGATGCAGAAATAAACAAATGAACAAATTTCATGAACGTCATGAAATTCTTTTTATATATAATTGAATATTAAGTAATTTTTTATAATATAACTAAACAAACTGTTAGCGACATACTGCATGCTTTATGCATCATGTTTATTCTATAAACACACAATAAACATACATCTGTTACAATTTATTTATCCGACAAAGTATATAAAAACTTACATGAGCGTCAGTATTTATTTGATCAAGTTTTAAATGGAAATAAACAATTGAAATATTATAGTTTCATAACTAATTTCGTAATATTGTAAATTAGTAGAACCCTGAATTTCGAATCGCTTGAGTTCCGATTTCCGTTCCGTTCCGATTCGTTTTCTCATAGAAAATCTATGAGAAAAGGAACATAAATTTCTTCTCATACCTACACTTTTTTTCTTCATATACACTTTTTCGCGAGTTTTTCTATATTTTTAATAGTTATTCTGCTAATCTCGGATTAGACGAATCCAATAAATCAGAGATCGTCATAATTGGTCCATCTGTTCTTGATTTATAAATGGTATAAATAACCAGACTTTGTTTTATATATATAGATGCGAATATGTTTGTTTGTTACGCTTTCATGAACCAACTGATCATCATGAACTTTTTAGACACTTCATGTTGTGCTTACGAGAGGCTGAAATATATCAATATACATAAAACAGAGTCGGGTTAGTTACACCATTTACAAATCGAGAACGGCTGTAAAAATTTAAATTATTTTTAAAAATATAAAATTATTTTAAATCACGAAAGGTGTTGTGTTATGAATAAAATCGTTTTCTCGAACATTGTTTATAGAATGACATTTAAGGTGATATAAAGTTCGCGGGCTCAACTATAAAATATATTTAGACAAATGAATATATGTGTTTTAGTATATCACATAGTAGGTAGATTTGCGTAGGCAAAAGTTCAGAAGCGGAGCAAAGTCCAGGCTGGTCTAATCCAAGATGTAAAAGATTCTACAAATGCAAAAAAACAATAGCTTCAAACGAAATCAGTTAACGTTCACAGGACATGACTAATCGAATTCGTACGTTTCATTCTCGAAATTGCATTGCTGACATGACACATTTCCAAACGGGAGTCGGGTGTCATAACACCTGCATCTGAATCATTGCACAATCCTTGACAATTTACCTTTGATACATCTTACTTTTTGTTAAGGGACGCTACTATAATTGTTAGTCCTCGTCGTCTTCGCCAAGTGGTTTATGCGTCTTTATATTGCGCCGGAGGTTCTGGCTTCGAAACCATGTGAAATAACTAATTGCTTCAGTTGGTTAGTACACCTGTAAAAAAATAATCAATGAAACAACCGCAGAAATGTATTTGACCCGTACATGGGTCCTGGGATTTCACATTTTGTCGCTGTTCACGCCGTTCCTTATCATTAGGTCAAGTCAATTTCCTATCCTTTTCACACCAATCTCATACACCGCTATCTCTGTCTTTATCCTGTCTTAGGTGAATTTTTTTAACTATGGTCTATTATTGAAAGGTCTGATAGAGGAATGATGACTATCTGTAAGACCACTCCAAAGTTACTTTAATATATTTACAAAAATACAAAAGGCTTATCAAAATCGATGGGGTGCGTATCAAAAATACTGGCTACATTACCGCGTTGTATCGCTATGTAACGCGTTGGCCGAAATATGAGCCAACTTTCGGGTTTCGTTCTCAACTAAGACGATATCTCTTTAAACACGACGCGCTTCTGGCTCCTACAGACCCAGTCTCTACTCCAAGGAACGAAAATATAAGAATCTATGAGACTTTCATATTTTCGCCTTTTGTTGCTTTCTGCAGTCGATGCCGCGCCATCAGCCGCTACAGAAGTAGCATGGAGATGCGAAAAGGTCAGTTTAACTTTGTAATGTTACTTCTGTAATTGGTCCATCTATTTTAGTTTCGCACTTAACATTTGCCATGTAGAATCAATATTTCTCTTTTATTTATTACTTTTTCGTGCACTTCGAAGTTGGTTTATAGGTTTTTTAATACATCTTATTTTATGGTTTTCAAGATTCCCAATACTCACAATGAACAGAGATTGAAACTATTATATCGTCTAGGTTTGTGATTTCTTGTTTTGTCGAATTTACCTACCTACCTTGTAGGAACCGCCAACATTAAAGGTTAATGGTTTTTATCCTTATTACTATCAAATACCTCAAACATATAGATATAGAATACTTACCTACATAGGTGTGTCTTTTAGAACATATTGATCATAGCTATGCAAACTTATGTATTACATTTAAGCTATTATATAACATAACAGCATCTAGGGAGCAAGTATCTTTTACTTGAGATATAGAACAGTCGTATGCGCATTGTATGCAGATTACAACGACACATTTACACGAAATATACATTTTCATACTCGCGGAGTGGTATTTCACTATTGTACATTATCTGTATTACTTAAAATTTAAATAGGTTGTCGAACAAAATATTGAACACAATTTCTTTTCAAAAATAGTTCATTTCACCTAATTTCATTTACATGATCATCTGTTAACGCTAATTACGTTATAGTATATTATATATATATCCCATATACACAAAATACATACCTACTGTAAAATGTAGCACTCTTAGTATATTATAAAACGTCACCTTCAAATTGAGAAGGCATTGCTGGCGGTAATTGGTGATAAATCTTCTGAACTAAATTATAACCCAAGCTTCTTCCAGATGTAAGTGAGATTGAACGCCGATATGTTATTTATAAATAATAAATATGATGATGATACAAATAATAAATGAATACCATAAATCGATGAACATTTCTTCATAAATTGTAACTAAGATCCAACTCGATCATATCGATTTCAAATATAAAATAGCATCACAATCGTTCTATTCTCTTAGGAGGTACATTCCATAGACAGACACATAAAAAATGAACATGGCATACTTATAAACTTTTTTATTTGCGATGAAGGTTGAAAAGGACAACTCTCTCTCTCTTTCACTGACTGTTTCCATATAATATAAACGCCTCAAAAAGCGATGCCTTTGTCAAATTAGACACTGCAATGAGATTGCGTGGCCAGTAGGTGGTCGAGGTCAACTGCAACGGACAATCGATTCTCTGTACTCATGCGGAATTGTTTGCGACATATTTTGTATCTCATATAACTCATATCCGATATTCATTATTAGTTAATTGAGCCGTCCCAAGTAAAAATCGATACCAAAAATAATCTACAAATATGTTTAAAAACCAAGATGTTTTGTAAATATCCATTTCCTTTGGTGCGTTCTTCTAAACTCAAAAAACAATGTTCGCATTGAATGTTTTAGCGTGAAATCAAAAGGAAAACGCTGTTTGAGAAATACGCTCTAATAAAAGTTGTGAACTATTTCTATATATATTTATTTACAAAGCCAAAGTATTCCAAAATATGCTTTACATGTTGGAACAAAGAAGTCCGAAGTCAGTACATATTTTGCATATGAACAACTTTCACAATTTTCTTCTACTTGAACATTTACCGAGTACAGTCATATTATTAATTGCCATATTATACTTTAATTCAAGTCTGTGAAAGAATGTAGATTATTGCAAGAATTTACGTACATTAGCTAAAATCATTACCGTCTTTTTATTAAACATGTCAGCGACTGCTTTTTTATGCAAATGAATAGGTAATGCATATTTTTTGAAGTACATAGTATATAATTTCAATTTGTTTAAATTGTAATAGATTCAAGATATTATTTTAATACTAAGAGTTGGTTATTGAAAAATAAAACATTACTTTTACAGTGCACTGCACTTGATTAGTAGTTTGATGCGTGAGTGGGAGATCTCAAAATTCTCAAATAAAAAGCAACGATGTGCTACTTCCTGAAATTCTAAAGTTATACCTATTAACTAAACTTTAGATTTTCAAAGATCAATAAGGATTTTTGATGTAGAATAGATCCTGTCTACATTTTTAATGTATAATGATTGCGTCTACATACAAGAGACCATAACCTACCTTGATTTCCAAAGGCTCTCTCTAGGCTCTATACAAAATCTCTTTCTCTTAATCTCAACTTTTAATACAGCGAGCTAAAGTGTAGCTCAAATTCCTATACCTCAAATGAGTTTACGTATATCTATCTAAAATTCTAAAGTATGCTTTGAATGATAAATATCGCACTCTTTTTTAGGTTCATAAATATGTCATCAAAACAAAAAACATAGAAAGTACATTGAATTTTAAATTTTTGTTTCTAATGATAAAAATAGCAGACATAAAAGAGATGATAATTCAAATTTTTTAATTGCATTAACGCAATTGTGGAATTGATGTCGTTGACCTTTTAAGAACCGAATGAGTTTTCGAATCACAGTTAGGATTAGATGAATTGAATAATTAGCGTATTTCTGCGTAGTGTTCGCGGAGGGTTGCATCGTGACGTCTCTCGACCTCAGTTATCGCTCTCACGACCGCGGACCACGCAGGAACACGACGGTGCCTGCTTACAGCGCGGAATTATTGACGCTCTTCTCGTTAGGGTTTAACATAGGCCCATATGGATACTAAATTCAAATCGTTTTACATCTGTCAAATGACTTAAGGCCACAAACAACTTTTTAAGATGTAAAATGGAATAATATCTCATCCTTTGTCATCAGAAATTTGGATGAAAGAGAAAAAACACATTTTTCGAGCAATATGTTCTATGCTTTCATAAAGGTACTTAATTTGATTTTTAACTAGCTTCTGTGATTGTGGAGTTAATGTTCTTAAAGATAAAAGTCCTAGAGTCCTGTTCTGTACTATGACAGTGTAGGCATGTTATCTGGATCGGTTGAGTAGTTTAGGCGTGAAAACGTAACGGCAACTACTTACAAAATATTTTTTTTTGAAATTAATTCTCTATGAGATATGTTTGGCGTGAGATACTTTGAAGATGGACTTTAGATTTAGACTAGTTTATATTGTGCGCCTTCTACAGTTACCTCATTATTTTATAACAGTGTTCTGCGGTTGCGTGCCTGAGCAAGGACAGCCATGCATGTATAAATTGCTAACTATCAATTTAAATACTTTTAATAAAAAATGCTCCCTTGTTTAAAAGAGGGGCTTACAAAGTAAACTGTGTGTGTTTTAAACACATTAAATAATACATAGCTGCTCGCCGGTGAAATTAAATGTCATGAGCCCTGTAACTTCTGTTTATGTCTGAACCAAGACTGCGATGACTTTATACCGTCGCCAAATTCGTTATATATACACTATTTATACCTACTGCATCCATGGCTAAGTTATTCACAAGTTGTGCGTTGCGCTGGAGGTCATATTTTAAATCCTTGGGAGGTAAATGTTTCGGCTGGCTAGAGGCTGATCATCTGATTAAAAAATGATCAGTGAAATATACGAAATAATTATGTCTACCTCATGCTCCATTAGAGTACGAAATTTCACTCATGTAATGAAATAAATATAAATGCTTTCAAGAAACATCAATAGATATAAAAGTGTCGGTATACTTTCACAGTTTTAATGTCTAATATTTTAAATTGAATGAACTATACAAATTTTGATATAGTCGTTCTTTCCGCCAGACAGTTTAGCATCAATCTAG
The DNA here is from genome assembly GCA_912999735.1 of Aporia crataegi. Lineage (NCBI taxonomy): Eukaryota > Metazoa > Arthropoda > Insecta > Lepidoptera > Pieridae > Aporia > Aporia crataegi. The sequence continues at coordinate 5,560,396 of OU538742.1, forward strand.
ACAGTATGAATAATGCCATTTTCATCATATGGCCCATAACAGTTATAATTCTCAGACATCAGACAAATTAATTTTTGCGCACAAAAAATGTAATCCGGTTTGATTAGCACGAAGCAACAATAAAATGGACTTAGTAAATAATAGTCTATTTCCGTACGCCGTATTCTGTATTTTGTTGCCTTTATTCAACATTGTGATGTTTTGTAATATTCATATAACTTATAGATGTCTTATAGACTCTAGGACAATAATATTTCTATTTTTCAAATGCCTATAACTTAAGGATTTAGTCTTATATTTTACGTATTTTTTTTAAATTAAAATGCCTTAAGTTTGACACGGCATACACCATACAACAATGTTGAGAACTAATTATAACAGAACTAAAAGGAAATATTCAATAAACTAATGAAAGGTGATATAGTTTATTAGATATTACTAATTTACCATACGAAGAAAAGTTAAACACGAAAACAAAAGATTAGGTAGGTACAAAAAAAATGGTTAAAAATGTTATCGCTTCATTAATTTATTAAAAAAACAGTTTTATAAGAACAATGCCGCTGCCTTCCATACTTCATCCACTTTCTAATTAAATTAGTTTCGTATTAGGGTTTCAGTAGCTTGAGAGCTATAGAAAGAAAAGTAGTTTGATGCGTCAACTTTTAGAGTCGACGTAGCGATAACTGACCTTTACATATTTATGTTACATAGTTTATGTTGCCTACAATTCATGAATATGGACGTTTCATATGTTTTCTTAATTTTGAATTAATGTTAGAATTATAGTTGCAATCCGTGAACAGTCGAATAATTTTTAAGCCAGTTTTAATCAAATGTAGTTCAGGTTTATGCCTATATAAATATACTCTTGATAATGAAATAAAAACTGTATTTTGAGATATACAAAATTGTATTTGATTTAAAATTTAAAAGAGGTTTTTTTATCATGCGGTCCGGATTATAATTTAAATTTTAAATTAATAAGAATTTGAACCGAATGATAAAAAAATCGCTTTGGATTTTTGGTTATAATAGGTAATGAACTAGCAGGAAGAGTCGTAGATTTTACAACGGCACGCATCTACCATAAATAGGTTTCCGTAATTACGGACTAGTGAGATATCCATAGTGTCCGTAGAAGGCTGTCCATAGATTTTGTGGTGTACGGCGTAGGACAGGCTCGCCACTCAATGTTGATGTGCAAAACCGGCGTAGTAATGACAGAGCGCATGCACGCGCGCAGTCTAATTGATAATGGACGCGGACGTGCGCGCGAGACATGCGCCATGGGAACCCACCGAGATCTCAGATTGCCTTGTGTTCACGTTCAGAGAACAAACATATAAGGAATTTGACCCCAGAATGTTTTAAATTTATAAACGAAGCCTTATTAATCAAAGGAAGAAAAACGCACAATACTTTGGCGCTTGTCAAATATTTCGATGATAGAATGCCTATAACCTTCCTCGGAAAAAACTAAAAACTAATACATAAATACTATCCGACTAAAACTTTCACAGGTAAGCGTTAAATTAAACATGGATGAAGTCAGCTAAAGTAGTTCATCTCCTTATAACATTGATAGTTGATAAAGAAGGTCCATAAAATGTGGTCCAGTTGTTATTAAAATTATAGTTTGCAGTTTTTGTAAATTATATATTATAAGATAAATATATGAATTTGGTAAGAAGTCTTAGTTCTGATATTATATCAAAAACCTTCAACTTTATATGAATATAGATTGATTATCTGTGGCACTGCAACGAAACGCAAAGTAATTACTCAGGTACATCATTATATCTACGCGAGATTTACGCGAGTTTGTCGTTTTAATTATATGTAACTTTTCGAATGTAGCATGTACTTCTCAAAAACAGCAATTTCCCACGCTAAGTTGAATATTTTTACTGAACTTTTGCTATTTTTATTTATTATCAATAATAATATTTATTTTTCTTGTAATTTAATTTGATATGTGACCGAGAGCGTTTGGGGCATAATTCATAGTAATTTTATATTACAAGTGTAAGTATAATATTACGGACTTTCTATTTCTGGATAAATAAGTTTCCGAAGGAATTTATAGGTACTGAGTCTCCTTTAACTCCATTCATTAGAAAACCCTTAGTTTAAATATCGGCAAATACTAGTTTAAAGTACGAGTAATGAGTATAACACCTCAATATGAGCTTAACAAGTTATTTCGCCTACACTCAACCCGTTCAACAATGCGTACTTCTTTGCATAATTAAGTAAATTAAAAGATTATTAAGTGGTAATATTATAGATTCTGTGACAGGCATGAAAATGTACCTAATTGCTAACGCCGCGTATTGGTTTGCATTATGCATACATTCGTTCTAACACCTCTTGGCTTATGTTGAGAAAGTACAAACAATTAGGTATTATTTCTATAACAAAGTTCTGTAATATTTGTAGGATTTTGTTATAAAGTAAAACCAGCCAAGCTTTTTTTTAACACTTCGTTGCAATGGCGTGCTACGGGCGGCCTTATCGCTAATCAGCGATCTCATCCAGGCAACCCAATTTATATCTATAATAATAATAATCATAATAATTGGGACAACCCACATACATTGCCCTGATCCCAATTTAAGTAGCTAAAGCACTTGTGTTATGGTAATGAGAAACAACGAGGGTACCACAATAAATACATATAATATAAGTTTATAAACAACCAAGACTCGGAAACAAATCTTCGTGCTCGTCACATAAATAAATGCACCTACCGGGATTCGAACCCGGGACCTTTCGATGCAGAAGGCAGGAGGCTATCTATAGGCTTTTATATTCTACTTTCAATATTTCTAGTATTTTAAAGCAAATATGGAAAATTTATTTGTTATTTATAAATGTAAAACAATAATATGTTATCGATGACTTAAAATATAACCAAATAAAGAATACGCATGTGTAGATATTATTTTAAGTTTAATTACCACGGTTTGGCTTCTATAACTGAGTGGACAACAGCAATAGACCCAAGGGTACATCTAACAAAAAATGGAACAACTATGGTGAACGATGGGCGAACTAGAGGAACAGGAAGGTAGCCAAGTTCGTGATAAAATTGTAGAGAAGGCCAATCCGTTGTATGAAAATGACGTAAGGTGTAGTTTTCGTAACGATGACTTATGTAATTTGAGAAATAAGCATGAGGGTCTTGTCCAGAGCCCCAGGATCCGAAAAATATTGCTCCGCGTAAGTTTGACTGATATTTGAAAATAAAAGACAACAATTTTCTTGTCATAATTGTTCAGAAATATGCTTATACTAACGTTGCTGTGATCTTTGTCTACCTTTGAATCCTGATACGGTTGAATGAACGTAAACTATACCGAACCAGTAACCAATATTTTGCTACGGGCTGTGTTCATTTTCTGGATACAGCAGTGAGAGATGAGTAATAAATAAACTCTTAAATTGGTTACCTATATGGCTCAATGAGACAATAAATGCGGTTCCTGAGGATTTTGGCTCTATTTGAAATACAAAAAATGTTTCGGTTTAGAAGACAAAATAATTACAAATACAACAGAGTTAACAATAAATCAGAAAGCAGATTTTTTAGTGTAGAAAAATCAAATAAATGAAGCACTTTGTTGGATATAATTAACTAAAACTTTATCTAACTTCGGTTACACGGTTATGAATAAAAATCATAAAATAAGGAAACATTTATCTATAAATCATTTATCTCTCAAAATATGAATTTTCTTCTAAAACATGTAGTATGTGTTTATAAACCTACTCCGCGAATATCGAAAAATATTAACCGGGCCAAGTTTCATAGTTGTTCTTAAAACAAAGCGCGTTCTTCAACGTCCTGTAAACTTGAAATGATGTTAATAAAACAAGCATTTACTCGCGACCTCTACGTGTCTTTCACCTTTCATAAAAATAGTATATCTTCTCAGTGAACGAAATTTTACAATTAGTCCAATATTTTTGAGTTTCCAAAAAAAAAACCCACAAACTAGGTAGATAGATATTTTGAACTGTGATTCAAGATTATCTTATAATATCCAAATGTAATTTAGACTTAAAACGTGAATATTTTAATCATGACAATAACATAATTGGTCTGATTCATTTATTATGGATGAAACAATAAATAAATCGCGTTTTATGTTAGCCATTGTAATAATTAGAACCTACAATATCCATCTCTGACCTGCTTGCAACCTAAATGCAAACATTAGGCGCACGCAACTACTGCGTGTCTGTCCAGCTAACTCTGTCATGCAACTTTTTTAAATACAAAAAAAAAAAAATAGATTTTGTCTTTCGATTTATATCTAGGTTAAAGTTAGTTGATTTTGAAGCCGACGAAGAATTGTCTTGCGTTCTTCTTGGAGCAGAGCGCATTCTTGAACAGATTGTAAATTATAACGGTTTTAAAAAGTTTACCATAGTTTGACTGTAATAACCGAGGACCGCAGCAAAAAAGTCCCTGGGATACATCTAACCAAAATATACGATATATAATATATACATATATATACGATATTATGCATTATGCATTTATACAAAAAACTATTGAATATTCAATAGTTAAGATATTGCATACCTAAGTTAATTAAGCAAAATAACACCAGTTATTTTTATATTCTAAATGAATAACAATTATTAAATAACGATTGCATATAAAATTTGAGAAAAAAACAAGTTTCTGAGCGGTCCACGTAGCTGTCATATATTTTTTTGTGTGCGTAGGTTGTTTTTAGCGGGTCTAGTCTAAACATCGAACGGCTCTTTTTTATGCTCATTGCAAACAAGTTTAATTTTATCAGTCTGGGCCGAATTTCGAAAATGCATTAGAATATTACGAATGTTGTTAGATTATTTAAATCATTAATACCTACTAAGTTATTAATTTTGGAATTTTCGATATTATATTGTAGGTTTAAAACTGAGGTGTATCATAAACATAAATTCTATTGTATACTGATGTCTTTATTTATTTTATGATTTTTACACTACAATACTACTACTAATAATAATCAAAAACATTAACTAATTAGTGCCTCTGAAAATTGGCCCACATTTTTCCCCAAGATTTCTGCAATCTATGTTTATAGTAATCAAAAGACAGAAAAATCTTGTTTTGACTGTTAATCATCCAATATTATGAAAAATTTCAACAAAAGCTGTCGAGTAATTTTTTAAAATAAAATAATGATTTTGTATCCAAATCATATATTTCCGACCTTACAGTTATCAAGATATATGCAAAATTAGTAAATTTTTGGTCAAGCTTGGCTGGCCAGATGATGTCTGCATTATATAGAACTAAGTGAACAACACAACGTTATGATCTTAAAAAAAATCGTTCGTCGAATTTAATCTAGAACGAATTTTTTCCCAGTTAAGGAATTATATTTCAAAATTTATGTTTAGAAATTACTCAGAAAGCGGGTAGGTACTTATGACTAAACTAAGTATATTCAATTCATAGTAAAAAAAAATAATTATTTAATTTTCTTGTTCCGATAACCACCGAGTTTATAAAAAGTCTGTTCCATTGGTTAATTTCTTTATAAGAAAGTAGGTGGTCAGCCTTCTGTGCTTTTAAACACAAACTTTTTTCCTTCTTCTGGATTGTGGCTCCTTCCGCGCAGCACGCATTCTTCAACAAGAATTGCTTTGTATAAATACGATTACTATCGAACATATTATATCATGAATAGTATATTACCTACAATTAAAACAGTATTTTTAATCTTTGGTTTTCAGTACACATTTTGATTTGAGGCAGTTACTTATTAAATTATTCATTGCATACATTTTACTTGGATTCAAAGATAAATTTGTTTAGTTGCAGCCGTAAGTTGTTTGAGACCAGTGAGATAGTCGTGCAAACATAAATGCGTTTAATCCTACTCATAGTGGAGTCAAGAGAGCGAAATCTACGAAATACGTATTATTAGTCGTCAGTGAGGCCACGAAACAATATGAGATTTTTTGTGACATAGTTTTAATACAACGACAATATTAAACAAGCGACTCCAAAAAAAGATTCTCAATTCGTATGTATGTTTGTTACGCGACTGTGAACCGATTTGAATAATTTTTTTCTTTGTTTGATAGGGCATAGTTCAGAGATAATTCCATATAAATTTTAACAACAATAAAGTGGGACTTTTCAAAAAATTTATGAAATTAGACAATATATTAGACATGTTTCTTTTAATATCTGTTTATTGTTGCTATTGGACTCTAGAATGTTTCATTTGTTTAAGTGTCACTTATTGTTTTTTATTACACTTTAACCCACTTTGAAGTCGGTTTACCTATAATTTAAAAAAAAAAAATATTTATTAATTAGTTACTCTACTACTAAGGCTCGATCTACTAAGGATCGATCTTTTTTTGGCTTTTAATACGGATAAATAAAGTGAGCCTAAATGAAATTTTTATTATATGTATATGTCGATAATGGTAGATAAAAAACTAAAGATGCCACCTAAATATTTCCTAAAATATTAGTAGACAAAATTAATACACTTTTTAAAGTATTTATAATTAAGGGCTCTGATATTGTAAGAATTATTTTAAAAATGTATACTATATTTATATAAAAACGTATACTATTTTTATGAGATTTATATATTATTAGATTTTCGCTTATTTAATAGCTTCAAACGCGCGAATGGAGCGCGTGCGCTGTTTTCAGTCAAAACAACTCTAGGGCCACGACTGCGAGTGTTACCGGACTTCGCTGCACCTCGCTGCATTGGCTACGTATTGAGCATAGGAAAAACTATGGAGAGGCTAATTATGACTACATTGTGATAACCGCTTTTGAATGTATCTGTTACTTATACTTGTTCATAAAACAATTCTCGTGGAAATATTTAATTCAGTTACCACAAAAGAAAAATCGAATTATTGCTTTTAAAGAAATTGATCAGTGAAACTGAAGCAGAAATGTGTCTCTATCTTTTAAAAATCTTAAATTTTGTATTGCTAAAATTCGCTGATCGATTCCAATTGTTTCTGGGTGTAACATTTCTAAATAAATGACATTTCTAAGAAATGTCGTTACAATCACTAAAAAGAAAGTTAATGAAAGTTTCAAAAAGTGTAGTAAGATTAGTGAAAGTTTTGTAGGTCTTATTTTTAAAAGGTATAAATTGATCTATGCATGAATAGTAAAATAACTAATATTCATGATTATGGTACACATGGAATTATTTAATGAGCTTTCAGCTTGTATGGAACATTGATGTAGTAGGTAAAGATATTAAACTACAATCAGTTCTATGAAATTTAATTAATGTGTACTTGACACAATATAATATTAGATACAAAGCAATCAAAATTTTCATAATATAGGTATAATGCGATATTACAAACGTATGATTGCATTAAATGGACATTTTTATCATATAGGCTGACGCAAAGCTAGTAGAAATAAATAAATGGTTTGGTATTGCAACCTAAAATTTTACCATTATATAAATACATAATAAACCTCTGAGATTAGCTCAGCTCTTTCTAGACAACTGGTTTTTTCATACCAAAACATTTCTATGGCATATTTGCTTTTTCTTTTCATGTACGCTGCAAATTTCCGATTCATTACTGATAAGAGACTTTCAAGAAAAGAGCGTACCTCTCTTTAAACTTTCGTATTCTACTGGGGCTAGCACACTTTTGCTCAAAGTAAGTCAATTATCAATCTGGTGATAACATTTTATTAATAATTTGCTATTGCACTAAATTAGGGTATTAACTAAAGCTATTTTAATTTAAGTTATCATTGTTTTTATTAATTAAATATTGCAAATAATAACAAAGTATTGATAATTATTATAGTATGATTGTTTATTTAAACATTAATTATATTAAGTGTGTTATGAGTTGAATTAAGAATTGGTGACTAGAAGCTTGTCGAATTCGATGTAACCGTAAGTAGGTTTTGGGTGGATTGACCTCGACCGGCGCGCATCAGACCAGTATAATAATTATGCATTAAAGCTGATATTTAAAAACGTCATTAGAAAGTGTTCTGCCTAAGTTTTTCAAGAGGCTGGCTATTAAACTAGATTTTTTAATGCTAATTATACATAATTAAAACGGGCTATAACATACGTTCTTTGTTATGAGTACATGCACCGTAAAGTAAGAAGAGCGAGGGTGCCCTCTAAATGCATCATTAATTTTAAATTAAATTCAAAGCACCACCAATTTTTTACCACATAGTTCCTGTAGTCAGTTTCCTGGGTACGCACATTAGCAAGAGCTATATTATATCCACATTGATTATTTTTTAGAATCTATATTCAGCTCATACATTAAATATTATAAGTATGAAAATTATCTTATTCGTTGCAAAACCTACGATTTTAAACAAAACAAAGTTGCGTGATTTTATAGCTTAGTGAATAGTGGCTGTATAGTTTTTGTCCCAAGTAGAGTGGGGTGTGGCGGGAAAAGTTGCACATTATTTACGGCGACCACGAACCGATGCGGCGATAAGACTCGTCGCATTGGCTACGTCACGATCTCACTATCTCGCGATGCCGATATTGAGACTGTAATAATAGGATTAAGCTAGAGCAGCGCTTTGAACCATCATCGTTTTTATTACCCCTTACCTAACATAACTGCCTCCGTGGCTAAGTGGTTTACGCGATTGCGTGTTGTGCCGGAGATCCTAGGATAAAATCCCGGGGAAACAAAAGATTTCAGTTGTTTAGACACAGAACACTAATCTTCTACGCCGGTTAAGAAATTGGTGACGCAGACGAAAAAATGTACCAGTCCTATGTATTAGTCGTATGACAACCACATATAAACTCGTTTTTTTATAGATGGATATGCAGGACGTGAATAAATCTTATGAATTAAGCATTATAATTCTATAACTTTTATTGATTCTTATTAATATTTATATGCGGAAGCCTACTACGTGATCTACATATTTTGACTTAGTAAATATAAGAAATACGTAGGTACCTACTTCGTATTATAAACAACAATTTGTCGGTTGAAATATATAATTAAATTACATTCTTGTACTCTTATTTACTTCAGCGCCATCTATTAATATAATACACATTCAATTGCATGTTCGCGTAGACGGCACTCGGTAGCGGCAGGTAACTTCAGTCTTGTCCCTATCGTAACTAATTCAGGAGACTGTGCCTGAAATACAGTGCATTAAAATGAGTTAATTTGCACCAAGTCTCACAATTAAGTGCTATTTCCCCGCACGTGTAATTAATTAAGAGTATCTCAAGGAGATCGAAACGTCGGATGGCGTTGTAGCTGAAATTTGTCTGTTACATAAGTGCCGTCGTACAGCCGATTGATCAACCCTAAATTAGTAGATGCGGGGTGCTCGCGGCGAGCGGGGAAGCAGCAAACTAGGTTGGTCGCGGAAGCACACTAACCCCTAGAAAACTAGGGGTGCGAAACTCCTCCTCCTTTCTGGTCACGAGAGTACAGTGATTGGTCCGTTCGCTTTAACTGCTCGCCCCTCACCCAGATTACAATCGGTGGGGTGCGCTCATAGAAGTAGTGCTATGTGTTTCTCTATGTAAGCTTATATTATGTATGTACATCCTGCATAGGACCCCAAATCGTGACATTGAAAATGCACTATATTGTCACTAGGTTACGGCAAGAAGTTGATAGTGAGTTGTTTATTTAACTGAATATATTTTACTTTAGCTTTTGTTTATTATAATATACGTTATCTTGTCTTTTATCTTATATATAAATTTATTGTTCAAAATAGTGGAAATATGAGCTCGGTGTGGTTAATTGCAAATTGCTTAAACACAATGAAGAAGAATAAAGTCCCAGAAGAATATAGAAATATTTGAATGGTTTTTTAATTAAATTTGACTTATTCGAGGAAATATATTTAATATAGGAGTAAGTATATTGCAGTGAATTCCCTTGTTCCAGGTTTTCCTTGTCCATGGAGCAGACAGAGTGCATTTGTTTCATTCATCATTCGTGCTATTATTATACAAGCGTTTACCTGTAAATAGCTTCTTATTTGGTTATCAGCCTCTGTGTGCCACCAAAAAAAAAACACAACTTAAGTTAACATTAGCCACGGAGACATTCAATTTTGCGTCTCAGGTTCAAACAATATATAAGAAATTAAAAATCCAGAATTCCATACAATGTCACTAAGTTCCACACATTTTGATTTTTTCAGATCATAAATTTCTTGTCGTTGCATGGAATTTTAATTAAGAATCTGAATTCAGAGGGCCATTTCGGCTGTGTCGAAATAAGAAAACACATACATACATATAACTTTCTTTAGAGGAAATCGACGTACTGACAAAAATTGTGATTCTTTATAATATTACGTACCTACGTAAAAAGCGGGAATAAATCTTTCATACTACCAACTCGTATGAAAAACGAAAGTTCGCTAAGTTTCATTCAGAGTTGGCTCGCGGCTCTCCCTCGACTTCTGAACGAGACTTTATTTACTTACCCCTTATAGCAACTGGTAACTATTTTAATGCTATATCCTTAAATAGTCAGCTCACAGGACAGAAAGTCCCTACTAAACTTTTAACTGTAGGTACTACTAATTGTCTCAATGCCAACGGCTTAACTAAGCTGGTCATGCGTATGACACTTGTTGCGTGGAAAACCTGAGTTTAATTCCCGGAGAAAAAATATTTCTGTTTAGATGGCAACCACTCCCAATTACGTAGAGATGTTTCCCCATGTTACTTGTAATATAAAAGATTCATATATTAAACATAAAAATTTTTAAAAAATTCTAGACAAAAAATGTCTATTATATAACCAGAATGGAGCCGACTAAAGTCTAGACTCATAAATAATTAGAAACGCATTCGGAAATTTAAGCGATTTATTAAAATAGCCTAGCAACATGTTTTGTTAACTTTAAAGTTTTAAGCAAATTATGTTAATGAATTAAAATCTTTGGACGAAATGTTTGATATTATCCACTAAACGCATATAATGTGTCTAGTATCTTACTTAATAATTTAGAATTATTAAAGTTTCTCAGTTAATCTTATTTGTAAGATTTCTCGGAATCGTGAAGTCATTCATTCCTTTGAATTTTCAGTATACCTATGTATATAACTTTTCAAATATGTAAAGAAAATTGAGTTTTTAAGAACTGTAGAGCAAATCACCAATACCTATTTGTAATAATAGGTATTATGTAATAATTATTTGTTGTCAAAATACCAAGAATGAAAAGATGTTTAATTTTTTTATTAATTTATAGCTTTTGGATTACACTTAAATTTTTACACTTCCATGATGAACTTTCACTGAATTTATTTTTATTATTTATTTACAAAGAAGAGAGATGATTGTTTCTCAATTCAACGTAGATTTGTCACGTCCATTTTACGGTAGCTTACGTTGAAGGTACGAAAGTTTTCCTCATTATGTCATTGACTGCTCTATTTTTCGATGCTGATTCGAGTAACTATGACTTGTATATTTTTAAAGTAAAAAGCGAAAAGCATAAAAAGTAGGGATACACATAAAAACTATGTTAAGTTTCCAAATACTACGGGCGTTCACTATATAGTGATATTGAATAAGACGCAGTAACTTTTAATTAAATCTAATTTTATTTTTCTACGTAGTCGTAATTTAAATTAAATATCGTTTACGGTAGCGACCACCGCGTTATCATCTTCAAATTTCTATCCCCGGAGATTTTCTTTCAGCCGCGGAAAAAGGTAAAAATCACAATGAGTAATGTCCGATAAGTATGAAAGATGTTCCATCAATTCCAAGCCAGCCTCTTGAATTGCAGCCAACGCAACCTTGGACATGTGTGCGGGGGCGTTGTCTTGGTGGAATAACTAACAACTTGTGGTGGAAAAACTTTAGTGATTTTGCACCGTTGTTTTTCTCGAATTTTCATATGCAATTTTTTAATTTGTTCTGCGTACAAAGTCCTCGTAATAGTGGCTCCATGATAGATGTAGCCACTCGATCATAACTGCGCCTTGGCTATCCATTATTGAGAGCCCATTATCTTGCCGGTGGATGAAATCATATTAAATTTCTTTGGAGTTGGCAATGACGGTCTATTCCATGTCATGGACTGCTGTTTAATTTCAGAATCATAGTGTTGGAGCCCAGTTTCATTCATAGTTATAAAATGAGCCAAAAATAGGTCAGGACCCAGATCCTGTCCTATCTTAAGAACTCCGTGAAAAAGCTTGTCTTTCTGTGCGTCAGAAATAATTCTGCGGGTACTTTTTTCATGACCAAAAAATTATGAGGTATGTTTTGGGCATTGTATTGAAATTTGTGCTACGGTTAAGTATCGCACAGTAAAACGACGGTCCGCCAAAACAATTTTCTCAACTTTTTTACAATTTCTTCAGTTCGACCCTAGTGTGGCTCGCCATTAACTGAAATTCTACCTTTCTTAAAATCAGCGCACCAACATGCAACCTTAAAATAAGGCAGAGCATGAATTCCTAATGTTTTATTCATATCTTCATTAACTTGTTCTGTAGAAAATTTTTTCAAGCAGAGGTACTTTATTAAGCAGAGGTACCGCGCGAATTTCAATTATGCCCATTTTCATGAAACAAACAAATGCCATATTTTTTAAGAAAACAAAAGAAAATCTAAATATTGTTTCTATAAATATAATAACATACGGACTGAGCTTTGCCTGAAAGTACTTTTTATTTTTGTTACCTAAGAGATTCTATTTCGTTCTCAGTAATTTATGAACGCCCCTCGTATATCGATTAAAACGACAAAAATCGATTTAAAAAAATAATAATTTTCACAGGAGGTAAAGTATTTCTGCGTGTGGTCTGCCTAACTAAAACTTGATTGAATTTAGGTTCGATTTTACATAAAAACCAGATTTTTTATTTTCTAGACAACTATTTATATAAACAGGTCTAGCTTTTATATCGTCGGCAATTTAAATAAAATCCAATTATTACAATTTTGGACGGATCGTTCAATCGAAATCTTAGCACTGGTGCATGCTATTTTATCGCCTATCATAAACATTTTTTATAACTTCTATCATAATATTAATATTTTGTGATAAATTTCCTTTGAGAAACCTAGATTAAGGGCCATTCGTTAATTTAGAACACTATTACATTTAGTATTATCCTTCAGACTATATTTTACTGGTATTCATTTATTTTTATTCTAATCGGACAGATAAACATATGTATTCCCAAATATTGATACGTACTTAAGATAATTACTTCATTTTTTTACTTTATTGCCCCATACGAGCACTGCTTAGTGATTAATAGTTTAAAGAACTAAAAATAACAATTTACAGAAAATATATAAAATATACTTAAGCTTAAACAATTACTATGAAAGCACAAAAAGTTGATGGTCGTATTAAACTTAATCTCTCGTTGAAACATTAGCATCTTTCTATTTTTTAAGCCATAATAATTTTGATTTTGTATGCATATCGTTTAAATTGCCTTTTTAATTAACTAATTTTTTGATAGCAATATTTCTATTTTAATGTATGATAACCTCTGAGTCTAGTGCTAGGATTAATTAACATTAAAATCAAAAAAGTAATATAAACGCATGAGGCATAACAATTTTTAATGTCAGCCGAGGTCACGAAGCGACTGGCTAATAGAAAAAACGGTGCCTAACACGCTAAGAAGTAGACGGTCGGCAAAAAATGATTCCGTATAGTCGCTGACGGGCGGTGCAGCGTTTGAACTGACGTGGACGTCTGCGTCTGAATTCCGCGACTCGGCCTATCGCACACAGCGCAAGCGCCGCCACACGCATTCAAGCCTCATCATAAAAGCCTCAGAGAAAATATGTACGTGTAATGAATTAAGGTATAGATTATCTGATAGTAGTTAAGTTATAATCAAAATGACGTTAATGTGATTGGAAAACTGAAAGGGTTATAAAATTAGTATTTAAAATATTGTCTTTGGGACTATCAAAATCTATTTTCTTCATAATCGCATTCATATGGATTTTGTAAACCCGGTACAAGTCACACAGTCACACAACAATAATAATTATAATAATAATAATTATATATATATATAATATATAAATAATAATATTAATTAATATTATTTATTATAATAATAATAATTATATATATATATATATATATATATATATATATATATATATATATATATATATATATATATATCTGATCTTGATCAATATGGTTTGGTTATGGTATTAAAGTATGATCACTGAAAAACTATACAATTTTGTTGATTTTTTATATTGTGTAACAATTTATATATTTTTAATAAAGCTTTTTCTATAAACCTGCCTCCTTATAATGTAATTACGAAGTTGTGCAAGATAGCACGCTAGCTTTTTTGTACATGTCTGTGATTATATTATTTATATTAGATATACTATTTATTTTAAAAGACACAGAAGGATGACAACATACTTGCCGGAAATAAAAATGTTTAGTGAAACAGACGACAAAAATTCATTATTTTTAATTTTACAGTTTTTGCATACAGATGATTCGTAATATATGAAATCGCAGAGAGACTTTGTCTCATTATTGATACATTTTAATTATTTGAATGTAATTAAGTATTATATTTGCAGCAATAAGGACAATCTATAATAGATTTGGTTATATTTTTTTTATTATATTGGATACTTGGTTCAGTAATTTTTTTACGATGATTAAGTCAGTCTAAGACCTAAGTAAATCGACTCACAACCAAAAATATTATTCAAAAACTTTCCACCTATATCATTTTAGCGTTTTTTTACTTTGATGATGTGTTTTTGCGTTTTTTTTTGACCTTGATAATGTGTTTTTTGTGGCTAAGTTAAAGTAATGTTTATAAATAAATAAAAAAACTGACTTTAGGCGTTCAAAGAATATTTTGTAAATTAAATTTAAAATAGTAGGATCATGTCAGGAGATTTTGTCATTTTAATAAAAGTCAGTCAGTCAGAACAGAATCAGTTTAAAATTAATAAAACACGTACCATACCAAACTGCTTTCATATAAAACCTATTTTCTGGAAAGGATGAGTTTCCCATACATTTAATCCTAAACTTTGATTGGGTGATTCAAAGTTTTTAACAAATATATCTCATGATGTGATCTGAGTGGTGATACTCAGGCGTTCGTATACCCTGAGCTTCAATACCGGCTTTTATTAATCCTAGAAAAGGCCTGCGACTAAGATTATGGATTAATTTAATGATTTGCCACCGTTGACTACTGACGACTGTTGACCGTTATGATGATATGTTTTCGTAAAATTGAAAGGCAGTTTACAAATAGGTACTAATTAATTTTTTGTTGCTTTCCTCACAAAAGTATTATTCTTTAGATTAATGGTATTATCTATAGAATAGATATTATTTAAATGTATTGTATGTACATGTAATCTTTGGTATTTATTATTTTAAACAACTTTTAATATACTGTATTAAGTAATATTAATCGTATTAATACTATTAATTAAAATATAGAAGCCGATGACTTCTGTATCACTACATACTATAAAACAAAATCAACCGCTACGTCTGTCTGAGATATATAATTTGTGACAGGTTTGTGTTATGACTGTTGAAAGTATCGGAAAAATCAGGCCATCTGGGAATTCTAAAAAGTCCACGTATCTCTACCTTTTAAGGATAGCTTACTTTCTTGGCATTACGAAGTGCACCGGGTTAGCTAGTGCGTTATATAAAAAAATACCCTTAACTTGTGTCTTCATCGGCTTGGATATAAAAAATAGCCTGTCACTCGAAAATAGTCTTCGTAAAAGAATTTTTTAAATCGTTTCATTTCAGTAGTTTATTCATAAAAAATAAAAGTGTTAACATTCTTAGAAATATACATAATACATATATTATGTAACTGTGCAAAAATATTAATATTAGTAGCAAAAATATTGCCAGAATAGATTGCACAAGCTATAAACATTACAAAGGTTTATAAAACAAATCCTCTTCTTGGAAGTGAGGTGCTGAGTTTGCGAATGAAATGCCACCCACTGCCGTCGCTCAGCTCATACAATAAAACTATTTCTTAACTGTTTCGATACTTACAGTTTAGATCAACAATGGGAAGCTGATATAGTGATTTCTGTATGGTATTATTTTAAGTATCACCTCAGTGACTGTTTGTTCATGATGAAATTGTTTATTCAACGTAGTCACGGAGAGCGCCGAGCGATCCGAGTTCTAATCTCGGTACTAAATATATTTTTCGGTTGGGTTGGCACAGTAGACTGATCACCTAAATGATACGAAACAGGCCCAGCATGTCTGTCCCATGCCCTACATGGAGGTTACGAGATTTCCCTTTTTGCATTAAAAATAACATTTGGTCGTTACTATTTGCTTTATTAATTGTTTTAAATCAGTAATATAATGAAATTATTTATAATACATGAATATATTCAATATAAACAAGGAATAAATTACTACCATAAAAAACCTTTAGACCCCAATTAAATTGATTATACTGTTATTAACTTTAAATATTTTACCCAAATATTTTTGTAACATCGCTACAAAACACAATTTCAGAAATGACCGCACGTAGGTATATGAGAAAAACTATCAATCAAAAATATTAAAATTGTGGTACAAAACGTCATTTGATGTCGATTAACGTTATGTGAATACAAAAAAATCATTTTGTAATTTGTCCAGAACTTCAGAATTAAGAAAGTTCAGTTACAGCGTACAGCATAATATTAGCTTTAGGTACACTGCACTCTATTTATTCATACTCTTTATGAAAAAGTAGTGAATCATTATTCTGTACAAACTGAATTTTTTAGTTTCTCGAGGATGCAAAGACCAGAGGACCGTTACTTATAATTAAAAGAGCTACTTGTTGATTGGACTAATGCAAGAGTAATATCAACATCTAAATATTAATTCATGAAAAACTACTGTATAATGTAACCCAATATTAGGAAACAATTTATCTTTTCATGCGTAAAATAATAAACAGCTTTTATTAATAGCCTCCGTGGCTAAGTGGTTTACGCGTCTGCGCGTTGCGCCGGAGGTCCTGGGTTCGAATCCCGGGGATACAAATGAATGTTTCGGTTGGTTGGGCACAGAAGGCTGATCACCTACTTGCTTCTAAAGAAAATGACCAGTGAAAAAGATACAGAAATGTATCTGCCCCATGCCCCACTAGGGGTTACGGGAATTCATATACACTGCTTTTATTAATTTATACCTAGGATTAGGCAAAAAATTTTAATAACTAGAATTTTTTAATTTTAGACAATTGAAAAAGTGATTATAAGAAAATTCGCTGTGCTTCAATGACAAATCTACGCATAGCTATTAAGAAAAAGTACCCTTTTGAAATTTGAAGAAGTTACCTCTTGACTTACTTCTCGCTTTCTATCTCTTGACGCAGACAGAATATGATCAATAACTATGAACGATCTTAAGGATCATAATTATGATATAGTATGTGGCCCGCGACTTGTGCTAGGTTTAGCTCCGTAGTCACTGGTTTTGTAAAATTCTGGACAGGTTCTATATCCTCTAGCTGGGGCAGAGGGCAGATTCGAAAAACATTTGCTCTAACTTAGCTTGCCAACTTGCAAATCCGAGATGAGTAAGGTAAAATGCTAAGTTTTCCATTAAGAATTTTTTATATCGTAGTAAACACATATAACATGGATAATAATATAGGTATATACTGTGACAAGTTGAGCGGCAAATTCTTATTCATGAGCCTCTTCATGCTGGAAGGATTCTTGTTAACTTTGAGAATATTCGTATGTGAATGTACTTAACTTTAAAAATACTAAGTTTAATGTCAAATGTTTTCAAATTAGATAATTAGATATCAGCATAGTTAAGTACTAAAAGATAAATATTTTAACTTATGGTTTAGTATTAGTATTCGAACTCTGGAGTGCAAAGCCCTTAAAGGTGTTTGACCGCATTTGTCTATCACTTTGCAATGCAATGTCTGGGAGTGTTTTATTAAGTTCGAGAATTATTTTCACGAAAGACATTTTTTTCATTCATAAACGGATTACAAAATATACAAATATGTCTTCACTAATCATATTATGTTCTTTAAATAAATTTGATGAGTTCTGAAAATATTACTTCCCAGGATTCCAACCTTAGAACTTTGTTTCGTCGTATGCCATTGCATTGTACCTCGGTGCATGTATATATTACCTAGTTGATTATATTTTATTCCACAATTATTATCAAAATTATTATTATGATAAGATTTGCTATCTATCAGCTACGTAATCGCCAATAAACTTGAATACATTTTGAGTTTAAATTGAAAATGGACAAATTATAAATTTTTCAATGATAATACAACACACTCTTCTGCATGCTTAACTTAAGCACTATAAAAGTACCTAATTAGCATGAGATGATTTATTTCTTAAGTAAAAGAAAAAAAAATAGTACTTGAATTTTGAAATTTGTTGTTTTGAAAGTAGGTAACAAAAATCGCATGTTACAAAATGGGAAACACAACACCGGCCAACTGTCAGATATTAATGCAATTCTCAGAATAATACTTTGCAGTTATTAGTTATAGGAATCAATACATGTTTGCACACATAGCACGTACTAATAATAATATACTTAATGCATAGTATTTTCACAAAAATAATAATATAGTTTTTGGTAGTTTGAACGTCTGTATCATAATTGTATTTTGATTTTAATGTACCTTTGTTTTATTTCTAAATGCACTGTAATGGTAAAGAAAAACGTTTCTTATTGTGATCACAGCCTTATCAGATTCTACAAACATCTGAATCCTAAATCATGCTATGTAAGTAGTAGTAATAAGTTTTATGTTTTTTTATATTAATGTACTATTTAATGATACTTACTCAAAAAAGTTGAAATTACATAAACTTTTTGTTGTAAAGTGTCGAAATAGCTGTTGTGTAGTTGTTTACTATAATATTTAATTTGTCATCATTCCTATTACTTAAGTTAGGTCATTAGCTTGCTGATTAAGACTAAATGGAATCCCTATTGCCTACGTGATTACTAGAGAAATTAAAATTTGATTGACGATTTTTGGCATGTTTTTGATTTTATTACTTCATAAAACTTTTTCTTTGAATAGTTTAGTCGATTATAATCCCATGCCAGGATTATAATTAACTTTTACATAATGACAATGGTTATTTATAAAAGGCCTCGGAGATAATGAATAAACACTTGGATGCGGATAATATTTTGAGCAGAGTAGCGCGGCGCCGCGAATGTGCGCCTGACCGCCTCGCAGGTTGCGCTGCAAGGTGCTTCGGCCGCGGCGGTGAGGACGCGAGGGCGCCGTGCGTCTTGCCGAAATTATTCGGGGCTCGCTGCACAATCGATTTTTCCCGCCCGATGCGGAAAATTGTTCAGGGCAGGGTGGGTGTGGGGGAGGGGGGACGGCAGGGGGGCAGGCGGAGTGCAGCGGGGCGGTGCAACGCGCGCCGCCGCCGTCCACGGCCAGACAGTAGGACGGCGACGCCACTGCGAGTCGGTGACCACGGCGCGAAGAGCGCGCTCGCTCCCCGTGACATGTAGCGCGGCCAAGCGCCGCAGCCTCGCGACCACACGCCGGTGGCGGCGCCGGTGCGCCCGCCGTCGGTCCGAGACCCTTAAGTGACGTTACCGGTGCACCTGAAGCGAGCTCGTCCCGTCAAATCGACACCGTCGGATGGAACCCGGAGTGCGGCGATTCGCAAGGTTAGACTAATATTTGAATGTGAGTGTTGTGCGCCGCCCGAGCCCTAAGCCGCCCGCCGCAACCCTTCAGCCGTACGCGCAGCCCGCACGCTTAATTCTAGGTACGTCTGAAAAACGAGGGAAAGCACCAATGACTCATACGGAAAACCGTAGCGTGCGTTGCATTCTGTTTTATTGATACACCATACTGCACGACAAAAGGTATGTGGCAATATGCATTAACTTGTAACAATAATCTACAGATATATAATTATAAAAAACAAAGTCTGCTTATTACACCATTTATTATTTTATAACCTAAGAACGGCTGGACCGATTTGAATGATTCGTCTAATCTGAGAATAACAGAATAACTATTAAAAATATAGAAACATTCACAAAAAAGTGTTTATGAAGAAAATTCGTTTCATAAACTTTAGACTTTCGTGATTTGAACTCATTATTATTAAATATAGCGGGTAAATAAATAAATAATGTTTCTTTGCGCGATAAGTCCCAATAAGTTAAATATTTAATAATAATAAAAATTCGTTTCCTCATACATTTTCTATGGAATGACGTTTAAGATGACTTGTTATTATTATTCGGAACTCTGAAGCGATACGAATTCGCGGATTCCACTAGTTATAATTAATACAAAGTTAAAAGTCATAAGCTTAAAGCCTGACGTTAGAATAAAGCCCGAAAGCTAGAAACGTCCTTTCTAAAATTATTACCTCAATATGTACATTGCAACAATGTTAAGTGCGTTTTTAGTACACACGGGTGTCTCACAGTTCTTTATTGACTAAAACAAAAATTGATTGAATTCGACTGTAAAAATATCTACTTTATCTAGTTCTGAAGCAATTTTCAATTTTTTAATTAAAAAAGAACAAATTTGGAACGTTGGTGTATATTATTGTTAACGAGAAGCGAGTATAAGTGTCATGATGTTCAAGAAAAACATATTGCCACTTACTAAAAAATAATTACATTTAAAGATATTTTGCCTGGTGAAACATATTTTGTATCTCTGCCACCCACCTTTTATATGTTATTCACTGGCAGCCATTTGTTTTTGTTTACATTATAGTAAATAGATATATACATTTATATTTTTTTCATTTTAGCTTGTTTTTCTTTATATTAATTACCTTTATGAGTATACCGAATAAAACAAATTAAATATCTACTTATTTTTAAAATTATTTAATCTTTTATTTCTGTCTACTAGTATATAGGCCTAATCAAGTTCAGATTTATTATTTTAATTAATTAATTCAGATTGGCATATATTTCGGCCAACGCGTTAGTCTAGTGATACAACGCGGTAATGTAGCCAGTATTTTGGGTACGCACCCCAACGGCTTTGATAAGCCTTTTGTATTTTTGTAAATATATTTAAGTACGTTATTGTAAATATTTAATAAAAAGTTCAGATTTTAATTTAAACAAAAGGTGCTTGTAAAAATTTTTAATACTAAAGTTATATTTCTTGATTTAACCTAATTTTATAATTATAAGGAATGTATAGGATGAATAATGTTATAAAGAAAGAATTTTGGGCTAAATCGTAAGGATAAATATGATATAAAAATGATAGGAACGCTGCTCTAATAATCTCCTGCTCTTGTAGGCATATCTCCTGGTTTATACAGCATACATGGTACGAATATGCTTGAATTATATACATAGTACCTACCTTAATAGGAAAAATATCAGCTGTTTTTAAGCATTGAAAATTCTTGAATACTTTGACTTTATCGCTATCTTAAGATGTAGGTGCGATAAGCGTATTATGTTTTGCATAGCTGACCTACCTCACGTTGCAGTCAAATTATAATAAAACCGAATAAATTATTTGACTTAAATATCAATGCCTAGATTTCTAAATAATTATTATAAAAGTACCAATTGTTATTTTTCTACATTATTCATAAATATCGGCTTTGCGATTTAAATGTGAAAGGTTAACTCATAATATCATTTATAATATTTGCTAGGGTGATGTAAGGAAGGAAAAGAAAAGAAAATCAAAAATTACTGATTTTACCATTTCACCGATGACTTGGAAAAGACTAGACTCTCTAATAGACTAAAATAATGTCTATGTCCGAAGTTGCCAGTAAAAACTATTAATGAACTTTATATGTTGTTATTCATAATTGACCTTACTTTACCTTTATTAGCATTATTTATCTGATTGTTAAGGAAATGTAGTACCTATATCAAAAAAACAAAACAGTGATAAAAATTTGCGTGTGAATATCTTTAAAATAACCTTGCACTCAAGGTTATCTAAAGTAAAACCTATCAGATAACAGTGAAATATTAAAATATAATATGCAGCAAGATTTCTTTATTACACTTTTTTGCATTTATATCAATTAGGCATTTAAATGATAAGTTATAAACTCTTCGTCTGTCTTACTACTCATTACACTTAAAAGTTAAGATAGCGGTTGCCCATGACTTCATCTATAAAACAAAAAGTTAGTTTATATTCTACTAACTTTTAATCGCCACTTCGAATGCATTTATACAATATAGACTATCATTCAAAAACAGTCTTCCCGTTAGTGAAATCATTTTTAAAATCGGGGCATTAACTTTTGAGATTTTTAGACCACATCTCTACATTATCAATAGGTTAGAGATTAAGCAGGAAGAAATATTTATATAAAATATGTTATTCAGTATTGACATAACCACAGGTTAGGGAGTCAATTTATTGCAATTATGAAGCTATTCGATTCAATTAGGTCGATTCAATTGTTCACGAAAAAGGCCTAAAAGTTGTATTCAGTTTAAGTTTTTGGAAAAAGTATGAGTTAAGGTAAAATCTGTGTATATATTATACACAAACTGATGTGTCTGTCTGATTCATTCATCGTATCACTCCTAATTTAGTTTCCATACGGTTCTCATTTTAATTTCGCGCCAATATCTTACTAGCTTGAACTTGAGGCACTTTCCGTTTTACTCTTTACTAATTTTGCATCATACCTATATATCTTGTACGTTAACCATGAGCAGCCATAGAAGTCAATTCCATACTGGCTAAGTACCTAATTTTGCGCGTAACCACTAGAGGCGCTGTAACATTTTCTATACATATAGAAAACACAGATGCTATCGAAAAATTATCAAACTTATGGGAGAGCAACTGAAGGTAAGTAAAACCAGTGGATAATGATGTGTTTATAATAAAATTTGGTCGTTTGTTTGATAATATGATCCGTTTATTCCCTGTTAACGCCATTATGTATATTGTATATATTTGTTTTGATTTAAACATTTCCGGTCTAAACTGTACTAAATTAAGACAAATTCATGAAAAAAATCGGTGGAATATATTAACATTCTTTTGAGTAGGTAAGTACCTAACTTAAAAAAAAACACAATATCTTGCTATGCTTGCTTATTAAATCAAATCCTTTATAAATGTTGTCGTTATAAAATGAATCTATAAACAATATAAAAAATCTTCGACATGTAATTTCAAAGTCGAAGCCTCTTTATTTGACGTAATGTCACTCACATGATCACATGTACACGTCAATCTTAAATTAGTTTACAGGATTTTCAAGAATACGCTCAGATCTGAGAAGAACATCAATGTCATGATCATGTTCTATGCTTTTATTTTATTTACTTAGCATGTGATCTTGTTGAAAAACTAATACAATTCAAGGAATGATTAGTTTTATGAAGCGAGGTCGGCATACATATTTTATTTTTATTTCTAGTTGTGAATGTGTATAATTTTTTTTAAAAGTTGTAATTGCAATCTATATCAATACGCCACAAACAGACATACAAAAACTAATAATACTTCTTTTTGTGTTACGATATAAACAGGATTTTTAACAATGACGGGTAAAAAAGATATAAATGTTTGCTCCTTCTTTATATTAAAATTCTAGCAAACATTTGAACAACATAAATTTCACTGTAATAAGTTGTAATTGTAGCAATATATTTTTATTAATTAGTTCATACAAGAATTTGCGTAGGTACGCCGGACGAATAGACGCGAAATTCATCTGCGTTCATTTTTCGGGCATAGCAACTATCTGCACTCGAAAAAGTCGACAGCGGTCGTGGCGCCTACGCACACATAGGCAGCATATTAACACACTTGCACTTAGCTCACAATAGGCACCTAGGTCATAATATATCGCAGTCTATACACGCACACATGCGCCGAAAAGTCGCCAGAGCATAATATGCCCGGACGCAGACTTTACCCTTGAACATATGCATAATAGTTGAGACTTAATTAGCGCATTGATAAAAATATGATAAAGCAATTTACTACTATCTATTTCGGTGATAAAGTGCATGTTCGAAGGTAAGCATGAAATATAAATTATCGTTTATATATTATACTGTATACGACTAAGAATATGAATTGAAGTTGCCACCTTTTTATTTTAATTATTATTTTATTTTACATATACATGTGCTTATTTTAATATAATTTATAACTTTTAATCTTAGAACATTTTATATTAGTTTTACAAGTACCTATGTTGAGGTATATTAAAAAATGTGACCGTAAAAAATTAAAAATCCTTTACTTCGAACGTTTTCAGGTAGTGAAAATCATACGTGCTACGCAGATCCAATTAAAAATATATGCGTGAATGATCACTGTTCATACATTTTTCACTGCCGTAAATCCACTGGATAAATATTTGAATGGGGAATTAAAAAAGAGATTTATTTGATTTTTACGATATACCATCGTATAGTGGCGATGCATGCTATGGACTAGTTTAATTTACGGTGACCTCTCTCATAACAAATGTCTCGATGTTAAATGTAACTTTTTTTTTACTTTTTCAGTGATGTTCTAAACGAAAAGTAACATGTACTTTAATAAATATTGCCACATCATAATCTATCAGAAATTCTTCATCAAAATATATACAAATAATTGTATGTTTTATAAAAAAATATTTAGGAAACCTTTACTGTAGCAGTGATATTTATATTTTTTTATAGATATATATATATCATCTATAAAATATACCGCGAAGTCTGAGGTATCGGGTTCGATCCCCGGTCCCGAATGCGACTTATAATTTAATTTGTATTGGTATTCGGTCTCTCGTAGGTCTCCCACTTGCCGAACGGGTGTCATTAGTGGCACGTAGTGTGATTGAATTTCTACAGGCTTCGCTGATGAATTTCAACCACACTACAGGCGGGTTGCCTGTAGCGGGTAACCTGTGGGCTTTGTTCCAGTGGCCTAAATTACCTCTAAAATACAGATGCGGAAGGACGAGGGAAACCACCTCGATTATATTCCTAAGAAAACCAACCCATCAATAAGACATACGAGTACATGGTGATGGAGGTGGTCACGACCCTCATGAGTGAGGAAAGCGACGCGAGAGAGAGATAATATATATAAGCCCAATTCCGTCGATGTTTCTCTAATAGAATACCAATATACCTCTAGAATAATCATTAAAATAGATATGATTTTCTTATTGTTAATAATAACAAAAAAAAAAACAGTTTTTAACTTATAGAGTAACCTTAGTAGAGATGAATGCAAAAGATGCTCGTTGATGTCTTATCAAGGTTTGTCCTAGCTCTCTACGCAAATGAAGTAAACAAGTTAGTAAGATTATTTACAAAGTTACTTATATATAGCAAAATATATGACTTAATTATTACAATGATTTTTTAAACGAACGAACACGAACTGAGTAGATCCGGATTAATAATAATTTTAAATTATTATGCAGTTATCAAGTAAATGTATAATCTCTTCAGATACAATAGGTAAAATCATGATTGACAATCAATAAAATATAAAATAGTTATAAAGTCTAAAAGCGAAGATGCTGTAATTGCTAATTATAGCGGATGTAATTAAGAAAAAATCCTACACGTCTCCAGGTACTTTACCTTTAGTGCGAGTTCAATATGAACTGGCTGTGTCATTTAAAAACTATTAAAACTGCGTCTTGCCTCAACGATGCGACGTGTTCCGCCTATCTAGATAAATACATCTTTTGTGTGTCACGAATCACGACTGACATATTATACAACATAGTATAATTTAATACTTTATGCATCGGCCCGAAAATTTTAGATAAATTAAACCATAAAAATTACTCGGAAAACAAGAAGTTTTTTTTGCGTCTGGTTTCGTCTGACCTTGCGGAATATTTTGCTAACAAAAACTGGCCTAGTGCTAGTAAAGGAAACTTAGGCATTTTTATAATACATTGTTTCTGTATTTTTAAATGTTACTTTATAATAAGAAGCAATGTACTATCTGCTATTTTAATAAGTACTTATTATAAAGCAAATGCTGACTTATTATTTGATGCAAAAATGAAATTCGAATGAAGTTGCATAAAACTGGAATGAAAACTTATGACTTTCGGTATTCATATTTCTTTTGTCAGTCTGTTACTTCGTCTATCTCTTCGTCCATTTTGATGTGGTATTTCTAATTACTAATGCTGATGTTATAAGTTTTGTACAACGTCGTAGGATAACGTAACTTCAAAGAGAAAATACTAAGTTGTGACGTCAAGTATACAATAGATTGGTTAAGTAGATAAAGATGGTGACGAACGAAGTACTCTAATAGTTTGAGAGTAGAAGAAACGGGACGACGACCTCATCTTTGCAATTGAACTTTTTGTTAGTTAGTATTTTGGAAATACCCACCAGGCTTGTTATTTTTGTGCTTACGTCTAAAACTTACTATACTGTTATAGACAGTTCGATTAAAGTTGTTTGCAATTTTTAATTTAGTTTACATCGAAACTCATGGAATAGACGCGAAAATTGAACTCGGAGGTAGTTTAGTTTGTCTGGGGAAAATATTGCAAAGCGAAAAAATAAATTAACATTCGCTACTTGCATAAATTATGATAAAGAAATGGAATTTATTGAGTTTATATTTATACTTATAAGAAATTACATTTATTTAGGTGGTTAACTCATACAAAGGATTACTTTTATATGAGTTATATTAATAATAAATAAATATTTATATTAATATATAACAGTAAAATAACGCAAAAATACAATAGTAGTGACGTCAATTTATTGACGCGATCCGGATAATGTAAGATAATCAATTTTATAAGCCCATTTATTAAAGTAACGTGCATAAATCGAGCATTGCAAGTTGTCACGCCGAGGTTTGATATGGTTTTCCAAACAATAATACTGAATTTATTGCGACTATCCCGATGTTGGCGTGTGATAGGTTTCCTGCAAAAATTCAGCGTAGGCGCCGCGCTGGATCGCTGCACCCCCGCGCAAGTGCAACTTGCAACTAAACAAACTTATTCAATAGGTATAATAATTTAATGTATTGTATTGATAATAATTACACCAAAAATATAGCTTCTACTATTGATTGATAAATGTTTTGCTATGTCATGGCTTATTGGATAACCAAAAAATATTCTACTTTGTAACGGCCACAAAGATGCAAAATGTATCTAGAGTTCTTTGTATGTAGATAAAAGTATTTTAATTATGTTTGCTACTAAGTTTGTCTATCAATTATCAGGTCGTTATGTCATTAAATAATTGTATTAAAATACCAAAAGATCCATATTCATGTTACACTGAATTTGGTTCCGAAAATCCTAAAATTTAACCTCTCATAACAGTTGGGTACTGGCAGTGTCGTTTGTATAATATTGGAAGTTATTTAAAAAAGTTAGAACACATTCGGTTATTCAAATTTCGAACTTTCAAATCTATAAAATAGTCGAATTTATAATCACTACATAGTATAAAACAAAGTCGCTTTTTCTTCCCCTTTATCCCTTTGTATGCTTAAATCTTTAACACTACGCAACGGATTTTGATGCGGTTTTTTTTTATAGATAGAGTGATTGAAGATGAAGGTATATATGTTTTATACCCGTGCGAAGCCGGGGCGGATCGCTAGTATTATATAAATTGATGCTTCAAAAAAAGCGTTAGTCATTACTTATCAAGGCTAATTGATATACCATGAAATAGTAATTTTGTAAATGCATAAATTAATGTTAAAATTACGCAGACTGATAAAATATACATGGAAATTTTAATTACCTAGTGTCTACGAAATTTCGATTAAGTACTCGTATATTTAAATTTACAGTTTACATAAATAAAAAAATACCTGAAACAAATAATTTAGTTTCACTTAAATCTTTTGACACTTCCAATATTTTTATAATAACCTGGAATTACTGGATATGGACAGATACTGGACTAGGCAATTTGAATAATTGATTGAACCTCCTTGGAGACACTTATTTTTGACTAAAACTTTGCCCGTAATAAAAAAATGATATTATTTTATTCATGTAATGTCATAGAGCGGAGGTCCCCAAAGTTTTTTTTGTTCATAGACCACTTTCAAAGTTCTACTGTTTTCGGTAGACTGCCGCTACATTTTCTACTAAATTTCCCAAACTTTTAAAAAATGTTGTCGAGTACGATGTACTGAATATCGAATACGCTTGTTTTTAACAGTAGCGGTCGCTGACTGTCCTTAAGAAGGACACTATGTACTCAAAAAATAAAGGTTAATTAAAATTAATAGGCCAACTAATCTATTGCCGGCCCGATTGAAACACCTTTTTTCAATCCTGTGGAATGTGGGGCAAATAAATTTTGGGTTAGGATTTAATGATTACTCGTATATATAAAATGTATGTAAAAAAATCTGAAAGTTAATTATAAAGCTCTATAAGTCAAGGTCTCAGCATGATTTACAAGATGAAATTTTTCACCCGAATTAGTCAAATTGAAAGAATCTTTTTGCTCCCTTAATTTTTTTTGTGTATTATCTACCGTTAATAAGTAAATCCAAGCCAACAGTTTTGTTCCTTACTATCGAAATCAGAAAAATTTCGTGGACTCCCACATACAACTTGTGAACCCCCATTTTTTTCTATGTCAACCTCGACCACTCTGGGACCATGAATCATAGACTATAGAGGAATGTTTTAATGATTTTTTAAATTTCTGGATAAAATTCGTCATTATGAAATCATTTTGACTCAAATTTTACCATAATATAAAAAATTCTTATATTTTTAGATTGGTCTTAAGCTAATTATAACATATCAGATTTATTGATTTGTATAAATCAATAAAAATTAAGTGGCTGTATGTTTGTCAAAACAACAGCCTTTTACTAAATGCATAAAAATTATACTAATCAAGAAGCAAAGCAAGCTGTAGATTTAAATGTTTTTCAATAATCTTTTTCATGTTCCAACCAAAAACGCATAGACAAATACTTGTTAAAAGAAGTTTTTAGGCGCAACCGGAAGTCCATCTAACTCGCTACGTAGATAACCAATCGGTAGTCAACTGTTCAAAGATATACATTGCGAATATGACGCGGTGTGTGTTATTTCGCACGACCTTGATCCCCACGCAGTGTGCACGGTATTACGCGTGTAATGTTAGGCGATGTTCATACGTTTTGCATTCGCGGACTGAAATTGGATTCAAAGTCGCTACGGCCTACGGATTCTGTAGCACTTTCTTTTACGTGGTAAGTTCAGCATTGTGCGATGATTATTTAGATTATTTTTTATGGGCTTAATGATGACGCTTGATTTAGATGCACGGAGAATGAGAGACATAAGATTGATAGTTTGGTGGTAACAAAATTGGTGTGGAAATGAGTATTTGAGAAAGTAATGAGTTTAACTTAAAGAGAAATATTGGACTTGAAATAAGAGTATAATATAACGTATCATAAGCAAACTAACCTATAAAAGAAGCATAATAAATATTTTTAAATAACAACTGAAGTCCTGTTATCGCCAGTATACCATGGGACATAATATATTATATTTCACTGATCACATTCTTTGTAGCTAAATAGGTGATAGTCTTCTGTCTTCCAAACAAAAACTTTGGGGAATTGAATATTAGGTGCGTAAGGTTCTTAAATAATGGACAATTAAGTATAAAGTCCATAACTATTGTGGTTCACGATAACCTTGGATGACAGCCATGTGTGGAAACTCCCTAACATGATTAGCTCAGAGCGATATGCAAACTGCAATCACTGAAGATTGAGGCATTGCTACAATGACCTTGCGGAAGTGGAATTCGCGTTCGGATAGTTACTATTCGATGTTATTTTAATACATAACCGATACATATTCATACTTGTATTTTTAGACGGTGATAAATGTTTGAATTTAGAATTTCGAACTGTGATAGGTATTATATACCATAACTTTCAGACTTTACAGACTAGTGTCTCTTCTAACTTCTTAAACCTAAGAGTAACGTATATTATTAATACATAAGATACATAATAATATATGCTTGTGTTTTTATGTATGCTTTGTATATTTATTATTTATTTATTGATGTATAAAATCCGCATAAAACATAAACATATCTTTCAATCCAGCTTCCTATATTGTATGTATATGTAGAAGGATAAAGTAAGTGTAAGTAATTTGATTTTTCAAGTTCCCAAATTTCATACGATTTCTAAACCTCTATTTTACTTTGTGGATTGGTAAACTTTTGTAATATTTAAAGTAACGAAATTATATATTCTTATGCTCAGTAAGTTTCATTGGTGTTCAAGACCAGTTAAATGTGTTAAATAACCATAAAATTTCAATGTTAAGATATTTTTAACTACGGAGATTAGGCAATCAATATTGCATTAGATATAAAGTTTTGGCATTTGTAGGAGTAGGTACGTCTCGTTTTAAATTTCCTGCAAGGTTCAACTTTATTATGTCCACACCCTTATAACATAATGCACGCTAGCTTCACTATTGTGTGACGAAGGTCAAACAGACACATCTAGTTTAGTAACCATGTTCTTTAGTAATCTCCATCGTATAAGCTATATTGTCTTTATTTCTTATATCTCTTTCGGTAAACAAATACGTAAATTGCTTAATTGCGTATTTCTATTCATGATTCTAATAAAAAATATAAAGCCATTGTTCTCTCTTAAGGCTCGAACTATCTCTATATAAAAATAAGTTCGGGTTACGAAACTTAGTTTCAATTTCAAAAATATTGGACTATACTAACAGCATATAAGTCCAAAAAAATCATAACATACGGATTTGCTTGAGTGATAATAGTGTATTTGTACTATGTGGATAATTTCAAAAATATGAATTCAAAAACCATACAATTTTAAAAATGAGTACCATAATAAATGTTTTATGACAGAAAATTTAAAAAAAATTGTGATAAAGCGTCTATTACAACTAATTTTTTAAAAAATATTATTATTTTCATTTTCCCTGTCACAAATAACTGTAATTACAGTATTTTAAGTAGGCATAACATGAAATAAATTTAAAATAAAGTTACTTATTTTAAAACGATTTAATACTACGATTAATACGTATTTAACATTACGATTTGTTAAGTAATTAAGTAAGTAAGTAAGTAAAGTCCCGTGTGGGGGTATGGGGTATGGGGCAGATGCATTTCACATCTGTTTCACTGATCGAATTTTTCTTTTTAGGGGCAAGTAGGTGATCAGCCTTCTATGTCCTGCCAGACCGAGTTTTTTTTATATCTCCGCCGGGAATCGAACCCAGGATCTCTCGGTTGCAACGCTTACGCGCTTACCACTAGACCAAACAACTATTACGATTTGTTACTTAAATATATTGTTTCTAACACATCTCAAGGCATGTAAACTAAATAAACTATATACTGTAGATCAGTCTATTTAGACTTCAGATATCCTTGATCGCAAGGCCTAAGTTTTACGCAACATGATAAAATTACAAATCTATATGATTCTGTAGCTTTGACAATAGCTAAGTAATTATAAAGTTAATAATGATAACCCGTTTATTTATTTTTTACTTTATAGATACTTTTTAAAGTATTATACGTAAAGTAACGTAACCTCAATGGGGCAATTACCATTTCTGCCTCTGTTTCAATGATAACTCGATAACACAACTACCTAACTGTGACTTTGTGTCAGTTTTTTGTAAAAACTAGCTACATGTATTAAATATGGCATGCGTCTAACTGATTTTCTTATTTTACAGAAGCTTTAACGTTTTTTAAGGAATAAAATTTATTTAAAAAAAACTATGGACTTCAAAGTACCAAGAAATAAAAATAATAATTCTACAAAGAAAATAGATCTGTGTCTTAGAGTTAAACATTTTATGAGTTTCATAAGAGCAAAAATATAGAAAATTACTAAACATATAATTATTTCTCTTTTGAGCTGAAGGAGGTAGTCAAAATCAAGAGCCAAAAGGCATAGACATATAAAAAAGGTCGTGCCTATACATTTAATATTAAAAATAGAATGTTCCGCGTTCGCGGCCTTTCTGAAAGAAGCATGATAGATGAGAAGTGGGGGGAAGCAGACGCCCGATGACATCACACCGGGTTGCAGTGCGGTGCGACAGCCAACTCTTGCGCAATCGCGTGCCCTTGATCTTGACTGCGTCGCGGCCGCACGCGTATTCGCAGTTCGCACACATTTAAATAGTACACTCGTCGCGACTATATTTATCTCATATGGAGACACGAACATGGCATAAAATATTGACTTATTTTGAGTTCCACTCGAATGCATTCAAGTATAGTAAGAAAACGGTTTGATAAACTGATAAGAATATATTGTTTAGAGGTGGAACATTTCGAAAATAATATTTTTGCCTTGCTAAACAATTTTTTGTCCTTTAGACACGGTTGGTTGTTTTCTGAAAGTCATTAAGGTTGAAGCTGTTAAATCATACCTTTATTTTTATTTAAATTCTGTAAATAAATACTAGACAATAAGATGGCCCTTAATTTGTTAAATAATGTACCCAAATAGTTTGCTGGCGTGTAATTATACCAAAGCAAACGCTTTCTGAAACCACTAGAAACGTTCTCGGTGCAGTATATACTTACCTGACTAATGCCAATGCATTATTATTATCAATCCAAGTGGTTACTCAGGCAGGAAATAGGCCCGAGCTGATAACATTTGAATTCAGTGTTTATAAGGCGTTACGATTTTAAATGCTACGTAAACCGAACTAGTATAAGTAAAGACGGGCTTGTTTCCGCAACTCGACGTCTATGATGCGAATATTTTGCGTATAAAAATATAAACCAAACTAAGCAGATTGCCATGTTAAAGTTAAGAAAGCAATAAAATTTATCATTTATTAATCTCATAGTATTCTTATAAGGAGCAACTTGTGCTATTTTTAACCGACCTTCAAAAAAAGGAGGTTATCAATTCAACGTATTTTTTTCCTCGACCCACTCCTACGTCGCCGTCCGTGAATCAATTTCGATGAATATATCCATATAGCATCGAAGTAGTTCTATTTTATATAGAGGCCCAAATCGTATGCAAACTTTAACCGACTTGTGCTCTGACGCAAAAAGAGGGGTGTTATAATTTTGACGTGTCGCTCTCTGTATGTGAATAAACCATTTATGATGACACGGAGAAAGAATAATACTAATTTAGTTGTTTATAAGTATAATTATTTGTATGGGAAAAAAACTTTAAACTACATATTTCCAAATATAATAAACATGTTGCCGAAAACGATAATACATGAAGAATTAAGAATTAAAAATATAAACGAAAGAACAGTAGACAATAACAATAAAATACTCATAACGCAAATACTTTGCGTATTGTGAATACATCCTGTATCCACTTTATATAACTGCTTGCGTCGCATCGATAACAGGTTCCTATTATTGGAAGGTGGGTATTCATTTTGTTTACTAAGATTTTTACAGGCACGTACTGCGTGGCGTGGGTAGGTGTGCGCAGAAGTGTAACGTTTTGTAATTAATTTGTTCCGAATTCGTATATGAATGTATGTGTGTGTTTTTCTTTTATTTTCTGTTTTTTTTGTATATTTAGTAATAATAATAATTGAGACAACTTACTTACATTGCTCTGAAGTACTTGTGTTATGGTAATCAGAAACGACGGAGGTACCACAATAAATACATAAGTTTATAAACAACCAAGACTCGGAAACAAACATTCGTGCTCATGACACAAATAAATGTATCTAACGGGATTCGAACCCAGGACCACTTTGGCGCAGAAGGCAAGAGCACTACCAATTGCGCCAACCGGCTGACAATGAGACAATATATTTAGATATATTGTAACGACGAATCTTTTGGACGGAAAAACGGAATAGTATTTATGCTCCACTTTACCTAAAAGATTTTTAATACATAATATGTTTTATTTGAAGTTTTTAATAAATCAATAATATTAAGAAGAACCAAATTTGGCATAAACAACCTTTTATTTTTAGTGCGTGCGTTACCAAAACGGATTATACGGAATCTAAATACCTACTATTGATTTGAGAGGTCAAGCAACATAATTATAGCAAAATAGATTTATCTAAGAAAATAATAGAAGTTTAATGCGCTGTGTAATTTTAAAGGCTAGTTGACCCATTTTTTAATTAGAGCCTTAATTGTTCTTAATTGTTACATTAGTCCATAAAATAAATATGTTATTTTTTGAAACCTAAAAACATAATTTTAATTTTTACGTAAACGAATGAAAACGCTGTCAGCCATGTTGGTCTATAGATCATTCTGTACTATTACGTCACTTGCATTTTAAACAGGTACGTGTAATAAACAACCTCTTGGATTTCAGTCTAAAAATCATGATTTCAAATAAATTACATACCTACGGTAATAACCGTTTTTAAATAGTACGCGAATGCAAAAATACGTCAATAGAGAAAGAAAAGCTGTGGAAACTTTTTAGTTATTATTTTTACTTGTTTCAATTTGTCCTTTATTATAATATTTTGAAATAAGTAGGTACTATAAAATATATTATAAATTAACTGTACATAAATAGAGATTTTACGTGCCTCAGCGCTCCGGAGCAGAAATCTGGATACAATGCAAAGAATTTGCCAACCGCCTATATGTTTATTATCGGCAGATTTGTACTATCTGCTTTCACAAATTCGACGACTACGATCGATTTTATTACAAATATGGAGAATTTAACAACTATGAACTTAAAATATTAGGGATTTTAAAAATACTTCAACAGTTTTATGAAAGATGAGCTTAAATGGCGGAAGGCGTTTGCGGCTTGTGAAAATAAATTCAGTCGTAATACGTCCGTGTACGGACCTTTATGCAAAATAATGATTGAAATAATCGTTATTTAAATAAGTTATTATATATTATTAATTACACGGGCATAAGAGGTTGTCAGGAGGCACGGTGGCAGCAGATCTAACTCACCAGACGTAATCAAGTCAAATTCTCAACGTGTCCTGCATTTTGGGACAATAAGAGTACCAAAATCAACTAAATTTATCAGACATGCACATTTTTAACAATAAAAATGAAGAAAGAAAAGAAAGCTTGATTTAATGATTGAGTATATTTTTAGCTACGCCCATAGTAGACTAAAGCTTAAATAATACAAGTCAACACGAATTTAGTGTCTGAGTTCTGTGTACTCGATTTTGATTTCGTATATCTAAATAAAAGAAATAATATTTTTATCTCATAAAGTTTGCTTTTAAGAGTGATAACCTCTAAGCATTTGTCAAAAATCATATATTATCATCGTATAAAGTACAAAAGCAAACTTTTTTAATATAAATTGAGTTTTTGGTTATTTTTCAATGTAAAAATTCAGACAATATTAATTAAAAAACAGACACAAAAAAAAAAAAATTTTTTTGTTAACTTGTGTAATGCAAGAATCGAATCGAATTGTGAAAATTGATTCTAACACTGATTTTCAGTGCACTATTTTACAGATTACCTACTTAAATTTTTAGTGTATATTCTCATTTTAAAATCGGGAATTCATCATATTAAATATTTTTATTTAGCTAGGTATAATAACTTGTTTCAGAGTTATAAAATATTGTTGTTATCGACATACTGAGATTAGTTTAGTCACGACGTAACTAATTATTAGGTTTTACACGCGGCTTTGCGTGTATCATTTTAAATGACAAAGAAAGGTGTTATAAATACAAAAAAGTGGGGGACAGAAGTAGAGTAATACATAATAAGTAATATGAGTATTTTTACAAGAAAAATTCTCGCTTTTAAATTAAGAAATGTTTTTATTCCAGCGGCGGGAGCTAGCTCAGACATGGGAAGTGAGCACTATTGCCTGAGGTGGAACAATCATCAGAGCAACCTGCTGGGAGTATTCAGCCAGTTGTTGCAAGACGAGAGCTTGGTGGACGTCACACTCGCGTGCTCAGAGGGGGCCTCCATACGGGCTCATAAGGTTAGTCAAAACTTCTTTCAAATCTTTTGAGCGCATTACCAAATCACTTTTATTTGACCCGGAATTGCTGGCTTGGACGTGGTCATTCTTTATTTATAGTTATGAGTAACAAATCAGCATTGTTTTAGCAGCAATCTTTCATAGATTAATACGTGAAATATTAATTTTAAAATATCACACAATTGGCAGTTACTATGACATCAAGCAAGTACCTAATGCACTATATGTCCTTCATGCGTTGCAGCACGCTGACGTAATTCGCAGATCTTCAAATAAGTAGGTATATGTATAATAGACATTTTCTTGCGTTTTACGTAAGAAGGACTAACATAATGAACAACTAGCTTTTGACCGCGCATTCGTCTGTGAATGATTTGGTGAAGATGTGATAATGTAAATAAAACTTCTGTATTC
This sequence comes from Aporia crataegi, assembly GCA_912999735.1. Lineage (NCBI taxonomy): Eukaryota > Metazoa > Arthropoda > Insecta > Lepidoptera > Pieridae > Aporia > Aporia crataegi. Next base: position 5,596,800 of record OU538742.1, read on the forward strand.
CAGGTGGTATTGTCCGCGTGTTCATCGTATTTCCGTTCGCTGTTTGTGGACCATCCTTCGCGCCATCCTATAGTGATCCTTAAGGACGTGGGTTTGGAGGAACTCCGAACACTCGTCGACTTCATGTATAAGGGCGAGGTCAACGTCCAGTACTGCCAACTTCCCGCTCTCCTTAAAACTGCTGAGAGCCTTCAGGTACATACCTACCATATACTTTTAAATTAGAAAGGTTAGATTTAATAAAAGTTAGTATAATATTATTGGAGCTATAAAATCAGATGCCTAGAAATGTCTGCAATAAGACATGCACGTCAAGCTATGTATACTTTTTCGTCTTCCATTCATAAATTACACCACCTTAAGGCCACTGTCGAGATATTTTTTATAACTACTTCCTAAGATTAACGCGTTCAAACAAACAAACACTCTTAAACTTTATAATTTAAGTATAGGCTATTTTTGCTTGTCCGACGTGGTGATTGATGAAAAAGGAGGAAATTTATCTATTATGCTATGTAATATTTAATTATCTAATGTAATAATTACAATAGAGTTTCATTATCTCGTTTCAGGTAAAAGGATTAGCTGAAATGACTACATTAAGTGCCGCTGGTGTTGACACTAGGAATGTTTCTGAGCCGATGGAGGAGTGTGCAGCACCAACCCCAAGCGAATGTACGGAGTCGCAGGATAGATTACATGAAAGAGAATTTCGCGATAAGGATGAGCGGCACGATATTAAAGAAACCAGAGAGAGAGAAAAAGATATAAGAGAAAGTAGAGATACACGTGAACCTAGAGATGTACGAGAGCCAAGGGGAGAGAAGGAACGCGAGTCTCGTGAATTAATCAGAGATAGAGAACCCAGAGAATCAAGAGACACCCGCGACCATAGAGAATTAAGAGATGGCCGGGAAACTCGCGACTTGAGAGATTTACGCGATGCCAGAGAGGTCCCTGAGGCTTCGCCACCTAGAATTTCTCCACTACTATCTGTTCGTAAATTTCGCACGGAATCTTCAATCGAAACATCGACTCCTACGCATCCCTCTATACCTAAAGATGAACCCCCTGATGAACCTATGAGATCATTGTCCCCTGAAGACGATTCGGTTTCGATACGATCAAATGGAGCAAGTGAATGTATTGGTAAGATTTATCTTATATCAATGATTAGGTTAGTACATGAAAAATAATCAATTCTTTTAACGAGTTCATCTGTCTATCTGTACATCTAAATCTACGTTAAAGACTACCTAAGAGTTTAATTATAAAAATTATTCATTTTCCAATATTGATTTAACATTGACTATATTTCATTGATATCACATGAATCAAATAATAATGTGGAATACATACTTTTTAATTTCACGTAATAAATGGAGTAGGTAGGTCTATCTATATCTAAGGTTTCGCACAAAAATTTATTAACTTACGTACCAATACAAAACTAATTTAATCCCGCTAGCTTCAAATTGCTCTAAAAAAATTAGACAACCTCTTTATGTTATTTTTAAAATATTACAATTATATATATATATAGTGTTAGTGTATTCATACTATTTTGTTGGTAAAAAATCCTCATTTGTGTAATTTTGTTGACTAGTATAGTCAATAACGCGATTACGTAATGGCGCAAATACTATTTTTTTTGTTGGTTTTTTATTGTTTGTCATAGATTTTGACGGACTAAAAACGTCAAAACTCGTAGAGCGAACGGTCAAAACCAGTTTTTATCTGACATCTTTGAAGTTCCTTGTCTCTTCTTCATAAAAAAATGGCTTCTCTTCCATAGCAGTTTCAGTTTTGAGGCTTGACAAAATATAGACAGCTGACAGCAAAGAAAACATCAAATAAAATAAAATATGACAACTTTAGTAACATTAAACGAAAAATCTAGGTATCTTTAAATTTCAATAGCTATTGAAATTTGAATTTTCAATTTAATATTATGTTGATAGTTATGAATGTTGCTATTCATTATATTTGAAAATAATTCAGAAAGTAAATAATTTGAAATTGAATACACCAGGAATATGGATTTTATAAATTTAAATCATTACTGTAATCTTTCTCCTAAATTGAAAGAGCTCAATATAAAAATAATTAAACTATACAAAATTAAGTTTTACATTGCATTAAAAAATTTAATCAAAGTGAGAAAGAAACAATTGTGCAACAAATTTGAGAAACACTTAGCTTTAACTTAAGTTTAAACTGAAACAAAAAAATCAAGGTAATCATTTTAAATACTTATTCATTTTAAGTTATAGTAACAGTCTTGTAAATTTTGTAACTATTTACTTGCCATTAAAGATGGAAAATAAATATTATTAATTGTTTCCCACAATTAATACTCACATTAAAATCAAAACTTTTCAGGTATCAATATGACGATAAACAGTCACAGCAGCCTGGCCTCAAGATATTCACCAGTTGAGCAACGGTTGAGTGTCCTAAATACATTGACACACCCAGGCTTGCCGCTACATTCTCATACATCTTTGCCAAGTCCAAGAAATGAACCTATTGCTGGACCTTCAGGGCTACCACCAGTTCAACAAGTACCATTGGTAAGTAATTTCTTTTTCCTTAGCTTTCATTGAGGTAGCTCTGGAGTCTATTCCTATGACAATGACCTAAATAACACCTGACCTAAAAATATATAATAATATATCTATGCATGCTTAGTGGACATATTTTTCTTAAAATCATATGACATTACATATTTTATAGTCCTGCATTTCTGCCTATCTACTGTAGGGGTTATCAATACACAGTAACAGCTTTGAAATATGTATCCTGAAATAAAGTCAAAAGATCAATTTATTAATATTATGATGGCTAGTGTTTCAAAGTTTAGTATGTTTATTATTATAGTAAGAGTTTTGTCATAATTTTAAGAATAGTTGACAAAGGAAGTGACAATATCATTTTACCTTTATATGGTTTCTTGTTTTCCAGTCATTGAAGAAAGAAGTAGACTGGGATAGAAGTAATGAAGATAAAGGAGGTGGAGAATCTTCAACATCAGATTATCGACTGCAGCATGAATCGGTATGAAGTATAACTTATTTTCCTAATCTCAAACATCATACTAAACAAAAATCTCCAAGAAAACAAATTGACCATATTATTTTATAATGTTTGAGATTTGAATTTGTATGGTTGTGGTAGTAATTTGTACATAGTTTGCTATTTGCTTCTTTTATATGCTATTTATTTCTTATTTCTTTATATAATTCCATGTGAGCCGCAGTAAATATTTTCTTAAAGGTATAGTTTTAGTAGATGTTTGTCACATCATTGCATAATAGCAAAGCAAAGCCCAAATAATACAAACTCTATCTCTTTAACTTAATTAATTAATTGTTTGGACTTGAAATCTTAATTTTTTATAATAAAACTGCAGTTGCTGAACTTTGTTAAAAGTAACTATTTAAAAGTTATGGTCTTATGGATATAATATGGCAAGTGAGCTTCCTAAAATATAGAATAATGTAATTGTAAAGAAAATGTCAGTTTAATTTTGACAAACATAAATGTACATTTCTTTTATAATTTGGTTAAATACTTTGAGGATAATTGAGTTTTGTCGCGATAAACATCCTCATTATAAAATGGAGAATATTGAATAGTGCTGCGGATATGGATGTCAATATTCAGTTTTACTTTTACCTTACTTGATACACAACATTAAAATATATTGTCAAAATTCAATATCACATCAAAAGCAACGTGCCATTCATTTTCCTTGTTATGTCATTGTCTTTAAGTAGATTACGTGTTAATTATTTTGGAATAATTGCATGCTTACTGTACTGCGCTATTTGAACATGGAATACTATGCCTTGCTGTCAAGAAGTTGACCTTCATTTTGTTGGCCATCATTTTTATATTCATTCGTTTTGTTTTGGATTTATATATTTTGGGCAACTTTTTATTTAAATTTGGCCATTTGATGCATATCGTTATTGCGAGTCCGAGCGTTGTGCGCGCGCGCGTTGCTTACAACAAGGCATTACGCGTCCGGCTACCGGGTTCACTCCTGCACATGTTTGGGCAAAAATGAGCGTCAACTTCTTATTTAGATAGTGAAATAATAAAGAGACTGCATCTCGAATTAGAATGTAGTGGTAGAGTTATTGCACATGTTTGGTCCAACAACGAAACAAGAGACAAAGAAGTTGATGTTCTTTTTGTCGTTGCAGGAGTATGAGGGGCCCGGTAGGGGGAGAATTGAGGAGGGAGAGAGGGCTTATCTGTGCATTCATTGCGGCGCGGCCTTCCCACACCAGAGCAAACTGACCCGGCACATACTGACCACGCACACCTTAGACACGTTAAAATACCGAGACGCCTTAATGGGCCGGCCGTTGGGGCTGCCTATGATAGGACAGTTTAGTGAACCGACATACTTGAGCATGCCCGCTGAAGAGACACCCATCGATCTGGATATAGGACCCGTGGAACCTGGAAACGTCGTCCTGTGCAAGTTTTGCGGCAAAAGTTTTCCCGACGTGTCCTCGTTAATTGCACATCTCCCAGTACACACCGGGGATCGGCCATTCAAGTGTGAATTTTGCGGCAAGGCGTTTAAATTAAGGCACCATATGAAGGATCATTGTCGAGTACATACAGGTGAGCTGGCCTCTTGTTAACATCTATTTATAAAGTTTTTGTTTCGAAAATGTAAACTACTTTTCACAAAATACAGCTAATTAAAGAAGCCTGATCAGGCACCCATTCTATAGAGTATAAAATAATGTGATCACGAACTGTAGTCCGCCGACAATTCAAAGAATTGTATGTTTAGGACAACTTATTTAAATTATTGATTTAAAATTCCATAATCTGCTACTGATATAATCAAATTCGTCATTGATTTCCAGGGGAACGTCCGTTTCGGTGCGTTTTGTGCGGTAAAACGTTCTCGCGGTCTACGATATTGAAGGCGCATGAAAAGACTCATTATCCAAAGTACGCCAGGAAGTTTCTCTCTCCCAGTCCCGTGGACACGGAGGAGGAGAGCCCACATCAATGAATACCACTATCGTGTGTACTTAGTTAATGTCGAGGTATAGTGCAAGTTGGATATATGAAGGACAATATATTTGTAAGTAAATAAGAATGTGATTTAAACGCCGCAACTGTGATCTGAATGATATAATATTTGATATTACACTTATAGATAAAATTGACACAAATCTTCTGTTCTCTTAAATTTATTTCCGCTTTAAAAATATTTTGACCATTAGGTGCTTTCTTTACGCCTTATATAGAAACTGGTAACAGATTTACAGTCCCCTAGATGGCATAGCCAAAGTTAGGTAGTAATAATAATTTAAAGTGAAACTATATCGTATTCGCTCATTTTTTGCTTGTTTTTTCATAAAATGTAAAACTATTTTGAAGTTTTGTTGTTTAATAAATTCTTAAAAATATCGCTAAAAATGTGTATTGTTTTAAAAAGGACATAGGGACTTTGTTGCAGTCAGTAGTACTAACCAGATTTAATTTTATAAACCAAATTAAAGATTGATTGCGAGTGCTTTAATAATCTTAGATATTTATAATGCACTCACTATAGTATAGATACATAGGGATTTGAAGTTTATAAATTTCTATGTCTTGACGCACGCTCCCCAGAGGTAATTCAAAAGCAATACTAAGACATATAAATGTAAATATATATAGTTTGATACATATAATCGGATTTTTAGGAAATTTATTACTATTGATAGATTATGAGGATATGCTTCAGTAGTTTAAATTGGGGAGATTTTTGGATGTGTGATCATGGGAATCAAAGCTTTAAGCACCATTTCAGTTCAACCCGAACACTATGCCTTTTTCCTCCATGAAAAATAAAATAAGTTATATTAATTAATGGCCCACAAGTTGGAATTGTGTTTAAATAAGATATAACACTTCTAGGTTAAATACACATGCATCTGTATTTCGTAGATGGAGATGCAGAAAAAGATATCACGCTTTCTAAGATTTTTTTTGCGATGGATTGTTTTCCAAGGCAAATATTACAACACCTTTGTCATGTTACTTTGTTAGTTACGAAAAGAATCACTTCTCATCATGTGAACTTTCCGTTAGTTTATCGCTAACAAATTAAAAATTTATATCTTTATATTTCTGTTTATAAATTTAATCCATTACAGTCTACGTTTCTCAACGTATGAATAATAATATGGAATCGTCGACAATTGTAGTTCTAAATTTTTTTTACCTTCTTTGTTTTTTTTTATTTTCGAAATAATTAATCAAGTCACGAGCGCTTACAAAAGCGTTTTTTCATGAAAGTGGAGTGCAAGAGGCATGGTTTCCATCAATAAACTTAATTCTATTTTCATACAGGATAAACGACTTATATTTATTTTTGTAGAATGTTTCAAATGCTGTAGTTAGTAAATGGTTTGTGGTATATAGGATATAGTGCAAACTCACACATACATCTAATCGTACGCATTTGAAACTCTTCACAATAGCTGTGTTCAAGTAAATAAACAGAGTCTAATACAGGGATATTTTACGGATTATATTCGTTTCATAATATATAAATACCAGAATTATTTTTTGCACAAACCATAGCTGTAAATGTTGTTGATTACTCCTGTAAAATAGTCCTTCTTTCATTAAATATCAAGTCACCTTAACACTCATAAAGCTTTGATTTTATATGTCTAGTTAGCATTGCTTCATCACGATGAAGTCTTGAGGATTTTTCTTTATATGTTTTCTTTTAAATATATTAAGCTTATAAGGATTATATAAAGTGGATATTTATTGGTCACGTGGCGTGTGATTCTGTTGATTGTACAAATTATTCATACCGTAAACAACGGAAAAACACTTGGCTATGTGATGAGATTTAGAAAACTTCGTGATATTATTTTCGTATTAATTTTCTTTGAGCGTAGAAAATTTTAAGACATTGTCGTGATAGTAAACAATTTGTGAATGTTATTTATACACCAACAGATTAGCGGTTCGGAACTCTTGTTAACACACGCATCTACTAAGTTAAGCAAATTAATGACCTGAAGTTTCATAGAAAACATATCATTTACATCTGATTATAAAGTAGAGATAAAAATTATTAGGATACTGAATTTTTAAATTATATCGTTATTTCCTTTCGGCATTAATTAAAATTAAATTAAAATTAAGCATTATAATCTTTTAGGGTAGATTAGGAAAACATTGAAAGTATTATGATTATTTAAGAAAAGGTCTGTGATATATTTTAAAGTAGGAAACATCTGGGAGTTTTATTCTGATCTCAGAAATTAGTTCTTTTCAATGTACGTAAAATTTGACATAAGCTTAATCGAATAAGCGTCAGGATAAAACATGACAGCGCCCCTGGCGAAAGAAATCAAAAAGTTATCAAGTCTGGAACTATATTCAATCAATTCTGTAACTCAGATCTCATATAACAGATAACTGAGGGATGTTTAGGAATTAAGTGAAATGACGTAGTACCTACAAAAACTTCTTCTGGTAATAATGTACTTAATTGAAATTATCTAACGTGACCTCGTAAACTTATTAAAAACCGAAAAACAATCTAATGAGATGTGTTGTTAACTAGAGTGCCGTTTCAGATGCCTTACTCCATGGTGGTTACGGAATAGTCAAAAATATACTGTACAAGTGTAGCCATTTTATTTTATGTTATACCTACCGTATTTTTGATTCTTAATGCTCGTATTTGAATTTCGATTGAATTTCTATTTCATAACGGCCATGAAGTATGGTGTCCGTAGCTATGTTATTAGTTGAAGGGAAATAATTGGAAGAATTAATTATTGCTAATAGAAACATAGCTATAATTCTTCCAGCACACGGTAAGAATAATTAAGCATAGTTAATCTGCGCATTGGTTAAATTGTTTCAGAAAGGTTGTTTATGTAGTTAACTAGGGCGTTAGTTGACATAAAACATGTTGACCGCATAAACATTCCATAGATAGGTACTTTATAAGTGCTAAAATTTACTTTGCATGAGTTGCACGGACGTCTTAGATTGTTCAAGTTCTTGCATTCGATATTAAAAGATTGAAGTAAATTTTAACACTTCGCCTTTCGTTACGTAGTAATGTTTAGGTATCAATAATTTCTTGTAATATTTTAGTGACTAAAATTGTATGAAATAGTGTTTTGTTTTTGGATTGCTGTTCAAATACACAATTGAATGCTTAATTATTTATAGATTTAGAGATTGGTAGATGCGCTACTGTCCGGAGTTAGTGCCTTTCACGAGTTAACTTGGATATGTTACTAAACTTGCGTTTCTTGCTTTTTAATTACCTTTCCTTTTAGAACTTAGAATACTCCTTTATTTTCAGTAAACTAAGAGTTTAATTATAAATTTATACAGAAAAATGATGTTTTTTTTAAAAAAAAATAGTATATTCATCTACGTTGACTCGTGTAAAGACAGCAAGAGACGTAGTTATTCATAGGCATATATTTATTAATTAAGTATACACAATTAATGTTGCGATTTGAAAAGCTGCACTGTATTTTTTTTCCAGAGTCGAATGTTACCAAGCAAAATAATATTGTAAACCTTAATTAATGTTCCTCTTCTTATTTTAAGAAAGATTGAATATTTACAATTTATAAGTAATTTTAGCATTATGAGAAAATACACTTGCCGTGTTAATATCGAGGTAGATTATAATAAAATGCAGTTTTAAATACTATTTTGTTTCCTGCCAGAGGCACTATTTATTGAATGATATATTGTTATATATTTCTATGTATTTATTGTGTAAATAGGTTATGCAGAAGTTTGTTATATGTGAGAAATAAACACATCTATAAGTGCAGTTGTTCAAATTTTAACATTTATCGAAAGCCACATAAGAAAAATTCACACGCAGTTAGCACAAATATTACACTTTTTATTACGAAGGAGTTAAACAACTAATACATTATTTCAAATGCCCATTGCAAGTGATATGGAGTGTCGTAGTATTGTTAAAAGCGAACATCAGAGTCGTTTTAGTATACTTATGAATTGTGACCACGGTTTTATATTTAGAGTGCCTCTTGCCTATTTAAGACTTTAATATAAAGGCTGCGAATCACGGAATAGAGTAGGAATGAATCTTAGGAGAAATGTACAAATTTTATGGTGAAAATTGTAAGTTGCGTTATGATATGCAACTTGCACGGATGTCAATTGTCAAAATAATGAAATGACGTTTGTGTTTTAAATAAACCTCCGTAGATAGCGCATTCCAATCTATCAGATTGATTATTAAATTGTTCACCAATTTATTTTGATGACCAACTAGAGATGTATTTTTCTAAAATATTGTGGTACAGCATCGATTAATTAATAAATACTTTAAGTGGCATACCTAAATATAGAACGTATTGCAATTTTTTCTAAGTTCCTGTAGTTATATTATTGTATATTGGTAAAATTTGTTTATTAATAATTTGTTTATCTTAATTTATTTAGATTTAGTTATTATTAACTATAATTTAGTTTTCGCCATAAATTATCTACAGATATTTTAATCCGATTTGACTTTGAAATTTTAGAAACCGTACTGTCTATTCATGCACCAATTTTAAACAATATGTCTTACATTATAGGCGCAATTTGCATACAGAGTATGTTTGTTTGTAACTAAAGGACGTTGGCAATAACTTTTCTGGACCCGGTAATTTTTCATACCTTAAAAAGTTCATATTCTCCAGCACAAGAGCAAATAACTATAAGTCAATTTGATTTTTATTAAGTACAATAATTGTTGTCATGTAGAGAAATCTTAAACATTTTTCCTTGAGCTGTTTTATTTTACGAACATGTTGATGTTTTAGGTTAGATAAATCTGTTTTGCCTTAACATTTCTAATAATTAGTTCATATGTTGTGAGAAAAGTATGATTTTGTTAAATCTTAACAGTATATCGGAACCGTCAAGGATTGTAACGTTTTGTCAATTCTCTAACAGTTAATAGATCCATCACTGTTGATCATTGTAACTTTGAAACAAATATAAGCATATCATAGCTGTAAAAATACAATTTTGACAAATAAAAGCTCTACAATCATTAAATAGTATTTTTATTTTCATAAACCATTTCTATAACTTATAAGTGCGATATGTGAAGTAGTTTTTATACTATTTTACTTACATGCTTCGTAGACACTAACTAATCATGAACTGTCGTATTTCAGATGTGTTTAGATATGTCATGCGGCGCGTCGGGCATCCCAAGTCCAATTCCTCCACGGAGTCCCACTGCCATTCCGCTGTGGTCACCATTGCTCGCTTTACAAGCTTGCAGAATTAGAAGGTATCTCAGTGACGATTGTATGACTTACCAAAATCGTCATTTACTTCATTCTGAAAGACGTCGGTGCGGCGTTTGCCTCGCATCTTTCCCTTCAACTTGGTTATTGGAACGACACGCTGCTCTTCAACACGCTTCACAAGCAGCCTGTGAAGATAAACCATTTGTTTGCGAACAGTGTGGACAAAGTTACAGGTATAGATCCGCATACGTCAAGCATCGAGAGCAAAATCACCGAGCCAGGCTTCCAGCAGATAAGTTATTCACCTGTGATGTTTGTGGTATGCAATTTAGATACCTTAAATCCTTTAAGAAACACCGCTTAAATCACACCTTAGAAAGGCTTCACACTAAAAATACTGACCCTCCTGAAGAACCGGTATCGAGCACCAACGAAGTCTTAATAGGACAATGCGGGGAAATGGATTTATCCCTCAAAAAGAGAAACAGGGATGAATCTACAAGAAGTCCGCCGATCGAAGTTATCGGTGATGCTGAACAAGACAGTACTGTGGATTCGAACGGCGCGACAGATTCAATCGTTACTGTCGATGACTCCACTGACTGCAGAAATTCTAGTGCTGAAAGTGAGATAAGAAAAGATGATGACGCTGTCCCCGAAGAAAGAAAACGAGTTCCCGTTTCTTTCGCCAGCATCAGCTCTATCGCAGATAGTTCTGAGAGCGAGTCGAGAGGTGACAGTAACAAGCTTGAGACTTCTAGTGCACATGGTATCCTTGGATTTCTGCAAAGCGATGACAGACAGAGAGATAGGGAAAGAAGATTCGCGTGCCCCTTTTGCGGCAAATGTGTAAGGTCGAAAGAGAATTTGAAATTGCACGTTCGAAAGCACACGGGTGAGCGTCCGTTTGTATGTCTATTTTGTGGCAGGGCCTTTGGTGGCAAGAGTGATCTAACCCGTCACCTGCGCATACATACCGGTGAAAGACCCTATCACTGCGAAGCGTGCGGGAAGTGCTTCGCGCGGGCCGATTACCTCTCGAAGCACCTCACCACACACGTCCACAATGCACGTTAACCGACCGCGCCGTCCTTATTCAATCTTTTCATACCTCTATAGTTACGACCGAGTCATGTAACAGCAAATCGGAATATTTTTTAAAACGTTTTTAACCTTCATAAAAATATATCTAAGCAGGTCTAATTAGCATTTACATGACTGTTTTCGTTTCGGACTTCTATTTATAGTTTAATAGATAATTTTCGATATTTATTCTATACATAATAAATGGGATAATATTTATAATTATTGCTAAGGCAAATGAATAATATTTTATATGTTTTGTTAACGTCACACTACATAACTGGAACCGCAATAATATGGCTTTTATTTCGTTTCCAAATTCTATTCATGGTCTTCATAAAAGTGTTACAAACCGTAATTAAGCAATATCAAGGTTCTCGGTGTAATAATAAATAAAAAGTTTCAGGGATTCATTATGATTTTAATATAACGTGTAAAATACGTTCATGCCATATAATATAAAAACAGATATATTGTTAGAACACAAATCAGTGGGAATTAGAAAATGTAGTCGTGACGAATAGGTAAGTAGGAGAATGCAAAAGCTGTGATTTCATATGATTAAGACCAGTCAAACAAGTTTTAGAACATCGAAATGTTTTAAGTAAATTAATATTAACGTTTTCATATTAATTATAGATTTAAGAAATCTCTCTGTGCCAAAATATGTACCTCATATAAGTAAACAATGAAGTAGATAAATTATTTATTGCTTATATATGTTCAACGGTCAACAAGTTATACAGTTTAGACAATCTTACCTTCGTTTTATATAAATATATTTACTTTCAATTAAAATATCGACAGCATTTTTATCAACTATTTATTTTACCAATTCAGTTTGATTGCTAAAAATACTTGCCCGCAAATAAAGAAACTATATTTTTAGATTACACTAACTGCCAATATTGTGATATCCTTTACACATAAAAAATCGATATGTTTTATCAGTCATTTCTATACTATTTTAAATGTTAAATATATTTCTCCACACATGAATCTTATGTCAATTTCTACCAATAGAATAAGATGAGAATCTTATTTCTCATATTAAATTGTGCCTAATAATATAAGATTTCAATTTCTATACTTTAATCTCTGCTTATTTTAAGATAACGTTTCGGAAAGTATATATTGGAAAAAAACTCTCAGAAGAGTTTTTTTTTTACTAAAACATCTCAATAATATGCCAATTTTAATTTAAAAAAATCCCAAATGTATAATATGACGCTATTGGTTTTGCAGCTGATTTGTCAATTAATTAAAAAATTAATAACACTACATATATGTACATCACATATAAGACCTGTATTATTTAATAAAATTCGTTTACAGTAAGTTTTTACGTCGACTTTACAAACCAAGCCTACTTAGTATAAAAACTGTCAATTACATTAATAAGAGATGAATTATTATAGATCTATACTCTACAATCTACAGTAACATGCGGGCTAGTATTTTTTAAATTTAATAAATTATCAGGAGGAGTTGATGTAGGCGTTTTGACATAAACCTCAATAATGGCCTTCAAAATATTGTTTAGTAAAATACTATTTAATTATCCGATAAATATCTGATTACATAATATATAGTTTAGTTAGACTAGTTGATTTACAAAATTGTTTCAATAAATAGATTTCCCGATCACGTTAAAATATTTTTATGGAAAAAACGTAGCAAATGCCAGAGGGATGTAATGTTAATTATAGGTAATTGAATCTATAGCGTAAACGAAAAGCAATACTCTGAATTTTTTATTTTTACAAAAATACTCGAAAGGTATATTTGTGGAATCTTTGAGAAACATTATATTTCGTGCTAGAATCTATGTAGCTTGGAAAAATCACAGAACTACCCCTTGAAACGTGTCATCGAAAGCATAGAACATGTATATTATGTAGATATTTACCCATTTATATTTAAATTATTAAATTAAGTATTCAAAATTGATGTTGACTGTTTTATATAATTATATCAGTGGTAGTTACTTGATGTTGTGGTGTAAATTAGTGTCTTATCTTAGTGGACAAAAGCTTTTCAAAGGTACGATGAGTTACATGATATTATGTTGGCATTTAAGTTGGTGTTATGACAACGTATTAGGTATTCTAAAGATTCCCTTCTTTACTTTTATACGACTAAATGTTATTAATAAATCAGGTTTCAGTGTAGCTAGAGTGTAGCAGAATAAAACACTAGAACATGGAAATCGTTTAACGCAGAAAAATTAAATTACGAATACCCCGTTATAGTTTCGATGTAAGCAGTGTCGTTTTAATGTTGCCATCATTTCGTCTGAAAAATAAAATATCTTTGAGTTGTTTTTGTCCTTGTAGTATTTAATCGGTGTGGTCTCTTCTTTACATTTTATTCGTGTATAACAATTATAAACTATCGTGTATTATTTTTATTGGAATTCTAAAGAATATTTGAGCACAGCAGATGTAAATATGTGCTACCAGGTCAAATGTGATAAACTAGACTTTAAGAGATATGTGGACTATAGCTCTTTCACTTTTATCGTAATTAAATAATATTTGATACAAAAGTATCTCGTTACGATCAAGGAAATGCAAGATTTATACTCCGTTTAATATATTACGTAGACCGCATTGTCTATAGACTTTCGTTAAGTGATTTGGTAAACAATTTCAAAATCTTTTGCTGCAGTGACTGTGAAGTGAAGGGCATTATTTTTTAGTTAGTTAATCAATATTTTACGTAAACGGCAGCAATCGTATTCATAGAGAGAGAGTAAAACATCAAACAACGATAAATAGGCAGGGATTACAAATTTACATTAAGAATTATTTAATGTGAACGATGCTTTCCTAGTATTCGTTCCTGGCAATAGTAAGTCTTTGATCTCTTTGGCCCTGATTCTTTATCCAAAATACCAGTCGTAATTGCTATCATAGTTATAGATTTTTTTACAACACGCATCTTAAATGTTTCTATAATACCTTTAATTTACATTAAAGAAATACCGGTCTAATCACGTTATTGAAAATCCTGATATTTGAAAAGATCTTTAGTATTTCACATAAATCGATACTTCGTTTACTTCGCTGGATGAGTATGCACTTGTTATATTCCTAAGACATTATCTCTCATTTCGGAAATCGATCTCCGTCCGTTGTTATAATTGAGAGAAAGAAAATATCACCATTATAAGGCAGTAAAAATGACAAAAATAGCACAAATCTGAATTACAAATTGAAAAAATAAATGAATATATTGCCTCATTACTACGGTCCGATCGGCCGTACAATGCTACAAAGCTCTCTCTCCCTTAGTAGAACTATTTACGACCTGATAATATTTTCATAACTGCTTGAAAAAGAAAAATAACGTAAAAATAGCACTTCAAGTTTATTAATGTAATTTCTATCCTTTCAAGATATAGGTACAGAGGGATCCCACAAGAACGAATAAAGCCATTAATTCAATTAAAATCGCCCAAGGTGATTTTTGTATGTTTTGTAAAAAGTTGTTATTATTGTGATATTACTATAAGTTGAAACCGTGTAGCGTTTAGAAATGTCAAGCATGAATTCTTTCGTCTCGTGCGAAAAAGCTACAACGATAAGATGACGTAAAAGCCCGACTCCTGTTTTAGCATGGATAGAATTTCAACATTCTATAAGTAAAGGAGTTTGATATATATGATCTGTATATAGATCATCTTATCACAAACTGACAAGTTGTTTCTAAAGTCATTGGACCTTACCTAGAAGTTGTTCGCTACAAGCACTATTCTCGAAATCGTTCAATATCCAGTATCGCTGCTTGCAGTTGCAAACCTATCGAAGTTATAAGAGAATTAAGGCAAAGGACTCATGCTTGGCCTAATGCAGTATCCGCACAACATACGCAACGACGATTGATTCTAGACTGATTTTCGGGTAGAGGTAAAGTAGGCCAGAACGTTCACAGGCAATAAATATTGTTAATTTAAAAGCCAAAACGCAGTTTCAATAGTGTAACATAAAGAGAGTTTATTTAATTTTAAACTTATATCTACAGAAGGTTTTATAAAACAATCTCAAATTATTTTTCAGATGTATTGATTTTTATACATGTCCATATTTTACAAGGTGAATAGTGGTAAGTGTAGTTACATAGATGGGTCTATTAACCGCGTGGTGCTACATGTGTAATGATATGTGATAGATATTGTTCAGAGACATTTTATTTATGAAGCTTCCATAGATAACGTAATGGCGTCAGCAATAATTTTGTTTAGGTAAGAAATGGTTTTTTTTTTACTATTAATAATTACGTTAAGTGCAATTTTAGTGATTTTTTTATTGCCCACTTAAAATTAGTGATACAAATCAATTGGTTGAAGTCTGGCATTGATTAAACTGATTTTGTAATATTTGGTGTCGGTAAAATATTTTTCGCTTTTTTCAATCAATTGTCTGACGGCAGAATAAGGCTTAGTTTCTCAAATTTTTTTACGGAAACGTGTCTTATTCTAATGTCAATAGGTTTGTCGATCGTGCGATTGTAAAAGTCCGTATATTGTATAATAATCGGGACTTTGTTAGTTAGTTAATATTTATTTGGGTTCAGATAGGAAGGCTCACTGTATAATTTATTATTTGTTGACTTGTTTTATGGCCTTATAAAAAATGTAAGTTAGCCGCGTTAACCAAGAACAATTCTTAATCAATAATATTTTACAATTTCTTAAAGTATATTTTTCCTGTAAAGATAATGATGACTGAAGAGCAGTCCTCCAAGGAACGAAGAGTTTGTTGACAAGGTTCGTTTTAACACACTTCTCTATGCGAAAGTTCAACCAACGTGTTCTTTTTCTTTATTTTTGTTTTTGTTTTAATTTGTGTATATTTAGGTTAAAAGTACAGTTTTATTTATTAGAATCGCTTACCAACTGATTTATTCCAATGGCAGAGGCCAACCGAAATAAGAGTTAAGCGTGCCAACTTTTTGTTTATCTTATCAGGCTTTGTTTATTCCTGTTTTAACTTTCATTTGTCCAAAATTTATTCAGAAGTACAGTAGTGCCATGATGCCCTTTCTACGCTAATTTTAATAATTTGAGCCTGGTTAACGTAAAGCGCATTTAACAGGCTTAATCAAGTTTTCGGCAACGTTCAGCAGACTTTGGAAAGGTCTGTACTAAGTAAGAAAGACCAGTGTCAAGATAATAATCTGGCCAAGCAAGCAAATATGGCAATAACTACTGACTTCTGGGAAAAAATTATGCATATATCTTTTTCTATATCAACTGCAAGGGCAGGAAATTAAGTCGTATTTCGGGGTACATTCTAGTCTTGATCACTATCAGAAGTGCAAAATTCAAACCGAAATAAAGGTTGCAAATCTATTATTTCGGTTTAACTTGTAATAAGCATAAAATTTACCTAACCAGTCATATATTAATATTTTTTTATGTTTCTTACAAACATTATGGATGAACTTTCACTATATTTTTTAAACAGCTGGTATGGTACACATTGTTATATTATATAATATATTTTTTTTACTGGTGTATTTCAGATAATTATTACTGTTAACCAAATAAGCCCGTTTTATAGTTTTAACATGAAGTTATTAACTTTTTATATAGGTATTTATTATGTTAGTGATACATCTATACAAGAAACAGTCCATCAAAATCTCTTGTCCATTGTCCAAACTAGATATAGTTTCAAATTTTGTATGTGTATTAAAGACCTTCTAAATTAATATTGCTATTGTGTATAATTTAAAATATTGATGTGCAAAATTATAGTAAATGTCTTGGATCTCTAAAATTAATAAAAAAAAGACAAAAACACTTTACAAAATTTCTAAATGTGAAATAAATGTGTGTGTTGTAGTGTTACCATTAGGCGTAAAAATTTTGCTGAAAATATGGTTACTGAAGTGAGCGAAATGGCTCACTTTCAATTTTGTGTATGTAACTATGATCTCAAAAGTAACCATATTTTTAGCGTGTTATATAGATATTTGGCACTTTAAAAAAAAGGCACATTCTTCTTATTATAATTGAAAATGGTTTGAAAACGTGTTGAAATGGATTTGTTAAGTACATTAATTTCGTAATGAAATATATTTGTTTCATTAATAGAAGATCTTTTATTTCGTCACTTACCCATAATATCCTATGCTTAGATTATAAAATTTGAAGTGAAATTATATCACATTCTGTTACAGCTGCTTTGCACACTGACACTAGGTTGATGTGCACTTAGTTCAAACAGGCAATAATCGGTGGACGCAATTTTTGTTATTAATCGTTTCTTTCCTAGGATTCAAACCCAGAACCTGTGCACTTAATACACACAACTTTTAATTAGCTGGGTGATCTGCGAAGCTATGAAGGCAGTTATTCTTCGGTCATAATAAATTCTTTAAAAAATATAAAACATATCTAAAAAAACTTCCGATCTAAATAGATTCTTATATGATAAGATGTACATATTGAAAAAACGCAGTATTTTTTTATGAGTTTGTTTTCATTTAATATTATGTATCGAAGGAAGCATGCATTGAACTTAAGATTTCCCCTTTTTATTAATTTTTTTCCTGTCTTACACGTGTAGGTAAACTATATACGTTCTACTCAAGATCTTTGAAAATCACAATTCGCAAGTAAAATAATATTTAAATGCATATTTCTTCAATTTCACTCAGATACAATCGTACAAAAAGCTTTTCGGATGTTGAAATTTATATACAGAGTAAGTGATAATGTCAATATTGTACTAGAATGTCTCTATATATAATTATATATAATGTATAGGATTACTTATATCATAAATGTAATTATTTAATTACATTCAAAAACTTTGATTTTAAACTTATTTGATTATTTATGATCAAATTATGGCGATTAAATTATTTACGTGTTTTTCAGTGTTTGAATATGTTAATATTTAAATTTACTCTTGTTTATACGCTATAACTTTGCAATTGGATACGGAATATTTCACATAGACCCTCAATGCTTAAGATGGTTTTTTGATACTAAATTATTGTTTACAAAATTATATAGGTAATAATTTATGGTAGACACTATTGGTACTTTGTGTAATGGATTCGTGGTGATTTGCATCAGAGACTGTCAATTCCTGCAACATTAACTAACACGTATATAATAATATGAATTAGAATGAAATCTGATTAGTTAACTAAATTGATGGTAGCAAAGTGTAAAAGTAGATAACGTTTTCGTATTGAAAAACTCAAATCATACCCTACTAAACGCAGCAACGGATGCAAAACAAAATAAAGATTACCTGTTTTATAGAGGCCATGTGAGTAAGGCCCGGCGCTCATTATCGGCATCGGCAAGTAAAGGGATCCTTCGGCATTTCTACATGCAAGCGCACACTGTCGGAAACTATGTCTTGGCATGCTGCAACGTTCTTAGGGATGACGAGGCGTCCTTAAGCATGCCGCACCGTCCTCAGCCTGCCGAAGCGTTTCAATATCGTATTTCTCATAAACTTTAGACTTTCGCGATTTGAACTCATTGGTGTGTGAAGCATCCCGAAGTATCCTGAAGCATACCGAAGCGGTATTTTTGTTACTACGATCATATATCATGGAAATTTCTACTTTATTGCCATGAAGTTAATGTATAATGCTTCTTATCACCTAAAATCCTCAGCCGTTCCGATCCCGATAATGAGCGCCGGGCCTAAGGGGTCAAAGCAGTAGGCCCGGGCGCGATACCTGTGGGAGGAGTAACAAGCTAGGTTTAGGGATAACAGAATAAATATTTTACCCAATATTTCGGGTAAAAGTAAAGTTGTATTTAAATAGTTATTTTAAAATTAGATAATAACATAAATCCAAAAGGCTTATCAAGCTAGACAGTTTTTGTTAAAAGTTGTTGACATGAAAAGTATTTTATAATCGTAAAGATTGCCATTTATTCAAATTAAGTTCAGAAGACAATAGTAGAAACTGTTTCTTATACGTTATATACGCTGGAGTGGTATGATCAATAAGTGTCAACTCTGACCTATATAAATCTCCAGATCAAATTACATTATACGGGAAAAATGTAAGAATGCAGATGGCAACACCAGCGTCGAGCCAGTCGCGGAGTTCCACCAGTCTGCCCAGACACTTGCTGTCGTCATATTGTGTTCCTGGTTTACTGATATTCATACAACATCACAAGCGCGAGTGACTGTGAAATACGACCCAAGTTTTGCTTCACAAGGTCACTTGCAGAAGTTCTTGTTCATCCTTTGTTGGTATGTATATTAAGTATTATATTTCTAATATCCTTAAAAAAAATTATTCTTTCGATATATAAACATTTAAATAATTTATTTATCATATCAATTTTTCTATAATTGTTGAAACTATTAGATTTTCCACTTTCAAATTTTTCTTTTCTCTTTTTATTTAATGATTTTCTTAAAAATAACTTATTATTATGTAAAATTTGTATGGGCATAATACAAATAAATCATAGTGTTATAAAACTTATAAACACAGCATATTTTGTTTTCAAACGGCAATTGATATATCCTGCAGTCGCGTTGGCTATGGGGCGGCGGAAACTCCGGGTTCATTCAAATAATTCAATTAAATCTCGCGCTGAGCAGAGGGCAACCAGTTTCACAGCTGCAAATCAGAGTAGGGACGAGATAATTATTACAACGAAACGACGTATTGTTGTATTGTATTTATCCAATATATTAGATATAATGCGATATTTATATTCTGACGGCCTGGCTTCAAATAATAATACTAATTGTATCATTATTAAGTAAGAAGTAAGTAGCCCACAAGTTTATCTCTATGGGTTTAGGGAGAATTTTTCGGATGGAACTTGCTTTAAAAATACTGTTTTAATCATCAACGCTGGGTTTGTGAAAATCCCATCAAAATTCGATCGGATAGATAGAGCCGGAATTAACAGATAGACAGGCAAATAAAAATCATATATAATAATATATTTTTATTTATATTGTATGGCATCTAAAATAAGATACTTTAATATCTTAACTCAATAGCTCGTTGTTATCGGTCTTTATGTAACAGATAAACTAGCTAGATTCAATTTTATGGATCTCTTAATAGTTGGACAAAAAAGGTCAGGAAAGATCGCTCAATAGATGGATTTGAACATGACCATCTAGTTCCCATGTATGATATATTATAAAAGGATTAACTACGAAATCGAATCTTTAAAAAACTACCATACATAAGTTTTTATAAATAAAACTATTCTAAATTAGGTACTTTTCAGTAGAGTTTTTATCGAAGTGCATAAGAATTCATTTAAAATCAAATTAAAATACAGAATATATCAGAAGATAATTTTGAGAAATAATAAAATATAAATAAGCCACGGAAATAACCCAGTAAATATCTAGAACAAAATTCAAACGAAAATTAATTTCGTATCCAATTTTCTTTCTTTACGTCCCATTTATCTTGATACCACAGATTTATTACTCAAACTCTGTGCGACTCCAAGAAGTCGATTCTACGATTAATTGATCTTGTATTACCATTTCTAAAACTTTATATCTAGTTTCAGTTTTAATGTTATATAGGAAAGGTTTTGTCATGATTCCAATACTACCAAGCTTGCTCTCCATAAGTACCTTTTTCGGACCGGTGTCACATACCGACCGAAGTCGGTTGGTAAAGTCTGGCAACGAATGGAGATACTGCTTGTCCTGAGTGCTATCAACCAACCAAGAATGAAAAGATAAACAGTAGGTCCCTTATGAAACTCCTAAGTATCCTATAAAAAATACATCATAAGAAGAGTGTAAACTCAGATAACAATGCAATAGAACGTGTATTTTTCCTCTTCACGGGCGCATACATTCGCGTTTGCATCATTTAACGTTCAATTGACAATTGACATTGCTGCTACAGTTTTGTTTAATAAAAGTTACTACAAAAGTATGAAATTTAAGTAACTAAAAAACTATTTTTTTTAAAAATATAAATAAATACTTTATATGCTAAAATAAAATATATACTAAAAATTTGCCTGCTCGTTTAAAATCGAAATTGGTATTTTCCTCACTAATTTAAAGATTCTTATACCTTCTTTTTAACCTCGGACGAAAAAAGACGGATGTTACAGGTTGTATGTTTTGAGGTGTTTGACATCGTAGATCCTAAAGCAATGTTTTTTTTGATCGAGATGAATCTTAGCCACAATTTACCACTCAGGTTCATTTGTTTAAATATTCTTATTTGTTATTGTAATGTCAGGGATTTTTTTTCAAATTGTCTTCAATTTTATTTATTATATTATCTTCAATGTTACTATATACATATTATAGTTTGTTTATATACATTTAGTTTGCTATTCTTGTGAAATTATAAATCCCGTAGAGACCGTATCATATTTCAGCCTGAAACCATACCATTATTATTCAACAACCTTTGATTCCGCATTACTGCTTGTAGCCGGCGTTAATAACTTGCAAATTTTTAAGTAACAATTTTATACTTTTAAAATTACAAGTACACGTTACAATTGTTATATCCTAAAAATCGCGATAAATCCTTAAAATAATCGTAATTTTTGTATGATATTCCTTCAAATTGCATTAGTATTTTGTACAAATGTACAGATAGGCAAAGAAAATTGTAAAAAATATTTTTATTTCATGACTTTTGGTCATTGAATATATTATGGCGTATTTGAAATTATGGTTAAGTATATTTTTATATAGGATACGAAAAATTATTATTATATATATATTTAATTATATATATATGATAAATCCTTAAAATAATCGTAATTTTTGTATGATATTCCTTCAAATTGCATTAGTATTTTGTACAAATGTACAGATAGGCAAAGAAAATTGTAAAAAATATTTTTATTTCATGACTTTTGGTCATTGAACATATTATGGCGTATTTGAAATTATGGTTAAGTATATTTTTATATAGGATACGAAAAATTATTATTATATATATATTTAATTATATATATATGATAAATCCTTAAAATAATCGTAATTTTTGTATGATATTCCTTCAAATTGCATTAGTATTTTGTACAAATGTACAGATAGGCAAAGAAAATTGTAAAAAATATTATTATTTCATGACTTTTGGTCATTAAATATATTATGGCGTATTTGAAATTATGCCTAAGTATATTTTTATATAGGGTACGGAAAATTATTTGATATTCTTTAATAATACATAATATAGTTGCATCATATAGAAAACAATTTTATTCTTATGTAAGGGATATGAAATCAGCATGCTATGTTGACAAGGTAATTAATGAATTCCATGTATTAACATAAACTGTTCTATGAATAACGTATGTAATTGATAGGGTATTATCACGAAAATACGACATTTCGAAAATTGCTAAAGCGACAGTGAAAATAAAATGTTTTTTAAACTGACCAATTTCATTGCAAATATCTTGGTAGAAATAACGCAAGAAATACTCTGCATGTTTCAAAGCATTAAGTCAACTAAGACAAACACTTAATTTAGGATTTCAAAATCGTATCCCTTAAGTACCTTAGTTAATAATAATAATAATAATAATTGGGTCAACTCACGTACATTGCTCTGATCCCAAAGTAAATAGCTGAAGCACTTGTGTTATGGTAATCAGAAACAACGAGGTTACCACAATAAATACATATATAAGTTTATAAACAACCAAGACTCGGCAACAAACATTCGTGCTCATCACACAAATTATTGCACCTACCGGGATTCGAACCCGGGACCTTTCGGTGCTGAAGCCAGGAGCACTCCCAATTGCGCCAATCGGTCGTCAGATGATTATTCGATTAATTTCATAAGTCACTTGTTAGGAAATTTTGGCTTCGTTTTTTGTTTAACTCAATCATTGGTCATGTTTAATCACTAGTTGGAGTTGCGGTTTCACCCGAGTTAATTTTGTCGTAACGTGATGTTATGAAACTTATAGAATACTCATATCTCTAATTGTACAAAATAAAACATACAAATTACAATAAAGTGTTTAATAATAATGAGTTCAAATCGCGAAAGCCTAATGTTTATGATTACAATAAAGCGCTTTTTAAATAATTTTCGTGAATATCCCTAAGGATAACTTAAAACATTTTATATTTAAGTTGAAAAATAGAATACTCCTATCTCTAAATTATCCGTATATGTTAATCCAGAGCATATTCTATATGCATGCCAAATTTCATTCAAATCCGTTCAGCCGTTTAAGCGTGATTGAGTCACCAATATCCAAACATCTTCTCAAACTCGCATTTATAATAATAGTGGGATCGTATTAAACTTCAATCCATGCAAAAACCATTTTAAATGTAAATTCATGCCTGACAAGATTAATAATTAAAAATCCAAGTTTCACTCTACAGCTTCTGACTGCCACTAATTAGATGAGACAACACTCGTTATGTTGTCGACATTTTAAAACAATGCTCTACCTCGTGTGAAACTCAATTTTCATTTTCCTGTTTCATACAAAATACGCGACATAATTTATGACAATTGTTGGTTCTATATTGTATCTGGTTCTTCTGTTATATTTATGAAATACCTACTAGTGATTAGACTATTCGCGACTTTTGCTTCGACCTAGAATACAAAGTATCATTTTTCAAAATCGGTTGAGCGGTTGAGAAATTGCGAGTAAATCTACACTACATAATCTTATATATAAAATTCTCGTGTCACAATGTTAGTTACCTTACTCCTCTGAAACGGCTTTACTGATTTTTACCAAATTTTATATGCATATTCAGTAGGTCTGAGAATCGGCTACTATCTATTTTTCATACCCCAATGTGATGAGGGTAGCCCACCCCAAAAATTAATATGGCAAAACAACGTTTGCCGGGTCAGCTAGTAATATATAATATAAACACATAACCGCTCTTTCAACGTCATCTTGTAAGATCTTACAAATTTAATCAATAGCTTCGATTATATTTGAATATAATATATTTTTATTATACATATGTATTTAATTTATTTTATAATATTGAAAATAGTTTAAAATGAATAGCTTAATTCCGTTATGTTTCAAGAATTTCATTTTGCATAAAGAGGTTTTATTGCTTAAAAAAATCTAACCTATAAATAAATATCTTAATTATTAATAGTATACACGACAGCGTGTTTGTTTCGTTTTCACTTACCTTGATAAAAAATTGTACCAAAATCCATGGAATACTTCTTCATCCAAATTTTACACTAAGAATTAGTACAAGATATTGCCGCATTTTTAAAATTAAATCATTTATTTCCGAAATACAGAAAATTTCGTACAAAATTTATGTTAAAATTATTGAATACATTTCAAAAATGAAGCAATACACTTATCGCATTTCTCTAATGAAATTGGAGTATGCTCTGTACATTGCACATATAGTGGAGGTCTTTAAAAATAAAAATACTCGTTCTATTTCAGTTTCCAATGAATTGATTTTGAACTTTGAATCAAATACAGCGATACGGTTGATATTTATTCAACGATATTTCATAAAATTGTCATAGAATTTCAATGCAAACATTGTATAGACGAAAGGTCTACCCAATGTATTTTTGGAATACATTGATTTTGCAGTGATTGGTTGAAAGTGTGTCTTTTCATCAAACTAAAGAGCTAAAGATTTTGCACTTAAACTTTTATAATCGCTACGTCAACTATGAGTATAGTATTAATTTTTTTTAAAGATTTTTTACTATGTTTTCTCGTATCTGCTAGGGACGCTGTAAGATTCCATACAAAAAGTTAACGCACACTATCGAAAAAATCTGGTTCAAAGTCAACCTAATCGAAATAAATAATTTGAAACTTCATTGAATATCGACCTGGAGTTCTATGCTTTACTTGTATTTTTTTAGCTATGTTTTACAAATGTCTAATAAACAATTATATATATATAAAAGTTGCTTAAATATTTATTTTCAAAAAACCTAATTTGAACCTTTTTGTTTTAATTCAACTTCGTTCAACTTATTTTAAGTTATATTAGAACAAATATATATAAATCTTTTTTAAATCTCTTTATAATATTAGTATCTAAATACGTCTGGTTAAGATGGATCTGAAAAAGAATTTTTACTCAACAAAGTCGCGTGTCACAAATAGTAGGAATACTTATTAACATGGTGACATGAAAGGCCAAAATGCGTGAGACATCTCTGATCTCATTTTAAGATGAAACATTTTTTCCCGCAGCATGTTGACACACTTATGACATTTTTCTACAGTATAATATTCAAAGCAAAATCATGTTGGCATTACTTGACTGTATAAAACCCTGGGGAACGTTAAAACTCGTAAATCATACTTAATTCCCCGTCAGAGACAGTCGCCAGTCCCTTCAACCGTGGCCTGAATATATATTTACAACATTAAAAGTCAACCATACACTGAAAGTGAAATGGGGATGATTCTACTTAGATATATTTTCCTAAAGAATTGCAAAGAGGCTTTTAAGGTTAATTTTGTAAGGCAGAATGGTTTCACTATTTTAAAATAGTAATCTAGCTACCACTAATAACATTAATACTGTGTATTTTAATTCCAATAGAAATATAACCTTACTAATATATCCATCTTCAGGCTTTAAAGAATTACTGAGAAAGTCTAGACTTTCTCGAGTTTTTTTAAATAAAACTAATGTCTTACTTCTGTCTACTAAAGTCTGTAGTCTGTGTCTGTAATCTAGTCTCTGCAATCTATATTATTGAAATTGATTGCATAGACTCGTGTTCATAGTTGTAAATTTTCGTCCATCTTTCAACAGTAGGTATGATATGAAATGTCTTTGAACGATAAAGATTAGAGAAGTAATTTTTACAATTCTTGTATGGCTTTTTAAATTTAAAGCTCAAAATAAATATTTTTGGTTAAAGGAGACTA
The DNA here is from genome assembly GCA_912999735.1 of Aporia crataegi. NCBI lineage: Eukaryota > Metazoa > Arthropoda > Insecta > Lepidoptera > Pieridae > Aporia > Aporia crataegi. Next base: position 5,623,053 of record OU538742.1, read on the forward strand.
ATCAAAGAACAGACGTAGTGCATGCAGACTATAAATTTGGGCCCTTATCTGAGCTAAAATAAAATAAAAACGTCACGCGAGTCTCGCAGTAACTTAACATTAGTTATTGGAGTCACAGTTTGTTAAATAAAGAAAGGACTAAATAAAGTTCCTTCACCTAAGCTTTGTGCTATCTGTGTTATCAGTTAGAACATTTCCATAACAGAGTGCTTTTCAGTTGACAAAATAATTATAGATTTAGAAATAATTCCAATATTTTTTTTCAAAATCATTAGCAAGGATTATTATAGTTATGAAAATTAATATATCAGTAATATTAAGTAGAGACTCACATAAAGAAACATACGTTTTTTGATATAATAATGTTATTTGTTCAATGAAATAAGTTATAAATTTGGAAATTCAAAGGAAAACTTTTAAGGAACTATCAACGTTGAATTAATCTATTGACGATAACAATCAATAAACATTTGTATCTGTGTTTTCAATCAAGGCAAGTGAATAACCGTGAGTTTGGTACATTATTGGTAGAGACCGTAAAATATATTTTGTGTGAAAAATGCGACACCCGAAGTGGTTTCGCGCATTGGCAAGCGCTCAATCTGTCATCGAAAATTTTAATAGGTTTAATAAACCTTTTGAAATATTGAAAAAGTTTTATTAGACTTATTAGTTGAAAATCTTTTTCAAAACGTTCGTGAATCCACTAATATAATATATTTTCATCCAAACTAACTAAACCCAAAAGTTTTATTAGATTAACAAACCTTCAGAAACTATACGTAAAACCAATAACTATTTCTAATTGTTCTATTGCGTTTTTATAATCATATGTCCTCAACTGTTGCCAATTATAGTTATATTAAAATCTCAAAACATTAAATGGTTCCCCTATTTTCACCACAATATCTGATTATGTTGATATAATCTAAACGTATATCGGAATTAGGACATACTCGGCTATAATATTACAATATAGCGTGACCGAGCTTTCGTAGCACTATTCCATTTACATAACTCAAACTTCAAGGTAAGAGCGGGAAAAAAATTCGAGGTCAATTTTGCCTTTGAGTAGTTATTAAAAAGTCATAAATTCCGTTTATTATTTAACAAGTGTGTATACATACCTAAACCGCCTTCGTGACGGTTACTAAAATTGCGTGCCTAACATTCAAAGCGTGTTGCGCTGGAGGTTCTAATGGACCTGGATTCTAATACCGGGGGAACAAAAAACGTTTCGATTGGGTAGGTACAGACTGATCAACTAAATTAAATAAAAGTAGCCTTACTTTTATTTAATTTTGTTGCAATTTCTTGCATTTTGCTCTTAAATGTAGCTGCCTCCTTCCCTCCAATCCATGTTGTAACTTTAATCCTGGTTCGCATGGTTTAGAGAACACGTCACTCCAACTCATCTTTGTTTTTCCCCTAGTCAATTAATAAACAATGGTTACGAATTTTACTTAACCAATGTACCTTATGAATATTTTTAACATCGGTTACGTACTAGGCTTTTGAGCTATTTTTCTTAAGGAAAATTTAAATCAAGCTTTATCCTATTTCCCTCTCTGTTTGATGAAAACTACCTGCACCTGTGATTGTATATAATTGCTGTACAAGATTTTCATGCAACGATCCGACTGTAAAACATTTAGTTAGCAATCAGCTTGATACCGTGTAATTGCTTTGAACTCAAATCACTTTTTAATTAAAAATACTATGATAGTTATATCTTAGTTATGATATCTAAGTCCTTAGAATAACCAGATAGATAATAGATCTGCTTTTAAAGATAAATATACAGAGATTTTGACGTTGATATGTATTTCATATCCATAACGATCTGTTGCTGTCCATAAGTTAACGATCAAATAATATTATGTGATTCTGATTATTAAGTATTTTGTAAATGTAACGAAACTGCCAGCTTTTCAATTCAGTATTGCGTTATCGCAGGTTTCGAAAAATCATTTTTCAAATTTAAAAGAGATTTTGTGCAGTTAAACAAAATAAGATAAGTAAGTTTATCAGTTGTTTGTCAGCCAATATTGTAAGTTGGTCTAGTGGAGTTTTGATCAGTTTGAACTGAATAAATGTAGGTTGTGTAATTAAATAATGAGAGTGAATTGAATAAAAAATGAAAAAATATTGAATATAAGAAATTGAACACGTTTATTGGTTTCCTAAGTTAATGTTATCACTGATTTGATCTTTCAACTTGATATTTCAATTATTAGGGTCGAAATGTCGTGTTCTTTCCGAGGGCGGAAAAAATATTTAAAATTATCTTTCGTGACTTTGTTATGCTAATTTTTGAATAATGTCATAGTTTTTATTGATAAATAATAACGCTTTAATGATATTTATGTCAATATCTAAAAAGGAAATGTAATGCTGTGGTGAAACTGTATTTTGCGTACCAATGAACTCATCTCGTCTTCTCTGTGATAAAATTTATATACGATAAAGAATTCTCTTTATGAGTGTCTATTTAAAATAAACCTAAATATTCCTAAAATTTAGTTTGCTTGCCGTATTCACACTTTAAACTGTAAAATTTATTAAAATCGTAAGTAATTTATATATCAACATTGATGACGTTATTATATACTTCTATTTGTTTTTTAATACTTTTTTACATTTTATATTGATTCAACTTACCCAAAATCATACTAGTCCATTAATATTATTAATAAGTTAGTTAAAAAAGGCATAATAATAATTTTAAAGCTATTTCACAAGTCGTTTAAAAGTTAAAATACCAGCATGCGCTGTATCGTTAATCTCCGGCCTATCAGGAAAAGGAATTTATATAAAAAATAATATAAATCTAAATAGGTAGAGATTAAAACGTGACCTCACCCCTTAGGTACCGGCCTTGTTGCTATTTCAAGCAGTACAAGAATAAATAAGGACGTTTTGAGCTTAAAATAGGCTTATCTAAATGCAAATGGGTTATTTCCACAAGCACAAGCCGTGTCGGTACACGGCTTTGTACCTCAGGAGTTGAGCTGAAAATTTAATTTTAGCTCTCAAACTATGAGAGTTCATTAATTTTGAGATATTCTAGGACTTGGCGTTTGATTAGTCTGCCTACTAACATATTCTAGTTGTTAGGTACCTAGTTAATATAGTGATTATTTATTGCCTTTAATATCTCAACATAAAGTCGTCAACGCAGTCTCAACAAGTCGTACCATTTCCTAATCAATAATAATAATCGTAGACAATATCGAGGAATCTTTTACCAAACATTATTGAGCTCAGTAGCTCTTTATTATATCTTGCTTTTAATGCCAGTGCATTACTGTAAGATTCTGAAGCCTCTCACTGAAAGTAATAAAGTAACTTTTACTCATCTCGTGGGTCACAGCCGTGCTTCAGTCTCAGTGGATCGATACAATCCAGACTCGACGGTTGTATAAATTGTTTAGGAACGAGAAAATGCTTGTGACTCGCCAGCTGGCTTCGGTATATTTTTTTCGCATTTTCTAGCATCGCTACGAGAAAATTATTCCTATCCGATGCATGTATCGGAAAATACCATGGTATTTAAATTATGTTTTCTCTATCCCGTAAACGTTGCTAACTTTAATCAATATCTTTCATGCTTTATCACTTTCTCGCTTACGTGAATTGAAATAAAATATTTTGACCACTGACCAAAATTAAGCAAGGGGGTGAATGTCTCTGATTTGTAACATGGGTGCCTATAATTTAGGAAATTCATCTCCTTACATCACGTAGAGATATTTAACAACTAAGTAGGTAAATAATTACCTACTTATTTGTTTTTACTTTTGACATATTTATATTTTTTATTCAAATTGTCGATAAAATATTATCTCGACTATGTTTATCATAATTCTACTCAGATAAATGCGGGTCAGCAACTCGGTTGTTTGTACTATAAAATAATGTTGTTATCTAATTGATGCATTAACAACAAAATGAATTAAGAAACCACAATATTGTGTTGGCATCATTAACAACAACGCACTACGAGAAATGAATGTCGTCAAGGATCTGGGTGTCTTAATCGAAAGAAAATTAACTTACGAGTCTCACATATATAATAACTAGCTGACCCAGCAAACGTTGTTTTGCCATATTAATTTTTGAGGTTGGCTATCCTTATCACTTAGGGGTACGAAAAATAGATAGTAGCTGATTCTCAGACCTACTGAATATGCATATAAAATTTGGTAAAAATAAATAAAGCCGTTTCAGAAGAGTAAGGTAACTAACATTGTGACACGAGAATTTTATATTTAAGATGAACAAATCCACAAAAATTATGTGCTTTGTGATCAGGAACAATGAATACTCTAAAGATCTTAACTCTAAAACGACTCATTTTATCACATTGACTATTGCAGTTTGGCGAACACATTTTTCCACACGCACCTTGTAGTTAGAGAGAGTACAAACCTTTACCTGGCACTTGTCTTGCACCTAAAGTCCAGATATAAAACGCCTTTCCTATGACAAAAAAAAACAAGAAATTTTAAGACTTATTTCTAATAGTGATCGTTTAAATTTATTAGACCTTTATTTACTCATCAAACTCTTAAATAACAGAATTGATTGTCCTCAATTATTATGTAAAGTTAACCTTAAAATCCTTTGAAGATATTCGTTTCGAACACCTATTTTCCTCGTGTATGTAGGCTCGTGAACCATGCGCGTCTTTTGATGTGTTCTGGCATGGGTCTGCCTCACATTTGTCTTTCTGTTTACTGTTTTTTTTTGCATACTGTGTTCTGTCTTTAAAGGTGTGCATATATTTCGTAATAGTATTTTCTAAATAATTTAAAAAAAATTGTATGTAATACTTGTGGGTGAACCCTAAATAAATAAATTGTATAAGTACCTACAACCAAAGGATTTACAGGTTCTAATCGATTTCTGGAATTTAAAATTGTTATATTAATTCTTATTTACTAATAACTATTATTTCTTTCGTAAGACGACTAAATAATAATTTCATTTCATTTCATTTTCGTAACTTATACGAGTATATGATAACAATATTACTGATTGTTGTCCATTATTGAATATTTCTATTATAAGTAAAATTGTAGTTTGAGTCTTAGTTTTTTTATTTCAATTAAAAAGGCCGTCCACTAGTCGACTAGTAAATAAGTGAGCTAAAAGCCAGCTTTATAATTTATGTGTCAGGATAGGCGAGTTGGCAATGAACTTGGATAGGAGGTGTGTCTTGCAGGTTGCAGCGCCCAAGGCCGTTCCGCACATTGTATTGCGCATCGATTTATCGAGCGGCGCGCGCCGATGGGCCTTCTTACTCCCACCCCGTACCCTCTTCTCATAAGGTAGACTTGGCGGCCCTTATCACTTCTGTGACGTCACTAATCTATTAGCTACTTTATAAAAATGCCATAAGTCGCTAAATGCTTGGCCTCGTTCTTTAACAACGACCTCAACTCATGTCCGATGTCCTCAATGAGGATTATCAGCAGCTTGTCATTCTTTCCAACCAACGGAACGATAATGACTTATTTTTTCCGTTTCATTGTATAGTAAATAAATAAACCTTCCTTCGATTGATATTATTTATTTTATATTTGTTGTATAGTTTCAGTGGATCTTGCTATAATGTAATAAACTCTTAATTTTAAGATGGAAATAATTCCTAAAAAACCATTTACAGAAAAAAGTTTATCGATTTTCTAGATGTGGTGATTTATAAAATCTGGCTTCAATTTCACATGTTTAATAATTACATTTAGTAATTAAAATCACAATAGTCATGCAATAAACAATGTCACCCCTATGTATCAACATAATTAATGGTATTAGTATTTAATTACCTAACGGAGATAAATTGTGATCTTGGAAATACTGAAGTTATAAAGGTACCTTAGGGTCGTTACTCGACGCAACATTCTGCATACAGAGTAACGGTAAGTTAATTTACACTATTCCCATAAGACCCGGCCTGATCTCAAGTAGGTATTGTAGAAGTTTCTAGAATACATGAACTGAATTCATTTATTACTTTGAGAACGGGCCAAGACTTAATTGTATTGGCATATATGAATAATTAACACATGTTAATTTGGCTATCAAAGTTGAATGTGTCATCGGCTTACATGTTCTAATTAAACTATTTACAGGACCTATAAAAGTTGTCGCCAACTAAAGATGGTCTCTATGTAAATAATGCCCATTATGTATTTATAAATTCTTTTAACCAACCAAAAATACAAAACATACCAAATAGTAATATTTTTAAATTAATAACGTCGAAATGCCATTCAATTCCTTTTTTATATATTTTTTTAATAGAAAAAAGTACTTAAACTTTCCCTTCCCAAACCTAAAAGAAGCCAAGGAAAAACATACCTTTTAAACATTTATAAAAAACCTTTTAATTTCAATTCAGAGTTATTAAATAAAGTACTTAAACCTAGTATTATATAATTTATTAGTTAAACTAATTGAACCCCTGCTTGGGTATAGGCCTCCTCCAAGGATGGCCGTTTGCCTCTGTCACAAGCTAGGGTTCTCCATTTTGGGCCAGCTGTTTGTTTGATGTCGTCCTCCCAACGCGTCAGCGGTCTCCCTCTGCAATTCTTGCCCGTGGGGCCGCTCTAAAACGCCACTCAGAACATGTCCAGCTAACTTCCATTTAAGCCTTCGCGCATAGCTCAAAGCATCAAATGCTTGGATGATGCCTCTGATCCTGGTGTGCTTTACTTTGTCCAGTTTTTTTATGCTAAGCATGCTTCACGCCAAATTTCGCTTAAATTTAAACATAACATAATATATAATAAAATTGTGCAGGATCTTAAACACAACTTATATAAGGCTAATAATTGTCTACTGTTGTACAAAGGCCTTAATAAATTCCTTTAACCACTGTGTAATAAAGTGCTCATTATTTTTGTCACAAAGCTCTTCGCACGTTCCTACAGCGTACACAATGATTCCGTCGTTAGGATTGCCTGTAAAAATGAATTAAGCCATCAGGGTGTTAACCCTAAAATACGGCAATTCCACGATCCCGCAAATTTTCTTTATAGGCTGGTTCAAATATAATGTAGATGCTGGCTTTCTCGTTTCCGTCACATAAATATTTTAAATCACGTAGCTGAAAATAATTGACTTTCTCTGGTGTTTTCTTTATGATTTGTTAGTGTTTAAAATTACGTTAATTTAGATTTGGAATTTTTTCCTAAATTTAAAACTGATAGAAATCTTAGTGAAAAGATCGAGTTTAAATAAATAATGTTGCTCTTATGCGTTGTTCTCACTGAGCACATTTTTTACAGGAAAGTCTTCATTACATTCAAATCTATATTTTTCTATTTCCAAGGAAACACGCATTTAATGCTTGAGAATTGAGATAGGTAGGCGAAAAAGTTTCGATCAATCAAAAAGTAATTGTATACCTAATTTATATATGTTTAATTCTGTATCTGTTATACAAATTTTAAACGACATTTGTATATTTGTTGTCTCTTGTATTTGTAAACTCGGTTCATTTTTGTAGTGTGTTAGTAACATTTAAATCAAAACACAAGAAAATCGTTAGTGTTCATTGCACAAAGGATACTGGACCGCTTGGCTAAGACTTAATCAGTTTCATGATGTGCCTTTGAGCGTCGCTTGATTGCTACGTAGTCGGATTCTAATGAACATTGGTTTCATTGTTCAAAATTAATCTAAGTTCTGTAATTATATGTGTTCTAAACATTGATTGTTAAAAACGAAGATACACAGAAAGACAAACAGAAATAATACGATATTGCGTGTGTAATCAAGACAATCTATTTCGAGTTTAAATTTTATTAATTTTCGTGAATATTTTGGATTGTTTTTTTTAAGTAGATCTTAATTCGTGATAAAACAAATATGAATCCGTTAAAATTTTCTCGATCTAAATAGTTTTATCATTGCAATTTTTAAACTGTTATCGTTTACCTATAAACGATAACAGTTATAAACGGTAACAGCAACCTCCTAAGGTTATAGAAAGAAGCCAGCATTTCGGTGTTTAACTTAAAATATAATTCACCGAATAGGCATACTGTAGCCATACTAACACAATATCTTCTACAAGAGATAGAGAGAAGTCTTTCAACGAGCAGTGGCGTTTTAAAATAATGAAACAGTCAAATGACATCTGCTACCTACTAGTGATTAAAGAAAATCAATTTTAATTCAATCAATTAATAATAAATTAAAAAAATATTTAATCAATTAATTTGCACATCCTAGTCAACTGACCATTTCAGTAAAGAATCAAATGACAATCCAACAGTTATTGTAACATTTCGCATTAATTTCACATTAAAAATATAATATATATAAAGGACTGTCATTATTTTTCTACACTTTCTTTCACAATAAAATATTGAGAGTAGTGTATATTTTATGTATTTGTATACATAAAAGGTATAAAGAACCTTCATACTTTTATTAGTATTATATGAGTGCTAAAAACATGCTAAAACCATAATATTAATACGTGAAGCAAAAACTTTTTACCCCTTTTTACGATAATGGCGGGAACGGGTGATCGTGAAATTTGCAACAGTTAAAGTTTATATGGAGAAGAAGTGCATAAAGCACTTTTTATATAAAATGCATTAGAAAAACATTAAATTAATTAAAATAATCATTACACACATTAATGCTTGAATGACACACAACATACATACCTGACTTACTCTTGAATTGTGGTCGAATTTAGACCAATAGGCGACCACTAATATTAATAAAGTTACAAAACAATCATTGATTTTCCATTTGAAATCGTAATCCACGTCTGAAGCCGTATTAACTAATACTTTTGATGTCGAAAACTTCATAGTAATTTATTACTTGACGTGTGTACGTTCCGAATGAGTTTGACAAATAACTTAACACTCTATCAGGAACATTCATTAGCTGGCAATATGCAAACATGATACGATACCATAATGGATCGAATATGGTGCTGTTTCTTTTGTTTCAAAGTTGGTATGGGGTGTTCTTGTTGGTAACTCACATAATATGAGGAGTTAAAAGTGTTAATTTCACTTATTATGTATGTTACAACATCGCCGTACACCAATTTGGAAATTTATTTTTTTGTTTTAAACAATAGTTATACGTTTTGTTTGGCCCAATTTTATACTTCTGTACTGACATTATTACCTTTATAACAAAAGTTTTGTTTTGGTAAAATTTAATTATATTGAATTATTAGTACATGAAAAGGATATGGTTATTATTGAAGTTATATTTCTTATTCAGTTTTTTTAGTGTATATTATGTGTAAAAAGCTCCGGTCAACTCCTGACGCTTGATGGTTACTTAGTATTCTATGTATTTAGTCCTTCGATTGATTGTACTGAAAATAATTTAAAGTTAAAATTCATCACGTAATTTTGTTCACCTATAACCTGTATGTTAAGCTACCTATTGCTTGAAGCCCTATGAAAGAAAAACTGCATATTGTGGTTGTGTTTGTAGATAAAAACGAGTTTTAGAAAAAAATTACACAGCTGCTTTAAACGTTTAAATACTTAAATTTCGTCTGGTCGTAAAAGGGCTAGAAATTTTAGAAGTGCAGTCCAAATTGGAGTGGAGTAGCCTAGATTATTATCATAACCAACCTATTTTAAATTTAATAACTTATTAGTTTATTGTACAACTCTGATTGCGGTCTAAGCAAACGTCTAAATGTTTCTTATTATTTATATAAAATCTTTTTATTTTATTATTTTATTTTATCGAAAAATATGTAATAGTAGACGAATCTGGGAAAATAAAAACTGAAACATGTTTATGTTTCTTCTTATTGAATATTGCGTAATATAATTAATTAATAAATAAAAGATTTTATTATGATATTTACTCTACTTATGATATAATGAGTTAAATTATTCTTATACTTATGAATAATTTCCGTTTCTTGCCTTCTGTTTGCAATTCCTTCGAAGAACAAGTTTTTATCTATTGTTTTTCTTTTTCAGGTAAATCTTTATTGGCTTCGAGTTGCGTGAAGAAATGAATTTTAATAAATATTCCATAATAAAGCTTGCAGACTACTTCAGATTACAACGTGATACTTCTCGTTAAAGTGAAGAAGACTTTGCAGTCGCTATGAATTCTCAAAATAGGATTGTATTTACTAAATTGTTGTTGTGTTTCTTTGTGTCTGCGGCGTGGGCAAGATCATGGGCAAACCACCACGACACAACAACTTCCACAACTCACATTACCCCAACCACTAGTCAATTACCGAAAAACTTTCACAATGATCCACTGATTGTCGAAACTAAGAGTGGCCTTGTTAAGGGCTATGCCAAAACCGTGATGGGCAGTGAAGTACATATATTCACAGGCATTCCCTTTGCAAAGCCTCCTCTAGGACCATTGAGATTCCGTAAACCTGTTCCTATAGAACCATGGCATGGTGTCCTCGAAGCCACATCCATGCCGAATAGTTGCTACCAGGAAAGATATGAATATTTCCCCGGCTTCGAAGGTGAAGAAATGTGGAACCCGAATACTAATATTTCTGAAGATTGTCTATACTTGAATATTTGGGTTCCGCAACATTTGCGAGTACGACATCATCAAGACAAGCCCCTCGCTGAAAGACCTAAAGTGCCAATTCTAGTTTGGATATATGGTGGAGGGTACATGAGTGGCACAGCTACACTTGACCTCTATAAAGCGGATATAATGGCTGCATCTAGTGATGTAATAGTGGCGTCTATGCAATACAGAGTTGGTGCTTTTGGATTTTTGTATTTAAATAAATTTTTTTCACCCGGTAGCGAAGAAGCGCCGGGTAACATGGGTCTATGGGATCAACAGTTAGCTATTCGCTGGATCAAAGAAAATGCACATGCTTTTGGCGGCGATCCTGAGTTGATAACGCTGTTCGGTGAATCTGCTGGCGGCGGTAGTGTAAGTTTACACATGCTCTCTCCTGAAATGAAAGGATTATTTAAAAGAGGAATATTGCAATCAGGAACTCTGAATGCGCCGTGGAGTTGGATGACTGGTGAGAGAGCACAGGAAATTGGAAAAGTTTTGATTGACGATTGCAACTGTAATAGCAGCCTTTTAGCCGTGGATCCAAGTTTAGTGATGGATTGCATGCGCGGAGTGGACGCTAAAACCATATCTGTCCAACAATGGAATTCGTACACAGGTATTTTGGGTTTTCCCTCTGCGCCTACCGTCGATGGTATATTCTTACCTAAGGATCCGGAAACAATGATGAAAGAAGGCTTCTTTCATAACAAAGAAGTGCTGCTGGGAAGCAATCAAGATGAAGGTAATTAAATCTATTGCTAATTAATGTTAAGATGAAATACCATCTTAACATTTATTAATAAATTACATAGTAAACATTATAAGAATAAATCATCGCGCATGACATGAGGAAAAGTGTTGTAATGCCGCGTCATTTCAAAATAATTTTTCTCGCACTCCTAATTTATTGCCCTATTAACGGAAAGCATTATTTTCCACCTTTACAGTTATGAAGAAAAGATTAGATAATATTTAACTTTAATAGAACATTGTAATAAACAAACTTCATTTAGTTGTAAACTTTAATATCCTGGTGGTTTTGCTACATCACTTCTAACTAGGTATTATTAACTAGTCAAAAGTATTTACTTCAAAAAAATCTAAATCTACATTTTGTCACAGCTCTGAGTTATATAATCTTTTTGTCATTGTAATATAAATTTTATTCTAATTACTTGCCTTATAATCTATTATGAACACAACTGATAGAAATATTTTTGTAATATATTGCATTTTTTCGTTTTGCTTTTGTAATATAAAGCGAAAATATATTATAAAGCCTTGTCTAAAAACAAAAATGTAAATGATAAAAGTTCAGATGATAAATTAAAAACAAAAACTGACAATTTCATATACAAACCGCATTATTTGAAGTTTAAATTGACAGAGTTTGATTATTGTCGGATCAGTTAGTTACTGATAAAACCTAGTTCTGGCATATCGGTGTAACAACATCCGATAACTGTTAAGCATTAGCAGCTTAGGGTTCTTCAGCGATCTATCAATATCGGGTAAGAGCTGGAGGTCATTTGTCCTGTACACCTGGCAAGGGGGCAGTGAAGGCAAGCTACAAGGAGGCACGCCTGCGCACTCAGTGTAGACACAACAATACAACTGCGTAGATTTCTCGTACTACCAAGTACTACAGACGCGCCCACGTACTTCGGGCTAAATCACCCCCATTGGGGTAGGGAGGAGTGCCCTCCTTGTGTGGTTGTCAAGCACCCCTCCCTATCGCAGTTTCTAGAATATTAAGATCACTGAGATGCAATTCTTAGAAGTTAAAGACTAAAAATGTTAATTTGTTTTTCTTTACATTTTAAATGTTATAAATAATATTTTACGCATTTTATTTCTACTATAGCTGATGCTCGGGACTTAAGATTATATTAATTTATAGTACTACTATATTATTTTGGAAAAATGAGATTCCGCAGTTCCTAGTGGGTAACGAGATAAACATATTTCTAGGCATCTTATTTAACTAAAAAAAAAATAAAAAAAAAAATTAAGGCAATAGGCAATAGGTCAACCTACTAAGACATTCCAAACTTGAATTTTTTATCAAGAATATCGAATACAGACCACGGTACTAAAATTTCATGAAAATGCATTACTAATATTACTAGCGTTACTAATATAATCGATCCATATCCAACTGAACTATAGGGAATTATTTTCTGAAATCATTTTTATATTATAAATTATATAAATCAAAATCTGGTCAGCGGTTTAAGTGTGAAACTGATAAAGCAAACCTTATTCACCTTTATAGTATTAAGTTACGATTGATTTGTTATGTAATATTCAACTAATTAATTTATTGCTTCCATATAGTTAAAGTTAATGGAATTTTTCCATTAAATGTTAAAGAGATAAAAAATAACATCAAGCAAAACACCATCCCGAATAAATGAATTATTTTTCACTTTATGTACCCAGCTCCGGAAATGTATACTCGGAATTAATACCTATAATAAACTTATCCACTTTGTCTTAGGTAGATACATAAATAATTGAATCAATATTGATTTGATTATATGTATTTTTCTCATTGAGCAAATTAGGTACTAACGTATATAATAACTCAATCTTTTTATATTTTTACTGCTTGTTTTAGTAAAGTAGTTTCATAAGAATATGTCAGAGGTATAATATTAAAATACTAATTTTGAATAAGATTATCTGTATCTAGGTAATTAGAACAAAATTAACTTTTTTTATGGTACTGAATCATCTCTCCAAACAATACTCGAACGCATTTCAGCGTAAATAGCAGATACATAATAGGAAGTGTGACATGCGTCAAAATGGAACAATACTGTAACAGAATACTAATTAATACCTTGATTAATTTTCAACCTGAGTAATTTAAATTTAAATATATGACACTTATGAAACATTAATGTGTCTGCATAGAATTCAAATGAAATATATAAGATTTAGATTTATTTATCGATTTGAATATATAGTAGACTCCCAGACTGACAAAGGCTATATTTTATTTATTCGGTAGAAGTTGCTAGGATACATTTACTAGTATAGGGTTTTTCAACAAGAACTTTGTTTTTTCAATATGGTATCACCGGAACTACATGACAGTTTTGACATATCTATAGTAGAAGATTGGGCAATTGGGCAAACCATGAAAATGATGGATCTGTAAAAGTTACATTTTCGGTCAACATAATCTTCCTTCTGGTTAACTTAATTTTGGCCTATAATATGATATGAATATCACTAACATGTGGTTTCGACAACACGGTATCACAAGTCACACAGCGAAACAATGAATTTATTGCAAATCAAATTTCCCGATCGCATAATTTCACGAAATTCAGCTATTTTGGCTAACTCAATCATTGTTTTAACACCGCTGGATTATTTTTTGTGGAGTTGTGTTAAAGATATTGTCAAAGCCAATCGAGTCAATTGCAGCCTTAAAACTCAAAATTCGTGAAGTTAATCACAAATAGACCATTTTGTCAAAAGTGATTAAAATATCAATGAAAATATCGACATCTGGTACCAAGGTCGTGGTGAACATGTATCAGATATCATTTTTCATTCATAATTCTCAATCAATCCAATCCTTGATCCAATCCAATTATTTTTTTAATACAATAAAAATTTGATTCATTTCCGTCTAAATTTATTTTTATTTTGATTTACAAAACAAAGTTCTTGTTGAAAAACCCTTTATTAAATCAACACGATGTAGCAAATGACGTTATATTTTTTTAAAATAAAGATTTATTGCTGTTTCATAAACATTGACTTTATTTATGCAATGTATATTAAAAATTAACATATATTCAGGATTACAAAAACCACAAGCTTCTATTTTACATATTTCACTATTTTAACATTCATGGACAATGACTACGTATTTTGTATGCTGTTTTGTATAAATAATTCCGTCATTCAATTTTCGAAGAATGAATAATGCAAGTTGCGATGCAACATAGAATTGTAAAGTATAACGCGGCCTCGGCTCCATCCCAAAGGAGCTCTTCTAAGTATATTTTAATGATCTAACCTCGCGTTACATAACACTAGAGCACTCGCTTGCATTTGACTGACTTTATTCCAACACAGCTATATACCTACAGTCTACACTGTACGGTAAGGTTAATGCTAATGAAAATTTACTAGAATTTACAATAAATTTAATAAACTGAAGAGGTCTCTAAAGATGCAAATTAATTTAAAGGTATCCACTATTTGTATTGTGTTCAATTCACGTCAAACATTTTGTATAATATAATAGGATACTCTTTTTTTAACTGACAGCATTGGCGTAAATACATTTTTTTTTTAATTTTGATGAAGTTAATTTTGTAGTCTTTGAGTAATGATTTTGAATAAATATTGAATGTAACGTAAACGTGTGTTACGTTATATTAGATATGTAACATACCTACTTTGTTGCGTTTAAAATGAGGTTTTGACATGCAATGTTTAAACGTTTCCCTGTTTTTATTTTACGTAAAAAAAATTGATAACCCGTGTAAGTAGATTAAAATCAGTTTTTGATAAAAACATTTTAAGCGACAAGCTTTTTATATTGGCTAGTAAGTATCTATATACTCCTTGAGACAAATCAAACTAGCTCAGACAGGGTTGCGATGTTTTACTATATTATTTTATCATAGAGTTCCCATGCACACCTTTCGGCCCATCATAGTATGAGCTCTATGACTTCATTTGAATACATTGTCATCTGATTTACATGTGTATGCAAAATTTAAGTATAATGGGAAACCGGGAAGTGGGTCAAATTTATCTTGCAAGATTTCACCCGAACAAACATCAACATTGCAAGTAAAATAAAAGCTTGTACATTACATTTTATCCATCCCTTTATTTTATACTCGCTTGTATCTGTGAATTAATCCGCAAAGTTACAATGCAGTAGAACGATGCACTCTAAATGATAGCTTTCCATCAGTGAAAGTATTTTTAAATTCGTTCTTCGTTTTTGAATTTAATCATTACAAAAAAATACTTTCTAAGCTTTTCACTACAATAGTAAGTTATCGTTAATATCGTAATAAAATTTTATTATTACAGTTTAAAGGGACACATTTATATCATCATACTATATATTTTGATTTTTTTATTTAAAATGGGCAAACTTGGTTCGCTAATTTTTTAATATGTTCCAGGAACGTACTTTTTGCTGTATGACTTTCTCGATTATTTTGAGAAAGATGGGCCCAGTTTTCTTCAACGCGAAAAGTTTCTAGAAATTATAGATACAATCTTCAAGGAGTTTTCAAAGATAAAACGAGATGCTATTGTGTTTCAAGTAAGTATAAAACTTGCTAGTTGTTAAAATACTCGAAAAAAATTTCTTATTTGATTAAAATAAGTAAGATTTTTTAGTTTAAATGCAGTAGAATTAATATATTTAGAAAATACGAAATGCAATTTAAAATTATATTACGTTTGATAATAAATTTTAATATACTTAAATTGAGTATGCATGAATATTACTGAATATTTTAAAGATATGTTTATTTGTTAGGTTTTTACGGTACGTATATTTGTATTGATTCTCGGTTCCAGCCCAGTTTCAGCTAATATAGATGTTTAGGAATTGATATCGGATAATAATCTAGGCTATTTGTATTCAAACTTAATGGAGACGAATTCTACGAATGTCACTATCGTAGTATAATTATTATACATGAACATTATATTATACATTAACATGTGTTGTTATAACTTAGAAAAAGCCTTATATAATACAATTTTTTCATTTATCTACAGAGATAAATAACTAGTAACGAAATATAAATTCCACAAAAAGTAATATTTAGGTACACACAGATGTGTCTTTATCATGATATAAGATACAAAAGGAAATAATGAGGACATCCTATTTGAAATTACCGTCAATAATAGTTTCTCTTTCCTCGACTTCTCGTTAATGTTCCTTAGAATTGTTGATTATTTGCTTGCTTATATTTTTGTTGTCTGTGAACTTTAAAGTATTTATAATTTTTTTATTGGGATTTTATGACCTGGTATTGAGAAACTTTAGGTGAACTATTATTTTGAGTATATTTTAATAAATGTCTTTATTTCGCGCTCCAAATAAAATGGTGGAAATTTTACTCGTAGCTTATAGGGAATTTTGACCACATCACAAAGTCACGTTTTGATGAATTATATCACTTTCCTTCAATCATGCACATTGACGAATAGTTTATACTTAAAATTCCACCAATTTTACCCATAAAATCTCGAAAATACACAACTTTTAGAAAATAATATAAAACATGACACGTTCGTTGTTGCGATGGCGCCAAAACTCTCCAAGTACTAATAAGTTCTGTATGATAGTTATGTATAGATCATAGATTTACACGTATCTACACAACAAAACATTATGAAATATTTCTCATTTAAAATGAAAAACATTTAATTTTAAAAATATATTTTATACATATAATAAATTATTGTACGCCAGTCTCCTAATACCGGGGCACGAGTTTCTGCGTCGATTTTGTTTACTAATAGGTAAGATGAGCAGCCCAAGCCTCAAATTTATAAACTGTCTGAAGGCCTGGGGATCAGGAAGCTATATCCTAGATTAACCCCTTCCCTCGAATGTATATGTCGCTGGTTCGCGGGAGTATATATGAAAAAATTAAAAGGGAATCCTAAAGCCAATCAGACTAAAACTGACACTTATGTACCATCGGTGGCGATGTTTTACAGCACTCAACAGCTCTGGGACCCACGAAGATATGGATGCAATCAGATAAAATACGGTATACCGACACGTGTGTGATCATAGATTTTTTGCGAATATTATTTCTCCTCTCCGCGACGCAGTTGACACCTGCCCACGTCTGATTGTGCGTTTAAGTCCAAAAAGGCAATTGTGATCCTCTTTTTTTATCAACTGCCAGTATTGGCGCGAACAGATTGCATTACGATGATTCTCTGATTTTAGTCAACTTTTAACAAAAAATATGATTTTTATAGTAACAAAGACGAAGACATGATTATGAATCTATAAAAAATATCTCTAGATTTCAAAGAATATTTTACAAAACGACTGAGTCTGATTAAGAAAAACCTTAGCCGTATTAAAAAATTATATTTCCACAGTACACCGACTGGGAGGAGATAACAGACGGTTATTTGAACCAGAAGATGATTGCAGACGTCGTAGGCGATTACTTTTTTGTCTGCCCGACAAATTACTTTGCGGAAGTGCTCGCTGACGCTGACGTTGAAGTTTATTATTATTACTTTACACATGTAAGTATTTGTCAGACAAATTTTTATGTCGGAGTCTGCTATAAAAATTTGTTTTAAATTTCATGTGTTATGTATGACGAGATATGTATTATATAGAAACTCGGTATGATAAGAGTTTTCATTGGCCGACCCTTTTAATAGAAGACTCGGGCTCACGCTTTAAAGTTAGCAACATATTATTTAAATAATACTACTTAATACTAGTTGAAGAATTATTTTGTACTGTCAAGGAAAAAAGATATTTTTTCCTTGACAGTACAAAATACACAAACAATACTTAGGGTTTCCGAAAATCATGTATAGAACCAAGAGAGAGAGAGATTCTTAAGAGATTTACGTATCATTAGGTTTCTACACGTGGAGACTTGTTTGAAAAGGTAAATGAAATCTTGTAAATCCGTTTTCCCTAATATATATATATATTTGATTCTTAGTAATAATTTATATATATAAAATTTTATAAATTGTATATAATAAATTATATACAATTTATAAAATTTTATATTAACTACTAATACTGTGGCATAAGTAAAAAAGATTATCTCTGTAGACTCTGTACTTTTGCGCGTAATGTTTAAATACAATTTGATACTTTTCAAATTGCAGCCATAAATTCATTGTAGTCATTTTCCTCTTATAGACACGTCTATAAAAATCTCAAAGGCTTTTCTGCGAAGACGCTCTTGAAACGGCAAACCGGTACTAACACGTTAATTTGGGTAACGAACCAAACGGGAGGGCGTTTAAGCACCCGCTCGGCTACGTTTGCTCTTTACTGGAATCACTGGCTGTTCAAAGGAATTTTAGATGGCGGTTTATAAATTCTTTTTGGTTTGATTACTAAATAATGTATGTATATATGTAATGTATGTATGAAACTGGTAATTAGACACTTTTAAGTTACAATTCAAGTTATATTTTATATTCTAGAGCTTACGTCGAAAAAAATTCTTTCGAATATGTAAAATTTTGTAAAAGATGTGCATTTAACATTTTTTATTATAATTTAGAAATATAATTTACCATGTTTTCAACCTCGACTACGTTGGTAGCTAACAGAAACTCAACTAAAAATATGGTCTTGGCTATCGGCCTGTATTCTATAATTGTTCTTAGAAGAGAGCATTCAATACTTCAATAGTCGTTCTTAGAAGGGGAAATTTTGTCTGATTGTTGGTTGTATTGATGGTTATTTATTTCGAGTAAATAGGAGAGTCATTGGGTGAAGTTGTTTAGTGTGGTTTCCATTTATTTTATGGTAAATTGCTTAAAATATTTATTGCATTAATATCATAATAAACTAAATCTAAACTTAAAATTAAGCAAAGTTATTAAATAATTGAAATATTATGCTATTCTTTATACACGTTATATATTTCATTTAAACTTCTAACCAATACTTGGGTCAAGTATTTGATACTTCCGAATTTATTTTAAATTCATGAAGCGGTGGCATTGAGTACAAAATCAATTTTGTTGCGTATTGCCTTAATATTCGTAAAGCACGTTGGGTCACCGCCAAGTGGCTATTAAACATTTAAGAGCCACTTCGTCGTATGAAAAGCGGGATTTAAGTCTTTTATTGCTTAATGGTTTCATTTATTATTCTTGCTATTAATAGTTTGATAAATACACACTATATTTATCAAACTAGTTTAGTAGTATTAACAACCAGAGTCCAGAATAATTGTTGAGACGTAGCTTTGTTGGTCATGCATAAATAACAAAGTAAAACAGATGCATAAGGGTGTCTGCCATAGCCCGTCATGCCCCGCTAGCGGTTATGAGGTTTCACTAAATACTATTACTCCACATAAAAAAGGAAATGCTTAAAATGGTTAGGTAAGTGTGCACCATACCTTATGTGAGGCAGACACAATTCTGCATTTCCAGAGTCTCCGCTGTCTCTGGCTCAATACATTTGCGTAAATGTGCCACACTTCTTTTTAGGTGGTTGGTTATATATAGGTGTTATGATTATTTTGACTACTAAACAGTATTGATTACTAGGAAATTGAGTATAGCTTTCGGAGAATTCTCGCTTAAGCATTATGCGGACGCAAAAAAGCGCAGCCATTAGATGTAATGGGAACAAAATAAGATAAATGTGAGGCGATAAATCAAAAAGCTAATAGAGCTTGTTCTATTGGTGATTTATGATGATATTTTATCGCAAGAGACTCTTTGTAGGTTGGAATTTGAATATTAACCACATTGAACTTAATAAATAAAAAATTACTTGACTTCAGAATTTATCGAAATTGCGAGTAAAATCTATAATATAAACATGAAACTTCTTTTATCTCAAAATGTTGTGTCAGTATCGTATATTATATATAACTTACATAAGAAAGATGGGATATTATCGAATTAGCTACAAAGACCCAGTAAGCCAAAGGTCACCAGATTAACAAAAGCGCTATTTCGAGACATGACCCGAAACCATTCTACTTCCATTTCACTAATTTTGTTGTAGTTAAGTGAGACAAAATGAACGGACTTAATGACCGGTTGTCTTTTACGAACTGATTAACCCATTAATGATAATGCCCTTGATCTAAAATACTGCTCTATCGGATTAACACTTGCGTTAATAGCGACTTCTTGTTTTAAATCCAAACTGGTATACGAATACTATTTATAAATTTATAATTGATTAAAATCTTTTATGGGCAACTAGAGTGGGTAGAAATATCCGCCTCCGTGTCTGCGTGTCGCGCCGCAGGCCCTGGGTTCGAATCCCGGGGAAACAATTGAATGTTTCGGTTGGGTTGGCACAGAAAACGATCAGTGAAACAGATACAGCAATGTCTACCAGGCCCCACTAAGGATTACGGGAATTCATTTCATACTATTTATACTAATAATAAATAATAATACGAAACTAATAATACGATTTTTTTTAAATTTTATTTGTAACTATGGAGCCCGCGAACATGTCACCTAAAACGACATTCCAAGTGAGGAAACTAATTTCTTCTAAATAACTAAATCTTCATATAAACAGCTTTTCTATATTTTTTATAGTTATTCCGTTATTCTCGAATTAGACGAATCCAAGAAATCAAATATCATCAAAATCGGTCCCTCCGTTCTTGATTGAGGTGTAGATGGTGTAAATAACCCGACTTTGTTTTATACAATATTTAGAAGAATAAACTGTAAAACTACTGGAATTATTTTTAAATTACTACTTCACTGATAGGAAACAAGCATCTCATGTTGTAATTATACTTCAGTTGACAAGTGTTTAGGAGGGGGCCTGAGCTGCCGGGAAATAAAAAATATTAAGAAATTAACATGCACATCAAACAATTACAGGTTGGTATGTGACTGTTTGATGTGCATGTTCATTTCTAAACAAATTATTAAGAATTTAAATGGAGATATTCCATAGCAATCAAGAAAATGTGAATAAGAGTAAAGATGAAACATAAAGGCTTATTTCATAGCCATATCTCCGGAGGAATGCTCCACTTTTCATCTCCATTTTGATAAAATCTTCAAGATTGAATACATAATGCGGCATCTCTGTGAAAATAACTACAAAACAAAAATTTCATATTGAAAATTCCGTTTGATATTCCGCACCTTTGACGATAAATGTTTAGTTATATATCTCTATCAAGATGTCGCGTAAAACGTTCTTTGTAAAAACATAGGGTGACGTATTTTGTGCTTATTTACCAGTCTTATATATTTGTAATTATAAAGCCCTAAGTTGCGACTTTGCCCGCATATAATAGCAGGAATATATGAGCGAAATAATTTTTAAGATCTGGTGTTCTTTTCGAGTTCATCCAATACAAACCAAAATATAAAGATACAATTTGCTCTATACAACACGATATACATTTGAAAAACTAATATAAAAATATGAATTATATAAACGGAACTCTCAAAATAGGCCCAGCAATTTTTGATATCAGGCGGATGAAACAAACTGAAGACACATGATACTATTTAAGATGATTATGGTTGTTACGAGTTAGAACTAGGAAGTACATAGACATCGGCCAGTTACAATTTTATTATATATATAGTTTACATGTAGGCGTTTGATCTATTTTAATAACATATTATGACTTGACCTTTCCGTTGGTGTATTAAATAATGAAATACCACCTACACTCGTATATCAAATGAATTATTAAACACAATCTGCAATCCAAAGCTTTTTGAACTCCAGTGGTTTTGGCAAATCTAAACCGTTTCTAACTTTTAATTTAGAACAACTCCATTAAAAAACAATTTGAGTAAATTTTGTAGCAGCAAGATTGCTTTGTTATTGATTTTAAGACCGAAGTATACACAAAGTTGATACACTAAAGATTAGTTCGGAAATCTGACCTTGTCTGAAATTTGTTGAAGAAAGAAAAAAGATTTTTTTTTTGAAATACTGTTAATAGGCATCGTTATTACATCATCATGATACTGATATGCTATATTACATGCTGCAGTATCAACTCATTTATATTGAAAGCTTATTAAACTACACTACTGAAAAAAAGCGTCAATAATTCAGTTTTAAAAAGTAAAAGTTATTTAATTCTATATGCTTGCTTTATCTTTTAAATTGTTTATTTATATTTTTAGTTACTGTTATAGATCTTTGTCAAGAGTGGACTTTGAATCTAATACGGTGTATTGAAGTAGGTAAAAATTATTCAAAATCACGTTCAATGATTCCGTTACATAGATAACTAAGATACATAAATATAGGATAAGTAACAAATTTTCCAGCGTACCAGTACCAGTCTTTGGGGTGAATGGATGGGCGTTATGCACGGAGATGAGATGGAATACGTATTCGGCCACCCCCTGAACATGTCCTTGCAGTATCATACCAGAGAACGAGACCTTGCGGCTCACATCATGCAGTCATTTACAAGATTTGCACTCACTGGGTAAGTTAATTCTTTTAGTGGCATAACAAATTTCTAAATCAGACTCAAAAATCGGGCGATTATAGAATCCGGAAATCAGCGCTGTTATATGTGCTTAGAACGAAAGTTCTAAAGAAATATAGCTTTTACATTTATAAGCATTAATTTATCATTTGTAGTAAAGTTCAAACTTATTCAAAGAACGCTTCCATAGCGTATACATCGACATTCAATATCACGTGCTGCGCAGAGGTCGGTTCTGAAGATACAGTCTGTAAAATTTAAAAATGAAATCAGTGGAAGAAGCATAGATCTGTCTCTTATCAGACCAGAGCTTTTTTAATGAAATAAGAGGCAAACGGGTAGGAGTTTTATTTTAGAGTAAAGAATGAAATTTCGTAATTTCCGCGGCTGAATAATTGATTAAAATCTTGTATAAGCAACTAGAGTGGGTAGAAATATCCGCCACCGTGGCTAAGTGGTTTACGCATCTATGTATTGCGCCGGAGGTTCTGGATTCGAATCCCGGTGAAACAACGAACGTTTCGGTTAGGTAGGCATAGGAGGCTGATCACCTACTTGCCTGTAAAGAAAATTATCAGTGAAACAGATTCATAAATGTTACTCTCCCATGCTCCACTAGGAGTAACGGCAATTCACATTTTTTAGAGAAGAGTAGTTTGTGACTACCCAAGCGAAATATTTATTTGTTTTCCCCGAATTCGAATACAAACTCTCTTAGAGTAACATGCAGGTCCGTGAGCCACTTTTCCACGGAGCTGGTTTGACCGTTGTCCATGGTGGTATTCGTATCATTTTAGTCGTAGCATTGATGTTGTAATATAGACTGCAACAGTTGTAGTCATCCACAAGTATCCACGTGCAAAAAGCTATTTACGTTTCACACTACTACGGTATGTTCTTAAACGTGTTACAGCAAGCCTCACAAACCGGACGAGAAGTGGCCACTGTACTCGCGGTCATCGCCCCATTACTACACATACACGGCGGATGGACCGAGCGGTCCTGCTGCCCCAAGGGGACCACGTGCGTCGGCTTGTGCATTCTGGAATGACTTCCTATTGAAACTCGATGGTAAATTATTATCTTTTTTATAAATTAGCTTCGCAGATAATGTTTTCAATTACATGTATCTTATCTTTTTCTGTTGCTACAGATTATAGCAGCTAAATCACTACATAGTATAAAACAAAGTCGCTTTTTCTTTCCCTATATCCCTTTGTATGCTTAAAACTTTAAAACTACGCAACGGATTTTGATGCGATTTTTTTTAGTAGATAGAGTGATTGAAGAGGAAGGTTTTTATATATGTTTTATACCTGTGAATTATATATAATTATATATGGTTTCGTACCCGTACCTATAACTTGACAAACTTGCAGTACATAGGTTAAGTATCAAGAGATGGCGCTGATGTACCTTACAATTTCACTATCAAAGTTCTTTCAAATAAACACAAAAGTAGGTAATTCATAAATGTAACATTGTGGATTATCCACTTACCCCACTATTTAAGGTCGGAAATTAATAATAAATTACTTAGTATACTATAATAAAACATCACTAAGTTATAATGCAACGTTCTTTAGGCCAATAATTGTAAAGTAAGTTACTCGCAAATACGTTTCCGGCTGTTTCGGTTCATAACATAAACTAAATCTTTAACACTTTTTTACAAACGAGTTGTTAACAATCAAACTATCGTAAAGTTGCAGGCAGAAAATGGAATTAAAATTATCATTTTTATATTTTCCAAAAAAACTGAAAAAGACTGCACCAATTAAGCATTTTGTTACGTTACCGCGATGCTTGTCAATGTAACTTGTTATATGCAGACCCATCATCGTAAGCGCTGATCTTTGAATTACCTAAGTTACTCTTTTTGTTATAGTCCAGGTATACGAGAAACACACAGTTCTGATATGTTTCAGCGCCATCACTAGTCCAAATCATTAAAAAATATCGTAATCATTCCAGTCACTAAGGAATAATTTGAAAATATTGTGGCAGCTAGCCGATAGTGCTCTTGATTTATGAAGTACCTACAGGCATATCTAGACCAATTTTCGGGGAGAAGGCCTACATAAAAAAACCACTGACTTTATTTTGGAGACTGTTTTTTTGTCATCACTCCGAGTTTAAGCCTATAAACTTTTTTTAAATGTAGCTAAATGTTTTAGAATCGCTACCAAACGGCAGTTGCGTCTTTTACTCTCACTTGCGATGTCCATGTGTAGCACATGGATTTCAAATATGTGATTTTCATAAAGGGACCAGCTAGTGTTTATTAAAACCACACCATATCAAATGATATTTAAAATTAGATTTTCATGTGTAATTTCAGAGTTGGAGCATGTTCCGTGTGACGGAGCGGTAACAGGGCCCTATAGTAGCGTTGCCGGAACAACTTTACCAATTGTACTACTTACCACTCTTGCTACCACCGCAGCCCTCTAAACATACCATAAGCACCAGTAGAAAATCACTACACGTAGCAAGTGAGCTTACTTACTTTATTAATGAATTATAACATGTCTAACACCTAATTAGTGTGTTCTACTAAACAGGCGTAATTAAATGATGCACTTAAAGTGACGGATAACTCTCCACAGTTCATTTGTGAATTTCCTTCCTTCAAACCACCGATTCGTACGTAAATGATGGAAGATGCGTAGGAAAGGATCAAGATCTCGTAAATTGTAACATAAGTGACAGATTAAGAAGTGGAGATTTAACTCTAATTTAAAACTCAATCTTTTTAACATAGAACTCTATATTTAAGAAAACAATAAAGCGTCTGTAACTAATAATTTATGGTAATCGGAAAGTTTTTCAGAAGTCCCGTTGCCATAGTAACTGTCCTGTAATATTTTATTAGCAAATAGAAATTGTGTAGGACACGTAGACGGACAGGTGTTTTGGTAAATGGTGATTGTAATCGTTATAAATGTTAAATGTGTTTTCCAAGAATGTATGTTGTAGACATGGCTAAAACGTATACAATGTGTCGTCAAGACGTTTGTAGACTTAACTCTCGTTAAATGGGAACATGGCACAATTGCTTAAACTGGTTAAGTTCCACCAAGATGGTTTAAAAGTTCAATACAGAAATTACAGCCCAAAATTACGCGCAAATTAACCATAATTTCTTAAATATATTGACACAGATGAGCTATAACTTTATAGGATAAGTGTATTAAAAATTCATAAGTGAGGTTTAAGATATATTAATGGAAATTGTGAAAATGTTTTAGAAACATGTACGGGCTTTAATTGTTGAAGCAATGCTCGCTTACACACTCGAACTGTCACTATACATATCAATGTGTGCCTCTGCTTTAATAGCAAATGATACATATCGTAGTGAAATTTTAGAAATTTGTATTTAAAAGAAAAATATTAATATAGAATTTTAAAGTGAGTTAAATTTTTACTATATACATCTATTTAGGAAGCTATCGATACCATTGAACGTCTTATGAATCCCAAAATCTTATGACTTCGACAAATTTTGTATATATTCTAATTAGATCGCTTTATTACGATCAAACCACTGTCTATACATATCAACACGAAGTGCTAATCTATGCATAAGTAGAACTCGTTTAAAATAAAAAACTGCTGATTCCCTATCTATCCGCTGAACGACACAAGAAGTTTAAATATGAAATTAAAGTATTAAAAACAATCACTATGATAAAAGTTTTAGTTTCACAAATCGGAATTTTTAAGTATATCTAAAATGTATTCATTTTTAGTGGGATACATATAAATCGTGTAAAAATAATGCTTTAAGTGGAAATCATCTTATGAATTTAGTAAAATTGAACAAAATATTTATATCTTTAGCGATAGAATATATTTATACCTGTATGTATGTCAATTACTATCCTTGAAATTTAGGAATACTAAGTAATGTTACTTACTTATTATTTTTTCTTATCCTGTGTCATTTGACAAATAACTGCAAACTAAAATTAAAATTACGTTCTCAAACTTTGTATCGCTTTAGAAAAAAATGTTGCTCCATTCTCGAAATGTCATCAAAAGATCATTCCATACAATGAACGTCCTTTTGCATTGCATACGTAATGCAAAATTGATGCAAAAAGTTGGTTCTAATATTGCCTTTAGTTTGCCTATGAAGAAAACGATAAGTGTAACGCAGAAATATAGCCGAAGCCCTAGAAGGTATTATGGGATGTTATTACACTCTTTTAACGTAACGAAATGTGTTTCATGAATCGAAGGTTTTAAATTTGAAACCAAAAGAAAACCAAAATATTGTGAATAAATTTTCCCTACTACGCTTCTTTGTTTTAAAAAATATATACTGATACGTTCGTATGCATTTACTATTTATTAGTAAATTATTTACTATACAAACTTAAAATTATATAAATAAATAGTTGTCTTATAAAATTTCAGAAGAATATGATACAGATTACTAATAATTTCAAGAACTATGCTATAGAATCTATGGCATAATCTCAAAGTAGCTGTCTTTATTTAAAATATTATCGAAAATATTTCTTCATTTTAGTACGTACGATAATGTATTAAAAATCGTACGTACATCGATAATATTTTGCTTAATTTTAAAATATTATCTATCATTCATATAATATTTTTTATTGCGATTCTAGCGTCTTAATATAGTTTGCAAAATATTCATGTAACTCATGGACCGATGATTAGAATTAACAATAAAATAATCATATTAATGACGCAATTAAGTCATCTGAATATCAAATTTAGTCACGAGAATAAAAATATTGCTACAAGTAAAATAAAAGTATATAAAAAAATATTCATTACTCACAAAAATGTTGTTAATTTTGTATGATTTTTCTATCAATGCAACAATACAGCACATGCTTTGTTTAGCACATAAATATTATGAAATTGTCTGGGATAGCTTTAATTATAATATTAAGGTCTTGTAAATCATAACAGTATTTTGACTTTTAACGATTGTAATTAATAGGTAGTAGCCATATTAAAATAGGTATCCTAATAATTTGTTGTATTTTTTTTTACATTTTCAGTTCAAAAAATCAACGTAAAAATTAATTAAAATTCTGTCACCTATAATATTTATTGTTATTTTTTTACTTACAACAATTATTCGGAAAAAATTTCAATGATTTTGATGTATGTACGCAATTTATATTAATTGTTATAAATTAAAACGTAGTTAAATGTGCATGGTCCATTTATTTCTCAGCAATTTTAAGCACGTCTAATGTAATGTACCTAAATTCATTCTCTGACACTATTTATTATATGTCAATCAATGGTAAATTAATCATAAACGTAAAATGAATTGTTTTGTTTAAAGCTTTGTTTCATAATATGGTTTAATAACAAACAAGTCCCCTTTTAACCTTAATAATTAAAAAACCCTTTGCTTGTATTTATTCCAAAAATGATATTTATCGATAGATTTGTGACGTTGAGAGACGTGTGTTGTATAGTTTCTGCAAAATCAAAGCATTTTGTTTATATAGCGAAATTAATATTAAGTGGCTTATATTTTTAATAAAACGTCCTAATTATTATAATGTGTTAATGTTATAGTAAATGTCTAGTTTTGCTTAGATGTTTAATGTAGAGGTCAATGTATGATAATAACTTATCAATCCGCCTCTGCTCTCTTCTTATTAGTTCGTATATTTGATATTGAATTTCTGGGTATTGTACTAGGCAAGTTGTTTGATTCTTATCACCTTAAAACATGTTTTTATTTACATAGACAATTTTTTCTCTTACAATACTTAGAATACTGATTTAAACTATTGCAAGTGTTTTCTACAAAAAAACACAAAGCCAGCTTTATTTTAATGTTTTAACGAATGATAAAAATTAAATGAAAACAGTAATACTAATGAATGTGTTTATTTATAAAAAATAAATGAGTTATTGTTTTATTCGTAGGTTATTGTGAGGTTATTTTTTCTCATCACCGATACTATTCGGCTATTGCTTATCTAGATGATAATGACTTTCTTAATTTTACAATAGGTAGATAAAAAAACATAGATTGAAATTCGTAGATCATGTTTCTAGATTGCTTTACTATGTGATTAGGTGCTAAATAACGTATACATATTAGAAGAGCACTGGTTATTCAAATTATATATTTTAAAACCAAAATGCAAATGACATTGACAATATCAGTTTCATAATCATGAACGTCTCATTGTGTAGAGCCATAGACATAGAGAATATCTTACTCAAAGAGATATTGCTTTCATTTCTTTTTTACTAAAAGTGATAATGTGAGGGGTAATATAGAGCAATGTAATGACACATGACATCTGAACTCTTGGCTTCATAGTGCGGTTACTTGCCGTTCTCGTGTCGTTAATACTTTGATGTAAAAAATGAAATTGTTCAACTGTGCACATAATATGTATGAAGTGTAAAAAAAACTATACACAGCCCTTATTACACGCTGCTGGCGCGTTCATTTGACAGCTATATCTCAATGAGCTAGTGAATCACTCCTTTCTCTATACTCTATGGTTAAAGCTTTCTAGTGTTTAGAATTAGTTATTATATAAAGCTCTATGTTTATAAAAATTAGTTTTGTATGTTTATTGTGACAATAGCTTTTTAGCCGAAACATGTTTTGTCTATCCTAAAGGCTAAAACGCCAAAATATTGCCGCAATAAATACATAGTTATATATTTATAAATAATTATTAAAATAATTTACCTAAATAAAATAAAAAATACCTTTTACCCAAAATTTAGTTAAGCTGATTTACGGGAATCGTTATGGCCAAACCATATCGGGTTTTCTAAATCAGCAATTCTTATGGTAGTTTTGTTGAATTTGTCCACAATGTCAGAATACACACATAATCGAAATAAATTGCTATAATTTTAATCAACCACTAGTTTTATTTTCTTTTCCAGTTTGATAAGTTGACAAAGTATCTACTTATCATTTGTTTGTTCAATAGATTAATTGAAACTTTATAACTAGAAACAGTACATTTAATGAAAAAGTATGAAAAACCTCAGGGTAAATATCTGTTTATTGTTTCGCTGATAATTTTCTTACACAGACAATTAGGCGATCAGCCTTCCATCTTAAACATTTTTTTGTTTCCCCGGATCCCTGGTTTGATGCGAAAACTGTAGCTTAGTTTTCGCTGAAGGATTAGGATTTTGGAGCGGCTTTAAGAAATAATAAGAGAAAAAATTCCTTTGATTCGTAGTTTTTAAAAATGATTTAAGTATTTGTGGAATATGGTGAAATTAATAATACAATTGTTTAAATAATTTTATTGGGATCTACTCACATATAATTAAGTAAAGAACATCAATATGTAATAACTAAGTCTATGACTAGAATATTTTATAGGTTTAATACAGAAATACATACAAGCTTAGTTTCTTTAGTATCTTAACGAAACTTATATTAAAACTGACGAGCCAATAGCTATCTGTAATTTTATTTATAGTATTACATATACATTTGACCTTGTTCCGATTAGTCTGTGTGATCATTCTTAATTTTGTTTTTACTAAACTAAAAAGGTTTTCATTTTGCAACCGATTTTTTTTTAAATATCGTTTAAACCACAGATTAAATCGGCATACTCAATATTTTCCATAGACAATGGGGTAAAGGCTACGGTCACAGAGTTTAGGTAACGTCCAGTAGAGACCAAACGAACCACTGTGTCTTCACAGGCAATTGAAATCGGACGACGACCTGAAAAAAGGTGTGTTTATTGACCCTTTTCATTAGGAACTTATTATTTAGATATTTTATAACTTTTGTTTAATTTACTTTAATTTATTTTACTGGAAAGGGACCTAGAAGCCTTTAACGAAGAAATCATCACTTCGAATGTGTTCCGGAGGCGCAGACTTCAGCCAGTTATTATTTTATTATATGCCTTCTGCGTTTTGTGAAATCTCACTAATATTATAAATGCGAAAGTTGTGAGTCAATCACGTCTAAACGGCTGAACGGATTTTAATGAAATTTAGTACACAAATAGAATATGCTTTGAATTAACATATAGAACATTTTATATACTAGTAGTGTTTTTCTATGGGATAATACTTTATATGCCCTCGTGGCCATTTCCTTTTCATGTAAATCTATTAAACAGGATAGACTTGAATGATTTTTATTTATCAACGGTACATTAACTTTGGAAAGTCAAAAATCTTCACAACTGATATAAAGGATTTCACTCTCAATGTTTATAAAATCGTCGTAAAGCTCTATTCATGGACCAACAGAGCCCGTCTAACAATGGATCTATTCAATTCCTTGGAAGTACCTATGAAGTCTTATACTTGAGTATGTATGTATAAGTATTACCAGAAATAAATGGCAAATGCACTTAACTACAGAAACTCGGCAAACAATAGCCCACTATGCAGATATTTAGTTTCTTTGACTATAATATATATTATTTTACAATAAAACATACTACGTATGTACTCTTCTTATATAGTATAAGATATATACTATAAGATGCAAGTGAATAGAGATTCAATCTATGGGTATATATCGTAATTACTTACTATAATGATGCCTTTTCTGAGCACTTAGATTTTTAACTATTGAAATATAAAATGATTCGAATAAAATCGTTTAAAACGCTTTTCGCTGACGAGAAAAGGAAATTGTCAATCTTAAAATGTCAAGTGAATGATTGATGTACGAGCACTTTAAAAATAACCAAGAATTTCAGCTAAAGTGCGAATCGTTAATGTAATAACTCGGCAAGAAAATTGGTGACGTCTTAGCGTGTTTACTGACATTATTTGAATGCATAGCCATTAAAGGTTTTTATGAACACAATATTGTACGCATTGAAACATTTAATAATAGGGAAAACACATCAACTCCAACAGAGCGTGAGGTAGATACATTTCTGCGTCTTTCTCTTGAAACTAAATTAAAATCGCCTTAGTACAAAAAAACCGAGTGGTTACACTATATACAGTGAATTTTTAGGATGAGGCAATAAGGGGTGGCACTCTGACTGTCGGAGAGTAAAATTGTCTTAGAAACTATTCAAATTTTTCATTAAATCCATTCACAAATTTTCAATCAAATATATATTGCAAAGAAATTGACATTTTATACACTTTTGATGCCAATCGATTCTAATGTTACCAGAGGTCCAAAATCTATAATACCTTTATATTAAATTAGTTGGCTTTTCACTAAGTCCACATGATATATCTCACAGTAGTCGTATTACATACCTGCGTCGACACTATGTCAGTAGATTGGTAGATTAGGTCCTTCCCAAATTTCACAAACAATAATATAATCCAAATCTAAATTCTACGTAAATTTAATTAAATATAACTTCTAAAATCTACTTTGTTAATTGATACCACTTTGAATCTTTGTGTAACAAGAGCGTTACATTTCAGTCTTTAAAACTAATTTTCCACATTTAAAAACTGTGGCGTTAAAATAGCTTAATTAATGATTAAATGTTTAAATTTAAACAAGAAATAAATAAAATTATACCGTGAACATTAACTAAGCCTCAAAGTTACCTTCATTAGAATCTAATCCGCATACACTATCAAAGACCTCCATCCGAGTGTGATCGAGACCACTCGCGCCGCCTATGTCCACGTAGTTCGGAAGGCCACGCTTAGTGCACTGGCAAACAAACACTCTGTTTGAATAAGAACTCATTACGAACACACGAGGACGCCTAAAAAGTTCACTGTAAGCCAAAGATCAGTAAGTTAATCATATAAGTAATGTTGACTAAAGCTGTAAAAACTTTAGTGTTTGTGAAAATAAAAAACAGCCTCAGTAGTTTTCTGTATACAAAAATTATTAATTTATTTCTTAGATTAATATATATACAGTAAATTATGATTACAATACAGTAAGTGAGTAATGAACTAAAACACACAAATTTTGAATCTTCCGATATTCTTTTCGACCTGCTATGTAATTTAAAATTTAATTATTGGTGCTATTATTCTCTTTTTCTTTGAAGTTTGAAGCAACCCTGTTTTAGCTCAATTTAAAGTGTTCCATTATGTTTTAAACCTCCGTTTCAAAACATTTTTCAATTAAAGTGCAACTGTATTTTTACTTTGCTTGTTTCAACTCAGTAACAGTTAAAATGAGTTATTTTATAATTTACAAATTTAATCCCTTTAACTTTTTCATTTAAGTAGTACAACAATACAAATTCTTATATAATTTTAAGAATCATGAAAGCAGTTCATAGAAGTACAATATAGTTTTTATTAATTAAATATCCTGTAAAAATCTCTGACATAAAAAATTAAATACGTATCAAGTAATTGGGTTATGTCATAAAATTACATACGCGGTGAATAGTCCCTGTCTCCATATTTAGTAAAGTGTCCCTTTTCACCGTCTGTCCAACGTTCAAGTCTAGAACGCGAACTTTTGTAGGAGATATTGCTATTACAGAACAATTCCCAGCCTCGCCATGGTTGCGTAGGGTGTACACTCCTTCAGCTCCAAAGAGCATAAGGTTGCAGGCTGTTGGAAAAAAATAAAAACCCGTACAATGAATTCAGGAAGCCCCTGAAATTAATTGTTTATAAAATTCTTTAGATTCCTTCAAGTTCCATAAAGTATCAGCCCAAGACTATTACTATGCCTCCAAAAACAATGAAGTAGTTTTGATTATGAGAGATAGTTTTACTACTGAAACTTTAATGTGGGGAAGGAAATGATTACACAGAAAGAAACCTTTTCCGATAAACTTATGTGCTTTAAGAATTTATATTTTATTTATCGATGCAAAGTTTTGTACAAAACGTGACTTTTTTACTTATTTACTGCTAATAATGTACAGTTTAGCTAAACAGAATGTTAAAAGCCATTTGCCGGAATCCTAAGAAGTAAAATAAAAACCGATTTTTATCAAAAAACACAAATTGTTAAAGCAAGAAAAGACGAAAATATAAAAGTTTCATAGGTTCTTATATTTTCGTTCCTTTTGGAGTAGAGACTGGGTTCACGGGGGCCAGAAGCGCGTCGATTATTTAAAGAGATCGACGCGCTTAGTTGAGACTACAGAAATCCCGAAAGTTGGCTCATATTTCGGCCAACGCGTTAGTATAGCGCTACAACGCGGTAATTTAACCTTTATTTTGGGTACGCACCCCAACGACTAAATAGAAATTATAAAGGAAAGGCCTTTATTTTTATGCTATATAAATTAAAAATTTATTTGTTAATAACCAACGAATATAATAATTCTGTTATCTTTGAAATTAGTTTTCCAAGAAAAATAAGACTTATCTTTTATATTACAACAATATAAAGGAGCTAAAATTGTTTTCTGCTATTCAATATATTTGACAAAATGTAATCACATATAAATTATTTCGTCGCTAAAAGCAATTCGAGATACAAAGAAACTTATTTCTTATACTTATCTAATACATGAACAGGAAATTAATGGACTCATAATGGAATCGCTCATAGATTGATAGTGTAAGGCTAAAAACTCACTGAGCGGTTTTCTCCCGCGTCCGCCACGTTTGCGGGCCCGCAGCCTTTGTAGAATATAGATATTTATGTAAAAAATTAAAGCACATTTTTTAAAATTTAATTTTAATTATTATTTGAAGTAAGTATAACGCAACAGATCGTTTCTGGTGTGTATTCATGGCGGTCTGGAACTCAAGTGATCGCTTAACCGCCCATCTTGCAACCGCCCGTATTGCGATAATCTACCGCCAAGTTTGCGAGCGATGATCACAACCACGACGGCTGCGTTACCGCACAAAACTCCGGTCTCGTGAGTTTTGAAAATAAAACTCCATTCCGCCACCGCGGCGGGCGCGGGAGAAAACCGCTCTGTGATTTCTTAGCCTAAGAAAAACAAAGGCAACGTGTGCCTATAAGATCACAGTATTTTTTTCACGACCATAGTCTCGATTGAGATCAAAACTAGAATTCTCCAAAATTGCCTCACCGTCATGAGCCTCACTTAGTTTTGTCCACCATAACATTTTCTCGACCAATTCCATCGAGCTTAACAGTAGATATAATTTTGACATGACAACAGGCATTTGTCAGTTTACGTTTCAAATATTTATGTATTTTCAAAGCTACCACCGTTAGGAAAGTAGGTTCTATCGAGAAGAACAGTTAAGAAATAAAGTAGTTACTTTTTTCAACAGGCAATTGTTACATTTTGAATATATAAAAATACTTATATTGCAAAACCTTAAAATCTGTGACTTAAAACAATATACCTAAAACAATATAGGTTGTTAGATGAAAATTAATCATCATTACCCCTTTTGATATTTTAAATTAAGAATTTTTTACTCAACAATTAAACAAACAAATCATCGGTGTTAAACATTTCAACCACTTACAATATTATTAATCAAATAATGAATAAACACTTCAAAACTAAAAAATAAACAAAATTGGTTTAAAAATGGTGCTCATATAACAAACTAAAAAAGAGATATCAGCTCCTCTTATTTTCTAAATCAGTACAAAATTATTTTTATTACAAAAAAACTAGGTACTTACCCGAAGTGCAGAGTAATAATAATCCTCTTATATAATAAGTAATGTAAATAGTCGAGTCATTCATAATAATTAACCCAAAGTTACAGAATTAATGTTTGTCTGATGTTTGAGTCTTCAAAGTTTAAATATTTTTTTTTAATAAATGAAGTGTATTACTTCCTTATTAATGACCGCCTCCTTGGTCTAGTGGTAAGCGCGTAAGCGTTACAACCGAGAAGTCCTGGGTTCGATTCCCGGCGGAGATAAAAAAAACTCGGTCTGGTAGGACATAGAAGGCTGATCACCTACTTGCCCCTAAAGAAAAAATCGATCAGTGAAACAGATGTGAAATGCATCTGCCCCATACCCCACTAGGGGACACGGGACTTCACACACTTCCTTATTAATATTTATTTCGAATATACTTACGTCTCGGGTTCTTCAAATGTCTTATAGTGACAGCAAAGCCTTTGCCCCTTGATGGGACTCGGTATTGTAAAAGAGCGGCGTTTTGGCGCGATATAAGCATGTGTTGTGGCCTTCGATCACAAGACTCCAGTATTCTATCATCATCCCAGGAATCCGCCGGCCACACTTGACCGTTCAACTCCCATCCATCTATCCACTAAAAATAAATTTAGTAATATTAACCGAATCCCAAGCTATATAAGATACGAAAGTGATGTGTTTTTAACGTCATTGTTTGTTATTCTTGCCTAACAACACTTAACCCGTTAATCGAGAACCAAATTACTAGTGTAAATATTGAAATATCGAATTGTTCATACAATCATAATTTCACGACATACGTGAACAATATTATTTTATATTAGTATATATAACATCTTTGATTTACGAGAATTTTACACATTTAGTTTAAAACACTATAATGGATAAAAATTCGAATTTAGTACATAAATTATTTATCTGTATAATTTTTTTCCGATTAGCAGTCGCTAGCTGACCATAATAATTGCTGGAAAAGATATAAAACATGTGTTTTCAATATAAGTGGATTTTTATTTAAATAACAGGTTACAAAGTGTTCTCATTGTGAAAAAAGGTTATAATCCAATTTCATTAAGTCACGATGCATATAAATTTAAGTCTTCATAGTAGTCAAAGAGCTATTACAAGATTAAACTTCAATTTGAAAACTTAACTTTAAGTCCCGTATCCAAAGTTTTTAAACAACGTAACAAAGATTGTATTAAAACTCTGAAATGGATTTGTTATTGAGTAGACGGAGAGATTAATTAGTATTTAAAAGTACATTTATCTTAAAAAAAATCACATAGATTCCCTATAGAATATAACACTATATAATGTATCATATAAATGTTATGCATGAAATAATTTAAAAAAAAGTAATTCAGGTATCTACCTAATAAAAATCAGTAAATAATGAAAAAAATTCCATTTCCATGATCTCTCAAGGACCTATCATGACGTAGTCATATAACGTGACGTCATATATTCTAGTTATTCAGTGTTTTTTAAACCCCAATGAAAAAAAAGTTTGACGTGTCTGTGTGGCTGCTGAAAGCTCTGAGACGGAATTTTATTATATTTTTAATTGTAATTATTACGTCGCAAGTTTTGTTAAATTAAATCAATTAAAACCTCACCGCTACTAGTCCCCCGTTGTCGCAGGGCACGTCGAGGTAGTTAAATGTGACCTGGATTCGCTTATCGGGCTCAGCTATCAAATAGATACCGCACACCACTGGATCGTCGGTCGGTGACTTGAAGAACAGCTCACCCTCTTCAGACGTCACCATGAAACAATCTAGCAAAATTATAAAGTATTACATTATTAACATATAAACTAGTTAACACATAAACATTGAACTGGTCGTGATAAACTGAGTCTAATATCAGTACAATACAATACAATTGTACGTAAAGAAAAATATTTTTTGATAGTTTAAACCGGGATTTTAAAAACTACTACCAAGATTTTAAAGACTACGTTATATGAAAAGAAAACAACTAGAATTATTTTTGTCTGATAATTTTAATGATATGGCCCACCAATGACCAAAATTTATCGAAATCAGTTCAGCGAATGTATATAACATGCGTACTACACAGTACATTTTCACTTTCAAAAAAAATGGATTTATTTAAATCTTTCATTTTCTTTACAAGTTGAGAACCGAAAAATAATACAGTTTTTTATTTAGTGCCTCAGGGTACAAAACCTCTGAATTCAAATGAATCAGCTTTCTTTAGAATATTTAGAAAAATGTTCTTATTACTTGCTAGATTGCTTATATAAGGAATGAAAATTTTTAAATAACTAATACAAATACATTTCATACTTACAAAATAATATGTTTACAATAACACCGAAAAATCATTACAATAAGGCCATTAACTTACGATAGCCACTTACTAGTCTAGTAAAATAAGCCCCTATTATTAAGTCAGATGTTTTACTTAACAAGCACAAATCTAATCGAGTACTAACCCTCATTGGGATCTATGACACGATGTGTGAGTGGCAGTCGTCGCACTCTAGCGAACCATGACAACGGCGCATCTCCTGAGGCGTACCGTAATCCCTGCAAACTTATGTCATCTCAGATCTATGTACTCCCACGCCTTTACATAAATAGATGTATATGGGGAAATGTAGCCACGTGATTAAAGATCCTGGGTGCATAACTTTTTAAAAATACTCATTGAAATAAACTGGGTTTTGTTTAGACACAGAAGGCTGACCTACTTGCTCGTAAAGAAAATGTGAAGAAAGACTCAGAAATTTTCAGAGTCCTTGTGGAGGACTACGGGACACCACTTCACCTATCTGTCTTAAAGCCAAATTACATATAATAATCCTAACTGTACATACCTTACTAAAATTTTGCCTCGAATGGCGAAGCTTATTTTTGTGTACTTTTCAGACTAAGATTTTTTCAATTTGCTACTAAACAAACAGTGTTCAAATGAAAGAATTTAACTTAAATAGGTGCAAACTAAGTTTTAGGAATCGTATTTTTGAAGTAATCGTTTTTAAGTAGAGATATTAGAATATTTTTATGATAGCAACGGCGATTTATAATTATTATTGGCTATGAAAAATAAGGAAAGAATATAATAGCCAAAAAGAATCCAAAAATATCTATAAATAATTTATCCGATACACACATGAAAGTGCTTGGCATCCAATTACGTTAGGGAAGGATCATATTTAATTAGATTGAAAATATATTTTATAATCATGTTACCTCAATTTCAGATTGATGTATCTCGAATTTCAGTTATTAATTTTTGAAGCTACTCAAGTAACATGGACGTTTTTCCTGTAGGGCAACATTTTCTCTAAAATTTAGGCTATGAATTACCCTGAATTTTAGAGAAAATTCAAATTGCAAAATGTGCTTTGTTCGGAATAGAAAACATATTTTTGTTGAGGGTAGCGAACTTTGTTTCTATGGTTTCGAGTAACTACCTACTTGACTTGTTCTGGCGGTCTGTGGCGTGGTTATGGTTTTTGTGATAATTAATTGGTAAAATTAATATATTTTTGGTTGATTTTTATGTTGTTGATTACATACGTCGCGA
The DNA here is from genome assembly GCA_912999735.1 of Aporia crataegi. NCBI lineage: Eukaryota > Metazoa > Arthropoda > Insecta > Lepidoptera > Pieridae > Aporia > Aporia crataegi. Next base: position 5,661,891 of record OU538742.1, read on the forward strand.
TTTAATGAACATTGTGACAATTGTGATTAGTAAGTGAAATTTATGTGAAAGTGACCTTCAAATATTATTTAGTCCTTTGTATGTTTCTATTGATTTATTTGTATTATAATATCCTCCCAAGGGCGCCTTACCTTTATTTTTAGCATCTAATTAACTGACACATCACAATTCCTGTATCGGAACTAGAAATTGTGTATTGGCATCCACCAATATGCCTGTTGTGAACACATTTGGTACGCCAAATATTTCTTGATTGATTAACATTTCGTCAAAGATAAATAGTATGTGATATGTGTAATGGTTAGTAAATCAATCCACAATTATTAAAGCTACTTTAACAATGGATCTTAATTTCAAATTGCTTACTCATTAGTAGTTTGAAACAGCTCTCTCGGAATTTTATGTAATAGTAATTAAATCAAAATCTCAAAGTCGTTTAGTCCAAACCCACAATGAATTAAAGGATTTTAATTAAGTTATTGTTTTGGATGAGACAAGATTATCTGAATATTCGTGGTAAATATCAGCGTTTATTGTTTTCTAACGAATACTTACAGATCATGAAATATACATAAATATTATATACTTTTGATGCTAAACTCTGGATCGACCTTTTCGAGTGATTTAACATGCTATGGGGCAGTGGACATGCAGTCGTAGTCGCGAAACCAGAAAGACGCGGCGAGGAACTTTGACAATGTGTAATGGTGATGATATCTGTGCTACGTGTAAGTACTTTCAAGGACTTATTGAGTGTGCTTTATCTTTATTCTTCAGAAGATCTCCAAGGAGCTCTCTTTATATACAATTATTTGCATGAGGTGGCTATTTTAAAAACCTTAGAACCCTAAACGCTAAAGACAAAGGCTCTGACACTTGCGTTGCATTGAGGTGTATTAAAAACACTTTGTTAGCAATTTTCTAACAAAGCTGAATGAACCTTTGGACTATTGCGTTGTTCTTAAAGTTTGTGCCTTTAGTTTATATTCCAAAATGTTTTTCTTCTTTATTCGTTTGATTACATTTGGTTTTCCTATGCATGACTGAGGAACTATAGCTAACTTATTTATCAATTTGAGCCACATTAACGTAGAGAACATGGACATACAAGATTAATGAATAGAACCAAGTATCCCTTGAGGAACTTTCCTGAAAGAGGGTAAGAATTAGTACCAAATTTGTAACAGAAAATTCATGGATGTCATCAAATTATAATGACGTAGCTTTTTTCATGAAACAAGAGGCAAATAGACAGGAGGCTCATAAACGACTTAAGCACCTTTTTTTCTTGAAGGTCTCCAAGTCGTAATGGTTCGGAAAACCTCTGAAGGCAGCTGGTTCCACAGATGGTGCGCGGCAAAAAAAGTCTAAGAAAACGCTCACTTGTGGAACGACAAACATCGAGGTGATACGGATGAAATTTCGTATTCTGATGATGACGTCTATTGCCTAGAGTTCAAAACAACTCCTCAGAACATTCCTCGTGATAAAATGACATATAATTCGTATATAGGCTGCATTTTAAAATTGACAACGACACGTTCTACTTTGTATTAAGTAACTTTAATTAATCTTGGTGCCTTCTACTTAATAAGAAGTAGGTAAACAGAAAAGTAATTTTAATTGGTTGATAGTGCTTAAAGTTTAATTCTTTAATCCTAAAACGAATTTTTTTCTTTACATTCATGGAGTCTATTATTGTTGTGATATAATACTAAAATTTGGTAAACAGCTTATGTATTGTCTATAAAAAAGCAAAGAAAAACAGGCAATAATAATTTAAATTCAACTTTTGAATTTACACAATCTGGCTCTAGGAAAAATAATTCTACCAACCGGCATTCATGAAGTCTGTACTTTCTGAGTCTTTTTCATAATAATTGAGATCTACCTACTTATTGAAGCAGACCATGTAGACGATGCCGAAGAAGAATATTGAAACTTATTTACGCGTTTAATTAAACTTCTCAACAGAAACTTAGCGATGTCATAAATTTTTAATACACTTACTTGCCTAGTCCTGTGTAAAGTGAATTCCCGTAATCTCTAGTAGGGCTTGGCTCAGACACATTTCTGTATCTGTTTCACTAATAAATAATGTATTTTAATAAGAAGATGATCTGCCTTTTGTACCAATCCAACCGAAACATTAATAACCCCTCGAGTTCGAACCCAGGATCTCCGGCGCATCACGCAGACGACCTCTTAGTTAGGGAGGTGGTCAGTTCTGCGTAGGTAATTGGTAAGTGCAATGAGCCAATCACTTCAACAATATATGGAAACAGTTTTTAACTTATTTCTGATCAATGCGAGAATCCATGTTTAACCGACGTACGTTTTTTTTTTTTTGTATACTCGCATTCCACTCCTACGTCATTGCCCGTGGACTGATTCCGATGAATGAGGGTCAAACGAATCGGTTTTTTTTTTCTTAATATGCAGTTATACCTACTAGTGGACTTCAAGAAGTTGTAGTGGACCTAAAACATCAATATATAGAGAATATATGAAAAAACTAATTTTCTTCATAAACATTCGTGAATGTTTCTATATTTGACCTTATTTGGTTTTTTTGGCAATATAATCGCGGTGGGTTCCCTCGTCTTCCCGCGCCTCTATTTTAGAAGTGGTAATAATTATAAATCAAAAATGTATTTTCATAAGTAAATAATTTTCAGAATATAATTTTTTTAATAATTAAGTGGGTCACTTCCTTGTATTGCTACAATAAACCTGTATTCAGTTCTCAACTAAAGTTTTTGCTCATTATAACTTTCGGTACTACATATTATTTGGCTCGAACAAACTTTGTATGTTAAACATGGAATATTAGCATTATTTATTTATTCACTTCAGTGTTTACACAAAAATATTTCCAATGTAAATTATTATATTTTTTAAAAATGATTTTAAAGATTTTTATTGAATAAAGAAGTAACGATAAATAAAATATAATTTTTATTTATTAAATTATAATAAAATGTTTTAAAATAAAAAGAGTTCACAAGTGCATACTGACTCAACAAATTGTATATTGTTAATACTGAAAGTTTTGAAATTTTAAATACTTATGTAGCAAAATATAAATTAATAAAATTATTTACTAAATTTCTATAAATTAAATCAATTTTCATTAAATTAATTCTGCACGCATTCATGTTCTTTATTTTTTCTTATTAAAATTTTTCTCCCGTATCCCTGATTTCATTATAGTTGACTAGTTTAGGCATGATAGCGTCATAAAATAATTCACATTCGTATATAATGTTGAGTCACGATTAAAATTACGATATAATAATTATCTAATACATTAAGTTAAAAAAAGTACTAACATAATCTTTATAAACTTGATTAAGCGTAGTATAAAGTTTAAATATTATAACAATATTTTATTAAAAACTGCCTCGTTGGTGTAGAGGTAATGACTTCTAATCACGAGGTCTCAGGTTGGGCTTATCTTTGGGTTTTCGAATTTTAATAGTAGCTCAGTGTCTGTTATTGTGCACGGTGTTCTGGCGAAATGTGGGTGTACTAAGTGTACCTCTGCTTACCCCTTTGGAGAATTAAAGGCGTGACGATATAATTATTTTATTAAATTCAATATCAGTTAAGTTTTTGTAGTCTAGATTAGGTTTCTCAGCAACGTGTCATGTTTGTTGTGGATTCAAGACTTTATGACCGAACTATTTGCTTAACTTTATAATTTTGTTTATGTTTTTAAGTATTTTTTTTATATTATCCTATGGCGTATTAGAAATAAAAAAAATTAGTTGTATGTTAAATTAGTTGGTATGTTTAATTAGTTTTTACTGTAATTAACTGTTCGTTAATCTGTGTAGCTTGACCGATTTTAGTTTTTTTTTCTTGTTTTACAAGATGATTTGAAGAAATTGGTAAATCAAAATGTGAGTTTCCCATAGATAATATCGCACATACCTCAATATAATAAGACTTCAATTCAGATATTTATTAGATATACATATATGGTAAACTAGATGCGTACAATACATTGTAGGAAAATCTACAAGAATATTATCACTTCTAGAAACATTTGTTTGTTAATTCCAATATTAACTTAAGTAAACCAGGTAAATAAAGCTTGCTAATGAAGCTCTGTTAGTGTGCTAGTTTTCTTGAACTCTAATGAAAATATTTCTCTCCTAAATTTTAAATTTCTTTTTTCTTAAATTGAAACTTTAATAGTCTGTCATAAAGTAACAATTTTTTTAAAAGTTAATTTTAATTAAATTTTAATTTAATTAACTAATATATTATTTGACACTTGAAATTCTTATAATAACTATTATGTGAAATATCTACTAAGAAAGTGTGTATTTTTTAACTTTCTAATTTTTAATTAAGTAAATATTTTAATATGAAAAAACAGTTAAAAAGGTTTCTACTCACCGGCAGCCGTAGTCCGCTAATACCATTACACATAAACACCAGAGCAACAAGATAGACCACCGTCCTCATTATATCAATTGTCACTTCAATGAAAGTTGCGAAAGTTCGGGCAAGTGACGTGGACGTCGAACAAGTTGTGAATGGAGCAGCTTTTGCCGGCTCCCTTTATAGGAACACAAATTTACTGCGCACCCTGTATGCGCTTTACGTTTTTTCTCTAGATACTATGTGTCTAATAAAAGTAATTCTAAACTACTATGCTTCTATGATTGTTAAGGTATTTAAAAATTGAATTGAATACGACACAGGCGAAATTTTCATAGAAGTGTGATAAGCCTGTGTTATATAATCATTATCTCACTGAAAAATGTTATCATTATTTGTCATAGATTAAAAGATTTTGTTTATAGATGTTTTGATTCTAAAAATTGAGAGATGTATCTCAATGGATATGAAGAGATGAGTAAAGGTCACTGTTCCTATGATCGAACAGTTAGCAAAATGTAATAGCGCAGCTGTTGAAATGTTAAAGAAGAAGCAAAAATCAGTTTGAATAGCACAACAATACCCCATATTCTGCTAAGCATTATTAGACTACACAATAGAACACCTGGTGAGCGGCTAAATGATGTGATAGTAGGCATTGTTGGACGTGCTTGATACATAATTATTTATCCATTAGTCACCTATATCCCGATGTCGGTTATAAATTATAATCCATATTACGTGGTTGAACCCCACAACCTACAAATGACAGAATACATTTTTTTTATTTAAAACACTATATCATGCTACGCTTTACACACAAATTTCTGTACCGTTTAGGTATAGGATTTGCTTAATAGGGATTATAAGATAAAAATTAATTTACAATTAACATGAATGATTTGATGGTATCTTACTAGCCGTTAACTATTAATGAATAAGATAAAATATGCGTGTATATCTAGTGTGATCATTTATTTATTTTTTAGATTATTTATCGCCCGCGACTTTAATCGTATTTATTAATTTTAGAAACGAAGTAACTTTTATTTCATCTATTGGATTATTTCCCATAAATTTCATATTACAAACACATAATAAACAAATTTCTTCCCTATTCACAATAGCAAATCAGTGGATTCACAAAACTTACTTATAGTTTGTGTGTATAGTATACAATATACATACATATTGTTTAATATAAAATTTAAATAATAGTTTTTTCGGGTTGGCAACACTCGCGGCTCTCTCTGTTTCTTTTTCTCCCTTTTTTGTGCTTTGTTCTCAAGATGGCGTCAGTTCATGTTCCTTTTTGTAAAGCTTACATAAATTAAAATATTAATGTGTTCATTTAATCAGTGTAGTCTAATACATTTATTTAATGAATATATATATATATATAATTTATGACAAACTCAAACATAATAACAAATACCCTACACCTATGTGAAATTATGTAGTAGGTTCACAAAATATCACATGATCGTACATACAACTTTTCAATAAATTTACGGCATATGTCGGTTCATTGCTAGCTGTCGCAAACAGATGGTATTTTTAATCTTTTTAAAGGTTATTGTGACAGCCTATAATGTGCCCACGCGGGCGGAATCTCATGTAAAAGCTAGTGATAGAAAAAAGTTAACAACAAAAGATTTACTAGAACATTTTTATTTTGTAAATCAAATTCACGATAGCATCTCGAAGGTAAAATGAAGTCGTGTCTTGTTTCACCAAATTTTAATGGTTAGCGCTAGTAATAAGATCTAACAAGGTAACGAGACGGTTTCTAATAAATTTCTAAATTATTGTATTTATTGAATAATAAATTTATTAAATTCTAACTTCGTTAGCTCACCTTTCGGACATTCAACATTAATAATAATGAGTGAAAATATTTTTAAAATGTGTTTTAATTATTTTCTTAGTTTTATATAATCTAATAATGTAAGGCTTAATTAATATAGGACATTGTTACATAATTTATATTGTAGTAAACTATACATATAACGTTATACTAAATACGAAAATATATTTTTTTGAAGTAAACATTGTATTTTGTAATAATGTATGTAATAACGCTATCACGGCGCTGAATAAATGTTTATAAAGCTTGGTTATTTGATAAAATTGTAATTACCTTCAGCCTAAAAGACCATTATACAAATTTTATTCAAACGAGATCTTATATACCTATTATAAATATTATTTAAACATACCATATTATTTCGTAGCAATATATATTATAAATTTTATAATTTGCACGTGCTCTATATTTGTGTAACTAAATTCAAACACCATATTATTTCCGCCAGCGTCGTCTTTTCCTTTTATAAATATTCTTTAATTCTTTAACACGGGTTTTGTTTTAATTACTATGTAAATGTATACGGCATCTTATGATCTCATAGCAACACTGAACTTTTTATTAAAGCAAAAATCATTAACCACCCACGTGGCTTAGTAGGTCACCCATCTGCATGTTGTGCAGAAGGTCCCGGGTTCATATCCCGGGAACACGAATCAATGTTTTGGTTGGGTAGGCACAAAAGGATCACCTGCTTGTCTGTAAAATAAATGATAAGACGTAGACACGAAACAGATTTAGACACTTGTATTGCCCCATGCCCTACACAATAACAAAATTAATTTAACATGTAGGTATAATGTAAGAAACTCACGCACGTATTAAGTTGTTATTGGCGATACATTTTCGACTCAGTTGGAAAATTAAATACATTAAACACTTGTGTAAATAAGATCTCCATTAGCGTTTATTACGGCAATAAAAATTCTCCAGCGAACTGAGTCTTAAGAGTTTACGAACGACCGCTACAGGGAGTCCATATTTCATGTTCGTGACGTATTAACTCTGTTATAACTACACCGAAAACATCCATATTCGAACTAAAATATAAAAGCATAGAACTCTATGTAAACCTCTAGTCAAGCTGCTTAGTTCTTAAAATCAGAAATCAGTATAGAATTGTCCAAGCCGCAGAACAAGCTTAAAATTGTTCGCTGTATGTTTCTCAGTCGCTACTTCACTTTCAAAGTATGTTTTAAACGTTAAAGACTACGAATTTAGGCGATTAGAGTTACAGTTGTTCAAAGGCTGAAAATTGCTAATCTAGGTGCAAAACTCATCAAATCAAAGGCGTAGTGCGGTCTATGAATCTGAGCCTAAGTAGTAGGTAGGTATAATATTGTTACACTGTACAGGTTCTCTAGATTGGAGTGTTTGATAATACGATATTCGAAAGCTTTGAATCAATATTAAATTTTAAGATATATTAATTATTGTCAAGTGCGAACTGCCATGACTACTTATCTCATGAATCAATCATTTGAGCTACTTTATGTACTTCTTTTTCACTTTTCTATAATGCGTTTCCAATTTTTTCCTGTAACAAGTACTTTTGAGGTAAATTCTCCTCTAGCATAGTAGTGCTACTTATTTAACGAAATACTATAATATGTTTTCAAATAATAATTTATTTTATAAAAGTCTAATAGAGCACTACGTCTCTTGGATATAAAATATAATAAACATACGAATATATATTAGTGACGACACTTAACAGTGCGTAGAAGAGTTGAAGAATTACATCAAGTCGGAACAATATTAGGGGGAACATGAAAGTTCAAGCCATTGTAGGGTAGTTCCAGCGAATATGTGGCTTGTACCTCTCCCGGATGAGTTGTTAAATCAACTATAGATGTATCTATATTGAAGCTATGAGCAAATTGCCGATCATGTTTATCTTTCAGCTGCGACATAATTGGTTTCATATAATCTGTGGGATTTTCCGGCTGATCGTTGATGGCGTCTTGTCTTGCTCTAAGATTCTTTATAAGTAGCCGATCGTTACTTCGTCTGTCGAAGTGCTCGTAAGGATAATGATAGAATCCGTAGTTCAGCGGACTTGAAGTAATCTGGAACAAAACATCTATTAAGCGGTTATCTTTGTTGGTTTTATTTTCGACAGTAATAATTTAATTCGTTATTTTAATTTATTTACGGTATTATATATTCATTTATTAATATTTATTGATTATTTTTGCACAGATAATGGTTCCGTTAAGTATTGTCATCCTGAGAATTACGTCTAAAATAATTTACATTGTATAACATACGTATAATATTATATTTAAATTTAAAAATACTTATTTGTAGACGATATAAAAATATGGTAAAGCCTATTTGATAGTTCAGTTTCAAAAGAAATATAATACAATTTAATATTAAATTACTAAAAGTTTCCTTGTAAATGTTGTAAATAATAAGTTCACTTTGTAAGTTAAGTACATCTTAGTTTTGAGCAGAATAATCTATACAACTGAACGTAGAATATCACCACGAGAGACGGGGTGGGCCGGACCGCGGCGGAATCCGTCGGCGGATCGCTCAGCGAGCGTATTTTTCCGTCGATGTGGCCCGCCTCGCCTCTAGTAGACCGTAGCTCGCTTGTTATACGTACGACTGACTGTTAAAAATCCGCCGATGCGGCGCGCATTGTCTGTATAGTGGACGCAGTACGCAAAAATGCACGTCGTACCGTTTCGGCCCGACCCGTCCCAAGTGGACGTCTAGCTTTATAATCCATATTTTAATTAAATTTCGTCTTCTTGCACTATCATCATATATTATTTGTCTCGAGTTTCTCAAAGAGAATAATGTGGTTACATTAAAAACGTATTATGTACGTTCCTCTTCCCTTCATTAATATGGGATAAAAGAGAATAACATTTAAGGTATAATAATTGTGTTAAATAAATTTCCATTTCAAAATTGCTATTTTATTGAATTATGTGCGCAATGGTGAAATTAAATTAACAAACATGTCATTATAAATAACTGATGTTGGTTTCAAAGTTATTTTATATAAATAAAATAGAATAATGTGTGTTGTATAATAGAAAAATATGTGGTTACACTGGTTTTAAATGTTATCGAGCGAAAATTGGAACAGACCTCGAAGCTATGGTTGTCTTATACTATTCACCTTAATGTCATAGATTGAGTCATACTGAACCCCAAAAATCCCCCAAAAAAACTCAGAACACAGGCTGACTTGAAGTTAGAAAAAAAATTCAGTGAAAGGCAGAAATATGTTTTCCTTTTGCCTACTGTGGCTTCTTGAAACTTGAAGCTATTTCATAATACTTAATAATAGCTTCAAGTTTCGTATCTCACAATTCATTGTTGAATAAATTTGAAGATATTATTAAATATTATGAATTTATGGCCTCAATCACATTTTTCATCATAAACTGGTACTAACTGATATTTTTATAGTTAATTAAATCTATATTTACCTTTTTAAGACCCTGTATAGAAGCAAGAATAAGGGCCATTTTGGCTAGGACTAATGCTTTGCCTCCAAGAACAGCTAGAAATTGAAACCCCATAGGAACTAGCACCATTCCGATGGAGACGATGCCAAACATCATCATGGTCAGCATATGATGTCGGCGTCTGCCTCTCTGTTCAGCTAAAAATTTTATAAAATTTTAATGAAACTATCCGAAATCAAAATCAGAAAGTCTAAAAAAGAATTAGATAGAATAGATAAAATATTATAATATAGTCCTAAAAAACAAAGTTAAAAAGAAGTTTATGACTATTATATACATGAAAATTTCTATGAAAACTGTGCGCATATCTTTTAAAATCTCCAATCAACGCCTTTGGAACAACGACGAAAGGACAATGAACTTCTTGTCTGTATGTATGTCATCTTTTTTAGATAAATAAATGTAAAACGAATTATATTCAATATACTTATACAATTAGAGATATTTAGTATAATATTCAATTACTTTTGTATATAATATAATTTAAGTAGGATATAATCTTATATATAAAGTTCTCGTGTCACAATGTTAGTTACCTTACTCCTCCGAAACGGCTTTACTGATTTTTACCAAATTTTATATACATATTGAGTAGGTCTGAGAATCGTCTACTATCTATTTTTCATACCCCTGAGTGATAAGGGTAGCCCACCCCAAAAATTAATATGGCAAAACAACGTTTGCCTGGTCAGCTAGTAATAAATAATATTCATCACCAATATAGCTTCTTTACCCAGATACTAAAAATAGACTAAGAAAAAGGTCGTAAGTAAGGAAGCTGGCGTCGATAGATGAATTAATCGTACCTATTTCAACCAATCTATTATCAGATTCAAATTTAATGACGTGAGTACTCAGTACTTTAGCAAGTCTCTGAATAGCCAAGGTGCGCCAATCTTCTTTATCTAAATCCGTTTCACTCCATGAGCTGAAACAATTTTTCATTACTTAGATCATAATCTTCTTTTTTAATTATAGTCAATGACCTTGTTTTTTGAAAACCTCCATTGTGCATCATTTTTTCGATCGAGCAATTGCATTCGTGAAATCACTTCGCGTCGGCAATCTCGGTGATTTTGCTTATTTAAATACCTCAAAACTTTGTCTGTTTAGAATAAAATTATAATTACAAATTGTTTAATCTAAGTTGTTAATACATAAAATATTTATAGCAGACAAAGTCTGTACATAATTTGTAAATGATAAAAATAGTTGACTCATTGTGTGATGTAGTGTAACGAGGGAGCAGCCGACGTCCAACGATAGTTGTTTTCGTATTATATAGTAAATGCATATATAATGCACATACAGCTAATTTTGCTTACAAAACTATTTTGCGATATTGCTGAGTGGAGCGGAGCGAGTGTTTGCGCAATTTAATTCGAAACCCATTTTTTATACGACGTTGATAAATTTCTTTGGGTCATTCACTCGGTCACAAATATACTTTATTTTCTTTGAATTCTCTTCTTGGATAATTTGTTAATAGAAATGGATTTACTTATCGATGTCAAATATTGGTAACTGCATTATTTTTAGTTTGTTATTGCTCTATTAAATGTCGAAGTTTGAACGAATGCTACTAGTTAAAATCAAATTTAATGGTATTTGCATATCGTAAAATTATCATCATACTTGCTATAATATATAACTAACAAGACTTATTGTTAGATATTATAACAAGTTTCAAAAATTTTCAATTAAATAAATAGTTGTTTCACGTACTTTACAGCTTACAAAATGACGGATCACTAAGTGTTTTTTAAGAGGTTAATTTATAAATTAAAAGTCAATGTTATTTGGAACTAGCGATTTTTCGCCGCCTCAAAAAATACCTATTTTTATTTATTGCTTTTTTTTAGACTACCTCTTTGGTCTAGTGGTGATGGTGTAAGTGTTACAACCGGAAGGTCCTGGGTTCGATTCCCGGTGGAGATAAAAAACTTCTTCTGGCAGAGTATGGAAGGCCCTACTTGCCCCAAAATAAAAAATCGATCAGTGAAACAGATGTGAAATGCATCTGCCCCATACTCCACTAGAGGATAGGGTACTTCACACACGCACTTGTTTTTAGAAATAACTTACCTAGAATCATTTCCTGCCATCACATTACCCGCTGTATCCACAAATTCAAACTTGACTAAATTGACACCTTCTGCAATCGGTATTATGTCCATATTTAGAGTTCTATCCAAGGCCTTAAGGGTTTTCCTCTTTATACATCGCATTAATTTTGGATAAGACTCCTTATATTCAATTACGTCTTTCGCGTCGATGAGCTGTAAATAATTCAATTTAACAAAAGATTTCTTGATTTATGAAAAAAATTATTAGTTTAATTATACCCATTTTATATAATATGTTAGACGTTCGATAATTTGAGTTCAAATCATCAAAAATTGTCAAAGATGAAATAGTAGTATTTATATATACAAAAAATTAATAAATAAAAAATTACATAAATAATATGAATATTTATTAATTAGAAAACCCTAAAGTAAATTAAAAGTAGTTACTATTTTTCATGGGAGTCGGGGGATATTATTCACAACCAAAAAAATTCGAACTTAAAAGTCCTTAAGTCACCAAATAAATAATTCAAGAACAATCTACTTTCGTTACTACATATTATAATCTTTATTAAATGTTTATGTCATCCCTTTTTATCCCTTTCTTGTTCCTAATTTACCTTTTTCAATAAAACACAAGGTATGTAAGTTCAACGTACCTACTAGAACAGCGAATGTCTAAGCTTCACTTTATTGTGTAGAGATTAGGTACTCAACATCTAGTAAAAAAACATAAAACGATATTGGTGGAAAATTCTTGAAATCGAATTTCTTTTTAGATAAATTGTTAAGTTTTCTACGTTTATTTTTGTACGAGGCGTTAAAAAAATGTAGACAAAACAAATATCTTCAAATGGTTTTTAAACTACAACATGGGTGCGATAAACAGTGGACTGAAGACAGAAAAAAGAAACATGAAAAGAAGATAACGATGCCACAGGTCATAGTAGGGGTGCCAGACCATCAATCTAAAGTCTGTGATAAACAAGTAGAGATATGATTATTTAGGTGGTATGGTTACAGCATAAGCCAAACAAACATGGTCAACAACATTATATTTCATTTAAAGGTTTAAAAGATTACTAGAAATATCAACAGTATTTCTGAGAGTCCTGCGATCTCTATGGAAATTTTAAAGAAAAATATTCCGTATTTAGCTTTTCATTCAGTCCGTTCAACCGCAAGAAAATAATGATATAAGCATTTTATTATGAATTTTCTCTGTGGGAAGGCTTTCATAAGTAAATCCCTCGATAAATCCCTTTCATACCGCAACAAAATTGGCAGAACATTTAACATAATGTGAAAGATAATTTATATTATGTAAAAATAACTGAGTTAATAAACTTTAAATCTTTTCGGTTTTACTTTACTAGTGCTTTTTCATTCTCGCATTTAACTTGGATACTTGTGAAAGATAAATTCCCTGGGGGAAAAAACTTAACTAGTTAACGTTAAAATAGTTAACGCAAAAATACGTCCAGCCTATGCCTCGTTAGGGTAACGGAACTTAACATTAATCTGTTCTAGAGATATACTGAGAGTAAAATGATGTGAAGTCGACGAAGGATCTGTAATTCGGGTTAATTGATAATGTAGTGATACAATGGATTGTATCTAGTGGGAACAGAAGCGTCCCGTTACTAAAGCAGATTATGGAGACCCGGAACAGATTATGAAGCTTACACAAGATGAACGAGGACATTGCGTTGGAGCTATTATATCGGCATATATGTATAGACGATTTTGTATTATGTGCATAACAAATGTAGTCTTAGCCCAAGATAAATGAACGTTTCTTGTCTGTATATTTTCATTATTAGAAGTCTTAGGTATCTCTTTCATGAAACCTCTAATAATGTCTCTACTTGTCTCTATATATATATATTTTCCAGTAATAAAATGTAGGTATTATTGCATATATTTTTTTCACAAACGAATAAATTCAATTTGGATTATTTCGTATATAAGTTATCAATCTGTAAGTATGCCAACAGCAACACTTACCGATTGTTAACTCTGATACCACAACACTTTTAATATGTATGAGTTGATAAGTATGGTTAATAGGTTGTTGAACTTAAGACTGTATGGTATTATTGCACTTCGCATAATACAAAGTATATATTAAGGTCTTTAAATACCTTTCTAGAACAATCACGCCAAACAATCTTAACCACGTCAGCGCTTACAAGCCACAAATCAGCTAAAAAGCGGCTTAAATAATTTTCAGTCTCTTCCACTTGCGAAATTGCCGAACATGATTGCAGCGCTACAAGGACTATGAAAATTATAACAGCTTTCATAATATTAACTCGTTTCCTCGATAATATTCGTATGATTGTTAAAACTTCGAAATAAAATACAGGATATTTTGTGTTCTCTGAAACAAATGGATAATTTAATTTATTCCTGTTTATTATATACTTATATTATTATACTACTCATTTATTATAAATACACACTGACACATTGTATTCCAAATTAATTTTATGCACAAAAACGTGTAACAATTTGCGCGTATTATGGCGGCTTTTAATTAACTTTGTTTATGTGAAATTGAAATCTGGGAACACTTACAAATATTGTTTGCTTTGTAGAATGATTATTTCTGTTGTTTAGTGAACATTTATAACGATTTATTGTATTTTTAACAAATTTCACTTTACGCTTTGGAATATAACATTCCCGAGACCAATATTAACAAAAAATTGAAATGATAGATTGTCATTTACATACACGAAGTATGTAGTTATTTGGGACCATTAATTCTAAAGTATAATATATTAAACAAAAAAATATGAAATTCGGTTTATCGGGCTTCAAAATTGCGTAAGTTATTGAAGTAGGTTGAAAACATTAATCGCCTTTTTATTTAAATGTACTTAGATGAGAATTTACACAAATTAGTATCAAAATTTATGGCAAAGGAGGTTATTATAACCAAAACTCAATGTAGTTTAAATTAGTCAAAGATAAGCTGAATTATTAACATATTATATCCAGTTTCTTGTCACCATAATACAAGTGAAAAGCTTTAAGTATAGTTTAGGGTGAACTATAATTTTTAAATGCTTGCAAACACTATAGCATTGTAATTATGTTTATTATAGAATTGCCAGACCGTAATATATTACGACTGTTGTGTGATTTAAATAAAAGATTATTGTGTTAAATTATGATACAACTCGCGAAAACTATAGTATTTTTTAAATTATTAGAAAAATTATCCAAAAATAACAATAATAACAATGTAATTCATTGCAACCGGAGATATAGTTTCATATAACTTCATTGAACATTGTTGGTGGTTCAGAGACATGAATTTAATATACTACATACGAGCATCAACAAACTTTAACAACATGTACTGAACAAGTTTCTGAAAGTTATATATATATATTAAAATACTGGTTATAACTATTTACAAAAGTAAGTTATTGCCACAAACCGATATGGACCAATATTGATAATCTATCTATATATATATATATGATCGCCTCCTTGGTCTAGTGGTAAGAGCGTAAGCGTTACAACCGAGAGGTCCTGGGTTCGATTCCCGGTGGAGAGAAAAAAAAGAAAAAAAAACTCGGTCTGGCAGGGCATAGAAGGCTGATCACCTACTTGCCCCTAAAGAAAAAATCGATCAGTGAAACAGATGTGAAATGCATCTGCCCCATACCCCACTAGGGGACACGGGACTTCACTTTTATCTATATATATATAAAAATGAATCGCTGAATGTGTTGGTAAGTGCAAACATTGAGAGCAGCTGAACCGATTTCGCTAATTCTTTTTTTATAATATTCCTTGAAGTACGATGATGGTCCTTGCGGAGAGAAAAATTTGGAAAATTGTCGAAAAAATAAAATAAAAGAAAAAATATTTTCCTCATACATTTTCTATTGGAATGACGTTTCAGGTGACACGTTATTATTCGGAACTTTGACGTGATACGAAGTTCGCGGGGTCCACTTGTTAATAATGAAGCTAATATTTCCGATTCGAATTTTGACAGTCATTTTTTAATCGGCTTGAAAATAGGGGTCTGCGGTCTTCCGTTCGATTTTTTGTTTATTTGTAACTCTATTACTGCGTCAATTATAAACCAATTTTTATGATTTATTTCTTCGTTGCAATTAATTTTTCGTACACGAATGGCGTTTATAAACTTTACAATTAAGTGCTGTTATTTTATCTTTTCAATTGGCAATATTTGATAATTTTAATTACTATTCCACTAATATTACTATAAATGCGAAAGTTTGTGATGATGTTTGGATGTTTGTGACTCAATCACGCCTAAACGGCTCAACGGATTTGAATGAAATTTGACACGCAAATAGAATATGCTCATAAAGGGTACTTTACAGCCTGTAGTGTATTCCTGTGGGATAATTAATAATGTTATTTTATTTAGAAAACGTTTCTTATTTAACCTAATATCACACATTATGATGAAATTAACGCGGGAGAAAACGCAGGACACAACTAGTAATAGCAATAGATTCGCAATACTTGTCATTGATTTTAACAATACTTCTTAGTGGACCTTAAAAGACCTACACATTAAAAAAATATTTCATGCAACACTCAGGTAAAAGATAAAAATATTATATTTGACAAAAAAGAAGAAAAGCTTAGAATGTATATGTCGGTGTAATATTTCAACGAATCACAAAAATAATAAGATTCTAAGAATTCATGAATTAGTCATGTTTCGACTCCGATATTCTTATAATGGGAAATTTATCTATTGACTAACAAATCGATATTGACACCTGATATTTTATTTAAATACATATTTAATATTCTTATTTACATAGACAAATATTAACACAGAGCTTGGCATAACCATCGAGATGCGAACTTATAATAACTTTTTAATTTTAAGGATTGTTAGGGTTTTTCTGCCTTATTTCAAAATGCGGTTTAAAGAGCCGAGTTTGTTACCAGATAAAAACTTAATTTTTGAATGAACATTAGACATGTATTCTAGGAAACAATGCCAATATTTTAAGGATTGTTAGGATAATTTTATACTTATCTCGAAAACAAGAAAATTTTCAATTCGACTGTGCGTTATATAAGCGTAACAAATATTAAAAAAAATATTTGTTACGCGATTCCTATACGAATGATTTTAATATTTATCTTTATTTACATAGATACGTTAGAGGTGCTCCCATATTTTTAACCGACTTCAAAAAGGGAGGAGGTTATCAATTCGAAGCTATGATTTTTATGTTTGTTACCTCAGAACTTTCGACTGGGTGAACCGAAATCGATTCAATGCAAAGCTTTAAAGAAACTTCTCACACATTGGGCAATGCCTTAACAATTTCCCATATTATTTTTTGATATTATCATTTACTTTATTACTGTATTTTCCAAGAGAAAATCGGGATTTCCCGTACTTAGATTAAATTCTTTGTTTTCCCTACGCCTACACATCTACTTACCAAATATCCCGGAGTATTTTATCCCTTTTTAAGTCCAGCGTTGGTAAAGGTCAACCCACAAGTGAGGGTTTTACCTTGACCTGCATGCATTTTATATACCTGTAAATAATTTACGAGGTAGCAAATTATTTTGATACGCACCCACGCATGGATTGTCAGGGTACCGTTTCAATTATAGACAAAGAAATAGGTCTCTACGTGCATTGTAGTGCAAAATAATGACATTGTATTCTGATATTATAATTTTGTTTATTTTCTGTTCTTTCTAACAATTTTTATCTAATCAAATTATCTTCTTACAGGTTTATCATAGTCACTCAGTGAATTTGATTATGCCTCATTCAAAGCGAAAGCTTTGGTTGAAAATTGATTTGGATTGTCGGAGTTTTTCCCGGTTTGGAAATAGTAGGTAATCTCATTTTCATAATTCAATGAATTAAATTTGCGAGAAATCTTTAACTATGTATTGTTACATTATAAATTTAATATTATTCTGAGTTTATTAAATAGCTGCTGCCCAGAACTGAATTTTAGCATGTTATGTTAATAATCAACATACTATAATATTATAAATTCGAAAGTAACTCTGTCTGTCTGTCTGCCTACTACGTTTTCACGCCTAAACCACTGAATCAGTTTGGCACAAAAATAAATAATAAGTTGAGAAAGGACATAGGGTACCAGGGGACGTAGGGTACTATCTAATTTCACTAAGTGGGTACATAATATATTTATTGTGACCATTTCAATGTGCTCAAACATGGTACCTCTGCAGTAAGTGCTGGCTTACCTACTAACTATTGTATTATTATGTTTATTGGTGAGTCATGTCAGGTCACCGGATACCAAGTTATGAATTGATACGATCAATAAAAATGGCTCTTAATGCCTTTACCGTCAGAAGCGAGCAGGTCGTCTTCAAACAAAAGAGATAACAACTATTCTAATATCCAATCACTTTTACTATAAGTACCTAGGTAGTAGGTACTTATAGTAAAAAATAAAACTCCTGTCCAAAAAACTGTCAAATGCGTACGAAGTCGCGGGTACAGCTAGATGCTCTATAAATTCTTCGAAATCTTACAAGATCTATTGTTATAAATTAAGAATGCAATTTCAAATTAAATAATAAGTCTTAAATTAAATAGAACAAAGTTAGCTCAGCATTTTAATACAATAACAAAAAAGATGGTGTAAGCAATTGAAGTATATTTTGGGATCAGCAAAATTCGTGCACCTTTTCAGTATTTGTTGTGGGTTGTATAGTGCGGTCATTTGAATTATGTTATCTTAAGTTTTAAGTGTAGTGTTTCTAGATTATATGTCCATTGTTTATCTACAAGTAAGTAGTAAATCTCTAGCACTACTTGTAATTACAAATTTAGGAATAGAACACTTATCGTAATGTGTCTGTTTATTGTGTTGCGAAATTTAGCAACTTGTATTATTGGAATGCGAATAATTTTAACAAAATAAAACCAACTTCAAATTGTAACTCTAAAATTCCTAAATAGATTTTCATGAAATTTAAATTGGAATACATTGGAAAGCATTTTTCAAACAAAAAAGAATCATTAAAATCAGTTCACCCAGTCGAAGGCTCTGAGATAATAAACATAAAAACCTACGCGTCGAATTGAGAACCTCCTTTTTTTAAAAGTTGAATAAAAACGGAATATTGTATGTGCAAGCGTTTTAAATAATGTTTTAGAGTAGAAATAAGATTTAAAATTGAGAAAGTTTTCCACCAAAAAATAAGATTTATCTAAAACTTAATAAGGAATGTAAAAAGTTTTTTGTATGTGATATTCGCTACATTAAAATCTCTCTTGCCATTCGAATAATTAATTTTAAATATTTATTAGATTTATTGCAGGAAAATACACGTTATCTTGAAACAAGGTAATATTAAGTTAACGTATGTGGACCTAACCACAATTAATTAACGCGTCATTGTTAGCATAGCTTTGGTACCTACCACATTTCAATTGCGACAATTTACTAACAGAACAATTTCCTACAAATAATTCCGTTACAGCAATACATTTCTTTGTCTTTTATCAATACTCAAATTCATATAAAAGTGGAAAATTAAAAGAAATCATAAAAAATTCATTCGTCATGACGTCTGATAAAATAAACCAAACCATTACGTTTTTGCGTCTGATTTAGTGTTGACCTAATTTATTAATTAATTAACTAACAATAATGTACTTAAATATATTTACAAAAATACATAATAAATATATAATAATTATTTAATACGGCCAATTTATTTAGTTATTCCATTAAATTTATTAAATACAGAAGGCTCATCGAAGCCATATTAATAATTAATTAATACGGCCAATTTATTTAATTATCCCATTAAATTTATTTTGCTTAAGATTTAGAAAATTTAATTAAACTTTTAGATTTAAATATTTGCTGACATAAAACTTAAAATTTCAACTCTTGAATTAATTCCAAATAAATTACCCTTTTGAGAAGAGACATTAACATTTCATACGCTACATTATATTATAAGATGACGAAACATTTTGCAGTCAAGTAGCACATTTTACAACCAATTCCTAAATATATATATTGAGATATATCTCTTTAAAAAGCCCAAGAATTATCTAACCCTAACCCTCAAAGTCATTTGCTTTATTACAATGTTCGTAATAAGCAATATTGTTTCGGCTTATGTGTAATATCAATTGTAGATATTACCTACTCATAATATTAACTAGCGATATTGTTCTTTTGGACGTCAAGTTGTTTAAGTATTACGTAACAATCAAAATAGGTTTTTTTAAATATAATATTACTTTTTGAAGTACCAATGTCAATAGGGGTAAAATAAATACATTATACTTCTTATAACAATTTTTACTTACCATTTTCACATGGCGACCACGCGTTTTTTGTGCTTGACTTACTTTACGGATATAAGAATACGGAGTTGTATAGAAACCATTATCACATTTTCAGGACATTATACAGAATGCTGTAAAGTCTTATTTTAAACACGTTCATAACTCAAACTAAATCTGATGTTTTATTGATGTATTAAAATAAAAAGTTTTTAATTACAGACTTACTATTTAAGTAATTCTTCTATCTAGCACAATGGATGTTGGTGTAGATAAAACTGTTCCTGGGCTGCCTATGGACTTAGCCGAACCAAAGAGAGGTGATAATTTAGGAAATTATATTACACAATATACATGAGAATATGGCTTACATTTTTCTTAAAATGTTTTCAATGTTAAAATACACTATAATGTACTGTTTTAAATTTATGCTTATTTGAATTTTATTTAAATTTTAAGATACAAAATGTTTTTCAATATAATTTTTGATTGTATTACTTATTTATTGATTATTTTCAGCAAATTCAAATCGACAAAATATATGCCTTTTAATAATTCACAAAGTATTATTCTCCGTATTCATTGTTGGTTGTATTATTGGAGTGTACGTTTTTATCTTAGGAGGAGATGGTAAGATTTAATATTACAATATGACTAAATGCAACAGATCTGCCACTAGAAGTGTGGCAGGCCTCCTCAAGATTTATAATTAGATTAGGCCCATATAAATAAGGAACATTTTGAACTGAAACAAATATGTATATAAGTATTCTCTTTAAAAATGAGTTTTTTAAAGCCTCAAACCCTGGATGATATAAAATTTTGTCTGTATATATCTGTATTTTGTTTGTATCAGCGGCATTGTAGCTTCTAAACGAATGGGCCGATACTAATCGGCAATATGAATATACTAATGTGTTTTTTTTTTTTGTTTAAATCAATATGTCGGAGAATTTTTTGGTTATCTTTAATTTCACATGTTTATAGATTATTTTGGGTTATTATAAATAAGTAATAATTAATGATAAAGTTTGATAAATGCATTTAATTTTTTTCTTATAAATGTTACATCCTTTTACATGTAACATAAAACAAGCAACATTGACATATGCGAGTAACGAATAAAGCTATTTAAATTTAAATTAATATATAATTATTTATTTTTAGTAAGCAAACTTTACAAGACAGAAATAATTGTTGTAACACGGCCGTTAAATAAAACTTTAATATCGAAAGACATGCAACACATGCCTAGAAATATGAAAATAAGACGCAAACGACAAACATTACAAACAGATAGTGCGAAAATAAATTCCAAATTATACGAAAAAAAGGATCAAAACAATAAATTCGAAAAGATTAGACAAATTCTATCTGATTTTGATGGTTTATGTAACACGGATCCGCATAGAGGAATTTGTGAAGAAGTTGTCAAAAAATTACAGTTATTACCTGATGATAAAAAGTATAACATACATAAAAAAGAATATCAAAAAGGAGATTTAAAAAAACGAGAAATCATGGCAGACGAAAAAATAATAGAACCAAAACTAGAAATAGAGACATCAATACAACCGGATGATTCGTGTCTTCTTACCCGTCTCATGAGACAAAGTGGACCATACTATTACGGTAACTTAATATTAAATTTAGTACCTAAATTATATTAATTTAAATTGTAAGAAAACACAGGCAACAGTTCAACACATTTATTTTTCCAACAATTGAGCCCCAAAATATCACAGTATTCCGAAGTTATTGCAATATTTTTCCAACGACCGTCTAGTCTCACGGCAAAAATGACTCGCGACAAAGTTTCATTTTATCTCACCTACTTCAGACAAAATAACTGACATTTATCAACACATCAACTGACTTTCGTCAACACAGCCACTGATATTTGTCAACACAGCAACTGACATTTTTCAACACAGCAATTGACCTTTGTCAGTTGTTATCATATTAATGTTCCAAATACTGTCGGTAAAATGAAGTGTGTAAAAGCTACCGCCCCGGTTCAGAATGCAGGTACTACCGAGAAAAATCGGCAGTAATAGCTTTTGTTCAACACCCAACAGTTATTATAATTTGCAATAAACCTAACACTATAAATAAAATGTCCATCATCCAAAAGTGTGAAGTTTTGTTTGAATAAATGTATAGACAGTCATATTATTCTTTAACTACGACTAGGCATAAAATGTTTATTTATCTATAATTTTCAGGATATGATATGGCAGGATACAACTCTGAATATCAGCCAGATTTATTAAACTACCCCAGGTATTTTAAGTTATTTTATCTATTTTAAGTTTTAACATGTCTCAAACAAGCTGCAAAGATGTATTTTGTGATCGTCAAGGACCATATTGATAAAAGGCAACCGACGAATAAAAAATATTACCAGCTGTGCCCCGCGATTTCAGCCGCATTAATTTCGTCGTAACATGATATTTTTTATATATATATATGAAATATTAATAAAAAGAAATAAAATTTCTAAAATAAAAGTAGCCTAAGTTACTCTTTATTACATCAGTTCTCTGATAATGAAAGGCTTATTAAAATCGGTCCAGCCGTTTCAGAGCCGGGACGAACAGACAGACAAAAATTGTAAAAAATATATATTATTTTGGTATATATACCGTGTATACATCCATATGCATAAAGTAAAAAGCGGTTATTTTATATTACAAACAAACACTCCAATTTTATTTATCTGTTTTAGATGTTGTTCTAACATTATAATTTTTTAACCTTTAATTATTTATTTAGTTATATAGAGTGATTAAAGAGGAAGGTTTTATATATGTTTTATACCCGTGCAAAGCCGGGGCGGATCACTAGTAAACAATAAAATTGATTAATATGTTTTGTTGTAGACAAAATCAATGGAGTTTTTTGCCTTCTACACGACACACGGCATATGAAGATATTCAGCGACATCCTCAAGATATAGATATTGCATTGAACATGATGTCAAAGTAAGATTTAATTTTTAACTAAAATTTTACAATATTTTTAACGCTCAATATAACTCGAGTTATACTCGTGGACATTATTTAATACGGGTCGGGTAAGACAAAATGACCAAGCTTCGTACTGACCCGTATTATTTGTCCGCGAGTATACATTATCTTTAGTATACGAGTACTATATATGTTATGTAAAGACGTTTCCTTTCATAAAATTTATAGAAACATAAATCTATATATAAAAAACAAAGTCGGATTTTTTAAACCTTTTATAACTCAAGATCGGATGGACCGATTTTGATAATCTACTCTGAAGCGACACCAAGTTTAAAATAAAGACAAAAATTGATACCTACACGGGCGAATAGTTTTGATCTATTTAATAAATGTAACAAGTATTAAATATCTTTTAATTAACAATATAAATTGACACTTACGAAAAACGTTTCAAAAGAAATATTAGGTTTCATTTGAAAATTGAATTATTTGATTTGAAGATATTTGAACAATTAATTTTCTTTCTCAGACAAGTACCTCTGGAGTTTTTGCCATTCTATTCTCAAGGGCATGTTGGAAACAAATATATAATTAAAACGCACCCTCAAGATATTGAAACTACGCTAAACATCAACTCAAAGTAAGCTTCATCACCTTTATAAATATTTAAACTACTTTTCTTTACTTCGGCTGCTGTAGTTAATAAATTATTCAGAACTTAGAACTATATACTTATGTTATTTTTTTATAACAAATAATGTGATAATAAAGATTTTATTTCATAATAATAAATCAGTAAAATATATTAAAAAATCTAGATTATATGTTATTTCTCTTTGACTAAAAAATTACGTATTTCATGTACATTTTCTAAATACCTGTGGTACTTATTATGAAAAAATTTCTAAGCGTGATTTGCTACATTTATTTAAATATTATGACGTACCTACAGTTGTAAGGCTTCGTTCTCGAAAGATAGTTCCACGGCACATAATTGCCCGTCTGGGACTATAGCCTGTAGTAACGGAGACTGTATCAATGAAAAGCTATGGTGTGATGGCAATGTTGACTGTGACGATGTAAGTGATGAGTCACGTTGTAGCTGCCGAGAAAGAGTTGACGGAACCAGGCTTTGTGACGGATACTTTGACTGTCCATTCGGTGAAGATGAGATGGGCTGTTTTGGTATGTTTTTATATTATTATTTATTAGCTACGAAAAAACCCATGAACCAAGGTTTTTGTAAGTGAAAAGCCGTAATGGGGTAGACATTTCTGTGTCTGTTTTTTTAATCGTTTTCTATACCAACAGATCCTTTATTGATCGAAATATATATACAAGTATGAATATATTATAGCAATAGTAAAATGACTATAGACTGTCTATTTCTAATTTATAGGCTGCACCGATAATACATTTAGTTGTGAAGATATGGATGCAACTCGACCCACTTGTTTTACAAAGGAACAGCGATGCAATAATAAATACGATTGCCCCAACCACAAAGATGAAATGGATTGTACAATGCTGGCACCAAGTATTCATAAGAAACCTGTAACTATTTTATCAATAATTGTTAACTAGACCTTTAGTATTTTGACATATTTATCATTGTTTGATGAACTTCCAAACAAACTTTTATCTCTTATTTTAACAACTAGTCTTTTTAGCAATAAAAAGTAGCCTATGTCTCTTAGCCTAATAATATAAGATTTGTTCTGTTGTAAAATAATTAATCAACTTGCTTTCTACATATTATGAAAACCAACAAGTAACAATTAATACCTAACGAAATTTTTGCTATAATGTGAAAGTTAGTACATTTCCATAGCTATATTGACTGTCAGTAGTATATGGATTATTGATTTTCTCCCTTTAAATATAGCTAAAGAGTTCGCTTCTTTCAAAAGCATGACTTCAGCTTACGTAAATAAAATTATCATAGACATTTTATACCCCGACATTGTAATACAAATGCTGTAAAAAAAAATTTATTACTACTTCGACAGCTTTTTGAAGTTTCGAACACGGAAGGGTTCTTGCACAGAAATTTTAAAGGAAACTGGTATGCTGTCTGTAACAATCCCTATATGTGGGCACACGATGCTTGTCGTCGTGAAACTGGGCTTATTATAAGGTAAATTATTTATACAACGTCCGAGTGTTATTGTTACTTCGTTATTCTTCCTGGGCCTAACTCTACCCAACTCTTTCCAAACTACTCTTGTTCTTGCATGAGTTAATTACCGTTAACTGGGGTTACCGGTTTCATATATTTTTGAAAAAATTACCTTCTAGTTTTTCTTTGAAATTCGTTTTTTCTTTTGTCCCCTTAACGGCCACTCGTATCAAGCGCGTCGCTCATTTTTTGTTTTAACTTTACAAACTGCCTAGTTTATTATATTTTTATTTGAATTCAAAATAGGTACCTTACTTTGTTATGTTATAATTTCAGACCACCGCATATCCAAGTAGTACAAATTGATCCATTGCTGAAAGTGAACTATTTAAACACAGCTCACGGTGGACTTATATACAATAGTACGACATGTTTCAATTCATCGGCTGTATACGTCACATGTCCAGATTTGCTGTGCGGTACAAGGATTTTAACATCACCACAGTTTATAAGAGAAGTAATTTTTTTTGTAATCAAGTAATCAAGTGGTTTTGGCAATGACTGATATGAGTATAAAAACTTTTTGTTTCAATTAAAATAAACATATGAAATTATAATAATAGTTCAATTGAGTTAGGTAATCAGAAATTGCAACATATTCATATGTATACATACATACATAGCAGTTTCATATTATATTTACCCTTAATAATACATGACGGAATGTTTTACTAAGCAATTCACTTAAACTTCACATTTACACTTCAGGTAATTTAAAAAAGAACGTGAAATATTAAAATATCTAATATAAATAACACTATAGTAGGTACTTCTATATATATTCCATCAAACCCAATGGGCGATATTTATAAAAAATGATATGTTTATACTTGCAAAATGTGAAAGAAATCCTTCCGCTTAATATTATAAGTCAAAGTAAAAGTATTTCCTTCTAAATGTATTTATAATAATTACATATGTACCTAATAACATACTTCGTACATATCTTTTGTTTTTATAGATACGACCCAATGACATATCAAAGCTAATCTTTCTGCAATTTTGGTTACATTTATTACTAATAAAATCTTATATAGCATTTTTTGAAATCACTTTGTTTTTAATTACAAACGATCCAAAAAAAGCTCGAAGTTCATGGGTCGCTAGTATAATTAATAATGATTTACTCACACTTTTAGAATACTGAAAATCAATTATTTGGACGAAACAAAAGATTTCTTTTGCACACAAATCCGTACCGCTTCTTCTTCTACGACCCATTAGACCGTGCTAAGAGAGATATAACATCATCTCAAGGCAGTAATGAAGGAAGAAAGAAGAGAACAGAAAGCAGAGTGGTAGGAGGAAAACCAAGTCAACCTGCGGCTTGGCCTTGGATAGTCGCTTTATATAGAGACGGGATGTTCCACTGTGGAGGTGTCATCATCAACCAAAACTGGATTATGTCGGCTGCTCACTGTGTTCACAAGTAAGTTATTAAATCCTATTTCTATAAATGTTCGCGATTCATACAACGGTTGATACCACTTAGGCTATATAATTTGTATTTTTTGTTATTGTTAAGGTTTTAGTTAGTAGTTTTGGCACTACTTGCACAATTCCCTCCCATGTTCCTAGAATATAATGCAATTAGAATGTGTGTACTTCAGTGCATGCTCACTAAACCTTATTACTTTCTTCTGATTAATTATAAGCACACTCTATCTTCTCGTTGTATTAATCAAGAACATTGCTTTTAGGTACTGGCAGCACTACTATGAAGTGCAAGTGGGTATGCTACGTCGCTTCTCATATTCACCACAAGAGCAGAATTACAAAGTCACACATATTATTGTAAATCAAAAGTACGACCAGCATGACATGAAAAATGATTTAAGTCTCTTAAGAGTGAAGCCAGCGATTCAATTTAGCCGCTGGGTTAGACCTATATGTTTACCGGGACCTGAAGTTGCTGGTGCGGATTGGTTATGGGGACCGCCCGTTGGCACTTTATGTACTGCTGTGGGTTGGGGTTCTACGATTGAACATGGACCTGACCGTATGTACACTTTTGTCCTAGTAAAATCGTATAGTAGAAAAGTATTGTTTTGAAAATAAATTTTATTTTCTGCTTAACAACTACTCAAATCAAAACTTAACTTCAATTTAAAAAATTATTTTATTACTCTACTAAATTATTTATTTAAAAGTAGCTATAAATCGTTTTTTAATACGTAGTTAAGGCAAATAGTCAAAATACTGTCTGTAATCAAAGGATATGTTAGGTAATTTGGCATTTTTGTCCATTAGTCCTGTAATATTTAACTAATGCTCGGTAGGTATATAGATAAATTAATCAAACACCAAAAGCCTTTTTTTGATCAGTGTTAGAGATGAATAATTAAATAGAAATTTGTTTTATTTATTACAGCTGATCATTTACGAGAGGTTCAACTGCCTATTTGGGAACACTGTAATCATCGTGAAGATCAAGCTGGTAATGAAATATGTGCTGGTCTTGTTGAAGGCGGGCGAGATACTTGCCAAGTTAGTACTGACTTATTGTATGTGTATTTAAACTATTTAAATCAATTTTTTAAAATTATCTTTAAATAACTTAGAATTAGATTAAATTATTAAGAAATAATATATTTTATACATTGACTTAAGGATTTTTATCCCTTAGAAATAAAATCATACTT
Organism: Aporia crataegi; assembly: GCA_912999735.1. Classification (NCBI taxonomy): domain Eukaryota; kingdom Metazoa; phylum Arthropoda; class Insecta; order Lepidoptera; family Pieridae; genus Aporia; species Aporia crataegi. The sequence continues at coordinate 5,689,823 of OU538742.1, forward strand.
GCTTGTAGGGCGATAGTGGTGGACCATTATTGTGCCAGAATCCTGCAAATGAACAACAATGGTATGTAGCTGGTATAGTAAGTCATGGGGATGGTTGCGCTCGTAAAGGTGAACCCGGAGTTTATACTAGAGTAAGCCTTTTAGTTCCGTGGATTAAGTACCACATATGTAAGCATTATTTAAATCTTTAAAATACTTAAGTAATTTATAGTAAGTGAGAGCCGTTTGTGTAAAGTTATAATCAATAACATTTTAGCTTCAAGAAACTTACCAACAATTCAACCAAAACAGGAATGCCCTGGGTTTAGATGTAATTCGGGAATAACAAAATGCCTTCCAAAAAATCGAATACTTGATAAAATAATAGATTGTCTAGATGGTGAAGATGAATATAATTGTGAAAAAATACAACCGAAAAATTTAATTGATGAAATACTTTCCATTTCCTTTGGAAGAAATGCAAATGAATCGGTTAATGCAACTAGCAACTTAATAAAAAAAGAACCACTAAGAGTAAATACAACAGAACCTGATAAAATCGTAGCACCTCAAAATCAAACTGTTAATGCTACTGAGGTTACTACAGAAGTTATTGGTGTAAAAAATATAACAAAACCAGTATTAGTTGATTCAACAGACAAAAGTCATGTTAATAATAACACTCTACAGAATCATACAAAATTAGACAGCAATAATCATACTGCTGATTATTTACAACTAAGTACTAGTAGCAGTAATGATGGATTAGAAATTGGTATCACTGAATCAAGCGAAGAAGTAACAGATGATCCTTTTGATATCAGTACCACGGATTCAATTTATACACATAATTTAGTAACTGACTCAAATATCTTACAAGGTGAATCAATGTTATCTATAAATTCAGATACAAGCAATATAACCTTACCAACAGAAACAACAGTAGATTATTTAACTGAAATGAATCAAAGCATGTTAAGTACTACAGGATATACACCATATTTGCAATTAGAAGAAAATTTTACTAGTAGTGCAGTTACTACTGTAAATTTGTCAACAGAAACAGTTACGGAACATAAAATGACGACAACTCTTGCACCATCTACAACAAATGATATCATATCAGAAGTACCGGTTAAGCCAATCAAGGATAATGCAACCATATTTACCGATAATGTTTTTATAGAAAACCAGCAAAACTTAGATAATTCACTTGACAATGTTGGACCAGAAATGGAGAATGTAGTATACGCCATTGAAGCAACTATATACAAAGCAAAACATAAAACTCCTTTACATTTTCGATGCCATAAGTAAGTATGAAGTTAATGAATGATCTGTTCCTTTTCCCTATGCCATGTTAATGAAAAATATTACTTTATTAATGTTACAGGATACCACAAATAGTTTCTTTTACAAACCGATGTGATCATAAAGCTGATTGTGAAGATGGCACAGATGAGTTAGATTGTACTTGCATTGACTACTTGGTAACTTTTGAACGTCAGCTTATTTGCGATGGGAACTACAATTGCGCGGATGGTCAAGACGAAATCGACTGCTGTATGTAGTTCTTGTGAAGTGAAATTATCTTGATAATATTTATACTGACTATAAACCGCACTATACAAGTCCTCTCTTATGGTATAATTTATACAAAAAATGTATTGATAAATTTCAGTTGGATGTGCGAGTGGCCAATTTCTTTGTAAACGCAGTCAAATGTGCTTATCCAATAAATACGTTTGTGATGGAAAATCTCAATGTCCACTCGGCGAAGATGAAATGGATTGCTGTAAGTGAAAACATTTAACATTTTTTTATTTTTATTAATTATTACTTACTAGTAGAGTATGCTCCATGAGGCAAACACTCATTTTCGTTTCATTGATAATTTTCTTGACAGTAAACATTCTTTTGTATTTTTGTAAATTGCGACCCTGTTAGGTCATGATCGAATGGTCAGCATAACTTGAATTGGCTAAAAAAGTTACATTCCCTTACCAGCTATGAAACGTTTACAAATGTATTACATCATAAATATTTTAGCCAGTCAAAGTTATGTCTTCACGACCTGTCAGTATTGTATTCTTTTGTTAGCCGCACTTTTAACATTTCGAAATATTTTGTTTTGCTTCACCGGTAATCGAACCTTATGCGAAATGGCATTTTTTGTAACACTCCTTAAAATTAACGAAAAGAAGCGGCAATAACTTCTAATAAATATTGGATATTTTCTTAAAGTTGCTCTGACGAATGGGAAGGATATTCGCTTTGACATTGATGGTAGACCAAAAGTTCGGTTTGACGGTTTCATTACTAAAAAACAAAATAACGATTGGCACGTGATCTGCGAAGAAAATATGTCTTCACATGAACAAGAGGAAGCAGCTGTTCATATGTGTCGCTATTTAGGATTCAGGTATTAAATATAAGTAGTTTATAAGTTGGTACTTACCATTCGTCACGTAGTTGTTTTTTGTCTAAAAGTGAATTTCATTGAAAATAACATAGTAAAAAAAATATTTATCAGAAAAATTAAAGTAAGAGGTAATTAAAGGATTTTGGGTGCTTAAGTTACTTTCATTTTAAAAGTATTAACTGCTTGTTTCGCTGATTGAGTTAATTTAATTTTATCATTTTTTTTTTTGAAGTTGGTAAGTCGCTTACAATATATAAAAATTTAAAAAGTTTGAGTATCGATTAATGTATGTTGAATAAATATTTTTTACATATTTTCCAGTAACGCAAATTCATATAAAATTAAATATATAAACGTGCATGAAAGCAACTTATATCAGTCATCAGACACTAAGAGAAGCAAACGAAATAAATCAAAGCTAAGTCAAGATGAGCCTGTGATGTTTACTTATCATCACTTTGATGCTGTGAACCAAAAAGCCAGAAACGTCATTATATCCGAGCCTGAAATTCTTAAAGAACAGTGTTTACCAAATATAACAAAAACTTGTATGACTTTATATGTCTTATGTGATCAATCACTATACACCAATTTTGATGAATCTAATCTCTTTGGTCGAACTGCAGTCGACAATTATGTGCAACAATGGCCTTGGATCGCAAAACTGTACACAGATGGGATTTACAAATGTACAGGAGTACTTATTGATGTTTCTTGGATTCTCGTTAGAAACGAATGTGTTGCTGTCTTAAACATGTACGTATATCTATAAGTTAATACGTGAAGCGAAAACTTTGTACACCTTTAAAGACAATTGCGCAAACAAATTGTCGTGAAATTTGACAAAGTTAAAGTTTATATGGAGAAGCAAATTTTTTATATAAAATGCATTAGAAATAAATTATATTACTTTAAAAGCATACCACACTCTACTGCTTGAATGATACACAACATACACTCATACATATATATCTTACTCTAGAATTATAGTCGAATTTCAACCAGTAGGCGACCACTAGTTAATACTTAAATTATTAATTAAATTAGAATTATCTTCCATTGACCCCTTATTCATGTGTCGAGCGATAACTTTAATAAGTATGGGGTAGAAATTTTTGTATCACCTAGTTTATTATGATTAAATTTCTTTTTTCTCTTTTCTTGTGACTAGCGTTTACCCCTAACAGTTAGCTTAACTTACGAGTATACTTGTAGAACTGAGAATATATTGTCTTTTTTAATTTAATCGACGTCCTAAATGGACGTTTCAATATTCAAGCAATATTGTGCTTACAGGCAGAACCCTCGATACTACACGATTGTTTTAGGATCACATAAAACGCTGTTTTCAACCAAGAGTCTTTACGAGCAAGTACGTAAAGTAGACGGTGTAAAAGTATTGTATGGCAGTAAAGCAATTCTTTTACATTTGCGAGAACCGGCGGAATATTCTACAATGGTAAAACCGATGATTCCTGCCACTGTGTAAGTTTAATAGCATTTTTATTTACATGTCTTAAAAATTTATTTGGTGTTTATATACATTTTTAATATCTTACTTTTAATTAACTCCCTCTGTGATCAAATTGTCATATATCTGACATTAAATACGTCATGAGTGGAAGATTTTGCGTTTTGCGTCTTACATATCCTACACTAGGGGGAAAAAAAGATTTGGGAGGCACCGATGGCTCATCCTCTACTTTCCAGTAGATAACCTGATACAGTATGACGCACATGCATGCCCATAAGCTTTACTTGAAGAGACATCACACAAATAATATTAAAAACTGGATTTAACGTACAAATACATTCTTCAGACATGACATCACAAATACATGTATAAGTTGCTACGAACAATAACAGTTTATTTTGGAAAAATCTTCTATCGAATACAGCGCGGATATTTTTTCCAGTTATATTGGTGATAATGAAAGGACTCTATGTGTAGCAGTTGGTGAAGACGCGTTTAATAACACAGTGAGTGTGTTGGTTAAAGAAACTAGAGTGGATTGCAGTAATGACCACATTTGCTTTGTGAGACAGTCTACTATAGATACTTGTCCGGTAGGTGATAAATACGTACTATTTAAATAAAATAGAAGTAGATTAAGGGAAAGTCTAGCACTTAAACAAAATATATCCACTAATATTATTTACCTTATTTTTTGCTTTTCTTTAAGATAAAATTTTATATTTTCATTCGAGATACTTTCTGAGTTGGAATTTATAAATTATAATACTTTAATTGAAACGAGTTTTTAAATTGATAAGTTACGCATACCTTGATTTAAAAGCTTTAATGATTAGGGTATCATCACATGCTATATTAATTACTACTGAGCTATTTAAAAAAGGGGGATATCTCTCGCTAATTTTTATGTCTCACAAACTCGAGCATGGACCAATCGATTGTATAAAACCCTATAACTTTCCGTATATGTTCTGTGGCCATAAAAGTTGATGAGAGAAATGTTCTTATAATTAATATGAATTTACAGAATGGTTATCCTGTTGAGAGACCTTGGGCTGGGGTAATTAGTTGCCATACAAAAGAAGGCTGGTACCCTGCTGCAACTTTCCTTGAACCAAGAGGTGAATGTAATATGGCCAACCGTTTATTCGCCACTGAGATTGGAAACTTAAAATATGTAATAAAATATATAGAAGGTATTTACATTCTTATTATTATTTTGTTTCTCAGAAAATATTTCCAAAAGCAAAATACTCGAACAATTGTTTGTGCTTCTCTTATTTTTAATGAATATTTGTTTTAGAAATATATATTTATAAGACTAGTTATGAACGTAGTCATATTAAACGAAAAATTACTAATACAAACCCCTGTAGACATTAATATAAAATTGTGATACATAATATCTACAGACTGTTTCTTTTTCATTTATTTATTTTTTATCAAACAAATAGGTGTCGATTGATAAAAATAATCATAGTGCCAAAGGTGCTACATAAACCTATAATTTTAGCTTTACGGAGTTAGTATTTCATTATTCATAAACCAAAAAGACGTTATGAAAATTAAAACATTAATAAAGTCTTCCTAGCAAATTCATTAAATTAATTAGTGATATTCATGCGTTAAATACGCGAAACAAACACAAATTAGTAGGGACGTACCATCGTTTACATTATATGGTGTACGATTTTATAATAAACTACACTACAACATTATGACTTTACCCATGCACAAATAAGATTAGGTACTATTAAGAACCGCCTTATCTAAATTGGTTATATAGTCCCTGGGAGTAGTTGCTTCTTCGACGTATGTAAATATATTGTAAATGTATAAAATGTAAATATAAGAATTGTAAATGTAACTTTAATATTATTCAATTTGAAGATCATAAATGTTACATTGTGACCTAAATAAATAAATAAAAAAGTCATTTTTTTTTTAAATCTACAGAGAGTCCAATGTTGCCAATAAATTATCAGAAACCTTCGGATGAATGTGATGGGACTAGATGCGAAAGAGGTCGTTGTATCGCAATGAAGCAAGTATGTAATGGAGTCAGAGACTGTGAAGATGGAATGGATGAGGATTCAGAATCTTGTAAAAGAAAAAATCTCATCTGTTCAAAGGATCCTCTTTATAGAGGTTGTGGTGAGTATTATTTAGAAGCAATAAAAAATTAGTAAGCAATGGATCGAAGGAATAACTAGAAGATATAAAAATCTATAAGAAAATATATGTTTACTATCTAAGTCCATTAGTTTTCTATTTATGAACGAATTAAAGAGAAAATAAAAAAAAATTCATTTCCTGGTAAATAAAGAGGTTAAGATTTAAAAAAAATATTACATTTTTAAATTTCAGAATGTCCTGTGGGGCAACTCAAATGCCGAAATGGACAGTGCATCTCCAAAGAATTATTCAAGAATGGTAATTCTGACTGCTCTGACGGTACTGACGAACCTGGCCAAACCACATGTTCTGACTACCTCAGTAGAGTAATGCCTTCTAGACTATGTGACGGAGTTCTTCATTGCCATGATAGAAGTGATGAAGACCCTATGTTTTGCAAGTGTTTCGCTAAGCATGCATATAGGTGTGTATCTGATAATCGTCACTTTTTACCATATATATACATTTGGAATCTAGATAGCGTATCATAAATTCATATGACGATATCTATTGCAATAAAACAACATCGAAAAGTTTAATATCAAATAAGTGTATCTAGCAGCGTTTCTAAAAATAATTGTGTTTTCTATACGTGTTTCCCAAGTAGGTATCTATTTGCTTGTCGCTTTTTTAAGCTTTACAAAGATAAATTATGGAAGAATACATTTGACACTATTTTAAATATCAAATAACAATATAGAGATATTATTACTTGATATCAGTTTTGTATGAGAGTTTGCATAGCGTCATATAGCCTTAATGCTCTTGACCGTTGAACTTTTCTCTTCGCTTTAAAGTAGCCATTGTCTGCACCTGAGTGCGTCTATTCCTTCGGTTTCTTATATTCAATGATTATAGTTCACATATTGTACACGTTTTATTATTTGACATCAATAGAAATTTCTACGTTACATTTCAATGGGTCAAAAAATGTTGATGTATGAACTCTGTTTAAATGATTTTACTACTATTGAAAAATTCAAATCATAACAGGACAATATGAGATATAGTACTCTGAAGTAGAAAATAAATTTTTTTATTGCTAAACGCATTTTTTAAATGAGTTGTAATAAAAACAAACAACAATAATATATCCAAACAAGCATTAATATAAAAAAAAACTCTCAATAATCGTTTTACTTTTTAGGTGTAGGAGAGATGCGACCAGTGAAGATTTCTGTGTAGCGAATGATATGGTGTGTGATGGTATACCAGATTGTCCAAATGGAGAAGATGAAAGAACATGCATAGCTATTAGTGCCCCACAAGGAACACCGTAAGTTTTCATTTTCTAACAGTATCTATTTTCATGTCAAAATCGTGAGGAATAATATTTTTAAGTACCTAGAATTTTCATTAATTGTACTTATAATGAAAATATAGAATTATATTCCTTCCGCATAAGTATATGCTTTAGCATTCATTTATTGTATTTATGGTGTAGATATTTGTAATCAAAGGTTTAATTATGTGCTCACGTACGCTACAAGAAACCTGCCTTTATTTATTTTCAGGCCCGGTGTTGGCGAAGTAATAATTCGTTCACATGGTGTATGGTTCTCAAAGTGTTATCATACTAAAATGCATACAAAATCAGAGTTGGAAGCAATATGTCGTGAAGCTGGATTTATTAGTGGTCACGCCAAACAATTACCGATCCCAGAAAAATCCCACCCACATAATAATCTCGTTATGGACCAGTTTATAGATATCCCACTTAATAATAACACTAACATAAGGCTAAGAAATTCTGAATCGCCTATTGCACTTGGAACTTTTGATGCTTCAGCCGATTGTTTCCCGCTATTCATAGAATGCGTATAAATACTTAATTTATGTATTTAAATGACAATACTAAATAGACTAAATATTATTAAATATAATAAAAACGTACGAGAGAATTTAGATTGTTTTAACTGTATGGACTACAAAATGACATTTTCTGAAACAAATACCTCAAATAAAAGTATGAGCCGTCATTGACGTAACCATAAAGTGTGGCAATGTGACTAGCTCCCATTTGTCACGCGACCATGTTTTAAATTTCTATTGCCGGAGTAAGTGTTCCAAATATTTAATAAATACTCTCCCAAGGCTGTGAGTTTACCGTCGAAATTTTCCATAGGTTTTTAATCCCACTAATATAATATACTAATACAAAAGTTTGTGAGAATGTTTGGATGTTTATGACTCAATCACGCTTAAACGGCTGAACGGATTTGAATTTGGAAATATGCTCGCAAATAGAAAACGCTCTGAATTAAAATATAGGGTATTTTATATACCGCTAGTGTGTTCCTGTGAGATAATTTTGAGATACGAGAATTCTTTTCCATTCAGTATAAAATTGGTTTGATATTATACATTGGACATAAAATAAAGGACATTATGCTTAAGTTATGTAATAAACATCATTGTAACATTATTTTATTTTACAAATTTATAGATATGAGTATTCTAGGCCATGTACATATGTTGCGACGAAATTAACACGGGTGAAACCGCAGGGCATATACATATACATACACATACACATGTATAGTCAAGTATATTTCCCTTAATTTTTAAATATTATTTAATCATAATTATTATATCGTATAGCCCTAAATATGTACAATTGAAATCAATAACAGATTCCAAGTGCTCCATCTCCAAGCGCAGTGAATAAACTGAGGGTATAGTTTTACTTTTAACATTCTACTGGAGGCTTGAGAAACGTCTAAGTTTTGAAGACATTTCAAGAGGTGGCGCGATAATAAACTTTATATAATAAATCACTACATAGTATAAAACAGTGTCGCTTTTTCTTTCCCTATATCCCATTGTATGCTTAAAACTTTAAAACTACGCAACGGATTTTGATGCGGCTTTTTTTAATAGATAGAGTGATTAAAGAGGAAGGTTTTTATAAATGTTTTATACCCGTGCAAAGCTGAGGCGGGTCGCTAGTTAATTTTAAAAAAAACCGACTTCAAAACTCACTAAAAAGTAAAAAAAAAATACATTTTGTATTATAATTGAATTTACTATATTTAAATAAAAAGACGTGAGTAGTGTTGATAAATAAAATGCATGCAAAATTCAACAAGGACATAAAACTGTTATGTTACTCTTTGAAAGGCGACGAATTACCTTATCGTTTGACACCTCCAACCAAATCGGTCTAACAGCCTGTCCAGATGAGGTGTTTTACGCGCGTACGGACACGCGCGTTACAATATACAGCCTGTCCAAATGAGAAACTAAATCTTTAATTAAAAATAAATAATATTAATAACATAAAAATTTGGAATACAAAATATAGTTTTGTATTTTTGAGGTACTTAATACTTTTTATTAATTTAATATCAACCCAACTTTTGTACATATGAACTAAGACGGAATCAATTTAACAAAAAAAATGTGAATCATTTAAAAAAAAATATTCTAAATCATCCACAATACATCCACTCGCTTCGGATAAGCGCGTAATACTGAACGGCGGACGCAGCATATGGCGCCCGAGTACTTCGAATCGCGCGTACGACGCGCGAGTCGAGAGTCGCGCTGATTACCAGCTTATACGCGCGTATTACGCGCGAGTGACGCTTCATCTGGACGGAATGTATGTTGCTGTAGTATCTCGGCTACGCGCGTATGTCTCCGCGCGTATTACGCGCTTAAAACGCCTCATCTGGACAGGGTCTAAGGATGACGACTTACGAGCGGAACATCAGAAAAAAAATACACGTCGAATTGATAACCTCCTTTTTAGTTCTTTTTTAAAGTCTGTTAAAAATATATTTTGTTATTCATGTATGTTTTGTCTTGTTTCTTTATGTTGTGAATAGAAAACAAAAAGTGTTACTGAAAAGAAATAAAAGTAATAATCGGGTTTTATAATAATACTTACATTGATTATAATATGATACTATAATCCGGCCGAAGTTATATAATATATTACATTTGTTACGATATCATTAATTCACATAGGAATCAATAAAAAATAACAAAAATACTATTACTCACTCTTAAAACACCCGCTAAAAAGATTTCATATCCCAAAATATAGGTTACTAGCGGCCCGCCCCAGTTAAGCAGGGATTGCTTACTGACTCTATATAACCAGTGGACTTCGCATCGCTTCAGAGTTCTGATTTTCGAATAGGTAACGTATAACTTAAAACTTCATTCCATAGAAAATGTATAAGGAATTTACGTCATAAACTGTTTTCGTGATTTTTTCTATATTTTTAATAGTTATTCTGCTATTCTCGGATTAGACGAATCCAACAAATAGATAAATAAAATCGGTCCAGCCATTCTTGAGTTATAAATGGTGTAAATTTATTTAAATACTTTTATTTATATAGATTAAATGAAGATATATTATCAACTTCAAATGATGTGGCTAAATGCCAAAAGGTGCCACTGATGTACTTTGACAATTTAAATAAGTTTTCATAGAAACTTCTTTCATACAAGTATGAGTAATTCATAAGATTTCAATTATTTATTTTTGCTTTTTAGAGAATACTGATTTTTATTCTAGCGTTACAAACTCAATTGTTACAAAAATAGCCAGACGAAGTTGTAGATCATTCAATAATTATCCACAATAACTGTTTTTATACTTTTTTGAATATATATCGAATAATATATATTTTTGTATGTATGTATAATAATATATATATGTAAAACTACTCTATATAATGTGAGGTCAAGTATGTCACCCCGCCAGAGTACCTATCTATTAATTTGCATTAAGATCATTCACTATATTCTGATTCATTATTTATTACCTAACATTATAAAGGAATGATGCTACCAAAATGGAATGACCGATTTGCATAATGTATGTCTTATAGATAAAAAAAACGATCAAAACTAGTTCGTGTGTACCTCATTTCAATACAATGTCAATCGAGTTTCAACTTGAATTATCAAAATTATTTAAAAAAATTAAAAGATTTATATAGCCTGGGATCATAAAAACGTATGATAATAGTCAGTCAGTCAAATTAAATATTTGATTAGGTTGCCTACATGATAATGAAAATAAAATATTTAAATCTACAAAATTTAAAAAAATTATAAATTTAGAAAGGAATTTTTTTTTAAATTTATGTAACCTATAGAATCTAGAACTATATGTGATCTCTATATCAAACATTAACGACTGCGTAAAATATTTTTATGTTAGTATACATTATGGTTTTCTGTCATTAAAAACCTATCGAAAATCCATAATAAAGACAGTGGACGCCATAGCGTCTGATTTTTCTGGGGACTCGATTATCTTAATTTAAATATTGAGTTATGTAAATTGAACACTGCCTTAGTAATGTTTAATAAATTACCTCTAAAATACTGTTAAAATATTATGAACCAGTTATATAATATGTATAATTTCTATGGTTGATACAATGATGATTGTATACGTAATTATTAATATATACTTTTCTTGTGTAAATTATACATTATTTAAAGTAGCACAATATAATATAAAAAAGCATATTAATTAATGCTCATATTTTCTCTGCTTTTCAGTTGAGGTTGACAAAGAAAAATCTCGGTTATAACTCTTCAATTCAATATTTTTTTCAATTTCATTTGTTAATTTGGTACAACCGACATAAATCAAGTGCCAAATGTCTTAATATTGGGCTTTGCATTGGATTGGTATTGGAATTGTATTCGAGAACAAACAAGCTGGTTTCTTATCTTTATTATACGTGCTACGCGATAATAAAAATATTTTTAGCTAATACATAATATGCGTTTGATGCTAAATGGTTTACGCGTCTGCATAACGTGCCGGGATTCGAATCCGGGGGAACACCTCCGGGGAAAAAATGAATAATGTTTCGGTTGGGTAGGCACCAGAAAATGTCTGCCCCATGCCACAGTGAGTGAGTGAGTTATGGGAATTCACACTAAAACATGCCTTTACAAAACAAAAATAGAATCTAAATTAAATGTAATATATATAATGTAAATGCAGTAATTGTTGGATAAAGGTGAAGTGACTTAGAGGTATTAAATGAATTCGTCAAGAAGCAAAAAAAGTTAATCTTACAACCACTAAAATGGTAAAGAAAAAACACTTTAGGTCACATTTATAAAGAATACATTGAGCTCACAATGGCTTACATATTAGCATTGAATAAAGAGACATAAATTCGAATGTCTCCATTATATTATTATATCCATCGTAAATCAGACTTTAATTCGATTATTTTAATTTCCACAAAAGTAACTTTAAGTTTGTGCAAATTAAACTAATTGCCTTAATGACAAGGATAAAGATTTAAATATCAGTAGAAGTATGTACAAATTATAATGTAGGTAAAGGTTTCAATTTTATAGTCGCTGGTACGAACTCCCTTAATATCATAGAATAGTTATCGTGGGCTGTTATTATTAAAAATATCTTAACCATGCTGTCATGAATCGAACTTTATGAAAATAACAATTCTATAGAATTAATCGTTTATTTATTAAAAACAAAACAAGTCAATGACTGATGAGCAAGTTTATTATGCCTTAATTGAAAGTATTAATTTTAGTACAATCACTATCTACAGTCTATCTGTACAGATAGTGGACAGTTACATTTTTGTATACGTATAGATTAAGTGATAAATCCATCGTATATGAATTGACTTTTTGCGATCCTTCACAACAAGGTCCATTGAGGCGAAACCGTTGGCTTTTTACGCCGATGTAGGTATCTGTTTTACCGATGGTTATCGCCAAAAATAAACCTTTAATTACTGTGTAGTTTGTGGTACCCTGACCTTTCTCGAACACACTTGTTGACGTTACTACCTCATATGCAGACCTAAAACTATATAGATTCGTTTCGTTAACTATGTTTTTATAAGTTAATAAACATATTTATTTTAGGTACTTTTAATTTAATATTAGCTGATATTATTTGCATTGTAGGAACAGTGTACAGGTACTCGTTTCTAATATCCCTTCTAAAAATATTAATTCTATTGAATCAAAATTCATAAAATATTTCCTAAAATACCTACATTATTTTTTTCCATTTATATTATATACTTAGTAAATATTAATCTCATCATCTTTAATGAATATAAATAATTTGAATGTTCAAGTTAGCCATGTTAATATGTGTTTAAATTCTGGTGGGTAGATTTAAGTTATTTACTTCCACGAGCCTACCCTCGTCTTCTGCATTCGCAAAGGCGTTCGAGGCTTGCGCGTGCGCAGTTGGCCGTTCCCCACGAGGCCAGGCTATGTTCTGGAGTATTTCATCATACTTCATTGTTCTGCAATGTCCATGACAATTGTAGTGCCGTGCATCATCCAAAAGAACCAGTGTGGTGCAGAGGTGGGTGCCAAGTGACTGGATATTTTTCTATTGGAAATTGCCCTTCAGTGACTGACATACGTAATAACTGATAAGTATATTATATTACTATTTTTGATAACAAAAATATACAGTCCACTACAAAAACGAACAAATACTGCTAAACTCTATAAATCTTAGTTCTTTGATAACAGAGTGCATGAATTATGCACTACGTCGATTACAAAACGCGACACAAGATCAATTGCTACGCGGTCTCTTTCGACTTTCTTTGTCGGCTCAAACAAGCCTTTATTTTTCATTTAATCTTTCTTTGATATGCAAATTAAGTTCTTAAAGCATCAACTTTATCTATTGCGGAATTAAGTGCATAAACTTTATTAAGGACAAACAACTGCGATTGCATGATTTATTCCTACAGCACCTTATTATTTAATAGTTAGAGAAGGAACATACATCTCATTTATTTTACTTTCAAGCGTAGCCTCTTTTTAGTACCTAAGTTGTAGAAATTGAACCGGTTTCGATTAAAACTAGGTACATTAGCAGCCTCTTCCAACCACACTTTTAAATTTAAACGGATTCGTCATAAATCCAAAGCTTTAATGGTAAAAATATTAATAAGTTAGTAAAATATCTTTTTTGCCATAACAGCAAAAAATTCACAACCTTCCGACAACTAAATTATCAACAAGTATCGTGATATTTAGATCTTACAATGTACACGAAACAAAGTTTTGGCTTGAACAAAAAATTTAGGCGTCTTTATTTCAGTGTTGTTTTTTGTCAAAGTTTTTTGCACAAAAAACATTTCCGCAATTTTTATAGCATTTTTGTTTGTATATATTTCTTTTGATGTTTTAAAATCTGAACTGACCATTTTAAATGTCGGAAAGCAAAAAATCAACGCATGGTGAAAAAAACTATGAGTTTTTACTAAACTCATATTGATAACTAATCCATAATCAACTTTAACATTATAAATAATTGTTTGTGGTCATAATTTATTTGTCTACTCTTCCTTAACTAGGAAGCCATATATAAGTAATCTACGCATTATAAATCACCATTTTCTAATAAGACGTTCTTTTTTGATAGCTTTAAAGATAGAAAACAGACCGCTTTTCAAGAATAAAAATTCTTTGAAATACATGATAGCGGATAGACTCTTAGAAAGCCGAAAGTAAAAGGTTAATTTTACAAATAACCCACAAGTTTAGACACGTGTTTTAGAACGGTTTATTGGTAAACTGATCAAGTAATTTATTTAAATAAATATATGGTGTGACTCAGAAATACTGTGACATCATTTACTGTTTTACAAAATAAAAAATATACATTAATACATATAATATATGTGTTTGGCATACAAAACTCTTAAAAAGTTTGTGAATTATTGAAACTGCGCTTGAACTTCTGACCTGAGCTAGGCACGGCCGATGTAAACCTTGAAATCCATCGCTATTAGAGCTATATTTTGCCTCTTTGTTACGCAAAAATCAACATTTATTTAATAACCTCAAATTTAGATTACTTTGTCATCTTACTTAATACACTTCTTATATTTAGTAGTTATTTATTGCATAAAACATTAAATATGCATCACCAAAGAAAAAAAAATGGCAGACATGTATGTGACGTTGGAAAAGAAAATCTAGTTTTGCATAACAGAAACAATTTGTTGTGTTAATAAAACTTTAACAATATCAAGACATACCTAAAACTTTCGTATCAAAAAAACGAATCGTGTGCCGCTGATAAAAAGAGGCAATGATGATGAATGACGCTATAAAGGTATATTGCTATTACAATTTAGACCTCTAAATATATTAAGAGCCCTACTACATACCACTTTATTTTATTTTATTCAACAAATAAGGTTAAAATTTAATAAGTTATTTTTTTTATCTCATAACATAACATCATAACATGCTATTAGACACTGAAGCTTTTTGCATAATAGGAAAATTGATTAAATCATTTATCTTCGAGGACCAGAAAAACCATTAGTGATTGCTCTATATAAAATTATATTAATTTACTGATTAATAGGCGTTCGGTATTTGATATTTATATTTACTCAGATACGGGCTTCGCATGTGTGTACTGTATGTATGTAATGCTTATGTACATTCGGGGATTGACTGTAGACAAGAATCATAGGTGTATTGCATATCTTTAAGTGGAGGTATGTCAGAAGTCAGTGGCGTCAAATCTAAAATTAGGAAATGACTAATTTTTAAAATAAACGAAGGGATAAGATTAAGATAATCTTAAATCTTCGATGAGTCATAAGATAAAACAATCCCATTTAACTTTGACCTCCAAAGTTATTTTCTTGATATAGCATTTCTATAAATTTCTTCTTAATTAAATGTTATCTTTTAGTCAATGGAATTGTAATAAATTAAAGTTAATTTTGCTTATTTGTTCACAAGTGTATTAGCGTAAAAATTGTCACGAAGTTGAAATGAGCGAAAAAATCGTTGTTTTAAAGAAATAATAATCGTTGGCAACGGTCTGCGGTAGGTGCCGAGATGAATACGATATACTGAAGGCTAACCGGGTGCTAAAGTAAACTTCAATAAGAAAATCAATAAAATTGACGAGCGAGCGAATGTTTAACAAGAGTCAAGAATTTAATGCGTTCAAAATTCAAACAGCTACGCTATCTGTTTGATTTTTAAACATATATTATGTTATAATCTTTTCTTTTATTAAAGTCACTTACGTAACACTCGCCTACGTATTAATTAACTACTTAAAATTGGATTTTATACGACTAAGAACAACAAAACAATATTAAGGTAGGTTGTTTATTTTAATGTCAGCGATTTTCTTTAATTTAACCTTTATATTTTTATTGTTGATAAGTTTTGAATAAATTTCTTGAATTAATATTATAACTAGTTAGGATTGCAATTAAGAAACATGCAAATGTTTGATTGTTATATAACAGTTATATAAGACATTATGAGGTTTTTTGACATTGACCGCCTTCTTGGTCTAGTGGTAAGCGCGTAAGCGTTAAAACCGAGAGGTCCTGGGTTCGATTCCCGGTGGAGATAAAAAAAACTTGGTCTGGCAGGACATAGAAGGCTGATCACCTACTTGCCCCTAAAGAAACAATTGATCAGTGAAACAGATCTGAAATGCATCTGCCCCATACCCCACTGTAGGACACGGGACTTCACTTTTTATATAAGACATTAGGATAGATGACAGTCTAAGGCAAAGTTCGCACGTGTCTAGGCGCATCAGTGTTAAAAAATAGTTTAAATACTTAAATTTCAGTTTCCTACTTCTAGAGTGTTGCTGACATTTTAAACCACCTCTGTATCTCATAAAGGTTCATCAAAGGATATAAACAGAAAGAGCACGTATAATCACATACATTGCGTAAATTTTAGGCAAATTCTATGTGATCAAAGCTTTAGCTACTTGTATAAAAAGAATCCTTTCCTCTTCATTAATATCCTTTTTATCTTATTATAAGATATTATCATATCTAATTAAAAAACAAGGAAAACATGCTTAATCAGCTACATAAAAACTTTTGATAACATTTTAGAACATGAATAATTATTTGAAATGAGTCATGATAAAAATAAAATAAAAATTGTAATTGATGCTTCGATATTTAATATTGGCCTTAGCTTAGTCATAAAAACGCTGCCTTTCTGTCTACAAAATTTCAATAGAATTAACATATTTCAAGATGCGTGAACATGATCTTTAATTTGGATGAGATTTTATAAAATCTATTAAAGACAGCACTATTAGGGCCCAGTCTGCTTTTACATTGTAAATAATATTAGCAAAAACAAATTATGTAGTCTGTTTCTCGTCTAATAATTTAGGATCAATTCCATAAAGTTGGAACCCAAACGGTTTGAATGTTCATGTTCCAAAGATTGATATTTCACGTCGCAACTTAATAGATATTAATTAGCTTCAGAGTTCAACAAACTGTTTATTATAATTAACATAACTGAGAGCATAATTTCGATGGGCAAATTGAGACCGGCTTTAATATAGAAAGATATAGTCAAACAGGTTGAGTGTAAAAAGGTGGATTTTATGTGGGTTTGATTTTACCTAGGTGATACTTGGTGATACATATTCTCCATATTTGGGAGTGATAACTGCTGCTGCTTGTGTGGCGGTTTTAATATAAAAGTCGTTAATCCAAATATGTCAGATAACTATGGAAGCTATGAATGACTGATTTTCGATTAATCTAATTTTATATACATAGATTTAAAGATAAACTCACATTAACTCGATTGTGACAACGTGAGACCGCTTCCTTGGTCTAGTGGTAAGCACGTTAGCGTTACAACCGAGAGGTCCTGGGTTCGATTCCCGGTGGAGATAAAAAAACTCGGTCTGGCAGGGCAAAGAAGGCTGATCACCTACTTGCCCCTAAAAAAAATCGATCAGTGAAACAGATGTGAAATGAATCTGCCCCATACCCCACTATGGGACACGGGACTTCACTTTTTTTAACTCGATTGTGGCATAGGTACTTAAGATTTCATCAATCAGATTATTTTTTCTCTTTTGTTACTTAAATATGTTATACTATTTATTATTCTAAGTGAAGTAATGTTACCCAAGTCAAAAAAGAAGTACGTACTCGTACTGGTATCAATAACAACTAACAACCCTGAGCATCAGATGTAGGTGGAAGAGGCGACATATCTTTTAAAGCAAATTAGGTGTATTCTTATTGATTTGACGATAATTGATTTGTCACCTTTAACACGACAATAACAATAATCGATGTAAATTATCGCGATGAAGTATAATTAATATACCTACTCATTATCTTATAAAAAGTAAAAAAAAAAACAACTAAAAAGAAAATACTATAGCCCAAAAGTTTACATGAAATAATAAAGAAAAGATAATTCGTCCAAAAACTGTACACACTCAGCATATAATAACTTCGTACTACAGAATCGAAAAATCAGACATGTGGTGGAAACGGCCAAATAAACGTGACACGTTTGCAATTTCCTTAAATCACTAATATTAGATACTAAAGATCATTTATCACTCAACTACGTCAATCCATAAATAATATTCATATTTTAATGGTTTTATTAAATTCGTCAAATTAGTTTTTATCGGCATTTTGTACACGTTAATATGCATAAAACAATGATATATCACACATTATACACCTAAATTCAAACAAGTTTATCATTTATGTCATACGTGTCAAATCGGATGATTTAAATAATATTTGTTAGTTAAGGGTTAGCGTTGTGCATACGTATAAAAGACTAAGAGATCAATGCAACTCGTTTGCGTAAAATAAGGGTAGATAAGATCATGTTCCCTTCTTAATAAATTCTCATTATCGGTTCAGCGATTTAAGTTTCACTTCAGCACAATAAAAAAATTGAAAACTCTTTAGTAATATTACAGCACTCTCATTATCGCAACATTACATCAATCGAACGCCAAAGATCTCTTTTTACACACTTATAAACATTCCTTTAAAATTTCTAAGTAGGTACTGAAAGTTTGTCTTTTCGTCTAAAAAGTTCAGTAAAAAGATTTTAATTTTGTTAAAATTGCATACATACATATTTATGCCTATTTTGTTAAAATCTGCCGAAAGAAAGGTTGATACACTTGATGTGGTCGAACTTCTGTGAAAGAATGTCAAATTAAGCAAATCTCAAAATTTATTACTCACAAATGTTTATGTATAATGGTGGTAAAAACTCAAGCAGTTTAGAAAACATAATTTATCAAATATGTTGTAATAAATCACTGTTATATACTTTCGATTGTAATCTTTATAAGACTGTGACTATACGACATTTAAGTATAGATTTTTTAAATTAATGATGAATATTTAACACGCCGTAAACACAAATGGAGTTTTTAGAATCACTGAGTACGCAGACCTATAAGTTGAAAAAAATGAAAAAAGTTGTCTGGATGTTAGCTTTCATTCCTTTAAGTTTACATTTCAAGCCACTTTATCCAATTTTTCTTATAATTTCACGAGAGGCACTCATCTAACAAATTTTCTTCTTAACAGTTTACTTTCTATAAATAAGGTTACGTATTCTTACAATCCTTACCTAATCTTTATTTAATTTTGAAAAGTGGATCTCTCTTATTTTCTTAAATCAGTTTTGAGGTTGAGGAGTAAGTATTAGGTATAATATTGAATTTTCCTTTAATTTTAATTAAAAAGAGAACCAAACAATTGTTAATGTATTAAAAAAAGATCAACCGTCAAAAAGTCGGTAAACTTGGAAACAAATTTCGTTTTTGCATTCAAAAAGCTGCAATTTATAGCAATAGCATCCTACTCATCATAATTCGACAAACCTTGTAAGCTTTTATGTTTATTATATACAAAGTGCTTATGCCAATTTTGAATTGTCCGATCATTTTATAGTGTTGCTAATCTTATATGGAAGTCCACAAGAATTGGCTTTCAAAATATTTGTTAATAAGTATTATTATTGCACTTAATCTTTCTATAAATGTACGTGTGCCTTAATGTACTTAACACCCAAAGCAAATAAAGGACGGTTTTCCGGTTAATCTAAGAAAATAATAAGGCAATTGCATTCAACTAACGATTTACGTAGATAATTACATTATATATTTTGTAGTTTTGAGAAATTGATTATAGGAAGCCTCTTACTTATGAGTCTTATGGTCGTACATAAGTATATAATTTATTTACATAAGACACTATATAAGAAAATATGATTGAATCTGATTTAACAAGGAGTAACTTAGATTGAGTTACTCCTCATCAGCTCACTTATAATATTTTGTGCATAAAGTAGCTCACAAATGCACACGGTGTAAGCACCGCGTGGCTTAAGAAGTGCCTGACGTAAAAGAATATTTTTTAAATTTATAATAATAATTAATTTTGGGTTGTCTGGAAGAGATCGCTGATTAGCGATTAGCTCCACTTAGCTTAAGTTATTATTTGTATTCTTTTGTTATTGCAACGAAGTGTTCATAAATAAATAATTTAATTAAAATTAAATCTTTAAAAGAAATTTATAAACTATAGATAAAAAAGCCTATACCTGGCGAATTGTTCAAAATTATCTTAATTAGTAACAGGAAATCAGAAGGAAATAAATATAATATAATATTGATATAACCCGTGACTGTGACAAGTAGCAAGGAAATGCCATGGTTACATTAAACGATTTAACCAATTATTTTATTTACATACACCGTTTAAAGCAATCATTACACGTGGTAATTCGAACTGGAACTTTTTCTATTTAGCATTAATTAAGGCCTCAAACTTTTACTTAAACTGATTTAAACGAGCTTTACAGTGTAATTTGTTTACATTTAGTGACATTTAGTGCCATGATTTGTGCTTTTTAAGTGAACACAACTTTGTGTTAACGTTTTTATATATTAACTTTAAAAAAGTTAAATTTGTATCAAGTATATTCTGGTCTTGCGAAAACTGATAGATTAAAACACTACTTCGTGGTACATGGACAATATGATTTTTTTGAGGCTAAAACCTTATCTGAATTGACTGAATGTAACATATGTATATACTTCTGCTATTATTGTCTGCACTTTTTTAACTTTCTTAGCTTGATCTATACTCTATCAAGAAATAGAGAATACTATATCTAAAAATGCTTAATTAAATAAATATAATTGAATTTTTTGCCAGCCCTTAACCTATTTCGGTCATTAACTTAAATAAAATTTATGAGAACTGCCAAAGTATTATATTAAATTTACATAATAAAATGTTGCTACAAATTGAATAATTTTGGCGACAAGAAACTTACTTGTAATAATTTAATTAAAAACCTGATCGGACCTACCGGTGTGAAATTCACAGGTATTTTACATAATTATTTTTAGATTAACCGTCTTCATAGATCTGTTAGATCATCGTCCGACAACTATTATAAATAATAATAAAAAATAATTATAATAATAATTAGGACAACTCATATACATTGCTTTGATCCCAAAGTAAGTAGCTAAAGCACTTGTGTTATGGTAATCAGAAACAACGAGGGTACCACAATAAATACATAAATATGTTTATAAACAACCAAAACTTGGAAACAAACATTCGTGCTCATCACACAAAGAAATGCACCTACCGGGATTCGAACTCAGGACCTTTCGATGTAGAAGACAGGAGTACTACCAATTGCGCCAATCGGTCGTCTATATTATGTTTTCTTAGTTCTTTGAAATAATTTTTGATGAGTGCGGTGAGTGAAACAGACTCAGAATTTAGTCTGCCTATTCCTCATTGAGTCCACAAAACTATTGCTTATTCCTCATTGTGTCCACAAAACTATTGCCTGTTCTATGCCTGAGTTTAATTAAAACTAGCGAAAGAAAAAACTCACAAGCTTGTTTCGTAATAAGTATTCAGAACTAATAAACAAAATTGACATATTTTTCTTGACTTATGTACTATCGTTTATGATTTAAAGTACCATTATCTAGCCATATATCAAAGAAGCGAAACAAATAAAGAATTTAGGATGCAAATGATATAGTAGTTTGACCCAGTCTTGACTAAATTGGTCAACTGGTCATCGTGACTGTTCCTTAAAACCATAACTGCAATAAATTTAAAATTTAGTTCATAAATACTGCGTGACCTCTGTAAAACAGTTAAGTGTAATCATAATTTTATGCTTAATCATTATTAATAAATATAATATGAATATTGACTATTGTTTTGTAATCTGTTTTATTAAAAAATTAAAGAAAGATATTTTGATTTACCATAATAGCAAAAAATAAAAAAAAAATTCAAAATATTTAATTAATTACTAGTAAGAGGTTTTAAGAAAACATATAATTGCTAAATACCATAAAATGAGAAAACTTTTATACTAATCAATCAAATTGAATAAAAGTCGGTTGAGCCATTTTCGAGTATTAAGTGTACACGGACGATTTTTTTTATATGCCTATGGAAGTTTTAAAAGCGTGTATTTCGAATAATTTAATGGTTTTTTACATGTACTTTCTTGCGTGAAATTCGAAACATTTTAAACTGAACTAACTCAACCAATTTCGATGCGAAGTGATGCAGATTAGTTATGTTGTCTTGACAACCGCAGAAAAAATGTCTGATCTGGAAACATAGAGCAAATTATACGTAATCGTAGATTTAACGTCATTTTAAACTATATTAATATTTATTTATACACATGTATGCTTTAATATATTGCAAATTTTATTACTGTTGAATTCAATATCAATAACCAAAAGCCGGCAGCAGTTACTTACCTGTTAGTAAATTTAAATAAATGTCAATGATAACGGTGACAGTAGAGCAAAAGTTAAGGCCATAATTTGGCCAAAAGTTCAATATGTCGGATATCCATCTCAATGAGACTCAATCGTGTAGTGATTTATCATTAATTCGGCGCTTTTATGTTTAACACTGTTTAGCGATATCGGAAAGGAAATAAATTTATTCTCAATATAATTCACGGCTTCCAATTTAAAAATCGGATATAGATTTTTATACTTATTGTTAGTTAAAACTTTTTATATACAATCTACTTTCTCATTAAATACTCGTCTAAATAATTCCACTTATAAGCTAACAATGGCAATTTGCATTTTTTGAAATTAGAAAGAACAATCTAATTTCATGAAACGCTTTATAAAAACTAATTGTTTTTCACCATGTCAAACTGCTTGTTAGAAATTAAATTTATGAATATTCATATATGTATGTATGGGACAATCTTTAATTTAAATGTTTTATTATATTGTTAAATACGTAAACAATACAATCGGTAATTTTAAAACATAAAATTACAACATTATCTAGGATTTACAATGTAAATACATAAATGTAAATGCTCAGTAGCCACTACAATATCGTTCATTTGATACAGACACTGTTTCACTGATCATTTTCTTTATAGGAAAGTAGATTGTGAGTTCAGCCTTCTCTGTTTACCCAATTAAAACTACTGTTTCGGACCGAATTCAAACCTTGAAACTCGTGATGCACTTGAACGGAGGCGATTCTAGTGTTTTCTCTACAAATATCTTAATTGAAGCACTTTAACAAAGATATTTGGCACGTACTGGCACGTAGTTACTTCTAAGTAACTAAGTCATATTTTAAAAGAAGTGAAATAATTCCCAGATCAATAAAAACAACACGAAAATGTGTTAATTCTAGTAAGATAGTGTTATTTTAGTACCAACACTCTACTTTGTTAGAACTTCAAGAAATATATATAGTATACTGCCTTCAACGCTCTGTTTGTAGAGATAAATGTTTCATTTAATTTTTACACTTGCAGTTTACACAAACACAAACGATTTTTAATTCCAAGGTAAATGAATTATTACTCAATTGATTAGTTGATACATAATATAAACACGAGAAATAATTTTATTTAAAACAAACTTTTACTGAAATTAAAATATTTTACTGAATCATCGTAACTAATTGTAAGGGACCATCCATAAATTATGTCACACCTTTAGGGGGAGGGACTCAACGAAGTATGACATTGTGTGACAAGGGGGTGGGTGGGGTCCTAAATTTCGTGACTTCACATTTCCTAATCTACGTGTTAAAACACAAGCTTTGCACTATTAACGAAAAACTAGAAAACATTAATCAAAAACGTAAAATTGCAAAATATGTGACGTCACACTAGGGAAGGGGTCTCACAAATGTGACCAGCTGTGACAAGGACGGGGGAGGGGTCAAAAAATCGTGAAATTCGTGTGGCGTAATTTATGGATGGCCCCTAATTGAAAATTGTGGTTTATTATTTTCATAGTTTGGAAAACAAACACAATTTTGTTCTTATTTGTCTGCAAATATTTTCAATGTAGATTGACGCACGGAGCGGATACACTAACGTCATTCGAAACAAGTTAAACATTTCACAGGTCGATAAAAACAATACAAAAAAATATTAATTCTAACATTATGGATATATTAGAAATTAAAAATCAACATTGCCTTAATGATTATGGTAGTCTCCACTCTCCTCCAGCAAAGTCCGCCATTCCGTTCTATGTTGAAGATTTCTAAATGTTTTAAACTAGGCTGAATTCAGATTATTAATTAAAATTCCATACTTTGTCAATAAATTAAGAAATGCATAATCTGAAAAAATCTGAATGTCTGTGGAGCATAGACTTCTGGGCTTTCTGAATTAAGAATATGGATTCAGATACTGAATTCAGAGAGCCAATTCCGGCTGTGTCAGGTCAGCCTTAGAGGTCCACAAGAGGTCCTTCCTTATCTTGTGGACCAACAGCCTCGGTGCTCCGGATATTTAATTATTCTTTAATTATTATGGATCATTGTAAGTTATTTTTTTCCTACACATATTTTTTCTTGAACAGTGTGTGACATTTGAGAGAATATTTTGAAATTTTTGTAATGTTTATTTTGTCTTAAGGCATGTATTAACAGTTTTACGTTAAAAATTCTCTTATCTCTAATAAGGAATCAAATAAGGAATTATTTTTTTATGTAAGTGCATATTTTTTTTAAATTACGAACATGAACCTTTATTTTTAAGTCGCGAGTAAAAGCTAGTATAAAATACATAATATAAAAATCAAACGGTACTATATAATAAATTAGTAATAAAACTATGCAAATTGAATTTTAAAGGATCTTTTCACTAATTGATTTATTATATAGCTAGACATATATTCGTAAATTTCCATTAATCTTTCTTCTGACACATCATGGCTGACACCCTTGATCATTTATTAGCACCAAGGTTACACTGAAGGCGTCAAGTGCAAATAAATTCTATTTCATTAGCTAATGAACTTAATAAAAACCAAATACGATTTCGACCTTGAGATGTTAATTTTTAAGTGTCTCGTTCACAAATGGAATGGTACGTCTCTTATTTATGTAGCGATAATTGGTGTAGGTTGAAATGTTATAATAATATTATAAAAACATCATTTTTAACAAGGAACCTTGACAAATTATAAACATAAATTCTCCGGGCAATAACTTTATCTATTAGATAAAACCGCATGAAAATCCGTTCATAATTTTGAGGACAGACAGACTGAATGAGAGATTTTGTTTTATATTGTAAACTGTTATTATCATTACTTATTCAATACAAGTGTAGATATATTTTTGTTTTTGTGAAAACTCATTGGTGGCCATACTAGCCTTTACCAACAATTCAAATGGACATTTTAAAATATACCTAGGCTTCCGTTAGTAAAAAGACTTTGTAGGAGCATCCGAATTCCGAATACAACCAAAAGGACGATTGTGAACTCGAAAAGTACTTCAACCGACGTAACAAAATATGAATTTTGATAACTTCCTGATTATGTAAAATTCGTTATTGTTTTGTCTTATTTTTATTCTGATAACATAAAAAAATTATTTATATTTGTTTAGTTTTTACCTAATGCAGATTCTTGTTTCATACAAGTGATAAGTGAGTGAGGCTCCTCCAATCCTTTTGACTCCTATTTCAAAAAACACAATGTTATGATAATTGTTCAACTTATTTATATTATGTTCCTTATAATATACTTAATAAAGCAAGCATCGCTTTGACAAAAACAAAAGAATTTTTTTAAATCAAATGCTAGAAATTAACACTTCTTTTCCATAAGTATGTGTGAACACAGAAACCTTAGAGGTGACTGGTGTGAATGAACCTATCCTAATTTCACAGGCAATTAAATGAATTTACTTAACCTAAGTTTGTCCTTATGTACCCCTAATTAACCAACTTTAAAACAATGTGTTAATAATGTATCTTATAATGTAAGTCAAATTTATTTATTTTTAAAAAACGCGTTATGTAGCACAGACCCCGCAGGTGGTTTGTGCTCGGTGCTTACCCCTTTGGACAATAGGCGGCATAATATAAAGAAATAAATAAAAAAAACTTACTCCGACATGTGTAACACGTAGGTAGTATTTTAGAAACGTCTTATTCTAATTTTTAGTAACCCATAAAGTTTTAAAATAACGGTTTATTCTAACTGCATTTAGTAAAATTTTTGTTATGTGTCTGTTTACGGTATAAGTTCATTTAGTACCTCTACACTTCCTCTCATTAGATTATTTCTCTGCGTTGTCGCCTCTCTTATGACTGGGTTGCCTGGAAAAGATCGCTTGGTAGCGATAAGGCTAGCTCATTAGACTTTGTTATGTAATATATAATTATTTGTAGTTTGTTAATAGTGTAAAAATCATTAAATAAATAAATTCATAGCTTTGTCACGTCTTTTTGTCTCCGTTCTTTAATAAATAAAAGAGTATATTAAATTGTGACTTAACGTGAAATACAATATATTATGTCGATATTTCAAACCGCTGTAAATGCTATAATGGCAAGCAATGTTTTAAATATTTTATCATAAATACATGTGCGATCTTAAGGTCCTTCACCTGATGCGGAAGACATTTGATATTTTTTTTATTCTTTCACCGTTTGCAAACTTAAATTTCATCGGATTCGTTACATAATTCATCAAGGGATTACAATAAATTACATTTTATAACGAGTAACATCCCCTTATCGCGTTCAGTTAAATAACAATGCAAGATGGATTTGCGCCTTGTTAAATCAATGTTTTATTATGTAAAATGAGATAGATTCTTCAATACTCTTATCTGGACGTAAGTATAAGCTTGCTTTCTATTTTCACACACATATTTGTTTTTTATTTAAAACTAGTTGACCCGGCGAACTTCATACCGCTAATAAAAGCTAGAATGGGAATTAAACGTTAAATATTTGACTGGAAAGTAGGTAGAACAGTTTATATGGGCAAATGAAATTGTTGTTTTTACTATCTTCCTCGCAATTTTTCCATTATTTCTCACCGTTTAAACCTTCCCTGGACTACGACAAACATTTCAAAACCAAAATCAGTTAAAGCCCAGCCGTTCTCGAGTTTTAGCGAGACTAACGAACAGCAATTGATTTTTATATATATAGATTATTAGACAACCGATGCTTTGGGAAAGGATTAAATTAAGGATATTTTCATACTCTTGTCATCTAACAAATTATGTACCTATATATAGTGCTGATTTGATTACTAGATTGTGTTTTAATTATTAATATTAAAACATTCCCTTTTAATACACCATTATAAATTACTATATTTTAATCCCCTTACATTCTTAACAACACTATAATTCATTTATTCAATAACGAATGCAATAAAAATCAATATTACAATCAGTAATAATGTATCTGTAGATTTACATTAGATCAATAAAGGTTACATACATAAAACAAGGAAAAACAAATTAAGACGATACAACACAAGGATATTTCTATATAAAATCGATTTTTATTAGCGTATCGGAAACCAGAGGCAGCAAACCCGATATTAAATAAAATAAGCAATAATCCATTTATTTACAAATTTAAACAGCACTTTATCGTTAAGACTGCTTATCTGCTTTTAGTTTTTCTTTCGCATTACCATATGTTATCTTTGTCTTACAAATATCTTGTGAAACATATGAAATGCACCTAAAAGCTAAAATGTTTCAAAATGTACCGTTGCAGCATCAAAATTTGTGACACATCCTCATTTTGAATTTATTAAGTTTTAATCCGAGCTTAATTAAGTACAACGGTGCTTTAACATGTTAAACTAAAGATTCGTACAAAAAGTACGCTGCAATTTTATATAATATCAAGACCAGCTGCGCATATGCCTATGCCTCACTTTTTATGTGGAGCTTTTTTACTTCAAATTATTTCTCTCTCATACTTAAAATAACATCTCTTTCCATTTTGCTGCAGTCGCTTTTAAGTAATGCTTAACTATAGGTACATTCCAGCCATTCACTTTGATTTAATATAATATTATATACATACCTATTCCTAAAAAACATTAGCGTCGAATTGAGAACCTCCTCCGTTTTTGAAGTCGGTTAAAAAGGCTAGAAAATTATTGAAAACAAATCTCGTGGACACGAATAAAACCTTTTATCTTGAATCAGGTCATATACAATAATCATTACCTAAAGTACTGAAGCCATAAGTCATACTAGAGTATGAATTTTAAAAACTTTTAACCTCCTTGGTAATAATTTTAAATCAACCAAGATGGTATTTAACTACTCTGATGGGATGTCCCATAAAAATGTCATTTTGTAAAAACGGCCAGTACTTGAAGATCTCTGATTGCAACATGAAAACGCGACCATATTTATTTTTTATTGATCGACATTTAGCTCAAAACGAGTCTATAAGCTGCACTGGGAGGCAGCCTCGGGATTATCTTTGTATTAAAACCATCGCAAGTGCTACAAGTGGTTACTAAATCATTTTTAAAAGTTTAATTGTTTCAAGTAAGTATAAATTGAATACACGTTAGAGTTTTGTGTCTTATGTTAGATTTTATATTATAAAAATGCTGTATATTATTTAGTTAAGAACTTCAAACTGCATTAAAAAATATCTTTAGGAATCTATATTGAAAAACAAAAGTATATTATTCAAGTAATGTATATCAACATGATAATTAAAATCTTCTAAGGTATTAAATAAACTTTAATGTCTTTTACGACGAATACGCATTTTGGGAACGATTTGTGATGAGTCAAGAATCAAAACAGCTAGTCATGGCAACAAGACAAATATCCCTAATT
The DNA here is from genome assembly GCA_912999735.1 of Aporia crataegi. Lineage (NCBI taxonomy): Eukaryota > Metazoa > Arthropoda > Insecta > Lepidoptera > Pieridae > Aporia > Aporia crataegi. Next base: position 5,718,852 of record OU538742.1, read on the forward strand.
AAATTTTATCTATTTACATAAATTAATTTTTTGTCTAACTGTAACATATACGAGGAAAATGAACTCATTATTGCATGATCACGAATCAAAGCTTACGGTGAATTGGTCGGTGACCCCATTTTGTTCCAATCAAAACGCAATTCAGTGACTCATATAGGTTTTGAAATTTAGTCCCTTCAACCTTTTATGAAACTGTAATTGTTGTATAGCAAATAATATTTATAAATAATGAAATTATTTTTGTATTTCATTTCGAGCTATATGCAATGCAAAGTAAATTCTTTATTACGCTTTCACATGTCAACCGAAGATTTATTTTAATAAATTTTGTGGGTATATCTCTATCCCAACCTCTTTCTATCTACAAATTAAAAACATAGCATTCTTCTACAGTAATTCATACGCTTCGCTTAGTTTATATTTATAAGCTCACTCGCAACTCAACTTTGCTTTTTGATGGCTCATTCACTTTCATCTGTCAAACAATACTCAATACTTTTTGTCATGTCAGAAACGAAAGTAATTCTCAGAAATAATTAAGGTGAAAGAAAAGTGACTTCGACTACTTTCGAAGTGAATTTAATATCTAATTATTAGTGCCTCATTACACTTTTTTGATAGCACGGAGAAAGTGCATTTTTTTGGTAAGCTTAAACCGTTTTTAAGTAAATATTTCTAGTAACACATGAAATATTTTCTATAATTTAATATTTATTTGAGTATAATAAATATTAAATATGCAACCATAATATAAAATCAAGCTGATAATTATGTGTTTGATTCACATCACCATCTTGGCTCACAGTCCTAGATTTTACGAGAAAACAAATTTATATTTGGAAGGCTTATGCCTTCTTACCTAATCATGTAACTTACTTAGTAACTTAGCTAGTCACCACTTATTTAGATCATTTAAAATTAGATTGATATTTCACTAAATTATAATTTTAGCGTAAGTACTAAAAATAATTCCTTCCTGCGTGATTAGAAGCAGCAAGGAAAATTGTTTCAATTTCGCAAAACGGCAAAAACCAGTGATGTAAGCAATGTATCCAAATCCGTTTTATAGCTTTAAAATTAGCATTAACGAAGGATTCTAAGAACATATTAAGGCCTAAAAATTCGAAAATAAGCAAAAGTTCTATTATAAGCTACCACATCAATTTATTATCAAAGACTACCGAATTTCTAAATTTATATTATTTGTCTGTTTCTGTATAAAAATATCCCAATCTTGTTTTCCGAGAAACATATAGCATTGAATTATAATGATATGTCCAATTTAATAGTTGCTCATCAATCGTGGCTCATATTTTGATAAGAATTTATAAATAAGGCATTTGTTAACCTCGATTTTGAGACAGTGTGGCGACAGGCGGGATTATTTATTCGCCTGCCATACAAACAATCAACAAATAATAAACATTAATTTATTATTAAAATATATTTTACAATATTTAAAATGCTGCGTCTTTTATGTTTTCAAGCGTTTTATATTTTTCCTTCCATGCCCAATACTTCAATTTATTCAAAGAACTGTAAAAAGTTCATTTTAAGTGTAGGCTGAACTACATCAGGAGCCTGGGGTGTACATGTAAGGGGTAAATAATAATATTTTGGCAATAATCGTTTATGTGTAATAAAACCCAGTATGATTATTATCATATTCACTCATGCATATTAATAATATATGCAATACTTAGAGAAAGAGCGCCAAAGATATAATATTGAACGAATTAAAATCAATAAACAAACGTTGAACAATTTACGGCTCATGTATTAAGCATGCAATTTCTTGAGATGAGTCGTTGTTAGTTTGACCTAGATGCCTTAACGAGTAAAATGAGTTGTGCCTTCCGCGTATACTTAGCACTTGAGTACATGATTGCTGATAAAATCATTCCTAAGAATTACTCGTGCAATTTCAAGGAGCTCTAATGTAATTAAATTTAATACCTAATGTTAACTGCGATCATAGCTGAGTGCACATAGGCTTAGTTATGCATTTAGCAGGGGCCAGGGTTTTTCCTTAATGGGAATTAAATGTATTTGTCTCCACGGATCCTAGAATCAATGTTAATTCGTAATGGATCCCAAAAAATTTGCAAAACCTAGGAACACGAACTTCAATTACTTATTTTTTGGTAATTGAGCCCATATGTATTCTAACTGCAAAATTTTCAAAATTTGTTCCTCTTTATTTATTTTTCGAAACGAAATGAAGATTTAATCTTAAAACTAAACAGTTTCTTTTTAAAGAAAAATTATATCTTTATCGATATTTTTAAATTAAAAACACACGTCGAATTGATAACCTTCTTTATGGTTTTTTTGAAGGTCGGTTAAAAAATACTATAAATTGACTTTAAAATGCACTAAATAGTAATAAATAAAACAATTAATAATTAAACAAGCCAAATTTTATGACCGACTTAAAATAAATTAATTTATATTTATTGCCTTAGGGTTACAGATATTTTATTTTATGATTTATGAAACAGTTAATATAACTGTTTCATAAATCATAAAATAAATATCTGAGAACTAATAGGATAGTTCTACTAACTAATAGGATAGGATAGTTATTATGCTCGAGAAAATTTTGTGATTTTTATTGACTTGCATTCTTTTTTCTGTGATCTGACTAATAAAAATTAATGAAGTATTAATAAATTAATGTACCTGTTTAATAATTTTGCGTTCATAAGCAGATTATGGAGGAAAACCGTTGCTCGAAAACTCGTTATCAACGCAAACACATTTCTAGAAATCTGCGGTCAAAAGTTTGTCGCAAACATTTGAAAAAAAAATGCAAACACGGAGAGCAAAGAAATATTTATTGATATTTAATATTAGCAGGATGTATCAGTGTGCTTTGCTTGAGTAAATACAGAGATTGCGAATACAAATATTATCTAACTACTTCGTTCTATTATGACTGAATGTCAGACGTACGTATGAACAACAAACAGCTTTTTTAGGCACTTTTTCCAGTGCCAGTAAAGAAATCAAATTTAAAATTAAACCGCGGTAATGTTGCCAGTATTTCGGGTGCCCAATGGCTTTGTTGAGCCTTTTGTATTTTTGTAAATATATTAAAGTAGGTAGGTACATTATTATAAATAAATGTTTGATAAAATCTAAAAATTAATTTAATAAGAATTAAGTATACCAAAGACCTTCGAGCATTTTCATATACCTCGTAAATCATGAAATCATTCATCGCGTCTTTACATCATACGCCTCGAACACTCGATTCTACCTGTTCTGGCATTTAAATATATCGACAATCGAATGAACACAAAGGAGTACAAAAGTGTATATTTATAAAAATCTATACATCAGCAAAGATACATGTAATAAAACTGTAAATGTGCGATGTGCGTGGAAGATATTTTAATAAAATATTAATGAAATTAAGACTATCCCTATGTATAGCCTTCATCTTTTCTCAAAATTCTATAGTTTATTTGCATGTTTATTCACGAATTACGTAAATTTGAGACCGTTTAGTGCTTAATTAAAAATGGTATTAGATTCAGCTATTGCAGCCTAGACATTACCTTCACATTCACCGACGACTTCATACAAAATATATATGCCATTTACAGCATAATAAATTTATTGTAACCTGAATTAAATACCACACTTTCATTATTCAAGTCAATCAAACAAAATATATATTAATTGCATGAAATATAATAGTAATAAACGTTATCACGTTTCCACGTTAACTAATTACTTAAATATTTATCATTACTAGGATGTAGGAGTGATGCAAAACCGGGCTGGTCAATAGTATGTCTACGTAATATAAGGACACATTCGCGCGACGCTTTGTCTGCCAGTCGAACTCTCAATGTTATTCTTACATTCAGCTTATTTGATTATATCAAGTCATGTTTATTTTATAATTGCATTTTATTTTGATTTAAAATGAGTATTTTTGCAATGTATTTTATGACGAACTAGGCAATGGGTTTCTAGGCGGACTGATAAAACATTCATTTTTGTTTAAGCCTACATATAATTTCTTTAAATTTTTCCTTTTTACTAAACGTCTAGTTCACATATGACATACTAGTTTTAATTTTATTCAGTTGAAATTGAATTGATTAAGATTTTATAAAATTAAGTATATAGAAAATTAAGTATCTCAATGTGTCTATATTATGTATACAAAATATATTTAAAGGTAAGTTACTTATTTAGTCATTTATTTATTTATTTATAAATAAGTTCGCAGGACCGTAAGAGCTATGAACTAATTTTAAAAATAATATTAATTTAATCAATAGTCAATTAAGCACCACCACTTAATCAAAATAGTATTAGATTAATGATAAATCGAAATATGTAACAAATTAAATAGGGTAGCAACTGGCTTTCACTGTTAAAAAGCCTGAAAAAGATTCACTGAAACTGTGTCAATCCAATAACCGTTAATTGATGAGTTGATTGCTAAGACTATCTTAAAATGGTGGATTGATGTATGTAAGCCAAAATAATTCCATTTACTAAATCGCATGACATTAAACCTAACACTATTAGTAGATAAAAATATTTAATGAATTAATATTAATTAATTGGTAATTTAAATACACTCGTGGATCGTTTATAAAGGTCAAGTATATGGACTTTCCAGATAAGTAGAAGTCATGTAGAACGAAGGCAAATATTTTGTCTCCGCGTTATTAAGCAGCTATTATTTAATGTACCTTAATGTACCTTATGTTAAATCATATGCGAAATTTATTTAGTTTTTTTTTAGTAATATTATAAAGACAAAAATTACTAAACTGATTTATTAAAATATAATGTATTTCTCAGAAACCTAATATTTCTTTGTGATATGGGCTAGGCAGGAGAAGTCGCCAGTAAAATTTAGTAGGTATTTTATAAACACATAAATCACGATATTTAAAATCGATATTGACAAAATGTGAGGACACGTCGTTATTCATACCTACTTAATAATTTTAATTACCTAATTGTAAAAATATTTCGGAAATCAAGTTGGTAATATTTTATATGTAGAAGCTTGAGGTTTAAAGTGCTCAAACGATTAATTGGTATGAATTGCTATATATAAAAGGAGTCAGGAGAAAAATGGGATCGAGCTAAAAAATCAAAGAAGTTACAATCAATCTGAAATTTACACATGTAAGCTAATTAATATCAACTTTAAATGAATACTTTATAAACATCACCGGTGGCCTCGAAATTGATGATCACATCTAATGTCACTCACGTAGTTAATATTATTTATACATTAAAATATATCTTGCCCGTAATTAATGGTGATGTTTAATATATATATTTTTTATTTTATTCTGGCACCAACAGTCATAAACAAAAATAAAGATAAATAACTTTACACAAAGAAAACCAAGTAACGCCGAAAATAAATCTAATTATATATAGCATACGTTGTGGTAAATTACATAATTACTTAAGGTATCTTTTCATTATTATATTTTAAGCAATTTAACAATTTACCATTGAAAAGAGTAGAAACCACACTAAACATGGTGGTAACAATGACTTTCCTATTTACTCAAAATATTCATCCACTATCCAATTAGACAGAGTTTCCCCTTTTCAGTCAAGTCCGCCGATTCTGAGCGTCAATCCCCGCTCCTGATACAGAGTGCTTCTAGCTTCGAGCTAAACAGCCCAGCGCGGCGCGAGCACCTGCTACCGATAAGTTTGATCAGGAAACCCCAGCGTTCACAACATCAGTCGACCGAAGTAATCTATCATTAAATAATATTCTTAATTTTAAAAACTTAAAAAACTATTTTTACCCACCCAGTAATTTGAGAAACATGTCATTATTTTATCGCAAATGCATCGATGAACGAAATTAAATGGGTTTAGATTTTTTTTACCTATTCCGTGAATAATATTAATATGCAAATTATTGAAAAACAAGTAAAAACTCAAGTCAGGTGGTAAACCGGATCGGTTGGCTACAGACAAGATGTCTCTTGTGTCACCATAGCACCAGCTAATGACTTTTTGCCTCATTTTCGATTTGATTCATCAAAATTAGTTTAATAACATAGAACAAGTTATAAAGCTTTTCCAAGTCGAATTCAAATTGTTACAAATAAGGAAAAATATAGTAATTATAAAATATAAAAATTATATACTATTACTATTATATAAAATAAATATACACGGGTTCTATTATCTACAAGGCTTCGTATCAGTAACGAATAATAGTTGGTGTCCGGATAGAAGATTGAATTCTAGAATGGAAATTCTTAGTCAAAATCACTACATAGTATAAAACAAAGTCGCTTTTTCTTCCCCTATATCCTTTTGTATGCTTAAATCTTTAAAACTACGCAACGGATTTTAATGCGGTTTTTTAAATAGATAGAGTTATTGAAGAGGAAGGTTTTTATATATGTTTTATACCCGTACAAAGCCGGGGCGGGTCGCTAGTAATTAATATACTAGTCGTAGAAATATGCGAGTCATAGCAGTTACAAGTGTTACGATACGAATAGTTTAAAATACGTAAACTTAAGCGAGTATTTCAATATTTCAAGTACCTATACTTTAATTTCAATGACTAAATGGTAAAATTTCCGGTTATTCATTTTAAAAGAACTTCAAATGAACTGGACATCAGAAATCTGATACATCCGTTTACGGTTCCATAGCATATTAAAATAAACGCAATGTTTCAAAACAAATTACATTTAATTTTTTCCCTTTTTATTTTGAACAATAAGAGATAAATTTGTATGGTATTTGTATTGTAATGGTAAATTTTAAGTGTAGATTACACGGTCATTAAAAAATTGCTTTATCATTATAAATTTACGATTTCTCAAACTTAACATTCATTTTTTTATTGTGGATCAATACTTTCTATAATTCCAAGGAAATATTTACGTTGACTCACAATACTTCAACCAAATATGCCGAACCATAAAATGAAGTAGCCTTTGACACAGTAAGGTAGAGCGCATTATTCTTTCCTTGTTTTTAGGTGCCTATAATTTCACCTAAAGACCACTTCCGTTCCGACCAATATCTGTCAACATATTTCCACCTTTGGCGCGGACACATCACAAGAACTCGATTTCATTGACAACAAGCGGGTTTAAGATAATGAGTTTTAAATTATTACTGGAGACAAAAAGCGGTCAGTCGACGATCGCTTAACCTTTCTTCGCATAGCTGAAGACAACGCAATTGGTACTCGAAGTTACTGGTGTTACAAACCAGTTTAGGTAAAAGAAAATTATATGACTTGCATTTTGGTTTTTAAGCTTGATATTTTGAGCTTCGATAGGTGCATATGTATCGATAGAGTGCGGCTGGAAACAGGGCTCAGACGAATACGACGGCGGCGTCTCATCGTCTCCATGGTGACACAGCGCGGCTACATAAGCGCGCGCGCACTAGACACACGCACAGATTACCTAAAACCGGAGAGCGCGCGGCACACTGCTGCGGATCACCGGAGAGTCTAGTTTGATGTTTCGTAAATATAAGTGAATCACTTTTGTTACGAATCTCAACCAAATCGTGAAATTCAGTTTAGTGTTGTGAAAAGACAATCTTTAAAAATAAAAAATGTATACCCTAGTGTTGTTTGTTGTGGGAAGCCTAGCAGCAGCAGAGGCGTGTGGTGCAGGGAAACAGATGCTGAGTAAGTTTTAAGTCTTATTTCAAATTAGAATTACTGATGAGAAAGAATGTTATTTTAAGATTTAAAAAGCTTCATAAAGTTATAAATAACGGTTATACAAGTTATTTTCAATCCAGAGTAAGTTTTAAGAAAATCGTTTTTACTTATTACTAAATATTCACGCAAAATAATTATATAAAATATTTAAAGTAATTATTACATCATTATTTCAAGCTTACATGTATAAAATAATTAATTCACAAAATGTTTAGCTTTTGTTAAATTTTATTTTATTAAGTTTTGATGCTAAGATAAAGTAATAAGTTTTTATTAAAATAACGAGTAATTTTAAAATACAAAATTCATCATGACATAAAGATATCAAAAGGACAATTCTTTTACAGTCGAAGGTGTCATAAATTTTATCGTCGCCACCCAGTCTAGATTCCGCGGACGAATTTTACCTAAAGTGAATCCTCTATTTGCATACTTGTATGGATCGAGATCGTAAAATTTTATGGACGCAGACACCTGTGTAATACGCACTGTTCGAACTAATCCGAAGAATTATTGTCTCAATATGTATTATTAACTAGACATTATGTTCAACTAACTAGAAAAAGGAACAAATCTTTGATAAATGTATAAAATAAGAATTTAGTTTCTAATGATCATTATTTTGTTAGGAACCGGAGGACTGACAGCGTATGAAAAACAAGCTATAGTGGATGCTCATAACCGTTTGCGGCAGTCAGTAGCTCTGGGACAAGTATCAAGCCAACCACCAGCAGCTAATATGATGGAAATGGTCAGTATGCTATCCCATTTAAATTTCACTTTTAAGCCTCATTATAGGCACAATTAAGTGTAATTTTAAATGATTCCTTTTATGGGCCGATGGCCAGTATTATTAACGAATATAATTGCCTTTTTACCGACCAAAATGTCAAAAGCAGGAAAAGCAACTTACTGATTCATCGTTTTATACGTACTTCACACTTTTATTACTAGATAAATGTTAAGAGCTTTTTACAAAAATCCTGATAATAGTTGTTGATCGAAACAACGTGAGATACTTAATATATTAATGAAATTCTAATTTTATTTAAATGCTTTGCCTAATATTATATTGCTTGGTATTTGAAAATTCTAATTCTGTCATCAATGTTCTAGATTAATAAAAACAAGAATAATTGTAAAGGATACTAAAAGATATTTTTTTAAAATATACTAGGAGACAATAAAGATTGATAAAGGATAATAGTTTCTGTACAAGGTCATAACGTTAAATTTATTCATAATGGAAGATGAAATGGTAATATCAAGTAGGATTTCATCAAGTTCACGTGGAAAACATGTGACTTCTAAATAAGATTTAAATTGATCCTATTACAATATTAGGTATAACACGCTCGTTTTAAGAAAGTCAATAATCCCGACGCATGTGAACGTAAAAGGGTTATTTTCGGCATATGTTAACGGAATCAGCAATAAAATACTTTGTAATTCAATATTACCAACATTTGTAGGTACCTGTTTATACAACAATATTTCATAACGGTTTTTGATAAAAATTAAATATATTCAAACTCTAAATATTATTTATTTTCTTTCAAATTAATCAGTTCAAAGGCCTGCAATCAAGACATTGACCTCGGTAGAGTTCACTGCACATAGCCATAAATTTCACGATATTCAATTCTGGATTTTGATCCTATTGACCAGGTGGTAAACGGTAAAATTTGTATTATTACAGGTATGGGACAATGAGTTAGCAGCAACGGCCCAACGTTGGGCTGACCAGTGTACACCCGCACACGATCGTGCAGCGCAGCGTGAAGTCGGCAGGTTCCCCGTGGGGCAAAATCTTGCAGCCACATGGACCACTCGTCCGCCAAGTGAAGCTTCTGACTCAGAGCCAGACTTTATGAAACAGATCAATGCGTGGTTCGATGAAGTCAGGGTTTATGGTTTCAAGCCAATTGGTGGTGGACATGGCACTGGACATTACTCTCAGGTAATTTATAAAAATTTCGTTACTATTTTGAACTCAAAAGAATATAATGGAATGATATTTAATGTTGCCTGTTTCTTAATAAACATTTTGACTAAACAGGCTAAATAATTTTTCTTGCAGTTGGTGTGGGGTGAAACGTCTCACGTTGGGTGTGGATACACCTTCTACTATGATCCTTCACGCGGCTACACCAAGTTGTATGTCTGTAACTACGGCCCAGGTGGCAACGTCATTGGGTCAAATCCATACGAAAAGGGACAGCCATCATGCAGCGCATTTGGTCTTTCGGAATCGAGAAAATACTCTGGCTTATGCTGTAAGTACTTAAAGTTATTATCATTTCTTTTACCATTTTGACAGATCCAGATTTTAAGCTTTCATCACCAGAAGATATTTTCCATTAAAATCATCTTGAATGTGTGATTGTAATTGTGGCAGCCTTATATAAAATTGTAATGTTGTTACAGCAGCCACTTACACGAGCACATCGAGCTACCAAGTCAACAATAACAACGGCTACATCTCGAATGTCATCCCCGACAGCACTGGTGATTCTCCAGCCTTCAATTACCACTTCTATAATCAATACAACAACGAATACCAGTACTATCAGCCACAGACCTACTACAAACCCGAGGCCACGACTTTCAGGCCTCTGATCAGCATCTTCAAGACTGCATCAAACTTGTTCGTTAAACCAAAAGCTCTCCGAGTTGGCACTGTCTACCTATAATGTTTGATAACTGAGACATTACTTTCATAACAGTATTTTAATTAATTGTGACAGTTGTGTTACTCGACTGAATTATTCGAAGCTAAAGCTTTCGGAACTTTGTAGATAACTTAATTCCTTGGTTTTACAAGGAGCTTAGGACTTTGCTAATAAATTTTAATTTACCTCTTGAGTAGGTCGAAGATCCAATAGTTTCTACTATTACTTGGTATATACATTGCTGTCGCGTGTGACCTTCTAGTGTGAGATAAGAATTAAAATATCAGGTTGTTATTAAGAGTATTTATAGATTATTGTAATAAATCATAATAAAATAATAAGTTATTTTTTATTCTTATAAATAAAGATGATTATATCTGATTGTAATATTATTAATAAGACACTTGTTTTTTTCCTTTAAAATCTCGAAATACCCACAATGCTTATTAAACATTTGCCTATGGTGGTGATGTGAGTAACCACTTTGCTGAAGGGTGGTATGTTGAGTCAGAAGGTTGTCAAATTAAAAGCGTTTTACTTGTTTGCAGATTAATAGAATACGGTTTCTTAATTCTTATCTACTTATGTGATATCACGTATACTTGACGCCAAAAACATAATAAACATAATAATATATAAGGTTTCAGGACCTATTAGTATTGAAAAAAATGCTGAAAAATAGATGCAATTAGCTTTAAATATTAGATATATGTATAAAGCCAATAAAGTACGAGTTTTCGGCTTAAAAATCATACTGCATATTATTTTTGTTAGTAAAAGATTATACAAAATAGTTGATACTTATTATGTCTGCCTACAATTAGAATCAATATATTTTACGATTAAATCAATCATCTTTTTATCGCTACGAAAAATAAGCATAAAATATTAGAAATACTTCTAAATTGATTATAACCCAAACAATTAGCAACCATAAAACCTTTTAATAATTATTTTACAAAAATTAATTCTTGTCAAATTATGAATATTTTTAATAATTGTACATAACCATCGAAGTCAAGCATGGATCATAAAACAAAACGATTAAAACGCTAGCGACCCATCTTGGCTTATTACCGAAATTAAGAACCTACAAGAAGAATCAAACTGCTAAAATATAGAGTTAACGATTTAGTTACTGTTAAAGTTTTTTATATAATAAGTACCTACCAAAAACTTCGTGCATTAGATTTCAGCTATGTGCATAGTTACAAACATTAAAAAACATTTTATATAAAAAAGTGAATTCCCTTAACCCCTAGTGGGATATGGGACAGACCTATCATATAGATTCAAATCCAGGACCTCCGGCGGAATACGTACACGCGTAAACCACTTTGCCACGGAGGCGGTTTCATTTTTAGATTGTGTTGATTCTAGTTTTTTAATAATAAAACAAATATAAAACTTGATATTGAACAAACATCACTAATGCCTAAGTTTACCTTGGCTAGGAGAGGCCTTGACCTCTCATCCGAGATGACAGGTTGAGGACACGACAACGTAAATCGAATGAACAAATATCGAAGAAGGTGCTAAAATCAATATCTTCCGATTTAATACGTACCGTAATTACGTAGACATAAATTGATAGGTGTTAAAGTAAAAAGGTAGAGCAGTAGTTAACTGTAATAATAGAGGGATTTTTGAAAGATTATAATATAACTGATTTTGATTATGTTAGACAAACTAAATATGTAACTTAATAAGCTGTTGGAAACAGATTGGGGCATGAAGCAGACGCGTGCGTCTATTGTGCGTAAATTTGACTTTAATTTATTTAATGTTATTACTAAACAATATACAAATATCAGATATAAATTGAATGAATGTGACATAAATTGAATTTTACCCTGTATTAGGGTAAAATATCATTAAACAATATAGAATTAAAAGATCAATATTTCTGGAATCTGGACACAAAGTAGTCGGGAAAGGTAGGCTGATAAGGGAAAAACAAACTGTAGGTTTATTGTTTTGGTTAGTCGCTTGAGACTCGAAGGCATTGATGGATATCAACGTTAATATTGTCAAGTGCCATCTGTAAACGTTAGGGTGTTGTCTGTGAAACCAATTTTTAATTAAAATTGTAATAAAGAAAGGGTATCATTTAAGCTATCGCCAATTTAACTGTTTTTCATTTGTTTAAAAATAGGATTTTCCCACTAAATCGTAGGTTTATCGCCAAAACGTTATCACCGAAGGAATAAAACTATTATTCTTTTAACGAAGTTTTTATTCATCTAATGAACTATGATTTTATTGGTAATCCATCTCTTATTTAAAATATACATGAAATATGCATTAATTTGATAATAATTTAAACCTGGGGACACTTTTTATTTATGTGAGAATGAAAATATTTTAAGGTTATAGATCTATTAATTAGATGATGCAAGTTGATGACACATATACTGCCTTATTCAAAAACGCGGTTTAAAGATAGGTCGGGTTTGTTACCAGAGAAAAACCTCATTTTTGTATGAACGTGAGACGTGTATCCTAGCAACCAATACTGAAACATTTTTATCCATGTTTTGTAATAAGGCCCATAAACTTTGCTGAAAAAAAAATATAATCCTCGAAAATGACGTAGCAATGTCAAGACGGGAGCAAAGCAAGAGGGTTAAAAAAGAATGTGTCTCACGACTCACGGGCCTTTTTGGTGGACGGTGTAATCTAGGGATAGTTATGCTGAAAGTAGTAGTAATAGTTGTTCTTTACAAAACCAGTATATTTAAATATCTAATATTTAAATACACACAAGGAGTCAACTAACTCATCTGATTTCACTGGCCCTCAACTCGCTAAATGTTTCACGTTATCATTGAAATGCCCTTATCTGGGTGTTAAACAGCGACGTACAAGTGCTAATCAAAAACGCGTAGACAGTGTAAATAACACCGCACATTAAAAGTTGCATAACTATTACTTGTATATTTTTAATCAAAGTCAAAATTCAATTCACCCACTGTTTATCCTTATTGTAATCATAGTATCAAATTAAATATTATACTTAACCTAACGAATAATTATTAGTATTATTTTACTTTCATGCTTACCTACTTCAGCATCAGCTTATAGCCCCAGGTAGGTAATTTATATAACATATATCTCTAAACATATAAGAAGTGCCGTATTATGATAAGTCCTAGGTGGAAAAATATTTGGTCTTCGGTTATTAGCTGGTCATAGAAAAATCTACGACTTAGCATTTACGACTGTTATTTCTAATATATAGTTACAGTTAGTTACATAACTTTCAGTGCATTTGTATATAATGTACTGTGAAAAAAAACTATACTCGTATGACGTATGATTATTTATTGCTGTTGTGTTATTATCAGTAATTGTTGAATAATTTTTTACGACTTTAACGAAACTAAAAGACCAGCAAAATGGGTAAAATATCGTGAGACTATTGAGTTCATCGTAATACTATTGCATATATTTATTTTTTAAATTCATAGTGGCAATTCAATTCATTATTTGTTCCGGGGACAGGCTACAACACAAGATTATACTTATCATTATTTTCAGTGTCAATCATAAATTGTCAATGTATTCTTCGATTGGGTCTGCCTAAAATGTCCTTATCAGTCGCAAACATATCTACTTAACATTGCCACTATGAATTGAAAGTCGATCGATTATCTATTATCTGTTAGAAAAGTCAATCCCACCACATAGTTTGTCTTTTAAGTTTGCACATAACTTTTTTGCTAGGGGGCGCTGCAAGATTTTCTATAAAAATGTTAACTAAAGACGTTATTGAAACATACTTGATTAAACTTATTGTAAATCTACAGATCAAATAGCCATATATTTAATGGTCTTACTTATAAAAACCATATATAAAAGCGAAATTACTTGTTAACTCGTGCGACGTGATAATTAATAGTAAATACAGACATAGGTACTAATACTCCTAATGGTGACGATAAAAGAGAAAACTGACACGTATGTACTAATTAAATTCGCATGTGGTTTTCAATCCTCAATTAATTACTCCTAAACGACACAGATTATAAAACTATTTTAATATTATCTAACATAAGGTGTTATAGGAACAAATCTTATAATATATACAGATAAATAAAATTGGAGTGTCTGTTTGTAATGTTAAAATAACCGCTTTTTACTAAATCAAAAGGATGCACGTTGCATATACCAAAATAACATTTTTTACAATTTTTGGCTGTGTGTCTGTCTTTCGGTTTTCTGTCTATTTGTCTGTCTGTCTGTCTGTCTGTTCCGGCTAATCTCTGAAACGGCTGCACCGATTTTGACGGAACTTTCCCTGGCAGATAGCTGATGTAACTTTTATTTTAGAAATTAATATAAATAAATAATACCAATTTATATTATATATTACTAGCTGACCCGGCAAACGTTGTTTTGCCATATTAATTTTTGAGGTGGGCTACCCTTATTACTTAGGGGTATGAAAAATAGATAGTAGCCGATTCTCAGACCTACTGAATATGTATATATAATTTGGTAAAAATCAGTAAAGCCGTTTAGGAGGAGTAAGGTAACTAACATTGTGACACGAGAATTTTATATATAAGATAAAAAGTTGTACAGAGCCACCTTTCGGCCAGAATATGTTGCGTCTATTCGTTGATAGGTGGCAAAAACAAGAAACTGCTTTGCGTGTTTGGGATTATATTATATTACCTGTAAAGGCTATATAACATCACGTTACGGGTTAACGCGGGTGAAACCGCGGGGTACAACTAATTGGTTCATAATTTGAAACAACAATTAATGAAGTTGAAGAAAATTTAATTCGGTTATAAAGGCTGAATTAATGCGTTCCAAAGAAGACCTTGTCAATGTTACATGTTTATTTAAATAAAGCCCATAATAATTGAGCGATCAGCCATAGTCGCGATTCAAAACAAAACAAAATTAAAAATTTATAGAATTAGTCATATATTATGTTTTGAATGTTTACAAAGTAGGTATTATAAAAAATTCCATTAAATTTTATTGTCAATGTGCATTATGGTAGAATATAACCTCCTACGGCCCAAAAATATCTGATCATAAAACGTAATTAATAAAACATAAGCAATAAAAACGAAACAACTATTTCGATTCACGCTGTTTTGTCGATTAGTTCCATTCAGGTGTAAAATAGTGTAATTTAAAATTAATTGTGTAGAGTTTTTATTTAAATAATATAATATAAATTGTTTTTTTATAATAACGTGATTTTCGTATTCTAATAACAACTTGAAAACAATTCAGAAATATTGGATATTGTAATTACATTTGAATAACTTTATATATTACTCAACTTTCATAATTTTTCATACCTATGAAAAAAACATATTTGAAAAAATATGAGAATTAATATAAAAACAATTAGAAATTATTATTATTATATTAACGGACGACAACTTGTATATTATAGCGCCATCTAGTGGCGTTTTGTTGAAAACAATGACAACGACATCCAGTAGTACTTTGTAAAAAAATTATGATGAATTTGATTAAAAAATATAGGCAAAAACGCTATCTACCGCCAATAGACGTCCATTAGAACGACATAAAGATTCTATTACTAAACGCCACAAGATGTCTCTAAGTCCAAAGTTCAAAGCACTTAAAAATTCGTTCATTAGATGCTAATAAAAAAAGTGTTATAAGTTTATTTTTGTATAATGTATATATTTCTACTAAACATATTAGGGTTCATCTTATGTATTTGTCAATAATATCCGATTCAAATAGTATTTCCACTTCTATGTAAGTATTTTATAAGGAAAGGTACTTACCTAAGTATAATAAAATTTTACTAATAAAATTCCGTATTTAAGTGCAAACTCTTCTACGTCGAAACGGCTGAACTCTTGTTGATGAACTTTAGCTTTAATCATAGCCAAAAAATCAAATATAAATAGAATTTATGTTAGAGATTAATTTAAAGTCCTATTCTTAAGCTCTGTAGGTACTGAGTAAATTTTATTGATGTTATGACCTCTCTCATTACCTTTGTAACAAAAATTATTTCATTATTATAGAAGATATAAAGAAAAATATTTACATTTGCTGGATTTGGTTAGTGTATCCGTAAATTCGTTTAATATTTATAAATACTTATTTTTATAAAGGCTTATCATTAATTAACTTACTATTCGACTGTTATAGACCAAATATAACAGATTAAGTCGAATTCAAATTCATCACCTTTGACGCAAATAATACGTTATTTTGGTTTTCTTGTTAGTAAATCTTATAAAATTGAATAACTACACGCATCTACTATAATAATGAAAGTCGTGAAATTGGTAACAAAAATAATTAGGCTTCTGAGCGTGAATTATAGCTACACACGCGAACGAACCTTATTATTTCTAACTTATAGTCAAAACATAACAAAACAATACCATTTTTGTACAAAGAAATTCCTTCCTTGCTACTTCATTTTCTCTGGAAAATTTTATTTGGAAGCTTCAAAGTATGTTAAGGAATACCGAGAAGGCTGTATTTCTTAGAAAATATTACGTTTTCTTAAAATGCATCTCGTAGTTTATTTTATAAATTACTATTTAACTAAAAGCTCTTATTGCTACTTTATCCTGACAGAGATCTTGTCGTTTTCTATTTTTAGCTTAGCTTTAGTAATTTATCTCATGAAGAAAACTTATGGATTACATCCGCTAAGTCTACAAGCTAGGTGATACAAGCAGACACTTTGAATAGTTTAAAACCAATAAACAACTCTTTGAGGTTACAGATTTTTACTTGATTAAATTTTTAGCTCTGCACTAAGTCTGTTGCGAAAAAATACAATTTTTTTTCTTCATACTGCTACACACAAATATTAATTAATAATTCCAAAGGGATGTTATATAAAATATTTAAAAATGATAAAAGGGGTACAATTAATATAAAATAAAAAAGTTTATTCAAATAACGCTTCACCATTTGAATTTAAGTTGAAACTAAAAATAGAATGGGTTAAAATTTTAAAACAGACAAAGCAATAAAGCTTAAATTGAAATGTTAAGTTAAATTCTATTTACAAATGGTTTGTTTATAGTTAAATTTTACTTTCCAAATGCAATCAAACGTTGTAAACTCTTGAGTGAAAGCAAACAGTGCTCTGAGAGGCCGCGCACGTATTAGCAAGCTGGGTAACATAAATAACAACCAAACAATTTACCTACGAGGCTTGGTGCTATTCTTACAGCTGTTAGTTTGTACAATATACGCCTCTACGTGCGAAGAATTTCTGGCTGATTGATACATCGTAAGTGGTTTTGTCTTCATAAATTGTGTTCCGAACATGATTTGTACCAATTAAGATATATTCAGGGCAGTTTTATCAACTGATTAACATTGTTAAGTATTCAAAACCTTTTGAATATGGCTTTACTTTCTATTTGTAATATTAATTTTGTAATGAAACCTATTTATTTGATAACACAATTTTTTTCCCAATAAAGTACAGCAACAAATTTCATTATGATGACTATTGACGATACATCAACCATTTCATCAGTTCATCAATTATTTGCGCTTTTGAATTCCTACTTTCAAGCAAGTCAGAGTTTATCTAGAAAGGCATGGCACATTTTATCAGCCGCTAACCGTCACAAACAAACAGATTTTTATTTATTACTAGATGTTTTCGTGGCTTAAAATAACAAGCCTTGTTTTTTGTACTTCTCTTAAAAATCTTACCTAAAAAATCTAAATCATTAAATTTAGTGTAATATATTCTTCAAAATTAGATTTTTCATTCTTACGATACTATTAATGAAAAAAGTACAAAATTTATTTATATATTAATTAAAAAACTACAACAACAACAATTCAAAATAAACTGAACATAGCTCTCTCCCTCATCAACAAGAATATTTTTTCATGCAGTGACGCTGAACGAACCTTTTATAGGTAAGAGTTGTACTCGAATTATTTTCTTAAGGATAGTAGATTAAAATAATTATAATTTTTCTCACAGTCGCATTTTGGACTATAAAACAATATATAACACGGTAATGTAGCCAGTATTTTGCATATGCACTCCAACGGCTTTGATTAGCCTTTTATATTTCTTTAAATCTATTGAAAAATTTAATAATAATTATTGTAAATAAATGTTGGACTACAACTAAGCCAAATAAAGACTGTAGTATAAGCTATACGGTATTTATTAGTATCTACTACAATTAAAATACTTTTTTAACAAATTTAAGTTTTCACGTGTATACATTAACGCTGGCTGAATGTCAAAGAGAATCGGCATTGAATCGATTTTTCCATCCAATACCTATTTGCTACATCTAAAATATAAATTAAAGTCGTTGTGAATTATTTATTTTTTTACAGTTTTAAAACTAGATTTTATTTTATGAGAGACAAACTTCTTCTATCTTAACAAAGTCAGTTAACCTTATATACTAGTTATTTAGTTACGTTGCATTTTAAGGTTCTAATTAATCTGTAAAAGAAGTTTACAGTTTAAGCAATTCACAATTAAAATAAAATCTCGTAAGCCTATGCTAACAAAGTTGTCAATATCAAACATTTCTGCTTAGTTAAGACTTTAGATAGTAAATGAAATACAGCTTCCAACATTTAATTAATATAATTTTACAAATATTTTTAAAATTCAATAAAATATAAAACTTAGCCCCGTCTCGGATGCTTAATACTAATTACTTATATACCTACCTACTTACCTAAAAATTCTCTTTATTTAATATTTTTTGCCTTACTGACATGGTAATGGCTGTATATATGAATTCTGAAACTAATAAAGATGAACGTAATAAAACTTATAGCTAAATCCCACAAAATCTCAGCACAGAATTGAACTCAGTAAGGTAATAAGGCAATTTCTTTGAAAATCCCTATACGTAATAATGTTCCGAAAACGATTTCTAAATTTACACATATTATTCTGTTCTCGGTCGAATCGCCGATGTCGTGTATGATCAGAATATAAAACGCGATCAAATATTCCGCCGAATTATTTCATACTTTATTCTCTCGCGTATCATGACGAAGGCATTGTAAAACTCCTACAACTACATTCATTAATATCTATTTTATGATATGATTACTATTTATTACAATACGAAAACAAATAATGCAGGAGGACGGGCGACCTCATAGCTATATTATATTAATATAATATATCACATATTATATTATATTTGAGGAGAAATTTGTATGAAATTAAATAACCCCTTTACTTATAAGTTGTTTATTTAAACAATGTCTAAAACGCTCTTTCACTTGTTCGGTAATGTGAAATCATTTTATCTTTACAGATCAATTACTTGCGACCAGCTATCTGTGTCTTTAAAACTGTTTTTTCCCTCAGAAGACAACTTAAGAATTGCCGGGCAATACTCATTTTTCATTACAAATGCGTGATAAATTTTGTAAAGTTGGCTTACTTTATTATTTAACTAGCTGAGCCCGCGAACTTTGTATCGCTTCTGAGTTCCGAATAATAACGTGTCACCTAAAGGAGTCTACCTATTATAAAGTACCATAGCATGGTCGTGCTATGGACGTATTAGAATCAGTGAGAAATACTCTACTATACCACTAGAACGCATTAAAATATTCTCGCTGACAATTATTGACTTTCCGTGCATGGCACGCGATGGTGCTGGTCGGTGTCAGAACGGTCTAGTGGGCAGTCTTATACTTTTAAATACAAAGAATATTTTCTTGTCTGACACGTTCCTATTACGGTCATAGTATGATATGTTGTAGTCTGTAGACCTTAAAAATTCATTTCAAATGTATGACGATACGATTTCTTCATGAACACTTTTTGTGAATTTTTATGTTTTGATAGCTATATAATATTAATAATCAAACAACTATTAATTTAAAAAGCAATAATATGTACATATTCGTTCACTTTAAGTTATAATAGACTTTTCTCTCCAACTGTACCGCAGTGTAGTTTCAAGCATTTTAGAATCATTTTGAAATACAGAATAATATCTAGATAGCAATTTTTGTGTAATGAACCTATGAGCATTGGAAATTATTTAAAAGATTATTAGATATCCTATTATTTCGTAAAACCAAATCTCAAATAATCTATCAAAGAATCGTATTTGTCTGCATGTGGAATAAACCAAGTTAAAGACTTACTGATTTACGAAAATCTAAATAATTTTGTTCAGATAGAATGTGGCGTCGAATTTATTATTTCTACGACGAGGTACGACAAAGGATTTCTGAAATATGCAAATAAATTCACCATTTTGTAACATTTGTTGGCAATGTCTTTATTTCTGTAGATTTCTTAAAAGGCCTTTATCCTTAAAAGCCTTATCCAGTTTTCTAATGTTGAATTTTCCCTTTAATATACCGATTAACTCTGAGTTTTTTATGATAAAACTATATCATAATATTAATAAGTGAAGCAAAAACTTTGTACCTCTTTTTACGAGAATTGCGCTAACGGAGGAGTATGAAATTTCCCACACTTATAGTTTATATAGAGATGGAGTGGAGAATGCTAATATTTTTTTTAAATTAGGTATAAAAAAGACATTAAATCAATAAAATAATCATTACGCACACTACTGCTTGGATGACACACAGCATACATACACATACATACCTAAATTACTCTTAAATTGTGGTCGAATTTCGACCAATGGGCGACTAGTATTAAAAAATAGGTACCTGAAACTACATATTATATATTAAATATAATTTTCAGAAACTAATCCTATCAAGAGCTATACACTTATCTGAAATAATTTTAAAAGGTCTATTGGTCCAATGAGACAGAAACAGTGGATCACTGTAAGTAACAATTATTTTCTTTTTACTAAAGGAATTGAATAAACAGCTTTGCGTTTTGTTGACATAAAAAAATATAAATATAAATTAGATTGGAAAAATATCAATCAATATCTACCTACGTTAAATGAATATTATAAGAAAAAGGATAAAAATATAGCATAGATGTATAGAATGTGTAGCAAAGGCCCAATGACTCCGTCCTTCATAGATATTTGCTGTAGCAACCAATCAACAAATATTGCCAAAACAAAACATCCGTTACATTGGAAACTTAATCAAACAAGCATTTAAACTACATTTCAATAAGTCTAAATCTGTTGTCACACGGTAGTGAACGCTATCAGTCTGAATTCAACAGCTCTGTAAACCGAGCAAATCAATTCCTAAGTATTTTCCATCGAGTAGTATTGAACTACGTAAATACATCAAAGATGTTCTTCATAGAACTTTGTAAAATAAAGATAGTTTGGTGAAAGCTAAAAATCTAGTGTTGTCAAAAAAGTATTTGAATAACTTTATTTTAAATTAAATAAAGATTCTGCCTTTGGTTCTATTTGTAATGAGGATAGAAAAATTTGAAATTATTAACTTATAATACTGAAAACGTATCTCAAATCAAAAACTAGTCTGGGTGCTATCATATGTTTAATTGATAATAGGTATAACAGATTTTCTATTGCGATTTCTATAGTACCTAAAAACTAAATATAATTAAAAGTATGTTTTGATGCTAATTTGTTTTTAATTGATGTTTGAAACAAAATTGATGTTAATAACTTATAGTTTGTTCATTTGTTCAGCTTATTAAATCGATTGTATTTGCAGACAGCAAATAACGATTCCAAGACATGTCGCCACGTGGATTCTTGAGTCAGCTCATGGTTTTTCCAATTTCAACACTATTGATCCACATAATACATAATGTAGGCACCTGCATTTCCTAAGGCAGTTTCAAATAATTATTGGATTCAAACAAACTTCTAAACCAAAGAGACTTATTGGAGCCTTTTACATTATTAAGCAGCTTCCTTGCCCGAATCTTATTTATAGACTACGAGGGAAAGTGACAAGTACCTTTTATTTTTAATTTGATTGTTTTATGTAATTTGAAATAATATGACATTGTTATAAAAATGCTCGTTTAAAAAAAATTGAATGCTTCAATCAAAAAACTTCGAAATTTGACAATCCTTTTTGATACTCGATGCTGTGTAACGAATCGTGATGGCTCATTTTATTTGCATAAATTTGGATACGTCAATCTTAATCCGTTTCTTTGTTATTAAAAGGTTCTTTACTTATTTATATAATCACGCCTTTTCTACAAGGGTACAGATCTTTACTTATTACCACCCTTACTCTTCCGCTTGTATGCTCGTTGGATACGCACGCCTCCTTAAAAACGTCCTGAATCTGGTATGACTACATCTTCTAGCTTCAACCTTAACATACACACTGGATCTGTATAAGAATATATACCCAACTTGTTAAAATTGTCTCTTCTCTTATTTATATTTTTTAATCCTTATTTATTTCGTCTTTAAGTTTGTGTTGTGCCTTGTTTATGATATTTCTTCATTTATATCCTATAGTTAATTGAAAGAAACAGAATAATTAAAAAGCTTCAAGAATCTTTATCACTTGAACATGCACAACAATGTTATAGCATACCAATTCAAAACTAATTAACTTAAATAAACAACATGTTAGATGAGAATCCTACACTATATGCTGATTTCAGAGTTGTACGGGCCGTCCGTACGAGCACCCGATTGATTCGTGGAGATTGGTACGTAATGCGAGCCACTCCGCGTCGCTGTAAAACGATGTACTAAGCGCCTCACATGTGTCACCTCTCAGGGAGCCCGTACGGGCGGCCCATCCGTGGCTCTGAAACCAGCCATAATATAACGCCTTCCCTCGGTAGATATCGCGTTAATCGCCTCTTTAAGCCACAGACACGGTCACAGGCAGGGGTTGAATTAATTTAGTTGAAAACTTGTTTTTAAAAACTTTAAGTTGAAAAGCGATAGATCTAAATCACATTCCCATAAAAAAAGGTGTGAAAAATTCGTTATCCTTGCCTGCCGCATTCGATTTCAATTTTCAGGATAATCAGGATCTTGCTCAATTGAACACTCGATTACTCGTTTACGGGCGAGTTTACCGAGACTGATTGTGTTTGCATTGCACGAATATATTACGAATTACATTTTAATTCTGTAATGAAATTTAATTGAAGGTCTGCTAAATAGGGAAACATATACAATTGGTTTATTAAACTTTTAATTTAGACAAAAAAGGAAAATTAAAGATATTTCATTATTAAAACTGGGTAATAACGTTGCTTTGCGAAGAGAATATTTTCGTATTGTAGAACACATTTAATTTTATTAATTGCATATATTTACAAATCAACAAAGATACGCCATTGTAAAAGTACAATACGCAGTATACCAGAACAGGGTACGTGGAGTATCTCTACAGTATTTGAGAGCAACGGGAGGGCTCGAGTTGTCTAATTAACAAGCCGACGAGGGCCGCAGTACATTTAACTGGCAGTTAACAAACTTAACGACACGATGGCTTACCGCATAAGCACACGGATACTTTCTATGTAAAAAAATGCTTACGTTATATGTTATTGTATATTACACAATTTCATAAAGTATAATTTACAAATGCAAAAGTTGCTAAACTTATATATTTGTTATATAAACTAAACTTATATATATTTGGGGCAGATGCCATTTCACATCTGGTTCACTGATCGTTTTTGTCTTTCGGGGCAAGTAGGTGATCAGCCATTTATGTCCTGCCAGACCGAGTTTTCTTTTTATCTCCACCTGGAATCGAACTCAGGGCCAGGACAGGACTCAGGACAGGTTTTAACAAGGAGGCGGTCGGTGGTTATTTTATCTATAATCCCTTTTGTTTTTGTTACAGAAAGGCTTATTAAGAATTTAGATAATTATATAAAAAATAATAACTTTTCAACTCTTTTTATAAATTCGTTGAAATCACCATTAACAGCTACGGCTCAACTAACAAATAGCTATACTGTGGAAAACCGACTGATGATATTCTATCTTCTATTTTTGGGGTCGTGATTTTCTAAGTATTATACGTTAAAGTGGCCTTTCGTAGCCATCATGGTATGCAAGTTGTATCCAAAATTCAACGAAAGAGAGCAAAATAAACCTATAATATTATTATTTGTTACCATTAACGCGTTAACTGCTTAGCCCCCGTGGCTAAGTGACTTACGCATCTGCGTGTTGCGCAGGAGATTCTGGGTTCGAACCCGGGGAAACACGTGAATGTTTCGGTTAGGTAAGCATAAAAGGCTGATCACCTAATTGCCTGTAAAAAAAATGATCAATGAAACAGATACAGCAATATGTCTGCTCCAGCCCCACTTCACTTTTTATTATTATTTATGTTATTTAAAGTCCCGGGATCATAATTCAGTAACGTGATCCTAACTTTCTGCGTTTTTTTCACGTTTCAACAGTCTAGTAGTTTCGCCGGCATTTCAACCATGTCCACAAAGCAAAGTACCTGATCACGCAACGGAGGTGGTCAAACTAACTAATTATTCAGAATGACATTATTATATTTTAGTAACGAGTTAAATGATGCATTAAAACATAAATTACTCATAATTTGAATCAATAACAATCACACACATATTTGAATAAAATGTTCTACATTTTATTCAAACTACGTTAATATATTTCGTATTGAATTATTAAACTTTCCATTTTAGTACATTAATTTCTAATTTTTGTAACTCTAAAAGGCAGGCAGCGGCAATTGACCTGTTTTATTTATTTATTTTGTTGGTTATTTTCAGTTCCCGTAGTTTTAAAAAAAATGGTGTCTTTTATAGTTGTATGTCCGTTGATTATATATTTTGGTTTATGGTGCAGGTGCAGAAATAAAAAATAAATGAACAAAGCCAACATGTTTAATAGATCTTCAGGTAAAAGCTTACTGTGTTTTCGTAGCAGCTACGAAATTGCTACGAAACAGCTACAAGAACTATTCACTAAATATGTAAAATCGTCTAATTTTGTTAATATGTACATCTAATTTTAACATTCCTGACGTAAGTAGTTTTCCTGATACCATTTTAAGTGAGCTGAATTGTTAATTATACAGCCAACGCTCCTTCAACGCTTTCCTGACGTAGTTTTACAATGATCGAATTTAACCGAACTTGGGATGGACTTTCTTCAATCCATCGGCCAATACATTAAAAACTACATATAAATATAATTGTTATACATCCTACTTGATTAATATAAATTAAATAATAGGAACTTCCTGATAACGTTTGTTTCCTGTTATGTTATTTATAAACGTTTTATATTTACAAATAACTACATTTTATAATTCTTGATGTTTCTTTTAAAAGAAGTGGCTAATTGTGTCAACCTGACTATTAATGAAACTTAAAGTATGACCAAGAAAACTGGAACTGTGAAAGGTATCTATATAAAAATTCCTCTCTATCTCCCTTCTCTCTAATTGCTTCTGGTCTGCTCCAAGGTAGCCTATCTGGTTGATATAGCCGACTTCACTGCCATCAACAAAATATTTGTTAATAAATGACTAACTACTAATAAATAACTAACTAAAGAAAAAATATTTTACTGTAGATTTTAAAAGTGAATAATATTTTCATAATTAGTGCATTAGTACAACTTTTTTGGTTATAGAACTCCACAAAACAAATTCAAATTTTTGTCTGTGGTTATAAGAGCACGATTGTTACTTTTGATTTTTATTTCATTTTATTGCTTTGTTTCATGACTCTAAAATATATATCAAATGTATAAAGATAAAAGATTTTCATTTTTGTACTTTGTTATTAATAAACAAAATATAAAATTAATAAAAAATCTTTTACTCATCAGTAGTTAAAAAAATTATTTAAAAAAAAACATGCTAAAAACACTCAAAATGTTCTATAACATACACTATTAAATAACACACTCTCTCGCACATAACATGATAATTTTTTATCAAAGATAGCGGCAACCATAAAATAATAATAATTCAAGTAAATAAGTCTTTAATATATTTATGACAACTACATGTAAGATCAATGATATCTCTATAATTAATGGATATTCATGTCTGCCACTGGTTTTGAGGATTATCAGACAAACCTTTAATACTCGGAGCTTTATTAGTTTCGAGTAACGAAATTGTTATTTTACATATCCCATTATATAAAATATTAAATATAAAAATATATTATTTATATAGATATTTTAATAATGCATTATTGTATTTATTTTACTAAGTGGTTGTCACGCAACCAATGTACTGAATGTACATGTATGTACAATGTACAATGTGTGTGTGTAAAAAACAGTAATGAAAATAGCTGCATTATTAGTTTAAAAAGAAGACTTCAATTTAAATTAAAAAAGCCTTGCTTGAAAATCTGTAGCCAAACTACTTAGTAAATTTCCTTCTTACACTTAATTCGATAAAACTTAAATTCTTTCTTAGTTGTAATACAGCAAACAACATACAATACATATATTGTATATACAATGTTGAATATTTAAAGCTTGCGTAAATCTATGAACATCCTAGACAATATCAATTCTTCCGATTGTTCCATATATTTTGCTATACGTTTTCTACGTGCTGTATACAATATTAAACCAACTACATCTCTTACAATCTATCTCCCACTTCAATAAAATAAATATATTCATAGAAAACCCGTGTAATATAGGAAAGGTTGTTTTTAGCTTCAAATGTAGTTTTCATGACTTTAGTATATTGAGTCTATGGTTTTCTTACATAAATTGTATGTAAAAGCTTCAAACTTTATAAAACAACCTGTAACAGAACACAACAACGTATCAGTTTGTCATAACTCCAAATTATACAAGCTTTATTTTGTATATTTTAACTGTAACGTTTAAAGATATACGTAAATTGGAGAATGTTCTCCAATATTTACAAGTGGGAGGTATTACGTTTCTGACTTGTAAATAAAATGACATTTTATTATTAAACAAGTACTGCTATGTTCATACAATTAAATAGTTTACAACTATGTGTTAAATATACGCTTCAGTCAAACTGTTTTTTTTAAATGTGTGATACTCTCGTTAATAATGTTTCGTATTAGTATGTTAAAAAAAAATATAATATTATAATTGCTCATAAGGTTCATAAGGACTTCAATTAACATTGATAATGTGTTAAACATTACGTTGATGAAGTTGACGGTAGAAGCTACTTCAGATATCCCTTTATATCTAATGCTACTCCTTTTATTATGTTCGTCGTACCAGACTTTAGACGTCTGATATAAA
This sequence comes from Aporia crataegi, assembly GCA_912999735.1. NCBI lineage: Eukaryota > Metazoa > Arthropoda > Insecta > Lepidoptera > Pieridae > Aporia > Aporia crataegi. Next base: position 5,746,379 of record OU538742.1, read on the forward strand.
TTATTGATCAAAGTAAAATTTTAATTAAAAACCTCCAGTAAAAACGACTCTTGCAGTAGTTAGATTATGCCGTGTAACGAACTCGCGGAAACTATTACCAAGTTCTAAGAACGAGCCGCCTTCGCGTCAGAGGGCGCCGCCCGCCCACCGCAAGAATTCATACTTTATATTGCACAAAACAAAAGTTGAAAAATTGTCGAAAATTTCATTTTCATAATCCTCGCTACATATTATACACTCAAAAATTGGAAGATAACGTGCTGCAGGCGTGATTTATTACGTCAACTCAGTTTCAAGGCGGTAAACGTTAGGGTTGGTTAAATTTTATTTTTTATGTTTACAGGCATATATGTTTTATTCAGAATCTATGGTGTGGTAGGTTCTATACTAGATTTGTTCTTTAGAGATAGCGTATTCACAGTGGATATTTTGAATGTTAATGAAAAGTATTCTGCTCATTAAAAGTCACTGTTAAAAAATTAACATTGGTTTTACCACTTTTTTACAAAAAAGTTAGCATCTAAAATGTTTTTGCCAGAAAACTGAATATAATAAAAAACGTCAATCTTTGAATAGCCAACGTAATACTCCCCATTAGTTATTGATTACTCTTTCCACGACTATATTTGGTTGTGACCGTCCAGCGTTGAGCTTTCCACAAGTCACGAATTGAATCAACATCCTGATCCACTTTTACCAAACAAACGTACTTATAATTTATAAAAAGCACCATACATTTGTCTGAGATAGACTACTGTTTATAAAATATACCTAAAAGCTGGACCCTAGTAATACGTAATGACAGTAAATACGATTATTTATTACTATTTACTAACTCCGCGAATTTTGTATCGCTTCTGAGTTCCATAAAAATGTATGAGAAAACAAATTTTCTTCATAAACACTTTTTCGTGAACTTTTCTGTTTTTATAGTTTATGCTTTTCGGAATGGAGATATATTATATCCAATAAATTATTTAAATTGGTGCAGCCTTTCTCGATTGATAAATAGTGTAACTAACCCGATTTTGTTTTATGTACATATTTAGATTTGGTTATTATTATTAATTTTGACAGATTGGGCAGTCTACTATTATGGCATTATATAATTAATAAATTTTTGGTTTTAGTATCTTAAGTGCTAATGAAATGTATTATAATAAATATAATTGTCAAATTTAACAATATAGAATAGTATTACGAGTTGTTTTTCTATTTAAAAATAATTTAACAAAGCTAATGATCTTTTTAAATATATTTCTAAAGCTGTTTTGTTGCATATGTGAGTGCTGTGTGCTTTAGCAAATGTTTTCATTAATTCTGTAAAATTATAACCTAATTAATTATTTATTATTTCTTACGTTGACCTTGTGACCTCGTCGTGATAATAATAACGACATTGGTAAAAACGAACTTCTTCGTTATAATATTACCTAAAGGCATTTTCTTATCGTTACGTGTACAGAATTATTTTATGGTTTTATAGACGCCGCCCAACAAACCACTGACCACGTATACCAGTTTACAAATTTTAATGTTTCAAGAAAATTATAGCTGGCGCCTATGCCTTCTATGTAAAAGTAGGATTCTTTCACTCCAAGTCCTATTTCTACACAACAGAAAAACTACAAATTTTTTTAAGCTTTATAAAAATGACACTGTTTATGTTTCACTCACTATTTATGTATTTAACGTTTTTGTAATTGAAAACCGTTGTTTATATTTACAAAGTTAATATTCAAGAAAATCTTACTATAATCTTAAACTGTTAAAATCTTTCACCTGGTTAGGTGATAATTAAATTTAGACGCGAAGAACATCAAAATTCAAAGATCAATTAGAGCTTTGATCTCAACAAAAGGCCGGAACGGTCGGCTTCTTTAATTCGTCGGACGCCAAACAGATTACCCACTTTTGTTCGCCGCCTTTAGCATATTTAATGAGACGTTAGCAGGTACCTACTTTTTATTCTTACGGAGTCTACATTACATCTTTTCACTTTTAAAGATTTCAATCTTTCAAGCACTGGAAGGGCGAGATACTTAGGTCTTTAAATCTTAAATGACTTAATTTTTAACTTAGAGAATATATGAATTTTAAAGGTTTTAATTATTTGCAGATGAAGTACCTACAAAGCGATAGAATAATACGCAAAAAAATTATGTTTCTATTTTATTTCCGTCTTAAATTATTTTGTTTCAGCATGATATGGAGGATACCTAAAGAGATTAGCCTTTTTTTGATGAATTGTTATGCCAGGCTCACACGGAGTCGTGAACTGGGCGAGAATACTACTACTTAGGAGGAGGATTAGGTGATCACTAACTGGTAGTCGTGGTAGTCGCAGTCGTCAACGATCAAAAATAGTACCGGTGGTCGTATATTATGTATAGGTCGTGTAAATTAAGCAGTCGTGAGACATGAGCAAAACGAGTAGTTTTCTCGCCCAGTTCACGACTCCGTGTGTACCCGGCATTACTTGTGTACATTAACATTATCAGTACGAAATAAAAGGAATCGACAATGCAATGTGACTGAAACTGCCAATCACATTGGTAGTTTATATTGCTCGTTTATTTTTTTATATATCATAAATATAAAACTTATCACAGAAGTAAATACGATGCGTGCTATAGCGATAAAAAGCAATGTTTTCTTGCGATTGCCAGTAGTTAACGTCAAAATTGACAATTGACACCTTTTTTGACAAATAATTAGCGCGCCTAAATAGTATGTGTTTTATAAAGATTAATATTTGCTTCATAATTTCCCTTACGCTACTCAATATAGTCAAAAAGCTATGAATAGTGTCTGAGTGGCTGTCAGTTTAGACCACACCTACCCAGTGATCCGTACTTTGTATGAAATTAGAATTTCGCGACGAATTTTGCAAGTTGGCACAGCGTGAAATTGTATCTGGCTTGCAGGCGTCAAGATGACGTAGAAATACTATTCACGGACAGAAATCATAAGTTTTGAATATTCCTACTTTAAATGGCATAATTCATTTAATACTCTTTGTTAAGTAAATTGAAAAAATAACACCATTATACAAAATAATTTATATGAATCAATTATTTTATAGTACTTAAAAAAGTCCCTTTTTCCATACAGAACTGACTTAGCGAATTTGTTGTGGAATCGATTTCCAGAGAAACAAGAATAAAGTGTTCATCAACACTTTTTATTACCTTCTTTCAAATATTTTTTTTGCATTTTACGATAGGATCTCGTAAAATTTTCGTGAAATTATCCGTTTAAGAATGTAAAAAATATGTGACACTTCCACAAAAAATATATTTAATATCGGTTATTATGTTGATTCATTACAAAGAAAAATCCAAATTTTTAATTTTATAATGTCAGATTACGCAATTTATAAATTAATATATATTTTTATTAATTATATTTTTCCCCTTTTCCACATATATATTGTAAAATGTATGTAAAAAAGCTTTTTGAATCACTTTAAATTTGCAGTAAAATTCATAGGGAAAGCAGATTAGTGATCATGGTTACCAATCAATTTTTAGGGCACAAATTTGCTAAACAATACTATTATTAAGTTAAATTAAAACTGTTTTTAGCCATTTTCGGCTAGATTATAGTGATTAGAGAACAATTTTATACAACACATAATTACTTAGTTATTTCGCGGACAGAAATAAATGAAAAAGGAAACGAAGAACATCAGATACAAAGTGATTTTGTAAGTGGAAAGGAAATCTTGAAGCGATGTAATGTGGACATCGCGTGACCTTATGTGGCGTGATTGTGGATGTACTAAGAATGTAACACAGCCTTAGAACTTAGCGTATGCATGGTTTATATGTAATAAACTATTTGTCTTTTACTGACAACTAATAACTAGCGAAGTCCTTGGTTTGAATCCCAATTAAATAGAGAGATTTGTTTAGACACGAGCACTTGTTCACTTGCTTTTCACGTTTACTGCCTGTAAACGCGAAGATTGAAGATAACTGCCGCCATACCAGACGCGGAAAAAATTTGAGATTACTGTATCCTAATGCAATTGTGTATGTGTTTTTTAATCATTTTTTATACAGGCAAGTCAGCGTTCTGTACCTATTATATAATCCTTAAGACATAGAGCCGATATCTTAAACATAAGTTTGATAGAATTCGTTAGCATCGGAGTAAAATAGAAAACCGTCAGTTTGCATGTAACCGCCAGCGCGGCTAGCGGTTACGTACAAACTTGCACTAGCACTATGGGCACAGAAAATATATACGCTAAAGCAGTAGATTAGGTCTTGAGGTATCAAGTACTGGGACAAGTAATACCTCAAGACCTAATCCAAACACAGTAAATATAACTACTGTTTAAACAAAGAAGATGTGAGATAGGTCACATACTGAGCGAGCCAGCGATAGCACCAACCAACATACTTCTAAATGTCCCACGTAGGAGACAGATTGTAATAAATAAAGAACCAAAAAAAAGCAGTAGAGAAGCTTCATACAAAACGATATATGAACGCACTCACACAGTCCGCAATTTTATTAATTTAAAGATGCCAACAGCGTTAAAGTTTTTTTGAATAGCCCATTTTATTTGTAAACTAGTTAATCATTCGATTATTTGATAATTGAAAACCAAATAAACATTTGATATTTTTTTCAACCGAATTTAAGGGTAACACTCTAATTAAGTAAAGCTCAAAAAAGGCTTTACTAGCTGAGATAACAGCGCTAACTATAGAAAAATAATCAATTTTACTAAAATTAAATCGACAACCCTAACGATCCATTGGAGCGTAGGTATTTATCGCAAAAAACAGACCGAGCTTCCATACTGTTTGATTTGTTTTTACTGTGCTACGGGTTTGACAGTTTTCAAACAATGAAATAAAAAAATGTTTCTTTCGTGTCATAATGAGACATCGATATGTTTGAAGTTTCCCTTTAAGCTAATAAAGCTTGAGTTGGGAAATTCAAGCCTTAAGTTGTAAGTTTATATTACAAACAGAACACTACCAGAAGTCAGAATCAATCAACATACAAGGATAAACTGAAATATAAGTTGTGTACCGGCGGCCAACGATCCTTTGTGATACAAAATATTTTCCTCGCTTTTTGTGTCTCTTATGTGATTAACAAGCTAAATTTATTCAAGTCATAAATTTATATAATATACAAGATTAGCTATAATAATAATAAGGCTTTTATTTTTCCTTAACTAAATAAACAGTAAAAAAGGTAAAACATTTAGTAGGTAGGTTTTTAGATTATTTTTAGATTAAGGCCCCTTTCCGGTATAGGCCTCCTCCAGAATCTTCGTCGTGTCCCTGTCCTGCGCTCTTTGCATCCATTGTGGTCCCGCCATTTTCCTTATTTCATCTGCCCATCGTTCTTGTGGGCGCCCTCTAGCTCTCTTACCTCTCTTACCATAAGTGGAAATGGGCGGGCCACATAGCACGATTGCAAGACAATAGATGGACTCAGAGAATTAAGATTAGCTATACAAATATCAAATTTGAATAAAATTTTACACTTAATGAGAAGTCGTTTAAAATATTTACATTCTTTGTTATAAATAACCTTTTGGATTTATGCATACATTAGAAAAAGAAATAATTTCATTTGCAAAATTTACCTTAAAAACACACAGTCTGCATTTTATCAGTTCGTTATGAGAATTATTTTTGATACGTTGATCTCAGTTTGAATTATCTTCAAAGTAGTATATCTAAATAATTTGGTTGATGTTTATTCTAATTGTTTATATTAATTACTCTTATTTTAGTAAATCCTATCCATTTCTGTCGTAGTTATTAACTTTATATTTAAAGTCTAATATCCTTAAACACATTAAAAACAAGCAAGTTTCTACAAAAAACCGCGTCCTTGGTCTAGTGGTAAGCGCGTAAGCGTTACAACTGGGAGGTTCTGGGTTCAATTCCTGGTGAAGATAAAAAAGAACTCGGTCTGGCAGGGCATAGAAGGCTGATCACCTATTTGCTCCTAAAGAAAAAAATCGATCAGTGAAACAGATGTTAAACGCATCTGCCCCATACCCCACTACAAAAACTCCAAATATTACTCATATTGGTAACAAACTGAAGGGCCAATTTAGTTTATGGCACGTTATAAACATAAATTTTACGACTGCTAATTAAATGCATTCCTCATTAAAACATTCATATTGTTGCACACACGTCTCCAAAGCACGGTTGTCTACTCGTTAAAATGTATTCAGTAAAGTACGAAGCGTTGTAAAAGAAACAGGTGCGCTAAGCACATGAGCACAGCTCCGCCCATAAAATAGCGTTAGGGTTGCTACACTGCTCAATCAAATTATTGGAGTTCTAACAAAGTTTCACTAATATTAACGTCAAGTTTAGCTTAGGTAAGGCCCGCTAAACATTATATTAAGACTTTGATAAACTCGATACAATAGTTACACGCGACATAATTTTATTTTTACCATCACAAGCCAGCTAAATGAAGTCTTTTAAACAACATATCTTAAGAAGATATCTTAATATCCATTGATAAAATCACGCTTTACACGAGTCAAAACTAGTCAGTAAACTATATGAAAAAATCACAAAGGCACCACGCAATTATAAAAATCTCAATACATATGTTTATTTGATTTAATTTTAATAAATATTTTAAAGGAATAACAAAAAAATATGTAAATAATAATATAAAATATTTTGTAAAATAGCTAAGTTTATTCATACATGCATACAAAGTTTATTAAGACATGATTTATTAAGTCCAATTCATTTATTAGTCAATATGACCAAAACCTAGTTAAAAATGGAAGACCCAAGAGTAAATGTGTATTTGACTATATGCTGTGATAATTGGCAAAAGGTTGCATTAACAACGCATCAATAAATCCTTATATTCAAGTACCTACTCGCAATTGGAGTAACAACCCTACGTAGCCGTCTCACAAGCTCAGGTCACTTGGGCGTGAATGCAGCCAGTGCCTGCTTCCTGTCGGGAAATCTTCTCTATGTAGCCTGTCCGCGACTGAGATCTTACGACGCTCATTGATATTTCACTTTACATTTTATATAAGTATTAACCTCAGAGGCTGAGAATGAAGACAGCTCTGGATAATCATAAAACTGTACCCAAGAGTTTACTGTGAGTCTGGGGACGGTGGACCTACTGTCACATATTGGTACATTATCTTACTAATCTTAATTTAGTGGTATCAGTGATAGAGTTACAAGTATACTTGTAAATATAGCGTTTGAAATTTGAAAAAAACTGTAAATATAGAACAAATGCTCTATGCACTATAACAAATGCGCTGAATGTGCATTTTTGTTCAAGAACATAATATGAATATCGGCTTTAAATGAAACGAATACTCGTATTTACATAAATTGGTTTATGAGAGCTCCTTTAAAGAAAGTTGAAATAAATCAGATCAGGCTCGGTCAGGGTACTAATTAACTAGAGCGCCCCCGAGCCGCAGTTACAGATGGACAAACACACCAATCAGACCGTGTAATTAGTCTAATCCATACATACGCCAATGGAATTATTCTACACATACTTCCCAGACAGTATCGATTTTGAATTAACACTATTTGATAAAATTTTAGCACTACCCTAGGAACTTTAAAGAATTTCAACACACAGTTTTCCAAATGAGTATCCGAATTTCACTATCGTATTTAATTTATTAAGTTTTATATCTTTAGGTTTTTTCATATGATTAAATTCGCTGCTTATTTCCCCACAAACTATTAAACAAAAGCAAAACACAATTAAATCCTCTATACCAGTCTTACCCAAAGTGGGCAATAACGCCCCCTTGTGGGCGCTGGAGGCCTAGAGGAGGGCGGTATGGAGCCCAGAAAAAATTGGAGGGCTTGGTAAAATTGGTTCTTTTGTCAATTAGAGCCTGATATTAACAAACTTGTTAAAAATCATCAAATTCATTTTTCACATTCGATTAGTTTTAAAACAAATGTTGATTTTTGGTTAATTTTGAATAGGTTAAAGAAACTCTTAATATTGTAAAGTTGCGTTATCATTTCTCTCTTTGCTTACAAAATTCTCGTTTAGAATATAGGTTTAATTAAACTCCAGGTGAGACTAATATGTTATTGAGTTTTTTGAGGTAAAAATAAAAAGGGGGCGCTACAAAATAACTGATTCTCAAAGCGGAGGTTAGACGAAATAAGCTTGGAAACCTCTGCTCTATACATTTAAAACTGTCATCAAAAATAGTCTTCATGAAATTTCAATCATACCTGCGAGCTTGGCGCAAAGGAATGGATCTAAAGAGTCATTAGTGTAATAACGAAGGCGCTCAAGGAGAATGAAGATGTTCTGCAAATAGGGCCAACTAATTTGGACGACACGGTTTTAAACGGCATAATATAATAAAAGTTAATGGAACCGCCCGAGATGTTCATGATTCCTGGCGACTGCTCATTTTGCCGGTCGCCGTTTTTGCCTTGTTAATTAGCATTTTGGCACTGCGATCTAATAATTTGAGAAACAAGACTGTACCAGGTGCAGGTGAACAGAGCTTTAAAAATAATTCTCTCTTGAGTTTTTATTATCAAATGAGTGGGTTTTTGTTATTTACTCAAATAAACAAAGAATATTTTAAATTATCGTGTGTTATGTGGAATGAAAAATACTTTTCTTTGATGCACGTGACTTTTGTTTATTTTATTTTTATTACCTTGCCCAAGTTGAGTCAATTACTAAGCTTCTTTTAAAAATATGTACATGACTTGACTGAAACTGAAATTGGACTGTTTCAGGAAATGCCGCAATATATACAAATGTTCTAATTTCAAAAACACAATAAAGTCAACAAAATCTTAATTAAATTATAATAATTATATATGTATTATTCATATTTAGTATAATTGCAAATATAACTTTATTGTAAAGAATGTATGTTGTTTTCAATATTCAAAATATGAGTCATAAAAATAGATTCGAAAAGTAATTTGAGAAACAAAAGCACAGTTTGAACTGAATTGAGTGCGATAAATACATTTCATTTGCGGTCGATTTTCAATTTACACTCGCGGTGTAATATCACCGTGTACAAATATGGTAGAGGTTAAGTTTGAACAGTCGTAAATAATGTTAATGTTCTGTTTTGAACCAATGATTCCATTTCCGTGCTTCATCTAACATTTGTTTATCTCATCATTTTTAACACACACACGCTTCTTGTTATGCTTTAGTTTTAATAAAAAAATCGTTTGTTTAAACGTATCTCTACTTAAAACGAACTCTTTGTTTCCTAGAGTAACTTTAGTGAAAATCAAATCCGAAAAAGCAACGCCTTTCAAAAATCAGCAGGCACTCGGTTAATTCAGAAAAAGTAATATCGGCGTTAATTAAGTAAACAAACTTTTAAAAAAGTAATCGTCACGTTATTTAAAACTAATTAGAAACGTAAAACGCTTGGAAAATGGCACCAAATGTTTACTTTCAGAGGAAATGGACTTCGCAAATATTCAGTTAAGAACAAAGTGACTCGGAGAGTTTAACTTTTGTATCCAATTAAATAGAAAGCACTAGAATGATACGGAAATCCCTCTCATAAATTTTTCCTTTTAAACTCTGGTTATTCTCAGAAAGTTTGAGTTATGACGGGTTGACGGGACCACCTATATCATAAAAAACGTAGTCCTAAGCATAAAGCGGTTTTAAATTACGTTTTATATTTATCCCGTGCATCGCGGAGAGTTTGATTCCCGGAAAAACAAAAAAGAATTCGGTTTGGATGACAGAAAAGACCTACTTGCCTATAAATAAATACTTGGTTCACGTTTTTATCCAGTCCCTCATCTACTTGAATTATTTTATGTTATTACAAAAAATCTTTCACTTTTTATCAATTCAGAAATTGGATAAAAACCGAGAATAATATTTTTATTCTCGTAGGCTTCTACATTTAGCGAAAAGTGTATTTATTACATTATTCATTCAAAACCGAAGACCGATGCAATTGTTTTATCCACTGAAACCTCTCACAATGAAAAGTGAAAAAAGTGAAGTCCCGTGTCCCCTAGTGGGGTATGGGGCAGATGAGTTTCACATCTGTTTCACTGATCGATTTTTATTTAAGGGCAAGTAGGTGATCAGCCTTCGGACCGAGTTCATTTTTATCTCCACCGGAAATCGAACCCAGGACTTCCCGGTTGTAACGCTTACGCGCTTACCGCTAGACCAAGGAAGTGGTCTGAAAAGTGGTGGAAAATAATTTGTTAATTGTTACTCTCTGTGGTCCAGCTTAACATGAGCAAACTGAAATAGAATCGCACTGTTACGAGCTAGTATGTGAAAAATAAAATAACGTGTTTCTGCGATTTTCATTTAAAGCTCATTAAGAGTATCTTGTTTTATAAAAGTGCCTTGAATTTTCATAAATTCTACGTGGCAGAATTGTTAAGTTGAATCAAGATGTCAAGTAGAAGCAAAGCTAAGCGAAGCATTCCTACTTTATTTATCTAACCTATAGATTATATATTAAATTAATTGTTGACTTACTGATAAATGAAGACGAAGTTTTATATATCGCATACGTTATATGCCTACGCAGGCCGAATATATACGTGGGCAATAGGCATATACATTATAGCTTAATATGCCACTCAGAAAGAGCTTCTAATAAGTGAAAAAGTTTTTGAAATCGCTTCAGTAATTTAGATTTTATTAACTTTAATACAAACAAAACTACAAATATTTTCTTTTCATAATTCCGTTAATAATCAAAAAATAATTAAGGTAAAAGATGCCAGATCATTTTCAAAAATCGGTCCTAAAATGAAATGTCTTTGTATAAGTGGATTGTGCCTAGACAGAAGTACCTACCTATAAGTTGGAGCTACAGTTATTTTGAAATAACATAGGCTGAGTGCAAGTGAGCGTGACTAGGCATCATCATTCTAGTTCTATCAAATAAGTCACACGTTAAGACTAGGCCAACATGATTTTATATAAAAGCCGCTAAGAAACATAATATACATTTGATATGTTTCTAAACGTTCTCTACTATATTCTTATTACATTTATTTCTAATTGCAATTCAATTTTATTATTTTATAATTATCGTGTCAGTCATCTATTAAATAACTTTTGATTTACAAAAAGTTGTTAAATAGGCGCTGTTACTGTAATGTCTAGAATTACCGACTGGGTTTTCCTTGAGAGTTCACAACTTGTAAGTAGTAGAAGAACTTTGTTTGAAGTGTAATTTTCATATGTATAATTAAGATATATAATTAATACAATATAATAAACACAATTAAGTTATCTTTAAATTTACTTTTATAACATATAACTTTTTCTATCAAAATTAATGTGATCCTATAGTGTCTCTGTCTCTTTAACTTGTAATAAGATAAATGTTACTCCTCCGTTGGCTGACAACTTGATGGATCGTTCCGATTCTCCAAAACAAAACATTTAATTATAATCATTTTATTAGACCACCGTTAGTCGAAGGAAACATTTAAAGTGGTTTTAGTTGATGTTAACAGCTTTGTCACCTGAATGTAAAATATTATTACAAGTAATTTCTAAAATCCTATTTAAGAAAATATCCAACATCCGCTGTTGGACAAATAAAATAATTTTTAGCATATTTAATAATTCAAAAATTTAAAAAAAAATCCTTAAGTTTCTACAGTAACCTAAAGAGGTTCACTATTAGCTATAGGTGTCCTTATATTTTCGCCACTAGATTATTTTGTTATTTAATATGGAATTTGAAAAATAATATTGACTTGATGATCCGTTGACGATATAGTCTATAGATATTATCCTGTTAACTTGATCCAGAAATGAATGTTATTATCTGAAACGCTAAAGAGAAACAAGGAAAACTTCAGATCTAAGTTTCCCGGAAGTTAATAAGGTAGCAGCAGCATTGAATAGTTTGTTCCAAAGTTGATGAAAGTGTTGTAAAATGGGAAAATGGTCCAATCTCGGTTGCTTCTAGAAGTTTATTCGCGAGACTATAAAAACTTTGAAAGTTTTATCGCTTAAACAACACGCTTCAAGGTGTAATTATCAATGTTACCAGGCTTACTCGTTGCTAATATTTAAATAAATGGCTTCTCCTATTATAATACCTCTCACTACATAATTTCTACGTAGGAAATATAAGAAAACTTTATTATGAAATTGTGTTTTCGTCTTGTTTCTTATCGCTTTATCTTTATTCTCCTGGCGTATATTCTAGTGATTTCAGCGTGAAACCATGAACGAACTCACAATTATAGTGCTTAAATCTTTTAAAAATATATACCTTCGTCCCTATTGGAATCGGATTATATACCACAGAACAAAACAAGCTATGTGCTACAAACAAGCAGGCTAATCCAGTTAAAATGGGTCAGGCTATTTTGCAAGAACTAATAAAACTTTTGGACTCAGAAAAAAAAAGCTTTTTATTTACATTTATTTTGATATTGACTATAGTATTGACAGTGACTTATTTATTTGTATAAAAAAGCTTAAAATCATTCAAGTTATGCTTAATAAAGTCTTGTTTACAATATAATTGATCCAGTACTCAGAGAATCCACTGGGGCCACATCGTTCACTTAAGCATATTACGTTGGGCCGCGTCACAACTTTTGTCCATAGAGATAGCACTGAAAACAATTGGAGAGCGTTGGGAGTCAACTTGGCCAAATATACTGTAAAACTGCATTATATTGTGATAGTGAACTGTAGTGAAACAAACATGGAATCATTTTACCTAGATATTACAAAATCCAGCAAGATTAGGCGCCTGAATGCTTAAAATGTTATGATAACAAGATATTAAACGTTGCTCATTTAAATACAACAAATTAATAAAATCGCGCATTTTTAAAAGCTCTCTAAAATAAAAATAAACTGCTGAATTATTCTATGAATTAACCATTCCATGGCTTTGATTTGCCAATATAATAGATTCATGGTAATTAAAAGGTAAAAATTTAATTAAATTTAAACTTTAATTTACTTATTTAACTAATTTTTTTACTATTAATAAAATATACACAAAGTATGCTTAAAAATAAACTAAATATTAATTTTCACTTTCAAAAGATATTATGACCTGTATTATGATTCAACCTAAAATTACAACCCTTATATAATAATAATCTATGTTCTTGTATTAATTACGAGTTACTAATATATCATATTACCAATAATCATATTAATAGCCTTTTGCTTTATTGTTCCTCGTTAATATTATCCCTTAGAAATATTCCTTAACAATATACATTGCTACGTTCGCTTTCACGCAACGTAATTTTGACGTTTAAATTATTACAATAAACTAATATTACGTATAAACATATAAATATCTATTACTGGTATATTCCGTACTTTTAACATTAACAAAGGTAACGTGAAGTGAATTCATAAAAATAGTCGATCCTCAATTGTTGACCAATTTGGATTACTGCGACAATGTATTTGTTTCTATTCAAGCGATGCGTTGCCTTGCGTTGTGAGTTTCAGTCTATCTGAGATCATATATATGTTAATCATACTGCGATTTAAGCAGAGTTATAATATACAGTTTGAAGCCAACGCATGCCCAAAGTAATATGTGATAATCTCCTTATTAAAACGTCTCTGAGAGCTCCTTAAAAGTTATGTGACAAATTTATAAAGACTTTCGAGTATTAATTATTAAAATTTATATTAGAGATCCCGTGGGTAATTAAAAAGATAATTTCGTTTGATAAATATAAGATACGACTGTGCCTTATATCAAAATTCAAGGAGGGTGTGCAAATACTTCGAAAGTTTTACCTAATTAATTTTTGCTTATTACGGTAATAATGTATAGGATAAACTCAGATACACATAATTTTATTTTTAAGATTATTTAACTTGATTACTTAAATTTTCTCTGTAATCTTAATTCTGACTCATGGTCGCGATTATTTTATGCTACTATTTGTATCACTAATAAAAGGAATTTTCACCCCTTTCACACCCGCAGAATAGATCGGCATCAGGAAACCTTAAAGCATATATTAATCTACACACTCACGGGTGCTTAGAGGGAGTTCTCTAAAGATACCTTTAGCGGCTACTGAGCCACTCTTACTTCTCAAGCTTCTGTCATTTTCTATAATACCTGGTTTGAAAAAATATTTCCGACGGATTTTAGAGCCAAAGCGTGGGCATATGAGTTTCCCTTATAGCTTTTTCCTTTGGCTATTTAAGCTAAGGAGGTGAGCTAGGACTTTACATTTTATATTATAGCATTTGTACGTTGTTAACTATCTTAACACGACTCTTTTTAAGGTACTTTGAGTGTAAGAAATCGGTTGGTTTCATTTTTATTATACGAATGGATAAGCGAACATTAGACATATTAGGGAATGTAACGGATCACAAATGTATATCCGATATAAAGCATTAATGAAAACCTTAGAGCTATCGTCCACAGCTGATAATGTTGGCATCGCGTGTAGAAAGAATCTTAACTGATTCGTAATGGAACAGATTCATCACATTTACCCCTCACCCGTTCACTAATTCTGACGGAATGATATCAGCGCGATCTATATAAAAATATAATAAATAATAACAGGCAAATTTATAAAATTCCAAAGTTTTGAAAACAGTAACAGAAACATCGTTTGGAAATTTTATTTATATAGTATACATGTATATTAAGATATATTTGTATATATAAAATAAGATATTTTTTAAAATAAAGATAGTTAAATCATTTTAGAGTAATTTTCACATAACAAAAATAGTTCCATAACAATTTAAAGAACATATTATCTATCAAATACAGAGGCTCTTTATAGATCCTTAATATTAGGAACATAATTTAATTGCCGAAGCTAAGTGAAACCTTGCTTTAAAATTTCATGAAGCTTACGTTACTGAATATTCATTACTTCATTTGCTTTAGACGTCATGATTCATGATATAAAAGTCGTGCATGAAAACATGTGAATTTAAGGAAATTAATTAAACAATATACATAAGAAGCTTCGTTAAGAATATATTAGTTAAATTGAGGAAAAATATCTACGTCAACATAAAGCTGAAGCCCAGTTGATCATGTCTGATAGTCAGACAACTTTCCAACACATATTGTGTTGAAAAGTTCCGAGTGCGGCTTATAAAACAAAAAAAAAATTCAGTTTAGCAGGCCAGAACGCCTATTTAGTCTACGTTGTCAATAAATAAATTAACACTTAAATTAAATATAGAACTTCATGTATATGAACGTGTATATGTATGTGTATGAACTTCATGTACTATATTTAAGGTATAAAAGCACAAATAGAAATGTGGAACACAAATAGGAGGGTGACATAACACGAAAGCTTACCTAGTTATTACTGAGTTAGCGATCGAATGCTACGGCTCATTAAAGGCTGTTACTTGGCCGCTCCATTCAATACAGACTTGTATTTCAATATAAAATACTTATAAATTATATTTTATGTCATTGTGATATTCGTGTAAGATACAAACTCCTTTTATTATTTATTTAATAATAACAATTAAAAATATATGATAAAAATGTACATTTAAATATGAAAGGTAATATAAACAAAAAATATTCATCTGATTAAAAAAAAAGTATGAAGACTTCAATGAAAGTCATTATTGAAGCAGAAGATTAAATGTCGAACGCATAGGCAAGCAACTTATCGGAGCCCCACAAGTAGGAAACGGAAACTTATCCTGTTAGCAAATTTGCGCGCTCGCACCTCGGATGTACCGATTTTTGCTTAACTCTGCGTAACTTTAAACATTTACATAAATACATGACATCGAGAAACACAAATATTTCGAGAGTCGGTAAGCATTTTTGGACAGCTTAGAATTTGACCTAAACTTCTCCTATAGCACCAAATTACAGAACTGGGTATGTAATTTTAGAACTAGGTATGCAGTTACGAACGGCGGCTGTCGGGTTATGTCATCTCTTCTGCGAATGTGAATTGTGCCAAAGTTATTATTATAATGTCATTTTGGCAGATTTTTACAAATTTGGTAACATGGATTGATAGATTTGATGGACTACCAAAGCATTATCGAGAGGATAAGATCGCTTTATCATTGACCATTTATTCAAAACTGACTAGGTCTGCAATTTACGAACAAAAACTTCTTCTCTGTTAATTTTAGTTAAAAAAAAAGAAATATTTTAAAATATTAGGTACCTGTTAAACTACTACATGTGACTGTTTAGCGGTGATTGTTAACTAAAGCATTGACCCTTACGGTTTAATAAACCTCTTCTTACACGGCTAAATTGGGTCGAAATGTATAATTTTATTATAACAAACCAAAATACTTAACATGACGTTAGAAGGTTATTCAAGAAAAAATAAACCAAAATTATAAATTAGACATTAATTGCGCATTAACATTGAGGTTTTAATTTATTTTTATTATGAGATTCTGGGCACCTTTGTTTTTTCATTGTCAGGCTGCGCAAAAATTTCTCAAAATTGGTTTATTTTGTCAACTTATATAGGTAATATAAATTTGGATGTATATCTTTTGTAAATATATACAACCTCTCATATTCCACTCATGACTCAATCACGCTTAAATTGCTGAACGGATTAGAATGAAATTTGGTACACAAATAGAATATGCTCTGGATTAACATTAAGAGTACTATTATATAGATTCGTATATATGATTTCCTCTGAGATAATATATAGATACGAGAATTATATTTTTCAACTTCAGTATAAAATTGTTCGGATATTACCTATTATTGCACATAAAATAAAGGACATCATGTATTAAGTAATTATCCTTAGGGAATTATCTCTAAGGATAATTTAAAAAAACCACTTTATTGTTATTGGTATGTTTTTTATTTTATAAATATAAACGAGTATTCTATAGGTATTGTATATGATGTAACCTGTGTTGTTCCAACAAGTATTACAACAAAATACCTATAGTACTTTACAACAATATAGTACATTAACACAGGTGAAGACGCTCGGCACAACTAGTTGTGAATAAATCCACAACACCTCCGTGGTGAACAAAATAAAAATATTATGTACCTATATATTTTCATTTTATAGAAATTTAATTCATAGTAGAAATTTATTAATCGATCGTCACTTTAATAAAATACAATAATTACAATTAGGAATAATTGGTCTTTTGGACGTAATTTGTAATTGTAAAAAGGTTTATTATGTGAAAATTATAAATTCTTTTCTACGTTGCGCTATTGGAATGTTTGTAGGGGAATTGAAACAGCGGAATAATTTAACGAATGCATTATAATGAAACAGTGTTCAGTTAGTTACTGTAGGTTTCTATTAAATTATAATATACAGGTTTTAAGTTTTCGAATAAAATTGGTGAAATCACAAATCGTTTAGTAGGTCATTTCACTTTTTTTCACTGTTTATTTTCTTTATAAGCCAGTAACTGTTCAACTGAACACAGGAAACTGCCAGTGTTTACTCAACTTGCCTGGAATTTAAAACCAGTACCGTTCGACCAGGAGATGAGATTAAAGGCATTGAATATCGAACATGAACTGCCTTGTCATAAAGGCGATTAAATTTCAATATTATCTATATTTTAAGCAATTTAACAATTTACCTTTAAATAAATACTAGAAACCAAACCGACGATTATATTGGCTATTAGTCAATCCCCACTCCTCCACTCTAACTAATAGCACGGCAAGCGCGCGAAGTTCGAACATGAAACCCCACCCGCGTGTTCTCGACTTCAGCCGACCGAACTATTCTATAATTATATAAAATTTCATTAGGTATAACAAAAAAAAATAAACTTAAATTTGACGAAGATCAAAGAATCAAGTGTTACGATCTGATATCGATGTTAATAAGTCAATAAAACGACGCTGGAGTGGAAGCAATCTCTTTTTATGAGTCCCGAGACGATAACTGCTACTATTCAGCCCTTGAAAAGTATCTATACAACATTAATATCTAGTTATAGATCAAATAAGGTTTTAAGTGAGCTAATAAAGTATTTTCTAACTAGTTTTCATCCTGTTATTATTTGGATTGTTTCAGTTTAGCCTTTGTATCTGTAATATTGTAGAAATTGAATGAACAAACAATTTTCATATCGCTTTTGTTATGAAAAAATTGGAATAGGTTCGTAAATGAAAAGACGGTCTCTTTAAAACAACGTCACTTAAAATGTATGCCCAACTTCATAACATTGCTACATCAAAATTAGCCTTTAAAAGATTCTCACGAACATTCTTATTGACTGCCGGTTCTTCTGCCTTCTGCACCAAAAGGTCCTGGGTCCGAATCCCGGTAGTTGCATTAATTTGTGTGATGAGAACGAATGTTTGTTTCCGAGTCTTGACTCTTGGTTGTTTATAACTTATATATGTATTTATTGTGATACCCTCGTTGTTTCTGATTACCATAACACAAGTGCTTCAACAACTTACTTTGGGATCAGAGCAATGTATGTGAGTTGGCGCAATTATTGATTTATTTATTTAATCTTTATCTGATTAACTGTTTTATTTCTATTTGTTTAATAAAATCTCGAAACGTTTTGAGTAATACGTGTTATTGCCGAAACAAAAATTATTTAACGACTATACGAGTAATATTGTCAGACTAAAGTCGTCACAAAGCTTTTGAAGGTAAGGTAAATATAAAAAAAATATGCTACCTTTTTTGGTAATTTTACAGAGACATATAATTATGTCTTGTACTAGTGTACAAGATTATAGTAGTAACTATTTTTAATTAATAACCTGGTTCTAAAAGTGCTAAATATTTCGTTTTTGTTAAATAAAAACTATAATTTCCAATCCAATGATATCGAAAATAATAGTTAAACTCTGTAATTAATTGGGTGTGCCTGTAATTTGTCTTCGTCAAATAGCTAACAGCTAATTCTCACACATTAGAGACACAAAGCCGAGGATTTTATTGATTGTTACTGGCTATTGTCCGCTTAAGCCTTCGAAATTGCGCTGGCCGCAAAATACGACGCTTTTAGGCCTGGCCCAAACGTTTCGTTTCCCTATTAGGTTTCCCGATTAGGAATCAGATTCGTAATTCCTTGAGTCTAGCGGGTTTTTTTGTATATAAATAAATTAAGAATAATGTACGCCTTGTTGAACACTTTGTTACATACAGCATACAGCAGAGCATTAAGGATTCAGAATCTGAATTCCTGATCAGGAAACCTGATCCGGTAACCGAACGTTTGCTCCCAGCCTTAGACCCATCTTCCAAAAGAGCCAGTTTAGTAAATTGTCTCTCTGGGAAAAAAAAAAATACATAGATTGTATTTCCAAATTTTGCTTTTATTTAAATTGTTTCACGCAAAGCAACATAAGTTTTGCATGTTTCCTAGCATAAACATATATTTAACAAATCAAAAATATTGTGGTCTGTTTTTAAAATTGAATACAAAGCTTATTTTCAGGTTTTTAAAGTAATGAAAGTTTCATGGTTGAGTTGTACTTGTTGCCATAAACTTTATGAAGGAAAAACATTTCAACCATACATAATCGTATCATAACCAAAGTCGAACCCTGAACCAAGTTCTGATCCCTCAATACGTTCACCTCATTATACTACAACAACACGTTTAGGCAAATAAAAGCGGGCAATTTTCCTTTAATGATACAACACGGTGCCTTTTCAATATATTGTATGAAACCCCAAGTTTTTATGTTAAATATGAAACGGTTTTCATTGCTGTTTACATAATGTTTATGATGTACAGGTAATTCAAGTTGATAACTCGGGGATTTTAATGAGCTATTTTGCTATATTATGAGGCTTTAGTCTGGATTAACAAAATAAATGTAATAATACTAAAATTACTGTAGACTTAAGTAATGTTGTTAAAAAATCCTTTCTTTGGTTTCAAAGTTAACATTAATACTTTTCAGCATCAATTTTTATGAATTACGCAATTCTATCGCCGGCGAACTTATGATCATGAAATAAGTCCTAAAATGAATTTGCTTGCTTTAATGTCTTCATGCTGTAAATGCTATAGTGATTTATATTAATTTTGCATAGCAATTAATGATTTCTGCGAATATATAGTCAAAAACAAGTCACAAATTTTAACAATTTCAAGAGAGCATAACCATCAATGTACAATTAATCCTATTGAAGCATTTTATTGAATGCTTATAGATCCTTATGTGTTCCGTTGGAAGACGTAAATAAAGAGAAGACTGACGCATGCTACTTTGCTGAAGCCTATTAAGAGAAATGATCACTTTAACAGACGCAGAAGCTAGGTCATGGCGTATGCTGTGTTTATGTGATTAAAATTCTTTATTTTTGATATTGGTCGACCTGGATTCGATTCCAGAAAGAATAAAATGGAAATATTATCATTTCAAAACACAAAACTTGTCTCTAAAGAAAATATCAAAATATGTTAGCTACATGTGGCGGCTATTGAACATTACGGAAGATTAACGGAACTATAACAAAACATAATCCAATATACATTTATAATCTATGTCTAAATATCTGCCTTATATACCCATAAGGCTATACTTTGTTTCAGATTGCCCCTGGGAGCTTTATGATCATAAACTTAAGCATGAATTTGACAAATTAATTGAGCGATAGCACTCCAGAGTATTCAAAGGTACATGAAAACCACATTCTCATCATACTTCTTGAGACTGCCAGTGTTTGAAGCAAGACAGCTAAATAAACCAACAAAACAGCCTTACTAATATCACAATAAACAAAAGCTTTCAAATTTAATATTTAACAATAATTCCGACTCCTTTTGAAGATTGATTTTTGTTTGAATTTTTTAATAATTCTATAGATGTTTTAATTAAATGAATAGAAATAGCTGCTAAGTGCGCATAAAATCACATTTTTACCTCCACTTATACCACAATATTATATACTTTGGTTTTTAACAAAAACAGTTAATAAAACCACCCGCAAAAAGAGGTGTGATATACGTTTGACATATATCTGCGACGTCGACCTCCTAAACGAATCGACCGAATATGATGCGTTTTTTTGCGAACATGATCGAGATTATTGTAAACTACAATTTATCTGTTCATCCACCTATGAGGTATTCTTATTTGTATTTAATATGTCGAGGGTTTTTTAAATGGTTTTTAATTACACTACATATGTAATAGTGTCGACTTTTACGACTATTAAGGAAATAGATTTCCTATGTAAGATTATACATTTAAAATAGTGTTAAATATGAGAATTAAAACGTATCAGCCAATCATCGGTGCCATTAAATTCCATCAGGTTATGTATTTATATATATGGTTTTTTTAAACATTTCGTTGCAATGTATGTAATATGTTCCATCCATTGCCCTGTGTTAATATAATTAATTTTTGGTTTCCGCTGTAAAACAATATGTTTTGAATTATGTGTAAGTCAGATTTCATAAGGACCTAATACTTGCATATGGTTTGAAGAATGTACTCACACATTACAGTTTGGGCACTTTGCCACATGTAACAGACTCTATTACATTATTTCAAGCGTTTAATATCTCTATAGATTAAAATAAATTCCTGTATCATTAGAAAAGGGTTCGTATCTAAGTAAAAAGTATATTAATAAAAAGAGTTTTTTAAATAATGTACTTGGTATTTGGATAATTTATAATACACAATAATGTTTCCACATTATATACTATACTATAATACTATAACTAGTGGACCCGTGTCACCTAAAACGTCATTCCATAAAAAATGTATGAGGAAGAGAATTTACTTCGTAAACACTTTTTCGTGAACTTTTCTATATTTTAAATAGTAGATATTCTGCTATTCTCAGATTAGACAAATCCAACAAAACATAGATTAAAAATGTCCTTCTAGCTATTCTAGAGTTATAAATGGTGTAAATAACCCAACTATATATATATACAAGTGGACTCCGCGAACTTCATATCGCGTCAGAATTCCGAATAATAACGTGTCACCTAAAACATCATTCCATAGAAAGAAAATTTTGTATCGAAAAATGTTTTTTCTTTTATTTTATTGTTTCTTCAATTTCCCAACATTTTTTATAGTTATTCTGCTATTCGGGAATGAGGCAAATACAAGAAATCAAAAACCATAAAATTTACTCCAGCCGTTCTCGAGTTATAAGTGTTTAAACAAACCCGATAAATATTAAGTTTGAAGTTTAACATTCATAAGTCACTTCGATTTTCATTTACTGGAAGTTTTTACCCAAAACAACAATACCTAGCCAGCAGACATTTTCTTTGAGCCATAATCTAGCTTTCGCTGCAAAGCTTATGAAATTTATTTATTAAGTACCTGCATAATGCCAAACATTTCAAATTAATAACTTAAATATATGTACCTTTTGTAGTTTTTCGCCAATACTCGCAGCCCTGTCCCATATATCCCATTTTGTGCAAGTTTAAGAAATGTAAGACGCCAGAAAAGCGAGTACAATGTATTGCGATTACATTATAAAAATTCTTTGAAATGCGATAGTTCGTAATCTGACATCGTGCGAAAATGGCTTACACAAATATTATATTTCAACTTGATGCCAATTCGCATAACAAAGACAAAGACAGGAGACACCCTGTCGAAGGGATCACTTGTAATTCTATTCCTTGTATTTGCCTGACACAGTAGTATAAGCAAAGAAGCAGAAATGTGTCGTATTCAAAACATACCTAAATGTAAGATTTATTGACGAGTTTAGTTGACACTTCTGGAGACACCAAAGCTAACTCATTTTTCGACCAACGCATTCAACAATGAAATCAGTACTTTAAGTAACATCTACTCGTATTAATGTGCGTACACAAAATACCGGCGGCATGGCATGGTGGCGTTTAAATTTTTACATATTTAAAGTTATTTTGAATTGTTTTTGTTTGTTTGACATCTATTTATTAAAAGGTTATTGTTTTAATTTTCTTATTTAGCCTATTGATTCTGTGTATGCAACAAGTTTGTGCTTGCTTGTTCCAAATTGAAAAATCAATGTAGAATTATTATTTAAGAAGCATGTTAAGTAAGAAATAAATATAACTGCAGTAGTGTTGCAAACTTTTTATTTCAGATAGCGCAATGGTCCGTTTACAATACAATTGACAGGTTCTATAAAAGTACTATTCTGCATACATTTATACAAATAAAATCTAAACATACATATTATATTATCGCGACGTTTGTAGATCAAAGTTATTTTCCTTTAGTGAATCTGAATACATACAAAAATCATAACGGATATATTTATAATATGTATTTTTACACGCGAAAATTCCTAAACGTAGAGATTGTCTCACTAACAAAAAAGTTTCACTTCAAACTCTGCCTAAAAGCTTCTAATAAGTCTTATATGGCGGGTCTTTTGATGACTCTCGCTAATTCAAATAAATTGTTCGTAGAGTATGTCAATAACATTATTTTTATACTAAATAATTTATTAAAACTAATGCAGCTTTCAATAACATTATCTATGTAAAGCGGAAAGCTTCATGTGCTACCTAATTATGTACATATTTTGTTATAGCTTCTTTTCTATGCTCAAAGAGTTACTATAAGTTAAACAACATGATAGACTCAATATTATTTTGATATACGTATTTTTACTCAAAAAAAATCTGTCTTTTTCAAGTCCTGTAAAAAACTCAAGGTAAACCCGATACCTTACATTCTGCATAGCTCCACAGACAATAAAGCAATAACAAAGCTGCCTTCATAAATAGATACAAAACTTTTGCTGCATATTTTAGAACCGGCTGCAACAATATTTATAAATAAAGTGCCTTTCACTTTTGCTGTAGGCAGATCGATTCCAGGAAACACAGGTCACAAAAAAGTTTATTCAATACGATAGTATTCGAAGCTCAATCTCAGAAAAACTTGCCTGTTAATAAGCATCTATAAATTTCGGGAATTATTCTGTTATATTTAACGGGTGATGACGAATTAAAAAAAAAAAATTGTTTTAATAAATCAGTCAACAAAGTATTAAGAATAAATGTTATTGGAAAATCAAAATGTCTTATAATTGTGGAACTAAGCAAAAATCTAAACCAGAATCACTATAGGTAATCTTAAATTTTCATAATTTCAGTCTATAATAATACTTTATGATCTTTTACTATACTAACAACAATCACTAATTTTATATTCACTTTTACACATTTAACCACTAAATAAATTAAGATATGTCTATACGTCACAAGAATGTTTCTGCCTTTTGAATTGAATTACAAAAAAAATATATTTACATAAATATATAAATAAAATATTTTTAATAATATTGTAACAGTAACAAAATTATTAATTACTTGATTTTTTGACAGTAATATCGTACTATTCATACCTTAAATACATGATATACAAAGCAATTAAATAAATTATGTTTAAAAATAAAGATTTTTTATTTATTACAAAATCAAAAACAAATGTTTTTGTACAATACTCTATATTTATATTTACTCTTGTAATAAAATTATAATTAGGGCAAAAATAAAGTTTTTTAAATATTGTTTTAACCATAAACCGGAAACAATGAATTACTTTTCTAAAGCCATGAGCCATAAAATATACAGAATTCCTGCCCATAGCCATATAAATAAATAAAAAAATATTAAAAACTTGTTTTAATCCCAAAATTGTCGTTTGTTTTTTAATTCGTATTGACTTGACAGCTTAAAAATAAAACCCGTGTTTATGGTTTCAACATATTCTCAAATTTCCTCTGTTTAAAGAATAAATTATGAATTCAATATTTGTGTTTATTTCGACATCAAAGGTTATTATAACAAAATCTAAGACATTGTACCTATGATAAGTAATGAGATCAAAAAGCCGAACGCAAACCGATCCCTCGAGACGGCTTTGTTATAGTCTTGTAATCTGAAATCTAACAACATTTTTTGAATAAAATTTCTTTTCAACTCTTTATAAAATATAATTTTAATGTGCACTTTTTCTGAGATAATTAATTTAATCCTGAGATTGTAATTAATCTACAACATTATTAATTAGAAGGCATGTTCTTATTTCTTGGCTTATTCATCAAAAGAGAATTTTTTAAGATTACATTTTATTTTTAATAACTTCTATAATCTTTTCTGAGCGTGTACTCACTAAAATTTAAAGATAAAAGAGGTAAAATACATCGTCACAAACATATACACATCTGCATTTATGATTCAAATTTAATTTCAAGACCTCGAAAAGTTTATATATAGATAGTTTGAATCAACATTACTTTTTTATTTTGCCTCATATTATTCTTACCTTGCGTCCCAAATGGAGTACTGTCTGATGCCTTGTCCATCCTAATATTAAGTCTTTGTATAACTGAAGAAAGAAATATTAAATCAATATTGTATGAATCAGTGAAATAATTTCCTTAGAATATTGACATATTTAAACATCAATTGTTTTCACGGAACAGTAATTATTTTCAGTTGTCAGTGGATAATACTTACCATTTTTATTTTCTAATGCGGGAGGGGGCATGGCTAAAAAAACGATAAGAAATATTTAATTACTTAATTGAATTAATTATCTTTAATTTTTCTTATTAACGAACAAAAACGCTCGTACTGTATGGGAGCACCCACTGATGTACCACGGTACTGATGCGTTACAAAGCGATGCACATGAATTTGGGCATTTCTTTGTATGTATGAATTAATAAATATACAATATTGATTAGATGATGTTCGCTTTGTAAAGTTCTCTATATATTGTAACTCTAATAAATAGCTGATCGGTCAGTTTATGAGCTCATGACCTTTGAATGGATGCTGTTAAATTACCCAAAGTTTAATGCTACGTCTTTATTACACTAAATAATAAATCGTAGTCCGTATCGTAGGGTTCTTGTGGATATTACTCTTAATATTTCATTATATAAATAGCTACTAAGTTACATACGATATAATTTAATGGTGCCCTCGGTGTCCCCCAATGAATTTTTAGAAACACACTTATATGCTCCGTAATCTATATTCTTGATTCTTCTGAGAGGCAATCTCAATATGGATCTGTACGTTCCCGCTATCCTTTGTGGCTCCAAGCTGCCTCCTATAGTATAAAATATTCCTTACTAGAAAAGCTACTTGATGAAGTCATGAGTAAAAACTTATGACTTCATCCGCGCGATAATAAAAGACATCCTAATGAAATAATTTTTACTATTGGATCGATGAATCAAGATCATTATATAT
Organism: Aporia crataegi; assembly: GCA_912999735.1. Classification (NCBI taxonomy): domain Eukaryota; kingdom Metazoa; phylum Arthropoda; class Insecta; order Lepidoptera; family Pieridae; genus Aporia; species Aporia crataegi. The sequence goes on from OU538742.1 coordinate 5,772,566, forward strand.
TTTTCTGTCTTAAAATATAAGTGTATATAAAACATTATATTTTTAAAATAAATTCGTCGTCGGAATAAAATATAAAAAAATTTTTTTGTTAATAAAAATGGTAAATTTAATTAATTGGCCCTGTAATTAATGAATCCTCGTGCCTTCAAAATCGAAAAAGTTTTTATTTTCCGGGTCTAATCCAAGACTCCAGATCATTGACACAGATTTAAAAATGAGACTGTTCCCGCACTTCGGTTACGGGCTTTCACTTTTTGTACTTAACTGGGGAAGAGGGGAGGTTATCAAACAGTACTGGATATTAAAGTACTGTGACCTAGATTCACACATCACAATATTATCCATCCGCATCTCATACATTATCGGGATAACCATTGCTGTATTTCGAATGTCATGCACCTTGCACAAGCACTCATTGTATAACTTACTCTCCTAAGCACTTTGATTTCGACGCTGAACAAATCTTTTATTAAGCCTAAATCATTTACCATGACACATACCAACCTTAATCTTTAATATACGTATGTCCTTTGATTAAAAAAGTTATAATAATAACTATACAATGCATTACACTTAAATTCGTATTATTTTATATTTCTACCTATTTGGCAAAATTTTTGTGCCAAGGCTAATTAATCATCACTCAGATAGATTGCAACTTAAGTACCTATGCAATCATTATTATGTCTGTGAGTATCTCACATTTACGTATGTAAAGTGCTATGTAGCAAAATAAACAGCGTTTATATAATCTTTAGTCTAAAAACACTGTAAGTAATGTTTAACAATAGGACTATATTATGACTATTTTATATTCACCTTTTTATGTTGTAAATAAGCGATTTAGCTTTTAGTTTAAGCTTTTTAACCTTACCAATAGGAACAATTTCTCCGTCTTCACGACTCCAGTAGCTGACGGGTTTGGGATAGGCTTCCGTTTCACACTCCAACACTAAATCAGTGCCAAGCGCTGCGCCAACTAACTGATTCCGTATTGTTATCACCGGGGGAACTTAAAATGTAGGATATTTGTAAAAATCAAGCAGTTATTTAATATATGGAAAGCTAAATTTATTTATTTATTTATTAACAGCTTTAAATGAATTCAAAATGTTTCGTTTACGCAGTAGTCTATAAATTAAATTGATTAAAATATTATATCGCAACCCATACATAGTTTGTATGATGTAGGTATATTATAAACCCCAATTTATCAATTTTCATGCTTAAGGTATTCTCGTGAATTTTAAACAGATATCTTGGATATGGTAAAAAATATAGATTGTAATTTGTACTCTAAAATTGTAATATAATATGTTATATTTTCGGTGAATTAGGAAGTCAAATCAGTTCGGCCTTTTAAGAATATTCTTTTGTTCCACAATTTGCATAATTTATTTAGGTATCCCGTTTTAAAATGTTATAAATATTAAAGCATATGAAGTCATTAATATTATACGTACATTCAACGGTAAGCATTATTCTTTTGCTTACAGATGGCGGCACTCCGTTCGATGCGATGCATAAATATGGCCCCGCGTGCTGCTTGCTCACCCGGCTAATATTTAATACCGGGCCCTCCAGTGACGTTACTGCAACAATGCGCCACTTTTCGAAATATATTTAATATTATTTTACTTTTTTCTAACATATACAGACACAAACAGAAACAGAGATAAAAGAACTTTACATTAAGAAGACCAATAGCCCGAAAAGAAATATATTTAAAGCCTACTATGTGGTAAATTACATACTTAGGAAAGTTTATCATAAATAGTTGCAAAAATTCTAATGATCTAAACAAAACAATTTCTAGTATATCATAATGTATGTTGCCTAACTGTAGGTATTATTCTGTAATATAAAATAAACTTAAGAAATTAAATGCAAATGCTACACTTAAGCTTGCATAAAGTTGAAATTTTTGTCTATTGTCATAATAATGTATCTAGTTACTTCGTTTTAAGTATATAAGTTACGTAACACGTATTTATAAAATTATCGCTATAAGTTTTTCGATTAAGCGCTTAGCTTAAAAAACATTGTAAAAGTTTGTTTGTACGTCCTAGGATTAAATTAACACTGGGAATTGTACTGTAATTTTTTTAATTATGATTTAATAAAGATGTTTTGAAATTGAAAATTGAGTGTATTATAAATTTTAAACTTTCGCGATTTGAACTCATCGTTAAAATGTTAAAAATAGACGAAACATAAAAATTTCAATCGGGAGGACGGATTTAGGCTGTCGACATCGTGGAATCCTGCTTTAATAATTAATAAATTTAATACTACCACAAATTATTTAAAAATATAATCAAAATCTAGCCAGCTGTTTTAACCTGGCATGTAGCATATGACGCATTAACAAATCTTTCTTGTAATTTATTTTCGATATAAAGATAAAAATATCAAGTAATCAATCTATAAGAACCAAAATTTCAATTAACTTGTGAGTTGTAACTTGGATGCTTGTTACCTTGTGAGCCATTTGCCAAAGGAATAGTTTTAGAATGTTCTCTACGCCAGTTTATCTGTGGCTGGGGTGAGCCGGTTGCCGCACATGTCAGGCTTACCGATGCCCCCTCTCTCACTGTTTGATCTGTACTTGTTCCACGGTCCATTATATCTGGAGGTACTGAGAAAACAGATTTTTATAAAATAAACTCCTTCTAATAGTATTCCTGAATTTAACTTATATATCTACTGGTTAACGGACACCTACCGTGTATGGTTTTACATACAACCTCAATACATTTTTGAGATAAAAGTTGGAATATTTTAGTAGCTCAAATTACTCCTTTTATGTAACTGTTAGTGAAAGTGTTATCAAAATCTGTCCGACTGTTTTGGCAATTTCTCGGATAGACTTTCGGAGAGGTATGAAAAAAAATTGCATTTTTGACTTTGACAAATTAACATTGACTTTAAATTAACATAGTATTTAGATGAAGCTAGTGTCCTAAATGCAAGAATTTACATGGAACTAACACACACCGTATTATACTTACAAATTGAACTGATTATATTTTGTATACGCATATTTAAAGCCTTAAGATGATGCTTCAACTCGAATGATAATAAACCTTTATCACCCAAACACAAACTCATTTTAATTTAATTTTGTTAATGATAATTTTTATATACTTAAGAAATAAATAATTTGGAGGTGACTTCCATCTTTGGATGAGAGAGGCTTTTTTAATTACATAGACTAACAATCGTATTACTGTAAATTCTTTATGTATATTGTACATATCCAAGAATCAAAAGTATTATTTTATAAAATAAATAAATAATTGGGAGTTACACACATTTCTCTGATCCTAAAGTAAGTAGCTAAAGCACTTGTGTTATAGTAATCAGAAACAACGAAGGTATCACAATAAATACATATAAAATATAAGTTTATAAGTAACCAAGACTCGGAAACAAACATTCGTGCTCATCACACAAAGAAATGCACCTACCGGAATTCGAAACCAGGACCTTTTGGCGAAGAATGCAGGAGCACTAACTTCGCCAACCGGTCATCGTTTTATTTTATTGATTTATCATATCAGGCAGGACGGCTTTAACTATTTTGAAACACTGCCTAGAAGCATCTTCATATCCGTACAGGAGGAACCACTAATTTATTATTTAACTTGCAGAATAACTTTCAACAATCTTTACTATACTTTACTATGATGTACATATAAAGTGGATAACACAATTTATTTGTGACATCGGAAGACTAATGTTCAAGACACAGGCTCGGCCTAGTTTGAACGTTAGTGCACAAATGTAAATGTATTGTTTATTGTCATAACTCATAATACAAACTTTGTCATGTTGTATTTAGAGTTGGTTACCAATAAAATAAACAGAACTCTGTTTACTCACCAACAATATCCAAATATCCAAGTTGGCTCTTCATAGGGTCCGTGTTAATTTGACACATGTACCACCCCCTATCGGTCTCCCTTAGTTCCCGTATGTGAAGGAACCATGTCCTATGGTCACTGTGAGTCACACCCACACGTCTGCTACGCGAAATAACGTGCGTGTGAATTGTCAGAATCGTTTGAGTGTCCACACGAAGCCATGCTACCTGCATTACAACAATTTTAACAGATTAAACGCGTAACACAAACAAGCTCTATTGGATAATTTTTGCGTGAATTACACCTACCATTTCTATCTTTACACTAGAATATAAGGCTGCAAAAAAAGAAATATCAAAGAAAGAAGTTCAAAGTGATCTTACTGTATTTCATTATCTTTTAATAATTAATATCCCGAATAGAAAATACATTAATTTCTGAATGGGCATTCTCATCCTTTAATGATTAATTCATACAAATATAATTGCGTTTATATCCTTTTTAACATTTTCTTTAGAGTTGAACCAATAAAGTTCTAGGTGTTTAATTTTCTGAAGGGCCACAATTATAATAGGCCTTATAATCGCATATAGTATAAACGCTTATATAGTGTGAAATCTCATTTAATATGACCTATGGCTTTAAAGATAAAATCTTGAAATGTCAAACTAATTATATTCCAGACTGAACTATATTTATCGCCTCTTATACCTAAATAAAATAAATGTTTACAAAAGCATAAAATTATTAGAACGAAACAAGACAAACACAATCACATTTTAAATATTAGTTGAGTTTGTTAAAATAAAAAGTAAATCCTACTAGAGCTAGTCCTATTTCACAGCACAATAAAGGTATATAATATTCCATTATTGTAAACAGGGTCACTGGTAACTTACGCAAAGCCTATCAAACTTCGTTGTACTACTTTTTAATTCAATTATTGTTTCCCGTACAAAAAAATTTGCAGTTCTAATCTTCTTATTGTTAGCTTCACATAAACTCATACACGTGCCACGCGTCGCTGTGTGATATGACGGTATCTAGTAAAGAAAGGGGTTGAGACAAGGTGGACGGGGGCCGGCACTTGTCCAGTGTCCAGCTGGGCGATTGCGTAGCACTTAGCTGACTGCACATAAATACTTACGCCAGAATCGAATGAATGAAACATAGTTATTTATGAGACATAAAGCATACAGATCGCATGCGCATGTACCATAGACTGGTTTCATATACTCGTGCGATTTTACTCGAACCCATAAACTTGCCATTCAAATTACCACACATTCTTCTGGAAGAGACTAAAATTTCGGTAGGACGCGAATTCATGGCTCAATATACTACTGGCAAGAACGACTGGTTTTACTACGAACAGTTGTGAATCGAAGTTATAATGATAGCAAAAAAGCATTGTAATTTCTCGTAGCTTCAGCATCTTTCCGAAGTCAACAGTGCTCAAGTTGCAAGTAGTTTGTATGCACATAATCTGTATACTTTAGTGTTCAACACGTTGTTTAAAACCTCGTCGCGAGTGATTCCAGAGGGTGTAGTTTGAGTACTTTAACAATATGCAGAATCTTAAGTGCTTTTATTGGACAAAGCTGCAGCTTAAGACTGTTCTCCTGTGTTTGGGACTACTTATATTGAAAATATAAAAAATGTACTGGAAATACACTGGGATTTTTATTTATTACTTTTTTCATTTATGGAATGCACGGCCAACTATTTCACTATACCACTCAAGTTTCTACTTGAACTCTAGCTGAACCTCTGTTCAATTATTGTCGGGATAGTTAAAAATAAAGTTAATTATTTTCTATGTAATAGAAGACAACAGGGCAAGCGGTTCCTCTGATGGTAAGAGATGACTACCGCTGAACAACAACCGCGTCATGATTCGCGCTCTTGTTGCCTTGCCGGCCTTTGAGTTGTGCCTCCGGTTTTCTCGCTCACTCAGCAAAACACATTACAAGTACTGTTTCACGTTAGTATTCTGTGAGTCCGTGGTATTTTTCCGGACAAGTGTTAAGTTAATTGTAAAAGAAATCGTTTGTAAATGAAAGCTATTTTTATCATGTTTAACTTATAAAACATTGAGTATACTGTTAATCATAATGAAGAAAAATATATCCAGAAAACTGTATATTTATTATATATACAGATTTCTGGTTTTCTGGATCTGTATTTATTATTATATACTTCAAAAAAATATCTCGAAGCAGGTCATTCGAATTGAAACAATATATTTCAAACAGACCACTTTCTCGGATGACTACAATACTCGTACTTATTACAACACGTCTGTGTTTTGATAAAATTTTATTTTGTTTAAAAGCTGACATGTTGTTCCTGTTTTGAGGCTTTTGCTTTCAGTCCGAGTCCTTTCATTATCAAGGCATTATTTAAAGTAGAAGTAATAACTGCTTTTATCTTGAAAGCAGTTATTGCATGTACCTTGTACGTGGAGAGGTTATGCACGGTGCACGCCAGCACTGCCTCCCGACCCAATGGCGCGGTCACGTTTTCTATCGGGCCGCTGAAACCAGGCTCGTCTGGAATAAACATTTTGAAATACATTCCTTGAATATCCAACAAGAATGTAAAAGTTCAAAGAATACTTGAAAATAAAAGTACACAAACGACACTTTAACACATATCTTCTCATTTTTTGTAATAATCTTTGCATTTTCTCAAAAATTGTGAAGGAGAACACGCTGCGTAAAGATACTTTTGTTTTTGTGTGAAATTATTAACTTAGTTATTGGATGTTGCAAACTTATCGTGAAAAATTGTTTTTGTGGAACCTTTTCCCGCTAATGATAATGTATCCACCCCTAGTCATCTGTAACCTAATTGTTACTGATCCCACCTGATTGTAGGTGCGGAAGAAATTTTTTATTTAATTTTAACCCAATAAAACATTAATATTATTGAAACGATTTAGAATTTAGATGAATTTAAAATTTAATAAAATTTTCGGACTCAAATCTATATATACGTTCATTCGTTTTAAATTATTATAATGTCTTGAACTCATTTCCTTCGGAACGTAATATGTTTCGTAGCAACCGAACACAAAGTGCTACACGAATAAGCTACCAAGCGTAGCTTTTTACTATTGTGTAATTGCCGTGTACTCAACTCAGAAGTCATGAAATCATTTATTAATAAAACCGTGATACCAGGAAAAATTATATTATATATATATATAGGCATGTGTGTTGTATGTGTAGGATACACTTACATTATTATAAACAAATTATAAATTGTTTATAAATGGCCCAACAGGCGTTGAGGGTCCATGTATGGTGGACTGCTTCTCGATTCTTCTCTATTTGATTTTTTTTAATGTGGATACTAAAAAGTTTTTTAATGGCTCAGAAGTCTACATGCTTGATCTTGCATCTTCTAAGATGTATATATTTTTTTATAATTGACATAGCCTTATATTAATTTCTATGTTTGTAGAACAAGTCCTGTTGAAGCGTAAATATGTATGGAGTATACCTTAAACCTCCAAAGATTACACACGGCAACGCTCTCAAAATCAATTACTCAAACAGTATCGCTACAAAGTTGAAGATAATAAACAATACAAAGTAAAAACAATAACAAAACTTTCAGGGTCCTAGGTAAACAAAGAATTATAATAATTTAATATTGAATAAACTCGTTGCCGAAAAGTTAAGCTAATTTTTAACTAAATAATAATAATAATACAAATTTAAATTTTACTTTTAAGTTTTTTGTGGTTGTTCTGTTTTTACGGAATAGCTATGTTCTTGTAACACCATCGTGGTAAGCAATAAATAAATATCGAATTTTATAAATTTATCTCATTCATTAATCATCCAACCAATCTATCTTTACACCAAAGGTTTTGAATCAATCTAGTTCTAATTTTATACTATAGCCGTAACAATCATACTTTTGCTTTAAATTATTTAAGTCCATAACCAATCAAAACTAAACACTTCAAAGCAAATAAAGTAGAAGTAAATTTCGATTTTACTATCGGTTATGATATCACTAAGTAATTATAATTAATAAATACTGTGAACACGCTTCTTAAAACTTTATTTAATTTACTTTACATTAATTTACTAAAAGGATACTTCGTTAACTAGACTTATTACATTTAAATGCCAAGAAAACAACATTTTAACTAAAAAGCCAACGGGGCTTAATTAGTTTATAAGGACTATTCTGCAAATCATTTTCCTTAATTTTCTTTGGCTTACAGGTTTCCAAGTATTAGTATTTTAATCAGGGTCTTGTGACATATTTGTACCAACTGTTTTACTAAATACTTTGAATCCATTTATAAATGTATCAATATAATTCAAAATAAGCTAATCATATTTAACCCTAAAAAAGTAACAAAGTTTTAGTTTTTAAGGTTGATATCAATCGTTTAACAATACTGTCGGTCGGTAGCAGATGAAACTTTACAGTTTAAGAATATAGTTGAACCACGATTTTCTTGATTAAAGGGTATGCCTTTCGTTAAGCATTAACTAGTTGATTACCAGGTCAACGGTATTATTGCCAAACACTTTCAAATAACGGGTTGATTAAATTAGCTGTATAGCACGCGATACCAAAGTATATGAATTCAGGGCAAAATATATCAGATGTATTGGAAAATCTTTGATTTTAAGTTGAACTAAATAAGTCTTGTAAAACTAAGACTTTTTTTGAAGTTGATCTCTAATAAATACATTTCAAATTAATATTAATTTTCCACAACTCTTATCTAGTTTCTCTCTCGTTGAAACAAGAGGAGTTTTGGAAAATTAATTACTTAAAGCGTTATATGTGACTAGTTTTTGAAAATGGCCGTAAGGAAATGGCCGCATACTAAACCAAAAATATTCATATCGCATATGGTTACGGCTAAAACGCCGTTTAATCCAAGATTATCTATTACACCGCAATGAAAAAATAATTCGCATCCACGAAAATTTATATATCATGCGGAAAGGTAGGCTAAGCGGTAAACATTTACTTTGCCAATATTTACTCTGCCGGGAATCGAAATATTGAAATGTGGATTAATACTGAACGAAGTCATCTAGCGTAAATTATTAAATGGTCTTTTCAAAATATTAATTTAAAAAGTTATTAATAAACCAGTTCACAATAATTACATATATTCACAAGATTTAGTTTATTTATTAGTGTTTTTTTATTTGGTAAGGTATAAATATTCAAAGAAATAGAACAACTTAATCCTTTTTGTTGTTGATCTATTATGTAATTTCCATACCAAAAAATTGTTCCAAATTTCTACATATACAAATATATTATGTTTAATTGTTACAAAAATACTGTAAACATCTATCATTTATTTCGCATCAAATAAATTGTTACATTCATTATTACTAAATTATAACTTAATGTTGGATACAATAAAACGATATTCAACGGATATGTCAATTTGAATAGGTTATGAACGTTAACATAGTGGTTTATAAAGTTAAAACGTTGCTTGTTAGTTCCGGCGTTGTCACCGACAAATTGCAACCCCGGAAGTGCCGTGACTCTCCTAATTGACTACCTTCTTTAGTGATATTAACAAAATAGAGGTGCGATGCCTCAAAATAGATATAATATTTGTCACTTTAATTTATTACATGTTATACAATTTCTCTCGTACTCAAATGATACTCTTTAGTATCATTTAAGTCTTGAGTCGTTTTTTGCGCATAACGTTTTATTTTCACTACATATCTTAAATTATTTATATTTATTTTTCTTACATATCTTAAAAGCTGAAGTATTATATACTATTATAACGAATTTACCCTATCTAAGTTTAATATTTATAGAGATTAACCGCCCCCGGTTTGTTTCTATACAGGTCCTAGAACACAGATGCTATTCATAATTATATTTTAAAAGGCATAGGAATTCACTGTCTACCACATCCCACGCGTTCAATAATATAATTAGTTTTATTTTTGAACAGTAAAGGGAATGTTTAATTATTACTCGACGTTTTGTAATTTTAACAACCGTCAGAAATTTATTTTAATTAGGAATTTAATTGTGAAACGCGTCCGCTATATCGGTTTTAATATCTTTATAATATTTTGTATTTCAATAATTTTATTTAAAAAAATCGCAAATTCCTCATTAAGTTGAGACGTATTATTATTAAATGAAGGACTATTCTTGTTTTTAAAAAGTTAAAATTTTAACAAACTATATGTGTTATGCATTTAATAAATTCTAATTTAAAAAGAATCTTAAACTAAATATCAAATTTAAATCATAGCATTTGCTGAAAAAAGAAAAATGACAAGAATTTGTTTTTTAAAGTTATTAATTATTAGTTATATTATATTACAAGTCAATATGATGAAAATTTAAGTTTTGTTTAAATGTGTGATATTCAAATAAATAAACAACTACATATCTAATTATTATCGAAGTAAGACTATTATCATAGTATATACGAGTCGAAATAATACGACCTACGGTCAGGTTTTCCTTCAAATGAAATGTAAGCTGCTTAAGCTGATATTGATCAGTTTTATAAGTGTCTCCGGTTTTAGGCTTAATACCTTCCGTACTAATCCGAATACATTATTACGTAAGGCAATTGGATTTTTTTAATGTCATGCTATATATTTTACGCTTTATATCTTACATGTACGGCAGTTCTTGGGTTCGTTTCCCCGGGAAAAACCGTTAAGAAGCCACAGACTTCTTATTACGCCGGAAAGAGAATGTTCATTGAAACACAGATATAATTATGTCCAACTAAGGATTACGAGAACATTGAACCCATATTTATATACCCATAGGTCCTTTTCATAATTGAGAACTAAAGTGAAATTTACTCACGCCACCAGGTGGTTATTAATATTTGTTAAGTATTAAATTTATTCGGACAATCTTTTTTCGCAAAAAATTTTTGTTACTTGATTTAAGCGATACTTGAATTCAAAAATGATCTACATCATAGTGTAATATTAATATTGTAGTTTAACTGAATAAATTTGCTGTCTGCGATGTCTTTGAACAATACAATTACAATAATGGTCTTAAAAATATTGTATCTTTAATCCTATTTGCAAATATATATTATTTTCGAATAAATATCAATACTTATTTATTACTAAAGTAAGTTTGATTTGCTTATAAATTTCATCTAACGAACTGGAACCTACTTTTTAGGCTACATTTTCTATTATGTCTACATAGACAAAGTCGTGAGCATTAGCTAGTGAACAATCCGTTAAGCTATTGCAAATAAGACAAAGCTTAAAACAGCAAATACTAACGTGTTGTTGCATTCGTAGTGCTGGCTAGTAGCCAATCCAGAACCATCAATGAAAATAACATGTGTCCAATCTTCACAATACTTAATTTATATTGAAAACTCATATTAACACTTTAAAACGGTTCGTTATAATGCAATAAATCGCTACCACTTCAGCTATTAGAAATATATTTTTACAAAGTTCCTAACTACAACGTATAAATTTATCAACTAAATCTTGAAGCGAAAACAAAACACATTTTAAACGGTCCAACTAACACGCAATGAAGTGATTAACCTACGCCACGTTTTTGAATTTAGAATATACGTGTTCCGTGAAAAGTTTATGTTAAAATTACTACTAGGCTGTACGACCATTCGGCCCGCAGTTTTGTAGCATACTGAATAAGCGATGGCAAATGTGAAGGATTGCATTGGCGCGGCACGAAAGCCTGGCCCCTAAAGCCTTCTCTTTCACTGGAAGCGTAATATATAAACGACATAAGAAAACCCTTTTTATTGAGATACTTGTTTTATTACACGATTTATAAACCTCCTAGGAGATTTAAAAGAACTTGAACAATGTAATAGTTTTTCTTTATTATATCAGACGCAAATGTGTCTGCCTCAACACTTGAGGTTACGGAAATTACTTTAAGAACGAAAATTTCTTTAAATTAATTTGAAATTTAATGCAATTATTATATTTCAAATTAAGAACAGTAAACACTAAGCAACTCTTTTAAAGTAAAGACGTTGTTAGACGGCTTCTCTACGATATTGTTTGACTTAGGTTTGCGGTTGTAATAGACACCATTCGCACGTGGACAAACTATTTTCTTCAAACACAATCGTTAGTGGAAACCTTTTAAATACACAGTGTTTCTTGTGTTCCTTTTAATATCTGTTCGAGGAAACTATTCCTTTATCGTAAGAAATTCCGACTGCTTGAAAGGCTCCGTTTGACAACGCTGCAACATCTCTACGTTATATTCTACGTTCTATTTAAAATAATATTCCGTATGGTTGAAATATAGTTTTTTGTCAATTCAAACGTACTTATTGTTGAATAAAAGTTAATATAATATATTAAATACTCGTAAAAATAATGGGGAATGTGTTTTCATAAAGTTTCATAAATATGGTAACCTTAACAATTAACATTTTTATGAAACTGATTTACCAGTAACTGAATTTTAATCCTTAATTCAAATATTTGTAAGCATTGTATGAAATGGAATGTTTTAAACTGTTGCTTTAAAGGAACCAGGGAAAAGTCATGAGTAGGACAGACCAAAACAGATTTTAAAGCCTTGACTAGAAACTAAGTAACAAACGTCCTAACAAACGTTTCATATTATGTCTTGAATAATTCAGAATAAGTTTAACATGAACGAAGCCGTTGTAATTAAGTGAGGAAATACAGACTATTTAAATCCTTCGTTTTTCACAGGCGTACACAAACATTATATATATCATAATTTCTATAATCATATTTCATATAAATCTCCACGACATAAAAATAAGGCATAAGGATAAAAGGTAAGCAAAATGTGTATACTTCAAAGCTTAGTTACTTTTAATTTCATTCTAACACATATGTACAACTAATATTAGATCTATTTTAGACATTCACGAAATTCATACATTTTACATACAAGCCGATTGCGAACATGCTCTATTATTTTTGTTCTAATAAAATATGATTTAGGTATTTAATTACCTTAGCACAGTTTGATAAATTGTAGCAAATTCGTATCAATAAAGTGCCATTAATTCGTTCCCATTTCGTTTTCTACAGAAACACTATTTACAAAGGCAATGAAAAGTAGGCCCAGGCCCGTCGAACTTTTTAAGCAGAGTTTAGGTGACAGGTAGTACCAGGCTATTACTGTTAACTAGAAAACAAGACGTTAACTCCCCTACTTTAGGATAATATTAGGATATCATTAGTGACTTCGCTCAATATTCGGTATTGTTTGTACACTGATAAGGCTTATTTTATGTAATAAGTTGACTAATATATGTTATTGCTCACACTGTCTCCCTTTATGTCTGTTATATCTGTTTTTTCATGTTACAGACAATAAATGATGCAATTAAAAAGTCTCCTTAACATACCAATTTTCATACCTAATTTCAAATCTATAATCTTAATATAAGCAATATTACTTACGTACAAAACTTACGTAGCAAATTGGTTCCAGAAAAAACAAAAAAAGGGTTTAGAATACACAGAAGGCATTTAATCTACTAAGTTATTTTAACCCATGCTTTATTAAAGGCTACATTACCTCAGTTATATATAAGTATAATGAGTTTATTAGTTTATTTTATTTCCTACAATTAGTCAAAATGGTAAATTAATGAACTTTTAAAATAAACTGTCATCGTTTATATCACGTGACATTTTAAAAACATTGCCTTTAACAAACAGTTGCGTTTGTCCTTTGCTGGTCGAGATAGGGCTGACGACTCTCAAACAAATCTAATTCTCTGTAAAAGGGGAAAAACGGGCATTTGAATTGTTGGGAACCAGAGTTGATTCCCACAAGCTGTAACGGCTGAGCGGAGCGCACAAACGGTTGCCAAAAGGTACCTATATAATTGCCTGTTTTCGCCTAAACAAAACTTTTACTACGCATTTGTTATGCTTCTATTTTTGATTTGTAATGTTTATCACTGCCAAGACCTCAATCTTAGCACCGATTTTATGGAAATGAAATAAAACGCAGAAATATAGAGAACAGTAATTTGGTTATGTCATATTAATAAATATAGAAAGTGAAATTATTATACGCATAATAAATTTTCTGATATAATTATTAAATGTACACACAAAGTTAGGTAAAGTTAATGACACTTAATTATTTTTGTATTTATTATTTACTATAGTGGACTCCGCGAACTTCGTCTCTAGGTTACAAAATTTATAAGGAATTTTTTTTATATACACTTTTTTGTGAATTTTTCTATATTTTTAATAGTTATTCTGCTATTATTCTCAGATTAGACGAATCGAACAGATCATCAAAATCGATCTATCCGTTCTTGAGTTATAAATGGTGTAAATAACCCGATTTTGTTTTAAATATATAGATTTTTTGGATTTGTAATACCTTATCAGATAAACTTTTATCACATTCGGCATTTATTCTATACGGAATGTAGTCATTGTTAGTATTTTTGGTACCAACGCTGATAGAAGTGATAGTAATAATTAATCGAAATAAAAGAGTGTACTTGAAATAGATAATAATTTACTAAATGCAAAAATATTATTATTTTTTTTAAATGAAAGGCGCTCGACAAAGCAGAACAACTATACAGGTAGTGAGTCAAATAAACCGATCAGCATACTGTACATAAGAAACCTCAATAGATTCCTTCTTTTACGTGATTTTTCTTTATCGCTAGTTTGTTCAAAACTTAGATACTTGACCCTCTCACAAATACTGGACGTTGGTAGAATTTTTTCATGGGAAGCCATTTTTTAAAAAAAGAAGAAGAATAAACCGGTCAACGAGGTCAAAAAAATCTAATTTTCCGAAAATTTTCAGTTAAATGCCTACAATCCAAAAAAATCACTCGCATCGTGGTTTCATTACCACACAATGTTTTTATTTGTTCGACGAACTTAGAGATACTATTTCAATACTAGGTATCTGTCAGCCAGATTAATTGTTTCATCAGGATACATAGTGCTTCGCAATATGCCCTAACTTACGCCGTCTATGTCACGAATACTGCTGTGCATTCAGTCTGTCACGCATTTATTACTCAGTGACGTTGTGATTTATACATCCCTCGAATTGCTGCTCTATATCTAGCAAAAGAAATATTAGAATCGATTACTGTATTTTGTTAGTGAATATTTTCGACGCGAACTAGATATGAATTTATTAAATTAAAATGGTGGAAGTTATACTAAATAGTACCTTTTGATGTATGTGATTTTTTGGAATAGTTACATGGTTGATTATATTAAAAATAACATCCTATTCTATATATTTTTAATCGATGCTTGTTCCATGTTTGTCATGTTCCATGACATACATGTTTACCAGAAATCATCTATTATTTTACACCTATTGCTTTATAATAATAGGTGTATACGGCAAACTTGTATAAAGTATACCTAGTAACAAAAGTAAAGTTCTATAGAGTTTTACGAACCAACTAATAGGTACTTCTTTTTATTGCTACCTTAAATTATTCTATACGAAGTACGATAATATACGAAGAAATAAGTTACATTAATGAGCTTGTTTGTCTCAAGGTCGACAAATTACTTAATTTCTGGACTTAACGAAGGTAGAGTCGTTCTTTTCAAAGCTTTTCGTATTACTAAACTCACTATTGTTGGTAAAATGTTGTTGATAAAAATATACCAAAGGTTTTTAATGACTATATTAACAGTTTTTATGTATTACAGTAGAGCTTATGCTTAGACTAATGAGGAAGGGTCGCCTGTGCTCTATTTAGGTATTTTACAACAAAATTCATTAAAACTATGTAAACGTTTTAAATGCGACTGTCTGGCGACCTCTATGTAACTATTTCAAGCAAATAGAATTTTAGGTATTGCCTCTGTTTGTGTCTTCAAGAAAAATGATCAGAAATGCCCAAATGTCAAAAGGATTAACAATTTATTTGGCATTTGAATAACACCCACAGATCCCTTTTTGGCGGCATTTGGGTTTTATGCGCCAGCTCGTTACTGGCGGCGACCGCGCGTGAAGTTACGGCCGCACCGCGCCTCGAACGCGTTCAAGCCAACATTTCCTAGTCCATGATAGTTCACGGATTTATGCCTAGCAAATGAACATCGTCCCTAAGGGCGCTCTAATAATGGCAAAATCATTTCTGATTTAGTGGCACGTGAATTGCAGGGTAAGCTTTTCATAGATGTACGTTGTTTGAATTCTTGGTATTTATTTAAACGTGTATGTCTAGACTCTTGACAATCCAGTTCCCGATTGCTCAATTTACAATATAGTTTAAATATTATATAGCTTGATCGATGGGCTGAGGATTTTCATATAATGAAAAAAGAAATATTATCCCACAAGAAAGTCATCAAATAACCTGTAGGTAGGGTATAATTCTAAATATCTGGCAACACATACATAGCAGTTTTCAAAAAATGTGTAGAATATATACAAAATATAGAAAATCTTCATTTTATAATGTTTTTCAAATTATTTCATATTTCCAAATATTAAATTTGATAAACAATACATGAAAGTGACAGCAATCATGAAAATTACGATATAATGATTGCACAGTGAGTTCTCGGGTTGAACGCAAATTTTGTATGATATTTGAGGGACCTTCCTAAAACGATAAAATTGAAATATCTCAGTCGTATATTTGACAATTAAAATAAACATCCAAAAAGAGAAAAAGCTGTCTTGAGGATGGGTAAAAATGCGTAAAAAAGATTGTTACTCTATGTACATACCAGTATATAAACAAGCAGATACAAAACTTAAGTAAGTAGAATACAAAACTTGAGTCCAACATGTACAATATAACATATCATACGAATAACTTGCCTTGAGGAGTTCTATGTTCGCCTAGGACACGCATTGCACTCGGACAACATTTACTTCACATCTCTCACGATTTCAGAAACAATAAACTTCAGTTTCCTATTGCTCAATTTACAATAGATATAGTTTCAATAATTTATATAGCCATTTATTAATCACACATTTAATTCATTATTAAACAACTCTAACAAAAAAACTGTTGGGGGTAATTAAATACCTAGTTTCCTAGAGTTCGGGATGATTGAAAGTTTTAGAAGTGAACTTACTACTTGAAAAAATAAATATAAAAAATAATAATAAAAAACTGAAAACTATGACTCAAAACTACTTTAAATAATATATACCTGTTTGAGTATTCATAATACTGCGTTAATTATTATATTATTTGTGTGGAGATGATACATTTTATTATTTTCGTAATTCGGCTTTCAATTAAATGCTAACGTAACGTACATTTTTACGGACCGAACTTCTATCTCTCGGGACCCATATTGCTATTTATTAGTACATTATTTACAGTACGTGATAAGTAAAACCGAATTATCGATCTGTGTACTCCAATCCAAATTTTCTAAGTAGTCACACATTTTGAAATCAGTAAATAATTAATTTTTACAAAATTAATTTACCATTAATCTGAACCCTAAGCAAGATAAACATAGTCCAAGCAGATATTAATAATGTCGACGTCCAGTCAACGGATGTCTGTAATACTATTTGGGCAAGAATTTATTAGTCGTCGTGAATTAAGATGAAAATATATAAATAAACGTATCCAACTCTTTCAGTAATGAGTCTTATTTTTAGATCATTTGTAATTAGATGATTCGGCCCCGGGGGAATCCCGATCATTTTTTAATCCCGATATTTTCGGGATTAAATTCAATGAATCCCGGGATTTTCGGGACTAATATCTTTGACATGAACATTGAACCCACGCAGACAACTAGTAAAACTGATATAACATTAAAAGAAAAGCTTCAGAACGAAATGGAAAACAGTATGAAAACTATAAATCCTGAAACATATAAAGAAACTTATCTTTCTAAAATCATTAAACAAGAAATGAATCTTTATGAGGCTAGTTCCACACGAGGTTATAATTTGGAGAAGGCTTATAAAAATTTATTGACGATCCCTAACTTCCATCGAGACTGAAAGCATGTTTTCCGCTGCTTCATATTTGTGCAACAAATTAAGAAGTATGCTTTCGGATAAGACGTTGAATGCGTTGTTATTTCTTAGATTTTATTTTCGTGGCTTAAATAAATCTCTTTTGACAAATTTTAAAAAGTTGATTTTTTTAAGTTTATTGTAAAATAAAATAAACAAACTAAGCAATAATTTATTAAACTATTTTATAAAAGCCTAGTAACTCGGCCCTAGTTTGTTAATTTCATTAGAAGAAATTATAATTTTGTTTTGTTTTTGAAGATTTAAGTAAAGATTACTTTCTTTTTGCTACCAATATAATCCTGGGACTATCCCGGAATCCCGGTATTAACTGTTGATAATCCCGACATCCCGGGACTAGAAAAATCGACCGGGATCGAATTCTCTATTTGTAATACACATATAAAATGTTCGCATTTGTTTGAAAAAGATGAGATTTTTTTTTCATGTTAAAATATAATTAATAAATCCATTATAACAATTATAAAAAATCATTTTAATATTAAAACCATAAATATAACAAATACAATAATTTATTTTTAAATATATTAGCAATTATTAAATATTACACCTTTTTTCCGTGAACTGGGACTTTTTGAGATGTATATATTTTTTTATCAATTTTTGACAATTAGTTACACAAGAAAGAAAACGTAAGAACGTTAGAAGATGAAAATAAAAGAAAACATTAATTTATGCGAGAAATACGACAGGCGGCCTTATCGCTAAAAGGAAATACGAGTTAGGTACTCATATTATTGTGGAAAAGTTCAAGAAGTTTACAAAGTAGAATATAAAAATCAAAGTACAAGAACAACAAAAAGCTATGTATTTATGTAGTTCGAGAAAGTTATTAATTGTTTACGCAGTTAACGCAATTATTTTGAGCAATCATTGTCACATAGTGTACGCATGTACGAAAAGACCATTCAATAGTTGAGAATTAGGTAGCGTATTTTTGTACTACTTATTCTCATATATTTTAAAAGATAACATATATTTTTATTACGAGTTGTCAGGAAATTGGGAAAACTAAAACACTAAAAGATATAAAACTCGTGGGAACCAAACAAGCCGTCTATTTGCAAAATAAGGCTTACTAAATCCATTTTCTTTTTTCATTTCCCTGGATTCCGCGCCGTTCGTGGACTCAGTCCCTTGTCAAAGAGAAACTTTCTTCTGTCTTATCAAATCAATTATACTTATTGTGCCTTGTTTGGGTAATAGTGGATAAATAGAAAATATATAATTAAAAAACATATTTTAAAAATTAAAACTCACCCAATTATTCATATCACGTTTACTGTATAAATTAATTTAATTAACAGCTGATACACGTGCTTTCATCGGTAGAGTAAAAAATCCCAAATATTTAAATATATTTTTACTCAACAAGTTCAACCTATTGTATCTACCAAACTGAAAGAATTAAAAAAATATCCATATTTCAAACCATCTTATTCAGAAAAGATAGATATTTTAATTTTACATAGTTTTTTCTATCGACCGCCTCCTTGGTCTAGTGGTAAGCGCGTAAGTGTTACAACCGAGGGGTCCTGGGTTCGATTCCCGGTGGAGATAAAAAAAAAAACTCGGTCTGGCAGGGCATAGAAGGCTGATCACCTACTTGCCCCTAAAAAAAAAATCGATCAGTGAAATAGATGTGAAATGCATCTGCCCCATACCCCACTAGGGGACACGGGACTTCACTTTTAGTTTTTTCTATACACATAGCAATACATACATTGCTATTTTTTGTTTAAAATACACAAACAGCATTAGATTTTTTTAATTTAAAGAGTTAACTAAAGAGTGAAAATCAAAATTAATCAATTATTGAAATACTTTCTAATAATTAAGTAGTATAATATTTATGAAATCAATGTAAATGAGTACATTGTAAATAAAACTATAAATAATTATTAAATAGAATTATTGAGCTGCAAACATTTTGGAAATCACACGGGGACTAATTTGGTCGATTCGCTGATTTGTAAACACAATAATTTGTTCGTAAATATGCTTCAATATCAATGCAATACAATGTTATGCTTTTACACAATTACAAAGCTTAATATAGTCTGTTAAATTGTTGAGGTGAACAATTAAAACGCTAAATAAATTTTAAAAACTCATAGAAATAGCATTTTATGAAATTTTTCAAAAAAAGTGTTTTAGTTAACGAAGTTAACTGAAATAAGTTTAGTTTTTATGAATAAAATTTTTCTAACAATCGCAATAAGAAAAGTATATAAACGTGCAGTGATCTTCAAGCCGTCTAGTAATCAATCAATACAATGCTAAAAATAACCTACGATGCAATAAAGCATTTCCTAAACGAACAAAATTAAAGTGGAGAAATAGCAGCCTTTGAAAAGGTTTATTATTTTAATAATAAACATATGAATTCGGGGACGTAAGTCTATAGGTAATAATATAAAAGTTTAATTGATTGTTCTTTATTTATATAGGGTAACATCTGGATCCACAGATCCGATTCTAAAACTTCTTTCACTCTTAAAAAGCTCTTAAAAAGTTCATTATTTCCAATGTCTTTTGTATACCAGCGCTGATGGTATCACGAGTGTAAATAAACTAGCATTTAATAGGCAATAATATCCATCTTTTCCAATAAGAGAAAAATAACCAGCCAATTTCCCTGCGTTTAGGAATGGATCCGTGTTGAAGGGTAAACGAATTTATTCGGTAGCTGCAGCTGAAAAGTGAGACATCTGAGATTGAGCGAATAGCCGTCTTGTCGTAAAATGCGTGTCTTATTATATTTCTAGGAGCAAACGAAACTTTATGAAGGCGCTCTAGTTTTATTTACTTGAGAGTATTTTACTCGTCCTTTTTTATGCTATAAAGTAACCATCAGGCAATAGGAGACATATTTTTTCTAAATTGCTGGTAGACTAAAAAGGCAGACCCGTAATCCCCAGCGGGGCAGACATTTTATATTATTATATAAGATACATTTATGTACCTTCTAAAGCATGAAATCAAAATCTTATATACCTTCTTCGTGTTTTTAGTTCTTTGGCCTGCATTATAAGCATTTAATAAACTAGTGCATTAGAAAGGAAAAAGGTTAAATGAAATGAACTCTTGTAATAACTGAAATAAAAACCTGTCTTGCCTTTACTAGTTGTTTAATAGCGTTAATTACTATTATATCTTAACTAATGCATTTAGCATATAGGCCTCGAAGAAACAAAAATGTCTGTTTGGAAGACACAAAAGCCTTCTTTTTCATGATTACTAAGATAAATTAACAGTAATACATACCAGAAATAAGTTAAGTTAATGTGGTTCCGATTACGTTTTACAACCTAAAAGAAGCTACAGTATTTATTTTTAGATATTAAGTACAAATTTTCCAGAAAATCAAAACCAGTGAAATGACCGCTTGAATTATAAGATTTTCTCATAAAGAGCAAACTCGGTACTCTTTTCATATACACTTTTTATTTTATTTCTTTCAGCAACTTTTTGATTTTAAGTTTATCTCTACTAGTATGAAACTGTAAAAATCTATATTTCTTTTTTTCACGTTGTATGTTTTAACTATATCTATTGAATAAATGATACTAATTTACATAGACTATGTTATTCAAACGTGTGATATGCGTATGGTACGGAAATCTCATTTCAGTTTGAAAAGTATTACCTACTAGCCTGTACAAAAAATCATCATTGAGATGGACGCAGTAATGTATCTAGCCCATGCTCTATTAAGATTTACGGTAGTCCCTAGTGAGGCATAGGCTCTTTTATATTATACCTACATATTAGAGTTACCTTATACAATATACATATACAATAATACAACATACAACAATAAATAGAACATATTAGAGTAAGCCTAGTCCTTAAATGCAGTATTACAATTAAGTTTTAAACATGATATATGTATATATCAGAAAATATATAAGAATTGTTGTCTGTTTGTGTGTTATGTTTGTGTGTTGGGTAAAACGCAAAAATCACTGAAGGTATTGTATAGATTGATGGACATAGGTCGAACGGAACAGCTATTAGTATTTAATAAAAAAATGTTAAATGAAAGATGTTTTTGTTTACTTTTCTACAAGCTCCTCCGTTTTGCGTTGGTTTGTCCAAGTGAGCTTACACACAAGTAAGCTCAAACCGCAACAATGTGGATAAGAAAACCGTGTTTAGTTAAAAGCTCCACGTTTCCTTAAGATGTGAACTAAACTAAAGGAAAACGTTTGTCTTCTATTGTACGAATGCTGTCTATAAGCTCAGGATTCAGTTATCTGTGCTTTACATTAGCAGAGCTTTTGCAAGTCTAGACGTAACTACACAATAAAATATATTTAACGGTATGTGAAAATCTGCGATATATTTAGAGTATCAGTAACATTTAAATTCGGCTAACTTCAAAACGTTTACATGAATATATATATTAATAAAACAAAGTTGGGTTGTATACTATGTATGTATGACTTAACACCATTTGAAATGGTGTAAAGAACCATTCAAGAGCTGATGGACTGGATTGGATGATCTCTGATTTTTTGGATTCTTGGGAATAGCAGAATAACTATTAACATGTAGAAAAATGTAAGAAAGTGTTCATGAAGCAAATTCTCCCCGTACATTTGCCATAGAATGACGTTTTAGGTGACACGTGACTTTGAACTCGGAAGCGATACAAAGTTTGCAGGGTCAGCTAGTTACGTATAAAAAAACCTCTTTATGTATTATTACTTTTTATCATACTACTAGACAAAATGTGACGTTAAATGTTATTACAATGTTTGCTTTTACACCATTTTCAATAAAAGATTATTTCTTATAATAAACCGAAACTATCCGTAATAAAAGTCAGTATATCTTAGTAATGAAAGGTATTCTATATTCTAAATCGAATCTTTTAAATCTTCCATATAACTATGTAACGTGTTTAGAATAAAGCCAGATCGATAAATATCTAGAAAAAACACAGTATCAAGTCTAATTTCAATAAAAATTAAACAAAATTACATAAAAATAAATAATTAAATAAAAATTAGGTACTATTTACAAATGAGATTTTGAATAAAAATATCGCATCAGATAAATTCATTAATCCATGTTGAACTAAAAAGGTTCCTCATCAAGAACGCTAAATTATTGTAGAAATATAAAGGTTTTTAAAACATTTATTTTCATTAATAAAATGTGTGCGCCGTAGCGATAAGCCTAATCAAACAAATTAATCTATTCTCAAATAATTACAGTTTTAACTTTTCGCTGTCACTTAACATCAATTATATTTCATTTAAATGCTTTATTGACATAAGGTTTCGGTTTAGAGGACCATGCCACAATCGCTTAGTAAATCATTTTATTGGTATAATTACTAGTTGAACCCTCACGACCGCCTAATGTCGATAGTGTAGGGTCAACAACTGAAAAACTATAAGAAATAGAAGAAAACTCGTTAGTCACGCAACCCACTGAACTGTGCTTCGTAGTTAGGACAAAGTATTTGCTATGACGGTAAAGTAGTTATTTTCGTCCAATCAACAGATAATTAAGACCTTTAAATAAACATTTTTATGCTCTCACGTTTTTTATACATTCAATTTTTGAAATTGTAGTGAAAATCAAAGTATAGTACATAAATGAAAAGATAGTCTTCAGCTGACGTCGCCAAATCCAGTCCGAGTAGGTTTTCATTAATTTACTTTAAACTCAGTGATCTGACTAGTTTACCAAAGAAAAAAGTAATTGAAAAATATAAAAATAACTATCCTTTTCTTATAAAATGGGATGAAAATATAAAACAATAAATTTGTATTGAGTTCAACCTTCGTAACGAGAGCATTTAATACGAGCGTAGAGTGAACATTAAAGTTGACTGAGGTTGACTTATTATATAAATATGAGCTTTATTTATGGCTTTGAGTCAGGATTCGTTTGATTACGTTTCCTGATAAATTTCACTTTATTGTTACTAAAATTACCTTCTAAATGGTTTCAATATAATTAAAATAAGGCTACTTTTAGATGTAAAAATAATCGGAATTTTACTGGAACTGCTATGTAATTTTTCAAATAGCTAAATTTTCGGTCTATTACTACGATCATTTACTCACAAATAATTGTTCTATTTGCTTTAAATACTGAATTACTGATTTTGGTATAAAAACTATTAAAGTATTGAATATTGTTTATTGTATAGTCAATGTGACTACGTACTTTTTCAATGCCTCTGTAATGTACTAATATTTATAACAATAAAATTGTAAATCTTAATTTGCAGGAATAACGATCATAATTACGTTATGGTCATATATGGCAGCTGTTAAAAGTGCAAAAAATAAGGAAGTTACTAAATACATGCACATTTAAAGTAACAACTTAGATTTAGTTTTAACATTTCTAGATATAAGGATATTCCCAAATAAAAAGACACTAAAAACTACGAGGCTTTAATGCAGAGGAAGCCGTGAATCAGCTTATCATTATCACTTAGAGTATAACTCATGTGATGGCGTGATAGTATGAGACCGGGGCTGGTCGCACTCACATTCTTTACGCTAGACCACGTCCATACATCATGACCACTGGTACCTTCATATTATATTCCCTCCTCAAGAAATACCTTTAAAATACTTAATATTCACCCCATTGCAGTCCAAAACATACATGTTATTCAGAAGCGAAGAAATCGAATACAATTTTTGGCATGTTGTAAATACAAATTCTAAAATGAATTTGTTTATAATAAACTCAACTTACAATAATTATTAAAATATTTCTGAAAATGTATCAAATATCTTTTCTTAAAATAAGACAATAAAAATCATTTGACAACAATATAAGAACTACATTAAACCTTGAAATAATAATAATTAGCACCACTCCACAATACATTGCTCTGATCCCAAAGTAAGTAGCTGAAGCACTTGTGTTATGGTAATCAGAAACGAGGTTAGCACAATAAATACATTTATTAGTTTATATACAACCAAGACTCGGAAACATACATTTGTGCTCATTAAATAAATGCACCTACCGGGATTCGAACCGGAACTTTTGTTGTAGAAGGCAAGAGCACTACCAATTGTGCCAATCGATCGTATAAGTAGTTAAGATAAATCTTTATTTTCAGGTAAAGTTTAGCGCCTATATTTTGAACTATCCCGTTCATAGTCTTCTTGATTTTTTGATTATGGTGGCCATGTTTACTGCAAACAGGAGCCAAAGGAGTTCTAAGACAATTCATATTATAGTACCAATCACAGTGGTCAACTGCAATCTGGCTAAACCAATACGCAATTTGTGAGAGTCACCGTTGCATTGTTTGTCTTCATCCTTTGATGTAGGCAGTATTACGGTTCAAAAGGTACAAGCTGGTACGGTTTATAGAAGTAACGACAGATATTTGTTTTAAATATAATTTACAATTATTTAAACAGATTAAAATAAATATTGTATATTTCCATATATACCATAACATCCTTAACAATATTTTTTTCCGAGGCTAGGTTGTAAATAAGTAAAAAATAAAGATTCATTGTATGTGTGTCTATTCAGTATATGATATTTTGTGATGAAAAAATCTAGCAATCGTTAGTCATCTCAACAAAATTATCAAAATTCTTTACAAACAATTTTCTGAAGTACAATGTCATAAGCTTTACATTTTATATTTATTTTTCTATGAATTTCAGAGATGCAGTCGCTATTGGATGTAAGAATAATTAAATTATTGTGTTGCCGATCTAACCCTTTCTGTTCTTTTTTAATTTTGCAAATGGCAATCTTCAATAATCTTGTGACAGACTAGATAGTAAATGCTTATAAAGAAATAACTGTTGTTCATATTAAAGATAACATTGATTCATAAAATAGCAATAAAATCCCCATTTTGTTTACCGTTCCTTTGTGAAGTGAATCTCTAGTTGGGTGTATTTAATACTCGAAAGAAAAATAAAATAAACCAGCAATAAAGCTGTGAGGAACACGCAAATCCGCGGTCGAATCGGGAAAGTCGCTCGGATAAAATTGGTTATCTCGAGTTGAAAAGGAATATAATACAAGAGAAAGATTTGACAGATGGAAGAAAACAACAGAGAATCTTATTAAAGGCCACTTTTCCATTAAAATTTGACGGTTGACGCTTTTATTTCGTTTTATTATAATTTTATTTGTTTTCTATTACAGATTTCTTTACATAATTGATTCGTGATTTTATTGTGTATTTTTCTCTTTAGATGGTTACAAACAACAGCTTTTAATTAACTTTTTAACTTTCTTATGGACTAGTGGGGTAAGTAAGATATTTAATTTAAGATAGGATTTCCAGAAATTCTTAATGTATCGTTTTACCTAAATGCTCTTTATAAAAATAATGGGTATTTAAAGTGTAAGGACCGTAGTGCAGTTTAATAAACTTTGGTTTAAATAAGTTTATAATTACGATTAAAAAAGCCATAGCCTGAGTTACGCAAGCACAGCATAGATTGATACAATGAGTTTCGTCATAAATTATAAAACACTCTGACGTGTTCGAAAGTTTAATAGGCTTACTTCGCGTTTGGGCTTAAATTAAGATGCGCCAAAGTTAAGTGGATGAAACAAGTCTAGGAAGCAGCTTTAAGAGCACATAAAGAGAGTTTACCCGGACCGCTCTCTGCCGGGTAATTCAGGATCGTGTTCTTTTTAACGAGCCTGCAGCTCGCTATAATTTATGCAGCGAAAATAAAAACTGAGATCGTGACCTCATCCGATATTACATTGACTCGCTTTTGCTTTGATTAACTTTGATTGGATGGGTGATTTTCATTTTATTCAGTTCAAAAAACTGTTGCATTTATTAATAACTGCTGGTGGTTACGTCAGCTAATTTAAAGATACTAATGACTTGCCATAGTGGAAAGCTGAATTAACAAACTCACTTTATATTTATATATTTCAAACTAAATATTTTATATACCTTTATACAATTTTTGAAAACTTTATTAGTAACTAAGTAGGAGGGTGTACAAATACTTTACGATCCATTCTCAAATCTACCAAATATAAATAAAAAAATTACTAATAATCAGTCGAACCGTTTCCTAAAAATACGAATACAAACATCATGACACACGATTTTTATATAAATAGATAGATTAGTTGTACACTTAATACCTTTTCTAATACCACGTCTTTCTATAATTGACTTCGTCTTTTTTTATTTATTATTAAATTAAGTTTTAAAATTTAATACAGCTAAATCCAATCGATAATGTTTCCAAAGTACTGTCATATTATCAAATGGCAGCACTAAACGAACTCGGTTTGGCTTAAACCCAGCAAGACAAGGCTGAAAGGTTACCTTATGCAAATTATACTCATTGTTCTGTCCCATAATCTCTGCCATAATGCTGTTTAAATTTTATTTACAACAATAATGGTAAGACCGTGTTTAGGGTTATTGTTTAGAAGGCATTAACTGTACACAAATCATACCCTAAAAGCCTAAATAAAAAGCCTTTTTTATTATTGCGGTCCCAAGATTAACTAGTATTAAGACAAATACGCACAGTTTTTATGAATCTTAACCTAAAATCGCGTTGATATAAAAATCTAAAACGTTTTGTTTACAGAAGTTTTTAGATAGTATTTAAATACATTATATAGTTTTATAATAACGAAATCGTTGTCAAGCCAACTGTATGTAGCTTGTCGTAGAGCGCTCGTAAGTGTATCTTCATCAACGTTAACAGTAAATACTATTTCAACAAATATAAAAATTAAAGATAACTTCCGCCTAATCTTATATAGTATATAAAATTCTCGTGTCACAATGTTAGTTATCTTACTCCTCCGAAACGGCTTTACTGATTTTTACCAAATTTGATATGCATATTCAGTAGGTCTGAGAATCGGCTACTATCTATTTTTCATACTCCTAAGTGATAAGGGTAGCTCACCCCAAAAATTAATATGGCAAAACAACGTTTGCCGGGTCAGCTAGTATCATATAGATTACGGTTTTTCTAGAAATTCAAATGATTGAAGGGATCGTGATGAAACATTTGCATTCTCCTATAATATTTCTGACCGCCTACTCGATCTAGTGGTAAGCGCCTAAGCGTTACAACCGAGAGGCCCTGGGTTCGATTCCCGGTGGAGATAAAAAAAAACTCGGTCTGCAGGACATAGAAGGCTGATCACCTACTTGCCCCTAAAGAAAAATCGATCAGTGGAACAGATGTGAAATGCATCTGCCCCATACCCCATACCCCCACACGGGACTTTACTTTATAATATTTTCTAAGGAAAATATTTGACTAACATAGCCATGAATGAAACTGTAAGCATACGTACAAGAATTTTGATACTTAAATGTTATGATTACAGCATCATCCATCATTGTCAAAGTACAGTGTAATTCAATACGAAGTTCAAAAATCACGACTTAATGTGCTTATAGTGTAAAAGGGTTTGACACTCAATCTTATTGAAGCCGATCAATTTACCGCACCCTTCCGACATCTCCACACTATTCTTAGTTTAACTGGACCTGTATACTGTCATTTCAACCTCTCGTTTGCTCTTTTATAAGAAAAATAGCATAAGCATTTTAAAAACCAATCTATACCCAAATGTGGAACTTTTCAATATGACAAAAATTCTATAACTAAAAATAGTTAGATTTAAAACATCAAAATGCTTTTGAGGTATGACTGTTTTATATTTTTCTGACTCACCTTAAGAAAATAAGTTTCATAAGGGAGTTATAAATTTAAATAGGAGTGGAAATTAGAAAAAAAACGTAATGAAGCTCATAAATATTTATCAATTTGCGATTAATAATGATATTCTTGAATTCCGTATGGACTTACATAAGTCTTATTTTTACATAATGAAAATTTTCTAGTATAATACGTGTAATAGTTACATATAACAAGTATAAAGCCGAACCCTACGCTCGGCCTCAACTATCATTACCGTCCTAAAACATAAAATGCAAATGCAAAACTCGTACCCGAAAACTATTCATAAGGCTTCGCTTCATTCATATAAATTATTTGTAACGTTAAAATTTCTAGAAAAATGAAAAGCGTATACAAAGCCTTCGTAAATAAACAGAAGCGGGAAGTGTGTGTACTTCAATGCACAAACGAGCGGAGATCCGCTCCCTCTCGTGTGGCACACTCGAAACCTCCAATTGCATATAACAAAAACAAATAAGAGTGCAGAAACGAGCAGGGCCTTTGTGAGAAATCCGTCTTGGCAGGTGAAGAAAGGTAAACAATGGCCCGTGCAATCCTAACACTCCGCCTCAAGCCCCTAAACTCCACGGAGCGAGACAATGGCTGCGAATATGGACTGGGGAAACGTTCCTGTCTTGTTATTGCTGGCAATATTGTTAGTTTTATGAAGGAACGCGGAAAACCTTTGTACCAACTTTATTCTATACAAGGCCTTAAATTTTTGTTCGAGCTGACTCGGTTACTGGAAGCTAAGGACGCGTTTTATTCGAGGTAACAATAGATCTCTTGAGGTGAATTTATCATGTATGTAAATTGGCCTTTTATTTATTAAATGCTGCCACTGCCCTGATTTTTCACGAAAACAATATTATACTAATAAAAGTCATTTTAACGAAACCTTAATCAAACATATTCATGAAGCTTTTAATATTTCCACTTGTAATAAAATACAATGTTTCCATCATTTGGGTATGATAAATATATTTTATGTTTTAAAGAAATCAATTTCGTAGTAACAAATAGCGTAGCAATCATTCATACTAGTTTCATGATTGAAAGACAGTATTTGGTTGGGCTGGGCAGCAAATCCATCAGATCTTATAGTAATTCAAACCAATATTTGTTATCTCTTCGCTCAAAGCATACTTTCGTAATTAGCATCAAATTGGCAGAAACAAAAATAGGTTCAAATCATTCTCAAAATAAATATCATGCGTTTTGAAGAATCACGCAAATAATCTATTAAGATTTTATAATGGTAATAACGTCTTTTACAATTTTTCAAACCCTTCGTCCTTGCTTTGAAAATCATATTTTTGGAAAAATCCATTTTGAACATATTTAATAAAACATTAATAATTTTACATCGAGCCAGAAAACGTTTCAAAGGACTTCAGAGATGGGATCAGAAAATGCATTCCTCGGTAAAAGAAACTAGAATCTTTCACAAAGCTTCGTAGAAACTGAGCTAGAGTTAGAAGTCTAGAAAAGCTTTATCTATAACTGGTTGAGTATCTTTGGAGAGATCAATTAGCTGTCGGTGGTAATGGTAACAGTGCACATAAATACAACCTTTTAATAAAATTTTTATTACATTTAACCAAAGTTTTAATAGATTAGCTTAAAACAGTGTTAGTACTTTATTTTATTCTAGAAACACGAATATACACGTTTTCAGATACAATTACTATTTAAACAATACAGAATCAAATTAAACTCGAAACGTGGAATCAACCACTTTTAAAAGCGTCAAACAATGTACATTGCACATGTCTGATTGATCATGGATAAATTAAAACTTTATATTTTCACAGAACTCCAACGTTTATTTAATATATCTCTACGTAATTGAATTATATGCGAATAAACTCGCAACAAAAGTAGTGATCAATATCACAGTAAAACTTTATCAATACCTTAAGAAAGAAGGCATTTTATGAAAAATAATGATAGCTATTGCTGATATGCTTCCGATTTTACACTTTTTTCCCCTTTATTATTGTTTTTTAACGAATGAACCTTAGAACAAATTTTAATCAACTAAATCATATTTAAACTTAAAATTCAAAATCTTCAATCATAAGCAATATAAAAGTCTACGTGTACACGCTAAGAAGAATAAATTCAGTCAATTGAAATTTTTTGATTATGATTGCAATAAAATATACCTATTTTATGGTATCAAAAAATAGTAGTACTTAGTATTAAAAGATCTTTATTATCTCCACCATCATGCTTCGGTAGGAATTTCGTGTATATGTTTGATTCAATACAACTTTGGGCGCCGAAACCGTTGCATGTTCCAGATAGGAATCAAAACTATAACCAAGTCAGTATTTTATACGATACATTACATGGCTTAATAACATAAACCAAAAGCTAGTCTTGACCTTACCTAATCGAAGTTCACGTGTATGATAGCACGAGGCGACGTTAAACTTAGTGCGGCAAAACGCCATAGCACGCGATCACTTGCCTTATATTCCCAGCTTTTAGCTAATTACCTACTCAAATATATAGTTAATTCTCTGGTGGGAACGGAGAGACATATTACTAGGTCTGCTACATATTTTTAATAACTTTCTACTTTTCTAGTGAAGCATTAATTATAGTTTGTGTTGCGTTAAATAATATTTTGAAAACAGGATTATTTAAGCTAGATTACATTGTATTTTTAAAATGAGTTAAGGTCATACTTGCAACTTCCTCCGAGTGATCATACAGACTATAGAATCGGAAGAAGTCTACCTTCTTATCAGTAAGCAAAGTATTCCTAAACGAAAAAGCGACAGTCAATCTCTATATTGATATGTAAAATGCTGTTATTTTGATACTAAAAAACTATTTATTAAATTAATCTCGTCTTCCGAGTTTTTTCGACGCAATACAAACTTAACAAGGCATTGTCATGTTTCGTTCTTTCATAGATCCCGAAATGTGTACATACTAAAAATATAGAGATTATAATATTACAATATAACTAAAGTTAAGTCTTAAAGATAAAAATCAAGGAGTGTATGTAAATGTTTTCTATATTTTTTATTTTCTATGGACTGAACAAGAACTACAGTGATTTCAATTACATTTTTAGAAAAAAAATCGAGCCCAGCGGATGAGTCTTTCAAGAAGACAATAATTTTTGTTTTGTTTTTGTTATTCTTAATTAATAAGATGCAATGCAACAATAAACGTTTACCTATATGCATAATTCACACAATCACAAACAGGTTCGCTGTTGGGCTCTCGAGGGTAGGGATTTTAATGATGTTAGTGGAAAAATTCTGAATGAATTTTGATTACCATATTTAGCGTTCAGAGACGATGTAAACTATTTTAAAATATAATAATGCGAATAAAATAAATTATAGTAATTCATTAATAATTTAAGGTATTCGTTTTGTTTTAAAATTATAATTATCTCAGATAATATGAGTTACTACAGATTACATCAGTTTAAACTGAAAACATAAGAATCGGCACAAATTGGCAGACTCTTCATTGACTCTGCAGAAATAGATTTCCTCCTCAATGAGTTTATTGCGCGGTTTTCCTTCTAGTTTCTCTAACTATAAATTGAGGTATTTTCTAGGATAGGTAATTAAGAAAGGTTAGTCTTCAATTTATCTTGCTGATATTAAAGCACTAGAATCTTGCGGCGGCTTCGATTATATATCAGTTATCTTTTGTTCTTCGAGTTTTTTTTAATATTGCTTTAAAAGGGACGTAAGACTTCAAGTTGAATCTCGTAACCACGGAGTTAGTACGTAAGACTTAAATATAAAACTAAAATAAATAATGATCCATATTTTCGCTGATCTAGAAATCGCTGAAATTTTCGGGAACGCATGTAGTTATATACTTATAACTCTATGAAATATGAATCCTTATCGATAAATTAAATTTGCAACAATATTTTTATAAACAATTCTTTTTTCAATTCATGTAACATTGTTGAATGTTACATGGATTTTATTTATCAAAACTATTTATGTCTTTTTATTTATAGTAGGTTCATTTATAATACACAATTTATTTTTCACTTTTTAGCGCGTTTTGAGGTCGGTTTTATTTCTTTATTTAAATTAGAAAAATAGAATTATACAACTTATTACGCTTGAACGTCACGCTAAGTGGAGACGTCATGTTATTACTCTTCCTATATGTCGTGCTTCGATAATGTGAGGGAATATATATAAGGTTTGACTTATTATAATAAATTCAGTATTGTATCATCACTCGGTGTATCAATTACTCTCCATACCTTACATGGCGATCCTGCCAGGATTCGAACCTGGAATCTTCTGATACAATTACAATTGATTACAATAGCGTCTGCGTAAAATATTTTGTAAAACAAGTCACAGCGACTCTACACCAAAACTGTCATTTAGGGAACAATCCCAGTTTTTAAATAAGTAAAATCTATTGATAAGAAGCCATTTATAATCTATAAATCTATCTATTATATCCTATATAATCTACATAACAAGGTAACAACGCATAACACAGACGCAGAAAATGAGTCTGCCCCATGTCCTATAATGCATGAAGCTATAAAATAAATTCATTACAAACACATTGTAATTTATTTATTATACTATTATATTTACAATAAAATAATCGAATCCTCATTCGATTGATCGAATCTTAAATCAAGCCTGATCCTTGGGGGTTGCTCGGCAGTTTATCGTATGGGATTGCAATACCCTCGCTATGATTGATAGACGACCGCGTATTTCTTACTCACCATGACTTGTACTTAATGGTTATTTTTCTACTTAAGCGCACTGGTAGGTATATCATACTTACACAAATGAAGAGGCCTTAACTTTTTAACTACAGGACAGATTTTAAACAACCTTTCACGATGGGAAACTAGATTATTTTTCAATGTCTTGTCTTTATTGTACAGGTTTTAATTTTATTGTACGACTTTACTGTCGAAAAAGCCAACAGTAATATTACGTTAATAATATAATAATAGATATTCTACGACTAAGTGAGCCCCGCGGTTTCAACCGCGTTAATTTCGTCCTAAAGTCGTGTCGTTAACTACAGATTTCACCGAGACCTCCTAATTGGTATGCTAGTTCAAAACACAAACGCACTTTTTTATTATGTATTGAAGTTTTTGGTTCGAAAAATGTCTTTGCCAAGCATATATGCTAGACCGGTTCATTTGTATATCTGTAATTAATAAATTTTACAAAATGCTCACTGTTCACCTTTACTTTTGATCATGTATCGAAGTATGAGTGAGTCCATACTCATGTCCCTATTATTTGCATACCGTTGTTGTAAGTTAGGTAAGTACATAATTTTATATAAATATTCTGTACATTCTTTGGCTTTAAAAGTATATGAAATACTAATTAAATATATATACTCTGAATCATAATGAAAAAAGGTATGTTTATTAATTCAGTATAATAACATTCTTTGTCGGCTTGTTATCCAGGCCATAATTTTCACTAACAAGCCGAGTTAACTGAAGCTTACTACATTAAGAATTTACAGCTTTTTAAACATAATTCCTTAATGGATATGAGAAATCTTAATCCTGCTTTCAAAATTTTCTATTTAATAAAAATTAAATGTTAGCTTCAAACTGAGTATATTCATAGTAAGAAGATACTTAACTTATTTTTATGCGAAAGTAGTTTGCAAGAAGAGAAAATTTTAAATTAAATTCTTCAAAAGACTGGGTCAAAGATATTTTTATTTATTTTACAAGTAACATTGCTTGCTTCAAAAAAATACCTAAATGTATTTATTTCATCGGTCATCTTATAGCAGTAGAGGAACAAAGTAAGATATTTTACCATTGAAATCGAACTCAAGATCTCCAAAATATAGGGTTTTAATATCCGATGCGAGATGATTTATCACAAATAAATTCGCAATTCGATGTGTTAGAAATAAAATGTAAAACATTAAATTTCATATTAGTATTACCGATTTTCAGTTATTTCAGTTATAGACTGAACAAATTAAGTCTGTCGGAAATTAATGTATTTTATTTATTAACAGCTCTTTTGTAACTTCATCTGCGTGGACATATAAACTATATCACACAAAAAAAAATTGTCGTATAATATTAGCATCTTGGAAAAAACTACAGCTCCTTAAAAATCTATAAAATTTTGACTCGAATTGATGATATTTGAGCAAATAATATATTTGAAAATTGCAAACGGGAGCCTCCAGGATTACGAAATCCACAAATGTGCCTAATAAATTCTGAATTCTTTGAAATAATATCTCGAAAGGCAATAAAGCAGTACGTTAAAACATGGTTCCGAGGAATAACGGTATAGAAAAGTTTTCAGCTGCTATCATAAACCCAGGAAAGGTTGGGCGTATATCTGGACCACACCAATAACAATTTCCATATCGTAAATATCAAACAAGGGTAATATTTATAATATTTACTCCGAGTTATTTTTACGTTAAACTCGTATGCAATTATTTCAAGGTTTTTCGGACATTTTTATTCAAATCGAATACTGATGAAATTTTATTATCCGAATCATCCCAATAGATCCCAGGTGAAATGTTACTTTCAAATTAACTGGATTTGTAGACAAGGAAACTGCCGTACCTGAGTTGACAAATTACAAGCGGTCCAACTGATATTTGAGTCTACGGTAGATTGGTGATAAGCGACCAATTTGAGGAGGCGCCACGACGGGGTACGGAAGTCGTTATTACAGTAGGCGGTGCGACTGAGCAAATTGCTCCCGACACGCCATCTGAACGTGACAGCGCTGTCGAACACATTCCTTATTTGAAACGTCTCAGTTTGACATTTGAACTGTATTCGAATTATGAATATGCACTGTGCGCTTGGAACAGCTGTTGTTGATAAATATACAACTTGCAAGTTTGCGAGTGAATATAAAACTATCCTAGTTCTCATAGTTTGTATCCTTATACTTTGAATAATATTTTTAATATCTTCGCAGGTAATGGTTTTAGAATGTGAAATTTATTCCAATTATAGTAAATACTATATACTTCTATATATTGTCTGTCAACGCTGAAGACACTTAAATCGAAAATAATCCTACAAAAATTGCAACACATGAATCGCTTTCTTTAAATCTACATAAAATGAAGCGATTTTTGTTTATTATTTGTTTGTTACACGAGTACTAGCATAACCAGCTCCGTTTCAATACAAAGGCTAGATAACGAATTCAAGCTGCATAACAAGTTTTAAATCGGCTTTCCTAAAGTAAGCTTTAAACTCTTCTCATACCTTTTATGGGAGAGGAGATTTTCAGATATGGATTTTATTAATAACAATCATTTTATATTTTAGTGCTTACAGAAAATTAATGATAAAAGTTTGATAAAATTTTATTCTTTAAAATTTTAATTCAAATACTTATGTTTTCACATAGAGATAAACAGTTTGATTAATAATATTGATTTGATATGAATTTCTAAAAAAATAAACAGAAAGACTATAATTAAACATCCTATTTCTTTTCTTTTAATAAGTAATAGGTTTATTTCTTTCAGAACATTTTTAACATTAAATTTTTCGAGATACTTCTAAATATCTATTACTATAAATGTCGAGTATATAAACTCGTTCCTATTTCTCCTTAGCAAACGAAGTGAGTAAAAAGTATAAAGCAAGCACACAGCCTTTGATGCCACAGAAGTACCTTTATATTTATGAAAACGCGAGTATCTTTAAAACCTGTAGCCAAAGGCATTACCAAACCACTTTTATTGCAAAATTCATCTAAGCAAACTGCATCTATGATTACTAAAATAATAAAACTTTGGCTGGCTATAACCCACAGTCATCAAAACGATAAATAACATAAAGCTATTACGACCGTAATGGGCTATAAAGAGTAAGAATGTTTTAAGTAGCATTCATATATTTTAATTAAGGCAACGTGCTCAAATCGACATTGATAAGGTAATATGCGGTCCGGCACTGCGGTCCGTTTTATTTCACATAATAACATATTAGGAAAAGCCCTGAGGCACGCGGTCTGAACGTCGCATATTTTCGTTCCCCGTGTAAATAAAACTCTGCAAAATGACGGCACGAAACTACCG
This sequence comes from Aporia crataegi, assembly GCA_912999735.1. Lineage (NCBI taxonomy): Eukaryota > Metazoa > Arthropoda > Insecta > Lepidoptera > Pieridae > Aporia > Aporia crataegi. Next base: position 5,809,233 of record OU538742.1, read on the forward strand.
CAACTTTTTACATTTAAATTATTTTATAACCACATTTCTACATTGTAATATTGTTCTGTTTAATCGCTTATGGTTAGTGAAACAGTTTACATTATTTAAAGTTTATATAAGTATTATACATCTAGATAGATGTAAACGAATTATAATTACAACATATTCAATATTAAAAAAATAACTCTATTTAATAACTTTGTATTTTCAATTTTAATACATTTGATATATTTTCTGAGGTTGGCTAGACTAATGAAAATAATATGCTAATAAGGAATAATATTTTGGCGAAATATTAGATTTTCTGTTGACTAGAATCCGTTAAATTCATTCGTGGAAGGTTTTTTTATAGCACCTCCGCAAAAAGTACTAATTAAGAAGTCTAGTTTCTTTGTTTGTAAAATTAATTATTGGTTAAGTGCTGAACAATACATAAATGTCAGTATCAATGATTAGAAGCATGCATTATAGTGCAATAAAGGGAACGAAAGGGGAGCAATGCGACGCGAGCTTTGCAACCGTGCGGTATAACTATTTATTGTTGGTTGCGGCCAGTTATACAGGGTCTGAATGGTTATTAGATGAACAAAATTACGTTAAATATATTTAAAAAATAGACTTTTGATTAATATCAGCTAATAGTTAAACCTATTTACGACGTATTTTTCTTAATAGACGCGAAAAACTCTTAGCATCACTAGGGTTGCGAAATTTCACTTTTATTTAATTTTTGTTTATTTTTTCGTTTTCCCTCTTTGGATACTTCATAAAATTATAGGTGAGTATATACTCGTATAATGAAATAAAGATGGATACAACTATAATTACAAGCTGAATTTATGTTTGAAATGATGTACATTTTACATCTTTGAGTAATGTCATGATTTTTTTGAATTCTGCGTTTTTAGAATGCAGTGTTGAAAATGGAAACAAAAATTTATTTATTTGACAAGTGCTCCGTATTTCAAGTGGCCCTGTATAACGTCATCGGACGGCAGACAGACAGTTACGGTTTAGAGGCCCTTCAGCAAGTTACCCCCATATCATCTACGGATGGGTGGCGGCGGTAATGAGGGCGAGTTGTGTAAATTACGACTAGCCCCTAACCCCGAGGGATTAAAAACTCCCTGTGTTTGAAGTTTTTCCGCATGCTTAGGCTGCTCCTGAATCACCTAGAATTCATACCCTTCGATTTTCAAAGAGGTAAGCGCTACACTGGAAACTCATTACATTTCCTGACAAATGATTTTCACACCCTTTTCTTTAGTTTTGCATGTTTACAATAACAAAAGAAGGTTGTTGCTTAAATAAAAGAGTTAAACTATATTTCAAAAGGGTTCCTAATTGCGGCAAATAAAAAGTAATAGGTATGAATTTTTAAATATCATTTCTACAACACATATAAACTGACTCAATAATCAAATAAATACTTTTATTAAAGTTACAATTATTTTAATCTTGAAGTACATTAAAGTAGTAAAATTATTTGCTAAACTTAGGCTAATAATATATTTATTGCAAAATATTGTAGAGCTTCTGTGTCGCTACGAAATGTCTACGAAACTACTACGAAATGTGTTCATAACATAATGTCATGCGCATTCTTATACATGATAATTACCGTAGATAATGTTCTAGCGATTGTCTTAAACTTTTTTTATATATCATCAACTTATTTTTATTTTTTCTTTATATTTCCTTATATTTTACAAAGTCTTTTTAAAAGTGTGTCAATATTATAGCAGAATAAATTTAAAACAATTTGAAAGTTTATTCTAATAATTTATTAATATTCAAGAATAATCTATGCCCGATAAAAAAAACGACGGGTTGCACTCCGGGAGTGCCGGCAGAAGTGAAAACTTAAGTATTAACGTTGTGCGTTTTGGATATCGAGCCATCAGCTGTCACCATCCATGGATGCGCGTGGCACGCTGTAACATAAACACACACGAACATTCGCGCAAGCGCCCTGCGCCGCCTAAACGAAACAGCCGGCGCAGGCATACATTTTCGCCGCGCCGTGGAAAGAGAGGGGGATACTCCCTCTCCTACGTTACGCTAGCTGTCTAATCTCCATCCGTCTTACGAATTTTCGATCAGGTCCTGACGCGAGTTTAACATTTTTTACCCATTACAAAAAGTGTACAACGCCGCTAAAGAAGTTTTCACTTCAATAAATTACTATACTCGTATTAAATATTCATATCGCATATTTAGTATGCGTTAATATAGTAATTACTAGAGTTCAACACTCTTCAACGCTAATAGAGTGCCGTTAAAACTGATGAGAAAAAATCGACTCTCATAATATTAAATGATGACTTCCGGTGTGCCACCCCGCTGTGGGGCATAGCACTGATCTTATCGGTATGAGTTATACTTGGCCGACGCGTTAGCATATCATTTCTAAGCTTTGTAACCTATTTCACCCTATTTTAATAGTGACCGTGACTACACTTGTTTAATATATCAAATGTTTTAGGCAACGAATACCAATGCATTTAATTTTGCAATTTTATGTTTACATTTTTATTATAAAATTACACTTCTCGTTAATAATTTCCAGTTAACCTTTAAATTTGGACGTTACTCGTTAGAGGCGTTTCTTAGTCCAGTTGTCTTTGTATTTGTCTATGACAGATTTTGACTTTTTTAATTTCAGTATTGTACTTCTTCTTTATGAACGATGTAAACTTAAGTTAACATTAGTGACTATTGTTTTCTATTTAAACATAAATTTGTAGATAACAATCGGTATTAGTAAAGACATAGAAAAAGAGATGCTGTTTTTTTCCAAAACCGTTGATAAAATACTAAGAAACCATTGTAAAGAAAACTGAGTATTGAAATGACACTAGTGTTCGCAAATCCAACGTCTTCATCGTATTATTCTAGTTTGCGCCCACATAGAGCGTTACCCTCGTCAGGTTATTCTGAAATGTAAGTAATTCAATCTAGGCCGCCCCATCAATCTGTGAATTCCCACGCATATATTTCTGGTGATTTGACAAATGATTAGGGTTTCTTTGCAAAAAGAATGAATAGTTTTTACGAGTCATTTCACAATATAACGTTATGCCCTGCTTGAAAGTCACAATATGTAAAATAAATTTTGAATAATAAATGTTATAATAAATGTTGATTCTATAGTGTATAGTGTGTTCTCTAAATTTCATAATGTTCATATCAAAGTAATGCTGGTATTGATTTTACTAACAGATGTTTTTTTATCAGAGAAAAAGATTTATTGAAGTAATTTTTATTTTAATGAATATCATCATTTAACTGTAAATACTTATTTATATATTCATAATTATTTCATTCCTAAGCTATTTTATAGGAAGTAAATGAAATTAGAATATCTTGTTTTAGTTATTCATATCATTTTCTTATATAATCAATTGATTTAAAACTTGCTTGAATTTTAAACTAAATAATATACAACTTTTATTCGATTCGTGTTTTGTACTTGACAAGCTGAAAAGAAACCAAACAGTGTCCAATGCAATTTGTCGTACAATTTTTTAACTTTTCTGAAATTGTATTATTTTCTAGAAGTTACTTTAGATAATTATTATTTTGATAGCAAATTGTACTTTCGTAATGTATAGAATTAAAGTTAAAAATTTGGCTTTCCGAAATCCTATCTATCTGTCCAAAACTATTTACTATTAATTTAGATATATAAACATGAATGCGTGTATACAAAACTAGGATTAGTTGTGGATAAAAAGTACTCACACAGATTGTAATCAAAACGCATGCCTTCAAGCAACTTTCATACTACATATGAATCTGAAACATTTGGAAATTCGAACACATTAAACCACTTAATCTAAGTAACCAAGTAAACTTTGCTTGTGGTTAAATATATTATTGTAATCTTTTTTAAACACTTAATAAAATGCAAAGTTGTAATAGTTTTTGATTTTTATAAAACATTTAAACTCATTAATTATTTAATTCTAAGCTAGTTTAATCATACAGATCAAATTGAATTTTCCACTTGAAGCCCTTCTGGTCTTCAAGTGCGCTCTTTGAAACTGCAACCAACTAATATCTACATGTACTTTACATAACTAACATGTTCTGAATTGCGCAGTAACTTTCTCTGTAATATTAATATTACTTTTCAACTAAATACAGCTGTTGAAATAAGTTCAGAGGTTTGTATAATGCGTTTTCCTTAGGTTACATTGTCCAAGTCTTGTGAAAAACAATTGAAAAAAGTGCCATTTGGTAGACACGAGATTCAATCACTGATTGTTTATCACCATTTCTATTAGATAGTTGTATGACAAACTACGTTGTTAAAATCACATTATTTTTACAAAATCTAAGTAAAATAAATGCAACTGCATTATACGTATTTCTGGAACCACCTTTACAATTTATAAGATAATATTAAATTGTCCAAGCTGATTTTTTAAACATAGCATGAAAACAATCGATAACAACAGAATTTAAACAGAATAATCTTTTAAAACCACTTCTTTGATTTGGGAATTACTATTTATTAATGTATGACAGTAAATGCTTTACTTAAAACACCCCTTTATTTTCATAGAATCCATATGTTTTATTTTTGTCTCACAAAATTTTTGTTACTTAGTGTATTACCATCTCAATATAATAATAGTGACTGTCCATCATGTACTAAACCAACTAAGCATGAGTCAGAAATCGAATCATTTAGCACTGCCAAGGCGGTCTCAAATCATTTAAGCGACGATTAATACATCTAATGTTCGTACACACTGTAACACATTACTGTAACACTCTCAATTAATATGTTAAATTTTCGACGGATTATACTGTATTTGTTTAAATCGATAAGCGAAATTAATAGTCTAAGCACATGCTTACTGAGCTCCTAAACTAGATGTTGCATATTCAATGAGTGATTTGCGTAGGTAAGCAATCGCTTATACATAACACAATTTATATACCACCGCCTCCGTAGCAATAGCTAAATGAAATAAGATATTTGTCATAAGAATCTAGTTCTGTACGGATATTTTACTTAGAATTCTTAGAAATCTGATGAGTCTACAAGTTATATATGATACAAATATCTTTTGTTGCTATAATAATTACAGGTTCAATCTACAGGAAAACAAAAACGTTTCTATTTGGAAGTACAAAAGGCCGATTATAAACATATCTAATTAAAAAGATAAAAGATCTCGCTTACCAATTCTACACAATGATTTTAACTATACATATTTTACACAAATACGAACGTTGAATCTTCATAAATAAAAAGATAACTCAATCACAAGCAGTTTTAAAAGTCTAATATCTTAATTATTTTTAGCAGTTTAGTGACACGGAACACAAAATAGAATTTCTTAATACTCTTTGTACTATTGAAATAGCATTAAAAAATCAGACCTACCCCAGACTTTTTAATATTAAATTAAACGCGTACATATAACATACAAAGACTTTTATCAAATAGTTCCAAAATTCTTGTTGATAAATAATATAAAATGTAGGTTCAAATTGAAATGGACGTGACTAAGTTATTGGTTGATTCAATAAAGTATGCTTCTTATAAAAAGGTTTTGGATTTTTTAAAGTTCCAATAGCTCATTATAAGTTAAGACAAATTATATATTCTGCTAAAGATAAATTAACATCCATTTAAATTTTTTAAATTAAAGAGTACTAGAAATTAGAGGGAATTGAATTCTTTGTAATACCAATATTACCTATAAATTGATTACAATATTAACTAAAATTTATTCAATAGTAAATTACTTTCCTAATATTTAAGAACTGGCAACATTTACAGATTTCTGGCTGGAATACAGGAATGGGCTTCGCAACGAAAGAGTAATAGAAAGGAAACTTTTTTTCTTATTTACAAAATGTTGATTCTCCACAACGAGAAAGACAATTTTGCAGTCTTCGACAATAGCTAATGAAACTTTACAAGTACTTAAGTGCTAGAAGGGGACTGTTTACTGCCTCATTGGTGTTTCTCTTGACGTGTGATCGTAAATTTTTTACGTCACGATTGAATGGTCCGCCCTCAGCTAAAGCAGGGCATAAACTTTCATGATTCCACTTTATGGTACCTATTCGTGTTCATTTTATAAATGATGCGCCTTTACACTGTTTTATTGTATTCTATTGTTTGTGATCGAATTCAGGATCAATTATAATTTTATCAGACCATATATTTTTCCTTTAACATGAATTTGTACTTTAAGTATAGTTCGATAGCGGCTGCTAGCATAAAAGCATAATAAATACATTAAACTAATTAAAATAAACACTACGCACACTACTGCTTGGATGACACACACCATACACACACATACATATCTGACTTACTCTTGAATTTCGACCAATAGGCGACCACAAGTAGAAGGAATTCTTCCGAGGTATTACAAAAACAATCAATTAGCCTCACCTTTTTACTGAAGGGACAAAATAAGACAGAGCAAATATCACGTCTTCAGTTTATGGTGCTTTCGTTTCGTTCTCTCCGTGACTTGATGTTCGGGGACGTGTTCGATTGACCACCTCTAACGATCTTATAGCCTGTCGCATTCTATGTATCTTTTGTAATTTAAATACTTACATACTGTGAAAAAGCTACCAAAGGTTTAAAAAAAAATATTTTTTAATGTTTGACACCTAAATTTTCTAACCTAAACAACCTAAACAAGTGTTGCCAGATTTTATTGGAAATTTTTGTTTCTTCTACAATTTTTACATTTAATACTTATTTTGATCCGTTTAATAGAATCATTGTAGATATGGTTTTTTGGCAACTTTAAAATATAATTTATGTCTAGGGAATATACTACACTTTAAAAATAGAAGCAGGCATGAAACATTAATGTGTAAAATAAATATATAACGAACTCTTATGTTTTTATATAAAAAAGTTTGTTGTATAAGTTTGTAAAGCAGATTATATTGCTACAGTTGTAGTCGAAAACCGTACTCTTTAAATATATTTTAAAGCTATCTAAGATCTATTGTTACAAATCACAAATACCCAACTAAATAAAATTGTTCTCTATTACTTTATTGAAATTCAGTACGAGGAACTACTCTAGCACGAAATCTATTTTCAATATTGCACTAGAGTTTACTTTAGAAAAGCCGTCTTATGTAAACATTAGAGAAACATTCAAAATAGATTCCAGGTGATTTTTATAGAAATGTACTATTTATATACAAAAACATAATATGAAGCTCAATACTGCGTAATGTTTATTATACAAAAATATTATATTACGCGCAGATTTATTGATTATATAATAAACATTTTTTTAAATTTCTGAAAATGCGATATGCCTTGCTTTCAGTTAAAGTTAATGCGAAGACGCCACCAGTGCTCTCAAAATAAAGCTCTATAATATAATTAAATATCAATCTAGAATATATCCCTCTCACCCCTAACTCTTGATTTTGCAACCGACCGTTATTAAATTGGAATTCTGCAACATTTCCGAGGAAATTGTAAGAGCCAAGCTTCGATGTTTGTGAAAGTTTACAAATGTAAAATTCATTACAACAGCAATATGAAAGGCGTCGGGATTGACGGTTATACAGGGTGGGTTCGGAGGACTGTTCGCTGAGGCGAAAACAAATTAATTGCTATCGGTTACGTTCCAGTGTTGTAATTGCTTTGTTCTGGCGTCGCGCGATCGATCAAGTGGGAAAAATTAATTGAAATCGCTGATCAACTCAATAGTGTGTCGAAATTCATTTCTTTGTTTTAATGTTGTTGCGCCAATTTTCATAATTTGAACCGTTTTAATTGCCTATTACAAAGTAGAACAAACGAACAATAACGTTTGATTTTCAAATATTTTCAGGCATATCTGAATTGATTTGACAAAACCACTTCATTAATTAGTCCTGGCAGAAAGTGAAGTGGATGTAAGGTGATCGGATAGAGTTAGAATAAAAAGGGGGCAGTCTGTATGTTTAGTGCCATTAGCTGTCAAACAGCACTTCAGATGTCATACATGTTCAGGCTTTTTAGTTTTATTTCATAGGTGATCAACAACCTAACAGTATAACCAATATTAGGTACATTATCCTAATATTTGTATGATCATCACATGAACAAGAAACAAGAAATCAGTGTCCAATGGCAGCTGTTATTGGAGATTCCCAATATTTATTTTCAAACAAAATCCTCAAAACGTATGATTGTGAATGTTTATTCCGATAAAACGCCAATTATAGCGAACTTGCATACGAATAGTAAGCGGACCGAAATAGTTTTTTGGACTGAAAAACTCGTTTGTAAGCGGATATTGCATTCGAAAGCGTCACAGTTAGTACGATACACTGTAAACTATATATTGACATAACTGACATCCAATGAAAAAGGTATCTATATTTGTTTAACAATAAGGTTTATCACACTACTATATTAATCCCTAAGTATTAGTGATCTCCTAAGCTTTGCGATACCTTAATACGATCTGAGACCGATGATCACAAATTATGTATATTAAAACTTCAATTATTTTAATAACAAAACAAAATAAAGTTCATATATTTTATATTATATCCAAATTAATAGTAGTTAGATGGACTTAAATCACCTCTTTAGCAAAAGAGCTTAGTCGCATCTGTCAGCATAATCCACGCTTAGACACAGAATTCATTAGTTCTGAAAATCCTTCAAGAGTCGTTAATTATTATGAAATTAATTTTAATACGTGATAACATTGGATCTGAGTAAAGTATGAGGAATTAAGTGAAGGATTAAGGTCGGAGCGGCTGGACGATCCAGCAGTCAGGTGAAATATTAAATGCTGGGGCAGACGCTAATTAATAATTCGCTAACATGTCCGTGATGGTCGTCTACTCACCGGATATAACGGAAAAATTGCTGGATCAAACACGGATCACAGCTCGCTTAAAATTCTATAAGCAGTTTTAAAGTGTAAACACTCAAGTTTAGAGGTTTTAAGAGGATCACGATCGAACGATGCATAATTAATTTCTGTATCGGATGTAAGGTGCCTTTATCCTAATTAATATCATTTTAGTTGCATCCTGTACATCTTGCTGCAGTAAAAAGGCTTGGGGCAAAATGTACCTTATAATATATAAATATTGTGGTATATAATAGGTGTGATTTTTTAGTGTAAATGAATGTTTTCTTTGATTCTTTGGTACATTATGGTATATTATTTTTATAATTTCAGATTGCTTAAACCGGCAATATCCAATTTCATATTTCTGCAAATAAAATCAATAATTTATGATCACATTTAACTTTGTTTAAAATTTAAATAGAATAGCTAAAGCAGTCTGTAAATAATTTAGTTTTTGATTTGAATATAAATGCAATCTTCTTTTATGGAAATCTTGAATGCTTGATCAGAGAATAAGAACGTTGTCTGTTCATTGCTATTTATTTAATATATTCTTTATACAAAGTTTAAGACGCCATCTATTTACTATTTTTTTATATATAAATAAAAATTATATTTGACAAAAAACATAATTTAAATAAGGCTTTATAAATATAAATATTTTAATTATTTACACACAGGCAAGTCTCGTTCTATTATATATATTCTATAGACAATGATGTTTCGCATCTGAAAATCTACTTTTCAGGTTAAGGCTGAATAGAAAGACGAAATAAAACTACCTAAAAAAGAGCATAAATTAATGTCATAAAGGTATTTGTACCTTTGGCAAGTAAAAGAGTTGCCCATCTTAATCGAACTTTTAAAAAAGTCAAAGCTGAGTGCTCTTCGGTTAAGAACTCTCGTGTGACGACATTCCTTGAATGCCCCTTTGATCTACCATCAGGCGAATTGTCGTCGAATGATTCCCCGACATCTTAGAAGTCAACAATATCTAAATGTTCTTTATCATTTGTTTTACAATATTATATATTATTATATTAAACTTTTTTGACCCCTGAACACAAGCCGAATCCATTTTTTTATGAAAAGCTATTTTTAAAGAAAAACAAATTATTTTATACTATTTATAGAAATAGAATAGATATATAGACAAAGTTCTCTATGAACACATAAAAATATTCCTATATTTTAAATGTATTTGTGAGAGCAAGAGTTATTTTGGTATTGTTAGGAAATAACAAGCTCACCTTGGAATTAAATTGCTATAAATTTTTTGTAGGTGTTTCATCCTCAACGCTGATAATTTCCATTGTCCTATCTCTAAAATAAATTAAAACTCATCAAAATAAATAGCAGTAAAAAAAGTTTGCATTAATTCAACAGCATCTGTCTAAAATAGGTATCTGTACCCACGTACTAAAGCCAAATCGACCCAGCCGTTCTCGAGTTGTAGCGAGACAAACGAACAGCAATTTATTTTTATATAGATTATGAAATATTATATAAGTAAAGGCAAATAGTTAAGCCTTTATTTTTTGATTAAAAGTTATCCAATATGCTAATTTATCAGTTTTTTAATTGATATTCTATCATATAAAATCGATTTGACATAGTGTTCTTTAATAATGTTAAGTTAAAAATATAAAAAGAATATTACACAAAAAGTTTATAAGTTTGACTAATAAACGTTGCCTTTTAACTGCCAATAGTAGAATTTTCCAAGAAATAACAAGCATGACATTAGGGCACCCATTTGGGTTTTCTATTTCGCGTAATAATATTATAACAGCCGTAGTATTTTCTGTCACGCCATGTTGCCTTTCCACGTTACGAATATTAGCTACGTTACTTATAAAGTTCTGTAGTAAAGTTAGAAATAGATATGTAATATATGACATTATAACAGGTATCGTTATTTTGATGTTTTTATTAGGTTAAAATTCTTGTATATTATATTATATTATTATTTTTATATTATTATATTATTTTTTATTGTATATTATATTATATTATTGTATATTATATTATATTTGCGTAGGATAACAAATATATTCATACCACATCACAAGAAAATTATATCATTCAAATAGAGATACACATAGAAAGTTATTTTTAAATATTAAGATACAATCTGTCTGAACGAATAAATCACGAAATAAACTTTAAGGAGATATAATTATCGCCAGATGGCGTACTAAAGTTAGTGGCGATAGTGTTTCTAGAAATATCTTACTTGTAGTTGATATACAACTAAAATACTTACAACCTGTTCCTTTGCTAAAGAAGTTTATTTTTATAATATAAATAAATGAATGTTTACCTGAAATTCTTGGTGATAATTTATTAATTTATTTAACAAAAACAAAACAGAAACATCATAAGTAGAACATAATTATATACGACGAAATACGAGATATAAGAATATATGAATCCTCAAAATTTTTAACTGGAGGATTAGCTGGAGTAGAAGTTAAATAAAAGTAGTACGCAAGATACAAAAGAATAATATAAAGCAAGGGGAAATGCAAGAGTTAAACTTGTGTCCTAACTCTGAACGCAACAGGGGAGCGAGAATTAGTCAACATTATTGAAATTTTTGTTATATATCTTACATATACATTTATTGTGTTTTATAAAACTCTAACTTCTATCTTTTCATATATCTTTCATGCAAACCAGTGTTCAAACTATACCTATAATATGTACTTTACTCGTAGCGCTACGAAGGACTACGCCGTAGAACAGTTTCTCTTACAAAATTTTATTAGTTCACAACCGCGACTGCGTCCATATATATTTAGGATAAGTAGTCAATACCTATATACCTACCTATATATCGATATACCTAATAATCTATACTCTTTTAAGATAATATCTGGCTGATTGGATTTGACAAACTAGTAAATTATACATCATGATCAAATTATCATGACCAAGCGTCGGCCATAAATATTTTCATCCGAACATTGACAGGCGTCATTATTTCTACAAATAATGTGCTTGCAATGGGCGTTAAAAAATCCGGAGACTCAACGATGACGATTGATATGACGCGAAATATCGCTTCAACTGCGCCGCTTCAAAAGTAATTAAATTGATTTGTTTATAAAGTATCAAGACTCACGTTTTCTAAGTATAAGTTTAAACTACGAGTACTTTAGCTGTATATTGTAAACAGCTAGGTAAGTTACACTGTGCTGACGTTTAGACAATATTGTTAATTATCTCGTCGCCTGCTCTTTAGAATAGGAATGTTGCACTCCAGTCTTCATATCTATGGTATTAAAATACAAGAAACTATTTTTCAATTTTATTCAGTGGCAATAATCTTACATATGTATATAAAATATAAAGCCACCACAAGTTGAGATTATATCCATCCAATAATGTTTCCATTTGGATTTCTCTCAAAATATGATATCAAACCCCGAATACTCTTCTACTAACAATCCTTCAGGAGAAATTAAAAAAAGACTACCCTCCACATGGAGAAAGCTGTCATGGACACTTTCATCTTGCCAAATCTATTCTACGGAAGCCAAACATGGACTCACACGGATAAATTAAGATAAAGCATTATTAGTCAACTCACTCAATCAGCAATCAATCAGAAGCTTGCTAACTTGCTAAGATACGAAAGATCTAAAAGATACGAAGCACGAAGATAAGAAAAAAGAACAGAACAAAAGGGATAAAACTGAAACTTCCTCTAACTTTTTAACACATCGGCTTTTATTTATCATAAGAATCTCTAATCATAATATATCTCTTTTGATATATTTGAGTTATTTATTACTACATACAAAGGGCTCACAAAATCAATACTTATGGGATTAATATATTTAATATCTTATATAAGGTTAGAGAAATAACAGTGTCCCATTAAAGTTGCAAATTTTAATTTCAGCGGGATAATCTGCTAATGAAAGGGCATTAATGTATAACGGGGGAGTTAACAGTGGTTAACAGAACTACAAAGCTCTCATTTAAACATTAACAACAAAACGAATGTAGATCGTTAGTGCCCTCATTATTCCCAAATAGAAGGAACATAAACCCAGTAGTGATTAGTTCGGCGCTGACATACTTAATGAGACGGTGAAATGGCGCACACAAAATGCCCTCGTGGTAAAGGATTACCCTGAGATGTGGCCTTTTTCTTGATCTATAATTATATGTTTATAACTAGCCACAATATAATAACTTTATATATTTCATACATATTTTTATCAAAAAAAATATATTTTATTCGTTAAACTTTATAGAATTCTACAACTGCGACAATCGTATACAAATCAGAGGTAAATAAATAAAGAAAACAATTCCTTGTTTATTATTTAGACATCTTATCGTCGAAAATCCAATACTAAAATTTGTTTTTGATCAAAACTTTCGTTAAGTAGGTACCTACTCTTGTAACTAATTATTTAATATCTGTAACAATTATGATTGTTATGATGTGAATGATGATGATGAATAAAAAGTTAAATTTATCTATGTATTTTAATGATTTGAAGACATTAATTGGTGACCATATTCATCTGGAGCCCACTGTGCTTACGCCATAGACTCTCTGATAAAAGTTGTAAATTCGCTTTAAGGGCTAATTTTAATATCAATTGCCGACCTTTTGAAATATATTTCCCAAGTTACACCTTGTTAACTTTATAAAAGTTCCCAAGGGAAATATGCTTTCTTGTTGTGAATTTGTTTCTTGACCAGCCATGCGAGAGTTCAGTCATTCTCCACGAAATGTCGCTTTTATTAATTTTTTATGTGTATTCTTTAATAATCCAATATTTTCGCTGTAAAAAGGAGGTATATTTGCTGGACTGCTGATAAACCAGGGAAATCCTAATAACCTAAACCAAAGCGGTTAAATGAAATTCCAAAAACAGACTAAAACCATTTTGGACCCCATCTTATTAACATTAAAACCTTTATTAAATGTTGTATCTTGCTACCATAAGCACCCCAAACAGCCGCTCTTTGGACGGAAATCATATTCATAAACAAATGCAACGGAAGTTTGGCAGAGAAGTTTTTGCGTATTTATGGCACCGGCGGGCCTAGCTGTACAGTACAGAATCCGGTCTCTATCAATACCAGTTTTGGCAAACGAACACACAGTTAAAACTCTTTATTGTAATGGTTTATGAGATCAGGATTGCATAAATCGAAAAATATCTTCCAGCGAAAAACGTAAAATCCTGTAGAAATGTTATTTTAACTACCAACCGTCCTACTTGAGTCGTGCCACAAATATCAACTTACTTTTATTTCAGAATAGAAAAAGCCAGTTTTCTATACTGAAATAAAATTAAACAATTAAATCAAAAAAATATAGTGATTTAATTCCACTAGGCCCGCATTATTGTGATTTGCAAAAGCAGATCTTTAAGATATTTGCATATAGATATTTGCATACCCAGGATACGTGGAAAAAGACTTCGAATAAAAATCCCAACGGGTTCAATGAAATAAGGTACGATCTGCCACATCTACATAAATTTCCACTTATTATTACGGGGAAAAAACATTAATGTGTTAGGTTCTGAAATCCCAGTAGTGGATATTAGGTATGTAGGTATTTTAAAATGCATTGCCAAGCCTCCCATTTCTTTTTTGCAGAATTTGACTAAAAAAGATGATTTTGGAAACTTTCACTAGAATGAATAATTAATATAATTATTGGTAACTAGCTTAATTGGAATCATTATAAAAATAAATCTTACCAATACGTACTTAAAATTAAGCTAAAAAATTTAGTTAAATATAGTTAAAATCAAGCTATAAGTTAAAAATCTAAATATAATAAGCAAAAAAACAAACTACTCATCAAAAACTAATTATAAATCGATAAGGTTTCAAAATAAAATCTACGGGAAATAAAACACAAAGCTATGATTTCGTTTTGTTGTAGATAGTAATTTTAATCAAGAACCCGATTTTATACCAAAATGCTTGCTTTTTGTCATGAATAATAAAATAACGAGTGATAACAATGTAGCAATTTTACCAACAACTGGACATAACAATGTTTAATGCCCAGAATTTCATATTAACATTTTGTTATATATACCTACTATATAAATCAGGGGCGTAGCTACAGCCGTATCTGTCGTATCAATTTTTCAGGGCCCTCGGACACAGGGGCTCCCAATATGCGAAAGCCTAAATTAATAAAAACTTCCCATTTTTTTTTTTTTTTTGTATATTTTAATTTGAATTTTTTGTAAACATTTTGGAAAAAGTTACAGATATATTATGATGAAAAAATATTTCTTTTATTTTATGCAAACATTTTTGTTGTTTTGTGAGAAATCTTTACCCTTTATAAGGGCCCCCAAACCAATTTTTATACGGGGCCCCGTAAGGTACGCTACGCCACTGATATAAACCATCATACCATGGTTTTAAACTAAGAATTAAAACGTACTACACTGTACTTGAGCTTCAACTCTTATTTGGACAGAATATGATTGGTTCTTCGTCTTAACACCTAATGGGACTGCCGCCCAAGACGACTTTGTTTAATTTGGGATTGTGATTTCTCTGGTTAGGGAGAACACTCCAGAAAATAAATGCACGTTGCCTTTCTACAGCATTGACTAGCAACACTTAACACTGATATAAAATTTTAAAAAAAAAACTACTTCAAACTTCAAAGTGCACTAAAAAGGTCTAAATAAAAATTTGGAAGTAGATTTATAGTCCTCATACTATAGAAATTAGAATAGAATACATATAGAAACTTAATCTTTAACCCTAAGGCCTTGAGTTTCAATTATAGTTTTTTTTAATGAATTTTATTTCATATCTGAATCCAATAGTAACAATGAACAGATATTGAAACTAAAATGTCGTCTAGGTGAACGTTTTTAGTGTTTGTTGAATTTATCAAAAATTGCCTCATCAATTTTTATTAAATGAATATATAATATTAAATAATATTATTTACGAAAAAGAATCATGTAAATTGATTTAGAATTTGCTTTAACATTGGCGGTTAACAAACATACACCCGAATTGAGTTTCTTTTTTGATGTCGGCGGGTTTAATAAAATGACAGAACTTGCTAATGAAATTGAACATATTAATAAAGGCTTCAAAATCCTGATAGCTAAGAAACTAATCTCCAGTTATGTGAAAGTTGCAGTAATAAAACAACTTTTTTTATTGTTCATCGTTAACCATAAACACATAAAAAGTTTGAACTAAACAACTAAGGTAGGTAGGTATATTGAAATATAAAGTTTAATGCATTCATTTTAAGCTGTAGTTTTAGTCCGTCAATAAACATTTCTACTTTATAGTTACCTACTTACTAATATTCCATTGTTCTGACAAAAACTGCTTAATAGGGTAACAAGGTAGACCATAATTGATTTCTTTTTTGTTTGTGCTTGTAGGTATTTGTTCCGATTTACCTACCTCCGATGATGGGTTTTAAGTTGCCTTAAAAATAATTCATGTTATACTAGCTGTGTCCAGCGGTTTCACCCGCTCTCGTGATTTAAAAGTTTTAGGGGGGTAGGAGAGTGTAAAATACTTTACGATCTATTCTTATATACCTACCTACCAAATACACATAAAAATCGGTTCCAAAACGGTTCTACCGATTTTTATAAAATTTTCAGTACAAAACACAAACACGATTTTTTATATATCTCACTGTAATATTGTAAATACCGTTAGATTATAATCTACCTCGCGAGATTGTCAACTGTCGAAAGATTGTGGTGCATCTATTTTATTTGACTTATTACCGTGTTTCATTCTTAATTCTATGGATACAGAATGGCCTACTGTAAGACCGACCAATCAGGGAGAGCCTTCAGATATTTGATAATTTAACACCTGACAGATTGTGATTTAACAGTTTCACTTCGATAGATTATAATCTACCGAAAATAATGTATGTTACGGTTCACAATCTTTCGATAATTAAAAATCTCGCGAGACACATTATAATAATCTAACGGTACACATTTACAATTTTACGGTGACATATATAATATAAATTTATTATGTTCTCTCACACGCCGAAGTTGCAGGAAGTTAAATCAGCTAGTAAATATTCATGAATAAAGGAGAACAGTATTATGAAATGAATATTATAAAAAGGAAAAATTATTTTGTATGAATAAAAACTAAAAAATCATTGGACTGATCTGATTTTAAAAAATCTTTTCACGCATTATTTTTACGACAAAGTTAGTTAAAAATAGTTTAACTAAATTTGAAAATATTTTGGATAGTTGTTTTCACAATTCCTATCTAATCTCTACACGAAATCTTAATAAAATACTAACATTTAAGTCAGTGTTAATTGTAGTTTTACAAAATATTTGAACATTTTTCATAATCAAATACATTTTATTACAAACATAACTATATTGTAGGTATTTAACAGATGTATCAAATAATATGCATTAGCACTAGAGAGAAACACCATTTAATTAAAAAATTAAATACAGCCACACAGTCAATAAGAACATTTTTACAGACTGATTCCACTTCTCACTTAAATGTTATAAGTTGTCACTCTCTGTGCACAAGGACATACACTGCTAGGCAAGCTAGCACTGCAAACTGAAACAAAACAAAAAAAATGTATTTCTATATTTCTATAACTGTTTTATTCGTTCTACCATTATTAGGTGGCAGCCTTCTATGACCTATCACTTGAACATGAAAACAATTTATTTTATGATATGTATATTGTGTATGACACATGTTACATGTAGTGAATGTTCAATTACTGATATATTTTTTGTTCTATGTAAAAAATTCATCATAATATAAAATAACTCAATATTCCTATAACATATTGTAAAAATAAATGCCAATCATAATAAGATTACAAGCAAAATTGCCGAAATTTGTTGAAGTTTCGGTGTATTATATTTAAATTGTACCAGTGGAGTAATGTTGCAAGCATTATACATTCAAATAAAGTAATAAATTTTCAGTATATAAAAAGAATACACACCTTAAACTTAGGATATTCATTCATATATATTGTGACCATTCCAACATATGGTAAGAATCCTCTGGCTCTACCAACAACATCTTTCTTTGTCAACCATAACTGGCCCTGAGCATATAACCCTCTATCATCCACACTATTGTTGTCTCCTTTTGTTAAAAACTTAACTGTACCATTATTCCTTAAAAATCAAGAAAATGGTGAGAAGTTATATCAAAATAATAGAATAAGAGAACTTTACTTCATAACAGCATAAAGGCAGAAACCTTCTATCCTAAAAAAAACTTATCAGCAAATGATATATAACATAAATATATTAACCAGTTTTATGTTATAATATATGAATTCTTACTTCTCATGCAATTTCAACACTCTATGGACAATAGGAATGTCTCGACCCTCAACCTTGAACACTACAATTTCACCCACTCTGACTGGTTCTTCTGGATAATTAGTAAGAAATAGCAGATCTCCTCTGTGAAATGCAGGCTCCATGCTCCCAGACAGTACAACCACAATGGGGCTCTCACTACCCGTAACGACCATCAGACCTTTCCATATCATTAATGCTGACGAAACTATCATACCAAAACTAAGTACTTGATAAATAAACTGAAAATATAAAAGAAATAAATTAACCGGTATTAAGTTCACGTCATCTCATTCCTATTTTAAATTAATAATTACCTGGCGTTTATTCATGCGTTTCACATCGTCAAATAAACTGTCCAACATTTTTTCGTTTGTTTATAAGAATATAAAAGAATAATATAATTAAATTAGGTATTGGTTGTTTTATAATTGTAATAAAATTTTGTTTTAGGAAACCTATTTGACAACGAACAGCACGAACCACGTCAGAACTCAAAACGCTTAAACGTCATTTTTGCCGAAATGTCAAGACTTGTTCCCGGTGTCGAAATTTGGGAAAAAAATTACTGACTAAAAATGTTTAATTTAATTTTAAACAGGTGCCAGAATATAATATTTATACTTAAAAGTTCGAATCACCATGTGTAGTAGGTAGATATAGTAGTGGCGATATACATCTTAAGCCGCATTTTCGCTAGGGGACATGTCGCAGAGACATTTTGCTCGACATTCACGTAGTTGTCTCTGCAAAAGTTGTGGGACAATGTCCCGCGACATGTAACTCGTTTTCACTAGGCCAGTCGTGATCAGTATGTCGCCCGAGGAAGTAGTATGACTGCCATTTTCAGAAACTAAAGCGACACCCGTTCCCACCACTGTAATGCCGCATTTTCATTAGGGGACATTTGTCCCGCGACTCTGTCGCTCGACACGAAGTTCACGTGTCCCACGCGATGTCGCCCGACTACTCTTGGGACATTTACATGTCGTGTGTGCTGTCGCTAGTTGATGCTCTGCTCTCACCACTCAAAACCTGTTCGGAGACTGTCGAGGAACACAAAGGTTGCGCATGTCGACGCTCGCAAAGCATCGACCAGCGACAGGTCGCACGACACGTAAATGTCGCAAGCGACGTCGGGCGACATCGCGTGGGACACGTAATTTTCAAAAAAAATCTAATCTTCACTACATAGTATAAAACAAAGTACTACTTTAAGTACAAAAGGACCTAAAGGTTCGACGTGCATCCCGTCAGGGAACCCCTGATGATAAGATAGTATAAAACAAAGTCGCTTTTTCTTCCCCTATATCCCTTTGTATGCTTAAATCTTTAAAACTACGCAACGGATTTTGATGCAGTTTTTTTAATAGATAGAGTGATTAAAGATGAAGGTTTTTATATGTTTTATACCCTTGCAAAGCCGGAGCGGGTCGCTAGTTTATTTTATAAAATCTGGCGCCAAATTCAAAAATTGCCTAATCTAGAGATTCCTGTGCTATTATCTTAACTCATTTACATTATTTACTCACTATGTACTACTTTCTTTTACTGGTAGGTATTTCTTTTTCAAAGAACGTTTAAAAGAAATAAAAAATAAGATAAAAACAAGTATTTAATGAATGTTAATGTAGCCACTGTACAGAAATAAGCAACTGCAGATTTAAGTTTTTATTTATCGGGACATCTCAACATCGATGATTTCAGAAAATTTCAATTTTATTGTAATAGTATTAGGAGTAGTCACATCAGCCACCAATAGATCAGCTCCATTATATAGACCTAATTCCGTGATTTTCTTCTTCAAATTGTCTCTAGTTTTTTCTTCAATACTCTTTATTGATGCCATGTATAATGTTTTGTTGCGTCCATTGATGACTGTTGTTATGCCTGGAAGAAATAATCCTTTTGTAGCTGCTGCATAAAATCTAATTAAAAATAAATCTTTGTTCTTAGTAGACTTTTATTTACGCGAGTATCGCTTTTTTTGAAAACGGTTTGAATGGTGTAAAAAAAATCATTTTATTATTTCTAAATTTTTCTCGACGTTTCGCTTGCTTTACGTCTGCATGGTCACTGGCGATTGTGAAAAATACGTTAAATATACATGCTTAATCAGCTTCCTCTTCTTTAATCTTTGTACTTTTAATTAAAGAGACTTTTTCTTTATTTTGATCACCAAAAAACCTAGTCCCTTTCAGATATATTTATGTAAGTTTTATGTACATTACAGGAAATATATTTGTTTATCTAGATATTATACATAAGCAAACTAATGTTCAAAACTGAATTTTCCTGTTATTTGATACTAAAAGCTATATATATTGCTTTAAATTTTAGCATTAAATAATATCATAAAATTAACTAACCTGGACTTTTCATCAAATACCCACTATCTTCACACAATTTATCATAAATTACTTGGAAAGTTGCATCTGGTTCAATTTCCATCATACGAGAGGTATTACTACAAGCAACACAGTCAGAACGTTTTTCTGCATTAAATGTATAAGTATATACTCCATCAGACATATTAAGCACCATGTAATTATTCATGTTGGCACAGCATGATGAAGCCAATTTAAATACCTGGAAAATTAAAAAAACTTGTATTTTATAAAAGCAAAACAAAATCAGGATCATATACAATATATATATTTTTTTAAGTAAAATAATACATGTTTCAGTTTTATATAAATATAAATAGTCATGATCACCTCAGTAGCACATGCTGCTGCAATTGCTGCATTAGTACTGGCAACTGCTGGTATTATATTTTTTAGTACTCCTTGTGTTAATCTGTATGTAACATTAGAAATGCCATATTTCATTGCCCTCTCTTGAGCTTTTTCATGCACCCATGCCACATGTTGTGGATCATCTCCATCCAGCACTGTATTTGGACCCCACGGGTTTTCTTTAGACCATTGCAAAACTTTTACATATTCAACACAATGTTCTGGTAATCTGAAAAAGACAATTTAAGATTTAACATTAAGTTGTAATAATCGTTATATAAAGTGTAGTAGGCCTTTTATTTTAGCTTATTAGAATATATACACCAAGTGACGACAAGTTGGCGCAATTAGTAGTGCTTCTGCCATCTGCCCTAAAAGGTCCTGGGAATCCTGGTAGGCATTTATTTGTGTGATGGGCAACAAATGTTTGTTTCAGTCTTGGTTGTATATATGTATTTATTGTGATACCTTCATTGTTTCTGATTACCATTACATAAATTCTTCAGCTACTTACTTTGGGATCAGAGCAATGTAATGTGAGTAGTCCCAATTATTATTATATATTAGTAAGTGTAAAACTAAATTGCGAACAGGAAATAAAAAACAAGTTTGAGAGGATTACTAATATGTACATTGAGATTTGCTATTGTAAACCTAATATTGATCAATATTATAATAATTTTATTGATGTTTACCTTGGTGTGTTGGCAATAGTACACAAGGGAAATGTTTTTTGAGGTGGATAAAGATCCAGTGTGCATTCTATACATGCACTCATACCAGGTAAGATAACCCTTGCATTGCCTTTGAAACCTTCTGTCCCTCCATCAACAAGTGGAATAACACTACTTTGATCTAAGCTTCCTACAAAATAATATGGTTAGTCAAATATAAAACCATTGTATAAAGAATGAACAGCTCTATGATCACCATATCTGTTTTACTATTAAAATAGTCAGTCAAAAAATAAATATTATCTATTAAAATATTAATTACTATCATCATTATATTGTAGCAGGGACATAAGCATTCCATTTAGCCATCTGCGGGCCACAATTGAATCAAGGCCACAGACTACAATATGAAACTGTCTGTAGAAACCATCATCCAAGTCTTGAATTGGACAGTGATGTGCAACAGCTTCACAACCAGGAATTCTGAAATTAAAAGTATTTAATAACACTGAAGTGATATGTAAAGCCAAGTTAGAAAACCTAATTTGTACCTTTTATTCACAAATTCAACTGCACACTTAGCCTTAGATAAACCAATATCACTTTTCCGAAACAAAAATTGACGATTTAAATTTGATAATTCTATAGTATCCATATCAACAACATGAAGCTTCTTAAACCCCATTAAGGCTAAATCTTTCAGTAATTCACATCCAAGACCACCAGCACCAACTATGAGAACCTTACAAGAGTTCATAATAAAATCTAATATCTCAGCTGATGGCTCAAAATCTGGATGACAAAACGGACCTGAACGCTCCAACAGTTTTCGTATGTTGTGCCATCGCCTTTGTTGGTACTCTGCATTTTGTAATTCACCAGAAGCCATTTCTAATAATTGGAATTCGAAAAATAGGTATAACACTTAGGTACTAAGACCTAGCAACATTTATAAGCCACAGCCAAATAGATAAAAGAATATGACGCTAGCCACTAGGCAGGGGCACAACGGATATTTGAATTAATTGAATAATAAAAAAGAGCTAAGCCAACTGCTAAAAAGTAAAAAATAAAAATCGTTCTTGGACTTTTTATGTCGATATTCGCCTAAAGAGCAGGCTAAACTCTTTCGACCTAGTCTTACGTGATACGTCTGGAACTTTTTATTTTTGTATGGTGCCGGTACATTGCCGATATCGTTCATTAACGCACAGATAATACTACCCTCTCGAGCGCATTAAGCTCGATTTTTTTATACACCATAACAACTTGGGGCTCCCAATCGGTGAAGTTTCAAAATGAATTGAAGATGTTAGCGTGCTGACGCCGATTTTTACGTATATTTTTATGAAACGACTACACGTTACATAATACAATAATTTGTAAACATAATTATTAGGTATATCTTATATATAAAATTCTCGTGTCACAATGTCAGTTACCTTACTCCTCCGAAACGGCTTTACTGATTTTTACCAAATTTTATATGCATATTTAGTAGGTCTGAGAATCGGTCACTATCTATTTTTCATCCCTAAATGATAAGGGTAGCCCACCCCAAAAATTAATATGGCAAAACGACGTTTGCCGGGTCAGCTAGTTACCAATAATATTATGTGACCACATCCGACATCCAAACACAGGCGGCAGGATGCCAAACCACTGATACTTCTTTGCGGCGGACTACAAGCAGTGGACGGAGGTTGCAGGTCAGGCTGCGATAGCATTTACAATCCTGCATAATGCAGCAGACGGCAAGGTCGACTGCCTTTAGGAAACAACATCAAAGGGCTGATAACAGGTTAAAGTTTTTCGATCATAGGTACTGCTATGTCCCGGTTAACAATTAACAGTGTAAAACAAGATGTGTCTTGGTCTGAATGTTTTGTAGTAATATTTTGTTGGTCGTGATTATATCTATAAAATTTGAACTCTTCAATTTTTTTTAAGTTTTTTACGCCACATTATTTTTATGTTATCTCCGATTTTTTAAATATTTAAACAGACTTTAAATATAAAATAATTTTGGTATGTAAAATTACCAACTTAGATACCAAACTAGGACAATGCAAATTTTAGTGTCTTTTTAAATCTTCCTTTATGGACATTTTATGGTACGAGATCCCTCCGTAGAATCAATGCACTCATCGCGTACATTTATAATTTATATTCTTATCAAATGAAAGCTTTTTTTCTGTATATTATGATATACGGCTGCTTAATTAAATCTGGCCGCAACTAAGGGTAAGTAGGTGTTAAAGATGGTAAATATTTAAGGTAGAGTGAAAGAGAGCACGTAACACCATTAAGGTTTTTAATTAATAATAACAAAAATGGTTTTAATTAGAGTAAGTATATATTTTTAAACAAAGCAGCATTACATATTGTACATTTTATAATCATAGTCTTAGTAATGACAAAACAAATATTATAGCCGAAAGGCAAAATGGCTGACCAATAGAATGTCTCATACACAAATTATATTCAATTCAAATTTACTCTCTAACAAATCATTGTTTGTATCATACAATCACCTCCTCCGTCGTTGGTGTAGAATCACAGTAGCACAGATTAGGAAGTAGGTACCTAGTATGTTTACAATTAGGAAAGAGCTTTATTTTTGTATGTTTTTTTTATATCATTATTAAATAACTAAATTTATTATCGATTTTTTTTGATAACTCTTAATACATATTAATTTTTGAATGAACTCGTCAATGTGTGGTGTTGACCATATAATATACATTTCAACGCCATTCCATGAACTAGGTAAGTACAGAGTTTAAACAATATGTTACCGTTGATGAACATTAGAGTGACAGATAAGAAATTGAAATGAAATACAGAGTAAAACATAAGCAGAGACAAAACCATAATAAAATACTATTGTGACTGGTTAGTAAAATTGAAGGCAACTCTTATACCTACCTACTCATTTGTTAAAAAATATGGTGTGATGGGGGCGCAGTGGTCGAAGATTTGACGATTTCAGTTTAGGATTTAATAAAATTTATTGTGAGTATAGTTATTATATTAATATCTAAGTGTTCTTTATATCCTAAGCTTTTAAACAAATATAAAAGTAAGAGTACAAACTTAAAGTATTTCATAAAAAATGAGGGAGAGACTGACAGACTTACACATAGATCAGGAATAAGATTCTAGTTTAAAACCATGCTTATTTTTAATCAATTGTTAAAGTACATATATGATTTTATTTTGTTAATAAATCTTTTTAGATAACGAAGTGAAACCATAGTTGAATGTATTGGTAGATACGTCGTAATTCTGAGGTATATTATAGGTGCGTTGAACATGCTTTACGTTTTTACGTTAGGTAGATAAGTCATCTGCATAAACTAATTCACTACTAGAAATATGATTTTTTTATTTTATTATCTTAACTGTTTATTTATTTATTATTTACTACTAAATATAATTATTTTGTAGATGGCTGGTTGTAAAGGAAATACCAAGTCCAAAAACAAAGAGATTAAAAATAAAACTAACAAAAATGTTGCTCAAAATAGTGAAGATGCTGAAGATTTGGACTTTAGTGTGCTAAGAAGGTCCATATCCACAAGTGTTACTGGTTTTGCCCAAGCAAGGAAAATTTTTGATTTAGCTACAGAAGAGGTAATATGCTTTTTCAAAACTATATATCTGAACAATGAATTAAAATGTAAAAGTAATTATTATTAATATTTTATAAAATTTCAGGTTAAAGAATTATTATGTAATGAATGTAATATGATTTATGAATGCAAAGTTTGTAGAAACTTATTTAGAAGTTTGGCAAATTTTATTTCACATAAACGAATTTATTGTGTGGAAAAATTCTCTATTCACACAAATTTTGTGGACCCTACTTCTACAGTAAGTTTACCTGATTTATTATAAATAGCTACAATAATAAAATTAATACTAATTATTTTTGATAATTATTTTTTTAGAATAATGAGCTTCAAAAAATAAAAAGATTTGAAGAGAACTATCAAAATTTTTTAAAAGAAGGTGTATCTGCTCAAAACTGTACTACTGACGAAGATGATAACAGAATACCTTTAACAAAAGATTTGACTACAATAGTAGAAAAATTTGTCAAAACTAAGGGAATACAGGATAATACATTAAACCATCAAGATGTTGTGTTACATCAGATTTCTCAAAGTTCAGTTGCTGTTTATCAAACTTCTCAGCTTGCTTGTAATGAAGATAACATGCGTTCTCAGGTTTGTGAAACGAAAATGCAAACATAAAATTAATAATACATAATTCATATTTAAAAAAAAAAAAAGCTGTTTTGGTTCTCTGTAGAGAGATGTAGTCCACATTGACATATTATCTTGATTGTTTTTAATTATTAATTTTTAAGAAATCTGCACATTTGAATTTTGATTTCTTAATAACACTATATGGAAATTTTGTATTAATTGTTTCTATTTATTAATTACCCTTTTAAAAGTTAAACAGCATAACAAGATCAAACGACTGAATTCCCATAACCCCTGGTGGGGCTTGGGGCAGACATATTGCTGTGTTTGTATCACTGATCATTTTTTTACAGGCAAGTAGGTGATCATCCTTCTGTGTCTACCCAACCGAAACATTCGTTTGTTTCCCCTGTATTCGAACTCAGGACCTCCGGCGCAACACGCAGACACGTAAACCACTTAGCCACGATAGCAGTAAATCAAATCAAAGATCAAAATTATAATTTGAGGTGATTTACTCGTGTACCTTGTGATTAATAAATCGCCGATTTTTTTTGTTATTCATACCTAGATGTAAACGTTAAATTTTTATAGGTTACAGAATTGGATGATATTTTGTCAAAAGAAAATGCTGTGCTGCAAAGTGATGGAAAATTTAAGGTACAAAATAATAACGAAGAAACTGAAAATGTTATACAAATCAGTGATGACGAGGATTGGTCTTTTGAAAATTTAAAATGTAACCAATGTACGTATTGCTGTATTTTAGATATGGTCCAATTTTGTGCCCCTAGATGGCGCTCTACTTACATACGTGTATAAATATAATACTATCTTATATTAAAATCCTAGTTAAGCCGAGTTTGTGACTTAGATGAGAATATAATCCGGGAATAGCAGAATAACTTTTAAAAATGTAGAAAAAATAACGAAAAGTGTAAATGAATAGAATTTGTTTCCTCATACAATTTTTACGAAATGATGTTTTAGGTAAAACGTTATTATTCGGAACTCTGAAGCGATAAAAAGTTTTGCAGGGTTTACTAGCAGTATAATATAATCATATAATATGTTACCTATGTATTTTATATTATGTATGTAACCGCGGAAATATTGCGCGTTGTATTTTTCAAACGTCACAATATTATTGACCGCCTCCTTGGTGTAGTGGTAACAACTGGGAGGTCCTGGTTTCGATTTCCGGTGGAGATAAAAAATCTCGGTCTGGTATAAAAGGCTGATCACCTTATTGCCCCTAAGGGATAAAATCGATCAGTGAAACAGATGTGAAATGCATATGCCCCATGCCTCACCGGGGTACACGGGACTTCACTTCAAAAGGAAATTGAAAGTAATAATTATATAATTTATTTCTTAAATTATCGTATTGTCGTCAGCCCTTGATAGTTGTGCAAAGTTTTTTTTTTTGACGTAGGTATGTATACGACAGATTTTCCACATAGACATACAGACAGTCGCAGCTAGTAGATGCATATTATTAAGTTTGAATTGTTATTTTTAGGTGATCAGCAGTTCGCAACTCGTAAGACTTTAAGGTGCCACGCGAAAACCAAACACTTGGCAAGTCGAGTCGTCTATCCTTGTCCGGATTGTCTAGAAACATACTCTACATCATGGAGTGTTCTCAGACATCTCTTCAAGGTTCATCGGTAATTATTAATAGATTCTTTCTTCTTTTTAACACATAAACCACTTAGCCGCCTCCATTGCTTGCCGCTGCGTGTTTCGTTGGAGCAAATGGTTTTCGGTTGGGTAGGCACAGATGGCCGATTACCTACTTGCCTGTAACAAATGTCTGTCCCATGCCCCACTATGTGTTACGGGAATTCACTTTTCTTTTTTTAACCACCACTAAAAATAAGAGACGTATGGGAGTGGCTTCTGATTCCGATGCACCAATTGATTATGCCGTTTGACTGTTTGTAAATAAAGACGCTCATTGGGACGCTATAATGGACGTCTATAAAAATATATTATATTGATCCTATTTGCCTAAATATTTATTCAAAATTTTTTGATCTTCGAATGTGGAAGATGTAGAAACTTTAGATGTAAAAAATATGAGATTTTTTGTTCAAAACAATGGGCGCTTTACAATCTATGGGTTTTAATTAGTTTTTTACGTTTCAGAAAAAGTGCTGCACAAGTTCGAAGATTGCGAGAAACAATTCAGTCAAAAGCTTTCCTTATGAATAATCCCCCGCCATCGTATGAGAAACGTAAAGGCAACGCAAAAACTGTAACACCACTCAAGATAACAGAGGAGGAAAGAATAGAACGAGAAAATCAGGTAATTTTTTCAAAATTTATTTCTAATGTTACGTAATAGACATTTCTATAAGTCTCACTTGATTGTTGATAATATGAATGTACTGTCTGCTTCGTTTACTTTAATATTAACTGTCGTTATATATACTATTAGCTTTGACATTTCTTATACAATACCTGAGGTATACGATTCACGCTTCCCGGAGCGTAATACAGAATTTAAAAAGTAGATTTAGTAGCTTCACAGTACAAATCGTTTCTCTTTGTAACATTAAGATAGAAGTACTAACGAACATGCAACAAAGTAACAATTTAAAAATAATTCCACAACATATTTGTCCCACACATGATTGTACAATATATGTGTGTGAGCTAGTTTTGTGTTACAAAAATATAAATAATACTAGCTGACCCGGCAAACGTTGTTTTGCCATATTAATTTTTGGGGTGCTATCCTTATCACTTAGGGGTATGAAAAATAAATAGTAGCCGATTCTCAGACCTACTGAATATGCATATAAAATTTGGTAAAAATCAGTAAAGCTGTTTCGGAAGAGTAAGGTAACTAACATTGTGACACGAGAATTTTATATATTAGATACACCGAGTATAATGTTATAGATTATTAGAAGAGCAACAAATTTTTATAAAAATTTGGTCAAAATTTTATAGGAAAAAACTAAATTTTATTATTATTAATATAAAATAATATACTACCTATTAGGAGTGGTTTGACAATATGGAGGGTGACGGAGAATTGCCCCGTTGCGGTGGATGCGGCCGAAAGTTCGAGCGTCGCGCCGCGTTCAATGCACACACAAACACTTGCCAATCGCGGTCCAAAGCTTTAGCACGGCGAGCCGAAGGCAAGAAAATTGAGATACAAATACGGAAGGACTATAGTCCTTATAAGAGAGCCATCACTAAGCCACAAGGTTGTCGGTGAATCAACAATAATAGTTACATTCTTTACTTCAAATTGAAAGGAGATAAGAATAGAAATAAGCGATCTTATAGGCCTACCGCGAAGCCTGAGGTATCGGTTTCGATCCCCGGTCCGGAATATAATTTTTAATTTAATTTGTATTCGGTCTGGTGGGGCTGCCACTTGCCGGACGGGGTGTCATAAGTAGCACAGAGGTGTGGTTGAATTTTTACATGCTTGCGTGAAGAAATTCAACCAAACTAACAAAAATTGGGTTGCCTGGAAGAGATCGCTGATTAACGATAAGGCCGGCCGTTGCACTGTTAAAAAGAAAAGAATATCAAGCTAAGAAAGAATATCCAATTGAATATCTTTTCAAAAAAAATTAATATTAGTTAACTTACTTGGGGATATCATAAACGACTAAACCGATTGTAACGAAATATCGTTATTACTTGATCAACCAAGTCTACTTTCAAACAAACATTCAATTGATTCACCTATTTATTCTGTTCCTTCCATTCCGATTCTTTATTGCCCTTGGAATCGAACCCTGGATCTTTTATTCAACACGATAGAGAACTACTTGTCAGTTTTTTAATGTGTAATTTTATATTTTTGAATACCGGCTTAAAAAAATACACTCCGAGTTTATTTTAATGTTACCTAAGATCTCCATATACGAAAACCATAATTTATTTATCTCTTAAAAAATTAATATAGATTTGATTAAGATACATCTGAATTATACTTCCAGATAAAACTACAAATGAAACCACATCACCAGCTAAGCCCGTACAACAAAAAGAAGGAGAAACGTGCACTGAAAATACATTAACTGAAGCCATAATGAGTATTGTAGGAGTTACTGCGCACGAAAAACCTGAAGTACCAGAAGAAACTGAGAAGCAAATTTTAAATATGGACATAATAAATCCAATTCATATACTGCCATTGTCTCATCAAGCAGAAAAAAGCAACTTTAATGCACTAAAACAAAGAGTAATGCAGGATATTGTATTAGAAGAACTAACTTGTAAAAAGTGTGGCAACAAATTTAAAGAATTTAATGAATTGTATGATCATGTAGCTAGTCACTACAAATGGGTAAGGTATGCATGTAAGCTCTGCAAGTTTAAGCATTATGAGTACGAAAAGGTGTCCGACCACGTCAAGATTGTGCATAAACTGAAAGGAGACTCAGAATTTTACTTCAGTACTATCAAAGCAATAGATGGCACTGAGGCCATAGATATATCAGAACTAAAAGACGAAAATGGAACTGAAATTAGCCCTACTTCAAGGAGACCAAGTCGATGTTCCAGCGATTCAAGCAAATTATCTGATGACAGCTCATCCAGTAGCACTCGTATGGAGGTCGGAAGTAAAAAGAGAAAGGGTAAGCCGAGCAAAACTGCGACAAAGAAAAAGAAAGACTTTACCAATGGTAAATATATTTCGGTATTATTTTCTGAAAACATTAGTAGTTATTTCCGACCTAATTATTGTTATAAACTTAGTTAATAATATCATACGTTCATGATATGTTACTTAGTAAAAAGAATCATTGCTATACTTATAGTGATTTTATGCCGATTGCTTGCCATCTTCTACTATAGATCTCGAATGACTCATAACTGAACCAAGAGTCAGCTGGCGCACCCGCGGTGGGTGTGGAATTGGGAGGTTGCGGAAGTGGTAAAAAAAAATAAAGTAATAGTACGCCGGCTGAAACTTTTATCGTATATAGTTGACATCATACTAAGCTGAAAAGAAATTGTTAGCTGCCTCGCGGGATTGTGCGTCAACTGCTCGCATGAAAAAAAAAACGTAAAAGCAACGCCACGGTCCCAATCAGACATTATGACTCTCTCCCAGTTGATTTATATATAACTTTTACGAATTGTATTTTTAAGAAAAAAAAATTCGATATCGATTATTACGTCCTTAGGACATCACTATAACTGTCAGTCGTCGAGCTGTCAAAAAACCAATAATAAAATGGACAAACTATAGTAAATAAAATCAATCACATGTTCTATTTTCATAATTCATAAAGTTATTTTACTAATTTCAGATGAAGGAGATGGTGACAGTAAAGATAGTGAATCTTCACCGCAAAAGAACCCTTTGCAAATTGAAAATGATTCTTCCAATTCTATGGGATTTAATGATAACTCTTCCGATTTAGACGATTCTGAAGACAAGTCTAGTAAACGTTTGAAAACAGATAATGTTTCGTCTGGTATATCGCGAAGACCAGTTCGAAAACGAACCATACCGAAAAATAATGATTATGAATATGATTTGTCAAATTTACTTAAAATTGGGCATAGAGAAACGCAAACCAATACTAATATTAAACCACCTAAAAAGAAGACTCAGCAGGATATTGTCAGTAATTACAATGCTCTCAATAAAGAATGCTGCGGTTCTTTAGCCTCTATGTCTAGGCAATCGGTTGGAAAAAATAAAGCAGAAATGGGAACAACCAATTTTACTGTATATAACTCTACTAAAGATCAAAAAATATCCAACATATTTGTTAGACCAATGCTGCCTAAAATAATCCGTGGAGATAAGGTTTCTCCCTTAAAAGAGGTAACATTGGATAACGAAAAAGAAATTACGAACAAAAATGTTAAACCAATGGAATCAAGAGTTGCAGAAGTTTGTAATGATGATTCAGATAAACAGGCACCTCCTGGACAACTAGCTGAATCTGACGCATTGAGTAATAATTCAGAGGAAAATGTGGGCGATGAAAAGAAATTGAAAGAAATGACATCCACTAAAAAAAGTACTACTAGTCCCCAAGAAAAATCTAAATCAAATCTTAACTTAGTTCCTATAAAACTGCGTAAGCATAGTCTTGATCTTATAAAAAATCCTTTAATAAAGAAAAACATGACTGAATTCAATAAAGCTGGTATGAAAACGAAGATATTAGTAATTAAGCATATTAACAAAAATGACAGCACAGCAAGTATTAATACCCCTTTGAAAATTAAAAGGATAAAAATTAATGATGCAAATACATCATTAAAGAAAGACAAAAAAATTGATCCTCTGTTAGTAGTTAATGTTCCTGAAACCGATAATGTGGTGTCATCAATTGTGGTATGTAATAGTAATACGTCAAACGAAGGAAATAAAGATGAAGGCAAACAGATTGAAAAAAATCATGGTATTGAAATTGAAAGATCCAAAACTACTAATGAAGTTTCCAATCAAGAGACCTGTCTTACCCAAAACCCACTACCAGAGCAAGATACTGCTGAGTTAGCAGTGAACAACTGAATATTCTGTTATGAAATTGTTGATAATATTACCAAGGCTAATTATTACAATAAAATCTTTCTTTAAACATAATTTTCTTTATTTGAGTCCAATTAATAATCAATGAAAACATTTATAAATCTTTGATTAGGAAGGAGACAATATCATTTTCAAAAATCCCCATTCAATTCATACCCTCATAGATCATTGATGAGGTTAGGTAGCACATAAGTTGTGAAATAAAACTTATCAGAGTAAAGTTAACCAACCTCCTAGGTTGATTACTACCTAATAATTATTTCCTTTTTTGTCTATGGTTTCTCCTGTCAGACCAATGTTTAAAAATAATTTTATTTATTGATCAGCATTTTTGTCTAAAATAAGAATTAATGTTACTAAATTATTTTCATTACAATAAAGCATATAATATATACCAATATAATATTGGGCAATTCTTTATTTCAGCACCAGATATTTTCAGTCAGAATTTAATATTTAAGAAAATTATTGGACAAGCTAAGTGTAATGCATAATATTTATTAATAACAAAGGTGAGATGATTGTTAATTCTAAATATCATTATAAAATAATATTTAAAATAAAAGAAAAATATTTAGTTACAACTATTATTTATTTCACATAAGATTACAGTCTCTTCCATTCATTTCATTTCATTATTTGATTATGCATTCTTTGCTAGAGTCTCCGCCTTGGCAACAACTTCTTCAATAGGGCCCACCATGTAGAATGCAACCTCAGGAAGGTGATCATACTCTCCTTGTAGAATCTTTGAGAACCCTTTGATGGTTTCTTCAAGAGGTACTAGTTTACCAGCGTGACCAGTGAAAACTTCAGCTACTTGGAAAGGTTGAGAGAGGAACCTCTGAATTTTACGTGCACGTGCCACAGTCAGCTTGTCTTCTTCTGACAACTCATCCATACCCAAGATAGCAATAATATCCTGAAGGGACTTGTAATCTTGCAGAATTTTCTGAACACCACGAGCTACATTGTAGTGCTCAGCACCAATAATGTTTGGGTCCATGATACGAGATGTGGAGTCAAGGGGATCCACAGCAGGGTAGATACCAAGCTCGGCAATAGCACGAGACAGCACAGTTGTAGCATCCAAGTGAGCAAACGTTGTGGCTGGAGCAGGGTCAGTCAAGTCATCAGCAGGCACATAGATGGCTTGCACAGATGTAATGGATCCTTTCTTTGTGGTGGTAATACGTTCCTGCATAGTACCCATGTCAGTGGCTAGAGTAGGCTGATAACCTACAGCTGATGGAATACGACCTAACAGGGCAGATACCTCAGAACCAGCCTGGGTGAAACGGAAAATGTTATCAATGAAAAGCAGCACATCTTGGCCTTCTTGATCTCTAAAATATTCAGCAACAGTCAAACCAGTTAAGGCTACACGGGCACGGGCACCAGGGGGCTCATTCATCTGACCATACACAAGAGCTACCTTTGAAGTTTTGTCTTTAAGGGAAATAACTCCAGACTCAATCATTTCATGGTACAAATCGTTACCTTCACGAGTACGCTCTCCAACTCCTGCAAATACTGAGTAACCACCATGGGCCTTGGCAACGTTGTTGATCAGCTCCATAATAAGTACAGTTTTGCCGACACCTGCACCACCAAACAAACCAATCTTTCCTCCCTTTGCATAGGGTGCCAATAAGTCGACAACTTTGATTCCTGTGACCAGAATCTCCTGCTGTACAGACATGTCTACGAATTCTGGAGCTTCAGCATGGATAGCAGCTGTTTTGTCTGTAGGAATTGGACCACGCTCGTCGATAGGCTCACCAATGACGTTGATAATGCGACCTAGAGTTTCTGCTCCCACGGGGATACGAATGGGAGAGCCGGAGTCCAGTACTGGCTGACCACGGACTAAACCTTCGGTACCGTCCATAGCGATGGTGCGCACCGTGTTCTCTCCCAAGTGTTGCGCCACTTCAAGGACAAGCCTGGGCGAACGATTCTGTACTTCCAAAGCATTAAGGATGGGAGGTAGATTGTCTTCGAATTGTACATCTACGACGGCACCGATGACTGCTACCACCTTACCTTGGCCTTTACCAGCAGCAGCTTTAGCAGCATAATTCCGATTACCTGCAGAGACCGACGCAATTTTTCCACATTCTGCTACAGACTTAGCAGCCAAAAGGCTGCTTCCAACTCTTCCTACAGCCCCTAACATTTTTGTCAATTATATGAGAGGGCTGAGAAAAAGATCTTTAGAAAAGTAAAATTATGTAATAAGCAATAGGTAACCTCTGTGCGATACGATATCTGCGTCCCGCACCGAAGTCAGATACGTATAAAATAGAATGTTGCCACCAACCAGAAGGTATATAATTATTAATCATTCCGTAGTTCATGTTGCCAGTTGCCACCAGCTGCCTGTGCTACAAAAGTCAAAAACGTGTGTAGCAATGCAATTGGCCTTGGGGTTGCTCCAAGTTTTTTTTTTGTATGGAAATATTATTATTAATGTTGTCCTTGGATCCAAGGATAAGTCGTGTCGTTACGAAAACTACACCAAACGTCATTTCCATTCAAATTTCTACCTTTTAGGGGGTGTTGAGAAATAAGCGGCTTAACTACGGGGCTAGGTTTAAAATAGCTACTAAGCTCTGACAAATCTTTCTAAACGCCGATTCATTGAGGCTGTTTCGCTATTCGACATTAATTTTCTCAGCAATACGCTTCTTCATTATTACCCTAATCTTTTCTATGAAATTGCAATGGTACGGGAGTAAACGCAAAACTTCATGTCCATGTTCATTCAATATTTGTTCTATTTTATACTGCAGGTCATCTTTGTGCCTTTTGATTAATTCGTATAATTGTGCTTTTGTTCACAATCATCGACTACTATTTAATTTTTCGAAAGACACTCTTGGAGCTCTGCTTTTGTATTACCCACTGTAGGGGCCTTGTTTATTTGTGTGCAGTGATATGAGGCAGTAACCATAACTAAAATGCAATTCTATTGTAGATTCGGCACAAATTTTTCTTTCATCCATTGCATGAAGTTTGCAAAATTCATATCTTCATGATTGTTACTCGATTTTGATCAAGAGTAGTAGCTGTTTTCAACAAACACAGTTTCACCTCCAACATAAAATATAATCTATTATGCACCAACGCTATCAAAAGCAAAAATACCACACTCTTTCTCTGATTGTCAACATTTTTGAGGTGGTATGAAGCATGTTTCATCGAGATAAATGACCGGTCGATTTTCTCCGGCGCCGGCCGGCGGCGAAGTGTATGGTCATGTAGGTACATTAGCTTTCACACGTACCGGCTGGCAACCAGTCGCCGGATACACCGGATCCACCACTGTGCGTCCTGTCGTTAGCCGGCGGCCGGACAGTTAGTGTTGTATGGAAGACGAAGCATGCTTTCATATGCATCGGCGGCCAGTCGCCTGAGTACAACCACAGCGAAAACACGCGCACGTCGTATTACCTACTTAATGCAAAAATTGCAACATGGAGATAAATATTGAATTATTAATAAGTTTAGTGGAAGCTGGACCAGTTTTAATAAATATTATAATTCAAATGATGTTTTACTTACCGAATTTCAATGACTAACATTTCAGTAGGCTGAATACAATTTCTCATCTTTGAATTTTCACGTTGTAAATAGTTTTTCAAACTATAATGTAATTGGTTACAAGAGGATATCGACATCCGAAAGTACGTAAAAAACCTGTCTTCATCTTTTAGCAGGTCTGGAAATAAAGTGTAGAATGATCCACACTTTTCTCTTTTCATGTTGACTGTACTCGCGTCCACGGTAAAAACGCTACTGCCAGGTCGTGTGAAAGCAATGTGTTTAACCGGCTAGCCGGCAACCGGAGCATGTGAAAAGGCACTAACTCAGCAATTTTTTTCTTCCGGTTCCTAGTTTTTCTCGGGGTCACAATTTTTGAAGATGAAGCTGCTGCTACATTCTTTAGTTAATTGGGTGATAGTGCGTTCAAAAACACTTAAAACAAAATAATATTAATGCGTTATATTACATGATGTTGGTCCTGTCTCGCTGCTTTTTTTGTTTAAACTTTGTTTTGCCATATTAATTTTTGAGGTGGGCTACCCTTATCGCTTGGTCGCCTCCTTGGTCTAATGGTAAGCGCGTAAGCGTTACAACCGAGAGGTCCTGGGTTCGATTCCCGGCGGAGATAAAAAAAAAACTCGGTCTGGCAGGGCATAGAAGGCTGATCACCTACTTGCCCCTAAAGAAAAAATCGATCAGTGAAACAGATGTGAAATACATCTGCCCCATACCCCACTAGGGGACACGGGACTTCACTTATACTTACCCTTATCGCTTAGGGGTATGAAAAGTAGCAGATTCTCAGACTTACTGAATATGCATATAAAATTTTTTAAACATCAGTACAGCCGTTTCGGAGGAGTAAGGTAACTAACATTGTGACATGAGAATTTTATATATGAGATTTTATATTTAAGATGTACCACCCAAAAACCAATACTGTTAGGCACCGGTAGTACGAAAATATAGGGAAATTTTATTATAATAGCATCCCCAAGTTAGGTATCATGGAGGTTAAAGAGAAGGAGAACGATCGCTAGGTACTAAAGCATTAGCCCGCCTGTCCCTGAAAATTTGTAGAATTTATAATTCATTTTGCAGCCACCAGCCGCGTTGCCGTCGGTAAGTAGTATCTGCGAAGTTATAATATGCTGTTTATGAGTATGTACTATGTATAAGTAGATGAAGTTAGTTGAATTTAGACAATTTAGCGAGCGCAGCGCCTCACTTATTTTGTCTATTCTTGTATATTTCTGGGACACTATTTTCTACAAAGATCTTTCTCCTTCTCTATAACCTCTATAGTCTGAGATTTCAATGTATATAATATTATTACCTACTTAATCTATATAACTATTAACTGTTGAATTACACACATACACAGTACACACATTACACATACACATTATACATTTTCTTTTAACTCATAAGTTATTATTACAATATCATATAATGTTAATTTTAATTGTGATATTCCAAAAGTTCTGTCAATAATCTTGCAATACACTTTTTAACTAGGTACAACATGTTGAGAAATAGAATTTTAAATCAAGTAAGTTTATAAAATAAAGTTGATTAATTTCGAAGATATATTGGATCGGATACATTGTTACCATGGGCGGGTATTTTAATGTTGTTTTATTTTAGGTTATTAAGCAATACAGAGTACAAAATTGTATTGATTATGCAAGAGTTACTTGTTGTAAACCGAACCTGCATGCCCTATTGACTAAAAGACCACAAAGTACTGTAGCCGTGGAGGAAGGTTATGTGAAGAAATTTATGAAAGCTGTTGGCTGGATTGATAAAGAGAGAACGGTAACATTTAATAGAATTATATTAAAATAATTAGTTTGAATAAGTAATAAAAAAAATTTCAATCTACTATTCTTTTGACAAAATTCTAATTATTTTCATCTTAAAATTGTTAAGTGTCCAATGGTGTCTTAACTATTATATTTGGCTTTTCAGCGACTAAAGCTTACTGGCTACTTTCTCTATGAGTGTGTACCTGAGAAGATAGCATATCAGGAATGGTTTGATATCCTAGAACTTCCTGACACTTTTGCTTCATGGTTTATTGTAACTGAACTTCATGTTTGGCTAATATTAGTTCGGTTTATGGCAGAAGATGTCACAGTTACTGGAGAGAAGAAAAAATATCTTAAAGGAGATGGTCATTTTGTTAGGAATTGCATTATTGAAGCTTTATGGGCAGATGTTGCGAACAGAATAAAATTACTTGAGGTAAACCTATCTATGTTTTTAACATTTCATTCAGGAAAGCAAAATAATCTTTAGTTACAATGATATAAAAGACAATTGTTTAAAACCTGTTGTTAATTACATATAAACAAGAATATCTCATGAATGACTAAACAGATCTTCAAAAATTATTACAAAGATCCATATTGATCACATTTACAAATAAAACAAAAAAACATTGAAATTGATCAATTTGTATAGGAGCTAATGCATTGGACAGATACATGTCAATTTTAAAACCCTCTGTTTCTGTTGGAGGTTAATAATTACACAAGATGCAGAAATTTGTCTGTTTGTTTCCTAACATGAGCCATACAACGTTAATTCATTATCTTAAAATCATTATTATAATGATTCCATAAGTGTAAAAATACCAGCATTCTTTTTCAGGGTGCAAATACAGCTATAGCTAGAAAACAAGTTAGTGAACTCTCAGAACAATTTCAAGCAGCCCTTGTAGGCTATGATGAAGGCCTAGATGATGATAAAGTATTGGCGTCCGCTGTCTGGAGAAGGTTTTATTCATTATCTGTAGATGCTAAGCCAGAATATGTGGAAAAAGTTGTTCATTTTATAAGGCATCAGGTAAGTTTTATAACCCCCAATGATAAAAGAAGATCATAGGTTTGATATGTCTGTGTGTGGCAACATAATGTAAATGAATGGACCAATTTCTGAAGCTGACATGAGCGAGATGGATCAGGTTAGCATTTAATGGAGAAAATTTATGAAAATCTGCTCATCAATATATGAGATATTCCATTTCCAAAAAATACCTTAAATTTCACTTGTGAAATTATTATAATATAGCTTTATGTATAATATAGTTTAATCAAATCTGCTGAAAGGTTTAGGCTTAAAAACCGTTTCTTTTTTTATTATTTGAATGTATGTCTATAAGCATAATACAGCTGACTTAATGATAAATGTCGACATCTCTTCCCGAGTTGAAAATGCTATTTTCTCCTTTCTCTCATTTAAAATATAACAAGTATGTTCACGAACTTTTATTAGCAAAACATATGCTATTATTTATATTGCTATTGCATTTTACTTTTTTATAGTAGTTTTATTCTTGTAATTACAATTCACTATGTATTTTATTATAACGAGTGTCGCTCCAAACATAATATTATGATGCAAATATTATTGTGAAGTTATAAAGTTATATATTATAATATTTTTTCAGATGTCAGTCTTGGATCAAATACCCAGTAAAGACCTAAAATGGAAGCCACAACTTTCTTGGTTAAGTATACTTGAACATTAGTTTAGACGTAGAATAATATAAATTGTTATTTAAAATAAAAGCTTT
The DNA here is from genome assembly GCA_912999735.1 of Aporia crataegi. Lineage (NCBI taxonomy): Eukaryota > Metazoa > Arthropoda > Insecta > Lepidoptera > Pieridae > Aporia > Aporia crataegi. Next base: position 5,848,740 of record OU538742.1, read on the forward strand.
ATTATTTATTTGCACTTATTTAAAAAATACTATGTTAACCACCAGAGGCCACATAACATACATCCTAAGTCGAAAATCTTTTTGACTGTTACATTTTTTCGAATATATATAATATAAATATATTATGTGGATGTTTCTTTTGTTGAAAAATACAATTCTGTTAATTGATCACATTTCTCCCGATCGAATAGTACGGTAACAACAATTCTACATAAATTGTCGATTTTGCAATCATCAGAACAATATGGCCAAATTCTGTCGCTTAGTTTAGAATGAAATGCACTGTAAGTGTCCAATAAATGTTTCTTGTCGGTCGCCATTGAATAAACTAATTCGTTCATTGAATTTGGAGACAGGTCTTTGAGGCCGTATGCATTTTTCAAATCATACAGCTGGAACCAATGTGGTGGTCTATTCGGCGTTAAATTTGCCTCCGTTAAGTTGTATATGTAGTTGTTGATGTTCAAAGGACTCTGTAACAATTTTGTAATCGATTTGAAAAACCCTCAGGTATGTGGTATTTGCTGAAAGTTTTCTAACAGGAAACTTTCAGCTTGCTGTTAGGCAGTATGGTCGAAAGACTAGTCCGCTCTTTAGCGGCCAACCGCGCGGTTCCATTTTAATATGCATTTTAGGGCGGTTAGGTGCGTACGAATATAAATAATTTTAACAACAAAAAATCGACTTCAAATTGCAACTCTATTTTAACTGAACAGATTTTGATGAAATTTAAATGGGACCATACAGGAAGCACTAGCATTCAAACAAAAAATCATCACCGGTTCACCCAGTTGAAAGTTCTGAGGTAACAAACATAAAAAAAACATACGCGTCTAATTGAGAACCTCCTCCTTTTTTGAAGTCGGTTCCCAAAAATGTTTATGACACTCTTTTAAGTTTTAACAGCTTTCTCTTTTTTGCATAAAGTTAGGTATGGCTGCATTGAAAAATAACATTTTTGATTCAAAATATTTTTTGAAATAACTTTAAAACAAAAATATTTCAACGGTCTTCAAAAAGAGCAAGGTACTTTACAACAATTTAGATGAATTTGTTACAAAAAACGGAAATTCATCACTCTTGTACCAATTATGAAAATTCTTTTATCATTTAAACAGGACAAGTTCCGCTAGATTTAATTTTAATAACACCATTATTAGATAGTAAGTATACGTTCTATTACATTATCTTTTTTAATAATATTTAGATTTTTATATTAAACAAATGTATTAGTAATTACTAATAATGCTGCTACTCTTAATAGTTTAAAATGTTTAGTAGAATATACTTACATAACTATTAGGATCAATCTCCGCTATCTTGTAATTGAGGTTATGATCCGTATACGCGGTGGCACTTCCGCCTCCCCAGGACACAGCAATAGGAACAGTTTTATTTTCAATACTGTAGAATATATTAAATTCGTCTACATGCGAGTGACCATTAAATTCTGCTGCTATGGTCTTATAGAATCTGTAATGATAGAATAATTGTAAGTGAAATCGAATCCATTACGTTAAGTTCCACCTAACACATCATATTAGAATGTAATTTTTATTTTAAATTTTAATAACCAGTTTACTGTCGAAATGTTTGATATGGTTTTTACGATTACGCACAACCTCTAGACAGCTCTAACAGCAAAATTATATGTATAGTAATTCAGTACCTATTGACAATTTTATTATACTCCCGTGTCCATGGATTTACTAAGTCATGCACACCAGGAGGGATGTGAGTGAGAATATGAACTTTTTCGCCGGCTTGTTCTGCTTTATAGAGTTCTTCTATTAACCAATCTAGGTGATTTTTAGCATCCAATGGGTCGAATACCACCCACCTGTAGAATATACAAGTAAATATGATTATAAAACTATTACTGTAGATTAAAATTTATCAACGTAAGTAGCCATAGGTACTCGCTTGGTTAGAGTCGTGGCTAGAATGTTTTTTTTTTTTTTTTGAAAGAAAGTTAATCCGCTGTTTAGAAATATCTGAGCGTACTTTCTATAACAGCAATCTGTCAGTGAAAGTTCCCTAATAAGTCGGTCCCACGTTGTTTTATAGGCGACTAGGCTACTAAGGTGAAGAAAATTTGGACCTGTGCATTCGGTGTGTCCAAATGGGTGTCTAATTGCGATTTTCGCGATGGCGGTCAAAGTTTCAGATAGGTTTCTACTATTATTATTGAGTAGTAGTATTAAAAATACATACCAATTATTCTTATAAGCAACATTATTGTTAAGTGATATAACTCGTAAGCCCGGCCGTACGACTATTGAGAAATCGCCTCTTCTACGCAAAGATGTCTGTGCCTCCTCTGTTAAATAAAAACCCCATTTCTCGGCTAAACCCTTGTACAACCACGTTGTGTTTAATTTTTCTTGTGTTATCCTTTCTGGTGCAAATCTATTGAAAATGTATAATAAGGCAAACGAAATGTGAATGAGGACTTAGTCCCCCAACATATTTAAACCGCGTAATTGAATATTACCTAGTGTTATTAATAAAAGGTATCCTCATAATGTGTGAACAAAATTTTACGATCAAAGCTCTAGCTTAGGGGTGAAAGCGTAAAGAATGAGAATCTCAAACCTAAGAGATACTCATCTGTTCCAAAACTAAGTCATTTTAAGCGTTAAACTTTTAATACCTATTTAGCAAGATTTATTTTAAAAGAATATAGTAGACATTTACACAGAATTAATTTCGGGAAACAATGTGTTGATAGAGGTACTATTAATAGGCCACAGGAGCGAGGTCGCAAATGAGGTAAGTAATAATAGCAAAATTATATTTACTGATTAGTTGGCTGAGCTTCATGGTTTCCAATAGTTGCTATTACGGGCACATTGTCGCCAAATGTTGTCCTTAATTTATTTACGAGATATTGATTCATATCGTTAATTGACTCGTATGTTGTTGCCCATATGTGGTGATCTATAGTGTCCCCCATATAATAAATTATGTCTATGTCCTGAAATTAGAAAGTTCGTAAAAAATATTTTTTGTAGATAATTTTCAATTTCGAATTAACATAGGTACTATTGAGTGTAGAAGAAAACAAAAAAAATTTAGTTAATTTTAATCAGATATTTGTGTTTTTTTACTCAATTCTGGATCCGTAGTTAATGCCACGATTATGTGTAAATGAAATATTAACAGACAATGGTTTAATATTATGCCATATAATTAGCGTATAATATGTTATCATTGCCCTTGTCATTTTTAAGTATTGGTTGCGTTCATTTAGGTAGAGACCAAAAAAGCAAGCCTATTAGGTATACCTAATTACCTGTATTTGGCCTATAGGCCATCAAGTGAAACATGATTTTAGACAGCAAACAACCGACTTTAATGACAATCAATTAATCATCTCAACACTTTGTGTGGATTTTATGTTTATAAAAAACGCGAAGCAATAACAATTCAATTAAATCAAAAGAAAAATCGTTAAAATCAAAGATACATTGAATTGAGAATCTTCTTTTTGAGACCGACTGCAGGTCCTTGCTCGACTAGGCCTAGGGCCTATGGAATGTAGCGCTACAATAAGTAAGTAAAAAAACTTCTACCTTGTGCGTTGTATGGATCCTGTCAATTACATCATCATACGCCCAAAGTGGTGTATCGCAATTCCTGTAATCGCCCCAGTATCCTGCTGGAGGCGAATATTGTGTCCTCTTAATCGAAGAATTTCTAATGTCACGCAATAGTTTTCCTACATCAACATCAATAACGGACTCTCCATTAACGTCTTTTAAACTGCTTAGTACAATATCTTCATCATTTGGGTTGTATACGTATTTATTGTTTCTTCGGGTCTGACCTTTTCTACAACATGTTGGCTCAGCGCAGTCAGCTACGCCATAAGGCTCGTATAGAGGATCGATATGCGCATCCGTGATTATGGCTATTGTCAGAGGTTTCGTGTTATCGTAAGAAACCTGCAATAGAAAACATATTAATGTGCAATTAAAAACTCAAGAAGAGATGGTTATTTTTAACAGAATATTTTTTAGACTTTTCTCATATCTTTGGTATGGAGACGGTGCGAGGAAATTTACTGTTAGTAAAAAGTCTTATCATGATAATTTTTTAAAGTTATTAATTAATATTGAGCAGAAGTATTAACAATAATAACAAAGCTGTGCTAATCATGTTACGAAACAACTATATTTTGATAATTAATTAAATCATAAGCGATCGACTGGAATTACGATTAGATATCCTCGTATACAAGCCATGTATTCATGCAGAAGGCAGGAGCTCTACCAACTGCGCTAACCGGTCGTCAAATATAGAAGTAACACTTACAAATTATGAATAGCAAATATATAACTGTGGCGATCAAAATATAATTTTTAAATAAATTTAAATATTTTTAATTATTTTTTATCGACGCGGTCAAGCCTGTTGTCACATGCAACCGCATCGAATGATTCATCGCGCATCTGCATTGCGGTGGCTAGTTACCTAGGCAAGAGAAGAATAGTTATTACTCGTATATTGCTAGTTATTAAATTGCATTCACGCGGAGCGCACGTATTCTGTATCCATATAGCCAGCTTGTTTAATTTTTGCATTATTTCTGTTTGTTTAAGTTTCATTAAAATATTGTATGCGTTGTGTATTATACAGGATCCGGCAAAAAAACCTTCCGTATTTCAAAAATTAGTTGCAAATAAACAAACAGATACAGAAAAAATTCTTTTATTTTTGAACTACAAATAGTATGCCATTTTACATTATATAAAATAATTACTTGGTTTTGAACATAACGACTGTCAAATCCTTTCCTTTGTTGTTTATACGAGTACATTGACGAAGCCTTTCCTCTTTTTGTCATTGTCGGCCAGACGGTTTTTTCTTCAGTGCAGAATCCGTTGCTCTAAAGTTGGACACCCAAACAAGCATTGTTTTTCTATCCGGAACAGAATCATGTCGGCCAAGTTGGAGCGGATGCGAAATGCTCGCTGAGTAGAAACCGCAGAACCACCATTACGAATATACTCCTCTACGACAAATGCGCGATGTTCACTGGTCCGGTCACCGCTGTCGATCGATACCCCCTCTATAGTTGTACCATCACCACAACACACACAGCGCAATCTCTAAATATGGGAGGTTTTTTTGCCGGACCCTGTATACATATATATCCGCGTGTTGAATAATTTAATACCACACTGGGGACCCCGACGTGATAAAGTGCGTTTAATACCGCATAGGTACTTATAGCCAATGACAAATATTGACTGACCTGAGGAATTTCTCCAACTGGTGGCAATTCAACTTCCCAGTTGTATCTTTCGTCATTGAACCTGCAGTTCCCACTTTCGTGCGAGGTCTGAAAATATATTCCACAAAATGTCTCTGCTTCGACTTCTGGTGTGTTTCTCATGATATACGTCAAAATTGGCTGAAATATGATTAGGTACATATACATTTACATCATTTTAAATAGCTTCGAAAAATTAAAGATAGTTTAGATTTAGACTTTAGTCACATTTAATGGGTCATAAGGTAATTGTGCAACAGACCATAAGTGTTTTGAATTATTATTGGGTTTCTTACCAGATTCAACAGTACAGCTCCATGGCACACATTAGGACTTACAATAGATAAACTATTGCAAATGACAGTAATAGAATCCACTAAATCTTCGTCTTTTACACCCTCTTTAACAATATCACGTAAAGCCGAAAATACTGGCCTACATAATACGCAAAACAGGCTCTGAAAAAAAAAACTACAAATTGAACAGGAAGTTTTTAGGATTTTAATGTTTGAAATATTCCAAATATTCTATCATGCAAATAAATGCAACAATAATCTATTTGCACGTTTCAGCTAGATAGAGTTTTTTAAAATTATAACAGACATTTTCATACTATTGTATTTCTACGGAGAAGGAAGCTTCGGGCTACCTGATATACTAAGCTGGTTCCAATACAATTATAGACTACAAAGATTATAGACAATTAGGAAGCTATAATATATACATTTAGTCCTTTAGATTCACTGTTTAGTACAGCTTTTAGACGCTTTAATGCCAAGTTTGCTATACCTATCTACAATTTAGTTATTTCGTTAGAAATTTCGACGTTTTATCAAAATAAATTTACAGATTTACAGATTTTATGGAATACAAAATAGTTAGCTATATAAAAAAAATAACCTGTCTAGCTGCCAATCTACTATCATCGTTTTCAATAAACTCTTGCGGCAGATACAATATTTCTGTCAAATCTTCAATAGTCTCCCAATCTGACTGCGTCAAGTTATTTTTACCCGCCTTTGTAAAAAGATGAGTAAGATCATCTGAAAGAACACTTAGCAATGTTTAAAACCACATCAATCTTAAAATTTAATGGGATTATTAACCTAGGGTCCCTTAAACTCAATCCAGCCCTGATGGGAATTCATTTTTTATTATTAAATTGAAATATTCCTTCTTTAGACTAAATTTACATTGTATAATTATAAAAAAATTTACCTGTTGATAAATATTTCGTTGCAAGACAGGCATTTAAAGTAAAAAGCACACAAAACAACACTTTCATCTTGAAACAACGCTGAATGAAAGGCAAATGCTTAATGAGCGGCTTGGATTTCGATGTACCTATTTATACACCTACCATTATTAAATTCCAAATAAAATGATAAAAATTTCGCTTCAAATAGATAATTTAGTATGAAGATAATGGTCTGGTCGCGATGCAGAAAGACTTTTATACATTGAGGGCGCGTTCCCACTATGTCGTAACGATAATCGTTTTAAGTGTCGTGGCTTAAATGGAGGTGTTCACTTAGAACGACATGACTTACTGTCTTCTACAACATTTTTTGCAGTGACAACAGATTGTCATGACAAGTGGGAATGGCTAGCACGACAGTCGTTAAACGATAAAAAATCATTACAACTAAATCGTGACCGCAAATCTATCGTAGAAACGATAAAAATTTCGTAGATTTGTAGCTTGCTTATAATGTATAAACGACAAAGCGACTGCCGTGAAACGATAAAATGTCGTCGCGATCCAATGGGAACAGCTAGATACGTTAGTCGCTAAACGATAAAAAAAATTGACGAAAAAGAATCGTATTTATGGGAACAGCTAGAGACGACAGTCGTCCCACAATAAATTAATCGTTACGACATAGTGGGAATGTGCCCTAACCTGTTATTACCTGTCTCTGTCACTCTCCCGTAAATTTTTAATTTAATATAAGGTATAACCAGAGAGAGGAGCCGATATGATATAAAATACTATGACACTCGGTTAATAATGCTATATTCAACTGTCGTTGGTAATTTTCCACGACCTATGTTTTGTTTACGCGCTAATTATGTTGGTCGCCACCGGAGGTCACAAAAAAACTACAATTATTTTATGAAACTAATTTTAATTAATAACTATATCCTAATACAAATGCGTTTAACCTAGCTCGATGCTAGCTAGATTCTTCTTCTATTCTAACAATTATGAGAGACTTAACCTAAGACTGTCCCATACATATCCCTTTACAAACAGTCAGCGAAATGTAGTAGGGCTGTCGCTCGCTGAGCAGGGTTCATACGTAAGTTATTAGGTTGTTTGTATGTACTATGTACTTTATGGTTGGCCTTGAGTCATGACACGGCTTGCTTGACAATTCACATAATTTTTAAATAACGAACGACATTAATTTCATCTTGGAATGCGTAAAGCCTCATATTCATGGTAAACATTTGTTTATAAACATGGTTCTTTGGTTCGTAATCTATAAGTTTTTTTATCTAGATAATAAATACATACAACGGCTTAATAATTTGATAGTAGCTACACAAAACAGTGAACTAATCACTTGGATTAAATCTGTCAAGGGTATTTACGCGAAGTATATTGTTTAATTCTTAAGCCGGGAGATAGTGACAGATTTTACTGAATCATTTGTTACAGTATGGCAGTTATTCAGGGGTCTTATTACGCAATAACAAAAAGAAAAATGATGGTCATAGCGCTGGTACCGGCGGCCCAATCGCGTGGGTGTTAGTCGAACTCATCGGATTAATAATATGTAAAGCTACAATACCACGTATCCTTTCATTCATTGATCGGCTTTTCTAAACGGTGAAGAAAATGAGGAAAAATTTTACAGACTCGTATAGAGGGTCCAAAACGGTGCGTCGCAGCTAGATTTTGACGAAACTTTCGCTACCCCCTAGGTAACTACACCCCCGCTTATGTTCCTTTCTCTTTCAGTTGGACTATACAGACATATGTACATAATGTATTTTTCGAAAAGTGGAGTTTGTTTTTTTACGCTAGAATCATCCACAGTAGTCATTCACAATGATTCAAAAGCACATTCGGTTCGGTAAGGATAACTGTGAAGTTTCTTAAATCTGAATTGAAGAAAATAAATATAATGAAAATGTTTTTCCATTTTCGGCGAAAATGGTGCGTCGCAGCTTGATTTTGACGAAATTTTCGCTACCCCCTAGGTAACTACACCCTCGTTTATGTTACTTTCTCTTTCAGTTGGACTATATAGACTTATGTAAATCCATAATGTATTTTTCGAAAAGTGGAGTTTGTTTTTTACGCTAGAATCATCCACAGTAGTCATTCACAATGATTCAAAAGCACATTCGGTACGGTAAAGATACCTAACTGCGAAGTTTCTTAAATTTGAATTGAAGAAAATAAATAGTTTTCCATTTTCTTGCAATTTATATATGAATGACATAAGTCGTGTCATTATGATAACGACACCAAACGTCATTTCCATACAAAACAGCGTTAGTGGGTGTCGAGAAAGACTTAAGCATATCATTCTTGTCTACAGGCTCAGGCTTTCGAGCATAAGAAAACTTACGTAAAAGATTATATATTTTTAAACAGCTATAAAAAGCTTATATTATTGAGTGCCTTTTATTCTTTGATATTTTAACATTTTTAACAATTAGGCCTTAGGGGTTCGGAAACGTAACAAAAAATACAGGTTTTTTAAATATTTTTTCCGTAATAGGTAATAACTCAAAGCAAAAATAAAATTATAATCTTCATAAACGAAAAATCTGGCCTTTTTACCTACAATACTTATACATTATCAAAACTCACGTGGGCCGCTTGCCGCCCAGCGCACCTTTTTACCTATAATATACATTACCAAAACTCACGCGGGCCGCTCGCTGCCCAGCGCACCTTCAACACCTAGTTTTAATATATAGTTAGGTCGCGTCATGTAAAAAGAACGCTAGAAGGAGTTTACGCATGGGTATATTTGCGCACGAAAATGTTAGATTTATTAGATAATTATTATAACTATTGCTTATTATTTTTATTTGAACTAGCCTTTCGCTCGCAGATTGATTATCGGTAAGACCATTGAAAAATATATTATTTACATACATCTTAGTTACCCAGCAATTGCGTAAACTGCCCCATCCAGGGGACTTAGGAATTCATCATCAATTGCGTAAAAAATTAATTACACAATAAATTAAAACAATATTTAAAATTATATTTATAATACTGATACGATATTATAACGGCCGCGCATATCTAGATGATTTATGTTATTATAACTTTTTTACTTTATTTATCCTAAAGGGGTAGGCAGCGACAACGGACCACCTGCCACGATCCATGCCTTCATCCACTTTCAATAAATCTGTCATACATGCTCACCGATTGCGAGTCCTTATGACCGGCCTCTTCTCAAGTACGTCCAATATTTGGTCCAGAAAGGTACGAGGTCTCCCAGCACCCACCTCACCATTCACACTCGTCCCTGTACCATACTTGTTCACTCTGTTTTCATTCATTCTCTCTAAATACCCAAACCATCTCAACATTTCCTTTCGTATCTTTGTCACTATATATAACTCTTCTAAGTTCTACGTCTAATTTTTGCGTTTTTATTTATATTTAAATTAAGATAATTTTAAAATTTAGAATGATTTCTTAAATTTACAATAACTTTGTAATCTGTGTATGGAATGAAAGAACTCATAACGTAATAGGTCTTTATTACCAAAACAGAATACATAAGTAAGATTTTTCGTCGTTTTTAAGACATTTTCACTTACAAAGTATAAGGCCAGCGCTACACTTGGCGGAACGTCGCGTTGGCAGTCGACTGGTAATCCGCCACTGAATTTCCAGTTTGGCTGCAACGTATGGTAACGGATAGGCTTCCGCGGAAGTTCGGCGTCGGAATTTCCGCCAAGTGTTGCGCTGGCCTAACGGTTTACGTTACACGGGGGTAAAATCATACTTCTGTCATATCAACATCCTCAATGACTAAATCATCGAGCATTTCAGCCAATGTGATGCGCGGAAGAGATGGATCTATTTCATCAGTGTCCACTGGCATCCTATTCGCGTCCTTGAAAATGTTTATATTCTGCCTGAATGCCGGATCTTCCTCCAGATCATCAAGGAACTCGTTGTAATCTCTGTAATAGGAATGTGTCATTTAGTCCTAAAAAATGCATTTTTGTATGTTAAGAAGTGAACTGATTTTACATATTCGATAATATTAATTTTAATGCAAAATTATCGCGTACATATTTGTTGTTCTTACAAACGGAAGCCATAAACCGAACATTTAATTTGGTAGTACGAATAGTAAATTCACAAGCCATCGTATAATCTTGTAAATAATAAAGACGTGATATAAGACTTAAGAGACTTTAAAGGACCATCAAAGCAGAAATTGGCGACCTTTAAAATCTAAAGATTTTACTGTATTTAATATACATAGTACCCAAAATCTTCAAACGGTTGTTTTTTTTTTAATATGTGGTTTCTTTCTTAGTTTTCACTACCCAATCGACGACGAAAATACCCTTATAATAATACCAATACTTCAGTACTATGAAAGAAAAATTTAGTTGATTTGTTAAAGTTAGTGACTTTGTTATCACAAAACACTTGCTTTTTATTTATCTTGCTTACAGATATAGTTCAAGAGTTTATTAAATTTAATTGTTAATTCTCTTTAATGATTTCTTATTTATTGATATATCACCTAAGTGGCACTCAATGTTGTTGTCTTAACAGACAAACAAATCCTTTCTTATTTCTAATATATATATAAATCTCGTGTCATGTGATATGTTCGTACTCCTCCGAAACGGCTCGGCCGATTTTTATGTGTATTTGGGAGGTATGAGAATAGGTCTTAAAGTATTGTCACCCTCCTACTCTTTGGGAAACCGCTGGACACGGTTAGTAATATTATAAAATATTTTTTTACCTATAAACCTTTGTATAGTCAAAATTATCTGGTGAACCAGATACTAAGGTCCATAAATGTTGCGCGGAAGATGCAGAAATGGCCCATGCCTCACTCGGGGATAAGGGATTTTATTCAGTATTCGAGCATAACTTAGGAGAAAAGCTTACTCATTAGAAGAGCTGTTTCTATCGTGCAATTCGTTCGCCATATGTTGAAGTTTCCAGTTGCGCGCGCGTCTGCGTGCCAACTTCTCTCCATAGTATTTCTTCACAAGGAAAACATCGGGAATAGAACCACGATCCAATTTATCCAGGTTATCATCATTCACATTGGAGTCGCCCAAGTTATATCTGTATGTATAGATTTAACATCAATAACTTAAACGCATGTCTCGTATTCAATAAATATGGTCTCTTCTATTTTACATAATATTATTATACATTACTATCTGACAATATTAAGGGTCACTAATTTTCAGTGATGAACTATTCAAAGATTATTCTAAACTCAATTCGTTAATAATATTATTATTTTTTGATTGAAAACTGATTTTGTACTAGTTCTCAGTTAAACATTACTCTTAATTTTATAAACTGAATTGACCATTTATTGACGTCGAAACAATTTTCGTAATATTTTGATTTCGCTACACAAAAAGTTGTATTCAACAATAGGCCTCTTGGATATTGCTAGTGGCGCGACGTTGTGGCAGATTCAGGTAACACGCGGGCGTTATTTTGAAGTTTAGCCAAAAATACAACAAAATTTATGATTTTCAAAAACTAATTTCTCAAAAACTATAAAGCTCCGTGAGTTGAAACATTATATAATTACTCTTTAAATATAGCACTATTACCCAAAAAAATATGAACCCTTAAATCGTGGGATAGTATACTAAATTTTAGCAATTTTTCCACCTGTGTACAAAAAAAAATGAAAAATCACAACTGGCCTTAGTTAGACACGAGCGACTTTTGAAAAGAAAAGAAAGAAAGAGCACATCAACAGCTTCAAAACCACAAAAAAGGAAAATATCGTGAGTGACATTGAAATGGGTAAGATAAAAAATTGAAAATATATTTTAACCGTATCTGTAAATGTATGGCGATTTTCTATGGGGGTTTCAAGTTTTGAAAATGTACAGTTGTTTTATGTTACGTTATTTTAAATGAACTTTCAATAATTTCGTATAAGGAGGATTATAGGATTTAATGAAACTACCAAGGAAGCTGGCAGTACATCATCGCTTGTAAAACTGATGCGTGTGTCTACGAAGAAGAGGGTGAAAAAGTGAATACTTTCTGGAGTTGGAATAACGACAGAAAAGATGCTTCGACGTAGACAAATATTTACATTGCCACATGAAAACGAGCGATGCATAGTTAAAGGGCTGAAAACCGTCGCCACTAAGTCATGTGGTCCTGATGATATTGTACATTAATTATACGTTTACGTTAACATTAATAATACGATAATCTCACAAATGAATAAATACGCGGTAAAAATGATACACAAAATGAATTTGGAAGAATATTTCATGGTTCGTGTATTTACTTACCTTTCCGATTTCCGCGAAAAAAGTCTGCGGAAATATTCTGGAATCCACGCTTAATAATAGTTTGGCTCATAACATCGATCAAATACTTTTTTATTCTGTTAAAATAAGCAATCGTTTAAAACGTGCAGTGACTTTTATGCGAATCATATGTTCACTCGTTTGAGAAAACCGACCTCGAGCTGCCGCCTTTTACCGACCTATGGCGTTGCCGTAGCTTCGCCACGATATCCAAGAGGCCTATTAATGTAGGTATTTTTTGTCTAAAACATAGTTTTACAAGTATTTATGGTAGCTAAAAAGTTTGAGGGTATATTATGGACTTTATCGATTATTGACTAACCCAAGCACTGTGTCACCAGGTTTCAGAATATGGCCTAGATGTGTCCTAGTGTGTACAGGACTTACGTCAAGACCTAACTCGTTGGCTTTCACCACCCATACGTCAGCTACTACATGCTTATTTGATACTACTCCTTGACCAGGGAACGATTTCTTCTCCTGTATTAGAATTAAAATTCATCAAATACATCTAATACTGTATTTTTGGAATATAAATACAATAACATGAATAGTAGGTAAGTCGTCTTTATATTTAAGTCATCTTGGGCTGATCGAACTTGGGATACTGAAGGCGGAGGCACTATACATTTAATAGTTTTTAGTTTAAACAGATACAAAATGTCATATTTGTTTTTCATATACTCACATGTTCCTTTAAAATATCAATGTCCATCACAATATATTCTTTAAGCTGTTTGGGGTTGCAAATCGGTGTAAAGGGATGTCGCCAGTACAAAGTTGATGATATATCACACACTGAAAAAATATATCAAATTTCAATTCTCTTTATTCATATATTATGTACCTATATGACAAATTACTTGCCTTTTTTTGCTTATGATCAAATATGTAAAAGATTCTTGATCGGTTTGAAAGGTAAGTTTACAGATAGTTCTAGAACATGCCCAAATCTGAGATAAACAGCAAAAAAGCTCAGTTGGGTTTTAATATCTTTTCATGTTCCCAAAACATTTTTTTATACACTGGACAATAGGGCAGTCGGATCATCTGATCGTACGAGAATCATCGGCTCCCATAGACAACAGAGCGAAATCATTCCCAGGCAAACCCCTCCTTGTACAAATTTTTAAAGATGCCATGTGTTATGCCACATGAAGCTTCTTGTCGGAGTTACAATGCCAATAAGTAAGCGAGTGAGGAGTATGTATTTTGTATCTGATTACTAATAATATATTTGTGATAATTTGTAACCAGAAATCAGAATGCGATCTATACATTTATATATATAGTGGTATAACGAGGTCGGTCACGTGAGGCTCGAAAGGGGTGAGGAATTCGGATAAAAATCAAGAAATATCATAAGGGAGAGGGGTGTAATGAGATATCACGTGTTTTTATTTTTCATTTAACCTGCAACCTTTATTATAAATTTTTTATGAATTTTATATTAATTGTAATTTTGCATCTAAAACATTATAACGTACTTATGGATTTTAATTATTCGAAATAAATGGATATAAATATTATCACAATGAATAAATCAAAAGTTTAAAGATAATATTCTGAAAATTCAGATATACTTTGTACCAAAAATACATGTGACTTTGGGTGGGGGTACTTCACCACATATGTGTGTTAAAGTTGCTAAAAACATCACTTGATTATATTGTTAAGTAGAATGTCAAGACAAAACTATAACATACCTTGCCCTGAATTTGCATCAATTAGATGTATTGTATTAGTAACTCTTTCCACCAGGCAAATTGATGAGATTGACCCTAATTGATGAGTCAATTTCTTGGGAAGACAAACAACACTATCCTTAGACAATGGTACAATTTCGATACTGAAAGTAAACTTGTAATTGTAGATATTACTGTGGATGTCATGAGATATAAGCTTCTTTGAATGCTGATACTTTATTGGCAGCACAGATTGAATAAAGTCAACCATTTTACGAGCATGATTTTCAGTAGCATAGAAAAAGTCCAACCCATCTGAAATTAACCAAAATTATTTTCAAAATGCACATTAAATAAAATTAACTGTTCCGCAACTTTATCTGTGTCACTAAATAAATTAAACATACTTCATAATGCCTCATTTTTTGATAGAAAAAAACGATATATAAATATGATGAATAGGCCAAGTAAATTATTTGACAACCACATTTCAGACGGTTGAGCTATTCCTAAGATAAGCCTGATAAAATACACAGCTTTGATATAACTTAGATATACACTGTCAGAATATTTGAAGTGCAACATTTTGTTGTACCCAAAAGTTTTATTTATTGTAAAATTTTCAGAAAGGAAAAATCAAATGTATGCAAGAAATTTTCTGTTAAAAATTATGTCAAACAAAATAAAAGTTAGTGAATCAGTGAATAAAAAAAAATATATTATTAATTAAATACCATGTTTTGGATTGATTCCAAGAGCATTAGCATGAGCTTTATGTTTTAGGATCAATTGTTCTAAATAATAGAAAGTTTTTCTATTTTTTGCCCTCTGCCTGACCTGTACCAGAGCACGCCAATAGTCTTGGGCCTCTGAGCGGTGGCAAGAATCACACATCTGATGCTGGACTACATACTCTACTATAAATGTTTGTTGCAGTACAGCACCGCCCATAACTTCTCCCTGTACTGTCAACTTGACCTACAATTGTATTATTTTTATAAAATATCTTTTTAATACCAAAGAATCAATATGTTTTATTGAATCTTATTTCAAAAAAAAACAAGTTTATTATGCTTTAATATACTGAACTAGGCAAATCAAATTACCTTTATTCTTTTGGAATGTGGCTCAGTCCAGGCAAAGCCAGCATCTACCAATTTAACTCTATTGAGTCCTTTCAACTTCTTAAGACAGAGAGCTAAAAGTTCTCTAGATTCTAATCCACAAACTATCCATTCAGCTGGGGGCTGAAGATATCTGTATTAAAAATTTTGTTTTAAATGTTATTTCGTTATTTTATTTATTCTACAAATTTTTCTTACAAACCTTTCACATCCCCGGCAGAAAAATAATGTAGCCTGTTTTGGAATGCCTTCTGTAATATCTATGTGAGCCCTTAAGCAAGCTACACACATATTGGAAGGATTTGCTTCTATTGGCACTGCACATTGACAACACAATCTGAAATCATTTCAAAACAGAAATTACAAGCATGCAATGGGATTATAACCTCTTAAATTCCCATATACATAATATTTTAAATAACTTAAGTTTATTTACATTCGTGTGTCCGTGGCCAACAATTTAAATTCTGGAGAAATATTATTTTCCATATTAGGTATTTCAATATATTACAAATTGAAAAAAAAAACAAATTGTACAACTCGACTGAGCTAACTTTGCACCAGTATATACAAATTACAACAGTGTTCACTGGCCAGTGGCCACTGCTCACTGTTCAGTGTTCAGTGCTCAGTGCTCTGTGCTCCACAGACCGCACCTCGCTGGATGGAATGCAGTGACCCTCCCACCACCCCGTAGAATTTCCCACCTTACCCTTGTTCGTGTCAGTACAGTCCTAACAACTTACTACTTGTCTACTATTCGGGTTCTCAGGTAGTTTTGTCGTGATAATGCAGAATTTATAAAGTTAAATATGCCGAAATCTATTATAAGTAATGCTCCAAACATTATTTTAAAGGTACTAAGGTATTTGTACTTCTGAGTTTCGATAAACAAGATAATATATTATGTATATCTGTTCGCCAGTGATGCCAACTCCTACAGAATGTTCCCCCTAAAACCAAAATTTCCCTTAATATCGTTTTAAAACCCCCAAAAATTTGTCGTATAAGCGGTTTGAGAGGTAATTTCAAATATAAATTAAAAATACATTCAAGTAGTATGAAATAGCTGTTGTATTTATACGGGTGCATTTTACATATTTACATACATTAATTAATGACCTTATAATGATGATAACAATGATACCTAATTAACAATTTTTATTTCATAACTTTTCTTTCTTCATATTTAGTTTTTCTTAACTTTTCTTGGTTTACCTTTTTTTTGCTTTTTCCTCATTTTTTATAGTTTACCGATATTTCAGTTACATAGGCTTGGAGTTTATATTTATCTTAGTTAGTTGGTTGGTTCGGTTCGAGGCTTAATATAAATTGTATAGAGTCGTGCATTTAATTTTTTTTTTAATAATCTACCCCTTAAATAAATAAATACCCTAAAAAAAACCCCTGGATACCTTGGTTCTCCCTAAATTTGGGGGAAAACTCTCAAGTCGGCATCACTGCTATTCGATAATTTGAGAGAATCATTACTCAATAGTCATCACTCATCAACTGCAACTCAAGACAGCAGAGCACTATTAATCACGAGTCAATACTTCAAGAGGATAATAAATAATAATATGTGGACTAAAGTAAGAGTCAAGACTAAAGAGGTCAAGAGCGGCAGGACATATTATTACAAAAGTCAACTGTCAAGATTTGGATTCATTTTGAATTTGAAAAGTGAAGTGTGAACACAGATAAAGTAGAAGTGTTTTGGCTTACTATTAGTAAATCGTTCAATGGCTCAATGCAGCGTTCAGCCAATCATCAGATTAAGCAAAGTGAAAAATATTTTTTTTTATTTAGATTAGATTTGTTGCCAACTTGTATGATACAGTATTTCAGTTTTGTAATAAATTTATTTTTCCAACTAGCAATGAAAAAGCTAATAGACTCGAAAAAAGATCAAAAATATAGATCTAATATCTATATTTTTGATTAGTACATTGCTCTATACTTCTTTAGTCTATTGTCAATTCCTCTTACGTAAACTCAACAGGGGTAGGTACCGGATTTTCAAAATTGGAATTTGAAAGTACTTTATACATTTCCACGGAATAACAGAAAAACGAATACGAAAATGTTTTCTACCGTCGGTAGAGCTGGTGTGTTGGCCACAAAAACGGTAGTATCCAATGCCATAGCTGAGAAGACACCCCTCATTGCTGGAGCACTTGCGAACAAACGTGACTATGCTGCTAAAGCTGCTGCTGGTAAAGGTCAAGGTAAGGTGGTAGCAGTCATCGGTGCCGTCGTAGATGTACAATTCGAAGACAATCTACCTCCCATCCTTAACGCTTTGGAAGTACAAAACCGTTCGCCCAGGCTCGTTCTTGAAGTGGCGCAACACTTGGGAGAGAACACGGTGCGCACCATCGCTATGGACGGTACCGAAGGTTTAGTCCGTGGTCAACCAGTATTGGACTCCGGCTCTCCCATTCGTATCCCCGTGGGAGCAGAAACTCTAGGTCGCATTATCAACGTCATTGGTGAGCCTATCGACGAGCGTGGTCCAATTCCTACAGACAAAACAGCTGCTATCCATGCTGAAGCTCCAGAATTCGTAGACATGTCTGTACAGCAGGAGATTCTGGTCACAGGAATCAAAGTTGTCGACTTATTGGCACCCTATGCAAAGGGAGGAAAGATTGGTTTGTTTGGTGGTGCAGGTGTCGGCAAAACTGTACTTATTATGGAGCTGATCAACAACGTTGCCAAGGCCCACGGTGGTTACTCAGTATTTGCAGGAGTTGGAGAGCGTACTCGTGAAGGTAACGATTTGTACCATGAAATGATTGAGTCTGGAGTTATTTCCCTTAAAGACAAAACCTCAAAGGTAGCTCTTGTGTATGGTCAGATGAATGAGCCCCCTGGTGCCCGTGCCCGTGTAGCCTTAACTGGTTTGACTGTTGCTGAATATTTTAGAGATCAAGAAGGCCAAGATGTGCTGCTTTTCATTGATAACATTTTCCGTTTCACCCAGGCTGGTTCTGAGGTATCTGCCCTGTTAGGTCGTATTCCATCTGCTGTAGGTTATCAGCCTACTCTAGCCACTGACATGGGTACTATGCAGGAACGTATTACCACCACAAAGAAAGGATCCATTACATCTGTGCAAGCCATCTATGTGCCTGCTGATGACTTGACTGACCCTGCCCCAGCCACAACGTTTGCTCACTTGGATGCTACAACTGTGTTGTCTCGCGCTATTGCCGAGCTTGGTATCTACCCTGCTGTGGATCCCCTTGACTCCACATCTCGTATCATGGATCCAAACATTATTGGTGCTGAGCACTACAATGTAGCTCGTGGTGTTCAGAAAATTCTGCAAGACTACAAGTCCCTCCAGGATATTATTGCTATCTTGGGTATGGATGAGTTATCAGAAGAAGACAAGCTGACTGTGGCACGTGCACGTAAAATTCAGAGGTTCCTCTCTCAACCTTTCCAAGTAGCTGAAGTTTTCACTGGTCACGCTGGTAAACTAGTACCTCTTGAAGAAACCATCAAAGGGTTCTCAAAGATTCTACAAGGAGAGTATGATCACCTTCCTGAGGTTGCATTCTACATGGTGGGCCCTATTGAAGAAGTTGTTGCCAAGGCAGAAACCCTAGCAAAGAATGCTTAAATAAAAGTGCTGTAAAAATTTTTGTAAAACTTCTGAAAACTTTCTAAATCAATTATTTATTTAATCAATATTTATCAAATTGTAACAATGTTATGTAACCTGCACATAGTTAATGTGTATGTATTTTATTAATTAGTGGCAATCCATAGGTATCTAATAAATTAAATATCAAATTTTAACACATCTTTAATTATTTTCCTCTGCAAATTTTAAGTGATCATTTATCATTTACTTGAGAATCTATACAGATAAATAGAATTGTAATATTCAAAAATTTGCTTTTTTACTAAATGCATATGGATGTATACACAGTACATCAGTCATGGTGTCAGTTCGTTTCAGCTTATCTCTGAAACAGCTGGATTGATTTTGACAGGACTGTCACTGGCAGATAGCCGATGTGATAAGGAGTAACTTAGCTACTTTTATTTTAGAAAATCTAAAACTGCACATAACGTACCTACAGACAAAATTAATGCGGGTGAAATGGGTTTTAGTACTATATACAGTAATAAACATTGTATGTTTTAGTGAGGTACTAATACTTAAAACTGTGGTAACTAACTAGATCTAAAAAAAATTGACAATTCAAGTGCTTTACAAAAACATTTGAATTTTTTTTTATGACTAAATAAAACAAACAATTGGTCCTTTAAAATTTATTTTATTTTTATCGCTTTCCTCCAATACGTGTGGTCGGTTTTTGTGAGACCTTAGCCGCCTTAGCTTTAGGAGGAGCCTTTACTTTTGTAGGAGGTGCAGTTGTTTTCTTGGCAGCCTTGGTAGACTTTTTAGCTTCCTTTGCTGCCCTGAAAATTATTAAATATAATTAACAAATCATCTTTAAAATTATTAAATATAATTAACAAATCATCTTTAAAACAATTAACTATTTGCATCTGTACCTATTGTTGATTTAATGCCTTAAGCAAGACTATGGGAGTGCATGTAACTTACAAAATTATTGCATGTTAAACTGAAAATTTTTGTTTATATAGTTTACTCTTTCCAACTACACATTTTTAAGCAATATTATCATAAATATAAGTCGAGACATCAAAAGCTTACACAGTTTAAGATAATTAACTTACTTGATAGCCTGGTCTCTCTGTGCTTTCCTCACTTCTGGTTTCATGTTCCTTTTGGCCATGATGTCACTCAAAGAAGCACCTACAATAGCTCTCTGGAACTTTTGGGTTCTACGTGTACGCTTCTTGGCCTGTTCTTCTTCTTGTCCCTTCTTGAACTTGCGCCTAATTTAAAACAATAAAAGTTAACTCCAAGACATATATGTACAACTTCAATATTAATCTACATATTTCCTGTAAACTTCTTTACTAAACTTACATATTTGTGCCTCTACCCTTTAAAATCTAGCATTCCATTAAATATTGATAAAGTATAATAATAACAGTAATATAGATGACAATATGTAACTTTATTCTTTGATGCATTTTAGTACTGTTCAGCATAATAAAATCATATGTATATTATTTATATGTAATTAATTTAAGTTACACACCATTGATTAAATAATTATGAAAGAAATAGGTATTTATATTATTACATATAAATTTTATTCTTCAAGTTCCAAGGAAAACTCAGACCAGAAACAGCAAATTTATCTTAGTTAACTTTCACATATATGTATGAAACAGTGACATAATTTAACATAACATTTAAAAATAGGTACCTGTAGAGCACAGTCCATGTTACTTTACGAGGATTCCTCCTCATAAGATGTGCAGCTTCACATTTTGAATTTAGAAATGTGAAAGTCTGAAAACAACAACTTAAAATTATTTTATATCAAAATTAAAAATCGCAGTTAATTGTCTTATGAAGATTATTTAAACTAAAGAGTAACTGATTGAAAAGTGTTTTACATTTGTATCAATTTCATTAAACTAAATTCTCTAAGCAAAACAGAAATTTATATATAAACTGATGAATCTAATACTAAATTAAAACAATTATAGAAATATAGATGTGCGTATAGTTTTTATATTAAATAATATTTTACCTTTCCATCTACCTTAACCATGGTTTTTCCATGGCCAGGGTAAATTTTGTAACCACTGTATGCGCAAAGACCGATCCTGAAAATAAAACACTCATGATAAAGGTAACACACATATCTTTATAAAAACAAAAATCACTTGAAAATATAATTTACGATTACAAAAATAATAATTAATATAAAATTGTAACTTAAAACATACTTCATTTTGATTTCTGTGAAGAAAGAAAGAGAGCACCACAAAACTTTACGTCAAAACAAGACAAGCATGACTTTTCAGTTTGACAAAAGTACAATGAAGGTACTTATGTAGGTAGTGAGTAGCGTGTTCGCTTATCGCAATCACCACAGAGTACCTAATACCTTTTTTATAGCAATTTTTAAACAAAAATCATCGATTAAAAAATTAATATGTGAAGAAGTGTAGATACGAGTTACGATTACCAATAAAATAAACATCGCTGCAAGTAAGTTGAACCGAAATGGTGGTCACCTGCGCAGGTAAAATTATGAAAAAAAGTGTTACCCAGGTTTAATAAATAATAAAAATCGAAAAAAAAGGACGCAATCACTTTCGCGTAAATGCAGGTACATCATATATTATGATGTACCTGCATAGTGCATGTACGCGTACGTAGTATACTACGTGCAATGTAAATTGACTAATTTGTGACTCAAAATTCAATTCGATTTTTTTTAAATCCGAAGATAAAGCCAAAAGTCGTCGCCGTGCCATGTGTTGAAGAGTGGATCTAGCTTTGTTGCCAGGGGGGAAGGCACATAGTCGTGGTCAAGTCACAAGAAGTTATAATTTAATTTGATAATCACAGAAATAAGTAAAAAGTAGGTATTTTATTAATGTAATTTAAAAATTTTACAAAATATTTAATGAAATTAATTAAATATTGAAGGTACTTACATAAAATCTATAGGTATTGTTATAATATATATATATATATATATATATATATAAACATTGTTTAACAAATTTAATTAGAGGTCCACCTAGATCTTAAATCTAGCCCAGGGAGATCATTACCCCTATGACCCTCTCCCCCTGGATCCGCCCGTGTGTTGTATGTATTGAATTCTATATAGTGTAAATGACCAGTAATTAACAATGACTATGTAATTCTTATAAGAAACTTGTTCTGTTGTGACTAGATCTTTGTTTCTGAATAATTTAATCTGTTTTGCATCTGAACAACACGACAGGACAGAATGTTCTGAGTTGCTTTCTCTCTACTTTTCCTGTAATATTAAAGTATTAATTAGCCTTATGACATTATCTATCTCAATAATTTATATGAATTCTTCTTAAGGGCCATCCATAAATTACATCACACGTTAAGGGGCGGGAGGGGGTTGACGAAGTGTGACAAGGGGGTGGGAGGGGTCCTGAATTTCCTGATGTCACATTTCCAAATCTACAAAAACATTAAACAAAAACGTAAAATTGCAAAATAATATGCGACGTCACACTAGGGAGCGGGGAGTCTCACAAATGTGACCAAGCTGTGACAACGACGGGGGAGGGGTCAAAAAATCATGAAATTTGTATGACGTAATTTATGGATGGCCCCTTATACATTTAGCAAGATATTTAACTGATGATTATACTCGTTACTTTGTGACCTCCATAAAGACCTCTATTTTCTCTCTAATGAAGCTATTATGTTGATACTTGTGAGGTTTTCAAGGATTCACTTATATGAAAGCGTATCTCAGTTCTTAAGACCTTTCTCAAGTCAGAAAGACCTACCTCGCGAATCCTACCTATGTAGACACTTAAGGTGTACAAGGTTTACTTATATAAAAGCATATTTTAGTTCTTAATCCTATGTCAGGTAAATCCATATTTAGAAACATAGACTACCCTTATGTTAATAAATGAAATCTTAACTATTTGACTCATGCAATTAGTGAATAATTTCTTAGATCCTTGACCAATAATTATTAAAAGACTTGCTCTAAACCAAAAACCATAGAATAAAACTCAAACGTTGGCAGCACTGCGGGACTTGCTACTTGTACTCTGTGCAGTGTGCTAGGCTAGCTAAATTTATTACTTAACCTAAAATTTTAAAAACAAACGTAAAGTAGGTAACCTAATTTTTTTATGGAGTAAATATACATTAAACTGAAAAAATATTGTTGTCATGATTTGTCCAGATTTTCTAGAATTCCAGGTTTGTAGTGATTGGTATTTAACCCATTATTGTAAATTATTGGTTTACTTGAACTATCTACAATAAAAGTTATCCCACAGGATATTTTAAAAAAGATGCGTGTTCTTGACGACAAAATCGTCTATGCGTTAAATACATCGATACCTACTGAATCATTTCAAAACAAAATAAATGCCACTTCCTCTTGTCAAGATCTTCATCAACAAATTCAAAAAGGTAATACTGACAGAGAAAAAGTGATAAAAAATTGCATTTTAGTCACTGCTGATACAGTTAAAAATTTAAAGGCTGCTAAGGAGCAAAAACCTGATGATATTGATGTTTTAAAAAATTTAAAGGCTGAGCAAAGAAAGGTATTTACCAAATTCCCTATCTAAAGTAATGGTGTTTAATTTATAATAATTAAGATCGTAATTTTTTATGTAAATATTTAATTAAACTTGTGCTATGTAGGATGAGACTGATTTAGAGTAAATTTAACATGTTTTTTTTAAATATCAATTGGTGATGTCAACTCGAGCATTTTTGCTCCCATGGCACTTAACCCTACTGTTTCTGAAATTAAGCTGTTTGAAGATCTACAGTTTCCACATCTGAGCCATGAAACCAAAAATTATGTATGCAATGTAGACTAGCTGGTGGCGTATCAAAAAACTTGTTTGTGCCAAATTTTTCTCTGCTGCTGCCATAGCAAACATAAGGGTATCCTCTGACCAAATCTTAATTAGTTCCCAAAGCATGGTCTCTTAATATCGGCTTAAAATGTCACTGGAAATATTTTGTTAACATAAAATAACTGTTTTTCCTGATTGCTTTGAAAATTTTACTACAATTTAAACATTTTTTTCTCTGCAATATATACTTATATTATTCTTTAATTGCTTATTCTATTTCAGTTACGGCTTCTTCAAATGGAACTAAGCGTTGAGGAAGTAATTAAGGAGAAGACAACAAAGTTATTTACTGAAAAATGTAGAAACTATTTTAAGCCTACTAATTGATAAAGACTGAAATGTGTGAATTGTGTTATGTAAATATCTAGATAGTGTATATAATCTGGCAGAAATATATTAGTACAGTCTATTAAAGTATTTTGACTTAATAAATCAAATTTGATAATCATAATTATACTAGTTGCAATTAAAACAGTAAACTTAGAAATATTATAGTATGCATCTGTAATTTAAGGAAAAATAAGTCACAAACCTTGCCTTTTCCTTATTCAATATAACAAATCATCTATACCTAACTAACTATCATGTCTTCAGCATGGACACAGTATATGTAGTCACTAGTTGGAACTATCTGTTATTTCCCTGTTAATTTTTCATTATTGGTATTTCTCTTTGTTTATGTATAACATATTATCCTTTAATCAAAGAAAGTCCATGACTGGAGGTGATTTACTTTTGTTCTGTATCCAATTTCTCACATGTATAATGTAGCTACAGTGGGCAATCTATATATTAATAAATATCTTATTATTATCTTAAGCATTAATTTTTTTTCACATTATTGTAAAATAAAACATTGTATCATTGTAAAAACTTGACCCTTAAAAATAATAGGAAAATATTGAGACGAGTCATGCTTTAAAAAAATTCAATAGTGTTATCACTTTATTAATCTTCAACTAAGTAATGTATCTATAATAAACTCAGAAAAATACAATTTTATATAGCTATATTTCATAAATATTATAAGCGTTTTATTAAGCTTAGTAAGCCAAAATTTAAAATATTTACAATCACTTTTCTTGTGTTTGTTTATTTTTAAACTCTTCTTGATATTTTTTGTGCCAGTCTAAGTTCATTTGGTGAACAGATTCCCCTCTTTTAGCTGCATTTTTGCCAGACCAAATTGCAAAACCACTTCCAAGGGCTGTCAGTGCCATGAGAATATTTGACAATTTAATTCTTGCCTTACTCCGAGACTTATCAATAACTTCAGATCTGTAATAATTAAACTAAAAATAAAATATCTTTTAATAATAACTGAATTTTTATCTTATCGCTAGCTAGCTTCTAGCTTATCTTACGATCTATTAAGTTTACATTTAATAATATGAAACATACGTTACGTATTTTGGGATCTCATTCTTGCTTTTATATGTTTTTGTCCACACAAGAATAAATTTTTGAAAATCAGTTGGCTTATATCTTGATGAGAGTGACTCAACAGTAGCTTGTTGCTCCTGGCTTTTACTTTCCTTTACTGGAGTACAGAGACATCTTCTTATCACAGAAATAGACGTCCGAACTCGAAGTAATTTATCCATTCTTCAAAACGAGTAGTAGATCTTGTTTCATGTAATATGCTATTACAATTTTACAAAATTTATTGTACCCTTCACGAGACGACTTCATTAATCATTCACAAAAACGTAATCACCTTACAAACTTCACTGTCGTTTATTGACGTTGATGTTATAGTCATATAAGTTTTAACAGTATTGACAATGTCGACACTCTTGACTCTACATCGAGGTTATAGAGAAGGAGAACGATCGCCATGTACTAAAGCATTAGCCCGTCTGTCCCTGAATATTTGTAGAATGTATAATTCATTTTTCAGCCGTCAGCAGCGCTGTCGTCGTTAAGTAATATCTGCGAAGTTAGCTTTTTTATGTTTATGAAATATGAGTATGTACTAACTACTATGTACAAGTAGATGAAGTTAGTTGAATTGAGATAAATTAGCGATCGCAGCGCCTCACTTATTTGTTGAGATTTCTGGGACACTATTTTCTACAGCGATCATTCTTCTTCCCTCAAACCTGAAACCTCCACGCTCGATAGCCACTTTTTCTTTAACTCATTCACATTTCATAGTAAGTTTGACCATTGACATTGATCATCAATGGTGATTGGACATTGGTTATTTGGTACCTAGTACCTACCTATCTATCAAAGTACCTTCTACTAGAAAGATTTAATATAGTAGATACCTAAGAAAATTTACGGAATAGTGGAATATCGACGAATTACGATCTTCCACTATCCATTAAATGATTTAACGAAAATATCAATTGCGAATTGAAAAAATCTAATAAAATACAAAGGAATTTTATATTTACATTGCGTGATAGATGTTGGATTGTTTTCTTCCAACAACAATAATTATTATATTATTCAAATGTAAGTACCTACTTCACATTTCACAATCCATATTGCATTGTATTTCACCCGTTAGTCTATCAAAAAGCTGTATTTTTATTTTTTAATAGATGTAGGTAGAGTATGAGATAGGTAGGTGATTTCCTAAATATGTTGTTGGACAAACTTGTATGAAACGGTTTTTAGTACTTTGTTTTCTGTAATAACTGGCTGACAAATTCGGCCAAAAACTAGCCTGTTTTTTCCAAGGTCTCATCTGTGTCCTTAGTACCGTTATCAAAATATCTTCAGCGGTTTAAGGGTGAAACTATAATTAAGAATCTAACTTGGTATATAAATAAACTTCGTATTGTATTGCATCAAAACAGCTTTAACAGAGTACCTATATATATATATAACCATGGAGTTCTGTATTCACTATTAAATTTATGTAGAGAACATATATTTTCTTCCTTGGTTCAGTTAGGATGTTGTATGTGTATAATTAGTACCTTTGATTCATTTTGAAAGAGCATTATTTTTCTCCTTATTTTAGTTTACTATAGTATAAAATATTTTGTGTAAAAACTTTTAATATGTTTAATATTAGTTTGCAATTTGCTTTTGTAATCCAATTGGTTGTATAGAGAACACAAATGCTCCTTTTTGGATTATATTCCCATGCAGCTATGGGGTAGTTGAAAGTTGAAACATCATAAACATTGATCATAAAGCATCCTTGTTTTGTGCCAGATGTCTGGAGGCCACAAGCATCGTTACAAGAATGCAGGCCTCAGTGCTGACGAGCTCAGACGTAGACGTGAAGAAGAGGGGGTACAGCTTCGGAAACAGAAGAGGGAACAACAGCTACTTAAGAGAAGGAATGTTAACATCCCTGCACCTAATGCACCAGATGTTGCATTGCAGGTACATTTTTTAGTATAGAGAACAGGCACACACAACTTACAAATATACACGAACACATAATAAACAAAAGAATCATAGAATTAAATAAAAATTTAATAAGAATTTAAAAAGTTTAAACTCTTATATTATGATAATTAACATATCTACGTATATAAAACATATCATAACATATTATAATATATTAACTAACCTCACTATTATTTCAGTCAATTGATAGAAAAAGCACATTTAAAACTATAATACCAAATAACTGTATATTTAATATACAACACAAGTATAATATATACAATTAAATAATGATTTATTTCTTTGGGTGCTATAAAGATTATAATATATTAGATAATAAAATTATTCCATGTGTTCCATTAGTTAGGGTTAGTTTTTGTAAAATATTTATCATATACAGATATAGGTATACAATGTATAAATAATGAGAATGTTTGAAAATTTATGCTTAATAACGAAAAATATGAAACTCTTATAGATTTATTTTCATATAAAACATCGATTTTATTAATTTCAGGATGACTTAAATGTTTCGTCTTCTGAAGACATAACTCCGCAGATGGTGGCAGCCCTCTACGGGGACAATCCGCATGATCAAGTTATTGCGACACAGACATTTAGAAAACTGCTGAGTCGAGAACCTAATCCTCCCATAGATGAAGTCATAAGGACTGGAATTGTTCCTAAATTTGTTGAATTTCTTGTTAATAGTGCTAATCCCACTTTACAGGTATATACATATATATTTTTTAATTATCACACAATTATATTAAATTCAGAACTCACATTTGTATGTTTATCAAAGTGAGCAAATAGTGAAGGTGAAATATAATTTTTTATAATTATGTATTTGAAATAGCTATGTTGTTATAACATATTTTCAGTGTAAGCACTTTTATCACACTTGCAATCAAAGGAGAAAAGGAAATTGCTTTAATTTCTGTAATGTTTATCAATAGGTCTACAGAAGACTAAAAGAAAACTAAACTGCTTTAGCCATTTTGGTTAAAGGGTTTTTAAATATCTTTCAAAATGAGTGAGTTATGAATTGAGTTTATATGAAGACATAATTTTTGTAATGTCTTTATTTATTAAATAATAAAACTGCGATGTGTGATTACTAACAAATAAGTGATATAACGTGTAATAGGTTATATGATAAATTGTCCTAATCTATTCCAGTTCGAAGCAGCATGGACTCTGACGAATATAGCTTCTGGTTCTTCGGAGCAGACGCGCGTGGTTGTAGAATGTGGGGCTGTCCCTGTTTTAGTGGGGCTGGTCAGTTCTGGGGCGAGTGATGATGTCAGAGAGCAAGCTCTATGGGCCCTCGGAAATATTGCAGGGGACTCGCCAAGGTGTCGCGATACGGTGCTTGAAGCTGGCTTATTGCCGCCCTTATTAGAGTGAGTTTACAACTTTAATTTTTTTTTAATTTACTTCTAGTGTAGGGTGACTCTTTTTCAGTATCCGATAACCAAAATTGTTGCTACGCTTCCGTGATCTGTAATCCATCGGAATCAAACTATTAGACGCTGCCCTTTTGTTGTCTATTTTTCTCTGTTAACAGCTATTCCAAGTGTGTTAAATCGATTTAAATCAGAACACACGGTTTTTGTCATGCTATTAGTTTCATCACATGATGAAATTGCATCAGATAATCGCGTCAATGTTTATAATAAGTTGGCGCTTTAGACCTGGTACAAGCAGTTCTGTGTGACTTTGGTTTTATAGGTATTTATTCAGAGCTATCTGCTCCCCATCAACATCCGGACGTTTATAAGAATAGCTCGAACAAACAGACAGACATACTTCTAAAATATTAAAATGGTAAAAATTATGAATTTACTTTCAAGACTGAGCTATATAGCTCTCTCTTTTTTACTGTTACAAAGTGTTATTTTTACTATTGATTTAAATATTTAATGGTTTTCAGAATATTAAATAAGTATTCAAGATTATCCATGACAAAAAATGCAGTGTGGACACTCTCAAACTTATGTAGAGGCAAAAATCCAGCCACGAACTTTGAAGCAGTAGCTCCTGGTGAGTTTTTTCTTTAAGTATTTTAAATAATAATATTCAATTTAAGTATTGTTAAAAAAAAGACTTCATATGCTTTCCTGCTAGTCTGGTAATCATTAAAGTGGCAAATAAAACAAATTCTTAGTGAGAGTGTCCTCAGAACTTCAAAAAACCGAAGTTTTCCTTTTTTATGAAATAATTCCGTAATTTATGTTTTTTTTATTAAGACCAATATTTATTGAAATTATTTGTTATCTAAAACCATCATCCATTTAACTTTTAAATTTTAAATTGATTTTTTTTTTTTTTCAATTTTTTAGATTTTCTACTAAAGAGTTGTTTAGTTTTTTTGATCATTAAAGATGGCTGCTGGGCTACTTGGAATGCTTATAGCTATTACTATCAATGTCACAGGTATTCCCGTGCTTGCCCGTCTGTTGCACCACACGGATGCGGAAGTGCTAAGTGACGCGTGCTGGGCGCTCTCCTATCTCTCTGATGGCCCCAACGAGAAGATACAGGCTGTCATTGATGCTGGAGTCTGCAGGCGGCTTGTTGAATTACTCATGTAAATATGTCCCTGGGTGCCAAACTACGCTTTAATCTTGCAACCGTATGGCTCATATTCATAGTTTTAACGCCAGAGGTTTATTTATATAAATTAATAAACATAAAAGCGTTGCTATAAATGATAGATTAGATAAAATGTAGTATAAATAACTGCGGTTTTGAGTTGTATTTTCGAGTTCGTAATCTTTTCTTATCTATTTCAGCCACAGTACGTACAGAAATAATCCAGTTTGTGTTAAAGCAAATATTAGAAATTTATGAAACTTGAAAAAATATGAGAGCTTTTTTCTTAGTGTGTTGTGTCATACACTACTTTTTCTATTCTCATTGATTGCGATTGAATCTATTTAACTAATCAGAAAACAATAGGTCAAAGTTGAAGTTTCACTGCAATTAAAAGTATCAACGTTATATAAATATAAGAAAACATAATATATTATCATCGATAAGAAAAATATATGCCAATGAGACAGCGCGATCTTTGAGCAAAAATAATTATTGGAATATTCTCAGTGTGATAATTTGACTCTTTACTTTTTGATGTGCTTTATACCACAATAAAAAAAAATATATACATATAAATATTATTATATAATATTTTGTTCTAAAAAAATAATGTTAAAACGATTTTTTTTTAATTTGGAATCCTTTTGAAGTTTATAACTAACTTACTAGATGTTTGAGTAGATAATTAAATATAGTTTAATTAGGTAACAATGAAATTCATTCCAGGCACAACAAGTTTACGGTGGTATCAGCGGCCCTGCGCGCTGTGGGTAACATAGTAACGGGAAATGATGCGCAAACGCAAGCGGTGCTTAACTGTAACCCGTTGGCAAGTCTTCACACACTCCTCAAGTCCAGTACAGAGACCCACAGAAAGGAATCATGCTGGGCACTATCTAACATCACTGCGGGGAATGCGCATCAGATACAGGTGTACTATACTTAAAAGAGTATTTTATAAAAAATCAGCTGAAATTTGATTTTACATTAGAAGAGGCCTCATGTCTAAGCGGTCTTATAAGCTTACCGCGAATCCTGAGGTACCGGGTTCGATCCCCGGTCCCGAATACAATTTATAATTTAATTTGTATTCGGTCTCTGGTAAGGCTGCCAGTTGCCGGACGGGGTATCTATCATAAGTGGTGTACGGAGGAGTGGTTGAATTTATACAGGCTTGCCTGCAGAAATTCAACCAAACCAACAAAAAAATTTGTGGGTTGCCTGGAAGAGATCGCTGATTAGCGATAAGGCCAGCCGTTGCACTCCAGTGCAATAAAGTGTGCAAAAAATTCTTGACTTAGTAACTAATTATAACAAATCTATATTCCTTTAATATCTTATTCTCAAGCTCTTGCCAGATCTGTCGTGGTTAGACTGGATCTTTTCCACTTTCCAGGGGGAGGAGTATTGCCTTTCTCTCAATACTCCTTCATTTCTGGCGTTTAGCTGTATTGCGAGCGCACTGGACCATAGTGCATCGTGTCGCCTTGGCTATAGAGTCAGTCCAGCGAATTGGCGAACGACCTCGCGACCTTTTGTCCTTAACTTGACCTTGTATTACTAGCCTCTCCATTGAGTTTTCGTTCCTATATAATATGTAGCCAAAGAACTTCAATATTTGCAATTGCACTGTCGACGAAAGTCTATCTTTTATGTGAAGTTCCTTGAGAATGGAGCGTTTATGTGGAAAATGCTGTCCATGGTATTCTCAAAAGCCAGCATCACATTTCCAGATTTTGATTTTTCTTCGGTCTTGTAATTTAATTGACCAGATTTCGCATCCATATAAGAAGACTGGGAAGAACAGACACTTCATTAGTCAACCTTCGTTTTTACGGTTATGCGTCTATCTTCTATGTATATTCCTTCAAAATAAAATTTAGGAAATTGTTACATAAATACGAGATCTCCCACCTCTTTGAAGTCGTTTAAACATCCCTTTCGGAGCTAAGTACATTGAACTATTTAGTACACAATGGAACCAATCGATGCAACTACTAAGTTATCTATAATAGGAATTTTAATTTCCAGGCTGTAATAGATGCAAATATCTTCCCGACTCTTATAGAAATTCTGAGTCAAGCCGAGTTCAAAACTAGGAAGGAAGCAGCTTGGGCGATCACTAATGCGACTAGTGGTGGGACTCATGCCCAAATCAGGTATTATTAATTTATTATATTTACTTATAATCAGACGAAGTCGCAATAGTTCTGAGATTAGATACTTGCAGTTGATATTAGGATATAGCAAGCAGTTTCCGCTATTTTGTCCGCGTGGTTCATATGTCCTGTTATTAATGAAAAGCGGCAATTTAGCCTTTAATTTTTACTTCACAATCGATCCAGCCGTTTCTGAGATTAACCGCAACAAACAGCAAGACAAACAGAAAAATAACTTAAACTTTTAAAAAGTATGTATTGTATATTAATTCTTCTTTTTTTTTCTTGCGGTTTTTAAAAGTATTGTATACCTAATCAATTTGGATTATTAGATATATAATTTATTTAAGCGTTATCGAACTTAATAGAACATAGTGCAGAAATATTGGATATGTTTTACTGATATTATTAGGCAAACAAGTCGATTATACCGTATCGAAATGTTTTAAATAAAAAATGTGGTGGAAATTAATTACTCGAAAGTAAAATTAATAGGTTTCTCTCTAATTACAGTTATCTTGTTGAACAAGGCTGCATCCCGCCTCTATGTGATCTCTTGACTCTGACTGACCCAAAGACAGTTCAAGTTGCTCTCAGTGGTTTAGACAATATCCTCAAAGCGGGACAGCAAACGGACTTCGAAAACAACCCATACGCAAGTCTTATCGAAGAATGCTTTGGTAAGTGTAAAGGAAAATATTAAATTAATATTAAAAGAAGACATTCACGATAGATTTCATTCTCATTCTGGCGCAACTTTCTAACAAATAATTAGGATTCGTTTGTTCACTTTCATAATCCGTTCAAATTTAGGCTTCCGCCTTACCTTCAAATTAAACCGTATATTTTGAACGAAATATTAACGTAAATTGGGAGTTTTTAAAATGAGACACATCCACATCTTAAAACTTATTAGATATTTAATTCTATGCCAATATGACTTAAAAATATGGTAGTGATATTACCCTATATAATTTTTTTTTTGTATAAAAGAAATATTTCTGAATAATGTTTTCGCACATTTAGTATAATTCTAGCGTTTGTAAGCAAATGTGCTTTGGAATTAAGTTAGGTTGTAAATTTTTGTAAATTTTTTCTCTCCATAAAATGTATTTTTTTATATAAATATTACAATACTATTGATCAGTAAATAAACTAGGTGGTGTTCGTTTTTCAGGTTTAGACAAAATAGAATTTTTACAATCGCACCAGAATCTCGATATATACCAGAAGGCGTTTGAAATAATCGAGAATTACTTCGGCTCTGAGAATGAAGATAGCCGTTTGGCCCCTGAAGTTTCTTCTACCACGGACCAATATAATTTTACTGGAGACCAAGCGGTGCCCATGGGCGGTTACCAGTTTTAAATGCTTATATAATATTGTGCAGTAAGTGTGTGTGGTAATTGAGACAAGCGTTACTAGTCTAAGACTGGTGACATAATGATGTGGATTTACATTAGTGTTGCTCACATGATAGATATTTATTTTATTTGCTTTAATTAACTAATTGCTGTTTTTTTACAACATTTAGTGACATTTTGACATTTAGTGTCCGACCCATATGTGTTGCATAGTAAGTTCTGGGTTTGAACCACGTGTTCGATCGAAGACGATTACTGTAAACATCAATGAAATTGATTCAAGAATCTGTCTGCCTCACAAGGGACTTCACTAAACAAGTATATTATGTATTTGAATGTTTTATAATATTTTAAAGTATTTTTCATTTCTTTTGAATGTACTTGGATTTTTCGGAGGTCATAAATAATAGCTGAAGAATCGCTTTAATATCGCGATATGGAAAGGAATGAAGGTTTTAATTTTTATACATTATTGGAACAATATTAGGTTTCGGCTTTGCGCCTTAGGTGCGGTTAGAGTGATTTAAATGGTTTGTTTTTTTCAGATGCTTAACAGAAGAAGGGTGTGCTTTTCGCGAGTTGACAATTACACAATGTAATAATCTATTATAAGTGGCGGCACGAAAATTGTGCGCTTCACAGCTGAAATTTTGTCATATACAGCTCGGCTATAACAAACATTTTCAACGTACCATAATATGGCTTGGCAATATTATATTATGAGTTTTTGATAGATGGTTACACAATCGGTCGATAAAGACTGACGAAATTTCACTTGTCGCAGAGGCTATAAGGGGCCGTTCAAATATTACGTAAGCAGATTTGTTACAATTATTTACACCCCCATCCCCCTTGTCAGCAAAAGTAAGCAAAGCTCTTACCCCCTCCCCTCCATTCTTACGTAAACATTTTTCAATTATAAATGTATTTTTTTTTAAATATTATAGTTATGTTATAAATATAATTTTAAAAATAAGAAAATAGAGATTAGATTTTACTGATACAGTATTCAACATAGAGTAAGGGACAAAAATATTATAATCTTACGAACATAACAAACTTATTTTAAATTTTTGGTACACATATTAAATTCAAATTAACAGTTCAGTCCATGAAACCTAAATCCATGATTCTAAGTTTTCGATGACATTGGATTGCTGCTCAGTTGTGAGTTTGCTCACTTTCATCCGAGCCATTCAACATCATGATGCTCTAAATTTTGAATAATGCACATCAGTTCATTAGCACGACGAGCGGCGACTCTTACAGAGCTAACTTTTCTATCAGTGTGTGTGTTTACTTTTTTATGGATCTCCTCGATGTGACGATTTAGTGGCTTAACCACACATTTTGCATGTTCAACTTAATAGCCTCAATTTTGTAAAAAAGTAAATAACTACCGATGACGTAATCATTATCTAGACTTCCCTACCCCCCATGTCATCCAAAATAAGCAAAACAAAGACCTCCCCCTCCCCCCATAGTGCTTACGTAATACTTGAACGGCCCCTAAGCCTGTTTTAAAAGAAAAATTTAAAAATAAAATATTATGGATTCAACCTTATCTAAATAAACGTGACTTTAGCTTAGATGAAAAATTGTTTCAGAATGAATTTTTGGCAAATTTTATGTCGCGTTGAAACAATGCCACAACAGCAGATTATATATGAAACAACAATAGAACCGACGGCAATTTGCAATCCTATAGTATGGTCACCTTTAAAAATATGTAGTGCCATATCAAACAAGTGTTGCTATATCAATAACCAGGACATACTAAAAACATTTCCGAATATTGCATAGGCTGGCTGGTAATTGCTGGCGATATTACCAATCTGTGTCGCTGCGATATATGTATTGTAGAAAATTGTTACCCGTTTAAAAGCCCATTGAAGAAAACTGTATTTGCTTAATATAGCTTTTTGTAACAGCATTTTTCGTAGATACATTAGAAAAAAATGTATGATCAATGTATTGTAATCTTAATTTATTAACATCATCCAAAAGTATGAATTTTTTTACCACTCCTACTTTGGATATGAGAGGCCTAGTTAATTATAGAATCCAGGTGTTCTATAACTTCGTAAAATAGTTTGACGTCCTCCATGTATGTATTTGTAAGTAATGACATAATATATAAAGTAGCGTGATGTCCCCGAGTGCATTCTAAAGCGCTCAAATTTCGTGCCGCATTATTCCTGTATTATTTTGCACCAATTATGCATATAGCGTAGATTGATTTAATAAAACCCTTATAATCATTTTGCAATTGTAGATATTTAGTACAATTATTTAATTGTAAAAATGTACATTTTTGTTGGCGACGCCAATTGGCTTAACATGTTCTAAAATCTTGTGATAGAAATTATATATTTGTTATATAAGAGATTGGATCCAATGTTTTTTTTCTTTTGCTTGGTTTGTTAACGAATTATTAAGCCGTTAATTTGAAATGAAAATGACTGTCACGTTGCAAACATAGTATTCAATTAAATTCGTGCAGTTTATATTGTTTTATTACTAATCCTATAAATTTATGCTATACATCATATTCTATACTCTATAGCCATCAGAATTCAGATATACTTGTTGATTCTTCATTATCTTCTATCCATAATAGATAATATAGTTATGTAGTGTGTGAAGTCCCTTGTCCCCCCCAGTGGGGTATGGGGCAGATGCAGTTCAGGTTGTAACGCCTACGCGTTTACCACTAGACCAAGGAGGCGGTCTAGTGGTCTAGCAGTAATAGTTGTGTAGGTAGGTACTTATTTTAAAAAGGCATGCACAACAGAAGACAACAAAACAAACAGAATTTCAAAAACTTGAGTGGTGACCGAATTTCAAAACAGTGTACCCACAACTAATATGTGTCAGCTCAGGTTTTGCTCCCTTAGAGGTCTAGGGTGGGTCCAATAAATGAGGAATATGTGGAAACCTGGGTTGTGTCATCATAGGAGGAGGCAAAAATTCGGTCAGAATTTTGCTAGAACTCACCGTCTACCCGGAAAATGAAAAAAAGACCTCTAGATTTTTCTTAATACTCAAATTTATAATTAATCATAGGTAAATTATCATTAAAATGCATAAATACATAATATATTAATCATAATAAGAATACCACCATAATAATATGTTAATTTATCTATAATTATATTTTAAAAATCGGATTTTTACACCATTTATAGCTCAAGAACGGCTGAACCGATTTTAATGATATCATTCGTTTTGATGGATTCGTCTAATGCGAGAATAGCATAATCACTACCTATTAATAATTATAAAAATATAGATAGTGAATGGTCATAACTATATTTATTTAAAATTTTAATCAAGTTCAATAAATAACATACATAACCATCATTTCAATATTTATTAACTGTCCTAGAAAGCCATGTAGTGTTTTCACTGGCATTTATGCGCACGAATAATTGCGAATAATGCCCTCACGCTCGCACTCACAGGGAAAACTTTAAGGCGTCTGGGAGAATGACTGGAATGATTGGATTGGCTGGCTGCTTACAAAGGGTCTTGAAATAGTATGATAGTAGTAAGATGTAGGCTTGCTAGTATAACGTAGTTCAACTAATTTTTAAATAATCTTTATAACGTCTGGCGGAAGTAATGGCCCACGAAAATGGTCTGGCAATAATAAATATCAATTTTTGACAATACATATTCTTAAAAAACATATTTAAATATGAGCGTTTCTACTTTAACGTAGGTGAGTAAGGCTTTTATACACCTTTAATTCGCGCTACCTGTAAAAGGGCCCTCCTTTCGAGCTAGTAAGTAAACATACTGTTTTAAGTACATAGTAGACTAGAATTGCTCAAAATTTCAGCTTTGCTAAAATGACGTTGGTCTGGGATCTTACTCTATTATGACTGTAGTTTGTACAACCCGCGAGTTAACTCCGCAGTCCGCACCTGACAATCGTGACGTCACATCGGCTCGACGTGCAAGTGCAAAGAAATCGAGTATAATTTATTATTAAGTTCATGCATGTTAAGTAAATTATATTTGAGATAGTTTAGTATGTATTATATGTTATTTACTTAGCATACAGTAACTTTTTTTATTAATTATGGTAATTTTAAGCAATCTATGAAGGTTTCTTAGAAATGAATTCCTTCACTAGATGAATAGTTTTGCCCATATTTTAGAGTACAAACACACTGTCTATAAAAAACTTAACAACAATAAAGGTCTAACACGTAATAGATAGTTCAAAACATAACAACAATAACCCAAAAACTTGACAAAAATACGTACTCGTATAAGTATACCTACATAGTATTTGTTGCCGCCACAGAGCAACGAATTTCAATGTCGCTCGGGGCGCGGCGCGATCGATTCCTTGCTCTGTGGTTGCCGCATTTGACAAGACGTAGGTACTTATGCCGGCGCGTAGTAGCGAGACCAAACATTTATCTAAGTTTTTTATTAATTATTATTG
The DNA here is from genome assembly GCA_912999735.1 of Aporia crataegi. NCBI lineage: Eukaryota > Metazoa > Arthropoda > Insecta > Lepidoptera > Pieridae > Aporia > Aporia crataegi. The sequence goes on from OU538742.1 coordinate 5,886,808, forward strand.
ATTTTACATTGCACTAAAGCTTATTTTCGATGTAAATTTAAAAAAAACGCATCATTTTTAACTGTTTATTATAAAAATAAAAGTAACTGCAATTTATCAATATATATTAACAATAATATTAATAAAAAATTATATTTTCTTATTATTATTTTTTCTAAAATCTCAATCCCATGTCATTGATATAAGTGATAACTTTGAGAACAATATGTTCCTTGTGTATCTGTTCCCAAAAGAGCATACGTTTATAAAATGGATTTCTGCCTTTAGTTAAATCTGCACCTATACTTAAAAAATTGAGCCTACTGTCATTTTCTACAGGATCCCAAATTATCTGTAGAAGTTCATCGTCATCTGTGGGGGTTGGATTCCTAAAATGAACAAAAAAAATCATATAGATAAGATGAGGAAACAGAATTAACGCTTTCATGTAATAACAATAATCACCTGTGGATAAATGATTCTCATAGCTACATGTTGCACCAGATGTTTTGGGTTCAAATCCCAGGCAGACAAAAAGGTAGGCACAGAAGCATGATCACCTATTTGCATGTTAATACAAAATATGGCATATCATTTTGTGGTTTCTTAAAATGGAATGTCTATTTCCTATTATTGGTTAAATTAGTAAATCAATTGAACTATACCCATATTTGGCGAAATTTGTCCACATTTTGACACATCTGTCCCTAGTAGTGAGAGAAACATAACTTCCCTTGTAGAATGAATTGTCAGATGATTTGATCCTAAATAAAAACGGAAGCTCTGCAACATGTCCTATGGTATTAAAAAATTCTAATTCTTTAGGTACTATCCATTCTCCAGCATAATTGAGAACATAATAGTAGATTGGACACTCAGGAGAAACTTTGCTATGTATTTTTATAGTTTTGTTCAAATAATAAAAAAAATAGTAATCTGTGAGAAACTGTAAATATTGTTTCTGAGTATGTTCATTGACTTTCTCTGCCCCCATAAAGTAGAATGACAGTATTTGCTGGCCAATTTTTTCCAGATTATAACTGTTTACACTTGCTAAGGATTTTGGTACTAGAAGCCTAACATCCTCATTATATTTATTATAGTCCTTGTAAAAATCATCTTTTAAATATTGAAGTACCAATGCCTCCATATTGTTGCTACCAATCATCATAGGAACCTTGTTAAATTTACCAGAATTTAATATAGCAGCTGGGCTTTTATTCATAAATGTTGGTTGACCTTCAAACTCATTTTCTATACATGGTTTAAATATTGAATCAAATACATCATTCTCTACTTGATACTTATTAAAAAATAAAGTTTGATAGGTTTTCATAATTTCGTATCCTGGTAACTTTCTCATTTCTTCAATCACTTCAAATTTTTCAGTTTTTTCTATACCTAGATTTTTTGCTAATGCCATAGTATCTTCTATGGGATTCTTAGACAGAGACCAGCCATTTAACGCACTGGAACTTTGTACAATTGCTCTTTGAAAAAGCCCATTTGCCAATGGAGATAATATCATTAAATGTACAATTGCACCCCCTGTACTGCTTCCAAATGTAGTTACATTATTAGGATCACCTCCAAAATGGCTTATGTTAGCTTGAACCCACTTAAGTGCTAGAATAATATCCTTTAATCCAACATTGCCTGGAGCTGTAAAATCATTTATTGAAAGAAACCCAAATGGTCCTAATCTAAATCCACACCTTACAAACACAATGTCCTGAGAATTTATTAGTGTTGGATCAAGGATTGAATCAATGTAAAAGACATAGTTGCAACTTCCAATCCAAAACATGACAGGTAAAAGTTTGTCAGGCTTAATATCTGGTGAGGAGACTTCTATATAAAGACAATCCTCAGAACCAGCTATATCTTGATTGATGTAGAATGATAGAGGTACTGATGCGTCTTTTGTACAATCAAGAATATTTTTCCAAGGTTTAATATTTTTTGGGGGCTACAAAAATGTTAAATAATTTTTATCTATATTTATAAATAAAGTTATAACAAACTATATAGGAAATCAATAAATAAGTGTAAAAATTGAGTTTTTAACTGGTAACATGCAAATAATTATTAAAAAAGAAAAAATAATAATAGGTACCAAAAATCTGAGATTGCCGATAGGTGGTTCTGCATAAGGTATACTTTTAAATTTATAATATGTTCCCTCATCTCTGTTATCGATATATCCACAAATTGCTCCATTTTGTGTTTGTACAATACATCGTTCATATTCCGGCAGGGAATCCATTCTTTAAGTAGTTAAGAATTTTCCAAAGGTACGAGATAACATTAAGTGATCTTGTTTTCTATCATATCTATAGAAAAACAACGAATAAAAAATATTACTTTTAAATACGCAATAATTAATTTCCCTAGATCCTAGGATAACAAGTTTCGGTAATAGTTTGGTTTTATGTTATTTACGATTGTTTATTTAGTAATTAATTTGTAAACTGTATTACCTACTTATTAATCTGCAGTTATTATGATTATTGATCATTTAAAACTATATGTATAATAGTTATTAATAATATTCCGAATAATTTTTTATTGTTTGATGTTTCTATAATCTATATTATGATTTCTTCTACTAAGTACTTGTCAAAACATAAAATTTCATTGGTACCAATGGCCAATTGGTACTAATAATTATTATTATACCTCGGGGTTGATTCAAGGATAACCTATTTACGCTATTTTTTCTGTATGGGAATGACGTTGACACGTTACATTTCCTTTGCGTTTTCTATAGCAATTTTACTTGTTACGTTTTATGACGTTGACGATGGCCTGTCAAGATCAAACAGTCCACGCCATAGAGTACCTAATTATACATATAAAGAGGTCCATCCTCTACATTACATAAGTACCTACACAGTCAGTACTTAATTATATTATGTGTGTCGCAAATTGGCAATAGTTTACTAGCCCGAAATATCATGAAAATGTAACAAATTTTATGCAATTATTTCATGAAATGGCAATTTTTAAGATGTGGCCATGATATATTGACTATTGTTATATTTTGATAGATCACTTTAAAATTAAATACTATTCAGGTAGGTACTACAGAAATAGGCAAATTGCAATGATTCCTATTTGTATGTAGGCAATGGAAATTTTTCAATTATTAAGGAAATTCCTATTTCGATTTTTGTTCAGCCAAATTTTATAATAATTTCAATTGTGATAAATATGTACCTAATTAATATAATATGAATTTTTATACATAAATAACGCAGAATGATCAATGAAAAATTATGGAACAGACGCATGGAAATGGCTCATTTGTGCATGTACCTATTCATTACTCTGCCCCCGTGGCTAAGTGGTTTACATGTCTGCGTGTTGCGCTGAAGGTCCTGGGTTCGTATCCCGGGGTAGTAATGAATGTTCCAGATGGATAGGCACAGAAGGCTGATTACCTACTTGCCTGTAAAGAGAATGATCAGTGAAACAGAAATAGCAATGTGTCTGCCCCATGCCCCACTTATATTGAATATAATATTGAACCCACAGGGCAAAATTTAAAAAAAAATCGACAAAATTAGTAAACTTATAGATACTTAGGTATAACATAATATTGGTAGTATTATATTTATTGAAATATTTTGTTTTACAATCTCATTTGGTCAGTTTCACGTTCATAAAAATCTTTTAGAAGATCCTGATTCATTATAGCGTCATCACAAAATATTAATTTTTTTACCATATTCTTCTTTATTTCTTTCACATCGTGAGCTAACATCGTTTTAAAAGCAGTCGTGCTTATCATGTTGGCAAAAAACTTTCTGTTGGTCGTAAACTTTTCCGCAACTCCAACTGTAGTCTTTGATGGCGAATTAATGAAGACCTGTACATTGTCTACAAAAAAACTATGATAAAAAATAAGTTATAGGTATCTAAAAGAAAAAAAACGCCTTCATAGTTAAGTGGTTTACACATGCATTTTGCACCGGATGTCCTGGGTCCAAATCCCGGGGAAACAAATAAATATTTCGGGTAGGTACCAAAGGGTGATCTTTAAATTGCTCGTAAAGTAGATCAGTGGAACAGGAATGAGTCAGACCTGACCCAATAGAGATTGCTAGAATTCACTTATAAGAAATAATTGAAGGGTGAATGTTTTGCTAAGCATACAACTCGAAAAATTGATATCCGAGGTTCTTATCATGGCAAAAACTTATCTTCATAATTTTTAGCGATTGGAACTCATTATTATTATATACCGGAACTTATCGCGCAAAGAGAAAGAAGGGTTTTTCTCGTGACCACGGCCGTTGTAACACGGTCGAAATTAAATTCGGTAAATCAATCCCGCTATATTTAATAATAATAAAAACTTATCTTTGTCATCACATCACATTTAAACTACATATTCCTAGCTTACGGCTTTTTTTATCGGATAGGAGGCAACGGGCAGGAGGCTCACTTACGAAAAGCAATCCGTCGCCCATGGACACCCTCAACTCCTGTTGGGCCACGGGTGCGTTGCCGGCCTTAAAGAGAGCTAAGTACGTTCTTTTCTTTTGAGGTACGCTTTGAGATTATATTTTTTGGCTATAGGCTATTATTTATGAATAAATTGGCAGAAGTAAATTAAACGAAAAAATCACTGTTCGGGAGTTGAAAAGATCAGTTTTCTAAATGAATCGATAATATTTCACGTGGAAATAGCCAGTTGGTAGTTATGCACCTACCTACTTAGCAATCTATATTTTATTTAAAATCATTTTTTTTTGTATCCTTCTTTCTTAGGGTAAACTTAGTTTTAAATAAATGAATCTCAAATGTAAAACTTACTTTTGACGTGGCATAGTTGTATCTGTACATGAAATAAACATATATAAAAAGTCATTCTTAATTGAATTTGCCATATCAAAACCTTCCTGTTGCCTGTGACAAAGGAACGGTTATCGTTAAGAGGGACACATAATATTATTTTAATGCAAGGCGCTCATAGTGATCATTAAGAGAATTTACAACATATTAACTTGTGTATTAATGTGTAATGAAAATGTAGTGTAATGATTATCGAAAAATATCAATTTATCACACAATTTACACAAAATTGTTTTACTTTGGAAGGCTCAGTTGTCTGATCTACTTGCCTGCGAACGTAGTAAAAAAGACTCGCAAATGTGAATCATAGAATTTCAAAATTATAACCTATAACAACAACAAACAAAATTACCTACAATATAACGAATTACCTACTCATATGACAAATTTACATCGCAAATTATTCCTGTTATTTTCATAATTATAACATAAAACAGCACATAAATGCATTGCATATCTTGATTATGAAACGCAGTAACACAAAATATAAATATATATAGTATTTTTTATAACTTATAAAGTAATCCTATGTTATAAAAAAACTAGGCTATTTTATTTTAGTAATAAAATGTATAAAGCAATTTATGTTCTTTTTGTTATTTATTGAATATTTCGCAATTGTATTTTTAGTGAAAATAGGAATACACAAATTAAAATTATAGATTAAAATTAATAATATAAAAATGATACGGATATGATAATAAAAATATAATTAAAATTTTAAAAAATTGTAATTTAAATACAGAAAGCTAATTAGTTTAATTCGGATGTATAAAAATAGGGTGTTCCAAAAAAAGGTTTCGTGTTTCTTCTATCGATCTCTAATTTCGTTTGACGCATTGTGGTCTCCCTTTCACGCTGTGATCTTTATAGAAGCCCATATTGCAGATACAGAAGTTGGGAGCAGAGCAGACGCCATTGGGACAGCCTCCAGGGCAATAGGGCACACACCTGCAGCAAATGTAGGATGTAACAGGCAAATATTAAAAGGATAGTCTAGTTGTATTTTTTAAATTCTGAACACGTATAGATTATGTGTAAAATTGTCATCATAATATCATCATTCCTAAAATAGAATTACATAGGTACCTAGCTTAATTTAACATTTTAAATAAGTAGATCTGACATGTTAAGTTTAAAAACAGACCTTAAAGTATATTAAAGCATAGGAATGACAGTGAAATTTCGTAGCTTCTACCTCTATTTCAACTACTTATAATTATTTTTAAAGATGGATAGGATTAGTATTCTGACCACCAACAACTGAAACAATTTTGCTTCACCAGGATTTTATCCCAGAATATTCCACACAGAAATTGAATGTAAAGTAACCTAACGTGGAGGTTAGATTAGGTGGATATGGAATATAGAAAATCTGTACCTTGACTCAGTGGGGTCATTTTTGTCGAGAACAAAGCCCTTATTACATTGACATTTATTGCCTGCGATACAAAATCCATTAATGCAGAGCTGTGTGCAGTCTATATTCTCAAAATCTTGATTATACTGTTGAAGTTCCAATTGTCCTTGAGTGTCTGTATGAGTGTTACCGGAGAGCCCTGAACTTGGAGGATAGGCGTGGTTTTGACTGCCAGAATATGCACGCTGCCCGGGTTGCCTAGATTGCCCAGGTTGACCGGAATATCCAGGCTGTCCAGGCTGCCCGGGTTGACCTGAAGACCCAGATTGGCCGGAATATCCAAGATATCCATCATGTCCAGGTTGACTAGAAGACTCAGATTGGCCAGGATATCCAGAGTATCCAGGACTTCCAGACTGCCCAGTTTGACTAGAAGATCCAGTTTGGCCAGGATATCCAGAATATCCAGGACTTTCAGACTGCCCAGGTTGACTAGAAGATCCAGATTGGCCAGGATATCCAGAATGTCCAGGACTTCCAGACTGCCCAGGTCGACTAGAGTAACTAGATTGGCCAGGATATCCAGGATTTCCAGGCTGCCCAGGTTGACCTGAAGACCCAGATTGGCTGGGATATCTAGGATATCCATCATACCCAGGTTGACTAGAAGACTCAGATTGGCCAGAATATCCAGAGTATCCAGGACTTCCAGGCTGCCCAGGTTGACTAGAAGACCCAGATTGTCCGGGATATCCAGGGTATCCATGTTGTCCAGGCTGCACAGATTGACCAGGATATCCAGAGTACCTGGGTTGACCGGGATTAACAGTGTATCCATATTGGCCGGTATATCCTGGTTGGCCAGGACTTGAGTAGTTTCCTGGTTTTCCATTGTTACCAGAGTATATTTGATTGCCAGGATAAAGAGAAATGTTAGGTGATGGATGGAAGTTTGGCGATACAGGCGTGCTAGTGTCAGGATAATCACATCTACCGGGCAAAACGCATTTACCATTAGGTGCACAGTTGCTAGAAAGATAAACAAAATAATTTTAGTTTGATTTGTATTCGATAACTCGTTTAAGTTAACGTTTTTGCCATTTTAAGTCGGCCGAATTAAGTTAAATCGATACAACAAAATAAAATTTCACCTCTTTACCGATATCAATGAAATAAATTCTCTGGCTAAAGCATGAGAACATAACAATTACACGTTTGTATTTTTGACAAATCATTACGACATTTTCTTTGTTGATACACTAACACACAGACCTATTACCACTTAAGTAAGTAATGTCGTCTATTCTAACGCATGAAGTCCAGAAGCATTTACTTATAGTTGGAACAAACATAAAACGTAACGTTTATTTTTAATTCTTATGTCTAATTTCTCTTACATCTTTGTATGAAAATTTTAAATACTGAGATTTAACGCTGTTTACGAATTCCAGGTACTAACCCGACTTTAATTAGAAGATATACTTATGCAAATTAATTTGTCATATATACTTTTGACATTGAGGCACGCAGACAGCTTGTTCATTTTTCTCGTACCCAGGTTTGCATTGACAATTATTTGGCGCAACACAATCACCATTTATACATTTCTCACACGCGGGATTGCAGTTTCCAGTAGGAGTTGATAAATATCCTTTCCTGCAGTCACATGCATTAGGTGCAGTACAGTTGCCTGAAAAATATTTTTTTAAACTACTATAATCTATAGAAAATTTCGTTTTCATAAACCTCAAGCTTTTGCCAAATTAGACGAACGAGTTCGGATTTCTCGTTTTTTATATAATAATTATTTATTACTGTTTGTTCCTGAATAAAGGATATTGATTAATATTATTAAGAGTGCCTTGGCTGTGATAAAGATTCAGAGATAAAGAGTCATTCTATATAATTGAATGACACAGCTTATTAATGGCAATAATAAAGTTCCTACAGCTATCATGACGTCAAAAGCTAGACATTTGTAGAATAAAAATGTCAAGCATTATTACTATAAATATGTATATATGTATTATATTAGCACACTTTACTTATTACCATTTACTAGGCACAGAAGAGTTATAGAACTTAATAAATATAGGTAAGTAATACAAACCAATTCCACCACAATTTTCCTTACAGGTTGGCAAACAATATTTACTTTCTGAGTCTAAAGTATAGCCTTCCTTGCAAACGCATTCACCGCCGGCGCATCGGCCATTCTGGCAGCCAATTGGGCATGTTGGAACACAAAATCCAGCTAAATTTTTAACATGATCCGGGAAACAGGTGCAGGTATCCGGGGCGGAGCAAAGGGCATTAACACACTCTTTTGTGCAAACGGGATCGCAGATCAAGTAGTTGTAAATATTCCGTATGTAGCCTTTGCAACATGATCGGATGCGGCTAAGTTCTGGGCGAGACTGGAAAAATACATTGTAAGGTTTGGGATTGTCTAAAGTACCAGTACCTGTACTTGTTATTTGAACTAGTAGGTAATCAGCTCTTGTTTTACAAAGCAGAGCATAAAACTTTTCGGCGGTAGGTATATGTCAGAAAAAAAAGGTTCATAACAAACCGAAATAGTTAACTTACCTAATATGACCGAAAACTTTCGCTTACGGTTAGCTTCATAGTAAGGTATCGTTACATTTGAAAAAACAAAAAAAATATACTTACGCCGTTTCCAATGGGAATATGAGCTTGATTGTGTACTAAACTGGCAGTTCTGTAAAAAAGGTAAAATAAATAAAAACGAATATAAGAGAAAAGTATAGGACAATTATATCGCTATATGATTCAACCAAGCATTATTATTAGAGTAGCATTTATTATCTTTTTATTATGTTTTAAGGAATAATTATTCAAATGTGTATCTGTTAAGATATAAAGGGAATTTAAAAGTATACTTACGGTACTTCTACAAAACAAACTCCAATATCATAATTTTGGTGTCCTTGCGTTGTACTATATTGAGTGCCATAGGCTGAGCCGTATGTTGAATTACCGAAAAAGCTAGAATAATGAAATAAGAAATAATGCTAAATTATAATATTAATATTTTTAATAATCGTCCACATTGATTATCAACCATGTAATCACTGTAGGTATAGAGGCAGAATACTAATAATACAGGGGATTGACAAGTAACATGCAACATTAATAATTATTGTTCACTTAACGTATAAATAAGTGCTAGATTACAAACAATAAGTGCTAATTACACTTTTACCAAAACAGTTTTACTAAAGATATACCTAAATCAAAACTTACTTCAGCAATTTAGCTCCAGGATTGTAATTACCATAGCCTTGGTGACCACCCTTGACAGATTTAACATTAACATACTGAGTATCGTCTGCATACACGCAAACAAGCGGTATGATAATAGCTAATATCCAACGCATGACCAGTCATTAACTGGGCTGAAAATATAAAAAAAATTACATTTGATACTTTTCTTATAAGTATATGAACGCTCCTACCGTGTCGGAATACGGTCTATCTCCTTTCCTATATCATTTTATTTCTACTTTTATTCATAATTTATACACATAAACATACCTAGGGCTTATTTATAATACTGTAATTGTATAAACTTGTATAAAATACGGTGTGTAAACTTTTCTTTGGTATTCAATCATAAGCAGGAAATCCCAGGACACTACAAAAACTAGGACATGTCCTGGGAAAACAGGACGGTTGGCAACTCTATTCTAAATTAACTCTACGAAAGGTTGCGGTCAACTGAATGACGATCGTTCTAGAAAGTTCGGTGCATGGAACTTTCTGAACTACTTGTGGAATTTTTTGGCGCAGTGTCTGAGCGAGGTTAAGGTTACTAACGTTCTAGAGCTCTCGGGAAGTAGATATGTATCTTATATTAAGTATTAACCGCGCAATTTACGTTCGGACGTCCATAAGTTCATTTAAATCGGCTTCTATGTTTTACCGATGAATAAACATAATAAATATATATATATACAAATTATAAATATACTATTTATATAATTTGCCGACATTGCAATGAAGATAATTTATGTTGTTATAAAAATTTAATATATTTACATTAAATTGACGATATTTTAAAACCTTCATAACTGATTGTGCCTAATTGTCAATAAATCATGCATTGGTATAAACTTTACGAAGAAGTTTCTATAAAGATATAGTTAGAACTCACCAAGAAAATATTAAGTTTTACAAATACAAATTTATGAACCACTCCTCGTAAATAATATAAAAGCACTGTTTGTTATTTGTTTATTGTGTCATGTGTGCTTTAGTGAATATTAGGGTTGCCAACTCGAGAAGGTGGAGGAGGGGGGAGGGCAGTCTCAATCATTTATTAGTTTTTAAATTTACTTTGCTTTCATGCAGCATCTAACGGTTTTTTACCACCAAATTTATGTCCTTCGATTTCGAAAAAAAGTCAAACCAGCGAGCGTCCACTCGATTTCATTAATTTTCGGAAAACCTGAGAAATTATTGCACTCCGGGAGGTCGGGAGGTTAACCATTATTACCAGAGTCTCCTGGGAATCCGAGAGGGTTGGGAACCCTAGTGGTTGTGGATGAATACGACGTATAAAATACTATTTTATGATTCCGTATGTAGCTATAATTAATTTATATAATTTTAATGTATTTAATATCATTTTCTTTTCAAGCACTGCCAAAATATTATGTATTTTAAGTTATGTATTAATATAGGCACTACCTAAATTCTCAATTTTTAATTTAACGTTCGCACAAAACATTTTTTCACTGAAAGTAAGTCTCAATAAATAAAATAACTTCAAAATTAGATTTTAATTTAGTTGGTATGAGTATCAAATCGTTATTTGCTACACGTGAACAAATAAAAACTACTTTTACCACACTTGCTACATAATATTAGATACCTACTTGGGTACATCGGTTGCGTATCTTATTGTAATACCTGATTAGTTGATACTAAGGATGTATCCGATACCGATACCGATATATCGACGATACTTTGGGTTTGCCGATATATCGGCATCGGCGATATTTTTATTGCCGATACAACGATACATCTGAGAGATTATTTTCCACCGCAGGTCTTATATAGACAGACTTCCGAATTCGGCTTTCTCCGTAAAACTTGAGAATGCTCTGTTTTTCAAACAAAAATCTTGTAAATTTTAATTATTAACAGTTATTTTAATAGCTAAACCTTGAATCTCATTCAGTCTGTAACGGTTTTTATTTTTTAAAAGAAATTAAAAACGTTAACCAAACTTGTGTTTCATATAATATTTTACCTTAATTTAATTTTACTTCACTAAGAGTTTGTATCGGTATCGACGATATTTTTATAAGAGTATCGGTATCGGTATCGGCAAAAAGGCATATCGATGCATCGTTGATCACTATGTTACGCATTTGAAATAGGTAAATTTACGCTAGTCAGAATACAGAGTATGTATTGTGAGACACTCTAATATCAAAGTTCAAGAGCAATGGTTTTTATAATAGTATTTAGATCCTTAATTCTCGCATTGAATGCTGTCATCGAGCGATGAGATAATGCAATCATGTTTTGCGACTTCTGTTTTGATCGGTGTTTATAATTTTCTAAGAAATATTTAAATACTAAGAATGCGGTGATCCATAAACCGTCGACTTTATAAATGATGAAATTCGATATTCAACTAAAAATACGATTCAAAAACCTAACCAATATTATTATTTTTCCCTTTAGTACATCTTTAATTTGACCTTGATACCCTATTTTTGGTAGCAGAGTTTAAGAAATGATTATGGTTAATTTAAATATGGTTCTTTGGTGGGTATAGGTGGTGGTGATAAATGTAGTACCTAGTGCTGTTTTTTCGACTTAGTAAATAATTACCTACTAAAGGCTAGGTCACCTGTAGGCAGTAGCCTACATGAATATTATGTTGAAGTAGGTACACTTTTTTCGTAGAATACCAAGTGAGTATCTGTATAAATTGTGAACAATTTAATTTTTACATATTTATACACTTACACTTTTATACTTAGGTAACATTGAACCGATTTGAATTCAGTTTTAAATATAGAATCTGATCAGACCTCGGAAATGACAGCCTTAGCCTCTACCTATTAATCTGCTTTTTATTCTAATTTTATGCACCTAGGTATACGCACACGAAGCCGAACATTGCCATCACTCTTCAGCCAGTTATTAGGTACAGTGCCATAAATTATTATTTAGGTAATAAATGGCCGACAACTATCACAAAAGTTATTGTTTTAATTGCAAATTTAATAATCATAAATTTTGTATAATATAAGAAACACGAGATAATATAGCCCAGACGTGACCCTTATTTATCATGTCTTATCAATCCAATGTTGAATATTGTTTCTACGAATTTGTATAGTATAGAGACTAGTCAGTAGCTAATAATATAAATATTTGTTGAAGTTTGTACCAATTTATTCGTTAAATTGTATTCGGATATGTTAATATTTTATAGAAGAAAAAATAACTTCAATTACAATTCAGTTGCATTATTTATTGCTTTAATAGTTATTGTATCACTATCATTAAAATGAAGACTTAAAAGTATTTTATAATTAAATTTACTATTGTTTACTATTACTTGTTTTTACTATGCTATTATTATGCTAATACTTTGGTTAATCGTGGGCCTTGAATTCGTTCATGATATTTCGTTCAAGAAATATTAGCGCCATCTATGAATTAAACAATGAACAGTCATAATTCTGTAACCGCTTCTCCATTTAAATTCATGACTTCAACAGCATGTTCAGATGGTGGCCTCCAACACGGTATTTCAGCATATAACGGCTCTGCATTTGTACTATCAATAATGTCTAACTTTGCTTCACATTTTAATGCATCTATAGTATATTCCGCTATAGTTCGGTGGCCGTGTTGTCCTTCATGGCTAATAGATGGCGTGAAAGACGAACGTCCAGATGTTTCTATGTGACTTCTTTCCGGTAGGTGATCATAATGACATTCAAGGATGCCTAAAACAAAGATAATTTAAAACAGCCTTTTTCTATTATGATATTAAAGTGTACTTATATATAAATTAAATGTACATAATTTAAGTACCTCGAAAGTTTTCCAGCATTATAGGTGAAATATTTTGGACTACAACGGGTCTCATAAATTGTTTTAGATTTCTATCTAATGTGGAGATTGGTTGATAATGACATTTTTCTGAACTTGGTGGCTCTGAAATAATTAAACAAAAATAAATATAAATTATGGCCCATGAGGGGATCGAACCCGCGACCTTCGCGTTATTAGCACGACGCTCTAACCAACTGAGCTAATGGGCCTTGATATACAATTGTGAAATTATATAATAGACGTTTCATCAGTTCGTAAAGTCAGTTCTGAGAACAAACAAAAATATAAACAAATTTATGAGAATTAAACTGGAAAGAAAACTGTTTTTTTACAGTTTATTAGGTAATTTATTGGCCTTACCTACACTAGAATAAGTATGATTTTACGTAATAACTAATAATTATATTACGATACTAATACGATTCGCTTTTTACCGTAAAATGCATTTCTATATTAAGAGAGATTATTATTGTTGCATTCAAGTAATGTAAAATATTAACCACTATTAAATTGCAATGAGCAATTCATTATGAGGATAAGAACTGTTGAGTTACTGACCTGGTAATGGTGTGTGAAATATGCTCCTTACATAGGGTGGTGGATCATCGTTATCCATCATAGTCCGCATCTGAATATCGTGCATTTTCCTTATATCATCATATCTAGGTCTCCTACACCTTTCAAACATAACTATAATTACAGCTATCGTTATAACTGCCATCATTATACCACCAACAACACTTACAACAGAAATAAGATCAAGGGAATTCTTTTCTCTCTCTTTGTCAGTCATGATTGCAGTGATGTGCTCCGGTTCTGTTAAAATATGAAACGTTTCATCCTCAGCGGGACTTTCAGTTGTTATTGAATTAGGAACGGTTTTAGTAACATTTCTTTCATTAGTCTTCTTAGGTGGTATTTTAACAAGGATAGTAGTTTTTACTTGCTCAGTAATATTAGGTGCTATAGACTTTTTTGTAGAATATGTTGGCGGATTTGTCTCTCGAGTTTTGTATATTTCATCTTTTAAGAATTTTCTTTCATCTTTTAAGTTTGTAGTGGCCTTAGTTGTAATCTCAAAAACTTTGTTAGTGGAAGTTCGTAAAGCTATAGCGTTAGTGCTGTAAAGAGACTTTCGAATTGCGCTTGAAGAACTCGTCATGCTGTTAGTCGATTTATTTTTCGAATTGGATGTATAGAAGATCATCTTTACTGTAGAGGATGGGTTTGCGGTGGAAGGAAAATTTTTAGGTAGTGACTTTTTTGGCGGCGGTTTTAATATTGGTTTTGTGACATTTTTTATGAGTGGTGACGTGGTGAATAAATTTCTTTGCTTTGTTGTCAATATTTTTATCGTAAAAGGCGCTTGAGTAGGTGGCACTATCGTCATAGATTTTGTAAATCCCGTTTCCACGCTCTGATTGATCACCATTGACGTATTTCTATTTTTAGGTAAATAGGATGCTGTCGTCAAAGCAATTTTTTTAAACGAAGCATGTGATACTGATGTTGGTATAATAGAGACTATTATTGTTCTTGGGGTAGTTATCTCTGAAGATGAGTCATTTTTACTTCCATTTCGTATGTGAGTTAGTTCATGGCTTGTTTTAATTTTAAATTCTGTTGATATTCCTTTTTGTGTCGGTTTTATCCATATTTCTTTTGGCTTGAATTTTGACAGATTTAACTTTGTCGTCGCCTCAATCTTTTTCATGGTTTCCGTCGTAGTTGAAATCTGATTCAGAGTGTTTAAAGATGGAGTAGACATGGAATAGATCGTAGAAGATATTGGTGTTGTTATATAGACATTTCGGATGCTTTTAGTGATCAGTGGGGATTTAAAAGTTGAAGTTACATGCGCAGAAGTTAAATTTGTTGACGTACCTTCCGTTGGGGTTTCGGTTCGATTGTACACAAACGTAGTGGACAATTTTGGAGTTGTTAATATTATAGACGATCTTTGTATACTAATCGTTGTGGAGGGTACAGTAACGTTATTATAAGCAACTTCAGTTTTTAATAAAGGTGTCGTTATCATTGTGGTCATAGGTTCTTCAGGTTTAAGATATGTGTTAATAATTGGACTGCTATTGTAAGTCATCGGCGCTGTTGATTCTAAATTAATTGTTTTAGCACTAGTAGCTGCTTTAGTCAAAGGTGGTAAAGTTTGTATAGTAGACTTTGTAGTTGTTAGTATTTCTTCCATTAATGCAGGTGGGGGTGGTGTAGTCATGCGGATATTGCAACTGAAAAGGAAATATTATTTCTTTAAAACAAGAATTCTTAATAGAAACAATATTCTTCTCTAGTTCCAAGAAATAAACTAATGCGCAGCATTAAGCCAGGTTCTTGTAATTAACTATAAGCAAAGCATAGATATACAATATGTTTTTTCTCATTGAAAGAAAAATTAGTGTTTTGGAACAATATAATTATTATTAATGTTACATAACATAAGTGGTGACCCACCTCTCACCTTGCCATCCTTCCAGGCATTCGCAAGCTCCAGTAACGGGTGAGCAAGTTCCCTTCAAACATTTGACGCATTCATTGACACAGTTTGGACCCCATTTATTAGGGGGACATTCTAAAAAATTAAGAAAATGTTAAATAAATTGATTTGAGGATGAGGATACCAAGATTTGAGGGTTTTACATAAAAAAAAACACATGCCTTCAGTGCATTTACTGCCAGTTTTCCCATTTGGACAAATAGGGACACATGAGACATCTTTCATTTTATAACCTGGACAACATACTGCCACTTCTGCTGTACGTTCTTCCGTCTGAAAATTAAAAATTATTTTTTTGCTCAATCCACATTTCCACAAAGTATTATTATTACAATATTTTTCGCATTAATGTTTGCTACTTTAATATCTTTATTAAATACAGCAAAGAAAAAAGTTATATGTCCTAGATAATTAAATATATTAATTAGATCAAGATAACTAGATAATAAATTTAAATTATCCTTCTGCAAAAAGAGCAGTACTTATGTAGTCTGTCTGTGGCAACATTTTGCTGTAGTGTTAGTTTTGATTTGAATTGTAATTGATTGAGAGTATTTTTAGCTATATTTCTTTAAGATCAGCCTTTATAAATTCTTATTTGAAATTAAAATGAAGTTTTTAACTGCACTGACAAATCATTATGATTACCTCAAGTCGTGTTAAGTCTCTCATCTCGGTCTTCCAACGGGAACATCTCGGTGGCATTGAGAAACACCACTCGTAAGTCCTTACTGACATCGGAGCACGGTACCTTACGCGTTTTGTTATATTGTATCTGAAACGTTATTTTATTTACTACTAACGACCCGCCCCGGCTTTGCACGGGTATAAAACATATATAAAAACTTTCCTCTTTAATCACTATATCTATTAAAAAAAACCGCATCAAAATTCGTTGCGTAGTTTTAAAGATTTAAGCATACAAAGGGATATAGGGGAAGAAACAGCAACTTTGTTTTATACTATGTATTGATTCACTATATTCTAATTCTTATTGATCTTAAATATAAAATATAGTCATGGGCATTAAGACGCAGTGACGCTGCCAGAACTAGAGATTTTATTCTTTAGAACAGAAATATACCTATATATTAAAGTCTCAACACCACACACTCGTGTGGATTAATAGCCTCGTCGGTTACATTTTATTAGTATTCTCATCTAAGGAAGTTCTATATTATAGCTCTGTCCCCGGTTGTTTAATCTTTAAACGAATGCTTATTCTTTTAAGATTTTCAATCAAAATTTATCAATCTGTTTTAGAGCATAGTCGTAAATTTGTAAGAACCATATTAAATCTGTTATTTTGATATAAAAAAAACATTTCAATTTTATTTTAAAACAAATCATACCGATCTAATTTTAAATAACTAATTTCTTGGAGTAATTTGTGAGCAGCTAAAATCGTGTCATATAAAATATTTTCTCCATATTGCATCGAAATTTAATAAATGCAGTCGCAATTCTTAGTTAGCTTTGCTTTGCTTTCGTTAGCTTTGAACGCAAAACATTAGTTTAGTTTTAATTTATTCAAACTTTTTCAGTTAGTCTCGGGCCGACAAATATTTGTCTAGTAAGATAAATTGATATTTAAACGTAATTAGACGACTAGACGTATTTTTTGGTAATTGTTGTGTTGGCTCCCATTTTAATGCGTCTTTAAATTTATGGTGTTTATTCTTCCTGTGATTGTCTTAACACGTGTTCCCCAACCAAAATATATAAATAAATAAAATTTAATACTTACTTCTGTTGCACCATACACACATTGGGACCATTCAAACTCGTGACTTGCAACACAATCGCTATCAACACAGATAACACACAAATCACTGTCTTGGTCCTCGGCCATGTCTGTAGGATTGACATTTTTAATGTTATTCTTGCCAATCCATAATTACTTATTCTCAATTGCCTTGTTTTAGTTCATCTGTAAAGTATTGGTAAATTGGTAAAAAAATTTGCTGGTCAAATAATAATAAATTGATAAATTTTGAATTATTTTTCATGTAAATAGGTGCTTATATTATTAACTTTTGTACTTTTAAATTTTTTATTTACTTATATAACTTGAAAGAAAATAAAATTATTTCTTTTTCATTACCAAAGTTGTAAACAACCGTATCCTGTAAAGAAATTTCTCATTAAAATATATGATTGATACGTCTGCTCCATGGTAGCGGCAGGGGTTATGAGATTTCACGTTTTGTATGTATTACATATTTGTATATTTACATAATTTGATTAACTTTTAAACTTCGAGCTGAATAATTAAGCAAAATAAACAGATTCAAATATCTTTCGTTGTCATCAAACTTTAAAACGCCTCGGAAGAATTCGAAATAATTTCGGTTACAAACATTATGCAATCAATTTAATATTACCACACAACGCGGCCCCTATCACACGTCAGTTAGTGACAATTAATTCATATGTCCTCTTTACGCTCCCCATCCTGTATAGTTAGTTGACCTTACTGGTTTACTTCTATTAGTTAGAGAGAGGTTGGTTCCTTCCACAGCTTTTACTCTTTAATTATGTGTTTAATAATTGAAGCTTAAATAATTTGTTTATTATTATAATACTGATTAATTTATAATTTTTACTTCAGTAGTTAAATATCCAACTGTCATCCTAACCATTTTTTTGTTTACTAGGGATCATGGTCACGTTTCAAATGCCGCATTTGTAGAATACGCATTGATTTTTAAACATGTGTATCATTTACCAAGGAGATGATTATTTAATTATGATAGCAATCTATTAAACCATCGTAAAATCACGGTCCATATATATTCATCATTACACTTCCAGGTTCAAATACACTGTTTCAGCAAAATAAAATATGTTAACTTAATCGGCGGATGTTACTAGATTAATTTGATCAACTCTGCGAATTGTTCATCGTGGTATCAGGATTTCTGAATAAATTATCGGTTATATGTAATTAAATTTATAAGAGTAGGTAGTAATTAGGATTGCTTTTATCACAATTACTTATTGGATTAACCGTATTTTAAAATGAAAATATACCTATAAGTTACCAGATCACACTTCAGATATAAATTTTATCAGAATTGATTGGTCAAATATTCAATGAAATAATTGTCTTTATAGAAAAGCTCTTGAATTTAAGTTATGTATATGACTTAAAAGCATTCAAAAGTGTATCATATATCCTCTATATATACACAATCTCAAAATGTTGGATGAAACCATTGACCGCTGAAGCAAATTCGTATTTGTTATCAATCAATTTGTAAACTATAACGCATATGTTTTGTCATCGACTAGTTATGGTAACTGGATCTAATAGAAGGGGAAGACTGTCGGTATCCGCTGTTTTATTGGGCTTGGCTGTACAAATTGGCTTTACATTATAATATTATATAGCGAACATTCAACTCGGTTTTGAGGCTTACGTACCTGCCAATGCAAAGTAAAATCTTTTTTGTTTGGATTCTTTCCCCGACATCGGTGGGATACATTTTTACTGTATCTAATTAAATTAGTATAAAAACACCCTTTTACCACAGCATAAGTAGGTATGTTATTTTATTTGGAAATTGGCTTTAGAGATACATACCTACATGAACTGGGACATCAGTTAAGATACATTTGGAACTACACAGACAATTAGCTTAATGTATCTATTAGCCAGCTGCTTCAACAAGTATGGCCGCTTCATAAATTAGCTAACAAATAATTGGTTTAATGAGTGTACCATTGCAAAGAATACCAAGAGTAGCGTGTTTAATTTCTGGTCATATGATTTGAAAATTCTAGTGAATTTTGGAATACAAAGCTCAAGACTATAAATATTTTAATAAGTAAGAAAGTATAGAGTTAACTGTGGTCGTACATCAAGGTACGCTTCAAAAATATAATATATATTACTAGCTGACCCGGCAAACGTTGTTTTGCCATATTAATTTTTGGGGTGGGCTACCCTTATCACTTAGGGGTATGAAAAACAGATAGTAGCCGATTCTCAGACCTACTGAATATGCATATAAAATTTGGTAAAAATCAGTAAACTCGTTTCGGAGGAGTAAGATAACTAACAGTGTGACACGAGAATTATATATATATAAAAAATGTTAATATTAACTTTTCACTACCCAGTCCATAAGGACACAAATTTTGATTTTCTATAACAAAAATGAATTAGCTTTAAAAAACTTTATTTACTTTATTTATATTTTCGTTCGGCCCACGCATTAATTAGTACATATTATAGCAATACAACGCGGTAATGTAGCCAGTATTTTGGCTACGCAAGCCAACGGCTTTGATGAGCCTTTTGTATTTTTGTAAATATATTTAAGTACATTATTTATTGTAAATAAACTTTTCACATTGCAAAAAAAAAAATTAAGTCGTAATAAATTTAAACCAATCTTTTTACTTACTTTATTCACTCACTTTAAATATTTGTCACAAGAAGCTGCATAAAAAAGTACCAGGAGATAATCACTCGAGTAGTAGTCGCGTGTGTTTCCAACGATAGCAACGGGACTCGACTGGGATGCGACAGGATGGACCGAGAGATAGCGATGCGGGTCGTAGAAAAAATAGGGGCACCGCATCCTTTACAGCTTTCTAAGAAACACCATTAAACGTTGTTTGTAACAAAATTTATAGTATCTAAATTCGCGATGAATCTGTTCAAAAATTGACAGTATTTAGATTTGGATATTAAGCTAATGATTGTGACTTTAACTGAATTAAGAACAGATATTGGTAACATACATTCTTGACGATGAACGATTTCTAAAGCGTCAAGGCTTATATTCCTTTAATATAATTAGAAATATTAATTTGATTTTTTAATTTTAAATTTGATTTTTTGTTGCTACAAGGAACTGCTATTTGTAGATAGATTTCATTGCCTAATGATACGAATTAGATGTAAGTTGATAGCTTTCAATTATGTAATTGAATTTTATAACATCATTTAAAATGGATGAAAGCTGTTATTCATTAAATTTTATATACCTCATAACTAAACCCTTTAGTGTATATAACAATTTTTTTTTTATTATAACTAAATGTATTTCGATAAAAACTTAAGTACGTACATATTTTATCTTAAAAATAGTCAACGACTGATATAAGCTGTACTCTATGTTAAGAGCTTCTTAAAAGTAAAGTTGTAAAAAAAAAACACTGAAAAATCGTTTTCCGAATTTTTGTTTGTCTCTTTGTAAACTTGTGAGAGCAGAGAAATAAACTACTGAACAAATTTAGATGCGGATTTCTTTTTTTAATTATGGTTTTATATCGACATATCAATTAGTCTTCAGCTTTATTCTCTTCAACATACAGATAAGGAAATTTAGAAAATGTAACAGGAGCAAATAATTGTACTAGGGTGCAAGCAGTGAGTGGTAGTAATGCAGTCTAAACTGCGACTTTAGCCGTTATTTTCATTACAGAAGAGGCCAAATTCATGTAAATTGTTTACTATCTACTGGTTTTACGCGAGGGACAGCAATTCAATAAACGGGCGACGTGAAGTCGGGGCGTCTGAATCTAATACAAGTGTTTGTTCAAACTGCACCCGTTGAGGGGGATATTGTATAATGCTGGTTATGTGGTTATATTACCACTTGAAGTAATAGTGCTGTTAATAAAACAGGACCAATTTTACCAGCAACGTTCGAGCGGGTGCTAGCTTTTATATAAATATTTTTTGAAGTATTTCTTTTGTTTTAACAACAACATAACAGGGTAGTTGATTCATTTTTAATTTTGTTCGCTTATATAATCATATAAGCGAACAAAATTTAAAAGATTTAGTATATGATTTGAATATATAGAACAGACCTTGGAATATGTTAATTATGCTTTTGTCAATTGCGGAAAACAGTTTTAGAAAAATATTTACGTTAATCTAGTAATATTTTCATAAAATATCTATCACAAAAATATAAACCCAATATAAAATACACCATCCTTAAAAAATAATAGCAATTGTTATTGTAGAGGTTTCATATGACACTCGAGCACGCTTCCGCTAAGGCTCTGGGGAGCAGCCTTTGTCATTATCCTTTGTTTTACATAAAGATTACAGAACCCTTGAATTTATACCTACAAATATAGGTACTAGACGACTGCACTCTATTAGAAATGTAGTCATCTCTCTTTAACATAAGCTTAATTATCTTTATCAATATACATAGTTATACAAGACTATAATTAAATTTTTAAACAATTTAATAGTGTTTTAAAATGTATAGAAATATTCGTAAATGTTTAAAATTGATCGTTGCTATTAATGCATGATATTGCTCTATAAGAAGTTTGATATCTTCATAGATTAACGATACTGTACGATATTTTGTTTATTTGAATGTGAATTTTATTAATATGTAGCAATAATTAACTTCAAATTAAGATAATTATTGATGATTTCGTATAAAAGTGAATAATAAAAGCGATATTTAAACGAGCTTTTACCACGATTATGGAAAAGCATTTAAAATGTCTCCGTATAAAATATAATGTATTTACCTAAGTTTGAGTGTGTAGTACCTACTCGAGTAAATCAAAGACAATATTGAGTTCATATATTATTCATATCATTTGTTATTTCTTATTCATCGTATTTGTAGTAAAATCAGATTAATCTACCTACTTATTTAAAAAATATATATACAGAATTTTATAAAATACATTACTAAAATACTCAACAAATAGTTTACAAGAAATACAAATTGTTTAGCTGATGCATTAACAAAACTAATTTAAAATGTTTAAAAATATGGTTAAAGTTGTGCATTATTAATATTTTTTAATAATTAGTGATATATTCATCGAAATCGTAATGCAGTGGTCGTTGCTACCATAGAAGTTAACAGAATGATTAAGAAGCTATTGATATCAAAATGTCTGCTCGCTGCGTTGTAGAATCCTCCGTACACTTGCAAACCAGCAGTTTCGATACTGAAAATAATAGAAAATAAAATCTTTTTGTTTAAATTATGTTAAAAATACCTTACAAAAGAGCATGGGGTAGTATATTATGTGTCTGATCACTGATTAGTGATTTTTTGACTGACAATGCTTATCGTATTGTCCAGCAATTTCTATCCATTATTCCAGTTAAATTCCTTTAAATTATATTTGTCTTAAATTATAAAATATTATATCACTTAAGTGACAATGAAAACCGACTTAGTCGAGAAAAGAGTAGAGCTTAGGAAATTTAATACAAGCGTTCCTAAAAATACTCTCGATCAATATTTTATTTTCAAACATTTAAGTTGGTATTAAGTCAAATGATCCAGAAACAATAATGCCATTACGGCCGCCAGACATATTTATAGACATACGTTAAAATAACAATTTATTGATAGATTATAACAACTAAACAAGTATAAAATATACCTAAATTTGCAGTAGTCTCCATCGTAACTCCATCCCAGATACTCCCCGGTCCGAAGGTTCTCACTTCTCAGCCAGTCTTCTAAAGGTCTGAAGTAATCTCGTAGAGCGTCTCCATTCAATCTGGTTTCTCCTATTGACTCTTGTAATACTTGGCTCCATGGTACTGAAGCACCACGTTCCATTAGACGGCTGAAATTTTTTTTAATAATTTGTTATTTAAATCTAAAAAAAAAGTAAACCTAAAAAAACTATTAGAACTTAATTGTTAATTATAACAGAATTTAGAATTTAAAATATATAGTCTAGTATTGTCGGTATATTTTAGTCAGACAACGATGTACACTTTAAGCATCAATTGATACCGGCAAACAATAAAAAACTAAATTGTTGATTATTTCTACGAATATACGGTACGTAACCCCTAGTGGGGCATGGGGCAGGCACATTTCTGTACCTATTTCACTGATCAATTTCTTTACAGGCAAGTAGATGATCAGCCTTCTATGCCTACCCAACCGAAACATTCAATATTTATTATATTATATATGAGATATATAAAGATTAACTTAAGAGAAATGCATTATGTGAGAGAGAAGCTGCGGTTAAAATCTAGTTATGAAATTATTCTTATGAATTTTGTAAAATTATAGTGTGTGTAATGCGTATTAAGTTCACCATTTCCGGTTCTGTAATTCAAGTACGATGAAAAATTATTACTTAGTATCTAGTATGTACTACATAATATTACATACGAAGTATATTGCAGAACAAATCTTTTCCAAGCTTCTGAATCTATTGGTATTATAATTTGTAATGCAAAAATTATTCGCACAAATAAAATAAATTTAATAACAGTAAAAGTGTAGTAATTGTAGACGATGAGCCTTCTGTGCTCAAAACATTAGTTATCCGTCCGGGGCTCGAATCCTGGACCTTCGGCGCAACACTTATCCATGGAGGCGGATCTACACCACTACGAGAACAATATATGTAATCTAAAAGACTAAACACGCAGTTTAATAACGCACTAAAAGTAGCAATTATTTTTTGTTATTATTTTATAAGTTTATGTGCATTAATAGGTGTAATATAAATCATATGGATTGTTATAATTATTAGAAACTTGCTCCGTCCGGATTTATTGTAATGGTAGCGATCGTATTACGTTTCGCGGTTGACTAATGTACTTAGAAACGTGAAATTAGTATTATAATTATATCTAGAGTAAAACCAGCTATAAGTACTACATTTAAAAAATATATTGGGTTTAGTAAATGTTTCGAACAAGCACAGCGTTTTATACGCAAGAATGTGCATTTGCCGACAAGTTTCAAAGTTTACGTTTTAAGTATACCTAATTTATCTTATATATAAAATTTTCGTGTCACAATGTTAGTTACCTTACTCCTCCGAAACGGCTTTACTGATTTTTACCAAATTTTATATGCATATTCAGTAGGTCTGAGAATTGGCTACTATCTATTTTTCATACCCCTAAGTGATAAGGGTAGCCCACCTCAAAAATTAATATGGCAAAACAACGTTTGCCGGGTCAGCTAGTTTTTATATAGATACCTAGCAAACTAAGATTTTCTCTATTTAGGTACTTCATAATTGGTAGCCAAAGCTACATTTTAAAAAATATAACAAAAATGTTGTATTTACTTATTTAATCTTGCTACTAGGTACCTACTGTAAAAAAAAAAAATGATAAATTTTATTAATATGAATTTTAATAATTTAGTGTAGATGATTGCCGCTTTGAAAAAAAATTCGAAGAGAAACGGGGATATGAGGGAAAATTGTTGAAGAAGGCTTGTCAAATTATTATTACTAGGCAGGCGATTATACTCGATTATAGTTATCTATTTCAGCTTATTTATTATTGTGTGAGTGAATTCCCGTAACCCTTAGTAAGGCACGGGGCAGACACATTGCTGTTTCCGTTTCACAGATCATTTTCTTTAAAGGCAAGTAGGTGATCAGCCTTCTATGCCTACCCAACCAACACTCATTAGTCCCCCCGGGATTCAAACCCAGGACCGCCGACGCAACAGGAGAACGCGGAAGCCACTTAGGCCACGGAGGCGGTTATTATTGTAATCCTAGGAAATTACCTAATCTTCATTACATAAGTTACCTTAATATCCCATTTTTACATCACAATCAAGACGCACGCAATAAAAACTATGGTATCTCTACAATTATTATTTATGGTGAAATTCTGTCCATAGGTATCATTTAAATATTGCAATGAAACAGATTTGCATGAACATTCTATTACATAAGTTATGTCCAGCTAGGCTAAGATAAAAGCAGGAATACTTACTCTAGAACTAAAATGTTGCATGTTGAATAATGAATGTTCAAAATACGAGGAATGTTTTGTGAGTAGCGAAAAAATATTGAGACGAAATAAAACCACAAAACACGGAATCGGTTTCAGACGAGTTTTTCGTATTTTATGGCATTTCAAATAAATGTTTGCCTGTTTTAAATATACATACTTTAAGTTTAAGCATGTTTTTGATTCTCCGGGTTTCCACACACACACTCGGTGCAATATAAATCGCGGGATGAAAAGGGAAGGGACGGGTAAGAAAAGCTTCTATTTTGTATGCGGGCTACATAAAATATGAAATCATTTCAGTTTGGTGTTTTGTTAGCAACATTTTAGTCCCCAACACTTGATACATTTTCGCATTACAATCTGTTGTTTTCGCAACTACAGGCCGCACTTCCTACTTCTATCAATATAGACATATAATATAATATGGTATACATATTTAATACATATTCAGGTAATTTAGACTGGCTCAGAGTTCCCAAACAGAGTCATGGCGTTTATGAGAACTTCCAACAAACAATAGGTATATTAAATAAAATATATAAAATAAAGTCGGTTTATTTACACCACTTATAACTCAAAAACGCATGGACCGACTTTGATGATCTCTGTTTTATTGGATTCGTCTAATTCGATAATAGGAAAATAACTTAAAACAAATTAAAAATATTTTAAAAAATCACGAAAAGCTGTTTATGAAGAAAATTAGTTTCCTCATACATTGACTTGGAATGACGATATAGGTAACACGTTATTCAGAACTTTGAAGCGATACAAAGTTCGCGGGATCCACAAGGGTAAGTAAATTTCCGTAACCCCTGGTGGGGCATGGGGCAGACACAGTACTATATCTGTTTCACTTATCATTTTATTTACAGGTAAGTAGGTGATCAACCTTCTGTTCCTTCCCAACCAAAATATTCATGTGTTTCTCTGGCATTCAATACGCAGATGCGTATACTTAGCCACGAAGACGGTGGGATCCACAAGTATATTACAAAAATTGCTGTTGTAAATGTATAATAGACATTTCCATCTTGAATTAAGGTCTACTTAATAGCTTTATTACTTTATAGCATTGGTTTAAAAGTCATTTTTTTATAACTGACTTCATTCGCAAGAGTTCTATTTTATATCGTTACCAATATATTGTAAAAAAAATTAGGTTTTTTCTAATTATTAGAATTAAGTATGATCTAAAGATTGATAGGTATAATATTAAAAATCTGTATTTTATCAAGCAAACTGTACGGTAGCGAATTCTATTACAGAATACGAAATTATTCAGAATAAAAATGGTACAAATAGCATCGTAATATTTATGTCTGAGCATCAGTTGTAAGAATTTTCCAAATGTTGAAATGTCGATTACTGCTGATCTCTGATCTGAGCTTACAAAAGCGTTAACTATTATGTAATCTTGATTACCAGATCAAAACATTGACACCCATCTTTTGAATGCCGAATTTCTGTCACAATTTCGACTCAAAATTTGTGTTAAACTTTGTACAGAATATACATATTTAGTTATTATTTTCTATACCAGTAAAATTGTTTCACCAAAATATGTATTGTTTAGTCAAAATTTCGCCGTCATTAGTAACTAAAACTGTGAATTTAATTTGGGAAGGAATGAATTACTAAAGCTAGTGATGTACTTTTTGAATTTATTACAAATAGATTGATAATGATTGACCTAAGGATAAACGTAAAGCGGTTAATTGTCTGGCTGTTGCTAAATGTATGTCTAATAATAATCTGAATATAATTTAGCAAAATTGAAACATTTAAAATATGCAATTATAATAACGAAATCCACTATAAGTGTCAAGTTAAGGACACCGTTAACCAGTGATGATTTCTAATGTTAAATATTAATAAGTTTGCGAAATGTAGAGTTACGAAAGTTAAAATAAATCCAGCTTACTTGTGGCCAATAGTTACCAATAAATTTAAGCCCGCATGATGCCCTTAGGCCAAGTGGTCACTTCCTCTGACACAGACGGGTCAATTGCGTTTTATTTTCTCCTTTTCATTCACGCAATGGTTATTTGCGTTTATCTACTCGCAAGTGTTAATCTGATCATGAATATTTATTTTATATTTCCCAACTGCCAGTTTGTATTTCAGGATATCAATTTAAAGATTTACCAGTTTAGCACTGTTCATATACAATTAACCAAGATTTCATTTTATAATTGTAAGTAATTGTAAGTAATTCAATAAGAATTTGGTCTTTCTTTACTTCTTTAACAAATATAGCACCATAATCATATCTTTGTCATATATATAGTTTTCTTTAAGACCTAGTAATTTCGATCCTAAGGATTACGTCACGTACGATTTATCAAGTTGCACGTGGTATAAGGAAATCAATTTGCTAAACGGTCTACGACAGAGTCGCAGATAAGTCAGCCTATTTCACGATAGCCTTATTCTTACCAAGAAGTTAATTAAACTTCCTTAATGATCATGTAAGAACGTTTATTTTAATTTATTGGCTTATAAACTTTTCTCTACTAAAATTATAGATTAAAAATTCTTACCAGATGACCAGAAAGATCACTTGTTAGCAAACAGAACCGAGTGCCGACGGTTATATTTTATGTATAAAATATTTATTTTCATGCTCTTTATTTTGTAACTAAATCTATATATAACAAATTCGTGGTTATTTACATCATTTACAACTCAAGAACAGCTGGACCGATTTTGATGATCTCTTTATGATGTTTTAAGTGTCACGTTATTATTCGGAACTCTGAAAGGATACGCGTCGCGAGGTCCACTAGTTGTAAAGTTAAAAAATATATTTCGCCTTTCTCAAACTACATTTAATTAGACATAGTGTTCCCAAACAGATTAATGGTATTTGAAGTATATTTTATTGCAACTCAAGGTCACAGAAATAGCACGACTTGAAATAATTATGGTACCATTCACATGCTGGATTCTTGACTAGGAAATCCTGTACTGTTCATATTTTAACTAAAGGTACGTTTTATAGCATTTATATAAAGGTTGCCTAAATCGTCGGTCTGTATACAATATTTTATGAATTGACAATATTGAGTGTCTATCACTTTCTACAATCATAATATATCATTATTATATTTGATTGGTTCTCTTGAAGAAGCTTTTATCATTAATGTCTGTATATTACGTTCAATGCCAATTATTTTCAACTCAATAACATTAAATTCTAGATATATTTTTGCTATAGCTTTTGGATGAGACTAGTTCTGATATAATACTAATTCAGAAACAAAAATTATTAACAAGATTCCTCTTTTTTAATAAGGTTAAACTTACGTTAAAATCCTGCCAGCTTCCGGGTTTCTGTAGATGTCGCATTTATGAAGCGGTCTGGTGGGATCACCTGGTATGTACTGTCCAGTTCTCTCGCACAATGACCGGTGGATCTGGAACTGCAGGATTGTACTTACGAAATACCTGTGAATAACAGAATTATTGAGCAATTTGAGAAACGTAAATATAACGCTAGATTCTAAGCTTAGTATTTATGTAAGAAGATGTTCTGAATTACTTAATTTTATCCTATTATGCATTTGACGAGTCTTAGTTTTTAAAAACAAGCTCTAACACAAAGTCAGAGCTTATGTTTTTAAGTATTGGTGTAATAATTTATTTATTTGCATCATAGAAAATTTTTAATATTGGTACAAATGTTTAAGATATTAATTCTGTCTTAGAATTTAATAATAATTTATTTCAGAGGACATGTTTTACCATTTTATATATACCAAAACACAAATTTTTCGTTGCATTCGGGTAACTGTTTTCTTAGAATAAGAATAAAAGTATCCTATCACGATTTTTCTTAATTCCAATCTTCCTCTTATTAAAACTCATTGAATTGTTTTAGCGGTATGCCACTTAAGTTTGCATTACAATATAATAAATATAAATTTAAGACGTGTTCACTAATCCTTAAGCAATAATAAAACTTAACAAAATTTAGATATGAAGTTGCTTCGCTGACCTGATTTTCATTGTAATTACTAAATTAATTAAATTAATAGCATTAAGTCATACTATGATGGAATGTTCTTACACTAGTTTCTATCAATCAATAAAAATTTACACAACATGTTTATCAGGGCAAATAGCAATTATTTGTAGATACTGTCAGTAAATTCGTTGTTATAGCAAGGATGTGCCGCGTTTTCAAGCGGATTATATAATACATTATTGTTTATAATAGTATATTCAATAATTAAGCAATAATTATACATATGTTTATTGCTTATTAAATCAATAATTCAGTTAATTACTAGCGATAGTAATAATCATTTACAAGTAATTCATTCGCAATCTCTAATTAAGAGATTTATGTAGTAGTTATGCTGTCATAAGATTTCCACTTAACTGTAATGAGTATAACATGTGAAATAGATAAAAAAGCATTCAATAATACTATATTAAAGAATAAAATTTTACTTGTTTGTATCGACTGAGCGAATAACGACTCGGACGTGCTAGCCACGACCGCTGAGAGCTTATCGCCTAGGAATGAATGAGCATCGATTAAATTGATTTTAAAAATTCTATCACTTATAGAAAGCCAAACTCATAAGTGAAAATAATATATCCTATATGCTCATGTGGAAGGACGTTCGTACTTAAATGCTATAGCAGCCAAGTAGTTCGTAATGATTAAATAATACTCCTAATTCTTATAAAATATATAAATTGTTAAACAGTAGACATTATACATGTTCTGTATATACGAGAGTGAATTAACTTATTAGGTAGCTATTAAAGTTATTTTTTTTAATAAATAATTATTTTTGTCAACAGCTTAAACTAAGACCACGCAAAACATAAACGTGTAAAAGAGTGCGTTTATTTTCGCGTCGTTAACCATAATAACGTGAGGTAACTGTAGTTTTCGTATATAGATTGTAATCCTGCACAACAACAATAAATAATCTTGCAAAGTGTTACTACATTGATATAAATATTAATTAATAATGTAAAGCGATACAACTCGTCAGTATTTGAGCAAGCACACCAATGTGCAACCCCTCGCTACAATGAGCTTTTTGAATTTACATAATTTTTTTGTAATTGTGTAAAAAATAACTTAGAACAGTTTAGTAACTAATCCCGTATTATTGCCAAACTTTGAGGCAGTCGCCCGATATTTTAATCCCCAGAAATTAAAATATATTATAAACGGGTAAATCGATTTCGATCAATTTTCAAACAACAACACGTTACGGAGCTACGGAGCAACATAAATACCTACTCGTATAAACCTCCCTCATCTACATCGGGGGTAAAAATAATCTTTCTTATTTAAAAACAAGTAGGTATATAAGTGTTAGATGATTTAAAAGCTATGCAACTATGTATGTCATACTTTATCAATAATTTTCCTGCATTTTATTGTAGAATGTAAGCGTAACAAACAGGTTCCATGCTTAATTAACGGCTTCGTCTGTCCATCTATCACGGTTACTGATCAAACGTTATTTTCATTACGACATAACTTACATATTACAGCTATGTTTTTTGTAAATAGTAGTTATTTCATAATTACTTACAAATTAGTTTGCTACTAACGTAATTCTAATTATAAGTAATTGTAAAGGAATCGAAAATGTTTTTTTTTGTGGAAATGGAAAGTTTATGAAAAAACAGCATAAAAAGCATCTGACATTAAATGTCAGTTTCGTGAAGGCTATGTATTTGATTCCCGGGGAGTAAAAAATAATTCAGTTTAGGAGGTACAGTAAGTGGCCTATTCGCTTGTAAAAAAATCATCAATAATATAGAAGCATAAAATAAATTCTTATGTAAGCAGACAAAGGTGCTCACATCAGCCAGAAGGATATAAATATTAAGCTGTCAACTATTTGAAATAAACTTATTTATGTAATAACCACTTAATAATATGTAATTTTTAATAATAGCCTGTAGCCTGTATTGCTATTAAACTTATAAAATTGTTGTTAGTGTGTAGTGTGCATATCTTTAGTTATAGTCACAAAAATTATTCTCACTATATAACTATTCAGTTGATTAAAACAAAATAATTAAATGATCTTCATTAATCTTCACACAAACCTTGGAAATGTATCACTTAATTTGGAAATCTGTAGCAAATCCATCATAATGATCGATGTTCTATTACGAGTTGATAAATTGGATTTCTATGAAATGTTTATTTATTGTTACATTTAAGTAATTTACCAATATACAACACACACACACACACAAAATATGTTTCGGATCGGTGGCCGTCGAAAGAAAGTCTTACGTGGTCGAGGTTAGGCACAATGTTACTTCCAGGTTCTCACCATACAGTGTGATCGTCCTAAAATATTATGTCGTGGTGACAGTCCGTAAATAGGTACAACTAATGGAGAACGGAGGATTTGGAAGATAACTGTTTAACTTACCTATTTGACTATTACAAAAAAAACGAGGGGCTTACAAAGGTCAAGGTTAAAGAATAAATCACCAAGTCCGTCACCACAACTCATTGCATTTCTGGAATAGCAACATACTAAATAAAATGTATGGGAGTGTTTAATGTAAATTTTATGGATATTTCTCGTTTTATTTTAAAAAGGTATTATTGTTATTTTACTCATTAGGTAAAGTACTTTCGATATCAATTTAAAGTTTTTTGATATCTGTAATAGTTACAGAATAATCGCCTGTGCACACTTAACGATTACACTATATGCATCAAAACGCAAACAGCCGTAATATTCGTGGCGTGAAGCAATTAATGTTATTCCGATAAATTCTTAAATAATAACCATTTTTTTTTGTCAGAACTGCTTATTTGGAATATTGCTTGACTTATAAATATTAATTTTTCACTTTTTCTCCCAGTCGGCCATAATAAGTATGATGAACTTGTGACTCGAAGGCCAAACTTCAATGCTAATTTCGGCCTTGCATGGCTAAGGCAGAAATAAACATTTATATATATTTATACAATATAAAATGCATTAGAATGTTTATGTAATTTCATTAACGAAGATGGCTTAGAAGAAAAGCTAAGATAAGATTTTTAAAAATATGCTACTATCTTCATTCATAACAGTAAGACAAAGACAGTCACTTGGAAGTCTCAAGTTAAGATTGAGTTAGTGGTAATAAAAACTTATTATGAAGTCAGATAATATTGTGTGTGCAGGCATAAAACTTAAGAATGTATCTAAAATGTATCTAATAAAAATAATAAATGGAAAATAGAATTTCGATTAAATACTTACATTATAGTAAATACATAAATCTGAAAAGACAAATCGAGTTGAAATATATGCATGAAGGAGATGTAATAAAATGACCAGTTACTGTTTAAACAGTTAACATGTTATGTAATTTTATTATTACTCCCAGAGGCTTTTAAATCTCACGATTTAAGATATATATTTTAATAACCTTTGTGTTGACTGTTCACTTTTGTTGTAGAATATATTCTATATATAGATGACGTGAGGTACTTTGAGGTATTAGTGCCTGACAATTAAGATACAACTTTATGCAGCTTAAAGTATCATTAATTATTAATATCACAGTCGCAAAAAGTTATTAGCAATGTTGTGATCGTTATACCTTTTTTCTACACAAGAATTTATTTGATATAATAAATACAATTACTCAATCGTTTAAATTTACATAATACGAAATATTCAATAATGGCGACAAAAGTAGGCCCAGTAACTCTTAAAGAAAGTTTATTATAACCATTAATAAACCTTTTAAAAGAGAATTTAATGCCAGCATATGGAGATATACATATATTTGTACTTTTTCCAGACTGTAATAAGAAAATTGGCATAAAATTTAATAGATGGTCGTAGACGTATCGTATTGAATAAAGGCAGTAAAAAGGCCCGTATGAACATCGGCCTGGCGCCCAATCATTTCTTAACCAGAATTTGTTAATATTATAAATTGAAGCAATGAAATGAAATAGTTTTAAGGCTAAGGTCGTCGAAGCTCATCGTATTTTCAAATTACAACATATAATGTAACATTATGTAGCCTTGCCTCTTATAAATTTAAATAAAATCCTTAAAAATCACTTAATTTTTGTAATTAAAATGAGATGACGAAAAATAGGTTAATTTTAAGTAAGGACACAGTAATTTTATTTTTAGTTATTTGAGAAAAAAAAATTTTAGTAATATTTCGTTTTAGAAAAATATAGATAACTTAAAATGTTACTTATTAAATTCAAAATATATTTCCCCGTAACTGATACCTACTACATACGAATAGTCGAAGATGACTTACAAGAGAGCACAGTTGGCTAACAGTCTTCCGCTGGAAGTGAGACAGGTGCAGGAAGTGAACTCTTTTCGCGCACAGCTTCACGGGAATAATAAATACTTTCTCGACAGTGGCTCGCAACAGATTGCTTGAAAAACAGACGTCAAAAATAGTTTACTCATTAATCTCCCATGTATATAACATTTTTGATTTTTTATCGATTTTGATTAATTTATGTAGTTTTAGCGTTATAAACGAAAATAAGCCTCATTTTTCTTTGTATTAAAACAATTATAGTTTATTTAGTATGTAGGTATCCATAGTACTTAGAGATAGACTAGGCTATAGAGAATGATTGCTTTATCATAAGTTTGCATATTCGTGCTGACCTTTTTGCTTTTCTACAAGTATTCGTAGTTTGCAGGTTAATAAATTGCGTTAATTAAGACCTTTGAAACTTGTCATTCGATCAGGATTAATTGTCAAGGTTTTTTAAGGATTAGTGTATGTAGTGTAGTGTCATGAACCATCAACCATTTAGCCAAAGGCCTCCTTGGCTAGATGGTTAATAGTACCGGATATCGTAGGTTCGAACTCTAAGGAAAAACTGGTTGCGTAGGCACATAACGCTTTATTAGTTTGAAGGTAAGTACTTCAAAAAATCTGTTGTGATACTGCAAAATAAAATCCCGCTATCCGCTCTTTTGGTCTCTTAGGTGGACATGCTGTTTACGCATTACCTGCTTCATTAGGGTTGTGGGACTCGACTCACTCCAGGTTAGCGCACTAGCAGAGAGATATCAGAGCGCCCGGTAAGTAATATCCACTGAAACCACCTCGGTTACATTGCACCTTGCTATACTTAGAGGCACACTTGAGCATAAGACACACACATATTTTCTGCATCTGTTTAACTGATAATTTTCTTTAAATGGCAAGTATGTGATCAGTTTTCTATGGCTGCCCAACCGAAACATTTATTTGCTTACTCGAGATTTGTTTTCATAAAAAAAACTCTTAGCCACGGAGGTGGTGTGTGATAAAGTTATAACGTGTCAATATACCTACAACAACATTTACAAATTTTGTAATAATACAGTCTTATGTAAAGTCACGAATTTCAAATTGAATATAGCCCGAATTTTTAACGTAAGGTAAACCAAAACAAAGTGGTGCCATCGTCTTACATCATAATCACATCTATATTTGGTAAAGTGGACCGTACCCTATGTAATAATTGTACGTAAGTAAGTCAATGGGCTCCATTATAACCTTAATTGCTCCTTGTTTGTTTGCGTGGAAAATATAATTTCTTCAAAGTGAACCATTTGCTTGCTTTTGAATTTTTGCAATTTGCATGATTGCTTTCTCTAAAGTTAAAACTCCATAAATTTAAGAAGTAGTTTCTATAAAACTACTTCTAGTTTCATAGAAACTTTCAGAATTCGTCATATGGACTTTAAGAATAAAGGCGTAATACAAATTAATGATGGATATTGTTAATAGTTTTCACATCAATAAATAAAGTCTGATTGACTTTTAATAGCAATGATAACCTTTGTAGTATATACATATATAAAATGAGTAGAATATTTTCTAGAGGTCAGGCGTAATATTATAAATTGCGGAATTAGAACAAAAGGTATTCTAGATATAAAGATCCTGTTGGATTAAATTTAAACGTGGATTTAATTACTAAGTATTTGTGAGTGTTTTCGTTTTTTTGACTATATTGTTGTCATGTTGCTTTATTTACGCTTTTTACAGTTTCTTTGTATTTTGTTTCTTTATATTTAAAGTGTATTTAAGCTTAATACTTCCTTTTCCTTTTTGACTGTTAATTGTATTTCTTAAAAGTCACATCCTGTCTACTTGCAGAAAGATATTTGCTATTTTTCTCCAGAAGGAAAATAAACACACAGATTCGAGAAAATCAATAAAAAACTAAGTTACAAATAAAAATATTCAGAAAATTAATAAATGGTATATTATATGTATTACATTTAAAGGACTTTATAAGCAAATAATATGTTTCAGAGCCAAAATCCCTTAACGTATAGCTTAGTAAACAAAGGAAACAATTGTGAGGGCGGAAAAAAGTCGTAGTCAATTTGGACCCATACGACCCTAAAGAAACAATGGTTCCCATTATCGGTTACTCTAATGGCATAGAATAACATTTCATGCACAGTTTATCAAGATCCTTGACATATCGACAATGTTAAGTCCGTTGCCGCACCTTGCATTACTTTTCAAAAGGATTTAAGTTTATTCACATCTCATGTATATTCAGTTTAAAGAAAAGTACCGAAACCGCATTGAAGGTTTTCATATAGGTAAGTGGTACAGCCTTCCGTATTTTAAATATTTTCTCGAGAATCCAAGCCTGGAAGTTTAGCGATCAGACGCCTGTATATAATTGATCTATGTATGCAACAGGAATAATTTATTTGTGAAGAAAGTAAAAATAAATAAATAAATAGTAAATATATGATAAATTAGAAAAAAAACAATAAACGCTGCCATTCAAACTTATTTTTATTAAATATTTATGATACTTCATAGGCATATTATGATCTTCAATGAACTAGGTTATACTACTTTATTTAAAAAAATCAACCGTATATTAGTAAGAAAATATTTTTACATACTTTATATTTAATCAATAAAACCGGAATTATATAAACAAGGTAGATATGAAAGAATTGGAACGCAGCCTTTTTATGCAGCTGCTAGCGAGGTCAAATATTTAATAAAGCACAAATTAATCTTTTTACACCAACTAATACACCATGGTATATCAGTAGAGATAATCTACGATTCTGTATAACTCTATATAACATGAATGAAGTTTTAATTACCCTGACTAATGCTGTATTGCAATATGTCAAAGTAATGCTTTGTTGAATTATTCATTTAGCAATGTATTATGGAGGAGGCATTTATCTCTATACATATATATTTATATACAAAGACTATTTAAATCTTTGTCTATATACAAAATAAATAAATAATTAAGTCGAATCTGTACATAGTCTTTAATTTTAAGCGTTCTAAGCACTGATAAGAAAATGATTTTTAGAATGTTTTTTATGTATGTATATAGTATATATATAATAAATATATTTAATAAATTTTTTATTTATTTATACTATCAGTCCCGACTCAGTAGGTACGTTTGTGTGATTTTATGTATGTTCGTATCAGAATTTATTGTACCATTTTGATGTATTTTTAATAAGGTTTGTAATACCGATATCGAAATAGTAGCAAAGTCTCTATTCATTTATTTAATTAGCTTCTTACTCTGATACTTCAGGAAAAAATTTAAAAAAATTGTTGTAACTAAATGTTGTATTCGTATGTACTTATAACCGTAATTTACAGTCATAAAATATTTTTTATTAAAGTTTGGTAAATTTTAGTATTAAGGTTGTCATCGAAGTCAGTTTTATTGTTAAAGTAATGAATGTAAAAGCAGTTTATTAATTGCGTATCAAAGTTTTCCTAGTTCCACGCAACGTACCGGAACCGCTAGCCAGAGTCGGGCGAAGGGCGCTGCCTCTCGCATTTGACGTTGCAATGTTTACTATTTGTATCACATTTTTCAATTTTCATGAATTATTGCGTCATATTTAACCGTCACTAAGTTCATGTTTTGAATGCCTCGTGGCTAAGCGGTGTTATAATTCTACTGCGAAACCGGAGGTATCGGGTTCGATCCCCGGTCCCGAATGCAATTTATAATTTAATTTGTATTTGTATTCGGTGTGCTCTTGTAGGGCTGTTACTTGCGTAGTAAGTGGCATGGAAGTGTGGTTGAATATCTACACTCTTGCCTGAATAAATTCTACACACTACAGGCAGATTGCCAGTAGAGAGTAACCTGTTACGAGGGAACTCACCGCGATTATATTCCCAATAAAACCACACCATCAATAAGACATACATGGGTGAGGAAGATGACGCGAGAAAGAAGTACACGTGTCTGACTTTCATAGTGTTGCGTCCTCTCGGACGGCTATAAGTTAGGCTCTCGCCTATAGTTCCAATCTCGGTAAGCACAGAAGGCTGACTTTATTAAGAAGTTGTCAGTTGAACGTGCGTTATAATATGAATAATATCTACCCGCATCTTGAAATGTTGATCTCACAATTTGTAATTTGTTGCCGCTCCGTACTTCTAATGTAATTTCTGTCAAGGTTTATTAAAATGTAATAAATAGTTTTTGCGTAAAAGATCGTTAATGACTTATAGTTTATACTATTACAAATACGTGTGCATAAATAATAATATATATTCAGTAGTTTTATACTAACCGCCTCCTTGGTCTAGTGGTAAGCGCGTAAGCGTTACAACCGAGAGGTCCTGGGTTCGATTCCCGGCGGAGATAAAAAAAACTCGGTCTGGCAGGACATAGAAGGCTGATCACCTACTTGCCCCTAAAGAAAAAAATCGATCAGTGAAACAGATGTGAAATGCATCTGCCCCATACCCCACTAGGGGACACGGGACTTCACTATACTAACCACATAGATCATTGCTAAAAACGTAAAATTTAACTAAATATCCAAATGCCTTATCAATCATAAACATCCTAGTATTGTGATAAAATTGATATCTAAATATTTCAAATGAAAATTATAGATTAGTTTTCTTATGGAAATGTTATACTTCAGTAAGCGAGTTGTTTACATATTATGACACATCATTCAATATTGTTGTTAAAGACAGAACAATTCCCCATTAAGTATATGACTTAAAAAAAAAGAAGTTATTTCGGATAAAGAAAAGTGCTCGGCGTTTCACCTTTATGCTATAATGAATATATACCTAAATTGAAATGTATTCCAAATTATATAAAATGAACTTAAGAAACTTAAATTAAATATTTTCAAGACATACATTATTCTCTATTCTGTATACATAACTGTATAATATAGTTGCATAGATGATGTGTATAAATGAAGTGGCGGGTAACACTGTATAAAATATATAATACTAGCGATCCGCCCCGGCTTTGCACGGGTATAAAAAATATATAAAAACCTTCCTCTTCAATCACTCTATCTATTAAAAAAACCGCATCAAAATCCGTTGCATAGTTTTAAAGATTTAATCATACAAAGGGATATAAGGGAAGAAAAAGCGACTTTGTTTTATCCTATGTAGTGATTATGTTCTGCTTAATAAAGACAATATGACGTATGGCGTCATTTTCGAATATAACAAAAATCTTTTAAATATGTACCCTTAGACATACTTAAGATAATAAATAATTACATTAGTAGATTTCGTACTGCAGGTGCGTGCGTATAATTTAGACGTTTTGCAACGTCAACGGAACCCACCGAAGGAAAACATAATGTTGCGACAAATGACATTACTACAGAGTTTCAAGCATAGTGTGTTTTAACTTTTTTCTCTAACAATTTAGACTGTTTGGTTGCTTCTAATACTGAATTTTATTTCTCTGGAAGTACAAACTGTAAAATAAAATACCAAGGAAAAATCAAATAATGAAAATGATTTTTCTATGCACTTATAATAATAGACTTGCGTTAAAAGAAAAAAAAATACAAAAAAAAAATTGTGAGATATAACTAAAATATTATATTTTTAGCTTATGAGTTGTTTTCTAGTAATCAAAATATGAAGAATTCTATTTCGTTTTTATGAGAATAATTTACAAAACATGTTGCTTAATTTAAACTAACATAGGAATTTCAAATATGTGGCACAACAACATTTGGACTATGGTCTATGTGGCAGGAAACAATTCTTCATCTTTATCCCTGCCAACAACTGCGAAACCGGCCAAGTGCGAGTTGGACTCGCGCACGAAGGGTTCCGTACCATTATCTATAAAAACGGCAAAAGATCATGTCTGTTGTATGTCCCTTAAATATTTATTTTATTCTGTTTTTTAGTATTTATTATGACAGCGGCAGTTGATCGCCTCCTTGGTATAGTGGTAAGCGCGTAAGAGGTCCTGGGTTCGATTCCCGGTGGAGATGAAAAAACTCGGTCTGGCAGGGCATAGAAGGCTGATCACCTAATTGCCCCTAAAGAAAAAATCTATCAGTGAAACAGATATGAAATGAATTTGCCCCATACCTCACTAGGGGACACGGGACTTCTCACACTCACATTATGGTAGCGGCAACAGAAATACATCATCTGTGAAAATTTGAACTGTCTATCACGGTTCATGAGAAACAGCCTGGTGACTGACGGACAGCGGAGTCTAATTAATAGGGTCCCTTTTTACCATTAAGGTACGGAAACCCAAAAACTGACAAATGTTATCGACAATCGGAAACAAAAACAAAGTAACAAAACATATTTACCCAAACAATCAATTAAGATTTACCCCAAGACGGCCGGTCACCGTGGGGCAGAGCAACTACTACCCTAGTTTTGTTAGCTTAAGACCTGGAATAGCTTGTCATTACTTTTTTTAACATTCAATTACTTTTCTAAGCCTCTTTGTAAAATATTTTTTCGTTAAATAATACTTTCGGTGATCATTTTCGGGATTTTTTCATGCAATTTTTTTTGATTTTTTTTGTATTGCGTCATTGTACCTACCTATAAATGCCATCGAGCTAGACGTCTACGAGCTAAAAGCTACAGCAGATGGGATATGAACCACAAAAACTCACAACAGAGAAGAATGGAGACAGTTGCAAGTCTTTGCCAAAAGGCAACAAGACAGTGTCATGACAATTTTTTTTTAAATTAAGAAAAATAACTCTGTAATGGTACTCTGAATCTGAATATAAGCCATATTATTATTATGATTTCCAAATAAAATCTTGAAGATAACTCGTACTAGTCTTGGTCTTAAGAACATTATTAGATTTTTAACGAGATCATTTTATTTCACTTTACTTGGTAACGAAAATGTATTTGGTACTTTACGACTGCATTGGAAAAGAGCGATAAATCCGCAAAATGTAATGTTGCATTATGCGTCGTGTGTTATATAATATTTAAATGGATCCACATAAAATAAGGTCTCCATTATATTTAACTTGTAGTAAGAGATTTTAAAAGGAATAAACTTGCGAAAAAGTTTTTATTGTTAACTGTTGTGATAAATAAAAATTAAGTACTGGATCATGAATTATTTTTTTATTTTCTTTTAAATTTGAAATAAAAGCAACGGTAGGCTTGTACTTTTGACACTGTAGGGATGTTTTTTTTTTGAAAATGTCGTTTGCGTAAAATTAGAGCAGAAAGTTATGCTTATGTAACTTGTAAATACTTCATTATCCAAATATATGTACATCTTATGTACTCATAAAGATAAGATATATAAATATGTATAATCTTAATCTTATATAGGATTCATGACCACGAAATCAAGACCTAATAAAATGTATGAAAAAATAATTAAAAGCCTGAATGAGCATAAAGCAGAAAGTTGTGTGCCTCTCTTACAGGTGAGTAGATTTGAAGAGCCTTTTGTGTCTACTCGTGGAAATACATTTTTGGTTTCCCCAGGATGTCCAGCGCAAGACTAATTGAATATCAGACATTTGACCCGCGAATAAGATGCATGCAGGGAATAAAATGCATGCAGGGAATAAAATGCATGCAGGGAATAAGATGCATGCAGGGAATAAGATGCATGCAGGGAATAAGATGCATGCAGGGAATAAAATGCATGTAGGGAATAAAATGAACAAGGAAGTGGATAATTTAAGGTTAAGTTATTGAAACTAGCTCAGCCAAGTAGCACTGGTTTAGTCATTCGCACGGTGTACAGTCTCGCAATAGCGTCCGGTACGGTGTCCTTCACTTTTACTGTCCTGCTTGAGAATTAATCTTAAGATTAAATTCACATCATACGGCTCCCATAATAATTATAACCCTTCCGTTGGCCTAGTCCGAAACCATCCGCCCACTTATTGATTACAAAACATCAAACTACTTTGAGTATTTATTACAAAACTGCTGTTAAATCAGTAACATTTTGGCAGGCAACATTTTTATTGTTATTGGTTAATTGCCGCATTTTCGTTGAGAATCTTCTAAGGGTAGAAGATATAGGCCTCTTCATGGTCACAAAATAGTTCTTTGTCTTACAAGTGAAATTGAAGAAATATAAAACATGTTAACTATTTATGAGATATTATAATATATGAAAATGATAATATATGAAAATATATTCATAAATACTAGCTAAGAATCATTTAGGTCTTTCGCTTTATTTCCA
The DNA here is from genome assembly GCA_912999735.1 of Aporia crataegi. Taxonomy (NCBI): domain Eukaryota; kingdom Metazoa; phylum Arthropoda; class Insecta; order Lepidoptera; family Pieridae; genus Aporia; species Aporia crataegi. The sequence continues at coordinate 5,928,848 of OU538742.1, forward strand.
AAAATAAATCTAAAATGACAAAAATCACATCCAAATGTCTTCAATACTTTGTCCGGTTATTATAAAGGTTATTTACACCATTTATAAATCAATAATGATTTGATTGATTTTGGTGATATCTGATTTGTTGGATTCGTCTAATTCGAGAATAGCAGAATAACTATTAAAAATATGGAAAAAAAACACGAAAAAATTTTATGGAGAAAATTCGTTTCCTACATTTTCTACGGAACAAATTATTCGGAACTGAAGGGATACGATGTTCGCGGGGTCCACTAGTATTTACATATATAAGATAATCTAATTCTTCAATATCCGTGTGAATGCGGTTTACATTGTAAATAATTAAAATTAAGTACATTGACGTATACGGAAATAATATATTACCTTGAAACCCTTTACGCTAATTACATAACTGGCCTATATGCACTTTTCTTATTATCAAACTTATTATTTAAATGAATATGTATTTTATTTTACATAACGACTTAAGTTATCGGCGCTGTATGAATAATTGCAACTTTAAGTACATATAGGTTTCTTATACTGGATACGAATATTTGAGTCTTGATAAAAAAAAATTCAATGAGTACTCAATCGATTCCTCGTGAAAAATATAATCTATCAATTGTTACATAGATTTAAAAATTTATATGGGACCACTTCTATTAAATAAACTAATAAAAACTTATAAAAATCAATTTGTAGTAACAAAAATATAAATAAATTAAGCTAAGATTTAGTTGATTAAGACAACTAAACTTATTTTAGTGTAAAGTTTCCAAAAAATACAAGTTTAGTAAGCGAGAATTTTTGACTTTTTAAATAGTATCAACCATATAAGTAACAGTTGATAAATCGATTAAATGTTAAATAAGGCATGAATGAAATTGATTTTCGGGCGTAATATTCGCGACCTCGGCTGCGTTCACTCGGCGTAATTGCAACCATGACTAATGCTTATAAAATCATATTTTGTCTGTGTCTACAAAATAAAACCGCAGAATAACTTTGTTTACTAATGGTAATATACAATTATTACCAATTATTATTGTTAATTACTATGAAAATTTGATAATTTACAATATATTATCGAATTGTACTTTTTCAATTTGTTTATTGTAAGTTTCGTTTAAGTATTACAGAGAATATAAATTAAATTAAGGTCGAGTTTGTTGATCCGCAGTTAACGCATTACGCAACCAATAGTTGAAATCCTTATATGTTAGAATTTTCGAAAGGTTCTTTATTATTGGAAAGCTGTCATCACAGAGAGTGCTTATCTGCTAGGGGCACTGTTACATTTTCCATAGATTCACCAAGCTTATGGTAGAGGTAATTTGACTAATGATTGCTTTAAGTACGGATTAAACCTGAATTCTTCGTCATTTAAATAGTTAAAAAACGATGTCATTAGATAATTGGTGTTATATTCAATTGTTTGTGTAACAATATGAAACAATTTTCATATCGCGGTCGTGTGAATCGAGACAATACAAAAGTTGCGTATTGATATTGTTTTATTGATGGCCTTCATTTGATTTATTTGGAGTGTTATTTTTGTAATTACAGTAGTTATTTAGGATAAAATGGTTATGGAGGACAAGGTTTTTATGAAATGCATTACTCGTTAGAATAAATCATTCTGTTTTCGAATTCATAACACAAGTACTTTATTCCCGCTTACCAAAATATTATCTTATCTTATATGTATATAAAATTCTCGTGTCACAATGTTAGTTACCTTACTCCTCCGAAACGGCTTTACTGATTTTTACCAAAGTTTATATGCATATTCAGTAGGTCTGAGAATCGGCTACTATTTATCATACCCCTAAGTGATAAGGGTAGCCCACCCCAAAAATTAATATGGCAAAACAACGTTTGCCGGGTCAGCAAGTATTATTTAAATATTAAATACTATTCTATTCTATTCTATAGCAAAATACATCGACGCAATTATAAAAATTTAACATTTATATTTCTTAATTTAACTATATAAATATTTTTACTTATAAATTTAAATATTAAATTTAATCGTATAACTTGTGTCGAAAACTAAATATATGTAAAGCAATGTGCAAAATGAGAAACATGCTTTCATATAATTAAGCAACAAAAAAGGTGTCCCACTAACTGTAATACACAAGGTAGTTTTTAAAAAATAATCTTGCAACAAGTGTCCATTTTGCAAACATATTTAAAAATACCACATCTATCTTAATACTACATAATTTAAAATATTTAGTTATTGCGCGAATATGTTTTTCATTACACCAATGAGCTAAATATCAACAACGCAAAATAACACCTACATATTTAATATTTATTTATTTATTAACACTTCGTTGCAATAACAATATAATACAGATTAATAACTTAAGCTAATTGGAGTGCAGCGGGCGGCCTTATCGCTAATCAGCGATCTCTTCCAGGCAACCCAACAAGAAAAATAATAAAAGTAATGAAGGAAAAGTGCATGAAGTGCGAAAACTACTAACTAAATCCTTAACAACTTATTTAACTTTTTGTAACAATGAAAAAGTAGTGTCTACGGGGAAGTTTTGAAAACGAATATTCTAAAAACCTCACATAAAATATTGATAATGTTTGTGTGTACCCAAGAATCGTCAAATATTAAAAGCTTACATGGAAAATCACTAATTTCTGAAGTATTCGATGTATATTAAATTTTGTAATATAGCTTGTGTTTAGAAATAACAGTATCATCCCTTGAAGGTGTGATTAACTATTCCTTAATAATGCCTCTGTTACGAAGTCGCCGGCTATACCGAGTACAATTTTAGATAATTATATTTCATAATAATAGGGATTCTTTGGAGGAGGCTTTTACCCATAAGGGTTCCATGCAGTAACAAAATTGCAACTTCTGTATTTTAATTGTTAATGTTTGGAGTATAGTTAATTTTTTTGATATGGATGAATCTGTTAAATGTCAATTTGATGAAATGTTATTTAATGAATGAATTTGAATTTTTCGATTATTCTTATTTCTATTGTTTCTAAATGAATTAATTAATTTGCGTTTTTACAGAACAATTATTTAAATGTTATTTAAATTTTAATCTTTCTTAACTTCTTAAACACGGAAATGTTAGAACTACTTATAAAGTCTAAGTAAGTCACTGTCATCTCTGTATATATGCGATAGTCTGTTTTTATCATCTTAATCATATAAGAATGAATTGTATTAAATTAATGTTAAATCTGCATGGAATGTTAATAAAGCTCTATTATTATTATTATTATTATTTCATAAGCATATTAGATAATCTGAGACCAATATTTGGTCTTGACCTAGCTACCAGTTCAACGCAAATAAATCAGACACATCTTACCGTGGTGCAATAACTGAATTCGATTACATTATTTAACACTCACAAATTTTAAAACCTTTTTCAAAATTTTAATCTGAAAATCGTGATTTGTAGGTTCCAACTTATGTTGAGTGAATTAAAATTGAAATAAAGATTTTATGAATTTTATAAAGTTATTTTTTAGTAATATAAGCATAATTAATTATCTATGTATTCTCAAATTAATATTGCGTTTCATTTTTTGTATGAAATCTTAACTTAGGACCGCTGTCACTGTTTCTACTCATTATTTATGTATGTATATATTTCATAAGATTTGAATTATCTTGTCTGATAATAAATATTCTTAAGATTTTTAAGTTATCGTTGTTCTATCGTATATGAAGAGTGTCCTAACAACATGATGTACAAAGTGTTAGTTCGTATTACGAAAATATATTTCCATGTTAAGCAATTAGAATCGTAACTTAATAGTGTAATAGGATACGTATGTAACAAAAGATACGTATGTATCTTTAATAATAATATAATTGTAAGTGTCAATATTAAAAAATAAATTTTACGATGAAATATTTTAAGTTAGTCTAGGAATAATTTATTACTAAATATAAACTTATTTAGAAGTTTTAAGACCAGCTTATTTTTTACGTAAAGGAATGACAAATTAATCTAAATTTAAACGGGTATTTTGAATAAATAACAGAAAAAACTAGCTGCAGATTTAGAAGGTTACATTAACGGAACCTGTTTTTTCTATCAGATCAGAAAGTGTCTTATTTTTTATCAAATTCTCAGATCAAGTTCAAGTGGAAGTACTTTAGGACCTTGATGTTATTTAGATTGATTATAATCAAAAGTTTTAGCTCGTACTTTACATAATTAATACAGAAAAACACTTAAACACAGTTTAGTGTTAATAAATATTGTCCTCTATCAAGTGATTCATAATTTGTTATAGAGATTTCTAAACATAATTTGTTTTTTACGAACGAATATTACCAATAATATTTAATGTATAAGTTAATAATATAAAAGGTCGGTGTATGAAAAGGATATATTTCTGCCTCTATTTCAAAGTACTTCTGATTTCCTTCAAAAATCCTTCTCGACCAAAAAACTAACCCAAAAAAGTTAACGCCTTTTTGGCAGTGACTAAGCTGCAGTTGATCTTAAATACATGTTATTCCAATTGTCTCACACTCGTGACATAAGAGACATAGACAAAGTTAATCGGGTTGCAAAATGTCTATATAGATGTGAAACTGCCTTATCATGAAGCAGTCTTATGTTATAATTTCCTGTTTCTTTTGCATTAAGTATAAAATAGGAACATGAAAAGACTTTAGTGACAAAATATGTGTGCGAATGACTTTAATTAATGTATAAAAATCTAAACAGGCACATATTCAAATAAATACATAAATATGTACTATTTGATATTATTTTAAGAGGGAATATATTACATTAGAAGGGAAGGGATGATTTTTCAACTTTTCAAACATCGATTTTGCAAAGATGAAATTTTTGTATTGGAGAATAAATTAAATCAACCTATTACGTGGAGTAGATACTAGGTCATAAGCTGGCATAGAGTTCATGGCTCCAATTGTTATTAAGCGTTGAAAAGTGTGCATATACTTATTTGTATCAATGATGTAATTAGGATGTAAAGCTATTAATTTGTATTTTAGTAGAATATTGGGTTTTATTCAAGCCTGCCTGCTCTTACGGATGGCTTTGTATTCTGTATATTTTATTGTATATATTAAGGTTTTGCAAAATTCTTTTCCAGGAAAAATTGTGTTTATTTTAACCTAATTTTGATTAGCCACCAGTTTTACATATATAAATAACAAGCTGTATGCCTTATGAAGAAGGACGAATTATAACCGCATATTTTTTAAATGAAAGGCAAATATCTAATAAGAAATTCCACCTTAAGTAAAAACTTAATCACATGTCACCATATGTGATGCATAGCTGCGTTCACTGCACCCATTTAGGGCTTATGATGGGTTCAAGGGCGCTAAAACCGGTAGTCGTCGTATCGAGAGCGCCTTTCCAATGTAGAACTCTGCCATCAAGAAATTCTTTGAAATTACGCGACATTTTGTAATGCAAACCAATTAGCAGATTATTAAGATACCATAAACAAAGAAAGTTCGGATGGAGACATAAACAATAAGAAACAAAATAAGAATAGTCTTTGGCAGCTAAGGCATAAATATCTTTAGCACGTAATAAACTGTTTGGCTTGATATTATTAGAAAAGGATCTATTACGAACATAGAAAAACAAATGTTCTTATACACTTCATTAAGTAACAGTAGTAATTGAAATTTTAGTATTATTTATAGTAATTAATATTCGACAATGTATTTTTTTATCGCAAACAATAGCATAATTGAAATTAAAAAATACACGGTGAGCTCAGAAAATTTTCAGACCCGGAAATGTTACGACTCACTTCTTGAAATGGAGTAAAAACAATGTTTTACTTTTAATCACCTTTAATTTCCTCATATATTTTTTCCTTTTCATTTTAAAGATATTAATAAAGTATTAACCTAAATACCCGTGGAAAAAAGGAATTGTTAAATACTAAAGATATTTGTTTTTAATCAATTTTTTGAAATCAATTCAAAATCAAATTTTTGGTGGTCCTGAGGTCCTGGGTTCCAATCCCGGAGAAACAGATCTTTCGGTTGGGTAGGCACAGAAGGCTGATTACCTACTTCCCGGTAAAGAAAATTATCAGTGAAACGGTTACAGCAACACTGCCACATGCCTCCACTAGGAGTTACGGGAATTCACACTTCACACGCTCCTACACTTAATACGATAGAAAAACAAAAGGGCAGAGTAAATAATATCAATCTATTCTAAAGTGTTATTCTAAACTATTCTAAATGTAATAGAATTTTTAGATATTTTATAATAGATTCTTCTTTTTAAAAAATGTGTATGAGAACTTAAAGGTCAAAAAATTGATCTTTAAAGATTTTTTTCAAAACATTTAAATTTGGACAATAAGTAGAAATATTAAATACAATCTAATGAGATTAATTTAAGTCAAGGTAATTTAAAATTATGAAACAAATGAAAAATAATTACATAATTAGATCCAGTTCAAGATATAATTACATAAATTATATATTACATTCTTTAGCCTTGACTGAATAAATATACTGATTTTAAAATAACTGAAATGGAAATTTAAAATTATATTATAATGTTTTTGTCACCTCACAAACATAATTTGTAATTTTAAGAAGACAAAACATCCTTTAGCTAAATTAGCTTATGCGTTTTAAATATTTAAGAATAACGGATACCTAAAGACATTGAAAGGACAAAGGAAATATTTTCATATGCCACGATGTAAATAATAAACACAACTTCACAATGTAAATAGGCATACCACAAGTATTAAGTACTTAATTTTTTTAACTTCACTGTTAAGGTTTTAATAGACAAAAAATTCTAGTATACATGAACGTTTGTCCCGCCTGACGGCTTATCGCATACGAAGGACTCGCGCTGACCAAGTTAACTCCAGTCTTTAGAGGGGCAGTGGCGAAAGTTCCTCCAAATATTCAACTATAAAAACTCAAGACACTAACCGAATAGCATCCAGTCCGATTCCCGACTTCAACCACTATACAAGAGGCATTATGAAAACAACGGTGAGTTAGTGAAGTGCAAGTGAAGTGAAGTGATGACTTCAAAAAAGCGTTAGGTCCCGTTTCGCGAAGTGTAGTGTTCAAGTAAAGTGACTTAGGGATGTGAAACACTTTTTTGAAGTCGCCGCTTTGACATAGGGTCAAAATTAGGTGTAATTTAAATTTAGTATTAGAGCAAACTAGATTTATTTATAATTTGAATTATTATAGAAGAAGGATTATTTTAAAAAGGTTACACAAATATAACAATAATTATATTCAAATAAATTTTATGTAGGTACCAAATATGAAAATTAAAATAAATATATAATCTGCCTTAAACTAAAAGTTCAAATTTAATCAAAGATTACCATGTCTTTAAACTAGCAAATTTTATTACAAAAAAAAAACATTTAGCTGGCTTAAAATATGAAAATATTTTTCGTCTGTAATAAATTAGCTAAACAATAGTGTTTAGACTATTTCTGAAAGACATATTTGTCGCGAAGAAAAGCTAAGTTCATTATCATAAAGTATCATTTAAATATCTAGGTCAGGCGAACTACAATAATTATATCGTTACTACAATATAAATAATGGCGTAATAATAAATATTACGTATTAGTAATCAATACAGGTTTAGACCAGGAAGAAAGTATAAGTATCCTAGTGTTAGCTCACATCTGAGCTAGAATCCAGTTACCTAATTACATAAAAGGAAGTTTATAATGCGTAATTGATTTGATTCATGTCATTTGAGGTCGTCATATCATATTTTTTAAAACCATATAATTGAAATGCAAAAGTAATTGATTAACTATAAATTAAGTTTTTACGATATAATTTGCCGTAAACTTTCAATTTATTACATTTATAATCGGATTCTTTCTTCTTCTTCTTCGTTTGCAAAAATACCTTATCAGCTTTTCAATTGTCATTCTTTTTTAAGAGTATCATCATAAGTCAGTATTAGTTAAGTGGTTCAGGCATAGAAGAGTAACAAAGAAATTCACTTTGCGTATTAGTTAACTTGAGGATAAGTACAAAAACAAAAGTGAATGCAATAAAATATATACAAATCGAGTTATAATTACCATATTGCAAATATTAAAGACTTCGTAATAGTCCTGTAGTCCTTCACTTATAAAAGCGTTAGTGTGAATGTAAAGCTGTATAATTTGTTATTTACTTAGTTCACTTAATACGAATAGCTTATAATCATTCAAAATAAATACAGAGGCAGCATGCAATGTAGCTAACGACGTTTTTTGTTGCAAAGACCAATACTAAAAATGTATACATTCATAAATTTATTTATTAAAACTTAACATAATGGAATTAGCAAGTGAGAATAAATAAATATTTATCTGTTAATTAGCTTCTAATCGCCGGTCTCCATGTTCGCAATATCGCTCGAGCTTTTTCTAAGACCGATCATATAAAGCATTCATTTATGTGCACCTAACAAGCAAGCCTACGAATTTTAATATTGTTTTGATAACGTACAATATTTAACCTCTCGAAAAATGTATATTTCGAAACATAATTATTAATAAAAAGTGTAAGTTGTTCAGTTTAACTTATATTAATAGATGGATGCATCGTTATGTAAACGACAGTCATCAGACCCTATAAGTAGTTTTTATTGACTGTACACTTTTATATCTCTCTTTATATGGAAATCTTGGGTATGTAATTTGTGTCAATATTCCGCGTTCTTGATTCCAAAGGCAACTTTAATGAAAAGTATAATAATATTTTCTTATAAACAGCATGTATGTCACGTTAAAATATCGCAAGAAAAACTATTACAAAATAATGTTTCACTTATTTAAAAATAATTTGAAGTGTTCATTAATTAATTTATTTATTTTAATTTTCTTCAAATCTATGCGCATATTTATAAATATATAAACACTAGATAAAAAATGCATTTAAAATATATTTTATGTTAAAACGATTATCGAATAATATTAATTAAATCAAAGTGACGCATTCTATTTGAATATTTATAGTATTTTATAATTTCATATTTTGTTACATTTTTATGTAAATTTATTAATTGAATGACTGATTGGACGAGTATTGCGCATGCTTGCTATATACAGAGAATCCACTAGTCAGTGTTTACGTTACAAAGTGTTACCATAACCGTTATGCACACGTAGTGCGTAATTATGAACATTACATACTTTATATAGGACAATGCAAGTCTTGCTAAACATTTAATTATTAATAGCTGAAATGTTTTTGTAAAACACCTTAACTCTATTCTTCACTTTTTTTACAATTATATTAGAGACAAGTTCTTAATGTGTATTATTTTTGTTTGCAGATTTATACAGCTCTCTTGCTGGTAGCAACAGTTGCTGCCAGCGAGAAGTCAAAGGAACAGAAGGCTGAACCTTTAGAAAAGAAATTAGACAAACGTGGTCTCCTTAACTTGGGTTACGGTTACGGTATTAGCGGCTTGGATGTCGGTTACATCGGCAGCGGTCATGGAGTTGGCGGTGCTTACAATCTCATTGATGGAGGATTTGGTCAAGGATATGGCAACATCGACCTCGGTGGTCGTACTGACATTACCAGGACAGTTACCCTCGTCAAGGGAGTACCATACCCTGTACACGTCGATCGCCCAGTGCCATACCCCGTAGAAAAACACGTGCCCTACCCAGTTAAGGTGCCAGTGCCCCAGCCTTACGAAGTCGTCAAACACGTCCCAGTTCACTATAAGGAGTACGTTAAAGTACCAGTGCATGTACCAGCTCCTTACCCAGTAGAGAAGAAAGTACCTTACCCAGTTCACGTTCCCGTCGACAGGCCTTACCCAGTTAAAGTTTTAGTGCCCCAACCCTACCCAGTTGAGAAGCACGTACCTTACCCCGTTAAGGTACCAGTGCCCCAACCCTACCCCGTGGAAAAACACGTGCCATACCCCGTCGAAGTAAAAGTCCCCGTTCCTCAGCCTTACCCTGTAGTCAAACATGTTGGTGTACCAGTCAAAGTTCCAGTTGACAGACCCTACCCAGTTCACGTACCAGCCCCATACCCCGTTGAGAAACCTGTGCCTTTCCCCGTTCCAGTTGAGAAACCAGTGGCTTACCCCGTCCACGTACCAGTCGACAGGCCTTACCCAGTCCAAGTAGACAAACCTTACCCAGTACCAGTTAAGGTTCCAGTACCAGAACCATACCCCGTATACAAACACGTTCCAGTTGAGGTCGAGAAGCACGTGCCTTACCCCGTGAAGGTTCCCGTTGACAGGCCCTACCCCGTGCACGTGGACAGACCAGTGCCCGTTGAGGTTGAAAAGCCAGTGCCGGTCCCAGTTTACGTCGGAAACGAGGGCGGACAAGGTAGCAGTTATGGTGGAAACTTCGGCGGCAGCTACGGTGGTGGCTATGGAGGAAGCAACGGAGGCTCATACGGCGGTGGATACGGAGGAAGCAACGGAGGCTCATACGGCGGTGGCTACGGAGGAAGCCATGGAGGCTCATACTATGAACACTAGGGTGTTATTATATAGTTTTAAACAATTCATACGCTAATCTCACCAGAACTATTTATATCTCGCCAAATTACGGCCGGGACACCAGCAAACTATCCTCTTGTATATTTTTAATGTCATTCTTTGAAATGTCATGTAAAATAAGTGTACTACGTGATTGCATAGGAGTACATGTACGTTGTGATGTAAAGGTTACCATTTCTAGGTTAAGTTGACTGTAAAATACGAAATAAATAAAAAATTATAAAATAGTGAAAGGTTTCATTTTCGTATAGGAAGTTATTTGGAAGGTCAAGATATAGATAAAAATCATAATGTGACTAAAGTTCTGACCTTCGTGATTATTCATGAATATATTTAAATATTACTGCAGCGCGAGAAATAAATTGATATAAAAACTACAAAAGTATCATAGACAGGCAAAAGAAATAACATAACTATATCATTTCAATCAATCACATTTTTAATATATTTTAATAGTATTTGCTTCAATAAACGCCAAGTCATTACAAATATAATTTACGTAATATTTCGGTTAAGGTCAAGCTTTAGTGTAATGTGGGCCACTTGGTGGCACGCTTATGAAGTAACAGATGAGCTTAGTAGTCCATCAAATTTTTATTTAATTCTATTTCACCATATAAATTCTCTTCCTAGTCATTGATATATGACTTATTATGTGCCAAAAGTTCAAATATTACATCTTAACACTATATAATGTTGAGATGATATAAAATCTTACAAAAGTGTAAATTATGTACCTACAACTTCAATTGTGGTCATATGAAATTTATTTATTTTTGAAAAATAAAATGAGAATAGGATTAAATAATTAGAAAAGGCCAAGTTGCAAAATTGCACAGAATGCGTGTTGTTAATAAAGGCCCATAGAGGTTAGGAACAAAGCCGTATTGTCCTATTGTTAAGGCTTCTCACACGAAGATTGTTTGTGTAAGTAGGCTTAAGATATGTGTTCTTGCGTGAAATAGCATATTCTAATATTTATTTACCTTAAAATCAAATATTTCAGTAAAAAAGAAAAAAATGTCAAGATTAAATCAATTCATTTCGATATAATGATTTTTGTTCAACTTCACGCTTAAACAAACTCACGAAATATCTACTTTATTCCAAGAAAGATTTATATGCGAAACACTATATTTACAGAAATTACAATACATTCTATAATTTTCCTTCAATTTTACTAGTAAATAATAAGACAAGACATTCCAGAAATAACCAGATCCAGTTTCCTGGATAAAAAGGTAAGGAAATTAATTGTTCTTGGTAAAAAATAAATGTTAGGTATATAATAGAACTGCCATTTAGTCGCGAACGTCGGCTTGTGTTACATAAATTTATATAAGGTAACTGAAAGGAAAAAACTGTTACAGTAAATAAATACAATAATATATAATCATACATCGTTCTAGAAAAGCGTTACCGAAAAGGCATAAATATGGCGAGGTTGCAAAACAATGCGAGTTTTCATATGAAATATTTGAAGGTTATTTAAAATATAAATTTCAACATTAATAATAACGAATGTTTCCTTTGATGTAATTTTATGTAATTAGTATTAAAAGGCAGAATATTTAAAAGTATTTTAAAGAGAAATGATTATTTTTTTGTATACCTAAATTTAAAAAAACTAAAAATTCTTTCCTCAGGAGTCATGAGTGACATATATTGGCTATTTACATATTTTAAACCTCACGCGGATGAAGTCGCGAGTAAATACTAGTTAATTTATAACAACATTTAAAAAGTTCGCGCGCTCTAGTTAACTTTTTCCATACAATAGAGTTCAACGCGTTAAATTTATTTATAAAGTCACGTAATATCGAAATGTTCACTTATTTTGTATGGTTTAAGTAAATACATAATAAAAAATCTATACTTTTTCCAGTTTGGGTTAATAATATGTATCGCCTAACTAAAACATAAATTTTTGAATTTCAAATCGAACATCTGAAAGTTATTACGCGCCAAGAAGTACCCACCTAGGGCGACATGTACTGCAACCCGACGAAGTACAACATATTACAGCTCAAAGAATCTGGAAGTTTCTGGATTCAACGGGAATCAGTAATGAACTATAAAGGGCTGCCACAATTGATCAAATTTGGTCGAAGTGGCAAATCGATAGCCCAATCATAACATAATAATAATAATTAATAATATTAAGCGCCATCTGTACAAGCATTAGTTATATTGTTTCGTATGAAATAGTTTATTATCACGTCATTTTTTTGCGTTACAATTAGTTCCTATTACCAAGTATAGAGGGCCGCTAACGCCAGCTTTTGTCCGAGGAGTTCTTAAGGAATTGTAATTTGTTTCCTTGATAATGTGTGATTTTTCACACATACTTATGTGTGATCATCTATTGTGCCTACTTAGCCTAATAATACTTTTAATCCAATAGTGGTAAAGATATTTAAAAATCTATATACGGTTGAAACAATTTTTCCTATATAGTTTCTTTCTTAGGCTGAGATTCATATACTACATTACGACTTTACTTTGATAAAGTCAAATTTAAATAAAATTTTGTATATACATTATTTATTTTCAATACTTTTATTATAATAGAGGGACTTGGCGTTGTGAAAAATGCAACTTAACGAAATGTGCGATTTAAAAAAAGGAGTTACATCGCCTTTGCGTCGCCCACACTTTGCGTCGTCCGGCTTAAAATGTAGACAAAATTGTCAAGTAAAATAGTTAAATAATGGGGTAAAGAAGTGGGAATGTTGATGAAAAAAAATTCTGATTTAATTTGTACGAATTGTTTTTGACATTTTTCTATATGATTTCTTTACAACTCTGCATTAAATTTCGTACCAGAAAGTACGTATTTTCATTTTGTTTACTTTTTTTTACCTTAAAATATAATTTATGATTTTTAAAGCAAACTATGCAAACATGGACTTAAAATCTTAACTAAGAATGTCAAAGCTGGAGACATTAAAATATAAAGATAATGATATGATATATTTGATGGTCCTTAAATGACAACTGCAGTTTAGGCCATATTGAACCCTCCCTCAATTTTTTACAATTACCTACACGTAAAAGACCCGCTCCTAAATTGTATCTATATAGATTGTTTTTTTAAATTCAAGGGATGGTATAAATCATTTACAAAAAACTTCACTATTTTTTTGTAATTCACTCAGAACTCACAACATACATTCAAAATAAAAAGAAAGAATAATTTTTATGCAAGACAACTTTCAAAATCATCATACATTGCAAAGATATTGTAACGAATGTTACGATAATCATTGCGTTACGAAGTTCAAGTAAGCAATATGTATATACTGGTTGATGTTTGTGGACTTATTTTGAATCTTATTTTATAAATATTAAGTAAGGTTTAGAAAAATTAATAAGTTTTTCAAGGTGCTGTAAATCTCCACTGAATTTCGGCAGATTTATTCTACCACCAACTAGTCAAGTTTGAAGTAGTATTTGAAAAATATATAATTTGTTTATATTTTGTTTCATAAAGATCTCTTCAACTTTGCTACGAAAATTTCTACAAAAACAAAAAAAAACAGGAGTAGATTAGTAGTTTTACTATCTAAACTTCTTTTTTGATACCTATGACAAGATAGTACATTTCAAAAAAATATTTTTGGTTGAAAGACGACATTCATCGAAAGAGAATTGAAGAAAATTTGAATTCAGATTTAGGCTCAGGCGTTTCCTTACCATAAACCAAATCTGGGTGTAAATCACAAAAACTCAATTTATATTATTTTTAGGTTGCAATATTTAAACTTAAACAATGAAAACGTACCTAAAACCGTTTCATTGTTTACAAATTAATAAAACAATTATCAAAATAAGTAAACGTCTAAATATTAAAATTTAGTTTGTCCTTGTATGTTACTTAACGTGAAGTATCTTTCACCGGAGGTATATATAGGATTTATAATGAAGAAATGATAAACTGAAATTTATTTCTATATACTCAGGATTTATATATTTGTTGGTATTTATTTTAATATCGGCACCACAAAAAAAAGAATATTTTTTTGTGGTTATAGTTAGTAATGTAGGAGAAAACAGGCAACACAAACACTAATTTTGTTTCTCAAACAGTATGGCCCCATATCACAGTCTACGATCACAGTATTCCCACGTTATACCAGTTCTAGCATATGTTAGCATTGATAATGGAGAGCCAAGGGCCTCACTTCGTTTTCCCCACCCCACAATTTGCTTGCCTTTGCATTTAGCTGTCTGTACTTACCCACTCGAAACATTTATTTGTTTCTATAGTTTCTTTGTTCGAACGCAGGATCACCAGGGCAACGCACATTTGGTAGTAGTTACATGAATAATTTAGCTTCAGAAGCCGCCAAAGCTTATGTGCTGCGCTGATGATGATACAAAAATAATTAGTGAAATATGAATGCCTTAGTTCGATGTTCAGTAAGAACTTGTAAATGCATAAAAATACCAACGGGTTTTATTAAGCCTTGTGCTTAATTTCTGATAAAAAAATTAAATTCAACCTCCTCTTTTAACCTAAAATATTTTATTTACTGTCTATTATTATATACTATTATTTTTGTAACAGCCATAAATTATAGCTAAAACATTATTACGTATGTTAAAGTTGCTTAAAACAATTCTACGACGAAAAGGTCAGAAAAGTTCAACGACCTAATAAAAAGAATTGTAAAATTCTATAAATAACTATGATATTGTTAACTTTTTTATTTAGTCATATCTGTCTTTGAACCTACAAGATTTTCTACACCTTGTTTTATTAATTAAAAAAGACAAATTAATTCTAAATTCTTATAGGTTACTTCTCATAGGCTACTATTTATCATCATAATTATGTCGCAGGTAATGGTTATGTTTATTTTTCCTACTTTTGAAATCCCAACGTTTATTTTTTTTATTATCATTATCTTCCATTTTGCCTTCAATTACTTTCTTTAACTTTTTGAAAATAGTATTTTACTACATTTTGTTAAAGACAAAATTAGACAACAATTAATTTGTATTCACATGACGTGGCGAAAAACAAATTTGTAATAATCGTAGCAAACCTCTTTCATTACCGAAATAAACACATCGTAACATGTATGTGGAACATATTCGCTAAATTACATAGTTCTCACGTATTGCTACCAAATAATGTTGAAATTTGTAATACGGCCTAATAGTTTTTTGGGCTCCTGCCTGATGTTGTAAAAAATACCTTAATATACCCATAGTTTTATTATTATTTATTATATAAATATTTACCAGGCTTTTATGATATATATATGAAACCTTTTATAATATAAACTTAAAAAAATATACCATTTGCCCACATCATGTTTACTTGTGTTGCAAATTGCGAAGATGAGAGATGCTATAAATGCAAATAAAATCAACAGGATGATGACATGGCTCGGACGGAAACTTGATGTATGGAGCATAAGCGCACCCAGGTAAGGCTTCAGGGGTAGTAGGATTTAATAAAAAAACTATATAGCTATACTTCAAATTTGGACCTTTGGACTCTTATGTACATTTGGCTCTAGCTAGATTGTTTGCGACAACCTTGAATTTAAAAATAAATAAATAAATATATACATTGCGCTCTTAGATAAATTTGTATAATTAAAAGAGTGTACCAATCGTAATATTAAGGCCAGGTTACAATTTACTATACGAATGATTTAAGTAACGGTTGCATAAAAACTATCACAAGTATTTTTAAGTATCAAGGTTGTACTATGTTTACATGAGAAAGGTAATTCGTCATTCACAATGTGGAACATATTTTGTTTCTATATATATTTTGCAACTTGTAATTTTATTATTATACTTTAATTTAAACTTAACTATTTTACTGTCACCGCCTCCTTGGCCTAGTGGTAAGCGCGTAAGCGTTACAACCGGGAGGTCCTGGGTTCGATTCCCGGTGGAGATATTAAAAAAAACTCGATCTGGCAGGGACATAGAAGGCTGATCACCTACTTGCCCCTAAAGAAAAAATCGACCAGTGAAACAGATGTGAAATGCATCTGCCCCATACCCCACTGGGGAACACGGGACTTTACTTTTATTTATTTATTACTTATTTCTATATATTATAACTAAATTATTTTTAAGAGCTCTATTACAAAATTACGTTGCCACATACAACTCTCATATATGTGTTCTGTCACAGAAGTAACATGTACTATTTATGTAATAACTACACTTGTAATTTCGATTATTCAACATTTTATAATTTTTAAAAAAATTATTTGTGTTTTAAATTCCTTCACTAACTTCATCTTATAAAACTTTTTTCTTAGAGACCTTTTTTCCTATTTTCCTATTTTTAAAGCATATTATTGAGTTAAATTACATTTAATATCTACATATCATTACATTTAATATTCAGAAGCCAATAATCGAAAAGTAATGATCTCAAAACCCATTGAATATATTTTCACAATATAATCTTATTTTATTACAGTGATCTGATAGATTGTATTCGTTGCAATCATTAGAGTACTACATTATAAGAGTAAAGCGATTAAGTTTCTTTTTTTTATATATGACTATTATATAAAAGATTAAAACATTTTACAGTAATCTAGGTAATTTTAAAACATGAAATACTTGAAATCATAATCTTGTTGTTATGATTTAAATCCAGCATTAAACTTGCAAGTTTATCCAATGTCGAGATTTAAGTAAATACGTAATAAATTAAGCTTCGGAATTATAATGCACTTAAAAATATGTTTAACGAAAATAAAACCACTTACTGAATTTATTACCTAAGTCCTTATATTTATAGACTTTTTAACGGTCGATCATGATTACATGAAAAGCATTCTAAATACGAGATAAACAAATAATTTGTGTTTATTCAAATATTTATATTGGCGTAAATAAATAGTGAACTTTTAAAGCTTATAACATGTACCAAACGGAGGGATGTAAGATCGTTTTGCTCCACATACTGGCCACTTAACTGATGACATTGCATAATTTGCACGCATTTTTTCGATGCAATCAAAGTATTGTTAAGAAATATCTTTGTGACTAAGATAATTAATATATTTCAAGTAAAGTCAAGGTTAATTAAATTTTTTGCGTGACAGGTACAGGCTTCGATGGTAAACAATATAGTCAAACATTAGAGTCAGTAATAGAGATCTGTACAACACTGAACAATAATTTGTTGGCTTATATTCCGTGTTTTTTTTTGCTCATATTATTTTTGTGAACAAGTTTTTAGTCTGGTTTCCTAGGATTCGAATCCCAGCTCAACACAGATTGAAAGAAGCCGGTAATGGATATTCAATAAATTTGAAATAAATTCTTCTCTTGAATAAGAAAATGCATAGACTTGTTCTATTCTCTTTGCATTTAATTATTAAAGGCTAGATTTTTGTTTCTCGTTATTTATAGGAATTTAATATCGATACTTGATATGCGTTGTTCTATGTAATAAAATGGAACAGATATCTTACGTTTTCGTAAAGCTAAAGTTTCAGTATGTTGCCACACGGATGGTTATTTAATCTATTGATAGGTTTATGTTAAAGGTTTTATCTTAAGACAATTATTATTAAATCAAAGTATTATTTTATGAAATTGAAGTATTGTTATTAAATTATTCAAAAAAAGTTGCGTCACTAGTTAGCACAATTGGATGTTTCAATAAGCTTGGATAAACTCGGTTTGAAAATGGAAACTTAGGAAATATGTATGTTGTACAACTTGTACATGAGTAGAACGACAACTGCTCAACTTCAATAAATACGTTAAAAAAATTTTAAGACCCAAATGAAACTCGTTTCTCGATATAAAGTAATGAGAAGTATATAATAAGTAATTATTATTACTCAACGTGTCATTATGTGATAGTAACCATCAAGAAGATTCAGAGCGCAGTATTTTAATTCGAGAACATATTTAATTAAATTCAGACAATTTGGGTTGTCTTGTAGAAATGAGGTAAGTTTGCAATTCGTAACAATGAAAATTAAAATCATATAAACTTGTAATATAAATTTCTAAACATGATACATGTTATCGAACCCTTTCTAAAGGGCTGGTCAACAACATTGTTTTGAATTTGAATTATATTAGCAGCTAGATGACTTATTTTGACAACTGAAGAAGTTGGCACTGCAGAAACCAACATCTGTGTCTTCATTCCAGCATAAGTTGGAGAGTTTTTATCCTATTGAAGTATGATATCTTTAAAAGATTAAAAAAATGCAAAGAGCAATCAACCATTTTATAATTATACCTACTGTGAGATGATAAAAATGTTTATTTATTGTACCTACCTACTTAAAACAATAATAGTTAATAATAAGCCATCATTGGCTCATTGAGCATATTTCAATTATACCAACATAAATATTAAATAGTTATAACATATGAAATTGAAGACAAAAGAAATTTTTTACATAAATTTATGAACATATTTTAAATTGCAGCTACGATCTGTCACGACAGCTTTAATAGATCTAAGCTAAAAACGTCTCGTGGTTCGGAAGTTAAAAACTCACAAAGTCGTTAATAAAGGGTTTGTGAAAGTAATAATGTCAAATTCACAGTAATAAGCCAATATCAAAGAACAAAAGAGACCTTGGAATATTGGAACCATGACAGTCCATAAAAATGAACGATTTACGAAATCTTTAGTACAGGCATTTGTAGCATAAATAGAGAGCCTGGGGCTTACAAACCACGAAATATGTACTTCGATAATTTCTTATAAATCATACAAATATAATATAGCAGTCTATAACTTTGCACCGGTGCTATTTTCTCTAAATTTTGATTAGTATCAGCAAATCTAGTTTGGTGGAAAATGTTCAATTCACTTTAACACATAGGTAAGTGGAATAAACCACCGATATGATATAAACAAAGAACTCTCATTAACGAACCGCATTTTAATTAATATATGTATATATTATTGACATCGGCAAATTACAATTTTATGTTTTTGTTGCTGGTTGTTTTTATATTTTGGATATATCCATGCTGGTTGTTTTTATATTTTTTACATATCCATACAACATACAGTCCAGTATCATCGCTCGTAATGTAAAAAATTATGCAAGCCTATTTAAATATGCAATAAGAAATACTAAAGTTATAATATACATATGTATATTGTATTTATATACATCCATTAGGTAATTAGTGGGCCAACGACACTATTCATTTCAGTGAAGGGTTTACTTTCAATAGACAGAAACAAGAATTAATTTATGCCCGTTTAGATTTCGATATTGTCTTTGGAATGCGAGTATAGACAATTTGAATAATCAAGACCTTATTTTAAAACGTATTATTTTACTAAAAATGTTTTTACCTTTTTGAAAAACTCTTTTACGTCAGCGTGAAAGAGAAAAGGCATTTAACGTGTTGAACAAGGTTTAAGTGAAGGCAGAAGTGATTACTTGAAAATAATTTATAAATAACTAGCAGCGCCCCGCGGTTTCACCAACGTTAACTTCGTCATAACGTGATGTTATATAGCCTAAAAGCTTTTAGCTCTTAAAATGACGATATTTCCATGGAACTTTTCGTCCCCCCTTTCAACCCCTTACAACCATTTTTTCGCATTAAAAATGTCCTTTCTCTGGTTCTAGACCATCATTGTACCAAATTTCATTTAAATCGGTTCAGTAGTTTTGGCGTTAAATTGCGACAGACAGAGAGACGGACAGAGTTACTTTCGCATTTATAACATTAAGTAAGGATTTAATGCAGCCAGCCTTTAGGTACCCACACCAAAAGCAACGATGAGTCTATATTTAATTTATTTATATAGAATTGTATGTTTAAAGTGAAATGAAGTATAAATGACAAATATCTCAATATTACATATTGTTATATGTAAGTATTATAATTTTATACCTACAACTGGTTACATAATTTTCTGTTTTATTTATACATTTTTAGATTCTAGTCAGATTGATAATTACAGTGATAATTATAAATTTCTTAAATTTTATTCAATTGCAATTCTTAATTTTTATTACATTAAGAATTTTAGTTTAGGTCTTATTCATTCGTAAATAGATAACTTGAAAAAAATATAGTTTTCGTGAAAAGACAATTAAAGGTTTTATAATAAATAATTTTTGATTGCTTAAGATATTATAATTTTATTAAGTACCTGGCAAAACTAGAGCAGATACGTTCCAATAGAAATAATTTAAATAATTGCAATGGTCATTCATACGTTCCTTAAAAAAATGAAAAGTTATAGATTTTACATTCTATTCGAAACATAAAAAAATGAACTTACTTATTAATTGATTAAAAGACCAGTTATATTGGATATTTTTTTATAAATCATAACAATGTATGAGAATTAGAATTATGATCTTTTAAGGTTTATAATATACGAGTGTCTATGACCATTTTGAGAAAGATTGAACTTTTTACATTATTTGGGCAAATCATACAAAATGAATGTTTTTGAATTAATTTTTTATCGGATCTTACTAAAGCTTCAGAAACTGTCTGCATTATCTTAAACCGGTTCAATTTCTGTAATATAGAGCATTTTGAATTTGCGCCTTGCGATACCCCTCGAAAGCGAAAGTACCGTAGGACTACAGCACTGCGTCTTTTTTCTTCGCTCCGCCACTCATACCGCTCATATATATATCAGAGCTGAGATCCAACACGCATCATTCACATTCAGGACTTCGTTGACTTCAGTGCAACCAACAAACGCAGCATCATGAAGCTTATGGTGTGTGTCCAATTTGAGTTGTGTTTGTGCAAGTGTTCAATGTGATCGTGGAACAAATTTTCTGGATTTACCTTTTCATTACTCATTGCGGATGCATTTGCATAAATCAAATGTACATTCAAACGTATCTATAGCCTACTTCAACTTCTTTGTAAAAGCCCCTTTCATGATTTTAATTTAAAAGATTCGAAACTTACGGTAAAAACTAAAATTTGTTATAATTTTACATGTTTTAATTGAATATTTTGATTTCAGCTCGTGGCCGCCAGTCTGGTGGCTGTTCTGGCTCTCGCCCATGGTGAAGAAGCCAAGGCAGCAGAAAAAGAAGTGGCAGTAGCCGACAACAAGGTGGCAGGTGACGATAAAAAACATGAAAAACGTGGTCTCATCGGTCTTGGTTACGGACACGGAGGATTTGACAGTGGTTTCGGAGGAAGTTACGGCGGTGGTTTCGGTGGTGGTTACGGAGGGTACGGTGGACATGAGGAAGTCCACAAAACCGTCACTGTTGTTAAGAACGTTCCAGTTCCTTACCCAGTAGAAAAGCATATCCCATACCCAGTTGAGAAACATGTGCCTGTGCCTGTTAAGGTACATGTACCCCAACCCTACCCTGTAGTTAAACACGTTCCATACCCAGTTAAAGAACTAGTCAAAGTACCCGTTCACGTTCCTCAACCCTACCCAGTGGAGAAAAAGGTGCCCTACCCAGTACATGTGCCCGTAGACAGGCCGGTCCCAGTAAAAGTTTTCGTACCCCAGCCCTACCCAGTAGAAAAGCAAGTACCATACCCAGTAAAGGTTCATGTACCTGCTCCTTACCCAGTTGAAAAGAAGGTGCCCTATCCAGTAAAGGTACCCGTCCATGTGCCTGCTCCCTACCCGGTCATCAAAGAGGTTCCCGTACCATACAAGGTGCACGTTGACAGGCCCTACCCCGTACATGTCCCTAAACCAGTACCTTACCCAGTTGAGAAACCTGTACCCTACCCCGTAGAGAAGAAAGTGCCTTACCCCGTCAAGGTCCCAGTTGACCGTCCATACCCAGTGCACGTTGAGAAGCCAGTGCCTTACCCCGTGAAAGTCCCCGTACCAGCGCCATACCCCGTTGAGAAACACATTCCCGTACCAGTCGAGAAACATGTCCCAGTGCCCGTTAAAGTCCTCGTAGACAGGCCTTACCCAGTACACATCGAGAGACACGTTCCAGTTCATGTTGAGAAACCAGTGCCCTATCCCGTTAAGGTCCCCGTTATCGTCGGCCACGGTCACGAGTATGGTCATCATGAAAGCTATTAATGGCTGCAGGAAGAAGAGGCTCCATTGTGATATGTAAATGTAAGATTAAGACAAATAATTATGGTTCAGCCAGTGAGCTGTCAGAGTGTATGTCCACTCGATCTCTACATAATACTCTGAGGCTAGACTGTTTTGCACTGAACGACTTGCTTATAATTTTTTTTTTGTTATTTTTTGTATGAAACCTGATCGATTGTTGCGTTGTATAAATTTGAGTAAATGTACCTGTTACCATATAAACGAAAAATGTTACCATTTTAAAAGTTACCAGTATTTTTTAAGTAATAAACTTGGCGATGCCAAATATGAACGATTGCTTTCATTCATTCCTCTATTGTTTCTGCATAATTAGTATAGTATGTTATTATTCGATCCGTAGACCGTAAGTGATTGCGAAATACGACATAATACGGCCTAGATTAGTATCACATCGCAAGCCACTCGGATCGCCGCTAGTTAAATGGTGTCGAAACATTTGACAATAAACGCATACACTGTTGTTTTGCGTAACCGACTTTAGTAAATCTTTTAAAGAAATAACACTTAACTTACATATTATATCATTTTTATATTAATAAATTCGAAATAACATTCATCAAAGATCCTTCAAGTTTTATTTATAATTACTGATATTTATGGTATATGTAAAAGTATTTCGATAGAATCCGTTGCGTTTCACACTTGCTAATAACATATTTTAATTGTTTTCCTCGCACTGGTGATCAACTTTAGCAATCTCAACTTCTTAAATTTAATAATGAGAATAAAAATATGTATAAACAAATCGATTACAAAATTCAGGCTAAGGCGTTGCGTAGGCCCAAAAAAGTGACTGCAAAGTTTTAATTGTAATTTTCAAAGATTTAAGTGTATTTAATACAAAATAATATACATGATAAAACATACGTATTCAAGTTTTAACAGAAAATTTTGATAAATAGTAAGGGACAGATGTGTGAGAAAACACGGGATTACACCTGTGTCCTATAAAGTTTCTTAACTGTTCTAGTTTAATTTATTTATTTGTTATAGAAAATCATAAAATATTTAGCCTTAAGGAACCTAATGTGAATACAAAACCACATCAAAATCCATTTGCTTAGGGGTTACGATGCATACACACGTCAAATTCTTTTTGCGTCAGGGATTAAAAATCACGCTTTTAGTGCTATTTTAGCTAGCACTGGGATGGTATTTCAGTTTGCTCTTTGATCTTCATAATGAAAGTTGTAATCATGTTTAGCTAATCTACCTTGTCGGAGCAAGAGTGATTGGTGTTAGAATACACCAATTGAATAGGTGAATTGATGAGACTATAACCTACAATAACATGGCATTAACGTTTCTCGGCTAATTATATATTTCACTGACATTAAACTACGTAAAATTTTGAGCTTCAGGTCTTTTTATATACTTAATAGCGGATAACAGGGCAGGCGGGTCCCCTGATGGTAAGAGATCTCTGCCGCCAATGGACAAGCGTGCCGCGATCCGCGATCCGCGCTTTTGTTGCGTTGATAGCCTTTGAGGTGTTGGTACACTCGCTGCTTAAAATTCCCAATTCATATTCATTTCATATTCATGAGGTAATGTACATTAGTGGTGGTGATACCATAGTCAGGTGGTACGTGGAAGAAAATGGTGAGCGAAGTTTTAAAAATTCGTCAATATTGATAGCCACTTACAAGACGACAACAAACTCTTTTATTTTAATTTCAAATCATAATTTCAATTATTATCAGAAACTTGTTTTTATCTCCATGTAAAAGTTATGGAGTTAAAATTTCTTCACAATTTTGTATAGATATATTCCGCAGAGAATGTTTCGAATTTGCAAGTCATCATTATTTATGATTACTTGTCATGTCAATCAAGTATATGAAAATTTGACTATTATGTTTACATTTAAAAATTAACAAATACATAATTTTATCGACGTTCATTGAAGATTTTTACAAAATTTTATAATAGCACCACGAAATATTAATATTTACTAAGACTTAAAAAACTTGAAGTTAATTATTATTTATTAATTAGTTGATTATCTCACACCTTTTAATATTAATTTTTCATTATGCCGTGTTTGTTGCCTTTGTGAATAATTTTGATAAGAATCAGTTACGAAATTAAGTTCCGAAACGAAAATATACTAATACACATTCACAATGTTATTTTTTAGTTGGAGCAATAACGTAATAATAGACACGTCTCATAATACATAATATAATTATATCTCAATGATCATACATGCATTTTAATATATGAGATGACGTGTTTCCTTTAACTTACCGTTAAAGTATATAGGCATTATGTATACTTATAATGTAAGTCTTTCTAAGAAATCATCGCTTATATGTAGTTGACTGAAACTGTTAAAATTTGTCGTGACACAGGATGATATTGAAGTGATTAAGAATTTCGGGCAAATCTCCAAACTTTTTGGTAGCCTAAATTAAGTGCGCTGTATGTCGACATTTGGTAGTGTTTTTACGCATCTCCTTTAAATATTTGTATAACGCATAAGTTTACGTAGACATCATGAGATTTAAGTTTGTCGAAAGTTAAAAAGCTATCAAAATTTCTTTAGTAAGCACATGGTTCATCTACTGAAGTAGGTAATTAAGTTGAAGCAAATATTTTTTATCTTATTACAATAATGCCAATCTTAAAAAGTCGTAATAGTAAATATAGTTATGTAACTTGTAACAATGTGTTTAGAATCCGGTACAGTATATAACGTGCACTGTATGTTAAATAACATTTTATTACTTTATATGTAAAACAATTGCTCTCTTTGTTGCACAATTTTGGTTTTCCTAATTGATTTGAAAAAAAAATTGAAAAGGGAATGAGTTTTAATGATTGAAAATAAAATGTGCTTGGAAGCTTGAAAAAAGACGAAGAATTATTAATATGTGTATTAATGTCTTATCATTTATATCTAAAATCAAATTAAATATAAAACCAGATAGTACCTACCTTTATACTAAAAGTGCGAAAGTGACTGTATCTTACATTTAACAAACTGGAACAATATTCATAACTATGAATAAACATTGAAGATTATCTTCTTTTGTAGAAATTTATAAGCTTAATGTCTGTATTTGAGGTAACAACTTGACCAAACTATAAATCAATGAAACGATTATCCTAACTCTGGAATTATCATAAAGTAGAGCTTTCTTATTACAAAACGTCAACTTGCAACTGTAGGTTCGATGGCGGTAATGTTTTACGTAATTTGCGATACGTTGGCGATTTATTGCATCATCGGTAATATTGGTTAAAAAAAAATTAATGGATTTATATTTTTATTTAATTATACCGTACCGCTTCAATATATGTGTGTATCTGCAACGATTATTCAATGAAGTTAAATGCTTACAATATGAAAGCATTATTGTGCACTTTAAATATCATTGTGGATAAATCTAGTTAGTTTAGTGTCACTTACATAGTAAATGAGGAAATATCCACAACTAGATACTATCTGGGACAGTGGTTTGGAATAAAAAAATAGTTTTGATTCTTAGTTCATTGAAGAAAAAAAACAATCCAGCCTTTGATATGTTGTATTCTATTTTATTAAAGCATCTTTTTATGATGCGGTTCACGAGCTTTTGTTTGTAAATAAATATTTCACCGCAAAAAGTCAATGACCTATGCATTTGCAATAGTTGAAGGTCACGATTCGGCCATTGTTAACGGCGTACGAATGCAATATTCTTTCCCAATACTCCATTAATATTACACACGCTATATAACATATCATTATTGTAAATTAAATCGTTCAAATTATGTTTAGTTAAAATTTACTTGTTGGGAGAAGAAAAAGCGCTGAAAAGTAATATTTAAGAGAATATAAGGTGCTTTTGTTTAACTTTTAAGTTTTATTTATCCAAAAGTAGATGACCATTCTATTTAGAAATTCAATAATCTTTAGAAAATCAAAACCTAAGGCTTCAATAGTCACGACTCCAGTGCTTTACGTTAGATAAGTTTTTAATTCGTATTTTTTCTAAGAATTTCGCTTTGATGGTGGTTAGTGTGACTTTTTTGTATTTCTGGATATAGAGACCCTACGCCTTAAATGTAGATAGATATTTGACCAACTGAGCTAAAAAGTGGTTATGATAGTGGTTAATAACTACATATTAGTAATATGTAGTAAATATTATACTTCATCACACATTAAATGTTGTTGAATCATAACAAAATATAACTTATTTTATTATTAAAATAAATAATTTCATGTTACACTGCTTAAACCACTGACCCAATTTTTTTGAATTAATATGAAATATGATGAGTGGAAATGAACAACAGGAACTTTTACTTATTTTAAACTTTATTTAGCTCAAACTTTATGCCATTAAAATAATGTAACTTAATAAAAATTACATGTATTTGTAGCAATATAGTGTTATGTTTGCATATTACTAGCATGTAACGTGTCATTGTTACGAGAAAATCTTATAACTTTTTGCTGAGCAAGTGTGGAATAGTTGCATCAGTTCCTTGTTACTACGGGAAATTACTTTTAATGTGTTCCTATGTGATTAAGATATTGTTATGCGGATGATATAATTTATATATGGGTCTGAGGAGTGTTATATCACCAGTGTCAATCTGATGCACAATATACAAAACGCGATAAAATAAACAAAAAGTGCTTTGAACGCTCATTTTGATCGTATAATATATAACTTTTTGTTTAATAAGTTAATAAGTTATAATTCACTTGGTAACTAAGTCGAATGTATTAATTATATGCAGTAATCGTTTAACATGCTTGTTCACTATCGAACCATAAACAAGGACAATCAAATTATAGAATACTAAATATATAATTATAAAAATGCAAGAAAAAATCAAATAAATTAAGCAATAAAGTTCAAGCGAGACTGTCATTTGGTAAGGACATTAATACCCTGAGTGATATAAAACGACGTTAGGCAATAATTATTGTGGTTGCTGCTTAGCCTAGTCAGATATTCAATATACTGAGAATTAAATATTATTTACCAAAACCATGACGGTAACTCAATAGCAATATCTTATCCAGATGTTTATAAACCTTGTTACAATTGTTGAAGATGTTTCATCTATTTTGCAACAAAAATGAAATATTATCGGATTAGATAGACTATTATAGAAGTAAATAGACGTTTATGAACGGGGTTAAGCTCGTCAAATAATTTGATGTTAATGTGTAAAATTCTGGAATATCTTTATTATCTCATTTCGGCAATTTTTCAACATACATATGCCTTGAAATTTGATTAAGGTTTACACAGAGAAAAAAATTAATATTTCGTGGAAACACGTAAAACGCTATTTGTTTTTTAAAACAACTTGCCGTCCACTCCAGATTTGTCGATCCAAGTTGTATTCTTGGATTGGAAGTAATGTTGAAAAAGTAATGATAAGCTTACGCGGCGCACGAAGGCTGTGCTAAAGGCTAATATTAGTAGGTTTGGTTTGTGTAAATGATTAACATTATATATCTTAATTCTTAAGTAAAGTTCCTTGCAGTGCCAAAATAATAATAATAATGTTTTATTTCGGATATTTCGTCCATTCAATAAAAGAAAAAAGAAAATAAACTAAAATAAAACAACATTTAGGTGGTAAAGCCGACCACCGTCGGTTAGTTGCAGTCAGCGGCAGCCTGTCTGCCAGACTTGTAATAATTGAATTCTTACACATGTCAATTTTGGACATGAAGGACGCTACTGTCTTATGCTAAATGACATTGACCGTATCTACGCGCGCGTCAAAAAACATTACCAAGGCGCTGCAGCTCCGCTTTAGAAACATCAGATATCTAAAGATATTATTATATGTGACTTCAAGGTATATCCGGCCCAGAATTGACACGTGTAATATAATGTTTCCGTTACAAAACCCGGTTTTTGCAGCTCATATTCGTAAATTAGTTCCTGTTACATCATTTCGGAGACCGTTTCTCTTCGTTTAAATATAACCTTACATTGAAACCGAAACATTTGTTTATATTTAAAAATATAACTAAATAGGAGCGTAAAGTTGTCATATTTTTGATGGTTTAAAAGAAGTCTTTTTAAACAGTGAAAGCATGTTTTTGTTAATTATTTTCGTTTGCGTAGAAATAGGATATAGTAAGTAAAAATAATTTCTCGGTCGTGGTGCTTAGGGTATTGATTTCAATCAGTAGGTAGATACTTACAATATGAATTATAAACTATATTCGTCATTGCAAATTAGTGAAGAACAGCTGCAGTTAAAATATATATTACCATTATAAATTAAATTGTAAGTTTTATTTTGTTGCAACTAGAGGAAGTTTCGGCTTTTCATACTATATAGAATTTTTTTATTATTTTTATACTTACTAAAAAATCATACTATATTTATGCCATCTAGTGGTGAGATTCAAAGTTTGAATAATAATATATGCTCCACATCACATTCGAAATACAAGTGTGGTTAACGAAGTGAAAGGTTGCATTTATTCGTAATCAAGTTTTAAATGATCGTAGTTCTCAGTGAATCCGCCTGTCAAATGGCAGCACTGCACATTGACAGTTCTCTATAATTTATTCTAAGTTACACATAATATTATCTATTTTTCAAATTTACTTACCGCCATAAACAGATGCTATTCACGAACTTACCTGGAAAAGAGAAATAATGATTGAATAAAATCTGAATTATTAATTCATTGGTCATAGTTTAAATAAAGCCGAAACTCACACACATACCTATATCGTAATATAAATAGAAGAATGAGGCCATTTCATAATAATATACTTCATTTAGTCATGCATTTCAGTTTAATTGTTAAATTTGTTATTAATAGGATCATTTTTTTATTGAATGGTAGTTAATTTACATTGAATAACAGGTTATTAGTATCAGGATACACGAAAACATCCGCTTAAGCTGTTATGAATTTGATTGATTTGCTATTTTTTAATTGTTACATGTAATTATTACATGTTTTACTGGAAAATTCAATATAGTCTAGAAATGAAGATCGTATTCGATTACAATTAACCTTAAATAGAAAAATTGTTGAAAGATGATGATGATTGATGGACCCCTTTTGTAGCAAAGTTGGTCATGCTTCTGATATTTAGTACTTGATCGGCAATAAGTCTTCCGTTTGATATCTGATCACATTATGGAGAAAATAATCAATGAAACAGATGAAGGAATATGTCAGCCTCACGCCTAGGAGGGAAAAAGGATACAGTAACTCTTAGTTCACAGGACTTAACTTTTTAATTTATATTTGAATGCCAATATGTTTTTCAGCTATTATAATTACTCCTCAACATAGCTAGAGCCGATGTAACATATTACATACAAATCTTTTGCGCTATCGAAATCATACTTAACCGCAATTATGGTTGTCACTAGTAGTGAAATATAAAACTCGTAATGTAGATGATAGGTGAGAAGCAGTTTCCGTGATTACAAGACCGTTTGATAAATCAATCTGATATCATGAACGCATAGAGGATATTTGGTAACAATCATATATATGATTCGAATGATTTTTAAATTTTAATAATCGATACACAATAACTTAAATAATTTTGCAGTTTCGTTTGTATTATATAAAGAAAGGTATTTAGTATGTGTTAAAACATTATTTGTAATCAGCATGTTAAATATAAACTATTTTTTACAGTTAGTTAAATACATTACATTAAATAAAATACTTCAAATCTACGCTACCAAACAAGAGAATCTTAGCATGGTCTTCCATGACCATGCAGGTCGTAAAGCATGCGAAACGTCGGGAAAATGTAGTAATAACTTGTATACCTCAATCGCGCTTTACGGTTTACGGTTAAACTGATTTTTATAAATGTGATCTGCGTAAATAAAAGGCAAACAAACATTGCAATATCAACAGTCACTTGTGTG
This sequence comes from Aporia crataegi, assembly GCA_912999735.1. NCBI lineage: Eukaryota > Metazoa > Arthropoda > Insecta > Lepidoptera > Pieridae > Aporia > Aporia crataegi. Next base: position 5,959,322 of record OU538742.1, read on the forward strand.
TGCTAATGAGAATGAAATGGTCTACAAAGATTACACTGTCGGTAATCATTTACACAATGAATCATTAGAGCTAATAGATTTCACGATACGATTATTATTCTATTATTGCAACCGTGATTTACCTTAAGAATTAAGGCAATTATCCTGTGTTCTTTTTCAATATCCGGTTTTCTGTTTCAATATAACCTATATTATAATTATCACAGTCAGTTAAATTCTTCTTTAAGTGAAACAGAAGTGCCGAAGTAAATGCTAGTTAACTGCCCGTCAAAAAAACCAAAAAGGAGGTTATCAATTCGACCTGTTTTTTTCACTTTTGAGTACGTTTGAGGTCGGTTTAATTTTTTATTTAAAATTATTTATTTTAGTTGTCAGTTTAATACTTAGGTTTAATACCTTCATAATAAAATATGGGTAATAACAATTTGTTTTTATGTTTTTTCTAGGGAAATTCACTAAATATTGAAATTATGTTTAAGAGGTTTTTAATTTTTTTTCTGATACTAATTGTAAGAATACGACAATTATTTTTGTTAGATATTATCAAGGTTAAGGAAAGCGTGAACGAGGTTAATTATTACAAATGAAGCAATACACTAATTGTTATTATTAATATCTAGTAGAAACGCATTGTTGTAAGTGATTCATGATAGCTATAAACAAGTTATCTGGAGTTAAGTAATACTCCGATCATGATGCAATCGCTAATGCCTGGGAAATTAAGCTCAAACAATAAAATCTTTGCTTGACCGTATTTTCTATCAGAATCACGTATTTTTTTTATTTTTTAGCTTTTACATGAGCACATGGTACATATTTAAGCATAATATATAATAAGCAGTATTAAGTATAGCTTCATTTTATTTAATTAATTTTTCAAATTGGGCCAGTAGATTTATATTATTTATATATTTATTCCTAAGAAACAAAAATGCTAATCTTTTCTCTTAATATCGCATAAATTGTATTTATTAAAGTAATTTTTTTCAATTGCATCCCATTTACATTCCAGACTTTTAGTATTTTCTATAATTCTATAAATTATTTATAATTCTTTTTAATATATTATTATTCATATAAAATTGTACCATATTTTCGAAAGCTATGAAACTTTAATTAAAATAATCATAGATTGGCTTAAATGAATATAGATGAGTAAGTTACAAAATTTCATGCCTTGAGAGAACATCTTTTTTGATCACATAATCGACGATCATTTAAATTATATTACAAAATCGAAGACGTATTAGATATCATTAAACTATATTAAAAAAGTTGTATGAACTTCAGAAATCGGTTGACAAAAAACTCATAGGTTTCTTACAAGTCTGCTTTGGAAAGGTGGCTCCATAACAAATTAAGTAATTTTGATGCCACTTTTAAAGTGGATGTAATCGAGAGGTTGAATGAATTAAAATCGGCTCAGCTCTTAGATTCTGAGAGTACATTATAAGTGCGTAAAGTTGGTGATTACCGCCGAGGCGGCATTTAAGTTCACCAAGAGAGAAAATTATCTTTTGATAATATATTCACGTATTCGTGGACATATACGAGTGAATAAATATAAAAATCATACAAATTTATTTTAATGAAAGACTTATTTATTATTAAATATGTACAAGTTAAAATTGTTGACTTAAACACGAAATTTACTAAATTAAGCAAGTAAGACACTAATTTATTTTTATCGAATTATTTCGTATCGAAAGTTGAGAAGTTGGACTGTAATTATTTTTTTTAAACCAATATTATCATTAATTAATATTATTTTCGGGAAGCTTCATTTATTATGAAGGTATCTCTCTAAAATTAACGTATCACATAATAGGACTAAGTCCCGGTTTGCCGTGGAGGTTAACGTGGGAATATAGATCCAGTACACAGTGGCCTTATTGATAATTTTATTGTTGTGTGCCCTAAATCGCAGCCTCATGGCTGCGAAAGAGATACAGGTAGTTTGCGGAAATAGTTCTATTGGAATGAGTGCTAAATGGGCTAGAAACTGGATCTACTTTTAACAAATTAATAATGTACGCTGTTTAAGTATGTAATATCTTGTTTGGGTACATGTGATTAATATTATTGCAATGGCGATGTGCAAATGGCATCTTGTGATTACGATTATCTAACATTTTTACGATTGAATTCAAAGTACATAGACTAAATTTTGTATTGAGGTGTTACATAATAACAGTAATGTTATAGGTACCTATAGAATATAAACAATACACTTAAAATGGAGTCAACTACGAAATATATACGTAAGATTCGAAATATTCGGTTTTATAAAAACATTATTTAAAAATGATTAAATAAACACATTTTGGAATAGACAATACAATAAATAGAAATTATAGTCATAGAACATAGTTTTATTGTTGTATTTTATGTTTAGGTAATATTTTGAAATATTGAACAAGAAATAAGAACTCATTTAAATACTGGCGATGGAATTTATAAAGTTATATATTTGATTGCCTTACTTCCTCTGTACAAATCGATCGTAAATTTATAAAATGTGTGCACTTATTTATTAAATAAGCCATAACTCATATCAATTAAGTATAATTTTTCATACTTTACGGTTTTAATTTTTTTTTCATACAAACAACTTCAAAAAAAAAGACTTAATTCTAAAGACCAGTCCATATTTGTTTTTGACTCATGCTAGGACCGTAAATGTACAAATAAATAAATCATACATTAAAAAATATAACAATTAATATAATTTGCTAATCTTATAGAAACCGACGACGGCGTCTAATAATAATAATAATATTAATAAAAAAATAAAAGTTAATAAATCAAATGATTATTCAATGCGATCCTTTGACCTAAGTTAAGCTTAATATTGTCTGAACCTTGCAGAGTCATAATCTTTACGGAAAGCGGTTTTGTAAATAAATAACAAACGGTTCCGCACATTTATCACTATATATAGGGTTTTCCAATAAGAGGTGTTATTTTGAATAGTCCGCTATTTCAGTAGATGTCACTTTTAAAGATGTCATTTTTTGACATTTGACAAGAAGAAACTACGCCATTAATAAAAATGGAACGATAAACGCTTCAACAACGCACTGAAATTATAAAAATTCACAATAAAAATGGTGAAAATTTGGCAGGGACTAGAGTAGAGTACTCCAGTAGAGTTACTTAGAGATGATGATTAATGATTTTTTATGGCCGGAATTGGATGGTATTGAGCTGTACAACGTTTTCAACAAGACGGCGCTATGTGCCACACAAGCAACGAAACCATTGATTTTTTTCCGGGAAAAGTTTCCGGACCGTGTTATCTCTCGAAGAGGAGATCACAATTGGCCACCGAGATCTTGTGATTTAACACCTTGCGTTTTCTTCCTATGGGGCCACGTGAAAGAGAAGGCCAACAGCCCAACATCGATTCAAAACCTCAAAGATGGAATTCATGACGCTATCGAGAACAGCACTTAGCGATTTGGTTATGGAAAATTTCATAAAAAGGATATGGTCCTGTTAGCGTGGTCATGGTGATCATTTGTCTGATGTTATTTTCCAATGTTAATGGCATACATTCCTCTTTATAATAAATAAAAATCCAATCATCTATATTAAAAAATTGCATTTTTCTTTGAATATCAAAATAACACCTCTTATTGGAAAACTCCGTATTATATAAGACTTAATTGTGAATTTATTGAGGCGTTTTTATTGAGAAAATGTTTTTAGAATATATTAAAATATTTCACAGGGTCAGTTCAATAGTAATAATCTTATATATATATAATTCTCGTGTCACAATGTTAGTTACCTTACTCTTCCGAAACGGCTTTACTGATTTTTACCAAATTTTATATGCATATTCAGTAGGTCTGAGAATCGGCTACTATCTATTTTTCATACCCATAGGTGATAAGGGTATCCCACCCCAAAAATTAATATGGCAAAACAACGTTTGCCGGGTCAGCTAGTAATATATATAATAATATTAGTAGTAATAATAATTTTTGTGTTCTTTTTACCGCACCGCGCAGCGGCAATAACGGGCTTTTTGAAAAATAGCGGGCTGTTAGGACAGCATTAGTATAGTGGGTCCCTAGTTTGGCTAATATGAATGTTTGTTTGTATTTTGATGTTGTGCTAAATAAAAAAACTAAATAAAAATTTATATTTGTTATGGATTTAGCCAAATCTTATTAAGAACAACTAGAATAAAACTTATTAATATTCCGTTTCATATACTTTAAAGCGATGTAATATAATGTATACTGGTGACAAGAGGGTTGGATCGTATTTCGCGCAGAGAAGCAGCATTGCTATTCAACACGGAAATGCGGCCAGAATCCTTGGTACCCTGCTCAGCGGCAGCAACTTATACATATATAGGTATATATATATATTAATATTAGAGTACGTACCGATACTGCACTGAATGTATAAATTTAATATAACATAGAAAAATGAAACCTTTTTCATTTATTTCATTGTCTTATTTTTTTTAAATATAGAAATCTTTGTTATTTATTTTTATTAAGTATCGGTGGATGTTTTTTTATAATATATTTGATACTCATATAAATCCTCACACGCACACATATATAATGTTGTTTAGAGACAAGCGAAAGTGTTTACTTCATTGATCTACGAAATAACTTGCACTCGGTATAAAACCAAGAGTCGAGACTCACACACCACACTCCTGCACAGCCTTCGCTGAACCAAGCAAAGCGAACATGAGGCTACTGGTTAGTTAAAAAGTTAAAAAAAAGTTGATCATTAATAATAGTTTAAAATAGTTTTAAATATATTCTGAATATTTATTATTAATTGTCAAAATTATTCAATTACAACGAATTTTTAAATATTATTTAATTTATAGAACTCAGGTGAAAGTAATGGTTTTGTTTTTACAGAGGTCTACCTTAATCTTGGCCGTGGCTATTAGCCTGGCCACGGCAGAGGAGAAGGCGGAGAAGCACACAAAGGCTGAAACAAGCAATATTGAAGACAACAAAAAGCAAGATAAGAGAGGATTATCTCAGTTTTATGGTGACCACGGCTACGGCGGTGGTTACGGCAGTGGTTACGGCGGTGGTTACGGCGGTGGTTATGGTGGTGGTTATGGCGGTGGTTATGGTAGTTACGAGAGCCATGGCAGTCTTGGAGGGTCTTTAGGAGGTTTCGAAGGAGGTATCGGCCATATTGGTCACGAGGAACATGAGAAGACAGTGACAATTGTAAAAAATGTCGCCGTGCCATACCCTGTTGAGAAACACATCCCAGTACCAGTAGAAAAACACGTTCCATACCCAGTCAAAGTACCAGTGCCTCATCCTTACCCAGTCTACAAAACCGTTCACTACCCAGTAAAAGAGTTGGTAAAAGTACCAGAGTACATTTCTAAGCCTTACCCCGTGGAGAAGGAAGTTGCCGTACCTGTGAAAGTGCATGTCGATCGACCAGTGCCAGTTAAGGTTTACGAGCATGTTCCATACCCAGTGGAAAAACACGTCCCAGTTCCTGTCAAAGTTCACGTACCCCATCCCTACCCGGTGGAGAAACATGTACCATTTCCGGTCAAGGTGCCAGTTAAGGTGCACGTACCCTACCCAGTAGAGAAGGTGGTCCACTATCCAGTTCACATACACGTTGACCATCCAGTGCCCGTTCCAGTTGAGAAGCCTGTGCCAGTACCAGTTGAGAAACCAGTCCCCTATCCCGTAGAGAAAAAAGTGCCTTACCCAGTGAAAGTACATGTAGATAATCCGGTACCTGTGCATGTTGAAAAACCAGTACCTGTTCCAGTCAAGGTCCATGTGCCAGCACCTTACCCGGTAGAAAAAGTCATTCCATACCCGGTTGAAAAGAATGTGCCTTATCCGGTAAAGGTTCCAGTTGAAAGGCCAGTGCCAGTTCACATCGAGAAACATGTACCATACCCCGTAGAAAAACATGTGCCCTACCCAGTCAAGATTCCAGTACCAATTGTACACCAAGAAGAGCACCATGATGGTGGTTACGGCGGTGGCAGCAACTACGGTGGTAGCATCCACGGTGGTGGCAGCAACTACGGTGGTAGCATCCACGGTGGTGGATTTGGTGGCCATGAAGGTTTAAGTGGTGGTATCCATGAAGGAAGTTTGGGTGGCGGTATTCATGAAGGAAGTTTGGGTGGCGGTATCGAAAGTTACGGTGGTCATGAAGGTGGTCTTGAAGGACAAGAAGGCCACAGCATAAGCGGCTACGAGAATGGTCACGAATACCATCATTAATAGTCTGATCTCTTCTTTGTTTTTAGCTCTAAATGTTGTTTTGTGTTTAGTTGTCGACTAAGTGTTTTTTTCCTATGTTTATTTTTCGACATGACTGTGTTGTAAATAAAACCGAAAGTATTAAAAATCGTTACATTAAAAATAAAATAATTATAAATAATACAGAGTTTTTTCACTTATCCGAAAACAAAGTTTATTTATCTTATCTTCTCCAATCTTATTAAAATTATTGATATTCATTGAAATTATTAAAAAATATGTAGTAGGTTAATCAAATTTAGCAACCGAAGGCATGTATTGGCCAATAATTCGTAATTTTAATAAAGTTACGGTCGTGAGTAATAAAAACAGATGATAAAATCGTTTACATAAAGTTATAAAAACCGAAATCGTGGAGTTCTAAATGCATATTGATACCTACTAATAAAGAGCAAAAAGTCCAGTTTAGTTTTATCTCAGATGGATATTTCAATATATTAATAACATAGTGTTGTTAACACACAATTATTCATTGCGAAGTGATTTTGAAACTGCGCTAGATAGTTATGTAAAAGTTTACGTAACACGTATAAGACTGTGGTTAATCCACATAAGAGTTACTTAGGAAAATACGATGAAACGAACACGAAATGCGTGACGGCTCTTGTCTCTAAGAACTCGTTATTTAAGAATCAGATTAATGCGATAGAAACACTGATATACAATTTCAATTAGGCACCGTCTGTGACGCAAAAATTCGGATTTGCTTGTCACCTTAGAAACTTTGTCTACATTGTTTAAAATAACGTATTACATAAATCAGCTATAAGGAAGTATTTATTTCAGAAGCTATACGTAATGTCTTACCTTATGTACGGAATGTTGGCAGGAATGTGGTATTTGGATCCGGGATCGAAGTCAAGCTCTGAACGAAGAACCGGTGGCTTCACACCTTGGTATTGCTCCCTGAAACAAGTAAACTTCTTTTAAAAATACCAACAAATCGTAATGAAAATTAAAATAATATTCAGTATAAAAGGCCTATACAAAACATTGAATTGTATGTTTCATCAACAAAATAAATGAAAAACTAGTATTTATTCGCGGTTTCGTCCGCATAGACATATACCCTATGTAACTCTGGTAGAGTTCCGCTTCCTATCAGTAAAATATTTTTTGAGATTAATCATTGTAAATAAATGCAATATCAGCACGTATTAAAGCTCTTATACCTTTTTATTTATAGGATTCAAGAGAGAAAACAGACCGATATTAAAATAATGAAATTTATAAAAAAAACTATACTTTTACATATAATATATTCAGTATAATATATACACCATCTACGACCGGTTTATAACTTTTGCTCTCAATAATATCGAAAGCTAATGGTCGATTCAATACAGATACAAGGTCGAATGTGTGCTTTTTATTTTAAATGTAAGGTTACGATAATTTATGCAGTTAGCAAGTTAATGTAGGTAGTAATATTCTTTCTTAACTCCCGATTTATAGTTTTAAATACAAGAATTTAGAAAAAGAAGCTTTCAGATACCTATAATTAAAGTGTTGTATTGCATAATGTTTTTTTAATGAGTGTTACTTAATTTATGTTATTATAAAAGATTTAGTATAAACATAAAAGCATGAAAAATTAGACAACACTTCTATATTTATTAGTTAGACAGCATTTATAATCCAACATTTTTTCAAATTTATATTTAAAACAATGCAAATAAATAGATAAATAGAAACATAATTAAATTTGATTTTATTGTTTTCATGAAAACTAAGCAATATAATTTCAAATTATAAATGGCCAATTTGAAAGTTACATTTAATTATAATGTATGATAATGTAAACATACATTTATATACACTTATTTAATTATTCTTAAAAGAAATTTAAACTAAAAGACGCATAGAATAATATAGAAGGTGCGTAAGTTTGCAATAACGTTACGTTACCGTTAATTAAAGTTATCTAATATAGGGTAGACGCGCACTGCTTGTGGTTAATTAGCCATGCACTTAGTAATATGATTGATTCCATTAATTAATTCGTTATACATAGTTAAAGATTTTAGTTCTTGTTTCATACAATTATGCAAACTTTGGTGGATAATATATTATCGAGTATATACGTAGATAAAATTTGTCCTATAATTTACCGATTGGTCTAATTTTATTGGAATACATATTCTTAACTGTAACAATCGTTAACGAGAAAACGAGTTATTGAAACTATCTTTGGTAAGCTCGGAGTAAGAATTAAATAACATAAAACTCAAAATCACCTCAATCTCCACCAGTGACAATTATACTGCTCTTTCCTGACGTCTCCCGTAAACACATCCCATCTCCAACGGTCCATGACCAAGGCAAATGGAAGGAAAGATAGTTTATCCATAGCTTGGGTGAAAAGATAATTGATGTCATGGGCTGTATCGTCAATGGAACGTTGGATCAATCCCAAGGTCTGCAGGTGGCGTGGTGAGGATACAGAGAGAGCTATTGTTTCTCCAACGGCCTCGTGAAAGCCTGTAATAATAAGGAATATTCCTGTTATGATCTACAAGTCTTGATAACGAAATACCAATTCTACCAATATATCATTGGTTGAATTGGGTCGAAGAATCTCTATTTCTAATTGCATAGCATATACGTTCTTTATTTTAAATTTTTATTTAATTTAAAAAAATCATATATTTAACAGTACATACCAAAAGTATATTATGTAAATGCCTTAATGATTTTTAGAATGATTATTAATTGAGACAACAATTATTAATAGGATCTAAAAAATTTAATTGTTGCTAGAATAAAACTGTAATTTCGACTTTTAGAGGCCTATTACTATTATTTGAAACTGAAACCTTTGACTTGTAGAATAGTCTAAAATAGTTATTGTTATAGTCCATAGTAATTCAATATTTCAATTTATTTAAATACTCGTTTATCCGAAATTCAGCAGTATGATTTTCATAAAATCTTCGACCACTGTTGTTTAAGATCGTGGATTGAATTAGTGAAGTAAGTTAACAAAATGAAATATATGTTATAATGTCCATTAAATAGTACTAAAGTGGCTCTCAAATTTTGAAATACTTATGAAATTTTTTGAAATAAAATCTTTTTACTGGCGTACTTTTATGTAAAATTTATATTTAAATATTTGTTAGTTCATGACAGAGAAACATTGCAAATTGCTTTTAAAACATTTAATTATAAATTGTTATTATAAGTGTAAAATCTTATATATAAAATTCTCGTGTAACAATGTTAGTTACTTTACTCCTCCGGCTTACTGATTTTTTTACCAAATTTTATATGCATATTAAGTAGGTTTGAGAATCGGCTACTATCTATTATTCATACCCCTAAGTGATAAGGGTAGCCCACCTCAAAAATTAATATGGCAAAACAACGTTTGCCGGGTCAGCTAGTTATTATATAAATGGTGCGTGTCAGTTCTGTGTCAACGCAGTTTTGTAATAGGGCTCTTAATCTCGATGCTAAATTATTTTTAAATTTTAAAGGTACTGTTTACTACACTAAAAAGCAAACAATTTAATTAAATTGCAGTACTTCACAAATTTATTTAATTTATTTATACAAGAAGAAGCGATCAAGAGAAAGTACGGAAGTGTAAGTTAGACCCGATTGATAAAATGACGCGGTACTTGCCGGAAACAACCTACAACGTGCTGTACTTTTCTACTAGCTTCCTTCTATTCTAGAATTATACATAATAATTAATGTCTTAAATAATTTTATTTTGAACCACTACGTCTATATACTATATTAACCTATTAATTTTATTTCCTACTTTAAAATATGTATTTAAGTAAGAAATAAGCCCCTGAATATAATATCATGGTTGAGAGATACATTCCTTTACAAAAATTTCACTGCAAAAACGTCGGATACTATTAAATGACTGACATTATTAAATGACTGTCTATATTTGTAACAATACAAAAACTTTCGCTGTTACAAAATGGCGAATACTTTGAAATTAGAATATATTGTGAAAATGAGGAAGTACAAAAACAAAGAAGTTTTTGTTTAAAAAATGTGAACGTAATATTAATTTATTTGAGTCGAGAGATGAATCCAAACGGGCTAAACTTGACCTTATTGTCTAGAACCGCATACTCAAATAAAAAATAGTGTCATTGAAAATAAAGAAATCTAGATACGGCCGAATTTATTTTAACTTGCGATTATTTGGTCAAGCATCTAAGAATCTGTCAGTATTATTTTAATCAATCGACTGTAAATGATTTATTTTTAAGAATTCTTTTTTAATATTTTTATAGGTTTAGAAAAGTAATTCAAATAAAATTGCTCGGATGTTAAATATTATTAAAATCAACAGATTATAACGAACGAGCTCCCAAATTCACATGAAATTATTTTTTGTGGATATATCCATATATTCTATATCAATGTGTGGTTTTCAAAGCACAGTTAAGATGCGCGTAAGTTACGTAAGACATATCGTAACAGTTTAATTTCCGTGAACTCGCTACGTAGCGCGTGCGACTCACTCGAAATATAAATATCGTTTGTCAACATTATTAATAAGATTCTTTAATTGATGGCCCAAGGACGAAACTATATTAACGTAACTTACATAATATCATTCATAAATAATTTAATATTTATTTATTGCTAAGCATCGGAAAAAATGTCATTTTGTTAAAAAGATTGCTGCGTTTTGAATATAACAATTTAAAGTGTATTTAACGGCCTGTTTTATAATAAATTTCTTATATGCAGAAAGTAAAAGATGGTTTCCATTTTTTAACCACGCAACCCGAGTTAGGCTTGGGGATCTACAGGATCCAAAGACAGATGTACTAAACGAATTTCTACATAAATTGTATTAATAATAATAAAATCTAAGCACCCATGTTATTATGTGAGTGTAATACGAGTCGACGCGTAAAGTTTACAGTTTCTAGACACGCTCGCTCCTAATTTCGTAATATGGGAAACGATGTAATTCAAACTATATAAATTTTACAATGATATCGTTGTAAGACGATCGACGATTGTTGCTTAGAAATGTTGTCTAATAAACTTTAGACTGACTTCCGTATTTTAATACGCATTTTAAGTTGTTAATATATCCATGATTAAATCCACAATATACTTAATTCCTGATACATTTTTTCAAGGCTGTGTATTATATAATTAAATGTATTATAATTATGTTAATCTTCCAACCCGTGTGAATCAGATGTAGAAATTTGTCTGCCCAAAAGCTTTTTCGAGTTTTATTTTGGCCTTCCGGTCGTTCATGTCTAGTTGAGATATTAGACTTGTTTTGAAAATCACCGTAATACAGAAAATCAAAAATTATTAATTTATTTAATAACTTTTACACTAACGATACAATATAAAACATAGTGTAATATGTTGTCTTGTAGCTTATTAGCGATCTCTACCAGGCAACCGAGTCACAAGAGGAGACAAGACATAGAAATAATCTAATGAGAGGAAATGGAGAGTTAATGTTTATGCAGGAGAGCCTTGAAAGAGGAAAGAGAACGAGAAAGAATGATATCATTGGAAAGAGAATTAATAGCAGAGATAGTGAAGAAATTAGAGAAGAAATTAGTTCTGTAGGTGAAAATTTGTAGGAGTTTCTTAGAGTAATGAATATTCCTTATTTTCTAGAAAATTACTTCCCAATGGCTCTTATAGGGTATCAATCAGTCGCCCCTGGACAGTGTTATGTAGTGATCTGGTAGAGGGCGCTTCGTAGCGTTATGAACTGCCTAGGGCAAGTTATGGTACGTCACATACTTTGAGCGAGGCTATCTTAAGGCTTCAATTATAAATCGCTTTCATCGTATTGAGTCGGAGGTTCTGGGTTTGAATGATTTAGTGGAAGTCATTTTGAAAGCGAAAGTATTGACTAGTATTTTTAAAATAACCCTAATTAGTCCCTAAACAAATTTTAAATATCCTATATACAGAAATTGCAACGGCTACATGAAACAACAAAAATAAATATTATATGATTAAAGATTTTTGATGATAGGTATTGTTGCCTCGCATATTATTGATGCAATGTTTGTACCTATTAATAGTTGCTGGGCTATACAACTTAAATAGCCATTTTTTTATTTATTTATCCCAGAATTATTAACTTGTAACTTAAGTATAACCAGCATCGTTGTCCATGAAGTACCGACTTGTGTGAGGTCCAGAGACCAAAAAAGTATTATGGAATTCAAGTATAATGAAAACAGACCTATTTTAGAGAATCCAAAATCTACCTCCTGAACCCAACTCGGTCAATATAAATATGTCTATCTGACGAAAGTATGTATTGAAAATTTCAAATAGCTGCCGTAATGGTACACGATCTCCAGTTTTAGTGCAACTAGTTGGAGTATGGAATAAACGAAATTTAGATTGGGTTTAATAATTTCGCCAAAACATCAGCTCACAAAGAAAGGATTCGTATTTTTATATAAATTGTATAATATCTATAAATAAAACGAATAAAATGGAAATATATTTCCGGCTATCGCTTTTTATCGCCTTAAGGTACTGGACGCAGTAACAAGTTTAATTCAATTATAATTTCCTAGCACTGACGTAATGTAGATACTGAAAAAACTGCTTTCTAACGTGTGCTCTCATAAGTTGTGTTATTTTAATCGCCAATATGAAATTCACAATCAACCTTTTTACATTTTCTATATCTTTGTTATGGAGTGTCAAGTATGGTAAGTTCCAAATGTTAATTAATTCTTTATTTGAAACCTGAAGTTATTAAACTCAATGACGTAAAATAATTCTTTGTTCTTAAACAAAAGATTTGCTGCTCTTTTATTTTCAAAGTACGAAACATATAAGAGATGAGAGCTTTCTCTGTTTAAATCTAATTCTTATATAATCGATGTTTATTTTCTATAAATATTCATGGTTTATAATCTCACTCAGTGTAATTATCTTTGTAATATCCGACCGGTTTCTTTGTTAATTTAATATAATACTATGAATACATTGATGAAGAGTAATCGTGAAAAGTGATCATTCTTAACAGCAAAATAGGTTAGCAATCTTTGTTTTCCTAACCCATCGACACATAACACGCTGAATGACCACGAGCAAAACTTTAGCTGTGGGGTTGCTCAAAATAACGTAAACGTAAGCGTTATAACCGAGAGGTCCTGGGTTCGATTCCCGGTGAAGATAATAATAAAAAAAAAACTCGGTCTGGCAGGACATAGAAGGCAGATCACCTACTTGCCCCTAATAAAGAAAAAACCGATCAGTGAAACTGATGTGAAATGCATCTGCCCCATAGTGGGGCACGGGACTTCACTTTTCACTTTTTTTGCTCAAAATGAATAATGCTATAGTGTAAAACGTATTTAAATTAAAAACTTGTTAATTGTTTAACTTTTCTAAGAGTACATTATTTTTACTAATTACTTAAGCGGTTTAGAATCTCCAACAAGCAGTAGTGATTGATCTTGGACCAGTTATCTGAAAAGTAGGTCATAGGCGTTACAGGAAACCTTATTGTACGAATTGGATTAGCGGTGAACTTGAGAGGAAAATATCTTTACCTACCGATATTTTATAGATATTCCTAACCTCCCTTTCTAGAATTTTAAAGTTGAAAAATTCGTATATGTATACATGATATAATTATGTACAAACGCAGCCAACCCATGTAAAAGAATTCTGACATTGTCACATCATTTCTCATTTTTGGAGCAATCCGATGGAGCTTCAAATCAAAACAAAAAAGTGCTTTAAGTTAACGCTGCTAATTTTTTTTTTTAAATATCTACTCATTAATAAGTTTCAGATGAGTTACTATTCATGATCGTGTTTTAATACGAGTTTTGCTTTTTGAGGACGTAAAAAATAATATCCCGTTATTTACTAATAATTTTCTATTTTCCATATTTTACTAATCAATTTCTTTAAAAGAACGGAGGCGATAAGCCTTTCGACCCCTATAAAATAATTTTATTTGTTTCCACGAGACTCAATCAAAGGGTGAACAAAATACTTACACTTAAATTTGGGACGAGTGACAACTAAGCTACGAATGTGCCTTTTGAGAAAAAAGGTTTTGAATCAATCAAATAATAGTCTTCTATTATTAAGCCTGTAGTTTAAATTTTTTTATGTAACATTATTTAAACTTAAAAATACTAACATTATTCTTATGAAAAACAATCAAAAACCACTGGCTCATATTTCGGCTTACGTGTTAGTATGCAATGCGGCAAAGCCTTTTGTATTTTTGTAAATGTATTTAAGTATATTATTCTAAATCAATTCTTTTAATATTTAACGTCTACTGTAATAAAAACAATATTAGTATTCAACAATCTATTCTAATATCGTTATGTTACAGCCTCATCGATTCTGTGTTATGACTGCAATAGTGCCTTCGATCCCCGCTGTGGAGAAGGCTTTGATCATTTTAGCCTGGGAGTGGTAAACTGTTCCCTGAAAGACCCTTTAGATCACATCCCACCTGTCGAGTCTACGTTCTGTAGGATTATCAAAATGGAAAGTAAGTATAAATTACAGAAAAAGTTTTGTTCGTAATAAACTCGAAGCGAAAAATATATTTAATGCGCTGTTTATAAAGATATAGCAAAAGTTATTCAGAAAATAAAATTTGTCAAGTAAATAACTGACAGAGATACAAAATGCTTTTTAAATAGCTATTGATGTGCATACCCAAAATCTGTTTAGTGTTCTAAAGAAACTTAAAACGTTAATTGGTTCATAAACAGTTCAGCTTATTATAAAATCCGGAGATAACTAAATATATGTAAGTTCACAAACTCCATACAAATATTAAGGGACTTTTTTTCAGTTTTTGGAAAATTGCGGGTTGTACGCAAGTGTGGATACTTGAAAGATGAGTACAAAATGAATGGCTGCAAGAAACAAACGGGAACTGGCGAATTATTTGTAACATACTGCTCTTGTAATACAGATTTGTGTAATAATGCGCCGCCTAGCCAAGAGATGACGCTGATTTCAATCGTTACTTTATTCGTTATTTTTCACATTATACGAAACTGTATTTAAGAAGAAATAGTGCCTTTTAGTGTAACTTATAATTATTTCATAACGATATAGTTTATGTAAGTAATTAGAAGAACTGCCGAGATTTAGATATACTACATATATTAGATTAGACTTTAATATTTTAAACTGTACCTTAAGTTTAATATAGTAAGTAGATTTGCTTTATGAAAAAAATAAAGTCCTAGATTAAAATTTTCCAACGGTTTTACTGTACAGTCCATCTCATAGTGCGCATGTATCTCTTTCAATTCTCGCTAACTCAATCTTAGCCAGTAAGAGATAAATTGTTATTTAATGGGTCCTAGAGGAAGCTAAGATGGATTAATACAAATAGCCAGCGTTGCTATTGCCCATAGATATAAGATCAGCGCTGTAGCTTGTCGAATTTGAGGTAGGTACAGTATTGGTTACAGGTAGGGCGGAAGTTAAAATTTATCATAATTGATCTGCCCTCGAAGCACGGGCTCCTAAATCAATCACCATGTATATCACTGACCTCTTTGTCAGTGATGATAGTTTAGTTTTTGGTATTTTTAAGGTAGGGCATTGTGATTTCAAGGTAGGGCATTGCCCCACAATGCCCTCCCCTGGCTACGGCTCCGTATAAGATTACATGTTCAGCAGGATATGTAATAAGTTCTTAGCGTTTTTAAAATTATAACTTCGTTTTTGGACAAACGGCTTAGAGTTAGGTAGGCACTTGCTTCAGCCTTTAGTAATAATATGTTTTAATTAAAATACATTACTGATACCTGGATTAGCGCCATCTCTGAACACTTTTGGGAGGTTTCTATACGCTAAGAAGTATTCTATGTGCGCCATTTCGTGGTGAGCAGTGATTAAATCCTTCATATCTGGATGTGTGCACATTTTGATCCTGGAAAAAAATGTTTTAGTTTTAATAAAAATCAATTAATAAATGTATTTATTTTATGAGTATATTTTATTTCTACAACTTTACTAAACATTAAAGAAAGGTTTATTCTATGCACTTTTTTATAATTTTAATAGTTTAATTGTAAATTTTTAAATTAATTATGTTTAAAATCTAGAAAAAGGTACACAAAACATTTTAAATTAATTAATTAATTAACATAGCACATATTTACTAACTCTCATCAGTCTATGATAACAGAGAAGGATATTATTTTTATCAGAGACAATTAAATTGTTCTATAAAAATGTTCTTTTTCATAAGCGATACGAAAACCTCTTTATTTCGACGATAGAAAAATGATTTAATTTTTTATCAGGTTTCGATATATTATGTTAATGATTAGTACCTGTAATCATGTCGATTACAAAAGTCCCAGGCGGAAGGCTGGCAGTGTATTTGTCTGTCAGCAGGTTGCTCCAGAACACTCAGGGCCCAGAAGTCAGGAGGGAGAGCTGACATGTTCATTGATACGAAGAACTCCTCAGCCAGTTGGAAGATTGTTAATGGTGTGAAGCCCTGTAATAGTTTATATGAAGAATGATATTCATATCATTTGGTCTGAAGACCACTAGCTTCACTAAATATTAATTTTGTTTTTAAGCTAGCGGTCTGGTAACTATGATTTTTCAATAGACTAGGTTTCTCAACTGCAGTCGACAGCAACTTGCCGTTCGTGCGTTTGGACGCTAAGTAGTAAATTCAATAAGAGTACTACTTCCTCAAAGATGTTACTAAGACGACAGAAAGACCGACAATACGCCCACGAGCCATCAGGCGCTGTATGTGCCACGGATGGCGTGCCTAACTCACCATTATGTAAGCCACTAGTTTGTCTCATTTTAAAAAAAGTTAGAAACGGAAAGTTACGAATAGTTTACCTGGCGAACCATTTCCGGAGTCACATCAACCAGTTTCTTCCCCGGATAGGGTAGAGTGAAGGGAACGATTCCAATCCAGCTTTGTCCCCACATGTCCCCGAGCACATGAGCCGGGATTGGCGCTGAACGGGAGATTCGTTCGGGCCCGTAAGCTTCGCGCAAACGCCGGCGCACGTAGGCGTGTAATAACTCGTATAGAGGCTTAACCTGGAAAATATTTACTTGGTATTTATACAAAGAATATTATTTGTTGAAAATAAATATATTAAAGTTAATTGTAACATAAAATAAGTAGTTCACCAATCCTTTCTTCATTCTTTGGATTTTTTTATGCAGGTATTATTTTGAATAAATGTTTATGTATAATACAAAAACACGTTTATGTATAATGCAAGAAAATACAAGAAATTAGTAGCATTTTCGATTACATAATAATATGCTTATAGACTCATCATTATGTACTTGGTTATAAATCATCAAAAACAAACCTGTTCCCAAACTTCATCCACTTCTTGTCTCATATTGAACGAGTCGTAGGGAAACATCCAGTAGGCTGACGCATCAGTGAAGTCTGAAATCATACAGACAAGTTTAAGATGTGAGTCGGTTTTGCTGTGTAAATATACACTCATTTTTACTCACCTTAATAACAACGAGAAAGTGGCAGAGTTATTATGAGACATGACAAGCAATGTTTTAAGTATCATAATATCATATTTGTGATATACATATATCACGTATATAATAAATACAAGCTTAAATTTTGAAATTATATTAACACTGTTAAAGTTTATGCAATATTTAAATAACTGTTACTAATAAGTAGGTACTTACTATTCAATCTCGCGGCCTGGTTGGTCAAATCCACTAGCTGTTCATACAAGTCCCTAATTCGTCTTCCCGTGTTCCTTCTCCATTCAGTCCAAGCATGAGACAGTTCATCCCAGTCCCTGGAGTGTGACATTATGAATTGCAGATCTGGATTCAAGTGCAGTCCACACTTAAACGGCTCATTGTAAGCGCAAATTTCAGCTGTGTTGTACACCGCCAGCATATCGTTTATAATACGGTTATACTAGAACAGAAAATATAAAAATATTAAATACAAACTAGGTATTTTTATTGTGTAGTTCAATATAGTAAAATTTATTATACTTAAAATTTTATACTATACCTACACGAGCATTAAATGTACAGAGTGTTAAATTGGGCCGATTCCAACGAGTCATATAGCACTCAGAAGTTACCAAAGATTTTTATTTATTTAGGTTTTCATCAAGGCGCACGCGAAAGTTATAGTCTATTATCGTTCAGAATTAGGTTAAATTTGTACTACAGAAGACTGATTTAAAATCAATGTAATGTGTGAATCTATTTTCGGTTTACAGTTCATAAGTTATCAAAGATGTATTAAATAATGTTTAAAACTAGGGTAAACCTACTCTGTCTAATTGGTCTGGTGGAAGAGCAGCTGGGCCGATGATAGAGAGAAGACGGAGCTGTCTGAATGTAGGGAAGTCCCTAATCCCACCTCGGGGCAGCTGTTGGGCCACCTCCCATAACCCGCGTTGAAATAACGTGTAGCGTTGCTGAGCGTCGAGCTAAAAATGGCAAATATTTTAATAGACATATTTTATTATACATGTGTGAATATGTTTGCTTTAAATTGAAGAAGTAATAAAAATGCATTTAACCATTACGAGTATCGGTCGTCAGCTGATTATTAATAATTAATATGAAAATACCATAGTTTTAATAATCCAAGATGAAATAAAAATGGAAATTCTGTTCTGGCTAATCACCAAAAAAGGAATTTCCTTGGAAAAAAAAGTGTAGGAATCCGTGTAAATAAAACCAATCCGAAAACGAATTCAAGAAAAGTATATTTAAAATTAGAGACACATCCTATACATGTACCTATAATATTAATTCAGCACCTTTTAAATGGTCCTTGTGACTCATTTGAATTCTAAATCTAAAGATTATAAGTTCCAAATATTAAATTTATAGATTATATCAAATAAATAATATTAGTTCTAGGCTAGACCTTAAAATAGAAGACTTAAGTTGTAAACTAAAATCAATAATAAGATCCATTATACGCATTATCCGTAATTAAAACGAAGGTTAATAGAAGCAACGATTTAATTCGTACCGCTGTTTTTGTCATCATAATACATCATCAAGTCATGGCCATTCTTTTCATAGCATTTGTGCACGTACGTGGTATAAGAAGCACTAGTGGCCATTAGGATTGCCTTTTAAGGTTCCTAAGGTTGTGGATTAGCATAAAATTAAAGAAGTGCTGATGCGAAACAATCGAATGTGTATTTACACCAAACGCTATTTTTACAGAAGAAACAATAACAGAATTTTTTAAATAAATTTAGCGCGGTAAATTATCTAATTTGCCTTATATATCCAGATTTGTTGGTTCAACTGCGAAAAAAAGATTTCTAAATAATATGAAAGATCAATTCTATGTTCAATGATCTGTATCACATCGCTGATACAGAGTCAATTTTGAAATACAATAGTAATAGGAAAACACAATAGTGTTTTCCTATGCTTGACTGGCTAAGCTACGGACTATATAGCAATGTAGCAAATCTAGACTTTAATAAAAATAATAGTATCAAGATTCATTATATAAAGTAGCAATTGTTCTCATAATAATTATATCTATTAAATATGAGTCAGGTACCGTGATGAAGTTGATGATGGCGATTTGTCACGTCATATGATTCATGATATGGCTTATGATCACAAAAACACATAGGAAATTGCATTTAATAAAAACAAAACTAACACAGTGTTACAAACGTGAATCAATTAAGTCTAGATAATGTGGATGCCAAAAAAATGATTGATACTGTTTATAAATAAAAAATACTGTGTGAAAAAATATAGTCATATCTAATTAAAAGCCTTTAACTCCTCCTGTGGCGTTCACAGGTCCCTCCCGATTCCAAGATAGGGTAAAGGAGGGTTGGTCATAAGAAGCGGTAACCAGTGACCATGAGGACTAAATATCTTCTAAACAATTAACGTGGAAGGACGTGGGAACCCACCGTGATTACTGTCCCAAGTTAACCCCCACCCATAATTGGAGGTGGAGGTCACGACCCTCAGGTATTAAAAGCCACTGCCATTTGTTGTAATAAATGCTACGTAGATCCCAAAAGTTTATTAAATTTTTAGCGGCTTTACCTTTAATTAAAAGGTTAAAGCGTCACAGAAAAACTTACGATTTGTAATATATAATTGTATGACTAATATTTAGGGTTTCTTTATAGGCAGGATTTTTTTTTCTCTATTTCCTTGGAGTTACCAGGACTACAAATCATTTTCGGTCAATGACAATGATCTAATATCTTAATAGACTGTGGAACTAGAACGGCGCTCAGGACGAATTGAACATAATACTTGCTGCGAGAGCAGTGTCCATTTGCTAAAAAATTTACTAAAATGATTATAAAATTAAAATGGAAGGTCTATTATATAAACAAATTGATTCGTTAACTATGCGACCTTAAGCTGAGATGATAATCGCGGAAAATCTCAATTGTTCCAAGTCGACACGGCCAAGTTCAACACAAGTAATTACAATGACTTTAATTTACTGCTGTGATTATTTGTGACATAACTATCTATCACATTAATGGAACGAATAAATAGGCTCACATAAAGGGTCCTTGTCCTTCTTGGCGATCATATGGACCCCGAAAGGGTATTTTATGCTTGAAAATCAGGCCTTATAACACTTCGACTTTTAAAAGATACGATTAACTCGTATGCACTTAACTTTGCACCTTTATTAAGTATTAACTGTTTTTGTTCATACTTTATTTTGAGCTTTATGATTTTTTGTAGCAAAGTTGAAGAAAATATTATATATTTTTGGATATATTTGTGATGTCTTAATAAGATTACGTAGCTTTGTAGTTTAGTGTAGAGGTATAAGACTGATTAAAAATAGATATGCTAAATCAAAGCTATAATAAATTCCCACGGTATATATGTTCTCGATTATTATTTACGTTCATTGAATAATAGTTGTGCAGATTATAAAAAACTGATATCAATCAATCTCAATTAATTCTATATTATTCTGTACTATTGTATCAAACAAACACGGAGTTTATTTCACCATTTATAACAAAAATATAATGATAATTAATTTTGAACTAAAAAGAGGTGAAGGTGTTATAAGTTCGACATGTATGTGTGTCTGTAGATCTGTGGATCATTGTAGCTCCTAATCGAATAGATTGAATTTAACTTCGAAATACACATCTTAATGATCTAAAAATACTTCTTGTTATGCAGAACGCGTTAGCTGTATTATGTAGCTTATGGTGTATTGTTTACAAAATGCATAGCTAAACGATTTCTAAAATTACAAACATTAAAATATAGGGTACTTTGTGAACATTAATCATATGCGTACTTAAATCTATCAACATATCGTGACATGTTAAAAGACTTCCTCAATAAATTATCTAACAGAGGTAATTGAGATTTTTCAATGACGAGACACAAAGACTATTATTTCACACAGCATCGCCATTGTATTGGAGGACGTTCGCACAGTGTCGATTTCGCAAGCATAACGTGACGAACTGACGAAGAAAACACAGACACGTAATCCTGCGCTTACAGTACCAACAAAAATTATAATACGCTCAATTTCTAAAGATCACTAAATGTTATGTCCTATAGTGTTCGAAGATTTCCTCGATACTTATTTTAATTTTAAAGACTTTATTCATGGGTAAAAATTCAACAAATTAAAATTGGTTTAGCCAATTCTGTGTTACACTCTTGTTATGGTGCGACTAGCCTGATAATTTTTAAATAATTCATATTAAGATGGCCCTACCTTTTAAAAATAACATACTATATATTAATAATATTATATATACATTTTTACATAATTATATTATAAAACAATACATAGATAGCATTTAGATATCTTATATAGTAAGAAAAATACAAAAAGAACACTAAATTCTACAAAGTTATTGAAAATGAACGGCAAATGACAAATGTCCAACTTGTTCATTCATATTAAAATTGAGTTCAAGTTCACACGCGTTCAAAAGCATTAAGATGTTAACCAAAGTGAACCTTTCAGCATCATAGTTTCTTTATGCAACTCATTTGCTAGACGTAACTAAATTTCACGAATTTAAACCTTAAAACCAGCATAATAAAGATAAGTATAGATTTCAATTGACAAGGTAAGGTCAGGTTCGCTTCAAACATTAATCAATTAACATAGAGATAAATAGAGTGGGTGGCGAAATGCCAATAGTAAATCTAAAGCGACTGAGTCTGTAATTTTGAATTGTTTAGTTTAACTGCATTTCAGGGGCAGTCGGTGTATTATTAAAAAGCCCTGCATGATTCATAAGCCAGTGTGAGTTTTACATTGCTTTTTCCTTACATAAAAACTAGAAGAATTATGGCAAAAAAGAAGTTTTCCTATATAAAACAAACATACAACACCAAGTTTATACAAAGAAAAAAATCCTAACCTCAGTGTCATGACCGTGAGAAATGTACCAAGGCAAAATCATGAAAATATGTATTTTATCGACCATTGTACCTTTTGTATTTCAATGCGACAAAAAATGGCATTCGCAACAACTTTGTTACGATTATTTAATTTAGAAAATTAAATCAAAATTCTTTATTTAAAAGTTCAACCGCCTCTTTATTTCTATTTGTCTTGTGTCTGTCAAATTGAATCTGAAATTACATACGTGATTCGCAGGTTATATAAAAAGGTGAATCGGTGGCCAACGATAAACAACTTCTAGATCAAACAAAGGTCTGGCACTCACGTGTTTAATCTAAGTACCCTGGCATAGCATGAAATAACTCCTTAACAAATGTTTTGTGTCAGTCTTTAATTTAAACAAAGGAGAGGATCCTTCAGAGGACAATTGAATATCTTCTGAGCTTTCAAGCAAGTAAAAAACAACGAGGAAAAAAAATACGTTGCCACTTGCCACAATTTTCACACATACGCACTAAAACACACACTAAAACATACACAATTATAAATTGTAAAAAAATTTTATTCGTGGAGAAATGTTAATATACTAAAATAGTAGCGCGGTTTCACCGGTCGCCAAAACAAGACTCATACTGAGTAATACTAATATAGGTAGTGACTTGACCCTAAATTATGAAAAAAATAAGGGCTACCCTCAAAAAGTCAAAGTTAATTGAATAGAGTGAAATTAATCTGTGACTTTTAAAGTCTTAAAACACGTCAAACAAAATAATTTTCCAGTAGAACCTGACTCTATATTTCAATATCTTCTTTTTACAAAATTAAGCTGTAAAGTAGTGCCTAATAGTTGAAAACCAGAGTGAAAAAATACTTTATGACCTATTCTCATACCTAACTAACAAATACATAACATATGCATAATTCATAAAAATCGGTCAAACTGTTTCTGGGGAGTATGAACACGTGACACGAGATTTTTATTATTAGATGTATTTAAAAAGTTTTTAATTTAAAAATTGATACTGAAAGGCTCATCAAAGCCATATGGATGCGAACCCAAATACTGAATAATACTTTTACATTGCGCTAATGATAACGCGATTAAGAAGTGAAAATAACAGAACCGATGGTAAATACAATATTACAATATCTGAGACGCCTTGCTAATGGTAGAGCCAAATGAGCATGGCTGTAAACATGATTACAGTCTAAATAGCAGAACTATTTATAATAGTTGTATTAACATACATAGATATAACATAATAAAATAAAAGACCTAATGGTCGTTATTGCTAATTTGCCAATACATATTACATTTACGGATATTACAGGAGTTCAGAGGTTTTGTAACGTTGAAAATAATCGCGCCGTATCGATTGGTGTCGGGACATCCTGTCATTATTATCTATTGTTGTCGGAGACAATAATAGTAAAACTGCTGCGTTACAGGTTTCGTTCAAGTCGACAATAGTACATGGTTCGATAGAGTTTTGATGTTTATTATTTAATTTCAAATTAATTACATGACTTTGTATATCAAATATTCTGTTTAATCATGAAGTTAGCTCAAAAATATCCATTTTCGCGTCGTCTTCCTCATTCTTGAGGGTCGTGATAACCATGTATGACCTTATGATGGTACGCCATCTCGTCCTATCTTCGGCTTATAATTTGTGTAACAATTTTTTAATGAAAAACTTTATATATAATATTTTAAATATTATTTGATGTTATAAATATTTATTGCTACAAATTCATTTATTTATGTTATGATAAAATATGTTTGATATCAATAAATATGTCAATAATAGTCAAAATGAAAAACGTTTTGAAGAGTTTTGAAGTTACTCTTAACTTATGGGAGAACCTTCCACACTTCACTTCTTATCATTTAGATTTTTTTGACAGCATTGAAAATGAAACCATGCTTGTATAAATAAAAACTAAATCCCGTAATGCCTGCGTGGAGCAGAAGCTCAGAGGGAAAATGAAGGAAAATTCATTAAGATTTCCAATCCGATAATAATATATGGTTCCGGATACTTGCATTCATTAGTAGAAAATTATTTTCTCATCAGACAATGGAGCATATTGTGATAGTTACTCATTAATGTTACGTCTTCGTTACATATCTTAGTATCTTTTTCTATACTTTGAGAAAACATGAATTGGTCTAGTTTTCTTATAGATCTTTACTAATATTATAAAAAGAAAATAATAATAAAATATTTTAAAAACATTATTTTTATTGTAATTAATAAACTCATAATTCTGCAGCGATTTTAAAAATTCTTCATATTGTTGCAGAGTCTAAAAGTCACTGGTAAAAGTATTTATTTTTTTTATTTTAAATTGCGTCGATATTTGGAGATCCGCTACGCTAAATGTGGTACGACAATGTGTTATGTTGTTTTGTGTATTAGATTTAAAACAAACATTTATGTAATACAAAAAAGTATGAGCCGTAGCTCATAACAAATAAATTTATAGAACTAATTGTAAAAAAAATCGTTTAAAGTTGTAAGATATGGTATGTTTTATTTATTTATCACGCTTATCGCCAAAAGGGGTAGGCAACGACCATACACTGCTACCTGCCACAATCCCTACATACCTCATTCGCTTCACCCATTAATATTTTTATGTAATATTTATAAAAGTAATCTCTGACATTGAAGATCATAGTTTGACTAAGTAATTTAATAACTTTTTAACGACATGAGTCGGTTTTTCACCTATAATAAAATTGCGATGCGACGCTAGTAATTCAAAAGTATTAAAATATTTCTGAAAATAACAAAATGCAGGATTTCTCACGAGTTTATTTTTACGATAATTCAAACATGCATTGTTTATCTGATAGCCATCTGAATAGTGTGTAATTTGCGTTTACTCTTTGTGAAGATGAAGTATCCTTGATTTAAAATCATAAAATTGTAATAAACCTTATATGTTTCTTTTAAAATTGAAACTCATTTATTTACATTGAATCATGTTGAAATTGGAGCGAAAACAATATTATAATACATATAAGTATTTATTAAAAATACTAGTTGTATTGAGCGCATACAGAAATGAATTCATTCAATATAATCATTTTTTTTACAATATTACAACTTACTAAATCGCATATTAAAACTCTAATAACGTAATCATATATACGTATAATTAAACTAACATTTTATAAGATAAAAATAATGATTTCAAACATTTTGCGATTTTATTATTTACACTAAACACCTACTATTTTGATTAATTATTGAATATTTAAAGTTAATTGTAGATTATAAAATTTATTAAAAAATACATTGCCACTTAATTAAACTGTATTTTTTTAAATTGTGGTGAAATTATTTGAAAACAATTGTCACTTACCGCAGCATGTTGAGTTGCATCATTAACGTCAGTTTCGAAGTTCCACTGCGCTGCAACATTATTCGTGCACTCCTTCGAAGCCTGTTCGTCAGCCTGATTCAGGAAGTCCCTTATCTGATTTAGACTCACTTGGTTTATTCTACTGTCTATGCTATTTGTGTTGAGATCCCTGTTAATATCGTACGGATTTGTTCCAACAAAATTGGGATCGTTGCGCACAAAATTCGGATCATTCCGACGAAAATTAGGATCACTGTTTATGTCTATGCGATCGTCACGGTTTCTGTCATCGAAAGGGCGAAGTGTTGAGCTGGGACCACTGCCATAATTCACGCTAGGATATCCATTATTACTTATAACTGGAGTGATACCACTTAGTGTAGTGGTTGGATAACCCGAAGACACAGATTGAGGCCTTGCAGTACTGAATTGAAAGTTTCTGTTGACGTCAAAATTACTCCCTAAGTTAGATTGAGTACTGGAGACACCGAAATAGGGATTTCTTTGCGTATTTGATATTTGTGATAAGGGTGGTAAGTCCAATTGTGGATCAGCAAAAGCTAGAACTGAAAAAAGTGTCAGCAGTAGCCAGAGGCGTAGAACTTTTCTAGTTTGTACACAAGCCATTTCAGGCTGTCTTAAACTCTCAGGTTATCAGTGCCCTACTAAAGATCTGATATCACAAGTTGGTAAATGATGCGTGGTAGCCGTTTGAGCTCGAGTCAACAACTGATGGTTGACGCTTGCTGGAACTCAGGCCGTGTGAATTAGCTTTGTTTTCTGTAAGTCCAAGTACGAAGTTAGACCTTGTATTGGTCGTTGGTACTAATTCGCAGTTCTTGGAAGCAAGGAGTTGATTCTATAACATTAAAATAAACAAAATAAAACATACTGCAGTAAGTAAAGGTTGCGTCCCTACAAAATTAAGTCCTTAAATACTTGACAAAAGAAATATAAAAAAAATCATGTAATGGATTGAATTTGTGACAAAGTTTCGTAACGAAAAACAATATTAAGTGGCGTAATGATAATTTTTTTGTGAACTTTTTAAGCTCTTTCGAAATTGTTTATTTCTAAAGGAAAATAATACTAAGCGCTCCTGTTAAAAATAAGAGTAAGTACAAGGTGATGACTTGTATTTCATCTTAATACATTATAAAATGTGCTGTTTTATAAAATTTGCTTTTATTTATTTACCAAAATGCGTCATTACGCATACTACGCATTAATAACTTAAAGTATTTAATTCATTAATTAAATACTTTAAGTTCAACGATACAGCAATCTCACAATATTAAAGTTATAGCTATAGCTTATCTTTACGACAAGTAAAGATTATTTAGCTTTAAAGTTCATACAGGTAGGTACAGACATATTATACAGATAGGTAACTTAAAATAGGGAAATCTCAGAATTAGTAATGAGCTAAGTATGACAACACATTACTTAACATTTTGACCTACCTCTGACACTGATAATGCTTTCTAAAGAGCCCACTTTAAACTAAACGAAAGGGAAATACCTAATGAGTATACAATATTTTGTAAGGTGCCTGATGCTACATCGTTTTACAATTAGTATCAGTTTGTCTCCGAGAATTTTTTTCTATTATGTCTTACATAATTTTGTTTTCTTTAGTTTCATTTTTTAATGTAACCGTGTTGTATTTATATGGACCATCTTAGCACACTACAATAATTTATTTATACTTCAGAAGCCTATATGAATAAAAAATTATAGTATATATATAATAATATACTGTAATTATGCTTTAAGCACATGCGGACAGGGTCTTAAGACTTGCAATAAAAAAAAAATAGTAAGTTTAAAAACTCTACTACGATTAATATACAGATAGTGTGTGATTAGTGTGTAATATAATGTTATGTTGTGTGTTGTACATTTGCTTCAAAGTCAAGCTGAGCGTTAAAAATCCCATAAGGCGCGTTACATCTTGACATCGGTAGACAATTTTCCTTTTGTCCTAGTTACCGTGGGAATAGCCATGTAGTATGATAATTTTCCACTCAAGTATATCATTAAAAGCGTAGTTTTGCGTCGCGTATAAAATACAGATAATAATGCCTTTTAGTTCACTGTTTGAACTATCTATTATTGCTTTGAAATTAGATTGAGAAAGTAAAGAAGCAACTGTGATTTTTTATAAATAAAAACTGAATATAGAAAAAAACTTTTCTATATTATGCTTTTGAAAGAGCTAATTGTTGTCCGTATTTTATATAATAATTCATCAACTTCGATTTAACGAATTCGAGAAGTATGAAAGCACGCAGGATATATGTATATTGAAAACATAGACTATGTACACATAGACAACATAGACTATGTACACATAGACAACATAGACTATGTACACATAGACAACATAGACTATGTACACATAGACAACATAGACTATGTACACATAGACAACATAGACTATGGCTTCTTTTCTTTAATTATCAGCTGTGAAGTGATTTGTACCTTTTATAGCTTACCTTGAGATGACCATTATTGCTATTTTGTGGCTACTCGTGCACATAATGAATACGGGCGATTTTATTGACACGAACCTTTTGTATCACGGAGTACGTGTTTTACAAGCAATGCTTCATAGTTCAATTTGTAGTTTTTTTAGCATAAAGGTACACAGAATACACAATTGTCTGTTTATTATTCAGGTTTAAACTTAAGAAAAGTGTTACTAACAAAGCTATGGGAATAATCCTGAAATAAATAGATTATTACTATGACTATTATTATTAAGTTTCCCAAACCTTATATATCCTTTGTCCTTTGTATGTATTTAGTGTTGCTATGCATTATATTTTAGTGCTGCCTGCATACGCAACGTATTATTAAATATTTAAAATTATATAAAAAAGTGAAGTCCCGTGTCCCCTAGTGGGGTATGGGGCAGTTGCATTTCACATCTGTTTCACTGATCGATTTTTTCTTTAGGGGCAAGTAGGTGATCAGCCATCTATGCCCTGCTAGACCGTTTTTTTATCTCCACCGGGAATCGAACCCAGGACATCTCGGTTGTAACGCTTACGCGCTTACCACTAGACCAAGGAGGCGGTCAAAATTATATAAATTGTCTTAATAACTATGTTTTGATATTGTATTTATAAAACAAAGTCGGGTTTGTTCGAACACTTATAACTCGAGAACGGCTGGACCTATTTTCATGGTTTTTGATCTGTCGTATTTGTCTTCATTCCAAATAGCGGAATAACTATTAAGACATTGGAAAATTTACAAAAAAATAAAATAAAAGAAAAAACATTTTCCTCATACATTTTCTATGGAATGACGTTTCAGGTGACACATTATTATTCGAAACTTTGACGTGATACGAAGTTCGCGGTATCCACTAGTTATTAATTAAAATATAAAGACAAATTTACTATCGAAGTTTCCAAAACATTTTTTAACTGAACAATCTGTCAGGCCCCAGTTATAGTAGTCATTAAATTTACGCTTAATCGCTAAGGCCGCTTCCTCATTTTTCACACAAATATTTAACGCAGTCCATCAAAAAGTTTGAAGTATTATTTTTACGCAAACGTCTCTTCATTGATTTCCTCCAAATATAATATTATAATATTTTTTCGTTAAAATAATTTTAAATTTGGCATATAACCTGAGCACGCAGTTAATATTTAACATGCATTTCAAAACCATTCGAATTTATGAGTCATTTGCAAAATCAGTGCTCACAGACACTAATTTGACTACCACTTTGTTATTCTTTGGCTTCCTTGTTTTATTTTGTAAGTTTTTATAAGATTTGCGGTTAAGAAATAACATTGATAAAAAATAGTATGATACTTACAATAATTACCTTTTATTGTTCTGTAAAATGGCCGTGCAAATTATGCATTTAAACCGCGTACCCAGGTTTACATATTCCAAACTTATTTACTTCTTTAAAAGACAAAATGCTGAGTATTAAGATAGTATTATGATTATTATCATATTATGTGAAAGAATATTATTATTTAAAATATATATGAGTTTATGATTTATTTTCCATAATATTTAAAAGCAGTTAAGACAAGTATTCACTAAGTGAAAACGGGAAATTTTAATAACCTCTTATTTCTATGATTTATAGTATTCATATGTAGTCCAGACTGGCGTTTTCAAGTTTTTTTATGGAACACTGAATGACACTGGAAAAACTTTAATACGCAATTTCCCGTGATTGAAATCAAATTTAGAATGGTCGTTGTCATCGATCTGTTTAAATGACTTATGAGTCTAATGAATAATATAAATTAACTTAAACTAACCTAATCTTAGTTTAGACTCCTAAGGAATCACCTAAGTTAAGATTGGATTAGGGTAAATAACATAAGTTTCCTACTTAGGGTGGTAAATAAGAAAAAACACAAATAAATTAACTTTTATTATGTTCCCATCTCTTTAGTTATTGTCAATTAAATTTTTATACATTATTTAATTCAGCTTGCCTTCTTTGATCCATGTAAGTTCTTCGTTCTTGACTACAATATTCTGAAAAAATATATTTATATTATATAATAAGGGATTTCAATTGTAACACCATAGATAAGCCAATAGGTACTCCAGTGTGTGTATGTGAATGAGGGCAATAATACTTACGGACAGTACTTGACTCCCAACCAATGTATTCTCCGGTCCTTGCATTCTCAGCCTTAAGCCAGTTATAAAGTGGCTGGAAGTAATCCATTACCCCACTCGCATCCATATTCCTTTGACCCGTCAGAGCCTCCATCGCATCAGGCCAAGGTCGTGAAGAACCAAGTTTCAGCATGTTTCTACATTAGACATTTTAGATAATATTTCTAGCCAATCT
This sequence comes from Aporia crataegi, assembly GCA_912999735.1. Classification (NCBI taxonomy): domain Eukaryota; kingdom Metazoa; phylum Arthropoda; class Insecta; order Lepidoptera; family Pieridae; genus Aporia; species Aporia crataegi. The sequence continues at coordinate 5,990,202 of OU538742.1, forward strand.
AGGACGATAATATATTTTTTGTAAAGATAATATAAGGTACCTATAATTTGCAAAGCTTTGATTTATTTATTTCTTTAATAACATAACAGCAAAGTTTACTTTGAGTTAAAGATTCATTATGAGATATTTTTATTCATCATTAATCAGTTAAATCTATTGTATTCAATTTCACTTCTTTGTAGAAGATAATATCTGTATTTAGAATATTATAGTATATTTATTTGGATCTATCTGTCACTTACTTCAGAGCATTACCAGCCGCCGTACTTTTGTATATATCACAGTTTGAGAGTAGCTTGCTGGAGTCACCCGGAGAATATTGTCCAGCCAACTGACATAGAGAGCGATGGAATTGGAACTGTATTATGTATGAGATGTAATATCTAAAAAATAAATGAAACATCAAAATGTCAATAACTAATAAAATAAATGCGAGGTAGAATTTCTTTTTGATGTCGTTTAACTATACCTAAACATACAATAAATTACTTTCCGTCCCAATTCTTGAAAAATAAATAGCTATATATAATAGTAAATGAAATCAAATGAGAAACTTAGAAGTCTGTTCTTGATGGAGCTGTAAAAAAGTAGTTTTAGTTCTTAGTTAATAATTTATATAGGTGTACCTCATATATTCCACATCAGCGGAAACATGGTACTTGGCGGCAGGGTCAAAGTCGTTTTCGTTTCTTGGCGCTGGAGGCTCAATGCCCTGAATAGAATCCCTCAATTGCCAAAAGTGGCAGTTATAATCACTAGGAGAAGTTATACCACGGAAAACGCCATAGCGGTAAACGTCTAGGAGATAGGCGAATGGTAGAAACACAATTTTATCGAGACCCTGAAATTTGAAAATTTTAAACAAATACTCGTACATACAGCGACTTTTAAAAACTGACTTTAAAAGTTGATTATTTGCTGATATTTTTATATCTTAACTATATATATAGTGATCCGTTAATTATTGGTTTAATTTGCCAGTTTACAAATATTAAAAGAAAATGTACATATGTGTTAGACTTATAGAAGGAAAACAAATACCATTTTATATAGCTGATTGATGTTAGACTCGTCATCATCTGGACCATCTTCAAGCAAACCGACTAGTTTTAGATGTTTTGGAGTTGATACTGAGAGGGATATAACATCACCGACTGCTTCATGAAAACCTAAGAAATATTTTAAAAAAAAGTTAAATAATGATGTTCAACTTATGAATTCAAAAGGCTATTTTAACAAGGAATTAAGTGATAATTTAAAAACTTTTATGATTAAAAAATAGTAATATAACAGTAAGTAGTATAGTAGTAACAAACCAGGATTAGCGCCCGCTCTATAAATGACAGGTTGGTCTTTGTACTGTAGGTAATATTGAATATGTCCCATCTCGTGGTGTGTTGTCTTAAAGAATTCATTAGTAATAGTTGTGCATTGTTTAATCCTGAAATAATCATTATATAGTTTTAAAAAAACTATTCCATTAAACTTTGATAAGCGATTTAATTTAAGCGAATGTTTATATTAAAATCTGCCACATATATAGTTATATATACATAAAAAACTTTTTTTTTGTCTGATTTTTTATTTCTTCTATAAAATGATGAAGGTTCCAATGCAAGAAGTCTGCTAGTAATATGTAAAAAATACATCAGTAATACCGATCATTGTATCAATTTTTCTAATCGAACTATATAACGATTTTATGAGGACTCATTTTTAATTTGAAGACAACAGGACATACTTTCAGTTAGAATCAGTCATAGTACTTACCTAAAATCTTCACCATCAAAAAAGTCCCATGCTGACGCGTGGCATACTAGATCGCGTCCGTCATTCGGTTTTTCAATAATAGACCGCTCCCAAAACAACTCGGGCATTCCACTCAAGTTAAGTGACTTGAAAAAGTCTTCCGACATTTCAAAGAATTTTAGAGGTGTGTAATTCTGAAAGAATGGTGTTTTAATCAATGAATGCTTAGTTTTAGTTATTAGTACGGCGAGGCCTCCGTTTCACCACCTCTTTGGTCTAGTCTAAGCGTTGCAACCGAGAGATCCTGGGTTCGATTCCCGGTGGAAATAAAAATTCGGTCTGGCAGGACATAGAAGGCTGATCACATACTTGCCCCTAAAGAAAAAATCGATTAGTGAAACAGATGTGAAATGCATCTGCCCTATACCCTACTGGGGGACACAGGACTTCACCTACGTTGAGGCCCAAAGTTTTTGTGTTTATTTTGGCAAATACATTACGCATTACTATTCACACTTCACATGAAAATATTGGATTAAGTTATTTAAAGATATTCGTTGTTACTTGAACTTTTTCAAATTACCTGCTTGATAAGAGCGTCTGTAACATCAACGTCCGGCTTGTCTGGGAAAGGTTTCGTGAATTTTTCTACTCCACCCCAAGTTTGAGCCCAAATATTTCCTAAAAATATCATATTTTTTAAATAAATATTTTTTTATAATTTAAAGACGGAGAGGTTTAATAGAAAATAACCAAGTAAATTGTAGCTACTGGCAAAAAATACTTTCAATAATAATTGAATAATAATATCGCTATCTCTTTAGAAATCCATCTATTATGAAAGCGTCATTACAAACGTAATTCTATATTAAATCAGAGTATCTTGGATTATAAGTCTAAATTTTATACCTAGCAAATGAGCTGGAATAGGCCCTTTAGCTTGTACAACATCATCTCCATATTTGAGGCGCAAATGTCTTCTTACGTACGCGTGGATTTGCTGGTAAAGAGGCTTAATCTGTGCCCATAGATTAGCTAATTGCTCCTCAATGTCATCTGTTTCATATTCACTGAGCCACCATTGGGCGACATTGTCAAAGCCTGAAATATTAGTATGATATGAATAAGTTTTAAGTTAAGTTTTGATACGCCAAAAATACTCCAAGTATTTTTTGCGTATCAACTAGGATTTAGTAAATTGAAAAAAATTGATAGTGTCAGCGAAAAGTTTTGTATGTAGATGCGAGTACATCACTGAATGTATCTTTGCCCACTATTAAATTCCTATAGAAATTAACTAAACAGTATCTTATATTTATATTTAGGAAAATTATATTGGCTATAGCTCAGACGTATGCGTCTTATTGCAACTGCAGATTTTTGAAAACGTAAATTTCAATTCACCATTAACAAAAGTGAAAAGTTTTTTGTTTACCATTTAACTTCGCTGCTTCATTATACATATTGACATACTCAGTGAAATTTCCTCTGGAAGCTGCACCAGCTGCTTTGTGCCACTCTAGCCAAGCTTGCTTTAGCTCTTCTGCATCTTCACTGCTACTAAAGATATTTGTAACACCTGTAAAGAAAACCAAATTGTAACAGAAAAAAATGTTTTTAAAATCATGATTTACAATCCAGTGGTTATATATATAATAATATATATATATATATATATATGTATATGTAGGTATGTATAAGACCTTTACATCTCAGCAAGTAGAAATCCTACCGTTGCAATAGTATTAGAATTAAGGTTCCATTTAACACAAACTATTAGCTTTCGTATAAATAGACTTTACGTTTAGACAAGAGAACTTAAAAAATAAATCTTATAGATCTGATTTTTGATACCTGGTTCTATAGTCAAATCACATTTAGACGAATCTTTATAATCACATATAGTCGCCTTGGCGTAAGTTGCCTTCATGTTGTTAATGGCTTGAATCAATCTCTGGTTCAAATCCTCTGGTAACGCCGAAGTTCCCAAAACGGAATACTTTTTGAACATACGTTTCAGATCTTCATCTTGAAATTCATGCCAGGTATATGTCATTGTTTCCTTCCAGTACTCTTTCTCCTCTTCAGCGATTTCTAGGGAAACTTGTAACTGGAAAGATTTAATATGATTTTAGGAGGCATTTCCATAAGTTACAAAGATCGGACGCGTTTTGTATGATAGTAAGGTTTGATTAGATGTGCTTTAGTGTCTGCTGTCGGCAAACTCCGCCTTTGCAAGTTTAGTATTATATCAAACTCGGTATTTTGGTTGCTCAATATACCTAATATTAAAATTGCATCAAATTTCGCGGAAAGGTTTTAAATCAAACAGAAAAAACAAGAAACAAAAAAGTGTAGCTGACATTCTTGTTGACCCGATGTTCGTTGTATTATTTAAATATGTGTATGATAATATAATTATTCGAATTTTTCCATTTTTATTACGATATTTGGTGATTATCAACGCAGCTCAGCTGTTCAGATAGCGTTCAGAAAATACTCACCAATGTATCTTCATTATATTGAGTTATATTAGAATCATAAGCCCAAGTCGCCAAAGCTAGGCGGTTTTTCGCCTTTCCCATGATATCATCAAGGTCCCTCATGTATTCCCGGCCTGAAGCTTCCTCAGCAGCTTTTTCTTGGGCTCGTCCTTGTGCTGCCACAATGAATACGGACGCTATTGCGCCCAAAAGGGCCAGCTCTCCGATGATTTTCATCATCATCTAATAAATACAGAAATACATTATTACCAATACATAGCTCGTTTATATTTATTCTTCTTGTGCAAAGTTATGTGAATTTCTATACGGACTAGAGACAAACATTCTTATGCGTCTGTTTCACTACTATTTCTTGACAGGTGGAACGAACACAGGATTGTCATACGCACGACCTACTTTTTTAAAATGTAATAGTGGACGACAGGGCAGGCGGTTGATGGAAAGATATCACCACGGCCCATGGACAATTGCGTAGCGAACCGCGCTTTTTGTTCTGTTGCCGGCACAGGTTAAGGATAGTGTTAAGGCAATTTCCCGGCTACGTTCAGCCAGAGACTAAATACAATTAACAAATTAATTATAAATTTGCATTCAGATCAACAATCAAACCCGCTACCCGTAGCTTGATAGCTTACAAGACCGCTCAGCCATGAAGAAGAGATATCGGCAGTCTTACTCCAAAAATCTGACGTTCAAAGCATCAGAAGCACTATAATATAAGATTAATGAAAATTATTTTTACCATTACTTATCTAAACTGATTGACTTTAATTAATTCACGGTAGACTTTTGTACATAATATAATTTTAAAAATCTAATTTAAGAAATAAATTCACCACAATACTATTTTTATAATTTTGTTTTTATTTATTTAACTAAGCGCTTGAAGTAATTTGGGTGAATCGATTGCTGAGTTTATTTTATAAGTAACGAAGAAGCAGTAAAAACCGTTAACAATGTCAAGGTGAATGTTATGATCAGTGAACTAAATCTGTATCTACTTGAGATTTTATATTAAGTACTAAATATTTTTAAACTACGTTAAATCATCATGTATGTACTTAAAGAGCATAATTCATTTTCAAAGAGGCGACATAAACAAGCCTGGTAACTACGGAAGTATGTATGTAGTTGCAAATTCTAATTAAATAAATTCATTTATATTTGTTAACTATATTTGTTTTTATATGTAATTTCATGCAAAAAAAAATATTTTGAAATATTTTGATTGGCTTTCTTTTTTCTTCAACAATTTTAATTTCGAACATTGCTTTTGTTATCATAACTTATAATGAGAATTTAAATAAAACAATAATTTATTTAAAAAACTTTAATGTATCTTTAATTTAACCATTGAGATAATATTGATATTATTTATTATGTATTTTCTACGCAAAATGTAAATGGAAAATTACAGGCTTCTGAAAAATAGTTTACACTACATCAGAAACCTCACAATTTTGCCCGCACTTCGTATGGGAAAAAGCTGTATTTGTTTAAAGCTTTCCGCATACCACTATATCAGAAATCATCGTAGTTGGTTTAGCAATAAAAGTGTGATAGTGCAACTGAGTGTTAAGTTCTCCTTTATTTTTATTGTCGAGAATTTTATACACTATCAGTAAGAATTAAGGTAATGTTAGATCAGTAAAATATGACAAAATCTTATCAATATTAATAATGAAGTATTTAGAGTATTTTTACGAGTGTAATGAAATTATATACCTAATAGCATGAAACTACTAGAAATTATTTACAAACTTACAAGCAAAACCTTTTTTGCAGTTTCCGAACAGTATCCGCAGGGCATTTTGTTTTTTTTTAACATTTAACCACAACAATTTCGAGACTTAAACTGACATCCACTTATATTGTAGGCATTTGTATATATGCAAATGAATAAGTGTGTTGTTCTGTTTGTCATGCCTGAGATTTAAAGCCTTTTGTTCATAATTCGTTGCCGAATCCAATGGGAATGACGATTTGAACGGTCACATCTCAATTATGTTTTATTTTCCAAGGCAACTGGTCAAGTCATAAATTTAACATTTTTCTCGTAAAATCCTGTTAAATGTTTAAAATAAGAGGTATACTGTTAAATATCATCCAAGGAGCACTCAATCGACATCTTTACTATCACAATATCTCCACAGAAAATTTGTAATAGTTAATTACTTTTCCCTCGAAAATTTCGCATGTCATATTATTACATCAAGTCAGGGTTCGGGCAATCCACGAAAGACACCACGCAGGTTTCTTTTTAAGCAAAATCACAAAAGTCTTGATATTTAAAAAGTTATAGTATACCTTATCAAATTTAACTAGCAAATCTCAGTGACACGTTATTGCTGTAATATTTTGTAGGAGCAAAATTTACTCCTCTTAATTTACTTTTATATCTTATGTTTAAATATAAATGTGTATAAACGACATTATTTTGATTCAAAATTGCTCTGTGGTATCATTTTACTACCTCCAAATTTCTGAGCTGGTGAAAACGTTTCAAGGGCACGAAATCGACTTGCACTTTGTTGTGTTCAGTGTTAGATAGTAGGTACTAAGTTACTATTCTAGAGTTTATTATGATATTTTTTGTACAAAGTACGTCATTATGAAGTTTTTAAATGGACTTTTACCACAATACTATGCGACTAGATAAAAATATAATTTAAGCGCATAATTTTTCTAACGATATTAAGAAAAAGTTAGATGTGGATAATTATTAATTAGGAACCGTAGAGTCGTCACCGAAGCTAATTTGGTTCATTGCGCGTAAGGTCCAGAGTTCTATTCCCATAAAAACAAAATCGGTTTCAGCCCTTATGGAACAAAAACCTTGTCAGTGAAACTAAGGAATTACGAAACTTCACTTTGATTTTAGCATGTCAATAGTACCTACCTAAGGTTTCACTTAAAATACCTTCGATGCAATACGTAATGGCGTTACTTATGTAGTATAAAATTCAATGAATAAAATAACACGATAATATTAAAATAATACAGAAATATTAGTAAGGAATTAATTAAATGAATATAAACTTACCGGTGTTGATACGCCTGAATCTCAAGTGTATCTGCGCAAGAGTCGATAAATATACAGATCTTAGATTTTATCGAATGACATTTTTTGATCTCTTTATCCTGATTGTGTTATTGATAGTGTTGTACTAAAACATCATCATTGCTATCAGACTGTGTCAACGTGACCGAAACATTTTTAGGTTTTCTTCGGCCTACAAACAATTAATGACTGACAAATTTTAAAAAACAAATTAGTGTATCTATATGGAATTTTATAAAACCTTACATTATTATAGCTGTATATTTTTTTTCCAGAAATAGATATTGACTTACTTTATGTCTAAATACTAAACTTCATTCACCATCAATCAGTATAATGCATAGGTTTCAGAGGTAAATTTTCTGATCTTACTTTTAAAATGGATCCAAAAATAATTTACTAGCGGCAAGCCCCGAACTTTCAGTATCGAACTTATGCCACGATACTCGCGTTGTCTCATTTACTTTGGTAAAGTGTGGTAAATAAATGTCAAGAGATGTCGCTGATACTTTAATTCGTGCTATCAATACAACCTTTCATACAAGCACGAAAGTCAAAGATTCCAGTGTCTACTTATAAAAGAAGATAAAAGTATGTACGACGGATACATATTATATTGATCAACAAGTATATCCACATCACTGCTATTTAAATCGATATGAATTTTCCTTATATCTTGTTTAATACAATGTCATCTAGATAAGTATTCCAATTTATTTTCAACCTCGTGAATAAAACCTGTCTAGAAAATTAATTTGTGTAAGTATCCTTCACGTATCTAGAGTTTGTGGAAACAGAAACTTGGTACTCATAGTATAAAATGTAAATCAAAATCTAGTTATAAGATTGCTTTCATATTTTCTTCTCTATTAAAATATGGTACTTAGAGACCTTTTGTCTATGCCTAGGCAGAGAATATGACGAAAATTAGATAATAAGTAGTTGAAGCAATAATTGTGTTATGGTAATCAGAAACAAAGAGAGTACCACAGTAAATATGTACATATATAAATTTACAAACACCAAAACTCGGCAACAAACATTCGTGCTCATCACATAATGCCTTTTTTATCATCCTCCGTATAATTTTATTAAAAATGGTATAAATTGCAACGAATTTTTGCCTTAAAAACATTCGTATTAATTTTATTATTTATTAATATATTTATTATTATTATAATATTTATTATTATAATATTTTTTATCGCAACACAAACAGTGTCTTAACATAGTTACAGTTTTTAAAAGTAACTAACAGTTACAGTATGATAGTGCCACGAAAAAAACAGGTTCCTAAACATAGGAACAGATAGTGGTTAAAACATTTATATAAAGCCTGAATTGAAAAACCAGGAGGACCAAAAAAAGAGAAATATATATTATATAAAAACATATAATATCAATACTGAAATAATTTAACCTAATTTAAGTACAAATGAGGTCGTCACGATTCAGGCACAGGTTCCGATTTCGATTTAAAAGCTGCTCTCTGTTCTTCATTGCAATATTCTGTTAACAAAAAATAATTATAGCTACACATATCAAAACCTAACCCTCGTATAATATACATAATTATTTCTTCTATAAATTTTTCCGGGGTTAAATGCTTCACGAATCAGAAATTATGCGTCTTGCATTGGAGGTCTGGGTTCGAATAGCGGGAAAAAAAGTTTCCGTTAGCTACCTAACTACTAGCAACTAGGTATCATCTGGTGTGTAGACACTATTTTGCTTGTAAACAAAATGATCATTGAATGAAATGCAGAAGCGTATGGCCCACTTAAGATTACGGCATCTCATTTTATCTCTTGACATAACTGTTTCTAAACCAATTCCCTAGCAAAGATGCTATTTATTAAGATATATCAAAGACACTCACGTATTTTGCTAGCTTCCCATCCTATATACTCTCCCGTCCTTTGGTTCTCGGCCTCCAGCCAATCGTGTAGTGGTCTGAAGTACTCCAATAGTCCGTCTGCCCGCATCGCCCGTTGCCCCGTTAGTGCTTCCATCGCGTCTGGCCAGGGCCGGGAAGATCCCATTTTCAACATGTTGCTATTACCAAGAGAATAAGGATACATTAAAAGTTCTGTACTATCTAGCAAAAGACGAAAAAAAAATTATCTGAAATGGAACAAATGGACACACCCACAAACACATCAAACTTAAGCACCTTCTTTGTAATTCATTTGTTACAATATTCACGTCTGCAGAAAATGTATTTCATTCTAAAACTTACGATAGCGCATTTCCAGCAGCGAAACTTTGGTATATATCACAATCGACAAGTTTCTTAGTGAGATCTTCAGGAACGTATTCACCGGCAATTTGACAAAGAGCGCGATGGAACTGGAATTGTATTATAAATGACACGAAGTATCTGAAATAAAAAAAGATATATATGAATGATCTACAAGTTATATAAAATGAGGCAAAATTATATTATGAACACCACTGGGATTTTACTATTCCTAAAAACTGTGTTTATAATGTATTGCTTAAATACGAGTCAATTCAAAAATATTAGAAATTTCTTAACTTAGTTGAATGTTTTCTGTTTACAGGATCTGTGGTAAAAGATGGAAATCAAATAGCCAAATATATGTGTCAATTAGAAATTAACGTAGCTGTCGCATCATCATTTTATAGATTTAAGAAAGGATAAACATACAAAATATAATTCCACGTTATATTTTGAAAAATAAAATCACCTGGCATATTCCACATCAGCAGATACATGATACTTAGCGGCAGCATCAAAGTCTTCTTCTGTTCTATTCACAGGAGGCTCTACTCCTTGTAATTCTTCCCTTAGCCTCCAATAATGGCAGTTGTAGTCATCCGGAGTGGTAGAACCACGGAACACACCGTATCGGAATAGATCCAAGGTGTATGCAAACGGCAGAAATACTATTTTGTCGATACCCTGAAATAAGTATGAACCTTTAAAAAACCACTCTTTCATTTGCGTAGCGTAAAATACAGGACACTTAAAAATTGATACTTCTCAGTACTAAATGAATAATTATATATAATAACTTAAACATTTTAAACTACCATTTTATACAATTGATTGATTTCAGTCTGTTCATCTTCTTCATCGCCGCTGGTCAAGTTAACTCGACGCAAATGCTTGGGTGATGAAACAGATAAGGCAATTGTGTCCCCTACCGCTTCATGAAAACCTAGAATTGAAAGAAAATTATGTACTAATGTAATAATCATTTAACGAAATGACATATGAGAGATGAACGATGGTGTGAATTCCAGTAAGTCCTAGTATGGCAAGGGACAAACTCTTCAACTTCAAAGGGTATCTATTTCAGTGTTCATTTTTCTTTCAGGTACGTTAGAGAGTAAGTTAAGGAAAGTAATTATCTTTTTGTAAATAAACAAAGAGTTTTGTTTTTCCAGTATTGGAACCCAGGAAGGTGCAATGCGCGTTGAATATCACACAAACCGTAATGTTCCGTAATGTCAAAGATACGAAATTGGTTCAGAGAATTAAATCAGTTATTTTAAATTATTTCACATTATCAGCTTTCTGTTGAATGCTGTTAAGTTATGTTTATGTTTATTAAGAACATAATTTTTATGTATAATTCTTATAATAATGGAATTGAATTGAAATAATGGAATGGTTTTTATTCAGTGCCTTTGCACTGTTGCTACGTTACAAGTGGTTTTTATAAATTTCGTCAAGATCACATTCTAATCGGATAAAGTTTGATATTAGATTAATATGTAGGTATTTGAAATTTTTGTTATATTATCACTATTGAGATGATTTAATGAGAACGACAAACTTGAAGAAAAAAGAAGCCAAAATAGTTATAGTATTCACTGATAGTTCTTATTGACAATGAAATTCACCTGGATTTGCGCCTTCTCTGAACACAACCGACATATCCTTGTATTGCAAATAATATTGGATATGACCCATTTCGTGGTGAACCGTTTTAAAATACTCTTTGTTCACGATTGTACACATTTTGATCCTGTCAACACAAACTAGTTTAATTACCTGGGTTTGCTCCATCTCGGAAAACGACCGGCTGATGTTTATACTGTAGAAAGTATTGTACATGTCCCATTTCGTGGTGTGTAGTTTGGAAATATTCATAGTCAATTGTCGTACACTGTTTGATCCTTCAAAAGCCAGACATGTTACGAAAAATTTTGAAAATATTAATCACCACCACCATATTCCTACTTTATAAAATCAAGGCCATATGTGTTTTCAATGTACTAAAGATTAATGGAATTAACGCCATAAATCCATTAACAGTTAATTTGACCTTTACTGTATTTGACTTACCAAAATTAAAACAATTTATAGTTTTCTGCAGTATAAAACTTTTCAGCAGTGGACGGTTCTTAAAGTATTAATCGTTTTAAAAGATGAATTATAGAGATTGTAAAACATGCAATATGTTATATGTAGTTAAATAATTGTAAAAAAAAAAATAAGTACATATTTAAAAAAATATGTGAAAAGCATTAAAATATGAGTAATAAAGCTGTGATATACGCGTATTTTTTAAATAACATACCTAAAGTCCTCTGCATCATAAAAGTCCCAAGCAGACGCATGGCATACAATTTCCCTATCAGTTGGCTTTTCAATTATTGAATTTAACCAGAATTTCTCAGGCATTGCAGTAAGGTTTAGTGATCTAAAGAACTCGTCAGACATATGGAACATCTTCAATGGTGTATAGTTTTGTTCCTGCATTGCTTGTGTTATGTCAATTTCTTTCTTATCTGGGTACGGCCGTGTGAAGGATTCTATATTGTTCCATGTTTGTGCCCACATATTACCTGAAGAATAAATAGATACAATGCAATACCCAAAATTACGATGATTACTGTACTTGCTGAATGCTGATAGTTAGACTTGTCTATTCTCTGTGTCCAATTAAATACAAAGTAACCTATGTTCTTCTGGAAGTTCCCATCTGGCATTTAAGTGGAATTCCTAAATCCCTAGTGGGCATGGGAAAGACATTAGCTCTCTGTTCTTGCCGTACCGAAAAACTTTAAATATCTCTTCGGCAACTTTTGTAGTGAAAGTAATCAAGTCGTCTTGTGTAACCAGTTACAAACGAATAAGACGGTCTTGCATTTAAAATATTAGTGAAAGGTAGGTAATTATTTAAAGAAAATGAATTAATTTTTATTATGGAATTTACCACTTTTTAAACCTGATATCACTGCTTCATTTCTACCTAAGTAATTCAAAACTTACCTAAAAGGTGAGCTGGTATGGGTCCTCGGGCTGACACTACTTCTTCGCCATACTTGTCTCTCAACCGTTTCCTTACGTATGCGTGTAGTTGTTGGTACAGTGGTTTCACATCTTCCCAAATCTTGGCTAGTTGCTGTTCAAAGTCCGGTACTTCGTATTCTGATTGCCACCATTCCGCAACATCATTGAAATCTGTAAATATAAATATCATGTTAAATAAACAATTGAAATTATCATTCTCCTTCGGACATTATTTTAAAAACTTATAATTTATTTCCGCTCCTCACTTGACATCGTTAAAGGTATCTAAAAACCTAAAAATTACAATGCTTATTGAAGTTTTACACATTTTAAACTCTAGGGGATAAGGGTATTTTCCATAAACTACATGGTTACATATGTCAGTTTGCAATCTTAATCTCAGTATAATTAATTCGTTTAACCAAACTAAACATTAATTAATTAAAATAAAAAATAGGTAAGTATTTTACTTTCACATAAACATACCATTTAACTTAGCGGCTTCGTTATCCAATTGTACGTATTCAGTGAAATTTTGCCGCGCTTTTGCGCCGGCTGCTTTGTGCCACTCAACCCAATAATACTTAAGCTCTTCAGGGTCTTGGCTCTTTGCGAAAATTTCGGTGAGGTCTGAAATATTATGCGTAATGTTAAGCGTTAATTCGTAATTTATTACTCTATTTATTATGCAAACCCGTCGATTGTCAACAAGATTTTAATTTCTTCTTCGTTGCGTTTTCAAAATGTATAATGTAATATATAAAAGCAAATAATACATAAAGTATATCTAAAAAAAGTAACTGATTCAAATCTAAATATTTTTTTTTCTTAAACTGTAAGTGCCATGTTTTTTTAAATATGAAAGCTGTATATATGGATTACAGCTAGTTTGGTATACCAAATTAACGTTACAATTTTTGTCTATTTGTGTGTTATGTGAGTACTGGAGGGATTGAAATTTTATAGTGATAGAATATTTTTCAGATTAAGGACATAATATAAAGGTAAGCTTCTATTTTATTATAGTAAAAATTCAGACAAACTATTTGAACAAAAACTCAATACGGCGTAGACCAAGTCGTGCGAATAAAATAAAGTTATTGAAAATTGATGATTAAATTCGAACGTGCCCTTTCATCTATTTAATCTATTATTATTAATCTCATTGAAACAATTGTTGAATTTCTTTAAATAAAGTTTTGTTTTAAATAAAATCTTGTTTGCATTTGATCACGTCGTGATATAATTGGACGTATATGAGTTGTCCAAATAATTAATTATTATTAAATAGTCACGTAAATTCTTACCAGGTTCTAGAGAAAGATCACATTTTGTAGCATTCTTATAAGCGCAGATCTTGGCCGTGGCATAGTTTGACTCCATTCCTGATATGGATAGCATCAGCTGTTTATATTTATCATTCGGTAGTGCGGCAACGCCTAGTTGGCTATATTTTTTGAACATTCGACGCAACGAGAAGTCTTGGAATTCTTGCCATTTGTACATCTTAGTTTCTTCCCAAGCCTGTTTTTCTTGTTGCGATAATTCCAATTGAACTTGTATCTGTAATACAAATAGGAACTTTATCCCAACTAGTTTTAAACCGAGGAAGATAGAGATTACAAAAACATTATTAAATAATAGCTGAGCCCCATAAATGCACGTATTTATCACAAATGTACAATTATTATTTAAATTAACAAGTATTCTGTGTTACTTTCAAAATGACATATTTCTATACTTAACTTCATCAACTAACTAGAAAATAAAGCAATTAATTGGTACATTGAAAATATAAGAAATGTTACCCGATTTTCTTCGTTTTCCTTAGTAATATTCGAAGTGTAGGCCCATTCAGCAACCACCGCTCGATTCTTCCGTATACCGACCATCTTGTCCAGGTTTAAGATGTATTCCCGCCCCTCCTGCTCTGAGTCCTCCAGATCAGGGTCGCGTCCTTGTGTAGCCACCACGAATACCGCCACTATGGCTGCCAGCAGTACCGCACCACCCCCAATTTTCAACATTGTCTGAAAAAGTTAGCATTTGAAAGTAAATCAAATTATATAACATTCAAGTAATTTTAATACTTAATAATTAACTTTAAACCGTTAGTTCAAATAAAAAAAACTAACAAATATTGTATAGCAGAAAGTTTAACAAGGCAATGTCAAAATATGAGACATTTAAAATGTCATCAGGTGTCAATCACGATAATTGATATGGAAACCCTAAAAAGGTTTTATTTCATGCGAAATTTTGTAATTGTTTTTCCATCGTAGTTTTCCATACGTGAAAAAATATCAGTATTCTGTAATTAAAAATAGCGAATAAAAATGAGATTATCAATTTTACCCCCTTATCTTTCTCAACTTTGATCAGCGTTCAAAGTGTTTGAATACTGATCAAAGTTTGACTTGTCTTTGAAACAACACTTTTACGTTAGCGACAAAATTATAGAGCATAAACTGAGAAGGAAGAATAGATACCTAAAATAGTGATAATAAAATACACATGAGACTTTTTAAAGAAATTATTTTCAAAAAATTTATATCCCGTTGCGATGCTATACATTTTTCTTAAAAAGTTTGAAGATTCCTAAAATGTCATCTATCTCTAAAAATCAAGTAAAGGTTAGCGACATATGGACGTAATATAAAATTTTTTGTTTTTTGTTTGTCCGCGATGGACTCCAAAACTACTTAACCGATTTTAATCAAATTTGCACACCGTGTGCAGTTTGATCCAACTTGAAGGATACTGATAGGATAGCTTACATCTTAATTTATGGTCGCAATATTATTTTATTGCAAATTCGTTTCCTCATACATTTTCTATGGAATGACGTTTTAGGTGACAGGATATTATTCGGCACTCTGAAGCGATACGAAGTTCGCGGGGTCCACTAGTAGACATAATAATTAACTCACTTTCGCATTTAAATTACTACCAGATTTGTGTACTACAATATTCTAAAGTGCGTAAAGTAGTGCGATACAAATCCAGCGATGTGCGGCGAGTTAGAACGAGACTTTTTTAATGGTAATAATGGTACAATAGGGTCTTGATAAAAAAATACTAATTACACAAGTTCAAGCCGAGTTCGGACCGCCTCCTTGGTCTAGTGGTAAGCACTTAAGCGTTACAACCGAGAGGTCCAGGGTTCGATTCCCGGTGGAGATAAAAAAACTCGGTCTGGCAGGGCTATAGAAGGCTGATCATCTACTTGCCCCTAAAGAAAAAATCGATCAGTAAAACAGATGTGAAATGCATCTGCCCCATACCCCACTAGGGGCCACGGGACTTCACTTTTTTTTAGAGAGATACAGAGTAAGTAGATGCATACCAATTATTTTGTCATTCCACTACGGCATTACCTAATTATATCTATAAGTTAAAGAACCTAGTTAAGAACCTAACGAGAAGTAAGAAAAGTTAATTTTAATTAAAAGAACATCTAATACCAAATGTTACATAATTAACATATACTATCATATAATATAATATCATATGTCCTGCCAGACCGAGTTTTTTTTTTATCTCCGCTGGGAATCGAACCCAGGACCTCTCGGTTGTAACGCTACGCGCTTACCACTAGACCAAGGAGGCGGTCGTATCTGTATCATCTAATTACTGATAAATACTTTTTTAAGCAAGCAATAAAAACTGATTTTAAATTGCCTACGATATATACAAGATTCGTATCATCTTTTTCCTCTACGAAATCTCTAAATGTGGTTGGTATTTAAGAGTCATTGTCCTAACCGCAAACGAATGCGGCTTGGCCGGTTTCATCGCATTGAAAGTTTAATACATATATATAATCATATGTAAAATATTATATGCAAACATACTTGTGGCTCAGTGACATTTGTGGATTAGACTATAGATTCATATATAAGTATCTTATCAAACTGGAAATCAAAATTTACTTGTTTAAATATTGTTTTTATAATAAGTATTGTACTTTTACATGGAAGTCCATTATTAATAAACGATGACTTGTGTTCGCATGTTTTAAGCTTTCCTTATAAGTTAACTATCACTCATATCATTCGACTATCATTCATGACAATGAACAACGAATTTCCAAAGCATGAAAGCCAAGACGATAGTTTATAAAGTCAAAATAAAAACAAAAAAATACTAATATGGTTAGCTAGTTTGAGTACGCGTTACATCGACTATGATCTGCAAAGAATTTGTAATTTATATAGAATTTGTTTTACTTAACTATGTAATTAATCAATTAAAAATATTTACCAATTAAAGTCATGACTTTTTTTATAGCACGATTTCGTCTTCATATTTAAATAACTAGTGGGTATAAGATTTTCATTTAGGTATTCTAAAAACCATCTAATTAGATTTGGCGTATAAGCCCTTAAACCAACAAATCATCACTGAAAATAATCTATATAAGGCTTTATTAATTACATATATATACAAGAAACGTGACCACTACAATCATCGGGTAATTTGAAACATCATTTTCCGCCCATTACAGATCAAAATGAAATAAACAGATGTGATTTATAGCCGATTGAAATATTTTGTTATCAAAAAATAATACTGTATGTACATAGTCATTTAAGTACGTACTTATAATCTTCGTACTTCGAATCTTCGACCAGCTGGTAAACATACGCTATTTACATTGCGCAGAAACAAATTAAAATCATTTTTGGACGTTATTAAAACAAGGGAAAATACAATCACTATGTTAGCGATATCACGCTGTGTTGAGAAAAATTTTTCGTATGTAAATGACAGCGTGAGTGTAAATTTTATTCCTATATAAAAAAGTTACCCACTCACTTTAATGGTTTTTTGTACAAACTCCCTGCATCAGTTCATACTAATTATTATTATGAATATATTCATAGCACAAAATCTGGCGAAACCGAGGAAAATGAAAGACTGACCTGAAGCAATAAAGTCCTTAATTTGCGCCAATAACTGCCTGGTATATTTATTTCTAAATCTTATTGAATGTAGTTTTATGCCATTCCTAAATGGGATTTTTAATTTTTGTAGCAGAATTTTTATCAGACTAAAAGTTATGATTTCTATTCTCTTTTAACCGGGTTTTCCATCGGAGTTTGAATAAAACGCCTAACGAGGCGATAACATACTTTTTTCATACTTAAAATAATCACAATTTTCCTTGTTTGTGTAGCGCAGCAAAATGATTTTAACGGTTCTGAGTGTATTTGGACATTTAATACATTCTCCGTAACAAATAAGGCATAGAAAATTATTGTGATTAATGAACATACATTACAATATCTAATTTGACAAGGAAGTCGAAAGGTTTCTGGATCATTTATTTTTTATGTGAACATAAGCTGATTTCGATTACAATATCCAGTTTTTTATGTCTCTCACCTTGTTTATTCTTATTTAAAGTTTTATAAATTTAATAATATTGGTTTCATTCAATTGTTACTGTATCACTTTTACTATTTTCGATGTGATATTTACTATTAACTATATTTATGATACAAAATTATCTTATCAAGTTTCGAATGACTTTTTAAATGGCTCGCAATTTACAACAACGAAACAACAGTTTTTGTTAAGTATGTCGTGCTTCTTGAAACTATAAGTCGTAAATTTTTTTAGCATTCCCTATCACCCGGATATGGCATAGGCAACATCCTCTTGGTTTTATTTCACCATAATTTTTCATAACGATTAAAGATAAGATCCACAAATGACTATAATTTGATTTAAGTATGACATAGGCATCATTTTTTGATGTTAATTGTTATATTAATCTCTGATACGAATTATTAAATAACTAATTAATAATTTTTAACTATTCGTGGATTTTAGATGGATCGAGTAAGCAGTGTTTTTATCCCACGCGTAGGTGAGTTGTGGTTATCTGATAATACAATACTTTTTTGGCTTATCTAATATTACGGCAAAGTTATGTAAACAAATGTAGGTATATTTATCACAACTAGTGGTTGCCCATTGGTCGAAATTCGACCACAATTCAAGAGTATGATATGTTGTGTATCATTCAAGCAGTGTTTATTTTTTATTAATTTAATGTATTTCTAATGCTTTTTATATAAAAAATAGCTTTATGTACTTCTTCTCCATATAATCTTTAATTGTAGCAAATTTCACGACCACCCGTTCGCGCAATTTTCATAAAAAGGGTTACAAAGTTTTTACTTTACGTATTAATAGAGTGATTTTACAATTATTTAATTTTTATTAAATTACCCCGATCATTCGCGTGCTATACAGCTTTTAAGGTCTTATAGGCTTTATACAATTAAATAATTTAAATTTGTTAAAATTTACGCGCTTATTCCGTTTGTTTTCTGTTTTCTTTAAACATGTAACACTCGCGTAGATATACTAGTTTTTGCCACTTAATACACACTGTATAAGTGACCCGTGAGCTTTAATTTTGAAGGTAACTTTAAACTTAAGAACGTGCATTGTGTTTTTAAAAGATAATTATTATCGTGAGAAAATGTGTTACAAGTAGCAATTCAACACGGTAATCTGATTATTGTTAAGCAGCTTCCGTTTGCGGTTTCGGTCGATGTAGATTTGCATATAAATAATAAAAATACATAATTTTATATTTTTGTTTACATACAAAATACTGGCTAATTTTAATTTAGTGATAAATTATTGTAAACAATAATACCAAATTCTTTTATTTATAAAATCTTTAAATTCTTTATTCATCCATAAATATCTGTTGACATATTTTACATACCGAGATTAAATGTGTAAAGATAATATGTCGCCGTCATTCAAATCATAAATATTAATTTTTATCTATTATTATTAATATTAAAAATATTAAATTACAGTAAATATATACTTTACTGCGTTTTACGGTTAAAGAATCATTTATTTCTCATAAGAATTTTACAATTCACTTGCTGAGAATACAAAACTAGACTTAGTTTATAAAATAAAAAAAATCGTACCTTAGATTTCCTTGTTGATCGATGGCAACAAATTTAGAATTGACAATTTTAAAGTCGTTTCCTACAGCCACTCGCCGCCGTCTTCGGCCGGCTGATGACTGAACCTTTATTGTGCAGATACTAATGTACTATGTCGACTGAGCAGCCTCGACATATGCACAGCTGACCACACGCTCACTTCGAAAAACCAAATTGCAAGCGAATCTATGTAAAACAGCCTTTTTACGTTAACTCAAGGTTTCATTTCATATAGCTCATAAAGATCGCGAATTATGTGACCGTTTTGTTTTAAATTACTAAAGCGTGGATAGAATATATGATACCTACTATAAGTAAATCATTCGTTTTCTACCATGACCTATATTGATTGACTTTACCCAAAACATCACTTCTAATATAATTAATACTATTTTCACCCCTAACACAACGCTACTAAAATGTAAGTACAATGCACGTCTATCCGTGGCATTGTACGTTTTGACAGCTGATATGATTTAGGTGAATCTTAGCTAAATGAAGATTTCTTCATCCATTTATGAGATATTCTTTTTGTCATTAACATTTAAAATTATTGTGTCCAACTTCTTATGTACGAATTTAATATCAACTTCAATTCAAAAATTGAAGAGATTCGCATTTGATTGACACTCTTATTGAATTGGGTGATAACTGATAACCCTTTTGTAGTTACGGCGACCTAGATGAGCCAATAGTAAATGTATTGTAGACCATTAAAACTAGCCTAAAGTATCACAAGAGGAAGAAAAAGTAATGATTTTTTACGACGTTTACGACTTCTAAAGGCTCGTAATTAGTAAATAAGGATATAGGTATGTATATAAAAGTCGGGTATTTAACCGATGAAGATCATACTAATTAACTTCAAGACTTGGATACAAGCAATTAAAACGAAATTATTACACGAAATATGTCAATTTTACAATAACTACGTGCATACAGTTCAGTTTAGATCACGTTTGCAATTTGTTGGCTTTACAAGCGCTGACTCACCGGTACAACGGTATTCGACTATATTATGGAAATTGTGTATAGTCAACAAATAAAGTTTTTGTCATTGCCTTGGCCCAGTCGAGCAAGGACCTGCAGTCGGTTCTGTTTTGTCCTTTTTTGTTTCCAGTTCGTGATTCCCAAGAAGTTTCATAAAAGGTTGTTTTAATCAAACATGATAACGACTGTTTCCGATAAGTTTTTACTAAGTGGTAACATAAAAGGTTTAAAACTAATAACATGGTTTTTAGACTACTGATTTTTTTGCTATCCTTATATCGGCAGGTATGCATCTATTAATTTGTTATACAAGGTGCGCTGACCGGTTTTAAAATAAAAAATAAAAAATATTTGTGTGTATGTCTTATTAAAAGAAATCAATTTCGAAGAACTATTATATATAACTTAGCACTGTATTTTAATATAGTTAATAAAGGCTTCAGTGATTTTCCCTTGTATTATATGAATAAAGAAAATCGATTCAGATTTTTTATTAATAACACGTAATAATATTACAGAGAGAAAATATTTTTTGTAAGAATAAATAAAAAAGTACCTACTGGTACAATTTTAAAAATTCTCAGACAGTGGCATAAGCCATTTGTTAGCTCATAAAAAGTAACAAATCATGGCTTATATGTAATAAACAAAAAAATTAAGCAGATATAAACATGTATATTTTATGTTAACAGATATCTTTCAATTTGTCTTTATTACACGAAGCTTGTCATTTATTATGTAGGTAAGAAATTAAAACAAAGAGTTTTTAAACACCTGATTATAATCTTTAACCAACATATTTCTGTAAAATGTAGCGAAATGAACGATTTTGATATTAAGCCAGCATGAGGCTTTTAGAAATAGTAGCTAGGTTATCATATAGGATATTTAATATCTATTCTTTAACTTACCCTATCCGCGAGTTCGTCTTTAAACAATTATTATACGTGCTACGCTCCCTAAGCTTTCTTCCGTACAAAATCAAAGGCACTAGTTATATAGATAAAACAATAATAGTTACATGGTGACTATTATTGTGTTGTAATCGGTGTGCTCGATGGTTTTGAAGGCGAAATAAGCCTCCCGTTACAACTTTCTGATGGATATTAAGATAGTGTAGGTACAAAGGATTGACGGTCAGTTATAGGTGAATGACCTAAGGGTTAATGAACCGTAGAAAAGCTAAGCTTAATAACAAAGAATTCACTTACAGATTTAAATGTTGGTTTTTGTTTTATAACAAAAAAAAATGAAAATTCCATAACTCCAGTAAAGCATTGAACAGACACAGCCCTGCTTGTGTTTCATTCTTTAAAGGAATTTAAATATGTGTAAGTTAGATTAACTCTAAGAAAGACAGAATAACATACGTGTTATTTAACCTAATAACAATTATTATATTGTATTATTAGTCTATTTACTACATAATTGAAATAAGAAAATAGCGTGAATTATACAATTCATGCAGGGTTTTTTATAGTGAAACTTTATAATAACTAATAACTAATCTTTTTCAAATTTTAATGTATCCTTCGAAAGCCGATATCGATAAATTAAAGCCTTATACCGGGTCAAAATATCATATATGAGAGCCATCTATTTAAATTACGTAGAACTTCTAAAACAACTTTGAACAGCTTGTAAACTTAGACCTAAGTAAAGTTCTGATCATGTACGTGAATCAATATCAATACCTATTAGCAAAACGATTATAATATGAAATATCCAGCAGATAAATTTAAATTTTTAATAGTTTAAATTTATTCCTATAGATGGCACTTTAATACATTATAAACTAGCAGATGTAAATAGGTATCACATTTTACATTCCTTAATATGTAAAACTTCTAACCATAAAAGTGAAGTCCCGTGTCCCCTAGTGGGGTATGGGGCAGATGTATTTCACATCTGTTTCACTGATCGATTGTTTCTTCAGGGGCATGTAGGTGATCAGCCTTCTATGCCCTGCCAGACCAAGTTTTTTTCTTTCTAACCATAATTGATGTATATAGAATTAGATGTGATTTCCCTGCTGAAAAGATCTTGACAGACGAGAAATCAAAGGCAATACTCTAAATTATAGATCTTATAACATTTCTTGGAGTAGCTACGGAGAGCCGCGGATCTAGAAAGGGTAGGAGGGGAACAAACTCGAGCACCCGCCTGGGGCGGTACGATGAGCGGACGCCAAAATGTCAATAATATAATATTATTAAAAATAAAAAAAACCTGCTCTACAAAGTGCCTTGCACGCGGAAGCCATATTAACTCACCGTTGACTTGAAAGAAAATGGTGCCATGCAGGGCCTTGGCAACTTGTGGACTCGAAATGTTGATTTGAGATGGTGTGTCAACCATTGGCGTTTTTAATATAATTGACGTAGTTCCGGACGGGGTAAAAGTAAATGTAACATGACAGATTGTATCAGTTACTTTTCTATTCAAAATATAACAATCTGTAAGCTGTAGGTACCATGACGTCATACCTACTCCTTAATAAACTATTGTAATAAAACATACCTTCTCTATATTAAGAACAATTAGACTTAAAATTTACCTGCTAGAAAGTTGTTATAACTATTACTTAAATCCGCATAGGTATCAATCGGTTGAGCCGTTTCTAGGATTAGCCCGAACAATATGACTTTTCTAGGATTTTATAATCAATATCGATAGATATAGATTAGTTATTTAGGTACCTTATTAATAGGTATATTAAAAATCCTGTATTATCTTAATTCCGTATATTAAAGTAGCGCAATCGGTAAGACTTTTATATTAATTGATGCATTCTTCACCGTAATAGTGCTAGTTAGTGATAATTATACTTTTAAAATCCGCCATTTAACATAAAAGATAAGATAAAACCAATTAAATTTAAACGGATAGACACGCAAACATCCATTGTTATGAAAATTGCGTTCACGTATTGAAAGCAGTTAAGTGACAATTTTCAATCGGAGTCCGGCCATTTGTATCGCAACGACCACTTTTACAGTCACGTACCTACCTCAATTATTTACGATTTATTGTGACGAAACTTACATATTATTATGAACCTACAATAGTTTGTGGCCGCAACTATGTCAGCCTTAATTAGGATACAAACTAAAAATGGAAAAGCAGAGCCGAGGCCCACTGAATGCGGGTTGGGCATAGGTTGTTTTAATAGGTATTTTTAGGCTCTCTAATAAATGATAGTGGAGAATGAGAAACACATTTCCAATTCGTGAAAAATCTCATTGCGTGTGTTCCTATAATAATATTATTATAATCTATTTATGTACATCTTTTATACAAAACTACTGATTTTTGTATGAAAATGTTATACAATATTATAAAACATTAAGCTGATAAAAAACACTTTCATATATAAAATATGCAAGACACTCCACCGTTAGAAACATATGTAGAACTCAAAGAAAAAAGGAAGACAAAAATTCGTGAAGCCAATTTCGATGCAAAATTTTTATATGGCTTTTGATATTTATCTTTTATATATCTGTAATATATTTGTAAATATCTAATTCAATGTAAAAAGAAAATGACTTCGTAAACCAAAACCATCAATATTATGGATGTTGTTAAAAGATCGTGAAATAGGTTGACTGGTTGTTAAGGGCGAAACATTGTTCGCGCTCTTGAATAGATCACGTGGATTATAGACTTGTTTGTGGATACGTGAATTTAATAGATATGTAAACAAGTATAATATATATTCTCTATTCTCAGGAAAGGAAGTAATTTAGTTGCTGTTGATATATTTAATTCGTTAAAACCTAAAGATATTTCTGTATTAAATTACAGTAATTTTGAGAAACTATAGTTCGTTTTTGTGTGAGATTCAATGATTTATTTTAGAAACATGAACATGTTGTAGAGGAAACCAGGTTTTGAACTCTTAGTTCAACATGTATCTTCAGCCTCTTCGGAGATATACGAAATAAATAATAAAAAATGTTTCTTAAGAAATTGTGGCGAATTGGGTGCGGCCTCTATAATGATGTAACTCTTTGCTGCGCGCTAAATTGAAAAGTAATATTATGTAGTTTACTAGCTGACCCGGCAAACGTTGTTTTGCCATATTAATTTTTGGGGTTGGCTACCCTTATCACTTAGGGGTATGAAAAATAGATAGTAGCCGATTCTCAGACCTACTGAATATGCATATAACATTTGGTAAAAATCAGTAAAGCCGTTTCGGAGGCGTAAGGTAACTAACATTGTGACACGAGAATTTTATATATAAGATAGCCAAACAGAGCTATAAAACTATCTTGCCTAAATATTGAAAGCTGTTTTGTAGAATGTTTGCAAGATGAGTATCTTTTTATTTCTATTAGAAATAATACAAAAATTGTTATTTTGAAAATACTTCGTGCGAAAGCTCTGTTATCGTTTAAAAAATTGCTTGATTAATGATTCCAATAATTTGACTTTACGGGTGAAATTATCGCCGTCACAGAAATGTCGCAAGTTAAAATCCAATATTTTACGAGACATAATAAAGCACACTGAAGCATTTTCGAGAGAAAACGGTAATTGTATCAACATTTCGAAACAAAATCAATATTATAACAAGGTTTATTCTGTACATGTCGGCTTGTTGTTGGGAAATCATTTGCACTCGAGGGTTATTCAATAACTGTTGCAACTCTAACATTTATGGTATTCCTAGTTATAAGAACTAAAACTTTCCAGTAATTAATTTCTTAATTACTGGCGTATGAAGATATCAAAACGAAATATCTTGCATCGATTAGATACATTCCTTACTGGAATTGTGCTTAAAAAATGGAACTATAAACATTTTTTGAGCAAACGAAGCGAATCTTTTTTGAAGTTGATTCATTGTGTTATAATCATATGTCGATATGCAGTCTAAGTGAGAGAGGAAGAAAATTCTTCAAAAGTTTTAACTTCTTCAAATGTGTTTTGTTGTATCTGCCAAAAAAGTGTTCAGGCGCACATATTATGTTATATTATATATATATTACTTTGTGAACAGGCTTTCATATTGTATTCACTGACATTTGACAAGACACTTAGTTCAGACTATGAAGGTTTCAGAAGTAAAGTTGCATGCATGCATTGTGTACTGATAGAAAATATAGAAGTAAATAAAAAGAATATTGAAGGTCTTTAAGCTGAAGTTTATTTTATGAAACAATTAACTGAACAAAAATTTCCGCCAATTGCGATTGGAAAAACTGTAACCGTACTTATTGCCAGCTTCGATACAGCCAAAGAAGATGCTTGTAATGTTTTGGGTAAGTATCATCATTACTACATAGTATAAAACAAAGTCGTTTTTTCTTTCCCTATATCCCTTTGTATTCTTAAATCTTAAAATCTTTAAAAAAAACCGCATCAAAATCGCAAGGGTTTTTTTTTAATAGATAGAGCAATTGAAGAGGAAGGTTTTTATATATGTTTTATACCCGTGCAAAGCCGGGGCGGGTCGCTAGTACAAGATAAAACAGTTGATGGCTTATACAGAGTAGGAACGAAACACGAAATAATAAACATACTTTTTTCTAAGAATCAGATGCAAAGAGAAATTTCTTAATTTCGAAATGTACCTATCCGACGTTCAGCTGTCTCTAAGAGAAATCTGTTCTGAATATGCTAAGTTTGGTGGCCAATGCTTTATAAAATGCCACTGTAATAAAAAATGCTCTTGGAAATTATGCAAATTTAAACAATCAAACGTTTTGTGCTATTCGAAATGCTACAACACATCATCTTGTCAAAATAAAGACCAATAATATATTTTTTATTACTGACATCATAATTCAAAATAAGTATTAAAAAAAATATTTTCTTCAGATTTGTTAAACGATTATTATTATTAAATTGAAACAATGAGCATTAAAATTAAACAAATACGTTTTATTATCGTTAATGTAACAAAATAACACATTCCAATACCTAATCGAGATCTGATTGGTCAAATCTGAATTGGTTTCATGAAATTTAGTTTCGGCGTTTCACTCTCCAAATGGCAGAAAAAAGATTTTTTGTTTGGAATTTTTGGAGGTTTAATTAGTCCAACCTGGGAGCGCTTGAGCTTCGATGTGTGACTATAACATATGCATCATGTAAAACTACTGCAGGCGTTTGGTTGCAGTTTCACATTTGTATTATGGCCTTAATTAAAATATGGAGCCATCTTATTGTTTAGATTATAGCACCGATCATGGCGACAAATAAGAGGACTATTTAATAGCGCCTTTGAAGTAGGAAACTGAGATAATCATGCGCAAAATACCAAACATTTTGCGCGCGCGCCCTTCTGTGACCTCGCTTCATATACCTAATTTGCCTTAAGATTATCCGCCTGTTCGAGAGGTCAACAGTCATCCTCATACAATATGATAACAAGGAGTGCAAAAGTCTAAGTCATATAAGCACTTTATGTTTCTAGTACGAGATTGTTGATTGGAGGTCCTTGAAGTGACGACTTGGCGATTTTCTCAAAGTAATTATATATATTGTTTCCTCTTCTCATGTGGCTAGAAATACAAACCATATTCACGCAAGGATTATTATGATCGCGTGTTAACTAATTCTGTTCGGTTGAGATGTTGACGGAAAACTGTGTGCCTACTGTATTGCTTTTACGAAGCAAAAGATTTTAAATATGTGAAATAAAAGTATTTTCGCCATATAAAAATATTATATAGAAGCATTGTATAAAGGCGTCAGTCACTTTTGAATTATTTTTATATTTTTACTAATTTTTATTGTAATTAATTAAAAAATAGAACCGACCTCAAAACGCACTAAAAAGTGAAAATATTTTTATTATAAATGAACCTACTTTGGCGATATGATTTCGCACTTCGCCACACTACTATAAATAAAAAGATGTAAATAGTGTTTTGCTCTGTGAAAGGCGGCGCCACACATACATTCACGCGGTCACGCGAATTTCAGTGATTTCTAGCCCGATTGTGAAACTATTCTTTTAATATCCTGAAAACTATAGATCGTAGAAATTCAAAACCACTTCGATGAGTTACCATACCGTTTGACATCTCACTTATCCAAATCGGTATACCGACTTCCCAATTTCTAGAACCTACTCAAGACTTATACCTTAAACTTTAACTTAATGCCTTATATAAATTCAGAACTTTTCGTGCAAACAACCCAAGATAAGGATCAACTTCAGACGAGTCTTACATAAGTAATGCTATCGCGAGAGCAAAGTTGTAGACGGTAGAGTCCCGTGGGACGCGGAAGGAACAGATGCGGTTACAGTTGATGCCCTCATACATTATACATTAGCGGAAATTGTCTATAGAAACGATTAGTTAACAAATGGGAATAGAAACTTGTACTTATGTTATGTTACTGAATGGCTTACTTTTTTAAACTTATGAGTTGATATTATTTAGGACTGACGTCTTCTTATAACCAACGCAAAAAGAGGGACTTATAAGTCAGACGTGCCTATATGTCTGCTGTGACATCGTGGCAATTAACGAGGAATTTAGAATTTTAAATTGTTGCATTACATAGTTGTTGCACTTATGAGTAACTTACGAATCAAACTGTTCACGATAAATAATTACTGTTTGTAATTTATTAGGTTTTATACTTCCACAAGGACATATTATAAAATGTAGTATATTTGTCAGAAACATTCTAATTGTTCATCACTGAAAGAATTTTTAGTCGGTCCAATAGCTTAGAGTTTATATAATATGTGTGTTTTATTTCTGTTTATACTATTAGAAATTCTTTGTATTAAGAATAGTAGTAACTAACAATCTGAGAAAGGACTATAATTAAAAAGCAACAGGTAATGATAATTCTAGTAGGTAACACGAACCGCCTCCGTAGTTTACGCGTCTGTGTTGCGCTGAATCCCGGAGAAATAAATGAACATTTCGGTGGGGTAGGCACAGAAGACCGATCACCTACTTGCCTGTAAAGAAAATGATCAGTGAAACAGATACTGAAATGTGTCTGCCCTATACCCCACTAAAGATTAAGGGAATTCACTGATTCACAAACTATGCCTATATTTAGGTAAATAACTTCTAGACATAAGTCATGTCTGGAAGTTATTTACTCACAATATAACGTTTAATCAAGGATGTAAAAGATATCTCAATCGTATTATATTCCCCATCCTAATCACTTAGAGAGGCTTTCTATATAATTCCCTATATATAAGTATATTCTATATAAGTAAAATAATATTAAAATCGTTGCCCGTGGATTTCCTAAAGATATACAACTTTATAAAATAAATACTCGGAATCAAGATACTCCAATAGCAGTATACAAATAAATAATATTGAATTTTTTTTTAAATATCAAAGTAACAGTTTTTTACAAAATACATATGAAAGTTTATATAAACCTATGTTTTTACTTCTATTAATAAGCAATTTGTTTTTCGGATATTTTCTTAACTTCTGGACAATAAGTTCTTTATAGATAACTGAAATCAAATCGCGGAAAACCTACAGTAATGCCTAATCCATTTTCATAAGTCAATGTTAATGAAACTAATGAAAAAGTTTTGTTTGTCATATCAAATTTTAGTTAAAAGGTTTTGTGCCTACATAATATAGGTACGTTACTTAGAGGCAGTACGGCCTAATGAATGTTAAACATTATATAATTAAAAATAATCTTAATCTTTTCAATATTAGTTTAGTTAAATTACTTTCCACAAGCAAATTCAAATACGAGATGTGATTCTAAATCAGGTCATAGGACAATCATTCAATTGAAGATTGCCGCAATTTGGGTCCTTTCTTCCGTATTCGGATGTGGGCATTATTTCTTATTGAATTAACTTGGTTGTTCGAGAATGTGGGATAGGTACTATATTACCTGTTATGTATCGTTCTTAAATAAATTGATATTATTATTAATGAAGCTTTCATGTTATGAAAGATAAATTAACCAAAACACATATATCTACTCAATAAATAATCTTATATATAAAATTCTCGTGTCACAATGTTAGTTACTCTTCCGAAACGGCTTTACTGATTTTTACCAAATTTTATATGCATATTCAGTAGGTCTGAGAATCGGCTACCATCTATTTTTCATACCCCTAAGTGATAAGGGTATCCCACCCCAAAAATTAATATGGCAAAACAACGTTTGACGGGTCAGCTAGTAATGTATATAAATGTTCAAATGTGAGATTATTATAATATTTTAGTTTTTTTTTTAAAGTATTTATTTTTGAGTTATTCTTCAATGAATCCTTAAAACGATATTATTAAGTTGTTAGCAGGTAGGTACCTTCTTAGAGTTCACGTTTTCATCGTGATTAAATTGCAAATTAGACACAGCACATAAAAACGCGATAGCATAATTTAAACGTCTTCGCAATTAATTTAGCCTTGGGTTGGGGAAAAGTTGACAAAAGTTAAGAAGGTAAACGATTACAAACTTTCGATGACAATCGAATCGGGCGGGAACCATCTTTACCTTGACTTTAGACATGTCGCTTGACCCAATTAGATCGGCAACTTCATGAGCATGAACACAACACAAATTATAAATTCAAACTAAGACACAGCACTACACGAGTTGCCGAGGGAGCAGCCAGGTCGCGACTGACAAATGCTTCAACATAGGAAAGCTCTGACTTGAATTGAATTGATTAATAGTGGAGACAAAAACGCCGCTATTGCTAAATTGACGAAAACCGAGTTAATCGCGGCTCCTTATGTCGCAATGTAACTGCGGGAGTTTTTCTCAATTTAAGAATGCCGCGGAGCGGAGTTTTAATCATTGAAATTGGGCTGCTCTCTACATCTTTTATTGTAATCAGCAATAAACAAATGGAATTTTTTTTTGGAGAATTCTTACTTTGTCCGTTTTTCTCAGCAATAAACATTATTTTTAAGGCTTTGAAGGCTAATTTTCTTAAATAATTTTTGATTCAAAAGTGAAGACGTCCTGAACTGCGTGTAGGTAATATAAACATTGGTAATTTCTATTTTGTAATTCTATATCTGAAACAAAAACAATCAATCCGATATTTTCTTTTGAGGAAATATCTCTCACATTTTCAAGGAATTTTCCTCCTGTTTGCCCTCGTCTAGACAAAAGGCGTCCTTAAAATATTAAAACATAAAAACATTTATATTTCTTTTTAAGCTAACACCTATTTAAATGTACTGTGCAATCATAACTTTGAAGCGCACAAAAATAATTCTAAACCAAAACTGGCGAATGATTTCTTCTAACTTTGAACATTACTGACATCTATGAAATTGGTTGGATTAATGTTCTAAAAAGAATAAATTTTTGTTTGTTTGTTTAATATATAACGAACAATGAGCCCTGATGAAAATGATACAAAGATATAAGTAACTCGTGAATTAACTATTGACTTAAATTATATTTATAATTAGCTTTACTAAATTAGGTTTATAATTAAAATAAAGTAAACAAAATTAGGTAAAGGCATATTCTGTAACGTGTTAGTAGGCCAGGTACTAAATTCAACCGTAAACCGCAATTATACATATTATGTCTTAATCGCATTACAAATAATTTCATTATAATAACTACATATGATTCAAGTATCTTAAGAATATAAACCCACTTATCAGTAAGACAACGATCACACAAATCTCTACAAACAGTTTGTTTCATCTGGGAACACTGATTCTAGTATTTGCATAGTCTATTTATTAGATAAGTAAGGTAATAGTTGAATGTTTATACCTTTCCGTCTATATTGTATAACAATTAAGTGTATGGTAGAGCATTTGTTGAACCGTTTTATAGTTTTTTTTGTCCTGACGTGAACAATGAAAACCTAAGTTTGTAGCATTAGTTAATTAAAATTTAATTAATTTATATCAATTTGCTTTAAGAACGTCATGATGCATAACTTCGTTATTATAAAAAACTATAAAATTAAAAAACACGCATTTTGATTTACTTTAAATTGAAAAGCTATAACCAATTTTTGCAAGCCTTAGCCTATCTAGCGTGTTTTCGTAATAAAGATAACAAATACTTCTGAAATCATAACATAAACCTCGTCACGAGCAGAAGGAGGCTATAGTACCTATAAAAATAATTAGTTACCTAACAATCTAAATTGGTCATAAACTTTAGATTTTCGCGATTTGAACTCATTTTGAAAAGATGTTTGCATCGGAGAGTAGGTACGGAGAAGCCTGATGATACCGTAAGTGTTGTGTGCCGCAGTAGTAGCCCTACGTTTTTTGATCATCAAATGAGGGTAGGTAGCAATACCCTTGTTGTACAATGAGACGACCAGCACTCTCCATTTCTTCTCGTGACAACGGCCGTTGCAACACGTTCGAAACGTTGTGGTACCTAAATGTTTTTTTGCGCGGTAAGTCGCGCTGTTTTTATAAATAACCTAACTTGGTTTCATAGAATAAATATCAATACATAATAATTTAAAAAAATACACGGTGAATTGAACCTCCTCATTGTTTTTTTGAAGGTCGGTTAAAATAATTTTAGTTTTTTGTATTTACAATGCCGTTTTACAATTATATACCTATAAATTTAAATAATGGTAAAATGTAGAGTGGTAGTGTTGAAGTTGATTTTTCTTTCTGAAATTATTGTAAAATCATAAATACTTTGATTGTGTTATGCGACATCTATGAAAATATTTTAATACTATGATGTCAAGTTAGTATGCCTGCAATACGTTTATGTTTATAAAGTAAGAGGGCGCTGTTTTCATTTCAAAAGCCGGTAGCGTATTGTGCTTATTATTGGGACGCACATGAATGATGAAACGCCACAGTTCGGTAATGGCTGCCAACGAGGTGGTCTATTCGATTGTTATCAGTGTATTTCTCGTTAATTGATTGTTTACATTATTTTCATTCACGCTGTTGTCAATTTATATATGTTGACAAGTGTGTGTCTTGTTTTCTTTTAAAAATAGAACTTATTAAACGTAAATTTGAGATATTATAATATGCAATGCATCATCCAGTGTAGTGTTGTGATATATGAATAATTCTTATGCTTGTGAGCTGATTGGTTATCCTAGCTAAATGCTGGGGTTCAGGAGCAGTATGTGCAATCGGCAGCACTCGCAGGCGTGTTTGAACACCTCCCTGTCTATACGACAGGAGATTCAAAGATTTGAGAGCGTTCATCCGTCGATTTACGCTCTCTACGACCTTGTGGAACTAGTACCGGACCCGCTGCTCGCACAACAAATCCGAGATCATGTCGTGGCTATAGAAGGTATGTTACTAAAACACAATTTACAAAGCATTGTACTTAAGAAAAATATTTTTTGTGCACCTGTTGTAGCAGACCAAAGACGAATGTTTTTATTTTGTATGGAGTGTGATCGTGGACGTGGACCCAAATCTTAAGGCTTGCATAATATTTTACCTATAAAAGCAAAAGGGGTTGGAGAGGATCATTTATATCCAAATAAATATAATTTACAATACAAATAATAATTGTTCTACCTTAGAAAATAAAAATCCATAAATTTATACATAAAAATCATTATCCTGTTAAATCCTCTTTTGCCTCTCGGGATTGGCCTGTTTTATTTAATGAGGAACCTGATAACCTGTTTTAATATTTAAGAGCAATAGCGGCTTTGCTCAAATATAGTATGGTAAGTAGGTAGGTAGGTACCATATTTGAGTTACGATAACTTGAACGATCCCGTCTTCCTTTTTTTAACTGAAAGTAAAAGCGGTGGACATAATACCATAGATATCCTTGGTAAGCTGGGTTCATTGTCTGCATTCTGAAGCAAATAGAGCACTGCCTAACTGTGCAGTGTGATAAAACGGTAATATCCCGACTGAGTACCTACGTGCCGTATTGTTGTGTAATCTCCCTTTGTCACAGATAATTTTAGAAAAACTGTTTTGTTTTTATTCACAATCGGGATGTTTATAATCCTTTATTTCATATGTTAAATAGGTATTAAATATCATAGATTGTCCACGATTAAAATAAAACCTATATTTAAAGATTTCATTTTTTAAATCATTAGAAGATTTACCTACAAGTTAAAATGAAGACAATTTAAAAAAAACTCGTCATATTAGGTATCTCTCTACAGAACTTCATCGGTATCGGTCGGTCATTAGGCGCTATGATGACAGAGACGTCAAATTTATAACATCCCTCTTTTTTGTGGTGGGTTAGTCTAGTATTGTAAAATTGTTATTTTTTATATTAGGTATAGGTATTCAAAGTCTACGTAGGTATATGTATGTCTTCCAATTAATTTACAATTTAATTGCAATATAAAACTTACCAGAATATTTGGTATTAAAAAGATTTTTTATACCTTAATAAATTTACAAATTTATTTACAATAACTCATTAAACCCGTTGGGGTGCGTACTACTCTATTACTAAGGGATCTCCTTGCTGACAGCCAACAGATGAGTTTATATTATAGTTTTTGAAAATCAATTTTGAAGTGTTGCTATAGCATTGCCAAAGGTAAACTAAAGGAATAGAGTTTTTTGTTTCTCTCAACAAAGAATTCCTATAAATTACAAAATTGAAGGCACTTTTCACATCTAAATATCTCCAGCTTTATGTTGTATAAAAGTCCGAGTAGCGTGGACTGCTGCTTAACACCAACCACCTTTGCAAATAAATCCTAATTGAACTGGAATACATTTTGAAGATAAAGTAACCGAAATATGCAATTTTGGAAACTAGGCGGCGAAAAGTGCAGCCCACAGCAATAGGACGGATACCACCAGCCCTTTTCTTTAAAGCGCACATATTAGCGCCATATAAAATCGGTACTATTTCGGTTGGAACACAACCTGAGAGCATATGATTTAATAAATGCTTAATGCTACTCAGAAAGCCTCCACCAGCATTCCCATTGACACACACACTAGATGCTTAAGGAACTGTGGTGTGATACCATCAAGACCACCAGCACAGCCACTTTTGAAAGACATTATAGCATCTAGCACATCGTCATTTGTCAATTGTTATTAGAAAGAGATAGTGAATCCGGCAATTGACAGTTAGGAGCTGGTAGGGTGAGTTTTCTTTTAAGAGCCAAAAGAGTATTTATTGTTTGATATTTCCGATAGAGTCAGTTTTCAAATGAAAACATGAAACTACCTAATCTTAATTTCGTGTCAAACTTCCCAATGAAAGCCAAACAAATCGATTGATTAATTAATTAAAGTTCAGAATCAACATAACTATACTGTATAAAAATATCTGAGAGCTTCGACTTAGTTCTCTATGAACATTAATTTTAAGTTATAATTAATAATTCCTTATTTAAAGGGAGTTTCCATCCGTGGTTCCACAAGCTACTAGCGAAGGTACACATATCTCGTAAAATATATTACATAATTTATAATTTGTTACATAATACATAGTAAATAATACTTTTTTAGTTTTTTAACGAAAAGTGGTCAAAGAAAGTAAAATAATAATATTCAAGACATGGAAAGAAAATTAAGGGAAGACAGTAATATCAAAGAGATAGCAGGTCCGGAATGGAGTACCTACTCAG
Organism: Aporia crataegi; assembly: GCA_912999735.1. NCBI lineage: Eukaryota > Metazoa > Arthropoda > Insecta > Lepidoptera > Pieridae > Aporia > Aporia crataegi. The sequence continues at coordinate 6,025,276 of OU538742.1, forward strand.
GATTGCTAGAGTCAGAGGTGAATTTGGCGAATTCCTTCGTGGAGGGTTAAGATATTTTATTGCAAAGATAAACCAAAATCCATCAAATATTTTTGAAAAATCATTTTAGTTTTCAGATATAATAAATTAATTTACTGTTAAACAACTAATGAATTAGGTGCGTTTTTGTACGTACATTTTTGTATAATATGTAATAATACAATTAACTTATGATGTAGGTGGCTTGTTCTTCAGTTCTCTTCTGTCTCATGTTCCCACGTTTATAACATTAAAAACACGATTTTTAAGCCGTATATGTCACTGATTTATGAAGGTCTAATCATTAGACTTTAATGGTTTCAATTTAATTCGGCATATTTATGAGTTTATCCATTAGGGGAATTAATGTGATTGCTTCGTAATCGATGTCAACCGTAGTGTTTCACTTTGATAGACTCATCAAGGTTTTTTGTTGGTTTTATTAATTGATGAGATGATAGTGTAGTGTAGATTTGATATTGATTTCTATTTACTATTTAATGCATTGAAATACAGGTACTTATTTATTTTGATATAGCTATGGTACTAGTCTCAAGTCAACCCATGGTTTAACTAAGTGTTAGTTAATATTTATTATAAAAACTACCTATGCCCTGACAGATAATACTTGAAATTTGGATCTATACACCCAATTACCAATTCAATTTTTTCGATTTTTCACCCCAAGTTAACGAAAAATAAACATTTAAATATTCAATTTCAATTCAGTGAAATCGTTTTTGAGTTTGAGCGATATTAACGAATATCAAATGATTTTTATATAAGGCTAGCTTTTATTCGCAACTTATAATCTTTACAATTTAGCCTGTCATTAACCATTCAGAAATGGTTAGCTTCCCAATAGTGAGAGAATTTTTATATTCGGCCAATACCTAGTTTTGATTTTTTTTTCAGACAACATTTAACAGCTAAAAATATATTCTCTGTCAAATTTATTCTTAAAAGATTTATTATTAAAAGATAATACCTATTAGTATACAAATATATATTTTATTTTCAGGTTTAATATAATAGTTGAAGTTATACGTTACTGTTAAATCGTTTCGTATTAGTTGTGTATTCTAAAGCACGTGTGCTTTGGCTATTAAGCTGATCAAACCGAAATGGGATCGATTCTCTAACTACTGTGTAAACAGGCTCTCTTGGTCCGGTGACGATTGTAGAGCGACAGAGAGCTTCAAATACACGATAGAGTTGCCGCAATTACACGCGTCTATTAGAAATTTAATTGAAAATAGGATATACAGATAATATATGTATATACTTTTTATACATGACCTCTTTTATCACTTTCGTACCACGTTACATGTAGTATGCATTAAACGCATACTCTTCTGGTTTTGTACATATTTTTTAAATTTAAAGACCAATATAATGCATGTTGTTAAACGAACATACGAGATAAATAGCTTCAGATACAGGCAGACTTTAATAAGAAAATCGTGTAACGTTTCTTGTATATATGCTATTTAATAGACCGAACGAAAAAAAACTTGAAAGGATAAATATTTATTTATCCTATTTATATATATAAAGCATCTTGAATCAAATTGTGATACAAGCACTTAAAAATTTTAGTGTAATGTATAATTTAAATCTTAAACCATCCAGACAACCATACAACCTTATAGTTACCTATTATTGTTTTGGTAACCGATAGTCTATTTGGTGGATGTCGATTCTGGCACTCACCTTATCATTTTTCTAACTCTTCTATGTAAAAGAATTTTATAATTAAAAACTTGTGTGCGATGGTATTTTATGAGGGAATGTAACGTGAACTCAACGCAGAAAGCAAAGGTCGACTTGAACCCGGCTAACGCAAAAATACTCAGAAACGGACGTATTTTTAATTTAAAGCTATAGTTTTTTGTTTTTAGTTAATAAAATTTGCAATAATTTTACAGGTTTTTTGAATATTTAACCTAAAATAGTTGTCAAATTTGAAAGTATTTCATTACTACATTAAATATCAAATAATTCTAGTATAATTCTTCAGTTTTTAAAGAGTCAAATAAATGTGAATATTAGGCAAACATTGAAGTGACATCAAATAAACTTTCAGCGAGTTACATGTCACATTCAATAAAATCCCAATATTTGCTTATCGCATACAACCTGAAATTCTGAATAACGCTGATGTTTTGTTTTCCGTTTTAAACAATTTTTACGTTAAAAATGTATTCACAAAACTGAATCTAAATGGTGTATTTTGTAAAACATACAAAGGCTTTTGGGAAAGGTGATAAGGGTTCCTATTTTTTTAGTACCAACTCTTTCAAATCGATAACTATATTTCTAATCTAAAGATTGAAAATTAGTATTTTCTAATTATAAAACTTGTTGAATTTTGATCTACAATAATCGCCAGTTAGCGAAAAAGTGACATGGCTATAAAACATCGAAATTTGGTTAATAGTTAAAGAACAGAGGATTATAATTTACTTTTCGAACTAAATGTGTGATTATATAAACTTAAACTCACTACAACCTTCTTTGAATGCTTTATAATAGCTATTACAGGTATTAAAGGATAATTAAAGGAGTTAATTATATTTAATATAAATTAAGCAATATATTGGTTGATATGTTAGTATGTAGGCGGCATATTCAATGCCTGCCACATTCCGGGGCTTAAGTTAAATAATGTACAGTACTGCATAAAGTTTACCTTGATTATGTATTACAGTCTCGCAAGTTTGAGCCTTATTTCTCTACTCATAAATACCAACATCACGTAATAGCTTGTTAAACACGATCATGTCAGCCCACAGCGCAAAAACCCACTACATCAGTTTCGAAACACCTGTTTGTGAAAATTGGATATTGATTTTGCATTTTCCGAGTTGTGCCAGGACGAAGTAATAAAATAGTGGCGTAAAGGTTGTATTAAAAGTTTCTGATATTCGTTGAGTTCCTTAAGGCATCATATAAATTCTTTTATAGATCTCTTACGACTCGATGCATTTATAATACTTGTCTATAGATAAGAAAGGAGACAAAGATCATCCAAGCTAAATTATAATAATTTTATTTAAAAGAAATTGATCAACGCATAGCCCTGTTGTTAGTTACATCCCTAACAAATCAAAACGATGTATGAATTAAACCTATTATAATAACAAAATTTAGTATAAAGAGATATTATAAACTATATCAGTAGGTTAGTTTTAAGAGTGACATTGTTCTCTAAATGATTTTCCTCATCAAAGAATTGTCTTTTGCAGTTTTTTGTGGTATAGTGCATACAGCCATCACGCCATACACGCGTCCCAGCGACACTCACTGATAGATCTGGTGTTCAAGGTGTAACTAAGGCAACTTTACTAAAGTAAAATATTCATAGTATACTATACTGTTACTTTTTAGATTCGAGTCATTCCGTATGTTCCTTAATCTGTGTCACGTGTTGTCATCACTACATAGTATAAAACAAAGTCGCTTTCTCTGTCCCTATATCCCTTTGTATGCTTAAATCTTTAAAACTTCGCAACGGATTTTGATGCGGTTTCTTTTAATAGATAGAGTGATTAAAGAGAAAGGTTTATATATATGTTTTATACCCGTGCGAAGCCGGAGCGGGTCGCTAGTTATTTATATAAAATAAAATATTATAAACAATGAAAAGTAATTTCTTGTGAATATAAAATATACCAGCGTAAATTGCAATTGGTTCAATGGCGTTGTTTCATAATTGTTCAACCCTAATGGGATTGCAACAGGATTAGGGCTAAAAGCACTTCTAAGGTAATATTTCTATGAAATAAAATCATGAAAATATTGACGGGTTCCAGTGATTGTTATACCTAATGTAAAAGACGATTCACTCAAGAAACGACATAAAAAGAGGGCCAATTCGTCACGTCCGGATCGCGGTTAAGCCTTCAATATTTTCGAGGGTCTGAGCGGTATATTGTATGTAGAAAATCTTTCTTCACGATTTTAATATTAATACTACATATCATAGCTAACTCGCGTAAATATTGAATAATATCAAAGTATCGAAAATAATATGTACCTATAATGAATTCTTATTTAATTGGATAGCAAGATCGCTGGAATTTATTTTGATTAAGTTGTAATTAGTTCATTGTACTTGTGGCATTTTTACTTAAAAGGTAGACTTGCCCTAGCGAACTTTTTAGAGGAGGAACAAACACAGATTTTTAATAAATAAAGTAGTTATTGGTAAATCTTTCTGCCCGGTCCAGTAGTTTTCGAGACAATGAAACAAGAAATAGTATCAAAAATGTAACAATAGTGTAGAATGTTCTGTTGAGCCATTAGTATTGCAGTAAATATATATTAAGAATCTGAAAATAAAAATACACAGCCTCATTTTCAGTTACTTACTAAAATGTTGATAAAGTTAATTGTTAAGATTTTATTAAATCTCGTAATACTTGAAACAAACTAGAAAACGTTGACGTTCATTGAAGTGTCATTAAAATAATCGAACTTACGGGGTCGGAAATTTGAAATTTGAATATCAACTTGCTAACAGCTTGACATTTCTTATTTAGCTTGGCCATTCGAACGGAATACCTGAAATGGAAAACCGTTCAAGCGACGATCGATAAAACTTGGCATTTGTTAAACGATAAACAGCATCGTCCATATTTTAACAGACTATTATGTAGAGTCACGAAATCCTTTGTTCCATAAAGAATGACAATTATCTACTAACATTTACACGCAATAGCATAGAAAACTGTGTTTGTAGCGTACGTAGTAACGAGCAACATATTACGATTCATGTGTCTAATGTTTAGCTGGAGATTTCAGCATAGGATTTTTTATTTTATTTTATAAGTTCTGTTTGGTAATTTTTTGAAAAGATAAATACTATTTACATCTCAGTATGTGACATCACAGTTGTCTATTGCAACTATCTAACAAAGCCCGCTTAAATTTGTGCCAATTGTTTTTTTTATTTGAAAAATTATTATTTTGTTTGTGATTCATCTCAACTTTTGAAATTCACTTTGGAAGTGAATTCATAGATTTAACTTCAACTTTTATAAGCTACGCTAAAAAATTAACCGATTTGATATACAAAGTAGTTTTTATCGTAGGGTGAACGCCCCGCTATTGTTGTCTAATCGCCAAGGTTATAAATCAGTAACTTGCGCGATAAGCGTTTATAAAACAATTAAACGTTCAATAAATAACTGGTTTCATAAATCGTTGCAGTGTCGATCTTTTTAAAACCTTTATGCATATACCGCAGTTATAAATTAAAAGATATCTAATTATTAAGTAAGCAATCTTAATATCTTTAAATTTTTTGTATTTTTGGTACAACAAACAGAAAATTTCGTAACATACCTAATAGTTTTTGCATGAAACACGTAAAAACTATACAATGTCATTTGGTAATTTTTGATGAGACAGATCTCTTGTTCTTATTTCTTACATTATTTTTGAGATCTAAGCGGTATGATGGTGTAATGATTTTTAATTGATTAACTGTAGAGAATTGATTTTTATTTTGTTATGAGATTCTGGCTGCGGCGTCTACGCATGGATGTTAACGTTTCAATATAACTGTGGCAAATTACTTTCATCCTATTTTTAAGAACATTTTACTGCAATTTATGTACAGTTATCACATTATATGCATTAGCTACGTGAATTATTGTACGATTTTATTTTAACACTGTCGATGTGATTGATATTTTTTATACCTACTATGAGTCTCTCGGCTAAACCGCACACGAACAGAGAGACATAGGCATGGCAAATTTTTTATTAAGGATTAACAGAGCCCTAAAAAATGAATAACAGTACAGAGTCATTTGATGACATCATTGGATATTGTCTTGTTGGCGTTAAATTGGCGAAGCTTAAATTGGGATGTACAATGTCAACTAGCCTACATTCCTATTTGGTGACTAAAAATAGTCTGCTAATACGCCCTGGGACAGTCGGGATTGCGAGATCAAATATTATTTCCAAGCCGCGAATTCGTCTTTGCTTTTAATTGGGTAACTCAAAAGTTTATTTCAGGCACAGATGAAAAAATACTAAATTTATGGCAATTTAACATCCTGAAACATGGCTCATGAATGAGTCATGGGACGAAAAATATGGGTGTATTATAAAAAACCTAATTTGACCAACTTCGTGGCTGTGTGAGACGCGTCTGACATTCGATCATAAATAGGTATCACAATTTGCAGGAATCAAGTATAATCAACTCATCCCCACTTAGTGCTTGTGTCATTATTTTTCTTACACTAATAACTCTTTTCAGCGCTTTCAAGCAGACGTTAGTCTTTGGCTGCTGAATTTTAATACAAAATTTAAGAGCTGAGTCTGCTAGACGAGTGAAGTTTGGCTCAACGCCAAGAAAGCACGTTGCGCCAATTTTGATGGGTGTCGTCTCTTTGAGTCTCATCAAGCGTCGCTTACATGTATTTTAAACTAAGTTCAGTAGCACGCCTATGAATTTTTATCTATATACTTACATAAAATAAAACGGTAACCAATGTGTATTAATATTTTAATATGTGTTATTAATTTAACAATATTTTTTGAACGTTTTAAGCGGGATGTTATAAGTTTATCGTGTCTGATGGTCTCTGTTGGGTATCGTAGTGCCTACACGGATGGACCGGAATGAATGGAATTTCTATGTGATTATTGTTTGAAAGCTGACCTGATTAAAATCGATTTTAGCTACAACAATGAAGATGTGTTCGGATGAATAAATCTTCATAACGCCGTTGATCGTGTTATGTTTTTCTGTGAAGATAATTTTTTAGTTAGAATACTTTCTAACCACGAAATTATACTGTTCCTGTGGTATAGTTTCCACACGAAGAAATTCACGGGGAAAATCTAAATACCTAGTTACTTATATAATAAGCAACATGTTAGATTTGTTAATGAAACCGTATTTTTTTCCTCACAGTTAGCGTGTACAATGTACATGCTATCAATGTAAGTCATTCGTAACGGTTAAGTATCAATAAAGATAGGCATTTTGTAGATGTTGTGTCGTATTTTATTCTATCTTATTAAAGTTTTTACTAATTCTAAATTGATTTTATACAAAATGTTTAACCACTTCATCTGAGACCTGGGGCGTCGCGTAGCACCCAAATATCTAATTCGATTTGGATTTTTTGTTTGAAACGTACATGATCAAGAGTGTTATTATCTAGGTTTCACGGATATTGATTTAGCTTTCAAGACGGAGTTGGGGTTCTTTAAATGTAGAATTGATATTCGGTCCATATTCATTCGTATTAATTATTATTATTATCAATGCAAAAAAAATCAAAATTAATATATTTTATAATGTATTAACCTAAACTGATGTTATAGATAATTACGAAAAGAAAATATTTTTATCTCTTTGTAATTTATAAGCTCAAACCACTGGACCGAAATTAAAATTCCTTCAGTGATAGAATTTTTTTCTTTCTGAGTGACATAGGTGTATACGTGTTTTTTGAAAATGCTGACAAGACGCGACTAAAAGTTAGTGTTTAGGTACAAGCTTAGTGTTTAGCGTACAACCAGATTAAATCCCTTTAAATTCCATAGTTAGCATAATCAGTATGACATAATATGCCTTTGATAAAGGTGAGACTAACATTTAGCCGAAGTACGGTACGGTAAGGCCATATCTAAAATGCCACTTCTCTCTGCTTTGTTCCTTAGTACCTACATAAATCATTTAAAATTTATAACCTAATATATTTAAACAGCTAAGTAATAAGTACACAATACTGATATGGTCTTACAATTAGATATACACTTCAACACAAAATTTCTGCAATGATTTAAAAAACGTCTGAAAAAGGAATTAATCCAGCGTCAAAGTAATCAGCGCATCAGTATGAAAAAATAAACGAATTCAAGTCTCATTATCCCTTCTAACTAACATCAGCCTAATGAACGTTCATTTACCTGTTTGTAACATGCCCTATTTTCTCATTTTAACCTTTCCCTTTCTATTAACCCCAACCCTTTTACAGAGATATGTATATAAATGCAGATTATATTCTTAGCCATAAATGTTCGTAGTAACATTTAGCAAAAATAAATGTTGATCTATAGAGTTCGGATTGCCTTTTTTCTCACTTTGATACAAAGACTTGCAGTAAACCAACATAAAATTAACAAATAAAAAACACTAAAATAAACGAAAAAACTAAAAAAAGAAACTACGTAAAAGCTGTGTTATGGTAAAATTGCCCTGGCATAAAATAAAGCTATGGACCAAAGACTCCAGTAACGTTATTCATTCTGCTAGATACTTAGAGAATACTAAGATTACGTATGAAGAAATTCCAGATTAGATTTTATAGATAAAGATAAATACATAATTTTCACAATGTTAATATGTTTATTGTGAAAATTATGTATCAATTAAATAACAAATCCAGCCAAGACTCGGAAAGCCTGCGCAGTTCACGCAGGTCTTAAATCTATAATAGCTTGTATATACTCATAACATGTATTAAATAGAGTATATTTAATACATGTTTTGAGTATATAAATTATTATATTAAACTGTTAACTATAAACTTAACCGCTCCCATCCATCACAAAACACATCCATCACAACTTCGAAGCATTATCTATTCCACAAATATTTTCGCTTCACTAAGCAATCCATCCAAAGCTCGAAACTTTAGCCTAACCTATATCAGCTTAATACATTGTATAATTACGTGTTTATGAATATTGTAAAGTTAATTAACATTCATAATGTATTAGATTTAGGGTCGGTTGCAGCGATAGCTTTTTATGAGGCCCTGAACGTTCGAATATTGTTAGTTAATAAAATATCTATGTGTCCCAATTTTACTTACTTTGTTTATCAGCTTGAGCTTAAAGACGAACGACAAAAGATAAGTTGTATAGTCACACTTAAATCTTAGATTGAATTTTAACTTTAATATTGACCAAGCAGTGAATAGATCGGAGATATTACCATAATTACATTTTTATGTTTATTTCAAATTAAAATCTTACAGTTTATTTTTACAAAGGAAAAAAGATGCATATATAAAATGCTAAATGACATTCGAATATTAACAGAATGTCGATGGATCGCACAGGTGCAGAAAAATGAGAAAGTCAATCATTCTTAAAGCTGAATAGATTTTTGGCCAAAATATGCCTTCGCGTAAAGATCGAAATTGCATAGAAAATAGTTCAAAAATTTGTACCGAGGTTGTGTTAAATGACATGAATTTTTTCTTAACCCATGGGTGGGAATGATAGGGATATAATATAACTGTAATCTATGTTGTTAATCGGCGTAAGCTGTGATAAGCTTTCATAATGTATAATGAATCTACGCCCTATCAAATTTATTTACGTTATGTTAAAAATAAGTAAAAACTCGAACTATTTTTAATTTTTAAAATTAAATTCTTAATTTAAAGTAGGTACCTATAAGTTTCGAGCGACTAATATTAATGAAATAGGTAACTTTCTGTTAATTGTAGACTGCAAACTTTCACAGTTGACTTGTTTAAATTAAAATGGACGTCTGCTGGCGAATTATGATGTATTTATTATAAAACTTGCATACTCTCTACTATGAATATTCCAGCGCCATTTATTTTGAAATAAAACTATATTATACATACATATTTATAATGAAATCCACAGTAATATATAAGTTTAAACGAAACATTCAAAGCATCTAGGTTTATCTTAAAAACACATCTTACAATGAATTATGTATTATATTTCAAACACCATCCTCTTGTCTTTCAACCCATTCGTAAATTTTTTTTTCTAAAGGAAACATTGAAAACACCACTTTATGACGTTAGACATTCAAGTATTCAAAGTATAAAATGTATAAAGTGGAAGATACAGAGTAAAATAATAAAATTCCATATAGGGACGTACACTGTATGTTCTGAATTCCCATACATTTTTAAGCATTTTATGTAAGCGACAACGGACATTACTTTTTACGAGCTATAGATAATTCACATGCTTTCACTCTCGACGAAAGTTTATGAGTAAGTGTCGTAAGTTTATTGTTGTTCTGCGGTAATTTGGCAACATCTGGGAAATTATGAAGTTTTGGTATGGGTTATTATTGTTATGTGAATGGAGCTATTATATTTTTGAGGCTCACATATTTCACTAGTTTTCTATCTAAAATCTATGTCATGAGAATTTAGTACGTGTCAGAAATAAATGCGTTTTTCATTACCACATGCCTTGTTTGTATATTAATTTCATATGTCATGTCATAAATTTTGTCATACTTACTTGTATTTTGAATTCTGTCACCAATATTTAAAACTAGTATAATAAATGCAAATGTGGTTTTGTTAGTATTTCACGTTTTAACCTTTGTTGAGAATTTGATTAATTAACTGATTAATTACAGAAAAAAAGTCGATTTAACTCAAAAATATCTGAACCGATTCAAGTAAATCATCAAACAAAAGCTATATTACTAGTCGCAAACAATAAGTAAACAATTATAACTTGCTTACTTACGTTTTGTTAATATAACATGAGATGAAAATGGAAAATCAGAAAACCTGATGCCACCACAAACTAGGTAATTCAGTTAATCTGCGCGTGGGTCACCTGTTTTATCTTTGTAAATAATAATATTGTATAATTAAATAATTATGTTTTATAGCTGTATTGTTTTTTTCTTTGTGCAATTAAGTTTAAATAAAATAAATTAATATAATTTGATTCCGGTCCATGCCAAGATGTATTGCTAGTCATACAATAAACTAATAGGTACCTACTCTACAAAGTAAGTACAAACTCAGACTACGAACATTGCAAGCGAAATTCCAAATTGACTCTCCACTTTGAAACACATGCTTTGTCGTTCAAACGGGGAATAATTGTGAGCAAAGGAAGATTTATCGCCGCTCGAAAAGTACTCTGTACTCACTCGTGTTGTGCTTGTTAACCAGACTTGATACATGTACTATTCAGAACCTATTAGCATCTACTGGGCGAGGCTCGCGACTTTGTAGTAGAATTATGAGCTTACGTAAGATCCTGTTATCATTTTTTAAATATTGGTTTCATAGCAATTCGTGTCAGAGCACATTGAACTTTTAATTTTTAAAAATATTTTTAAATGAATACAGAAAATTGAAATCCGCTCCTCGTGACCACAGAGTTGCGGCATTATAAAATATGGCGGGCTCTAAAAACCAATATCAATAATCTGACATATTCACCAAATGGAAATCGATTATACTACAGCTATTTCTTAACTAGCGCACTTTTGCAGAAAAGTATATTTTGTTTTAAACATTTTATTGATATATGATATATGATATATATTTGATATATATACATATTTGATATATGATATATATATATATATATATATATACATACATATATATATTTAATTATTTTTAATTTAATTATTTTTTATAAAAACTGCAGTTTTAGAATAGAGAGTAACACAAATACTGCGTAATAATCTGTGTAGATATGTAACACAACTCAAATGAGTTGTAGTTCACGATCACGAATGAATGGACCAATTTTGTTGATTTTACTGTTTTTGGTATGAAAATTACATTTTAATTTTTACTAACTTTTTAAGAGTAATATTAGTTTCTGATTGTTTTAAAGAAATATGTATTACTTGTCAATCAAGCTAAAAATTAAAATAAAGGTCTCCTACGTCCAATTGATAAATTCCTATTTGGTACAACAGTTCTATAATAATATTCCAAGTTTTTAACTAAATCACTTTGGCTTCAAAATTTTATAACAAACATCTATGTAACATTTATTAAGTTTTAACTTTTCTTGGCGCACCACTATTGGAATAAGTTTCTACATTTATTGAACTTAGATAAAATGACTTTTGTGATATTTGTTTGATATTTATATACGGTAGTTGTTTACAATGTAAGTAAACGTACTATTTTTTAAAATATTGTTTACAATGTAAGTAAACGTACTATTTTTTTAAACATTGTTTACAATGTAAGTCAACCTACTATTTTTTAAATATTGTTTAGAATGTAAGTAAACGTACTATTTTATATTGTTTATAAATGGATGAAAAGATCTTTGTAAATTATAGTCTAAACCAGAGATGGCGAACCAATGTCACGCATTTTGGACACGTCATTAATATCACAAAGTTCATTAGGCACTACGAAAAGTTTAATTTAAATTACACGTATAATTTAAACATTACAAGATGTTCTTGTTTTTTTTTTGTCGTAAATGAGTTGATATTATTTATTATTATGATATATAATCACAATCCCATAGTCAAATTTATTTGATGGCACGTCTATGACCTGATTAAACTTTTCTTTATAAAAATGGCACGTCGATTTGTAAAGGTTTGCTATCCCTGGCCTAAACCATCTCTATCACACCTTTAAATAAAAACAACCGCATTATGATTAGTCTAATCCAAGAATAGCGGAATAACTATTAAAATATAGAAAAATTGACGAAACTGTTCATGAAGAAAATTCGTTTCCTCATACATTTTTGGAATGACGTTTTAGATGACACGTGACTTTAAAATTGGAAGCAATACGAAGTTTGCGGGTCAGCCAGAAAAGCTGAAATTAAATTTTGTATTATAAATAAACCTACTATAAATAAAAAACGTAATTAGTGTTAATAAATAAAATTTAATTAAAATTCAACAAGGGCATAAAATTGTAATCTTATTGCTCTTCGAAAGGCGGCGTCTCACACCTCACGAGCAGAACATCGGAAAAAAATACACGTTGAATTGATAACCTCCCTTATTGGTTTTTTTGTTGTTTGTGCACAACGTAATAGATAATTCTACTCGGCGGGTAGACTAAAAGCTACATTGAAACTGAAACGTAAGCGGCAACTGAAACTCCATTTCGAGCATTTGATTGCTGAATACGCTCCCATTCTAATTGCTGGAAACTAATGCTATTCATGAATAATTATGTGTGTTATTAACGTCACATAGTATGAGGAATCTAAAATTCATTACGCTGATATATTGGAAAATGGTATTCAAAATAGTTTGAATTGTAATTATTGCTTAGATGCATACGATTTGAGCTCTGCAGTCTTTAAATCACAAGTGAAATTCAAGAAAATTTAAAACTCCGATACGATGATTACAAATTTAGTTTCATTAATAGATAATAAATTTTTTGTTGTCTTATTACTTGTATTTAATTTTTTTCTTAGAATAAATTCTTGGAAATGAATTTTCTCCTTTTTCTCAAGACTCCGATATTTAATTATGTTATTCTACTATTTAGAGTGGAGACAAATCCCACATTGTAAACAAGTTAACTTTTCAACTGCTCCTGAGTTAATTGTCTAATTGCGCGACTTTGTTTCATACATACCTTTTAATTAAAAGCTCCCTTTGAAAGTATTTTAATCAATTTAATAGCATTAACTTCTAAGCCTACTCGACCTATAGCTTCTATTGTTCAAACTCTACCGCAAGCCCCGTATCTGCAAAAATGTAAGGTTTCGCGATCCGATTGCATTATAGTATTGTCACTGGAATCTAAAGCGATATATTATACTTTTTAACTATTTGCGGGCAAATTAAACATGAATAATTTGTTAATTTATAATTTTATGAAGCAGATTAATTTCCTCAAATTTGTTATATATATATATATATATATAAACACATATATTTCAATATATGTGTACATATAAAGTTTCTTTCAGCGTCTCCCTACTATAATACCATCATTCAACAAGTAGTATGCAGTAAGCGTGCGAAAGTTAACTTTATAATATGTAACATTAGAAATGCTATTCTCATAACTAATTAATACATAGATTTGTGTAGTAATAAAGAGAAAAATTAACATAGAAATACCCAATGTACTATAATGCCTTGTTTGCGCTCAATTAACAATGTAAATAATTGGATGAAACAGCAAGTTTTCATTCATAAAAACATAAAGTATGAACTCGTAATACCTCTGCAAGTAACAGATTACTACCAGCTACTTACTACGAGTAATAATAATATGTTAGACGTATACGATGGTAGGACATCATTCCTTGAAAGATATGGCGTTCATTAGCATACAAACATAGCAATTGAGGTTACATTCTAGCGTGGTCCGTATAAGAGTTAAAGTCATTAGGATGGAATCCAAAACTTTTACTAATTGTCTCTATAAATTGTTTCTTTACTTAATATATAATTACATACATTATAAATACATCATTTGAAAAACTATCATACATTTTGTTTTCTTATTAATTTGTTTCCTGTAAACATCGTTTATGATATTATTAATATTATAAATGCGAAAGTAACTGCCTGAGTGATTCGCAATCACACCTTAACTACTGAACCGATTTAAATGAAATGTGGTACAAAGGTAGTCTTTTTAATGTGAAAAAAGGGCTGTAAGGAGTTGAAATAGGGGTCTGAATATGTTCTGGATTAATATATAGGGTAATTTATATACCGGTAGACATAATTTGTAATAATAGTCTGTGGGATGATTTAGAGACAAGATATTCTAATTTTTAACCTCAGTATAAAATTGTTTGGATGCTTACATTGCACATAAAATAAAGAACATATTTTAAGTTCTCCTTCGGGATCTCTAAGGATAATTTAAAAATAACAATTTATTGTAATTTGTATATTTTATTTTATAAAATTAGAGATACGAGTATTCTGTATTCACGTTTCGACGAAATTAAGGCGTGTTAAATTGCGGGGCACAACTAGTTATCGAATATTTATCGAATAATAGAATATATCGAATTATAAGAATGTTTTAGCGTTGAAGGTCTATCGAGGAAGCTTATTTGTGAAACAAAATCGTAGATGTATAAACATTGTATTATTATGAGAATTCAGCTTTAAACGTAGGTAAAGATTGTATGTTCTCACAATTCTTACATACAATCTATAAATCGAATTTTGTTTAATTTGATTCATCTTAAAGTAATACGAGATAAAATAGATAATTAACCATTAAGGGTATAAAAATGATGTAAGTATGTATCCATTCTTCTTTACCCCGGCATTCTAAATAATGATAAAATGTCTTATCTTGTTCCTTAGCGAATCGCAAATGTTGACATTTCATTTCAATTTGCATGTTTAAATTATCTCGCAAACACATCAATTCGATTTCCTTTTTGACTTCGTTGACGTTTCTACCATTTTCACGGATGAAATTATGAATTAATTTAATAAAGATTTTACATATAAAAATAAAATAAAACTTCGTAAAAAAAACGTCTTTAAAGTTAAAATTTCGACAGTTAAATTAAATTAATAATAAAGGGAAATTAATTTTTAGCTCTATCAAATGTGAATTCGCTTAACTCAACTAAGATTTTCTTAATTTTATCCATTATCTTTTGATAATTGTTTGTTGTTTTGCATTGTTTTTACAATACTTTAATTTTTCAGAAAACAAACTCAGCTGTAAGTCATTTTCTCTTAAGTAGGCATTTATAATAATATTAGAAATCATAATATTTTTCGTTACTTAAATACTTCAATTTCATTAAAGTGAAAAAATCAGATCTGTACCTAGAACATCTCCAAAGATTGTTACAATTTGCGTATATATTTTATTTTTGTTTTATTATCTTAATTAAAAACGGCCTTGGGCCAGAGAGTTATAAAATCAAAAAAGGGAAGTTGCGTGCGAGATTACTCATAAACGTAAGTTCCTTTAAAATATAGCGCCTAAGGCTAAAAACTGTATCGAACCGAACTTTTTAAAAATATTTCAAGCCAAGGTTCGTACGAAAAACCATGCAATAAAAGTTGTTTAATTTCTCTCCAACACACCTTTGTGTTTGAAACAAGAAAAAGTGAAGCGCTTTGAAATATTCCAAGCTTGGCCAAAATACAACGAACGAAAAACATTTTAAAAACATTACATTTTACAGTGTAATTGTTTTTAAAGGTTTGGGTAAAGCTAATGTTTAAAAGTACTCGAAAATCTCTCACTGCACTCTACTTGGTGCTACTGTTTTAATAGGTTTAGGTATTAATTTTTACTTTGGACATATACAATTTAGTGTATGTCTCAAAAAAAATCAAGCTTACGATCAGTGTTTTTATAAAAATACTTCCTATTAAAATCAGTGCAGTAGTATATTAATTATTAACAAAAATACAAATTTTTTCTACGAATATAATTGTAGATTTCAGATCATGCAAAATCGAAAATGTTACGTTAATAAACTGTAACTACAAAATATGTTCTTAGGATATCTTTTGTGAAATTTAAATAAGGTATCCAATAAGGCAAGCAATACCTGCTTCGCTAGTTAAGTTAGCTTTGCAAATTACTGCAGGATTTAATTAAGTCGCACCTATTAACATAACACTTTTATTATAAAATAACAAGTTTCTTCAGTAGTTTTATCTTACTTTAGTTGGACAAAATATTCATAAATGCAAGTTAAAGTAAATGAAAGATTGTAGTAATTGAAACTGTTTAAAAACAGTTTTATTCACAACTAGCGACCTGCCGCGGCGTTGCATGGGTATAAAACATATAAAAACCTTCCTCTTCAATCACTCAAAGAAACCGCATCAAAATCCGTTTAAAGATTTAAGCATACAAAGGGATATAGGGAAAGAAAAAGCGAGTTTGTGTTATACTATGTAGTGATGATTATCACATTTTCACTCCGAGTACAGCTTTATATCAATGAACTGTGTAAGAATTTTTAAAATCGCTAGATTGATAGTTGCCATACAATGATATGGCGTGAATGTTAAAGTTTCCAAATCTTGACACTAATTGATCGTAGGTATATAGTATAAAAATAATCGATAAATCTGTACACTAGTTTCAGAATAACAATAAGTTTCAAACTATTTATTTCATTCAATTAATATGCTTTGTCTATCTCCACGGCTAATCGCCGGACCAATTTTGATGCGCTTTTCAATTACTAGAGAGTTGATGTTTTATTTTAAAGAGTATATTTTTTTGTAAAAAAGAGAAAAAGTGAGTTATATGAAAGGCAGTCCATAACTGTTAATTGTCAAAGCTTATATCATTAGTGTTTTTTATTTTGATGTTTGTATTCCTGAATGTAGTTTTTAATTGGATTTTGTAATATTATATTAAAATGCATTATCATATGGTCATGGATCATGGATGATAGAGCAGTCTACACATTCATGTGCCTATTTTACTCACTCCCTACCCAACTGAAACATTATTTTTTTTTCATTGGGATTCTAACCTAGGACCAATGGTGCTGGTTTCAAAATCCGGTCACGCAGACGCATGAACCACTGAGCCACAGAGGATGTTAATAGCCAAATGTTAGTAACAAAAACAAAATAACATGAGAGTCGATTAGGCATTGCAAATGCATAAAAAATATATATGCATATATTTATTATGTCAATTACTCGAGTCTTGAACGAGTTCATCTATTTTAGAAACGCCAGCTCTGATATGGTATGACTAGGTATGTACATTCTAATATTGAATAAGTGTATCAAAACGATGTTACGTGTATTTTTAATAAAAATAATAATTTTTGTTATTATTGGGATAGAGTTGGCATGTTTAAAATAGATGAACTCGTTCAAGACTCGAGTAATTGACCTACTTGTTTTTCAAGGTGGGCACAACTCTCAACGCACTAATTAAAGGGATTCTCTCTAACGGCTTGCTAATTTAGAACTTGACACTGTTTCTGTAGTGTTGTTTAGCTTTGAGAACATACGGGGCAGATATTTCAATTAATTGAGAACACACAGCCCATAGACACCTGACCTATCACCTGTAGGCGTCGCTCTTGAAAAAATCGTCAAAGATAGAGTCTAGATAGATGTATGTACTAATGTATAAGAAAAGATTTGTATTTTTGTTTGTAAAAATAAATTTTTAAACTACTTAACTGGGCTGATTACAATTTACTTACTGATGGGAAGCTAGAATATTTCCGAGTGATATTGGTTATAGAATAAAGATTCGAAGGGACAGTATTTTACCTGCGTTTTTTAGTTTCTTTTTCCGTTTTTACGTCGTGTACTCATTATAGATTAATACCTATATAATAAACAGTACAAAGTTTAAATTTTGTGGCAAAATTTTAATAGGTGGCATTCAAAGTTATTGTCATAGATTTCAGTTGCCCGTACTTTGCTTTTATAGTATATAATGTGCAATGATTATGAAACAACAGTACTAACTTTCGTCAGATGCAGCTTTCAGCACAACTATTCAGCTCTTGAATTATTTAAGATCCACTGTTATGCAATTGGCGCTTTTGCTGCTAACTAATAAGAAGCCACAACTTTCAGCAAAACTTTATCACTGCAAACTTGCATTATTACTTTCGCCAACAATGTATGAGAAAAGTTGTTAATGTAAAATTAGCCAAGTAATCTCATTTATAATATGTGATTTCATTGAATTTAGTCTTGTATTTTGGTAGCGCACGTAATAAAATATCATTCGTGAACTTCTCGATAAAGGTCTAAACCACAAAGTTTTTTGGATTGTTCTGTATATATAGTAAGTCGTCCGAGACCGGCTGCTTCAAATTAAATATTTATGGTGACATAGACTGTGCCGGTTTTTAATACCTAAGCTAAGCTTAGGTATAGATTGTGACGTAAGGCACTGTTTTGTACTAGAATACGAATCAATATCATGACAATTATATTTTACTGTTATTTTGAACTAATAGATTTATTTATTTTTAGCGTTATAAATTAATTTTGCTTACAATTTTTAGACATAAATTTTAAGACACATACTGTAATCAAACGAATATTTTTTGCCTTAAGAGTACTGCAATTATAAATTGTATAGTCTTATACTATAAAATTAATCTATAGTAGATTAAACTGCTAGTAAATAACATTTACCTTTGATAGCGCAATTATCCTGTGTCAATCTAGATTTAGTGAATCCCACAATATTGTGTCCAAAACGGCCTTTGACAAAATCCAACATAAATCATGTTTCATCGACCCGGTGGTGTAAACATAGAAAGGTTATCAAATTGTGTTGAAAGTGGGTTTATAATGACTCACGTCAATACTTTTCCGAACACAAGACTGGTTCAAATGAATAGGCGACTACTTTGATAAAAATTGTAGATCAAAGGATAAAATGAAACTTGGAACGAATTTTGAAAAATCGAAAATCTTTGCCTCTGTGCCTACTACGAATTTTTCGTTAATATTTTTTTTAACCAAAATATGCTGGTATAGATTCGGTGTTATATCTGTAAGTTTAACGAGTCTGTGGGTCTGTTTGTGGCAGCTCCTAATTGAATGCTGTATGCGCTAAAATTTATGTAGATCTCATTCAACCATTTAAGAGGTATTCTTATTTGTAATTAAATTATCTTCAATTTCACTTATGTACACCATTTTATCCTTGATAGACAGATGTAATGACAGTTCAAAAGTTAAAGAGCGCTTCATAATAACTTGTCATTTTAATTTTAAAAAGAGACAATTCAACTTTCACTCTATAAGAACGTAGTAAAGAAATTACTATATCAGTGGGAGTTTCTTTGTGTCGCGCTTTTGCCTTAAAAGAATAAAAATTAAACAAAGATGCAACCTACAGCAAGCTAATTATATCATATCGAGCATTGACCGCGTAACCCAATAGTCGTCCGCTCGGCCTTAATATCATCGATTATCATGCACCGATACACTTTCGTGCGATACTCTTAACGCACTATAAATAGCTGCGTTCCCAGGCCTTCCACGTAGACTATATAGTATATAGAGGTATCATATAATACGTGATTCAATACGCGAAAAGCTCTGTAGCGAAGTAAAACCTTTGCGCGCAATCCTCCTTCTGCTATAATATAGAATATTAAAAAGAATCAGCGAGAAACCGGCTGATTCTAGTAATAAACGAATATTTGCGTAAAGGTAAAGTAGGCTATGGCTCAGGTAAGGCACGAACTAGCGAGAGATTAAAAATAATTAATTGCAAGAGAATCTCCTATGCTTTTCCTATGCTTAGTACTTTCCATGTGCCAAGTTCCTATTCAAACTAAGTTCCAGTCGTAGCAGAAGACCTTTCGTAGTTTGTTTGTTTCAAGTCTATGCTAATGCATAAATAGAAAAGATTTATTTTTACTTTGCAATGAATAAACAACACGTCCTAATGGACCAGTAAATACTACTCACAAAATGTACCGATTTTAAAAATTCTTTCACTAAAAGCTCTCTTTGTAAGTGACATATTATATTGTATAATCTTAGGCATATTATACTTATATATACTTGTAGAAAGTGGATTTTACATTTTTAATTTCTAAAAGTCTACGTTTCGTATATAATATGTATTATACGAATAGATAATATTTTAGTCTGCGTGACCAGGTTCGCAATAATAAACAGAATTGGTTTATACATAGCGTATATAATATAAACTAAAAAGTTACGTTTTGTACTTCGTCAAATTAAGATGAGAGGATATAATATTTATATTTAGGTATATCAGATTTGTTTCGCATAACAGAATTAATCCAAATCGGTCCAAAGGTTTAGGGCGTGAAGGTTAAAGGACTATAATTTTTTTCCTAAACATAATTATGTACATAATACCTATGCAAATAATAATACATTTTGTCATAGAAAAAATTATCATTAATTTCATATATAAAAATAAATACATTTGTATATATTTTTATATACATATATATTGTTGTATATACATTTTCAGATGTTGACCTTTGCCGATTCATTTAGAATTTTTGGGCAAATTTATGTCCATAATAAACTGTTATTGTTATTGAACGTTTTGGGTACCTATCACAAAACTTTTCTGTTTATCCAGTTGCGTGATGGTAAAATATTCTCACAAGCCTATTTTTTTAATAAAACGTAGGTAAATTTTAATAAAAATGATGTTTATTTTATTCTATCTTTTGTTTTATATTCCTTAATAGTTTGATTGATGTGTTCTTTACTTCCTTAATCTCCGGAAAATCCAAAGTATCTTCTAGTATAATATGCATACGTGATTTTAATATTAAATTCTAATTTAGATCCTCGTTATTAAATAACACGGCTACCTTTCTCGGAAAATGCGAAAACAAAGGGGAGAAACAAATTCTTATCGTAAAATATTCAAAGAACGGAGCTCTCTGAAGGTAAAGAGCGCAAGAATAAGTGAAAAGCTCAACGAAATATCATTTACTACCTTTTACCCAAACTCCGTATATGCTTTAAATATCTCTGTCTGTGTACATGAACATTTAAGACTTACTTTGTTAAACTATATATTATAAAATAATGAGAAATCTAAAATATAATTCATCAACTATCGTTTTTAGAATTGTGGTAAAAACGCTTTTCAAACAACTGTTACCGGTTTATTTCTGACAATAGCTCACTAAATCAGCAGAAACCTAGTCCAAATAAAAGATAATTAAAATTCCTAAACTTCGTCGGAAAAGATTTTTCCGAGGCTGTAAAAGTTTTTTAATTAAGCATTAACATTTTACATTAAGCTTTCATTTACCGTTGCAAGGTAAATAAGTTTAGCAATGCAAATCCGAATCCTGGTTTCAGGTAGTTCGAAAATCCTTTAATGTAGGAAAGTTTGGTCATCAATAGATTGATTAATTCGATAAAATGCTTTTGCAAAGTTTAAATGAATTTGAATTACATTATAGCCTACTTTTTTACGTCAAAAGAGGAGTTGTGACCAAATGTGATTCGTAGATTTTTGTTATTAGTAATAATCTAAATATTTATGTATAACAAAGTAGTAATTCATTTACACCATTTATAACTTAAGTACGGTTGAACAGAATTTGATGATCTCTGATTAGTTGCATTCGTATAATCTGAGAATAGCAGAATAACTATTAGAATTATAGAAAAATTCACGAAAAAGTGTTCATAAAGAAAATTTGTTTTCTCATACATTTTCTATGGAATGACGTTTTAGGTGACACGTTATTATTCGGTTCACTCATATAATAAATGTTTATCATCTAGTTATAACATGCCATAATAAATAAAAATATATATTAAGATTTAGTAGGACCGATATTCAAACTAGATATGTAGTTTGTATATATAAATAAAATTACAGGGCGTAAATAAAAGGTGTAAAAAACTATGATTAGTTGATTTCATCGCAACAAATCTTTAATAATAGATCGAAACAAACATTTTAAAAGACGCACTATTTTACATGTTCGTTTGTACGTTTACATGCGCGCAATCATTAAAAACCGCGTTAACTATCATTTAAACAGAAAATTTGTTGTTTCACAAGATAACCTACGCCACGTTTTATAACGAACGAGCTTTGCTCATATAATCGACGTTTTTAACGTACGTAGCTATTAAGGAATATTTGAAACTTGAACCAACCTTAAAAAATCTAAGATTTTGATTTAAGATTACGAAAAATTATTTCTATCAAAAATCGCTTCGAAAGATCCCAACTGAATCTTCAAGAGTGGAGGAATAAAAATCTATTAAATTTACATCATGAGCAGATTTTCTCTTCACCTCATAGGCTTAAGGAACAAGTGCTTTAAATTATGTCTAACTTTGAAGGTATCATAAACGAAATTGTATGTGAGATGAGTTTTTCATTTTCTTTGTTACTCGCGGGCTTAACCCGAAAAATACATGAGAGAAGAAAATATCTCTTTATTATTTGTAGTAAGAAGTAAATTTAATTTTCAGATTTACTTATTTTTCTCTAATAAATACGTTTCATTTTTACTTACGAATATTTTTTATTATTTATGAGTGTCATCGAGACCAATACTAACAATAAACATATTGAAAATTACATGTCCTGTAGGTATGTGTATAAATAAATAAATGGGAGTTTTTAGCTTTAGTTGAAGTTTTCAAAACGTGCCCAATCAGTTTCAAAGGGAACTGAAGTATGACCAATCAGACAAAAAAATAAAATAATAATTGGCTCTTAATATTCATTGAAATTCGCATAACAAACGTACGAAGAACGCACAGTAGAATGAGAATCACCTTTTTTGTCAAATCATATTTCTAATCCACATTTAATTGTGGATAGCATGATGTTTATTGTTAATTTTAGTGTATTACATGTTTTACACGTTCGGGATAGTTTACTACCAATTAAAACATCGGTATTCGATAGTAAGTAGTTAGACGTAGTAAGCTTCTAACTAAAAGTTTCCAATTAAATGCGCTTCATTGTAAATCCTCAAGTTGAAACCAAACCGTAATAGCTCTTCGGAATCAATTTGTAGTTTTTCCGAAATGCCGTTTGTTCGCTTCAATTTGCTCAACTTCTTTAATGTTGCTTGAAAATTGGATTTCTTTTAAATAAAATACAGGGAAATACATTTTGGGAAGATTTTAAAATGTAGTGTAATCACTGAATCCGTTTAAGAACAGTTTTACATAAAATATTCGCTTTAATTAAATTTCTTAATTTTTCACATAAGCTTGGCATTCCTGTTATTAGGTTAGGAAGACATAGAAGACATACTGTATACTGAGTTATAGTGTTGTAATTTGCAACAGCAAATTACGTTAAACTCAACAGTAAACATAACGATTCGCCTAGATGATAGCTTATGTAAATTGTCAAGTCAAACATTCAGTGACACTGTTATTAGCTTGAACCTGAGTTTGATGTATGACGTCTTTACGCTTTTCCAGTGTTTTTATAGTTTTCGACATAGGAATAAATGCATACTTCACGCAGATCGTGTATAAAAGTAATTTTATGGTACTTCCATATATTATGTATTGTTGTATGGAAAGTGTCATTGTCTGTTTTTAACAATTTATTCAATAACTAAAGTTGTCTGAAATAAGTTCAAAGAACCTTTTTTGTCATTTCAATAATAATATAATGTAACAAATGAAACTGAAGACAAAAACCCCCTGACATGTTACTTAAAAATAAGAATACCTCAAAAATCAATGAAACAAAACAAATGAAAAATAAATGAACGTCAACTATGAAACAAAATCAACGCATCAATCGTTCAAACTTCTAACACCCCTATTTTTTGCATCGGGGTTTAAAAAAACAAAAGACTATAGAGTATAGTATTTATACACAGCAAAATAGCATCAGTGTCGCCGAAGTATTATAAAAAACATGTAAGAGAGCTAAAAATGGTGATACTCAATAACCCATTGTTTCCTTTATAGCACAGGAAGCCTTCCGTATTCGGCTATCCTCTGCAATTTGGCACACGATGAATACAAAATCTGGTAACCTTTGTATTGAAATTAGGTTCGGCGTATTGTTATATCGTTTCCAATAATATTACGGAGGTCTGATATCATTTTGTTATTACTGGATACACAATAAGGAGATATTGAAAGCCCCGTGGTTCTACAATATTGTTTGGTAATGTTGCGGTAGTGAATTATTTAGATAAATAGCATAGCAATTATGTAAAAAAATTTTTTTTAATATGTTAGAATTGGTTTACTATTTGTTTTTACTATTTACTAGTGGTCGCCCATTGGTCGAGTTTCGACCACAATTAAAGAGTATGTTAGTATGCGTGTATACTGTGTGTCATCCAAGCAGTAGTGTGCGTAATGTTTATTTTAACTAATTTAATGTATTTCTAATACATTTTATATAAAAAATAGCTTTATGCACTACTTGTCCATATAAACTTTAACTGGAAAATTTCACGATCACCCGTTCGCGCAATTTTCGTAAAAATAATTCCAAAGTCTTTGCTTCACATATTAATATTATGATGCTAAGTATAGACGAATTCAATAAATCAGAGACATTTAAAAACTGTCCAACCCCTCTCGAGTTATAAATGATGTTACTAACACGACTTTGTTTTGTATAGAGATGTTAAAACTTTATTTCGTGTTAAAGTTATTTGGGTTTAACTTTTAAGGAGCGGACAATGTCCTTTCACATCTTAAGGATGTTGAAAATTACTTTGTTGGGTTTCTTTCTCAACTCACTTGATGAGCTATTGTTTGCTGAATAATGTAAGCAATTATTCCCTGGTAAAAGTTAAACACGTGATTTTTAAGGCTTTATGAACTGCCCAAAAAACTCCTATTTTAAATTTTATATCAAGTGATTATTTTTGATGATTGATTGAAACCGTTTGTTGCAACGACGTATATATATATATGTATACATCGGGATAAAAACCGATTTTTTTTATAACTTAAAGAATTCATACCAAAAGTTGATGATGTTACCTACTTGATGTCACCGCACTAATTATTAAGACAGGTTTTAGTAGTAATTTTTGAATATCCTATTTTCCAGCAATCTGTTAACAGATCATTTATTTTTTACAAATTCTCTAATTTTCCGGTAGTAACCTCAAATTAAACGAATTGCGCAATTAAATACTGTCTAAGAAGACGTTTTGTGTTAAGTGAACAATAAAGTAATGATTGTTTTTTGTTTCAGGTATGTAAACAAAATTCGGTGAGCAATTTCTGGTGCAGGTTTTACCTAGCTACAAAAGGAGAACGTTCGATGTCTTATATTTAAACCATTATTCTTTTTCAACCTTTTACGCTGTGCTTTAACATTACGGGAAATGTCGAGGTATTTTATTTTGTTGTATTTTTATACCTCTGTTCTCCATGTATAATGCATCATTTGTAATTCTTTTTTGTTTGGGAGGTAATAACTCTATCCTAATTGAGAACTGCACATTTAGCATTCGATTTAAAAATAATTTAATTAAAATTCATGTCTCTTTTTATTAGAAATTGATTGTTTTATTATGTTTATGGTTAACGTTGAGTTTTTCTTCTTTCGGTTAAATTTTTTAGGTAATCTGACCGTTAGAAGTTCTCTTTTCTGATCAAGGCGGTCGGTGCTTTGGCGCCAAATTACTTGTGTTGTATTGAGCATAAATCTCCACTTCTGTAAGCTGTTGTATGCAGGATCATAAATTATGAAAGAATCTTTGAACACATTGTGGTAACTTATGATTTACGACTATATTGGCCAACCTTTTATGTCTATGAATATTACTTATTTAGACGATAATTTAAAATATACTATAACTGACAATGTAAGTAACCGTTAAGTAATTTAAGTAAAATTTCTTAATTTCTATAACGGGGCATAGGCAGACACAATTCTGCGTCTATTTCACTTATTATTTTATTTACAAGCAAGTAGTGTCTCCTTCTGTGTCTCTCAACACAAAAAATATTTGTTTCCCAGGGATTCCAATCTAGGACTTTCGGTGCAAACCGTATAAAATTACAGACAAAAACAAAAAAATTCATACGTTTGCGTACCAAAATAAAGTGTTATTCGAGAAAAAGATTTACAAATCTGTAAAAACGAAGACAAAGTATACTGAACAGTATTTTTTAGATTTTTCATCAACGGTCTGCGTAGCTTCTTGTCGCGTTGGTCTTGGACATTATAGGTATGTGGGATTTTTTAGAAGAATCATACCTTTTCGCTTGAAAGACAGTGAATATGAAGATTATAACGAAAAATTTATTTATTTCTTTGATTAATGTAAAGAAACTTTAACCTAATTCATAATTCAAAAGATTTTAAAATAAAATATATATAGAGTGTTCATATAATTGAGTTAATGAGGTAAATTCGTAATTTTCGGTAGAAAGAAAGCTCGAATATCTGATCTTTGATCTTGCGAATATAAGTATTCACCCCTCTTATTATTAACTATTCTATTTTTGAATTTCAAGTCTTATTTTTGGCTTAGGGAGCGCGGCTTAGGAATACCTAAAAATGTTTAATGCCAAAGATTCTAGTTACAATTCTATAGAAATACCGTTATAAAATGTATTGTATTTTTCTTCCTTTGACCACGCATACATTTCACGATCCTATTTCGTAGATCCCGTAATCCGTGCTTGGTAAAGAAGAGGGATTAAATATTTTTACAAAATTATTTTGTAATTTTCACGAATATTATTTATATAGGGGAAAGATTTAGTTTAGTAATGAAAAAAAGTTGAAATCTTTAAAAGCGTTAGTCTTTCTAAGTGACATGTAATACTATATTTTATTTTTATGAAATTTATAAATGAAATAAATTTTTTAAATTGGATTTTTAGTTTGTAACAAAACTATATCTTTTTTCTTAAAATTTTAATGAATACCTTGAATATTTGAGATTTTAGAAATTTAAAAAAACCGCATCAAAATCCGTTTCGTAGATTTAAAGATTTAAGCATACAAAGGGATATAGGGAAAGAAAAAGCGACTTTGTTTTATACTATGTAGTGATATGTATTTAATCGTAGACTTTCAATTTAAGTTACAATTCCCTCTGAACACTTGACAGCCTCTCAGGTGCGCTAAGTGATAGATCATGTTGACTGCTCTCCATTATCTTAAGAGCCTGTACAATTTACACTTAATCGTTTGCTGCCATAATATATTGTTAGAATGAAGTCTACGATGACTGAGTAATAGATATTTAATAGGAAACAAGAAGTTTAATTATTTTCTTAATTAAGAATGAATTTTGTGCAACATGTAATGAAATTGAAATGAAACTATATTTCATATTTGAATTTAGATTTAAAAAATTGAAATGCGACTTGTTTAATTTTATAATTAAAAAACAAATGTCTTTTGTGTAGTCCAGACGCCAATGCGACCACTCGTAAACACATCTCTTAAAAGGTTTTTCCTTTCTGTTCTTCTACATTAGAAAAACTAATTACAATATCCCAAGTACAAAAGAGCTATTAGTTTACAATCGTAAAGCCAAAGTCACGAGCAATTTAAACTGTAGACATGCTCGCATCGATCGCCGACAGAAACACAATGCGGAATTAAAACAACGCAAAGGAGCGGAGCAAATGTTTTCTTTTTCCTGCCATTTGTTCATACTTCATTCAATTTGCAGTTGCCTAGAAAACCTAGTCAACGTACATTTTAATTATAAAAGTAATTAAATGCCGGGGGTTGTCCTGCCTCGGTACAGAATTCAAACATTTAATTTCGCCTGCGGTCAGCATTGTGGCCTCTTTGAACGTCATATTTACCTCTAGTTATGTTTTGACATTTCCACTGTATTATGTTTTAAATTGAATTTCGCTTTTATTCATCTACTGACTGAATTGACTTCGTATAAACGGAAGAGAAAATAATGAATTAATTAGATTTTTAAGGTAGGTGTTCTTTGCGAGTGGGCTCTTTAATATTATAAATATTGGCTTACAGAGAGACTTCAAACATTTAAAAAAAATTACTTATTTCATAAGTAAACTATATATATATAATATATACTTTTATATGAATTAAGTAAAAGCTGTTTGTTTTGGTCTTTCACTCTTTAAATGTAAATTCAATTAACCAAAGCACACACGGTATGTAGTTTTTAACTGTAGTGTAGGCATTGGTTTAAAAAGTCCTTTCATCCGGCTTTATATATCCGGCCGAAAAAATTACTTATTTCATAAGTAAACTATATATATATAACATATACTTTTATATGAATTAAGTAAAAGCTGTTTGTTTTGGTCTTTCACTCTTTAAATGTAAATTCAATTAACCAAAGCACACACGGTATGTAGTTTTTAACTGTAGAGTGTAGGCATTGGTTTAAAAAGTCCTTTCATCCGGCTTTACTGAACGCTAGTCTGTTCCATTAGTGGGTCCGTTAATAGCGGCTTAATCATGGTTTAACGTAATCGCTTGTTAGGACACCACCCAGCACTTAGCACTCGTAATCCAATGTTATGTGAATTTTTAATTTAAATAAGTTATGTATTAACACTTATCGCTAAATAGGAATCTCTTTCAGGCAACCCTGGTAGAGAAAAAGAAATTTGAAAAAATAGCGAAACTTTCAAGCAATAAATATGAGAGAAAAACCATTCTCTTTGATATATTGCACGAAACAGAGTAAGAATCATTAATAACAGTTATTTAATTTCATCTTTCATTTGAATCTCGTCATTAAGAACGGCGCACCGTTTTAATATGTCAACCAACGCAAACAAGAAATAAACAAAGTCCATATTTATGAGTTGCCATCAAAAACTCCATCAATATGATGAGCTGTTTTATGGGACCCAACATGAAGCTTGTAATAAAGTTAATTTATGTGTTTAACGCCATAGAGTGCAACAAGGGAGCTATTAATTTCGTAAAACTTTTAATAATCAGCAATCGCCATTTTATTGCAGCACATAGAACGGAGTATTTACAGTAACCTGTACACGTAATAATGACACTATGAATACTAACTAACAATGAATAGGTACACTGAAACCCACGAATTACTTTTGTTTGTTTTATATTACTTTGACAGCGATGTAAAGTACATCAGCGCCATCTCTCGACATTCAGTCACAACATTTAAGTTAATACTTTATTTATATTAAATTAATATTTAGCTCCTATCCATTATCAACACACTTATTATTTATTCGTAGACAACACACAGTAAACGAGATGACACGAGTAATATACAAATTTCTGGAAAGTAAAGTAAGTAGTTCTGACGCTGTTAAAACTAAAAAATAGATGCTATATATATATATTTATTAGCCATATACCTATATTTTTTGTAAAATGACGGAGTAATCTTAGCTGTGACTCAAAAATATCGGTTCAGTCTTGAAAGTTATTCGATTTTTGGTCGAACTTGGTTTTATTGTAAGCATTTATTAAGATTTTTTTATTAAACTTGGTAGTTAAATTGACTCTCTCTGAATAGTATAGTATGGTTTGCTACTATGAAACTCCCTCAGCGAGCCACAGTATCATTGGTACCTACCTATCGAACCAAAAATGCAGTTTTGTTAGAAAATAGTTTTTTATCTTATTGCTAAATGTTGATAGAATATGGTATTAGTTGCCTATATCAAATGAAACTATTTCGTAATTAGGTCCTTTGTTTCGTCTTTTGTTTGAGAACTGCGTTAATTAGAAATCTGCGGATACAAGCCACATAGAATTTGGGTTTGTGGCTAATATTATTAAGCAACATATATTTAATTAGCTCATCAGTTAAGTTATTAATTATAATATACTAACTGACCTAGCAAATTTTGTACAGTAGTTGACATTAGTTTAGTAAAAAAAGGTATAACTTTAATTAAGAGAACATAGTTATGTTCTCTTAATTAAAGTTACTGTATAGTTACAAAATTAATGCATAACAAACGTTTTCAGTTTTTTGATGTCTTCCTTTTGTTTAGAAGATACTTAAAAATCGGTTCATAAAATAAAATACGCTCTGAAAAAGGCTTCGACGAATGAAAAGTGTGACAGTTTATTCATACAGAACTGAAAATATATTTTTAATTTATATTTGTGTGAGCTATTCTTCAACTTTGCTGAATGTGACATATTTGTGACAGGTAAAGGCAATGGTGATATGCGGGAGTTTAAAATGTTTATTTTAAGTTGTTTTTGGTTTATTACTGTAAATGTTTTTTTTAAGTTTTACTAGCTGACCCGGCAAACGTTGTTTTGCCATATTAATTTTTGGGGTGGGCTACCCTTATCACTTAGGGGTATGAAAAAAAGATAGTAGCCGATTCTCAGATCTACTGAATATACATATAAAATTTGGTAAAAATCAGTAAAGCTGGTTCGGAGGAGTAAGGTAACTAACATTGTGACACGAGAATTTTATATATAAGATTGTTTTTCACCTCTCAAAATCAATTTGTTATTCTAAAAATTCGATTCATATATTTTTTATGTCATATGTAATGACATAAAATCGCTGCTTAACATATAGCGTTGTAGGCCATTATTGTTTAATAGCGTATACCTCTTTGTAAATTGTCATAGGAAGTGACGTCAGTTATGAGTAGATATGCTCAAATGGCTATCCTACAGTAGCCATGGAGTCGTACGGTTTATGGTTTCATTTGCATATGGACCGTTACGTGTCATTGTTCTTATTCATTGTTTTGCCTTCGTTGTCATATTGTGGAGATGATATAGTTGATAGATGCGATACTTTCAATTATGGTAAACGACTTATCTACAAGTAAAGTTGTCAATAACAATTTAAAAAAATCCGTCATCATGATTTTATTATATAGAAATAATAATTACAACATCCACGAAAAACTTGAATAACTTATCAAGTTACAATTTCATAACATGGAGCTCACCTCATTAATTATATTATGAATTTAATTTTCCACCTGAGATTGCCAAGCTTAGTGTTGACCCGTGTGATTAATTAACCCTAAGATTATTTTACATTTTGTTTTATACATACATTTTGTTAGTCTTTTTAGTATAAAGATTTCATAAGAATAAATCAAAACTCGGAGGCCAGTTTTTGTCATGTATAAAAAATTATGTAGCTTTAATATGTATATATTAGTAAGGAGACAAGTAAAATCCCGTAAGCCCTAGTGCGGCATGGAGCATATGTAATATATATTTCTGTTTTGCCGTTATTGAATTAGTGGCAATCCTTTTTTGATAAAATCTGCCGTCCGAAAGAACCGAATTTAAAAATAGAACAGACAGGATTCATTTTGTATGCATCCCGAATATTTACAATTCGTATTCAATTTTATATACTCCGATATCAAATATGAGTGACATTAAAATTTATGTTTGTGATATTCCTGCTTTTCTACGCATAGAACAGCTATTTAGATGCCTCTTCTAAGGCCTAATAATGCCTTATCTATTAACCTACCTAGTAAAATGCATAAATATAACTTAAAACTAATTTACCGTTTGCTATTTGATATAAAATTGTGATTTTTATACCTCATTTTGAAATTAATAAAAAATCGGTGCACTAGTTTGTGTTTGTAGAATTAAAAGTTATCAATAATTTCATTAAATCATTCGTTGATCGCTTTTCAAGTAAATAGTTTATAAGATTTTATACTCAGAATTAGAAAATACTTTTTTGACCTAATTCTAATATTAAGAGAAATCGCGGTGATCAGCCTCAACTCAAAAGTGAATTTATTCTTTATTTTAGAATTTAACTTATAGAAACTACGAGTTATCAGAGAGAGATATATTATCAGTTTATTTACTTTTTGACTAGTTACATAAAAGTGCCACTGAGACAAGAAATGACTTGGAAATCTTTTTGTTTTTCGGTCGACATAAACATGTAAGTACTAAAGTTTTATGTTTTACTCACGCTGCACAATGTTGAAATTACCATATTATTTTTCTGTCCACTATTCATTCCATTATACTGCCTGCGTAGCTCCGTTTTTAACCGACCTTCATTTAGGGTGTTTTTATCGACCGAGGTTTTCAAACATATTTAAACAAGTGAAATTGAATTTATTTAAAAATCCCCGATATAATGCATTTATTAAGAATATTTTATAATTGGATAAGCAGATTTTCATAAATTGTCGCTAAGATACATAAAGTCAGCTTTGAAACAAGGAAAAAGGAATGAAATTGGTCTATTCGCTTAGAGGCTACGTTGCCATATACATATATATATATACAAATTTATGTGGGTCCTGTGTAGAGATACACAAGAAACTTGTATCCAATAATAATATGTCTCTCATTTCATCAGGGGTTAAGAGGTTAAAAAAGATCATCTTATTCATGTGCACTTAACTATTAACGCATGATAATATAATTGGTATAAATAACTTCAGAAGACACCAAATAAATAAATTCATAAATAAAAATTTGCATAATTAATGACAACAAAAGCGCATTTGCAATATCAGAAACTTTACTCGGGACCTCTTCCGCAGTTTCGTAATGTTAAGCTTAAATTATTTCCTATAAAATCGAAAAATGCTTTTAAGAGTTAATTTTTTTATTAATATTTTCACATTAAAATATTTAATTGTCTTTTTTTGTTAAGGATAAGATTTCGAACTCGGACGTCGATTTAGTTAGTTTTACCATTCACATATCAAAAAATCATAGGGGATTGGGGAAGTATTATGGTTCCATCAATCTTAACCCGTTCGTGATTGCAGGTGAATGAGATTGGAGCACAATCGGATCCTAATGGATTGAGCCGAATAGCAATTTATAACATTGAGAAACGTTCAATAGCTGAACAAACATTTTCGGTCCGAATTTGAGTGATTCCTTTTAAGGTACTTTAGAGTAATTGCATCAGCACGGTTCTGACTTTGTTTAAATCTACGCTTATAATATACCGATTTCTGATTTTAAAAATTCTTGTCCTCTTTGGAAGTGGATATCTTCTCGAAAGGCATTATATATTGATTGACATATTTTACACGCCCACCAAAAAGTCGCCAGTAAATAGTATTTTAAGTATAAAATGTAAATCTTATATAATTCGTGCTTTCTAAAAAATTTTGGCTATATCATTAGCCATGTCTAAGATACTACTAGAGAGAGTAAGAAGCTACTAGAAACAAACGGTCAGATATTTATTGTTTGATATTTATAGACACTTCAATTTTATGGTTTGGTTTCGATGGGGTCTTATAAAACAGTATTCTTAATTTCATACTGTTTGTTAGAAGAACACTGCGTAAGAAATATAGAAAATAAAAGCCAATTTGCTTTCAACAAACATATCGTTGCGATTAACTCTCCTCCGTAATAGTCCCAAAGAAATAAAACAACAGTAAAACGGCACTGGAGTGATTACAGCGATAGATTGTAAGGTAATTTGAAGGAATTGATAGCGTTCATTGATGTGCCTTTCTTTTTAAGTAAACAGTTTTATGCTGCGTTTTTTCTTTTCAAGCTAGCAATAAAATTTGTAAATAATTAATAATGTTACATACATTTGGACTCGGAGCTAATGATGAAGGTAAAACTTTATATTATACTATACTCTATTTTATATTTATTATTTACACATTATATCGAGTAAATTGGGATAGTTAAATTTGTAATTATAAAAATATTAGATTTTTTGAAAATTAAATTAGGCTATTTATACAACAATTATTATTAGAAGTGTAATTTTTTGCACGGACATATAAAGATTTTTACTTCTGAAGAATTATATTATAAAAAAACTAGGCAAAATTGGTATTTAAAAATATTATTTTATTCCATTTAGTAAATATCACTGAAAGTATTGTGTGTGAACCCGTAACTCCTAGTGGGGCACGGGCCAGACACATTTATGTATCTGTTTCACTGATCAGTTTCTTTACAGACAAGAAGGTGATCAGCCTTCTGTGCCTACAAAACCGAAATATTCATTTGTTTCTCTGGAATTCGAACCCAGGACCTCCGAAGCAACACGCAGACGCGTTAACCACTTAGCAACGAAAGCTGATGAATGAAAGTAGGTATAGTGAATATTAAAATAATACTTGTTGTTCTTAATACAACTTATTGAAACAGATCATTTCACAGAATCATGATACGAGATGTATTAAGTAACTTCTAGTCATTGAGTCATTCTACAGAATCAGGGAAAACGTAATGCAGGTGCATGTAATAGTAAATGAACGCCGCAGCTTCTGGAATGTGCAGCACCTCAACATCATTACTCTTAAAAATCGTTCTGTTATGAAACGGGGTTGTGAAACGATTGGACATGTAGAATATTATATTCTGCTCGACGTACAAAGATGAAATGTATTTGCTGTAGGATCATTATAGGATGCATAAAAAGGACACTAAAATAAATAATATTAAATTGGAAATACTTGTCTTATTGTTTGAATTAAATATAATTATAATTATTAACGAGATAGTTATATTTAAATGCAATTTTTCTTTTGGTTTGCTATAAAAGATTCAATAAATATGAGCTATGATTTTATTTATAGAAAAATATTAAAAATTAAAATAAACAATGAGTATTAAAATATAATTTTCTATAAACTTCATAATATGATTGTTGAAAAATCTTTAGATAATATAAAAGAAAATTCTATATCCAATATTTCCTCGGAGCGATGAGGGACAAATTAAAAACATAATGGCGAAGGATGTGGCTCTTGGAAACCTAATAACTGTTCTTTGTGCTGGAAATGAAGAAAAATTACGCCTTTTTGCTGCTTGTCCGTGCTAGAGTTATAAACAAGAAAAACTTTATTCGTATAGATGATAATATCATATGCATATTTATTTTATTCCTTGTTTGTCTGAATTTAAAAATTATAAGTTTTCTGGATAGGGTCAGTTTTATTAGACACTAAATTAATTAATTGATTTCTTACAGCTGCGGTGCTGTTTGATATTTTTAAAGATTTAATATTTAAACAAACAATTTGTGAATACGAAAAATAACGATTTCAATCTATAAAATCAATGGAACAGCCACTAGAGTTAACGATGCGTTACTTTTAAATCCATAAGTGTTTCGCATACCCATAAATGTAACTGATATAAAACAGAATAAAGCTTACAAAAAGCAGATTTTACGTTTAAAATGTATGAAACACTTAAATTTAATGTATAAAAGTGTTAAAAGCTTCGTAGTATGAAGACGTGATCTCGCATACATACAACATAATATTTAAGGCTAGCAAGCGACCAGCGCCGGCATTGATTTAATGGTACACTTCGATACCTCAAATATTTTGAAATATAAAATACACTTTAGTAAAAATGTGTGGTACTAACTTGATTTGTTATTGACAATAACGTCTGAATCATCACTACTGTAGACAAATGGAAAACTCCATCTACGTCACTGATTGCATCTAAGGTATTGTTTACCATTTTCCCCTAACATTTGGCTTCACGGGATGAAGGGAATTAATGAATTTTATTGAATCTACACTTACCGTTGACGGTTTCTAGGTGACTGATGAGTTTCGTTTGCGAGGCAGTATTGTGTACGGCAGTGAAATCGCAATGTTTTAACATTCAGCCGTAGAAACTAAGCCCAGCGCTACACTTGACGGAAATTCCCTTCACTTGCTTTGTATAAATTTTCTTTTTGAGTATACTGCCTATAAAAATATAATCCTGTATAATGAACGAATGTAAAATGTATCTCG
The DNA here is from genome assembly GCA_912999735.1 of Aporia crataegi. Classification (NCBI taxonomy): domain Eukaryota; kingdom Metazoa; phylum Arthropoda; class Insecta; order Lepidoptera; family Pieridae; genus Aporia; species Aporia crataegi. The sequence continues at coordinate 6,061,154 of OU538742.1, forward strand.
ATGCCTGAAGTTACCAAGTGTAATTAGATGGTCTTATCTGATCCCATAAAGTGCATATCAAATTAGACACTAAATGGAACTCGTAAGTAATGAACGCCGGACCAACTCTCCCTAAATGGTTTGTTTCCGTATAATAATCCTATTACAACTTGGCATTTACTAGCTTTGTAAGCATTAGGTAGGAGTTTTATTTAAATAAAATTAGTATAAATAAGTTGTTTCTGATTACCATAACACAAGTGCTTCAGATACTACTTTGGGATCAGAGCAATGTATGTGAGTTGTCTCAACTATTATTATTGTTTTAATATAAACATTCAATATTGACCCTATACGGTCAATAATATTGCGTTTAGGGCTCGTCTAACATCTTCACCTTAGTTTTATTTAGCAAGTTAAAAACTGCAGGCAATATTATTAAGTGTGGGCGGAGCCCTACTCAAAGTTATAAAAGAAAAATAATATATTTATCAGACAGTTAACAGTTAAAGGATAAAATAAATACTTGTTACTGAGGGAAAATATAAAATTCCGCTCAATGAAACTCATTTCTTATTCTGTTTGCACTATTTCTACAACCGTAGTCCGACCTCCTACATTGTTAATTAAATTATCTGTTTACTCATGAAATATCACCTAGCTAAGAATAGAATAGTATACTGTGGTCTTGGGGAAATTATTCAGCACTAGAACTTTGGATAAAGTTAGGGTTTGTTGGTTCAAAATCTAGCTCAAATGGCGAGTGCTTTGATAGTGATAACTAATGCTCAGTATCCTTAATATATAGAGGCTATGTAAATAATTTTTAAATTATTTGGTCACAACATAGTACATGGTTTTTTTTACACACACTTTGTTGCACTGGAGTGCGACGGGCGGCCTTATCGCTAATCGGCGATCTCTTCATAGGTCTTTATAGGTAAGACACACCAATCAAGAGTCTTCCAACTTCACCTTAGCCATTAAATATATAACATCTAAAAAGTATGTGCAGATTTCTATTTATCTCCTTGTATTCCTTGCTTCCTTCACGAGGGTGTAACCCCTGAGTTTTAGACGGTTTGAACCCCACAAACGATGAGATTGAATTTGCAATGTCTTGTTATGTATGAAAGCCTTGATAATACATATATTAAAACCTTTTTCGACACAAAAAGACAAATACAAAGAATATAAAAGATTTGATCCTCCCGTGACTACAGGCAGATTTATATTGGAACCATTTTATAAAGAAAAAAATAATATTGGACTGTATATTTACTGTTGTATGTTGCCTGAAACTGCCTGTATATTTGCTGTGTGTCATTGACTTTTTGTTGAAAGTTTTTTTCGACGTAGGTATCATAGAAACGAAAATTTCAAACAAAATTTCTTTAAGTTCCAATAATTTTTATGGACCATCACATAATTATGTAGATACAAGTCTACCAATATTTTCCATATATTATCCGTGAAATATTCGCAAACCCTTTTATCTTATCAGCGCACAACACTTAACTCCAACCGATTTCATAAACAACAAATTGGCGGGAACCCTTCACATTATTTCCGGTCTGTGACGTTCTCGCCTCGAATACGGTTTTCAGAAATATCGTTATATTCAAAGGTTTATTTACGAAAGATTTTCTTTATAAAAACGTATCTGATATTATGGACGTGAATTGATTACAGAAGACCTAGGAAATTTTACTTTATCTGTGAACATTAATATTAAAAAATAGGCTGCCGTTTTCCTTTTTGCAAATAATGAAGACGTAAGCTTGAGCTAAATTCTTCATCGTTATTAAGTAAATTTAAGAAACTTTTATCAAAATTAAAAGAATTTATAAAATAATTTAAATTAAAATTTAAACCAATTTATGTAGCCTTTTATATTATTAATTAAAAACACAAGGGTTTATTATAAACCCGAAAGATGGGTGCATGAACATTTTGAAAAAATTGTCAATATATTGACATATTTTATAACTATACACATATATATATATATATATATATATATATATATATATATATATATATAACTTACTTAAAAAGTGAGTTCATTATTGAATAAAATTCGTACATCTCCATAGATAAAACATTTGCCATGTAAAAAGCCTCCCAATTTAATAAAAACAAATTTAAGAATTAAATCTCTTGCAAGAATTGCCTACGGCAGCAGGTGCCAGAGAATCGGTGCTCATAAATTGTAAACTTCATAAAACCTTTTATCCAATTTCATATATTTTACCATAGGACATTTTGTTAAGAGTATTTTCCGCAAATTAAAGCAATTTCTTTTTCGATGATCCAATTTGAATTACGACTCCGTCATAAAATTTATATAACGACCTTTCATAAAACCCTAGTGGACACAATTTTGAATAAATTTTTAATTTTAACTTTACTTCTGCTCTCTAGGATTAAAAAAATATTTTTTAATTTTAATAATTGTCTACCTACCTAGTTGATGAAATGTTTATGCTAAAATTAATCAAGTAACTTTTAAAAAGTATCATATAGTATTAATAGCTCGCTAATAAATAAGTTATTATTATTATTTACCCTCAGAATATTTTTCGTAATCCGTAGCGCGTAGCCCCTCTACGGCTTCATTATACGTAGTTTTCTGTCTTAAGGCAATATCAATTACGTAGTGAAATTCTAAAATAAAAACAACATATTGATAAATATATTCGTATGATTTTCGCCCGTAATATCTAGATGATAAGCATTATAAACTAACAGGAATTTCTGTTATTTTTTCAAATATTTTTTTTGTTTTAAATAACAAATAACCATTTAATCTTAATAGAGACGCCTCCCTCGAGAAACCGTGTTCGATTTGCGCATTGAAGCCTCCTTGAGGTCGGCTATCATTAAGGCTATCTGGATCCTGGACACAGCGGCTCGAAACAAGGATCTTGTGCTCAGGTTGAACCATGCCCTAAGATTTTTAAGCCACAAAGTACGTCTTCCAGGTGGTCGTTTTCCTTGGATTTTGCCCTGCATTATAAGCTGCATTTTAAACGCAACTTTTTTTAAACGCATAAACTCAACTCTTAATCTCGCTTATTTGAATTTAGTTCTTCTATTCCATTATTAATATTCCCATTAAGAATTTCATGATTAATCTCAATTAGGCAGAGTGCCTTGAATATTTCAACATCAATTACATTAAACTACTGTAATAAAGGTAATATAAAATTCAGTTTTCTAAGTCGAATAAGGTATGTATAATACGTATTCTATTTCATGCAAAAGAAAGGGATCTATATAACACGAATAGAAACTACAACGGTGCAAAGCTGGAATGGGTCTTTAGTTGAATAGTTTTATATGATATATATTATGTAATGAATTTATAAAATATATTTCTGTTAATATATTTTTAATGAATAGCGAATACAATAGTGATCCGTCCCTTCGAAGTTCATTGTTCTTGTATTTTTAATCATCTCAACGCTATCTCTGAGTCCCGCAGATGTCCAGGACAGTATAATTGCAAAGCTTTCAACATCGTATCTTAGATCTTTCCCGGGGTAAAGCTTTTTGAGCGCCTTAATTTATTACAAGTGAATTATAGATCTTTAATTTAGTAAGCTATCCTAATTCCTAACATCGCACCAGCAATGTGTCTGATGTATATGGATAGTCTAGGCTTCTTGTTATTGTTAACAATGACAATCAAATCAGAGTAATCGAAAAAAATCAAAAGGTTTTGTAACTGTTGAGAGCAAAAAGTAATATGGACTTTTTTGCTTTTCATTGAATCTGTAAGCACAACAATGAACGTTTAATATTTGTTGGTCCAAAAAATATACTAAATGTCCGGACAAGAATGAAATGACCGACAATAGAGGGGAGGATGTACGGACAGTCATTGTTGCAAACGTTAAACTGTATTTGGCAATATACGATACAGTTTTCGGTAAAGAACTGTCATTGTATTGTTACGATGACCTAAAAAGTTATATCTGTTTTTAGATATTTGAAATTCGAAAAAAGTTTAAGACCACAAAATTTATATTCTAAAATCTAAACAATTTTATTATTTTGCTTGTACACCTTAAACCTACCTTATTTACCCATATATAATATATTATATATACACATATAAAGGAAAAGTTTTGTAAGCTCGTTTGGTAGTCAAAACGAGTTAGTTCTGTACAAACATCACGCACAGTCTTGTTTGGAAAAGTATGTTATTTGTAAATAGCTAGATAATGTATAGGAAAGTCTCATAAATTATTTCTACAGCTTAGACACGAAGATAGCTTTAATTTTCTACTTGGGCGATGGGTTTAGGGAAGCTTTTATTTCTCGAGTAGTGTTTATTTTGTGTCAGTAGGCTAGTAAAAGTAAATTTTTAACCTTCCGACTCAAAACGAGTTCTGTACTTTACGTGCGTTTGTATTGAATTCAATAAATCAATAAAATCAATCACTTTAGCCTCGAAATGACTTAAAAACGAGAGTTATATAGCTATTTCACTAGTTAATCTGCTGTTCTAGGCGGACGATAATCCAAAAAATTACAGAAAATTGATATCTACCCAACCATTCTCGAATTATGCTGAAACTTTAACGATGTTGTTTTACACCTATATTATACAGAAGTAACTTAATTTAAACTGTGTTGTGATTTAGGTAATAAAATCATTTTAAGAGTCTATCTTTAAAACTTAGTTTAAATGGTATTTTAAAAAGGAGACAAAATTCTTTGTACGCTGATCAAATTCAAACTACGTCTAATAAGTAAGAGAGTAAGTGATCGTTCGGTCGATAGAAGACGATATACGAAAGCTTTAAAAACCAGGTAAGCACCAAGTATCAACGCTCTCATTTCTATCAAGAATTTTATATACGTTTTCCGGTGCTTCGTATCTTTTCTAAGCGAGATTTTCCCGCGGTGAAAAATAGGGGCCGTCTATCGTATGTTTTTCTTTGAGAGCGTTTCAATGAGACGGACATGCTGTGAATTTTGATAACGTGGGGGTGTGAATTGCCTTTAGTTGTAACGCCGGGCGATTCGCTCGAGGGTCTGTCCATCAGTGTTTGCTTTGTATGACTTATGGTTATTTATGTCCATAAAAGCACTAAATCTGTGTATAATTGCTTAAGAGTTAAGTAATGCCAAACCTCTACTGGCTCAACTTTACCCAAAAGTTACTTTAGACAAGATCAAGATTCAATTTAAAGAGGTTCAATTTGACGAAGAATTTATTTCGATTCTTAAAAGATCTCCTGATTACACTTAATCTATACTAAAGTTTATAAAGAGGAAGATTTGTATTTTTATATCTCTGTTTTAGTAATTTTGTATATAATGACAAAACTAAATATACTGGACCGATTTTAAACTTTTTCTTCCATTGCGAGTAAATGTAAAAGTCGCGAGTAAAAGAAATTAACATTTAAAAGCTTTAATGAGATTGATAAATTTCTGTATCTTTTTTCCTAATAATTAATTACTTTATAACCAACATATTAACGTAATGTAATAAACTTATTGACACCTTCCTAATCAAAACTTCTTATTTTGTTCTCTCCGCGTAATACACCAAGGAAAACATAAAGGCGGATAGGTTAATTAGAAATATTATTTATCTATAATTTAATAATTCTATACATCTATCTTAAATCTATGCAATACAGTAAGTACAACATTACCAAATAATTAATTTTTCGAATAATTTTATGACTAACAATTTTTGTTTCATATTTTACTTTGTTTATGCATGTGACGTTGCAAGTCATGCACGCATGCAAATTAAAGTTTATGCATTGAATTAATTTTATTGATTTACTGTCACTGTGTAAACTGTGGGTCGCAGGTATCTGTAATTAATTCGGTAGATTGCTTTGTGCCCCTGCGACACAAACTGATGTTGATTGGCTTTGCAAATGATTGAGATGTGTATCTTATATTAATGTAAAATGTTACCTTCAATATGTTATAAGTTAACAATTTATTTAATAAACATAGATATATTTTATGTAAAGGATTTAAAAAATATATTATTTAAAAACTAAAAAAAAAACTAAAATTTAGTCATCAATAGTCGAGGACAGAGAGTAGACGGACTATTTTAGCCAATGTTCGGATATCTAAAAGTTCCGCTAATTCGAATGTAGCGCTATCTAGATAGTTATCTCTTTGTTATATATAATATCAATTTACTTGCTCAAAAAACTTACAAATTGTTTATATAATTTATAAAAAAAACATTATAATAATATTATAAATGGAATATTTAAAAAATGTTGATTACAAATATATATTTTAGCTATTTAACATTATATGTATATAGATTTAATATATTTTTAATCTATAGGTAAAATCACGGTACGTAGTTTTCAGCAGTCACCATACTATAATAAATTTATAATTCGTTCAATCTACGTTCATTTTTCTACTTTGAAAGGTGACTGTTATTTTGAGCTGAAAAGCTTCTGAAATATCTTCTATTACAGAAGCTGAATTTATGAGATCATTGTTAAATTTTCTAAAGAAACTGAATTTTCTTTTCAGCGTTTCGTTTTACAGTTTATTTATTTTATTGGAAACTAATCTTAGAATTGGATTTTTTGTATAAAATTACAACAACGCGAAAAGTAATGCTCAATATAAATTTGACTTTGACTTCTCATTAAAATCCAGTATATTATCCAGTTTATTTTTTGTTTATAAATATTAAATAGATATATCTTATTTAAAAATCTATGATTATGTGATACCTTAAACGGTTTTATCGTAATGAAAAACAAATGTTTATTGTTTTTATTATATTTAATGCTTCCTATCGGGATGCTGTTATAGATAGGATTTTCGATTTTACGTTCTTATGCAGATAAATGCAATATATAGATACTTAAATACAAAATGTTACATAATGTGTCCTGTAGGTATTTAAACTTGATTTTAATACAAAAGGAATTCCTGTGATGTAATATCAAGCCCCAGCAGCATTACAAGGTAAGCCCAGAAACAAAGGTTAATGACCTGTTGTTACCTGCGCTGGGGGTGCAGCGTTACCACAATTACTTAGCTTTACACAGCTTAAAGCTTTGTCTCTGTATAACGAGCTCTTCCTTGTTATAACAGAGACTTGCTAACATTTAATCTTAATATAACAACCGAACTATATAATAAGGTAAGAGCGTCAAACCTTGCACTATAAATGGTAATGAAAAGCAACGTTTATTTTTTAAAAAGAATGTATATACGGCGAGTTGAGTAAGAGATTAGTTAGTATTTAGTAGTTGTATAAATTGAGCGTAACGTTTTAATAACTTCTTACAAAACGTCTTTCAATTGTTAAGAGCTCGATCATCGGCGTCTTACACGTTCTGACAAAGCAGTTGTTGTGGGTGTAAGCAACCCGCTATGTATTCAGAACTTGCCCTGTGGATTAGAACGTCACGCTTTTTTCACGACATCCACTAACATTAGAAATTTGTGTAGAAATTACGTTTGGTGTGTTTATCATAATAAAACTGATGACCGTTTGGCGCAATGGGTAGTGCTCCTGCCTTGGGCCCTTTTGATGCAGACATCAAAAGGTCCCGGGTTCGAATCCCGGTATGTGCATTTATTTGTATAATGAGCACGAATATTTGTTTCTGAGTTTTGGTTGGTTATAAACTAATGTATTTATTGTGGTACTTTCGTTGTTTCTGATTACCATAACACAAGTGCTTTAGCTACTTACTTTAGGATCAGAGCAATGTATGTGAGTTGTCCCAATTATTATTATAACCATTTTTACATTTCCATACAAATTTCCAGCGTTAATGGGTGTCTAGAAATGAGCGTGTCATTCTTGGCTAGAGCTTCTAGATGCGAAATTCCGGTTTTGCCGATTTTACCTCAAAATAGAAGATTTTACGGGGATTAATGGTGATAGTTCATCCAGTTCTGTGAGGCAATATTTTTTTCGATGTGATTGTAGTTACGGAACGAGTATTTATTTTATAACTATACCTAGCTATCGTAAGTTTTAAATGGTATTATGATTTACCTGAGAAACTGTTGCTGAACATTATAATATTACCTCCTGTAAACAGAGACGACCCTTCACCATTATTTTTAAAGAGCTGCTACTATAATTTTATCAATAGTATGTCATATCAATTATTTATAACGACATGAAACAATATGAAAACTGGAAAGTTTTAGATAAATTATTGTAAATATTAATAAAGTACACGCGTTTTTTATGGTGAACATTATATATATATGTTTATTTGAGTTGAAAGTAACATGTAAGACCTTAAATAATTCATGAATATAAAAAATCACTCCTTTGAAATTTTCCTGTATATAATATATACTTGTTGTACGTTGTAACACCTCTGTATAGATCTTAGGAGACAAGTTTTAAGGGACAAATAGCGTATCGTAGACTTTGTCTCGACTCCACACCATCAATCATTCAGGCACGACTACATTTATCTACGAGGGACTCTCGAGACATGAATATTGAGATATAGTTGACACTTGTTCTACGTCTAAAATATCATACCTAAATATTTATTATATATACTATTTGCGACTTCGCGTGGAGTTTGAACATTTACATTTCTTAAATATTGTTCAAAATTCAAATGTATGTAGATTTTATAGTGTGTAATTGAGGCATTATTAAATGTTTAACAAGGTTTTTGAGTCATGTCATCCACTAACTTCGAAGTTCAGTAGTAACAAACAAAGAAAATTAGTTTTTTATGCAGTGTAATTCTTATTGAAGCAATAAATATAAGTTAAAAATAATAAAACCTCGGTTAATTAACTTCTTATTTTGGTTAAGAGAGATAATTAATTAATTATTGAAATTATTTGAAAATAATATATATCAGTAATTTTATTGTAACTGAGTAAGTGTTCTACAAAAACAAAATACCACTAAAATAAACTAATGTTGAAGTCTCCTTTGACCGTTAGAACAGTTGATAGTTAATTAAAAACAACAAAGCTCCATTAAAATACATATTGTTTTAAAATGTAAAACATTGTTATAACTGCGAACGACCCTGTCTAGACTTTAGACTGCGCCAAAAGGTTTAATACCTGTTAAAATTTTCTAAATGTTATTTATTTAACATTCGCTACTTTTTTAAAATTATTATTTGTAGAGTGAAGGTTTTTTTTTTAATTGGAAAGCCAAAAAATCGTCATTTTTTATTAGTATGTATAACTAGTACTTTTTTCTTTTAATAAATATTAACGCATATTTTAAAGGGTTGCGATGATAACACTGTTGAAAGTAGATAACATTATAAAAATACGCCACCTATGGACACGACATACTTTTTTGTTTAAGCGCCCTCTGTTGAATACTATACTAACTAAAAACAGCGCCTACAATGTTGAATGCGGAGTGTAGATCCCTATTTTATTTAACATGAATTAATATAGATGGCAGTAAATAGAAATTCTAGAATTTTACTTTAGTTTTTTTTAAACCTTGCTCTATCATACACAATGTTATATTTTTATACCCTACTACTATGTACTACTACTACTTGGTAAATAAATATCAGTAATAATATTTTATACTGGTATAAAAAAATTATAGGTAGTTGTTTTTTTTTCAGAGTAATTTTTTGTTATTTTATTTTGATTTAATTGCCATGATTTCTCTAAATAAAAAATATAACTCCGCCATGACAGTGTTTGTTCACTGCCGTGACCAGGATTCGAACCTGGGTTACTACGGCCACAACGTAGGGTCCTAACCACTAGACGATCACGGCTATCGGAGTGTTATATTCATTCTTGAAAAAAGTATATAAAACCTACGTATGGCTTTAGCATTTTAACAAACTTCAAAATATGTATATAAGACAAAATAATATATAATATTAGGACAAATCACAATCTGTTATTTGTTACAACGGGGATAAGCATTCCAGTATATTAAACAGTCCAAAAATGAATAATATATTATTAACTTAACATAGAGTTTATCCTTTAATTCCACCAACATTTATAAAAATTTAATCAAGCGGTGTAATCATGAAAGCATAAAACACACTTGATTTATGGTACAATTTAGTACCTATGGGTTTTGGCAACATTTTTTTTTTCTAGAAAAAAATCTCTTTTTATTAATGTACTTGACATTTGATACGGACACTTCAGTTATATATAAGAAACAAAAACTAATTATTTAAGTATATTAAGATAATATCCTAACTTAATATTACGTTACAGAGCCATGAACTCGAGTTCTCAAACCATGTAAAACATGTACCTACCTAAATATAATTATAATTTGGAAATAAAATATTTTTGATTTGATTTTGATATTTACTTATACATACATATATAGATAACACAAGATGAGTAATGTACCCCATAAACAGACACATTTGAATGGCGAATTTGCTCACCCCCAGACTTTTATTGTTCATTAAATCGAAGCTTTTTTCGAAATTTTCCTTAAAAAGACGTTTGTCAAGCTATTCAAGATTCAATCTTATTTTACGGTCTAATCGCGTTTGCATATAATGCATTCCCTGTTTCATGCATTCTTGTAACAACGCAATTTATTTACTACACGGCAGTATTGAAGCAAATCAGCAGTTTAATATTTTGTAATTTAAAAATAAACTGAATATCTGAACTTCTTAATTATTTAGGTTTGGGTGTGTAAGTAAAATCTGATATCTTTAAAGTTTTCTCTCAAAGAAATTAAGAGTGAATAATTAACGTAATCATTTTTTTGGTAATCAAAAATCAAACAAACACAATGATCTATAAAAAACATCAATGAACAAACACCTAATTCTATACAGAAGTTCCTGTGGCTTTTAGCCTAATTATGACCGTTTGAGGCTCTTTTGAAGAATCGAACACATAATTGAATTCATAACTGATGAACAATCTCCATTCAATTTCTTTGGCGTAATATTAAATTTTGAATTTCCCCTCTCATTATATGTACCTTAGCAACAACTCTCCCTACGTGAACGCCGTTCTTAGGTCATCGATATGTCTCCATTCACTCTTATCTGTGATCAGAAATCGGTATCATAATATTATCGTCTTTTAGGTCGTTTAATCAGAAAACCGATACTCTGCGAGAATGTTTATTTGACTAATACCTATTTGTGGGCCGGAATATTAATAAAACTAATACAGTGAACTATATTTCTGGAAACCAACGCAAAACGATCACGAAGAATATCAACCATGGGTTGGTATAGTATTTTTGTGATGGTGTCAGCGTAAAATATTTGTCTATAGAAGACTAATATAATACTAAGACTATTTAATATTACATATTTCGATAATAGGTACCTACCTAAACTCATGGTAGGATTACTTACTTCTTTAAGCATGGGATTTTACCTACTTGTATTTAAAAGTAAACGGCTTAAAAAAGCCATGCTCAAAAGCAAATAATATTTCGTAGTTTTTCTTTATTCACAGATTTCTTTTAAAAAAAAAGTGAAGTCCCGTGTCCCCTAGTGGGGTATGGGGCAGATGCATTTCATCTGTTTCACTGATCGATTTTTTCTTTAGGGGCAAGTAGGTGATCAGCCTTCTATGCCCTTCCAGAACGAGTTTTTTTTATCTCCGCCGGGAATCGAACCCAGGATCTCTCGGTTGTAACGCTTACGCGCTTACCACTAGACCAAGGAGGCGGTCGTGAGAGACAAACAGATTTCTTTTTAGCACGAGTTTATTTGTTTGTCCGATAATTTCGACAGCACGCGTGACGGTCGCGGGCGCGGAGCCGTGACACGGCCGTGACCATGACGCGAAACGTAATTATTTGTTGTATTTATTTGTTTTGACTTCATACGTTATATTAATTAGAGTCGTATCTTGGATTATTATCTCTATTTTATTTTGCGAAAATCATCATCATGCGTTATAAAAATTCGAGAGTAGGCAATTTTACTCCTGATAACGTTGCTTAGTAATAATTTTGCTCAAAGGGTTTTGTTTCGTTTTTGCAACAAAATGCTGCTGCTGAAGTGGTGCTACATGTCAGTAGCAGCAAGACAGAGTATTTAAGGCATTGTTTAAAGTGTTAAGTTTACGTTTATCTGTAAAGGTGTTTATTTTATATTATTATAAGTATTTTCACCGTGAGGAGGGTAAAATGTGCCATAATACTTCTTTTCTTTACAATAAAAGAGTTAAGACGAGACTAATTATTATTTTCTTCCAAAGCCTTTAAACATAAAATTTTACATATAAAAACTTGTATACTATGTAAGTATCATAAATGTAAAATCATGATAATATTAAATATTTATTATTTTGACAGAACGCTTAAAATTTCCAAAGTCCTTTAAGATCACGTAAAAAATCCAAATTCATTCTTGGTCACAACATTGTTCCCACATGTAACAAAATGTCTCATGAACTTGAAAAACCTCCAATTCAGTTCCTCTTAATTTCGTTAAACCGGTTTTGCAATACGGAAGCTTAGCACAAAGATTCCAGTTTTACGAAATTCTACGGCTCAAGTAACATCTGTCAGACTTCGTTTGTCAAATGTATTTGTCGACATCTTTTGTTATTCTATTGCGTTTCCATGATGGACGTCTTTGGCTCATGCCCTTTGTCGAGTGTCAGAAATGTTGCCTTGATACAGTTTAAACTTCGAGGGGATCTTAAACAGTTTCTATTTTCTAAGTGTTTACAAAGCTCTAAAGATGTGATGGACGCCGTGAATTTAAATAAATTAAAATCCCAAATAGAGAGGTGCGTTTATTAATATTTAAGACAATAACCTATGTGTCTTTTTCAACCTATAAAAAGTTATCAAAAGCCAATATCGGTATCATATGGCCAATATTTTTAAAAGGGCGTAAAAAGACTTCATAAAAGACGACAGTTCTTGATCATAAAGATTAGAATTACTGTGTTGTAAAAATATTATGTAGGTACTTAGGTTGTAAAAACGTCTCCAAGTTACACCCTCTCCTCTCGTCTCCGGGACCACCCTTCGAAATTTCGCCAATGATATCACAGAGTTGTAACTTTATGCTGTTCCCTAGCAAAAACAGAAGTAAAATTCTAAGGGTCGGAGACCCTACTCAATATTTCCGAATTCTTAATGTTGCCGAACCCCTTGCCATAATATTAAATGTATTTATTGTATTTTCTTGACGATATCAATTTCAGAAAAATCACAGCGATTCTTTGATATAGTTATTGGAAATTACCGACGAGTTTGGATTGAATATTTCAATTTATATAAAGAACATTATTTTGTTAAAAATATTCGTAGATATTATTAAGAAAATAAATCGGATCCAAACATCTTTTTCAAAGGTCACATCAAAAAGCCTACATCAATATTTATTAGCCTCCGGTAACATCCCAAATCCTTGATATTTTTGGACATTTTATTTACAGTACACTTTTGTTCACCTTTGTCCTCTGTTCCAAATGCGGATTATATTTTTTTAATTTCTTTGAATTATGAACTCTAGCCAGCCTTTGACTCTGAAGGGGTAGATTTTTATGACATGACAGCGCGACCCTTACCAAGTGCGACCATAATAATATTACGGTCCGCATTTACATAGAGAAAATAATTTTATGATACAAATAACTGTCGTCTTGTACGACAGATTATATTTTAAATACATTTTAATTGGCCCCCCACTTTGGAACGATTCGTAGCGGCTTATTGTAAACTTTGTGTTGATGTTGTCTAGCATAGCTAATATAAAATTGATTAGCTCATCATTGTTATGGATTATTTTTTTTTTCTTTATGTGGCCGGCGTTATTTCTTCGATAATAATGCGGTTTTTGAATAACTGAACTTCAATGGACTGTTTTCTTTGTATTCTTTAATCCGTTCACGCTTGAGCCATATCCGACTGTAAATGTTTAATTTGGTCGCCACAACATCTAATTTTCATCTTTCCATAGGATATTGACCAATTCTTTCGACAAATTGTTCGCCGGTAACGACGGCGGTTGACGAATGATCAAATGAAAGATTTTTTTATTTTTTCAACGTTGCACTTCCATATTTTATGTATAGACAAGTACTAAATTCGTAGTAAAAAAAGTAGAAAACTGTCATTCGCTTTTAGAATAAACACTAGGTCCAACCAAGCATTGGCTAAACATTTTCGATTTTCATAACTTAATTATGTAAATTTGTATTAGATCATAATAGATAAGTATTGCGTGTCACACTATCACGAAATATTACTGTTATGAGGGCGGACCATAACGACGCCATTGTGGTCCAAACGACATGACTGAAAGTGTTATAACAGTCAGAATAGGCTATAAGTGAAATGAGGTTCTATTATACTCCTTATAATAAAAACAGTTTTTCTTGTTAGCCATTAGTATAAGGTTTTGAGGTTTACATATTAAGTGTTAAAAACAGTTGAAATTCATATTAGAGCAGATACATCCCTTTTTACTAGAATGTTACCTGTAGGCATCGATGCACCTATTACACAGATTAGTTCCACACTCGATATTGATTTTTATTAAACCCTCTGGGCAGTCGTCGTGTAATTGACCATTGACTAAAATACAGACTGAAATACGAAGAGGGCATAAACATTGATGAAAAAATTTCACGCTGAATTTTAAAAATGAAAAAATATATCTGCATATTATGGATTAAATTAAAAGGTATTTCACATATGGTTTAAAATATTTTATTGCATTTATTTGTAACAACGAAAAGGTTTAGGTACAAGTTGGAGCATTAAAGACTCAACTGCGATGTCTCAAAAAATTCTCCGTTGTTTATGGGCATTTTAAGTTTACACTAAGAAAATTATTTTATCTAACTATGAATCAATACATCAATACAATAGTATTGAAGCTTTATGTACCTTAGTTATCAAAGAGGGTCTTACAACACGTGTCATTGCAACTTCGATTGAGGGTAGATCCCTCCACAATCGTTATGCTTCTGATGACTCTGTTATAAACATAATGCTCTTATAATATTCTAATCTCTACATGAATCTCTTTTATCCTTATAAGTGTACAAGATTGTATTTGTGAAAAAAATTAAACTAAATCAATTGAAAGAAAATTATACTTTGTTTACTTTTTCATGAGAATTTTCCTTTTGCTTTGTAAACCAGAACGAAGAAAATAAATATGTTTCTTCGACTAAGGTTTAATACGACCGTGCGATGCTAATATTATTATATGCAGGCTTATTAATTTTATATCTTTGGGATACAAGAATAAATGAAAACTTATTTCTTTAAAGAAAATATTCTACAACATCCAGAATGTAGACTCCGAGTAGGTATTCAGTACTCTACTTACCTAAGTTTGGTTTGTCCTAGTGATATAAGTAAATAAATTATTGGGACAACTCACATTGCTATATTCCCAAAGTAAGTAGCTGAAGCACACTTGTGCTATAGTAATCAACGAGGGTACCACAATGAATACATATAAAAGTTTATAAAGAACCTTGGTTCTTGGTTCGAGTCTTGACTCGAAAACAAACATTCGTGCTCATCAAATAAATAAGTGCACCTACCGGGATTCGAACCCAGGACCTTTTTGGCACAGAAAGCAGGAGCACTTCCAATTGCGCCAACCGGCCGTCTAAGTGGGTATCTCTATATGAAAAAAATATGGTTTAGAAGGTCAAGAGAACACCATTTTCTTCTTCTGTTTGTCTCTTGATAATAAGTAATTTATGAGCACTTCCTATGCTTTATCGTTTGCTGCCAAAGCGCGAGTAAACTTCAAAGTAATTCTGTATATTCTGATATCGTGCAGCATAGTTCAGCCTCACAAAGTTTATATCGACTTGTTCAAACTTATATTACATTCTGTTAACATTTTGTTGGCTTTCAGTAAGCTTTCATTATTTATGTGCAGTGAACTTAAGTTTTAGTAAGTGCACCTGCATATGATACTGTAAAGTGGGAATAAACTATAACATGTTTTATTCGCATAAGTATCTAAGACTTTATATTACCTTTTACCAGTACATGCAAAATCACTCGTAATAAATTGCCTGTAACCACTAATCATTCTAATTTAAAGTCGACAAGGCTTGAAAGCTATAAAAATTATTACAGTACATTTTTGGAAAAGTCCAAGTTTGGGGAAAGTTTTAATGATCTATACTCTGATCCTTACAATGTTTAGAATGTATAAGTATACCTATGACCTAAATTTATTTTGTTACCAACCTTTTTCTCAATTTTCTCAGGAAATGCTCTGCTCTGCTGTTGGTAAAAGCTAACGTGCCTTTGGACTATGTTTTACGAGTAAATTAAGAATATTTCATTCACAGTGACGTTAATGGGTCAAGACTAATAATTTAAACAGTTTTAACTCTTTTAATTAAAAAAAAAAAAACTATTAATTAAAACATAATTCGAATTATTATTCGAGCTTGCAATCTTCGTCGCAATCATTATGATTAGTTGATAAGTTGCTTTTTTAATTATTAACCACGGTAAACTATGATTTATTTTTAATACTGTTGCACTATTTTAACAGGACTGTTTAAAAAATTAAATATTATTGTCTTATTTTAAACATGAAATAATACAGGTTAAACCAGAACACGAATAAACCTAACTGTGGATGCTATGGGCATTGCGCGTATTCCGAAAGGTGTTGTTGACTTAATTCGCGACTTTGCCGTTTATAGCTCATTAGTTGTAAATTATTTCGCAATGGTGTAAACTTTGCGACTATTTGTACTTTAATTAATTAATATGAAAAAAAACCGGGTTTCTTAGTTATTTAGATATTAATTTATTTTTTATGGCGACTTTAGTATTTCCACCTATGCTACCCATGCTACATGTTTTTTAATAATGCGATTACCTACGAAACACGTTGTAAAGCCCTTTACAACATTGATGGATCAATTTTTTCCACTCGGGCAGGTGATCACAAGTTTAAATAGCGTGACAATTTTTGTGCCTGTATTAGAAACTAAACGGTTATTTATAGCTAAAAATTATATTGTCTTATAGCTTTGGATAAAACAGACATAGAATGTTTTATTAAGAATTACTATTGAAGTCTATACATATTTTCTACTTTACACTCTCGTTTCGAGTTTACATAATTAAGGATCTTGGTTACCTCCCTACCGTGAGTATGATATCAATCAGGTACCTAATAATCGTATTACAAATCGATAATCGTAATTCCGCCCGAACAATTCTTTAAACTCATAAATAAATTGAATAATCGATCGATCGAAATCATTCGCTCGTGACTAATACCTTTGATGATCTTAGAAAGGTAACTCGTAAATTTTGGCAGTTTTGGGTCATAAAGTAAACGGGCCCGACCGTAATGTCAAGTATTGAAATGATTTATTTCAACAGGGTGGCACTGCGCAACTCAATAGTATTGTATTGGTGCCAGTTGTCCATAATTTGTATCTATTCTCTGGTCTTCCTTTAGATAAAATGCAGAAAAACGTGAAAACGGAGCAAAAACATGCAGGAAGCGAACTAATTTAAAAATTCGAAGAAATGCCCATAATTCTATCATGAATGAATCGAATCCAAATTCGGAATAAGGGCATTGACGTCAGTAAAAACAATAAATTGCCAGTTTGAAAATATTTTTTATGTGTAACGAAAAGATCGGATATTTTTAACCGACCTTCAAAAAAACCAAAAAGGAGGTTATCAATTCGACGTGTATTTTTTTTTTTTTTTTTTTTCCGATGTTCCGCTCGTACGTCGCCATCTGTAGACCGATTTGGATGAATGAGGTGTCAAACGATAGGGTAACTCGTCGAAGTGGTCCCATTTTTTTTTAGAATTTTTACGATCAATAGTTTTCAGGATATTGAAAGAATAGTTTCACAATCGGGCGAGAAATCGCTGAATTCCGCGCGACCATGTCGTGCTTATTTGCTTATAACTCTATGATTTATGAATCCTTATCGATGAATTAGATTTTATTCAATTAAGTATTAAATTTGCAATAAGAGAGAATAAGAATCAAAATAATTTGATTTATAGTTTTAGAGATATTGAGGTTATAAAATAAAAAATTGAAAAATCTTCAATTAGTTCGCTTTAGCAATAGAGATGTCCATGTTATATTAAATATATACTAATTATAATAAATTCATTTTATTAAAACTCATATTGTCAAGCTTTTGACGGAATTTTATGAAAATCTAAGCCATATATTTGATGTTATGGAGCAAAACTTGTCAACAGAGAAAAACATGTCATACGTTATTGATTACGCGTCCAGTTTAGATCTCTATATCTCGATGTAATATCAGTTTATATCGATGACTTATATATCATTTTATAAAACATTAAAAGGGTCATATATGACAGTAAAATCAATAAGGTAGAAGAAATACTTCTAGAGATAGAGAGAATATAGTAACTGAGTTCCTACGGTAAATCACAATGTGCGTTCACTTGCTTACTATAAAACACCATGAAAACTTAATTTATATGAACGATATTACTTAAATTTTTAGTTTTAAACGATTCAGTTTTGCGTCTTCTTATTTTCATTAATTTTAAATTATTAAATTAAATTAATTAAATTAGTTTTTAGTGTATAAGGTAAGCGTAAAGTCAGAGTGTCCATATTAGTTTCGTTTTGATGGTATGATAACCAACTATACGGCTTAGAAGAGCCACTCAAAAGTATATAATAAATTAATTTTAAACAAAAAAATAAAACCGACCTCAAAACGCACTGAAAAGTAAAAAATAATTTTTGTATTATAAATGAACTTACTATAAATAAAAGACGTAAATAGTGTTGATAAATAAAATTCATCTAAAATTCTACAATGGCATACAACTTTCATGTTGCTTTTTGAAAGGCAGTGCCAAATATATAAATAAAAAGACTGAATTAATATTCCTCGACTTTAATAAAAAAAATAATTGAATGGCTTGGCGCCGCGTTTCAAAGAGCAACATGAAAGTTTTATGCCCTTGTAGAATTTTAGATGAATTTTATTTATCAACACTATTTACGTCTTTTATTTATAGTAAGTTCATTTATAATACAAAAATTATTTTTTACTTTTCAGTGCGTTTTGAGGTCGGTTTTATTTTTTTGTTTAAAATTAATTTATTAAAGCACTATTACGTCATTTTAAGAGTGCGGATGTTCTATAGATGTTCGCAAAACCATGAAAATAGGTCGTAGCCTTAAGCCCAAGGTGGTTGAAACTGGAGCAGCATAAAAAGCAGCGAAATCGTGTTGTTCCAGTGTAATGAAAAGAATGTAGATTAATCGCTGTTTTAATGAAAGTTAAGCTTGTTGAAAATAAATAATGATGAGTGATATGAACATTTTGTATACCCCTTTTACTCTACATTTCATTATAATCTGTGTTCTATAAACTTTTAATAAAATAATATAGATAAAGAATACGTATAAATAATTGGCCGCCCGGCCCAGCTTCACGGGTATTGCTAATTATCGTTTACTGTGTGTATCTTCTGATTATAATCTATAATTATTTATTATATGTAGATTTATAGCATAATATTTTACTAAAAAAAATATGGACTCGATATGTTGTGGCTAAATATCAAGAAATAGAGTGTACAAATTTCGATTTAAAAACCGCGCTATCAAAATTCATAGTCTCAGAGACTATTATCATATTATTATTTTGCTTTAAACCTGTAGCTGCAAAGTATTTATTAATTAGTTTTTTAATATGTTAACGATTATCATCATTAAATCCACAAGCATTAAAACTTAATACAATAAATGACCTGTATTTAATGTCATCATCTTTTTTGTGTTAGCAATCGTAAATCCTTTGTGGTTATCCCACACGAAATCGTAAAATTTTATTAGTTTCTGATCTTTTCTCCGCCAGTTCGCCGCTTGTAATTTTACGACCTTTAAAATAGATTTTATTAAGCGACTTAATTTACCTATATTCACATTTTATTAACGTAAGTATGTTTGTTTGTTGCAGGTATGATTGAGGCAGTCTTCTGTTTCGTTTTTAGTATAAGTTTTCGTTCATTAGCTTAGGAATTGCTCATGTATTTCCTTGTTAAGGACAAGGAAATAGATGACCAATCGTTTCGAATTTTGACATCAATTTAGTGACATTAAAACTCAAATCTGTAGTTACAATTTAATTTATTATAGAAGAAGCCAAATCGTAACAGAAAATCATTGAATATCTTTAACCAACGACAGTGTCTTTTATTTGGCTGGTTTGGTTTATTTCTGTTTTGTTTATTACTTTTAAGTGTATTTTGAATTTTTTTCTAAATAATTAATTATTTACAAAACTACAGATTTATTTACCATAGTGTACTTAAATATATTTACAAAAATACAAAAGGCTCATCAAAGCCGCTGCGGTAAGTACCCAAAATACTGACTACATTACCGCGTTGTATCGCTATACGTTTTTCTAAACTAATTTTAAATTATTAAAATTTATACGAATAATTTTTTGGCATACCTAAATGTCAGAATGAAGGCCTCTTCAAACCATGAATTTTCGGTTTAGAAAAAAAGAAATAATAGGAATTGTTTATGATGAAATAAATCAGCCTACACACTTTACACACGTACGTTGTAACGCGAGTAAATTTCATCAATTTACGTGTAAAAAGTTATTTTTTGTTATAAGTATTGGAGATAATTAAACAATAATAAAGCGGTTAGAGCCATTACTTAATCTACGTTAATTAACACTGATTCTATGATATCATGGATACTTTTTTGTAGGTACAGAAAAACGGAATAGTTTCAGAGAAAGGCTGACATTGTCTCAAGTTTCCTCTAGAAATTATGTTTACAAGACTTATTTTCGTTAAAAAACATTAAGAGCTTAATAAACTTAAAAAATGTAAAATAGTTGGACAAGTCATTGCCAAGCACAGGACCAAATTAATAATGACAACTATGTACTTTCATCTACTGAAGGAATGCCAAGGATCACATGATTTATGATTTAGGCCCAAAGAGCTGGTTTTGGGTCATTCCTGAAGTAAGGACATTAAATATTAGTTAGCATTAATCATTAGTTCATTATCATTAATTATAAATAAATGTATATTATTTCAAAGAATCTTTCCTAAAACGCTGGAAACGCTGTGGGAAATACGGCGGACACTTATTAACATAATTGTAGTTAACTACAAAGACATCGAATTAAGGATAGCATTCATAAGGAATTTGATAGATTTTTACAAACAGGTACTTTATTTTTACAATGCCGCTGCTATTAAAGTACTTTGCAGCTTGATTTAAGAAATTTTTATATTTGTTTTATGTACCTACTACTTACATAGAATCTAATTTAAGAATATACCTTTCTAACAAATAAAAACTAATATTATGCGAAACAAAAACACAATTTTTAATAATTACACACTATTGTATGATGTCTATTTTCATGAGCGTAAGACTTCAAAACGCCCCAGTGGATTCATAGATTATCTGAATCAAACATTTTTTTCATGTTTATTATATTTAGTAATGGCATAAAATAAAAGTAATTGAAGAATATAGTTGCTTAGTTTTTACTTTATTTAGTTGTAGTAGATAAAGTCTTGGGTCCATTTTTCACTATAAAGAAATTGTACCGACAAATAACAAGGTAAAGATGGACCGGTCTTCCATAGTGGCACTCGTGGGAGGACGACATTCTAAAAAGTCCTGATAAAACATTAATTTTAATTGTAAAGGACTGGTTTCATCGGCATGACATAAGGGCCTTATTATATTGTGATATTATTGTTTTATTTCATAAGCTGAAGCGACTTCCAACTAAGAATATATAGAACAATTAAGATTATTCGATTAATAATGTTCTACCTTATCACATTTTTCGTTTTTATTTATTGCTAAAATGTGTATTATCTATACACATGTGTAAGATAACTATCTTTAGTTTTACAACAGAAAAAACAGTAGTTAAAATGTTTTTGGTTTCAATAATGTATTTAGTTTTGATTATAATTTTAATCAGTTAATATTTGTATCATAAATACATTATGATAAAAAATGGCAGTCATAAGGACTGCAGGTAGAAGTGAAAACTAGTTAGAATTTTTATTTCTATAATGTTTAAATTAAAGTTAACAACATCAATCTGGTTTTCACATCTATTGACACTTGGAGCAACAATTACATACATGTTTATATGGTTTATTTATTATTCAAATTTATTACGCTATATCATGACAAAATATAAGATATATACACTAATAGATATACAATTAAAATTAGCATGTCGGCGCCGCGAACCAATAAGATTTTCTGCTACAAAAAAGTGCTCAATGCTGAAGAAGATTTCTCTTATCAGAACGATAATGAAATATACCTATTCACGTGTAAAATCTTTTTGTTTATGGATTTTTAATATTGTTTGATTTGTTGCTGCGTTTTATTGTTCGTACGTTGTTCAGTTCTTGTTGCAAAAGTCATATTTTCCAATCTAATTTCGAGAAAATTAGCACGCAAATAAAACTCAAGTCACGCCAACAATGTTGCGGGCTAGTTTAAAGTAAAATTATCATATCAGTAGATAATAGACAATTAATTATACCAAAATTCATTAATGTTAGCTATCATCCAGTAAAGTCAGACATTTGGCTCGAAGACGAATATTTGTTTTTATCGTTACGCTTATATATGAATTTATTAAAGGTTACATTATTTAGATATTATAAACAAATTTCTTATAAATATTTTCTGTATTATAAACTTGTAGTTCACCAAGAGATCGGTAAACCATAGTTTGGCTTTTATTATGAACCGTGAACTTGATAGAATAGAAGCTAGAAATCGAAATCCCTATTATAGATTAACTATAATTTTATACTTGACTCGCTATAAATCGGCTGGTGAATAAAATAAGCGGAATATCGTGCTTCGATGCGATGATAAGGATTTGCACGACTCAAAACGGGATCCTCTGCTTACCAACATAGCTATGTTAGCGCTTCAATTAGTTTATAACGTCTTATAATAAAAGCAATAAACTATACTATATTTAAGAATTTATTCAAGTAATGTATTATAAGTTTACCGATATAATAGAAATTAGAAGTTGTTCAACGTTTAAGAGATGAATGAGGGAAAGAGAAAGAACGTATATAAGGTACGTATTGGATATATATTGTTGAATTATACCTATTTAATCATAAAACCTTTTATGATAAAAAATATTATGTATGGCGTAAAGCGATTAATTTGCTAAGAGGTTTTATTTGAGCAACTTGATCCAAGAGGTGCTTTAATCCTTCGGGATGCGAATGTAAGATTTAATATAAGCAGTAAGTAAATAGCATTAATTTATATTATACTAGTGACCCGCCCCGGCTTCGCACGGGTATAAAACATATATAGAAACCTTCTTCAATCACTCTATCTATTAAAAAAACCGTATCAAAATCCGTTGTGTAGTTTTAAAGATTTAAGCATACAAAGGGATATAGGGACAGAGAAAGCGACTTTGTTTTATACTATGTAGTGACAACACTTAGAAATTCATTTCTTGAAGACATGACAAGACATTTCTTAAGGTCCGTATTCCTATGACTGACTAGTCCATTATACTATATTATATCTATATTAATAATTTTTTTTAAAATAAATATAAAAAAAACGACTTCAAATCGTAACGCTAAAATTACTGAACAGATTTTGATGAAATTTAAATGGGACCACAAGGAAGCACCAGCTTTCAAACAAAAATCATCGAAATTGGTTCATCCAGTCGAAAGTTCTGAGGTAACAAACATAAAAAAAAACAATTTAAAGTCGGTAAAAATTGTTAAACTTCATAAAAAAGTAATAGTTCGACAACTCTTGAAATTGAATTCCGTTTCGGAATGTGAATCTGAAACTCCTAAATATTTTACATTTGTGGTACGTTTGATTTCGATTTCTGTTTCAATACAGTAGGGCTAATTATAGTTCTCATTTGAGAAATTCTGGTTAAAACGTTAGATAGGTAGGTAGGTTAGGTTGGTTGTTAGGTACTATCGCTAATTACATTTCCTTTTTCAAGGTGAAGTCTTTTATTACTTTAAAGAACAAAGGTTCGCATGTGACAATATCGCATAATTACGTCATTTCGTTTAATTAATTGAAAGAAAACAAGAACATAAATCAAATTCATAAAATCTGTATTTCATGATTCAACGAACGACCACTCAAAGTTCAGTGGCTTCAGTAATTTACGAGTGTCAATTATTTGTACAATGACTGAGGGCTTATATTAAAAAGTAAAAAATATTGTATCTTTCATATATTACATGAAATTTACACAGTATTTTATTGTAAACTACAAGGATTTGTCAAGTTTTCTGATAAGAATGTTAAAAATTCGCGTGTACTGTACAGTAAATTCCATTTTCAATCGTAAGGCCGCGACGCACGTGAGGCAGTAGTCACTAGTCAGTACGTCGTTTGCTCTTGGCCGATTAACACGTGTCTGAAATGACGAGCGACTTTAGTCTGGCTCTATCCCCCGATAATGGCAGGATAAGTGCCCCGTGTGTAGCATTTTGATCACCTAAAACAATACTGTGACGTAATAAATACGTACGGATGTTGTTTCGTGCGAATGGATTAATAGAAGTGGATAATGGAAACCTGATTTTCCTTGTGTTAGTCGATTTTGAGAAATATAAAGTGTAGTTTAAGAAAATGTTAGCTGTCAAGAACTTTTTCATGCCCGAAAAAAGGGTTGATTCACCCAGATTTTCTCGGATGCCGGAGGCTCTTATGCGGTCTATTCGTCGGCGGTCTTTGAGAGTCAAGAGAACGAAATCTCTAGTTCTTGTTAATGAAAAGAGGAAATCGGGTGAGTGGTACAGTATGCTTTTTATCATTTACTTCTATTATTAGTAGACTCTTAAAACTGTTTTCTTGAAACTTCTGAAACTGACTGACTGAAACAGCTGTTTCATTTAACTGTAGTCTGTATCCAAAATAAAACATTTTATTTTACAATGATTAAGATACATTTTGACAGTCCCGGAAAAAACTATTTAATAATCACTGATATTTCTAACTTCGCGAACCTTATGTTGCCAAATCTATAAATAAAGTAATATTTACTACACATTTTAATTAAATACAGTTTTTCAACGGTTTAAAAATATTTTTTATCTTTAACGAGATAACGACCAATTACGAATGACATTACCAGATTAATTCTTTGATTACAACTATTAATTAAAACTGTTACCTTTAACTTATATTCATGAGCGATGATGACGATGCCCAAAAGAAAAATCAAAGGTTCTGAAGGTTGATAAGAAAGTGATCAATGAAATAGCCAAAGTACCGCCCCATGCCCCACTTAGGATTACAGGACTAATTAATATGTTTAATACTTGGTTTGATATCTTTATGTCAATATTATTTCTCTTTATTCCTTTTCGACATTAGCATATTATATAATATTAAAGTGAGAATTAGCTTCATCAAGTAGGAATTTAACTAGAGCACCCTTACCTCACCAATATCGATAACTTTCGAAGGGATAGGAGGAAATACGAGAAACGTTGCATCATCAACTATGTGCTTAGATGTATTTCAAACCTACGTGTTTAAATGATTTTATCAGAAATTCTGATGTATTTGGCATTGCTTTTTCTGATTAATGGTATTTTTAGCTGCTCCAGTATTTAAAGTTGTTGCTCGTTTAATTCCAAATGAATCTATTAGACTATCACTAAGTTTAATGTTTGCTGTTTTAAAACTATTATAACTAAAATATTCAGATCACATATAGGCTATAAAACTGTAGAAACGTAAGGCTAATTACTTAACTTCCAGCCGTTTTAGCGGTAACACGTAACATACATTCACAATTCACAACCGCCCTATTGATGTGTGTGCAATGTTTTTTTTTTCTACAGAAAATCAATCAATTTCTTTTCCGGGTATAAATCTACCCACACTTATCTACGGAGGTTGCTATGAACAGAAATAAATCTCTTAGTAATATTAAATTATAGTTCTTTAAGACGAATATAGACTGAACAGGTTTCTCCTACGTTTAAAATAGAAGGCTATTTGTCTGCAGCCTTCGGAATAATATGCTTTGTATTATTCTTATTTCTCATCAAGATTTTATGGGCGTCTTATCCGACTTAGAGGCGATCTTTTGTTGTAAACTTGTCTCATAGCCTTGAACGTCAATGCATCAAAATTTATTAATATCGGTTTAGCGGTTCAACTTTGAAAGTGTACTATAAAGTTTTTGTGATTTATTAATATTACTATCAGTTATTTTCATGTCTAAGTTGGACCGAATAAATTGATGAAAACTTATAGCTTATAAACCTTCGTTACATGGTTATCCTAGTTATTAAAAATAAAACACTTCACTATATATTACATTTATTGTATTTTTTTTATTACATTTTATGAAGAAATTCAATTTGTATGGACGTCAAAACGAGCGAATACGTGGATAAAAGCTAGTAGGAATCTAATAAAACATATTTAAATTTGATATGTCTAATATAATTGAAACTGCAAATTTATAAAATTACGAATTTATAAATTTTGAATTACAGTGAATAATATTCTATAAAAAGAATTGTGCAGTATGACGCCAATATTGTCTCGTACATTTTAATGCGCACGCGCATGTGTGCTCAAACACGTGTTTCGTGAGTTTTATCACTTTGTAATTAGCGCCATGTAAATGTTTTAGTGTGTTAATTCCCACAGCCACATTGACTCTAACTTTAAACAAGAACACACAAAAAAGTGTTATATTTTAAACTTTACTAATACTATGAAGTGAAAAGGTTGTTTTTTTTTGTTGTTGTAGGTAAATAATAAACTAAAAGTCCAGGTCTAGACCGATTATAACCAACCATCAGAGCTACGGAAGCGGTTACTATATTTCGGCAGTTTAAATATTTAATTAATCTTAAACTAATATAAAATTATTTCATTTATTATATTATATTGAAACCAGTTTCAAGAGAAACGAGTAAGTACTTTAGATTGTATTTGATAATATATTGTTGTAATTTAATAAAATATTGTGAAAAACATTAAGTGCTCTGTAGGTCTACGCTTAATTTCGGAAGCTTTTTATTTTAGTTTTTTTATAAACTTTTATCAAATTGTGTAACCGCCTCCGTGGCTATGTGGTTTACGCGCCTACTTGACCGGCTTTCCTGGGTTCGAATCCCAAGGAACCACACGAATGTTTTGTTTGGATAGACACGGAAGGCTGATCACCTACTTGCTTGTAAAGAAAATGATCAGTGAAACAGGAGATACGATGTACAGACACACAAACGAACTTATAACACTTTCTTTCTTTAACAGAGGTTTACACTATAACATTGATTGAAAACATTTAATTCAATACAGACCATAGTTTATCAGCACCTACATCAACAGGTAGGTAAAGAAATATTTCCGCCCTAAACACCCTCTGTCATACATCTAATTAAATTACACCTGGCCAGCGCGTGCCAACCCTAATGTCAAACTTTACGTTAACTTTTATATACTGTTTTATTAACTGGCAGTAGCAATTAATGCACGTATTTGAAGAACTTATGGCCTATCCCAAGAATTTTAACTGACCTTAAGCGTTTAAGTAACGTCTTTAAAATTAACTCGGAATAAATATTAAGTATTAGGTACATATTGCATTTTTAAGTTATTTAGTTTGATTCTGTGTTCTTAATGACATTGCAATTTATATTTGCATGCATTGAAGGTGTCAATTATGAGCACGAGTTGACCTTTGATAACATTAATAAATTCAGTAAAGGTATATAATACGCATTCGAAGTATTTACATGCTAATTGTTAATATTAGATATGTATATCACCATAGGTATCATATCATATAAGGATACTATCCTTTTTCTAGTTTATTTTTTTATATTATTGTGGACTTATCGTGTAGTAATACTTTTTAAGAGTAGGCCAAGTATCAACACTGAATCTTTTTTATTTATTGTAAATTCAAATTTCGTTCGTTGAACCGTTCCTTTTTCAAACTCGACCCGCATCACGAGGCTGTGATAAAACTTTCGATTGTTTTAAAATTAGAACTGTTAATTTAGTGTCATCGACGCCATTTTGTCAACCACCGAAGCCTTTAGGAATTACAGTGATTTTGAATTAAAATTTCAGTGACGTATTATAATAGCTTTATCAGATTGTGCAATATTAAACTGTCTCAAATGAAATATTTCTTTGCATTGAAATATATGATGATATAAATATATGAATGATCCAATTCAATTGTGGATGCAGTCCAATAGTTGCAAGGTTATATTCAATAACGATTGCCTTCTAGCCACTGCATGATAAAATATGGTAGGTATATTCTTTATTAAAAATAGTAATCTAACAGAATTTTTAACCTTTAAACCTTTGCTTACCTTATCGTAAAGTTAAATAAATTTTTAATAATTTCTGAATGAAATGAAATTAAGATGATTACCGAACATTATTGAATAGGCAAATAAAGAATTTAAAATGCCGCGTAGTGAACAACATATGCAAAATACATCGAACTAAATATATATTTGTCATAATAAACTCATAATACGGAAGTTAGGGAAACTATGGGTGAGAGACACAAGCGTAAGCGGAAAATTTAACAAGTAGATACATTGTTATTTGCGGTTTGCAAATGCATAATAATTATAAGTACATAATTCAATATTATTTATTCTAGGTTTTATTTGGTGGTAATTTTAATGTTATAAATGCTAAAAGTTTGTTTTGTTGTTCAACCACGACAGAATGGAAATAGACGAATTTTTTCTCAGACTTAATTTATTCGAAAAATAAACGATTCCTATTGGATACTCATGTAAACGAAGCTGTGGGCTGCAGCTAGGTAACAGAAATATCTATCAAACATGTAATATAATATTCAATATAGGTTTTTAATATGAAATATAAATTTACCTCAAATATGTGTTGTGTTTCATAACATTCATGATACAAGAGCTCACCTTGCTTATTTATTGAGGCCGAGACCCGAGAGGAAGTTATTGAAAAGGTTCTCGCGATATATTGCGGTGGCCCTCCCTATGGTACTCCGGGGGAGCGAAGGCAATTGGGAGTGACATTTTATTCGTAATGGATGCCCGCGCGTCCTATTAATGTTTAATGATATTTTTTCGGTCCAAAATACTTGTACTTATCTGTATATTCAGGGCACAATGTTACCATGTGTAAAATGTACCGATATAAACCGTACACAATACTAACAAATACAATATTAGTAATACTACGAAGATCCAAATAGAGACAAGATAGACGATTATTTGGATTTTTTTGTAGTTATAAAGAAAATATGTTTGCGGAGGCGGCTTTATTGTTATAATATCCGTTATCTTAGTTTATAGTTTATATGTTATGTCGTCGTCTGTCGCCTGTCGGTGACATTTTTAGTATGAATATAGTTTATTTAAATACCAAGCGCATTTCTGGTGCACCTATAAAATCTCTTATAAATAAATAATATTACTGTTCTGTGTAACATTACATTGTTAACTAAAGTATAGTTAGGTGTATATTCTCTACTATTAAAAAGCTTTAAACGTTATCACAAGACTCTGCTATTCAAATTACAAAGAGTTGTTGAATGTTTTTCTAAAGCTCAGTAATTAGACTAAGGTATTAATTAGGCCAATTACGCGCAGCTATCACCTTTTCAAGTGCTTTCTTTACGAGTTTCTTTATAATGCTTAATGAACGCGTAATTATAAGTTACTTCTTATTATGACGTTACGTAATTTATAAAATATAAGATTTTATTCGCGATCAATTTTGCGTGGGCATGCAAAATATATCCTAGGAATATAGGAAGCGGCCAGCTTCCTATGTTATCCCGAAAACCCCAAAAATCCGAAACACCGAAATTCCAAAAACCAACCTGAGCACCCTGACGTTAATAGCATGCGTAAGTATACATACAAATTACAAACAACAGATGGCCTGTTGGCGTAATAGGTAGTGCTTCTGCCTTCTGCGCTAAAAGGTCCTGGGTTCGAATCCCGGTAGGTGCATTTATGAATGTTTGAATGTTTGTTTCCGAGTCTTAGTTGTTTATAAACTTATATATGTATTTATTGTGGTATCCTCGTTGAGCACAGCAATGTATGTGAGTTGCTCCAATTATTATTTTAAAATTTAAATACATTTTTGAATATATATAAATTGTGTTTCCCATCTGATGTCAGGAACAGAGCCCATGTATCTGGCCCTTTGGCGAACTACCCCACGCAAATTTTATTATTGCTATTTTTATAAATTATGTCTACATTTATAAGCGGCTTGCTGGAGCCTAATGAATCATACCTTACCTTGTACGATGCTTTTCCGACTGTGCCCTTTTAAAGTCTTGGATATTCTAGCAGGTTGTGATCACCAATTATGGAGAGCCTGTTTACCGAGAGTTGTTGCAACATGGAATGATTATTAATTTATAAACTGGCTACGATTATTTTGTTATATTCCAAGAATTGCCTAAATACGACGCTATTTTAAAAATTGCAATTATGTCTTGCTTGTTAGTTATGCTTAAATTATATAAATATTGATTGAATTATGTTAACAATTTAGATACTTATGATAAATTCTTTACATTTAGACTATTGAGGCGATTTTAATAAAGTTTTATATATCTATATTTTAAAGCATCTCTTGAATCTATTTTACTCTTAATCAATAGGAAATGTCGCCCTATAACTAGTTTAATAACTGAAATGAAACAATCAGCCTTTATTAACATTTTTCTTAGCACTTGTCACAAAACCGCGTTTAGGTACTCCAGTTTACCATTAGCATAAACCAAACAAGCGTCAAAGTTTATTCGATTTTGTTCGTAACGCCCCCCCCCCGCAGCTATTTTGAAAAGCCATTACTCTCCTAAGTGTAAACTAAAGAGCAATATGGCCTGTAAAGTTTCAATTTTCCAACGTCAACCGGAGGTTGGCTGGAAATGCGGGGTTTTAAAAATGGAAAGCTCAGCCAATTGTGAAAGCCAGGATAGGTCGCTAGTGCCGTGATGGCTGACTGCCTGACCCACTTACTTTTTAAAAGACAACGCAATCTCGTTAAGGCCCCGTGAAATGGGGCAGAAAATTGCAACGTAAGGTTATATTTTATCGTCCTGCTATCTAGTTTTGTTAAAGTGACTACGCTTTTAAAAAGGCCGTTTAGTAACTTTCAAATTAAATAGAACATCTATTGATATTTTTCAAGAAGCTAGGAAAAGTGTATTATTGAGATCGAAAACTTGTTACCTCGTAAGGCATTTTTAACAATGCCTATGCGCCAATATAAAATATCTAACACGTCCCATATGACGTATGGATTTTATTTAAAATATTTATAAGTTAAAAAATATATATATTAAGAGTTTCGACCAACTCAAAATGAAGGAATCAATAATAGCTTTTACTTGCTTCTCGAAACCGTTAAAAGCCTGGAGTAGTTTTTTAAAGAAATAATTCATCACACACCTTCAATCAAGCTTTTGCGATTATGAAAATGATGATTAATGATTTAATCATCGTAATTTTCAAGAACATTAGAAGTAATCGTTGCCGTTAATTTAAATACTATGTTAATGTAACTAGCTGATATAGTAATAGATAAGATTTCAATTAAACTTTTAAAATGATAATTACCCAAGCAGCTTAACGTGCTCGCAATAATAAGTGTAACCTACTTGAATGTTGAATATTGATACGTTTTTTGAATGCACACGGCACACTGACTTGGTTCCAAAGTAATGCCGACTCGCACGTGGTTCTTGAATGTAGGAAACGGAAATAATCGTTTGTTCATTGAATCAATCAGAAAATCGCACGATTGAGCACGCGCTTCGATTCTATACGTGCACATAATAAGACTAGGATTTGCAAATATTTGAAGTGTGCAAAATATTGTGAATTTTACAAAACAGTCGTCGTATGGAGTGGCATATTTTTAAATATGATGAACTCTAAATACACAAACAACTTATCGAGAATTGCCAGTAAATACAATGATCGGAGACAGAATCTCCACACCGCTACTTCTTCCAATTGTCGCTGTCCTTAATATTTATCTGATGCTTTTCCCAAACATTTCGGAACCTGCAATTTTTAATTTAATATAAATCATTACTTAATGTATTGTTAAGGCGTGTCTTCGTTCTGTTTGCTGTAAACTCTTTTGACTTCATTAATATAACCGTAAAAACAAATTATAAACAATATGAAAGAATGGGTTAAAGAAAAATGTGGGCGGGCCTCAGCAACCGACAATAAATGACGTAATTATGATTCGCATATACAAGAAACTCTCATAACAGAAAACATATAATTATAAAGTTTGAGAGGTTGTCTTGAGGGGTCGATTTTAGTGTTGCTCATACCAATGATTTGTCGATAAATGTTCTGCTTGCGGCGTTCTTAAACTTATTAAAAGTTGAAATTATTTTCTTTCTTATATTAAATTGTAAAATTGAAATTCCTGTTAAATCGGCAAACCCGAGCTACTGATTACTACAAATTGTAGGTGGATGAATAATCAATAATAGCATAAGGTAATCTTATAAAAGGCCACGCTATATACTAAAAATACAAATTTTAATAATTTTAAGCTATAAATATGTTGGTAAAGTCGTAGAATACAATTACTTGTGAAGATTAAGATAAAATCTCTACCTACTTCGCTATCAATACGACGTGATATTATTCGATCCGAATTGTCTGATAGCCATGTTAGACGATAAGAAATGTCTGAAGAGCTTGATCTTATTCAGTATCGGGGTCATAGATAACATTCAGAATCATTTTGATTGAACGATAATATGTTATTTAGAACAGAATACCTACAGCGGCCGCCTATAATTTTATTCTACATACTAAGATACAAAAAATAGTCTTAGGCGTACCGACTTACATGACACCAATTCCCTTTAGTAATTTCTGTGTGATGCGCGTTAATGCATACTAAACACACTTTTTTTTATTTGTAATATATTTTATTGTAATTACTAATAGGTAGTGACACAATATGAAACTGTATCACCTATTCTCATATACTACGGTTACTAATCTCGTCTTTACATCGAATCCCAATAAGATGTCAAAATTGTTGATGTTAAAATCGATAATCAATATTGATAAATAGCACACCACTACAAGTAGGGTTTCGCTTACCACGTGAGTATGAAAGACTTCGTAATCTATTCGCAAAGGGATCGCACAAAAGGTGCTCTGCTTCGGTGGCAGATGTTCTACAGGTACCTAAATCAGAGCAGATGCAAGCAAGACAGTTTGGTATTGTTCGTTTTAATTAAATTACTCCTCTTGAAAATATTGGCATGAACTCCGTTATTGCAGTGTCTAGGTATTGACAACGCTTCAAGGTGTTAGCATTTTTATTAAATTTAAGATGTAAAATTTCTAATATATCTCTAATGTATCTAGTATTAAAAAAACATGATCTAACAAATTTAAATTTCGACCTTTTTCGTAAGTAATAGAACCTTTTTTAAATAATATTCTGTGGTCATGAAAGAAAATAAAACCTTTTTATAAGAAGAAAAATTTATTTTTCTAATAAAATCCAATATAGGTAAAAGCCGAAATATATTTTTCTTTCAGTGCGCCATATTAACGGGCGGAAGTCACGGCGGTGCGCCGACAAATGGGCCATTACCCCTTTTTCCGATTTTGCACCCCTAATCCGGTGTCATAGGGCTTCAGTAGGCCAAACCGCAAAGCCTTCAAGCCTCGAATGACATTCATCGGGTTACGTAATATTTGTAAGGCTTCTATCTTATGTAAATAATGGCACGCGCCTCGAAACATAGACGTCAAACTAGTCAACTTACTTTGTAGTTTCTCCTTTCTAAGAGAATATAGTCGATGGTAATTTTGTTTTGATTTCCCGACTAAACTGCTGACCTGATTTGAATAAATCTGGAACATTATAGCAGAACATACCGCCTCCTTGGTCTAGTGGTAAGCGCGTAAGCGTTACAACCGAGAGGTCCTGGGTTCGATTCCCGGCGGAGATAAAAAAAAAAACTCGGTCTGGCAGGACATAGAAGGCTGATCACCTACTTGCCCCTAAAAAAAAAATCGATCAGTGAAACAGATGTGCAATGCATCTGCCCCATACCCCACTAGGGGTCACGGGACTTCACTTATAGCAGAACATGCTACTTTCCCACCTTATTTTACGACGTCAGAAGTTTTTATAATCCTTATCTTGAATACATTGACACGGAATCATTACGATTTCAAGATATTATGTTAGATAAACAGTTGTTAAAAAATAAATGATCACGTTTTATGAGCACTACTCACGTTTATCACTGAATATTAATGCTGATTAATGAATACGTGGATATGTTATCTGTTTTTATGCTATTTTTATTAAGACTTGTTGACTGTACGTTTGTAAATTATGAATCATTGTAAATTATGTATTTAAATAATTAGCTAATATAATCATCGCAAATTGCGTAATTAAAGGGAAATTCATTGCTTATTTAAAGTAAAATATAGTCTTGAAATTATAATTATTTTATAGCTTTTTTATTTATTTCCTTTTGTTCTTGACTTCGTCACCGTGGGTATACAAAATAGCCTATGTCTAAGAAGAGTTCAGCTCCTCCATTCCAGTGAAAGAATTTTTTTAAATCGGTCCAATAATTTTTGAGTTTACCTAATAATTGCAAACAAAAAAAAAAAAGGAACAATTAGACGGCCGGTTGGCGCAATAGACAGTGTTTCTGCCTTTTGCGCCCAAAGGTCTTGGGTTTGAATCCCGGTAGATGCATTTATTTATTTCATGAGCACGAATGTGTTATGTCAATTATTTATTTATATTAATATTACGAAAACCAACAAGGTAACATGTGTTTTTCAATTAGGTATCTACCTGCCTAATCTTTTTGAGAGATTTTTTTTTATATACGTCCGCGACCGATTTAAATATCTCCTAATAACTGATAAGACAACATAATATATCAAAATGTGGTATAACGAATGATGTTGTAGGTGGAAGATAGTTTGTAAAGTGGGAGGCAGATGTCTCTTGTGCTCTATTTAAAACTGTTCACGTCACACGCTCATTCAAATTGAAAAACGAAATCCGGATTTATGACCATGAGTAACGTTTAGCTTGTCTTGTATTTAATTTACTACTGTTATACTTCGTTTTCTTTGATTACGGACTTGCGGGCAGTATTGAACTCGTAAACTTATTAACCATTAGATAGTTTGAAATGTGGTTTTATGTAGTTTTATGTAAACCAAACAATATATTTTGATAATGTCTTGTCTAATTGATGATTCTCGTAACTCCGTTGAGCTGCGATAATACGTAGCCCATAGTCTCTCAAAGTTCCATCTATCAAAATGTATGAGCTGTGATGCTCCACGTTTTTCAAGGGGTTTGAACACGCTAATGTCTGGAGCTAGATATTTGCCGGATTTTAAGAATTTTGTTTGCATTTTATAGCTCAGTTCCGCAATAATAAAAGTGAAATCCCGTGTCCCCTGTGTGGAGCATGGGGGCAGACACATTTCTGCGTTTATTTCACTGATCATGTCATCAGTAGGTGACGCTACACCCAAACAACACAATTGTAAGATTCCGCGGAATTTAAACTCCTTCGCAGCAATAGGCTGATGCTAAACCATGTAGCCAGGGAGACGATTAATTAACGACAAACAGTTGTCATTACACAAGGTGTCATAAGTTAAGGGCGAATATCTATTATCTTTGTGTTTACCGATCGCGTGATTGAAAATGTGTCACTGATTGCTTCGTTTGGAATTATCTGCCACAATTTTATACAAACACCTACAAACAATAAGTCGACCTTGTCGCTTCAATTGCTTAATAACAAGGCCTTAAAACCGAATAATCCTATAAGTAATTTCAATACCGGGACGGAAATTATACAATTAAGATTTAAGGTATGATAAATTATAACTTCGGATTATAATAATTGTTAAAATGGCGGCAACAAAAGTTGGTCGCTATTGGTTATATCATAAGTTTAGCGTCGCTAAGAACTACGAGCTTTCTGTTCATAGCATCTGAATTGAATATAAACTAAGGCGGACATGTAATGTTATGCAAATACATAAACCATAAAAATCAATTTCTTTTCTCTAAATCTTAAAACATTCAAATCAGTCACGAAGAAGCAGTGCCATATTCAAAACTCCGCTTCGACTTTGACGACAAAAAATTCAGAAATCTAAATTTTCACCTAAATTACTAATTTAACTATCTTTTATACTTTACTTTGAGCTTATCAGTGTATTTTTCATAGAAAAATTAAACAAAGTTAGTGAAGCCAATAAAAATACGGCTTCTGATGTCAGCGATTATTACATAGGATTGGGCAATCATGTTTTTTATCATAGAGTAAGAAACATATCCACTCATGTTTACTTTCTAGCTCATGAACCATTTTTATTATGAACCATTATACAAATAAAAAGTTTGTGGTATTACTTAATTTAGCTTCCAACGCGTTCTATGCTTTTATCCCGTTAAAATGTGTACCAAATGTGTGTTTCTCTGCAAGCAAATTAGTGAGGAAATAGCTTCAAAATGCGGTAAAGAGGCTAATTTTGCTCTAAATGTTTGCTTAGCACTGAGAGGAAGTGTGTTCTAAAAATAGAAACGCAATAAGCTGCAACTAAGTCGGTATATTAAGTACTTAGTTAATTTTGCATAGCAACGAAGTTAATGTGCACTTTAGAAGTCTTTACTTAATCCTTTCTGATATTACAAATATTTACGTGTATTTTAAGATTTACCCTGAAAAACTACTGAACTATTTTTAATCATTTTAACCAGAGAAAGAAAGCT
This sequence comes from Aporia crataegi, assembly GCA_912999735.1. Classification (NCBI taxonomy): domain Eukaryota; kingdom Metazoa; phylum Arthropoda; class Insecta; order Lepidoptera; family Pieridae; genus Aporia; species Aporia crataegi. The sequence goes on from OU538742.1 coordinate 6,097,963, forward strand.
TGTAAAAAACTATGTAACCATTTTTTATACAGAAATTCGGTAAATAACATAGGTACTTATATAATTTTTCACCTTCCAAATTATGTTTACTTATTACTATACTATTGGTAGTATATTATATGTATATTTACTTAAGTGTGAATGCAAAACGAAGCAACTTATTTTAGCCTTAATACTAGTATTTGTTGGTTTAATATGTATTATATTAAGCTGCGTCTAGACGAATTGTGTTCGGCTCGTGCTCCGCTCGTGCTCGGCTCTCCTAACGTAACCGCAGCTTTATAATTATATTTCTTTCAGTTTAATAATTAAAATATCTATTAATACTATTATATAAATATCTATTAATGTTAATCTTATAATATATTTTAAATATTTTATGCGTAAACAATATACCTATTTGCTTCTTTTCCACATATGAACTTTGCAAGTAATCCAACAGTAATGAGGTATCTAGCAGGTGACTTGAATAAGTATGTGTTATTAGTACCTAATGTCAAAAATCTCCGTTGTGTATGGCTGTGAAAATTGGTTTAGCTTTTGCACTTGTGGTGTTAATATTACTTTGGAATTAATACTTTGGCATTCATTTGCAACGAATGAAGCTTATACGTGCAGCTAATAAAGGAAAATATTTTATCGTGTTGAAGGTCAAAACCACATTAAAATCATATAAAAACTTTCAGTTATTAATATAAATTACGGTTGGCAAGCACTATTTTATTTCGAATTCATAATTTTGTAATTAATTAGACCTTTCAAAATTAACATGCTTTTGTTTTATGGCATAAAACTGAATTCAAAAGGGACCCCAAGTTTTTAAATTAGGAACTAATTCTGACTACAAACCACAGAATAGCGAGATGTTTTTTCAAGTGCCACAAACCTATAAGGGTACGAAGTTTGAGAATTAAAAATTCATAAACCGAAATTAACCCGCCCATTAGGTACACGGCGGGAGTTTATAGCATCGTAAATGTGTGAAATGAGTGTTTGATCGTATTTAGGTTAAAGTAGGGGTCTGGTAAACCCCACTGTGTTGACGGAACAAGTTTTGCTTTGATTTATATGGAGCGCTTGTCTTGTTCAAATTTGTTACAGGGCAAAGTGCCTGCGGAGTTAACGTTCGCAAATATGTAGATAATATCTATCACAATTTTTTATTTCAAAAAAGATACAATCTTGCTTATTTAACAAAAACCTCAATTTACTTAATAGTATCCTAATTTATTTTAGTTTTATTTTATTAACTGTCGCCAAATAAACGGTATTGAAATGTTATTGAAAATTAAAACTTTAAAATTTGATTTGAATGCTGCGGGCGAGTTTATGCTTTTACAAGCTTGTTAATTTTAAAGCTTGTTAAAGCAATCCACTCTGATAGAAGGATTCTATTTTATTTTTATCGGAGCCTCTATATAATACTTATATTCTGTATATACGAAGCGCAAAGTACACTTAATCTTGCGCAAAACGGCTGTCAATCAGTGATTCTGTACACGTAACCAACTAGTTTTTGTTCGAGTCTTGAATCTCGATAGAAAGTGCCGCATAGTCAGGTTTTATTTCCTTCTAAAGACTAAACAGGTTGTTTTTCACGACTATTTCACAAGTCATTGTCGTTCTAACAGTTAGAATCTAACTATAAAATTAATATTATTTATTTAAATATATAATTTCTTTTAAAAATGATTACCTACTCACCGATTTTCGTGTATCTCGATCAAAAATTGAAGTTGAAAAGCCATCGTCTCACTTCTTTTTTATTTTATATAATTTAAGCAATAAATACATTTAAAGTACACTTATGCGTTGATACAGGACAAGACAACATTACTTTATTGCGTAAACGCATTGGTTTAAAATGCGTTTAGATGACACTGACTCTCACGTTATTATTTTCGTATTAGAAAACTTAATTGAACTTTCTTTGTACTTCAATATAATTTTATGTAGTAACTAACATTTTCATCAGCAAAATGAAATGATCCACGATTTCTACATTCAGAAAGTGTTTATATGTATGTCTCCATGAATAGGTTTGCTTTATTTTGATTTTAGAAAAGTCAAGGATCTGTCTTTAAAATATATTTTTTCTTCATTCCAGATTCGTTCGTAAACAGCCAGGAATGGACAGCAGCGCGTGGTGTTACCGAACTCCGTGTTGGTGTCCTGGGCTCTCCGGACAGTGGAAAATCAGCGCTGGTGCATCGGTACTTAACCGGGGCGTATATGCAGGAAGAAAGTCCAGAAGGTTGGTTCTAATAATACATTATCGAATTTTATAAAATCGCTTTCAGCTTTTATAAAAATTATTAAGATATTGAATTTGATAAAATTTAAAGAAACTGAAATTACATTTAAAAAATTAGCAAGGTAGTAAACAATACCACTGAAATCAATGTAACATATAAAGTGCCATCTGTAATTTCTAGAGAAGTATTATTTAGTGATATTAGCGCCATCTATTGAAAACCTAGTACTGTTTTTAGTTTCCTATAGATGACGCTTACGGCTTATACCTTTGTTTGACATATTTATTTATTCTGTTGCCAAAAGGTCGCTGGCTTCAAAATTGGAATTTTTAATGGTAGCTTACTTTAATTAAGTACCTGTCGAGATTTAATATTTTTGTATCGACGTAGCTTATTTTTTCTAACATTAACTTGAAAAGATGAAAAAAATTAAATTGTAAGTATGCATTCTTCTTTTTTTCTAGGTGGTCGGTTCAAGAAAGAGGTTATCATCGATGGACACAGTTACCTCTTACTTATAAGGGACGAAGGTGGCTCGCCGGAGATGCAAGTAGGTTTTTTTAAATGATAAATTAAACTAGGATAATTAAATTTTTTATTTATTTATCAATAGTTTTGGATTTTTCTGTAGATACCATTATGCTATAGCAAGTTAAATTGAAGACAGTTTAAAAAACCCCGATATGTTAATTAGTAAGTAATAATATTACCTTAAAATAGATAAACAGATTTGAAAAACAACACATGATACTCAATCCATTCGTCAAGGTGCCACAGACAGACCCACAGACACGTTAAACTTATAACACCCCTCTTTTTGCGTCGAAGGTTAAATTTTTTTAAAAATTCCGCTGCTCGTATGTAGAAGGAAACAATTTTGGTACACATTTTTTGTATACATAAAACCGTAAGCAACTGACTGATTGATTTTGACATATCTTTTGCTTTTGATAAGTTTTGAGAAGGAGAGCTTTAAGCTCGAATTGAATTGCGTGTTTTAATTTTGTATGACAACTGATCACACGTAAGCGTAGGCCATATTTTGTAGTGTAATAATAGGATTTCCGTATTAACGTAACCCAAATAACAGGCGTACAAATTTATCTCATTAAAGCATTTGTACAAGAAGGCATCAAAAGAAATATCGTTATGTATCTATTGTAGAGGACGGAAATACAGATTTAAATAATATTTTGTTAATTAATTGCAAAACCGATTTCGCGGATGGTTGTTGGTTCCACTCCCGGGAAAACAAAAAATATTTATCTTGTGAAGACAGTATCATCTACTTGCTGGTTAGTAGTAGTAATAAAATTCGGTCCAAGAAAAGGTTAAAAGTTAATCATAATAAGTACACTACGATACCAAATTATTTTAACAATATAAACCGCTGAACAAATCCCAATAATATTTATACAGTTTAGTAGATTAGTTGACCTCTGTCTACGTAGTGATTTCAAAGTTGAAAGTGCCGACATAAATAACTATATTGTATACCTACACTATCGATTTTAACTGAGTTGAGAGCATTCTCCCCTATCCATCATCTTAAAATCTCCCTACACTTTTTAATGTACTAAGCAAAGACAAATAAAAGAAGGGGGTTCTAGTTGCTTTTGTTTAACACGGCGCCACACAGTCGGCACGCATAGTCAATGAAGGGTTTTTCCTAAGTGAAAACAACCCTTATTGATCTGTTTGGAAAGAACAATTGCGAGTGTAATTATTTACACATATCCATTTCAAACCTTTTCGGCATTTACGCCATGTGTTCGAATTATGTGAGATTAATTGATATTCACTAATTTAAATTCGGAAAGATATAATGTTTCTAATCGCAAAAATAGAACTCAGATGCGCGGATTACAATTTTTGAATTCAAATTGTAAAGTGATTCTTTCCAACTACAAAGTGCTTTCGAATTATTATTAGGCGGAAATCGGAATACGTGTCCTTCTTTCTCAGTTTTATTTTTTCTTTGTTGTCTTTTTAGATTTTTCCATCATTTATTCGTCGTTATAAAATAAAAGCTAACTGCAACGTGTTTAATTGTAAGATTTATGCGGATCTGACATTTCATAGAAAACAATGAAAGTGCATTTAGTGATAAACTAAGAAAATTGTAAAATATTGATAAATAAAAGCACTTAAATCCTTTCGAACTGTCTTTTATATAAGATAGACATTAAAATATATGAATAACACCTGTCTTGTATATTGCTATTAACATATCCCTATAACCTTTTTTGCTTAATTAATCACCAAAAGACACACAAGCTTATCAAATTATAGTTTAATAGGCATAAGAAGAATAGCGTAGACAGAAGGCGTTGAGGTACTTATTTGTGTTGAAAACCAGTTCGAAATTTTTCTCACTTAATACAATAGAAACCGGTCAAGCCGTCAAAGATCACGCCGCACGCGCGTTAGTGACTCCATGTACATAGTACCCACAAGAATGTAGGAGTACCTTATTCTACATTTATTAGAAACTAGGCTAGATGCTCACAAGCTTATGCACTTAAATTTTTGGTTTAAGAAATAAGAAAATTGTCTATGAATTCCAAAGGTACTTAAGAAAATGGCTGGTTGTATTCAGTCGCTCTCGAATATTGTGCGTAATAAATAATATATTGAGTAATCATCTATATTTCATGTCATTATACTTTATTCGACTTCAAAATACGAGGGTTTTTATATATTTAACCAAGGTAGATGCGTTTAGTACAATTTTTTTCCAAGATTCCATTTATCATGATCAATTGTGATCAACGACTTAAACCGATGTTGACTTTTCAATTCAAAAACAGAATTTTCCGATTAATTGTTGTCAAAGCCTGGAACCGATAGCTAGGAATAATTTTATAGTGAATTTTTACTTTTATAGGACTTGCCTCGATTATTATATTTTTATGCCCAAATGACTGATTTGAGTCGCCGCTCGCGCTGGTATAAGGTAATGTCATGTTAAAAAATTTATTAGTAAGAAGGTATAGTAGCGTTTGGCGTTGCGTTTTTGATTTGCTTTTGAATATAAAGACCTTTTTAAACTAATTTACTACAGGATATACATTTCGTTATCTGTCGAACACATAATGAATGTACCTACTATCTATTTGTCCTGAAAAGATAACATTGTTACACATTTAATAAATAGATACTAGTTTCACTTATTTATTCTGTATATTAAAATGTATTATTAGTTATTGTATAAAAAATTTAATCGCGCGGATAAGATTACTAAATAATACAAATTGTTAAAAATAATACGATTCACGAAGATTCCGTGAAATAAAAGATTAGATTTATTTAATCTGTAGAAAAAAGCAGGTTTCATTTTAATATTTATAAAGGATTCATTGAAATTCAGGGAAATGAGGGAAAAACCTAGCTAACTGAAGAAACAAATAAATAAAATTCTCTCTTTTGTAAAAAGCTAAATTGGGGTAAATATTTCTTACTAAAACTGCCATAACCGCGTTTGATAAAATACTTATCATAATATACCTAGTGATAAGTGTTACTGATACATTAACACTCGGCTCGTAATAACGCAGCTATGATAAAATTTCATCCCTGATGTATTTTGCTAATACATATAGGTAAATTGCATGGCTCGGACGTGAGTACTGAGTGCATCTATTTAGGCTATCCTTTTCATTTCCTGTTGTGCGAGCGAGATAATAAATATGGAGGCTATACAAGGTTCTATCCAGCCGCCCGCCCGCCCAGTTGCCTTCCGAACGTTATTCTATTCGCACAGAGCTTTGTGACATTATTTTCATAATATTACACTTTGGCAAAATATTCTCTGAGTTTTGTTCATCCAAATATTTCACATAAAACTTAATCAATTATATTACGTTTTGATCCGACTATCTGCGAAACTATTTTGGGGTAAGTTTTCTTGTAAAATAATTAATGAACCCTTTGAAATATTTACATTATTTTACTGAAAATTTCATGATTTGGCCTATGTAACGATGTATTAAGTATGATACATTTATTTGATAAATTGAACATTGATTGAAACGAATTGTCTATGTTAAACCTAGACTCACGAGTTTTGCCTAGACGTTACATATTTAACATTTTATTTATTTTAATTAAAAGCGAAAGAAATATATTTTTGCAAGAACTGCGGCTTTAATTAAAAATGGAAATATTTTTTATTAATATTCAAGAAAAGGTAGAATTAAGTTACTTAATATCTTCTTTACAATTTTTTTAACTCAGACTGTTGATTTTGTATTACACAACTTTCCGCGGCTTACCTAACGCAAGCCTTATAGGGGAGGATATTATATAATAATATAATTTTGGTGTAGTTATTTTAAAAGCATTTTGAATTACATAATATAATTATTTATATAATAGGTATAGGCAGGTTATTTTTAGAAATCAACCTCCGTGGCATAAGACATTATCTTATAATTTTTAAATTACAGTTACAATAAATAATCTTAATTAATCTTTCCTCATTCTGATTTTGTTTATCCCACTATATTTTTTGTGAAATTTTAGAATCTTTTATTTGAGTCGGGTTATTGTATGTAATATTGATAAGATAGGTACTATTTTTATTCATTAAAAACTTGCGTATTAACAATGCCTGGTAACCTTATAGTTTAGGTATTTAAAACATCCAGACGAAACCCTTCCGTTTCTACCCCTACGAGCGAAATGACCCTTCATCGTTACGATACCACCGTGGGAGTGGTTTTGAGGCAGCCAGATTATTGTCTTTCTTTATATTTTTTCATTATTTAAATAGTTTCTAATTATGATTATTTTTGTTGTTTCAGTTTACAGCGTGGGTAGACGCTGTCATATTCGTGTTTAGTTTAGAAAACGAAGTTAGCTATAATACAATATCAAATTACTTCAGCAAGATGTCACACTACAGAAATTCTGCTGAGATCCCAATAATATTAGTAGGAACACAAGGTAATTGCGTGACTTTAAAAAATCCAAAACTTGTGCAATATTTTATGGCTTACAAGTAATGCTAGTAATTACTATCCGTTCGATGTTTCCTCAATTTATTTTCTACCTATCTAATAAACGGTGGCTCTTTCAGATGCCATAAGTGAAAGCAGTCCACGAGTTGTGGATGATAATCGTGCTCGCAAGTTATCCAATGAACTTCGAAGGTGTTCCTATTATGAGACATGTGCAACATATGGGTTAAATGTTGAACGGGTGTTTCAAGATGGTAAGTATTTTATAGAAAGATATGTACTTACATTAAAGTTTTTCATATGTACTTTAATCGAATAATTCAATTTTTAAGTAATATATATACATAATATTAATCATATTAAAATGTACTCTTCTTTGCCATTTTACGATAAATGTTTGAAAATAGAAACAAACATAAGCCTTTATTTACACTTTCTTCGCGAAGTTTTTATCTAGATGCGCGTGGTAGATCGCAAATAGTAAACGGGCAACACCGGCCCCAAGCCGAGCGTCGAGTGGTCGTGTTATTTGTTCCGCATTGTTTACATTTTTGACAGCTGTTGTTTCAATGTTTGCCGGTGATACGATCGTTACGGTGAATAATTTTAGAAAATAAAGTAAACGTAAATGGAAAAATGGATAAAACAGTTATATTCAAGAGTAATATGTCACCAATATCCAGTTTGAGACGTCGAAGCTCCTGTTACAATATACAGAGAGCAGAAGAACGCGATCGTCGAAAATCATCTAAATTTGAATGTGCGTGTTGTTTTTACCGTTTAAAGTGCTTTCGTGTGTAGAATAAATAAGTAAGTGAACAGCTTTTTTGTTGTGAGATGTCTAACGTTAAATGTATATATTTTGTGGTAATTCCAGCGTGCCAGAAGATTGTGGGTACGCGGTTGTCTGCTTCCTCGCAGTGTCTTTCTGGTTCGAGACCTGTTACTCCACAACCACTAGCGAACTCACCTAGCCATAACCATTCCACATTTCTATATAAGGTGAGGCTATATTGTTATACCTAAATTATTGTGTTCACGCTTCATCAAACCACGGCCTTGATGAAAATCAATAATAATTAATTGCTATTTCACCTTCACTATTTGATGTAAGTAGCGGTTTAGATTTATCATTGGTAATCCCCAAACATATTATACTTCTACAAATTCTTCTGGAATAGATTTTTTATATCTAAATTCTATTGAAAATTTCATTAAGATTCATTAATATTATTTTATTAGTTATTCAAAGTCATGGTGTAAATCATGACAGACAAAAATAGAAGTAAATTTTTTGATAAAGATGTCAAAATCCATCAATGATAAGATATTTTATTTTCAAATAAAGATTAGGAAATCCTTGTGACTGTTTATATTAGATATAAAATAATCACTGCTTTTTTCCACATGATCAAATTAATTGACATAAAGTTTTTTGTTAAAACTATGATCAGCATGAAAAGTAAAAACTTTTCTAATTAGTTATATGTATATGAAAGAAAGCTCTGAAAACCTATGAATAACATGTTTTCTTGTATTTTACCTTTCAGAAATTAGTTTTTGAGTTTAACATAAATATAAAATAAATAATATAAAAATATGAAATGTTAAATATATCTTGAATCCATATATTATACTGTTAATAACAACAACTTCATTAGATAGTCATAAACAATAGCTCCCTTCATATCCAATTGAGGTTTCTTAGAGAGAATTGAGATTCATTAAGCCCTTTAGGGCTAAATTGAAATACATTGAATGAAAATAACCTTAGATAAAGTCATATTAAATTTTCTTTTTAGTTTTAACCAAATTATGACTATTATTTACTTCCATAATTTAGTAGATAAATAATTTTTCAATTAATACTTATAATACAATTTGGCAGTGTGTTTTTTTTTGTTTTATTTTCAAACTGTAGTATATTATTATTTCAGGACTCCCTACCAAGAAGCCATCACACATTATCAGCATCATCACATCACTTACACAGAGGGGCTTCGTCATTTGACGCATCTTCAAATAGCAGTGGCATTTCCTCCACACATGTAGTAGAAATACACAGCACAAATGGTTCAGATACTTCATCACGGTGGGGAAATTCTTTAGGGAGCCATGGATCATCATCTGGCCTTGTTTCCATAGCAACAGAGAATAACAATGTCAAGTATACAACACAGCACTGTCTTGATAACCTTCAGTCAAAGGAATCAAAGGATCTTCCCACTCCATCTTCTACTCCTACTACTTCAAGGAAATCTAGGAGACGGTCAAATCTATTTACACCTTCAAAGAAAGGTGACGATAGACTGAAAAATGGTGAGCTAGGGTCGGGACGTGCAATACCTCTGAAACAAGGATATCTATACAAGAAGAGTAGCAAAGCATTGAACAAGGAGTGGAAGAAAAAGTATGTGACATTATGTGATGATGGAAGGCTGACATATCATCCGAGTTTGCATGTAAGTTATATTGCTATAATATTTTTGTTCAGCAGCTTAGCAATGAAAATATAAACTTTTAAAATTAGGATTTAATTTTTATGCAAATTTTGCTTTTTCTGTGTGAATTAAGTGTATTAAACAAAACAATAAAAGACTTGTGGAAGAAAGCTAAATATATATGTAATAAATTCGTGTTATATACACCATTTATATCTCACGAACGGACGGACCGATTTTGATGATTTGTTGGATTCATTTAATCTGAGAATTGCACTATAACTATTTTAAAAAAATAAAAAAAATACATGAATAAGTTTTTATGAAGAAAATTCGTTTCATCTGGTGAAACGTTATTATTCGGAACTCAAGCAATACGAAGTTCGCGGGGTTTAGTCGATACCTTTGTAGTGAAGTCCCGACTCCCCGTGTAGTGGGGTATGGGGCAGATGCATTTCACATCTGTTTCACTGATCGATTTTTTTTTCTTTAGGGTCAAGTAGGTGATCAGCCTTCTATGTCCTGCCAGACCGAGTGTTTTTTTTTATTTCCACCGTGAATCGAACCCAGGACCTCTCGGTTGTATCGCTTACGCGCTTACCAGTAGACTAAGGAGGCGGTCAGTACATAATGTAGGGCTGTTATTTTTTTATTTACAAAAATAGATCTCTTGTGTATTGTTTTTCATTTGGAATGTGTTGTTATGGCTGGGATTTGTAACCGGTTTTATGACGCTGGTTCAAGGATACTACTTACTATTGAAGGCGTTGTAATTAAATCTACATGACGGGTTTTTAATATCGTAATAGGCTTTCGGTTACAATGCATACAACTTTGTTTGTCTGACTTTAGTCTGAAAAATATATGTCTAAAATATGATTAGTAACGATAACACTGTATTAAAATTACTTTTGTAATAAAATATATTTTTGCTACGTCTTAGCAATTTTACTTCACATTCATTGGTTTGTTTAACAACCTCCATGGGTAAGTGGTCTAACATTGAATGGGTGTTGTAACCTGGCCAGCTAGCTTTGAAATCGGGTCCATCGAGAAAAAAAAAAAAAATTTAGAGAGCGCACAGAGATCACCTACTTATCTAAAAAGAAAATAATTATTGAAAGTGTTGCAATCAAATCCTTTTTAAAATTCCAGGATTATATGGAAGATGTAAATGGCAAGGAAATAGCATTGCAGTATGTTACTGTGAAGGTGCCTGGTCAAAAGCCTCGGGGGTCAAAATCTATTATCACAACAGTTCCAGGATACAATGGTTATACCAGCTTTGACATACATGACAGTATTGGTGGCTTATCATTGGGTAAGTAATTTTTTTATTTCCTGTATGAATCGCGTCCATTAGATTAAAACATACTTATATGTCTATGTTTAGAAATATAATGTGGATCTTTACCAGCAATTCATATCAAAAACTAAATCCTAAAGTGCCCAGGAAAGCTTTTTAGTGACCGCTAAGGGTATTTATTCTGTTGGTGGCATATTTTGAGCATATTGGGGCCAACAATATTTATCCATTTAAAACGGAAATAATTATATTATTCATATCTAACGGTTAACTTAAAACACTCTTATTTTTATTAAGGTTATTCATAAAAATTTAATGCACTTTATTAAGTATACTTTAGTTTACAGAATATACTGTCAATGTTATAAAAATTACGAATTGAGTTAAATACCTTCTATTTAACTCAATTCGTAATACTGAACTTTCTTTAACTAAAATAGGTACTAAGGTATTTAAATATTAATAACACGTTGAAAGATGTCACTTTAAACGTCGTTTTTAGGTTACAAAGACAAATCGACACGCGTGACAGACAAAGCTTTGATGTCTGCATTTGAAGCTATGAAAGAGCCAGCCTCTAGTCGACAATCGTTGGCGTCAGAAATAGACATCGCAAATGGAACGGACAAGGACACGCCGCACGTTAAGAAAAGACACAGAAGAATGAAAAGCAGCGGTGTTAAGAAGGACGAAGAAGGTATTTATTTATATATTATAGACTAGCTTCGTGGTTTTTTTAAATAACATCTATGTACAAACTCGACCGCTAACTCAATTGCGTCAAGGTTTTTTTACATAATTTCCTAATAATAGTTTCATAAAAGGGTCTCTTTCAAAAAACAAATTATTAACTAGCGGCTCTTTTTTCAGAGGGAGAAAACGTGACATCGTGTGAGTTTACGATAGTGAGTCTGGATGGAAAGCGATGGCGATGGGAGGTCTGTGGCGGGAGCAGTCCTGGGGCAGCAGCCGCTGAAAGAGACGCCTGGGTCGCGGCTGTTGAAGCACAGATACTAGCCTCGCTGCAGGGACGGGTAAGTTAAAATATGCTGTGTAAGATTCATACATCAGACTGATTTGACTATGATCAATAATTTTCAATCAAAAATAAACCTTTGAGCTTCAATTAGACATTATTTCAAGCTAAGCATTGTTTGTAAGTAATTAAGTGACCTCGTTTGCTTTTCCTTGTCTATCCGTTAAGTACACCTAAAATGTATTAATTTTTTGTTGTGTGATTTAAGAAAATAAAATATTTATTTTCTTATTCTTTTATATAGACGTCCCGACAGCCCGCTCCAACGGGCGCGAATTCAACGGGCGACGTACGAGCCACTAACTACGTGCGAAGAGTGAAGGGGAATGACAAATGCTGCGATTGTGGTGCAGCTGGTAAAGATTTTGTCAATTTTTATATCAAATAATTTTTTTATGAATTCTCGTGTATAATACTCGTAATGGTACCAGGGGCAAACTCATTTTTCCTTCTGTTTCACCGATTTTCTACTGGCTAGACATTTACGGTCTTCCTTTTATTTTTGTATCATTTTCATTTGTCTCGTAGACACCAAAATGCTTTTCTATCGAACCGTTGGTTATAGAAGTGAAAATTCTTTATGCATGCTTGACTTGGGGAGTAAGATGGTTAATGCGTGACAAGACCGTTACGAAAAGTGTGATCCGGAAGTTGAGAGGGAGATATAAGTTAGTGAAGATAGAAAGATAGAGAGTTACATTTTGTCTTTCTCTTAGGTTTTACTTCAGTCGTGAGGTCTTACACACGCTCGTTTTTTTTTAAATTTTAAAACTTCACGTGTGATTGGAAATCAAACGTTGGAACTAGTTTGAATTTCTAAAATAAATTTCCTAAAAAATGTCTCTAATTTGTTAATTTATTTTATGTCTTCATTACAGACCCTGACTGGGCGAGTCTGAACTTGGGTGTGTTAATATGCATAGAGTGTTCGGGAGTTCACAGGAACCTCGGCTCACATATATCAAGGGTGCGCTCTTTGGACTTAGACGAATGGCCGTGAGTTTTCATTCTCTTTATATTAAAAGAGAACGATTATTATAAAAATAATAATTAATAAACTTCGCATTTATTTCGCTTTTTTTACTTATATTTGCCTTCATAAGGTATAGCTGATGATTTTGATTCAATCAATATAATATAATCCGCGATCAGTCTTCCGTGCCAAGTAAACCAAAACAATCATTTGTTTTCCGGGAAATTTGAATCCAGGACATCCGGCTCAACATGCACTGAAACAATGTTGGCTTAGAAACGGCGGGAACTGCGCGGGTCTTACTTAAGTAGATATTTAAGTAATCGTTCAGACTTGACGAATAGAAAGATTAAGAAAAAGTAGATGAACTATTGATTTGAGAAGAAATGTTTAAACTAAATTATCTTTTATATTTCAGTCTCGGTCACGTGAGTGTAATGGTCTCGATGGGCAATACTCTAGCGAATTCCATTTGGGAAGCGGATTTGAGGGGACATATTAAACCAATCGCAGCCAGCAGTAGGGAAGACAAGGAACGGTATGTACTAAAAATGAAGTCCCGTGTCCCCTAGTGGGGTATGGGACAGATGCATTTCACATCTGTTTCACTGATCGATTTTTTCTTTAGGGGCAAGTAGGGCATAGAAGGCTGATCCTTCTATGCCCTGCCAGACCGAGTTTTTTTTTATCTCCACCGGGAATCGAACCCAGGACCTCTCGATTGTAACGCTTACGCGCTTACCAATAGACCAAGGAGGCGGTCAACGGTATGTACTGACAATAGATAATATAATTTGTATACATGGCCCTATATGGTGAACCATGGAGCAAATCATGTCTGTTTTTGGGCAGTTTTTGTAGCTTGTGCAATTCAAACAGGTCTTTTTTTATTGCCAGGAATTTGAATCTAGGCCGGGCATTGCCTGTTAAATACATGAATGTAAAAAATTTAATTTAAAAAATCATCAACCTACTTCAAATTGCACTTAAAATGATAAAAAAAAACATAAATAATAATTCTCTGTAAGTGCGTGCCTTTTATATGGTTTTACGTGTGAAATGTGATCTTTCGAATAAATAAGGAATCACAATTGGTTCATAATTGGCCTCAAAATCACACACATACAAATAAAATATACAGTTGAATTGAGGACCCTTTTTATATATCAGTCGAAAATATATACGACTGATATATATATGGTTGTCATCTCTAAAACCTGCCTCCCAGGACTAGAAGCGTAAGTTCCCCGGATTTTGGAGCTTTCACCCTGGACATATCAATACTTTTTTCATTCACTTACATCTTAATCAAAATATATTTTACTTCGTACTTGATGGAAGAAAACTTTAGTTTTAAGCCTTTTTTGTTGCATTAAATAGTGGTCTTGTGACGACAAGTGAGTAATTTTGAAATATTAATTGCTTTATTTTTTACTCTTCTTAGGTATTAAATTATTAAATTATGGGAACGGGATCTGATCGAAAACCCAGACTTTTATTGTAGTCCAAAGACTACAATTTAAACCCCGCCCGGACGCTCCCCGGACGTCTTCCAAACTAGGACAAATCCGGGAAAACCCCGACGGATGGCAGCCCTACTCCTAGCCATAATAACTAGTATTTTCGATATATTATTGTCGTTGTTGCTTCTATCTACACAGATACGAACCTACTCAGCTAAACTTTATAATCTGTGCATTTCAGATGGATACGAATGAAATATGAACGTCGCGCGTTCCTATCGAGTATGGAATCAAACGGCGCGGTTGGCGAGGCGTTGAAAACCGCAGCGGCGCGAGGAGGAATCTCCACTATCGCCCGGTTGCTGGCAGCGCCGCCGCCGCGTTCGCCCTCCCCAACGGAGCGGTCGCTGGCGTTACGCGCCGCCGCCGCCGCCGGACAGTTGTCGGCGGCGCAGCTACTCATATGGGTACGTCGTTTTATTTATTTGTCAAATGACTTCAAAACAACATGTTCTCAATTCGATTGTGAATATGATTTATGTACTTTCATCAGGTACTAGTGGACCCCGCGAACTTCGTATCGCCTCAAAGTTCTGAATAATAAAGTGTCACTTATAACGTCATTCCATAGAAAATGTATGATAAAAATGTTTTCCTTTTATTTTATTTTTTCGAAAATTTTCCAAATTTTTCTCTCCGTAAGAACCATCCTTGTACTTCAAGGAATATTATAAAAAAATAATTGGCCTAATTGGTCCAGGCGTTGTTGAGTTATGCGCTTACCAACACATTTTGCGATTCATTTGTATACTATAAAAGATTACGTATATGTGGTAGGCTAAAAAAAACTCCACTTTTTCAAAAATTCAACTAAAACTAAAAATATATACCAAGATGATAATTCAATTTCTGATCACTATTGTACGCAATTGTAGGAAAATTAATTAATGAAGTATATTACATAAATAATATTTACAATTCATGAAAGGACAACTGTTTTTTCAGCACAACGGCAATCCAAACTTCCCGGACGCAGATGGCCACAGTTGTCTATTCTACGCCCGCGCAGCGGCTAACCACCTTTCGGGGATACCCACTCAATTCCCCAAAAATCTCCAACTCACCTGTCCAATTCACCCCTCCCCTCCCCACACTTCCGGGAACACCTCCACCAGTTCCTCTTCCAGCGCACGAAGCGCTAAAACACCAGAACTCGAATGCAATTGCATTATCTTCGAACTGCTGAACGCCCAAAGCGCTGCAAACGCTTTAGTTGATATACTTCTAGCGGTGCAAAATAATCAGTTTATAAATGGATTCGATGTCGCCGTAGGAGGCTTCGCAACACTAGGCCGGCCCTCTCTTGGCCAAAACTTATCGCTCACCAACGGAAAGTGTGGGAGCATTGTGTAATTTACAAATTGTATATTTATTTGTTATTCATAAATTAAATTTCCGATTTTAATTTTTGTACAGTTTTTATTGTAGACTATTTTAAACCCACGCGAATTATCACAAACTACAATGATGTAGGAATAGAAAAGTTAGATTCAAATTTTGTGCTGGCGTAAACATTATATTTATAACTTGAGTGCAATAGGTTTCTGAAACAGCCCTGAGTAAGAAAACTTTCAAATTATATTCGCATCGAACAACGAGTTTATATTTTGTACAGATTCTTTCGGCCAGGCCATTCTACAGGCCATTTATTTTAAACATATTTAATTTTAATTGTAAAAACTAAATAAGAATTTACTTTTTTATTCCTATATCAATTGGTGCACAAGCTGTCATGTGAGCAGTGAGATAGTTACCAAAACACGAAGTATACACCTATATTTCTACGTATATAATAATTTAAATTGATATTTTTAGAAAATGGATGTCAGGTATTTGACCAAATTAAGCAGTAAAAAGTTTCTATCAAGGTTGTACATTTTTTTTAAGGGAATTCATTTTTTGACCTGTTTAAGGTTTCCTATGAATCTCCTAAGGATGAAAAATTGACTTTTTCATCCTTAGGAGGAATATATTTAAAAGTCCTCCAAGTTAAGATCGTGTTAGTGAATAAATCGCCGCGTCAGATGTGTGTGCAGCACTACATGTAATGAATAGGACAAGATAATTGTTCATCATCATTAAAATATCTTTCTTAGATATTTCGAAAGGGATTAATTTTTCGGTGCTTTTTGAAACCATCACAAATAACTCTTAAAATAGTTTAATTTTTGTTTTTGTTGTATACTGACACGAATTTGTATTAAATACTTCAAACTTGATATAAGATAATAAAACAATTCAGCGATGTTTATTTGCTGGGTAGAGTTCAGTAATTGTTTTTAGGTAATTTGTACTTATAATGAAACACTAGAGAATGCGTTTGTTCAATCTTAGAATTGGATTAATTGATAGAAATTAGTTTTTCACTTAGATATCTATTATGTCAAGTTATCTGTTTAAAATAGGGTATGTTTCATTTAAATGTTTGGTAATGGCACAGTTTAAATAATTTCGAAAAATTTTTGTTCTGTATCAAAGATATTTCGTTTTAAATTAATATTTCTAATCAACTTGAACAATATATTTTTACAAAAATAAAAAGGTGTTTTTTACACGTAAAGCAAACATCACATAATTGATCACCATAAACACTAAATATATGATACACTATATAATATATTACATTACTTAAATGTTGATCACAAAACTGATATTCTATTACGTGTAAAACAATGTATTTGACTTAATTTTTAAATAGATTAATATGTATTTTTCTAGTAATTAAATTAGTTTTAGATTAATAATATAATAATTAGATAAATTTTTAAATTAGTATAAAAGATCTCAGCTCAACGCTATTTTAAAATATTTCGTAATATTAATGTCGTTCGCTTTTTACCTTATAAAAATAAATTTACTTTTTAAATGTTGATTCGTTTAAAATTAATGATTGAATTTCTAAATAAGAAAACAAAATAAACATTCCAATTTTAAATTATTCTTTAAAAACATTTATGAAGTAGTGTATATTCAATAGAAAACACCTTTTTAAAATAAGTGTTTGTCTTAGCACTTACTTAGAGCATTATTATGGTGATGTTAATCCTAAGAATTTTCAAAGTTAAGCCAAATGTACTGAACCCTTCTGTGCCTACTTTAGGTAGAACGCTTTATACCTGTTTAGAGTAAGGTTATTAAAATAAGACGAATTCTCAAATATCACACTCCCTTAAATTAGGTATTACTATTTAAAATTAATGTCGAATTATGCATTTAAAACAAAAGATAATTTTTTAGTTAATAGAAAATTATTATACCCTAAATTTAATGATGTTATTTTTATTTTTTTAAGGTGCTGATAAACTTGAGCATTCACTTGTAATGAGCATTTGTGTGAATGTTATATCACAGAAAAATACGAGAACATTTTAGCGAGCATTCTAGCGAGCATTGCTTCGAGGTTTTTGCCGAGCCAACCACACGCGACCGTCAAGTCTGACATCTTCGTGAAGAATATTTTTTGACGAGCATCGACTTTCAGTTCAGACATCGTTGTTCAGTTCGACAAAATTTAATATAAAAACGGCGAATGCTCGATGTTCTATTACAAGTGAAAGCTCAAGTCTATCAACACCTTAAGGTTCTGATTGAAATGTCGTGAGTGTCCTGCAAATTATATTGAGTTGATGATACTTATTGTGAGGTATTATTAAAATTAAATCTATTGAAGATGTATCTCTTTATTATATGACAAGAATTTTAAAAGTCAAATATTGTCTGCATTATGGATTTTAACAGTCTGTGACTTCTGTATATTGAACTAATTAAATTAACAAATTATCGGTTAAAGTCCATTCTTAGACCCAAACTGTTTGTTTAGTAGAATATATCTTATACTGTATACATTATAACCAGTATTAAAATACCTATGTCCGTGACATTATATATATGAGTATGATTTTAGAGATTTGTTATTTGAAAAGTATTTTAATTTGGTTACCCAGACGTGCGTTGGTTTTTCAACTTTGTTTTTATGCTATATTTTATGTTGTACAGGCCAAAGAGCTTAAATATTGTACATATTAACGACGCGCAGCTAGAGATGCTGTACCTACTACGATTAGATCTTCGTTATTGTAATTTTTAAGAAATTTGTTGATGTTCTTAATCTTGTGAAATAAATAATTAAGATGGACTTTATGTTTTCATTTATTTTACAGAGTTGTTCTTTTTCTACTTGAACTCATGATAACAATATTTATAGAACCTATAAGAAACATCACTCCATGTTTTGATTAGTAGGTAATAAATGCGTAGATTAGAGGAAATAATAAATAAGCAAAAATTTTAGTCATTTTTTACTTCTTTATATCATTATTAACACTATTCCAACTACATGCAAACACCCAGATCTTATGGTCTTTTGCTTGTTTTTCAGCATCATCAAATGTTTGAGGCATTACTTTGTTTGCAGTTTCTGGTAAAAATAAAGCTGTCGATGCAGCAATTAAAGACAAAACAGCTAATATTAATATTGGTAGTGAACGATAGTATACCTCTGAATACACTAAATATGGGGAAAGTATCATGGCAAAAGAGCTGCATATATGAGCTATATTTACACTAGATGCTCTCACTGCTGCCGGCATTACTTCCGGAACCCATTGAATTGATATATTATACGCCATATTTACAACAAACCTCATAGAAACAGCACATGCTACACTTTGCCAGCCTGTAAAACAAGTTGTCATTACACCGAATATTGAAGTCAATACTAATAATACGAAAAGAAGAATTCTTCTTCCAAAAATGTCCATAATAAATCCTACAATCAATGACGAGGGCAGTTCTGTTGATGATATGATTGTAAAAGAAATAAAAAAATCGTAATCCAACAAGTTGATCGTCCGAAACAAGGCGTCGAAAATAACAGCCACCAATGTATACTGAAGGCATATTATAAGGTAAATATTCCTTAGGTAAGGTCTTTTAAATATCTCCATAATGCTCAAGTCTTTGGCTTCTTCACATTCTAAAGCGTTTACTTTAAATTTCTCTATTAGTTCTGGTGGTATGACTTTTTTATTCACTTCAGCAACTCTTTGAGCTTTCTTTATAGCGTCGTCTACTCGTCCCTTGGATAGGAACCACTTCGGACTTTCTGGGAGGAATATCGGCGCAAATAGCACTGATAAGAGAGGAAGAGACGTCACTAAAGCTGTTATTTTCCAGTCCCCGCAAGCTAAAACTATCCACGGCAATACTGTAACTGCTAAACAATAAAATATTCCAAAGGTTACGTTTGAGATGGAACTCCTGTGTTTTGGCGATATATATTCTATGCATATGAGATATGCCATTATTCTGCAAGAATCATAAGCGGTTCCAGTAAAAAACCTGTATACTGAAAAATCATAAATATTCTTGGAGAAAACAGTAAGCGCTCCAAAGATGCCTCCCATTAACGTGCTAATAATGGCTGCACTCAATCTTCCATAACGATCGGCTAGATAGCCTATTGCCAAACTTCCTATAATAGAACCTACAAAATACACAGCCTGTGCAGTAGCAGGATAGCTATCTCTCTCACAAACCCATCCCATGTCGCTTGTTATAGTTGGATAAGGGATTTCGCTCGAATTGAATTCCCATCCATGTTGACAAGAAACAGTCGGTGACGAGGCGCTCGGCCGATTTCCTGACAAGAGAACATCTGTCCAATTCACATCGTAAGTTTCACATCTTGAATATCCAAATCGGGAATCATCCGGGGGCGCAGCGTAGTTCCGCCTTTCTATTTCAGACAAATTTGCCAGCTCGGGAACTCTGCACCAGTGATTTGGAGATACTTCCGTCAGGAAAATCTGGGTAAAGTATACAAACACTACAAATGTATAGAAAGGAAACATTGCGAAGGCCATATATAGTTGATATGGGCCAAGTTCTCCCGCAGCAGAGAGTAACGAGTCGAAATCTACACGATCACTTGACATATTTGACTTCTTTCACTGATTAAATAATTATGACACGATATCTGATTTCACATTCATACAAATATTTTACATAGTCTGTATTGCACGCAAATTATAAAATAAACCGGTCTCATGCGGGAGGAGATACGAACAGAGAACAAGTTCTGAATTTATATCAATAAATACGTTTACGTAACGAAGCATATACAGTGTGAAGACAAACAGTTATTACACATTTAAAATTTTCTTAATAATATTGTCTTGGATTATGTGCCCACATAAATTTTTGGTTCCACCTAACTGTGAAACAAATATATTGTATAGTTTATTAAATTTCAGTTTTCTCATAATAAACAGTAGAAATTTCCTACATAGAACAAATTAACGAATTGTCTATGACGAGGCAATAATTGTCGCTCGTTAATTTTTCTAACAATTTTTTTTAATTTTCTAAGAAAACTACAATTATTACATAGTACATGCAACTACTTATGTTGCTTTTTTATTTACGTCTTATAAAAAAAATCTGTCTAGAATATTCTGAATTATTATAGCTAATTCTCTTTTCTTACTTAAATCTTTATTTTTAGCGTACTTCATCTTTATTTACCGAAACGGATAAACATAATTTAAAATCTGGATGTCGAGAAAATATTGTCCAAGTACATTTTAATTACAGTCCTCGGTGTATAAATAAGCATCCATTAATTAAATCAGAACATTTAAAATGGACATGGACGGGACATATGTTGCGCTGCAAATTGGACAAATGGAGCAAGCAAGTAACTCTATGGTACCCAAAGGAGGATACAAGAAAACAAGGACGTCCGAGAGTAAGATGGAGAGACGACATCCGCTTAACCTTGGGTCCAAACTGGACCAGAGTCGCAGATGACAGAGCCCATTGGAGAGAGCTGGAGGGGGCCTATGCCAAGAGGCACACCGAATTGCGAGACATTATATAGTAACAAATAATATATAATAATCTGTTTGGACTTTGTAGCACTTTCGGAAATAAAATGGCTTTATTATTATGATTATTATTTAATTAAATCGAGTGTTAACTGCTAACTTTTAGCGTTATTGAATAATCTCCGATACGTTAATTACAGATGAGATCTTATGATGATTCAAAAATTGTAGAAAATATCCATCTCTGCCAACGTGGCACCTTTCACTGCATCAAAATCAATCCATTCGTTTATGAGGTACGATGCCACAGGCAGACACAAATACACGTCTTATAACACCCCTTTTTTTGTCGGGAGTTAAGAGTAGGCCCAGACGTTGAGGAGTTCAGTGATATACATATACGCGTACAGAACATTTTATGTATGTCTTAAATAAAAATATGCTGCTTCACAAATTTTTTATAGCAGATTTTAACAATTTCTTCTATAAAGCCTTAGTATTGAAATTTCTCCAATGCCTCGCCCATTGTGCCGGTGAGCTTCAATCTTGATGCCAATCGGAAACATACTGTAGATATTGAATCGTGAATTAGAACTTAGAAGTCCTTCTTGTATGTCTCAATTCATTCGATCTTTATTAGACGTGATTGACAAAACATTAATGTTAAAATACGTCCTTTGTTTAGTACCTACTTAGTCAAAATATTCATATGAATACTGCTAAATAAGAAAAAACTTTATCGTCTTGGTGACTGTCTGGTAGATAATTAATTGCGAAGCAGTTTTTTTAATTGCTTATTGAACTCGTTATACCTAAACCTTATATTTTATTATATATATTATAATAATTTTATTTATTTATTAACACTTCGTTGCAATAAACAATAGGATACTGATAACTTAAGCTAAATGGAGTGCAACGGGCGGCCTTATCGCTAATCAGCGATCTCTTCCAGGCAACCCAACAAGGAAAATAAAAAAGTAATGAAGGGAGAGTGCATGAAGTGCGAAAACTACTAAATCCTTAACAAATAAATATTATAAAAGAATATTATTTTAATGGTACAAATCCAGTTACAAACTCGCTAGTGAAATTTTCTTTTAAAACGAGTTCGGCTGTAGTGACTTCGAATAACCTTGCTGATGATATTAATTATGATCAATTACAAATGCCTACAACTAGATACTTCTAGATTAATTTTTATTCAATATCGTTCACGCTCTGTGATAATTTCTTGAAAGAATGCCTTCCCACGTAGGTACCTACCTATTCTATTATTTATGTCTTATGGTATCTAATTTACATAAAAGTCATTAGTATGTTATTTTAAATTCATGAATATTAGTTGACAATATCTTTTTAGAACACCGTATTTGATGAATTTTTCAAGGATATCCTACAATTATCGCCAATGCTTGTACGTTTTTGGCATGGTTTCATTATTCCTATTTTATTGATTACTTTTTTAAGCGGTCGGTGTATAAATTTAATAATCCCCGCTTGGGGATGTGGGGATTTACTGAAGTTCGGCAAATTATACGGGGGGATACCTTGCACCCTGTTGAATATCTCTACCTTAAATGAGGTCTTTATATATGGCCGTCCGCCTAGGATAGATTATCAGAATAGTAAAAAGAAGTTGATCATTGGCAACATTGCGAGCGTAACTTTTTTATTTATTTAAAGGAAATAATTTGAGGACAACGGAAAATATGTAATCTGACGATTTCCACAAGCCAAAGCAACAAATAGTCGATAGAGTTTAATGGGTGCAGCTGCGTGATATGATACAATATTCTCCATTCCGCGTCTATGTTTTCCTCATAATTTTTCCATAGGTATCTATTTCTCTCTCGCTCCGTCCCCATATTGCTTTTTCTTGCCATGACGCCATCACAGCTGATCACAGACTTGTTCGTATCTGTACAGTTAAATCAAATTGAAGTGTCTGTTTGTAATATTAAAATAACCGCTTTTTTACTAAATGCATCTGTCAGTGTGTTTGTGCCGGCTAATCTCTGAAACGACGGCACCGATTTTGACGGGACTTTCACTGGCAGATAGCTGATTTAATAAGGAGTAACTTTGTACATAATGCATGTCTATTATTATTTTGCTGTTCGCTATTTTACTCTGTTCATAAGCTATATATTTATATAACATCACTTTACGACGAAATTAACGCGGGTGAAACCGCGGGGCACAGCAAGTATTATTACTACAAGCCTATGAAGATGTAGTATTAACACCTGATATTCTACAGAATACTCCAGAATCGGGTACATCTCTCCATTATTACGCTAAAAAACACAATATCGTTAAAATATAGAGTCGTTTAAAGAAATACATTGCATGCTATTTCCTGTGCTTTTAAAAGGACTAAGTTCAATTGTTAAAAAAACCATTTAATTTTTTTTTAAATTGTCAGATTTATAAAATTACTCCGAATTATCGTCAGATTATGGGTCAGCACGTCTAGGACATTAAAATGAATCGTGTATATTTTAATCTGACACGCTCGAGTATTTCAAAACGATTATTTTCTGCATATTTTAATAATCGCCGAGAGTTTTCGTTTAGTACAAATACAATATTAGAACTTTTTTTGGGTATATTTACTTGGTATCCCAATAAAATATATGACACGTTCGATTGTTATTTTCGATTGTTTTTTGTCTATTTTCAACCTTGGTACATCCACACTCACAAACTATCAGATTAACAAACCTCCATCATTG
This sequence comes from Aporia crataegi, assembly GCA_912999735.1. NCBI lineage: Eukaryota > Metazoa > Arthropoda > Insecta > Lepidoptera > Pieridae > Aporia > Aporia crataegi. The sequence goes on from OU538742.1 coordinate 6,122,023, forward strand.
ATACGTGGGGCATTATACTGGCTGACGCACTCGGATATTTCCATATTTTTTCGATAGACGCTTCCTCTACCTATGATGAGACGATATATAACATTTTTTTCCTTTCACTCTTCTACTATAATAATAGATTTTTATTTGTAGCAGTTGAATAATTTTGAATCAAAAAAATAATTAGAACAATCTTTGGCATTTAAAATATTAAAGTATGATCTAATAATTTAAAGTAGGTATACATTAGGAAAATGTAGTTAACCTTGCAACTATGAATACGAATATTTAAGTCCATTAATAGTCAAATATAATAGGTACACGGTCTGCACTTCCATCTTCTTTGACATAAGTATACCTACTTTGAAATCCAGAAGAGTTTTTTAGATTCATAAACAATCCTCGCAGAGGCCTCATGGCTAAGCGGTCTTATAAGCGTATCGCGAAGCCTGAGGTATCGGGTTCGATCCCCGGTCCGAATACAATTTATAATTTAATTTGTATTCGGTCTCTGGTAAGGCTGCCATAAGTGTCATAAGTGGTACGGAGGTGTGGTTGAATTTCTACAGGTTTGCCAACCAGCAAAAATTGTGAGTTCAGTCTGGAAGAGATCGCTGATTAGCGACAAGGCCGCCCGTTGCACTCCAGTGCAACAAAGTGTGTAAAAAAAATCCTTCAATTTTTCTTTGGTTTGAGGTAAAATATTCTAAATGAAATACAGATATTCTAAAGATGCAGTTTTCATGTAGGTCGAAAATTTCGTCGAGTTGCACTGACAATATGGACCTTAAAATAATATAATATTAGCTAATTAATAATTTTGTTAGAAATCGATTTGTACTTGCACGTAAACTATGAACCCAGCTTAATTAACACAGGAAATATCTACTCATGAAACTGAAACCAAATTAACCCAGTGCCGGATTTCGAGGTCTGGAGGCCTCGGGGCAACAACGAAGTGAAGGCCCCAAATTATTTGAGATTTTGATATTTTACTGATTGCCTGATTGGAGTGCACAGATCGATGATTTCTGTTAATATTTAAAATAATCATGTTTGTACAAAGTACTGTAGGTAAAGGAAAACGCGAAAAAAATATCAAAGGAAAAGTTGTTTACTAGTCTGAATTTGAAATTATTTTTCCTAAGTCTATTGTGGCCTCTCCTTTGTGGAGGCTCCGGTTACCCTCCCCTACATCCGGCACTGCCTTACCACTAAATAAATTTTCGTCTCTTTTTCTTCTAAGTTGGTTTACTCTTCGGAGAGTCGTCGTGTCCAACGTTTTGATAATGTTATCCATTTTACAACCCTGCGCCAATCCTCTTGTGTTGCTGCTCTCCTGGTGCACTCATGAAGTGGATTGTTCAGAGCATGTTACCTAAACACTCCTATCTATTGTTAAAATATTTAAGAATTATACGGAAGTACTCAAATACTTTGTAACATAATATTAACCTGACCTTTGAAGTACTTACTCACTTCATCAAATAAGCGTTATGGACCAATAACAGCATTATGTTGGGTTTCACGTTTCAATCCGCAGGGAAGAAAAGTGACTCTGATAATAGGTCAAACTAAAATATATTCGAAAGATAAACGAAAGCTTTTCTGTTTGAACTCGGACATGTAAATTAAGTCTGTATTAATCCTGAGTACTTATTTAATTAATGTGCTTTATAAGTCCCTTAAAGCTTCGAGCGGTAAAATTGCGAGCTTTTCGCTTTATAATTACACCCTTCATGTCTAAATAATTAATAGAAGCTTAAAATGGGTCCTGGATTTTAAAAACAAGTCCATTGTGTTGGAGGAAGAAAATACATGAAAGTCACGGGGAACTCTTATAAAAGAATAACAACGTCAAGAGAGTAGAAAAATTAAATAAATAATGTAAATTTTACATTGACACAGATAAAGAAACTTTTTTTGATCGTAACGTACCTACATATATATAGGACCTGTTTCACAATCGAAAAGTAAGTTCTGAATAGCTTGTAGCACATCATTTCAAGGTTGTGATATGAAAAATATGTCCAATTATCTACCAAGTAAACTCATCGGGACTTACTTGTAAATTGTGAAACAGGCCCTAACTTAGATAATTTGGCATAAGGCAGTTAATTTCTGGATTTGTTTCAATTTTTCCTACAGGCAAGACAGTGCCTTTCAAACTGAAATACTTTTGTCGTTTCCTCGAAAATCAAATTAAGAACCTTCTGCATCACACGCATTGGATGACGACCATTTGGATGACACGTGATCCGCCTTAAGAGCCATACAAACAGAAGATGTTCTTCGCCACATATTTGTTTGTATCATTAAGCTTTTAATAAACCAAACAACACAAGGATCGAATTCCGCAAATCAATCAAAATAGCATTAAGGGCGCATTCCTTGTCTCAAAAATTGATGGAAGCTATTAATATCGTTATTATTTATTTATATAATATCGCAATGACTGATTGTCGTTGGGAACACCGAAGGCAAACGATCGCGTGGGCGTTCACCAACCAGATGGACCGATCAAGTGAAGGACTCATCGTCCTCCAACTTCTACGTGCTCGTGAGAGACGCACAGAATCGAGACCGATGGAGGCAGATCATCCGCTCCAGATGCTGCCCCGATGCTGACCACGATCCTCAGACATGAGGGACCGACGATAGAGAGAGATTAATATCGTAATCAATGAAATAAAAATAAACTAAAATATGTAAATCATATTACATAGAGACAAAACTAATGTATATACTATGTAGTATATATGTAACCATTTCAGTCACGCCAAAGAGTAATCTAGTCATATTATTCTTTCAGAATATATGAAACACTCGTTTACTGTATTAGAAAGTTTTTACAACTCTGTGTACTGTGAAAGCATGAATATGTGATCAATTAGGCGAATGACGCGGAAATACAATGATGTCGGGTAATAATCGGTTCGATTGACTTTGATAGATCAAACAATATCCTGGTATATAATTCTTATGTACCTATTAGGGAAGAGCTTTTTCAATGACAGAAGGAGGTACACCATGCGTTCTCACCCCACTCATGAGTTCTAGGGTTAAAAGTTAGTACGTTGATATATCACGAGTTTGCAAGTTTCATGATAATCTTGAAGTAGGTATAATCTAGTTATTTTTCAATGTCCTATCAATTCAGAGTAATTAGACCGCCTTCTTGGTCTAGTGGTAAGCGCGTAAGCGTTACAACCGAGAGGTCCTGGGTTCGATTCCCGGCGGAGATAAAAAAAAACTCGGTCTGGCAGGACATAGAAGGCAGATCACCTACTTGCCCCTAAAAGAAAAAATCGATCAGTGAAACAGATGTGAAATGCATCTGCCCCATACCCCACTAGGGGACATGGGACTTCACTTTTTTATCAATTCAGTAGTTCAGCGGATTAGACGTGACTTGTTGTGAAACAACGGAAGTTATCGAAGTAAACGACATTTAAAAAAATATTTTAAGTAGGAATTTGCGAGTACTTATACTAATTGACTGACTTTTGACTATGAACAGCTGGCTTCTAGAGCAGAAAGCCAGCATTTCTGTCTTGGGCGAGTGATTAATTTTACTCCAGGTTTTGCCGATTTCCTTCAATGACGTTCTATTTGTTTTAGCTAGTTTGTTTTGTAATATGATCTGGATCGCTTCGAAGCGTGTGGGCAATCATCTATTTCCAGCGTTTTATCATTCAAATATCTCTAGGATATCTTGTCAGTTTAATCCTAGCAGAATAATATACCTTAAATATAATAAAAGCACATTTTATTTACATTTATCATTTTATTTCCATATTTTATTCAAATTATAATCTAAATTCAATATAATTTTACAAAATTTATGCATTACACTTTAACAAAAACGTCTTTTACACTTTATTAGGTAACAAGAAAAATAAAAATATTTACAGTACCTACAAAATTAAAAAAAAATATTGGGACGGGGGAGTAACTAACCTAACCTACCTTCTATCGTAATTCTAGTGTGGGACATAATATAAACATCAAAAAGGTACCTAATCAATTCAGACAAGTGCGTAAAATTATCTGAAACACGAAATTTTTATACCTACATGTAACAAAAACAAAGTGCTAAGCATATTTAATTACAGTAGTCTCTCAGACACGGTGATATTAATTATTAAGTCATGTTATACTCCCTCAAAGACTCATGTCTCTTGAGATTACATTATTATGTTAAATATTAAGATTACAGTTTCGCCTTCCACCCAATCTTATTAGTAAATTAGTATGAGCCGTATTTCACATTGAAGGACATACATATTATAATGTTATTAATATATATTGGTGTTTCATAAATAAAACTTTAAATTCATTAAATACAGTTAATCAACGCCAGCAGCAGCAATGATATAATGATATATATATATATATATATATATATATATATATATATAGCAGCATGAAACAACACAATTTTATTGCAGTACATTAATGCGTTCTCGTTTTTATTTAATATATAATTTTTTATATAATTTAAATTATATAAAAAAAAACACCCAATATATTATACATTATTATACAATTAATAAAATACAATTTAATACATTTCTATAGTACCTTTAGATACTATATAAGTAATATATAGGTACAATAGACCCTCAATATCAAGCGTCAGTTTAATTACCCTGCTTTATGAAGATATTATAAGACCTGGGTTACATAATATTTTTACGTGAGCCAGGCAACTCGCTTTTCACGTTCTAAGACTGTTGACACGTTGGGCGCAGACGTGGTGGCAGTCGTTCCCGCTTCACTGACGCGACGACGCGTGAGCGGGCCAGACGGCTCGCGTCAGGTGCTGAAGTCGATTCGCGCGCAAATCAGAGCAGTAATGAGGGTTATGAATGACAGAGCAATTTGTATGGACGCAATTATAACCAGATCACGTGATGATGTTAGATTTTCATCTTGCTCGCTGTAAATTAAAATAATAATGATAAAATAATCATAAGGTTTTACTCGTGTACGTTAAGGATGTATTTATTCGAGAGTCTAAATTTAGGTAGCATGTTTTAATTTATAGAAGTTAATAAATTTTATTCCAGCTGATACAGGAATATTTGACGTACAAGGCATTTTACCAAGAAACCAGCGAGCGGATTCTTTTTCAATTGCATTCAATCTCTATAAATTTCTGAAACATTTATATAATTAGTTCAATAACTCGAAAATACCTTTCGTCTTCTCCGGGCATGACAAGTAAGGTTCGGAAACACTGAACAATTAAAGCCAGGAGCATGAATATAGAGATGGTCCACAACACAGAAGCCACTGAAACGCTAATCGCTCCGCTCGTGACTGCGCCCCAACCGCGTGTCGTGTGTATTGACATAGCTTCACCGGGAAACGGAATTGAGTTAGTTGCAACATTGTTATATCAGGTTTCATTATTTTAACTCAATGTGACGACAATTTCGTTCATAAATAATATTATAATTAATTATGAAGTAAACTTTGTACATTATACATCGTGGCTAGATATTAAAATTGGAAATTTCATGGCTTAGCCATGACTGAAAATGAATGTCTTATCTCTATCCTCTTTTAACCTTCGACGAAAAAGAGGAGTTTGACGTGTTTTGGTGAATCTGTGTATCTGTCTGTGGCACCATAGCTCCTAAACGGACCGATTTTGGTGCGGCTTTTCTTTGTTTCAATAAAAACGGAATGGTAGCAAACATACACCAACAAAAATTGGTATGTGTGTTCAGAAGCCCGAATACTTTACATACTTTCTCAAATATGAGATAATTGCAACAATATTACATACATATGTATCAGAAAATAAAATTTTACCAGCTGCTAAAACGCTTAAACTGCCCGCCGGGATGCCAAGTCCCATATTGAATTTCTGCCGTTCTTCAATAAACGCGACACTTCCCATTACTATTTTCGAAATACCGCAGACAATCTGCGAATAAAAAATTAGTATTAATTCTTTCTAAATCTAAGGAGACCGAGATGAAAAACTGAACCGGATTACATTTAAGCTAAGTGATTTACGCGTCTGCCTGTTTCACCGGAGGTCCTGGGTTCGAATCCCAGAGGGACTAATGAAAGTTTTGGTTGGGTGTAGAAGGCTAATCACCTACTTGCATGTAAAAAAAATTTATCAGTGAAATAGACAAAGCGATGTGTCTGTCCCATGCCTCACAAAGTTACGGGAATTATTTTTTTGCAGTTCACAACTTTCAATTTCTCTCCAATCTTGAAAAACCTTTTTTTACCTTTTACCCATTTACCTGTTTAACAAGATCCTTCTCTATTGTGTTCGGCATCTTCACTCATAAATAATAAAACGTATTTTCTCGCCCAATACTTTATTTCATGCCCCGCAACGATTTATCAGCAATACCTCTATACGAATTACGAATTCAAAATACCCGTTTCTTTAATTAAGTCTTCAAAGTTCACGTTATGAATTATTCATTTAACGACTAAGCACCTTCTCTTCAACTCGATTTTTAATCCCGATGCAAATTTCACTTTATGACTATGTTTGCATGAAATAATTTTGATAGAAACATTACACATTGTCTACCCATTAATCTAGTACTAATATTTGATTCTTAAAATAATGTACATAATGGTTAAAACGTAAAACAATTGAAAACATAAGTAAAATAAATAATAGTTTCAGAAATATATTTTCTTCTAACAATTAATATTTTTGTACTAAATCACACACTACATTGTTCTGGCAAAAGTTTGATGTAAATTGAACAATTTACACACAGACTGAACAGTCTCAATGGGTACGATGAGTTTTGCATAATGTTGAATAATTTATATCCTTTGTTATAGCTCATATTGTGGTATGAAGTAGAACAATATTTAAAATCTATTTTGTAATAAAGTACGAAAAATTCTACTCTATGAATTATCTCAATTGGGATCAGATATAGCCGCAAAAATATAACTAGAAAGATATGGTACCTAGAAAACCTACAGTTGGTCTTGTATTTTTATTTTAGCTTTATTTTATAACTAGTTGTGTCCCACGGTTTCATCTGCGTTAATAACGTATAGACATGAAATAAGAAACGTTTTTTTAAAAAAAGAACGTTATAAATTATCCCACAGAAACACTAACCATATATAAAGTAACCTTTATGTTAATCCACATAATATTCTACTTGTGTGCCAGATTTCATTCAAATCCGTTGAGCTTAGTCGTGATTGAGTTAACTAACATCATCACAAACTTTCGCATTTATGATATTAGTAGGATTTTTCTGAACATTATCTATATTAAATTTCTGGCAATTTTAATGCAATTAATTGTGTGTATTCTGATTCCAGATAGTTCAGACAAAACGTTTATTTTTTTTTGTATGATTTTACATCAAATTCATCGATAAAGATTCATATAATAATCATAGAGTTATAAGCAAATAAGTACAACGCGATCGCGCGAATTTCAGCAATTTCTCGCCCGATTGTGAAACTATTCTTTCAATGTCCTGAAAACCATTGATCGTAATAACTCTGAAAAATCTGAAGGTCAGTTAATAAATATAATAAGATCTATTGAAGATAAAATTCAATTTAAATAAGGTCTTATATGTAGTTCGTTGCTAAAAAAGAAAGTGTTCCTTTTGTTTCTTTTGATTACTGTTTGTCAGTTTGCAATTATGGAAGTATAATAAAAAATGCAAATAGAATTCTTGTTATTTCTAATTTCATAAAATCTAACAAGATCCACTGTTCTGAAAGTTTATATAATTAAATCCCATGTCGGAGTATGTTACTAGCAATTGTCCTTGTTCGGGACAACAAAAACTACTACATGGCCTGCGGTTCATACTTGTACCTTAAGCTGAAATATATTTAGAATCAGTTTATATTCAGTCCTTTTCTGATATTGTGACCTTTACTGTACCTTTCTAGTTCTTGTTATTTTTGTCACGTAAAATAAATGAATAGATAAATATGTAGTTAAATTTATAATATGTATATTCTAAGCATATATATGTATATCTTGTTATTTAAATGTAAAGGTTTGTATACATATTGATAATCACGCCAGAACGTTAGAACAGATCTGGATAAAATTTGGCACAGAGATAATCTGCAAGCTTTGTGTGGCGACAAAACTTACGGTTTTCCTATGATTAATGATACCATCACCATCCTGGCAAATGAAGTCGTGGGCTAGTGATTGATTAGCTTTTCATAGATTATATTATATAGTATTATATAGAAGTATGTAGTATGTATGTAGTATGGGCTATTTTGACAACAATTTGACAACTGTACAACAAAGTTACAGATTAGCATAAAAATCTATGGCAACTAAAACATACTATAAAAATACACAAAAGACCACAATATTATAATTTCAAATAAAAAATTGCAACGTGTTATAGTGAGAATTGCGAAATCTGTAAAAAGAAAGCTTCCAGCCATAATTATAAATACTCAAAGAGATTGTATTTCAAAGACGGCTTTCATGCGAAAATTTTATTGTTATCCTTGTTATATATTTTACACTGAAAAAAACACAATCCGAAGACCTGCCTCTGCTACATAGATCTTAAATTTTCTGTTCGTGCAAACTTGAAACAATTGTTTTGTTACTCCAGGAATAGAAAAACTCTCGTGGCATATACAATCAAACATATAACGTGTAAAGGTGTTATGGCAGATTGGTTGATTAATTATATGAAATAAACATGTAAGGAGTTGTATATAAATATTTTAGTTTCAAGAGGTAAGGAAAATTTTCAATATTTTTTTTATATAAATTGTTTATTTAATCAATTGGCGCGATTCCAGTATTGTAGTGGTTGGTGAAACTACAGTTAGAACCCATATTCACTCACACACTCCACTTCATCTTTCAAAGCGAAATCATTTAATTTCTCCGAGAATTGGACTTAGAACCTTTGTGCTACACGCTTATTTTTTTTATTAATTTACTAAAATTGCTTCATTACATAAACCCACAAAATTACGTTTCTACACTTACTTTATTAATCTTGGTGTATAATACTTCCTCACGTTATTGTAATCCCAAAGAAATTTTGTCTCTCACAAATTTTGGAGGTTGTTACCACACTCAACATAATAATTACCTGTAAAACTCGTAATCTGAGTACGACAGCTAAGGGGTAGCCGAATGGGTATTTGAAGGTTGGTCCATCGCTCCCTGCTCTTAATAAGATCGCTGATTCTTTCCGCTGAGTCAGCGATGCCTGAAAAACGAAAACATTACCATAAAAGGTGATTATATAACCTTAAGTAAGGCTCCGTGCAAAGATATCAAATTAATTTAACACCTAATTCACAGATTCAAGACTGAGTCGTTAGAAATTGGACGTAGTCAATAATTTTAAGAATAAAAAATAGTTAAGAATTCCTTCAAATTAAGACATTTATTTGGTTATTACGAGTTTTCTATACTTAATAGCGTTTTAGCTTTTATTTTTCTAAGTAAGATTGCTAATGAAATAAATGAATTTTTATGTTTGATCCTTCATCCTTTACCAATTATTATTATTCTGTTCTACTTATATTTAACAGTGAAGACATCCTTCTACCATTTTTTAATATTATTTAACAAATAAGATTTATGTGTGGAGTCCCCTTTGTACCAGGCCGTAACACTTAATTTACGCATGCGTACTTACTATGCGTACTGTTACTAAAATAAACAGTTTCTTTGGTTTAAAGATTGAGTTACATTTTAGTAAATATTGTATAAAACAAGTTTTTTTAATGAGTGATTCAAGCAGTGAAGATGAATCAAAAAATAATATTGTACAGATATTTGTTTCTTCAGAATCTAGCGAAGATGAAAATTATAAAATGGGTAAAGATGTTTATTATCTATATCTGAGAATTTAGCTCTGTTTGTCATACATTAGAAACTTAAGGTGCGTTATTCGCAGGTCCTGGCTTCAACTTCCGGCTATATAAAGATTTGTTTTCTGTTACTTCTTAAGAAATTGAATTGAAAATAGGCGTGCATTTGTGCCTGCGTAAAATTAAATTGAATCTCACGTTTACATTAGGAACACGTAATTTAAATATAAATATAATGTCTAAATATGATCAGAACTTCCAAGTTAATCGCTTAAATAAACGAGTCTATGACCAAATCAATGAGTTACCATAGTTGGTGGTTAATGGTGTTTGAATGTTCATTATCACAAATATTTTGTGGAAGTGGTTGTTCAAATATTATTACAATAAAAATATAAATTCTTTTTAAATTTAATATTTTGACATTTTCATGTCAAATGAATGTAAAAATTGTCAGATTAGATTAACTTTAAATTTCACACGAAGCATATTTAAAATAATTATTCATAAGTCGCGATAATTGTTTTAAATAAATTAAGATTATCGTTTTTATATAGGGGAAGAGGATTTGGACGGAAAAATGACGACACAACAGCCTAAGCCTAGAAGGAAACGATTTATACCCAAATATGATGTTGAAGGTGTATATAAGGTTGTTTTGGGCGAAGACACACAGATTCAAATTGAAATATTGATTGGTACGCACGTTAATGCCCAATTCCCATGGAAATTGATAAGCAAATCAAAAATTATAGAAAATATTGATATCGGAGGTGAGTTGTCAGAATTTTTCCCACTTAAAGCGCAATTAGAAGCTTATCCTGGTGACGAAGTGTTGATGGGTTATATAGCCGATGAATCTAAAGACGTTGATGAGTTTTATGTTTGCTGTACTACTGAAGCTAAAGATCATTGTAAGCAACAGTCAGACAGATTTATTAAGCGTCAAGAAAAAAAATTGGAGAAAGCAGTTCAGAAAAAACCGAGACCATGGAAAAGTTTGGGTAGTGAAGTAGAAATCAAAGAGTTATTGCCGATAAATTCAAGACCATTACTGGAAATGGAGGTAAGAGTAAAATTTCCCAAAGGCTATGAACCTAAAAATCTCAAAGTTAGGGATACTAATGCAAGTCGAGATGGTTATATTGAATTGACGCCGTACAGACAAAAATTTAATAATGTTTTTCGACGAAGAGTAGATTGCGCGTCACAAATAACTCCTGCAGTTGTTAATAACTTTGCACAAACTTTATTAAAGTATCCACAAAATATGTGGACACAATCTATAGCAGACGCATTAGGAAAAGTTGATGATAAAGAGGCTGGGGGTGATACAGGTAATGAAGATGAGGGCGTACCTGCTGAAAGAGATACCAAAAGTTCAGATGAAGATGAAGAAGAAGTTGCAGAAACTCCAGATGAGGTAGGTCTGCAAGCCTATAAAAATGCATTACTTCGAATGAGACGACCATCTTATATAAAGAAAATTAATAATTTTATGAATAACATCAACACTGAAATGAATTCTATAGTTGAACTTAATACTGTAATGGATATGTACTGTAACGATTACCCAAATTTAGTATCTGAACAAATAGTAGACATTTATGATACGATGACATTCGATGAATACGTATGTTTTACAGATGTTAGAGCAAAGGATAAGTATGTTTCATGTGCTGTTTTTCATCCGATGTGGTCAGGTATAGTAGCAATTTCCTATGCGGATGGATCTCCGACAGTGATTAAAACAGTAAGTTCACGTTCAGACCCTATTCAAAGAGCCGTTTACGGTGTAAATCCAGTTTTGATTTGGAGTCATATTGACAGCTTAATACCAAAACTTTCTCTTGAATCTCCACGAGAGGTTAAGCTACTTTCATTTTGTCCTTTTAATGAAAATATTTTAATTGGGGGCTGTATTAATGGACAAATAATATTATGGGACTTAACAAATAAGTTAGAAAATGTTGAGAGAATGGAAGTATTAAGTGAAAAAAGAGAAAAATACCGCATAGCTATGAATGCTCACATGGGTTGGATGAAAAATGTTCAAGATAACGCTGTTGTTCAACCTACTGCTTTAAGTAATTTAGTTACAAGTCACTACGGCCCCATTACCTCTATTAATTGGCTTTCACCTAACTTCACCATAACTCCAACCGGTAAGTCTATTTTTAATAAGAATAAGAAGACATCACTAATGTTCTTTAGTGGATCTGATGATGGTGTAATATTAGTATGGAATTTGTCCGTAGAAAACGTAACTCAATTTGAAGGAAAAAAAGTTAAGAAGTCGAAAAGGGTTCCAAAAAGACCTTCTGGGTTGCTCGTTGATGTATCTGAATTTAAAGTATTAGATCGAGTTTTACAACCTTGTTATAAGATAGTTCTAGGTGCTGCAGGACAACCGCAAACACTACCATTACAAAGCTTTGGAATGAATGCTCCAATAATTAAATACATTTATACCCCCAGAAATACTGGGTCGGGACGAAAATATTATACTTGTGAAATTCCACGACAATGTGAGGCTGACAACAATACTATACTTTATTGTGGTTCTCAACATGGTGAACTAATAAAATTAACTTGGGAAGGACATGAATTCAATACTGGAGAAGTGGTCAGTTCAGAATACGCTGATATAAAATATAGTTGTTGCATTCATGATGGTATTATAACTTCAACTCAAAAGAATCCATTTATTAATCAGGTTACCCTTACGGTTGGTGGTAAGGTTCTAGCTATTTGGTCTGATAAGCTTTCACATAAACCTCTGACTTGGAAAAAGCGGCCGTATCGACTCACTGCTGGAATTTGGTCTTTATATAAGCCGAGTTTATTTTTTGTTACAACATCCGAAGGTGACTTGGAGACTTGGGACTTGTTACTACGAAGTGATCAACCAATTGCCATACAGACTTTATCGGGTAACATGCTCACGGGAATAAGTTTACATACACTTCCTGTAGCAAAAAATATGATTGGTGTTAGTGATGTCAACGGATCATTTAGATTATTCATAGATCCGCCTATATTTATGATTGAAAATCCTAATTATACAGGTAGAATGGAGGCAACAATAATTCGTGAATTAAAAGTTATGCAGTCTTTTATGGCATGGCAAGCTGAGTGGATGTTAAACAATCCTCATATTTTACAAGAAATGAAAAGAAAAGAAGGAGCTCTTTTAGCTCTTAAAGAAGAAGAAAAACGAAAAGAAAGAGAAGAAGAAGAAAGAAGACTAGAAGAAGAAGCTGAAGCGCGTAGACTGGAAAAGTCTAAAGTAGTCGGTCCTGAGGAAAGGTGGCAAAAAATTATACAAAAACTCATAGAAAGGACAATTGCTGTGAAAAAAAGAATTAACAGAGCGGAACTAATAGAGCACGAAAAACCTCTTAGAGAATTAGAAGCCCAGCGTTTAGAAAAAGAAAGAAGAATGTTAGAAATAATGAAAAATCAAAAAACTATTTTTAATGACACCGTTGCTATATTGTTTCCAGAAGCTATTAAAAAGGAAGAAAAGGTTAAAAAGAGTTTGCTGTCAGATACGAAAAGAAATCTTAAAAAAGCGTATTTAGAAGAATATACGAATCTAAAGAATAGTTCACTAGCTACAGTTCGTGAAAACCCATATACTGCAGGTTTTTCTTGGGACTCGACATTAACAGAAGGAAAGGAAAGAAGACAAGCACTGAATGCTCATGAAGATTTCATCAAATTTCATCACTTAAGGTTAGAGGAAGAAGGAATTGTTCCTCCACCACAACCGGTAACTGAAAGAACAGCTGAAGAAGTTTTAGAAGACCAAGAAGAAGAGGACGTGTAGTTATTATCACTGTATTGTAATTAATTATTTTTCGATTAAAAAGTTTTATTAATTAAACCCTATGTATTACACAAATACAGTTTTAATATATTAATTACACGGAATTTACCTACAAATTATTTCAACCCTTATTTGATAATAAATATGTAATTTGTATAATTAAAATAACAATAGTTATAAAATTGGCCCCAGCGTACATAGTAGTTTTTATCATAATATATTTTTGTGAATTTTTGTTGATGTTTATGTTTCAAGAATTGTTCTAATTTAGGTACCTATTATATAATACGTAATAAATAATGAGGTGTTATGATAAGAACCATATATAAAATAGAATATAAAAGACATAATATGTTTCTGTAATAATTATTAAATTTAATAAATACCCTAACTTAAAAAAATTAAAAAATATAAGTATACTACTCACAGCGTTGAGTTCCTCCATGTCGTCACAATAGATGGACGATGTTCGTAGTTTTCGCTTCATAAAAACGTTTTGATTAGAATCTGTAATCAAAATAATAAGTTAACATCTAAGGTACGATATAATTAATATACATACCTACTTAATATTATTTTATATTCTCATGCCGAAAAAGTCGACAATGCAAATTTACCGTGAATTACGGCGTGGTTGTCCGAAAATGGCCTGCCCTGTTGTCTGCTATTATATAAAAATTGATAGATAATTGACATGTATTAACGAAAATAAACCACTATAAAGAATAATAAAACTTAGACATTAAAATAGCAAATATGTATAAAGCGTAACACCGATCATTTGCCCAGAACTAATATGTCAAAAATATTTATTAAACGCAGCTATCTATAGTGGCTTCGCCCAAGTGACTTAACAGACGCAGCGTGTGAAGTGCCTGTAACTGTTCTCAACCAAATACAAAAATCACGATTACGACTAGCTTATGCTGAAGTAACCAAAGTTATTATTATTCAAAAATACTCACATTATTACAGTTCTCACAGCTGTCTAGCCCTTTTGAAAAAAGCGTAGTTTTTTATTCTAACATCAACTCTTTTCTCATACCAATAGTTATCAAATAAGAGAGATTAGCCGATATAAATAGACAAGATGGACATAAGAATTGCAATTTTCTTATAAATATCGTAGTTCGTATCATATAGTAGCTATATTAAAAAATTGACAATTTATTAATTTTATAAATACTTATAAGTAAGGTAAAGAAAAGCAAATAACCCTATGTTATTAGCAAACTATTCTATTCTACCCAGTAAGCAAGGAAGTTTTGCGATCCATAGCACATCTAATTTGCTAATGGACTGCGGTATATGAGACAGTAATGAGAATAAACGATTCTTGTGATAGCTCTTTTGCGTGAAAAGGTAACATGATACACCTAACCATCGATCGTCCTTATCTAGGCCGCTGTGATTGCCACATTAATATGCCTACTGGACTTATTTTGGCATCATCGACGTAAATAATCTATGTAAACTGATTAGACATACAGAAATTGTACGTGAGTAATTAATCACCAGGGTGAGTATGAGTGAATAGATTGGAATAGAATCCAGACTTATTCGAGAAAGGACAGGTTAAACGTCCCAGTAATCTGCGAACATTGTGTTCACTAATTACGGGGACTATTCATATTATAGTCAATGTAATATCATGTAAAACCGCCTCCTTGGTCTAATGGTAAGCGCGTAAGCGTTACAACCGAGAGGTCCTGGGTGCGATTCCCGGCGGAGATAAAAATAAAAAAACTCGGTCTGGCAGGACATAGAAGGCTGATCACCTACTTGCCCCTAAAGAAAAAATCGATCTGTGAAACAGATGTGAAATGCATCTGCCCCATACCCCACTAGGGGACACGGGACTTCACTTAATATTATGTAAATTGGATGAAGCAAAAGGAGTATGTAGAATCTTAAGTAATATGTGGTCCCTATATTACCTACTCTATACTTTTGGAAAAGGCGTAATTATATAAATAATTATGTAATTTCTAGTAACTTCATGACTTATGTTGCTCAAATGCTAAATTGAATATGTTCAAATCAGTAGTATCCGAGGTTCATGGTTGTTTTTTACTCGATTTTTTGAATATGAAATCACCTAATGAATCTGATAATGTTCGGGTATGCCACATACTTTGATAGCTTGCCAAACAGGATGCGTAATAGGCGAACTACAAAATATGTTAAAATAATATCCCGTGGAATGAGTACTAGACCAATCGAATATAAGGAAACGTGTGAATATAAATTGTTTGTATATTTGGTAGTTTATTTTACACCCACATTTTACATACCTATATTGACAACAATTGAAAAATTCAATATATATTGATATTGAATTTTAAAAATACACGAGATATTGGATTATTTAAATCAAAGTCGAACTCATTACATCTAATTTCCATACATACGATTTCACGTACATCACCATAATAATATGTATAAACACCTTGTACTTTATTTTCGACATATATAAGCGAAATTTTATCAAAATTGATGTTTTTACTTAATTTAAATGCTTCGTAAGCTGATATCGTTTTCTTCGAATAAAAACTTTTTCGTTAAATTCGCAAGTTTTCTTTGAAAACATTTTAAGTATTTTTCCCTGCGAAGAGTACAATTTTATCGATATAACAAAAGATTTTTACAAAGCTATTCAAGAAAAACCTTGAGGGATATAATAATAATTATAGTAGTAGGTAGTAAATTTAATTGAAAAAATCATAAAAATAATTTATTAATAACAAAATTTTGCTGTTGGTTATCTTAACAAAGTTAATATCTAAAATATAACAGGGTAACAAAAGCAAATAACTCAGCTAAGATAAAAAATGTGTCTGCTCCATATAGGGGTAACGAGAATTGCTCTATAACAACTGCCTAGAGCGATTCCAGGATGGCACATTTAAAACCAATTGTGAGGGCCAAAGAGATATTTATAGGTTAAGAGGGTATGGGCTCACCCGAATATAGAATCTAATGGCTAGCTATTTCACTTGTGCTTGGCAAATTAATTTAAAATCTTTAACAAGCTGCGCTATTCCGCTGACAGTAGCGCAACAATGTTTTCATATAGTATAAATTTAAGAACTATAAGTTATAGGGTTTTAAAATAAGTATATAAATTACAGATATATAATGTTTAAAATATTTATAAATATTGTAATAATATACTTAGAAGTCTTGTATAACTTCGATTCAATTCCTTTGAATTTCACTGGAGCGTTATAATTTTTGGCAACAAACGAGAAATGCTCATCCAAATAGGTTGCTTAAGAGGAAAATATATTGTGTAATGTGTTTATAAAAACCGCTTTTGGTTCTCCATTACGCTTGTATAATAAAACACAAAAAGATATTACTATTAAATATGAGAAACGAAATAGTGACGTATTGAATATTATATGTTCATTATTGTGTGTTCAATTTGAAGATTAAAGGAATTTATGTGTTCTTATCCGTTATGGCTTAAAAAATCTTGATCTTAATTGGGATGCGGTGTCTAATTGAACCATTTCGATGCGAAGTCATTTTATTCGTATATATGCAGCTCCAGTGCCTAGCTTAGCTCGCACATAAATAGATAGATATCATAAAAACACGACAGAGCTTAAATAAAATAAAAGATTTTTTTTATATCCTTTTTATATCCAAACAACTTATCTTAATGACACTTTTCAAAGAGATAATTTATAGCAAAGGAAATTTCGCGCATTTTAATTTGAATTTACGAGAGATAATTTAGAATTCAGATGTTGGATAATAAGATTTTCAGAATCATGAAAATTATTATACAAACGAAAAAGGTCCTTGCATACCTACCTAATTACTAATTCCGACCAATTAAATTATCATTATATTTTCTATTAATATCAGCTGTTCCTATGAAGCATAAGATGTAAGTGATAGTTGTCATTTTGTCAAAGATATTTTTATCAACTTAAACCGAAGTATGACTAAGAAGTATAAGATGGCATAGATTTTAATGCTTTGTTAACTGTTTAACTAACGTGTTATGAGTTTAACTATGAAATCTTCTCTTCTGGGTACAAGTCTTATATTTCCTACATTACGTATCCTAATTTCAATAATTACGAATTGCTAAAATATTATCTAAGAACCCAGATGTATCATACTGTCTTTACAATATTGTAAGTGATGATTAGTTAGAAGTCTCATATGCTAGGATTTGGTTAATGCAAATGCTTTTGAATGTCAGACGCGTGCCATCTGAGATAAAGAGGTTAAAAGCTTCATTATAAGTAGATTAAAGACACTTTAAATTCCGTGCTTGTCTGTGAAGTTAAAATTCTGTTATTGTTATTCGAACTCATGAATTGATTATAAGAAAAATGTCGACGTCTTACATATAAATTTTCCTTAATTTTAATCAATGTCTAAAATATCCCTTTTTCACTGACGCTTAATTTTTGTTTACCTTACAAAATACTAATAAATAATATTAATAAAAGAATCTAAGGTCCTATAGGTGTTTGAGATAGCATTGTAACCCAAAATCTTTTTTATTTTTCTGTCTGCTCGTTTTAATGATTGTAAGCATATAACAGAAATCTGCTATATTGAATAAATACGACTTTTTTGACGGATTGCTGTCGAACAGTTCGTTCTAGAAGCAAAAGCTTCTCTAAAACAGTATTAAGTTTACTATTTCTCTTTAATCATTTTTATAAAAGTTATGTTCGCGTCATGTAACAATTATATGTTAATTTCTCTAAATTACTTTATTAGGTTACAGAAGGCTGTACATGCTGTAATAAGTAGTAGAACAAATTAGAATCACTTAGAATCTCTAGATGAAGTTACCTTAAAAGAAGAGGTTAAATACCATAAGTATCTTTTGATAATGAAAACATGTCTTGATGGAAGGTATTTTGTGTGAAATATTATGCTA
Source organism: Aporia crataegi (assembly GCA_912999735.1). Taxonomy (NCBI): domain Eukaryota; kingdom Metazoa; phylum Arthropoda; class Insecta; order Lepidoptera; family Pieridae; genus Aporia; species Aporia crataegi. Next base: position 6,140,589 of record OU538742.1, read on the forward strand.
ACGGCCGCAGACTAAACTTAACTTAATATCAAAATTAGTTAAATGACTTAACTGTGAACATGTAACAACTTTCTTAATAATCAGCTTTGTATTTTGATGAGTAATTAACCTTTTACCATTGCAGCACTGAGTGGAAGTCAAAGTTAAATGTTCTACACAATGTCCTAGTTACTAAACGCAACGTTCAATAATTAGATATTCTACTTACGTACAAAGGAAGCATCTCGTTAAAGCGTTCCCGTAGTAAGGAAACCATGTAAAAAATTATAGGCTATTTATACAACAGAAAGAACTATATTTTTTTAATATTCATTTTCATTTGATTAGCTGGGTTGTTACAACTGCGAAAACGTATTAAAAATCGAAAGATTTGCTCAAAATTAACATAAGAAATGTTAATTTTCTATAATTTCATTAAGTCTATCAAATTCTTCCATTATTCCATTAAGTCTATCAAATCAATGAATTTAATGTATATTGTAAAATGAATTTTAATTTTTTTATAACTTAAACTAAATCTAGTTCTTTACAGAAACTAAATAACTAAACTAAGATAGCAATTTAATTTGTGTTCGATCTTAACCGCGCAGTTAAATATTCTAATACTATCTCCTATAGACAGCTTAACAATGAACCAAGATGAAAATATACCTCCATTTTCATCTACGCTTATAAAGTACCTGCTTTGTAATCATTTTTAAGGTGATTGTTATTTTAAAAAGTCCCGAAAAATATTTTTTTTACAGTATACGTTTTTGTGAATGATCGTTTTATTTTTTATTTTTTATTAATAAATTTAGGTAGACAGTCTCCTTAATGGTAATAGTTAAAAATGTTTTACTATTTACTCTATATTCATCTAAGCAATGATCATTCATACATAAAGAAGTCCAATCCAGTAGTATTCCGGTAAGATTTTAAGTACAAAAGGACCCGAAGGTTCAACATGCGTCCCGTAAATCGTTTTTTAAATAAAGTGTTAGGTATGTAAGCATTATCAATTTTTTAATAGGTTTAACTGATCGACACTGTCATGCCCGAAAAAATCCAACCAAGTAAAGGTAACTACTAGTTAAGTTGGCAATTTAATACTGTGGTATGCCACCGAAGGAACTTTTGGTTTACATTCCAATCAAAATTTCGTATTAGGCTCAAAGGTTTTCCATTTCCCTCACATTACGCTCACAACTGATTTTTTCATACATTCCCTTAGTTCAATAAAAATTCCAGCAATATTTGACATCCCTTCATTTCAAAGGTAATTTCTGGCTTTGAGAGGCTGTTATTAATACACAATAGCTTTTTATTTAATGCTTTTGCTAAGGCGGCAAGTCTCTAAAACATGGTGTGGAAGTGACATTATTTTTTGATAAAAATTATACAATTAATTGCACCATTATCCATGTACATGGTAGATACATAGACACAATTTTGCCTCAGTTTCAATCATATTTTTTTAATAAAGTGTGAAAATTATTCTCTTTTAATCCAAAATATATTTTTGCTTTCTTGGAAACCTTACACAGGGCTTTCTGAGCAATACAAATTAGTAGAAAATAATATGAAAACATGGTGAAGTAGGTATGTTTTACAATATTATTTAAATTGGGGACATTCGGAATGCAGTATACCGAAACACCACCTAATCTAGTTGAGAAAATCGAATGCTATTTTGTTGTATCCTGTACGTTTGGAAAATAGATTGTTTGTTTAGATTTTGTTTGAAATAATCATGTTTTTACATTTAAAATTCTCTCTTTCAGCGTAATACTCTTGTTAAGATTTTTATGCCCCGAAGATTGATAACGATTTAAAAAGATCTGCCAGTGAAAATCTTCTTAAAATCATTCCAGTTGCTTTAAAAAAATAGTCAAAAGATCAAGCTACAAGGTCAGTATTCATTGTTATCATTGATATATTGATAAATTTTGATATGTATTGAGCGTGTGAAACTTATTAAATTAAAATTATTTAGAATTAGGATTTTTCTTAAGGATTATCGGCTTTTCGGTGAAAAGTGTACTAGTTATCATTAAAATAGATTAATTTTTATGATATTTAATGTCTCTGTAGCTATAAAAATATAATTATTAATCTTTTCTCCCCCACCAACTTATTTGATATTCGATAAGTCTTTTACTCACAACACGTCTTAGATTACTAGATAATATTACGAACCTCTTTTAGTAATCTTATAAAAAAATAAAAATAAATAATTAAAAAATTTCAAAACTAATTGTTAGAAAGGTGTCGAATAGAGCTCACCTAAAAAGTTGAAATCATTCTATACACGCAAAAAGCACTTTACAATACAAAGCCTGCGGTTTGTTAATCGTTATTGAAGTGACAGTCGCAATTTTTCGTTATAACGAACGCGGGTGGAAGCTTCTAACGCTTGAACCGGACTGAATGGAAAGCCACTGTTTTCTATGAAAAGGCATCTAAAGGTATAAAAGACCTGATTTGTTGGATCATGAGGGTCAGGAAAAGGGAAGATTTTAGATTGTTGTATTATTATTTTTCTATTTATAAAAGGCTCATTACAAATTGGCATGCCTACACAAAAAACTGACTTGTAAGTGTAATATCGCATTGGCGAAAAAATTAGGCAGCTTTCGCGTTTAATGTCTCTATATAGTAATTTTAATATTCGAGAACAGAAGTTTGAAAATTCTTTTGTAAGACGTTTAATTAATAAGAAGAACAAAATAAAAAAGATCATGAGATGAGATGTTTTCAGTATTGAAGTTTCAAGAAAGAATTTTATAATAACAAGCTATTATACCTTTAACCTTTTATTCTTGAGATTTATTTAAATAAGAAAAAAGATTGTGAAGATGAATTCACTGTATTTTTTATAAATGAAAAACTTCTTAAAACTATCATTTATCTTTAGTCGGATGACAGCTTACTCTTTTGCTTTCTCTTGTTGGAATCCATCCTTAATCCCTCGTGTATGTTGTATTTTATAAGTAAAGTATAAAAATATCATATACCTAATTTTATGAAGTGAATAGTTCTTGAATATTTTATGAAGTGATGTTGATAGCATCAATCAAATGGGTTACATACAATATTAAAATAATACATTAATTTCTTTTCGTCTTTTATATACTTAGGAATTATTACATTTTATATTAAAGACCCAGCAAGTATATTCTACAAAACATATACAAATCAAAATATATAATTGATATTAAGGTAATTTATGGATTATATCTATGAGACTAAGACAAACAAATTAAACCAGTGCTTAGAGTGTAGGATGTTATAATTAAATGTAATTTAATACTAACTGCCAACCGCCTCCTTGGTCTAGTGGTAAGCACGTAAGCGTTACAACCGAGAGGTCCTGGGTTCGATTCCCGGCGGAGATAAAAAAATGGTCTGGCAGGGCATAGAAGGCTGATCACCTACCTGCCCGTAAAGAAAAAATCGATAAGTGAAAAAACAGATGTGAAATGCATCTGCCCCATACCCCACTATGGGACACGAGACTTCACTTTAATACTAACTGCCGGTGCATACTTGCACGTTTTTACTGCAAATAATAAGATCAAATCTTAGATAACCTAAAATAATCTAAGAATACCTAAGAGTTTACTAGGTATTATATGAAATAAATATTTTAACATATATTTTTTTGGAACTACTATCCAAACATTTTCTTTCATACAAACCGTGTCGTGAAGTAGTCGTCAAAGACACCAAAAAATCCAGCCAAATAGTAAAATTCGTTCTGAATTTATGCTCTTACTTATAATACAAGGAAGTGTAAATAATATTTTATAATTTTTTAAGTTTATATTTCATATTTCATATTGAAATACACCTACAACAATACAGTTGCTCTATTTTTATTTAAAAATATTAAATATAAAGTTATCGCAGCATTTACTTATTTGGCAGTATAATTGAAATACATCTAAATACTAATACTAGAACTATTTACTATATAACTATAAATTTTCTACTGGTTAAACTTTTTACTGGTAGATAACAGGAAAGTTATAGTATTGATAACTGAAAATGATCTTAGAAAAATCTGTCAATGATCGAAATATAGTATTTAAAACTGAATGTCTCCACAACTTTCTCATTATATTTGAGCAATATTTGGCACTAAGTATATATAACATTAGAGAAAAGAATAAGATATTCAGTCTTACTGCGTAATATCGGGTGCGTTTATTCTAACTTAGTTCTTTTAATTTCCAATAATTTCATAGTATTTAGGCACCAGAACATAGCTGATACTACATAGAATATTTGCAGTAGGGTTGTAATGGGTGTCGGTGAAGAGATGCTTCGAGTAAGGAACGCAAGGGCGGAACAACGAAGTACTTCTAATATGGGAGCGTATTTTGAGTTATCGAAGAGCATTCCAATTATCGTGAGGGAAGCCATTATGTACAAGACGAAGATCAAAACTGAGATCGGTGTCATGCCCTGTAAAAGAAGATTTATAGTTAATAAAAGCTAAGCTAAATCATCTTTGTTATTACCGATTACTTTATTAACTAGTCACAGACTACGAATCCTCTTCAAGATCTTACGCAAACAAAGTTTATGATATAATTTAAATAATAAATATTAATGTTTTTTTTTTAAATAAATGCTTCTTAATTGTGAAAATATTAATTATTAGATTTCATCTAAAAGTATAAATATCGGATAAATAACTAATATTCATTTTTATTATTCAAACAAACCAATTTTGAAGTAAAATGTCAAAGTGACTACTCAATATTTCATTCAGAAAGCTCTGCTTTGTGTAGATATTAAAATGCAATCTGCTACTGAGAACTGTTTAGCAAGATCAAAGCTAGATTTCCACAAATAAATGGCTGAACTTCAGAATGTTCTTTTAAACAACGCTCATTTGTAAGATCTGATACAAATGATTGTATGTATACAAAGACAATTATTATATGTATATTATTATCATGATCTGACCGCTTCCTTGGTCTAGTGGTAAGCGCGTAAGCGTTACAACCGGAAGGTCCTGGGTTCGATTCCCGGTGGAGATAAAAATAACTCGGTCTGGCAGGGCGTAAAAGGCCACCCACTTTTAATTTTGAAATTACAATTAAAATTACAATTATTATTAATTTTATCATGATCTCATTTTTATTAATATTATGACAGTCTCAGGTTGCATTGGTAGGATGGATTTGCAAAGGACCCACCATGGGCTGTTCATGATGATGCTGATATTTAATGAGGCACAAAACTATCTACGTTTTAAAAACTCGGTTATAAATTAGAATTTATATGTAGGTACTGTCTGTTGTGATATTTTCTTGATAATCGAAAGAGCCGAGATTTAAAAAGTTATGCGCTGATTTCTGATCGGAGTTTTTCAATTTGCCAACAAATTACTTACATAGACATTTTCTATATACTCATTTAGTCACCTAAATGAGTATATAGAAAATCGTTTGAAACCCGAAAAACTTTTATTTTCGTACGCTGAAGGATGCTTTTTTATCATTTTATCATTATTCATAAACAAAAACAAAAATTCTCAATCTTTTTTAGTTATTGAAAGTTTTATATCCTTTTTAAACTCGTTTAATTAAATTTTTTAAAGTTTCGTTTAGTTTGTAATAGGCTTATATTAACTTTAAGTTCATTTAACTATTTTCTTTTTATAAATAAAACAGTTAGTATAGATTTTTATAATAACTGAGAGGTTTATTTTAAATAAATTACTTAACAATACAAAGGGCTCTTTTGTTACTCCCAACAATAGAAATCGTATAGTCAATAATGTTCCAACATATTCGATTGCTTTCAGCGAAGCATAATGGATCTCATACTATATAATATTCTTATTACGCTTACTATATATTTTTTGTTCTTTGGAAATTCACGGCTGTTCCGATCAGAAAATAACCATATTTTTTAAAGAAATACTATAACTTTACGATTGTACGATATTAAATTTTGGGGATTTTTTTTTTATTGATGTAGATTGTTACAGCTGTTATTCCATTAAGTTAAAATCTACTCAAGTTTTTTACAAAAAATTTCGGCTTTTAATTCAAGCCACTATTGTTTATTTTACTTGTAAAAACTATTAGACTTTCTATTAGACACTAGACGCAAAATGTGATACAGGTCAATAGTTGTAAATATAATAATAAAACTCTGATATATCATATATTTATAATTTGAATCCTTAGAGACTTGTTCAATTGTACAACCTTTATCTATAAAGCCGTGGGACGAAATCAAAGGCAAGTCTGTTTACGTAAATATTTGATTTACAAATTGCGTATCGCGAGTGAATTGATATTGAATTATGAATTTTGTATTTTGTGGTTAGGTGTGTGTCTATATTAAATTTTCCGGAGCAAAGAATACAAGTTTCTTACTTAAATATGTCATTGTATTTAATATTTATTCTCAGACAAGACAATTATTGTCAGTTACTCACTGAAAACTTAATTATAAAGTAGTCAAGAGTCTTAATTATAGAGTAGTTAACATTCAGTACCTTAGTAATCCACTAACTAAATAAATAAAAAATAATGGGTGAGTAGCTAAAGGACTAATTTAGCAGTTTTTTAATGATCTTTGAGGTTTCATACATATATACATTTTTAATATCCTTTTTATTATTACAGTGATTGAAATGTTTGTTGTATCGTAACCACCAAAAATGTTATGATTAGAATAGTATTGAAGTCTAAAAAATAACTTTATTTAATAAAAATTAAACTTTATTAAAATAAGAACGCTAGTGAAACCATACTATTATCTAGTCTTACCATATATCTTGAGGCGAGTTCAAAGAAGCCATATAAAACAACAGCGTAGTGTGTCAAAATATAGAAGTTGCACCACGTTGGAAGACACACATCGTATTTCTCTCTCATTTGAACCTGAAACGCAATATTTTAATTACTTTTTATTATATTAAATTAAAAATGTGTTCTTATATTGCTATTTTTTATATTAAATGGGATTTAACTGTGATTTATATAAATTCTTTTTAACGCGAATTTCTTATCGCTTCAGAGTTCCGAGTAACGTGTCATGAAATGTGTATGAGGAAAATAATTTTCTTCATGAACAATTTTTTGTGAATTTTTCTTTATTTTTAATAGTTATTCTGCTATTCTCAGATTAGACGAATCCAACAAATCAGAGATTATCAAAATCAGTACATACGTTCTTAAGTTATAAATGGTGGCAATAACACGAAATTGTTTTATATACATACATTATCCTGACCAAACAAAAACATTTTGGGAAACTTCATCATATTTGATAAACTGTAAGTGAGTTTTTTTTCTTATTTAAATTTTCTCATTTGCGCGGGTGAAACTGCGTAAAATTATGAAAGGCTTTAAACACACCCACAGGCTATTAATAATAAATTATAAACTGACATCAAAGTTTACATCTGATTATAAAGGGTTTATAAATGAAAAAAAGAAAATAGATATGTATAAGGGATGAAACTGAATAAAGCAAAATTGTATATTGTATTAAAATAATTAATTGGTCTTTAGAATTCAATTTTATATTGTATTTTACAATAGAATTTACTAGTATCGTACTCGTTTGGAAACCATATAATATAAATAACTAGCTGTGCCCAGCGGATTCTTCCGCTCACGCGAAAAATATTGGGTGCGATTTATAATGTTCCTAAAACATTAGCATGCATAGATCATAGAAGTTTTACTCACATCTTCTTTTAAATCGTCATCTCCTAGCCTTGGAGTACCAGGTGCCCAGCTCGGGCCCCAAACGATTGCTTTGATCTTATGTTCCCAATTTTCAAAACTACGGAATTTCTCTATTACATATCCCGTATAGAAAATCTATAAAAAATACCATTAATATCATTATATTTATCTGTAAAATTGTTGATAATTATATGATTATCTATATTCATAATATTACGTACTATATGGTATTTTTTTGGCCCCTTTATTTTTCTCTTGTTATATAAGAAGATATTTTATTATCGTCTTAGAGGTGCGTTTGTTTGAATTATGTAAAGACTGACTCGCCACATTTATAAAGGAATTATTTTATGCGACGCCAGAGGTAAGTACCTAGATTAAGCCAGACCTTTGTCTGAACTAAATGTTGTATATCGACGGCTACTGATCCGCCATTTGTGATACAATGATATCATAAAGGGCAAATTATTAAGAAAAATATACAGAAAAAAGACTGTTTCACTCTATTACTTGTTAATTAACATTATTAATTTATTATTATTTAGTTTTATATCTAATAATCATTTTATTATATTTTAGTTGGTTACGGTGTTGTGATTATAAGAAAATGATCATCTACATCAAATCTATAATTAAATCTTAAATCTAATATAAAATTTATAGCCGCAAATAAAATGTATAACTCACTTGCAAATAGAATGGGTTAAATGACGGTTGATTGTATATAAGACCATAGACTATTTCAATTTTGTCAGTTTCTGGTCTGAATGTGCCGAAGAGTCTGTCCCATATGATGAGCACTCCTCCATAGTTGACATCCAAGCAGTATTTGTTACTACCTGCATGTTTTTAAAACATTGCGATCAGAGATAACTAACGTTTATAAGTAAGTACTAAGTCTTTGATTGATAAATTATGATATTTTTTTTGCATGGTTTGACAGAGTTTTTAAGACGAAGCCAATTAAAATTGTTTTAAATTGGATCTAATTGTTCGTGGTCAATCATTCTAAGAACTTCGTTCTTGATTAAAGATATTTTACGTACCATGGTGTACTCTGTGGTGGCTTGGAGTGTTTAAGATGTATTCTAAGGGCCCAAGGCTCTTGATTGCCTCTGTATGAATCCAGAACATATATAAGTAGCTGAATTGGTGGTGCATCACGAATTGGGCTGGTGGGATGGCTAGGGCGAGTGGGAGATAAAAAACCTAAAACATTAAAAATAATGATAAATATAGAAACTTCTACTTAGTATTATAAAAAAAAATTAAATGAATGTTGCGGAACCTTGTTTTATAAATATTTATTGCTCTTATATGCAATAAGCATAAACGACTCGATAAATTTTAATGTTTTTTACAGCAAAATACATCTCGAGCGGACAATCGGCGTAAGTAATGGTTTATTAAACTATTTAAAAAACATATGATGAACTTAAAATATTCTGTAATAAAAATAGAATGGTCTTCTAAGAGTATCTTTATTGAGCTTAGAAGGCATACTGATAAATCGCCCCCTTTATTAAATTAGCAATAATTTATTCAATCCAATTGGATTTCTAGAATTTAATATTCTTTATATTTAATACTGATTGAAATTACATAAAGCCCAATCAAAAAATAATTACCTATATTTAATTAAGTACCCCAAACGAATGCGTTCCTAAACTAAGTTCATACTCGTAATTGACCGAAACCAATTATTGTAATCGTTAAATACAAAGCGTTTTAATATTTACAAATAGAGGATATGGACGTTTCGCGAATGCCCAATTTTTCTGTAATCATTACTTAAAAGAACTGTTAATTGGGTAATTAAAATACTGAGGGCTATGTTCAATACATAATCAATGACTGTAATTAGTGATTATTAAGAACGTTTTCACTTATTGCGATTCTTCGACATATTTTAAACGAACTAAAACTATATCAAAGAATCCACTAACTTGATTATAAAAATTGTTTAATGATACGAAACGAAAGTTCCCGAGTAACAGAGGCAGTTAAAAGCCATTATTTAATGTACTCAACCGCCTCCGGGGCTAAGTGGTTTACGCGTCTGTGTGTAGCGCTGGAGGTCCTGGGTTCGACTAATGAATGTTCTAGTTGTGTAGGCACAGAAGGCTGATCACCTACTTGTCTGTAAAGAAAACTATCAGTGAAACAGACACAGCAATATGTCTGTCCTATGTCCCACTAGGGTGACGAGAATTCATTTTATTTAATGTGCTCACGTTCAACTATATAGTTAGTAGCTTATATGTATAGTATCTAGCTGTGACCGTTTTACAAAAACAAAAGACAAGCTATTTTAATATTAGGTAGATGGAAAAGACAAACAGACATCTAAATAATGACAGACAAAATTGAAAATCGCTATTTTGTACTGTTCATAAACATTATACATGCATTAATTGAAACTTGATATTTTGATATTGAACATAAACACTTTAATTTTGTGTAGACTGATTGACCCGACAATCTTTGCTAATTTAATCATGAGATATCGCGGTTGTAATACAAAATTACCATTTTAAGTTTCTGATATTGTAGTCGAGCTTTATAGATTTTCTTGACGAAGCTTTTAATGAATTTGCGCAAAATTTTGTATATACATATAATAAGGTACTTACAAATCCGCACCAGCCTTGCAATACTGATTGTCTGATACCAACTCCCATGTTGAAGTCCTCAGATGTATGGTGGACCTGATGTTGAGCCCAAAGTATGTGAATTTCTAGAAAAATATTACTGCTTTAGGTATACTATAGTTTTATTAACAAACGGGTACCGAATCTTACCACATAAAATGATTGAGATATGAATTTTTTCCAATGTTTTTTATTAATTATTCTGTTTTAAATTTTGGTTTAGGGTCCGTTCACACAGACCGACTCGGAGAGGAGAGCAGATTCTTATAACGGTGAAAAAAGAGTTTTTGTATTGCAATGCAAAAATATATCTTTAACTAAAAGGTATATTTTTTCATGTGCACTGCTTTTGTCATTATGAATGCTTGAACGCGCTTGGTGTGAAATAATAAGAGGAGCTGACCAGCTCAGATCGCGTACTATTTCTCCGGTCCGGTTGTGTCCGGTCTGTGTAAAAAGAAAAATGCGCGCCGATGCTCTCCGAGCCGGTCTGTCTGAACGGACCCTTAGCCCTTCAGAAAAAAACTTGACATATACCTACAAATTTTAACTTAAGCTAATTAATAATTATACTTAAGTTAATATAGCTTCGGTATTTATGGGTATGCTTAATTAATATAAGTTTATCAAAGAAAGGGGCAATAATCTTATCACAAAGTACAAAGTAAGTTATTATACTTCGATAAGTCATTATAACTTATAATATTGTTTAACTTATAATGAATCTATGATTACATATTTATAATTATTTATTTACCTAATATCACTCCATAAAAACAGTCTTTAAGTAACTGCGCTAGTGTCTTATGAATTTTTCTTTATGCAGTATTATTTCGTTTTGATGTCAACTATCAACCAAAATTCGTGTTTAAACCTAAATTAGCGTAGACATTAGTAACTATCAAAAAAAAATCTTCGTTCAATTCGTTTGTAAAGATGGATGTAAAGTCGCGACTAGGAAACCGATCTTTTATTTCTTTAAATTACTATTTTTTTAATAGTTTGAACTGTATTAAAATTATAATTGATATTAATTGCATTGTTGTATTACTGACAACATTCGAGCCATATCAGACAAATAACAACACTCATGTGCATAATTATGTCGTAATTATGAATATTATAATTCCAATTAATTACCTCAAGATGTTTATCAATTTAAAACGGAAAACGAAAAAAACATGTACGTGTAACTTCCTAGTCTAGGAGAAATCTATATACCTGTACGTTGCTAATTGCGCAGTATTTTTTTTAAATTGTGTTATACGACATCTTCAAGAAATAATTAATTTTTGTTTCTCTGTTTTTATAAAATAAGAGATAATCGGGCATGAGGCTCACTTAATGTCAAGAGTAGACTGACCGTCCATGGATACCCATCACGCCAGTCAGCCCAGAGATGCGTTGCCACATTACCGCATAAATAAAACTACGGGCGAAAACTGTTGCAGCTAGGTAAACGCTTACCATGGCAAGCTCTGTGCATCCAGTAATAGCAGAAATCGACTCCCAATGCGGCTGCATACCACGTCAATGTGTTGTCCCAGGGGAGGTCCACCATTCTATAATTACTGTATATCCACGTGTATAAATATGACTCTGCCCCACGCCATACTAACCTAGAACAATATTGGGAACAAATTATTTTAAAACGTTAGCTTTTTAAACTAAGTATCTCAGCGTATTTCTGACGACATAATATAAACTATACCAAGGCTAATAACTATATTATTATAATAATAATAATTGGGACAACTCACATTGCTCTGATTCCAAAGTAAGTAGCTGAAGCACTTGTGTTATGGTAATCAGAAACAACGAGGGTACCACAATATATACATATATAAGTTTATAAACAACCAAGACTCGGAAAACAACATTCGTGCTCATCACACAAATTATTGCACCTACCGGGATTAAAACCCGGGACCTTTCGATGCAGAAGGCAGGAGCACTACCAATTGCGCCAATCGGTCGTCGAATATATATATTTCAGTGTTTTTCCAAAAAAACACTTGTTGGGTTTAGTTTAAATACATAAATATTTTGATGGTATAAAGATGGGTCTTACAAAAGAGGCGGTACTTCAACAGCTGTTCATCAAAAAGAAGATAACATTACTATAGTGTATGTATCTATTTAGTAGATACTATATCTATACTTTGTCATGTTAACTAGCGAGATGAGAGGCGAGTCCAAACCTGTCGGTAATCGGTGCCTCCATGGCGAGCTATTCTGTGCCAATATAGCCGACGAGCTTGGCTGCCGACCGGTATTCCATAGTAGTGGTAGTAAGCCAGTGAATCTCAGTAATTGTGTTAGGAAACACTACACTTACCTTCCACACTCTTGAAAAAGTCCGTGTGATATACTGGTTACGCCGTCATTTAGCCGAATTCCTTTTTTTCCCTCTAGTCTTAGCACAATGTGCTCTATTATCATAAATATTATGAAGTATGGGAATGACTGAAATATAAAACATACAACTAATTAGTATAAATAGTACTTCACATGTGAATGTGAGGTTCTGTCCCCGCCGTTTTTAATTGGAATGTCACAGAAGAGTACCAGAATTTAATCGGACCTAGCTGTATCAAGTTGTAACATAAAATAAGCAATCGTAAAGTATTGAAAATGATTCGATATATTACGATAACCATTAGTACAATCATTTTGATTGGAAGTGTGAAATGGGAGTGTCTAAAATTACTAACCGCAAGGGTCAATACTGTCATTTAAAACTTATGCCAATGAAAAGTGCGGTATGATTTGTCACTTCTTTACCGAACAGTCAGTTCTACTGACTGATTTTAAAAAATATTATTTGTTTGTATTTAAAGTTATTTTAATTTGAAATAAAGATATTTCAAGAATCATATAATTATCAATGACTAAATAAACGATATTCGTAACAATTTTATTTAGATTTATTTTTGTCATTATTCTGTCTTTTTGCGTGATTCATAAAGAGTAGAAACGACTTGGTGACTTCAAAAAAAGACAAAAATTGAAGAAATCACAATATATTTTTTCTGAAATGAAAAATCATCAATTATTATTGTGGATATTGTTTTAGTGTTTCAAAATAAAAATTTCCTTCAAGTTTTCTATATTGGGCCTTACTTATATAAAAAAATAAAATAAAATGTCGGATTCAAATATTGTTTCAGTTATAGTCTCGCATATTAATGTTGCGCATTAAACTTGTAACATTATTTGCATTTCGATAAAGTTTATCATCTTTTCTTTGTTTCATTATCATGGATCATTAGAAAGTTCATAATTATGCATAAGTAATTATGTAAACTCGAACAGTATTGTTCCTAATACGATACTATTTCGTATTTATTAAAGAGGTCTCAATTCAATCAAAAAGTCACTGAAAATCAGACATGTGTGCCGTATCTCTTCAATATTTATTTAATTAAGATAAATAAAGAAACTCAGAAAAGATAATAGAGATTGTGTCTTTTCCTGAGCCATAAGTAATAGCTCCCAAATCAATCGCTGAAATTTGATATTATATCAAGAAACTTGATTGAGTGAAAGAAGGTGCCGATTAATCTTTTACAAAATGTCAGCCAAATAAACTTTTTTACCGAGGTAATTTTCATACATATTACCTATAATTATATTCAATTTATTTAAACGGCATCATATCGCAATAATATTGCTCCAGTAATGATAGTATTCGTTTCATATTACAATAACTTGTAAACACATTTACTATTGGCAAATGAAGCCTTGAATAAATTGCTGTCAAATTGAATATGTGTTACAACATCAAAATATTTAAGCAAAAACTTTACGACACTTCTTTCATAATCATTTTTATTACTGCGTTTAGGTATCATGTTTGTAGGTTTGTTATATTGAGAACCAATCAGAGATTAGAAGTTAAACAAAAAAAGATTTTGAAAATACAAAATTAGTAAGTAGTTGATTTGTTTTTTGTACAAATTAATACAACAAATTTAGATAATCAAGTAAACTACTCATTGGTCATGTTTGCTCTATTATTTCTAGGATACCTTGTATATGCAACATGCGACTTCAAAAAAGTCCCTAAAAGATTTCTGCGTCAGTTTATGTTGTTCTATCAAACCGCTTTTTGTTTCACTGAGAATCAAAAGGGTTAGCACTTGCCGACTCATCGACGTAAAACAAATTTTCTCATATACGTCACAGAAATTATAAAATCATAATAAAAAAGCATAAATGTATTCATATACATATATACACTATATCCCTACTTCTCTTCTGTCTGTTTGCCTGTTACACTTTCACGCCTAAATCACTAAACTGATTTTGATGCAATTTAGGATAGAGTTAGACTACAGCTAAGATTTTTTATTGGGAAAAATGGCTTGAAGTTGCGTAATATGGCAAACATACCTATGCTACCTAGTAATATTGAAGACAACTTAATAGAGACATATACCTGTCTAAAGAAGTTTGGCACGTCTTCGGGCTTTTCATACAAAGTTTCTTCACGTGAATGTAGGTAGAACATTCGGCCTACACCCTTCAAATGTGACACAAATACATCAGATAACTCCTTATGTGTAGTAGAGTTTCTATATAGAACCTCTGCCGCCATCTTTGTTGACTTTTATTTCTTATCTGAAAAAGAAAATGTGACGGTGTGAAAAATATACAGTATGCTGATTTCATAATTTTCGCTAAAGATTAATGGAAGTCACTCTACTAGACAATAATAAAGGTTAAATACGATTATGTTCTTTTAGTTCGAGTCGTAAGGTAAATAAATGATTCTTCATTTGCATCAGAATTTCAATTAATGTACGATATAAAAAGAATTGAGTGGAAACCCGATTAAAATTAATCGGGTTTCATCGTAATGAATTTTAATCAGAGTTTTTTTCGCGTCACTGCTTTTTGATATCGATGTTAAATTATTACGCTCAGTGATTATTTTAATAATATTAAACTAGTATATTAAATAACTTCTTTATTTTAACAATACTGACTAGTTTTAATTTTCAAATTTTCTAAAAACAAAATATAATTAATTTCTTTTTTCTCCATGGTCAATTATTATTTAAAGGTTTTTTGGTTTGGTTACAGGACCTTTGAATGTGTAGTAGTGCCATTATTTCTAGAGAGTTGTAGTGTTGCCAGGTACGGGCTTATCTATTATTGGATATTCTTGGGGTTACTAACGAAATTGGAGTTTTAGAGTCGAAATCTAACTAAAATGTTGGCTGTTGGACGGGCATTAGAAAAAATATTACACTATTACTAGTTAGATATTTTAAAAGAAAAAATGCAAGTGATTTTTCTTGTTGCGTCGCCCAGTGGTACCGTAATTTTTTGGAAAAAAAAACTAGTAATCATCAATTCCGGGACAGTAAGGTGTAATTACTGCACACGTAAAATTCCCGGCCCTCTGGCAAACTTAGTTACAGC
The DNA here is from genome assembly GCA_912999735.1 of Aporia crataegi. Classification (NCBI taxonomy): domain Eukaryota; kingdom Metazoa; phylum Arthropoda; class Insecta; order Lepidoptera; family Pieridae; genus Aporia; species Aporia crataegi. Next base: position 6,156,373 of record OU538742.1, read on the forward strand.
TCTCTAGAACTGTTTAGGCTGTTGCGTTAATTCAAGTTTTTGCTAGATTACGCAAATAATAATTTCAATTCGTTGAAAAAACTTGTTAATTTAGTGTTGCTTAGCACGTTTCCCGTTTTGTACTAATTTGCGCTAATTGTTTATTTAACGAACACATTTTAAACAGGTTAAAAATCACTTATTTCATTCTCGTTTGACGCGCATTTTTTTTTCACGCGTGTTTGACATTTGACACATTCACTATGATTCTTTTTGGCCAGTGTCATAACATAATTTTCTACATATTACAAGTCAAGTTACAGTTAATTGAGAATAGTATTATTGTTTTTAATATTTTAGTATAAAAATAAGGACAATAAGAAAGAAGGCTGTAAAACGTGACTTAAAATTATCTGTGGACTTGGATAAAACCATAGATAGTAAACTTATCTTTTCTAAGCTTTAATATTTAACACACAATGACTTCGATCGAAAGTGACATAAATGATCCTGTTGAATTACTTTCATTGAACAAGTCGAGCGTGATCATCGCGAAATTTGCTGAGAATAAAGCTGAGATTGCAAAAGTTTAAATTACTTGAGTCCCGTCTCCGGACTTTATGGAGAAACTGTGATATTTGAATATTCTAAATTATAATATTATTGAAGAGAATAGACCACAGACTAAGAACAATGAACATTTATTATAGTCCTCAGAATACATTACCTACTCACATTTTGACTCTGAATTAATTATGAATTTATCCATTTACATCTAACCAGGTGTAAACATAATGTTTAATTTGGTTGAGTCACCAATAATTTAAAAAAAACCAACATAATATATGACCAGTTATGTATATTATTTTTTTTTCATTTTTATTAAAAAATTAAAGAATTAAGTAGCTTATGTAACAGGATAATTTCTATTTGTGTTTTGTGTTAGAACGCATGATGTATGACGAATGTGAAACAATTAACACGTTTGTATCACGGTTCAATTACTTTCAACTCGGGCCTTGCCACAAATATTCACTCATTAAGGAATATTATCGGTAAATACTAGACATTACATATTACATTAATATCAGTTTTGTGCAATCAGGACATATAAAGAAGCCTATATTGCTTATATTTCTGTTGTTTTTAAATTGTTTATTACAAAATAATAATAATAGCCTATAAAACACAAATTATGTTTAAAATAACAGCTTATAATTAGTTCTGAGTATATGAATGCTACGCTAAGAGAGGAGAAAATTCTCCACTCTCTAGTAGTAAACAAAAGGTCTGAGTAATATTGTTCTCTGTTATCAGCATTGAATGTTAATATAGTTCATTATTTTGCTCGTGTAGGGAAATGTACTGTGTGTGTGTGAGCCCCGTTGCTGATAATTATAAAGTAGCTGTTTGTTACTTTTAATTGATTGATTGAACTTCTATATTAAGTAAGCAGATAACGTTTTAATTATCTTGTTTCTATTACTAGTGATATTAACACTATATGTGATCTAACCATTCTCATGATTTTTTTGCGATATCTTGCTTTTTTAGCTTAGGTTGAATTTTGAATTTCGAATTGACTTTAAAAAAGAAGTTATAAATTTGGTTGTATTTTTTCTCACTGTCGAAAAAAAGTATCTAATATCTAGATTTCAACCGATTATATTTTTCAAACGACTATCTCTTTATTTTTCTTTGTTTAATACATTTGATGCATAATAATCATACAAATAATTCTATTTTTACATGTATTTACATATATGTTACGCCTTAAAATACTTGAATCCTTAATGGACCAATATATTACGTTATTAAACATATTTATGAATGGCAAAGATCAAAATACAAAAAGTTTGGCATTGAGTCGATTTATCTTTAGAGTGCGAAGATTCAAGTCAACAACAACGTTGAATACAATCATTGAATCTATACAAACAAAACTATATTATTCATTGAATAAATACTACAAAATTGAGAAAACGTGTCGCGTACAAGTGTACTAAACAATGTAAGCATTAATTTATAGTTGAGTTTTTGTAAATAAATCCGTGTCATGTCGATTATCATATCTGTACTATTGTTAATTTTTTTTTAGAGTAGGATAGGTCTTTAAAATACATATATAACTAAGTGTTGAAAGATCCGTATAAATGTATTGGGATAAAAGTACTAGATTAATTATTAATGTAAAGTTTTTGAATAATATAAAATTAGTTTTTCTTCATAAATAATTTTCACAAATCTAGATGGAAACAAATTTGGTCAATTCATAGGTTCAGGGTCCAAGTGTGTATAGCTTGGCTCCTTGCCACAACTAATAAAGAATCTCCGTCACAGTGCACAGCACTATATTTCTTTATTACTTAATAAAAAAAGTTTTTATAAAAAATTATCCATTCAAAATTATTACTCTTTATACCTAGCACGAAAATCAAAAGTAATGTGTTTGATCTGTAAGTCTGCTCGTAACTATTCTAATGCCGAATCAATACGATATTATTCGTGCTGGCGCAAGTATCGCTTGGTTTGCATTTAAATTCTTTTCCACTACTTTCAGGTTTTTTAATTAAAAACATTTCTCTTGTTTAAATGTTATTGTCGTATATTAAATAATCAAGAAAACCCACATTAACACACATAAATCCTCATGAATCCTTGTCTATTGAGGTACCGCGTGATAATCCGCTCAGTAGAGATAAGACGAAGAAACGAAAATATGTTGTGATCATAATGTGTTTAACTGTAACTTTTTAGTTTATTTTCTACATGCGATTCGAATAAAAACGCTAATCTCCAATAGAATGGCATATTTGAAGAAAAAACATAAAATATGTAAATAAAAAGACGATTACATATTATAAGACATATTTGTAATTGTCTTTTCCTAATTATTTAATTAAGCCACAATACACGAATGAATGAAACAAAATACATTGTCAATAAGGAAGTAGGAAAAAGGACGGATGTATCAAAGATTAAGACTATTTATATTGCTACTTAAATTTGTTTACAAACATTCAAGGCTTATTAAATGTATTTAAATTTTATTAAAATATTCCACTGTTGAAAAAATTCGATTCCTGAAAAAAAAACAATAGGGTAATTTTATTAACTACTGATATAACGAGTGAAACAGACGCGAATCTATCTCATGGATTATTGGAATTCAATTTTTTATGAAAGATTTTGCTCTAAATTTTTAAGCTTTTTTGAATTAATTGTTATGGACGAAAAAAATCCTGTATTAAGTGCCTGCATTAACCCTAACCTTGATACTAAAAATATTTGTTTTTCCAGTTTAGAACTACATGTCTCTGAGGTGTACAAGCAACATTTTATGTAAATGTAACAGCTTGCGTAGTTTCGAATTACAAATAATATTTCTTATTAATAACCAAATTCTCAGTTTAGAAGCGTGTTAGTTTCAAAGAATGTAAGTCTTAAAATTCGGAAATAATATATGCTAAAACAACATTATTTTAAATTTAGAATAATTTGTATTCTATAGTCATAGACTATAGAATACAAATGTATTATTGACATGCTGATTTGACCGGGCGAACTTAATCTACATAGAATTCAAAACCCCATCCATAAATATTTCTACAAAGAGTACTCGACGATTTCGGTTCTATTGTATTATCATAATGTTTATTTTTAAATAAAATATTACTTAACTATTTCATAAATCAGCTTTAAACTAATAACGCACTAGCCTGCGAGTCATGTCTTAGGAGGCGAGGTTACAGTGACCTATGTCATGAGAGATCAGCCGAGACGATACATTCATAAGCCACAAACACAAGAGCATAATCTATTTATAAGTATGTATTATGTATAAGTAATAAAATTTATTTAATAAAAAACATTTAACCGAATAAAAATAATAAATAAAAGAGAAATAACAATTCCACAAAGAGAATATTGGGAAGTAGGTGCCTGACAGGTAAGAATGAGTTTATGTAAGTCGTAAGAGTATCGATTTTATTTTTAAATAGTTGATTACTTTGAATCGGTTTAAATTTATTTATTTAATGATTTTTTTTCTTGCTTTTGACTGAAACGTTGAAGTTTTTCTTGTGTTTTTCCAAAAGTGCCCAACCAATTTTAATATAATTTGTATGGAGTTGCTTAAGTACGACGTATTAAATAAAAAATAATTATTCAGAATCGGTTCAGAATTGCCTTCACAATTCTGTAAACAACACTCGGTTTTATTCCATCTTGTTCTTGGCACCGAGCTCGCTAAATATTACCCAATGTAGTGTATTATATATTAATATTAGCGTTTGTTACTAAAGATTGGAATCGGTCCCCTAGTGGACTTTACACGTAGGTAATGAATATTTAACAAAAACATCGCAAAAAATGTTAGATGTACGTAAAATAACAGTAAATTTTATGAAGAAGTTCCGCAAAATTAACTTGCAGTTATTTACTTAAAAACTTCAACAGACGCCATAGGTTTTATAAAATTATTAGCTTTACCTCAAGTCTGGTAAAGTTTTTCTGCGTGCGTGAAAAATCTTACAGTACCCCTTGTGGTTACGCGCAGACTTACTTGGCCACTATGAGATTAACATCTTACCAATAATAAAAATTATCACAAATCCCTTCCCCATATTTATTACCTTATTTTACCTTATGTTGAACCTAGCAACTTTATTTTTGTATCAGGTAAATGATAACCAACCTATTTTATCTCCATTATTTTACAATACACGAACGTTTCAACTTACTCATACTAAATTAAATATAAAAACTTTCCATTAAAAATATTGATAGTGGTATAAAGGCTAGCTCCAATACATATGGTTAAATGCAGGATTAAATATATATAAGATAAACATGCAGAAATATAGTACTTATAGATAATACTTATATTACCTTCCATACTTTGTCAAAAGAATTAAATGGAAATATTATTTTATTCTCTGTTTAAAACAAAGATTATAATAATATATTATGAAAGTAATCTGTCAGTGACCTATCTTATCAGTAAAATTTTTAGTCCACTATGTAAAACCAAAAATATGACTACGTTATTTTACTAACTCATTATTTCCCTTTAATTGAGTTCGATATTTAAAAGTATAAGCAATAAATAAAAATGCTGTTTTATGTGTGTACTTACAATGTAAAAATTTCGACTAAAAATAGTTTTTTGTATTCAGTTATCACATTATCACAAAATTTCCCGTTGTAAACACTTTATAATGGCTAATTGAAAAACGATCGTGCGCACGGCCTGCGCTTGCGCCGACTGAATGTAGAGTTGGCTCGGCGTTCAGGCTATCTGTATAAATAGCCGGTACAGTAAGGTAAGTTTAACACTTCATTCGCTTTACATTTTATGGAATAGAATTTTATTTTTATTTTAGGAAAAAGTGGCTGCGAAAGTACGAAACATCCACTTTTATTTTTAAATTTTATTTTGTTTTTTGCATTGCGCCATTACTTTTTGTTGCGTTCGTTACATTTATTTATTAAAAACATTATCGACTGTTTTTATAAATTATTTATTTCAATAGTCTTAAGAAATAACATTTAATATTCACGTAAAAAATTCCTATTTACTGTTCCTCTGACCTCAAAAGAGGGGTTTTACAAATTTGGCGTGATTATGTAGTTGCATGTCTGTGCGGCTGTATGTCTGTCTGTGCGGCTGGGTGTCTGTATGTGCGGCTGGGTGTCTGTATGTGCGACTGTATGTCCATCTGTGCAGCTGTGTGTCCGCCTGTACAGCTGTTTGTCTGTCTGTGCGGCTGTATGTCTGCTGTGCGGCTGTATGTTTGTCTGTATGGCTGTATGATGCGGTTTTATGTTTGAAAGGTACTCGCTCACGTTAAGACGGTCTTTAGCTATTTAATAAGATCTCTTTATCCAATTATGAGGTATTCTTATATGTAATTAACACGTTGAACTTTTTTTTCAATTGTCTTTAATTTCAATCGTTAGTTATTGTTATGGCGATATGATTAATAAATGTAAGTGCAATTTTATGCTAATTCCTTACTACCTTTAACAAAAAGCGTTTACATCGAGTTCGAATATATATAATTATTATTTATACCAGATGTTTAATAAGACTTTGATATTAATTATGTAGCTTTATTCGTTTTGTATAACATAAAATAACATATAAATTATTTAAGTTTTGGAAGAATAAAAAATTGTTTACAATGTTTAAAGGTTAAGTGGAATTAAATTATAAACAATTTTTTTATAAAAATTGTTTCTATATAAACAATTAAATATCTCAAAGAAATCTATGTAGCTAGCAGCATTTAAAAATATCTATACGTGACGTAGGTATTAAAATAGAGTTTTTATTGTGCTTTTTATTTTGAAGAATGTTTGTTTTAATACATAATATAACAAATATAATAAGAAAATAAAAAGGGTACATTGTTCTTGAAAATTTTCATAAATACGCGCGGATTCAAGAACGTGCGAACGCGCTTTTTTTTTGCAAAGATCCAAATGTGGATAGTAGAGTTTCCATTAAGCCTCGCTATTTCAGAGACTAGTGTAGCTTGTAAATTATATTATTCATTAGCCTCACGTGTGTTATACCATATTTTTTTTATTAAATACCATTATATTAAATATCATCTTATGGTATGATAATTGTTTTTATTCAAAGGGTAAAGGAAGGCATACAATAAATAGAACTTTAAAAATATTATATAGAATAATTAATATTGAAGTCAAAAAATCCGATATGATGATTACAAGTAAGCACAACATGTTTGAACCTTGAACAGATCTTTTTAAAGTGTAGCTAATCCTAATTGTTAATACCAGCTTTCAAACGAAAGAAAAAACGTATCACAATCGGTGTCGGAGCTACGACTCTACAGATACACACAGACAAGTCAAACTTCCTCAGAGCCTCCTTCCACGAAGTAATGCCTAGCGAGATGGTTCCGTGGGTAAAGAGGAGGTTGATGCCAGAGGAAGTTTTTAGTCGGTATGGGTGTAGTCATAACATCGAGTCCGACATACACAGGTTAGACCCTGATGATATGTAAGAGTATTTTTGCCCATACCTCTGGAAAAGAAAAGACAAGTCAAACTTAAAACCACTCTCTTTTTCGTCGGGAGTTAAAAAAATCTCATTTCATACAACATTATAAAACATATTTTAATAGTTATGTACTTATTATATGAACCACAAATGTTTGTGGTTCAAGACATTCATTACGTCCATCTTTCTTCAGTATTACTTTGCAGAACATGTAGATTATCAGGTCAAAATGCCGAAGATCAAGATAAGGTCAAATAAATTGTATACAAAAACAAAAAAATACTTATATAGATAAGTTGACTATTGTATGTCGGATTTTTTAAATCATAATTCTGTTCGAGTCTACTTTCATAAGAACCGAAGTATGGTCTTTGAATTTGAGCACACATTTCTGCCTCTAATTCATTGATTACTGTTCTACCCGCACACCCTGCAACGAGTTGTTGTAGCCAGTCAAGGGGGTAGGGGTATGGTAAGGGGAAGGAATGGGTAACTGGTAATACACTGGGTAAAAGCGGAAACTGGGAATCTCGAATTAAAAGAATACTGTTCACTTTTATACAGGATGCCTTAGCTTACCTAGTTCGACAGTAAACCGCGAAGAGAGCGTACCTTTGTTTTACGTAACCTTTATTGTTTTACAAATTTCGCATCGTTATGTAGATCTTTTAAATGGTATTTAACACATATCATATCAACGTGGAAAACACTAAGTATTTATTATTAAAAGTGGTTTTTTCACTCGCCTATTATCTAAACTTTAACATTCACGAACCTTTTATTAAAAGTTTAATTAATTATATGTAGTATAAAAAATCCTTCAACTGCGTTAGTATATAGTCCCTGTTGCATTCTATAAACTGTGATATTTTAAAACATAAGATAGGTAACTTAAGCTTTTGAAGAGATACATTAACAATTTTTAAAATTTAAACAATTAATACACTCAGGTGTGGTACAAAATTGTTTATTTTAAATATAAAAGTTACAAGAAATATGTAATTACCTACATCAAAAAGTAAATTACTATTCCTATTACTACTTCTATTATTAGCGGACGTCTCTTCACACTCGTTAGACCACACCGTGGGGGTTATCTCATATAAAGTTTATATATTTCTATTCTAATTTATATTTTCTGTTTTCAATATGACTATGACCTATATTAATTATTGTGCATACTATACTAACAACATGTGGACAAATAATCGATAATAATATGAATTAAATAAAAATTATATGCTTATATAAAGGATCTACATATGAATCTATATGAATCTGTAGGTACTAATATTATAAGCATTGTATTTTTATTTGTTATAAATAAACTAGCTAAATTCTTTCTGAATGACAAAGGCTTTATTATAGACATCTATCATCACATGTATCATCTTGTAAAAGTTAGTACATTGCATACGTTTTTCCTCATTCATCCCAATAGACGTTAGTAGATCAATATGACACATTTATTATCAGCTGTCAGGTTAAATAAACGACAATTATACTGTCGTCATACAGATGTAAACACAATAACTTGCATTAATTAGTAATAATAAATCTGATAGCGTAAGGTCAATATCCCGTGTACAACCTTAAATGTGTGTCATTAAATAAAATAAAAGTGTTCGTTTTTCCCCAAAAAAATTCTACCATAAATTTAAAAACTGGTAGCAATTAACATTCAAATTAGTAGGCATTAATTATGTTTTAAATAAAATCAAAATATTTGCCTCAGATTTCGTTATTTCTTTTTTAATAAAAATCAGAAATCGACCAATTCACCCATATTAAATATTTATTAAGATACAAGAAACCTTTCTCGTATATATAAACTTTAAGTGAAGAGAAATATTGGTTGTATCTAATAATAATATTTTTCTTAACACTCTTAAGTTTTTTGAAGCTGCCGAGTATTTTAAGGATACTCACTATACTTGATTCTGTATTTTTAAAATTTTATCCAATTTCTAAGTAACATTTATTTAAAAAAGGTTATAATTCCAATATAACACATCAATCGCTTAAGGATTGAGGCTTTTAGCTCGTATTTACGGGACTCTGAATCTAAAATGTTTTTCGTTTTTTTCACCAATATCAGTCAGATATAAATCTGAGTGTTAAAATATCTAAACGAACTTAATGGCATTAAAATTAAATTGATTCTGTAAAGATAAATATTTACAAAATTCGATAATAATTTTGAGAAGCGGACAATTAAGGCTAACTCCACGCGTATCTTTTTGAGTTGTTAGTTGCGTAGTTTCGGTCAGGTAATTTCTGCTGCATTTGGTTTCATAGAAAAGTCCTGTTAGTTTCATACGGCGATACCACTCATTTTACGTGAGAAAAATCAGTGATGCGTACTTAAAGCTATTGAGTTCATGTTTGTTTATACATGCCTACTCTAAGTAATTGATAAGTTGGCAACAGTAAAGGAATATTTCGATGATTAACACGCTGTTGATGTACAGATAAAAAAACCGTCAAATAAGTACGTAGATCTAAAACTTTCTAGCCCAAAATATATTAAATTATTACTAAAAAATAATATTAATAACTAAAAAATTGTTTCGGTTTAATAAATATGCCTATAATGTTCCTTGTAAAGCAGCTCCCTTTCGCTTGAATCTAACAATTGAAACATGTTTATGAATGTATTTGCGAGTTTAACATAATTTTGACTAAACAAGACAAAATAAGCTATTGTGATGTTTAGGTACTTGAAGTCTATATCTGTTTCAAATTTTATTTATATTTGTTCTAGAGGGATTGAATAATAAACATCCGTCCTCTTAATTTATAATACTGAAAAGTATTATTTACTTTCATATAAATTATCTAAGCAAATGAAAAAGCGTTTTAAGGAAAAAACCATTGGATACAGTCACCGTTTAATTCATGAGATTTAAAAAAATATTGTTTTATTAGACAAAAATAGGACAGATTGAATATTTATGTGAATGGGATGACAGATTTTATATTTCGTTCATTTATAAAGACATTTCGACTATTATCGTTGAATTAAATATAGCCTTATATCTTTATTGGTCATTAACAGAACAAAAAAGCTGAATTTATTTAATTATTTACAGAAATTAATCTCTATTTAAAAAAATATTAGTTAATACTTAACTACGTGGTTATTTATTTAAGTACAAATAAAAATCAAAATATCTTCAGTATTCATAAACGTCATAATCATTGAAATCAAACTGAGGAAGGATTTTTTTTAAAAACCAAGAAGTGGTTGATAAATATTAAATAATAGTTTATCTAATACCTTCTAATTCTAAACTAATGTCAAAAGGGTCAGATTATTTTTACTGGCCAGTGATAAAAATTAACCTCATAATGGTTATCAAATAAATATTATTTACATAGATATTAATTGCGCAAGAATTACATATCTTATGAAACTCTTTAATTTTCCATTAATTTGATCAAACGTTAAATATTTGAAATTATTTTATCAAGAAAACCTTATAATTCAAATTAGTTTCTTGATTAAAGTAAAAATAAAAGCGTTCAAAGTATGATATTGTCGTTTTACGTTAAAAATAAAACATTTTTCAGTTGTAGGTAAGTTAAAAATATATTGATTAAATCAAAATAATTACTTTTACTATACATGTTTGCAATTTCACGGGTAGGGCATTAATGTTTGTATGCCTGCTCGAAAAATACGTTACAATGTTGTATGAAAATTCAGTCTTAACATGGTATTCTTTTTTAATTTTGGGTAACGTTAATACTTTAGTCAAATTTGGCAATTTAGTTTAATATTATAATAGAGATAAAAAAATTGGCCTCATAACAAAAAGTTTTTATCTCCAAGTGTCCAATGACCTTTGAATTAAAAAAAAGAACAAATGAAAATGGCGCATACCGATTGCGTTCTTTTTACAAGCTTTTAAAGATTTAAATCAGATGAGAATGGATTTAAATTAGGTTTTAGAGTTGATGGTGAAGCCGGGAGGTTGCCATGGGAACTCCATTATTAAACAACGCAACCCCATCGAGCTTGAGATTTTTTAATTCGTCATGAGAAGAACTTTGGTCGGGAGTTAGCCATGGGAACTATTGCAAGTTTTGGCTGGTTTTTATTTTTCTCGAGGAGTATATACTTACTAGCCAATATAAAAAGCTTGTCGCTTTAAATGTTTTATTTCCTTCATATGAGCGTTATTTTTCTGTCGGAATGCAACTTTATGGTTTCATACATTGTATTTTATTTTCATCGTAGGTGGAGTATACTGTACTACTTATGTATCACTCGGAAGAAACTGCAAATTTAACCGCGCGTGTATTAGGGAGTTTATTAATTATTCGCTTGGAATCGGTCACTTTCACCACTTGATGCACTATTGCGTGCCCGACAATAATTGAAAGTCAAACAATCGAATGTTATAATTTTTTTAAATCTATAAACTGTCATGTGAAAAAAGCTTCGTTCTGAAATCCCTCATAAAGGTAATTTTATTTTAATCCAAAAGTAGACAGTATGCCAAAACAGTAATTATTCATAGCTTACAAAAACTATTCTCTGTTAATTCATCTATTCCTCAATCAATTCTCTATAGCATAATTATTTGTATCAACAGTTAATATTTAGTCGTATGGCTATATCATTATTTTATTATTAAGTGTTTAAGTGAAGTCCCGTGTCCCCTAGTGGGGTATGGGGCAGATGCATTTCACATCTGTTTCACTGATCGATTTTTTCTTTTAGGGGCAAGTAGGTGATCAGCCTTGTATGTCCTGCCAGACCGAGTTTTTTTTTGTCTCCGCCGGGAATCGAACCCAGGACCTCTCGGTTGTAACGCTTACGTGCTTACCACTAGACCAAGGAGGCGGTCAACGGTATGTACTGACAGTAGATAATATAATTTGCATACATGCCCTTATATGGTGAAGCATGGAGCAAATTGTGTCTGTTTTTGGGCAGTTTTTGTATGTATAATTATTTGTATCAACAGTTAATATTTAGTCGTATGGCTATATCATTATTTTATTATTAATTTATATTAATTAGTATTGCGTATAAGATGTTAAATATAGACTCATTTTGCTTAAAGAACATATTATTATACATCGTTAGACGATCGTGTTTACGAACCATAAGCTCAACGGTAGGTATATAAGTACCTATTTATCAGGTTTATTATTTTTATTCACGTTTATTATCCGCGTAGCTTATAACAAACAGAAGTAATTTCTAATTTACTAACCTATGTAGTATCTTCAAGCTTAGATATGAGGCTTCGTCTACATGGCAAAGTAAATATGCCTAGGTTACATAGAAAGAGTGTAGCTTCTTATTAATAATTATTGTTATTCAATGTGTTATGAGTATGACCAATGTTTTTGTAAATCTTGCGTTCGCGTAGCTAAACAGTCTACACGTTAAAGCTCACATCTTGGTTAAATGTAAATTCTGTAAAATACTTTTAAAACAGAATATAACATAACAATACGAAAATACACCCACTGAATGAAACATCGAGCAATTAAAATAATTCAACAAACGTATTAAATGTACAATTTGTTGTCCATCAGAGTCCATTGCTGAAGTTTTCAACAATAACAATACTGTTAGAATGCTCATTCGCGAAATGGTTTGCAACTGCTGGAGGCGTTTTCATATATTTTTTTATGCTTATGCTATTGAAACTTTAACAACACGGGTATATCAACCACGAGTTCACTGTCGAAATTTTTATACTTGCGTTTTTTGTTTTGAAAGTTTTCAATCCCATAGTGCCAATTAGAGGCGCTATATAAAAAACATTTTACACAGGAAAATTGATAAAAAATGTGGTTCACTTGACAACACAATCTAAATATTTTTTTCTTCTGAAAACAATTTTCTACGGATTTAAAAAAAATATTTTATATTATTTTTTTCTATTTTTCATTTAAATAGACATAATGGATGTCAGTTTGAATTCGGTGTTTTTTTCTTGGAATTTATGATTTAAAGTCCATAATGAAGTTTCTAATTCTTAATTAAGGTTGCATTATTTGCTTCTATTAAAACTGTGTTCACACGTCGTGTAGATTCCTTATTTTTTAGTTTGAATTATGATCGATCAATAAAATTAACATAACTGGTTACTTAATGCGCGTGAATATTATGAAAGTCATACATTAATTGCATCATCTATGGTCAAGCTATGGTGTCTTTTAGAGATCCTTCGTAATAGGTAACTCTAAATTGCAAGCTTGTAACCGGAAGAATTATTGGCATAATTCGATTTCCTTTGTATTGGAATACGATAAACTAATCATATACTTTTCTAATCAATCTACCAATGTCATAAAATTGCCTTTTTGATCCAATCCACCACTGATCCACACACAATATTGTCGTGTCGTCGAATATTGAGATCTTAAAATTTTTCAATGCTTAAAGAAACAAAAAATATTCATCTGAATATGCCTAAATAATTACTTCCAAAAATATCAAAGATAAAGTGGTCTTGGTGACAATGATTATGAATTGCACTTTTTTATTTAAACAAATATACATTTTGTGACAAATCTGTACTGTACTGAGGTTTGCAATACAATAAGTGATTTATACGATATATTTATTTATGTTTGATTTTTCAAAACAATAAACAATCAAATAATATCACATTCGCATTTATAATCCGATCAGGCTTCCATATTTATTGTTGTACTAACTCGAAAAAAACAAACAAAACTAGGGTTTATTCTCTCAACTTCATCTTATACACAGCCGGTGAAGTTGGGCTATAAACGACATTTTGAAGTCAAATGAGTTTATTTATATGGAATATTGTATAGTGCAATGTGTTATTCTTGTTGCATCATTAACAACAATTATATCTATTTTATAATTTAATTCACTATTTTAATTCTTTTTATCATACATAATTTTTTTTACCTGTATATAGTTTCCTTGTTATGGAGTCTTAGTTTTAGGGCGCTTGTAGACGTCCGTTTTATTCACCGGACAACGTACCGTCAAAAAGCGACATTCATACATTCGCCGTAAATTTTCGCCGGACAAATATCCGATGCGTGTACACAATTTCATTATAAACCATACACCACCGCGGTAAAAAACGCGGTCCGTTGTCCATTGAAAGAAACGAACGTCTACATGCGCCCTTAGGTGGCTAATATATTAATATATTATGATGTAAACATTAGATATTTAAATGTAATTATTTTTAGGAAGTTGAATAATTTTTTATATCGGTACCAAGACTGTAGTGATCAAACGGATAGACTTAATATTTTTCCGAAGTCATTCATCCCACACAGCCAATAATTCTACTATGTAACCTTTGACACCGCCTTCTTCTTCCGGTATTGAACCACTTACAATTAAGGAAGTCCATATCAGTAACCGTCGGTCACCATTCAAAAACACGTTTCCATCAAGTATAGTGGAAAGTGTTTTCAAATAAAGTTAGAATTTTTTTTAAAACTATTTGATATGATTAATATCTACGTATTCATTAGAAATGATTGCATTCAAGGCGTCTAATGATAATTATATTTATATCATATAAACAAACGTTACAATATGTTCATAGATATGTCAGACTTAACGGATAATGCAGTTTTGTCATAAAAAATGCATGTGTTATTTATTCATTTATTCGAAGGACAAAATTTCGTACTGTATAGATAATGCCCAGTTGCTATAATTACATAACAGGCGATTGATATATAGTTTTTAATAGTGATATTTTAATCACCTTTCTTTTCGATCTTGATGACAATAGACTTATAAACGAATAAGAACCAAAATATAGCTGAAGACACGTAAAACATTTGATAAAACACGTTCAGTCTTAGCGAAGGTACCAGGGAGGTAGCAGTAATAAGAACTAAACAACGTAATAGTTCCAAGAATGGGGCTTTTGGAGATGCATCTAGAATCATCCCAAATACCGTAAGAGAGCCAAGGAGGTAAAGAACGAAAGCCACAACGGCGATTGGTGACAATGCCTGAAAATAGAAAAAAATAATATACATATAAATTTTGCAAAAATTAATGTGTTCAGACTTCTTTCAAGGGAAATCCCGTTACATCAGCGCAGTCATATTTCTATGATTTTTTTTCGATCGTTTTCTTTATAGGCAATGAATATGATCAGTTTTCTGTGCCTACCCAAATGTACGATATATTTCCAAAAAATCGATGAGTTTTTGGTCTTTGTCAACCCAAATAAAACGAGTACGTACTAAGAATAATTGAAAATCGCACTTTCGCGTCTTGACCGAAACGTATTTTTGCTTGAATAATGTGACTATGCTTTTGTTATACAACAGTAAAAAAGATAACAGTTTTACTCAATTACAATAACTGTGAAAAATTTAAACTCATAATCCGCCAGAAGGATGGAACTTCGCCATGGAGTCAATAATTATTCTCTTTAAGAAGCGAGTGAAAAGACACCTAAACACTGTATCCGATATAAGAAATGTCAAACTGTAAACTTACTAAATGCATTAAAAAGAGACGATAGAATCCAAGCAGTACCAACGCGTAGTGACACAATAAATAAGCAGTACACCATTTCGGAAGAATGACATCATACTTCACTCGAAGATGAAGCGCCGGCTGAAAATACAAACAGTGGAATTGTTTGTTATTATAACCCAGAGGAAAATCGCAGTATTTTAAAAAGAGGATATTGATTTGTAGAATGCAATTTTTAAGCATTATTTTGCATTAATAATTGAATTGATTTAGTTCGTTTACCAAACAGCAGGTACTTTTTAGAAATATTCTCCGTAGTAATTTAAAAAACCACTTCGCGTATATTTGGGAAAATTTTATTTTCTACTAACTCCTATAAATATCCAAAAGTAATATTGGATAGTAAAATCAGATAGCTTGCGACATCATTAATAGATAAGTAAGGTAAGGTAATATGACTCATGGATGAAAGTTAATAAATGGTGTATTTTGTGAAATTTCATAACCTCTATTTGGGCAGATACTTCTCCATCTGTTCTACTGACCATTTCCTTTACAGACAAGCTGGTGAGTCTTACGTGCCAACCCAAACAAAATCTTATTTCAATTGTAAAAAAATGGCGGATAGTAGATAGATATATATTGTATAGGATACATAATTGTAAGTTTATGTTAAGTATAAATGTAGAGAGTAAATAGAACTTACATCTTCTGGCATGTCTTTAAATCGGACATAGCTTTCGGGTTTCCAGCTGGGTCTGTTGAAAACAGCGTGCAGTTTGTGTCCCCAGGGTTTATATTCATTGAATTTAGCGATTATGTATTTGGTGTAAAATGACTAAAAAAAACAACAAACGGTCATTTCAAGGGGGTTTATTAAGAGGTTTTCTCAAAACTCTCTTTCGAATTTCTTAAAAATTGTAATGTGCTTGCAAATATATTTTATTTGAAAATAAATTCTACTTGAAAATTTGATATATATCTATTTGTTTTTAATATACCTACTATAGAAACTTAAATAAATAAAAGTTAAAAAATCGAGATATGTATTTAAAAAAATAATTTAATCATCAAAACCGATTTCAGTGATAAACCATAATATCTAGGTAATCTCAACATACACCAATCTCTCATCATCCATGCGTGAATTATAGTTTACAATGATTTTTTTATAAAAAATAAATATAAATTTATATAGACCACCTCCTGAATACCTCCTAATAAACATAAATGTAAGAACTCTTACAATCATTAAAAATTCGCGGTATAATAGTGTAAGACACATATTATTATAGTCAAATTGAACGACTCAAAGAAGATTATAAAAAGAAAGTATTTAATCCTAGTAGGTAATCCTAGGGATAATAAGTTTGTTTGGGTGTATTTACCTGTAAGTGAAGAGGATTGAAGGAAGGCTGTTGATAAATAAGGCCGTATACAATCCGATCAGTGTCCTCCTCAGCTCTGAATGTACCGAAGAGCTTATCCCAGATAATAAGCACTCCACCGTAATTGACATCAATACAATATGGGTTACTGCCTGAAAAGGGCTGTTTAGAATTAATATTTTATTCTTATTTCCAAAAACGTTTACCGCATAGCTGTAACAATCTATAAGGTACGATTTTGATATTCATTTCATTGCATCCTGGGATTAGTTCTCATGCAAACAAAAAAAAAATGTTCGCCATCGCCATCAGGCGATGGTAAATGAAGTACAAATGGATCAGTAAAGAGAAAAACGCTCATCCCATTTTTTGTTAGGGGTGTCAAGAAACAAGGCCTGTTTGAAATTTTTAGGTTCATATTTTTGTACCGCAGTTCTAAGCTGTTTTCAATTAATTTTATTTATTTATTGTAGTTCACCTTTCCTTCTTATAATATTCTATAATAATGCGTTTATAATGTGATTAAACCATATTTTATAAAATATACAAGAAAGGTTAAGTAAGTAGTAGAAGTCCGCCAAGACCTTTGCAGCTGGTTAAAATAAATTATGTTTTTAACATTTTACCGTGATGAATTCTGTGATGACTTGGGGTGTTCAGGAAGTACTCCAACGGGCCGAGGCGATTAACAGCTTCGGTATGTATCCAGAACATATATAAGTAGCTGAATTGGTGGTGAGCCATGAATTGGGCTGGTGGGATAGCCAATGCCAGAGGGAGGTAAAAAGCCTGAAATTAAATTTAAATAATTGAACTTCAGAAAGCTTAATTCAATTTAACTTGTAATGTGTGAAACCCCGTAGCCCCTTGTAATTGCTTGAGGCAGAAACATGTTTTTATAACGGTTTTAAACCGTGACATATTGAAAATGGTCGTGTTTTTTGCTACAATGAAGGTAAAATACTTCCAATGAGACTTTCAAAAAAAATTTCAATATTTCAATGTATAATCAATAATAACAAAAATACTCAATGTAAAAATATTTTTCATCAATTAAAAAAAAAATACTTACAAAACCACACCATCCTTGTAAAATAGATTGCCTGATGCCAACCCCCATGTTCAAATCTTCTGAAGTGTGGTGAACTTGGTGTTGGGCCCAAAGAACATGAATTTCTAGAAAATAATCGGTCCTTATTTAAAAAGATAATTATGAGACTTTGTATGCGTGATATTAAAATATCCTTCATTAGCAAGTCTACCAGTCTATCGCCATATTTCTCTTTTTATTACGCAATAACTTTTTCAAATGTCAGTATTCTAGCATCTCTTGCGTATTATCAATCCATCAAAAGCATGAATTACAAGAAACAACGGATAGGAGTCGTACAAAGATTATTAAAAATAAGTACACGTCGAATTAACTTCCTTTTTAGTGTTTTGAAGTTTGGTAAAAATCAATGCGAGCAGTCTTCTCTTTTTCCCTTAGATTAAAAAGAAAAATCAAATTTTATAAAAACTCATCCCAAATATTTTTTATAAGGATCACTTTGAAAGCGCTAAAGGGCCAGGAGTAGCTACTTTTCGTAATTATATTGTCAGCGTTTGAATTTTTATGAAATGTATAGATTTATGCAAATCGAAAATTCAAATTTATAAAATTGTACGCACCATGACAAGCTCTATGCATCCAGTAGTAACAGAAATCCATTCCCAACGCCGCCAAAAACCAAGTGCTCGTAGAATCCCAGGGCAAATCCACCATTTTCCAATTATTATAGATCCAGGTGTAGGCATAAAATTCTGTGCCGCGCCATATCATTCTAGGAAATTGAAAAACATAATATTTTATATCATATACGTAGATACCTAATTACATTATATACAAAAGTAAAGTCTATATAATATTAGAAAAAAATCAAAGTTAGTTTTAACTTAAAAGTAATAAAAAATATACGTAGTACCTAATTACATTATATACAAAAGTAGTCTATATAATATTAGAAAAATATCAAAGTTAATTTTAACTTAAAAGTAATAAAAAATAACCGGCATCTAAAGACTGCAAAAAAAAAACCTATTTATTAGTTGAAGGTATACAAACGGAGCGATTATATAAAATTTTAAATTATTTGCTGATTATGTCGGTTCGGCCCCTTCGCCGTTCACACATTGTCCAGTGAGTGCCTGCTGCCCAATGTTTTTTTGATCATTTTTTTACAGGAAAGTAAGTTATCTTTTCAACCTACTCTACCGGGGAAACTAACTATATTCTCTATAATCTATATTTACTCCTATACTATAGAATAATGCATTTTCATTCTACCTGCCCCCTTCCAGGAACATGCCATTCGAAAGACTGGTGATTCCATCGTTCAGTCGAATACCTCTTTTTCCTTTAAGTTTCAGAACTATGTGTTCCAATATCATAAAAGTAAAGAAGTATGGCCACGACTGAAAAAAAAAAAATCATCTAAAAAGTCTATCAAATTTTGTAATTTTTCAGTTACAAGAAAACAAAAATCGTCAATATATTGGTATCTGCTAGCTTATATGTCTACAATAAGGACGAAAGAAAAGTTCTGTAACCTCTGATATGCAATAGAGCAGATACACTACAGATTTCTTTTCAGACGAGTAAGTTCCGTGTTTTACAAACAACTATTTTCTCTCTCGGGAGACAAACCTAGGACCACTAAACAGACGCGTGATTGTCTTCGCTAAGCTGGTAGACAGAGTATATTTCATATTCAATATATAAATTAATTAATTAATTATCCAAATGGGCTATGTGAAGTGAAACAACTCGAAATCAAAAAGAGCTTTACTAATAATATCGTTTTAATGCTCGGAATAAAAATATAAAGTTTACAAAGTGTACAGTAAGTATCATTTAAAAAAAATTGATCCAAATTATTAAAAAAACATTTATTGAATTCAGTTGTATTCGTTGGTTATAATGTAAGTTGCAGAAGTGAATCGAATCATTTTGAGACATTATTACCGATTTTCATAAAGTTGGTATTCTCCGGCTAATAAAATTGACATGCATTGATGATAAATCATTGCAAGCACACTCGGAACTCTGTCCTTAATTATATAAAATTAGTTAAAATACCTGCACGTAGAAATTAGGCACATCTTCGACACGCTCAAATGTCGTCTTCTTGGGATCGATTAAATAGAACATTCGACCGACACCTTCAGCGAAATCCCTTAGAGACAACACAGACTCATTTTTGTGGTCCATTTTGAGAAACTGATCAGACTGTCTCAGCTTAATTATTTATATAATTATATAAAATAATTAAATTATATAAAAAAAATTAGGCTATCACTGCTCAAAATCACGTGTATTTAGTAACCGTTCCTGGCGTGAATAACTTGACAACTCGACTTCCACGGTTTTTCTTTATCGTCGCAATAGCCTTCTACGACATTGGTTTTGTATACAAAAAATTGACAATTCGATATCTATGTTATTTTTAAAAATATTTACTGTGACAGTATATAAATATATCCATATTTTGTGTATTTTATTTAACGAAAGATATGTACGCGATAAGTCACAAAAACATATATAATAACAAATTAACCGACCTAGCTTACGTAAATTGACAAAACAAGATATCAACTCATATCGTTTTATCCACTTATACTTATTCAACTACCGATAAATCGAACGTAACTTGATATTGTTTCAATTTATACTTGTATGAACACAGTAAATTATACGTTGACATAATTAGAAAGTCGTCAGTAAAGTCTGAACAAAAGCTGGTGCTTCTCGTGTAGTCCCAATTAAATTTCATCAAAATCTGTTTACTAGTTTTAGAGTTACAATTTGAATATTTTTTTTCAATTATTGTATTCAATTATTAGATTATCACAAAATTTCCCGTTTTTAATACTTTATAATGGCTAATCGTAAAACGATCGTGCGCACGGCCTGCGCTTGCGCCGACTGAATGTAGAGTTGGCTCGGCGTTTAGGCTATCTGTATTAAGTTTAACACTTCGTTCGTTTTACATTTTATGGGATAGAATTTTATTTACATATTGTAGAAAATTATGGCCACTATCTACTATTATTTTTAAAATTTATTTTGTTTTCTGCATTGCGATGTTACTTTTTTTGCATTCGTTGCATTGATTTACAAAAAACCTTATTGAGTATTTCTTATCTTAAGTTATTTATTTTGTAGTCTAAATAAATAGCATTTAATATTCAAATAATTAATTTTCCTATTTATTGTTCATCAGACCTAAAAAGAGGGGTTTTATAAGTTTGACTTATAAAACATGTTTTAATAGTTATGTACTTATTATATGAAACACAAATGTTTGTGGTTCAAGACATTCATTACGTCCATCTTCCTACAGTATTACTTTGCAGAACATGTAGATTATCAGGTCAAAATGCCGACGGTCAAGATAAGGTCAAAAAATTGTATACAAAAGCAAAAAAACAGATAAGATATATTTAGATAAGTTAACTAAATATGTATGTCGGGTTTTTAAATCGTATTTTTGGTTGAGTCTACTTTCATAAGAATCGAAGTACGGCCTTTGAATCTGAGCACACATTTCTGCCTCTGATTCATTGATTATTTACTTTACAAGTGAATTCCCAACAGAAATATTTATTCCTCCGGGATTCAAACTCAAGTCTTCTGGGGAAACACCCAGGTGTGCCAGATCATCCAGATGGGTGATAATTAAGTTCACATTACAAACAATCAGTCATTGTCAGGGGATACCTTTTAATGAATCGAGTTTTCTAAAAGTGAGTCAAGCCTGTACGCCGTTCATCACGTCAGGTTAATACTGTTACCGCATAGATAATTTGTTACAAATTAGCCATTCATTATGTTCTAAATAAAAGCAAAACATTTGTCTCACATATCGTTATCTTTTTTTAATAAATATCAAAAAATCTACCAATTCACCCCTATTAAATATTTGTTAAGATAGGTACAGAAACCTTTCTCGTATACATAAACTTTACGTGAAAAAAAATATTGGAATAATGTAAATACAATTATTTTTCTTGACACTCTTAAGTTTTTCGTAGTTACCAAGTATTTTAGGCACAATAAATCGGTAAAATTAAAACAAAACGGAAAGATCGAAAAGAAGAAAGATTTACTTTGTTTTAACAAGTTTTCTTGGAAATGCTTGAATAGTCCCACTTATAAGTATAAAAGCGATATTTTAATACGTAAAATTCAATTACATAAAAACAATGTACATACAGACACTTGGAACTAAGGTACAGACTATTCTCATTAATTCCATAAAGAAAACGCTCTAAGCAGCGTTTTCCAGTCTCTGAAATAAAGCCTTTAAATTTTTCTTAAGTCTAGTGTCATTCAGATCCAATGGTTTAAAAGCTTTTATTCATATTCGAGGCGAAAGTGTCAAGGACTGGTTTGAATTCTAAATCTTTTAGATTTAAAATTCAATTATTCGCCTCAAGTTTTTTATCAATTTTAGACTAGAATGGCGGAAAATTATATTCAGTAATTGCGTATTAGATGATTACTAAAAAAGAGATAAGCACTTTGTTTTTACTTTTTAGTAATGCCTTTTTATATAAACTGATTACATAAAAAAATATATTTGACGTTACCTCTTTTGGCATAGTGGAGCTTGGAGCAAATTTCGTTACAAACAAAAAATAAAAAAATAAAAATATTAGCTAGAATATTAATATTATAATTGATCTATATTTTTTTAATTTTATCCGATTTCCAAATAATATTAATTTATACAAATTAGTAGATACAAAGTAACAATTCCAAATACCAAAGCAATAATTCCAAAATAATACGTAAATGGTTTTAGCTAGTATTTACAGAACTCTGAATCTAAATATTATAATATCGTAATGAATTATTTAAAATGTTTTTCTTATTTTTTTCTATGTTTCAATGGTATATAGTGAAACAAGATAGAACCAATATCATATCGGTTATTTTAAGACTCAGGTATAAATGACCTCCTTCTCCTTCCAGTTTACAGCAATCATGAAAATAAATATCGTTTTCATAAAGTATAGTGGAATGTGTTTTCAAATAAACTAAGAATATAATTACAAACTATTTGATATGGTTAATGTCTACTTATTTAATAGACGTGATTGCATTAAAGACTTCCTATGATAATGATGTTTGTATCATATAAACAAATGTTATAATATGTTGATAGACTTAACGGACAATGCAGTTTGTTATAAAAAATACATGTGTTATTTATTCATTTATTCGAAGAACAAGATTTCGTAAGTACATATAGATAATGCCCATTTGCTATAACTACATAAGAGGCGATTGATATATAGTTGTTAATACTAATATTTTAATCACCTTTCTTTTCGATCTTGATGATAATAGTCTTATAAACGAATAAGAACCAAAATATAGCTGAAGACACGTAAAACATTTGTGAAAACATGTTCAGTCTAAGCGAAGGTACCAGAGAGGTAGCAGTAATAAGAACTAAACAACGTAATAGTTCCAAGTATGGGGCTTTTGGGGATGCATCCAGAATCATCCCAAATACCGTAAGAGAGCCAAGGAGGTAGACAACAAAAGCCACAACGGCGATTGGTGACAGCGTCTGAAAATAGAAAAAAATTATATACATATCAATTTTGCAAAAGCTAATGTATTCAGACTTCTTTCGAAGGAAATCCCGTTATGTCTAGTGAGCGCAGATACAATTTTTTGAGTTTTTCACGGATCATTAATATTAATATTTATTTCTCTTCCAGAGATTCAAACCAAGAATATCTGGCGTAATAGACAGACGCCGATCCAATTAACCATGGCCGAGTAACATATTTATCTATACTTGAACATTGGCTATGAAATTTAATCCTGAAATGTTAGCCACTTTTAGAATTTGATCACTTTATAAACATCCATCAAAAGTTTTCAAACAATCAAGACTTACTAAAACATCGTGTTTACGTTGAAAATAATATCAAGATGTGGTTTAGATATTATATGAAAATATTATTTACCATCACATTTTAAAGTTGCCCGTTATATCATGAAATTTTATAAATTTTATTGAACACAGTATCTTATTTTAAGCACATAAACATAAAATTGCAAGCATTTCCTTGGGCCTAAACGATAAGTAGTTTTGAGATTTTAATTTTAAAACATCATAGCCTTTGGTTTGATTTTTCAAAATATTGCCTGCATTTGTGGCGTTGTATTTACTCGACCTAAAAATGAGCCCCCTTTCGGTACGATATATCTCCAAAAAATCGACAAGATTCTGGTCTCTATCGACCCAAATGAAACGAATACTATGAATAATTGAGATTGGCACTTTCGTCTCTTGACTGAAACATATTTTATTAACATTCCCTTTAATGATTAATCTACGTTTTTGTTATGCAACAGTAGAAAGGTTAATTCTTACTCAATAAATTATAAATTAAAACTTTGTGGTAATGTCCTTCATACACAATATTTTCTAAATATTTCAAGAAAGACTTTATATTATATAAGAAATCAATGGTCAAGCAATTTAGGACTTTTCTTTAGTGGCTTTAAGTTTGAAATGACTGTCCTATAATTATTTCATCATTAAAAGACTTATTTACCTCATGATATACGAGAAAAAAATAAATTTTGTCTGCATTTATTTTATTTATGTATTATAATTTTTTTAAATAGTTTAAATGTTATTAAATAGTTTTTAAAGTCAGTATCTTGGAATATATCAACGGCAATCCAGTCGTCCGGGATGCTACTAAGAGAGCTAAGCTATCCCTTCGTAAATATAATTAAATGTCGCTACCTTAGACTTAAATCGTCCTTTCCATCATAATCTGCCAAAATCTTTGCTAAGGAGTAAACAATTATTCTCTTTAAGAAGCGAGTGGAAAGACACCTAAACACTGTATCCGATATAAGAAATGTCAAACTGTAAACTTACTAAATGCATTAAAAAGAGACGATAGAATCCAAGCAGTACCAACGCGTAGTGACACAATAAATAAGCAGTACACCATTTCGGAAGAATAACATCATACTTCACTCGAAGTTGAAGCGCCGGCTGAAAATACAAACAGTGAAATTGTTTGTTATTATAACCCAGAGGAAAATCGCAGTATTTAAAAAAAGGGATATTTATTTTCCATTACAGGCAAGTAGGTGAGTCTTATGTGCCTACCCAAACAAAACCTATCTTCAGTTGTAAAAAAAATGGCGGATAGTAGATGGAAACATATTATAAACATACATAGTAGTAAGTTGAGTACAAATATAGAGAGTAAATAGAACTTACATCTTCTGGCATGTCTTGAAATCGGACATAGCTTTCAGGTTTCCAGCTGGGTCTGTTGAAAACAGCATGCAGTTTGTGTCCCCAGGTTTTATATTCCTTGAATTTAGTTATTACATATTTTGTGTAAAATGACTGAAAAAAAACAAACGGTCATTTCATTAAAGGCTTTGAGAAAAATTCGAATTTTTAACAAATTGTGATGCGCCTGCATATATTTTTTATTTAAAATAAAATCTAATAAGATTTCTGTCTATCTTATTATACTATAGAAACTTAAATAACTAGGTAATTCCTAGCAATAATAAGTTTGTTTGTGTGTATTTACCTGTAAGTGAAGAGGATTGAAGGAAGGCTGTTGATAAATAAGGCCGTAGACAATCCGATCAGTGTCCTTCTCAGCTCTGAATGTACCGAAGAGCTTATCCCAGATAATAAGCACTCCACCGTAATTGACATCAATACAATATGGGTTACTGCCTGAAAAGTGCCGTTTAGAATTAATATTCTGTTCTTAATTCAAAAAATGTTTACCGTATAAGATCCTGGGTTTTTTTTCCCATAGAAACAAAAATTGTTCGCTTTCGCCTGATGGTAAATTATGTACAAATGGATCAGTAAAGAGAAGCAAGCCTACACCATTCTTTGCTAAGAGTATCAAGAATATTAAGGTAAAAAAAGCCCATTACCACTGCAGCTCTATCATTATATGACATCATATCATGACACGTGAGTTTTAAATCCTACTAAAAACACAAATCGCGCATTTTTTTCAAGGCTTGTGAAGTCATGTTTAATATTTTTAGGTTTATATTTTGAGTTCTAAGCTGTTTCCAATTAACTTACGTAATTTACTTATTGAAGTGCCTATAATGTCTATAATAATGAGTTTAAAATGTGATTAAACCACATTTTATAAAATATACAAGAAAGGTTAAGTAAGTAGTAGGAGTCCGCCTAGACCCCACCCTTGCAGCTGGTTAAAATAAATTATGTTTTTAAAATTTTACCGTGATGAATTCTGTGATGACTTGGGGTGTTCAGGAAGTACTCCAGCGGGCCGAGGCGATTAACAGCTTCGGTGTGTATCCAGAACATATATAAGTAGCTGAATTGGTGGTGGACCATGAATTGGGCTGGTGGGATAGCCAATGCCAGAGGGAGGTAAAAAGCCTGAAATTAAATTTAAATAATTGAACTTCAGAAAACTTAATTTAACTTTACTTGATTTATATGTGTAAAACCCCGTAGCCCCTTGTAATTGCTCGAGGTAAATACACGTTTGCCTGTCTTTCAATAATCAAGTGATTTGCCTTCTGTGGCTACCCAACGAAAACATTTTTTTATCCGGTATACGAACACAGTACATCCGGCGCAACACGCAAATGAATAAAACTTAGCCACGGAAGCATTTTTTTTGAAGTCAAGGATCTGTAGAAGAACATTCTTATGGCATAAATTATTTGAAGTCACAATTTTGTTATGATATAGTGCAAAAGAGAATTTAAATATAAACAAGACGTAAAGTGGCTATATATTTGATGGCATTAAATTGTAATACATTATTACAATGTTCCTAATCCGGATTTGTTCTCTCATTACTTTGTAGATAATCTCAGCAGTTTAGACTTAATCCTTGATTGAGTAAGCCTTAAAGGCTTACTCAATCAAGGATTAAGGATTAATCAAGGATTGCACCTCCTTGCAAATATTTTCTTTGTAGAAAGTCTGTGTGAAAAACAAATTCATTCGACTAGTTTCAGATTCGTGAATAACAAACTCCCTTTACTGTTTATAAATTATATGCTAGTATTTTAAAAACTAGTTTTTACTTGAGACTTCTTTCGCGTGGGTATATAAAATATAGCCTTTATCGCTTAGAAAGAAACCATTTCTTTCGAGCTTCATAAATCTAGACAAATATTTTCTATATGAAGATGATATGAATACTATCGGTTGTTTTTACAACCGTTTACAACATTGTCCGTTGCAACTTCAAAACGAAATCTCTGTGAATCAATAAAAAGTCTAGGCGCTTACATGGATTTAAATCATATGTATGTCAGTTAAATCAGACCACCGGCGGCAGTATACAAAAATACTGAAGCCGGTGGTCTTAAACTGACATTTCAATTTTGATATGTATTTGCCTCCTCTTCGCGTCGTCTTCTTCACTCATGAGGGTCGTGAACGTGAAGGTTCATGGTGGTCAATGTCAATGTCCACCATGGTCCAGGAAAACCACCCCATCAATTTTATAACATTTGTTATAACGTTCTGCGTCTGTATTTTAGAGATAATTTAGGCCAATCGTCACAGGTTCCTGATACGGACGGGTTTCTTCAGGCAACCCTGTAGAAATTCAACCACACCTCCGCGCTATTTATAACACCCGTCTGGCAAGTGGCAGCCCTATCAGAGACTGAATACAAATTACAAATTACATTGTAAATTGCACTCGGATCGAACCCGATACCTCAGGCTTCGCGGTAGGCTTATAAGACCGCTTAGCTACGGGGCTGTCAATTATATTATAAGTATATTTACCAGTATTGCATTATGAATAGTTGAGTAGTTATTGTATTTGTAAATTCTAATATCCATAGGTAGCTGTCTGTTTTTTTAGGTTATTTATTGTTTTTCGTTAATAGTTTAGATATATACTATTATGTACTTGTATAATATACTTACAAGTTTTAAGCGAGAAAACAAAACAAACAAGTAATTTTATATATTTATTATATAGTATTTAAACCAATGTTTAAAAAATAAAGACCAAAAACATGAAGGTCGCAAGATAAGTTTCTACCCGTTTTAACAGTGTGTACTGTGTAGTAGCATCCGTAGGTACCTACGTATTGCGTGCGGCCGCACTCAAATAATTGCGTGACTAAAACGGTTGAGCTGGCTAAACGATCAAATACATTAGGGTTGACACCTGTCTAACCATATTACGTAAATGTAAGTAAATAATCAGTGCATTAAGTCTCGGCAGTGTTTAGCAAAACCGCTGCAGACGATCTAACACGTAATGGAGGAATGCCCTGATAGTAGATTTACGGGGGGTATCAGGGGATTGATCGAGATGACTCCAGGAGCCCTGTACTGGCTCTTAGATAGCAGTGTGAAGCTATAAATTCAAAGCAGGATGAATGGCCGATCGAAAATCAAATAAAATTATGAAAACTTATAAGCCAATTTCCGCGGGTTCTATTTAAAATGTAAATTGCGTTCTAATCCCATCTATCTATGTATCCCAACTATATATTTATCCACATTAATGATGATATTCATTAATTTTGTCAATAGTGTCCTAAATTATTGAATAAAAGCGCTTGAAAAGAAATGAATTCGATTTTATATGACATAGTAAGTACGGTATAATGATCATTAGACCTAAAGTACCTAAAGACGACCACTCATGTACATCGATAATTGACCCAAGATTCCCTTTGCCGACCTTTCTTAATGTATGATTTGTTTTAATCTATAAAATCTCTTAAACTCATTTTAAATAATAAGAGCTCCCTTTAAATATCGACTGGTATATATAAAAGATTTAATACATTGTTATAAGTAGGTATTAAAATTAACGGAATAGCACTTATTCATTGCATACTTTTATTTACCTTAAAAAATATAAATGCAACTATAATCACAAACGTTGCATCATAAAGTAACTCTTAACCAAAAAAACATGAAACACAAATTGTCTAATATTTACTATATTTAATCTAAAATCTCTGTTTTATTGGATTCGTCTGATCCAAGAATCTAAAACAATTATTAAAATTATAAAGAATTCGTGGAAAAGTGTGTATGAATAAAATTCGGTTCCTCATACATTAAAAATTATATATTATAATATAATATATATATTATATAAAATATATATATATATATATATATATATATATATATATATATATATATATATATTATTAAAGAAAGAAGAGACATTTAGGTGACACGTTATTATTCGGAACTCTGCAGCGATACGATTCGCGGGTCCACTATTAAAATGTATTACTATGTCTTTGGTATTAATAAATTGGTTTTGAAACTATATTACTGGAACTGGATATTTCTTTCTCTTGGGATCGCACTCAAAACCTGCCTCGCAACACGCATAAATAACGTATTAGTATCTACTTAAAGTACGCTGCCCTAATATTAATTGTAATTTAAGCGTAATGAATACCAATTGATGCATAATCGTGTTGCATTAGAGCTAATTAACTGTTGGTTAAACGAATTACGATACAAAAACAACTTTTTGTAGGAAACAACGAATAATAAATACCAAGCAAAAGTTATATGAACGAATTTCAGGCACATATCAAAATATTTCAGTTTCCATATGAAAACCTTATCTTATAGAGAAAAACTTAATTTTAATGTCAAATATTAATTTCCTGTTTTAAGTTCATACATATTTTCGATTTTACTACAAATAATTTACTCATTACATTCTATGGCATCCACAGCTGAACAAAGGCCGACCCCAAAAACTTCAGTACGATCAAGCGACTTCCGAAGGTAAATAATAAATAATAGAAAAATACTATCAACTGACTATAATAAATAAAAAACAGAAATAATGTTTCAACGAGGCAAATACATTTTTAGAATTCTGATTTCATAAGGGCTAAAATATTTATTGTATGGTTATCTTTTACAGTTTGACTATTCGATAAAATTTAAACGGAACCACATATAAAACTTAAAAAACAAAAAATATTGTTAAAAGTGGTTCATTATTAGCCTCACCATAGCGTAACAAACATACATAATAAGTCCTTAATATATAATACCTACCTAATGTAAAGCTAGATTGTTGAATAATAATGTTGGTTGAAAGAGTTTCATCAAAGTCCTGTGTCTATGAATTTGAACTAAGTTCCTATTATCTAGTTAAATCTTGCGTACAATTGATTTACAGACTTATAGCTGTCCCTTTTAAATTATTAAAAACTTAGATATCTTTGTTATAAAACTCTTGTCTCTCGGCACAGATCTCCAATGTATACGATTGTCGGCAAACTTATAACTTTACCTTACGTGACATAAACATAATATAGTTGATGTTACAGTTACGGTTTTTCTTGAAAATACTACATAATAAATACAGATTTATTTTTAAATCCAGTCACAATAAACAAATATCCTATCATTATGCCTTGCGATAAAACAATTTTCTGTTAGTTTTGCAATTTTTTCTATAAGTGCACAATCAATTTTTATAAAATTGATATGGAATCATCTTTGAACGTATCAACAAAATAAAGAATCATTAAAATCTGTACACAATCGAGCAACAAACTCACGAAAACCTTCTATTTTGAAGTCGATTAAAAAGGATAGATACGATAATATAACTTTGGTAGTAGTAGTGGTCACAGTAGGAGGTTAGAATAAAAAAAACATAGGCTAAAATAGGGGTTAGGGACAAGATGGGGCTTAGCTCCCTTATCTAATATCTTTAAAATAAGTAGGTAGTGCGCTGAGGTATAAGTGAGTATCTCGATAGTGTTTACCACATTTGAAATTTCAAACTGCTATCTGTCGTTTTAGTTTTACCAAAGGAAAAAAACATACGCAAAATAATTTTTGTTATAATGAATATATGTACATTCGTAACTTACGTTTTTTTATTTTGTGTAATAGAATCCCACGAGTTTAAATTAAATCAACATAACTTTCAAAAGCTCAACGGTTCACTTATCGCAGAAGTTTAGATAAACAATTATTATTAACTTAAAGCTCCTTACCGAAGAACAAAAGAAAAGAATACTTTAGAGAGTTGGGAATGTCGTATCGTATAAGTTCAGGACTTTGTTATGCGAGTTTCGACTCCACTAATGTACAGGCATTTAGACAATACTATCGTCTTTTATTAACAGAAATAAAACTTTCATTTATAAGAACGCACGTTATAATCAAGTTTTCTAATCATTTTCTCAGTTTTAATTGTACTTTAGGTCAAGCCATTTAAGGTTTGAAAGACTACCCACTTGTATTTTATATTAACACTAAAAAGGCTGTTTATTTATATATGTAAATTTACTGTCAATATTGCATTAAATATAAAAAATAATTTAAATACTGCTATTTTATAGCGACACCTAACTTTCATATTTACTGCTTTTTTAAATTTAGTTGTTGAACGGATTCTCAATCGTCAAACATTAAAAATTGTCGTATTTTTTGCTACAATAAAAGACTTTCAAAGACAATTTAATATATGAGATAGTAAAAAATGACATATTTTTCATCAATTAAAAAAAAATACTTACAAAACCACACCATCCTTGTAAAATAGATTGCCTGATGCCAACTCCCATGTTGAAATCTTCAGAAGTGTGGTGAACTTGGTGTTGGGCCCAAAGGACATGAATTTCTAAAAATAATCAGTCTATTTAAAAAGATAATTATATGACTTTTCATACATGACTTTGTATGATTGATATTAAAATATCTTTCATTGCTAAAATCTACCAGTCTATCGCCATATTTCTCTTTTTATTACGCAATCACTTTTTACTATATTTTTCTATTTATCGATCAAACAAACGTATGGATTACGAGAAACAACGACATACAAAGATTATTAAAAATACACATCGAATTAATAACTTCCTTTTTGGTTTTTTGAAGGTTGATAAAAATTAATGCGAGCAGCCTTCTCTTCTTCCCTTACATCAAAAAGAAAAATCTAACTTCTAAAAACTTATCAAAAATAATTTGTTACAAGGATCAATCACTTTGTGAGCACTAAAGGGCCAGGAGTAGTACTTTTCGTAATGATATAGTCAGCGTTTGAATTTTTATGAAATGTATAGATTTATGCAAATCGAAAATTCAAATTTATAAAATTGTACGCACCATGACAAGCTCTATGCATCCAGTAGTAACAGAAATCCATTCCCAACGCCGCCAAAAACCAAGTGCTCGTAGAATCCCAGGGCAAATCCACCATTTTCCAATTATTATAGATCCAGGTGTAGGCATAAAATTCTGTGCCGCGCCATATCATTCTAGGAAATTTAAAAACATAATATTTTATATCATATACGTAGATAGATAGTAATTACATTATACAAAAGTAAAATCCAGTGAGTACCTACTGCCCAATGTTTTAGAAAGTAAGTTATCTTTTCAACGTACTCTACCGGGGAAACAAACTATGTACTCTATTATCTAAATTTACATAAAATAATGCATTTTCATTCTACCTGCCCCCTTCCAGGAACATGCCATTGGAAAGACTGGTGATTCCATCGTTCAGTCGAATACCTCTTTTTCCTTTAAGTTTCAGAACTATGTGTTCCAATATCATAAAGGTAAAGAAGAATGGCCACGACTGAAAAAATAGTTAAAAATCATCTAAAAAAGCAGGTCTATCAATTTTTGTAATTTTCAGATTCAAGAAAATATGAGGGTATTTCATATTCAATATATAAATTAATTAATAATCAAAATGTGAATTTGCTATGTGAAGTGAAACAACTCAAAATAAAAAGGAGCTTTACTAATAATATCGTTTTAGTGATTGGACTCAAAATATTTCAAAGTTTACAAAGTGTATAGCATTATTAAACAAAGTTGTTCCAAATTATTAAGAAAACTTCTACTGTATTCAGAAGACAACTTTATATTAAAAGCTACGTTTGTTATAATGTAAGTCGTAGAAGTGAATCGAATCGTATTGAGACGTTATTGACGATGACAATCGGTTTCATAAATTTGGTACTGCGAGAAAAATTGACATGCATTGATGACAAACCATTGCAAGCACACTTGGAGCTCTGTCATTAATTATATAAAATTAGTTAAAATACCTGCACGTAGAAATTAGGCACATCATCGACACGTTCAAATGTGGTCTTCTTGGGATCGATTAAATAGAACATTCGACCGACACCTTCAGCCAAATCCCTTGGAGATAACACAGACTCATTTTTGAGGTCCATTTTGAGAAACTGATCGGACTGTCTCAGCTTAAATATTTATATATTTTTTAGTAATTATCTTGGTAGACAATTACTAAAACGATTAGGCAGATTGATGCGCGCGTATATTTCGTTTTGTTGTGCAATGCAAGCAGCTGCAGCCGCGGTGGGGTGCTTGCAATGCACTGAAAAACTTCAGCACGCATATTAGAAATACAGGTTGGTTGGGTCGGTCTTTTTTATTAAGTTAGTTCAATTACGCGTATACTTATCGACGGGAAGAGCATTAACGTGCAATTTAGATACATTGTTAACAATTAACTACCGCTGAGCTATGTCGGTTAGACAATTTTTTATTTAATGCGGTTAGGATCTGGGGATGATATGTGGGATACATACCTTATATAAAGAAATATTTGGAAAATACTATAAACCAATTTCAATTGTGTAATAATAATAAAAAAATAAAACAAAAATAATAAATTTACAAGAATAATTTTAGTTCTTAGCTTATCGTAGATTTTTTATTAACCAGATAGACATTAAGACTGTCTTTCTTGTTGTTTTGAAGATGTAAAAAGCCGCTACTTGGTTAAGAAGTTGCGCGGTCAACGAAAAACAATTACAAGTGATGTTTCATTATATCCCATTACATTAGTCGTGATATTTCGTGATTTTTTTTGAACACATCCCTCCGCCTCCTCGAGCCTCACGTGATTATTGGACGATTCCCTACAGACCATTATATTAATAAGGAAGAATTTATGCGTTATAATGAGTTTAAAAGTATTCTATGTTATTTTTAGCGATCTCACCTATATCAAAAATTAAGTAGGATTTATAACTATTTAACATACTTAATATTATTTTCGGTCTTGTGAGTATAATAAGCTACTGAAGTTTTTTATACGAGAACTATAACAATTGTTGTAGTAGAAAGAAACGCGTCAGACATTTTTACAAAAGAGGTGATAATATAGGGAATAGATTATAATTACTTTCTCTATAACTCCTCAGATATTGAGTTACAAAGCTGTTCTTACAATTAAATCTCTAATATTTGATCAAGCGGGACCAATTAAAAGGTAACAACAAAAAAGTGAATTTGCCCAACCTCAGTCAATACACCTTGAGAAACAATAATCGTAAAAAAAAGTTGGCGATTTTTGATTATAATTAATGAATTCAAAACTACCAAACCGATTTTAAAAATTCTTTCACTGATTGTGAATGGGATTCTTCGCGAGTGATACTGAGTGCGGTCTAAGTAACTAGAAAAACCTAGTAACTTGTAAAATACATTGGAACTACCTACTGAATAGCTAGTACCTACTATATTAAACAGTAATCGTGTTATTTTTTTTAATGCCTACAATCGCCTATCGGTACTGAAGACTCGCATTAAGGGTAAAAGTATAAAAAATTTACTAAGTTTAGCAGGACTTTTTGCGGCCGTCTGTACCTAGCTCTTATACCTCATTTAGCAAATTTTGGCAATATATTGATTGCAATACAAACTGAGTTTCTTGAACTGTTAATCCTTTAAATCTTCGAAACTAAAGGTTCAATATTTTCTATGTATACCTAAGTAGAATTTATAAAATGTATAAAACTGACACAATAGCTTATTAGTGACAAAGAAAACATGGCCGCGTCTTATTAAGGCCATGAAAGGAATTTTAAGCCTTAGTCAATTAATTTAATAAGGTAGTTTACGTATACTTCAACCTCAATCTTCTCAATCCCAATTTGATTTGAAAAGTGACTCGCATCTACGTGTATGTTATACAATCGATTTCTGATACGCGATTCAGTAACATACTTACATCAACATCTTATTCTTAGACAACAATACATTTACGAATACTACAACCATCCATTGTATTTATTTAGCTTGGTTGTAGGCACAGAAGACTTACACCTATTTCATATTTGCCTGTAAAGAAAATGAACAATAAAAATCACTACATAGTATAAAACAAAGTCGCTTTTTCTTTCCCTATATCCCTTTGTATGCTTAAATCTTTAAAACTACGCAACGGATTTTAATGCGGTTTTTTTAAATAGATAAAGTGATTGAAGAGGAAGATTTTTATATATATTCTATACCCGTGCAAAGCCGGGGCGGGTCGCTAGTAATAAATATGTCAATAAATAAACCGTGTAGCGAGTAGGTATTTGTTTACGCTTACCAACGTCTTGTGTTACCTTTACTCATTAAATTGTAATGTGAATTCATTGTTATATTAATAATGGAAGAATATGTTTTGCAATATGTCTATCAGCTATATTGTATCGTATGTGTGAAGTCCCCTGTCCTCTAGTGGGCTATGGGGCAGATGCATTTCACATGTTTCACTGATCGATTTTTTCTTTAGGGGCAGGTGATCAGTCTTCTATAGCCTGCCAGACTGAGTTTTTTTTTATCTCCACCGGGAATCGAAGGACCTACACCTACTGGTTGTAACGCTAAGCGCTTACCACTAAACCAAGGAGGCGGTCTATTATATTATATCGACATGTAATTAATTATATACGTTGGAACATTTGGTTTCGCCTAGCAAGATTGATTACGCGACTGTCTATTTGATCTAGTATCAATCACTTGCTCAAATAGTACCAGATATGTTGTGTAACGATCCTGTCTATGATTTTATACCCTTTTATTATATTTCTTGCTTAAAAACGTAAGCTTGTTTAATGTAATATAATACTAAAGTTAGCTTCGAGTATCTTTTTCCCCACGACTTACATAACTCGTAATTCAATGCGTGTTACGTATAATACAGCGGTACACAAAAAATAATTAAGCTTGTAATAATTGGCGGAATATGATTTAGTGAGATTATTTTGTATCAAGAGCATTAGTTTCAAGTCTCTTTTATATATTGTTCGGTACCGCCACGACTCAACGGGTCATTCAATGCTGATTGGCTCCCTGGTTTGGCTTCCCGAAGATTAAGCAGAAAACAAAACAATTTTGCCCTAAAAGGCATCTACTTGCATGTATATTAAGCAAATGCTTAGTTAAAAAAATGCAAAAATTAATGTGTTTCTGTCCAATCCTCACTGAGTTGCGGGACTTTACATCTTTGTTTCAATAAATACTGAATGTTTTGATTGTATATTGTATTTAATAGGAACATTTAAAAATAAATGCAATTTAGCTAGTTATATTCATGAATTACAATGTTTTATTAGTCTGTAACCACTTTAAATAATAATTAAAATATTATTTAACATGTAGTTCAGGATAAAGAACTGCCATCTGTTATTGGTTTCGGAAACTTAGTTCTCGCGTTTAAAGGTGTTATGAAACTATAAACAGTTTTACATTTATCGATAGATGACACTGTAATGGAAAACGTATTGGTGCTTAGGAAATAAAATGGATAATGTTCACACATTTTGATTTTTAACTCACCGTATTCCCTATTGAAAATGGAAAAATGGTTTGAAAAAACAGTTTGATAAGTCAATTTGTTTCCGAGATACACAATTGTAAAAGTAGAACGACGTGACGTCATTTTACAACAGCTCGCGCAGTCCGTCGCTTCGCTGTTCGAAAAGAAACAAAGAGAGAGAGAGAGAGAGTGGAGTGTTGTAATGTGACGTCACGCTGCTGACACGAGCTGAAGAACTTTAAATGCATGTAAAATCATAACTAATTGCTTTTTTCGAATAAAACAAAACATTAGTATACTTAAAAGCTGTACCGTGACAAAGGTTCACACGATTTTGCGTACCTAGTAACATTCTCCATTCACAACAAAACCTTACATTGAAATATAAATGACGAAAAGATAAATTAATTATCAGTAGATAACACCGTGTTTGAAATTAATCAGTATTAATCAATTTTAAGCCAGTAAACATGATGCACTTGTTGATTATTGCTTGTTTATTTGTAATAGTTAAGGGAGAACTATCTACAAATGTAAATTCATGTAAGTTTAAATTTAATGTTAATAACAAATAAAATAGATAATTTTATTTTACAATATACTAACTTCATAAATGACAATTCTTGACGTTCATAAATTATCAAGAAAATCTTTAGATCATTTCATCTAAATATTATATAATTTTTTAACAATTAACAGGAGTACTTAACGTAGCGTAAATTATATTTATTTATTTTACAGTGAAAGTTAGAGGAAAATTTTAATTAATAATATGTAATCATTATAATACATATTATTAATAATATTAAAAATCGTTAATATTTAAATAATGTCTTTGTCTTCATTTATGTCCGAGAACTTAATGATTGATTTGAAAAAAGGACATTATAATTTTCTTAATTAGTTGCATTAAAAAATATCACAATATAGCCTATGTATTTTAAAAATGTACAAAGCTTCATATCAGTGAAATTTTAAAATCGATTTAGTAGCTTTCAAGTATATTTAACATGTAGTATTTATGTAGATTATTCATACGTTTTGTAAATTAAGAACTCATTGAGCATTGACGGCAGCCATAGGCAATCTCTTCCAGGCTGATAACAGATAAGGGGAATTGAAAGAAAATTATCAAGGGATACACAATTTGTAAACTAACCTAAGATAATAACGATTATTTTAGCCTCTTAAATACCCCTTAGATCATATTTTTACTGACCTAAAAAAAAGAGGAGGTACTAAATTCGACGCTGTTGATGTTTGTTACCTCAGAACTTTCGACTAGGTGAACCGATTTCGCTGTTTCTTTTTTTGTTTGAAAGCTGGTGCTTTCCGTGTAGTTTCCTTTAAATTGTACCAAATCATCTGAATGTGTTCAGTAGTTTTATAGTTACAATTTGAAGTCGGTTTTTTTTGTTAAAATTTTAACCGATATTATATTTCTAGGTTCGATTAGCCTCGGTGAATTACCACTTAACATATACATAGACAATTGCATCAACCCTCCTTGCCAGGTGATAAAAGGACAAGATATTGTTGTCAACGTTATTTTTAAAGCGCGTGAGTAATTCATTCCCTAAACAAGTTGTGTAAATCATTATTGAAAATAACATTATCCATACTAATATTATAGGTACGAAATGAAATATCAATAACGCTTTCACGCCTAAACCACAGAACCTGTTTTGATGAAATTTGATACAGATAGGTATATACTAGTTAACTGCCACTAAGTAAAAACATTAGAAGCATCATGTAAAATTTCACTATATAAAATCAGCTAGCTTCGGAGAAAGTAATTATGTCAAAGCTAATAATCGAAGTGATTATTTTGAGGGTAAGGTTGCTTTGTAGCAGTTTTTCTAAGAAAATTTTACGTTATAAAATCCTCAAAAATTGTTTTATAGTTATCCACTAGCTGTGTCCCATGGTTTCACATGCGTTAACTTCGACGTAACGTGACGTTATATACCCTAAGTTTTAGCTCGATAATGACCATAGAACTTTTCATCCCTCCTTTCAATCCCTTACAACCCTTTTTCGCCTTAAAAAGTAGCCTATGTCCTTTCTCAGGCTCTAGACAATCTGTGTACCAAATTTCATTAATTCGATTCAGTAGTTTTGGCGTCAAACCGCGACAAACAGACGGAGAGACAGACAGAGTTACTTTCGCATTTATAATATTATATAGTAAGGATTGTTTGTTACAGCTCGGACAATGCGCAGCATGAAGACATTAGCTACAGCTATGTCATTTCTTAATTATCCCCTAGGAGATAACGAAATAACATGTAACTTCCTTGAAAACACATATTGCCCAGTTTTAAGAGGCGAAGTTGTTCAGTACACTCTGCGCATGCATATAGAATCTTGGTTTCCAGCGGTAAGGATAAAAACTATGAATATTCCAAATGTACAAAGTTACAAGAGATCAGTTAATATTTTTTTTAACACTTGGTTGCAATGGAGTGCAACGGGTGGCCATATCTCTAATCAGCGATCTCTTCCAGGCAACCATATATTTGTTAGTTTGATTGAATTTCTTCAGGCAAGCCTGAATAGAAATTCAGTCACACCTCCATGCCACTTATGACACGCTGACCGGCAAGTGGCAGCCCTACCAGAAACCGAATAGAAATACCTAAAAATTAAATTATAAATTGTATTCGGAACCGGGAATCGAACCCGATACCTCAGGCTTCGTAGTAGGTTTATATGCTGCTCAGCCATGAAGCCTCATTTTATATTTTGATTCTAGCTACCATCAGTTGACATCATATTTCGCGTAGTTGATGAAAATGAAGAACCTGTTTGGTGTATCAATACAAATATTGCAGTGATGGACTCATCCAAAAGCTTACAGAGTAACGGGACATTAATAGCGTAAATATACTAAGTGTAAAAATAAACAATATAAAGTGTGAAATTTTGTTGTGGTTTAAGGGTATATATATTTTATTTACAAGTTCCCATCAGTTGTACCAAAATTTAAGCTTTGCGTTATGCGGAGACCCTTTTAAACATCGTCAAATTATGCATTGATTTGGAAAGATGATAACAGTTCTATTAGAACACTACTGCTAAGGCGTTATCAGTACTCACTTACCTCTTCAAATCAGCCTATTAAAATTGTTTGTTAAATAACAGGTTAAGGACATAAGAAAATATACAGTCGAGTGGTCCTTTATTTTTATAGTTCGTTGAAAATAATATTAAGAAACTATCAGCTATGTGTAAGTAGGATATATTATCAACCACCTGCGTGATAATTAATTTATCATGTGAATTTAACACCTGCACGATGCGACGATAACGAGCATCAGTACTGTTATCGCAAATTCAATAGAACTAGGTATCCACATTATTATTTACTAGCGACCCTCCCCGGCTTTGCACGGGTATAAAACATATATAAAAACCTTCCTCTTCAATTACTCTATCTATTACAAAGGGATATAGGAGAAGAAAAAGCGACTTTGTTTTATACTATGTAGTGATAACATTTATAACATAGGAATGATATATCTTTTTGAATTATCCAAATCTGACCATTACTTACGAAAATATAAAGTTATAAACATGTGCCGTAAAAGTAAATGTACGCGGGTGCGTTTGACGTCACTTGGACGGACGTCGCTCTAAAGTGATAAGGCGCGAAGTATTTTGTTTGGTTAATTGGTCCTTACCGCTATAAGGCGGCGACCGTCCAAGTGACGTCATAGCTAACCGTGGCGGTCACAAGTAAACTTTGGTACTAATTTGGTCATAACTTCTTCGTTCTTCGTCAATTATTATTGTAGAACAAAAATTTTTACACTGTATGTTAAGGATTTCTTAGCTCTATAAATCTCAACTAAAAACTGTACGGATCCTCATTGTTATAAAATATAATTGTATTGTTAAAGATATTAATTTATTTACAATAATCTCATATTGTTGATGTATAAACATTTTTTATGTTATGTTGCTGTCAAGCCGACCCAGATTCGCAGAGTCTACGGTCCATATGTGGTTTCGTTTACTGTTTTATCTTTGGTTGTTGTTCATATTAAAGAAAATAAGTATGACTTGAAATTATGTCAAGATATGGCATTGATGTATTTTCAGTTGCGCCATCAATAGACAATATTCAATATAAAAATACGAAACTAATTTAATTTGTGGTTTGTAGTTTGCTTTATATTGCGTACTGAAGTGTCCCATTACAATCTTCTTTCGATCCGTCCAGTACCTACAGCATTCAAAGAAAAAAGTTGCATTGAACTCTTTCATAGTACTTCATGCTTCTATTGTGCTATGAAAGACCTGGGTTCGATCGACGGGAAAAAATCTCTTTTTAATAGACTTCGATCACAGAAAACTGATCAATATTGCCTGTGAAGAAAATGAGTATACCGGACGCAAATGTCTGCTATAATAGAGCATATGAAATTTCTTAGTATTATATAGTTAGATACATTACTTTTACGTAACTAAGTATGAGAATAAACTTTCCTATTAATATCTTGCGACCCTTTTCTATTTTATGGCCAATTACACTTGATGGAATCTTATCGGGTCATTTATTGACACATTGAAAACTTGCTGAAGCAAACACAAACTCAATTACAAAATATAACATTCAGCTGTTATATAATTAATAATTAAAATGTAGTGAATTAAATTTAAAAAAGCATGCAAATATTGAACTAATCTTGAAAGATTTTTGACACAATAGATCGCAAATAACAGTTTTAGTTAATATGATATTAAACAGATGGCGCAAATAACAATTTTAAGTTAACATGCTATTAAACAAAAATCCTAATCATATTACTAAATCTTAATTTATACTTAAATAATAAGCAAAGCTGTCTTCTATTTCGTTCCTTAACTTTATTTATTGCCATAGTGCCGTATTCCAAAACGTATCTATAATAATAGATTAATCTCGAGTACTGTTAAAACTTCTAAGTTCATAATTGAAATATAGTTTGACAACTTTCAAAAGTTATATTTGATAATAGAAGCTTAAGGGCCTTTCTGAAATTCGGTTTTAAATAATCAGTTGAGTATAGGAAAAAAAATCTTTTAAAATTCAAGTAT
This sequence comes from Aporia crataegi, assembly GCA_912999735.1. Classification (NCBI taxonomy): domain Eukaryota; kingdom Metazoa; phylum Arthropoda; class Insecta; order Lepidoptera; family Pieridae; genus Aporia; species Aporia crataegi. The sequence continues at coordinate 6,197,978 of OU538742.1, forward strand.
CGTACGAAAAATTCAATTTGATTCAGCATGTTAGTTTATATTTTTAATATGAAATGTACCAATTTATGAATATAGTTGGATCCATTCGTAAATAGTTTATTTGTGATATGATCCTTTGTTATTCCGGTAACTGACCCAATTTTGAAATACACGTAGAACTTGCAAAAGCACTATATAATACTAAGGTACAAAGGCTACATAATAAGCGTAGGTAAAATAAACAATGTTCCACAGTGAGGGCAATTATGCGCTGGCCGAGTCTTTTAATGCAGTATAATTTTATTGATTACGATGGTGCTATGGTGATATCCTTTATGGTCCTAACCTTCTGTTCTTTACCTTACCTTTTGTCCTGTGTCTTCCTCCACTTGTCACGATCAAGCTGGCGGAATGGAGGACTTTCTTACAGCAGAAACTGCCAAATGAATTTTAATTATGCTATTTTAATAGCTCGATCAGAATAACACTTGGGCTATAACTTATAAAAGTATTATCTAAGGTATTGTCCACCTCTGCCTGCCCAAATGCACTCGTCAATTGTATGCATTTGGGCATAGAGGCACCCACAGCTGCTGCCTTCACTTGGTCTGTCCTGTCGGTCTGTCATGCAGGGATCTGCATGGCCATGATAACTATGGTGGGAATATAAGCTTTTTCAAATAATTTGTTAGTTTGGAAGTTTATTACTTTCACCCAAGTTATAATATAGTCTATGAGATGCCTAAATAGCTTCTTAACTACGAATAAAAGCTGATGCTGTTACATAGATTGCCCATAGGGGCTATTTATTGCATTATACGCAACCGAAAAAATATCTATTAACCATTAATACGATCTCCGTGGAAGGCATTAATAGCGTTTCATATAAAAGCTCAAAATTTAGTGTTATTTTCTTTCATTACACAAAAGAAACAATGTGTATAAAGGAATGAATAAAAGACCGCGCCTCTTCCACTTAAAATTATCCGCAATCAATCTTAACAAAGCTGTAACTGGGTGTCTCTTTTTTTTCTGGGAGATCTTTGCACCGAACTTTCTTCTCAATATTCTTTGTGTGAGCTTTATAAATGCGCATGTGCCGTTTACTATAAGTGATAGTGATGCTTGTTTATGCTATCGATAAGTAATGGAAGCGATTTAAATGAAAGGGATGAAAAATAAATGTAGAATGTTTTAACAGAATAATAATACTTGTGTTCATGTAAGGAACAATACTTATGTATATTAAATTAGTTAATTAAATTAAAATATTTTTTTTTGTACTAAATGTGCTTTAAAGTAATGGAGCATTAAGCCAATCATATATTTAAGTATAGTTAAAGTCAGGTAAAGTTAAGTTGGTTGTTAAATTATCTTAGATAACTGAAGGATATAAAAATATCTTTTTTTAACACTTAACTAATAAAATTAATAAAATCTTGTGTCAGAAATTTTGTGTCATGTCGATAAGTTTCGTAACATCACTAAAATAAATTCGTCGTAGCACGTAGTCTACGCTATGCGGCTACGCCCGTGCTACGCCTTTTAGGTCGAACCATCGACTACGATTCTGAAATTTAAAAATAGAATTATCGAGAATTAAAATGGACCAGTAAATAAGAAAACAAATATTTCCCCTAGAATATTGGCGTGGCAAGATTTTGACACATGTGGCAAGGAGGTATAAGGTTCAATACTGCGTGGCACAAGCCGGACTAGTTCGTGTTTTTGATTGTGCGGTAAAATGACAAGGTAAGTCAATTTCTGGGTTATAATTAATTTTAATAAACCCGCTTTGTGACTTGTAAGGGCGGGTCTTGTTTCAGTCATAACAAGTCAGTTGATAAAAATCTCTTAGAGGTCTTTGAACTATTTGACTATTGACATTTTTATAGTTTGATTCTCTGAGTATTGATTGGATATATCCTTTATATACATGTAATACAATTAAAAAATATTAAATACAGGTTACTAATAAATTTATTAGTAGGTATACATGTATTATTTATTTATCAAATAAAATACAATATTTATAACTTCTTAAGGATTATTTATATATAAAAATATATGAGTGATGTTTGGAAGATCTCTTAGTTAATTCATTTATTGTTTAATATTTTAGATTATACAACAATTACTGCACATATTTTTAATTATAACATGGTAAAAAATTATTTAAAATTTATTTACTAAGAAAACTAAGTATTTCCGTCGCATTGGCTTCCGGGAAAACTTGATTATGGACACAGATAAGCACGCTATATACCATACGTGGCTTCATACCTTTTCTGTCTGATATATGGATAAAAGCCAATTTATAATTTAAAACTATTGATTTTTATATTACGTTCATGTTATTCTATGTTAATAATATTGTATATATGATTATTAATGCATTTTTAGTGCTTATGAGTTTAAATTAATATCATGAAGCGGTTTGCTATTATGTCAAAAACCGTATACGTAACATAATGCAACCTCTGAGCGGCCATAAAAGCAGACTGAATGACGCCGAAACGAGTTTACGAAGCCAGTTTACGAAGTTTTGTGCTGCTGCTATTTTTTTAAATGGGAAGCAAACGGTTCAGAATTAGTGGACGCCCACGTCCCGTAGACACTAACAATGCCAGTTGGGCCGCCTTGCTTTTGTTTTTTAGTGCATCTAGTAGCCATTCACTATAATATATATAATCTAAATATATAAAAATGAATCGCTGAAAGTGTTGCTAAGCACAAATCTCGAGAGAAGCAGAACCGATTTCGCTAATTCTTTTTTATAATATTCCTTGAAGTACGAGGATGGTTATTACGGGGAGAAAAGTTTGGAAAATTGCCTGAATAAGTCTAAAAATTATACTTTTCTATATTTCCACACAAAAGATTCGTAATAATCTACTTAAAAGTCAATTTGAACTTTAATACCATTGTGTAAAGTTTAATTTCTATAGAATGTCGTTTTTGTGACACGTTATTATTTGGAATCCTGAAGCGATACGAAGTTTGCGGGGTCAGCTAGTATATTATAAATATAGAAACTGCTTTAAAAACTGACCATTTACATGTCTTATGATGAATTACAGAAAAGTAAAACTAAATTGTTGTCAAAAAACATTGTCAATATCTTGCCTAGTAATAATACTACTAATAATACTTCGGTGGCTAGGGATGTTGCTTTCAAATGATATAAAAAGTATTAAGACAATTGACATTGAAATTTTGTTATTTCTCACTCCTCAAATCAATCAAATGACCCGTACGCGTCTGGAACATATAATTTTCCAGACTACTTTATTGTTAGAAACCCACGTCAGCATCTCGAAAAGAGTTTATTTATTGGAGGTTTATTTATAGAAAGTATACAAAATAATGCCGTAGAATTAAGCTAAAAATATTTTGTGAATTAACTATACCTGATATGATATCAATCAATCAGTCCCGTTTAATAGTTTTACCGTAGTAATTATTTTCAAGTATCGTATTGTAGAAATTTGTAAACAAAGAAACAACAAAATGGGTTTGAGTCTAAGAAAACCTAATAAAAACTCCTAAGAAACACGGCTTATATTTTGAATATAGAATGGGCTTTAAGGTCTCACAATAAGTTTTTAAAAAATGTATACAATTTTTTATTATGTTAATTTCATATCTAACTAGAGGTCAAGTTGACAGTCCATTCTTTCTTAGGCTTTAGCTAGAATAATTGGCTTTATACGCATGAAGTGGCTCACCCGACATGTTTGTTTGTTTAACAATCTACACGCTACAATATAACTGCATAAAAATTTTATACAGAAATTTAAATAGAGTTTGAAGTTTTAGAAGCGATTCACTGCGCAAAAACATAATTTTAGTAGTTATAAAAAGTAGCATTTTATATAATTCACAGTTATAATTCTGACAGTTTTTACTTCGATAGGAGCCCAGGATAGGAAAATACTACTATAATGATGTCAATAAACTCAGAAGAGACCTAATGTCGGTATAACACGTAGATGAATACGAAATCTTCCGTAATGATGACGTTTTGGGTGATAAACACAGAAAACTGAAATAACAATATTTTTTATAATTAATGGCAATTTTCTATTTGGTTTATTTGATTTTTAATCATTATTTAGGAATGGTTTATTGTTATTAAAAATAATTATTTGAGGTTTTTTGGTTTTAAATATAATACTAGAAATTGATATAATTATGATTTTCATAACTTATTTTCAGACTAAGGCGTTTTTGCATCTTTTCACACTAACTAACTAACTTTATTATCATCCATATATGAAAATAAAGATGTACGTTTTTATACTAAACTGTTATTTACAATAAATGTAATGTTATAAAAATAAAATTACTTAACTCTAAATACAGAGACCTAATTTTCAGGATTTTAATTCGTATTAAAGGAAGCATTTTTAACAAAGTTGGCATTCATGTAAAAGTAAGGTGCCAAATTACTGAATGCATTTGGCGATGCATATGACAAGACAGTTTGGTATAACGAATGTTTGAAACGTAACTGAACTCCTTAATTTATTACACAGACATACAGATATTATATACATTTCTGATTTTGATGATCTTTGATTTGTTGGGTTCATCTAATACGAGAATAGCAGAATAACTTTTAAAAATATAGAAAAACTCACGAAAAAGTGCTTATGAATAAAATTCGTTTTCTCATACATTTTCTATGGAATGTTTTAGGTGACACATTATTCGGAACTCTGAAGCAATAGTTCACGAAGAAATACAAAATATCTAAAGTCACATCCAAAACCCGGGTCACGCACCAAAAATTACCTCGTGCAAGTTTTATAAAGGTAGACTTGAAAGATTTTACGATGGCTGCCAATTTCTGTTGAATACTAAACTGATATTTAAAAAAACATTGATGTTTAAAAGTCAAGATAGGAGCTTTTAAACTTAAGAAATTGCGAGTGAATATGTTTAAGTAGGTATTGTAGTGATAATAATCATTAAGGTTTGCAATTTTGCCTTACATATTTTAATTAAATTTTTATTTAATATAATCTCAGAAGGTTAGAATTTATTAATATTTATTTTAAAATAAATTCAACACCTACCGTTTACACACTAATTAATTACTTTACAATATAAAATACATATATATCTTTAACGAAAAATCGTATTATAATCATTATTTTTATCAGTTTATTGAGATTTCTTATAAATATTACAGTTATTGTGTAAAAATGATATAAACATAATATTTCTTATACATTTGCTAATAAGTCATTGTGTTGATCACTGGTTAACTAGGTATGATTATGTAGCTAAATATTACATGGAATATACTCATCAGGCTATATTCAGGAAAACATTCGCGAATATGTCATAAAGAAATAAGACTGGTGAATTTGTATCTATATTAAATTCGCTTCAGAAAGGGAATACAAAGAAGCCATTTAATTTGAACGGTTTGAGCTCTGAACCCATATCAGTGTGAATATTTTAATACCCGAAGGCTTGTACCAGCTGGTATTAAGCGCTATTAAAGACAAAAGCTTATATTTTAATGAATGTAGGTAGTTAACCTTGCTTTGAACTTTATGGCCACTACTTAAAATTAATCTTTTTAAAAGTGCGTGACCTGGTTGGAATAAAAATGTCACAAATTATATTTGGGATTATTATCAACAGAAGTACGCGATTTCGTGTTTTATAAAACAACATAGCCCCAAGCTTCTTGTCATAAGGCGCTACTTTTTCCAAAACATGTTCTGATTTATATGCTCTATGATATAAAAGTTCGTACAGTTTTCGTAACAATATAGTGTTTAAATTTTAACAAAAAAAAAAACCGACATCAAGTTGTAACTCTACTGAACAGATTTCGATGATTTAGTGGGACCAGACGGGAAGCACCAGCTTTCAACAAAAAAAAAGAATCATCGAAATCGGTTCACCCAGCCGAAAGTTCTGAGGTAGCAAACATAAAAAACAGCGTCGAATTGAGTACCTCCTCCTTTTTGTAAAAGTCGGTAAAAAAATAGTATTGTCTTGTAATCTAATCATGCTCCTTCTTTGTAAAACAACTGTCGTCTGAGACCTAAATTTTTTCTGTATTGTAACCTATCCTCTTTTCGATAAGAATTGTATTAAGACCTTAATATCAACTCTCGTATAACATTAATATCTCTCGGGTAAATAAGACTCAGTCTTTGTTAAACTTTTCTTGTTACTGTAGTAATGACGAAACAATTATGTTAAGCTCATTTCGACGAGTCTTCTCATTTCTACCTTTCCAAGATTGGAATTTAAACGCTAAAAGATTGCTCTGGCGCCAAAGTTTCCGCTAAAATAGTCATTAAATAAAACTTTATTGTATATAATATATATGCTTATAAAGCACACAATATTATACAGGGTGTCCAGTAAATAGTACGACATACTGCAGGGGGTGATAGCTAGGGTCAATACCTACCAAAAAAACACAATATATGTTCAGCAAAATCTTACAGATTTAAAGTTATACAACATTTTCCGAAATATCGAAAAATCACTACTTTGAAACAGATTTTTAAGCATCTCGTAATGAAAAATTCCTTTTCTGGTATTTTTTTTTACATAAAATTATTCGTGAATAGTTACTTTACTAATTGATAAGTCTTTTTTCTATCAAAAACAAGAATGTTTTAAAGAAATAATATTTTTTGTTTAAATTTTTACAGAACAATTTTCTTATCGCTTAACTTTAACCTACAGTGGTGAAAAAAAAATGTATGTGACAGTTTTGTACAACAGACTTAAAAAATAGCTCGTTTAATGGTGATTTTGGAAAGATACAATACTAGTGCATTTTCATCAAAAAAATACAAAAACATGCTATTTTAGTTCCAGAGAACTGATTTTGTTGAAAATGTAATTAACGTAATTTTGACAAAACCACTACGAGAATAAGTATTAGCTGCTCATTTACGCGAATTATTTTATTGTATCGCCCTAACCGAAGTAGTCGGGTCTTCTTCTCGTTCCTGAAGCACTATGTCTTCGTCAACACTTGAGGCCGTCCACCGCCACGTTGACCAGGAAGTCTGCCTTCCATGTAGGAGTTATGCACTCTGGTAAACATTTCGTGGTGTGGATGTCTCCTATCGGGAAACCTTTCCCTGTAGAGGGTGGCAGCAGCTCTGGAACTTTGGCCAGCTTCTCCGTAAATGAGATGCATCTCAGCATATTCTCGCTGCGTGTAACTCGAAAAAACACGCTGGTTGGCCATGTTATACAGCACAAAAGTCCAGGTGGTCACCAAGTAGTCGTAGTGATTACAATAAAAAAATCCAAATCGTAAGGCAAACAAAGTCCGGGGTCCAAGGCACAAAACAGTCGTCAGTACGAAAAAATAATTTGTGAATACACAGATGCGTTGCGCACGGCTTAAGGTAGCGTACTAAGCAAACGTCTCAAATAAGGTTGAGAGGGTGAGACACAAAATCACAATACAAGAAAGAGCGGGATAGCACATGCGCTTTTTTTTCTTTTCGGGTCGGTCGGCGAGCAGGTAAAACCTTTAGACATTGCCAGTGCATGTCGCATTTTACATGTCACAACTTGTTTTATAATAATAATTCGCGTAAATGAGCAGCTAATACTTATTCTCGTAGTGGTTTTGTCAAAATTACGTTAATTACATTTTCAACAAAATCAGCTTCTCTGGAACTAAAATAGCATGTTTTTGTATTTTTTTGATGAAAATGCACTAGTATTGTATCTTTCCAAAATTACCATTAAACGAGCTATTTTTTAAGTCTGTTGTACAAAACTGTCACATACATTTTTTTTTCACCACTGTAGGTTAAAGTTAAGCGATAAGAAAATTGTTCTGTAAAAATTTAAACAAAAAATATTATTTCTTTAACACATTCTTGTTTTTGATAGAAAAAAGACTTATCAATTAGTAAAGTAACTATTCACGAATAATGTGATGTAAAAAAAAATACCAGAAAAGGAATTTTTCATTACGAGATGCTTAAAAATCTGTTTCAAAGTAGTGATTTTTCGATATTTCGGAAAATGTTGTATAACTTTAAATCTGTAAGATTTTGCTGAACATATATTGTGTTTTTTTGGTAGGTATCACCCCCTGCAGTATGTCGTACTATTTACTGGACACCCTGTATACATTTTATCTTTCTATACATTTTTTACAACCTGTGTTACCTAAGCTTTTACTATGAAATTTTGCAAATGTAATTTTAAGTTTACGATAATTGCAGAGTAAGAATAATAACTACATAAACTCTTCTAATCCATACAAATGTTATTAAACTTAAACATTTGGTTATTGCCTAAGTACCCAAGGCAATTCTTTGCTGTTTTATTTAATATTAACGCAGAATCGCACTTAAAAGTTCAAAATTGATGCATTATAGATTATCTTATATATAAAATTCTCGTGTCACAATGTATCTGTAAGTTACCTTACTCCTCCGAAACGGCTTTACTGATTTTTACCAAATTTTATATGCATATTCAGTAGGTCTGAGAATCAGCTACTATCTATTTTTCATACCCCTATGTGATAAGGGTAGCCCACCCCAAAAATTAATATGGAAGAACAACGTTTTCCACGTCAGCTTTACTGAATAAAAACGGGGGTGAGGCTTCTATTGTTTCCTGTAAAAATTCAATATCTACAATAATCTTCAATTCGAAGATGAAATATCTTAATACTTCTCAAGACTAAAATGACTTTGAATCGTTAAAAGATTTATTATAATGGCTTATGTTTATGCTTTCGGAGGAAGCAAGGTTTCAATTTTGAAAATCGTGTATAGATTCTGACTTTTGTTTGACTACGTAAGTGATATAAGCATCTTTTGGCAATATATCAAAAGATGCTTTGTATTTTTGGCATTTAAATTACATGAAGATGGTACTTAGTTGTACTTATAAGGTAACTAATAAAAATAAATATTTAGCTGTCATACATATTACTTATTACAGCTTATTACTAAATGTACAATCTATAGGAGATTGAAAAAAAAGAAATAACTTAATAGGTGACATTTTCTAGTATTATTTATGAAAAAAAAGTTTATTTTTAGTATAATCAATACTTTTTTTTCTAACACAATTTAATTTTGAGGCAGTAAGTTTCTACAAAAGTTATTAAAATCCAAACACGAAAGCTGCAGAGAAAGTTAAATACTGAAAACGTATAATTTTCAGTAAAGTAGTCGCAGATAAAACTTTTTCAAAAGAAAAGCTACCTGTTCCAAGCTACATTATTACTTTGTACTTGAGAGTCACTTTTCATAGATTGCAAATAGGACTCTGGTTATTTTCATATTTAGTTCAACAAAATGAATTTCTGCCTCAATAGTTTAATGTTTATTAAAAGTGTTCCTTAAGTCATTCTATGTATTTATCTCTTAAATCTAAAGATTTAAGAGATAAGAACTCATCTAATCTAATTCTAATCTTCTTCTAATTTTCTAAGAACTTAAAAGTTTATCAAGGATATTTCGCTACATACATACTCTGGCTCGATCTTGAACCGTATTCGTAAGTTACATGCTGACATCACGTTTTCATTCATGACAGTAAGTAAACCGTAGTCACTTAGGAGTCTTGTGTAAATGGATATTGGGATAATGTGTTGTCATGATTTCAGTATTTTTATTGACTAGACAAAATAAATACCATTTATTTTACCTTCTTATAGTGGTTTATGTATCTGCTTGTAAGCCTACATGGAATTAACAATACCTGAATTTTTTTTAAAATAAAATTCACTCTTCATTTTAATATAATAATGTTGGTTTAAAACATAACAAAACAATAATTCTACATTACTTAGACATATGTTTGGCATCTTTTATTATTACTAATACACGTAACATTTATTTTATGAACATACTATTTCCAGTTAAAATTAAAGGTGTATAAAAATTCATTTCAATTTAACAAACATTGTATTCGTCCAATGTTCATATCAAGTAACCATTCATAAATGTCAAAACCATGATGCGCTTTATAGCTCAAGTCTATAAATTTCCGAATATTCAGTGGTTAAATTGGTATCATTGATCACGGTGGCACATTTTCGTTCAGGTACATTTATCAAAGTTTAAATTTATTTCATCCACCTTCATAGTTTTAAAGCGCAGGACTTATTCATTTAAATTGTAATATGATCTTTAAAATAACGATTACTATATTGTGTTCACATAATTGTTATTTACATATTTTCTAAACGAAAGAGGAATAGATAATTATCGATAATAATTTAAGTGATACACAGAAGAGAGATTTTATAATCTATTTTGAATTTGGATTAATGAATTGCACCAATGAATCCTTGTCGCCAGTGGTGTTTAAAAGAAATAAAATCCGTTAAACTTACATGCATAATAGACGACAATTATGACGTTAAGTGAATTCACGTACAGGGTTTGTACACATTTATGTATCTGTTTTACTGATAATTTTCTTTACAGGCAAGAAGTTGATCAGCCTTATGTGCCTACCCAACCGAAACATTCATTTGTCCCGCCGAGATTCGAACAAAGGACCGCCGGTGCAAGTGCATCACGCAGACGCGTAAACCACTTAGCCACGGAGGCGGTTACTATTGTGACATTAGACCGTATTAAAACCCGTCTATCGGATACAGCTACTAAGCAACGGATATTACGTTATATTTAAACGGAAGCCACTCTGCCTACACGATAAAGGCTTGTCGTCTTCATTCAAATAACGTGCAAGGTTAGGAAAGTAGTAGTTAGGTGTGTTTCATGGTCTTTAAATAAAATAATCCATGTAGTGAATCCATTTTATTAACCTTTCAATAAACAGGCTGCACTTCAGTGAATGTTCCGTTGAATTACATAACTTAAATCCGTCCTCTCTATTTAGACACCGGTTAGTGAATTATTATTATTACTAAGATTGTCATAACTTACTACAGAATGGAACTCATTACCCGCTACAATATTTCCAGCGGATTAAAGCATCTTTTTGATGCGACTCAATAAGGACTCTCCTGACAGGCGTGCACCTCATTAGACCGCATCGGCACTTAAAAACAACATCGAATGTATGTGTAAGAGATTTACAAATTAATAATTATAAATTTAAAAAAATCCCATAGTCAATCCCATAGCTTCTGCACAAAGTAACTATATAATTATTTTACACGGATGCTATTAAATACAATACTAAACTCATAGCACACAGTTGCTTTTACGTAATGCATATAAAAATATTTGCAACGGACAAACATAAAAATGTTACGTTAATAGTAGGTATTTGTGACTCTAAGTAGGATTAGTAACCAATTTCCTATATTCTTATTATTTTTAAAATGCAAATTAAATGTGGGAAGTTTCCTACAATTGTGCAAATGGATCTCCGTGAAATAGCAGGTGCAATATCAAACTTGTAACAGCTGCATTTTTGTACATTCTATTGGAATATTGAAGCTACTGGCAACCGCATAATATAATACTAATGTTATAAATTCAAAAATTGATTAGTCAAATTGTTTTCTGCTTTTTCACGCGATTTGATGGATATTTTTAATTCTCTAGCTGGTGGTTTTTAAGTGTCAAGTGACTTGTCTTGTCACGTGACAACTGACATTTTAATTTTGATAGCTATTCGCTTTATTGTGGTATGCGATTATGAATTGTTGTGTAGGTACATAGTTATTGTATTTTGTGAATTCTAGGAATAAGAATGTAATTTATTGCAGTTTTTGTTTTTCAGGTTAGTTGTATTTTGTTTTTAGTTAATAGTTTCATTTGTAGTTTTTTTATCATAAGTAATAATACAAGTAAATTTGTTTTTCAGTAACACAATTTTGGTTCTTACAAAATAATACTATTATATAATATGATATTTTCAAATTTTATTTATTTATCTTAGATGAAGCAAATATCAATATTTAAAATAATGAAAAAATAAACTGGACGGAGGTTCTGTCCATGTCAAAGCGATAAGAGTCAATATTTCACTTTTATTTCACTATAAATCTATATATAACACCACAACACGTACACAATAAAATTAATTTACCAGCAAGTTTTATATACATGGAATTTCGTGAGACAAGAATATTAAGTAGGTGATTCTCTGACACGAATAACCTAGACAATTCGCGATCCAATAACAGGTACAGAATTTCTATGTCTAATCGAATGAATATTGATTCCATCTACTTCAATTCCAGGACTTTCCTATTGGAAAATCCGATATGATTCGGCTTAATTGAATGACTTGCTAGGTGACTACATAGAAATGTTATTTGTCTGTAAAAAATAATACAAAAGTCGCTATAGATATATCTTACTAGGCTACTTGTTAGATATTAGAGATTAAAGTTACAAAATCAAATATAAATATTTAATGTTTTACATTAGTATTTTTCTCTTTAAGTTTTAAAAAACTTTTTTGTTCTCCAAGATGGAGTGTTTATACGTTCCCCACATCATTTGGTGGATATGTGGGACTCGACCTACTTCAGGTTAGCTTTCGGCTATTCAGAGCGCCGGGTAAGAATACCCACTAAAACCACCTCGGTTACATCCCGCTTGCTTACTCATTCTACAGTGGCAAACTAGCTTGTTGACTCCGAATCGAACTGCCGCCAGCCGCAATGTTGGTTCCAAGTGGCAGGAACGTTGTGCTAAAGTGGCATATATATATCTATATATAATGTTACATCTAGAGACTATCAATGAAAATTTTATCAAGAATTATGAAAAATGTTTAACACGTATTGATCTATTTAAAAAAAATTCTCAAAGTTTTTTAACGAGTAGACGAACGAATACACGAGTAAAAGCTTACTTATATTTACTACATAATATAGTAATTTAATATAAATAGTTGTTTAAAAACCATATAAGATTATATTATCATAGCCACTTTCTAAAAAACTTCACAGATAAGAATAGAATGGACTCGAAATTAAGGAAAATTTTGAAAAGAGCTTTGACATTTCCTTGAGCACGTGGATATAATGAATAACAGAAAAAAACAAAGCTGAATGGTGCTTTAGATTTTTCACGACAAAAGATAATTACTCCAAAGCCGAGATAAAAAATGGGGCTTTGGAAGCGCTTATTTCAGCAAAGCTCAACTCTGAGCATGAATACCAATCGAATGATCTCCCCTTATTTAAGTTAACAACTTTGTCCTTAACGTTATAAGATTGTATTTATTGTAAACATCTTAATCTGGTAGAAATTCTTGAAATACTAGAGCTTAATTATCAGACACACAAAAATAATATCTAGGGTTAGAACTAGATACAAATAGTTAAAATTTTGCATTGATCATTAAAGTCAGATTCTTTTTGCTTAAAATTTATGAAATGCTCAAGTATACATGTTGAGGTACCAATAGCTTATTTCATTTATCTTGAGTTAAGTTCGGTAGGTTTTAGAAATAAATTTTTATTAAGATTGAAGTGCTAACCGAATTTACCCATAATAATTCTTATCTTTTATCTTACACAAAAACTGGTGCAGCTGCGACTCCGAACCATAATAGCATTGAAATATTATTAATTTTTGTGTTTATATTAAAAGCCACCTCCTTCTATTCACCTTACTGCTATTTATAATGTTTTTTGACCTACATTTGCATGTCTGTAGAATTAAAAGGTTCAGTAGAAACCATCTATTAAGTCTTGCTAAGTATAAAAGTTACGTTGAAAACTGTATACACTTTCCAAGAATCGGTACCAAGAAAGTTTTAATGACTCGAAACTGGGTAATAATGTGTTGATACTTTTTCAAATAAATAACTGTCGAATGAACTGTAAACTAATTAATATATACGTTTTTTCGTGCTTCAGTCTTTTATTTTGTTTCAACCAATTATTTTTTTTATGTTAAGATTTCAAGTTTTCGACAATTCTATAATTTTATATTAGGAAGTAAAAAAGGCCTGGAAGATAAGATGGACGATTGCTTCTTAGTGACAATTTAATATATTGTTTTAATCCATTTATTTCTTTATATTTAGCTTTAAAAGCTCTGTTTGACTATTGCATAGTATCTTCTAATCAGTGTTAATTTATTTCTGGACTGACTATTTTTAATTAATTGTTAAGAAGCTTTCTAAATAAACTTTCAAAGAATAATTACTTGCTCGTTTAAGATTAAACACAATAAATCACTTTAATATAGTTCATCTTTGTAGATTTTGAGAAAGAAAAAACTACATTTTACTATATGCTTATTTCTAGATAATTTCTAGATTTAAATGAGAAAAAATCTATGAAATTTTCTTATACTATATAACTAATATAATAATCTAGCTAAAAATTAAAGATTTACATATAAATTATTTATAATTTACATTAAAAATTCAAGAAATAAAACATAACAATAAAGGTAAATGCGCTCCTATTTACGGACAAAAATAAAGAACTTAATAATTACAGAAAAGCTTTTAGTAGTAGTTAACTTTAGTGTAACGCGGTAAACCGTTACGAAATATCGAAACAAATTGGAACAATCTTTCTTCATTACAATTTATTTCGCTCATATCTGTATTTAGAATCGGGATTTTACATGTTTTTATTTTTCATTTAACAGAATTGTAGTCTCTTAGAAAAAACAAAAAGTCGATTTATTCCCAAGAATAACATACATAAAAGAGTCAAAAGTATTAAACACGAAACAGTTTAATTAAAGATCCAGGGTCAATAAAAATTCAAATTCGATTCAGGTAAGAATTAAACTTTCAGGTCACTCGGTCAATTACACCTAGGCTGCAGGCTTTTTGTAGTGCATGTTGGATCAAATGTTTGAAACATTGCACAAACATTTGTACATTTGACACGATTTGCCGCTTTTAATGGTGGAAGCTCACGCTTTGAAAGCTCGTCGGTAAGGCGCCGCGCACTGCGGTATCCTTACTACGCATGCGTGTCGTTGACAAAAAAAATGCGACCATAGGTAAAAGACATACGTCACATTTTAACTTTTTAGTATTAGATAACTGTCACCGAAATATTTTCGTCTCAAGTGAGTTAGTGAACTGTGCAGAATACAGCGCACAGTGTACCTACCTACTTTACTATATTGGATGCGCAGTCTACTTACAAACTAAAAGACTCTTCAAAAGTACTTTTCAATTGTTAAGCGCTATAAAATACTATTGCATTTAATTTTTACACATTTGTAGAGTATTAGGAAATAAAGTTTTTTTACGCATTATTTATTTTTCACTTTAGAGTTTCTGTTTTTCATTAAAACTGTACCAGAGTACACTAAATTTATAAAATGTCATTTGCCAACTATTTATGACTTTAATAGTGAGACTTTAAACAGGAATTGTAAGATTCTGAGTTCGATTCCCGTGAAAAAATGTTGAATTTTTTGCTTGTTCTTTACAAGATAGATGCAGAAATATCTCTACATACACTTTTTATGTAAAACTAGTTGAAACTGCTATACAGTTTGCGTGAGCTTTTATAAATTTGCAGACCCTGCCGCTCCATTGACTACATAACAATAGTATGAGTTTCTCAATCTCTTATTGTAGAAACAAAAGCGTATTCTATGCTGAAATAATTTTCATTATTTCACCGATGAAACTGAAAATATTTCCCTCATGTATGCTTTTGAAATAGTAACAATTACAAAATGTTATAACTATTGTTCCTACATCGGCATTGATTAATCCGGGGTTTTCCAAGCGTGTCGCACGCACTACTTTTTAATTATTTCGAGTATATTTTTTCTCTGCCCAAGCCCGATTCAGTGGTAATTAATGAGAACTTGCACTAAACAATGCACGAAAAGCATTGTTCGGTTAGTAATTTGTGGTTTTCGATTTCTAGTGATTTTTGATTAAAATCTTTCTGATGTGCTTATTTTTTAAATAAAAAGTTGATGAAAGTAAACATTTTATCAAAAAGATCTCTTTCTTAACCTTTAGGTGTATTCTTGTTTTCATTATATGTGTGTATATATGTATATTTTTTCATGATTTATACTCCCGACTATTAAATAAAGAATTTATTTTTAATTCAACAGTAAAATAAATAATTAAGATTTTTTTACAAACAATAAATGTTTGTTGTAGAAATCTGTTTGTGATGAAAAACGGATGTTTGTTACATAAACACCTAGTGGTCAATATAAGTCTGTAGTCAACCCGAGACCATAGTATTTTATTGTTAATATATATAAAACACGCACATGTACTTAGTGCTTATCTAAATGACCTTTTAACATTGTTATTACTCGTTCAGTTAGTGATTGTAACTCTGCAAATCTAAGGATATAAATTAGTTTTAAATAAAAAAAAATAAAACGCACCAAACCTCGAAACTACTATAAAATATAAATAGTGTTGATAAATAACATTTATATATAATTTAACAAAGGCTTAAAAATTTAATTTTTCTCTTGGAAAGGCAATAAGATTTATATTTCATAGAGTTATAAGCAAATAAGTACGACGCGGTCTCACGAATTTTAGCATTTTCTCGCCCGTTTGTGAAATTATTCTTTCCATATCCTGAAAAATATTGATCGTAAAAATTCCAAATATGGGATTACTTCAACGAGATATTCCATCGTTTGAGACCTCATTCATCCAAATCGGTTCACGGACGGCAACGTAGGAGGCACACCAAAAAAAGTAGACGTCGAATTGATAACCTCCTTTTTGGTGTTTTTGAAAGTCGGTTGAAAAGTGATTTTTACAGTGTATTTGTATTAAAGTATAGTAAAGTAGGTATTGTTTATAATTGTGGCATTACCACTTGACGTTTGGTATATAATTGCGACATTAAAGAACCATAGAATTCTAGTGATAAATAAAAATAGTTCATTGTTAGGAATTTGATTGGGAAATTTTCTGTAAACTTAAAGCTCTTTATTAATATTGCATAGCTTGTTCAATAAACGATAGAAACTTGGCAGAAAGCGTAGCATTATATCGTTTATAATAAATAATGTGGCAGATTTATATTTTTATGAGATTACAAATATCTCAATAAAACTTTTATTTCATTATGGAAATAATTAAATTTAAACTACAATTTGTAATGTTCTGTGTGTAACGTTTTGAACGTCCTTATATAAATATGATATCGTTAGTTATTTCCGGCGTAAGCATTGTTAGTTTTGTAACAAAATATATTTTCTTAATAATGTTTCCTTATATTGCTATCAAGGCAAATTGTAGGTAGGAGCTGTCACTAGCAGACTACCGAGTTTGGAACAATCTTATTTCTGTGATGGATGAAGTAATTTTATAGCATTATTTTTGCGTTAGTTACAAATTGTTGTATTAAAACTCGATCAGTATTTTGCAATGCAAATCATTGTACCAAAAGCAGCATTAATGTATTTGTGAAGTATTAAAAATAAAACTATGTATTCACTACACAGGTCCTAAGTTTTATTACTGGAGAAATAATACCTCCAGAAACGATATTCTACTAACATTATAGAGACAAAAGTTTTTCTATTAATAATTTTAATTTTAGAATAAACTATTATAAGAAATATAGAAATTTAATTGTTGAACATATCACTTCGTTAAACACAAAACATAATATACACTTCATCCAATAACATGTCTATTTACTCAAAATACACACATTAGCCAATCAGGTGGGAGAATTCGTTACATAAGGCAGCAAGAAATAGCTATAAAGGATTATAATCCTGAAAAGGTTTGTGTGAAGGGGTGTCGTGACCTTATGCGCCGATCGTATTCAAATGCACAAAGCCAGCATGTCACACATGCAGACCGTATTCATACGTCAAGCGACCAGCAACACACACCGGGCACACCGGGGGGTGCCCTCTTTGGGCATGGGGCAGTCAGCCGCGCGGTGTCCTTGACCGCAGCGGCCCTTTTGTGATTGAGTCGTTGCCAAACTGGCTTAATCACGTACGGGAGATGCGGGTACGTACGTACGGGCCTTTGGACAAGGCCTCAAAATCACGCCTACCAATGAAGAGGAGTATCGTGTGGTCCAGCGATACCTCTCTGAACTCGAGAGCTCAGGAGTACAGGTTACTTGGTTCTCCTACTCTTTGCCCGCCGAGCGCCTGCTGAAGGTCGCTGTCCGCGGTATTAGACACAGACCCGGAACTGATTGTCGCCGAGCTGAGGGAGCTGGGCTTCGAACCCAAACAGGCCCAGTCTATCCGCGCCAGGTAGGGCAAATCAGGTTGCCTCTTCCTGGTGATACTCCGCCGTACCCCAAACTTGACGCCCGCCTGCTGTCTGGGGTGCGCACGGCCTTTTTATAGTAAAACGTAGCGCAGGCGAGTTATTCCGAATAAGTGTTCCTTCTTCGTTTTAGGGGTTACGGGTTTTACAATGAAAGTTTTGTGTAAAATATTTTAAAATGACTGCAGAATTGCAAATATAGTAACAATAAAGAATAATATATTTTTAAAGTTGCAACTATCATATTGAATCCTCCTTGGGTTGTAACTCATCTTTATTTTTATTTTTATTTACCACAGTTTGTTCAGCGCGGTATCATAAACTAAAAAGTATATTATGTATAACGAAATATTGATACTTATTAGCTTTTGTTATTAGGGAAAGAGATCATAAGATAGACTACCTCTGTACATGAAAATCCTTTTTGTACGTTCTTTTTACAAAGATATAATCAAAGGTCCCTCACTCGAGATTAAGAGACTCTTAAAAGGGTCAAAGAGACTATAAAAATATACAGAACGATCTGCAAAGCTGGGTTCAATTATAATAATTAAATTATAATATAAATTTATTTTATAATAAAGATGTTTTGATACAAAAAACAAATTTTTTTTTCTATAGTTACGTAATTAAAAAGATATGAATCAATTAAGGCAAATGTCACTCGTTGAGTTACGATACAATGAGTGTAATTATTCGTAGCTCATTGAGTCTGAACACGGAATAGTTGAATACTTTTTATAGAAGGTTATGAAAAGAAACCAGCATTTCGGTGTTTCAATATATTTAACTTCAACTTTAAATATATTGCACCGAAAATATGGAGACTGTAGCCATACTTGCACTATAACTTCTACAAGAGAAATAGGAGAAAGAAGAAGGCGTTCTCTGAACGGTGGCGTTTTATAATAAAGTGAAAGTCAAATGACATCTTGTACAATTGACTAAAGAATTTTTTGCACATCCTAGTCAATTGACCATTTCATTAAAGAATCAAATGACAATCCAACACTTTTTCGAATATTTCTATGAAAAGTGAGTACTTAATATAAGTATTCCAAGCGATTCCAAATTTCTCTGGAAATATTGATACTAAAGTAACGTACTGGTTTAATAGTTATTTTACTACTATACAAACTGACGTTGCTTGTACGTTTTTCAAATAAATATAGCAAACATATTTTAATTAAATTTGACTGATTTTTTAAAATTTGTAATACCTTAGTTTTAATTTAACGGCAGTACGGAACTATCGTAGCGTTAGTTAAATATACTAAGATATAAGTTTTTAATATGTTACAATTACATAATATAATATGTTACAAGTAGATAATATTATACGTTACAGATATATTGGCATGTGACGCGGGCGCGCCGGGCGGTATGCAGGCCTCGCGGTGTGGGCGGGCGGCGCTGGCCGCGCTAACAGCGCTGCTGGCGATTGCGCCCTCCTTGGCCGAGTTGGATGTTACTACCGTTGCTGTATTCGGTAAATACCTATTTCTTTTATTTCTTCTTCTTCTGTTTCTTAATGGAAATGGCTTTATGTAAAAAATTGTCATGATGTATTTTACTTGTTAGCTGTTTTGACGTTGTATCTGAAGTAGCTGATCTGTTAATACGAAAACTAAAACTAAAACTAACATAACGTTTGCGTTCTTTTCAGATCCTTCTAAGCGTGGGCAGATGATGTATGGTGACACCTGTTCAACGGTGATGGAGTGTGGTTATCCGGACTCCGTGTGTGACGAGGTGCATAAGATCTGTCGATGTCATCCTGACGTACCCGTCACTAACCACGTGGATAAGTGTGGAAAACGTAAGCTATTATAGATTTTAACATAAGGTAAAATGTTAGGTCATCAAAACTGTACTGCTATTTTTATGTTATTTCTAGATAGAAACAATATATTTGTTACAGTGCTTATTTTGTTATTAAATTAAAAATGAAATAAAACAGCTATTGCTAATCTGTGTATCCGTATGCAATATTAATTTAATAAAATAAATAAAAATTGATATATTTTGTAACTACAATTAAAATTTTCGACGACCACACACAAAAAGAGCTGTTTTTATGTCCTCGTTGCTATGTTATATAATGTACGAAGATTTCCCGTGCCTTTATTATTTATTACTCACGTCATTTTGATATCCGTCAAAACTCATAAATAAAAGCCAAACACAAAGTATAAAGTCATACGCATATCAAAGTCATGCATAAAGAAAAAGTAAATATACGGCAATGACTAGACTCAGCAATGCAAAACATTCAATATTTACAAAAGAGAGTTTGGTAGCGGCAGGCACACAGGGCTGTTTCGGAGGGAATATTGTGTATTTAGTGACGTCGTATAAACTGAACGCAGCCATATCGTGTTTTCCTCGATATTTGACTCGACTGAAATATTTTGGGAATATAGCTTCCAATCCATTTAAAAGTATTAAAAAATTGCTGCAAAACTGTAAAATTTTATATGATAAAAAAGTTATATCAAAACTGTACATTATTTATACAGATACTTCAACATTTTATTAGTTAAAATAAAGTTCATCTATAATTGCAATATTATGACACCGACAGCCACTTTTACATCCAAACAATAAATATTCTAAAACCGATTGCTTAGGTTATTTGCTGCTATAAACACCTAACTAAGTAATCTAGTCTTTTATTCCGTTTTGCAACATACCCGTATTTTAGTATTTGTATATAATATATAGTTCATCGAATAATATTATATGTTTCCTAGTACCTATGTGTTAAATTATGTAAAAAAGAAATCTCTATAATTAAATAAAAGAGGTGCAGGGCTTAAATAATTAATTATAATAAAATATGTATTTCAAATAGCGCTGTGCATGTAATTTCTAGTACAAAGAACTGACGTGGTGACGACACGCGATTCAAAACTTTGGCTAATATCGATCTAATGCAGTGTTATTCACATGCTTTGCATCAGTAAAACTAGAACACAAAAAAACTGTAAATTAATGTTAAATTTATTCATCCTTTTTTAATTAAAAAAAACTCTTTCTTTAATCAATATCAAGAAATAGGAGGATAACATTAGAACAATGTGTAATCTCTTTCAACTATTTTCTTTCATAACTATGTCATGTCATATATTAATTATTTGATCAATTTCTCTCATAGTTCATATTATCGGTCATTTTCTGCTATCTATTCTCAACTATGATTTTATCCATTCATAACTTTCTTCACATGATTCAAGCATTGTGTTTGTGTTTATACCTATTTTTAATTTACGTCAGCTTTTACATAAAAAAACGCAACATAATCCATTTGTAACTAAGAATCAACGATTCCATACGACAAGCTTAGATCCTCTTTCTTACTTTTGTGTTGAGGATTAAAAAGAGATTGATGCACTTAGTTAGATTACTAGAAACCAAATAATAAAATAGGAAGCAACAGCTCGTATTTGAAGTAAATTACGTACCTACAATAATTTCAACATATTATGAATTATTCTTTTCAGCCGCCGGCATCAATGAAAGCTGTGTTTTTAATGAGCAGTGTGAAGATGTTGTTTTCAAAACTGAGTGTAGAAACGAACGCTGCGTTTGCAAATACGAATTAGTGGCGGAAGTGTCCGTGGATGGCGGCATTGTGTGTAACCGTGAGTTTATTTAAGTGATTTCAAATAAAAGAGGTATTTAACTTAGATTTTTATTAAAGGTTTAAAATGAATGAGATCTTCAGTTGGTAATGTTTTTTTTACATAAATTGTGATGTATTTAAAACCATGTTCGTTTATTACCATTAAATAACAAATCTTCAAATTGAGTTTTTTAATTCAGATTTAGCGATAAAATGCAATATAGCACTATTTTTGATAGGAATCAATATCTATGATAATGTCTTAAGTACATGAAATCGTAAACAATTTCAGCTGAAAAGGAAATAGAAATCTCTACAAAGACCCTGGACCCCGCAATGATTGGTGTATTGGTTGGAATGGCGTTGATGTTCGTCATTATTTGTGTCGTCTTACGGCTCTTTAGCAGGTAATTTAATTTTTTTTTTACCAATAATGAAAAAACCAATAATATACTCAATTAAAAATTACCAAAATAAAAATAATCAAATTAAAATTCAAAAATATCTTTATTCATATAGATCCACAATGTGATCGCTTATATGAACGTCCAGCCCGCCCCAATCTGGGAAGAGCCAAGAAACTCAGTCGGGTTCTCATTTTTTCTAGACTTACATAGGTACCTAATCAAACTTAAACTTCTGTTTTTCTGATTATTTTCTTTATAAGAAAGTAGGCAATGCCTTTTGCAGCTTATCAATCGGAATTTATTACTAACTAATTACACATTAGCCTTATTGCTTTACTAGGTATATTTTAATGTTAGAATCCTATACGCAATATTTAGAGTCATAACTCATAAGTTAAAGTATTTATTTTGAAATTTCCAGGGCACGATGGAGGGAGAACAGAACTATTTTCAACACACCAAATCCACGGCTAATGAATGTATCCCTTCTACGAGACTCAAAGCTGTTGCATTCTCAGGTAAAAATTATATTATGATTTCATACCGTCCGTATAATCGCGAATTGGTTGAAGTAAATTATCTCGTAATTTATACAAGTTTAATAGATTAGATAGAACGTAAATTATATTAACAATAACAAATAAAATGTACATTATAGGATCGACGTGGTTCCCGAGTAAGCGTCCGACCTCCATCAAGACAGGCGAGCCAGCCAGAGCTAACACCTTATTCACCAAGTCTAGGTGACTTTTTAATTTAATAATGGACATTAATTCCTTCGCCATAAATGTCTTTGTCTTCTTAGAATCTGAGGACCTTACTTAGAATCTGAGATTTAAAAAAATATTTGTATTTTATTTTACTAAAACGTCGTTAGTTTTAGTAAAGTAGTTAATTGTGATAAAGCAGTCTCAATACGAGATCAATAAGTTTTCAGTAAGGTTACTTTCCTGACATTTCTTTGACTTTTCATTAATAATGCAGCGTTTTCAATAGCGGTCACTTTGTCAAGTCCGCCGAAAACGTAATAAAAATCATACCTCAATCTTTTTATAAACCTACTGATTTGGATCCCGGTCACTAGATGGCGTTACAAACGATGTAATATTATTTCGATTCTTCAAATAAGAAAACGCTGCATTATATACAATTTTCATTCCTTCCTTCAAAATCTCGCTCTTTCTTCACTTTTAAGCTCCAGCTATGCTTCTGTCTAACTTTTCATACAGCTTTTATATCTACAGTTCTAACAATGTAAAGTGATATACAAACTTTCTCTGAGTAACGCTGATATATTTATGTGTTAACGTCTCGATTTGAATTAAATAATTTATTAAATAAAGTATTCTTTCACAAAGTTAAAATAAATAAATAATTTATTATTCATTATTTCTTTAAAAAAATACGTACCTATTTTTGTACGTATGTATTTATTATTTTTAAGTAGTGGTATAAATTTTCTACTGAAATATTTCTTACATACTAAATTAACGACAAAAAGGGACTGATCAAGAATACCACGCTTTAATACTTAAAAAAAGTACTAGTTATGTCATGTAGTGTATAATTATGTCTTCAGATTTTCATCCAAACCATTATTTGAAATTAGAATCAAATGAATTGATCTTAAACCTTGATTTTTAAAACTCTTTTGAGAAATAATGAAACAATACTTTATAATTAATGCTTACTGCACGTTTCTTAAAACAATCAGTGTCCGTAATCATTGTGTAATTCATACATTTTCATCTACCAACAGCACGTCCTCACCAAAGCCATCAGCTCCACCGAAAACACTCAGGTTACTTGAAATTATTTAAAATTATCGCTTATCAACGACCTCTTTGTATTACTAGGCAAACAATTTGGTAATTAATATTGCACTATACTAGCCAAAACTTATTAGAAATCTCTACAACTCGTGATAGATAAAATTTGAGTTGTGGAGAATCAAACTTAATTTTAAAAATTAAATTGAGTACCTAGTAAATACATATTAAGTCGTTTTTTAATAGAAAACTCCGTACAGGCATGGTAAGGTTAATTTTTCTTTGATGAAGTCAATTTCCAACGTAGTATTTAGGAAACTGTACATATATATTATTTCTTAAATAATTTTGTTATATTCTATGATAAAAGTCACAATACTCATTTTAGTATAAATAGTGAAGTTTGAATTTTCCTAGACTTACACATATAAAACTTTTAAGTACTCTTGGGTTTTTGGTGTAGTAAAACAATTTTGATTTAACTTCCCTTAATATTATTAGTATTCCAACATAAGAATATAAAATAAATTATAGTATAGTTTATATATGTAATTATAGTGTAAATCCTTAAAATGAGAGCTCATATTATCTAACTTTTTATCTAGATTTTACATTTGATTTAAGAGACTTAGGATTTTCTTTATTATAGGAGCAATTTTATTGTTACAGTGTCAAAGTATGTTTGAAGTACCTGTGAATCGTTATTGAAACTTAGTAACAAAGGATTCATTTTAAAAACTTTCGATAGGTTGTTTTATTGTTTGACAACTGCCTATCCCAAGATTAGCAATGCCATTCAACATTAGTATTCCAAATTATTTTAAATAAGAATTATACGTAATACGTGATTGTACGTGATATTAGACCTTCGAAATATCTAGTATGATTTGATACAATAAAATACTTAAATTTCTAAACGTTTTACTTCAAGTATACTAACATTATAAGCATGAATTTGACGCCTAATTATAAATAGTAGTTTTTTTACACTTAGAAACTGACCGACTCCAACACTGCATGTAAAGTTCTCTCATCTTTATGGTCGCTGAGAATAAAGTTGCAAGTACGATTGTTATACAGTCAAATGTAGGTTTTTTAGGTCCCACCCATCACTTTAATTTAGTTCTGTTTAATGTGTTCTGTCTAATGAACAGCCTCGAGTTTGCTATTTACAATAAATGTGAGATAAGCAACAATCTTATTCATGCTACCACGTCATAATGAAACGCTTGTAGGGTAATTGAAAGCAGATACGGGGTCCAAGTATATTCACAGCGGCCATGAAATAAAAACTGACTAGAACTATAAGTTTTTGTAGCCAAAATTTATAATATTCATGTGTTGACAGGGTCACGTCGTGGTTCAAAAACAAGTGGTAATTCAGGTACCTCCTTAAGGTCAGCTACTCTTCGGTCCCCAAACACAACGGGTCCTACTTCTGTGACCGTAGAAATACGTCCACCAGACGCATGAAAATATATGGAAAAGTAATGAATAGAAAGGAAGATTGTCCAAACGAGTGGAAATCGTTTTAATATAACTTCAAATTATGTCCAAATAATTAAATATTTGTGATACATTTTCAGGCGCTTAAATTTATAAAAAGCATTTTGTATAACAACTATCTAGCATTTCACAGATGCGATGTCTATATGTCACGTTTTAAAAGTGCCTCTTAAAGAAAAGCTTCAATTTTGAATCTAATATTATTATATGAACAAAAATAGTATTAAGACAAAATAATAGAATAAATATTTAAACGAAACAGTTACCACATTTTCAATCACTTAAAATTTACAGCACCAAAAATACTCCAACGATATTCTAGATATAGATTTTAGCTTTTTTAGCTTAAGAGTCGCTTTTGCTTCTTTGTAGGTATACTTTTAATAAAGTCGATTAATAGAATGTAGGTAACATTATCTTTGAATTTCAAATAAATTTACGGTAGATGAGACATGCCTTAGAGTCTATTTAGATCAAGAATAAGCTAGTTATATTTAAGGGGACCACCTCCTTTTAGGAGTGATCTGTTATTTTGAGGATATCGAGATGGGATAGCTTATATTCGCTTGCGAATTAATATTTAGATTAAAGGATAGATTAGTTTGGGAAAGTTGTGAGTTATGATAGTTTAAAGTTTTCTTCTAATAAAATGTGTAAAATTGGGGAATTTACACATTATACGGCTTTGTGCACTTTGGGAGCTTATAATATTGCGCACAAGCGAGTTTGAGACAAATTAGAAATTATAAAGTGGTTAATATTTTTAATAAATTTGAACTGATAAATTTACCATGATCATTGTGTACGGATGATATGCCAACATGGGGAAGAATTGTTGTATCGCCCGTACAATTAAATCATTCAATCATCTCGATAAAATAAGCTAATATATCTTTAATATGCTCACAATAAAAATTATATACTTCAAACACTGTGCTAGTAATATTATGTCTTCGACAATGCTATGATTTACTTATATAAACTTTTATTATACTTCTGCTAGTTGTTTTATTTACTCCCTGTTATATTAGAAACCACCTCCGTGGCTACGTGGTTTACGCGTCTGCGTGTTGCGCCAGAGTTCCTAGGTTTGAATCCCGGGCGAACTCGTCCTTCTTGCCTGCAAAGACAATCTGTTTACCCCATGCTCCATTAGGGGTTACGGGAATTCACTTTTTTTATATTAGGAAACAAATCATATAATGACTAAGAAAAAAGTAACGTCTCGTTAAATGGTTTATACATATTTGCATTAGACTGAAGGCACTTGGTTTGAATCCCTGAAAAAAAAAATGTCTTAATTGGTTAGGTACAGAAGTCTGATCACATACATACTATTAAAAGTTCGGCAACATGGGTTGCTTTTACTTTTTCGTAAAGCTTAGAAATTATTTTAATAGTAAAATACCAGGCGTAATCAATACATGTACCATTAAAAGGAAATTTTTAACCGACCTCAAGAGATTTCAACTTCTCAATTCGTAAATTTTTTATTTGTATGTTTGTTGAACAAATTTCTACTAATTATTTCTCTTTATTACTTTTGAGCGCGCTCGGAAAATTATATTTTTTTATGAAACTTTTTTAAATTTAACTTGAAAAAATAGATGCTAATCCAATAATTTTTTTTCTCTATTTGTATGTTGGTAAGTTATCATGATGTTAGCCTATTATTTGGGTTAGAATATAGGATATAATATGCTTATTTTGTCAGTGAAAACTTTTGTTTTTACAGTAAATCAGTGAGTAAAAAGTTTACCTAATCTGTAATAAATAAATTATATAAGACTTTTTTTTGTTTAGTTGTGTGCGCTTAATTTCATGTACCTAAACCACTGTCGTTTTAAAAACAATTTCCTAAATGACTTTTAACGCGCCTTCCATAAATCAGTTTTCTAAATGAGAATTTTATAGACCATAAAATACAATTGCAGTTAACCGCTAGCGTTCAATTATTGAAATGGATTTTAGTTTCTTTCATAGAAAGCATTTAATACAATTTTACTCTTTATCAAAGTTAATTTAGAACTCGTTTTTGATTGCATCAATTTTAAATTAATTACTTAATTGGCGAAATAGGTAATAGGGGATAATAATTCGAAAACAGGTATTGGGCGTCAAAAGATTAATTGAATAAAATGTATGTGATTATTTAGTACAATCATTAACAAAAGAGAAATGGGATAGAGGAGGATTGACAGTCATTATCTTATGAATAAAAATTAGGTGTCTAATCTCATTTCTTTTCTTGAACGGTTGAAATGTTTCTGCTAATTTTGACATTATATATGTCGGCGCACTGGCGGAATAACTCGCCTATTCTACGGAAACACTTGTCCTATGCTACGAACGTGTTCAGAATAACTCGCTTATTCTACGTTTTACGGATGTGTCCGAAATAATGCCGTGCGCAACCCAAGCTCAGGCATTCTCCCTTGAGCTGTCCTGGTGGACAGATCTCCTCAAGAATCGTAGAATCAATTAAAGAAAGCATTTCCTTTGCTTACTTTGATCACCAAAGATGAGCGACAGCTCCGACCGAGCAAGTGGTGATACCAGCAATGCTGGTGTCACGCTTTCTAAAAGCAATTACGGGCCTCCTGCTCCGTCAGAAATAAAAATTGTGAAAAACTAACGTTTGTTTTTGTTTCAGAAATTGTTTTTTTCTTTGTGTTGAAATATAAAGAGCAACAGTTGCATCAAAACTGTTCCCTATTATCAGTTAAAGTAATTATTTACTGATTTGCACCCGAAGTGTAAGAATTATTAACTGCAGCTATTAATGTATACATTTTCATTCAAAAAATAAAATCCACTTTTGTATACATATATACAAAAATTAATATATATTATTTCGTAATGTAGAAAGAATCATTTGGTTACTCAAAACTCCAAGAGATGGCCAGATTTATAAAACAAACAATATTGAACTCTACACAAACTGTAGGTCCAAGAAATGAAGTTGACGACATGTTTCTCCCAGCTTTGGCTTATCAAAGCCCTTTCGGGCAGCAAGTACTCGATCCGAAATGGACTTGGAGGAAATACTATGTACATCAAATATTGATCGTACTCCTTATAATTTACGTGTTCGTTGGGACCTTAGAATGTCTGAAATTAAGCGATGACATCGAGATACAAGCTGAAGCTTACTACACTATTATAATGATAATTATATTTCCTGTTAAAATGCTATTATTTATATACAGCAGGTTCACTTTTCGTGATCTTTACGTAACTGTGAAGAGCACTCTTGTGGACGTAATACAAAGAGATCCCGATGCAGATATCAAGAGCGTCCTTCAGACAGGAAATAGAATTGTGTACTTATTATTTAGCATGGTAATTGTGCCAATTTCAATTTATGAACTAACAACTCTATGGAATTATATAATTGGGACTCGAATTCTCCTCTCAAGATCAACAATGACTTTAATGCCATTGACTAGCCCTTATTATGAAATAGCGTGGTTTCTACATACAATATTTTTATTAGAAATTAGCAGCACTATTATATTGGATATGTGGTTCGTTTTATTGATATATTTCTTATGTGCAGCGTATCGCGGTTTAGCGTATATGTTGAAAGTTGAAAGAAGCTATGAGAACGAAGAAAGCTACTCTGATAGACTAAATAAAGCATTACGGAACTTTTATAATACTCATCTGAAATTAAATCAGTAAGTATATTTATTGTATGAGTTATGTATTCCTATTTTATGGGTCACACCCAAAGCTTTTAACGGATGGCCGATTCTTTGTAAGTTATTGAGGCCTTTTCAAGAGTTTTTATATTTTATGCTCCACTAGTTAATCCCCTTATAGGAGATATAATACTAGGTTACTAAGTTCGTAATTTATAAAGAGTGAAAATTGGCAATTTTAAAAAAGCCCTGACATATTGATTACAAATAAGAATATGTCATAAATGTATAAACAGATTTACATAAATTGAAGCTAAAATCCATCCAGATACGTCAAACTTATTAATTTTAACTTCAATTTTAACTTCAGTAATTTAAACCGCCATACAACGCAAAGCCAATATTTTGTGGCTTTGGTGAGCTAATTGAACATATTTAGTTAATGTAACAGTCATTCAACCTTATTTACTTAGTAATAATAAATATATTATTTTTAGGTATTTGTCATCCCTAATTAAAATGTATAAAATATCGGCATTCATCCCACTCTGCAACGCTGCCATGTGTATCTGCCTTAATTTACTGTTGATGAGTAAGGTAAGGTAAATATTATATTATTAATATAAAACATTCAGCGAATATAAGTAAATCAAATAAATAATTGCACTGTTAATTTGTAAAATGTAATAACTTGTTGAAAATAAATAAATAAGCCTTTATTGCTGTTTTACGTCTTAACTAAATTTACAATCTAAACTAAATTATATGTGCTTATATACTAAACTAGATTTTGTTAAACTAAATATTATTCTGCATCCATTCTGTCTCAACAGCTTGTCTTTCGACAAAGGCCTCATCTAAAGAACTTGTTACGAAAGCATAAAAATACTTTGTTTTGTATGTAGGTATCTTGTTTTAATCGGCTAATCTTCAATAGGTTGAACCGAATTCGATGGAATCTTGCTCTTACTGATGTTATTAGGAATTACTTTGGCTCTTAGAGTGTATTAGGGTTTTGACCAAAACATTAAAACCCGTTCATTCTACGCCCCTGTATTTTAAACTACACCAAAGTCTACTTTATATGTTATAAATACGTATATAATAAATATAAACCAAGTTTTGTTACAAAGAGATGAAAATTAATTAACACAAAAAAATGTTTTAAATAAATTGAGTTCAAACAGTGCATATGTTAACATTTTTACGCGATGTTTTCAGGAAATAAACTGGCGATTTGCGCCACACATGCTACCAATGTTTGCTGAGATTTTC
This sequence comes from Aporia crataegi, assembly GCA_912999735.1. Lineage (NCBI taxonomy): Eukaryota > Metazoa > Arthropoda > Insecta > Lepidoptera > Pieridae > Aporia > Aporia crataegi. Next base: position 6,228,357 of record OU538742.1, read on the forward strand.
GCCTACAATTGGTTTGGGGAACATATTAAAACTAAGGTCTTATTCAGTTTCCTTAAAATCTTATTTGTATTTTTAACTGTACAGTATCCGTAGATCAAAAGATGATACGAAATTAAAAACTATAAATAATTAATAATTTTACTGGCTTAGGCTTATTAGGTAAGTGTAAAGTTTTGTAAAAGTGAAGAAAGGAGCGTGCAAGGTCGGTAACAGATGCATGCACACCCACAATTCCAGTTGGTCAACGTGGGTGTGCATGGGTGGGCTACGTTCAATATTAAGCCTGTTTGAGTGTAGGTGCTCTGTCCCGCTAGGGATTTCGGAATTTCTTTTTAAGGCTATTTTCAACCAAATTGTTTGTTTAATCGTACCTGACATCGCCGGCGCAATAGGATTTCTATGTTCATACGCAAAATGGCCCAATTTAAAAGCTCAGGCCGGATAAAGCTCAGCAAACCTAAACCATCAAACGCGTGAGCCACTTACCTACGGCGATGGTTACTATTCTGTATAGCTCGAATCTGCACATAGTAAAATTTTCTACATTTTCAGATTAACGACGTAAAATTGGCTCTTGTGAACTTTGAATGGACTAGTTTAAAACTGAAAGATAAGAAAGCTTACTATACTATAATTATGTATATGAATAGAGAATTTGGCTTGAAAACTATAAGTGGAAAGGAATTATCTTTAATTACAATGACTGCTGTATGTACCCAACAACTAAAAAAATACCATAGCTATAAAAATATGAAATTCTGTCATCTATATTGAAGCATGGGGAAAGACATTTCTACATCTGTTTTACTAATCATTTTCTTTACAGATAATTATTTATTTATTATTATTTTTATTATTTATACATTTTAATCTTAAAACTAACTTAACTATGTAGATGATCAGCCTTCTATACTTACTTAACTGAAACACATTTTGTTTCAGTTAAAATTGAATGTCACCGCGGGGTGACATGAACCAGTAAGCTGCGGAAGCGGTTAGGGAATAACAATAGTTTGATGTACCTACTTTGAAATAAAAAAAAATGTTTTTATCTTTGATACTTAATAAAACACAACATCTTCGATCAAGATTCAATTCAGTATTTTAGCATTTAAAAGCTGAAGTGTCATCCTTAATCCGGCACATATAATTTCTCTTTGTTTTATAGACGTTTTAATTTTTAATAATTTTAATATGTATAATCAAGAATGAATTTTTTCAGGTTTTAAAAATAACTTACCAGGCATTCACTGTACTGAAGACAATCGATGGATAGAAATTATTAATATTATTCTTAATCTTCTTAATTTATTTTGTTTCGTAGGTTTTGTTTTGTTGTTACTTTACTTTTTATATAACTTTTTGAATAAATATAATCTTTACGTTAATAAAGTTTAAATTATTAAAATTTATAATGTGCGAACATTTGTTTTCACATCAATAGAATCTATAAATTATGTTATAAATTATTGAATATCTACAAATCAGAAAAAGGGACTGACAATTTTTATAAGAAAAATACGGTTCGATAAGCTAGAAATATCATGAAAGGCCCTTTCAATTTGAATACAGACATATTCTTTGCTCCAATTTATTAGCAAGCCTTCAATATCATATTGAAGATATATCAATATATTTTGAAATATTAACGGGTGGACATGATTATTTAATTTTTCCAAAACTTTTAAATAATTAAATATAATACAGAATTTGATATTTTCATTTATAAACTGAAAACTAATATAATATTATGTTATATTTTATATCAAGTCTTACCCTGGACAGAGCATAAAAAACTTATATAAAACTTTAAACTAAAATTCGTGGTCCGCTCTGGTGCATTGGTACATTCTAAAGATATCAATGTACTCATAGTGCTCTTTTAAAATTCTAAATATTTTATTGTAAGTTCACTCTTCGACAACATGTGTTTGACATCATATTATTCTCTTATTTTATTATTTTCTTAGTAGTTAATTTAATTATTTAGTTTAGTAGCTTATGAGCCCCTGGTAATTTCCTAGAGTATTTCTTCTAGATGTAAGCCTACCATATTAAAGTTATTTAATAAAGCAATGCGTAGCCCAAAGAACTGCGAGGGTGGTTACCTCAGGTTGGTGTAATTTATATGTCCGTACAGACCCCAGCGGTTTGAATTCGATATCCGATTGCAAGTGAATAATGTATATGAGGTAGAAATTCGGGCGGTCCAGCAGTTTATTAAACAGACAATTTAATGTCTGTTATTTCCTGTCCATAATAATATTTTATAAGTTCTAGCTTCAACTAAACTAAATATCCAACATCTTTCGGGAAACATTCTGCACTTCTTACCACCAATTATTTGCAGATATGAGTTTAACGGAAAAGAGAAAATGGTTTCAGTTAAAACACTCAACTATTTTATATAGGAGAAAGATAAAATCAACAAGAACTAGACATTTTAAAAGTTGTTCGTAAAGCTAGTCTATTGTTCTGAAACACAAATTGCAATATAAAACCTACGCCGCGAGTAGATGCTAGTTAAAAAGACGCGCTTAGCTGAGACCACAGGAAATCCGAAAGCTGGCTCATATTTCGGCCAACGTGTTGTTAGTACCATACAACGCGGTAATGTATGTTGGGAACGCACCACGACGGCTTTGATGAGCCTTTTGTATTTTTGTAAATATATTTAAGTACATTGTTGTAAATAGTTAAATTAATAAATTCAAAAATATGTTTTAACATTAAAATTATTTGTAGAAAACAGAATCATTAAAACTGTTCTTAAGATAAAAAGGTAAATTTTCGCGTAATTATTTGATAAGATCGTTCAAATTTCGAAAACAATGTAACAATTAAGTACTTCATTAAGGAGCCGATTTCCGGATTTTTCATTGAATTAACAGATTCTTTCTTCCGGAATTGATAAAAGACTTTCTATGTTCATTGTTTCTTTTTAAGTCGCCAACAAATTGAAATTCTAAGATATACATAAACCTAGCTATATTTTTTTTGTATAAGACAACAGTAAGATATTCTTAAATCTAAGCTTTGAACAGAAAATTTTAAAATAGGCAATTTGATTTACGAAAGAAATAAAGCAGCTATTTTATATTTTAACTAAAATTTTATTTGACAAGTTAGGCAATGGAGTAGGTACATATACCTATTCGTATACATCTTTAAATTTTGTATGGCAAATCGTCTAGCGCCCCTAATCTCATAGTTGACATCCTGAACGAAAGGTATACGTAAGTAAGTGAAGTCCCGTGTCCCCTAGTGGGGGATACGGGACTATATGGGGCAGATGCATTTTACATCTGTTTCACTGATCGGTTTTTTCTTTTAGGGGCAAGTAGGTGATCAGCCTTGTATGTCCCGAAAGACAGAGTTTTTTATTATCTCCACCGGGAATCGAACCCAGGACCTCTCGGTGGTAACGCTTACGCGCTTACCACTAGACCAAGGAGGCGGTCTTAAAAATATTGTACCAAAATATTGTAATAATTTAATTGAATGTTTGATATGTGACCAACTTCTCTAAATAAGTAGTATGAAAAAAAATTCAACGATCAAATATATGAAACGTAAATGAAGTTGTGTATTCGCTAACTATAAAAGATAATTATTGCTACATAAATATAATTAGGACTAGAGAATATTAGTGTCGTACGTATTTTGACAACAATAGTTTGTGAACTAAAATTCGGTGCTGTCAACGTTAAGGTATAACGAGCAAAGTTACGAGAATAGTTCACACTGAATAATATTAAATTACAGAGAGTAATATAATATATAATAATAATAATATATAATAAAAAGATTTTGGGAAAACAATAAATTTGTCCTTTAATAACATTTGATTACATAAATTTATTTTTGGGCTACTTTGATTGAATGTGACTTTTTAAAAGACTTTAACGTAACTGCAATTAAATTTTTAAATTTATCTAACTTATTATTAACGTAATAAAATGCTTGTCAAATTCGAAAGTAGTGGTACTTGGTGAATTTATTTATTTAATAATCTACTAGACCCCGCTATAAAAAATAAAATTGTAAGCACAATATTTTAGTTTTAAGCAATGAAATTTATTTCTCTATATTTAACACTGTATTTATATGTTGTTTTCACCTTTAAATATGCATGCACTGTAAATACATTTAGTTAGGTAGTAAATCAATATTGTATAACCAAATAAATAAATATTTTAATTTCGAAATAAACCTGTTGTCAACCAGTTTCATTCGCACGCGCCGCTGAAATGAGAGATGTAATGTGATATGAAGATAGAGGCGAGAAGATTTATAAAAGAGAAATTATGATTTAGAGCTCATTTACACGTGGAATATTCGGTTTTTTTGACGAATCGTATTTTTTTCATGATGTGTTTTTTTTAATGTAATGAGCAATGTAATAATAGAAGCATTGACGACGTCAATAAAACCGAATCGTTGCCGTGTGAAATGAGCCCTTCTCGGGTTGAAATGGGAGTTAGTCTGTCAATTTCTCACAATCTTTAGTCAGATGAAAACGCGGACATAACCTATTTTATTATAAGATAATACTTTCGGTATTAGCTATACTCAATATTTCAGACGATCGCGCTTAATCTGGCTTCGATCAGAATCAAGATGTTAATATCATAATCAATCAATTTGTTCGTAGAGTGATTAAACGCGACGCTCAAAGCATAATTACATTGATTATTCCGAGCAATTGCACTTAGATGATATAACACGCTTGGTAATCCCATAAATCTACTCCGAAATGTGTTGCCTCAAACTATTCTGTCAAGTAATCAATCTAAAGAGATATTTCACGTGTGTATACAATATATCCCATATATTTTATATATTATATTATTTATTAGAGCCAATCGACGACTTTGTTCGGTTGGCCCGTAACACTCATGATAGTGCTGATCAACAATATTCGATGTTATGAAAATTCATTAAATTTCGTTCAGTGCAATTAATGTTAAATTTATGAATTGTAAATAAATTTATACTAATTTAAAACCTATATATTCACCGGATCTTGCATAAAATATTGAATATAAAATTCCCCTGATGGAAAATAATTACAGTAAAATGAAGCTCAAATTTAAATGGCGTCACTTTTTTTCATTATAGTATAGGTACTAACAATTTTTTTATCATAACAGTCTTATTAGAAAAGATATAAAGCACTTGACTTGACACCCTGACTTCGCACTCTTATATATTAGATATGTTTGACACTGAAATAAATAAAGATCCCTTATTTTTACCACAAAAATCTTTCTATTAAAATTATTTAATTATAATAATATATTATTTCTTACTACTTGGTTTTTACGCTGTTATAAGGTTAATACCGAATGGTTACTGGATATCTGTGATTTTGAAAATTTAGCGACCAACAGCCGTATTTTATTTTTATTAGAACCTATTTAACAGTACGAACAATCCTATAAAAATAACTCATATACTTAATGTAAGTCAAAACGAAACTGAAAAGTAAACAGCTTTAATTAAAGGCAGACTATAAAAACGTTCATTACAGTTGCACCTTTATAAAATCCTTTTTGTATATTTTAGCCAGTGAAGTAAAATACAGTCGGTCGGCTGTCAACAAAAAATAAAAGCGAATAGAACAAATAACTAGAGGGAGCTGATTGTGGGTTGCCTATTGTGAAGCGGCAAGCTAGACTTGAAACTAAATATTTTTGAGTCTGTACAATGATAATAATTAATTAGCGTTGCATTGTAAATGCTGTATCAAAAAGATATTTTATTCCTTGTTTACAGGGAACAATCAGTTATTTTTGAATACATGTAATAAAAATATTTAGTTATGAACGGACCTAGATACATTTACTAAGTAATTAGGCTAATGTCCTTAAATTTTAACACAAAACTTTTATCTCTTAAAGTTGTATCTTGAATCATAGATTTGAAATATCGTAACTATGTACTAAAACCATCTATCATCTTATATATAAAATTCTCGTGTCACAATGTTAGTTACCTTATTCCTCCGAAATGGCTTTAATAATTTTACTAAATTTTATATCTATATTCAGTAGGTCTGAGAATCGGCTACTATCTATTTTTCATACCCCTAAGTGATAAGGGTAGCCCACCCCGAAAATTAATATGGCAAAACAACGTTTGCCGGGTCATCTAGTACTCATATAATATTAGTTTTTTGTTTTGTTTATATCTTTGGATCCATCTAATCGATTTTAAAAGTTATTTCACTGATAAAACGCTAAATTTTTCAAAGTGATAAAAGCTACATTTTGTTGTACCACACGGACGAAACCGCGCGTAATATCCGAGTATAGAATATAGAGTATCTTAAAGGCTAAAGACTGACCGCCTCCTTGGTCTAGTGGTAAGCGCGTAAGCGTTACAACCGAGAGGTCCTGGGTTTGATTCCCGGCGGAGATAAAAAAACTCGGTCTGGCAGGACATAGAAGGCTGATCACCTACTTGGCCCTAGAGAAAAAATCGATCAGTGAAACAGATGTGAAATGCATCTGCTCCATACCCCACTAGGGGACACGGGACTTCACTTTTAAAGGCTAAAGACAGACACAGACTTATCATCCATCGTTTAATAACTAGGTTTTGGAAAAGATAAAATATGTAAAGATAAAAGAACTCTTAGGAAAATCTGAATGCAATTCAAAGTTGGTCTTTGGGAAACAGCTGGTGCAGGCATGTTATCTAAGGAAACAGTTGACTACCTGCGGTTAACTTTTATTGAATTTCAATTGCTTTTTATATATTTAAGTTAAAAATAACTTGATTTATAGATTAAAATACCTTTTCGATAATTATAAATAGCCAAAAAGAATATACTGTTTGAAAATAATTTTAAGATACATCGAACCCAAATATCACGTATTGCAAAATTATTATAATTTTTAGAAAACAGAGAAAGATCTGAAAAAGATAACTTATTAGAAATAATCCTTCACCGAAAAAATCTATAATATTTATAAATCTACTTCAGTATGCACCAATGTGTAAATAAATAATTCATTTCAGAGTAAAAAGTTACAAACTTTTGCAGTATCAGTGCTCCACAATTATTTTGAAAATGCACTCGAATAACAAGGCCACAGTATATCGTGCTATGTGAATTTATTTGTTTGAAGTTCTATCTTTGTATACTTTTTGTTAAACTGAAACTTTTACTGGTGAAACTAGTGGGTAAACCCAATCCGTTTGTAACAACCGTAACAATAATAACCGCGTGATACTTTAACAATCGTAACGATGTTGGTCAAAATTAATATTGACTTCATATACTTTTTTTTTTGTTTCATATTTTATTAAATATTTAAAAATGATTGGTACTTATTTATTACCAATTGGATAGTTTAAAGGGGTAATTTCAAAGTTGGCACAACAAATTTTTGCCTTTGCCAATATTAACGGTTTCAGAGTGCAGACAAGCGACAATATAGCGTGATAGTTGTCATCTGACTCAAGGTAAATTTGTAGGGAAATTATGTATAACGTCATTATGTATTTACGACACTATATACCATTTCCATACAAATTTACTTTGTTAGATTAGACTCAGGAAAAGTTTTATGTGTACACTATGCCTGTTGAAGTAATCTCTTTACTGCATAATATTTGCTCCAGATAAGGCGCTCTCAGCTTTGCACAAGGAACTCTAAATGTAGTTTTGTTACTTTACTTTTTGTTACCTTTGAAGGTGACGCTCTTTGTTTGCGCCGGCTCCTGTTTTATAAGAGCTCGTTCGACTAGATTCTTAATTTTATGCTTAACATTTTTTACTGAAAGACTTGTCGAAGAATGAAGAGTTGTGGGGTGGAAATTCGAGGATACATTTATCAGAGAAGCGTAAAATGAAGTTGTAAGGATCCATAAATTTAAAAACACTTTTAAGATAACAAGGACGTTTAGGAATGAAGACGATGGAATATTATTATAGTGGAATATTAATAAAGGTTAACATCTACAAATATGTTTTAGTCAGAAGGTAGGCACGTATTCAATTCACAGTCATTTGTCAGGCGTAATCATCAATCTTCGTTCGTCTAACGCGTAATGGCAATTGTGTACAAAATCGATAGAAGTTAGATTTAATACGGTATCGTAATCTATAATTTACCATTATTACAGTCTGTGTATGTCAAAACAAAATATATTTTCCTTTTTGTGACAAAGAACCAGGCACTTAATATAATTAATATATTATTAAGCTCATGCAAATAGCCCTTCGCAGTATGAAAGAGATAGTAAAGACTTATTTATTTTACGTGCTTCTTGCTATCGTTAAATAGAAGGCAAATTACGGCAAAATTTAATAACCGTAAATTCATGGGTTCTTCACCTTGAGAACAACTAGTGTTAGTAGTGAGTATCGAAATAAAATTGCAAACACTGTGCAAAATATTATTAAAATCGTTTAAATAGTTTGGCAGATCATCGCGGATAACAACGTGACATATAATTTTATATAACATAATATTAAAAAGATTTTTATTTACTGAACATTATAATGCCATCAATACACATATTACCTGATAAACGCATTATCAGAAAAGTATTTCTTACACTAAAACTTATCTTAGCTATAATGTCTACATATGATCGGATATGACATAACATTACTAAAACCACGTCGACAAACAAGTGATTTGACTTCCAAGGCAATCCGTTGATTGCTTTCTGTCTGCCAATCTCGACAATTTGATTGGCTAAAGTATACTTTATGTAATAGACGAAATAGATGTCACAAAGGGCTCAGTACAGACCTCAATAGATTGCTTTGCCGATGTCAAATGCAAAATTCAAATTGCAATTTTGACAATGCAAATCGATGCACCGAATTCGTTATGTGAGACGTGAAGTTTTGTTTATTTTAATAATTTAAAATACAATTAAATTTAAATATAGTTTAAATAATTTATGTGAAGAAATAATCGTTAAAATGCTCTTGATATAACCAAATTTGATTATCGTTTGCAATAGTAATATTTACAACTTTAAGTAAATTATTTGCATATCATATTTATTTCAAATTGAATATTTTTTTCTTATAAGAACTTAGACGTCTCCGAAACTATGTCCTTCTCGCATTTGAAACTGGGCGTATTATTGCAGAGATCCTGAGTTCGAATCCCGGGGAAAAATTATTCGCTTTTGTAGTCACAGAAGACTTGTCAACAGTGGGCAGTGCTAACCTAAAAAGTTTACGTTAAAGCCACAAAAAATGTATAGGTATTTTAAATATTACTTATGTAAGAATTGTTCATTTAAAGTTATAAAATAATAATTCTCTTAAGGAAAACTGTAACTGAGTAATATTTTAATGCGATGCTTACTCGCGAGAGTCGATTTTTTAAGTTTTAATCATATTATATGGCTATATAAGATTTCTTATAAATAGTTAAAATCTCATAGTTAACGTACAGATATTGTGACGTCAAATACATATTATTAAGTAGTGGTAAATCAACTATTTGAAACTGTTTTGAAAACGAGAGATAATTTGATATAGATCTTATTTCACTCGCGAAGAAGATATAAGTTATAAACAATTTATGTACTAGATGTAAATAAAATGATCAGTGCGATAGTTTAATTATACTAATTTGTAAACTTCATTATACACATATTTGTCAAATTCATTAGGGATGTAAAAATTTTTTTTAAAAAATATTATTTATAATTCTTGACTGAAATAAACACATTTTTGGGAAAGGCCTGAAGCACTATTTCAGGTTTATTGGCAACGAGCGAACTTGATATTTTAGCCGAGGGCTTCCAATGTTTTTCTGGAATAAAGAATCACTCTTTTATTTTTGAATTATAGTACAAATTCTTACAATCTATACCTTTAATTATAAAATATTAATTTTGGTAAATATATTACAGAATGGTTTTAAGTATCTGTTTTTTTTAAGTGATATCAGACTGTCATTGAATGACCATTGTAATAGAGTCGCTTGACAAAGCAACGATCCCTATATATAAAACTAGCAATGTAGAACATCAAATCTGTAAAAAAATACCAAAATACTTTAAGGGCAATTAAAATAACACATTTGGAGCACTGGTTAAGGCCTAAGTTTGTTTTTAATAAGATTTTAAATAAACTCGTCGTAATTGAAAACACGTTTAATCTTTTAATCGCATCAAAAGGGTTCATAAGTCGTGGCTTAGAAAGTAATAAAATCTAACCCTTTAGTGCAAAGGCTATAATGGAACGTAGAGTATACACTCAAAGTGAAATTTGTGTTCGGAAGTAGGGACTTGGAATTATATTTGATAGCTATTTATTAAAACCGCCTTCATGGACGTGAGCCACGCGTCTGACGTATAATACTTGTAAGCCAAGATCCTGGGTTTGAACACTAAGAAACAAAAAAAGTTTTTCAAAGGCAAGTCGTGTCTGTGAAGAAAATTATTAGTGAAACAGATATAAACAAATATCGTTCCATGGCCACTGTATTTTAGGATTTTTTTATCTATTTAACTAAACTAATCTAAAATTTGAAATCTGTTTTTGAACAATAACAATGTTAAAGAGTACCGTTTTTCGATTAGAGTCATATTAACATCAGTGGTACAATATTAAGTTATGTTTGTACCATCCCTTTATTAAAAATACATTCCACGAGAGCAGATACTCAGCTATTGTTAAGTATCTATACATAAAAGTTACTTAAAAAACTGACATTAATAGCCTATACATTGCAACCCAAAATTACCCTTGTTAGAATTATCTATAATAATAATTTCGTCAAGGCGTACGGTAGACTCGATCGAAACGTTAACTGAATAATAAAACATAAAAAATAAAGATTTCGGAAAATTCGCAAAATTCGGATCGTCGAGTATTTTGTTTAATTCTAATGGAGCTGAAAGACAAATCGCAGTCGCCATATTGGACATTAGCGAAACGTCACTGCCACTAACTGCAGAAATATCTACTTATATTTTATACCTACTGATGTGTATTATGAGTCACATTTAACGCTATTGAAGCCGGGTTTCCATATAGTTTCTATATATTTTCAAGAACTACCAGCCCCTCCTATAACTACTGATCAGAGGTGGTCTAATATTGTGACAGATCTAAGTTAAAAAACAGTAGTGAAATACCGACTTCTCCGTACATAAATAGTCGAACACATCTACGTGAATTTAGCGTAGATTCCTATGAACAATGCTAAAACAAGATGTTGTTTATAGGCAGATAACAAAGCCTCACTCGTGACTTTGATTTTAAAATTATTGAAAGGTTTTTTTTTCTATAAAATAACAGGCGAATGGGCCGGAGGCTCACTTAGGATAAACGGTTATGTTAGAACTATTCAATAACTATCCCAAGTAAAAATGTAAACACGAAACCGTTGTCATATAAATATATTTAGGAAGAACAAATAATAGGATAATAAACACTTTTAGTTCATACAAAAAACGCATAATGTGATTCTTACTTATGACACTAAAAGCTTAGATAACACCAGAGTCACAGTTTGCGTCAAATATATGCCTACTATTCCCAATATAGTGTTAATTACCATATCAGATAAAGGAAATTGGATGGTTGCAATCACTCATGCACCATTGATCAAATAATTCCCACAACCTACTCAGGAGCGTGCCATGAATCACGCGAGTGATGATCGCGTGTTTGCGTGTACTTTTTATTGCGTGCAAGGTTTTCACTTTAACTCAGTCCGGGGCTTTCTTGAGTGCTCAATAAAGGGCCACATGGAATATCGAAGATATAGATGTCACTTAGATATCGTACGTCTAAACTGCTTCTTGCGAGTCATTTTGCATTGCGAGCATACAAAAAAAAATTTATAAAAACAAATTTAATAAAACAAAAAAACAGCGATGGTTCTAGGATTAACTATGTGGTAAATGTCTACCAATTGTAACTGCAGTCACCACACCAATTCACCGACTTCAATAAAGATAAAAAAGCGGAATTACAACGTTCATGAATTTTAACAATGGCTCGTATCGCGGTTTTAATACGGATTTTGGATGGCGAAATCTGCAATATTGTAGATCCGATCCTCATATAAAATATGTTTATAAAGTAACATTAGTACAAAAACCTTAAATAAGTAAGATTTTGAAGGAACGACCTTCAGCCTTTTTTATATTTCAGCGTTTTTTTATTCATATAACTTAAAAGATATTTCGTAGAAGAGATCGAATATGTTTATATTCGACAGTTTTTATTTTAATTTCTTACAGTTTTGGGCTGCTCAATGTATCTATAAAATGTATAAATCTGTTTTTTGTGCAATTAAGTTGAACAATAAAAATACGAGACTTTATGTCTCCTCCGTAATATTTAAGTCTGGTGTTAAGTGTATTAAATGCAAGTAATCCAATCTGAAAGATGGAAGTTTTTGACAAGAACAAACTTTCTTCTGGCTTATTTGAAATTTATATTCTTGTATGAATTATCGAATTATGTGATTCGTATGTGTCTATTAAGTTTATTACTGTTACATATAAACTGATATCACGATTATACATTTATATGGATTCTTTAACGATTTTCAAAATATTTTGAATATAATTATTATTTGACATTTATATGCTTATTGATACATAGTCATATTTGTCAATTTGAAATAATTTCTTATAAAGTCACCGATGATTTGTCAAAGTTTCATCAAGGTTATCAATTTTAAATAACAGTCATTTTATTTAAACTTGATATTGTATATTTCATCGGTCGATCCAGAGGTAAGGACAGAATAGGAATAAACATAAAATTTTACCTCTTCATTAATTATAACAATCTCAAAATGCCAATTCTTAGTATTTCTGTAGCTTGCATTTCACTAACACTATTTAAATACTTTCACTGTAAAAGCTGCATAGATCTTCCCTCAGAGGGTTTTCTTTTAATTTGTTAACCCAGAGTTTGTTATTCTCAGCTACGAAAGGTGATAATATTTTTGTATGAAATAGTAAAAAAAAGGACCAAAAATATATATTAATTTGATAATTAACTCTTCATGATTGTAAATGGTAGTATATTTTTATTTTCAAAGCAAATAAAGGATCTGTGAATGTATCTTTGAAATAGAAAACATAGAACTACGCTTGCTTATACGGCTATCTGATTCCGATATTAATCACCTGAGGTTTGAACCCAACGTTTTCAATAAGGGAATTGACTATAACTTAAGATACACACAGCTCTCTTCATTGTAAAATAACAGCAAAAATAAAAATGTAGTAACGAATTCATTTTAAAAAACAAATATTTATATACCTAATATAGAATAAAAAAATAGGAAACGATGTAAACACTTATCTGCGTCGGTTTCACTCTGATCATTCTTCACGAACAAATGTATTAACCGACTTAACATGAACCGACTCCGTGGTTAAGTGGTTTGCGCCGCAGGTAGTGGGTTCGAATCCCGGGGAAACACATGAATGCTTCGGTCGGGTAAGTACAGAGGCTGATCAACTTCTTGCGTATAAAATGATCAGTGAAACAAATACAGCAATGTGTCTGCCCCATGCCCCACTAGAAGTTACGGGAATTCACTTAAGTGGATTAACATTTCTGTTTTCACAGAACTGAGGCATTTGAAATTATATTTTAAAGTTACATAATTTCTACCCTTTGAAAAACTTTAGCTAAAAGCTAACTTTAAGCAAGTATTCTTGCCCAAATAAAATCGAAACACACTTTAAATTTATATTCAATAGTCTTTAAAACTATTGTATGTCTCGTCATGCGCAAACAGAATGTATGTAGCAATTGATTGCAGACTTTTGCTAATGCGTAGGGAGTGTGCTTAAATTTTATGTTCTTGAGATAAGCGAAGATATATTTAAAATGGTTTCAATACCCTATAATTTGAGTATTTTTAAACGTAAGATAACAGTCAATTACGTCATTTACTAATGAATTCTTACTTCTAACTTTTATAAATATTAGTATAAACTTTTTATATATACCTATATTCTATTTTTTAAAAATGTAACCTATAATAAAAATATGTACTTATATAATATATATTTCCTAGACTATTAATATATCGAAGTATAATTAGTTACGTCATTCAAAACTGCTGAAATAGAACTAAAACTATTTAAAAAAACCTATAAAATTCTCAAAAAACATGCAGTTTCCATAAAATGAAACTTTCCCGCTTTTGTTGAAGGTAGATGAAGTTCGTTGAGTCTACTACATAGTTATAATTTTAAAAAATTATGCTGTTTTACAAGACAACGTTAAATATTCATTTAATAAGTTGGTTTTTATTGTTATTTAATTGTTTTTTTTTTCTTTATATATTGTATTGTATTGTAAGTTAAACATAATATTAGCTTACGTTGAAAAATTAGCTTTCCTTTTATGAAAGATTTACTGTATGAACGCTATACAAAAAAAGAAAATAACAGTCAAAACCATCACATAGTGCTTAAAAAATAATCTTTAAAATAGCACAGTTGAATTTTAAATGTAAAAGTGTTGATATGATACACTCCGTGTTTACGATTCCAATTACATCTCGTCTAGAATGAAGCACGTTAAACGAATATGAGTCTCACTCACGATCACTCGTAATTTTTATTCTACACACTCATATCACTATGGGTTAGCGATAGCGTTACGTATGTAGGATGAATGATATCCGATTTAAGGGTCCCATTTCCATATCAATTTGTCTCGCATTACATTTGGAGGCGTATTATTATTGTTTTTTCCATTCCAATATCTTTGATATGTGGAACATTAATGGGATAAGAACGAAATTGGGTTTAGAAGAAACACAATTCCATTATTTTTCCTTGTCCTTGTAAAAACGTGACATGAATAGATTTTACAATTTAATAAAATTAAAAAAACTGCGCCTAGCCGGCCAGATAAAAATCTGTAGTTTTCATCGTGAGCCTAGCTGTCTGTGATTGAATCCAGCCCAGACTGATTAACAAATAAAACACCGAGCTGTTTCGTAGCCCGTAGCTTCGTAGCAATACAGTCTCGTAGGCATTGTATCAGCGTAGAGATAAGCTTTTCTAAAATAAATAGGGAAATGTATCGTATGAGGGAGAATACACGTGAAATAATATGGCGGTAAGAAAAACTGACATGATTATGTTGGTCAAGTGCTTCGTAGCGGGAGGTTTTATGGGCGAAGTGAAAATTACACTCAGTTTACGATTGTGCTCGTAATCCCAGAATATGGAGATGACATCAATTTGAATAGTAGGCTCATGTTGATCAATTATTTAGGTTGTGATTAGATGTCCAGCATATTATGTCCCAAGCTATTATATCAGCATTACTAATGCGTCAAACAAACGTCAAATTCAATAGAAAATGGACCGCCAGCGACGATTATGTTTGCAAACTGTGCGTGTTGTCAATTATACTTAATTGGTTTTGAATAAATTAATCTACCTAGGCTGAGTTTTTAGAGGAATAGTTTACCTTTAGTCACGCAACTGTCTACTGATAACAATTTCAGCTTTATTATTTAAAACTATCCTAAAATAATTGCTTTGACGTAAATGATGAGAGAAACGACAACACTTTGCTTTAAACAATATATTTTTGTAAATTACGATTTAAAAATAAATAAACATCCTTATCCAGGTATATCTCCATTTAAGTTGTACATAGTTGTCGAAATTTATAATACAAACTAACATATAAACTTTATTCCTCTATTTCAACCACTATAAGACAATAAAAGGTCTGCAATTTCTCAAGCTTTATATTTCTATATCTGTGTTAAATTTTATAAAAATTGGTTCAGTTGTTTAGGCGTGAAAGCATAACCGACAGACAGACAGATTGTCAGTAACTTTCGCATTTGTAATATTAGTAGGTATTTATACAAGCCCAGTAGTTATTCTTAGATAAGTAAAAGGTTAATTTCCTTTACACCTTTGAAATAAGAAATAATGACAAACATGACACGAAACGATTAGGAAGGTATTTGAATATATCCTTCCTCACGGCTTACCTGTTTATACTTCATTATCATACAAATTGCAATTTGTTTTTGTAAACTCCACCAGCATCAAGGTATTTTCAAAGGAAGGTTTGTTTTTATATTATTTATAAACGGAAGTTAAAGGGAAAGTGATAAGAGATTGAAACCGGAAAGATGGAATAAAAGTATAGCGAACAAATATCGTTTTAAAAAATTTGATTTTAATGTTTTCCAAATACTTTATTCCAAGTAATTTATTTTTATTTTGTGGATTTTATATTAACTTTATATGTATTGAATAATCCTTACTAAAGCAAAGGACGAATAAATTAAATTTCCACGTCTGCTTCATCCATAATTTTCTTTTTGGACAAGAAGAAGGTGAACATCGTGCCTAGATAACTGGAACTGATTTTACTTCTTGGAACTTAGGCATGTATTTATTATCTATACACTGTATATTATTTAAGACTAGAACATACGACGACGACAATTTTTAGCTTTTTAACTTTACATTTTAAGTTTTTATAAAATCAAACTTGTCAAAGATATTAAATATTAATTTCAAGAAGACCTATTAATCATCTAAAACGACGTTGAGGGCGCGCGTGACCGCATAACGTGTCGCTTGTCAAATTAATTAATCATTAATCATCATAATTATTGTCATTATTTTATCTTAACATTTAATAGAACTATTGCAAGGTGAATTTTGATCATTAAAAATAATTTTAAAAAAGATTAACAATTTTGATACTATCATCAATAAAACCGACTCGGTGGCTTTTTGGTTTACGTATCTATGTGTTGTTCTAGATAACTGTGTTCGAATTCTGGGGCAACAAATAAATGTTTAAATAAATAAAAGATCTTTTTCTTTCATTTATGAACATGTATTCTTATTTCTAGTTGACAAGTTAAGTGATTTTTAAATTGCCTTCTGATTCACTTGGATAAATTTTTCATTAAGTCGTAAGTGTTGAGGTAGTTAATAAATAAAATAGAAAAATTGTACTGTGTTGTGCGTGTATGTATGTCATTGATCATTTTCATATGGTTAAAATCTAACCTATTGATATTAGGATATTTTTTTGTTTGCGGAAAATTTATATCTTTTGCAGGAAAATCAAATACTGTGAAAATGAAAACTCCGCAAAAATTATGGCACTGATAGAGGTTTTCTAAGAAGTAGCTTCCTATGGAAGTTTAAATCGAGAATAAATTAAATAACTTATAAAACAGCTAATGAATATTTATGTACGTTTTCCGTCAGTTGCATTCGCCTCAGAGTTATCTTGCCTTCAACGAGTTTAATCAAAAACTTTATCTAACTCACCAAGAATTCGAACATAAGTAATAAAGTTGCACATAGCGGTCTGACGTGATTTTTTAAGTGCAGCTGTCAGAAAACATCAAAGTTTAAATCGCGTCTTTATTTCCCATAGGAAATTGCAAAAGAAAAGCTTGCCTTTAAGTTCATGATAAGTTCATACTATTTGTATAATTTGGATCTTTGTAATACTTTAAATGCCAAACTTTCTGTTGATTTTTCAAAAAAAAATATCATATCTGTAATAATAGCATAATTTCATTGATCAATGAATTATAAAAAACCATGTATATTGGTTGTAACTATTGATTACTATAATATACTGCATACAAAAAATAGGCATATTATTTAGCTTCAGTCTACAAAATATAAGGTGGGAGAAATATTTCGCAAAGTTAATAAAAACGTTCTAATAATATTTTGTTTTCAAGAGCGGGAAAGTGATTTTTCTTTGAAAGCTCAATCAAGCGTTCAACTAGAAAACTCTCGATTTGGTCTTGAATTTAGTCAAATAGAAACACTTTAGGATTTCAAGCAAAAGAAAAGAAAATAATAAAATAATATTCTAACCGTATGTAATATTAAATTCTAGTATTTGAACATAAAATTAATATTGTTTAGTGTTACAACACTGTAATAAATTAGAAATACTTATCTAATATTAAATATTGTTTTGTAAATTGAATTCCTGATTAAAAAACAATCATTAAGGAGAAAAAACAAATACGAACACTAAAATTTTGCTTACATGGCTTAGGATGCTCCACAGCGCCACTCACGCTTGAAATTCAAACTGGTAAAATTAATCCGTCCAAAATTGTACTTTATTTATGATGATTAAATAAGAGACTTTTTCGTTACAACGTCCCGTTTTTTTGTGGTTAAATCATAATTTTAGGGCGAACTTTTTCTCCAAAAAGCGGCGTTATCTTTCACGTTAATGCTTAAGTTAATTACAATAAAGTAATCGTTAATAAGGGTCATAATTAACGCTGGGAAAGATATCAAAACTGTCACAAATGTATAAGCGTATCTACGAAGTTTATTCCCACACGTAATCCACACGTTAAGATAAATTATTCTAGCGTATATACGTCAGCTGTCTTGCGATGGGCTTAGTTATTTCATTTCACAATATGTAACTGAAGTCGTGAAAATTCACGTAAAGTAAAATATAATTGAAATGGATTTTTTATGTTCATTTCACGCCGATGATCCCAAGAACTTTTCCTTAAACATGTTTTATATATTATACTTACTAGTGGATCCCGCGATCTTCTCATTGCTTCAGAGTTCCGAATAATATCGGGTCACCGAAAACGTCATTCCATAGAAAATGTATGAGGAATTTTCTTCATAAACACTTTTTCGTGACTTTTTTTATATTTTTGCTATTCTCCGATTAGACGAATCCAATATAACGAAAGATCTCAAAATTAATTTTACGGACACCTCAAGCAATCTGCCTTCGGATATATATAATAATAATTATTTTTGCGAACATTGAATAATTTAACTAAATACTTATTAAAAACTTAAAAATAAAGATAGTACCTATCGATTTTTAGCCAGGACGGGTTGCTTGTGATTGATAAATATGTATTATATAAAGCTATTATATAATATAATACTATGTACTACATGTTCAAAACATCCCGAACAAGAGAACTGAATTATTAGAATCACATCACGGAAGCCCCACGCACGCTGCACCATGCAGCTTGAATACAAAATTATACTCGTGTTTCCCCAACAATTATTTCTCATAAATACATATTTCCGAAACTAATTATTTATTCAGTGAGTGCTATAAAGGAGATTTCTATAATAAATATCAATTCAATTTTTAATGAGTTTTGATGGAAATTTAGGGTCACACTTTGTTGACACTATGTAATAAGGCTTAATGAGCTTAACATAACAATTTATGAATGGATTAGATTAGTAATTAGTGTGAGCCTAAATGTACGACAGATTGAAGCTTTATTAATAAAGTTAAAAGCAGCTTTTGAAACTACTAATGAATCACCATTTACTATTATTTGACTAACACAAACATACATTAGAATAAATACAGTTTTAGTTAAATGATCTACACAATTGTCTGACTTATAAATAGTAATATCATATTTTAGCTCGTCGATTTAATCTTCTCTGAACTACAAAGGTCCCAATTGAGACTTTTATAAATTGTTATGAAGTATCTTATTTAATAATACACACAATGTGCAAGTAATACATATTAATATTTTTTGGATATTTCCTTCCTCAAAAACATCAGAAATCAGTTACCTGTAGAATTGTAATCCTAAAGTCGCTTTGTTCTTGGAATTCTTACGTGCTGGATGAGGAAAACATTATTTGATTTAAGTTTTATAAATGATATTTCTAATAAGTACCTATATTAATACTGACACAATATGTCTCATGTAATTTTTAAACGTAATGTTTCTTAAACAAAATTACACAAAGTGAATGTTATAAGATCTTAAATTTAGGTTTATACAGCATTTTGACAATATTATAGTAAATTTTAATCTTTTATGGCGAAAATATGCTCATTCTGAATTTTTTTGGCTAACGATTGTAATAAAAAGCAAATTAGCAACCCCTGTGAGGACCCGAGGTTAAACCGTTACATTTTATTTTTTACAAGAGCAATAAGCGATATTAGATATGAAATTTTTGGCAGCAAAATTGAATTTCAGTTGAATCAAAAACGGATTTTATTCCGCTTAAGTTGTGTCATAATTATTGCTATTAACCATTGCTTTATTGCGTACAATTTTATACGCATACGTACACCTGCAAACTGAAGTATCACACTTTACGTAGTTAGACATTTCAAGACTTGTATAAAGTTCAAGGTTAAGTAGGTATTTTTTGTCAAATAAGTCTGATAAAGTCCTTTTTAATAACCAAGGTCAGGTTAGTTAAGCATTCGTGATTCCGATTGAATATAAATAATATAATGTAAATATTATCTAACACTAAACTAATATTTATAGTCTCCTGTATGTTTGATAAGTTTTTTTAGTTAATGAGACATATCACGTTCCTAAAAGAGCTAAAGAACGCGCCATAGAAATGTAAAACTTGTTAAATTGGTAGGTATATGGTTCTATTTTAATTGACACCATCAATTGTCGCGTCTCGCAAATGGAACCCATAATGTAATGTAAAATGAAAATAACCTACTGTTAACTGTTTAAATGGTTTCAAGATTGACGATATACACGCTATTTTTCGTCTATTCAATGAATACTATCACAAGACCATTGTTTCCTAACGATTAAAAATACAACAGCTGTATTAAAAACAAACTGGTGTAGGATACTATGAACCTTATAGGTCTCTAGTGGTACAGTTTAAGTTAAATAAATTCAATAATTTCATAGTAGTTCTGCCCAAAAAGATATTATAATATACTAACTTTCAACGATGAGAAATCTTAAAATTACGTAACACTTCGAACATACCTTGTATCATTATATTAATTTGAAATGCACGATGAAAACCTACTCTGTACCAGTTTTCATTAGAAAGAGGCTTGCTCGCATTCCCAACCATTCGTTTGGGAATTTAATACGGCCGACAGAATAATGCTTTGATTAATATCGAGTTATTAATCATCTGTAGAGCTCAACTATTCAGCGGCCGCGCGGGATTTACCGATGTTAGTTTCAAATCCAAAATCCAAATTAGAATCCCATTAACAATATGGCCGACGCGACTGTAATCACGCGCATATGAAATTGTTGGTTGTATCTGTGATTTGCGTTGCATTTTCCTACGGGACATTAACACTTCTAATATACACATTCAAGAAGATGTCATACTTATGAGAAAATTCATCTTAATAATAATATTATAAAGATTGAAAAAGTTAAGATGTTTTTCATACAATATTCACAATGTATCTTTGAAAAAAATCCGTATTAACGTAACGGTTCTTGAATTTTCGATTTCGATAAACAATTACTTAATTTTAGTTAAATAGTATACTAGATATAATTTTATTCACGTCTTTCTTGGCATTGCCCTATTGGGTTTCTGTACACCTGAAGTTGGAGGTAGAATTCAAAATTATATTGATTGAGTATTTTAACCTTGAAACGACTGGTTGGCGCATTAGGTGGTGCCGTGGTAGTTGACTGCCTCCTTGGTCTAGTGGTAAGCGCGTAAGCGTTACAACCGAGAGGTCCTGGGTTCTATTCCCGGTGGAGATAAAAAAACTTGGTCTGGCAGGACATAGAAGGCTGATCAACTACTTGCCCCTAAAGAAAAAATCGATCAGTGAAACAGATGTGAAATGCATCTGCCCCATACCCCACTAGGGGACACGGGACTTCACTTTTCTGCGCCAAAAAGTTTTGGGGTCGAATCCTGGTAGATGCATTTATTTGTGTGACGAGCACGAGTGTTTATTTCCGAGTCTTAGTTGTTTATAAAATTATATATTATTATGTATATTTTATTGTAGTACCCTCGTTGTTTCTGATTACCATAACACAAATGCTTCAGCTACTTACTTTGTGATCAGAGCAATGTATTTGAGTTGTCCCAATTATTCATATTTTTATCATAAAACTTAAAAAATACAGATTCGCATTTGTTGTATTCTGAATGTACCTTTTTTATATACTTCTTGTTAGATTTTAAAATCAGACTAGATAAATATATAGAAATACTTCTCATATTAAAACATAAAGGATCAACATTACACATACATATATTTACATTACATTTATTTTCCCTACAATACTCGTGTATTGTAGGGAAAATAAATATTATAAGCCAGTAGAAGTAGTAACAATTAAAAACTTGTTGTTTCCACATACACGATGGCCGACCCGCACAACTTTTCTCGTCTAAGCCTCGCTCGTGAGCGATCCCATTTCTATTATAGTTTAAAAACTTTATTAGTGTTTAACTTTGTGGTGCTTGAAGGTAAAATAACGTTATTTGGTATGTTCAGCAAAATTTAATCTGCTTACCACCAAAAAATGTAGCTGAATCGTGTGTGAATTAAGTGTGTAAGGTCCTCCATTTATTAATTCCCCTTTTCTACGCAATGTCAATGGCCGCCTGAAATATATAAAAATACTAGTGTACCCCGCGAACTTCGTATCGCTTCAGAGTGCCGAATAATAACGTGTCACCTAAAACGTCATTCCATAGAAAATGTATGAGGAAACGAATTTGCAATAAAATAATATTGTGACTATAAATTAAGATGTAAGCTATCCTATCTTTCAAGTTGGATAAAACTGCACACGGTGTGCGAATTTGATTAAAATCGGTTAGGTAGTTTAGGAGTCCATTGCAGACAAACAACGTAACACGTAATTTATTTATTAAGATATAGAAGGCTACAAAATGTCAACTTTTTTAACTAAAAAATTACAATGACAATTTAATCATTAATACGTAAAATCTGACACAACCAATGTCACAGACTATTGAATTGAAAAAGAATAAACAAGCCTGAGAAGTACAAACTAAATAGCCTTAACTTTAAAATATAAACTTCAGTTACATGAATCCGTCCAGGTTTTTATTACCTTAACTAGAATAAACAAATCAACGACCAACCAACGACGACGATCAATTAACGACAAAAAACTCACTTTTTTGTCTATACTTTAGTCTTTGTTCTTTTGCTATATACTAATTACCTGTAATATATCAGTGTAAATTGCCAAAAAACCTAAAAGATTTGGGTGGGAAACATTTAAATTAAAAATGCTTTTAAATTTAAATTAAACGACTATTAAATTGACTGGAAAGTGAGTAGGGTCAGCTGGTATTCAATATTAATTTCATATTAGGAACTCAGAGCCTGCGTTTATCTATCTTATTTTATTATCCTATTTCTATATAATATTCTATATAAAATTATCTTGTTTTCAATCTCCAGAGACAAAGTAAAATAATTTTAAGAAAGCAACTATAGCTATAATCAAAGTGCAGAGTATCGGCGAAAAACTTTTCTCATTTTGGTTTCATTTCTCAACTGAGATGATCTTAAAGCTACTTTGACGTACACTTGATCGGTATTGGGAGTTGGAATTTTCAACTATACTAAAGGATATTTGAAAAATAAACACATTCTATTGAGACATGAGATGAATATAAACATATACTTATTATAAATCAGAAATGTAAAGCTCCAACGTCATTGTTGGACTATCGACCTCGACCATGAGTTGACTATCGTTTTCGAAAGGTTAAGATTGTGTTAATTTCATAGTGTTCAAGTAATACTGCGCATAACCTTGAAAGTAAAATCCCATAACTCCTACTGCCGTTATGGGCATACTCCATGGTGCAGATAAAATTGTATAAATGTTAACTTAATTAAAGTATCTCTTTATCAATCATAAAACTCAAAACTTCACGTAATACATTTATAAATATCCATGTCATGAAATAAGTTAACAGGATATTTAGAACGCGGCCAAATTGAGAAAAACAACAAAAACTTAACCAGTTTATTTTTTATCATGTTTTCAAATATACTGACATGACCGGTGACTGGTAATAGATCTTTGAGAGAGGCATTTGTCGAGCTTTGGAAAGTATAGGTATTCTGATAATGAGATTATGTAATAAAAATATTTTGAATAATATTTAATAAATTAATCTACATAAAGGTATTGTGTCAAGGACCTTTAAATAAAATTGTTAATCCTCTTGCAATTTATTTTAATCCGATTATGAACGGATTTCTCGCTTTCGACGATATTCTGTTAGCAGTACCTACAATTAATACAATTATTTTATTAATACTTGGGACATATTTTTATAAAGGATTTCAAACAAGACTTATTAGTATTTGTAGTGAATATATAAATTAAAATGTATTTATTTTTGCAAGTTATTATAAATATTAAATATTAATTTAATTGAAATTGTATGATATATAAATTCATTTACATTTCGAATCTTGTTTCATTGTTTCTTATGGTGTACAACTACCTTACGGCTTTTTTGCATAACATAAGGAAATATAGCTTGTGTCACTCAAAATGAGTCTTGCTATCTATCGGTGAAAGATTTATAGAATAGGAGCTATGAATTCAGAAATCATATTACCAACAAACAATTTTTCACTTTTGTTGTATTATTGCGACGATTTATTAATAATATACGTAAAGAGACATATTATCTACAAGAATAAGTAAATAAGTTAACAGATTCTGTAAAAACTGTGTCAATTTGTACAATATTAAAATCGATTTAACTAGGCACGAGCGTAACACGATATCGGGTGAGCGGGTGCGATGCTTCAATTCTGTTGCATTTGCCCGTTTCAGCCATTTTTTCCATTGTCGCTCACAAAACGGTTGAATGGAACGCACATTCAAATAACATTCAGCCGGTCGTTGAACTTCGAAGTAATTTAACTAAGCTATGGAGCGTTTCCCGTTGATTCAAATTGATTCGAGCAGCAAAAAACGTTAGGTCTTTAGGACACTGCAACTTTAATTAGTGTTTAGGTTGATTAAAAACAATATAAAAAAAGGTAGTTTAAATATTTACGATTCGTCTCTATATATTTATGATCGCATCTAAAGCTATTCAATATTCATGATACATATAGAAACAAACATACATTTACACAAAGAGATAAATATTATATAATATATATTATAATATATATATATATATATAAATATTAAATAATATATAACTTAATTTTTGTTTATATCTTCTTCCAGATTTTTATTAGTATTTTTTTGTAGACGAATGATAGTGTATCTATTTTATCCTGTGATTGCCTTAACATATGTAATGTGGCTCAACCTTTTAAATAAATAAATAAACAAAATATAATGTGATTCAGTAGAACTTAATTTACTAGTATGCTAATGTTTGTATTTAACCTTGCATAATTAATGAAACAATACTAAAACAATCATTATTTTACATTAATAATGTACCTTCTGTTCGTTCTATTGTTCGTAATTTAAACAACATTCATTGCGTAGAGGTGCTACGCCGTAGAGATTTTACCTTCACCAGCCAACTAGATATATTATCAGAATTAATTAATTCCTGCTATCACCATGGATCACAAATATTATGACAAATGAAGGCTGTTATAACTACTTGTTTGTAAGGAATATAATTGACGCCGTCGTATATGGCTGAAGGGTAATAATGGTGACTGAAATTCATTTCGTGCTGACAAGTGACGTTGATATGATTAGTACTAACGAGCGGTCTAATGACTATGGTCTGTTGATTCGATTAAAAAGTTTCAACTTTTGTTGGATTTTTTATTGAGTTCATCATTTTCGATCGACGTCATCATTTGCACTATGATTGGAGATTTAATTGCTTTGTGAACATTATATTTATGTGATAAAAATAACTCAATATTTAATGTGTTATGAGCTAATAACACAGACGATACTTCAATTAATATAAAAATACCAACAATAAGCTAAAGCAAAACTAGTTTATAATGTTCTTCTTTATTATTTTGTCTGTCTATTTCAAACTATTTATGTGTAACTAATAAGAACCAAACTTGAATTTTAAAAAATTTTGGCTAATAATATTATGATGACAATACCACTTTGATGTAGGTACGATCGATGTGAAGAAGGGTCGAGTGGCTCGTTTCATATTATAAATCTCTATTTGCTGTTGTAATTTTGTAAACTTCCAGGATAATGAGTAATAACACAGTAAAATTCGTTTAGAATATTTTCGAAAACGCTTGTGGTATGAGAATATCAGTCAAAAAAATCATTTTTTTTTTTTAAATTAAATTTAAGTTTAATCGTTTTAGGAATCAGTTAAAAACGACTTAATAACTAAAGCAACCACACAGTTACATCCATAGTAAGTATAATATACGTTTTTAATAAAAATGTGTATAATATATTGTACAAAGCTAATTTATACATCATTCACTTAGATAAAGTTATTTCGATATCCCAGAAAAGCGTGTCTGATTATTAAAAACAGTAAAGTTTCATTTTATTAAATATTTTTGGGTCAAGTTATAAACGTGTTTCAGAAAAAAATATTTTCTCATTAATTCTTTGACTAAGGCTGTATTTCATTATTATCAAATAAATTTATATAACGGCTATTAAAAATTTATCTTCAAATTTTTAATTTCATTACTATGATTATTATTAGAAAGAAAACAAAAGGTATTTTTAAAGGTAAAAAAGAATAAGTGTAGTTTATATGAGATATTTAACACGTTTTTGTATAAAGACACCTTGATACTAATAAAGTAAAACAAAAAGCTAAAACATGTTTTTAAGCTAAATTACTATTTTTAAATGTGATTTTAATTTAAAATCTTTATTCAAAGTGTGATGTTTATAAAATGAAATTTCAATAGTAAAATATGTATAAACACATAAATATTGAAAGTCGTTTACGTGTAGAGCACAAAAGGTTTCTATGAAAATGCGGTCACCTCAACCAGTACCGTCCTCAAAACATTGCCTTATACATTTTCTAATATTCAAAGCATACCTTACTCTTGATTAAATATTATTAGAAATTGACAACTTTATGCAATAAATTTTAATTAAAATCTCAATCTATTTGACCTTAAAATAAAAATAGCTTTAAGAGAAGTTTATAAAATGAATTGAAGTTTTTCATTACGCTTCGTAAATTGTATTTTTCATATTTGAAAAAAGTATAACTAACTTGTAATAATTATAATTAATACAAAATTACTTATAATAATATTAATATGGTACTGCAAGGTTAAAAGCTAAGCGTCACGCATGCGTTCGCAATCTAAGCAATTATTTATGGAAATATGTTTTTCTTATGTATATTAAAATATATTTTATATTAACAAATTTGTATTTTCTTTCTGCAATAATCAATTATATATTCATATATAAATCTAATACACATATTTTATAAACGGAAACTTCATAATAATAATATTTAGATATTTTTTAAGTATATTTTTCTACGATTAACGGACTATTACATGTCTGTGTCCTGATCTTAACCAATTTAAAAGTAATTTATTCATATGCCCCAGTGCATCCGTATAAAGCAAGAGTGAGTTGCTTATATAAGACATAAAACATGGAAATCTCCAAGGTTTTTTTAAATCAATTCCAAGTTCAAGGTAAATCGTGATCATCACGCACAAAACGCAAACTTTTAATAAAGAGTGCTTTGGTACCGTTTCACAGTTTGCTCCACTGCCAACAAGTAGCAATGCCAATTAGAAGCTGAAATTTATGACGGCTCCTTCCCCATAAATTGCTACATTTTAATTTAATCCCACAAAAGTCCAGCACCAAGCTGTAACTTTCAAACTTTGCCACCCTGATTTCGTTGAAGGGATCCGAAACGTTTCTTCTACAACAAATTATAAGTGTCCACATAAATATAACCGAATCGCTGCTTTTAATTGAAAATTTTATCAACGACTAGCTTCAGTCTGCGTATTTACCTTTTAAAAATCAGATTAATGTAACTTATTGACGATTGTGACGTAACCAACAAATTTTATAATAATACAAGACAATTAATAGTGTTTAAGCTCTAATTTTCAATAAATTCATTCCAATTTGATTACTTGAATTAACAATTCTCAAGACTGAAATCCCAAACTGATCAAAACTTTGATCAAATTATCTGAGGTTCTAACTATCCTCAATCCCGCCAGCTTCACAATATTAAAGCACATTAAACTTGATAGCAATAAGAATTACAGATGGAGCTCTTCATTTCATGGATAATAGGAATGCTTTGGATATTTGATGTTTATGTGGGGATATTAGGCGGTACCGTCAACGAATTAAGAGAGTATACTGATGTCTTTAAGGAATGGTTATAGGGATATGACCTTAATTATTTAACTTACACTTTATTGAATCGTGCCTTCAGTTATTTGACGCATAGTTGATCATTGATATATTCAATGCATATAGTGCGGAAATTCTTGCGATCGGTTTCAAGAAAAATTCACTTATATTATTCTGGTTCATAAGTTATAGTTATGATATTTTGACTTATTTATTAATAAACAAACATATATTTAGCTCCCTAATTAACAGTTGTCTATAACGCAAGCTGATCAGTAAAATACATTTAGAAAAATATTTTCTTTGCCGCGGTACTTCCAGTTTAGCAGAGCAGCGTATTATTTAAGATGTAATCTTGCTTTAGGCATCTTTATAGTTTAATTGTAAATATACTTCTATGTGGCTATCCTTATAAGATAGAAATATTCTAGAGAAGCGCATCTTTAACGCATCAAATCACAAAAGAATAAGTAAGCGAAGAAATCAGTGCCTTTCAGCTAATGATACAGTATAATAATAGTTCATATCTTGAACAAAGAATTTCTAGATCACAGTAAGTTTTTCAATTATCTTGTTCATGTACTGTGAGTTCAGTCGTAGCACGTAGTATCTACGCAACCACACCGCGTAGCAGTGCTACGAAGAGGAAAGAGTTCAAAATACAATTTATATACAAGAACTATAACTCGAAATGAGACTTAACGGATGTGAAGTAAAATAACAGTCTTTTAAAATGTTGTACTATTTTCCTTACTAAGTATTAGATATTTTAATCGTGTGAATTTTGATATACATTATTTCACCTTATTTAGTAAATCTTTGAACCTAACAGCAAAAATATAATGAAATCTAATTGTTTATTAAAACTAATAATTACGTATAACATCTATAAACTGTTTTTTTATTAAATACTATATAAATATACTTATAATATATTAATTTCGTGAATTATGGTAAAATTAATCTCTTTTACATAGTTATCAATAACAAAAGTTAGTAATAAATTTATGTTTAAAATACTTCGAGGTCCGATCTTTAATGAGCAAATTTTAAAAGTAAGAGGATAATAATAAAATAAAATGTCCACTCAGTTTAAACGGTTACAGACTGCCACTCCAACCGGTTATTGTACGGATATTTTGTGCTGGCACTATAGATTATTAACCAGACACTAGAAGATTATATTAACCCTTCGCTTCACCTTTATTTATTCCTTCGTCTAATAGAAACGGTGACTGTGGAATTGCTCTCTTGATAGCTTATTAAATTTACTTTGTTTTCTACTTAATGTTTATGACTCGAACGTTATCCAGAATTTATAACTTAGCCAAAAATAATTACTTAAGAACGGGATCTTATCAATTTTGTATTTTAATGAGAGTTTGTATCCAAGAAGCTCCAAATATATGACGAAAAGTACAATGACATATTAAATATAATCGCCTCTTTACGCTTCTGATATTCAATGTTTGTTACGAAGACTCTAGACTTGGTTTTAAATCCCGGAGAAACAATTGGTAATATTTTGGCTCGGCAAGCTCATTGTGATCAGGTGATCAGGCTTTTGTGGTAGTAAAGTAAATCATCAGTGAAACAAACGCTGAAGTATGTATGTCCCACGCTTCTGTAGGTGTAATAAGATTACACTATAGAATATACTCGCTGTCAAACAATAATAAACATACAATAACAACTATAACTTTACTTGTAATCTAATCAAAAAAAAAGTAATCTATTGTAACTGAAAACATAAAAGTAACTATTCCAAACAATTTGTACCAGTATGAAAATTGCGTGCAAAAAGATCGTAGTTATATCTGACACTCCGTCTTTTTTCATAGAGAGTCCATTTGCTTAAAACCTACGTCCATTACCGTGATTTATTCAATTATTCAACGACAAATGAATTACCATGCTTTTTGTACAGGTTGATAAAATTCAACAAATGAATTTTCCATGTTCTGACATTTTTGGTTTTTGTAAAGCCATTTACAATCACAAGTATGTAAATCATAGGTAGACACAATCTACCATGACTTTTCAGTTCCTAAGAAAAAGAAAATGTATTTTAATATAGCTTTCAGACATAGAAATTTAATTAAACTGTAACTGTTTCTTTACTTATCCAAAGTTAATAAACAAAGCCGAAGCAGCGCACTGTGTCCTTAGTTATCTAAACTTTATTAGATGAAGGAACTTTATTAGGTTTAAAAATAATTAATAACACCTTGTACGAGAACCACAATATTGACTTTTTGTTATCACAGGCACTAATATCCATTATAGTGCAAAGTACCTACATTAGTTTATGAATAAAATAATGAATAAAACAATGTAGATTATAGATTTACTAGCGACCCGCCCCGGCTCTGCACGGGTATAAAATATATATAAAAACTTTTCTCTTCAATCACTCTATTAAAAAAAACCGCATCAAAATCCGTTGCGTACTTTTAAAGATTTAAGCATACAAAGGGATATAGGAAAGAAAAAGAGACTTTGTTTAGTACTATGTAGTGATTATTAGCATACGAGTTCGATTTGAGGAAAAATCAATACGTCAATTAGTTACGTCTCTGACTGACATCACAACACTAAGCAACAAATGTATTTCATTCTATTTCTATTAAATTGACTGAATGGATGAGTCGAAAAGATTGATGTTTCGAGTTTTTACAATTCAACAATCGAAATTGGGTGTTATCTCATTCGAAATAGAGTCGAAAAGAATTTTTAATACGTGTAGTAATATGAAACACTTCATTGCAGTGTTTCTGACGTAAACATGAATTTGGTGGGGTCGACCATTGTGCGGTGTATAACTGTTACGCATTCATGTGTAGTGAATAATAGAAACTTTTTGGGTTAAACCTGAATGGAGATGAAATGAGAACTGTAGAACCAATATTGTTTAATCTTTATTTTAATGCTTTTCGAAAAATATAAACATTAAAAGCATAAATATATTTCTTTTCAAGGTTCATGTACACTTGTCATCAACATTTACAAAATAGCCCATTTATAATATTAATTATTATAATTATTTTGTTGTTTGTATAAATAGTAAATTATCAACTATTTTAAATTATCAACTATGGTTAAAGAAAAACGGCGAAACTATTATAAAGATACGTTTATTACTGAAATAATTGTAAGTTTAAA
Source organism: Aporia crataegi (assembly GCA_912999735.1). Classification (NCBI taxonomy): domain Eukaryota; kingdom Metazoa; phylum Arthropoda; class Insecta; order Lepidoptera; family Pieridae; genus Aporia; species Aporia crataegi. The sequence continues at coordinate 6,259,619 of OU538742.1, forward strand.
TCAATTGAGTATCCTTTAAAATCTGCAGAAAATTTATTCCTTTACTTTAATCTATTGATGATAACAAAAAATGAGCATAATTCAAGATCACAAACAGCAGAGTGCTGACGTCATTGACTACGTAAAATATTGCTTTTATAACGCTATAAATATACCTCTTTTATATATGTTTCTTACATTTAAATGACATTATATTATATTCAGAAATTTATAGTAAGTGATATATTACAATATTCATTTTACACGGATGGACTTGCGATCGATTTCCTATTGTATTCGATTCCAAGTTTGATTTTTTTGACCTAAAAGTACTAAAATAAATGTTACCGTAAAAGAAAATTATCGAACGCAAAATCTGCATCGAATCAACTTTATATATTTCAATGTGTAAGTTAACGTCAAGTAAAATTTTTAACAAATTAATATTCTAAATTTTTTCTTATTTACCCTGCTGCTAAAATCTACGGCATTGTTTGTCGGGTTGAAATAGGTGGGAGTTTTTATAAATAGATTGTGCTATTAATAAATTATAAGATAGCCGTTTTATTCAAACACGAGCCTTGATTGACACATGGAGGCGTATAAAAGCTTAACATTAAAGCCCACGCAAACAAAGCGATCGTGTCTGAAATATTTGTTTTTTTATAGTATATTTTTCTAAAAAAAATTTCTATTTATAAACATATAAATTGTTATTAAATAAAATCTATTTCGTCACGTTACATCTCACCTTTCCTCACTGAATGTCGTCAAATTCTAAAGTGAAACGAGAAAAAAAAAACAAATGTTAATCCAATAAACTAATGCATTTTTTAAAATTTATGTTTTTCTTTGTAAAAAATCTGTGTTTAGTTGGAAAATGAAAGCTCTTATTAAACATTGAATACTGAAATTTAAAATAGTATTTAAATATTTATGTTTCAATCGATGCTCTTACGTATTCAGAGAATGTTGCCGAGCGAGAAATATTTTGTACTTACGTAGAATTCAAATCTTTTGTTTCCCGTTAGAACAGCAGCTTGTAAAAATAAAAGCACAAACAAGCTAACTGCAAAATCTTTTCTAAAACACTTCTTTATATACGTTTACGACAAAAAGAAACATTCTTACATTTAAAATAAACAATGAATTTTAACTTTTTGTACAAATGGTTTTTATTTCTTGATAAATAAAAATTCGAATAAACTTTTCATGAATTACAAACAGTAAACACGATATAAATTATTTTCCATATAAGACAAGCACAAAAACTATTTCCGGGATGCAATAACGTTATCTGCACAAATATATAATACTTATGTACAGATAATTTGACACAATTATTGTTATAGTCGCTATTTATGCATTCGATATAATTTAGTCCATTGTAAATCACGGCGCACCATACAACATCTGGTCACTATGTCACAATTACTTGAATTATGTAACGATATGTACATATACGCACATTATGCTTATTGTGTTATCTCAATCTATGTATAACTAAGATTAATCGTCTCATCTTTACCTTTGATTTGATTCATCATCATGATTCTATAAGTATCCCTCAAAATTATTCTATAAGTAACCTCAGAACTTTTCCCATATTTAAAATGTAGCACCAGTGCAAGTTCGGGATTGGTTTTTAACTTTAATTAATTACACTAAATATAGTTTTTTAGTTTTAAACGCGTCGATTGTTTAAAGAGATATCGACGCGCTAAGTTGAGACCACAGGAAACCCGAAAGCTGGCTTATATTTAGGCCAACGCGTTAGTATAGCAATGCAACGTGGTAATGTAGCCTGTATTTTGGATACGCACCCTAACGGCTTTGATGAGCCTTTTGTATTTTTGTAAATATATTTGAGTACATTATTGTAAATATTTAATAAATCTATACTTAATAACATAATTATACTGTTTTATGGGAATGGTGTGAATTAGAAGAATATATAAAGATACAAAAAGGAATGAGTCTGGTACAGGACGATTGGAGCACGTACAATGTGTACATCGTGAAAGGTGATTTTGGTAAACAATTCGTACGTTGCTGAACCGAAAGGTCAAAAGCAGTCATAACCGGCGATCACGTGAGGGTGCGAATATATAAATAGAAAAAAAAAAATATGAGCCGTCACGGGACACCTGGCAGATGTGAAACATCGACATTATTTTGTAAAAGTAACATGCAGAAAAGAACAGGTTATGATAGGAACTAAATATGGCATAAAGATAAAATAAAATATTACGATTTTTTTTCCAGGAAATACTGACTGTTTATTTAATAAATTAAAACTATTATTATTTAATAAATTATTCATTTAATTAAAACTCAGCATTAAAATCAATTAAATTCGGCATTTTGGAAGAAAACGGAACTTTCTCTGCGAACAGCGCGCGTGCACACTCTGTGACAACGGACGGTGAATTGGCGGCGGAGTACATCGCCAACAGCGTCGCCACGCCAGAAATCGGGTTAAGGGCGCCTATAGATGTTTCACATCAAAAATCAATCATAAAATAATATGCTTTTGTTTGGAAACCAATATAAATATAAATAGTTTGAAGCTAAGCTAATTTACCTTGAGGTGGAAAGAATGAGAAAATAGAATGATTGACAGTCGAAACACTTGTCGGTTCTGGCACGAAATCATTTTTAAATTATCTTGGATATTTGAGCAATCGTTTTATTGAAATACGTGCCGGGTATAACAAAAAAGTTTGACTTCTTTTAAATATTTGCTCTTGATTTTTCAAAGGAGATTTTGCTTTGAATGTGAACATGGTTACTTAATTGTAATGATCACGATATGTCTATGAAGTTTTGATTTTTTCCATGTAGATAAATTGTTGTGCATTCTTGACTAATGAATTAGGCAATAAAAAAATGAATATCTATTCCATGCTTTCTTGGAGTTACGATTGGTAGTCTATGAATTTTTTAAATAAATATCAAAATATTGATACAAGTATGTTGTAACTGTGTTAAATATGTGCATAACTTTTTTATACATTTAAAAGCTAGTGTCTTCATTTATATAAATTTTTTAAGTTAAATTTAAATATTAAAATGATGATTACAAAATCCCAAATTTCAATAAATTTTTACAATGAATTGAGCGTGAATAATAAAATCATATTGCTACAATAATAATATTTAACCTGTCACTCTCACCAATTTTTTGTTCTCTTTTTATTATATTCATATTTATAGGAAAAATGAAGCAAAAATTTATATGAAAAATGAAGCAAAACAAAGTCTTTATTTTTCTTTATCGACTATTGCTTGTCAACATTTCAAATATCAAATAAACTCTCTTTCAAACAATTTTCATGAGGTCGTAAACAATCTAAACCAAATTGACAGGATAATAGTTGAGAAACAACGTTGGTGAGGTGGCCTGACGTCGCGTGTCGACTCTGATTAAAGTCTACTTAGACTTGCTTTCTACTTAAGTTTGCTTACTTCATTAAAGCGTTGTTATTGAACTGCTTAACATTTTTCTAATTGCTATGTAAGGGAGCTATAAAGCAACTTTGTTTAAGTTCAATGTCACCACTTACCGCTGAACGACGATACGAATGGTATAAAAAAAATCTGATAGTTTTTCACCTACCAAACGTATCAATAGCAAGAAAGATCTTAGGTTCAGATGCTGGGAAATCGAAAAAATGTTAGAATGATTTCACAGATTTTAATTATTTACAACGAAGTAAACTACTTGTTATGAATTATAATATTTTAAGTAGATGTGGCTGAACTCTGCACCATTAGAAAATCGTAACGGTATAATTACGAAAGTCCTATGAAATATTATATTTTATAATATAACTGCTATTATTCCAAATACTAAAAAATACGAAAATGATGTGTCAATAGAAATGGTAGAAGTATTCCCGCTTGACAGTGGTTACGAATATTCAATTACCGTTTCGTTTGTAGCCTGCATTTTAATGGTGAACAGTAGGTATTGTAAAAACAAGCATCTGGTATGCACAGCAGCGCTGTTTTCATGAGGCCATTTTTCTTTGAACGACTCTATAAATTTTTATAAACGAGCACGCCGCTTCACAAGATTAAGCGCAACATGATGCAGATATATTAATTAACGTAAACCCTGACGGGAACATATACATTGTTAGATATATATTTCTCTGACATAAAGGCAAAGATATATAGGTCTTCGGTTTTGAAACTGTTTTATATTCGTAAAAAGCGAATCCCGAATTAGATGCGTTTATTTCAATTTAAAAGTAAATTTTGACTTCATTAAAAAAAAATCTAAAATGACTCTTTACAACAGTTTAATACGGAGTCACATTGACTATTGTAGTTCGGTTTGGCGACCACATTTTGCCACATACACCTTGAGGTTAGAGAGAGTACAAAAAAGGTTTACCTGGCACTTGTCTCGCACCTCAATTGCAGATATAAAACGCCTTTCCTATGCCAAAAAACTAAAAACCTTTAGGCTTCTATTAGTGATCGTTTAAATCTATTATCTTTCTTTTCTCACCAAACTCCTTAATAAAAAAATGATTATTCCCAATTACTACTGCATAAAGTTAACCTTAACGTCCCTAGACGTTAAGGTTAACTTCGACGACAAATCGAACTTCTCCTTCCTCCTTACCGTCGAATGGTACTCGATTCGGACTCATATGTTCCCCGTGTACGAGTATGTAGGCTCGTTAACTGTCATAAGTGTATTCATGTGTTCTGCCATGGGTCAACCTTGGTTGCACCGCGGCCTCGAGTTTCATAAATTTGTTTTATCTTTCTTTTAACTGTTTTGTTATTTTTGCATGATGCGTTCGCCCTTTAAAGGTGTGCATATAATTCCTAATGTATTTCCTAATTAATTAAGTTTTTTGTATGTAAGTGGGTTAACCATAAATAAATAAATTAAACCGAATAGTTGTTATATCAACTAATAGACTAAATAACTGTTATTCGTTTGTATTATTACGCAATTCGGCCCTTAATCACCGTACCGATAATTGTCCGTTTTTTCAAAATTTTTTACCAATTTTTGTAATATTTGATTGTATATTAAATTATTCAAACTCCTTCTAGCATATTTAAAATAGTCATTGTTATTCATAATATAAATTAAGAAGCGTATTACGTTGTTCCGAGATTCATAGAATATGTCTTAATATATAATATCTTGATTTCTTTCTATAAAAAGCCTTAGAAATGCAATAAATAAGCATAATAATTCCACGATTTTAAATTTATTTAATAATTAGCTCTGATTTGATTAAATCAGTTCAAAATATTGAATTTTCCGCAGAGTAAAATCCCTACTATTTGCTTTAGTTCAGTGTTCATACATCAAATTACAGGTGAAACAAATTGCAGACGTCGGCAATAAACAGGGACGCGTCTTTATTTATATAGCGAGTTGTTCGTGACACGCATCCTTTATATTTGCAGAAGGACTACCTTTTATGATAATATCTTCATACGTCTATTTTCATTCCTTTAAATCTATTCTTCGCATGCGTCATCTATTGAATTTATAATGCTCTACAAATATCTAAGAAGGAATTTCCTCATACATCGAAGTTTTCTATGCAAATGGAATTTTCTTAAAGAAAATCCCACAAATGGACATTCTATCTAAACTTCAAAAGGATGGAGAAAATAATGCATAATCTCAAGATGAACGGAGTGAAGCAATGACCTAGAAAATTCAATTCTGCCAGGCGCGATTCACGCATTTTAATGTACCGTGGTGCGGCGTCTAACAAAATCTAATCAAAGTTTATGGTTAGCCCTTCGTGGTTTTTGCTGCTTTACCTGTGCTTCAGGCCACACCTCTGTCATACGCGTAGCGGTTATGATGCTTAGTGAGAAAATGTTTAAAATCATATAAAATAATCATATAAATCATATTTGAGTTCATCTATGCTTCCTCTTTTCTATAAACTTTTTTCTATATTTGAAATCCACTATCCATTTATCCAAAACTATTATTGATACAACTCTGGGAGTTTTACTCTTAACTTTTATCTTATTGAACTTTTCTTGATACAATATACATAAAAAGATCACGTGAAGTTTATATTATATTAATGTTTCAATGTCAAAATAAACAGAGATATATTTAAAGGTACACGTTTTTATGACCATTTCATTTATGTGTGTTTATATATTGGAGCCAAACGTTTTCACATAAATAAATTTCACAAATTTATCTACAGTGGTTAAATAAGGATAACGTGATACTTTCAAGTGGGTACCTTTTATCAATAAATGGATTCCCGTATTCACACACACATTCACCTTTTACATACATCACACACACACACATCACACCACATCATTACATTATATCACATACATCTTATCGCAAAAATGTCTAATGATTTGAATAATTTTCTTTTATAATATTGTACTTTACTATTTTTAAAAGAACTGGAAAAATAAACATTTCCTGAGTTTTTTCAAGATTGTTAGACAGCTGCGCCATACAAATTAGAGGATTGATATGTAACGATCTTATTATAATATTAATAAAATTAACCGAGATGCCGTTAAAAAAATCTTAAAAAGTTAACGAGCATTGCTTTAAATGAAATAGTATTAAGGTCATACAAATGTATAAAGTGGGAATTTACTTTAATATTGAAATTTAAGGCGAAATTACTAAAAATAAAATATGTAAAACTTTATTAAAGGGTGAGTTTTTTTCCCTGTATAACATCTACTTAGACAAAATAATTTATTTTTCCACTATTGTCGACACTGGTGAAAAATTGTCAAATGGTGACAATTATTTACATTATTGAACAGTCCCCTGTGATCATGGAGCGCAGTGCAGGGTAAAGCATGCGAAACATTGGGTAAATTTAGTAATATTTTAATAATTATAAAAACTGTGTTACATAAAGTGCTTTTCTTTAAAGATAATCTTTACGTTTTTTTTTGCTTTGCTTATTTTTTGTATGATAACAAATCCTATATTTACAAAAGATCGATTGAACTCCTCTTTAAATTTTGGCTTAATCGCTTCTCCTATGTCTATTCCTCTACTCTTTGACTTTATGCTATATCACCGAGCTCAATATACACCGGAATTACATTCTATTGTCCAACTTAAAATGTTGAAGGTGTTTTGTACAAGCAATGTTGAGGCAGATTAATGGGTGTGTAAAACCTTATATATTCAGAGTCATCACACTCCGGTGTAGAAAAACAAATTATTAAACAACTATAAAACCCTTTCAACTGTGCCTAGAAAACATGGAATAATTTTCATCAGCTAAACCAATTTACTTAAAATCACACTTTCCACTTAAATAGGTAGTATGAGAAAATGGGTTTCAAATTATATAATAAGTAACATCTTGTGCAATCTAGTAGCTCCAATGGGACATAGCACTGACAAATTTTTATTTACAAAACCAGATTCAGTTCTTCAGCGTGTAATTAGGAGGCTTATGCTGAAATATTTTTAACTTTGTTCCTTGAGAACCAGGCTTAGCGCTATGCACATTGATTGTCTAATCTCTCATTATGCTGAATAATTAATAATAATCAATAAATAATAATAATTAATAACAATGTTTTCATAAATATTGCTATTCTTCTATAATTTGAAATTTTCTTCAAAAACAACATCACTTATTCAAAATTTAGCTACCTTTGACTCGCAAAATTCCAGTGGGTATACCATGGCTGGACTGGCGTGAAGCCAAAATATATAAAACATGTAGAGAATCTTTTACATGCTATTCAGTGCGATGTATACAGGAATTTAACCCGACAATTGCCGGAGGTGTTTATTTTGTGGCCTTTTGTGTTCATGCACAAAAATGACACCTCAATGCACGTTTGTTTTTCGATGTATTTTTAATTTTAAATTTATAACGTAACACGATAAGCGTGTTTTTAAGGAAATTCTTTTAATATGACACTAAAATTTTACAAGTATCTGTATGAATTTTAACACAGATGACGTCTGGAATAGGTCATGGGTATTAAAGCTGTAATCTGGTTTTAAAATTTATTTAAAGCATTTTTATCATTGAAATTACCTTTACTATATGATTAATAGAATCTTAATAGTCTAGTAAATTATTTACAAATAAATTTCGAGTGTACAATTCAAAAATTAATAAAATATAGTAAATGATAAAAATAATCGCCTTCATTTAAATCTCTTAAAACAGTGTTTGGAAAATTCAAATTGACACCTGAAATTTTTTATTAACCTTGAATTAAGTCTTAATCTCCAATTAAGCTTTCATAGAAGAGATGAAAATCTAAATCAATTGGTCTTTGAATGTCAAACAAAGCGAAATCTTTTCATCATTTCAAATATTTACCTAAAGCAGCTACAAAAGAATCAGATAAACGGCAAATTGTATGAATTCGTATTTAATGAAAACACTTTACACCTACAAACGAAAATCAAATACAATTAAAATTAAATGATGGCAAAAATAGTTATAAACTATTAGTATAAAGGTTGCGATGCGGGGATAATATAATGAATAGGTAAATTCCAGTATGTTGACATATTAAATTAATTACAATAATAATTATATTATTATTCAATATACATAATTAAAATATATAAAATTAAATTATCTAATGTCTTTTCAGTCAATTTCTTTTTCAAATATTTCTGTATTTAATTTCGATAAATTCCACAAATCACAAAACTTGATGTCTATGAATTTTCGCAATAAAAAGTTTATATTTATGCATGATAGAATATAACAAATCGCCACACAATGTAGCATAGAATTGCCTGAAAATATAATAGAAAAGCCCTTAACTTTATGGAACAGTCTGAAAGAAGGTATTACGCGTGTTTTAACGCGACCCATACCTAGTTGAGCATGCCTTTTGCCTTTTTCCCACCTGGGGGTTGGGAGGAAAAATAGGGCGACGTTGAGTACACGTTCATTCGTTGCTCGTCCTTTGACTGGAGCGGTCGCGTGTGTTCGTAAAGCTGTGAACTCACGAGTGTAACGTATACGTGCTGTTGTTAATTTCGTGATTTATGTACAGACTTTCGGAGAACATTTAAATCGGAACGCCGATGGAATATAAAACGTGAGGGCTTCCTTTATGTTAATACTTTGTTTGAAGATTTTACTTTGATTTGCCATTTCCTCTTTGAACGTGTTTTGAACTTGGAATTTCTTTGAACTTTCGTGTATTATATTATCTAAACAGATTCTTTCATTATAAGGTACTCAGAAAAATTGAAAGCGTAGTCTGTGTAAACACATCACTTGCTACGAAATTCGTAGAGGGACGTAGCACGTGCTACACATTTTACTGGAAAGTTTCAGATATTTTCTTTTGAATATTATTTGTTTTTAAATAAAAGTTAATCAAAACACTTTTTTTAGTTTTTACATGTTTGTTACGCTTTTACATTTCACATTGAGTTTTTGAGTGATGATTGATTATTTTATATACTATACAGATTATTTTATCCTCCCGAAACTACTGAACACAAGCAGAATCTACTACTTTTTTACTATATAAGATACAATTTTTGAATAAAATGAACATATTTTCAAACTAATTTATTTCAAATCAAATAACGGTTAACGTTAGTTTCTTTAACATATTATACAGTCAACATTTCACAGTAGTATTTTATTTATTGACATTTCGTTTCAATAAAAATAAGAAAACGTAAACTAATTTCAGTGCAATTGGCGACCTTATCGCTAATCAGCGATCTCTTTTGGCAACCTAAAAGTTAGTTATTGAAATTAGGAAGTATTTTCTTTTGTATTCCTATAATTATTTATGTTAGTGCAAAAACAATAACCTTTGTTTTTTCAATCAACATTAAAATACTGATATCTTTTACTTGACTTTTGATTGACACTATAAAAGACAAGACATTCGGTTTTGTCTTTTAGAATCTTCTATAATATACCTTAAACAAACCTTAATATACAAATTAAAATATCGGAATAAACGTTCCAATATTATTTTTGATGATATCATGTAAATATACCCAAAGAGAGAATTCAACATTTTAAAAAACTACAGTTTCTACTGAGATAATGATCGACTTACATATTATAAAGATTCTATCAATCGGATCATATCAAAGTCGGATTATTCACACCACTCATAACTCAAGAGCGGATGGACCGGTTTTTATGATCTCTGATTTGTTAGATTTGTCAAATCCAAGAATAACAGAATAACTATTTAAAATTTAGAAAAATTCGCAAAAAAAATTTATGAAAAAAAAAAAAAGATTTCCTGTGGAATAACGTTTTAGGTAATACGAAAATCGTGGGGCTTACTACTTAAATATAAGATTCTAAGATAACAAATCAATTGAAAACAATACTGGTAACGAAGCTTGGAAATTCAATATCGAAGTTTGTTTTAAAGCAAAATTATGCCGACAAAAGGGTGAAAGTTCTGACACCAACTTTTATATTAGCTATTTGGTAATGAGCTTTAATTAAAAACTAGTTATTGAGATATTGTAAGTGAATTTTTGTTGCTTCCACAATTTTTTTTAAATTTAAATAAATAAACGTATTGAAACATACTTTTGATTGTGTCATTTTTGGTTAGGTTTCGTGTTTAAAAATATTTATTAAAAATGTTCCCAATAATTCATATAATTATATTAGGAAGTTAAAATAAATATTAATAAACCTCTTAAGAAGATTTAATTTTATCTGAATGTGTTTACACAATTATGTTAAGAGTTTTAAGAGCGTCTAATAATGTTTGTGAATACATTCGAATAATACTCGAATTTCATCTTTATCAGATCTATGATATAGGTACTTGCACAAATATCGAAAGCTTTTGAGGTCCAAATGTTGGCTATCTTTGAATTGTAAATGCGATACTGTATTTTCCTTGCAATTTACGTTAACCAAGATATAATAAATAGGTTAAGTTAGTAACAATATATTATTATCTAGTGAATCGGACAACAACCAAGACTTGAACATTGAATTCACAATCTCATTTCACACATATATATATATTATTGATGTAAAAAGAAATTTTGTTCAGAAATTATTAGTAAGTACTTATCCATAATAAAATGTATACCAAATGGTTTTTGTTTAACTACTGTATTTTCTTACGTATACTCCGTATTTTATATTTTCTTGTACCTTGTTGTTGAAATGTTCTGAATTACCCATTCAGTTTTTCTATCATCCCTTTTTCATCCTAATTTTTTGCACGTTTTCTGTTTATACTTAATTTGGCCAAATCGGGGCGATATAACGTTCGTAGGCAGTTATACTCTACTAATAGAAACAATTAATTGAAAATCTAAAATAAAATCATAAAAAATTACAAGGTTCTGATTTATTCCTTTGTATTCACCCAATTAACTCCCTGGATGCCAAATTTTAACTTTCTAGGTCATCTGGAACTGGGTTAAAATTTTGATCAGTCAGTGATAAAAATGTCGATTTTTGGACGTGAACTGTTTGAGGTGTGTGTATGAAATTTGGAGCACATATGTATATTGCAAGTCTTAATATGTGTTATGTTATGAGGGGGTCAAAAGTGGCTCCAAATGGTTCGTGTAATATTACACACGGTGCTGCTCGCGGATTCTGTTAGCTTGAACTTGGCGTGCCTTGACTTAGAAATATTGTATGTATATATACTCATTAGACGTTTTATAATCATATAATTCACGATAACAACAAGTTAAACACACATAGTATTTTCACACATAAGCATGGTGGTTACTCAAAATTTATTACAGTTCTTAAAGATTAGGATCTGAAACACCAGCATGAAAACAACATTATAGAAAATTGGGCTTAATTTATTGAGTAGTTTAGCTTATATTGCTATGCATGTATTTCGTGTGTAACACGCAATGTTGCATTTTCGTACTAGACACGTAATTGTGCATGTTTCGAGACCAGGTATAAAATAATAAGTGGACATTTTAGCACTTAATAGAATAATAAGACATTAATTCTTATTATGCAAAGAGAAATATATTCTCAAGTCGTTTAAAAACTTAAAAGCTGCTTTATTAAAGTTTACTACCAGCCTCGGTTGTTAAAATCACACCTTTTATATTGAGTATGTGTTACGTTATGTTAGAAGAAACAGCACAGAACGATGATTATCTACTTGTAAACTGCATAACGATTGAACTGACGGAGAAATGTATGTATTTTTGATCAATTGTTTTTATTTTTATTTTGATATAGGACTTAATTTCTTTTATTTCTAACAATAAAATATTAAACATAAACGTTTTCATATATTCGTACCAATTGCTACAAATTACGGCATTAATTTATTTGAAAAATAATTTAATATTAATTACTAGCTGTTGCCCGCGACTTCGTCTGCGTCAATTTCTGTTATTATGACCGCGATTAAGAAGTTTTTATAAGAATATGCGTAAATATTTTTAGTTTTGATATTAATTAAAATTAAGTCAAGGGCAATTTTTTTCACATCACATACATTTATTTGGATACGGATTAATAATAAAGTTATGTTGATAAAAAATTCTTTGGCAAATAATTGGCAATAATGCATTAATTTCGACCAAATTTGATTACCATAAAAAAGGTTATAATCTTAAAAGATAGACATATTCTGTTCCGAACATTTTTTTAGATCCTTTAAAGAGTAATAATTCTTTCATACAATTTTTTTAGGTAACTGGAACCATTTACGCAGCGCACGCAACGGAAGCTTTCAAAAATGGATAATTTTCCCCGTTTTTGCAAAATTTTTCACTGATACTTCGCTTCTATTGGTTGCAGCGTGATATAGCCTTAGAGTCTTTATGGATAAATGGGCTATATAAAACAAAAATAATTATTTAATTCGAATCAGTATTTCATGAGATTAGCGCGTTCAAATAAACAAACTCTTCAGCTTTATAATATTATTAATATCGATAACTGGTTTAAAGCATTACCCCCAAAGTTTATTTTAAATTGTTTGTGAAACGTACATAATACCTAAACTTTAACGAAATATATGAAAAATTCGGAATCAAACAGGCATATCCTGCTGGGCATATACCAAAAGTTGCACGCGAAAAACCTCATGGGAAAGAAAATGATGTCGTTTCACAATTCACAGAAGGAAGACAAATGGAAATGTCACAGCAATACCATTTATTATTATTTTGATATAAATCCGTGTCCTTATTTTGCTACATATTTTTCTTGGAGGGCCTTGTTTTTATATTTGTATGTACATAACAAAATCATTATGCCTCAATAAGATATTTCTGAAAGATGACTATTTTTATAAGTTTATTTCTATGGATAGAATCTTATTGGTAAATTTGCTCTGTTATATAAATATATATATTTGTTATTTATACACAAACATTGAATTTTATATATTCCTCTTCAAATTATTATAGCTATCTTTTTTCCTTCGACTAAATCATATTTTTAAAAACAAAACTTGATAAAATTTATCCGAGATAACATGCGTTTTATCGTATTTAAATCTATGTAAATTTTAAGAAAACTTTTATTTATTATAAATATTAATATGAAATTTGCTAATTGAATACATATTAAATAAATTTAGTTTGTTAATATTGTTTTGATATGAGAAGCATCCTATCATGGTTTAATTTATTTAATCTTATCAATGGATTTAAATATTCTCATATATTAAGCTTATCTTAGGCAGCGTTTTAAAACCAAATATCACAATACTTTAAGGTTGAGAAAATATTTATATGTTTATATAATGGCTCCTGAGATTTTTATCAATTACTGTCTTTTTCCGGCTTTTTCAATGTTGAATCCCTCAGCGAAATCAGAGAGGCATTAACCGGCCAGAAAATCCGTACGTGCCAAGCTAGAACCTAGAAAAAGCGTTAGTTCAATCACCTACTACTCTCCAGTTTGTTACTGGATCACGGTTTGGTGGTTAAGCGGATTTCGATGCAATTTCACATGCATACAGCGGACTTGAGCTAACAAATAGGAAAGTTTTTATCCCTGAAAGTTTCTGACACCCGTACAAGTTTGTACTTTGCTTTGTTATATCGTTCCGAACGTTTGTCAGATGCGGAATAAACTGATAAGTAAAAGGAATGAAGATGCTTCGGTATTTGTACTTTAAAAATTTTGAAATATATAAAATAAATTTACATAAATTCTTTAGTCATTTTATTTATATTTTACTAAATGTTTTTATTTATTATAACATACTCATTAAAACACGTTAAGATGGAAAATAATACGGTATGCAAAATTGTTTTTTTTTTTTACTTTTTTTACTTCGCCCGTGTAAATTATATTCTATGTTAGCCAGGAAGAAGCAAGCAGTATGCAATCAGTCAAAAAAAATCTAAAATCAGTCAAGAAATTTTTGAGTTTATTAAAAATAAATATATACAAAAATAAAAATATTTTCTCTTTGTCATTGAATTTACCACCTCACTTGATACATAAATATCGCATTTTATCACTGTATTTACGTTTATATGTTTTAGCCACACTTTAGACGAAATAAATATGTGTTCTAATACTTCAAGTTACAGGATTAAACTGTCTGATACATTAACAGAAGCGAAATGCCATAATATGAAGTAATTCAAACGCTCTGGATTCGTGCTAACAAAAATCAGAGTTGAACAATTTTTGTGTTTTGTTATCGACTCACAAATTGCCTGCACTCGAAGGATATTACCGTCGAAACAATTTCGTGTCGCTGGCTCAATGACATGGCCTTTTACAAAGATCTTTTGGTTCTCAATCGAGAAAATGAAATGCTTTTTTTGATTGTGGTATAAGATTGGAACTTTTCGTATTCATTTGATTAGGACATCGTAATTGTTTTACTGCTTTTTCAACTTTTTCAGTGTATTTTTTTTTAATATAAGAATGTGAGTAAATGTACGACTTTGACGCCAATTATGACCCGATTTTTTTTGCGAGATTATACTTATTTTTGTTAAAAAGTCGATTACTTATTTAATTGCTCAAGATTTTGTTAATTTCATTTTTTGAGAACAACATTTGAATATATAATAATTTTTTCCTAAGTGAACGCCATTTCCGCTTCTTTACATTAAAATTAAAAAGCCTTGCATACTATTTGTTCTCCTTAAACAATGTTATAATAAATATGTACATAGATTATCAGATGATGTAAATGCTGTCCATTAATGACCAGCTTCTTACTCAACACACACAAAAAAGGTCATTAAATAAGTATTCTGTAACTTCACTGACATCCACTCGTAAACGTTCTTGTTACGTCTTACTTGGGCATTGGACAAACTCATTTCTGCACGTTTCACTGATCATTTTTTTACAGGGTTCTGTCATTATCCAACCGAACCATATGTTTTACCAGATTCGAACGCAGTACTCGCATTTGAACACACAGATACTGAAATCACTTAGCCACGGAGAGACAGTAAACCAAATCTGTTTTTAAATGCTATTCTTTGATTTAAAAAAATTATATATGTAAATAATCTATACAACTTTCACTTATCACTTGGACACATTCTTATGAGCATGTCAATATTCCATCTGCATCGATCTTGCCGCGTCGGTTTATGGCTCTTTTTATTAGATCAAACGCTTTTTATAGATATTGCATGAATAACATTCTTATAATATTGTGGCACATCTGTCAGCTCTTAGAGATGTTTTCTTGATGTTTAAGATATTCCATTGTATACTATCGAAAGCTTTTTATCTTTTACTTAAAGTTTTTTTACTATTACAGTTTTGATTGGGACAATGATTTACCTAATCGTTATTAATAAGTCAAAAGCTTAAGCTTAAGCTAATACATAATACTAGCTGTTTCCGCCGTTATCAACCGCTCTCACGATTAAAGAAATTTGGTGGGAAAATTAATTTTTTAATTAAAGAAAATTTTAAATTCTATCCTCCTATTCTCATAAAAAATCGGTCAAACTGTTTCGGAGGTGTACGAACACAACACTGCAACACCTATTGTACAACTATTTTCTAGTGAGTCGTGGATAATAGCTAGGATAGGAACAGCTAGTGTTTTAGCATTTTATGAATAAATAGCGAGTGTTTTATCTTACTTTAATTACACCAAAGTCACGCTGCTCTTAATGTCACGTAACATTAGCAATATATAGCGATGGGATTCCGGCGGAGTACCCATGTTTTATGATAGTTCAGCGCCATTATGTAACATGCGGTATCAATATCTGGTCCTAACCGGATCTAGCTTGTGTTACATTTAGTAAAACAACCCACGAGTGATATTCCACAAATTGTTTAGCTTTATACTGACCATAAACTTTAAAATACGTATGTATGTGTGAAAGAAATTTTAATTAAATAACAAGCGATACTAATGTATATAATTTAATAATTCGTTAACGTTTAATTTTTCTATTTAATGTTATAAATTAACGTTTCATGAGATACGTTTAATAACAAATGTTTTAAAGCTGCATTTGATGTTACATTTTTAATACAAGAATTTGTCGAAAATGGCAGTCTCTTTTTTTTACACACTGTTGAATTAGCGATCTCTTCCAGGCAACCCACATTTTTTGTTGGTTTGGTTGAATTTCTGCAGACAAGCCTGTAGAAATTCAACCACTCCTCTGTACCACTTATGACATCCCGTCCGGCAGCCTTACCAAATACCAAATTCAAATTAAATTATAAATTGTATTCGGAACCGGGGAATGAACCCGGTACCTCGCATTACGCTTTTAAGATCGTTTTGCCATGAAACCTGAACTTTTTTTAACTGTTCATCACGTTAACCATGAATCTAAAATCTGGTGTTACTTTAAATTTTTAGTTTCGGTCCGTTTCTTTGTGGGAAAAGTTTTTTTATATTTAACAATAAAAAATCAAATATCGTAACCTATGAGTGCATGGAATAAACACATTTCTGCATCGTGGGCATCACATAACACGCAGACGTGTGAATACAGGGACTTAAATAATAGTTAATGTCAATTAACTATTACATGGTCATTTTTTGGATGTAATTCGATCAAACAAATAGTCGCAAGCTTTAATAAAAAAGTTATTTTTCTAATTACAAGTTTTTATAATCCAATTAATATTTGAATATTAGCTTCAGAGGCTTTGTTTAGATTTATGATTTTTGGAAAGGTATTCTCTTTTAACTTTTATAACCACCGCGAACTACCAATTATTAACTGAAATACTACATAATTTAGACGTATTCAAGAGCGTCAAGTCATAATCTAATGACCCCTGTCGGAAATGTCAAACTTTCCATTAATAAAATAGTATGACAAGTCTTGAAACTACAGCTAAGTTACCTTAATTAATATCAGTACTATGAAAGTATAAGCCTTAATCTTTCATTTTTAATTTCAGTTGAAAACATAATTAATAGTAATTTTAATTTGAAATGAAATAACAACGTCTTATTTAATACTATTGCTATTATTATATTACTTTACAGATGAAATTTCATTAGTCTAAAAATCTTCTAAAAGTTATTTTTGTTGTATAATAATTTTATTTCAGAGAATTGAGACTGATGCTATAACGCAGAAAAACATTTATGAATAGGTTAAAGTTATGTAAAATTTTAACGAAACTGAAGTAAACATAGAGATTCATAGAATGCACAACGGTTTTACTTCGGTAAAAATCGACTTCCACCAAGTACGAATACAAATGCAAATCAAAAACCTATTTTTGCAAAAACATTAAACTTGCGGCTATGAATATTAATTTAAAAAGCTCATCGTTAAGTGAGGATATGCATTTATAACTGATAAAAAAATTATTATTACTCAGTTCTTAAGGCCTTCTTAATGCTTTTGTCTTCATATCTATTTGTAAAGGTCAAAAATTAGAGGGTTAGAAGTATCTATCTATAAAGAAATTGGTCCAATAACAAACAGTATATATTTTGTCCGTTGATATAACATATACCAGGGTAGGGTTAGATGTATAATCTGTTCAAGATACTTTTAACTTGATTGAAATATGGCGATTATTGTTGTAAAAGTCGGGAATAAAAATTCGGCGACTGGGAACTTTGCTGAACTAATATATGATAGGGTTGTTTTTTGTCTACCTTTCATGGATACATATAGCTAAGAATACCCGTTGAAACATCTAAATAATTTTAATGATGGAAATCTTTTTAGATGGATTTATGTGAATTTGTATTAAAATTCAAGCGGTTTCGATCTGGTGAAATACTGTATGTCGTATGATATTGTTGCATCTGCCAAATGCGAAAATGCATTTAAATTGTAATATAAATATATATCGTAAAATAGAAAACCCATAAATTATATAAATTGTACATTTACTTAAAGTACATAGATTTAAAATACGATTTAAGTCTTAAATTACGCTAACGTTCTATTAAACAAGCTTTCATATAGTTTTAGATGTTCAAATTGAAAAAAATTTAACGAAAGCTTTTTATGTTATACATAAACTTACATTGCATACAATACCATGGAAGAAGAGTATACCCAACAATCGTATAAAATTTTATAGCTTTATTATCTTTCGTGCGGCTAGAATACAAAATGCCGGGAACAAATATGTTGGATTGCTTTCTTTATATTTAGCTTCAATATCTATATTGTACGATTGCATTACGAATGTAGTTCGTTAAAATTTTCTAAAACGTTTTTAACTAACGACCCACACGGCTTCGTGCAGAAGATAAAAGTATGTATGAAATATCATAACCACTAGTGGGGTTATGACAATTTAAATGCAATTTGTAAAATAATATTTTATACATTCTTATTCAATGAATTCTAATTGAGACGTAATTTTTTGGTGATTGTTGGGTTGGCCCCCATTGCAATGTGTGTTTGTTCTTTTTCTTCCTGTGATTATCTTAACATGTTTTATGTAGCTCAACTAAAATAAATAAATGTTAGCTAAGTTTTTATTTCATTTCAGAAAAAAATAATTCCACAAATTTTCTCTTTGTAAATACAAATTAAAACATTTTTCATTCCACAGACGTTAAACTAGTTTGTTTAAACAGATTTAAGATGTCCTAAGCAATTTAATTTGTGTTCAATCATTTCTGTGCGCTTAAACATTCTCATACAATACACTTATACACGGCGCGATGCCTGAATTAGCATAGCTATTAGTTAATCTATGACTTGTTTGAAACAAGCACAAAGCTATCGCATAACAAACCACTAATAAATTGAAATGCTCATTAATCATTCGTTTTGTCTTTGTATCGTTGGGTATTTGGCATTATTAAAAACAACTAATTTTGATAAAAAATCATCTATGACCTTTCGTTCGAGTCATATTTTAAACAAAAAATTGAAATAGGATCAACCAATTTTACAGATGCCATACCCACACAAAATTAAAACAGTACAAGCGAGGATTAAAAACAAGTCCGTGCAGAAAACTTATTTATATTTGCATGTCTCACCGATGTTCATTTATCTATATATATATATATATAAAAATCAATTGCTGTTCGTTAGTCTCGCTAAAACTCGGGAACGGCTGGGCTGATTTAGCTGATTTTGGTTTTGAAATGTTTGTCGTAGAACGGGGAAGGTTTTTCCCTGTTCTACGACAAAAGGTGAGAAAATATGGAAAAATTTCGAGGAAGACAGTAAAAACAACAATTTCATTTTCCCATATAAACTGTTCTACCATTTATTCTACCTTTTATTGGCGGTACGAAGGTCGCTGGGTCAGCTAGTCTAGTAATAAATTAATGAAACTATTTTCAAATACTATATTATACGTGACCAATCGCAGCGCAACTAAAAGTGGCTTCACGTTTAAACATGCGGCTATTTCGCGAAAGTGATCAACAGAAAACCTTTCTTTTAAACGAAAAACGTGAAAATTGTCTATATAATATTATCTAATACATATGACAGAAAGAAAAATTAAACATTAATATGGAAAGTTAAATCATCGATATCAATCTTATCTGACCTTGTTAAAATGAATTTTTAAATACAACATTTAAAAAAACAAAAAGAAATCAAAAATAATTTACTTATGTAAATAGGAAGTGCTTTACAACTTAGTTGCAAAGTATACTCAAACAGAACGGACTCGCGAACTATTTTCGTTTTAATCTCAATTGCCAACTTCCAACAAACTAATTAACTATTTTCTCGTATTTTCTAATTAATACGTAAATACGCTGTTGGTCTCACTTTGTACAATTGCAGACAAAGAACTTCCTTGCAAACTTTAAAATCGACTTTATACGGCATATCTGTGTGTCCAATCGTCACGAAAATATAATCAGTATTTTAACGTTTTGTATGTTCACGTCAACTTTAAATTATGGCATTTTTAATTAGTTTTTTATATATATTGTTTTGAAAGTTTGATCAGCTTTGAATCCTGTTGAACCGTCAAGGAATGGTCTGTTCTTAAGTGAACTACTTATTATCAGGAGTTGGGTAAAGACAGTGTGAGTAAAATATTTATATGACAAAAAATTCGGCTAAGCATAATTATTCATCATTTAAACTCTTTGTACTATCAAACAGAGTGCGTTCAGAAATTAACTTTAATTTACCGTACGAACTCCGCTATGTCAGCTAGTAGGAAATCTTTTGACAATTCCCGAACACTCTACCGAATTTTTATGTCATCTTTAATATTTAGCTATTCAATGAAGCTAAAAGTAATTGATTCAAATATGGAACATTACAAATTCACTCTAAAACACACATAACGCCGAGAACGATGTTTAATATACGTCGCATCTCATCAACGGAATTCCTTTGGCTCTATATAAAAGTACAAAAAATTCTCATATAAAAGGTAGAAAGGGTAAAATGGTCAATGGGTGTAATAAACATTACTCAGAGGCTTGCTACTCTTCCCCCAGAGTACGCGTAAAACACAGTCTCATTGGAGAATGAACTTTGAGGGAAAACATTAATTTCTGTCCCTTTATCTGTATTTCATGTCATGAATTTAGAAATTACGAATATTTTAATAAGGGTCACAAAACTTAATAACTGAACAGAACTGTACTTAGTCGCGAATTACGCGGCTAAGCAATCGCATTACTTTGGGCATTTATTTAATTATTTTAATGGGACACCAGAGCCTAATCCCTCACATACTTAAATAATTTAAGTACATGCATTACTTCTTTAAAAAAGGTTAATTCCCTGGCTCCTAATAGAGCCTAAGCAGAAGAACTGAGTCTAATTCTATCATTTTTATTTGATACCGTAAATAAACATTTTTTATTTCCCATATCTTTCCTAGATAAGTAAAATCATTATAGTAAGCAATATATAAATGTAGTAATAAGATAGTAAAGATACTTAATAACTACCCTAGTTTTATGAGAAACTGAATTCTATTTTATTCTTTGTATGAGTTTTCTCATCAGAGGAAAGTCTTTCTTATATGCGATAACGCATTTACAAGCCACTTCATTCTCTATTTCGAAAAGTTTAGTTACGTACTGTAAGGTTATATTACCAGAAGTTAAATAAGTATCATAAATTCATCAAAATAGTGTAACTTGGTAAACGTTATGGTTATAATATGTGCTATTTTAATTTGTAGCAAGTGCAATATGATAATGTGGTAGAAAATAGATCAGTTTTAATAGTTTTAAGAAATATACTATACTGTTCAACTGGCGTCAGGGGTATCCATGAGCTGTAGACCACTTTTCATAAGTGAGCCTTCTGTCCGTTTGCCTCCTATTCCATAAAAAAATTAAAATAGTTATAATAGACTAATTAGAAAAATCTCAGCTAGATTGCAGGTACTTGTTAAGGTTGTTTTTAGGGGCTTTCAAGAAAATAGCCTATTCTTATCCAAATGTCAAGAGCTTAACTACAACTCGGGGTGTTGCAAATTTAAATAGGTCACTTTTATTTTCTGAAAAATGCTTATTTTTTAAGGCAATATATAATAGAAAATTAGGAACCTAAAATCTTATAAAAGAAGCCTATCGTCATTACATTTATAAACAAATTATGTTGATCAAAGAATCTTCACAAAATTTAAAATTTTCACTTGCCACTACCACACTGAAAAACGCTAAGATAAAGAAATATCTACAGTCATAATGCGAACACCTCCAAGAATCTCGTTATATTTAATGAGTACAAGATAACTGCAGCAAAAATAGTTTCAGTGCATTACAAGAGCGGTCCGCAGCTACTAAAATTTGCGAAACAAGAGGCGTCAAAGCATAATGACAAAGTTTCCCGGCAAATTCCAAAGAAGCTGTATTTTTCACAGTAAAAAAGGTTTATTGTCCTAGTTTTATGTAGGAAAATAATGTTGAGGAACGCCATCGTGAAAGGAAGCTGAGCACTGGTAGTCTCGAAATGCCGCGAGAAAATTATGGCACCGACATAAAAGTTCTTTAACTAAAGACAGGTAGCATACTACGATTTCAAAATTCTCTTTTATATCTACCTTCTTTTACTATGAGTATTAGCATTATGCAATATAAAATGCAGACTATCTCTTCAATAATACATATCTTAAGCGTTTTCTATCGAACTTCATCAATCACTTTGTTCCGCAACAATGCAAAATGAGTCCAGTTGGGAAACACAATGACTCGAAAAGATAGATCGAACAAGACTTTCCGATCTGAATTCTCGATATTTAACGAAATTTTGAAGAAGTAATAATTGCTATTAACCAAAAGATTTTTCTATCTGTTGGTTAATAACTTGGAAGTGTAATTAAGTAAGCTACTTAAGAAGCAAATTTAATTCGTAATTTACGTGAATCAAATTATACACTGTAATATAAAGATTAAGTAGTCACTAAACAGGTGAAAATATATTTAAGACTCAATCTAATTTTATTTATTTATTTATTATCCCTTAGTTGCACTACAAGAATCTCTTTCAGGCACTCCAATAGCGCAAGGAGTGCAAAACATTCAAGCGAAAACTTAGAAATTATAAATATATCTGTTTAAAGATTTTTTGTGAAATAAAAATACGATGTTAAAACATGTATAATAAAAATAAATAATAATCAATGCAATAAAACCAATGAACAGATAATAAAATAATCAATCAATATTTCAATTAAGTAATTCAATTAATTCATACCAATATAATAACTAAAATGAGTTTCTTACTATAACTGTACCTACCTATATTTTATTCTAAGGGAACAACTACTGTAACTTTTATCAAGAAAAAAAAAATCAATATAGTATATAAATAAATCTGCTATGTACTTACTCGTACTTCACAAGTTTTTTTTTTGTTTCATCAAAAATTTAATTTAAGGATTTTCCGCTAAAGCCACTAAAATTCCTTTGCTTATCCCAAATAAGCTACATCAACTTTGGTAATGAAACATAAAAAGAGTTTCGTTTTATCAAATTTTAATGTAGGAAATAGGTATCGTAAGAATTTCGGTATATCCTAATTTTTGTCGTAAAAACCTAACATTTAGAATGCCCTATGCAGCTGCGGGTCGCACCGGAAATCTTAGTTTTATATCTCGGAGAAATAATTCTATATCTCAGGTGGATAAGCATAGAAGTGGCCGGTAAAGAAAATGATAGTGAAACACATGCAGACATTTGTTAGCCTTATGCCCCACTACGGGTTGCGGGAATTCGCCTTTAGGTGAATATCAAACTGCTCTGCTTTTACCATCATCTACTTAGTAAATCTTATAATTTACCTCAGAAGCCACAATATAATATGTATAATTAAGGTAGTGTACTGTAACCTAAACTTAGTAAATATTTTGTCAACATTTTCCACTGAAACCTTGTATATAAGGTTTTGGTTTGGATTCCCGACATTGTAGCCTCAGTCGTGTGATTAAGGCGGTGGACGGTCTCTCGTAATTACTCACGAAGCTCAATTTTACGTAAATACTGAAATAAGAGCACCCTTGAGAAAGGGTAATTTATAAAGAAATCTTTGATTACAGCAATTAACGAAACTTTATTTAATTGTCAGTGTTTGATTTAAGATTAATTTCTAAGAAACCTTACTCCTAATAATTTTAAAAGGAAAGGGTGTAGAATACTGTTTCTTAGAAAATAATTGTTGTAGTAGAAAAAATTGAATAATTTAGAAAAGTGAGGTCCGGCTTTATTTGTGAAGCATTATTAAAGCGTCTATTTATTTATTGTCTATAGCACATACACTTTTATGAGAATGTTTAATCGTTCTGATAAAAATAAACACAAATTAAATAGCTATAAAGGACTCGACAAAGTAAAAAACTAGATTTAATTTCGCTATATTTAAAATAGCAAGTTTTGTTTGTGGCATCGTAACTTTTTGTTTAAAAGCTGACGAGATAGAGATGGTTCTTAGTTCAATTTATGAAGATCTTTTTGTCCCTATTACAAATATTTTTGTATGTAATATAATATCGAGATTTTTTAAATTGTCTTGAATTTAATTTGTTTTTAGTATTTGTAGTCTTAAAAACACAACTAATTAACGAAGTTACTGTAAAGATAGCAGATGCCTTGACTACAATAACAAGCATACCATTCTTTACACAAAACTCATGTCAGTGTTCCGTTATGGTCGTTTGTTAATACAAATATTGAAGCTTAGGAGATTTCTAAGAAACACATTCTTTCATGACAATATAGAATAGATAAGAATTCAGAAACTTCTAACTTACTTTTGTGATGTATATTCGTGAAAATATTTCAATATAGAAAAAACAAAATGAAATATCTTATGTGATTCTTATATTTTTGTTCCTTATGGAGTGGAAACTTTAGATCAATGGCGGCCAAAAGCCCGTCGATTTTTAAAGAGATATCGACGCGTAAGTTGATACCATAGGCAACCCGAAAGTTAGCTCATTTTTCGACCAACGCGTTAGTATAGCAATAAATCACACATACAGTATTTTGATTACGCAGCCCAATGGTTTTGATGAACCTTTTATATATTTTTAAATATATTTATTAAGGTACAATATTAAACATTATTAATACATTACTTTAAATTGTTTAATACCCACAAAGGCTGTGCCTTTCAAGGGTTTTAATTTTAAGATAAAAGTCATATAACTGTTATGAGTTCACTTTGGATTCATTCCAAAAATATATAGGCTTATAATGAGATTTGGGAAACGCGAGGCTTTCTCTTTCTGATTAAATCATAATGTCCCCTGTCCACCCTCTTTAGGGCGCGGACAGGAAATGACGTCAGACACGTCTCAGAACACATCGTCGACTCGGGATGGGCTTCCGTTTTCAATCACGAAATCATTTTATCATACAAATCATGTTGCCTAATTACGCATCCTTCGGCCCTTTTCCTCGGGAAAGTTGGACCCAAACTTTGATTTGAGTTGTCGTAGTTCTTTTTGCTTTATTACTCATTATATATAGGTACATAATTACCATATAATAAAAACATATTACATATTTTTGCTACTGTATTGTCGATGTGACTCAGTCTGCGTTTGTGTAAAGATATAATGAAAAGGTTACAGAAATAAATTCTAAGAATGTAATGACGTAAAAAGTTATCAGTTACTAACTTTTTATTTTCTTTAATTGTGTATGCTTACCTACAATCTATATACTAGAAATTTCGCTTGGATTTTGTAATAGTTCATGTGTTTCCATGTTGGAAACAAACAGATTTTACATCTGTTATTATTTTCTCGTATTTTACCTATAGTAACGTATACTGTAACGTACTGAGTAATTTGCTATTATATTTTTTGTTCCATGCCGTACCTTTATTAACACACACAAAGGCTTTTAGAAGAAGGATGTATGATATAAGTGACGAGGCTAGGCGTTTACAGCTTGAACCCATTACGGTGACATTATGTAAATACTTTCAACTTTATATAGTTACAAATATAGTGTTCGTATAACTGAACCTTTCCATCGGTTTTTATGAGACTTTTCTCTGTGGTTTATGCATGAAAAAAGTTTAGATACTATGAGGTAATACGTTTATTTCTTTTGTTGTAAACATTGGTATTGGTCTAAAACCGGTCTTAAGGAACTTTATGAAATTTATTGCTATTATTAATAGGTAACGCCACATATTTCCTCTATAGTATATCATATAATATAACGTGAAAATATTTATTATTAAATGTATTTATGTCTTCACAATATAAAAAGAAAATCGGCTGATTAATTTTTGAGTATTAATATATTTTTTTAATTAACAAACTAATTTTATTTAGATTTCCGCGTTCAAGTGACGCTACAGAGACAATTCAATTAACGAGGATCAGCTGATGTTTAAATATTCTAAATAATCGAACCACTAAAATTAAGTTGTAAGTGCCTAAACTTTTTACGTTCATATTATCATTGTTGTCGCCCATATTGGACTAGGAGAAATACGAACCTGAGCTTAAAAGTACTTATAGGACAAATGGGGCATGTTATGTGAACTCAACGAAGAAAAATTTCTTTTATCAGAATCGATAAGTGGAGGCAAGCGAGTTTTCCAGCGATATATCAACATTTAAGTAAATTACTATAGATACTTAACTAGAATTTATTCGAACTGAATGAAACTCTTACTTAGCTATTAAAAAAATTTAGGATTCCGTCAAAAAGAACGATTAAATTCATGCAGTGTCTGTTTAATATAAAAACAAGCGAGTGAAGTTAGGGACATAACCAGTCTTAAGAATAATAAGGTCTTCATATCATATTATGATAATAAAACATCAACTGTTTCTACTCTTTTTTTATACTCTTTTTATATGAACCCTAAATTTCTATTATAATGTGTACATACTACAGAAATTTATTATTTTATTTTTAATATATATTTATTTAAATATCCACTGTTTTACTACATATCAATAACCCACATTAGCTTGGTACCATGGACACAAGTTATATTTGATATCTTTGACATAATTATTATGAAAAACCAACGGATTAGTTTAATATTGTCAATGTCGGATTGAGCGATTGCCGGACGAGTACTTCCATAAATAATAGCCTATTCTTCGTCGAAACAACCTATTATTAGTACTATAGAAAGAAAACATCAGTGTTTTTGTAAAAAAATACATTAAAGTATTTAAAAAATAATGAATCAATATTATATTTTATGTCTACGTTAATTTGTGGAACATTTTCTTGTTACATCTTATCTACTTAAATCTACTAAAATTAGTACCGTGATTTAAGGATATGCTAGTAAGGTTTGTTTGTACTTTACCTTGCTATTGACAAACTATTGAAGTGTTTTCCGTTTATTCCCAACTTACTGTCTTTAATTAATTAGCTTTTACAAGTTGTTTGCGTTATATTAGGTTATGTAAAGTGGCTTCGAAGAAAAAGGCAATTTAGTTGAAAAGGTCAAAGTGATCGCGTTTACAGTAAAATGACAATTTTCACATTTATATCTACACTTATTATCATAAAAATAAAATAATTATAACATAAATTAATAACTGATTTGATGTATATTTTTTATATTATTTAATTAATCAAAAACATCTTGAAATATTCCATGCCCCCATATCATTACTCTAATTTCCTTACGGTCCTTAATCCAATTCTTTATTGATTGTGTCATATTTTATAACAACGTGTATATTAATTAATTAATTTTAAATAAAAAATAAAGTGACCTCAAAGCTCAATAAAATGTGAAAAAAAGTATTATTAATGAACCTACATTTCACGAAATTAAATTCTTGTATCCTTTTTTTGAAGGTCAGTTAGATACAAAAAACCCAAATCTACTGAGTTACTTGAGAAAAAATAATAATATAGAACTAGACTTTGGAACTCCTTTATGTTTAAGTCTTTTTAAAAATTACAACTTTTAATTCAATTTCTAAAGTTAACATCCCAAAGGACATCGCTCGGTGCGACACGTCATATCGACTTAACCACTTAGCTGGTAGGGTGGATTTAAATTATAAATCAGGAGGGAAGCGCACCTGCTACACTGGACTGTTACGTAATGTATATAATATCCTTTTTCCCCGAGGTAATGCTATGTATTAAGCGTTTAAAATACGGGTTTCTGTGATTTTCAAAGTTGAATTGTGCTTGTTAAGGATATAAAAACCATTATAAACTATAAAAATGCTAATATGTAATTGAATCGCTTTTTTTTTAACTAAGGGAAGTAAATAGTACATATCTAATCAAAAAAATTAAAAGAAAAAGAAATTAACACGAATTTTCAACTTTACAATTATTTATTGATTTTTTTTTATTAATAAACTTGATTAAACATTTTGATTGTAATATTGTTTATTAAATTATGTTTATATAAACAGAAGGCTCAAAATAACAGTTGGCTGTGAGTACGATTTTAAAGGCGGAATCTATAAAGCAATGTATTTATAAATTTAGTGTATTTAATATCTGATAATGGAGATCTTCTGAAAATAAAGATGAAGAAACTATCACAATATTAAAATCTAATCTAAATATGACATCAATCATCTAGTATACATCATACTAGATGTATTACTATTATTTTATTTTATTATTATTATTATGTAAGTAGAAAGTATTATGTGTCTCCTAAACCGATGTTAAAATCATAAAAAAATGGACCTTGAACTCAGATGAATCACTTAGCCACGGAAATGGTTAATTTTAAATAAAATCATTAATCATGAGAATTCAAGAATAAGTATTCTAATCCTTAACATTGAATTTTACTATAAATTCATGCTAAATTCAAAACTGTAAAAGGCGTAAATTTATCGTTTTTTCTATCTGAAACATTATTTATTTGAAGCTTTACATCTAGTCTTACTTTTGGCAAGCAAGTATCGGTTTTTGGTTAAGGAAATAGTAGCATTTGCATGCAAAGTACTGGAATCTATGCAAATCCGTTGCTCCAGGTCAACTACAGTCTTCTGAGAGCTTACGAAGCCTGATGTAGAATGCACATTAAGAAATCTTTACCTTATTAGTTAATCTGAAAGCTTGACGTTCATTCCTCTATGTAAAGGTTGATCACTTGTGTAACCATGGCAACGCTTTTTATTTTTAACGAATGTGTTAAATTATTACACAAAATTATATTAAACGGCAATAAGTACCTACTCGTAAGTATAAATTTATCTGAATTGTAACTGGATACAACTGTTATTTTAGATAAAAATAATCTATTTTAATCTTCAACGTAAACAAATCGCCATTACTAAAGTTTACGAAATTTGGACTACAAAAACAACAAAATATCTCGAAAGTATAGGCCTACGCTTAAAAAGAAATTTTTTTTTTAATCAATCAACATAATTTATAACGAGAATTAACTCTTACTTATGTAAGGTATCAGTTGAAAATTAAATGGGAAAGGGTAACAAATCTAATTAGGCGTTGATTAGAATTAAATAACTGTACTAAATATTTCTATGAGAAATTAAATTTAAAATTATCTTTAATACCTTCGAATAGTTAATAACAAAGCCGATACAAGGGCTGCGGCTGCTAAAATTAAGTATAATTTGAGTATCTTTGTTAGCACATCAAAGGAGATCTTTCCTTAGTTGACTTCTATATTTCGTGAAATAAGTATCTTGACAATAAAGAGGAAGCAACAAAGACCATTGAAAATTCTTATACGATCTATTGTGAAAATTCAAGAGGGTTCATCGAATCGTGGTGATATAATAAGCTGAACGGATTGGAAACTCTTTCCAAGTATTTTTTTTTAAATAAAGACGGAGTCTCAATTATGTTCAGTGATAATCGTCGCCCAATGACACTCCTCATGTAAGTATTAGCTATGCCTGCGATTTTGCTTAGACTATCATACTCGCAAAGAGACGAAAATAATTTGTAGTTCCCTAGATTTTTTTATAATAATAGCCATTCCATATAAAAACAGGCCATAATCTGCCATTGAATTTCATATCAAAGGCGATCTAAATTTTTACTTAACAAATTTTACGTAAATTGGTGTAGCGTTTGGGAGTTCACCGTAAACAAATGAAAGACATTTAAAATTCTGATCTCATGTTATATCGTACTCGCTCTATTTCTGGCAAAAATACTAAATGTACATATTATAATTGAAGAGAAACTCAAAAATATAACTCAAACAAATGGTCTATTGTTTAGTGTAACTATAAACAAAAGTCCATAAATCTAAATTAAAAATGAACCTATCCTATGTAATTTCCGTTTCAATTTATAAGAAATCGATTGAATAATTGGTAAATTCGTGATAGGTCACACGGTGTATAGTGAAATCTATTCAATTATTCAAAGCATTCCTATCAAAAAGTTATTAGTCTCTTTTAACACGTAATTCCTATGTAGTGTTAAATACTTCTGATAAGTCTTTTAAGCAAACATTCAGTCACATTATTTCTTACTTATTTATCCACTAGTTGTGTAATTTTAAATTACTAATCGCCTATAGATCGCAATAGTAATACAGATAATTTTCTTTCAGGCACTATTAAAAATCCTATCGGATATTTTATTTGTGTATCGGAGTTCTGGGGAGAAAAAAATAATGTAAAAGTAAAAACTCTGAACACAGAGGAAGCCTCGTACTTTGGCCGTAAAGAATAAGTAACGTAAGTAAATAAAAACATATATTGTCTTCAAGACTTTTTATTTAACTAAGGTGTAGGTATTGAAGTAATTTAATTTAAATTAATCTCACAAAATGTAAAATTAAATATTAACAAAAAAACTTTGTACGAATCGTATTAATCCTACAAAATACAGCTTAAAACAAAATAAAAGCAGTGCAATATTGACACAAAAACTGAAAAATTAATATTTGCTTTGAAATACTACGTTGTAAAATGGAAAATATATATTTTCTGTTTTGGGATTAATCTGGGATGAAAACCTTTATTTAATTGGCCTGGTTTAATAAAAATATGCTCGTAGTAGTAAATTAATAGAAACACGGAAAAAGAAATCGTTAAACATTTAAACCATATGTTTTAAAAAATCTTAAATTTTTCGATTTTGTTTATCAATCTCATTAACTAAAATAAGAGATATCACGTAAAGTCTTAGTTACCCTGGTCCTGGATTCTAATCCCGGGGAAACCAAAGAATGTTAGTTGATCACCTATTTGTGTTTGCCCCATGTCCCACTAGGGATTACAGGAAATCACTTTAACCCTAAATGCTTAACAGTGTTAAGGTCAATATTTTTGCTAATTCACAGATTTTAATAATAATATGGAATATATCAACACTTCTCGTTGTCTCTTCGTTATGTTATCTGGTTTCTTGGGCCTCTAAGAGCACGTAAGAATGGCCTTCGAGTGCTTTTAACCTAATAATTACATAATAAAAATTACATAACTGTAGTCACAATGTTCGCTGAAGCGTGTGTTGAATGATTATTGTTAAAAAAAAATTGTAAGAAAACCTAATAAATAAGATCGCATAAAACATGATTTATTTATATATTAATTAAAAACAATAAATAAAACGTATATATTAAGATGGAGCATAAACCAGGTTTTCCGTCACCTGATTCGTCATTATAGTATAATATAAAAAAACACACATACAACATACTAATTAAAAACTGCGCGCACCCACCCACGCTACGAATATAAACCAAATAATGATGCGACGCAAGAAGGCGGTAAGAGAAATACAGGATGTATTCACAAGATACGACGAAATATTCGCGTTATGAGAACTTTATTGTTGACTAGCTGACCGGCAAACGTTGTTTTGCCATTAAAAAATAATAAAACTATTATTCTTAGAAAATATTTTAAGTAAGCCTTTAACGGAATATAAAGTTACTTATAAACTTTCGTCTTCTATTAATTTTAAAAAATTCTTCCTTAGTGGATGTCTACGTCATAATGGGAAATGTGTGCGAAATTTGAAGTTTCTAGCCCTAAGGGTTTGGCCAGTGCGTTTATTTAAAACTTTCATCCCCTATTTTACATGTTAGGGGTTGAATTTTGGAAAAGCTTTAGTGGATGCCTTCGTCATATGAAGAATATGTAAGCGAAATTTTAATTTTCTAGTCTTAAGGCCTATGCGTTGATACATCAGTAAATCACTTTTGCCTTTTATATATATTTATGATTCATTAAACTTTAATGTTCCGTGAACAGGAAACAAAACAAACAAATACCAAACCCAAGTAAAGGATTTGTAAGAGCATTGTATGTTGAACGCAAACATGAGTAGATACTTAGAAATGTGTGTAGGGAAATATAACGTATCTTATAAGCTCGAGCGTATTCAGTAATAATGAGGGCTGCAGAGAGATAAATATAGAAATATAAGTAATATTTTCCAGGCGATCTTAGTAAAGAAGAATTACCTACTGAAAAAATAAGAACTGCCCAATACAAACATACAAGCATACAACATCATGCAATAGCTAATATACGACACGTATTATCTGTATCGGGCCACGACATCACTACATAGTATACATAGTATAAAACAAACTCGCTTTTTCTTTCCCTATATCCCTTTGTTTGCTTAAAACTTTAAAACTACGCAACAGATTTTGATGCGGTTTTTAATAGATAGAGTGATAGAAGAGAAAGGTTTTTATTTATGTTTTATACCCGTGCAGAGCCGGGGCGAGTCGCTTGTATTACATACTATGCGCATAACATCCGAACGTCTGCGCTAAATTAAATAATACTATTTTTGTGTGGTGTGGTGGAAGATTGGCATTTTTATGTATATTAATATACAGCTGTAGCTCATCCAACGCGGCAAGATATATTTGTTGTGTATAAATATTTATATAACACTTATATTTTAATTTTACTAACTATGTATACATAACTATTAGCTATGGTATATTGATTGGATAAAAACTTTCATTATTAAATAACTTCAACTACAAATAGAAAGAATTATCGTCCGACTTGTCTAAAGAATATAATATAATTGACGTGAGGGTTTGTCTCTCATTTTTCTAATTTCAAATCTAAATCAATATAATCATAGGCAATCTTAACCCAAAAACACTTTCAAGTTTTTGGCATAAAATATCCCTCTTATCTCAGAGACCTTTTAATTAAACATAAACAACCGCTTAATATTGGACCACAAACTTTCCAGTGCTTCTAACTCATGTCAAGCACCCATTTGTCCGTCACGCCGCCTCAAGAGCCTCGGGCTACGGAGCTTGACCAATTGACGGGAAATTCACGTCTTGATATTCAGAGTTTGCTTTGTTTACTTGCAGACTGCGGCTTGGATCTAACTGAAATCGTAATCTATGCTTCAGATATTTTGATCAGAATTGTCAACGGTGAAATGTGAATGGTGAATTGAAAGTTTGAGATAAGTAATAAATATTGAGGTATAAGGCTGGCCTCGCCTTGAAGAGTATACATACTCTTTGTAAACAACGCATGGTTCGGGGATTAATTAAACAAAGAAATTTCATAACATAACAAATCTCTTCCACTAATTTTTAAAAAATAAATTAAAATATTGTAAAATAAGATCAGCTATTATTATAATGAAGACTTACTTTACGTGAATATGATCAAATACTATAAAACTTATGTTACGATTGCTTAAAACCTATATAATTTTGATAAAATTAAAAAATAACCTTGCTCCGCGCAAACCATTTTTTACGTATAGAACTTCAGAACGAACAATTTAATTTTGTAATTATATTAAGTGTTTAAGTTCGAGTATAATATTATATCTAATAAGGTATTTAAGTTTTATAATATTTAATGCAGTGTTTTGTTGCAGGTAAAATAAAATGGACGATATATTAATACGGCGGACAACATGTAACATCCGAACATGAACCTTTTTACCTTTGCAATATTCATCACCAGCCTCTTTTGGCTCAACCTAAGTGATGCTAAAATAGGTATGTTATACTTTTATATCATCATATCCTTTAACGATTATTAACTTATTTTGATAGATTTGGAGATTAATGGTTTCTTATTAAAACACACTATTTTTTTTAAAATGTAGTTTAGTAGTGTTTCATTCATGCTAGGTATTTTAATATTTGGTATAAAGGATAAAATTGCATAATCTATCAAAACATCGTTGTTAGAAACCAATTGATGACGAATAAGGATCCGTTCCAAAGTTAGCGAGAACAGAAAAAACGGCAAAGGAATTTGTATGACTACATTTCTATAGACTGAGTTGCCAGGCTGTTCTTGCTTGTAAACTTAGACCTAAGTGAGGTTCATAAGCGATCATATACCTATTTGATTCAATATGAATAAAGATATTGTTGACTTTGACTATGTGTTTGTAATGTGTACTGATTATAATCGTAAGTATATTCGTTGTGATAATAGGAAATTCTTTGCAGGGTACTTCTGGCACATCACAGATCTCCATTACGACCCGTTTCATAACTCCCCGGAGTTACATAGAGGTACGCTCGTTATTATGAAAATTTTGTTTTTAATATTTAAGCGTATCGCGGAAAGTGCAGTAATTGTCCTTTGTTTGCAACAAAGTTCATACGCGATGAATCACTTCACTGCGAGCACTAATATGAAGAATGGGAGCTTCCCCCTTCGTATTAAACTAAATTAAGCGTTTATTTAACAATATTAATGAAAGACTTGAGCTGTTTTTTGTTTGCTATCAGACATGATATAATTTTAAAACAAACTGGCTGGTAACTCCTATCGAAATTACCTTATAATAATAATAATAATTGGGACAACTCACATACATTGCTCTGATTCCAAAGTAAGTAGCTGAAGCACTTGTGTTATGGTAATCAGAAACAACGAGGGTACCACGATAAATACACATATAAGTTTATAAACAACCAAGACTCGGATACAAACATTCGTGCTCATCACACAAATTAATGCACCTACCGGGATTCGAACCCGAGACCTTTCGATGCAGAAGGCAGGAGCACTACCAATTACGCCAATTGGTCTTCGACCTTATATAAATAAACAATAAAATTAAAAATAATAATGGCAAAAAAGGCTTGTTGCAACTTCACTTAATATTATTCAATGAGTAAATTGCACAAAACATTTACGTTAAACGTCAGCCTATTATCTTTTCATAGTAAGACAAACTATGTCTGAGTTAAAGAGAACTTTCGTAGATTTAACGAATCGCGTACACCCATTGCAGTGACTGTTCTATTTAAAAATACTTACACAAAGTCTTACAGTTGTTACAGTAAGTTTTGTACTTAATATTTCCTGTTGAACTTCTTAACAATATTGTAAGAACTATTATTATGAAATTTTTAACATATTAAGTTGGTACAGTAAGAGTATGAGAGAAAAAAAGAAAGAAATAAAGAAAATTAGTTATTATTCTCCCTTAACAAATAGGCTTACATTAATATTAAAATACAGAACAAAACGGATAACTGTAAGTCAACCTGTTCGTATAAAGACAATTTCTTTAAATATACCTACTAAATTATCATGTTTAAAACTTTTTCTTCCGGCTTAAGTATTAGCTATAAAAACTTTTTAAACTAATAAAGAATCGATGTCAATTATTTATCGTATAACGAATAATTAATAATCATTTTTCAGATAATCCAATAAGTATAAACTACTGCGAAATGCATAACCAATTGAAATCAATCATGAATTCAGATTAAGACATTAATATTGATAGTGTCATAGCCATCCAATAATCATGCTCGATATTGAATTAAAAATATTATATATTTTTGATCATTGGGTGACTATTTGCTCGTCGCAAAAAGGACAGCTGTAGATTTTTGAAAAACAGATGCAAGTAGATATAGAGGAAGTGGGATATCAGTCTTAGATTTGCTTAACGAATTTTAAATAGAAAAGTAGAAAATTTTAAAGTTACTATAAATTAAAGCATACTTAAAACCGCCTCCTTGGTCTAGTGGTAAGCGAGTAAGCATTACAACCGAGAGGTCCTGGGTTCGAATCCTGGTGGAGATAAAAAAAACTCGGTCTGGCCGGGCATAGAAGGCTGATCACCTACTTGCCCCTAAAGAAAAAATTGACCAGTGAATCAGATGTGAAATGCATCTGCCCCATACCCCACTAGGGGACACGGGACTTCACTATACTTAAAATTATTATTGATGGAATCTAAATATATATAATATTTACAATAATGTACTTAGTTATATTTAAAACTATAATACAAAAGGCTTATCAAAGCCGTTAGGGTGCGTACCCAAAATACTGGCTACATTACCACGTTGTATTGCTATACATAAAAAGTTGCTATACTTTTTTAAGTAGAACATTAAGAAGAAAATTTTCTTCTTTTTGTAGTCTTAATTTTTTAAATAGGTTGCAAGCATCGTGGAAACAATGACCACAGCCACAGAAATGGACGACACAGAGACCACACATGTGATAGTTCCTGGCTCCTTATACAGAGTGCTATTTCATTTATGGCTGAAAGACATCGGGATACCCTTGAGTTCGTGCTGTGGACGGGGTAAGTGCTACTGTTATAAAAACTAAGTCTATAGGTAGTATAATTATTAAACATATAATTAAATGAAACTTTTTAACCATAATTTAGAAATATTTAAGATTTATTGTTATAATTTATTTAATTATAAAGTTAACAAAGATCGTAAAACTGTATAGAATACGTGTACACTAAAATCAGATGATTTAGTTGGCATGCTTAGCAATCACAATAATATCTATTTATAATATAAATCAAGAGGATTTGTATTTTTTTATGTTCATAATGAATTAACTCAAAAACTAATGGACTGATTTTAAAAATTATTACATTCAAAAATCTTACTGAGTGTCATAAGCTGTATTGTATGGCCACGTTAAGGTTAGTTAATATATTATTATAAAATTTTGTACAAATATTGCTATTAATTATATCACGCTATTACCGCTATCAAGAAAAGCAATTGCAATGTAAATTTATTGAGCATTTTAGCTTTATTGAGCATTTAACAGCTCGTAAATTTCTTTGCTTTTATTATACCTACAAGAAAATTCCTGCCCTCTATAAAACTCACGCTTAAAACACTATTTTTTTCTAAACTTAAACTATTTTAGGGACATCCTATCTTCATCTATGGAGCACCTCAGTGACGAAATTAGACTGGAGGCTGTGAGAAACGTAACAGACCTTCTCAGTCGAACATTTAGCAGCCAATTTGTGTTCCCAGCCTTAGGGCATAATGATCCGCCACCCTCCAGAAAGCTCATTGACATGTGGATGCAATGGTTACCTTCCGATGCATTGACCACGTTTGAAACGGGTAATCAAATTAGATTTGTTCCTTCTTATTCTTGTTAATTTCGTTACCGCCGCAATCGATGACTTCTTAACTTTACCAACTATGTGGAATCATATATAAGGTTCTGTATCATAGTATCAGAATAAAAACGAATACTTGTCAACGTAAGCTCTATCTTAAGGACAATTTTTAAATAAAATAAATTCCAAGCAATCTCGGGAATTTTAATCTTGCACTCTATTAAATTGTAAGCGTCTTGCAGGAGGTTACTACACAATAGAACAATCATACAGCAAGCTTCGTATCGTGGTTCTAAACAGTGTGCTGTGGGCTGGTGGGGCAGCTACTACTGATGGTCCCCACAGGGGGAGGGCGCAGTGGGAGTGGTTAGAACAAGTATTAACCAAGGCTAGGAGGAAAAATGAAATGGTAAGTTGATTACGAGTGTACTTATACGGATGTTTTTATTTATAACTTTGAAGAGTTTTTTTAATCCATATAATGCAGGAAAAAGAATTGCCTCCCTATTCTATAAAAACACACACATTTTTGTTATATTGAATAGCAAAAATATATACAATAAATACACAGTAATACATTCTACCTGCGTATAATCATGTAATACTGTGTAAAATAGTAAAATCAATTGCAAGCGCATCTTACAATGGCCAGCGAATAGTCGATTAGGTATCATAATTTCGGAGCAATCGGAGCACATCGTAAGACGACTTCACATTCAAATCTGCAGTGAGTTCGCTAGTGTTTAATTGAATACTATCGTAATAAGTTGTGTTGAATATGTTCCCCAAACATTTCCTAGAATTTAATATCAACTTTTCGTTTCTCTAGGTATATCTAGTTGCTCATGCTGGCCCAGGTGTTGAAGAGAGACATAATGCCGGTAGTTCTTCAGCTTCTGGAGGTGGAGAACTTACTCCTACTGCCAATTCCAATTTAGTACGAATCATCAAAGCTTTCAGTGACGTAATTGCTGGGCAATTCTATGGTCATCGACACACTGATACCTTCAGGCTCATGTATAAAGAAGGTACATCAAATATTTACATCACACCTTATAAACTTATTCATATATTGTATGTATATATTCTTCTCACTTTAAGTGTATTATGTAAAATGGCAAAGTAAGAGTAAATTTAAATAATGATGAATTTTATAATTTCATAAAGAATTTTAATCGTGCAATTAGTATATAGTATTTTGCGTAAATATAACAATTTTTATAATGTTCTATGTTCTAACTTATGTATGTATCTTGAATTAAAATGTTTAACATCATAATATTTATAGGTTTTAAGGTAAATATATTAAGAGTAAAACTTATCACAAAGTAAACTGTTTCATATAAAACATTGGTGTAAGACTGTTTCACACATTTTATTTACGTTATAAAGAATTCGATACACTTACAGCGCGTGCTTAACGACAACATATAAAAAGTCAATAAAGCTTAATTACGCAATAAAACCTTAGCATAATAATGAAGTTATAAGTCAGAAACAGAGTTAACCCCAAGCTTTCCACGATTAAAAGTTACAAGTGCCTCAATTAATTAAATATAAGGCAGTTAAACTATTTGAAATCATCATTTATTTGAGGCGTATGTTTTTTAGACGTTTCCATAACTTACAAAAAATGCGATTCTGTTTAATAGTAAAAAAATTATAGGAGGATTGGACTTTCTATTGTTGTATTAATAAGATAAATAAACTAATAAGTTAATAATAAGTTATGTGTGTAAGGCTATGCATTCAAAGTTGCGTCCCGTAACCCCTAATGGAACATTTACCAGACACATTTGTGTATCTTCTGTGTCATAACTGATCATTTTCTCGGCCAAACAACAATCGACGCAGCTCAGTGTTTCTTGGCAGATTTATACAGGGTCAGCAGCTGTCGTCAGTGCTGGCGCCGAAAACTGACTCATACGATTTACACGCAGTCAGTATTTCGTATTGTATTGAAGTCTTTACTGACGCGACAGTGCTGTACTGACTTGAAATCAATTTACAACTCGGCAGTGCACTGACGTTAGTTACTGACTCAATGTAAATCTGCCTTCACGCGTCTGCGTGTTTCCCAAACAAATAAATGTTTCCTTTTGGTAGGCATAGAAGGCTTCCTATTTGCCCATTAGGAAAATTATCTGTGCAGAAATGTGTATCTACTTACGATTACTGTGTCGTGAGTAATTTTCATGTTTAACATCAGGTAAGTAATATTTCCGCCCAGTTTATTAAAATAATAGGTTAATAAATACGCCATATATTAAATACTTCATTTTCAAATTATTTTCTGTTGTCATGCACATTTTGTAATGGGTGAAAATCACGTGCCAAACTGTCGTTACATACATACAAGTCAAGCTGATAAAAACATGTTAAAACCCCAGCAATGCAAGGTGGCTAAGTATCTCTTAATAATAAATATTTATTGAACAGGTCGTCCAGTGTCATGGGCTCTATTAGCGCCCTCAGTAACGCCGAGGGGCGCCGGGAGTACGTCTAATCCAGGCTTAAGGCTTTATAAATTCGATACAAATAATGGAAAAGTAAGTTTTTTAGCGTAATTTAATAATACATTATTGAAAAAAACAACAAGTTTCAATTTAACTATCTTTATTTTATGAATTATCATTTATAACAACATGTTTAACTTGATTTTTCGTACACCTCAGATCTATATAATACGCTACTAAAATAAAATTATGTGAAACTTTAAATATTATATACTATTTTGTTTAGAGGGCTTTAAAACTTTACATGAATCACTACTAAGTCTTCCGTAACAAGCAAAAAGAGTGAGACAAAAGCCGTAAAAACTAATAAACTATGACGCGAATTCAGCCACTTTGAAATTGTAATATGTATATAAATAAAAAAGTAAAAAGCTAAGGTATGTGCGAGAATAAACAGCGTTACAT
Organism: Aporia crataegi; assembly: GCA_912999735.1. Taxonomy (NCBI): domain Eukaryota; kingdom Metazoa; phylum Arthropoda; class Insecta; order Lepidoptera; family Pieridae; genus Aporia; species Aporia crataegi. The sequence continues at coordinate 6,299,632 of OU538742.1, forward strand.
AACTCTTTTGTCTAGTAACATTAAGCTGAGCCAGAGCCGTTTAGAAGTCGTGGCATAGCAACATTATCACATTTTGCGTCTTAATATTCGTTTAGTTTTTATTTTTCTGTAAACAACCGCCTTTTTCGTACGCTCATAAATAATACAAGTGCGTATCTACTTAGAAATATAGCGTATCTTAAAGAATTAATGTATCATAAATAGATAAATAAGTACATAACAACATAATCCTGCCCTTAATATATTGTTAATGGTAAATGAATTTCGTACTTCCTAAACTAAGTACATGATGCCGCTTAATTTTACCTCTCCACCCAATTCGTGTCAGGAATTTTGTTGTTTGATCGTATTGCTAAGCTTATGTGAGATGCTTCCGCGAAATGTGTTTACATTAATACTCTGTCGAATTAACTATGATTATATTAAAGTGCTAAGTGTTATTTACGTAGCAATATTAATTTATAATATCATTTATAGAAAACACATACATCTCATTTGGGCCTTAACAATATGTTATATATTAGAAATTTTACTTTATCACCACTACTAATAAAAACTTAGTTACCTAAGCCCTGCGGTTTATATGCAGTCAAAGTCGCAAGCGCCGTGTATTAAAAATTATTTTATTCATAATATAGAATCACATAATATATGGTCTAAATTATAGTCTGTCCACGCGCAAAATATACGTACCTACGTTGATTTTTAATACATTATGTATTAGGCTTAGATAGATTCATATTATATGTTTCAACAAAGACGAATTGGTGGCCGTCGATACATATTTTTACACAGTAAAGATCAGGCACAAAATTACATCTAGGTACTCACCTGCACCGCAACGTGGTCATATTTGAAGCACTAATACTCGTGGTGTCAGTCCGTAAATACGTTAAAACTTATATAGGAGGGCAACTATTTAACCTACTTATAACTACTATAAAAGCGAGAGGCATACAATAGTTAGGGATATGGAAGAAGGAACCACTAAGTCCGTCACCACAATTCACTGGCACTCCTCAAATATATACGCACAAAACACAAATTACCGAATTATTCGCGACGTGAAAGAATTATTCCGCTTAATTGCTAAAAATTCAACAAGGTACACCCGGTCCGCACTATTCATATTTTCGAATGATTCGATTTACGATCAACCCTCATGTTTTAATAATTCTTAAGATATATTCTTATTTTTGACATGAATATAATATTGTGTGCATGTTGGTTGTAATTAAATATTTTTCAGGTTTTGGATTACACGCAGTTTTATTTAAATGTAACAAACAAAAGGAGTGAACTGCATTGGGCGGTCGAGTATAACTTGATACAATATTACAATCTCAGGGACATTACTGCAGCGTCATTGGATGCTTTATCTAAGAAAATAAGAAACTATAATGATCGAACCTATTTACACAAGTAAGTAAAATGTTATTGTTTATATATAGTTATATATAATATCATACTTGCTGTGATTTCTATCATTATATGTGTATATATTTTTAAACAAAGTATCATTGCGCCTATGGTGCCTTCCATATTATATACCTACATTTTGCTTGTCGTTATAAGTTATAAGTACGTAGAGATCGTAAAAAAGAATATGAAAGCTATAATAAAAATCCTGCTGATGTCTTATTTACACGAGGATATCGCGTTTTTTGTTTATTTTTTAAAAAATATTTATTTTTCATTTCTTCAATTATTGTGATTTTTTTTTTTTGGACACTTCAAAATAAATGAATTTTTCTTCAGGCAATGTTTTTAAATTAACATGAATTTGTTTTCACAGGTATCTAATGGCACTTCACGTACGTCATTCATCGGATATATCAAATTGCGATACAGCCTGTGTCCACATTCACTACTGTGCTATAACTCATGCAGAATTCCTCGACTTTCGTGCTTGTGTACGCAATCCCGCCTCCGCGCTAGCGTCACGCGCGCCTCATCTCTCTTGCGCTATATTGCTTTATGCCATCGTTCTGATAATTAGTTCAAGACGATACTAATTTATTGCAAGTTATTAAACGTTTTTGTATTAAGTGCGCGCCTCGTACACGCATGCTCCTATCGCATCTACTACATACAGGAGAATATTGGAGTCGAACCATTGAGTTTGGTCGACGGTTCATGTATGTTTTTGATGCTATGTTTTTTGTTATGTTTTAATTCTTGTTCTTGGATTAGGCCGTAAATGTGTGTATAAATAAATAATAAATAAATAAATACTTTTATCACCCTCATTAACTTTGAACTCGAGACCATACAACTTCAAAGTCCGTAAACGTTGGAACGAAATTGCATTTCACACTTTTATTTATAGTTTTGAAATTTTAAGTTTTTAACCGAAAATACTGTTGTCAGTGTTGGAAATTGTAAAAGTTAATATAATTGACAGTTTTAAAATAATAAAGTCATAATCCAATAAATTAAGTGATGAAGATCTTGTGTAAAAATAATTTACATAATAATATTATATTCTTAAATACTAAAACACTAAGTGTTAGATTCATAGGTGATATGGTTTTTATATACAAAAATATATCATGTAAAACTAGACGACTCGACGAAGCTTTTTTAGTACTTACCAAAGGTCAAATTCATAGATCTCTGATGAGTCAAATTAACAACCACTTTGATTAATAAACTAATTTTGGAAGCAAGACATCTCTTTTAGTTGCTGCCTCCGTCTTAGTAAATAAGTACTTTCAGCTTACTTCTACTGTCTACTTCGCTAAAGTTTAAGAAATTAACATGAAAACCAATAGCATCAAAATTAATGAAATGAAATACTTTAAAAAAAAACACGTCCATATTTTTCAGACAAGATTATGAATTTAACCCTAAACGATTAATGTTCTATATTTATATTACTTGTTCAGGAATAACCTTTTAATTAAATGTCTGATGAATTATTTTATCCTAAAACAGGTGAATCTCATTAGTTACGTGAAGTTCGTAAAAAGACAACCCGACGTTTGGCTTCATAATAAAATTGTGAATGTTTTCATAAAAAGTGTAATGTTAAAACATTTTATAATAAGCAAAAATTTGCCTTGGTTTTATGAACACGCCTCGTTGACGTATAATATTCTAAATAAACAGAGGATGTTAAATTTCATGTTATAGTTTTAGAGGTAAATTTTTTAATATACCTTCAAGTGGATGCGTTACTATTAAATTAATAAATAAAAAAATATTCAATTTCATTCAATTATTCTTCATATTTCTTATTTAATATTCAACTGTTACAATGACATTACATTACTTGACTTTAATTTTCTCTAGTGACAACTAGGTCAACAGGTGTTTAAAATGTTTTGTACAAATAGAGTCAGGAAGGCTTTTTGAAATTGCATAAAATGTGGCAAATACTGATTGATCCCAGTGAATCTGAAATGGGCTGCTATGTATATGTATACTTTATTGGTATTTAAAATTTTATGTAATATATTCCTTACCGATTCTAAAAAGCGATAATTTCAAAAAATGTACTACACATATCGTCTTTAATTATTAGCTTTAAGTTCACATAAGCATGATTAAATATAATTTATATAGAAAAATAATATCCGTCATTTAAAAATCATAGCCTTTTCAAGAATTATAGATTATGTATTATGTATAATTTTGTTGTGATAATATGAATATTCTGTATATATAGATTGAACTATAAGTTTAAGTTAATATAATTGATATAGTAAAATGCTATGAAATATGTATCTAATCTGTTTTATTTTTCTCCTTAACCGGTGAATTAAATTTAGTCTCACTTGCATTTAAATCTTTGCCATAGACATACTCAAAACTGTTTACTGATAATTATATGCATTATACCTCTAAGGTAGATATTGAAAATGTACCGACATTTCTAGAGTCGGCGATCTAAGATCAATTGATCAAAGAATGGACTTTTGCCATCATAGTAACACTAGCAAAAAATCTCTTATTTGAAAATAAATAACCTATTTTTCAATAGAAAATTCACGTATATACTGACACAAAATCCGTTCAACATTTGTAAAAGCAAGCTACTGTTACTAATCATTCGGGTGCCCTTATAGCGCCGTGAAGTAGGTCATACTAACCTTTTCATGGACCATTTTTCTTAGACCCCTCAAATTTGCATCACGAGAATATCTACAATGGAACCTTCAGTATATACGTAGATCATTCTTGAATAGCCAACAATGGTAATCCCACATATCGAAATATTGATAAGTGAACGGTCCGATAAAAGTTGGGAATTCTTTGTGAGCCTTCAGAATTAAGTATACAAGCAATATTGCTGACGCCAGACATTATTAACGAAACTTTTCAAGGGGCTTTGTAAAAAGGGTCTACAAAAGCGATGACAAAGTACCATTCTCAAAACAGTTACGCTAAGTATATTTTGAAATTTCAAGACTGCGTGTGACTGTAAATACAGACTTATTCAAAAATAAACTACTTAAGGATTTAAAATCAGTCTTCTATTGCCGTTTTTATTTTAATGAAAAGTCTCGTACGTTCTTAATTACAAATCCAATAAACTGGGGATAAACAACAAACTGAATTTGCCTGCGCTGCGCGCGCTCATCGAAGCACTTGATTCAATTAATTATCTTGAAAAATATAGAAATCTACCTCTGTTTAATGAGAGTATATAAAATCATAGATTCCTTTTTTTTTACGACTTATTTCTCTTTCTCTACTTGTTAGCAAGATATTTATATATATATTTGTTTAACTGACGACTCTTTTGTTATGTAACTTTTTTACAATCTTTCCATTTTTCCAAATTTCATCTGCATCGTATTGACAAAAATAGGCTTTTCATTTAATGACTGTCCTTACAAAAAAAAAATCGAAAAGCAAACAAGAAGAAAAGAAAAACAATATTTTATTTTAATCTATTATAAAACGAAATATTTTTTTCTTTTCTTCAGTGGAAGATATAATTCCAAAACTTGCTTTCGAATATTTTCTGATATTCAAGAAATAAAAAGCTCCTATTGAAAGTATACAAAAGGATGTCTGGTACAATTGTAAAATTTAAAATTTGGAATAAACAAAATATAATCTTTTCCCTAATATGTATTTTCACAAAATTATAAATATTTTAAAATTGTATTTTGGTAAGCAAAAAGTATTTTAGGTATAATTTTTACATGATTCAGGATATGTCGTCTCTTAAGGAAGAGGATGACGCAATGTCAATCAAAGTCACTCCTTGCGTCTAGCCAGGTTTTTCCTCTTTTCTGTCAAATACAAGGTAAGTAATTTACAAAATCATACTCCAAAATATGTCCACCAAAATAAGAGAATTAATTTCGCCTTTGTATTCCTAATAGGCTTCCAAGTCACATCAACAGGAATAAAACCTTTGTGTTTGTCCTTTGGTATGTACATCTAATTACAGGACAATGTATCTTTATCCCCGTTGATTATATTACGTATTTTTGGCTGACCCTTGTTCTAATTAAATTTGCTGCAAAATTAATGGCATACGACCCGCGAGGCACTTTCCGTACGGCACGAGCAAATTAAGTTAATCTGTTATGATTTCTTTGTCCTTTTTCACAACAAATGTAGGATTTGATGATAAAAGGATTAGAAAGGCTTGCAATCATTTTTTTACATTTGCGTTGATATGTGGTGAAGTAAATACGAAGATAAGTCACGTAATCTAAGTCAGTGATTGATTAAACACATTTCTTCCTCTGTTATAAAGTTCCAATAGCAGTGGGCCGAGCGCTAGCGATATTCAGAATCTATTTCACTATAGTAGGTATAATGATTATTGATTAAATTCATTAAATAGACGCGCTAAGATTAGGCTTCTAGGAACTCAAAGATATTAATAAGTTCGTAAATGTTATGTAAATACATTTATATGACGATATAGTTCATATAATCATAAAAATCGCATTTTTTTTTAATTTCCTTAAAACGATGTCTATAGATCTTTTTATTACCCACGTCAACATAAAATCCTTCAATTAGCTTCTGCTTGGCTTAAAACCTAAGTAAACCTCATCTTCATTATTTCCAACATCAAAATGATATAAATTATACGGGATATCTTAGTCAGTTCTGTATTATTTTAAAAACGGAATTTTATATATTTTTCATTTCGAAAGCAAACAAACCCCAGGTAGTTCTGTTTGTACAACATCAGACGTATCTTAATAAACTTTATAGGTACCGTAGCTAAATCGTTGCAAAGCACGCATTTTTTATTTACTTTTCCAGTCACGGGAGCACCGCAGTGGCTGGACATAAAATCAAATTAGTGGACTAATAAAGCAAAGGCAATCCGCTTTTACAGAGCAATTTAATATGCCCACTGAATACTGCTAGCTGGCCGTCCGTACGCGCCGACTAATTGTTAATGAAAGTAGGTAGGATTACATAAATAATCTGTGGTTTACTTGATTTTTACACCGCATTAATTATGATTAATGCGGTGTAAAAATCAAGTATGTATGCATTAATATCTAATTTACAATTCAATAAGTAAATATACTCTTTATAGTTTAGGTTTTTACAATCAAGACCGCCTCCTTGGTCTAGTGGTAAGCGCGTAAGCGGTACAATTCTTTCAATTCCTATAACCTTTACATTATTTTACACTTCTATAGAATATTTTTTTTTTTAGTATTTCCTCTGAAATCAAACCTTCCACAAAAAAAATGGGCATTAATTGTCAAATGCAGAAGTTGTTCTTGTTTGTTATAAAATATATTTTAGACATAATTTTAGTGCTACTTTAACTAAAATTATTACAAAAATATATAATTATTAAGAACAAGTATTATTTACTGTATATCATAGTATATTTAATGCATTTAACTTACCATTAAAAAAAAATAGAAACCACACTAAACATAAATACCTACACTTCGTTGAATGACATTCTTACACACAACCACTGCCCAATCAGACAAGAGTTTTCCCTTCTGGTATTTAGTGACTAGAACATGCATTCATTTACTAAATTAACACTTTGACAGTAACATGTATACATAAAACAAAGTGTTAATTACAGCGTTTATAACTCAAAACGGCTAAACCGATTTTAATGATTTTCAATCTGTTGGCGAACCGAATAGCAAAATAACAATTAAAATATCGGAAAGATTCACATAAATATTGAAGGTCTGTTGATATAAGGGTCTGTAAGATAGTAATTGTATAATCTGAGGTGTTAAAAAAATCAAAGATAGATCGATGACACAAAATTCAACGAGTCAGTTAGTAAATGAATATTATAATAATAATTTCCTCTGGAATGTTCTTATTAGTAATATTAAGAAAGAACATTACATTATTTTAGGTAAACAATGCTTTAAATACTTTACATTGTCTTTATTATTATGACAAATAATATGTCAGTTAAAAACATTACATACAAAATTATACTTGTTTAATTAAAAAAATATTAGGCCAGTGAGCGATTCCAACGATATAAAATAAGTCATTTTTTAATACATATATCAATTTTAGGACCACTTTTATTAAATGTAATAAGTTTATAGGTTCATTGAATTAAAATGGCAAAATTAAATCAGCAGTTATGAAGCAAAATGATAAAATACTCATCAACATTCATATATTTAAATTAAAATAAACATTGCAAAAGATAAACTCACAGAAATTCTCAGTATCGCGAGAGAGTTAATCTAAAGTTTTAAAAACAAAATTCGCGATATTTCAAAGAATTTTCAGCTTTCGATAAAATGTAGTTACAATATTAACAGGAACCAAAGCGAACAAATTCATGGTTGCCGGAACTGAGACCTGTGGCGCGTTTGTCACTTACTTTTTTTGTATTTTTCCTTTAACACGGTATAAAGTATGAACCATACTCGACGATCGAAATGTATTTGTTTTTGAAATATTGATATTAATATTGTTTTTTCTGTAATTTATTATAGATCTAAATATCAACTTTTAATCATGTTTTATTTGTGTGGGTATCATACATTTACCTACAGAAAACAGTTTGAACGGATTAAGTGCGTATATTTAGAATCAATATTATTATTAATATTAATATTTAACAATTATTTTATTAGTTTATTAAATGTAATGACTCTCTAAACAAAGTTACATAAATTCCTATATATATCTCAGTGTACCTACATATTCCTATTATTCTAACCAAATAAATTAATTATTTAATTATCTACCATAAATCCTGCAAGAGTGCTAGCCCACTTATAGGATAACTTTATTATAAATTTATTTATATTGTTCCACTAGGATACCTTACGCTAGTATGTACAGAATGTATCTTTTAAGTGAATAAAAAAAATTTTAAAATAATAAATAAAAAAAATCATTTTATTTTAAATGGCAGCATTTACTAAATTCGTATAAAATACACATACTGATATATCTTATTTTTGTCAGAATGGTCTTTTGTTTTTCTGTATGATAAAAGTTTTACATTATTTTGACTTCGAAAATAAATTTTAATAAAAAGTATTTTAAACAGCTTAGAAAAGATAATCTTACATACTAATTATTCAATAAACATGTACACAGCTTAAAATCGTGGAAATATATTCATTAAACCGTTTTCCAACCAATGAAATGAATAAATAATGTTTTAATAAATTCACCGAATAAATACATGAAACAGGCATCATTCCATAAATACGTAGTAATAAAGAGTTATAAATTTACGGTATACGATATAATAGCATGTAACCTGCATACACTAATTGTCATATTAACGTTTCATTATTTACTTTAATTTATTTTGATATTCGCATCAAGTATTTTGGAACGATTGATTAAAATAAGTCCTTTGTGAAAACATTCTGCTATTTCATTTTTGTTTCACAGTTGCGTGGTACTCAGTGGATCACGCGTCGCACATGTATTGCATGTTACTACATTTTAAGTTCAAATCACGGAGAATTCAGGCCCAGAACTGTCACTATCTTGGCTGTGCAGAAAACGCTCACTAGACAGACGCAGAAATATATGCGCTAGGGATTTCAATATTTTACTTTACAACTGTAACTACATTATCTTATCCGAATAATATGAATATTTCAAAGGTATGTTAGACATTTACACTTTAGTCGCTGAACTAACTTTCATTAAATATTGTATAAAAGAGGCCGAATGGAATACACTTTGTTAAAGCAATGTTACGCAGAGACTTATGGTCCCTATGAATATAGCTGCAACTTTTTATTTCGTAGAAAAAAAGCTTTTAAAATGTAAAAATATGTTTATTGAGATAAGTAAACTATAGCATAAAACAAAATAACGATAATGCTATATTTTGTTAGTGGTTTTCATATTAAAATGAAATTCTTCGAGATACTTGAAAACATGTCTTATCGCTTCCACTATTGATACAACCAATCTCACTCAAAGAAGATAAATATCTCAATGTTCATCATAATAAATATTTCCATTAAAGAGAAGCTGAAACATGTTTTCGATAATGGGAAATATCATTTTTCAATATGCTCAGACAACGCTTCGTCCCTTTCGTGTTTTACAAGCCATGAATCCGATGTGCTATCTCATTGGCAAATTTAGCGTGAACCATCAACACCGACATTTTTATCGGTACACGGTTCACATAGAAATAATTTTCAATGTGAATTTTCAGGAAAAACTGATTTAGTTAAATTAAGTTTCACTTTAGGGAAATGTACATGCCAAAGTTGCGTTTACAAATTTAAACGAGTGTCTCATTATAGCCTTTGAGTGAGATTCCAAAATATTTCCTGCATTACTGTTTCGTATCGCTTTACTAGGTGTATGTTTTGTTTATTTAATAGGAATTGTATATGTAATAAACATTATTCTGTAATAAACATAATGCTTATTTTCCCTCATTTCAATTCTCCAAAATTATAGAAAATCATTAAAAAAAGAGATGACAAGACGTGTTCCCTAAAGCGACCGGACCAGGCAGGATGTATACAGTGATAAAGAAGGTTTGGTGGGAGTTAGCGGACAATTATTCTTAAAATACAACTACATTATGTAATATACCGATAAGTAATATGTTTTGTCGTAATAAAGTAAATTTTTATTTTATTTAAACATGATATTTTTTACCTTGTAATTATAAAATTTACTAATCTATACCTATAATAAAATCCTGGAGAAGCTGTGCTTTTGTTTGGGCTAATCTCATTCAATTTAAATGAACAGATAGAAATGAGGTGGTTTTCCCTAATCTGTAACTACGATAAAGGGTATATTTAATTTACGCAAGGAACGAGTTGGAAAGTTCTCGGTGAAACAAATGTTTTTATTTGTTTTTGTTATAGAAGTTCATGTATATTTAAAATTTCAAAGCAGTAAATAAAATTACGCATCGGTCGCTACGCGGTCGCTACGAAGCGGCCCTATGACTAAAGTCTTAAGGCTGAATTTAAATGTAATACATTTTATAGAGTTATTATAATAAAGAAATACATTTAATTTTAATAAAAGAATATATTTCTATATGCAAAATCCAAAAAAATTGAGTTAAAATAAATATAAAAATATTGTAATGAGAAAAAAATTATTTAATAGTTGTATATAGCTGTAATAATATAAAGTTTAACTGTAATTGAAATAGATATCAAAGTAAAAATTCTTCGTTTTTCTACGTAAAATTGAATTCCTTTTTTATTTGAACAGTCAAAGTCTAAAACGTATATTCTTTTTCTTAGATATTTAATGAAATCGAAACACAAATTAATTTCAAGTTGAACGCTTGATTGGATTCTCTAAGATAGCTTTTATGGATATAACACTTATATAATATTTTGAAAGCCTCATTTCAAAAAAAATATATTGATTAAGGAAACGTCATCACGCTTTTACACACACATATGTATATATGTTTTATATATGTACACATACGTAGTATTCTATGTATATAAATGTATAAAATTCACTTTTACAATCAGAATATTTACTACATAATATGTAATTGCTATGATCCAATAATTTTTATACAAGAAACCGAAATACGTACATTGTTATAATTTATAATATCAAATTAAATATTGTATCTAGGTATTTATAACTTATTTCTAGAATATGTTTGAAACCATTATAATAAAGTAGTATTTGTTAAAATGCTGCATGCGTCGTTTCATTTTAGGTTATGGGCCAAGCACGCTTCTACTGCGTATGCATTTTTACAATACCAGCTTATATCCGTAGGTCAAGTACCTTCGACTAGGGAACCCACGCGTAAATCAAACACAAAACAAATAGTATTAGGAGACCAGTTCTACCATTTACTAAATCCACACTTGATAAACCATGTTCGCATTATTTATGCAATCCATAGCCATACATACACACATCCACTCTACTCGGTCAATATGCTGTATGCTTGAGCGCGACATAAATCTTTACTGTCGGGCCAGTAACGCTTATATCGAACAAATTAGATGGAAGTCGAGATATTATAGTCGATAGACTTTTATAATTATACTTTTTTAGTTATTTTAGAGATACTCAGTGCCTTTTTACATGTATTGGTTGCCGGGTAGCCGGCGCCGGATACCCGGCGGCGAAGTGTACGGTCATGTACACTAGCTTTCACACATACCGGCGTAATTTGCCCGACATGACCATACACTTGGCCGCTAGGTATCCGGCAAAAAGTATGAAAAGGCATTTCCTCTTTCAGTCAAATAAATGTGACATTTTCATCTTAGCATTGTCATGTCTGATTGATTATGTATTTAACAAGCCCTAGTACGTTTTTCATCAGAATAACTTAGATACAAATGAAGTTCATTTAAGAATCAAATTCTGTTATATGAATGTATTTTTTTAAATTCTAATTACGTATAATTATCATTTTAGTATTATGTATATATTCTACCTCCATTACTGCTTCTTTAATACTACCAATTATTCTGGTAAATTTTATTGCGATCCTCTTTATCCTCCAGATAACGAATAAATCATGTTAGCGTAAATAATATATGAATCATGTGTCATGGCCCGAAGCTCGAGCTCGACAGTAAATAGCCGGCAATCCGCAGCGCGTCGCCACGTGCCGCGGCAACTTAATGGACTATTAACAAGATATAACCTTATCCGGGAAACCTATGCGACCATGATACTATTGATATCACATATTCACTGATGTAGACAGTAGACAATGATAATTAACTGTAAATGTTTTTAGCAACACATCACCATCTCAATGCGAGACAATTTATACTCCGAATACTATTCAGTGAATCCGTTATGAGTTCAGAAAAGTATTATTTGATTAGGATTGCATCAAAAATGTGTATGATAACTGCAATAGCATCTCAGCGCAACAGTAAAAAACCTATCGAAAATTTCGTTGATAAACTCATAATTTGAGTATATTTATATTATACACACATTTATGTAGTAGTCATAGAATAGTATGGACCTAATTCTATTCATAAAGATAGGAAATACCATAACAAAATTGTTTTAGACAAGAGCTGTCTTATCTGTAAAGATAACTTTCAAACATTTACAAACTTCAGATAATTTAAATGACGTTGTATCGGTTTTCTAAAGTCTAGTGCATTGTTAATTAAAGATATTCATTTTCAAAGTTAAAATTTTGAAGTCTCGTAACAGCTGAACATAAAGCAGATAGGTTTTACTTAATGGACTTTGAACGGGTTTCGTAGCTAAAATTATCACGCATCTGACCTTTAATTTTGAATGTAAATTTTTAATGTAAAAATCTCTACTATATTTTTTTATTATATAGTGAAGTCCCGTGGTAGTGGGGTATGGGGCAGATGCATTTCACATCTGTTTGACTGATCGATTTTTTCTTTAGGGGCAAGTAGGTGATCAGCCTTCTATGCCCTGCCAGACCGAGTTTTTTTTTTATTATCTCCACCGGGAATTGAACCCAGGACCTCTCGGTTGTACCGCTTACGCGCTTACCACTAGACCAAGGAGGCGGTCATTTGACATACACTTCCATTTATTAGTTATCATCTAGGTAGCTTTGCTTGGCTTTAGTTTCGTAGAACGAAATGATACATATTTATGCAAGTTCTGTTAAGTATATTGTAGACTGTTATTTTGGGACCATGGTTTAGTTGAGCCATTTTCATTTATCTTTCAGTTTCCATATCCCTTCGTAGAATAAATCAAATTATAAGTTAAGTGCTATCTATAGTATAATAAAATTATACTTAATTTTTTTTAACGCATTAAGAGCGTATATTCAACACAAATTTTACAACTATTAACTACTACATTTTTATTTCTTTACCTACTTTTATCTTTCGTAAGCCAAAAAAAGTTAACTACAAGATCTTGGCGACGTATTTTTTATCTACTTAATAATTAAGAGAAAATTCGTAGCTCTGAAAATAAAATCGCGCAATTATATTAAAATTAGCCGAGCGTTTTAACTGCATAAGAGATACTTACTGCTATCAGAATACAATGAAAAGTAAGGTGAATGCCTAGTGGGGCATGGGGCAGATCCATTTTTCACACATGACACATCTATACCTACTCAACCGAAATATTCATGTGTTGTCCGGGGTTTGAACCCGAACCTCCGGCGCAACACGCAGACGCGTAAACCACTTAGCTACGAAGGCGGTTACAATATTGAGGAAATACTCATTTCCACAGACAATGAATTGCGTGATTAGGTCACAGAACATTTTCAACGAGAAGCAATAGCATAGCATATTATTAAGACCTGCTGTTATCTCATATTTGATATTTTTCAATTTAATTAAGTTTACTTAGATTAAAACATTCATGATCTCAATCTTCAATCCCGAGAACTCCTTTTTCTTTTTAAGCTGGGGCAAATAGTTTATAAATTCTAGTTTTAATTTGTCTTCTATTTGCATAAACTACATTCATTTTATATATTAAAGAGGTTTGAAAATATCTATAAATAAAAATATATTGAAAATCTGGATTAGGTAATTATTCCATTTATAATTTTAAAATAGCTGAATGGATTTTTTAGGTTTGTCTTTCAGTTTGAAAATTTTGTACGATTTTGAACGAATTATCTGGTCAAAAGTTGAGCTATCAGAAATATTAAGTATAATTATTACAAACCGAAAAATTATTTGGTCTTCTACATAGGACATTTTTTAGCTCCGTAACATATAAATTGTGTCAAATATTGTTGTGCTTAAATAAGAGTTACATGCTAGTTTACTTTGTAGCACAAATCCCTCAAGCAAGCGTAAGCACGACCTGCATCTAGTTATTAATGAGATAAGTTTTAATTGTACGGTGTGCAGCTAGTTTTGTTACATAGACTTAGTGCATTTGGTTCTATTTTAAGGTAACTAATTAATAACACCAAATAGTTGTATAAATTTCTCAACCTATTAATTTATTGGTCAAAATTACATAACATACACTACAAAATAAAAGGCTCATCGTAAACGTGGTTGTACAGTATTTCAGAATCGGTATAACTATATTAATATTCGCTACTATATCTCACGGACCAAATACAGGCGATATCACTAAGAATAGAATAAACTTCAATTTAACAACGTTTATGTAAGAAATTATAAAGTCATAGGTGTTTTTAGTCATTAATTTAACTTTAAATGTTAACTTATGTTTACGACGCTTCACAAACTAATGTGAGTGAAATATATTTAATGTTACGAATACTAAAATGTAAATGAAATATAGGCAGTTAAAATCAAAACGAAAATATGAAAGTCTCATAGATTTTTATATTTTCGTTCCTCTTGGAGTAGAGACTTTGGGTCCGTGGAGGCCAGAAGCGCGTCGATTGTTTAAAGAGATATCGACGCGCTTAGTTGAGACCAGAGGAAATCCCAAAGCTGGCTCATATTTCGGCTACGCACCCCAACGGCTTTGATGAGCCTTTTGTATTTTTGTAAATATATTTGAGTATATTATTGTAATTTAAAAAAAAAACTACTGTTTGATTTCTTATAATTAAGGTATGTTTAAAATGATGATCTAACTTCTGTACACATACCGATTAACTTTAAACTCCTTGGTATTTACGAATTCAAAAATTTCACGTTCCGCACGAACTATTTGAGGTAAAGTTACTGAATCTCAAAATAGTTTACTTTAATTTTCCATTTTCTTGAATATTATTCATGAAAACATTTCATAGCATCTGCTTTTGAGAATAATAAAGAAAATAATTGAAAAACTGAATAGAATTACAATTTATAATGAATTTGTAACTGGCGGTTGCTTGTAAAAGGAATTGTTTTATATGTTCTCTTAACTATAGAAACCTAAAATAATTGTTATTTAGAAATTTCTCTTATATCTTCTACTATATGATAATAATTAATGTGTATTAAAAGGAATATATGTACTAAATTTTAGTCATCGAGAATATCTTTAAAAGATAAATAAATAATAAATTAAATGATAAATTAAATGTTCGCTCAATACGCAAGATTGAGACGATGAAGAGATGTTTGTAAAGAATAAACTCAAAAATTACTATATCGATTTTTAATATTACTGCATTGATGGGCAGCTGGACTCAGACTTGTTTCCCTGATTAAGATGAAGATAACTATATTTTATGGGCCAGGCGGACAAAGTAACGAATAAAAGCTACATTAAGAAAAATCTTTAAATATATTTTTATAGCTTAATAAACTTACAATTATTAATATATTATATGTAACTGAAAACAGAAACTGTTCTGAAGAAAAAACAGACAAAAGTCAAAAGTGGGTCAAAATCGAACATCGTATATTATTATCAACATATATGAAAATGGAGAAAAATGTTACTAATAACGGAATAAGGGTAAAATTCTTAGAGGTAAGACATAATAATAAATATCGACCGCAAAAAAGTAAGTTACGATGTCAAACAAACACATAATTTTATATAAAGACGCAATCATTCCAACGGGATCAGGGGCGAAATAACGTCGAGTTACGCATGTTATAGAGTATCGAGACACACTGTCTCCGAATGTATAAAATTATTAACTGTATATACATATCTAAAACAAAGTCAGGTAATTTACACCATTTATAACTCAAAAACTTGATGGCTCGATTTTAATGATCTCTGATTTGTTGGATTCGTCTAATCCGAGAAATAAAATATATAAAATTTCATGATAAAGTGTTTAAGAAAATTTGTTTCCTAATACATGTTCAATAGAATGACGTTTTAGATGGCATGTCATTTGGAAGTCTAAGTAAGATTCACTAGTTTTTTACATAAGGAACATCATATTATAAAGTAACTTAAAGAGAATATGTAACACATAATCATAATCATAGTCATAGAAAAGTTCAAGACGATAACAAATTGCTAACCAAAGATATATATTACATTAAGATAATTGTGATATTTAAGATACAACTGACTTCTTTACTTTACGAGACAAGGCATTCGTTTATCACTACCATACAATAATTATCAAAATTAAAGTAGAATTTTTTTTTTTAACTATTTACTTCAAAAATCATTGTTAAACTATTATTATCTGTAGTAAATTAATATTTGAAAAAATAAATAAAGAATGCAATCCGCGTTATGATCAACAGTGTGTCCCAGAAGACTCGTCACAAAATTCCTTTGTCAGCGGATCTTAATGGTTCCTATTTGACACTAGACATTGACAAATATACGCCTCTCAACATCTATTGCAGACCAGTTAACTGTGCGATGTCTCTGATATTATCCTTGAACTTATTACATACGCAAGTAACTTTTTAATAATATCTCATTACACTCAGTAGAATATAAACAAGTTTTTAGTAGTAACATTGTCCACATACTAAATAGCCTGTCTCTCAGAAATAGCCAATGTCACTCAAAAATAGACTATGTCACTCAGAAGTAGTCTATGTCACAGTCTATCTGCCCATCTCTGAAATAATTTTTTATAATCCATCCAGTAGTTTTGAGGTTATTCATTACAAAAAATACAAATATTTTCTCATAATTTTATTATATACAGAAACAGATAAAACGATGGTTGTCTATGTATCTATGGATATATAGAGATGACAACATTTAAAGAAACACCTTATTTCATCTTAACACCGTATAGACGTAGTCACGGGTTTCAGTGACAAATATTTTAAAGCTAAAAACTTAAAGAGATGAATATTCCCAGATATTACAGACAGTTATTTTAAAATAGCAATGAAAAAACTAAAATTCTTCACATTAGAAAACCAAAGAGACAAGCTCATTCACATAGATATTCCATTTGAGCGCTCGTCTGTTATCTATGTATAGAGCTAAAGAAATCCACATCTAAACAAATAAATAAAACTGAATTGTCTCTTTGTAATATCACACAATGGAGTGAAAACAACAGAATACATGATATTTATAACAAATATAACACAAAAACAGTTTTTATCTCTTAGTTCTGAAAAATAGATTGAACGATTTTGACTCGACTTTCAGTACTTAGTCTTTACTTGGCTTAAGTTTAAGCGCTCTAATCTCAGAAAAAAGAAATTTTTAGCGGTTACATATTGTTATGTAACCGCCGCCATTATGAAGCAGTTCACGCTTCTGACATTCATCGAAAATCCACTATCGACAAAAAAATGTTTCGCTCCGATAGGAACAGAGTAGTAACGAACTATATACTATATTATGTCATTCATATAAATCGCAACGCTAGTAGAAGAATAAAGATCGTCCAAGCAGTTTATCTTACATTTATTCTGCTTCGTTATTTCCTTATGTCTGCACTGAATGTGGTAACTTTTGGGACAGTATCGTGTGTTTCATTACGGTCAGTGGCCGGCCACTTGCGGGCAAAACTTTTACACACTATTTTTCTTTTGGACATCAACGGTTAGTTTGCACGAAACTACAATATTGTTTGAGACTTTTTGCTAGTAACGCAATGACGGTCAGAAAAATTCTCTTTTTATTTATTTACTTTTAACAGATTACATTACGCTTGTTTTTCTTATACTTATCTTACGAGTGTTAATTTTATTATGTACCTACTCATTTCAAATACAACTTCACAATATTAAATTAATAAAATATGAGATCATTGTTTAATTAAATAACGTATTATTGTTAAATTAATTCATTAAAGTACATAATATTATCTTACATTATTGTCAAAGGCAAATAGTGAATGCGCTCACCGTATTGCCTAAAATTATTAAGTTTTTTCTGTGTCTTGTTCAACGAAATGACCAAAAAGAATATATATTGTATGACGTGAGTACAAACACAGCTGCAGTTTGAATATGAGCAGACCAAAATAAAAGAGTCGTATCAAATTGCGCGGTTGTAGGCCGCAAAACCACAAATTTGTACCTTTCGCTAGTAATAGTCGTTTATTCTGACAAATGCACGCCTCATAATTGTTTAATCGAAATTGCCATTTTAATGTTAATGTACTCGTTGTTTATGTAATGATTCAAATTATATTTATTCGGATTCTTTAGGGACCAGTGAAACGCCAGTCAGCGCCAGAACGACGAGACTAAACATTGATAAAAAAATATATTTTATAAATATTTTGAAATGACTGCGATCGATACAATGATATGTAAGATTTTGTCGTGTCTTTTTATTTTAAATTAGTAGTACATATTTATTTATTATGTTTAAATTAACTATAATTGAAAGTCACTTATTTATTTCAATTGTATAATCACTTAGTACTTAAGAGTTCTTGACATTTTATGTGTTTAAAGCTTTACATTTCGAGTTCTACCTTCTTTTCTAATATAATATTTAGTAATCAATAAATATGAGACGGCGCATGTTACGTATGATGGGCTGCTATTTAACATAAAATTATATATCTCTCCTTAAAGATGCTTGATTATTTTATAAATTTGGCAGAACCTTAGAAAACTTGTATATTTAGACTACATCTAAGTAGAAGGTCTTTATTAACATTAATTACGGGAATAGGTTTATTTATTACAGAAGTAGGATAAACATAACCGATCGAGAAAATGATATAAAAAATAAATAGGTTTTGTACAAGTATAACGAAATTTATAACCAAAACGTATATTATGAAACCGACTATCGGAAAGCCTCATCGTGTATTTAAACATATCAATTTGAATAAACTGATAAACTATGGAACTGAGCTAAACAGCAGAAATAGCTCCCAGGCTTTTCCATTTTTATGCAAAATTACAATATACGCAGCCGAAAGGAAGAACAAAATATATTATAAAATTTTCCTCTAAGCAAATTATTTATTCCCTCTAATCAGCGACTTGCCCTTTTTAAGTGATTTAAGCAAGTCAATTATAATTATCATATAATTTCTTTTAAACCGGTTTCAAAAAAATAGGACGTTCTCAATTGGACTGTATGTGTTTGCTTGTTACGCAATTATGAAGGTAATATTGAACAAAATTTAATGATTACTGAACAAGTACTTCAAAGTACTTCAGAGAAATTTTATCAATTGATTGAATACTTGTTAAAAAATTCATCAAACAGCAAAATTCCTTAATACCTAGACGATATGTTAGTCTCAATCTCTGTTCATTGTTAATATTAGTCTAGGGAATTTTCCACTAAAAATACTTTTTAGTTGAGTTATTCAAGCGTCTGACTATTACGCGAAGGAAGTCCTGGTTGTAAAATGTTTAGGTTTAAAATAGGCTGATTACTAGTCTTTAAAAAAATCAGTAAAATAATTTCATACATTTCAGCACAGATTCAGAAATATTACATGTCTGTTATACCCCACTAGGGCTCACAAGATGTCAGAATTTAATAAAATACTATTTATAAATTGTTATCACTACATAGTATAAAACAAAGTTGCTTTTTCTTCCCCTATATCCCTTTGTATGCTTAAATCTTTAAAACTACGCAACGGATTTTGATGCGGTTTTTTTAAATAGATAGAGTAATTGAAGAGGAAGGTTTTTATATATGTTTTATACCCGTAAAAAGCCGGGGCGGGTCGCTAGTTCGTTTATAAAATGTTATTATTTTTGAATTTTACTATCGAACAAGTAACGTTAAGCTGTCGCAAATAACGCGGTAATTGAAACCGGTAACAAACGCTTTCCTAAATTAAGTAAGGAAGTGGTGTACTGCCAATATAAGTTGCCTCACGTACTTGATGATAAATTTCAGAAATTGTCGCCTTCATTTAAATAAGACCTCCCATGTGGCTTTCAAGTACGGTTCGTATAATTAAATTTTGAACATTAAAAGTAATAAAGTATGGACCTAAATTATATGGGTTGCTTCGACTAAATTCTGATGTAGCAATGTCAATATCAGTATCTATAAAAATGAATTGCCGAATGTATGTATTTTTTGTTGCTACTTATTTGGACAAGGTTTGTAAAAAAAAATTTAAATCTTATAATTCAATTTTTGGGTTACAAAATTTAGATTGAACTTTTCCGAAGCTTTGGTCTCTTCACAACTTTGTATCGAGCTAAATAATTACTTGATAAAAAAAAACAATAATCAATAGATCTACCAGAAAACAGTTGCGTTGAATGACAATTTAAGTACTCCATTTCAATTTACAAACTACTTATACCTTCTTAGTTTCTTAAATTGTTTACTTAAATCATCCCTGAAAGAAAAGATAAATACTGCATATTAAACAAAAAGGTTCACTGCGTTAGTAGACGACTTGACCTTCAGTCTATAAAAGTAAAGTGCGGTCAGTGGCCTTTTAGCCTCTATAGAAATAATAACTCTCTTCTGCGAATAGGTTGATTTTTTAGCTAAAGACAATTTGTACCAGAAGATACCACCAAAGCATGCAAATGCGGTAGGGTTACGGCTCTCACCCTAAAATTATAGTTAAATTACAGCAATAGAACATTTACGTCTTCCACATATTTGCAATTGGATTTATAGTGAACGTAAGACCCAACATTCCAAAGCTCAAAGGCTAAATAAGTGCGCTATATGCATGCCTCCTAAACAAACAATAATATACTGACGTTGTTAATCTTGCTTCGACTGTGACCACTTTATTAGACACCGAGACACCTCTGTATAGAGAAATATACGCCTTCCGGGAAAAGTTTTACAATGACATAAAATTAATAGAATGCTTAATAAGCATTCTATTAACTTTAACTAATGTAATGTTTATTTACGCGAGTTTAAAGAAAACAGTTTCAACGGATTAAGCGCATACATTAAACACAATTTTACAATTATTATATTAATAGTAAATTTTTTCCGGCATTTCGATATTATGAATTTTATTTTTTGAATTTTATAAATATCTTATCATAAATATAATATTCAAACAGTATAAGCATTTGTATTGATACACCTAATCACTAATATAATGAAAACTCAATTTATGTGTAGAATTTATAGAGCCTAATTAAGGTCGTTGTGACCGAATATTACTATGATAAAAATAAAACCAATACGAATA
Source organism: Aporia crataegi (assembly GCA_912999735.1). NCBI lineage: Eukaryota > Metazoa > Arthropoda > Insecta > Lepidoptera > Pieridae > Aporia > Aporia crataegi. Next base: position 6,320,996 of record OU538742.1, read on the forward strand.
ATAAACGGAACTTTGTAGGCCAAAGTTGAGGTAGACTAAATATTTTTTTTTGATAAATAATCTACCGTTCGTATCACAAATGAAAATTTTTACAAATATAAAGAATCTTTCGCGAAGAAAGAGAGACTTATGCCTTAGTTCTTAAGAGTACATATTATCGTAATTCACAATTTTAATTGTGAGTCGTATAACACCTAGAAATACACCAAATAATTCAAGCATAATAAAATGGAAGAGGACTTAAACCAATTTACTTGCAATTTCGCCATCCATCAAGTTCCAGTAAATATCATCTACGGGAAATCAAATAGGGTCGGCTAGAAATAATTTTGGCTTTCAGTCCGATGAAAACAAGCCTTAGTGGTTCCTAGTGGCCATTATAACCCGAATATTAGAATAATTGTACATTTTTAGTAATAATTATAACATTATGACCCGCCTACCCCGTTGTCCGCTATTATATTTAAAAAATTCTAGTAATAACTATCGATTATATCATCAAAACGTTAAACCCACAACACAAAAACAACGAAAACCGAATAACAATACATATTATATATTATTAAACTTAACATATACCAATGCTGATATGAATTACCTACGTAGCATTTTATTGCCATAGCGGCAACAGTATGTTTGGCAAATCGAGTTTTTTAGTGATATGCGTGTTCGTATATATGATGAAGTATGGAAGGTAGAAAAACCACCTTAACACTTTAAAAAAAATATTGAAGCAGGTTTAAATTGGGATTGGATTACAACAATTCTTAAAATAATACATGAAAATTATTTGTATTTATTTGCATGTCAGAATTTCAGAAAAAAAACAAAATAGAATCTAGTCAATTCAAAAATTAAACATTCTATTTTTAAGAAAGGATCCTACGAATAAGGTTGTGGCAAGAAGGTCGTATGCATTCGCCACATCATTAATTAACCCTTGAATATTAAATTTCTGAAAAAATTAAATAAATACATTAAGTACTTATTGTAAGTACATACTATAACATTTTCTAATACAGTCACAAAGCAAAACCATTAATCAAATAAATATTTTATATAAAAATTGGAGCCTTGTATTATACAATTTCAGGAAGAACATTTTAAATTAAAGTCAATAGCAATTAAAACATGTTGAGACAAAACATTTTCAATATAGACAAATAATTTGAGTAAAATATTAATTCTCTTCTGGTACTTTAGTCCTATGTTAGTCGCTTAAACTTACAAGGGAAAATTTATGGAAGGCACTTTAGTTGGTGCATAGGTGGAGTCGGTTAGGAATTCCCTGGACCTAACTTTCCTACAGTTTGCACTACCTCAATGCTTTGTTTAATTTGGCAAATAAACTGCCATCGATGAATGCAAACATGTAATAGATCACGTATTCACTTACTAAAGTTAAAGAACAGGAATATTACAATCTCCTTCAAAAATAAATGCATGTTTAGAGTTAAATAGGAAATACTTGATCAGTATTGAATAAATCTTGATTTTATAACATGGACAGTGCCTAAAATATTATGTCACAGTTGTCTTAGTTACAACAGTTTTAGCAGCTTTACTTAAGAACGTAATGGCTGATTTAAATGAATTTTTATTTACAATAATTTCTATGAATAGCAATAAACTTATCTAAATAATGAAATAAATCAACTGATTATATATGATGATATATACATACCTGCGTAAGTGCGTTATTCAAAATATATTTCACCAAATTTTACGAGGCTAGTGCTCGAATCTAATTTCACACAAGTACGATCTTCAATCTTCATAAAGAATGCAGTTCCAGTATGAAGCTTGGGCAGGTCGCTTGTGTTACTAAAATGTGTAATGTATCCAGTAAGACCATAAATGTTAGAGGCCTGATGTAGGCTGAATTATGACTAGCCCAAACAACATTACTTAAGCACTAAAAAGATCCTACATAATTATTTAAGAGCTTCTCATTAATCAAACTTATTTACCAACAACAGAATTCGAGTAGGTACTTATATTAAACGTGGCTTGCATAAAATATGTAGTATCGTATAATATGCATACCTATTAAACGATACTATGAATACATAAAGAAGACAATATAGCAAACTTTATTAAGAATGCAACATCTTATCAGTGATAAGATGTTTAAAAAAACTTGGGTCTGGAAGAAGTCGTTTGTTCGCTAACAACGACCTATTGAAGAGAGGTAGGAAACAACTCCGAAACAATTTTGAAAACTGCAAAAATTGTGAAACTGACAAACAATTACTAAAATTTATATAAAAAAATTGAAGCTTAGAAATCATTGCTATAAGTACACTTTTATTGGAATTCGCAACTGTGTGATTGTTATAGAAATATTTTAACAGTAGATATACGGCTACGTTGAAAGCACAACTGTCTACAACTTTAGCAAGGAATCAGAACATTTGAAGTTATTTACATAAAAGTACAAGTTGTCTGTATATACTAAATATATCTATGTAATGGCTATACTTTATTCTTTCTTATTTTAATATTGTATTGATGTGGTTACAATAGCAAATTTTTAATTAAAAAAATTTAATTACATAATGTTTTCTTCAATATTCAATAATTGTAATTTAAAATTAATTTAAGTACCGCAATTTAAATTTCAGCCGAAAGTTTATGAAAACGACAGAATTTTCTAAAATCAAATTTGCATTTAGAAAGTTTTAGCAAATATTGAACATTTACGAAGTTTACTGTAAAACTTGAAAATTGTTCTGATTTATTCAATTCCTTGTAATATAATTCAAAACATTTCAACTTAGTTGAAACATATTGAGAAAATTTGAATTAGAGAATAATTTATAAATAAATATGATGTGGGTAAAGAAATCAACGAGCGATTCACAACGAAATTTTTTGGCGTAGAAAAGTAATGCCTGAATAATACAATATTTTATTTATTATATGAAATACTAGCTGTGCACCGCGGTTTCACCCGCGTTAACTTCGTCGTAATGTGATGTTATATAGTCTAAAAGCTTTTAGCTCTAAAAATGACGATACTTCCATAGAACTTTTCATCCCTCCCCTTTCAACACCTTACAACACTCCCCCTTACTTTTTTTTACTGTGTTCTTTTGTTCTATCATCAATAGTTTCCACAGCGCATGCAACGAAAGAAGTTTTAGGACACTTTTTTTACACCTTTGGTTACGTTTTAGATATAGTAATGATCCCTAATCTTTTCTAGCAATAAATATAGCCTGTATTACTCAAAGTGTCTTTCACTTTCCAATGGTGAAAGAATTTTTGAAATCGGCACAGTAGTTTTTGAGTTTATTCATTACCAACATACACACACACACACATACAAATATTTCATCTTTATAATATTAGTTTAGATTCAAAGCTTATTATTGAAATTATATAATTCTTGTTATTAAAATAAAGTGGAATTCATAGTAAAAGAAAATAGGATAGTGATTTGAAAAATACGAGTATAAGCGGAGATAGTTTTAATCTTTATCAAATTAAACATTCCTCAACCTTTCACATTATAACGTCTTTTAAACTGAACAAAAAAACATGTTAGGAGTTATTGGAATATTAAAAATAACCTATAAAAATTAACTAAGTAGTAAGTACCTACTCAAAACACCTGTGAAAATAGGAAGGGCCGCAAGTTTAATTAATAAATGATAACATTTCTGATTACATAAATTATTGAAAATATAAAGATGTACCGAAAGCTGACAAAGAGAATTCTAAAATCGAACATCGCTTTTTATTTACTTAAGCAGTTTGGATGATTCACAATACAAAATTTTGGTTTTGTAATTATTATAACAAACAATGATAATATTTCAGTTCAATTACATGACAGTATGATATAACTTAAATAAACAATAATTTCCTAATTAAAACAGCCGCAACACAATTTGTGAGAATGTAACCATGACGGCTGCTTTTAGTCCAAACGTCCGTTCAAATTGACCGTAACGTGGTTAATGGGTTTGAATATCGTCGAACTTTGCGAGCCTCTAATTAAGATTGAGATATTTGTCTTGTCTATTATTTGTTCTACGTTTCTAATTTAAAATATGAAACCAGACCGTGTATTATTACGGTGGCATAGCAACATTTGAAAAGATAAATTAGTAAAGCGCGTCGTTAAATGATTCTGCTTTTGCTTAAGAATACACTGACCAGTCAAATACCTATCAGGCAAGGTTTAATAGAGGGCGAAAGCTGTAGTAATATTTAACTACTTCTATAAATTAGTTGAAAGCATATTTGTTGGATTTCTTATACAATCAAGTAGCAAGCAACGTTCTGGGTACAGTATATATAATACAATACATAAAACTATTAATAAAAGCGATGAAAATGTGTCTATCCCATAACTCACTGGGAATACGAAGAGCTATAAAATAAAAGTAAAATTATATAAAAACATAAATGTTAATAAGTATTAAAACGTTACAAATTATACTCATAACACTTATGCAAAAAATATTTAATACTGAATTATTTTAAAAGAAATGCGAGCTTAAACCCATAAATAACCGTGTCTCTGTCAATAAACAATTTAGATCAAGTAAATAATGATTTATGAGCACTAATCTCCCCTGTGCATAAAAAACAGATTTCAGACGAAGGTTTGCAAAGGGACAAAGTAATGGAGTTCCCTTGTACGGGTTGCCCTAAAGCGTAGAGTTTTGGGAAAATTCAACCCCTTGACGCAACACATAAAACATTTAGCCCGAGATACAGCTTAGCTGAGGATTCAGATTATGATTTAAGTAGTTTTAACGCGAAAATGTTTACATTAGACTGAATATTAGATAAATTTATTTAACTTTGAACATTTCACAGTGTAACTATGTATAATATTTGTTAGAGGTTTATAAAGTGCAAATTTTACTTGAAATTACCATCGTATCTAGAACTCCTTCCCTTAGTAACGCTATCTATATCAATTATGTCACAAAAGTTCAATTCTTCGCTCTATATTAAAATACGTTATAGTCAAGAAAAAACAGATAAATTAAATATTTTAATTTAAAAATCAAACAACCAAACAAGCAGCCTGGTTCAAAATTGACGTCACAATCGCGTAACAAATATAAAAAAATACAGAGAAATTGCGATATAAAAGTAAAAATCACTATCCATCATCTTCTGGCCTATATTCCACTAAAACTCCGCAACTAAGCCACCGCGTCAGGTACAAAGAAGGTGAAAGAGGTAAAAAACTTTCCCAAGTGGCATTCCTCGAGTACCTTTTATCGTATCTAAACACTTATAACACGCGATTTCGGATACGTCACACGTTCACACGCCCGCCATCTTTTATCGTAAATTCGTTATATTTGAAGAGATTTTTGTTTTCTCAACACACGTTAGAGTTGCGCTTGTAAGATTTGCGAAGTTTTCTTAAACATATTTTTGCTGTTTCACTTTTTGAAGGAGAACATTATATCAGGTAGTCCTGTGTAAAAAGGCTGATCATTCAAAACACCTTATTGATTGTTTTATTTATATGGATTTTATATTCAGTATAAATTAAAAATACATATTAATAAAAGTTGGTTAATTATTTAAAATACGTGAGCTTTCTGTTCATAATAAATTGTATTAAAATATCTTTCCTTTCTGACATCATCACACCCTTTTTATTAATACTAAGCATAAAGAGATGTGATAGATTAATGCACGGAGGAAGTGCTGGGTGACACCCAAATTTGATTTAAGCTACGTCTTAGGATATGGGTGTTAACGTCCAGTATGCAGGTACATTAGCCGAAACGTCACTCAACAAAGCTCAGCCAACAATGGGTGCAGCAGAAGATCGTCTCGACGCTAACAATGGTCGAGAATGTTAATTGCTGTCGTTTGCCGAGACATTGATAAATGTTGACGCTTGTCGGTAGAGAATTTGTAGCGCACTCACTATACAACGACACGCGGCAGGTAATTAAACAATGAGTCAAATCATTGGTCCTCTGGCGCAGGCAGGCCACGGGTATCACTGGGTCAGTGTAAGATGGCTTACAAACGAGATAAAGTATAAGATATTGCATGCATAAATATAAAAGGGCACCAAAGCGCTCATACAAGGTTGGAAACGCTAATGCATGTTTGCTATTACAACATTACAATTGCTGAGCAATTGTAACAGCCACCGTGGCTAAGTAGTTTACGCGTCTGCGTGTTGCGCCGGAGGTCCTGGGTTCGAATCCCGAAGGGGACTAATGAAAGTTTAAATTGGATAAGCACAGAAGGCTGATCACCTACTTGCCTGTATAGAAAATTATCAGTGAAATAGACACAGCAATGTGTCTACCCCATGCCCCAATTCACATGCATGCATTGCATAAGAATTCACTTTAATTGCTGTGCAAAAACTTATTATTAATTTATCTTAATAATTATCTAGTTATAACTGAGACTAATTGTTTGCTAACTCTGCAATATCTATGTAGCCCCTAAATTCTAACATTACATAGTAGTGCATATAGTATTTGACTTTTATTCGTTATTCGTAAAGTTTAAACGCATAGTGAGTATTAAGATTCACGGGGCCTTGTCTTGAATTTAATCTTCGGAATATGGTGAGATTTGCCGCAAATATTTCACCGGCACCTACCTCAATAGCTTGACATCTAAATGAAAACATAATTTTCTCTACAGCACTATTCGTTTACTCTAATTAAAAATTTAATTATTTTATCTAAATAGTACGACCCACCGCGTATAATTAATCTCAACTGCTTACATTCTGTATATTATTAATAAAAGTGAATTCCCGTGATCTCTAGTGGGGCATGGGGCAGACACGTTTCTGTATCAGTTTCACTGATCATTTTCTTCACAGGCAAATAGGTGATCAGCCTCCTGTGCCTACCCAACCGAAACATTCATTTGTCCCCCGGGATTCGGGACCATTTAGCCACGGAGGTTATTAAAACACTATTTAAATCTGTGCAGTCATTGTCTAGTTCAAAATGGAGTAACTAACCCGTCGTTTTTATAAATTTATTACATCAGCAAGTAACAATTTATATTATTATGTCTAGACATTTCACTTATACATTTAAATTAGTCGAAATAAAAAATATATTACGGATTTTTCTTTAGTAAACACATAAAAATGTCTGGGAGTAAATGAAATATGCTTATTTGCTTTCATTGTTTGAGATAAAATAAATCATAAAATTAATGAAAGTAAAACTGGTATAAAGAGTTAAAATATCTCTACAAAATTGTAATTTTATAGTTTTACAGGGAAATACATTTAAAAGGGAGCGTACAGCGCAGATCAAAATTGACTATATTTAGATACATATTGTTATGCCGATAAACAATAAGCTTCTCATTGAAGCCCTACCTGCTAGATACGGCTGTGTAAACAACACGTTGAAAGGCGATTAAGCAACGATTAAATATAATCCTTATTGATTTTAATTTTAGCGATCTAGTTGCGAATCACGGTTTAATTTGGGAGCACTTAGAACGGTTTCTAGTTTGTTGTTCCATCTAATTACTCGTTTATCCTAGTACGGTTTTGCAGGAGACATTTTATGTTTTTTTTTTAAACTGGACAACTTTATTGACAGTCTGATATTTGGAGTATGGTATTGTGATGATGCTGTAAACCGTAAAAGTAATCATCATCTATTAGAATGGAAGCAAGATTTGCTCAGGATAAGCCCATTTTGGGCAATAATACTCACCATAAGTTTACATTAGACCTATAATTATCATTTACATTCAAAAAACGGGTAAAGTCCTCATGAATTTTTAAAATATTTATCAATATTAAAATACTTTTAAAAATCGGTAAATATCAACGTTGAATGAGCTGAAATTCACATATGTAACTATTAATACTGAATAAGTTTACGTGCCTATTAAATTAACTAATTGATCACAACTACTGTGTAGCGTGGGCTCAAATATGAAAACGAATCATAAAAGTCCACAAAGTAGCGAAAACAAAGTAGTACTTCGAATAAGATGCAACGTTCTGTAGAAAATAACATATGCAGTAACCAATAAAATTTTACTATATACGAAATCAATTTTTCAATTGGAAAAGGTGCAACTTAGAATCCTAACTATGTAGTTATATTGCCACAGTATTACCATATCTTACATGAATTCATGCATTTAAATTTAAATTCGAAAAAGAATTCATCGGAAGTTCAAAAATGAATTCTTTTTAAGTTCACAAATTCCAAGCGTCCATTGGGAGCCACGTCTCCCCGTTTAATCATCACACATGTAGTGGTGGCGCCCTCTAACATTCAGCTGGAAAAGAGTTGAATTACCGCTAGTACTCACGGGATTATTTCTTTACCCCTACTATTGTGTTAAACTAAAAACCAATAAATACTTACACTCGATAAGGTCGATAGTTCAAGCCGTCTATATTTTTCTTGTAGGTAAAAAGGTTCAATCTCTTTCGACCTTAAAAAAGAAGAAAAATAAAGAAATGGAATTAAATTACATTGTAGCGAGCTAGCATATTATTTCAGTTGCCAAATAATTAGAATTAATTTTTTCCCGCGTTCTTTCCGTGTATATTTCTATATCTTATATCTAACCTACCTTCTAAACAACCTTGCAAAGTTGACTTTTAGTTTTTTCTTCGGCAATTGACGAACATCCATACAAACTTTTATCCCCTATTTCAGTGTTTTAGGCGTTAAAGCGTAACAGACAGACAAACTGGTAGAGTTTCTATGCTTTTATAATATTATAGAAAGGATTGGGAACTTTCCATGCTGAAAAAATTACAATTTTAAAAATTTTGCGACGCGTCGCTTCGTCGAATCTTTTTTGTCCGTATTTCTGTTTATACTTATCTGTTTATGCGGTATTGGATAATATTGTTATGCTTAAGAAAATCAACAGCCTTCATCGGCCTTAATAAAACTGATTTTTTGTTTGTTAAATATCTACAAGATCAGCAACAAGCTACCAGAAAATGATTCAAACGTTAGTTTTGCAACAGATAATGTTTCTAAATTAAATTTTAAACGTTCATGGTTACACAGACGAGAAATTTATTGATTATTGGTTATATTAATGATAGGTGATAGCCTAAATATAGACAAGCAATATCAAAACAAGTTTAATGTTTGGGGGTATTCTTTCTATGAGTTTAAGATATTTTTTTAATATTAAAAATATTTTTATACTTTGCTACGTAAAAAAAGATATTGAAACGTGAAATTTGAGACATTTCCAAAAACCTCTGATATCTTAATTATAAAATAGAATATCTTGATATATCTATATAAACTGCAGCTAAGGCCATCTCAATCATGTCAGTTTTCAAACAAAAAACCCACAGACACAACACAGACCCACATATACCACGTACCACGTAAACTTATTATAACCCTGTTAAAAAAATGTGTCGTTCAGAGCAAATTTCTTCAAATACCTTCGTCTTCCAATAGTAGCATTGGCTTAGTAAAAAGCTCGAATTGCGAGAATTTTAAACTCGCCGTAAATGCTCCGGGTGGCAATGATCGTAAAGCATTCCACGGTATTGCTCACGGGATCCGATCCAAATCGAACTAAATCGCCCGCTCTGCGCTCGGACTACACTGACAGTGGATTAAAAACTACTTTTGTCAATGAATTTTTTCATATCTCTCAGAGGATTGAAAATATTGACGGCAAATGGAAGGAGTTTATAATTAGAAATGGCATAATGCTCGCATCGCTTAATGTAGATTAAGTTGAATTATACGTTCTGAGAAATTATAATAAACTTTAATATATTAAAGGTATAGTGAGAAAATACCAATAAGGTGATCCTATACAATACAATAATACACAATAACTATACAATAATACTACAATAGCAAGTACTATAAACAGGTGTTTATCCAGGGGTTTTTCTTTAAATATACATATATATTTTCTATGTAAATTCTAAAAACAAATAAAAGTAATGAATATTAAAACAATTTGTTTTTTAAATATATGTATTTATGCAAATCTAGCTTTCCAATTCACTTCATTTGAACACGAGAAATATATTATTTATAGAGGTTTTATTTATGTTTAATCTCCGTGCGTTAAATATTCTAACACGATAAATGTTACGTATAAAGATGGCGCCATATACTCAATCATGATAATAATATAAAAGTAATTAAAATATTTTTTTAAGCGATAAACAGATAAAAAACTTCAAAGTGCATTAAAGAGTAATAAATAGAGAGAAATAGTTTTTCAACAGTGAAAATATTTAGGGAAGTTGAGGCGGGTTGACTGCCTTTTATTATTTTGTACATGTGTTTTCAATTTCCTTTTTTTGTCAACCTGCTATTTGAATGTTTTTTTTAAATAATAGATTTAAAAATCCGTTTATAATTTATGTTTGAGTAATGTATTATTTGTTAATAATCTCGAGCTAAAGTGAAATTAACCATGGGTAGATACATGAACTTTGTATTCCAAAATATATTATATTGGAAAATGTTGCTAAATAAACCTCTAAAATGATGGACCTAAAAAATTTACGATTTTAAACGATTATAAGTGCTATATTGTAATAATTTATGTGACTATAATCGGTAAGGAATTCATAAAATAGACATATTTTTAAATGATTTTGCTATTTGTTTGTTAAATTAGGTAGCTATTTTATGTAAGACTTATTACATAGCTTCTGTTTCAAACTTTTGATCATATGAAAATAAATATACATCATACTAATAAATTAGGGGAAATCAGTCAACGTAATGTAAACGTTTTGCATGTTTTTATGTGCCTTAGGGTTCAAAAATATATATGATTTTCTGTGTAATAGGAAAAAAATACACTCGAATTCACAACTTCCTCTTTTGAAAGCGATTGATAAAAATAATGCACCAAACAATGACATTAAGCTGTGTCTACGCTATGAGAGCCGAGCACGAGCGGAGCACGAGCCGAAAACAATTCGTCTAGTGTGGACCGACTTACAAGCTCTCCTAGCGTCGACGCAGCTTTACGTTTGAATTTACAGTTCAGAAAGCATATAATTTTTAATTAAAATGTTCATTCATGATTTTTATTAGCATTATTCAAGTACTTAAAGTTGTATTCATTGAAGCATCCACCAATCCGAAATTTAAAGAATCAAAAAAAATATTAATATTGTATAGAACACTTAAGGCTGAATTGAATTCAATGAATGAACATTTTTCTGAAAAAAATGTTTTGATTAAAAAACTGCACATAAAACTACTTTTGTGAATTCATTTCGAAGTCAAAAACACCCTACAATTGAATGTTCTCATTGCTTTAGCAAAATGATTCTTGAATTTGTTTTGCTAAAACAAATTTTTTGCTTTTTAATTTTGCTTGCTAAAATAAATTTTATTTTAACTTTATAATACAAAATTCTAAATCTTATCTGAATTTGGAGGCGTAATTTCAGTTATATAATAAAACACATTTTCCTTATAAAATTGATGAAGGAGACAGCTTAAAAGAACAACGCGAATAATTCATTTTCACCTATTGAATGATAAAAAGGCGGGAGCGACAAAGAAAATCCGTTTTTCCAATAATGAGAATAGCAAAATTGAACATTGAGAATGAAATAATTCATTTACCAAAATATATTTTAAGCTTTTAGTAATGTTTTACCAAAATAAGGTATTTACGATGTATTTGCAATATTCATATTTCGCATGCACTGTATTATTTATATATAATTTAAACTATGACTATATGAATAACATTTATTTAATTAAATTAGATGTAACATAACATTGTACAAGATATTGACTAGATATGGATTGGGGCCACTTTGCGAATTTTCACAGATCATAAAACTCAAAGAACAAAGAAGTAGGTATATCCTTGTTTCTAACTGCTTTTGCGGTTGAGTGATTGACGCATCTTCTTGTTGCACTAGAGGTCCTGGTATCGAATCAATAAGTAGTACTAAAAGTATTGATACATTATTTTTTATCTTAAAGTTTGTTTGTGCATTAATATGCAAGTTGGCAGAATTCTAAGCACTTACAGATAAATCTAGCCTATTGTGTCGTACAAAAAATTTTCATCTTCCCGAACCCGAACACACAAATCGGCTCAGCCATTTATCAAAACGACCGACGAGAAACGTAGATCTTAGCAACAATTTCTGTGGATCTTTTCCTCCATTTATGAGTTGTTCTTAATTGTAATTGACATATCGAAAGGTCATCGAACCCTCCCGGGTTCGATGCTCCTCCTGCTGTAAATTTTTACGAATAAATCTATTCTACCTTAGAAATTCACCATATTATGTTAAATCTGCCAAAAATATTAGCTGATCGTTAACCTAAATGAGTCAGACAATCAAACTACGATACGAGTAACCGAACAAGCCAAATTATCCTCAGTTAATATCACTATCTATTTGTGATTATTTGAATGTCCAAATTAACTAACTTGTGTTACCGCGAAAGCCACACCGCCATTAAAATTTCGTCGCAAATACTAAACTAGTGTAAATTTAGATTAGTTTGTTTTGAACGAGCATTAATATCCTATTGTATTAATGTGAAGGTAATTTTGTTTGTATTATCCTTCAGACAATGTTTATTAAGGTATTTCTAATAATTGAAAGTTGAATTATTTAGTCTGCGACTTTACTGTTTCTATTAGAAACTATATAAGTATTTGGTCGCAATTCCTAATGATAAATGGTTACGGCCCGCTCTTTTAGTTTGATTTTTTTAGTTTTTGATCTTAATTTAAAAAAAATGTACTTTATTTATTTATTTATAACACTTCGTGGCAATAACAATATAACACAAATAATAACTTAAGCTAATTGGAGTGCAACGTGCGGCCTTATCGCTAATAAGTGATTTATTCCAGGCAACTCAACAAGGAAAATAATAAAATTAATAAAGGGAAAGTGTAAGAAGTTCGACAAATCCTAACTAATCCCTTAAAATATCAAATAAGTCCAATTGATTTTTTAGCCATAGTCTTTAAATGTATATGAGCTTAATATAGTTTCGGTAATTTTTATTTCTCATTATGAGATAACTCTCTAGATAGAAACGTTCAAAGACGCTTACACAATGTGGACAAAAAAACTATAGAAACCAATTCTTTCAATTAAAATTTATAAACGTAAGTCTTTTGTTCAATTGAAGGCTATTTGGGGGTAATAATGTCCATCGGTTTCAGGTACCTATGTAGTGGTAAAGTATATTACAATATAATTCAAGTTATCTGCAGCCATTTTTTTCTCCTTTAAATTCTTGTTCTTGGCTCAAGGGCAGTAAATGTATATAAATTGATATTCGTGAAGATTATATCTTAGGTGTATACATAATTCTTGAACCTCAAAAGCGATAATGAAGATTGATTTTACGAAGAAGAAACATCATTATGCTTTCAACCGATATTTTTTTCCCAATAAAACTCAAAGTTATCCGATTCCTACTCGTGTATTTTTATTATGAAGTAAAAGTATTGGAATTTTTATTACTTCAACGAAATTGCATTATAAAAGATTCATTTAACGTTAAGAGGGGTTATAATCAGTACATAACATAGAATATAAGGGAAGGAAAGCGCTTAAACTTTCATTACTTTCAACTTTACAGTGTCGTTAACTCATAAAGTGAGCGTATCACTTACTCATACTTTGTTGATTGATATGACTTGTTTGCGCGCGTATTTTGTTAAAGAATATTGCTGAACAATTACAAATGCCACATATTTCCTTGTCCATTACTTGTTAAGTGGTATACGCATCTACGTGTTACACCGAAGGTCCAAGGTTCGTGGGAAAACATATGCTTCGGTTGGATTAATTAGAGGTTACAGAATATAACTTTATTTTAACTATTTCGAACTGTTTGCCTGCATAACATAACATGTATGGTTTTCAATTGATATTAAATTAATAAATTTTGATATGTGTGGATTATTTTAGTAACGTGTATTTGAAATGTCTTATTTAACAAAACCAAATCGTTTGACTGTTTTAGCGTAAATTAAATGAAAATAAGCAATTTTTATTATTAAAAAGTCTCATATTGACCCGATGAACCTTTGGCTTAAGTTTATTTAAAACAATCTCATGATTTGTCTTATTTTTCTTATTCTAATTAGGATTATTACAAAAAAAATCTAGTGAAAGTCATATAAATAAAGCTTTAATCGAAATTGTTAAAACCTGTCGTCTAAGATCGTAAATATGAATAATTTGATTTCTCAATTTATCGCCTGTTGAAATAACAGCTGTGAATGACTTGTATTATGAATAGCTCGTTTGAATACATCGCTCTCGGGGCCCATGATTAATTCAGATATTCATCTTAAGACGATGTAGGCCGAGTTATATCACGGGTAAATCTAAATAGGCTATTCTCAAAAATGCTACATAATTTTTTACTCTTTATGGCAAGTAAGTTTATTAAATAAAAGTCTTCTTTCTATAATATAAAATCCATAATTCGTTAGCAAGCATCAATACCATACAAAAGCAAATTATACTCCGTAACAGATAATAAAAAGCGCTACCCTAGTGAACTCAGCCAGGCCGCAACAGAACAGGTCCAACTCAGACGCTATCCGGTTTAGAAGCCGTAGGAATTAGGTCTCCTGTAATGTTAGTTTTAAGTTTGGTATGTTACCTACCCACTAACTAAAATTTTCTTATACTGGTACAAGCCTAACACAGATTGTATAGTTTGTCAGTCGTCAAAGGTCACATGAACACTTTCAAGATCAACTGTGACGCTACTATTACAAATGACAGTCATAAAGTCGTCGGGTACGAGCTAGAGGTTATTACGCAACCTATCAACCCATTCTCTGCTAATAGGATTACCACACAGCACGACTTTATGCAAAATTAATTTAATTTAAACTGATTTTTTTTAACACTTCGTTGCAATCGAGAACAACAAGCGGCCTTATCGCTAATCAGTAGTAATGTTTTGTATCTATAACACAAATTTATTTGGATCAGGCTGAAATAATAAATACTTAAATATTAGTTATTGTTAGAGTCACTTTTTGTGAATAATTCACAGCATCTAAAATTATTATTTCGGAATGATAATAAATTTTATTCTTATGTTCACATAAAAAAATGATATTATACTCCAAGTTTTGTTAGTAGCTGTTATTTTTTGTTATTAGTTTAAAGTATTTCTATTCAATAAGAAGGATGATATACAGAGATAAAGTGTTTTAAAAATAATTGTAAAATACATATTAAAATATGGATAAAATAATCTACACATAGACTATAGCTTTGCACTACAAAACCTAGGATGATTATTTTGTATATCTTTGTTTAATAATAATTTAATAAAAATAATTGGGATAACTCACACACATCGCTCTGATCCCAAAGTAAGCAGCTGAAGCACTTGTGTTATGGTAATCAGAAACAACGAGGGTACCACGATAATTATATTGTATAAGTTTATAAACAACCTAGACTCTGAAACAAACATTCGTGTTCATCACACAAATAAATGCACCTACCGGGATTCAAACCTAGGAACTTTTGGCACAGAAGTCAGGAGCACTACCAATTGCGCCAACCGGTCGTATAATGTGAATATAGAATGTACTATAAATAAAATAAATGCATATGGTAACCCTACATCGCGCCTTTGTCACTTGGCGTCACGTGCTACACGTCTTGATAACTTTCACTCACTATTAGTACATTCATCCAATTTCAGCGATTTATGGCCTTTTGTGTCAAGTTATAAATGATAGGGGTATTACGAAAAACTTTTCTCAGGATGCGTTCCTTACATACGAATTAAACTGTCATCTTCATTACTTTGAATTCTTTTTCTGCTCACTTTTATAGCATATTTTTATAGCACATATTTTTATAATATTAAATATAGAGAACTAGGCTAACATTTATATCTTATAATTCAGATTTTTTAAATGTGTTCGTAATATATAATATGAAATTATGATAATATTATTACGCGGTTCTTTTAATATATCTTTCAGATTTTAAAAAATATTATTCAATCCGGTTGAACTTCTTAACTGTTCTTATCATTTTTCTCCTTCATTTCAATTAAGGAGAATATTGCTATGCACGGTATAGCTGAAAACTGAAGCCAATTCAGAATAATATAAATATCGATGAAAGTGAAAGTGCGAAGCTGAAATACCAATTTAAAACGATGTTTGTATCAAGTAATCTATCATTTATTCGAACGTCAGAAATCCATTACCGCTTCGACTCGCCTGAAGCAAGTAGCTTTACTGCTTGCTTAGCAAATACAGTAATGGAAATGGCTCCTTGCTCCGTCACCTGACATGTTTCATACATAAAAATCGTACCCTGAAGGAATATGTCGATGAGTCAATTTATAAGGTGACCTTAATTCTTGTTTGATTTTCTTTAACGCAACGCCCACGGTGGTGTTTCATTAACCAACTTAAAATCAGAAACGCTGATAAGTATCTGTTTATTAAGGGCCTTATTAGAAAACATGGACTAAAGATGTTACAGAATTGGTTGCTAGGATACACGTCTAACGTTTATACGAAAATGAGGTTTTTCTCTGGTAACAAATCCGGCCTATCTTTAAACCGCGTTTTGGAATAAGTCAGTAAGAGTTTAAACTGAAATTTTGGGGTGGATTTTTAAGTCACACCAAAAAATCGAAACACTTTTGTAGTTTTGATATTAATTTTTCAATGTTCTTTTTTGATGATAAGCATATTATTATATTAATCACGCCGACAAAATGGTAGAATGAAACCTTTGGAGAATTCATTTAGACCACCTTCACTATATATAAAGAAGGATGTTGTGTAAGATTTACATATATAGGGATATTTTCTACAGAGAATAAATTTATAAAATATATGCTCATTTTCATTGATATGGTGCATACCCATAATACTGCAACATACTGCATTGTACATTACTGCATTGTATCGCTTTCGGTGAACCAGGTTTCGGGTTTCCAAGTCTCAAATTCAAATTCTCTATTAAAAAAAGTTGTTGTCGAAGTAAATTTTTACAAATCTTATTTCGTTTAGGACAGATAAATTGTTTGAAACCAAAAACAAGATCCTGACGTTCAATTCCAAAGAATATCTGGACCGTAAAATATATATCAAATGTTACTCACGTTAACGCTAAAACTACATCAGCTGTATACAGTGTGTTTAAATTAAAATTACCTTTTAAATAAAACACCAATTTATTTTAACGAAGAAATTATTATACCTGTTAAAATTACATAAAATTATCTTAATAAACGTTCAGAATGTTTAATTTGAATACCAATTATTTTAGGACCGAATATAATTAGTTGTAAGGATTTTTTTGTTCGGCAGCGACGATGTTTTAATATTTAAACCTGTAATATTATGGAAATGTTTTTGATGATTAATATTGATAAATATGAGGGCTTGAAAAATATTAATCAAAGTCTAAGACGAAGTCATGGGTAAAAATAAAATAAATAGTAATAATTGCAATAAAAACATTTTATATGACATAGAATAACGAACAACTAATGACCCTTCTCCATCAGTTTCAAGTAAGCAAAGTGGTAGCATTGAGCGTAAAATGCAATTTAAATACAAACTAATCTAACTCGCCAGTTCTTACTTTCTTCATTATAATAGTTATTACTTAAAATACTGTTTATATTTTTATATCTATTGGATGAATAGTATTAGATTAAAATTGCTTTAACTATTACAATGAAGTAGAATGTTCCAATTTTATTAATTAGATTTAGTATACAAATTTGATATTCTATTGTTTTTGGTTTCTTAACTAACGTGTCTCTCATACGATGTCTTTTTATCTGTGTTCCTAGCTCGTAGCTCCTATGAATAGAACCATTATGATATGGTTTTCTCGTTTGAACCTAACGTAATCATATTGATATTAGCTACAATTTATTATGTTGAACAGATATAATATATGAGCTATAAGTCTTATTTGTAAATTACTATAATTAATATGTTGGGTACATATTTAAATTGCCTTCAATTTGCATTTAAGACGAATGCAAATTTTAAACTTAATGATTGATGCTTCTTATTTCGAATCATGAAAACACGCTGTATGTCTGAAGAGGTGTTGTGGTAGTAAATCGGCTTGGATACAAGGGGTAAATCCTTTTTACGAGATTTACTGACGGGATTCGCATGTTTCTTTTGACCTCGAACTAACGCGTGTGAATTATTATTTAAGTCATAAGTGGAAACTAAAAGAAGCCCAAAATATATTTCGTTTTCAATAACACAATATTAAAATTATTGATTTTAAATGCGTTAATGTGTGGGTGAATACAATTTTCAATTATCGTCATTCACTGCAAGTTTACGCTAATCATCTGATGAGTGTATCAATCTTATACACAACGCATTTTAAATGAATAATAATATTGTGTTACTAACAAATTTTGTTTTCAATTCACTGCACTAATCTGATGATGATTAGTGTAATTTGCAGTATTGTATTTAAGCTATTTTAGGGACTCTAGTGAGTGGACTTTAAATTAATGCAAAGAGACTATTAATTTAAGCTAGATTAGAACTGTTTATTATATAAATATGTGATCGCGTGGGCGTTCACCAACCAGATGGACCGATCTAGTAAAAGACTCATCGTCCTCCAAATTCTACGTGGTCGTGAGAGACGCACTGGATCGAGACCGATGGAGGCAGATCATCTGCTCCAGATGTTACCCCGATGCTGACCACGATCCTCAGACATGAGGGACCGACCATAGAGAGAGAGAGAGAGAACTGTTTATTAGTCATTTTCGGATAGACATTGCCGTATGCCAAAATCACTTATTTATTAGGGGTACAAGTGACAGTAATTTAATGTTATACAAAATTTTAAGAAGAAACTAATTTTACCTAGATACGTGAATACATAAAATATAAATACATAAAATATGAATAAGTACAGAAAGAAGTGTAGGACTTCATAACTTGACACCTATCCCTTGTACCATAGAAAACCTCAAAGGCTGAAAGTACAAAGAATAAAGTTACATGATTGCCGTCTATTCCTTTACACTTAACACCAATAACGTATTAAGTGAATACTGGTTTGCTGTGTACCTAATTAAGACTCAATAAACCTACTCATTTTCGTTCTATCTCCCGCCTTAATATCTATTCTTCCTCTTGTAAACTCGTTTTGTATATTGAAGAAGTGATAAAAGTTAGACGTTCGTATAAAATAACTATGGTTGCCTGGAAGACATTGCTTTTAAGCGATGGACTTGCATATACTACTAAGTGTTATTTTTTTAGAAAACTAATTAAGTTTATTCATTTGTGATGAATAAATTGAAAAATATTGGACCGATTTTAGAAATTCTTTAATTAATGGAAAGCCATTCTTTCTGCCAGAGTTATGAGGTTATTAAGTTGCAAAGAAACCTTTGAATAAAAATAAGCAGTTAAATCTAAAGATACTTAAAAATCTATCACTTCTAAAACGTATATAAACTACAAAAGTAGTTTTAGTAAAAAGGTAGAGTTCCTCTGATAGAAGGTGTTGATTAAGGCCAGCTTTGAGTCCCCGTAGGCGCTCATTATTTTTCTCATTAGGAGAGACTTGTCTGCTACGATTAAAGATGATGAGGAATTCTAAAGATGTATTTATAAAGGCAACTTAATGTCCGACACTTGCATTGAATTTTCACAGCAAATCTTATAAATTATTATACAAATTCTTGTCCCAGTAAAAACTAATTAGTTCACACAAGTAACATATCATGTGTCAACCGAAACAAATAAATATTTCCGTTGGTACAGAAGGCGAACCTGCCTGTAAATAAATTATTGATGATTTCTTGACACAGATGACGAAAAGTGCTCTAGATGGAATTCTATTAAAATAACAAATGTAATAAAATATATATTTATTTATTTTTATTTAGTCTTAAGTATGAACTCAGCCTAATCGAACCTTCTCGTTAAGAGCTAGGTGGTGAACTGATGGAGGGATTAAGCTTTATTTGAGCATTTATCTAAGGATCATGTTAATAAGTGTCGATTAATAAACCAACGAACCGTGAACAAACGGCACGTGCTTCGTTGTTCTAGGAAATCATTTTTTTTAATATATCTTAATTATATATGTGGTAAATTGCGTGCGGCCTCTTTATTCATGTAACTCTTTACTGCGCGCTAAATTGAAAAGTAATAATTCAAAATTTCAAATCTTGTAGAATTCGGAATAGAGCTATGTCATGGCAAAATTATATATTCATTCTATCAGATTCTTCATATCTATAATAAACTATCAGCAGTGTTGTGGATCTCTCATTGAATCTACAATAGTGATTACACATCAACATTACACACAACGTAGGATGTCGCAGAGACCGAAATAATATATATAACCAAACTGAGTGATATATACATAATGTGACTGTTATGGACTGGTCATCACGTAGTCCGGACTTGAATTCTATTGAGCATTTGTGGGATGACCTTCTAGCTTCGAGAGCCGAACTTCAAACAGTGCTAACCGAAGAATGGAACAGCATACCACAAGAGAGAATAAAAAACCTCATTCGAGTCAATGAAGAACCGGTTAGATGCTGTCACCAAAACTAGAGGTGGTAACATTAAATAATAAAAAAACTTTTCACTAATACATTATGGAAAAATTGATTTAAGGTTTTTTTTTCATTTCGAATTTCCCTCCGTAATTTTTAAGTTTTAGCATGCTAAAAGTTTATCAGCATGTTTTTTACGGAATCAAGTAGGTACAAGCTAAAAGACTTTGTATTCATTTTAAAGCAAGACTTATAAGAATTGAAGATCTAAAATAAAATTTAGGTTTCAGTTTTAGTACTACAGCCCTTTCAGTGGGAAAATATAGTGTGAGTCGATTTTTTTGCTCTCGAGCGTAGAAATTGGTATATAATATGAATTAATATTTTTTTTTAAATATAAATTAATTATCAGTAATATAGTATTCAGTATATGATATTTAATCATATTTCCTTAGGAGAGATACTTTTTTATGATTACCTTAAATTGTTTATTTTTAATATTTATTCCATAAGTTTGGTACTTAAGTCTGCTTCTTACATAAATCTTATGTGATACTATGTTCTTTAAAGGATTTAATTATGAATATTGACCTAATTTATTGGTTTGTCCGTTTATAAAAGAAATATCTTTAAACCTTAGAAACGTTTATAGTTTTAAACTTGATTTTTTCGTAAAGTTTAACTTTACCCATTAATAATAATTAATACAAGGCTTTGCGCAAAGGTTTACTTCAAATTATTGACAAGAATGTAGACTATTCCTGTGTCAGTTATTGTAAAATGGTGTAGTTTTCAATACTAATTTAATAATCCCGTTAAAACTCCAGCTAGCATGACGGCAAAATAAAATCCTTTTGTTTTTGGCATGTTCGTTATTGGGCTTCGATTCGTTTGATACTTTTTATACACAATTTCGAAGCTTCACAAATCCTCGTATCGTTAAAAATAGAGTTTTTTATTTATAATAGTCAAGCCACTTTCGAAGTTCAAAAAGTTGGAAAGTTGGAGTTGGAAGTTTAGAAAGAATAAAATACTTCACATTTAAGATAAGTCTTTACTTATCAATAATACATAATTATATTCATGTTTTAACACAAAAACTGACCAAATAATACTATATGTATATGACTATTTGACCATATGATATACATATTTTTAGCCGTAGAATAACAATATATGTATTAATTTTCTTAGCGTTCTGCTTATAATCCTAAAGCCTAAAATTTGTTTCTATTTTTGTTAAATAAAAAGTGTAATATAATTTTTGTTATTCCATATTTTTGACTGCGAAGTGTTAGTATGATATGTTAATATTGTGACTGCAGTTTATTTTATAATTCTACAAAGAGAAGCAGCAACGTGTAGTTTAGTCAATCAATTCACTCTCCTAAGCCTTTGACTAGCGGCAGCCGATTGTTTCGTCA
The DNA here is from genome assembly GCA_912999735.1 of Aporia crataegi. Classification (NCBI taxonomy): domain Eukaryota; kingdom Metazoa; phylum Arthropoda; class Insecta; order Lepidoptera; family Pieridae; genus Aporia; species Aporia crataegi. The sequence goes on from OU538742.1 coordinate 6,342,936, forward strand.
TCTGCAACACAATACGAGATTACTAACTACTAACTAGCTGAGCTAGCCATATTACTTGCCTCTATAGCTTCTATTCAATTTCAATATAAATTATGCAAGTCAAAACCTAATTGTGCGAGTATTCAGCATTGGTTTATATTAATTGATATATCAATTATTTAGGAAAATTTAAAAAGATAAATCTGGTGCTTTCTTGATATCGATGAGTTGCTTTGTTTATATGTTACAGAATCAATATTTACGTTTTGGGTTACTGTAACCATCGTGGCTAAATAATTGATTTCTAATATTGTATGCATTTTAATTATCCCGGAAAACAAATAAATACCTCGGGTGTGAGAGCACGAAAAGCTGATAAAAGAAAATGATCACAACCTTTAATGACATTTATTATCCTTTAAGACATATATTATTATCCCTACAAGTTACATACAGAATTACTCAGAGTCTGCTATTCGAAATGTAATGAAATTACTAAATGGCCTTATTGCAGTCGATATTGTCATATTTTGTAGATTTTAGCCAGTAGTATAAGATTATATTTTATCATTAACTGATTTCAAATTTGCACATATACAGTACGCTATATTGTGTTCTAATAAGGAACGTAATATACTTAGAAAAACACCTCCTACGCAAGCTCACGCGCCAGTCCTACTCATAAAAAGATAATCACTACAATGAAATAAATAGCGATGCCAATCCTCAGCTAGCAGGGAATGGGCGGTGCTTCCGCTCGACTAATGAGAAAAATAATTGTAGCTTTTATCTGCCTTCTATTGAGTGCTCTGTGAAGGGACGAAGTTATCTACAAACGCAGTTCCGGTAACTCTTGACGTGATAATGAGTAATTCCCTTCGTTAAGGAAAATAACAATAGCTAGTGATTTCTTGAAACAAGGATCCTTGATTTTTATTTTTATACTCCCTATTCTTGAAACGTGTTATAGTTTCTAAGTCTGATTCGATTTTCCACGATTTAAATTTGTTGTACCTAAAGTTGATTTCAACAAAACTTTGTTGATATTTAACAACGTATGTATACTGTTATAATTATGTAAATTACTTTTAAATACTGTAATGCAAATTGGTCTATCTTGATCAGCTTAGATTGCTAAAGACAATTTAATTTAATAATTAATAGAACTTTTGAAAAGAACCGTTGCTATTATTGTTTTTATTGTAAGCACATTACTGCGCCGCTTTGAGGACATATAGAGCCTACTGAATAGGCTATACTTGGACCTTCTCATTATCAGATTAAACAATAAAAGGTATATAATATACAAGATTTAAAATTTTGATCTTTGTTCAAACTTATGAAGAAATAGAAAAACAGACAAACTATTGTTCCGATTTATTTTTTTAAATATTTCTTTTATTACATCAGTGCAGACAGTCATTTTGTAACAGGCAAAATGTTTTATAAATGAGTATATCATAAAGCTGTCGAATCATAAGTAATCTTAGTTGCAAGTCTTCAAGTCTCTTTCAAGTACATCCGCCAGACATTTTATGATTTAAAAAAAAGCACTGTAATTTCATCGAAACTCCATATAACATACCTATTAACAATAAGCATCGATTGATGAGTCTAGTTTAACCATCGTACGTGCATAATTTAAGTACCATCATGTGTTATTTTAAATGCTTAAAACTCCACTCTGCCATGGTCCATTGATATTCATTAAAACGGTTTAAAATTAACAACTGACTGGTAATGGTCGATTGAATTGTAAAACACTCGACGAGGGCCATTGATTATCAGTGACGATGCGATGCAACATTCTTAATTTTCATACATGGTAAACGTACTGGAAACATGTAACAACACGTTTAGGTCAAAATAAAAAAATCTCTGCTTATTGGCCCTTAGCCCTAAGTTCGTCAACCATGGGCTTAGTATAAAAATTTTCTATAGATTTTCACTATTGCAAATCTGTCAATACATATTTATATATTATGTCTATCAAGCTATATTGGCAAATTATATAAGTTAAATAGCAATGTAACTAGTGGGACAGTAAACGGGTAACATTTTGTGAACTAGAGCAGAAAACGTCGTTTTAATATACCCTTCATGTAAGCAGCTATGTGTAAGTATAATCTACACTTGCTTCCTCGATTCATATAAAATTATTTACAGGAACAATAAGCAGCATCTAACAGTTGAAACAACAAAAGAACGTTCTTGGCGTTCTTATATAAAATATTTTTAATTTAAACTACAATCAGCTGCAGACGGCACAGTTTCGAATTGTCTGTTAAAAGGCTCATAACAATATTACGAACAAAATAACGGATTTCGTAAATTCTGCAAGTATTGAGTTCAACTCCACTTTCGTAACCTATTTCTCGTACTACTTTGAACTAATATGATGAAATTAGTTAGTTTTTCTTATAATATGAGTTTTATTAAATGAAAATTATTTTACATATCCAGACGACTTGTAAGAGGTATCTGAGATTTTCTTTTCCCTGTTCTTCAGATCATCACACTTCGATAGGCCCAATAATTCTTTAACATCTATCTTTAACCAAAATACCTGTAGGAACATCTTACGAGATGTTGATTTTTCTAAGAAATGTTTCACACTTTCGAAATGAACATTTGCAAGTCCAATATTCACCATGGGAGGAAATTGAAACCAAAATGTCACGTAAAATTTATATTTTTTGTTAAAAAATTGAAATAACAATTCAATTAAGATAAATATTATCAATCAAAAAGGTAATTGAAAATCGTTACATAACATACAGTCGAAGCTCCTCCTGTTTTGAATTATGCAGTTGCCTGTTATCAAATACCATCAGATATTCAGCGTTTCCTTAAAATTGTGTCAATGTGAATTGCACGTTAAGTTGCAATTAGTGATGCATGAATTTTATTAGGTTGCTTCTCTAAGAAGCAATTTCAGACTATCGTCTTATCTGCCATTCTGAGTTAATTCCTATTATTTATACAGTTTAAATTGCAGGCTCCATATTATTTGATTCTCAATTTGAAGACGAAGACCTAATTGATTTTATTACGAAGGCTAGAAGATGAAGCGAATGAATAATCAATGAAACAGCTCTTACCTAACAGAATTACTGGCTAATAGTATTTGGCTAAAATTACATTTTCATTCTAAAGAGGACGGAATAAATTTGCAAAAATACGCAATGAAAATTTAATTCCATTATTAATTTCTGTATTTACAAATTATTTACCTTTATTTTACAAGGCATGCGAAAATATGCATCGCAGCGTTATTAATCGGCGGTTGGTATTAATTTTTAATTATTACGTTCATTTACGTTCTACTGTTTGTGCCAAACAGATGCGAATTAATAAATATTACTATGAGCTAACACCTCAATTGATCACCATATTTATTAATGTTTTAATTTTAATAAAGCTATAGCTTAAGTATTATATAGAAACTATTTACACTAAGTGATTCTAACCTTAGAAATCTTCATAAGATTATGATAGCGCAAATTTTCTCATGTTCCCTAATAATTTTTAGTTATCTACTATAGATTAAAAATAATTATTTTATTAAATAAAACATTGATAATAATTACATAGAACTTTAGTCATACATTACAGCTTCAGATAATCATACATACACATGGCAATAATTTTATAACATATATTTTTCCTTCATAAATCCGCCCATAGAGTTACGTGTCATTTGTCTTTTCTTATGTCAAACCAGACAGCTCCCGAAAAGCCCGCGAATGTCACAATTTGCTTTTGGGTTTTGTATTCAAAGAGTTTAAATATGAGGTTTAAAATACTATTATTAAATACTATAGATATTAAACTTCTAAATAGCTATATTTCAGTTGGTTTTCTGTTCGGTTTCAACCGAACTTTATCCCACAGGTATTGTAAAAACTTAAGATAATTCTCGTTTACATTATTAAAACCGTAGTCCTTTTGTTTTCACTTTTAATTAGTCTTACTTAGTTTTCTCCATTAATTATTATTTCAAAGAAACTATTTACTGTTTTTGTAGTAAGTAAGTATACAATATTGTATTGAATTTTATCGTGTATTTTAAACATGCAAAAAGTATAATTTATATCATAACGCTTTGGAATTTTGTAACCCATAGTGGGCTTACAAACCTTTTTTCCCTGGAATTAAATCAGAGATCTTTCCTACTATACACATTTAACGTCTGGTGCAGAAACAATTTATATTTGTTAATAATATTAGTTATTTCTGAAAAATATTTATCAACAAAATAAAATCGAAAGCAGAATCAAATAACAAGATAATGATTGGAATGCATTTTTCCACAAAAGCGTGAAAACTAGCAAAATTACATCCCATAATAAGTGCATCGGAGCACACAGGGGCTATTTCGAATCGGCGGTAATAACAATAACCGGTGGCCAACGGCTGGCCATAAAAACGAATAGTAGACTGTGGTTTTCATCTGGAATTAAATTCGTTAGACTACTATCGATATCAAAGCCTATTTGTCACTTTCTAATAGTTCCAATTGCCTTACAAATTTTATAGCCCATGACTTTAACATCACAGAAATAACCGGATATTTCATCGTAGAGTTTATTTTATTTTATTTCATAAAATGTTTATTTGAAACTATTCTAAATAAATTTAAAAGCTACAAATATTAATGCTCGTGTTTTTTTTAATCAAATGAGAGATAAAAACGACAATCATCAGATTATACTACTTCAGAATGCTTTGTGAAGTCGTTTAGCTTATGCGTCGAATTCGAAATCAGACATTGGAAAACCGTTGAATATAATGACCAGCATTGATTTTGAATTGAAACTGCATAAAGATATTTGAAGATGGCCTTTACGGATTATCTGAATGTGTTTTGGTCTGGCGTTAATATGTATAGTCGAAGACGGCTACGAAGCAAACGCGTAAACATTCGCAATCTGCTACGAATGTCTACTACGCGTAATGAAAAACAAGTAACATTGGACTCACTACGAAACTATTAACAATTTCACATTGAAATCGTTAATATAATCTTGGAAAGCAACTAAACTGACACTTTAACCGACCATTTTAACCGCCTCCGTGGCTAAGTAGTTAACCCATCTGCGTGTTGCGCTGGAGTACTTGCCTGTAAAGAAAATGATCAGTGAAACAGATACAGAAATGTGTCTTACCATACTCTCTTTTTGCGTAGGGGTTTAAAAAGTGAAAGTAATCTCTGGCTCTCCGCGTCAAAACTTAAAATGCTCTTAAATGACAAATGTAAAACTTATACCGGGTTCGCTTCCCGATGTGAATGCAATTAGTACAAAATATGTAACGGTAAAATAAATACATTATAGTATGAATCTTAAAAAATAGATAAGTTACTTCAATTTCCTAAATTCTGAAAGTTGAGAACAATACCAGTATCACTTAGCTAATGAGTCGAGAGGTTGTTCAATAAATCTCAAAGACCCAAATTGAACAAACACCTGTTTTTGCGGGTAAACTTAACACTGTAACTTTTGCACGCTTATTAAATTTTACCTACTTAATACAAAGTTCATTTCTCCGTGGTGGTCCATTAAGAACCACGTACTGATCATCCGAAACTTAACTCTTATATTTGATGTAAACTTAAACTTTTTTTACAATGGATTCGTTTTTGTCCTGTATTTTCGTGTTTATTTAAATAAGTAAATCAACCAAAAGCGTTAAGCAAAATGAAGATTTATTTCCTAAAACTAAACACGAAGGTTGTACTATGGGAGGTCCCTCCCAACTTCATGTCATTATCACAAAAATTTAGCAGTGAAATGTCGTAACTTCATTGTAGTCCGATACAATTCTGATGTTTCGCTGAATCTCAAAATATTGTAATGGAAACTATTTCATTGTACTTCGAAAATTAAATAACAGCAATTTTTTTCACATGACCTTGAATTTTCGTAGTTTTTATTTATTTAATGAAATACTAGTAAAAGTGCCAACAATGTTTCCCTTCTCACACTTTTATATGTGCATATAGCACATGACGCAAAACGAACTATTGTACTAAATAAATGAGTAAAACTCCTAAATTTTGTGGCTCATTAAAATTTGCTGAAATTTCAGAAAGGCGCTGTATTTAAGCCGGCAAGTTGAATCTAAAAGTATGCCTTTGAGAAACTAAATGAAATCTAGTTCAGCTATTTTAATGTGACCTAAAATAAGTCTTGCTAAGAATAGGTTTAATAACCATAATGTCCTTTCTTATCAAGTTGTATATTGTGACCACTCTCTCCGTTAATACAATAATAAAAATGTATCAATTCTTGATAAAACTTTTTTCTACCATTAAAATCACGTTTAAACACAGTATTTATATTTCATACATATTTAAAAATAACTACAAAATTTTTGAACATAACATACATTCAGTAGCTGAATAGTTCAAAAACCTGAAACCCAAAACCCGTTGAATGTCAGGCCCAAATGTCAATTCCGTCCAGGACATATGCTAGGATCAAATCCTGGGAAAAAAGCAATGAGGAATGCACTGGAGATTAGAATTACGTACGACATCAAAAATGCTTCTTTAAAATCTTTAAAGCAAAAGCCTGTGACACTCACAGTAACTTAGCATATCTTCCGTAAATTATGAAACGTCACAGCTTAACCTTAACTCCAAGTTTCAAGTTTAAAACAATACTGCGAAGATAGAAACTTTGTGAAAGCTTCTCTATACTCGCAAAGTGTGGACGATCCTCACTTTACAACTTACGTTACTAAAGTCGCTATTTTGGTAAAAATCCAAACTACTTTTATTCCCGTCTATGAAAGTCAATCATTAATTTGAATAAACAACTAAATATAACTAAAAAAGATTTATTTACTTTAGACTTCTAAATTTTTACGATGAACGCTTTATGTATTTTCCTCAACGAGCATTTCTTTATATTTTTGAGGAACATTTTATTTTATGCTAAAATATAAAAAAATGATAGGTTACTACACACTTCTTTTGATTTTCAATCTGAAAATATAAAACTTACATTTTTAATTCAAATTTCAACTATAATCGTATCGAGTAAAGCTCGCCTAAGTATAAACAAAACTTGTCGTCCACTTACAGAAGTCACAGGGCAAAACTTGGATCGTGTGTATTTTAGTCTAAACTAACTTTATATATCCAACTGCCGTATTAATAAATGGTTAGCTTTTCAGTCGCTTTTATTTAGACAAAACAGTTGCTCAGTTTATTTGAAATACTCGTTGACAATACTTCGTGTTTATGGAATACGCAATAGTTAAGTTGGTTTTTTGTATAATACAGAAATAAACTTGTTCCATCTCACATGGTTTCATCTATGTTTTTACTTAAATTTTAATAAATTGGCACAATCGTTAATTTGTAGAAACGTTCTATAATAATAGTTTGGGGTGTTTTCTTACCAAGTATAATGTCAATCATTTTTGCAGTATCTGTGAGTTAGACCTTTCACGTCCATAAGCAGTATTCTTATATAATATACATTAAGGATTCATAATATAAATTGTAGGTAAACCATCTTTGAAATAATTAATTATAATATTCTCATTTAAATTTGTTCTCATATCATAATAAACTTTGTAGATATTATTCTAGGATCTAGACTCAACGTCAACATTGTTAATTGAAGTTAACGTGTTTTGCTTCGTAGCTGCTGACACTAAGTAGCATGCTAAGTGCTCTTAGATAGATTGACATCTGCATATTAATACCTACTCATTCGCTATTGCAAAATGATTAAGGCCCATACTTCACGCATCTAAGTTAAAGCTTCTCTGTATTTGATAGTTGATATTAACGCAAATGTCAAAATAAATAAATAAGTAAACTTAGTTGTATAAATATGTATACTATATGTTTCAAGTAACATAATATGTGAAATCTTATACCTAAGTCCTAGTGGAGCAGACTTCATGAGAAATCAATCAGAAAATCAAATCAGAAGAAAATGTTTCGAATCGGTTGTCCAGATAGCCGTGGGAGAGCCACGCTGAAGCTTATGCTGATGCATTAACTGAGCCGGCTTGTCCGAAGTGATACCACGAGCTCACAGAATACCAGCGTGAAACAATACTTGTGTTTCAATTATTGAGTGCGTGAGGATACTGAATGCCACCACAATACTCAAAAGGTCGGCAACGCAACAAAAAGCGCGGCTCACGGCGCGATTGTCGTTGGCGGTGATGTGTTACCATCAGTGGAGCCGCTTGCCCTATTATTCCCTATTACCCAAAAAAGTGTAAAATCTCTGCAACCAAATCAATTATGATTACTGATTACTCATTGTAATAAATGTCGTATATGTAAAAACTGAAAATTTTATCAATGCTTAAACAATATTATTAAATATAGCGGGACTTATCGCGCAAAGAAACATTATCTAATTACCTCGACGTTTCGACCGTGTTGCAACGGCCATAGTCACGACGAGAACTGGTCAGAACTGGTCAGAGGTGGTCAGGTCGAGGTAATTAGATAATGTTTCTTTGCGCGATAAGTCCCGCTATATTTTAATAATAATGAGTTCAAATCGCGAAAGTCTAAAGTTTATGAATGCTTAATGCTCAAATAAGAGTATCATCTTCCAGTTTAAAGGTATGTCAGACATTTTTTAATTTACTTTAAGCATATATTAAGTTAAATACATTTGGCAATGGTCAATTTTTATGATACGTTATGTTTTATAATCTGAGGTATAGCATGACTAATTTATTAACATATTTTAACTTTCAGAAACAAAATAGGAGAGACGTAAATCAAAAATTCCGTCGAGAACTTATATTCGTGGAGAGTTTTGGCCTAGAATTCCACTCATAAAGCTAAACTTACGTCTGTCAATTCCAAGTTAAAAACTTCTTTCATAAAACTCATTATTATCGAAGTCTTTGTTAGATGAATCGAGAAAATAGAAAAGAAATTACAGCGATCTTCAAATGAACAGTTTAAATTAGAGAATATCTTTGAAATATACTCTGTGGTCGACCATAACTCAAATTTATTGGACGATAAGGTACGAACAAAGAACATTTGTAACGTAAATCAAAATTGTTACATTATATTCCAAAAACTATAATATTAACAGAAAATGCATACTAAATCATTGTGCGGTTTATTTCACGAAATGAATAATTAATTTATAGCTATTTTTCTCTCACGCGATTAAATGAAACTGGTGATGATAAATTATGACGATTGAAATTATGTTTATAAATTAATTGTTTATTTGTATTAATATTAAGCTTACGGACGATATCCAAAATTTTCTAACTTTAAGAGATTTTACTTTCCTACACATCCCTTTTAAACAAACTTTGTATGTTTTCATGTTTTAAGATTAAAAAATACCTTATTTCTATTTATAAATACGCTATATAACGATATTTTACGACGACTATTTCGTGAAATAGTGCTTTAATAAGAAAAAGTGAATTACCGAATCCCCGTAGTTGGACACGGGGACACACACATTTCTGTATATTTTTCACTTGATTATTTTATTTACAGAGACTGCCCTGTAGGTGATCAGCCTTCCGTGCCTAACCAACCGAAACATTCATTTCACAGTGCCTCGGAGATTCGAACTCAGGAACTACAGCGCATCATGCAGACGCGTAAACCACTTTGCTACGGAGGCGGTAATAGGAACCATACCAAGTAAGTCATCAAAGCTCGGCAAGAACCACTTTATTTAGGTCTACCGATAATAATTACATATTAATTAGCTACCTACATTAGTATTCTGTAACATACTATGCAATCAAACTAGAGAAACCTAACTTAATAATACACTAATAATTAGATTTCTCAAAGACGCTGATCTAAAATAATAATAAGCATGTTCTTGATCACTAAAGATTAACAAAAACTAATTATTTGTAAGTCTTTTCTTTCGAAAACAACATTTTAATATTTAATACTTATTATGATCGTACCATAATTCACATAATATGCATCGAAGCGAGTCAGACAATTGAACTTTTCATGAAAAGAATTGAAATCAAAGCGGTGAGAATTTATTAGTTTTGGTTATACTTTTATGTAGTTATACTTACTGTACCTTAATAATCTTAAGGTGTTAGGACCTTATGAAAATATTTATCCTAAATAAAAATTAAAGTACGAACATGGAGCAATTCTCGTATCGAGGGAATCGCGAATGCATAGGTATAGAACATTGTATAAAAAGGCTATAAATCCTTTAATTTGTCACCGACTGGTGCTAATGCGGATGAATGGTCTGAGAGAGCGCTAAATTAAACTCTCGGAATAATGAAGTGGACGCATTCGTCTTCATTTGAGGATTCACGGCTTATTAGATACATATTAAGTCGTCCGCGAACTTTTGGGTCACTTGACAGTTTCCTAGTTACGTTGTTTGACAGTTTTGGGTTCGTTGTATCGGAGAAGTACGAACCCTGAGTCAACTTCTATGGAAATTGGTATTGCAGGAATGGTTAGATATTTACTTTGCATGAAATTAATTAATATTCAAGTATTAATCGTTACTTTTGTAATTGTTAGGTATAGGTCATTTTTTGTATAAAAAACTTGACTGTATTATGACAGATTATAAATATTTTAATTACAACTAGAAACCAACAGCAAAACCATTACTACGTATATCCCAGGCACCTTCCAATAAACCATTTGTATGTCTAACTAAAGCACCAGCTTGTCCCATATTTTCAGAAAAAGGAGGTATCATGGTCATATTGTGACCTTTAGCCCTCAAATAAGCTATAGTTTTACTCGAAAATCTATTCTCAAGTCGCAATAAGTTTCTGGGATCCGAAGAAAGTGGCCCATAATTCCACCGTGGCTCGAAAATAGATTGTTGCAAATTCTTTTCTTGGACTACGTAACGATGGAAAATCGCAGTTTGAAATTGAGGCTGACCATCACCTCCACGACTTCCATACACCATAATCCTTCCATCGTTCAATAATGCAGCAGCTGGATTCAAAGTGTGAAAAGGTTTTTTTCCTGGTGCTAAAACATTTATGCTGCCTGGTTGTAAGCTAAATGACCTGCCTCTATCCTGCCATAAAATACCGGTTTGAGGCAGCACTAACCCACTTCCATATTCACAAAATATACTCTGTATAAAAGAAACTGAAAATCCCTCTTTATCCATAATACCCATCCAAATAGTATCACCGGGACCAACTCCATTTCCTTCAGACGAAGCTTTTTTCAAATCAATATGACTGGCCATTTTATTAATATTACGTTTTGATAGCAAGGACTGAGCAGATACTGTCATATATCTAGGATCAGTTATATATTTATCGCGGAGTTTGAATGACTGTTTTGTAGCTTCGACTGTGGCGTGAATAAATTCACCTTCATCCTTTCCATCAATGTGAAGTTCATCTAACATACCAAGAATTGCTAAAGAAAGTACCCCTTGCGTAGGTGGTGGTAAGTTATATAACTCACCATGTGTATGTTTATATCTTAACGGTTTACGTCGCATAGCGTGATAATTAAATAAATCAGATTCTGTTATAGGCATACCTAATGCTTCTATATCTTCGAGTATTAATTGGGCTACTTTGCCACGATAAAAGCTATCTAAACCATCTTTTGCCAATTTTTTAAAAGTATATGCTAACTTTTTTTGATACAATATATCTCCAGTTCTTAAAACCTTATCATCTGGGAAAAATACGTCTTTAAAATCTTGAGTTAAATTTTTTAGCATTGTCTTAAACAGATCATTCACTAATGCCTGACTAGATGAAAGAGGGAAACCATGTTCAGCGTATCTAATGGCGTCTGATAGAAGTTGAGCTGTGGGCAGTCGTTGATATCCAGATTCTGTTAGGTAATTTAATGCCGCTTCCCAGCCTGCAACTGTGCCTGCTACTGTTATCGCTGACTTAATACCTTTGTCTGGGATTTTTTTCATACCACGAAAGAAATTTAAATCTGCTAAGCTTCCTGCTGGTCCAGATGCATCAATTGCAACTGGTTCTCCATTTGGTGGGACAATAAGCCAAAAACTGTCACCTCCAATACTATTCATGTGGGGATACACAACGGCTATGGTTGCTGCAGCGGCAACCATTGCTTCTATTGCTGTTCCACCTTGTCGTAATATCAATATAGCTGTCTGAGTAGCTAGGTGGTGCGGTGTCACCACCATGGCATTAGGTGCCATCACACTTACGTTCATTGTAACTGCACTTTCTTTTTCTGCAACAATCGTAATATTGTAATATAATACCAATAAAAATAATTGCAAAAAATTAAAAATAATCATAATTATCATCCTATAGCACAAAATAACTAAAATTAAAAACCATTGAAAAGTTTCAGACCTTATCCCGAACAAAATAATGAAATTAATTAATTTACGTTGTGACTTAATAAATACTAATTATAATATAATTAACCATCAAATATAAAACAAACATTTAGATTTGAGTTGTATTGTTGCAGTGTCGTAATTAAAGGTGGGTTAGAGTAATAAGGTTTATTACTTAGGTCATGTCGACCTGATACTAACTATATATTACAATGAAATCTTGACTTATATATACATAGTAGCCGGACATCAAAATATCATTTTACCACGTATTCCTACATAAATTCACCGAAATAATCTTACGCAGCATTTGTCACGTAATGTTGTGTAGCCGTAGTATCTTAGGTAATATTATTTTTATTTATTTCTTTATTTCTTTCTTTCTATTGTAACGACAATTTAGTTTTATGGAAGAGCGAGGCCTCCTGTCACAAGTATGACTTATACTTACTAGGAGGCCTCAACCTTGTTGTATAATTGAAAAATTTAAAGAGAAAATAAACGTTATTATTATTATTATTATACTAATTACAAAATAATAGACCAGATACTGCAGATACTCATGTGTCTATAATAATAATAATAGACTTGCTACGTATACTACGTACAATAAACAGACAAGTCCAAGAAATTAATTTGAACCACTCCATTAACTGTGTCGTGTATTAAGTTTATTCTTACAATGACACCAATTCTAATGGACACAAACTAAATTATACTAGAGTAATAATTTAGTTACGTCAAAATCAATTTTAGTCCTGTCATACTGATTTCGAAATATATTCCTTAATGTTTTTGAAATTACTAAACTAAAAGTAGAGAATTTTAGTTAAGTATAAACGTAGAGTTGTAATTTTGTAAATCAGAATCGGCACTAGTAATTTTCCTGGATATAGGTAGTTATGGATACAGCATTATATTATTTATTTAACACTGAATTCATCTGTCCTATATGAGTGGCTGTTTCAAATCTAAATGAAAAACAAAGAACTATCAAAATATTGAAACCTAATGTTATAATCATCGTTATGTTATCTATTTCAGCATATTAATTTAAATTTTGTCATGGACTATTTTCAATCACTATTGCGTTAACTACAATATTAATAGAAAAGATTCTATGCGAAGTCCGGCATTTTCAAATAAAAAATTAAGTAGGTGTAAGATTTTCTTTAATAGAACAAACGCATCGTCATATTTTAAAATTCAAGCCAAATCTAAAGATTAGGGCTCAACTGAAGCGAAAAGTAGTTCGGTGCTAGCTAGTTAGTAGCTATTACTAAAACTATTGTCATTTGTGATAAGCGCCATCTGTGTAAGACTATATAAACTGCTATCAAAGATTTAATCGAACAACTTGGGAGTTGGGACGGATTTGCTTGAACTAAATTCATTGTCCCGTCTTTACTTCCATCATGCTACAAAATAAATTAAAATATTTTTTTAATAATATCCAAGTTGCCAGATGTTAGGTATTTTTTAACGATAGTCTGAAATTTGACTTTCCATCAAACTAAAACCTAAGCTTTATTTAATTGACCTAAATGGAAGATGTTAACGTTTAATGAACATGAAATATCATTAAATCAAAATAATTAATAGAATACCTATAAATTATTTTAAAATATTAGAATATAATATTAAAAAATCGCAGTTTTAATAAAGTAGGTAGATAAGAAGCACTCGATAACCATATGACTGATTTTCGCTTAATTTATGAATAAAGTACTATTGACATACTGTGATAATCACAGTGATTAACAACAATGTTACATGCACAATATAATATTATAGCTGGTTAAATTACCTACATTATAATTGTATTTATTAACTTCCTTAAATAATTATACTGATAAGCCATTATTATATTATATATTAAAAGGGTAAAAATTAAGAGTTATAGGTATGTATTTTAAATGCCATATCATAAAAAAATAGAAAAATAAAAATTTTGTCCAAAAAATAAAAATGGGATGTAAATAATAGTTTACGACCTATTCTCAGACCTACCGAATATACGTAAAAATCATAAAAATCGGTCAAGCCGTTTGGGATTAGTTTGGTTACAAACACTGTGACAAGAGAATTTTATACAATATAGACTTTGCTAGTAATAGGTACTTCCTATACAAGGACCCAGTAAAACACTGACATATTATATTTTATTATGCTTTAAATTCAGGGCCACTCCTACTCACTAACTCTAACTCCGGGCCACGGGGGCCCCGTCTTAAGGCACGCTACGCCATTAATATATTATAGTTGTCTAGTTAGACACGGTTAACAACTGCAGTTGCAGTTGTTAACCGTAGAAATTATAAATTATTGTAAGGCGACGATAACACACTAAAAAAGGCAGACTTAGCGAGGATGGGGGCGGGCGCGGGCGCGGGCGCTCGGGTCTTGGTGTCTGCATATTCACAGTGCCGATCGAGCTACGCTTCGGCGATTAAATCAAAAAGAAATACACGCGAAGTCACCTAACAGACGCTATAACAGTATGAACGATACGGGCGGACGGAGCCATTAGAAACACCCGAGCCAGCCGTGCCCGCGCCCGCCCCATGAAGACGCGCGACTCGCGGGAGCACTGTGAACGCAACTGGCGTCATTCAATTCAAATGTATGTACATTTGAATTATACGCGCTCGCGCTAGCACCCGCGCTCGCCTCCAATCTGATTGGGGCTTTAATTTGACTTTAGCTAGGTATTTTGCCATGCTAACTAGGTAGTTTATGCACCACGAGCCTAAATTGTGCCTACATAGTTAAATAATAATATTATGATTAATATTGTAAAGCTCAATATCTTTTTATTATCACTACATAGTATAAAACAAAGTCGCTGTCTCTGTCCTTATATCCCTTTGTATACTTAAATCATTAAAACTACGCAACAGATATTGATGCGGTTTTTTTAATAGATAGAGTGATTGAAGAGGAAGGTTTATATATATGTTTCATACCCGTGCGAAGCCGGGGCGAGTGGCTAGTTTTACATAAAAATGAAGTCTTATAAAATATGTTTTCTAATTATTTTGTGTACCTACTAACTAATAACGTAAGTAAGCTCAACATTCTCGTAAGTTGTAAAATAACTTAAAAAGTGTTAGTGCAGTTTATATTTGTTTAAAATTTAGAAAATATTGTGTATTCGATAAAAAATTTCATTATCGTGTGAATCTATCGTACTCGTAGACAGAGAATAGAATAGATAACCTATTCGCGTATATTAAAACAAGACAGATATTAAATTAACCTACTAGATTTATCGATATCGCTTTCTCTTCCACGCGACTTGTATTTACTCATATCACTCACTTGACGTTTGAAAATGATCACTTTTTTGACGTTTAATAATCTTTTGGCAGTAAAAAACTACTGAAACAGCTATCTACTCTGTTCATAGGAAAACAAAAACCAGAAAATTTTAATGATAATTAGATCATTTACTTGTGATAAGTTTTTTGTGTTTTCATTTTTGTGCTCACTTCTATTTTTACACTCTAAAACACTGCAGCTTTCCATTTTGTCTAATTCTGTGATGAATCCACCACACATAGTTCACTATTACTACAAAGACTCAATTCATCGAATCGTACAATCAAAATTGGGAATCAAGAAAAACGTATATAAAAATAAGACAATAATATAGTAGGTATCATAGTCTCGCTCAATCTTTTTTTTTTCTTTAATGTAAACGTCTTTTTTCGCTCAAGCTGTCATTTTCATTTCTTGTCTAATCAATACTCCCTCTACGATCGTACGGTATCGTATTAATAATTAACCGATAGTTAATATTTATTCACAACACTACCAACAGTTTGAATTTGGCATTTCGCGTTTTGACATATTCGCAACACCCGGTGGTCGGTGTTTGAACTTTAATCATGAGATTAATGCGTGAACAACTAAAATAGATTCATATTTTTTTCTGTTGTCGTGACGTAATATCAGGGCCAACGATTAACGAACCTTACACTAATTTATGTTAAATATATTTTTCATTGAAATCCAGGAATTATTGTGTAGTGAAAAAAATCACTGTAATGTATAAATTCTTGTCGAATTTCTTGATTACGCAGGCCAGCTGTCAAGAGGTGGGTAAGTTTATATTTTAATGTTGCGGATTTTAATAAGTCTGATGTCAACACGTTAGCACTTAAAGCTAAAAATATATAAAAAATATTAGTTTCATTTGCAAAAAGTGTCCTTGAAGATTTGCCCTTGAAATTCTGTGTCGGTTAAAGTTGATAGTTACTAGATTCCCAATAATGTTAACAATTTATTAAACTATGTTTTACAAACCCCTGAGCAATGTCTATATTTTATTAAAAATGTATTAAAAGCCCTTTTGCCTACAGTTATTAGATAATCAGTCCAACATTCTAACCTTCATGACCTTACTTGTCTAGCTAGAGATGAAAATAAATTAAGTACTTAATTTAAAAGTATTCCATATTTTAAAAAAAAACATCGAAAACAATTAATTATGTACTAAGTACTACGTTACGTAAACGTAACGTAATCTTGTGAATGATGAAAATATTCTGAGTATTTTTTAAGTAAACCTTCTTATCTTTTACGTCAACTTATTTCATAGATATCTTAGTCTGAATCAAGTCTTTACACCAAAATGTCTTCACGTCGGGTAATTTAACACCTTTATTGCTTTTTATAATTTTAAGTCCATAAATAATATATTTCAGTATGTGGTTACTAAAAATTAAATAAATAACTGCTTATCATGATTGCTATATCATATGATTTAGCAGTCAGAAAGATTGTGCTTAAAAAGTTCTAAAATAATTACAATATTGTTAGTGCAATTTTTTTATTATTATGAGTGTAGTGCAATAACTGTTTTGTAAAGTATGTGGTATTTTTATTTCTTGTAACACAGTTGTTTCACCAGCAAAATCATAACCATAAAAAGATTTTTACAAAATTTGTAAAATAATTTAACCTAACACCCTCCCCTCCCTATTAATAAAAAGGCCCTTTTATTATAACAATAATAGAGCCTTTTTATTATTGCTACTTAACTTGATTCTAAACTTATATGGAGTATATTACATACATATTTGATACACATAGCATATTATATATAATACACTATCATGTGAAGACATTGTGACTGATAACTTATCAGTGACCCTGCTTTGATGTTTGTATGAGCTATAGGGGCAAAAATATTGCAATATTTATGATGATATAATTAAGTCATATAGTCTCCCCAATTTTTATAAGGCTAAATTAAGTATTTAAAAAAATATGAACTAATATACCGCCAAATTATTTAAGTTTCTATAAATAATTATTTACTATTTTAATATTTAAAATTATATTTTTATAATAGGGTATCTAATCCTAGTTAAATGGTTTAAGAGAGTACATATTTGCTATCAGTCATCTAATGAGAATGATTAAGAAATTGAGAAATTTTGTTAACTGAAGTACAGTTAACAAAATTTTTCATTAAAATACTTTCAATAACAATTGGTACAAAACTATGGTTAGCTCAACAAATTTCTGAAAATTGTCCAGAAAAGGTTCCTGATCGATTAATATTAGCTCAATAGTTATACCTATAGAAAATTTAGTTACAGGCAGCTTCAATTATTATATTATTTTTATATTTTTAATCGTTTGAAGGTATATTCAATCAAGTTCAATTAAAATATTAGCACTTATGCAACCAATGAACAATAATCTAAGACATTTAAATTTTTTATATTGTATTTGAGTGTTTCTGAATAATGAAAATTAACTACTCACTTAATTACTTGCTTTTGTAAGATATTTCTTCAAACTGACATTAAAGTTAATGTTTAGAATTATTTTATATATAACTTAATGTTTATACAAGATAGTGTAATAAATATACACACTTAGTGATGTTATGATAACTTAATATTATGTAAACATCAAACAATTTTAATTTCCTACTAAATTATTTTGTAAATCTTCTAACTACACAATCTGCAAAAATATTTATAATTATACTTACTATCACTTAGTTTCTGTGTACAAAAAAATATATATTTTAAGGTACTTATTAATTCTATCTTTTTCCTCAGGGGGCTGGGTATTTAAAAAGGGCCGATTCTGATCGTCTTCGAGAAATATTCTTGAAATATGCCAGTGTAGAGAAAAATGGTGAGAAATATATCACCAGTGAAGATTTTGTTAGGAAATTCCTTGGACTTTTCGATGAAGGTAAATATCATGTTGTTGTAATTTTATTATAGTAAATGATGAATTAGTGTAATACAACATAAAGTGTGGCAAACTTTTGTTTCTGTTTATAAAAAAAAGTAGGATTTTAATTTTGTATTGTAGCCTAATAGAGAGTTAAAAAGCTAAATTAATTTTTCCCGTTTACTACAGTTAACAAGTAATAAATACGTACTAGCAATATCGACTGCATACTTTAACTTAATCAATAATTTTCTCAGATGATTACAACAAAGAATCTGTTCAGCTTATTGCTGGAATTGTGGACATGGACAAGGATGGGTTCATCTCGTTCTCTGAGTTCCAGGCCTTTGAGGGACTGCTATGTGTGCCCGATGCTCTATACAAAACTGCCTTCCAACTATTTGATACCAATGGAAATGGCCTCGTCACATTCGGTTAGATAAGTTTATTAATTAGAAAGGACCAAGTTAAAGGATAAAGACCAAAATCATATGTCCATGAATTTGGTGCTTATAACCCTACTCTGATAAAGTCATTTCAATGGCTTAGGAATCTTTCTATCTAGCTTAGCAATCTCTACTTTTGGAGTTTTTTAGCTCAGTTTACCATTATTGTTTCTTTTCACTTTCTAATTGCAGTCAAAGAAATATTTATGAATTTTTTATTTATTTACGAAATCAATAACCATAATGAAGAGATGACGAGATGTTTAAAGTTTGTTAAATAAGAAGCGTTGCCAAGACAATTATCTCGTGAAATAATTTTTCAGTACTACTTATCTCTCACCTTGGTAATCTTCATTTTAATGTGAACTACATCGTCCCTAAGGATTGGAAGAAGGTGCAATTTACTACTCTCTTGCTTTGCTCTGATATCTAAAGCTCTGCCTATATTATTAATTCCAAATGACAAATTTCATAATTATAAAATGAAATTAAATATGAATCTACAACGAAACTTTAAAATTTTCAGAGGAATTTGCTGATGTCATGCAAAAGACTGCTTTGTACAAGAAACTACCATTCAATATGGAGAGCACATTCGTGCGGCTTTACTTCGGAAAGGTAAAGAAATTCACGATTAAAATATAAGTTCACCAAAATATCCATTTTTTCATATATTGTCTCTTACAGATGGTTTAGTCTTAAAGAACGTATAAAAGAAAAGCGATGTTGTCATGCCCATGAAATTAAGACTAGCGTAACATAATAACAGATTGATAATCAGTGACATTGAATTAAAAATTATTATTAATTAATCTCAAAATATCTTCAATATCGGTACAAACAGTTACAGATGTTTGGCTCAAATTATAATATTTAATGTACATTAAAAATTGCTAATTTTGTTACAAAGTTACGTTTATGAATCGAATTTGTATATTATATATATCTATATAATATTATAATACGGATGATTGTTAATATTATTATATGTATATTAACAATCGTTCGTATATTAACATGGAATTATTTTATTCAAAAAAAATCATGACATTGTAGAATTGACAATTGAAGACTTGTTTCTAATCATTGACCTGTATGATTATGTAGTTGTTTATTTATTTCCTTTTTTAGACTTATAATTAAAAACAATCACAAACAGTAATTAAGGATTTTTTTATTAGAACAAAATTCGTTTAAAATTAACTTAAAATAATGGGATAGATGATTGTAAATAATTAACTCTTAGATATTAGATTATGTTTCATATCGAATTCGCAATTTAATGATTATTTTATCACATCAAATTCTAAAAATTATCACTTACCCTTGACGTGTTTTCAATCGAATAGTTTTTACATTAATTAATTTCATACCTAAAGAAAAAAATATAAATTCTGCTTGAACGTGTTTCATATTATTAATATTAAGCAAATTAACACGCAAAATCGACATACAAAAAGAGGCATTTACAAATGTATGTCAGTTAGGTCAGTAGCAACGTTTATATGCAATTTTGTATATAATTAGTTCGAATACGATGAAAATTACAGAGCTGTTACTTACCTAAAACTGAATTATGAAACAAACAATTTTGCAAAGAAATCTCTCTCATAAAATATGACATGAATTATAAATAAATTTGGATCCTATAAGATTTTTTTTTTTTTTTTTTCAATCTAGCATTTATTCGTTGTTTACTAATGTTACCTACTTTTACTTATGTATACTTTATTTCTTGTACTTTCTGTTGTAATGTAATGTTCTGATTTCATAATATTTCAGGACAAGAAGCGTCTAGTGACGTACCCTGAGTTCAGCCAGTTCCTCCATGACTTCCACGAGGAGTATGGAGTTGAGGCATTCAAGAAACGCGATATCAATGGCAGCGGCTTCATCAGTGCTGGAGACTTCAAGGAGATTATGCTCTCTGTCAAAAACCATCTTCTCACTAAAGAGCTTAAGACGAAAGTTATAGAAGTAAGTCAAATATCTCAAATCTGCAATAATAAATAATAATAATAACGTTTATTTATCTTTAAATTTTACAATTATACAACAAGGTTGAGACCTCCTAGTAAGTATAAGTCATACTTGTGACAGGAGGCCTCGCTCTTCCATAAAACTAAATTGTCGTTACAATAGAAAGAAAAACTAACAAATATAAACAAAAATTCTGACAAAAGAAGAAAAAAGTAATAATAAAAATAACAAAAAAAAAATTAGGTTTGTTCCAATAGTGCTTCAGTTTCAGCGTAATTTAGTTTCCGAAGCCAGGAAGTTATGGTCTTCTTGCAGTCAAATGTCGTCATCGTGTAGATATTGAGGTTTTTATTAAGTTTATTATAAAGATATGTTGCCAGATTATTGTATTGGCTAGATAGTTCGATAGATACTAGATTAGATAGACTTTTAATGTTATTCAAAAAATGGTCAGGCGTCGTACGTTAACTGCAGTAAAATCTATCATTTCTGCGACAAAGAAACACGGTCCTATTATTTTTTCACATCGAAAGTTCAATGATTATATAAACATGTTCTCTTCGAGTGTTTTAAAAATTTTCCTTGTTTTTTAATATTAGTGAACATTTGAATCACGAAATTTTTAGTCACTTACAGATAAATAAATCCATCATGATCTTTGATCTATTGAACATTAAAAAACAATATACTTTATATGCAACTTTAATTTTGTAAAACAAAAGAACAATATGTGGTTATATTTTATTGCTATTATAGACGGATTGACAAGATTTTCTTGAAGCAGAAAAAATTCCTATCAATACATAATATTATTAACATTGTTATTGTTTAAAATATCACTGTTTATCTTTGAATGTTCAGTTTAAATTCCATGTCGTGATGAGTAAATTGCTCTATGAAGAAATTCGTGAAAATTTGTTAAGAATTTTTTTTTAGGCGCCGTAGAGCATTGCCACAATGTTGGCCACCGTGTCTTACCAATTAATGGATATGGCAGAGTGACCGAATCCCACATTACGTTCGTCTCTATAACATTTGTATATTTCCTCGAAAAAATCAGATTATTAAGCTTTATTCACAAATATTGTATGATTGCAATATCAATTTTTAATCTGGTTTTAACTTTTTGAATCAGATATTGTTATTTTTATCAGATAATGTTATTCATTCAATTAATCAACTTATAGTGATTATTTTAAAAGGAAAGAAGATATGCATGTTCTTATCTATAGGCTCGAAATTATGTTTTGATAAAATAATATTTTTTATCCGAAATTAGAGACTTAAGGATGGTAACTGTCTTTTTATTTTTTAAATGTTTTTATCGTATATCGATTTATGACAAAGTTAAAACTACAGGACTGTAAAATTGAAGAAAATCTAACAACCCATGATACTCGTATGACATTGAATGGATACAAATTTGAGATATTATTGTAACCGCCATCTAGCGGTGACATTGAGAAAGTTGAGTCATGTGTCGTCAGCTGAAAGCGGGGAGGAGCGGGGAGCGGCGTCGCCAATTTGAAAACGAGTCATTTTTATTAGATTCGAATTCACAAATTTGTAGAGGGAGACGTGTCAATTTTCTGTTAAGCGATTTAATTAAATTTAATTTTTGTCACACGTCTTATTTTTATGCGAAATTAAAATCATCTAAAATTTGTATATACACTATTTGCGAAATTCTCACACAATTATTATATTGTATAACTCATAAACGATGCAACGGGCAGACACCCACACACGTCATACTTATAAGTTATAACACGCCTTTGCTTAATAATAATAGATAAGCAGACGAACTTTTTAGACCTAAGCCATTAGAAAATGAAACCGATTTCCGAATACTTTTTAATTTAAAGGTTACTAAGTAATACCAGTCATGAAAATTGGAAATCATATTTTTGGTTTACAAGAAATAAGGTACTATAAAATGTGTCCACATTTCAGTCGTCTAGCTTTCAACAAGGCGAGAGAAAAATCAGTTTCCCATACTACATGGCCTTCAACTCCCTGCTAAACAACATGGAGCTGATCAAACGAGTGTACTTAAACGCAACGAACGGACATCGAACCCTGGAAGTCACGAAGGAGGAGTTTCTCCATTCAGCACAAATGATGAGTCAAATCACGCCCTTAGAAGTCGATATATTGTTCACTTTGTGTGATCAGATACATAATAGTAACGGGTGAGTTGTTAACATTCGTGCTGCCACCTACTAAACTTGAGACATGAATCCAGGTCACTTAAAGATACCTGAAAATCTCGGAAACTAATAATGTTAGCATAATGAAATGAATTGTTTAATAGACAATTAAATAGTCCTTAAATGAAGGTATTAAAACTTAATTCTAACTCTACTAAACACAATTTATTTAATTAAGCTAGCATTCTTAGTTTTCGAGAATTATAGGTTTCATAAAGTGACCCGGGTTCATTGATCTCGAGTGTGTTAAACGGTCAATTTTCTCTAATCAAAAACATTTTTTTATGAATACGTGGTAAAAGTATTAATAAGCTCGATAGAGTCTAAGATAAAAAGTACTTTTCCTTGACTTTCTCTTCAACGTAGTCTCTCGTAGTTCTCTTCAACAACAAATTATTATAATACTTTATCTGGTAATACATACTATTTAGAATTTTTAATATTATTTGATTTGATACAAAGCAATGAAAAAAATAATAATGGAACCTAAAAACATTTCTTACATTACAAACAATTTTTTATTTTTTTAGTTATTTGATTTTTTCAGTTATCCTAAATAGTATCATTCAGTCACCTTTAATGACCTTTAAAACTCAATGTCAGTGTTAATCAACGTACTATTTCCCATATCGATTATCTTTTACGATAAGAACATGTCTTATCTATTTACGTTATTTGAAATTTCACAACGCTACTATGGAGTGCGGAATGTACCTCGAGATTAAAAAAAAACGTGTATTTCAAGATTACTCTAATTTTGGAATCCCCTGAATTTCATAACTCTTTCTTAAAATTACAAATGTTTTGCACCCATCTATACTCTATAGTTACCACCAAGTCCAAGTCATAATCGCTCTGCCAAGAGTTTACCGATCCAGAAACAAAATTCCTACCACAAAATATAATTATTACTACAAAATACAACCGTATTGTTATTTATTTTACATTTAAGGAAATTGTAGATTTACCAAGATATTCATAAAATAGTTTTAATATTATTAAAGTATTGTTAAGTATCCGTTTCAAATTGGTTATATAAGATGGTATTATTATGCCAACCAAGGATAAAAGAAAAAACAGTATATAATTTTACCACCGAACTTATATATTTCTTGGCATATATTTTACTGTTTATAAAGAGCTAGGCTTCATTTTAAATTGATGTTTAATCTAATATCGCAACAGTAAAAGTAAAATATTTTATGCATAGTCCCACGTCAGTGCCAACATCGCTGGTGCCAGTGGACTTGAACAAAACGAGACAATCTGGGTTTGGTTCCTGTGTGAAAAAAGTTTGTTAAAAGCTTAGAATTGCACCTTGACTGTAACTTGTCACGCATATGAATGATAATTGACAAAACACAAGGATCGTTGAATGATAAATCCATGAAGAATGGAAGTTTTCAGGCACTACTTAATACTGGAGATATTTTGAAAAAAAAATTGATCCTAAAATTAACATTATTCTGACATCTCAAGTTCGCATGGTTATCTCCATATTTTTTTCTGATTTATTACAAATTACAATTGTATTATGTTAATTCATATACATGGAAATTTTAGATATGCCAAGACATTCATACAATATTCTTTTTTGCCTCCAAACACTGAATTAAACTAGTCTTGTACATTATACGTGGTTAAGTTTTAAAATGGTTTTAATATATAACTCATCGTTTTAGGCCTCCAATATATAGTTTACTGCCGGAGTTCATTGGTATTCTAAAGGATTTTGCCGTAAAATATAGTTAACTCTCAACCTTCAATTAGAAACGGTCCGTTAACAATTTGAACCTGTAGCTTATATATTTTTACAGACGCATCGTGTACAATGATTTAAACTCGATAACGCCGGAACAATACTTCAAGCAAGTAACAAGACGTGTTGCAGAAATCAAAGCTGTTTCGGTAAGTTAAATATATTTCTCCACGCCCGAAGTTCGTAATCGATCCCAGAGTCAATCAACCATATCAGATAAAAGTTTATTGAATAAGTTCAAAGTTATAAATGGATCAAATATTAACTTCGGACATAAAAAGAACTGTTTAAGAAAGTTTCGGTTCCGGTTACTGAAATCTCACAACTTCCCAATTTTCCAGTGATAAAATTAGCTACATTGACTGCCTTCTTTTCAAAATGGCGTATAATTTGTCGTAAAATGACGATAATGTTATTATAATGTAGCCAGTTATTTCGTATTAACACAACACCTCTGCACAAAGACAAATATATTTTCGGAAACATCACTAACTTATCGCTATGTATTCTCTTTCAATGCTCAAAGGAGGAGGTAAATAAGTTAAGAAGCCCTTCTCGATTAGTAAACTTGTTTGGAAGTATCCTGGTGAGTACAAGACCACTGAAGTTATGATGTTTCTCCGTTTCTTTATGAGTGAGATTTCAGTCGCAAATATTTAAATACCGAAACATTGATAAGTGATGATTTTGTTCTTAACGTTTCAGAAGCGTTTTAGGCGTTAGCGGCTATTCAATTAATTTGTACATGTGTATGGTTAGGAGTTGAAAGAACTGCTTGAAAAATTTAAATTTCGGTTCCGAATACTGAAATCTCACAACTTCCCAATTTTCCAGTGATTTTAGCTATATTGAAAACTGCCTACTTTTCCAATTGGCATCTCATTGTTGTAAAATAACTTCAACATTATTTTAAAGTAGCCAGTTATTTCGTATTCCTTTTCTTCTTTTAATGCCCATTGCCAGAAATGATCATCTCTAGAACCTAAAACATATCTTACCCGGTTAAAAAACTTAGAATTATTTTTATTGTCAACGGGTCAGATAAGTTGGTGACTATAAATATGTAGATAGATAGGACTTAAGGAGCCCATAATGTATGCATGTTAAAAAAATCTGGCTTTCAAACTTCAATTATTTTGCTATATTTAAATATCGTGCAACCAAATCACAATGAACAGAAACCTTTGCTCATTTTGTCTTCACCTAAGCTATTTTACACTCCAAACATATTTCAATTATCAAACTACCTTGACATTTAAGCTTGCTCAATATTCGATGCACGTTAGCTTACCAAAATTTTGAATTTGTTAGTAATTTCGGGTAATTTGAAGTATTTTTTTAAGTCGGGAAAAGTGGGTTTCCCTATCTCGGGTAGGTACTTTTAAGAAGCTTCACAAAGGAGAGTCCAATAAAACACTAGACTGTACTTTCTTTCAAAACGGAACCATCGCTTTCGAAAATAAACCCTTATTTTCGAAACCTTAGTTTCTTAACAGATATTCTTCTCTCCTCTTAAGTCTATTTTGTGTTGTGTCTAAGCGCGTTTGCTCCCGTCTGAGTTACAGTATAAGTAACCAGTTTACCAGGAAGGGTAGACTTTTTTTGTTAAATATCGCACCTTGTTCGGAAAATGTCGCTTTTTCCCTTAATATACAACCCTTTATTGGCCAACGTTATATTTTATCAATGGTCTGTGTTGACGCATAATAAATTATCACTCTTTATTTGTTGTTAATCAAAGTGTTTTATGTAAATATATTTTGTATGCTTGTTTCAGAGCCCCGAAGAGAGAAGTGTACTAATTCAAATTTTGGAGAGCACGTACAGATTCACGCTCGGGTCTTTTGCCGGTGGTAAGTATATTATTTCTATGTTATATCATATTTAACAAATAAATTATATAGATATTACGCTTTTTATACGTACCGGATACGAACTTTTTTAAATTGGACTCGTAGTAAACGTGTTTAAAAATACAATAATACAATTTAAAAATAAAAATCATTGATAATATTTAATAACAGTATGTAACTGATTTAGTAGGTCATATCGTGAATAATTAAATACCATTCGATAATCTCTTGATTAAAACAATGCTAACAATATATTTTATTAGCTCTTTCGTTCAAATTACGAATTGAGTTTTTTTAAAAAGAAATTTTTTATTACTTATTTATTTTTCATGAAATAGATTTTTATGAGTAGCACGAGTAATAAAAAAATCTATTTTATAGCATTGGGAGCGACAGCAGTCTACCCAATAGATCTTGTCAAAACCCGTATGCAGAACCAACGTACGGGTTCCTTTATTGGTGAAGTGGCGTATCGAAACTCTTGGGACTGCTTCAAAAAGGTCATCAGGCACGAAGGTGTCTTTGGCCTATACAGAGGCCTCGTCCCTCAGTTAATCGGTGTCGCTCCAGAGAAAGCTATCAAATTGACCGTAAGAATTTTTCTCTCTACCTCGCCACTAGCTTTGTCAACTTGCGAAACCTATGTTGTGTGTGTGTAAAAAAATTATGTCAATTTTTTTAGCAACTGCGTCACGTCATGCAATTCGAAACCGTAAATTAAAAGAAAATGTTCACAGTTTTCATTTATCTGATTTATTGTATTACTAACTCCCCCGATACTTATTGCAGATGCTCATTTGCTTAGAATTAAGATCGAATTCGCCTGTGTTTGTAAGATCTTTCTCTTCACCAAAGATCATCATCAAGATCATTAGTTGTCCGAATCAAATTTAAAAGTATTTCCATCTGTCAACCCAGTATCTATGAACCTTAATTAGTCAATTTTATTTTCAGGTAAATGACTTAGTTCGAGACAAGTGTATGGACAAGAATGGAAATCTAACAATATATGCTGAAATTCTCGCTGGAGCTTGTGTGAGTGTCTAAATGTATATAGGGACTTTTTTTATAATAAATGCTGGGCGATAAGTTTTGATAGTTTACAGTTGTAAAACTTGGAATTGGAACATAGAAATCTTGTTCAGTTAAGTGATGGTCCTCCAAGTGGTAGCATCAATTGACGCGTCTAGCGTAACATGCGAGTGAGAAGAAACCATAACATTAAAACTAGATGTTTTATTTATTTAAAAGGTTTCAAGATTGTCCTTATAAGCAACAGTTTTTATCTATTCGGTCAATCGAATCGACGGAAACATCGCTCAAATCGATCGCATTAAAAAAAGAAAGAAAAGTATGCATATGATAAGATCTTTAATAAAAGGTGTATAAACAATTTTTGGTGAAACCGAAAAAAAATTCCAATTTGTATATAGATAAAAAAATCTTGTCAATTTCAACGCCATATTTTCTGACCAACATAAATTGCTTTTTGTTTAAAATAATTGTTCCACGTCTGTCGGGTCATAATTCAAATTTTGAATGATTTTTAAACTGTTTGTAATAAAAATTATTTCCACAGGCGGGTGGTTCCCAAGTAGTTTTCACGAATCCATTAGAGATTGTAAAAATTCGTTTACAAGTAGCTGGTGAAATCGCTGCTGGTAGCAAAGTTCGGGCTTGGAGTGTTGTCAAGGATCTTGGACTTTTTGGCCTCTACAAGGGCGCGAAAGCGTGTTTACTGCGTGACGTGCCCTTCAGCGCTATTTACTTTCCTGCGTATGCGCATTGCAAGGTCAATAATAATGATTAATTTTTTGTTTTTTACATTGTTAAAAAGGTTTTCATAGTCAATTTTCCAGGAGGGATATCTATATTTCACTAGAGATATTTCCTTGTGACGCTTACGTCAAGTGATATGCAAATTCAAACAATTTTGAACCATATGTAGTTGTTAACCGATATAATATTTTATAAAGAAATGAAATCGTTCGACTGCCACAATTTTTCGTCTTGCAATTCTATCACAATAATTAAGAGTATTGTGTCATTGGGCAGGACTCAAAACATGTAACTCAAGTACTGTTAAATAACAGTAGTTGTGGAACAAAATCTCTGTTTGCTTGGTTTTTAACGTACTGTAGTCTTTAAATATGTGACTTACACGACTACTGCTACAGATGCAAATCAAACTAATAAATAAGATAAATGTTTTCAGGCACAATTGGCCGATGAGAACGGTTACAATCACCCACTGTCGCTGTTAGCGGCGGGAGCTATTGCGGGCGTGCCCGCTGCCTCGCTTGTCACGCCCGCGGACGTCATTAAGACACGCCTACAGGTTTGACTCTATCGACTAAAATTATTTATATAAGTATACCTAAATAGGTTTTCCCAGGACATGTTAGGACATGTTGTGTCCTGGGATTTCCTGAATAGTTTTTAAGCAGCGTCCTGGGTTTTTAAACCGCCCTGATAAAATGATGTATTTTACAATTCGTGCGCCACTTGTTGTTCGAATACTTTATTTAAAAAATATGAATATCAACATTACTTGAATATCATTTCATCTATTTTCACTACATAGAGCAACTCTATTGCGTCTTGTTCTTAATTTGAATTGTCCTGGTATTGCCGACTTCAAATCCTAGTTTTTTAAATTTGGGGTTGGTAACCCTAGTATACGCAGTGGTTCAAACGATAAATATATTCAATAGATAAATTGAACTATTTTAGTAGTTCTATGTACTACAACGCCACACATTTATCTATAATTATGTTCCTCTAGTCTCTGAAGTTGAAATGTCATTCGATTGTTGTTTTTGGTCTTTGTTTTAACAAAAGAAAAACCAATTATGATGTTTTTTGTATAAAGTCTAGTATTGATGTAATGAAGAAATAATGTAATCGCAATTCAAAAATTCAACTCGAGAGTAACTATGTAATTTATTAGCAACACCACTGTTTAAAGTTAAGTTGATCTTGCTATCGATTTTCATTTATTAAATTTCTGCAAGTATTTTCATTTGTGCAGGACGCAGCTGCTTAATATCAATATTCTAATAAAATCAGGATTCCAAATTTCTGTGGCACATTATAGATATCCATATTATTCCCCCTTGAATTCTATAGAATACGAAATCTTTCATTTACATACATAACGTTGTCATGTTTATGTGTAGGTGGTTGCCAGATCAGGTCAAACAACATATAACGGTGTTATAGACGCAACTAGGAAAATATGGGCTGAGGAAGGCGCCAGAGCTTTCTGGAAGGGAGCAGTGGGTGAGTAAAGTTCTAATATAATAAAAATTATTATTCACACAATATAAAAATCTGTTATAAAAATAAAACTGTCTAAAGTAAATACAAGTACTTATTGTTTTACATTGAACAGAAACAAATAATGAGACCATGACTTTATTATTCAATTTGTAATCAGGCGCCAATTTGCTCTATCTCTTGTCTTAATAAAACCAAATATTATAATTTTCAGAATTACTATTTTTAAAAAACTTCATAATGAAACCAAAGGTTGACGATTCAAAATGATCAAATATGATTTCACTGAATAAAGATATTTTGACTGAAAAATTTACTTGGCCGCTATCGAATGATACTTATATTATTTGTTATACGTTATCTAATTATAACCAATTTCTGGATTGATACTGTTAATGAATTGAGTCGAAATACACATTTTAGTTACAAAATGCGATGTATGAAAAATCAGATATTCTAGACAACCAAAATTTTTTTCTGCTACCATGGCAACGCTTGTTCGGTGCAATATACTACACTTATATATTTTTATTTTATTAATTTAGTATAATATAATATTAGTTTCAATTGAAAAATTGTTACATACCTTTTCTCAACGATTCGAACCCACGGCCTTTACATCATGTGTTTTCATATATGTTGTGTATGAGTAAGTTTTTAAACAAATATTAAGTGATAAAATTATATAAGTTACAGTTTAAAGTCTGTTTATGTCGAAAAACTTAATGCCGTAAAATGCCGTATGCTTTCAGCTCGTGTATTCCGCTCATCCCCGCAATTCGCAGTCACATTAGTCACGTACGAAATATTGCAACGTCTCTTCTACGTAGACTTTGGAGGAAGGTAAGTTTTAAAAATATGATTTAACTAGTGGAGTGGTTCAGAGTTCCGAATAATAACGTGTCACCTGAAACGTCATTCCATAGAAAATGTATGAGGAAACTAAGTTTCTTTATTTTTTTTTAAATATTTTTATTAGTTATTCTGCTATTCTCGGATTATAAGAATCCAACAAATCAGAGACCATCAAAATCGGTCCATCTGTTCTTGAATTATAATGGTGTAAATAACCTGATTTTGTTTTATAAATAGATTTTGATCATATCATAAAGTTTAATATTTAATTTTTAAGGTGCTTCAAAAAATGTATTAAGTAATTAATCTGTAAAATTTAATTAAAATTTAATGGAATAATGGATAAATTCTACTTTATTTTAGTAGGCATAATATGAAGTTCACTAAAACAAAATTCATATTGCAGTCGACCATCCGGTTCAGAACAAACAGTGGCAACATCGGTGCAGGAGTTAACGAAAAAGCCGCACCACATCGGCGGTTACCAAGTAGCCACGCCGATCCTCACCGGCCTAGAAACAAAATTCGGAATCTCATTACCGAGATTCTCTTACCCCAAGACACAGTAAAATTCGTATCCCTACAGGTACTTACTAAATTCAAAAAAATACCTAAGACTATCTGAAAAATCGTTCTTACCTTGAAAGGGATTCTTAAAACCTGATGTTTGAACGGCCTTAGGAAAAGTGTCTGAAATAATTCTGTAAGGCAGTTTGAAAATAGTTATAAAGTTAGTCATAGTCATTGGCTATATTTTCTTTCCATAATAAATTGAAAGACCGTAATCCAAAAGGTAAATTAAATTCCACTAACACCTCGAAACGTGTAAATAACTTCAAGATTAATCTTATAGAATTTATTAAAAATTATTTGACATTTAATGAAAATTCGAATAGAAAAATATTGAAAATACATGCCCAGCTGATAAAAACAGCATTATTACAGCATTTTCGCTAAACTTCATACGAAACAGAAGTCCTTGGTATTTTTTGGTGCTTAGAACACTTGAAAAATCCTTATTAGGAAGTTGGTATAGAGTTTGAAGGATATTATGATAGCATTTTATTTTTTATATCAGATTCAAAGGAATTAAATTTTCTAAACACTATTATATTTATTTATAAATATTCTTCGAATTCGCCAACTCACCTTAGCTAATGAAGTTCGGGAGTTATTCACTGCCTTTGCGTGAATGCGTATTAGTTTATCATTTAGCGCATATATTATCATATTTTAAACACTAATATATTCATAAACTTTAGACTTTCGCGATTTGAACTCGTTATTATTAAAAAATAATGTAATGTATGTGTTTAATAAATAATGTTTCTTGGCGCGATAAGTCCCGCTATATTTTATACTAATATATTATTTCTATAATTATGTATAGTTATTTGAAGCTATTAATTTTTATAAAAATATAATAATAACTACAAAGTATTGTTTATAAAAATATATTATGTTCACATAATACTTGTGTAGTTGACCGCATTTGATGATCTTTTATATAACTAGGAAAAAAAACATTGGAAAAAGAAATCATAGTTAGCTTATTATAAAAAGTAAGTACAAAGAGTTGAGCTCTATATCAAATATGTTTGATCATGAAGATCCTTTCGATAATTTCTTTCTTTTCCTTTCTTTTTTTTTTAATTTGACTTTTCTTCGTGTTTGTGTCGCTTTTTAATTCGAAAAATGTTTTATATGGAGAATATTGACATTATAGTTATTTCCAAATCGCACCTCGCAGCTTTTTGAATTCCAAAAGCTGTAATTTTCTTATTTTATATATTGATTTGCCATACTTTTCTTATGTAGTTTTATATTTCGTTTTAGCAATAAGAGTAATTCTAAAATCGACTATTTATTGTTTTTTTATATTCGATGCCGTCACTGCTTAGATAGAAAATTTTACGCAATAAAATATTATTTTTTTGAACGATTTTTTGACGCCGTAGTTGCTTTGTGAACGATTTATCATTTGTATATTATTTACAAGGAAGAATTTTGTATCAAGTCTTTGTGTAGGTACACTAAAGCACAATTTACGTACAAATCGAAAATAAATAAATAATCAAGAAAGTGTTTGACATTAAATGTGTTTATGATATTAACAGCTTATGAATATTGAATAAAATAATCATATTAATACAAAAATAAATAGTACCTAATTCAATTATTAAATCCATTCCGTCACATCACTAGATTTAATCATTCCTTTCTTAAAACATAAATGTTGACATATGGAGTGCAAGGCCCATATCTTTCTCAATTGCGTTTGATACAATGTATATCGTCTTGTCATTTAATTCTTTACTTACGACTACGTCCTCGTAAGCACTACACAATATTGACGATTTTACTTAGAGTAGGTCGAAATTCGACCTATGGGCGACCACGTATTATAAATTGTGCTTTAGTGTAAAATCGTGACAAATATCGAGTCTATGTTTTAGACAATATCAGAAGCGAATTTGGTTTAATGTGATTGTACAAAATTAATACGAAGTTACCTAAAGCATTATAAAGACGAGATTCTGTAGTTAGACTTATTTAATACTAATTATAATCTGTTAAAGCTTGGGTGCATCCATAGAATAATGTAAAATCGATCTGATAAGTAAATTAGGAACTTTAAAAACTATCTTAATGTACGCACTGAATTTGATAATCACAATGATTTGACAAATTTACTCTAGAAATGATGTTATTGTTATTTGGCAGTTTAATAATGGCTATTCACACTTACTGTCCATGAATTAATAATGAAGAAGACAGTTAAGAATTGGGCTAGTGCAAATGGCCATAATTTTACTAGATAATTCATAGGCTTTTGAAAGTTAAAGACGGAAAGATTTATAAAAAAAATTTTACTATAATATGATACATAGCTATATTTAAAATATGCTATTTGGTTTATTAATATAAAATACGAATAACAACTGTCGAAGACTACGAATAATAATATGTCTAGAAGTGTAAATCAAACTCAAAATGGCACCACGAAAATATATACCACGGTATATATTTGCGTGGTCTTTTTCTTGACGCGATCAATCAATTGCCCACATCGCCTTGACGCGACCAATCACGTGCGAACGTGTTGACCTTGATGTTTGCCAAGGTTAAACGTTGGTGGATTCATTTTTGAAGCGCTATCTGTATGAGAGTTACGTTTCTAGACATATTATTATTCGTAGGTCGAAGACGATAATCGTGTATCACGCCAAAAAAAATTTCCGATTTTAATTAAATGCATCGAAATCTAAAGCATATTTGAGAAATCAACTCACTGTTTGTTAACACTTTCTATCTAGCTAGTGTAGCACACTATTTACAATGGTCTATTTTATACTAATTAAATACGAAAATTCCGAGTTGTGGGTTATAGCAATAATTTCAGGTTGTTTTTTTATTCTATAATAAAATATTGGGACTGTTGAATTATAGTTTTTGAATGTGATTTTATTGGTTACTCAAAAATGTGTTGTAAATGTAAGTTTTGCTAATATTTTAGAATTAAGAATTCACGTCATTGATAATATTGAATTATTAGCTACAAAATTGATTCTACAGATAGTTAAGAGTATGAGATACTCATATAAGAGTTTTCTTCACTATGGATGACCTGCAGTGCACAATTTCATTATACTACAATTAAATATTTATAAGCTTAAATGTTGTTAAACAACATTGTATAAAACATAGAAATAACGACAAGTGATAGAAATCCGACGTGACTAGATACTATATTTATTGAAATTGTACATTTTTGTGTTAAAAATAAATCATGTCTGAATTACTTGGTTTTTTAATATATTTTTATAGTAAAGCTACCACCTAAACATAAATAAACCTTCCACATTCAGATTATAGAACAAAAGGCAGATGGAGCGCACTGAACACGCGAGTGAAATTTATTTATGTTTACTACGATTATTAGTAGAACTGTCGGGACACGCGCATCTGTGTGCGTCTAGTGATACCAGAAATAGAAAAAAAGTCCCTGTATCTTTAAATAATATAACATTTTTTCTCTCTTAACATATTTATTTATTAGGTATTTTAAAATTGAAAAACATACATAATAAGGATATTAAATTTAATTATTTTCTTTGTATGTACAGAAATCACATAATTCGATTATATATTTTTTTTAATATAATTTATTGTCGTATAAATGTTTAATTTAAGCTCCTGCATTAGAAATATATTCTGGAATCACGGTCTACTGCGTTACAAACGTACAAATGAAAATGTACATTCATACTCTGAACAACTGGGCATGCCGCCATGATACAAAAAACAGTCGCCTAACATTCAACCAAGTAGGTTCCCCAATTGAAGGGAAAAATATTCACCTAAATACTGGCAACACTGACGAATTACCACACCACACCACGAGATTTAAAATAATACGACGCTGTACTATAGTGAAATTGTATTTGCTTTAGTGGCTTCACTCGCATGTTCGGTGCGCTCCTTCTTCCTTTCGTTACTATAATCTGGGCATCCACACTACTCGGATAGAATTTCGAATGAGATGGTCTAAATATCGAGAGCTCTACAGTCGAATAAACTCTTAAAGAAAATTTAAAAAAAAACTCTGTTTAAGACGCTGTATTTTTTTACAGACAAGTATCTATTACGAGTATACTTGTCAGTAAAAAAAATACATAAATGTGCATAATTTATAGGTGTGGGGCTTGAGGTATAAAAAATTAAATAATTAGTTAACTAGGACTCACTTTTTTCTTTTAGTATGTAATTACAATATTACTCTAAGGAATGAAATTCATATTTATTAGGTATTCATTTATTTAGCAATGTAAAAATGTATCATCCATGTATTTGTATTACGTACATTAATGTCTCATGCAAATTTAGAAATAAAAAATTACGCCAAAACTTCCATAAACATCACAGCAATCCTTTTCATAATTATTAGCATGAAATTATAAAATATAAACATGTTTCTTTTATATTAAAATTTATATTTTCAACATATCTATAATTTATAGTTATTATTAAATTGACCCAGTCTGTCTTTCTATTGGTTCGAGTTCTTTTCGATTAAAGCTGAGGTTACATTCAACCCTTAAAGCTGTATTATTCATTGTAACTATTTGTAACCTAATTCAATGAATATGTGAACGCAACACAGCCTTTGTATACATAATACATATTATATTTGGTGTCACTCTCTACATAAATAACACTGCTTTAAAGGTTTCTAAGAACAATACCTATTATTATTTACTGTACTATTATATTATAAGCACTTAGTGAATTTTAGATTGGTTTGACAGTACTTCTAAAAACATTTCAATATAATCGATGATCAAAATCATAAGAATTCCTGATCAGTCTCAAAATTAAAAATATTTGGTAAACAAAAAAAAAAACAGTTAACATGAAAATATATTATACTTAAATTAATCGATGGTAAATATTTTAAATCATGGAAAATAAGCAGTGTTTATATTGTCATTGTGTAAATTCATATGAAGCATCAGTACTTAAATAGTATTTTAATAATAGTTATCTAATAATGAGCGAGAAAGAATTTGTCTAGGAATTTATTAAGTGTTGTTATAAAGCCATTTTTCGGCTTGATTGACAAATGCTAGACTTCCCCAAAGTTAGCATGCTTTGTCTCCTTAGCATGTTTCTGCGCTTCTACTTGGCCAGTTAGAAGCTTGTCACAAATCATACACTTCAGAGTGAATTTATTTAAATCTGTAAACTGCCTTGAAGACTTTGCTTCTTTTGCTAGTTGCTCTGCCTCTTTATAAATGTCCATATCTTCTGCTGGAAATACCGTCTGAATGCCGCCCTAAATTAAAACAGGAAAAATATATGTATACTAAGCTTGTTTTTATTACAAAATTATAAATAAATTAATTTTAATTAAAAAAATAAAACTGACCTCAAAACACACTAAAAACTGAAGGCGGCGCCAAGCCATTAAATTATTTTTTAAATTAAAGTCCTGGAATATTCTATCTATTTTTTATGTTAATTTTATTAAGTTCAAACAATCAATACTATTTACGTCTTTTCATTCATATATTTGGCACTTTTGAGTGGCTCTTCTAAACCGTACAGTTTGTTATAATACATTCATACTCGTATATAAAATGAAACCATGGCATGCACGCTCTAACTTTTCACCTACCATCAGTTCTTAATCTCTGTAGGTATCTCTAGCAATCTACATTGGATCTTAATGACTTTACTATAATATAAGACTGAGATTTAATGGCTGATTAAATGATGTATCAACCATTAACGTTAGTTCTTATTTTATCGAGAAATATGGACTTAAATTAGACGCGGTACAGCGTACCTACACGTGCCATCGGCTTTTCCCCATTCAGAATGTTTCCTCCTTTACCTCAAAAATATGGTTCAGATTTTCATTAAATTTCGTAAAGATCTTCACAATATACCAGGTAATTAGTTAAATGAAAGTTATACAATTTAATTTAATATCTCATGTACCTTTAGAGTTCCAAATTAACGTCATTGAAAATTATTGTTTGTTGTTACCCTCTACATCTCTAACACTATTAGTCTATAATAATTCTTAGTTATTATTATTACAAACTAAATAATGAATTTAAAAATATCTCATTGATAAGGTTCACTCTACCGTTTGACACCTCATTCATCCAAATCGGTTCACGGAGACGACGTAGGAGTGGTACATCCAAAAAAACGTGTCAAATTAATAACCTCCTTTTAGGTGTTTTTGAAGGTCAATTAAAATACTTACGTCCGATTGTTCTAAATACAATGGATCATAGTGCACTCCATCAAAAAGCAGGAACACCCTATTGCCATAATTCTGGTCTTCACCAAATCTATTTATAATTGCATTTAAGGTGTCTACCACTGCCATTTCTATACCATAAAATCGAGATAATATTGCTACCTGCAAATAAAAATTAACTTAAATAGCTGCAGAGCCTTAATCTGTAATTTTTTTGGTTAAAATGTCTAACCTCAATAGCACCTCCCCAGGAACTTGGTTGTTGGATCCAAGCACAATATTCAGCATTAGGTTTACCAAGCATCGCTTCATTATATGTTTCATGATCACTTGCCACCTCCATTGCTATTATCTGACGCATTAGAATGTGAGCTGTTGTGTCAACATTGCCATTCAATACAAAACCTGTGAAATTTAAGTTTATACATTTAATTTTTTTCCAAAAATAAACTTACTTTAGATAGATATCTATGTCAAATGTCTCTCGTTATAGACACAACAAATTACAATTTAATTAGCTAGAGAATTCAGTACCTGTTGTAAATACATAATAAATTTTGTCGATACTTGCTTGAATAGAATCAAATAAATAAATACTTATCATCGCAAAAAGGTTATCAACTAGCTCTTAACAACAAAGAGAAAACAAAGACAACAAAGTGTTGTAACAAACAGAAAACATTTACCTATACTAGTAAAGAGACAAGAGTTATCTGAAGGAACCACTTTCTTCATTAGAATTCCAGGCCTGCCAGGAACGGATGGTTCGTGTGATATTATACCATTTTCTATCGCTTTATTGCAAGATGCTTGCGTCGAACTTTCAGTAACTGGCACAGATTTCTCTTCAATTATCAAGGTCTCGCCGGATTTTAAACCAATCTCGCTCAATTTCTTCTCATTGTTACTAATATCTAGAGGTTTAGGTGGATACCCCAATAAGACGGTTATTCTCTCACAACTTACATTAGTTAAACTTGAAAGAAACATTTTTAGTTCACCCACATTACTTTCAGAGGTCAAATCTTTTAATAACTGCTGACCGTTTTTACTTTTCACTCTAATTGCTAAGGATGCCATATTTTAGGAATATGCAGTCCTGTATTGGAACTAAACTAAAATTTGATTTAAAAACAGTAAGAAAGAATTATTCACAAAAGACAAGAAATTAATAAATAAAATAATAACATTGCTATTTGCTGACAGATTTCAACAATAATTACATGGCAAACACTCTGACGTTACTGTATGACTTTGACTACAATCATTAATTGTCAAAAACGTAATTGTCAATTTTACCGCAAGGCGATGAAAGATTTCAAATTATCTCAATTATTCTTATCTGTGGATATAATTGTTTCAAGAATTACGTAGTATATTTTTTTCTACCGCCAATTTTCTTGATGGCTAAAAATAATTAAATCGACAAATACGAACTCGTGCATCTACTTATATTAACTGCATAGTACCTTCTTTTTGGTACTGCCCTAAATTTGGTTCTGCACAACCGCACACCACTAAACTATATCCTATCGGTTTAAAATTTTTAATCTTAACTTTATGTATAGAGTTCATTCAACATAGTTTTTTGCGATGTTTCAAACACTTCACTTATAAGGGTTTGGAGATTACTGCATTCATGGTCAATTGTTTATCACGTGTGCTTGTTGCGTCGAAAGTACTGGGTTCGAATCCCGGGGTACTAATAAATAAATTTCGATTTAACAGTAATTCCACAGATGAAGGCCACAGATCTCCTTGCCTATTAAGAAAATGAATAGCGAAATATACCAACAAATGTGTTTGCTTGTTATTACAATTTTTCAATAGGTAATAGTCGATAGCTTAGGTATGAAAATGAAACCATTAATTATATTACTTATGTTTTCACAAGCTATATGATTTATTTTATGAATATTATGAGCCTATTATTATCATAATTCTAGCTGACCCGGCAAACGTTGTTTTGCCATATTAATTTTTGGGGGTGGGCTACCCTTATCACTTAGGGGTATGAAAAATAAATAGTAGCCGACCTGCTGAATATGCATATAAAATTTGGTAAAAATCAGTAAAGCCGTTTCGGAGGAGTAAGGTAACTAACATTGTGACACGAGAATTTTATAGATAAGATAACGTCAGATGTGTCAACCTGGCATGTTACGATAAAAGAAAATAAAAATACATTTTACGGGTTAGTAAGTTTATATTATAAAATTTATAACATTCTACGTATTTGTTTTCATTTAACAGAAAATACCTAAATACTAGAGCTTAATAAGTAACTTTTGGCACTGTAAACTAGAAATAAAAACAACTTCACCGTTCTATATTCGTAATAGCTTTAATTTAATAAACAGGTAGGTATTTATTAATTAAATCATAGGAATAGGTATATGGAGGTTACTTGTTGAAAAGCCAACCATCGAGATTCACAAGTTATCCAAAATGGATAAACTTCAAATGAAGTTTACACGGAAAAATATTAAAACGCTTAAGAATACGCACTCCATTCCTACTTAACTACCTACATATTATAAGTTAACCTTACAATAATAAATATGTATTGTCGCATTATTATGATTCTAGTTTGTGCTTTTCGATAAACACCTAGTCAAACATTTACTTGGTCTACTCAAACATTAATATATTTTCAGGATACAGACAAACATACATAATATAACTCTAACATACATACAAATCAAAGTTTTTACTAAACATGTTAATAATATAGAGTCAGTGAAATTCAATTACGTAAAGTATTTAGGCTAAATAACTAAGATATCTTTAAAAGATTACAATTGGCACGGCACTGTTCTACGAAATATTTAAGTTTTAATTAATTACTATGGGCATGTATAAATTATATTGTATTATATTTATTAAAATGGTATGAAAATGGAATAACATAGTCCATTATTAATTAATAATTTATTCAAATTATACAGCTTCTATGAATTTGACTAAGCTTGAAAGACATAAGTACTTTAAAAATTAGTAAGTACCTATATCAGATCAATTACATTTAATAACAATCTAAACATATAATTGTATAAAATTTCATTAGCGTATCGATTATTCATTCTTTGGTACGAATACGTATGAATCTTAATTCCTAGTATCTATTAAACATAATCTTAAAAATATATGGAAAAAATATTGTCTCATTGCATAATTGATTTTCTTTACAGTGATGTTCTTTTGTTAATCAGTTGGCAGTTAGGCATCTTATATTACTTATGTACAATGAAATGTAGTCAAAGAATTGCTAATAGTGAATACTCGCCTAATTAATAAATAGTTAAGTAAAATCTATGAGTAAAATAAACACAGTCTTAGAACTAACTTTCAAATGTAAAAACAGAACACACGTGGTATTGTGCACCTATTGCAAAAATCAGATTTTATTTTTCTCATTTATGAATTCCACAAATGTTTTATGTGGTACATACTTTAACATAATTCTACATAGGTACTATTAGGTAACTTTAAACTTGCTATTTATTCTATTGACTGTGTAGTTACAGATAACGGATAGTTCGGATTTAAAATTATGCATTTGTTTTCGCTAAAATTATTACAGGTTTAGACTAAACTTTGATTTTCGCTTTAACATAGATCTTTCTTTAACCTGAACAGTTCCTCACTGTATGGGTTAAAATAGGTAACAGCTAGATTCTATGTATCTTAGCTTAGTGCAAACGAGTATCATTCATAGAGCGAAAAGACTGTGATTCAGAAATACAGATGTCTAGTAAACTAGTAAAATTAAATTTTGCAACTCTAAGGATCAAACTCATAGTCGCGACTTTATTTCCATCTTTCCAAACCATGGACTAAATACAACATCCAGAAATTGGTTGAAAGTTTGACTTTAAAGTCGATGTGTGATTTTGCGCCTAGAATCCTTAAATAAACACAGACTTTGTTCGTTTGGTGTTTCTATGCGGACGTCTGTGTCTAGGATGCCTAGGTAAGGGCCACCGTCACGTAGGTCGCCTAACGTACCTCGTGGAGGAGACACGAAGTCCCCTCCCCACGACGAGAGGGGGCATTCGCTCATCCTCCTCTTCATCTTCATCCTCCCCACCTTCGGAGCTGTCTTCTCCACTCCAGACATCAGGTTTCACAGCTTGGTAAGATGCAGAGAAGCCCTTGAATACAATGGAATCGTCCGTACGGAATTTCACAAGTAAAGCTTCTGTTGTTGATACGATTTCTGGGGGCATCTGTATAAAGGTATCATTAAAAAAAATTAGAATAAAAACTTTAAACAATAAAGAAACTAGTAAAATATATAGTTATAAAAGCTTAGTTTTTAAATAATTTTGAATACACTAATTAGTTAAAAACTAAGATACAAAACAAAACAATTAATTTTATCGGACACGCACCTTAGTTCCACAATAATTTCCATACGGACCAACACTGCCTTCCAGACCTCCAAGAATTTGCACAAAGTCATACCCACAGTTGGCTTCTGGTTCAAGCTCAAACGTGAGGAAGGTGAGTCTGACAAACTGTCCAACTGGTGCTACAATACTCCAGTCACAATTGGCACGAGACTCATACGAATCATGTCCGTATCGAGCGTGGGAATACAGATGCTTAACAGTATCTGTAGCAGTTAGGTAACCTCCGCATGCTGTAAGAAATATTTAAAAAATGAAATGCTATAAATAACCCCTAGTAAATTGGGTCATGTTACTAATATATAGATGTAGTAGATACTCTAAAAGGGCCAGAGAAATGGAGCAAAGCATTAATGAATTGGTATCCATCTACTGCAAACGAAAAAGAAGACAATTTAGAAGATGGGAAGATGATATCATGGAATCAGCAGGAAAAATAATATGTCAAGAGCTGCCATAGAAGGGATAGAAGGGACTGGAAGAAGATGGAGAGGCCAATGTCAAGAGACAAACAGATACTGATTTGAAGCAGATGTAAATTTATAAAAAATGTTGTGTATTATTATTTACGATTTGATATGATTATTTATGATTATTATTATTATACTAATAGATGAGATATTCAAATGCAAATTTATAGCATTCAATCGATGTACAATTTATGAGACTTACCAGTAGAGTAAGTAGCAAGAAATCCCTTTCTTTGTACAGAAGCATCGGACTTAAAGACCACATACATAAGATTCTGCGACGCAACGACCGGATGTGGCAATTTGCTTCCACAAAACCGTCCTAAAGTCTTTTCATCAGCAGATGCTCCATCGTATATTGTGACATGGTCATATGTGCATTCCTGTTTTTATTATAAGTTACAGTAAAAATATAAAACATCTTCATAAAGGTTTTATATGAAATAAGCAATATTTGGCCTACAATAACTAGTTTACCAATTACCATATAGAAAACATAAGGTTTTTATAGTTAAAACTAAATAAATAATAATTAATAAACATAATTAATAAATAATAAACATAAATAGTGATTTATGATTTTTATAAACTTTTTTACTTTTTATTCAATTTTTCAAGGTACAACTAATCTTTATATCAATTGAAATCGCAGATCGACCATTTTTTACTTTATATTATTAGGATACCCACCTGATGTGGTTCTAATTCAAACACGTTGAATATCAATTTAATGCGATGTCCAGGTGTAGTCGAGAACTGCCAAACGCAATCTTTGCGCGATGGATACGAATCGGGATAGTTTGGACTGAAAATATTGGTATAAATATCACCGTTTAAATAGCATTCTATATTGTGCTGACGCCATCGATCACGTTATTTTATATTGACTGCTCTGAAAGCTAGTCAGTAACAACATTTACTTACAATAAAAATGTGACTACTTAATGTCGATTCGTACGAGGTAATAAGAAAAATAAAGACGTGTCTTTAAATCAGCAGTACACACTGGCTAAAGCGTAAGTAAAATATCTTAAAACCTTACCTTAATAGTGATTAAATAAGCTAGTAATGAAGTAGTAATTAATCAACGATTATATTAATATTGTGTGTAAGACTGAAAAAGTCTATTAATAAACTCTACCTGAAAATAGTCCCATGTGGATGAGTAATATCGTGTTTACAGCCACCCTCCTTACAGTCATGTTTATTGGGGTGTAACGTGAATCCACTGTGGCAGGCACATTCATATCCACCAAGAGTGTTATGACACTCATGTTGACATCCGCCGTTGTTATCTGAGCATTCATCTACATCTATGTAGTACGCTGCAGCAAAGCCTGAATGATGAACCGATGTGTCCGATGTAAACTGAAACGGAAACGAAATAAACATACTGTCATAGTGCCTATTACACCTTATACCTTTCATTATACTGCAATATATTACATATTGGAAATACTGAAGACAGTCCAGAATAGTATAAGAGTTTACAACTAAAGGTTTAGCTAATAATAACTGCCCAACGACTAAAACTGTATGCTTTCTACAGACAAAAATTCGCAAACTTATTACCTTTTGGGTTAGTTAACGGTGAAAGCATAAAAAAGATTAAGTTAAAGGCAAATTACCTACCAAGGAGGTTCGTAGTTATTACCTGAACACGTAAAACAGAACCATCAGAGGTGACTGGTGGAGGCAAAACAGATCCACAGAAAGCCCCGTGTCGCCGTAACACATCCGCGCCTAAACGTGAATGTACCGTAACACTGTCATATTCACACTCCTGAAAAAAAATCATGTTCATACATTTATTTATTTTTCAACGAATTTATCGTCAAGTAAAGTAGTAAGTATAAAATAGTAGTGTTTTTAGCGACGAGCCACCTAAGGCATCTTATTCAACAATCTTATTCACAAGAAAAAAAATAATGAAAATAGTTAGTCAGAGGAAAGGATGAAAATAATTATATAGCATATATATGAGATACTATGTGTCATTAAACAATGAAGTGTGTTATAATTATTTTAATACTAAAGTAACAAATAGACAACTACCGCCAGTATGGGTTAAAGTTAATATATTCTATAAATACATGTGCGTCATTTACGTCTATGAAATAAATGCTGTTTTATTAGATTTAGGTTATTTTCATGGGATTAATTTACTTAGGAATTTTTAACATTAAAGCAAATGGGTATCTTAAAACTAGACCTAGTTTTTTATTGCACCTAGATTAATACGTGGCTAACGAGCTGCCTACGACGTCAAAATTGGTATCTTCCGAGTAATTTAGATCCTGACCTTCATTCGACAATATTCATAGTACTCTACTTCTTGAATTACTTGGAATGTCAAGCAAAAATTGGCTCAACCTCTCT
This sequence comes from Aporia crataegi, assembly GCA_912999735.1. Taxonomy (NCBI): domain Eukaryota; kingdom Metazoa; phylum Arthropoda; class Insecta; order Lepidoptera; family Pieridae; genus Aporia; species Aporia crataegi. The sequence goes on from OU538742.1 coordinate 6,387,851, forward strand.
CAACTTGACCTCAACAGCCAATTTTTTCTCGTTCGGGTAAACAATTATACAAAAATAGGGTGTTTTTATTGTTAGAATAAGAACTATGTTTAGGTTTAAAGATTTCTTTATTCTTTTTCACTTACTTGAGAATCATATCTAAACTTATTTAAACCTATTGCGTACAGTGCAGTAATAGTAGAAAAAATATTATAATAATATAATAATAGAAGGACATTGTGTGTATAACTAAATATGTGACGCAGTACACTTCGCTCTGGTGCAAATTGGTTTCCAATTTAATGTTGATAGTTATATCTATTTTACACCTCTTTTAGCGACTATGCACTGGGAGACCTCCCCATATAATTAGCATAAATTGTCGAATTTATGTTAAAGAATTTATAAGAATTTATGTTAAGGTGAATAGATACCGTTTTTCAGTTCATTATCTTTACAGGCAATGCGATCAGTCCTCTGTGCCTATCCAAACGAACATTTTTTTTTTGTTTCAGCGTAACACAGTGTATGTCAGACACTACCACTAAGCTAGAAAGATATGCTTATTAAAATTAAATAAAGGAGTTTATACCTGTTACTGAGTTTAATTACCTGATGATACATATTGCTGCCTTCCAAATTGAAATGGGTGAAATTAAGTGTAATCCTGTGTTGAGGAGGTGCTACAATTTCCCATAGACAATTCTTAGACGGCGGATAGAGGTCAGGAAAAGATGGAGATGTAATCGTTCCATTGGGTTCATATAGCACACCTCCGCACGCATCTGAAATAATAATTACATAGATCCTCTTTATTTCATATTGTCATCTTCAAATAACACTATAAATGTAATGTCACGGATCTAAAAAGGAAAAAATAAAATATAAGTTTTAAAGTCGTTTCTAACCGTTTATAAAGGTTAAGAATTTATACTTTACTAACTAAAGGAATAGTTTAGATAAGGTTTTTCTTCTGTAGTTTTTAACTATTATCATGTTTAATTAAGAAGATGTAGGTACTTACTCTCACACTTTTTGCCATCTGAATGAAGTTCATATCCAATGTCGCAGGCGCATTCGTATCCACCAAGCGTGTTAACACATGAATGGCTACACCCATGATCTATGGATGCACATTCATCGAACTCCTTCATAAATGTTGCTGAGAAGCCCGCTTTTTGTACAGAACTGTCAGATTCAAAAATTACTAACAGTTTGTTTGATGTTGACCTGCAAAATAATTACTTAATTTTTTAATAATTGTTTTCAAAAAGTATGTTTTCCTAATTTGTTTCTTTAATATACAATTGTTGTAACAGACATTTGGAAATTTATTACTCTTAATATGAAAACTATACCATTAGAATTAAAAAATTAAATAAATACGCAAAATTTCACTATTAGACTGACACAGGCTAACTAAAAATTATTAAAAACACTATTTATAAAATTTCTTACTGATGAACCTTAAGAATCCTTTTTACCTGATGTCCGGTGGTATTTTGTGTCCACAAAACATTCCTATAAGGGGACTATCCATAGATTCGCCATCTCGAACTTTAACTTTATCGTAGTTACACGTGTCGTGGTTTTCTACCTCGAACGAATGGAAACGCAGAGCTACTTGATAATCCTAATGAAAATGGATTAAATTAAATTTCACTAATATAGTACAATATATATTAAATATACAGAGCTAATATGGACAGACTAGTTCCTGAGTTCCTCCACGAAGCTCAGCAATGCTTTGAAATTGCTTACCGCTTCTGCTCGAAGACCCTAAGTGTTTGTTTTGTCCATTATGTTTCTACCTGTTAATATGTGATTATAACATTTTCACCCTGTTTAATGGAGTTTCAATATTAAAATATAATTATTTCATAGTCATAAAAACTGTTGATATGGGACATGTGGGTACGTAAAGTATGCTTCATTGTATTATTATGTCAAACTTTCCCGTATTAAATATAATTATTTCATAGTCATAAAAACTGATGATATGGGACATGTGGGTACGTGAAGTATGCTTCATTATTTAAACATTATGTAAAACTTTCCCGTATTAAAAAGTACCTGTGGCACGGTAAGTCTCCAAACACAGAGCTTATTCGGCTGGTAGTCATCAGGATAATTTGGTGACTCCAAATGTCCACTGCTGTCCACTTCTATGTCACCGCCGCACACGGCTAAAAATAGATTATAATTATTCAATTATTTCGTTTTACCGTTAGAGACTAGTTTTTACTGGCAAAACGTAAGTAATTTCTATGTGTTCAACCTTAAACAATTTTAAAAAAGTTTCGCTAAGGTGTTTAACGAAACTCTTAATACAAAGTTAATTTTCTTGTTTGATCATCATTAAAACACATGAACCAGGCCTAATTTCTATTTTAAGCCATATCTTTTATCACTTATAAAATTCTTATATTTTGAACCTGAACATTTAGCAAAACTTTATCATATAAAATATTTGATCCGTCGAAAAGAATAAAAATGTTCACTTAAAGTGTAAGGTTTAAAATAACAGACAAATTATGGAAGAGGTCATTGAATTATGGACACATTATTGACTCGAAACGGGAAGGATTCGGGCGGAAACTGATTTAATGAGCTTTGAGAAGCAATAAAATGATTTACATTCAATATTGTTTTATCTTATCTGTTAGTTATTTTGTAACTAATTCAATACAAGAATTATTTAGGGCATACTACATAAATAATATAAATAAAATAAACTACAAATAAGAACTATTGTGCTATTAAATTGTAAGTAACAGTAAGCTACCAAAAAATTAGTCAGGGCTATGAAGAGCTTTTGAGAAATTAAACGACACGTTTGACGTATGACGCTTAATTTCTCAAAAGCTAAGTATATAAGTTATACTTAGCTTTTTATATTTTGAATACGATTTTCCAAATATTTCCTCTAAATTAACACAATTAAAATATAACACATAAAATAATCATAAAAGTACTTTATTTTCATTGAAAATTACATTTAATTAAAAAGTCAATAATTTAATCAATGATTAACAAATAAATATACTTTCATTATACTTTGAAATATAAATATATCATCATCTCAAAATCAATATGATTGTTGAATAAGAAAATACTTGTTACCGCAAATTGTATATTTAACAGCCGTAATAAGCATATTATAAATTACAAGAAACTGACACTAATAGTTCAGTAAAATATTGACTAGCATAAAGGAAAATACTGTATTTAAAAGAATATAGTTTCCTGTTTAAAAGTTAATTACTATTAATCTCAAATACCTTCATAATAAGCTCTAAAACCGCGGTTCGGCTTAGATTTCGGTCCAGGTTGATAAACGACGGTCAGTCTTGATCCAGTTGACCACAGCACTGGTCCCTTACCGGATCCACATATCCGGCCCAATACTGGCGCATCTGGCATATAGCCATCGAGCACATCCACCCATTCTGAACGGCAACCGTCAGACTTGTGAATATCGATTTCTGTAAGTGTCGTTAAATAAAAGTTTTAATCAACCATAATATCAAGCATGTTTACTTAAAATATACAATTTTTTATATTTTAGAGTATTTTTATGTTATTAATATTACTCGTACTTATTTTTAATTTAAGATTCAGTTTAATTATTTTTATTTTAAAAACTTTTATAATAAGTTTTATATTTTTATGAAATTATATTAATTGTAGTTCGATGACTATGGATTAAAGTTTACCTTTCAAATATACCAAATTAGAATTTTTTTATTCCTTTAAAAACATAATTTGAAATTGAGATATGTCCTAAGTAGAATAGATAAGTAGATGTTTCTATATCTGTTTTACTGATAATTTTAAACAAGAGATAATTTATTACTTTGAAATTTTGAGCTATTTACGCTAATTTTTGTTTCCTCGGATTCAAATCGAATATCTACTTTTTTAAAATTTTGTGGGTTTAACAATGTTAACACTACGAAGTTTGCATTTAATAATTAGGCCACATAGTGATTTGAGATGTACATTTTAGTAACTTAAGGTATAACAAAGGTACACATTTGCTACGTTTTCAGTCTACGAGAGCTACGGAATTTCGTAGAATATGATATGGAAGCCGCCGTGCTTAGGAACAATGTTTGAGAAGAATTTATTAAAATTTTTTGGGCTCCAAGTATCTGTTATGTAATTTGGTTTTGTTGATCTAATATTCACATATTATTTCTGTTTTATTTTTATATAAGTATAAGGGCGAATGTTATTTACTATACTTTACATAGGTAAAAGAGCAAATACTATTTACTCTATAGTATAGAACGAAGGAATTTAATATACATTTTATTTATCGTATTAATGTTATCCTGTTTATTATGCTTACGCAGAAATAACTGAACAGATTCTAATTAATTTTGGTACATCCTCGGGGAAAAAAATAAAATAAAAATAAAATATAAATAAAAATTAAATATTTCGTTAATTTTATTCAATGAAACTTATTCCTAGGGAATAGAGGCTCAAATTTAAAAACTCGCTATGTTTATTGTATACGTATTTCATACATACATTATGTAATATATTTGATTCAAAAAAGCGTAAATTTATATTGCTGTAGTGTACATATATTATGTAAAAAACATTCACACTCTTATCTGACTGACATAACTCAATTTAGAACACAATAAATCTCTTCCCGAGCAGATTCACATTACATAACTCCATGAAGGCTGTCTCATTGTATTACGCCTACAATAAATGTTCCTACGTAGTTTTCAATAAACAGGCTGGGAAGTTCACACAATGACGAGTGAGTTTATGTGTATTATACTAAAGATTTGTTTATTTTTCTTTATTTGATTTTCATCGCTTTAATGGCGATAAACTTTTTTTAGAAGGCAATGTTCATTGTCAAAATAAATTATTAAGTTCTAGTTAATCAATAGACCAGCTCATAAAAAAGAACCATAAAAGGTTCAGTATTTACAGAAATTGACATTTATTCTATTATTATACAGAAAATATTTGTAAATTATATGTAACGAACAATCTGAAAAACTACTAGACTGTTTTAGTAAATTCTATCACATTAGTGTTAGTAATTTCCATTAGGAAAGCTAAACTCTGTGTGAAAGTCGTGAAAAAATCAAAGTATAATATAATTTTAAAACTTTGCAATGCTATAATTATTTTAAGCTATAATGCGTATAAAATACCCTACATTGAAGTTGCCAGGAATCTTTTTTTATCTTTCAATACTACGACATTGACATTTGAAACGCGTAAAAATTGTTATCAGTTAGCAATACAACTATAAAATTGCCAAAGAGGTTAAATACCTTTTTAAAAATACATTTTGTTATTTTTTCATATGGATCGTAATTATAAGAAATTATTTCATAGTACATAATTTATTTTATTGAATATTAAAACTTCAAAAATATGAAGAACATCTTAATTATTCTGTTAACTTTGTATAGACACAGACTTAGCTATATATATAGCTTGTTATTAATATAAATTTGAGTGAAATAACATTATATTTAGATCAGAAATCAATTAAGTGCTATAAAGGCTTTCAGTTTCTGTTCCATTTCAATCAATTGAAATGAAATTAAGCTATGCATACAGCTCATATATATGTTTTGAAATCGAACCAAAAGCGTATTAACAGAATATGGTATAACGCATTCAGGTGTATTTAAATAATTTATTGAAGATTCATTTGAGGCCTTCTAATTATGGGGCGAGTTGCAAACGTACGTATACATCTTTATGTATGCATAATCACTGCAAATTGTAAAACAAAATCCACTGCGCTTGTCTGTCCGTTCGCGATAAACATACAAACTACTGAATACGAGTTCAAAAATAGATAGAGTGATTTATGAGGAAGTTTTAGGTATATAATTTGTCAAGATTTTGTGAAAATTGTTGAAATATGACATAATGATAATTGTTCTAAGTGTTGGAAAAAGTCAATCCACCTGGGAGCTTTCATCGAAAACGATGACTAATCCCTTTAAGATATAACAAAACAATGCATAGAGGGATATTCCTTTCACAAACAATGCGTATAAATCACTCGTTAATGGCTAGCTTTGAATCAGAAAAAGCTTTCAATAAATAAAATACATAATATGGAAAATCTGTCCTTTAAAACATTGTAGACACCCAAGAGATATTACTTCAAACAGGGAGCTTTATTTTGGTACGCATCAGCAGAATAAAAGTGGTGCTCAGTAAGGTTCAAGAGGCACTTTGCACAAAATTAGGGTGTCCCTTACTATACGGCTATGACGATCATACCTACATTTCCAATTGTGTTCCTGTTTCAAAGCTCCATAAAAGTTTACTGCAGATCGGATTTAAATGGCCTTTGTCACGTGTTGGAGATAACGCTGTTCATTTTTTCAAACATTTTATATTTTTCTCGCTTTTATTTATTTTCTTGTAATAGCAGTTAAGCCATAGTCAAAAATCATTCATTCATAATGAATCACAATAATCACATATGAAAAACACTTAACTCTTAGCCTATAGGCTGATTTAAAACGCGCCCAGCTCTGAGAAAATCAGTCAGAAAACTTAATAGGCTTCTTATTTTTAGACCATGTTTACAAAATACTTTAAATTTCAGAACTGGAATAAAAGTGCTAGTAGACCATAAAAATAAAATCAATGACTTTTTTCCCAAAAATCTTACGTATTATTTAGATGTTTAAAATTAATTTAAAGTCCGTTCTCGCACTTCGCTAGGTTCTAAGTGTTGTAAGCTTAAGTACAACTTACCAGTAATATTAAGTACGACTCTCTCCCCGTGAGTTGCAACAATACGCCATTCGCAACGCTCTGGGGTCGCCGGTGGTGTCTCGGTACCCCATCCTGGTGAATTAAACCACCCAGAGTTGCCCAGAAACGTTTTACCGCATTCTAGGAAAAGAAAAGTAGAATAATTGCTTTTGCGCTTAAGAGATGGTGGAGTATTCGGTTTTAAAAGAAGTTAAGTTTTATAGTATATGAATCACTTATATTGATAATTAAAATTGGTATTAAGTCAAAAATAATTAAGGGCTATTTTATATCTAACACCATCAAGTGAACATTCTTAAAATCTTAATGATATGGTTTTCAGAATAAAAATTTACAAAAAAAAAATTAATGTCTTATTTATATTATATTTCATGAAAATATGAGTTGGGACATGATATATTACTCAAATTCTGCTTTGTATAATGTACATACACACTGGCGAAGAAATAAGAGAAAAACTTACTAGCACATTTATACAGAAGATTCGTTTGTGCAATATCGCTGACACTCAATCTCACTCTCTGTCCAATCTCCGGTCTCTTTTTCCCGTGAACTTCCAACGGCAATATTGTATCCAAATACGTGCCCTGTATATTTTTTATTTGCAATTATTTTCACAGTTACTATTTGGAAATACATTAACTATAAAGCGAATGAAGACGAGCAAAAGCTAAAATTTTCTAAATCTGTTGAAAATTAGTACGTAGGTAACATAAAAGATTTATTTATTTCTTACGCTCAAACATAAAATTTGGGTTTACTGAATCTTTTATATTTCAGTGACTAGTCTGTCCTTGGTAGAACTAATTTTAATACTATTTTCTAAACTTTTATAGAATAGAAAAGAATATTGGATACTTGCATCGTAATTCTTCTACACCTAGTGCATGTTCAATTACTAAAGACTGGCATAGTCTAAAAATTTGTAACTGTGAAACCATCTTCAATAGAAGAAAATTAATGGAAGAAAATTAATAGAGAACAATTATTCACAGTACAACACTCGTTATAATGGATTCTACATTACGAATGCCTACCTTGCTAAAAGTATTTCGCGCGTAGTGCATTATGGAGTCATAGTCATAAGTCTGTCCTAACGAGTTCACTTCTTCCTCCGTCAGCTTATTGAAATTATATTCTTGTCCTGTATTCAAACAATCATTTTAGATTTTATTATTCTCTTTATACGCAAAGACCATCTTCAAATCTTTGATCATTGATATTCAATGCGGAACGTTCTATAATCGAAATTTATAAAATGTTCCTGTTGAAAAGGATCAGTGAAATAAACGCAGAAATATGTATTCTTCATGCCTCATCAGTTACGGTTTAATAAAAAGTACTTTTTACTAAAAATTTTGTTTTACAGAAATATTTATAAAATTCCAAATTACTTATCATTCCAAAATATATAATATTATATACCCAAAATACTGGCTATCTGTCAGTATGAAATTGTCACTGATAGACCGCATCTCGAATTGATTTTATAAGGTGTTAACGCTGCATACGGCTGTTAAAATCGAATATATGCGTGTGAACGACTGTCTCGAAGAAGAAAATACGTAAATCGAATCAAATAGTCGCCGCTTGAGCCTTTGAGTTCCCAGAAGTTTCAAGTTTCAACTACACACATTCATATTTAAAAAAAATGAATGACTAAGGTTTTAGATCAAAAATATAAGTGATAATCTATGTATTCCATTTCAAAGTGCAAGTGGTATATTGCCAAGTTTTGTGCTTTATTAAACTGAAATATTTTTTATGAAATTAAGTATATTTTGTTACTAACATGAAAAAATATTTAAGTTTGGGAGACATTATTATGATAATTTTAACAGCAGGTACATCAATATTTGGGCGTTATAAAACAGAACAAACTTAACTTTGGAATGACAAATGTGTTCACTTTTCATTTTACTGTTATAGTATAATCTGTGCCTTTGATTACATGTGCATAATTTCGAGTACGGTGAGATTTAGTTGCAACACTGGGTAATAGTTTGTATTTGATGTCTTTTTTGTTGCGGTGTTACCAGCATTGAACACGGGTAACTCATCTAACTGTAATACGTTATCGGATTTTCATATAAAACAATTTATTACTTAAATACAATTTCGAATATATTATGTAATGAAACGTAAAACGTAACTTCGTTAATTTATTTGAATAATTCGAAGCCTGCGGAGAAAATGCAAAATATGCGCAAGAATATGCCCCTAACGATCCGTATCTCCACTCCAATATATTATATAGATCTGTCTCGCGTCGTCTTCTTCACTCATGAGGATCGTAACCACCCCATATATGTTTTGATTGAGTGCTTTTCTTGGAAATAAAATCGCGGTGGGTTCCTTCATCTAGGGACTAATGAATGTTCTGGTTGGGTAGGCACATAAGGCTAATCACCTACTTTCCTGTAAAGAAAACGATCAGTGAAACAGACACAGCAATGTGTCTGCCCCATGCCTACGAGAATTCACTTTTGCCACATATGACATCCGTCCGGCAAATGACAACCATACCAGAGGCCGAATACAAATACCAATTAAATTATTAATTGCATTCGGGACCGGGGATCGAACCCGATACCTTTTCGCGGTAGGCTTATAAGACCGCTTAGACACGAGGCTCTTAATAGATACTTAATCGAAATTGAAACCTCCTTCTTCTGAAGTCGGTAAATAGACCGACTCCGTTTTTTATAGCGTAAAAACAAAAAAGGAGCTTGCTATGATTTTTTTAAATCTATTTAGTGGTACAAATTTTACACAATTATTTACATTTAATTCTATAGAGGTATGTAGATCTATAGTTAGTTATGTTACGTCTTTATTATTATTTTTTAAATATTACCTTGTTCCTTTCATAATTTTAAATATATTACCACATTAAATACAACTTATTATTTTGTAAGATGTGCCCAATTACTTAGATAAGAAGATATAAATGATGGCTTAACACGGTGATAAATGATAATTGAAATGTCGGCAGAATGGACCAAACGCGAAATTAAGAAGAATTGTAAAGCTTAAATACAAATTTATTCTTCATATTTAATACCCTTAATTTAATAATGCTTAATAAAATGTGTTATAAATACTTATGAAATTATTTTAAAAAATATTTGGGTGGTAACTAACAATGTAAAGAAAAATCTGTGAAAACACTTTTCCTGTCGTATCCCCTCAATGGAAGTCGTTTCGTATTAAGAATTTTAAAGTGCCTTCAGAGGTATTTCCAAACATTTATACTTTAAATCGAAAAGAAATCCCTCAGCAAGGCCAGCAACCTACCACACAAAAACTAGCGTTCTACGTCCTCTTGGGTTGTGCAGCCCAACACTTATAATAATCAGTTGCCTGCCTGATTACTCCATTAATTTACAAATTAACAAAGAAAAGAACGAACGTGCCAGTAAAGAATTGCCAAACGTGGAATTTCTCTGTGGCGAATTGCGTGTAGCCTCTTTTATGAAGGAACTCCTTGGCACGCGCTAAATTAATGACTAATAATATTCAAATTCAAATCAAGCAGAATTTGGAAGTCAGCTGTGACATCACAAAATTATATACTTATTTATTCTATAACAACATCTCATCGAGTCATCAACATTATTTCCTTCTTCTATTTAAGTTTATCTTATATGTGTTTTATATAGTAATGTATTAATATCTTCTTATATTAAATTATCTACTACATCTTGGAACTATTATTTATTTATTTATTTATTTATTAACACTTCGTTGCAATAAACAATAGGATACAAATAATAACTTAAGCTAAATGGAGTGCAACGGGCGGCCTTATCGCTAATCAGCGATCTCTTCCAGGCAACCCAATTTATCTTATCTGCAATAGCAAGACACAAACCAAGATGGAATGTCGCAGTCTCTACAACTATACCAAATAATATCAACAAAATGGCTTCATCTCTATTCATTCAAATATATTTTCAATGTCGTTCACGGAAACTCATTAAAATAAACAGGATATATTGTGATTTCCTTTTCGCGCGTTGAAATATATAAAAGGTATGTAACCACTAAATAAACATGACGTAACGCACGTGATTCAATCGGAATAAGGAATTTATCAGTATAACTCGTCATCAACACAGTTACATAGTATTTTGAAAAGCCAATCGTTCAACCAACTGTTATTAATCTTCAGCATTCAAAGCATAGCCTAAACAGATAAAATCCAGTAAGATTCTTCTTATTCCTTTTTGATAAACCATTGAAATGCTTTAAGGTACGTAATTCATAAAAGGTTACGCAACTAAATAACATAGTGCCATTTGTAAAGATTTGAGCCGCAATGAGATTCGGGTCAAGCATCACATTTGAAGGCTACACGTAACACGACGCACTCACACTTTACGGTTACGACGCATCTTTGACGGAATTAGCAATTCAATATAAAGATCCCTCGGTCTATAGAATCTGGCATTGATATAAAAATATCGCTGGTAGGAAATGTATGATCAACTAGAGCAAGAAATTTGTAACTTCTCCTCATAAACTAAAAAATATCAAACAAACTTAACTTAGATAGACATAATATATTTGTGTCGCGTATTAGTATATTTTAATTTGTATAATTGTAGTGTATCAAGCTAACAGATATCCAATAAAAAAGTAACCAGGTGTATTTAAATTCAGTTTTGATAACTCCCTTTTACATTGTTAGGGGGCAATGTCTCGTGACCTCAATGAACTGGGACACTAGAGTGTTGTTTCTTATTCTTTTTACTAGCACGTAGTGTAAAGATCCAATTTGCTTACAATTTACATCTGTGGTAACCCTGGCTGACAAAATCGCAACAAAGTTGTTTCAGAACATAGCAAATACTTGACTTCTTTTTTTAACTGAATGTTAAGGTTACCTTCTCAATATATTATTTGAAAGTTTACTCACATTAGTTCCAACTAATAGTGAACTCCTGCAACCCTATTGGGGAATGGAGCACAAACATTTATTTAATGTTTAATTGATCATTATTATGATCTTTTCATGCAAGTAGATTTAAGTTCTGTACTTATCCACCCAAAAAAAATATTTGTTTTCCCGGAATTCGAACCCAGAACATCTGGCCTAATAGACAAATGTGTAGTCAACAGCTACGGAGGTGGTTAGTTATATGTTCTATAGTTAATATACAAAAGTAAATATACCTAAAAATGCTCTTAAACATGTATATTATAATATTGAAAGTGAATAACAAAAATGGAGTTTATATTATGAATCAATCAGTTCTCCAGTATTTCTCAAAAAGTATTTATTCTAGTCTACTTTAAGTAATGTATGTTTCATTTTTCCAATACTATGGAGACGAACAGAATTATTTACCTACTAATTAGACGTACAATCGGTCTATGTAGATTATGTAATTAGAGTTAACTCCACAGTGGGTGATTGAGTACACGCGATGCCACTTAAACAATTTAGTGCCGGGGAAGACATTTTCATTTTCCAGTTACGACTGCTTATATTTGCAGGTAAAATACGTATAATGTAAAGTACTTCCCAATTTATTAAACGGAACATCTGTTAATGAGTTCGTAACCTAAGTATGTGTTGACAAATATTGGTGATGAGATGTTGAAATAGAATAGGCAATCTAATTTAATATGGTTGCATGGAAGGCGCAAATCTCTTAACTAATATAAGTAATTCCGTGAGATACATAAGTAAGTAAGCCTATATAGACATCGTTATATTATTAAGTATTATGATTCTAGAGAAATAACATAGTAGGCTGGAAACAAATCAAAGGTAAGAAATAAATAGAAGAGTTTTTATGATAATAGATAAGGTTTTGTTACATTGTTGCTCTAAAACTGAGATATTGGCAAATAAACTATTATGTGCAACTTTGATAATAATATGTTATTTTCACCCTTAAGGCTGATTAAATAGTTATTTAGAAATAGTTAATTATATTTCGTGCAGCATTATTCATTCTTCTACCACAAAATATATGTATAAATTATCTTTCCTTTTTTATTATTGTTAATTTGTTTTTGTTCTTGTAAAATATAATATCGCCGTTTGAATGACGAATTATCATTCGATTTTATCGAAGCATCCTCAATACGGCAATTCTTTATATCCTTATCTCATGGATAGCAACAAATGGACCGAGATATCGCTACCAATATGTTGTATTCGGTATCAGTAAATTTTAAATGAAGAAAACTTAACGAAATAATAAAATATAGAATATTTTTTGTAATTAATACTAAAATAACAACTAATAATTATTAAAAAAACAATTTAAATTTTTCTATCTGAAATTTTATAGGACTTTCACAGGCGAATGCTAATGTTATATAAACGGTGGAATAAGATATGTTTTAAAACAAAAGCTATTTAAAGACTAGTGAAAAAAATGGTAAAACACCTAAAATTCTTTTGGCTTATTCAGGTAAAAAAAAAATTCGCGTCGAAACGATAACCTCCTTCTTGGTTTTTTTTGAAGGTCAGTTAAAAAGTACCTATTAGTTAGTTAATAGATATGTTAAAATTTGGCCTGTTCTGTTGTATGCTGTCATGCGTTGTGATAACATTTTTCAATATTTTTATTTAATTAGGCGAAGTTACATTATCTAGTACGAAGTAAATAGTTCACAGCTGACATAGTTATGAGATATAAAAGAGCTATAAAGATATTCATTTCACCTGTCATTATATTATCCCTGATGATTTGGACGTGTCTGTCTCTGTCGGGCCGCGTGTGTTCATGCCAAAAGCCAACCACGTGTCCAAGTTCATGTACCACGATACCAAACTTGTCGCAATTCTTGCCGATGGATATGGCTTGGGCACCATTACCACGTTTGCCGACAAAGGAACAGCATCTGACAACATTTTTGAGAATATATTATTTTCTGTTCCGTTACATACAATGCTTATTTCATAACGTTATATCGAATAATTTTAATTAATAAAATGAAAGACGCTTATGCCCTATTAATAACAGAAGTAGAATTTGTAGCGTATCATCTGCAAGAAGCTGTCAGACTTAATTATTTACGTATATGTTATTTAATCCAATGTTAATTAAACGAAGAAAAGTAAATGAAGGACCCATGATTGCATATGGGTGCGTAAATATCATTTAAAATATTCAATATCTGTATTATTTATTTAATCGCTTCAACAGCTAAATTAGTCATGCTTCTATTTAGAAGGCAAAGTAAGCCCAATCAACTATTTGCCTTAAATTATAACGATCAATGACACAGACACAGAAATGTGTCTGCCTCAGAGAGAGAGAATATTACGAGACTAACACGTTTATCAAACTCGATAAATTTTCTTAATATTACATTTTATGTTATACAAGCATATTTATGCTTAATTCAAATTAAGTAGAAGTATGGCACAACGTTAAAAAAAATTTTTGTTTACTAATAAAACATAAATTATGCTGAAATAACGTCTAAAGAAATTAATTAAATTTGGGCATTGGCAATGTTTACAAGTCTTCGTCAACCGATGCCTCCGGCAAATTCTTAAAATTTTCTGGCCTGAGACAATTAGCAACGCCCAACTGCTGGAGCGCTGCGATGAAACACCTATTGCAACGCAGATCAAAAGGCGAAAATGGAGCTGGATTGGTCATACGCTTCGACGAGGTCCCAATCACATCCCTCGGCAAGCCATGGATTGGAACCCGCAGGGACGAAGAAAGCGAGGCCGTCCAAAGCAGTCTTGGAGGCGAACTATCCTGTCGGAGGTGCGGGACATCGGGATGACGTGGAGCGAGGCCAAACGCGTGGCCCAGGACAGGACGAGATGGCGGAGCACAATGGACGCCCTTTGCCCCGCCTAGGGGTCGTAGGACTATATATATATATATATATTGGCAATGTGGAGTATGAAATGGCACAACTCGATATTAATTCACCAATTGAATTGATTCATTTGGCTACATTTGATTAAACAGGAAATTTGCTTATGCATTCATTTAGAATTTAGGGTAATCGCTGTCCAAATTTTATTATTAATTTTTCAACTTGTTTTTAATTGTGAAATATTATTTTACCTTAAATATTTATAATAATAAAATATATTCACTCTTTTACCTTTAATACCTATGAATTTTTATTTAAATATTATAGTGGATTTTGTTGGTGTCTTGTTAACATAAGTTTACTCACCCACAAGGCCTTTCAGTGAAAATAATGTAGTCTCTATGTAGATCAGGATCCCTTTCGACAAACTTAACGCAAGTAAAGTTTTCCCAATGCCTCATAGCTTGTTTGAATAGAGATTTATGGGCTCCGCTAAAGTTCCCGTCAATTTCATATGGAATCACACCGTTTTCCCATATCCGCTCTTTTCTATTCGTCGCAGCGCGGGCGCTACGATGCCTTACTTTTTCCTGAGTTTTATTATAAAATTGATTCTCAGCTGCATCCAAGTCTATATCAGAATCGCGAAAAAACCAGTCTTTAAAGCCTTCCGTCTCATTTTTTTCAACTGCCACCTTTGGCGGAGGTTTAATTTCAAATTTTTCCTCAAATTCGTGCTCGGGTATTTCAAACTTTCTGTATTCTAGTCCATTTTGAAATTTCTTATAATGACGAAAAAACTTTTTTCTGTGTATATCTTCTTCAGACCAGTTTAAACCATTTTGTTCCAATTTTTCCATTGATTGTATATTGCGCAATCTGAAACAAGCTTGGATTATAGTAAAATATTGTTTATTTTTAACTTCAGAATGGTAAAACGTAAGTAAGTTCTCACCTTCTACTATTACCATGTCTTCTTCTTCTATGTCGCTTATGCTCAGAAGACTCATTAATAAGAGTTTGTAGACTTTCTGTAGGTTTTAGTAAATCATTCGTTTCATTTATCTCCGGGCTTAATTTATATTTTGTTTTATCAGCTCTACTAAAGTTTTGATTGTTATATTCTTGGCCATTCAACGATAAATCTCCATTCGTTGGAGCAGGTGCAATTGTGGTGTTTTCAGGTAATTTAAATTTAATATTGTTGTTATTATTGGAGTCACCGGTAATTTCACGGCTGTTACTTTGGATTTTGTTTTTAACTTCTTCTGCTTTAGATGAATTATTTGACAACTTTATATTTGTATATAACTCATCAAGATTTAATACGTTATCTGTTGATATATTGACGACTAGGACACCATCTTGTTCTAAGCTTTCTGACTCTGTCAAGTTATCTACAATAATATTTTGGTTTGTCTGGTTTATCGAATGTACTGGCTCAAGGTAATCTAAATTTTCTCCAGGTGGTAATTTTCCATTTTTTAACAGAAGAGATTTATCCAGTCCTGCTGGTAAAACCTGTCAATATATAATTAAAAGGATAATTAAATGAAGCTTTTTACTAAATCGAATACCTTCTAAATGTAAAGGGGCACTCAGATATATTATTGTATTAACAACAACTTATTATATTATTTTGACGATAAAGAAAATATAATGATAGATTAGTTTGGTCGGATGATGTTGTGAACGCTCGAGACCTGGTCAGCTGGTGTCGTGAACACTTTGGTCGGGTTTTGTGTCAGTTTAGCTCTAGAGTATTATTCAATAGTGGTTTTTAGAAGGGGAAACTCTGTCTAAATGAGTATTAGGTTATGTATTTCAAGAAAATGGGAAAGTCATTAGGCGAAGTGCATTTATGTTTGTGATATTTTTTAATGGTAAATTGCTAAATTGCTTAAAATATTATAATTTTCTTTTTAAAAAACTACATCTAATAAAGCATAAAACTTATTCAAATTACCTTAGAAGAAATGGAAGCTTCATTGTACTTTTTTGGTTTTTCTTGCGATAGTTGCAATGGTTGTTTTGTCCTTTTTCTCAATATATCAGGTAATCCTTCTTCTTCAACTTGAAGTCCTTCCAAAAGTACTTCCTTCTTTAGTCTTTCGACCTCTTCTTGAAGTGATTTATTAATCTTAGAGGAACTGGGTGCATTTCTAGGTTTGTAGTAATCGGAATCTGGTATTGCGATGTCTCCTTGGAAGTTGCCTGCAAAAATAAAATTATTAATTATTATTGTAGAAGAATTATAGTCTATTTAACATGATTTAAGCGAAAAATCGGCATATATTATTTACTTATCTCCGCAAAACAGTCAATCACGAGTTTGTCGTTTCCCGTACATAATAAAAAAGTTCGCTTCAGAGGGAAAGTAGGCTAATCATAGCTTGTCAGAAAAAGGATTAATAAAGAAATGAAGATAAAGTTTTTATGACCCTGTCAAGGATTTTAGTAAATTTTATTGGATAATTGCTATATTAGACTTAAACATAGTGTATGACTTATTAGAAAAATTGGTTCTTTATATAAATGGGTACAGGTGAAAACTAATAAGACATTTTTAATTTTAAAGAGCTTACAAATTTGGGTAATTAGAGTAAATAACTCTATGAGAACTTTTATCGTCGAGAAGCTTTTGTCATTAGAAAAGTTATATCTTTTAAAGCAATCTTTCGCAAAATAAGCTTATTAACTGCCATAAACTCAATCTTGAATTATACATAATTGAACCAAACTTTTTGATTACATATTTTGTGTATTATTTTAATTGTTTTTAACCGTCTTCAATAAAGGAGGAATCTCAATTCAACTGTATGTTTGTTAATAAACAAACATTATGTTAAAAAATAAACGAAAGCTAACAAATAACGAAAGCGACTTTTTGGTTTTAAAAATGGATGTTGTAGTAACTATTGAAGATGTTATGATTTTGTTATCATTCAAGTTAGTGTTATTCCTTAACTAATTGTGGGTATTAGAATCATTAAATTGTCCGCACATAAATCCAATTATATCTGAATAATCAAATTGATCTGAATTTCAAATTCGCCGTGGCTGCCGTAGTGCGCGTGAATTGCTGCAAGCTATTAGCGACGTTGCCATCTGCTACAACCATAAAATGTAATCACCGCATGTTTCTGCCCCATCTGCGGCCCAACGCTTGCTGCCAATTAATTAATTCTCAACACACGCATACACGACACGAATTGGATAACATGCTTTACGATAGTTCCTCCGAATATGAATATTGATTGTGGTACCTTGTTGACGTTAATTATGGCTGCCGATTACAATTTTCCAATACTCTACGTTATTTACTGATAACTCACATCATTACTGTATAGACAGTAGGTAATAATGTTCAGTTATCAGCTAATCACTAGCTAAAATTGTGTGTGGTTTGGTATATCTCTAAATTCTTTCAATTACAAATAAATCCATTAAGTATTTTACTGCATTCAATAGAATTTAAGATTTGGTATACCTACATAGTTTAATAACAGAAAGTTAAAAAATTATTCGGAGTCCTTATGTCATTCAAATTTGTAGAAATCGTATGAAAAAGAAGTCGAAATCGTATTGAATTACTCCAAACGTAATTATTGAAGTTACATTAGCAAGTGTCGGGCAAAGCTGCCAATTGAAAAACTAAAACTTTTTAGTAAGTACGTCCTTCGTCGTTGGACTGGAAGAAAAGGAAAAAGGCGTCTCCTCATCTTCTCATTGAAAGTTTGATTGGTTGAATATTAATTTCAATTAGTATAAACTAATATATTTTCTTCTCTCATAGCTAAGTTGATCACCTAATTGACATTCATATTATTAAATTATTATTCGGTATTTAACAACATTGGTCAGGGGCAGAAAAGACATATTTTAAATATATTTGAAATATTCAACGGAGCTTTCGCGATTCTAAAACAATTTACTTACTACTTCTTTGTTACGTTATTTCAATTTCCGCACTTTTACTTGTTCAAACGTAACTGAAACTAGTTAAGAATTTCATATGAACTACATTTACGGCAAAGTTTTGTTAGATAAACTATTTATTATTGTGTAGTCTCCGTGTGAAACCCAAACATTTATTTGTTTCTCCGGGAATTGAACTAGAAGATACCTATTTAGTCTATAAAATACAACAGGCTGATATTGTATTAGTTCATTATTATTTTTGTGACAACGATTAATATAGATATAGTTTTTATATTATTTTATACGAAAGTTTAAACAAAAGTTTTCTCTCGAGAATTTGATGGACTGATGAACGTTGTGAACACAGATTTTCACCCTCAAGCCATACAATTCAAAATGAAACTGTAGTTTAAGTTCAACCTTTAAACTGAATGGATATATTTAATTCTAAAAACGATTTGTTACAGTTAAAATGCGATACTAGCATTTGGCACTTTTGAGAACGATAAATGTCGTCGTGCAATTGCCCGAGTTTCACTTAGCATACCAAACACAGGGTGGCAGTGTCGCGAGTAAATTTCAATTAAATTCACATATTTTAGCAGTAACATAATTGCTTGAAAAATACCTTTCCGTTTATAATCAATACATAATTTATTAAACTTTAACAGTCAGATAAAGGAAATGAAGTTTATTTTGTACATTTTTAAAATACACGAATGCTCGTGTATGACGCTTCTATTTACAATACGTCATTGTTTCCGATATAAATTTAAACGGGCAATGTCTAAATAAGAATAACATTTTTGTAACCGAAAAGTATTTGATTTCCCTAATACGATAGCAAGTAATCTTACAAGACAAAATATTGCGATGGTAGGTAAAGCGCCGGGTGCGCTAAATATTAAATAAGCATATAAAAGAAAAAGTAGGGCTAAGAGAAAGTTTTAATAGACTCCAGTTTTCTCTTTAAATAACATTATCACTCAAGGTAGATGAATTTCGGAAGCTAAGTTGCGGCAAATCTAGTAACTTAATAATGCAGTGTAACCAAGTTGAACAAAAGGTATGCTATTGACCTTGCGTTGTGGCTCGTGTGGTTATCAAGGCCTGTGTTATGCAATTGCTGTCACCCACAATCTATACATATCTATAAATAAGTAAATAAAAATTAATAAATTAAATATTACCTTTCAAACTGTACATGGAAACAATATTTAGGACAAATCTTGAATCTTATTTTTTGAAGGAGATAATATCATAATATATTGAATGCAGCGAGATTTTTCACATTAAAAATTTGGTAAATATATAAATTGTGACGTTTGTTATATATCAAGTGTTTACATATAAAAGTGTTATCACGTAACACCAGAAAGGAGAAACTAATTTTCTGATTCACTAGTTTTCTTCTTCTTACTTACATGCAAAAAGATCTGTGCCTTCCAAACATAAACTTTTTTCCGGTAATCGAACGCGGGTCTCAGCGCGTATTTTATTTCAGACAACCAACTTAGATACGCAGGAAATGGTCAAAAGAGTTGCATAAAAATTACCCTTGGTGTTAATTTAATTTTCACTTTATGTAGGGAATTAATGTGTCATAATCCGCAGTTATAAAACTGCGGATAATAACACATTAATTTTTTCGAAGTCCCTAAATTACTTGATTCAAAACCCTATTCATGTTATGTGTACCGGAGCAAGTTGCTCTGCTGTTGACAGCCTAATATGTGGATAAAGAATGTGTAACGACAATATTTATGGACCAAACTAAACGGCTATAAAAATATTCAACTGAAATGAATTTACTTAGGGCACTGAAAGTTTGTACATTACGGTTATTTAAAGTTATGAATCACTGGCAAAATGCCTTGAAATAAAATAAATTATTTTTGATAATTATAATAATAATTCTGATTATATAGGGGCGCATATACCATTTTTTATTTATTAAAATGTAGCTCGTGTGGATCTACATTTATCTGAATAAATAATAAAAAAATAAGAAACAAACGAAATATCAAAATTATGTATCTGTATCTTCAGAACTAGGACCTCTTTTGAAAGTGACTCGTGATTGTAGAGCAAAATAATGAAATATAATAGAATAATATTATGTTATAAATGACATAAAATATATTATAAAAAAGGGCTTTTTAATTTTGAAACCCCTATATAGGTATACCTTCACGACAATTTAATAACGATTGACATAGTGACATCAATAAAGAAAGCCATTGATAAAAAGTATTCAAAGCTACGTTATAAAAATTTAAGACTCTTGAGGATTCTGGCACGGGTATAAAATCGTTTCGATTATACATTTTATTTTGTAACAGTAAGTGATTGACATGGTCGACGTAAAGAATAATTTACCTATTTCAGTAAATTGCTCTCATTCAGTTATGAGGTACTTGCGATAATTTCTGCGTTACTTATGCGGCCAAAACACTATTAAAATCTCTTTAGTTTTAGTACACACTAGTTCAAATCTTATGTCTATTAGGATAAGGTCTGATTTTAGTTATTTATTTGTGTTGTAAGTTATGAGCTTTACATTGGTGATGTTGTTATATCGCCCACAATGGATGTGAAGAAAATAATTTTCTTTACATCATTTTAACTTTTTTGAGATCATATAATGAATATGCTTTTATAATGATAATAAGAATAGTTTTTTTAAACAAACCAGTTTATATTTATAAAGATCTATTCACGTACTCTCAAGTATCATTTATCATTTACTTTTATCTTTATTCAAAAAAATGGTTTCTTATTGAAACAGAATCTGTCACAGTCATAACAAGGTCAAATTAGTTAACTGTTATATTCTTATAATTTCAGAAAAAAACTTTTAGTCCGATACATACATATTTTGATGTGCAGGAGGTCTTACAACCATGTATATCAACCATGACATTACCATCAATGTTTTTGAAAGATCTTTTACTATAAAAAACTGTTTAAGTTAGTTTTCATGTAACTGTTAGAAACGCTGTTACAATTTCCATACAAATTATTAACGTTGACGCTATCAAAAAATACTTTTCCCGATCTATGGTAGAGCTTCTTGTTAAGAAAGTGAACCATTTAAGTTAAATGCTATATTAAGTTATACAGCAACTAAAAGGCCGATTAATCTATTTCCCTAGCAGCAATGTTTAAGTATGTTGCGCTGCGCGCCGAGATTGCCTTTTCAAAACCAACTTTAATTTTATCATCTCACGCCATACCCACTAAATTCAGCTTCTGTTGCTTTGACGAGTTTTACTTTCAAATGAAAATTTATTAGGAAGTAGCTGAATAAAAGTATGTAATCGTTATTATATGTTTCAGTGGTTTTCTTACTTTTTAAATCGGATATAAACATATTGTTAGCTTGTTTTTTTAAGTGTGATATATGTATTCGATATTAGAAAAATATATTTAGATCGAAGTCCGGTTTAATAACTAATGTACATGCAGGGACACAAAAATAAATACGTTTGTAAATAAATAAGAATATGTAACAGAGACTAAATTTAGTGTTATATTAATGACATAAATTGGTGTCAGTTGAAAGATAAGTGTTAGGAGAAGATAGAATGTAAAACCATTTCCAAATATAAAAAAATATTAGAGCTATGAACGTGATAATAGTAGGTAATAATGGCGCAGAAAAGCTTTATTGGCAAAGAAGCTGATACGGCTTTTTATTATCTTCAAAAAGAAATTCAATAACCGATAACAGAACGTTGATTGCGCAGTTTAAAACTAGATATTAATTCAGTCTTTGTTCCTTTGCTGGGATTGAAAAACTCATAGTTTAGTGATCACTGGCTGTCTTTTGATTAGTTGTTTATTTTTATCAAATGCAACACAAAAGAACTGAAACACAAGTCCTACCAAATTATAGGAACCGCAACTGAATTATAAAAAAGTTACTACATGATAATGTCAACTTTATCTGCGTAGAATAAGAATAAAAAGTACTCCTTTATACTTCTCTGAAATTCCATCCAACCTAGACTTAAATATTAGGCTAAATATACTTTTATATTTATTAATTAACATGTCAATGGATGCGTATTAGAAACTACAAAAAGTAGGCTTGGTTATGTATATACCTACTTAAATATATAAGTCTTAAGTAGAGCAAAGACATATTATACATATATAAAGTCATACTTCTGCATGTTTTTCTAATCATTTCTCATCATGCAAGTTATATAGGTTATAAATAAGAATAGTAGGATATATTTTCATCTTCTTATCTAAGTACAGGGTTATCCCTGTATATATAATATAATAATCTTCATAAAAGATATATGTATCCAAGAGATGAATGAAATAGGTTACTCTGTTACTGCAAAGTACTGACAAAGGCTAAAAGACCTTGAATGTTGAACTCAAAAGCTTTGTATGTCTTCAATGTTACGTCAAAGTTAGTTAACTCAATAGGAAACCTGAATTATTCTATAACAATGCCTTTGAACAGTGAATTCAATATTGAAAAGCAAATCGAATCATTTTATAAAAGTCCGTTAGCTTCTTTGTTTTCTTTTAAAATAAGTACTTCAAATGTACTTTGATACGGACTCTGTAGCTGTCTATCACACGATTCAATGCATAAACGTCCTGGGTTCGAATACCGCGAAATAAATTGCTTGGCAAGAATTTGGAGAGAAGTCTAATCTATAACTTACTGGCCCGAAAGAAAATTATCAGTGAAACAGAAACAGAAATATTCGGACCTCCATAGCTTAATAGTTAATTTAATTCGAATTACATCGTAAGTTCTATGTTCAAATCTCGTGGAAACAAAAATATTTCGTGTGGATAGGCACAGAAGCCTGTGCAGTAAGTACCGTGAGTAAGTAAAATCCGTGAAGTGACACTATAAAGATCAGTAAAACAAAAGCAGATGTAGTATGTATCCCATACCCTACTAACTACACATTTTAAGTAATAGTAAATGTATTAAATCGGGGAAAATGAAGTTTAATCTGAAAAAGGAAAAAAACACGTCATTAAAACGATTTAAGCAAATTCAATAGAAAAGTTAGTGAATCATTTCAGTAAATTCCACGAAAATCACGGATTATGGGGTCTTAAAATCAATTTGTCGGGTCTCACCTTCGGGAAAACTCAATTTTAATCTGGATAAGCGGTGGCTTAATATTGCATTATAATCTTTTAGCTATACAACAAACTCATTACGGTCTTTTTGTCTTGTGTTAGCATTTTTACATTTCTTTATAATAAATTCATATTATCTAACATTATTGATGTAAGGGAAAAGTTTTCAAATAAATATGGTTTAAATATCATTTCATTTCAGAACAAAAACATTGTTATTTAAATAAAATTAGTTATTTTAACTTTTATAAATGATTTCTTACACCCAAATACAACATGTAACCACTTTTTACATGCATGTAAACCCTTGTATTAAAAAATAATATTATCCTACATTCATACTTCTAGCTGAAATTTTCAATAATACAGTCCTTCAAATTGTATTTATCAAGTATTTTATCATCAATTAAAATAACAAAATATCTATGAAAAACAAATACAAATATTTTATTTATAAATATTAATGTGTGAATAAATGATTTTACGCTCCAAGAGATCGATTCAATGGTTCCCATGGACGAATCATGTTTCAATAGAGCACTCCTCTCGATTAAATATGTACTGTTATGTAGAAAATGAAATAAAAACAACAAATTCTATTCGATTTAAAAAAAATGTTTTTAATCGAAGCATTGAAATCCAAAATTAAAGTAACTAAAATACGAATGATAGCAAAAAGTGTTTATATATGTATAAACTATTTATAAGGTTTAAACAAAGTCTCACTGTCAGTTCTATGTGATGCGTTAAAGAAACTTGGTGCAATTACTTCACTTATTATTAAAAATCAATTTAAATCTTAAATACCACCACCTACTTGATCAGCCAGTAAATGTGTCCTAAATGAGCTACAAACTTGATAAATAATATTAAATTAAAATGTAATTCACTTTTGATCACAACTGTTGATGCATAGAAAATATAATATGGTAGCAAGCAAGCTTGCACAATAGATCGGTCGGTACAGTCGCGTGCATTAACGATGGACTGACAGTTGTACCAATCGAAAGTCCGCTTCCGGCATTACAATGGTGTTTCCCGTGACGGCAACATCCTCTGATGTGTATTTTATAAATAAGTATTGATCATTTGAATTTAATATGTAGTAATTCAACATTTAAGTAAGGGCAACAAAAAAATCACTTAGGCACAGAACGCTGATACTTTCTTGTCAACGAAAGATTATTTCAAAAATAACTAACTAACCTTACCTCACCTAACCGCTTAAATTAGGCGGACTATTGCCTCATTATTCATTAGTATCATATTACAAGTTTATAACAATAATTGGTACCTACTAATAATATATATTTTTGGAATTTTAAGTACCAGTTACTTAGGCACACAAAGCATTCTCACTGTTAGGGCAATTTCAAATTTATCCTCTTGAAAGAACTCAATAATGTATACATCGCATCGAGAGGCAAATTCGATAAGCATCCTTAGTCCTTACCGTTAAAGTATACAATATCGTAAAATGAGGAAGACTTGTGCGTATACATGTCCCCGCTTGATGTATTGTGCCAACATTAACGGCTGAAAATAACCCTTAATGCAACATGATAAGGGTCACTCTGCCGTCCATTTATAGAATAGATTGAGTGTCAACAGTGACCACTAAAAGAGCCCTCGAATGATTTCCAATATTGTACAGAATCGACACTTCAACGCACTTTATAAGCTTCACACAGCAATTGTATTTTAGTTTTAATGTTATAAAATTAATCATTTAATTTGTTCATAATAGATCTTACGTTTAACTTTGTGCACGGAAAATTGCATTTGAATTGGATTACAATATAGTTAAAAAAAAAATCTTTGAAAGATTTCTTTTCATAACTCTCTCTGGAACCTTCGACCTCAGTCGAGTTCCTCTCGTTGTCATATATGTACCATTCAGTGTATATTAAGAAAAAATTGTATTTAATAAAATAATAATTTGTATCTCACTACGATCAACAATACCAACTTAAACGGGTCACGTACAAAATCAAAGCGAAATGCTGTCCGCGTGAATATATACTTATATAGTTCACTAACAAACTGAGACAAAAGTTTTAATACAATTTTAAGTTCAAACTAATTACAACCATGGCACTTAGTCCATGTCCATAAAGTCACAAAAAACTAAACAAAATCAAGTCTCGAGTGCGCTGTTATTTAGAGACATATTTTATGCACCGTCTCAATATGTAGTTGGTTTATTTCAAAGCTCAAACAGTACTGCACCGATTTTAAAATTCTATAACCATCCAACATTTAGTCTGTGTCACTCGAGAAATCGGACGCCAAACAACTCCAAGTAAAAATCAATTTTCAATCAAAAATCTTTTTTCAAATTGCATCCAAACCACTGCAGCAATTAGCGGGATATGTAAAATATATTTCATCTGTAGATACCGGAAATGCTTGTTAAAAAACCTTATTTATGATTACTTCTTATAACGAAAGGTCAAAGAGATTTACTCTCTCTGAGCTTCATTCGAAACTTTGAGCTCGAAGCACTTAAAGTATTTTCTATTTGTTTGAGGCCCTGATCCCGATAAAACAGCGGAACAAAATAAAGAACGCGGGCACCTTTTGTATTATAATATGTATGCTATATAAAATCCCACATTACACAGGTGTAACCAATTTCATCTAGTTTTTGATAGGTATCTAATATCGTATAACGTATTTATACGACGTAGCTCGCATCTCCTATTATTTTATGTTGATGAACTTTATTACATTATTTCATTTTTATTATCTTTATGACAATTATTGCTATTTTTTAAATTTGCATATTGTTATATTTTGAATCTAAAACATTTTAATGTACCTATGGATTTTAATTATTCGAAATAAATGGATATTATTATTATTAAACTTAATAAGCAAAAAACTGTATTGTATTATTTATTTATATAAAAGTATATATACTACCTTACATTATATTTTACACAGTTAATTATTGCACTTTCTCCCGATTAAACGAGACTCGCATAGAAGAGATAATTTATTAGCAACGAGCGCTCGTTGTCTTTATTTTATTATTTGCCCAATTAAGTAAAACAAATATTTCGTAGATCTTTCATAATCCTAATTTGTCATATAATTTAATTAACCGTTATGAGTAATAAAGATAATTTAACTGTAGTATTTTGAATAATTTTACGTCTTCACGTTTAAAAAGATAAATTTTACGTTGATTGTATGTAATACATGAATTTCATTTATTAGATGTTCATAGATCGTATCTTTGATGGAAACTCAAATTTAATCTTATGCTTACGATGCAGATACTAGGAATTTCACTCTTAGTCGTAGGTCGAAGTAGAAGTTTGTTGTAGAGTAAGTGTAATAAAAAAATAACATTCTCCTTCCGTCATTGTTTTCAAAGTGAATAAACAATTTTCTGTAGTTTATTTCCAGCTTAGTTTTCGCTCAACGTTTGCAATAAGTGTTATACCATTTCATCAAGGGGTGTCCAACAGGGTGTGAAATTTTAGGGCAACTTAACAAAGTAGCATTTACACGCCGTGACAACTTTTTGGCCATTCATTAATAGAGCTCTCAGAATTACATTTAAGATGCATGAATCTTGCATGAAAATAAGGGATATTGAAGGCAGTTTAAAAAATCCCTGTCATATTAATTACAAATAAAAATACCTTACAATTAAGTTAACAGATCTTCATAAATTGAATAAGTAACTGTTTCGGCTTCCCAAAATCAATTATAAAAAATAAATCTCAAGTAGTATCTGAGATTTTTCATTTTTAAAAATCAATACATTATTTCCACAGCAATGTGAAGAAGGCGTAAAAAATATCAATGATTAGGTACTCAATCTTCAAAAGTAGCAATTTAGAAAAAAGGCTATACTCCTACAGAATACAGCAACACTAATTACATTTTGGACTGACTGAATTATTACTTGAGCCTACAGACCTAAATCACAAGTGACATGCAAACAAAATATATATCCAATACGCGAACTCCAAACTCATTTGTTAAGCGCAGACAAAACTCTAAATTTACACTATGACAAATGCGGGGTTTCGTTGGCAATTTTGAAGCTTATATTTTTCTCCCAGCTAATTGGTTTACATTGAAATGTTGTAATTAATATTTATTTCTGAAAATAAAGTATAATTTACTCGTGTTAAAAGAAATGTAAGCAAGTTTTTAAGATAAAATTTGATAACGGAGTTGTCGTATCGGACGGTACATCTACATTTGTCATAATTTTAAACTCATCAATATATTGGCAATTGTAGCAAATGCATACCTTTTGGCAATAGATACTCATATTTTTGTGTAAAATATTCTTTAGTGTCTCTACAATGAGATCACTAAGCATTTTTTCATAGCATCTATGTAAAATAGTTATTTAAAAAGTGGTAGTGCCCCCCGCATTTACGCTCAAACGTATCGTCAACAACTAAGCCCTATCAAAAATTTCGTAAGTAAACTCATGCTTGTCATACAAATAATACTGATAATTACAAAAACTGAAACTAAATAGTTATTTCAAGCGATAACGCGGCAGCATTTAACAACCAATGCATTATATTACTCAGCTACAGAGTAAGTTAAATTGATCTATTCAAAATAAAACTTCAT
The DNA here is from genome assembly GCA_912999735.1 of Aporia crataegi. Taxonomy (NCBI): domain Eukaryota; kingdom Metazoa; phylum Arthropoda; class Insecta; order Lepidoptera; family Pieridae; genus Aporia; species Aporia crataegi. The sequence continues at coordinate 6,416,066 of OU538742.1, forward strand.
TTAAATTTTTTAGATGGTTCATCTTGTCTGATAATCTGATGATAAAAGAAATATTGCAACATAACTGTGCATTATTCCAATTGTGATATATCCAATTAGTAAGGAACGTTTGATAAGAGGATTTTTTCCCATTTTTAATTTAATATTCTTCGCTGCTGACAGTAGCTGTGGTTATAAATAGTTCTTGTTGCAGAGCGAAATCTTTTTATGCAAATTACTTAGGCTCAGAGTTAACTATGTACTATAATAAATCAGTTTATGATAAAGCAACGATAGTATAGTATACGAAGATTAAATGACGCTAATATGGAACAAATTCAGTAAAATTTAAATAGAAGACTTGGAGTTTTGGCTATAAAGCCAAATATAGGCGTTGCGTTCTATAAATTGTTTCGACCATTTTACATTTCATTTTATAGGTGGATATGCATTAAAAATATTATATTAAGATATTCAAAAATTAATATTATTTACAATATAAGCTATACGTTCGTACCCAAAATACTGGTTATATTAACGCGTTGGCCTAAAAATGAGCCAACTTTCGGGTTCTCAGAAGTCTATGAAACTATTATAATCTAGTTTAAATATAATGTAAATAAAAATTAAGTCTGCGCGATAATGCTTCTTACATTAAAAGATTTTGCTTTAATGTTTTTATAAAAGATTAACCTCGAAGAGCAGGATTTTTATTTTTAAAACAAAATTGAACTTCGTAGAAAATATCAAGAGCCTGAAGGCATAGCCTGAAGTCTGACGGAAGTGGTTTTCAATCCCTTAAATCAGGACTTTTATTTCTTTTTTACTTTATATAAGTTACCTACGTACTTTATTACGATAAATGTTATATAATATTATAGAATAGTATGACTTTTGGTATGAATCAAAAGCTTGATATGTTATTTCAACTAGTTCAGATAATTCTAATTTTTTAAAGAAAAACTAAAGTGTATCTATGTAAGTTATGTCGTCAAATACATGTAAGGTATATTTGTACATAAATGATTATTTACACTTAGTAATACACAACAATATAATATACATTAATTCATTTAAAGAAACAAATTTCATACATAGAATCGCTAGTTAGCATTATTTCTTTTAAACAACCCGTGTTACGAGAAGTTAAAATAAAATAAATAATAAGTTTATAATTAAATATTTATAATTTTTATTATTATTTCTTAAAAATTAAATGTATAAACAAAAGCTCGCAAAGACTAATAATTTAGATCAAGTTTATTTATGTGTCTAATGTGAAATAGATAATTGAAGCAAATAGCAAAGCTCGCTCAGCAAGGTACGAAAAATATCATTATGTTAAACGCGACAATCCCTTAGTTTACCATGTCAACAACCGCTTGATATTAATATTAATATTCATGCCTGAGAAGCCTCCAGGTGCTAAAGACACGTTATAGAGCAGTCATGCTCTATCTTTTATCTATAGAACCGGTTGCCCTACTAACACAAGTGCTATCTGCCAATTATAAACCCAACAGGTATAAAATTCTATTTAATGAGTACTTTGGATGTTTTTAAATATTATAACACTGCTTCATAACGCTGTTGACTACCTCCTTGATCTAGTGGTAAGCGCGTAAGCGTTACAATCGAGAGGTCCTGGGTTCGATTCCCAGTGGAGATTAAAAAAACTCGGTCTGGCAGGGCATAGCAGGCTGATCACCTACTTGCCCTTAAAGAAAAAATCGATCAGTGAAACAGATGTGAAATCCATCTGCCCCATACCCCACTAGGGGACACGTGACTTCACTTCACTTTCATAACACTGTTATGCTCTTAGTATTACAACATGTCCTTAGTATCTATGCCAATATTATAATCAATTTGTTTTCTAAATATACAAGCAAGTTCACTATAATTCAAATACTGGTAATTTAAAAAAAATTGCTAAACATTTAAAAATTATTTGAACGAAAAAGCTTTAAGTCTTAAAACATAAGCTTGAATAAATCTGGCTCGCCTAACAAGAACAAACGTAAATCAGTAGAACAGAATAGTCTTTTAAGAGATAGAAATTCTTTAAGAGAAAGATTTCTAGATGGGGCATTGTGGGGATTTCTTGAACATTCTAATCCCCTCATTAACGATCTCATAAAGCAGCGTTATCCGTCAAGTTGTTTGTTCGGAAACAATACAGCTCTTAAGTTACCGAGTATAAGTAAAAAGTGATTTGAATGTGACTGTCAATAGAATATTCAAAATGGGTATTTTAAGATGATCTACTTTTTTAACCGATCTTAAAAAAAACAAAAAGGAGGTTATTAATTCGAAGTGTATTTTTTGTTGGATGTACTTACTCTTTGAATGAAGAGGTGTCAAACCATAGAGTAACTCGCCTTTCAAAGACCAATATGACAGTTTTATGCCCTTTTTTAATTTTAGATGAATTTTATTTATCAACTATTCACGTCTTTTTATTTATAATAGGTTTATTAATAATACAAAATGTATTTTTCACTGTTTGTGCGTTTGAGGTCGGCTTTATTTTTTTATTTAAAATTAATTTATTGTGTATTTCTTTGTTTGTGGCATCGTAGCTATTAAACAAATAGACCGATTATGATGTGATTTTTTTTATTGTTTAAAACCTGATGTGATTTTTTAGCTAAAATTTATAAATTATTATAATATTATTCTTGTATGTAAATAACATAGGAGCTCTTTAAAATTATCTTCAATTTCACTTTCTTTCATTTACCTTTAAGTACGAATTATCTCCAATTTCATTTTTTTCATTTACCCGTTGGTACGGATCTGAGATCATAGAAAGGAAAGGATCTATTCCTATTTCTGTGGTACGGATCAAATAAACACTCTTTAAAATTTATTTTTTTATTGATTAAAATACTTTTAAGTGTGTAAAATAGATGAATACGCAATAAAATTTAAAAAGTCGAGAAAGCAAAACACATTAATTGCTGCAGCTAAAAGGGTACATACATTTTTCGAATTGCTGTTTTTAAAGGGTGAGCCGGATTTCGCAATTATGTTGCTTTGTAAACAGGTTTATTTTTATTTTGCGGATGTCACGTCGTTTTTACAGATTACTCTCCTAATGAGTTTTTTCATTTTGACGATAGATATTTGAAGTCTTTGATAATGTTTATCTTACCCCAAATGAAATACTGACAAAAGCTGTCAGCATTGTTAATTTTTAAGTACTTTCTCACAAAATATCATATAGAAATTATAAAAATGTAAAAATAATAAGATTAATAAAACTAATAACTAAATATATTTTTCTTGAAATATAAGCATGAAATGATAAGGCAAATTTGAAAAAAGAAGCGTATCTTTTCTAATGAATCTGTTATATTTTGTTTCACCTCCGTTTTCGTAGCACTTCGTAGCACCGTAGAGTGAAGCTACGAGTCATTGTTTGGCTGCGTAGATTCTATGACACTTCACAGGTACTAAAATGTATGAACTCGCTGTTTGTTTTAAATATAATACTGTCATATAAACTACTAAGATAAGTCAAACTAAGTATTTTACAGTAGTGAAGTATCCACCCTTCAATTCATTTATAATTAATAGATCAAATCTAATAATTGATAAGTTTTCTTCACAAATTGTGTTGACGTACCTTATCTTAGCTAAGTTGAAACAGCCAATAACAGCTCTAACACAAGTCTGATAAAGTATTTTGTGCGTCTGTGATAAGTATTTGTATGGAAAATTTTACAGCGCCCGTAGTAGTTACGCGAAAATTAACTACTACTATGGAATTTACAGCTTCCCAATAGTCAAAACCTATCGAGAACTTTGATAGTAATGTCATGGTTGACAAACTGTCCATATACTGCGATAGGTGTTTGAAAACGGCCGTAAGTGACTATCAAACATAAATTAAGTGAAAAGGACATCATATCACTAACTGAATCTTCTAAACTAAGACAAGGTTGTTACAGTGGGACTTTTCAGGAGAAGTAAATAAGAATAAAACTATTATTTATTATTTAAAAATTTATAATTAATATTAGAAATAAACATTGTGAAGGCTAATAGAGAACTGAATCAAAATCATTATACAGGCTAGCCATCGCAGCCAAATTCTAAACTTGAATTTTTAAAATAAGAAAGAAAAGATGTGTGACTATGCATTAGTCCGTTACAGAGTTAGTTCAAATAGCTACTTTACAAAACAATTCGTATTCAAGACACAAAACCCTATTTTCAAAATTGAATAAATGACCTTTCTTATTTCCTTTAAGCATTTGAACCTTTAAATTGCTCGGACCATTCAATTACGTTTAACAAAGATTTCTCTTAACAAAAGGCCCTATCAAAAAGGTGCGTAACAAAACTGGGCTAATAAAAAGGTGTACAGTAAGTCACTTCATCAGATAACAAAAGTGTATACATATAAAAATTTACTAAAATATTTATTCCACATATTATTATATAAACATTAGAATTTTGTATAAAAATATTTTGAGGAGTGGTTTTTCTTTCAAACACTTGGTCTGAAATTATTTAAATTAATTGTATTTTGTTAGAATTTAACATTTTACCACTGATAAACCTAAAAAGTGATTGGCACCTACACAGACTATTCATTTTATATTGTTTTAAAAGAACGTCGTAAACAAATTTTTGACATAAGTTTTGTAAAACATATTAAACCCGAAACATTAGTACTTTAGTGTCATAGGAATAATTTAAAAAACTTTGCGTAAGTTTGTAAGAAAAATTTAAAACACGTAATATTGAAATGTATGTATTTAAACTGGAAGCAGAGACACATTCATAACAAATATTACGCTTAAAAGGTCTTTGATGAAAAAGAATAATATATATATAATATATAAATTGGGCCATTCCTTGTACGTCATTAAAAACTTAAATCAGCATGAGATCCACCCCTACCACCCTGATGGGGGCATAAGACAATAAACATTCAATTTATAACGACTTGTCGATGACGTAAATAAATTTCTGTGAATTTTATTGGCTTCTGGCAGCACTAATTATATTGCGTTAAGAAATGTTAATATCATAGACAAACAACAATCAATTATATGTTTACACAACGATGTAGAAGATTACAAGAAAAATTAATATGAGGATTCTTTATTACAACGATAGACACTAAAATATAACACAAAATACAAAAGAAAATTGTGGATATGGAAAGGGAAGGATCTTTTTTATGTATTTCCAATTAAAAATATACACATAATATTTTAATTGTCTATTATATCATTGCCATCGTCACTGATCATGTTAATTAATATTAATTTTATGTATTTGAATGTCATCTTACAGGTTTAGATAGAATGTATTGTATTACATTCACCGTAGTTCAGTTAGTGCAACGGTAAAATAAATTAACCTTTTAGTTTAGCTATAGCCAACTTAATAGAAACGTCACTTACCAGCTTTGCAGGGATCTAATCCTAGATCATTGGACTCCTTGTTTTCGTAATTATTCGAGAGAAGTTCGTCTATTGTGAATTTGTGTGGTTCATCTCTTCCCTCAATTGCGGCCGGAAAAAAAGTCAATAGTATTAAAGCGCCTACGCGCAACACACACTTGTGAAACGTCATTTTGAAAGCTCACCAGACACAGAACTTAAGCATTATTCATCACCGTATCTGTAACAAGGACAAATTTTATGTTAAAAAGCATAGTCTAAAAAAGAAGAGACCTCAACGAAGAACATGTCGTCTTCGTAATATGTACCAAGACGTATTAACATACCAAAGTTGCATTTAATGCAACCTTGAGTCCAATACTACAAGTAGTAATAGAAAACCAAAGGTTAGAATAGCTTATGTATTATAACATAGATAGTCATTTTATTTAATTTTTTATTTATATTTTGACAAATTCAAATTTTTAACTACCTGTGGCGAATTGCTTACAGCCTCTTTTGTAAAGAAACTCTTTGCTATGCACTTAATTAAAGAACATGAATTCAAAATTCAAATCATATAGAATTAATAAAGTTTTATAATCGTATTTGTTGCCATTAATAAGATATACCATGTATACCATGTATATCTTATTAATGGCAACAAATACAATAGAACGAAATGGGCCTTCTATTTCGTCCACGTTTATTTCCGTTCCGAACATTGAAATTGGTAATGTATTTAGTAAACTGAATCTGTCTTAATCTGAATTAAGAATATACTCAATTATTAAGCACCCATGACGACACAATAACTAAACAACAAGAAAAACTAAACGCGTGTTTCTTAGCTTTAAATTTATTAATTATAATTTTCAATATAAATTGATATATTTCATTAATAATTGCATTGAATTTATGAAATATCAATCATTCGTTAAAGCTAACATAGTTTCTGCTATAAATGCGCCTTTGAAATTGACTAATAGTTGTTCAGAACTGGCATCAACTTTACCACAGCTTTAGCCACTAATGGGAGTGCGGATCATTTAAAACACTTCTAAGCATTGTCTTCTTGCCTACAAAGACGATGTAGCTGATTCTTATAACCGACGAAAACATTAGGGATTTTCTCAATTAAAATGCGTTTTTTATGTCTTTCAAAACATAAAAATTAAGGCTTATATGTCACTGTAATATTTATCTATAACACTTTATAAGAAGGCGCCACGGCATAATGTATGCAATATAGTCTTATCTCACTACAAATATTTTAGCAATTTTTTTAAAATCAATTTAGTAGTTTATTAATTATAATACAAATAAAAATCTTACTTCAATCAATATCTTTATTATATTACTAAAGATAGTTTATAATATCTTTACATCGATCGATCAATCATTAATAATTGATCAAAGTTCTGTTTCTGTCATAAACATTTCCCCTTTGATGTAATAACGATAAACCTTACGTGCGAATAGAACAAAGTTTCCAAATTCACCAAGTTTTGTGAAGATAGTTTCTAAGCGAATTCTGAGCGTGCAAATGACGCTAATGGTTAATTTTGTCGTGAGTTTCATAATTTATATTATTATAAGGTCCCTTCTTAGCGTCCAGTGAAATGCTATTCAATGAGCGCTTATTGCCAACTAACAATGTTTTAATATTGTTGTGTCACTGGTTATTCGAATTTGGTAAGTTTTGCAAGAGTATGTAAGTGAGATAATATGTTGCGAGGTTTCTTATCCTCGTAAGGTGGTTCTATATTATTTACAACAATTTCTCTGTTTAAAAATACATTTCTATGTCATCATATAATACAAGCTTATGTATAGTTAGAACCCACTCATTTTGTGGTATATTTTACAATCTCGTAAAAAGTACCACAAAATTTGCTGCCGCTCCTTCGAGGCTTGTAAGTCAGTCCATACTAGACGAATTGTGTTCGGCTCGTGCTCCGCTCGTGCTCGGCTCTCCTAGCGTAGACGTAGCTTTAGAGTCACGTGTCACCTAAAACGTCATTCTATAGAAAATGTATGAGGAATCGAATTTTCTTTATAAACACTTCGTGATTTTTATATATTTTAATAGTTATTCTGCTATTGAATTAGACAAATCCAATAAATCAGAGATTATCAAAATCGGTCGATATGTTCCCGAGTTATAAATGGTGAAAATAACCCGACTTTGTTTTATTAATTTATACAGATGAACGAAACAAAAATTTAAAATTGTTAAATAAATTATGCCTTATTAATTTCAATGAGCCGCAACAGTGATTTTTTGTATTGATTTCAATATGAATCCGCTCCTAAAATATTTTGTCATTTACTTAAATACTGATAAAGAAGCTTTAAGATTTTTTTCTTAATAATCTCCCTTCATTTAGTTCTTTTTATATTTTTACCTTTTCATAATATCGATTGAATAAATCCATATCTTACCATACCAAGGCGTAACAAGTGACAGTGGAGGCAACTTCAAAACAGTCGTTAAGTTAATTACAAATAATAAAACCTCATAAATTGTAGCTAAGAACCATGGACAATTTATTTAGGACCTAAGATGACACAGACAGACATATAGACACTTAAATTTTATAATACGTCACGTTTTTTTGCATTAACTCTTACAATTGGAGCTTAACCAATATAATTTCAAATTGTTAAGTATAAAAAATACAGTTACAGCTCATTTGGTGAGATGCCTGATATTGATTATATGGAACGTATGCTTAAAAAGTTACTGACCAATAAACAAAAAAGTTTCGATTGTACATGATGCGACCTACTTAATTGTATAAAAATTATAATAGAAATGTGCCTTTCCATGTGCCGCATCGGGCTACGGAAACTGACTAACTTTCTTTTTATGTAAAAATATATATATATGATTGGTTTTAAGATCAGTCTAAATATTTCTATATAACGATTAATTTCCTTCATATTTATCAAAACACCTGACAGACTCTGCTAAATAGATGTCTGACACTAACAAACTTTAATCAGAACATTTCATTCTATGTACACACTACACAATCATTACTAATCAGTTTGTGTTCTTTGACCTTATTGTAAATTTCCTTTTATATAACTTCGTTTTGGTGCAGATGAATCTGAACTGTATTAATTCACAAATAGAGTCCGCTTTTTAAAAACTTCAAATGGCGTTTACTATTGTATGCAACGATGTAGGAGCTCCGGTCACCACTATCACTGAATGATAAGGGAGACACATTCCAATTATTGTCCGTTCACTTTCTTTGTGTTATTCATAACAGTCCTGAATGATCCCTTTAATAGGGCATCTCGTTTATTTGTCAAACTTATTGGGTCACAGATTATCTTGTACTCTTTTCAATAGTACCTAATCTGTTCAAAGTAGTGTCACGTGCTCATAAATCATGATATAATTATATGTTTATGTATAACTAGCCTTGCAGCCTCGTCGGCATAGACATTTCGCCAGTTTTTAAAATTGAAAATTTCGTGATCTGCTTCGACATATAATGAAATGCCATTTTTTCTGAAATAAGTTTAAATTAGAGTTCCTCTGTTCAAACAACGAGAAAACATAGATGAATAAAATTTACTAACCATAGATCATAAAGCGAAACCCTACCTAACAAAACTAAGCTTCACTGCTTTTAAATAACTGAAGAGATATCACAATAATTGCAAATCAACTTTGTTGAAACAAATAAACAATGATAAGGCTCAGGGTAAAAATAGCAATTATAAAGATCAACTTATAGTTCAAGTTCTATTGTTGATACATTCATGCGAATTATTACGAAATAACCTCGTAATTCCTTAAGTGGTTTAATAAAAACTCTAACGCCAATTATAATGAGCCCTTAATATGTTGCAGATGTAATAAATTAAGTAAAATTAATAAATTAAGTAAATATTTTAAGTCATATATTATGTATTTAGTTGGCGTCAATAACATTATTACTTAAAATTATTAAAGCTATTTGCAGTTACACAAACTTAGTTTAGGAGATACCTACAAACTATATTTTCTTTATTGACAGGACATAATACGTATAAGAAATAAGGTGATATAAGAAATAAGTAGGTAACTGAGTCTTCTAAAATTCTAAACGTTAGTGCAAATGAACCAAAAAAGGTAAAAATCGAAACTGAATGGGACTGAAACGATTTCTACAACATATAAAGCTATTTTTTATATTAATTTCAGATATATGAGTATCAGCTTGTATCATGTCACTAAAGCTCATTTTAAAAGGCTTTAGTGATAAAAGACAACTCGATGCTGATATATCGCCAAATGCAGACAGCATTAATTAGTCGGCTCGCCCAGGAAGCGTAAATCCAATATCTGTATGCATAGGAAATATGGTTTCAGGGTTTTGAATTTAAACCTAGATTTCACTATTGAATTTTGGTATTTGATTCTGTTTGATAAATAGTCGTTAATATATATTTTAACTAAATCTATTTCAACTAAACGACATTTGATAATAAATAAAAAGAAACATAAAATATACATACATACATACATAAAATGTATATATTTATTATGACGTAAATAACAATTACGTAATAATATTGATATATCAACGGACATATGTATATTGAGGAAAAAACTCTATCATTTTTCCATCCAGCATTATCAATTGTAACAATCATACCGAAATATTTTAAAATACATCTACAACAACGTATATTACTTATAACATTATATTTTATACTAGCGACCCGCCCCGGCTTTGCACGGGTATAAAACATATATAAAAACCTTCCTCTTCAATCATTCTATCTATTAAAAAAAACCGCATCAAAATCCGTTGCGTAGTTTTAAAGATTTAAGCATACAAAGGGATATAGGGGAAGAAAAAGTGACTTTATACTATGTAGTGATTTTGTACATTACATTAAGTTAGTTAAACAAAATTATTAAAACTAATCGGTATTGAGGTAGTTCCATTAACATCGAATAAATTGTATCAAAATGTTGATACTGCAGGTATCTTCAAGACTACGAATATTTTAGTAAATGATTATCTACCAAGAAAGAATGTTAACCCTCTGGGCAACAATTATATTATATAAGTTTAAAGTTTTAAAGACTAAGACTGTAGAGTATAGACTAACTTTTTTTTAACATTTAAAATTGTGAAGTTTAATTTGAATGCTAATAAAGTGTATAAGTTACGTATTTTAATAAAGATTTTTAAAATTAAAATAAAAAAACCAGTAATGAGAACAAAGCTGAACAATTTAAAAATCTTTCAAAACTGTCTTATGACTTGAAGCAGATGTTTTTCTGCGGCTATTTTACTGACAAAAAGGTAATCAACCTGTGATTAGATCAGTCCGTGCCTATCCAATCGAAGCGTACATTTTTCGAACCAAGAACTCCGGCGCAACGCGCATTCAGTATGAAACACGTGAATTACTAACCACGAAGGACTATACATACCTATGATGATTAAAATTCTAACGGCTTAATAAAAAGCTTGTGTTACAAAAGTACTTTTTTATATACTAAGCTATTTATAGTAAGCTAAATGAAAGAATCGCCTATATTTATTAATCATCACATTTGCTTCGACTTTAGGTAACTATCATTTTCTAAAATAAAGCCAATGACAATTCATCATAAAAATAAAAAATAGGATAAAAATAAATATAGAGACATAGCAATTAAACTTTTAAAATCTTCTTCAAAGTTGCTATCTGTAATATTTCAAAAATGATTATAGCAAAATACCTATGAGACATTTAGTGAATGATTCAAGCATCAAGAAAGTAAAAACTACTTACACGCACTCGTAAATAACACTCAGTAACACACTGTCAAATCGTAAAGGTCAGAGTACAGAACGACTCAACGGTCCAGCGTCCCGACGACAACTGATATCCTCGCTTTATGTTCGGGAGATGTACAGTTACATCTACAAGTCAATTTATTTTTAAGTCTAGATAAGTCGCTTTTACATTTACATCAGTGAAAACCTGATTCCCGCAGAATCAATAATTTCGTTAAAACATTATTTAATATTTTCTCAAGCTACAATTTAAATCCTAGCTTTCTAGGTTCTAATGCTTAACTCTATACCATCTTACTCTATGATCAAATCATAGGTTAAAGCCAAAAAAACGTTTTATTAAATCCTAATGTAACATAAAACTTCTATTTCAGACAAAGGTCAAGCACTAATGGGCTTAATTAACACTTACCTCTGGGATAGCGTGAGTTAATTCCTTAAATAGATAAATGTGGTGTGTCAGTCTTTACATCATTTAAACAAAGGGAGGGTGCCCTTAAAAGTGTTATATCTGATTTAGCAAGAGAAAAACTGAGGGGGCAAGAGAACACCCTAAACTACGTCAACACTTTTCATAATTTACATGCGCACTAAAACACCAATCAATTATCATTTGCGGCGTACAGATATAACTTACATTCACAAAGAAATGTCAATATACTAAAATAGTCACGCGCTTACACTAGTCGACACTCGCCAGAACATGACTCGAACTAATGAGGGTATTAGCTCGTTTTTATGGTTTCGAAATATAAAAATAATATTCGCTACCCTCAATAAAAATTCTCTTTATATTCCGAACACTGGTAAATATTATACTTTATGATTTTTTTACTTAATTAGTTTTTGCTTAGTTTTGAAGAACCATAATATAATCACTGAGTAAAAAAAAGTTTTATCGCTTTTAATTAGATAAATGATTTTACTGCCTCCGTAATTCGGTGGCTCAGACAACAGCTGATCACCGACTTGCAAGAAAATGATCATTGTTTTACATAAACGTTACTGTTTTAAATAAAAATTATCATCACGACTGTACTGTCCTTTATACATTTGTCGAAACAGTAACAGCTAGCTATTAATTATTATGTTAAAGTTTATCTCGTTAAGTAAACAAGGAATAATTACCATATTCACTACGCCTTGTCAATTGTGTATGTATTGTGAACTAAACTAGATTGTCTACGGAATTTCATATCTGTCATATAATTGATTTGTATTATAATCTGAGAACATTGAATTGCTAAGCCCGTTTAAATTAAATTCTCTGCTCGAATAATTATCGAGCTTAGGACCAACTTTAGATGTATTATTAATATCGTTTACACAAGACAATAGTTCCATTAAAAACCCTTTAAATAAAATAAGGCAAATTTATTACAATATACATTATTTATTTTACTCGGTTTTTTGCTTTTCGGCAAAACTTGTCAACGACTTACAATAGAGACAAAACATAGTTATTTAATTATTTATTGGAATAAATTCGCGTTTATACCTATTCAAGCATTTTTTTATTTAATGACAATATTAATAATTTCTATTACTAATTATATTGATATCTCTATATTGATAATGCAAAAGTTCAGTTGGTATTTATTTATTAAAGTTTTTGTTATATCTTTAAGAGAGAACGCATAAAAGTTTATTTTATTTATAAAAAATTAGAAGAATTTTTATTCTTTCTTTTAAATTTCATTTCATTTAGAGTAACTGCATAAAAAACGGAGCAACAAATAAAAGCTTCGATTTAGAGGACAATTAAGGCTCACATATACGTAAAAAGCTTTTCATTTCAAAATTTCTTTATTAATTAACTTATGATTTAAATTTACATAACATTGCCAGTGTTAGTATTAGGTATCCTAGAAAAAAGTGTAAAAAGTTTAATTAAATCTATATTCAAAATATCTAATTATGTAATTTCGTTAAGGAAACGAATCGTATTTTTAAACAAATCGAAACCTGTCAAATAGCCAATTAACGCACATTGAGTGACGGAATGAGAAATAGCTACGTCTAATCTTTCCCGGTTCATTTTAACTTGAAGTTTTCGCGGTAAAAACTCATAATTGGCAATTTTATGGGTATTTTTACTTTTTACTGTCACAACCTTACTTTTTGCACTTGTCTATAATTTTAATTTTATGTTATTCTTTCGAGTAAACAGGGTATACCCAAGTGCACAAAATCAGCCAATTTTTTGCAACCATCATTTTTTATGTTAAAATAAGCACTAAATACTAAAAATTTATACTAAGCTATAACATAGAGTATTTATTTATAAAATATTTTCAATTTTAGTTTTAGTGGTAGTTATTATTATGCACTTCTAAATTTTGATAAGGTGCAGTAGATTTATTTTCTACTGCAAATTAATAAACATACATTTTTAGACTTTAATGGATCCATATTTTTTTATCTGTTAATACGTAATTTTAATGTGTGTAATGTAAACTTACACTTATATAAGTTATTACTATGGAAAATGTAGAAATTAACTTTTCCAGCTTTTCATAGAAAGCTTTCTTTTGTGCGATAATACGATGTGCCTTTAATTAGTATTTTGATATGTCTGTAATAACGATGATCAATGGAAAAACACTCTTGTGAAATTGAGTTAAAATTAAATTCATCATCCCCAAATTCGGACCTCAAATAATGTTCCGATAATGAATAAATGAAATTAATCTTTATGGCTACCTTTAATAAATTAAATAAATATAAACGAGTTTTTACAAATATACATTTTTGCAATGCCGCTAAAAACGTGTTTTGTCCCGTTGTTACATACTATTATTATTTATTAGCAGATCTCTTTTATTAAGCAAATTGTATTTTTCGGTGACATCAGAAATATGATATTTAGTATATTATTATTTACGCATTTGATAGACGAAAAAACCAGAAATGATATATTTTCCACCATTATCCTTCTTATTTTAAGTTAATTACGCTGTAATTCAATTCAAGACTTCCGTCAAACACATTGGAATAATCCAATGTGTTTGCTGAAGCCTTGGGCTCTATCTAAACTAAATGGTATTTAACTGGTATTTGCAAAAATTCTCTAAAATCTAAAAAACCAAGTGAACTCTTTAAAATCAGTAATCAAAACAAAATGCAATTTAATATATTGTCGGATATAAATTATCGCTAAATTATCTATAACCTCAAGGGCTCCTGATAACTGCAGCTTAGAACATATGAGCAAGTTGAAACTTTTTAATATGTTATCCTATTTCTTATTGCTACTCATAAACTATCCTCTAGCATCCGCGGCACTATGCTGACGCGACTGACATTTAATACGCAGAAAGATTTGATTCTCGCTCGAAAATGAAATAAATATTTCGGTTTGCGAGCCAGATACTGAAAGAAAATCGGTGAAAATGTATCTGCGCCTTGCTCTAGAGGTGACGGAACTTTATTTACTTTATTTAATAAAAAAACTTTATTAGAAAATATCAAATTATTCCATTTAACCTTCGTATAAAAAGCATTGTCTCAGCAGATAAGACTGTTTTAATACAAAGCGTTTTATATAAATTGCAATCATTTATCTTGTCGGGCACTTAAAAATATCTCCATTGTAAGACGACACTTTTTTAAGACCCCATAAACTTGTGCTAATCTTAAGCGAGTGATAGAGCCTTAATTAACACTATTAAGCCAAGATCTTGTCTGAGAAAATAATCATGAAACGAGATGATTGTGATTTCAATGAAAGGTTTGGAATACACTCGGGAACCGGGCTCGTGTCGTTTTTATTGCTTTGTTTTTCTATTTATTTTTACCAAAGTACTATTTGGCTTGCAACCTGGTTGTCATAATAATATTTTCGTTATCATGGTTGTATTTGTATTAAACATGATGCATTTTGTAATAATGTAATGATTTTTAAACTAACCGTTTTATACCTTGTACCAAAGCGAATTTTTATAAAGAGCTGTAAGTTGTAGAAGCGGATATTCGTATCAGTGCCTAAGATTCCTTAAATAATTCTCACTTTAAACTGCTGCCTACCGTAATCTGTATATGTAATAAACCCATTTAAATATAGAAAAGAACTATCATATAGTACCTACTGAAGTATCTACCGAGAAATTTTCATTGTGTTCCCAACTTATTCCTTTAAGAATTTTGTGCGAAGGAAAACACGCAATGAAACATTTTTATGTTTGACTAAAACCTCATTAAAATATAAAATGAATGTCGTTTAAGATTAGATCTTTCAAGTGAACTCTTTATAACTATTAGCTAATCGATTAAATAATTAGACTAGACCATTTTTTACTAATATAACTAAACAATAGTTTTGAGCAAAAAAGTGCTATTAAAATCTATGAACTACTTTTGTTTGTTTGTAAGAATAGTAGCGTAATTCAAATACATCAATGAGATATCTATCTTTGTATAATTATTTTTTTAAAAAATTTTGTTTTTGTTTTTGTTGTCATAATTATTTTTTTTAAGACTAAGATAGGACCACCTCTTTGGTCTAGTGGTAAATGCGTAAGCGTTACAACCGAGAGGTCCCGGGTTCGATTCCCGGTGGAGATAAAAAAACACGGTCTGGCAGAGCATAGAAAGCAAATCACCTACTTGTCCCTAAAGAAAATTCCCAAAATTGATCAGTGAAACAGATTTGAAATGCATCGGCCCCATACCCCACTAGGGGACACGGGACTTCACTTTTCACTTTTTAAGATAGGTATAAGGCTAACGCAATAGGTTTTTACCTATAATGTTAATTTAACATTGGATAAATAAATTAAATAAATAAATCTTTGTGATATTATTTTCTTTAGTCAAGTTGGTTACACAATTTTTATTTGAACTGTTGTAATAAATTGTTACTGGTAATGTTCTAGAAATTAAATTCTCATTTGTATCCTTTAGAGTTTAAAAAAATATTTAATACTAGATTGCTTTAACATATATTTCAAACGGTAGGTCATAAGTAATATAATTAAGAAACTGTATTAAACTGTTATAATAAACTTAAACTTAATTTATGTAAATCAATTATGAAACCTTTTTTAATAACATTAGCACGCATAGCGTTTACCCTTACAAAGTTATTAAGCGATGTACATTTTAATTTATCACTGTCACCCACATACCTGTCGTGTCGCTTTGACGAAATAATGTTTGACGCGGACATTCTATTTGAACTTTACATTTTTATGGCAATATGTGTAAAAGATATAAACTAATTAAATTACAAGTATTTAATCTTCAAAATTGTATCGCAATTGACGAAAATATTAAACTTCAAAGTACTGGCTTTTTAGAAAATAATATATTTTGTATGATAACGTAATAGATCATTTTCACTTGTTTCTGTGTCTCAAACTGAGGATCAGTCAGCCACATTACGAAACATTGATTATTTTCTCACAAGCTACATATCGATTGCATATTTACCAATTGTTAATATTATGTACAATATAAATATTATTTAGTTAAAATGATTTTCTATAAGAAAGCACTACGAATTACATCGTCTGTAGCATAGTCATTAATGCAACACTACTTTAAATCTTATATAAAATTGTGAATGGTTGGTTAAAACAATTGGAAACCCTATTAGTAGGTTTAAACTACGGTAAAAGCAAAAAGAAATAAATTTATCACAAAAGGACAATCTGTGAAAGGTTTTCCAAAGGTTTTTTAACTTCAAATAATTAAAAGCGAAACAGTGTTAACAGTGTACCGCAAATAAAATGCTTTTATATTATGGCTCTAATTTAGATCGAACGCTTGAATATTTTTGCGGTGTGGACTAATTTATACAAAGGATTTATATAGTATAAAATATTGGTTGTTTAAAAGAAAGATATACATATATTTAGAATTTATATCACACACATTTTCTAATTTGGCAAACACGTAAGCCAGATTTTTAATTATGCATTTAAAACGGATAATTTTCGATAGTTTTTGTTAATACGGAAATGAATCTAAAGCAAGATATTTTTTATCATTTCTCAACTGCTACATATTTTAATACTTATAATTTCTTATTTTTGGACTAAATAATTTGTGATTGAAACTAAAATGTTTTGGTTAAAAGAAATTCTGTAAATAATTAATCTTTAGATATATATAATTGTCACCGCACTTTTAATTTCATTAATTTCGTAGACACATTAATCATTCGAAATATCACGCTTTACGTATATTCTACTAAATATGGCATTGGCTATACAATTTAGGTTAAATAGGAATATGTGACAAGTAGATATATTTAGGATATTATATAGATTAGGAATTATTTTATTTTATGAAAAATATAATCTTTATATTATTTGAGACACCTAACCAACGTTGTAATTGTAATAATATTTAAAAGTCTTGTATACTTAATGTTAGTATGTAGCGTATCCTCCATTTTTTGGTACATAATAAAATATTTATTATATATTTATTCTTAGTTACATAATATATTTAATGAGAACTACATAAAAAAACTCAATGTTTGTTTTTTCCGCTTTCATAATGCCCATAAGATACAGATCTAAACTGAACAGGACGTACAAATTTTCCGCCTTAACGGATTGCGAAATAACATTCCGAATCGTTATTACAAGATGGCATCGCTATCGGAATTTCTTAGACGCGTCGATCGTGACAAACTGGTCCCGGATTTTCTTGGATAGAGGAATGCCAATGATATTTCACTAGGCACCCTTTAGAGTGACGTACAGACTAAAGTACAAGCACTTAGCGACACCTAACACTATGTTTATACAGTCTAAGAGCGGAGTTTATAGAGTAGCGGAGTTTATTGATTTATTTTAATAGAATATAAATTTTTAACCAAATGTACATTTATAAATCTCTTAAATAATAATTTTTACAATATGATTTTTCTTTTTTCTACTTTTTTCCACTTAGAAAATAATATAGTTATTTAGTGAAGCGTTAGCCATCGTTAAAGAGAAAAATTGACAATATAAATCGAAACATTTATCACAATACAATTACTTTAAATATTTTAGAATATATAATCCACTAAAATCTGTGCTCAAAGTTTTTTGTCTCGTTTTACAACACCAATTGCGCATCGGCGAGAATGTTATGGAGTTTTTGAGTGATTATTTCAAGTTAAGCAACTTTATATATATACAAGTATGAGGGATTATTTAAAATACATACATTTCCTGAAATAAATTCGAAATAAATCAGTGTTACTTTTTATATTTAAATAAATAGACTACAAAATCTGTTTTGGGACATTTTATTCTACATATGATGTAGACTTTGGGAGGGGATAATTTCAAATATTTATCGCTTTCGCTTATTCACGAATCCTTGTAAAATCTGCCTGTGACGTGCCATTAATTTGTGTGCAACTGCCGCCAAATCCGGATAACTGATTAGCGAACATTGCCAATTTATTAAAGCCCTTTTTTCATAAACATAATATTAAAAGTGTACATAGCAAGTACAGAATCTATGTATAATATCGTAGCGAACGACTCATTTTTTCACCATTCAAGTGTGGATTTCACTAATCTGTTATGTCCAGTTTTCCGTGTTATATGTATAATTCTGTTCAATTAAATATTAAGTTCGTTCGTCGTACGCATAGCGACGAACTTAGTTATTATTATTTTTTCAATTTATTTATTTATTTAATATTATTAATTAATTATTATTCTATAAACTTCACATTAATCGTAGCAAAAGAGGATTTAAATAATAAATACCGTTATAGGGACTCACTTTTAATGTCGTTTATAACAGTCCAACAGAATAACGCAACACTTTCAAATCGGTTGCACAAATAAATATTCAAAAATTAAAAATTCAAACAAGAACTATTCAAATTTAAGTATTTTTAAAAATAATCTGACTGTGGATGAAATTTTTTATATCCCCTATAAAGCCAAACTTATCATCGGTTCAGCTCAGTATTAAATGGATATAGTAACGACAATCACTACATAGTATAAAACAAAGTCGCTTTCTCTGTCCCTATATATGCTTAAATCTTTAAAACTACGCAACGGATTTTGATGCGGTTCTTTTAATAGATAGAGTGATTGAAGAGAAAGGTTCATATGCATAATAACATTCATTAAATAGTGGAGAAATACTGTTATTTTTGAGGTTTCTAATGTGATGTCGTAAATAATTACATTTTTCCCGCTTACATTGCAAACGCAGGCTGAAACCTACGAGATTTACCCGCGCGAAGTCGGCGCGGATCGCTAGTAAGGATACATAATATTAAAATACTGAAACAGTTAAATACACATAACATATTTGCTTCGCTGCTGTTGGCAAAGAAGTCCAAATACTAAATGATTGGTTTAAGAGCTTATAGACAAATATAGGTGTCACCGTATATATCCTTTAATTTTTCATATGCCAGACAAGCTTTCCGAACCACAACCAGACGAGACAAGTAATCAGTGAAAAGCTTTTTTCTGTCTATAAGCTGCGCTCTACATAAATGGAAGATTCCAATCACAGGATTACATCCTGTGGTTATATACTTTAATAATTTAATATGTTTTAAAGGACTTTTTTTAGGACAGAGTTTAGGTCGATACATTTACAGACAAAAAATATGCATACAATTACCAACCTTTATAAATGTTTTAATTTTATTTTAATATTTTTTTTATAAATGTTTTAATTTTATTTTTTATATCAATTACACCTTTAAAGATTGTTCTAGTTGTATTTATATATTTATATGTTTTTTCATTGTATTACATTTCTAAAGCTTGGTGATGCTATCAAACAAAATTAGGTAATATATTTTAAATTTTTCAAATCTTTTAATCTATAATACTATATGAATGACTGTGATGGTCTCCAAGAATACAAAGTCCGTGTAATATCAATTTAGGCTTTAGTCTAGCCTACAATCACAATGATATAGCATACATTTTTATTTTGCCAACATATATTAAATTGTATTATATGATTACTAGCTGACCCGGCAAACGTTGTTTTGCCATATTAATTTTTGGGGTGGGCTACCCTTATCACTTAGGGGTATGAAAAATAGATAGTAGCCGATTCTCGGGCCTACTGATTATGCATATAAAATTTGGTAAAAATCAGAATCGTTTCGGAGGAGTAAGGTAACTAACATTGTGACACGAGAATTTTATATATAAGATAGTAGGTATTAGTGTTTGCTATCGTGGATATAAACAATGTAGTCTTTATCACTCAAAAATAACTTAGCTATCGGTAAGTGAAAGATCTTTTGAAATCGATGCAGAAATTTTCGAATAATTATAAAAGTAAAGATAACTTTTCAAAAGCATTCCTCACAATAAAAATTATTCCCCTTTGGATGGTGTTCAAGCGTTCTGTCTCATGTTTAGTAACAATTCAAGTTAGATGAATGATATAGCATTTGAAATATTGATTAAAGTTGAACAATTTTCAAGTAAGTAATAAATCGCCTGAGTGAATTGTTTGAATGTTATCCTGTTATCGCCAAGAATTATTTAGTTGGCTAGACCAAAGTCTCAAGATTTCTTCTACTATCTATAGCGTTCATCTCAGTCGCCCGACGTTTGTTATATTCTCTCTCTTGGGATGCTGTGTCAACATTGAAAGTTTTTTCATTTCAAATGCGTACGTACGCTTTGTTTGTGTGTTTTGAAATGTACGTCGCATTGCGTGATCTCAGAGTGTGGTAATTATGTTTTGTCTACACTCTACATCATACATTTACTGTTTAAAGTGGTATTAGTGTAATTATTGTATGAAAAATATGAATAAATAAAAATAATTAAGAAACATTAAATAAATTAAATGTAAAAGTCACAAAGAGCTTTCTTTATATTTGAGTTTATATGATCTAAGATTGATAGAGGTAATTGATAAAATAATATTTAAAATGTACTTCTTTCAAACAATTTATCTCAAAGTATACATAATTTTACTTCATTTTATTTGATATGTAAAAATATTACAAAATATATAAAAGTATTCCCTAATGAATCAAAGTTACAATATTACAATGTTGTTATGAAAAGGGTGTTATAAAGTAGTTTTCATTATAATACCTTTATAGTTGAAGCATAACTAGATGTATCTGGTCGAGGGTGCTGTTCATAAACGATAAAGTGACCTCTCCTATTCTACCGTGAAAATGAAAGGTTAATAGCCCATCTAAGGGTGCGTCTGAATTTCTATCTACAACGCTGCCATGCGGAAAGACATTAAAATTTAAATGCCACCTTTTATTATCTAGCGTTATTAAAAAGTAGATTTTTGGTATAAAATTAAATTTTACCGAAACCTAATTAGAAGTTAATGTTAACTATAATTCATTTATTATTTATATCAATTGAAGTAATTGTTTAAACCACTCATAGTAAAGTTATTCATTATCGTAGTAAAATAAGAATATTTTTATAAATTTTTTGAATTGTTTATCCATTAAACGGTACAGATCTCTTAAAAGTAGCTAAATTTATATTCAATAATTCGTTATAAATAAAAGTTTATTATTAATTTAGTTTGCAAAATATTTAATTGCTTTTTATTAATAAAATGTATTCAGTAACTCACCTCAGAGCCAGTCTTAGTCACAACTTTTACCGCCACCTACGAGCTACGCGCGCTACGTTAAGTGTAAGCGAGCGTAGCAGCCTACGCGAGAGCTAGGAATCGTTTGACGGCGAAACCATCTCACCCGACTCAACTGAGGGGATATATTATACGTACGCTTATATTACAATAATAGAAAAACCTAGCAATGATTATATGTACGTATAAATATCTGTTGGTCTGCCTATAATAAAGGATTATATTTTTTGTAAATAGACATGTACTCATTACAGTTATAATTATTGTTTCTTCTTTAATTTATTTGCCTTATAACTGCCTGTATAAAAATATATTCATTTGGATCTTAACTCAAAACTTAAGCAATGTTTTTCTTATTTTGCGATACGATTTGATAATTTATGTTTAAAAAAAATGATTCAGTAATTTAAAAAAATCAACAAAATTCCAACAATATACTGTACTTTGATGAATGGCATTATCGCAGTGATGGCAGGCGTCCTGATGGTATGACACTGGTTGCTTGGAGTCGTGGTAAGGCGCTTGTGTGGGACGCTACTTTCGTCGACACACTGGCGTCTTCGCATCTCCATGCTACTTCCGTGGCTGCTGGTGGCGCGGCATCGATTGCAGAAAGCAACAAAAGGCGAAAATATGAAAGTCTCATGGATTTTTATATTTTCGTTTTTTTTGGAGTGGAGACTTTGGGTCCATGGGGGCCAGAAGCGCGTCGATTGTTTAAAGTGATATCGACGCGCTTAGTTGAGACCACAGGAAACCCGAAAGCTGGCTCATATTTCGGCCAACGCGTTAGTATAGCAATACAACGCGGTAATGTAGCCAGTATTTTGGGTACGCACCCTTTTATGAGCTTTTGTATTTTTGTAAATATATTTAAGCACATTATTGTAAATATGTACCATGTCCAAGAAATATTTATTAAATTTATTTGCTTTGATGAATTTGTTTTAATTCTTTTTAGATTATTTTGATACCTTTTGTACCTAGTCTGTTTGGTTTAATTAAAAATATTAATAAATAAGTAATTTTGGATAGTATCAACTATATTGATTAGAGATCTTTTTGTATGTACACCTTTTTGAAATCCAGTTTAGCTTTTTAAATTTTGTCTATTTATAATATTATGTGCATTTGTAGTCATCTTCTTGCGCATTCGTTAAGAGGCCTATTACATTTTTACCTCATTTTATGAATTTTGTCAAATTTGACGCTCTCTATGAAACTGAAAGCTTTTGACAAAATTTGACTTATAAACCAAAAAAGATACTAGTATAGTCCATACCAGCTAGCATTTATTTTTATTTCATATGTATTTTCACGCAAAATTTATACCTAAATATTTGTTAGATCATAACAAAGAAATATTGCAAATAGCTTTAAAAAAATTATCATAAATTATTAAATCAACGAAATTATAACATGGATAGTGCGTTTCAGTTCTATGATAGGGCAGTATGAGAGTTACACTCATTGTCTCAACGCATTTTTGTAATAGGGCTTTTAATATAAAATTAGATGAAATTCAAATTTCCAGTTATTAAATCATTATCTACAGGAAATTTTACTGACCTCGTTGAGGTCTCAGGTGCACAGCTTAAAGCATGAATATCTTGTAACTTGTAGGACTTAAGAGGCATTAAGCTCGGCTAGTTCAGGAGTTAGGAGAACTAAGGTACATTAGTTGCATATTGTTAAGTTCTATTGTATTCGCAATGATATCCTTATGTAGACTTTTTACCGCATCTATATACCATAAAGAAATAATATTTGTATTTTTGTTTTTTTATTTAAAACCAGTGTACCGATTTTAATAATTTTAGACTTTAATGCAGTTAAAGAAATACTTATATAGTAAATATAATTTATCACATAACACAAGTTTTTTATTGATATCAACTGCCTAAGCCTGTGTCATCTAAACCCATGACACGCCAGATTTATCTTACTATAGTACCTAGTAAAATCTCTAACTAGATAATAGTTATAAAAATTTAAGTCTGGCGATAAACTACTCGGTCGCCGTCGTGTTTAAAAAGCAAATTGCTCAACTTAATACGAATGAGCACAAAGTGTATTTAGTTGAACAATCGGGAGTATTTATCCAAGTTGCAGACACAGACCCTAACTCACTACTCACAAGGCTAATTTTCCGCTTTCCGAGTTGGGAACTTCTGGAAGTTTATACCAGTCAGCTTAATTGTTATTATATAGGTAGCTAGGTATAATGATATTAAAAGCCTCTTACAGATATATGTATTAGTTTTGTATTCTTAATAAGCTTTATTGTCTCTATAACTTAGTAACTATAGAGGCCAAAAACAGTGATGAAAGGAAATAATAGGAAATTAATTATAAGTCCGTTTTTGCATGATGCGTGTTTTATTTATAAACTAATAGTTGACCCGGCAAACGTTGTTTTGCCATATTAATTTTAAATAGATAGTAGCCGATTCTCAGACCTACTGAATATGCATATAAAATTTGGTAAAAATCAGTAAAGCCGTTTCGGAGGAGTAAGGTAACTAACATTGTGACACGAGAATTTTATATATAAACTATAAAACATACAAATAAATAAATGTTGTTTCTGACTCCTGCTACGGTAAAAACTCAAGTTAATTATACTTTAATAATTTTACTGTGATCAGTAATACTCCGGAAAGATTTTAACAGAAGAATCAATTTCACACTTTGCCATGATAAACTGATTAAAGGCGATTACCGTACCAGTCACGCGCTGGATAAGACTGGAAGAAAATAAACTTAAAAATAGAACCACTTTTGAAATAACGTCATTATGACGCGTTCACTTGTAGGTCTGTAAAATTTCTGCACGCTTTATATTTTGTTATGATTTATTCAAATGAACAGTGAAGATTTGATATCCTCGTGGAACTTTTTGTATACGCAATTAAGGAATAGTGTTATTAGGTCATTTGATATACCGGGCGGTGTTTTGTATCGATTTCGTAAAATTATTGCTGATGGTGAGTCGCTTAATCCTTTTCTCCACTAATATAAGAAAAGTGAATAGGTTAGTTCATCACAATCGCCATGAAAAACAGCGAACCTGATTTAGAATTTTGTTTAGACAAACTTGAAAAAAGATTGCTGTTGTATTCTAGTGTACCTAATTTAGAATATGCAGTAGATAGTTACTAACTATTAATAATATTGTGGTTTAAATTGCTACAAAACAAATATAAATATTGTTGAAGTAATTTATAAATAATCTCTCTAGGCAACTATAGTCATTGATCTTCAAATGTGAAAAATTGTAATAATACTTAGGTATTACAGTGTTCTCATTAATCATTAATAATGATAACGCACTTATTAAATTACAGAATTATAGGACAATAATTCAAATGGAGTTACCTGTGAATGAAAATATAGTAACGTTACCGGTTTCCAACTATGGTACGAGTTTTTATATAAAAATATACATAAATACGGAGTAATTAGGTACCTAGTACCTACCTACAATATATTGGTCTTAATGATGAATTATGCTAGACCGTAACGTACCCGAGCCGTACTCCGTACGCGACACGGACGAGGCGCCGTAGTATTGGGTCACAAGCCCCAAGGGGTCCAATGCCCATACTCTAGTGGTTAGGCCGGCCTTGCGGCCACGGGTTCATAATCTTTTTTTTATGTACCGTGCGTCAGTCGGGCACGTCCGAGTGTCTATGACGCGGACGCCGCACGGTTTGTATAGCATGTAGGTACAGCATCATAATATAAAATATTATTATAAAATGTTTGTAAGATATTGAATCTATGCCTCGTTCGTGTCTCGCATGGAGCACGGCTCGCGCACGATACGCTCTACCATTATTATTCACCCTTATATACTGGGTTAACGGTTACCGTTTTTATGTATGTACTTATATACCGTGTACCTACTTAATAACGACCAAGAAACTGTACCTATAACGTAGCATGAGCAGAGAAGCATTTTATACATTACTAGGTGATTCACATTATGATCTTTATATAATTTTTACTATTAATCTATATCTAACAAATAACCCTTAGTACTGTAGGATAGTCTATCTATGCTCCTATATTACCTACATAGTAAGCTCTGGGTTAGTGTTATATTTACTTATTAATTAATTCTTATTTATTATATACTAAAATATAAATGTATATTACCTACTTGTCTAAGCCTAACGTTAGTCGTGTTCCTGAAGCCTATGGAAGTGTCATACCAACGAAAAAAACGTGTCTACCTACGCAACACAATGTAGCTGACTACATACATGACTGACCTACAGCACCTAGGGGGCATTGTCAATTAGTGTCTTGTCACGTTCTTACTTCTATTATAAATATGCACTACTTTATTGTTAAATTATTGCGAGAACATTATTTTTTTCACTTGTAAACAACGAAAGATGTAGGTACTCTGGAACAGTCTGCATAGAAAACTAAATATAGCGGATGTCCTGTCCGGCTGACGTCACAGAATAAAGTTTGAAAAAACGGGTATAGGTTAATTATTGGTCTTTATGACCGATGACGCCAGATTCAGGTTGTTAGACAAAATAATGTTTAGTAAGTCGCTTCAAAATTTATAATCATCAAAATTTATAATGCAAAGCTTTCCGGCATCTCCATAGTATTCCTTCCTCTGAGATCGTGTTCAGGTAAGTCAATAGTCAAGTACGTACGATATATCTACAATTTGTCATGTGTCAACTTCAACATTGATTGCTAGATTTATTAAGTCAAAATTTAAAATTAAAAGTCACGAAAGTGACGTTTCACACAAGTCAAAACTAAAAAACAAAAAATAAAAAAACGATTTCTTGTATCAAATAATATTCATTTATTCATATATGATATAACATATTTCATTCATTGAAAAATGGCAGCAGTTGCTCAATGTGAAACCCTAGGGTGTCATTCAAACGCCCAATTGCAATGTCCGACTTGTATAAAATTAGGTATACAAGGCTCGTATTTCTGCAATCAGGATTGTTTCAAGAAATCTTGGAAAACTCACAAAATCATCCATTCATTGGCGAGTAAGTGTTTTAGGTTATATTTGGGTGACATTGCTAAAGTTAAAGAAAGTTTTAATGCGATTGTTTTGTTATAGAGGGTGAGAATTCGGACGAAACCAACGGAGAGTATAATCCTTGGCCTTCTTATGCGTTTACTGGCAAGTTGAGACCTTATCCTCAAAGCTCAAAACGTGAAGTCCCGCCGCACATAGGTCGTCCAGACTATGCAGATCATCCTACAGGATTCCCGGCTTCTGAGAATGCTGCAAAAGGCTCAGGACATATTAAAATTTTGGATGATGAAGAAATTGAGGGTATGCGAGTGGCGTGTCGTCTTGGGAGAGAAGTGCTTGATGAAGCCGCCAAGTAAGTTAATAATTTGTATATTTCATATTGTCGTATGTATATTAGCATACATATAAAAATATGAAATATGATAAATATGACCCAGTAAACGTTGTTTTGCCATATTAATTTTTGGGGTGGGCTACCCTTATCACTTTGGGGTATGAAAAATAGATAGTAGTCGATTCTCAGATCTACTGAATATGCATATAAAATTTGGTAAAAATCAGTAAAGCCGTTTCGGAGGAGTAAGGTAACTAACAATGTGACACGATAGTTTTATATATTATAAGATAAGATGTTCTTCCAAATTGAAACAGTAAGTTTGAAAATGTTCTATTCGTTTTATAGAGCTTGTGGAGTTGGTGTAACAACAGATGAAATAGACAGAATAGTTCATGAAGCATGTATAGAAAGAGAGTGTTATCCAAGCCCCTTAAATTATCATAACTTTCCAAAAAGTTGTTGTACTTCAGTTAATGAGGTTATCTGTCATGGTATTCCTGATATGCGTCCATTGCAGGTATGTATGAAACTCTTCAAATATTTAAATGCTAAAATCAATTGTAATTATTTTCATATTCTAGTTGCTTCCTTATTTACTTGTTATAGAAATGAATAAGACATAATAGAAGAACATAAGTTACTCCATAAAAATAGTTTGTAATAACATAAAACTTAGACATAGTCATAATGTGTTTCATTTAAAATTTTCATTTTCAGGATGGTGACCTTTGCAATGTGGACATCACAGTTTATCACAGAGGCTTTCATGGAGATCTTAATGAGACATTCTTTGTTGGCAATGTACCAGAAACATCATGTAAACTTGTACAGGTCACTTATGAATGTTTACAGAAAGCTATTGATATTGTTAAGCCTGGAGAAAAATATCGTGAAATTGGAAATGTTATACAGAAGCATGCTCAAGCCAATGGTTTTAGTGTAGTAAGGTCATATTGTGGTCATGGGATTCATAGATTGTTCCACACAGCACCTAATGTACCACACTATGCCAGTAAGTGTTATTTGAATTTGATTTTTATGAGTTTTTAAATTAACTCTGTATTGTTTCATATTGCTTCATAAATTAATAAATACCAAAAATTGTTATAGTGAAAATAGTGATTTCTGTTTTAGTTTTACAATCTAAGAATATAAATTATATAGAATCTAATAGAATATTAATAATTGTATGAAAAATTTTTGTTCTCTGTATTCAGTTTAAAATTATAATCTGATCTGAAGAAAATGAAGTTTTAAGTAGGTACAGAAGATTGCTTATTTATTTGCATGTAGTGATCAATGAAACATACAGAAATGTGTGCGCCTCATGTGGAATTTCATTTTTATTATTTAAAATGAATTTCAGAAAACAAAGCAGTAGGAGTCATGAAGCCTGGTCATTGCTTTACTATTGAGCCAATGATAAATGAAGGAGGGTGGAGAGATGAACAATGGCCAGACCATTGGACTGCTGTTACCGCTGATGGGTCCAGGTCCGCTCAGGTAATTATAATGAACCTTGTCAAAAATATAACTGTGATAGTTTCACCTGCGTGTTGCGCTGAAGCTCCCGGAGTTCAAATTCTGCGAAGATAAAACATAACTATTTTGGTTGGGAAGTCTAATCACCTACTTGCCTGTAAAAGAAATGAAACATACAGAAATGTGTCTTCTTCATACTTCACACAGACAGGGCTTACAGAATTTCGGACTTTCACTTTGTCAAGAATGTATATATTCTGAAAAATTTAAAATTTATTCTGAGAAAAGGCCTTTTATTGGAACCAACATATGTTATTAAGACAAACAAGAAATATTCTTGTGAACACAGTTTCAATTATTTGTTATTATGTATTATTTTTCATGACGTATTGTATCCTATTCAAATCATGTCTACTAATAGTTTCTTTGTTCTATGTTTTATTTGATGCTAATGGACAGCAAATTTGGAATGATGGATAATAAATAATTCATCTTATAACTATTTTCAGTTTGAGCAAACTCTTCTTGTAACGGAGACTGGGTGTGACATATTGACGAAGAGAGCTACTGGCCGTCCTTGGTTCATGGATCGACTGGAAAAACTTAAGTAGCACTACTATTCATTTCATAATTAAGCGACTGGTGCAATAAATCATCACAGTTTTCATCCTTTGTATTGTTGTTGCTAAATTAGTGTTTTTGGAGCTCAAGAAATAGTGGATATTCATAAATTGGCGGAAGATATCATGATATGGCTAAGATCGTCTTCCTCACTCATAAGGGTCGTGACGACCACCACCTTACTTCTGTACGACATTGATGGGGCGGTTTTCATGGGAATATAATTGCGGTGGGTTTTCTCTTTCGCATCTGTATTTCCGAGATGATTTAAGCTTCTCGGACAGATTACCGCTACAGGCGGGTTTCTTCAGGCAAGCCTGTAGAAATTTAAACACTTCCGCGCCACTTATGACACCATTTTGAGATAAGTACAATTTTTAAGTCCTCGTAAATGGCTGAACTGATTTAAATTTACATGTTAAAGAATATTGTAATAGATAAACACAATCGAGTTTAAATTTTTACTAACATTTTAATGTATTGTTACATTTATATCGATGATTAATTACCATCTCCAACTGAAAAAAATAATTCTTATTATAAGTATGACATGAGCTTTATATAAAAATGTAAATAGATGAAATTTATTATTTTTGAAACTAATGCTGCGGCTCCATTAGCGGGCGAAGATTTGTGGCGCGTTATCGCGATAATATTCGGCTATTCGCGATGTTTTTGCGGTCAAGCGGTCAAGTTTTTATCGCATTTCTACGACGACTGCTGACGTTAATTAAAGTAAAATGACGGAAGTGGTAGCTTTGTATTGTACGTCGGTAAATAATTATTTATTACAATTGTACGATTGTCATTTGCAAAATATGAAAAAGAGAAGACAAAGGAGATGAAAACCCTTTGATTCGCGCCAGTTTACCGACAGCGACAGTTTTTGTCGGACGAATATTCGCGACACGAATCTTCGCGCGCCAATGGAGCCACAGCATAATACATGTCCTGCTAGATTAAATTATGTAAATTAATTAACATGTGACGATTCTTTTGTATTCGTTTTCCAGAAATAAATTTAAAAAGAAACCGTATCACTAATGATTTCATGAATCAATATTGTAAACATAATAGAATATAAAATGTATACTGAATACATATTTTTATAAACAAAATAGTACATATTGATAGGTTATATTTGAATTGATGAGTGTGTACTTTAACTGATTAATTGTTTTATAATTTTTTAATTCAACCCAAAATTATAATGTTAAGTTATTTTTTGCGTGAAAAATAACAATAAATATTAATGTGTATAACTGAGTTTTTATTTTAGTAATAAAACATTTTCAAGTTTCATATATCTTAAAAGACGTATAAAATATAAATGCATAAAGTTAATCGTATTAGGTTATTATAAATGTATATACAAGATATAATCTGTATTAATAAAACAAATTCGAGTTATTTATAACTAAAGAACGGATTGATAAATTTTGATGATCTCTGATTTTTTGGATTCGTCTAACCGTATTGAGAATCTTTGGGCCTTTTTAAATTAATCGAAAAAAAAAGATTTTATTTCACATTGCTACTTATTCTATTCTTTTGTATATTTTATTGACATAAATTTAATAATAAATAATACCATATACCTTGATTATATAATAAAATTATTGAAATACCGATCTTAGATTTAAAAATAAAACTAGTATTTACACCTTATCTACAAATGTATAACTGATAACAATAACAGTAACAAGTATTTTGAATTTAAATTTTATGAAATATTATTATTGTCATGATTTATTTAATATAACACTTTGAATGTTTACAGTTTTAACACGTTTAAAGCTATCTGAAACTTCATTTGGGTATACACTAATTATACTCATCTAAAATATGAACTCTATCGATGTTTTTCGCCTTTATTTTCATTCCGAATTGATTGATGTCTGTGGCTAAATTGTTAACTGTTGCTGCATCAATTTTTTCGCCATCTTCTTGTTTCTTTGTTATGACCTCTCTTAAATGCTTTAGATTGGCCAATTTGGTTGTGACAGCCTCTTTCTGAAACACCAGTATTTAATCATTTTTAAAGTAAATAGCTTCCACTTTCGGAATTACTAGCTATTTAATACTTGTGTGTCATCAATTATATTGTGTCAATAAATTGTCTTTATTATTAATACAGAAACTATCAGGGTAAAGTTTCATTAAAACTTCTTAATATTACAGCATTAAAAGTAGGTACGTACTCAATTCAAGTTAGATGATGTTAGTTATAGTTTTATTAAACTAGCACTGCGCCGCGGTTTCACCCGCGCCTACAATATAAATAATATTAATCACAATAAAATATAGCCTATATTACTCAGGGTGAATGTAGATTTCCAATGGTGAAAGAATTTTTGAAATCGGCACAGTAGTTTTTGAGTTTATTCATTACAAACATACACACAAAAATACAAATCTTTCCTCTTCATAATATTAGTTTAAGATGTGTATCAGCTAGTCTATATTTGAGAGTTAAATGTAATGCTATATAGAGTGTATAATATATATGGAAGGCAAGGTAAACCAACGAAAGCCGAGTGATTTAGACGACATTCAGAGTATTTGTCAATAAATCAAGTGACGTTACATGAAATTTACGCTGTATTTTGAATACTTACTCTCGCTGAACTATCGACGTAACTGGAATAAACCCGTAAAATAGGTTCTCCGGTCCTATCATCGAAAGTGAGCTTACTCCTCGGAGGTATTTTAGCCCTAACAACATCATTTGGAACTGTATCCCCCAAACTTTTTTCTGTTACAGTCTGATTGAATTGTCTACTCGAAAGACCTCTGCTTTTTATAAACTCTTTTTCTTCGCTTACAGTGGCTTCTATTAATTGACCGGTTATACTTGATTTGTTATGGACAACTTTAGATTCTTTATCAGAAGCCCTTAAAATAGTATGGGCTATATTCACAGATTCGGCTGGCTTTTCAAACGACATCTCTGCGAAATTATTATAGTCTTTTGATATTTCATTTGTTTCCGGCATTTGTGTGTCCAGATAATCTTTAATGTCAAGTGATTGTGTTGTAGGTGGAAATGTACTAGTTTCGGACTTAATCTCTGTCTTTTCATCAATTTCGTTTGGTTGCTCTGAAGAAGTTTTTACATTATTATTTAAATGGAATCCGATTGGTGTAATATTTGCTATGTTTGGTCCTAACTGGGCATAATACATAGGATCAGTCCGATTGTCTACTGATTTATTTTCTTCAATCTCTGAAGCATTTGTATTAATTTGTATTTCCGCTACGTTAGTTGTATTTTGTGGAGTTGAAGTCGTCGAAATCTCTGGAGATGCAGTTGTTACTTCAGTGACATTGCTTGTCATAAATGACTGTGGTTGTAGGTTTTCAACAGTTCCTTCTTGGGTTTGTCTTTGAACTATGTTTCTATTGTCACTAACAATAAAAGAGATGGGTTGTTGCTTCATGACAGAATCGTTGTCAAAATAGAATGGGGTTGGTTGGAATTGTTGTGTCTGCGATGGGATTTGCGTCGGTGTGTATGGAATAAATTCTACGGCAGGATATTTTTGCAACAATTGATTGTGTAATTTTTCTAGAAATAGTGGATCGGACTGATAAAATGTGTTAGGTGGAATGATTAGTCCTTCTGCGCCTGATTGAATTAAATCTTGATGTGATGGTAATCCATTAAATCTCTGAAAATAAAAAGTGAAATATACAATTAATATATTTGAAAACAGTAAAAAAATTGTGTATTTAAACTTACAACCTGAACGGAAAACTCTTGTGGAGCAATGGCAGGCGGATAAACTTGAACATACTCAGGATTGAACTGTTTAGTAGCGTCGTTATGTATATGCCCATTATAACTTTCATACTGAAAATTATAATTATTAAATACTCTACAGTTCCTAGTTTAAAAATAAAAAGCAATATTTAATAATCCTTTCATTTGTAGGTTATTTTTAGGATCTTTCTTCTTAATCACACATAGTTACGTGGAATACTGGCAATATTTGCTGGAACTATGAATGATGTAATTATCATTCACATATACCTATTATTTGAATACTTACGTTTGTTTTTGTGAAACCTACAGGAGCGTCGACCTTTGACGGCTGTTTGACTGTTTGAGTTTCACCATTGTTTTCTGTTACCTCATACGTTGGTTTTACCTAAAAATTAAAAGAATATTGTGTTAGTCTTGTGGGTCTGGCTAGGATGTCGTTAATTTACTAATTTCATTTTTAATACGTTATAAGTAAATTTGTATGGGTGAACTCCTAGCGAAACCTGTATCAAGCCTTGTGCAAAATTAATGTGTCCTTACCGCTTCAGAAGCGCTGTGTGAATCGAGACTATCAGAAACGCCAACGTCAGCTACCACGATAGGTTTCTCAGCTAAACTTAAATTTGGAGCTGGGATTGTGTGGATAGCACCTGTTAGCATAAAAAGCTTTTACCGAGTTGTCCGTCCACAGCAAAGAATGCCCTTAATATTTTATTTCATATCTTTAAATGGCATCCTTCGCTGTGGACGAACTTAATTCTTACATCGTGCAAATGAAACAAGAAAGACATTAAATAAAAGCAATGCGTAATGTCTCAAGATTGCCATATTGCGGTAATATCGCGGCGTTAGCGTACCCATAACATGGAGCATAAAGTCAAGCTCGTTTATACATGACTTAAAAACTTACTCTTTTTGACAAACTTACAGCACTGAAAGAAGTAATTGTTTTCGTTGCTTTTATGAAAGAACTAGCTTAAAGATATGTGCATCGAAATTGGACAAATACTACCATCAGTCCCAATGACTGGCTTTGATGCTGCGTGAGCGTAATCATACTCCGGAGTTACGGGAACTGGTATTCTCGCTGTGGTTTTCCAGGGGATTCCAAACACGTTCCTCGTCACCGCAGGACTCATGGGTTTTATTGAAAATCTGCAGATAATTTTATTATGCATCTTAAAATATATTTTTCTGTAAGTGGTTTTGATTGGCCCTATCGCTGTTACCAGGTTTTAAATAAAGTTGGTACCTACATATTCCGTACTATGCTAGTCAGCAGTCAGTAGGCTATCTCACATCAAGAAATATTAAAGTATATTTAAATAAGTTATAATACTTACAAAGATGTTATGTATAAAAATAATGAAGCAATACTGATAACTGAATTTAGGCAGATTAATTCGGTGGTTAGATATAAAATTATATTTATTAAAAAATTTATAAATTATATAGGTTACCTGTGGGGCATGTTTCTGTACACCACAATCGGTGCTCTGTGCACTGGCATCAATCTAGGCGGGAATGGAACTCTCTGTAAAATTACACCAGGCCGAAACGCTGACGGTCCTCTAAACCTGTTTATTGATCC
This sequence comes from Aporia crataegi, assembly GCA_912999735.1. Taxonomy (NCBI): domain Eukaryota; kingdom Metazoa; phylum Arthropoda; class Insecta; order Lepidoptera; family Pieridae; genus Aporia; species Aporia crataegi. The sequence goes on from OU538742.1 coordinate 6,450,643, forward strand.
CATTCTACTAGTGTAGGCTGCGTGAGATAGTGACCATATTGCAATGAATATTATGAGCTGGAATAGAATATTATTATTAAAATGAATTATGTTGTAATGTAATTAATTAATAACAAGAACGATTATTACTCTTACGTGAAATATTCGTTCTTGTGTTGGTTTAATTATAGCGAAGGTACTAGGTTCAAAGACGATGGTTTAAATCGTAATAAGTACATACTTATTACTGATAATTTATTACTACAATTAAGATATAGGAAATTAATCAAAAATGGTGAAGTCATGCATCTTGTACAACTGTACGTTTGATTTAAACCCAACCGAAGTATTCATTTAATTCAAACATGCATACTAGTAGGTATATGAAATTATAGTCAAGCGAACGTATACAAAGTTCATTATGTCAGTCCTCATCCTCTGAAATCAATTTTTGCTACGACCTTGTACGAAGCTGGACTTCTACCAAAATCTATCCTATCTAAAGAATATTATAAAACAGCTGGTGCGATGCCGAGAGTGATAATAAGATGATATTTTTCGTAATTCTGAAATATTATGCGCACACTGTAATAGGCATGTAATTGTCATCATGCAAGTGTGAATGTCCTGCGTCGTCACGGACCGCGGTAGCGAAATCGTAAACTGTCAAATTGATTTGTTACGCTCTACGAATACATAATGAAACTAACATTCACCGGGAATTTGCTTATTAATCGTTAACCACTTCTATTCATATTTAAAATAATTTCTCTATTTTTACAATGCTGGAGAATGAACGTACTTAGTATAAAAAGAAAAGCTATGTTTTAATTCAACAATAATTCTTGTGCAAATAACTAAGTATATATCTTAGTTTTTTCTTTAAATCTACCGCGCTACTACTGCGCACACTATATCAAATAAATTTGTCTACGTACTTCCGAAGTGGGCAAATAGTACCTACCTAAGTATGAGCTTTTTTTATAACAGGTAAATGGATGGTGGCTGAACGTGGCATACGTCATCATAAATATACTGACGAACACTTGCAAAGCAGTAAAAATAAAAGAACGTATAGAAGTCAAATTAAAAAGCAATTAATATTTACAATATTTGAGACTAAACTAAAATTGACATTAAAAAATAAAACAACTAGGCGATATTGTATGTTTCAAAACGAAAATTTTATTTCCCCAAGATCAAACACACATTGACTTAGATTAATAATTCGTTTCTAGAGTTATTTTCAGATATTTTCCAACCGACTTACGTAGAAATTAAAATTAAAAGTTTCACTTTTCATTAGTAATAATATTATATAGATGTTTCTTGCATGACAGTCAAGTCATTGATCGCATAGCATGATACTAAGTCGACTTCATTTATTTTTAATCCTGGGATAACTCTATATTTGTACAAAGTTACTCTAAGATCATAAATCTTAGAGTTTCGTGCAGTAAATTAAGCAGAACACTAACGGTCTCTTCAGTCTAATTGTTGAGGCCACTAGAGAAAATAATTTTCTACGTTCTAAATGGATGTACGAGTGTTACATGATAAGATGACCAGTAATGACTTAAGTATAACATCGACTTATGCTACGATAGAAAGTTATGTTGTTAGTTTAATTTACTAAGCATTCATTATTACTGTTGATTAATATTAAAAGTAAGATCTTTACGGCAAAGGTAGTTTTTAGTAGAAAATTTGCAAAGAAATATACCTAAAACTTGTTTTTAAACTATCATATGACATATCGCCTTTATATTGTTGGTGGACACGGATTAAATCTATTGAATGGCGTAATTTATTCCTTCGGTAGACATCGGTTTGGAAGTTACCAAAAAAAACTTGCACGATTGTTATCTATATAATTTTATAACTCATTATTACTTCGATGGTTGCTATTTTAATGGAGATCAATGGAAATAGCTTCTTCTCATAAGACAGGGTAGGCGTTATGTGAAATCTAGATAATCCAGTTTGAAAGAGAGCTGTCTCTTGTAACACATAACATTTCACATTATAATCAAGTCTCTCCCCATATACCTATGTCTTAAGATCATTTGCACTAATCTTAGCTTAGGAGATTCCTAAGGTACATACATGGTGTCGTTTTCTTACATTCATGATAGCAACATAATTTCATTCAAGACTCATATTGTTAGTAATCTCCTAAGCTAATGAGTTAGTGTAAATCGCCATTAGAATCTAGAATCGCATATCAGTAAACAAAATTATTTTAAAATAGCTATATCTCAAGTCTATGAGTACACTGAAATCTATAAATTACTTTCACGTTACCAATACGATATTTGATAGTGCATTTAAACTAATTTAATGTACTTTACCTGAGTACATCAACGCCATCTTTTGGTTTTTTCAAATATAATATTTATCTCTAGTCTCTAATAAAGTAAAAGATACTTGGGCAGGCAACTAGTAATAAAATAATTGGAAGATAATATATAGCCGAAAATTGAAAAAATAAACCAGTTTTTTTATCATGATAGCTTTTAGTACGTATGTGTCTTATTTGTTTATCACATAGAAACTGTCCATTCAATGGGTATCTGGGGAGATGTAACATCGAAGAATCGTAATTTTGGGCAAAGATCGGTAGGAACTTGGTAGAGATCAAACTAAATTCTGAACTCACGCACTCGTTATAAGCGGCATAAGTTAGTAAAAAAAAAACAAATAGTAAATAGTTTTTAAATTGTTTTTTTCATAACGTTCCACATCGTATAACATTGAATTGTAATATGACTCCGACACTTGAGAAGTGATATAAGGAGGCAAAACTCTAGCAAAACATTATAACTCTTCTAAAATTATCTTAGGTAAACAGCGATTTAGGCATAAAGACGATGCAGTAACCTATCTACAATTATAAAGTTGGTACTTATTACTTAAAATTATGATACAGCTGTGCAGTAGTAAAATGCTGCTGATTTATTTTATTAATTATGTTTTATTAATTTTATCAGAAATATTGACGATCCATTACTATTTAACGTATTTGTGTGTTTATCTAGGTATGTTAAAGCATCGTAGGCCCAAAAGCGACGTGACATATCCACTGCGTTACTTTCTGTCTTAAAACTTTTGTTATGAAATATTAAGCCTTTCAAATATTTGTTACCATTTTTATGAGAAAATTTATAAAAGTCTATAACCTAATTCTAGTATAGAAAAAGATAGACCAATTAAGTACTATAATCCCTCTTATATTATCTAAGTCAAAAAACTTCGTACAAAAAAACTGATACGTAAGACTGAAGACAGACCAGATAATAATATGGGACAACTCACATTGCTCTGATCCCAAAGCTGAAGCACTTGTGTTTTGGTAATAAGAAACAACGAGGGTACCACAATAAATACATATATAAGTTTATAAACAACCAAGACTCGGAAACAAACATTTGTGCTCATCACACAAATTAATGCACCTACCCGGATTCGAACCCGGGATCTTTCGATGCAGAAGGCAGGAGCACTACCAATGGTGCCAATCTTGGTCTTATTTTCTTATTTATACTCTCTAATTTATAAGACGTCTATAATTACCTTATCCATTTTAATACATAAATACACTAATGTTATCCACTATTCTCACATCCAGATCTTTATTTCACGGCACTTGCACAAAAGAACATTAAATAGTTAATAACAATTTTCAGCGGTGCTACCAACGATAGACAGCGGTGTGAAAAACGAAATAGGTCAGTGTTAGACTTTATATGAGCCCCACTGCGCGCGCGCAGTTATGGACAGCTAGAACGGACGATTTTTTAAATTGTTTTACCAGTTTTATAGTCAAAAACTAGAAAACTAACATGTTTTATAATTAATTCTAAAATAGGCTCATTAGAACGTTTAAGATCTTTATGAATAATGTAGATAAATTATTTGTAGTAAAATTAAATTATGTACTACAATAAAAGCGAATTCAAAGAATTCGTAACCTATCAGAAAATATAACAAAAACATATGCGTTGGTCCTATAAATAGTAGCTATCTATAGTAAATAATTTATTTATCACGCTTATTTTAAATTATTATCTATTCTCAAGAAAATTGTTCTTATTTTGTTCAGCATTCGTTTTTAAGAGTGAAAACAGGAAATTCCGGTAGGTGGAGCTTTCCTGTTTTTCCACTATACTTTACGCGGTATATTCTAAGTACACCATATAAATATACAGCTTTGATTATACACTCGTGTGTGTATGGAAAGCGGAGGCATTCAAGCCAGACATGGAAGTCATTTCATAATCTTAAGATCAATAATAATCATTTTGAATTCCTAATTATAAAATGTGGCTCCTCAATCCATACGGACACGAAATCATGTAATGGACCTATGGCAGCGCAGGACGAAGTGACATCACCTGCAAACTCCGTTTTAATTTGACTACGTTTTTTTTATTTTACAAACTAATATACTTCTGTGCTTTTTTATGCTTTAACCTTTTAATGACTGTGTTGATTCGTTAATTTCGTGGATTTAATCTCTTAATCTTTATCTCGTATTTAACTTCTCAGTTAAAATATTAAAGGGCCTGTGTAAAATAAGTTCTGTGTAGATTACTTAGCACTTCATTTGACAGCTGTGATTTGAAAAATATGTAAAATTATCTGCCAAATATGCTACTCCGAACTTACTTTTACATTGTGAATAGTGTCACAAAAAAGGTACGTGGCATAAACTACAAAGAAGTATTTATTTGTTTGACAGTGATATACGGCTTCGATAGATGTCGCTTCATAGCTAGAAGGGAATTTATTTAAGGATCATAATATACTCGTAATTCATAACTTTACGTCCATCTTTTTCAAAGTTTCCTTTGAACGTCATTAATTCATTTTTTAAATTCAAAAACATATTTACTTTCTTATGGCCGCTTTGTGAATATCAGGCTCAAGATTGGAAAACTTAACTTTGCTAAGTGCAAACAATTTTCTTGCTTTGTTCATACATACATCATTTTGAAATGCATTGTCTGTTTTTAAATCAAAATCGAAGAAATGTTTACGAATTTGAAAATTAGAAACTATAAATCCTTGTCTTTGTTCAAAGTCACAACTATAATTTTTATTAGTCACTATTTTCCCGACCATAAATTTTTTTAAAATAAGTATTAAAAGTTGGGTGAAATCTTACAAAACCGACGAGGCATAAGACTAACTCAAATCTAAGAATGGTACAGGTAAATAGTAAAAAGAAATTTCAACACCATCATACTTTATTTACAAATAATTAAATATAAATAAGACTTGAGTATTATTTACAATTACATATTAAATCTAAATTTAAATTTGCATACTTAAAAATAATATTAGGCAACAGATTCTGTTACCACAATTTTGCCTTTGTTTCTAATTTTTCCGATCATCTTACAACGTAAATAACTCAATACAAAATACAGATAACTTTATATTATTATTATCCTGGCTTTATTAATTATTTTTGATTAATGGTAAGTGTTGTAATCACAGTTTAGCACGTTGTTAAACGTTAACAACGCACGTTGTCAGCTGTTAAAATAAACACTGAATATTAGGAAAACGGCTTTCTTGTAAAGTCGTATTTTTGAATTCATCCTTTTTATCTCTGGGGGAAGCAGCTTTTCTTTATTACACTCTTAGGAATGTCCTTGTCAAAGTTGTTAAGAGAGGTACTTTAAAAAAAATATAGCTTTTATTAACTGTTAGATTCTTCTCAAAGGAGTATGTATATATATTTTTGTACGATAAGGAAAATGTGAAATGTTGCATTGCCAGGTAAGAATATTATAGATTAATGAATATGTAAGATACTTATTTAAGATAAGAATTTTTTACCTTTACAACGTATCTAATATTTAAGCCAAAATCGTGTGTTTAAATAATCTGATAAAAAAACTCAATAAATTAGAATTGATTTCATCAGATTAATATGACATTTAACCAAAAAGTGACAAAAAAATATTATTAAAATGGACGCCTACAGAAATAATCTTAGCAACGATTCAATTCGCTAACAGGTGGGTTCGGGGTTCTAATGATAATTCTGCAAATTTTCCGCCACCAGTGCTCCATTGTACACTTGAATTTCTGAAAAAGAAATAAATTTTCTTTAGAAATAAATTACTCTAATGCCTCGTCAATTTTCAACTAGGTATAATAATATATTTCTGATATTTTAATACTGATCACGATAATCGATCTTAGAAACTACTTGTAATAAATAATCCAAAAGAAATATCTATCTACATTTTTTTTTTGTAGTAGGTATACTGCTTAGTTTCTTAAGGTTAAACATTTATTTTATTTACATTGCTAAACTGGAAACAACATTTCCAATTTAGAAATTGTAGAATGTTGACAAATAGCAGTTAATATTTATTTATTAGTCCTAATTATAGTGAGGAACTTAAACTACAGTGCAACAGTCAAGTGCAATTAAAAAGGCACAACCGGAAAGAAGAGAAGAAGTCAGTCAAAGTCGAGCCGCAACATACCTCAAGTCAGTAATCAGTCTTTTGTCAAACTTCAAGTATCTTGTTCCCTCGTAGAATATATTTGATATCTTTCTTTCTTCTAGTACTGTTGTTATCAGTCTTATTTGGGGATATTGTGGTTGACGTACTGGTCATAGGATCCTCATCAGGGAGCAATTCAGCGGGTAGGACACCTATTTCATTGTCACTGACCACCGGAGTGGGAAGAAAAGGAATTAGGCCTTTACGCAGCATTTCTGCGTACTGTTCATTAAACTTCGGCACAACCTCAGCCGATCTTTGGTGTTCATTTATTAAAGCAGTTACTTTATCGAGATTCTTATTAATTTTCTGAATTTTCTCTGGAGTTAAACCTTTACTATGGATAAGAGGGGTTGCAGATTTTTTTGATGTTGCATAATTGTAGGAATGCGGTATTCTAGGGTGGTAATCGGAAAAAGATTCGGTAATAGCGGGCTCGCCGTAAGAGTCCACTGCTTCCCAGGTCATGGGTCTGAAAGATGGGATGGGTTGAGGCAACGGCGGTTCTTGGTAAGTGAGGTGGGATTCCGTACTAGGTGCGGCGGATGAGAAGACGCCTTTAATAGCGGAATATACGGAGTTAATAATGGAGGATGGAGGCTCTAACGGCGAATATCCTGAATGGCTCTCGCCGGTGGCCGCGTCGACTGGAGTCAGAATAACAAGTCCAGCGTGCACTCCGTTCAGTTTCCCGCGTCCTGTCTCAAAAAATTGGTTACGTCATTTGTCAGTTGCACAATCGAGTCACGTAAGGTAAGTCCTCCTTTCTAAATATCGGTGATTAATAGCTATATCAATTGGTTATGTGGTTAAAATATTAACTGTAAGAATATTCAAATTTAGACAAATGTAACAAAACTTGTCTAAGAAATTTAGCCACGAATTTACACGTTAACATCAAAGAGCTTTTTGATTTTAATTATCTAGTTATTCAATCTGTGACAACGGTTGACACTATTTTTTATTATTCTATTTATATGTATTGTTATCGTTACGATCAAATGAGAGTAATGACCTAATCTCATTTTTGGCTGAGATCTTTCTCGAACATTATAACGCTTCTGTTTGGTGTTGCGTAATAAGTGCTGTCACAAAAGTAGGCGACAGTTTTCAACACTAACTCGACTGCATCGAAATATTAATAATTTTAACACACATTAAAGTGATCACGAATAGTAAGTATGCATATTAAGTGTGTATGTTTTTGTATTTGTTTATTATTTTTGTATGTATGTATGTGTATTATTTTTTTTGTTTTTTGTTGTATGTATGTGTATGTATTTTGTGGATTGTGTGTGTGTGTGTGTGTGTATTAAGTATGTTGATTTGGATTTAACTTTACAATCTCTGCAATGCGTGTTACAACTTACGTCAGTAAAATTATGATAGTTTAAGATCTTGTTTGTAAACTAATAGATAATAGATTCCGTATATTATTTTGTGTGAGGTGTACCTACCTATCTAGTAATAAGCAGGACTAGTAGAGATATGTATTTACTTAGGATTTATTTTAGTGTTGCTAAACTTTTTAAATGTATTTATGTATACAAATAATAATCATCAAGATTTGTTGAACGGCTTAAACGTAAAAGCGTGAAAAACTATATATTTTTACTTAAAAATAATAACAAGTGACAATGTATTTGACCCTACTTGTAACAAAACATTTCGTCAATTTCAACGGAAACTGAATGGCAGTCAGTCTACCACGTGCCGCATAAAATATTAGCATCATTACTTATGTGCATAAATTTTAAATTCCCACTTTTAAATGTGTATGTTATGTCATTATTAATAGCACATCAAAGTTTATTTATCATAGGTTACATACTTAATTAAATTACTACTTAAACGATTATACAATTTCTCAAGTCTCCTATTTCATCATAAGTACCTACAATCATACTTAAAATACGCTAGAAGCTTATTGTAAGTAGTTAATGCACACATAATATCTTAGTTTTAAGACGCTTATATTGGGTACTCTTGACCTAACATTGATTTAGCATTTAGGGGAAAAAGTAACAAAGAGGCAAGGTTAACAATCATACTAGATTAAAGATATATTTTCAGTAAGTGCTATATCTCAGTAGCCTTTTAGTATTCAAACATATGATATTCAAATAAGCTGACGTAATAATGCTTAAATAAGAGAATGTGTCTAAACAGGTATTGCATAAGCACTACCTAACCTAAATGGCTAATTCCTGGAAAACTCATGTATTGTATAGGCATTGCCCAAGTCTGTTTACCACATCATGAGTTTGTATCACATCTCTGTTTTATATTATTTGAATAATACTTTATAGAGATTTAGATATTGAAGAGATCAAGAGACAATTTTTGTTCATTAAGTACCTACCGAAGCAGATACAACTCTTCAATGTGTCGTTTGATCATAGCACATAACATTAAATACGTGGTTTTAATATTTGGAGCAGAAAAACATATCGTAAGCATTTATATTGCAGGGACATTCTTCAAAGATTATTTTCATCCCCTTCCACACTGATAAATAGTGAGGGAAATAGGCAAATATTTTTGACCATCTGAATTATAATGATAGTTGCTTTTTTTGCATTTTTAGTTCAAGGTAAAGTAGCGTAACACAAGTGTGAGAAGTTACCCATTTTTTAAAGTATTTCCTTGATTAAGCGAGGAACAACGGAATTAGCATCGTGAAGGATTAACCTTACTGTAATGGTAGTAATTTCTCATGCACTGCACAGTGCATAGTTATAGATATGTCAGATTCTTATGTTCATTCATAACAGTAGAAATAGATATTCACTAAAAAGCTCCTAAACTATATTTGGGCAACTGCAAATAGATTTTTAGATCTATATAATTATGTACATGGGACATGAAGCGACTTTTTTATACGTTTAACTGCATGATACTTCCAATCTATGAGTGTATATAAGTTTGTTATAATGTCTTAGGTATGCTAACAAGGTGTTACATAAAAGGATACGAAATGCAATGTCCTACATATTCATGTTTTTATTCGCGTGTTCATGTTTAAGTAGGTACCAACGATCAAAAGTGGGTACATAAGCAGCATTTTACATTCATATAAAAAATTGACAAGAAGTGAGACATCGGGCAGACTATTTTATTGATTATTTTCTATACAGATATGCGCACGTTTTTTTTTCTTACTTTTTAAATTTTTTACGAAAAAATATTCGTAATTTGTACTTTTATGGATGTATTGGAATTATCTGGTAGAAATAATAAGGAACTATGGATTTATTGTATTGCTCATACATTCTTGATAAATTTAACCTCAATTACATTAATTTAAATGCGACAATCAAGTTTAGTATGTTACAATCTGATTGTGATATAATACACTTTCACTTAAGGGCGAGCACTTTACGATTTTCGTAACCCTAGCCTTCCTATATAAATACTGAGTGAAAGTAGGAAACTGAAGCCAGTTGTGATATAGGTTCTTAGCGATTTATGTAAGCTACAATTTAAGGTTTCATTAATGATCAACTAAATGTTCAGTTTACACTTTTCTTATATATACCTACAATATATTCAATTATTTTTTAATATCGGGTTTTAAAAATGGCAATAATTTTCTTTTATAGAGAAACTTATAATGAAAAAGATTTTTTTCTGCTTCATGAATAAGAAAAACTTCAATGAAAGTTTTACAAATTAGAGCCATTCTTAAACAGTTTTATATTTTTATTATGATAAAACATGAGTTTTATAACAAACTTTTTTTGTCAAAATATTAAAACGTCTTTAGGCGCTTACGCTGTTTCGTTTAAACTATTGTCTCGTGTAAAAGAGAAAGTGAGCAGTTATGTAAAAAAAGTAAAATCACATTTTGGCCATCTTCGGAGGTCAAAGTGCTACTTTGAATGATATATGAGAAGCAGGCATGATCTATTCGGCTTTATTTATTTTTATGATAGTGGTATGGCTCTAACTGATAGTTCAAGGCATGGCTATTTAAAAATAAATTCACTCGGTGCTTGAAGTCCAATTTGTCCAAAATTATAACAATAATGTCATTTATACACAGTAGTTCTGTCAAATCTTTCATGTGTCATTAAGTAAGCAATTCAGAGTGAAAAAAGGACATAACAATACGAGCTGTATGTTTGTATGTATGCGAAGAAATAGGTCTGTGTATATATTTTGTTTTCAATTCGTTGGCGTGTCACGCGTTTCACCCAAGTTTCACGGAAAAGTTTTATAAATTTGATTGTTTCCGTTAGTTTAAATGACCTTATAGAGACTAAGTTCCATAAATAAGAAAGAGAATACATATAAATGCGTTCAAGGAAGTATGAGTAAAATTCAAAGAAATCAGTGCATTAAGCGCTGAAAATCTTATTAACTCTTACCAAAATGAATTTAATAAATCATAATATCGAAATATTAATTCTGGCGATGGTCGCGGCATTGGCTTAGGTTCCTGAACATTATCTACTATAGATGACATCACTATTAACTCTGAAAAGATTAATAAAATAAGGCTCTATGAAAGCGTCGCTCGAATAATCGAAAACTGTGTCAAACTAAAAATACAAAGTCGAGATTTCTATAAACATAATATTTATATTACAAAGTATGCTACCTGTTTCTAACATATAGATTATGAAATTGAACATCTAACTCTATTTTTAATTAATGTTCCATAATATTATTAACACGCCTTTATTGCTTTGATATGGGTTTATCTATGTCACTCTTTCTAACGCCTGATTAGCAATAGATATTAGAACATATCTAAACAGAACCATTTCTTATAACTAAACTAAGAAGAAAAGATTAAATTTATTTATTTAAAATAAGAACAGCGATAAACTAAAATCATTTTATGATTAAATAGCAAGTGAGAAGTCAAAAAAGTACAGTTAATTTTTAAGTTTATGCAATCGTACAAATTTATCATATATTGAATATAAATCACGAATATTCCCAACGATTTCATAAGTAATGTTTTTTACAATCTCTCGTTATGTAAGTGTGATGCGTTGGGAAATTGCATAATTTTTTTTACACTTACTTCCTTATATGCGACCTTTTTGGCACACAGATCTACAAATCTACTTTTTGCCTAACAATTACATGCCGATAAGATTAAATTGCAAATGATTGTAGTAATTATGCTTAAAGTAATAATAAAGCCTCTGGTAGGTACATTTTCTAAAGGTCGCGGACAGTCTATCCTTTGTTTTGTTAAATTATTAAAATATTTATTTTATTAGTTATATTGCTATAGGTGTAACTACTTCTTAGTTGTTACAAGGTATCTCACAAATGTACTTACACCAGTTATATTTAGATATTCTATATCGATGTTCGACACACAAAAGTCCGCGTTTATTTGAAAAAAGTTGAGATATTTTTTGTCGTGTCAAAATATATCTAATAAATGAATTAATTATTGCTTTAAAAATTAAACATACTTAAATGATAATCTTACACCTTTTCTCCGTGAACGCGGCATTTTTTTGATTGTATGTTTGATATATAATTTTTAGACTTGTGGTTTATGGCTAAAAAAATACATTAGTAACGGAAAGTCTAACCATAATTTCTTGTTTTATTTTATTTATGACTTATAGATATTAAGAGTATGCTTTACTTATTAACCAGTCGCAATCACTCGTCTAGTACTTACATAGTTTAAACGGTAACAATTGCAAAAAAAATTACCTATTTTATTATAAAAAAAATCGAAAAATAAGCTTAACTGCTGTATTTGATGTAAGTATAATTATGAGAAATTAAAAATTGTTTTAAAGTCACATTTTTTGTTTCACTTCTTTCATTAATATTAATGAATTTAAACTAAGTGTCTACGCTTTCTTTAAATGAGGATGCTGCTCTCATTCTTTATTGCATTTTAAAAGTAATATGTCCGTTGCAGTATAAATTTACTGTATTTTATCTGTATTTAAGTATTTCTATATATTTAAGTTAAGAAGTGAAATCGAAAATAATTAAAAAACCTCCGACATGATGATTACAAAAAATAATATCATAAAATCAGATTTTAAATAAAAACGTATTGGTCCATTCGTTTAGCATTAGAAGCTGTGATGCAACAGATAGATAGACTCGGTTAAACTTATAAACCTCTTTTTTCGTTGAAGAATTAAAAAAGGTTTATTATAAAGTTTATACTTAGTTATCGGTTTATGTTTACGAAAAAAGACGTAATTCCAATTGATTCCGAGTAAAGTAGGTACCTATGTATATAACGTATGAATTCGCAACATGAATCAAGTCAAGGAGTTATACTAGAAAAGTCAACAATTAAGTAGTTTACTTTCATGATGAACCTTTCGATTTCTAATGCGACCACTTCGGCAATTCCATTTTATTTTACAAAAATACTATAGAAAAGCAGTACTTTACAAGTATTTTAAGATGTATTTTATATTTCGTGATACCATGTATCTTTGATGGTAAATAAAATCTTATAATATGAGTATATTACCGTCAAGATGTGATGGATACTTGTGTGCCGCAAAGCCCGTTGGTTCGGAATGAGAATAATGCGCGGGAGCAGTCGGGGCGCCATACACTGTTGGCGCGTACTCCACATGTGTAGGCGGTGGTGGCCCGTAGACTACTGTTGCTGAAATTTTGCCAAAATAAAGCTTTAGCTGACTTCAAAATACACGTCGAATATATAACCACCTTTTAAATATTGAAGATCGGTTAAAAAGGAGATTCGACTGTGGTTTTTTGGATGTTTGTTAAACTGCTGTCCCGGTAACTACAGTTAATTGATTTTAATAAAATGTTTGTAAGATCTTTACGTCCGTTCGTAATAAGCATTCGTACCTACGTGAATTTATATAGGGTACATAAATGGTTATTATTTTACCTTCCATAAGACCAGAAGAGTTAGGACAGCTTAATAAGGAAGTATATCAAATATTTAATTAATTAGTGAATCTCTTTCCTAAACATAATATTTTTCATATAAACTTATGCCAGGCTGTTTACGATTAAATCAAATTGTAAACATTTAATTTATTGCCTCTATAAATTGAAATTATGACTAGGTATAATAAAATATTGCGTAACCAGTAAAGTATGTTTATAACTTCATGATCTAGCATAATATAAACTATCTTAGTTCACATATCAAATACATATTATTGTGACAATTGGATTTCGGAATGCTAGAGTTCCCTGATTAATTGTTTTCTCATGATTATAGGTGATTCGATATAAACTTCATATTGTTCTTTAATTATAAAAATCAAATAGCTATAAAAAATTGTTACTAACCGTTCAATAGTTTACATAAACAATCAGTTGACACAAAATATGAATTGTTGCCGTGATAGAAATATAATTAAGAAATAAAATTTTGTTCGTAATCAAAGATCACCATAAAGAACCATAACTTATTCTTCACCCGAGCTTTAGAAATTATTTCAACCATTAAAATCTACACTCTTTTCATGTGACATAGGCTATAAGTAGATGCTTTACCGCATCATGGCAGCATAGGAAAGAAGTCGCGAGTATAAAGGAAGGAGACACTTACAATGAGGTTTCTTCTCGCTCAAAGCAGCGGAGGAAACGATCTTCTTTCCAAAATTGCTGACAGCGTCTCCCTTCACCGCGATGACTTTTCCCAAAGTTGAAGCCAAGGCACCTCCTCCTTTGATTAATTGACCCTTGAGGATAGTCACTCCACCGGTAATTGCTTTTACAGCTTGAAACAGTGTGTAGAGAATGGATTTCTTAAGTCCCCCATAGTCGAATTTTTCTTCTTGCTGATAGTTAAAAATAAATTAATTTAAGTAAATTAATTAATAACACCTTTTAACTCATTCAGCTCAGTTAATCTTGAACAATGTCATTAAATGCGTTTCTGTCGAAATAATGCCACAGCCTTAGCTTTAAGTCTCAACTGGTCTCTGCAGAACTTACAGCAGAGACTAACTGAAGTTTCGGCAATTCAATGCGAGATTGAGGAAGACCTTAATTCTCCCTTTCAATCATCAGGGAAAAATTACATAATAATATAGTATTTTATCTTTTGTTAATGTTTTATATACATTAATATATATAAAACATTAACAAAGATAACCTGTTTCCTGCTTATTTGTTTGCGTGGAAAGTATTGAAAACTGTATATGTCTTGAGTATACACGTATTTAGTAACATATTTTGAGATCTATAGATTCCTAATCGTCTGTGATTCTTTCATGACAGTAAGAAAGAGTGCAGTAGGCCTGATGTTTTAAAGTAGGATTACCGGTTCATAAGAGTATCCTGTGTGCTCCGAATGACCAGTTTTGCTTGAAGCTGATGCGATGAACGATGCAGCTCCAGCAGATGCTTGGCCGAGAAGACCGATCTTGCTCTGTATACCTGATGAGGCCTTTGACACGACTGACGTCAACGCCTGAGCTGACGATCGCTTTGTTCTGTAATCGTTAGTCGTTTTATGTGTAGCTCAAACCACTAGATAAAGAGAATAAGATGATATTGATTTAATAGTAGGTGCACAATTTAATAATATGGTATAATAACGTTTTAATTATTTATCCATCGCTTTCTCATCATAAATCGTTTGTTATTCATAGGTTTCATAATCGGAAGATCAAATAGGGTTAAAGTAAAGACTAAATAAGGATCATTAAATTAAAACGTAGGATCAATAATTGTTGTAAATAGCGATACATATTATTTTGTTCACTTATTTAATACAAGTAAGTACCGCCTCTTCTTTTTTTATGGCCTATCGGAAAATACTAGAATTTTTGTGGAACAAATCGTTTGACACTCGTAATTAATCCAACGAGTTCGACTAACACCCACGCGATTGGGCCGCCGGTACCAGCGCTATGACCATCATTTTTCTTTTTGTCATTGCGTAATAAGACCCCTGAAGAACCGCCATACTGTAACAAATGACCCAATAATTTGTGTCACTATCTCCCGGTCTATAGGTATGTACTAAAGAATATTTAAAACATGTAATTATTAAGATAACATTACGTTCTCAATATGAACGAGATGCCAAGACGCAACGCTTTACTTTTATGTAGGTAAATGACATTTGGATACATACTTGTACCTAACGTGTTTTAATAATAATTAAATGAAAAACTAATAATTCTTACAAAAAATTCAAAAATGATTCATTAAAGGTGTATTGTAACAAGAGTTAGTCATTTCACCCACCTCATGATCTCCTCAGCAGCTAAACCTTCAGCTAAGGCTTCTAGTTGCTGTGGAGTCATGCGGCTTATCGCAGCCATGTCGATGATGTCAAATGTGATGGGCTGGCTTGGCGCTGGTGCTGCCAATGATGACGCCATGCATGCTATGCATATCCAGACCTGTGGAGAAAAGTATAACAATGTTCTTAAAAACTTAAATACAAATAATAGAAACTAATTGTTACAGTAGGAAAAATTAAAATAGTAATTATTTATTCCTATGAAGTCGTGGCGATGAAATCCACATAGACGAGCATAGATATAAGTAAGTATAAAATTCCAGAGTTTGCAATAGATACGTGGGAATAATATATAATGTTAAAAATATCGGCTCTTGACAAGAACATTGCAGATAAATGTTGATGTGTTTCTAAACTGAATTCGTAAAGAAACCAGCCACAAATAAAAAGATTAAAATATATTAATACTTTTAATTAATTACTAAATTCTTTTAGGTCGGAGGTTAAAATATATGTGTAATGTAATATATTTTACGATTATTGTCAAACCACTTCGTATATATGATACAAAATTCTTCAAAACTTTGGTTTAGTCACGTTCGCTAATGAAATCGAAAGCGTTTAACTTATATGAAAAGGTGATGTCGAAATTTTGTAAGAGTTTCATTCATATAATAATTAAGCAGTAACTTTCGGTCATTATTTATTTATTTTTATTATATTAATAGTCATTTCTCCGACATTTTACTTATGTCCATTCCAGGGGAAATAAAACAATTCGTTTTGGAAGGTACTTAAATATCTGTAAACACAATTATCAGTCGAAACAAAAACTTTCACAAATTGCAAAGTACTTTAGTTCGGCTTCCTGTGCCTACTAAATAGTTTTTTCCCGAGCATCGAAATCTTCCACACAATACGCACTGATTGTCAGATATATTACGGCTGGCAAAACAGATAATATTAATTTGATAGAAAATAAGGAAATTTGAATAAAACTTATGGATCAGTCTCAATACCTTGGCAGTGAAAAACGAAAGTTTTTATGCTTGCGCGCACACTGCATCGACTTCTTCCGTGTAACCACAACGGCCTTCGAGAGGTTAAAAAGTTATATAACTTCTAATACAGACAAATTATCGTTCAATTTAGTATTAGTAAAAATTTAAATAAATCTCTCCTTTTAATTCAAATAAAAAGCAAACCTTGTTATCTAGTTCATAGTTTCATTCTACAATGTTAGGTACCTATGTCTTAAAGTAAGTTCGTATTTACAATCGTCATACATAATTTACATTTTAAAAAGTACCGCTTTCTTGGCTAAATGATTCACACGTCTGACACACAATGCGTGTTGCGCCCGTGGACCTGGATTTGAATCCGAAAATACAAGTCGTTTCGGTAAGCCTCCAATTAATCTAGGTATGTAGCAAATATACAGTGATAAATCGTGTATAATATCGTGTTATAAAATAGTGAACATTTGTTAACAACTTAGAACGTATAAGCTATGTTAATTAAGTGAAAGGATGCGTCAGAACAAAATCGGAACAGCGCAGTGGAGCAACTTCGTGTTTACCAAAATTATGTAACAAGATATAACGTTGTTATTAAATTATATGAGTTTGTAGAGCAGATATTGAAACGCCGATGCGATTGGTAATATTTTTTACAACCGACGCAATGTTATATAGTTGACGTATCTATGGCGTTGTATATTGCACCAATAAATCAATTATGAGCCTTTTTAACCAACTTCAAAAAAGGAGGAGGTTCTCAATTCGACTGACCTATTTTGATGATTGTTTTCTTTGAAAGCTGGTGCTTCCCGTGTGATCCCATTTAAATCCGTTCAGTAGTTTTAGTGCTACAATTTGAAGTCGGTTTTTTTTGTTAAAGTTATATTATTTGGTAACTAGCGCTGAAATATTTTTTTTTCAGTTACTGTCCTATTTAAAAAAAATATGCTATACTAAAGACCGCCTCCTTGGTCTAGTGGTAAGCACGTAAGCGTTACAACCGAGAGGTCCTGGGTTCGATTCCCGGTGGAGATAAAAAAAACTTGGTCTGGCAGGGCATAGAAGGCTGATCACCTACTTGCCCCTAAAGAAACAATCGATCAGTGAAACAGATGTGAAATGCATCTGCCCCATACTCCACTAGAGGACACGGGACTTCACTTTATGCTATACTAAAAAGGCCTACCCCATTAATTCTTCCTTACTTAAAATAGACGTGCTCTGTCAACCATTAAACACATTAATATGGATGCTAATTTAAAAATATCATAACGGAAATCAGCAATATGTACGTATTATCATTTCGAGCAAGAGTTACAAAATATACGCTTCGGTGGACAAAATGATTGTGGCTTATGGTGACATTTTACTGATGGCTCTAACCTGAGGTTTGTTGAGGTTAACTGAGCTGTTTCCGTAATTTTCTTTGAATAAAATTATAAGCTTACGAATGAATATAATAATTCTTCTATGAACATTGGGTACCTGGTGTTTCACGTTACAATTTTTATACTTGAAACCAAATCAGTAGGCTTCGCACGAATAGGTTAACATATATTCGTGTGCAGAGAAAATATTAACTAAAATCTATTATGATTTTTTATTATTAGTTTAATGAAAATTATATCTTAAAACACCCTTTTTCAAACAGAGTCGTTGCATTTTTTCTAAAACAATTTAATGTTAATTTTACAAAATGTCCTCTTTTAGACAAAAGTAGAAAACAGTTAAGTATTAAGTATTATTTTTTAAGCATGTAGCTTTTAGAATAAGTGACTGAAGGATTTGCTGTAACATTTTCAGGAAGTAGGTAGTATGTACCTACCTAATCATGTGATTACGTTGTCGTTGTGTTGCCTTGTCGCTTTGTATTTTTAAGTTAGTGAATTGCTATATGTATCCGTGTTTTAGTAGTTCACAGAAAAAGTGGTTCAAAATATTTCATATATTAATTATTGCGCTAAAATAAAAAGTTGAATCAATTCTCAGTTATTGACCAAGCCCATTACACAGAACACGTTCGCATTTAACAAGATCCGCTTTCTTTCCTGTCCACAATTAACACCAAAGAAGTAAGGTCCATGACATTAATACTAATTTAAAAAGCTCTAGTCTATCTCTGTGTCACATTTCATCAAAATTGATTCAGTAGTTTATTTTAAAATATATTTTAAAAACGGCATAAATCGACAATATCCTTAGAACAATACACGACGTGTCTGATTTTTTAGATTCTATTACGCTGTGAAATTGAAATATTCATAAAGCTATGCGTGGACTCAATATAATAGATACACATAATAATTATAAAAATATATTCATCTCATCTGCCATCAACTGAACATCAGACACGCGTGAAATATATAAGAGACTTCCTATCAGGGTTCCCTTTCAACTTCTCGGGCTTTTCGTATAATTACTTTAGGTTTATATCGTATACTACGATAATCGAAAATAAATTAGTCTTCATTATTTTAATTAATATCCCGGCCATTTTAGAGCCGAATGGCATTTGGAGTTCTTTAGTGCAGTTGCTTGGAGTCGTGGTAAGGCGCTTGTGTGGGACGCTATTTGCGTCGACACACTGGCGTCTTCGCATCTCCATGCTACTTCCGTGGCTGCTGGTGGCGCGGCATCGATTGCAGAAAGCAACAAAAGGCGAAAATATGAAAGTCTCATGGATTCTTATATTTTCGTTCCTTTTGGAGTGGAGACTTTGGGTCCATGGGGGCCAGAAGCGCGTCGATTATTTAAAGAGATATCGACGCGCTTAGTTGAGACCACAGGAAACCCGAAAGATCGTTCATATTTCGGCCAACGCGTTAGTATAGCAATACAAGGCGGTAATGTAGCCAGTATTTTGGGTACGCACCCCAACGGCTTTGATGAGCCTTTTGTATTTTTGTAAATATATTTAAGTACATTATTGTAAATTAAAATTAATTTTGTCTTCATTAATTTCATTCTTATAAGTGTTATGGAAACCTATCCTTTTAGATTCAGCAGCGTTATGCCATCGTTTTCCCAGTTATCTTGAAACACGTAAGTCGTAACATATGACAAGTGTCCGGGAAGTATTATATAAAGAACTCTTCTGAGTTAACAGTCATGACGGCAAAGATGTTATCACGCTTTCATAATACACAATGCGTTGACCCAAGTTTGTTAACCATGGGAAGACTACTATGTATTAGGGTAATGTTAAATTTTATTACATACCTATTTCCGGACCACATATAAAAACTAGAATATACAAAATTATAAAATTTTCCAAAATCCATATTCTTGGCGAACAAAACAATAACTATACGACCGATTGGTCCAATTGCTCCTGCCTTCTGCATCAAAAGGTCCCAGGTTCGAATCCCGGTAGGTGCATTAATTTGTGTGATGAGCACGAATGTTTGTTTCCGAGTCTTGGTTGTTAATAAACTTATATATGTATTTATTGTGGCACCCTTGTTATTTCTGATTACCATAATACAAGTGCTTCAGCTTCTTACTATGGGATCAGAGCAATGTATGTGAGTTGTCCCTATTATTATTACTATAGGCATTTAGAGAAAAGGTTTCCAGTATTACAAAACTGTTATAATGTAATATATTTTTAATTATTTATATTATATTATATATTTATATATATATATATATTATATAACTTATTAGTGCTCATTTTTCTCCTCGACACACGAATAAGTTAGTTATTATTCGTTAATAGTTGGACTTAAATATGTTCCCTAGAATTAATTTAGCAATATTTTATTACCCAAGTTTTATTGTTAAACTCAAAAGGTTAGTAAAAAGAATCTAATATATATGTTATTTTATTAAGAATTAAATATACTTAGTGCAGAAAGTAAAACCGATTCACTTTCGTTTGACGTTTTTACAGTCAGTGACCGCAATAACTTGTTTTAAATGAACCAATGGTGTTAATATAGAACATATGTATTATTTCTTCACAATTCAAAATTAATAACCTTGTAAAATTATTAGTTTTATAATTTGAAATTTCACAGCTAAGTTGTTATTTTAAAAATCTGCCTATTTTCTAGAAACTATTATAAGGCTCTACTAGATATCTATAATTCATCATCATCATCACTACACAGTATAAAACAAAGTCGCTTTCTCCTTCCCTATATCCCTTTGTATGCTTAAATCTTTAAAACTACGCAACGGATTTTGATGCGGTTTTTTTTAATAGACAGAGTGATTAAATAAGAAGGTTTTTATATATTATGTTTTATACCTATACAAAGCCGGGGCGGGTCGCTAGTATTCAATATAGTGACTAATAATAGTAAATGTAGGTACCTTTTTATTTTATGTAGGTAACATTACATATACATATGTAGAGACATAGTGCGACAGGCTGTAGCGGTTAGTGCGGTCAAATAAACCACGTGTTTCGTAATAAGATTGTGAAAGATATGCTACAGGATATAATATTCTACTTTCAAAGGCTGATTTTTCTGACACGGTAACAGTTCTCAATACACCTGTATATATATGTATAGGTTTTCTCTCACTCATTCTCATATCATTGGTGTTGGCAGAGAAGCACGACTTATAAAACGATTAGGCCCAGAAGCATGTTTGCATACTCTCCAAAGTACACAGAAAACGTATTGTTGTTACAGTAAAGCTTGTGTCAAGAATTTTGCCTCAAAATGCAGGAATTAAGATAAAATCGTTGCGTTCGTGTTCCAGAGAAATAGGATTAAATAAAACCCAATTAATATACAGATGTAACGTAAGATTGCTAGGCGAGTGACTCGTAAGCGCCCTAAAAGTACTCGTAAAAAACTGAAAGTGAATTTGCGATCTCGAGTCATGGGAACATGCCTAATTTACATTAATGTTAATCCGGATGTAGCAAGCATCCAGAACTTTCAAGAATGAATATCCAATTATGTGTATATTAACATTCACTGACACAAAAAGTTATACAACGAGGGTGATAGTCGATCGGTCAGTGAATGTTGAAACTTGCAATGTTATGACCAGTGACCATTTAAAACCTACAATATTAGATTTGACAGATGACATACTTATACGAGTTCAATCCCCTAGAAGCCTATATTCTATATTGCAACATGTATAAAATATTTAAAAATAACATATGAAATTAGTTTCGATTTTTTTTTTCAATAAGATAAGGCAAACGGGCAGGATCAAGGGCAGGCTCACTTACTCGCTTACAGTACTGGGCAAGAATTTCCAATTGACTGTCTGTTTTGTTTATCGTGTTTGTTACAGTTTTTTTTTGGTCAGAATGATCATTAAATAACTATTTATAATATGTATTTATGATTATCAAAAAAAACTTTTACATCCATCATATCTTATGTCAAGAAATTTTACAATGCTTATGACTGTTGCCACTGTTGGACGATGGATTTTAAGAAAATTTATAACATGTTTTGATTGTGTGGTTACTCAGGTAATTATGGTATTCAAAGTTTACCCTTTGACTTAAACTAATTTTCATCTGTTTTTCACAACAAAGTTGTTTTTATCTACTAGTTTAACGAGAGTGAACATCGAGAAAAGATGGACCTAAGAAGTGCTTATTTTCTTTGCTTACATCAAAATATTGTCGTTTTTATATTTTTTAACTTACATTCAAACCACAAAGACGTTTTCAATTAGTTATTGTATTTTTTTGTATGTTTGCTTACTGTTTCATTCATCCACACAATTTTAATATTAATAAATCATCAGTTCAGAAACGAATAGTTATTGTTTAGTTTTAATTTAAATTTAAAAGGTTTAATTTATACTTCTAAAATCAATGTCACAAAAAATGTATCAATTTTTATGGAATCGGTTTTATGTTATTTTTTGTTTTAGTAAAAATGAATAATACTATAAAATAGGCAGGTACCGACACTGGGTACTATAAAAAACCTATGAAATATTTAATGCTTCAAATTAGTTCTTTCATCCGTATTCTTGATCATCAATATTTTCCCGACAATTCATTAAATCTCACGTTTTTACCTTAAGACTATTCTCGACGGAGAAATTACTTTCTTTTCCATTCAATTATCAGTAGTTAATAAGGTCATTACGATGAAATTAATGAAAAAAACATATTTCAAAATATTACCAAATTTAATTAATCTGTACATAAAATAAACATACCTAAACAAGTCTCTAGAAAATTCTAAAGAAGCTTCTAATCTCAATTTTTGAGCACACATGTGTGTATGTTTGTAACGCGCATCACGCAAATTCTAAGTGCTAAACGGAATTGCATCCGGATTCGGTGTCGTACAGGTGTAATTTATTTATCTTGATTTGGCAGCTAAACGTGAAATTTATATAAAATCGATACAAAATATATAAGTTATTAATAAGTTTAATTATAATATTACGGGAGATGACTTAAAAAAACTTCCGTCTGTATCTTGCTATTTAAACTATCAGCCGTTGGTTTTTCTAGTTATTTCCTTGTTATGTCATAGATACCTATTATATCTCTCTTGGTTATACAATTTGTTAACTAAATTGCAAATTCTCAAATTAAATTTATGTATTTAAAACAAGTAATGAAACATTTACAATTTTATCGACATTAACTATTACAAGAATTATTACTGCTTAAAATTACCCATGCTTTCCATGACTTACCTTTATGTTACGCGTGTTAGACATCCTGAACCGGTATGTAACGGGGAAAGTCACTAACACTATCACAGAGCACACAAATTAAAATATTTCAGATATATAAAATAGAATCTATTTTTTTGTTTATCTTTATAGTCTGTGAATCCGTATGCCGCCAAATTTTACGTCAAGTGCAACTTTCACATGCGCAGTGCGTTCGTTTTGCGCGCGGCCGCTGTCACTCTCACCCGTCGGCAATTCAGTTTTTTCTTTTTATTAAACCAACAATCCCCGCTCTTTGTGAAAAATTGTGCAAATTTCAAATAAAAAGTATCTCCATACTAATTAATCTTGTTTATTAAAGCCAAAGTTGAATATTTTACATCACTTGGCTTGGGACTAGGTTGGTGTAATACTTACCTCATAGGGATTACATTGAACACCAAAAAGGAGAGGTAGCAATATGTGACCTTTCTAACGGCTTATTGCAAATTTTAAGTTGCATATTCAACAGTTCTAATTTCGTGATATCTGTGGAAAATTCCTGATGTGAAAAATAATTGTTGTACTTGAACATTATACAAGTTTTAACTTCTACTTAATGATACTTAATGGATTCGTTGTTACGTCGAGTAATATTTTTTGTATAAAATCATAATCAAAGAGGTTAAAATAAAATTATCCATTTCATTTCAATATGAAATAAATAATAAACCTTCAATAATCACTTATTATTTTGCCTACCAAACCAAAACGAGAGATGCAAACTTAAGACGTCCAGCGCCCAGATGCGTAAAGAGTGAAGGCGGTTAAAATCGACCATAATGAAATAATTCAAATAACACACCCCTGTTTTATTTAAAAATGTTAATTAGTATTTTTTTATAATAGCAGTATAGGGTAAATCCGCATACGTTTAAAATAAGTTTCGTTATAAGGTAAATGCCAATACAATATCCAGCTTTATGTAACCGCGTTCCACATTAAACAGTGTTCCGTTATCGAACCCACTGCATCCTCGACCACATCCGAGGCTACGCAAGCGATTTTCGAACCTCAAATAATGTATTATGACGCAAAACACAAGGAAACTCATTCATGTAATATTTAGAGAAACTTCTGCAAATACGTAGATTCTATATCCATAATAGGTATATGGATTTACAAATGCATTGACGATTTAATTAAAAAAGTATCAAAATATTTCTATTGCTTGTCCGGTAGACAAAGCATCATAATTATATTCCGATCGGAAAAGATAACTTTGCAACTTGGATTTTTATTATTTACGGTTCATATTAATTTTATAAAAATATGTATATCTAATCCTAATTTAAAAAATCCAAAAATAGCATAATTTTTAATTTCAGAATTAACTTTGCAAAGTTGTTCTTTCCGACCAGAAAGTAATTTTGATGCTTTGTCTACCGGGCAAGTCTGTCTTTTTTTTCTGATACTTTTTAAAATTAAATCGTCGATGCACTTTTAAGTTACTCAAATTAATTGTTCCTACTAATCGTAGTATACATTTTTTTATTTTTTCTATATTTTCCTATTTAAAATGAAAATATTAAAAATTTACAAAGAAACAGTCCTTGTGGAACTCTACTAATATTCTTACACGTCGTCACTCCATAAGTAACATGATCAATTTTTTGTTGAATCAGGGCGTAGCGTGTGTAGAAAATGGCTTAGTGGGACTATCGTCTCTATATTGAGTGTAGAAAAAGTGAAATTTGTTTAATATATTATTTTCTGTGTTTGTTACAAAATGATTTAGCGACAATGCGTCCTAAAGCAATTCTTAACATAAATGATGGTCTTTATGACGCAGTAAACCCAATTTACAGTATTTATTTTATTGAAAGTACAGTGTACTGTAACTTCGTAAAAGACAATGCCACCATTCTTTGATGAAGAAATAAAGGTGATACACTTGCGGAAACTACCGGTCTACCTTGTGTTATGACTGTCTCATTTATTTAAATAAAAATGTTTACGTTTTTCAATTAAATCCCTAGCGAAGCTTACACTGCTTGTATTGACAATGAATAAATTTTAATCCTATGTAAACTTGAAAGTGCTCGCAAAGGCTTATTAGGTGTAATGTTAACGAATATTTAAATTATGGTAGTGCTTGGATATAGGTTGCACCAACTCTGATAAATAACAAAAATTGTAAGCATGATTGTGAAATGAATGACTGCTAACTTTCCTGGTATGTTTTTCTCTCAGAACATGCCCGAAAACTTAGTATGTAAGTGACAATCACAAACGATAATTTCTATGATTTAACGTGAAATAAATGGATTTAATAATTTGAGGTTTGGATTGAAAAACAATATTGTTTCTATTTTATTTTGTTGGATAGGTAGCCTGGATTCACTATCCATGAGGAGGTAACAAGTTATGTGAGGATTCTATTAGATAACCCCACTTTAGGTAAGGTTTCTTCAAGATCATAAAACAATATTTAAAGCACCACGTTAGTGAAATTTGCAAAATTTAGACACTCCAGCTAATCGACCAAAAACAGAAAATGTAACTCCTTTAAAAAATTCAAGAGCAAATGTGATGAGAAACGATACATTTGTAAACCTTTCAAAACACAAGTCATTAAAACAGCATGAAAAAAAAAATACTTACAAATTTTACTCACATTAAAGAGCCGTTTACATTAAAATATTAACTTTTTACTTATTTAGCAATATTATAGGATGTAGAAAGTTATAATAAATTGAAGAACTAAAGTAGGTACTCGTAAGTAAGTAAACATAACAGTTGATTATAAATCATCTCAAGGAATTTAACACTAAATAATTTGACATGACTGTAATAATAATCAATATAAACTCAAAACTGAGTTGGTTATAACGTTCAGAGCGATTCTGATGAACAGAGATAAAGGAAAATGAAAATTAAAGACTTACATTCTTTTCTGATTCAGTATAAATAAATTCGATATTCTATTAACCACAGCGCAATGAGTTCCTTGAAATAATAAAGTTAACCAATTTGTGCAAAATTATCCTAGTGCAGTTTACGTCAACTTTCCTGATTAAGTAATATGGTATTACGTATTATTTTAGGAAAATGTAACTATACTCGGGCTTCAATTGTTATGTGATGTAATAAAATCTGCATTAAATTCACAAGATTCCTACACATAGGTACCTTTAGAATGCGCAAACCAACTAGCAATATAGGATTGGCGGTCACTAATATGAGAAAACACTCGTTTTTTTTTAAATTAGAACTAGAGTATACAGGGTAAACGCAGATTTTGCGTTACTAATACAAATTTAGCTTTGACATTAAAAAGTTAAATAGTGAGGCTCCAGCCAGACTCCATGTGAAGACCAAAACCTCAATGATCCTGTCCACGGAACCAACCCTGTAGTGTACATAACTGTTTTCCTGAAATGTGGGCATAAAATACTTTGTGCCTTTTACTTAGGTACTTTTTTCACATATCAAATATCAAGATTTATTAAATTATGGAAAAAACATTCACTTTCACATTTATTGCGCTTTATATGATGTCTGCATATGAAGGGACCTCCTATCGTTAGGATAGAACAGAGTAACTATAGAGCTTCTTGCAGGTTATTTTAACATAACCTACTTTACGAACCGGTGGTTTGAAGATTTGAAAATACACACTTCATTTCACCGACACATATTCATATATGGCTAACAAAATATATCAGTTGTATAAAATGCCTGGTTTCAGTAACATTAGATAGGTCACAGCTGTTTTTCTGCTTAGCGGTGTATGAATTAAATTAAGTTAAGACTCTCGATGTAATTATATATCATGTCTTTCTGAGTTCTGACTCAGTTAGCATTCCGACTTCGTAGCGGGTTCTCGTTAAACTAAGTATAAAAAGCTAGCCGGCGTTTTGTGTGAACAGTGATTTCTACTGATAGAAAACATACGAAAATGCATCTCTATTATGTTCTTTTACTGGTGAGTTGTACGATGATTTCAAAATAAATGAATTCTACATTAATAAAGTGATATACTTAGCACATCAGCCATTTATTACTTATTTACTCTAACTTTTTATCATTTTGTTGTTTTTATGTATTAATACTGTAGTTATTTCTGATAAAAGTATCATTATTATTAATGGTAGGAGAAGCTCGCGGTATCGTCTACAAACTCTCACATTCCAATCAATGGATTACGCGTAAACGATTTTAAATCCCGACACAAAAGAGCCAGACAAAACAACAAGTGCCATAAATAAATTTGCGATATTAATTATCAATATTCATCTTGTTATCTTTATGTTTGTTTATGTTATTAAAACATGAAAAGTAGTTAAACAAAAACTTAGGAAATATACCTAGGTACTTAAACAGATGTTAAAGAGTAAACATTCACTAAGATGAGGAATTGATAAATAATAAATCTAAAATAGAGCGCTTATACCCCGCGCTCTGCACCTCCTGATTATTATTACGCAGAGACGTGCGCGTCGAAGGCGCACTGCACCGGCCGGCTGCGAACATGGACGCCCTGAAGTCGTTTTTAGGGTCTGTTCACACGGACCGGCTCGGAGAGGAGAGCAGATTCTTATAACGTTGAAAACAGAGTTTTTAGTATTTGTAGTAAGGTTTATTTTTGCGTGTGCACTGCTTTTGTCATTAAGAATGCTTGAACTCGCTTGGTGTGAAATAATAAGAGGAGGTGACCGGCTCTGATCGCGTACTATTTCTCGTTCGCGCAGCCGTTTGGCTCCGATTGTGTCCGGTCTGTGTGAAAAGAAAAATGCGCGCCGATGCTCTCCGAGACGGTCTGTCTGAACGGACCCTTAAACGTTTTTTTTTTTTCGTCAATGGTTAGCTACTCGGATGGACTCCTAAGGTCCTACCACGTTTTTTATAATACAAAATTTAATTACCTTGATATAGATAGACTGATATTACATCGAGCTAATATAGAGATTTAAACTGGATGCGAAAACAATAACGTATGACATTTTTTAACAAGTTTTGCTCCATAATATCAAATACATAGCTTAGATTTTCATGAAATTCTGTCAAAAGCTAATAAAGTAATAACATTAAAGAATTACAATAAGTATACCTAAATTTAATATAACACGGACTTCTGTATTGCCAAAGCATACTAATGGAAGTTTTTTTTAATTCTAAATTTATAACCTCAGTATATCCTATTAATCTAAATCTCTTGATTTTTATTTTTGTTTCAAATTTAATTATTAAACCTAATTTAGCCAGTAGTTTGGGTACGCATCCCAAAAGGCTTTAATGAGCCTTTTGTATTTTGTAAATATATTTAAGTACATTATTGTAAATATTTAATAAAGATATACCTATTCCGTGTACGAGCGGAACATCGGAAAAAATCTTGATAACAGCCTTTTTGTTTTTTTTTTTTGAAGGTCGGTTAAAAAGACGAATATCTCACCATGCATTGTTTTGTTTTCGATCGAAATCTACCAGGTGGCTTGACTTTTTCCGAACTTTCCAACAATTGTCATCATATTTCAATCAGTTTACACTAAAACATGACAAATTATATATCTAAACCTTGCTAATAAATCACTATATATTGGTAAAACATGATAATCTGTAAAGTATTTAATTAAGTTCATCGCAGCAGGCAGACAGACGTGACGGCCTACTTTGTTTTATAATATTTAACTAGCGACCCGCCCCGGCTTTGCACGGGTATAAAGCATATACTAAAACCTTCCTCTTTAATCACTCTGTCTATTAAAAAAAATCGCATCAAAATCCGTTGCGTAGTTTTAAAGATTTAAGCATACAAAGGGATATAGGGGAAGAAAAAGCGACTTTACGACTTGCGACAGCGACTTGTTTTATACTATGTAGTGATAATGTAATTATTGTGTATAGTTTACAAGTTCTTATAAATCCCGATACACAGTTTAATTAAATTAATAATACTGTGTGAGATAAGTTTACTTATCCGCTGCAGTATTTTTAAATAAAAACAGCAACATCCTCAAAGAAGACTAAGCCAATTTATAATATTTTCATTTTCAGGTCATGGCCGGTCAGAGTATGATAACTGCTTCACCTAGTAGTAAGAAGACAAATTTTTATTCTTTGGTTATTAATTGAAAATAGTCAAAAATTCATCTAGTTATGTAATATAGAATAACTATTTTTGGACTTTTTACATAAATATTAATAAAAAATTATTTTATATTTTATACAACAACTTCGAAACTTTAAGTAAATTTCATATTAATTAAAAAAATATAAAATTGAAACAGTAGTTTACACAACAAATACGAATTCTTAGAATTAACATACTTTGCAGTACACTTTGAACTTCATTTAAATACATACATATTTTATTTTTAATCGATTAAATTCACACTTTTGAGTAGGATTTTTTAAGCCAATATTAACAATGAACCTAGAAGACGTCTAAGAAGAATATGTGAATTTTGTTTTTATTTAATTTTCCAAAAATGTCCTATGATTATATAAGTTCCTTTCTGAAGTAGGTATGAATTTTTACTTCATATTTAGGTAGGTATATATTTTAATAGTTATATAAATCTTCTGTTTACAGATATGGCTAAGTTAGGTGAAATATATTTTCCTGATAGCGCTGAAGTCGAAATTCCAGAATCATGCAGAAATCTGACATATTGTACGATTCCACCGAAAAATTACCCATTCAAAGAGTTCAACGAAATGTTTAAGTTTTATGTAAGTACTAAATACGTATATGTACTATGTGATTTCTCTGTCTTTAAGTGTTTAGAATTACGCTAGAAATAACATGTTTTTGGCGAAGTTTTATTAAAAAATATACATAAAACTATTTATAAATTTTAAAACTAAGCTACCTTTCTACGCTAAGGAAATTCGAGCTTTATATAAGTTGCAAATTAAATTGTGAAAGTACCTATTGACATAGAGACAAGAAAATAAGTATGGTTTCTAACTTCACGTTTATAATAATACTAGCGACCCGCCCCGGCTTTGCACTGGTATAAAACATATATAAAAACTTTCCTATTCAATCACTCTATCTATTTAAAAAACCACATCAAAATCCGTTGCGTAGTTTTAAAGATTGAAGCATACAAAAGGATATAGGGAAAAAAAAAGCGACTTCGTTTTATACTATGTAGTGATCAAGAACCATTTAATTAAAATAGAGAAACTTTTTGCTTATCCAATTACCATTAGAGTTTGATAGTCTGTCAAGCCAGAACTGATAATGTATAAAATGTTGCACATATTTCCATGCAAAAGCTACCTACTGTACTTTTAAATAGTTTATGGCTTTTTATTTCGCATTTAAATAGTGTAGTCTCGCAATCCTTAATGAGGTATCATTTTCATTCGGCAAGACTCAAACCCTCGACCTTATCTCCTCGGGAAGCGAACCAAGGATTATTCGCGCAAGCGTTTATTAATCATTTATGGCGGTTATACGTTAGGAGTCGGTTTGTAGTTTGTACAATACCACCGAAACATTACCTATTCAAATAGTACCTAATATTACTTTTTTATTTTTGCCCACGTTAACTTTATAGGTAATCATAACATTATTTTGTTGTCATGACTGTGTTTGCTGTAGTCATTTGAGTGTTATTGATGTCGATTATTTGTAAATTTTTACAAT
Source organism: Aporia crataegi (assembly GCA_912999735.1). Taxonomy (NCBI): domain Eukaryota; kingdom Metazoa; phylum Arthropoda; class Insecta; order Lepidoptera; family Pieridae; genus Aporia; species Aporia crataegi. The sequence continues at coordinate 6,481,615 of OU538742.1, forward strand.
ATCATGTGAAACCTATTAAATAAGAAAACATTTTTAAAGAATCTTGTTTTCAGAGACCAGTACCACAGCCGGAGTTGGTTTTGCCAGGGGTTAATTTACACACGCGAGGGGAGTTTGACGATGACTGTGAAACTGTCATAACTGTAAGTATATATATAGTAAAGTATATAATACAGGAATTATTAAATTTGATTACTATTCATGAAAGAACCTATTTTGTTAACGAAAAATGTGAAAAAATTAAAATTACGCCAAAACAACTTCTAAAACAGGCCAGCTGTTTTATATAGACCATAAAGACATACTTTATGGACCAGTTTATATAAGACCAGTGTGTTTTATAATATAATATGTATTGTAAAATTTATATTATGTACTAGAACAAGTTAAACTGAAGACAGTTTATGTTAATTACTAATGGGAATACCACGTAAATGGATGAACAGTTCTGCATGAATTACAGCTAAGATCAGGCTTTCCATCAAAGAAACTGCATCAAATCAGTTCGTTTAAAAGCTTGGATGTACATACACACAGCAACGTCAAATTTACTTATAACATAACTTTTCGCGTCGTGTATTAAAAAATGAAACAATTCTTGTCGGTCTCTGTTATTTTTTGTACATTAGGTACGATATTTGACTCGGACGTCGAATATCGTCGATATTGGATTAATCTTATTCAAAACATCAAAGGTATTGAATTATTTATACGTCCGCGGATTTATATAGAATAAAGTTTAAATTAAAATTAATTTAATGCACAACACGGAAATGTTAATGACAAGGCCGCAAACTGGTTCTCTTCACACATAAGTCATAACTACCGAGCTTAAAAAATATATTCAGTCGATTAAGCAAGTTTAACATAAGTCATTGATCAATCAACACATCAAAATCATCTATAAAGTCGGGTTTGTTCGCACACATAACTCGAAAACGGCTGGACCGCTTTTCATGATTTCTGATTTGTTGTATTTATCTCCGCCCGAATAGCAGAAAATCTATAAAAAATATAGAAAATTTTACGAAAAAAGTGTTTATAAAAAAAAATCTTTTCCTCATACATTTCTATGAAATTACGTTTTAGTTGACACATTATTCGGAACTCTGACGCGATACGAAGTTCGCGGGGTCCACTAGTAACTTCATAAATAATTCCGAATGTTCAAAGCAGTACGTTTGTAAATTAATGAACTTAATTATTTGTTCCAGTATGAACCTCTGTACACTGTGCGTGACAAGAGGGGTAACGAATGGCATACAGTCGTGCAGGCTTCTGACCATGATTATGTGCAGAAGGTTCGGTTAGAGACTTGCAAGTAAGTTAAAATAATTTCTATACTATCTTTATCAGTAAAAGTTAATTGCAAATTGATATAACACATCGTTATGATGGAGTATCATTTGAGAATCCTGTATCAATCATTAGTACGGCATGTACTAATCGATCGTCTGATTAAAATAATGTGTGCATTTGTATCAACCTTGTGACAGCGGTTTCACCGGCTTTAAGCAAACTTACATGGATGGAACTGACAGATAGTAAAATATTTCAATAAAACTTTCAGTACCTACTGAACTCATGGTTGAGATTCAAGTTAACTTGTACAACATTTGGAATGGACAAGATAAACATAATTATTGTAAAATAATAAAGTTTACACTAGCTATGTCCGAGCTATTTTAGTAATATATATTTTTTTCAACACATTTCCTCAAAAAATGAATTTACGAAGCTTGTATAAGTACATTGTTCGAAAATTACGCAGCATACAGCGGTTCTTACAATTAGTTTATGTTTTATCGCACGCTCCGTTGTATGGTGCCGTGCATATCCTTTACGGGTTCTTATTAGTTTTCATAAAAAATATACAAGAATTCCACCAAGGAATTTACCCTACAAGAATAAATAGGCTGAATGATCAAATCTCCTTTCTCTATAGGCACGTTTGTCTAACTTTAATGCTAAAAAGAAAGAGACGAAAAATGTAGTTCTAATTTTCACCACCCGCAGCTGGCGTCATTTGCAAAAGCGCACCATTTTCATATTAGAAAATGATTGTTTCATCACCTATGTATTATAAATGTTTCATCGCAAATATGTTAAAAACGTTGTAAGACATTTAAATTATTAATTTGTATATGTCTCAAACATAAAATAAACCGGGCTTCAGATGTTTCCGTCTAAAATTTCAATTTTTTATTAACAATCATATTATATGGCGAAGACTGTAAGAAAACTAAAATCTGCACCACCTGGAAATTATTTCTGCCGGCGCCCATGGGTACATTCATGATTCATCTAATAGGTGTCTTTCTTAAACCTTATAATTTCATTTGGATTTAAATCTTAATTTTTTTCATTAGAAAAATAAATCAACAACGCGCAAAGCATTCAAATATAATTCAAATGTTTAATTTAATTGTTTTAGAAATTTGGGTAATTCCTGTTTCAATCATCTCGAAGAGTTACAGGACTCATACACGACATACTGCTCACAAAAGCACAATAATTGGAAGGTGTTAGTTAAAAAGCCGGGGAGGGAACCAGAGGAGATTGAAGCAGTGTTGCCAGTGTGCTGCTCTTGTCATTATAAAGCTAAAGAATAATTTGTGGGACTGTGTCGTTCTTGACATCGTCTTTTTGTGTGAAGATGATTTATTAGATTCAGGATAATTCTAATAAGAGACAGCGTGCAGTCCATTTTGTATATGGGATAACAACTATTCGTCACGATAAGAAGAATGCTTTAGAAAAGTTTTATTTTTGGTATTTGAGCAACTATTGTCGATTATATTAATTGTATAAGAACTCGTACACCATAGTACCTTTTAGTAAAAATACTCATTTACTTTACTACAAATATAAAATATTATTATATTAACTAGTAATACCTAATATAAGAATCTTTTTTGTATGTTTATTTAGTGTGCATGTGACTTTCTACGTGTTTAGTTTCCATTCGTTACAGTAAGATAAGCTGAGATTGTTAGAGTAAATTTTAATTAACCTGCTACCTATATCAAAAGCAATATACTGAATTAAAATCGGTAGTTATTATATTGGTAGTTTTAGCACGCTTGAGAGATAATACGCTTGAGAAATAAATGGACCTGTCACAGTGACAATAGTTTTAAGCTTCATAATAGTTTGGATTAAAATTCAATTTCTTAAAAGTCCGTTATCTTGTAAGATGTTTTACTAAAATAACCTACACCGAGACTTATATACAGTTTGCTGGAATCGTAGTAACGTGTCTGGGGTTTTAATTTGTTTTCAATTTGGAATGTTTACATTAAATTGGCGTTTGATATGTACCTTCCCACGTCTATTGCGTGCTTATTTAATAATCTCCCCGTGATTATTTTAACATGCGTAATGCATTATGTGATTCGACCTTTAATAAAAAATATTGTTAGAAACCATTATTTAAAGTTAGGGCTGCCATCTGTCCGGGTTTTCTCGGATTTGTTCTAGTTTGGAAGACGTCCGGGGAGCGTCCGGGCGGGGTTTAAATTGTAGTGTTAGGACTACAATTAAAGTCTGGGTTTTCGATCAGATCCCGTTCCCATAATTTAATAATTTAATACCTGAGAAGATTAAAAAATTAAGCAATTAATATTTCAAAATTACTCACTAGTCGTCACAAGACCACTATTTCATGCAACAAAAGAGGCTTAAAACTAAAGTTTTCTCCATCAAGTACGGAGTAAAATATATTTTAATCAAGATGTAAGTGAATGAAAAAAGTATTGAAATGTCCGGGGTGAAAGCTCCAAAATCCGGGGAACTTACGCTTCTAGTCCTGGGAGGCAGGTTTTAGAGATGGCAGCCCTATTTAAAGTACTAAAGTAAATACTGTTTTAATATTATGATTTTTTGTTTGTTTGCAATAATACAAACTTGAACCCACAAACCTTTGTTTTATTTATCGAATATGTTATTATGTTTATTGCTTAAACAGACCAGGAAAAACTATTGAGAAACCTTTATATCTCGTACCACCATCATTTGCGTAGTACCTACTCCTAATGATTAGAATAGAATGGTAGAGCACTTATTCAAGATTTTTCATAATCGGTTTTAATTTAACAAACTCATTAAGATTTAAAAAATGGTTAATAATTTCTTATAGAATCAACTATCTGCTATTTCCAGCCGAAAATAAGTCCAGCTGTTTGAGAAAAAACCGTACGAAGATACAGAGAAATACATATTTTTACTTGTAAAGATTTTTTGCCTTAGTAGTCTTACAACATAGGCCAGATTTAACATAAGTAAACGATTATTCTATTGTTTACATAGCAAATTTTACGAATTCCCAGCCGCCACTGACGTCTAAGAGTGAAAACAATCATGTTTCTAAGAAGTGCTTGCGCATGGCAAATATCCACATATTACAAATAGTGTTATGAGTCAGTACACCATAATTTCAAAATTATCCCATTAATTGTCAGTCAGACACATTGTCGCTGACGTCACGCCGTCAGGTAATTTTCTTGTTTAATAGTTTTGCCTCGCGGTTTCAACCGCGTCAATTTCGTTGTAACATGATGTTATATAACCTATAAACATAGTAAAATAGTGAATAGCAAAATAATAATAGATAAGAATGTAGGTACTTCATCCGCGAGGAATAGTTATTTTTTATTATTTATTTATATTATTTGAAAATGAAAGTTACCTGAGTTACTCGTTATGACATCAGCAATCTGCCACTGAAAGTCCCGTCCAAATCGATCCAGCGGTTTCAGAAATTAGCCGGAACAAACAGACAGACAGACAAAAATTGTAAAAAAAAAATGTTATTTTGGTATATGTACCGTGATTACAGCCATATGCGTTTAGTAAAAAGCGGTTATATTAATATTACAAACAGACACTGATTTTTTTATATGTAGATTGCACCTTAACCATGAATTTAATGTTTGTGAATTCGATAATGATCCCATAGTGGCTGTGAGGAGTGCTGCAAGTGAATGTACCTACTTTTCGAGGTATCCAATACAGTCCGAGACAATGGATACCTAATATTGATGAAAAGAGTACATAATTGTATTGATCTTGTAGAAGGTTACTTATGTATCAATAATTGTATGTATTTTATTATAGGAAAGGAAATTTTTAACCAACAATCGAAATAATCAACGAAGGTTATCAATTCGACGTGTATTTTTTTGTGGCGCTTTCAATTTTTTTTAATTTTAAACCACGTATGCTGCAATCAACGTGACTCCTTATATAAGTTGTAAACATTTTCTTTAATTAAACACGTGTAAAAACAATAAAAATGACAGGAAAATCCAACGAAGTGTGATGGAAAACACAATTCATGTTTTAATATTCAGCCGTGCTCGGCGAGCGTAAAGTCCTTATTGCTTACAATGGTCGTAGGAAGTATTATCCTGCATGACCAATCTTTTGGAATACACCTTAAAAACGATTGATTTTTTTGGTTTGTAATTGTATAAAAAAATGTTTGAAAATAATCTGGAACACGTTCTGAATATTTTGCTAAATGTTGTCTATGGAAAGGTTTATATATTCGGTTACAGATTGCCTAGCATTTTCTTCTTTATCTTCCTATTTATACTGAATGTGTCCGTGCTAATGTCTCGACTCTTCCTTTCTCTTTATTTCATACAATTCGTCTTCAAACTTGCTTTTATTTTTGCAAAGAATTTGCTATAAAAACTCAAAATTCGAATTTATTCGAAAACTTTTCTTTCTCCTCTTGCATTCTTTAATTAAATTAGTCTGTGACAATAAATAATAGAATACTCTTGACATTTTTAAACTCTTCAGAATCTTGCCATACTACATTACTTATACGTTTAAATTTATAAAGATATTTTGTTCTATCTACATTCATATACACTGTGCAAACCTTTAAAAAAACACAGATTTTATCAGCAATACAATCCAGTTCCTAGTATGTGGAATATTCAAATGCAAAATTAATGGTTCTAGGAAGATCACGCAGATAACTAAATATAGATAATAATACGCTAAACACTAGTTCACGACGCTGCATAGTGGATTAATACAGGTTCGTGGAGAGAGTTAAACAGGTTTTAACTATAATTAAAATACTGATTTCGCACACTTTCACCTTGTCTTGTATGTATTTAAATATTCTTATTAAATAGGTCCTCAAGTCAACTATTACAATTATTATTGTCCTAAAACTGATCATTAGAGCGTCATTATGGCTGATTTTGGATTTTCTATGATTAGAAAATTCGCGCTTGGTACAGCATCCAACTTGGCGTTTTCCATGGCCGGCGGGAGGCACAAACCCTTGCTGTGATGATCTCTTGTCCTTTATTTGTAAGCATTGCTCTATTTTGATCAATATTCAGTGTCGTTTCATTTTTGCCAAATAAATTCTATGTAGAGGGAAAGATACAGATTATTTGATGAGACATGAAGTTAAATAGTATTTATATGCAATAGTATTAAAGTGCAAAATCCGCAGACCCATTGTTTCGTTTGTTCCACTTAATTGACTTTACGTGAAAGTAAGTGTTCAGAACTTTTTCTCTGGGATACGAACTTCTGACGTAAAACAAAAAAAAATCCTTTTACATTAGTTAGGATCAGGAAGTTTCTTGGACAGCTAAAAGTTGCATATCGATAAATAAATTGTTGCTAATGAATGCTAAAAATATTTTAACTGTTGTCTGTAGCCCGACTACGTCATCGGAAATTTCGTTTCCTTATTGATTCACTGAAAGAGATAGGGCAGTATACGAATTATATCCGCTTGAATTCATACATAAAATTACAACTCACCACTGTGCATTGCAGTTTTACTTAAACAATAATCTAAACAAATTTTAATAAGTGCATTATGAAAATATGTATAAGGTTTTTATATAACTAAATCCTTTCAGATTCATTAAGAAAGTATATTCTGCCCTTCTTTTTGTCCCGACTTTACTCCAAATGGCCTGATTTTTGGGACATTTACTGAGAAACATCTGTTTTTAACTTGTTTGTCCGTTCCTACTACCTCTAGTAACTACTCAACCCCTCAGACCTCAACCCAGTTGGATAAATCATAGGTCATTCGAGTAGTCTTAGTTTGGTTTTCAGTTGGGTTTCTATTGAAACAAACACTCTTAATTAAAAAAAAAAATTAAACTCATTCAAACCAAGTCCCCAAAAGCACGTACGCTTACACCGCGACCATACAATAGCCATATGTAACAGGAAATATCCACTTGCGTCATTGTAAGACTATATACTAAGCCTATTAAATACTTCGCGCTGTAGACTAATATATGATATTTTTTCTTCTTTTATATTCCATAAACTATATTCCAGAAAAACAGCAAAACCTTTAATAAACCTGTAGTTAATATTAAAACGCCATTATTTTCCCGTATTTCAGTATATTGTATTTTTATATCAATCAAATAATAATAATAACAATAGGAAACCCGAAACTAGGCTCATATTTCGGCTAATCCGCTAGTAGGATAGCGATACAACGCGGTAATGTAGCCAGTATTTTGGGTACGCACCCCAGGCTTTGATGAGCCTTTTGTATTTTTGTAAATAAATTTAAGTACATTAATAAATTTATTCAAATAATTAAACAAAATCATTAATTTACTATTTAAATTCCTTCGTTTATGACTATTACACACCTACTAAGTTAATAGTCACATTAAATATCAATTATTTTGTTAAATGAACTGGTTTTGCTATACTAATTAATTAATTGCTTCACCTACTTGTTTATCACTATCGAGTAGGTACGGTCTCGTCATACAACAACTCGTAAACACAACAGTAAAAATACTAAATTAAATATGTAAATAACATCAAAAATCAAGAACAGTTTAGCCAACACCTTTAGCAACTATATGCAAGACAAAAACAAAAGTATGTATATATAAATAAAAATTGAACAATATGATGTAGAGGTCACAGTATAGTGGTCGGAGGTTAGGCTTCCACATCTACCGGTCAAATACGATCGAGCAGTTGTCATTTGAGCGCAGTATCAAGTGAATGTGTGGTGTACGCTAGCGTACATAGCGTCGAGAAACATTTACAATAATATGGATAAGTTAAAGTGCATTGTAAAGCCATGATTTGATCAATACAGATATGGCCTGGAAATTTATTTTTTGGATCTCTTTGGTACGTATGTAGACGTATAAGAAATGTAGAGTTAGTACTTATTAGCAACTCACTTGTTATCAAGGTTCTAGTGATTTCACGCCGAACGACAAAGTGTATTTTTTTATGTTTACCTAATAGGTGTGATAAAAAAAAACGAGTTTTCGCTGTAATTGTAAGTTATTACAAAGCCTGTTGCGCAAGATAATAAAAATTAATTGTCATCAACACTAAATTATCTATTATTTAAAGCATATTCTCTTAATCATTCCATATGCTGATAAATTCATATCTTGTATGAAGTCAAATAATATGTTTATTGTTTATATGCTGGCAATATCTCGTAAAAGACTTAATAATATAGAATAGTATTGAATAGTGTATATCAAATAATGTATGAAATAATATTCGATAATTGTATGATCGATACAATTATCGAATCAAAAGATAGAAAAGTAAGAGTGGCATTTACTTTCTTTTGATATAATGTAACATGAATAAATTAATTCGAGTTAATACGGTTCGTTTGCCGTTATAATAACTGTCTTAATAAATGTGTTCCCGGAGACTAAATAGGGGAGTGTTATAGTTTGCTATTAACATATTTAGTTGGTTATAATATAAGTAGTTTATGATTTATTTACCTGCGAAAGAACCTTGACATCTTCGCAACATGTGGATACGACATTCATATAATAATTGCCAGCGTTAATATCGAGTGTATTTTAAAATAGATGGTCTAAATGTTTGTTGTTAAACATGCTAATATTTGTATTTTTATTTTTAATGAATAAACTCAAAAGTACTTTAAAAGTAGGTATTTTTCCCTGATAGGAAGTTATCAATCATAGAGTGTAGCTTAGATAGGCTTTATTGCATTATTTTTATAAAACACTCATCCAGATTTCAAGACCTTGACTTTTAGTTAACACCTACTATAAACTCGTGCCAACGGATAATTTTTAATTTTTGATTATTTGGTAAAAAAAATCACATTTTAATTACATTTTAATGTAACCTGCCGTTTGAAGATTATCATTAATAGATTTAGACATTAGATAATTAAAATTACATTAGTGATTATTAGTATATTGTTAATAAGGTTTAAAAATATTCTATTAAATTAGTTACAGATAACATGCTATAAGGCACAAACTATATCTGAAGACACAGACTACAGAAGGAGCAAAGCACCAAATATCCAAACAGATGGCAGTTATAAGATTCTTAATAGATTTGTAAAACCAGTTATAAATAGGCGAGGTATGTAAATATTTGTTTTTATATACTATTCTTTGTCTTAAAAATAATAATCGTGAAATGGAACTTCGGAAAGAAAAAAAATATTACATTATTTTATACTAATTCCACACATAAACTCATTCATTCAACTACTATTATTAAAAAAGTGTTTTCCCGTAACACAGTGTCCCGTAGCTCAGTGGGGCATGGGGCAGACACATTTCTATATCTATTTCACTGGTCATTTTATTTATAGGCAAGGTGATCAGCATTCTGTGCCTACCCAACCGAAACATTAATTTATCCCCCCAGGATTCAAACCCAGGAACTCCGGCGCATCACGCAGACGCGTTAACCACTTAGCCACGAAGGCGGTTGCTACTACTATTAATACCTTAACCATAAATATACCTATTAACTTTAAGTAAGCCATACTGACCATTCTCTTATCAAACTAACCTAGGAACTAGAAACTTAAAAGTTTATCCCTAAAAAAGCTATGGTATTAAATAAACAAGGGCGTGACCAATAAAACTATATTTTATACACAATAATATATCCCTCACTGCCTTTTATGAAAGAAGGCATTGGTAGGTTTTCCTACGTAGGAATAATCAAGTACCTACCTAATATTCAACGCTTGAAGTAACATGGCAAGCGGCAATTCTACGCCATTTGAGTCGAGTAATAATAAGGTATTGAACTCGTTTTAAACATCGCGGCAAAACTTAGATTTATATTTCTCTGACACACCAAAGGATATAAGTTAATCGTATTGTGTATTACAGAAAAACTAAAAATAAACTGAGTTTTACTTATCGTAGGAATTTTCCACTTATAAAATGGAACTTAAAACTTCGAAAAAAAGCCTTCGAAATAATTATTTATACCTGTTGGTGGAGTCGAACTTTTAGTTTTTTGGAATAAATTAATACAACTTTATTTCCTAGTAGGTGACTGTAGTATTGTTTTAAGCAATAATTAATATTTGTCAAATTAAACCAAGGTTACAGAGGTAAATGATAATGATAGGGAAAATTTGCTTTTTTCTAACTGATCTTTTTAATATTTCAGTAATGGAGAGCAGTATTGTGTTCCCTGATATTACATCAAGATCTGGCGTCGACTTATTCTCACAAATTCCTGATGAATGTAAAATTCTGGGCATTTGTGAAGATATCCCGGGTTATCCCGCAGATATGGTTTCACATATTATTCAGCGGGTAAGATATTTTTAAATACATACTTTTTCTATTCCTGTGGCTCAAATATACTAAGAGATTAATAACAAGAATGTGAATAAATATTGTAATATACCTACTTATATAAATAGCCATATGTTTGATTACTACTACCTTAATGATTAATTACAGATTGAAAGTGAAAATATAACAAAGTTTAACAGAGATGTTCTTGAACCTCCACAACTCGCGGAGAGAATAGGACCGGAAGAAGAAAGTATAGATTTGTGTTATTCAACAGAAAGAGTAAGTTCCGTTTCTAGAATCCATATATAATACGTGGAGCACACCAGTGCGCCATTCATTCGTTTTTAGAATATTGAAAGAGTAATTTGAAGCTTCAAACTTCAATGAAAGTTGCATTACCACATCGTACTTTTTACTTTAATTTTTTTATGTATATAGTATATATATAGTTTGTAGGTAGTATATAAAACGCATTAAATTAATTATGGCCGTTATTACATAGATATAGACTTCATCTGTTTCATCCTTGATCCAAAAATAGTTATCAAGGCAAGTATCTAAAAGCATATCTGGGTAGCCATATTTAATTTTGATCTGTGACACAATAATAAAAAGAAGGAAAATAAACACAATAAGATAGAAGTTGTGTCTTTGAGATAACAAATTATTTTAATGATTACTGTGGTAATGATGATAAAACTGGTATAACATTAAATGTAAATATGTATTTCATATTTATCTATATATAACAAAATGCCGTTGAGTTTTAAAAACGTAACTATTAAAATATTCTATATTACAATGCGTTATAATAAATACCTCTATAATTATTATATAAAGCGTTCTGCGTTTCAAAAACAAAAGATTAACCTACTTGAAGATTTAGAACTTTATGTTGAATACCTCGGCCTTAAATAAGTTTAATAAAGTCAATTTTAATTCTATCACAAATACAATACTTAATATTAAGAATGTGAAATTTTTGGTCGGTGAAAAAGCAATCTCCATGAGCAATTACGATTTAAATGTCCATATTTCTTTCAGATATTTGTACCAAAAGTGGCAAAAGATGTGAACAAAGACTGGTATCTGATTGTAAATGACAAGAAAAGTCCCCGACAAACATTTCGGGTCGAAATATGCAGGTATGATATGCAATCAAACTTCTTTATCAAGAACTTTTTTTTTAATTTGAAATTACGATATTCATTTATTTGTCTTTTAAGAAAATTATCAGTGAAACAAACATAAAAAAGTATCTTTCCCCTGTCCTACTAGGCGTAACTGGATTTTATTTTTTTATTTACATTTTATATATAGGTACTGTTTCCTCGACTGCATTCCTTTTGCCCAAATTATATCTTATCTGTTTTCAGAGGAGCAGAGAACGCCGCCTGCTCATCTTTAGCCGTCTTCCAAAAAGGCTATGAAGGAAGATGCATACAAAAATATGTTCTACGTAATATGATCGCGTTGAACGAAAATAACGAAGTCATTGAGCGCCCCTTCCAAGTACCCAGTTGCTGTTCGTGTGTGATAAAGTCTGTTTGATTGCCAGAAAAATTGTAAAATAATTTATGTAAAAATCTGCCATTTGAACTAACCCAATATTAGCTAAGGAAACTCCTAAGAAACATATTGTCTTTATCTTTTTAATAATAGCAAACAGAAATAGGTTACTAAGGAATCGCATAAGTTAAAATTGAGTAGTTAGTGCAAATCTGTATAAAACCCATTCGATCCAGATTCCGTTAAACATGAAACTTAAGCAAATTCGTGAATCAATTGAAATTCAGCAGGAACTTCAGCAGTCATTTCTTCGTGATACATGTGTGGAACAGACATTTTGGTTTATTTTGTATAAAATAAATATTAATGAATATTACTAGTGCGACTTTTTTAGAAATAAATGAATGTATGTGGTAACTATATGTGATTTTCAGTTTCCTGTTGCGTATCACTCAGTATTGTACATATTATTTATATTTTATACATAAATAGAACAGATCTTATCCTTAAGATAAAATAGATATACTTATTTTTGTAAATATCAAATAAATACCTTTTACTTGTGTGATTATTTTTAATGTATCAATTATTAACTCCTAGAGACGATTATGTACCTATTTCTAGAAAATTGTGATGCGAACAAAAAAAGTCTGAAAATTTTATGGATATAGTTTTTTTTACAAATATTTTTACACATAAGAGACGTTGAAGGATCATCACAAGCTCCGAGTCGTTGTAAGTATATTTTCGTACATGCATTTGGTACCTTGTAAAATATAAAATGTATTAAGTTGTATTATTAAAACCATCTCCTTGTGGCTTGGGGTAAATAAAAATCTGTTTACCCGATTTTAATGTCTTTTTCACTGATCTTTACAAACCCGACAGCCTTTTATACCTTCTAAACCGAAATATTAATGTTTTTGTAACCTTCAATAATCGTCGATACGATAATAATCAATACTAATCTTAAATTTGATAACATTAAACTATATAATTGTGTATACTTTCAAATTTTATATAAAAATTCTAACAAATCATACTATCGAGGATTCAGGATAAACCAAAAAAACTAGATAATAACTATACACTAGTTATTAGAGACGTAAAGTTCCGTCTATAAATTTTTAACGTCATGTGAGTAAGCTAATTTGTGTACTGACTTAACGAAAGAGTATTAAAATAAAACTAGTTTAATAAAACAATGTTCATAATTTTGATACTATGTACGTGATAGAAAATATTTAGGAAAAGGGATTTTAGGAATATTTAGATGTAACTATGTGAAACGGAATCTCATAAATGAAACATAAAAATAACTATTTCAAATATTTGTTCGCAGTTATAATAATTGTAAGGAACGCTACAGTTTATCAAAGTAATATAATTATGAAAGTTGTTAATTTATAAAATTAAATTTATAATGATAAAGACTCCATTGTGGTTACACGAATCTTGATATTTTTTAAATTTTATATTAGATATATTTATAGGACAGGATTATTTTTAAAAATTCAAAGCAATGGATAAGATTTATTTATTGTATATTATGCTTTTATTGGTAAGTCTATATAAATATAAATATAAATAAAATAATATAAATAATATGGTAACTCTTAATAAAGATCTAACTTAAGCAGATGAAATGGACTTAGACTAACAGATACACAGAAAATATAATTCAGATTCGTCAATGTAATTTTGAATTCACATCATGAAGTTGTCCTTTTCGACTATTTGTTTTCGCGTCATTGTAAACACTGGTAGTAGGTAGCAATATACTTAGTTACTAACGAGTGGTCTAAATAACAATAATGAGATCAGTAAAATACTGGGATCCTAGCCAGACTCTGGGGATATCCTTTATAGTTCCGCCCTTGGTTACATTACCTTAGTATAATTCCATCGCCAGACATGTGTTCAAAGATGCACGGGCATTTGATACTATTGTCACATATTTGATTACTTATGTGCGCTTTGCCGTTCCGTGTCGATTTTGAACGCACATCAAAGTAATCAAAGACATTTCAACACATTTCTGGCAGATAAAATAATATGTAACCAAATGTTTGAGCAAATTCTTCAAAGAAATGATCATATACACGTGTCTGGCGCTGCCATAATTATAACTATACTACGAAATTTGTTTCGTAGTTTATATAAATTGTTGACATTTGTATTGACTTCGCTGGCATTAATATAGCAATGTTTATGCATATGGGCTTAAATCTGCAATGATAAAAAAATGAAAAATTTGATTGTATTTTTGGCAACTCCGCGTTGTGATAAGCCATCATTATTTTACAGTGTATTTATTAATATTTTTTGTATTTCATTCACAGAATCACAAACAAATTTTTGGGGTAGAAATTAATGTCGATGTAGTCAGGAACGTGCATTCAAACATTTCAGAAGGTTTGCTTATTTATTTATATTCATTAAAATCTTTCCACCAACTCAATACCTACTGTTCAATCAACTTCTAAAAATGAAGAGACAGCCCCTCTGTTGTATAAACTTATATGGATTGGAAAAGTTCACTTTATTTGGAAGATAATTTTCCAGTTTTATAGACGTCATAACTTGTTTAGTAGTTTTATATAGATTTTGTAATCTAAATAGTAAAGTTAAAATAAATTGAAATTTGATATATTTGTTAAATAGATGATTCTTTTTCTATATGCGTTAGTAATTTTTATTAATCCTGTAATTTACCAACAGGTGAGGTACTGTACAAAGTAAATTTCGAAAAAGAACTTCAGTTAAAAATTCCCCATGAATGTGCGCAACTTCAATTCTGTGAGGAAATACCAGATTTTCCGGAAGAAGAAATCACAAAATTAATAGATATATTAGTAAGTGAAAAGTTTTGAGATCGTCATCACTTAACATCAAAAACCTTTTTAAAAAAAATCTATTAATAACTAAGGTCTAAATTGGCTGTTTAATTGGGAATTTGTTAAAAAATATTTTTAAATTTTTGACCTCCCATCTGTTTGTTGTTTCTCTAAAGTCTTAAATATTCAACATACATACAATTCTCGTGTCACAATGTTAGTTACCTTACTCCTCCGAAACGGCTTTACTGATTTTTACCAAATTTTATATGCATATTCAGTAGGTCTTAGAATCGGCTATTATCTATTTTTCATACCCCTAAGTGATAAGGGTAGCCCACCCCAAAAATTAATATGGCAAAACAACGTTTGCCGGGTCAGCTAGTATTCTATAAAATCCCTTGCTAATATGTTCTTTTTTATTATAATCTCGGATGGATTTTGCCTTGTTTTTAGATTGCTGATAAAATACATTTCAATAAAGATCAAGAAATTTCGGATTGCCATCGTGGCGTTGATGACTCTGAAGGGATTGAACTATGTCGTTCTAAATCCACAGTAAGTAAAATATTGCACCCACTAGAGGCAGGCGCATATTAATGTTTATTCAATCTTCAGTATAATAAATTACTTCCTGTTAAATTTCCTGCCTTTTTTGTTTTGTTTTTGTATGCTTTCAACGTAATAAGCCCATTCCCTCTTTTCATTGTATGTTTTATGATAGTCGGCATTTTATTATTTTCAGATTTTCCACCCGAAAGCGGCTAAGATTAAGAACGAGTGGCATCTTGTTTTAAACTCAAAACATAATATGGTTCAATCGTTTCGAGGAGAAAGATGTTTGTAAGTTGCTATCGTTTACATCACTCAGTCCTAGGAGAAAGACGTAGTATTTATTTATTACAAGAATCCTACTTAATTCCTTTGAGTTAAGTACTTGAATTTGGAACCACGTTATTGAATCAGCTAAACGTGTAAATTCATACGTTGTTTTGACGTCAAATCAAATGTAACGTAACGCTCATCATAAGATAATCATCAATTATAACGGCGCTAAATTTTTAGAGATAAAATATAAAGCAAAATATATATTTGTATGTTGTAAAGTGTATATAATTTATACGTATTATATGACAGTGATAGTTGACGTAAAAACCTCTTTTTATAATATCTGTTTTTATCTTTATGAGAATTGCTTTTTACATTAATTTGTTTTATATGAGTTTATAACCGAATTTTTAACCGAATTTAAAAAAAACAAATACAATATAGTACACACGTATATTGCCCGCGGATTATAGAGTTGTCTATGAGAATATCCTAATTACCTACATAAATAGTTTTCCCTAGTTGGGTTATCGGGGTTATAAATATATTTATTTATATAACTAGTGAACCCTATAGACAACTCCATAATCCACTGGCAATATACGTGTGTATTATATTATGTATCTAGACTAGATGTAATATATATAGGTTACGGAAGTTTGAATAAATGATATTTTAAAAAAAGCATGTGACCTATTCACACGTGATGGAAATGAAATGTTCAAAAATTTTAAGAAACACTGTATAACGCTTCCTATCTCATTTTCTCCCACGTTAAATCTTATGAATTTATATATGTCTGTCTGTTTTTATTGTCACTTTTTCGTTTCATCGACTTTCAAATCACAACGATACTAAAGAAGTTTTCACTTTAAAAATATATTGTTTCAACTTTCAGGGAGGTTCTAAACGCTCCGTGCTCCCAATTAGTGAGCTTTAGCAGAGGATACGAAGGACGTTGCGTTCAGAAATATTCGGAGCGGCGGATAATTGTGCTCAGTACAAACTATAAAGAGGTCGTTCTAAAACATCAGCCAGTAGAAACTTGTTGCAGCTGCGTAGCTTTCTCCAATGCAAACGGGTTCATATTTTAATTGATTTATTTTTCCTTAGTAGTTGTCCTTAGTAACGATACATAATTTAATATTTAATTGATATATTATATCCTTATTTCGGACCCGAGCTGAATTAAAACTACTATTAAATAATTAGTCATTTTAATTATCCCCAAAGGACATCTAAATTAATACAGTTAAATAAAGTGTCTATTTATAATAATATGTAATAGATTTAAACATAATATTATATTACAATATACCAAATATTTTTTTTGTTACTTCGTTCATTGTTTGTTGTTTGTAATAGTTATTGTTGAAGATAAATTAAACTATAATCTATGTATCTGAACACTATGTTGTGTTATATTGGTTCTGTGGCTAGGCGGATTGATATATGTCAAGTATTTTGTTATCTTTGGTGGTCTTGGTAGAAAAACAGTTAATGTAAGTTGTAAAGGTTTTGCTTGTAAATTGTAATTCTTTATAATTGGTGTGATCGTCTAATAAACGTTGTAATTGATTGAGTTGCTTTTCATATTATTTTTCAACTGCGAATACTCCGCTAATAGTTATATTACTTACCTAAATAAATTTGAAGATTTGTGCAGCCCGCTCTGGCTAATTTGCAAAATATGACAAGAAGAAAAAGACTGTGAAATGTGTATATTAAGAATTTTATGGTAGAACAGAATAAAATTATTAAAAAGTGGTCATACTTGTGAAGCTAGATTCAATTACTAATACAATGATATATATTTTATATAACACAAGCTTTGCCTAGCAGGTTTCACCCGCGTTAATTACGTCGTAACGTGATGTTATAATAAAGCCTGTATAGTATATACAGAGTAAAATAGCTAAAATAGCTTTTCAAAGAGCAACATGACAGTTTTATGCCCTTGTAGAATTTTACATGAATTTTATTCATCAACACTACTTACGTCTTTTATTTATAGTAAGTTCATTAATAATACAAAATTTATTTTTTACTTTTCAGTGCGTTTTGAGGTCGGTTTTATTTTTTTGTTTAACATTAATTTATATAGTAAGCAAGTGAACGCACATTGAGATTTACCGTAGGAACTCAGTTACTATATTCTCTCTATCTCTAGAAGTATTTCTTCTACCTTATTGATTTTACTATCATATATGACCATTTTAATGTTTTATAAAATGATATATAAGTCATCGATATAAACTGATATTACATCGAGATATAGAGAACGAAACTGGACGCGTAAACAAAAACGTATGACATGTTTTTCTCTGTTGACAAGTTTTGCTCCATAACATCAAATATATGGCTTAGATTTTCAAAAAACTCCGTCAAAAGCTTGACAATATGACTGTTAAAAAAATGAATTTATTATAATTAGCAAATATTTAATATATTATGGACATCTCTATCGCTAAAGCGAACTAATTGAAGATTTTTCAATTTTTTATTTTATAACCTCAATATCTCTAAAACTATAAATCTAATTATCTTGATTCTTATTTTTTTTGTTGCAAATTTAATACTAAATCGAATAAAATCTAATTTATCGATAAAGATTTATAAATCATATAGTTATAAGCAAATAAGCACAACATGGCCGCGCGGAATTCAGCGATTTCTCGCCCGATTGTGAAACTATTCTTTCAATATCCTGAAAACTATTGATCGTAAAAATTAATAAAAAAAATGGGACTATTTTGACGAGTTACTCTATCGTTTGACACCTCACTTATCCAAATCGGTCTACAGATAGCGACGTACGAGCGGAACATCCGAAAAAAAAACACGTCGAATTGATAACCTCCTTTTTTGTTTTTTTGAAGGTCGGTTAAAAAGTATACTGCGTAGCCCGTAGGTATAAATAAACTAATTAATAAATATTACGGGCTATAATTCTTTAATTATAATATTCAGAATATGGCAGTTTGTGGATTTAGCTTCTGATATGAGAAGTCAAATGCTAGAGGAAAATGTCTAATTACGTTATAACCATAATTGGTTAAAACTGTAATCAGTTCAGTCCAGATAAATGTTAATTTAAATAGGCTACAAATTATTTTACATCACAGTCTGAAAAAGCGTTTGTTAGACTACATTAACAGTGGGTACTTATCTAGTAATTTTGTTGTTGAAGCCGAAAAGTTGCAAAATGTATCAAATCGTATTATTGATTCAAATAAGTTTTCTGCTGTTTTCCGTAAGTATTTTTATTTTAAACTAGCTGACCCGGCGAACTTCGTACCGCTAATAAAAGCTAGAATGGGAATCGAACGTTACATGTTTGACAGGAAAGTAGGTAGACAGTTTATAAAGGCAAATGAAATTGTTGTTTTTACTATCTTCCTCGCAATTTTCCCATATTTTCTCACCGTTCAAACCTTCCCTGGACTACGAAAAACATTTCAAAACCATAATCAGCTAAATCGGCCCAGCCATTCTCGAGTTTTAGCGAGACTAACGAACAGCAATTGATTTTTAAATGTATAGACTATATGTTTGTTTTACTGTTATTTGGGTTAGAGCTATATACATATTATTTTAGGAAAAAAGTGTATACATTTGAAATATTGGAGCTAAATGTCAAGACATAGTGCTTTGATAGATGTACCGTAGATTACGCTCAAGTTTCATAACAAAGTTCTTTCATACAAAGTCTAGTTATTCATAGATTTAAGTGGTTTCTGTTTTGCTTTAAAATGTGAACTGATATACCGACGAGACGAAATAAAATCTAAAATAAATGCGAATTTGGTTTTTTATTAGAACTTTTGTGTTTTGCTTAAATTTTTAAAAAGGCGTCGATTATAATTTACAATTAGGTAATAAAGTAATTAAATTTACCCACGACCGGGTTTAAATCTACGAGTCACCGCTATCCAGAATACGGATGGCTGGATATAGCTGGAATTATAACAATGCATCAATAATAGACACAGTTGGAACGAATCACAGCAGTTTTTTTTTTTGTTTAAACATCTAATCATAGCGTTTAACTACCCTGTTTTTTAACATTTAATAAAATAAGATATTCAAATTATAATTATTTTCCAGAGATTCCTTCTATGCAGTGCCAGAAACGTGATAAGAATTAATAAGTTCGAAGACGTAGAATGGAGAACCCTAGGTATCTATGTTTAAATATTATTAAAAACTGATTTTAGATTTTATCAGCTTTATGTAAGGTAAAATGATACCATAACATCTTGTGCTAGATATTGCGTTCACCATATTATTCTAAAACAGTCCAGAACCCCCTTTCAAAAACGGTTTCAACGCATTCACATAAAGCGTGTTTATTTATCACAAATTTTACTATTATTCAATTATCTTAAATCTGTATAAACTGTTTTCTTAAAATGTGTGATAATCACGTAAATAAAAGACATCATGGAATCCATATTCACCAAAGAACCCTTCCTTAGATGAGACGTGTAGTTTATTAGCATAAAACTGCAGACTTCGATTCAACACATTTAATGACACAGTTATGGAGAGAATTTGGTCAAACGTTAGACAATTACTGAGAAGTCATCCTCTCAGTAATCCTTCAAATACTCTGTCATCAGAGTGTTTGAAACAATCATTGAAACTCAACCAGTTCACACTAGGTAGTGATCACGACTAATTTTTCTAAGTAGACGTATTCTCGCCCAGTTCACGACTCTTTTTATTATTAATTAATGAATAGCAATAGGTATTTTGTCGTCATAGACTGCCTTTTATGGACTGCTTTAATACGATTTACCGCCAGAATCTGATCAATAGCAAAAAATGCTTTATTGTAAACTATTCTTTCAGTTCTTAATAAAATTATAAAAATCTTTTATTAAATGTAAATAAGTTGTATGAATTTTCAGACATGGTCTCTTTTTTCAGGAATAACAATCCCAAAAGATTGCTCTATGTTCGGTCTTTGTGAAAATGTTTCACATTTCCCTGAGAAATTAATTTCTTATAAAATAAAGGAGGTTAGATCTTATTTACTATATTAGAGTAGAATAAAAGTAGTACATGATTCTGTTCTTTTTTGGCTGCAGGCTGCTTATAAATTATCGAATGACATTTTTCATTGGGTCCGTTTCATTGTCTCGATACTGCAATACTAATTATCTAAATAACAATGAACTTTTTTAAATATTTGTATGGTAGACTTACATTTTGTTCTGTGGCTTAGAAGTTCAAAACTTCCGACATATTGTTATGAGTATTGCACCAAGGTTCTAAACCACGATTGCGGTTGAATAAACTAATAATTTACTTGCTGGCAAAGAAAATGACCAGTTAAACGGAATCATATTAAAATTAAGTTTTATTTTTTATGATTTCAGCTCAAAAATAAAAACACAACATTCCATGGAGATCGAATTAAGCCCAGAATAAGCTTTAGATCGGGTTTCAATGATGATGAAGACATAGACTTATGTCATAGCTTTCCAAAAGTGAGCTTCCATGTTTATATAAATTTTCATTTCATTCTGATTTTAATAGCCATGCGCTATTTATTTAGGAATTAACTTAAGGGTAAACGGTATTTTCATTAAAAAGAAAAACATCACGAAGAAAATATTTTTATTTTATTTATTTATTTATAATGTTAAACCTTTTTTCAAATTCGGCACTTAAATTTTAAACTTTCTTTTTCAGTCTCTATATCCTAAGATGGGGAAGAATGTAGATGGTGAATGGCGTTATATACTTAACACAGATGATGAAAAGGTTCAACAATTTAATGCGGAAGTATGCAGGTACAATAAACGAATTCTTCTTATTATTAGTAATTAATATATCTAGAATATAATTGTTTGAGTTATTAACTAGATTTTCTTTGGGTTTTAAATTAATCGGTTCCATTATTTTACACTATATTAGTTCCACCTGTATGTATGTTTGTAACCGAAATCTTTGGGCGTGATTTTGACCCACTTTAAACGGCCAGATTTCGTTCAAACTTTGTAGATTTATCGAGGACCGATGACAATACACTAATTTGATAAAATTATTCCATTTTTCAATTTGCAAAATATTTTTGTTAATTTATATTTTTGGTATATTATGCACCGTGTATACATCCATTCATTTAGTAAAAACCGGTTATTTTAATATTACAAACAGACTCCAAATTATTTATCTGTATAGATTAGTGACCGCCTCCTTGGTCTAGTGGTAAACGCGTATACGTTAAAATCTCCCGGTCATGGGTTCGATTCCCGGTTTAAAAAAATTGATCTGGCAGGGCATAGAAGGCTGATCACCTACTCGGTCCTAAAGAAAATATCAGTAAAATGCATCTGCCCCATACCCCACTATGAAATTTTGTTAGTTTCAACAGTGGAGAAGTTTAATGATGTTGTTAATAGGTAACAAAATGGTCTAAAGGTCTCAACAAAATGGTAAACAATTTAATAGGAAATTTAGACATTTTGAAACGTCGGTCACAGAACTGTGTCCGGATGAGACGAGATTACAGTAAGTTTTTCTTATTTTTAACCGACTTCAAAAAGGAGAAGGTATTCAATTCGACGCTGTTTTTTTATGTTTGTTTGTTTTAAGCCTCAGAACTTTCGACTGGGCGAACCGATTTCTATGATTTTTGTATGCAAGCTGGTCCTTCCCGTGTGGTCCTGTTTAAATGTCATCAAAATCTATTCGGTAGTTTTAGAGCTATAATTTGAAATCGGTTTTTGTGTAGAAATTTTAACACTGTTAGAGAGTTTTTCGTTTTTGTTTTAAATATGTAGATTATAGAACTCTGAAGTAATTAAACTTCAGAGTATCAAAAAATTACAGAATTATTTCTCTATTAAGTTATATTGACGTGGAACATTCGGCAGCTTAGATATTAGTTTGAAAATTCTTTGTTAGCGCGATTCAAGGTGCTACCAGCGCCATCTCTTGACAGATTAAAAAACATTGCGAGAACAATGTTTTGTTTTTATTTCTTTATCTACCTTTCTTTAGATATGAGTCACACAGAATTTTCAGTTTTTCTAGTTTGTATCTCTATGGACAATAGTGACAGATCTGACAGACGTTCATGTCCCATCGAAGTTCTTAGGTACCTAATTCTTTATCAGTTTTAATTTTGAAAAACTTCTTTTGCCAACATTTGAACGCACGCTTCACGCGGGAAAAAAGAAATTGCTTTTTTTATTTTTGACATAAATTATTATATTAAAATATAAAAAAATTGGGAAGTTTTTATTAATTTTTGCTTTCGTCCTGTCTAATTGATACGGCAGATACGGCAGATACGGCGGTAGCTACGCCCCTACACCATGATTAGAATCAACAGATAATAAAGCTATAAAACATATCCGGGAGTTTTGAGAATTGCCTTCAATTTGATTTGTTTATAATAACTACGTCCTTATTATGTTTATTGAATACTTATTGTCTGTTACCAATTTAAAAAAAACATGGATGTTAAATTCGTTTTATATTAAATACACCATTTATATAAACTTAGATAATATTATGTACTATTAAGTACCTTTTATAGAATTACTGGACTAAATATATTTTTCCCTTACAGTGACGGTATAAATGCAGCAATTGGCAGCGAGTGTTCCTCATTAGTGAAATTCGTAAGAGATACCCACGGAAAGTGTGTCCAAAAATATATGCAACGAAAAATGTATGCGCTAAATATGAATACACGTGAAGTTGTACAAGAATTTTTCTCTGTACCTATATATTGTACTTGTGTCGCCAGATATATCTAATAATTGATGTATAATTTGATTTATATGAACTTTGTTGAGACGACAAGAGATGACGTACGATGCAACTACATTAAATCACGCAACCAAAGCTCTTTCATTAAAATGAAGACAAAAGTTTATTTTGAAAAATAACATAAACTTTTTAAAATTTTGATTGTTAAAGAATGAATGAATTACTACAATTAAATAAAATTTGGCTTAGAACGAAGGCACTTAAAGAATTTACATTATTTATGCAAATAATAGATGATACTAAATAGGGAATGGCTAATTTTATGTTAAAAAGATATTTGTAATTATATTTGTAATTGAGATATTGATATAAACCTATATATTTATTTTTGATGTTTTGTTATTAAATTAATCGTGAATAAATTTATTTTCTTAAATTTCCTCGAACGCTGTTGGCGTTGTGTTTTTAATGTTTCGAGTACAATAATTAATAGGTATATTAATATAACTTTTCTGTGATTTTCTATGATAATATTATATAGATTTGTAAGTTTTCATTACTTACCTATTAATTATTAATACTAATGTAATTTTGTGAATTTTGTGAATCAAACATTTCAGTAAACACTCTCAATGTTTGTCAAAGTCACGATTCATAGTTTAAGGGCGTCAAATTTGCCGCATTGAAACTCCCGCGTTAATGTAGGTACAACTACGAATAAATAATAAGTCAGGAAATGTAACTGCATTCAAAAAATGACCCAACATAAGTCGTGTCCAAGTAGGCGGGGCTTAAAAGTCGTGTCCAGCGCGTCATCAGTCAGTCATTGCTATTGCAAGCGAGCACATCTCAAATTTTCGCGACATTTTGTTTGAACTACAGCTGTGATACATCATGCCAACATGTGTTGTGAAGTGGGCCGGGCCATAGTAGAATAAAATGTCCAGGGATCACTTTTCACTAGTAAGTAGTAGTAAAATTATAATTATATTCAAAGATTTTCAAATACGTTGTCAAACCGAGATGGTCAATACTATGTAAGACAAAGTCAGTCAATTTTTCAGACTTAATTTAGATGGATTTTTTTTTCATCTTCATGACATATTGTAATCTAAATCGATAAAATTTAGATATTTTTTATAACAGTAATGTATTTTGCTTTTTTTGTTTTCTTTTATTTTCCCTGCAGATCCAATTCGAAAAATAGGTGGATAAATGCAGTTAAGTGAAATAACGACCATTACATTGTTTTGATAAAATGTATAATCGTTGAATTTCTTAGAATCCGTCTTCACTACATTGTGAAGAAAGATTCTCTTAATGTCATTTAGACAAAAACTTAATAAATTAATCATATTTCGCGGGACATAGATTTCATTTAATTGTAAAAAGTAATAATGGTAAATTGCTAAATTGCTTAATTATATTTTAAAAAAAAACATTGTATAATAATATTGATTTATTATTGAATTAGTCCGGTCCACAAGTATTGCATAACATCTTCCACGCCGCTACGACTTAACTCATAACTGTCATAGCAGACATTGCAGCACGCGTGCGAACCAACTCCTGCTTTCGTTCTGAATTTAAACCAATCAAAAAGCATGTTTATTTATGACCTCGGAAATGATTCGTATTTTGAAACATATGTCCTTTTGGACTGAGGTAGGCCCACTTTTTGGTTGAAATTTGTTCTGAATTAGAGTTCCTGACTTATTATTTATTCGTAGAGGTACAATGTAATTTTAATCTAAACCTCTGTCCTCTACTCTCTAGGCCTAAGCAGTCAAAATTAATATCAGATAGACTAAAGAGTAACTCTATGAATACTACTCTATAATACTCTATAATACCTACGGTAGGTAGCTACCTACTTATTATAAAAGGTCTCAATAAGATGTTACCAGATTAATGTCAAAACCTAAACTTCAACACTGTGAACATGCCGTGAACCGTCATTAGGCAATTTTTCAACAATGTCTTTTGTCACACAAATAGCAAATGACAGACGTCAATCAATTTAGTATTTAGTATTTACAATAACAACAAAAATAAAAAATTCTTTATTAATTAATAAAGTAAAAGTATAGATATTAGATAATTCATAATTGTTGTAATTATTCATCTTCGGTTGTAATGCTAATTCAACACAATAAAAATTTATTAACATTATATTTATCTATTGTAAGACCTTTTATGGTTCTATCCCAAAATATGTCTTCAAGTAGTGTCGATGCCGGTGAGTTTATAAAAAAAGTAGATTAATTTTATATTTATTTATAATATACATATAAAAATAAAAATTCCTGGGTATGCCACTCACAATATATATAATATGTATTTAATAGCCATGTGTGATTCTTTTTTACTTCGCACAGTGCACGCTAAATAATATTTATTTCAGATAAGTACTCCGTGGCATATGTAACAGTTCCAAGCACCGATGTTGGAAAAACTATAGGACATGGGCTTATCAAAAATAAATTAGCAGCTTGTGTTAACATAATACCACAGGTCACATCAATTTATGAATGGAAGAATGAGATTAATGAAGACAATGAGGTAATATTTATTTCAACTTTTACCTAAGAAAGGTATAAAAAGTGAGAAGCAGACAAAAATCTGTCTGTATGTTTTATAGTGGTCATTTTCTAATAGTAATCTACATAAAATAGTATTTAATTTTGATAATATTAAACAAAATATTCTCAATTATTAATAAATAATTTAAACACAAAACTATGTTTTTATTTCAGGCATTATTAATGATAAAAACGCGAACATCACTTGTTGATCAGTTAACAGACTTTGTTCGATCAAACCATCCATATGAGGTTTGCGAAGTAATTTCATTGCCAATTAAAAATGGTAACCCACCATACTTAAAGTGGATTGGAGAAACAGTGCCAGAAAAAAATTGAATCTGTAAGGTAGAACTATCATCCTTTATCATGAATAAACTTGTGGATTAAATAATGGTTATTGTTAAGGATTTAGTAGTTCTCGCACTTCATGCACTCTCCCGTCATTACTTTTTTATTTTCCTTGTTGGGTTACCTGGAAGAGATCGCTGATTAGCGATAAGGCCGCCCGTTGCACTCCATTTAGCTTAAGTTATTATCTGTATCCTATTGTTTATTGCAACAAAGTGTTAATAAATAAATAAATTATAAATAAATAAAAAATGAAGTAGATATAGTTATTAAAAATAAGTATAATTTTCAAAACTTATAGACACCAAAATTCAAATAAGTGATAAAAAATGTGCTACAAACTCACTTTCAATTTTAATTAACATTATATTAAGTTGGACTTTGTTGTTTTTATGTGCTTTCTATTTTGATAATATGTATTTATCTTAAATGCATTTATTAAATTTTTTCAATAGGTCCCTGAAAGTATGCAAATTATTGTATTGGGTATTAATTGTAAAAAAAAAAAAACAATAATATGATATGTTCAGATTTATTAAAAAATATTGTATTATATCTTAGTAGCAGCTTAATTTATTAGTCATATTTGTCAAACTATAATTATGCAAAAATAAAATAATGTAAAATTATTTAAAGTTTTTTTAATAAACTAGTGTTTTATTATTAATATACTAATCACGCCTATGTAATAATTTATGTAAAAGGAGAATTTCAAGGGAGGCGCCTAATGATTCTAGTTATAACTAGGGACCATTGTGCTTACTCATCGAAAGAGTTTTCAATAGAGTTTTTGCAGTGTTATGAAAAAACCTAATTCATATTGGTTACACTTTTGAACGGTAAGCCGTTTCTATAGGTAACTCCTTCAAAACCCTTTCATTTTAGTTACCTGTTTAAATTTTTACTGAGAACCATTGTAACATTAAAAAGGGACAATCGGCTAATTTGGCTTCGTAGAGCGTTAAAAAAGATTAAAAATCTCTGTGTCAAGTTAATAATATCCCATGGACGACCATTTGCGATGCTTCAAAATGTTGCGTTTCAAGAAAAAAATTAACATTTCTGTCCAATCAAATACCAAAACAAAACAAATTAATTTAAATGCTATAAAATTAATGAAACCCGAAAAAGCTTATCAAATCAAATTAAAAATAAGAGTAGTTAATACATATCTAGATGTATGCATTTTTGCAGATAAATTCCTAGTCTACAACGTAAATTATAATGATAACCGTATACCCTGAAAATCCCTATCCAGAGAATAACCTCTTCAATTAGATACCTCAAAATAAGGGTAATCCATTACACTGGCTAACTTACTGAAAGGCCTTTCATTGGTGTTATGAAAAGGTTACACATTCAATAGGTAACATCATCCCAAAACTCATGAAGGGTCTGTACGATCCCTGATTATATTATAAAATTTGTAATTTCGACTTGTGCAGATATTATAAGGAAATGTTACATTTACAGAAGTTAAATTGCTATATTTCTTCAAACATTCCTATTTTCTTTTTGGAACGAAGTTCCCTAAAGGGGGCTAGACGGAAAAAATTAAGACCAAAAGTTGTAACGACTGCTATAATTGTAAGCCGTGTGGCGTGCGCGTGTTTCTCTGTCTCTCTCTCTCTCTCTCTCATAGAAAGCAAGCCAGTTATTTTCGTTTCGCCTTTCTATTTTGCATTGAACAGTGTTGCGACGATTATTTTTGTTGAATACTAATAAAATACTACCATTGATGCAGTTTTTTCAAGACATTTAAATAAAATAGAATCCCAAACATATGTTTCTTACTTCAGTTACCACAGCTAATTATTACTAAAATTGATCCTTCTGATTAAGTAATCTTCTGAGTAAGTATATTTATTAATAATAATAAAAAAATATTATTATAACTTAAAAGAAATAAAAATTTATTACAATTCCTTCACTAATTAATTAAAAGGAACTTCGTTCAATTCGGGTGTCACTTGACACCTCTCAAGTTTTTTGTACTAGCTATAAATATAAAATGTATATTATATACTTATGTTTTTTAGGACTGATAATTTCCACTTTGAAAGGGTTGAAATTTCTAGTAATGGAGGTCTTTCACCCTTTTGTGTTGTTGAGGTTTAACAACAAAAGCTGCAGTGGTTGGATGAAGAAGAAAAATTAAATTTATGATATTGTGTTTTAATTTTATCTGTAATTTTTTTCTGCAGAAGTAAGAAATTAATGTTAAGAAAAAAATATATGTCGAATTGATAACCTCCTTTTTGTTTTTTGAAAATCGGTTAAAAAGACGAAAGATTAACTAAATAAAACTATAATAAATATTTAATTGGATTTGCAATCAACTCAATACATCAAAACACACAGAGAGTAATTAATATACCTAACTAATATGAATTTAATATTCCTAACACAGTAGATTTCTTTTCAACGCGCAGCACAATTAATTCTGTTTTGTTTATTTCTCGTTTTACAAGCATATATGCATTACAAAAGTTACCTACTTTATTTTCCAACCATGTAGTCAGAAAACGTCGCTTGACAAATAGCTACACAAAGAAATTCCTCGCAAACAGAAATAACAATGGAATTGGGAGCTGAAAAACAATGACTGCTGCGTCCTCACAATCGTAGCGGTTTCCTAAACGTCTACGAGTTTCGTAGCACAAAACGCCACATAGAGGGCGTAGTACTCCATTCAACTAGGAAACATAGACATCCCGCCCACAAAGTAAACCTTCCACTTGAACGCTTCGGTCCGCATGTGGCAACTCAGTTCGCTGACAGCCTTTGAACGAATGTGCAGTCACTAACAGCTTGACCGTGGCGACGATATAACACATTTAAATGCGATAAAACTCCGTATTAATAAAAGTGAAAAATTATAAGTTTCAGCGGGACTAACGACATTTTTTTGGATCAAAACGTCGAAGCCAAGAGTGGAAAGGCTGCCACAGGAAA
Organism: Aporia crataegi; assembly: GCA_912999735.1. Lineage (NCBI taxonomy): Eukaryota > Metazoa > Arthropoda > Insecta > Lepidoptera > Pieridae > Aporia > Aporia crataegi. The sequence continues at coordinate 6,510,994 of OU538742.1, forward strand.
AGGAAATTGATTGGAGGTGACGCAAGTAGGAACAGTGGCATTTAAGGTGTCTATCCAGAACGGGGAGGGCAGAGGTCGCAGCGTGACGATTTTGGGAGAGAAGATAAGCTCGGGTCGCGGGTGTTGGGTCAGCATGAGCGGGCGGTAGCGCGCACGCAAGCGCGGATCGATCGCGCGGCATCGAGCGGCGGCGCGGCGGCCACTCGCCCTCGGGCCCGCTCGACGCTCGGTCGCGCGCGTCTGACGTGCGAGCGCGCACGCCGCAGCACGTGCATGGCGCGCCTGCCTGGATGCCTCGCGCCCTCGGGGAATGGCTTCGTCCGAGGAAGAGGCGACAACCGCGCCGATACCTGAAGACGACGATTGCCTCAGTGTCCGAAAATGGTGGTGCTTCCTCCTATCGTCTATCGTCACGTTCATCGCGGGCCTGATGGTGGTGATGCTATGCCGGCTGTGCGCGTTTGTCTGCTGCCGCCGCGAGCCGGAGCTCTCCCCCAACGACCCCAAGCTGAAGGAGCAGAAGGCGGCCCGCCAGAGCAAGCAGGAGTTCGAGGGAACTTTTATGACGGAGGCCAAAGATTGGGCGGGCGAACTCATCTCCGGCCAAACAACCACTGGACGTATACTGGTAAGTCAATTTTTATGCACTAAATAGTTACCCGCGAGTTGAAAGCGCGCATTTATTTCCATAAAAAGTTTTATATGATCTCGGTTTATCACTACTTAAGTGTGATTAAATAGTAAATAGTATAACTTACTGAAATTTCAATGATAACTTTATTGATAGTCAACACTTGAACGAATATCTAATTTTGTTTTATTGTTATGTTCACGGTATATTAATTTATAACACTTAATTTTTAAGAATCTATAAAATGTACCTAATAATATGTAGGTAAATTAATTAAAGAGGCAATACTTGTTTAAAAAACTTAAGTTATAATAGTACGATCCCACTTGTGTAAGTGCTAAATGGGCTATGATCTAATAAAGGCTTGATGTAATTGGCAATATCGCCACATAGGGGCGCTTGTTACAGTGTTATCTAGCTCGAAACCTGGAATAATGTATCATCCGTGACGTCATCATTTAATAGTGACGCAACTGCGAACTCTTTATTTATCATGAACGGGTTAGGTTTTATTTTTAAATCAGGGTACGTATAAATTATTTACACACTGATAATAATTATAATTGGGACAACTCACATATATCGCTCTGATCCCAAAGTAAGTAGCTGAAACACTTGTATGGTAATCAGACAACGAGGGTACCATGACAATAAATACATATATGTATAAGTTTATAATGACCAAGACTCAGAAACTAACATTCGTGCTCATCTCACAAATAGAAACAGCTACCGGGATTTGAACCCAGGACCTTTTGATTATTTACTTTAAACACTGGCTTACTATAACTGACTGCATTTTAAATATACATAAATGACATGAATAAATTAGCAGTTTAATACATTACACAATCACTGAATCATAGAATCCTAGTTTTTTAGGTTGTTGAACTAGTCTTTGCTTTATGACGTCATTCTCATCAGTCACGGCTAACATTTAACTTCACTACAGCAGGTATCTTAATAGTTTATTCGAATAATTGCAGTAGTCGGTGATTGCTAACACGTAAACCAAATAAAAATTCCCGTTGGGCATGTGACGAGCAATGGACCCTGACCTAATTCCGTTATCGATAGGCCCTAGTTAAAGCACGTTTCACTTTCTACCCTTTTCTACCTTTCTACCTTTTTTATATAAGCAATCATTGGTCATGTATTTTTAGAAGGTCGAGAGAGATCTCGAATTCTCGAGATCAAAGACGAATGAAAAATATTTAAATTGATTGTAAACAAAAATTAACTGAGTTAAATGATAACCGGGTAAATGATACAAGTAGGTTCTTAAGCTAAAAATATATCAAATCATTATTGGTATATGAATTTTTAGTTTTTGTTATATTTCTCAAAAATTACCTAATCAATTTATATAAATTTATATTTATTTGTTTTACATTTGGAAAACTTACAACTATAGGTAAAGGATAATTATGGGAAAAAGAATATTCAATATGAAGGGGCCCAAACATACAATAAATTACCGACAGACATAAAAAGTTCTCAAACTATGGCTACTTTTAAAAGACTTAAAACTCTATATCATAAAAAATACCATATAAATTATTTTTACTAAAAACAACAAAATAAAAACAGAAACATAATTTAAAAAAGTATAAAAATAATAAAAATATATATATAATTTAAAAATAAATTATAAAATAAGTACTTATGATAAACTTGTCATTTAAAATCAAAATATATCTTTTAATGTTGAAGCCACCGATGCCACATCTAGTAGTTCTTATTCTGCTACGTCTCTTTGTTTATGAAACTTGTTCCTTGACTGAACTCGCGTTGGAACTTTGTCTCATTACATTATGCCGTATCATTTTCAAAAAACTGACCGTATTTGGTATGACAAGGTTCTAGCGCGGACACAGTGATTTTATTTTTGCATACCCATCTATAATTAAGAAATAGTAAAAAAATTGTCCAAAAAGCTACGAAAATAAATAATACGCGAAACGAAATACTTACTTTAACCAAATTCAGAAAAACCAAGAAACAGTAAGTATGTTAATCTTGAATTTAATATTTGACTACCTATTTTGAAAGTGTGTCCCACTAAATCATATTCTTAAAAATAAATAATTGGAAAAATCTTCTAAAAAAGTGAATTCCCGTAACCCCTAGTGGGGCATGGAGCAGTTAATATAATAATCTTCTAACAAACATAATAAACTTTCGAATCGACAACTTCCTTTTTTGATTTCCATTGAAAAAATCTTAATGATACTCGTCTTAATATAGCTTGAAAATACTGTGATAAGTGTTTTACAACAATGTTGGTAGATATTTCCTTCGCATAATGTTACCAAAGGAGTTGTCTTTTTAAATGGATCCGACTTAAAATGTAGGTCAGTTTTCATGCAACACAAAATTTTCATTCAGTGAAAATAATTAAAAAGAGGTACCTAGTTAGTTGCAGTAATGATTGCAACTTGCAATGAGAAGTGTTACATTTTGCCTTTTTAAAGTGTACGAGCGAATTATTTGATTTATTGAAATGAAACCGATGTCATTTAATACCAAAATACCGCGATGTTTTCGGAGTTTTTCAGAACCCACAGATATTTTTGTTATTTATAAACATTGCTCAACTTCATCAATCAATCAATCAGTGTTCAAAGTGCAGGAATATAAATAAATTTTTAAACATTTTTCTGTCCCTCACTGTGTTGGTTTCAGTAAATTTCTGAAACAGTTAATCATATTCGTTGATTTAATCAGCAGATAACGGATATTACTAGCAGTAACTTAAACTTTTATTTAAAATTTAAGTTATAAGTGCCGAGTATAAATAATAAAATTGATTCTATTATTATTTCTATCCCACTTGAGAAACTTATTTAGTTCTAGTTACTAACCAAGCAATGAGAACTAAATAAATATCTCAAGTGGGACAATAGAATAATATTCGAACGTTATTTCTTCTAAAAGCGGTCACCCTTTTAAATATTAATGCTTAACTCTAGATTGAGGTCACGTAGGTGAGAAAGGTATCTCAAATTGCTTTTACGTGTCTAATTTCGTTCCAGACAACCTATTACGGGAATTGGGATAAAGTCTGTTTCTGGCATGTCAATTGATCTGACATTTGGTGTATTTTAAATCAAAATCACTAATTTTTAATCGGTCCTACCTTCCTTCTGTGTAGGTGTATTTACCAAAAAAGTTGACAACGATCTATAATGATCCTATTTCGCTTCATCTATTTTCATTAAATTCTTCATACAATCTTCGTGGTTTCGACCTTTAAAGTGACAGAACATTTGAAGCATTGTCTCAAGTTAAGCAGCATTTTTAAGAGGGTAGGATTCTACTAAACTAAGATTGGTTTAGTACACATATACATACATATACAGTATACACATCAAAAAAGTCCGCGTCCGTGTAATATTTTAATTGTTTAAAATATTTAAAAATAAATTATTCCGTTTGTGTTCTTTATTTAAGATTTTCATATTAAAATGATGTTTTTAAATGTTAAACCAATAAATAATGCATTCATTGATTATTTTTTTACAAAAAATAGGAAAATAAGAAATATAAGAAAAAAATATCTCAACTTTTCCTACCTAAATGATGATACGATGTAAAATTCAGAAATTATCGCGTTAATTTTTAATACTTTTTAATTTAATTTATAGAAACGATTACATACTTGTGAAAAAAAATGAAACCAAAAAAGTTTTGCACTTGTGTTACAAAATGTCTCTTGTTACGGTGTGACTAGTAGCAAAGACCTCCTCCAAATCTTTCCATTTCCTTAGCCACAGTGGTCCTAGGGGTCAGGTCATCCTCCCATCTTTTTATTTGGCAACCTCGACTTCTAGTTCCATCTCTTGGATACCAAACTGTCACCTGTTTGCTCCACTTTCTATATTAAAAGAATTTAATTTAGAACACATGAGCTAGTTAGTATACATGAAAAGAAATGTCTGCAATGTTGTCTACTAAGAATGATAATAAAAGATTTCTTCCGCAGCTAAGTTTGCCGCAGTTAATTTTTAGGATTCATCTATCTAGTATCTTGTATTTCCTCTTGTATGTGTTCTACTTGTGGTGTGTGTTTTGTTTCTTGTGAAATAAATAATTAATATCTAATTTTGGACGAGTGTTGCGTCGAAAGGATTGGTTTTGATTCAGAAAAAACATTTGGAAGGCGCATAAGACTTTCCTGTGAAGAAAGTTCCTCGTTTTATTTCTTAGCCTAAGTGTCGCCTATTCACCTTAGCGATTTTAACCTGACACGTTAGAGTACTACAAACTCTAAATTCAATAACTTGCAATTACAAAATGTGGCTCGGAATATATCGGTAGAAAGAGATAGATAACATATACATGTATTAATCCTTCTTGTTAATACGATCAAATGGTCATTTGCGTCCTACGCAACTTGGCAAGGAAATATGGTCAGTTTCCAAAACAACTTTCCGATTTACAATGACGCTTAGATGGGAAAAAATGGTTTTGAGACTGAGAACTGTTTATACGTTTGGTAAACTTAAAACTTATTAAAAATTCACATAGGTAATAATATATCCTTAGGGTACAGTTATCTTATAAATAAAAATTACTACTATCATATATCATTTAATTATTATTATAAAGACGGCAAGCATGTTTTGTAGTCTCTTTGGATATTCAGAGAATATGATTAGGTCATCTGCGAATATTTAGTTAAAAATATTACTGTTTATACTTTACAGAAATAAAGGCTTATTTTATTTATTTATTTATAAAGACGGCAATTCTGGTACATTCAGCCAGAAGTTTGAAGTGGATTTTTCTTAAATAAATAATTAGTAAGAGCATTAAAATATACATTGACTATTTACCGAGCCTGCGAGTTCGTTCGTTTACCCCTGAACGTAGTACTTAGTTTAACGTAAGTTAAATAATAAATCGGTCTGAAATATTCCATAGTAACATTCTACAAGACTTGGCAACATACTTATTTGAATTAGTATGCGATTAATTTTATTTATTTCGATGCTAAGATTTCAACAAAATCACCTTCGCAAGACAAACAAATGCATGACTCATTGACATTATTGATTACGCTACGCAGCGATACATATTTCAAATGAACATTGGCGTGCACAAAAAACCGTATATATTAATATTTCTCGTATTATAACGTTTTTACCATTATACCATTTTATAATATTTGCCATCTTTTTCATTTACGGGTGTAATGAAAAATATTTCATCTACCTTCGTTTGTAGAGAGGTTTTTGCAAAAAAAAATAATCAAATACATCGTTAAGAAAATAATTATAACTTATTACTTTTTATTTACTTATTGTTAATAAGAAGCTTTAAAATCCAATAAACATACTGTTTCAATTATTTATTATAAATAAGAATAGAGTTAATGCTATTATATAGGATATGATATTTAGATATAAATTGAGATTATCGGCGCCTTTTGAAAAAATCAAAAACCAAAAATTGAAACAGATGACTTACTGGTAGTGTATATAAATTTTAGCTTACCTGAATGTACCTATTCGTGTCATTAAGACCGGTTTGGTTTTTATTTAAATTTATTAACACTTTTCGGTATTCAAAAATATGTATGCACATTTAAAATGTTTCTAATATATTTTATTTACGCGAGTATCAAAGATTTAATTAACAATCTGAACGGATTAAGCGCGTACATTTAATACAAACTTTTCAATAATTTAACTTACTACATGTTCTCGATGTTTTGTTTTCTTTTTTACCGACTCCAAAAAAGGAGGTACTCAATTCGACGCTATGTTTTTTTATGTTTACCTCAGAACTTTCGACTGGGTGAACCGAATTCGATGATTTTTTTTAAAAGCTAGTGCTAGCCGTGTGGTCCCATTTAAATTTTATCAAAATCTGTTTAGTAGTTTTAGAGTTAAAATTTAAAGTCGGTTTTCTTTTTGTTAAAATTTTAACATCATATTTTTCTCCAAGCGATTCAACTTGTTAAACAGAAGCATTCATGCTTTGTGGAATAAACTTTGGTAAAGATCGGGACGTAGACCGGACGCAAATGCATTTCAGTTGAAAGGCATTGCTTTTTTGTACAACTCATCTCACAAGTGGATGCTATAGTGAAAACTTTACTGGAATTCATTTAAATGGTTTTATGATATCGTTACTCCAATTAAAGCTTAAATTTCTGTTCATTTTTTATTACAGTCATGAAAATCACGATTAAACGTATTTATATCTATTTATTCCAATGTATGATCTACTTAGATATGAATACCAAAAATGAAACTTTTTATTTATTTATGAATCGATGAAATCAAGGACCTTGAAAAAGAACTGTGTTATTCATATAAAAAAGTCCTTCGTGGCATAAATGTACCTTTCAAGGATAGCTTTACTATACCAATTCTATCTTTTCATTGGCGGTACAAAGTTCGCCGGGTCAGCTCATGTTATATAAAGTTAAGCAAAAGGGTAAGAAGTTACATATCCCGAAACTATTGACATGGTATTGTATTCACAAAGTACATAAAATTTATTTAAAATATCAAAAACTTCGCGACATCCACGTGGGACCTACATAAAACTAACATTTTACGAGCCTCGTTTGTAGGCTTAGTTCCAAATGCGATCGTAAACCATATACGGCGAAGTGATAGTAATTCCAAGGACAAATTCTTTGAGCGGAATTATAGTTATCCAATACTTATGGCCATTTGCACTAACCTACACTTAGGAGATTAGAGTAATATGCAGTCTTTTCCTTCATGACAGAAAGACTGTAGCAAGAGTACCCTAAGCTAGTACAGGGTACTGCAAATGACCATTACTTTCGTATACAGAATATTATAAACTAACAGATATTCACTACTTCAACTTCGTAGGTAGTATAAAAGCATTTCAAACCGTTCTTTGTTAGATCCCATTAATCTCATTGCAATTTTGGTCAAATTCGGTTAACCTACTAACGTGCATTTATTTTTTAACATCATTATGCCAAACATTAAAATTAAACTAAAATCTTACATTCTTCATAAAGGAAATTAATTAATTTCACCTATGTAGGTATGTATTTATAATAATTTCGAACTACTGGGCAAACGGTGACAAATCCAGAATTCGATACAATCGTAATTCTAATTTAGAATACGTTTAGAGATCGGTTCCAGATATGCGAGTGTTGCCTTTTTGTCGAAAATGCAAGAGAAGCTTGAAGCGCCCCTAATCCCTGTAAATAGGTCAATGGGTGGAGTCCTATCGATTGCCGTCACTTGTGCGGTTCACAGGAGTTGCGCTACTAGAAGAAACACAACCGTACAAAGGGTTGAAGGTTGGCTTAATCGCTTGTGAGAATCATTCAAACGCTTTCGTCGCCAGCCTTTTATGACGTACAGCCTCGTTAAGAAACACTTCCTTTTTCAAATGTTTTTTAATCGGTTCATTCTTAGTTAACATTATTTCAGTCTGCATGCTATGAGATTACTATCAGTTTTCGATGGGTTTTTTACTATTTGAAAGATGTCAATCTAATGTACAAGTAAGCAATCAATAAAAATAACTATAAACGTAGACGCTATTAAAATATACTTTACCAGACTTGTGATAGTGCCACAGATATTACAACAATTTCAAGTTTTGAATACTATGAAACAAAAAAATATTTTACTTGACTACGAGAAGATATTAACCCAAAATAGCAACTGTTTAATGCGCGTGAGAAAACTCAAAAAAGTCCAAATTGTTTCAGTAACCCCTAATATAAACTTGGACTGAAAAGTATACATATTTGCAAATTATAGATAACAAACAGAAAGCTTATGTAATATAATATAAAATTATACTGGCGTTGTATTTTTACAAAACTTTGTAAATTTAATACAGTTTACCGCAGAATGTTTAATTTTTACTCGATTACTCGTATAAATAATTTTAGCATCAGCTAATTTCCATCACGCGCTTGTGTTTTCTATATCTAATATTTGTGCGTAATAAAAATAGTTTGATAACTTCATGTATATTGGAATCATAAACGTTCGTTGGAAAAATCAATATTATATTTTATTTGAAATATATGCCCACATATCAATGTTTGTTATTTCTTCGGGATTTGAACCTTGAACTACTTACGCGGAGATGCTTAAAAAGTATGCATATACGTATTAAATATTTTATAACTTTATTATACAAGATAGATGTTTGACAAGACTTCCTACTGAGTTCCGATTTGTTCGACGTCATACGTCCACGTTTGGCATACTACACTTTTACATTGGCTCGCCGCCATGTCAGCTGTCCCCATGCGTCTACTTACAATAATTTTATGCGTATTATTTATAAAATGTTTGTTATGAAACATTATAAACGTTATGCACGTGACATTTGCTCCCACATCAATTTAAAATAAGTTTTGAAACTATTAGGTGAATAAGCGTGCAGTTCGCTGTCCGAAGTTTCAGCAGGCTCCTAAGTTTTCACGTTTAAAAGCTTCATATCATATGGGAACTATTCCAATATTATTTCCTTACAAATAAGTGAGCGGCTTCCTTCTTGGCACCTTAGCATTCCAAGGCTAGACCTTAAATAGCTTATTAAGTGGTATAATGTGCCGCCTGATTTTATCAAAAACTTGATTCTAATCGTCATTTTTCCAACGTGGCGGCGCAGAAGCGCAGGATATCAAATGTATATTTAAAAATTTCAATCTTCCGGCAATGTATATTTTCTTTAACTAGTAACACCGTGTGTGTAGCATTACCATAGAAACAGTTGGTATGTGTTTGAGGGAACTAATTTCAACTGCAATTTTAACAGACAACAGATTCATATCCATCCCCAATTCTCTTGAGATGAATATACACCTATGCTTACAAAAGCATTCGTCACAAAATAGGTCAATATAGAGAATTCGGTCGCATTTGAGTTTTGTTAGAAAAACCTACACTCGTATATACTTATATTATACACGTGTATAATGATATAGGTACCTAATTTTCTCTGAGCTAAACCTGAAAAGCTAGTTACGTAAAAATTTTAACAAAAAAAGGTTTTAAAATCGCAATGTAAATTTAAATATAAAAATTAAGTCCGGCAACCCTTGATCAGGTATATTTTCATGTCAGTTTCACTGATCATTTATATGAAGACTTAATGCCCTTACCAAATTGAAGCATGGTTTTCTAGAAACGAACTTAGACCCAAAGCCTATTCGCTAACGTCACAAAGCCGCTATTTTATAAAGAGTGTAATTATTATTCGCTAATTGTAATAATATATCCTCTGTGACACTGAATAACATCATTAAAATAGGTGATTGACCGCCAGAAGTCGCCGAAATACTATTCTTGTAAAGTAGGACAAGTCTTTGGGGAAATGCCTTCTAAGAATCGAGAAAATACTATATTTTAGGAGGAGGCGTGGCCTAAATGGAGTGTTCTTTGCAATTACATTCGTTGAGTTACGAGCAGCTAGTTCTATTATTTAATAAGAATTATTTTCTTTTCGTAAAATGTTCTGTAATTAAGACATCTTATAGAGGCCATATTTCTTGTGAGATTGTGGATATCAGATCGTATAAATTCCAGATTGATGGCGAACAAATCTAGTTCGTTGAACTTTTCGTAATAAATCAATAGTTTCTTCAAACAGTATGTCATTCATAGTCTTTGAAGAAACTAGTCTATGAAAAAGCTTATTCGGAATATAATGAAATAAATAAAATAAAAAGCCTTTATTTGATCTTGTTACTTGCTACATTGTTTCTTAATTAACCATTTTAATACTATATCATTTAATTACTAGCAAGGTCCCCAGTTTGGGTAAAGGCCGCCTCCAATGATGTCCACTCCTTTTTATTATTATTTTTTATATTTATATATTCGGAATATATATTATATTAATTAATGTTTTAAAAAGTACAGCTTTTCTACCTTTATAGGTAAGCGCTATTTAATACATTTTTTATTTAACTATATTTTACATAACTACGCTATTAACTATGATTCTCTAGATTCGCTTAAAAACGTCATTATACTGTATAAATATTATTAGCATATAAATATAGATTTATCAAATTCTACATCGTTCATTTAAATTTTCATTCATAACTTAAAATTTGTACTAAAATATGTAATAGAAACTACCATGTGTTCAATATCTGTGGCCTGTAAAACCAAATGGAGCGGCACAATTGCTCTTCACAAACCTCGCATATAAATTATTGTCATATGCATGGTCTGCAAAGATGGATATTAATTGTAAGATGTAGTAAATGATAGGTACCTATTATAGATAAATTTAATGGACTACAGCTATTCAAAATTATTATTATTTTTACCTTTAGTAACGTAACACACCCAATAGGTATCGCGTTTTGCGGATTTTTTATTAAATTGAAGAACTTGAAATCCATAGGTACCGAGTTCGATGCCCGGTCTGTATACAATTTATAATTTGTAGATTATATTAGGTCTCTGGAAGGGTCAGTGGTCAGGCGAGTGCCTTAATACTCATTATCCTCCTTGGGAGAGCCACGCTGAAACTTATGCTGATGCACTAACTGGAGCGCTCGTTCGGAGTCGTACCACGGGCTCAAAGAACACCAGCGTGAAACGGTACTTCGGTGAGTGAGTGAGGGCACCGGAGGTACACCACAATACCTCAAAGGCCAACAGCGCAACAAAAAGTGCGGACCGCGGCGCGATATTCGGTGGCGGTGAACTCTTGTATGAAAAAAAAAAAATAGGATAGGATATTCATGGTATAGTTCTTTTAATATATTAAAAAAATTATATGTATACGTAAATAAAAATTTTTGATCAAATCATACTTATACGTTTCTTGCTGTTACATAAATAAAAATTATTTTTTAAAGTTATTCGTGAGATAAAATATGTCCCCCGTGTTATTGATTCATCCAAAACTTATTTATGAATACATACTATGAATTGTATTCCGCTCTGTGTCCTCGTTATGAGGTTACTATTTATATTCGATCTATATTTATCGCGGCCATGTCACATCGCGCGACATCGCCTATCGTGTCGATACTGGTACTCCACTTTATTATATACATCGAAATATTAAATAGGACAATGAAAATGTTGGTTGGTAAGATAATCTATAAAAGATCCATCAAAAGATATATCCATCAATATTTATTACAGTATTTTCGCGTCGCCAGTTTCAGATATAAACCGTTGTGACGCTGAAATACTTACGTTATGTAAACAATTTAGTTGATCTCTTGAATCACTTTTATCAAAAACAAACTAACTTTAAAATGTGGTAGTTTTGTCGGCTTTCTGACATTATTAAAAGTAGAAATTATAAATATTTCTTTATATTTCAGTATTTATTAGGAAAATGTCACAATTAATGTCAAATCTTAGAAATAACATAACGTTTAGAAAAAATATTTTAGTTGTCCAACTAAAGTACATAAAACATGGTTGAACTTGTTCTTATTGGATTTCCTAAAGCCATTTTAGGATAATATAAAAATGGATTATACCCGTTTCAGGGTTATTCAAATTTGTATATAAGATATATGATAATACAAATCAAGAATGTCATCTTGAACTATTTCATACAAAATATGCTTTTATAGTTGGATAAAGCGACTATCGATCTGTTTACGGTTTCACTCAAAAAGTGACGTGACTATAAGCGCACTGACTTAACAATGGTAAGTCAACAAAGTGGCGAACTAATTGTACGTTTGTAACCCTTTTAACAAAATATTAAAGTGCTTAATGCACCAGCAAATCTTTGTAACTTCGGCGTTTATCCAAACGTCCGCTGGTTAAAATATTATTTCCTCTCAATTCAAACAGAATAAAAATGTAACGTAAATTCTCCCGTTTTGTGCATTTTAAACAGTTTCTCGTAATTGCACTTGCTATGAATGTTATTCTACTAGAAATGAACTTTTTTGTAGAAATTCGGGCTTCGTATTTATCGGAAGTGTAAAAAAATATACGGTCATTTAGCAGTAAATATAAGTAGTAAGGCTCTATTTCTACAAAGAAATAGAGCCTTATTTGGATCTCTTGGATTCCTTCCAAATAATTCTAGGCGAATTCGAGCGAAAACATCTCTTAGCCATTATATTTAAGTGACGATATTACGAGATAATACGCCTACAATTTAAAGAATATTTTAGACTGTTTTTTTTTTAATACATTTAACATGATAATTAGAAGTTAAAACTCAGCAAAGGGTGAAAATGCCTGCATGGTTCGTCGCGTCGTTTTGCGCGTGGGTTCAGATCTCGGAAAAACAAAGTTTTGGTCGGGTAGTCACAGAAATATAATCATCTACGTGCCGATAATAAAAAAGATCAGTGAAACAGACGTGTGTATGTCCTATGTTCTGCCGGGCCATTATTCACTATATTTAAATGACTTACTAAGTGGGAGGACTGAAATAATAGTAGATATACTAGGTATAGTAGCTGCCTTGAAGCATGAACTAACCAGTGATATCATCACCATATCCGTATCTCAATCCACTAGGGATATAGGTATATTGTGATATTGCCCAGACACGAACATCAAAAGGACGACATTATTGGACAAATTCATTCAAATGTGACATGAATTATTGGAATCCGACATTTTTGCGACAACCGTTCGATCTCTTAGAAGAATTCTATAGTGAGATTCCCCGTGGAGCATTTTTTTTTAAATTTTTACTTTAATTGAATATAAATTTATAAGTTTCTTTGATAATTTCTTATTATTCTTACGGTCATGATGCGGTCTTTGAGAACATACGTAGTGTTACTAATTTTTATGTACCAATGCTAATCAATAAACGAAATTTTAGCCGATACTTCAGAGGGACGTTTCCGAAGTCTTGGTTAAGGTTAAAGGGTGCTTCATTCATTAACAGAAAAGTTATAATATACTTTTTTTAAGATCTAAAATTAGAATCCTCAAGAAATATAAAATTAAATATTGTTTTTGTTGATAACAGGACCTTTCTACTCCCTGACAATGTGTATCAAAATTCTATGTTGATCGGTCGAGTACTGTAGACGTCAGGATGTGTGTACCATATACATACCTACACACAATTACATTACTATTCATACTAATTATAAATTCGATTCAGATTAATCAGGATAACGTGATAAGCAAAATAAAATGGAAAATAGGAGCCCATTAATGCAACTATATATTATTTATTCTGTTGCATTAGGTGTTGCTATATTAAACTTTAGCTTATTTGACCAATGTGAGCTACTTACTCTGTAAATATGATTCTGACTGTCGGAAAACTTATCGGTATAACAAAAATGTACAGTATCCCTATTGATTCAAACAAGGAATCGACTTCATAAACATTACTATTGCAAAATATCAACTTGTGCATGTTTCCTAATCAATTGTTTTGGAGTATCATAACTCCACGTTGATAAAATCTAACAAACACAATAAAATCACTCTTTAGTATCCGATATTTACTTGTAAAAGTTAAATATCTGAATTTTACACAGCAATTTGTTATAAATATAATTTGCCTACTAACACTCGCGCGGTCAACAAAAGGCGGTAAAATCTCTTATCGTTTTACTGCCAACAAACCGAAATCATTAGGGTTTATACGATTCAATCGTAATCCAGCTTCGTAAAAAAGCTATATAAACTCTCTGAACAGGAATGGGAACGCTATTTATGAGATTATTTATGGGACGTACAATGCGTGAGAAAATTACCCATTTTTCCATATCCCATCTATATGACTTTTGCTTTACCTCTTCTATTGGTATTTCTACTTTTTTATCCTTTTGATTTCACCTGGACGATAAATTATATCGTCACAAACGCTATATTCGCATTTAAAAACGTAAATATAGGACCACTTGAATGATATTTAAGCTACTTTACCTACATCAAAGTAAAAGATAAGAGAACTATAATTCTTTATACTTTTCCTAAGAAAATAAAACAATATTTTAAAGTTCTTGAAGGTAGGGTCTAGTCCTAAATATAAATAGATAAAAATAAATTGTTAATTTAAATCTAGTCTATATATTGAAGACAATAAAATTTAATAACTATTCAACGAACTGCAGAATACATAAGAACAACGAAGACATGTTAACATATGTAAGAGTATTATGGCTTAAGCTGGCTTTGTCCATAAGAAACCTCATCATCCATCTCACAAAGGTAGGGAGAGGTGACCACACGAAGTGTTTCCAGTGCTTCGGTATAATTCAATTATACGCGGCACTATTGTAAATGGATTATGATGTCACAATCTAATAAGCTTTTATGTGTAATAAAGTTTCATATACTGGTAATTGTATAAATTAACCGCCTCCGTGGCTAAGCGGTTAAGGCGTCTGCGTGTTACGCTGGAGGTTCTGGGTTCGAATCCCGGAGAAACAAATGAATGTTTCGGTTGGGTAGGCACAGAAGGCTGATCTCCTACTTGCCTGTATGGAAAATGATCAGTGAAATGGATATAGAAATGTGTCTGCTCCGTGCCCCATTAGGGGTTACGGGAATTCACTTTTTATTGTATAAATTATAAAAAATTCAAGTCTAGTAACCATCAATTGGAAGTGCCGTTGTGATTGGTGATTTTGTCGGGAAATAGAAATCTGACCTTTTTACTTAATATAAACAAATCTTCGCCGTCTTTTAATGTCAGGAAATTTGAATTTTGCAGTATAATTTTTTTTATATATTTTTGTATATATGGCTATGAGAATAAAATAACCTGAAAATTAAGATTTAATTTTTTTGTTATAATTACTAATTTTTGGTTTTCAGATGGTAAATTTTTAATGTGGGTCGTTAAATCATGAAATAGTGAGATATATTTTCTTTTATTATCAAAATATAACAAAAAATAAAAAATAATATTTGTAGGTAGGACTTTTGAGCTTAACTAAAATTAATATATCAGAATAAAAATAGAATAAAGGCGTTAGTAATTAAAAAGTAATTTTAAAAGCTGGCATCGACATTGATGGATTTGATCTACCTTCGATCACTCGAAACCTACTCCCGGATTTTTATAAAATTAAAATGGATTAAGTTTAAATTATGAACAAAATAATCAAAACACTATTTTACTAGACTATATACATATATATATATATATATATATATATATATATATATATATATATAATGTAATCCTACAGCTAATTAACAAATTAAAATAAAATTTCTTACAAACATGTACCTACATAAGTCTAAATCGTATACTTATATATTAAGATAAAATTAATTGATGATAATGATAAGACAGTAAGGATGACTGATAAACTGTAGGTATACAATTTGATGACTAAACCTTACAAAAAACCGGTAAAAAAGTTTCGTAATAAAAACGATCGAACTACCCGCACTAAGCCTGTAGTATACTGGAACGTACCATTATAATTTGTATTTCTTATTGGCAACACTGCCTCACTAGATATGTACATGGCAATAGTTTTTACTGTCACTTGCTCCGGTTCTCTCGCAGTCTTAGCACAAGTTGTACCTAATATTAATTATTTTATTGAATCACTTTCAAGAATCTTTTAATTATTAATATAACTACCACCATTACATGGTGAAGCCGGTAGGATCAACAACAACAAAGCCTAAGTAGTTAGCCTAGTTGGTTAATTACAATGAATTAAACGTTTTTAAATGCTAAAATATAACCAATTAATGATTTTTAATGTAAAAAATTTGAAATCAAACACCATCCTGATTCCAATAGATCTCTAACCTGCAAATTTTATTTTGAAATTTACTTTGTCATTATGAACATGAAAATATTGTTAATATTGAAACAAGTTTAATATTATTATATAAACAGTTATAGTTTCAGTTCAGTCTATCAGTAAAAATTATTTCACTGATAGAGTTAACTCTTTATAAGTGCAAGGATATATCTTGCAGGCCCTCCCAGGACCCAGACCAAGTCACAAGCAATATTTAAGGCGTTTTCATAATATTGATATTAATATTATTTTATGTCTCTTATATGGTGACTCAGAATTTATACCAATATTATAAAGCTGAAGATTGTTGGTTTTAATTGTGTGGCTATATAAAACGTTACAATCAAAAAATGTTGCAAGCACGGGAAAATTATTCCTTTTCAGAACGGGTGAATCCGCGGGGCACGTCTAGTTAATAATATAAATAGAGCTTACATCAGCCTTCGATGAGTGCAAGGATAATATATTCCTACACGAGCTGACGCATAATACGTTGAATATCAATTAGTATGATTAAAGCGATTCTTAAAGGACTGTCTAGATATCATGTAGCTTTTAATTTAAATTTATTAACCTTCAAACTAATGATATCATGTCCATTATTAATATTTAACTCACACCCGCCTGTAATAATTAATCCTCGTCGCCACAAACCCTGCATTTGTTTCAATGTTCCTTTACAAATAGATAAGCTTTCACAGAAACAATTTCGCTTTCCTTGGATTTTAATTCAGGACCTCCGGCTTAATATGCTGCATTAACAATTTAGCCACGGTGGCGGTTAGCTAGTATTAAATAATTTAAATTGAAGACTATTTAAAAACACTTCAACATGTTAATTACCAATAAGAATTAATTTAGGATCAAACTTCATAATTTGTAAATAATATTTATCTCGATCATATCAGCTTACAAACGAGGAATTGCGTCATAATCGGTCCAATTAGGAGAAAAAGACAGACACGTCATGCATATAAAGTGGGTGTGCAATACCATTCTCCTACACCGACGTGAAGTGGGACCATTTGCTTCACAGTGGGTTTTCTCGTTTCGTTCGGTTAGTGGGAGTACCGGAAGCGCTATTCTTCAAAAAGGCTGACAACGCACCCGTGGCTCAACAGGCGTCAAGGGTGTCCCATGAGTGGCGGACCGCTTATCCTAAAAAAGGCCTCCTACCCGTTTGCCTCCTATTTAGAAACTTAGTCCCAAGAGAGTGTAATTTTTTCCGCACCTATAAAGCCTAAATGAGATCGTGCGTGGGCATACACTGGTGCGATTTGCATATGATTCTCCCTCAAGGTTGTATGAAATTTCTTTTCAAATATAAAACGGCCTTCAAGTTAAAAATATCCAATGTTCTGCTTCTTAAATATTATATAAATGAGATAACTAATTACCATGAAATTAATTAACCTTCCAGGCCAACCCGTATAACTAATATATTTAATGGAGGAAGACTAAGAAGTTTTGGATGAAATTTTGTATAAGATAAGGTTTAGTATAAGTTTTGTTGATATTAGGTCGTATTTTCAATTGACCCATTGAAAATATGACCAATATTAACGACATTGAAATACCAAGTGTCAAATGTTAGTTTGTTGCTACGTTTTCACGTCAGAACTACTTAACAAATCATCATAAAGTTAAGAGATTTCTCAAGAGTATAGAAGAGAAATAACATAGTATGGCTATCTTTTATCGAGAAGTTTGAAGATGCGTCGGTCGATGTTACACATTATTTTAGACACATGTTTTAAACATATAAAATAGAAATTTATTTCGATGTGAATTAATGGGTTTTGTTTGTCATTTCAGGTAGTTTTGGTGTTCATTCTAAGCATAGCATCGCTCATCATCTACTTCATTGACGCATCCAGGTAATGAACGTTTCATTTATTAACCTAAATCAATTTTTCATTAAAGTAGCCTTATTAATTTGTACGTATCTTAATAATGCTGATAACATAAGGAATACGTGAGTGACTGTCGAATGTGTTACTCGTAAAATTTGCTGTATAGATCTGTGCTTTATGTATTCGAAATAAGAACAGAAATGTATTGGCCTGTAATAAAAAAAAACCATATCACAAATAAGGTTTGGTAGATGTAAAAACTTTTTTTAAAAAAGGAAGCAAAGACTAAAAGAGTCAGTATGCCAGCATTTCTATTTTTATTTTCGTCGCAGTATTAGTATATGTCAGCTAAATATGTTTAGATGCCTTAATTGTTTGATGTGGTCTATCTCTTAGATTTAAGGTTTTATAATAATTATCTCTTGCAGTGAGGAGGTGGAGCGATGTCAAAAATGGAGTGACAATATAACTCAACAAATTGACCTTGCCTTTAACATATTTTTTATGGTCTACTTTTTTATACGAGTAAGTACTTGAACATAATTGACATTTTATCTTAATGCGATGCCCCTCAATTAGTTAAGCAGGGGCAGAAATATTTATGTGTCTTTTTCACTGATAATTTTTTACAGGCAGGGAGGTGATCGGCATTATGTGCCTACCAAAACGAAATATTAGTTACCCTCCAGGATTAGAATCCAGGATCTCCGGCGCAACAAGTAGATGCGTAAACCATTTAACCAAAGAGCCGATCCTCTCCATGGAACTGTTATTTTTTATTTTTAACCGACTTCAAAAAAGGAGAAGGTTCTCAATTCCAGAGTATTTTTCTAAAATGTTTGTTACCTCAGAACTGTCGACTGGGTGAACCGATTTTGATGATTCCTATTTTTGTTTGAAAGCTGGTGCTTCCCGTGTAGTCCGATTTAATTTCAAATTCATCCAAATCTGTTTAGTAGTTTTAGAGTTACAATTTGAAGTCGTTTTTTTTGTTAAAATTATTTACTCGAATGATTAGAACCTTTGACCTCCTTAAGCTATTACTAACAAAAGCAAGGTACATTTTCAAGGAAAATTATTTTTTCAAGCTTCAGAGATATCGCTCGCCTAATCAAAATGGTGCTTCAATGTTTATATTCTTAATTGCACTATAAATCCAGGGCTGTCAACATGTAAACGAGATTTTATCGCATAGAACAGCGACAGGAGAATTTCTATTAAAATTTCACACGGACTCTGTATTCATTAAATTTGAATACATTTTCTGCTGTACACCATTTTGTGTTAAATCTCGTGTACGGGAAATATTGTGTCATCTAAACGTGGCTTTTTAATCCATACCAAATCTTCATAAAAACAATTTATAAGTAGAATTAATGATTAAATATTTTCTGTTCCAGTTTATAGCAGCTAGTGACAAACTGTGGTTCATGCTCGAGATGTATTCATTTGTAGATTATTTTACGATACCCCCATCATTTGTATCAATATACCTGGATAGAACATGGATAGGTAAGTATTTTATAAGAAAACTTTAATATAAAAATATTTTTACCTAATTAATGTCCTAAATCTTATATACAAAAGAATCGCTGAATGTGTTGGTAAGCGCAAATCTCGAGAGCAGCTGAACCGATGTCGCTAATTCTTTTTTTTATAATATTCCTTGAAGTACGAAGATGGTTCTTACGGAGAGAAAAATTTGGAAAATTGTCGAAAAAATAAAAGAAAAGATAAAACATTTTCCTCATACATTTTCTATGGAATGACGTTTTTAGGTGACACGTTATTATTCGGAACTTTGACGCGAAACGAAGTTCACTGGGTCCACTTGTAGATAATAATTTTGTATTCTATCAAACTTAATTCGTATTATAGTGTTTTAAATTTTGAATTTAGAATATACTTTCTACTATAAGTATTGTCTTGTGTAACAACTTTACGTAACCTTAAAATTGATAGAGGATTTAACATTACATTAGTTAAAGTTGATAAATACTAATTCCCTCTTACTGTCTTTTGGATGAACTACAAAGCTACATTTATTTTAAAAAGCGACATAGTATCGGTGTCTAATGTACCCAAATTGACTGGGTTATTGATATTAAATTATTGTTATGTACGGTTAAAGAACCATTTATTTCTCATAAACAATTCACTTACTGAGAATACAAAATTATAATAAAGGTTTACGAAGCGGGTGGATATGCAAAAATAAAATCACACAATCAATCCGCGCTAGAACCAAACCTTGTCACACCAAATACGGTCAGTTTTTTAAGATGATACGGCATAATATATTATGTAGTAATTGTAATATATGTAATTTTTAATATTAAACTTATTCAAATTGCAGGGCTAAGGTTTCTTCGAGCTCTACGCTTAATGACCGTACCTGATATTTTGCAGTACCTCAATATATTAAAGACATCGAGCTCAATTCGGTTGGCGCAATTAGTTTCTATATTTATATCAGTGTGGCTTACAGCAGCCGGTATTATTCATTTGGTGAGTCTTCTTGCCAATCCTATTCATAAACCATGTAGAATGTAAGTAAGTAAAGCAGTAGATATTTTGTATGTGTCATAAGATATTAGTGCACCTGCACTCAAATTATGAACAAATGTATGTATAGAACACTACTTTGATGTATGTCAACATTCAATCATAAATATGTTTGATACAAATATTGAGTATACTTTGCGTAACACAGCTAAAAACATGTTATTAATTATTTAACCTCGTCTTAATTGATTGAAAAAGGTGACAACACTTAGGAATCTCCTAAGATCTGGGGTTAGTGCATTGACCATAACTCGTTTAGTAAATCGTATGTAAATGTTATTATTTTCTCTCTACGACGGCCTGCAGTTAGATGTGTTATACCTACTGATAAAAAATTGTAAAAATTATTATAACATAAAAAAAATTCATGCAAATAATTGAAATTCCATGTTAAGTTTTCTAAATTCAAATTATGAAATTCCTGTAGTTTGTTTTTTACTACGTTAAAATAAGTTAATGTAACATAATTCATTATTTATATTTTGAGAAATACATTTCTTTAAACTTTAAAAAAGATACTACATCTTTTAATAGATTTATGGCGGTATATCTTGTTTCTAGTGGTTATTTTGTGATGTTATTTAAAGACTAGGTTTTTAATTTTTTTACTAATTATTTATATTTGTGTTCAGTACACACATTTTCAAAACACCCATTTACTCAATTCTAGGCATTGCTTTGGACTAAGACTTTTCCGCTGAACAGTTCATATTGGTCTATGGTTTAACTTTGTTCATAACTATCCTATCGATTTTATGTACTTAATAATATAAAGCTACTATTTTTGATAAATATCAGTTATTGCGCATTTCTAAGTATTTTTAAACGCCATGGAAAACTTCATCTAATCTATTATTCAAGTAAATGACTAAGCAAACATGTGAAGTGTGTACATAGCGGTCAGAACGTATTCTCTTGTCCACAATTTCAATATTAATGCAGTAACGTTTACTTATTAAATATTGAACAAGTTATGCATGAATATCTATTATTATGTAGGAGAAAACTTTACGTTCATTTATAAACATTGCTGAAATGAATTTTTATTAAAAAATATTCTGTTTAGTTTTTGCAACAACAATTTTAAGTTAGCGAAAAAGTGTCAATGTAATGAGACATTGATTAAAATTAAGCAAGGTGTATCAGGAAGTTCTCACTAAGCTACTAACAAGCCTTGTGTGTTGCTGTGTTTTTATTTATTATATTTTGTTTCAGTTGGAAAATTCTGGTGATCCTCTGGATTTCGAGAATGCGCAATCGTTGTCGTATTGGACTTGTGTATACTTTCTCATAGTCACAATGTCCACAGTAGGTTACGGTGATGTCTTCTGTCGAACAGTGCTTGGCAGAACATTTTTGGTTTTTTTTCTCCTGGTCGGCTTGGTAAGTCTCATTCTTATTTGTCTTTATTAGTATAAGTACCTAATATGATAAACTCTCTAAATATTAAGATTCACTTTGCAAGGAGCCGCAAGTATTAAATTATAATGATATCTTTTATGTGATAGAATTGAACGTCAATTCGTACCGCTTGCTATTCCTTGCGTAAGCTATACAATAACAAAGCAAAAGGAAAGACAGATACATTTCGGTGTCGTTATCATAAGGGACTTAGTAGATACAGTTACGTTTAACGCACAGCTCGTATGACATAAGCCTTAATGCACTTAGAGCATGAAATTAATTTCGATCGAGGGCCGACAACGAGAGCCACTCAACAGACAAACCAAACCTTCTTCGAAACTTCCTAAGTGTCTGCAGTTATCTCATGTTTACCTTGTTTACGGAATTTTTTCTCTAATTTTGTTTATATCGTTTACTTTCTTTCGCGTATCCTTGCTTGGGAAGTTAAAAAAATAACGTGTGCTTAAACAAAATGCAAAAACGAACTTCTCCGGAAATTGCGTAAACATCCTTCTAACTGCTTACGAGAACCCATCTTCCGGAGCTTCATGTGATAACTTTGCATGAGTGTTATTTTTCTTTTGCTTTGTTGGACCACGAATGTGCTTCCGGACATCGAAGCTCACTGGAGTGTCAGTCGGGCAATGGGGCTGCCCCGTACGGCCGGCACCGCGCGCCGCGTCCCTCCCCCACCCACCTCGCGGTCTCTGCATGCGCACCTGTGCCTGGCTGTGTTCAGTTGCTCACATCACCGGTAGACTCCACAATCCTTTATGTTTTATTTCGCTCCGCTACCGGCTACACTTGTCTGTATCATCTAGTTTTACCGAGACTCAAGGACGTTGTCGTGCACCACACGATGGTGTCCGTGCGCAGATTCTCGATCGACACCATGGTCTGTTGCAGGCAATGTTCGCTAGTAGTATTCCTGAAATTATAGAGCTGGTAGGAAGTAGGTCCAAGTACAGTGGCGAGCTGAAGCGTGAACACGGAAAAAGGTATCTGTTTAATGTTTAGATTGAGATGAGAGAGAGCGACTCACTTGACTCGCTCAATCTCAGAGACGATGTGATATCATCATCAGAAGCTTGCTCAGTGCCGTCAGATGTATTGTGTTATCTACTCACGCGCACTCGGCGATCCCTTGAAGGGCGCAAGATGGTCTCTCGCCCTCCCGTCACTTGGCTCACGGTCAAGTGAAGAGGGGGCGAGCTTCGCTACGCGCCCTAAGAGACGGTCTCCTTGTGCGGGTGTTCTACCATGCGTCTATATCAATCGTCCATTAGTTCTAGAACCGGCGTCAGATTTTTTTGAGTTATCATCGATCAGTTAGCAAATGTCCAGCTTTGCATGCCCCCGGTCACGAGTCCTGTCACGGCTGTACCCCGTTAGCGTAGCTCGGCACGGCACCCAAGTCCCGCACCCGTCCACACACGCCACAGCCACACGCAGACAGACGACACTCAAGCACACAGCCTTGTGAGAGCGCGAGGGTCGACGGCCGCGGGCCGGGCCGGGGGGCGGGCGCGCGGGTCTGTCGCTCACCTCACGGTGTTTGCTGTGTATCGTAGGCTGTGTTCGCCAGCTGGATCCCCGAGATCACGGAGCTGGCGGCGCAGCGCAACAAATACGGCGGCCGATACAACAAGGATGTCCGCCGCAGGTACCCTGCTCTCACGCCCCCGCTCCACACGGCTTCCTCTCACGGTTTCGATCTGACTTGGTTGATTGAATGCGGAGTTTGCTAATGAAATTTATTAATAGAAAATCGGTCTCTCGGTGCCGTGGCGCATGCTCGACGAGATAGTTCCCGGCGGCCGCGCCCCTCTCAACAGACAGGTGCGCGGTCGACCGACGCACTTAACGCCTAACGAGATACATTGCGCTTTTTTCCTCTAACAAGACTAGATGGAGAGAGCCGATGATTTGTGATGCTGTCGATAAAGTAGTGATGTTTGGTTTGTTCGCTTGCACAAGATGCCTGCCGCCACGCTGTAGCGCTAGCTCCAGCACCCCGCGAGTCCCGAGTCACACACAGCCAGTGCCCGCCCCGCGGCCGCGCCCGCCCCGCGCCCACCGCGACCCGCGCCCCCGCGAGACACGCCTCACGGACACGCGCCGATACCACACTACAGCCTGCGCCCTGACCTTTAGCCCGCTTTGCAGTTCTAACAGAGGCATACGTTGCACGTCGCACTTACTACATTACTAAAATTTACAATTCTCAGATTAACACTCAGATTGATTGCGTTGCTCAAATGCCGACAAATGAAGCGGACTAAATGTTGAGTGCAGATAATTATCGAGCAGGGTTCAGTTTCTACCTAAAGAAATGCATTCAATATTACCTTAAACATTGATGACATCGTTTAGTCGCTATAATAATCAAGGGCTTATATTACCTACTGAAATTTTTAAAAAACGTAAATATGCATGCCCGCATACGCACACAAAATTATTTATAAGTACACAATTTACTTAAAATAAGCGGTAGGTATTCCTCTTACTCTATTTAATAAACCATTATGACCACACATGTGCTTAATTTTCACGTTAGAAAAATTTACACATAACACATCATCGTGGTATCAAAATGCCTTAATTCAACACATTACACTTTCAATATAAATTATTATTTTGGGTGTGCGTATGTGTGGATATGGGGACGTATGCGAGCCCTGCTCTCGTAGCGTGCTGGAGCGGACCGACGTGAATGCCCGCGAAGCGATTTTTGCTGGCGCGGCGCGGCGGTCCACTCCCGCGCCATCACCACTCACTCGACTTGAATGTGAATGTCTTGTTTTGTCTGTCGGCGTTTAGGCGATATTTGCCAGTTGTATCCCAGAGATAATTGACTTAATCGGCACTAGACCCAAGTATGGCGGCACCCTCAAGAATGAGCGGGGACGCAGGTGAGCCGCAGTCTTCAATCCGATCCGTTGAATGTGTTCCGTGTTGTGATCTATCTTCCTTTCCTCTCTTAGCACGCTTCTGTGTTCTCACTTTATCTTAGCGGGGCGCGAGTCCCGCGAGTTTACTTGAGTCGATGTTGATTGTAAATTGTAACTTTGAATTAATTTCAGTTGAATAGAGTCAGCAGATAGTGGCTAGTTACGCTCGTCCCTAGGTTAAATTATTTTCTGTTAGTGTACGTACGTGTAATGAATGTTAATGGTAAAAGTAAAGCTTAGTTACGGCGAGTTCAGTGTTTCGTGGTACAGTAGTGAGTTGGAGTTGTCGTGTGTGCGTCGACAGCTCCCGGCGTGGGCTGCAGCGCGGGGGCTGTTGATGCGGCCCGCCCGACCTAGTGAGTGCCAACCGCTCGCCTCCTCTCTACTCCCTCCCTGCACGATTAATGTTATTGTATTGTACTCTTGATGTTAACCCTCTACCAGTCTGTTATGCATATTGTACAATCCCCTCCGGTAATTAGTGTATTTACTTTGAAAAAAATTCATAGAGCGTGGCAAGGCTGTGTGCATTGAGGACGGTTTTAACGCAAAATTAGATTAGTTATCGACTTATCATTTGAATCAATCGAGATCATATAGAAAATATACACGATCATTCATGCAAAATAATATCTTATTTAACTTTGTCGTGTTTAATAAATACCTACTATGATAATATTGGTAGAGCCTTAGTACTTTAATAACGAACTACTAAATCAGTAACTTTGCCACACCTTAGAATTTGCATGAAGCTAGGCACCTTTGAGCCTAATCTTTTCTTTTCTTTATTTCTTGTAAGTGTTTGCTTGAACCAATAATTTATTCTCCTCTTGTTTGTATGTCTGTCACAAACCTCCATCATTGTGTGTCACACTATCGCGTGTCCGCATCCACATCCCGCCACATTCACTCGCTGTGCCTTACCTTCTTAAATATATTTATACATTACATTATATTTTTGATTTTTTTAAATTATTTAAGGAAAAAATACATGTTTGGAGGAAAAAGACGCGTTCCCCGTTTATTTAAATTAAATCTAAGACAGACCAAAGAATATTTCTTCGTGCGAGACAGATGTCCATAAAGACAAGTTTGTGTATATATTAGGACATTCACTTTGAAGTCAAATACAAAAGATACTCATACAATATCTCAAATCATTCGGATAGTCCACATTACCATTCATACTCTTGTGTGCTGACTTTTTACTGTGGTGTGATACTTATATTTTCTTTCAGTTAAAGATATAAAATTTCGTGTTTAATTTATTATTTTTTAGTGTGGTAGATAGCTACACAATCCTGAAGGATACTGAGATTGTTCATCTATTTGTGATAAGTTTATTTGCATATGAAATTTAACCCCATCGTAGTCACAAACTGATGAACAAAGCTTTAAATTTAATAATGGAGGTTATACACGGCGTCTTTATTTTTAGTAAAATTTGCGATACTTACAGCTTCATAATTTTGTAGAAATAAAGGCGTTGATATATGTGTAGTGGTGTTTTCAAATCACGCTTTAACATAAACTGTTTTACTTAAACCTGTTGCGACGTTAATACCACATTGTTTGTCACTTTGTTCAGTGTTTTGTTCTGTGCGTCCCAGGTGTTAAATAAAACTTCAAATTGCTATGCTCCTTTCTCTATTCTATCTTTATTTTATGTGCTATAGCTTGATGAATATTGCTTTTAAAAAATGTAAGCAAATTAAATTCAAAGCTAAAAATAAGGTTGTATGTAGCTTTTGTAAATTGATATGATCTTTTCAATAGTAACTTCACAAATTAAACTAAGCTTGCTTTCACCCAGCTTTGTATGTCAATGCAATGCAGTAGTTGATGTAATTCGACATTCGGGATTGGTATTTTAATAAATTCGTGTGATTTCAGGCATATAGTTGTATGTGGACATATTACGTACGAATCGGTGAGCCATTTTTTAAAAGACTTCCTACACGAAGATAGAGAGGATGTGGATGTTGAGGTTGTTTTTTTACACAGGTAATATATTTTTACTTTTAACATAAATTATTTTAATTTCTTTAACTATTACGTACTGTAAGATTATATATATTAAAGTATAGTTTTAAACAAAGTAGGGAGACATTGATGACAGTGAAATGTATACTATTTTTATTTTATACGAGACATTGAACGCGGTGAATAAATGCTTAAATATGGGGGGTGTTCATGACAATGAACGGACGCTTTCAGAAAAGAGCCTGACCTTGAGCTGGAAGGTCTACTGAAACGTCACTACACCACCGTCGAGTTTTTTCAGGGCACAATGATGAATGCCGTGGACCTTGAGAGAGTCAAGGTTAGAAGTACATAGCGCAGGCATTAGACGAGCACGGCCCTTATCATTGATGCGCGAAAACCAATTTTATTTATATGCATAAACAGATTTCTTCCCTAAAGATTCTGTTTCATAGTCACAGTAGGATTTTGTCACGTTCTGTATTACGATTATTTTAATGCAATCATTGCTTTAATGGGACGGTGGTGTTTTGCTTCAACGAGACTACTGCTAATAAAATTTCCCTCAGTTTAATAAACATATATATAAATAAATGCCTCATATATATAAATGCAGAACTGGTTTTGGAAGTTTTCATTAGCTCTGGTCAGGGAGGCAGGTCCGTCCCATTCCACGACCGCGTATTTTGGTACTCCATGTAGTTGCATGGTAATGTCAGGCCGCGACAGGTGGCGGACTGGCCGATATTAGTCCGTAGTGATAATTAAGCGTTGATGGCAGGAAACCGCCCGACCTGGAGCTCGAAGGCCTGTTCAAGAGACACTTTACCACTGTGGAATTCTTTCAAGGCACCATTATGAATCCAATCGACCTTCAAAGGGTAAAAGTAAGTAGCACTGCACTCTGGACGATGTCTTTGGGCGTGGTGTCGGTTTGAGGCTGTCTTTCCTATAGATGTAGTGATCTCGTTCACGATCTGTCCGGAAGGTGTTTCGAGTGATATACAGTTCCCTTCTAATGCCGTGATTGGCTGTTTGTGTGGCTATCGCTGTTGTTAACTGTTGGGTGTGGTTGCCCCGCACGATTCCCGAGGAGCTTTCTATCCAAGCCGCGCCAGACGCCCCTATTTGTCTATTTGTACCTAACTGGGTGTTGTATGCGATGCTGACCATATACTTATACACTAAACAATCGATATTGACTTGAACTGTACAGGTTTTCAAACAGTGCTGATACTTATTGACATTAATGGTTGCCCATGAAAGAGTTTCCGATTTAAATAATTGGCTTTGCTTGTAGTAAAGTTCAGATGTCGATTGTCGATATTGTCGAGTGTTTACGGTAAGTTTGCATGGCTTGAGTATAGACTAGTGCATGTTCTTCATATACTTTTTGTAAAGTATTTTATGCATGACATTACATTTTGTATTCTAAGTAAATAGCTGTGCACCTATTTCTTACAGACTTAAATTTTTAAAGTACATAACAATTTTGACGTATTTATACATTTTTCGCTCTTTAGAAAAGAAATATTATTTTGTATCTATGTAATAGTTTATTATATACATTTACCTTCGGGTATAGTAGTTTATTTAAGATTAAATTAATAATTTAGGTGCACGAAGCTGACGCGTGTTTGGTACTAGCTAACAAATACTGTCAGGATCCTGATGCCGAAGATGCAGCCAATATCATGAGGGTCATATCTATCAAGAACTACTCTGACGATATTAGGGTCATTATTCAACTGATGCAGTATCACAATAAGGTAAATCAATTTCAATATTATATACCTTATTGACGCTTTTTCAAATGTTTATTATATTATTTTCTTATAACTTGAAATGACAAAAACAGCCCCCTGAGACCTACTTCTTAAAAACATAATACTTATAAATTCACAAATGCTTAGCTCTAAAATAGCTCTCTTAATTATGAAAAATCTTTATAGGGAAGTCTTTTGACAACCTAACTCATACTATGCATGCTAATTGGAAGTCTTGTAAGACATAAATGGCTATTTAAGTCCATCTTAAGTTGAAAATAATCCAAAAATCCAATTGACCTCAGGCCTACCTATTGAACATCCCTTCATGGGACTGGAAGCAAGGTGACGACGTGATCTGCTTAGCAGAACTGAAGTTGGGTTTCATCGCACAGAGCTGTCTCGCGCCGGGATTTTCGACTATGATGGCGAATCTCTTTGCTATGAGAAGTTTTAAAACTGTTAGTATACATTACTTTAACGTTCCGTGTTTATTTCCAGCAAAACTATCGAGAAAATAGAGTACAGTATCTATTCAGTTGTTTGCCTTTGTAAAGTAATAGTGATCAATTTTTGTTTTTAACGTAGTAAAATGTCACCTGTAAATTTGGTTGATATTTGTTGTTAAAATTAATACAATAATTTTATCAATTTTAATATTAAACTTAACTAAAATCATCTTATTGTATTCCTGGTGTTTTAAACTTTTTTAAAATTAGTAGATAGTGTCTATGCCAAATTTTCACAGTCAAAACAAATGGTAAGATGGAAAAATGACTACCTAAGGGGAACTGGTATGGAGATGTACAAGGAAATATTGAGTATAACTTTTGTGGGCTTGCTTTTCAAACACGCCGCCGAGTAAGTGCGTTGTAGAACAAAACCAAATAACTAAGCAACAAAATATTCTCTGCATATGTGGAACCCCCATGATGTCATTAACAGCCTTGGCTTAAACACTGATAGACTAGTTGAAGAATATATCAGCACTTTGATCCTATAGCATTCACACTAATACTTAGTACAATGACTTTTATTCACGTGTTGGAAACAATATATTATTCATTTGAACTAAAATCAATACTTTATTCCTAACATTTACATTCCCTTTGAAAGCTTTAAGTCACAATAAGTCTCAAATCCAAACATTGGACTATTCCAGATATGCTCCTATGCGTGGAGCGCCTTAATACCTCGGGTAACCTTCGAAAACCATAAGGCCGACCCCTTAAACATTCTAGATCTTTTGCCTGTGGAGTGACAGGCCAAGAATGGCACGCTTAAAACGATAGGTGCCAACTTGCTAAATATCCCAAAACCTTGAATATCAGTCCCTAGTTTTAGGCATACTAACAGCACGTGCTTCAATTAGTACAAATTGATTCCAGTCGCCAGACACGCAGGCCTGGCAGAACGATTATCTCCAGGGAACTGGGTGCGAGATGTACACTGAGAGCCTGTCCACATCCTTTACCGGAATGACATTTGCCCAAGCAAGCGAGTAAGACACTGTATATACACATTCTTAAAGTGATACTAAAACACTAAGAGCTATAAATTAACCTAAGAGGTACTTAATACTTAAGTCAAGGTGGTTATTTAGAATATCGTCATTATTAGCCAGAAAACGTCTCCGTCAAGAAAGTAACCGCGGAAGAAAAACCTATGTGCTAGCCTGGGAACTAGGAAAAATGTTGAAATTTTTGTAATGCGTTGCTCTTTAAAAAAAAGGAACTGGTTAAAGGTTTTATAATATTATGCTCATTTTGCCTAAATATTTTAATAAGCGTTTTAGTATTAGTCACGTGCTCCTAAAGGAAAATTTGGATGTTTAGGCCTTCTGATTAACAATTTGTCTTTTGCATGATTAATAATTAATAAATTCCAAAAAATTTTAAAGGAAATATATAGTTTTAACTTAAAATTCCCAAAAATCTAAGATTAATGTAATTTCATAAATAGTAAGGAATACTTTTTATTCCAAAAAAACCATCATTTTAATCAGTCACAAATATTTTAACAGGCGTGGTATAAATATACTGCAAGCATATACTATATATTTTTCAGGTTATGCTTTACGAAGTTAAAGTTGTTACTTCTGGCGATTGAAATCAAGGGCGAGGAAGGAGCGGACAGCAAGATCTCAATCAATCCACGAAATGCAAAGATCCACGCGAACACGCAAGGTTTTTTCATAGCTCAGTCAGCTGATGAGGTGAAAAGGTATGTGTTTTATCTAATTGCTCTTCTATCTATTCTCTCTGGTTTTTTAGCGGATTTAAAAAACCTTTTTATTAAGTCCGGTTTATATTTTTTATGTTCGTTGTCATTATATTTTTATAGTTTTACGTTTCATATAGATACTTGAAGAGAAAGGTATTATGACGAATGGTCGTCCGGTTTGATGAAAATCGTGTTTGTAGTTTAGTATCGATGGTTTAAAACTTACGATTTAGAGGTATTAAAATACAAAGTGGATGACATAAGTAGTGTCGATATAATAAGTTATTTCCAGCGTTAGTGGGTGTCGAGAAATAATCGTGACGCTCTTGTCTAAACGCAAAGGAAAGAATTATCCTGATAATTAGTTGAAAGAAAGAATTTTAATATGTAATTAATAAGTTTATTTTAACTGTAATTGCCTTTTCAAAAAGCCTCATGGGAATTTAACGAGGTCAACCGTTAAAGTTAAAAGTTCAATGTATGAGTTGACGTGATATAAATAAGTTGTTTCGTTTCCAGGGCATGGTTTTATTGCAAAGCGTGTCACGAAGATATTAAGGATGAAACACTCATCAAAAAGTGCAAATGCAAAAACTGTAAGATCTTTTTACTTCTATTATTACATTTTAATATTCCTTCTGATTAATTGCGCCATTTTTTAATATGATATTTATTTGATAAACTCTATGAGATAATTTCTGGAGTACTGCCATTGTTGAATCACAATCACTTTTGTTACTGTCTCTTGGCTGTAACACAGTTAACACGCTCTTGTAACTTCTATGTGCGAGAAAATAATAATATTCGGCTAAACTTCTAGTGACCGCGCACCAGCGGAAGGTCGGAGCCGACATAGGTAACTTGCACACCCCACCTAACATACAGATTAACGTTTTGTAATTATTTTCGTGTATATAATTTTGCGTTGCTTTAGTGTTGTTGCGTCCGTAAAATGAATCGGCTTCAAGGCATTCTGATCCGTGCATTCACATATTTAGCGATCATTGTGTATGTCCGCTCGCGGTATGACAATATGAAACGCATCTTTGCCTCACGGAACTCTCGCTCAATGCTCTGTCTATATCAGCAATTAGTGCATCATACATTTTTTTCCCGTTTACACACTCCACCAGCACCATAAAGCATTCCAAGCTAGCGTTTAAATCGAAATGATGCACTTATAAACCGGTCCGAACATGCATGACATTGAAATAGTAGAATTAAACCGCAATGCAAAATGCACCATCACTCAAACACTTAGGTAGTTCGATAAACCGATGCCACGAAAGCATGTCGCAGAACGATTTAAGGTGAACGGACAACCAGTGTGAGCTTTCAACGATAAAGACTTTGTAAAGCAGTTCCGGCTTTGCAGTGCTAATGACGAGTAACTAACTGAATTCGAAGACACATTTCATTACGACAACCTCGAATCTGGTAGATTCAACTAACGCCATCGTCATACTAATTGAATCTTCCTCGTTCCAAAAAAAGCGTCCGTCGATCGAACAGGCTGTTTGAATTTGGATTTTTCCAGATGTCGGAATGATGATGATGCAGACTGGGATGGTGAAACAAAATCTTAATACATATCGAAGCGTTCCTGATGGTACGGAAAATAGATTGCCAATACCATCACTAAAGATTTTTTTTGCAAACTAACCATCGTATGATAAGTTAAAATACGCTAACCCACAATGCAACAAACACAGTTTAGCGATGCTACACCAGTATAGCCAGGCGCTTGATAGGAAATTCACGCAACAAAATATGGACGCACGTCATTTTTGCTTACTGATGCTATAACATTTCAAATAACGCCGGAAATATGGGGCGCGAATAATGATACATAAAGCTCGCTTAAATAAACAAGCTTTGTATGTGAGCAGTGCTCCGTCCCCTCCTAATCCCAATAATCCTGAAAACAATAATTTAGATTCTAAAATGTTATTTCTCGGTTCAGTGGCTACGTTCAGGAAAGGCGTTCGAGCCGTCCAGATGGTGGGTCGGGCAAGTACGTAAAGTTATAATTGTATAAATGTCGTGTGGGCGAGTGGTCGCCCTGTCCTGTATCAATCGTCTGTCGTCTTGTCTTGTACCGTTTCTATGTGCATTACAGTTAGATGGATGTCTATCTATTAGCCGATGTACCTATCGGGAGATGTTTTTTTATTTTAATATGTCGATTCAATTCTAGGTATCATCTTACGAATTTTGTATCGATAGATCTGATGTTGATGTTGTAACGTCTTAGTTGTTTTATTTAATGTTTGGCTTTACTACGAATAATATTTTCTTAACTGTGTAGGGTATCTTAAAGTTAAATTAGTTTGTCCTTGATAGAATCCCGAAATAATTTAACTGAAACACGCCTCAGATTTCGTCGAAATGGTATTTGCTACGTAAAGTAGGTACGATTATTATTAGGTATCATTACAATCTCAGTCTCATTTCTTCATTCCTCTATTGCCATTGTCATTTTCACTAGCAATACCACCATAATAGTTTAAACGAGATATAAATAGATTATAGAACTAACAGCTAATTAAGACCTTGATGTTAGAATAGTTTAATTAGTGCACTCGCTTGCTATGGATGGGTTGTCATTGCATGGGCATGTGTTAAATGTTGTAATAAATATAACAGTAGTTTTAATTAATCGTTAAATCGGTTTTAACTTGGTCTAAGGACCTTCATATGACCAAGTTGAAGTCTTCCTACCATACAAAAGTTTCTCACGGCGTGCGTACACGAGCGTGTCGTGCGTGTAGAACTCGTATACGGACAAGTTTTAGCTTGGTCCATTGTAGAACCTTGAATCATGACCAAGCTAAAATCTTTATGTCTCATACATTGGTACGTACGTCACGGCGTAGTTATACGTCCGTGCCGTAGAATGTGTAAACGTGTATACGGAGTGATTGTCGTACGGAATGCGAATATGTGCTATGTTTTCCAGATGACCACCATCCTCCCCCCACCTTCACGCCGCCAGAGTTGCCCAAGAAGGTCCATGTTCGAGGTACATCTCAGGCTCAGGGCTGAGGTTTTTTATTTTTAACCGACTTCAAAAGAAGAGACTTAACAATTCAGTTGCATTATATTTAACTTCTTTATAAAACGATTTTGAAACATTGTGTTTTTGCTCTAAAAGAACTAAATTGCTTCCGATTTGTTCAAAATCCAGTTCTAATGATGGGATCGGTGATAACGGAAAAAAATATTATTTTATATAGACGTCTAGCGATTGTATTAGCACCCAATTAATCATTTGATAATCTGCAACTGATCTCGAAGACCATAGATAACCTCAATCTTAATTTGAAGTCGGTATTTGGTTTAAAAATTATCATTGGCCCACTAAGCTTAGCATAGGTAAAAAGTGCACATAGCTGCTTGTCCATGCATTATAGAGCACGATTGGGAAAGCCACGGAAAAGGTTTGCTAAAATCGAGCATGATCCCGGTCTTAGAAGTCAAAATGGGTAATAGTTATGGTATGAGGGTAGGTATACGGGGACATTGGCGAACTATGTAATCACGATGAGGTCTCCTTGTTTCCGCAACACACTTTCAGATTAAAATTGCAATTAACGAAGTTTCCATCGACCTTTGCTTCTTGGTAAACTCTACAGCGGATGTTAATCATTCTGGTTTGCTACCTTGTCTTGCAAGTACCCATTGCATCTGTATAAATGCACTTGAGCTTTTGTCGTAGATGTTTATCATAAATGAGTTTAATTTAATTATTTAGACAAGCAGCAGCATTAATCCACCTTTATTGTTCAGGTGAAGTTGCCCGAGATCGGGGAGAGGATATAAGTTGTAAGTAGTTTATGAGGATTTTCTAAATTAATATATAATAAACATACTTCTACGCTATTGTTATAAAATCACACCTTAAAGCAGCTTTATAGACCGTATTCAAACAAACAAAAAAGTCAGTGGACGCCTCCTACTTCAGTTCTTATAATTCACTTTGCCTCATTGTTGAAAGGAATAGAAAATTCGACACGCCTTTGTTTCACTCGATTTTTAAGAAAAGTCTAAAGGATTTATAGTACAAAATTTGAATAACTTATTTCAGTGATAAATCGCAATCATCGTAGTGCTGCCTCAACAGCACTACTCTCTCCAATGGCCAACCAGCTCATGAACTCCACCACCACGAGACAAGTCAATAAGGTTAAGCCCAACGTAACAAGAGCTCCACCAGATACGTAAGTTGCCCTTAGCTTAATATAACTTAACAAAATAGTCTCAAAAATATGTCAAATTGAAATCGTTAAGATATTTGTTTGAACAAGACTCGGTTTTTTAATTCATAGCAACGCAACCAATATTCAAATATGCCAAATTACCCTTTTATTTAACTAACTTTTCATTTTTAATTTGTATCATTTTTAAATATTGGTCGCGGGAGGTACAATACAAGAATCGAACACTGATTAAACTTAATGTTAATCTAAATACTTATACTTAAAAAGAAATGAGTTAAATATTGTGCCAATTTTTATCAACTAGTGGACCCCGCGAACTTCGTATCGCTTCAAGTCTGAATAATGTGTCACCAAAAACGTCATTGAAAATGTATTAAGAAGCGAATTTTCTTCATAAACACTTTCGTGAATTTTATTTCTATATGTTTAATAGTTATTTTGCTATTCTCGGATTACACGAATCTAACAAATCCGAGATCATCAACATTGGCCCAGCCGTTTTATAGTCATAGTCTAACTTTATTTTATATACGAGTATATGGGTGATACATAATTAGAGACAAACCTTGAGAAATAAAGGCTTTATTCAGTTTTAAAACAAGACATTAGAATAACAGACAATATATATGAATGACAGTGACATCAATCAGCTAGTAGCAAGGAGTATTCTATATCATTCACCCCTTCCTTGAAACGTAACATAATCGTTAAGATGAACTGGTGGACGTCTGGAGCGCTCAGAGCGGCATAACTCAGCCAATGACACTTCACTTCTTTCTCTTACGCCACTAGTTGTAGGGACATTGACTGTTTGCTCTGTAGGAACTATTTCAGCAGCATCAGGCTCACCTTCATCTGCGTAAGACTCATCTTCATCTGAAGAATATTCATCATGGGCGGAAGGTAGAGGAGCCAGGTGTCTATTCGATATCGTGCCCTCCCTTCCGTCTGTATACCTGACATAAGAATAGTGTGGATTACTTTGCAAAAGTTGTCCTTTTTCTACAAGAGGCTCAAACTTTGAGTTACGGACATTTCTTTTTATGAGAATTGGGCCAGGTGTCATGAGCCACGCTGGCAGGGAAATACCATTAGGACTTCTTCGGGAATGATGAAACATTCTCTCATGGGGAGTAGCATTAGTAGAGGTGCACAACAGCGAGCGAATTGAGTGTAGAGCTACGGGCAAGACTTTCTCCCAGTCTGACGTCTCCAGGCCTCTCGACTTAAGACTGAGTTGGATAGTTTTCCAAAGAGTTCCATTCAAGCGCTCGACTTGGCCATTCCCCTGCGGATTGTATGGAGTAGTCCTACTGGAAGCAATTCCAAGAGAAGTTAAATATTGAGTAAGTTCTTGAGACATGAATGAGCTTCCTCTATCCGAATGGATGTACATTGGCGTTCCAAAAATGTAAAAAACCTCGTTCAAACATTTTATTACTGTGCTCGATGATATGTCTTTACATGCGAAAGCAAAGGGGAATCGGCTGTACTCATCAATGATCGTCAAGATATACTTGTTTTGTGTTTTCGATGGTAAGGGTCCTTTAAAATCAATGTTGAGACGTTCAAATGGAGTTGTCGCTTTTATTAAGTTGCCTTGAAGTCGTGAAAATCTCGGTTTTATAAAGTTTTCGTTTTCCGCGCTATGGCGTCTCGACCGAACAGCGATCGGTTTCGTATTAGGCGATAAATTAGTAAAAAGAGAAGCTGGAGGTAGAGATGCTGACATTACGCTGCATATCTTCAAAGGTTCTCGTGTTCCTCCGAAATCAAGGTGCAATGATGAATGATTTTTGAGCAAGTCATGTCCAATTATAACATCGGCACAGAGATTATTCACAATAAGCAAGGGATGTTGTCTGTATTGATAATCGTTAAGTTGGATTGTTGCATGACAAACACCTTCGACAAACGAAGTGTGGCTTAAAGAAGCCAACGTTATGGATTGTTTACAAGGTTTTATCTTTAGTTTGATTTCTCGGGCTAAATTCCTATCTATAAAACTTACAGAGCTACCAGTATCGATGAGTGCATCTGCCCGGTATTCATTTACAGTTACAGGTACGGTTGCTTTGCTGACGCTGCTTGGCGAGGCAGCTAATATCGCAGATAGTCCTTCGTTGCTATTCGTATCTTGTGGTTCAGTAGTTATAGCGTGAGCTCGTTGGCTGCTCCTACAGACATTTGCAAAATGACCCTTTTTAGAACATAGTTGGCATTCGACGTGAAAAGCCGGGCATTTTACTCTTTGGTGTATTTTTCCACCACAAAAGAAGCAGCGTCTTGGTTTAGAGAGCGGACGAGTTGTTGATCTCACAGCGGCTACATTTGGATTGGAGTTTGATACAGCGTTCAAGATAAAAGAATTTGTTCTTGTGTTAGTAAATACTTGCGTATTCGCTTCAGCGTCTTCTAGAGACATTGCTACATTTACGGCATCATCTAAAGTTATGTTTAGTTTTTCAAGTAGTCTTTCTCTTATTTTTTGTGAGCTTATACCAGCTATAAACGCACCACGCATCGTTTCGTT
Source organism: Aporia crataegi (assembly GCA_912999735.1). Lineage (NCBI taxonomy): Eukaryota > Metazoa > Arthropoda > Insecta > Lepidoptera > Pieridae > Aporia > Aporia crataegi. The sequence continues at coordinate 6,548,829 of OU538742.1, forward strand.
ACGGTGCTCCTCAGCGGTAACTTGCTTGAAATTACACTCTAGTGATAATGCTCTAAGAGATTGAACGTACTCCTTTATGGACTCACCTGACTTTTGTTTACAAGTATTCAGTAAGTGGCGAGCAAGTATTTCATTTTTGCGCTTCACGTAGATACTTTCTAAAACCTTCATAGCTTCTTCGTATGAAGAGATGTCCCGAATAAAAGAGAAAATATTTGGCGAAACATGATTCACCAAGAGTTTTAGTTTCATAGAATCTGAGATTTCTTCCCTGCATTCTTCTGACAGGAAATTTTCGAATGTGTACCTCCAATGCTTCCATTTTGTATCCGCGGCAGAAGAATTCGGCTCTTCTTCAAAGCGATCTGGTCGAAGATACCGCATCATGGCGGATTTGGTGTGATCGGTTTTGTTATCTGTTTCTTTCTTGGGCGGCATTTTCTTATGTTTTATTTTAGTGATTTTAAATTTAAAACTGAATAAATTGATACATAATTAGAGACAAACCTTGAGAAATAAAGGCTTTATTCAGTTTTAAAACAAGACATTAGAATAACAGACAATATATATGAATGACAGTGACATCAATCAGCTAGTAGCAAGGAGTATTCTATATCAATGGGGTATGATTTTATGGAACATACCTAACTTGATGATAGGTGATATACTATAGTTGAGTCGAGGATTTATTATAATTATATTTTGAAGTACACTTTCCATCATTGACGGTATAGTTTTTATAGTGAAACATAAAAAGTAACCATTGCTGATAAGACACCGACATCATAAGACACCGAACGATAAATAAAACCTTGACATCGGCTCTATTTAGTTTACTGTCACAATATCCAATTATCGAAACCCCTATATGATTTTGATCCCTCGCAATTTAGGTTATTTGATGTCAACCTACGCTTTTTATGGTTTATTCCCGATTCAACAGTTTGATTTCAATTATGTCAGCTCTAAATGTAAAAACAAAAACTATTCTTCGTTTCTTTATGGCGCTTCATTAATTGAATTTCAATGTATTTGTTGTTTAATACGTGAATTAATTGGCACGATGCACTATGCACGGCACTGAGTCGAGATACTTCATGACTGTTTAGCGTTTAGGTCAACTTTTCGCACGTTTACTGAGGCTCCTCAAAACATTGGAGAATATTTGACCCTTTACAGGAATCAGCAAGAGCAAGATACCAATTACCAGGCCTATCACCTTGCCTACGAAGTGAAAAAACTCATGTAATTCCAGAAATTATTTTCCAATTATTTTACTCCGTAGATTAAAAGAGTTTGAAGTAGAGTTCGTAGTGCATTAGTGCTTTCATAAGTATTTCGTGTTATGATTATATGTATTTTATTAGGAATTGTTAAGTTTGTATGCACTCAATAGCAGCACGGCACTTTAAAAGTAAGCATGGATTATTTCTGGTAATTATTTGCGCATTGAATGAAGTGTACTTAGTTATTGAAATTTGTAGAATAAAATAGCACAATAAGGTTGAGCAATACACAGCTACTTTGACTGATTTTATTACATTTTTGTATGCGAGTATGCTCATGTAAATGATGCGATTTCATTTATTTTCGCATATTTCTTTTCTACTGATTTTCCGAAAGTAATATATTTTCATAATCATTCTCCGTCTAACTTTTGGAGTATTGGTGGTCACACAGACATTTATTTTCACTTTTTTTTAATTTCCAATAATACACCCTTTTAAGAATTGGTTGAAACCACGCAATGAGAATAAAGTTAGATATTAAAATTGATTTATAAATGTACAAAACATTGAAACACAAAATGCACGTTTTAGAGTAGGATTGTAAAATACTGCTGTTTAAGCATATTTCTAATATTAACAGGCCAACAAGTCGATCTAGTGGTGGGAATCAGAATAACAATGGAGTCAGTCTGCCGGCTGGTATGGCAGATGACCAGTCAAAAGACTTCGATTTCGAAAAGACTGAAATGAAATATGACTCGACTGGAATGTTCCACTGGAGTCCTGCCAGAAATCTAGAAGATTGTATATTAGTAAGTGTTCGTAAATATCTGTTTCATGAACTACTTCAATATTATTTTTCAAGAATATTTACTTTCGCAAGTTCTGTACTTTAAGCAATTTATCAATTTGGCCGACCCAATTAATTCCTTACAATAATACTATATATCCATCGAATTCAACAATTAAAACCTTTTTAGGATAGAAATCAAGCCGCCATGACAGTATTGAACGGCCATGTGGTGGTGTGCTTATTCGCCGACCCGGATTCGCCTCTGATCGGTCTTCGAAACCTTGTGATGCCGCTACGTGCCTCAAATTTCCATTACCACGAGCTGAAACACGTTGTCATCGTTGGCAGTGTCGATTACATACGACGAGAATGGAAAATGCTGCAAAATCTACCGAAGATATCTGTTTTGAACGTAAGAAAATCAACTCATACTTTTTTATATCAAACATTAAATTCTTAGCCAATTATACTTTTGGTATAAGAAATCAAACTGATCTAAGAGGAATATGAAGGACTGGCGTGTGCTTCGGTGGTTATCAAAGTTAAAATAGGAAAGAACCGACAACACGTGGTTGTTTAAATTATAAGTCCTGAAGATGTGTTAATTTGTATGTTCAGGGTTCACCGCTAAGCCGGGCCGACTTGCGTGCAGTGAACGTGAACCTTTGCGACATGTGCTGCATTCTGTCAGCGAAGGTGCCATCCAATGATGACCCGACGCTGGCTGACAAGGAAGCTATCTTGGCTTCGTTGAACATAAAGGTATTTACCGCATTATTTTACTAAACAAATAATTTCCATACAGTACTAGTAGTTAACAGAAAGTCGTATCGTATATTAAATTAGAACAGGAATTAGACTGACGGGTACCCTGATTGTAAGAGTCCACAGCACCTGGACAGTCCCACCACATTGGCCTTGGGTCTGATTTTGTAAGAAAAATTAACAGGGACCTTTTTATATCTAGGCGATGACCTTTGACGATACGATAGGCGTGCTTAGTGCGGGCGTGAATGCGTCAAGCGCTGCGCCTGCGCCTCCTGGCGCTTCGCCAGCTCCTGTCCTACTGCAACGACGTGGATCTGTCTATGGCGCCAATGTACCCATGATCACTGGTTAGTATAACGCATGTTGCCCTTAAATATAATGTACCGATGCCGTTAAATCAGGTCGGGCAGTATACATTTTCCCTTTGCATTACTTAAACACATTATACGTTCAAACATCAACTACATGTTAAATATTAGCTACTAGCTCTTACTTTTCATCATCATTTCCTTGCTTTCTTTATGAATTGTCCATCAATATGAAATAAAACACGAACTTTTTGTCTTAAATTTCATTGCACCTATTTGTAAGGATACTTTTTTTATAATACTAAATTGCATCCTTTATAATAATACTAACTGAGGCCGTAGTTGATTCTCTTTACAGAAAAGGTATTAGAAAAACGCTCTCTATATGTATGTTTATCATAAAATAAATTAAAATATCGTCATAAAATGTATTAACTGAATATTATAATGTGCATCATGGTTAATTAATGAGAACTATTTTTGGCTTACAACGCACACATGAAACTATTTGAAAAACATGAAATATAATTCACACGTTTTTTACTTAACAATATTTAATATTTTTATAAAATTTATCTATAGAGCTGGTAAACGACAGCAACGTACAATTTCTGGATCAAGACGACGATGATGATCCAGACACTGAACTCTATCTCACGCAGCCTTTCGCCTGCGGAACGGCTTTCGCTGTCAGCGTACTAGACTCCCTTATGTCCACTGTAAGTACTACTGATTTAGTTTACGCCTTATATATTCATTATACTACGCAAAGTGGAACGTAGGAAGAGACCTGGCCACAGACACCTGTTGTGGTTCCGAAATGCTTGAGAATAACCCCAAATCATTGTTTAAATCTGCGGCTTCCAACGTTCAAGTTACCAACCTCCCGAAGGAGACGGCACTATAAGAAGAAGATACTTATGAAACTATTCCGATGTTTTATGTTTCAGACATACTTCAATCAGAACGCCCTAACATTAATCAGATCACTTATCACCGGCGGTGCCACGCCGGAACTTGAATTGATTCTTGCGGAAGGTGCTGGCCTGAGGGGCGGCTATTCCACACAGGAGAGTTTGTCTAATAGGTAAAGTAAAAATAAAATAAACCGTCAAGTAAAAAGGGCAACACTTAATTTTCTCTTTAATTTGATTGATCATGTTTACTAAGAAATAATTCTCAGCATCACAAAAAGCTATTGTCAATGTAATCTTTAAAAATTCATGAGTGATACATAATATGATAAGTTTTTGACTTTGACTTACTATTTTAAATTCTATACCAGAGACCGTTGTCGCGTGGGCCAAATATCGTTATATAACGGGCCACTGGCAGAGTTCGGTGAAGCCGGCAAGTACGGAGATCTATTCGTGGCAGCTTTACAGAAGTATGGAATGCTTTGTATTGGCCTCTATCGGTTTAGAGACACGTCGTCATCATGTGACGCGTCCAGCAAGCGATATGTCATCACCAATCCACCTGATGATTTTTGCTTGCTGCCTACTGATCAGGTGAGAATCAATTGTTCAGGCTTAAGAAATATTTCCAAGTTAATGAAGAAAAAACTACAAACTGAGCTTGATGTAAAACCGGGATATTTGAGCTAGTATTTTAGATATGTGCTGTCTCTAAGTTTTTGATAAAAGAGTGGGTTTGTGGGAACTTCAAAAAGTTAGATCATGCTGTTTGCAGGTTTCAATACAGTCACAGGTTGTCATATAAAGTATTGAGGTGTGTGGGACTATTGGGACAGTATTTTAGACACATTGCGTAGGTTTCTAATAATAGTTCGCCGCATGTTCAATAATGTCGTATTAATACGTTATATATATATAAGACAATAACTCAAATCTGTGCCATTGTTGTCTATTAATCACGCCATTTCAATTTTTATTTGCAGGTGTTCGTCCTAATGCAATTCGATCCGGGCGTGGAGTACCACTCGTCGCACCTGGCGGCAGCTCCGCCCGGCAAAGACGACGCCTCCTGACTATTGCTGTGCAGCGCCCTCACTGACGGGCCCTACTCCTACATCTAGACGCGGTACAACCAAACCTTCACTCCCCTATTACCAAACCCATTTAGGCAAGTTGGTACTAGGGGATGATTGATTTCATACAAACGACTCCAATTCCTAAGGCCACGTTCAGTCACCGTTTTTCCTGTATATCGTTTCTGATTTTAACAGATACTGTGTAAGCAACAGAAAATCTATTAAAACTGAAAAATCATGCAAAAATGGATTTCATGTTTCTCAGTTTTAATATAAGTTTTGTTGTCTACGGCCTATTCGATAAAACCTCTATGAAGTAAACGGGAAATGTTTCAGAAAGGAGAACACTTTGAACACTAATCTAATTTGAACGTATGGGCTATATGTATTCAGCATCTAAATATTGTTATCCCGCTCACAATATAAACGAGATTCTTATCACACACAATTTAGATGAACTTTTTAAGTATTACCTAAAATGTTCATTTTAATTGTCCTTGTCCTGCTCTTACCCCTACGTTATGAGTAAGATGACTATACTTCACTACCCTTTATTATTTTATCTACCATATATTGCCTTGAGCATTGCAATTATGCACTGAACGAGATGGCAATACTAAAGTGCCGTCTGTATACAATAGTAGATACGTACTCGAATATCAAAGTATTGTTGTTCCGCTCCTAATCATGAGTGAGCTATATTTATGAGTGAGATAGCAATAGTTTCAAAACGCGAGTCGTTTGTAAGGAGTTTAAAATTGGGATATGTACTGTAACTAGAGTGTACCGGCCGGTAGGACCGTCGCACTACACTCCGACAATCCAACCCAAATCCAAAAATCCTTTTATTCATACAAATGTTAATTATTTATAATATTTGGATCATTTACCTAGTCTGCTATTTACAATGGTCAGTCAAAGCCAAACCAATGTTACTATATACCACAGCAGTAACTGCCAACGCTGTATCGACGATATCGGAACGATGATAATTAATCAATTTTGAGAAAATTCAAATAGCAGACTCGAGCCCTGTTCGTAATACTTTCAACTTGAAACTGACATTTCTGTTGACTGTGTGATGTCAATTATTTTAAATAAATAACATTTGTATTTATATATTATTTTATATTTATCCCCCAGTGCAGTGACGCACATTTCTTTACGGCACCTTTCCTTCCGCTTTTTCCGTTTTTCGCATTGCAACGGAAGCAGGTATAGACAGGATTCAAACGATAGCTAGCTTTCGATGTTATATATGTTAGGTTTAGACCTCTTTGAATTCTGTATACATCTGACAAAAGTTAACCTTTTAAACTTTTAATTGCAAGACCCGATAATATAAGGTACTGCATAACATATTTTTAGTACGTCCATTCCTTATTCTATAGAATAACGTGCTACTCATGTAAGTTTGAATATTTTTAAGCATTTACACTCATCGACTGAAGTTTCATAAGTCATGTGATTAATATTAGTTTAATTTGAAATTTTGAATTTAGAATAAGGCTTGTCTATGCACTCTAGTAGTTTGCATATTGTTTATGAGTTCATTTAATTTTTATAGGTTAGGTTGATATTGTATCCGCTCTCCTCGTGCACATGTATTTTTCGTTCATCCATAGAGTTCACCTTTAATAAATATTTAAATATTTTTATTATTTTCTTTTATTTTTATTTTTCCTTGGGCGGAGATTGTCAAAGTGGACGTGACATGGCGCTGCACATTGAGTAATGAACTTAAACGTTGCGATTGCTCACATTGGACATATGAACGCAAGTGTTATTTTGATGCTAACAGTGTGATATTATTTCCGAAATGTTGTTAATTAGGCTTCAGAAGCCTGCGGTGTTTAGTGTTAATTCCGGGTGCTTTGACCATTGTGGACTTCTTTCGTAGAATAGAACTTGTTCGATAAGTAGAGATACTAATTGACTGTTAAAAATTTTAACTATCAAACGCTCGATATTGATAGTTATGAGATAATCTTAACCCATTCAACAAATAGCAGTTAATTAGTATCACACATTTTTAATATTAGATTGTGAACCATTTAATCCATTTTTAGTAATCCATCTTGGGCATTTAATCTACAGGATGGTTGACAAATTTAAGATGTTTGAATAATTATTGTGCTTGAAATATTTAGGAACTTATGTACGCTTATAAGAATTAGAAGATTATTTGTCAAAAATCCTGTAAAACGCATCGTGTAGATATCACTCGGTACTTATGTACATTATTTAATTTGAATTAAAACTATGATATTATAGCTTTCGCCTAGAATAGACATTTTTAAACCGGCCCTAAATAGGTAACTTATATTTTCTTTTAAGTATACAGTTTATAAACCTCGGTCCAGGAGTTATTGTTTTTGTTTATAAAGGAATTGAATAAATACTGCCATATTTTTGTAATAGGTACCGCGACACTTGGTCCATACAATGTCAAAATACCCTAGGGAAATAAAGTACAAAGTCTCTGAGGTTCACGGGAACTCTTTGTCGACACAGGACATGTTATTAACATCGCCACAGAAGCGGCGAAAATCTTGAAAAAGGTTTTTTATTCGTTTAAAACGGATTTATATTTAAGAATCATTCGCGAATAGAGCTTATAAGAGAATTTATTTCAGTCTATTAAAATCACTTGCATCAAAAACACGCGATTATTAATTAATATTAGTGATATAAGAGATGGTATTTGTATAAAATTGATATGGTTGTGCACGATAGATATTATTATTTACTTTATCCTCCGAATAAATTTTATTAAATGCAATTTGACAAAATGAAAGGTGTGATAGCGGCTTTGGACGCAACGCCGCTGGCCAGAGTTCGATGACGTTTGTTTTCTTTGGGATAGGAACCATGCATGCCACAGGAAGCCCATAGCCGCCAAACTAGGTTTAGGTAGGTACATACGTAACGGCAAATCACCAATCGACATTATAATTAATGTAGTATGTTGTATATAGTATGTAATTTTGTATATTACATAAGAATTTTTTTCCACATCTCCTTCGCATTAAAATAGATAGTTACGGCTGCTTTAAAGTTAACATTTGGAAATACTGTCGTGTGTAGTTTGTTGTGAACTAGGCATAGATTGTATGCTAGTAAGAATAGAGTTCGGACGTCTCAATGTAAAAATGTAAAATACACGCTAAATAGATATTTTGGACTAATTACCTACGTGTTATTAAATAAGATTATTGATTAATTATAAATGACGATTTTCCTTTAATATTTTTATACAGCATTACAGATATATATCGCAATTAAAAGTTTATAGAGGTGGTTCGGTGTGCAATTTAAAAATAGTGTCTACATTTGTATAATCGCCTTAACGAGAGAGAATATAGCCCAATGTTCTGCGTGTGTTTGCTTGAGATTGTCGTACGTAATTTTTAACGATGTGCATGTGACACGTTACGTATGAAGTCGTTATGCTAGCTTAGTTGTATTACTATAAATTATTTAAATCTTATTATGAATCCCATTTTACGCTATGAACTCATGGAGAGGTTTTCGTCCGCGTCGCAGCTTCTGTAGAATGATAACATATATGTAAATAATTACCGCAAATTTCACGACACGTTTTTCGCCCGCGGCATGTGTTATTTCTGCTGCACCGGCGGGCAACTTGTAGAATCGTGCGGGCCGTGGACGTCCGCGGTCTTGGCGGCTTTTTGGCGGACGACCGCGGTGGACATACGAAAATAATTTAATATTTTTTTTTAAATAATCCATAACAATCTCTATCCTGAATCAGTGTATGCACCCAGATCCTTTTAGGTCTTTATTTTTTCATTTCTTCTGTGAAGTAAGTACATACACTCGCTTCTGGTGTGTCCATGGCGGTTTGGAGTTCAACTAAACATTCTGATCGTAACTAATCGCCCGTCTTGCGATTCAAGAAGTCAACCGCAGTGACTGCTTAACCGCACAGAACTGCCGTCTCGTGAATTTTGAAATATAACAGCTGTTTCGCAACTGCGGCAGACGCGGCAGAAAACCGCTCTGTGAGTTCTTAACCTAAGTCTCCCGTCTACATTTGCGAAGGTAGACGATCTAAAACTCGTTCATAGAGTCAATTGATAGACGGCGATAACTCAATCACTAGTAATATAAAATAATCTCATGTATTCTACGATGAGCATTATTATTGTTACCAAGTTCTATCTTGGCTTTCAATAATTTTGTGCCAATCTTCTGCCATTGCCTCTCTCATTTTTTGGTCACTAACTTTAATGTGCACACGCACAAAAAACTCACCATGCAAGCAATATTGTGGATACTTACAGTTCAGTTCAGTTTCAAGATTGGTACACTAGTTCCTGAGTAGTGTTACTGCTAATCAACGATATAGAAGCAAATGAAAGTCAAATTCGCAATCACGTAATGGCTATATGTAAGGTAGTTTCATGTTCAGTGTGCATTAAAATCCTAGAATTAACAACATTGTTGACTATTGCTAATAGCTTGAGGTTGTTAACGTTTTTAGAACAGATTAAATTTTTTATGTATTATAATAAATACGTATACACCTAAAAATCTTAATCGCTCTACGAATATTTGCTAGACAATTTTTTGTAAGCCGATGCCATCTATTGTAATGTTACTCGCATAGTCTTCTCTTAATTAACGTAGTATCAGTATATAATGATGGCTGTGAGGTAAATAAAATTATAACATTTTATTAATTAAATATATAAATTAAAATAGTAACTAATGTCATAATATTGCTCTCGCTGTGACTGTAAGACGCTGCCCTCTGATATGGATTGGCGCTGGTGTGTGTCTTATAAGTTCCTTCAAATAATATCGATTACAAGTTATGTTTATTAAATATGAGTTACTTACGACTAAACTCAAGCTATTGCGTTACAGATGTTTCCTCGCGTTTCAATTCTTATTAATAGTAAACAGTAAGAACTCCTTTAAACCCTTAGGTAAATAATTTTTCAATATTTAATCGTTTATAGGTAAATACCAGTGCCAAAACAAAACCTTCATCTCACCATTCCACAGCGCTACCATAAATGTTTCGAATTATCATATTGTATTGCTCTTTATTTGTATAGATTTAAAAAATTTACAAAATTATTTTAATTGATGCTTAATAGTAATACAAAAATAAACGTAAAAACTTGCTTCAAAAACAACTTAAAATTGGATACATACTTATTTCATCTGAGAATTACAATGTAAGCAATTTCCAAAAGATTAGTACCTAATTTGGTAAAAAAAAACACTTTCAAAGATATTAAATATGAGAACAAAAGCACTTTAAATTATGAAAAATTGTAAATTTAAGAAGCATTTTCAATTACCATACAATATTCGTCACCAATGCTCAAAATATATCAAACTGCTATAATGCACTAATAAATTATAAAAATATTAATAGGCATCATGAGCAAAAATGGCGTAGCCCATTGAGGATATATTCTTTATCCTCTTTAAATATGACTTACAAAAGAATATAAGTCAAACTTCTACAACGGCATTTTAAATAAGCCAAAATATTCTCGTATTTTAACTTTGATAGGATTGCAACTAGGTATTAACTAAATGGGAGCAGTAACAATTGAACAGGTAGATAAAGTTCGCTAGTTGATACGGATTACAGTGTAAGTAGGTAGTGTTCCGCACTTTATATAATGACTCGGACGGATAAGACGTTCTTGGTTATGTATAGATTATTAGTAAATGAAGGGAAAACGGTACCGAAATCTTTAAAGACATGATCCATCGGACAACGTTTTATAATGTGCGGAACGTATCTACTTAAATATACCATCGTGTGGCGTGTTAGACAAACGGATCCTACCAATGTTAAGTTGCGAGAATTATGTTAAAGATTTAATTGTAATAATCGTCTCATCGCTAACTCGCTACACATACATAAGTCACACAAATAAGGTTATATTAATTATTATTACGATTATGCAGACGCAAACTGCGCAAATCACGATGCCGGCATTAATATCCGACTGTTTGAAATATATCACCACAAGAAGTTATTTAATATTGTTGATGTTGATTGTTAATAAATTGCAAATAATGTAAATATCAAATAAATTCTGTATTTGTATTTGATCCTTTGTTTGATTTATGCAATACCTACATTTAATGTACCTAATGTTTTCTAATAATTTCAGACATTAATCTGTATTATGTAATAAATTACTTCGTAGTAAACACCGGTTTGGAAGATACAATGAATTTACCTATGGCAGAACCGTATATTGAAAAAGCTATTTCAAACTAATTTGCATATCACATTAATACCTACGTGAAAAGAAAAATTTGTATCTACTGGTATTGGTACACCTTTTTAATAAAATTGCACGAACGCGACGGTTGAACGTGATATTGGACACATTTAAAGTTTTTATGGAGAAGAAGTGCATAAAGATATTTTTGTATATGAAATGCAATAGTAATGTATTAAAATAAACATTACACACACTGCCTACTGCTAGAATGACACACATATACGTAACATAACGTACCTTACTCTTGAACTATGGTCGAATTTCGACCACTAATTTTTACAAATACATAATTGTAAGTCCCAATTTCCTTCAGCAATAATAATATATCTATAATTATTTCATTATACGTCATACCACTTAACAGACTATTTTTAATTCTCGATACGGATATAAAAAGAGGAGTTTTATATGTTTAACGTGTCCGTCTAACGTGGCAACGTAGTTTCTGAAAGAGTGGACCGTTTTTGATGCAGTTTTTTTTGTGTATAGGTAATCTAACTTTATCAAGCTATAATTTATCATAATCTGTTCATCCATTTATGATGTATTTTTATTTAACATGACATGAGTTACTTATTTTTAAATTTCTTAAATTGTAAATAAACTTGTCTACACTCAGTTCCATAATTTATTTTCATCAATCCCTAATTTCCTATTTACAAAAAAAAAATTAATTATTTAATATTTTTAATAATATTTGTAACATAATATATTTTAACAATAAAGACAATTGTTCATTAAAAAAAAATCAAAAAAAATATTTCTTTGTTAATATAACAAACTTCTTGAATCCTCCAATCAGGCTTGGGTCTATCAATCAGCAGGTCTTTGTATTTGTTTGTTGCATAATTCAACCTACTGCTGATTGAAAATTTTAAGATTAAATAACAGTACACTCTAGTTTAAAGACAGTTCCATTTCCTTGATACAATTGCTTTTCTTCTGTTCCCGATACTATTTAATAGACCTCATCATTCTGCTTTGTCAATTGAAACCTTATTACGAAAAGGGTGCATTATATTTTAGTCTATCAAGGTGCACTTTATTGCTGTTTTTTCTATATTTATTCTGTTTTTTCGCAGAACCAACAGCCATCTTTTTCTTTTCATCCTCTTTCAACAAAGGTGGTAATGACACTTTTCTCAAAACATGGTGTGGTTGTGATCCGTTTCTAAATGCCCCATTGTGTAATTCTGGAGAATACAAAGGTTGTAAATTTGATTCTCTTAATCTTGCTGTAAAAATCCTTGTATTCACTCTACTGTCTAAAGAATTTATGTTACTCAAATTCTTTGTGTAATCTAAAGATATGTATGACTTTGCACTATTTCTCCCAATATTTACAGATGTATCTGGTCTATATGACTTCATCCATTTCGAAGATGCTATGTCTGATCTGAGTATAGACTGATTTTGTTTTTTCTTATGAATTGGACTTCTAATTTGTATTGGTTTAATTTGTAGAAGAGAACTAAATGTATTTGACAGATCAATTTCTGGTCTACATTGGTAAGAAATTTTTTCTCTAGACAGTCTTGTTTCTGGAATGTCGCTTGTTGATGTCCTTGGTGAGTTTGTTGGAGTGACATCGGTGCTGCTTTGAGAATGTCTCTCCTCACTTTCACTGAATTGTTCATAGTCACTGTAGTACATTGCAATAACTTCTTCATGTTCTATCTGTCTATAGTATAACTTTTTGTCTGGGACAGGGATTGCCTTTCCAAGTATTCTGAAAAAATATTTAAAGAAATACATATATTTAAAATGTTTTGGTAGCTCTAATGCCTAAATTATTAAGTTAGATAATAAATACTAAAAACTTTGTACCTGAGGTGTGGATGCAATTCCTGCCATTGCTTACATTCCTCAATAATTTCAGGCCTTGTGGATTTTTCACCTTCTTCATTATACAGAGTTCTTTCGATTCTATCCCACTCATCGGCTAATGTCCTGGTGGCCTCAGCTGTGTTCTTCTTTAAAATAGATCCAGCGCTGCTATCACTCTCTTCACTATGAAAGTCTGGGGTACCTTAACATAAAATATGATATTATATAACTCTGATATAAATTATTGCCCAGTTATACAGAATATGTTTATTATATTTTATGTTAATATTTTATTCAATAGATAGGTTGTTGTTAGACTAAATTAAAATGATTTTATATATTATGTAGTATGGCTCACCAGTTTCACTATCTGATAGAAAATCTGAATAAGGTGTTCCTGACCTTTCTAAGTTATCACCAGGAAAATTGTTATTGTATGAGTACACCAAATTTCTATTTAAATTATAAGCATTTGCAGAGAGCGCTGGAAGCTCTGATCGGCGAAAATTTTTTTGTTGACTGATGTTAGGCAAACAATCTACTCTATTTATATTTTTCTCGCGAGCCGAAAGATAATTTCGGGCGGACATAATTATTATTAAATAAATATATCTAAGGACACTTCTTCACAGGCCATGACATTGAACTATCAATCTATCATATAAATAATTCTTCAGAAAGGCTAAATAGATACTTAAGTACCTAGCCTAACACAAAAGAAGCTAGATTTATAAATTAAAAAACTTTTCATGAAAATTAGAATTTCACAAATAATTAGATATTAAATAGGACATGTTATTGGTGGGAATTGCTAGGTACCAATTTTTAAATTTTCAATCGACAAAAAAATCAATAATTGACATTGACATTCTTGTTTAATTTGGTCGTTTTGTTATTGTTGGAGACCCGCTATTAAATACCTAGTAGGTAGGTAAGTCATAGGTGTACATTACATTAATCTCCTAGCTCCTAGTCTATGTACATTATATAAAATAGGACCGGACGTCGTCGTCGTCACTGGCAACTAAAAGTTGCCAGCTAAAAGCTGACGACGATTTATTAAAATGTACCTCTTTGAATTTAAAACGTAATGGACCTACCTAATAAATGGTTTTAACCTCATTATTGCCAGTCTATCCATCCGAAGGTACTGTCTTATTGTAATTAAAATTACTAACTACACTAAATAAACTAAATTGATCGAAGACAATTAGATATTATTACTTTAATTTCGCAGAGAGAATTCTTATACTTCAAACTATGTCAATTGTCAAATTATCGTGTCAAATTCATTTTATATAATTTTTATAATTTGATTATTTTGAAGTTTGAACATAAATGATAATTGATAAATAGATAGCTGGTAGCCCCATAATCGATAGGTTAAATAATATCGTTACCTACCTACCTTTTTTGACATTAATTCATATAAAATAAACACACCTGAAGAAAAAATTATGAAATCGCTTGCATATAATATATTTTCTCAGTTAATATTTATAACTTGCTTGCATAAATATTAATTAAATAGTACTTATATACTATTCTCATTTAGTTTTCAACCATAGTGCGCAACCGCGCAAGTTGAAACTTGAAAGCTAGTTATATCCGCAGTCCACACCCGCAGTCCGCAGAGTTACTGAATTATTGATAAATTCTAGTCATAGAAATTGGACGGTTTTATTATTCTTACATTTATTAGCTTAATATCAAATCGTTTTCAAAATAAATGATGTCGCACATGCTGTCGAAATCTGGATTATCTCAAGATGAGGTAAGAAACTACTATACAATTATTATTCTCTCTTTGTATATAAATTATAAATTCAGTTAAATGGGGATTCTCTTGTTTATTAGAAACTCTTAATGCCATATACATACATCCAACAAGTACCAGGAAAGCAGATTAGAGCAAAATTAACTGTCGCTTTTAATTATTGGCTTCGGGTGAGTGATGAGAAACTAAAGGCAGTTGGTGAGATTGTTCAAATGCTTCACAACTCTAGTTTGCTGTGAGTATTAATTTTCAAAAGCTTATCAAACAGTAACACAAAGTTGCATACATTTTTAAATATTTTTTCTCTCTATAGTTAGCCTTAGCCTCAATTTTATTTAACAATGAGACTTATTTTAATTTAATTTATACATTTTCTGTCAGAAAGTATATAAACATCTATAAATATTCAAATTATATTATTATATATATATATATATATATATACATATATGTATATAAATATTCAAATTGAGAAACAGTTAAAACACTAGCATGCAGTTTGTAATTAATTAAACAACAGTCTAGATGACATTGAAGACAATTCAATTCTGAGGCGAGGAATTCCTGTAGCACATTCAATATATGGTGTGGCCAGTACAATTAATGCAGCCAATTATGTGATGGTTGTTGCTCTCGACAAGACTTTGAAATTGGGACACCCATTGGTATGATACATACATAAAATAGTTTAGTACATTTATTTATTTCTATATCAGTCCAAAATGTGTAAGTTAGAATGACTCCAAACTTGTGATCAATCCATACTTTAGATATTTAGTTTTAGATATTAATGAAATGTTTAAGATGAGCGTCCAATTTTTTTTAAAACTAGTAGGTATATACAATATATAGATTTTTAAAATTTTTCATTAGGATTTTTAAATTTTAATGATCAATAATTTAATCTTCTGGAGTTTTGACTTAAAATATTTATATTTCAGGCAACTACAGTTTACACTGAACAGTTACTAGAACTACATCGTGGTCAAGGAATGGAGATATATTGGCGGGATAATTTCTTATGTCCCTCAGAAGAGGAATATAAAGAAATGACTGTTAAAAGTATGATTTATTGATAATTTTATATTTAATACTACATCTGCTCCGAAAATACATCATAACTTTTTTAATAATGATGTAAAACAGATGTCGTTGTCGTCATTTTCACATGTTTAAAGTGTTTCATTATATTCTGTGAACATGCATCAATAATAAATTTGCAACATGTTAGACTTAACACCAAATTATCATCGAAATATATGCAAAAATTCATTTCAATAAGGTAATATGTATCAGCTACCTACTATCCTTAGCCCTACTTTCCATGTCTAAGATAATGGTCTAGAATCTAGATTAATAATAGAACTTGACTGTAACTGTAAGTTTCAAGGTTATTCAAGATACTTATCTAAGATGGAGTATCTACTCCAACTAAATATTAAATCACATATTTTCAGAAACTGGAGGCCTTTTTATGCTGGCCATACGACTGATGCAGCTTTTCTCAGATAACAAGTCGGATTTCAGCCGACTCTCATCAATTCTCGGGCTTTACTTCCAGATCAGAGATGATTATTGTAATCTCTGTTTGCAAGAGGTATGAAATAAGTCCTAGTGGCACATATTATGTAATTTAAAAATTTTTTGTCTCTGTTTTCTGGCCAACGTAGATTCTGAAACAGCTAAAGTAATTTTATGATTACAACATTCATCTCATTAAGTTTGTGAAGGTTTTTTGTTGAAGAAGTTTTGACGATTTTAAATAAAAATGGAGCATTCTCCCAAGTTATTGTGCGAAAGACACAGACACACAAAAATTCTAAGTATTATTGATTTGGTATTTATATCATATTTAGTTCACATAACACTTAAAATATCTCTAAAATCGTTTTTTATAGAGATTTGACATGGTTACTGACTATAGAAGTTGAAAATTTTTCAGTACTCTGAGAACAAAAGTTACTGTGAAGACCTCACTGAAGGAAAATTCAGTTTTCCAATAATTCACGCGATCAGAAACCAAGAAGACGATAATCAAGTACTGCGTATCCTTTTAAATACTTAATTGAATATTCGAAATTATTTATTTGACAAGAAAATGTATCTTGTTGATCACATACTACATACTGTTCAGATACTTTTGAGCATATATGGTATAGCTAAAAATTTCTAAGTTTCTATAATATTATCAAATTGGCCTTTGCGGTTGTTTAAGAAAAATACAGATTTGTACAAGACATACAGAGATGAGTTACATTGAAACAAAATTAAACTTTTTTTATAAAATAAAAGGCAAACGGGCAGGAGGCTCACTTACGATAAGAGATCCGCTGCCCATGGACACCTTAAAAGCTAGTTGGGCCACGGATGTGTTGCCGAACTTTTAAAGAGAGGTACGCTTATAGCGTTTAATTATGCTGTTTCGTTAATGTTTGTTCTTATCGTTGATGAGACTCCATTCTTGGTATTAGAGGCTTCGACATCCCATTGTCTTGCTATTGCAGATAAATAATAGTTCTAAGATGTAGATAATTTAATATAAGGAGTCAATAATACATAACTATATAAAACACATATAATAGAAGAAGGAAATAATGATAATGACTTGATGAATGGTTGAAGAAGAAGTGAATAATATATATCATAAGATATTATGTAATTTTGTGATGTCACAGTTGGCTTCCAATCTTGATTTGAATTCGAATATTATTAGTCATCATTTTAGCGCGTGCCAAAGAGTTCCTTCATAAAGAGGCTATATGCAATTCGCCACACGCTCTTGTTTGAAGGTTCCTCAGTCGTAATGGTTCGGCAATATATTCATCTGAACCCAACTGGTTACACGTGGTGGTGCGCGGCAAAAATTGTCTGAATTACACAGAACATTTCATAGATTAGCTTTGAAACGTATATAAATAATCTCGTGTTGCAAACTGGCGATAACTTTTAACTAAAAGCAGATATACTAAGGCAGCGCACACGCGACGTGGAAGTGAAACGGTACTGTATCAAACTTTTAGAGAAATGCGGGAGCTTCCAACATTCAAGAGATACACTTACGGCGCTCGATACAGAGGCAAGGGCAGAGGTATGTATTACTCTTCTTCCATAAGTCGGTATTCCATAAAGGAAAATTAATTATATCTTGATATTTTTTATTAACTTGAAATTCCAAGGTCACTATTTTCTTATTTACAGTTGTCAAAGGTGACTTGTGAATATATTGGAATAAGGGCGACAATGTGTGTGGCTATGATGTGCTGATGAAAATTTTATTTAATTTTTTAACAATATTCTAACCCATCACTCAGGTCTCTTAGCGTCCAAACACACGAACAGCAAGTTGCTGTCGACTGCAGTCAACTGCAGTCGACGTCAGCCGTTGACATCCCAACTTCAGATTACATAGTATAGGAGTCAGTTGCAGAATGGAATGATTGAATATAAAATATAAAATAGAATGAAATGAATCAGTTGGTTCTTTTGATGAGCTTACTTACGGCTATATTAAAAAGTTCAATATCTCGCCAGGATACCTTAATTTTTTTAGTATACGTATTTATTCTTGGAGGTTGTTAGGTACCTACTTTAAAAATAATAAGGCTGATCCTATTACGTTTTCACTTTCAATAATAGAGGATTTGGAAAGTTCAGATTAAAGTCTTCATTAGGTAAATGAAAAAAAGTGATATTATTAACGCGCACTCTTGAACTATTCGTTGCTGTTCGTGTGTTTGGACGCTTAGACCGATAGCCACCCGTGCGGCTCAAACAAATAATAGTAGTAAATAGTAACACTCACTCTTATGAGTAACCGTCCAGCCCTTCAGGCAATCCATCCCCTACGACTGTCAAAGCCGAGGTCCGAGTCTCGCAGAAGACGCCATTATGCTGTTCGTAGAAAATAATATACTCGGCCTAGCTACCTAGCTCCAGCCCGTGTTTGTACTGCAAAAGCCATCAGTCTAGCAGCATGAGTTCGAAAAAAAAAAAAATAATAACCCGTCACATACATTGATTTTTATCATTAGAATTTAATAAATGACTCATACTCTTCAAAGTCATTAAATCTAGTAATAATTTACGCAAGTAACACATTTAAACAAAAGATTTTTACCAGATTTAAGATCCTTTAGATAGCTGAATAAAATCTTACCTAAAATTTCCGAATCCTGTTAACCGACTGCGAATAATTACAGGTGGCTCGCCTAGGAGGAAACCCATATTTGGAAGAATTGCTTGACGAGCTTCTAAGTTGGCAATCAGACAAGAAGTAGAAAATACATGCATCACAATTATGTCATAATAATTGGGTTATATTCGAAGAATTGCTTAGAAAAGGATATTTTTGTTGTTTTTGACAGAGGGTTTGGCTAGGTTAGTTTCGCTTGCTATTTAAAACATATATGTATGAAACGCGCCTTAAAGGCTACTTGCGAAAGTATTTTTTCATTTTGTTAATCATTGAATGGAAAACATGTATGTAATTTATACAATTATGATGTTCTTATATAATTTGTTATTAAACGTCATTTTGCTATTTAAAATGGCTGCTGTGATTCGTTCACACCGCTTTACGTTTCTTAAAACCATATTGTGTTTATCGAAACTATCGCGCTATTGCGAGCGCTGAAGGAAGAGTTGGACTTGGGCATGTTGATAACAATAGCAAAAAAAATATGACAATTTTCTCATTAAAAAAACGACAATCGCAGTCTGTGGTCGCTGCCTTCCCCTTTGGGAAATAGGCGTGATAATAAATATATATAAATAACATAAAATATAAATAAATAACAAATAAAAAAATTAAAACACCTCTGAAATTAAGTTTTGGTAAGTTTTATGTAGCTTTTTATCTTTTTACATTAAACAAAAAAAAATTTCCAGTTAAATGCGGATATTTAATCTAATGCTTGACGATTATTAATGTTTCAAACCTTTGTACTTTCCTTTGTTTTAATATACTTTACAACTGTTTCTGTAAATATTTTTTAAAGTCAGTACCTTACACTCAAGGTGGAATCATTTAATTATTACTTTATTCTAAGTCGCGCCAAAAAAACTCCATTACAATAGAAAAAGACACAAAATGGAAAAATATTAAACCTAAGTCCTAAAACCTAAGACGCCGCTAAAAATATCCTTAAAATTGACGAAAGCTGAGAACCCTTAAAGAAATGAAAAAGCTGTCTACAGCTATCTTCACGGCGGCTGAGAAAATTGGCTTTTATACTCGTATATTATATAAATGTTTTGTGTGATCTGTTTTCATATTAATTGTATATTTACTTAAATTTCTAACTTAAATAAATTGATCTATTACTGCCGTTGTATACTTATAATAGTACTTAATGAATTTAAATGCTTTTTTTTAATTTGTAATTTTCTTCATAAAATTAGTTACTAATTTACATAATATACTAGTCAGTGGTAGAACGATTTAAATGTACTTTAGTATAGCATAAACATTCCGTTAAAAATAAAATTGTACGAAAATACAGTTATCAATATCCTAAGTAAAAGAACAAATCTTTACTACATCTAATTGGAATTACTCGGATAAATAATGTAATATCGTTTATTGTGGCTAACAAATATAATACGGACTCATGAATAGTGCCTCCCTAACATTGTAATAAATTCGCTTATAATAAAATATTTGTTAATGGGATTGTCTATACTAACTACAAAACGTTACAAGAGAAAAAATAAACGTAGATCAATCTATGAGGTTTGTTAAAAATTAGAATTCGATAGGTCATTCTGAACAAATGAAAAAGAGACTTGGAAGGCACAGGCTGGTAATATAATATATTGTAAAGTACATACTTGTAGATTTTAGAAACTAGAGTACTTATACATGGCATTTATGTTAGGTAAAATAAGTTAGATAAACAAGTTAACCTTTGTGCAACTTTAAGAAAGGCGGGACGCGTTGCTGTTGTAACGCCTCGCTGTTTCCCGTTACCATAGCAACCAGACCGCCATATTAGTTAACTTAGTAGGTACATACCAAAGATAGTACCAAAATTTGGGGTCACATTCATAGATTACACTTTGGTTCCTAAAAATACAAACTTTCAACCACTGCGGCTTTCAAAATATATTTTGTAAAGGTGGAAGTGAGATGGGAAAATCGAGTCTATGAATTTGGCTCTTAGATTTTATAATTATAATCATTTCTGTTCGGATCTATTTGGATATAGGCTTTTAATGTAATTTAGTATGATGTGCAATTAATAGTTATAAATCGTAATTACGAAAATAACAAAATTATAATTTTAAAGTAATAACAAAATAATATATTTAAAATACACTATATTAGCTAAAAGATTTAGTAACGTTTCTTAAACACATTTTTTGTCGGCATATTTAAATAATAAAAATTGTTTTAATCATATGAAAATCTTATAATATAGAAATACAATATCGTGTGATTGCTTGCAGAATTATATTTCAGATCAAAGATATTCATTGATTCGGATCAAATTTGACCCTTAATAATTGAGCAAGGTTAGAATTTTCATGGAACATTTTTGCGTCACTTTTCCTTGATTGATCTTGTACTAATCTCTCTTATTAGACCCCATTGCTATTTGAATCTAGAATTAAAACTCTTTATTCGTTGCTTTATTGTATATAATTTGTTTTATATTTTACTTAAAATACCACGAGTCTTCCACAATGACAATAATTGCTACTTTGTATCTATTAAGTACTTCAATTAAATCATAATATGCAGATAACTTGCTTTTTATTTACTATTAGCGAGTTGAAAACCTAAGGCAAACAAGACGTAGAAAATACGTAGGAGGAGTTTAACTATTTTATATCTAGGCGCACCTGAATCGTTATTTTAATACGCCATCAGGTGTGCCCACGATTTCTCTAATTAATACTTTTTATATAATCTTTGTTGAAATTATTAATTGCAACACTGAACGCCATCTATTATGAATATTGTGCACTTGTCATATTTTGACGTTTAGAAAAATAACATACTCTGTAATTTGTTCTTGTCTCTAATGTACTTGTTTTCCGTCGTTTTGCTCAGTTCGTGTTTTTAATTTAATTACCTAGTTCAATCAAATAAATACTAACATATAATAAAAGGTTATGGGCTATATATGTCCGATAGTATATTAGAAAAGTAATTCGAAACATAAGTGCTGTGATTTAATTAGATTGAAGTTAGATAACCTCAAAACTGGCCATTGCCGGCGAGTTCTTTTTTTTTTCCAGCAATTTCAGCTTAATTTTTTGAGAAAAGTAATTAATAAAATGGCATCACAAATATCAATAGGTACAATTGAGAAGCTAATTGGAAGAGAAAATTACCAAAGTTGGAAGTTTGCCGTGAAAAACTACCTCGAACATGAAGAATTGTGGCAGGAGGTTGAATCTGACCCAGGCTATGTATCTGATAGCAAGAAAAATACGAAAGAAATAATGACCCCATCCTGCCCTATTAGGTAGTTACTTATTGTCACATAAAAATTTTGTGACACCGTTTTGACGTGTCGCGAATAGTTGAAATAATCTAACACAGAATTAAAAATCACTTTATTATTAGGTAAGTACATTTTCATACGAATTTAGTGAATACTAAAAAAATTTTTTGGATATTAGGTGACATTCTTAAATTTGTAGTGAATAATTACTGATAAAATCATTAATTTAATCAGGTCAATTAATTAATGTTTAGCTTATATCATAACAGTATCACCAAGTTAACATCTCGTCCATTGCTGCAATTAACTCGGTGTTTCCACCGAGACGATTTATCTGAAAATATAAAAAATTAAAACTAAATTTATAAACATTAAATTTATCCTTGAGGATTGAGGACATACGAGATATCTTTTTACGTTAGTAAGTTTCCTTCAAATTACGAGTTGTGCTTGAATAAAATGCCGTGCCTTGGAATGCTGTAGTTCTCATAGATTGATACTAAATCCGAAATAGGTGATCATAAGATGGAGCTGCCCCAATACTATTCTGAATTTTATAGCTGGGCAGCCTGACTGTGCGTTCATGGGGACACAGGTACAATCTCATAAATTAAGTATCTAGGTATATTGAACTTTAATTTCCTTTTTTTTTTGTATTGTGACTAATTATAGATTAGGAAACTATTACTTATATTCATTTAATACACATGTAAATAAAAATAAAGAAATAAGACAAAATATTCCATAAATAATTTGGGGTTATAGAATATTTCGTATAGGTATTATGCTATATTAGTGGCAAATTAGTGAGCCCAAGACAGCTTCAAAAGAAGGATTACTAATTTGTAGTATGTAGGTATATTGTAATAAGTACATACCTCATCCCTGATATACTTGTCAAGGTGTACAAGTCTTTCACGAGTATACTGTAAACTGCCCAGTCTTTCTAGTTCAGAAACGCAAAATTTCTTTAAATTGACGTCACTCGTACGTTGACGGAGGATATCTTTGTATAGTTAAGGACTGTATTGAAAAGAGAATATGTGATTTTTTGCCTAGGTATATCGCTTTCTGGAGTGAGCTTAATGTGATAGTTCCATATTCCTAAAGGAAAACGATATCTCTCTAACATTTAAATATCTAAACTATCTCCTTTGTACCAAAAAAACTAAAAAAAAGTTAATAAAACACTAAAAAGGATACTAAGTATAGCATTTCCATCTGATGTCCGTGCTGCATGGATAATCGGTAGAGTAAATTTCCCCTCGGTCAAATCTTCACAGTAAATGTCTAGGTTTGTTGCACGCTATTAAGTAATATTAGGAGATTAGTTAAAAACCAGAGTAAGTATAATGACAATCAAAGTAAAAGTTTAAGCATTTACCATTTTATCGACATCTAACGGCCACTCTTCCAGAGCCTGTAAACAATGCATGTTTATTTACTAAAAAATAAAGACTTTAAAAAAGATTTATGATTATGACTAACGAAATTTGTTTTCCTAGACATAATGTCGGGACTATGCAAATTCACATTTGCATTATAAATGCAAGAACTACTTAGCAATAACAATTATTGATATGTTTTATTAACGTAAGGAGATATAAGTATCTAACTACAATTACTGTATGTAAATTTTCGCGTAGTACCCGCAGGAGGCGCTGGCACATTTTTCATACGAATATATAACGCTAACGATCAAAAACTACCTACTTAAGATACTTCACCGTTATATTTAGTTTTTTATGATTAATATGGTTAATAGTTAATTTACTCACTTCTTGTTGAACAAGATTGCAGTAGTCATCTCTTAATTGAAAGTATAAGCCAATGGTAAGGATGAGATCGGTGTAGTCAGTCTTATTGCTACTAAAGAGGCACATTAGGCGAACAGACAATAGGAACATGTGACCAGTTTCTGAAAAATAAAATTATTGAGTGATTTCTACTGGTCAAACATTTTGATGATTGTAAGTATATTTTTTAAATCTTAGGCTTTGCGTATAACGCTTTTTACTAAGCAGATGGCTGATGGTAATTTTAATACGCTATT
Organism: Aporia crataegi; assembly: GCA_912999735.1. Lineage (NCBI taxonomy): Eukaryota > Metazoa > Arthropoda > Insecta > Lepidoptera > Pieridae > Aporia > Aporia crataegi. Next base: position 6,573,312 of record OU538742.1, read on the forward strand.
TTCCTTTTTTTTGAAATGTAATATACATTGAAAAACCAAGAAAACTATTTCACAGGGTTTAAAGTATGTACTTATTATTTATTATTCTGAGACGGCAAGTCACTAATACACATAATAAAATATGTTCTGAAACAGAACAGGAAAATCTGTTTGTTTGCAGAGGTAATCTTTGATATTGGTCCACTTCTAATTATTAACTTATAGGAACCTAGATGATTTTTGAGTAACATGCTATTTATTGTAACCTCGCACCATCAAGTCGCGAATGAAATTGAATTTTTAGTAAACTAAATACTTGTCAATTGTTAATATAGCCTTACTTTGTTTAATCATATCATCGTATTGCTCTTCTGTGGGACAAATAAAATGATCTCGCCAGTAAATCTCTATGCCTTGTCCGCGAACTATTTCTAGAAAGTCATCGGCAAACAGTTTTAGCGCCTGAAAGTAATTGTTAATTAATAAAATAGTTGTATTATTGATTGGTAATAATTGATTAATGTTTTTAAATATTATATAGAATTTATTGATCTGCAGCTTATAGCTTAAGTATTTTGACAAATTGAGCGAGACTCCTGAGTTCTATATAATCTAATTACGTCGTATTAAAAAAACATTTCATGTTCACCATATTTTTGAGAGTAAAATAGCTTCATTCGCATTTTTGCCTCGCCTCCATAAAACTACACTCTTTTAAAATGATGTAGGTAATTTAAGTATTTATCATTTCTTTTACCCAAGCAATTTGAAAAAAAAATTAGACAATATTTATAATTATTACCAGATGATCTCCAAGATTCAGCAGTTTTTGCAACATAATGGTAATTACGTGGAGTGATGTGTTGATCGTGAGCGGTATTCCATAGACACAGTGTGCTGATGGTAAACCCCTCCTCACTGCGGTGTTGTCTTGAATATCATCAACTCTATAAAATTATTAAGAATCATTATCATAACACCCTTATAAATGCTTCAAATGTTTTGTCTCGTTTTTGCAACATCATATTTTGCTCGTCAGCGAAAGTGACAGAGTATGTGACATTGTTTCAAATTAAACAAGCAGGAGGATCGAATTTATTTCAAATTAGTGGACCCCGCGAACTTCGTATCGAGTGAAAACCGCTCCGAGAGTGTCACGTGTCACCTAAAACGTTAAACGAATTTTCTTCATAAACTCATTTTCGTGAACTTTTCTATATTTTTAATAGTTATTTTGCTATTCGGGGATTAGACGAATTCAATAAATCAAAGATCATCAAAATAGATCCATCTGTTCTTGAGTTATAAATGGTGTAAATAACCCAACTTTGTTTTATAATATAGATAGATATGTGCTTGTAAAAATATGAAATAAAAATAAATTCAATAGTAATCACTTATACACATACATATTACCTACAACTAAATTCTGTCACCGCATAAATTAAGTAGAAAAGTCTAGAGTTTAATTTTGTTTTTTAAATTTAAAACAAATGATGCTCATAGACTTACAAAAGGGTACCATTGTAAACAATGTTGACAGTTTCCATGATTTCATTGAGTTTCTCCTTTGGTAACTTGAACCATGCATTGACCGCAAGCGGTATCTTTTCCCTCAAGCGTTTTCCAGAGAGCTTAAGAATGTGATTATATGGCGCCAGCAATTCCTAAAAAAATCTTTCAAGAGTTAATACCAATTCTATTTAGGTATTTCATACTGAAATGTTATAAAATATTAAGTAAGATGCTATACAGTCGATATAAAAATATCGATACCAATATTATAAATACAATAGAAGAGCCTTAAAGAGCCTAATTATCGAAAAAAGTATACTTTTGAATTTCAAATCAAGCAATAAATAAATAAGGTATTTATTTATGATATATATATAAGCACACGATTTTATATAGTATAAAATAGGTTTTAACAAAGCTTGACTTAGTATTATTGCGGCGGCTACTGAGTTAAGAAAATTGACCAAAAATCTTTTAATTCGCGTGAGCATACCTACCTTCTTATATAAAATATTTTATATCATTAAAATATTACGTCCGAAAAATCCGACCAATAATTATTAGATTATTCATTACAAACAAAAGTTTTTCATGAATTTGCGCCCTTAAAACCTACAGCAGATTTTGAGTCGCGTCTTATTCAAGGTAGGCATGAATGGTAATTGGCTTACGGATGGTATCATAGATCATCATATCATATCCGGATCAGCATTGGCTAAACAGGTAATGACCTTCAAAACCAAAAAGGAGGTTATCAATTCTTCGTTTTTTTTTTCTGATGTTCCGCTCGTACGTCGCCATTTGTAGACCGATTTGGATGAGTGAGGTGTCAAACGATAGGGTAACTCGTCGAAGTGGTCCCATTTTTTAGAATTTTTACGATCAATAGTTTTCAGGATATTGAAAGAATAGTTTCACAATCGGGCAAGAAATCGCTGGATTCCGCGCGACCATGTCGTGCTTATTTGCTTATAACTCTATGATTTATAAATCCTTATCGATGAATTAGATGTTATTCGATTTAGTATTAAATTTGCAACAAGAGAGAATAAGAATCAATATAATTTGATTTAAAGTTTTAGAGATATTGAGGTTATAAAATATAAAATTGAAAAATCTTCAATTAGTTCGCTTTAGCGATAGAGATGTCCATGTTATATTAAATATATACTAATTATAATAAATTCATTTTATTAAGAGTCATATTGTCAAGCTTTTGACGGAATTTTATGAAAATCTAAGCCATATATTTGATGTTATGGAGCAAAACTTGTCAACAAAGGAAAACATGTCATACGTTATTGTTTATTTGTAAATCACAATGTGCGTTCACTTGCTTACTATAAAAAACCATGAAAACTTAATTTATATGAACGATATTACTTAAATTTTTAGTATTAAACGATTCAGTTTTGCGTTTTCTTATTTTCATTAATTTGAAAATATTAAATTAAATTAATTAAATTAGTTTTTAGTGTATAAGGTAAGCGTAAAGTCAGAGCGTCCATGTTAGTTTCGTTTTGATGGTATGATAACCAACTATACGGTTTAGAAGAGCCACTCAAAAGTATAAAATAAATTAATTTTAAACAAAAAAATAAAACCGACCTCAAAACGCACTGAAAAGTAAAAAAATAAATTTTGTATTATAAATGTACTTACTATAAATAAAAGACGTAAATAGTGTTGATAAATAAAATTCATCTAAAATTCTACAAGGGCATAAAACTTTCATGTTGTTTTTTGAAAGGCGGTGCCAAATATATAAATAAAGACTGAATGAATATTCCTGGACTTTAATTAAAAAAAAAAAATTGAATGGCTTGGCGCCGCGTTTCAAAGAGCAACATGACAGTTTTATGCTCTTGTTCAATTTTACATGAATTTTATTTATCAACACTATTTACGTCTTTTATTTATTTACTATAAATTACATTTATAATACAAAATTTATTTTTTACTTTTCAGTGCGTTTGAGGTCGGTTTTTATTTTTTTGTTTAAAATTATTTATATTATTAAAATTTAGTTTAATAATCATAGTCATTATTATTATTTCAAGATTATTATTATTAAGATTGAGTTAAACTGTTAAAAGTTCGGTTTTGTACTTAATTTGTTTTAAATTGTCTTTTATGTAGTTTAAAATTTCTTGTAATCTTTTTTATTATATTATTCTACAAGCATATTGTTTAGGAACTAAATAAATAAATAATCAAGCTTGTATACTTAATAGCATTTGTTTCCTTAAACATCTCATGTACTTAAAGATAGTCTTTTGCACAATCAAATTTATTTTAAACTTAGCTAATAGACTATTGTTTGACTTTGTATAATTATCCCAAAATTAAAAATAACGCGAGAAAAAATAATTCAAGCGGTCTTACATTACATTTGTAAAATATACCTAATACTAAACCACTTACCTTTTCCATGTAAGAATCACGGTAGATGTTTGATTCCATTTGCTTGGATTTTTCCATGATTTTCTCGTGTCTTGTTTAAATCGAAGTTTGTACGACAGTTACTGATGTCAGTGTTATAATGAACGTTTTACCGCCATAGCTATTTAATTTATATTTTAAAAACAATTAAGAAACCAGTTATGATTGTTGCCAATATTTCTTAAACGTAATTTTGACGTGGATCGATGCGATAACAGATAGAAAGAAGATAGGTACCTAGACAAATCATATTTCTATTTATTTTTAACTACCTACTAAATTTAGTTTTATAAGCATAGATTAAGTTGATAAATGCAATTCGTTGAAATCCGTAGCACAATTATATTAAATGTATAGATATTAATAGATTTAATTAAGCAGGTACCTAAAGTAGTTTTACAGAGCTTATTTTCGATTCAGAGATTATCCATTTTATGAATATGTTGCAGCAGGCATTGCCAGTTTAAAAGAATTAAGAGTCTATCTCAACCTATAACCTTAATATAGTAACTTTAACGTAGACGAATGAGGATTATATGCGCTGCTAGCTTTAAAGAAAAGCGACAAAGGTGACGTGGTGCATTGCGACCATAACAGCTGAATGGAGCGAGAAGACCACTTTTAGCCACCATCTGAATTGAAGAAAAGAAATAGAATAAAAATGTTTTTCCATTTTCTGGGAAAACGGTGCGTCACAGCTTGATTTTGACGAAATTTTCGGTACCCCCTAGGTAACCCCCCCCATGTTCGTTTCTCTTTCAGTTGGACTATATAGACTTATGTAAATACATAATGTATTTTTCGAAAAGTGGAGTTTATTTTTTACGCTGGAATCATCCACAGTAGATTCACAATGATTCAAATGCACATTCGGTTCGGTAAGGATAACTGCGGAATTTCTTAGTTTTAAAATAACAAATGAATTCATTGCCGTATGAATTTCAAATGTATGTTCATTAGATTAAGAATGTAAATGTTATATTAATTAGAAACGTATTATTATTATTATAATTACAATTAAATAACCGCATTACTTTATTAGTTTACTTAATGAAATACGATAATGAGGTAGGTACTTAGTTTTATCGATGACTACTACCTACTAGGTAACAACAAAAAATAACAATATACAAACCTATACGTAATAGTTACCTACATAAGAGTTTAATCAATACCTATTTTTTGTTTAGTGTGTATTATATCTTAATTGCCGACACCACAATAAATTTGATAATGCTATTTAATGTTAATTAGTTTTAATAAACTTATTGTCAACATGTTATTAATTCATTAACTATAGATATTTCCTTAAATGTTCTCTCGATAAATGTGCATCGCCCTACCACTTCTATAAAAAAGCATCCATTCACTGTATTCCTACCTACACAGTAGTTTTATTTCTAACATTTCTAAAAGCCGCCGTCGAACTTCGTGAAGGGGATATAAATGATTTCGACAAAATAAAACAATATCTTGAATATTCGTTTTTTATTATGTAAAACTACAGAACTGCGACTCTACTTCGAGGTTGAATCAAAATGCTTTAAAGTCAAAAAGTATAACGTAAATAAAATCTATAAATACATTAAATAAAATTTTATTTCAATATCGATACAGTAAATTATATTAAAAATCTAAACACATATAAAAATTTTGACTAATTTCAATGTGGGACTTATCCTAGACTCCGGTCAATAATGATTAAAATAACGCCGAATTTTTTAAAATTACAAGTCTCGACTGGAGTCCCGTTTTGATATAATTCGATAAATTTAAAACAGAAAAATCGAAACTAGAATTAAAAAAAACAAGCATTTAATGGAAAAAACATGATGATTTATCACAACGTTATGGACGCTAGGGTCCTCAGATTTACTATCAAATATACATAAGAGTTACAAAGATTAGCATATTTAAGCTAAAGGTTACACATAAAGCCGATAACATCGAAAGCCTGAAGTCAAAATCTCGACTTTAACTAGAAAGTAACTAAATGAATCTGTGATTATAGAACCTAGTGCTTATGAAACTTTAAAAACTTAGTCTCCGTTTACGCCAAATACAACTTCTCCAAAACATAGACATCTACGAAACATTTAAATTAAAAAATATATGATTTTGGACTAAGTTGTAATATCCACAAAAAAAAACCAGATTTTTGAGAATTTATATTAATAACGCATCTTTAGGGATTTTGATATCAATTGAAAAAACAAAATTGACGTTGTTTTAGGTTTTGCATTTTGTAGTTTTTTTTTTTTTTTTTTTTTTTTTGTTGAACGAGTTTTCAAAAAGTGATATCTAGAGAAGCATATTTAGCGTGAACGGAATGTAAACTTACAATATATTACAATTTCATTAAAATGATAAAATTAATACGATTTCATTAACACACTAGAATAAGAATTAATAAACAGACATGCATCCGGGCATTGACAAACGTTATGATTTTATTTTGTTACCATAGACAAAGTTTTCTAGGAAAGGACCTGCCACCGCCTAGACATTACAGTCCATAATAAACTCGCACTATTTGTCATTTCAATCATTCCTTATTAAAATTGTCTATCTTTGTCATTGTGTAGTTATGAAATGAGGGCTACCGCGTTTTGTGCTCACTAGATGGCGCCTGTGTCGGGTAAAGTCCTGAAGTCAAAGCTCGATATTACAAAGTTTCACATCCGTAACATTGAGCTTTGACTCATGGAACGGTTTAAATACCGTTCCCTTAAAAATTAAACATGCATGGGGCATGTGATGATCACAACAAGTTTTGGTAATGCTTGTGCGCGGCATTATGTGTCTAAACTTACAGCTAAATTAAATATTTTTTGCTTTGTTTTACTGATTCTATTCATAATATACAAATGTTTTTAAAATAATTGATTTTGGTATTACCAAATATTAATTATAAAAATATGCCTGTTAGAAATAAACCCGCTTAGCATAATCACAAACAATATAACATTATCGCTTCTAGTGGCGTATTCAAACGCAATATCCCTCATTAAAGTTTCATATTTAATATGAAAATAGAAAAAATATTACAGCACCGAAATAGTACGCAGATGTGGCATCGAAAAACTTTTTGTAACGAGGTAACTACACAGTTACAAAGAGTGTGGACAGCATAAAGGCAGCGACCGCGGGCGAGTTTAGCTTCAATAAAAATACTTAAGACATATAAACACACCTAAGAGTTTACAAAAAGGTTCTTAAATATTCTCCAGCCGTCAATCTTTGAAAAGGAAAAACTCAAGATGCAAAATCAAATCGCAAACAAAAGAGATGGCATATTTTTGACTAAACTTATAAGTATGTTTAATGTCTTAATGTCGTGTGAGTTTACGGGATCCAACCCACAACATAGTTACGGCTGCGAGTGCATCCTGTCAAGCGAAGAACTCTACCACCTGAAAAAAATATTCTATATAATATATTGTTACAAGTTAATTGTATCGGCTGATGTCGTGAATACTCGGGTAGGGTTTCGTGTTAAAACTTGTCGTTAACAGGTGCGCGCGCTGACCTGTTTAGCTCAAGGCCGTACCACTCTGTATCAGTTACAGTGAGGGTAGTGGGGACTGACTCACAGCCAATATAACCTACTTATTTAGTTACTTAGCGTACTTAGTGACCAGCCACTAACATTATTATTCTACAGTCGTATGACTGATTGGGTGTTATGAGTAAATAGGCAAGTCACTAAATATTAGATTATATTAGATAAATTTCTATCAATATGATTTTTATACAACTTTTTTATAATTATCATATACTGTGTAATAGTTAGATATTTAATACAATTATTTTCAATTACCGTCGCGAAATCTTAGGTCGTGCCATAACGTTAATAATGTGTGACTTTAGTTGTGCAAAATCAACGGGAACTTCTAAATAAAATCTAAGACGCTTAAGTTACTCCTTATAACATCAGCTTTCCGCCAATGAAATTTCCATCATGACAAACCAATTTTAAATTTACATTCTTCCATAGCCAAAAATACGCCTTTCTTATATTATACATATCTATTTGCTATTCTCATATTAATGTAATTGTGTTTGATAGAAGATCTATATATTTTTTTGTATTAAATTGTATGTAGTGATTTGTGAGAAAGGAAGATTACACAGTTCATGCAACATAACATTCATGAACTCACATCGTATTGTACAAGAAATGCCTATTTCAACTAATTTGGATTTTGGATAAAATATTGACAGTGTCAATAATGGAAACTAGTGCAAAAATAAAAAATCTCTTGTCGTTCTACTTGCAAAGTGAATTTCTTTAGTATTTCTATATTTTATCTCATAATTATTAATTGTATTAATTAATAATACAATAATTATGATAATCGTAATAATTATATTAATTACGATTAATTGTATTTTTTGCCCATTAAAATACTACGCTTAAAGGAATGCTTTTTATAAATTGTAGTTGATAAATATTACGTAATATTCAATAAATTATATTAATATTCAATATAATAAAAGTTACATTTAAGTTTTTGAGTTTCAATAATTTTTATTTTTAATATCGTCTACTGGTTTCAAAATCAATAATTTGCGGATGGCAAAAAGGCTTTTATTTTGAGTGTTTGTGACTTACCACATGTCTCGTCGGGTCTTCTAAGCGCTATTCTGGCTCCGTCGGTGCTGACGTACTGCAATACACACACACGTTGAAAGGGCTTTATGTACAGACATAAGTTCGCGCTAACAAAATTCACTCGAACTATATGGATTCGTTCTAGCTTTATGGAACTAGAAAATTTACCATCTGTCAGCCAAGTGATAATTATTTGCGCAAAGGAAAACAATTAACAAAGAATCATTGCACACTTAAGAACAAACTGGTCCAAACTTCATGCTGTTTCAGTCCTTAAGTGGGAATTGGCCAGTGTCAATGGTTGTAATGTAATTAATTACAAAATAGAGCAGTCAGTACGTGGAACGAGCTCAAAACTGACAACATGAATGTTCGCTTTGTAACTTCTATAACACGATGTAAATCCAGTCAATTCCCACAATTTACATTCCTACATTTCGTTAGTATACACTCTCATGCGTGAACGTTAGGTTTTTTTCAGTGTAAAATGATAGTATGTCTATCCGACCTCCGTAATCTGAAGGCTTATTTGCTGAAGCTACACCGTCGAATCTTTATAATCAATTTCAGCACCGCTATTTGAGCTCGCATAGGTGCCAAAAAAAGATAATTTCACCGGCTGAGTCGTATTCGACATTTGATCATTCTTACGCTCTCCTCGTCAAAAAATTGTAATTATTTATCGTAAATTAACACAGGTGAGCTACCTAAGGAAATATTAACTTTTTGAGTGTAAGAATGAAACTGTTAGAGAAAGATGTCGCTCAGAGTGTGTTTAAGATACATACTTAAATATACAGCTTTACGGTTAGCTTTTAATTCCATTCATTGTAAAACTGCAGTGTAAGTGGTGAGAATCAATCGACACTGTAAAAAAGCTTTAAATAAGCGAAGAATGTTAATGGCTGCCGTGCCAACATCGTGTCCCCTGAGGGCTGACCTTAACAATCTATTGGCTACGCGCGCCTTTTTGCAGGTTGTTAAAGAACCTGAACTGGAGTCGGAGCGTTAGGTCTTTCCGTACTGCAATGGAATAAAACATTGTGATTGTGAAACACTTAAAACATGGCGATCTTCAAGATCGGTTGGATTAGTGCGAAGTAGATCGGACCACACCAGTGCTTTTATTGACCGATTGTGCACACGCGTGGAACACGCTAGGGCTCGCGAACTTACTCACGAGACCGGATTGGGATTAAAGTCTGGCAACTGCGTGGTCGTCGGGCTAACTCCGTTAAGTCTAGGTTCTTGCATTTCCTGCTTATCATGTATAATTTCATCGGCCGGAATAAAGATGGTGTTTTCGACGCTTTCGTCGATGGTTTTCTGCTTTATTACCGTCGTCTCGTTAGTGGGCGTGGGGGTTTCTGCGCTGGGCGGCGTGAAGTTCAACAAGTTAGGGTCGACACCAACCGCGGGCGGCCTTCCGCGGGGCAAGCGCAGCCGCAGGGACACCTTAGTGCGCTTTTGCACTCGGCAATCTGACAATATCGATAGCTATTATCGATACACACTCGATGTCGCATGCGTGAATGCTAGTTACTCGTGTCCTGAATGATTTGTTACGAACGTGAGAGCACCCTTGAAGCATGCAAGTGATGTTTATAGGTTTTGCTTTAGTTTTTTGCATGAGGAATGTCGCCTACTGCGCTACTTGCTATTATGGGATTAAAAACAATGTAATGTTACGTGTACGTGTGACGATGTACGGGCCTCTTTGAGTCGCCATCTGCACCAATGTTGGTTTTAATACGACGCGTAAAAAATGAATACGTGACGGCAAATGATAAATGATTATACATATATTACTTAAGAAATACAAATAAAATTAATAAAATTCTGTAAAAATTAAAAAAAGAACATATTAACTATATAAATATAACCAACAACTCTAAATTTTATGTGCTATCTGTATCTAACAAACCGGTGTGACCTTGATATTAGACTCCACCCTTATACGATAGAGAATATATTTTGCTTAAATATATTAATCACGGAGTTTGGCAAATGTTTCTCTATGTAAAGGAACAAAAGTTCTAGTAGTTCTTTCGATGTTTGATTTCAAGGCCAAACTGAGATTTATTTAGAACACAGACAAAACTTCTATTATATATATAAAGATATCTGTAAAACTTTCCGTTAGTCCCACTAATGAATTAAGTCTTAAGATTATTCAACTCCTACCCTATATGCAATAATGAACCTTATGCTTTCATAATAGAGCCGTTATTGCACTGTCAGGTTTTGTATCAAATATATTCAATAATGAGCTTTGCAGAACACAGAGCACAGACAACACTGCTAGCTAAACGTTTGATTCAACAATCCCTGGGCGATGATTAACCTTATTACGGCTGACAAGTCTCCCGTTACTTGAAAATATATCCTATTATATAATGAACGTGTTAATACTGACTTCTGTCGATGTTCCTTTGCAAATGGCTGGCGACCCGGTGCCGTGCGTCGCTGTACTCGAGGTGCAGACCCAGTCTAAGCAAAGTCGGGTTGGCTTCCACCAGCTTCGTTATTTCCATCTCGATCTTGTTGCCGAGGACTTGCGACCGCTGGAAGTTTCATTAGATAAAAATCTAATTACATGGGATAGAAGAAACACATAAATTGATAAAACATTATTAATTTATTAAAATAAATAGTAAAAGTGAAGTCCCGTGTCCCCTAGTGGGGTATGGGGCAGATGCATTTCACATCTGTTTCACTGATCGATTTTTTTCTTTAGGGGCAAGTAGGTGATCAGCCTTCTATGCCCTGCCAGACCGAGTTTTTTTTTATCTCCACCGGGAATCGAACCCAGGACCTCTCGGTTGTAACGCTTACGCGCTTACCACTAGACCAAGGAGGCGGTGGAAAATAAATAGAGGAATGTATATTTCTCAGCTGGTTTCACAGACCGAGATAACTTTCTGGGACTTACGAACTCTTCAACTTAATTATTTTTTGTAATTCAAAATACGTGACCAATTCATAATATATTCATACTAAGTGAATAGTTCATTTGTATAGATAGTGGAGAATACGGCAGAAACATTTCTGCATCTGTTTCACTGATCATTTTCTTTCCAAGGTGAACAGACTTCTACTAAACCGTATCTAGCTGTTTCCTCATCATTCGAATCCAAAACCTCCAGCGCTATACGAAAACAAGTGTTGGTTCACTTTCACACAGAGACGTTTGTATTATTAATAAAGAACATAAAAAAAACATTTATTGTTAGGTAATGAAGACTGATCGCCCTTGTTTATGAAGATGGTCAATTAACAGAGCTTCAACCATTAATGCTAATGAAACTGACCTGGTTCGAAGCGCGGAACTCCTCAACAGTGGTGGTAGTGAGCAAGGACTTGACCAACTGCACCACGCCAGGGGGACTGATGAAGTTTGTCTCGACGTTGACCACTCGCAGGGTTGTGTTCTGTTCCAAGGCGTCCGCTAGGAGCTGCACCGTGCGGTCGTTTAGACCCACGTTCACCAAGGACAAAACTTCCAGGTGTGTGTTCGTTTTTAACCCTTCGAAGAGCTTCTCGAATTTTTCATCGCTTATGTTCTGGAATAATAAAATATTATTAAATTTTTGCATATATGTTAGTATAACAAGCCTTGTTGTATGTTGCCAGTTGCCACCCATTATTAATCTGCATCTTAAACTGGAGAACTTCAAATAAAGTTTATTGGGACTTTTATTACAATAATATGAAGATCAACCAAGGCTGGATTGGGTATCTGGAGAGATAGGCCGTTACATAACTTTAAAAAATATTTATTTACATAATAATGCATTCAAAAAGATATTTCACGTAAATATTTTGCTGGTTTGATAAGGTGAAGAAAATAACGCTCAAAATAGTTAAATTACTTTATGTAGCCAAAATAATGTGATTAAATATCTTTGAAATTTCAAATAATATTTTATATATCCTTTGAGAATTCACCTACAATTATTGTTGCTAGGCCGCACTACGCATTATGTGGTCAAGTCTACGACAGCAAAAGAGTTTGTATGTCTCGTGCCAAACATCAAAGATAAAAGAAATCAGGGGTACAACCTAGTTTTAAAATAGTAAATAAGATAGCAACTATTAATAAAAAGGCCATAGCGGAATGACTATCGAATAGCAAGCTTAAAAACAAAGTATTAGTTATTTTAAAAAAACGGTAATTTTTTTTAAATTATGAATTATTATTTTGATAGTTTTTAGTTAATTATGTACTTATGTAATTAATTTATGATTTAAATAAACCTACCTTAATGTTATTCCAATTGAGATCTGTCAGTTTTTGGTCATTCTCTTGCACCCTTTTGATGGTTTCATCGGGATCCGTGTCATTTGGTGGGTCCATTGGATACACCTGGAAATAAACATTTGGTGCATAAGCAGTGTTAGGTGGATTCTTTACAAAGATTTGTTGTTACTCCAATTGCTTTGGGCAAAATTATCAAAAGTTTATATTGTTTAATTTTTGTCAATTCATTTAAACTCATTCAATGTCATCCATAATACTGATGTGTAGAATTATATTAAAAACATGTTCTCTTTAGTGAACTTTATATCTGTGTATATTCATTAAAACTTATTAACAAACTTCATCTAATTATTATTATTCAGTTACCATTTGTAGCACCATAATGCAATATACCTTAGATTTAGTAGCTTTTGTGATTCCATCCCATCCGAGGCCAACTGGCTGTCCCTTGTTTAGAAGCGAGGCGTGGTACTGGTCCTGATTCATCATTGAGTGGAATCCAAGAATAGCTGGAAAATTATAACATTAGTAGCTTTGACTTCAGATTTCATCAAAGTGGGTATTTAAGTGCTTACAGCTTGTCACTTGAAATCTAGTTTCTCCCAATTTTCAAAATCATATGAGTAATTTTTGTGTTAATTCATTACAAACAAAAACATTAATATTTTCTCATTATTATATTAGTGCATAAGATCAAAATAACGTTATATATCCATAATCCAAGACGAATGAAATAGAAGTTTTGGCTTCTTTGGCATGAACCAGATACATTTATACATAAATACTAGCTGACCCGGCAAACGTTGTTTTGGCATATTAATTTTTGGGGTGGGTTTATCACTTAGGGGTATGAAAAATAGATAGTAGCCGATTCTCAGACCTACTGAATATGCATATAAAATTTGGTAAAAATCAATAAACCCATTTCGGAGGAGTAAGGTAACTAACATTGTGACACGATAATTTTATATATAAAATATCTTGTTCATTATTCATCAGATTATTGTTAAAAAAAATGTTTTTTCGGGAATCGCACTTAAGATCATCTGCGCTAGACGCACTATGCACGCAAAAACTTTTTCTTATATCTTTATTAAAGTTCTTTACTTTAAAATAATTAAACTAAATATAATGTGTGATAATGTAATTATGCATATTATTATGAAAAACCAATGTCAGTTATTGTTTGCAATTATGATACCAATTCATTCTAAACACCACATAATTACTACTTCAAAACCCGCATAATGAGTATAAAGACCTTCTGATTAACCTTTAATTTCAATTCAAAATTACAAATAGCTCACCTGCAAGGTCAATGATTTCCTCCTGTGTGGCGGAGGTGAGGGCCTGCTCGTATTCATCTCCTAGATCTATTGTTATCTGCTCCTCTGCATCACGAACTTTCTCTGGAGGTGGTGGTGGAATCCACTAAAATAAACAACTAGTTAAAATTATTTAACAATGACTTTGTATGCAAGTAGCACATAATATTTAAATAAAAGAGACATAGTATGTAACTATTTTTTGTTACTAATTATGTATGTAAAAACATTACCACCTATTAAACTGTTTACTTAATTAAACATAAAAAGAAAAAAAGAAAATTTTTCTTGTTTCAAAACCTATTACCCAAATAGATCATAATTTGAAGCGATTCACTTGATTAAAATCTAGATTTGAGTTAAATTATGCATATATAATGTATTTTAGATATAAATCATTGAGATCACTCTAATTCCAGAGAGAATTCCATCCATAAAATAACACAGGAAACACCTTTTTGTCTAATTTATTAAATTAATTATTTTCCTCTATGGAACCAAATTCTTTTATCCAAGGTTTTAAAAGATAATTTCATCAAAATTTGTCTGTATGCTTGTGTTCTTACTTGATTTCTGTGTTCATGTAATTATGAAGCTAGGATATATATCATTGTTTTTTTTTTTGATGATGTGTTGTTTTATGATGTGTTACGTTTCATAAATAAAATATCAAATAAGAAAATATGGTAATGGTATTTAGTACACTTTTACACAGCCTAATTGGTTCTCACCTTCTTCCCTCTAACAACACCCGCAACATATGGCTTCACTTCTGGCCTATCGGGTGTCTCAAGAGCTTGCTTATTTATGTGTTCAATCAATTTCTTACGATTCAACGGGCCGGTCGGATCCTTTTCACATGCATAATTTGTTCTTTGTGATGGTGGTAAAAATGTGTCCTGAAATTTTTTATGAAAAAATCAGTAAGATGTCTTAAGGTGCAAGAACTTTTTGTGGAGCAATATTTCCTTCCAATTGTTCTTTGAAAACATCTGATAACAAAAAGCTAACAAAGAATACTGATGTGATAATATTTGTAGTCACTGAATTTTATTATTTTAAATTATTTTGTAGAATAATGTAACATGTTGTTACTTATATTATTGTTTAAAATTAATTACAATAATTATATCCTAATTTACAATCCTAATTTGCAAGTATTGAAAGGGCAGTTTATTGAAACAAGTTCAGTTTAACTATTGATCAAATTCTTACACATACCAGTGTGAATGGCCACTTAGTTGGCATAAATTGCCAATAGAGAAAAACATTAGTGTATTACATTTACGGGATTCCCAATTTTTTTTTTTTTTTGTTTTCAATTGGAACAACTCATATACATTGCTCTGATCGCAAAGTAGCTAAGGCACTTGTGTTATGGTAATCAGAAACAACGAGGGTACCACAATAAATATATATAAGTTTATATACAACCAAGACTCAGAAACTAATTTGTGCTCATCACACAAATAAATGCACCTACCGGGATTCAAACCCAGGACCTTTTGATGCAGAAGGCAGGAGCATTACCAATTATTGTGCCAAGCGGTCATCAACTTAATATATTATATTAATATTTTTACAACAAACAAGATATTAAAAGTCAGACTATCAAACTTATCTAATTGTAACAGGGATTATATTATTGATAATGAAATGGAACTCAAGATAACATATTGTTATTAACACTTGAGTCATGGTAGTCGCCTAATGCTTAAGTGATAATTAAATGCATTTAGATCCATTTAGAAGTATCTTAATAATTTGTAGGAAGGAATGAGGTAATCTTCCATTAAAACGATGATTTGACGAACAATAACACTGCCCATTGGAATAGTGACTCGCTCAAAAAAAATATACTCATCTTTTTATAGTAGTGTATTCACTATTTTTATTCATAAAATTTTGCAAAACCTCTTACTTGTTAATTCTTTAACTTAATACTATATTATCTCAAATAGGCTGTTACTTTGCAAAGGATGTAGCAACTAGCAAAACAAAAAACATTGTGAGCAGCACATAAAAGAGTAAGTATTAAGTAATTGCTAGTACACTTAATTTGCATGTTCAAAGAACGCACCATTGGTGTTTCAATGAAAATAATTTTTAGAAAGCAGAATAAATTAGCTTAGTAAGACTAACCTACAACCCTCACTGTTGTAACTTGTATGAGTGAATACTTTAAAAAGTAAGACTTACATCTGGGTCTACTTCTTTGGCGAGCATAGTCAGCTCTTCCTGTGACAACTTAGACAAAAGTTCGTCGACATCGATTTCATCATATGTGGACAATTCTCTGCCGTACAACTTGGCCGGTGTTGTCATTGTCGTCGTTTTTGTACTTGACGATTTCTGCAAACACAAAACATCGCAATGTTCACTCAAAAGCCTGTATTATTACATAATAAAACTTCAAACTACACGGTAAATAAACACGACACCACACCCATAGAAATTAATCGATAACGGGAACGTTTGTATGTGACTGATTTAACAAAATCAATAAATGTTCTGTGATTAGTTTCACCTTACATGGAAAAATTCGATTGACTTTCCGTTACCTTTTTATAAATTATTGTATGATTCAAATAAAAACAATAATCCTTTAACGCCACTAGTACCGTGTTACTTATACGAATGGATGACAATCAAAGACTGGAAAACCGTCTGCCGTCGCCCGTCACCGAATGACCGAAGTTCGAAATACAGTCTACGACTACAACGTAGTATGTACGAACTACGATTTACGAAGTCCGAAACTCGAAGTCACAGAAAAGGAAAAATGCACATAAGTGGGACAGAATAAAAATTATGAAAATCTTATGTGTGTAACAGAGACAAGTTATAGATAGAGAGGCGCAAGATGTGAAAGGCTCCTTGTTTGATTGTTTCATTACCAGTTTTTGTCAACAATGTGCCTAATTCCTATCGAGTTTTTTAAAGTATGACCTTTTAAGGCGAGGCATTGATAAACAATAAATCTAAATCAAATGCATCGTAGTCGGACCCGGTGAGAAATGAGACGGCGTTAATATAGCCAACATCGCTTAGCGCGCTAAACTACGCTCTAAAAACCCTTGATGTGTCTAAAAAACCGACTGCCGAATCGCGAGCTATCGCTTCGCCTATTGCCCATATTAGCAATGCCCTTAAAACGTTTGCCACATCTACGCTTAATTAACGTGTTAATTTAAGCGTTAAGACGCAGGTGGAGCAGTAGCAGAAAGCTAAATTTTGTACTAAATTAATCATCATAATATTTTGGACACCAACTTTACTCCTTACTTAACTATGAGATTATTATTCACTACTATAAATGAATATTATTACTGTAAATATTAAAAAGTTTGTAAGTAGGTACCTACATATGGATATACGGTATACCGTATAGGGTCTGGCCGATGATAATCACTTAGAGACAGGTTTTATAAGGAGCCAAAAATATTCATTAAATACGTTCTACAGTGGCAAAAATTCGAATGTTGACGAAATCACAGCTACAATTATTATTTAAGAATAAGTAATTAAGAACTAATGAGCTGACCTGCAGGTGAGACTTGTGTAAGCCTGTAGTTATTATTGTATCGCTAATTGTAGTTAATTAATAAATTACAGATTTTATAATAAGTAATCGGAATACGGCCTTAACTCATTTGATCAAATTAAAAAAAATAATAACAATGAGACGCTGTTTTGACATGTCTTCAAAACAGCATATATGCGATTAGACTTTATATATATAATTCTGTTAATTGAGAACGTAAGGTAAATAGTAAATTATTAATAAATTGTAATATAATTATAAAAGGTATATTAACATAATTATAAGATTTAGTTCTTTATAAAACTTTTATTGAGACAGTCTATTGATCATGTGTGTATTGCCAAAAACAATGTAACAAATGAAAAACGATTGGCAGAGGCGCCATTTTGTGTGAGTCAGCTGAAAAGGTGAAAAAGATTTAATTATTATACGCCGCATTGTAACATCAAGTAATTTTGGCTTTTATTTCTGGATTCCTTTATCTTTGGAGCTGTTCCTTATAGTTCAGAAGTGGGATGAGCGAAAATATAGTTACGTTTTCGTACTACGCCTGCACAAAAGGATACTTTAAGCGTAAGTTCATTGTTAATTTCTTATGTATGTACCCAAATAATAATGAGCATTGTTCAATACTAGTGTTACTACAACGACGAACGTTACTTATTGGCATTGAATGTTAGTGCTAGTCAAGACATTGCATTAAACTAGATTTTGTAATCAAAATAAAAATAAAAAAAACTATAAAAATACAATTCAAACCGCAACTGGGATTACGCGAAGTAGTTACAGGGGGTAACATTTATTTGAAATTGAGGTAGAAAACAGAAGGTTACTCCAAAGAGTACATTAGATTACGGTACTATGGAAGAATTAGTACTAATATTATGTAAGAAATGTATTAGTTTTTTTTTTATACATACATATTATATCAATAATTTATTCAATAGCTTCGTGACGTAATGTAAAACAAAGCGGCGTATGACGCGGTGTCTTGTCCTAACTTTAGTTACTGTTTTATTTATCATAATATTTTATCATCTTTTGGTTACTAAGCTGGCCGTTCGTGTGAGCGAGTGAAATAATACTTACTTGATACAATGCGTATATCGGATTATTCATTTTATACTTCGCTAGACAAGTATACGAATTTTCTAATATACATATTATTATTATAAACAATCTGATTTAATAGTATAATGAAATGTCGAAGTCAAAGTCAAAGTCAAAATATCCTTAGTCATTGAAATTATATTTGATCATTTTGAATCGTAATTTTTTTTAATGTACTGTAGTTTACAAAAAAAATTATAGTAAAAAAAAAATTATAATATTTGGTGTACATATATCAGATTTTCATAAATATACTGACATGTGACTGTCATTATATTTATCTCTTTAAATTTTTAACGAAGTGATTCTTTGGGACCCATATTGTAAATTGCACGAACAGCCCTCTTCTGCAGTACAAAGACGGTGTTAACATCTGCAGCACCCCCCTACAACAGTATACCATAAGACATAATGCTGTGAAAGTAGCTGAAATAGACTAACCTAGCTGTGTCTACGTCTGTATAGAGGCGGATCTTTTTGACAGCGTATGCTGCAGAGCTGAGTCTCTTCGACAATGCATCAATGTGAGGGCCCAATTGAAGCTTATTATCGAGGGTTATACCTAAGAATACAGTGGTGTCCACAAGTGCTAACTTTTCGTTTTTAATTATAATATTAGCTTCTACTTGTTTAACAGTTGGCAATATAAATCTAATACATTTTGTTTTCTTCGTATTAAGTAGAAGATTATTAAGATTAAACCACTTTACTACCTTAGAGATTGCATGCAAGTATACTTACTCACGGTTACTATAATGACATATGTTTGTTACATATTAAGTAACAAACATATAGTCAATGTTTTGTTAGTTAAGAAACCGCAGTCGCTCCTAGTTAGGTACCTATTATTTATCTGCGTGTCTGTTTGAATGGTTTACTAAGCTGAAATGTGTCAGTTTCAGTTGCCCCATTATGGATCGGAAAAGAAGGCCGACTTGTGGTCCAAATCACGAGAGAGATTTAGTGCAGACCCAGGTGTACCCAGGTGTGACAGTCAGGGTCGGGAGGCACTAGTCTCGAGGAACAAAACCCATAGACAAGCGAGTCTGGAGATTTAGTGCAGACCCAGGTGTACCCAGGTGTAAGGGTCAGGGTCGGGAAGCACTAGTCTCGGGGAACTAACCCCATAGACAAGTGAGTCGAGAGATCTAGTGCAGACCCAGGTGTACCCAGGTGTGAGGGTCAGGGTCGGGAGGCACTAGTCTCTGGGAACAAAACTGGCATGGAGGTGCCAGGGAAGTGAGTTGGCATGGAGGTGCCAGAAAAGTGAGCTGGCATGGAGGTGCCAGAGAAACGGGTTGGCATGGAGGTGCCAAAACCGCCATCTGGCATGGAGATGCCAGAATTTTCAGCAATGACAGGTCGGAAAGGAGACAATTCTCAGAACGTCAAGGAGCATCGCGGGCACGTGGAACCGAAATCAAAGGGACAGCGGAGAGATCTCGTCGTACTCCAGTTCGCCGAGCGCAGTTGCAATCGTCTTGTTTGGAATCCCAAGGAATAGAGGAAAGCAGTGAGAGAGGTTCGCGCCGCCGCATACGTGAACGTGAAGACGAGATCAGATCAAGACATGAGACTAAGCGTGGTGAGTCACCCAGACCCAACGACGTAAAGGTAGTGTTTCCCATACTGACACCATGATAAATAAATTTATGTCTATTTTGCAATCGGTAAAAAGTTCAGATAAACCCAAGATAGCTTTTAATACTAACATTGTTTCCGAGTTTGTCAATGAACCAATGTCAAAAGAACAGACAATTTTAACATGTTTAACGAAGGTGGAAGAGTGCGCTGGCATTTATGGTTGGTAAGACAAAGAAATTATCAATTATGCTTTGCCTAAGCTGATAGATGTGGCGCTCTTGGTATCAAAGTTTACCCTCTATAATGCACACATAGGCCGAATAGAAAAACAAATTGGTTATGTCTTTTCGGTCCGTGAGGACTATGCTGAACTTTTGACCGAGATGCTAGCTAAAAGAGTTAAATACGGAGAGTCGCTCGATCACTATTATTATGCTAAAATTAATTTATTAAACAGATGTAAAAATTATGGGCGACAGGCAGTAGATTGTCTTCTGCGCGGTGTTGAAGATAGGGCAGTCAGGGTAGGTGCTCAGGCTGCGCAATTTGCTGAACCCGAAAATATTCTCAAGTACTTTAGAACGGTTAAAATAGGACAAAGCCGCGATAATGGGCATTCTTCTAAAATTTAGAAATGAACGGAGAGGTACAGCCCTTGCTAGACCTGGTAACTCGAAACCCGACACTTCCAAAATTACCTGCTATAATTGTGATCAATCTGGTCATCCCAGCTTTAAGTGTGACAAACCCTGATGAAGTGTACTACGTGTGAAAAATCTGGTGATTTATCTATTCATTGTTATAAAAATAAAATGACAAAAAAAAATCGTGAAGGCGAATTAAATCGGCCCAAAAATATAAATGAGAAACAAGTAGCCCAGTTAAGTTTAACAGAGGAACAAACCGCGATTACATCAAAGTAAACGAAATTGCCATAGATTGCCAACTTGATTTAGGCAGATAGTGTTTCCTCATAAAACTAACCAAAGCTAGGGAACTTAATTTAGAAATAGTGATTCCTGAGGATTTACCTATTTTTAGGGGAATAGGCGCGAGTTTGACCAACCCTGTAGGAATGACGACTGTGACCGTAGAGGTTCAAAATATTAAACGGATAATAAACATATACGTGGTTGATTACTATGTAATTAACCAGTCAGTTCTGCTAGGGCACTCATTCACAGAAAAACCGGATATCATTATCTCAAAAACTCCCACAGCCGTAATATTCCAACAAATTCCTCAGACTAAATTACATCTAATTATAAGAGAAGAAGACAATTACTAGATAGATACATCGACTGCGTTTCGTGCGGACTCCGTCATCTGGAGTTTACAAAATTGACCGAGGATGGTTATAGAACTCGAAGACACGGTACCGGTGGTTTACAGATCCTACCGTATGTCCTATGCCGAACAACCAGCATGAACTAAGACAATTTCTCGGGACTGTCTGGTTATTTCAGACGGTTCATTGAAGGTTACGCGTTACTTGCAGCACCGTTGACTGATTTATTAAAAAAAGGACTCAAAATGGGTATGGGAAAAACTACAAAACCAAGCATTTGATACTATAAAGAGAATGTTAATCTAACGACCCATACTCGCATTATATGATCACTGAGCTGAGACCCAATTGCACGGACGTCAGTAAAGATGGTGTAGCTGGCATTTTGCTGCAAGCTAAATCAAATGGAGTTTTTCAACTCGTCTTGTATTTTAGCTGTAATACGAATGCAGAGGAGCACAAGCTCCATCCCTTCGACTTGGAAACATTATTATCCGTGGTGGCCTCGTTGAATCGGTTTAGAGTCTACCTTATCGGAATTACTTTTAAGATTTTCACAGGTTGCAATGCGTTACGGTTGACTTTAATCAAGCGTGATTTAATTCCTCGGAGTGCTCGATGGTGGATACAGCTGCAAGAGTTTGACTATACCATCGAGTACAGACCAAGATCACGTATGTTACACGTCGACGCTTTAAGTCGCAATACAGTCGGAGATAGTGAAGCTGAATCACCAATCTGTTTAGATGTTCTAGCCGTCGACAATGTTGAGGAAGACTGGATTACCACTGTAAAATCCGCTGATGAAGAAGTTAAAAGGCTAAAAGAAATTTTAACTGTGTAGACTCGGAAAAAGTAATGGACATTCACAACAACTACAAGTTGAAAAATGGTCGGGTATACCAAATCGTTAGGGATGAAATGTAGTGGTTCGTATCTAAAGGGGTGCATTTCCAAATTCTTAAAATGAATCACGACGACGTTGGCCATTGCGGATTCGACAAAACTCTTTAACGCATTCGCAAGAATTACTGGTTTACAAAGATACGTAAGTTCGTTAAGAAGTACGTTTCTTCTTGCTTGGAATGCTCGCACCACAAGGCACGTGATGGAAAACGTGAGGGTGAACTCCATCCTATAGACAAGCCTAGTGGTCCACGCGGATCATCTGGAACTGTTTATAAAAAGTAAGAAAGGCAACTGTTACTTACTTGTTTTAGTGGACGGATTCACAAAGTACGTCATTGCTAAGTCAGTGAAAGATACGAAGTCCGCGACCACTATTAAGATCTTTAAAGAGTATGTCAGCTAATTTGGTGTACCAACGCGCTTTATCGCTGATAAAGGCACAAGCTTTACGAGTGGGACTTTCGAGGAATTCATAACTTCGCTTGGCATCAAGCACATCATTAAAGCAGTCGCGACACCCAGAGCCATTTTTCAGGTGGAGCAGTTCAACAGAACCATTTTAGATGCTCTATCTATCTCAATTCACGGAAAAGATGAGAAGTCTTGAGACGAATACGTCTCAGATATTCAACTGGGATTAAACTCTACAACTCACAAAACAACTCAAAAGAGACCTTCCAAATTGCTCTCCAGATTAAACATTAAGTGTCGAAGTGAAAGAATTTTGAGTGAGGTTCTTAATGATATAACCAACGTAGCATCTGAAGAAGAACTAATTGATATGAGAGATAAAGCTAGAGAAAATATAATAGATAAACAAACCAAAGACCAAGAAAAGTTCCACAGTCATAGAAAACCAGAAAAAAAATACTCTGTAGGGGATTTAGTGCGTGTAGAGTGGCAGGTACCTCGTGATGGTCAGTCACAAAAACTAGTCGTTAAGTTCCAGAGCCCTTATCGTGTCGTGAAAAAGCTGCCTAACGATAGGTACGTTATTGAAGACACTCCGTTATCACGTAAAAACAATCGTAGGTATCAGCTATACTAGCAGTAGACAAAATGCAGCCTTGGCTAAACTTTGCCAGAGGTCTAGAAACCAGTTGTGACGAAAACAACTCTGATAGTGAATGAATACTTACATTGTACCTATAAAGTCTGTTTAATTTGTTAATTTTATTATACTTAAGTTTAAAAAAATGTTTCGGATTATTTTGTCATAAATACCTGTAGCTAAGTAGAGAACCACTAGAAGTTTTAAACGCTGTAGATTTACATTGCAATACTTACCATGATTATGTATAAGAAAAAAGAAGATGTTAGATATAGTATACTAAATATTACGTTAGATATATATAACTAATATTAATTCATTTTGAAACTGCAAATGTACAAATTATTATAAAATTTCACATTCATACTTACATTATATAAATAAAAATACTGTTAAAATTTAATTACTTATTTCAAAGAGTTTACTTAATTATTTTTAAACATGATAGTAAGTATTATCAAAATACTAACTAATGTAAACAATAGGTATTGTTATAGGTTATGCTGAATGTTGTATTATAAATTACACATAGCTTTATTGATTTATTAAGTTAAATTCGTAGTAACTAGGAACTACCTCTATAGCGAAGGGACTCGCTCATAACAGGAAGGCCGAGCTGTAAGCCTGTAGTTATTATTGTATCGCTAATTGTAGTTAATTAATAAATTACAGATTTTATAATAAGTAATCGGAATACGGCCTTAACTCATTTGATCAAATTAAAAAAAATAATAACAATGAGACGCTGTTTTGACATGTCTTCAAAACAGCATATATGCGATTAGACTTTATATATATAACTAGGTTTTAAAGGTGCGCTGGGCCGCAAGCGGCCCGCGTGGGTTTTGTTTAATAGTGTATAGGTTAAAGGTGCGCTGGGCCGCAAGCGGCCCGCGTGGGTTTTGTTTAATAGTGTATAGGTTAAAGGTGCGCTGGGCCGCAAGCGGCCCGCGTGGGTTTTGTTTAATAGTGTATAGGTTAAAGGTGCGCTGGGCCGCAAGCGGCCCGCGTGGATTTTGTTAATTTACATTATAGGTATAAAGGTGCGCTGGGCCGCAAGCGGCCCGCGTGGGTTTTGTTTAATAGTGTATAGGTTAAAGGTGCGCTGGGCCGCAAGCGGCCCGCGTGGGTTTTGTTAATTTACATTATAGGTTAAAGGTGCGCTGGGCCGCAAGCGGCCCGCGTGGGTTTTGTTTAATAGTGTATAGGTTAAAGGTGCGCTGGGCCGCAAGCGGCCCGCGTGAGTTTTGTTTAATAGTGTATAGGTTAAAGGTGCGCTGGGCCGCAAGCGGCCCGCGTGGGTTTTGATAATTTAAGTTATAGGTTAAAGGTGCGCTGGGCCGCAAGCGGCCCGCGTTGGTTTTGATGATATCCATTATAGGTATAAAGGTGCGCTGGGCCGCAAGCGGCCCGCGTGGGTTTTGTTAATTTACATTATAGGTTTAAAGGTGCGCTGGGCCGCAAGCGGCCCGCGTGGGTTTTGATAATTTAAGTTATAGGTTAAAGGTGCGCTGGGCCGCAAGCGGCCCGCGTGGGTTTTGTTTAATAGTGTATAGGTTAAAGGTGCGCTGGGCCGCAAGCGGCCCGCGTGGGTTTTGTTAATTTACATTATAGGTTTAAAGGTGCGCTGGGCCGCAAGCGGCCCGCGTGGGTTTTGGTAATTTAAGTTATAGGTTAAAGGTGCGCTGGGCCGCAAGCGGCCCGCGTGAACTTCGCTAACTTTATTTCAGTGTAAGATTCTTTATGAAAGTTAAACCAAACTCGAAAATAGTACTCGTCCTAGAGAAAATGTTTAAAAATATTTTACGAAAATTTTCATCGCTCTTAAGGAAGAACCCTGGTCAAATACCTTGTGAATTTTGATAATGTTTAGGTAAAAGGTGCGCTGGGCCGCAAGCGGCCCGCGTGTACTTCGCTAACTTTATTTCAGTGTAAGATTCTATATGAAAGTTAAACCAAACTCGCAAACAGAACTCGTCCCATACAAAATGTATGAAAATATTCTACGAATTTTTTCATCGCTCTTGGGGGGGAACTCTGGTCAAATCGAAGCGTGAAAATTGACTTAACTAACTCAATTCAAGTCTCCTCTATCGATTGCAACCCATTTCGTTCCGCTAAAATATCTGCAAGTCGGTCAAATTGGCGCTCCAGAGGGAGATGGCGCTCCATAAAAAAAAAAAAAAAAATTTTAGAAATTCAAAAAAATTTAAACCTTTCTAAAAGCGCCTTTAGTTACTGATCACTTTTTACTATGACACCATTATTCCATCTATCACCGTTTCGGCGGGCCATCGAATTTTGTGTCGTATGGAAGTTGGAGACCAGAGCTAAAAACGAAATTTCTTGTATGCAGATTTAATACGCGGGTCGATTTATGGCCAGAAACCTAATTTCAGCTCGATCGCGTCAAAAACGGCAAAGTTGCGTTTGTATGGCGGACATATTTTTTTCGGCCATTTTGAATTTTTTTCATCACCTTTACTAATTGCTCAGGGTCTACTACAAAATTAGTTCAGACACCGCACCTCCATCGCCTACCGTTTTCGCAGGCCGTCGACTATTTCAATGGTCTTGGAGAAAGTTCCAAGTTTCATAATTTTTCCTAGATCCCCGATGTTGCAGCAATTCGAATCCACGCTCAGTATATCTCCACGTGTCGCCGGTTTCTCCAAACAATTCGGTTTATGTTTTGGCCAAAATTCGAAAAATTCAAAAATCGAACCCCCCACTACCGCCCCCTAATAGCGCCCCAAGTTCCTCATCAAAGTTTGTTCGAGCACGACCCCCCTACCTCTCACCGTTCAGCCAGGCCGTCGACTTTTCCGTAGTATGGAACTCGGAGACGAGCACCCACGGGGTGTTTTCCGGTACGCCGATCAGTTGCCGGACCAGATT
Organism: Aporia crataegi; assembly: GCA_912999735.1. NCBI lineage: Eukaryota > Metazoa > Arthropoda > Insecta > Lepidoptera > Pieridae > Aporia > Aporia crataegi. The sequence continues at coordinate 6,599,833 of OU538742.1, forward strand.
AAAGGGGCTCTGCAAAATTTGAGCGATAAGGCTCCACGCACGGCGATTTTAGCAATGTATGGCGGCCATCTTGTTTTTGGTCCTTCGGGTCGGAAAGTCACCCGCCACCCAATTGCCTCCAGCGCCGGTCCTGAAACCGCAAACCCGGTCCCGCTAACTGTTACCGTTTCGGCGGGCAGTTGAAATTTTTTCGACACCTTCCGACCCTCGAGTTCGCTATATTTTTCCTCAAGTTAAATTCGGACCCTCTATACGAATCTGTAAAAATTTCCCCCCCTCCCCTCACCGTTTCGAAATAAAAGCCGATCAGTCAGTGAATGACTACGTGGTATTGTAGCTTTATATAATATAACTAGGTTTTAAAGGTGCGCTGGGCCGCAAGCGGCCCGCGTGGGTTTTGTTTAACAGTGTTTAGGTTAAAGGTGCGCTGGGCCGCAAGCGGCCCGCGTGGGTTTTGTTTAATAGTGTTTAGGTTAAAGGTGCGCTGGGCCGCAAGCGGCCCGCGTGGGTTTTGTTTAATAGTGTATAGGTATAAAGGTGCGCTGGGCCGCAAGCGGCCCGCGTGGGTTTTGTTTAATAGTGTATAGGTTAAAGGTGCGCTGGGCCGCAAGCGGCCCGCGTGGGTTTTGTTAATTTACATTATAGGTTTAAAGGTGCGCTGGGCCGCAAGCGGCCCGCGTGGGTTTTGTTTGATAGTGTATAGGTATAAAGGTGCGCTGGGCCGCAAGCGGCCCGCGTGGGTTTTGTTAATTTACATTATAGGTTTAAAGGTGCGCTGGGCCGCAAGCGGCCCGCGTGGGTTTTGATGATATCCATTATAGGTTTAAAGGTGCGCTGGGCCGCAAGCGGCCCGCGTGGGTTTTGTTAATTTACATTATAGGTATAAAGGTGCGCTGGGCCGCAAGCGGCCCGCGTGGGTTTTGTTTAATAGTGTATAGGTTAAAGGTGCGCTGGGCCGCAAGCGGCCCGCGTGGGTTTTGTTTAATAGTGTATAAGTTAAAGGTGCGCTGGGCCGCAAGCGGCCCGCGTGGGTTTTGTTAATTTACATTATAGGTTAAAGGTGCGCTGGGCCGCAAGCGGCCCGCGTGGGTTTTGTTTAATAGTGTATAAGTTAAAGGTGCGCTGGGCCGCAAGCGGCCCGCGTGGGTTTTGTTAATTTACATTATAGGTTTAAAGGTGCGCTGGGCCGCAAGCGGCCCGCGTGGGTTTTGATAATTTAAGTTATAGGTTAAAGGTGCGCTGGGCCGCAAGCGGCCCGCGTGGGTTTTGTTAATTTACATTATAGGTTTAAAGGTGCGCTGGGCCGCAAGCGGCCCGCGTGGGTTTTGGTAATTTAAGTTATAGGTTAAAGGTGCGCTGGGCCGCAAGCGGCCCGCGTGAACTTCGCTAACTTTATTTCAGTGTAAGATTCTTTATGAAAGTTAAACCAAACTCGAAAATAGTACTCGTCCTAGAGAAAATGTTTAAAAATATTTTACGAAAATTTTCATCGCTCTTAAGGAAGAACTCTGGTCAAATCCCGCGTGGGTTTTGATAATATCCAATATAGGTATAAAGGTGCGCTGGGCCGCAAGCGGCCCGCGTGTACTTCGCTAACTTTATTTCAGTGTAAGATTCTTTATGAAAGTTAAACCAAACTCGCAAACAGAACTCGTCCCATACAAAATGTATGAAAATATTCTACGAATTTTTTCATCGCTCTTGGGGGGGAACCCTGGTCAAATCGAAGCGTGAAAATTGACTTAACTAACTCAATTCAAGTCTCCTCTATCGATTGCAACCCATTTCGTTCCGCTAAAATATCTGCAAGTCGGTCAAATTGGCGCTCCAGAGGGAGATGGCGCTCCAGAAAAAAAAAAAAAAAAAATTTTAGAAATTCAAAAAAAATTAAATCTCTCTAAAAGCGCCTTTAATTACTGATCACTTTTTACTATGACACCATTATTCCATCTATCACCGTTTCGGCGGGCCATCGAATCATGTGTCGTATGGAAGTTGGAGACCAGAGGTCAAAACGATTTTTCTTGTATGCAGATTTAATACGCGGGTCGATTAATGGCCAGAAACCTAATTTCAGCTCGATCGCGTCAAAAATGGCAAAGTTGCGTTTGTATGGCGGCCATCTTTTTTTCGGCCATTTTGAATTTTTTTCATCACTTTTACTAATTGCTCAAGGTCTACTACAAAATTAGTTCAGACACCGCACATCCATCGCCTACCGTTTTTGCAGGCCGTCGACTATTTCAATGGTCTTGGAGAAAGTTCCAAGTTTCATAATTTTTCCTAGATCCCCGATGTTGCAGCAATTCGAAACCACGCTCAGTATATCTCCACGTGTCGCCGGTTTCTCCAAACAATTCGGTTTATGTTTTGGCCAAAATTCGAAAAATTCAAAAATCGAACCCCCCACTACCGCCCCCTAATAGCGCCCCAAGTTGCTCATCAAAGTTTGTTCGAGCACCACCCATTTATCTCTTACCGTTTAGCCAGGCCGTCGACTTTTCCGTAGTATGGAACTCGGAGACGAGCACCCGGGGGGTGTTTTCCGGTACGCCGATCAGTTGCCGGACCAGATTAAAGGGGCTCTGCAAAATTTCAGCGATAAGGCTCCACGCACGGCGATTTTAGCAATGTATGGCGGCCATCTTGTTTTTGGTCCTTCGGGTCGGAACGTCACCCCCCACCCAATTGCCTTCAGTGCCGGTCCTGAAACCGCAAACCCGGTCCCGCTATCTGTCACCGTTTCGGCGGGCAGTTGAAATTTTTTCGACACCTTCCGACCCTCGAGTTCGCTATATTTTTCCTCAAGTTCGATTCGGACCCTCTATACGAATATGTAAAAATTTCTCCCCCTCCCCCCACCGTTTTGAAATAAAAGCCGATCAGTCAGTGACTACGTGGTATTGTAGCTTTATATAATATAACTAGGTTTTAAAGGTGCGCTGGGCCGCAAGCGGCCCGCGTGGGTTTTGTTTAATAGTGTATAAGTTAAAGGTGCGCTGGGCCGCAAGCGGCCCGCGTGGGTTTTGTTTAATAGTGTATAGGTATAAAGGTGCGCTGGGCCGCAAGCGGCCCGCGTGGGTTTTGTTTAATAGTGTATAGGTTAAAGGTGCGCTGGGCCGCAAGCGGCCCGCGTGGGTTTTGTTAATTTACATTATAGGTTTAAAGGTGCGCTGGGCCGCAAGCGGCCCGCGTGGGTTTTGTTTGATAGTGTATAGGTATAAAGGTGCGCTGGGCCGCAAGCGGCCCGCGTGGGTTTTGTTAATTTACATTATAGGTTTAAAGGTGCGCTGGGCCGCAAGCGGCCCGCGTGGGTTTTGATGATATCCATTATAGGTTTAAAGGTGCGCTGGGCCGCAAGCGGCCCGCGTGGGTTTTGTTAATTTACATTATAGGTATAAAGGTGCGCTGGGCCGCAAGCGGCCCGCGTGGGTTTTGTTTAATAGTGTATAGGTTAAAGGTGCGCTGGGCCGCAAGCGGCCCGCGTGGGTTTTGTTTAATAGTGTATAAGTTAAAGGTGCGCTGGGCCGCAAGCGGCCCGCGTGGGTTTTGTTAATTTACATTATAGGTTAAAGGTGCGCTGGGCCGCAAGCGGCCCGCGTGGGTTTTGTTTAATAGTGTATAAGTTAAAGGTGCGCTGGGCCGCAAGCGGCCCGCGTGGGTTTTGTTAATTTACATTATAGGTTTAAAGGTGCGCTGGGCCGCAAGCGGCCCGCGTGGGTTTTGATAATTTAAGTTATAGGTTAAAGGTGCGCTGGGCCGCAAGCGGCCCGCGTGGGTTTTGTTAATTTACATTATAGGTTTAAAGGTGCGCTGGGCCGCAAGCGGCCCGCGTGGGTTTTGGTAATTTAAGTTATAGGTTAAAGGTGCGCTGGGCCGCAAGCGGCCCGCGTGAACTTCGCTAACTTTATTTCAGTGTAAGATTCTTTATGAAAGTTAAACCAAACTCGAAAATAGTACTCGTCCTAGAGAAAATGTTTAAAAATATTTTACGAAAATTTTCATCGCTCTTAAGGAAGAACTCTGGTCAAATCCCGCGTGGGTTTTGATAATATCCAATATAGGTATAAAGGTGCGCTGGGCCGCAAGCGGCCCGCGTGTACTTCGCTAACTTTATTTCAGTGTAAGATTCTTTATGAAAGTTAAACCAAACTCGCAAACAGAACTCGTCCCATACAAAATGTATGAAAATATTCTACGAATTTTTTCATCGCTCTTGGGGGGGAACCCTGGTCAAATCGAAGCGTGAAAATTGACTTAACTAACTCAATTCAAGTCTCCTCTATCGATTGCAACCCATTTCGTTCCGCTAAAATATCTGCAAGTCGGTCAAATTGGCGCTCCAGAGGGAGATGGCGCTCCAGAAAAAAAAAAAAAAAAAATTTTAGAAATTCAAAAAAAATTAAATCTCTCTAAAAGCGCCTTTAATTACTGATCACTTTTTACTATGACACCATTATTCCATCTATCACCGTTTCGGCGGGCCATCGAATCATGTGTCGTATGGAAGTTGGAGACCAGAGGTCAAAACGATTTTTCTTGTATGCAGATTTAATACGCGGGTCGATTAATGGCCAGAAACCTAATTTCAGCTCGATCGCGTCAAAAATGGCAAAGTTGCGTTTGTATGGCGGCCATCTTTTTTTCGGCCATTTTGAATTTTTTTCATCACTTTTACTAATTGCTCAAGGTCTACTACAAAATTAGTTCAGACACCGCACATCCATCGCCTACCGTTTTTGCAGGCCGTCGACTATTTCAATGGTCTTGGAGAAAGTTCCAAGTTTCATAATTTTTCCTAGATCCCCGATGTTGCAGCAATTCGAAACCACGCTCAGTATATCTCCACGTGTCGCCGGTTTCTCCAAACAATTCGGTTTATGTTTTGGCCAAAATTCGAAAAATTCAAAAATCGAACCCCCCACTACCGCCCCCTAATAGCGCCCCAAGTTGCTCATCAAAGTTTGTTCGAGCACCACCCATTTATCTCTTACCGTTTAGCCAGGCCGTCGACTTTTCCGTAGTATGGAACTCGGAGACGAGCACCCGGGGGGTGTTTTCCGGTACGCCGATCAGTTGCCGGACCAGATTAAAGGGGCTCTGCAAAATTTCAGCGATAAGGCTCCACGCACGGCGATTTTAGCAATGTATGGCGGCCATCTTGTTTTTGGTCCTTCGGGTCGGAACGTCACCCCCCACCCAATTGCCTTCAGTGCCGGTCCTGAAACCGCAAACCCGGTCCCGCTATCTGTCACCGTTTCGGCGGGCAGTTGAAATTTTTTCGACACCTTCCGACCCTCGAGTTCGCTATATTTTTCCTCAAGTTCGATTCGGACCCTCTATACGAATATGTAAAAATTTCTCCCCCTCCCCCCACCGTTTTGAAATAAAAGCCGATCAGTCAGTGACTACGTGGTATTGTAGCTTTATATAATATAACTAGGTTTTAAAGGTGCGCTGGGCCGCAAGCGGCCCGCGTGGGTTTTGTTTAATAGTGTATAGGTTAAAGGTGCGCTGGGCCGCAAGCGGCCCGCGTGGGTTTTGTTTAATAGTGTATAGGTTAAAGGTGCGCTGGGCCGCAAGCGGCCCGCGTGGGTTTTGTTTAATAGTGTATAGGTATAAAGGTGCGCTGGGCCGCAAGCGGCCCGCGTGGGTTTTGTTTAATAGTGTATAGGTTAAAGGTGCGCTGGGCCGCAAGCGGCCCGCGTGGGTTTTGTTAATTTACATTATAGGTATTTTGTTTAATAGTGTATAGGTTAAAGGTGCGCTGGGCCGCAAGCGGCCCGCGTGGGTTTTGATAATATAAGTTATAGGTTAAAGATGCGCTGGGCCGCAAGCGGCCCGCGTGGGTTTTGTTTAATAGTGTATAGGTTAAAGGTGCGCTGGGCCGCAAGCGGCCCGCGTGGGTTTTGTTAATTTACATTATAGGTATAAAGGTGCGCTGGGCCGCAAGCGGCCCGCGTGGGTTTTGTTTAATAGTTTATAGGTTAAAGGTGCGCTGGGCCGCAAGCGGCCCGCGTGGGTTTTGATAATTTAAGTTATAGGTTAAAGGTGCGCTGGGCCGCAAGCGGCCCGCGTGGGTTTTGTTAATTTACATTATAGGTTTAAAGGTGCGCTGGGCCGCAAGCGGCCCGCGTGGGTTTTGATAATTTAAGTTATAGGTTAAAGGTGCGCTGGGCCGCAAGCGGCCCGCGTGGGTTTTGTTTAATAGTGTATAGGTTAAAGGTGCGCTGGGCCGCAAGCGGCCCGCGTGGGTTTTGTTTAATAGTGTATAGGTTAAAGGTGCGCTGGGCCGCAAGCGGCCCGCGTGGATTTTGTTTAATAGTGTATAGGTTAAAGGTGCGCTGGGCCGCAAGCGGCCCGCGTGGGTTTTGTTAATTTACATTATAGGTTAAAGGTGCGCTGGGCCGCAAGCGGCCCGCGTGGGTTTTGTTTAATAGTTTATAGGTTAAAGGTGCGCTGGGCCGCAAGCGGCCCGCGTGGGTTTTGATAATTTAAGTTATAGGTTAAAGGTGCGCTGGGCCGCAAGCGGCCCGCGTGGGTTTTGTTTAATAGTGTATAAGTTAAAGGTGCGCTGGGCCGCAAGCGGCCCGCGTGGGTTTTGTTAATTTACATTATAGGTTAAAGGTGCGCTGGGCCGCAAGCGGCCCGCGTGGGTTTTGTTTAATAGTGTATAGGTTAAAGGTGCGCTGGGCCGCAAGCGGCCCGCGTGGATTTTGTTTAATAGTGTATAGGTTAAAGGTGCGCTGGGCCGCAAGCGGCCCGCGTGGGTTTTGTTAATTTACATTATAGGTTTAAAGGTGCGCTGGGCCGCAAGCGGCCCGCGTGGGTTTTGATAATTTAAGTTATAGGTTAAAGGTGCGCTGGGCCGCAAGCGGCCCGCGTGGGTTTTGTTTAATAGTGTATAAGTTAAAGGTGCGCTGGGCCGCAAGCGGCCCGCGTGGGTTTTGTTAATTTACATTAAAGGTTAAAGGTGCGCTGGGCCGCAAGCGGCCCGCGTGGGTTTTGTTTAATAGTGTATAGGTTAAAGGTGCGCTGGGCCGCAAGCGGCCCGCGTGGGTTTTGATAATTTAAGTTATAGGTTAAAGGTGCGCTGGGCCGCAAGCGGCCCGCGTGGGTTTTGTTTGATAGTGTATAGGTTAAAGGTGCGCTGGGCCGCAAGCGGCCCGCGTGGGTTTTGTGTAATAGTGTATAGGTTAAAGGTGCGCTGGGCCGCAAGCGGCCCGCGTGGGTTTTGTTGAATAGTGTATAGGTTAAAGGTGCGCTGGGCCGCAAGCGGCCCGCGTGGGTTTTGATAATTTAAGTTATAGGTTAAAGGTGCGCTGGGCCGCAAGCGGCCCGCGTGGGTTTTGTTTAATAGTGTATAGGTTAAAGGTGCGCTGGGCCGCAAGCGGCCCGCGTGGGTTTTGTTTAATAGTGTATAGGTTAAAGGTGCGCTGGGCCGCAAGCGGCCCGCGTGGGTTTTGATAATTTAAGTTATAGGTTAAAGGTGCGCTGGGCCGCAAGCGGCCCGCGTGGGTTTTGATGATATCCATTATAGGTATAAAGGTGCGCTGGGCCGCAAGCGGCCCGCGTGGGTTTTGATAATTTAAGTAATAGGTTAAAGGTGCGCTGGGCCGCAAGCGGCCCGCGTGGGTTTTGATGATATCCATTATAGGTATAAAGGTGCGCTGGGCCGCAAGCGGCCCGCGTGGGTTTTGATAATTTAAGTAATAGGTTAAAGGTGCGCTGGGCCGCAAGCGGCCCGCGTGGGTTTTGATGATATCCATTATAGGTATAAAGGTGCGCTGGGCCGCAAGCGGCCCGCGTGGGTTTTGTTAATTTACATTATAGGTTTAAAGGTGCGCTGGGCCGCAAGCGGCCCGCGTGGGTTTTAATAATTTAAGTTATAGGTTAAAGGTGCGCTGGGCCGCAAGCGGCCCGCGTGGGTTTTGATAATTTAAGTTATAGGTTAAAGGTGCGCTGGGCCGCAAGCGGCCCGCGTGGGTTTTGTTTAATAGTGTATAGGTTAAAGGTGCGCTGGGCCGCAAGCGGCCCGCGTGGGTTTTGGTAATTTAAGTTATAGGTTAAAGGTGCGCTGGGCCGCAAGCGGCCCGCGTGAACTTCGCTCACTTTATTTCAGTGCAAGATTCTTTATGAAAGTTAAACCAAACTCGAAAATAGTACTCGTCCCAGAGAAAATGTATAAAAATATTTTACGAAATTTTTCATCGCTCTTAAGGAAGAATCCTGGTCAAATCCCTCGTAAATTTTGATAATGTTTAGGTAAAAGGTGCGCTGGGCCGCAAGCGGCCCGCGTGTACTTCGCTAACTTTATTACAATGTAAGATTCTCTATGAAAGTTAAAGCAATTTCGCAAACAGAACTCGTCCCATACAAAATGTATGAAAATATTTTATGGAATATTTCATCGCTCTTGGGGAGGAACCCTGGTCAAATCGAAGCGTGAAAATTGACTTATCTAACTAATTTCAAGTCTCCTCTATCGATTGCAACCCATTTCGTTCCGCTAAAATATCTGCAAGTCGGTCAAATTGGCGCTCCAGAGGGAGATGGCGCTCCAGAAAAAAAAAAAAAAAAATTTTAGAAATTCAAAAAAATTCAAACCTCTCTAAAAGCGCCTTAAGTTACTGATCACTTTTTACTATGACACCACTATTCCATCTATCACCGTTTCGGCGGGCCATCGAATTTTGTGTCGTATGGAAGTTGGAGACCAGAGCTAAAAACGAAATTTCTTGTATGCAGATTTAATACGCGGGTCGATTTATGGCCAGAAACCTAATTTCAGCTCGATCGAGTCAAAAATGGCAAAGTTGCGTTTGTATGGCGGCCATCTTTTTTTCGGCCATTTTGAATTTTTTTCATCACCTTTACTAATTGCTCAGGGTCTACTACAAAATTAGTTCAGACACCGCACCTCCATCGCCTACCGTTTTTGCAGGCCGTCGACTATTTCAATGGTCTTGGAGAAAGTTCCAAGTTTCATAATTTTTCCTAAATCCCCGATGTTGCAGCAATTCGAAACCACGCTCAATATATCTCCACGTGTTGCCGGTTTCTCCAAACAATTCGGTTTATGTTTTGGCCAAAATTCGAAAAATTCAAAAATCGAACCCCCCACTACCCCCCCTTAAAAGCGCCCTAAGTTCCTCATCAAAGTTTGTTCGAGCACGATCCCCCTAACTGTCACCGTTTAGCCGGGCCGTCGACTTTTCCGTAGTATGGAACTCGGAGACGAGCACCCGGGGGGTGTTTTCCGGTACGCCGATGAGTTGCCGGACCAGATTAAAGGGGCTCTGCAAAATTTGAGCGATAAAGCTCCACGCACGGCGATTTTAGCAATGTATGGCGGCCATCTTGTTTTTGGTCCTTCGGGTCGAAAAGTCACCCCCCACCTAATTGCCTCTAGCGCCGGTCCTAAAACCGCAAACCCGATCCCGCTATCTGTCACCGTTTCGGCGGGCAGTTGAAATTTTTTCGACACCTTCCGACCCTCGAGTTCGCTATATTTTTCCTCAAGTTAAATTCGGACCCTCTATACGAATATGTAAAAATTTCTCCCCCTCTCCTCACCGTTTCGAAATAAAAGCCGATCAATGAATGAATGTATACATGGTATTGTAGCTTTATATAATATAACTAGGTTTTAAAGGTGCGCTGGGCCGCAAGCGGCCCGCGTGGGTTTTGTTAATTTACATTATAGGTTTAAAGGTGCGCTGGGCCGCAAGCGGCCCGCGTGGGTTTTGGTAATTTAAGTTATAGGTTAAAGGTGCGCTGGGCCGCATGCGGCCCGCGTGGGTTTTGTTTAATAGTGTATAGGTTAAAGGTGCGCTGGGCCGCAAGCGGCCCGCGTGGGTTTTGTTTAATAGTGTATAGGTTAAAGGTGCGCTGGGCCGCAAGCGGCCCGCGTGGGTTTTGTTTAATAGTGTATAGGTTAAAGGTGCGCTGGGCCGCAAGCGGCCCGCGTTGGTTTTGTTAATTTACATTATAGGTTTAAAGGTGCGCTGGGCCGCAAGCGGCCCGCGTGGGTTTTGATAATTTAAGTTATAGGTTAATGGTGCGCTGGGCCGCAAGCGGCCTGCGTGAACTTCGCTAACTTTATTTCAGTGTAAGATTCTTTATGAAAGTTAAACCAAACTCGAAAATAGTCCTCGTCCCAGAGAAAATGTATAAAAATATTTTACGAAATTTTCCATCGCTCTTAAGGAAGAACCCTGGTCAAATCCCGCGTGGGTTTTGATAATATCCAATATAGGTATAAAGGTGCGCTGGGCCGCAAGCGGCCCGCGTGAACTTCGCAAACTTTATTTATTTCAGTGTAAGATTCTATATGAAAGTTAAACCAAACTCGAAAATAGTACTCATCCCAGAGAAAATGTATGAAAATATTTTACGAATTTTTTCATCGCTCTTGGGGGGGAACCCTGGTCAAATCGAAGCGTGAAAATTGACTTAACTAACTCAATTCAAGTCTCCTCTATCGATTGCAACCCATTTCGTTCCGCTAAAATATCTGCAAGTCGGTCAAATTGGCGCTCCAGAGGGAGATGGCGCTCCAGAAAAAAAAAAAAAAAAATTTTAGAAATTCAAAAAAAATTAATACTCTCTAAAAGCGCCTTTAGTTACTGATCACTTTTTACTATGACACCATTATTCCATCTATCACCGTTTCGGCGGGCCATCGAATTTTGTGTCGTATGGAAGTTGGAGACCAGAGGTCAAAACGAAATTTCTTGTATGCAGATTTAATACGCGGGTCGATTAATGGCCAGAAACCTAATTTCAGCTCGATCGCGTCATAAATGGCAAAGTTGCGTTTGTATGGCGGCCATCTTTTTTTCGGCCATTTTGAATTTTTTTCATCACCTTTACTAATTGCTAAGGGTCTACTACAAAATTAGTTCAGACACCGCACCTCCATCGCCTACCGTTTTTGCAGGCCGTTGACTATTTCAATGGTCTTGGAGAAAGTTCCAAGTTTCATAATTTTTCCTATATCCCCAATGTTGCAGCAATTCGAAACCACACTCAGTATATCTCCACGTGTTGCCGGTTTCTCCAAACAATTCGGTTTATGTTTTGGCCAAAATTCGAAAAATTCAAAAATCGAACCCCCCACTACCGCCCCCTAATAGCGCCCCAAGTTGCTCATCAAAGTTTGTTCGAGCACCACCCCTTTATCTCTTACCGTTTAGCCAGGCCGTCTACTTTTCCGTAGTATGGAACTCGGAGACGAGCACCCGGGGGGTGTTTTCCGGTACGCCGATGAGTTGCCGGACCCGATAGAGGGCGGTGTGCAAAATTTCAGCGATAAGGCTCCACGCACGGCGATTTTAGCAATGTATGGCGGCCATCTTGTTTTCGGTCCTTCGGGTCGGAACGTCACCCCCCACCCAATTGCCTCCAGCGCCGGTCCTGAAACCGCAAACCCGATCCCGCTATCTGTCACCGTTTCGGCGGGCAGTTGAAATTTTTTCGACACCTTCCGACCCTCGAGTTCGCTATATTTTTCCTCAAGTTCGATTCGGACCCTATATACGAATATGTAAAAATTTTTCCCCCTCCCCCCACCGTTTCGAAATAAAAGCCGATCAATGAATGAATGTGTGAATGTATACATGGTATTGTAGCTTTATATAATACTAGGTTTTAAAGGTGCGCTGGGCCGCAAGCGGCCCGCGTGGGTTTTGTTAATTTACATTATAGGTATAAAGGTGCGCTGGGCCGTTTAAGTTATAGGTTAAAGGTGCGCTGGGCCGCAAGCGGCCCGCGTGGTTTTTGTTAATTTACATTATAGGTATAAAGGTGCGCTGGGCCGCTAGCGGCCCGCGTGGGTTTTGATAATTTAAGTTATAGGTTAAAGGTGCGCTGGGCCGCAAGCGGCCCGCGTGGGTTTTGTTTAATAGTGTATAGGTTAAAGGTGCGCTGGGCCGCAAGCGGCCCGCGTGGGTTTTGATGTTATCCATTATAGGTTTAAAGGTGCGCTGGGCCGCAAGCGGCCCGCGTGGGTTTTGTTAATTTACATTATAGGTATAAAGGTGCGCTGGGCCGCAAGCGGCCCGCGTGGGTTTTGTTTGATAATGTATAGGTTAAAGGTGCGCTGGGCCGCAAGCGGCCCGCGTGAATTTTGTATAACTTTATTTCAGTGTATAATTCTCTATGAAAGTTAAACCAAACTCGCAAACAGAACTCGTCCCATACAAAATGTATGAAAATATTTTATGGAATTTTTCATCGCTCTTGGGGAGGAACCCTGGTCAAATCGAAGCGTGAAAATTGACTGAACTAACTCATTTCAAGTCTCCTCTATCGATTGCAACCCATTTCGTTCCGCTAAAATATCTGCAAGTCGGTCAAATTGGCGCTCCAGAGGGAGATGGCGCTCCATAAAAAAAAAAAAAAAATTTTAGAAATTCAAAAAAAAATCAAACCTCTCTAAAAGCGCCTTTAGTTACTGATCACTTTTTACTATGACACCACTATTCCATCTATCACCGTTTCGGCGGGCCATCGAATTTTGTGTCGTATGGAAGTTGGAGACCAGAGGTCAAAACGAAATTTCTTGCATGCAGATTTAATACGCGGGTCGATTAATCGCCATAAACCTAATTTCAGCTCGATCGCGTCAAAAATGGCAAAGTTGCGTTTGTATGGCGGCCATCTTTTTTTCGGCCATTTTGAATTTTTTTCATCACCTTTACTAATTGCTTAGGGTCTACTACAAAATTAGTTCAGACACCGCACCTCCATCGCCTACCGTTTTTGCAGGCCGTCGACTATTTCAATGGTCTTGGAGAAAGTTCCAAGTTTCATAATTTTTCCTAGATCCCCGATGTTGCAGCAATTCGAAACCACGCTCAATTTATCTCCACTTGTCGCCGGTTACTCCAAACAATTCAATTTATGTTTTGGCCAAAATTCGAAAAATTCAAAAATCGAACCCCCCACTACCGCCCCCTAATAGCGCCCCAAGTTGCTCATCAAAGTTTGTTCGAGCACCACCCCCCTATCTCTCACCGTTCAGCCGGGCCGTCGACTTTACCGTAGTATGGAACTCGGAGACGAGCACCCGGGGGGTGTTTTCCGGTACGCCGATGAGTTGCCGGACCCGATAAAGGGCGGTGTGCAAAATTTCAGCGATGAGGCTCCACGCACGGCGATTTTAGCAATGTATGGCGGCCATCTTGTTTTTGGTCCTTCGGGTCGAAACGTCACCCCCCACCTAATTGCCTCCAGCGCCGGTCCTAAAATCGCCAATCCGGTCCCCCTATCTATCACCGTTTCGGCGGGCAGTTGAAATTTTTTTGATTCCTTCTGACCCTGAACTTCGCTATATTTTTCCTCAAGTTCGATTGAGACCCTCTATACAAATCTGTAAAAATTTCCCCCCTTTTTTTCACCGTTTCGAAATAAAAGCCGATCAATGAATGAATGTGTGAATGACTACGTGGTATTGTAGCTTTATATAATATAACTAGTTGTTAAAGGTGCGCTGGGCCGCAAGCGGCCCGCGTGGGTTTTGTTAATTTACATTATAGGTATAAAGGTGCGCTGGGCCGCAAGCGGCCCGCGTGGGTTTTGATAATTTAAGTTATAGGTTAAAGGTGCGCTGGGCCGCAAGCGGCCCGCGTGGGTTTTGATAATTTAAGTTATAGGTTAAAGGTGCGCTGGGCCGCAAGCGGCCCGCGTGGGTTTTGTTAATTTACATTATAGGTATAAAGGTGCGCTGGGCCGCAAGCGGCCCGCGTGGGTTTTGGTAATTTAAGTTATAGGTTAAAGGTGCGCTGGGCCGCAAGCGGCCCGCGTGGGTTTTGATAATTTACATTATAGGTATAAAGGTGCGCTGGGCCGCAAGCGGCCCGCGTGAGTTTTGTTAATTTACATTATAGGTATAAAGGTGCGCTGGGCCGCAAGCGGCCCGCGTGGTTTTTGTTAATTTACATTATAGGTATAAAGGTGCGCTGGGCCGCAAGCGGCCCGCGTGGGTTTTGATAATTTAAGTTATAGGTTAAAGGTGCGCTGGGCCGCAAGCGGCCCGCGTGGGTTTTGTTTAATAGTGTATAGGTTAAAGGTGCGCTGGGCCGCAAGCGGCCCGCGTGGGTTTTGGTAATTTAAGTTATAGGTTAAAGGTGCGCTGGGCCGCAAGCGGCCCGCGTGAACTTCGCTAACTTTATTTCAGTGTAAGATTCTTTATGAAAGTTAAACCAAACTCGAAAATAGTACTCGTCCTAGAGAAAATGTTTAAAAATATTTTACGAAAATTTTCATCGCTCTTAAGGAAGAACCCTGGTCAAATCCCGCGTGGGTTTTGATAATATCCAATATAGGTATAAAGGTGCGCTGGGCCGCAAGCGGCCCGCGTGAACTTCGCTAACTTTATTTCAGTGCAAGATTCTTTATGAAAGTTAAACCAAACTCGAAAATAGTACTCATCCCAGAGAAAATGTATGAAAATATTCTACGAATTTTTTCATCGCTCTTGGGGGGGAACCCTGGTCAAATCGAAGCGTGAAAATTGACTTAACTAACTCAATTCAAGTCTCCTCTATCGATTGCAACCCATTTCGTTCCGCTAAAATATCTGCAAGTCGGTCAAATTGGCGCTCCAGAGGGAGATGGCGCTCCAGAAAAAAAAAAAAAAAAATTTTAGAAATTCAAAAAAATTCAAACCTCTCTAAAAGCGCCTTTAGTTACTGATCACTTTTTACTATGACACCATTATTCCATCTATCACCGTTTCGGCGGGCCATCGAATCATGTGTCGTATGGAAGTTGGAGACCAGAGGTCGAAACTAAATTTCTTGTATGCAGATTTAATACGCGGGTCGATTAATGGCCAGAAACCTAATTTCAGCTCGATCGCGTCATAAATGGCAAAGTTGCGTTTGTATGGCGGCCATCTTTTTTTCGGCCATTTTGAATTTTTTTCATCACCTTTACTAATTGCTCAGGGTCTACTACAAAATTAGTTCAGACACCGCACCTCCATCGCCTACCGTTTTCGCAGGCCGTCGACTATTTCAATGGTCTTGGAGAAAATTCCAAGTTTCATAATTTTTCCTAGATCCCCGATGTTGCAGCAATTCGAAACCACGCTCAGTATATCTCCACGTGTCGCCGGTTTCTCCAAACAATTCGGTTTATGTTTTGGCCAAAATTCGAAAAATTCAAAAATCGAACCCCCCACTACCGCCCCCTAATAGCGCCCCAAGTTGCTCATCAAAGTTTGTTCGAGCACCACCCATTTATCTCTCACCGTTTAGCCAGGCCGTCGACTTTTCCGTAGTATGGAACTCGGAGACGAGCACCCGGGGGGTGTTTTCCGGTACGCCGATCAGTTGCCGGACCAGATTAAAGGGGCTCTGCGAAATTTCAGCGATAAGGCTCCACGCACGGCGATTTTAGCAATGTATGGCGGCCATCTTGTTTTTGGTCCTTCGGGTCGGAACGTCACCCCACACCCAATTGCCTCCAGCGCCGGTCCTGAAACCGCAAACCCGGTCCCGCTATCTGTCACCGTTTCGGCGGGCAGTTGAAATTTTTTCGACACCTTCCGACCCTCGAGTTCGCTATATTTTTCCTCAAGTTAAATTTGGACCCTCTATACGAATATGTAAAAATTTCTCCCCCTACCCCCACCGTTTTGAAATAAAAGCCGATCAATCAGTGAATGGATACGTGGTATTGTAGCTTTATATAATATAACTAGGTTTTAAAGGTGCGCTGGGCCGCAAGCGGCCCGCGTGGGTTTTGTTTAATAGTATATAGGTTAAAGGTGCGCTGGGCCGCAAGCGGCCCGCGTGGGTTTTGTTTAATAGTGTATAGGTTAAAGGTGCGCTGGGCCGCAAGCGGCCCGCGTGGGTTTTGTTTAATAGTGTTTAGGTTAAAGGTGCGCTGGGCCGCAAGCGGCCCGCGTGGGTTTTGTTTAATAGTGTATAGGTTAAAGGTGCGCTGGGCCGCAAGCGGCCCGCGTGGGTTTTGTTTAATAGTGTATAGGTTAAAGGTGCGCTGAGCCGCAAGCGGCCCGCGTGGATTTTGATAATTTAAGTTATAGGTTAAAGGTGCGCTGGGCCGCAAGCGGCCCGCGTGGGTTTTGATAATTTAAGTTATAGGTTAAAGGTGCGCTGGGACGCAAGCGGCCCGCGTGGGTTTTGTTAATTTACATTATAGTTTTAAAGGTGCGCTGGGCCGCAAGCGGCCCGCGTGGGTTTTGTTAATTTACATTATAGGTATAAAGGTGCGCTGGGCCGCAAGCGGCCCGCGTGTGTCTTGATAATGTTTTATAGGTAAAAGGTGCGCTGGGCCGCAAGCGGCCCGCGTGGGTTTTGTTTAATAGTGTATAGGTTAAAGGTGCGCTGGGCCGCAAGCGGCCCGCGTGGGTTTTGTTTAATAGTGTATAGGTATAAAGGTGCGCTGGGCCGCAAGCGGCCCGCGTGAGTTTTGTTAATTTACATTATAGGTATAAAGGTGCGCTGGGCCGCAAGCGGCCCGCGTGGGTTTTGTTTAATAGTGTATAGGTTAAAGGTGCGCTGGGCCGCAAGCGGCCCGCGTGAACATCGCTAACTTTATTTCAGTGTAAGATTCTTTATGAAAGTTAAACCAAACTCGAAAATAGTACTCGTCCTAGAGAAAATGTTTAAAAATATTTTACAAAAATTTTCATCGCTCTTAAGGAAGAATCCTGGTCAAATCCCTCGTAAATTTTGATAATGTTTAGGTTAAAGGTGCGCTGGGCCGCAAGCGGCCCGCGTGAACTTCGCTAACTTTATTTCAGTGTATAATTTTCTATAAAAGTTAAATCAAACTCGAAAATAGTACTCATCCCAGAGAAAATGTATGAAAATATTTTACGAATTTTTTCATCGCTCTTGGGGGGGAACCCTGGTCAAATCGAAGCGTGAAAATTGACTTAACTAACTCAATTCAAGTCTCCTCTATCGATTGCAACCCATTTCGTTCCGCTAAAATATCTGCAAGTCGGTCAAATTGGCGCTCCAGAGGGAGATGGCGCTCCAGAAAAAAAAAAAAAAAAATTTTATAAATTCAAAAAAAATTAAATCTCTCTAAAAGCGCCTTTAGTTACTGATCACTTTTTACTATGACACCATTATTCCATCTATCACCGTTTCGGCGGGCCATCGAATTTTGTGTCGTATGGAAGTTGGAGACCAGAGGTCGAAACTAAATTTCTTGTATGCAGATTTAATACGCGGGTCGATTAATGGCCAGAAACCTAATTTCAGCTCGATCGCGTCAAAAACGGCAAAGTTGCGTTTGTATGGCGGCCATCTTTTTTTCGGCCATTTTGAATTTTTTTCATCACCTTTACTAATTGCTCAGGGTCTACTACAAAATTAGTTCAGACACCGCACCTCCATCGCCTACCGTTTTCGCAGGCCGTCGACTATTTCAATGGTCTTGGAGAAAGTTCCAAGTTTCATAATTTTTCCTAGATCCCCGATGTTGCAGCAATTCGAAACCACGCTCAGTATATCTCCACGTGTCGCCGGTTTCTCCAAACAATTCGGTTTATGTTTTGGCCAAAATTCGAAAAATTCAAAAATCGAACCCCCCACTACCGCCCCCTAATAGCGCCCCAAGTTCCTCATCAAAGTTTGTTCGAGCACGACCCCCCTAACTCTCACCGTTCAGCCGGGCCGTCGACTTTTCCGTAGTATGGAACTCGGAGACGAGCACCCGGGGGGTGTTTTCCGGTACGCCGATCAGTTGCCGGACCAGATTAAAGGGGCTCTGCAAAATTTGAGCGATAAGGCTCCACGCACGGCGATTTTAGCAATGTATGGCGGCCATCTTGTTTTTGGTCCTTCGGGTCGGAAAGTCACCCCCCACCCAATTGCCTGCAGCGCCGGTCCTGAAACCGCAAACCCGGTCCCGCTAACTGTCACCGTTTCGGCGGGCAGTTGAAATTTTTTCGAAACCTTCCGACCCTCGAGTTCGCTATATTTTTCCTCAAGTTATATTCGGACCCTCTATACGAATATGTAAAAATTTCTCCCCCTTCCCCCACCGTTTTGAAATAAAAGCCGATCAGTCAATGGATACGTGGTATTGTAGCTTTATATAATATAACTAGGTTTTAAAGGTGCGCTGGGCCGCAAGCGGCCCGCGTGGGTTTTGTTTAATAGTGTATAGGTTAAAGGTGCGCTGGGCCGCAAGCGGCCCGCGTGGGTTTTGTTTAATAGTGTATAGGTTAAAGGTGCGCTGGGCCGCAAGCGGCCCGCGTGGGTTTTGTTTAATAGTGTATAGGTTAAAGGTGCGCTGGGCCGCAAGCGGCCCGCGTGGATTTTGTTAATTTACATTATAGGTATAAAGGTGCGCTGGGCCGCAAGCGGCCCGCGTGGGTTTTGTTTAATAGTGTATAGGTTAAAGGTGCGCTGGGCCGCAAGCGGCCCGCGTGGGTTTTGTTAATTTACATTATAGGTTAAAGGTGCGCTGGGCCGCAAGCGGCCCGCGTGGGTTTTGTTTAATAGTGTATAGGTTAAAGGTGCGCTGGGCCGCAAGCGGCCCGCGTGAGTTTTGTTTAATAGTGTATAGGTTAAAGGTGCGCTGGGCCGCAAGCGGCCCGCGTGGGTTTTGATAATTTAAGTTATAGGTTAAAGGTGCGCTGGGCCGCAAGCGGCCCGCGTTGGTTTTGATGATATCCATTATAGGTATAAAGGTGCGCTGGGCCGCAAGCGGCCCGCGTGGGTTTTGTTAATTTACATTATAGGTTTAAAGGTGCGCTGGGCCGCAAGCGGCCCGCGTGGGTTTTGATAATTTAAGTTATAGGTTAAAGGTGCGCTGGGCCGCAAGCGGCCCGCGTGGGTTTTGTTTAATAGTGTATAGGTTAAAGGTGCGCTGGGCCGCAAGCGGCCCGCGTGGGTTTTGTTAATTTACATTATAGGTTTAAAGGTGCGCTGGGCCGCAAGCGGCCCGCGTGGGTTTTGGTAATTTAAGTTATAGGTTAAAGGTGCGCTGGGCCGCAAGCGGCCCGCGTGAACTTCGCTAACTTTATTTCAGTGTAAGATTCTTTATGAAAGTTAAACCAAACTCGAAAATAGTACTCGTCCTAGAGAAAATGTTTAAAAATATTTTACGAAAATTTTCATCGCTCTTAAGGAAGAACCCTGGTCAAATACCTTGTGAATTTTGATAATGTTTAGGTAAAAGGTGCGCTGGGCCGCAAGCGGCCCGCGTGTACTTCGCTAACTTTATTTCAGTGTAAGATTCTATATGAAAGTTAAACCAAACTCGCAAACAGAACTCGTCCCATACAAAATGTATGAAAATATTCTACGAATTTTTTCATCGCTCTTGGGGGGGAACTCTGGTCAAATCGAAGCGTGAAAATTGACTTAACTAACTCAATTCAAGTCTCCTCTATCGATTGCAACCCATTTCGTTCCGCTAAAATATCTGCAAGTCGGTCAAATTGGCGCTCCAGAGGGAGATGGCGCTCCATAAAAAAAAAAAAAAAAATTTTAGAAATTCAAAAAAATTTAAACCTTTCTAAAAGCGCCTTTAGTTACTGATCACTTTTTACTATGACACCATTATTCCATCTATCACCGTTTCGGCGGGCCATCGAATTTTGTGTCGTATGGAAGTTGGAGACCAGAGCTAAAAACGAAATTTCTTGTATGCAGATTTAATACGCGGGTCGATTTATGGCCAGAAACCTAATTTCAGCTCGATCGCGTCAAAAACGGCAAAGTTGCGTTTGTATGGCGGACATATTTTTTTCGGCCATTTTGAATTTTTTTCATCACCTTTACTAATTGCTCAGGGTCTACTACAAAATTAGTTCAGACACCGCACCTCCATCGCCTACCGTTTTCGCAGGCCGTCGACTATTTCAATGGTCTTGGAGAAAGTTCCAAGTTTCATAATTTTTCCTAGATCCCCGATGTTGCAGCAATTCGAATCCACGCTCAGTATATCTCCACGTGTCGCCGGTTTCTCCAAACAATTCGGTTTATGTTTTGGCCAAAATTCGAAAAATTCAAAAATCGAACCCCCCACTACCGCCCCCTAATAGCGCCCCAAGTTCCTCATCAAAGTTTGTTCGAGCACGACCCCCCTACCTCTCACCGTTCAGCCAGGCCGTCGACTTTTCCGTAGTATGGAACTCGGAGACGAGCACCCACGGGGTGTTTTCCGGTACGCCGATCAGTTGCCGGACCAGATTAAAGGGGCTCTGCAAAATTTGAGCGATAAGGCTCCACGCACGGCGATTTTAGCAATGTATGGCGGCCATCTTGTTTTTGGTCCTTCGGGTCGGAAAGTCACCCGCCACCCAATTGCCTCCAGCGCCGGTCCTGAAACCGCAAACCCGGTCCCGCTAACTGTTACCGTTTCGGCGGGCAGTTGAAATTTTTTCGACACCTTCCGACCCTCGAGTTCGCTATATTTTTCCTCAAGTTAAATTCGGACCCTCTATACGAATCTGTAAAAATTTCCCCCCCTCCCCTCACCGTTTCGAAATAAAAGCCGATCAGTCAGTGAATGACTACGTGGTATTGTAGCTTTATATAATATAACTAGGTTTTAAAGGTGCGCTGGGCCGCAAGCGGCCCGCGTGGGTTTTGTTTAACAGTGTTTAGGTTAAAGGTGCGCTGGGCCGCAAGCGGCCCGCGTGGGTTTTGTTTAATAGTGTTTAGGTTAAAGGTGCGCTGGGCCGCAAGCGGCCCGCGTGGGTTTTGTTTAATAGTGTATAGGTATAAAGGTGCGCTGGGCCGCAAGCGGCCCGCGTGGGTTTTGTTTAATAGTGTATAGGTTAAAGGTGCGCTGGGCCGCAAGCGGCCCGCGTGGGTTTTGTTAATTTACATTATAGGTTTAAAGGTGCGCTGGGCCGCAAGCGGCCCGCGTGGGTTTTGTTTGATAGTGTATAGGTATAAAGGTGCGCTGGGCCGCAAGCGGCCCGCGTGGGTTTTGTTAATTTACATTATAGGTTTAAAGGTGCGCTGGGCCGCAAGCGGCCCGCGTGGGTTTTGATGATATCCATTATAGGTTTAAAGGTGCGCTGGGCCGCAAGCGGCCCGCGTGGGTTTTGTTAATTTACATTATAGGTATAAAGGTGCGCTGGGCCGCAAGCGGCCCGCGTGGGTTTTGTTTAATAGTGTATAGGTTAAAGGTGCGCTGGGCCGCAAGCGGCCCGCGTGGGTTTTGTTTAATAGTGTATAAGTTAAAGGTGCGCTGGGCCGCAAGCGGCCCGCGTGGGTTTTGTTAATTTACATTATAGGTTAAAGGTGCGCTGGGCCGCAAGCGGCCCGCGTGGGTTTTGTTTAATAGTGTATAAGTTAAAGGTGCGCTGGGCCGCAAGCGGCCCGCGTGGGTTTTGTTAATTTACATTATAGGTTTAAAGGTGCGCTGGGCCGCAAGCGGCCCGCGTGGGTTTTGATAATTTAAGTTATAGGTTAAAGGTGCGCTGGGCCGCAAGCGGCCCGCGTGGGTTTTGTTAATTTACATTATAGGTTTAAAGGTGCGCTGGGCCGCAAGCGGCCCGCGTGGGTTTTGGTAATTTAAGTTATAGGTTAAAGGTGCGCTGGGCCGCAAGCGGCCCGCGTGAACTTCGCTAACTTTATTTCAGTGTAAGATTCTTTATGAAAGTTAAACCAAACTCGAAAATAGTACTCGTCCTAGAGAAAATGTTTAAAAATATTTTACGAAAATTTTCATCGCTCTTAAGGAAGAACTCTGGTCAAATCCCGCGTGGGTTTTGATAATATCCAATATAGGTATAAAGGTGCGCTGGGCCGCAAGCGGCCCGCGTGTACTTCGCTAACTTTATTTCAGTGTAAGATTCTTTATGAAAGTTAAACCAAACTCGCAAACAGAACTCGTCCCATACAAAATGTATGAAAATATTCTACGAATTTTTTCATCGCTCTTGGGGGGGAACCCTGGTCAAATCGAAGCGTGAAAATTGACTTAACTAACTCAATTCAAGTCTCCTCTATCGATTGCAACCCATTTCGTTCCGCTAAAATATCTGCAAGTCGGTCAAATTGGCGCTCCAGAGGGAGATGGCGCTCCAGAAAAAAAAAAAAAAAAAATTTTAGAAATTCAAAAAAAATTAAATCTCTCTAAAAGCGCCTTTAATTACTGATCACTTTTTACTATGACACCATTATTCCATCTATCACCGTTTCGGCGGGCCATCGAATCATGTGTCGTATGGAAGTTGGAGACCAGAGGTCAAAACGATTTTTCTTGTATGCAGATTTAATACGCGGGTCGATTAATGGCCAGAAACCTAATTTCAGCTCGATCGCGTCAAAAATGGCAAAGTTGCGTTTGTATGGCGGCCATCTTTTTTTCGGCCATTTTGAATTTTTTTCATCACTTTTACTAATTGCTCAAGGTCTACTACAAAATTAGTTCAGACACCGCACATCCATCGCCTACCGTTTTTGCAGGCCGTCGACTATTTCAATGGTCTTGGAGAAAGTTCCAAGTTTCATAATTTTTCCTAGATCCCCGATGTTGCAGCAATTCGAAACCACGCTCAGTATATCTCCACGTGTCGCCGGTTTCTCCAAACAATTCGGTTTATGTTTTGGCCAAAATTCGAAAAATTCAAAAATCGAACCCCCCACTACCGCCCCCTAATAGCGCCCCAAGTTGCTCATCAAAGTTTGTTCGAGCACCACCCATTTATCTCTTACCGTTTAGCCAGGCCGTCGACTTTTCCGTAGTATGGAACTCGGAGACGAGCACCCGGGGGGTGTTTTCCGGTACGCCGATCAGTTGCCGGACCAGATTAAAGGGGCTCTGCAAAATTTCAGCGATAAGGCTCCACGCACGGCGATTTTAGCAATGTATGGCGGCCATCTTGTTTTTGGTCCTTCGGGTCGGAACGTCACCCCCCACCCAATTGCCTTCAGTGCCGGTCCTGAAACCGCAAACCCGGTCCCGCTATCTGTCACCGTTTCGGCGGGCAGTTGAAATTTTTTCGACACCTTCCGACCCTCGAGTTCGCTATATTTTTCCTCAAGTTCGATTCGGACCCTCTATACGAATATGTAAAAATTTCTCCCCCTCCCCCCACCGTTTTGAAATAAAAGCCGATCAGTCAGTGACTACGTGGTATTGTAGCTTTATATAATATAATAATTCTGTTAATTGAGAACGTAAGGTAAATAGTAAATTATTAATAAATTGTAATATAATTATAAAAGGTATATTAACATAATTATAAGATTTAGTTCTTTATAAAACTTTTATTGAGACAGTCTATTGATCATGTGTGTATTGCCAAAAACAATGTAACAAATGAAAAACGATTGGCAGAGGCGCCATTTTGTGTGAGTCAGCTGAAAAGGTGAAAAAGATTTAATTATTATACGCCGCATTGTAACATCAAGTAATTTTGGCTTTTATTTCTGGATTCCTTTATCTTTGGAGCTGTTCCTTATACTTGTTTATAATTTTCACTTTTATTGTTAACTGTAACACTAAATAACAACAAAACATTTTTTTAAAAATTATCTGATTGATTTTTTACGAAAAGATAAATATTGAAGAAATTGGTGCGAACTCGACACAAGAATATTATTCTACTCTTGTATCTACTCAATTTTGTCTGACCTCTGTAACTTCCTCATATTATGTTACAGTAAATATAGTTATTAATTATTATTAAATATAGCGGGACTTATCGCGCAAAGAAACATTATTTATTTACCTCGAGGTTTCGACCGTGTTGCGACGGCCGTGGTCACGAGAAGAACTGAACTGTAAATATAGTTGCTTTAAACTTTAAAGTATGAAAAAATATACCTATGTTAACTTTATAATGTCCCCTTTCCTATCAAGTTAAATAAAAGATAAATAGTTTACAGTAAGTGATGGTGTATATTGTGATTGGTATATGAGGTCATGGCATTTAGTGTCAAAATATAACTACAATAGATCTCTGAGCTACAATGGAAGGTTACGCAAGATTCTATTACATGCTTCGCCTGTCTAATGACTTGTTGCTATTGAACTCCCGTCACGAAGTCACGACCTTACTTATTATTCATTGAGTTCCCGAATACGAAGTTCTACCTACCTGTTACCTACATGTTACAAGGAACAAGCTAATATGACTAATTCAAGTTTTCAATTGATTTGTAAAATAGGTATAAAATAAGTTGAAGTCACTTTATAATGATTAATAAGTGAGCTGCTCCAAACCTACATAATTTTATGTTAAAGTAAGTAAGTTAATTTAGTTAATTCATAATAATTATTATTATTTTGAAAATCGATATGTTTATACTTCGTTGGAGGTTTTATCGATTCTATCAACTAGATAGGTGCACTGTAAAAAAAAGTAACTAACTCACCTTTAATTAATAATATTTTTACGTTTCATACCTACGCAATATTTAATGGCAAAATATTTTGAAAGGTTCGAACAATCATTATTATCATAACACGAAACGGTCTCTCAAATCACGTTTTACGGTGCTAGATTTTTGTTTCATCTTACCAATTAAATTTTGTAGGTACCTATCTAAAATAAATTCAAAATTTCAAATAAACTGAGTTAAAAATGTACCTAGGTACTTATTTAGGTTTATAAGTTTTTTCAAAAGGTGTTGTTTTGAATGTTGTTTTGTTACATCTTGTTTTTAGTAACATCGTCACGCAGAACATTATTACAGTATTTGTTTTATGCTTAAATACTAACACAGAGCAGAGAACAAAGAGCAGACTCTTGGTGAGAGACCATCGCCGCCCATAGACAACCGCATCGCGACCGCCGCTTTTATTGCGTTGCCGGCTTTTGAGGTATTGGGTATTGGTATGCGCGCCGCTTTATTGCCCGAGATCGTATTCTTTGGGGGAATGTTAATTAGGAGAGTTGGTTCCACAGGCAGGTGGAAGAAGTGGTTCGCGAGCAAAGCGAACCGTGGACAATTTCCTTTGATCCAGATGGTTATAATGGAACTTCTTCCTTCGTGGTTCGCCGGTGGATTTAGGCAGGAGGGATTGTTTCAAAAAGTTCGTCCGAGTATTGACAGAATATACGTATATTGATAACTGTATAGTGACAAAAGATTGATTAGTTAACCGTTTGTTTCTGTTGACCAAACTATTACGCACAGTCGACCGCTGGCACATCGCCAATCTGCTAAAATTGGTACTGTTTGATACGGATAAACGGTATTTTAGTTGCAATCAGGCACTGGGCTTCTGAACAGCAAAATTGATAAAACAAAAACTATCAATCTGAAAATTCTAATCGTATATAAAGAAATAACTACAATTTTTATCTAACTGAATAAATAATTTGTTAAAATTGTAAGATATGCTGACAAATAAGAGGTCGTATATTCTGACAAATGACTGAAAAATAAGACTCAATTCTGTCAATGTCAAGTCTTCAAAAATCAGCGGTTGCCGGTTTATTCTACTAAGATAACAGAAAATAATAAATTATTTTAGCATTGCTTACATTTAGAAATGTCGCTTCCATATGGCCCACCAGTAAAAGTCTCACCATTTATAAGAGCCGCAAGATATGCACTATTATGTGCTGGTATTTTCTATGGTTTTAGCAAGCAAATGCTATATAGTACGATGGAGGCGCAGTGGAGAAAAGAGGAAGAAGAAAGGCAAAAGAAACGCGACATTGAAAATGCTAAACTGAAAGCTAAGATTGCTGTCGAGGAAAGAGAGATTGTGCGTCAAATGGAATCCGGAGAACTTTTTAAGCCTGGAAGACTTTAAAATAATATTAAATATACGTCAACTTGTGTATTCAACTAATAAATATTTAAAAGTGTAGCATAAATCGCCAGTATCTTCAATTACTATCTTATAATTTCTAGTTGAGATTTAAGAACGTTTTTCCATGTTTCGTGGAAAACACAAATACAAATTCAACCCGAATTTTAAACGTGTGTCTTTCGTGTTTAAGAAACAAAACAAGATCGTGGAAGAAACGATGGTAACACGTTGGTATGGGATAAGCCATAATTATATTTGTTTAAACATAAGTATCGTGACACCATTTAATCTGACATGATGTAGATATGTTTTTGCGTTTGCTTCACTGGTTTTCTCATACAGGACGTGGGTGATCAGCCTCCAATATCCCGTCCATACTGAAACTTATTTCTGTTTCCTCGGTAGTTGAACCCAGGATCGCCGCGCTATAATCATTTCATATTTCTAATTATAATATACGATTATACATACAAATTGATTTATTTAGTACATATTCACATAATAGTAGTTACCTACAATCAAATAGATCTATTTATGTTCACATAGTAGTACCTAGTACCTACATAGGTAGGTACCTACACTTACTGAGTTACGCACTACAAAGGTAATTTAAAATTCTTCCACACGTCAACAATTGGTATTCAAAGGCAAAATCACAATACTTTCGTGTGAGAAAGTGAAGAATTAACAAGTAGGTACCTACAAATTTAACAAGTTTTCACTGTGCGTGGCAGGCTTGTACCTACTACCTATAGAAGCATACTCAAATAAAAAGTGGTAGAGGTCTATTCGAAACAATTGTATTTATGACAGATATTATATACCATCCTTATTTCAAGGACTCGGTTACTTTCCCGTGTTACGTGCAATTGTTATTGCAAAAACGAGACAAACTGCTGGTAACAAAAATCTTAATTGAGCAACGTTTTAAAGACAGAAAACCACCTAAAACATCTAGTAGGTACGCTTTTAAAACACTTTGTATGTACAAATATCTACTTATAGATAACTCGTAACTTTATCTTTTAAAGAAGCCCTGTGTTTATTCTACTGTAGTAAGAATTACGTTAGTATCAAATGTTTGTGAATTCACATGGTTTCATCGCATTTTATCGACATTACTTTCACTCTGTGACGATCATGGTAAAGTGAGACTCGACAAGCGAGAAGCTTATTTATCTTTTTATGCCGGTTTTGATTATCTCATATTATACATGTATATAGAGTCGGCTATTTCGATGCTCAGTCAATGATAAGGCAATAAAGATACTAGACTACAAATCCATCAAAATCGATCATACGGCGCCATAATACCTACTTAACATAGCAAGCGTTAAATAGGGTTTAATTCTTAACGATTTTATACATTATACATCTGGAAAGTCATTTTTGAAGAAGAAGAAAACATTACATGGGCCTTAGGTGTGGACAGTGGCTCGAGTTCAAGGCCCAATGGAAAAATTACATCCAAAATCAGCGCCAATTAGTTGTAAATATTTATTTACAACTATACTAGCTACCCGGTAAACGTTGTTTTGCCATATTATTTTTTGGGGTGGGCTACCCTTATCACTTTGGGGTATAAAAAATAGATAGTAGCCGATTCTCAGACCTACTGAATATGCATATAAAAGTAAAAATCAGTAAAGCCGTTTCGGAGGAGTAAGGTAACTAACATTGTGACACGAGAATTTTATATATAAGATTTATATCGAATGTAAAAGTAGTCTAAGTAGTTCCTTAATATCTAAAGGAATTATCATATTATAATGAGCAATTTTGAACTATAGAGCCTTATAACTTATTACGGTATTGGTTGCCAGGATACAAGCCTAGATTATTTAGCCTAACATCATACAAACATGTTGTTTGTTTTAGTATCATATCAACTAACACTGTAACATCTTTAGCCCGTAATGTGAAAAATAGCATGTTTTATAAATGGTACTGAATGAATTATTGTAAATCTAGCAAATAAATGTTTTAACTCTTATTGTAAGTTTTGTCTATTTTACAATGTTTACAACGCTCTTCAAAATAACTACTTGAAAACCTATATAAATTCGCAATAAACACGTTTATATTATCAAAAGTACTTAATAAATTTTATTATTATTAATTGATGATGCCTTACAAGGCAATATCGATTATCATAATATTGTATACTTATTTATTAAATACCTAAGTATAAAGTGCCTCAAGGCCCAAGGAATGGTGACTGGAAAATATATTTTTCTCGTTAAAGGTGAAACAAAGATTTAACAATTATTTATGAGTATTTTTGTTCTTGGTAAACACGTTTTTTTTAAAGCTGGGGAAACAAATGTTTTGAAACTAAAAACTTAAGTACCTCTGTGATGGTTAAAGAAATAAGATTTTATAACAAAATTTAAGAAAATAAAAATAGTTATTACCTACCTACAATTTATGATAACTTCCCAGTGGTAACGTTACTTTGTAAATTGTAAGAAAAAAAGCCAGCTAAAATAGTTTATCTGTAGAAAAATGGTCATGGTTGAATAATCAAAGCTTATGGATGAAAATCTAACTGTAATTGAGACGTGCGTGTTACTTATGAATCAAAGTCAAATTTAAAATTCATATTTACCTAATATCATTTACATTTTACGTGATAATTTGTGATAGGCTAAGATGTTTACATTTAGTTAACATACATAATGTACATACAAGATATCGCATCAATCTGGCGATTTTTATCGATCATGTTTAAAAATGTTTAAGTTGGAAATAATACCTGTGGCGAGTACAGTATCTTATATGTATTAAAAATGCGAGCCATATTATTTTGTTGAATCAATTTTGAAAAACATTCATTCAGACATTTGGATTAAATTACTATTTAAACTATTCACACGTGATCACTGTCTTATATCTAAGCTTAGAATTTACAAAGGTAAGATTCGCTTTATAATTATACACCTAAAATATTACACATACTAAAGCCATTAATTGGTAACAAAACACGTATTAGGTAATTGTTTGATAAAACGGTATTGCTACACGGTTGGTTACGGTTTACGGATTGTGGTTTTAACTCGAATGCATTTTATACAAGCGGTTTCCATTTCTAGGTACTTGCACTTTCTGTGTCCGTACAGATTTTAACCTTAGAATAAATCGAAAAATAATAATCATAAAATCCGGAGTTGTGTTCCTGGAAAAATGTTTCAGTAGACGCAAAAGGCTGATCACTTGCTTGTAAATAAAAAAATCAATATCATAGACATAAGACAGAATGTGTTCTATGCCCCATTAGTTTCAGTTCAGTTTTTCAAAGGTTTCACTTCCAATGAAAATAAATTTAGTTTACACTGGTAAATTGTAGGTATACATAGGCATATTACCTACATCGTTTCAAAATCTGCGTATTTCTAAACTAAATGTTCTATTTTCTGGTATGATTTATATGACGAAAAAAACGTTTACAATTTTTAGATATTATGATGTTATAATCTAAAAGAGAAATTATGTCGATGTTAGGAAGTAAAAAAGGAAAAGAAAATATGCCTTCCTGTTCCGTTGTGTTTCAGTTTGAATTCGTTCATACCTACTCGTACATTCCAAAACTGTAGTACAATAATGAGTAGGTATTTCGTTTTCCGGTATGATTTATATAACAAAAAATAATTTTTAAGTTGCTGTTCACTTAAATAGAGTATAACGTAAAATTAGTTTTCGACACGCGAGCATTTTGTTAAACTAGTTTTTATAAACATTCCTAAAAAACTAAAGTAGAACAGATTGCAAGCTTTTTGTCTAAAACTCGTTGAAAATTGGTGTCGTGGTTACTGATAAATTTATAAATAATTTTAAAACATTCGCTACGAAACTAAATAGTTTTAAGGTAATATTTTGGGCGAGCGGTTTTAAAAACAACCTCATAATCATAGTCTAAAAACTACGTCCATCTTTGAAAAGTTTGTTTTGATCAATAAAGATAGATCTTTTTATATTTTTAAACACTTCTGCAACTTTTCTACTAAAATAGATTATCAAGGTCAAAAAATAATGATTAAAAGCAATAGCTAAGAGTAAAGGAAGCCATGTACCTAGTTACTGACGAGATGCAAAGCGAAATATTTGAAAACTTTTATTTTTCCTAAATAGGCAATTAATTCATCTATTGTCTACGATCTACGTAAATGTAACGACCATTTGTGATGACAATTGATGACAACTCTAACATAATGAACGTCTCTTATTATTACAAAAAAATCCAGAAAAATCTTAGAAACGTCGTGACAATGTTGATAGGGCAGTTAGCTAAAAATAATTTAATTATGAGAATGAATTTAGATCACTTACTTGAGACGGGTGATTTTAGTATGTACATAATCAAAATTTAAATGGTGGCAATAACAAACTTGTTCTAATAAAAAACAAACATTTCAAAGTCGTATTTTAAACCAGTTTCATTAGTATCCTTGTTAATATTATAGTCACTTATGTATATGTGTATATATATTATGTAATTGTATCGTAAACAATTTATGTAAATCTCTTACTCACAGACATTATCAAAAAATGTGCTAAATGATTCTATTTCATTATTTTATTTATTTAACTGTGTATGAAATATTATTGCAATATAATTTCGCAAATAATGCATTATAATTAATTATGCAAGGCCATAATAAGTTCTTTGTGTTATTGTTAGTTACTTAAATAACGAATTTTTATTTTAAATTAGTAGGTCAGTTAGTAGATCGCATATTATAATCTATTATCGTGTAAGTAAATATTTACCTATTCCTAAATGGTAAATTTAGGGATTTAATAAGTTTGAAAGTATACAAATGTATTTTCGCCTTTATATTTTGGAATCTTTTGATTTTTTCATTGAATAGTTTCTAGTGTTATCAACATTAATTAAATTGTCTGTTTGTAATATTAATTATTATAATACTTTTGTTATTTGTATAAACAATGAGTGAACTGACTTGACTCACCGACTTTTACGTTTACATTAGAAATTATAATGGTTATTTTGGCTAAAATTTAAGGACCGCGACCCTTTGTTAAACATTACTATATTCGTAATTATTTGCTTTTATTAATTCGTAATTAATTTTATTTTGACCTTGGTAGTAAAAGTATTAATATGTAGATTCATCTAATAAAAGAAAATATTTTTGTGGATTAAAGACTTGTTAAGATAAATAGGAGTCATAAAGGGCATAACCTGCCCTCATTACAGTGATGAGAATTTAACTTCACTTGCACTAAATTTACAGACAAAACACAATTCATGATGCAGCCAATACAAATCAATGTTCGTGGATAAAAAGACCGATTTGACAATAACGGTACTAAATGGCAACATAAATCGATTAGGTACGTCGTTTCAAATTAATATGCCACAAAAAAGTGATATGAAGGCAAAATAAACATGAAGCCAAAGTAATTAGTACTTTTTTAGTTCAACCCTCATTTACTGTCAGTGATTTAACATAGGTAAGTATAGGAAAATAATATTATCCCTTCAAGGCTAAATAACAATCTAAAAACTTAGATTTAACTTTAAATAACGTTCATAAGCCATCGATTTTTAAACATGACTAAATCGAATATACGTATGTACTTATTTTAATTTCCACATTGAATGAAATGTTATTTCATAAACTATACTTATTCTATGAACATTCTTATTAGTTATTATGTAATAAGAATCATAGAATATTATGTAAACCTACAAATTAAGTTACAAATGATAGCAAACGTTGTACAGGTACTAATGAAATAGTCAATAATATCTGGTAAAACTTATAATACTTTTCACGTAAGAAAAATATTTATTTTCCCGCAGGAATTTAGAGTTGATGGCTTGTTGAAAATATATAAAGGTTTAATTATCACTAGCGGTAGTGAGAGGTGCTTATTTCAGGGTCATGAAATCTATATTTTTTCGTATTAGTAGGGCAAGTAGGAACAGTGTAATGGACATGCCGTGATGATGTAGCAAGGTCAATCCGCCCACAATCAGCATTTATAATATTCGACTCATTTCCTAGCCACCGTTCGTCTCGGTGGAGCAATAATTTATAACAATAAAAGTCTGCATCAAAGACATTTCGAGTTGGTAATAATTATTTTATCATAATCTCAGATGTAATATATTATACAGGGTGATTGGTAGAGGGTTAGACAAACTGATTGGGCGTGTTCGGGGACCCATTTAGAGAATACAAGTTGGCCAAAAAAAATCCTTGACCACCAATTTTTTTTATTTTTTTTTTAGATTTGCCCTGTTTTCACCGAAACTTTACCTAATAACCACTAAAAATTTTGTGACATCTGTTTTAGATAGGATGTTTTGATTTGAGTTTAGACTAGGATACATTTATAAGCTATGGAAAGCAAAATTAGATACAAATTAGTCCTAAATTAGTGATTCAGAGTCCACGAAGGAAAAAAACTAAATAAATTTTACCAAAAAGTTTAACTTTCACAAAGAAATTATATAACAACAACACACAAGTCAGAAGTGCTAAAAATTTATATATTTGTATTGGGAGTAAATTCATAGGACTGAGCAACAGTGGGTTCCATATGATTTGGACATGACAGCGTTAAAAAAATTGTAAAAATTAAAAAAATATATCTTAAATGGATGAAAAGATTTTCATAATTTGTATCTAAGATCAATCTCGATCACATCAACTTTCAAAATATAATATAATATATTCGTTTAGTTCCTAAGCTACAAACTCCGGGAATAAGTTGGAATAAATTGTCGGGAGTTCAAAGTGCGTACACTTTTATAAGACAACCTGAACTTTTCTGGATTTTATATTGCTTTTCATGTAATACTCTTAATAAATAATTAAATTTATGACTATAAAAGTGAAGTCCCGTGTCCCCTAGTTGGGTATGGGGCAGATGCATTTCACATCTGTTTCACTGATCGTTTTTTTTAGGGGCAAGTAGGATCTCCACCGGGAA
Organism: Aporia crataegi; assembly: GCA_912999735.1. NCBI lineage: Eukaryota > Metazoa > Arthropoda > Insecta > Lepidoptera > Pieridae > Aporia > Aporia crataegi. Next base: position 6,632,521 of record OU538742.1, read on the forward strand.
TCGAACCCAGGACCTCTCGGTTGTAACGCTTACGCGATTACCACTAGACCAAGAAGGCGGTCTTTGACTATAGTCTATAAATTGATGACAATAGTGTAGAAAAATATTTTGAATGTATTGTTAACATAAAATTTGCTTAGAAAAACAAAGCACCCATTCTAAGCGAAATTTGGAAGTCACTCACCTAAGGGTATCGCAAATTCATTTAATTTTTAAATTTTAAAGCGCTCATTACTTTTATCGGTGTATTGGCATGATTTGGTATTCGAGTCGTGTTTACGAACACATTTAGTACATTATAATGCTAATGTTGATGTTCTGAACAGATTTAGCTGGGGATTATTGGAACGACTCATTTAACTTGACGTAAAATAACAGGAAATATAGAACCTAATACCTATACATGTGGAAGAGAGCTTTTTATCCGATATCGATGCAAAGGCGCAAGATATTATTGTTACATTTCATCTCTACTATTGATGATTAGTAGGGCGACTAATAATCGACGAATTAGAACATAAATTTTGAATATTTTTTGGCACTAGTCATCGTGTTACATAAGGGCTTGTGCTTCTGGTCACTTTTAATTTTCTAATATTCTTTAGTGACGCAGTACATCAACATATTATGAACTGTCAAAATATTTAGATTTGAGAGAAAATTTATGGAGCAAGAATATATTTTGCAAGATCTTAGATTAGTTCATCAGTGAAGTTCCAAATTATGTCTTAATGCTAGGAACAATTTTTTATGTTAATTGTATATGTATTTATTTATTATACCTACAAGTAACTAAACAGATTCATCACAAGCAATTTATATATGTTCTATGAAAAAGACAGAAAATACAAGTACCTACATATAGATGAATTCTAAAAATGTTTCTCAAATATAGAGTAGTGTTGAAAACTATGTTCATTTCCATTGCATCTGTTGGACACAAGAAAAACCTCGCAATGTGTCAATGGCTACAAAAACAAAACGTGTCATCTTACTTTTATTTATCTAACCTTTGCATTTCGTGTATTTTTAGAACATTCTTTTTATTTGACTTCCAAAAATGTACGTATCTCGCGGGGAGAGGCAGTCTGTGCTATTTTAGAGTCGACCTAAAACAGTTTTATAACGATGTATAACAGAAACATTGTAATGCGATTGTGGACTTTGTTCCTTTATTTTAGAGTATGATTTTGTGTAAATAAGTATTGCATACAGAATTATATTTATAAATTAATGTTTTTTTTGTTTTTCTGAACTCTGTTATAGTTGAACTCCGCCAAGATGATAGAACGTGAGAACTGATTTATAAGCATCTAATATTTTCAGCCAGTACACGTCAATATTAATCACCTCGGAAGTGTGGACTACATCCAGTATCATTTCTGTGTTATACAGGCCAAAGCTAAGCTCTTTACACTATGTAGGTACAACGTATCATAATCAAAATCAGAAAATGATTAAAAATTATTCTGCAACTTGAATTACAATACGAAAAGCTAAAAAGTCATAAAGAAAATTGACACGTCACGAGCATTTCCCATTCCTCTGTGCTCGCAAACATTTATTATAGTATTTAGTTAGCTTGTCTGAGGCAATTAGCACTTTGGTGGGCTGTCAACGCGCTCATCCAGTTCACTGACGAAACTTTATGAGTCCAGTGAACCAGAAAAATTTACTTATTATTATATATTATTATGCATATTTTAAATAAATGAATGGAAATGTTGGGGAAGGGGAAGACAAGTCAAATGTATAAAAAATGAGTAAGTAATAATTTTTGTCTATCCCTTGACAACTAAACTTATTATTATGTTCCTTCTTAACAACTAGATGTAGGTATATATGTATATACGACCTGTTCTTATTCGTAGCGCCTATTCTAATTTGTCTTTATTTGATTGCAAATTACTTACATTGAAGTTTCATATGTATGTGTTGCTCTTGCTACTGGTTTGGAAACTTTTATACTTTATATATATGCAGCCAAACACTATTAAATTTTTTCGTAGGTAAAAATGGTTTTTATTTTGTTCATTTTGTAGGTATGTATGGTGTTGTTGAGAATTTTTTTTATTTGTATAAAAAAAGGTATCTCGTGTGACGGATTTGTTGAATAAACAACGTAAACACTGCGTATGACGGATTTTTAGGTCTATTATAGTTGTGTATACTGTATGGTATTCGAGTAAATGTAGATATAAGTATGTATGTATTAAATATATAGATTAAAGTATTAAAACTCCAGTCAATAATCGAACTCAAACCTGAATCATAGGTCAAGATTTTTTTTCACTTCAAAAGTTAAGCTTTTTTATTAATAATATGCTTAACTTAGGGTCGCTAACAAACTGATAACGAAAAAGCTACAATTTTAATATATATAAATTACGTGTCACGTTGTTTGTCCGCGATGGACTCCTAAACGACTTAACCGATTTTAATCAAATTTGCACACCGTGTGCAGTTTGATCCAACTTGAAAGATAGGATAGCTTACATCTTAACTTATAGTCGCAATATTATTTTATTGCAAATTCGTTTCCTCATACATTTTCTATGGAATGACGTTTTAGGTGACACGTTATTATTCGGCACTCTGAAGCGATACGAAGTTCGCGGGGTACACTAGTAGAGATTTAATTAAAATCAAATAGAACATTAATAGAATAGTTGACTTTAGAATATGATATAGCTGCGCATGGAACAAACATATTTCTACGACAATTTATCTCATTGTTTCAGCCACATTTCAGCCATGAAAACCATTTAGACTATAACGTTTTATGTACTGTTCTTTGCACCTTGAGAAAAGAAGGAGATGCTGTCATTAAATGTTTTGAAAGCCTTGTGTTACTGAGGACAATATATATTTTCAATGTAAAAATGTGAATCGGTACATAGTTTTCAAAACATAAAAAAAACTCTTGATGTTCTAATTGCAGTCTTAACAAATATTTGATGTAATCTAATAGAGAACACATTCAAACAGTAAAAATAATGGAAATCTGTTCACCTTCTAGGGAACTACGATGTCTTAGACCCAAATATACATACAGATAAACAACCCAAATATACATATAGATTTTAAATATACATTTTTAGGTCTGTAGTTGAAAATAACGGTATAATTAAGTACATCTACATCTACACATTCACTTTATAGCGTAAGTTGAAGAATGTCCTGTATATTTCCAGCATAGTTACAGCATAAATATAGATTTGGTGGTTTGAGTGCGCGCGTGCGTCGACCCCAATGCCTTAAACGGCTTCTCTCAGAAAAAATAAACAAATACAGCTACTGTATTAGTCATTAACTATTGATCTAAGTTAACTTTCGTTACGTTTAAGCGGTTAAACGAGTCTTATTATTATTTATAACCTTGAAAAAGAATAAAAATAAAACAACTTATCTCGCTTTCAGAGACTACGGGCACAGCCAGTTTTGATTTCTGTAGTGTTGAGACAGTATGCGAAAATCACAGAAATTCTCAATATCAGAAAATACAAATTGTATTTAAAATTAAATAGTTTATACATATTTATGGACTTCATTAAAATATCTGTAATACTATGTAATATACTACTGTTATTCGTAGACAAATTATTAAAAACCTAGTCTGTTCAAAAACCTTAATGAGCTAAAATAAATAAATAATTTTTTTCTGATGTTATTGTACCTACTTATGTAGTAGGTATAACACAGCCAGCTACACGCAGCTGCATTATTTTTAAAATCTAGAGCAGCTCGATAAATAATATGTAGCTAGTTTTTGTAAACATTTGTAAAATTAATGGTTTTTTATAATTTAACAACTTTTTAAAATTGTCATATATGTTTCAGAGAAAAGTTATTCACGTATGTGAACACTAATACAATGTCATAATTAATGTAAATTAAAAATGGTACCTAATTAACAACAGGAAATTACATGTAAAAAATTAAAGTTTTAAACGACAGAAACTTACTAATGAAACACCGCTTTTAAAAGGAGAATGTAAATTCACTATTGAAATGCATATTCAATTATTCACTAGTGGTGTTAAGGTGTCCAACTGTTTTTTATTCAAAAACACTTTGCAAGTATTTCATAGGTGAAAAAAAAGAAGAAAATACGATAAACCTTTATTTTCTTTTAAAAACATATTTTTGTTCGGAGTGGATTTTTTTGTTAAATGAGGATGTTTGTCTAAAAATGTAACCACATCCGAACAACTTTCATTTTGCATACTTCAATAATCATTCCCTAGTGAAAATAACCTTTCAACGGCAGCATTAGTGTTGGAAACGGCAAGCAAATTGCGCGCGTGAAATTCAAATCACTGTCAAAATAATTTTAATAATTTAATTAATAAAACTGAAATAAAATAATCTAAAAAAATGTTTTAGAAATACAAATGAGTATACAATTATACAAATGAGTACTTTCAGAGTACAGGATTTGAAAAGAGTACGGTTTGCGAAAAAAGAGTACAAAACTCAGTAAATGAGTACAGTTGGTCACCTTATGTATATTCACTATTGAAGTAGAAGATTAATTTAAATAAGCATAGGTAAGTAATGTCACAGATTCTAATGCTCAGACTACATAAACTTTGACATAACTTCTAAATGTCTTAATACATTTAATGAAAATAAAATAAATAAGTTTAATGTTTAGAGATATTTTATTGACAGTAATAATAAAACGTTTAGTAATATTAGCAGTAAAAATAAAATGCATGGAAATGATTGCTAAGATTAAAAAGCCTATTTGTGTCAGGCTATGAAAGATACAAAGTAGTAAGTACATTGTTTAAATTACAATGAACATGAATAGCCCTTTGTTCTTTTGTGTTCAGACAATGTATGGTAAAGGTGAAATATTGCGTCTAGTAATAAACTGTCACTTTCCACTTGAATTACACTTAGATACTTATTGTAAGGAAAATGGTATATTTTAAGAATAATTTTGTATAGGAAGGTTCTGTCCTACAATTGGTAGATAACAATTGGTTTATAAAACATAAGATTATTATTAACTTAAATGAAGCTACAGATATGTTAAGGAATGTAACATGGATTGATAAAGAAGGCATGTAGTACGATTGACGGTTAAAAATTAATTATAAGCAGTTTTACTCGTGACTCCTAAAATACAACATTGAGAAACAGTTGGAATCCTCTCATGTAATATAAAAATATTGTATACGAGCACATTCAGAATTCAACATTAGAATTTCTGTATTTTTAGAGGTATAAGCGGTGCGTCATTTGATGTAAAGATTTTCCTGGCACACGTATTTCCTTCACCTTGCTACATTCTGTTTAATATCAGGGACTGCGGTGACATCGCCCGTGACATCAAATTGCTCCACTTGTCCAAAATAAACACTAGAACAAAGATGCGAGGGAGAAAATATCTTGCCCACTCAATGAGGATGCAGAAATTGCTAAGATCAAAGGCAGGTGAACTGAAAATTATCTTCAAATACCAGAGCGGCACTAAATAAGACGTCACGGCAAAAATACACCTGAGGCAGCCATGATCAAGGGCACACAATTTGAATTTACAAATATGCTTACTGATGGAGATTGGAATTTTCTCCTGGTGGTCCTCGTGGTGACTGTCTCTATAGTCTCCTCCACCTCCTCGTCACCTTTGCTCCAGGATCCAAAAAACTCCGTCATTTTGTCTTAACTTAATTACAAACACTGTTCACCAAATTTTCACTTTTAAAGCACTCCACAAACACAATAAGAGCCATAGATCCCTCTTAAGCCATCCCTTCGAGGCATCGTGTGAACCGCGAGTCTAGGTGAGTTTACTTTGTAACAACTTTAATATAACACTGCGGAGACGGCTAGAGCTGATCTTGCCCAGAATCCTACTGGAAAACTGAAATAACCGGCGCGAACAAAAAGCACCAGCCAAAACATTTCACATGCACGATTATTATTAGTTGGACGATCTATTCGAAAGAGCTGTGTCGTTGCGACCTTTACACAAATAAAATTAAATTGATACTAAACTATCGTTTAGTTCCGCGGATCATTTTGCTTTCTTTACGCGCGTTTCTGCGCGGGGGCTGCAGACTTTTATGTGACAGTAATTGCTACTGTCACATTTCTATGCTTTTAAAAGAAATAATTATAGCTTTATAACAAACTTGCGTGTGATAACGTAATAATTGCAACGTCACCGCAAAGAGAATTAGTCTTATTTTTTTGTTTAGTTAATACCTCTAAATAAAATAATTTTATTTTTTCTTCTATTTAAAAAGCCTATTTTATTAAAAGCACATTTAAAAAATAATAAAATATTGCATGCCACGATCCAAAAGCAGCGTAGGCGCCGACAGCTTTCCTCTTAGTATAAACATGCGGTTCTAACACTTTGCCATATCGAAGAGGTTATCAGCCGAAATTAAATTGTAAAATCTCTGTCATAAAGTTGATTTTCGAACACCTTTAGACATTTTAATAAGCTAATCTTTTAGTGTAATGAATAAAGGAAACTAAATATTGCACTTGCATCGTTTAGGTTCTGTTATGTGGGTCACAAAATCCGTAGGCATATTTTGTAATGAGTTGGTATTTATAAATTTTGATTGATATATTGAATACAATAACATAATTGTCAGCATTTATGAATACTATGGACCTATATATATTTATGAAAAGTCCCTCATAGTGTGCTTTTGAAAAGATTAAGTGTGCGGCGCCGCGCCGACTTATCAAATGATGCTGTAATATTCTAGTAAATCAATTGTCATACCTATGTCAGTCTACGTTTTCCAACTGTGAAGAATTTTTTAAATCATTTCGATACTAAGTTGATTCCGCCTGTTCTCGTTTAATTTTCTCATATTTACGAATATACCTACAGCCTAATCAACTTGAAGAGAATCCCGTGCCTTCGTTTTGTTATGATTGACGTCAAATGTTTGACAGCTTGGGACAGGTGTTTTAATTAACTACTCTATGGTTTGTATGGGCAAAGAAATGTTGTTTTTACGAATTTCCTCGCAGTTTTTAAATTTTTTCGGTTTATGAACCTTCCTTGTGATTTCACGAAAATATTATGAAAAGAATAACAGAACTGGTTGAGTCGTTGTCGAATTTTGCGCTTAGCAACACATTTGGCGATCCACTTTCAATTTATAAACAAACTACAGATCTTTTTATAATATTGGGATAAGTACAAAAACTTCGTAAACCGCTTTTTTTACGCGGTTTACGCGTCTGCGTGTTCTGCCGGAGGTCCTGGGTTCGAATCCCGGGGAGACTAATGAATGTTTCAGTTGGGTAGGCAGAGAAGGCTGATCCTCTATTTGCCTGTAAAGAAAATGATCAGTGAAACAGACACAGCAATGTGTCTGCCCCGTACCTCACTAGGGGTTATTTATTAGGGCAATTCACTTTTATGAAAACTTAAAACCAAAACGTCGTGTTCACTTTCAAGACAGTTACTTAATTAAAACACTAAAATCAGCCAACTCACGCAACTCCAGTGCGATAAGATCTGCCATGTCCGTTGACGTCATTTGTCTCCTGCTGCTCAAAGATGACTTACCTGTAATACACATAACGTCAAATTATTACAAAAAATATTAAAATGTTAATTATAGAGAAACAGGACATTTATTAATAAAATAAAACTGACCTCAGCAGAAACGCATTAAAAAGTTAAAAAAAAGCCACTGAGGCAGTCGCCTATGATTTAACCGTATTTAATTTATTTATTTAATAAGTTAAAACACAAAGTATAAGTGTTTCACTTTTCTTCAAAATTTAAAAGGAGACAAAACAAAGGATTGATATTTTTGCGCCAAAAACTTATTCTCACAATGACAGAAAATATTAAAACAATAAACCCAAAGCCGTGTCCTCGTTAATAGCCGAGGTTAACACCTTGACCTGGCCTAATGAGACTTCATAGCACTCGTCACTACTATTATCACCGAATTTTTTGTGTAATTAAATATACAATATTTACCTCACGATACATAATAAAGATTCCTAATTTTATTAACAAACTCAATATAAAATACTTATTTGATTATTTTATAGATTACTAGAAATACTTTAATAACGGATATAAACGCGTAGTAAATTTAGTAGTAAGTACTATAATAATTTATAAATATATATGTCGGTGCACGGTTCAGAAGGGTGGCCATGTGACAAATGACAAGCGCGGGCTACTCTAGCGGAGCGTCATGTTGGTGAAAGCGAGGCGGCCATTTTGAAAACAAAAGAAGATGAAGATTCATTGTTTTTGGCGGGATCGCAGGCGCGTCACCGATTCAATGACGAACTGCTATTAATTAGTGTGAAAATAATGAATTAGTGCCGATTTGTTTAATATTGTGATTTATAGTAATGATTACATCCGATATGGATCCTGGATCTCTTACATCAGAAGTGGGATAGAGGACGAAATGTATGTCGTAAAGTCGTACGTTGCAGAATAAAACTTGGCAATATGGAAGTTGTTTGCTCTTATTCTTGCTGCGCAATAGTTGCCCCCAGTGAAGGAGGATAAAATCCAGTTAAGTAAATGCGTACGAAGCTACCTATGGAACCTTCCTGTATGGATATCTAAAATTCAATGTCTGAATATGAATGGAGCTTGTTTATTCTATTTTGATGTAAAAATAAAGTGGAATTATGCGCGATGGCTGATGACCTGCTTGTAACATGACTATCATAAGCCAATTGTACCGGGTATTGAGTACTACCCATTCCAATGAAATTAGTAGAGAACTAGAAAAGGGTCAGTTCAAAAAAAACGCACTATGGTTTCATTGTCTTCATTTTTGTTGAAAAGATCTTATTTGTATTGAAGGATGATAAGGAAAGTATTTACTTACGGTTTGAGGTATGAACGTTTTTATTTTATCTGTTAGATTTAAAAAAAAAAGAAATCTTGAACTGGACACATTTGTTCGGTCCAGATAGTTTGCTGAGTCGATCCTGGTCGTAGGTTGTCGTCTGGGCTATACCTGTTTGGGGTTAGTTCAAGGGACACATTCTTGCGATTCAGATGTATTGTGATAATCCAATGGACAATGAGATGGTCCTAGTGATGGTCCAAGTAATGGACGAATGGTCCTAGTAATGGACGAGTGGTCCTAGTAATGGACGAATGGTCCAAGTAATGGACGAATGGTCCTAGTAATGGACGAGTGGTCCTAGTAATGGACGAATGGTCCTAGTAATGGACGAGTGGTCCTAGTAATGGACGAATGGTCCTAGTAATGGACGAGTGGTCCTAGTAATGGACGAATGATCCTAGTAATGGACGAGTGGTCCTAGTAATGGACGAATGGTCCTAGTAATGGACGAGTGGTCCTAGTAATGGACGAATGGTCCTAGTAATGGACGAGTGGTCCTAGTAATGGACGAGATGGTCCAAGTGATGGACAGTGGTCCAAGTAATGGACAAGTAATGGACGTATTGTGGTCCAAGTTAGAATGGACGTGTAGTGGTCCAAGTAGTTGGAATGGACGTGTAGTGGTCCAAGTACCTAGTTAAAATGGATGTGTAGTGGTCTCAAGTTGTTAGAATGGACGTTTAGCGGTCCAAGTTGTTAGAATGGACGTTTAGCGGTCCAAGTTGTTAGAATGGACGGATAGTGGTCCAAGTTGTTAGAATAGACAATGAGATGAATCAAGTCAATACTGTAGTAGTAATACAAATTACTGTAGGTATGTAATGTTGACCCGATGTTTGATTGGAGTCTGATTGAAATAGCAAGGATATTGTCAGGATGAACGAGCAAGTACCTACTGGTTGTAAAATAATGTTTGGTTTTCAGAAGAAGAAAGAGTAAACGCCCGAGGACGGGCGAATGTCAGTATGGCCGTGTCGGTGCACGGTTCAGAAGGGTGGCCATGTGACAAATGACAAGCGCGGGCTACTCTAGCGGAGCGTCATGTTGGTGAAAGCGAGGCGGCCATTTTGAAAACAAAAGAAGATGAAGATTCATTGTTTTTGGCGGGATCGCAGGCGCGTCACCGATTCAATGACGAACTGCTATTAATTAGTGTGAAAATAATGAATTAGTGCCGATTTGTTTAATATTGTGATTTATAGTAATGATTACATCCGATATGGATCCTGGATCTCTTACATATATATAAATATAATTTTAAGTAATAAGGTAAATCAAAGACAATATTTTGTAGTGTACTAATATACCTAAGAATACGTAAGCACTACGCGCGCGCATCATAAGAATACGTAATTGTGTCAATTTCCTGAAGTCAGCAATACACCAGATTCGTTCGACTTGAATACCGCGATCATAGCTTTCCATTGCATAAATATTAACAGTTTATCGTCTATGGAGGATAGTAGTTTTTGCTCTCGTTGAATCTTGAATGGTTTTTTCTTTCGTACTGTTGGAATTTCTAGGCCGCGAGTCGCGATCGATAGAAATCGAAATACTAAGAAATACTGTAAGAGTTTGTTTCTTTTACAATCTTCTAAAAGTTTTACATCGCTTAGGTGAAAGTATACGATTTTAAAAGGTACATACACTATATGTTACGATAATTATTAGAATATTCTTATCTCATGAAGACAAAACCACGAGAATTCAACTCGCCATCTCTGTGCTCAGTACGGGCATACATTTGATGGGTCTTCTGTGTCTACCCAACCAAAACATCTATTTGTTTACCAGGGATTCAAATTCGTCCTGCGTCTGTACATTCTTGAACCGCTTAGACATGATTAGTCAACAGTACAAAGCAAATGAATAATACATGTATTTGTGAATGTGAGTGAATTTGCTTATAATATTAATTAGTAGTACATTTGTCTACTAATTCTATTATATTGGTATTAATAGAAGTGATAAAATTGTGTAACAGTTAAATATACATTGAAATAAACGTAAAAAAAGAGGAAATAGTTTGAATACGAAGAACATTAAAGTCGGGGATGACATTGAGTTCTGCTAATAATAGAAGATTATTTTAATTGTTGTTAACTGGTGTGCTTACAAGTTAATAAATAAATTCGGTTTAAAATATTAGTTTTAATAAATTAGGACTAGTTTACACGGCAGAAATGATTGTTGTGTCTATAATCTAAAAAAATGTATTAGAAATAAAATGAGTATAAAATTATACAAATGAGAACAGGATTTGAAAAAAGTACGGTTTGCGAAAAAAGTGGAAGCCTCTGCCGCAGCTAGGAGACATAGGACTTTATGACATAAATGCCAAGTCTATTTGCGACAAAGAGGAAGTAAATAAACTCTTAAACGACCATCCTTGTATATAATTATATGAACAATTTGCGTAGGTGCACAGTGATTCATCCGCGAATTACGAGTATGTATATGAATGCATAGGAAAACATTTGTTGCGAATTTCGAAATTAATTTAATTAGGAATTAGAACTATTGTTCCCTTTTTAATAAATTTTAATTAGTGAGTTGTATGTATGTGTGTCTTTCTTTTATTTAATATTGTGGCGATGAATAAGGTGGTCGGACAAACTTGTAGTTTAGCCTCCACCTTATAGGTACGATTTATTTATAGTTTTTAATAAATAAATTTAAATTAGAATAAAGTATGCTCTGTATATATTAATGACAGATTTACATTAATAGATACAAGTAAAGTTATACATTTGCTTGTTTCACTGAAATTTTTTTTAGTGAAGAGACTGCTCAACTTTCTAAAACTGTGCCTATCAAATAGAAACATGTTTATTATTTTCCTGGGAATGAGGCGTATAACCAACTGAAGTACGTCATGGGTATTTCAGTTGGTGTTGGGCATCAGTTGTGGTGTATATACAAGTTTTTTTTAATACTCGAATTGTTACAACATTGTACAGTAGTTACAATGCCCTCTAGTGTGACTTTGCGCAAATTTTAATTATAAACACGATATTCAACGAAATTTTTAACATTCTCTAAAAGAGCGATTTTCAATGAAAAAATAAACTGCATCGATTATCGAAACTAATATCTTGCCAAGTGCCAATAACCTTTGTCGCTTCATCGATCAAGTGCTGTCACAAGTCACGTCTGAAAAAAGTACCTACCTACCTAAGTACCTAATACGTAGTAGGCTTCTTCAAATCCACACTATATACTTTATATTTAAATTAAGAATATCATTTTGAGCTATTGGATCGATAAAATTAAGCACATACATTTTGTTCCAAGTTGCTCCTTGTTTACATTAAGTTAAATCAAAAAAACAAAAACAAAAAATAATGCTATAATACCTACCTATTATTATCACAAGAATACTTCAAGGTGAAATTAATTTCTGTGAATTTATGCCTTGTACTGATCTTTTCTAGTGCATTGATTTTATTGTAATAATTTTTTCATTAACATAAACATTTATTAATTTTTTTCATTACTTAGACATTACGAGTTAAGTAAGAAAACACATGACTTATAGAAAATTGCTTAGGTACATAGTTCAATAGTATTTATTTTTAATGATCACTTACAGAACGTTTACTATTGTCTTCAAACCTTGTATTATGCTAATAAGACTGAGAGAAAGTAATTGAGAATCACGAGAATTCCTTTAAATCGAAACCAGATCACGTTGAATTGATCGCGTTTTGTATAGATTTATTAGTTTTCCTTTGATCGTTTATAAAAAAGGGAAAGTTATGTAGCGGATGATACTTAAATATGCATAAAGATGTGGCTTATCGGGTAAAAAATACCACATCAAAAATGGTCAGGTTCAATGGACCCCGATTTTCGATTTTAGAACAAACTACAATAATTTAATTGAAAAGTATCAATAATTTATGATAACTTTTTGGGTATTTTTCACCATGGAGGTCACGGTATAACGTCGCCTTTTAAACACGTTTAAATACAACCTCGTATAATCGCTATTATATTTAATATTAATTAGGTAGTAGGTAATTATTAGTTTGATATTATTATTTAATTTCAAGGAGAACGGTTCCGATTCATGTTATCTACGGAAAGGCGGTATTTATCATCATATTACTGTATTGTGATCACTGACAATTCAACCGACTTGTCTGTGGATAGCAGTTGTCGATATCCTAACGTCAAAATAGCGGAGGACGATGGAGGTCCTCGTCCAAATAATGACCTGAACAGCTGCTGATAGTGATTTAATATAGTGTTATTATTATATTTCTTAAAAATAGAAACAATATTGAAGAATCTATACTAAACTAGTGGTCGCCCATTGGTCGAAATTCGACCACAATCCAAGAATAAGTCAGGTATGTATGTGTATGCCAGTGTACATAATTTTCATTTTTATTAATTTAATGTATTTCTAATTCATTTTATGTATAAAAAATAGCATTCTCCACTCCTTTATATAAACTATAAGTGTGGGAAATTTCATACTCCTACGTTCGCGCAATTTTCGTAAAAGGGGGTACAAAGTTTTTGCTTCACGTATTAATATTATGATTAACGAAACACATGTCTCAACACATCCAAATACAAATGTAATAACTAAAGCTGATTTGTCGTTTAGGAAGTGATCGCGACTAGCAAATTATGAGGGTTGTCATCGGTGTGGGATGGTGAGAAGTATGCCAAAGAATGCTTTGACAAGGAAACGTGTAAACACAATCACTGAAGCGTGGTGAAAGGATCCTTGAATTCGAAATATCACAAACAATATTAATTATCATCTTTGGCCTTTGTTTTGCGGTATGTTTTCCATTTTAAATGTAGCTTTAAATATTATAAATAATAAACATACAACAATGACATTCTAGAACGATGGAAATTTCAACTATGCAAATGTCGACTTCATGTCTCTAGACTCTAGAGTTTAAATCAAGCAAAACGGCGTTTTTATTTCTTGTCTCATATTTTTTTATTTTAATAATAGTATTAGTTAGTTCACTATATCGTTTAGTTATAATCTCCGTAATATATTTTTATATTGAATAAATATTGCTTTTTGCGCTTTGCAAATGACGTGTCAGTTTCTAGGGGACAGGTCTAAAATTCAAAATTTATGACTGTACAGAGGTGAAAACATTTCAACATCAGTTTAATATCTCGGTACTGTAACTTCAAAACCAAAATTGTTTTGTTAACCCGAGTATCAAACTCCGACTTAGATTCAATTGACATCCCGTGTGATAATTAAAGAGGCAATTATTTATGACAGCACATTTTATTTTATTGAATGGGTTCACTCATTTCGCAATATCGCAAATGTGACAGACAGCTGAGTGGGCGCTACGCGTGTAATTAATAGCTAATTGGGCCCTGTTGTCGCGTTATGCAATATATCGAAATAGATATCATTTATAAATAGTCCTTTGATAGTTCTTAAACGTCAACCTATAAAGCTTTCATCGTGCTAAGTGTTTGAAAGATTATTTAAACAAAATATTTTACTACATCCTATTACGTTATCCCGTAAAAGGTAAATGACAATTAATGCTAAGTGAAATAACTCGATAATATTAAAGTTAAAAAACTGTCTCTGTTTCAGAATTTATACGTAAAGATAATGAAAATGAAATATGAATCACAATTGGCGTCCTGATATATTCATAGCGATTTGTCATTCCGCTAATGTTTTGTAATGAAAAAAGTCCATTGGCCGGCTCTCTGACTCATTAATCGCATTTGCATTTAGGTCGGACATTAAATTGTGGATCATCTGATTTTGTCCGATGTGTAATTAATAAATTTTGTCAAGTACGTGTTTGCTGATATACACATCGGTGTAATACAATGAAATAATCTAAAATATTTATGGAATATCTGGCCAATAGTAAGTTAGTGATTTATTGTTAGTATAAATTCACCAGATACAATTCTACGACTATTATAAAAAAATAACATTTTACATAATTAATAAATTTAATTTTTTAAGTGACAGCTTATGTTGTGAGTATAAACAAATTGGGTAAAAAAGCGCCGACGAAATCGCGAATAGAAACTAATGTATACCATTATGAAACTTTAAAATAAAGCTTGTGGCATATTTACAAAACAGTTGTCACAAATATATTTAATTGGCCATGTTATGTCCTAAATATAAAAATCGCAATCAGTTTCGGTCATTGTTCTAGTTGTCGACATGAAATTAAACAAGTCGTTTTTTACGAAGAACTGAAGATCGCTCTATTTACGTTGAAAATTAATTTATATTTATAGAATATCGTTCACTTACTGAAAGCATGTGGAGTCGAGACAATGAGTGTCATTGGCCTTCCGGAGCTTTTAATTTGTAACTAAAAACTGCACACCAGTAAACACCTTAAAAGAGCCTTATCTATAATTCCATACAAAAAGCAACAAATAACCAAAATTACTTTAAACGTAGAAACCTTCTACAGAAAATTTACAGATAAGCAAACATCATAATAGAATTGGTTTCGGACAACAACAACAACTTTAGGATAAATTTTATATATATTTTTTTTAAATACAATTTTTATAATATTGACGGTATGTATTACAAAAATTTTAAAGCGGGCCCTAGACCTAGAAAAATATTGTACAATACATTTTATTCTACAATAAGATAGAAAGACGCTTTGAATCCAAACGATCAATAATTATATATCACATTAATACGAACTGCGCAATGTTTTCGTGTTCAAGTCGGAGAGTATTATTAATCCCGTATGCACTGTGCAGCAAACAAATAAAACAACATGTCTGAACAAGATTTAGCTGCAGCTGTAGTGTAGTTACTTGTGGCTATGGCGATGGCGTTCTGCTGTAACTTGTTGGAGTTGTCGTGGACCTGATATATATTGGAGATGGAATTATCGCAACAGTTGGAGTATTTATTTTTACTGAATCGCGGTGTAAAAGTCCTAATTGTCCTTCCATTATGATGGAAGCAATGGCATTTTTAGCAAAGATTTGTTGCATTGGTTCCATTTTCTTTATATCTGCAGCACAAGATAAAGCCCAATTTTGATATTCATCGGGTTTTTCTCTAAGACGGTCAGCTGCCAATTGTATAAGGTTATCATCAAGTTTTCTCTTTAAATTCTTATTTTTAGTCTTCGGAACTTTATCTGCTCTAACAGTTGTAGTATCATCCTAAAAAAGATAAATAATTTTTATTTTTCAGTTACCGCAAACAGCCAAAGAATGGGAACAAGTTGCCAAGGATTTTGAGAGCCAGTGAAATGCCCCTCATGTAATTGATGCTATAGATGGCAGCACGTGGAATTAAAGAAACCTCCAGATTCTGGATCACACTAAAAAAATATAGTACTGTTTTGATGGCAGTTCTGAATGCAAACTACGTGTTCATTATGATTGGTGTTTGGACTAATGGTCATGTATCAGATGGAGGTGTGCTGCAGAATACAACATTTGAAAAGCAATTTAAAATAATGCTTTAAATATTCCTCCACCTGCAATGTTGCCTGGAAGTGCCCGAAAACTCCCATAATTTTTATTGGGGATAATACTTTTCCAATGTATCAAAATTTACTGAAACCAGATAGCCAAACTGGATTAACAAAAGAGAAAAGAATATACACCTATAGAATAAAGCGAGCAATAATGATAGTTGAAAGTGATTTCTGTACTCATTTTGGAGTGTTTCAGAGCATTTTTTTTGATCCTGCAAAATATAAGGAAAATTGTTTTGACTTGTTATCTACACAATTTTATCATACCTATTCATGTTTCTTCAAGATAATGAATACACCCACCTTCTCAGGCAGTATTCCAGTTGGAAAATAACACCATTGGAAAATAACAAAAAAAAAATTTGCTGAATATCGCGGAACAAGAATGGAACGAATGCAATGGATTTTTTAACAATGAAGGTACCTGGCAACAGAAAATGATAATCGTAAAAGATACAATTTTTTATTAATTTAAATAAAATAAATTAAAATTTACCTGTGTATAATTATTGTCCAAACTAGAATGTCCACTCTCTCCTCCCGGCCTACGTATAAAAGACTGAGTATCCATACTAGACTGCGAATCCGGTGCGGATTCCTGATCTTGTAAAAAAATCATTTCATTAAAATACCATAAAGTAGGTTTGTATACTATGTCGTCTGTATTAGATCCAGATTTCATCGACTGGAGGTGTTTCTTGAGCTCCTTCCGGTAGTTAGTTCTCAAAGAATTAAATTTTTTCTTCACATCATCTTTGCTTGCTTGTGGAAACATCTGTTTGTATTTAGACAATAATATTTTGTAAGCAGCATTTTTTTTATTACGGTCATAATATTCTTTGGTCTTAACATTCCACAGAGACGGAAGTTCTCTGTACAATTGGATACATTCAACGATAAACTTTCTTTCCTTAGCTTTTGGATTCTCTTTACCCGCCATTTTTGCGCGCGTGCGTGTACTCCTCGTTATGACGAAACACAGACTAAAAAATATTGCGCAATACTGACCCTACACGATGCAATGGAAAAATATAGTGCAATAAGGCGGCCCCTAGACCTACAATAACATTGTACAATATTTTGTTGTTGCTCAATAAGATTGAAAGGCGCTCTGAATCCAAACGAGCAATGTTTTCGTGTTTAGTCGGAAATAGTATTGATCCCGCGTGCACCGTGCGAAGCAACATGTCCGAACAAGATTTAGCTGCAGCTGTAGTATTGTTGCTTGTGTCTAAACGTAAAAGGAAACGAACACGTCGCTGGTCGAAAGATTGGTACAAGAGAAGGCAGAAATACACTCTCAAAAATGTTGTGAGTTATGAGAAAGACGTGTGCTCCGTGACAAGACGAACCACAGACTAAAAAATATTGAGCAATACTGACCCTACAACTTTTCTAATTCTAATCATTCGTTCAACCATTGCGCAATCTTCAATATTAACCCTAAACGGTCACACATTGCAATATTGTGCAATTTAATTGACCGTTTAGGGGCCGCCTTGGAAAGATAATCCAACGTAACGTACATTACTATACTTACGTCATTTGTACTAAGAAGTTATTTTAGTGCCTTTATCTAGAAAAATATACAGTAATCTGTCATAAATCTTGTTCTTACTTTTATACGTCTAATCCAATCCTATTGTCAACATTTTACGTTGTTTGCGTAATTTAATCTAGAAATTAAATCTGCTGAAGGTAATTATTACTTCGAATGTCGTATTTAATTATAGAAGAAGTTATGATAATACATATATATTAAAAATTTAGAAATCAATGTATCCGCTTATTTAAAATAAAACACTTTTTAAAATAAATTTGACTAAAATTAATTATTTATTGTATTTTTATAATCTCGTATATCTTTAATAATATTTATGAAGTAGGTACTTTTAAATATTTACGATGTGAGAAAAAATTAAAAATAAACAATATGAGTATGTAGGTAAGATATCTAATAAATTAGTAATTGTGTATAATCTATCTTTCATGTTCACCTACTAACGAAATTCTGTTAATCTTATTGATTTCGCAATTATGTTTTCTACAGAATAAACTCAACGCAATCTTGAATTTCAAATGAAAAATTTAAAATTGGTCCATTTTGTATTGAATTTCAACATAATTTACCGTTTAAATTATTAGACCAACGATTATTTATAAGATTAGCTAGTAGCTATACAAATACGAAATATTAGAGAAAGATCAATGTTGTTCACATAATACATCTTCGACACCACTTTAGCTTTGTGTACTTGAGGATTATATACTATCACATGTTTAGGCAGCCGGAACATTAGTTCCAGAGAACTACTCTGAGCCAAAGATTTCATCGCTATACAAGCTAAGTCTACAGTGACTTACTTATAGTTTATAATACGAGAAGGTATGTGTATTTTAATCATACTCGATTTGGAATCCATTTGCCACAAAACAATTTCGAGAAGGGTTTGATCCTTAAAACAGAAAAAACTATCAGGCAACGGATAATAGCACGATTTGCCTAGCTGCTATACATTAATATGGGATTATGTCCTGCAAAGCAGATATTATACAGTTTAAAGACAGTAGGTACTTGGTTTCAAATATTCATAATGTCTTAAGACAAAGCAAAGTGATCACCTCGACATTGGATCGAGCGTCGCGGGCGTCGCGACGAGCTATTTCTGTTCGGCGTTTTTCAATTTCATAGGCGGAGACAAAAGTTCCTCATAAATTAAAAACAAACTCGTTGCATCATAAGTATCTTTGTTGGTGTAATGCGAGAGTACTGAACTAAGTAGGTAACGACTATTAAATAGAATATTTTGCGCGATGATCACATATTTAAATGATTACTTTCAGGTTTACGCATCATCAACGAAAGCCATCGGGGAAATTATTAGTTTCGGTTGGGTAGGGACAGAAGGCTGTACACTTATAACTTGATTTTAAAAATAAGTGCAACAGAAACAGAAATGTGTCATCTCCATGTCCTATATACCTAGAGGTTTTGGGAATTCACTTAAGAAAAATTAAATAAAAAAATGAACTGCTTTTTGTACGTGTGAACACTAAAAAGTTTTATTTACCAATATTTTAAAACTATTTAATATTATTTTTATTAGTTATAAACAAGCAAAACATACAAATATTTAGATTTTATGTGGTATAATGGTAATTATAAATTAATTATTGTGTAAGGTTTAGTTTTTGATGGGAAACTTTTGAAGAACTATAATTTAATTAGTTTAGTATTTGGTTTTTATTCTTATAAATTATTAAAAGATTAGGAAAGATGATATCGCCAACTTATAATCAGATAAATTAGTGATTACAATAGCTAACATAACAAAAACAATTTCAAGAGACGTTACCTACGTAGCAATGGACGTAAATAATAAACATAATAGAAGCAACGTACGTATTAGACGACCTTCGTAATTCCTTCTGGATTATATCGTCCTAATTGATAAGCAATAGTTTAACGTTCGATTTTAAACTGGGCCCTAGTAAGTTAAATAAACGAACGTTGCAAATTATTGCATCTATGTGTAGTTTCATTGTATATTTATACATTGGATGTTTAAAAAATGGTCTCGCTCTGTGTTTCGACGTTGAAAGTGTAGCTTGCACTTTCAAACAGTTAATGTTTAATTAGACAGATGTGTTGCTGCTAAACTGAAAAAACCGAATGGATAAGAAAATAACGGATCATTTTCTAACGGCAAAGCCAATTATTTACGTTTTTTACTCGTGGTTACAGATTTTTAACAGAGATAGCTCACACATGTTACATGAAGTTTTTTTAATAAAATAGGATCCAAACGGACACGAGGCAGGAAATGCTTTAGAAAATTAGAAAACACTCAATTATGGCACAATTTGATAAACATCAAAATAATATGGATGAAATTGCGTATTCTGTCTCGATGTCAGAAAATGAAACTCAGCTGCAAGGTAGTAAACGGAAAATCCCTATCTTCCTGTCCTTCCTATTGGTTTGGGAGCTACGAAATATCAGACAGACCCACCGGCCATCTTTTTGGGGGACGATAGCATGTATAATTTCAGCAGACATCGATCGAGTCAACGTCCGATAGTTGACTGATTTCGCGTGTTAATTCCCCGCCAGCGATTTGTTCGATCAGTTTTAATTATATCCGCTGCGTTCCATTTTCGCACTCGCAAAGCAACAGCGCGTTGCGTCGCGACTTCCGCGACTTGACTCCATTGCGATGGGTTGTCGAACCGATCTGAACTATTTGCCATCAATAATAATAATTTAAAAAAATCCTGCTTTCATTCATATAGGAAGTTTCGTAGCGGCGCGGCGTAGCAATGCCGTAGAGACATCGTAGCACGCTGATACATACGACTTCAGAAATTGCTACCGCTTAAAATGAGGTTTAAAAGGTTTCTGAGGTTTAAAAAATAAGTTCACTATATTTGGCTAATGGATTGAAAGCAGTCTTATTCTAAAGCTGTAAGAGATTCGCTGGAGCGCGATCAAACGATTTGGGATGTTGTGTTACTAATTTCTGCTCATCAATTAGGTAAAATCGCACTTTGGCATGGTTCCCGAACAGTTGTTCGGTTGTGTGTTTTGCGCGTTTGATTCGAGGAACGGAACAGCGCACAAACACATCCTTATTTGGATTGTAATGCGCCGTTTATTTGCGTATCTACAGAGTACAGACTGATTTATGAACGTTTCAGTACGAAATTCTGGGTATAAAACTTAGGAGATGAACAAAGAACGGTTAATCTTTGGCTACGGCTTACTATCATAATGGTTTTATTATAAACATTGTAACAGAATTTATGTCCCATTATACACCTACATTATGTAGATGTATAAACTATAGACCCGAAATACTTAGTTCATATAAACTACTTCTAATATATTTTGAATAATGAAATAATCAGTGAAATATATGCAAAAATGTGTCTGACCGATGCCCACAGTGGCTTTCACTTTTAATGCTACTGAATCTTAATCTAATTTTATAAATAATTCCCGTAACCCCTTTTGGGGCATGGAGCAGACACATTTCTGTAACTGTTTCAATGATCATTTTCTTTTACAGGCAAGTAGGTGATCAGCCTTCTGTACCTACCCAACCAAAACATTTATTTGTTTCCCATGGATTCAAACCCAGAATCCAGATACTCTGGCGCAACATGCAGATGTATGAACCATTAAGCTATAGAGGCTGTACAGTTTTAGTAAATTAAGTTAAAAACTTTTTTTTTAATTATGTAAAATATTATAACCACTAATTATTACTATAAGTACTTTTTAAAAAAAGCAAAAACAACAGAACATAGCTGTCTAAACAAAGTTGGGTTCTGGTGTTATTCATGATTGTGTACCTCTGAGTATTATGTACTACGTTTGTACCTATATACAAAACTGTACAAAAATTGGCAGAATCTCATAGCCCCATTTTGCTTTTAAATATGTGGGTTTAAGGAAACTGTAACAGGTCACGTCCTCAAAAGTATCTTACATTCTTTTTTATGTTATCAATAGTCATAATTACAAAAACCCTTGCTTGTCAAATGTAAAACATATATTTTAAAGTATCATAAATTTATGTTTTAAAAAGAAAATGTTTTACAAATTTCTATTAATTACTATTAAAATACTTTTACTTAATTATTAGCTGACTCGGCAAACGTTGTGTTGCCATATTAGTTTTTGGGGTGGGCTACCCTTATCACTTAGGGGTATGAAAAATAGATAGTAGCCGATTCTCAGACCTACTGAATATGAATATAAAATTTAGTAAAAATCAGTTAAGCCGTTTTGGAGGAGTATGGGAACGAACATTGTGACACGAGAATTTTATATATAAGATTATAAACCGATTTTATTAATAGATAAGTTTAATCAAAGTTTACGTACAAATATAGCCGATGTGGTTTTCAAATCAATTGTTTTTTTATAATTTTTATTTAAAACTCACGCACATTTAATACATGAAATAATGTTGAATGTTGGTAGAACTTGAAAATGTACTTGGGATTTTTATTACAGGTTAAAATCGCATACGATTATAGCTGTTATTAACAGGACCATCTAATAATAGAAGCTTTCTTTTTGTCTGAAAAACATCAACATAACAAGACAAGTAGAAATACAATGGACAGCAAATAAACCGCACCGCTCGTAACTTTGGAACTCTGTTTCGATTTTCTCAAAAAATATAAAACTATGAAAGTTATACTTACAGAAAGATACAATACATTACTGCACATATTTTTATTTTGCATTGTTGTATTATATTGTTCCTTATGTGCAAAGTTAACGTAAGTGTGAAATAGTAAGAATCAAGATGATCTTGCACTACTGACTTCACCTATGAAGTGTAGATACAAGCCGCATTTTCACTAGGGGACATGTTGCAGAGACATTTCGCTCGACATTCACGTAGTTGTCTCTGCAAAAGTTGTGGGACAATGTCCCGCGACATGTGACTCGTTTTCACTAGGCCAGTCGTGATCAGTATGTCGTCCGAGGAAGTAGTATGACTGCCATTTTCAGAACACAATTCTCACCACTCAAAACCTGTTCGGCGACTGTCGAGGAACACGAAGGTCGCGTGTGTCGACGCTCGCAGAGCATCGACTAGCGACAGGTCGCGACACGTAAAGATCTCAAGCGATGTCGAGCGACAGAGTCGCGGGACAAATGTCCCCTAGTGAAAATGCGGCATAACATTGAATGATTTGTGCAGTAATATTAGAGTTTTGCTGGTTTAGTTTAATTTTAACATCTATCATGTGGATTTGGGTCGTTGAAGTAGAAATATCTCGATCACTAATAGTGTTACTGAATATTAAAATATTAAACGGGATGTTGCGACCTTGTTGCAATATTTTGCTCTGTTGAAATAACAACTGTCATTATTTGTATCTGGTGTAATCACAGTAATTTAAATGTTCCTATTTACAAAAATAGCGATTGGGAGCCCATAAAAGTCATATAAATCATACAAAGATGAATAAAAAGAATAAGGGTTATTAAAAACTAAAGAGACAGCATATTAGCAACATAGAGTAACACTGTAGGTATCATCAGTATGATATTACAGTGTCAGCAAATTTACTCTTAAAAGCTCTAGAAGCACGAAGATTGATGATATTAAAATTAAGCCTTTACATGAAAAGTCAATACACTTTCCCTCTGCAATTAATATGCTATAGATATAGTAAAAATTATCAAAATATAGCCTAGTTCGTCAAAATATTTAATATAGACATGCGAAATCATCGTTTATTTTGTAAGCCAACATTCTAAAAGCTTCATAAACAGTACGTAGGTACTAAGAAGCTACCTCATTTTATTGCAACCTAAATGTAAACAATTTCTGTGTATTATTTTTGCGACTAAAATTTTGTGTAACTTTAGATACCTAGCTACATTTAGTATGTACTAATCATGTTAATTATATTAATTGAATTTTTGGGTTGTCAAATAAATTGTATTTCAAAAAATCTAAGATATCTATAACTCTGAAAATTTATCGTCAAAATAAATAAAAATCAAGCTGATCAAAGAATAAGCTGATTGTTCCAGAACTTTATAGCTTAATAAATTTATGGTTACATACAAATTGCTCTGGGCATTGCATTAGAACTATAAAACATTAAAAACGATACATAACGCTTCGAGAGCCTTCGATGTGTTTAAAGGAATTTCAAAGAATTGTGCAGACATTTTATAACTACACTCTACAATAATACGTAGGGAATTCAATTGCCAAGTAAAACTGAATATTTGGCAAACGGGCGCTCTTAAATTTTCAGATAAAATCAATTCTTTTTCTTGTATTTTCTTATCATTTTAGCAGAGTAATTATGCTATATTGTGTATGAAATTAAGTTTTATGGAGGATCCATTATGATACAGAGGGGTTTCTTTGACTGAGGTTATCGAATGCTGAAGTGGTTAAAACGCACACATTAACGTTCGTATTCGTATTGTGAATAAACATCGTAATGTAGCAGATAAACTAGGATGGGAGCCAAGACGAAAATATGCCACAACGCGTTTTTCCATTGGATTTTGTTCTTTGGAAACGGGCAGTAGTTGTGCTGACATTCATTGTTAGCTTGATGGTTGTGATAACGCGACAAATGATGCTTACGGCACTCTCTTAATTTTGGTGTCACGAGATTTTACTCGTATTGTCTATAGAGTGGACATTGCTTACAAGTGAACCAGACCTCGCGACTACAACAGCTTTTTCGATAACATCATGTACCTAAATCTAGAGTATGAATGTAATGTACCTAATTGTGTGATGGGTTTCATTCTGAATGTGTTGTTTGTGTCTTGCAAGGTCACACGTGGTCAGTGTCCAGGTCACGATATGATGCACACAAGGCACGGTTTTAAACGTCTATTTACATCACGAATGACTGACGAACACATCCACTGACGTCGTGGTTCACTAGAACGACGTTTGGGCCGGCTTCCACTTGTCTCATTCCCGGAATAGGTTGGGCGGAAACCGGCCAATCTGTCATCGGAACTCACGGAGGGCTTAGAACGCGGAAGGATACTAAACAGTGCCTTATGGATATGGACGTATGCAGGATAACCCTAGTGTTTACGTCCGTGTTCACTGTCAAGTGTTATCTGTTAAGTGAGCAGGCAGCGTCACCGACGCGTGCGCTATTTGTGTCGTACAAAAAGCAGTCGAGTCCTCACCTCCTCTATCTTGAGGCTCTTGCGGACCACCTTGCGGGTGACCGCAGTCTCGTATGTTTCCTCGATTGTCTCCGCCATGATTGCGATTCGCGTGTTGCGCGGCCGTCGCGCACCGTTGTAGCGGCGGTACTGAAAAGCGCACGGTTATTTTTAGTTTTCAGTCACCGGTCTGTACTCTGTATGCTGCTGTTCAAACTCGGGATCGGGGTGTAAACTCAGGTCAAAGTAGTCCCAAATTCAATAAACTTACAAGTACAGTTACGGTTTTAGTTAGTTAGTTGTACTTGTTTTTACTATTTTATTTGACGTTTTATCTGTGATGGTTTAATGTTTAATGTGGCTGTACCGAAATAAATAAATAAAATACAGTGAACCCATAAAGCTATCTTGGAAATGTTAACTTTAAAACATTTGGGCGCAATTTGTATTAATGGTAGGTACATCAACCGATAACGTGATTGGAGAACAAGATAAATTGAGGATTAAAAACCTCCAACATGGTGATTATAAGTAAGAATATCTCATAAACGATTGAATCGATTTGCGTTAATTGTAGCTAAGATGGTCATATGACATGTCAAACAAAAGAAAACCAACATCGAAAACAATTCATTCGACCAAAACACGATTCGATTTATGTGTGATTGCTCGTGACAAAGTAATTACTTGTAAAGATGTCTTGAAATAAATGTCGTTTGATTCTTAAACGATGGAGCCAATCTTCTTGTTCCAATAGTCTTTGTTTCACTTTGGCTCGATGGTAGACATTGTTGATCCTGCAGAATTATTTTATAAAGAAGTGTGTCGCTTTACTGAAGCATAATATGGATAATGTTTGTGTGGCATTGTAGGCCGTAGCTCCTAAACGAATGGACTCGAGTGATCGAGATGGTTCTCAGTTACGATTTATGAAAATCTGTTCATCAATTTATGAAGTATTCTTATTAATTAATACACAACGGTTTTAGTTGTGATAAAAAGTGATTGAGTTGATCCATGAATTAATATGACTGATTAACTAGTGGACCCCGCGAACTTCATATCGCGTCAGAGTTCCGAATAATAACGTGTCACCTGAAACGTCATTCCATAGAAAATGTTTGACAAAACGAATTTTCTTCATAAACACTTTTTCGCTAATTATTAGATCTTCTTGGTCGCGGCATTACTAATTATAATACTCACACATCAAAACAACATTAATTTAATAAGTTACACTTTCGCGATGTAAATATTTATATAATGTACTGACTCTGATCATCTGGAATGATTCAGTGAGACCAATCGATTTGACGTGTTTTTTTAGAAATTTTCCTTAAACTACACAAAATAAATTTCTGAACGCCCCCATATTTGACAACCAGTTTACCTATATGTCAATCCTTTTTCATTACGACATTCTTCTACATTTTTTAAATCTTAAATACGCTTCGGATGATGGCGGATATTGGGGATATTTTATTAACCTGTAAATGCGTTCTTTAATTTGAGAGGAAAGTTTACCGTATCAACGGGATGAATATTATTTAGTATGGTTAAGGTAGGTCTCCTTTTATTACGCCTTGACACAAAATAAAGGCAATTACGTGCTTTTGTGATGTTTGGTATATAAAAAACATTAAAAGTATTGCTTACTTAGCGAAAGAGTTAAGGACTTAGGTACGGTTTAAGATAGAGATGGTGTTCTGTGATCTTCCAGTAACTTCAGGTAAATGTAAATCGAATACAGTAGTCCATATTCACAAAATTTTCAAGTGAAGTGTAGGGTTATTTGAAGTCCACATTTCATACTCGTGTCTTCATATTCGTAGCGTTTTTTCTTTTTCTTCACGCACCTGTTATGTAAATGTATCCTCTTATTACATCGACTAGCATTTAGTGTCTTATTAAAATCTTTCAGCAATTTCAGAGATTAGCCGAAAATGTTGTTCGACCGTCTGTTCATTCATTCAAAAATCTTTTGTGTCGTATCGTACGCATTCATGATTTTAGTAAAAGCTGTTCATAGGATATTGTGGACAGACTGAATTTATTTTATTTATATATGCTTTAACACAATATTAGTGCCAATTCTGATGTGCAATTCTTTAAAGTAAACTTCACTTATTTTCGTTTCTTTCGTTTAGTCTGTGTACAATAATGACGTCATTA
Source organism: Aporia crataegi (assembly GCA_912999735.1). Taxonomy (NCBI): domain Eukaryota; kingdom Metazoa; phylum Arthropoda; class Insecta; order Lepidoptera; family Pieridae; genus Aporia; species Aporia crataegi. The sequence goes on from OU538742.1 coordinate 6,659,736, forward strand.
TACAATATAGCATAAACACAGATTATAATTATTATATTTTACTTAAATTGTAGGTAAGCTATAAGTCAACAAAATGAAACCAAGCCTTATTTTTAATTACATAATGTATGGTTTTATTAAGCTTCACATTCGAAATACTCTAATACAAATTTTTCACAATAAATAGTATTTCCTAGGCTAGATAATTTCGTACATAGCTTATATACTATAACTCGTGCGTTAGATCGTCATATCACTTTTTTTCTCTAATACTTGATGGGAATACTCAGCTCTCAGCACGTGCGGGATTTTTACTCCACTTGGCTGAAAAATCAATAGTAAATTATAAACCAGTGATATTTATGAATTACTTTCGTGTTAAACGTACGAGGCCCTGGATTCGCATTTCGGGAAAATAAGTATTTTGATTGGAAATACACTGCAGACTAATTACCTGAAATTTCATGATCAGTGATCAAATTCTAACAAATAATTCGAATTTAAAAGGATTAGAACCATAACTTACCTGCCTATAAGACAAGAAAAAAAGCCAAGAAAGACTTGCTTATAAGAAAATTATCAATGATCGAGAGACGCTTGCAAAGTGACGCTGCAATTTAGGAGTATCATTAAGTATAAGTAATAATACCTGAAAAAAGGCAAATAAAACATAAATATACTAACATGATACGCATATTGTTTGTGTATCCAGAGCCCTGTCTCCATCCAGTGACTACAACGACGTTATCTCCGCTTTGAAGGAAGCCCCTTTCGCGACCAAATTGCAGTCCATACTGGACGCGGTTGTCAACGTCCTTCAACCAGTCGCTGGCCACGCCCTCTACACACAACAATAAAACATTAGTGCAAAATGGCATTTGATTTACGCGAGTAAACATTTAAAAAACTAACGGATATTAAAAAATCGGTCCAGATGAAATGACATATAAAATAATTAAACGTATATACTATGATTTTGAATATGTACATTCCTCTACACAAGAAAGATGTATGGCAAAAAACATAAATATATAGTGCAGTGGGCGGCCTTAACGCGGCGGTTTTAGACTACCCCTCCCCCGCTCCTACCCAAAATCACGTGTTTTTTGGGTATAAAGTATATTGAAATTTCCAGAATATTATCTTTAAATTAAGCATTGTTTAAATTATTTTATTACCAGTCACTCATTCAATTCTTTAAATTAAAACATTTAAATTGTTGTCAAAGCTTCTAAGACAATATCGATAGCACTAATTATGATATGAAAATCGTGAAACAGATTTTTCAAAACATAAAATAATCATAATAGTCTCAAAACATAAAATACCTTGATAAACAATGGGCAGTACCCCACGGTAGAGATGTGCCTGCCTGGCTGTCTGTGGGTGCCTGGTGACGGCAATAATGGGGCATCGAGGACGATACTTGCTCAGAAGATGAGCTGACCTCCCACTGGTAGTGATAACGATGATGGCAGACGCCATACATTTCGTTGACGCCTCCACGGACGCTATGGCTACAGAATGGGCCGGTTCGATCCTTGGTTGCACCTGCCATTTAAAGTCATAAGATTATGATATCGCATATTAAATGTACCTCTTGCATAAATACAGCCATTACAATCTTCTATGTTACTCAGACATTGACATACATGACATTTCTAGTGAATGCATCTATTTGTTTTATTATAATTAAGGTGGCAAGCTAGAAAATAATTTATTGTCAAAGTAGGATGTGAACAAAAAAAAGTTTAGGAACCTCTTGATTGATTCAGATCTCCAAAAAAAAAAACCTACAATTAAATCACAAAGTGTCGAGGCCTTTTTCGTCATACCTGAGCAACCATGTCAATAAAGAGCTGCTTGTGCCAGATCGCAGCTTCTGCCTCCTTGCAGATGTTGGCCATAGTAAGGACACACTCCAAGGGGTAGTCTCCCTTAGCTGTCTCCCCTGACAGCATCACGCAGTCAGCCCCGTCCAGGATCGCGTTGGCGACGTCTGATGTCTCCGCACGAGTTGGACGGGGTTTTTTAACCATGGACTCCAACATTTGCGTGGCACAAATAACTGGTTTGCCCACCTGAAAAAATTATACATATTTTTTATATTTTAATTCAGCCTGTACTCGCAACTATGTCAACGTGGAACACTAAACTACAGTTTATATCATTCAGAAAGAGTCTATGTATCAGCATTACTTATTCTCTAGTATCTATGTGGTGAAAGAATTTTTAATATTGGAACGGATCCAAATATTTTTACTAATAAATGAATTATAGTTGAGCCATTACAAACGTGCGAACTGAGTTATAAATCATTTTTATTAGATCTCTTGCTCACACTTATAGGCATATCGGAACTCTCGCTCGCACTGCTACTGTTGTGTGTACAACAAAGAAGGGATTTGTCAATAGTCATTAGCAGGTAATTAAGGAAGGTTAACGATATAATGCAAAATATTTTTTAGGATGTATTTTTAATACTCAACTATAGCGAATAATACCTTATTACATCTCGCAATCATAGTCTTCTGAGCCAGGAACACCTTTTCTGGAGGAATTTCAATACCGAGGTCACCACGGGCAACCATGATACCGTCCGATTCCTGAAAAAATTTATTAGCACATTAAAAATAAAAAGTTTTAAAAGATTTATAGGGTATTTAATTCAGAAACGTTTTAATTAACACGTAATCTAAAATAATTCATACTAGCTGACACGGCGAACTTCATAACGCCAATAAAAGATAGAAACTATAATGGGTATAGTAAGCTATCTTTAAAAGGAACGTATATGCTACCACGGACTTTTTTGTAGATATACATTGTTTTATTATATCTCATATTTTCGATGAAAATTTAGATAAATTATATACCTTCCCCATGAAGTGCCATTTGTAAAACACATGATAACTCCTTCAGTAGTTTTTAAGTTTATCGCGAACAGACAGACATACGCGGCGGACGACTTTGTTTTATAATAATATGCAATAGGTTATGAATTTATGAATAGTATTCAGTATGAAGTAGTACAAATTGCAAACATCCGCTCAAATAAAACGGCTATGATTTCTGGAGGCGAGCACAAGAAAACCGGTAAGAACTAGGTTAGAGGTTGAAAGATCAAAGCAATTTGTGAACTACAGTGGTTCCTACTGATGAACGTAGGTCATAATTAGGGCTGCCATCTCTAAAACCTGCCTCCCAGGACTAGAAGCGTAAGTTCCCCGGATTTTGGAGCTTTCACCCCGGACATTTCAATACTTTTTTCATTCACTTACATCTTGATTAAAATATATTTTACTCCGTACTTGATGAAGAAAACTTTAGTTTTAAGCCTCTTTTGTTGCATGAAATAGTGGTCTTGTGACGACTAGTGAGTAATTTTGAAATATTAATTGCTTTATTTTTTAATATCTTAGGTATTAAATTATTAAATTATGGGAACGGGATCTGATCAAAAAGCCAGACTTTTATTGTAGTACAAAGACTACAATTTAAACCCCGCCCGGACGCTCCCCGGACGTCTTCCAAACTAGGACAAATCCTGGAAAACCCGGACGGATGGCAGCCCTAGTCATAATCAAATCTTCATAAACAATTTCGTGACCTAAGACACGATAATTTAATCATACGCACCAGAGTATGACTCATCGAAATTTTTATTAACACCAAAGTGTAATGAATTTTATCATTAATCTAATAAGACAGCTGTGTCGCCGAGTAGTTAACACAGTAATTTATCTACGCCGAACGTTTTAGGGGTTTTTAGGGTGTTGACAAAAAAAATGTTGACGGACAAGTAGCGCCAGAAGCGGTCTATTTTGAAAAAAAAACGGTTTCTTTTCAATTTGATTTTTACGACTTGTAGCAGTACAAATAGGAGTTCTACATAATATATCACATGGTGTAATATAAGAATAAATAATCATATAAAAGGAAGAGAAATTAAAGTTATAAAACATTCTCTTGAATTGGGCATCAATAACTGAGCATTGAGCAACTCATAGTCATGGTCATGGCGCAGAGACTTTTCTTCATCTGTCGAAGCCCACTCAAGTGACTCAACCGAAACACTTGTGACTGTTCTGTTGTAAACAAAGTTTCAAAAACTAGAAATATTAAGATTTAAGAACTTACAGCAATAATCTCGTCAAGGTTGACCATTCCCTGGTGGTTCTCAATTTTGGAAATAATCTTGATGTTCTTTCCCTTCTCGCCAAGAATACCGCGAATCTCTTGAAGAGCAGCGCCATTACGGATGAACGAAGCGAAGATCATATCAACCTGTTATCATAAATTGCTTTGCTTACTTTTGATGATAAGGAGTTGCCTGTGGGGTTATAAGAAAACTTGATAACCTTTTCTTCTTGACCGTTATCTTCATTGCTGGCGGGCGTATCCGTACGTAAATATTTTGATGGCTTCGCTGATAACCTTTTCAATGCGTGTAAATCATGTAAACCTTCTTTTTTTTTTTTTCTTCCGTTTTAATATTTGCACGGATGTTAAGCGAGACGCGCCAATTGACACTTCCATTTAAAATAGAGCCTAAGTCAATTTAACAAGAATTACAACGCGATACCTACTTTTCATTAACAATCACAATCTTATCATTGGAGCATTAGGACATCAGAAAAATCGTTGGCAATAAAAAGTGATTATGAGAAAGGTCTTATAAGCATTTTCCTCGCCGTAAAAATTACATCGAGTGCGAATCCCCGAATTTCTGTATTTTCTCCAAAGTTGATAACTACTTCAAAAAAGGAGGAGGAACTATTTCAGAATTCCGCAATTTATGATCCACTTTGGATTTTTTATTTACTCCTTAAAAAATTCAATAGGTACTTTTATTTTGTCCCAATTTTATTTTTTTAATGCCATTTTCGATTTGGTACATTTTTAGTACTTATCCCTGACTGAAAATAAATAGTCTAAAATTTAAACTTTAAATGATTGTTACATGCTTCATTACCCGCATAAATTTTCCATTCATTCGATGGTAATGTATGGCGAGTAGTAGGCGAGGTAGTTATTGTTAAGTGCCCAGTAAACGATCAAATTTGCTTGACAAATTTGTTTGTCAAACTTCACGTTTTCATAGTAGATTGTTTGACAAACGCCTCAAACACAGCAGTACACTATCAAATAATTTGACAAACAATTTGATCGTTTACAGGGCACTTTAGCCTAACAGTTACAGAACCATTTCATGGTCAAATGAGCGACAGAATTTCAAATAAGTGATGCATTTAAATGAAAGAACATACTTTTTCTCGTAAAGATGACGATTTATAATCCGAGCAACTTAACTGAGCGGTGTTAAGGTCATTTCAGTGTCGCTATTGACTTGAATGATTTATTTGATAATTATTTAATCTCTCGGTTAAATCGTTTTAAATATTAGTTTTTAGATTTTTTTAAATATTCTCTAAGATTTTATATATTTTATTAATATTACTAGAACTGTTTTAAGAAAAATACACAATCAAGGTTAAAATAAATTAGATCGGACTGTTTGATTATCACTAATTATTTTTTAATGATTGCTGACCACTCATAGAGTCACTAAAGGTCACCCTTGTTTATATTTCAATGATCGTGATTTGTCCATTAGTGTTAAAATATATTGAAAATGAATGTAAATACTTACGCCCTGTTCAACGCCGAAGATCAAGTCTGACTTATCCTTTTCAGAGACCGCGGGTAAGTCAACAGGGAGGCCGGGAAGATTCACACCTTTTCTTGATCCAAGCATACCTATCGCGAAATAAAATTAAGTAAGAAATACTTATTGTGAAATCTTAACTAATATTATAAATTTTAATGTAACGTTTGTTTGTTCCTCTTTCACGCGTGTACCTACGACGTAACAGCTACTTATGTCCTCTTTACATCTGACAAGGTGTAAGGGCTTAAGAGGTCGAGAATCAAGTTTTTCTATTATGTTTGGAAGTTCTGTCTTTTACAGTGATGTTAATTTAATACTATTTTTATTAATGAAAGTAAGCACTCAAAACGCATTCAATAACCCACTGATTTGTGCTACAAAGTTTTTAACTTAAAAATAAATAAAAATCTTGGAAAATTGTAACGTTCAAGGGCATTTTAAATAAAAAAACTCCTCACCTCCATTCTCAATTTTGCAGACCAAAGTGTCAGCTGTCGTCGACTGACAGATGACAGAGATGAGTCCGTCATCGATAAATATTCTGTTGCCGGGCTTCACTACATTAGTGATGTTCTTGTAATCGACAAAAACCACGGCCGCACTACCTCGCTCTTGGTACGAAGGATCGGTTGTCAGCTTGATTGTATCACCCTTTTTCAATTCTACCTCTGCTGAACCACCCTGTATAACGGATATATAACTCAATGTTTAGACTAATAATTGGTAAAATAAAATTAAAATATTAAAAATTATAAAAAAACGTAAATTTAAAAACGCGAAATTCTAGATTTAAGAATGTTACTCAATCAAGGCAAAAGTATAATGTACGAAAATTTGACACGAGTCAGATTTTATTCTGAAAAAGGAAGTCACATGGACATGGAGCAGCTAGTTTATGTAGAAAGTAGGTCACTTACACCTTCCAAAAGTCCAGTTCTGATCTCAGGGCCCTTGGTATCAAGTGCAATAGCCAGAGAGAAAGGCATGCCAAGCTTCTTGCTGTAATTCTTCTCAGCCTCACGGCAATTGGCGATGGTCTCAGCATGGTACTCATGGGATCCGTGAGAGAAGTTCATACGGGCCACATTCATTCCTGTCTCCATCATCTTTTCTAGCATTTCGACGCTGCGGGAAACCGGCCCTGCGTATGAAGGTAGAATTCAATGAACTAGTAGGTAATATTAAAAATGTAAGTACCTAGTGAGGATTATGAATATCAGCGCAACCAGGTTGCAGATCTTCCGTTGAGGTCGGGATGGCGTCTGATTTCCAATTGTTTTCATTTAAAATCATTAATCGAATATAATTTAGCATTTGAAAACGCTTAATTCGTTGTAAACACACAATCTAGAACTCGGGCATTTTCGGGTAGGTATCGTTTTTATTATGAAACTTGTTTGCCACCAAGTCTAGGTCGGACGGAGTAGAAATACTGGCAACAGATAGCTAGTTAGAAACTCTCAGGCCGAGTGAGCTGCTCCTTAGCCCACGGTTCAGGGCTATACTGGGCCCGCCCAAATAACCGGCCTGTATCCACAGGGCGCGAACCCAGTTCGTTTGAAGGGCCGAAAGCCGGCCGGTCCGTGACCATATACAGACAGACATACCATATATACCATAGAGTCTATGAAGTCTATGGCATAGACACTCTTGATCGAGTCTTCGGACTAAGCAAGAGCTCTTGTAAAATTGCTATTGTTTAGCTTCAAATAAATCAAGAACTACCAAGAGGTGTTGTGTTCACTACATCGATGGATGACCACCCTGATGACGAGACATTTTAAAAAGAAGCTAGTTGTCGGTACTACTTACAAATTAGTTAATTTATATTTATGCGGAACTCAAAAATGTGGTTAAAGATATTTTGAGATCTTTATCTTTCTCTATAATTCTAGAATTCATATAAGTATAATTCAATCCTGCCCCATGTTAAGAGGAATATTTCTTTTATATAATCGTGGCAAGTACTCACCAATGGTGCAAATGATGCCAGACAAACGAACATAAGAAGCCTTGGAGTCAATATCTAAGCTACACATGTGGTGAAGATGAGATAATGCATCAGCCGCTGCCAGCTGCATGCTTAGTTTCTCTCCAGAATCCATCTGGAAGAAATATTGAATTAAGATCTCCTAGATATTATGTCATTTTTTTAAAACATTCACCTTATATTTAATTATCCTTGATAATGTGATTGTGGTAAGCTAAAAATTTTAACATCACCATAATATTAAAACTGAATAAAATATTAATTTTAAAAGATCTAAGGAATACTGAATTCATTTTAACAAGTTTTGCATTACTTTAATATGTATAACAACCATAATAGCACATTCATGATGAATGTGATAATTTGGAATACTACACTATGAGATAATCATTTCATTAACTCTGAAATTCAATATACACATGGAACGTTAATGTAAGTATGATCAAGTTATAAAGTAATTTATTAATGAATATTTTAAATCTTAACAAGCTTTTAGTGGAAAAATTCATGCCTAATACAGTATTCTCATATTCTATTATGAAGTTTTATTTAGAAATATGAGTTGGTTGTATACATTATTTACCTTCAAATCATGCTCGGGTGCTAAATACATGTATGTTGCACTGGTATATGAAACATGATTAAACTAAAGCTATTGTACAATGCCAAGAAATTCTGAAATGATAATAATTTTGAAGATCTAGATATCAATGTCACTGGTTGTTGCTTTATTCTTAATTTTTACTCCAGTGGATTCTAATCAGAAATAATTTTACTTTTAAATTGATAAAAGATGACCAAAAAGTCAAACCTAACATGCTGTAAAAATGATCTAAATTTTTAATCAGATCCAAAATCTATGCACATTAAAATACCTCTGTCTTTCCATCGTAAACCGTGCACCAAACCATTTTAACACTACTGTCACGGAAAACACTTTTCTGAAATTCAGCAAGAGGTTGAACCGTCTGTGTATATGATCTTGAACTGCCCTTTAGCGTAGAAAACTTCTCTCGGCCACTTTGAATTACAGACTTGCGTATTGGACATCGAAACGTAGCAGCCGGCGCGCGCATCAATATGTCGCGGATTATTCGCGCAAACTCATTTCAAATATCCCCTTTCAAATCACAACCCCTTGCTCATACAGTGCACCCTTACTAGAACGGACTAGCCGTCGTAATGTACCTATATTGTAAGTTAATCTTTTTAATTATTTAAAATAACCAGGGCTTTTTAGTCTATTTATAATCATTTGACAAGGTGCCAAAACTGAATTTATTTTTGCCAAATCCATGATGGTAGTAAGCACCTGTAAATATATTTCATTCATATCGAGAGGCTTCCTCTATATTAAAAAATATATATATTATTTTAATTTTTTGAGTAGCTTTTCAATACGGTTACAACTTAAACACTACCTAACAACCTACTTTAAAGTAAGAATTAAAAATTGTATAATATGTAGGTAGATTGTTGACAGTCAAATTCAGACATTTCCGGTTTCGTTGCCAATAGCAACGAATATAAATTATAAACATTCGAGCCCTTGTCTAATTCTTTTATTTTCCAGTCATAAATCGCAAACCTTTGGACCAAATATTTTACCTATTTAAGTACCTATGTACCTACTTGTAAAATTTTCAAGTTTCTTTTTTTAAATAATTTTGATACGGATACTATTTCAATCTAAGATTATTTTTTATTGTATTATTAAACCCCAAATAAAGCTTCTACATATTATAATTTAAATTTAAGTTATGTTATTATATAAAATTAAACTTGTTTACTAAAAAATCATTAGGTACAACAATTGAAATGAAATGATAAGTAACTAATTAATTATCTAATTAAACGTTAATTAATAATTAAGTAGGTATATAAAACTATCTGAACTTATATTTTTGTATAGTGTTATACATTGCTTTAAAAATAAATACCTACTTTTACCTAATGTAAAAAGGTATCAATGGTAGGTACTAAGTAATAAATATATATTTTGTTCATATAGTTATTATTTGAGTTGCACCATTAATATTATATTGTCCCTTTTTGTACATTATTACCTATGTAAAAAAAATATAGTAACTTCAATTATCCATAGGTAAGGGTACTTGTAGTGGAAGTGGCATATTTAAAATTTAATACAGAGCTTCGAGCTTAACAATTAAGGCCCTAGCCTTACCTACCTATATAGGTAGGTACATAGGTATGTACATACATATTTTAAAAATTATAAGCCTGAACTACATAGAAACATTACTATTAGTGACTTCACCCAATGCCATAGAGAATAGAGCTGGTATAATATAGAACAGCTACTCATGAGTATGTATATTGTATAAATATTATTACACCCATAATATGGTTGTATAACACATAAAATATAAGTAAGTATACTTTTTAATGATTTAATATCTTAACCATATTCTTTTTGAGTCTTTCTTTGATTTAAGTGCTAAATCAAAATGCCGGTGTGGCCTTGTAGACATCAAGGCCGTCACATTTATTTAATATATTTATAAGTATTGTAAAGACAAAGAACTGAATAAAAAACACGTTAGCGTAATACTTACAAGTGGCATTGTTATTTAATAAACACAACTGTATATAATTTTAAGTAATACACGTGTAGTGACTGTTGTTCGGTACTTGATGATTCTGGGAAAACTGACAGCAACAAATAGCAGCAAGTAGTTTAGAGGTCATTGCAATGTCGTTTACAATAACCTTTTTTGCACTAGCGACATTGTTTATCATTGACAAATGATAGGTAGATATGCGATGATAATATTCTATGAAATAAAACAAATGTGTGTCAATTTATTCTAAATAAAATCGAATAGCCCAAATTATTTAGTATTGAGAAAAAATGTTTATAACCTATGATGTTGAAAAAACGACAGCTGATTTTTGACATTTAAATTTATATTTCAAACTAGTGGACACCCCGCGAACTTCGTATCGCGTCAAAGTTCCGTATAATAAAGTGTCACCTATAACGTCATTCCATAGAAAATTTATGAGGAAAATGTTTTTTCTTTACTTTTCTTTTTTCGACAATTTTCCAAATGTTTCTCTCCGTAAGAACCATCCTCGTACTTCAAGGAATATCATAAAAAAAGAATTAGCGAAATCGGTTCAGCTACTCTCGAGATTTGCGCTTACCAACACATTCAGCGATTCATTTTTATATATATACCTACTAGTGGACCCCGCTAACTTCGTATCGCGTCAAAGTTCCGAATAATAAAGTGTGATCCATAATGTCATTCCATAGAAAATTTATGAGGAAAATGCTTTTCTTTTATTTTATTTTTTCGAAAATTTTCCAAATTTTTCTCTCCGTAAGAACCATCCCTGTATTTCAAGAAATATTATAAAAAAAGAATTGGCCAAATTTGTCTAGGCGTTGTTGAGTTACCTATGCGCTTACAAACACATTTTGCGATTCATTTTTATATTATAGATAGATAGATTATTAATATCATTACAATATAAAAAAAATAATGTTTTTTAAAATAAATAGAAACAGTAAATAGAACCTACTTAGATAAATTTTATTTAATGCTTTCAAAACATTTTAACATCATAATGTTAAGAAATTTAAATCAATTCGGATTTATGTAGTAATGTAATAAAATATTCAATCAGACTTTACTTACTTTTTCTTTGCGAACGATGGCTTTCATTTTGTATCTAACTTGTGTACAACACACAACTTACTAGTTCACTATAAATTAATATCTCTGACCGGTTTAGTTCAAGTTTTCAATATCAGCTCCGCCGCGGTCGGCTTATCTCGAAACTGTTAATAAACTTAACCCCAACGAACCTATAACTATTTATTACGGTTGTTTCCCTTATTGGCAACTTAAACTTGAAAAATTAAATAAGAATATTTAGGATAAATGCTTTTGAAGACAAAAAAAAACAGATTTTAAGAAATGTTAAAACTAATTCAATCATATCACTTGTATAATGAATTCTATAAAAAGTACACTGAATGTACACGATTCAAGAAAGTGATTGTTATCTATTTGATATACCAATAAAATTTGGTAAGTAGTAAATTATAGGCCAGATATAATCATATAGATAATTTAACCTTAAAATACTATTATTTTAGTTTTATAATATTATTATTATTATATTTAACAATACTACTCTTAAAAGAAAACAAAGGCATTTGAAATAATTTTATTAAATTTACAATTAACATTTTCACATAATTATTAGTAAATAAAGGATAATTATAAAACTACTGACAAGAATTAAACCTTTTTGAAAGGTTTTGGAATGGCATTTGCAAATAATATACAGCACACTAGATATACTGGAGCAATTAAACATTACAAATTTAATAAATGTAAACAAATTAAGGTATTCACATCAAAATAATTACTAATATCTAAAAGCTAGGCCTAAAGGAGGTAAGTGGAAATGAATAAAGCAATTTGATAATTTCACCAAAACACAAAATTTTCTATAGGATTCAAATACCAGAAAAATATTTATGGATATTAACTAAATATCTGTTACATCTTAATAATTATAAGTCATTCTACTGTAAAGTCAAAAGAGATTTATTTTTTTAAAAAAACCAACACCTATCAACCATTTCTATTGGAAAAATAAAGTGTATTTACATATTACAAAAATAGCTGCTACGTTTAAAGCTAATACACTGGATCTGACTGCTGAGGCCAATGAAACTTCCTAGCATGTGAAAATAAATCTATACTTTAAAAACATATGTCATATTAATAAAATTGGTCAGTATTTATGACTATTAACATATTACAAACAGCTATTACAACAGGGTAATGAACAGACATAGGAAAGATATGCCAAGTAGAAAATAGTTTTTTGTGAAGAAGGCTTAGTTAGCAAATTCGTTTAGATATAACTGTAACAAAGCAAGCAGTTATTAGCTGGAAATAAAATATAAATGAAAATTGTTGTTTTTTAAAGGAACAACAATAATCATCCTCTCTACCTTATAGTAACTACTTAACTTTAAATATTGTGTATTTTTATTATTCGAAATACTTTATATCACAAATTTCTTATCTGTAAAAAATAGCTTTTGAATAGTCTTACAATAGTTTTAGCCTTCATGTATTCCCAACTAAAGCTACATAATATTAATAAACTAAAAATATAATATTAAAATATTGTTTTGACCATAAAAACCATTTAATATACCATATTTTCAATCATGTAATATGGATCTATATTACTGATTAAATTACTGTTGATTGAAATGTTGGCAATTAGTTAAATTCAATAGGGAATCAGAAATGTTTTGAAATTTAATCATAATCAATACTAAGTTATAATAAAATTGTATATAACCTCTAGATTTAGAAGACAAGATATCGATCACTGGCATTTTGTCATACTATGAATATTTAAAAAAATATGGTAGTTATTTAATACTTTGCCTAACATCTGAAGGATTTATATTCTCTTTTTCCTAATATAACTTTATTTAAAGTGCACTTTATATTATGTCAGTGGTAATACTGGAATTCTTATGTGTGTATTGTTCTATTTTTGAACTGTTAAGTTTTATATACATGGTTTATTAATGCTGAGAATTTCATTCATATCCATAAATTGCATACTAAATAGAGCTTTAGGCCATTTTCATATATAGTAGGTAACTATTTTATTTTATATAGCTATCAATCTAGATATATAATAACAGATACATTTTTTTATATAAAGGTATCAATTTTAAGTATTGTCAGTAGAATACAAAAAAAATGGTCTCTAATAATTTTTAATACTATTGAATCAAGTTCGATAGTAATATCACTTTGATACAACCTCTATCTGTCTTTTAAGCATTTATAATCTGAAATTATATATTGTTCTGTGATTTAATAGGCATTTTAAGAGAACACCCTTTATTTTAAATTATTTTTCATAAAACATCGAGGCTCACCAGCTACAATCTACTGTCGCAATTATAGTCTCAAGTTAATATTTCATTATTAAAAAAAAAATTATGAGCTGAAGATATTTAATCAGTATTCTAATCCATCTATACATTTACAAATATTGACCAAACATTTTCTTTCAAGGCCAATGAACATCAAGAGGTCATTAAGCAAACACATCTGTATGCATCATACCCCATCATGTAATTAACTGGACGCCCCACTATGGCACTATTATAATAAAGGGTGTTATCTTCACTATAACCAATACTACCGATCCCTGGAACTAGCCCACTTCATTTTTCACATAAAACAGGAGGTATGGCGTTGATCCTGAACCTGTTTTGGGTTCTGAGGAGAGAAGATCTTCGAACTCTTCATTCGAGATGGGTTTAACCACATCATCATCGCAAGCAAGCCAGCCAATTTCTGGCCTCTGTCTTGGAACACAGCATTCTTTGGCCGTACAACCAGTTTGCTGGTTTCGTGGTCGGCTGAACAATGTTCTCATAAAACTTCCGCCGGTGTTTGTTGTGGTATTTTCTGTTTCCCGATCACATTTCAGCTCGCCTTGTGAGTTGTCACGTGTGTATGCGACATAATGACCACCAGTTAATGTCTGACCATAGTGCATTATCACCGCCCATAGGATATACCTGAAATATAGTATTTTGAGTATTTTGTATTGTACCTTTCTATTAGTGTGACCATGGTTAATAATATTTTTAACCTGTATTTTTGATTAGTTTTTATAATTATAATAATAATAAATAGCCTTTTATTCAGATTCCTTACATAGCCTTTTAAGGTACTACAGTACTTATTAGTCCAAATTTTAATCTAATCCTTAATTCTGATATATATTTATTTTTTGGGAATCGGTTGTCAGTCTGTAAAGGCCTCCTCCAGCCTTTTCCATTCAAATCTATCTAGAGCCAGTCTATTCCATGTTACCCCAGCCACTTCTCTAATGTCATCATCCCATGATTAATTTTAGTAACATTAAATCAATCACCATGGAATTACTACTTCAATCAGTGACTACCTATTGCAAACAGTGACTATATTTTTTAAAATAGGCTTGAAGTAATATGATATTTATACTTTATTTCACTACCGCAATAGTTATTAACACTGGACAATACAAAATTTTACTTTCTATATGCGGATGTTTGTAAGTCTTGCTTAAAGGGAAGCTAAAACAGATATATATTTCTTGTATGACAACTTATTAAATAAACGCACAATACCTATGCGTAGGTGAATTTTCCGGTGGGCGTCTTGCGCATGGCTCGCAGAAACATGGCATTAATAGCGGCGTAGGCGCGTACCGAGTGATTTTCTCCATTCCGCCACTAAAACGCTTCAGCTGAAGTACCAGGAGTCTTGGTAGACGGGAGTACGCAACGCTGCGTCTCGCCTCGTTGTAGCGAAGACAACGCTCGCACCAATACTGGAATGTTGATATTTTAAAGAGTAATGAATACAACGTTACCAGTGTTTAAATCTAAAATTTGATAACTTGTAAACAAGCAAGTCAATTTTTAGATGGAATAATGACAAAATTTAACAAGATGCATCATTAGGGACATTAAATTTCAAACTTATAAATAATAATAATGTAATTTTTCTACATTTACTCTCGTCTAGTATTGTCCACATAAGTCTTCTTTACCTAAGTAACAGACTTTAAGATAATCTATCGTGCTGCACCTATATTACGATAAAATTTCGTGCAGCAATATTTTCGTCATAAATATCTACAATTTACATGGTCTGTTATGGTCAGATCTAATATAACAAGTACTTATATAAGAAAGCTTTTTCTTAAAAGGCAAAAATGTGATCGTGCTATGTGTTCCAATGCATTTAATATCTAGTTTTTCATTTTCTTTGAATGTTTATCTCTTATTTACCTTATTTTGATCTCGTAGATACTCGCTAGAAAGACAAGCAGCACGGAATGGTTCTTCAGAGGAGTCATCTTCACCGACCGGAACACACAGTTCGCACACCGCCTGGGCCTTTTCTGTCACCGTCTCACATTCCAAACACATCGTCCTTACTACCATTGTCCCTGTAATTATTGCCAGTAAAATATGTATATCTAAAAATTAGCATTGAAATTGGTATAACTAAATTAGTAGTTTAAGACTTAAAAGCCCTATTATAAAATTGCGTTGACACATAACTCTCTTAAAACTGCCCCATTACAAACCTGCAACGCACCTTATAGGTAACAACTAACCATTTACAATTTCGATTATTGAACAATTTATAATTAACAATTTTAAAAAACAATTTACAATTACTTCTTTGTCATGAACTAACAAATACTTAGATATAGATTTTACACAAAAATATCTATACAATAAAGTTTGTGGTTATGATTAGGATTTTATTTCTAAAAATTTCACAAGTATTACAATATTAAGGAGCCACTATATACTTTAACACGATTTAACAGATATTACAACATATATTTCGTTACTTACTCCAATAATTCAACCACGATCTCAAAAAACAGCGTGCATTTAATGAAAATCATACTGCTAAATTTTGGTTATATTTAAATTAATTGAAATATATTGCAAAAATCGAGGACACTATGGATTAAAACTAACTATTTTCTACTATTCTCAAAGTCAAAGTTGTCAAAGGCAGGGGCAGGCAGGGTAAGTTTCAAATAAGGTTAAAATGTAATAGGCCTTTTAAAGTATCTAGTGTAAATTTTTAGACCACTTTGGCTTCAATGAAAGTATTGATATATTCATATTTTATATTAAGGTTGTCGATGATATGGTTGTTTTTGAAGTCCTTTCTCTTTTACCCGAATGATCCAAAAGCTGAACTAATTTCGATAAATTGATATTTATTTCAAAAAGTTAGTTGCCTTGTTTTGTGACTGTACCGCAGTCTGTTTGTATTATTAAAAAAAAAAGTTAGTAAGGAAAAAGTACCTATTTACAGTGCAATAAAATTTGTATAGCAGTCAGGTTTCAAAAAATATCTTTGACATAATGAAAAATAGTGTCTATCCTACTGACCCTCAAAATCTTTAGCAACAAAGTCCCATCCAGGCCTGGACCTCTCATCTTTCTCAGGGTCAGAAGGCGAGGGCGCCCGTTCCTCCGTTGGAGAAGTCCGCTTGTCATTCAATTTCACCTCCTTGCGTTTCTTCCTCGATTTGCGTAGATTACCCAGCGTTTTCCCGCCATCTTCAATGTTCTGGCTTCGACCAAGGCCATTACTGTTTAAGATTTTTTTAATTAACTCAACAGTAGTAAAAGCGTTGTTTCTAATGCGACTAACTACAATTCGCAAATATCTTTAAATAGAAAAAAAAAATCGTATAAAATTAAATAACTTACATTTAAAAAAAATTATCACACTAAACATAACACTTCGTTTCTTACTTACTTCAAATTCACAACAAATTGGAAAGTTCCCCTTCGAATTATTACTGAATGCCAGCTGGCCAAGATCAGTACTTACATTGACTGCGAATGGGGACCATACCACTCCACCAAGACAATTTACAAAACCAATCGATTTGTTAATTACAGGTAAGAATATCTCAAGAATGGATAAACATATCTTCAGATATTGCAGCCAATATCCATCTCGTTTTACGTGATCGAGCTTCCATAAATATAACCGCATCAAAATCGGTCCATTTGTTTAGAACAGACACACCAAAAAATTCAAGAAATTCGTAAAAAAATTGCCACCTGTCACCATTCTCCTGTAACTGAAGTCGTGAAGCGCGCGTACTAAGGGCTCGACAAGTCTCGCGAATGTTGTCCAATATACACACTAACAACTCATGTGCATCTTGCTGTCTGTTGCCTGTAAATTAATTAATTCTTGATTTAATTAAAGGCTTTATAATCAGATATTAATAGTTTAAAATATAATACAATAGATTATTTTAAATCACAGAAATTAACATTATTTTAAGTTATTTTAAGTCTCATAACTCCTAATAGGGCATGTAGCAGTCACATTCTCATGACTTTCTCTGCCTTCCAAACCCAACATTTATTTTCTGTTTCATTTGGTCATGTTGGTTAAGGCTATAATTTTTTTAAACAGACTATATTATTTGTTTAAAAAGACAGTTAAGACTGATTCAATAATGGATACGGATGACCAACGCATAATTTTCAAAATAAATTTCACCTTCAAAAGTAGAGTTAACATCTCTCAAAGCGGACAAGAAGGCATCAGGGGCAAAAGCTTCAGGGCTGGCGTCATTGGAACCACTGTTTAGACATTTGCTTTCACCTGCACGTAAGCTTATGTAAGTCTCGTGAAGTTTCTCCGTCACTGTCTGTAATTTATTAGTATAAGTATTATAATAAATAAGACTACATTTTCTAAAATCTAATATAGGCTATGTATAAATCATAAGAAAGAAGGTGGTTTATTTCAGGGAGAAATACTTTAGATAATATACATATACAAAATTAATGATGAAACCATCAGTTTATCTTAACACATGATCATTTATCAATAAGATAAGATGGATGTTGTTTGTTGGATAACTTTTTGATTTAAATTTTATACAATTAATATTCTTTCATAAATTCAATAGAAACCATTATTTTTAGGATATTTGAAATGGCAATTGTAATTGTTTGATTTAAAAGGTGAAAAAATATTCTTAACTAAAATAACTTTATTAAAGAATGTAAATTTTTATAAATAGTATTGTCAAAATATATATTACCTGAATTTTAGTTTTTGCTGAACTGTTATCCGACTGCCCTAAAGATAGTAAATCTTTACTACTCCATGACCTGGTCCCGGAAGAGGTGATGCCCGCTGCACTTCTACCCAGGGATGAACTTTTCAACCTGATGCTGCCCAACTTCTGTTCCACCCTGCCCAAGTCGGAGACTAAGTGATGCAGGTTATGAACAAACTGTGGGGCATACCTGTAAAGTGAACAAAGATATTAAATTTTACTCAGAAAATAGTAAACATTGTTTATTTTTTCTTCAATTTGTTCTTCAAACACATGATTTGATAATATCAAAAGCGCTGAAACAAGAAAAGGTAATTTTTTGTTAGCTGGGCGCAAGTTGAAGTTTGCTTTCCACATAGAGTTCACTCATAAAATATCATGACACACAAGTTTTTAATTACAGAATGCTTTTAAATAGAAAAATGAGAGCCAGAACCAACATCCACCAAATAATTGGATTAAAAAACTATAGGATAAGTTGGTGGGTTATATAGTGTCCACTGAGAAATGTTTAATGCGCGGCCAGCGAATGGCATATCTGACATGTACCAAATAAACTATATGTTACTACTGTAGTATTGGTTTTTGTTGTTAAATTAAACATTCTACACTGAATCAAACATGAGCATAAAAATAAACCAAAATCTAAATAATTTTTTTTATCAATGATGCGATTTATTCATATATTATTTGGAGATTTTTTGCTTACACCCAGCACAAAAGTACCACAAAAAATTATAAAAATACTAGAAAAATTAATCATATTTTTATGCAGACATTATAGACACAAGAC
The DNA here is from genome assembly GCA_912999735.1 of Aporia crataegi. NCBI lineage: Eukaryota > Metazoa > Arthropoda > Insecta > Lepidoptera > Pieridae > Aporia > Aporia crataegi. Next base: position 6,678,867 of record OU538742.1, read on the forward strand.
ACCTAATACCTAGTATTTTATAATAATTCTAGGTATTATTATGAAATCAGTTTTCATTTAATCGTTCTAAAAGATTATCATAAAATAGTTTTTATATTATATTCACATTTCTGCTCCACTTATAATTACTCACCGCAATGTATACAAAACACTGTTGAGAAAACATGTGTTTCCCATATTTGAGAGTGTAGCAATAGGGGCTTTTGACTGGGAGCCCCCATATTGATTATCTGATGCATGGTGGCCATTCAACATGACAGAACCACTCAGCTTTGGTTCCAGTACCGTAAGTGTTGTCTTTACAAATGAATCTAGAACATTTAGTTGAAAAGAGATATTATTGCCTTAAATATCTGTTCACTGCTGGCAAAATGTCATTTAGGATTTGTACTTCTGTATACCGTTGTTTCACTGATATATCAACATGTTTCATTATCCTATATTCACACCTGGCTCTCTACTGTAAGTTATATGATATAACACTACATGGGCAACTGATCCAGTTGTTTGAGTCTAAGTGTAGTAACATAGGCTTAGTGAGTATTATGACAACTCAAAAATGATACTTTTCATTTTAAAGAATACCAATATACCTGCTTGTAAAGTAGTTTCGCCTAAAGGCTTTAACTTTTTCGCAGCATTCAATGTATTATGGTAGGTACTCTGTAGAGGTCTTTTTACAGGCCTATTTTCTTTGTGGTCGTTGTTTTCAGAAGATCCAGAGTTCTGAAAGGCGCGGTTTAGATTTCTAGCATTATTCTTGTTTAGAGACAGAGAATATTTTGTTTTATTGGCTCCCGGATTCCTCGCAGGCATAGAATTTACGGGCATCTTCAGAATACCTGTAAAGACATCAGCTGAATAGTATACATATTATACAACCAAATTCTGCTGATTATGTAGGTATATATACACATAGTCAAGGAAAATAATTGTAATTAAAATTATAAACATGTGACTTACTTACGGCAAATATATATACTTTCATTGACTTACATTATATATCAGGAACAACGTATTTCATAAATGAAACTGCTATAATAAAAGCAACATAAGTAGTAATAAAGTACGAACACCTTCATCTAAAACAATACGCCATATTGGATTGGGAGTTGAGTTGTGTAATAAAATTTAGTGATGTCATTTACCGGCTGGAGCATGCCACTCACAGAATAAAACTACCGTGGTTACTGTACCGGTTTTTTTGTGAAATTACATTTCATTGACATAAGGCGCGCGAACATCAGGTGACGAAATGATTGTTATTGTTTGTTACACGGAAATTGTCGCTGCAATATTTGTTCAAATAATATCCAATAAAAGTATAAATAGTTAATTATTATTTGAAGTCGATTCGTCAGTGATTTAGTTTGGGCTCGAAAATTCGCAATATTGAATTTATTAGCTACTTCCAGTAAAATTATTTTGGAATTATTGCTCCATTAATGTTCTGTGATCTTCAAGTCATGACCATTTAAAAAATCCCGGCATTTTATGGATCTTTTATGGCTCCTAAATGGATGTACAGATCTTAATAAATTGTAGCTATAACAAGAAGTAAGATTTTATTATATAAAATGTAATGTGATCAGCGATTACGCTCCAGCTCGTAAGCGGGTAAACTTCTAACATCGTAATTATAAAGGCGTTATTCTCACGCATTCACGAAAATATTCCTCGTGATCCGGTTCATCAAAGATTCCCAAGCTTATTAAATCTGTTACTTCTACTATTTGTTTAGTTCTTTATTATTGTAGGTATTTTGTAAGTGAATAATCAATGCCACGTCAGAATTAATTAAGATTATAAATAACTAGCGACCCGCCCCGGCTTTGTACGGGTATAAAACATATATATAAACCTTCCTTTTTAATCACTCTATCTATTAAAAAAACCGCATCAAAATCCGTTGCGTAGTTTTAAAGATTTAAGCATACAAAGGGATATAGGGACACAGAAAGCGACTTTGTTTTATACTATGTAGTGATAATATTATGTTGATCAGTGTCATTCAAAGTATATCTATAATCTACACTAGCGATTTTTAATTTTGTCAATTAGATAAAATATACTTTCAGATAAATATTTATAGAAAGAAATTTTTTTTATAAAACCAGGATTAAATTAATTCCATGCTTCGTGAAATTTTTGCGAAAGAACTTTGTTAGATTCCTTTCTTCATCAATTCATCCTAAAAGTATTATCATGTCGTTTCGATTTTATATTTGTATGTATATTAATAATAATAAATTAATAAAAATATTAGAGCATTTATTCAGAAAAAAGATTTTTTTAACAAAATGAGACTCCGAACAGTCGACATCGGCAATGTGTGTTTGCCCAGTTTTGGTAAAGGCCTCCTTCAATTCTTTCCATTTTTTGCTGTCTAGTGCGGTCCTGGTCCATGTACCTACGAGAAGCTGTTGCTTTTAATTCGTCTTCCCATCTACGAAATTCCCTGTTTTCTTTTTGAACTTCTGGGATATCAGTATATGTTCTCTTGTTCCATTTTTATATACCTCTTACAATGTGGCCTGTCCATTTCCATTTGAGTTGTCATATTTTATATATTACGTCTACTTTTATATTTTTTTTATATTTTTATAAATTAAAATACTTAATAAATTGGTACATATTTACAAGGGAAATTAAATTATGACTTACGCAATTACCGCTCGGACCAGACCTATTTTAGAGTATTTTGGTATATTTTAAGAAGCACGTCGGCGATTAAAAGAATTCACGACGAGACTATAAATAGGTTTTTTCATTAAATACGTGGGTGAAGGTCATCCCTAATACGTGTCTAGAATATCTTAATTAAATCTTATAATTCTTTTATCAAAAATGAAATTTTGTTATTATAATAATATTATAGGAAAGTGAATAAATCGCTGAGGCTCCTTAAAGATTACATTTTGTTTGTCAGAGATTAATCTCTATTTTTTGATTGACATTACCTATGGAGTGTAAATATTTTTCTTATCATTTACTTAATAATATCTAAGTAAAAATTTTTATATCATATTATATAACTAACATTGTGACACGAGAATTTTATACAGGGTGTCGCTGAACTCAACGCCAAACCGAAACGGGGTGACAAGATTGACTGTAACCATCATGAGAAAAATCAGAAAAAAAATCTATCCCATGTAGTTTGAAAATTATGGGCATTTAAGAAAAACCTAAAAATTTGGTCAACAACTTTTATTATTTTTGTTCATTTAAACTTTTGAACCGTAATCCTAAATAAAATTTCTAGAACCACAGTCAAAAATAATGACACAATTGCCCCAAGTTTTCTAGAATTAAGATTATTTGTTAAACTATGAATTTAAAATTTTCAAAATTTGTTGACTTTGAAAGGCTCCTCCTATAAAAAAAATGGACTAAAGTGCCTTGGCAAGTACCATCAAAAGTTTGCGCATTTAATCAGAATTGTAAAATGGTACAACACTTGTTAGGTTCATGCTAAAAAAAAAACGAGTAAAAAAATAAAAACCTCAACCCGATTTTTGCTAACCCATTTTACTCAGTTCAAATGTTTTTTATTCGCACAAGCTTTTGGTAGGTTCTTAATTTTTTCGATAAAATGATGAGAGTGATGGATAGTGGACATGTCTGCCATGAGCGAGCGAGACAGATAGTGACAAAGTATACAGCTTTCGTCTTACTAACGTGACATGTGTAATATATAACTATTTGAGTTAACTATCAGTATTTCAATAGGTTTTGTATGTGTCCATAGGTAATTTCCTGTTTCCTCACGGTTCCAATTCAGTAACTCCATGTTAAAAGCATTGAATAAATCAATTCCTTGCCATTCAAAGCGTACGAGTATATACGTTAAATACTTACCATAATATTATTAATAATAATAATAAAAGCCTTTATTTCAACAATCTTACATGACACTTATTTATGCTATAAAATCATTACTTAATACTATTTGTGTATCTGACACCGGCACGTTGAGATTGTCTTGCTTTCCAGCCTAGGCCTCCCCTAGAGCTTGCCAAATAAAAATTAATATTATTGTATGTATGTTGTTATTATTACCATAATATTACATCATAATAAATATTTTCGACTATCGATTTATCTGACTTGTTGTTGATTGAGAAATTTAAAGATCTTGGGAAATTATCTTTGATAAAACCACTCATATAAAAACAAACATTTAAGCTTCGACTTGTGATTCGGAGATTCTACAATGACCCGATTTTGCAGTTTGCTGTGAGTTTTTTGTATTAATGTTTCGGTTGACTATACAACTTAAATAATTATTTTTTATTCAAAAGCCTTATACTTCAGAAAGGATTTTATTCATTTATTAAAAGTAATATTGATAAAAATTACAATTTATTTTCTTTCAACTTCATTTCTTGTTAGATTCAATTTAATCTTGTTAAATTTTTCTAAAACAGGTAAAAACGAGATTAATCAGGCTAAAAATTCTAAATGATCTGGTTCTTGCTTTTAAAGAAAAAATATCATAGAAATAGATGTAGAGAGATAATAAACAGGAAATAACAATTTTTTGATGTCCAAAACATAATGATACCTCTTTGTCCTTAACCTTTATCCTCTTCATATTAAATTGTATATACCTAATAATACTGTTGTTTCCAGATTGTTAATATTGTGTATAGTTTTGGTAAAAAGCAAGCCATCAGAAAGTTCGCGACAAGAGGTGAGGAAGTTCCCAGATGGATTTCTCTTTGGAGCTGCGACTGCATCCTATCAAGTGGAGGGTGCTTGGAATGTTAATGGTAATCTATTAGCCATCTATTTATAAATCTATTTTTCTTTATGCCGTTGTTTCTTTAAGCAGATATCTACTCGTAAAGTTACAACAGAGCTCAAGTAATTAAAATATTTTTTAGCTACAGTACGCAAAAGACTCTAATGCGTTATTTGTAAAATATTGTTTGTAAAATTATACTTATTATCTGCAAATGATATTATTTTATTTTAGGGAAAAGTGAAAATATATGGGATCATTTAACCCATACGACGCCATGTAAGATATTGGATTGTTCTAATGGTGACATTGCTGATGACTCCTATCATTTGTATAAAAGAGATGTTGAGATGATGAGGGAACTTGGCTTGGACTATTACAGATTCTCCATCTCTTGGGCTCGGATACTGCCAACCAGTTTTCCTGACGTAATTAATCAGGATGGTGTCGACTATTATAATAATTTAATCAATGAATTATTAAAATATAAGATTGAGCCCATGATAACTTTGTACCATTGGGATCTGCCGCAAAAGTTGCAAACATTAGGTGGTTGGGCCAACCCTAATATTGTCGATTGGTTTGCTGATTATGCTAGGGTGGCATTCGATCTTTTCGGAGACAGAGTAAAGTACTGGGTCACAATGAATGAGCCGTACCAGATATGTAATGATGGGTATGGTGATGTTATCAAAGCACCAATGTTAGATATGAAGGGTGTAGCTGAATACATGTGTTCTAAGAATCTGTTACTAGCTCATGCAGCAGCCTATCATATTTATGATATAGAATATAGAAGTAAATTTGACGGCATAGTCTTTATTGCTTTTAGCGCTCAATGGTATGAACCTGAAAGTGAAGAACACGTACAGGCTGCTAAGGATCTTAGCGATTTTATGGTAAGAATATTTAAATACTATCAATGCTTGCGACTTGGTCTGAATAGCTTTACAAATGTAGTGATAAAATGTATTACAAGTGGGAAGGGGACGCGGCCGGGGCCGCTAGCCTTTTTTATTGTAAACGATCTAAACCTTACCTTCCTTTATAATATAGTTAATTATTAACTTTGTTCAATTTCAGTGGGCTCAATACGTGCACCCAATATTTTCTGAAACTGGTGATTATCCACCGGTGATGAAGGAAAGAATAGCAGCTAAAAGTGCAGAACAAGGCTATCCTCGAAGCCGATTGATCGAATTCACTCCTGAAGAAATCGAATTTGTTAAAGGAACCTCTGATGTATTTGGTTTAAACCACTACACAACTCGATTGGCGTATAGAAATGAATCTGTTGATACTAAGTTTGATTCACCATCGTTCTTCGATGATGCTGGTGTAGATCAATACGTTTTGAAAGAATGGCAGATTGGAGAATCCCAAAAAATTCACGTGAGTTACCTTTTCGTATAATTTTTAAATTACAGGTTTTATTAGAACAACTTTTTTAAAATCATCTAGCGTGAAAATAAATGTGCACGTTTTTGTTATGTATCAAAACCAGAATATTTTTTAAGGTGGTACCATGGGGTTTTTATAAACTGTTGACTGTTATAAGAGAAACCTACGGGAATCCTCCAATATACATAACAGAGAATGGTTTCTCTACCGTTCCTGGCCTGCAGGATGACAACCGAGTTTATTTCTACCGCGAATACCTTTCAGCTATGTTAGATGCTATGGACGAAGGGTCTGATATCAAAGCCTATACAGCTTGGAGTTTGCTTGATAACTTTGAATGGATGTATGGATACACGTGAGTTTTAAAAACACATAAGTAGTTGATGTTGTTAATTGTATTATGTAATTTTTTAAATACTACATAGCTACCTGAATCGGGTGTAGACTAAGATGACAGTTAGAAATTTGCTTGATTAAGCGAATGGATATGTTTCTTTGAGATTCTTAGTTTTAACGAATGTTATGAATTTTCTCCTAATCGTGAGGAAATCCATTAAAACATATACTACAAAAAAATTTCAGCTGGTTTTAAGTTTTAAATAGTGTAAGTAGCATCCACCATGGCCCTCTTCTATTAAGATGAATAACAAAGTATTAGTTATTAAAAACAATTTTAAGAAAATTGTGTATATAAACCGCTTTAGAATATTCTTACGACCTCATTACTATATTAATTTATTAAATACAAAAGTATAATATAAGAGCAATACCTAAGTTTTTAGTATATTCAAATTAATTTCAATTACTTAAATAATTGATTCAGGGAGCGTTTCGGTCTCTATGAGGTGGACTACGATAGTCCAAACCGCACGCGCACACCAAGAAAATCTGCGTATGTTTACAAGGAAATCCTGCGCACACGCACATTGGACCATCAATACGAACCGGACATGTCCGTCCCAATGACCATCGCCAATGGATATTAAAATAAATAAACCTTTAATTAACATACAGAAAATATTGAATGTTCAAGTCTAAATAAAGGATAAATATTTCGTGTCTATACTGTGTGTCTATATGCTTTTATAAGATCGTTAGGAGCCCAAAAGTAGATTTCATTTATGAACCTAAGCGATTCAGTCATTAAAAACTGGTACCTAGATTAGCAACACATATAAAGATTCTTTGAGACAGTTTTATCTACTAGTTTTTTTTGTATTATAGCAACCCTTAGTATTTCAATAGCAACACTAACCACATTTAATCGGAGTTGTTAATATAATAGCTGAAAACTAATTATCAAACAATCGCAAATGAATAAAATAATGAAAACAATCAATATAATATGAAATATAATGATATTAACCGCGAAACTGGTTCTGACAGCTCTGAAAACGATTCCGCTAATTTGAGAACATAAATTGAAGAATTTCATGATATTAAATCGTCAATGACAAAGATTTTGTGATAGAAAGTTGAATGAAATAATAGTTAGTTGGCGTTTTTACATCACGATTATTTATTAGAAATATATTTTTCAAAAAATAGTCCAATTTTTTCACATTTTGCGCTTAGCAAATCTGTAATACTTATTTAATTTTGTACGCCTATCATAAAATTTGTGTATTGTTTACTTTATTCGCAATAAGTGTAATACAGAAACAATGATTCTAGGTATATGAATTGTTAAGCGTAAACGGCTAGACACAATCAACACTTTATTCGCATAATTATTACATACTTATAACGTAAGTATGTAATATTTATTATATTATATTTATAATATGTAACTTAAGGTAGGTAATTGTATTAACATACAGTTTTCGTTTTAATCTATTTAAAAATAAATTATAATTTCACGAGACACAAAAAAGGATGTCATCACAATATAATTATTTTATTTAATATTTTTTTTAGTAATGTGCATAATATAAAGTTTTTTATTGGTGAGTATTTAAATAATTAACAATAATGTACTTAATTAAATTTACAAAAATACAAAAGGTTCATTTACCTAATTTTATAAATCAATTTTTATTAATAAGATTTTTATTAAATACTAGCTGACCTGGCAAACTTCGTACCACCAACAAAAGATAGAATGAGAGGTAGAACAGTTAATATGGGAAAAAGAAATTGTTGTTTTTTCTATCTTCCTCGAAATTTTTCCATATTTTCTCACCGTATAAACCTTCCCTGTTCTACGACAAACATTTCAAAACCAAAATCAGCTAAATCGGCCCAGCCGTTCTCGAGTTTTAGCCAGACTAACGAACATCAATTGATTTTTATGTATATAGATATCATTAATTTGAGATATTTTAAGCCATATAAGGGCATAAATAGGATATATGCTAAGAAGTCAGGTTAGACTATTTATAATTTTATAAATAAAAATTACACTATTTTTTTTTGGAATTCAGTGAACAATACTTATCTATTCGTAGAAACATTAGATAAGAATCGTGATTGGTATGATAGAATATGTCATACAGTGTTAAGTAAGACTTCATACGAATAACATCGTTATTAAGTTTGAATAGGATTTTTCAGAATGTCATTCGGTAAGAATTTTTTAATTATTCTAAAACTAACACTGTATTTTTAGCCTTAAATAAGTTTCATTTCATCCGCTGTCTTGTTATAAATAATCTTTTATTCGATAATCTTATCAGTATTACTTAGAAATGGGTTATATTTGATTAAAAATGTTAATAAAAGAAAATATTAATTTATTTGAAATTTTAGGGTTTCAATATTTATAGAGTACTATAGGGTACACGACCATGTAACGTAAACATAATTTATTTAAGTTACAGAGACTTATATTAACAATAAAATTTTACAAAATTTAAACAGTACCTAAATGGAACAAGTCAAAAAGTGAAGTCTTATGAAAACAGGCTCAAACGTACGTACCGTCTGCAAGAATGTTTACCTACTTTGGAACGTGTTACAATACGCACCGTAGCAATTGTCTGTATTCATCTTAAAAGTCGAATCCCATAGGTACCTTAAAATATAACGCATTTTCGAATCAAATGTTATTTGAACCTTGTTTATATTGTGTAAATTAAATTTTTATCTAACTCCATTATTTCAAAAAATGTTATGCTGAATGAAAATAATGTCTTTCAATATTTTGTATGGTTGTATTTTAAGACTGCAATGTTCAACTTGACAGTTAGAGACAGTTTTTATGGGAAAATAAAAGGTAGTTTTTGAGTTTAGCCCTAGCAATACATTTAATTCACATCATTCATTTAATTATAAATTTAATACAAACTGCATAAGGCAACATTAACAAACAATAAAACTCCCTTGTTTCATCTTTAAGGTTACGTCAACTTAATCACCATATCATTAATAACTTGAAAACACTTTAGAGACCTTGTAATAAATAATGAAGAAGCCATGCCAACTTTGTTAGCAATTTACTTTGTAAGGCAGAATTCTGCAAAAAATCACCCCAAATTAGTCGTCAGTCTGACGGCTTCCGCAAACACGGCTCTGTGTTTATTCGAGCTATTTTACAAAATTAAATTCAATTATTAGAATTATACTAATTATAAAATAATAATCAAGAAACACAGGAGTAATTTTGCCCACCACGGTAAAATTACTCCTGTGTTTCTTGATTATGTTTCAAAACAGATTGCGATTTTAATAAACGTTATTCATTTCTATCTTATATTTTTATGATTAGAAAAAATATTTATTCAACATTTGAATACATAGATCCAGTAAATTTTTACGAAAATATGTTGCAAAAAAGTCCAAAAAATACCTAGCAAGTACTTTCAATTATCACTGTGAATTATCTTCTTTATTGTCTTGTAATATTATTGCAAATCCATCGCAAAAAGACAGGTGTTTGACGTGTCTGTGTGTGTATTGTAGTATCGTAGCTCTTAAAGGACTGATTTTATTATTATTGTAATTATGAAGTAACGAATTTTTCTAAATAGTTCTCAAATTCTCTTTGTTAACCATAAATGCAATTTTAAAACTTAACCTTTGTAAGTTTTGTATGCACACCTTGATTATCTAATTTATAGCAAAGTTATAGCAGTGAATGTAAAAAAAATAATCTATGAGATTCGCAATATACTTTGGAATAATGGACGTATGGTTACAACTATGAGTACAATCTAAATAATAAGATTTCTATAAAATATACCATTGATTTAAGATATTTTAAGCCATATAAGTGTATAAGTAGGAAGTGCTTAGAACTAAGTCAGGTTAGACCATTCATAATTCAAGAATTATGAAACAATTTTAAGTTGTTTTAGTATAATTGATCATAATACTTTTAAAATCAGAAAATTTTAAATATATTTTGTTGTATATTTTTATGTTCAATTGAGTAAAAAATTGAGGCTAATACAGCTATTGACTTAACTGTTAACACAACAAACCTAAGGCAGTATGGAGTTCGTCGGGTTCAAAGTTAAATATAAGAGTTAAGTTAGATGTTTAAAATCTTTATTTATTGAGAGTAAATGAAATATATCTATATCAGAAACGAATGTATTTTCGGACGTCAAATTTCAGCCACAGCAGGAACTAAGTTAATAAATTCTGAAATCCAATAACGTGTTGAAAAGTTTTCGCCGTATGTTCGGCAATATACGAACTTATTCTATCCACCATCTTTTTACTATACATTAATATGGTTTTATGTTCCCCTAACTACTTAAACCGTGAAGCTAAAGTAAATTGAATTTGAGAAATTCTCGGTAGACATTAAGGTAGTAGGTTCTTTTTTACTTTTTGTATATCATATATTACTTTTTAGGTCGGATTATAGTGTATTTTACAAATTGTAAAGATGTAATTTATTTTAAACTTTTATATTGTTATGATAAGCAAAACCTGTACAAAATATATGTATCATACAATAATATTTTCATGTATCCAACCGAGTGCTGTAGCTGTTGAAGTTATTCAGTCTTAAAACTTTCCTTTTCACAAAACTTTGTATCTCGGATCGCAAAAATGTATGTGAAAGCTTGTCTTGAAAAGTAAAGTAGGTAATCGTATACGTTTAATTTAATCTTCATTGAGTAAATTCGTCGAGTTTTCCGACCTTCTGTATTCAACAGAAATATCTGCTGGGGATCTGCAAATATTTTAGAATTCTGATTGCTTAATGAATTGCTGATGATATTTTGAACTCTTGTCTTTAATTGAACGGTAGCGTTATTTTAAACTGGCCGGGCATCGCATAGTTGTATTAATGAAGAAATAAAGACGGATTATTAGGTTTGAATTTTTGTTTTTTTTTTATTTTGTGTTAAATAAATATCAAAATAATTAACTTTTTAGTCAAAATTTCGATCGCTAGTAAACACTTACACAATCTAATATAATTTATATAATTTTAATATTTACGTTATATTTTCTTAGGAAAAATGACACGAAATTTTTCTTTTCTTCCTTAATATGAATGTTTTTGTAGACCCTAACGTTCCGTACATTGGCTACCCACCGCCACCTATGTATGATATGGACGTCGAACCACTGCCAGCTAATATACCTGAACCTGTAGAAATACCCGAACCAGTAGAAGTAGTTGATGGTGAGCAATTTTGTTTCTTAATTAGTCGAATTAAATTGTAATTTTAGGCAATAAACACAAATATCTTGAAGTATACTTTCGAAATATGGATAACCGATAAAGAAATGATAAAGAAGTTATGAATTTCAGTTTTATTTTTAACATTGTATTACTGTCAATATGTAATTAATAAAATAGCAAAATTAGATACATATATTTAGTAATTGTACATGCCTTTCAGCTCCTCCAGTGGATTGGGTTCCAGCTTCCCGTCAAACAGCTTACACTCTGATGAATCGAGCCGTTTTAGGTGGTAGAGAGGGTTGGGACAGCAGTCCATTGTTGATCATACGATCTTACATTGAAGATGGTTTAATTCCTGGCAAGCTAGCCATCAAGCACGGCGCTGCGTATGTGCCTTTAAGAGGAAAAGAAGTACCAGTATACGATTTTGAGGTAACCCGATTGAGACACATTAGTTTGATCTGTATTTAGGTATCTATGTAACGGAATTAAACTGATTCTCAGTTATTTCTATACGAATTTTCTTTGGAATAAGTTCAGCTGTTAAGCTATGTACAGATTACCCGTAAATCCTAGTGGAGCACGGGTTAGATACTCGGATCAGATTTCTGCATCAGTTTCACGAATCACTTTTTTCAGTTTTCCAGTTTATCAAAAAGTTGTTTTGATATCAGATACAGAATAAAAAACAATTATTGTATTTAAAAGGATAACAATTGTATTATATTTAGGCGTCTATGCTTATTGGATACTATGTTTTCAATAAATAATTTGATAGGAATATAAATTTTTAGATAACTCATATACTTACGCCCATTATTAAAATACACAATCAATTTTAGGTGCTGTGCGCACATCCACATGCAATTGAGTGGGTATCTACAAATGATAGCGAAATTCCTGACAATGCGATACCTGCAGGAAACACACCAGATGGAGAACCTCTTTTTATCGGCAGAGTTAAGCACAGAGGTTCCCTTACACCAGGAAAAGTAAGTACACACACTGGAAATACCACTTGAAGCGATAAAAACGAACGAAAAACGTACAGACGAAGGATATTATAATAGTTTATTTTTTTGCTACAAAACACACTAGAACATATCTTAAGATTCTGATGTAGTGAAGTTATATTGTATTTCAGAAACCATTAACTTCCCAGTTACATATTTAACAAATATATGTAATGTAATAAAAAATTGCTTAACATAATTATTTACTATCCTTCCTACAAGGTCAGAAAGGTTCTGTTAAAAAAAATAAAAAAAAATACACGTTGAATTGATAACCTCCTTTTTGGTTTTTTTGAAGGTCGGTTAAAAAATAACACCCATTACACCACTCAAGCGATGTCTCGAACTCGGTGCTCATCATACAAAAACTTATTTTAAAGTACCCACTCTCGAATTTGACATGAAAGCGTACACACAAAATATATGCTTTCTAAATTGCTAAGCAGACATTAATCAAGCCACGCATCCTTCCCTAATTAATTCAAATTGGTGATCAAAAGTGATTAAGCAAATATCAAGCCCTTTTAAGTCACTCATGTCACCCTTAAACATTAACTACCATTGATTAAATTAATATATGAAATTACATACTTGCTTTTAAAAACCAATTTTAATTTACCTAATTGTAAATTACCAACCGTGGTAATCACCTTAATGTCCTTACATATTCTATTCTATACTAATATTATAATGAGTAAAGATTTGTATTTCGATGAAGTTGAAATTGAACTGATTTAAATAAATGTTTTGCTGATAATTAGTATTTTAGATTTTATAAATTATTGATATTTTTTGAACAGTGCCTAAATTGTATGAAAACGGAGGAAGCTCGATAGCATATTGCAACATAATACCTATGAAGTAATAAGCCATGTTATCGAAAACTATATACAATACATAACTATTTCTGATATTTCAAAACGTTAATGTTGTAATCATTTATAAAAATAGTGAATTATTATCGATTCCAATAATCCTATCGGTCCAAGTTGATATTCTGATAAGGAACTATTCACCAAACATTTATCGTGACAAACATTACGTATTATATCACGTACCACATTCTTTCTTACTAAGTCCTCCTACTTACTCACAATGCATTTTAGTTAGAATACCTTACTTTTTTAAACGATTGTTTTGGATAGCGAAAAATTGTAACTCCTAGTGGAGCATGGGATAGTAATAATTCTGCATCTGTTTCAGTTATTATCCATGTAAATACGTGAACCACTTAGCAATGGAGGTCGTAATACTATAGAGGTATAATTATAATAAATATGCCACCGTGCCAAATAAAACGATGAAGTTTTATCTATTTATGAAGAATCGATTTATGAAAACATTCAAAACATATCAATTTATTGTAATAACAGGAGTAGATTGACGTCATAATGATTCCATTTCTATAAATAACGTGTTGTTGGTTTGTTTTAGGTACACCCGAGTCACCAGCGGTGTTACATTTCTTTCGGAGGATCCGAAATCGGTTATAGAAAATATGAAATTCTTTGTGAAGTTTAATTAAAAGGTTTATATTTTTGCTTTATTGTTATATAATATTTGATTATAATAAATGAATTTTCAATGGATGAATTTTAATGGCCAGCTTTGTGTGGTCAATTAATCTGACCAAGTCCAAACTTTGGTGTACGAGGTGTGGCATCTTACCACGGACGTCGGATAGAACCTTTGTAATCTATGTAATGAAGTGAAAAGTCATTCACTTAACACGAAATCTACTATATAGACGATTGAAGAAAGAAGACCTCAGCTTAAAATATCTATATTTGGACACTTTGTGCTCGGATTTTTTGATAAGGCTGGATAAGGAGGTATAAAAGTTTTTATATTAGCGACAAATAAAAAAAAAAACTAGTTCACCGCATAAGGATTGGCTAATTAAGCAATAATTAAAATAGTACAATGTAACCTTTGGTAATTATTGTAGTATATTTTTAGATATATTTTTAATATAGCAGATTATTCAAAGCTGGTTTAAGAAGCGGAACTTTTTCAATCATCCGTTCTAGAGCGTTGCTAGTAAACACAAAAACTTCATTATATCGCTTTCCAGCACAGTCTTTCATCTCTTCGGAAGATATTAAATTAGTTATAGTATTATTTTAATAGTTAAATACATAGTTAACGTTGTAAAATGCTAAACGTTTTATATTAGCGTTTGTTGCGGCAGTTGATAATGAAACAGTAAGATTAACTTATATGCGCGGTGTTGCAATAGTACTTTCAATGTTGCTCATCAGTATTTTTTATGCGTAACAGGTCTAAGAGAAATTGTAGTATCAGCATTACCTACCAGCTTTAGTCATTGAAAATCTCGCTAAATTAAAAATTACATTACATTTAATCATTTATAGTCTGTACAGTATTGACTTTATATATTGTAATAAAGTAAATATTTATAGGTACTAATGATGTAAAGGAATGAATTATCTTGACTGTGACCCAAGAGGATATATATTTGCTAATACTCTATTATTATGTCATTCACAACCTATCTCGTCCATAAGCTTGAGGCTCAAATCCTGAGTGAGGGTAGAATTTATGCAAAGGACGAAGTCGTTAGGTCAAGTTATACTCTTAATTAACATTCAGTGCGATAACGAACACATTTATTTAATTAGTGAATGACTTGGTGATTTAACACCATACAGTCAACACGTTACAATTTGGCTTATGTACAGGCTATTAGTATGTTGATTAAGACCACGATAATTTTAATGTAAAGTTCAGTAACCTCTGGTAGGGCATGGAGCAGATATATTAGAGTACTCTACATATTCTAAACCGATGTAAGCTGATATGTTGTAGGCTGATATGATAATAATGATAATTATATTGTAAAAAAAACTCTCGGTTCCTTGAATAAATCATCAAAAATTAAACTACTTCCGACGGATACATCTTATCACCTAGTTTTTTACAGACATGAAGGTCTTCATTCTTCGATCTATTTGTTACAGCGAAACATTTGTTTTTTGTTTCGCCAGTTATCAAAACCAGCGCCGAAATGCATGAATCAAATTTAACCTACATTATCTACAGAAACAGTTAACTATTTCTAATCTCTATCAACTTCACCTTAAAATTCAGTACAATTTTAACTAAGAAGTTCCATTGTATCTTGTAAGCACCGCACGAGTTATGTGACTTCAAGAGCGAGCTGTCTCGCAGGATCGCACTTCACGTTTCAGCTATAAATTATAGAGCACACTGAATTTTCTCAGCTCTTAAACCAAATATGCATCCTAATAAAAGAAAACTATGAAACACGACAAATCCATTATTTTTAATGGAATGATGAAAAAAGTAACCTAATAATGGGCTGGAGGCGTGTGTGTCAGGATTGTTAGGGTAATAAGTATTTTACTTGCTTATTATAAAAGTGTCTGCTTCGCTAAATAAACGCAGAAATGTGTGAAATCTACAAGTATTACTTAGAGTTAATTTATTTAATTATTGCCGAAGTAAAGAGCCGAATATCTTTACACCATTTTTTACTTTTGCTATGTATAAATAAGAAAACTGTTTTTTTCTTCATTATTAGAACTGTTATAAAATTTAAATTGAGTTTTTATTAAATCTTACTGAACCTGGTGTTCAAAATTAAATTAGATTTTATATATTTGTTCGGCCAATAGACAAGCAGTAATAAAAACTATTTTGAGGTACGGAAGTGAACTTTCATAACATAATATGACTATGCTATGATAGATATGACTCAGTATTTGTAAAAGTGATAAATTGGGAATTTAATTTATACGCAGCAAGCTGTTGCTAGCCGCGTGTTTGGGGTCCGCAAAATATATTGCCGAGTTGACGTTTTAACTGCCCCGAGAGGATATTTGATTTATTGCTCAAAAACTTTATTTACCTCTTCACGAACCTATCTGTTCGCTTTTAAATTTTATGTACAATGTATAAGAAATTTATTCATGATTTTCGCTACAACTAGAATAATAAAGAAGCTGTTTGTAGCTAAGAATTTAATTTATTGTAAGTTTAAAGTCAATTTAAATTCCTGTAGCTAAGTTGGCGTTTGACAAAATTTAGTTTTTACTTCACTTTAATGAAACTCGACTTAATCAAACTCCACTAATTTTTTGCTTACAAATAATTTATTTTAACTTCAATAGTTTATTTTTCAAAGGTGGATAAATATTTGTGTATTGAAAGAGACACCTTTCTCGAAACATACTGTGCAAATACGTAATACTGTGTCCGCATCACCTCGATGTTCGTCGTTCCACAACTTTTTGCTGCGCTCCACCACTCTATGGAACCAGTTGCCTTCTGAGATATTTCCGAACCATTACGACTTAGAAACCATCAAGAAAAGAACGTACTTCTCTTTAAAAGGTCGGCAACGCACCCGTGGCCCAACAGGCGTTGAGCGTATCCATCGACGACGGATTGCTTATCGTAAGTGAGCCTCCTGCCCGTTTGCCTCCTATCTGATAAAAAAAGACTCAGAATATGAAACTGTTTTTGAGACAAATTACCAAGGAAATGAAAAATTTCGGTTTATGTATAGAGAATTTAACACCTTCTAGTCTGTAAAGTAAATGATTACTAAAATTAAAGTAAAAAGACTTCGAGTCTTTTGATACGAACACTTAATTAATTGCAAGTACGAGAGGCCAGATCTTTATTCTATATTATATTAATTGCCTTGATAAACTCCAATTAAAATAAGGTTTGAAGATTAAGTTAAATTATTACTGCTTTTGTTTTATTGATTTTACGATGCGTTGCCAGTTCTAGCTTCCAGATTTATTGTTTTTTAAATATGTTATTAATTATTTGTTTTAAGCAAAATTAAGTTTTTATAACTAGTGATATAACTTTTTTTATTATTAACATCATACCGTTTAATTTTTATTATATACTACTAATATCTTTATTATTATTTAACCAGTGCACTAATAAATTGAATATTTACAATAATGTACTAATTAATTTATGTAGTAACTTTTTTGTTTGTATGTTTGTTTTCTATTTAAAATATATTATTTATTTTAAAGAAAATTTTCCCCACGTATACTAATAGAAGTTCACCTCAAATTATACGATAATAGAAAAAAAATACAAGGAAGAATTACGAGGTTTTAACAACAAGGCTTACTTGCTTCTCAAGAGATGTTTAATTTCTAAAAAGTATTTTTTCTGGTCGAGCATTTTCCACATTCGTTACGAGTCTTTTACTATAATAATAATTGAAATATCAAAAGTTACATTTATATTGTTATATGCTAGGTTTCGAATATGCTAATGACTTCAACGACCTTGTACTATCACAGCTTTTGTGAATATTATACCATAGACACAGAGCCAGGAAATTATATTGTAATGCTTTCGATGCCCGTTTATATCCCTTAACGAAGGACCAGACTGTCTATTTTAAATCAACTATTTATCCAACCACAATATCCAAACACAAATCCATTTAATACTTTTATGAGAGCTTAAAATAATTTGTTCATTATTAATAAAGATGTATCTGCGCTTAACATAATTAAAGCCTTTTTTATCTGTACTAATAGTATAAAGAAAATGGATTTTACAGGTAAGTTATTGATCAACTTTGTGACCTAATCGAAATAAAAAAAATTCCCCGGGATGAGAATCCCCAGCGTAACATGTGCAGACATAAGTGTTTGTGAATAAAATCAAACACTGCAGTTGGACTGATTTAAATAAGAATGGAGTTTTTATATAAGATTATATTGTATTTGTCCACGTGGACGAAATCGCGGCTATAACATAATAAATAGTTTACAATTGTTTGGTAATCCCTTCACTAATTTAACTGTAAATAAAATACATTTATATAGAATAACCCATTTATTAACATTTATCACAATTCATACATAAATAAATCATTTGCTTTTACAAATCACAGTTGGGAATTATAGGGAAATAAATTATAGGTAAACACAGTACTAGTGTAATGTATAATTAGTTTTGATTCAACAGATTTAGATCTAGTTAATTATGGAATATTTTTTAATAATTTGACAGTCATAGAACGAAAAATATGTGCATAGATGTTTTATTAACTGTATCACCTTATAATGTAAATATTGTAAAAATGCTTAATGAAAATAAAATAACATTACATAGGTAAAATTTATAGTAAGCCCACGCATTAATATTGATAAATTTCTGTAACCCGCAGTAAAATCGTAGCATCGTTGGGTTAGTCGTAGTCCGTGCTACGCACTCTTACCGTAGCATGAATTCGTAGCATAACGTAGCATTTAGTCTGTGTTTGCATAAAACCGCTAACCAATTATGCCTATTCGATTTAATAAAAAAATTTGAAACAAAAATTTTGAGTTATCAATGGGAATTAAAAATATTTAAATAGAATAATCGAAAATTATATAACATCCACGATATTAATTTATTATTAAATATTTTACCTACTTAATATTAATTTTATATACAATAGTAATATAAGTTTAGCACAGAATAAATAAATTACCTAAGTTAAATAAAAAGTTATATAATAGACAAGTTTTTCAACACATCATTATATACACGTTCAATACATTAATATACAGAGTATTTCGTATTACATCAAAAATGATAATCTCGTAGACAGCTAATGGCCGCCCAAAATGCTTGAGATTCATAAGTCTAATTCAATTTTTATTTTGGAATCGGGATGTGCCAATTTGCACGTGCCAGATTAAGGTCTTGCTGTAAATTCGACCGCTGCTAGAAAGAGTGAGAAGGCGCAGTAGGGTGTTAGTGGAAAGGGCACAGCAACAAGAGAATGAGTTACACATAACTCTCCACAAAAGCAATCGCACCGTGCCCCGATTCTTTAAAAGGAGACATGAATCCATATATGGAATCGTATACTTAATGGAATATAGAAATAAGTTTACAATTATCAAATTTAATATGTTTAATATATTGGAATTAAGTTGGCTAAATTTTTTTTGGCAAGTGGCAAGTTTATGTTGCAATAAAATTTTAAAGGCCCTTTTTGAAATATTTGCAATGCAAATATCTCAAATTTGATTAATCAATAAATTTACTATCATTAGAAATCTCCTGACTAATATAAGGTTAGTGCGTATATTAGATTATATTATAAACAATAAACATTTTCAAATTGTGAAAATGCCATCGTTAGTACGTTTAAATAAAATAAAATTTCTTTTTATTTCAAATTTCGCTGAAATATAGGAATGTATTAAATCTAATAAAGTACTGGCGAGTTTTATTGCTACTTTTATTAGGTTTATCTAATAAAAGCCATGAAATATTTTTAATATTCACTCTCTTTCTCCTGCAAATCGTAATTTTACTGCTCCTAAATTCATGAGTACATGTATAAATAATTTTTAAGTTGTAGGACTCGACTTTTTTCATTATGCAGGGATTTGGGACGTCAATTCAGAGTTATGACGTTATATTAAATTTTGCCTCATTTTTACAAACAAACTCCATTAACTACATTTTATTGTTAATTATATTAAATAATAGTATATATTATTTACATTTAACTTATAATCTAGATTTTTATTTCTTAACATTCAGTAAAGGATTTTAAATAGACAAAGAATTATTCAACCATAGAGTTCCTGAGGTGTCGGGGTATGTCTGGACCGATACGCGCGTCAAATCCATGTACGTTCATCACCATTTCCGGTTTGCGGGTCATTCACAGAGAAATCGCAGCGACGGGCGGTTGTGCCCCGCCGGTGTCAAATGCTGCTCATCATTGTATTGTTATATGTGCTGTGAAGCGAGATTCGGATTGTACCTGTAATAAAAAATATAGTATTATTAACCGACCTTTAAATGAACTAAAAAGTAGGTAATCAATTCGAAGTATGTTTTTTGTATGTTCCTCCTACGGTGCCGTCCACCACCCAACAAAAATTTTGATAAATGAGGTGTTAAAACTTTGGTACGAAACAACAAAATTTGCGTGGCTGAAACCGAGGGCACACCTATTAATAAATAAGAATTAATATGATAAATTAAGGGTCACTTGCATCATTCTTAAACATATTTAAATTTTATTCAAACACAATTCCTTATTTGAACCAATAAGGCAATAAATACGTTTATCGCGCTGTCAAAGTTAAACACAATTTGGACTCTATTTAACGCTGCTAAATATGTTAAGTGAATTGTAACAGCTTTTGTTCCTTGAATTGACTTTTTAAAAAAGTATATTATGTATTTCTCCGATTTATATTTCTGACAATGATGAAGAAATATAGAATATTTAGGCCGTAAGCATATTATTGTGCCGCAACTTACGGAAGGGAGCAATTTATTTGAAAATCTTCCAGAGCTCAAATTTGTACGATGATTTTGTCTTTCAAAAACAAGCACTTCATATTTATTTAATAAAAAAAATTAATACGACACTTAAATATCACCATAACTATTTAAAAAAGTACTACAATCCCGCGCTAGCAAACAATGTAATTTCTCAACAAATTTCAAATATGTTTCGTTACAAGCATTGTTTTTGAATCCTGCTTAACCTGTTATTATTTTGTTTTACTGCAATGCAAGTGATGAACGAAACGTTAGAACTGTTTTACCTATACCCTAATTTCGTTTAACTAAATTGATGTTCGACACGTCTGGTACAAGACAATGCTAAATGCGTTTAACGATAAATGGTTTAAGGTTGTTAAACATATTAAAATAAATGCATTTTAAAAATATTTAAATAAATGTAATTCAGTATAAGCGACTCTTATAGTTTTAGTTAAATTTAATAAATCAGGAATTGAAAAAAAAATCATACAGTTTGGCAAAAATTAATATTACAAAAATGAGCATTTTTAAATATGCAAGCGACACATTTATTTGTTTCCCCAGGATTCGAAACCAGCAAGTACTCAGTATTTTAGAATAATAAATAAAGATTATTATAACACACACTTAGGGAATATTTTTGACAAAGTTTTAGCTTCTTGATGAAAATTAGAAAAAGCACGTGATATGATCGCTTAGTGAATTATAGCAACGTTGCAAAAAGCACTAGTAATGTTTGGACCCTATAATCTACGTAACGCATCCAAGGTACGCATGGTGCACGGATGAAAGCGTGATCTATAGAAATTATAATAATTACATAAATGTGTTTAGGATGTTGTAGAGAAATCTATGACTATCTGGATTCTGGACATAAAATAAATAAGCTAAGCAGGATGGCCAATGACCAATGCCGAGCCTAACTACTATAAGCCATTCAATGGTATGGTTATTGTTCTCAAATGTAAAGTAGTTACCAAGTAGGCTTGGTCACCGCTCATCTTCTATTTATTGACATGTAGCAACTGAGGAGATCCGGAATTTTTCAACTTTGTCGTTTTAAATGTTGTCTTGAATATACCTATAAAAATGTTGGGCGAGTTTAAATTGGGAATTATGGTAAACATGAAGCGATCTTTGGGAAAGTTAAATTATAAAGCTACATTATAATGATACTATTGCATGCTTTTAGTAGTATCAGATAATTGTATGAAACTAAACAAACATATTGATTAATAAAAATGTATTAGTTAAGTCTCTTAAAAGAATTGCTGCTATTTTGAGGCATACTCTCATTATTCTTACCATGTGATATGTAAGTATTTGTTTGATAAAACTAACAGATTTGACTAAATATAAAAGTACTCTACTTTCGCTATGATATTATATAATTTTGTCTGTTTATATACATGTCGGTCTGTTTGTAGATGCCTCCATCTCATGGAACTAAATAGATAATCTCTAAAAGGATTGGGCCCATATTAATGGAATGGCAGCTGAAAGTTTTTATTTAGAATAAGTTTTAAATATGGGCCCTGTATAAAATTAAAAATCCTTGATGCCGCGTTTCCTTGCCACAATTACATCTTAAGTTACAAATAAGGACTTACTTGTGCCATTTTTACGGCTAGGAGATACAGATCTCATAGACATGTCGTGTCGATCTGTACCGAAGCCTCTATGACGATTAAATCCACTGTTATGCATTGCACCACAACACCAGAAGAACTGCTTGAAACCACGACGAAACCTAAGTAATAACATATTATATATGCTTATATAAATGATTCAGGATTTGGTAAATACTACTGGATTTTTTAATACTAATATTTTAATGACAAGATTTATATTGTGCGATCAAACTCCGTACATTTATTAATTCCGGCTTTTCTTAGTTTTATATTCGCCGCGGTTTTGTCGTATCAAATTCATAGCTTCTACCAGTGAATGCAGGGCGGTCGGCTACATATTTATTAGAAGAAGTGTTTAAAGCATTTTAAATAGCAGAATTTCTATTATATTATTACTAATTTTTATGTTGTGTGTGACTATCAGTGAGTATTAATATATATTTGTATTTAATTTTAAGCATCGCCTGACCTAGAAAATGTACGTGTATTTTTACAAACGTAAACAATAAACTCAAACTACGGAACTGAATTGAAAAATAATTTCACTGATGGGAATCTAGATTCTGACTGTGTTAAATGTTGTAACTAACAAACACTATAAAAGTATGTAGGACATTCACACATTTATGGAAAGTAAAATATTGAAAGATTGATCTGAAGATAGTATTTTCACGATAAATATATACCTATATCTTTAATGTCAATTACTATGTATAGAGAAAAATCAGTAGATTTTAATTTAGTGTTTTTAATCAGGCTTAAAACTAGTTTTATGGTATGCAGCATCTTATAACATTAAAAGAAACTTACTTGGAATTCATCCAACAGTATATAATAGGGTTATACATTGAATTGCTCATCGCTAGCCAGTAGAATCCGAGGTAAATCTCCTGTATATACTGATAGTTGACCAAGTCAGGGTAATATGACGTCACGATGAAGTATACGTGAAATGGCAGCCAACAGACGGCAAATATCACAACGACTACTATCATCATTTTGACAACCTGAAAATATTAATGTGGGAAACATATTTAAAAACACAACGCCACGCCGCGCCATAGCACGCATGCCAGTACTTATCAATTCCATATATTTAATACATTCAGAAACATAGAAAACACGCCATGTCAACGATTCGCATTAGATGTCGACACGTCACGTCGCGTGGTGTTTTAAAAGTAAATTTGTTTCGCCTTTTGTTTGATATGTTGTCGAATCCTTAATATCAAATTCAATCTGGGTCTTTATTCTAGAATTAAATGTTAATTTTAATTCGATAACTGTGTCATAATGCCACGTCCAAAACCATTAGAGTGCCAAATGTTTTAATCTGGCTACTTAAACAGATAATAAATATTTTCTCTTAAATCATGATTATATAATTTTATATAAAATACTGAGAACAGGGAGTAAAATCGTTTTTCCCTTAGTTTAGCAAGTGAAAAAATCTACAAAGAGCAACTTTTAGTTACGTAACTAATGTTTTAAAAGTTCCCAGTTAAACCAATGTAGAATAAATCCTTGTGGTTTTCTGTCCAAACTTAATGTGGTTTCCTCACAAGAATATACTACAAACTAATTTACTAATTAAGTAGCTCCACGACTCAGTAATGCATGAGAAATATATCACATACTATTATTACAATTAAATTAGGTACTATTATTTATAATATCATGTACTTTAAATAAAATTAAGAGACCTCATGTGTGACTAAATTTGAAATTATAATTCACAAATACTGTCGTAATTAACGGAAAATTTTGATTTAAAATAAAATCAGACCGATAAATTTTAATCTCTACAATAATCGTGATATAACAAAAGACTTCATAAGGACATTTGAAGACCCTTTGTATAATTATGCCAAGTCAAAAATTATTAAGGTCAGCGATTTTGCTTTCAAGTCAAATTATGGTTATAATTTAAAACTTCAATTACCCGTCGTTTGCTTTTAACGTTGTCCAACTGGCGTTGGGTACATTCGCCAATCGATTTGGAGCCCCATAACTCGACTCCCACTTTGGAGTAGGTGTAGCTCATTGACATGATTGGAAGGAAATATGTTAATAGCATAAACATCACGTTGTATCTGAAAAATTGTAAGCAAATTAAACTTTTGCCTAACTAAATTTGAAATTTATATTAGGTATTTAAAAACGAATGATTTTATAATATGCCAATAATATTTGCCATGGATACTAACAACATACCAAATGTTAAAATTTCTGCAAAAAAGTTAATTATGTCAATAAAAATCAACATGTGATAAAATTTGTAATGGCATTATATATTGATTATTTATTAATTACAGACTACAAAAGTTAATAAACAGTTCTGAACTGAATAGTGAGTATACAGTAAAAAATAATTTCATAGTATTTTGATCAAAGTGACGAAGTTCTTGAATAACAAAACCAAAAATAATTTCCTTTAAAATCGATTAAAACAACAACAATATACTTTTCATTTCTATGAATGTCTAGGCATAATGATAATTGATGTTTTATTTAAGTTTGATTTTGTATTCTTTATTCCCATGTAAACCTAACACCTTCACAAAAGTTTTTCAAAAGTACCTAAAGATTTCCCTCGCCGATTCCTTTTCTACTGTTTAAGTTAATCTCAATTATTTTGATGTAGTGGAAGTTTTGAATGTAAGAGAGGTGTTTTGATTTTTGAACATTTTTTATCGAATAAATAAATTGTGAAATAATTTATAAAGAATAAATGAAACATATTTTCGTTAATACAGCAAATACAATCTTCAATATTGTTCATAATTAACAACTTAAAATTATAACTTGACGCTATAGACTTGACTTTACTTGTGATATTGTCATCAGAGGTAGATTTTTAATCTATAAGCAATATTGTACTTTATAGTTCATCTATGAAAAGCACGAAAATCTTAGTCGTGTAAATTGACCGTGAAATTAAATAAAACTGAACTGTGTTGAATAGTTAAAGTTTTATATAATAAAATAAAGCTTTTCAAAGGAATTTTCGAGTTTCAGTTATTCCTGTTTCTAACATGTAATTAAATGTGGAATGCTTACATGTATTCTAATTGAGATCTTGTCGTAATTCCATCAGGCCAGTCTGCGAAGCATATTCGTCTGTAAGAAAATTTCATTATAAATAAACGCCGTAAACACAGACAAATTGATAAAACCTGCGCGAACAGACAGGCAAAAACACTTGTTTCTGTTTATATTGCTGTTATAAATACTAATACATTTTAGTTTATTATATGCAATGTGCAGATGTTAGCAGAAGCTGAAATGAGCATAATAGAGTGATTCTGTGTGGGTCAGATATATTTCTGCATCTATTTTACAGCCGCGATCGTTTAGTAATAAGGTCCATATATAAACCATCAACGTAAGGTACATTGTGTGACAGATGGTATACGACCAGGAAAAAGAAACATTAAACAAGTGTTACTCTAATCGTCGCTTCGATTGATATTTATTTGACTAAAGTGCAATTGAGAAGACCTTTCACGTATTTATGACGTCATTACGTTTATTTTAAACCCACACTACGAGCTAGGGAGGAAAATGCAATTATCGGTGCAGCATTTTTTCATGCCTCGGAGAGTATTGGGAAAATGTGGCGCAAAAATATCAGAACCTTTGTTCGATTAATCCCTTAGAGCAGAGCATCTGAATATCCATTATTTAAATTGAAGTTAACAAAATTTCTTTACATATTTCGTTAACGGGTAGGTATAATTCAAAATGTCTAGATATAAATGACAAAAATGTACTTCAAATTATAAATAAGCTATTATTGTATAAATCGTTTTATACGTAACAAAGGTTTAAGTTAGTAACCATAAAAGTGAACGAAATTAAGTAATGTACTATACTCAAATGTAGGTATATCTACATTTGAGTATCATTATGCACTTTCTATTAAATAATATCAGTGATCAAACCAATTTTTATATTTTTATTTCTTTGGTACTTTGTGGAAATGATACTATGTTATTCTATAATGAGGTCGGCCACAGGTGATACATTGTAAATACAGTCTATAAAAGTAAGAGGAGTTTTGTTATCGATGAGGTAAAATGTTACAGCACATTTTTTTAATTACCTATTTTAAATTTTAGTTTTAATGTTTATTTAATTTTGTTCAATAAATTCATTACCTACTTATTATTACAGAAATTTCATAATTGCGAACAAAACAACACAAAGTTTTCTTTAACTGACCGCCTCCTTGGTCTAGTGGTAAGCGTTACAACTGAGATTACCTGGGTTCGATTCCCGGTGGAGATAAAAAAATACTCGGTCTGACAGGGCATAGAAGACTGATCACCTACTTGCCCCTAAACAAAAAATCGATCAGTGAAACAGACGTGAAATGCATCTGCCCCATACCCCACTAGGGGACACGGGACTCCACACTTTTTTTCTTTAACTAAAAGGGTTTTTATCACTAATTTGCTACTTAATCAAATATTGCATTAGAATCTGTTTATAAAAAAACTGATAAAAAATAGCAGATAATTAAAAAGGTTTTATATTACCCAACGTTTCCATCAAGTAATAGATCAGTCACAGTGATGAAATAGAGGAAATCGGGTCTACCGATAACACAGCTGATGGCCCTAAGAAATAAACTACTGAACGTTGGCAGAGAAAAATGTTATACGTTACCTAATGTTTCCATCAGGCAATTGATCAGTGAAGGTAGTGTAGTAGAGGAAATTGGGGCTGCTGATAACACAGCTGATAGCCCAAATCGCAGCTGCTATGCTAAGCGTGGCGCGCTTTCCTAATCTTGGTCGGAGCGGGCTCATTATTGCAACATACCTGTAATCATAGTAAAAATTTTACATGTATCGTTTTTTATTTTTAATATCTTATTTAAGTTAAGAATTTTTCTTACAGATTCTAATTTATTTTTATTGAGTGTCATATGTTTCACATGGAACTTATCGTAAGATATTTTGTAATAGCTATGCTTACAGTATCACCTCATTGTAATTGATAAAATGTAATGACGATTGTTGAAAAATAAATTTTAGGTATAAAATTATTATAATTTAGGTATTCTTTTCTTTTAATATTATATGTATCTTTATTTCCTTAAAATATAAATAAATAGTTATCTGAATTTAATATGTTTTAAACTCCAAATGTAAAACAAACGTTGTTCGTTTGTCCGGAACATACATTGCTTTTCCACGCGAATACTCTCGGGAAATCGGGCTTATGGAAGCTGTTTTCTTCTCTTAATGAATATTTAGCGTTTTCAATAATTAATTTTGTGAAGTGATGTAACGTATTTAATGGAATTTCAAATTAAAACAACTTAATATAAGATCTAATCCACCCCTAACGATGCTCCAAACCAATATCACATTTAGCTAGATAATCAAGCTCTCAATTAAATGTAGTCCCGACTAATGGGACATTTAGATACTGATTTTTTTTGTAGGATCAAACGCGCCGAAATTTAAATCCATTATATCACATTTACCCTTTAAATTCCGTTATCTCGGTGAGTACCGATATAAATGCTTTATTTATTTTTATAGCATCACCTGTCTCTTATGTAATAGATAATATATATGATATTTTTTCACTGATGTTCCTAAATTTTATTTAGGTACATTTCATAGCAACATTTCTTACCTAATGGTTTCCAATTACTGTTCCATTATGTCGCTATTATGATCGATTTTGACTGATTTGGAAGTCTACTAAGTACTTTATGTAAACATGATAAAATCATTTTTTTGTTATTGACTAAACAATGAAATAGTATGGTTCTGATGGATGGTAGTGATAATAGTATGCAGAAAATCATTAAATATTTAACAAGAAAGCAAGCTGAAAAGCCATTCTGCGCTAATTGCAGAATGTTTCCTGTTACCTAACAGCGAAATGAGTTACACAATTGCGTTGCAAATTACACAAAATATGATGAAATGAATAATTTCTTCATAAATTGTCAAAGACCACGGACTGCCGCTTCAATTTCTTTGTTTTTCAGTCAAAATAAAACTTGTAAACTTGTCTTTTACTTTTGATAAATTTAATATTGTATTAATTTGAATCAAAATAAGGCCAAGACTTCTCATTTTTCTTGATCATGTTAGCGCTAGGATCCTTCAAATAATCAACAACTTTTTGTTCGTTTTGCAGAGGTTCGTAAACCCGTCTTATTTACTGTCTGTACTGATTATATATTAAAGCTAAATATTATATTAAAAAAAGACAGTATAATTGTATTTGTATGAATGTTTAAAGTGAAACGTAGATTTAAGTGCTTTATACTTTTCATTATGTATACCGATATCACCATTATTGTTTATATTTACTCTACAAAATCAAATACTTTTTGAAACAAACTACTAAACTGAAAAGCTGATTCCAGTCTTTCGTAATTTGTAATTAAAAATTACGAATACAGTCTTCACTGAAACGTAAAAGCTTAGTGAAAAATCACGTCATTAGGTAAAAACTTTGTTATTATTACCGCAGTCTGTAGATTCCATTCGCCTCATTAATTCTGAAATTGTTTTAAGAACATCAATTTATTCCGACCACTTTTTAATACTTTAATGCCTTCCCTAATCTTCTATTAATGTTGAATAGCAGTGGAAATGGTTGGTATTCCAAAATCAAATAGTAATTAAAATGATTCAAAGGGATCTAAGTATTTTCATTATAGTTGAATGAAATGAGTAACATCGCAACTTTCGCGTTTCAGCGACGCCTACGAAGGCTTTCCCGCATCCCTTATAGGCGGACATCTTTGTTATGTTTATAGATTTAATTGAAAAGTATCTATTTCCCATATAATAGAGAAATATAACGAATAATTTTGACGTTAAGGTACCTATGAACTTAGTAATATTAGCTATGTGAATTAACATTAAATGAAATTGAATGCGTGACTATCGATGATATAATTAAACCAAATTTGTCACATTTTCAAAAAAGAGAGATTTCTTAATTCGACTGTATTACTGTTATTTATTTTGTTTCACGATTGCGAGGCCAATTATGAACTTTGATTCTGTTTTGTTTGATAGTAGCAACTGTTGCAGACAATAATAAAAAATATCTTTAATCCAAAGGCACCGGCTTCCAATTATTAGCCTTGTAGAACTATTATTTCAGTTTTATTTATTACTTCTTAGTGCTTTTTGAAGTTGGTTTATATTTTGCTTCTACAAAGAATGGTAAGAGTCGGTTTTATTATGAAAATACAAATTACTCATCATCTTTACATTACTCGTATAAAACACGTCTATAAATGTATGAATTAATTATGATGTTTAAAGGCGATTATGTACCACATGATTCTCTATGAATAAATTTTTTTTGATTTAGGTATAATATGTATATATTATCTCAATCTATCTCTTTATATCTATAGATAGGGAATAAATTATTACTATGAAATAAATGGATGGTGGGTGATAATATTCCATTAGCGACGTTAATATTTAAGTAATATATGCTGAAACACACCTTATTGTTAGTTATTTGTCAATAAACAAATTACGGGCAGCTGATATTGTCACATCACTCCTCATTCTAAATGTTATACCAGCTTCCAATATGATAATGAATATAAGTATTAATAGTTTTCAAGTCTGAATTCAATTTACATTACAAATTAATGTAAATACAGAGAAGTTAACACAACAACTGATCAACAAACGATAGTGTTTCAATATTTTATAAAAAGAAAATCATAAAAACTGATAAAACTTATGGATATTTTCATATTTTATGGTCGTCGACTATCATTTATCATGTAAATTTCTGTCAGTGTCAAAACTTTTCGCCCCTTGGTCAACACAGAAAAAAGGCATTTGAGGGATACACTATCTGAAAGATACACTATCTCATCGGAAAGTAAATGATTGACGCTTCGGTTTTAGTTCTAATGTCGGCGAAAATTACGAAAAAAAAAAAATAAGTAATGTTGCGTAGGAAAAAAAAGGTACCTAGTAGATATAAAAACAACTGATTCAACAATAAATATATAATTAAATTTAAAATACTACTCGAATTACGTATTTGTTTCGCTGTCGTCAACATTTATGTGCTCGAAACTACGAACAATAGTATGTATAAAAGTGTAACTCAAACTCAAAAATGGCACCACGCATATATGTACCTAGGTACATATTTAGTCTTTCGTGATTGGTCACATCGCCTTGTCGCGACCAATTGCGTGGTCTTGGTCTCTCGTGATTGGTCACATCGCCTTGACACGATCAATCACGTGCGAACGTATTGACCTTGATGTTTTTTTGAAGCGCTATCTGTATGAGAGTTACGTTTCTAGACATATTATTATTCGTAGGCTTGAAATTATTTTTTTTAATTACCTTACAGTAACAACAAATTTATTTATTTATATTTTACTATATAATATCTATAGTAGCGGTATTTAAATACGTTGAAGTCTATTTAAAATATCTTTATATTATTTTATTTATTACGACATATTGCACAGGACAGTACAACAAGAAAACATTAGTATTTATAATATCAATCTTTCCGAGTAATAAGACTACAATATTTTGCCACGCAAATGGGTGTTAAAGATGCGAGCACAATTGTAATGTTTAATAAAATAAACTTTACTCACCGATCAATACTTATAGCCATGAGGGTAAGCACTGACGCTGATATGCTTAGGACGGCTACAAACTGGCAGAATTTGCAATAAAAATGTCCAAAGGGCCAGTCCGAGTATAGCATGTAGGTGAAATTAAATGTAACATTCAATGTTGACATCATCGTATCTGCTATGGATAGATTCACTGAAACCATAAATTGTACATGAAATGATCGTAATTACGCTCTTAAAAATATTATAGTTATTTGAAAATTTTAGTACTGTTTAGGCTATTTATACAACATATTCGGTATTTTGATGTTCACTTTAGGTACCTATTGAGTGCGAATACATATCGGAGAAACAAAGTCCATTATGGCGTTACACTTATTAGAGATTCACTCAAATGTTTTTCACATGAAATTTTACTGTCTATATTTTTCATGCAAATCAACAAACTAAAAAGTATAAAGTGATTATATTTGGCTAATAGGTAAAACTCTTAAATTGTTTGGAATTAGAGCTTTTGCAGAGTATCATTTCAGAAATGACAATTTTTATTTAATTTTCTTTCACCATATTATTATAATCTGGCTCTTTAGTCTGTACCTAAGAGATTGAACATGATGTTAAGTAAAAATACCTACTTGCTTACCCAATAAAGTATTAACGTATGAACAACAGGCATTAATAAGAGTAAATTTGGTTAAAGTAAATGATGAATTTACAAGTGTAACTATGGCTAGTAAATTTTACTACGATTTGCAATTATCAATGACAATTTCTTGAAAAATACTACATATATAGGCAGAAACTATACTTTAACAGTATGATATTTAAGCTTCGGTCACACACAGGACTCGTACTGTTACAGGCTACGAACAGTCATTCCGCTCATAAAGCTTCATAGTTGTTTAACGAATTAATTGAGTTGATAAATAATATTTATAGCAACCCTAGATAATTGTAAAGAACAATTAAGAATATTAAAGATACTTATGAAATCTCAGGAAAGCGAAACTGGTACTCAGGACTTTTACACACTTAATGTGACGTGTGCGACGACTAGACGACATATTTGAATAT
Source organism: Aporia crataegi (assembly GCA_912999735.1). Classification (NCBI taxonomy): domain Eukaryota; kingdom Metazoa; phylum Arthropoda; class Insecta; order Lepidoptera; family Pieridae; genus Aporia; species Aporia crataegi. Next base: position 6,711,247 of record OU538742.1, read on the forward strand.
GTGCACCAAGAGATTGTCGAAATTCTCGTGTAGAACTCGCTGTGTGTTACAACAGGCAGGCGGCGAATTCGCTGTTGTGACCGAAGCTTACGGGAAACTCGTGTCATTCCATACATTAGTTTACGATGTTTTAGATGTACGAATGTTCTTCGTACTTGGTGAAAGTTATTAAGATTGGATTAATTAATAGAATTTATGTATATGACATATCATATCACATCCCTCGGCAAGCCATGGATTGGAACCCGCAGGGACGAAGAAAGCGAGGCCGTCCAAAGCAGTCTTGGAGGCGAACTATCCTGTCGGAGGTGCAGGACATCGGGATGACGTGGAGCGAGGCCAAACGCGTGGCCCAGGACAGGACGAGATGGCGGAGCACAATGGACGCCCTTTGCCCCGCCTAGGGGTCGTAGGACTATATATATATGTATATGACATATATTCTGTTCTTCATCCATATGATATAACGACAAAAATAGCATGTTCTTTTCAAGATCCTATCTATTTCCATAGTAAATGTATATAAAATATGTCATATATTTTTTGTGAAGACTTAACAAAAAATATATTTCTGACAGAATATTAATTAGAAGTTCATAACTTACTACAAGTCCTAACAAGTTGAAGACTGAAATAAACTAACAAGTCTGTATATAACATGTATTTATTAAATTAATTTGAGTGGTAGTATAGTATTAGTATCGTCCTGAATGGAAACTTTCACAAACAAATCGATACCATTTCTATCTGTGGAATATTGCGAGAAGTTAGAAACTTGTCAAACAGATCCTATTGTCATAAATTAGTTTATGTAAGTGACCGCCGGATAGCGGTAGTAGTGGTTATTAAGCTTAGAAACTTTATTTAAATCCTGACATTTTTATACTTAAATAAGTTGAAGTCTATTTAAAATATCTTAATATTATTTATTTATTAAAACATTGCACAATTCAGAAAGCAATACAAGAAAACATTAATTAGAAGTGCAACGAGTGGCCTTATCGCTAACAACCAATTTCTTCAGGTAACTCTGGTATGGAAAAAACATAAGGGATCCCGGAGTGCAAAAAGGTCGATTTATTGTGATTTTTGATATGGGTTTAACTATAACTAGTAACTATCATACAGGCCACGTCAGTAATATTACGTATTTAGGACCCATGTCAGTCTTAATACACTTACTGTAATTTATAACCACAATCCGATAAGGGCTAAACTAATAAATGTACTCAACAATACCTGGTTTTCGTAAAACCAAATTTAAATTTCACGGTACAATTTTTACAATCCAGTGTGTGTGACACGATCTACAATTCCAGCCTGCATTCCAAATTCCTACATTTGCATTAAACTGACTTAATAATGCAGACTTAACAAAGTTAGCAATATAATATGTATATGCCAATATAAATCTTCTTTAAGTATAATTACTTATATATATATATATATATATATATATATATACACGATGATAAATAAAATTCACTTTGATATAAAGAGAAAATTATTCAAATTTTTATAGTTTCGCTCAGCGATCGGAATTTAAATAGAGGCTCGGGCTGAAATACATACTTTACGAATAGCGTTTGCGAAGTTTTGGTTTATAATTACTCAATTACTGTCTTTATTGTATAAGAATTTTTTATTGTTATTAAAAAAGTATATTTAAAAGTTATCGTTGTAAAGTGCTTGTTAATTACCGCACTACAAACTATGGTGAAGGCAAGTAGGAACGTTATGTGTTTAAAACTTAGGCCATACTGATAGTTTCTGATAAATAAGATTAGAAATAAGATAAATGTATTGTTTTCAAAAGTATGTTCTCTCGCAATTAATGTATTTTAGTTTAGTTAAGTTTTTTTATTATATTTACAGTACCACTGGACACAGTGAAGCCGAACAGTAATATTTTGTCCTCTAGTCATACGTATCTATCGAGAGCTTCCGAACTTGATAAGTATTTTTTTTGTCAGTTTCAATAAGTCAATATAAGATTCTGTAACCGCAGTCGCTGGCGGCTGGCCAGCCTTTCCACGTACCTCGTCATGGAGATTATCACGTCCACGTCTGGTTTATCCAAACCACGAATACAGAGCTTTGACATGGAGCTTCATCACCCAATGTCAATTGAAGTTTCCGGCAACTATTGTTGACTTAGGCCACAGCGAAAATCATTAGAAATCATTCGAACGAGTTGAATTAATTTTAATACACAATTTTCAAATGGACACCACAATAAATAAATTTTTTCATTATTTTATTTTTAATGACATCTAGAAACTTTGTGCGTTTATATGTATATCAGTTAGTAACTACTAAACTTATTTTGATGTGATATTTACGTCATTAAATTCGTCTTTTCGGAAAAATATTTCTTATTTCCAACCATTATAAGAATAACAAACTTCGCGATGTTTTAATTTATAATGAGAACTTGAAAAAAAATTGTTTTAAGTTTTATAAATCCGTCACATTTGAAAACAAAGGCTAAATTGACATTGAAAAATGTGACACAATCATTTTATAGTTCAGATATTTTAATAATATTTACCCTTGTCTCCTGTTATGTTTACTGATTACTATTTTATTTGTTCGCGTTGATAACGAATGGATAACTTATATTTATAGCAAGTAACGGTTGCATTAACTACATATTAAAAAGCCAGTCTTACTTGCAAGTTTGAGCTGTCTTGTTGCGTCAGTCACATACGTAACTGTCATGTTATACAAGTTTCAGTGTCGCGTAACACGATAAGGTAAGACCGAGTGGAGCACTTCGCATTTCAAATATTACAATGAAAACAATATGTATGTAGAAAATAGACGTAGAAAATGTAATAAATAGTAAATAATTATAATTATTCTAAACGAGTCTTAAATACGTAATTATTGAAAGGATGGGTGTCAATAACATAGGTATATTTTCCCCTGAAGAATTTTGGATTTTTATTCATATATTTACAAACTAAGGGTAATTGTATGTAAGTAACAAGCCAAATAAAGTCAAATATTTTATTTTGTTTGAAACAAAAAATAGTCAAGTTTAGTAAAATCATTAAGTTAATAATAAACTAAAACAAATTAGATTATCATTAATTAGTAATGAAAATAGTATGAAAATAATTAACTTGAGTTTTCGCTGTCATCATCATCAGACCACTGTGACATAGCGGAGTCTAGGATGTAGTCACTGTAAGTGACCGTTTGACTTTTTTGTCTTTCCATGTGTTACTTACATGTTGTCACTTACGTACATACGTGTAACATACGAGCGCACGGGACCAACACTTTTTTATTTATATATGTTACTGTTTACAATATGTTAAATCATATATGTAAAGGATAAAGTGTTGGAACATTGCGCTGATGTATAAAAAAATGTTAAAACTACAAAAATCAATTTTTAAGAAAATTCCCAGAAATGTCCTATTTCAAACTACAAACAAAAACAAAAATATTTTCAAAGGCAAGATATAATATGCAAAATGCACAGAGTGGGTAGTCTAGTATTGAAAAAATGTAGCAGTAAGGCTCTGTGCAATTATTTTATTTTTCGTGATTTATAGGGGAAATTACCTAGGTTATTGACACCCATCCATTGAAAAAATATTAAGTTATATTATATGTTCTTTTTTAATGTATCTTTTGAATGAACAATGCTAACTTTTTTAATGTTGTACTTTTTGTACGGTAGGAGATCGTCGAAGAATGATACCCGAATTGTGGAAGCAACCATGTTTTCTGCTTATGTTCGAGCCCATTTAAAAAAAAATTCTTCGATACAACCTCATTTTTGAATTATTGAATACAACTTACCAAGGAAATAGTTTGTGACGCTTCTCATACGTTTATTAGCTAATACTACCCAAATAACGACAAGATTTCCCACTGTTGATACCACGACCATACCGGCAAAAAGAATTGTCCACAGCATTTGCCGCCACCATGGCAGTATGAATGATTGGTAAGCCTGGAAACAAATACTTTTATATATAACGAGATATTATTTAGTTTGATTACATTTTAGTTTGGTTTGCTCCTTTAGTCAAAAGTATTAGAATAATTACCATCGAAACCTATTATAGGGAATATATGGTACTTACATAGCACGTTGCCAGAGGCGACGTAACATTTTTAATACAAATGTTTGTCAGGGATCCTATCGAAAAATACTTATCTACACGATACAAAATTCATATCGTTAATCAATCGGTATGAAAATATTTTTATTTTCCTTCGGAAATTTGGGTTTTTTCTCTTATAAATTTATTAGTTAAAAAAGAAATATTACTACAGAGGCAGTAAGTGTATTAAATTATTCTTTTTAAAAACCACATTTTCAAAGATTTTCAAGCTCAGTTTCAGTTAAAAGACTTTTCATTGTAACGCGCTGAGCGATAAAAGCAGCTGAGTTTTGTATTCGAACGTCCAGGCAGAATACAAAATTTCCACAACTGAGCGTTTTCTAAGGCATTTTTTGGCGCGCACCACCACTCTGTGGATCACGCTGCCTTCCGATGTATTTCCGAATAATTATAACTTAGTGACCTTCAAGAAAAGAGCGTATCTCTCTTAAAAAGGCCTGCAACCCACCAGTGGCCCTACAAGTCGTTGAGGGTGTCCATGGGCGGCGGCCATTGCTTCTCGTAAGTGGGCCTCCTGCACGTTTGCCTCCTATCCGATAAAGAAACCAAAAAAAACCACGAGAATAGTTAAAAGTAAGCAGCTTATATGAAAAATGCTTTCAAATTATATATCTCATCAGTTTAAAATGCGCAGTTTATAAAAATATACCTACGTAAATCCATTTAGCTAACTGAAATGGATGTTGAATTTTAGAATAGGTATCAAGGCAGTTAGTTAAATAGGAAAATGTTTTAGTTATAAATTTTATTTTAGGTGTTGTTTTGGTCTTATCCTTTCTCAATCAAAAATCAAATTGAAGTTGAAACAAACAACCTTTAAAAATGTTCAAAAACGCGAAATTATTCTGCCTTTCTGTCTGTAACGCTTTCACACTAAAACCACTGAACGATTTTAATTAAATTTGATAAAGAGACAAATCACAGCTTGGGAAGGAACAAAAGCTACTTGTTTTGTGAAAAAAAAATGCATGAGATGCTTGAAATAGGGAAAAAGCGCGTGAAAAATCTATATTGGTTTCCATCTTTTAAACGGCCGATTGGCGCGATTGGTAGTGCTCCCGCCTTCTGCATCGAAAGGTCCCAGGTTCGAATCCCGGTAGAAGCATTAATTTGTGTGATGAGCACGAATGTTTGTTTTTGAGTCTTGGTTGTTTATAAACTTATATATGTATTTACTGTCGTACCCTCGTTTCTGATTACCATAACACAAGTGCTTTAGCTACTTTGGGATCAGAGCAATGTATGTGAGTTGTCCCAATTATTATTATTATCTCGTTTTTATTAAATGTAGGTAGTGCAGTATAATACTTATATTATAGCAGAAATCAGGAAATGTAAGTAAAAAGTTTTAAGCTATGAAGAATTACCTGTGTATTATTCTGTGTGTTGTTAACATATTCACCGCTTGTCTGGTCGTAGAATGTTATGTAGAAGTCTTGTAGTTCATACGTCGTACTCCAGTTTGATGTATCCGTTGGATGTAAATCCTCCAGCATCCTCATCTGAGGAATTTTATTCAAATAATGTCTTATGAGTTTTCTGAACAGTTTTGAAGTGGCTGATTTACGGAACAAAAATTTATAGCATAGATAAAAAGTCTTAGTCAAGAATTAAAATTTTAAACATAGAAGAACCTCAATTCACAAATTGAATAATACAATTATTTAGTTTCCAAATAGATACCAAAAAAATACATGACTTGGATTTGATGAAAACCTTGATTTAGTAGTACATAGCTATAGTTATCTACTTCTTTAATTCCTGAAAATCAAACACATATATGTATATACGTACGAATACTTATTTTTATTTAGATGTTTTTTTTTTGTCTGAAAAAAACATTCAACACAATACTTTGCTTACGTAACAGATGAACGCTATTTAAAATGAATTAACTCAAATGTTACATTACATTGACTAATTTGTCCTTAATTTCTATACAGAGAGGAAATATTAATTTCAGCATCTGTTTCCTCTGGATTCGAAGCGCAGCATTAGGTCAAAAAAAATATATGATGAGAAGATGGCCAATCTTAGGTCGTTGTTAATTACTACGTGGTACGAAATTACAAGAAATGATTATGAGTTGAACTTTTTCTGTCCTGTTATAATATTTGTCCCAATATAACTTCGTCCCACCTGCGTGTAGGTGGGTCAAAGTTTGTAGAAGATGTTCTTATTAATTCTTTTCTATTAGATTAAATCATTTATCATATACTAACTACACACACCCACCCAACCACTTACATACTCATACACAACACAACCTTGCAAATGTCTTTAATCGTTTTAACTCGCTTTAACTTTTCATCGTAATTTAATTATGATTTGACGGGATTTGGCTAGAATTATATTTTTGTATTTTTTAATATATAATGGTATCTGAAAAATATTAAAAAAAAACACTGTATATTGTTTGGGTGAAGGCAGCTGCGCTACAGTTTATAACTTTTGTAGCGATCTCCATACCTTTATCAAATTTGGACCTTTTACGTGTAGTTTTGTTGTTTGTTGAATAAATTTTGGTAAAATTTTTTGACTTGGTGTTCTGTCCTGTTATAATATTTGTCCCGATAGAACTTCATCCCTCCTGCGCGTAGGCGGGACGAAGTACGTAGAAGAGGAAGATTCCACTGTTTTCTTCAATCTCTTTTGCTGTTTTAAATATTTTTATCTCAAGTGAATCTACCTGCGCACAAAATTTTTTGCTTTATGAAGCAATTTGATCAGATTTTAGAATATCAAACATTATAAAATAAAAAACATATGATAAAAAAGGGCTTCGTATTTATATGGCTTTTTTTGATGTTTTAATAATTATTCTGGTATTCGTATGGTCAAATCCAACCGTTTAGCCAGTGTTGAGCTCTTAATTAATTTAATCATCCTGACTGTGTTTGTTTTTAATGTAAATATTACATTTCAGTGGTGTGTCTATGTATTATATCCAACAGTTAGCTAAAAAGCTATTTAGATATCTATTCATTAAAGTTATAATTGCCTATTATGTAATACAATGAATTTTAATTTATTAAATTACTTAAATTATTCCACTAATTTTAACCTCGATGCTTTTAAAAATGTGCATCAACAAAAATTTGATTGAATTTAGGTATTTACTCTCGTGCTAGAAATTATTTCGAACTTGAATTTCAGTAAAACTCATAAACAAGGCCGTATCAATTACCCCAAATGGTCTGTTTTCGGTTGAAATAATTATCTGAAATGTTTTGTAGGTACTTTCCTGTTTTATTACTGATGGTATCTCTCGTTATTAATTGATCGTTAGAATGAAGCACCTTGGCAAAGACCCTGGTAATTAGTACCCCCAAATAGAAATTATGGGTACAACTAATATTGGTCTTATTATAAGATTATAAATGGTTGTATCTAGTTTTTATTTAAGTTAAGCTTCCTATATTTTATTGTTCACCCTTAGTTGAGTTGTTCGCATCTTATATTTTGCGTAATGCGCGAAACATTTTATTTTTGGCCAAATAAGTGTTTAGGCTGGATAACACAGTACATGGTTACAGGCCTGTGATGTGAAAAGTGATTACTAAAACGGAAAATAGTGCAGAAATGTGTTTGACTCAGAGCCCAGTAGAAATTACGAGACTTAAAATCAAGAAAAACTACAACGAAAATCTACTCTGTTGCCAAGCGATTTACGCATCTGCGTGTTGCGCGGCGGTCCTGGATCTGTTTTCCGCGGAATAAAATTTTCACATAGGTAAAATACCTATTGTTAGAGTTTCCACGAAAGTTGCCTCTCATACATGAATTTAAATATCATCTTTAGAACTTTTAATTATAATTAGTAAACAAAACTTTGTGCTTAAAATTAAATTAAAGCTTTTTCATATCCGATTGAGTAGGTATTATCCTACGAATAATAATATGTCTAGAAGTGTAATTCAAACTCAAAAATGGCACCACGCAAATAGATACCATGGTACATATTTGCGTGGCCTTCGACCAATCACCTGCTCACATTACCTTGACGCGACCAATCACTAGCCCACATTGCCTTGACGGGACCAATCACGTACGAACGTATTGACCTTGATGTTTGTCAAGGTCAAACGTTAGTGGGTTCATTTTTGAAGCGCTATCTGTATGAGAGTTACGTTTCTAGACATATTATTTATTTATTTATTTATTTTATTTGTTTATTTTTAGATATTATCCTTGTTTTATATGATATTAACGTATCTGTATTTAATGAAAGCTTCTAATTTAAAACAATACGCTGATTTAATTCGTGGGTAGAGAGAGATAATTTATTTACCCGTAAAAAAATCAATCATTGTAATATTCCGTATGAAGGTATCATTAACCAAGCGTATTCATTTGCTCGCTAGAGTATCAGTTGGCTAGCCACTCCACTGAATTCGAACAAAGTCTCATCAATATATCACTTGTGTCCTATCCTTCTCGTTCTATTCCATCAGCTTTGTGAAAATAACAAAGAACAGGTTTTAACTTCGAGCTTTCTTGTAGCTTTCATTGTTCGCTTGTTTGACAACTTCCGTTTCGATATAGAAATACATTTATTTGGATAAAAATATATACAAAATTTAAGTAAAAACTGAGTATAACGAGCATCATAACGAAAACGAAATTAATATGTGTGGTACAATATAATCGCATAGGGCTAGGTTTACCTCTTGTTTTATATAAAAAGATCTATGTCACTGAGTGTTTAATTCGCACATTCCTCATCCGTTTTTCGACTGAGTGGATATGATAAACATTGGAATGAATCGGCAATGATCATGAATATACCTCCATACCGTACAAAAGGTACAATTAAAGGAGAATCAGCTTTTCTGTTGAGATATATAGCAATTTTTTACTTTTGTACTTTATTATTTCGCTAATATATTCTACACTGTACATTTGAAGTTGTTTTAGTAACTATTATATTTATTACAATAAAAGAATCAAATGAATTAGAAGACTAGCGTGAACAGATTTCGTTTAACTAAATAACATATATATAACATATAACATAACTTTTATTTAAACATTTGTTTTATTTGTAATGAATAAACTCACAGACCAATCGACCAATTTTAAATTTTATTCATAGAGTGGCAGCTTGATTTTATTGTAGTGAAAAAGCCTATATTGTAATTACCGTTGTATACGCGAAAGAAGTCACGAGTAAATACTTGTCTAACTAAATAAGACACAAATAACGCTTGAAAAATCCAAAAAATGCTGCAACAATTTTAGCTTTATAAACTACTAAGATTAAATGAGGGACAAAATGCAAGATTACTTTTTCAATTAAGTGTAAGAGCTTAATTAAGCAAACAAACATAGTTGAGTAGAGAATAAATTAAACGTGTTTACGGCAACGTAATGTTTAACGTAATAAACGTTGACGTCGGACATTCTTCGCGAAACAACTTTATGAGGTAAGAACTAATGACCTATTTATTGTAATCGCAAGATTTGCTTATATTTCACTAAAAATTTTCGTCTAAGATTGTAAATGCTATTTTTATTGTTGTTATTTAACTAGGACGACCGTCTATCTGAAATAATAGATAGTTTCTTTTTTAATCACATTCAAAATATTCGTTTAAGCAAAATACACTTGCACGAGTTTGTACACAGCTTATTTATACAAGATGATAAATTATGATGATAAGAGCGGTGGAAATGGTTGTGATAATTATGGCTTAAATTATTAAATTAGCTTTTATTCGCGTCAATAGCGTGGGCATATACAATATAGCCTGCGTAACTCGAGCTTACACTTCGAGCTTACAATAGACTTTATTGATCATCAGTCAACTTTTAATATCGATTAAATTTTCCGGTAAATAGAAAACAAATATTTTTTCTTAACCAAATAATTTTCCTCGCTCTAACTAAAGTTAGATTTCTGTTCGTATGTGATATTAAAATGTAATAGAATATTATATTTCCCTTGAGAACTTTTTGCAAGACAAGAACAATCTTTATTAAGAAACGGTTTGTAGCTGTTTTGAAATTTCCTGTTTACTCCCAATTCTTTAAATTTAAATGAGTTTGTGGTAATTGAAAATTTATTTACAATTTTTCTGCTTCATTTATCCACGCTTCCTAGTGATAAGAAATATTGAAAATATCTTTTGCTCACTCAAACATTTGCATCAATAAAGGTTAGGTAGGTATCATTTATTATTTTTATAAATTTAGCTTTATGTTTTTTGTAGTTCTTTAATAGCAGTTTTAAAATAAATTAGAAAAAAAAGAAACAAGCGAGTACAAACCCGTAATTTGGAAGAAAAAATAAATAATCGATGTTTAAATTCCTGTAATTCGAGAAGGTAATGAAATGGCTGGGCGTGCCGCCTGACCGCTAGACGGACAAATAATCGCGATATTCATGAATACTCATTACTGCCTTGCTTTGTGTTTGGCAATTGACATTTGTTTGTTCATCAATTATATGGAATTATTGTGGATTGGTTATTTTGTTGTTATGTTAGCGCCTCTGTGGCTCAGTTGGTCATGTATCGGATATTCGATCTGAAGTTTTCCGGGAAAATAAAAAAATTTTCAGTTACAGAAAGCTGATTCTAAGAATTTATTAATGAGTACATACTTAAAAGATAATAAAATCGTGTCTTTCCTGGTATTTTAGAGTAGTTTCGGACTTAATGGTCGTTATTTCTCAAATAAGGTGCTGTTTTTAATTATAAGGAATAACTTATTATTACTATAAATGCATTTATAACGGTCTTTTAAGTCTCATTATCTCTTACTTATCGATTTGATAATGTATTGTTTGGTAGTTTAGGTCAAATACACATGCGTGTCGTTTATCAAGAGTAATTTGTGAAAGTTAATCAATCATTAATTGTTGGGGAAGTTTCTGCTTATCATTGCAAAATAACTCATACATATCTATTCAGCTTTTTACAGCAATAAAAACAACTCGGAATACGCAGTTTGTTTCCGAGAAATGAAATGCAGGACTTCACACAAAATACCATTTAACAACGTGATAAGTTAAGTTACGTAGGATGTCCGACCGATGTTTTAAATTAACCGAAGTCGTATATGTTAAAAATAGATAAATACACGCGTCATATACGAATAATGGTACATTTTCAAGAAGAGTAATCTTTATTATAAGAATTGACACGTTTCACAGAAAGGTATTTTTTCATAAATTTATCACTGCTAATTACGAGTGCGTGAAATTTTCTCGTTACACTGGCTGCAGGTGCTCTGGTAGTAGATAAGTAAATTTCTAGCAACTATACAATGCAAAGAAGCAGTATGATGATATAATTACCTCTATTATAATAGTCAGACATATTATCAAAGTTGAAACTTGACGCATGTGCTAGAAAGGTACGTAGAAAATGTATTTCAATCTTTGTGATAAATTGGATTATATCAAAGAGCTTGTATTACGGGCCAAATACGATCAAAAATAAATAAATAAATGTTATAACTGTGATTCGCTTTAATCTTTAGTCTAGCTTTGATGTTTGAAGCTAGAATATCAAGTTCTTGATTTTTAGGAATATTTAGTTATGGCTAAAATGAAAGAAAAAGAACTTTCCTTAAGTAATAGAAAAAAATATTGATTAGAAACGAATATATTTTATATAAAATAAGTTATAAGTTACACCACTCTTAATAACCACATGAAATTAAAAATTTTAGGCGTTGTGTTTCATGATATATTTCATAAAATATAGCGGATAATATGTCGGAATTAGTACGCGAAACGGCCGTATTAAAACAATATTTTAAGAAGCAACAGATGTTTGTATGTTGCTAAAAATTAAATATTTACATCACATTATCCGCCATGAATGATTCACGAGCATTTTGAGAGTAATGTAATTAATTTTGTTTTGTTAAACGATGTGATAATTTATATGATGTAATTTTTCTTCTAAAATAAAGCGATTCAAAGAAACCTAATAAATCTATTCCTCTCCCCTTGAACCTAAAATTGAGGATAGTTTAAAAAACTATCCGACATATTAATTACAAATAAGTATACTTCATAAATAGGTGAACAGAAAATTCATAAATTGTAGCAAAGATCTATTTCGATCAGGATAAACGTCAACTATACGGAGATATAATGTCACAGATAAACGTCAAACTCATAACACCTAGTATCCGTCTAATCATAATCCTCAATGAAGCTCAGCAAAGAAATAAATTAATCAACGTTGGCACGTTTTCGCCCTCGAAGCACTTAGCACTTACCATCACTGTAATGAGCTAATCAGAAGCCAAGCCGTTCATGTTTACATAATAATCATGTAACTAATTTATTTATTATTCAATTTACTAGTTTACCTAATCAACTTGAGTTCATCATATGAACACACCCATCTGAAACCTACATAAGGTTCAGCTACAAACATGAATTTTTGGGCTACGTTTCCAGGTCATACAAGAAAAGTTGATTCCTAAAATTTTTAACTTCCCTGTATAATCTAATAAGGTGCATATAATATCTTCACCGCTTTTCAAAGAGCAACATGACAGTTTTATGTCCTTGTTGAATTTTACATGAATTTTATTTATCAACACTATTTACTTACGTCTTTTTAGTAGGTTCATTTAAAATACCAAGTTTATTTTTCACTTTTTAGTGTCTTTAGGGCGGTTTTTTATTTAAAATTGTAGTAAATTGTTTTTTTTTTATTGTAGTTTTAATCTGTCGTGCTAGTATAAAATCTATCTTAATTAGGTTCTGTAGATTGTAGAAGAATATAATAATAATAATTTGGAATCGTATTTATCATCAATAATTCGAAAATGAAAAATATTTTCTATTACACTCAACACAGAGTAAAGTATCGTTCCAAATCGTCTACGTAAAATATGTGTATGACAAATGGGTGAGCGCGCCTAGCAATTACGCAGTGTTTGACAGGTTTTTATCAGTTTTATATTGTATCGAAAGTTTCTCAATTACTCATTATGTACTTAATAAAAATGTAAAATTACAAATATATGATATATATTTTAAGCAATTTACCATTAAAAAAATAAAAGAACATACACTTCGTCCAATGATTTCCTATTTACTCGAAATGAATAACCACAACTCAATTGGACAGAGTTTTCCCTTCTTATAACCAGTATTGAATAATGCCCTTCTAAGAACAACTGTAGAACTCTCTTCTTAGAGCGACTGTTGAATAATGTCTGCCGGCAACAGAGTCTGCTATTTAACCTGCTAAAAGTCTGCAATTTAATTTAAGTAATAACTTATGAGTCAATCTTCGCTCCTGATACAGAGTGGCACGGCTTCGAGCTAAACCGTCTAGCACGCGCACCTGTTAACGAAAAGTTGTAGGACGAAACCCGACCCGAGTGTTCAAGACATCAGGCGACCGAATTAATCTATCATTATATGTATATATATATATATATATATTTATTTATATTTGTATATATAAATATATATATATATATATATTAGATTGGAGGTCACGCAACATCTGTGCTTAAATCCGATGCACGAGTTCAAATCTGCTTAAGTATGCGAATATTTGCTTCTAATTTGCATTTCGGCTTTACGTAAACACATAAAGCGCATTAGTTAGTTGTCGCCGGAAGACGGCTCCGTACTTAGTAATTTCGCGTCAATAGATTTAGGAATTGATTGAGTAGTTTACAGAAGTTTATTGAAATTTACAATTGCTTTGTTAACAGATCAATTTGAAGCATGTATGCGCAATATATATCATATAGATAAACTGCGCAATACAGATTATATTCGCATTAGTCATACTAAATTTGGTTTTTATTGTAAGCATTTAAAGCTCTCATTTTACGAACTAACTAAAAAATAAACAATTTATAAACAAAGCTCACTTTTAATGTCGATTTTGCTTTATTTTAATTCATATATTATAATAAATTCATATCCTATATTTATCTTCCAATATAATTTCAATCAGCTAGTAATTTCACTTATATGTTACACACTAAAATTCAAATTATAGCATAAACGTTCAGTTGTTTACGAGTATCTGAAAATAAATTAATTTGAATGAGTTTCATCATCATATTTGTAGGATAAATTTTAAGCGAAGGTACAATAATCCTAATTCTTCAAAGTGAGGATATTGTTCAAGATAAAATGCTTTTTTGGGCCGTACAATTCTAAATAATAATAATACAAACAAAGGTATCACGGAGTATCTTTCAATGTGTAATTGAAAAACATCCCTCTGGTATAATTCCGATGGATACGGCCAATTGGATTTATTGAATCCGAAACTGTGTCCCCGAAGTGACAATCTGGCACAAACAATGAAGGCTTTGAAATGTAGACTTTATACAGACTCACTTAGCTATATTAAATTTGTTTTAGGGGGTTCATTGGCTAGATAATTTGTGATATTTGTCTAGCGCCTTGTGGCTTTAGTTAATTTATATAGGAGTAATAAAACCTTTATTGTCCAGATCTGGTATTGAAAAGGTTCTTTATTTAATAGAGGGCTTATTAGAATTGCTCTTATCTACGATCACCTAATAAATTATTCGATTGAAGCCTATTAAGCCTACAAACGAAAAAAAAAATGAAATGTTCGACATAAAAACATACAGACATAATTAAAGTATATAACACAGTTAAAAATTTATAAGTACATAGTTTAATAATTACGTACAGAGAGGATTAATAAATACGCTTATACAATCTGGTACATTAATTCGAATTTCAAAATTCTGTGTTTCGCAAAATCAAGTTGTTATAGAATCCAATTTAAGCCATGCCATCCGCCTATCTATCATCCTATCAGGCTATAGGCGCTCTGACGAAGTGAAAAAGAAAAGTCTATTTAATAAAGCTAGCACAGCTTTATTCTCTGTGGGACCACGTTATCCACAGAATAGGCTTAGTCTGTGACTTTGATGAATGTAGATTGTTCACATTAATAAGTATATAATTGGCTAAGTTTTGATTTTATTGTACTTTGTGTTTTCTTTATCGTTTCATTTTGTTTACAAAGTAAAGTGAGTACAAACTTGGTGTTATTGTTTCGTTAAATCAACTTTGGCTTCGGAAGATTGAAGATAATAAAAACGAAGTCTTTACTAAAATTTTGTAGAAGAAATATTTTTCGTTTTTAATAAGTATAAGAGAACTTAAATTCCAAGATTGGCGTAAACAAGTATGAGTCATGCTCTGTCCTATTGCGAGTTATCAGTGCGGAAGTGTAGGGAAAAAGTAAACGAGCATTGCAAGTTAGCTTTTTTTGGTATTTTGTTTTTTTTTTTTGTACTTTGAGTGTCTTTGTTTAGTACCGAGTTTGATGACTTTATGGATGTTGTTTCATTCAGTGATAGGTATGCAATATTTAAATTGGTAATGTTTTTGCATAGTCGTTATTTTATTTGATATATATAAATAACTAACTTTAAATAAATATGTATGCTGAAACATAGAATTACATTTAAATGTATTTCTCATACAAGCGAATTTTGAAATTCTTTTTGAGAAATAAATGTCTAAACCTTAAAGTCCTTTTATTAATAACTGTATTACGCTATTCCAATAATAACATAACAGTAGTATATTAAATTCAATTACCTATTTTCTTATTATAAAATTACCTAAAATAATTTAAAGTTTATAAATTAGCATATGTATAAAATACTAAAATAATATTGGTTACTGAATTCATATAGAATTATTTGAATTAGAGGGACAACATATTTCTGAATCTGTTTATGAAAATATTATTAGATCATCGTTGTGCCCATAAAACTGACAGATTTTCTTGCTCCTTCAGAAATCAAACTGTGTGAGTGTCTGACACACTGAAATTCGTTCAATTAAATGTTCAATTAAAATCGCAAGTAGAAAGAAAATCTACCTATTATTTTATAACACGTTTTCAATATCAATATCTTCTATTACGCTGTACATCGCAATAAAAGCTCCATATAATTTTACGCACCATTCTGAAGGACTTTAAAATCGTATCCAATAGGATTGAGTAGGTTTACGAGCCCGACCGCAATGAAATCGAGCCGAACGCTCCTACAAACAATTTGTAAGTAAAATAGAGCTTAATTTAGTTTAGTTTTATAACAAAACCAATTGTATACTCTAGTAAGAATTATTAATGGTAACATCTGAGGATTCATTACATTTCATTACAGTGAATTAAATTTACACCTTAAAAAAATTAATGTTTAAATTAATATTGTACTAAAAGGAACTTTTCAGTAAATGTTTTCATATAGAAGTACTAATATTTTTCAGAATTAATCTGCGTAACAAGTAATATTAAAAATAAAACTACTAATAATAAAACGTGTATTTGTCATAATTTTACAATACTTAATCCGGTCAAACTGTTTTCTTTTAAATGGTACTCGCATAAATAAAATACATTATTAAGTAATAATTAAGATCTTATAATTCTATTCACATTTGCTCATTAACCCTTCGAATCTCACGTCTGTGAATTTAATGAAATGGGATTTGGTTCTTCAAAGACGTTAAAAATGCTACAGCCATCAATCAAACCGTCGCGTCGTTTTGAAACAGTGAACTTTAATGAGATTTCACACGTCTTTAGTGTATGCTAAAGGAATATCTTGTATACGCTCGAGTATTTTTCAGTGCCTTTAGCATTTGAATTACATGAAAGAGGCATGACGTGCCTTTGTCTACAGAGACAATAGTATTGAGCCATTTTCTGGAATAAATGTCCTATATTTGCTCATTCGTATATCAACAACGTGTTTAGTGCATGTGAATCTGCTGTGGTTTTAAATATATTCATATAACGTCATATTCTTTTCGAAATGTAAAAAATAGGTTTTGAATAATATCTGTTTTTACAATGACTTCGTACCACCACCATGACAAAAATAAATTTAATGGTGTAAGAAAGCTTTTAATTACTTAAGTACCTTAGACTGACTTTAATGTGCTCCTCAAAAACTGCCTCACTTCAATGACACATCATTTTCTCCCTGATGTGAAATCGACAAAACATATTAAGCAAATATTTTAGTTGGACAACTTTTATGATTTGATACAGATTAAAGTAGGGTGTTTTTAAAAATAATATTTTTATTTTATTCCTTATCTTTATTCCTATAAAATTGGTCAGGTATTTCAAATACTTTCTAATTTTATTTCCTATATTGTTTTTACAAAATTGCTTAAGTATTTTATCACAGTATTATTTCAAGATATTGAAGTCGTCATAATAATTATATTTTATTGCTCTAATCTATACTATTTATGTGACTAACTATGAAATTAAGTTACTCAGTGCCAGTACTGAACTGAACAAAGTTCTAGGCGATAACATCCTTCAACTTCAAACTTACCTACACGTAACAGACATACCTAACGCTTGCTGTTTATTATCTTAATTAAAGTATCTATCGGGCTAGATAATAATAATGAAGCTTTTGTAATAACGACTCTAAGGAATTATAAGTTTGATACAGTTTTTCGTAATTTCTTTATGCTATATAAAGCGTTATTAATTTGACTCTTCTAATTAATTCTAGGCTATTTGTAGCTTTTTGTTGGCACTTAATAATTAATCCAACCTTCTTAGCTTTTATCTGAATAATGCAGTAGTAGGTTTTGGAGCTATGAGTTCCAAGATTCAGGGTAGGCTGAGGCTAATTACTTAAAAAGTAGGTACTAGAGAGATTTAGTAGCGAAATTTTAGTACCTTGGCCTTGTAGACAAAAACGTCACGCCTTTTCTCGAAACCCACTATGGCTGAAAATTTGTATGAAAATAACGATTGGTGTAGATAGTTATTGTATTGAGATATATTACAATTTTCCAGCGTTAGTGCATGTCGAGAAATAAAGAAATAAGCACTACGTCATTGGGTTACCACTATTAGGTTTATTTAAAAAGTATAACCTTGATTGTTTATATATTAAATCAACATTTTAAAATAATTTAATATAAGATTTTATTACAGACATTTGTATATACGAGATATTCATATTTTTATTTCTATCAAAATGTGGAAATGTCATCATAATTTGAGGAATTCGTAAACGTCTACGATAAATTCTTGACGTAGTATTTATATAACGTTTTGTTATGTCTAGTTATACGCTCGTATATTTATTCAATGGTAATACGACAGGTAACAATAAACATTCCATCTAATAACCTTCGGTAAGCGAGGTGGGACTGATATGAAACAACTGACCAATGATTGAAGTAGATATTGAAGTAATCAACAGAAGAATTGATATGAAGATATATTTCTTATTTTTTAAAGGAAATTTTATAAAATGAATTTCAATATAGCCATTTTAAAAATTTGTTTTAAAATATACAACATATACTTGGTACATACTTGATACTAACAAAATATATACAAAACATTATAAGGATTATTATTCTGGAAAACTTAGTCAATTTTCAACAGAATCAGTTCAACTCAAATACTATCCGATTTAGTATGCACGAAGATCGCAATATATTACATAGGTATATTTAATTTATTTATTTATCAATTTTGATCATACTAACGCAGGGCCCAGTAAAAATGTAACAGTAATATGTATTAAAGACACGTTAAACAAGGTCTAAAGAATCGAATAACTCTAATAATATATTTTTATATTCGTAGAATAGCTTCATATAAACAAACTTTCGACATCCTCCTAACACTTCAATCAAATGTCGTGAATTTCTGGTACCTAAATTCTAGATAAACATTATTAAAAAGTACAGTTGTTCCGTAAAACGCGAACATAAAATATTGTAAACCATAATAAATATCGGACACATGTGCTGTGTGAAAGGAAGTATAAAATCTCGATAATTATTAGTTCAGCGAATCTACATTAACGATGTCGGAAATAATACTTTTTGTACAAAATAAATGAAAAATTTTAAAGTACCATCAATATATTTACCGTACTTAACGTACTTTTACTTCTATGACTTAGACTTTAAAAAATATATTCGTAAGCGTAACTTTGCACCTATGATAGCATCTTTTGCGATCGTATATACACACATTATTTTGTCTATAAGTATATTTTTCGCAAAGTTATACTAATTTCTAGGCAGCTATTTATACAACCTTATATCCACTGATATTTATCCCCGTCAACGATAATAAATAGCTTACTTACTGCCTGAAATCCCCATCACGTCACGTAGCTTGTGTTATACGTGATTAATACTGTTTTCTCTCACATGAAATATGGATAAAATGGTAGAGTTTTATATGGCATATCTCGTATGTTATCACTTCAAACAACTCTTAGCCCGAGATTCATAGACTACACTACGACGAAGTCGACTTTTTAACCAAGAACAACTTTCAAAAAACAATTTTTGGTATACGTATTTTTTGCTTTTGTTTCCGGGGTTTCCTAATTCAGTCAGAATTAATAAACTTAAAGAGGTACCTACTATTCCTGATCAAATTCCAAAAATAAAATATAAAGTTCCAATATCTTTATGATTAGTAGAATAAAGTCATTTTCGCATAATAAAATGGGTGAGTTAAAGCGATAAATTGTAAATTTATTAACGAGAATATTCTCTTTTATTAGCCTTATATTCATGATGATTTGGTGTTTAAAACATACTTTAAAAATCGTTATTGTCATCTCAAAGTGCCGTACTGCATAATTTGGATCGTTCTACATAATATAAGCAGTGAAGGAATCGAACTTCGTACCTGCCTCAATATTTTATGCGAAGTTATATTCAAGAAGCGGGTCAATAGACATCTATTCACTGCCAAGATTCTGCAGTCTCTTTCAAAAATACCTAGATATATGAAATGGTAGGCAAAATGTAAAAATATGAATACAAAATGTGACATTTCACAGTAAAACAGTCATATTAAAGTTTTGAATAATAAATAATGAAACGGTGCGAAGATATACCGAAGTTATTGACGATTATCTTTCTGTGTTGTGGTTATCATGAAGTTTTAGAAGTGCGTAAATCCTCTGTCGAAGCGTCCGTATGGCGATCCTTAATCGATTATTTGACCTCTGAAAATACCAAGCCCAGGACAGGAATTTCATCATTTCGTAAGCAGCAATTACTGTCGACCTTAAACTTCTGTCAAATTCCATATTGTGCCATTCTTTTATTTTTTCCCACTTTATGTCCAATGAACTTTGTGTAATAATTTAAATACATATTATATATTTCTAAATCGAGAAACTTTTCATAACATGTAAGTAGGTAAGTGTAAAGCCCATTGCATTCAAAAATATTGTTTCGAATGTTCAAAAAACTACGGGATGCATTTTAAAAATTATTTAAATCATACGAAGCAAGATTCCTTCTTAGAGATAAAAGGTATGTTAATTTATATTACATAATATTCAGACTGTTCAACATAAAATCAATATGTTCTAGTAAAATTGTTTTTGTGTAAAGAGAACTAGTTCGGCGGCTATCAGAAGACATAAACTCAGTTCAAACTTATACAGTTTACAATTCATAATATTACTACGTGAAGCAACACTTTGCACCCCTTTTTACAAAAATTGCGCGAATGGGTGATCGTGAAATTTGCCACAGTTAAAGTTTATATGAAGAAGTTCAAAAAGTAATTTTTTTATATAAAATGCATTAGAAATACATTAAATTAATTAAAATAAATATTACACACACTACTATTTCAATTACACAACATACACACACATACATACCTGACTTACTCTTGAATTGTGGTCGAATTTCAATGGGTGACCATTAGTTTAAATAAATCTGTGGAAATAAAAATTTTTGTTCTTGAATAATCTTAAAGTATTTGTAGTTAATTTACAGTATAGGAAAATGTGCTTTAAAAACAAAATTTTTCTATTGCATTCAAGATAACCTTTATTAAGTTGTATTTTTTTTACTTTTGATGTGAAACATCTAAAGCCGCACGTAAAGCCGATTTCTGGCGTGGTGACGCTTGCTGTAGTGTAGTCTGTGTATGTCACATTGTCATAAATTACTTAATGTCTTAATATTTTCACGTAAGTTTTGTGCTAATTAAAACCAACTAATGTAATTGGTTTTGTCTTCTTATGTATCACTTGCTGTGGCGATGCGTCGCCACGCTATAAGTATGATGGTATATATTTAGTTCCTATCGTAATATGTTATTTTCTGCATTTTACTTTTACAAAATAATGTAGATGTTTCACATCTGCTAGGCGTCCCGAGACGGCTCACAATTTTTTAATGTAATTTGTTTGATTTGACGTAATTTTTTGGTGATTGTTGTGTTGGCTTTCATTGTTATGCGCGTTTGAATGTTTGTAGTGTATATATCTCCCTGTGATTGTTTGAAATGTGTTATGTGGCTGTACCGAAATAAATAAAATGATAAATGTTTGTGGGATTAACAAAAGTTTTAATTCTTAGAATCCGTATTTCAGTTTTAAAAACTCATTGCTGTTATATTATATTATTATAGTAGTTTATTTAATTTGCTTTAGGACAGTAAGTTAAATTAGATTTCATTTCAAATTATATTAATAATCGGGATATCTCACATACATTAGTCTGATCCCAAAGTAAGTAGCTGAAGCACTTGTGTTATGGTAATCAGAAACAACGAAGATTCCACAATAAATACATATATAAGTATATTAAACAACAAAGACTCGGAAACAAACATTCGTGCTCATCACACAAATAATTGCACCTACCGGGATTCGAACCCAGGACCCTTTTATAAATTGAAATAATATTCCTTAATAAAAGTATAAGCTGAGTTTAAAGATCACTAAAGAGTATCCCTGGATTGGTCATACAGGACAGGACGAGATGGCGGAGCACAATGGACGCCCTTTGCCCCGCCTAGGGGTCATAGGACTTTTATAATGATAAAAAGAGTATCCCAGCAAACCACAATTCTACAGAACAAATATGACTCATAATCGCATCATTATTGCACACTTATGAATTTGTATATAATTGTTTTATTTGCTGGTTTTGTATATACGACGTATATCGTCTTACGTATACATATAATTGATAAATTTTTGTATGGATATGTCATAATATTATGTTGTAACTTCAGAAAAGTAAGTATGAAATCTTCTATCTATTATATGGACAAAAGGATGTAATAAACAATATGTCTTTCCTCCTTTACAATACTTCAATTATTGCCGAAGAGAATTTTTTTATCATAAATCGCGAACAAACGCATTTAATAATATTCCGTCGAGTAATATTAAAAACTTTATTAAATTAAAATCTTGCAATATTTGACGCCTTTGAAATAAAATATTCAAATTACATAAAATTAATTATAGCTATTAAAATTAAGAACAAAGAAAAGCGTCTTTGAGACTAGCGAAAACAAATCGGTTTCGGAGAGCAACACGACACATATTGTAGCACGATGAAGGTATTTATATGCTTTTCACAAATTTTCGTGAAAAGCTACTCCGTGCCGTCAATATTTTCCACTAATAAAGTTAATGTCAATCTCAGTAAATCCCGCTGGAAAATGGAAATTGAAAATAGCGCTTCATTTTCGACAGGGCGACATACCCAGAGAGAAAGGTTTAAAAAAATACTTACAATTTATAGGTAAATAACTTCTGTGCCAGTCCTGCTGAAACATTTTTTTGTTCTTCGGCATTCGAATCTAGAACTGCATCGGGTTTTTGTCGGAATCTATGCAATGTTTGTCGATCGCAAGAATCACTTAGTCAAGCAGTGAGTCCATATCGAACAGTTCCTAATATTAACTTTATTGTCTGAGAATTTTTTATCCAATAGGGGCGAAAGGCTAGCAAAGCCTGTAGGTAATATACAAGGTCCGCTTATTGTATTCTCGGCTATAAAGAAAAGTTTAAGTGCGGTTAGGGACGTATAAACGTTACCCTATTCCTAGCCTCCTGTTTTGTGTAAGCCGTGTGATATGTACATGTTTATAGTAATGTTGAAAGGAATTTTATTCAGATATATTTTTGTATACATTTACGATTATTGAGATATTTCAGAACGACGAACGTGCTCTTTAAATAAACATCCACATTGTAATGGATTATTTCATCCGATTTTGTTCCGTTTTTGACTTGATCTCTTTCTAAAGAGACAAGATATTGGAAGTTATATTATACCTAGATGTTTGATTTGAAATAAAATGAAATCCCGTAACTTCTATAACAGGGGTCTGTCCCCTTAGGAGTTCAACACACTATCAGATAAGTACGAAAACATTTCTAGGTTTTTGTCACAGTTTATTTTTAACAAAGCTTATTGTCTTTTTGTCCCTGACAAATTATAATATAATGCTATGTAAGCTTGTTTTAACACAAAACAAAACATCTTTAAGTATCTTAAAGCCTTTTAAATCTTGAAGTTTTTGGTGTTTTTAACGTACCTAGTTACTTTTACGAAATACAACGAGTAAAATAATTATTAAGATAGAAATACTTCCGTTGTTTTAACTATTCGGATAATATAGTATTTGAATAGTTAAAACAACGGAAGTTATAGGCATAATTGTCTGTAAAGAAAAGGACAAGTCAAACGGAAACAAAAAAGTGTCTTCCCCATATTCCAATAAGGATTATTATATTGTCTATGTTGCTTATTTTTATATAGTTTTATAACACAACAACAACAATATAAAACAACAAAAAAGAATGTGACACTCAGGAAAATATTAAAAACACCAAACCTCAAATAACACAGAGTGTTATGTTTTATATCGCGTGCTTTTCAACATCAATTACGTCGAAAATGTAAATTAATTTGCTAATTAATTGCTTTCCACCCACAACGAGTACATCGTTTCAATTGAGCTGTTAGAAAAGCAAGCGGCAATATGATATAGTCCATATACACTTGTTGCGAAAATTGTTTTATATTAATTGACATCTTACTAGAAAAAAAAATTATATTCTTAGGTAATTTGATTTTTGTGTGGTCTGTGGTATTCACTATTGACACTATAAATAAAATAGGAAGAACCGGATCAAAAGGATCTTGCTTCTAACTGCTAACATAAAATTACAGAATATTATTATATTAATGATTATCTGCACAAATGAAATTGAAGCGTTTGTTTGTAATATATAAAGTCCTCCGAAACGCTATAAAACCATATACCTACTTTGATAGATAGTTAGAGAATGATAGAAAAAAACCACAAAAATAACGGTTCAGTCCATGACGAATTAATAGAAGCGTCATACATGAAAATTAGCGTAAATATAATGTGTGTAATTACACGTGTTTCCTCAATCTTATATACAAATTATGAGAAATTTACACCCAGAACTGACCTTACCAGAACTTTCATGACGCCAAATATGAGCGCAACATAAAGCGGTCCAATACCAAAAAATTAATAAGTCAGGCGGAAAAATTCTTCTTCACAGGTAGATTGAACTATTATACCACTATATAACAATATTTGTTAATACCCATATTAGATTCTATAATGGATTTTATAATTAGAATCCATTACTTTAAGTATACCTACGCCTAAATAGCCTAAGGATGCTGGAATGTTTAACAACTTTATCTTCAGTCAGCGTCAAGTTTGTAGTTATCAGCTAAAATCTCTTCATAAACTGTCAAAACTAAACTCCAATGAACATCAGAGTTGCTGACAAAAGTAACCGCAAGCTTGTCATCATTTTATATAAAGATTACAAAAAAAAACAAGATTTCACTTATTTATTTAACACCAGATGATAATTGCAACTTCGTTAATATATTTTGGTAGATCTTTGACTAAGAAAATGATAAAAAGAAAATTCAAAACAGTTATGATAATAATGACATATTCTTTTCTATGAATACTCGGTTATATATTATCTAAAGGCTACCAATTTTTCCAATAGACTGTTAATTGATTTTTATATGTTTGCGGAATTATACTGCCGCCGCTAAAAGAAGAATTAATTCTATGCTTTTTGAAAAGAAATCTCACAGACACAAAGAGACAAGGTTTGGTTATTTTTTAAGCTTACCAGGATACTATAATTGTCATTGAAGCCAGTTATTATATATTTAAAAATATGACGCAGTAATTTTGATAAATACTGTTAAAATTTTCCATTAAACAAAATCAAAGCATGTAGGAAAATGCCGACGCTGACGGAAGTCAACAGCTGTAAAATTCGGTACACATAATAAATTAGGTCAACAATTCAGTTTTATTATAATGCGGTCTAGTGATGTAATTATTTAACATTAACTTTCATCTTTTGAAAGTTAAGAATTTTGAAAGTAGTAATTTTTATAAATGGGACAATTTACAAGCTATATATTTTTAATTAATATACATATTCGCGAGTTAAAATAGGATGAGGATCAAACTGTTTTTGCTGTCGAACTTTTCAATATGATGCCCACGTTTGGAAATTGTCAATTGTATAGTGCCCAGTGTTTTCTTATGCATTAATGCTGCTGATGTTGTTTACGCTTGGGTCGGGTTTCGTGTTGTTGTGAAAACGTGGGTGGAGTTTCATGTTCGAACTTGTCGGTAACATTATCTCGCTAACCGTGCCACTATGTACCAGTTAGAGTGGGGATTAATTCAAAGCTCTGTGGATTCACAGTGAAAACTGTCCGATTGATTAGTGGTTGTGAAGTTTGAAGAATCATTAGACAAAGTATATTGATGTTAAGTGTAGTTTCTATTATTTTTTAAATAGCAAATTGTTAAATTGTTTTAAAAATTTTAAACAGACACTATCGAACGATTTCATCAAACGTGTAATAGATACACAGGTTTTACTTCGTTTCAGAGGTAAGAAGAAAATAATTGGTAGTAAGTTCTTTCTTAGTTTGTTTGTACATTATTAAATTCCCATGTATGAAAGAAACTTGTATTAAGTCACGCACGTTAAAAGAAGTCATACAACTTTTGCGTTATTTAATAATCTTGAAACTTCGTAAATCCCTACTTTGCGAGTTTCGAGATAAAGACATTTTGTTTAAAATGTTTCAGATCATCACCTAGACTTAGTATAAAATATATCATGAGTAAGTTAAATACCAATTTGTTCATATAAATAAGAGTTATAAATTGATATTGTTTTTATATACACAACTGTCAATCATAAGCATGATGTTAATTATAAGCGTGATTGACAGTTGTGTAATAAATACAATATCAATTTATAACTCCTATTCATATGAACAAATTGGTATTAAACTTACTCATGATATCACTACATAGTATAAAACATAGTCGCTTTCTCTGTCCCTATATCCCTTTGTATGCTTAAATCTTTAAAACTATGCAATGGATTTTGATGCGGTTTTTTTAAATAGATAGAGTGATTAAATAGGAAGGTTTATATATGTTTTATACCCATGCGAAGGGGTGAGTCTCTAGTATATAGATGATATAGTAAGCTTTTACTATTAATATTTTCTATAGTTTTTTATCGTTCGAAAGCTGTCGGCTGCATAAAAATTCACACACATACAATCGCACGCTACGTACTAAAATACAGACACGCTCAGCTTTGAAGTTCAAACGTCTTGAAAATGTTTTGGAAGAGCGGGGTCTCCTCCTGTTACAGAAAAATTTTTTTCACCATTTTATCTTGTTTTTTTAGAAACAAATAAATTATTATTATTATTATGTAGTTTTGTTTATAATCGCTAAGTGCACTAAATTTTTCATACTGATTGTTGTACGGGCTGTACATTAGTTTCAGTCAGGCTTTTCTTAGTTTGATAATCGCTACGAAATGCAGATTCATGGTAGTTTTTCATCGTTTTTCCTAGAGAGTGGAAAGAACACTCATTTTGTAGTAGCATTCGTATACTTAGCATTTAACACAAGATATTATTTTAGCCATTATAATAATTATTATTTTATAGTATTACTATTAATTCTTATAATGTTACTTTTATTAATTAAACCTATAAACACGTTCAACACCAATGTGAAATGAAAGCTAGGCATTATATCATTTACAATATTTATCACGCGAGCCACGCAAGACCTAAGAGCGAAATTAATCCTAACCAACGATAGCACGTTAACTGGGTTTTAAAACGTCAAAGTGAAAGATTTTGCACGTGTGGGAAAACCATTATGTTCTCATTCGATACAGCTATTTATCTTACACGGTAGAAAATAAAAGCAAGGTAAAAGGATGACTTACCTTAACGTGTATTTAATTTTAGATCGTCTGCTAAGTTCTCAAAAAACCATTAAACAAAACTTATTTCAACGTGAATTTCCGTAAGCTAGCAAATACTAATGTTTTTTTCGTCAACCGATGCCTGTGGTAAATTCTCAAAATTTCCTGGCCTGAGACTATTAGTAACGTAAAAATTCTAGAACGCTGGGATGATATGCCTATCGCAACGCAGATCAAATGACGAAAATGGATTTCGATATTCCAATCACATTCCTCAGCAAACGCTGGGTTGGAACCCGCAGGGACGAAGAAAGCGTGGCCGTGCAAAACAGTCTTGGAGACGTAATACCTTGTCGGAGGTGCGGGATATCGGGATGATATGAAACGAGGTAAAACGAGTGGCAAGACAGAGATGAGATGGTGGAGCACAATTGAGCCCTTTACCCCACCCAGGGGTCATAGGACTTTAAATCAAGTCAATGATTTTGATGAAGTAGAGTAAATTATCATTTTAGACTAATTTATATTTTTTTTATTGGTAAACCACAGACTAAAGTATTAAACCGCAATACTAAAAAATGTTTTAAAGTTTTACATATAAGTGTCTATTAGTATGTTTGTTGTATAATAAAGTGTATATATTAATTATTATAAGACAATGAACTATGTCAATGGCGTCGACAGAGATACTTCTAGAAAAAGTCTTCGATATGAATAATATATTTAAATATTATTGTACTCGTAGGTGCCATCACAGGAAACCATATTACTTTACAAAAAGGGATACAACTAAAAATAACTATGGTAAAACTAAACACTTTTAAATTTCATATACAGAAGTGTAATAGTTATGCATATTTTATAAACTTAACACGAACGTTGGTAAATTTAACTACTTTAAACAAATTCAGGGATTTTATGAATTGTAATAAAACAACATGTGATTAGCATAAAAAACAATTTGACCGTTTCACGTGTTAAGCTAAATACGAATAATGTATTTCACAATACCCATATTGCCGCATAGATCAAAGATTGCGGTATAAAGTTATCTCATCTGTGTTTAAGCAAATACTCTTTACATCCGCATAATCATAATATTTATTCAATGATTGCTCTCTCAGTATGCATCTGTGGATACATGTAAACATTCTCAGAAAGATTTACACTTGCAAAGTAAAAATATATTTATTAGCCATAAAATCACCGCGAATCGCGGATTCGAAATATTTCAATAACAAATCTAGAGTGGAGGACCGTCGCATACAATCTCTAAGCATTTCATTTTAATAAGAATTTAAAATTATCATTTTATTAGCATTTTTAACATCATTTAATAATTTTTTGGTCTTTAGTTATGAGTGTTTTTTAAAACTGTATCTTTTATAAAAATTAATTAATTATTTAAAGTAACCCCTGACCCAGAAACCGTACACTATTTGAAAACAAAGTAATGAATTTTTGTCATGCGTAACAATGGTTTTGAGAACTAAAAAATTATGACGATACAAACAAAAAGATTTTTTTGAAATACAAAAAATATAAGTTTTTTAAAAAAAATAATATAAATCATGAATACAACAATATTACTTCCTTTATATGAACTTCTATGTAGTCAATTTTGCTTCAAGATTTAATGTTTGACACTTCGTTAAAGTTTACATACAGAATCTGTAAATAGGGTTGAATTCTTAAAAAAAAAATTTCTTCAACATACACATCTGAGGTTATAAGAACAACATTTTTATCAACAATTTTTTGCTTCAGAGTTTAGAACTGTTAAAATAATAAGAATAACAAATAAGAACAATGCCCTTAAATATATTTAATGCTACTATTTCAAAACACAGAAGTAAATTTTTTACTAAATTTAATATAATAATTTAATTTTTTATCCAGTCAAAAGCTTTAAATAATTACGGTTAAACAGTATCTTATAAAATATTGCACTGTTAAAATACTTGAAGGCCCCAAAAATAATCACTTTTTATTCTATATAATTTCATGTATATAAAAAAATTGTTAAATAAATTTGAGCTAACTTTTAAATTCTGTTATTTAAGTATCCCGCATGGCTATATTTTTATTTTATAAATTTAAGAACTAAAACATGTATTTATCCAAGCTTTCATATAGTATTTTGATAATGAACCATATATATTTTTTATTTAAAATTATTTTATTAAAAGTCTAACGCAAAGTAACTTTAGTGTATAGAAACGGGTAACAAATAAATAGTAATTAATATGTTACGAGAGCAATATACTGAACTAACGTCCCCACTTTTCCCAAACCCTATATTTTGTAGTGGTAATCAATAATCATACAATATGAGTGTGAAGTCCCGTGTCTCCTAATGGGGTATTTGCAAATGCATTTCACATCTGTTTCACTGATCGATTTTTCCTTTTAGAGGCAAGTAGGTGATCAGCCTCCTATGTCCTGCTAGACTGAGTTTTTTTTTCTTAAACTCCACCGGGAATCGAACCCAGGACCTCTCAGTTGTAACGCTTACGCACTTAGCATTAGACTAAGGAGAAAGTCAATCATACAATATAGTGAATATAAAAAGATATATACATATATACGGGATTTCAGCTGACATACCTTGTCATTTTAGGTCTCAGCCTGAAACGCCTTTCAGCAATTTCAAAAGGGATTTTCCAAAACTTTTCAGAGAGTCTATGTCAATTTCAGAGTGTGAAATTAACAATGTCATTTACCATAAATAACAGAAAACAAATAAATCCGAAATAAGGTTTATTAAAGTTAGTACAGTTACGGAAGCCCGACATTTAAAATTTAAATAATACAGTATATGTCAAAGCTGTGAGGTAGGTTTTGACTTTGGCATTTCTACTGGAGTTAAGCAAAGTATCGTTATCAAAGGGTTAAAATGAATTGAGAGGAACACGGAATTCCTAATTGTCTTTTTCAAATAATCTAACACTAAAGTGCGATTCCGTGTAAACATTTTATCAAGACAAAAGTTTGCACAATTTTATAATTTATTTACAATTCATTTGTTTTATGTGTACTTGTTATTTTGTTAAATTTTCAATGAATGCTTGAAATTATTAACTCAGGCGATATCTACAGTACTTTAGATATTAAACACCTATTCATCTAGATATCTCTTTTTTTAGAACAATTTTTATGACATTCAAGTCTCGAAATAGACAAGGAAATATTGAACCATATTTATTATAGACTAAACAAACCAGATCTTATGCTGAAAATTTTATTATTTCTCTGAATCTTTTCAACTAAAATCACTAGAAAACTTTCAGAAATTTCATTAAAGCAAGAAAATATCAACAGCGCATTAAATCAAAATACGTTGAATGTTCGTGACCAAGAGCTTAAACTGACTTCGGAACATCTAAAAGCTAAATAATTGGGTAGTTACCGAGCGTATTATGCCCTGTCTTAATTAAGATAATAACAGCGTATAGAAAATGCTTTTCTGAAAATTATACTCTCGACGCAATAAGATCTCTGTATAACTTTTGAATTTAACTTGTTTAATTAAAAGTAATGATTTGACTGCAAATTATGTTTTGATTATGATTAGTTGACACAATACATACGATACTGGATTTGTGATAAATTAAGTCACTTCTAAAAACTATCAAAAACTATTTAACTATATATGTAGAATCTTAGCCTGTCACCTTACAACAATATTAGTCGTTATTTAATCTTGCTTTCATATTTCTTCAGATACTTTTATCTTTAGTTTGTGCCGTAGTCTTAAAGTTAAAGCAATGTTTATGAATGTGAAAAATATTTAAGAAATTATTAGTATTTAAAAATGCACGACTATTAAACCTACGATCAAGCTGTTCAAGAATGCGCCGATCTAAGGAAAACATATTATTATATGAAGCCGATGTCACGCGAAAACGTTTCTAACAATGTAATAATTTTAAGAATCAAATTGCTAGATCTAGAAATTACCCAGGGAAAAACACAAAGTAATTTTTATTTCTTTTCTATTTTATGATTATTGTGAAAACTTCTCACTTGATAAGCTACTTCTTATTACAAAATTAACGTGACGATAATACGATAACTTTGTAACTTATACGAATGTCGAGACGAAACTTTGAGCATTTACTTAATGTTATTCAGACAAGTGTCGTTTGTTGATGTTATCACAATAATGTTGTTTCCACGTCACTTAGTAACATATCAAAGGTATATAAATTAAGTCAATGAGGATGGTAGGACGCATTCCTATGTGATTTTGTAGCTAATTTGTAGCGGTATGTCATAATGCATATCTTAATCGTTCCAATATGTAATCTTAGGTATTATGATCTCAGTGGTATAAGAAACCAACTAAATCACCTCGAATAGGTTCATATATATGGATATAGACACAAGTGCTAATACCTATGTATATAAAATATAGCTGATTGATGTACATGAGGCAGAAAATGGCAATTAACACAACTATTTGTTAGAATGACCATGCATCACGCAATTTCTTTAACGGTTTTTCGGTGTCGTTTTGAGAGTCTGATATTTAATATGAATTATATCTATCTGACCCAGTTTTACAGGGTATGGCACTGGTTTGAAGCCGAGGTAGGTCATTAGTCATTTCCTAAAACGAAAAAAGTCACTAAAAAAGCTCTACAGTTATGTTAAAAGCAATACAAATTTTGATTAATCATTAAATAATCATCCTAATTCTTTGCATAATATAAAGCATCTAAGCGTAGAATTTTGTTATGCAAAGAGCGTATGCCATTACAGCTAAACGTTAATAACGTATAACTCAAGTTTTACCTAAAAGAGCGACCAGCGGCAGTTAGTTATATACATAAAGTGCTTAAAACTTCTGCAAAGCCCAAAGGTCAAAATCATAGATTGCATTTTACTCATTAGTAAAGTAAACTTTCAACAAAGAATACATTTCAGTAAGATAATTGCGCTTAGATTATTAGTCAACTTTTCTTAGAAACGTTGAAGATATAAACTGAACGGCAACATGTTACCAATAGTAAAATAAAGTACTGAATTTAGCAGTAAATTAATTTATGAGTCTGTGTTTCTTCGTAACACCAAATATATTTAAACTTGGAGATTTAGTTGCGTATTATTACGAATCTTCAACCATTTTAATAAATTTCACGTATTTCCTGTTTCTACAATATTAAACTATTATAAAATAAAAAAAGATCTTTGATTCAAATTGAAATTGAAATCATACTTTGGAAAGTTGCACGTAAAATTCTACCGATCTATAAAATGGATTGTATTCGAGATGTAGGTAACATAAAAGATAAGTTGTTAAATAAAAGATAAAGGACACGTTTCTTAATAGAATACAATAAAGACAGAATATAAATTCCATGCTTAAGTGTCACTTCGAAATACCAGAAGATAGGAAAATGTTTAAATCATTTTGTGTAGCAGCCAAGCAGATTTGCGGACGAAAATAACTTGCTCTCAATCACTTAAGCATGAAACCCAGTTACATAGTTCACTAAATAATCTTGGTAACGATTCACTGCTGTTTCCCGTCTTGAGAAAATAATTTCTATAGCGTAATGGAATTTGCGGCAAAATTTTATTCAATTTTAAACAAAAGTTTTACCTATACATTACTATAACTTTAATATGCACTTAATTCTAACAAAGATATACCAGATGACATTTATTTTAGTTTTAATCCGATCCCAGAAATTAGGCATTTCTCAATTCAAGCCTGTAATTAGATATTTCTCGGAACTGTCCTTTTTTAATAAAGTTGAATGGGTCTTTTTTTTAAAGACGAGGTATTCCTAGGAGTGTAGACCTTCGTTTGATCCCTTCAGTCTTTGTTATCGAACTTTTTTAATTAGGTATATTTTATAAAAACACTCAACGAATATGGACACCAATTTATGGAATCGATTTTTTTCAGTTATTTTCGTTTTTTTTTAAATGTGAAGTACTCGCGTAAGTTAACGATAATATTAAAAAGTCCATCTTTTGAAGACGTGGATGATATTTATCATTAAAGTCGATTAATTTTAGTTTAAAATTAATTGGCTCCATGATTTAACAGAACACTTGAACATGTATTTAGCTATAAAGAATGGAAAGCGCGAGAAAAGGTACCATAAAATGGTTTAAGGGTTGCAATTTAAAAGGTGGTAAATCAGAAGCGTAGAAATAAAATGAAAGTTAGTAATCTGATTTTATCTCTGTCTTATCGTATAGTCCAATAGTTTCAAATAAAAGTAGATTTAAAAGTTTATTATTCATACTAAAATTCAACGTGTAAAAGTTATGATGGACCCAAACTTATTGCTGGCGTAAATAATTTAATTAAAAGTATGACAATGTCATAATCTTAATTAGCTCTTGGAAAAGTGATTAGACATTTTTATTAATCAGTTAAATTTGTAAGTTCTTCATTTAATGAATAGCACGAAATCGCTTTTAAAGCTACGTCAAGGTCACTTCATTCATGTTAGATTATTTGTTTGAAAATATATCCCAAATTTTAACTTTAAGTTCAAAAATAATAAAGCAGTTTATTCCATACTAGCGACCCGCCCCGGCTTCGCTCGGATATAAAACATATAGATAAACCTTTCTCTTTAATCACTATATCTATTTAAAAAAAACCCATCAAAATCCGTTGCGTAGTTTTAAAGATTTAAGCATACAAAGAGATATAGGGACAGAGAATCGACTGAGATCGACTACATCGACTATGTAGTGATTAATTATTTATTAATGTCAAAAAAATTAAGATGCCATGTTTTAGCTGTTGCTTCTCAGTAAATAATTAAATGGTGTGTAGTTTTTAACTTAACGGTATTTACGTAAAATCCAAATTACTGGTACTATTGCCGCAATACAGCCCATGGGGCCTTGGCCTGGTCGAGCAAAGACCTTCAGTCTATCCTGTTTTGTGAAAATTTCCAAAAAATTTAAACAATTATCAGCTCTCCGTAGCGTTAGACTTCTTTAAACAAAAACAAATTGATTTGTTTTATCACCATATCATTTACGAATTTCAACAAATCATTACGAATTCTTATTTTCCAAGTCTTTTTTTGAGAACAATATCCAAGAAACTCGAACAAATTTAGACTTCTACATCCTCAAATTTCGTACAGCTATCCAACAAACTTGGCCAGAAAGTTCATATTATACCAGGATGTATACCATGACCGCTATTCGCAGATTTTTACTAGCTGATACTGTTTGTATGTGTGTACTGTGATACTAGTTTTGTATTTATAGTATCAGATGACAGTTACATATTATAATTACGCATGAGTGGCTGAACTATTTAAAAAAATTAGATTTTAAGGAAAACGGTTTCACCGGATAAGGCGCTTATAAACAGAAAATTTTTACAATTATTATAACTAATAAATGTTTTATTTAATATATATTATGTATAGTCTATAAATACAGTTTATTACAAAGTTCAATATGCAAATGAAGGACAGAGTATGTCAAAGTTGCGCTTGACGAAGAAAAAGTTCACACTTAGAAGGTTTAAGCTTAGGTCATCGGAATTATATGAATATGTGAATAGGTAGTTCCTATTGTCTAAGTTAGATTCAATCTACTTAATATGGGCCACTTAATTTTATTTAAACTACTTTAAATTTATTAAACATCGTAATTATACGTATATTAAATTATACGTAATTACCAACGTATAAGGAAGAAAATATTCCCTAAATCGTCTTATTACTGAACTGGAGGTTGAGAACTCACGAAGCGTATTTAACCCGCCTCTTCTGTTATTGAATGCAGATATGTATGTAAATAATTAACGCAAATTTCACGACGCGTTTTTCGCCCGCGGTGTCTGAAGGTTCCGCGCCAGCAGGCAACTTGTAGAATCTCTTATATTAGTATGTTATTGTTGAAGAGCAGTTTCCATTTTTCTTAAAAGTTATAAATAACTAGATACGAACATTCAAAAATAATTAATGAATTTCTGTTCATCTTCTTTAATTCATTAATCAGAATAATAAATAAAAATCTCTGTCCTGAATCAATGGTTGCACCCAGAACATGTTAGGCCTTCTTTTTTATTTCTTCTGTAAACTAAGTATAACGCAACAGCTCATTTCTGGTGTGTCCATGGCGGTCTGGAACTCAACTAAATAGCCGCCCGACTTGCGGTAGCTGCCCGTCGAGTTTGCGGGTGAAAATCGCAACCACGGTGGCTGCGTAACCGCACAGAACTCTCATGAGTTTTAAAAAAAAAACAGCTTCTTCCACTGCTACAGGCGCGGGTGAAAAACACTTCGTGAGTTCGTAGCGTAAGGGAGGACATCTTGTTTGGCGTTATTATGTTCTGTTTTGATTGCGTTTACAATTGAACTTAAGAAGTTTATCTACCGAGATTTGATAAGAAATTCGAGATTTATTTAAGATTACTTAAAACTGTTAAAATACAAAAGACTCTTACTTCATATGAAAGAGAATTATATAACTTTTTAACCACGTCGGTAATAGAAAGTAAACAATACCTACACTTTTAAAGTTTTGCATAGTTTGTAATTATTGTTTCTCACTGAAGCCTTGATCGGGGAATGACGATTCAAAGCAACTATTGAAACGTTCAATAATCACAATATGGTAGGTATTGTCTGACAGCCGCAGAGTTCAAGAGATCAATATTAAAACTCGTCACTATGAAAGTATTTAAAAAGTTATTGCATTTCAAATGAAATTACAAGGGACTTTCATTTATAGGAATAGCTAATGTGGAAACAAGTGAATTTCTTTATTTATTATGGCCGAGTCACATAACACAAGTAAAGACAATCACAACAGCATCACTGATAAAAAATTTTTTATAGTAAGTGAGTTTCATGTGGCAATTCATCTCCTTTTTGTTTCCCTTTTATAAATCTAGAACGTTTCGTTTAACATACATTCAACGGCATACCAATTGAGCTACGGAAGCGGTTATTTTTAGTTAAAAACTACACAAATTGCCTACATTAGTAATTAGTAGTAATACACAAAATTTTACTACCATCGGATTATTATGGTTCCGTGTAATGCGCTTAATGTTATGTAACTTCTGGGTTTGCGTTGCGGGAAACTTTATATATCTAATTCGAGACACATAAGCTTCATCCGATTAAATGAAACAAAAATAAAGCCGAACTAAGCTTTATTTTTGTCTACGATGGAAATATTATTGTTTGAAACAATACAACAATCTTTTTTTCATAAAATCAGCGTATACAAAATAAAAGGATATTATATTTAAATATATTAAATTGAGAATATTCTTCTTTTTATATTTGGATGAAGTCATATGGAACAATTTATTTACTGACGTCACGAAGCCCACGTAGTAGTCAAATTTCCGTGACAATCTTTCGTATGAAGTTTACTATATTTTGCTATCATAATCTAAAGTCTTAATAAAGTGCCATATTTGGAGAATGTACTATTGCTTATCATGAAATTAATCTTATAGTTTTATTACTATGTCAAGTGATAATTTTGTTATTTTAAAATCATTATGATTCTAGAAATGTTACAAAAATTCACGTCTGCCCATAATTTTTCTAATAACAACAAAAAAATAACATGTACTGTTATATATAAAAGTTTCCATATTATATGAGAACGTGGGTAAATGGGAAGTGTCGAAGTAAATTGGGAGAAAATGGACGTGTACTGTCTTTATTGTTTTCAATTAGTGGTCTATCAGCCAGCAGACATATCTATAAATAATTGTCTTTGCGACAGATAGCTTTATTTACCTCAAATGAAGAGTATAGGGGTTATAATAAAACAGATCCAGCCTCTATACAAGTTGATGATTGTAGTTAACGTTCTGGAATTTAATAATAATAAAGGAAGACTATTTTTATATACATTTTTATATGTAATTTATAAAGAGGCATAATAATAACATAGAATAGTAATATTTTTTTACGGACAATTTAGATAAATTTTAAATAAAAATAAATTAAAAATAATTAAAAATTATAAGGTGAGTAATGCGTGTTACACCGGAGTTCTTTAGCTTCCACTCATAAACCATTAAAAATGTTTTGTTTTGGTTGAGTTTCTTTACAGAAAGCTAATCTCTTATTTTCATGTTTTTTCTTCTCTTATTTTCAATTCTCTTAGCTTCTGCTAAACAATTACGTATATGAGTGTAATTTAAAGACAATTCTGCAAAGGATTTAAACAAATTGATGGCTTTGTAGGGATTGGGTTTCAAGCACCGGATTTAAGCAAATATCAGTTCATGCGATGAAATAGGCAAGCATTTAAGCAACCATTTCTGATTTAATTATTTAGAAAAATTATGTGGTCTCACAATCTAGTGAATGATTAATGGAACGTGAAAGTTTTAATACGCATATTTCAGTAACTCAAGGTAGGAAAATAGTTATAATGATCGAACTGTAAAGTCCTTAATACACACTATAGAACCAATTGTAATAATTTTAATTGGATGTATGTATCTTTGCCATAAATATAGTCATCATTTTAAAAACACAACCGACTTTAATTCAAGAAGAAAGCACACAATACGGTGCGGTACTTATCAATCTAATTCTACGCAGGTTGCTAGAATTAGCAAATAAAAACGAAGTATTAATTTAAGAAAAAGGTTTTCATTGATTATAAATGGTCGTTAATTGTATAGAGGTGTTCACTTGAATGCTCAAGCACCCGTCTTGATGGTTTCTACGATATTTCTAAACAACGAAATAGCAATTCACAGTATCCATATCGTTTTCGTTTATAGATAATAAAATAAAAATGATTATTTCCACATATTACGCATAAATATTACTCATTATTTTCCTTGAAGGGAATTGCTAAATATGTGGTTGAAGCGTCATTCACGTTCGACAGACAATTCTTTATTGCGAAATAACAATATCATTCTGAGGCACGCAAAGTTGTGATCGTCTACAAATGATACAATATTGCTTTTTTTCGACCACTTTTTTGATATATAGAGTTTGTGAGTGAGGATTTAAGATTTCATTATTGATGAAATGTCGTATTGAATGTCAAAGGGTTTTATTAACATTTGATGCGAAATTGTTTCAGGATTTCCTTTCTATTCAATACAATACTCACAGTAAACTCTAAAATCTCTAAATTCGAATTAAGTCTACAAAAAAAAAATCATTACATCAGGCCTCAATCTACTCTGGAGCCAAGAAACTAATTATATTTTAAATAACAGACTTTATGATAACCACATTAAGTTATATGTATATAAAGTTATTTTTTTATAATTTTAGTGAATACCTATTATGATGTCGTATCAAAATTAAAGACATCAAAATATTTTTCATAAATAACAGAGTTCTGATAACAAATATTGAAATTAATAAAATATTGGCAATTCCACCTTCTTTTCTGCAGTCAGTTGATAAGTAGAATTGGAACCATTGAAAGTTCGGATTCTCAATAGTCGTCGATAAGGGGAGACGAGTTATTTAACGGTTGACTTAAGATTAATTATTTCAAATAAAAATGTCCTTTTTCGTAGAAAAAAGTCAAAGAAATTTATAGATGAAATGTGCTTTTAATATGAATGAATGATGAGTATGTGTGTTTTGTTTTAAAATTCTTTATTTAACATTAATACATGATACTTAATGACACAATCCAAATACAATTAGTAAGTCGACACCAAAACTGGACTGTCAAGCTGATTAGCCTGTAAAGTTGTTAAAAGAAAAATACATATTTTAAAAAAAATTGGAAAATATGACTGTATCAAAATGTATGTATAAGCTAACCAATACAATACTAGACAGCACAACACCCATGAAATTACTATCGAAGCTTTCGATAGGTTTTTCACTATTTGAAAGCTTTCAATCCCAGACTGGCCAAGTAAATTGGCGCGTAACCACTACGCGCTGTAAGATTTTTCTTATAAACAAGTATGATAATACAAAGACGTCATCGAAAAATACTTTAAGAAACTTGTGGTAGAGCTACTGATCTAACCACGAACACTACAAAATATTTTATATGGCCACGGAAACTTAAATAGACTTACAATGCCACTGATTATCGATACTCACGCTTGTTGTTGCATCAGTCAAATTAACATGACAATGAAGTTTTAGCAAAGCTTATGTTATGATAAGAAATAGATGAATTTGGGAAATTAACCCTATTGTCATGCGCTCCATCGAACAGTTACCACGTCATCCTCTGACTACTATATCAAACATAATAAGCCTAAGTGACTAACACTTTACATTGTTATTATATCATTCACGCTTCATCAAACGCGATAAAACGATTTTCAGTAAAACGCTCCAACTATTTCTATGGTTAAGCAATATGTTAAAAAATAAATACCTATATAAAAATGGGATCAGATTTGTGTTAGTATGGGAAAGTTGACATAATGATCTTTGTCTAATGTAATCCTGAACAATCTTGGTGAAGCGCATTCAGTTTTTCCGATGTTATTTAAACTTAGATTCTTAGATAAATAGCTATAGATTATTGAAGAATAAAATCGGTTACAGTATAATTTTGCCTAGTCCTTATTTAGACTAAATAAAGCGTCTGAAAATTTTTAAAAATAATTTTAAACAATTTTGTTATTTGGACTACAATTATTAAGAATAATCGAAATATATCGTTTCAATTTTTTAGTATTTTGGCATAACTATTGCATGCACTTCGCGAATTTAACATCACAGTAAAATATAGCCTATATTACTCGGAAAGAGTCTAGCTACCCATCACTATAATATTGTTCTTAAATCGTTCCAGCAATTTATGAGTTTAATCATAACAAATCTATTCTAATATTATCTTCTATTCTTATATTAAAAAATCTTAGAAGAATAGAAGTAAAGATAATAAATTTCTATTATATAGTCCAAATACCTTAGTAATTGGAATAAATATTCTCAGCCTTAAGCACTTCTAGTGAAAGCCCGATATACATGATATATAATCAGAGGAATGTAAGAAATGCGAGCAAAACAATTTGCAAACTCAATTCTTCAAATACCATCTATATTGAGTTAATAGAATATGATTTGTAGTTGAGTTTTATATTGAATGGAAAGCATTTCTATAGTATCACACTCATCAGTTTATATTCATCTAATACATTGTAATAT
This sequence comes from Aporia crataegi, assembly GCA_912999735.1. Taxonomy (NCBI): domain Eukaryota; kingdom Metazoa; phylum Arthropoda; class Insecta; order Lepidoptera; family Pieridae; genus Aporia; species Aporia crataegi. Next base: position 6,751,607 of record OU538742.1, read on the forward strand.
AAGGTTGGATAAACATAAGACTGACTTTATTGAACATTTTTTTCAACTTCTACCATTACCCCTACTCCTTTTGAAAGCTATTTTTGTAAACAATCTAAGAGGGATCAGTGGCTAAGTGGTTAACGCGTATACGTGTTGAGAGATGTCGTGTTTCGAATGCCGAGGAAATAAATAAATGTTTCGATTGGCTAGATATAAGAGGCTAACCTACTTGTCATTACAGACACATATGCAGAATAAGTCTGACACTTGATACACTACGGGTTACATAATTTAACTTTTACAATAGGAATCAAAAACACCTTCATAGGACCGTAGTTCGTACCTCAGTAATAGTATACTTGTTAAGTTTGAATCTAAACCTAATAATTAAAAATGTTTTAGTTAGATATCCCTCTAATATGTAAACATACTTCAACTTTGATTATTTTTTAATGTTTCGTATTGTTTAAGCAACAATAATTTTAAGTTAGCGAGAAAGAGATTAAACTCACATTATGCGACTTAAATAGAAAATAAATGTTTGCATAAAGCCTTTTAAACGCTATTTAGCTTGAGCGACTTTAATACTCTTTTGGGCAGTTAGTTAACTACATCTCGATGTATGTCAACCGTGGTATTGATAAAACTATTTTTCGGTAACGATTGCGTTAAATATTTGTATGCAAAATGTGGCCCTTATGGGATTGCCAGTTTGTCAATAGTTGAAAAGTTATCCAAAAATATTATATACAGATATTTAAAAATATATAGACTATACAGTCTTTACAGATTCTTTCTATATTGTCTTTACTTTTGAAACCTTGATTACGTTTATATATTTTTAGGCATGTCTACATTTGATGTTTAAACTGCGTTTTGAATCCTTCATTCATTTTTCATTCATATCTTGAATTCATTGCTCTACAGTTTTTCATAAAATTTCAAACTGACGAGCGATGAAATTTTGTTGAAAAGTGATCGGTCACATCGTTCTAAACGCGGACACTAGCCACAATTTACAAAGTCCAACCAATTTGAGTTCAATAGCAAACGTTTTATAATATACAACACAGCAGTAGCAGCATTTCTTGACAGTTGTAGGACACTTGTCTCGCATTCAGGCTATAGATTTTTTGTTTGTAAATATAATTATTGTTACTCGGTTTAGGTATTTACTAGCGAATAGCACTTCTTAGTCTAATTAAAAAATTCTTTTATTTCAAATAAAGTTACATACATAATTGATTGTAAATATCTCTTGACTCTTAGTTTACCTATAAGTTAAAAATATACCCATAATATGCGTAAAGCCGCCCCACTAGGAACATTTGTCGAGCGACATGTTTCCTCGGAGACATCGGTCGATGTCAATGATGGTGGGATAAAGCCGCATTTTCACTAGGGGACATGTCGCAGAGACATTTCGTTCGACATTCACGTAGTTGTCTCTGCAAAAGTTGTGGGACAATGTCCCGCGACATGTGACTTGTTTTCACTAAACCGATCGTGATCAGTATGTCGCCCGAGGATGTAGTATGACTGCCAGTTTCAGAACACAAAGCGACACCCGTTCTCACCCTAGTGAAAATGCGGCTTTATGAATACGGCTTGTCGCCGATGTCGTCCGAAGCCGCCCGACATCGCCCGATGTTTCCGAGGACACATATCGCTCGACAAATGTTCCTGGTGGGGACTCTGCATAACGATTACGAAACGGAACAATTCGATTTCAGTTTGAACGAAATCTTCAGTCTTTAAATATGATTGGACTAGTTTATACAAAAATATACTACGGACAGCTACAACCATTAAGAATTAGCCCGCGATAAAAGCCTTGATCTGAGAGGAACAGACAAAAACAGTTGAATTTTCTTTTATTGCAACTAAAATTCCAAAACATTACAAAATATTATATACCCTATAATATATGGACCAAAATAATACTTAGGTAAGGTAAGGAAGTATTAAATGTTGGTAACAAGCCAATCTTCACGATATGGATACTTTATCCTTATCCCTCGTCTCATTGTTCTTGAAAGGTTAAAGTTACCAAAAAGAGAAGCCTAATATTGATTATTGAAAATTAATCGCCCAAGTAACTTTCTATCATGAAACAGTTGCAGACAATTTTGAAAAGGGATTCAATATTTACTAACTTCGGTTACCCAAGTCAATAATGAACGTCAATATATTAAACTTTAATGTAAAATTAAACGAATCCGTGTATTTTCTAACATACGAATGGTATCCATATGGAAATAATTTTAGATAAACTTTTAAATGTATTTAGAATTCAATTAACTCCGTGCTATTCGCTTCATTTATAGAATCGAGTGAACGATTAATGGTAGAAATATTAGTAATTCTACTAATACTGCTACCATTGCTACTATACCTCAGAAAAGCTGATCGTCATGGTAATACAAGGATATTTTACCGCGACAAAAAACAGTACCTCTTATGCATAAATATACTGATAAAACTTAAAGCTTTGCGTTTGTATGGATTTATCTAAAAATAGCTCAATCATCTAATACAATGAATTTTTTATTTCATTCAGACGTGCACAAAATTGTTGGCATAACTAATAATAAAATTCATATTGGGTAAGCCATTAATATAACACTGGTGAGTTTTTTCATTCCAATGATAATCTTTAACCCCAAATTCCATGTTATCTCACGGAATATATTTTTTATAGTTCGATAATATTAACTATAGAATCATAAAAATTGAATTTAATATGAGAAACACCATTTGACTATACAAGTTAATGCTTCTAAATACAATACTTACAACCACCTAAATGCTCATACTGAGCTTCAGGGGTGAAATGCATTGCGTTAGGCATGGGCTATTTGGGTTCTTAATGCCTTGATGTTGATATTCTAATAGTTAGTTTTAATTGAGACGTAATTTCTTAGTGAGTATTGTGTTGGCTTCCGTAGTAATACGTGTTTGAATATTTGTGGTGTATATTGCTTCCTGTGATTATCTTCACATGTGTTATGGGGTTCAAACTATGATAAAAAAACAATCTTTTTTCAATTTATGATGATTTTCAAAAATTCAAACTACACAATTCACCAAATACTTCACAAAAAAATAAAAAACGTCAAAACATGTACAGTTATTGTGGTTAAGCATTTTTTTTAAATCAAGCTTCGCGCGAGCTTCTTATTTTGACTTAACGTTAGTATTTAAGCTTTGCAAACAAACATTACCTATTTGTTGATGAATTTTTCACCAATAATGTCATGCTTCTAAAAATTAACATTATAGAATATAGAAAGTATAGGAGCATTTCACTTTTTATTTTATTTGCAAAAAATAGTTATCAGCCACCTGTGCCTTATAAACCGATATTATTCATATTTATTGTTTTACTAAGAATAGAACCTTGGCCGCAACACGCATGAAATATCAGACGTGTGACCAACTCAGCGACAGATGAAAATAAACTAATAAAATACACGAGTTTGTTTATCTAGCACTTATTTAAAATGGATCCGAGAAGACTTATTTAAGATTCATGATTTGAGTTGAGTAAAATGAAGGGGCGTTTACAAAGCAGCCAATAAAACAAAAAACAATAACACAAGAAGAAAACAGTTTCTAGACCAAACTGTCTTCTTATATACATTTTCTGTCATAACGTCAATCGCATTGTAAAAAATAAAACAATATCTTGGATTTCAGTAAAAAAAAAGATTTTTAATAAATTACATGGAAAATATAGTAACTACCGTTTCTGTATCGTACAAGAATGCAAAAATCCGTCAATAAATTTTAGTGTTAAATTATATTTTGAATAAGTACCTACCATTAAATGAACTGTACTTACATAGTGCCTCAGCTCGGCTCAGCAAATCTGGATTCAATGCAAAGAATTTGATAACAATTAATGTGTCCATTTTCGGCTAATTTAACAACTTTGAAATTAAAATATTAGGGATTTCCAAAATACTTCAACAGTTTTTCGAAAGATGAACACGAGAAATATACATGCCAGTTTGACGTGTCGTTATTTATGATGTAAAGTATGATAATTATCCGTAAAAATAAGTTAAGTTAAGGCTTATGCTGAAATCAATCAAAACAATTATGTTCATGTGATGAATTAATCATAATTTATTTGTCAAATAATTATGATAGTAAATTTAGAATGTTAACGTATATCTTTACTAATTTTTTAGCATTAATTTCAAAAATGGCTCAACAGAATGAAATACAATTCGCTAATATGTTATGGACAGTTTCCCGTATAATTGGTATGTTTCGTTTTCTTTTTTCTTTTAATCGTAACTAATATTTAAAAAAATATAAGTATCTATATATTTACAAATAAAAATCATCTGTCATCAGGCCATTTGGTTCTAAAATAGCTGACACACCATAGCTGACTAAGACCCGACGTATGATGTCGTTAATGCTAGCATGACGGGACATTCGGCTTCATGATAAGCCGTGGAGTATGGAGTCCTAACTCGTCGGTAGCAAGTAGGTAATATTTATATTATATTATACGGTTCTGCCGTTGTTGGAATCGGAATGATTTTTTTATATCTTACTTTAATTGGATCAAATACTTATAAAATTATATAATTTATTGAAAATTTCTATTAGTAAATCGAAATCATTTGAATAAGCATTGCGTGTTTACCGTTCTAAGCAATAATCTTTTAAAATTGCTTGTCAATTTAAGGCGCAGAAAGATGACCGCCTTACATGTTAAGAAAGTGATCAATGAAATGCAGAAATATATCTCTTCTATTCCCCACAAATAATTACGGAATTATACATTTAGTTCATTTAAACTTGTATTTTTACATTGTCTAAATATTTCTGTCAACCAATCGGGTTTTCGAAAAATTGTCGAATAATTGTGCCGGTCGGAGTAACGTAAAACATTTTGACATGACTAATTACCAAAGTTAACATCTGGTTCGAGGCCCAATAACAAGGGTTAGTGTTAATACATTAATTATATAAATCAAAACAAACAATTCCTAGTTACTAATATCTCACTTTCAACGGAACGTAAGTTTTCCATCTTTAATAGTTCGGTAAGAGTTTAGTAGGAGGTCGCAATTTAATTTAAAAAAATTAAATAGACGACAATTTATAGAAACCCCATGTTGATAACAAATAAGAGTATGTTATAAATGGAGGAATACATCTTTATACATTTTAGCTAAGATCCATCTTAAACATGTTAACTTTCAAACAAAAAAAAAAAGGGATTAAAATTCATTTAGTAGATGCCACAGACAGACATATATACCCACAAACACGTTTAACTTATCTATAACATCCCTCTTTTTGAGTCAAGTGTTATAAATAGAGGTGATTGTACAATAATTTTATGAATTTTGTAGTTATTGCATTTCCGTAATTAAAAAAATTTTACATTTTTAAAAATTGTTTTAATTTTTTTTTACAGAAAATACACTTAATAATAATTAATAACCTGTAACCGACTTACCTCCCAACAGCTTCAAATAAAAAATGATTTAAGTATTACAAAACCACTATAAAACACAGCATTATTAAACTTATCGTCAAATAAAATTCATACCACTTCTAAATTTAAAGATAATAATAAAATAATAAACGTCCAACTATTCACAGTAATTTCTCCGCGAAAAAGATTTCCCAGATAACTTTTTTACGCAAAAGTACGCTTCAAATGAGGTAGGAAGCGCGGCTTTCGGTCGTATCGCCTGAAGTCTGAGGTACACTGCTGGCAACCGGCGTTTCGGCTGACGCGGGCTTGTGTGACGCAGAGATAGCGAGTAGACATTCGTTTGAAATGCTTTTAAAAACCGCGAACGCAATCTTGAACTTGAAAAGTAATGCACATTTATAGCTGTTCTACTTTAGCTTCTGATTGGTATAAGAAAGTTTCGTTGAATTTCTTTACGTTAACTGTGTAAAGGATGCCTTAAAGACATAATAATTACTTGTAGTATTATTTATGCATCTAATAAAAGCCTACATATAATAAAGTGTAAAAAAAGCATATATTTATTTAATCTATTTTTAGCACTGCCATTTTTTGCTTATTCTTTGCGTGAAATATTGCTTCCATTGTTTTCCAGGGATTATATTAAAAATAAGTATATTAAAAAAACATTAGATTCATTTTATGCCACTGAGCAATAGAAATGAAGTGTGTGTTAGCTGAAATTATTGTAAAATTAATTGTTTACAAACGAATATTGAATAAATAGGCATTTTTAACCCGAAAATTTTCTTTCTATATTATACTAGCTGACCCGGCAAACATTGTTTTGCCATATTAATTTTTGGGGTGGGCTACCCTTATCACTTAGGGGTATGAAAAATAGATAGTAGCTGATTCTCAGACCTACTGAATATGCATATAAAATTTGGTATAAATCAGTAAAGCCGTTTTGGAGGAGTAAGTTAACTAACTAACATTGTGACACGAGAATTTTATATATAAGATTAGCGTGAAAGTATGAAAGATGATTGAGAATGTTATAAGCTAGATTTACAACACATCGGACTAATTATTTATGAGATATTCTTATTTGAAAAATCAAATGTTTCGGGTTTTTTGATAATAAATGTGTTTATAACACATTATGGAAATTCAATGAATATTGTATTTTCATGAAAAGGGATATATATTCTTCCACGTTATTAATTTATTGAACCTATGCATATTTATGGCTTGTAAGAAAGTCAATTTTAAAAGTCATCTTGTTCAATTTCCATTATCAGTCGGCGTCTTATTCATCTTGAGACGGCAAATATTAAATGTATGCAAAGGGTTCAACATTGTTGTGGATCCCGTAGCGCGAGTACACACGATTTCAATTAATTTTAATTTGCATTATTTTGAATTTCCTTGAAATTCATAAGTTATAATTAATGAAATTTGTGAAAATTAATGGACTCATGCATCAGAATAGCATTGTTTTAAGGCATATTCGCGTTCCGATGTTTGCAACTTAATAAAACACTTTCTTTTCGTTAGATTTAGTGCTACTTTCCAATAGAATTTGAAAAATATTTTTTTAAAAGTTTTTTAATTGATTACAAATAAGAATTATATAATGTTGTTTTCTAATAAAGTACCTTACTAATTTTGTTCAAGAAATTAGCTAATAGATAAATAATTTTGTACTTTTTCAGACACTACTACTTTGTTCTGAACAAGATCCATAAATGTAATGAAACAAATACAAATTGTTCACGAGAGTATGAAACATGCTTGAGATTAATACTCTCGTTTATAATAATTACATAAGTACCATATTTATAAGGGTTTCTTTTTATTAACTTCTTGTGAAAATAGGATATAAAGGAAAATACTCTCAAATTAGTATACACAACAAATAATCTAGCAGAATATTTAGGAAATTATGTGGTTTTAATATATTTAAATATAAAGCAATTGAGATATATGTGAATACCTCCTTTGTATATTAGAGCAAAGTACATATTATTGTGTAAACTTGTATAGCGTGTATAAAATTTGAAACTAATGTAGGAAAGTTATTTTATTTTATATCTATATTTTTCCCTTTCAGGCTTTGATTTGTTCAGCGTTTACTTTTTTGTATTTTATGAAATTAAATAAAAATATCTTACAAAAACTTACTTAAAACAAAAGGAACTAAATAACCTCAATATTACTTATACAAAGCTCGAGTCAGCTTACATGAGACGTTAAATAACACATTGAGGCTTGTAAATGGGCTCTTAAGCTACGAATAAATAACTCTTAAGTCAATCTAAAAATAATAAGTAAAAGTAAAGTGAAGTCCCGTGTCCCCTAGTGGGGTATGGGGCAGATGCATTTCACATCTGTTTCACTGATCGATTTTTTTCTTTAGGGGCAAGTAGGTGATCAGCCTTCTATGCCCTGCCAGACCGTTTTTTTTTATCTCCACCGGGAATCGAACCCAGGACCTCTCGGTTGTAACGCTTACGCGCTTACCACTAGACCAAGGAGGCGGTCAATCTAAAAATAATAGCTCAACATAATATTTTCTATTGAAACACTTCAATACATCGGCAAATACTTTTGACGTAGAATGTCATTTCTTATTACTACATTAAATCTTCTAAATTTCGTTATTTCAACATTAAATACCATAAAGAGAAAATATTAAGTTTTTTTTTGCTTATTTGGATACAGAAATACAGTAGTAACACATAAGTTCTTAGCAATAATCAGCCATATGACTAATAGTAAGCGATCTGAGGCAAGCTCTGTTATGAGGAATTCTATAGAAAAGAAAGTGAGTTCAGAAATTTACTAAAAAGCCAGTGTTGCCTCCGTTTTTTAAAAATTGCTTAGCATGCATAGCTATAATAGATTCTGAATTCAAATAATTTTAGTTGAAAGAATGACCATATTCTATAAAATATCTTTATAGTCAAATTCAATTGCGGACTCTTCGCTTCCGTATTCGCTTACGCATCATCAACCAATCGTTGCGGAGTGAGGTGACTCTTAAGAATCTGTCTTTTGAGGTTTATTGGTGCATGCACTGCATTTATTGGTGCATGCTTTATGAACTTTCGTTTATTACTTTATAAACGAAATTACAAGTGTAAATTTATTATAAAAATGGTGCGTGTATTTCATAATAGGGCAGTTATGTATCAACGCAATTATTTATAGGGCTCTTAACCACAGAGCCGGCATAATTAGGGCATAGGGCAGACGTATTTCTATATCTACTTATTTTATGGTTTGGTTATTAATCTGCCTTCTAAACAGTTTTTTCCCATGAATTAAAAACAATACCTAACGCGCCGATCATTGATGAGGCGCGTGACCAACTAAGACGTCCTATATACTGTAAATATTTTTTTTCAGTGACTCCATTACTCTTATTACTCCATGACTTACATAAGACTCCATTAGATATTTTTTCCTGAAAAAATAGATGAAAGCATATATTTATTTAGGACTACCCACGTATATAAAAATGTAAAAGAAGTCTTAAAGTATGTTTAATTTTTTTACTGGTTTATGATATTGATGATTATGTAGTTTAAAAATACCTTAACCCTTAGTCTCTTATGTTCCATATGACATACACATTTATGTACTAATAATTTTAATTGTACTAATAATTTCAAAACGAATAAACCAGATCAACATCTTTACACAAATCTAATTAAAACATACATATTACTATAACATAAATTTACCTTAACCCGAATTCATAATCCAGTCTCTCATAATAACAGTTCATAAAAGATTAACTATACAGGAAATCGCTAGTCGATAAAAGTATTTTGTAAATATTGAGATCCTTTCTACTAACCCTTCAAATGTATCGCGCAAATTCAATAACATTTAGGTCAGCGAGTTCGGTTTTCAACACTTTAACTTTGGTTCAACATAATGTTAGTTTGAAAGTGGCTAAACTAACTTTAGCATCTTACGTTCCTACCGACCAATGAAAGATTGATTGAATTATTAAAGTTTGAATTCGGTTATGGATTTTGCGTCACGCTTTATGGTTAAAAATTGCTGACCATAGTTCAGATATTTCCTACATTGAATGTTTACAAAGTAATGCTTTGGTTTTAAAAATATAGTTAATTTGTAGAATAATTTTTTCTTGGCTAATTTCATAAATTTCTTAGCCTTCATGACCTGTTTATTAAAATCTCTTCTATAATATTTTTTTAAATGTAGAAATAACATTATTTTTGTAATTGTTCCCTTCTGATTTAGAATTATAGTATAGTGAAGTCCCGTGTCCCCTAGTAGGGTATGGGGCAGATGCATTTCACATCTGTTTCACTGATCGATTTTTTCTTTAGGGGCAAGTAAGTGATCAGCCTTCTATGCCCTGCCAGACCGAGTTTTTTTTAATCTCCACCGGGAATCGAACCCAGGACCTCTCGGTTGTAACGCTTACGCGCTTACCACTAGACCAAAGAGGCGGTCGATTTAGAATTATAATATATATTAAATATGTAGCAGGCGAGTCGTGAATATAATAAGTATATTATAGCCATGGAAAAATAAAAAAGGTCAGCGATAAAATCCTCTCTATCTTGAAAGTTAATAATTTATTTATTTATTTACACATTTACGGCCCCAAGGCCTAGAACAAGAAGTAAAAAAAATATGAAAAATACCAAAAAACATAAAAAACATAGAAACAAAACACACATGAACCGCCAACTAAACTCAATGGTTTGACTCCAGTATTTTCCTGTATGTAGCTAGCAGTTTCCCCGCCCCCGTGACGAATAGGTCGCTTTCCGGTGAAGAGATTAGAAAATCGTTTAGTATCGCGAGCAAGCTAGGCACCGGAGCCTGCTGGCGATGCACAGTGCGGGAAAAGTATTCAGAAAAAAGTTGGTGCGTCCTGCAACGGTGGTAATTGTCTGGCACGTACAGTCTCACCACCATACCGACCAAGGCAGCGCAGTCCACCCCGTTTCGCAACACCATCAACCCGTAGCTAAACAGCGCTAGTTCCCTACGTAGTTCAAGCGACTCAAATCCCAGCATACCCAGGAGGAATTTGGTGGGATAATGTTACATGCATGAAACTAACTCTATTTTAAAAAAGAATTTAAATGTCATAAGATATAAAATCATAAATATTATGCAACGTTATTGGAAAAAAATAAACGTTTCAAAAGTTCAAATTTGTTAATAAATTCAGATCACGTTTGTTTTACTTTTGCTTGTTCAAAACAAGCCAAAGTCTCAGTCTCTGTCAAATCAAAATGATTATCACGGTCATTATTGAATTAGCATCATGTCGCTAACACCAGAAAAATGTACACGTATCATCACTATGCTAGAAGAAAGCAGAAGTCAGAGAAGTACAGCGAGAGTAACAGCCGTGTCACTTTCTACGGTGCAGAGTTATCAAGTTTCCGAGAAACTGGGCAGAACATTAGAAGACCGGAACCAGCAGACCGAGTGCCGGGTTTCGTACTGATCCGTATTATTTGTCCATGAGTATACATTGAAGACTGAATTTATGTTCTAGCTTTTTTGTGATGTCACAAAAAAAGATATACAGAGACATGTATATAATGATTTAGAATGTGTTTGTGAAGTGAAGTGAAGTGAGTTTTTAAGGAGTGGTATATTTTTTAATGTAGCTGTATAAAAATTCAAGTGTGTGACAATATTATGAGGACCAGGTAAATAACCATCAAACCTAAGTTTCAAAGTATTAAAAAATTGAAGGATTTACCTGTTAAATAACTTAAGATCTTTAAGCATCCGAAATAGTTATAGTAAATAATAATTTTATCAACGGTTTTATTAGGGGTTAATGGATTCTTTTGATTAAATTAATAACACGAGAGTGACGCTTTTAAACTCAGTGGTTAAAGTTACGTGGTGCATGAGTCTTCCACTGTTTTCAAATTTCTAGCTGGTTTTTATATAGGAACTATGTTTCAGCATCACGGTGTGATGCCTAAGGGTCATAGTAATAATAACACAGCCATCTGGTCGTTAAGAGAGTGCTCATCTTTTTCTAAGCAAAAAAATAAGGAAAACACAAAACGATGTTCACGTCAGAAAGAACACCTTTTTCACACGTGCTGATGAAGACTTCAACTGAAGACTTTCGAATCTACAGTTTACAACGAAAAGAAGCTTAACATCCTGTACGTTTTGGACCATAAGAAAACTGGACAAGAATGAGTCCACATAAACGTCATCAGCCTGTTGATACTTCGTGTTCAGAGGTATCATCCCTCCCGGGAAACCTCAATTCACTGTGATCTCCACACTACATCGAAACGTTACATTTAGATAACTCTGGCGAGTGCCAGAGTAAACGTTTCAATGTGCGTGTGAGCTTTATGCACAGAGAATTACATGGATATTATTATATTATTCAGAGGATGACTCCGGAATATTAGCTAGAGTACGCGCGTGCCGGTAATTACCGGGCGTATGATTAAAACTAACATCCATTTCTACCTGTGAGCCTAAGTAAATAAATATAACCGTGTGTATAACCGTGCACTTTCAACTTTACTTTCAACTTGTCAATGCTGTATGTAAGGATTGTAAGGAAATAAATCAATGTTTAAAGTATGTGTACTCTTATTAATTGTGTAATAAGTTGCTTAATGAATGTGAGTTAAATTTAGAACGTAAGGAAAAAAGGCCGCATCTCATAGATACGCAGCGCAACTTGCCTTATTCATTCAAACACTTCTTCTTAATACATTCACTTTGTACTTGGCGCTGAGAATATATATAATTTAATTTCATAAATACACATAGTTTTTTCAATATCTAATAATATTTATTTCTGAATCAGAATTCGTTGAAACCCTCAATCATAACAAACTCAAAAACAAACAAAAATTTTACATTTAATATATTCATAGATTAATTACACGGACTCATGCAAAGAAGTCGTAATCAAAAAAACAGACGCTGTTTTGTAAAAATCATGGCGCCGTTGTAAATATCAAAAGTTGTGATTATCATACACTATTATACAAATTTATTTTTCGATTTTTCAGCCACTAATTGTCTTATTATTTCAATTACTATCAGGTATGTAACCGTCTCTGTTGCTAAGTGGTTCACGCGTCTGTGTGTAACGGTGGTTTGTTTTTCGAGGAAACAAAAAATGTGTCGATTGGATTGGCACAGTAGGATGCTCACTTATTTGTAGTAAAGAAAATTATTAATGAAGCAGAGGTGTAGCTCCATGCCTTATGAGATTTCATTTTTTTTTTCACTGGTGTTAAGGTAAGGCTTACATTGCACTGGAACATAGATGTCGGAAACAAAACATTAATATAAAAAAACATATTTAATTAAATAATATTGAAATATATTTGAACAAGAAATAACGCAAATTAGGACATTTCTTTAATTCGACATTATGATCCTTCTCTCACCGAAGCTTATTTAAAATAAATTTCCATAATGAACCACCGAGATGAAAAATATTATTATTAAATGATAAAAGCCTCCTCAGTCATATCATTATTTGATTTTGTGACGCTTTCAATAAATCGGCAATCAAATTTTTTTATGATTTTCTTTTGTTTTATATTGTAGATAATATACTCTTTATGTGACGAAATTTTTAGTGAATTGCCTTTAATAACGTAATAGTTTTCGAGCAGTAACTATTTTGTATTGAATATATTATTGATGAAGTATATAGTAAAGTACAAGAAGTCATCTTTTAATTATTACTATGAAATATTAAAATATAGACTACTTCTTGTACTCAAGAAGTAGTCTATTATCGATTTTTTTATGTGAAACATCCATAGGCGCACCTATAGCCGATTTCCGGCAACGCATCGCCACGGCATGCGTCACCACGCCATATGATGGTATATATACAGTCTATATGTACAAGTATATGTGTATAGTACATAATGTCAATGTTTCACATCTGCCAGGCGTCCCGTGACGGCTTCCAATTTTTTAAGGGTCGCCATGAAATGGTGTAGGCTTGGGAACAAATAAAACATTCATCCTTTCATGCCTTACGTTTATTACTAACTCCTCGTTACACATATATCAAGACTTTTATACTTACTACTATATACCTACACTACAAAATACATGTGATTGTAGCTACACTTTATAACTAAATAACAATTTTACAATATTTATTGAAAGTAACAATGAAATACTATAAAAAAAAATATAGCTCAATATAGCTGTGAAATAATATAGCTCTTTCAAATAAGAAAACGGTTCTAGATAGTCAATAATTTATAAATTTTATTGCGATATTTCGAACTTTAGGGGTTAAGGTTAGCTTTTAAACCATCAATTTGGTACTTTAAAATTATTCACCAGTCACTTTCCATAGTTTTTTATTCTTACTACCATTTCTATTGAAGTTAATTAATTACTTACATAACTACGTCAATTACCTTAATTGATTCTAATTGTTGTTATTAAAAGCATATCGCTACAAAACAGATTAGCGACAAGCAACATTTAATTAATGACCATTTGGCCTTAAACTTTGAAGTTCCTAATTGAGTTATCCCTCGCTTATTCTATGAATTGTCTTGGAAATTTAACAGACGACCCGTGAGTTGATAGTTTAAAATCCAGGCAAGTAAATTAAATTATATCTGGAGTCATTTCATAACTATATTACTATAAATTACTTGCATATAAAATTAAAGAATTTCAATTTTAGAACGTCCATATCTTATTTTTACTTTGCGGATATATCCTTTATACTTTTAAATCGAAACAAATCTTTGTTTCTCCGGGAACTGAATCAAGGACTTTTCGCACAACACTTATTAAATGTCAAACGCGGACCATAGCTATGCTTCATAATTTTTAAATTTATTTGGAAACAGAAACAAATCCTTGTCTGTATTGGAATATTTTAAGGGTATATTAATTAGCCTTCGTAAAATAAACTATACATTCTTATAAAGTCCTTCTACCAATAGTCGAATCTTCTATAATAGATTAAATACTTGGAAACCAGTACATTGTTCTCATTAGACATATACGGTATGTTAGTATTCGACGTAGCGTATAATGGTAACCGCATTCTAGCCTCAATACACATCCTTGGCTGAATTGCCTGTTTCCTTTCAATTGATTAAATTAAGCCTCTGAATATGCAAGCATGTATCAATAGACTACAAGTCAGGTGATATTAGTACCGATAGTTCAAATATTTAACTTGTTCGAACAATAAAATTTAGATAAGATTAAAGGAGGTAAAATAAAAGAAAATATAGATTTAGCCTGACCTTGTGGGATGTCTTTGATCCCTTGGAGGATAAAATGGGCTTTAGTGTACTTTAAGGCTACTTGTGGCGATTATTTGGCCCCAACTTCTTTTGGACCGGCGTAAAGCCGAAAACAATAAACGACAGGGAAACCTCCAACTATTTAGTTGTAGGGAGATGACACTTTTCTCACTTAGCGTATGAATTGTGCAATAGAGCAAGGAAGTGCTGCTAGCGTTGGGCGTACAATTCCATAAAGCTCTAATGTTTAACATTACTTTAATTTTATTTTTAAATTTGACAATATTTTAATTTTGTAACTATACATCAGTGTATTTATATATATAGAGTTTGTTGTAAATAATTATGTAACCTAGGCAAAATAAGCAAAAATCTACTCTCGAATTGATAAAATTTTCAGTCATATTTTTATATTAACTTCCAATTAAGTTCTTATCAAATTCTTAATTTAAATTTTGGCATTAAATCATAACGAATACCGAGAATAACAATTACTTTAAAGGTATTATATTATAATTAAACTACAGCTCAACCAAACACGAGGCAATAAAACAACGAGTCACGCGCGAAGCTTACAAATCTTAACATAATTAGTATAAACATGTCGGTTAATAGATTATAGCGTATAATTACAGACACACTCATAGTATGAAACGCAGTATGTGAGTTTTTTTTTGAACTTTATATAAAATTTCAATATTTATAAATATTCACAACACGCATGGAGTAGCTTCGTAGCAGTGCGTAGCACTTATTTATTTTAAAGCCTTTACTCACTGACCACATTACACAGTTTTTACTTAAATTATTTTATTTTTTTATTTATTTTATTTATTTATTTTCATGGAAGACTAACAGCTTTAAAATGATAATGTAACAGTTGTGTAGCAATTTGAAAGCCAATTACAAGTCTTCACGTATAGATACTGGTTACAAAATTAATAAACTATTATATTACAACTGTTCACACGAACATCAGCAGTATAACAACCATACAGGGCTGGGTACAAATTTGTGAAATATTATATAGAAGTAGAAAAAGAAAAAAATTATGCTCTAAAGGCTCTCTAGTGGTGTTTCTATGGCGTTGTCTGTGGGCGCTCATAGACATCTTACTTTATCCCGATGTCAAGTCTTTCTGGACGTCACTTGTGAGTATAAGTATCTAAAAATTTTAGACAAAGTAGACAATCGTGGAAATCTCCACAGATTAAATCACAGTAATAACTTATGAGGTGATTCCTGCGAAAGCTGTGTCAGATTATTATAAAAATATTTGGTATAGATATAGTCCAGATAATAGTCTTAATTAATAAAAAAAAATACTAATTTAAGTGCTGGTGATTTAGGTACACTACAAGTATTTCACAATAAATATAGCTTTAAATACAACTTAGATTAGTTAAAGAATTTGTATAATGCGATTAGTGGATCTATATATATTATATAATCCCAAACAAACGCACTTGAGCGTGACTGGGGAAATTAAAAAATAAGGTTTCGTCAACCACGAGCTTAGTTCGATATTTTCGATAGTTTTTTTACTATGGTAAAGCTGTTAATTTCATAGTCTTTTTTATTTGCGCTTAACCGCCAATTAATACCGCAGTAAGATTGTTCTCAAATTTTGTTATTAATAGATATACTGGACCAAAGTGTGGTAGAGTTACTGGTACTTCTTAAAGTCACGCGAGCAAAGTAGCAAACAGAATAATTATTCAATAAAAATTCCAACTTTTACTTAGAGTCAATTTGCTACACAATACTCAATTTGATGATAATAACATTAATCCTATTGTCTTCTAATTGAATATCAAAGACGCGAAAAAAATTCGTTCGTTTCATTCTAAAGATATTGTATTATCTGCAATCTGTTTCGTTATTCGGCCATATATAATTTTATAATGAATTTTGTACTGAAGTCACTTGCTGCAATTCGGCAAATGCTTACAGCTCACAACTATCCATCTAAAATGTCCCAAATAACAAAGTTGGAGATACAACGAAATTTCCTTCGAAATATTCCATGACTATTTTAAATTAAAACATTTCGTGTTAATGTGTACTGCTGTTTTATAGCTATAGTTTTCGATGCTTAAATTTCATGATTACTATCTAAAGTATTTTATGGCTTGCGTAACACATGAATATGCGATAATGTATGCAATTTATGCGCGAGTATTCTAAATTGATGGGATCTGACAATTTCAATACTTTTACGATTGAACGTATGAGGAACAAAATGTCCAGGCTTTTATCGTAAATTCTGTTTTATGAGCTTGCGTTGTGACCTCAATGAAACACAATGAGGTTTTCAGGATTACCTTGATAGTTCGTGACCGTACGATCTTAGAAAAACTCAAGTTCCCAACGGATGTTTGGGATTGCATGTGTGAGAATGAATCTTCTTTACCTTTACAAACAAGAACATCACAGGTTTTTGTATTAATACGTAGAACGTTCGCAGCTATATTAAAGAACTGATGTTAGCTTAAAAAAATATTATGACGACAAGTAAAATATTGAAGCTTTATTAATAAAAAAGCATTTCTATAGTGATTACAATTATATTTTTAATTTGACTAAAATATAAGTATTTTTTTTAATACTTAAATATACTATGTTTTTGCTGTTAGAACTTGTTAATTACTTTATGCTGACTTCACTAAGTATCAAGATACGACGATGGGTTAAAATCTACCGAAAAATTCCTAGGTTTTTTGCTATATTGGTTTCTGTAATTATGAATTATATCACCCAAACCCTATGCCTTGTAGATACGCCTCGTACATTATAGTACCCTAGTGTAAGTCATGTGTAGACCGCCTCCTTGTTCTAGTAGTAAGCGCGTAAGCGTTACAACCGAGAGATCCTGGATTCAATTTCGGGTGTAGATAAAAAAAATACTCGGTCTGGCAGAACATAGAAGGCTGTCTTGCCCCTAAAGAAAAAAATCTATCAGTAAAACAGATATGAAATGCATCTGCCCTATACCCCACTAGGGGCACGGGACTTCACTTAGTGTAGGTCATGCAAAAATTTCTCTGTTTGCTAAGAAAAGAGGAAGCCTGTGAGTAAAAGATAATTCTTCAAGAAGAGGATCATAAATCACCAAACCGATTATTGGACCATTTTTTGAAAACGTTTCCGGTTAACCTGTTGAATACCTTGAGGTTTATCTTTGAGTTGAAACCTGAAAATTTATCATTGTCGATTAAATAGTTTCATAGATGAAAAGTACACCGCTTAGAGTTAAGAGCTACTTACATCTTGTTAATTTATTACGTACTGATTTTACTATAGTAAAATACATTATAATGTAGCTGTGTGTGTGTGTGTGTGAATGTTGTTTCATATTGACATATTTTGTGGTCGAAAAGAATGTTTAAAGAGAACATAAAACATTTATTTTTATTTAATTCTTCAATCATTCATAACAATTGTTTAAAAATAATTAAGTCTATCAAACATCTAAATTTAGAGCAACTATTTACTTTTTGCTGAAACAAGCCCATGTAATATTTTTCTTTAAATGAGATTAGTCATATTAGCTACTTAAATACAAAAATAACTAAATAAGTATGAAAATTATTTACACAATCAATTAAATGTATCAACAATATTATTAATTAAATAATTGCTTAAATTAATGTTACTACTTATCGAAATTACCGTAATATTTATATTTTATCAAATAAACCAATATATATATATTTGACCACTCCCTTGATCTTGTGGTAAACGCGTAAACGTTACAACCGGGAGGACCTGGGTTTGATTCCCGGTGGAGATAAAAAAGGACTAATCATCTACTTGTCCTTAAAGAAAAAATCGATATGTGAAACAGATGTTAAACGCATCTGCCCCATACTCGACTAGGGAAGATGGGGCATCACTTTTCACTTTTTATGAGATATTATTAAACATATGACATGCAATAACAGACTTTATTGTAGGATAATATTAGGTCACGTAATAGCTTTTTGCTGCGGAAATTTCATTTGAAATATTATTCAATTTTCACACCATAAGCTATAAATTTAACAGAATGTTAATAACATTGATATAGATTACATGATGATTACTTTAAGATATCAATTTAGAATATAAGAATTTTAACTTTACATAATAATATGCTTCTTATAATGCGATAGATACGATACAATTTTTACATGCCTCTTGACAAGCAAAAATTTTCACTTTTAATTGACAGATAATTTGACTTTGATAATTCTAAAATTTTATTTTACCGTGAACAATGAATTGTAGAAATTTCTTATTTCATGTCATAGTAAATAAATTTTGTATTAGTGTAGACCTTTGTAGCCAACTAAGAACTCGTAGCACCGTAGCAACCCACTACGTGCTACGTGTAATTCCAAGAACAATACAGAAATAATAATTATTAATTTATATTGCATTTATGTTTATAAAACGCTTATATGGCTCTTCTTACTGCTCATTTTTTTTATAAATCTTTTACAAAGTTTTTGTAATATTTTCTTCTCTTAGACGGAGTCTAAATCGAAATTTTATTGTAAAGTTTTTTTACAATATTTATTTAGTCTTATCTCTTAGAAGTAACATTAGCGTCACTACAAAAGCTTATTTATCCAAGAGCTTCAAAAATAAAAGTACAAAAGAAATTTCTTATGCATTAAAGTAACTGAGGTTACTTTTATAGCTAATAAAATAGTATTGGTCTGTGCTTAAACCTATTTTGACACCTGTCAACGAACTTCTTAACATGAACGTAATATATAAACTTAGAAAGGGAGTCTTATCTCGAAAAGATATTCGTACAAATTAATATCGAGATCTTTTTTATTAATCTAATTTTTTAAATTTAAATCCAGTATATTTAAGAACAGCTAATCTTAAAAAATGAGAAACTGTGATTAAGTGCAAAAATAGGTTATAGCAACGTAAACAATTCTTATGTTTCCTAAGTACAACACCCCAAAACATCTCTGATATGAAATATGGTCCATAAAATGTAATGGGGTTCCACATCAGGAGCGTCCAAACATTATATTTACTCGTAGTTGCCATTATGAACAAAATGTTCAAGTATTTTTTTAATACCGCGAATTAAATAAGAATTATTTACTTCGTATTTTAGTAGATAACATAGATCATTATTGTGTGGACTATGTTCAAAGATTATTATTGAATACAAGCTGTGCCCGTGATTTCACTCGAGTGTTTTTAATTTTTTGCACTGAACCAGAATTCTCCGTAATCTGAAAAAAATAAACAAAGAGTAAAGAAAACTGTTTTTTTATTAACATATATTTTGTTATTAAATGTTTCCTAAGATTCAACATAGACTATCAAAGACGAAATAACGCAAAAGATACTATATGTGTAAGGTTAGGTCAAGCAACTACCGTAATCGTCTTTTTAGTTACATTTTTTGTGCTAGTATGATGAATTCAAGCTTAAGATTCTGACGTTGACAGTGAGGATATTAATGGACTGTCAGTGGTTTTGATGGCAGCTGGCTCGTAGTGTATATTTACTGGACTTAATAAACAAATCAGCTATATTATGTCATTATGTATCATCTTTATCTCTATCTATATAACTTCTTCAAATATTCAAATCACTAGTGCATAATTTTGGACATAATGTTGCGATATTATGTCCAAAAGTCTGAAAGTATGTAAGATGAGTCTTACATACTTTCAGATATCTCTGATACACACGTGTGTTTTACATCTTTGTAACATGACAATTAAGTATGGCTTGTTGGATTATAAAAAAGTAGAATATATAATATTAATCGAATTAAAAATAACGTACAGTTTCACATAACAGTTTCTCGTAACAGTATCATGCTGTTATAACTAAGTTAACGACTCCCGAGTGTATAAAACTTAATTATAAGATTATTAGATGCATCAACATTTTAATTTTTCATAATTTTATGAAAAAATTAAAATGTCTTCTTAGATTGTTTTGCATTTTTTTCAACAAATTGAGATTTAATCTATATTCGTAGATTCTATATTATACATGAATAGTTTTATATTGATATTTAAACTCATTAATGTGAAATTTAGTGGCAAAATTCCTTGAAAAATATATATTTCACATTGACAATTTTAACAGATATGTAATTTTTGGATGGGCAATATAGACATACACGGGATATTAGATAAAATATGAGTTAGGGCGCGTTCCCATTGAGTCATGACGACAGACAATCGTCCTACACATTTGTCGAGGCAGCCGCCCGAACCAAATTAATAATTCTAAAAATGCAGCCGATTATCTGTCGTCACGACTCAGTAGGAACGCGCCCTTACCTATTCTAAAAATTACTGGATTTCAAAGAAAGAACATCCATTAGGCATTATAAAAAACTGTCAGTGGGCCAATTTCCCGTTAAAGCACATTCGTATATCTAATTCATTTTTATGATACTGCTTTTTCACTGGAATTTATGCTGACGACCTTCAGGTAACATTCGTGCCTTATAAAAAATGCATAAATAAATAGACGATAAACTGAACTTATCTTACGCAAGTTCAAAATTTTTTTACAAATTGTAATTTAGGATATTTATTTAGCATGTTAAGTAAAGCTCTTTAATTAATACCTACATCAGTAAGTTATGCATTGGAGTAGATTTCTTTTCAACAAGTAATGTTAAATATATATTAAATCTAGTTAACCCGTTTGAGATCTACTAAGTTACCACAGATTACACACAAACTGAAAAGTCACAGGTAAATAGATAAAAATTACAACATCCTACGAATACGATTTGTTTCTTATAACGCATGAAATAATTTATGACAAAGACTCTAAAGAAAATTTAGCGTAAACAAACCGCCTCTTATAAAAACTTCTTGAGTATTAACGCTTCCGTTAATTTAGTATTTTTATACGGGAAATGATAATATTAAGAGGAAAACTTTCTCAGTATTATATGATACTCAGAGAAGCTATACCTAACGTAAAACGAAAATGAAGCTCTAATAATAATAAATACGATCGTTGAAATACTAAAGAGAGCTCAATAATTTGAGTTCAACAGATTCAGTTAGGATCTTGAAATCTTCGGAATTTGAAGTTCAAAATTTATACAAATTAAATGCTTAAGTTTAAGAGGCTTTTATTGAAAAGTCCCATAACCGCGTTTTGTAACTTTACAATATTCATCGTGCCTGCAATATGTTTTTGTCAAAGGAATAATTTTAAAAAATGTTATTTTTTTTATTCAGGATACAGATGGTGTTTTGGGTACTCCATATTATAAAATTTGATGTAAATATTTAATATATACAGTCCAATCATTAAAATTAGGATGTAAATAATCAAGCTTTGTAACATCCAGTGGTAAATAAAATAAAATATACAATATTAATTTTTAAAGTATATCTCTCTGTCCTGCTCATATAGCATATTGATAATACTATTACTACTTGTCCAAAGACTACTTTCTTTTATTACTAAGCTTAAGTATCAACCACCTCCTTGGTCTAGTGGTAAGCACGTAATCATTACAGCCGAGAGGTTCTGGGTTCGATCCCGGTGGAGATAAAAAAAACTCGGTCTGGCAAGGTATAGAAGGCAGATCACCTACTTGCCCCTAAAGAAAAAATCGATCAGTGAAACAGATGTGAAACGCATCTGCCCCATACCCCACTATTAGGGATACAGGGATACGGGACTTCACTTAAGTATCAAACTTAATGGATAAAATATGATTAGGATTCCGCACAAAAAAACTTAAAAGCCACGTAGACAAAGTTGCAGGCTCAGCTTAGAAGTACGTGTAACTTTTATTCAGTAGATCCAAATTCAATAAAAAGGTAATCCAGGACGAGAATATCCGAATTATTGGATTTGAATATAAACAGACACTTTAATCATTTTCACAATCTCTAAGTAGGCGAACTAAGTAAGCTTTAATTTGGAGTCCAATTTACGAATGTCAATCCACTTGTCGCATTGGCTATTGATAAAAGTATTCGGATAAAGCTTTGTGACAGAATACATTTATATGAATAAATTAATAATTTGTACAAGTCACTCACATTGCTCTGATCCCAAAGTAAGTCGCTGAAGCATTTGTGTTACAGTCAGAAACAGTGAGGGTATCACCAATAAATACATATATAGGCTTATAAACAACCAAGACTCGGAAACAAACATTCGTGCTCATCACAAAATAAAAGAAAACGAGTATAAAAATTGAATTTAGTATTTGAATTCGACTTATAAGCAGCATTAATTATTGTACTCACATAGGTATGAAATTCGCTTGATCATCTTGTCTACATAATTCTCTGCAATGTTTCACGAATGTCAAATAGGCTTAAATCTGTGACATAAAATGACTGCAATGTATAGATTAATGTGTGCTTGTCAAATAAAACCATTCAGTGCCATCGACCAAATAAACATTGCAAGTATGTCGCATCAGAGCTTCGGATAAAATTGCCTCTTCCACGTCAATAAACACTTATGAATTGGATTCAACATTCATAGATCAAACGTCGTTAAGTGCAGATAGCACATAGCTTTATGCGCTTTTTAAAATAAATTGATAGTGCAGTAGTTATAATTTAAATAGAATAGCTGTTGCCACGACTTTTTAGATAAATAGTATTGATATATAAAATATATAAAAAGAACACACACACACACATTCGATTGATAGTCGTAATTACTTTGACTACCTTACTATCAGCTGTCTCCTAGTAAAGGTCAAATACAAGTCGTTTCAAAGGCAAAAGTAGCAAGGTTGCAAATTCTATTTAGTTTTACGACTCATTCGCTAATGCTTAAACTAGGTACAATAAAAATACGTTGACAAAAATAGTATATAACAACAAGTAAGTACTTAATTGTTTGATTCATATAATTGTATGTCAAACTTATAATAATATAATTGCTTTATTCTTCATAGATCATATCAGATCTTTAATCGCTTCGTATATATGGGATTAAAAACAAAATTATTTATGCCAACGTCCACTTAAACTGCTAATTCACCATAATAAATGAATAAAAGAACATTTCGAAAGGCTTCATTGACGTTTTTTTTATAATAAAAAGCCGTGCAATTTCCTGCTATTAAACGTGACAGTAAACAAAGGACGATCGCCTAGTCAAAGTTTCAAACGAATGAATCACTCGCTGACGTCTTCTAAAGATAAATGAACTGTTTAGAATTCGCTTCGCCAATTTCCCTACAAATTCTAACATGTTTAGAGTTTCGAGTTTAGGGATTGGCGGAATAAATTTAAGCAATGATAATTTTTATCGCCGGAAACAAATCCGTAGTAAAAGTTCGACTATGGCCTTTGAACGATTTTGACATTTTATTTTCGGTTAAATGTGATTTGATAGTGGTTTTTCAAAAATCACT
Organism: Aporia crataegi; assembly: GCA_912999735.1. Taxonomy (NCBI): domain Eukaryota; kingdom Metazoa; phylum Arthropoda; class Insecta; order Lepidoptera; family Pieridae; genus Aporia; species Aporia crataegi. The sequence continues at coordinate 6,775,719 of OU538742.1, forward strand.
TTGATGCTATCCACTCTATCCTGTTTCTCCGGTTTTTCGGTTCGTTAATTTCAGGAGCGCAGAACCGCCGGGCCTAATACTAAAACCTACTACGTCATAAATACATTTCCAGGAAAATTCTTTGCTGATCTTGCTTTATAATCTTTGACATCCTTTTCAAAATATTCTGCGACCCAAAAGCATGAACATCAATAACCAGTAAGCCGGCGAAAAAGGGCAAGATAAAATATTTTATATTAGAATTTATCTTGCGACACCTTGGGATCTAATTGGTTGGAACGAATTACGTTGGATTATAGAAATTAAGTCTGGACCCTTTTGCGATATGAATTCGTTGAATGTTTTCTGGTTTTAAATTAACATATTCGGACAGGATAATTCTCTATCTGCGGTTTATGCTTTGTATTAAATTTTGTACAATTAGATAAAAGTTTAGAGTGATTTTGACTGGAAAATATGTATTCTGTTTCAAAAATATATTTTAATGTTTGAAAATATACTTTATTCTCTTAAAACTCTTTTATAAAGAGAAATATTTGTATTTTTGTTTGTCACAAGAAAACTATGATATGAAACGTCCGACTTTAAAGAATCTTTCGGCGGTGCAGTGGTGGCTAAACTCATTCTTAGTACATAACCTTCATTGTATATACCCACGCAAAGGAACCCTACTCGTAGCAATATAAAGAAAATTGTTCTCACACCCAAGCAATAAAGCAAGATCTCTTAAAAAGGGAATACGCTGCAGAAGGACATTTTTTTTAAATTACTACTTCCACTCATGAAAACTTTACAACAACTACGTTTTGTACTCGTATAAACAATATGATTGTACGTGTTGTATATATGAGTACAACGCAAGGTGTTGGATAACATTGTCATTTCCATACACTGAAGTCTTTTCGGAGCGTGTTTCCTCCCGTTCACGGAGTTCTTGCAACAATTGGACGCATTCCTTTATTAAAATTAAAATAATTTCAGCTCAACCCTCGTTTATTGCTAAAATTTTAGATTTTTTTTAAACCTCTTAATTTTCCGCTTTCACATAAATTTTATTATAAGAGAAATAGATTTTTGTAATACGGAAAAGATAAAGACTGGAGGCGGAAATACCCACTGATAAAATACAAAGTAATAAAAATAAAGCGGTAACTTATGGAATCCACAATATGAAGACCACTTCAATTTCTTAAGTATTTTCTTATTTAGAAAAGATCTATACATATTGAAATAGGGGTTTGCAAATATTTATTTAAATATTACTTTTTACTAACGGTTCATTATACACAAAACGTGGAACATATTTAAATATCTCTTTTCTCAAGAGTCGAACCAAGAATCATCCACGAATTTTATGAATATGTATATAGAAATGTATTAGCTACATACATAATATTATATGTAACGAATATTCTTACATGGGTGTAATTTATGTTTTTGGCCTTATACTGATACTGTACTTATTTTATTAATATTTTATAATCGTTTTCTTTATATATAAGCGGTATCTTTGAGATGGAGTTTTTAAGAAAAAATTGTTTGATAACTCTTCGCAAATTGCGCTTTAATTTACATGTCACTGCCAAAATTGATTACTACTTATTTGTTTCTAGGTCTAAGCGTTTAAAATTGAAATAAATAATATTGAAGACTGTTTGTGATAAACAATTAACCAATGCCTTTTTATAAATGTATACGCTTAACATTGATGACATAGAAATGTGTCGTTCTATTGTCAGACTAAGGTTTCATAGATCTTTAAATTCACACAAAACTTTCAACCCAAAATGTTAACTAAATTTAATAATACTAACTCTAGCTAAATTTGCAATTGTAAATAATTACATTTGAGTGGTTATTTACTTTCCGTGGCAAGATTAAAGAAGTGTTTATGAATTTTAAAAAACATATTCGTTGGCATTCTACATAGGTACTTTGTAAAGATGACGTAGAAGTTAAAGTATTGCTATGAATAACAAACTTATAAATATAAAAGTGTGGCTACCCATACAATATAAAAGTACTTATTTTTCTAAGTATCTTATTAACATTGTCCTTTGGACGCTCTCCTATATTAGCATTTAAATTACATAAGTTTGAAAGCCTTTCCTCAAATGTTCGCCTTTCTCATATATTCGTAAAAGTTTTTTAACTGTCAAAGGATCATAGCAAATAAGCTTTACGCTTTCATAATTTTGATAATTAATGAGAATTATGACATAACGTAAAGTTATTGGATATTCTTTTTAAATTTATATGGCTGTTATTGTCACATATATTTATAACTAGTTATGCCCCGCGGTTTCATTCGCGTTAATTTTGAATCGAGAGCATATTCATTTGCATTAATTTCAGTTTCACATTTTGTAATGACTCCGAGTTCTCTGTACTTATTTCTTCTATGTTTTTATTTCTGAGCCGACTTTCTTTTTTGCTGACGTCATCACTTAAAACTTTCATCCCCTTTAGGGTTAAATTTTTACAAACTCTGAATGTCGTATTTATTTATATCTAATCAAAAGCCTAGAAAATAAGTTTCGAGCTTTTAGCTTTAAAATGACGTGATTTTCATACAAACTTTCATCTCTTATTTCAATTTCATGTAATCGGTTCAGTAGATTAGGCGTGATTGCGTAACACAAAGACAGATTTACTTTCACATTTATAATATTAGTAAGGATATGGCAGAGTATTCAAAATTTACAAAAGTCGTATAATCTAAAATCTCGTACAAAATAGTTTAGGTATCCCTATTTTGTTTCAATTAATTCCTAATTTCAAACCAGTTACGTAGGTACATTTAGTTTTTAATCATAGTCAATTCTATTGTGTTATTAGAAAAATAAATAGAACATTCATATTTCCTGGAAAGAATCATTTTGTTTTGCATCGTGTATTTTCACATTTTTATATGCACATTAGAAAAGCGATTATTTAAAAAAAAATTGTTTTAAATATAATAGTTTCAAATACTGTTTTGAAGCACGTAATTTTTTTACTACATATATTATTTATATAGATGGAGACCAATAGTTATAAGATTATTTCGTGATTAGATTATAAAAAGAACCATAGAGTAAAGTAGAGTTTCATTCAGTGTCAGATGTTGTCTAGACTCCTTAGTTCTTGAATTTACGGGTCTGTGTTCTGTTCATATTGCCATTATTATTGCCAATCTTAACACAAAGGCAGCAAAATAATATTATTAAATTTATTGATCATTTTATTCATAGTATGAAATGAAATTTATTTAGCAAACAGGTCGATGATCTGGCTTCTTAATAAAGGTGTCATTACCACAAAGTTTATCGTTTTAACATCAAATTTTGCGCTTTATTGCGTTGTTAACATCTTAGAGCAATATAACGTAGCTATAATGCCATTGTATTAGCTATAATTTCAACTTTTACTATCGCGAGTACCACATATTAAAAAATAATTTACTTAAAGATAATAATAATAAATACTTCAATATTTGGGGCTTATCCTACTCAAGAACGGAAATCTTAAACTAGTTACAAATTTCAATGTTAAGCAACTTTTATTTCTCAGCGTTAATGTAAAAGGAAAATATCGTATTATGGGGATAGCATGCTAACATCATATTTTCTAAAAAAGATATGAAAAAGGACTTCATACCACTAATTACCAAAAAATACAACAAAAATGACAATTTTAATACTCTAATAAGAACACTGTACTCGTATTAATAAGTAATTATGTAAAGTATCTACGAATAATAAGTACCTAAGTAATGGCAACAATTCACCACGGAAAAGGGACAGAAATTCCGTCAGGTTTGCAATTTAATATGTAAGACATTATTATTACATATTATATCTCATATGCACACATTGCAGTACATAAATAACATTAAGCTGACAAGAAGCGACCATTTCTCTTCAGTTCTTCTCTCTGGTTGCTCAGTTCTATACTTTATCTGCTGCATCTTGACATTACGAGACACACAACAAATTGTCCAACCGATCTGTCTTTATTGGATTTGTTCATTTTAGCTTAGAATACGCGATGGAATCTTTTCATTAAATTTGTCTAAATGTTGTTTCAGCCTCTGAATTTCTAAAGTTAATAAATATTTTAAAAAAAGAACGAAATGAATAGTATTTCATTAATAACGTCAACAATGATTTACAGTTTATATAAACAGTAGGTAATTTTGATTACATTATTTGATGGTAATCAAAAATTTATGTGGATGCTTTGATTACATAGAAAATCGTAACTTTGACTATTACAGATATTTCTAGAGAGCGTAGACTTAAGTAATATTCTTACGCACCTAGTACGTGCCTCTATAAGTAATAAATTACATCAGCTGTTAGCACGTATAAAAAGTTATAAAAATACGTTCCAACTATTACAATACTAAAGTTTCCTTAAACTCCAACTTTCAAAAAGGAGCTAATAATTTTCTCAATAATATATTACATCGTATGCAGAGAGCTCAATAAATTCCAATCCTCAATGTCAAAAGACGAGGAAATTCACAAACTGTAATGTATTTGTATTGAACTATTTCATTGCTACAAAGTGGGCGTTAGGAGCGCTTCCATTTTCCTGCTTAAATATTTAAAATGGAACTGTAAAGCCATTTTCGTGTGATCTAAAAGAATATTTAAGCTGTATCAAAATGTGTTATGACATAAAACAGATCACAAGACTCATTTCATCATAAGTTTCAGTGATCAACAAAGTACATAATCACTCACCAGCTCCAAGTATTCGTGAATCTTCGCCAAATCTTCGACATATTCTGGCCCGGGCAATTAACGGCCGAAATGGAGATGGATTGGCCACATGTTATGATGAGATTCAGACCACATTACAAAGATCTGGATTGGTATCCCCAAAGCGTGGCCGTCCCAAACGGACCAAGAGGCGCGCGGCGGAGCGCCTTGGCTGAAACAAAGGAAGCTAGCAAAACCTGAAACGAAGTTAAAAGACTCGCCCAGGACAGAGCGGACTGGCTTGTTGCTTTGCCCTTTGCCCCAGCTAGGAGTCATAAATATATAAAAATATAATATCATCTATAATACTGTTTGTAATTTACTATAACTACCATCCATATTATATAATTTGCATATTTTTGTTTCAAATTTAGAAAATTTTTGAAGGTATGAGCTAATATTAAAGCCTAGCTTAAGTATTTAAATAATTTATCCATTACGTTGCGTTAACGCCTCATAAAAACACTGACGTAAATTCCGACCTTCGCCTAGTCTATGAGCCTCTCATAGACTAGGCAGAAGATTTTAATCAGATTTATTTTTGTCAACAGAGATATTTTCATAAACAAAATTATTTTAAAGATTTTTGAAATTTTAAGTCACTGCGTCACACACGTGTGGGATCGGATTTTTTTATGATAAACGTGATCCATTAATAGAAATATTAGGAAAATGAATAATTTTTAAAGAACAACTCTTACATTTTAATATTTACTATTCTTACGAATTGTGTATAAAACCTGGTGTTTTAAGAAGTTCGTAAACATTAATTTTTCTCTAAATCTTTAAAGAGCTTCCCTACTCAAGAAGCTTTTGCAATGGTAATATAATCTCTGATAAAAAGTACCTGTGTAATTTACATACTGAACTGGCGGTGGTGAAAATTAAATATGAATGTTCTGTTAATTGTAATAACTTAATCCTAATGAAAGTTTTGCATATCAGTTATATATTTATACAATATATATGTGAACCAATTTCATAACATTGAAAGCAAATTGTAAATAGATTGAACTCGACATGTGATGTTCAACTCCGCAAATTGCATTTATTTCCAGCATTTATAATGAAGGTAGCGTTAAATGTTTTCGACACAATTCCCCAAAGTTCAGTACAACTCATTTCAAAACATGTAACTATGGACATTTGAGACCTGATAACGGAAAATAGTAATTTAGCCAATGCTGTAATATCTTATCAAAGTATCCTTTAGTCTCTAGTGGATCCTAGGATATTAAATATGTCTTTCTTTTGATCTTTAGTGGCAAGTAGATCGTAGGCGGTAGGATGAGATTTCGGTGATTTCCACTTTTTGTATGTACTCCTGATTTCCAATTTGGAGGAAACAAAATATGTTTATTTACTTACAAGGCAAATGACTTACAAGCAAATGTACCTTATACCCTAAAAGACGGAATTGAAGTTTTTGATTTACTTACTGATAATATTTTCTAAAAGACTTGTATTCCACACCTTCCAAATAAAAACATATTCTATAGCCCTGATGAACTATATTTATTTCATTTCGATGCTCGCATCATACATAAATTTTAGAACATGTTGAATAAATGCTATTTCAAAGGAGTGTTTTTAAACTGGTAAAATTATTAATTAAGAAAAATATTTATACATTTTTTATCTTCGAGGTGGTGACACTGTTTATGCACTTCCAGGATATTCAGAATACAGATAGACTCCGAGAGTTAAATAGTGAAAAAACTACTCATCAAAATGTTTATGCATAAGCTAACCCCGCTAGGTATAATAAAATACAATAAAAATAAAGTTATTTCTTTATACATAAAAGTATCAATAAATATGTTGAATTGAGATTTTCCTTCCTTTAATAAGATTACAATACGACATAAATTTCCTCAACTTAATCTTATAAGAAGCGGCCTTTTATATCGAAAAGAATTTTTGTTCCCGGTCCAAGTGATTGTGCAAGTCCATTTATAAGACCATTTTCATATTAACTTATATGAGATATATGTTAGACAGGTGTCTCTTAAAGAAACATGGGACGTGGTTAGCAGTCAGTTAGAGGTGATTCATATATTCTTTTTATATATAAACATTTTGTTGGATTGAAAAAATAAGTATCTAATATTCATACGAGAATAAACTTATAAAAGAATATACATATACGATATCACAAACGATAGAAACCAAGGTCAGCTTTTAAATCATGCATGAGGCATATTTCTGCTTCACCGACCGTTTTCTTAATAGTCAGGAATCTGGTCAGCCTTTTTTGCCTATTTAACTGAAAAAATGGTTTCGCCGGGATTCGAACAACATGGTTCGGTGCCTTGGAGGTGACTAAACCACAGCGTGAATTTTTTATAAATTTTATTGCACTGAATTACAGAAAATAATTTTGTTGTTGTGTTGATAAATAGAAGTATTGTGAGACTGGCATTAAAGTAGGTTCGTATTCATAGTCACGAACATACATCCGTCTTCCCAAAGTATGTTTAGAATCTTCACTGTGTTTTCAACCACGACGCAAAAAAGTGTTATTTTATTTATCAATTTTGCAACGCAAAAGTCAGTTAAACTTAGTTCACTTTTAAACTATGTATGTTATAAATTAGTTGGACATACCTGTTTATCCATTTAAGAGGTTTTCTTAAATGTACTTTTGAAATTGTCTTTTCAGTTGTAAGATTCATAAACTGATGAGTGCACGGTTCGGTTTAAAAATTATATTGCTTGAGAGTATACTTTCCATCAATTTAAAGTCGAAGTTAAAACTATTTTCTTTGAAGTATGTATCTATTTATGTACCTATGTAAAAAGAATTTGCTACACAAAAGATTTTCTGATACGATTTGAATAAAGCCTGTGCGTATTGCGTACTTCAGAGCTTTAGAGCTTTACTTTAAGTTCATTTGATCGATGCTTAAATCAGATAGCATTGTAGAACTCGGTTAATACTTGCGACTTTCCTTGTATGTTATAGTTTTACATACTTATATTGGAATATTTTCCTTTCACAGTAAGGTACAAAAAAACCAATATAGAATAATTCATTTAACATAACAGTATAAATAAGTCATAAGTGCAACGCAGCCTAAGCGAACTTTTCCAGGCAACCCAAAATATGTTATTGATATAGGTTACATTTTATTATATTTAGTATATTAGCTTAGCTATAAGAGCTAGTTTTATAGAAATTCGTAATTATAGATTATATCTTTATTCTTATAAGGAACAAGTGAGAAACAGAGATTTTTGTTTGACGTAAGTAAGCCTAATTGTATGAAGAGAATTTAATATAGGAATTTTATCTCGGCTCGGGTTTAGTATTCGGCGGGCGTTTAGTTATGAAAAGGTAGCACTCGCTCACAGATATGGGTCACTTGAGGATTTGTTTGCGGCTCAGGATATAAACCTTTTTGTTAGTATAATTGGATGTATCTGTAAATTAATAAGAAAATTTTTATTTTTATTTAAAACCTCGAATAAAATATATGTGAGCGTTTTCACCTTATAAGGACTTCATAAGTCTATCTAAATTATTTTGTTTCATTTCTGGTGTTGTATTAATTTTCAGAAAGATGACATGGCATTTTTCAAAAATAATACATAGGTATAATATTAATTGGTATGTATGTGAAAGTTTTGCTTTCTAACTAAAATTTACGGCTTAATATTTACGTAAGTTAAAACAAAAAATAATTTTTTTAGTTGGCAGTATTTTATTCTGCAAATGAGCCTTCAACCTAAGTAAGGCCAATCAGATGCCCGATTTCAAATTCTGGAACTTATTTTAATGAGACTGTTATAAACCTCAATCGTAATGTCAAGTTTCATTAAATGAATGTCATCTGTTAATAAAATTTCAGTAATTAACTTTAAACTTTAGCTGAAAATAATTTTCATAATACCATTAATTAAATATCACTTCATAAAATATTTATATACGTAATTATCGTATATATCTGCATTGCGCTTACGAATATATTTTATATTCAAATTAACTACACGTTTTAGTTAAATTATTTTTATCGTTGTAAATAATATTGGACGTCTGTCTGCGGCATCGCACTTCCAAAACGAATTGAATGATTTTGATGCAGATATTTTGTTAAAACCTCGCGTAATTAAGACGGATCTTATCTACAATTTATTAAGATCTCTTCATCCATTTATGAGGTATTCTTATTAAAAATATCGCTAGTTTTTTAAAATTGTTTTAAAATGCACTTGTAAGAATTATATAGGTCCAGTTTGTATTATAAATCTGTACAATTGGTTAGTTTGTTTGATTGAACGCGCTAATCTCAGAAATCACAAGTTTGAATTGAACATTATTTTTTGTGTTGGATAGTCCATTTATCGAAGTAGGCAATATAACATCATGATTAATAGGAACGGAGCATTAAAAATGTTGCAAAAATGGGACAAAATATTTCTTTTTATAGCGGGTGATACGGCAGAGCGCCAGTAGTTTTATTCCTATTGTCAATACCAAATTTCTATGAGTGATTCTCTCCACGCCCTTGGTTCTTTGTATTTAATACCTAATAGTTGTCTAAGAACTTGTTATGTGTTAATAAACACGTCCTAAGAGAAGCTAACGATAATGCAATAATACCTACAAGGAAATCTTTTAATAAGTCCACGTTAAAAATAAATATATAGCAAAATATCGAAGTAACAGTCAAGCGAGGCAAATTCCACGGTTATTGAATGTGTCTATTAATAATTGAATGTACCGCCAGTAATTAAGTTATTTAACATTATTAGAACTGTGCAGCTGCCTGCAATACCTGTGTACCTGTTTACTTTCAATTTCATATAATTCTAACAACTTAACATCAGCAGATATAAATATGGGAAATATATACAAACACAAAAACAGACATAAAAATTATAAAATATTGCAGCACACACACACATTTTACTTAGAATTTAATCATTGTTTGTTTTATTTTTTACTTTAGTCAACTGTGTTCTATTATTCTTTGTTTTCCTAGTGTTCTGTTTAATTGCTGTATTTTGTGTGTGTGTGTGTGTGTCTGAAGTTACAAATAAAGTTTTTTCTATCTATCTTTCTATCTATCTTGCCATTTTGTCTTTATTCTAACCAAATAAAGTAACGCTTAAACAAAATGGTCTTATTTTAATCTAAAAACGTTTACGACAATTTACAATTCGTCCATAATTTTTAATCTGCTTCGGTATTAGGGTATAGGTAATTGGCAACTTCTCAGCTCAGCTATTTCATTATTTGCTTTAATCCCATCAAGCTTCTTTGAAAGAAAAAAATAGATACTTATTTCAAAAACCACGTGCCGCTATCACTTGGATTAATATAATAAAAGCCATTGAATAAAAATACCAATACATTGCTCATTTACAATTGGACTTAACAGGAAAAGTCTCGGCTGTACAAAGAATGCGCAGCTTTATATTCTATTCCCTTTACTTGGTTGATGAGGCGGCTTCGAGTGAATGTCCCGACATTAGGAAAATTTTTCAAGCAAGTCACGTCATCGCTTTAACGAGCCTGTGAAAATACAGAATAAAATAAATAAGTCCCCAAGAGCCCACGAACAAACCTAACTGATGAGAAGCTATATTAAAATTAATGATCATTTAATATGTTATATCAGAAATCTTTTTTATTATTAAATGATTCTCCGGTTAGGTAATAACCTAATTAATTCATCATTATTTTTACAAAATTATTCAATGAAATGTAACCACATCAATAGACTTACAATAATGACATTCAATAATATTATTTTCTGTAGATCTTTAATTGAGAAATGTTAGTCTTAACTTCGTGAACGAAAAGTTTTAAAAGAGATGCGTTTCAATGAAGAAAGCATGACGTTTAGGAATTAAGAAGAAATAAAGATTAACGCAGCCGTGATGGTTAATATATATATCTGCGTGTTCTACTGGCGGTATAAAGTTCGAAACAATTAAACATTTCGGTTAGATATGCTCAGAAGGATGTTTACTAACTTTCCTATAAATAGATCAGTGAAACAGAAATATCTGTCACATGTCTCACTAGGAGTTGTATTCCTATAACACAAATTCCACTACAAAAAAGCCTGAGATAATATAATATTTTAGAAAATACATCAATTACTTATTAGTAAACCTCATGGGCTATGGTTTATCCTAATTTGATCCATAAGTCGCAAGCGTCGGCTTATATTATTAACTTCTACCGAGTTCTACCAATGTTGCTATTATTGATCGGTTGGCTCATGAGAGAAGTGTACCTAATTTATTAAAAAGACATATTTTCTGTTAAAAGTGTCGTCCCTTACTAATAAATATATCGTAATATTACGAATAAAAATCAAAGTCCCATCCCAACTTGAGGTAAAGAACAAATATCATCTAAAACTATTATAATACATTTATAAGAATATTTCTTCTATTAGAATATGATAGAATTAGATTATAAATCGCTCATTAAAATTTAAATCAATGAATTTTCCTTTTGTATATCAATTCTGTGTTATAGTTACAAAGTGCAGTTTTTATTTTATGTAACAATGAACTCTGATTGTGCCAATGGAAAATAATCCGATTTTACAACAGACACCAATTTCTCCTTTCAACTTGCTTCATTATCCTACTGTATTATTGAAATATTCAGCTTTTTAACAATAAGTGCTCATTAGGCAGATACGATGAAAATTTTATTCTTAACTCCAATCGGAAACTAAAACAATGGAATCGTCGATTCATCTTCTCGTATTTTTTTTGCTATGTCTATTACAAAATATGCTTTATTCAACGAACAGAACTTTTCTGCGCTTGTTTACATTTTCTCGATGCCTTCTATACCTACTTGACTAAAACATTTTGTTTCCCCGGGATTTAAACTAAAGACACCGCAACACGCATATAATCTCAGACACGAGAACACTTTTCGGTTCTGCAAGTCCATGGGTTTAGGAGTTAGTTTCGAGTTAGTGGAATTCAGAAGCTAAACGAAATTCAAAGGATTCTTAAAAATAATAAGATACCTACCCTTAACCCTTATCTATTTTGATTTCAGCAGATCCAAAACTAATATTAGCCGACGTAATTGCTCCCGAATTAATTAACAGAACTCACAAATTTTCATATAAATACGACGAATTAATTAATATTAAAACGAATTTATAACTTGTCCTACTTTGCTCTAAAAACTCTAAAAGCAAAGAATTTTATCTACTATAAAAATGTAGACGTTAAGAATCGATTAAGCTATTGAGGAATTACAAGCGGACATACCTCAGCATGACCACTGTCAGACATAATCCATTTGGACTTTAATGTTGTCGGTTACTTGACAAAATTTTAACAGATTCTAGCTTACGGTATATTTTACTTTGTTCGCATATTAAACTCGATACAAATTGAAATTTGCTATCATTAGTCGCATAGAAATGTATGGTTCCATAATGTATAATGTCATATTCGAGATAATCGATTCGGCAATAATAATACTATGTTATAATGTAATAATTACTACAGATACCTAACTACAACTAGCTTATTACATTCCATGATATTGTGAACAAGTTAATTTTATAATTAAGTCATGGTTCATTAATAAGGCTTTTTTAATCTAAATAATTTTTGTTAAGTAAGTAAAAAATATATTTAAGAATTATTATTTAATAACGTATAAAATTATAAAAAAATTATAAGGTATAACGTTTTAATACGTTATACTTTATTATTTGTTATAATTTTATGTATATATAATATGTATACCTGTTAAAATGTTATTCTGCTCCCGAAAGATTGTAATTATTACAGACTGATTACATGTATTAGTGTTACACTGTTTACATGTGTTGTATTACAGACAGCTGACCGGCAAACGTTGTTTTGCTATATAAATTATTTCTTATATTTTGGTATTGATCGCAATTTTTCGATATTTCCTCACTGTTTAAATCTTCCCTGAGCTTCGACAAAAATTTCAAAACCAAAATCAGCTAAATCGGCCCAGCCGTTCTCGAGTTTTAGCGAGACAAATGAACAGCAATAATTGATTTTTATATACAGGGACGAGTTTTAGCGAGATAGACGAACAGTAATTGTTTTTTATATATATAGATAAGAAAAAATAAGTAACAAGCAATAAACCATTTATTTTCTTAAAGTAACATTTAGAAAAGGCCTTCTATTTCTCCAGTGGCGGTATTCAAATCGATATCATAGATACTTGGGCGCGTTGGCAATCCTGGCATCTTGGAGATTTCACCGACCATGGGCACAACGAAACCAGCGCCCACGGACACGAAAATGTCGTTGATACGAAGGGTGAAGCCTGTAGGCGCTCCCTTCACTGAGGGGTCGCCTGTCAAAGAGTTAGATGTCTTTGCCATGCAGATCGGGAATTTGTCGTAGCCCTGAAAAAGTGATGTCTTATTTATTTAAAGAATTATTTGATAAGTATTCGCGTTCAAAAATTTTATGGAATCGATTTGATCTAAAGTTAAGTAAGTGAAATTAAGTGATGATCTGATGTCATGTGAAGTAAAGGAAGAGACCGTATATATAATCATATGCATGGTTGTTCATAAAGGTAATTAAGTTTATAGGGAGTAAAGAAGATTATTCAATCTATAATTTAAAAATTTTGACAATTAGCCTACGTGTTATTTATTTTTCAAGGTTAAAAGGATTTTTTTTCAAATTAAATATATTAAAAATAATTTAACGACAAATTTTACCACAAAAAGATAAATCGTATTACTATCAAATGAAATATATATACGTACAAAGCGTATCTATGAAATTCAATTATCAAGTTAATATTTTAAATCATTCAATGTAGTCACAAGGACGATATTGTATCAAAAATTAAGAACAGTAAATTTTTACCTTCTCAGTGAACCGTTTGATCTTTTCCAATACATCATCAGTATATTCAATCTTGCCCGCTCCATACATCTCAAATGCTATCTTCTGAATCTTATCTTGTATGGACAAATCCAGGGGGTAAAGATAGCTAAAGTTAGATGGGGAATCACAGGCTGCGATCACCGCATCAGCTAATTCTAATGCCCCAGCGCCACCTTTGGCCCAATGGTCGCATATCACTGCTCGGAATGCCCCGTTCTTGAGAGCGTATTCCTTCACCATGTTAAGCTCTGCTTGAGTATCGTTACTAAAAAGATTTTATAATAAAAAAAACACATTTTATTTGTCTCTATAACCTACTTTACCTGCAACTACGCGTTGATGTCTTTATAATATATTGTCCTTAATAAAAATCTTATATTTCAATGAGCACTATGCACTATACTCATTAAAACAAAGCTGAAGCTGAGAAGTTAGCTATTGAAACAATAATGTTATTTTTATATTTATTAATGTAAGTTTTTATATTGATTTATTTTAACTATTAGTATAGATATGTACCTACAAATTTAACTAAAAAATATGACGTCTACTTAAAGTGGGTGCACACCCAGCACACTTTGTTAGCACCAGTGGTTTTGTTTTTTGCTAATATTTTTATACCAGGCGTTTTTATTTGTATATTAAAGCGTACCCAATAAATCGCCAATTTCTGGTCAAAACGATCTAACAGCCTTTAGTTAAATCTTCTAATACATCCAGCTAGATGGAAAACGATTTGTTTGAACATTAAGAAGTAATAGTTTCAAATTTGAAAGGGAAAACTTTAATGAGATTTAGTACTATATTTTTGGATTACCTAAAAATTACTCAAAAATACACACGTATTTTTCAAATACAATAAATTTTTACCCGTGTTTGTTGATAGCGATTACGACGGGTACGTTGAACTTCTTGCCGTTACTGATATGTTTCCCTAAGTTGCAGAGACCCTTGTTCAAAAGCTCCAAGTTTTCCTGAAAGCAAGAGAAATATTTTTTTTCAGATGTATTAAATTTTTTTTATCATCAGTTTTTTAAATCTTTTTCTATCAATGACAAAGTTTTTCTATGAAAATATTACAAAAAATCTTGATTTTTTATGTAATGTAAACTCATAATATACTGGACCGAATTTAGCTATTTCACTAATGGGAAGCTAGACAAATCGATTTCGAGTCAAAATGTAATCCGCATCAATTGTCTCCATAACAATATTACAATGATACGTAGTTGTTGATGATAATAGTTGTGAAATGTTATATAGTTATATGTGAATATTTTGTTTGAAGAATACCTCAACGTAGACTTGGTGTAACGGTAGTCCAGGACTAACAGTTGGTCCTCCACCGTGCATCTTCAAAGCTCTTACAGTGCACACGATCACTGCACAATGCGGATTATCATCGCCGGCACGACACTTTATGTCGAAGAACTTTTCCATACCTTAACAATACAGGACAGGAAAACTTAGCAAGTTTATTATCACGTAAATTTAATTTATGTATTTTATAGATATAGATTAAAATAGTATGAAGTAGAATATTGTTATTTTCGTTAAGTAATTTTTTAAATTATAGGTACTTAGGTACACGTTTTTCGTATCAAACCTGTAAAACGCTTATAAAAGTATTATTTCTATTGAAGTGAACTGAAGGAGCCTTTTTCCCTTTAACTTTAAAAAGAATTTTACCGACCGATTTATTAACCGAAGAATTTAAATTTATATTTGGAAGGACTTAAAACTATTATCATTTTTGGAAAGAAAAGCATTAAAATATAGAAATTTCCCTTTTAAAATTTCGTGCTTTATGCAGATCAATTTATCTTACCGATATCAGAACCGAATCCAGCTTCAGTAGCCACAAAACCGTTCTCCTTGACGAGTTTCATGGCGATCTTGTCAGCAATAATAGAGGAGCATCCGTGTGCGATGTTGGCGAAAGGTCCCGTGTGAACCAGAACTGGGGTTCCCTCAAGAGTTTGCATCAGGGTCGGTTGGAAGGCGTCCTTTAGAAGGACCATCAACGCCCCGGTCACACCCTATAAGGGAAGGATGACAGTATGAAAATACGATTATAGGAGACCTATGTGGGACACTGAGATCCCGTCATTACGCTCGGTGGCAAATTTATAATTATTTTTGAACGTCCCAGTTACACCAATGACCAAGTGTTTGGTGATAAATTGTGGCAGTATGAAAGGACTATAATTGGAGTTTACTCCTTAAGAATCGATTATCATATATAAGGCGCCCGGTATGAGAAAATTTTAAATGAGCTACGACAATGTGTAGCCTGTTACAAAGTAAAATTGTATGAAATTACGATAAATTTGAAGAAGTCGTTCATGGACTATGCTAATAGGAGTTCAAATGCTCTCAAATTTCATCATCACTCATGTGACTTCCTTACAACAGCCTTCATATTAAAACTTACAAGATCGTCAGCGGTGACAGCGTTACCGCGTTTATCCAAGGCTACCACCATATTGGTGAGGCGGTCCTTGATGTCTTCAACATTCTTTCCCAGGGCCAGTACTGCCATAATCTCAGACGCTACCGAGATGTCAAAGCAGGTCTCACGAGTGAAGCCCTTCTCTGTCGGTGACTGGCCGATTGTAATCTTGCGGAGATATCTGTCGTTTAGATCGACCACTGAAAGACACGAGTTAATTATAATATATTATGTGCGCAAAGCATAGACAATAGATATCTTTTTAATAAGTAATATTAAAAAGATATAATAAATAGAATAAGTATAAATATAATATATAAAAGATTCAGTTTAATTAAATGATAACAATAAAAATCTCTACCTCTATTCCACATGATCTTGGATGTGTCAATGTCAAGTCTTGCAAACTTGGTCCTTTCTTCTGCTGTCAGCGATTCTGGGTCTGTTTTATCAATGCCGAGTCTCTTCAGCCTTCTAAGTTGAATGGGGGAGAATTTTCTCACGCCCTTAATCTTTGGTACCAGTCGGTCATACAGAGGACCGTCTTTTTGGGTCAATTCATGAAATATCCTGGCGTCCATTTGAGCGGCAAGAAGATTGTTAGCAGCGGTAACTGCATGGATGTCACCGGTAAGATGCAGATTGAAATCTTCCATGGGAATAACCTGAATTCAGAGGGTTATTACTTTAACGGCTGTCTCATTATCATTCTCGTGCTACGTCAAGTTATTACTTGATTGATTGATTAATTGACTTTATGTGTCTACAAAATTAATTACGACTTGACTACAATTGAGTTAGAACTCATAATTCCTTATTAGGATATAAAATCGTATCATTTTTGCACTGATATTTTTTGTCAGACAGCTTTTTATGCCGTCCAAGTAACATTAGCGTTAACGTCTCTTAGTGATTTTACAAATTTCTGACCTGAGAGTATCCTCCTCCAGCAGCTCCACCCTTGACCCCGAAAGTCGGTCCTTGACTTGGCTGTCGCATACAGGCGAAGGAGTTACGACCCCTATGTGCGGTCAAAGCTTGCACCAAGCCAAGGAGAGTGGTACTCTTACCCTCACCCAATGGTGTCGGTGTTATACTAAAATAATATTCCTGGTAAGTGTACCTAAGCATACTCAACAAAACACTACTACTTAACAAAATATTTATACTCGCACGTAAATGCAAATTTAGTTTTTAACCCCTGCCGAATAAACAGGGATATTATAAGTTTTACCTGTCCGTGGAATCGCAGCTTCTAAACGAATGAACCAATCATGTTGCGTTCTCTTTTGTTTGAAAGCCAATTTAAAGGAGTGGAAGTTTTTAATTACCATTTCAAGGGGAAGGGGAAAAGTAATTGTCTTAAATTTCACTTGTTATTTAGTAATATTAACGATAATGCTTACTGCTACAAAATCTAATAATTATGTAAATCTGCCCATTGATGAAACTATATGATCCTCAGCAAGTTAATTAATATCACAGGTAAAAGAAATAAGGTTATTCTAAGATTTATTATTAACAAAGGAAGTAAAAACTTACAATATGAATTATTAAACTTGTTTGTTGATTTATTTTTTGATTATTAACAAAAGAGCAAACAATCTTACCCTGCCACGACAATGTATTTTCCAGCAGGCTGATCCTTCAGCCGATCGAGCACTTTAAGCGATATCTTGGCCTTGGTGTGTCCATACTGAGAGATCTCATTCGGAAACAATCCTAGCTCTTCCGCTAAGAGGCTAATGTCCTTCGGCTTTTGTGAACGTGCAATCACAATATCACTGAAATATAAATCAAATTCATTAGATTGTCATCAATCTTCGTCTTGCAAAATACAGTTGCAGTTTTATTTTTCCAAAAATATTGACCATCTTGTTATTGAAGTCTCAATAATTAGATTTATTTAAGTCATACAATATATTTTCTTCTTTAACATACGTTAACCCAAATTCAACATATGTTATTAGAGTTACCTTGGCGGTGGGGTGAGTGTATTTAGACGCAGCACTTTGAGCGGCCAGCTAGTCGCAACGAGTCTATCGATGTAACGCTGGGCAGCAATGACCGTATTTCTCATCAGCATAGCCACAGTCATCGGCCCCACTCCTCCGGGGACGGGCGTAACGTGCGATGCAACTTGCACGGCTTCAGCGTACGCGACGTCGCCCACTAGCCGCTGGCCGCTGCTCTTTGATGCATCTGAGGAGTTAGGTCAAGAGCCTTATGTTTTGCGTACGGCTGGCAATATGGTCAAAACAGATCTCATAAAATTTCAGGTCCTAAACCCATAAGGAGAGAAATTATTTGCAATTAAAACTTAGATACCCTACGTTTTTCCAACTGCAAACTCTCGTACGCGGATCTAACAGTCAGCCACTAGGACAATCTTAGATATCGCTGAAAATAAGCTATAGGTGTCCTACTCATCGATAAAAGAAACGTTAGCTCTTTATTCTTAGAGGTCAAGTGTTTAGCTGACGTCGCAAAGAAAGCATTTAAAAAAGAATTTAATCTACCTAGCCATCGTTTGAAAAAATTGAGAGGAACTCTTGCGGTAAATAGTCGAGAGTCTCAAACATTTACGATTTAAATCAAAAGTTTGCACATAAATGGTTACCAGTTACCACTAAGTCACACCTATGGAAATCTTAAGTCTAACGATCCACTTTAATTAAACAAAAAAGTACAACGAAACCAACCGATCAATACGTTTGGTTAGTTCATACAAAGTGTAATAAAAACGCCGATAACAATTTTTATTATTTGAAATAAATGTATAAGAAACAAACCGTTTTCTCTCTGCCCACAGACTCGGATAGGATGCAACTGACGATATGTTTTGTCAATTTTAATTCAATGGTGGATGTTTTGTAAACAACTTTGTAGAACAATCATTGTAGCTACTTGACGGACATAATATTCAATCTTTATGTCAATTGATAAGTAATTAACGGAAAAGAGACACAATTAAAGACTTTTATTTTCGTCGTAGGTATGGCAAGTAGTGTAAAAGAAAACGATCACTTTATTCTCATAATGAACACTTTAGCTCCTTAAATTTAATAATTTCCTAACCTGGAATTGGGTTGATTCCACAATCTATGACAACTGCTCCCGGTTTGATCCATGAACCACGCACTAATTCCGGTTTTCCGATGCCAACGACTAAAATGTCCGCTGTTTTTGTCTGGAAAATATTATAAGCAATATTATTACTTTAAATCTATAGCCAACAATTTACCGCTTAAAATTTAATTATGTTTTTTAAATCGTTGGGTTGTTAATGTTTTATAGTTCTTTTTTGCTCAACAATTTTGATAATTTTTTAAATGTATTTAATAATTGTGTCGCTTATGGTGTTTATGAAAAATCGTAAATTCTACTCCTAGGCTTGATTTTTACCGGCTTTTAGAGAAATCTATTTATTTAATATTTAACTTAAATAAGATCAGAACGAACCACTTCACTCAAATTAGCTGTCTTTGAGTGACAAATGGTGACAGTGGCGTGCTCCCATTTAAGCAGTTCAGAAATAGGTGTTCCGACAATTCTGCTACGGCCAAGGACAACAGCCCGCTTGCCCGAGATGGAGATCCCAGTACTCTTGATTAGCTCCACGCAGCCAGCTGGAGTGCAGGGTACAAACCCAGAGAGGTCTCCTAAGGCAGCGCGTCCTTCATTCTGGGTGTTAAGGCTGTAATGTTTAATCAACTATTGTTTATTTCTACATTATTAGAATGGTATTCCATTCTAATAATGTTCGCCTCCGCGGCTAATTAGTTTACGCGTCGGCGTGTTGCGGCGGAGGTCCTGGGTTCAAATGCCGGGGAAACACATGAATGTTTCAGTTGGTTAGGCACAGATGGCTAATCACCTACTTGCCAGTAAAGAAATTGACCATTGAAACACATACAGGAATGTGTTTGCCCCATGCCCCAGGGAGTTACAGGGATTAACATTTTTATTCCATATCAACGTCAATGCTACCCTCTCCACATCACGTCACTTTGGAGAGATCTTTGAACTAAAAATTCACACAGATATATTCAAAAGTTTTTGTTATTTGGTTGTCATAAAAGTCGGTCCTTCATATGAAAATTTGAAGAATTTTATAATAGAATGTTATTGGTGGGATAAAAACTAACCCGTCAACATCTTTATGCGGCGATACTGCGTCTGTTATGAGGTGGTTATCAATAGGATGAATGGAATCCAGCGGCATTTGTACGATGATGCCATGAACATCTGGTGACTCGTTCAACTCAGCCAGTTGGATTAGCAACTGAAGAATATATAATAATATAATATATATATATATATATATATATATTTTAATTTTATTCTAGCAGTTTTCTTATTTTTTTTTTTCATTTAAGTATAGTAGAGGACATTACCTCTGCTTCAGTGCAGTCTCTGGGAAGTTTGATGTGTTCAGCGTGGATGCCGATGTTCTCAGCGGCCTTGAGCTTCATCCTGATGTAGACGTTCGAGTCTTCTCGACCCCCGACTTGAACAATTGCCAGCCGAGGCCTGAAGCCTGCCACTTTGGTTCGCATCTGTGAAACTTGTTTGCGCAAATCATCTTGGATTGATCTGGAAAAATACATAGACAATTAGCTACTTATTGTTAACAGATGAGACGACAAATCTCCACGCGTTTTGTACTTCTTAAACACTTACCATGTCATTCATATAATTTTAAAAATCTTAGTACGTTTTAGTTATAATTAGAATATTTTTATATAACGAATTGAGTTTAAAAGCTGAGAAAACGTAATACTTATTGACTTATTGAAGTATTTTAAATTATGATAAATAATAAAGCTATAATAAAATAAGTTATAAATATAGCCCAAAAAAAATATAGCCTGTTTTTTGTATTTCCTAAATACTTATTTTACTGCCTAAATAAAACTAAAGCTAGACTTAAAATAACTAAAGAAAAAAAACAAAATAAAATAATTATTATTTATAAAATGTAAAAAAAAATTAAAAAAAATATATTTTTTTTTATTTATAAAATGTGTGCGCAAGGCACTGTTCCCTAAAGCTGGCAGCATTTCCTCGCTGGATTGTAGTAATGCTTATGTAACGTGAGGAAATTTCCAGCTAAAGCTGGGATCCTAGTTTGATAGTGACGTCCCTTGCTGAGCTTATTTTAAAACATTATAAAGGATAGGTATAAAAATTGGTGAGGCTATACACAATAGCAATGTTATCTGCAATTTAACGAGATTTCTTTTTAATAGTAATTGATAATTACCTAGCCACTTCGAGTCCCGATACGACTTCTGCCACCATTTTAACAAGTTCACTCTGGTCCTATCTTCTATTGAATAATGATAATTCATATACCGGGAGATACTTCGAGACTTGATAACCTTTTGGCATTATGACGGCTTGTTTATTAACTGTTAACAATAGCTTTTATATTTTACGTAATTCGTGAATTAAATATGTTTAATTTTTATGCAGTCGGGGTTATATTCCTAATATCAAAAAAATCTAGTTTATTTTTGTATTGTTCAGCTAAAATACGATATTTTAAGATTATGTTAAAAAATGTATTCTTATAAAACGACGGAAGCGAACTTAACTTACTAGTGTAAAACAAAAGTTATTTAGTAAACATTAAAGATAAAAATTGGAGGTATGTAATCCAAATTTTTTCCTACCTTCCTTTTTTGTGATATAATGTATGTATTTATGACCTTATGAACCTGAATGAATACCTTATATTAAGATCGAATAGATTCGATCTAGATGTGACAGAATGACATTTGTAAAATATGATTAAAAACCTATGGATTAATACATTTAGTTAAACTTAAAATTTAATTAAATATATGTATTTGACACCGATAAATAAAGCATTTAAAAAAAATCTATGTTTGCGTATGTTCGGATCAAAACTACTGCACCTTGACAATGTGATACTTGTTGTAGCCGCCCAATTTATATATTCCACGTTGATAATTTAATTTTCACCAAACTAATATTACAATTAATATGGCGTTAGTTATTTTAACACCTTAACTACTGAAACGAATTTGAAGTACTTCATTTTCATATTTTTGATTCCCACAAAGCATCGTCTGCTTGGAATTAGGATAAATATTACCGTTTTTATTTTATATTATAAAATATTACCTACTATACGTATTGTTATTTTATAACTAAAAGTAAGTTTTCTCCTTCGGTTAAAAGCACAACACCTGAACCACTTCTCTGTTTACAATAAAATATATATTTTTTATTAAAAGTATTAAAAAAAAAACAAATTTACCGTATACATTCTTCGCTAAACATCCTGACTGCTGCCTTAAACACAGCTTTAATTTTAACTAAGCCGTCTAAAGCAAACTTCATGTTAACAATAAATTACTAATTTATTTATTTACAATACAATGCTATATCAAAGTATTGTCAGAAGTTGAATATAAGTTAGATAAGCAAGTAATTAACATCTTTGTTAGCTCATGTTCATAAGATAACATTATTTTCGTTGTATTTTTAGAAGTTAAGAATCAACACGTTAAGTGATAACACTAACCGAATCAGATGGTCTGAAATCGAACCAAAGACTTCTGTCTTCTGACATAGAAAACAAATTGAAAGTAATAAAAAAGATCTCTCTGTCGGACGTCGGTCTTCATCTGACGAGACCATTTAAACAAATAGTATGCACAAATATAAACAGAATTCTTTCGACAAAACTTGATACCAAATAATATAATTTTAAATAAAAAAACAAAACAGACCTCAAAACGCACTAAAAATGAAAAAAAAAATTGTATTATAAATTAACCTATATATATATTATAAATAAGTAAAAAGACGTAAATATTGTTGATAATTAATAAGCTAATAAGTAGGACGCGGTTGCGCGAAGTTCAGTGATTTTTCGCCCGATTGTGAAACTATTCTTTCAATATCCTGAAAACTATTCATCGTGAAAATCCTAAAAACCTTACCCTATCGTTTGACACTTCACTCATCCAAATCGGTCTACGGATGGCGACGTACGAGTGGGACATGTCCAAAAAAACAAATAATAAAAAAATACCTACACATCGAATTGTTTTTTTTTGTTTTTTAATAATAATAATAATAAAATAAATAAATAATTTAATAATAATACTCTAAGACACGCTTTTGAATTTCAAAATAATATTATTGTAGTTTTTCTATGTCAAGTGAAAACACGTAAATTCTTATTAAATTTATATGATTAAATAAGAAATACATTAAAAGATAATGAAATATTAATTGCCTTACAATTATATTTATGCAAAATATCTTTACTACAAATATTAATAACGAGGAAAATTACAAAATAATTTGTTTAAAATACACTTAACATATATGTAAAAATAAAGTAGGTACTTGAAATCATGCAACGAGAAGACTCAATTAACGCATTTCATGGGTTTTTAGTTTTCTAACTCAAACTTACCAGAATAAAAGTTGCGCTTTAAAAAAATGTATATAATATTCTATGGGTTATAAATTATTGAAACACTTATATGTAATTAAAATTAATAAATACACACTTACACGAGTATATTTTCCAAATCATCCGACGTATTCCACATCGCGAACGGCATCTTGTTTACATGTCCAATTCACTAAGTCCAGCACGCGTCTGCGACGTCCAGTTGTTGCTAGCTAATTTGTACGTCGAAGTAAACCGGTCTGACTTGATCAAATAACACCATATTTTGTTACGCTTTTGTCTATGTAACACGAGAATCCAGTCCAACGTGAATACTACAATTAACCTGTAAGAATGGATACGTGAGTACAAAATATTATACGTTCTATGTTAACTCAAGTGTTTGGCTACGTATTATATGGAATATTAATGAGGTTCTGTATTAAGTAGTCACTTCGTCAGTGTTGGCGTATTTCGAATACCTTACCTATTATGGCAAAAAAAGTAGTAAGAATTTTTTTAATTAGTGAGTGAGTGCATTCGGTTATAATTATTCCATAGTTTATGTTTCTTAGCCTCTTACCACTTTCGTAGCTAGATATCTTTACTGAGTTTCTGCTATATTATGATAAAAATATTTCTCAATTTTCGTTTCGCTGTTTGTTATAGATATTTTGGAAATAAGTGCTTCAAATGTGATCGAGTAGTTCTAAGTTCAACTTGGAACTTTTTATTCCCCGACTTCTTTTGTCAAATGTCACGTTGACATACATCTATTGAATAAAATTAATACCCGCATTGTTAGTTTTACAAGGTGTGAACAGTAGATAACGTGAAACTTGGGTATCGAGTTCTAGTTAGATAAAAGATAAGCAATAAGCATCACCATACACAGGTCACACTTGGTATAATGTACATTAGGAAATAAAAGATCGCCATAATAATATCCGGATCTAACTATTCTTTTTGACTAACTTGATTATTTTTATGTAATAGCGGATAACAGGGCAGACGGGTCCCCGATTGGTAAGAAAACACCGCCGCCCATGGAATTCCGCCTTTTCGAGTATTGTGGTGGACCTCCGGTATTCTCACTCACTCAGCGAAACAGTACAAGCAGCGACTGATCAAGAGTTCTGACCGCCCTAGGCTAATTATGAGGACGCGCCCCCGACAGGTGTGTTACGGGTAGATGCAATGACGCTAGATTAGTGCATACGTATACTGGTATTCTGTGAGCCCGTGGTATCATTTCAGACAAGACGGCCCAGTCAGTGCATCAGGATAAACTTCACCGTGGGAAAGCCACACAGCTTATTTTTTTTTTGTGGAAGCACTAAAAATTCAGCAATTTTTACAAGCTTACATTAACATGCGACAAACAACTGTGAACAAGACCGCAGTTAATCATACCAGCATTTTGCCCTGTGTATTAACTGAAAAATACATCGGTTAGGTGTACATTTCTAATACATTGATCAATGAAAAACGCTTTAGGAATTTGTATTTAGTAGGAATTAAAAAAACAAGAGAATTCTTTAAATGTTTATTTTTCCAACTTAACTATTAAAATACAGACGGTATAGAATTATAGAAAAAGAAATTACCTTAGACAGTTACTTAACAATTACAGAGCGAATTGTTAGAAACAAAATTAAACCCATTTAAAAATCACAGTATATGAGTCATGAATGCGTTAACTGCAGATCAATAAATCAAGTAGAACTAAAAATAACTTACGCAACGTTGCTCAATGCTTATTTATTTTACTATATTGTATAAGAAAATTAACGGTTATTGTCACACACACAATTTCTAAGGAAACACAAAAACAGAATAACTTCTAATATCATTTAAACTTTCTTTAATTTTCAACAACTTATATTCAATCCAATATAAGAAAACTTCTTAAAGTACTTACTTTTCAGATCATTTGGTTATTGAATTTAACAAAAATGTATTACGATGAATGAAAAACTATTGTTATCTATATTAAATTCCTAATTAGAAAAATAAATTCTAAATTTATACAGGAACTATTTTATTCTCTTTACTTTAAAAGTGGAATGTAAATAACACGAAAACATCAATGTTTCAAAAATATTAATCATCTTATCTCTTATAGATTATTATAAAAACACACTTTTAATTTTTTGGTAATATCTAAGAATTACATTTAAAAAAGTTAAAACAACCCACGATTTTTCATGAACTTTATACCAGGAACTAAAGAATTACTTTGATTTCTCGTGTCTACAACATGGTGCCTTTTGATCTTTATTCAACTAAAATCTAAGCTACGTCTTAATAATTGTAAAAAAGGTGCATTGACATTTCCACTAACCCAATTAACTTAAGAAGCATTTTCTTGTATCTCTTATGTAAAGATTGGATTAGTACAAACGATTATTAAAAGACACAATCACTTTTTTTCTACACAAAAAATAACGTAAGATGTAAACTATTTCGTCTTAGATAAGCTAGAAATTAATATATTGAATACTCTCATGGTACAATTGGTTTCAAAAAAAAATCAACATTGCCTTATGTTTAAGCGATATTTGCGACACGGAGTCGATTTTCTAAAAGTAGTGTTGCATTGTTGCATAACTGTAAATCTAAATAATAATATGATAATGTAAAAGACCTGTTGAAAATATCACAATAACAACTTACAAAAACTTTTTCATCCCCCCATCTCGAAAATGGTATTTTTGCTATTCGATAATTGAGGGCAAAATCCGTTTTTACCCGCTTGAGGTTAAAGTAAATTTGAATTTAGAACATCGCGTGCACTAGGTATGTAATTTCAAAACATCATTAAACCTATTAACTTCCATCTCCATGGTGCCGTATTTACAATTACCTATCATAATGTTGTAGTAAATATATACCTAAACTGAAATGAAAGTATATTGTAATTGTAAATGTTTCATTTTGCATTTAGTCATTTCCTCGCTGAGGGGGGATGAAAAGTTACATGTTGCACTCGAGTGCAAAGATTTTTCACCTTGTGCTCTTTTGATTCCATCGCTAACGCTCAGGATTCTAATTTTTGAATCCTTCGCTTGCTCGGTCATCAAGTTGAGCACGCGGTTAAAAAGCAACTTTGCACTCTTGTAAAACAAATAACTATTCTTTAGCGAATAATATGAGTTTTACAATTTAAATCCTTAATTCCTCCTCCTTTTCTCTGTGCGTGTTGGAGAATAGATGTATACGCATTGCGTGTAACGGCATGACCGCAGTGCCGCAAAGTTTGCACGACAAGTCCACGTTCGTTGTTAGAGATGTTCTGTTTAAAAAATTTAATTTATTTAAGATAAAGTCTGAAACCACATTACTAATTGATGTTTAGGCAAATTAAAAATTACGTTTACTTTTATTTTATTGTATTTCACTGAGAAAATGTTACAAAATAGCTGAAACAATATCCGCTTGTAAACGTCAACTCGAAACAAGTTTCTAAATGTTCTATCTCTTTCTCGCTTACGTGCAATTTTTGTTACAGAAGCAAGTCCAAACACTATGTAAAGCTGTTAGTTGAGCAACGTCTATAAGTAAGGATATCGTTTGACTTCAAGTTAGAAGTCGCAACTTATGAAGCCGTGATGTAGAATGAATTAACACGTTCTTTTTAGCCAATAAGTAAATACAGTTAAATTAAAAATTAAATTAGCCAAATATTCATATAATAACTAACCTGCCCACGAGCAGTTTTAACTCATCATTGTCCCGTTTAAGCTCCAACAGCCGTTCCCTTGGCATGGGCATGAGTTCTATTGGTGCATGTAATGGGTAAATCTCTCCGTGTTCCACCATATCAGGGATAGTGATGCTTAAAAGCTCATCTTCAGGTATCAACTTCCATTCCCAAGCCCTTTGAACTGCTTCTGGTTCGCGATGTTTGCGGCGTTTTAGAAGCAATCTGTTCAGATAGAGAAAAGATTCAAAGGCTAAACCGATTTAAAATCTGCAATCCTACTCTAAAGAGACATGATACAGAAACATATCGTCATTTTGTATAAAGTCTTGTGCAGCTTTAAAGCTTGTCTTTCAAACTGTTTTTTTTTAATTTGTCTACAAACGAAGGCCCATGCAATCCAGGCTCTTTTGCGCAATATATTCTAATAGTATAATGAACAGAAAAAGTGAATTTGCGTAACACTTAATGGGGTATGGGGCAGACACATTTCTGTATCTAATTCATTGATCATTTTCTTTAAAAGCAAGTAGATAACCAGCTTTAAGTTTCGGCGCAACACGCAGACGCGACAATCAAAGCCCCGGAGGCGGTTATAATGAACTGAGGCATGACCATTAAGCTTTGAGACAGTTTAAGTTTCTAAATTTCAATCTATCGTTAAAAATGAATAATTAAATTTAGCATTAAGATAATAAATTTTTTTACTTCATTAGCCCCTCCCGAATAATTTGTGGAAGATTAGTCGTGTAGTCGGTTTCATCAGCCGGCACCACCTTCCTGCTTTTCAGGTGCATCGTGAGATCCATTAAGTATCGGAGATGATTTATCTTAAAACATTGACATCCAATTTAATTTAAACAAAAATAGTTTTATTTATTTATTTATGTTTATTAAGACAATTCTTATTCTCAAAAATTGTTTCTTTTACAAACTATTATTATAAGTACTTGATCGTATTTTTGAACGTTACTTTTATTACAACTTACCGTAAATTAACAGCATGTACTTTGCTCAAGATGGTTCAGTGAGGGAAAAATATGACAGATAAAAGGGGTAAAGTCACTTTTTCTTCCCCTATATAATCCCTTTGTATGCTTAAATCTTTAAAACTACGCAACGGATTTTGATGCGGTTTTTTTTAATAGATAGTGATTGAAGAGGAAGGTTTATATATGTTTTATACCCGTGCAAAACCGGGGCGGGTCGCTAGTAGTTATATATAGTGGAAATAAGATAAGGTACGACAACCCTGTTTCTTTTAGAAGAAAGAAATTTTCCTAAAGGAGGTCACTTAATGATGTGAATTCAGTAAATGTACTCATATATTTTAAGACCACAATACCATTGATCCATTTCCGACTATTTATCCTGATAGTACTTACAGTTCCAATATCCTCAACGGTAAGGTCAGCATCGATGTTCACGAGTAAATCGTGTTCAGGGAAGTATGGCTGACCATCCGCACTACTCCCAAGCCCGCACAGGACACTGACGTATCGGCTGCCTGCCGCGTCACGGCGTAGCTCAGCCCTACAGCATTATATTATTGTTATATGTTATATTATATTATTGTTATATTATATTATTGTTATATTATAGTATTGTTATATGTTATATTATATTATTGTTATATGTTATATTATACGTAGTTATTATTACTGTTTTAAATGCCAATAATTTTATACATGTTTTAAAACATTACACGTTGTTGTTTAATAAATGTCACAAATGCTTCGTCGCCTTTTGGACTAAAAAATTATCTAAGAATTAATTTTTATTTTTAATATTTTAATAGCCGAGGCCGCATCAGCTGGTGTCGGCTGGAAGGACCTGGAAGTTGCCGCGCAGGGTCGAGAGCGGTGGAAGTCGATTCTTCGAGCCCTATGCCCCTGATGAGGGATAACAGGACTTCATCATCATCATCAATATTTTTAAAGGCATAGCAGGTTTATATCTCTTTAATGAAGACATGGCTAAAAGTATATCAGGGTCGTTGATCTGTAGTTTCTATGTAGGAAATAGGCCTGATTGTATAAAAATGAATTCCCGTAACCCCTAGTGAGGCATAGGGCAGACACATTACTGTGTCTGTTCCACTGATAATTTTCTTTACAGGTAAGTAGGTGATCAACCACTGTGCCTATCCAGCGGAATATATAAGTGTTTCTACACTTCTACATTTATTTCACTGAACATTTAATTTACAGGCAAGATATCACCTAGATCATCTTTCTATACCAACCTAACTGACATTTATTTTATTTAGATAAAATGGCAGATAATAAAACTTACTCGGGACAGAATATGAGTGCAAGGATCGCCGGGAGCCCAGGTATATTTGGCATCAGTGTGGTATGACGCAACGTCAAACGGCTATTCATCTCGTTCTGACCAACATCCGCGGCAACTAACAACCTGGTATAGAGAATATTACTAGGTATGCAAATTCACTTAAAAATTCAAAAAGAGCAAATAGTTTTGATTTTACATGCATTTAAAATTCGTCAGCTCGTGACGTCACAGTACAACATTCACTCTCTCTGTCTCTCTTCTCGAGCAGCGACGCAACGGACTGCGCGAGCTGTTGTAAAATGACGTCACGTCATCCTAATTTTAAAATTCTCGGGAACAAATTAACGTATCAAATAATTTTACACGATTTTTTCATTTTCAATAGAGAATACGGTGGGCTAAAAATCAAAATGTGTGAACAATGAACATTCTCCATTATAACCCCATCGTCACTAAGCGTGCATGTTTAATATATTAAACAGTTAAACTGATTTTCGTATCATATATAGATTTCCATTTAGCACTTAGCCCCTTGACAACATTTATTTACGTGTGAATGTTTGATAGGTATTAAGGCCTTGCCAACGTTCAATTCCAACACGTCGCAAAGTTAATATTCACTAGTATCTGAATATTTGCTATGCATTAGGCTTACATCACCAGTTTTGATATAAAAATACAACATCATGTTGTATTTTTGAAACATGACATGATAAAATGCATCGAATTATCAAAATCGCGGTTTATACTAAAGTTTATTTATTTACAACTTAGATTCTAATCTGTTTTTCCTGTGATTGTTTAACATATGTTACGTGGGCGAACCGTAATAAATAATAAGAATAAAATCTTTCATTAGTTTGTAATGTATAAAAACAGTAACAGCAAAAAAGTAATATTTCACGTTATATATCAAATTATAAAAAAAAAGGATAAGAATTAAAGATGAAACTAATAATTTACCTTTCATATAGTTCCTGCGGCTCAGTATCCAATAGCACTGAGTTAACTGAACTGCTCTCAATGGAAACTTGTTTCTCATGACTTCCGTACATTATGCTGTGTACCGTTGTTTCTAGTGGACTGAAAAAACATATATATATTAAAGTTTTAAATTTATTCATGTTTATTGTTTCCATGCATACTTTGTATCAGCTGAGTTCACAAGGTTGAAAAAAAAAGTTAAAACGAAAAAGTTCTTCAACATATTTATCGATGTCTAGACTGCTTACACAAAAGATGAAGCTATGCCAAGTCGCTTCGTCTTTTGCAAGACCCGAGGCAAAGGAAAAGGCCATTACAGAATACTTATAATGTTTGAAAAATTACCTTATCGGTCCTTTTAAGTGGACATCAGAGACGTAATCACTGAAATTGCCCGGACCGAATTCGTAGACATTGCCATAGGCCGACTTCGCTTGCTCCTTGTTGTAAGCACGCTTCTGAATCATGTTTAGATCGCAAGCCGTCTCTCTCAAGTCGTGATTCATCTGAAGAGACCGATTAAATATATTGCATAATATTTACTAAAAGAATACGACCGGCAAGAGATAATGATAACGATGGGAATCACACTCGCCTCAAATCAAACACGAAAAATTGAAACAAAATCTCAACTTCTGGTTGTGCAATAAAATCTCACTTTACACACGACGATATTTCGATTATACAGCGAGTAAAAAATCAGACATATTGATCATACCCATAAACGCATTCTACACGCAAAGCATCTGGTCAATATTTTTATCAAAAAAGCAAGGAAATATCATAACCCCAGGTCATGGGGCAGACACAACTGTGTCACCGATCATTTTCTAAGGCATGGAGGTGAGCAGCCTTTTGTAACCTAACCTAACCATTACATTTAATTCCGGGATTTGTATCCAGGACCACCAGCGCAACACGCAGACGCATGAAATACTATTAACCACGAGGCGTAAAGTGTTATAATAATATACTTTCTGTTTTATATCTAAAAATAGTACCTTATTTTTAGTATAAATATTTTTTTATTTTTTTGGATGGATGGAAATTATATGTGGATATCTATGTTCTAATATTAATGACATACCTTAGAATCGTATCTTTCTTCACATTTGACTGCTAGGCCTTTCGAGATTAATTCCTTGTTCACACTGATTCGACCTCCTTCTGCCAACAGCTCGATGGAAACCAACCCGTGAGTCACTGAGTACACCTGGCCATTAATCAATAATTATTAAAGCGAATTATCATCTATCCAACTTTCGCGCGATATTCTTCGCGCTTCTTATTTATAAGTATTTTATTAATTTCTTCACTTCTTCGATTATTTATTACCCTATTCTCGCATAAATTAAGTCGTTTCAAACACGAATGTATTTCATGGATTTTAGTGGTTTGACGTTGCAAATGTGTACACACTAAAGATGTATTATCGGTAACTGTAAAATGTGCAATTCATGTATAATGTTAGTTTCTTTCTAGTTCTTGGTAAAATCTTCTTCCCGAACCAGTGTTAACTATAACTAGATCTAAAAAAATCGGCAATTTAAAAGTACTTTATAAAAGGTTAAATTTTATTTCGACTATAACTAATATCTCTTGGGATATTGAGGCATTATTTCAGAGTGATAGATGAGCCCATTAACCTTGCCAATAAGACGTCCTTTGGAAACGAGGTCCGTGAATACTTTCAACGCAGCTGGTTGCCATTCGCGATGCGCGGTGAGTAACGGCGCAGGCGCAATCTCAGCCAACACGCACTGCATTGCTAGCGGTGGACAGTCAATATCATCTGGTAACAAACGCAGACTGCATACGTTTACGCGTCCCACACTGCCGTAGTCAATGTATAATAACTGAAACAAAATCGTAATGACGCTACGACCACTTGGAGTAAATAACACGCTAAGGTTTCAACAAAGTTTTGCTGCATGCAATTCAGGGTTCAAAGCAATCTTTGATATGACTACGCAACTGTCTACATACGCGTCTAAACCATATTACTATATAATAAAACATTTGATGAAAATATGGTTTTAACGCCAGTTTATTTTTTAGATATATTTCCTAAACGACTATCAAATATTTAATGTAGCTGTGGGCAATCTAAATTGTAAATAAATAGTTAAAATTTTAAATCAAATTTTTGTTTGATTATCTTCATAGTAGTGTAGTTTATAACTATAGAGATCTTTAATTATATACAGGATGTCCCTGAACTCAACGCCAAACCAAAACGGGGTGACAGGATTATCTGTAACCTTCATGATAAAAATCAGAAAAAAAATATATCCCATGTAGTTTGAAAATTATGGACATTTAAGAAAAACCTAAAAATTTGGTCAAACTGTACCCATTTTTCGGTTAATTAATTTTTATTATTTTTGTTCATTTTAACTTTGGAACCGTAACCCTAAATAACATTTCTAGAACTACAGTCAAAAATAATGACACAATTGCCCCAAGTTTTCTAGATTTAAGACTATTTGTATCAGTAAAAAAAATAAAAACTTTTAACAAATAGTCTTAAATCTAGAAAACTTGGGGCAATTGTGTCATTATTTTTGACTGTGGTTCTAGAAATGTTATTTAGGATTACGGTTCCAAAGTTAAAATGAACAAAAATAATAAAAATTAATCACAATAACCGAAAAATGGGTACAGTTTGACCAAATTTTTAGGTTTTTCTTAAATGTCCATAATTTTCAAACTACATGGGATATATATATATATTTTTTATTTTTCTCATGATGGTTACAGTCAATCCTGTCACCCCGTTTTGGTTTGGCGTTGAGTTCAGGGACATCCTGTATACGTCTAAATATTGTTTCGATGAATTAAAGTGGGCTCTGCTTTTATTAAATTTAATAAATTGTTTTCATAATTATATCCGATTCACCTTCTATAATTTTTCCATTGTTTGATAGAATTCTCTCGTTAGCCAACTGTTATTCTCCGTAATTGTTTATATTCTATATTGTATTCTGTTGTATAAGTTTTATTTTTATTTTTTTACTCACTTCTAACATTTCATTGGACATAACACGTGTAATACGCGCTCTATACATCTTGGTACCAGTAGCATCTGAATAAGGTGCTGCAACCAGCATATCAAGAACCGGTGGGTCGGTAATAGGCACTAAGGGTTTGCGGTTCAACTTATTCTGGATCTGACGCAGCTCGCTGGCCGTGGATTCATCGGCGTATTGGACCCAGAAATTACCCACATTTATGAACTGGAAATATATTTTTATAATCATAGGATCGGTGATTTCAAAAGAGAAAAACTCAAAAGATGGATGGAAAACTTGTTTAATGAGAACCGAGAAATTAACATTCGTACTACTTAATCAGAGTCATTAAAAATTAATACAAAAATAAAATAAAACTTAGGAGAAAACGTTTTTAACAACTTTTTTAAACAAAAAAGGAGGAGGTTCTCAATTTCATGCTGGTTTTTTATGTTTGTTACCTCAGAACTTTCGACAGGGTGAACCGACTTTGATGATTCTTTTTTGTTTAAAAGTTGGTGCGTCGGTTATGGTCTCATTTAAATTTAATCAAGTATGTTTCGAGTTAAAATTTCTTTTGTTAAAATATTAACACTATATTATTTACCTTCTTTATTTTTAAGGTGAGGTTAAGTTTCATATTAAATTCTAGTTATTTAATAAGTATAAATATGTAGTATGTAGTGCAGTTTTGATTTTATTTTGTATAAAACAATATGGCAGCCACTTGTTTTAAATTTAAATCTCTGCATACATTAAATTATATAGCATGTTAAAACATGTTGATCTCCTCAAGATTTATAAAAATTGAAATGTTTTTGTTTGAAACAAAAAATAGTAGATATTTATTAGTATCTTTAAAGTTGTTCACTTATAAATAATAATATGTTAATTACCTGGGAAATAGCTAATGGAAAATGTGTGTCGTCGATTTCCGGCAGCCGCGGCACCATTTGATCAACTTGTTTGCAACATTGTTTCATCTGCTCCATTGCCTTTGCCAATTCGTTAGCTTTGTCCAAACTGTAGGAAAATTTTTCTTATAAATAGTAGATAGAGAGAGACCTATCTAACTATCTCTATAATTTTTAGTAGTCTGTGACAGCTCTTAGGCGCTCCACTCATGGAGCTACTCAAAGAGAACTAGTTACAAACTTAAATTACTATCGAGTTGTTTCAGCGTCACCGCCCATACATTCTCATTGAGGTGCTCACACGACGCGGCTACTCATTAACCGGTGAGTAACGCGTTAGCAACTGATTGCGCATGACGCGACGTGCCGGTCGCCGCGTTACCTGATTACCGAGTTTTCGTTGTGAAAAATGAACAACCAAACCAAAAATATAAAATTTATTATCTGTTTCACGCAGCTCTCGTGCTGCAACTGACAATCTGCATTTCACATTATTTCGAATATATGGGTGAATCCGAAATCTGCGTCAAAAGTCAAAGTCAAAATATCTTTATTCATTGAAATCACATTTGATCATTTTGAATCGTCATTTTTTTAATGATGTAGTTTACAAAAAAAAATATTGTAAAAAATAATAATATAACATTTGGTTTTATTAAGACAGAGTTAGAGCAGGTTCATTCCCAAGCTTTTTTATCATCTAAGTAATCCGTTATTTTATAGTATGCTTTTTTATAAAGTTTTCTTTTAATTGTGTTTTTAAATTTATTCACTGACAATTTAAGCATATCACTTGGGAGTTTATTATACAAGCGTATACATTGCGTCTATTAAGATAATAGTACAATACAATGGCATCATCATCCTCACTCGATCCACTCGACATGTTTGCTTTTTTTCCTAATATTTCCCCTTCTTAACCGTATGAAATTGTGAGCACAAATTACAGAACTGACTGAAACCTTACAACTCGCACACGAGGTACAGTTTCTAACTGGTTTTGTAATTGTAATTACTTATTAATTTCGTCATTTTTGAATCGCTCCATGAGCGGCGGGCCTTAGTAAAATTTGACTAGGTACCTATGCGGATGTTATTTCAATTTCTGTTCATAATTATTATTATAAGCGATTGTGAAGCCAATAGTGAACTTTGATTAACATGCCATGTTTCAGAGGTAATTTCATATAAATTATTTAATTTTATTTTTTTACCATTACATACCGTATTTATTTACCAAAAACTAAATAACTTATGTTTAGACGACATGTTAGTTACTGGCCATTGTTAGACCTGGACGCAAAATTTATTAAAAGAAAAACTATTATATTTCAAAGTGAAGAAATATTTGTAAGTGGGTGCATTAGGGCTAAAGATTTTTTACAGTTTGGCACTGACTACCAAATACTTTCTTATTATTAATAATTATTAAAATTAATTATTATTTCTATTTTATTTGTAACTTAATGCACTTTCGTTGCAAACTGTGGTTTACTGTATTAGAATAGTTTGAAAAAACTCACGGTAACAGAGGTATCCTGATTGGCATTTTTAAGTGTCGAGCCTTAATCGCCTTGTATACTGGAAGAACAACTTGACCTGGTATAGTTGGATCCTTTAATTACAAAAAATGTTTTTTTTATTTATGCTGCAAATTACATTTTTTGTACAAAAAAGGTTACTAAATAATTTTATTATACAAAAAAGGTTACAAAATAAAAAAAATGTACAAAAAAGGTTACAAAATAACATTTTTTATACAAATAAAAAGTTACAAAATAAATTTTTTTGTACAATATTTCATCGAAAATCAACCATCGCGTTAAATCCACTTTATAAAAGATGGACTGGCAATACATTCAATCCTATATTTCTAACATACTATTTAGCTATATTGGTTATATTAATTTTTAGTTATGATTATTTGCCTTAAAAGTTTAGTCTGTGGTGTATGTTAATTTTTTTGAATGTAAATTGTCTTGTGTCATCTGGTAAAATTTTATATAAGACAGACTCTAAAATATCCCGCAAGTAAAAGTTAAACAAACAGTACTTACACCGGCACGGTTTTTATCAGATTTCACTCTCTGTAAATTGTCGTTGAATGTCAAATAAACTTTTCTGAAAAAAAAAAACATTATTTATTATGTATTATTATTTCAAAATAAATATAGTTAAATTCTAATGAGTACCATAACCAACCAAATATTTCTTATATTTATTTAATTTACACTATTTGTAACTCAAGAACTTTTGTAAGATTCGATTAATCCAAGAAAAGCAGAATAATTATTAAAAATATAGAAATGTTCATGGAAGTGTTTATGAAGAAAATTCGTTTTCTCATTTTCTATGAAATGACGTTTTAGGTGATTTTTCAGAACCGATACATAGTTCGCAGGGTCAGCTAGTTTAAAAATAGAATTTATTTTTCTTGACCAATATATGCTGTAATTTAGCTTTTGACTCTCACCAATCACCTACTGTCAATGAACGTACAAAATGATACGAAGTTTTTTTTAGGTTGAGCTTTGCCGGTCGGTGAATTACTCGTCTCATAAATCCACGATACTCACTGGCTATTCTTATCAAAGGTGACTCTGGGTTCGTCGCCAATATGCTTCTTGATCACTTTCTTGATCGCAGACGCGTAGATATCACCCGGTTGGTTATCCGGGAAACATTTGAGATAAACGGAGTTACGTGGGTCCAAGCCACTTAGCATACGGATAGCTTCACGTTCGCGCACCTCGTCCCCCGCTACCTGCACGAAGTATTGTGGGTAAAAGGCACCGGCCAGGATTACCTGTAATTAACAATAATAGGGGATTGGCAGCACATCCGTTCAGGAAGTTTCACAATTTGAGCAAGTCATGTTACATCACAAAAACAAAGATAAATTTTGTTAGAGTTTTGATAAGTATTTAAAAAATGGGGCTAAGTGGTTGACACGTTTGCGTGTTGCGCCGGAATTCTTGGGTTTGGATTCCGGGGAAACATTTGGGTTGGGTAGGCACAGAAGACTGATCACCTACTTGCATGTAATGAAAATGATCAATGAAACAGATAAATAAATGTGTTTGCCCCATTCTCCACTAGGGGTTAAGGGTAATTTATTTAAAATCTCGTCCTTTTTAACGACGATAAAAGAGATATGTTTGACGTGTGACTGTGGCATCGCAGCTCCTAACGAATGAACTGATTTCGATGCAGTTTTTGTTATTTGTAAGCCGATACTTTAAAGAGCATTCTTTGAATTTTCATGCATTAATTATATTCCCATTTGTATAACATGTCGACAGGATTTTTAAATTGTGTTCAATTTCGCTTGTTGAAACAAGTGAAATTAATTTGATAATAACCTTCAAGACTACAGGCAAATCCTGTTTGCTCCATGGTATTTTGCATTTGTGTGTGTCTATCTCCTCCCGGGACAGTCGCATACGCAATTCACGGATCATTTCGTCAAGTTCACGCATCGCACGCGCTTGTACGTAGAAACGGTGAGCCCATTCAGATTCATTTTTGCCCATTTGCTTGAAATATTGTTGCTGACGGAGGTGATTCCATACCTGAAGGTAACAAAATGAGTAGACAATGTATTGAGGAAGACATTACAAAAAAAATAATTTGGCACCAACGGCAAAAACATTCAAACATCCAATAACAACTTTTAGATTCCCATATTTTAGATTTGTAGAATTTAGATTCCTCAGAGTACGAGAGGAAACATATTGAGAAAGTAACAAGATTAATCAATAATAATTTAAACTCAGCTATGCTATTTAGCTTAACACTTGAATAAACTATATTTCAAATATATAATTAAAAGAAAAAATACACATTAAAATCTAAAAAAAAAGCTCTCCATCTGATGCCAGGAACAGAGCCACACTGGTGGTATACTTTATTATTATTAATTATTATGATTTAAAATTATAAAATGATTTTACATTTAAATTTAAACTAATTTAAATTAATTATGGAGGGATAATATAAATCCATTTAAATAAAAGGCAATCTTCCCTTTACCGTACCTTGTAAACGTTCAAAAACGCAATAGAGTCACTGGTTGACCCATCAGCCCACGTCAGTTTCGAGTTGTACGCGTTGAGTTGTTCGCGGAATGGACTGCTGAACACATTCTTCACCGACATTGCGGCGGCTGTGTTAACAACAATTATCTATTTATGAAAGGAAAATAATCTTTATTCTTCAATTAAAATGACTATTAACTTCATCCTTCATACATAAGGTGGGATTGCCAAATGCTTGTTTTTGATACAAAAAAGGTTTGACTGTTACTATAAGGCACTGTGCGTGACAGGACATTTTTTGTATCTATCTTATGTTGTTCTTTGTGATACATCATAGTTGAAATAATAAATCAAAAAACAATTGTAACTCAAGTAAATCTTTCAAAATTTCAAAACTACGCTTATTATTTAAATTTATAAACTACTAGCGCGAACTTCGTATCGCTTCAGTGCCGAATAATAACGTGTCACCTAAAACGTCACTCCATAGAAAATGTATGAGGAAACGAATTTGCAATAAATTAAAATTGCGACTATAATTTGAGATTTAAACTATCCTATCTCTCAAGTTGGATCGAACTGCACATGGTGTGCGAATTTTATTATAATCGGTTAAGTGGTTTAGGAGTCCATTGAGGACAAACATTGTGACACGAGATTTATATATATTAAGATTTCACCCTATTTATTTCGAATCCCGACATATTGCATCGAGAAAAATATTTTAAAATATAAATTTTATGAATATCATATTATAAAACTTAAACACAGAATTAGGTAAGCCTATAATCAATTACATTAATTTTATTAAAGGATTACCGTTTATTATAAAGCATGATATGAATAACTCACCCATTATAACACACTCATCCAAGCAGCCAAAGATAGCACCTAGAATGATAAGCTTTGACATGTGAACATCAATTGGTAATAGGGCCATAATACGTCCCATATACGTTAAGCTCCCGTCAGATGTAGTCCATTCATCATCTACCAGTTTGGTCAATGCCCCGATCTAAAAGTGTCTGACACGTTATATGAGCGAAAACTATTCGTTTAACTATTCGCTATTGCCATAGCGAATAGTTAAACGAGCTAAAATAATAAAATCTTTCAATTTGGAGTTAATTTGATCTTATAAAGTGTTGTGAAGTCCCGTGTCCCCTAGTGGGGTATGGGGCAGATGCATTTCACATCTGTTTCACTGATCGATTTTTTCTTTATGGGCAAGTAGGTGATCAGCCTTCTATGTCCTGCCAGACCGAGTTTTTTTTTATCTCCGCCGGGAATCGAACCCAGGACCTCTCGGTTGTAACGCTTACTCGCTTACCACTAGACCCAGGAGGCGGTCTAATTTATAGATTAATTTGATCTTGCTGGGAACTAAATGTGTAAAAAAAATCCGGAACAGTTTTCTGACGTTACAGAACAAGCAAAAACAAACAAGTATAACGAAATTTGAAACTTTTTTTGAAAAACATAAGAGCAATATTTTATCAAAACAACACGTTAACACTAGATTTTCGTTCACTTTTTTTGCTCAAAATATATGTAGATAGAAATTACGTTCTATGCCCATATAGTCTAATAAGCTACAAGCAGGTAAAGTATAAAATATATTGCTACGCACCTCTTTCAGAACAAGTATAGTTCGATGCACGTTAGAGAGGTCTGGTGGGTCCATAGCTAGAGCTAGGATGTCTCCAGGAGAACCCATATCCAGAGTTTTAGCCAAAAGAACGAGATTTTCTAAAGGACATCTTCTCAGTTCTGGCGTACAGTGATCCGGGAAATTCGCCTGGTAAATTAAGTAATAATAATAAGTGGGACAACTCACATACATTGCTCTGATCCCAAAGTAGCTGAGTGAGCACTTGGTATGGTAGGTTATGGTAATCAGAAACAACGAGGGTACCACAATAAATACATATATAAGTTTATAAACAACCAAGACTCGGATACAAACATTCGTGCTCATCACACAAATTAATGCACCTACCGGGATTCGAACGCGAGATCTTTCGATGCAGAAGGCAAGAGCACTACCAATTGCACCAATCGGTCGTCGTAATAAATTTTACACTTTTAACAATTGAGGTACTTCTCTTTAATTCAAAAGTTACTTCTTCGATTAAGAACAATCCTAAGTCAACATTTATAAGACATGAAGATATAGGTAGGCAGTTTTTATAGCCATTGCCTGACATATTTGTTACAAATAAGAATAACTCCCCAAATAGAAAAGGATGACTAGATCTTTATAAATTGTATCTTTTATTATTAATTTTATATACAATTTTATGATAATGTTTACAAACACTCAGAATTTTTAAATTTAGGTGAAAATTTCACAATTGAAAAAAAAACCTAGATAATGAAAGTTAAAGAAGTACTAACATAGAATTTATCTGCGACGAGTCGATAAACTCGCCCCCCACCTCCGACTCGCCCACAACGACCAGCACGTTGGTCGCAGTTCGCTTTAGACGCCCACTGAAGTTGCAATGACGTGAAATTGGTATTCGTGTCCGCCACTAACACTTTCATTAAGCAGTAGTCTATCACTGAAAACGATTACATCAAGGTTTAGAAAAATTTAATTGGCGAATTGTCTTTTCGAAGGGACCTAAAGGAAAAAAATTGTGAAGTGTTAAACAAGATCCAGGTGTTGATTGCGCCTTCGCTCCGGTTCATAATATTTTGTCCATTTCTGTACTCACACCTGATCCAAATCAAAAGAACATTTATTATTTGATGTCATATCCGTCAGAACTAGGTAAAGTATTTTAAAAGGTAGAAAAAACAGTATACTTCTATAAGTAAATTATAATCACCATATTTAATATCAGGCACAGTGATGGAACTCTCAGCAATGTTTGTGGACAGAATGATTTTTCGTTGTCCAGGCGGTGCTCGCTGGAATACTCGGACTTGTTCATCCGCTGTGATGGTCGAATGTAATGGTAAAACCCACCAATGTAGGCCACTGTCACCACATAACTTCTTCCTACATTTACAATTTACATTTTATAATATATTACTAGTCCTGACTTATTAATGTAGAGCATAAACTTTTAATTTCGGCAGTTGATAAGTGACGGATAGAAGTATCTTATGACTAAGAAGAATACAAAAAACAAACAATTCGGATATTCGCAAGAGAACAAGGATAATCGATGCTCTACAGTGTAGTCTGAAACAGAAATGGAGGTGGGCTGACCAGATATAAAGATAACATGTGTATAATGCAAAAAACAAAATGGCATGACCCATCAGGATAAAGGAATGTTGGAAAGCAAAGAAATAGATGGATAGATGACATTATATAATTAGCAGAAAAAAACTATATATTGCTACAGAAAAGAAAAAATATGGGGGGGGGGGCTTTTACTCTTGGGGACCACTAGTGGCAAAAATAAAACTTATTACACTTTTTTAGTAGGTTCTATAATATCTTTATAGTACATTCTAACTAAGCCAATGTTGTGAAATAAGAAACGGTGTGAAGTAATCCCTATTATAATATTATAAACGCGAAAGTAAAGAAACCACTGAAAAGAATTCGATGAAATTTTGTACAGAGCCCAAAACTAACAAGGCAATAAATTTTTTTTCTGATTTAAACTCACCTTAATTGATCATTAGTGAGGCACATATAAAGCTCTTCTATTTCATGTATTCCTGGTAGGAATATGAGGACAGACGGCACGTGTTCATTTTTTGTCATGTCGGTATTGCTGTTTGCTTGATTTTCCATCAATTCAAACCCATTTACAAGCTTCACAACAAGGTGATGCATTTCAGTTGTAATTTCTGGATTTCCGCTCATTGAAGGAATCTAGAATATTTTACTTCATCAATAAAATAGGTACTAATATAATAAGATGTGCAATTGTCTAGCCTAGATCTTGAGTTTGACTAAATAGACAGACTTGTTAAATGAACTGAATGATTTAAAACTATTTAAAACTAAAGTGTGTATAGTTATTTAACTGAATTTGGATATTATAAATAATATTGAATAATACTGATGTCAGTATCAGACACGCCAATATAGTAAAAAGGAGACCAAACTAAATTTAATACAACTCTTGAATGTTCGTGAATGTGAATCATTGCTCTCGCTAATACTTAAAGCATACAGGCTAAACTTCGTGCAGAACCAAATTATAGCAGAACGATATGGAGTGTAACTATTGATGATTGGTTCAGTAGTTTATGTGTGAAAGAGATACAAATTTACTTATAATTTAAGATATAATTATTAGCATAGTTAATCTAGATGGCAAAAGCCTTCATGGAAAAATGGTCTACGTATGTCCTTGTTGCACTGGAAATCCTGAGAAAACCTGTAAAGGAGATCGGTGTTATATGAAAAAAAATTTAGAATAATACTTACCGATAATTTATTCAAGTGATTAATGTAAAATATTTTTTGATTTGATGGTCCTGCTTTAATATTAATACATGCTGGTTTTTTTTGATCCCCGAGGGATGGAATATAGAAGTAATTGAAAAACGCCTTTGAGCTAAATGTGGCCGACATTAAAATCACTTTCACTTGTGGAGACACTGTGTAAAGCAGTTTCTTAACAACCAGAATCAAAAAATCCATTTCTTGACCCCTTTCATGAACTTCATCTAATATTATGTGAGTGTATTCATTCATATTTTTCGCGTTCACTAAAATAAAGTTTGAAGAAAATATTTACAGATTAAGGTATTTTGGTTTATGATAGCTTTTAGTGAAAACTATTGGAATTTCTGGCTTTGAAGATGTACAATAATCAAAAATACATAAATTATGAATGGAGTTGGATGTGATTTAATGTATCCAGATGATAGATGGATTTAATGTGTTTAGTATGGAAGATGCTGGATAAAAGAGTTACATTAACAAACAAGTGATCATTTGCTTGTTTGTTAACAATATCAGTAAAACAGATGTAGATATATTTTTCTTTATTACCCTGTTGGAGCTGGGCACTTCATAGTTTGAACCCTATAGTTATGAGAATACAGTTTGATCCTAATTGAGGCAACTTTTAAAAAATATCACATATTATACAAACCTAATTTTTGAAGTAGCACTCCAGTTGTTACATATGAAATGCGAGTGTCTGATGACGTTTTACTTTCCAAAGCAACCTGAAAATCACAGCTAATTAAAAAATCTAATCAAGATCAGATACAAAATAAACTTTTATAGAGTAAAAAAATTTAA
The DNA here is from genome assembly GCA_912999735.1 of Aporia crataegi. NCBI lineage: Eukaryota > Metazoa > Arthropoda > Insecta > Lepidoptera > Pieridae > Aporia > Aporia crataegi. The sequence continues at coordinate 6,819,405 of OU538742.1, forward strand.
AGTTACAAAGCCTACAATGTGAAAACTCAGTATCAAAATTCTATTTCACTTAACTAAAATTATCGAACTAATTTGCAATATGAAAAAAAAAAGGGAATTTCCCACAATCCTCAAGTGATAATACTGAGATAAAGTACATAAACAATTGAAATAAAAACCTTCCTCCATCACCTTAAGGATATTTGGTATATACCTGGTATCCAACAACTCCACCGACATCCCATCCACGTTCTTGAGCTACTCTTTTAGCTATAGATGTTGCTGCTATTCTCCGAGGCTGAGTTACTACAATTTTGCATGGCTTAGTCTGTTCATAAGCATCCTGGAGTATCCATTGGGGCACTTGGGTTGTTTTACCACATCCTGTTGGACCTTCTATTATAACTACAGGAAATGCTGTGATCATATTTATTATCTATGAAAAAAATATAATAATGTTAACATAATGATTTAAATAAGAATATTTGTAAAGATGTAAGTTAAAAAACAATAGTATTTAGTTCCTTCTATCGTATTTTACATTTTTAAAAGTCAAAATATTTACAGTAAATTATAAATTATCTACATTCTACATACATGATCTTTATTACGATTTATAGGCAATGCTTCAGTATTTTTGTTAGGTATGAACTTATATTTATTATATACTGCTGTCATGGCTTCATGTGTTAGATTTACATCTGTAGAAGGCATAATTGAACCCAACGACGTAAGTTGCTCCAAAGAATTCAAACCATCCCCTTGGGTGTCAAAGATTTCCCTCATTTGCTCATTCTGTAATACATATCTTTTATTTATTGAAAACCTTTTACATACATTTCATATATTAGTGAAAGAGATATTAAGCAATTCAGAACTTTGATTGTTAACTCTCACTTTTTCAGCTTTAGACAATTATGAAGTGAATGAAATAAACTATTAAATGATAACTTCATGATGTCTTTGTATAAATAATATTAATAGTTGACTTGGGGTACTCACTTTTAAATATACTTCTAACTCTCTCTGTTTTACTTCTTCTGCGTAATCAATACCAGAAGGTAAATCAGACTGTCTATGTTCTTCTCGGCGGTTCAAATCGTAAATAGTATCATTTTTGGTAACCCGGCATCCTGCAGTCATCGGACCTTTAATACTTTGAGATTTTACATTTGGATTTTTAAAAAAGCTCATAACCTCATCCATGATGATAAAAAGAAGAATCTGAAATATAAACAACTATTAGGAAAATAGCCCGAAAATAGATAACATCATTAATACGGAATTTTTTTACATCTCAATGAGTCCTAGAGTTTCATGTCAAATTTAAAAATTAAAAAGCTCAAAACCAATGTTGTCATGTCAAAAATGAGGACAATTTTGATACCATTTAAAAAACGGTAGATTCCAATAAATTACGCTAATCCCTCCAGGCGAAATCGGTGTAAAATACATTATAATTTATACAGTGCACAATCTATAAATAATATACTTGATACTTGAAGACACAACCAAAACAGTAACTCAAATAACAAGTATAAATCTGAATGTAATGTAACTAATTGTAATTTTTATAAAATTTGTTGAAATGAAAATGTTTATTAAGCCTACTGAAATTTGAAGCATTATACATATTACATATACAGTGCCGGTAAATCCACGTACATCAACTCATCCGTAAGGTTATAGATGCGTTCAAAGACAACAACGTAACGATGTTGCCAAGATATAATTTTTAAGTATAAAATTGTTATTATATTGTTTTCAAAGTATAGTCTTTTTATCGTTGTAAAATAGTTAGTTTAGGTAACTGCCTATTTCTGTTTTACAGATATGCATACGTCTGCAAATTACGATAGATTTTATTACCGTTGTCACGCTTCGACGGTAGGTGGTAAATTATTAATGATTACAGTGCACCATGGCTAAGTGGTCTAAGCGACTTCGTATTGCGCCGTAGGTTCTGAGATCAAATGCCAGGGAAACCAATGAATGTTTCGGTTTGCTAGGCACATAAGGCTGATCACCAACTTGCCTCTAGATTAAATGATCATTGAATTAGGTACAGAACCTGGAAATTGGGTTAAGCCCCATTAGAGATCACGTCTTCACTTATAGTGCACATGGCAACACTGCTCTAAAATTAAAAATTAATGTGTTAACTACAGACTAGGCCACCATAAAAATATAAACGTATTGCACAGATTAACATTAAATAGAAGTAACCAATACAGAGTACCAGAAAACGAATATTTCAATGATCAAGAAATTCTTATATCGGCTTTATACGTTGGCGAATGCGTTCGCCAATGGTGTGGCGAATGCCATTTGCATTTCGCCGTGTAGAACGGAATTTTGGTATCACCATATGTGGTGTAGTCTGTGTATATCATATTGTCATAAATTATTTGTATTATCATTAATTATTAATCGTCAGCTAGTCGAAGAGGTTGAACTTATGCATGGGAACCCATCTTACTCTTGTGTGAAGTTACCAGACGGCAGAGTCAACAGCTAGCCCCGCTTCCTGATCAAGATCGTGACACATCTGAATCAGAAGAAAAGAACATGAGCCACACTTCTATTGGAGATAGAGATGCACTACCATCTATCTATCGATCTATCATCTATCTAGAGATCAGCTAGAGAGCGTAGACAAACAGCTTATCTTAGAGATTTCGTGACTGATTAAAAAGGGTTTCTTTAAGGGGAGTTGAATGTCGCGTAGTGTGTGTATGTCATATCGTCATAAATTATTAATTAATGTAATGTCTTAATATTTTTACGTTAGTTTTGTGCTAATTAAAACCTAATAATGTAATTGGTTTAGTCTTTTTATGTACCTCCATGGTAGGAGTTTGAGGGTTTGCTAACACATTGGCGCTAAATCCGTGTGGTGTCAGTTTTTCAACGTACATCAAAGGGATGTGGCAAAGCTTTAATTGGTACGTACGTGCGTGTGTACGCACGTACGTTGTACGTACGTACGTTGTCCGCGCGTTTAGTCTGCAACGAGGTCCGAGGAATTGTACGCACCTTATATTGATTCCTAGTCTAGTAACTATGTATGCGTCACACTACTTACTGAAACACCACTACAAATGAAGATGGTGAATTATTTTTTTTAATTTTAATATTTTTTATGCATGAGATAAATGCAAAATTATTTATTGTTATAATAATTAATTTGTGTTATTAATTATTATTCGAATAAAATAATTAATTAATTTTCTATAAAAAAATAACCGTTAGCGCTTTAATATCCATTTTGATAAATTATTAATATCGTCTTCAGGCATATTTTCCTGAACCGAAAAAAAACTGAACGACCTCCCAACGTGTGAACGCCCTTACAAACTGTTGGCTAAAAACTTTGATGTCTCTGCCACACCATTGGCGAAAACATTCGCCAACTTAAGTAGAGCCGCAAAACAGAGTATGGTACCTAGAAGAATATATTACCGTTCAGCATGAGTGAAGTCTCAAACGATTTTAAAGTACATAACTACCAAATAATTTTTTGTTTGAATACTTAACTACTGAAATATTATGAACATCCATATTATGTAGTGATGTACAAAATACCCAGTACAAAGTATCTAAAGTACAACATTCAAGATACTGTTAAATCAAGTATTTAATATAACAGATAGGTACAAATTACTTTCTGAAACGGTATCTGAAATACAAGTCTACAAGATACAAAAAATGTATCTTTCAAATACGTTTGAAAAGATAAAATACTTTTGTAACAAAACAAAATTTTTTTGAATGAAAGTTTTTTATTTTTGGGTAAATCGCATTAATCGCGCAAACGTGTTCGATGAAGCCTCATAATCATACACCCAAAAGAAGAGAATAATATAGAATAAATAGGTACTAAAAGTATTTTAGCAAACAATATCTACAAAACAATAGGATACCTACCAAACAAAAGATAGGTAGTATGTATGTAGGTACTTAAGTTAACAGATAACTTACATACATACAAGTTACTTGTAGTGTAAATCCTTGAATTATTATACGCGTAAACAATAAACATACTACCTAACTCAAGACCATTATCGAAAAATTGTTCATATCTAATAATATAAACATTAAATAGAGATCGAAAGTTGAAAGTAACATTTTACTTTAGTTTTTGTTGAATTTTTAAAAAGTTCTCTACCAATGAATTTCGACAATTTTATTTTTAGACTAATTTTGCAGTTATCAAGTTTTTTCATGGAAAAAAAATCTGTTCATAATAATAAATAATTAAGCCATATCTGTGTCAATTAATATAAAAAATATACACTTGAACTAAGAACCTTAAACATTGACACCATTAATAAAGTTGGGCTGAATGAAAGATATTTTTATAAATATAAAATATATTATATTGGGTTGTATGGTTCGACACATTTGGTTACTATAACAAACTAGTGGCGAATGTGATAAACATAGGATTTATATCCGTACAGTTTTTCTTCACTTTCATTCTCATTTGACTCTCGTTGAGCACTGTTTTGCTCCCCGCTGCCCTCGTTATTGGCTTCATTTGATCCATTGCTGCTGTTTGCAGGTTGCTCCTCGTTTGTCATCTCCCTGCTTTCGCCACCATTCCCTTCACTTGATCCTTTGCTTTCTTCTTGATTATCCTCATTATTCTCTTCAATTACTTTATAACCCTTTCTTAAAATATATTTATGAGGAATACCAAACCAATATATTTTTTCACCACTCTTTTCATTGCTAGATCCTTCTTTACTGTTTACGGCCTGACCTGAATTTTCTTGTTCATTAGAGTTTTCTCGCCTAGTTTCTTGTGGGTTCTTTTTTCCGTTTCTCCACCAAGAATCTTTACGCTTTTGACTAGAATCTCCTTCAGCGCTTTCGTTTCCTTGCTGCTGCTGACTTTTCCGACCATTTTCTGACCTTTCCTTTCCTTGCCCTTTATTTTTTCGTGACTTTTGATCACCACGAACTTCTGTTTGCCTGGATTCAGTATTTTCAGTTGATTGACTGGCGCTACCTTTTCCTTGCTGTTGCTGCCTTTCCTGACCATTTTCTGACCTTTCGTTTCCTTGCGCCTTATTTTTTCTTGACCTTTGATAACCACGAACTTCTGTTTGCCTGGATTCAGTATTTTCAGTTGTTTGACTGACGCTACCTTTTCCTTGCTGTTGCTGCCCTTCCTGACCATTTTCGGACCTTTCGTTTCCTTGCGCCTTATTTTTTCTTGACCTTTGATTACCACGAACTTCTGTTTGCCTGGATTCAGTATTTTCTGTTGATTGACTAGCGCTACCTTTTCCTTGCTGTTTCTGCCCTTCCTGACCATTTTCGGACCTTTCGTTTCCTTGCGCATTAATTTTTCGTGACCTTTGATTACCACGATCTTTTGTTTGCCCAGATTCAGTATTTTCTCTTGATTGACTTGCGCGAGCATTAGTTCCCTCTTGAGAAGACTCTTGTTTTGAATTTTTCTTCATTTCGTAATCGTGTATAACGTGCCATGTTCTCTTTTCTTGTTCATTTTTATTATCAGATTCCTGTTGAGGATTTCCCTGATTTTGTGCTTCTCCAGCAATCTGGCGACCTTTCTGGGAATAATCTATGAGGACATTGAAACTGTAAAAAATAGTCATAATCATTTATCAATTATCTATTACATTTGAGCATTCCCTAATAACTGAATATATTAAGCCCATGCCACAGACGAATGGGTCTGTAAAAACATAAAGAAATAAATGAACAAAAAAATAACAAAAATGACATGTTTCGAAAATTTTAGGTATTAAATCAATATTACCCAATATTATCATTAGCGTGGTATTTGACTAAACGCTTGCGACCATCGGGTTCTATTAGCCAATAGTCTCCATTCACTTTGTCACCATGCCGCGTCTCCTGTTGTCCTTTAAAATCATGAGTATGAGGATCAGAAACTTTGTACGAGAACTCATAAGAGGGATATGATCCAACCTGAAAATAATTTTGACATCAATTTTCAATTAGTAAAAACAGCGTTGAAAAGGAAAATGTATAATATTTTAATTACATATTCCTCATGACGCTCAGAATTTTCCGTTTCCGCGTTAACCTTCAGTTCTTTACCAAAGTATTTAATAACTTTTTGCTCCGATGTAGCAGCACGCGGTGGATGTGCTGTTACACAAAGCGCGATGTTAAGAATTGCAATCACCTGAAAAATATTTAAACTATCAATAGTATCTACTAAGAAGTAATATTTGCAAAATAAACTTAATAAATGTAGGTATTATCTCGAAATTTCAAATTCTTAGAATATTATTTTCTTCAACAATTTGACATTTACATGTTGGCTACATGCATGTAGCGCGAAGTCTTGAATTCGATTCCCTGGGAGACGAGACATATTATTGGTTTGGAAGGCAACTAACTATTATCGACGCCTGTTATGAAAATGAGCAGAAATATATTGTCACCCATGTAGGTTACGCAACCTTACCTTTTTTCCAATACTATGAATGATTGTTTTATTAAGATTAACGTAATTTTATAAAGTTTCATAATTTACATTTAAAGAAATTTGACAATTTCTATAAGTTTGTTTCTTGATAATTTCAAAATAAAATATAGCAAAATTTGAAATACCTAATATATTATTTACTTACCTTCCAATCCATTGTGTTATTGTCTGGTTTATTTTTGCGACTCAGTCTAAACACGTAAATACTGTGTATTTATACAGTGTCTATTCGAAAATAATAATATTCACGTTGTGATGTTATGCTATCAATTATGTAGTTTCACGTACAATTATTGGGTGTGGTTGATTTATATAATTGATATCGAGAAAAAATTCTGCGCCTAATTGCATCTGTTACGTTAGGCTCAACTTTATTATCGTGCACTTGTTGGGAATAAATAATATGCCAGTAATTAACTAACCAATGAGATATGAACCTCGAGAAACACCTGATTATAATTTTCAGTGGTTTAGATAATTTTAGTTTTGTGGCTCATTGTTGAATTTGTGTCCGTAGAAGTTACTCCAATAAAACACGATGTTGTTTTATATTGTTTCAGAGTTTTATTTTAAATCAAAGTACATTTGTGAGAACGCTTAGAACAAATAAGTGGTAAGTATATTGGGTATCCGTTAACTTGACCGGTATAGCCACAGAAGGCCCATTTAAAGAAAACTGTTATCCCATTAGAAGGATACATAAGTATAAATCGTGCGGTAGGTAACCAAATATATTTTTAAAATTGCATGTTAATCAGGCAATACGTCTGTAAATAACTAGTTAATGCACTCGTAACTACCTATTTAAAATTCGTATCGCATTTATTTAAACTTTCCGGACTAGGTCTTCTTTAATATTCAAATGATTTATAGTCTTTTAATTTTTATTGAACTTTATTTTTGTTTTTAAAATAAAAGTCATTCATAATAGTTATATTTATTTATACGATAACAGAAATAACAAAATATTCAGATCAATGTTCAAGAACTGATATTAATACCTCATCACATTATATTTATTGTTAATTAAATGATTATAATATATATTTGACACGCGTATTATCCACAATCATAATTATTAACTCTCATACTAAATCAACAGTTTGTCTATACAATTTACAATAGAAATTCCAGAACACATTTCACTTATAAATATAAAGCAGTTTAGTTAAAATATATTCACCAATACTTATCTACCTATATATGACATATAGTCAGCGGCGGCCTTACGGGGTGGTGAAAAGGGCAATCGCCCGTGGCCTCGCTCTTACAGGGCCCTCGCTCTTGCAGGGGCCTCGCGCAACAACCCAAGCAAATTTCCAAAAATATAGATTTTTTTTCGCATCACATACTTTTCACGAAGGACCAAAGGGCCTCGCAAAGACTTGCCGCCCGGAGCCTCGCAATGGGTAAGGCCGCCGCTGCATATAGGTATAAGAAGGAAAACATACAGTCACAGACAAAATATTGTCAGATATTAAACACTAACAACTGCAACTCTGAGATTCCAAATTAGACCGAAGACCAGACTTCAACATAACATAAGTCGACTTTTGTGAAAGAAAAGTCGAAGTGTGATCTATAATATGAAATTCCACCTTTCATTCAATCAATATTGGATATACTTACAATAGATATTTATTTGTAACTTAATAAATATAATGTTTACAGTGTACTTATAACACACTACAGTAATTAACACTGTGGACAGCTTATTCTGGGATGAGATGCGTCGACGAAAACAAAAAAAAATCTAAAATTTTAAGTACACAAACTAATTACTAAAACCAAGCACCTAACATTTAAAAAATATCTATGGAATAGACAATTAATGAGAACCCATAATTTAAAATAATGTAGAATCCACAACCTTAAAGAATTAAATGATTGAAGTAATATATAATACCGTCATCAAATATTTTTTTCGGAGGGCAGAGGTAATTTATTTTTTCCTTTTAATTTTTTTATACATCTGTTTTTAGCGGCACTTAAATCGTAAAAATTATTTCTATTTTTTTAAATTGATATGTGAACTTGTATTTTATTAAATACAAGTAGCGGGTAGCGGTCAGATGCTGAATTTTAACAAAAGTATTATTCTCTAAGAATTACCCAAAACACTTCATATGAGTTGGTCGTTTGATATGTCAAATCGAGATATAAAAATACTGACAAAATAAGAACTATAACTGAGCCCTATCTTTGGTTAATAGAAATTTCTTGACTAGTAAGATTCTGATTTAAAAAAAATATACATACAAATCATACTTAGAAATGGCCAACAAAAAGTAGGACGTTTGTTGCATTTGGTTGTAAAATTGTGAAATAATTTTTTTCATGAAGTCTTCAGTTTCATTCGCATTCCCCTCAACGGTACACTTGGCAATTTTCAGTTTCAACTTACTTGAAATATAAAAATTTTCAGGTCTAAAGCAACAAAATTTAAGTAGTCCTACATTTAATCAGCTAGTCAGCTTTAAAAATACTATGGTAACGCTAAACGTCGAATTCAGATTTAAACCACATCAACAACAGCATAAACTCGAAATATAACATAAAAGCTCACCTTTAAGGCTTTACCTTTAAAGATATATATTTGTAGCAATAAATAAAAAAGCTATGAAGAATATGTTTAATGCCACCTGAAGGGAAAGTACAAGTTATTTCTGCGCATTTAAGTCGGTTCGATTCCGGTAGGAAACGTATTATCAAATGTTCAAAACGATATATTTTTAAATGGATTTTTGTTTCTCTTTAAAGTGTCGTTTTGAGTATAATTAATTAATTTTTAAAACCAAGCACGAACGGACACGTTCTGGGCCTCTACATCTACACAACAACTTCAAGCGCGATGCAAATCTCTTTGTGTTCGGCAAAAAACCGACATTTGGCGGAGCACAGTCCAGCACGTGCCAAATGTTCGAAGCGCGCTCGTTCGAGGCTTGTATGTTGGTCCACACTACACAAATTTGTGCTCGGCTCATCTAGCATAGACGCAACTTAATATTTCTTTCCCTCCCGGTGGCGTTAAATAATTTAATACATATCATACCTTAGAGTTTAGACAACCAACGAATCTAGATTCTAGAATGATGGTGGTAAATGTATTGATTTTAAAATATGTGTATTTATTCCTTAAGAGGATTGTGAAGCTGTTAGATTGTGTGATATTTTCATACAAAAAGCGATAACGTTTCCTCCCCCCCCCCCCCCCCCAATGAACATTGTCGTTTTAAAATTTTTGGCAATGTAGATAAAATGAAAAAGTAGGTCCGTACGTTTTTATTTTAAAAAAATATTGCGTATGATAGATGTTATCAGCATCTAAACATCTATATTTTTGACTTAAAATCTTCCTCAATCGTTTTTATTTTTTAAAATTAAACTAAACTGAATTACTAAAAAAGAAAAACGTACATACCTAGATTAAGGTGTACTGAATCTAAAGAGACCAAAATTATCTCATTCCATAAATGTTTAGGGGGGTGAAAACGTTATCGCCCAAAACTATTTTAAAAAGGAAATGTAGGTAAATGCCTCTAAGATTTGCAACTCTCTCTATCGCACGCCCGGAGTGAGGCAAAGCGGTATGAAAGATAGCATTTTTAAAAATACCTACTCGCACTGCGTATCGTCACTTCACTATCCTCTTGAAAGCCTAAGAATGCTCACACAAATGTAAAATGAGACATTCTTTGAAGACATGAAACCGAACCTATAGAACATACCGACAAGCAATCTATAATTACATTAACATATAAGCTGTACTAGCTTATAAACTCTAAAGGCGTCAACATCTTAAAAACTAAATTGTGCAAAGAAATATTTAAATAGATTTTATTATATGTAAGTTTGGAGTTATTTCTCCAACAGTGTTCTATGTCTGGCTAAGGCCATAGCCTTCTAGAGTCCTTTGGAGGAGAGCCGAACGTTTAAGTTTGGACCGAAAACATACGTATGACGACTAACTTTATACACATATGTATATGGAGATGTTTGAAAAAAGATTTGAAACTCTTAAATCCCCTGCAATGGCCTGACGGTTAAGTCTTTTTAAGAACGCAAACTGGTGATCTTGAACGATAGAAGAAAACAGACATAATTATCTGAGAAAGCGGGATAAAATATAGCATTTCGAGACTGGCAGAAATCTCTATAACTTTGATTTCACGCCAAAAATATAAGGCGTCGGCTTGTGCAGAAATTATAAAAATTCAAGGGCAGAATCTATTTCATATTAATCATACATGCTGAGGAAACGTTTTAGCACGAAACCGTTCGTTTACATTAAAATACATAATCTTCCGACATATTGAAATAAACATTTTTACATCCGTTATTATTACATTTTAATTAGGCTACAATTAAGATACATATCAGTTTTTACAATGATTTCGCACGTGATAAAAAAAATTGCTTGTTATACGTTGCACCAAACACGTAACATGTGTAAAATACAAAAAATACATCGAAGCCGCTTGATTAGTTACAAAAAAATCTAAAACACCTCAATTCTATAGAAGCTATTGCCTTTCAAACTGGATTCCTAATTTGAAGTAGTGGTAGACAATTTTTAACTAAAGAATGGTTATTGTAATGACTTAACAAAGTTAATTTTAATATAGTATTACAACTTTTTAATCGTGAGAGCTTTTAAGTTGAATAAAGATTATACTACAATTTAATTATAACATTTTTATATTCGCCTATGAAAATATAATTTATTTACAATCAATACCAATAAACCGTTATAGGAACCACTTCCAAGAACTGTCTACTTAACAAATAATTATGAGATTTTCGTGTCTAAGACGAGGTTCTTAGTCCGTAGTTAATGCAAACATTAGTTAAATATGACCGCCGATTTACATATACATAAAAATAATACTAAGGAGTAGAGTATGTAGACATATTATTACAAATACGTTCATTTTTATTAATAAGCCAAGTTTTAAGATCAAATTCATAGTCATGATTTCACTTCGATCTTTCCAAAATCTACTTTGAATGCCAAAGAAAAGGATTACTGTCAATCGATCTATGAATTTGAACCTACACGACTACATATAAAAATATATTTACTGTCTGCCATAATGCCAAAAATTCCTATTTTTAAGACCGTAACATATAATTTTAATTAATTTTCATGATATCACGAAAATCGTATCAACAAAGTAGATAAACGAAGAAAGCTAAAGGCCAAAATAAACGTATTAAGTCATTGTACTGGACTCGTAATTTTATGGCCGCTATGTGTGTCCCGTATTCTATACGAATTGTAGTTGGCATACGGATCAAAACCTCACGTAATTTTTAACGCACATAAGTTATAAGCTTAGGAATAACAGGTGTGTATTTTGGATATGAATATATAAACTAAACAATAATGGACTTATTGCGTGGCGTAAACTGACCATTTTGGCCATAAAATTTGACGAGAACCGTACAGTTTGAAACGTGTCAACAAAAACAATTCACAATACTCAAATCACAGTAGATGTTAGACATTTTCCATTCTTCATTTTGGACCCAACATATTTGCACCGTAAAAATATGTGTAATTTTAGAATGTTTTAGAATGTTCTGAGATTTTCAGAAAATAGAAATACTAAAATCTTATCAGCGGGACAGTTTTCGTGAAAATTAACGGCAACCAAGATACATTTCATACCTAGGTATTTAGCTTTAGCTTACTAAATACTCTTTCAAAACTTACTGGGTCCAAAATTATGTATTCCTCAATCTTTTCGCGTTCAGTTTTCCTTGGAAGGTTGTATGGACCATCCAAGAATACGACGGTCAAAGCCGCAGCTGAAGAAGTTGATACCAGTTGATATGTCTTCTGACCACGCGACTGACGTCACCATGCGTCGGTGGCCCTGGATAAAAATCAAAATGAAGGTCAATGTAAGGTCAAAAATAAATGGCTTCAAACCAATGAGGTTGATGCTTAACAATTTAGTATTCTTTTAATAATTTAATTTAGGCAGGCTTCAGAGATGTTCAGGCCATGTCTTAACATAATGATGATTTTTTTACTTTTAAATGATGATGATAATTATTACATCATTATTAGGGTTTTATAAACTTAAATATCTAAAACAAAGGAAATTAGTTCATCAATTAACAATTTAACTTGTTTATTGTTGGAAATAATATGAAATATCAAGCTTTCCTCTAGCTTTTTGTAATAGCTCTCATATTTTGAAATTCGTGTTTAATATTCTTCGTGTTACATGTTTTTTTATGGAACATTGTTATCTGAATTGTAGTTGTTGTTAGTTAATTAAAGTTTTCACCTGTCTACTTGATCGTGGTAGCCGCGCGAGTCTTTGTCCTTGGAGATCGAAAAGACGAACTTGCCGGTTATCGTGCGGTATTGCGATCAATCCACCGCCGCTCACCGACAGCCGGTTAACGGAGGAGTCAGAGCGAATTGTGGCCAGAGCTGATCTCATATTACGGACGTCCCAAACCTGTAAAAAGGACGCTTCATATTTATTATACTGTCAACGGTAACCAAGTTTCAATGAATTCAGAAAGATTGAAGTGGTGGGAAGCCACGTTCAAAGATACCAGATACATACATCGACCATGTATACCAACATAAGACATGATTAGTTAAGGCTATTATGGTAAATAAGTGTGGACCTGTGTGATGTTAAATGGTAAGCCCTATATAAAATAAGTAAATAGCCCTACATTTGTTCAATCATTATTATTAAAATCACGTTTTAATTTTTTTTCCCGTAATCCCTAGTGAGGCACGACTTATGAGGCAGAAACATTTCTGTATCTATTCCTTTACAGGCGAGTAGGTGATCAGCCTTCTGTGCCTACCCAACCGAAACATTGTATTGTTTTCTCGGGATTTGAACCCACGACCTTCGGCGCAAGTGCATTTCCACTTAGCCACGGATGCGGTTCTCATACATAACTATTCTTACACATATCCAAATACAAAAAAATCGGTCGAGCCGTTTCGGAGGAGAGCGACGACAAATACTGTGACACGAGATTTTTATATATTAGACTAAATTAGAAATAAAAGTAATCAAACTAAAACGTAACATTTAACACCTATTTATACATATATATTTCATAACCTCATGTTTATTTGGTTAGTTTTATTTTTTGTAATGTATTGTCAAGTTTAATTTTCGCTTTTGCCTCTTTACAATGGGTTAACATCTTACCTTTACAGAACGATCATCAGAGCCAGAAACAACTTTGTCTTCGCGCGTAAAAACAGCTGACGTGACACTCCTGAAACAATTACTGTTTTATTAACTTGTCATAATTAAAAAATTCATTATTAGCAGTGCCTCAACTGTAACTCAATTGGCCAGGCATTGGATTTGGAAAAATTGGTAGATGTGGTAAGCTTAACTTAAACTTTAATAAATATCAGTGAAATAAATACAGAATACTTTAATCCATTATGAATGTATACAGAATGGAATATTATTTTTGATGATTTGCACTTTCTTATGAAAGCATATCTCCATATAAATTTATAAGAAATGACTGAATTTCACTTCATGAAAAAAGCTTCTATGAAGAAATACTTTAAATCGTTCTAAAAGTAATCTATCAGAGGAACAGGAAAGAAGTAAAAAAAGAAGATAAGGGATTGTGTGGTCACTCCCCCCTACCTTTTTATACAACTTTTAAAAAGACTTTTTTTTAAGAATTTTATTCTAAAAATAAATTAATTAATACATACTCCGTGTGTCCCTGAAAAACGGAGACGGAGTGTATGGGTTCCCGAAAGTCCCAAAGGCGAAAAGTAGTGTCCCGGGACGCCGTCACCACTAGTCGAGAACTGGGATGTGCAGATGCATGTGTTAGTTCATGGTCGTGACCTAAAAAATAATACATAAAACTCCATTAAGTTATTTTTGCACACCTCGCTGCAACATTACGTTTCTATTTTATACTACATTTTATTCACGAAAGCATACACTAATTCTGGGCTCAATCAGCATATCACTCAGATAAAATTTAAACATCAGTGAATCCAGTCCAGTAATTTTTGAGTTTATTCATTACAAACACAATAAATATCCTTTTTCTTTAAAAGCACAAGCTTATTTTCATATTTTTGTGGACATTTATACTACATACATTTATTATAGCTCAGGCGATCAATGTGTTTTGCACAGATAGAGCAAAAGGTTCCATTCTGAGAGAAATAACAAAATCAATTTAGAAGGCAAAGATAGCTGATCTTGTCAGTTAATAATTTGTGAAACTAATTTAGAAGATTTCGCTATATTTCGCGAATAATACAAAATTGTGAATAAGAGAATACATACCAGTCAATATTTGCAAGCAGTCTCCAGTTTCAACATCATATAGATTGGCCGTTCTATCCCAGGAAGCAGTAATGACATGTTCTCCTCCAGTCAACCAATCCGCAGCCACCACTACACCTTGGTGCCCCATAAGTTCAGAAAGAGGTGTCCGTAGTACCTCAGGTCTGTCCGTCTCTCCCATACTCTCTTCACCACCACCTTCAAGTTCTTCTTCAGATGATTGACCACGCTATAAAAAATATTAGTCTGTTATAGGCCTATCCAAAAAACAGATTGCAGTTTCTTATCCAATATAAAATTCTTGCACAGAAGAAATCAAAGTAGATTTCTTATATTAAACACTTCACAGTAGAATAGGTTATATTTTGTATGCCTATGAATGATTTAAAAAAAAAATGAATTTCCGTAACCCTCCTGTGGGGCATGTAGTATACTGTATCTGTTTCACTAATCATTTTCTTTACAGGCAAGTAGGTGATTAGCCTTCTGTGCCTACCTAACTGAAACATTCATTTGTTCCCCTGGGATTTGAACCTGGAGAATGACCTCCGGCGCATCAGTCAGACGCGTAAACCACTTAGCCACTTAGTTAAATCTTAAATGTCAAAAAAACTGCAAAGTAAAAGTTACCGGCAGATCCCAATTCACTGCAGCTTGCCATACATGTGCTGTATTATCTCCACTACTTGTTAGTGCTATATCCCTTGTTGGGTGGAATTTGATTGAATTCACCGAGCCAGCATGCCCTGTATACTGAAGTAAACACTTGCCCCATTCTACACTCCATACACATGCAGTGTGATCTGTAATCAAAATATAAAAAAGAAGTATAGTACATACTATGACATATCAAATGTATAAAACATAGGGTTAAGGGATATTCAAAATACAATTACAAATACAATTTTTATTATTATTAAAACTTATAGAAATCAAAACTAGTAAGTAGCATAATTTACATAATTATAAAGTAAATATAAAAATTACATAACAGCAACTTACCAGCTGAAGCAGTTCCAATTAGAGACTGGCCTGGTCTTGCTGACGATACATCCCAAATTCCATCCTTGTGACCAGTAAACTCCCTAACAAGCTGGCAGTTGTATGTTGGGGCCTTAAAACTGGACACAATTTTACTTGTCTGTACTCTTAACTTATGGCTGGTTTTCACCTTCTGAGAGTTATTTTGAGATACTGAAAAGTCATGGGAGCTATTATCCAACACTGGACAAGATTTAAATGATTTAAGCCTCATTTTTTATGTTACTGAGTACAATAGGACAAAAATCACAAAGCATACATATTATATCTTATCTTAAAGTAACCATAGTACCATTATCTTAAGATTATTGGTGTATTGGATTCAAAATTATTATCTACTTTACAAAATTATTATTTACTTACAAGAAAAATTATTATCTAATAATATGTTAGAAAATTTGATTGAAAATTATATGTTTAATGAAACACAAAATAATTACATTATGTAAAGATTTTCTTGAATCAATTTATTTTGTATGAAAACAAATTATCTACTTTGCATGATGTTTATTATAATAATTAATGCATTTTTGTATCATTCTCCCAAAACATGGACAGACAATATATATTTAAAAATATATATTTCCTCAAAAATTAGTAAGCAACAAGTCACACTCGGCATTTACACAGCGATTATTATTAAAATGAGAGAGGTTAAATTCTTACATATGGCCACCCCTGCAACACAATCAAAAGGGAAACTACACATATTTTATAATTTACTTAACAATGATACAAATACCTTTTGTTTTAGAAGTTTTGCCTGTTGTTTCAAATTCAATATAATCTGGATTCTGTTTATCGCCTACACAACTTTCTCTTTCAAGTTTTTCACTTAGAATATCTATTTTTTCTTGCACTGTAATAATAAACAGACCAGGTTAAAATAACGGTATAAAAATGCTCTACTACTATTATTTAATTTGGACAGTGTAAACTGCCAACTTATTTCAATGAATTATTCTTAATTTTATGTTTTCTACCTATTCAAATGTAGACTGCACAAAAAATAAAACAGCGACCTTAATCTTAATAGCAATGGATTATAACTTTCTATATCAATCAAAGTGATAGATACAATACAATTATGAGCAAATAAATGAGTTTAATATTCAGATGGTTTATATCTAAGTTTAAAAAAGATTGTGACTGTTACTTATGATTAATATCAGTATAAAGTAATAGTAAAATTAATGCTTCAAGTTACGAACATTTTAGGAAAGAACATTACTAGATACTAATGGGAAAATATTTTTTTATTGCTCACTTACGATTTAAATTTTCCGAGTACAGAAGGTCAAATTCTTTTTCAATTTGGGAAAACAATTCATGTAGTCTTGATCTAAAAACTGGTGGTATAGAAGTTTCAGAATCTTCCATCTTCAAGTAACTTGATAAGCCTTCCGAGCCCTCTGCCAGTGCCTGCAGCCTACGTTTACTGGATTTCATATTTGGTAATAACTAGCTACCTCTTGCTTCACACAGGAAGATGTATTCAATTTTTACATTATATTGCACTGATGGGACATCGTGTAAATAGGTATCCTAATATTAATTTCTTAAACGAAGAAACAAAAAAAGAGAATGAAAGTAGAAAGATTACTTTGAATATAAAAAAACAATAAATTCAATATTCTATTCACCAAAATATAAAAACATTATTTTTATTTTAGAGGATTTCTGTCTAGATTTTAGAAAATCTTTACGAGTCACAGATTTGACTCTTGACTCCTGAGTCCACAGATTATTTTGAAATTTAATTCCAGAATATATGACATGCACAGTGCGTACTGACATCTGACGTTTGTGTAAATAAGATAACTGTCACGTTCTACAGTCATGAGACAAGTACCCAGATTTGAATTTTGATTTTTGAATCACATAGAGGAAAGATTTAACAAATTAAGTAAATAAGTTCCAAACACTTGCGGAACAGTTAGTTACTTAATAATTTCAAAAGTCGACTACATGCCTCGTTGTTTGCATTTAATTATTATTCACGATTCTTACGTAGCACAAACTAAATTAGACCTTATTTATTAGACCTTTATGTGACGATAAGAAATCACGCGATGCGTAACGATCGCATAACGCAATGTTATAACCGCCTCACTCTCGCATTGAAAATAAAACTTTGATAATGCTCGTTAAGGTTGTATTTCAAAATTTTAAACAATGGCATTGGATTTGGGTATATTTGGTATTATTTCCATACACCACAATTAAGTATGGGATACTTTTTCAACTTGAATTTATAGGCTATTGTCTATCTTGGGTATTCTATATCGATGTTTATAATAATGTATTTCTGCCTTGTTCCATAACGTGGTTTAAATATAGGCCGCGTTTGTTACCAGAGAAAAAACTCATTTTTGTACGAACGTTAGACATGTATCCTAGCAACCAATACTGAAACATCTTTAGTCCATGTTTTGCAATAACGATTAAGGCCCATTAGGTTTTACACAAGTGTCTTGTGTCACTAGTGTAGAATAGATGTCGCCTGACATAATATTAAAATACAGCGCGACGACGCAACTATGAAAAACTGTCTAAATGATTAATCGCTTGTCCATCTCTCAAGCCCATAGTCAAGTGTCAACTCCGTATTCTTGTCTATGGTAAACATGGTCGCCGCGTAGTTGACGAAAAACTTTCAGTGCGACAACGAAGTATTCAATTTTTGTTTTTATATTTTAAAAATGTCTTTTTCTGATTTATATGCAAAATATAACTGTACTAATTGTCAAGAAGAAATAAATGGAGTACGTGTTAGATGTGCCGAATGTAAAGATTTCGATATTTGTTTGCAGGTAAAACCCAATGTCCTTGTCATTACTTTAAAGTTTTGGCGCTAAATTTAAATAATGCTATAATTTCAATGTAACTAATTTTCATACTTATTTTAGTGTTTTTCATTGGGTGCGGAAATTGGACCTCATAAAAATGACCACTCGTACCAGTTTATGGTATGTAATTTAGTCTTACGATGTAATTTTTCAGTAAAAACTAATATTTTAACAATATAATTTACTCATTTTAGGATGCTGGGGCATTTGGTATATTTTTGGGTCGTAATAGTTGGTCAGCCAATGAAGAAGTAAGATTATTGGACGCTATAGAACAATTTGGCTTTGGAAATTGGGAAGATATAGCAAAACATATAGAAACACGGACACCAGAGGGTAAGTTTTATATGAAAAAACCAATCCATCATAAAAAACCACCATCAAAAATTATTACAAATATTGCAATTGCGTTTACATAAAGCAAACACCTGCTTTTTGAAAATATTGAAGGTTTAGACCCTCCAGCATATGCATACAACCTGTGCTTTTGCCAGACCTATTTCTGCTACTGTTAAATTTTCTTAGATTGTTGTTAATATTTAAAACATATTAGCTTTGCAATATATCTCAAAAATTTAATTTTAGAAACAAAAGATGAATACATAGCCAGATATCTAGAGGGCAGTATTGGACGTGCAACGTGGGGTAATGTGGAAAGCACTAGTCGGCCATCATTACATTGTCCTGATAAAGACCAGGGACCGCTCAGTCCCACAGCAGTGTCTCGGCTTCCACCATTAGCAATAACCACCGATGAAGCAGCTCAGCTTGGCTATATGTCAAACCGAGATGATTTTGAGAGGGTTAGTATAGCAAATTAAAAATTATTGAGGCAAAACTTCTGCAAAGTCCCTTTTTGACCAAATATTGAAGGCAAGTTTTTATATACAGGAACATGATCATGAAGCTGAACAGCTGATATCTACTTTGTCTCTCAACTCTGAGGATGATGAGTTGGATGTTGGTAAGTTTGTCTCAAATCTTGTTTCCACAAACATGCCTTAGCTTAAATTTAAAACAATTTCTCAAATGCTCTGTAACTCTCTCTGACCTTGAAAAGAAAGGGGTTTTATAAAAAAACACAAAAACAATTCAGTTTCATATTGACACTACCAATTATAGCTAAAAAAAGACAGTCAACCCACTAAAACCTTGTATTAAATGTGAAGCAACTCACAGTGCTTTAAAATAAATAAAAAGATTATTAACACTTGAACAAATATTAGTTACAAAATATGTTAAAATATAATATGTATTAATGTATGTATTAATATATATTACTTAAAATACATTTTTTTTATTCCAGCTCTCAAATTATCTCAAGTTGATATCTATACCCGCCGACTTCGTGAAAGGACAAGAAGAAAACGCCTTGTCCGAGATTTTCAGTTGGTCTCAGTATTTTTCAATAACCAAAGGAACAAACAGAAGACACTTGGAAAATTAGCCAAAGAGAAAAAGCAAGTTTATTATTTAATAGCATTACTGTTCAACATGTTATTGTAGACAAGATATTGCAGTCTTATTAAATCTTTTGTAAGCCTTCAATATTTTCAATTAGTATATAATATAAAACAAGGAAACAAGATGTTAGAAGTAAGTTTCAAATACTAGCGATGGTTAGTGTCTTTGTAAAGTCGATGGAAAGAAATTGTTATATATCATATGAAAGTTCCATCTAATAGTTCATAAATTGTTGCTAAGATCCAACTCAAAACGAGATTAAAAACCGTTAAAGAAGGCATAGATTGGAGGGGGAACAGTACGAGCTACGCAGAATTTTGATGAGAAGGTATAGGAAGCGTTTTAATTAGATAATTTCAATAAATTTTATTAAGTCTAACTTTGTCCCGCAGTTTCATCCGCGTTTATTTCGACGTAACGTGATGTTATATAGCCATAGGTTAAAATAGCGAACGCTCGGAATAGTTATTGTTATTATTTATTTATATTTATTTCTAAAATAAAAGTAGCCTAAGTTACTCCTTATTACATTAGGTATCTGCCAGTGAAAATATCGTATCGTCCCAGCCGTTTTAGAGATTGGCGGGAACAAACAGATAGACAGTCAATAATTGTGAAAAATGTTAATTTGGTTTATAAATTATATGTACCGTGTATATACCCATATATATTTAGTAAAATAGTTAATTTAATATTAAAAACAGACGCTCTAATTTACTTATCTTTTATATGTGACTTGTTCCACATATTATTTCAATCGCATTGAAATTGATGTTACAGAGAATTTATGGAGCGGCTCCGTTGGACGGCGCAGTTCTACGGGCGTTCGGAGCAAACGAGCGTAGTGAGCGGTCTATGGCGGGAACGCGAGTTGCGCGTGCGTCTAGCGGAGTTGCATCGATACAGGCTCGCGGGCGTCACGCGCTTGGAAGAGTGCGCCCACTACGAGCAACACGCGCTGCACCGCAAACACGGACACGACGTGAGGCTCACGCTGGTACACGCGCTTCGCTGCTCATATGTTATCTGTGGATTTTTGAATTTCTGCATTTGATCGCATTTCAAAATTGATTGGAGTTTCAATATGGCTCAAATTCATATGATAAATATTATTAATATGGGCCAAAGGGCGCTGTAGATTGGTTTTGAAACAAATAAATTCTGATTATAAAATTGCTATTTAAAACTCCTTTGAAGAAAAAGGGCTTTCATTTAAAAAGTAAATTCGAGAATTTAATTGAGGTTTATGAATCTTTTTTAGAATGTAGAATATAAAATTGTTGTCGAAGTTTTTAGAAAAAAAAAAAATCTTATCAAACTTAGAAATTGACTATTATAGGAACTGTTAAAATTTTCGAAAATTCAAGTATTTACAGATAATGCCATATTTACGATTTCATTTGCATTTCATTGTTATATGTTGAGTTTTTTTGTGCATGGTTCATGCTTCGTCCAGACATGCGCTTATGCTTCGGCATTCTCTTTATATTTTGATAAGTTAAACTTTGCATGGAACATATTTAATGTAGCATCTTTTTTGGATTAGTTACATAATTATCTTAAATTTTAAACTTAGTTATGGAAGTCATTTTTGATATGATTTGAAATATTTTTATGAATGTACAATCTTAAATTATTTAAATGTTCTACATTTTTTCATAATTAAAAAATGCATCCCTGTTGTATAGAGTAGCATGGTATGCTGGGTTCCAATCCCAAAAATAGCATAACAGAAAAACAGTGAATAGGTTTCTATGTCGTTATAGATATGAAATAATATCATTTTTTGTCGGTTTTATTTGGTATAACGATTGTTTTCGTCAGGACAGCAGTGGGTCTCCGGACACACAGACAAAAGAGTCGCCGACCGCGCTGCAGCTAAGAAAAAAGTGAGTAATTTATATAAGTACATATAAATTAATATATTATAGCAAAGTAAAAACCACTGTAATTGCGTTATCATTGATATCGTTTATAATGCAATTTGAAGTAAATGAGCGCCATCTTTTGATATTTAGCGACAACATATTTTCAAGTTCAAAGGCACTGCTTATTTTTTCTATTAGATTAAATAAATAATAAATAGTTTTAAAGATTATTTCATTATTTAAAAAAATATAAAATTTCGTGACGGTCCTCTGATTGTGATTTTTAATTATTCAATTTTTTTTCTATTTCAATCATTTAGTTCACGAAAGTTTTTGTACATTGGTATAAATTTCCCACTATAGAAGTTCTTTTACTTGTTTGATGTTGAGTTAAAGTTAGCTACAAAACGTGAATAGTTTAACTAGTATTCCAGAAAACTATGTTCCCGTGGGATAGTTGCCACGCCAACGAAATTGTGGATACTTAACATACATCATTTTTTAACATGCCAAATGACTGTTTGAACTATGATATTTCCAGAGACGGCGAAATCGGCTCAAGTTTCACCAACCAAAAGTGCACACGGGACGGAAGTACCGGATGTGGCTGCTGCAAAAAGAACTGCTTCAGCGCCGGGCAGAAGCTGCTCAACACTAACGAAATACAGGTGAGCATTACGAGCTAGTAGGTGAAACGAACAGCCATAACAGCTAAATACGGTATAACATGGAGATTAATCATCTATTTCGAAGCAAAGCTAAAAAAAATATTAAAAACAAAATTTAAACAAGGAGTTCAAGCTATTTATCACTACATTAATAATTATTTTATACTATTCTATAAGTCACATTTGGCAAAGTTTTTTAGTTTCAGAGAATAAGCACGTCAAAATTGACCATTTTATGCAAAAAGTTAAAATGTAATAGGCCTCTCCATGGTTTTTAAAAAGCAGTAGGCGCCGAATATGTCTTAGTTTTTTGAGCGCGAAGAATACGAAACTTCACTGAATTTTACTTATTTGACGATTGTTTTAATTTCAGATTTGCAATACGCTCAGCCTTGCGCCTACGCAATATATAACTATGAAGGGAATGCTTCTACGCAGATCCGCTACGGCTAACGGCGAGCTTGACCAAGCCCTTAGGCATTACATGCACGCCGCCGGCTGGATACGAAACTAAGAAATCACTGTGAAAATAACTGTGAAATATCTAAAATCACAGTTGATAGTGACAAACTGAAATATTTTAAACACAAGTGGATGAAGTGAACTGTGAACACTCACAGATATAACAAGTGAAAGTGACGTAAGATTTTCGAAGAATTATTTTCTTTGTGTTAACATAGCTGTGAAAAGTATGTTATCACTGCGAATTTAAATTTTAGTGTAGAGGTGCTTACAATATATTTTGTCGACTTGCCGCTGTCATGTGCGCATTTGAATGTTAATATTTTCTGCTAACATGTAGCCTTCAATAGCAATAGAATGGATATCATAGAAGGAATTGACCGAATATGACAATATTCAGTATTTGTAATATTAAATTATATATATTTTTAAATATTTATTGACTGTAAAAAATATTCCGGAAGTGTTGCCAAAACGTATTGTGTAATCAAACAGGTAATATTGTGTTCAATATGATTTTTATGCAATGTTAACTGAAATCTCTCACCGAGTTTATATTAGATATCTTTATATGTAACTTTTCTGTACTCACACTGAAAATGTAAGCATTATATCATTTGTATCGTTAAATCATAAACTATTCAAATATGAAGAAAAAAATCGTTTAATAGGCTGTTCATAAATTAGATTACCTCATTAGAAAAGTTACAGTTTTGTTACTAGTTAAGTTGTTAATATAGGCTAGTTAAAAATGATACAATTTTTATAATATCTACAAATTGCAAGTCTAAAGACTGGTTTTATGTGTCAAACTTGACTCATATTAATAATTGATCTCTACTTTATCCCACGAGTTCATACAGTCGAAAGACAACTAATTATGTAGTTAATAATATTATTACATGTCGGTCTGTCGGTTCGCAATAAACTTAAAAACTACTGAACGGATTATCATGCAAGTTTCACCAATAGATAGAGTGATTCATTAAGACGGTTTAGATGTATAATTTGTCAAGGTTTTGTATAAATTTGTTGATTGATGATAATTTTTTGAAGTGTCGGAAAAAGTCAAGCCATCTGGGCTTTCATTGAAAACACTGCCTAACCCCCTTAAAGATACAACAAAACAGTGCATGGTGGGTTATTCCTAGTTTATATATACAAAAAATTTGCTTTGATATATATCTTTTAAGGATAGCTTATCTTTTACTGACGCTACGGTTTACGAAGGTCGCCGGGTCAAGCAGTCTAACTAAGCAATGTTCACTAAGGCCATAAAATTGATGACAAATGTAAGAATGAAACACTTCTAGCTTCTATATAAATATTATTCACAATGTCACAACGATATTTTATAAATTATAATCCGTGTTAAACCGTTAGTTTTTAATGTCTGTCACTGTTTTACGCCAAATGTTTTAGCAAAAAAACGGGACAGTCGAATCAAATATCTTTACTGAGCAAGGTTTAATTTAATGGGTTGACTACCTCCCAAGATGGATTATAAATTATTCACAATATACGGTATAATAAATTTTCGGGAACTCTTGTAGAGTAATAACTATGTACAAATTATAAATATTGAAATATTTAAATTCAATATAACGCATAATCGTAAAAAATACATAATTGATTATTAAATGTATTACCATTTTCATGTAAATATAATTAAATTTATAAAGTGTTAATATAAGCTAGTTAAAACGAAATATTTAAAATTTTAGATTTTAAGTACAAACAATGAGCTGCAAACTTAAGACCATTTTAATAATTGCTTCTTATGTTCTCGGCGTATATTTTTAAGTCTGAATGTTTCTCACGGATGCAATAATTTAAGGCTTAATATGTTTTTTCCTTTGTATTATATATTTCCTTTCCTTTTAATATGTACATCCTATCTAAAATGTTTATGCATTCAAATCAATGAAGTGTGAAGTTTTTTCATTATTTATGCTCTATCTTTAAATAACACACTTATTTTCCTTTAAATCTACACTGGTATATTATAATACAAGGGTGTAAAGTTGGTGATTACCGCCGAGGCGGTATTAAAAGCCAAGGACGGTAATTATCAATACTCACGTGTATCATACGATGTTTTTAAGCACATTTGTGAAGAAAAGTGATTTTTATATATACATATATAAATAGTTAAAAATGGCGAACATAGACTAGCTTGAATTTTAGCTAGAATTGAGCTAGCAAGATTTAGAATCACTTTCAGAGCAAGTGTATTGAGGTATAATAAATTTTCATAACTGAAGGGTCTTAAATTTTTGACGCAAAAAATGTTTTAGGCTGATACATTTTGTAATTTATTCGATATCTTTCTTAGTTGAATGTAGTTTCATTTAAATGATCTTATTTCAGATTGATCTCTATTTATTTTAAATTGTGATTTATCAATCGTATGCGATTGATTATAAGGGAAATTCATACACATAATATGTACTTTGAATCCCAAAGATAACATTCGATTCGAAGTTATTGACTTTCGAAGTGTGTACGAATCTTCCAGAAAATATAAATATAATAGAATTTCCTACGACTGTATAATTACAATTATTATAATATTAGCAACCAGGGACGGTCCATTTTTACGGCTACTTAGATTAATTATTGAACATTATGTAATATACATATTTCCAAATACTATGTAATAATGTTTTGATTTCATTTGATAGACGAAAGAACGGTCTGGATATCCCGCTTTTTGGGGTTAAATTTTTAAATTAAATTAATTAAATTTCTATATTATTATCCAATTAGATCCATACAATAAATAGCACATCTAAGTCCAGACTTTAGTAAATTTAATACAAGTATAGAGTCATTTATGTATTATTTAGGCTTGCTTCTTTTGAACCAAAAATTTATCAAATATCTTTCGATAGTCTTGCATTAAATATCTGTGATTGGTTCAGCTGATAAGCGATGGGTTATTTTATTTTGCTTAAGTAATATTTAAATGGTCTCATTGATATTTGTTTTATGTTAACGAATATGTGGGGGTAATAAAGTATTTGAATTTTATTTCCTTTTTTATTTACATAAGCCATGGTTACATAAGACAAAGATTATGATCATCGTTTTGTATTTGAATTGGGTTTCGGCATTTCTTCCAAACTTGATGGAGTCGGTTTGGAATGAAACCATGAATGTCTAAGGGCCTGCAAAAATTAGAAAATACATAAAAAAATATTATTTATTATTATTTATGATTACTGCAAACCAAGGAGGTGGTAAGAAATTATTCTGGGATATTATTATACATTTAAATCGGATATTTTTTTATAGATACAAAATAAATTGTATTTATGCATAAAGCAACAGAACTTCTGTTTGATGGATACCTATTTTAAAGACTTTCTATCACTGCCTGTGAGCATAATTTAGATTTTTTTTTAAATCAAATGTCAAGACTTATCAAGATTACCTACAACTATTTCATACCATATTAGTATTTATAAAAAACTTTTTGTTAAACTTAATCACCTCTTTTGCAGAAATTCGTTTCTTCTCATCATAAAGTATAAATGATCTGATCAAGTGAAGGGCTTCCGGTTCGATTCCTGGTAGAATATCTGTCCACGACATAGGTGGACTTTCCGGGAATGTAATTTTATGGTAGTCCGGTAGATTTAAATGTCCCGGCCAGGATTGTTCAGTGGGTGTACCCAGATGCTGTACCACGATTGCTAATTGCTCTATGTCTGATTCACCCTGGTCACAATTATTTTAAGCAGTTAATTTACTTTTTAATTCCACAATATAAAAGTTATATTGAAGAAAATTTGAAAACCGTTCAACATATTTATTACAAATAATAATAAAATTAAATTCATGAACAGATTTTCATAAATTGTTGCTAAGAACTCGATCGAGAGAAAAAATCGACGATTCAAAATGATCAAATATGATCACGTCGGCTTTAAAACAAAAAACCATATCATATATGTTTAGGAACTGTGATGTCAAAGACTTACGTGAAACTTATAATAAAGCTCTTTCTATGTAGGTACGTACGTAAAGTATGTTTTGTCCCATTTTTAATGTTAATACACGCTGCAGCTAGTCCATACTAATATTATAAATTCGAATGTAACTATGTCTGTCTGTTACGCTTTCACGCCTAAACCACTGAACCGATTTTAATGAAATTTGACACAAACATAGATACGATGAGAAAGGACATAGGGTACTAGGGGACGTAGGGTACTATCTAATTTCACTAAGTGAGTACATAATATATTTATTGTGACCATTTCCCGGTACCTCTGCAGTAAGTGCTGGCTTACCTACTAACTATTGTATTATTATGTTTATTGATCAGTCATGTCAGGTCACCGCATACCAAATTACGAATTGATACGACCAATAAAAATGGCTCATAATGCCATGTCAGAATTGAGCAGGTCGTCTTCAAACAAGAGATAAGAACTATTCTAATATCCAGTCACTTTTAATATAAGTACTTAATAGGTACTTGACGTAAAAATAAATCTCCTGTCCAAAAAAACCGTCTAATGTCGACGAAGTCGCGGGTAGTTAGTAAAATATAAACTTACAGCAAATAGTGGTTTTTTCGTTATCATCTCCGCGATAATACAGCCAACAGCCCACACGTCTACATTTTCGCTATAATACCTCGCACCGTATAACAGTTCTGGGGCGCGATACCATCTGAAAAAATATAAACTTGCAAGTTCCGGCGAACCACTCTTGCAATTAAGACGTGAAGTTAAACCAATTAAAAGCCCTATGAGTACACACGAGATATTTCTCACGCGATAGAATCTTCTATAAGCGGTTTATATTACGTCTTCATAAACACTACTTTGTTAAAATTGTATAAAATTTTATCTACGTGTTTCGTAGATACGTCAATTAATATTTCCCTACCTTTGATAAATAAAAAGAGCAGAGTTTAATGGGCAGCTATGTTATAGTTCATAGAAAGTGATAAAACGTCTTACTTAATATTGAAATTAGAAAAACAAGACCAAGATAATTATCTTCTTTGAGCTTTCAAAGAAGATAATTATATATACATACACCTTGCTTATACATATTACCTTGCTACACTTAACTTACTACCTGCTACTTACTGCTTACTTAACTTACTTGCTTGCTTACTTGTTACATTCATCTAAATTAGTTTAGCGGCTGATGTGTGTAGGCATAATATACGAAGTCATTCATATTTTCTCGTATACATGTCGGTAAATACATACAATTCATCAGTAATGAAAGTAGGTACCTCGTTGCTACTTGATGAGAGTAAGGTCGACCACCGTCGGGCCAGAATAATCGCGCTAGACCCAAATCTGCTATTTTCAACACTCCCTCTTGGTTTATAAGTAAGTTTGCTGGCTTTAGATCCTTGAATAGGTACAAAACAATGCATCATTCCTTCCATGTCTCACTTACTACTAAGTACTTAATTTTCTACTCTTATTTATTCAAAGAACTACTTGCCAGTTAAGTTCTTCGAGAAATTAAGTCATAAAAGAGGTTATATTAAAATCTGTTTGTATATCGTATATAAATTTGTCTATTTAAGTAATATTAGAAACAGGATTATCAGTTAGATTTATAAATTACTCACCCGATGCATTACATAATGCGCGTGCAAATATCGTGTTCCTTTGAGCAGCATCTGTGCATACGCTTTGACTCTTGGTAGAGTCAGTTCTTGCTGTCTACGATGCAGCATATCCCATAAACCCGAGCACATGTACTCCAATACTAGAACTAGACTCATACCGCGTGGAAACATATCGTAAAGTTTGATAACCTTAATGTTAAAAAACAAGAATAAAAAATACCTACATTATACAATTAGAGTATATAACCTATAATGGATATTATTATGCACATAGCAGAAAAATAAAAAATGCATATTTACTCTTCATCAGGTAGTGATTATTAATATATATACCTAATGCTTTTCATATACTAGGATTCTTAAAAAATGTTACTTCGCCTACTTGTTTAGATAACCTATGTATGGTATATTGAAATCTAAACCTTGTAGATATAGATTCCACAGTAATATAAAGTTACTTACATATTTACACCTCAAGAGTTGTAGTGCCTTTATTTCTCGCATTACATTAACCGGTATACCCTCATCCAAGTTTTTGATAAGGATCTTTTTTAAGGCTACCTCCCGTCCCGTCGGAAGGTGATGTGCTTTAAAGACCAGTCCATGGGCACCTTCGCCTATTCGTCCTTCTATTGAATAACTAGTAATATCCCGGTTCATTATACAAAATGACTAAAATTATTGTGGGTTGATGTTTGTTTTGACTGCCCGCGTTGCTATGGGCAACCACCTAACCACACTACAACGTACAACTACCTCAAGCCGTACGTAAGCATCATATCTACGTTCATCACTACATAGTATAAAACAAAGTCGCTTTTTCTTTCCCTATATCCCTTTGTATGCTTAAATCTTTAAAACTACGCAACGGATTTTGATGCGGTTTTTTTTAATAGATAGAGTGATTGATGAGGAAGGTTTATATATATGTTTTATACCCGTGCAAAGCCGGGGCGGGTCGCTAGTATTCTATAGATTCATAAATAATACTATCTAAGTACATATAATCGGATTGTTCACGTTCAATAATGAACAATGTAAGGGAAAAAAATTCTCACACACTAAAGAACACACAATATTTTATAATTTTTTAAATTATAAATCAGTAGTTTTTATTCAATTATACATATTGTGTCAGTATTTATTTAGTGTACTGTAATTATATATTACTTAAAACCGATCACATAGAAAGCGAACAAAAAGATCCAAATTACTTATATTGTAAGTAGTTGTCCTTGAGAAACACCTGTTTAATTAATATTGTTTGTTCAAGTAATGTGACAAAGAAGGTGAATTATAGAACTATTATTTCAGTTATGTGTTGATAGTCGGGGGTGTAATTCAAAATGAGGTTTCAAAAAATTTGTGTAGTTTTTTTCTTTACTTTTTACAACTATGTGCAAAGCGCATCTATTCTTGCTCTCTTTTCATCCCTATCATTTTCTGACCATCTTGTTTTTCGGGGATATATCTCTTTACTTGCTCAACGTGGCCACTCCGTGGTGGTGATGACTCCGTACCCAGGCCAATTTCCACTTCAAGAAATGGAAAGGATTGTAGAACTAAATGTTGGCGTTGAATCAGCATCATTTTGGGATCAGTATAAGAAATTAATGACCGATACTGACGATTATTATTACCGTTTGAAAGAAATCAATGAACTTGGACTAAAGTTATCTATCGCTCAGCTAAAATCACAAGCGATGTCTTCGTTATTTATAAACCCAAACGTCAAATTCGACTTGGTGATAACAGAAGCCGAAGTGCCACTTTTATATGCGGTAGCAGAAAAATATGACGTACCTCATATTTCAATTACCACATCGATTGGAAAAGTCCACCAATATGAGAGTAAAGGTACCCCAATCCATCCTTTACTCTATCCTGATGCAAATGTACTGAACTATAGAAACTTGACGAGATGGCAAAAAATTGTAGAGTTCTATCGTCATTATCACACTAAGAATGAGTATTATTACAACTATCTTCCTCTATGTGAAACTGCTGCTAAGAAAATGTTTGGCTTGAAACGCCCTCTTATCGAAGTTGAATATGACGTTGATATCCTATTGATTGCTGCCAATCCAGCTTTGATTGGTAACAGGCCGACAGTTCCAGCGATTTCGTTCGTCGATCGAATGCATATTAAACCAGGTTTTCCTTTGCAGCAGGTAAATTTCTATTCAACTAAGTTCTTATTATATTTATTTAACTAAGCATTGAAAGTAGGTAAATATCACGATATTGGTATTTTCTAGGGTCTAAAAGAGATTCTGGATTCAGCATCTAAAGGCGTCGTTTACTTCAGTTTGGGCGCTCTTCAAGAACCTGAGCATCTTTCCACAAATATATTGCAAACCCTCACAGATGTTTTCAGAGAACTTCCTTTCGTAGTTTTGTGGAAAATTGGAAACACGACAATGATTAGTAAACCAGATAACGTTATAACCAACGTTTGGTTCCCACAGCAAGAAGTTCTGGGTAAGTGTTCCACAAATGTATCTGACTTTTCAGCGGTGGCAATGAAAGCCTTCACTACTGAAGTATTTTGGAATAAACACCTTTGGATTCCAATCCAAATATTTGGTATTATGGTATAAATTCACGTGAATGCATTTAAGCGTCACGAATTAAGGAAGTTTGAGTAAAGTTTTAGTGTGTCAAGGCTGAAACATCTGTTTATTTCCAGCTCATCCAAACGTCAAGGCCTTTATAACCCACGGCGGAGCACGTTCTTTAGAAGAAGCTCTATTTTACGAGATTCCTATTATTGGTCTGCCAGTAGTGCGTTCCCGGAAAGTATTTATTGGAGAGATTACTCGACATGGAGCTGGGGAAATATTAGATGTCAATACTTTGGAAAAAGAAACAGTGAAGAAAGTTATAAGCGACGTCGCTACGAATGAAAAGTATGACATTGCTTTTTTATGTCACGGAGCTACGGTTGAACAAAAATGTGGTCTACCACACAACGGTTGAGTTTCATTTGAACATAATGAAACAGAAACGTCAATTTTCTTTTTGATTGCTTATATAATATTATCTGTTTGAAAAGTCAACCCAAGCGATGATTAGATTTCATAGAAAATTTTGTCAGAACAGGTAGAGGACTTTCTTGGCCGATGGACTATAGAAATGTGATTTGACGAAAATTAAAAAAAAAAATCACATTTTTTGATAATCCTCATAGTTCCATTAGGAAAAGTCATGTGCGAGAGTGTATGGCATTGAAAATTATGAGTACCTTACGTACGGCTTAAGTAACTATTATGTGCCTTAAATAGATTATTATTTTAATATATTCATGTTTATTATTACAGATATAAAAATGCCGTAATAAAATTGAAGAGTATGGTTGTAAACCCCATGATATCAGGCCCAGAAAATGCAATATGGTGGACAGAATATGTACTACGCAATGGTGGAGCTAAATACTTGCGGTCACCAGCTGTTGGGCTCACATTTATCAAATATTATATGCTGGATATAGTTGCTGTTATTCTCTTCATATGTATTTCTTTGCTGGTAGCTACATACTTCATTCTTAGAACGATTTATAGACGGCTTCGGCAACGTTTTCTCGCTAAGTTCGGTAAAAAGGGAAAGTATAAGGAGTTGTAATTCATTAATAAATTTTTGCTTGCGATCCCATTCGCTTGATTGTTCTATTTCAAGTCCTTCAGGAGTAAGGGTAACCTTTACTTATACTAAATTTCATCAAAATTTGTTTAGTGGTTTAGGCGCGAAAGCAAAACAGACAGTTACCTTCGTATATTTAAAATATTAATATAATTAAAAATAATATAAGTATAATATAATTTTATAAAAAATGATTGGTGTATAATATATTTTTTATTGTTAGTAATTTGTAGGAACCTAAATTATTGTTTTGATCGCCGTTGTATTTTATAGCTATAGTAGGTAGGAACAAGGAGCGTTGATATAATGAATTAATATTATTAATAATATTAATTATCATTTTGTACATACATTAGATAGGTATTATAAATTATTATTTTGGTATAGCTGTATGTAGGAAACGTTACCCAATTTAATAATATAAATAATACTATCTAATGACTTAGTAATGCCTTCTATTTGTGTGACCGTCACCGTTTTTTAAACTATATTAAAGGATAAGAAAATATTGAAATAATGATTAATTTTCATCAACTTTCAATGTTTTTATAAGAAATAATATTGAAGTATGTATGTAATTGAAATATTTACAATAAATATATAAGAAAAAATAGTAAAATGTTTTTACCAGAATGATCAGCGTTTTGTGCGTGCGTTTAAATTTTCAAACGTAATAGGTACCTACTTACTTCTCGATTCTCCTAAGACCCTGTCCAGATGAGGCGTTTTACGCGCGTAGGGACACGCGCGTTTCAATTTTACAGCCTGTCCAGATGAGGCGTTTTACGCGCGTTCTTTCACAGAGAGGGATTTGCCAGTTATAATATTATTTATTATAGTTTTTTTTAAAATAATTTATTTACAACTGTATAACTATTACAGATAATATTTACATAAGTTTTTCTATAAAAACAATTAAACTAAATCTTTAATTAAAAATAAATAATATTAATAACATATAAATTTGGAATAAAAAATATAATATTGTATTTTTGAGGTACTTAATACTTTTTATTATTTTAATATCAACCCAACTTTTGTACCTATGAACTAAGAAATAATCAATTTAACAAAAATATATATATTCTAAATACATCCACAATACATCCACTCGCTCCGGATACGCGCGTAATACTGGACGCAGCATAATATGGCGCCCGAGTACCTCGACTCGCGCGTCGCTCGCGCGTACGACGCGCGAGTCGAGAGTCGCGCTTATTATCAGCTTATACGCGCGTATTACGCGCGAGTGACGCTTCATCTGGACGGAATGTATGTAGCTGTAGTATCTCGGCTACGAGTCCGTACGCGCGTAAAACGCCTCATCTGGACAGGCTGTAAGTTTCCCTAATTTTCCATTTTAAATTAGGCGGTAGATGTCAGATATGAAGTTTCTACTTAATCTGTGAAAATAATCTATATTATTGCACTACAGACTTGATTCGATATAAGCTACAGAACTTTATCTCTTCTAATTATTAATCTGTACACAATCCAAAATTTGAGTTTAAATAATATTCTTTTTATTGTAGAACTCCACAGATAAAAACAAACTAAATTAATTTTTAATTGATAATTTTTTGTTTGTGTTTATGGATTTTCTGTAGCTTCACGTTCTACACCACAGAGAAAGTCTCTTCGTAACATTTTACTGTAATTGACAAGTGAAAAACTTGTCAATCAATTTAAATTATGAACTGACAATGGTCAATGCCATTGTAAAGTGTAAACAAAATCCGAATGAGATAATTTTATTTTTATTTTTATGCAATTTTCATCTATATCTATCTAATTTGCTAATTGCTATTCTTCATTTATGTAACCTCGAATGTAGAAAATGTCCACAGTGAGAACTTGTCCTGGTCTTTATTGTGGTCGTATGGAGCTAGACGATAACACTTGGAGTGAATGTGGTGCTTGCCCCCGGGGCTTTCGTACCAATGCCTCAAGCTATTGTGTGGAGTGTACTGATGAGCCTTCATTATACGATTGGCAGTATCTTGGCTTCATGGTTCTCCTACCACTTGTGTTACATTGGTTCTTTATTGACTTGGTTGCAACTGGAAAAAAGTAATACCGTTCTCATTTTTATTTAAGATAATTCGTTCGTTTCCTAAAATTTTCAATATGAGGACCATAATTATGCACAATATTGATGTGTTAAAAACTTGTACTTACACATAGGATACATTACAAGATATTGCTTTAGATTATGTGTATGATTTGTTCTGAAATCAAGTATCTTAATTGCCTTTGAAATAACATTTAATAAGGAAATACTGTTTGATTCCAGGAAAGGAACAACTGTGACACAACATTTTTGTGCTCTGATAGAGATTTTGTGTGGGACTCTTGTTGCATTGTTGGTACTACCTCCAGCAGGTTCTCTTGCACTATTTGTGTGCACACCTAAAGCTTTGTCAGACTGGTATACTTTATTACATAATCCTCAACCAGATTATAAAGATACGCTGCATTGTACACAAGAAGCAGTATATCCATTGTAAGTTCAAATTCTACAAAATACTTAAAACTTATACATAAGTTTGTGGACAACTTATTTTCTCCAAAGAGCCAAAAAATTTGAAAACAACTCATGTCCTACTTTCTTTTGTTGTTTATAATTATAATTGTTCTGGAAAATGTATGTTAGTGACTTCCTAGACTTCAAAGCAATTTTAAAAAAGTAATTAAGTTAGAATCCTGGATTCACTCAAATCAAAATATCAAATTTCACACAAAAAAGGTAAAAAGAAAATGCAATTTAATATTATGTGTTAAAATAAAAAAAATAATACTTGTATATGTTATTTCCAGATACACAATAGTTCTGCTGATTTATGCCTTTAGTTTACTCCTTACAGTGACTCTACGTCCATTACTTCTCATATGGATTAAAAATAATTCAGGAAAAAAGGCGATTTATTGTGCTCTTTATTTTTACCCTATTCTTGTTCTCACACATACTGTGGCAGCTGGATTAATATGTAAGAATAAAAATTACTATTTTTTTTTCACAACAACTCTTAACTTATAGATGTAAGTCAATCCTTTCCTAGTAGGTATCTTATATATAAAATAAATGTGAAACGCTGCCACTTCTATAATATATAGATACACCAGATGTCACATTAACCGCCTCCTTGACTGAGTGGTTTACACATCTGTGTGTTGTGCCGGAGGTCTTGGGTTCAAATCCCAGAGAAAAAGTCAATGTTTTGGTTGGGTAGACACAGAAGGCTTATCACATACTGGCCTGTGAAGAAAATGATTAGTGAAACTGATTTTGAAATGTGTATGCTCCACTAGGGGTTGAAAACTTTGAAAAATTTGCAGTTGTTACTTACACTTGTTTTGGATTTTTTTTCTTTCTATTTACTAAGTCATTCAATTATTTTTCAGATTGTGCATTCCCTTACATAATAATAATTATATCAATGATGACTTCAGCTTCCCACTTCTCAATTAAGATAGATCAATCAGCACCAGCTCTGCTAATATCTTCTATAAAGAACACGAGAAATCTTATAATACTACTGGCCCATTGGATCATACATGCATATGGCATTATCTCCTTAACTGGTTTCAAAGAACTATGGTATTTAACTTTAGTACCAGCTCCAGCATTATTTTATATACTAACAGCACAATTTTCTGATCCCATAAAAATACATAATGATTGACTAGTGAAAAGCACTTTAGAGAAAATGGTGCTATTCTGATGTTCAAGCCAAACAATTAGTTATGGACTTGGTGAAGTTTGTGAATATAGGAAGATTGTCATAATATTATTTACTATTGAGAGTTATAGATACCCATAATTGCTTGTTAATAGATCTTATCAAGGCTGTATCAAGTAATTTTGTATCTGAATATGCAACTATATCTTGAAGTGGCTATGTGATGGAGGTTATTACATTCTGTGATTAGCTTCCAACAGGCTGTCTGGAAAACTTGGACTACAATTTTTGCTCTGAATTGCAGTTCTTAGACGAGAAGAAAACTAAATGTTTGTTCAATTGTCGTAGAGTAATGACAATTTAACTAATTAACTACTTATTATTACGATGATTATTACTAGCCACGCTAGAAACGTCGATTGTATTGCAAGAGGCAAATACGTCTATTGTCTTTAAACATAATTTATGTTATCACGTAAGAACAAATAAAGCATATGTTGAGATATAAAACTTGAAAAAAGGTACCTTACATATATTTTATCAATGTGAAATTTGTAAAATAAAAATTTGAACAATTAATGCCTTTTTAAAAGCTCTTACTCATCAATGATCTTATACCGGAAATAGTACTTAGAAGACTACGTCAAAATTTGATGTACCTAATGAAATTTTTTTTAAATATTAGCAGTTTAGTTGGCTACTTACAGTGTAGTTATCAAAGAATAAATATGCAAAATTTCACATTTATAACTTGAATAATAAGCATTTTATTGAAAAAGTAAGGTGGAATGTAGAAATCCAGAATCTAAACGCGATTGCCCAAAAAACTACTTTTTTTGTATTATGCCGTTATATTACTAAGGGTGCGATATACACACAATACTAGAGGCCTAGTACCTACTAGGTACTACAATACTTGAATTGTCTTGTGCGTTGACGTTGTGCGACCATTATAATTACCGATCAAAACCAAAAAATTATTGTGACTCAATAATTTCGTCATGATATGGAAAACTAAAACGTGATACCAGAAAACATATAAAATTAAAACTTTACTTACAAGACTAAAACATACCTGCCAATTACAAGTTTGTTTTTTAATAGGTATTATTAACTATTGGTTAATGAAACTAATTTGGTGCACTCTATTTATTTATTTATTAACACTTCGTTGCAATAAACGATAGGATACAGATAATAACTTAAGCTAAATGGAGTGCAACGGGCGGCCTTATCGCTAATCAGCGATCTCTTCCAGGCAACCCAACAAGGAAAAATTCTAGTTATTAAAGAATATCTACTCTCATGCATGTAGCCGCCATGTACGCACACGCGCGCAGCCCTTCGCTCTAAAGTACATGGACGTGATTGGCTGCGCCTGCGCTTCATGCTTGTTAACCCTAGTGCTAAGTTTAGACTAAGATTTTTGTACAAATACTTGTGTTTTAGAAATTATTATACAATTAACATTCCACATTCAACTCTTCATTCATTCATTGTTTCATTGTATTTCATTGTTTCTCGACCTTTCTCTGCAAGCTAAGGAGTTTTATAAATTACAACCATCGACTCCTAAATTGGTGACCCCGAAGAAGAAACACGTAAAATGGAAAATCAACAGCAGTACGGAACGGAGCTCTCAGCCGTATCACTCCCTGCCCGTCTGCCACCTTTCTGGAGGGAAAAGCCACTTTTATGGTTCGCCCAATTTGAAGCCGCCATCGCTGCAAGCAAGCCAAGCGACGAACAAAAATTTAATCTCGCCATACCACTTCTTGGCCACAGTGACCTAGAGCAGATTGCAGACCTAATATTAAACCCGCCCACAAGCGAAAAATACCGAGCGCTGAAAGAAAGATTGTTAGCCACATACCAAGAGTCGGAGCATAACCAGATTCAAAAATTATTGAGTGGATTGGAGCTTGGAGACTTAAAACCAAGCCACCTACTTCGCAAAATGAAAGAGCTAGGTGGCAAAATAATTACCGACAGTGCTCTACAAATATTATGGCTAAAACAGCTGCCGCCACACGTTCGCGCCGTCCTTTCAATTAGCGCAGAGTTGAGCTTGGATAAATTAGCTACAATGGCAGATACAATGATGGAGCACATCGAGCCTGCAACGATCGCCGCAGTCTCGTCTCCAACATCATCCACAATTCACGACGCCACGAGTCTACAAATAAATATGATATCAAGCCAAATCGCGAAACTAGCATTGGAAGTTGCCAGCCTGAGGAATGAACAACAGGAATATCAAAGACGTAGAAGCCGATCACGTTTTCAACACCAACGTTATAAGTCACGATACAGATCAAGAACGCGTTCACCTGCATTCCAGGAGCACGATGATTATAAACCAGGCGTTTGTTATTACCATCGGCGTTTCAAACAAGAAGCAAAAAAATGCGAATCCCCATGCAGCTTCAAACAGGAAAACTAAAAAGCACGTCGTCGTTAGCGGGCGTCGACGGCCATAAAACTACATACCGCTTATGTGTAACGGATTCCATAAGTAAAGAAAAATTTCTTGTGGACACTGGAGCTGACATATCGGTCCTCGCAGCAAAAAGGAGCAAATTCTACCAAAAACAACGGGGTGACTACACATTGTTCGCCGCAAATGGTACAAAAATTAAAACATATGGAGAACGAACAATCGAGCTAAACTTAGGCTTACGAAGAAGTTTCAAATGGAAATTTGTTATCGCCGATGTTAATACATCTATTCTCGGAGCAGATTTCCTCGCAAACTACAAGCTACTCGTCGATCTTCATAAAAGAAAATTAATAGACTGCGTCACTCAACTAAGCGTCAACGCCCTCCGCATTCAAGCAACCGAAGCCTCAATACAGACCGTCAACCACAATCATATCTACCACGACATACTAAAGAAATTTCCCGACATACTACGACCAATATCAATGAAGACACCTGCTAAACATAATACAACGCATCATATCGAAACTACGGGACCTCCAATATTCGCAAGACCACGCCCTCTTCCCCCAGACAAGTACAAGGCCGCTAAACTTGAATTTGAAAGGATGATCGAGATGGGTATATGCAAGCCCTCAAATAGCCCATGGGCTAGTCCTTTACACGTCGTCAAAAAGAAAAATGGATCACTTCGCGTTTGTGGAGATTACCGAAGATTAAATGCAGTTACGACACCCGATCGCTACCCTATACCGAGGCTTCAAGACTTCACATACCAGCTGCACGGAAAGAAAATATACTCCAAATTGGATATCAAAATGGCATATTACTGGATACCTAATAACGAACAAGACGCCGCCAAGACCGCCATTATAACACCTTTTGGACTCTTCGAATTCAAATGCATGACCTTTGGCTTACGGAACTCAGGTCAAACATTTCAACGATTCATGCACGAAGTTCTTCGAGGTCTCGACGAAATAGTATTTTCCTACATCGACGATATATTAATATTTTCAAACTCGGAAGAAGAACATAGAAAACATATAGAAACTGTACTCGAACGCCTCGACAAATACGGCGTGTCACTAAACTTAGAAAAATGCGAATTCGGGAAAGAAAAAATTGAATTTCTCGGATACGAAGTCTCTTCAGAAGGCATCAAACCAACCCAAGAGAGAACAAAAGCAATTATTAACTACCCTAAGCCGACCACAGTTCAAGAGTTGAGAAGATTCTTAGGAATGATTAACTTTTATCGCAGTTGTCTTCCTAAGCAAGCGGAAAACCAATATATATTGAACAAATACCTACACAACAGCAAGAAAAATGATAAAACACAGATCAAATGGACACCGGAATCGGAAAATGCGTTTGAGCAATGCCGCCAAAGCATACTTAACGCCACGATACTCTCACATCCTATTCCTAACTCACCACTTCGGCTATACACTGACGCATCTGACAAAAGCATCGGCGCTGTTCTTCATCAGCAAGAAAATAATATATGGAAGCCTCTAGCATTTTATTCGAAGTCTATGAGTGAAACAC
Source organism: Aporia crataegi (assembly GCA_912999735.1). Classification (NCBI taxonomy): domain Eukaryota; kingdom Metazoa; phylum Arthropoda; class Insecta; order Lepidoptera; family Pieridae; genus Aporia; species Aporia crataegi. The sequence goes on from OU538742.1 coordinate 6,859,465, forward strand.
AACGTAGATATAGCGTGTACGATCGCGAATTACTAGCTATGTACACAGCTGTAAAAAACCTACGAAGATTAATTGAAGGAAGCGAACTCACTATCTACACGGATCATAAACCGTTAACCTTTGCACTTACGAGAACATCAAGCAGCAGCGATACGCCGAGACGAGAGCGACAACTTCATTTCATTAGCCAGTTTTGTTCAAAGATTAAACACATCGAAGGAAACAACAACGAAGCCGCCGATGCATTATCTCGCGTGGAAGAAATTATTATACCTCACCACACTTTTATCAACTACAATAAATTATCAATCGATCAACAAGCAGATGAGGAACTAAAGGAATGCAAGAAAAACCCGAAATTAATATTTAAAGACATAAAAGTGCCCGAATGCAATCAGCCAATCACATGCGAGGTGTCGACATCATATATTAGACCGTATCCACCAGCCGCATATCGTTTTAATGCATTTCAAGCGCAACATGAATTATGTCATCCCGGCATTCGAACCACAAGAAAGATCATGACAAAAAAATATTTCTGGCCGTCAATAAACAAAGACGTAAACACATGGGCTAGAGCTTGCATCGGATGTCAGCGTGCTAAAGTGCAACGGCATACAAAAAGCCCTCCTGGAGAGTTCGAAGAATCTGCGCGTTTCGAGCACATACACTGCGACATCGTCGGTCCTTTTCCTCCGTCAAACGACTACAGATACATCGTCACTATAATAGACAGATGTACAAAGTGGCCCGAAGCGATCCCTACACGCGACATCACCGCAGAAACCGTGTCTAAGGCTATATACGACGGTTGGATTTCAAGATTTGGCACTCCTTTAAGAATAACTACCGACCAAGGAAGGCAATTCGAGTCAGCACTCTTTACCGCCTTATGTAAAAAGATGGGCGTACAACGCATAAGAACAACGGCATTCAACCCTAAGGCGAACGGACAGGTCGAACGTTGGCATCGAACGCTAAAGAGTGCACTAATGGCAAGAGAAAATAATACACACTGGAGCGAAGAAATCACAACAATCTTATTGGGATTACGTACAGCACTACGCGAAAGCCAACAATATAGCCCCGCACAAATGACGTACGGGACAACACTCAGAGTACCGGCAGATTTTTTCGTACCTGCAAAATCCAACATTGAAGACTCGGAGTTTATCAGTCGCCTATCTGAAACAATGGCTACTTTATCACCAAAACCACGACTGCGCCACACAAATAAAACTTTCATCCATGGTGACTTAGCAACATGTTCACATATTTTCGTGCGAAATGATACAGTACGCACGGCATTGATACCACCTTACAACGGACCCTTTAAAGTACTAGAAAGGAATGAAAAACACTTCACAATCCAATTGCCTACGCGAACTTCTGTAATATCAATCGACAGACTTAAACCAGCCTTCATATACAACCACGAGCAAGACACATCAATCGACTACAAGGAGATTAAGGATAAGTCAGACTCGGCAGATAAATATACAACAAAAGAAGCACCAGCCAGAAATTACGTAACAAGATCAGGACGCACGGTGAAACCTAGAGTACGTTTTTCTCAGAGGGGAGTACTGTAGCCGCCATGTACGCACACGCGCGCAGCCCTTCGCTCTAAAGTACATGGACGTGATTGGCTGCGCCTGCGCTTCATGCTTGTTAACCCTAGTGCTAAGTTTAGACTAAGATTTTTGTACAAATACTTGTGTTTTAGAAATTATTATACAATTAACATTCCACATTCAACTCTTCATTCATTCATTGTTTCATTGTATTTCATTGTTTCTCGACCTTTCTCTGCAAGCTAAGGAGTTTTATAAATTACAACCATCGACTCCTAAATGCAAATTAAATAAATATCGGTTTATACTTTATAGCTAGGGAATGTCCACACCATTAGTCAATTATTCTTCTTTTACGGGGTAAGAAGAAATTAGATAAATAGGCGAATTTAATTCCAAGTTCCAGAGAATATTTTCTATTAAAATTATATGAAAAGCTCACTAAAGGCAGCGTTGTTAAACGTCCATAATAAGAGCCAATCAAACTAGCTGAAGTTCTGGTATCCGAGTTAGGGCCGTATTAAACAGGTAAAGTTAGGCTAAGAGTCGAGTGAATGGCTCAACTTGGAGTTCTAACTTAATTTAGCTTCGGATTAACGAAGTTGTCAACGAAAACTTACTGGTTATGAATAGAATTTACATAGTAATGAAAATTATTGTTAGGGTATTAATACGAAGGTTTAGCGGTCACCGCGACTTTGTGTTGAGATTTATCCTTTAAAAGTAGGTAGCATTAAAATTGGTGCGAAATTCAATGTAATTATGCTGAAAATATATGTAAAAACCTTGTTATATAGTAGCGTGACGATGAGTGCGTGAATAATAATATACCTAGTAATCTAATATCTTCCTTCTTTACTTAGATACCTATTGTTAATCGTAATTAGCTTATGATTACTTTCAATAATAATCATTAATAGGCAAATTACACTTTAGTACACCCACATTTCATCAGGTATTATTATGTAATAGAAATAGTCAAACACAAAAACCCAAAAATATGTCCGACCCGGGATTCGAACCCGAGACCTCGTGATTAGCAGGCACTGTCATTACCGCTTCGCCAACGAGGCAGTTTATTTTTATTTTTGTTTCTACATAAATTAAAATTTGTTTAGGAATTAAGAATTCTTAAAATCAATGTTAAAATGATTGCGAATTACATTATCAAATAATACTTATTTTGGCAATTATTTTCCAATAGGTAGTTCTTTTATCTTTGTGAAACAAAATTTCTAACTTAACATGCGTTTGACACAAGTCAAATCTGTACATCTCAGAGAACGTAAGGCTTGCAAGTATGTAATTAGGGTAGAGCCACTGAACATACGAGTTTTTAATTCATCTTGATTATTGATATAGATTTTCATAACCCGCCGAAATTCTTCAGACACGTAGAGTAGTCTCAATTATTATGTACTTAAATCATACCATAAGCAGCTTGCTTCAGTTTTGTCTATTCATTAAATATCTACACAAGAAAAATGATAGTAAAATGCAGTATATAATAATAATATAGGTATAGATCTTTGTGTTACTATAAAGAAGTACCTACTAATATTTGTAAGATACCTAACTTTTTTTAGTTAGTTTTTGGTTAGGTTTAGTAGCCACATATAATCTGAAGTGAAGGCAGTATTTAACTTGTAAGCATACATGTACGATGTTTGTCTGCTGCCGTCACTTGGCATTAATTCTGCTAAGATGTCTTCCAACTTGAGTTCGGAGAGAACTATCCATATTAATTAGCTCGCTTGCTACTTAGTTTTTTGTGATTTATATTCTATAAAAAATTGATGTCCGCGACTTGGTTTGCATAAAGTAAGAATGAATGCAAGTAAGGACTTTGAAAATGAAGGGCGTCGATTATTTTGTAATACTTCGATTTATGTATTTTATGTATATTTGTATGTCGATGAGTGAGTGCACGATTGCTATGATCAAATTTATTAAAGGTCTTATTTACTGTGTGCTCCGACAGCCTTATTTATTATGTTCACTCCGACATGTATTTTATGGAAGTTACTAAAAAGTTTTCTGATTAAAACGGTAAACGGTTGTTCTTGAACTCGTTTTTTATAATTAAATTATTTCTATTTGACAATACTCAAAAATTTATAAAGTAATTTATTATCTACAGAGACTGCAGAGTACAATAAATTATTTTTATACCATTCTATGCTTTATTGTATAAATATAATTTTAATATCGATACTATTGAAAAAATATTCTAACAAGATTATATCTTATAACTAGCTTCAACTCGCGACTTCGTGTGATCACTCACAAATAATTTTGTCTCATCAGTGAAATAATATTTTAATCTCTCCAATAATCTTTGACTTTGACTGCTTTGTTATAGCAAGCTTATAAGACCAAATTAAGAATGAAATACTGAATGAAAGATAGATGAACGGAACGGGTGAATGTTGATTCATCAGGAATACAACATGTATGTATCTATATATGTATCACTAAATACAACATGCCTTGTGACTTCTTAGCTAAAACTCTACACAATAGTAAACGTGTGTGTTTTCTTACCGTAATGTTATCAAGTTACAGTTGCAAAGAAAAATACAAATCTTATAATATTAGTGTATAAGCTTGGCCTAACATAACCGGATTGTCTCTCTGAATTCAGATTATTAATTGAAATTCCATTCAATAAATTTATAATCTGAAATAATCTTAATTTATGTGGAGCATAGTGAATATCGAATTCTGGGCTTTCTGAATTAAAATCTCAATTCAGAGGAATTCAGATTGTGTGAGACCAAAGGGCTTTAAAATTGGAATCACTGTTTAGAGCAGCAAGTGTGTTCTGCCTCGCCTCCCAGTTTCCAAGGTCCGCAGCTGCTAATCTGAAAGCAGTTAGAAGCAATTAGTGGTAACAGACAGTTAAATGTATGACCAGTTAATGTGAGATGAGACCACTAATGGTGCTCTATTTACTTTATACTCTAATTACTGGGATTAATCTTATTAAGAGGTATTTCAATTATTTAAAACGTATTTTTAGTATCAGGCATTACTACTGTTTTACAGATTTTTTGATAGTAAATTTTCTAGGAAACAGTGAAAGTTTAGGGGTGTTGTCAAAAAAATTTTGATGTACTAAAAGTGTTAGAAACTTATTATTTTTGTAAATAAACAATTTAATATCAGCATAGCTAATAGCAATATACCTATATGTATTAATTGCTACTTATTATTGAAAGAGAAAACGTGCTATTTAATCGAATCTATCATAAACTGTATTTTTTTAAAAATCACATCTAAAAACACTAATGCAAAAATAATCACGTGCATTTTAAAGTTAAATTTTGCAATAAAATTAGATAATATTGAAAAAAAAATACTTCAACGTTATATTTATTACCTGTATATAATAGGTATATCTTTATCTATTATATTATAATTTAATTATGACAAGTCATTTAGCTTTAAAATAATTTGAAAACGATTTGTGACGATTGTGAACTTGTGGAGGAAGGTTTATATATATGTTTTATACCCGTGGAAAGCCGGGGTGGGTCACTAGTACAAGGCATAAAAATAAATTAGGATACAAAGATATGTTACTTTAATACAAACTACACAAAGTTAATTAGTTATAATTTATTGTCATTAACAATCTTTTACACGAGATACGCAAATAAAAACAACATTCAAAAACTAGTTAAACTTTATGGTCCAAGAAAATTTCAAGTTAGAAAATTTTCATACTAAATGTCGTCTAAGGAGAGATTAATATTATTTATAGCGCCTCCCGTCCCCAAGTTTTGCTCTTTCATAAATAATTCAACGTAATTATCACAATAATAAACCTTTTCACTTATTCCTTAATTAGGATCTTAAAATTGGAAACACTTCCGCATTTGGAGTTCAAATTTAGACGGAAGTTTAAAATATATTTGCCTCGAGATAAAAGTAAATTAAATCAAAGATTTAAGTTGTATAATTGTTGTTGGTCTTAAAGACGTGAATGAAAATTTATTTTTATTTCAAGATGAAAACCTGGCTATTTCATTTGATATTATTAACAATACGAGTAGGTATGAGTATATTTAGGAATATTAATATTTACTTATATTTTCCTATATTTAATGTATGTAAACTGTTACTGCTTGATGTGTCGGGTTGATGATTATGAGGTTTATGGTAATTGTAATTATTATACGAGTTTGAAGATATTGCGTTTAATTAAAAGATACATGGGTGCGTTCGCGCCGATTGTGTATCGTGCAATGGCAGGGCAATGACCCTGCGGAAAAGGTCGTCGACCTCTTCCTGTCGGTCCTTACCGCCGTGCCGCGCAGACGTTGTAGACAAAACTTTATTTTACTTTAATTAATGTCTTACAAGTTAAGATTATATCAATTTCTAAATTTAAGTTTATTTGATTTTATTGTGTTGTTAACTACGGTAGTAAGAAGGATCGTTTGCGTCAGGCAATTCCTAAATTTAATTTTGAGTTAATAATCAAAAATCTTTGTCATGATTGAATGTGATTTTTCGAATTTAGCGATACTAATTCAGACCTCAATTTAAGTATTGCATTAAATTATTCGTATTTACTATTTATATAAATAGACTAAACTTTAAAATAACAAGGCTGCTTTGAATCCAAATTCAATGCAGGTGGAATTGCGGACTTTACCCAGTAAACTATGGAAAGACTAAAGCAAACATAAAAGTTTCCTAACGTTTGTTTTAAACATCAAATATCAATACGGGTGTTGTCGATGACATTTTAGTTTTATGTAATGTTTGTGAATAGGCTCGGACATAACAGTTTCAAACTGTTATAGTTCCGGTCGCATGTACGTTTCAAACATTTGTTCAGTGTTTACGATATGTTTGGAATAACGCTTATAGCAAACGATGTTTTTTTACGTTGCCTTCCTGTTTTTGTAGAAACACTTAAAATTTGTTAACTTAATCCTATTAATCGAGTTATTTCAAATGTGAAAATGAAACCTTTATCGTTTTAGCTAAATACAAAGCTGCGTCTAGCTAAACGAGCCAAGCACGATCGGAGATGTTCTGGACGTCGTTGTTCGCAGCGTCAGGTGATTGCTTCACGTACAGGTTAAACACATAACCCTCCTTATGGATCGTTGCAGTCGGAGAAAAACATGTTTTATTGACTATTAACGTCATTAAAGTGTAAAAAACTCCATAACCACAAATGTTAGTATAACAAAAAACCGTTTACAAGTAATTAGTGTCACGAACAAATATTTCTCCCCTAATGTACCGATGTGACAACCCTAATGACCTCGCCGTGTTAACTGGTTATTTAATGCATTAGAAATTTCCTAATTGTTTGTATTGTTCATTATACGATGGTAAAACGATTTAGCCATTCAGTTAGAACATTTTACAGCAATGTTCTGCAATTCTGGCAGAATTCCTTAAATCAATACGTCAATCGTAGTGAAACGTGATGGCACTTAGTGACTATAATTAATATACATTAGTATGCCTCATAATAATATAGGATGTTCTGATATACCTAACATAAAGTATTTAGGTACTCACAGTATACATATAATATACGCTTACAGTTAAATATGTTGATGAAAAATAAAAATACCTTATAAATGGATAATCTTCAAAAGTTGTAGTTAAGACCCATCTCGATCACGTCATCTCTAAAAAAAAAATCAAAATAGGTCAATTCGTTTAGGAGCTATGACGCTAGTCAGACACGTCAAACTTGTATCGCTTGCTTTTATATTAACGCAAAATGTCGGTAGTATGCTTAAAAAGCATTTCCTCACGAAAAAAGTCTTTATCTAGGAATAAGCTTTTTTATAGTGTTGGATGAAACGCGGTAAAATGTCGGTAGGCATGTAATAAATGCCCCGTCTCGAAACCTTCGGGAAAAAGGGCATTTACTTCCGTATTTTTTGCGTTGGTAATGTATGTGTGATTAATGAATTGGTATTATTGTGCACAGTTACATAGTTATTGTAATAGGAAGTAAATGAAAAATAAAGGAACACATATTTTTCTATTCTCCAAGTTCAATAACTTTCCTTTATAATAACGAATGATAATGAATATCACATGTACAGTGTAAAAAAAACTATGTCTAGTTTAAGAGGAATTTGTTAATATACTTATGTCGCTAACATTAATGACACTAGCCGCAACATAGTTTTTCTCTGTATTAGACCGATGTTGTCTATGTCTTGTGAGTTTCTTATTGTGATTTATTTATGATGTCATGTGATTTGTATTATTTCTTATTCTCTTCTGTGCTTTCGCCGCAGTCAGTTAAAATGCATGGCATTACTAACATGGAGTCCTATCATAAGCTTGGAATTCAATTGCTAGAGCGAAGTGAGTTGAAATTAACACTGGATTAAGTTTGTATCAAGTAAGATTGCTAGGCGTATGCCTGGATTAGATTTTAAACTACATATTGCTTATGTGGCGCAGGTTACAGACGAAGAACGAAATATAAATTAGATACAAACGTTTATGTAAAATTTGTGTTAAATCCGTTAAAATTATTTTTAGATACTTACAAACAATTTATTAATTCAATTCTAGATAAGGGCTAAAACTTACCACATGTATCCGTGTTTAGTTGATTCACTAGACCATGGTTAATATTACGAATTACAAATCGTAGAATATTGGTAAAATTTTTGATTCTAGAAGTTTCTCTATTGAGAAATTCAATAATAATAATTGACACAACATAACGTAACAAATAAGCATAGTGTATTCGTATTTATAAGATCATTACTAATTCATCTACGTTGAACAATGGTGAATTTTATGTCTGCCCCTAGTGCATGGCCCATGGGGCAGACACATTTCCGTATCTGTTTCACTGATCATTTTCTTTACAGGCAAGTAGTTGATCAGTTTTCCGGGATTCGAACCCAAGATCTCCAGCGCAATATGCAGACCCGTAAACCACTTAGCCACAGAGGCGGTTTATTGTATATTGATGAAGAATAGTATCCTCGAAAATAAGTCGCTGGATCCAATAGCGTTTAAGTAATAAAATCGCTTTAAAATCAGTTACTTTTGAACTCTCAAAAATTTCTTAACTTAGCTATTAGTTTAACAAAACATTAAAGCTTTTCGTATCAATATTTTGTAGAAACAGCAACATTTAATTCGCTGTAACTCTTGATTTGCACTTTAGTCCATATTAGCGACAAGAAATAGCTTTTAGGGCAGCCATAATGGCAACGGTTTCTATTAGAGCCTACAGATTTTCAACATAAGTCATAACTGAGAAACGCCTACGTAACCTCTCCTCTAAAAGTTTGACGTGAATTTTGGTCTATCATAGATTAATAAGAATCGTTAACCTATTTTAGAACCACCTCCTTAACACAGTTGATACGGGTTGCACGAAAGTTAAATTTTCAGTTTGATTGGCGCAAGGGCTACTCGCCTATAAACAAATTTAGCAGTGAAACAGATACAAATTATGTCCCACTAGTTGTGCCCCACGGTTTCACTTGCGTTAACTTCGTTGTAACGTGATATTATATAGCCTAAAAGCTTTTAGGTCTAAAAACGACGATACTTCCATAGAACTTAAGTCATCCCTCCCTTTCAACCTCTTACAACTCTCGCATTAAAAAGTAACCTATGTACTTTCTCAGGCTCTAGACTATCTGAGTACCAAATTTCATTTAATTTGGTTCAGTAGTTTTGGCGTAAAACCGTGACAGACAGAGTTAATCTTGCATTTATAATATTATTAAGGATATTAACCTCTATAAGACAGGTGTTATGGCACGTTTAATGTTATGCCTATCCTTTTCAGTAAACTTCAAATGTTTTATTACTATTTAATTAATTGTATGACATTCTAGAAAAAAAATCGTCATTGTTTTACCGAAATTTGAATCCTGGAAATTTACTTAGGAATACCTTAAGAAGTTTAAGTTCAGCTTTGATGTAAAGAGGATTAAACACTAAATACCGCTTAGGTTTTGTGGTATACCAAGTTTTGTTGATAAGTATAACTTAATTTTGTGAATAAAATTTGTTAGCCTTGTAGATAATCTTCTCCATGACTCACGCGTATGAAAATATTATATCGGTATCCCACCGCTTCTGACTTTAAATTAGAGGATACAAAAAACTAATTCAATAGGCATAGATAATAGCTTGATCGTACTAAAAAAATAATAAAATAGAAATGTGCTATGTCAGACAGATACAGAAATCTGTACCATCAAACGATGTTACCATTGCAGTATTAAAAGACTAACATATTTGCCGAGGTCGTAGAAAGTATTCGAGGACCCTTTGAATATCTTGAAGACTCATTAATTAGGCAGAACGTGTTGATTATAGCAACACTATTATAATGTAGAGATTAAAATAATTGCGTAGATACGATCTACAGCCTTTGAGTGTTACAAGTTAAACAAAGCAAACGAAACCTTTATACCACGTTAACACGAAATGCATGCCTACAAATTTCTGACTTGGCTACTATAGAATTAACTATTATTATATTTATTTATATACTGGTAAATACAATTTGTTTTATATTCAGATTATTAAATGTAATCTGTATTAAAATATTACAGGGATATTTTTCACAATGCTATAAAAACCACTATTCGAAAAACAATATTTAAGGATATTAATACGAGCGTAGTTTCGGTTAAAGTTAGCGGTAATTAAAAGAAATCCTGAATAATTATAATAATTAGGGCAACTCACTTACATTGCTCTGATCCCAAATTAAGTAGCAGAAGCACTTGTGTTATGGTAATCATAAACAACGGTACCATAACAAATACATATATGAGTTTATAAACAACCAAGATTCAGAAACAAATATTCGTGCTCTTTACACAAAAAAATACACCTACCGGGATTCGAACCTTTTGACGTAGAAGGCAGGAGCACTACCTACTGCGCCAACCGGCCTTTACAATGTAGCATTATGAAACTACGATATGTGGAAAATATAATGAAGTTATTATTCCAGTAGTGGGTAAAGTTTAATGAGTGTTTGAAAGTGGTATCAGACAACATTTAGCGAGGGATCTCTTAATAAGTGTCAGCTGTAATCCGAAATTACGAAAACATTGTGAATTATTATTGTTACCATATATTTTGGTAATGTGGGAATTCACGTTAACATGGTGCAGATAAATGATTCATTTATCCTGATCATGGTTCTTTGACCAACTGGCTGCATGGTAACATTCAATGTTTATTGAGGCAGATTTACTGTATGCAAAATGTGGGCACACTAAAAATGTTTTTCTTGGATATGTAACGAAAGCTTATAAAAAAATTATAGTTGATGTTTAAATTGCAATTTTTCAATTTCTTTATCTGTACCTAACATTAAAATCTTAATTCTCTCAAGAACAACGTTTGATATGTGAATAAAAAGACAAAAAAAAAACACATTTCAACATTATGGTCATTTTATATCTTGGTTGGACTGTTACCATGATAGATCGGATAGCTGGGCAGATCAAGACAAAAGTTGTATTGTGAATTATCTTAGATCTTATTTTAACCGAATTAAGAAATTTCGTAACGAAAATAAAAACCTAACACCCGGCCCCAGCCGTGCATTGTCTATTTATCTCACCTACGCCTTCATAAATGCTTCGTGTAAGAAAGAGACAGTGTCATTTCTATTCATTTGAATGTTAAAAAAAGTTTGAATGTTAGAAAGAGGATTTGTCTATTCACTCCTAGATAGAGCGATTTTCAATTTGATGTATTCTTATGGTGGTTCGATCAAGTCCCACAAAACTCAAAGTTTTTATTTTTTTGTGAAATTATCTTTGTATTTTTATAAGTCTACTTACGCGTAAAATTTGTTTATAAAGTGTTTTAAATATGAATAAATATAGTATTAATAAAATAAATAAATAATTATAATTGCATAAGTTGATAAAAAATGCTATGCAAAAGCTTTACCGCGGCAGTCCCCGAGTTTTTATGTAACAGAACATTAGAAAAAAAGATGATTTAAAAGGAATATAAAATAGCTCAAAGTATTCTGTGTGCAGACATCGGTTGATTATTTATTGTAACGAGTAACATTAAATCAAAATTTTCGAATGATTGAGATTTTTTAAAATGTAAAAGCATTGTCACCCCAATTAACGGTTTAAGGGTCTCGTAACATAAAACTAAATGCCATACCTAAAGTGCTTAATGCATGGTCAAGTTAACGAGGAAACACTTATTTGTAGAAGATTTCATGACACTTTAAATATTTTTATAACGATGAAAAAACATAAAGATAACGTTTTATACAAAAAGCTTCTTTATGATTTTATACAATCATTATCACCTTTGTAGTCAAATTGTACTTACAGTTCGTTTAGTGGAGAATTCTTATTATTATGAATTTCTTTGTTAGAATTTTACGAAACGAATAAATATTTACGTATACTTTTATTCTTCTAATACTATTTTAATAAAATTTGTGAAACCGAGAAGCTAATACAAAGCTTTATTCATATTTTAGCTTCGTCACTATTCAAAAAATATGCAATTTTCTAATAGCTCAGTCAATTTTTTCAAAACAGCTAAAAACACATGGTTACATCTGGGTTAATTTAAACCGGTTCTTTTTTTCCAAGTATCTAAAGGTAGAATCAAACTAATTTTCATATACTCACTAACTCCTCTTTTTGGGTTTGGAATAAAAACAATAATATTCAAAATATATACTACAGTTTTACAAAATAAGTAATAATTAAAAATAAAAATTATAAAACACAATTTTATGTCAAAATTAACTTCATTTGCGTTAAAGAGAAAATCATAAAGAGAAAATTATATAACACGGACTGTGTAATGAGTATCGCCAGAACGCAGGTGCTACGGTAACTTGAAAGCTGATATGTAAACGAGAAGAAGGAAAAATCTTTTAATAACCTTGTGTTATTTTTTCAGTTAGGTACTTATAAATGTTATATCTATTTAGTTGGTTTTATCATTGTTTTGAAATTAAAATATTTTTAAAGCGGCAAAGTCGAAAACAACAATTGTTTGGCCTGCTATGTTCATTACAGACATTAAAAATCACAAAAGAGTACCCACTAAAACCTAGTATCTGTTAATTATAAAACATAAATCTAACGTATTTCTAAAAAACGTGTCACTGTTTTTTATTATGAACTAGATAAATTGCCTTTTGTATCCAGCCTTTTATTATTGAATCCATCGATCCAAAGACAATGATAGAGCTGAGATCTTACATATACATTATTTTGAATGTTGGAATCACTATCATACGATTTAGGCTAGGATCGCATCAATAGATCTCAATAAAAGGCTGGATTGTACAGCGTTTGGATCGGATGTATTAGCCGCAATCCGTATTTATTGCGTTGTAACTGAGTGATTTATGCGTTTGCGCTTGCCGAGAGCCAGATTCGATTGAATTTGATCTGATAACTGCAGAATTTGTCGAACTTTATTACTGAAATTTAATAATTTAATGATTTTTTTTGGTGCATTTATCGTAAGTATTAGTTCTCATTTAGAAAAGTTTCTAGCGGAGTACAGCTTTCACATAAGTTACCATTGTACTCGTATTAAGCTTATACAACTTAGCTGAAAGGTTTTCGTCTATAAAAAATTGTATGAGTATTGTACCATGCCATTTTTATGAAGATATTTTTATATTTAGACTTTCACAATGATGATACTGATAATCACTACTATTTTTTGTAAATATATTTAAGTACATTATTGTAAATATTTAATGAATAACAAGTCACTACTTAACATTTATTTGAAAAAAAAAAAGAACTCAAATCGGAGTCTTTCCCGGTTTTGAGTGCGTCATTCTTACGATAAATATTCATAATTAAAACCTGAGAACCATAAGTCCGGTTTAGGCTATTTTTTAGATTTTGTTAAATTTTTGAAAAGGTCCCAAAATAAATTGTGATAAAATTTATATTAGTCCACCTTTGAAGTCTGACCTATGATTAAACAAGCAAATCATCGGCTTATAGTTGGTAAGTTTCTCACAATCGCCTAAGAAACTTACAAAAAAAAAAACCAGTCGATTAATCCTTGTTCTTGAATATTCGAAAGTTTTTACTCATAGGTACATACTTCTTAGTTATTAATTTTGAACGAAACAAAAAAAATATTATTCCTTTGAGCACTGTTTAACACTAGAATTCACTAGATAATAACTAATGAAGCAATTGTTCAAACGCATTAAAGCATCACCAATGGTCATTAGTATTCAAAGTCCATTTTGCCAGAATTATTGATAAACGAATGTGCAATAATTATGTAATTGATATTGACTCGGTAATTTGCCACTTTTCAAGCTAATTACTCTAACTAGCGGACACAATGGCACTGATTTTAATATCATCATTATCTGGATACAGTATTTTTAAACCAGGTCACGTATCATTAAAGAGATTGAAAATTTATGAATATTTTTGTATTCAACAGTCCTGTAGACAAGTGACGGAATTTAATAAATCTAATTTCTAACAAAAGTTGTTCAAAATTATGTTTATTATCTTTGCATACAGTTTTTGAATTACAGAAATATCGAACTAGGGAAAACCTTTAAGGATAAGTTAGACTTGAAACTAGATAATTTTATTTATGTTTACTAATGAATCAATAATATTTTGCAATAAGTTTATGGAAACATCACATATTGGCCAAAAACCACATTATGATATTAAAACTGATGTCACATAAAAATGAGTCACTTCGCCTAGTGAATTTTGTTAAGGACTATAAAAAAATATTACTTAGTGAGTACAGTTATCTACTAACGTTTTGAAATAGCTCTTAAATACTAATAAGACTAGATATTGACTATTTTATCAACTCGTAATTATGGAAGTAATTTCCACCGCTTAGGTTAGAAGTTTTCCACTATAATAATAAAATAATCCCCTTCGAGAAACTCTACAGAATTTGCATTAATGTAATACAAGCAATGATATTTCTAAAGTATCTAGAGTATAAGATGTTGACCTTTTATAGCAGCAGATAATTATTATGCGTATATTTAAATCATTATTTCTCATGGTTTTAACTTCATGCAACTTGACTTGTTACAGTAAGCTTTTAAACATTAAAATTTGTTTATTTCATAAGAGTTTGTTATTAACTATAAACTGCAGCGTTAAATTTCTTTTGCATCTATTTTAACATGAAATACATACATTTGTAATAGCACAAAATGAATCTTTTTTGCTGTAATTTTCAATTTTAGGTCAAGCTTTTTTCAACACGAATGAAAAGTGAATTAATCAGAGCAAACCGTTATAAAATTACGAAATGTAAAAGGTTCTATTTTCGTACGTGTATAAATGTAGCCAAAATTGCATTTGCATGTTATTTTAAATTTAGATTGTTCAAGTTTAGTTGACAAAGTGAAGTCGACACCCATTTCGCCGAAACTAAAACAGTTAACTGTACGTATTACGTAAATAATACGAAACTTGAATGTACTAATTTCCGTACTAAAATACATATGAGAAAACTTAACGGTTCCTGATTCAAACTTAGTACCACGGTTGTGGTGCTTTCATATCAAATGCATGTAAAAAAGAGAATGGAGAGAGTGCAGAAGAGGGAAAAGTAGAGAGTTTATTGTTAGCTGGATTGTAATTAAATCACTATAATTTCATACACAAAGACTTAAAGTTTGAATTAGAAAATAAAAATTTCAGGACGGTTGATAATTTGAATCTCCTACGCATTCCTGTCCAATGGCATATATGAACGATCTAGATCGATCTATATACGTGAATTAATAGTTTTAAAAAAAAATATGTAAATAATTACGACAAGAAAATATTATGATATGACGTTTCACTGTAAGTTTGTCGCGTATTCAAGCTATATGTATCATCAATAAGTTGAATCATTAGAAAATTTAATTTATATAAAGAAACTATTAATAAAATACGTTATAAATCGTAGAAACGTCGTTAAAATTGCCTGCTTTATTCGACTCATTGTGAACTTGTATTACATCTTAAAATTTTGTCCCAGTTAATATGTTGTTGCCCTGACTTTATACTAATAAATAACTACTTAACAAGGAAGACGCAGTCTCGACTTTCATGTCGAAATGGAAGTAACAAATGAACAATTATGAGGGACATAATATCACTTCATTTTAATTATTATTGTACTTCAACATGTAATTAGTTTGTAATTGAATTTGGCACGCTTAGTTATATTACGCTGTCTCCTAATAGAAATTATCTTATGAAGTATTTTATACATTTTCAAACATTGATAATAAAATTAGGCTTTTTAATTCAAGGTAAATAATTCTATATTCAAAACTATATAACTACAAGCTAAATATTTTTATATTAGTTAGCATATAGCTTAGGCTTAGCTTACTTCGCAAATAGCGGATTTTTTAATTTTTTTTTACATTTTGTAAACATGTTCAATAAAAATGAAAGATATCTCCCGACTTTAAATAAAATCTGTATTTTTTTAAAGCATATCTAAGTATCTTAGTAAATTTAATAGAATAATACATAAAAGACATCAAGAATATCGTAGAAAGATATGCCCGGGACAGTTCCAATATTAATGTCCTCCCTCCTATCTTAAAATTTCGCCACCTTGTTAGAAATATGGGGCCTACTCCCGATAGAACCTGAGCTTAAATCGCACCGTTCACAAAAATGATGTTCAAAATAAAACATTCTTATTATAATCTAAATTAAATAACGAAGGGACGACGACATTTTTGGGATTAAAATGATTATTACAGATAGGAAAACGATAAAATAACTTTAGAAATTAATCAATTTATCATAAAAAAGTAAAAGAAACTACACTTAATATAAATAAATAAATACACGTCGTCCAATGATTTGCCTATTTACTTAAAATACACAACGACTACCCAATCAGACATAGTTTCCACTTCTAAGAGCAATTATTGAATTATCCCGTTCTAAGAACGACTAGTGAATGCTCCTTTTAAGAATGACTGTAAGCCAAGCCAGTCATTTATATTAGTTGCGAGTCAATCCTCGTTCCTGATACAGCGTGACACAGCTTCGAGCTAAATCGGCTAGCACGCGCACCAATTAACGATAAGTTTTAAGACGAAACTCAACCCGAACGTTCATGACATCAGCCAATTCAATTAACTTGTAACACTAATGAATTGAAGCTCGAAAGCTAACTGTATTTTCTTTTTTAAAAATATATTTTGTAAATAATCTTAGTATTATAAGAAAATCTGAATTTATTAGCTGATTTGTGGATGGTTTTTTTGTCAATTTGACAATAAATTGGCTTTTTTCTATGAAATGAACTTTCTGTATCCTTTAGACACGAGTCATAATTAATTTTAAAAACCTAAACGGTTTTTTTATTGTTATAAAATGAAGTTTTAAGCTAATAAAGGATAAAAACTTCAGAGTAAATTCCACAACAATCTCAGTTATCTATAAAGGAATTCTTTCACGTCAACTCGTATTCTGTACTTAAATTTACTTTCCTCCACAAATGGCTATTAAAAACACGGAAAAAGAAAACAAAGATTAAGTATGATACAAATATTTTATATTTTTAAATTTTTTACCTTTGTTTGAACCTGCATGTTCAATGTACCTGCCTATCTATATGTTTGAGAAATAAAAGTTAGTCTATGCACAGCCATAACGCGTATTTTATTAATACTTAGGTAATCTTTTATATAAAATTCTCGTGTCACAATATTAGTTACCTTCTCCTCCGAAACGGCTGTACTGATTTTTACCAAATTTTATATGCATATTATTCAGTAGGTCTGAGAATCGGCTACTATCTTTTTTTCATACCCCAAAGTGATAAGGGTAGCCCACCCCAAAAAATAAAATGGCAAAACAACGTTTGCCAGGTCAGCTAGTTTCTATTTAAAAGTCAAGATACAAATCTCTTTTGGAATAAAAGTAATATTAAAAACTGGCTCTCACTCGCGAATTCGTATTCAAATATGCATAGAACCTACGATGTCAGAAAAACTTTAGTCAGTGAAATTTAAAAAAGTTCCCCTTTAAATTATAAAGTTACCAATAGATAAAAAAAAAAATATTAATGACGGTAACGATGTGTGCATGTGTGTAAAAAGCTTCTGTTAAGTTTTTTATGTCCTTCAGTGTGAATGGTTAAGTCTTTTACATTGATGATAATATTTTTTCAAATCACGGCACACCTTCAAAAACCAATAGGTTATGAATTTAACGTTAATCAAATTCACCACCTTTTTGCTGTTATCGAGTTAACTACAAATAAATTATACCAAAGATTACATCCAGTACGTAATTGAGAAGAGATAGGTTATAAGCACCCGCAGTCGGCGTGTGGATGAAGCGAAAAAGGGATGTAGGGCTCGTGGCAAGTGGTAGTCTGTTGTCGCTGTCTACCCCTTAGGTAAATTGGCGTGAAAATATAAATAAAAAGATTGCATACAATATTTTTTACGTATGTGTGCATAATACGTTAAAATATCCCATGTATCAACGATTATTTATTTGTATTAAGACCAGAATAGTTTATTGTTTCGTAGCCACATAGAAATACTTAGTGTACGGTAGACGCGTGAGTGACGCTATCTGAAATGAGCGTGGGCTCAGGAGTACTGAAAGCTTGCATAAATAAATGCAACCAGTCGGTCTCTGAAGAGAGCTTCGAAAAAGGAGGATTAAATGAAGAGCTTTACAAAATAGATTTAAACGAGTTGCAGCACCGACAATGGTCATAAAATCCCGTAATTCTTGTGGGATATGGCCACACTTCTACGTCTTTTTTACTTATCTTTTTTCTTCTGTGAAAATTCTTCTTCCCAGGATTCGAAACAAGACAAGGGTGCGTATCAGCGTTAACCACTTGGTTGCGGAGGCGGTTGTCCACAATGCGCGTGAAAAAACAAAACAAAAAGTAATTATAAAGTAGTAATTACAAAATTGAAAAGTATTAAGTACCTCGTCTCTATATGAAAATTACTCATTCGTTTCGCAGTTTAAGGGTTATATTTCAAGAAAGGGATTTACGTTACGATGCATTTGTTGATAATAAGGATAAGATTTTTACAAACCGAAATAACCGTTAATTATAATAAAGTTACTTCAAAGCTTCAATCGCTGAGCCGATTTTGGTAAACTTAGTTATAGACATGGGATCTTGAACTGTCCTAATGCAGCTAATTTAAATCTAAATTAAATAGTAAATCAGATAGAATTAAAGAGATAAGGCAGAATTAATCTGTTGTATTCTGTTTGAGTGTTTCGAGAATAATTGTTAAACTAGATAACTTAAGGTTGGGCTCTGTAGACTTCGAGTGAAATCTGAGGGATAGTCTTGGAAAAATCAAATTAAGGTCTTTATTTATTGAATTGGCTTTTAAAAAACTTCATAAAGAAATAAAGTTTTGAAGTATGATTGCCTCAAAATTCCGTCATTTATGATTTGTTAGGATATTTAAATTTGCTTTGGGACATTGGCGGCCGTTTTTGACGATATTATAAACCTATTGTTAATTTAAAAAATAACTGACGTCGGTTATTGTATTATATGATGTAACTTTTCTAATGTAATTGCTTATTTCTCAATACAAAAACTTAATTTTTGACCATGAATAACAAAATCGTAGAGATAAAAGATAACGTTAGGCATTATCTTGGGAGCACTCAAAGTGATGTGGAATCCGCCATTACAGTCACTTGATGAGCTTCTGCAATAGGGAATTCCTGCTTTGTAATATGAACGAATTAAGTTCCAATTGTTTTTTATAATTCAGGTGCTTTTGAATTGTTTTGAATCGTATATTGTAATTAATTACCAACGACCGACTAGCATAATTTTAATGGTGTAATCTCTACCCCTGGGGAATGGGGCAGACATATTGCAGTGCCTTTTCAATTGATCATATTCAGATAATTAACTTCCTGCTTACCCAATCGAAACAGCTTTTGTTTCCTGGACATTCGAATCCATGAAAAAAACGCGCAACACTTAATGAAGCTCAGACGCGTCACCACTTAACAATGGTGGCGTTCAACAACTGCTTTAACACATTGGATTATTCTTTCATTCCTATTTTTTATAAATATTGTTTTGAACAACTAAATGATTCTGGATTTTCAAAAAATAAAAATTAATTGGAAAATTTATAGGCATAAATTGACCGCCTCCTTGGTCTAGTGGTAAGCGCGTAAGCGTTACAACCGAGAGGTCCTGGGTTCGATTCCCGGCGGAGATAAAAAATAAAAAAAAAACTCGGTCTGGCAGGACATAGAAGGCTGATCACCTACTTGCCCCTAAAAGAAAAAAATCGATCAGTGAAACAGATGTGAAATGCATCTGCCCCGTACCCCACTAGGGGACACGGGACTTCACTTATAGGCATAAATTTATAGTATCTACACTTATTTGAATCATTTGGTGTTTGTGATTGTCAGGAAAAGGATTATTTTTAAACATTTAATCTGCATATATGCGAGGCTGAAGATAAGGTTCAACCTCTAAAGAAGAGGTTTGAGTTCATTATCTTCAATACCCGCAAAGCTCGATGGGGCAGCTAGCAACTGTTAAATTTAATTTAACGGCAATGATACATAACATCCTTGTACATATGTATATAATATTGTGTAAATGTTAGCCTATTTATTATTCAGAACAATCATTTGAGTAAACTAATAAAGCATTTTGACTAGTAGGTCCTGAGAACCTTTCGGGATTCGCTTTTCCATTTTAATTTAAAAGGGAAATCGAAAACCTTCAACCTCTAAAGCACTCATATTTTCCTTTACAAATATATTTATTATTGGTGTTAAGAATGGGAAAATATTTCCTTCGAAATATTCTGTACTCGCGACAACGTGTAAAAAAGGATATTTTGTACATTTTTTTTTTTTGGCACTTTATTATTTATGTATTGTGTTAGAATTCATATCAGAAAGCGTATAGTATGAATATAGAATATCACTCTAACAGTGATTGGTCGATTACTCGTCATAGATCAATCGCAGCATTCGGTTTCAAGTTAGAATCTGCGGTGAGATTGTCCATACACTGCTTCATATTTTACTCGATTGACGTTTTTGAAACTTAACTAAGTGCGTCGATATATCTTAATTTCTTAATCGACGAGCGGAGTGACTTTGCAAGCGAGCAGAGATTTCATTTTCGCTCAGTACGATAGTTTAGCGATACAATGATAAAACATACTTTGATTTAATATACATAATTCAAATTTAATTATTCTAATTCAATTAATCTAGGTTTGACCGTAGGCTTGAAAAAATAGGCTTCCATTTCACTTAATATTTGCATTACACATTGTATGAAAATGTAAGCTTTTACGCTCGCGTCTGTTTGGCCATAACGTATGGACCCTTGAGACAAAATATATGAAACCTTGTTGGATGTAAATAATATAAGAATATTCTTTATGTATGTAAGTTAATACTTGTAATTTTTATAAATAATTAGAAACGAGATTAAAATACCCTAAATATACTACTATATAATATATTACTTTCATTATAATATATATTTAAAGGAATTTATTATTTTAAAGGTTGGCCTTTAAATATTAAAAAAGCTTTATACAAGTTTGTTCTCAATATTAGGAACAGGAATTCTGTTTGCGTTGTCTAGTGTTAAAATAATAAACAACGATCCCACCTTTCGTCAATCAGTCGTTAAATTAATTGAAACACGATCAAAACATTGTGAATATTCGTAAACAAAAGTTGTAACTCCAGAAACATTTTGTAGTTTCATCCCGGAGGCACCCAGTTATCGGGTTTTCATATAGAACCTTTAACTTTGCCTCTATATTAAATATAAGCCCTTCCGGCAACCCTTTATCTGTCCTAAGTTTACACATGTTATATATAGAAACAGTTTGTTTGTGCTTAAACCGCTTAACTGGATTTAATGAATTTTGTTAAGAGGTAGATGAGATTATAGTATGTTTAAAGATTTATTCTCATAAAAATACGTCAAATGGGTGAAGAAAAGGTACAAAGTTTGTAGTTTGTTTGTATACACATGTTGATATTATACACCTTCATATTTTGTAAATAATATAACTTACTTGATTTACAAAAGTCGCAGGTACGTTATATAGTAAAAAAAAATATTAGCCGAAATTAATAGATATTTACAGTTTCTGCTAGTCAATGTTTATTAATGATTCCGTAGCTCAGTTGTTTATGGTTTGAACATTCAATGCATATACAGCGGTTTCAATCGGAAGGAAACAAAAATGTTTTAAAATGCACAGAGACATATGCAAATGCACACTCATCATCAACTTTTTTTATATTGAAATAGACTCCATGTTACTTACACTTGGAATTACCGTGAAGTAACATTGTTTCCTTTGGAGACCCAACATATTTATTTTAAAAAATCTAAATAAATACTTTGGAATCAATGAAGATGGATAAAAAATTTAATAGTGTAATCTCTTAAATAAAATTATATACTTGTAAAATGTGTGTCAAATGCTTTAATTATAACATTGAAACTAAAGTTCCGAAGCTCGCCTTAACTAATAGATACTTGAAATAGTTTTGACAGGGTCTTACCTACAGTTTAAGAACAGTTTCCTACAGTAATTTGCATTGTGTAATGTCAATAGAATATTACCAACATAATTATTATTTACGAGACCATACAAACTTCGTTCAGCAGAATCTTTTATTATATAAAAATTAAATTTACATTTTTTGTACCGAAGTAATGTTAGGTCTCTTAATATCTAAAAAACCACATTTTAGGAAAATGAAATAAAATTTACAAATTGTATGAATCTCATGTTTAATCTATAAAAACTTAATCTAAACTAAAGAATTATCCTGATTTCACACAAGATCTGACTTTACGGTTGTTTGATTCGGTATAGCTAAGACTTACTTTTACTTAAGACGGAACAGCAGTTTTTTGGTCAGGAAAATGAATAATGAGTTTTTACATATTTTCAGAGATTTGCGCGCTACTAGAATACCACGGTTGCATGCACAAATATGAATGCCCGGTAGATGGTTAAGAATGATAATTGTCATAAAAAAGTCGGCTTAGCTGCACCATTTTAAACTGAAAAGCTGCTGAACCGATTTTCATAACATATTATTATTTATTTATTGTTGAAGCCATTCAGAAAACTAATAAAATTACAATATTTCATACTACATAGTTTTGCATATTGATGTCGAAAATTTTATTGATTTGTATACTTCTTTCTTGCCACATGAAGTAACTTAATTTATGTAGTTAAAAAGATAATACGGCAGTACAATACTCGATCAGCTAAAATTATTATATTTGAAGCGAAATCAAACGTAGGAGTCATCGTTGTTATATTGAAAAACCGTTGAAGCTTTATACATATTAAATTAAAAAAAAGCTTAATTTTCATCAAATGTTTGCGCGTACAGATATACCCTTTTTATGAATTCTTAATCCATTGTCACTGAAAATCCCCGTGAAACGAGTTTTTAAAGGCTTTATATTAAATAGGGTTTTGTACATGGACATCAAAAAACTTTTAAAGTATTTCTTTTTCACGACTGCCGTAGGTATTGTAACAATTTTAAGGTTGAAAGTGAATTATTAATATTACTAATATTGATTTCACAGTTGAACCAATTTTGATGAGTTATAAAAAGATACATCTTACTGTGACAAACATAAACTTTTATATATTTAGAAATATTATAAAAATGACACAAGTGAGACGGTGCAATGACGCTTGTAATGTAAAGCGTTTATTATATGAACGCTTAAACACCATACACACCTGTTATAAATTATCATCATCACTACATAGTATAAAACAAAGTAGCTTTTTCTTCCCCTATATCCTTTTGTATGCTTAAATCTTTAAAACTACGCTACTGATTTTGATGCGGTTTTTTTAATAGATTGATTGAAGAGGAAGGTTTTTATGTATGTTTTATACCCGTGCGAAGCCGGGGCGGGTCGCTAGTTATTACATATGATAATTTATAACAGGTGTCAGTTATAAATTATCATAAATTACTACCACACTTAAGAATATTGATTTCGCTTAAAGAAGAACAGGGTATAACCAGATCAAATATGTTTTTCTTAATCTAAACAGCTATTTAGAGAAATCGTGTAACTATATTTTACTCATTACCATGACCTTAAATACTTATACATTTTTTGTACTTATGGTACCTAATAACGACATAACGTGTATTTTAAAGGTAACAAAGATAAAGAAAATATAATATATTCATAAATATTTCTACAATGGTGTGTTATATATAAAAGGAAATGTTACACAAACGATCCGAAATCTTTTGACAAACCTCCCTTGAAGGCTTTTATTCGAAATTATGACGAAAAATCCCTTTCAAACTAGTGTATTAAATTCAAACACTTTATGATACACTAGGATGACAATAAATGATAAAAAAAGATAAAATACATTATTTTGATAAAAGCTTGTAAACAAAATCTAGAATTTAATTTAATTATTTTTTCTAAATGTACATAACTAAGATAAAGGCACAACAATATAAAGCCCAATGCCATCCTTATACCTTATTATGATAAGTTATTATTTAAATATCTATAGTTAAATAAAACTAATAGGCTTAAAAAATGTTTGTTTTTTGGATTCAACTCGATGACTGATTATAACAAAACGTCGCTTATTAACGTTGTAATGTTAATGTTGTTAAGGAATGACTTTAAAAAAGCAAAGTTTAAGGCACTTTGTTCTAAAAACGAATTATTGATAAAGAATTCTAGTTCTCTAATTAAAAAAGTTGAAGCAAATCACATTTATTTAAAATTATTTAGTAGTTTAGCATCACAGACTAAAATCTAATGACATTTATAATAAATAAGATTTATATAGTAATTATTAAATTTATTAATCTGTCCCTGTAAACATGTTAGTGGGAACTACGTGCTTCGAATGCCAATATAGTCTCATCAAAACAAATACGCCTCTAAAATTTGATTGTGTGACCCTTCGCAATTGACATTGTTAGAAATTCAGAAATTGGACGTTATATTTTTGGAAATTTGCCTTTCGCATAGTAATCGGTAAAAAATGGAACATTGTTCAAACGTTCATAGTATTTATAATTCAATCAAGTAAACATTTTGAAAACGCCACATTAAATATACTTATAGAAAAAAGAATTAAAACTTTTGTGAAATTCTGCTGATAATCAAAAAATCAAAAAACAGCGATCGGATTGTTATATGAAAACCGCTACATTTGTTATTTAAATTAACAAGGAAATCTGTCGAGTCAGTTGTTTGAAAAAATGAATTAAAATTAAAAGTAAGAATTATTTTCTAAGAACGCTATTTTGAAACTTTATCACGGTAAGAAGGGATACTCTTTAAAATAAACTCGAGTCGGCTGCGAAGGATCCCGAAGGTTTTTATCGTTCTTATTATCTTGTGAATTTTGTTTATTGTGCTCTTAGTTCAAGTTACGAATTGCGGCTAGGAAGGGAATAAACTTCAGCCCTTTGTTGAGTCCGAGTCTCTGTTTTACAGCCCAACTTTCTTTTTCTGTTTGATAGAACGAAAAAAATATTCCTTCTGTTATTAACACATTAGTGTTCTAAATTAAGTTTCAATTCTAGTCATTGTAATACGTTGCTTTATAATATTTTTATATATATTATTATTATTTTTTGATTGATTTGTATGAATAAGCATGAGAAATAAAACATGTAGATGGAGTGATGTGTGGCATATAACGTTACTTAAGAATTTACCTGTTTTTTGATATATTGTGAGTGAAATAAGCCATTCTGTTAGGTACCCTTTTTCATATTGCTGCTAAGTCAGTGAGTAATATTAGTTTTATAATTGAGTTGTATAACTCTAGCGAGTTATAATGGAATTGCTTGGAGGAGAGTACTGATTTAGTAATGGGATATGTAACGACGCAGCGTATTTATGTGGCGTACATATTTTTAAGTTTAAAGGCACATAGGTGTGACTTGTATAATAGCACAAATAATAATATTGCAAGGCATCCCCTTGCATTTACTTATTAAATTAATGAGACGTTGTGGAAAATAAATTAACAAAATATTTTAAACTTATTCATCGAATTATAGTTATAAATTTAAAACATGTTCTAACTGGGTGTGAAAAAATTATAAAATGTAGATCCGAGGAAATACATTTCCCCGACTTAAATGTAAATTCGGCGGAGAATGGCGACACAATTGTTTCCTTAATGACCTTTAGAAAACCTCTTACGTTGTTCCCAATTCTAGTTAATGCTGTTTGCATATTTTGTTGGCTTAAACACGTCCTTAATATTTGATTATCTTGTTATCTTTGCGGGAAGTGCGCAGCATGAAATATAGAAAAAAGAGTTTGTTTTCTGTAATCATAAAATAAGATCAGCTAGGGTAAGCGACTAATAAATTAAAACTCATTACTCATCACTAGCGACCCGCCCCGGCTTCGCACGGGTATAAAACATATATATAAACTTTAATCTTTAATCACTTTATCTATTAAAAAAACCGCATCAAAATCCGTTGCGTAGTTTTAAAGATTTAAGCATACATAGGGATATAGGGACAGAGAAAGCGACTTTGTTTTATACTATGTAGTGATTTACAGTTAACACTTGAAATGGCTTGCATCCTTAGTGAACTATCCCTAAGGATAATTTAAAAAAAAACATTGTATTGTAATTCGTATGTTTTTATTCTATAAATTTAGAGATATGAGTATTCTATACAACAGCACCTTAGGAAGACATTAACACGATTGAAACCGCGGGGCACAACTAGTATTTTAATAAGTAGAAACTAGTTTAAAAGGAGTATATACCACGGTCATACCTCTGTGATTGTTTTTGATATTGCAAGCAAAGCCGTTTAATAATAAGTAGATACATAGTTAATATGAAATCCCGTCACAGACGCAGAAAAATATTTATTTGTCTATTGGCTTGTTTCATTTAATATTTTCATAACACATTTTCTTTACAATTAAATTCAGTGAATTCGAAAACTGAAACATTTATTTCCCGGGAATCGATCGCAGAACGTTCCACGCAGTATGTATCGAGATTGTAGATACCTTAGCAACAAAATAGATTCTATAAATGTACTCTAAAAACCGTTCGTAAGAATTTAATTGAAATTGGAATATTATACAAATTTTTAAAACAAACTGTGCCCTCGTCCGCGTAATTTTTAACATTTGTATAAAATGACATCAATTAAAATGACAAAGAGGCGGAAATGTGAATGGTGGGAGATAAAAGCTGTGAAAAATGGACCGGATTCAGTGACGAAGTAACAAAAGATACTTCGTTAGTAAAAATAGGATGAAGTCGCCGAGTAATGGTGCATTAAAAGCGATTAGTCGATGCCTGCCTTTGAATACCGGGATTATTGGGCAGCCGTGAAGACAATGCGAATACACTGGATATCTATTCATCTTCTTATTACTTTGAACGTTTTTTAGTCACCAACCCTTATCATCTTTAAATTATCACTCTGAAAAGAATCCACACTTTCTATGGAGTGTGTGAGTGTGAGTTCCAACATTACCTACTAAACAAACACTCAAGATCGGGCAAAAATCATGTTTTTAATTTTTCATATTATATACAATTAAATTTTTTTGCTTAATAACGTTCAATACAATACAACTAAAAACCATTTTCAAACACTTCAACACGTTAGTCTGCACGACACTGACAAGTCTTATTTATTCGAAGATAATTTAAAAACCCGTAATTTTAAATAAGATTATTCCATAAACCAAAAATCTTTGTAAGATCACACTCAATTATATTTCAAACCCGCATTTTAAACAAAATTGTTAATTCGTTTTGGATTTACGATGCCACAGAGCAATACACACCCGACACCCTTTATTACATTTTCAGTCGAATAGCTATAACTAATGTATGAGTTAAACAACTTATGTATGCAGCAAAAACACAGCAGTACACTGGGACAACGCTTAAGCTTCTAAGCTACTAAACCTTACCTAATTCCACATTCTAGCGACATTGTGTCGTGTGCACTTTATGCACGTATTTATGTGGCGAACAAAAACTTTAGAGTTATCTAATTTTTGTATGCGAGCTGGTTTTATATTCCGATAGTAAATTAACTAGACTCGGACCAGGTTTATTTGGTAGATAAGTGAAGTCCCGTGTCCCCTAGTGGGGTATGGGGCAGATGCATTTCACATCTGTTTCACTGATCGATTTTTTCTTTAGGGGCAAGTAGGTGATCAGCCTTCTATGCCCTGCCAGACCAGGACCTCTCGGTTGTAACGCTTACGCGCTTACCACTAGACCAAGGAGGCCGTCTGGTCGTATTTGGTAGATAAGATAGTGAAAAATATAACGTCACAGAAAATAATTCTGACACCGCCGTTTTTTTTAATTAGCTTTCAAAGTTTTTAAAACCTGGTGTAATTTTTTACGCTCTGACAACATTGCAAGATTTCAAGAAATAGCGGAACAAGATGTAATGTGACTTTGACAGATAGCACAAAATGGCGGCCTGGCTTACACGCACCGTAGGGAGAAAATGTTTGGCAGCACTAATAATTTACAACCAGAATTAAAATCATATTTTGCGAATTTCGTTAATGTATATATCATTATATTATTAATAGTATTCCAAACTATTGTTAAGGCCATAATTATTCTACTTCTTCATTAATAAAAAAGTCCACGATACATTTTTTAGGTACGTCTGCACAAAAAAGTTCATATTAAAAATTAATTTAAAATAAAAGGGCGGTTCAAAAAAAGGAAAAAATATGTTTCTTCTTTTTTACTTCGACTTTTTTACAAAAAGTTTTCCTGTTAGCTTACTGTACGATAAAAAATTACATACATTTCATTTGTCATGTGGTGTAACCTGTTGTAAAGGTGTCTGACACTCAATACCTAATTTTAAGCTACATTAGGTATTGAGTGTCAGACATATGTGTTCGAGTTTTGAGGTAATAAAAATGGTTATCGGTTAAGAAACACGAGGATGATCAATTAATTGACTTTAAAATAATAACATTAATTCATGGCTATATAGGTATATAAACATGCGGAATATTTATAAGCATGAAACGCATGCTAAGTTCGAGTCAAGAAATAATTTTATTTTTCGCGCTTTTTACAATTTTACTTAAATATATTTCAAATTACGCAGCATAATATTCATAAAATGCTCGATAACTGTTTTTCGATTGTGGACTGAGTTAGTGGAGTAAGTAAACAAAATGAAATATATGTTATAATGTCCAATAAATACTTGGTATATAACAGCCCCATATTTTTGAAATACTTATGAAATTTTTAAAAATAAAATCCCAATCATAACCATAAAATTACAAAAAACGCTCAGATTTAACTGAAAATTTCTCTTTATTGCATATGTATTTTTACGTAAAATTTATATCTAAACATTTGTTGGTTTTCAACAGAGAAATATTGCAATTTATTTTTAAATTTAAATAACAAATTATTTCATAAACGAAATTACAAGTTATAAATTTTTTCATAAATGGTGCGTCAGTTCTGCACTGAAGGGCAGTTGTATGAGAGTTGTATGTTTCAAGGCAATTTTGTAACAGGGCTCTTAAAGAAAACATACAAAGCAAACTCATTTTGAGTGCAATTTAGAAGGTGCCTCAAATCCATATTAATTAGGTAAATTAACATAAATAGTGGTTTTGTAACATTAACTAACTAGTCACGTGTGCTAATTGCAATCACAGCATACAGTACACCCAATAAGCTCTAATTAACACCTCTGTAAACAGTTTCAATCCCTCAGGAATATGACATCATATACATAATGCTTTACACTGGCTACTAAAAAGCCCATCTCTTCCCCTAGAATACTTGTTTATTAAATAGAAGTCAGCCATTTAAAAAGCTTTTACAAAGTACTATAAATGTTAACGAGAATTACTATTTTTCAGAATTTTAATAATCTGTAGGCTTATTAAAGCTTTTTGTATAACTGACTGACATTTAGGTATTAGCTAGAATGAAAACAAAGTACTTTTATAAGGACTTTAAATTAAGGTAGGTATAATAAATATTTGGAATTTAACGATCGAAGTATGATAAGTAGATAATAATTAAAATGTGTACATCTGTGGTCAAGTATCATCTCTATATTGATAAGAGGAATGTCAAAATCTCATTATGTGAAATTGATTCAAACAACAATGACAAAAGATTAATTTGGTTGATATATTTTTTTGAATTAATAATTTACTTGTTTTAAATCATAAAAAATCAACGACAATGAGCAATAAAGGGATTGCTGAAATTATAAAAAGCGAAGTTAATATTTTTATTGAAGATGAAAAGGAGAAAAGATTTAACGATATGAGAAATTTAGAAGAGCTAAAAACTGTTAGTGAAGATAAGGGAAAAAATAAAGGAATTCAGATTAAAGATCAAATAGATGTTGAAAAAGGAATAAGTGAGAAAAGTGTGAAAAGAAAAGATGAGAGGAAGAATGAAGGCTCCGTTGGTCATCAGACGTTGTGGATTCAATATTCAGGTATTATACAAATGTTTAAGCCTCCAAGGCAAGTGGTTCACGCATCTTAGCGTTACGCGTTGAGATCCTGGGTTCGAATCCATTTGGTGGACACACGTCGCTGCGCAGTGTGAGGTGAGTTTGCTAGTGAATTGGACTATAGGTGTACATCACGGGGCTGTTATAAAGGGACAACCTTAACTAAGATCCACCATTAAAACCACCAATCCACCAACCATACCACGAACCATTTTAAAAGCCTTGACTTTTACTTGTGGAAATTAATTTTAATTCAAATTGATTTATTTGAAAAATTAGGGATTTCTTATATTTGATTTTATATTTATCTTTGTTTTTATTTGAGTTAAAATGAAGAATCGTTTAAGAGATTGGACGTAGTAAGAGGAAATTTGTCTTCTGACTAATCTTTAAGTAACGTTTCCAGGTTATGGTGGTAGGGGAGGGGGTGGATCTGATCAAGCACCCCTCAGTTATGATCCCGATAGTAGAAATTACTTTGTGAAGTTCGTTTTTATTATTCTATTTGTGATGTTACTTATAACTGCTGCTTTTGTTGCCTTTGTATTGAACACGTAAGTAAACTATCACTACTTGAAATGAATTATCGACGCTACATCGATTCAGCGGTTTAAATGTTTAAGCTATCCAACAATTTCGCTTGTTTTCGCAAAAGATATGTTGTACCTTATAAAATGTCTTTAAAAAAATTCTTAATAATTGATACATTTTAAGAATCTTAAAATGTATAACTTAATTCAAATCACAATTTATTTTAATAATAAATCTTATGTGCCTTCCAAAACCATTTCTTTCCGCAATGGAAAGATCTCAAAACCATGTTTGATGCGAAAGCGCATGATGAAAATGTACATTATGGTTAATTCTGGTCATTTTATATGACTAAAGTGTATTTTTATGCCGAACGGATCTATTAACATAGTATAGAAACAGCACGGAGGCCCGCAAGTTCTGGCGAATACTTGCGAAGCAATTTTGCCCGCGTCATCTCAATTATTGTGTATAACAGATTATTTATTACATATATGTAATATTATAATCTGTAATACACTATTTAGCTTTATTAAAGATTATATATAAGAAAAAATAAACTAGGTATGTACATTAAATAGCTCTATCTAAATTCTTTCATCCAAACACGAATTTAATAAATTTCAGTAGTTTGTGCGTGGTTAATAATGTGCTCTGTATTTATAGAAATAATTTAATCTTTTTTCAGGCCCGATATAAAAGAAATGTTTCAAGAGAACTACCTTATGTTACTTATTTTGTTTTTGTAAGTTTTTACATGTAATGACTTCGATTGCGAAATAGACGTAAGATATGCCCTATGCCCGATACAGAATTCAAGGGTTACTTTTTAGTTTCGTAATATTAGTTTTCATTTGTAATAGTCAAAGCGCCAAGGACAGAGGTCCTTGGGTTGCAAATATATGAAAATAGAATTCGTCAAAATTGGTTAACAGTTGAGGAGTAAACATATAGAACTATATAAGCATTATTTTTTTATTTAGTTTTATTCAAGCAATTTAATTAGATGTTTGATTTTTTGCCATAATTTATTGAATAAATAGCAATTTACAGATGTATTATGGTGCCGTTGAATTATATGATGATGTGCAGTGAATGCACTCGTCGCCCGCCCTGCAACTTCATATGTCTTGTTGTTGCGGTAATTAAGTGATTTGAACTCATTGTCACTTATTTTATATACCTATCACTAGCTTTTATAATTTTGCGTGAAAAAATATAGTCTACTAGTCATTGCAACCAATTTTTTTTGAGTTTTTTAATTAAAAACAAAAATACTAATATTTTATAAGTAAATTAGCGACTGGAATATTAAAACTGTTAGGTTGACACTAATAAATCTCGACTCAGTAAATATGCAGTCTAGGTAATTCGATAGTAGCATGAAGTATGTCCAATATAAAATATGTTTAAAGGTGATAGCAATGAGCATCCTGGTCGCTACAGTGACGTGTCGAATCAAGACGAACTTAATTTTTTTTGCGGTTCTTGCAACGGCCGCTGTTGTTTTTGTATGTATGCTGTTGGCTTGTTCCAGTGTAAGTAAAATAATATAATATTCATATTTATTTATACTTACTATTATACCCTGTACAAGTGAGCTAGATCATTTTGACAGATGTAAATTTTTCTGATCGATATAACTTTGCAATGACGAACATATCTTAATTTAAAGTTTTAAATTTTTTAAAAAAATTACAAAAATACACACAAAAGTCCCTTAAGATTCAAGCGTTATCCGAAAATTGAAAGACTTTTTATTGCTTCAAAGTAAAATTGAAATAGGAACACTGAAAATAATAGACGCTTGTACAATGTTACATCGGTCGGACGAATGGGACACGAACAACAGGCAGTTACTGTTACAAATATCGAAAAATTACAAAGGTCTGAATTTCTTTTTCACTTTTCGACCCGTGTTTCTTTGGGAAAGTTGTTTAATTTCATGGTCTGAACCACCTATTTAAATTTGGCGGGAGATCACAAAATAACCCTGTAATATTAAATAGGTACTTATTATGAATATTGACCCACCGTCGCTTATCTACCCAATGTTTTATATGTCTAGTGCAATAAAAAATTTCACACATAATACACCCACACCATCTCGTCACAGTTACAACGTTATTTTTTGGACTACTAGATATTTTCTGTTTCCCATCAGTAGGCCGTCTGCCAAAAAGATCAAGCTAACGTGTACAGTGTATAATATTTCGTATTCTCCATAAGTAAGACAGTTCTCAGTAGGACGAATATCGGATTTTTATCTGCAAGGTGTTCTTAAAATATTACGATACATTTTTTACAAACTTTCAAACAAAAATAATTTTCGGGGAAAAATCACGTACATTCTTGCCTTAAAGAAATATAAAGAGTTCATAAATACCCTCCCATATTATATTGGAGGTTATGGGACATTAACTCTGAACGTTGTGATTATCAGAGAATAGTGATTATAGATTACCCCGGCTTTGCGCGGGTATAAAACATATATAAAAACTTTCCTCTTTAATAACTCTATCTATTTAAAAAAAACCGCATCAAAATCCGTTGCGTGGTTTTAAAGATTTAAGCATGCAAAGGGATATAGGGAAAGAAAAAGCGACTTTGTTTTATACTATGTAGTGATTTTTTTTTTGTTATTGCTTTTGGTTCTGGTGTAGGACCTACTTATTACCAAAATTGGTTCATCATAGTTG
Source organism: Aporia crataegi (assembly GCA_912999735.1). NCBI lineage: Eukaryota > Metazoa > Arthropoda > Insecta > Lepidoptera > Pieridae > Aporia > Aporia crataegi. The sequence continues at coordinate 6,892,846 of OU538742.1, forward strand.
CGTAATAAACATTAAAAATAATACAGTTGATCCTCAATTCGACGATATGTTTTTTTGTTTTCTCCCCATTTTGAAAACTTTTGAAATTTAATAAAACGGTATAGGATTATGACAAAGACTAATTTACGATTATCACCTTATAAGATGTCATTTTAATTGTATTATTTTCCAGTTTGACTTCACCAAATGGTACTTATTCGTAGTGGGCATCGCCGTAGCGTTCGCTGCAGTGGCGACAGTTATATCTCTATCTATGCTTATTATGAACGTGAGGTATAAGCCGGTACACATAGGCATTCTTTTGATTGGGACTATAATAAACGTTATCGTAAGTAATAATAATTTGATATAAATTGCGTTATTTATAAAAACCAAACCAAATAAGCCCACTTTATTTATAGAATATCGACTTCAATTCTGAATTTGAGAGACATGTGAGAGTCGTTTCCATTCATTTTCATTTTCATATTATACAACTTTTTATAATTTTTTTTGAATAAAATGCAAACTCGAATGTTTGTAACTCAACAATTAGTTTAGTTACTAGTACAGTCGAGTATTAGTTTGTAACAGTTTTCATTAACATAAGCATTTTGTTTGTTAGTACAATGAATTTTTAACTTAAAGCTAATCTGCATTCGTGACTTCAGCGTGGATGACGCTGCGGGTAAGATCCAGCCAGGCAGTTAAAAAAAGCCATTAGACGAGTAGAATTAAGACAGATTCTACTCTTTGTTTTTGTCCTATCCAATTTCATGAGGATTAAATTGCGTAAAACTAGTAATACACTCAAGTGCTAGCTGATAGCAAATACCTTAACACAGGTGCACTTTGAAAAATGAAATAAAATTAATTGTTTAAACGGTAGTACTCAACTCAACAAATGCAATGCTTAGTAACGCATAATTTGTAATTTTCAGTTAGAGTATCATAAATTAAATGATTTAATGCCCATAAAATATAGTCTAAACATCTTTATAAAGCATGATTTTCTGGATAAGGATAAACATTTCCACTCAAGTGGCAACTTCCTTCTATTTATGATGCAAATAGATATTTATTTACATTTTCATACATCAACATAGTCTTCCGATACGTATCGGCAGTTAAATATTGTCGACTGTCGGCATTCTGTATTCAAAAATTTTGTTTATACAAAACAGCAGATTTGCTTATTAATTATGAAAACGGTCCTTGTGGTCTAAGATCCCACCGTAGAATAAATGCACTCATCGCGTATACGGTTAAAACCAATTTTTTTACGAATATTTATAATTAAGATAGTATATATATCTACTAGGTTGCCTATCAAAATGTGACCGCTAGTATTTTTAATTAAATTATTGTTAATTGATTTTTGGGAAAATTTTTCGTTCACTTGTTTTTTAAATAAAACATCGTCCACTTCACGGCAATCTGCATAAAGATTCTGAAAAATCACGGCTGATGTTGTGCATTTGGCCGCACTTCTCCGCAGTCAGGTGAAAAAGGTATGATTTTGGTAAAAATGTACGTCCATAAAGTACATTAATAATTTATATATCAAATGAAAGATAATTTTTTTTCTGACTAAAAATCAGCTTTTATTTGATATATAAATTATGAATGTACGTGATGAGTGCATTGATTCTACTGCGGGATCTCGTACCATTAGGAATCTCAAGGCGACAGAGATTGCGGGAATGGCCATGGTCGTATTTATAATTGACAACTTACTTTACATGAAAGAAAATGTGAAGTTTAATTTATGAATTTGGTTATATGACCTAATTTCTATATTTTTGTATATTACAGGTGCTGATAATAGAACTACAAACGATTCTCGGCGGAAGATCCGTTGAAATTGGCGAATCAGATTATGCGCTGGCGGCTTTTATGCTATACACAAGTATCGTGGATCTCTTCCTCAGGATAGTTCAGATGATGGATCTATTTGATGACTGATTAAATACTATTATCTATTTTTTGCTATATTGTCTTATTATACCTTTTTTCATAATAATTTATGCATTTGACTTAAAAGCCTTCAGTTTCAGAGGTTTCAAGGAACTGAAATTGAAAATAGACACACAAAATATTGGATTTTCATATAATAAAAAATCCCATTATATATTTTATTCGAAATTACTTAATCGATTTCATAATTTTTTTTTAAATACGTGAAGACATGTCTATTTCCTACGCAGAAAAGGTCATTATATGGTTGCTATTTACAAAAGTCACATAGTATATTAAGATAATATTCATTAAATTTACATACAAAAATATTTTCATAATAGACAGTTGTTAGGACGTTGGCCTACACTCATTAAAATAAATAAACGTTATGAAAGTACAGTGTTAACTTGACAAGGCCAGCCATAACACTTATTAACATAAACTGAATCCCGGCACGATCTGAATTTCTAATTCATTCCACACACGTTTTCAATTTCCATAGCTTTCAACATACATAGTTATACGGAATTCATATTAGGAAAGTAATACTGTCCATATTACTTTATATATTACTAGTACTGCGTCACGGTTTCACCCGCGCCTACAACGTTCATGTTCATCAGGGATAATGTAGGATTCTAATGGTGAAAGTATTTTTCAAATTGGCCCAGTAGTTTCAGAGCATATTCAATTCAAACAAACAAATGTTCCTCTTTATAATATTAGTATAGACCAGCTATTGCTGCAACTTCGGTTTGGTGGACGCTATGTAAAATTTCATCACAGACGTGATTTTTTTTTTACAAAAACTACTCAAGCGTTTGGTTCGATGATGAGAAGGTGTCTAGTTGGTGCCTATTCGGCCGCTTTTTTAAGAGACCCAGACAAATTTTTTACAAACATCTACCTAATTGTTACCATTTACAATATTAGTAGGAAAAGAGAGATTTACCTGCAAAGTAGGCACTTGCATAGGGACTTGGCATTTAGGTTTTGTGACTTCCGGCGCAACACATGCTTGAACCACTTGGGCATGGTGGCCGTTGACAGTTACAAGAACATCATGCAAATATATATACAGCAATCAAAATTCGGCTTTTATTATACCATTCTTTTTTCGTATAAATGGAATGAAAAACACGTAAAATAACATCACATTACCGTTGCAAGTGAACTTAATACGTGGACGTTATCTAAAAGTTAAATTGCATATGTTGAGCGTTCATATTTAGAAACACGATACAGATTATGCAGAGCTAACTATCTAAATAATTAATTACATCCCTCGGGCTTCGCTTCGTATTAGTTCTGTAGTACTTAATAACCTTAATTGTGCGTAGATACCTATTATGTATCACCAAATACATCGATGTTATAACATTGAAATATCAAATGCTCACGTTGCAATATTAACTTTGCCCTTTTTTCGACTGAGAAAGTATATATGAAGTACGTATTTGTCGATCCATTTTTGAAGTGAAAACTTCTTTAGCACTTTAGCTTTTTATGGGTACTGAATTGAACTGAGCTGTCACGCGTCATGCGTCTCGCGAGCGTTACATGGACGAGGCTATGTAACGCTCATTCGGGTGAAGTCGGCTTGAGTCGACTAAGCATGAGAGGAACAGTCAGCAGCGCGAGAGAGAAAACGTAATATTATAGAACGCAAAAAAACTTATATTTCGTATTATTAATTTCGCCTTGTTAAAGTTTTCACTTCTGCCGTGTGGTCTTAAGCACACACACATTTTTTTTATTTAATCGCAACAAACTTTTATTAAATAGGATTATAACAAAAAACTTACTATCTTTTTATCAAATTCTGCTCAAACAAAGATAAAATAAAAGTATCAATTGTTATTAAATTAATTTAATCTGATATAAAGGAAATCAGAGTTTAACAAAACCATCTTACAAAATATCAAAATAAATAGGTCATACCTACCTATTTGCTGCCTACTTGTAGCAAAGTGTAGACCACTAAGAAAGAAACCATTCCCAGGTCAAGAGCGTCTCACCCATATATTGTCACTCTTACCCTAGATATTATGCTACAAGGCTCGACGTGTTTCAATTTTAAACAGCTTAATATAAACTCCCTCAGAAGATAAGGTTCACAAGTCTGCGTGTTACGTCTGCGGTCCCAGATTCAAGTCTTGGGAGGTTTAGGTATGAACAGAATAAGCTTAAGTGTCCTATAAAGAATATAATTGGTAAAAGAGAAGCAATTATGTGTAGAACCCATCCAGAGATTATGCATATCGAATAACTAGGGAGACATACATTTTTCCCAAAAGTTTCCCATAGAAATAAAAACTTACAGCTTGTTTTATCACTTTTAAAAGGTTCAATTTATTAATTATACCGAAATTTTGCTTTAAGATTTTTATTGACAGTATATAAATGAAGATTAAATCAAAAATTCAGGACAGATCTAATTAAAAATACATTAAGCTGATATTATAAAAACATACAAACACGTAATTGGTTAAAACTGTTCAGGTAACGAAAGAATATAAAAAACAAATTAAATTTAAAATTAAGGAAATTTGGAAAATAATATTGATTATAATATTTTTCTAGGAGTACGATAACTAATTTTATAGTAAAGATTGATTAGGTTTTCAATAAAAATATTAACTTTTGAAGTCGTTTCTAGTTTTATTAATAATTCATGAAAATTTTATAGTTATTCAGGTTTTTAAAGTAGTGTAAGTTTCACTTTTTTTTTTGAAGAATCTGGTGATAACCAGAATTAAAAAAATTATACACTTCGTTGTAATGGATGCAACGGGTGGCTTTATCGCTTATCAGCGATATCTTCCATGCAACCCAATTTATTGTTGAATTTCTAGAGAAATTCAACTACACTTCCGTGCCACTTATGACACTCCGTCCGGCAAGTGGCAGCCCCTACCAGAGACCGAATACAAATACAAATTAAATTATAAATTGTATTCGGGACCGGGGATCGAACCCGATACATCAGGCTTCGCTGAAAGCTTTAATGAACGCTTAGCCATGAGGCCTCATATTTACTTAATATTTATAGCAGATTTTAATTTATTTATTTGCTATATATCAAACCAATTAACGTAACGTTTAATTTATTATAAAGTTTCGTGTGTTTACATTTTAAAGGAAGCCGTAGTGAGTGTCAGTTCCATAATATTAATGGTTCAACTTATTAAATCGCCTACTCAGGTGTATAGTTAATTCTTCCAAGATATTAAGCAGCGGCTTTTAAAAGATTATATAAAACAGATTAGTTTAATGAAGGAAATTAATGTTTTAACACAATAGATATAATATCTAATTATTTGAATTTAAAATGGTATTGTAACTCAGTATTATATTATAATAATTATGTTCTCGATAAAACAAATTTATAACTCACTTTGTCGCGCCACTGACATTGTAAGTATTAGATGAAATAGCCCGAGATAGATTCGGCTTAGAAGGTATAAATGACTGTTTATAGCAATTTGCGAAAATTGTGTCTATTCTACAGAAGGGACTGTATACTCTAGACACACGCTATCACTTAATATTATATACTCTCTTAAACGTAATTAAACATACACAGCGACATGTTAATAACATATTCCTCTCAAAATTTCATTTTTCGTAAAGAAAATAGATATTTAAGTGTTCTCCGTTATATTTCTATTCAACTTTTCAAAGTTCAAAACGCGTATTAAATTAGTAAACTCCCGAGGTTTTTCTCAAACCGAATGATTTAGCATTATAAACTGTAATGTTTAAGTTAAATTCAGTTGGATACGAGCCTAATTAGAAACTAACAGGGACAGGAAAACAGGGCATAGTTTTCGTTTGTTCAGAACTATTCTAAGCTGCACTGCGACATATGGTGTCGAACACCTAGCATACATCTACATAGATCCTAACTATTATTCTAAAGTAGATTATATTATAAAGCAAGAGAGTTTATTTTTTACGTACGTAAAATAATTGCTTTTTATTATTTGTGATGACATATTGATGTTCACAAATGATCAAGTAATTGATAATTCGTTAAATATTTTTTCATTTAATATTTATAAGTCTACGTTATTGTGTATATTCGACAGGGAAAGAGGAATTTAGCGCTCAGCTTGAATGCATCCATTTTTTGCAATTTGGAGGAGCTATAACATTCTTTCCTTCTGTGGGTCGAGGCGGTGTCTGCATCTTGTTTGGTGATGTTGATAATTCTCTTTTCCTTCTCTCATTTTTTTTTCCTTTTTTCTTTATAGTAAGTTTATTATTTTTTATAAATGGCTTTTCCTTGATTAAATTGAAATTGCAGGTTTTTACGAATTTCTAGTGTTTCTTTAGAGAAGTCTTCAGTAATGAAGATATATGGAGGCATTTTCTTATTTTTTTTAAATAATTCTATTATCTTTAGATATGAAAAAGTGAAGTCCCGTGTCCCCTAGTGGGGTATGGGGCAGATGCATTTCACATCTATTTCACTGATTGATTTTTTCTTTAGGGGCAAGTAGGTGATCAGCCTTCTATGTCCTGCCAGACCGAGTTTTTTTATCTCCGCCGGGAATCGAAACCAGGACCTCTCGGTTGTAACGCTTACGCGCTTACCACTAGACCAAGGAGGCGGTCGGTTCGATATGAAGTAAAGGCTATTAATATGGGCTTAATTTTATTTTCACTATGTTTACACCCTAATCTATGATATTTATCTATTTCGTAATTTTTTAGGTTGATATTAATGTTATTCAAAAGATCGATTATTATAATATATCAAACAAGTCTTGATAATTCCATTCTCATTTATTCCATTTACTAAAAGACTATTTTTCCTATTAATATCTTCGTTATTATTATATCGCTAGCTTCCTGCTTACAAATATATAAAAAATCTTTTAAATAGGTAGGTACAGCCGTTCTGAAATTAATCACTTAAGTTATACAGGCATCTTGGTAAATCAATAAAGTGTTATAAATACTACTTCTCAAAGTCAATGATAACGAAGCAATAAATAATTCGTAACCGAATTACCAGATTAATAAATAATAAATTTTAATTGAATTTCATTTGTAATTCATGATACTTGTGTAAATAACAATTTGAGTGTCGTAAATCAGTTGTTGTAAAAAAAGTTCGTTGATTTCGCAAAAGATTTATTAAAGGTGTGAGGCTAATAAATATGAATGTGTATGTTCCCAGATTTAATACACGCAGTGTGAAATAATAATTTATTATTTATTCGCTTATTCTTGTTATAAATTCATAACTTGTTACAGATGACTATTGAGTTAATAATAATCTTAAAAAACTTTACGTGATTATGAAGATATGTGAACTGTAAAATGTTCACAATATCTTCTCTGTTTTGCTGATAAATATTCCGTCGTAGTTTAACAAAAGTATTAAATAATTATAACTACATGAAATTCTGTATTAATATACGTATACAAATTCTCAATTTTTCGATTCGTTGTTATGTTCAACAACTGTCAAATTCATAACCTTTAAAAGAATCTGCGTTTTAAATATAAATATTTTATGAAGTGGATTTTATAAGCTTTACATGAATCAGATATATATCTGTGTCTACTTCACGATCATATTGTGTTTATGGCACTATATGTTTCAAACAATGAAAAAACTGATTAGTTAAAATTTTTATTAATAATTTTCTATTCTAGATTGTTCAATAATTATATTTTATAAAATACTCATGGGTTATTTTTGTGTAGGTATAATGTGAGTAATACATTTAAGAAATAAAGGCGTTATATTTTATCTCAATAAACATTAATAGAAATAGAGGAAAGTATGTTTCAAAGAAAATATCGCGAAGATAAACAAGAAAGAACTTCGGGAAAATAGTCTTGAAATATTTCACGATCGCAGCGAGAGATAAAATGTGAAATAAAATAACCTACCTTAGTCTACAACTAAACATTTTTAAAATGAGAGTTGAAGTAATGATTCATTATGTTTAGTTACTGGCTTACCGCAAATACCAACTTCCGGGACTTTTCAAAGTCTCATCTATCTGTATCCTAAAACTATCATAATATGGAGGTTATTGCTTTTACTAATAAGTTATCTGTGGTAAGATATTTTTACTTTCTACAACTAATAAGTAATAAATAAATTAATAATGAGTGGATTACGTTATAATAAATTGTTTGAAATTTAACAAATAATGATTGTGGAATCATGTTAAAATTATTGATTTGCATAATTTTATTCGTATACATTCGTAATTCACAGTCAATACGAACACACTTCTTATTTTTATACCTACTCTAATATTTATGTAGTATTTATACTTGTAAAAGTACCTTAACTCTTTAACTTTATTATGAAATCACAATAATGTACATTAAGGTTTTCATCAAATAAAAATATCTAAAATAGGTGTAACTTGTTAATGAGCCTTTATAATAAAGTACAAACACATCCACAATAATGCTCGATGTTCATCGCTCCACAACTGAGCGTTTTTTAATGCATTTTTTGTTGCGCACCACCACTCTGTGGAACCAGCCGCCTCCTGCTGTATTTCCGAACCTTTACGACTTAGGAACCTTCAAGAAAAGAGTGTACCTCTCATTAAAAGGTCGGCAACGCATCCGTGGCCCACCAGGCCTTGAGGGTGTCCATGGGCGGCGGATTGTTTCTCGTAAGTGAGGTTCCTGCCCGTTTGCCTCCTATCCGATAAAAAAAATGCTTACTAACATAAATTTGCAACCACATTAACAACCTCCTCTTTTTATCGACTACTAACAACTTCTTTGGTAAACACATAGAAATAAAAACAAAATAATTAACAAAGAATAATAAGGTAACAATAACGAGAATCTCCACCGTTATAAACATTAGTACCGCACTGAAGTTTCACTGTGAAATAAAAACAATGAATTATTTTAAAGTGAAATTCTTGACACGAAATACACAGAGTAATCTAACTTATGCAAAGATGTTTATGTATTCCCAGCTGCAGCAATTCAAATATGACTTCATACGTGTTGAGTGTCTTGTTAGTTTATGAATAGTTTAAAGTTGAATGACTCTCAGTCTTAAAGTACACACCCATAAAACAAATTCTTACCTAAACCATTTATGACTGCAAGACAGACCATACACATCAGTAAATGGAATTTTAAACTAACCTTAAAAAAAACGGAGGTTCTCAGTTTAATTGTATTATTTTTTGTAGCCAATTATGACCCCGTTGTAATGTTTTTGTAGAAGATTATTTCTGTTTTTTTTTAATTATTTTTAATAAATAAACTGTTTATAGTTTTTAATCTAATTTTATTAGAATAATGTAGAATAATTCATGATTTCATCATACACATTTAATTACGCATTCCGCAGTACGCTTCGCTCGCCACTTTCCCTCGCACTGCCAGCTTGTGAAACGAACTTCCCAAATCTGCATTCCCTCGTGGATCCTACATTGGGAATTTTTAGCAGCACGTGTACTAAATACCGGAAAGGCCTATTTTATATTTAAAAAAAAATTCATTCCATACATTCGCTTAATAAAGTCAATTGTTTTATTACTGGGAAAATTCATGAAAAAGCAATACTGAATTTGTATGAATTATTAGTAAGAGTAGTAGTTAATGTGTTGTCTTACAAATATGCGATATATAACGATATATAACGTGAGCTACATTTAACTGTTTATAAACTAAATTATCAATGAAAATAGACACAGAAGTGCATTATGTGATTTTTTTTCTTGATGTGATATAAATCTAATAATTGATTTCTATAACATTTACATTTTTTTTGTACAGTATGCATTTGTTTTTTTTTAATTTATTGAAAAACATTGGATTTATAACAAATATTGAAAACTTGGCACCAAAAATACATTTAATATTTCAAAAGAAAATGGTGCATGTATAAAAAAGAAACATCCTTAGGAAGCTCCCTCAACTTAATATTCATGACTGCCACAAGGAGGTTAATTTTAATCTTAATATCATCGCCATATTGGAAATTCAAATTTTTCGATAGATATTAAGATTGCTTTGTGAATGATTATGTGATCTATTTTTCGTTAAACGATTGGAGAATACTAAATTTGAGATAAAGTGAAACATTAAAAGTAGCAGTGTGGACTGTCGTTTTAAAAATTATTAGGTATACCAAAACTTATCATAAGATAAGAGAATGAAATTGATGTTCTAGAAATACTATCATATTTACTATAAAGTCAAAATATACAATAACTTGTTTTTAAATACGGCCTCACTTACGTTGATGTCATTCAAAACCAACATTGAATTTATTTTTCTTGGTTGAAAAATAATTTCTATATCTCTCATAACATTTCATAAACATAAGCTGTGTATTTTAGACGTGAAACCGTTAGAACAAATTCATATGGCACATTTATGATAAGGAAGTGGAATCCATACTTAGATAAAGTCCGAAGCCTTGAAGTTTTCTTTTATGATTGCTACTCGACTTAAAGACAATATCAGATATCCTACTTTAGTACCGATTAAGCCAGCTTCAGAGCTTCAGGTAACAATACAAAAAAAGTTTTTTAAGTGTCGTAATACGAAGTGCGTTATAAAAAACAGATATAAAACAGACGTCCAGTATCTATAATGCGTAAAATGTTTTTTTGTACACAGAGTAAGACTAGTAGAAAAATATTTCACATATATTTTAATATATATTTGTGACTTATAAAGTGTTAGTTTATTAATACAGAAATTTGTATAATATCCTGAAACCATAATTAAATAATCACTGTAATGCATAGGCAAATATTAAGGAAAATGGGTAATTGATAAAAGATAAAATGCAAATTTTCTAATCAAATTGTGCTAATTTGAATCTGTTGCATACAATGATAGATAATGTGTTGGTATCGCGTTATAATAACGTGCTCCTGACAGTAATTAATTAATGAATTCGGCTTAACTTTAATACAATTAACAAAACGGTCACACAACGATGTTGACCGTTCAAACTGTAATTATAGGAATAGTTTGATTTCTGAATTTAACTCAATTTATATTTAAAATAATTTAATTACTTAAAAACTACAGTTTTCTAAGACTTTTTTGATCCGTAATTAATGCAACTTTAACTAGTTGCTTCAATTATGAAAGACAATGGGTAAGGTTCTTTGATACATATGTATCAGTATTTCATATCTATGAGTAATGGTAGGACCAATTTAATAGATTAACATTTGACATATCTTACAAATTTATAATGAGTACTGAGGTTAACTTTAGAACTTTTATTCATTATTTTTAACCGAAAAATGTTAGGCGCAAAATTAACTTTGGCATATTGCGTAAAATATTTAAATAAAGATTCTTGACTTTTTATGAAGTGTCAAATTTGATTTATTTAATTTGTGATTACTGGTTATGTTGTGTCAAATAAGAATAATTAATGGCCACTAGAATACTACAGATAACATGTCTTCAAATAATTGATTTGTTATCTATGCTTCCCTATCAATGACGAAGCTTTATTTTTACTCTGTGGTGCTTTCTCGCTTCGCTGAACCGAAGAATTACCGGCCGCTCCTGTCATTTCATTTTATTTATTCCCCGCATTACTGACACTTTGAGATTGTTACTATAATTACGAAAGTACGACCCTCACCTATTAACTGACACTGTTTTGTCGTTATAATTATTTTTAGAAATGTCTTGTGATTTTTAAAGTACTTAATACATTTTTTGATTGTTCTTTGAGACGAAAAATGCCTATTACGATAGGATTTGGTTTTCTATATAAAATAAACTCATGTAGTGAAATAAAAATAATAGAAATCGTTTATAATATCTCTAAGGTAGATACAATACTTAATAGTTTTTGTTTATGATACAGAAAATTTAGCTTACTTTCAGTTGGTAGAAAAAGAAGCATATAAACATCGACCTTAAAACTGATGTTGTGTTATTATGTATAAAATATTAATTTCAATAGAAGCATCACATTTCTTATAATATTTTATAACTTCAAATATAATTGCAAATATTTTGCAAAACTGCGGGCGTGAAAATCTGTCCCACGTCTTAAATAAAACAAAGAACATGTAAAGAACAAAGCTACCGTAGATATCAGATTAATATTTTAATGGCTTATTAAGGAAAGAGTTTTTCATTTATATTCAATCCACGTGAATTAAGTACCAAAACAATTTCTCAAGTAATTTGTCAAAAATATTGAGTTTTCTTAAAAGCTCTCCGTTAAGCAAACAAATGAAACAATATTAAAGAGTCCATTCGCTGAAAAGGAAAAAAATTGTGTGAAATTTTATTTTATTTGTATTTTTTTGCGTAAATTTTACCGAGTGATTTCAATTAAGCTGAATACTCGGTGGGATGACAAGTGGCGACGATTTTTAATTGCTTGTTGAATTCCAAGTGAGTACTTACCTACTTTACTTGGCTAAAAATATAATTAGGATTTTTAATTCCCACCTGAAAGAGGTTCTACTCTGATGTTTATCTTCTTACGTTAAAGTTTGTTAACGGAGGTATTAATTAATAGATTCTACAGACTAAACAAAATTAGGTTTTTAATTCGATTCTATGTTTTTTTTGTTTGTCCAGCGATTGTGGGGCCAAATGAAACGTATATTATAAATCTAGCCCATTGGATTCAAAAGTAGTAAATTAATATTCACGAGTAAAAAATTAGAAGTCGATGTTTAACTGTAACAAAAAAAAAAGGCACCAAAAACTTGGATTGTAGAATTCATATTTCAATTTTTTTTGTACTTGAGTATAGTTTGTAGTATTTTTATAATTAATGAATTTTATTTAGGTACCTAATCGTTCTAAAAGCTAATTTATGAGTCAAGTTCCACTTTATTAACATAAATAATTACGCTTTATGAATTTAAACTTTGGCTGATTGGTCAATTTAATTGGAATTGTTATTTTACTGCCAAAATCAATTAAACTAAATTAGCAAGTCAAATTTTCATAGAGTATGGGCAAGTGGAACGCTTGATCTTACAACTGTGAATTACCGTGGATGCAATCAAGTGGTTCTTGTTCAGCCGTAGAATTGCTCAGTAGCAAGAACTCAATTGTAATTGCAATAGTCTGAGTTTCCTTCCTACTTTATCATATTATTAGAATTAGATACCGTTAATTTAATATTACTCTGACGTTAGCCAATTTACACAAAATTTTGACATTATATTTGCCTTTGTTTCTGTAATTTTAAGTACCTATTGGTCTCTTCAGCTATTCATGTTAAAACCTAGCTTTAGCCATAGACTATACTATAACAATTTTTATTATCTATTTTAACAAAGCCTTATAGAGCTGACTGGAAAGATGATAGATAAATATCCTCGTTCATTTGGTTTTTTCAAAGATGTTCTCATAAAAAAACCGTGACAACACTGCAAGTAAAATTTAAGCTGCATTAAAATAAATAATATTTAAGGTTTGAAGTATTAATATTCGTCAAACGATACTTTATAATATCCGCAGTTAATTGGCATAATTATTAATCCTAATGTAAAAAAAAGTCATTCAAAACCAAACTTCAGTGGTGTATTAATTTTGATGAGAATAATATAATATCACTAGTTGCGTTCACGATTTCTTTCACGTCACTAAATTAAAAGTTTGTCATAATAAATCAGTTGAGCCGTTTCCATATTACCCGGATGAACGCCCAGCATCACCAGATTTTGAATATTACTATATATTAGGTCTGACCGCCTCCTTGGTCTAGTGGTAAGCACGTAATCGTTACAACCGAGAGGTCCTGGGTTCGATTCCCGGTGGAGATAAAAAAACTTGGTCTGGCAGGGCATAGAAGGCTGATCACGTACTTGCCCCTAAAGAAACAATCGATCAGTGAAACAGATGTGAAATGCATCTGCCCCATACCCCACTAGGGGACACGGGACTTCACTTTTTACTTTTACTTTTTATATCTTAGGTAATAAATAGAACAAGTGTCCCCTAAGTAAATCGTATTTCGAAGCTGTAATAAATAAAATTAGACTTTGTCAATCACTTCTCCCAATTTTTACACATAAAAATCGAGCATAAGCTGAAAGAAGTTGTAGATTTTAAAAGAGAATGTATTTTTAGAGATTTTATTATTTAACGAAAGTTTTCAACAAGTAATAGATTCGCCGATAAAGAACAGACATCTTAGAAGTTTCTCGTATCGAAGTGATTCGATAATTTATTCGCTTCGTCTGCTTCTGACTTTGCCTTTCAAGGTCCAAGTTTTTTACAAAAGTTGGAGGTTATAAGAGAATCCTTATAAAATAAATTTTCCTCATAAAAATGTAAAGAAAATAATATTATAAGTTCACGATATGGAACAAAATGATTCAGTAATTGCTGAAATTAATAAATATAACTACTAGTAACTAGCTATTTTACTAAATAAAATACCGTAACATCTCGAGACTTTTATAAACTGATATTTTTTTTACAGGCAAGTAAGGGGCAGGCTTCGGCCCTACCAAAACATAGATTTGTTTCCCCGGAGTTCGAACCCAGGAATTCCGGTGAGTTAACCTTTTAGTCATGAAGGTGGTTTAATATAACAGGTAGGAATATTTTAGTAAAGTGATCCATAGTATAACGAAAATTATACAACTATTATTCCAATTAACTTGGTCATTTTCATCTTTAATGATCAACCTTAAATATATGGTCCAAAAAAGTCCGTTGTTTGTCTTAACAATTACCGCTTCCTACCCAGGGAAATTATTTTGAAACAAAATCTATTTGTTACAATTACAAAACGTTATGGAATAATTAAGATTGATAAAGGTATGGAAGAATATAAAATATATGGAAATGTACCTACTGTCTATTGTCTATGTTTTCCTTTTATTTTATTAGCGAATAAAATTGATAAAGCTTCGCCTACAACTGTCTTCTTGGCTAAATGTTTCACGCACCTGACATTCAATGGAAAGGACAGAGATCCTGGGTTTCAATCCTAGAGAGACAAGTTTTGGCTTCCCAAACAGAACTAAATGTTTTATTTCAGTGGATAAGATAGGTGATTACACGTTTATAATATTACCTTACTCCATGATTCCACACTTTTTCAAGTCCCTTTTTACTTAAAAACTGTCGATTCAACTAATTTCAAATGTTAGTTGAAGGTTACTCAAATATATGATAAATCTTCTATAAGATGTTCAAATTGTTCCGAGCTGTCAATTCTAGAGAAGCAATTGATTGAAGAGTTGTCGTTTTGGTTTCCAACCACGTATCTTTTGAATAAACGGGACCTTATCCCGAATCTAAGTGCAAAATATCAATTAAATTTTTCATTAATATATAAATGAAGATTGTCATTAATATAGGTTTTGTACGTACGCTAGGGGCGCTTTTAAATATTACAACCAAATATTATACGCAGAGTCCGCCTGAGGCGTTCACGCGTCACAGCCGGCCCTTAGCCCGGGTAAAGGAGGAGGTCACCACAGTCAACCAGCGCACGTGAAGCGGTAACCAGTGACCGTGAGGACTAAATATCCACTAAAAAACTCCCACTCATTATATTTGGGAGGTGGAGGTCATGACCACGCTATCGAAATATATTTTTTTAAAGTCTAGAGTTTTAGTTCAAAGCTTAGGTGTTAGGTTAAAACTTCAAAATTGCAGTTGAATTGTGGGTTAGCTGAATATTTTACGGAGTTTCATGATTGTGAAGTAGGTGGAAGATTTAAAACTGTCCACTGCAACGCTTCCGCCGGCTGACAGTTTTGATAGCGGCCAGGGGTGAATATCGAAAGCCTTACTAGTGGTTCTCATTATATAATAGTTAGTAATAGTACCATACGAATTTACAAACTACGAAACAAAATGTTACCACGTTGCTAGTATGTGTGTACACCGTCATTTATTTAACAAAACTTTTTAGTATCGCTCTATCACCGTGAGGGTTATTTTGCAGGATACACCCTCTGTACTGAATAGATGTTTAATAATATACACAGGCACTGTTGTAATATGTAAATATATTATCACAATATTAATTATATGTTAGGAAGAAAGTAAGGCGCGTACGACGACATTTTGTAATTCTCTATCTAAAGGTATCGTCTCTCTCTCTAGCCGCGTTCTTCCGTCCGGTGTTGCCACACCTATATCGGTAGTGTATAGTGGCGAAAAGGTAAGGCGCCACAACCGCATTACTGGCGTAGTGTCATTCATGCCAGAGATGCAATGCTTTGAATTTTACCCTTACACTAATGTACTAATTTTTATATTAATATTTGTCTAGAAATTTGGTAAGGAAGTTTTATTCTACAAAAAATTTGTGGACTTCAGATTAAATAAGAAATATTTATTAATTATTTCAAATCAATTTCTTGCACAAATTTGCATTTTTGGTGAATTTTCTATATATTAAAAATATAGAAAATTAGTATTAATATAGTTATTCTGTTATTCTCGGATTAGACGAATTCAAGAAATTATAGAAGCCTCATGGCAAAGAGGTTTTGTAAGCGTACCGCGAAGCTTGAGGTATCGGGTTCGATCCCCGGTCCCGAATGCAATTATAATTTAATTTGTATTTGTATTCGGTCTCTGGTAAGACTGCCACTTGCCGGACGGGGTGTCATAAGTGGTACGGAGGAGTGGTTGAATTTTTACAGGCTTGCCTGCAGAAATTTAACTAAAACTAACAAAGAATTTTGGGTTGCCTGGAAAAGATCGCTGATTAGCTTTAAGACCGCCCGTTGCTATCCAGTGCAACAAAGTGTGTAAAAAAAATCAGTCCATCCTATCTTGACCTACGAGTATAAATGGTGTAAATAATCCAACTTTATTTTCTATACATAGATATAAATAGACACTGATTTATTAGTAGCTACTTACTCCATAATTTATTTATATTTAAAACAAAATTCGGATTATTTCTCGATAATTAAAACTAAAATAAGGTTTCATTTGGTAGGTAATTGTGTATCATACTATTCTATGAAAACTATTATTTAGCTATAAAAACTCGGTATTAAAAATACAGATCAAATGTATTTAAAAGATTTAAATTCGAATTTTAGTAGTAAGGGTTTGTTCATGGCAAGCCCTCGTTACGGAGAGCTCTTCTATTTCTAAACGTTCACTACAAAGTAGAAACGGGACGTTTAGTCTATTGACAATTTAAATTCACAATTACGTTTTAAAACCTTTCTCCTTTTTACAAATGTCGAAGGAGAGTGGTTATTTTTTCATTAATTTAGAAACCTTTAGAAAATCATACATAATTACATTTTAATAAAGAATATACTTTATAAATTTTATAGATGTAAAGTAAGTTTAAAATAAAAACGGAGATTATATAATTGAAAATCATATATTTTATAGTTTTTATAGTTTATTTAAGTAATTATTCTCATGGATGTTTTGTGATTATAATGATCATTTTGTTTGGGACTCACATAGCACATACATAGCTCTAATCCCAAAATAGCTGATGAATTACCATAACACAAGTGGTGTTATGGTAATTAGAAACAACGAGGGTACCACGATAAATACATATATTAGATTATAAACAACCAAGACTCGGAAACAATCATTCACACAAATAAAAGCACCTAGCGGGATTCAAAACCAGGACCTTTTGGCGCAGAAGGCAGGAACACTACCTATTGCGTCAACCAGAATATGTATGGCACTCAAATTACAAGCAGCTTGCCTGTTAAAAGAAATGATCAGTAAATACCAGCGCAAAGATATCCGTTGGCCAGTCAGAACTTCTTCCTTTAATTTTCAGAGGAATTTTTATGTTTTATTTATTTATTATTATTAATTATAAATACAGGGTTAAAATAGATTTTTTATAGGAAGCTCCACGTTATTTTTTTAGCTGATTTCTGGATACGAAATAGGTCTTAAAAACCGTAAGTAACTCGTTAACTGTCGGATCATAAACTAGTGGAATGTCAATAAAATTTCATACACTATAAAATGGTATCAGAAATATTATTTGTATTCAGTAAAATATTTTATTTCGAACGAATCAGGTCAGCGCGAAATAAAATTACGATATTTCATATGTTAATCATACCTACGCGTGCGTCTTGATTTATAAAAAATATTGTAATCTATTGCAAGCGACACTCTAAATAATATTTTAGGTGTTGTAGATGACTTTTAATATTTAATAGCATTATATTAAATTTATAAAAAACTATTATTCGATTCGTTGTTAGCATTTGCGCAAAATTAAATTAACGAATTCTCGTATGTCGTTCACTTTACAAAAATTTATTGAACTCTTATTGACTTAGAGAGTGAACTTGCGATAAAAAACAATTTATTTATATTTTTTAGTGTCGAATGAACTTTCTACACCATCTTCTTAGTGCTCAAGAATCGTCTATAGAAATTTCACATTCAGATTCTATAAAAGGAACATTTCGTAGAGAATGTGCTACGAAATTGCTCGTAGCATTCTTAACACCACTATTATCAATAATTAAAATTTATTATTTTGTGGTACACCAATTTTCGCGTAATTTGAGTAATTCTTATCTAATTTACTAGCTGATTCTCATAACTTCGTTCACCTTTTGCAAAATTGCTAGAAAAATACATAACAGATGATATATATGTATGCGAGTTGTTACTTCTAATATAATGTTTATTTCACTATTCCAAAGCAATACAAAAACTTCTATAAACAAAGGAAAAAGTTTAAAGTATGAACTAAAGTTCGCATTAAGTGTAGGTACATTATGCATGAATTTGCTTTATG
Organism: Aporia crataegi; assembly: GCA_912999735.1. Classification (NCBI taxonomy): domain Eukaryota; kingdom Metazoa; phylum Arthropoda; class Insecta; order Lepidoptera; family Pieridae; genus Aporia; species Aporia crataegi. The sequence goes on from OU538742.1 coordinate 6,911,516, forward strand.
CGGTATAACAGCTATCCATTACAAGTTTTATAAGTGAAGTTGGTGTTAGTTCAAATATATTAGGGTAGGAGTTAATTCGCATACTTGCTCTGGCAGCGACGCGCCAAGCGTGAAGTGATAGCGTGCTAGGTTAAGTTCAGGATACATTGTTAATGCTGTACTTAAATTAATTTATCGCCAATCAATCAATAGAGCCCGTATTTTGGGTACACATACCAACGACTACGATGGACCTTTTTTATCCATCGGCACAAAAGAGTAATGTAATAATTTTGACATATTTGTTTGTCTGTGGTCCCGTAGCCTACATGAATGGTAAGGTAAGTAATATTATATATATAATAACTAATATGGGTCTCAGCTAAAATGATTCATGAACATCTATTAATCTATAATGAGATATTCTTAAATTGTTTCGATTTCATTTATTTATCTAAATACTGTAAATGCGCATTTGTATAATAAAATATTACACAAATAACTACTTTTTGGGTATTTTGATTGCTTTAGTAGAATTAAATATGTATTTGAAAGCGTATATGTATAACTTCTAAGTAACATAATAGTGTCCGTACGAGAAAATACCGTATAATCTCAGCTTAAATGTGCAGTTTACGTTAGTGATTCTCGAGGAAATGTAGTGTTCACAATGTGAGTAAACGTAGGATATATAGAGTTCAATGTTCCCACAATATACTTTCCTCTAGTATTAAATATTAGCTGACTTGCCCTAAGATTCAAACTGGAAGATAAAAAAAAGTATTTTCATAACTATGTAATTTATTTTGATAAACTTTTTTTTTTGCTTAAATTGATATAAAATATTAAAAAACAAGATTTTATTTAATCGATCTAACTTTAGAATTGACAGGAAATAATTGAGATGCTGAAAATGTAGTTTAACGTATTTTTCTGTTATATTCAAATGTTCCTTTAAAACAAATGTTCCAATTTATTTTGCTACCTTTTATGATAAGTAGTAGCTGTTAGGTTGGATTTAGATGAGGCTTTAAGAAAAATGCCCTTAACATTTTAAATTAACGCAACATTTTCCTTACAAGCATTTGACTGACGCATTTTGTTACATATATACAACTACGAGAAAAAATTAATACATTCTTGTGCAAACATTCCTCCACTATCCCCTTTAATTATATTTCCCCAAATTCCCCCTCACAATGTCGCGATTACATGGAATATTGAATCAAGGACGACACATGGCACTATGGGGTTGGTTTATTAGAGGGTTGATGTTATATTGCTGCGTTCACAGTTGAATAGGAATAATGATGATTAAAACTAATTGCTTGAAATCCGTTTAAAAGGTGTTATTCTCATCCTGTGATTTAAAAATGAAGAGAAATTTAAACACAGTGATAACATAAATCAATTTTAACTATTAATAACTCGATTTGTATGCAAATATGTAATTTCTAATCAATATCAAAACGTAATATTCATGGAAACTTAACATTTATTTGTTTAACATTTACTTTTTGGTTGCTCAATAGAACTACAGCACCAGTGTTTGATTTAGTTGGTAGAGTAATGCTGAATAGCTTCTAAGCATGAAAGCTTCGTACGTTGAAAAAATATAACATCATATACTATAAGATAGCGAAACACCAGATACACAAGGTACACATAACATAAGAATACCTCTTTTTTCTTTTAAACTATAGTTAACGCTATTTTTAACATTAAATATAATTCGTCATGATGTTTTTGAGTGATCATATTCAACATAATAATTATTTTAATTCAACTATCCTAAGCCATCAACGAGAACCGTTCTCTTGGTAACAGAAAATATTATATCAGACTTAGAGTATGAGGGATGAGGCGCTCAATCATTTTTCTCAAAAGAGTACGTATTTTAATGAATATTTGCTGTCTAAGGCTAAGACTTTAGTTAGTTTAGTTTAGTCCGAAGTCTTGTCTTCGGACAAGACTTAATCATAACTAAATCTTCCATCAATCTTTAAAACATCTTGTAGGGTACAACGAATTGTAGGGTTTGATGAAGATTCATTTGCAACCCAGCATAACACAACACACATATAATAAAAACTACGATAGTATGGTGGCCTAAGCTAAAAGTCATTAACTAACATTTTTCAATTTTACTATAGAAAGTAGAATATGAAGCTTAGAGTTTTAATAGTGGAAGATAATTGCTTACCATTATAGCAGTAAAACTAGGTTTATGAATTATCAAAGCAAATTCGGAATGCGTCTATGACCTCTGAACTTCCTTACATACTTAATTTCGTTTGAGTTCGAGGAGTTAGTAAATTTATTAATTTTTACCGGAAATTTAGCATTGCAGTAGAAAAAATATAATAATTGCTTTAAATTATTATCAAAAGTTAAGCTTTTCAAATAATCTGAAACTCCTCTCCCTCATTTAGTGAAATTGAAAACTTACGAAACGAACCGTGAGAGATGTCTATCGAAACCCTTTTAACGCGTTCAAGTTTATTCCAGGGACGTATTTATAACTATTTAATGTTGCACTTACTGTCCAGGATGGAATAGAATTCCTCAAAAACAAAACGTTTTCGGTTATGTAGGCACAGAATTGTGAAAGACGCCAAAATGTCTCTGTTCAAGCTCAATCGATATAACGGGATTTATGTACGTATTAAGTATAAATTCATTGAAAAGAAAGTTTTATAGATTATAAAACATGCGTTTCTATATCTTGAAAACGGAATAACGAGATAACTATAATGAGAAAAACGTTTATGAATAATAAAAACCGTATATACGACGTACAACATATAGGTACTTACTTTTTAGGCCACTTATAAAAAAACGGATATTTATAAGTTCGGTGGATATCAATCACGTGATCATAGGCGCTGTAGCAAATTGCGACTGTGGCGCCATAAGTTTACTATTTTTTGTAATATTAATTGACTTGCAGAATTAATTTACTAACTGTTAATAGAAATAACAAAAGTATTATAATATTTAATGTTATAAATGGACTATAAAATGTTGATGACAGTTCTAATGTCTATTTGTAACTATTAGTTGTAATACTAATACGCAAAGAATTGCCTATATTTCATTGCGCCTTTCATTTGATCACCTAAAGGTAATTAACTATTAACCAGAAATAAATGTATGCTTGGAAATTGAGCAAAAAAGAGCTTGAGTACTGAGAATTTTCTTGTTTTGTGCACTGTTCTACGCCACGTACCGTAATAAAAACATAATATCATAAACTAGCTAACTAACTAGCACTAGTTTGTGGCCTTTGTAGGGTAAAAAGGCCACAAACTAGTGCGTTCAAGGTAACTATTACACCGTCTCATTCACTTAAAATGAAGCCAATCCATCCCTGTGTTTAGAAATATGATCACGTCCAGTACCCAATGTTCGGCTTCAACAAACTTTTACTTGAATAATGATGTCTCTTTGAAACGCTATAACTTATTGAATGCGAGATTTTTTTCTCCTTTCCAATATGTCGGCATTGTGTTTCAATTTACATGAAATTGGTGTAACCTTGTTATGCGAATTTGAAACATTCAAGACATGTTTTATGAAAATTGGATTTTGCTATTGCGTAAATAATTAATTTATACATTGAGTTGGATATGTGGATTTATTTGCTTGAAATTGGTTATCAAATTAATAAGTACCCGAAAGGAATGATAAACTAAATTTATTATAATATGTATTAAATAATTACTATAATCTTTAAATGTACGTTTTTTCTTTAAACATTTTTTTAAATTGTTCAGTAATATAAGCAATAAAATACCTTAAAAATTACTAAATGTTAAAGCAAACATTTTCATAGGATAATAATAATAATCCCTTCCGTTTGAAATAAGGGAATTCATTCATGTTTGTACATTTATGTTAATTCATGTATAAAATTATGGATGAAGTAACGACGGGCAGATTTCTACTGAATGACATCAAGAATTTAAGTATAGCGTTTTATTTCCTTTACCTTCTATTCATTTTTGTAATTTTGGTGATGAAATTAATTTATTGTACTTTCATTCGGAACTTTTTAACGTTAAAGATAAAATAGTCCCTTTCACGTTCAAAAATTTTCTCTCGAGTTTTCCGTGTTTTGAAACATTGTGTCCGTGTTTTTGTTTGAAAACGATTGTAGAGAATTGTAACGAAAAATTTTGATTTACACTTTTTTATATTTCTTCTTGAGTTGTGTTTTGTAAAAGAAGTTACAAGAGGCTAAAATATCAATTTTATTAAGAATTAATTATTTCCAAGCGTTATTTTCATTAATTTTCTATTTGTAAATTTTTCATTAGCCATTAAAGAATTACTTATCTTTGTTTGTAAGGTAAGAGTTATATATTGTTGATAATGTAAAATTATTTATTCAAATTTGGCAAAATATATATTAAGTACTCTGGTTCTTTTTAAATTATAATAAAATATAATATTAAAGTTTCTATTGAGCATTTTATTATAAAAATTAAATATACATAAGTTATTAGTTTTTCATGTGTTTTTAAACACAAAAACCAATAGGCATCTATTGCAATAAAATATCGATTTTTATATATATATATATATATATATATAAAATCAAAAATTAATAAGTTGCATTACCATATTAAAAAGCGAAGTCCCGTGTCCCCTAGTGGGGTATGGGGTAGATGCGTTTCACATCTGTTTCACTGATCGATTTTTTCTTTCGGGGCAAGTAGGTGATCAGCCTTCTATACCCTGCCAGACCGAGTTTTTTTTATCTCCACCGGGAATCGAACCTCTCGGTTGTAACGCTTAGGCGCTTACTGCTAGACCAAGGAGGCGGTCCATACCATATTATAAATTACGAAATCACCAATATTAAATAAGGAATTTCATATCCCTGGAACTAATCAGATAATATTACGAAAATATAATACGTTTTTTGTCTTGAAATTATTGTTGTAGGCAACTGTGTTCATACGCGGTCTCCCAAGGGACCGTAGTTAATATATGACAACCCTATTTACCTCACAAAATTACATCGCTTAAATATGGAATCGGTTAATTAGAAGTCAGGGCTGTCAGATTGGCTTTGGATATTTTAAATAAGATATTATATGGTTATTACATTAATATGAAATACAAAAATAATAATTATTATACTTTTAGTCTCTCAAGCTCAGCTCACAGGAATTGCTATACTTTACTATAGTTATATATTTTACTGTATTCATTAATTATAAATTAGAACTAAATGTTAAGTACAATGCATGCAAATTAATTGAAGCGTGGTCGCCTTATATGCTTTTCATAAGAGAGACTTGACGACGCAAATGTAGTCGAGGCGTAGAAAATTGGAAAATAAAACTCAAGATAGAACACGATGGATGGATGGTTGGCACTGTACTCTCTGCTCCATCCAGAGGTCATAGAACATTAAGTCAAGTAATTCGAGCACAGACGTTGTTTAATTTCTACAGAAAATAATAAAAAAAAACTCTTTGGAAACTAGCAAATTGTAGGACATTACGATTACAGAAAATAAGATTTTAATTTTATTATACTATGTAGATTGACGATTCCACTAGTAAAATCTAGTATGAACACTAGATTATAGTATAATAATGAATAATAATATAGGTAATCCCTCAATTGATTTCCTAATCAATCAGATATTTGATTGATCTGTGGTTAACCTCTATTGTGCAATTAACAAAGGCTCAATGCCTCATAATAAATTGACTCAATGCTAGGATCACACGGTATTCAATTTCTATTCGAGTGCGGTGAAACGAAAATATATTACTCCGAAATAGTTGAGGAATAATAGAAAGATAATTTTTGAGAAGATTAATAAAAGAAAAATTGTTTTAACGGGCATTGGAGATGGCTTGATTTATGATATTTTCGATTTAGGTTTAATTGTCGGGATGACGAGACTTTCATTGCAGATTATAATGTTCTAAAGCTTGTTATAAGAAATAAGAATATAATAATGTTATAAGAAATAACCTATTCAGTTATTTGAATGCGATAATCTCTGGAATATACAAAGTCGTGACATTGTCTAACTGTGCATTTATTTAAAATTCAGTAATAGATTCTTCCACTTTGTGATATTAGGTATCATACCTATTTTTTGGATTTTTGGATTATGCATTTGGTTAGAAATTAAATCAACAAAGTATAGATTAAAGCCTATTAGTGTTAGCTGTTAGTTTGCTTGTGAAGAAAATAATCAATTTAATACTTTACCTGCTCCGCGGAAATTACGGAATTTTACATACTTCTCACAAAATAATTACGGGCTATTTATTAGACGATATGCCTTGTCACGGGCACAGCTAGATATAAAACGCGGAAGCTAAGATTGTCATTGAAAACTATTTGCTCGGGCCTAAAGGTCCTTGGTCCGAATACATAAAGTGACATGGATGTTAATGCATTTTGACATTTATAGCATTAAGGTCCCTATTTTGATGTGGGTTGACACACCTGGGTTCTGACAACATTGTGACGTGTACAACCAATTACTAGGTAGATATTACGTAGTCTATTTTTGACACGTTCATAGGTTAATACTGTGAAATCTATTGTAGTGGTGTCTTATTCACTATTCTTCAACTTTCCGTATCCTAGACATAGATACAATATTGCGTCTTTAGAAAACGATTACACACAATTTACTCAAATCTTTTTATTTATTTAAGCATAGAAGGGAGCTCACTTGCCTAATTCTACTTATATAATATCAAAAATCAATTGTGAACAATAATAAATATGCAAACTTGTCTTTGTGGCTGGAAGTTTAATATTAATATTTACATATTTTATTAATATTAAACTTCCAAATTTTGTAGCCACAATCACTCGCCATATTCCCCAATGATTTTAATTAAGGGATCTTCATAGGCGGTGTCCAAATTTCTAAAGGGCCGGCAATAGAGCAAAAGCCAAACTCGAGCATTGTGGCGAGATAAAACTCGTTGGGTAGGCCTTTAACATTTAAAAAGTGTTGTGTGTGTGACAGGACCATTAAGATTTAAGTTAAGATAAGATTTGAGATAAGCCGTGCACGGCTTCTTCAAATAATCTTTAAAGTAGCATCTTCCTCTTAACGACAAACTCACCTCTCGCTTATTAGTATAAGTTGCGTATAGACTATAGAGAAAAATTTTACTCTATCTACGCAAAACTAAAAACTTATCTCGTTCGCTTGTCTCATTTAGAATCAAATTCCTACTTCGACTTTTCTTTGGTCAAAAATTATAGTTGACGGTAATAGTCTCTAAAGTAACCTAAAGTATTCTCTGAAAAGATGGAACTAGTATCACGACTATGTATTTGAATATAAAATTTAAAATACAAACAAATGTAACTCTCAGTTAACTATATCGCTGCCATTTCTCGCTTTAGAAACTTCGAGTTATCTGAATTACAAATAAAATGTTCTTACTGCATTCGGTAAAGTTTGTATGACCAACAGACTTAAAACTTTCTACTCAAGCCAACTAATGGAAAAACAGTAGTTTGATCATTTTACCTCAAGTTAGATCTAAGTTCAGAGGGTACTCTTTGTGATGAATTGAAACTTTTTAATGTGGAAACTCGATTCTTTAATGATTCTAGGATTTTCTGATGATATAAGTCTTCGTATAAGTCGGTATGTTAAAAAAAGAGTACTTAAATCTATTTGATCTCCTTTTATAACAAATGTATGCTTTCCGTGGCTAAGTGGTTTACGCGTCTGCGTGATGCACCGGAATTCCTGGGGTCGAAGCCTGGGGGGACAAATTAATATTTCCTACTTGCCTGTAAAGAAAATGATCAGTGAAACAGATACTGAAATGTGTCCACCCCATTAGGACCCACGAAGGGTTACGGAAACTCACTTTATCTTCGTTCCTAGAGAAGCAACATTTGATTCTTTCCCTAGGAAACAGTTAATGAATGTTTCGATTTGGTAGGTACTGCCTAGCCTTACCAGACTTAGAAATTTGTGTGTCCCATGAGAACAGGTACAGGATTTATGGCTTTTAGCGAGCTTATAATAACATTTATTGATTCTTAAGTCCAACTCAGTTTGCTGGAGCTGGATCAGTTATCATACAACTATATATTCGTGTACGACATTATACTATATTTGTATCTTATATAATATATTAATAAAATATATAAATACTATAAAATATAGTAGTTATAATTATTTTTCTGCATACAGTTGAAGAAATTCAATAGATTGATTAGAAAATAATATGTCTAAAATATATAAGTGCGCTCACCTTTAATCTGTTTTAATGGAATGTTTTTGCTCAACTAAATCCAAATTCTAAATCATGTGAGCTAAATCTATTGTTTGAATACAAAGGGATTGTATTGTTTTAATTAAATAGGACTGGTCATAGATTATCAACATAGACTATACAAAGCGAATTCTGCAACGAAAATAGAATTTTGAAGCTAAATTATAGTTATTAATAGTAATGAACTAGTTATCACACAATCAGAGGTAGAACAACCTTGAGCGAGCTCATGATATACATATTAAATTTCGCCGGAGGCTAGAACCGCAAACATGAATGGGAAAATCAGGAAATTTCTTTATAGTTTAAAGCCTATATGTTTTTCTATTGTATATACGATTCAAGTTACAACAATAATTGATAAATTTTGGCGTAAAAGAGAAACTAACATTTTCACAAACCAACCAATTCTAGTAATAAATATTAAGTTAATAGATCCTAATGTGTCTATCCCTAGGAAAGTCTTTTGTCTCTTTTTAGCAACAACAATTAAACAGAAATTAACGAGAAAGAGAGAGAGAACGCTTGTCGATTCTTAAGCAAAATTAAAAATAAATATTACCCACTAAAAGCTACAAAATACAAAAGCGACCGTTCTTATAAAATTTATATTAAATTATAAATATCTACATATACTATTCTTTGCCGTCAAAATTCACTGAGCTGTGGGAGCTTACCCTGTTTCCTGAAGGAAATGAACTGAGTGGTCATCTCGTGTCACAGACTAGTGGAAATTGCCTCTGTTACTGTTGTTCTAATTTTTAAACTACTGTGTGCCAATTTGTTTGTCATAATTGATCAAAGGAATAGTATTAACAATGAGTTTTCAGAAAACTTAAAAAGGACATCAGTACTATAACTTAGAATTAAGTTTCTGTATTTCTTGTCCCATAACGGACATGGGTCAGTGACATTTCTTCGTCTGTTGTGAACATTTTTAAAGAAAAATAGTTGATGAGCCTTTTGAGCTTCACAAAGCACGAAATATGCTTGTTTCCTCAGGAAAATAATAATATTTTTGGACCTTTTAAACTTTCGATAAGCTTTGAAACAACGTTACATTTTAATTATGTTGGCAGAAACTCGAGTAAATTCGAGTAAACTCATATTTTTTAAAAGTACTTTCATGCAGAGAGGACAATGACCTGAATCGATGAGATTACAAATTTATTGAAATTATGCTATAATGCATAAAAATGGGATAGTCCAAATAGCCCTGTTTATGTCAGAGTCAAAAGAAAATTATTTGTAGATTAAGTACATTTGTACTAATTTATTCTCTAAGCAATCGGATTACTAATTCTTAAATTAACTTGCAAATATTCCTACAATGTTTTGATTAAACTTATTTAGCCTATTGTTCGAGAAAACGGTTGCGAAATGAAGTCTAGGCCGCCTTTGAAGTATCCCATTTCATTGTGTACGCCAAATTTTGACAAATATTTTCTCAAAGAAAATTTCCAGTTGTGCTTTCTAAAATTAGCTTTTTGAATAAAAGTTTTATTTTAAGAATGATTTTTCACTTCTGAGAGCATTGTTGAACGTGACAATTGTGTTAATTATTTATTTTGTTTTGTAAATTATTACAAAACAAAAAATATAATTATTACAATCATTCAAATTATTGAATGATTGTAATAATAATTAATAATTGTAATAATTATATTAAATATATTAAATGCGTTGAGGTTGCGGCGCAGAAAGCTGACCACTTATTTGCATGAAAAGAAAATCATTTATCAAATTTTGTTTACGGAATTTAATTTTTTATATATAAAATTTATAATAGAATATTTTAATTTCCAGATTGAAAAATAAAATAAGAAAATAAGCACAAAATGGCTGACATAAGTGATAAAATTAGGTCAAATAAAATAATATAAGTCTCCGTTAATGTGCCGGCCATTTTAGAGCCGAATGGCATTATACGCAGTGATGGCAGGCGTCCTGATGGTATGACACTGGTGGCTTGGAGTCGTGGTAAGGCGCTTGTGTGGGACGCTACTTGCGTCGACACACTGGCGTCTTCGCATCTCCATGCTACTTCCGTGGCTGCTGGTGGCGCGGCATCGATTGCAGAAAGCAACAAAAGGCGAAAATATGAAAGTCTCATGGATTCTTATATTTTCGTTCCTTTTGGAGTGGAGACTTTGGGTCCATGGGGGCCAGAAGCGCGTCGATTGTTTAAAGAGATATCAACGCGCTTAGTTGAGACCACAGGAAACCCGAAAGCTGGCTCATATTTCGGCCAACGCGTTAGTATAGCAATACAACGCGGTAATGTAGCCAGTATTTTGGGTACGCACCCTAACGGCTTTGATGAGCCTTTTGTATTTTTGTAAATATATTTAAGTACATTATTAAAAAATCATTGAAAAATAATATAAGTAATAAAAATTGGTGCGGTGAATATTTATCGTAAGACATGACAATAAAGTTGATATCATGCCCGTCGTTACAAAGCTCGTAAATTTTGAATCGCTGAGCACAGATTTAGCTTTCGATAGTAAAATATTATTACTACAATGTAATACTTAAGTATTAGATAAAGATAATACAATAAAGTTCGCCTGGCTTTCATTATCATTATAAATTTAAACAAGAAGACGTTTTCTGCATATGTATTTTATATATTAGTTATGCGTGGAACCGTAAACCGATTTTAATAATCATTTCTTTGCTTGGTAGATCATACTTTATAGATAGTCGCATATATAGAAATAGATTGGGCACATTTTGAAAAATTCAACAAACACTAAATATTAAGTTTCATCAGTTCAGTATCGGTCTTGCGAATGTTCATCTGAAAAACGTAAAATAAAATTCATTATACATTTCAAAACGCTCTAATAAGTTATTAATTTTTACAATTTAATATTTTGAGTTAATGGAGTAAAATATACTGAAACTATATTAACGGCGTTGGCGCTATGGGTAGTGCTCATGCCTTCTGCGACAAAAGGTCCTGGTTCCAATCCCGGTAGGTGCAATTATTTATGCGAATGTTAGTTTTCGAGTTTTGGTTATTTTTAAACATATATATGTAGTTGTTGTAGTAACCACGTTATTTCTGATTTACCATAACACAAGTGCTTCAGCTACTTACTTTGGGATCAGAGCAATGTATCGAATAGCGTGGAGATTTCTAGTAATTCAGGTTGTGGGGCTAGCAGAGAAGATAACTTTTCGACTTCTGTGTAACTATTTGAAGCGAAACAATATTTCATATACTTAACAAAAAACGAAAAATTATTCAGACACGAATTCCATTTGGTAACGAGGTTCCAAATGTTGATTAAAGTCAATTTAAGTAAATGCCTTGTAATTACAGCCTTACAAGGAGTTACAGCCTATGGGGTTCGTGAAAAGGGTTTGTATAACTTGATATATCAATTAACTTTTCTCAGAATATTAAACGAATGGACAATTATCAAGTAACCAAAATCATAACGAGCCCTATTACGTCAAATAATCGATTATGAAATTTAAATATGATATTAACAGGAGTATACGTAGTTTAATAATAAAATTAAAAATTAATTTTTTAAGTTTTCTATGGCTAAAATATTAAAACTAGCGATTTTTATTACATTTCTTATTACCATACTTATTACTCTGAACGTACGTTGAGGTGAGTAACAATGATTTGTAATAAAAATAAACGAACATATTATCTCGTCTTTGTTATGTTCACTCACGGGTTTCGAATATAATTGTCCTGTCCTTTGTTTGCATGTTTTAATTAAAAGGTGAACGAAAAACGTATAAACATTACATGATACTTTTTTAGGCCAATTGTACCTACTTGGTTATTTTCAGAAGATTTCCCTTCGCTCTCTGCTAAGAGGGCTTTTACAATACGCGATAACACTTGATAAATGAAACGCTGTTATTGCCTTTGCCATTTTTTTCCACTTTCCCGGCTTTAACAAATTTAGGACCGCAGAGTGGGGTGACCAGATCGTATTATGTTTTAAGATCTTTGAAATAACTTTTGAGTGTCAATTTTTATATTTGTTTCACTAACTATCGGCAATTAGCTAGAATCTTTTTATCTTTTTTTGTATTAATATGTAAAATACTAAATATGTTCAAACAAAATTAAAAAAACAAATATTATATTTCTGTATGTTATAGACCGTTAAAGTTAGGTTTTATCATTTACTTTTCTAAGCTTGAATGTTTTTTACGTTGTAAATTTTTGAAAAATTTAGTTTTAGATACCTGTAGTAGTCAAAATATATTGTGGTGATAGGTCACTATTCTTTCATCATGGACAGAAAAAACATTCTATAAGAGTCCTATATGGTGATTTGGGTATGTACGTGTTATGTGTTTTCTAAGTGATAGTAAATAATATATAATAATATATATAATAATAATAGTAGTAAGTAATTTTATTATAAAATAACTCAAAACCAAAATAATGAAGTTTGTAACATGAAATTGGATATTTCACTCGAAATCATGGACTCCCTAACAAAGATTCTAAATATTGTATATTATTTATTACTCATGTGTAATGGTATGTTTACACGGGGCCAATTGTGCTGGCTGCCAGTTAATAGGTAGCCAACGCTGGACTGGCCCGTTTTGTTTCCACATTGCCAGTACTCTGGCGCCAATCCTACAAACCACCACAGGTTGTTTGCAAGGCTAGTCATTACTTTTGTTCACCAGCCGTGTAGGCGTGTGGGGAGGTTACTCACTTAAAAAATAGGAACGTGTTCTATTTTTCTAGCGCTAACTGTCAGCGCTGGCCAAGCTTTAAAAGCGGTTTACGCGAGGCTAATACCAAGCCAGCGCTGGCTGCCAGTATCACTGGCCTCGTGTAAACCTGCCATTATACTTTGTTGAATGTGGGAATATAAAAGGAGAATTTAAGGGGCTCCATAATCAAAGTTATGAAGATGACTACAAACAGCATTGTTTATTATGGAGATAAAATCTTCAGTTTTAGTATTCCAAGAAAGTTTAGAGATCTTTTATTCTGATACTAACATTTATAATTCTATGATATGATGTGAGTTTGTACGAAAAATCTATTCAACTATGCATCATGAAATTTTGTACACATATTGTCAGGGATTCAGAAAAGAATGACAATATTTATTTCGTTAAATAAAATATTTAACGAAATATTTAAGCTACGGGTATAATATAAAATGAAACTCAAGTTGGTCACGCTTAATTCTCAAGAACTGCTGAATCGATTTTTATAACTTCATCATTCATCATCAGTCATTTTTTGCATCATATCTACGCTTTAGTACGATTTAATGTTGTCGAAAATATAATCAATTCCCTTAATAAACGCTTGCCACGTGGGTTACATTCAACAAAGTAAAAAACTGAAAGTAAGATTATTGCTAAAGCTTTTTATAAAATTGTTTACATCATTTAAATAATACAGCACTTAATGGAATATTTTTTACAAAAAAAAAGAAACATACAGGTTTTCTTGGCCTTTGAAGAAGGAACATAGAATTTTTTTTTGTTTCGCTTGGTCAGTTAAAAAGGATTCACATGAATGGGTAAGTACAAATGTATTGATAAGTAATAATCCATAGCATTCATTTGAAAAAATATGTTTTATTAGATAAAACATATTTTTACATATCTAAATGAATTAAACTAACTTTATGTGATGTCTTGAAGGGTGACCTATTTAACTGTTCAGCGGGTCGTAGATGCTAATTCTATTTATGCTAGACGTCTAAACCCATGTTAATTGTCTTGAACTAGCTCTGGGCAGACTTGATTAAGTATGCCTAGTATCCTTATTAAATAAAGACTTAGATAGTAGTTCAAAAGAAACTCGCTCATTTGACGGTTGAATTGAATAAATGCGATCATACTTAAATATATATTACTGGAAAACCAAGGTTACCAAAATAAATCTTAATTAATCACATTGGTTACAACTGTGACATAATAATAAAGGTATAATTTATATATCTACTCTCATGAAAGTTACAACATGTTGGAAGGTCATTTTGTAATCCCTCTAATATCTCAAATCTTCAAAGGCTTTTGCGGCGTATGGCATGAAATGGTTTCGTTAATGCCTGCGTAACAGCTAAGTTGGCATTTGACATTCTACGCATGTTATGTTCTGTATATTTCTGTTATTTATTCTTCAATTTCCATAGCTGTGAAAAAAAGCAGAATATTTGGAACAAAGGATCATTTATTTACCTGTAAAAGAAATAATCAGCGAAACGGACTCAGAAATGAGTCTACACCGTGTCCCTTTCCATTTTAAATTATAAATCCTACAGTCCGCTAATTATATCTCATGATACGGACTACGGAAAAGCAAACGTACATTGTACAATTTCTTACTATATCTTTGATCAGCGGGGAAGTAATAAGTGGCTCTCATATCTTCAAAGGCTTTTGCGGTTCTGCGTGTGAGGTATTAAATGGTTCCGTTAATGGCTTAATCCATGCGGTGTGGGTAATTGTGCACAAGTTCGTGTTATGTGGTAATCGCTTCTGACTTATTTGCTTTGTAACAAGTGCTAGTTAGGTTGACGCGGCATTTCAAAAATTAAGTTATAACGAAGAGCTTGTAATAAAATGCTTTAAGGCTTGTGTTGTGAACGGATTCTTTTTTTTTCATTTTGAAATGACCATCTAAATAAAATAAAAATGTCCCAAATTTACTTTTCCTAACGTATTTTTACTCTCCAAAGTTAAACAATGTAGGAAAAAGAAATAAAACTGAAAATTTAAAAGCAATATTCCAATGTTATGTGATATTTTAAACCTCAGGACAAGAAAATACAGATTATGACGAGAGTTTAAGTAAGAATACACAGGATATGATAAATATTTTTTGATATGTTTGCAATTATCAACGTGAAAGTACATAAAGCCTATTTGCAGTTGAGTGGTTTCAAATATTTGAAGGAAAGTAATATCCTGTTGAATCATAAATCATTTCTTCGCTCATAAATGTGCAATGTTTACACGCGATTGGAATTAGGTTTGATGCAACTCATAAGAATTGAGCTTCTTTGCGACACAACCGCCTCCGTGGCGAAATGGTTCACGCATCTGCTTGTTATGGCGGCGGTCTTGGATCCAAACAAATATTCGGTTTGCGATATTTCTGGCTTACTTGCTCCAAGAAAGAAGCATGAAATTGTTCAGTAAAGACGCAGAAAGTTTCTTACCCACAACACACACACGGGTTATGAGATCGGAGTGGATTATTTTTTTTAATGTTTAAATAGTTTTATTGTTAAACAAGGGTTGAAAGTAGGTTGAAAGGGGTGAAAGTGGCTATTTCACCCAAGATATTTTTGATGTACGAATGAAGTGAGAGCACCAATACCTCGAGGGTGATATGGGTAATTTTACGCAAGTTAAACACTCTAATTTTCATTTCGACTGCGAGGAAAGTAAAATACTACACGCACATTTTATAAAATATAATAATAATTAATAATTAGAAAATTAAATTAAACTTACCGATATACAAAACCTCCATCCAACCGTGTCGCAGTGGCCACTTGTCACGGCCGACTAGACTGTAATCAAGTTGATCACGACGTGCATCTAGATGGCTATGCAATTACTTTCAATCCTAGAGATGAAAAAACTATTTTCCACCCATGAAAATTAAGCTTTCCTTTAGCAGCTTTAACAGAAGAGATGAAAAAAATTTTGTGTATTAATTTATCGCCGTTATAAAAGTTAAATTGTTTACTCAGTTGATTGACATTAAAAAAATCAAAAAATGTTTCATTTAAAATGACACAGTTTACTATTCGCCTACTTGACTATAAGCATCAGTAGAACACTCATAGAAATGCATCTGCCTCGTGCTCTACTACTGTTTAAGATCATAATGCTCTTTTCAATGTACATACAAGTACCCAAACTTAATAAATAAAAATCAAGTGATAAGTGATATAAATTAAACATTTCCTTATGACTTGCGTCGAGTAATAAATGGCGCCTGGCACCGACATTTGACCTGCACAAACTAATCTAGAACAATTTTTATATATCACTTGTCGAGTTGTAAGGTGTAACGAGGTTTTGTTTGAATATTGGTAAATATTTTACTTAAATTCTATTGTAACTAGTATTATAAATCCGAATGTTGTTACTAAATACAACAACGTATTAAACTGAGACAGTAGAGTTATAACCCCTATTTTTGGGTCAAGGTTAAGAAATTTATATATAATCTTCTTTATTTTCATCACGTTAAATTATATTGTCACTTGATATCAAAAAAATGATATAATTGTGTGTTTGTTACGAGACTGAATGGCTAATAATTAATAAAGTTATATTTTCATATTTCTGAATTCCAAATTCATTGGGCACTTTTTGAAAAATTCATTAAAAACTAGAAATTTGTTTTATTTATTCGTAGATGAGGTGTTAGTTTCATATTAGTTTCGGGAATATTCCACTTAAAACCGTTGTAAAAATATGCATTAATTAACTTTAATAAGTGAATTCCCGTAACCCCTAGTGGGGCATGGGGCAGATCTTATCTTATCTTATCATCAGGGGTTCCCTGACAGGATGCACGTCGAACCTTTAGGTCCTTTTGTACTTACCCCATGCCTTACTCACTCACTCCAAGATCCCCGAAGAAGGACCGCATAAGCTTCAGGATGTCATTGGATGCGAAGTGCCCTAGGTTCGGGTATGCCGATCCGAAGAGGTCCAGTCGCTTGCCAGCCTTTGAGTCACATTCGCAGAGTATATGCCTTATCGACTCTTCTTTCTCCCCACATGCTCTACATGTTGGGGTTTCAGCAAGCCTCATCTTGTAGAGATGGCTGCGACACTCGAAGTGTCCAGTCAGGGCTCCTATTAGAGTTCTTGCCTGTGATCTGCCATATTTGTAGATCATTTTATGCCATTTATTGCCATTCGTACCAATCACTGCCTTAGAGTGCATAAGTCCTCTCTTTGCTCTCCATTCGGCTTCATGTTTTCTTACAACATATGTCTCAACCGCCGCCTTTACTGTTCCATATGACAGCCCGATGAAGGGTTCCGGTCCAATCAGTGGTTTGCTCGACCCTTCTCTTGCCAATTCATCAGCCTTTTCGTTGCCATCTATTCCCATATGGCCCGGTACCCAGACCAGCCTTAGTCTGTTCCATTTGCCAAGTCTGTTTAGGGCACTGACACAGTCCAAGACTAGTCCAGAGGTAATCCTGTTGGAGCCAAGAGCCGCAAGGGCCGCTTGACTGTCAGTAAGGATGTAGATGGACCGGTTTTTCCAGTTCTCCTCCACATTCCACTTCGCACACACAGCTATGGCAAACGGGGCAGATACATTGCTGTATCTGTTTCACTGATAATTTTCTTTACAGGCAAGTAGGTGATCAGCCTTCTGTACCTACTTTACCCAAACATTATCGTGTTTACCCGGGATTCAAACCTAGCACCTCCGGCTCAACACGCAGACGCGTAAACCAATTACCCACGGAGGCGGTTAATTAACTTTCTAGTTAGTTAATATTTTTTAAAAATTAATTATATTTATTTTTTGAAAATTTACATAATAGCCTTATTTTAAGCAGTAAATCCATAAACTCAAGTAGTTCTGGAATGAAGTTAGTAAAGTCATTGAAAAAATATTTAGTTTGAAACTGTCTATATTACGATGACAGATTTTTTAAACTTTTAATTACCTACGCTGCTTTGTGAATATTTTCTGCGGATAAAAATAATTATTGCACTTCGTATAGTATGTGACAACGAATCTTACTATTAATTTATTAATCTATTTAATTATTCAAGTAATCAAACTGCTTCACTATCAACAACTATCCTAAAAAAAGGATAAGAGTACATTTAAAAGTCATTTTTGATAAAGCAATCACAATTCTGTGTCTACCCGACTGAAATATTTTATCCCCGGAATACAAACTCAGAATTCCATGTAGGACAAGCATCGAATGTTAGGCGTCTGAACCATTTAGGTAGCTACCACAGCTACAAGACTCATTAAACTGTATAAAGAGCTAATCGAAATTGACAAAGCAGTTTTATATATGAAAGCATAACAAACTTACTATTATTTTCTACATTAGTAAATAATAATTATCCATTGAGTAAAAATTTCCAATTCAATCTTAAGAATTACTGTCAATTATCTATATCTATAAGAGATAAAGCCCTGACGAATTAATCTATCACGAATTTATATGCGGCAAATTGCACATTCGCTTAAAAATTTCATGTTTATTGACTCAAGTCGATTGGCTGATTGTGATTATGTTTGCACTGGGTGCGTATAAAATAAATTTAAATATTTTTAGTTATCAAATGAACTGTAGGATTCTTAATTGTAAACATTTTCAATCAATTGATTTTTTTCAATTAAGTTTTTTCTTTTTTTTTGACATTTTTATACTAATATATTAATGAAGTTAGATGTTTTTAAAATTTTTATTAAGACCGAGTACTTTGAGTTTACAGACATTTTGCGAAAAAATTAATAATTTTAGTTACTTCATCTCTACTCGAGATGATATTATTGGCTTGTTCTACTATTTAAAGATTATAAAGTATAGTATTACTTTATAGATTATAGAAAAAGTCAAAAACATCTTTATCTTTCGTGACATCACTTAGAATTAATAAGTTTATAAGCTGTTCAAGAAAGCGCCCAAATCTGAAAAGAACAGCCAAGACAGACCCTCAGTCGGGTTGTTGCCGACCATGTTTACTAATTAAAAATACATTTAGAATTTGAGCAGATCATTCCCAGATCATTCATTCAAATAATCAATTGTTTTATAATAGGTCTTAGCAATTAATTTATGTTTAGATATATTGTAATATTTATAAATTAAAAAAATAAAGTCAATATAAATGCCGCCGGGAATTTTTTTAAAATTACTTTTAATTTTTAAATTGTACGTAAAAAATATCTTTATTACATTTAAGAGTATTTTGTATTTCAAATTTTTATTTTAAAATTGTTCTTAGTTATTATTATTATTATTTAAATTTTACTTCTAATTTAGTATTTTTCATAAAAATTAAATTAATCATATGTGATATTAAATATATATCATTAGATTTTCATAATATAGTCATAGTATTGTCTAATATAATCATGCACACACCACTTCCGTAAGTAGTATTTCCCTCCATGCTTCCCTATTTCCGTTATGAAATTCTGATATGAAATAAGACATTATGTGAAATTTCCTAGAGACTGTGTTTAAGCTATTTTACGCTATTTTAATAAATTGAATTTAAATTATATTATTAATTAAAACAAATAGTATAAATTGAAAGTACCTACATACTAAAATGAAGAAATAAGTTTGTTTGTTTACTTCTAATAAATAATATACCAGCGCTATCACAATAGAGCTGATATTTAATATTTAAATTTTAATATATAATTGGAACGAATGATATAAAGGAACCGGGTTACGAAGCGTATAAGTGAATTCCCGTAACTCCTCAGTATGGCTTGAGCAAACACATTTCTGTATTTATTTCACTAATCATTTTTTTACAGGCAAGTAGATGATCAGACTGCTGTGCCTACCCAACCGAAACATTAATTCGCCATTTTACCAAAATTGGGAATGGCTTGGTAATTTGGAAGTTTATATAAGATGACAATAATTTATGATTTCAGTACTTCTGTTAATTTATGAAGCAATAGCAATGTGGACGGTTGACGATTTTCCTGTGCTTGAACATAAAGGTTGTGGCGAATGTTTACGTGTGTACGTCCCTGTTTGTGGAACAGACCAACGGACGTACAACAACGCATGCAAGCTGAATTGTTTGAACAGCAAGCGAAATAAAACGGAATGGGTGTATATTAAACGGTATATACTGATATATATACCTAAGTCTATATATGTTGATTAGTCTGTACTTATTTTGTCAAAATAGCTTGACAATTAATTATTTTCTAGCACAAACTTCCCCCAAAGAGAGGCTCTATTCACTAACATAGTCGTCACTATATTAGAATTCTGGGTTCGAATTTTGGGAAAAAACCCGATTTAAAAAAATATTTTTCTGATGGGAAGCTAGACTAGTTTGTTTCAAAATTTCTTTATTGATTTCATTAACAGTAACAAATATAACACAACTAGTGAACATAAAAATATAAATATGAAAGTTAGAGCTTACAATGTATTTCTTACTTTTCCCAGATACGGACCTTGCATTGAAGCAAATATAATATTGAAAGCCTACAAAACAGACGACTAAAATAAAAACAGACAAAACCTAGTTTTATTTGACCACTCTAGTTACGTATTAGAGTGTTCAAATTACGCATTGACTTACTAGACTCTAGTAAGTCAATGCGTCATATACTCGTAAGGGCAGGTGATTGTGGGTTGTGGTTGTTTATGGGATAGTTGGTTTAATAGACATAAATTGGAGGAATTTGTAAACTTCAAAACGACAAACTATTACTTACCTACTACTATAAAATATCTGTATTATTTGTTTTTTTTAATTATGACTGCCTTATTAAACTAAGTGACAATTGACTTTTACCACTGCCAATATCCGCAGACCAAAGAGTAAAGGGATATACTAGGGTAACAGACGTCTGCCGATCCTAATAAACCCAGTAGATTTCGTGTCTTTCCAGAAAAATCTATGAATAAAAACGTTCTACACAAAATGTTTAAGGAATCGAATGTTCTTCATAAATTAATCTTCCTAATTATTTATTTTTGAAAATATTATAGTAGGCTTAGAAGAATTTAACAAATATTTAATAAATATTATAGAAATAGTTCAAATCGGTACAGCCGTTTTTGATTCATTTATTATATTTTAAAATTATACCTGCGTAAATCAGATTTTATTATAAAAATACTCTCTCTGTGACGTTTTGAGGAAATCCTCAGGACTTTAATTTCGTTTGAGAAACAAACAAAGGGAACCCATTGTTCTAAATGTTAAATAAGAGATAAAAGACATTTAAGTCCCCAAGATTGGTTGGCATTAGAATTTGAATGGCTCTATTTTTCTTCCCTTAATTAAAACCACTCTATACTTCACTAAATGACTGTTTCTTTGTGAATGCATTTTGTACTACTTGGTTTTGCATCGGCTCAGTATATTTGTTAACTCTTAAATAAACCTTGGTTTCTATGTTAGATTAGGAACTTAAAATTTTAAAATTATACTAAAGGTATAAAAAAGGGGTTTTACAGAGTGATATAGTAACTACTTCAGTGTCATATTTAGGCCTTGGAAAACGTGAGAGAACCATAGGATTAACAATTCACACTAAATCTGTTTGTTGCTTTTATTTTTATCAATAAATATTTTGAATAAGTTTTTGGAATATCACTAAATCACATATATAATATGTTTTTTTTTAATTCAACGTCCCGTCCAAAGGCAAAGACTACTAGCTGTAATTTATTTGGTACTGATTGTAATCTGATAATTAATTCACGTATGAACTTCAGCTTTGAATTTCAGGAGAGCCTCGTGGCTAAGCGGTTAGCTAGGAGGTATCGAGTTCGATCTCCGGTCCCGTATTTAATTTATAATTTAATATTCAGTCTTTGGTAGGGCTTCCACTTGTCGTATGGGTGTCGTAAGTGGCGCGAAGGTGTGGTTGAATTTCTATAGGCATGCCTGAAGAAACCCGCCTGTAGAGGTAACCTGTGAACGAGAGGCCTAAAATACAGATGCGGAAGGACAAGGCAACCTACCGCGATTTATTCCCAAGAAAACCACCCCAGTAATGTTATACAGAAGGAAGAGTCGTGACCACAGACCACCACTGTATATGGTGGTATCCTCATGAGTGAGGCAGACGACGCGAGATATGAACTTCAGTGTTATATTATAATGCCTTATATACTATATAGCCTCTATATAGCCTCTTCTTCTAAGTTACACATCTGAAGTTAAATTCGTGTAGTACTAGAGATCCTGAGTTCGAATTCCAGGCAAACATAAAACTAATCCGGATTCAAAAGGTACTGAAGCCTGATCGTCCACTTTTCTGTAAAGAAAATGATTAATAAAACAGACGCAGAAGACAAATGTCTGCACAACATAATCCAGAAATAAATGCTATAAATATTAAACGACCGCTTCGTTTCCAAATAAAAATGAATGAAATATAAATGTTCAGGTTTACAGAAGGTTTATCTAAAATTGGATCGGTTGAAACCCGCGGGTCTGTCCAATTTTCTGCCATTACATTTAGCATTGTTTGGACGAACTTACTCTTAGAATTTGTTACTATTAAATTTACTGTTATATCATAAAGTAGTAGGAAGAGAATGAGAAAGCTTCTATGTAATTGACTAGTATTAATAATAAGATATAACTATTCTTTAACCTATATATATATATATATATCTTTCATCTTTTATCATATAGGTATCTTTATTCTGGAGTTATATTAACTAACTTTTTTTAAATTACGCGAGTAAGCACCCTGTGATTAAGGGCATAAGAAAAAATATCAGAATAGGATTGGGATTAGTTGATAAACGAGCTTTAAGGGAAATATGTTAAATGTTTTTACTGAAAAACTTACTATTCGAGTTCATTCACTTCAAGTACAGATGAATAAAATTGGAATGTCTGTTTGTAATATTAAAATAACGGCTTTTTACTAAATGCATATGTATGATGATATATGTATACATGGTACGTAATATACCAAAATAACATTTTTTACAATTTTTGTCTGTCTATCTGTTTGATCCGGCTAATCCCTGAAACGACTTGACCAATTTTGACGAAACTTTCCCTGGCAGATAACTTAGGCTACTTTTATTTATGAAATTGATATAAATAATTGATACAAAAATTTATAGGCTATATTTATATATATATATACGTGTTGTTTCACGTTACGACGAAATTAACGCGGGTGAAACCGTGGGGCACAGCTAGTGTATAATAAAATAAATCTATTATCAATATACTCGAATTAAATCTATTTCCTTTCGCTTTTTCTTTAATGGTTATTTCCCGTGCGTAATTAAGAAAGGTCGAGTGCAGTTCTTGTAGTAACTTAAAGTTTTGATGAAAGCCTCGAAGGTATTAGAAAACTGGGGAAATCTGGGAAAAACGTGTGGGAAGTTTACCCGAGGGTAGCATGTCAATGAGTTCTAGTTACTCGTAATGCATAAGTTTGTTTAATGCTAAAAAGTAGAAAGTATTCTTCCAAAAAGTAATAAGAATTAAGGATTTTTTTTACTATGATAACCAACTCGTCAATCAGTTTTATAAGTGGCGAAAACCTTATATTGTTATACTTAAATACTGTATT
Source organism: Aporia crataegi (assembly GCA_912999735.1). Lineage (NCBI taxonomy): Eukaryota > Metazoa > Arthropoda > Insecta > Lepidoptera > Pieridae > Aporia > Aporia crataegi. The sequence continues at coordinate 6,935,066 of OU538742.1, forward strand.
AATATTATAAATATAAATTTGACTTTCTGTTTGTAATTAATCAACAGAATTTCTAAAATTTAGGTATTCACAGATAAGTGTTTTTCATAATATAGAGCCTTTGAAATCTGTGTAAATAATTGTAGTTGAGGTATTAGTTTTAATTGACATACAAATACTTTGTTATCTATATTATTTCGTATCATTTCACACGATCATTTGTGAATGTCACTCTTATATAAAAAGTTTACAGGATGTGTAATAACGCGCCTGGATCTGAGAAGAAACTCAACAAAGCGTTAAGGGTTGGGCTTCCATTCTTCAGTAAACAAAAACTTTTTGACCCGTTTTTTACTTATCTATGGACTCTGATCTGGCAGCCCGTTAAACTTCTCTTTAAATCAAAAGTAGAGCGGTATTAGTTTTATTTATTCAGAGATAGTTTTGGTTAAAAATCTTAACTCGTCGATGGTTTGACAGAATTTTGACTCATTTATGTAGTTTTAGGAAATAATATTAATCTCTATTGACAATTTGCCTTCTCTCCTGCGAGACATTTGTGCGCCCATATAAGATGGGCTGAAAAAGGCGGCAACGCACGTTCATAAAGTTCTTGGTCGTATGTCATGTACAATTATCCCAGTAGTAAAAGGCCTATCTTTTATGACTTTTTATCAGGAGTTAGTTAGTCCTATTAAATTTTTAAACTCAATTAAATAACTTACTAAGCTTTATTATACTAGGCCGTATGTCATGTACAATTATCCTTTTATTATCTATGATAAACCTCTGATAAAAGGACTATTAGAGTCCTATTAAATTTTTAAACTTAATTAAATAACTTAAAAAGCTTTATTAAACTATTTACTACACTATTACTATATTTTCGTAATATCAAAATATAAATCATACAAACTAGCTTTTATAGGAGATTTCGTTCACATACAATGTATTCGGCCACGCGAAAGAGGGTTCGGTTTCCATCACAGATATAATTTCTAGAAACGGGTTGGATGACCTGATGTTATCTTCCTATAAATTAGTAATAGTACCTCTAATAAAGATTGTAGTTTGATGTAAGAGAAAAAATGTTTTTTCATCTAATAATTTTCGACATTTTGATTCTAATTAAAATGAAAAATTATTCAGCCTTTATTGATTATAAATTATAAAACTATCGCAATATTATCCTACAACTATTTAAATAATACAATAGTTACTTATGATATAATTATAATTTAATTATATAGTTAATGTCCATTAGCAAGAGATTCGATTTTAAACTAAAATACATCTTAAACAATTGTTGGTTTAGGATTATTTGTTCATAATCGGCAATATTATTTCAATCATTGATAAAGTTTTGTATTTAATCAATGTTATGAACCAGTGGACCGAAAAGCTGTGTTTGAAATTGCTCCAGATTTATTAAAATAAAAATGAATAAAAGGGTTATTTTAGGCCTCGAAAACGGAATACTATTATTTAATTCGAGTTAATTGTACAGCTAAGTGGTGTTCTATTTATAACGAATCCATTTTAAAATTGACACTAGAAGTTAAATAATAGGATGAAATTACCGTTCTTCAGTACTAGTCATTTCAAATAATAAAAAAAGCTTGGAATAGCTTTGTATTCTAAATTCAAATTAATTTTGTTTTAAAAACATGACATTCTTTTTACAAAATCAGTCTTTTGTTTATTGATTATCGTTATATTTTTTTACATTTGTACATTTTTCGTCATAATGGATACTTTAAAAATTCGTGTTATTATGGAATATGAGTTTCGTCGTGGCAGCAACGCGATACAAACGGCACATAACATCAAAAACGTTCACGGAGAGAACTGTACAAATGAACGCACAACCCGTTATTGGCTTTCCCGGTTCCGTTCTGGAAATTTTGACTTGAAAAATGAAGCTCGTGGTCGACCGGAGACTCTGGTCAACAATGATGAATTAAAGGCGATTGTAGAAGCTGACGAAACTCAATCTACAACTGAGCTATCAACAGCTATTGATGTTAGCATCAAAACAATTTTGATCCATTTGCGACAAATAGGCAAGGTAAAAAAACTTGATAGTCAATGCGTTGGCAAAGATGCGTCGATTGCATGGGTGATTACTTTGAATAACAGAAATAAAAAAGTTTAAAAAATAAGTACTTTCACTTATTCCATACAAAGCGGCAATTTCATAGGTAAAGACTTAATACTTTTTTGTTGAATGTGAGAATGTAATAATCACTTTATCAGGAATACAGAGTGCATCGAATTAAAGCAACGAAGACGCAGATAAAAGCTGGATTCGAATAAAAACACAATAATATCAGTAATAAATCTTTATGTACCAGGGCAGCAAAGTCTGACAAGAGTAGCGTCACCTTTACGAGTACATTCAGAAAGCCCAAGCTAGTCGTAAAGGCGAGGTGGTTATAATTTCACGAGATGAACAACCTTCTGAATTTATGCGGAATATGTTAAGCAAAAAGGATGGCAGATATTATTTATATTAAACTTTAAAGCAGGGAAAGCGCCTTAGGTTAAATTTTTGGTGTGAAATTTGCATGCCAGGGAACACTAAATGAATCCTTTAGTGGGTTTACATTTTTTAAAGTTTCCTTTTCACAAAAATAATATTTCCTGGGTGAGTGTGTATAATATAACAATATTCCGAAACATCTGTTGTCATTTTATTTATTTTACTCAAAAAATTCTCGATATCTTGTCACGAATTATGGTACTTGAAATACTGTGTATTTGGAAAAATTTTGTTTTCTTCTAATTTGTGACAAATATAGGAATCTTGGCACTTTGTAAAGAAATGTTAATTTTATTCTCTTGATATAATTATGTTAATATTATGCGTAAGTAACCATAATAAGAAGCGCATTTAATCTAAGAATATATTTCATAGAGCGCATAACGGATGTAAATTGTCCTCTCCTGCATGGGGAAAATTACAAGAATAAACAGAAGACAACGTCTGAACATCTCAATGTTAAAATTCTTGTTTGAGCACGAAATTTAAAATTCAAATTGAACAAAATGGTATGTAAAACATAACGGAATTGTATAATGATGGTGGCACGCAGCTCCGCTAAAATAAGGAGATAAAATGATTGCAGTGGCCTATATATTTACTACAGTGGGTAAAAATTGGTATTTTTTTATTATGGTTAATCGATGGGACATTTTTTGAAAATTTCAACAAAAACTAAAATACCAGACTATGTATTGATTTCAGTTTATGTTTTATTAATATTAGGCTCAAGCATATTTCACTCTAAAGCATGAAATAAAGTTAAGTCTTAAAAGAACTATAAACTATAAGTAAAAAGAAAAAAAATTAAATAAAATTTAAATAAAATTTAAATTTTATTTATTTCTTTTTCTACAAGGTATTTAGAAGAAGCTGTATATTTAAGATACCTATGGTAACATATTCAGGTTTTTTGGCTTGATTAAGTGACAATTGCCAGTGTATTTTATGCAAAACGCCATAAATTTGAAAGTGATAAAATAATTTGTTAAGATATAGAAATTATAAATAAAATGATTTTTATTAATTAAAAACTTAAGTCTAACTCAGTCTTAAGTTTTAGTTTAGTTTAGTTCTTTTAAGAAAAGTTTTATACCCACTAGCCAGTTCTATAGTCTGTAATAATGGGTAGTGTCATTAGGCTTGGTGATTAGAAGCATCGTGATAAGAATCGTAAGTAGAAACGCGAGAAATGATAAAGAGCCCTTAATTGCAGGATAAAACTATTCGTCTTTGTAACAGGAAATAATGTCTACTTATATATCTTTTATAAATAATGAAAAGCTATCCAGACTTAGTAGAATTGTGTTTGAATAAAAATGATAATTACATATTAAGAAACTATCAACTATTCTTTTCTTTCGATTAAAGAAAACGATAATCGCTATAAATATTGTAAAAAAGATTTGTATAATGTTTGTAAAGAGTATTTGATATTTCACTATTCAGACTAACATAATAGCTGTTGTGTGATTCTTTTGTGTTTATGAAGAAAATTCGTTTCCTAATATATTTTTATGGAATTACGTTTTAGGTGACACGTGACATCTGACCTATAGGAGCAATTAAAATTCGCAGCGTCAACTAGCGTCAAAAAAAAAATTAAAAATTAAATATTATATATATATCAAATGATATAAATAAATTATTAATCATATAATAACTATTACAAAGAACAATATTACAAAGCAATAAAATTCTGCCACTTAAAAGATAAAACAACTTTCACAAGTTACAATAGGATGCCAGAGACAATAGATCGAAGTCAAGTTAACTCTTGAGCGAGTTTTCATTTTACACGTTATGAACTTGCAAGGCTGGGTACTTACATAGTTACGATCAAGGAATTTGAAAAATTAAAATAAATCCTACTAATACTACTAATAATATATCCCACAAGTTACTGAAAAACTCGAGAAATTTTAGCTTATGTAGTATTTTAATAAATGAAAAGCATAGGTATACTAGATAAGATTTCTTAGAATTGCTTGTTGTATAATGTATGCCCTTTATAGATTAAGTATAATTTTAAAAACATAGAAGTATGTAAGTAAATCTGTGGCTTTTATTGTCTAAAAGTAGATTTTAAACCTTAGCAAATAAAAAAAGCAATCTGGAACCTCTAGTCTACTTTTTTTACTTCAAATGTTAAATACCGAAAGGCAAATTTACTATTCAATTGTAAAATCAAGTATAAATTGGTCGCTACAAGCATGATTAACGACTTGATTTGATTAACATGTCAGCTAAGAGAGCTATCAAATTTTCTTCAACCGATAAGATTCATTAAAAGACATTTATTGATTATAATAAAGGTTTTTAGCTTAGTTAACGGAACCTTTAAACCATGTCTTTATTTTAATTAATGGCTTTATTTCGTGCCCCAAGTATAATGGCGAAAATTTTACTTGTGCCTTATAGGAAATTTTGACCACATCACAAAAAGTCACGTTTCATTAGATTTTATCACTTTCCTTTAATCGTACACATTGCTGAACAGTTTCTGCTTAAAACTCCACCAATTTTACACATAAATTTTCGAAAATACACAACTTTTACAAAATTTTATACAACATGACGTGATTATTTTTGCGATGATTGAATGACTTAAACAATATTACTAGAATTAAAAAAAAGTAATCATAAAATAAAAAAATCATAGATAAAGTGTTATTCGATAATTATAATTATTCTATTATTATTCAAAAGCTAAATTTGCTTCAACCAACCTGTTAAGTATATAAACAAGTCAGATTAACTAATTTTTATTATCCTTTTCGCATGTGAACTTTAATATCTTATATTAAAAATCAAAACTACAAAAATATCGCAACTCACAAAGCTTAACACAATCTCAAGACAGATTTACCTCAAAGAAAAATAACCTACATAACACACATTTGAAATGTTATATTGCAGTAGCAATCTCACAGGGAAGGGGAATTGTTACCAAGGGAAAATATACAAAAGTTACCATTTTTGGCCTTTATTGTCTTTTATAAATTAAAATACATATTCTAATCTAATAGGAAAATGAATAAAAAAACTTTTTTTAAAACTCAAAAATAACGTTGTTTTATTAATTTATTAGACTTTAGCTTAAGCTAAATGATTACTGAATAATTGACTACTTTATCTCGGGAAAATTAACGGATTCTGTACTAAGCGAGTTTCACAGTTCCATATGAATGATTAGTAGTGGTAAGTTAATATTATTTTTTTAAATTTTTTTTGGTTTCTTAACGTTTGGACTAAAGATTTTTTTGTGCGTGTAGTGTGCGTATTCCACTCAATTCAGCAGAAGTTTGTTGGGGCAGCTTCTATTTTTCCACAAGGTAAATTTTTTTAAGAAAGTGTTTTCGAACAAAAAGTACCCATTATACAGAATACATTATACGTTAAAAGCAATACTATTATTGCTTATACATTATACTCGTGGACAAATAATACAGGTCAGTTCGAAACTCGATCACTCGGTCTAAAGATTCCTGGTCTTATAATGTTCCGCCCAGTTTCAACGTTGGACGAATCTGCACCATCGAAAGTACACCTATACTATTATTTATTATTACTATATATTATTATATATTTATTAATTTTCAAGATACAGAAGATTTTGTCGCTGACCCATATTATTTGTCCATGAGTAGGTATATTTTATAATTGTATAAAAATTTACTTATAAGTTTACAAAATTAAAAACACGATAAAAATATATTTATGTTTCTTTAATTGTTGTTTTCTCCTCACTTATTGATAAGTATGTAAAGTTTCAATTTAACCGTTATATGTGAGACAAAAATTTAAAACCATTTTCAAAGATGACATACATGCAAATATGCTTACATAAATATCCAGTCCAGCTAATAAAAGCGGGTTAAAAAAATTCATTATCGCAATAAGAGAAGGACAAGCCTCCCTTTCTATTTGTACTATTTCCGTCTTTTAAATGTCACACTAACAAACTTTAATTACTAGTTGTAAAATTACAGAGTACATTACATAATAGCCCTCGAGCCGAGTTCTAGAATGCAGACTTCTTTGTGTTAACCTTTTTCATTAATTACAGCGTGTTTTGTGCTCTTTGAAAATCAGAGATGTCAATGTTTTATTAAAACTTAGAATATAATTACTTGGGAATATGAAAAGGAATTCAAGTTGCAACGTAGTTTTATTTATTCATTACTAGATTTATTTATTCAGACAAAGATGTGAATGATAACTAGAAATGTCGTAATAAAGTGCAAGATGAAATTTATTCATTTACTTAAAAAATCCATATTTACTCGTATTGTATAATATTAATTGTTAAGGTAGTCTAGATGGTAATTCGAATATTTAAAATGTACCTATAATGATATGCCAGAGCGGGCAATGAAGTAAAGTTGTCTTTTGTTTATAGGTTAAGATATTAAAATAAGGTATAATAGTAAGTAATAAAGTCTTCAGCATTTCAGTGAATAATATATTTTAGTCAGGATAAAAAGTAGCCTTTATATATTTCCATATATTTTTTATTATCAATTAAAATTATTTAAGCAAAAGAAACTAACAAAAAAGGAAGCCATAATAATTTGCATATTATGGCACAACTTCCGTAAACGCTGCATCAACTTCAGATTACGAAAATTAAAGCATCTTTAAACTTTATCGATGCAAAATAAATATTCCAAATACATATTTATGAGAGAATATGTAATGAGATGGTCTAGTTGGAGGTTTTCCAAGCACCATGTTACTGACATTCCAATTTTCTTATGCTGTGGACTTGATACGGCTGTTTTATTTATGATAGTTACAATAAAAGCTATTAAGTACTATGAGGATTTATTGTATTCGTGGTTTTTATCTCAAATGAAAAGAAACTTGTTTCCTCAAAAAAATATTAGTATCATACATTTGAGCAAAATAATTTCAGTATGTTTAATAAGATATAAATGTGTTTTAAAAAATCAACGTACAAAACTTTTTTTTGGTGGTTATAATTATTCACTTGTAAGTTCTAGTTAATAATTCCTATCGGATACTATTTGTTTTTCTATCTAATGTTATAAAATCGAACATAAATTGTTTTGTTTGTTACGCTATCACATCTAAATCACTTAACCTATCATCATTAAATTATATAGTACCTTCAGTGTACTCGTAAAGAAAAATAATAATAAAAATTGAAAAAAAAAATACAAATACAAAAATTAAGTGTTCTACTTTTATATGAGAAAACATGTAATAAATACTTATACATATACAAATATTGGAGCTATGTAGATTAAAGTTAAGATTCTGTCAAAAATCTATAGAATACCGAGAAAAGCTAAATAAATAATCGTGAGCGTGTAAAAATGTGTTTACTCTTGGAAATAAATCTTACCTCAAATTCTGTCATTTCTTAGACTTAGCGGAGATTCTTTATGTGTCCCTCAAATCCTTGAGTAGAGGGATAATGTGAAAAAATCCGGCAGCCGGCCAAATTGGGTGGAGATATTTAAAGAGATGCAAATGGCCCGGAAAACTGCCATAATTGAATGAACGAGGCCATTCTGTCGTTTTATCTAAAATGTATTGATGTAAACTGAATCAAATTTAAGTTTTTTTTTATCTTCTTAGATTACAAATAGTGACTTACGATAGAATCCTAACACTAAGTTCTTTATTTTAAAAGCTTACCATTTAAAATTTATAAAATACGGGTCTATAACCATTTTTTAGTTTACGAATTTCAAACTAATAATGACTAATCTAGAAAATGGATTAAATTATTTGTAATACGATTTCATTAGTCTCTTCTTCTTGTGGTGCCATCTCCTACCAGAGGTCGGCTACCATTAAGGCTATCTGAATCCTGGACACAGCGGCTCGGAACTAGGATTCATTAGTCTGTTATGACAAATTGCCCGTAGAATGTATTATTCCAATAATTTAGTATCGAATTAAGTCTCATGCTCAGCTAGTAATATAATATCTACAAAATAGATTGTAAAATAGATTGATAATTGACAATTGACATAGTAAAAAAAATTTAAAAAATTTTTGATTTACTCAAAATTATTATATTATATTTATTTTGACGACCGATTGGCGCAATTGGTAGTGCGGTTCGAATCCCGGAAGGTGCATTAATTTGTTTGATGAGCACGAATGTTTGTATCCGAGTCTTGATTGTTTGTAAACTTGACGGCGTATAGCTCAGAAGAATGGATTACTCAGAATCATTATATTGACGTCTGACGTTTGACAGAAGGCATAACGACAATCTGGCGAAGCGTCATGATGATGGAAGCGAGGCGTCTTTTCAGTACGACACATGCGGTCGAGGCGGGGGACGCTGGCGCACCACATAATGTGACAAATCGCTTTTATTACTTCGGCATTATAATAATAGACTTGCTCTCATAAATTTTGGTGACGACCGACAAATTAATTACCCATGAGAGCCACTATTTTATTGTGATTGCAAGATTAGAATGTTTTGGAGAAGAAGCCATCTTTTATTATTCTGGTCCCACAGACGCCCACTATTGATATGATCATCTGTAATATCTATTAAAGACCTTTCCTGTTCTTACAAACTTATATATGTATTTACTGTGGTACCCTCGTTGTTTCTGATTACCATAACACAAGTGCTTCAGCTACTTACTTTGGGATCAGAGCAATGTATGTGAGTTGTCCCAATTATTATTATTAAACCAAAACTTGACACTGCAAGGTAGATTACGGCTACTTTTCTACCTTTACTACCTTATCTACTGTGTATAACATGTTAAACGTGTATCAGAAACATAAACCACAATTAAAGCGAGTAAAAACCTTGATAAGGCTTGCTGAGGTATTAAAGGCTCGTATTCGCCACGTCAGCATAAAGAAAATTGCGGAAACCGCATTCTCGCTTCGGTGACTAAAACAAATGACCTTATTATCCTCGGGTATAGATAACACCCTGGACTTGCTTTTTATCGTTACTTAAATAGACTGTTTTGGTTTAATATAAGCGCAAATCAATATTGTGATTACTTATTCATTATTTATCTCAAATCGTTTTAAAATATTTTCATGTAATATTTTTTTAAAATATTACCGTTTATAATGAATCTTAAATCATATTTATCACTAGAATAAGTTCATGTTTTCATTAATTTAAATTACACGCGTTGCACAAACTTCAAAAGACATTACATTCGAATTCCTGAAAATAATCGCACCTAAATTGGTATATTTTCCAAGGTAATCAATCATAATTTAAACAATTAATAATTTAGAATATCAATAATATGCCGGAGTTATTATAAACAATTACATCGAATCTTTTTTAGATGGAATCAAACATTTAATGCAATTAAATAATTAATGCATGTAAAACACGCCAATTAATTAGAAGTTATATTATTATTGCCGATTTATTAAAAGTTAAATGACTATTTAGTTAAAGCGACCATTCAATTTTTCGTTTTCAATATATGTTTATAGTAATATTTACAATAAATCACGATATGCACGTAAAAGGCTTTGTATTAATAAAATAGTTTCTGACGCATTTAGCTTCAAATAAAGCATCGATCACAAATCTACGCTTATATGAGTTCAAATACGAGAAACATTCATAAAGTCTCGCGTCAGCAATCGGTTTTAGATCTGCTATTATGAAGCACTTCCATTGTCGTCACGTATGACAAAAACTTGTCCGTTTAATAGAAATGGGAATAAGGAACGGCATACATTGGACAAGGATTTCTTAAAATCTAAAATTTACGATTTCTTAAAATCTAAAATTTACTATAATTTCTATATTCCCTAGTGTTATGTGTTAACAAATGTTGGTGTCTTTAATGAATTATGGACCAATTTTAAGAATGTTTTTACAGAGACGAAAGAATGCTAATGTCGATAGTTATAAATAAAAATTTGATCTATATTGCAGTCGATAGTAAAAAAAAATATCTGTATTGCGTTCATGAATAAGTTGAATTGCTTAAGATTTTAAGAACGGAGCGTTTTGTAAGTCATTCACGAACTGTTACGACTTGGGGATCTTCATAAAAAGAGATTAAATCTCCTTAAAAGACCGACAACGAACCCGCGATCACCTATTTTGTAAAAAAATCTCCAAATATAGACTATAGCCTGACACACGAACGTAGGTAACGAGATTTATAATTATGGTATACAATATTGTTAAGGCTACATTTACAATCTATGCTTCTCAAAATTAATTTTTTCAGTAATTTGATAAATTCCATTTAGAAAATTGAATGCTCAGTATCCGTTAAGGATTCTTAGAATCCATTATAATAATGAGACGACAACCCTTGTAAAGGGCGCTTCACGCTTTTACACTGATTGTACAGTTTCGATTGCGTTGGCAACACTCGTTCACTCATTGATCGGAAATTAAAACATCCACTTATATTCCACTGAAATGATTAATGCTTAAACAACTGGATTTGATTTAAGGCCGCATATATTATAAGACTTTATATTAACATAAAATATATTTCGTAACCAATATATGAAGGTAAAGAGGTATAATACTTAATTAATTATTATTTAAGACAACCGCGGTTTTCCATGGGCGGCGGTGAGAGCAGGTGGCTCTCCCAATGGTTCTCTTAGTTGTCCGTCCGTTGTTCACTATGATATAAAACATATGGTATTACTTATTCTGTGATATAAGGTGAGGTAGATAATGAATATGGTAATGATTAAGTACTTGCTTTTAATTTTAAATATGTCTGCCCCATGTCCAGCTATAGGCTACGGAATTTAATTAATTAGTTAAAGCTTGGTTAAGATTAGAAGGAACTGTTTCACTAATCATTATTATTTGTTTAATTACCCTTTTTATTGTTAAACATATAAAAAATCATGTTTCATGTCTTTTTAAAATAAATATAGTCCCTGATGTAGAATAAAGGATAAAGTTTCAGACAACACAAAAAGGATTTCGTCGATGAACACTTAATTAATGGCTGTTTGTATCAAATAAAGCCAGCGACGACACAACCAGTTAAAGTATTCCCCATACAACGTGCCCTGAATTCTAACTAAGTATTGGAAACCTATAATTTTCACTATAAATGGGAATTTGTATGGCAATTTTGATTCGATTCAATTTACTGCGTTAAATTACCTAATGTCTATAATTAGACATTACCAGTTTGTATGTTTCAACAATTATTACAAAATATATAGACAAAACTAGTGAACATACAACTTCCTATCAGCGATAAAAGTAAGATAATATATTTTTAGATTAGTTATCAACGGATACAGGATACGAAAACGGATACGTAAAAAAATTATGTCACGTATATTTAATTAAAAATCTATGAATACATAATAGTATATAAAAATCATGAAGTAGGTGATCTTTAGTTTTTTTGAAATTGTGGGTGACAATGGAAAATACTAGTTAATATTTATTAAACAGTAGTTTAGCTTTAACTGTATTTTAATTTATGATTGCTGTGTGAATCTTTAAAAACCTTTTTAAAAATCTTTCATTTAAAAACAAAGTACCACGATAAAAAATTATAAATTTAAATGTAGTAAAAAATACAACTCTTAAAATCGAAATTATGCACCTATATGAGTTAGTTTTGCAGGAAAATTAAGAAATCCTAAACAAAGAGACTATCGGCTTTGTTGCTCAATTTATAGAGATAGATATAGTTGTGTCATTAATAAAAAGTTATATCCCGGATTAAGAAAGCGCGGGGCCCATAGCAAATTCTTTTAAAGAGCCCTTGATCTGCTATGGGTTCTTAAGTATAAAGTGGTAAAAATACAATTCAATACTCAAGACGTTTATTTGCTATCTATAGGTTACAATTCTGTGGGTAATTAATAGTGTAGTTAATTACTATAGGCACTGTTAGGCTCTGACAAGTACAAAAAGCCTGAGATGAGATTTCCTGGCAATTTAGAATAATTTCGACATCAAAAAAATTCAACATACCACATCTTAATAAGTTTCATTCAAAAAATTACGCTCAGACAGAGATGAGTGGGTTTAAAAATGCGGGGACCCCTTTCGCGCGGGGCCCGTAGCAATTGCTACTCTTGCTACGTGGTTAATCCGGTACTGGGCAGATGCAATTAAAATCTGTTTCACTTATCGATTTTTTCTTTAGGAGCAAATAAGTGATCCTTCTATATCTTGCCAGACCAATTTTTTTTATCTCCACCGGAAAATAAACCCCGGTTGTATCACTAGACCAAGGAGGCGGTTGGTCTCTGTCATTGATATAACAATAAAATATAAGGACACTAAGTAATAAGTATACTAAGTATTGATATAACCAACGTGTTTGTATTGTAAGGCAAAAGTGCACTCGAAAAAAAATTATTTGTCTTAAGAAACAAATTGCAATCCTTACGTCCATACGTATACACTTGCATTATACAATTTCAAATAGAGCATATATTCCAAATTCAAAATGGTTTATATCCCATATCAAACGCCATTGTCTATTTAACAAAGCGATGTTAAAACAGTGCAACCATGCGTTTATACGTAACACGGATTAGTCCTACATTTGGCCACAAACCAAATTTTAACTCACAGCATTACCACAATACAAACTAAACTGGCAACACTACTGTTATGATATGTCCTGATTTGCCTAATTAATATCCGCATTGTGATGCTGTTTATGGTCACTCGATTTATAAATATAAAACTAATGGTATGATAAGCTTTATTATTTATATCAAGGTTTAAAAGTTCTTAACTGTATCGACGTCTGTTTTAATACAAACTTAAATATCATTTGTTGCATAATTGCTAGGTCATAAAATCAGTCTACATAGAACTACATATGAATATAAGTCTATTTATTATTTTGAGCAACCCCTCAACGGTTAACGACCGTGATATTAAAAATTCTAGATATAAAATGGTATAAATTGAAGTAAATTAACATTTTATTCGGTAATAAAGGGCCAAATTGAATGCTAAAGCGAAAATTCAGAATCCGTTCAACAGATCTCTTAATGCCATTTATTCTTATTGAGAAAAATCAAAATCGTTATGCAAACGAACCGTCTTATTGAGTCGTTTTACTCATCGCATTTTATGTGGGTCTACATTGATGGCGGTTATGGAAATTACAGTAAGATTATAATAAACCTTAAAGGAAAGAAAACTTCTAATAGCTTATCAAGACAATATTTATAAGACTGAAAAAGTGACAAATATTTACGAGTTTGTATGTTTATTTAAATTAAATGAAACTATATTAGTAACCATGTAAATACTATATTATATACGGTTAAACAACAATAGATTGAAAAACAGTTTTTGATTCTTTTGAAGTATAAAATTTCAATAAACTCAAATTAGGTTTAACATTTACAGACTCTTATTTTCTGCCTAGTTTTACTCGAGTCTGAAAATATAATATTTTATATTTTATATAGTGGGTCAGACTAAGAACCTAACAACCCTACGGATTTCTAAGCCCTACAGTTGTAATCCTAACACATAGATATAGAATATAAATAAATAGATAAATACGGGATCTCAGCACCAAGAGACCTCAGGTCAGAACCGGAGCCCTACATGTAGGATCAAAGGTTCAAGGTGGCGAGGTTATCTTAAAGCTATCGCAGACTCACCACGATAATTAAGGGCTTGAAGGAGTCTTCGCCACATTGACTGTGAAAAATTAACAAGATAAAGCAAATATTCAAATTTAATTTATTAATTTAAAATCACACCTTATATACTAATTACATATATTCAATAATGCAAGAATAATATTGTTTAAGTGAGGTGTTGGTGTACCGCATAACTTTTGCTATAAAATTTAGATCATACATATAGATCTATCAAGTCAGCACTGTCCGCGACAGTGCTCAATGACATCTGAACATTGGCTAATTTGGATTTTTAAAACTGTAGCATCATTCAGGAGTAACAGCTCATACTTTTCGTACACTCCTAAGTAAACATCAATATCAGATACTTTAAACCATTTTACGTAAATTATTACATAAGTAATATGAATGTAAAATATATCCTCGTTATAACTAGCACCACACTGAACCCTGTCTTAATTCAATTCATTTCGCTTAGGGCGTCAAATATAAAGTACTCGTCGTGATTAATTTCCTCAATCTCTTGCTTTATCAATTAATATTATGGGTTATTAACTGTTAACGCCACCGATGAGGTTTGTTAAATTTTTAAGCAAAATTATTTTTTTTCAATATTTAACAGTAACACGTCAAATGATCGTCGATACATATGAAAATATGGAAAAAATAAAAAAATTAATTGTGGGTTTCCTAGCAGATATTCAAGTTTCTAGGATGTGTATGTACCCAAGTGAATAAAAATATGTTGCAAAACTTCCTAGTTTTTGAGCCAAAATTTTGTCTCATTAATTGTATTCATCATACAAAATATAACGTTTATGTAAAGCAGAAACTATTTATTTCAATTCTCGCCGTATAGGTAGGGTTGCCATCAAGTATAAATTATTCTAAGTAGGGCTTGTAATATTAAATAATGCTATGATAATAAAATTATTATCTGTGTTAGATGTGAAATAACAGTCTGCATATTCTCGAAAACAGATCTAATCTAATGTGAAACATATATCAAGATATTTAGCACTCTTTGATTACAGCAATTTAGACACAATTATTTGATTGAAGATTGATTCAAGAGCAGCGGCGTAGCGTGGGTCACTGTCGGCCGGGGCGGAGTCATAATTTGCCGCCCTTTTGACATCATAAAAATAATAATGTTGGTGAGAGAAAAATCACACCACACATTATCATCGCACGTACAAGACACGTCAGTGCAACAACTGTAACTTAAAAAGTAATTGTTTGACTGACCGGTAGTGACTGTACAAAATATTTTTTTCTAATTTCGCCGCCCTCCAAATGGTGGCGCCCGGGGCGGTCCGCCCCCCCCCATCGTTACGCCACTGTTCAAGAGTAAGACTCTGAACTAGTTGTTCTGTTTACAACCCTGCCTATAGCTTTATTACATTTTTATTTGAATTCTAGAATATACTTTTACTTTTTAATATAAAAAAGGCTTAACCACATCAAACCTTAAGTCGAACCCATTATAAACTTATTGCAATCGCTGCCGCACTCTTCTAACTGGATTTCATCGTAACAGTAATAATATTAAAACTTTATAATGTCTGATATATATAAGTTGTAGATTATATTAAAGGAGCATGTGACTTCCCAGTGCAGTTTTGGAAACTAGCAAATGTTATAGCGTACCAAGTGCCAACCTTAGCTTGGTGGAAACGATTTTCATCTAACTTATTTTCATGTTTTATACTCATTTCACGGTTTCTGAACATTTATGTATATTTTTTGGTTTAGTTAACGTCATTTGTTGTATTTTTTACACGCGTAACTGAAATTGAAGTACGAGAAGTCATTATGAACACTCCTCGAAAACATTGTTTCACATATTTTCATTAAACAGTTGTCTTTATTTATAATTACAGTATACATTGTATACTGTAATTAATATATAGGTAGATACGTAATTAATTATGTACTTTATAATTAGAATAATTGAAAAATTGTGTTCCTTCAGAGGGCACTAGACAAATACATATGTGAAACTGTTTAGTGATCTTTTTTGTCGTTAATAGTTTTGTCTTCTTTATGTCTTATGTATCTTTTCTTAAAACTAAAATATTTGTTCTCCAGAATTGGCCATAAAGATTTCGCTAGAGACATTGAACGAGTCAGGGCGTAACAAAATGGCCTGAATAAAAATATAATACTACACTAATTATCTACTAACTACTAAATGCGTTTAATGGATTTCGTTAATAGTAAATGTTTTTAAATTTCATTACCAGTAAAACTATAAAACACACGACCGTTTTCTGAAATGAGAATTTTACGTTACATTTCGATTAATTAAAAAAATTCTTTCCCAGTTATAAAAACTTCAACTTAAAATTATATTTTATCCATTTAAAACGACAAAATAAAAATAAACCATACAACACCTTCAAAAACTAGGTTTTTTATTTGAATTATTTGTGTGAGTTAGTAATTAAATATTTTTTAAAAATATGTTTACTATACCTATTAATTTTCTAACTATAAAATAAACAACACTGAAACAACCATAACATTTACAAAGGAACTAGAAATAGTAAATCACAAATGACAATTAAGACCTCCAAAAATAATTTATAAATTCATTAGGGACCTCTTTTTTGATTATTCTTGTAATTGTAAAAATTACTTTAGATATAATAATACTATATTATATATTAAAATTATTTCTAATATATTTACCTACATGTAAAGAAACGTACTTTGCATTGTTTGAATATTTACTTTACATTCCATTTAAGAAAGCATGTTTTGGCTCGTGAAACGCAAAATACTTTAGTTCTTGCATAAGGATTTAAGATTATTCAGCTAAGCATAGCTTATTTTCTTAATTCAGAAACCGGCTAATGGATTATTTGGATTAACCAAAACGATTATTACATATTTACTTATATATACTAAGAATTATATGTATAATTGGCGCAGTAATTTCCTTGTCCGAATCCAACTAAAGGGACTTCATTTTATCATAATATTTTCCTAAGTGTCAACTCCATTAAAAACGTCCTATGTCCGAAAAGTTTTCAAAGTCAAGTAAAGTCAGCTTAAAGGGCTAATTAAATGGACGTGATAGGGTAGGTAATCCTCTGTCAATGTCAAACGAGCACACCTGTACGCGATGTAGGGATTTATGAACTCATGCGTAGCCTTGCTACGGAAATTGACGTGTACATACCTAAGGGTAAGAACGAACATAATATTTAAGTAGAACAACATGTTGCCTTATTTGGAAAAATTAAAATAGGAGTTTCTTGATTTGAATGTATACTTTTTTGTATATATATAATATTAACGTGTTATTCCGATAATTATGTATGCAAAGATTTGGTATATTTTTAGTTCACCTAGGTTTTTTGTAATCATATAAAAGTGTCTTTTCATAAGAAAAATAAACATTAACTAAAGAGCATAATTTATTTTAATCCAGTTCTATCCATTACTTATATATCTACACAAGATATATTATATTAACTCAAGTTGTATAACCTGAGAAACTGAGAAACATGAATTTTGAAATAATTATTTATATAACGAAGTCTAAATACATAATTAACTAAATTATGGATACCATAGACATACCTATACATATATCTATAATTTTATATAGACGTTTCTTTCTTTCGTAACTTTTAGTCAATGGTTTAAGACATTATGTAATATATATTACTACATCGTGTACCCAAGTGATTACAAAACAAAACCTACGTATTAACCATATTTAATTAATTAATAAATGAAATAGATGCTTTATTCCATATATAATTTTTTGACTCAACTTTATTAAATATTTACAATAATGTACTTAAATATATTTACAAAAATACAAAAGGCTCATCAAAGCCGTTAGGGTGCGTAGCCAAAATACTGGCTACATTACCGCGTTGTATTGTTATACTAATTGACTCAACTATATGACAGTCGAATTTTATTAAATTTCGAATTGAATGTTTGTTTATCACACATGATCGAGATAGATTTTTTATTACACCATAAACTCCTAAAATTTGAAGACTTAAAATTATCTAACAATTTTAAGAGATTGAAAATACTTATTTAATACTAAAGGCATACCAACGTACGAAGTTACTGCTAGTTAACATACATAGTAAAAATAGTCATAAATAAATCCTGAATGTGGTGTTAATTTAGCGAGGAATAGAAAGTTACCACATAAGGAGTGCTGTGAATTTAAAGTTAGTCACGACTCTATTCTGCGCTAACACGGCTCACTAATTAACAACAAAACCGAAGCTTTATTTTACTTTGAAGTCGAAACACAGAAGATTAATTAGAAGATCAGCACAAATTTTTCGTATTTCTTATGCTCATAATGATATCTTTCTAGATCACGTCGACCAATGTATAGTGAAGTCCCGTATCCACTAGTGGGGTATGGGGCAGATGCATTTCACATCTGTTTCACTGATCGATTTTTTTTCTTTAGGGGCAAGTAGGTGATTAGCCTTCTATATCCTGCCAGACCGAGTTTCTTTTTTATCTCCACCGGGAATCGAACCCAGGACCTCTCGGTTGTAACGCTTACGCGCTTACCACTAGATCAAGGAGTTGGTCGGTTCGATATGAAGTAAAGGCCAATGTATGCTATACCAAAATACATAGCTATTTTGTTATAGCAACCTTGGTTGACGCAAATTTTTTAATTTATGTACATAAATATGTACTTATCTCTTCCGTGAGAAACAAAGTACGCTAGCAGTTAACTATAAATAATATATTTGCTTATCTATTTAATCAAACATCTTATATATAAAATTCTCGTCTTATATAAAATTCTCGTGTCACAATGTTAGTTACCTTACTCCTCCGAAACGGCTTTACTGATTTTTACCAAATTCTATATGCATATTCAGTAGGTCTGAGAATCGGCTACTATCTATTTTTCATGCTCCTAAGTGATAAGGGTAGCACACCTCAAAAATTAATATGGCAATCCACGTTTGCCGGGTCAGCTAGTTATGTTATATTATACGACGTACTCTTGTTAGAGTCGTTCAGTACATACTTTAGTAGGTATTAAACACGAGCCTCAATAAACATTAAATTTGCTCTTAAATAATTACTACGACCAACTTAGACTTTAATTTAGGCATATCATTTAAGCGGCTTGTGTGTGAAAGAACAACAAAGTTACTTGCATTTATTAGAAACCATAAGTTAAATATAACTTCATTGTTCATAGCGTGACCCAGAAACAAGGTTTCAAAGTCAAACAGTAATTGCAGAATTTTATAATTGCACTAGCTAAGTAAACAAAATATGATTCAAGCTATACTGTTGCAATAAGTAAAAAGCTTTAGGGAAAATAAAATGAGCCGCAAAGCCCGTTAAAAACACGTTAACATTGTTACGGTTAACCCGGGCTCTTGTTGCCACACGTAAAAACTAATTTTGCGAAATTTAAAAACAATTGCCGGAAACTAAAACAACTTTAATTTAGAATTTAATTTTAAAGCGACACTGAAGTTTTATCCAACTTTGTGCTACAAAAAGTTTTATACGTTTAGTTTTAAATTTAACAATTCTATTTTTGACTTTGTTGCTCGGATAGGTTTTATTCAATCTTGCTACGTAAGTGCTACGAATGCTACGTAAGGTAAACTCTGCTACATTAGGTAACATTTTATTTATAAACTTATTGTTTTCTTTGTAAATTGGGAAGAATAAGCTAACCCAAAGATAGTGGGATAAAAGTTGCTGATAAAATTTCGTAATTTCAATAGTAATAGATAAATAAATGTATGATAAAATAATGACGAGTATGTTTAAGTGATTACTTAAGCGTACTTACTCACCATATATTCATAAGAAGTCTTGGTGGTTTATAAACTTATATATGTATTTATTGTGGTACCCTCGTTGTTTCTGACTACCATAACACAAATGCTTCAGCTACTTAGTTTGGGATCAGAGCAATGTATGTGAGTTGTCCCTATTATTATTATTATAAGAGAAGTCACTTAGCACCAAAAATATCTTATATATGAATAATAATGTATGAATAATGTAATGAATAATATGTATATATAAATATAATAATGAATAATTACTAACTTAGTATAGCTTTATGGTTTTTTTAAGAACTATTATTAAAAATAGATGCATAAATTAGAATAAATATATTCATTTAAATTGAAGACAAGCTAAAGCAAGTAAGGCAGGATCAGTGTGATGTCTAATTAAGTATTCTCAGTCCCTTTTGTGATCATTTTAAATGAATCAAGATCGTTCTTAAGACTATGCTACATATTTTACCGTTTAGATCTTTGAATAATTTATCAGTTTTTTCCTGTAGGTACCTTTAATAGTGATTATATAACATTTTTACTATGAATCAACCGGTCAAAAATATGTTACGAGTCACTAAAAAAAGCCTACGTACGACGTTTGGGCTTGATTATATATTAAAATGTTACTTTTACGACTCAAACATACGTATATATACGACTACATATTATATACTTTATAGCCTATGTAACTCAAACAGAGTCTAGATTCACATCAGTGATAGAAAACACAAAAATGCAAATGTTTTCTCTTTACAATATAAATATAGACTAAATTTTATAAAAGACTGAAACACAAATGCGGGAAGCGAGTCTATACGTTATAATTAAAAGCTATTTTCTAAAGAAAATCACGTACTGTCGTCAGACATAAGCAATTTTAATTACGTTAGACGCCCCTTACTATAGCATTTTATAGGAAAATCGATAACAGTGTGTGTCTAGACCACAATTACCGCGCTAACGAATATTCATGCAGAACAAGGTAATATAATATTATAATCTTTATGTACATACAGTCCAGCATTCTTATATAGTGTATTCTGTATTACAGATGTGACATCAGTTACATAATATTTTAATAGCAATTCATACAATTTCAATATGGCGCAAGTTATGAAATTAAAACTAGGAAATTTAATAATGTTGTTTTGTTTAATACATAATAAATAAAAAGTCTATTATAAGTATTAAATAAGATATAAATTAATAGTAATAGATACTAAAACAAAGTGTAGTATTGTTCTGATAATATCAAATATATTAAAAATATAAGTATAATAATAATATAATTACAGAGAAAATTAATTTTTCTTACAAGTTTCGCGTGTTACATGGATTTCAATTTTATTCAAATATAATTAGAATCTATGTTTTGTATTAAAAATTATAAAATTCTAATAAAATACTACTTAGTCTTGTAGAATAAGAATAGCCACAGCAGCCATAGAACTTTTGAACTTATCTGATTTCTCCAACGGTTTTTAACCTGAAAATGTTACAAATGTACTTTCGCATAAATGTAATCGTGAAAGCTGAAAATACTTCTGAATTAATCGATAGTCGAAGGAAGAGAGTAGATTGACTGTTCTAGCCCATGTTCGGGTATTTATAAGTTCGGTTAATACTGACCACTTGAACGTGGGCGATGCATTGTATTAAAGATTGTTGCTCTCTTGTCGTAATAATTATCAATGACTTGCATAATAAATTTAATAACTGTAACTATTACAAAAGTATTATAATAATTATTTTTAAAAATGGACTGTTTATATGTCTACTAATGTAATAATATTTTCTGTTTATAATTTCAATAAAGAATTGTTGAATTAGTAAGCATTAGTTAATAATTCATATATCTCACCAATTTCGACACGGATAAGGTAATTCTCGTCTCTCTTCATTAATGTAGTGGCATAATTGAATTCGTAACGTATCATATACTTTATTTTTAGTTAATATAATATTTCTTTATAGTATACATATAGATTATAAATATGATGTCGAACAAGAAGTGATCATCTTCACATTAATAGTTATTATAGATTGAAAAGATACATTAAAATAGATATAAATTTAGGTTTTATTCAAAGTGTCTATAAACATTCAATCAAAATATAATAATAGTATATCTTTCATGCCGATATAGTATTAGAAATTTAAGCGGTAAAATATTTTATTACCCTACTGATTATAATGTGTAGTTAGCTATGAATATCTGCGAGGTGTTGTCGATTTAATAGTCTTCGTGTCCATTTTACCTCAAGCTATCTTCATATAATTGCACCGTTACTTCTGTTATGACATTATCAACCTTAAGTCAATACCATAAGAGCGAGAGTTATATAATGACAACTCCATATTTCAAACAAAATTTGATTTCAGCGTGAATGTCAGATTTTAGTCACAATAATTAATTTCTGCAAAGTGAAGTTTGAAGAGGGACCTCATAATTGTGTTCTTTGAAATATTATGTGGATTTCGCTCGTTTGTGATATATCAACGAGCGTTATGAGAAGCCTTGAAATAGAGAATTTGTTTTGGAACATAATTTTCGTGGTTCATATCTTCAAAATGGAAACTCTTAATTAAGGTATAATATATTTATTGTACATATTATGTATCATTTTACTTGTTTATTTATTTTACATTAATTTGACTTTAAATCTTACATGTATTGTTTGAATGGGAAGTCCTTGTATTTAAAAAAACTCAAGTTTGCATAATTTAATAAGCTATGTAAAAACTAGGCGCATATTCTGTAAAATAATTTTTAATATTAATTAACTAGCTCACTTCCGATGATGGCTCGCAAACTTGCTTTATTTGAGGTCACAGGTTAAATTTATATACTAAACGGTTAAGTTCAATCACTGTTTCAAAATTCTAATTAAAATTGTTTACAAAAACTTTTTCACTAGCATGATATTTTATAAAAATGTATATATTTCTTGATCTGAACTGATCTTAGTTACGTAAGGTTTATATATTTAAAGTAAAGAGTATTAAATATATACATACTGCTATATGATTTTTCTTATATGTGAATCGGTATGTTGCGCCGGAGGTCCTGGGTTCGAATCCCGGGAGGACTAATGTTTCAGTTGGGTATCACCTGTAAAGAAAATGATCAGTGAAACAGACACAGAAATGCGACTGTCCCATGCGACATGTCCCACTACTTTTATATGATTTTACACAAAAAAGAAATCAGCTTTATAAGGTAATTTTTATCATGCATGCAAAATGTTTCTTCCATACCCGAGGAAGTTAAATCATTTAAGAGGTCAATTAGTATGACAACATCCCCTCGGGTCCTTAATCATCCTCACCTAGAAACGCACTTGAGACAATGCAATTAGATTAAAGGATACAATAGACGTATCTCAAGAGATTAATATCGTGGTACAAGGAATACTGATAAGGCGGGTATTCTAAGGTAATTGATACAAAATAAAAATTTGTCACGTATTTCTATATTTATAAAATTCCATAACTCAGTGGGGACTTTCTATTTCTGTTTCAGTTTTTTCTTTACAGACAAGGAGATGATTAGCAACAACTGAAATAGGTATGTTGCCCTGGAATTTGAACACTGGACCAGCATGAATTATTCAACGTGTAAACCTAATGGTTAATAGCCTGGCTTAATAGCCAGGTTGTCAAACTAGGCATATTATAGTAAACATAATAATCTAGCCAATAACTGTGTTGCATATACAGTAGAACATCAATATCGCAACTAATTAAAGTGCAATTATTTTTTATTGTAAATTATTTCTAACTACTCATTATATATATTTTTAATTCGTTACTTTTTTCTTACTGTTAATTTTTCATTAATAAAAACTGAGCTTTTTTAGCGAACGATGATTTCAATATCCTTAAGGAGGCTGACCTGTTGTTACTTAACTTTAAATTTTAAATTTTTAAGTATTCAAATATATATATATATATATATATTATTAAAATTGTCTCAGTTTTTGACTTGGTCCATCAAAAACGATCTCGAATGCGAACTCCGCGACCAATTAGGTCAAGTGAGCAACCCAACGCTAAGACTCAGGCTAATTTATTTGAAATTATCTTCGCCAACAACCAAGCGTGTTAAAAGTTGAAAACACTTGATTTTTTTAACAGTTTTAATTGTCAATTAAAAAAGGAAGAGCTTTAGTTGTGTAATAAGTTACCAGCAACGATATTGTTGAAAACGATTTTGATGTTGTAATTAATAATATAAAAGATGATGATAAAGAACGGTTTGTTTTCATATGGATCAGCTGATTTTTTAACTTCTGCGACTTATGGACTCGCAGAAAAGGACCTTATTACTTAATTCGACAAGTGAATAAATTGCTTCAAAATGCGACCATTATTTTGGACCAATGCAACATAACTGCTCATTGGATACACCATCAATTCCTATCAAAGAGAAAGAAATTTCTAGAAAAGTTTCTGGCTCGGAATATAAAAAAATAAATATAAGGTTAAGAGGCCTATTATATTTTAACCTTATTTTTTGCATGAAATAGTCAATTTTAACGCTCTTTTTCTCTGAAATTGAAAGCTTTTGATAAATATAACTTATAGGATAGTATAAAATAGTTACTATAGTAGTCTATAGCGGTTTTATTTTTTGCAATATATTTTAATTTATTTAAATATATTTGAAATTCAGCAATATGATTTTCATAAAATGCGTGACAACTGTTTTTGAGATCGTGGACTGAATTAGTGGTGTAAGTAAATGAAATGAAATATATGTTATGATGTTCATCAAATAGTCTTTATCGGCTCTTAAATTTCTAAAATACTAATGTAATTTTTAGAAATAAAAATTCCAATCATACCCATAAAATTACAAAAATTGCTCAGATTTAACTGACAATTTCTCTTTATTTTATATATATTTTTACACCAAATTTATATCTAAATTTTTGTTAGTTCAATACAGAGAAATATTGAAAATTAAAAAAAAAAATTAAAAAACGAAATTAAAAGTGTTAAACTATAACATAAATAGTTCGTGTCATTTTTGTAATAGGGCAGTTGTATGTCAACGCAGTTTCGTAATAGGAGCCCTATTAAGTAAAATATTTTATGTATTAATTTTTAAGTATGTATACTGTATTGACTCAGGAGGGTAATGCGGTAACGCGCCAAGGTGATTTTCACTCGATACAATCTTCGTAAAATGCAAATTGCGTTTGGCAGCCGAGAGCAAAATCAAATTTAATACTTTGTTTCAGTTTTACGGCCGAATACACAAACGCCAAGCTAGAAGAGACATTTTAAACATAAACCTGGCTTTTTCTCTAAGAGCCGACTCCAGTAATAATTGTAAATTGTTTTATTACATATTATGTTTTATTTATTATGTATTAATATCCTTCGACATCGGTTTGTGAATTTTTTAAATGAGTTTTCTTTGTTTTTAAACTTTAAAAAACAGACAGATTGTAATATTTCAAGATGAAAGATCAAGAAAAATCAAAAAAAAAAAATTTTTTAAAAGTCATATTAAATACTATATCTTTCGAAGATGCGAAAAACATGTTAATTGTTAAAGTGTCAAAAAGTTTATAAGTTCTTACTGCTATTTCCCCGGAGGGACGAGTTTTATACGACTAGCCGTTTTACAGTCTGAAATGGGATATTTTATTTATATCTAGACTAGACTAGACAGCGCTTAGCCAGTCTTAATGCGAGTTGGCGGCTAGAAATGTTGGGTATAATATTTGTTGCAGGAGAAATTTATGTTTCAATTCGCGTTGAATCATAGAGATTGCTTGAGTGCAATGCATTCTATTAGAGTATTGGGCTCATATTTCAAAACAGAAATTTAAATCTAGTTCTAAAAGCATTCCGTCACCTATATAGAATGGTGAACTCGCGGTCGCTGACTTCGGATGGCTAGGGGTCGCCGCGCAATAAATAACTATGGTCACGTCGAATGATCACATTCTCTTAATATAGAACAGTTCAAATACGGTAACTTGTCGATGCTTATAGTGGACCATAAGGTACATACAAGTCGTAAGTACGCCATAAACAATTCAATTAGTAAGTAAGTCTCTTAAATTTCAAACACGAATCTTCATATTTATTAAGGAAATCTCTCGAATTCCTTTGTTTTAAGCTGTGAGATCAATCATTGTCTTCGGGGATTCGGTAATGTCTCGTATTGAGAATACTCGTAGGCATCTTAAATATATTGGTTGAAACGCTTTTCATGTTTTGCTATTATTTTTATTGTGAAACATGTATAGCCGCACGTAAAGCCGATTTCTGACGTGGCGATGCATGTCGTGGCGACGGGTCGCCACGCCATATGATGGTATATATACAGTCTATGTGTAGTAGTAAATAATGTCAATGTTTCACATCTGCCATGCGTCCCTTGACGGCTCACAATTTTTTATACTAAATCATGTAGCTTAAAACGTTTATAACTGAAATATAAATGTAAAATTCGTTTATATTTTTAACCGGAAATGAACCACACGTACAGTTCCGATTCATTTAAACATTTTAAAATATATAAACGCGAATTTATTCATCTGCTAATATTATTAGAAGGCGTGGTTCATCATCGTTTCTTAGAATGTTCTACGTAAAATGTACTAGTTATCAAGGTTAAAATAAAGTATTTAAAAGAATCTGAATGTTAATCTTATTTCTGTTGACAGTCGACTTTATCGAAGTAAAGTTGTGGTGTCGTCTATGAATCTCATATTAAGTTTTTAATATATAATATACCTACTATAAATTATATTATATATACTGAGCCTACTAAAAATATTTTTTTTTAGTATTTTTATAAATTGAAAGCAAAAATCTCTTGCTACACGTATTACAAATCTAATGCTAGTAAAAGTTACTATATTTATTCTTATATAATTATAAAGTAACGTAATTAATAAACGCGTAAAGTTACTAATTATATATTATGACAATTTTTTCTTTATATTTAAGAAAAAGATTTAATTAAGGTTCTAAGAGGCCCTAACATAGAAAATTTTCAGAGTTTATTTGTGCTTTAAAACCATGAATAAGGAAAGAATCGTAATAAATTGTAAAAACATACCACAAGTTTTGTGCAGTAAATCGCAAACTTTAACCGAACATTCGCTACAACGTACGGCATTCCCAGAGGAAATAAGATGCGAGACAGGTGTAAGGAGATTGCCTAAAACTGGTTAAAATTTATTATGACCTCATAGAATTTCCGCGTCCCTTTTAGGGGTTCAAGGTAACATTTACGTTATTCATGTTTAAGGTTTGAATTTTTCTTATATGTTAACTCTAAAAGTACATTTAATGGTTTTGTAATTATTTTATGGTTAGTGTGTCACACAGTGTACATTTCCTTTAACAAAAATTTAGAAATGTTTCCTCTCCTAAGGAAACATATTTGTGACCTTAATATTATCTTAAACCATGAACGCAACTCACATATAAAATGTCTTAAAATTCAGTAAATAGTTTCTTTATAAACCAAGTGTTTCCTAAAACCTTCTACTAACATAGTTATAACTGCTAGGATACTTATTACTAACACTGGCATTGTTATAAAATTTAAATTATAAGTTACTTAATAAATAAATTTTGAAATTGAAAATTGAGTGTGTCACTGATTATATTTTTCACAGATATAAAGACTTCGCAATTCAAACCCGAAACATCCTGGCAACATAATGAATGTCAAATATAACTAAAATTGCTTATTTGATAATATTAGATTTACCAATTGTATTTTTGCATCAGATTAACCATGATCTAATTTATAGTATTATAATATCATTGTTAACAACCTTGTGCTTAGAAAATTTATGTTAAATCGTACTATTCCAATCATGCCATTTAATCTATTTCAATGAACAATTTTCATTATTTATATTCGAAATCTAGTAAAGTACCTTTTATAAAAATACTGACAATAGAAAAACACGTTTCGCGGTATATCACGTACGCTGAACAATTAATCAACGTCGAGAATTTCATGTGTCGAATAAAAAAATTGTAACTCATTGAATTTACTTTTGCGAAATTTTATTGTTTTATTTTGTTGTTGCTGATTCAAATCAGCCTGATTCGAATATAAATCCAATATCAAATCCATGTTGACAGTGAAATTCCGGGACTCATCATCATTTTGAATTCATGCTCTGTATCAAGAAGATAAGAGTCAATTTTTTGCGTCTGTTACACAGATCATTTTATTTAAACATTTATTTGTTTCCCCGTTATTGTTTAGACTTAGATTGGTTCCCAGTTGTTTAGACTCAAATCCAGGACATCGGATGCGACACGCACATGCGTAACCTATAATATAAACTACAGCTAAGCTGATTAAGGTTTTGTATTCTTATTCTAGGCAGGAGGAGTTCCGTGAATATAATATTGTTTGCTAGCCTTTAATATAAATTACAACTATGTTGCAAATTGATGAAAAGTACGAGAAACGGTTTTATAGTGATTCCTGCTATAACTTTGCATTGAGTCTCAAATGTATGTAATTTTCATTTTATCAAAAAGCTTATCTATGAAGTGACAAGTTTGATAGTACCAATGATTAGAGTATGATTTGATCACAAGGTTTCAAAATTCAAAAACTTATAAAATTGTACTATCGTTCCTTTATTTTTTTAAATTCAGTTTTAATAGAAACAAAAATACATGTTTCTTTATGTGAAATCAAGTAACGTATATCTAAAAAAAATTTTGTCAATTACAACAACAACAACAAAAGTTACAAACAGTGAGAAAGAAAATGAGAACTTTTTGTGTGTCTATTCTCTGTGTTGAATAAATATAAAATATTAATAAAGGCGAAATAATGATTTATAATTTCTATGCACGTTCAGAATTATCAATTAAGTGCCCTTATAAAATAAATTATATACCGCAAATATGTGTTAGCTAAAAACCAATCTCAACACACTAGTGTTATAAATTACACAATCCACTAAAATAAACTCTAAAATGTTATTCCATTAAAACTCATATTAACATTGATAAATGACCGTGGAGTAGTCAAATCTCGGAATTCCATAAAATCAGGAAGTTACAAGTGGTTTATCTTCGAGTTGGTAGTTCGGATGCCACGCTGTTCCGCGAAGCGAGCGATATGTGGACATCTGTGCACATTAATATACGTCCGATGAGGACAGAAAAATGCAAGGAGATGACTGTACACATCTTCATTATTTTCTAATACTTTTTTAGTTTTTATATGTTACATTTATATATTTTTATTTATTTATTTCGTCGTTTAATTGGTTATCCTACATGAGTGGTATAACTTAAAATCCTTACTATGCATCATTGGACTTATTGAACTTTAAAGGCAAAAATATTGTAAAATATAGAAAATACTAGATTATGTTTGAAGTAAAAGTTAGAATATTCCAGTGTCTCAATCATCATTAGCTACAGTAATTTAGTATGAAATTCCTAAAAATGTAACGATATTAGCAGCTCTACAATAATTTGTTCTAAGCGAGATTGCATTTTCGTTTTTACCACGTTTTATTACAGAGCGCGTATTCGCTTGATTTAAAATCTTTTGATGTGGTAACAGAAGTTTAATTTTAACTGTCATGTTCAAGCAATTTGTAGTTTAATATCTACTAAATGTCCTTTTCGTTTTGTACCGGATACAATAATGGCGGAAATAAGATACTGTAGCTTTTACTGAGAAATTTTCTTGATATTATTTTCTTGATAGTAAGAGACTACTGCTATTACGAATATTATTTTATCTTAACTGCCCTGTAAGAACTTAAATAATATATATTTAAAACTTAAAAAAAGTTGTGAATACAATGAAGAATATACAGTTAAAGTGTTATAAATACACATTTAACAGTTTTTATAAGATACTAGTGGACTTAACGAACTTCGTATCGCTTCAGAGTGCCGAATAATAAAGTGTCACCTAAAACGTCATTCCATAGAAAATGTATGAGGAAACGAATTTGTAATAAAATAATATTGCGACTAAAAATTAAGATGTAAGCTATCCTATCTTTCAAGTTGGATCAAACTGCACACGGTGTGCAAATTTGATTAAAATGGGTTAAGTAGTTTAGGAGTCCATCGTGGACAAACAACGTGACACGTAATTTATATATATATTAATATTTATCATCTTCAACTATATTTTAAATTATTAAGTAATTATTATTAATTCTATACTCACTATAACTTAGCATAACGTGAGATTTTTTTCTCGTTACATTGTAGATTTTTTTTTGATAGTTTAGTAGAAAAATCTTGGAAAATCGCAGCTTCGCATAGCTTGAAGTTGGTTTTAACATTGGATACGTTCATTTAAGAAGTATTAAATATTACATTCTGCGTGTCTTCCTTTCAGTGCGCAAACCAGTACGTATTGAAAATTTCTATATGTATTTTATTGTTAGAAAACTATTCATAGTGGCCAAGTAAGATTGCACGTAATCACTAGGGACTCTGTTACATTTTTCATGCAAATATTTTACGCAGACTCTGTCGAATAATAACTAACCAAACTCATTATAGAACTACAGTATTTTTTGCTTTTAATTTTGTTTTAAAACGACTATCAAATGGTGCCAATTTTATAATCATTTTTGTGTTATAATTTCGTAAAAATAAACCACGCAATTAAAATTTAACTTTAAATTCAGTTAACATCTGCGATACTGGCATAATGAGTCCACTTTATCAGAACTAGTTATCTTCAGATCATTGAAAATAACTAACTCCAGTCCTGGCTATAAAACGGGTCGGAAGTGGCACCAATTAATTTTAATTTTATACGACAACGAGATCAAAGGAACGCTTAAATAAATTTATAAAACTACGAAAATCATTTCACTGATAGTTTTTTCGTTGAAAATAGTCCGACGTCTTGTTTAATTTTTCAGTACGTTAATATTGCGTTAATGGGCTCTATTTCAGGAATTTTAAACGACTGTTTCGTGTCACCCTTAATAATGAGTTTGGTCGAATAAATAATCCGATGAAGATGTGTTTTTTAAATTATTTTTGTAATTTTGAATGCAATGGAACTCTATATACTTCATCGAGATCCATAATATTCGTAAGGTACATTTCTGCTGAAATATTAGATTTTTATTTTTATTTCATCCACATCGTACAAAACAAAAGATTTTTATTTATTCAGCAATTGAACCAAAAGCTGCTACGAAAAAAAAACAATAAAAACAGAGCAATTGAAGTGAGTTATATGTGATTTCATAGTTTTCCAAATTGTTAATCGATCTTGATTTTACAATTACGTTCTTGTTTTATATTCTTCACCAAAGGAAAAACTACAAATTGTATTTACTTAATGAAGAGAAGTCTAGACGGTATTAGACTCATTTTAATTGTATTACTCTGTTGTTAAAAAAAGATAATCGAATGCTATTTCAAATGAATACAAAAGTTTCAATTAAACCTTCTTCTATTTCTCGCCCTCGATTTATAAGTTAAGGCATATTATTTCTGTAGAATTTTTGGCTCTATGTACTTTGTCTTGTATTATGTGCAGCCCGCCCCACCTTCGCAGTGCTTGTTATGCGGTACCCACGTTGCAATGCTTATTTTATAATATACTGATTATAGATTAGAACTTAATATTATGTAACCAACAATAAACAGTATAAACCTTGAAAGAAATGGTGCTAAATGCGTCTCTTATGTGGCGTTATCAAACACTAAACTTTTCTTTGAAATCTTTCAAACACTTAAGTTATTTATAAATTTTAGTGGTTTACTATATAACCTACAATGGTTTACTTTCATTTATAACTAGTGGACCCCGAGAACTTTGTATAACTTCAGAGTTCCGAATTAACGTGCCACATAAATCGTCATTCCATAGATGTATGAGGAAACGAATTTTCTTCATAACTATTTCGTGATTTTTTCTATATATTTTTTTAAATTCTATTATTATTTAATTAAACGAATCCAACAAAACAGACATCATTTATATCGGTGTAGCTGACTTTGCTGTATTTCTATGTGTACCGATAATGTAATTTACTACGTAGTTAATATTTAAAAAGCTAGGAAGGTGTAGCTCTTTGAACTTTCTTGTTAGTAACTTTTAATAGAAAACATACTAAGCATAATAATCTCTGTTTATTTCTATGTTTAACGAAGCAGAGAAAGTTAGTTTTTTTTTGTTAAATGTCTAAATCAGCTCAAAATTAATGCGATTTGTTCGGAGTGTTCGAACTTTGAATCTGGGAAAATACAATACAAAAAAATACAATAGGTCACGTTGGACGACAGATAAAATTAATTTTATTTTTTAAATCGGCTCCGTTACTTGGTCTGAGAAAGAAAAACCAAAGTTAAAAGAAAATGAAGTGCTTAAATACTTCTTACACAATATAACATACATTTTAGAACCTTAATTGACTGTACTCAAATGGTTAGACTAAAAAAACTAAAAACAGAGAGACAAAGAACGAAATTCATACAAAGCAAGAGCATTATTTATTCATGGTTACTTGTTTATGACGTCAAAACACACAGACAACTGTATTACAGTCAAAAAGTGAAATGAGACGCCGTAATGAGTGTAATAAATCACACAGAGCCTGTTTTAATTAATTATGATTAATTGCATCATGACAACAAACTTCCATGGTTCCTTCATTTTAATATTCATTTTCGGTAATGTGTTGCATTTGTTGTGGCAGCTTTTCGTTACACAGAGATTTATTAATGTTCCCCTAGCTGTTGCCTGCGACTTCATTTGGAATATTTACGTATTAACACTATTAATGTCTCCGAATTTATTTAAATCACACATTTTATAAACAAAACACAAGCAAAGCTGCTAAATAGAATTTACTGAAATCTCGAAGCGAGAAATTGTGAAACAATTTTGAAAATGAGTGTTATATATTCAGTCAGCTTTTCTGGTATAAAATGAACTATACAGAAGTGTAGTGCTATTTGGGTCACGTAAGGCTCTTAACGAAAGGGACAAATTGCTTGCATAGATTTTGTATGAAAAGAGGACACAAACAACTGATAACAATCGCCTGATACATACCAGACTCATGGGATCGTTTGACAAACTCGCTATGAGAGCGTGACATTACGAGTATAATGGACTTTTAATGGACATTACAATTTTATCTTGGTCTAATGGTAAGCACGTAAGCGTTAAAACCTGGGTTCGATTCCCGGTGGAGATAAAAAACTCGGTTTGGCAGAGCATAGAAGGCTGATCACCTATGTGCTCCTAAAGAAAAATTGATCAGTGAAATAGATGTGAAATGTATCTGCCCCATACCCTACTAGGGGACACGGGACTTCAAACACAATTTACAGTATAACCGAGTGTTAGCTAGTAAAATACGTCATTCAGAAATTATAATGTAATCTTATAAATCACACCATTACATTTATAAAAGAAGATCAGCTGTATCGTTTGTATGTGTAAGTAGGATTCATATTCGAATCAAATAGCAGACTTTTTAGAAATCCATAAAGAAATAATTTTCTAATACATTGTACAATGTATGTCGTGTTTGATAATCTCGATTAACTTATAAAAAAAATCATTTCTGATACAGAAGTTGTAATAACCGAGTTAAAAAAGTGAATTGTATAAAGGTAGAAGAGACAATATTTACTTCTGATTATTTAGGGGTGCAAAATTCGCCTACCTAATATATCGTATTACTTAAAAAAGTAATGATAATGTTTCCAAACCTATTAGTCCAAGTGACCTCAATCTCATAAGAGAATAGGCCTAAGATTTTTTTCAAGGCAAAATTAACTTCGCTGATCCATCAAACTTTTAAGTCTATTACCACTTAGATACTTAAAGTCAGTTTTTATTCATATTTCCGTCATCATTATAAATAATATCAAGTGAAATGATTTGCACCTTTGTAATAAAAAAAAAACTTTAAGCATGATTTTAATAACTCTTGAGCTGGGTGTATTTAAAATTATTTATTTATTTAATGATTTTTACACCACAAACAAACTATAAATAATAATAAAATACAATATATAGTGTAATACGTTGTCTTATCGCTACCAAGCGTTCTATCTACGTAACCCAGTATACAATTTCTCTCATAACTTTCATTAAATAATAAGGCGTTGCCGCTCATGAAAGTTGAAAGCTGACCCCAGATAAAACGGCTAAATTATGTATTTCAGCCCGACCTTTGATTATCGTTTTTAAATTATTAAAAAGGATAAAAATTGAGTTTTCGTACATTATCTAATTCTATAGTAATAAAAAAGCTTAAAGGAAACTATTTAAAGATACCTTATTTCGTATAGATTAAAAGAAACATTTTGTCTTTCAGCCGACAAATTATTTCCTTCCATAACTCTCGCCGGTCGCGAATATAAATCAAATTTTATGTCGCTCATCCTGCCTAATTCTGTATAATTTTATTACAAATCCTCTGTTTTATTCTGAGATATATATTTCGATTTAACGGGTTACGTGTTTTATTTTCAGTGGTTGTAAACATTTGTGTTTTATATATAATTAAATTTTCACTTGGTAATTTAGTTATTTTTTTGCGTTTAATTAAACTAACAAATGAGATTCGTGTTGAATTTTTGTTTCTCTAAGAGTAAATACAGCAAACTGAAATAATAGAAAAGTAGAAATAAGTAAGTACTTACTTTATATTTTGCTTCTTAGAAGTTTATTTTAGAGGCTTGTCGTTTAGTTATTCTATAATAAATTAACAATATTGTAATAAGACTGAATTGACTGTATTTAAAATAAATATAATTGAAGTATGTAAGATGATTTTTTTAGAGTGAAATTTCTTCGAATAGGTTTTGGGTCTCTCGCTATTCCTCTTATAATAATTTAAACTACAGACATGAAATCCTTTAACTACTTTGGAGACATTTCTGTGTCACTCATCATTTATTTACTAGCATTTTGTGCCTACGCAAGCGAATTATATTTCTCCGAGAATCTATCTGCTCCGGCACAACGCGCAGATGCGTGAATCACTTAACCATGGAGGTGGTTTGAATACCTGGGAGATTATTTATCCGTCGAATTAAATCAGTATTTTTGCTAACGATTTCACCATTTTGAGAACGTATTTATATTATTTAATTTTGTCAAAAGCAATCTTAAATAAACATTAAATCAGCTAAATTCAAAAACAATCTTTTCGAAAAATACAAAAGGTTGCCTACATATGCAAATATTATTCAGCGTGTGTTTATCAATCGCGAATTGAAAAATTGATCCTCCGTTGAATGTGTTGTACACACGAGTTGGCGTTGCATCAAGTGCTTTTATAGATTTCTCAGTATTTTATCGTGATGTTCCTCTGTTGTATTTGTTATTTATTTTAAAGTATATATTTTCGAAACGGAGAAGACGTTTGAGTTCCATTTAAATTTCTCGCATTGTATTGTGTATTAACTAATTCCACTATTACTAGCTTAATTGAAGCTTGAAGCTTAATTGGTCATATCTTTAGCATAAACCTTTTATGCGTCTGCGTATTGAGCCGGAGGTTCTGGATTCGAATCTCGGGGATACCAATGAATGTTTCGGTTGTGTAGACACAAAATGCCGATCACTTCTTGCCTCTAAAGAAAATGATCACTGAAACAGATATTTTACTATGTTTATTAGTCTAGGTATATAACATCACGTTACGACGAAATTAACGCGAGTGAAACCGCGGGGCACAGCTAGTTTATATAAAATTTTTGTAATTTCGATTATTAAACCATTTACAATAAAATTTTTTTAACAACTTGCAATATTTCTCTGTCTGTCTGAAAAATACCTATTCAATAAAGAGAAATTGTCAGTTAAATCAGAGCATCATTTGTAATTTTATGGTTATGATTGGAATCTTATTTCTAAAAATATCATTAGTATTTCAAAATTTGGGCTGCTATGAACTTTAGCACTATTAAATGAATATGACATAATACATTTAATTTTGTTTACTTCACAAATTCAGTCCACGATCTCAAAAAGCAGTTAGCGTGCATTTTATGAAAATCATCATAGGCGCCGGCAGGGGAGTGCCAGGGGGTGCACTTGCACCCCTCTGAAATCTCGGGATCAACAGGAATTATTGAATTAAAAAGCCGTACCTATAAGATAAATTCATAATGAATAGTCAGAAATTTGTAAATGTCTCGAACATAAACCGGGCTTCAAATGTTTCCGACTAAAATTTCAATTTTTTATTAACAATCATATATGGCGAAGATTGTAAGAAAATTAAAATCTGCACCACCTGGAAATTATTTCTGCCGGCGCCCATGAAAATCATAATGCTGAATTTTATATATTATATTTACATAAATTTTTAAATATTGCAGAGTGAGGCCGCTCTGCAATATTTCTGTAAGTCAAAATTTGACTGTCAAATTTCCTGTTCGCGCAATTTTTGCAAAATGGGCTACATAGTACATACTACATGCTTCAAAGTTTTTGCTGCTCAATTCACGTATATATTAATATTATGATACAACTTAAAAGTAACATCAGATCGAAAGATTTATTAGAGTCCGAACAGACTCTTCCAAAAATTTTTGTTAAACTGAGAGCTGTCGAAATAATAGCTATTTCAAACTATATCCATCGTAGTATGTGGTCACAGGCCCCGCGGGGCCCGTGCTCTATTTTGATCGGCCCTGAGGCCCTTCAAAAAGACTGTGGTCCGCGCCCTGTTGATACAGGGCGGTTATTTGGGCGGGCCTAATATAGCCCTGGGTAGGGGGCCGAGGAGATCACTCACTCGGCCCGAGATGTAAGTCCAAGAGTGTGAGGGGCGGGCACGCAGCTCGCGGTCAAGCCCCGCCAGGTGAGACTCCCGGGTAATCCGGGAGAGGCCCAGTGAGGCGACCAGCGGACGAAGCTGAGGTGTCCGCCCTAGTCAAGATGGGGAGGGGCCGAGGAGTAATCTCACTCGACCCTGGTGCCAAATCCGGGGTGTCAAGTCCGGGGGGGGGCCGGCGGTTGCTCGGCCCCGGTGTCAAATCCAAAGTACCCGCGCTCAAGAGCTCACGCGGGTACGGTCGTCTCTGGTCAGGTGGCCTGGAGTGCCACGGCGCGATGCGATGGAGGTGGGGGAATCGAGAGGCGTCCGCCCTCTCAAACATCCGTTTCGCGAGCCGTGTGACGAACTCGTCGATACACTCCATCCGCAGGTCCCTCGCAATTGTGGCGTTCCTCACGTAGCGCGGCGCACCGACAATGCGCCGGAGCGTCTGGCTCTGCACAGCGCGCAGTCGTCGGCGGTGGGTTTCTGCAGCAAGAGCGAACCACGCTGGCGCCGCATAAGTGAGGTGGGGGCGCACGTACGTCTTATACAGTGCGAGTTTCGTGCGGAGCGGAAGGCGCGACTTGAAGAGCGGGCGAAGAGCACCCGCAACATACTTAGCTCTCCCCGTGATCCGACCGACGTGCTGCCGCATGGTGAGGCCCGAGTCGATAGTCACCCCCAAGTAGGTGACGGCACTCAACCACGGCAGGTCTCGGTCCAGAAAGCGGAGAGGAGCGGTCGGCAGCCTTCTGCGGCCAAAGGCTATCGCCTGGGTCTTGTCAGGGTTAGCTGCGAGTCTCCAATTCTGCAACCAGGCTGGCAGGAGGTCCAGGCAGCGCTGAAGTTTGACACCCGCGTGTCGCGCCGAGAGCGATGTGGCGACATACGCCGTGTCGTCGGCGTAAAGAGCCACGGAGCAGCCCTCGGCGCATGGAACATCGTCAGTGTAGAGAGTGTACAAGGCGGGTGACAAAACGCTGCCTTGCGGGACACCCGCCGTGATGGGTCGCAGGCTTGACGCTTCCTTACCGACAGAGACAAAGAACTGTCGGTTCTCCAGGAAGGAGCGCAGCACCGCGACGATCCGGCGGGGGAGTGGAGACTCGGCGAGCTTCAGCACGAGGCCGGCATGCCAGACACGGTCGAAGGCCTTAGCCATGTCCAACAGCACGGCCGCCGCGCCCTCCTTCTTATTGAGGGCCGCGGTCACTGTGTGCAGCACATGCGTTAGCTGCAGTGTCGTGCTGTGTTCCGCCCTGAAGCCAAACTGCTCTCGCCTGGGCTGTACGTACGCGACAAAATGTCGCAGCAGCAGGGTCTCGAACAGCTTGGACTGGGTCGACAGCAAGGTGATGGGCCGGTAGCTCTCGGGCTTCAAAGGGTCCTTGCCGGGCTTTGGTAATACGATCACCTTGCCGGTCTTCCATGAAGTCGGGAAGTGGCCGAACCGGAGTACCGCCGTGAAGAGGCGCGTCAACGCCACGATCCAACGCATAGGGAGGTGGCGGAGCGCTCTGTTGGGGATTCCATCTGGTCCGGGCGCCTTCTTCAGTTTCAGGGCGGATATATTCTTCCGCACTTGGGATGGCGAGAAGAATATCGGGTCGAGGTCGGGAGGTATCGGGCCGGAGGGCTGCGCAGCAAGCGCGTTTTCAACCTCTACCACGCGGCTAGGGGACGCCGCGGGGTTTGGTGTGAACTGCTGCTCCAGGTGCGCAGCGAATAGTTCAGCCCGATCCTTGTCGTCGTAAATAAGGGTGCCATGCTGGTCACGAAGAGGCCGCGTTGGCTCCCGGGTCTTATAGAGGCTCCTGCAAATGCGGTGAAGGCGAACCGGGTCCGTGGTGGCGTCGCCAAGAGTGTACTCCCATGTCCGCTTCTCGTGGTTCGCGAGCTCGTCCTTTACACGGGAAGCGAGGCGATTCAGCTGAGCTTTGAGCACCGGGCAGCGATTGTGCTGCCAGCGCCTCCTGAGGCTCCGCTTCAGCTGGATCATCCTCTTGACATGGGGTAGGAGGTCGGAGATAACTACCTCCGGTGGACGCTCTGTGGTGGCCTCGGACAAGGCCCGTTGGAGCTCTGCCGTGATGTGCGCGGCCGTGGAGTCAATGGCACTCGGTGATGCAGGTGCGGGAGGTGGAGGGGCGTCCGCGAGGAGACGCGAAAACGCCGTCCAGTCGGTCATCCGAGCGGAACGCGTCGGCGCGGAGGGACGGTCATCTGCTATGACGCAGAGCACCGGTAGATGATCCGAAAGGAACTCATCCACAACTACCTCCTGCAGAATGGGGAGGTCGATCCCGCGGTGCACCACTAGGTCGAGGATATCAGGTATGTGATTGGCCTGTGCTGGATAGTGCGTGGGGGAGTCGGGACCCTCGACTGAGTACCCCAGCATCTCGGCGTGGTGGAGAAGTAAGCGGCCACGTGGATTGATGGAAGCGGAGTGCCATGCAGTATGCTTGGCGTTCCAATCACCTGCGGCTATCGTCGGCTGGCCCGAGCAGACGATCGCTTCCACCTCGGAAAAACTGAGTCGTTCATTGGGAGGGGCGTAGATGGCATAGAGATTTGTGGGCCGCCCTCCAACAGTAATCTCTACCCCGAGAGAGTGGAGGCCAATGGAGTCACGGGCTGCGATGGTCCTGTGCGGGATGGAGCGGCGTATGAGAACCGCTAACCCCCGATAGGCGCGCCCTTGAGGCGAGATGTGGTCCACCCGGTAGACACAGTAGCCCGCAGCGCTGAGGCGGAAGTCGGGGCGGAGTTGTGTTTCCGAGAGCAGGGCGACATCGATGTTCTGCGCTCGGAGGAGGTGACGTAAATAGGCGGCCTTCCCCTTGAGGCCGTTGACGTTCCAGTGGATGAGGCGTAGAATCATTGTGAGAATTTTACGCCTCGACTGCGCGACCTACGTCCACCCTCCCCAGGGGGACCGGCCGGGTAGAGAGCTCCCAAAAGCTCTCGGACTGCTCTATCTACAGCTGCGCCGATCGCCACATCTGACAGGAGGGTATTCCTGGCAGGGCCCCCCCGGCTAGAGGGGCGACTGGCGTCGCGACGAACAACTGGTGTTGGTTTTGGTTTTGCTGCTGCTTTGGCTGCAGCAGAGGGCGCCTTGCGGCGGCCGCCGCGTTTACCGCGTCGCACCGTTGTGGTGGGCGCAGCTTGCGCGGTGTCAGCGGCAGAGTTAGCAGCGACAGCGGCAGATGGTGCGGATGGTGCTCAAACTATATTTGCTCTATGAACGTATTTATGTTCATATGTCGAGACAACGATAGCGCGATTCAAACAACATTAGCGCCATCTCTCGGCAGCCTGCCGCAACATTTCAATAGTCTTCTAACGTTGCGAGCTGACGTCATCGAGTACCTTAGCTACAATTTATGAATACTGTCCATTTGTTCGTGTTGTCTTTAATTTCATCTGTAAATAATTACTGAACGATTGAACGCGTTGAGGAACCAGTCGTTCGAAGTGGAAAATTATTATTCTATTGGATAGCCGATAGACCATTTATAACGACCGATTGGCGCAATTGGTAGTGCTCCTGCCTTCTGCATCAAAAGGTTCGAATCCCGGTAGGTGCATTTATTTGTGTGATGAGCACGAATGTTTGTTTCCGAGTCTTGGTTACAATTTTGAAAAAAATTAAATTATAAACTTACATATGTATTTATTGTGGTACCCTCGTTGTTTCTGATTATCATAGTCCATAACACAAGTGCTTCAGTACTTTGGGGTCAGAGCAATATATGCGAGTTATCCCAGGAATTATTATATTATTATGAATTATATAGCAAGGCTATATAACAGGCTACGACCAACAGCAACCGAGCATCGATGGAAAATGTTGCAAAATTATTCCTTTTCAGTATGTTTTTTCTGCACAACTAGTATTTGAATATATTGTGATGACATATTGATATTGAATTGACTTGTTAACATTAAGCTTTATTCAATAAATCTATCACGAATTAGCCTATATACAAACATAAATTCTAATGTTCTTAATCAGATTTTATGTCTGAACAAACATATCACATAGGACTATAACATGCAAAATGATTAATGACGTTCGTTTGTTCCGGAGTTCTAAGTCAATAAAATAAATTGTTTTTGATATAGACATTCATCACGCAAAGGTTACTTATAAAGATAAAGCAGGTTTAGGTCACGGATATATGTGACGTTTTCTAACAATAAATATAAACATACAATTGTTACTCCATTTGCATTTTATTAGATTGGACCGTCAATTGAATTCATACATTGTTAACGAATTATTTTTAAAAATTAACAGTAACCCATTGATGAGTCGAAAATCAATTTAAAACAAAAACAAACCATCACGACTTAGGAACCTTCAAGAAAAGATTCTACCTCTCTTTAAAAAGCCGGCAACGCACCCATGGCCCAACAGGCGCTGCGCGTGAATTACAAACTTGCAATTAACGAGATTTAATTTAATTTTCTATTTTATCATCTATTTTTATGATTATAAATATAACTTTTTCAAATTTTTATTTCATAAGTTAACAATTGAATATTTAAATCGCAAAGTTGTCTTTTCTGACTTCGTTTCGAATTCATATTTTCGACTGATTGCCATCGAGTTTGTACTGAAAAACGACTTCGTCCCAACTACGCTTGCCAAAGAAAGTCAACGGATGAAAAATGTTACAATGAACCGATTTTGGTTAATATTAATATTGTGATCAATTAATCTCACTGAGTATTATATCCACAATATAAAAATATTAAGTTAAAAGATTATAATTTTTAAGCAATTTAGCGATAATTTTCCAGTAAAAAAATAATGAAACCATATTAAACATAAATATACTTCACCCAATGACTTCTATTTACTCTAAATATATAACCACTACTCAATGGGACAGTTTCCCATCTAAGAACTACTATTGAGTGCTCTTCTAGAAGCAAAGAATGACGACTGTTGTTCATGATATCAGCTGATCGAACAGCGAATCTGTCATTAAATAAATTATAAACATTTAAATAAATTAAACCGCCTCCGTGGCTAATTGGTTTACGCGTCTGCGTGTTGAGCCGGAGGTCCTGGGTTCGAATTCCGAGGAAACACAATAATGTTTCGGTTGGGTAGGTACAGAAGGCTATACCTGTAAAGAAAATGATCAGTGAAACAGATACGCAATATGTCTGCGCCATGCCCCACTAGGGGTTACGGGAATTCACTTAGATGAATTAAAAAATATATACCTATTAAAGTTAACGATACTGGATAGATTTGAAGAAGTAAAATTTAAATTTGATATTGAAACCTCGTTATAAAACCCAATGCACAATTCTTATCTATGTGTAAATATGTTTGTCCCAACATTTCGTAATACCCATAGGTATACCTTCATAAATTATGAATCCGGCGACACGATACAA
The DNA here is from genome assembly GCA_912999735.1 of Aporia crataegi. Classification (NCBI taxonomy): domain Eukaryota; kingdom Metazoa; phylum Arthropoda; class Insecta; order Lepidoptera; family Pieridae; genus Aporia; species Aporia crataegi. The sequence goes on from OU538742.1 coordinate 6,977,218, forward strand.
TCTCACTCGATGGGAATATTATACTGATTTCATATCGACCTCTCAGATTTTCGAATTCACGTCTTATAGTAACTTCGATTTTTATTTTTATATTTTATCTATGCTAGCTAAGAATCCTGAAAAATTAGTATTGTGATATATAACCCTTATCACATGACTCCTGAAAAGAACCAAGTTTGTTGTAAGCGCTGCAAAGCGCACATTTATGTAGTATGTAGATATAAAACTTCTTTTTAAATCGCAAAAGTTTTGTTTAGTGTTGTTCCAAAATAAAATATTTCTTCCCTTCTATAAATTTATATAGTTGGTCAATTTTAAGGATAGAAAAATAGATCCAGGGAAAACAAAGATCAATGTTTCACATTAAATGGCCCAGAAGTGAGATGCAATTCCTTTGCGAAAGATAATTTTCTAGCAGAACAGAAATGTATCAGATCAATGCCAAACTCACCTTACGGGAGGTTATTTCTTGTTTTTAATGCCCTTTAGTTGAAATCATATTTTAATGAAATAATAAAAATTTAAACAATTTTAAATCTTAAGAAACTAACTGAGGTCCTTCACTAAGTCTGTATAGTAATATAGTAAATCTTTTTTTACCGGTTTTTTCGCTACTAACCTATTTATCAGAAAAAGTTTGAAAAGTAACACAATTTAAAATACTCAAAATTTTAACTCAATATTTTTAGCATTAAAAATCATTAGCATTCCAAAAAAATGCTTTTTGCAGTAAAATCCAGTGTATCTGTCACTGGCTCGTATCGAAGTCTTGGCAAAGCAGTGAAAACAAACAAAGGGATTGACAAAGAAACGTGTACAAATTGAATTGTATCAATATATCAAAAGATCTGTGTGATGCACAATCTTATTAGTTTCAACGTTCCCTCCATCAAATAATTAGGCTATGGACTATTCTTTAAATAGCAGATTTCACTTACCACTCCTGTCAAATACGGGGAAAATAAACAAAACACAAATTGAAATTTCAGAAATAAACAAAACTCTCTTAGTTTTAATAAAAATCACACTGTTTTTAGTGAATAAAAACTGTAATTTTTAATCAAATTTAGAATAAATCAAACAAGCTATATTATATGACTATAATATCATTAAAACAGCTTGTTATACATTTTCATATAATAATTTCTACGAACCCTCAGCAAGTTAACAACGTTGTAACACGTTTTCTGCTCGCAGATTTCGATGAAGTTACTTTAAAAGTATTATTACCTCCTCGTTATAGTTACTAACCGAGCAGTAGTAAAATAGTAATTTAGAGAACATATATTTTTCACCAAATACGAAGACTTATTATGAACAATCCCTTGCAACATGGTATGTACAAAGGTTTAATCTGAAGACGAGGGATGTGTTGTCTTGTGCAAATGCGCTTGTTATCTTGTGATGTGTACAATTTGAAATGTAAATCTTGCGTGAATCAGACGTGATAACATCACCACGATATAACTTGCTTATATAGTTAACACAACTAGGCTCAAATAAATGGTACTTATACTAAATTGATGATTTAATTATTATAATAATAATTAATAGTTATAAATTCAGGCAAAGAACATACAAACTTTCTTATAATTTTATAATGAAGTCTTTTTGTTCTATACTTCTAATTCAGATCTTTTAAAATTGCATATTAAAATATGTGCCACTTGTAAATATGGTACTAGTGGACTTCGCATACTTTGTATCTCTCAGAGTTGTCACCTAAAACGACATTCCATAGAAAATGTACGAGGAAACGAATTTTCTTCATAAACACTTCTTCGTGAATTTTTCTATATTTTTAATAATTATTATCCTATTCCTGGCGAAGACAAATCCAAAAGCAAAATAATCAAAAAAGTGGTTCACCCGTTCCCGAGTTATAAATCGTGTAACTAACATGACTTTCTTTTATAAATTAATATAAACTCGAGAGCAATGAATCCGGGTCATTTAAAGATACCTAAAAATCTCGGAAACTAATAATGTTTATCCTTATATAAAGGTATTAAGGATAATTTAATTTTAACTCTATTAAACACAATTTATTTCATTAAGCTTCTTTAGTCCGTTCTTAGTCCGAGATTTATAAGTTTCTTTAAGTGACTCATTGTTCTCGAGTGAAGATTTAGTCTGGAGAAGTATAAAACCTGTCATCAAAACATTAGGGTACTGGACAATGACATAAGGAACCTGTTTCTAATAACACGTTAAAAAAAATTTGTTAAAAATCTGAGATCGATAATCTCTTTAATACTCAGTGAAGGTAAAAATTTAAGGCGCAAACATACGTTTTACAATTCGATTAGCGTCTGTGAGAGTAAGACAGCAACATAAATTACCAATCCCTCAATTTATACAAAGAGATTATAATCCACATACTTAATGGCGTTCTTTGTTCCCAAATCTAGCTATTATCATTGGATTTGCCGTATTAACGTATCTCGGATTTATTAAAGTACATTTTCGGTTTATCATGGTTATGTTAACAAAAGTTTAAATGTAAAGTTTAATCAATGACAACCATAATATTAAAATGATATTTAAAATCAGACCAGTACTTTTTCAATTCATTCTTTACAAATAAAAATACAATTTTTTTCTTTATAATATTATTATTATAGCCTCTTTATTTCCATAATGAATTACTTATAGAACAATGTCATGGAATTTTAATAACAACGATATCATTATGGATTCCTCGAGTAAATGTCTCCTCCATTTTTTTCTTTATAATATTACTATAGAAAAGAAAACAATAGACAATTTATAGAATTTGTCACGCTCTATTCTATAAAAAGAACGCAGTATAAAAAAGGTTACACCATAAACCCTGAGTTATGTCACTGGAGCACAAAATTAACAACCATTTAGCCATTTGCTAGGCTTATGGCTGATTTAAAATTAAAATAAGCCGTACTCTTGGGTATTAGGGTGTTCCCCTAAGAACAACCCTTGGAATAATTAATACCCTGATTTCATGTTATTGCATTTAATGCATATGGCACTGCCGTGGTTTTAGTGTTCGTACATTATTAATGATGTTTTCTTTTCTCTCAAATAGATACACTTAAAGGTAACCATCATTGTATATTTGTTTACATGCATAAATCACGAGGTTGTGTGTAACATTCAATGGGCGATTGTAGATTTAAATTTCGGTTAAAATTTCTTTTAGTTGACAGAGACAGATAGACGATTTTTTTCCAAGCTCAGTTCGCTTGCATTTGAAAGCCTAAACTTTTCTTTTCTTTCCTCAATAATCAAAACCTTGATTTTTCAATCAACACGCATTTAATTTCACACTTGTGACTATTAGTATTTCATAGTTTTTCATATATAATCAGACCTCAAAAAATAATTAGAGGTTACAGAAATAGATACTTACCCATAATTATACGTCTCTAGAACGTGGTGTTGTAACCAGACCTTTAATATTAAGTATTGAGGTCATTATAATTTATTCTTGTTCCAAATATTCGTTTCGTAAAAACTAATTTGATATAGTTTTATGATACGAAACTATTTGAAAATGGCATAAAATATGAATTTCCATTTTGCATTAAATTTTAATGTCATCTATTGGAAATGTATTCGGCATTTCAAATTAATCAGTTGCAAATTTGTTAATCCTATGCAATTTATTGTGCCTGTTTTTACATAAATGTAGCAATTCATTTAGATTAACCTGATATTATATAAAGTAAGTATCATATGTTGGTAATTTGTTATTGGGGTGAAATGTAAGTTTACTATAATTATTTATGATAATTGACAAACTGTCTATCCCATAGTGGCCGTGTAAGTTTGCGCGCAACTGCTAGGGGCGCTGCCACATTTTTCACGAATATTTTAAGCAGACGTTATCAAAAAATACTTTATCAAAGTCATGCTTGACACACTAATGAGCCCTGTGTTTATTTGAAAAGTCCAATACAGTTTCGTCATTGACTGACCATTGTTAATAGGAGATCGTGCAAACTGGGCGCTTAATTTAGCGTATCTTTAATACAAAATAAAATGGGATAAGAAATACTATTAAAAACCACAGAGTGACCTAAACTCCGTAAAGCCTTTTATTTATAGGATTTATCTGCACTTCTCATAGTTATATTCTTCTGTTTTCTTCATTTCCTATTGTTATGACTTAAATTCTGTAAAATGTGTTTGGAGATATTTGAGCAAATAATTTTCGACAAGAGTTGTTATGGTCTAATAAATACAGCACATTTTTACCAGAATTATAGAAACATTTATTAATATTGTGGTACGACGTACGGTGTTTTAACTCGTAATTTCCATGAAAGTCTCAGCCGATAGTTACCGGTCAAAAAATATCGATCTCTTGTCGATTAGACCTCTGTAGAACTGCATATTTAAAAAATTAATAATTTATTAGATATAGTATAGATAAAGACGTGAGCATCCTTTTATATTAAAGATTAACTGTTTTGTATGCATTAAAATAACAGACAAGTTGTTTAGCGCATCAGCTTTAGAATATTTAAAGGTTGAACACTGAAGTTTATCTGTTGAAAACAAACTTAACATTTTCTGAATGGCGTAAAGATAGTGTTTTCAAAAGGTAATGCTACAGTGAGTAAATAAACTTGACATGAGAATGTTAGGCAAATTTACAGAGATTTCTAACGTTGAAAATGTGAAAATGTTGCGCTCTTAGTCAAAATTTAACAAAACTCACAGCAACTAACTAAGCTTAAAATGTAAACTGAGCTTAAAATTATGGTTTTTTACAAACTTTGTTGCACACTTGGTTGAATTTCTGCAGGCAAGCCTGTAGAAATTCAACCACTCCTCCGTACGCTTTTCTTAGATGATTTGAAATGACGGTTATAATAAAGTATACTTAGTTGACGCTATTTAACTATAGTATGCAGATTTTTTAATACTTTTTTAAGTTCTAAAATTAATGACTAAAAGTAAATGGACTAAGGTGTAATAATAACAGCCTTTATTCAGACATTAAATATTAATTTGAAAACAATATTAATTTTTGCTATCTTCTTCTAACGGACTTGTCTACTTGCCTTTATTGGCAAAGGCCTCCTCCAATTGTCTCCAGCTCTCTCTATCCGTAGCTATCCTATGTAGCGTCCGCTGTAGCCTTAGCCTTAGACTAAGGTGTAGTTATGTGTAAAATTCCCAAATAAATAAAATACATTTTAATATACCTATAGTTTGATTTTGTCTGATTTGATAGAAATTATTCTGTTAAGAACTATTTGACTTTGATAGTTTTTATGAATAAATGGTAGGCTGTTATCTTTTATACAATAAATTTGAAAAAATATCTAAGCATTCTCGGACTTCAAGTATTACACAAATACTAAAACAAAACATAAAAACAATAATCGTGACAGGCGTTCAGATTTTAAAGGAGAACTTTTAAAGGTAATTTTATTAAAATATTTTAACCTCTCTCGCGATTAAAAAATGTTGGGAGGAAGGTTGATATAAAAGTTAATAATACAAAAAATTATTAACAACTTATGCGGCTTTAACTTTTTTCAATTTGCATAGTATATGGCTAAAGCCTGAGAAAATATCTTGATATAATATTAAAAAACTTGAATGATTTTACTTCGCTATTTATTTGTATACCAAAACCAAATTTAAATGAATAGAAATAGAGTTGATAATTCATTAATAATGTGAAGATGTATTCTGAAAATACCTCCTTGGTATGACAGAATTATGATAGATGTCTGGGGTGAATGAACCGAATGGAAGAATATTTGAAATGATTTAAATGCTTTTGTACAACAGGATTTATTACAAAAATTCCATTGGATTCGTAAGTTACAAATCAAAAAACTTAATATTTTTAACTTTCAATACTTTTCCAGAAGATATTAAATTAATGTATTAATTTAACGTAGATGTATACAACTGACAGATAGATATACAACTGATTTTTAAGAAAATTTGAAGACGGTGAAAAGGTAAACCAACTTCATAAAAACTACACAATAATAATAAAACTCTATAATATTCGGTAGTGAGCTTACCATAAGCTCACTACCGAATTTTTTGAGTCTCATCATATTTTCTATAAATATTTAAAGCAGCTATCGAATAATGTTCTGCTAAAGTACTTTTTATTGAAGCCGCGAGTTGGTACATCATCAACACGTATTGACTGTCGTAAATTTGCAAAGAAGCGAGGGGTGTTTTGATTTCATGCTGTTTTACATGTTACGACTTAAATAATTTTTATTATTTTATGTATTTATGTTTAAATATCATACGCCATTTTATTTATTATGAGGTATACAATTACTTTCTTCTTTAAAATAATCTACTTCCATTGAACAAAGTTTACACTGTACAAATTTTAAAAGAAATCAATGTATTGTAAGATATTCTTTCTTATATCTCTCTTAATCGTACTTTTTTACTATACTACATTCTAACGGAGTTGAAAGATTACAACTCCGAAGGCGCCAGGATTTATAGGATTCAGTTCTTCTACACTGGTTCACTCGTAGAGGCGGACCCCATTATAACGACTTATAACGTTGATAACGTTTATAACGACTTATATAAAGAATAAAGGCAACCAACCCATTAAACAGCCTTCATTACCATTTTTATTTTTAAATAAATCTATTTATTATGATTTGTTATCGTCTAACAGTGAGTTTTGAATAAATTAGTAAACAAACATAATAACATGAAAAAAAAGATTAGCCTAGTACGAGTATCGAAGTACTATTATCGTATGAGGACATCGTGTCGTGTAATATAAAGTATGTATTGAAAATGTTTACCATAAGGGGAATTTAAATTAGTGGTTTTGTTCTCAGTGTGGTAATCGTTTTACACATATGGTACAATACACTTGCCGCAATGTACGTCGCTTTAATTATAAACAAACAACGCGTTAATGGGAGCTTTGTGTGTAGTAGGAATACTTTATGTAACATTTTTGGCATGTTGATAATTAATTACATTCCTGTCTGAATAATTATATTTTTAGAATCTACTTGAAACCTGCAGTTCAATTGATCACGATTGTTTTAGTTCCCATCATCAAATTTTTTTTTAAATTTGGAGCCTAGTGATATTTTTTCCTATTAAAAATAATGAATACATCTTGCACCATTATGACTGGCTATATATGTATATATTATATGTGTGTCATTTGTATACAATTATTAAGTTCCTGTACAAGTGAAATGAAAAACAATGATGAAAAAAAAACACTAATAAAAATTATCTATAAATAAACAAATGAGAATATCTCAACGGCTCAACCGATTTTTATAAATTAAGCCTTAATTTATAAAAAAAATATTACCTTAATTATAAGGGTTTTACAAGATCAATCCACCTTGATCGCGTCAGATTTCAAACAAAAATTTGAAATCGGGCCATTGGTTTAGGTCTTAGGAGCTACAGATCGACACACTCGCAGACACATCGAAATTTTAAAATTAAATATCACTCTTTATTTGTTAGAAACTAAAATAAATCAAGGTGCTAAAGGAATTTAGGATTTAAATTTATAATGCCTAATATCATCAAATAGTAAGTTTGTGGTAGCGGCACGGCACAATTTGTTTGCGTCATTAACCAATAACAATTAACATAAATTTAAAATTAATGCCCGGTGAGTTTAAGGGATTAATAAAATACCATTTAAGTTGGGGTTTAAAACTACTCGAAACAATACGTTCCAACCCATATATTTCGTATCAGCGTTATTGAAGCGTAGAAGAAACAAATATACTGTGACGGCGCGGCGCTCTCAAGTTTTTGTCTCGGTGTCTCATATCCGAGGACATGAATGATAAATGACCACCGAGTGTCGTTTTGTACAGACAGACAAAAAGGTAACCGTATATTTATAAAAATATATTGGTATATATAAGTTATTGAACGCGCGGTTAAGTCGTTCAAGTACTGCACTGGAGATTTTGGGTTTGAATCATGGGATAACAAGCTTTTTGGTCGGATAGGGTAAAGAAACTGATCAGTGCAAAATACTGCAATATCTACTTGCTTTTACACTGGTAGAATGAAAATTAAACAGGTAAAAGACTTAGTATAATATCATTCTCCCAAAAGCCGTTCCTTCCATAACAAAATTAGAGAAATGAATTGAATAATAACGTGTATTTCTTGCAAATGTATATTTTTTATTCCTTTGCGGACGGTACATAGATATTAATATTTTCATACCTTATAATAAAATAAAAGAAACAGAAACGTTTCGTTCGTTGTATATTTTTTATAATTATTAAATATAGTTACTTAAGGACAAAAAAATATACAGTTATAAGCAAAGTGAAGTGTTTTAATTATAATAATAATTGGGACAACTCACATACATTGATTGCACTGATCAAAGTAAGTAACTGAAGCACTTGTGTTATGGTAATTAGAAATGAGGGTACCACAATAAATACATATTTAAGTTTATAAACAACGAAGACTCAGAAACAAACAGTCGTGCTCATTACACAAATAAATGCACCTACCGGGATTCGAAACCAGGACCTTTTTGGCGCAGAAGGCAAGAACACTACCTATTACGTCAACCAGCCATATAATTACACTTGATGATGATTTTTAACCACTTTCAAATAGGAGGAGATAGTCAATACTTGGGCTTCTTAAAAATATTCACAAACAAGATGGCATGATAAGTAAATGTTCTCGGAAATGTTCTATTTAAAAGCATATAAAATATATTTTTAAAATTCTTAACCGCCTTGAAAGCGCACTAAAAACTAATTTATCATTATTTCTTGAACTTACAGAAATAAAAATTCTAAAAGGAAAATATTTGGAAGACATTATCTAAATGTTACAAAAAATAAAATAAATATTATATTTAGCAACTGTTTATTTAGAAAATTGAGAAATATTGTTATTTAATAAAATCTACATAAGTTTTATAAAACCTACATAATTAAATATCACAAAATATGTTATAATATTTATTTGTGTTGTATATGTATATGAGTTTCGTTAGTTATTCAGAACAATTAAATAAACGCACAATGAACTTTAGAACAAACTTAATTTAACTAGTTTTAAAACAAGCTGAAATTAAACATGAATAATTGAACAACAGTGTTAATTAACGTGTTTATAATGATTGAAACATTGTTTTCCGTTAATTATTTAACGACACCCTTCGTTTTAACAAGCTTTGTGGCGATCAATATAGGCTCTCTCGCAACAAATTGTTTCTTGAAATAATAGGAATTGTAATTTTCTATCCTCCGCTTCCGGTTTAATTATATATTAATGTGAAACTCTATATCCTTCGTGTATTATGTCGATAAGGTCCTGCGTCCCTTTCACTGATTTTAGAATCTTATATAGAATGTATGTACTTGATTATACAATGAATTCACTGAAGCGTTACATACTCCTACTATTTACTAAAACGAATTTAAAGTGTTCGGCGTGTGGAGTTTTTAGGTTTTTGCATGTACGAAGCGAATTCTTGTAAAGACTTCAAGCGGTTTGTAAACACTCTTACTGCGTATTTCCTTCTTTCTATTTCTTTTTGTGTCAAATAAACGACAACTACACCCTTAATTACTTTGTATATTTACATATAGTAATTCTTCTTTTAGAGTTTCAGTAAGAGTTCCAAGAAATCTTAATAAAAATATAACACTATTTTTAACCGACCTTCAAAAAAACCAAAAAGGAGGTTATCAATTCGACGTGTTTTTTTTTTTTTTTTTTTTTTTTTTTTTTTTTTTTTTTTTTACCGATGTTCCGCTCGTACGTCGCCATTTGTAAACCGATTTGGATGAGTGAGGTGTCAAACGATAGGGTAACTCGTCGAAGTGGTCCCATTTTTTTTTAGAATTTTTACGATCAATAGTTTTCAGCATATTGAAAGAATAGTTTCACAATCGGACGAGAAATCGCTGAATTCCGCGCGACCATGTCGTGCTTATTTGCTTATAACTCTATGATTTATGAATCCTTATCGATGAATGAGATGTTATTCGATTTAAAATTAAATTTGCAACAAGAGAGAATAAAAATCAAGATAATTTGATTTATAGTTTTAGAGATATTGAGGTTATAAAATAAAAAATTGAAAAATCTTTAATTAGTTCGCTTTAGCAATAGAGATGTCCATGTTGTATTAAATATATACTAATTATAATAAATTGATTTAATTAAAACTCATATTGTCAAGCTTTTGACGGAATTTTATGATAATCTAAGCCATATATTTGATGTTATGGAGCAAAACTTGTCAACAGAGAAAAAACATGTCATACCTTATTGTTTACGCGTCCAGTTTAGATCTCTATAGCTCGATGTAATATCAGTTTATATCGATGACTTACATACCATTTTATAAAACATTAAAAGGGTCATATATGATAGTAAAATCAATAAGGTAGAAGAAATACTTCTAGAGATAGAGAGAATATAGTTACTGAGTTCCTACGGGAAATCACAATGTGCGTTCACTTGCTTACTATAAAACACAATGAAAACTTATTTTATATGAACGATATTACTTAAATTTTTAGTATTAAACGATTCAGTTTTGCGTTTTCTTATTTTCATTAATTTGAAAATATTAAATTAAATTAATCAAATTAGTTTTTAGTGTATAAGGTAAGCGTAAAGTCAGAGCGTCCATGTTAGTTTCGTTTTGATGGTATGATAACCAACTATACGGTTTAGAAGAGCCACTCAAAAGTATAAAATAAATTAATTTTAAACAAAAAAATAAAACCGACCTCAAAACGCACTGAAAAGTAAAAAATAAATTTTGTATTATAAATGAACTTACTTTAAATAAGACGTAAATAGTGTTGATAAATAAAATTCATCTAAAATTCTACAAGGGCATAAAACTTTCATGTTGTTTTTTGAAAGGCGGTGCCAAATATATAAATAAAGACTGAATTAATATTCCTGGACTTTAATAAAAAAAATAATTGAATGGCTTGGCGCCGCGTTTCAAAGAGCAACATGACAGTTTTATGCCCTTGTAGAATTTTAGATGAATTTTATTTATCAACACTATTTACGTCTTATTTAAAGTAAGTTCATTTATAATACAAAATTTATTTTTTACTTTTCAGTGCGTTTTGAGGTCGGTTTTATTTTTTTGTTTAAAATTAATTTATTTCCACTAATATGTCCGAAAAAAAGGAGAACCAAGAACAATTAGGCACTAAAATCTACAGTGTTGTAGCAGTTCGACCTATAACACTTTGTAGAGACAAATTATAAAAAAAATGAGCAAAATGGCTTAGAAAAAATGAGTGTATGAGATTGGCGATATGTATTTCATCAAATTCAAATATGTTGAAGTAAATCTCATAGAGAGAACAAAAAAGAATACAGTAACGAAATATAGGCATAATCTGAATTTCACTATTTCCCTAAGCTAAGACAAATTTTATTTCCATAAATCTATTCTTTCATTTGCGAGTATAATAAGAATTTTCGAATTGTAATATCTTATTCCATCATACAAGGGTGCATAACCAATGATATTGAACCCTTATTTCGATACATTTGTTTAAAGTTATAGGTCCTAAAATTCTGGTTATGATAACACGGGGTAATGTTCCTCTTTTATCACGTATGTCAACCTTTGTTACTTTCTATAGACACGTATAAATTTTTACGTTCGCGATAACTAGGTATTGATTTTGAGCTATTTATTTTAGCCATGAAAAGTATTGTTGAAATGTTCGTTCTTTATTTTAAAATTTAAACACTGTTCACTTAAAGTATAATATGTGGGATCATTGGTTGTACGAGAAAGTTATTAATTTAGAATAAAGTTTGTAGAATTACGTCCCTAGTGTACTTTAAAAGTTAATGTAAGTTTATATTGTAGAGGAAAAACGTGTTAAATAATAAAAACCTTTATACTATAGGTACTCAGTTTTCAGACCGTTTATCCTGTCCAATAGAATGTGAGGCAAGAGCCTGTTATGACTTCGCGAGCCGATCCGTCTTGACGCCGCAGCTCACAGCAGTCAGACAGAGTTAGAGAATAGTGTCCCACTGTCTGTTCTACCTAACATGGCGTTTAAGTAAGTCTAGAATATAGGGAGGTAGTGTTTAAATATTTATTAGTACTAAGAAGGTTTGTCTTATAGACTTGAGCTATTATATAAACTCGAAAGCAATGAATCTAAGTCACTTAAAGAAGCTTATAAATATCGCCTATGTAAATAGCGCCTTACAGTTTTCGACAAATCCAACTCATTCAAAAGTCTAACTTACACTTACATAAACTATGAGCATCTAACTAATACACAAGTAGTTTAAAATATTGACATATGTTTCTGGGTTTCTAAAATGTTTCGTAACAGTACTAAAAATTAATCTCCATGCCAACTGCGACAAATCGAAGATAAGGGGGCCTGTGATTTCAATTCTACCACAGTAATGGTCGATAAACCGATTTGCTGGGTATACTCGTCCACAATAACAACGTAATTGCAAACCCAATCACCGCACAAGCAACCCTATTGTATACACGTTAAGAATAAATTGGCGTGAAACAGTTTCTGCTTAGTCATTTATTAGCGGTGCAGTCGATCTTTGCAACGATATTTCACGGTAAATACCCCAAGTGGTAACGTATTCTGAACCCCGTATATTGCTTTTACATTAATGTTTTGAACCTTATGTAAAGGCAATAAGGTAGTTATTTATAGCTTTTCCATGCCATTTGAGACGCGCTCCTGCAGATTCGTTTCGGATTACCATGAATTGTGTAAACGGGCAGCTGAGACGTGACTGTAGCCTGATATAATATTAATGATTATCAAATATTTTGTTTTGATATTTGTTTAATTTAGAACACGGTCAGTATTTCATTTTGATGTAAACAAAAGTATAACATAGTTATATCATAGCATAGTAAAGTAGCTTGTTCATGAAATGGCGTATTCGATCGATGATATCCCAATTAGTTCAGAAGTATGATTTATTTGTTGCAATTTTTAGACATTAATTATAAAGAGACTATGTGTAAAAGCTAGGTCAAGACTTTTCTAAGATATTTTTTGATATACCTTTTTGAATTTCAGCGTATTTGACTTACGAACCCACTATACTAACATTATTTTAAATCCGTTTCAAAATTTTAAAGTTTTAGCGATTATATTATTATACCTCCATGTACTTATAATATTTGTAGAAAGTAACTAAATAAATTGCTCCTTATATTTATTTTTATATGACCAAATAACAAATGAGTTGCTTAAAGTTTTATATACATAAAAAAAGAACTTTTTAACTACCTACCTACATAGGTGGTATTTAAAAAAAGACGCCGAAGTGACTAAAATTCGCTCGTTTACAGAGTACATTCAATAACGATCTCTTGATAAATGGTGATGTACAATCATTACGATTTATGCTCGGTTTGAGAATAAGTGCGTGTGGCAGATACCGACATTAGGATAAGTATTGTGTTTCAAAGAAATGTTCTTTGTGATAGTTATCTCAGATTAAACCGGGTCGATATGGGTTATACAAGAATAGTTTCTAGTTCAGTATCAGTAGTAAATTAGTTTGACAAGGGTAGTGGTGAAACTTATATGGTAAAGTATCCCATGAATGTTTTCAATAATAATCTATAATATAAAAATGAATCGCAAAATGTGTTGGTAAGCGCATAACTCAACAACGCCTTCAATTTTTTTATTATAATATTCCTTGAAGTACAAAGATGGTTCTTACGGAGAGAAAAAAATGGAAAATTATCGAAAAAATAAAATAAAAGGAAAACATTTTTCTCATACATTTTCTATGGAATGACGTTATAGGTGACACTTTATTATTCGGAACTTTGACGCGATACGAAGTTCGCGGGGTCCACTAGTATGAAATAATTTTAATAATATGAAGCTAATGGAGACTATATTATGCTTATCGCATACACCTCGGCATGGAAAGTTCTAATGCATAGATTCTACTAGGCCACTAGACCTCTCAAAAAGCAGTAGATCTTACTTACTCACACACAGGTAGAGGATAACGACGTGAAGATCGCAAATTATGTAAAATAATCTATTTATATTAAAATAAATCAAACTTAAAAATAATTTACAGTTATTTTTTTATTTTATGCTATCATATTTTTTTGGTTACATGCTCTCTATTTTTCAGTCATGATAGTAAGAAATAGGTAATCATTTATTAGGTGGGGTCCATATCTGGTACTGGCACAATTTGTATGAGTCAAAGAAAAGTTATAGGCTTTTTATGTTTATTATTCAATTTTTCAACCGTTTGAAACTCATAAAATTATGATTTGAGTGCTAAAATTTCGGAGATAAAAGTATTATGAGCCCAATTGTTTTACTTTCGTAGAAAGCTTTTAGTGAATTAGACGGAGTACGATTTGTATCTGTCAGAATAAAAGGGTTAAATTTGTATTGTTTAAATTATATTGTTTTTATAATAAATATCCTTCTTTAGTTATGTTTAGAAGTATATAGGGTGACATAGAAATGGACATAATTACATACAAGTCCTTTTGGGCTATCAGGTTTCTCTATACCTAATACGTTTATTAAATCTAAATGAAAAACTATTTAAACGCAGACAATATTAATAAAAATTTCTCGTGACTTAAGTCTTATCAATATAAAGTTAAGGTAAATTGCTTGAACATTTTTGTTGCCAAAAATGGGCGTGGCTTACATATTAAACTAAAATATCATTGATGAAAATAGAGATGTCAATTTTCCAGGATAAAATATAAAAGCAGTTGCCTCATTTAAGATTTCGAATGAAAATTGCCGATCAGGAAAGTAGGGATAAGAAGAAATTATCGCTCATAAAACCAGCATAGTAAAAGCTTTAAAAACTTGGTTACTGACACGGCAGAAGATCATAAGTCATTGTATGGAAAGCTGTGGGTGTCTGTCCTATACTGATCGAAGTCTATACATCACCCAGCGGACAATAGAAGCTAGGGCTCACAAAAGAAATTGAGGGATTTTACCATTGATATATTTTTAAATTTTAATCTCAGCTAGGGCTTTCTTTTATCTTTATACATCACAATGCGTATATTTAAATAATAAATAAAAAGAGAAAACAAACGTTGTTTCTAATCACTAATATTCTTAATTAAAACAAGTTAATTACATCAAAACGAAAAGAATTAATAAAACCTTAATTAGCATGTACCTAACATGCTAGGGATATTTTTATTCTCTTAATTTTCTGTAAATAACTCTTAGAATTTTAACATACTTTAATACGATTATAATTTATTAATTTAAGGCAAGGAGTTCAATCAAATCTTATATCAAAGCTTAAACAATCGTACAGTTAAAATGGCAAAATTGAAAAATAATTATCAGGAAATATAAATAAGAATATTTTAATAAAGCTTTGTCACTAATAAATACTTGAAAGTTCCAACCCTGCAGCGTTTCACGCAAAGGGACAGCGCTTTGTTCCCTTCGTCCATTGTAAGTTCCAAAATTAAGATGTTCGGAAAATAATAGAATTTCCAACGAATCCGGACACTCCCCGATTATTTTTCCACCAATATATCATACGGGATTCTGTCTCCTACAAGCCGAGATTAGATGCCAATATCGCGTGTACATTTATCAAAATATCACGTTTGAATGTAATGCTTCAGTAATTTATTGCCATTGATTTGAAGGTCTTATGGATCTTCTAACTTCATTATTAACATTATAAGCCGTAAACCGTCGCATATTATATCATTTTGATTTTTTGATATTAATTATTTGTTTAATGTAGTAAGACAGATTTTAAGAAAAATTTTAGTTTATAAAATAAAAAAAAATATACTGTAACTCTTCCTCTCATCTCATCTCATTTTCAACCTTTGGTATAGGTCCCTTTATTTTATATTTCTTTATACACAAACTAAGTCGGTCTTGTACTATCTCCATTCAATGTGTGTATGTCCCCTAATGGGGTATGGGACAGATGCATTTCACATTTTTAGCCTTCTGTGCCTACCCAACCGAAGCATTCATGTGTTGCCCCGGATTCGAACCCATAATCTCCGGCGCAACACGCAGATGTGTAACCCACTAAGCCATCAATTCTCCATTCAATACGATCCTGGAATTTTCCTTAATGTTGACCTTTTATTGTCATCCGTCCTAAAGACGATAAAATATATCGGTCTTCCACCTTTTATCCTAGTTATGGTAGTAACCCTAGTGTTTAGATATATTTTATGGTATGGTATAGTAGAGACTTATCTTTAGGACCTCTATTCTAAGAGCAATTTTTCCCATGAATTTTGTTTCTGGACGATGTATAAATACTTCAAAATAATTGATCTAGTTAACTATTTAACAACTACAAATATTTCTATATGTTTTTTATACATAACTAATACTAGTATATTTTCTCGAAAATAATTTTACGGAAACTTAGCTGATATTTTGTCGGTGATTTGTCCACCCCATAGCAGTCCAAGTCGTGAAAGGATCGAAAGAGGATTGTTAAGTGATATTTTCCATCTGACCAAACTCTTAACAGCCTTATTCAGAGAGGTAATCAATTTTATCTAAGTAATCACATTAATCGGCGCGGCAATTATTTCGCGAGTAACTTATGTAAAAAACTTGTAATTTTTTTTTTATTAAACATGAATGTTTCACTGATCATTTACCTAATTATATTTATTTTATAATAAAACTAGCTGACCCGGCAAACGTTGTTTTGCTATATTAATTTTTGGGGTGGGCTACCCTTATCACTTAGGAGCATGAAAAATAGATAGTAGCCGATTCTCAGACCTACTGAATATGTATATAGAATTTGGTAAAAATCAGTAAAGCCGTTTCAGAGGAGTAAGGTAACTAACATTGTGACAGGAGAATTTTATATATAATCACTTTGACCAGCCTTTTGAGCCTCAGTTTTTGTTTTACCGGAAATTAAATAAGGAAATGTCAGATGCATTGCTATGTTCGCTAAAAACGCCTACTGTTGTATTTCAATTCATACGGAAATTGAGCCTCGGAACGCTAAAACCGCAAGCAATGTTTATAACAAAAAGACAACTTTGTGTGAATGACACTTTAATTAACTCGTTTAGAAAGGAATTGCCGAATTTGAGTTATAGCCAACTATTACGCAGTATGAAACTGCAAGCCGTTGTATATAATTTCTGTATAAGTATACAGAAACAGTAAGTCTATGGTTCAAAGGTACAAAAAAGCGTTTTAATTAACCGACCTTCAACAAAACCAAAAAGGAGGTTATGTTCCGATCGTATGTCGCTATTCATTGACCGATTTTGATAAGTGAGTTATTAAACGATAGGGTAACTCATGAATTGGTCCCATTTTAAAAAAAAATACAATCATAAGTTTTCAGGATATTGAAAGAATAGTTTCACAATCGGGCGAGAAATCGCTGAAATTCGCGAGACGGCGTCATACTTATTTGCTTATAACTCTATGATATATGAATTCTTATCGATAAATTTGATCCCTTTAGATTCAATATTAAATTTTGAACATAACAATTTTATGCCCTTGTTGAATTTTACACGAATTTTATTTATCAACACTATTAAAGTCTTTTTATTTATTTCATTCATAATACAAAATTTATCTTTCAGTTTTTAGTGCATTTTGAGGTCGGTTTAAGTTTTAATTTAAAATTATTTTTTTGTATTCGTCATACAGTATAAATAAGATTTTTTATTTCATGCATAATCGGGTGGTTTAGTTAGTTAATTGTATATTTTGAATTTATTTAAAGATAACTCTTGTAGCTTAAAATTTAATATATGGAACAGAGGAATAATTGGAAGGTCGGTGTTCAATAGTCTGTGTTACTGTAATTGCTGCAGTAAGATGAGCTGCGTACTTTTGTTGCGCCCCTTTGATCGGGTGCGTAAAAAATAAAAAAACGAAATTAAAATTAAAATGTTATTTTTGGGCTTCCTCCCTTCTGAACATCAATGCATCGACATTACAAGACCGTCTTCTAAAAATCTCTATTATTTATAATAATAATAATATCGCAATTTATTCCCCGAAAGTGTAGGCAGAGGTGCACTTAGTACACCCACATTTAGGCAGACATTATATTTTAATCCCATTGTAATAGGAAGCGAGCCTATTGCCTATTGTCTCTATTATTAATACACATCCACGTGGGCGAAGTCCAATCAGACCCGTGGTAAAGGGTTGGAATTGCTAAATATCTTAAAAACTAATGGCGCGTTCACACGGAGTCGTGAACTAGGCGAGAATACTACTCGTTCTGCGCATATCTCACGACTGCTTAATTTACACGACCGATAATACGACCACCAGTACTATTTTTGATCGTTAACGACATCCACTACCACGACTACCAGTTTGCACCAGGTAGTGATCACGACTAATTCTCCTATGTATTATTCTCGCCCAGTTCACGACTCCGTGTGAACGCGCCATAAGGGTAAATTAAAAGTTCTGCTTTTGTTTGTGTCTGCAATTGATCAATGCAGTTGAAGCTGCAAGTTGAACTATGCTGAATGTGACTATGGTTCATCATGTAAACATGTACCTCACTGATGTTGTAATCACAGAATCAACGGGCTACTGTATAGTATAAGAATATAGTATCTGAAATGTAACAGTTGATTTAGGCGTTGAGGGTGTCTATGGGCGGCAGACCGCTTCTCGTAAGTGAGCCTTCAGTCCGTTCGCCTCCTATCTAATAAAAAAAATTGATACACCCTGAACAAACAACTACCGCATAACGATTTCAATAATCACTCAGTTGAAATTATTAATATACGAGGACGCTGCATTTTATATCAATGGCGAATCAATAAAATTATGTTCGCTATAAAATTTCTCGTTTATTTTTATTCCAATAAAGATGTCGTAAAGTTCAGTAGTTCAGTTAATTTTCTGGGTTAATAAAGGATTTTACGATTTGAAGTTATTTTAAGTTATCATTCAACAATCAGAATGTGAAAACCAAAGTGAGTATTTTAATTGTAAAAATTTTAAACAAAACAAAAATTAACTTAGTTCAACATTATTTAATACTTTACAGTTTACACTATTATAAAGACTAGTATCGCGTTTGGATGGATGGGACTATTTATACTATTTAAAAAAACGTGCGTCAGAGATGACATACTTAAATTTTGAGAGGCTAGGGTTTTATGCTCGAATTCGCATAAATTCAGCATAAGGAAAAACACATATAGACAACCTATAAGATTTGCCAGGGTCTTTATGACAACTAAATAAAGATTATTAGATAAAACCGTAGTATAATGCACAAAAAATCAATATCTTTTCTGTGCATTATATATCTACTCATACACATCCTGTATTAATTCTACTACAGTTCCTTCAGAAGACTCATTTAGTTCAGCCATTTTCGAATTTCGCAAGTTTGCTAGTTATATCTACTTTGCTTTAGCTAGCTTTAATTTTGTATAACAACACTAAAGAGGTCTCACAATTTTGAAAGATGTATGAACCAAAATCAAATATACATATTATGACCGCGTAGCAAAATTATATTTTAAAAACGTTTGAAAAACTTATCAATGCAATACAATATACCAGTAACTATTAATACTTAAGTCGACCGCAGAATAACGAATATTATGAAATATAAGTCTATATCAATAAATGACATCTGGGACATAAAATGGAGCCGATGGTTTTATGTTTAGCCATAAAATACCAATAAAGCACTAAAGAACCGCTAATAAAAATTCTAAATAGCGTTAAGATTTCCCTGATGTGTCTTCACTCATATTTTAATAATGGCATTATGTAATATTATTATCTATACCTTTGCATACATAGTAGCTAAGCAAAAGGTATACAAGTTCAAGATATTAAAAGTATTTTTTAATTATTATAAATATATTGTTTTTTTGTAGCTAATATCTATATATAACATAAAGTTGTGTTAGTTACATCATACTACTCAAGAACGGCTAGACCAATTTTGATGATTTTCATAGTGAGTATTAAAAAATTCACGAAAACGTGAAATATAGTTCGTCTTCTCATACATTTCACTGGAACGACGTTTTAAGTGACACTAGTTAAAATAAAAATAAAATTAACATAAATTTTGAACAATTAAGTATATTTCAAAATGTATTATATTTATCTGCTTTCGAAATGTTAGCCACATATTATAGATTTTTGATGGGAAAATACTTCCATTTAAAAGACATGGATAGACTTATCACCTTAAAAAGGGATCAACGGAACCGACACAAAATACGTATATTTTAAAAAAATAAAATAAAATGTAATTTTGTAATAATTGAACTTCAAAACCTCAGTAAATAAATTAATTTTTGTTTAAAACTGAATTTTAAATAATATAATTCTTTTGGTTTTGTTTAATCACTTGTTACCCGCCGATCGTTCGATCGGAAAATCTTTCCGAGTGGAAACACAAAAATGGAACCGCATTTTATTCGATTAGTTTCATTCGAAGAACGGTGCATTTTAAATGAAACAAAAATATCGGAAAACATATGTTTTGCTCAGATATTTTTGAACTTATTTCTTTATAACATTGGTTTTGACTTAGAAGAGAAGCGAAAAAAAGGGAAAACTATTCCTGTAGGAGGTTATGAAAATAATTCAGCCAGCATTTTGGTGCTTAACTTCAAATATATTTCACCGAATATATAGAGTGTGTAGACATATAACTTCTAAGTGAGAAGGAGAAGATTTATTTTCAAGCGGTGACTTCTATGATAATGAAATACATGACATCTGCCACTATTGACTAAAGAATTAATTTTTGCACATCTTAGTCATTTTACCATTTTATTAAAGAATAAAATGACAATCCAATAGTTCGTTGTTACAAAACTAATTGAACTCGTTAAATATTTTACTTGACTTAGAAATCATTGGAAAATGTAACCCGAGCGCAAGTTGTAGATCATCTGTATTTTATTACGAGAGTATCAACTGCATACATTAAATAAAGAAAACAGTTTGAACGTCATTATTTTAATACTTAATATTTGTCATCAGTTGCCTATGACCATATAGAATGTGAAAAAATATTGAATTAGGAAATAATGAAAAATCTAAAAAAATTTAGAAAAAATATTTAGAAATAAATATTTGTCATACATTTTATATGGGTGACGTTTTTCATAACACGTGACTGTTTTTCCTGAAGCGATACGTAGTTTGCGGTGTCAGCTAGTTGTTTATCTTTCACGAGAAAAAAGGAAATAGCGAAAAACAATTTTTTCTCCCCAAGTTGTGGTTTTTTTTATCGATATCTCGATAACGATGATCGATACGTGAAAAATGTATAGAACCTTAATTATAGATCGTACAAAGAGCAACAAAAAGTATTCCATAAAAATTTTCGTATCTCAACGGGGAACCGAGTTATGATGAAAAAACTGAATTTCCCTTTTTTCAAGATGGCGGAAAAAAAACAGTTATTTTGGCCATATACATTCTTTTAAAAGTGTCTAAGCAAAAGGTTGGATTTGTTAAGTACAGTTGAAGGCGCATGCAGTGCTTTTTTTATAAATAAAAAATGTCTCTTATACAAGCAATATTAAAGGAAACCATTAATTTTTGCACAAAACCCCTTTTACGTGAAACCCGGCCTTTTCCATGAAAATTCACCCATCTCCGTTTTTGGTAATTTCACGCCAGTCAAAGTTCACATCGAAGAGACGTATACAAGCAGACAATATTAATGATCGACATTGAATTCTTGGTTGATTTTTAAATGATAACACAACACACACACTTTTCCTGCGCTTGTCGGACCGCAGTTGCGAAATGAATTGCTAAAGATAGTAACAGTTATTTTATTTGATGCATTTTGTGGTTAGCGCTTGATGCGCTATAAAATACGATAGAAATAAAGCCTAAAAGCCTAGCCTAGCCTAGCCGTCTAAATCTTAACTAAAAATAATTATTTTAATGGCCAGGTTGCGCTTAACTGCCTGTCATTTCATACTAAATAACGAGAACCTTATTTAGAATAAAAGTATTCGAAACTTGTAAAATAGATTTTTCTAGATTCAACTATTTTTATGAAAACTCGATTTTTAACGTTTTACGTAATTTTGTGCGACAGTCCAATTAGTACCTATGTTTAAAATAAAATAACTTTCGTGGTACCTATATTATACTGGTAAGCTGTCTAGTTTTAAAATATTATAATAAAATGTTCTACTAAATAAACAATTGTTAAATTTAATAAATCTTTAGATATAAAACGAAATTGACCTAAATATTTTAATTATCTTAAACGCATTGCAATTAATTTTCAATATAAATATCACACGCTATAGAGGTTTTTCCGCATCATAAGAATGACGAAAGATTTTCCTTTAACTACGTATGTAAACAACGTTACGACACCCACTTTTGACATTGACATTAGTTAAAATCTAGAAAATAGGGTGTTACGCAAAACGTCAGATAAGGCGACCCTTATCAAAGTCAGGTCTTTTACATGTGGCTTATAAAACTTATGTAAGCTAGTCTGTGGTTATCAGAATTTATTATCCGGCTTAAGTTGCTTTTGATTCTACACATTTAAATCTTCTTAAGATTAAATGCGTAACACGTATTAGGTAGACTTTCTCGACTGCTTAATTAATGAAACATATTTTATACATACTTCGTAAACTTAGTTTACCGACCGCCTCCTTGGTCTATTGGTAAGCGCGTAAGCATTAAAACCGAGAGGTTCTGGGTTTGATTCCCGGTGGAGATTTAAAAAATCTCGATCTGGCAGGGTATAGAAGGCTGATCACCTACTTGCCCCCAAAGAAAAAATCGATCAGTGAAACGGATGTTAAACGCATCTGCCCCATACCGTACTAGGGGGAGACATGGGACTTCACTTTTAGTAAACTTAGTTTAGTTGTGTTAATATCAAATTGGAATAAATTAACATATACCTAAAAATAATTGAATATTCTGAATTCTTCTCAACCATAGTTCAATTTTAGAGCGCACCCTAATGTTTCAAAACAACCGCATTTTACGACACAAAAAATCACCTTTTTCTCGTATAACGATCCATTTAGCGATTCCGTCAACGGCTGTTCAAATAAATACGGGGACTAACACTAATCTATGTTTACGACATTCTTTTGCGGTCAAACGAATAAAAATAGATGTTTTGGGATCTCAAATTATCCACCTTTTTGGAACATTGAGGTGTTAATATACCCATTTATGATAAGCTCCGAGAAATAATTGTTTTGTTACCATAGAATCAACGAACGCCTTGAATTTTGATTAATCAAATAAAACTTTTCAAACCAATCTAAATAAGTTACAATGAGCAATATTTGTAGTTTGTTAAAAAAAATATAAATAAATTCTTAAAAAAGATATCTCTTTCCATTTAAAAACGCATTCTTCTAGCTATTAATACAAAATAAAAAGTTCGTCTCTTTTAAACCTTACAAACAGTTATTTAGGTATTTCGAATTAAACAAGTTTTATAATTTAACTAGCGACCCGCTCCGGATTTGCACGGGTTCAAAACATACATAAAAACCTTTCTCTTCAATCACTCTATCTATTAAAAAAAACCGCACCAAAATCCGTAGCGTAGTTTTAAAGATTTAAGCATACATAGGGACAGAGAAAGCGACTTTGTTTTATACTATGTAGTGATGATGAAATAGAATTATATTGTCTTGTACTGTATTATTATTTGTAGTGATCATATCATTTTAAAAAATCCTTCTTTTCATATATAAATCAATTATTTCTGATTTATTAATTACAATCTATTATTATATACTATAATCTATTATTTCAAATCCAACGCTCAAACATACATAAAAATAATAATAGTAATAGTTGGGACAACTCACATACATTGCTCTGATCCCAAAGTAAGTGGCTGAAGCACTTGTGTTATGGTAATCAGAAACAACGAGGGTACCACAATAAATACATATATAAGTTCATAAACAACCAAGACTCGGATACAAACATTCGTGCTCATCACACAAATTAATGCACCTACCGGGATTCGAACTCGGGACCTTTCGATGCAGAAGGCAGGAGCACTACCAATTGCGCCAATCGGTCGTCATACAGATGTAAGTTTATTGTTTCCTGAGGAGTGACTTCAATTTTTCTTCCCTTCTTTTCAATTTTTTGCTTCCTCTGAAATAACTTTATTATAACCAAGCAGTATATTGCCCACAAATAGCATAGGTAGCCTTGTTTTGGTCTGCAACCCACATTTTTAAGCAGTAGCCTAAAGCCGCCATAAATAACTTGTAATCTTCACACAAATATGTCTTGGGGGAGCCGCAGGCACTAGTGCGAATGAGATTATGGGATTAAGATGGCAGATAATCGTATTATTGTCATCGTGCAATATAATCATAGATAGTGGAGCTGCGGGATTGAGGGAAATACAAAATCCATAACGCATATTGTGATATCAAGAATTGGAAAAAAATGTAGCAGTTATAAATATGGAACATAAATTAATATTTCTAAGTTAGAACGCAAAAAGGTGTGTTATAACTCCAGCGTTCAATAGCGAGTTTTTAGAATTAGATAAGTGAATAAAGATATTATTTCTAAAAACAAACAATATCTCAGCTCTATAGTTTAGTGGTTAATGCGTTTGCGTATTATGCCGGAAGTTTTTCGTTCGAATCCCAGCGAAAACCTTAACGGTTATGGTGATGATCAGTACAGAAATGTGTCACTCCTAAGACCCACTTTAGGTTACGGAATTTTTAATATAGAACTAAAATCTTAAGATTTTGAAAAATTATACGTTCATTTGTAGTAAAAGTATATAAAACAAAGTTAGGCTAGCTAAAATAATAACCCGAGAAGGGCTGAAGCAATTTAAATTTCCTATTTGTCACCATTCTATATAGCATAATAGCTTTTGGATATTATGCTATTAGATACAGAAATTTTACGAAAAAATATGAACAAAAATTGTTT
The DNA here is from genome assembly GCA_912999735.1 of Aporia crataegi. Lineage (NCBI taxonomy): Eukaryota > Metazoa > Arthropoda > Insecta > Lepidoptera > Pieridae > Aporia > Aporia crataegi. Next base: position 7,002,180 of record OU538742.1, read on the forward strand.
TTCTAATACATTTTAGGAAATATTGTTTTTGATGACTTTCTGAAGCTACACAAAGCAAATTCTCAGTCTTTAATAAATAAATAAAATATTAAAAATTCTGATATTTTATAAGAACTACAAGCTAAGTTTTGAATAAATTTCAAGAAAACTTCAAAGGACCTAAACTTAAATAATAAAGCCTGAAAGGTGGAATCCTACAACATTAAGAAATTTTTCTTTTCTTTTAAACTCTCCAAGACATGTCCGAAGTTCGGAAAACTGATACTCTCGAAATATTTATAAAACAATATTATAATAATTCCAATGTTCAAAAACTTCGCAAACTGGCCTTTTAATATTATTTTAAAGTTTCCCTTACTTACCTTTAAAAGGACTAGCGAGGACATAAAATAATTTACTCAACTCAGACATGTTCAGAAAATCAAATGATGGGTCGAGATATAAATATAAATAACCTATAGATATCTTGCTAGCACTAGATTATATTGAATAGATTGCTTGAATTTGTTTTTTTTTTTTGTTTTTTTCTTTAATAAGTGTTAGCTTATTGTGTATTTTCATGTCTTTTGCTGTTTATTTGCATGTGGTTAGTACCTGTAACTGAGTGCACTAGGTTAACAGCTGTATTTTTGTCGCTTTGTCTCTTATTTTGTAATGGTGCCTTTTATAGTAAAATAAATAAAATTTTACTTGCCTGGGCATTTATAATATAGCCAATATTTAGCAGAAACAGTCTAGCTTCCCATCAGTCCAGAAATGTGTTTATGTAATAAAAATAAACAGCTCACTGTATTATGTAGGTGTAGAATGTACGTTTCTAAGAACATAAGGCTTCCTTCTAATGTTTATTGTGTTTTCCACTACTGCTTAAAACAGTGCCTAAGCACATAACTTAAACGCCCAGCGAAATCCTTAAATATTTACTTTTATCGGCGCTTATATAAAGATTTATACGGCAAAAACTTTGTACCCACACAGTAAATTTTACGAGTGTTGTTTTACGTGACCTCTATGGACAATTATTTATTTCTCTTATATATCGCAGTAGGAACTATACCTAGGTCTAGATTAAACTCAAGCAACCCTAAGCTTGCGATAGCCTAAACATAATACGTCAGATTCACTGATAATTTTCTTTATTAGATCAGTCTTCTTCGCCAAAAAAAAAATACTTACCTATTTGTTTCCTCGGAAATCGAAACTCATACCTTCCGCGCAACACATATTAAGTATCAGACGCATAACCAAATCATTGAGAATTTTTTTTACAAAGTTTTATTATAACTTTATATGTTGGTTATATTAACTTTCAGTAGGTATAAACTAGAACACGTGGATCAGCCATTTTTCTATGAAATAATTGAATATTGTATTTCTTACAGTCCAGTAAAAATTCAAATGTCTTAAAATAGAGGAGAACCTTGAAAAGTTCTCTTTGATGTTGTTTTCTTTATATTATCTGTGAATGGTTTGACTTTTTATATTTTTAGAGTGGCAACTTGGACTTTTGTGGAGTATTTGAAATGTTGCCAGTTTAAAAATTAATAATATTGAGGTCTTTGAGAACAAGTAGTGTAGCAATGACCTAAGAACTATTTTGATTTAAGAACGCACCTTTGAGCCATAGTTTTTTTATTAAAATGCAATTACTTTCTATTATAAGTTATATTATTAGTAGGCATCCTAAGTAAGTTATAATGTTCTACGCTATGCTTTCGTGATTAATCTTGAAAAATAGAATAAAAAATCTTCAATTCAACATATTATATTTCATAGTCGTAATCATCGATTATAAACATAATTAGCAAAAATTTAGAAATATTTGAATCCCTATTAAGTTACATACATTAAATCGCTCAAATCTTGGTTACAAAAATCTTAGAAGTCGTACATGGAGCAACCTAACAAACTCGCTGAGTGATACTTCAGCTGAAGAAAACTTATGTCTATAGCTTCCGTATAAGGGTTGATAATATTATGTTATAGATTCCACCCCAAAGACACCCCTCTCACTCCCGCGTTGAATGAGCAATCGCCAGTGCGTTTTGATTCCCCCTGTTGACAGGACGTAGTGCGCACCGCACTTGTGTTCGAAATTTAAATTCACGCGGGATGTGTACATGATACTGATTAAAAAAATTTGCATTATCTGTGGTGTGTGAGTGAAATGATTGAAAAAGTAATTTGAGTGGGACGGTGATGTGCGTTTAGTTTTAAAGAGAAATTAAGGTAAAAAAATGTATTTAAATTTATTTTGGAGAAAGTATTTGAAAGTAATTCAAGAAGTAAAGTTTTTAAATTTTATTTCAATATCAGTTAATTATTAATTAATTACAATACATTTTATATTTCTTAAAAATCTCAGAATATTGTGAATACACAACAATTAAATTGGTTAAAAAACAATTATTCTTTAAAAATATATTTCTATTGAAGCATTATCAATCAAAAATTAATGAATTATTTTTTATATTGATATTCCAATATTTAGTTACTAATTAACTTAATTTCAATGTAAGTCAATTAAAGATATTTCTTAAAATAAAAATTAAAATTAAAATTTTGTTTTTAACATATTGTGATATTTTAAGATTTCTGTAGGGTTTAAATTTAAAAACGATATTTTACCTAGTTATAATGCATTTTAAGAGGAGATTTTTATTTCAATTTCAATATAAATTTAAATAAATTTTAAAAAGTAAATTTTGAAATATAAAAACTTACCCTGTAATACTTTTATACTATTTTTTATGGTGTATAAAAATTTAAAATTTCAGATTCATCATATTATAGTATTATTACAAAAAACATTTTTTGATGAGTTTATATTGAACGATTTAATTTTAAATTTTCTTAAGAAATATACAATTTTATTGGCCTACAAACGTGAAATGAAAAAGAAGTAGTTTTCATTCAATTTCCCTCGTATTTCCCTTCTCTACGCTTATTTAAATAAAATATTTGAATTTACACCTACTTAAAGTCTTTCACAATATGTATAATTATTATTTTTTTGAAAATTTAGTAACAATTTAATAATTGTAAAAATTCTGATTCTCTTTACTTGTCTTAACTTCTCTACGCATTTTAAATCTAAATAATTAAAGCATATAACATAATATCAAATATTAATCTAGCTTACAATGAAATCTCAGCTCAGCAATGCCACTTAATCGGGCCGGGCATTCGTTTAATTAACTTAGTACATATAGGGCTGCTGTCCTGATTTATCAGTTTGTTGGAAAAGCGGAAAAGTCTATCCTTGTTTATTTTAATGAATTGAATAGAGATAGACTATTCTATTTTTAGCTAACGCTTTATCCTATGTGACAGAGATAGAGATATAGTATAGAAGGATAGACAGTTCACGATTCTTTCAATTTAATTCCTTGTGTGAAAGACCTATGAATAGATAAAGATAAATTTTAATTATTAGCTATAAAATATTGATTCATATTAAGTTTGATTTTTAAAGAGCTATTCTTCCATTGGAGTCAGGCAAATAAACATTGAAGACTGGTTTTGAAAACTCATAATTAGGATTCGTGAACGTAACTCACGCATACGCCCGCAATGGTACGGCACAACAACGAATAATCCTAAGCTTTTAAACAAGTTAAAATAAAACGAGTGATAGAGGTTTAGTATGTAAAGCCTTTAAAAGCAAATTTATGCATGCAATACTAGTTAAATGAATGGAAGCCACTATAATAACTTTAAAGAATAAAATTTATTCCGTTAAAAACATCTAATCATATCAACTAGTTAATAGGCAATGGTAGAGTGCGGCTTATCAAAAATTTCCATCTTATTTAATTTTTGACTGATAACGATTTTGTAAAATATGGACTATAGATGCTATTTTGTAATCATCACTAAGCGCAATATAAAGGTAAATTTCATATATCGGGTTGAAGAAATTTAGTCAAAACAAACGAAACATTGCTAATAAGGTATCCGTTGACTAAACAACGACAAATGCTGAGCTTTCCTTTATAAATGAAATAAACTTAATGATAATAAATAGACAAATATAAACAAATAACATATGCTTTATAGAAAGAGATAAGCTTGTAGCGTTTGTTTGTCACGTCAGCTTAATGTTTCTGCTAAATGATTTTTAAATATATGTTTTATAATTCTTCTATACCTATAATATATAGATATTTAAATTTTTCGGTAGCGTAAGCTGAATGATTTTTTCGTCTACTATAAGAAATGGCTGCTTGATAAGTTACATTTTAAGTATAAATTTTTAAACAGCTCACTTTTTCTGTTTAAATTAAATTAAACAGGTTAGATTAAAAAATATTGGATTTCAAAATTCAGATATGACATTCAAATACTTCAGTATTTTCGAGGTTTGCTATTTATCATCGCACCACGTCTGTAAAACTAAAGCCATCGAAAAGGGGAGGCGAAAAGGAAGATTTCTAAATAGAGATTTAAGAAAACAATAAAAAAACAGATTTAGACCAACAATTTACATATAAAAAAGATGTAATATATAAGAGTTATATATATTTGTCATCCCAAAAACTAGCCTGGCAGATTTTATTAACCATTGTATTCGCTGGCACTTCTTGTATTAATAAATAAATATTCACTCGCTCTGAATAATACAAATCTTCAATTCTTAAAATGTCTGCGCTACGTTACATGACAGCAAGTCTCAAATATGCATAGCGAGCTTACCAAACCAACACGCTTTCATTTTAAATATTACTTTAGAATCTTTTCTTTTTCTTTTAATATCTCAATATCTTCTTCCACTATGACTGTATTAAGAAACATTTTTAATTAGTTATTACTTGAAGAAAATCTATGTATAAAGAGCTAATATTATAATATGTTTAAAAAAATAAACACTAGTAGTTTTATGCATGTTTTTGTTTTACAACTGTCTTAAGGAAGATACTAGTAACTAGTGCCTACGATACAGGACTATCCTATTATAGGACCGATTATAGGATAACCGATTTTGTTCTTTGTATCTATATATAAACTTTACATATGAAGTAAATATCTACGGTATTTCTGATCAAAATTTTTATTTATTTTTGGATATAAATGTTTCGTGAATAAACTTAACTACCGTTAACTTTTTTTAACAGTCAAGTTTGATAAGTGAAACTGGTATAGCATTCCGTAGCCCCAATTCGTTAAGCATCGGTAATTCTACATGAAATATCATGATTTCAATTCCCGCGGGAAAAATTGTTTTGATATAAAAGCACAGAACATTAATCACCTACTTGCTCGTAATAATCAGTGAAACAATCGTATTGTGTTTACCTATATCCCACTAGAAATACAGTATATATAGAAAAACATGAATATTAATGTATATAGGTAACATATAATGTATATAACAAGTATTGTACATTATATACAATATGTTCATTTTTTTATTTACCACTTATACATTATATTACATATAAGTCATGTTTTGAAATATTTTTAAATATATCTGTACATACATACAGAAAAATTATAATCTAGCAATCACTTCCAAGCAATCAAGATAAAAAAAACTGGCATAAAAAATTTAGAAAGGTATTAATAGACTGTAAATAAGTGCCTAATATGAGAAATTGTTAATGGTTATGAAAGAAGGGTATTACAAAAATTTATAGCCAAGATAGTGAAAGATTTAACGAAAATAATTGGTTTATTGGTAGAAATGTAGAAGTTTATCTTTTTACAAATTCTCACTTGCAAAACTCATCTACCCAGAGCATTTAAAAACACATATATGCATATAAACACAGGCTTATTACCGTTGATATGCGTTTCTACTCAAAACACAGACTTTATATTTGTTTAATAAATAAAATGTAAAAAAATTACAATATATTCACTTTCTGTTGAAACACGAACTACTTTAGAAAATACAAAAGAAGTCCATGTTTATTATGCATTTTTTCCTGACTTTAAAATGCACAAAATACAGTATTCACACAACACTTAAAAACAGCATATTATTTTGCTGTTCTGTCCTAATGAAAACGCATACTCTACAGTTTCATTTAGTAAAAACGTAGTTTAATACACGCTCCTCTGCTACTTTAATGAGTTATTGTGAAGTGTGCACTAATTGACTTTCGGTCTTTCGCTTTCGCCATTTCCAGTTTTTTACATTTAAGTGACAGAAACTCATTATTTTATAACTTTGAAAGGACTGGCTGTTAGTAAGAAACTTACCAACGACTTACAAAAAATATAAGTACAACTACATTCCCTAGTGGGGCAGAAACATTGTTTCTATTTGGAGAGCCGAGCACGAGCGGAGCAAGAACCAAACACAATTCGTCTAGTGTGGACTGATTTGCAAGCCTCGAACGAGCGCGCTGCAAGCATTTTGTTGTGACTGTGTTCCGCCTGTTGTCGGTGTTTGGACGAACACAAAGGGATTTGCTTCGCGCTCGAGGACAGTGATCGTTGTGGGTTCGTTGTACGTCCACACTTGACGCCGCGATTCCGCTCGTGCTCGGCTCTCCTAGCGTAGACGCAGCTTTACAGATACGTTGATGATATGCCTGTTCAAACGAAACTATATTTTGCTGAACAGATCGACTCATACCTATTTAGTTACAAAGGTTATTTTTCACAAAGTATTTTTTAAAAATACAACGAAGCTCTAGTATAAATAATTGTTAAAAGCCATTTGAAAAATAGACAAGCGAATTTTGTACCTCCATTACTTAGTCGCGGGTCATTGATTTTTGGCGGTTTGAAATGTTTTTCCTCTTCCAGTCACCGGATACGGCCTTTATTGGACAATTTTAAAATTCGAATATAAACTTGATTCTTTTAAGAGCAACAATCAATAACCTAAGCCTCTTCTAATTAATGCTTACTTACTTTAAGTAAGTACTTAAGGTTGTTTTTTTTTTGAGGTTGAAACGATAGCTTTCTTTTCACTTTCAACTTAATTTTACATTGATCATGTCGGACTTGAGCTAGTAATCGTAAAAATGTGAGTATTTACGTATAAGGCGACCTATGTTACATATGTTACTCACATATTATATTATATTTCATACCTATTAGATACAAAACTATAAAATTAGAAAAATATTAGTTCAGACTACAACGTTTCACATAACAAGAATCAATGAAACTTGATAGGACGGAAAGAACCAAAAAGTAAAAAGGAATGCACTTTTAATATACAAAATAATTAATAAAATATCACCATCGTGTAGCGTTTCTAAGCAATTGAGCCCAAGTTATAATATATAATTGGCTCTTCTATTTTTGCAAAATAAAAGCAACTAAAATTGCTGGCCAATCGAAACTGCCCTGCAAACGTCAAATATAGTGGTTCTAAAATTATCAGTTTTTAATTATTCAACTAACGAAATTAAATTAGCCAATTGATTGATCTTCTTAAATTACATACCTATAATTTGTTTTAATAAATTAAATACAAAGTTAAAAATAGCTTATGAAACCATTATAATGTATCTACCCAAATTATAAGCTACGTCATGGTGAAAGAAAAATTTAAGTCTCTTTATCGATACAAAATCTTGGAGGAAACTCGTTAAAATGAACGAGCTAGGCTGTCACATTTGATACGGAAGATGTCGAAGCTTGAGTAAATTCAAATAAACTTGAAGCTCGTTCGGTTGTTCGTTTTTTTAAATAGACATTGACAATGTGGAGAAATTGGCAAATGTGTTGTGACAGATTAGATCTAAAACTGCTGCGTATATATTTTCTATTCATAGCTACGTTTATTTATTTCATAAATAATTCTGCTTGTAGTTTATCCTTATATTTAATATTTATTACTACGAAAAAACAGGTTTCACTCTCAAGGTCAAAATTAAGTATTTACAAAAGAATAAAATCTAACGTATGTAAAGATTCTCATTGTATTTTGATTTTGTAACATGGTCTTTAAGTTATTTCATGACAAAAAAAAAATTTTTGGATTCAAAAAAATTCTTCTATATCGATATAAAATAGCCTATTAACTTCAAAGTACTTTATAAGAGCGTAAAAAATATAGGTTTGTTGTTAAAACGTTATTCGTGGCAGTTGACAGCGTGCCCTGTCATATACGTGATAGGTGACCCTTACCAAATGTTACTGATGATAAATAAATATGTACGACAATTTTACAAACTTCCATTCGTGTAGTGATTCAAATTTGCAAAAAATATGAAAAGTAGATAATACGTTCCTTGGTAAAAGTAATGCAATCGCCACAGCCGAGAAAAATCGTTTTCGAAATGAAAGGTAGGAAATTGTGTCATTGAGATTAAGTTATGGCATTTTAAAAAGCTAATAACGCACCTCCACCCATATAAAATATCCCTTTGTATAAAAAATGAAGGTGTTTCATTCCTTGCTGCACACAAATACTAAATAAGAGCTGTTAAAGCAGGCCAAGGTCTGTGGCTCACCCGTGTTGGAAAGATAAACAAAATAGGCATGATAAGAATTATTGCGTCTGTTCCATTAATTATTGTGAAGTACTAACAAACAGCTCTAACAACCAACAAGCGACCACAACCGACGGGCTCACGTTAATCAAAACACAAGTTTAATCAAATTTCAAACAGACACGTAAATGCATCGTTTGCAATTTCTCTCAAACTTCGAAAGTGCGATATTTGACACACAATTATAAAGTTTACTATAATCATTGACTGAAATAGCACGTTCTCGGTAACATGATATTATTTATATTAAGATTTTTAAGTGACAGGTTAATCATTATTTTTCCAAATCTTTACTTAAATCACAAAGAACGTTGATGGTTTAATTACGTTAATTTAAGTAATTCTAGTACTTTAATTTTATTTGTAATAACATTGAGGATTATTAAAATAAAATAAAAGCCGCATCTACTTTACTATCTTTCATAATAATCACACAAGAACTTCCCAGTTAATTAGTACTGAAAAGTATGCTCGTAAATTTAAAAATGTAATTTCGTAATATCAGTCTGTAATCAACTGAATGTGTCGTCAAACCGATTGTAATCTACTGGGTTTTGTAATGAAAATGGAAGTCTGGCACCGGCAGCCGTTTTAATTATATAGAAGATGAGTTCTTATATATTCTAAATATAATTATTTCCTTTCCTAGTGTGTCTGCTCTATGCTCCACTAGGATAGGTTTTTAAGATAAAAAGCAAATAGCAAATTCAAACAAGTGAAATTGAAGACAACTTAATTAAATCTCCCCCCCACTCCAAAGTGTTAAATACAACTAAATGGATGAATGGATTTCCATAAATAGGAGCCAAGAACAATTTCGATCACACGTCAGTGATTAAACAAAACCGCATTATTATTGGTCCATTCGTTTAGAAACTACGAAGCTCCACACACGTCAAACTCATAATAAAAAAATTGCGTTGGGGCTTAAATTCATCGCTTTATTCAACGCCAGCTATCCAATCCAGCCTAGTGATAGTTTATCGAATTTGTTAAACGACGTTATTTGTTTGTGATAAAATTACGGCTCTACATTGTTTATTAGAGTTTTCCGGGTGTAAAATACAAGGTCTCAATACATTTTTTAGTTTGTGTGATTGCAGAAAGATTATTCATAGTCGACCGCATTAAAAATCATTCAATGTAATATTAAATTTTTTATAAAACAAAAAGTTATGATTTACAATTTAAAAACATAAATATTGAAAAAGTTAACTTACGCTGCGCAAAGTAAACCCAAGAGTGAAAAAAGAGAAAACCCAAAGGAAGGCATTCAAAATTATGTATAACATAAGTAGTATATACCTAGACTTAATATTAAAATAAATATTCTAGATTTCATAGTATAACACATGACCATGAACTCTTTGATAAAAAGCTAGACTCATGCTTTTCTACTATTTGGGAAAAAAGTTGAGTATAGCCATTTGTATACTTAGGAATTAGAATTGGCTTTAATCCAAAACTTTAGGGTATAAAATGGGGAGTATAGTGAACGTTCGAAACACTTTTCTTGGCATGTTATGTTTCCTTCTGTCGGCTTTCTTAGCTCAATTTACTCAGAGCTGTAAAACTACCAATAATGTCTTGATCCTGACATTTTTAATATTAGTTCTCTAATCTTGTTTATAACGAACTGACGTGTAATTCAAAGGACAATAAGAATTCTTTAGAATTTCAGGCAATAATTGCAATTGTAGGTACTAAGCTTTCAGTGTAAGTAGTTAAAAACATTATTCCTAAAAAATATCACGTGCAAATAGCAAATAAATTTTATACAGTATTACAAGTGTTATTAGCACAAAGATATTTTAAGCGTGAGGCGTGTATTATGTGATTTTATCGTTACCATCAGATAAAAGCTATTACGATTACCAATGCCATAAGAAAGGCAGAGGCAACCTGTCAGCGACGCTTTTAAAGCGTTTCAGGTCCTGCGCAGATCTCCATCAATGAATACCATGGACAAAAAGATCGTTACCATTCAAAAACCTTATTTTTAGCAAATAAATCGCGCAAATAAAGTTTGTTTTCTCAATTTTTTACAAAATGAGTAGTTTGTAGTGAAGTCCCGTGTTCCCTAGTGGGGTATGGGGCAGATGCATTTCACATCTGTTTCACTGATCGATTTTTCTTAAGGGCAAGAAGGTGATTAGCTTTCTATGCCCTGCCAGACTGAGTTTTTTTTATCGCCACCGAGAATCGAACCCAGGACCTCTCGGTTGTAACGCTTACGCGCTTACTAATAGACCAAGCAGGTGGTCAAATGAGTAATTTGCATTCAGCTAAACTAATAAAATTATTTGAGATGATGTTAATACCGCTTTTAGCACCTGCACAACCTTGGTTACTTAGCACAACTAACCATAAACACATATTTTGTACCTCAAATAAAATGTTATCGAAGGTTATAATATCAAGTAATAAATTACTGTGGACTCATTATAAGCTGGTATTAGTTAAATTTAATGGAAGCTGCAGGCAATTAATAAATAACATTATCCATGTTATTTAACAATAGCATGGTTACTAGCATTACATAATTTCAATTTATTTGTCACTAGCCTATATTCGCAGTTTCGTCCGCGTAGAGATATACAATATAGTCTATGTCACTCAGAATGAATCTATATAGATTAGGAGCTGTCTATTAATCACGTGATGTTTTTTGGGCATTTTTAACACCTCCCCCCCTTGTGATATATGGTGAGTTTTAAGACTAAACTCCTCCCTTTTCCACCCAAAATTACGTGTTTTATTATCTATAAAGACACCTAAAAATTGAAAAATATTATCTATAAATACAGATATAAAGTATAATTAAAAAAATTAAGGTCCATAAATAAAATGTCTAGACAGAAAGATTTTTGATTCTTTTGTCGTCTTGTAATTCCTATCTTTTATATTTTCAATTTTAGAAAATAAAACACTTAATGAAATTTTTGAACAATCGAAAGCCATTACTTTAAACGAACGCTTCTTTTTTAATTTTCATTTGAATATTTGTTTAAAAGCAACGAAACTTGATTTTATTATTTAAACCTAAGCCGCAAATAATTCTTTCAAACTTTTTTAAGAAAGAAGCCTGAAATAACAAAGATTTAAAATATCTGCCAAGCAAAAATTTAATTAGAAGAGAAAAAAAGTACCTATAAAATATTGTCATTTTCAAAACTTTATCTTAGTTTTATTACACATTCCCTTACAAATTAAATATTTCATGTTAGAAAAACGTTATTGTATTCAGCAGTTTAAATACAAAATCTTCATTTTCTGTTGAAGAAACTTATATATTTCTTTTTACTTTTGTTCGCTAATGTACAATATTATACTAATATTATGATAATATTCAGTATATGAATTAAGAAAAATGTATATTTATTTATATTCTGTACAATGTTTCTGATAATAACCACGTTTATTCTCAGTTCTCATAGATAAGTTATGAGAAAAAATAATCAGTTATTAAAGAACATACACAGGCGTGGCAGACACATTTCTGAATCTGTTTCACTGATAATATTCTTGATAGGCGAGTAAGTTATCAACTTCTTATGTCTAACTAAAACATTTTTAGTTTCTGTTAACAAATTTGTAAAATTCTTTCACCAACGAAGCCCAAGGTTTACTCAAACTTGAATTCTAAGCCTAGTATAAAATCTTTAAAATTCGAAAATTTATTGGTGTTTTAGAAATTTTTTTGCAATTATTCTAAATAATGTATAAATGATTTATCGTACTATAAACCTAGGCGTTTTGCAAAGGCCTTGCGATCACGAATTTTCATGCGAGTCACGTTTATTACGTGACGGAAATAATAAGCTTGAAAGTCGCGTAAATTGGAAAATTTTCAAAACTTCTGATAACAGTTTCGCAACAAGTGTACAACGAATTTAAATTAAATTTTTATCGGTTGAAATTGAAGCGTTTTGATAGGTACACGAAATTATAAAACTTAGAAATTTAGACGAAATATTTGCACAACAAGACAAATAAACAAAATAAGAAATATACTTTTGTTTGAATTAAATTTATTAGTTGCTAAAATGTGCTGATTTTCAAATCGTTTAGTTCCTCAAAAACAATTATGCAAAGTCATGGCTTCTACGACAATATTATAAAAACCTTCACATAAAGACACTTTTAACAACACATTTTACTTATTTAATATAGAGAAAAATATTTTTGTAAATTCATTCTACGAACATACGGAAATATTCGTCAATTCCGTCACTATATTCTAACACAGTCTTTAACATAGTTTATAAATTTAACTTTATAGAGTTAAAACCAAATCATCATTTATAAAATTTAAAATACATTAAAAAGTATCCGTAAACGTACTTAAACCCAAGGTGTGAAATATTTCAACATACCTTAAGTAAGTTTATAACAGAAATGAACGTTGTAATCTTCTGGGATTCGAGCAATTTTCTTTACTCTGTATGCTCTTGAAGTAATTTTAGAATTTGTGAGGCTTTAAAATTTAATAAGACTAGAATCAAGTTCCATTTAGTATTAACTCAAGTAGGTATTTAATAATGTTTTGAGAATGAAATTGAAGACGCTAAGTGAAGCTGTCCTAAGCATAAATATTCAGAAATTACTTCGATGTTATATGACTTTGTTATTACACAAAGACATAATTTACACAGTAATGTTCCGTAAGGCGTAACCCCTATTGATCACGGAGCAGATATTCTGCGTTTGTTTCACTGGTTATTTTATATATATTGCCTGAAAATTGAACCTAGTTTATCTCTTGTATCTTTAAAATTTCTTATTATAACAAATAAGTCCTTAGTCTTGTGCTTTTCATAAACGGTATTTAAGTTAGATCACTCTAAAAAACTTTTTTATATATTTATATAATTTCATTAATAAAATAAAAGAATAAATTAAAAAAATATTTAGAAGTGACATCATATAAAAATTAATTTTGTCTAGTTTGTTTGCTGTTTTTCTCACACTGAATGTGTTCCTATTCATAGTCACAAATAATCATGTAAATTATTACACTATTAATCTAAACACACCGCAAACGGTATTAATATAGATTATAAAGAAAGCTACTGAAATATATGAATTACTCACTTTATCCATCGCAATTTATCATCATCAGCGCCATATCCTGACACATAAGCACAACATTTTAAGTTCAAATTTTATTTATCCTGACATAATGTTTAGCTGTAATATTTTATTAATAGCGGGTAATCTCTGCGAAGATTGGCGGGCTGCTAGTATTTCAAAACAATTATTCCACTTTTCGTCTCCCGATATTATTCTGCGGTACTGATTGTGAGAAAGTTTGTGTCATGGTCAGCTCTGTTATTGTTATAATCTTTCAAATATAGGTCTAGTGCAACCACTTGTCGCTGACGTCACAACCCCGTGAGAAGCCTAATTAGGAACGCTTTGGTTACGTAAACTGTTTCTTTTGGTAAAGCGTTCGACATACGAAAAGATTTACGAGAGAAAGTAATTCATTTAAAGATAGTATAGCTTTAACGTATCTATGTAGTATGTAGTAGCGGGGTAGTAAAAAAGTGGTCTACCAGTTTTGACAAAACTTTCTGTGTGATCTAATTATCGATAAAGTCACTGTTATATATGAAAGGAGAAATCGACTTTGTTGTTTCATCATGACTTTCAAGTAAAAGTTGCCCGTAGGGATAGACCACATCTTTGATCATTTGTCTACAGTGCCTATTTCGGAAATATAGCTCCCAAATAAATTTATTTTTTAATTGTCGTCGTAACCTAACCTTGTACATAGCAAATATAGAACCTCTATCGAAACAATTCAATTAAAAGTTTAAAATACAATTAAAACGAATTTCGAACATTGAAATTGGACCAATTGAAATCAAAGGTCACATCGAGACAGGTGATGATTGGATAGAAACAGAGAGCCCTACACGCTGATTGAGGTTCAGATTAACTTGTCAATAGCAGAATACTGATGTAACATTCCAATGCCATCCACTAGGCAATATATCGGACTAACACAACATTGGTAAAGAGTAGATTTAGTAAGATTTACTTACTTATTTCAATTAAATTACTTACTATAATTATTGGAGAGTAAAACTGTTCAAGCTCATTTCTATTCCTTTAATCATTTTGTTTATTAAAAATTTTGACTCGCGACTTTTTCCACGTGAAAAACGTGGCGAAGTACCTAATATTAAGAAATATTCAGCTTCCTCTTAGTGAACGAATTTTAACAGATTTTTATTAAAACAGCCCTATCAAGTTATTATTAAAAAAGGCTTTTTAACAATATAAGTGTTAGAACAATGAAAGATTAAGGTACTAAACACGAAAAATATTATCGAATAGGACCTCCTCATCGTGTCTTGTAACATTTATTTATTTTTATTTTTAAATTACAATTTGCTAAACATTTTTGTAATTCTTGCATGGGAATTGGGATAATCCACTATTATAATTCAATTATGATTTAGTTTGTTTAATGTATAGCATATAAATGTAATGGACTTTTTGACGAAAATAAAATATTTAAAAAAACTATTCCTTTATTGGATCTGTTGAAACTTTGAAATGACGTATCTTATGCTCAAAATTACGAAGCGTCACTTATTTGAAATCCTGGATGATTTGTAGCTAAATTGTTTAAGAATCCTCATTAATATTATAAACGCGAAGTTTATATGTATGAATGTTAACTTTTCACGCATACAAAACTGAATGGATTTTAATGAAACTTTACAATAATAAAAATATATTGTCTAAAATATAAAGATATGTCTCAAATAAGTAAGAAAAAATTCTGCCATCTGCGAGCTATTTTTGCGTAAATAGTAATTTAAGCTACTCGAAGTACTAATCCTGCGACAAAGATGCGGGCACCAGCTAGTAACTTGATACTTTCAGACATCTCTATAATGTAAACCTTACCTTAATCCCTTTAATTACATTCGATGCTCAACTAAGATCCTTGTTCGAAGTGTCTTGTCTCATTTTTCATCTCGACAAAAAAGGTATGTTGTACAGACATATCTTTGGTGTCTTTGGTGTCTTTGTATCTGATTGTCTGTGATATAGAATCATAGGAGTCCATGTGTCTGTGGCAAAGTAGCTCATATTATGTTTTTATTTTTTATCAACACGATGAGGAACGATTGGTTAATTGTCTTCAATTTCACACAATATGTTACATCAAGTGCTTGATTAAATTTAAGCAATATTTATAAGAAAGAAGGTAAATTAAAACACTACAATATATTAATAAATTGTTAGTATTACAAAAACTCTAACGTCATAATAACGTAAGAAGTTTGACAAATTATAATTATAACAATATAGTTTCTAACTTTATTTACTATTCGAGTCTCGTCTCGTCTGCGGAAATTGGGACAAAAGAGGCCTTTTAATGTTTCATGTATAATATTGGCAGTTTATCAAATTCAATTCATTAGTCCAATTTAAATGAAGCAAGTATATCATTATATATTTTCCTCATTTTGCATACAATTCAATTCTATAGATTATTTCTTATCACAATCAATGTAATTACCAACTCTTTTATATACATATATTCAAAGCCTTCTTAAAATATCATCTACGTAGAGTGTAATTTAAACTAATAATTGCAATCGATCAATGCATTCATACATTGTATATACATTAGGGTGTTAATAAAGGATTCAGAGAATAGACTGAGTACAAACTAATATTAACTAGTGTATACCGCAAATTGCGCTATTTCGTACCGTTTGGTACAATAACGCTCAAATGCGTTTCGAATGGGTTATTATACGTTGCTTTGATGTATGAAACACATCAGGCGTGAATTGGAAATTACTAATTATACCTGTTAATTGTTGGACTTCAAAAGATTATTTAAGAGAGGAAGCGACTGCTGTTATTCTCTGGGCTGTTGGTCTAAAAATTTATATGATTTGTATACATAATATGTAAGATGATATTGTGTTTGTCAGGTAATTCGCATCGCCGCTGTGGCTAAATGAATCGCCTGTGTGTTATTCTGGAGCTCCTGCCCTTACAAATTATGTTTTTACATAAAAACATATTAATGCAATGTATTCCCAAGTTCCAACCTTATAAATAAATAGTCTTCGGGGCTAATTTTCTTCAAGGCCTCGACTTTCTATAGCAAAATTAATTGAAATCAATTTTGCTTTTAACAAATCACGCAGTATTTCATTCTAAAGCAAAAAGTTGTTAAAAAGAATAATTAAAAATTTACTAAAATACACTAAAATACAATGAAAATAACAGCTCTGCACACAGAAGGTTTAGTGCCTACTGAACGTGAGTTAAAAATAACCGATCGATAAACTGCATTCAGTGCAACGGTTTGATAAATCGCTTTTTGTGTGTGGCTTGCGAATCATTTTATATCCGCAAAGTTGGACAGTGAATAATACAATATCTCCGTTATAAATGCTCTTAAAATTAAATTTGAGGTTTTATCATACAGTATTTCTTAAATTACGAGAACTATGACATAATATATTTATAATAAAACTAGTTCATACAACAGTAGTTGCTATCTCAAATTTCAATTAACTACAAATTGAGTATTTAAAGGCGTCTTTGTGATTTTTTTGTTAGGTATGTACAAACATTCAAATTGGTCAAGGTTTTTCGAGTTTTCGCGAGACTATCGAGCAATAATTGATTTATATACCCATTACCCTTAGGTATCATGTCTGAATAGTTTGATGTTTTGGGTAAATGGTATTGATTGATATTATAAGGGTAAATGGTGTTACCATTACTAAAAAGGCAGTAGTGGAGAGAAAAGAAATCATTTAAAGAAAATAACAATATGTGTAATATATGCATTTCATAATTAAGTATTGTTAAAATAATATTATATATAAGATATCATAATAAATAGGCAATTAAAAACATAAATAGCAACAATAATAATAAAGATATTTAAACACACATTATAACGTTATTTCTGTGATAAGAATCGTCTTCAGAACGTAAAAATACCTTCTTCCTGACAACTGACTATTTATAAAACCCGACTGACTATTTAAAAAAATATTTAAGTGTAAAGAATTAATAAACTGATTTTGATAAAGTATTATTTTTGTAATCTCATAAAGGCAAGTAAAAATAAAACGCTCGATTGGTTCCTATATTCTGAAGGTAGACGCCCCATATAGCCCCAATCTTAAAATTCATTGAAATCAATGAGCCGTCGCATATAAGAGCAGGATTTCAAAATAAATTCTCTTCTCTTCATTGATTTGCACTAATTGCTTTGTCGCTTTTTTGTGTTAGGTAAAACGGAATCGTGATTTTAGAATTCAAATAAAGCAGCTTATTGTACCTTCTTTCTTAATTGGTCATTTGGATTAAAATTTGATATTCTGTATATTATAACACCATGTATGCGATTTATCATCTGCGTAGTTCAAGGACAAATATGGCCTATTTTGCTTATGTATCTCCGAAATCATTAAAATTAGTTTAAATATTATCTATATTAATATTACAAATTATTATATTATAAATAGAATAATTTTTATTGTTATTTTTTATAAAAAAAATCAAGTAGCTGAATCTATTTCAAAAATTCGTTCACGTGATTTTTAATATACTGTAATTCGCTCACGCAGATGAACTTGTGGGAAAAAGGCATATTTAGGATATTAGGCAGACTCATTTTTGTGTCTCTATACATCACTGATCAATTTGTGTAGAGACAAGTAGGCCTTCTTCTCTTTCAGAGCCTTCCCAAACGTGCTCTTATTTATTTGCACGGGACTTGATACTAAGTAAAGCCTTTCGCGCAAAACTCATTAATTGTAATCCAAAATTGGTTAGTATTCGTGTTTGAATAATGTATCAAAAGGTAAACAACACAGGTAACTGAAAAAAACGTTACTTGAACTGTTACCTGAAGTGGTACCTGTTACGTTAACTGAAAAACGTTACGTCACCTAAACTACCTAACTTTGTAATCTTTATCCTAGTTATAATAGCAAAAGCTTAACTTATTGATAATTTTGATATAATAATGTTGATAAGATTTAAGCAATAAGATATCCTAAGAACCCAATGTAGACGAAGTTAGGGATATTATTTATACATTTGACGAGGTGAAAAATATTATATTTCCAATACAGAGTAGTACTAGAAATATGTTTCGTGTAGATAATGTACAAACTAAACAATGAAAAAAATCCTTATAAACACACAAAATACCGCACTGCGTACTTAAATATTCATTTTTATGATTCATAAAGAGGAACCGAGTGAATAAATTGATTCGGTCCCTTCTCAGTCGTGATTTTTGCTTCCTTGAATTTTTCTCGTATTTTTAGGTAATAGAATTAAGTTAAATATATTCCTAAGTAAATATTTTTCTTAGTTATATTCATTATTTACGAATTATAGAAATAGAACTAGCTGATATCGGTATCTTTATTTTGGTTGAATTTTAAAAAACTGTCAAATATTTGCGACTTTATTCTAGTAGGAATATATATTATACAATTTAGCCTATGACACTAAAAAAATCCAGCTTCCTATCGGCGCAGCAGATTTTGAGATTATTCATTACAAACAAAAATACAAAATTATAAAACCTACAATATGTACCTGTACAGAAATAAAAAAGACATAAATAAATTTGAACTAGGTATACAGGGTATGCTTTTATTACGCGGCGTGAAAACATAGCAAACAATAACACCTCATAATAACACATAATAATTATACCACCCATTGGTAGCTGTATATAATGAAATTAAAAAAATAAAATAAACGTGTAAGTGTAATCACCTGATATAACTATCTGATGACCTTGTCAGTTTCAATGAAACTCTTACGCGATTACAAAATTCAATCCTTTTAGAATCTTAATTAACACATTGGATCTGTTCCAAATTCATAATCGCAAAGCCTACGACAGACAGCCTCCCTTACAAAAACATTGTATCGTCAAACTCATGTATTATTCAATGTACCATGTTGTAGTTGGTACTAATATTTTTGTATAAACGCCCCGATGTAAAGGAAATAAAACCTGTGACAATGGCTTGGAAAGGCGTGATTTTTGGAGCGAAGGTTACGTTTGTCGTTGGATCCACAGTGTTGAAGGGCACAATTCTTTTTTTACTATCTGTATATTTTGTCATTTTGCCACAGCAAAAACTTTTACGTAAAGCTTAGATTTTCAATCCATAATTTTATATACAAAACTTTTAAGTGTAATAAGCAAATTCATTTTCAATTATGCAATGTTTCTGCATGTGTTCTAAAAGTTATATATGTTTTAAGTCCACTAGACTTTATAAAATAATTAATTATTTTCAGTAAATTGTATTTCAAATTTATTACAACGAAATCCCTAGTAAAGTATGAGAATTATCGCTAAATAAATTTAAAATATACGATGGATGCGGGCTAATTCCTAGTGTATACGATTTGACTGATTTATTTAATTTTAATTTTTGGTTTTATATATTTTGTAAGGGCACGTTTTAGAACGATATTAAAACTTTAATTAATTAAACTCTGAAATTGTCAAATCAAAAGAATTTGTGAATAAAGAACCATACTTTACAATTACAACTATCTACTTCCTAAATCTAGTAAATTAATTCTAAAGTAATCAGTAAAATACTCAATTCCGGTATCGCTTACGAGTTGGTTAATATATAATAACATTAAATTTTCCAGCAGATAATATAAACAATTTATTGAGATACTGTGTACAACATTGAAAAATCTTTGCCTAGTATTCAAATGCTTTTAATATTTAAATCCTGTTGAAGTCTTGAATAAGTCAAGAAACATCGGTATATCGAGGTCAACGTACATTCAACTGCAGATGTTATCAAAGTGGAGCCTCCACAATGCCAACACGTCATATTCGCCTGAACGATCTCTTGACTCTAACTAGAGCCTAGAATACATTTCCCTAAGGGTTTACTGGTTTATCTAGACGTTTTTTAGTTGCGGGTTCTTTATCATTAGTAAGGCATTAGTGAGACTTGGAGAAATGTAAACAAAATCAAATAAAGTCGATTGTTGGCGATTGTTATTGATAAAGATTAAGTTATATGGATTACTAGTTTTATGGAGGATATTTTATTGCGTCTTCTTATCCATGAGTAAGATATTAGTGACGGTTAGAGAAAGGTAAATAAAAACTCCCACAACTCTATCTCTCTAACTCTTCTTGGCAAATATTATTTTATAGTCTACGAAGTAGAATAATGGAACTCACTTCCTGTTTCTATCCGATTAGCTCCTTTTAAAATTTCTCCTTAATGAACATTATTGTCGATACGAGTCCAATCTTATAATTGTCCTAGTTCTAGCAATTTTATTTTATTAATCCTCTTATATCAGTTAAATATTCGTATATAATTTTCTATGTAATAGGTAAACACTTTATATGAAACATTAGATATTTTTTCTGGAATATAGGATTTCACATTACAGACCATAACATTTCATACCAAATTCTGATAGATTTTGAGATGCTATATGCAAAAGAAAAAAATAATGTTTTGTTTTGGAAGATATTTGCAAAAATTAGATTGCCCTTGGCCTCACTAGGGTGACTAGGGAATCCCAGGAGTACGGTATTTCACCCTTCAATAAAAAATTTAATCTAGGATTTAGAAACGTCACCTTCAGCTCTGAAATATTCATAGGCGCATTTTCAGTTGGACTTTCAAATGAATAAAACCGAATAGTTTGTCAACTAGCAAAGTAACAAAGGCGTCTGCTTCTCACGTTTTTGTAAAGACTTCAATAACTTAAAATTCATGGCTAAATTTAATGAAATCTTTTGATAAAATGTTAGCGAAATTTAGTGGTAATAAAATCATAACTGAATAAATTTTAATTATTTTTTTTAATTTGTATTCTGATTATAAAGTAACTACAACTGAAATGGTATTCAAATTCAGATCCTCTGATATAGCACCCAACAATAAGCTAGTTTTGTTATTCACAGTAATTCTAAAACACATTTGAGTCGGAGAGAACAGTTGTAAATTCTACTAAGTACCTATTGTTTCTAATTTTTAAAGATTCAAAAGAGAAAGTATAATGTTAAATAGAATTAATGAGTGGAATTCAAATTTGTCAATTGGAATTACGCATCAAATAGTTCAGTGTTATCCTAAAATCCTAAACTCATACCATAACTTTATAGAATGGTAGTGATTAACGCCTCAACCGTTATTTAAACTATTATTTGGTACGTAACAGTTATAGTTAAATCGTTGTAAACCCATTGAAAGCTTAAACATTCACAGAGCTTTGAAAACTAATGAGGCCCATATGACAGGTGTTTTGCAGTCCGTTTCAAAGCAAAGATTATTACAAAAATATTTTCAACTAGCGGACGTCCGTAGCTTTGTCTATGTGGCATTAAGGTTTCGTTACAAAATGTTTTCTGAGGAAATATTTAGAAGTCTGAAGAATATTTTCTTTTAATAAAATCGTAAAATCTTACTAAGGCACCGATTTCCAAATATTTTCTTTGCTGTTTTATTCATTACTTATTAGTTCACTTTGAAGTCAGTTACTGTTTTTTTTAGATCTTTTGTTAAAGTACATTATCAGAAGCCTTATAATAGTTTATGTTTTCACGATTAAGCTACCGAATTCATTATAATGAACTAGGGCGTATATCTACGCCTAAAAAGCTAGCCTTTATATCAATTTTTTTATATATCTATTAAACAACATCATAGGTAACATTTCATCTTATTTTACAATTAAATTTCAGGCAACAGAATGAAATAATGGTAATATTGAAACTTACGCGAATTCTGTGAATATAGTTCCTAGTGGCTGTCGGTTACCCATTCCAATCACATACTGTTAAACCGCATTGCGTGGTGTGACTCACCTCTATATAGGTACAAATAAATACTGATTTCTATTTTGTTACAATTTTTTTATTTCTAGCTCCTATTTGAAGGAAAAAATATTTAAAATCTTTAAAGCGTGCGGCTAAATTTAAGAGAAGAACATTCTGATATTTAAGTAGATTACTTTTTCAAAATCATAGAAATTTAATTATTGTATTTAATTCCCTATGACAGTTACATTGAACTAAGGACAATAATCATGGGTATAGTATTGACATAATTATTTCTACGTTTCAGTAAAAAACTTAGGTAAATATATGCTGTAAAAAATAATTAATAAACTAATAGGCTTGCTACTCAATAGACTTCATAGAATATTTACTACGATAAGCTAAATAGACTACAGCCATTACAATAACCATCGTTGATAATATACGTTGATCCTGTCAATAATTTAATAAGGTCGACTATGAATGTATTATGATTTATGACCATTACAAAGCAATCGAACTAAACGTTTACTTACTTAAACTAATTTGATAAAAATGGCGTTAACAATTATTGTTCAAGTAAAAAATTAGTTGTTTTGTAAAATGAAACGTTAAACATCTCCTGTATTCGTCACGTTACGTAGATTACATTTATAGATTTGAAACACCAGCCTTAGCGGTTGAAAATACGTTTCATTTGATTTATGTAAATGACGTTGAAAGAAAAAACAACCGATTTTTCTTAATAGTAAGTCAACCATTATTGTTAAAATATTTAAACTATTTACACCATATTTGGCTTATAAGGTTTCGGGTAACCAATAGAAAAAGAATTTTTTATATTAACCATTTACGGATCTCTACATATAAACTCACGCGGCGCACGTTGCATCTCGTCAGCACATTTGCCTCTTGGGACCTATTTTATGAAATACTAGATATTTTCATTAATTGTAATTTTCCACGCACTCTTTACCTAACATCGGTAGCCTTAGCATCTAGAATAGTATACATTTAGTTTATTTTATAGTTTTTAAATCCATTTCGTTTAGAACCTTCGGCTGTGGCCTACGTAATTAGTTTCTTAAAAAACAATAACTACTTATGACTGAATTTAGTTTCTTAGAAATAATAGTAACTACTTAAGATCGATGAAATATTGAAGATTGTGAAACATAACTTGAAATAAATTTGATAAGTTACTAGTTAGTATTTAATATACTAATGTTGATTTATATTTGTTTCAGAATGCCCAAACCACGAAAATCAAGATAGCATCAAAAAAAATCTTACATAATGACTATAAACTTGCGTGCGAAATGTGAAAAGCAAATGTGACGTTTGTGCCAAAACAATGTATTGCAAAGAACTAAAACTACTGTATGTCATTGTTGTTCTATTATTAGAAGCAGATTTGTTAGTGAACATAGGTGCTATGGAGTCCAAGAGGTCTTCCATACTTGTAACTCAAAATCCCGATGATATGAAGGCATTAGAACTGTGTACAACAAGGAACCAACAGAGGCTTGGCAGTGTCTTCGGGAATTTTACAAGACATCACAAAAAAGGTATATATTATATAAGATACCTCTATGCTTATTATCTTCTTAGAAGAAAATTAGTTGTAATATGTGAATTATTTAATGTTACCTATGGAGATTCCTTTTTGACCCTGAACAGTATTCAGGACATCTGATGTTCAGAATTTGATAAAACCAAATCCTAAAATCTCCGTTTTCCCACTGGACATTCAGTTGTATCTACATGCTTCATCCTTATCTGATTGAGACCAGAGGGCCCATAAGACTTCTTTTCATTTTTTATCGCACGTAACGCAATTCGCTGCCTGCGGCTGTTTTGTCATCGCGCTACGACCTGGCTTCTATAAACAAAGTGCAAATAGGCTTATTTTAAGAACTTGTCATCTTAGCTAGCATCTCTAATTTCCATCAAGTGGAACGTAGACAAACGTACGTTTTTATCTTTAAAAATTTTCTATTGGAATTTTTAATAAAGGTTTTTTTCAGACTTGAAATAATCATCATTTGAATTACAGTTCTTTTATACGAGAATCATATAAAAAATATTTATTTCCAATAATAATGAAGCAGAGCTACCATAATTAATTAATGACTATCAATCGCGCCAAAGAATACCGTATAATTAAACAACGTTTTATCATATACTTTACTACTTTGACTTTAAAGTATATTGACGTCATAGGTACTGGAATGAACTTAAGCTAACAATAAACTCAATTTAACTTAATTTAATTTTGAAAACTTAATTTTGAACTTACATATAAACTGTTTTAATATGTAGAACATTGTAAGCAGTTTTATGAATTTAAATTGAGTTTATTTTATTTATAGAATACTATCTTGGTTCACTGGGTTTTGGAAATGAAAATAGTAAAAATGGGTCATAATCTTTAACAAAGAACCTCTTATAGTCAAGATTAGGAGCTTGAACAACATATTGTCTATATCGGTAGACTGAAGAAGTGTCTAGTCTTATATAATAAATCACTTTTATTTTTAAGATTCTTCTATTTTAAATCTCTGATTAAAATAATCTCTGATTAGTTTAAATCTTTGATTTTCTATTTTTATTTATTTAAAGGAAACGTTTTGTTAAGTGGTAGTCGGCAATACGAAAATACAACTCTGAAGGTAGCGCCCGAGACCGCGACCCGAGTCCGCGACCAGAGACCGCGACGCGACGTTACATTATTCCCATAACCTCAATAAAGTATAACCCAATTGCGTACTAATCGCTATTTGACATTTCCAAGGCGTAAAAGTGCATAAAAGTGATGGGCGAACCATTAGCAAGCGATACGTTGGATAATACGAAAGATTCCGTCATTGGATCGCGGATGGTTTGTTGTCTGCTAAGTGATTGTTGATCGCTGGCTGATTGTTAATTTTACATAATCAGGCTGCGGAGATCGCGACCGTACTTGACGTTAGAAAATGTATGAGCGCTAGTTCGCGAGCGAGACCGAGACCGCTCGGTCTCGCCATACATTCGCGCGGTCGCGGTCTCTGGTCGCGGTCTCGGGTCGCGGTCTCGCTGAACCGCTACCTTAACAATTTAAAATTCCTGTACGTCTGAGTCCTTTCATCATTTGATCCTTCGCACTGCCTTAATATATACTAATTTAGTTTTCCCGTGACATATTATAAGATACTAAGTATAAATTTTAAGCATTTGGCCTCTTTCTAGCGTTTTCATAAATCTTACATTAGTTATTCCTCGATAGGAATAGGTAATATACTAAAACATGGTTCTAATTATTATGGTGTTTTATGGTTATCTATGGTTATATTAACTATTGAAGATATCTAAAATATTATATAATTTAAAAAAATCTAGTATTTAGGAGACATAAAACAAACACAATACTAAATAAACATATTTGTAATTTCCAGCCAACTTAGAAAAGGAGAATGTTCTAAATTCGATTAAATTGCTTTTTGTATCATCGTTATAGGTTTATGAGAGAAATTATAAGCCGATTTAAATGACTTTCAGAGGTTTCCCTTTTATATTTTATTCAACTTGAATTGACATTTAGAAAAATTTAATAAAAACTTAAAACTCTCTAAAATTTTGATTTCAGTCTCTGTTCATTGCTTAGATAAGTCTTGAAAGTTTTCCGCTGAAAAGAGTTGTAATGTTTTTTTATATCATAAACAACTTCAACCTTTTTTCAAGTAAACCAAAAAGTAAAAAGAAATAATCATTCTATCTTCTTAGTCACTGGCTTCCAAGAATTTGCATTATTGAATTAATAAAAGATAGAAATATAATAATTCTTCTTTCTACAGGTCACAGAAGAAGAACAACATCCACCAGCACGACATCAGAAACAATGTATTCAACAACAGATCTGACAGAATACACAACTGAATACAGCACCGCATATCCAAAGTTACCTAAACCATTACGACTAAGTGAAGACATTGATTACGATGTATATAAAATAAATATAGAAGAAAATCGTCAAAGGCATAAACACGTCGATGTAGGTAGAGAAGTAGAATTAGAGATTGATGAGACAGTTTTGTCAAAATCATCAAATAAAGTAAAGAAAATGTACAGAGACACGGCTGGATCAGCTGCTAATAAATTAAGTGCTAAAACTAGTAAAAACGGTATATTTTTGACTGACAACTGCACTACTGTTATAGCTCAAATTGGCACAACCGCTATATTGCATTGTGAAGTTAGTGATATCACAGAAAATACGGTGAGTTTAATGATAGCAATTTTTATTATAAAAAAATTATAAAATGAGAAAGTTTGAATCGTAACTAAGCTTATATTACTCGGAAGTTTTTTATATTTATTCATTACAATCCAAAATGAGTATTTTATTTTTATAAATTTAGTATGAGTTCCATAAATAAGGTTGGTCTTGTAATATCTAATTATGGGCAAAAATAAACATCTACTCGTATTTATCTTGTTAGATATAATTATCTTCACTACATGGTACAAAACAAAGTCGCTTTCTCTGTCCCTATATCCCTATGTATGCTTAAATTTTTAAAACTACACAACGGATTTTGATGCGGTTTTTTTTTAATAGATAGAGTGATTGAAGAGGAAGGTTCATATATATGTTTTATACTCGTGCGATGCTGGGGAGGGTCGCTAGTATTATATAAATAGATGTATAATTTTGTCCATGTAATTATTAGCACTGTCATTTTGGGTGGGTTTGTTTGTTCCGCTTTTGTGGCTAAGTTGTTTACGCATCTGGGTGTAACACCGGAGATCCTAGATTCAAATATTGCGGATATAAATAAATGTATTGGTAAGGTAATCACAGAAATTTTATTACATAATTACAAGGAAAGTAATCAGTTAATCTAACGCAGAAATATATCTGCGCCATGCCCTACAAATGATTAGGACTTTACATTTCATTTATCATTTTTAAGTAAAACTGATACTAGCAATTTTAATTATTAATAGCTTAATTTTTTTCTATAAGGCATATTAATTTCCATAACAGATAGATTAATAACAAATATAATAATTTATAAAAGAACTACAATTTTAGGATAATGTATACTTTTCTTAATGCCTTCGTATTTACGTACTTGTAAAATATGTTTTTAATTGATCTATATGTATGTACCATCCTTCAATATTATTTCAGGCTTTGTTTCTTGAAACAATTTCATTTAAATAACTAACTTTTTTTTAAAAAAATTATATCAATTTAGAGATTATTATAAACAGCGTCCAAAATACGGAAGTCGCAATTAGAATTTCAAATTTCGAACTTTAAATGCGTAAATATTAGAATGGATCTATAGACTTATAAAGGCTTACGAATTTCGCAAAACCAATTTTCTCAAAAGCTTCAGTAAATCGAGATTTCGGATTGTATTTTTCACTGATGGCTTATCTTTTGATGAGTGAGAAATATCTCTCTAAATTGCTGAAAGGTTTTTTGAAGCTGTTTTTTTTAAATATGAATCAAATTATATTATAAAGAGTTTTTATATTAAATATATTAATATCATAAATTCGTTACTGACAAAAACACAAATCTCCTGTGTTTACTCAACAGAAAATATTTATTGTTTTCTCTGATTTCGGGATCTTTGGCATAACACTCATGGAATATAAATAGCGTTTTATAATGTATTTCTATTTATTATATTTAGTAGTACATGGGAGCTATCAATTGTCATAAAGTCTTGTAACATGCCTTAACAGGCAAATACATTTTTACTAAAGCTGTTTCGTTGATATTTTTTGTAGAAAAAGATGATTTTTTATAAACAGAATACTTGTCTTGTATTTTGAAAATAAAAAAGCAAAGGGTAATTAATATGTTACCATCATAAAATTCGTAGTAAATATTTTTTCTAGTGTACCCCGCGAAGAACCGAATAATAACGTGTCACCTAAAACGTCATTCCATAGAAAATGTATGAGGATAGAATTTTCATCATAAACACGTTTTCGTGAATTATTCTATATTTTTAATACTTAGGTATTATCTTATTCTGGACGAAGACAAATCCAAAAACACAAAAATTGGTCCAGCCGTTCTTGAGTTCTAGATGGTATAACTAACATGACTTTGTTTTATAAAATATATAGATATACTTAAGTTCAAGTAATTTTTGAATTAAAAAAAAAACTAATATTTAGAATAAAAATAATTTCGCAAACATTGTTGCCGCAGTTTACAAACCAACGTATAACCATTACTTGTAGATTAAAATTAATACACTTTCTGTTATAAGGAATATCAACCAGTAGCTGAATGATTTGCAGGTGACCTGGATACGGCGGAAAGACTATTCACTGCTATCCGTCGGTCTCGTAACGTATAGCGCAGATAGCAGGTTCTTTTCCGCACATGGACGACATGTTAAGGTAGGTAATATTTTAGATATTTTTAATAACAATCTTGACTTGAACTTACATGAATCTTTAATCTTAATTTTCATCCACTTCAAAACTCCACATTAAGTAGGCACAGGAATCGATTATATTAAAATAATTTAAGAAATTTAAATTTAAAAAAAAGTGAAGTCCCATGTTCCCTAGTGCGGTATTGTGAAACGCGGTTGCGGTGAAACAGATGCATTTCACATCTGTTTCACTGATCGATTTTTTCTTTAGGGGCAAGTAAGTGATCATCTTTCTATGCCCTGCCAGACCGACAACTAGACCAAGGAGGCGGTCAATTTTAGTGCTGGGCCCATTTTAAATTTTAATAGATTTTAAAACACGATTTCATAATTGATAAAGACGCATAAATGTGTCTTAAATTTATACTTAATTTATAAAGTAAGTGAAATTAAGCGTTAAATAATTATATATATACTAATTAAGCTCACTTAGCTATGCTATAAGTATATAATTAAAATCATTTCAAAAGACAAGTTATTAAAATGGATGCTTCCATCAGTATTAACTAAGCTTAGATAAGCTTAGCTAAGGGATGTTTCGATTAATAACAGCAATATTGAAATTACAGATTTCCACGCCTTTAAGTAAGACGTGATATTTTATTTGTACTGAACAAAGTGCCATCTCCGTATAGTTGGTAGTTCAATTCCTGAAACAAAAAATTTAAACTTATTTATTCATATTATCTTCATAGTCAAAAAATCATTACAAGGATAGATGAATGTTGAAGAACCATTATAATTTATAGTATGATAAAAAGTTTTTCTTTTTATAGACATACCACTTTAAAAACTTGAAAATTCAAAATAAAATATCAGCGTATACCTGTGTACGCTTGTGTGATTTTGCGATGTCTCGAAGTAGTTTTAGATAAAAAAGATCACACGAACACGAACTAGAAATAAATAATAAATCTTTCAAAAAAAACGAAGATATCTTTAAATTGTAATATCAAAAGGTAATAAAAACAATACATAGAAATAAGTTATTAAAAAGTCTACGTCTTTTTTACTAATTGCTTTGTTTAGTGTAATATCTATATTATATAGATACCTCCCAAACCCAACATTTTTTCCCCGGGATTCGACATAACACCTAAGTACGTATTAAGTTGGTTTCATCTAAAACTGGAGTTAAAGACAGGGTGCTTACGCCGTACATAGAAACAAATTGGTCGAAAAAGTCATACTGACTTTCTTCCTTACTCTTAAGCTTACTTCAAATAAAAAAAAGGTCTCAAGAACATATTTTTTTACGAGAAACGAGCCTACTATAAATTAAAAAACGTAAACAACGTTGATTCATACAAATCAAACTAATAACATTTTTGGTTTCCTTTAAGGTCAATTAAAAATACAAATCAATATGGTACAAGTTAAATGTTATGAAATTCCCTAGCTGTAATTGTTTTGCGAAATTTTTATTTAACTTAAGAATCCATATTGGAAATTGAATTCGTTAAGCTTAAATGTAATTGCCTTTGCTGATACTGGATACCTATAGCAAAATATAGCTTAGTTATTGTAGGATAGCTGCCGGCACGTAAGTTGGCAACAATCGTTATATATCTGAAGCAAGTTTCTAGTCGAGTATAGTTGACTAGTTTAGTCCAGTTTTTAAAATCTATTAGTACTAGAAAAAAATATAAAATTAATAGA
The DNA here is from genome assembly GCA_912999735.1 of Aporia crataegi. Taxonomy (NCBI): domain Eukaryota; kingdom Metazoa; phylum Arthropoda; class Insecta; order Lepidoptera; family Pieridae; genus Aporia; species Aporia crataegi. The sequence continues at coordinate 7,032,578 of OU538742.1, forward strand.
ATAATAGAAAAAAACAGGTATCTGTAAAAAGGCAAGTTGTTAAATATATTTTTTGACTGGCGTTTTCATATTTTAAATAAAGGAGAGGGATTATTTGCTTCTAGATGAAATTGAGAAATCTTTTGGTATAGAAAACTGATCTTGCGTGTAAAGAAAGTAATTAGTGAAACAGACACACAAATGTATGCGGAGTTATTTCACATATCCTTATTATAATTAGTCATTTATAATCCAAGAAAAAATATCTTTTTTTCAATTACTTATTGATTGTTTGTGAGTTTCTTTCTTTTATTTAAACAGAATTCAATGTAGTTATCGCTTTACCGTGAAATCGAATTCTAAACATAAGTCCGTACAAGCTTTTGCTCCTTCCTTCGTAACATAGAATTCGTTCATATAAATTTGTTATCAGGACTGGGCGTTACACATACGGTTTGCAACATCAGCGGATGGGGGTTACTACGAGTGCCAGGTCCCCACACACCCGCCAACGAGCATTTTCTTCAAACTGGTGCTAGTTGGTGAGTCAGCATTGTTGAATTTATTTTATTAGAATAAAAACAGACGTACATACTATTATTATTAGTGGTAAATACGAAATTTGACGACTCGGCGCAATTGGTAGTGCTTGAAAATGTAATTAAAATTATTTTCACAGCCGCCTATGCAGAAATTGTCGGTGAATCGGAGAAAATAATTCATGAAGGCTCAATGTTGAAGTTGGTTTGCGTCGTGAAGAGGTCTACTGAGCCACCTTCATACGTCTTCTGGTACTTCGAGAACAGAATGATCAATTATGATTTAAGTAAGTTATTAATTCTCATACATATTCTGATAGCGTATAATGCCTACGATACTTCACAAGTCAAACATAATGTTGGTTCTGAGAAAAGCTGTTTTGTTTGTTTTACTACGTACTGATTGTTGTTGTTCTACTAAAGGAATTGAATAACATTAACAGGAAGAAAATACATATATTGTATTAATTCGTGCTCCGTTTTATCTTGTGTTTTACTCCTTAAACCTTTTGTGAAACTATACATGGTACTTGTGACTTTATTTTAATCAGATTAATAATCATTTTTTTCCTTTGTGCGAAAATGCGCGAAGCGACTTCTTTAGTGTGCATACGAACTAAAATTCCATGACGCTATTTTCATTTCGCTGCATTTCGTCCAGCCATCGTTTAAGAATGCACCCTAACACTAACGCTAATTCATAATTGACGTAGTTCAAAACTTGCTCAACAGCTACCCCAACCAATAAATTATCTAGGAGAAAAATATCTGTCGTTTAATATAAAATTCAATTTCATAATGCATCATTGAAATTCAACTTATGAATCAGGTGCGTTCATATCAATTGAGGTCACGCTACACTGATCAGGATTCCTCTAATAATTTCAATTATTGTATAAATCTAATAATTTGTAACTAGTAAACTTCAACACCTATTAATTTAAACCAATCTGAATTGTTTGCACAGAACAATGAAGTGGCAATTAATAATATGGATTAATTGGTTGCCTTAATTTGCAGGCTTCATTGTATATACCTAGGTATATATTTATGGTAAAAAAAATAATTATCTTGTAGTTCGTCATGTGTTTATTTAAGTTTAGTTAACGATAGCTTTGTGGTCGTGACAACAAAAATATCAATAGAGAGTTTTTGAACCAAAAAATCCGTTCAAATCCATTTGGTGTCCGTGTTCAGATTCTATTATATTTGAAAGTTATAAGACTAGTAAGATCTGATTACATTTAAATGTAGTCTTAATATAACTTTTTTATTACTATCAGGTCCATAATACAAGTTTCTATAATATTAAGTTAAACTTTAAAATGTTCCATAGCAAACTGGCTATTTCAGTTATAAGTCTTAGTAATAAATATGTTTGTGATGATACAGGAGCATAAAATCTTCTGACATAAACCTCTTTGCACAAATAAATACAATAATATTTGTCCTCGCTCGCAGGCTATTTGGCTTCTCCAAATATAAAAAAGTGCCTAAATATCATCTGTTACACGTGTTTTATCTGTAATTAAACATAGATTACCAGTAATTAAACTGCTAAAAGAAAATTACTTACTTAATAAAATTGCATAAGTAATTTCCTCCTATTTATTCATTTTTTATATTTATGTCTATAATTCTTATAATAATTTTTTAGTAGATATTTTATGGTAAGTATTATACTTACGTGTACGTTGTAAACGGAATTCCTCATGTTTTTCTCTATGTTAATTTAATAAAGAAAAAAATTAATGAAGTATCCAATAGCCATGTAGCATGTACCTAGACCAGAAGCTAAGGTTCATATTCGAACGTCGAGGCAGAATACGAAATTTCATACCTATCACAACGATTTTCGTCGTTCCACAACTGAGCGTTTTCTAAAGCATTTTTTGCCGCGCACTACCACTCTATAGAACCAGCTGCCTTCTGAGGTATTTCCAAATCATTACTTTCAAGAAAAGAGTGTATTTTGACTGGCAATGCACTAGGTAAAATTTCTAGGTTTGAAAAATTTACTTTCTGATAGTGTTTTATGAATTACTAAACCAAATTTAATTAATTTTACTATAAAATACCGCACCGGTACGGGATCAATAGTTTTTAAGGTCTTTAAAAAACTATTTATCCCAATTTTGTGCACAAATTTGCACGAATATCTGCTACATTTAATAAACATTAGCTTACGATTGTAATTGGTGATTACTAGATGGCGTTAGTGTCCACAACGGCAGACACACAAGTGAGCTTGTGATTGGAAAAGCGGAACCTCGCCACGCCGGAAACTACACGTGTGTGCCGGCCAACGCGCGTGCAGCGTCCGTTACAGTGCATGTAATACAAAGTAAGCTGAAACATATTTGTGAATTCCTTGTAATACCACAGTAGGGCCTGGGGCACATACATTACTGTGTCTGTTTCACTGATCATTTTCTTTACAGGCAAGTACCCAACCGAAACATTAATTAGATTCCCTGGATTCGAACTCAGGATCTCATCTCCGGCGCAACACGCACCACTTAGCGACGGAGGCTATAGTTGAAGCACACATTTGACATTAAAACCCTAAACATTACGCATTGAAATAATTATTACATTTAATTTGTAAGATTAGGTGTAATTTTTTTATAATATAATAATCACATTAAAAATTACACGTAATGGTTATGAGGCTAACATTTGTGATATTGGTGGTAATTTTATTCAGTTGTCATTTTTAACTAACACGTTAATGGACAAACTTAAGACTAAGGCTGCATTAGTTCAAACTTAACAATAAATATTTTAGTTCAAAGATAGCTAATTCCCGATCTAAATTAATATGCATATTTAAATGTACCAGTCTTGAAACGTAAACTACGCACGTGAAAACTAACGATTATAAATTATATGTTCGGTTAACTTTGTTAAAATAAAATGAATTATTAATGCCATAATCTCATAATCTTGTGATATAACTAATAAATTCGCATAAAACAGTAGCAGTTAAAAGCCCATAGGTGGGGACACCTAAAGACAAGTACAAATAATAAAACAATAGGTACAAAAATTCTCCAAATATTGCGTTCTGTGTATCGCTGGAAGCGTTACGGTCGCGGTTTTCAAAAATAAACGAAACATAAATGGCTTTTCAGTTTCGCTTTTCCGCAGTCAGAGCATGTCAAGCATTTATACGAAAGCGTCTCGTTTTCATCAACTTTTCCATTAACAAGTAGAAAATTACTGAGACTATAAATGGATATTTTAAGCGACTTTTGCGCCTAAGTAGATATTTTATTTAAATGAAATTGATATTTAAAACATTTCAAGCGTTTTAACCTGAATGAATATTTTATTTTTAAAAAGTGAGAAAATATGAAAAGCGTGGAATAGTCACGCTTTTCAATTAAACCTTTTTAGCTTTAAATAAACTATATACAAAATTATCGTATCACAGAGTTTGTAATCAAACTTCTTCGAAACTGTTTGATCGAATTTTGTTTTTTTTTTTTGTATATATTCGGCAGGTCTGAGAAAAGGTCATAAACTATTTTTATACTCAAGTGATAACGGTGGCCCACTCCAAAAATATATTTTTTGGAAAAATTTGAAATTTTTTTTGAATGTCATAGTCCTTTCCTGTTGTACAGTACTATTGCATGTTGTGATCTCCTCTAATTGAAGAAACACAATGTTTAAACTGTAACAGTACAATAGCATAGCTTGTAAAGTGTATTCTTTGTTGGAGATCCTAATAAAAATAAATAAATATATATATAAACTCTTAATTTTCACCCCTTTTTTCATAACGGTATTAAAACTGTAATAATTTTCAACTCTCAGTGGTCGATAATTGATCAGTACCAAAAAATAGTCCATAAACGTTAGATATTTATTAACGACCGATTGGCGCAATTGTTAGTGCTCCAGCCTTCTGCACCAAAAGATCCCGGGTTCGAATCCCGATAGATCCATTTATTTGCGTAATGAGTGAATGTTTGTTTCCGCGTCGTGGTTGTTAAACTTATAAAAATTATGTATTTATTGTTGTACACTCATTGTTTCTGATTACCATAACACAAGTGCTTCAGCTTACTATGGGATCAGAGCAATGTATGTGAGTTGTGCCAATTATTATTAATATAATTATTATTATGATTTGTTCCAGGCGAAACACCAGCGGCAATGCAACACGGCAACAATTATGCAACAAAAAACAACATTTACTATTTAAAACTTTTAGTCACAGCGCTATCTTTAAGTATTATCATTCAGCATATCTCGCTCGAGTTTCGATAACCGGTTTTTTTTAAGTTTCTATTGTTTAATAACTGATAGTCTATTTTTTTTAATCACCTAAGTTTATTCTTTATCGATACTGGTTCAGCAGTATGAGCGTAAATTTTACCAAATTCGGTCTATAGTACGTTGATATAACGTCAATATTTTAATAGTTATTTTTATTCCAAATTAGTTCAGACAGCACGTTCAATAATAAAAAATATATCCGAGCACTTTTCAAAAGGTGAATCTTTCAGATTGAAATGCAGAATAAAAATACCTATTATGTCATTTCACTGATTTGTATGTCTATAACTATCAATATTTTTTTCGCATTTAAGAGATACTGAGAGATGAATATCGTTACATAGAAAAGGTACCTTCAGAACTTTTTAGTTAAGTTTCAATAACTTACAATACGTTAACGCTGGTTAAGAAAAATAATATCTGTTTCTTGCTAACATAAACGCCAAAAATGTTTTTTTATCAAACTTTTAGGAAATTGTTAAATAAAATAATATAAAATATTTAAAATTAAATTAATCGAATTATTTATTTCGATTATTAATGGCAAAATGGCATGCCCAGACGGGCATGCCATTTTGGTTTCACATGATTTCTGTGGTACGTATTAACATAAAATTGTATATAATTCTTTCATATCTACTATCCGAATGTTAATAATATTGTAGTTGTACATAATATATTATATTACAACTGTGGCTTACATAGCTAAAATATTTATAATGTTCAATGTTAGAAGAAACATAAAATTATATATTATTTTAATATTTGCGTTTTTATGATTCGTTACTACAAAATGATATATGCCCTTGTTCTAATTCTAGCCTTTTGTTTCGTTTTTGCATTAGAAATTTCACGTTGGCGAGAAAGTGATGAAGCATTTGAGATACTTCTTTTAATTATTATCATGCAATTTATCGAATTTTAAAATATTTAATTTTTCTCTTTTTATGTCTCATGTTTGGTAATTCTCATTATTACTATTTTCATAATATACTAATATATGTTAACACTGTACAGATTTTAGTAAAATGTTCACCTTGAGTCATTATGTACATAATACATGACAATAAACTAATTTAGCTTTCAATATAATCTGGTTGAAACTAAACATGAAACTGTAAGGCTGTGACACTGAGAAATCTTTATTTAACACGAAAAACAATGTTTTTTGCATTTGTTTTTTTAAGTTTCCTAATCTACTCAACTACTGAACCCATGCAGAATAAAAGTAAATTTTATATTTACAAATATACAAAACTGCTTTCAAGTGTCAACTAAGCCTGTATTATAATGTCACTTTAAACGATAGCTTCTTCCAACATTTTTTATATTCAAGTTTAAATGAAAAATAACTTATTTTCAAATGAAGGAACTTAAGAGTTTAAAAATAAATAACATTAAATTAAAATAATAATATTTAACTATCGCACGATATAGTTATAACCCATTTTAAGATATTCAAGAAATGCTACAAGTTACATACTTAGGATATAAAGTGTGGTATTTACAAAGATTAATTTCTATACTAAAATGCATCAGTTTAGTTGTTAATTGTCAACTTACTTGAAGTAATAATGTGTGTATTTTTAACCGACTTTAAAAAAAAGGAGATTCTCAATTCGACTGTATTTTTTAAATGTCTGTTAACTCAGAAATTTCGAATGGGTGAACCGATTTTGATGATTCTTTTTTTTGAAAGCTGGTGCTTTTCGTGTGATCCCCTTCGTCAAAATCTGTTCAGTAGTTTTAGAGTAACAATTTGAAGTCGATTTTTTTTAATTATCTCGTGTGTGACGCCTTATAGCGTCTAAGAAAGTATACCGAAAAAGTACAATAATATTAAAACATGTAAATATTACTCACTAAGAAAACTTATGTAAAGGATTATGTAAAATAATCATCGGTCATAATGTTATATGAAATTTTTAGAATAAATAATTTTCAACTCAACGTGCCAATTTGTAATTTGTTTTATTTCATCCTTGACCATTGAAAAAGGCATTTTTTTCCTAATTTCCTATATCATGTCTAGCTACATAGTTATAAAATTAGTGGATCGGATTTGTAGATTAGTGGATTGAATAGATGCGATTCCATCTGTTAAAAAGTTTAAGTAATGAAAGTACTTACTAAAGCTAACTTAAGGTACTTGAAAGTACCTTAGTTATCTAAAAAATATTGTTTGTACAGTATTACACCGGATCAATAATATTACACAATTATTCTTTAAACAACTTTTTGGACAACGAAGGTACGAAATTAAAACCTTTATCATACGCTTAGAATAGATGTAGAATACACATATATTTTTTTAAATTCTTCTGAATATTTTCTCAAATCAAAAATCAGCTGATTTATTAGCATATTCGTTAGAAATTAGCTTGATTTCTTTAATTAATACGGAGACGGTCCGGAGAGGACTCACTTACTTTTCATGATGGTCCCTAAGTCGTAATAGTTAAGATTTAACCATCCCATTTAACGAACGCAATCTTTATTTTTTACGATTTACGTTTAATAACCGTTTGAAACAACCAAGCTTTCAAAGCAAATCAATACAAACGCCTTGAACCAATAATAGCACTATTAAATAAGCTATTTACGAGGTTTAATTTTGACTCTTCACTACAGTTACAATAGTAGGAAGCGATTCTAAATCTTTAAATAGTTTTGTTAGTTCTTACCCGATATAAATATATTTACATTTACATATTTATTTAATAAATTATACAAATCGTGGTGAATGGTGCATGAAAGTGGATGAAGAAATAAGTACCTACGTAAAGATTTTTACAGGGGGAGATTTGTGGCAATTGCCTATTTCATTTGGAAATCTTTATCTAATATATAAAATTCTCGTGTCACGGTGTTTCAGTTTCGCAACAATTCGACCAATTTTATGAAATTTTGAAATGTGTATTTGGAAGGTATGAGGATTAGTTGTAAAGTATATTTCACTCTCTTACCTTTACCCAATTTTTTTAATAGTGAGAGTATATAAAATCGCTGGACACAGCTTTTTCCTTATTTCTAGGCGATATGCTCTTGACAGAGTGGTCATGGCTAACACGTCGGAGTAGCTATTCACTTATACACAACTATTCACTTTACAACCCTGCACCAATTATCCCGAGTTGCTGCTCTTCTGGTGCATTCATGGATTGGTTCTTTTAGAGCATGTTTGATCTGACCGATCTACCTCATGTGTGGATCGAATTTCCAAAAAAATAAGTGAATCAGAACAGTCCGAGTTGTGAAAATGTACAACAATCTACGTGTAAAAAAAAAATTCTAAAAATACAAAAAATATCCCATACCATAAATATGTATTAGGTACCTACACTTATAGAATAAGTTTTAAAAAAAATATATTTAAATTTTAATATAGTTTAACTAATAATACATATTTATATTTTTACGAGTGGTTGTTTTTTATTATAGGTAGTTTAAAGTTTGAATTTTTATTTTTTGTTTGTATAAAATTTGTTTGATTATGTATTTTTTTTCTGAGTGACAAACGACTACTTTTTATTTTATTTGAATATTATTTTATCTCAAGTGGCAATTTGTAAATTATCCTACTAGAGGTTACAGCATTTCACGTTTCGTTTATGGGTAAAGCCAAAATTTTATAAAAACATACATTTTTTTTTAAACTAACATGACAGGATATGACCTAATGCGATAGTAAGCATCAGTACAATCTGCTATGAATGTAATTTACACAAAAATTGCTTCAATTTATACTCCATAACAAATGATAAAAAGAGTTATTCTGGTGAACTCAGCCAGTCCGCAAGAGAACAGGTCCAACTTATATGCTACCCGGTTTAGAAGCCGTAAATATCGCGTAACTTGGGCCTCACTAAGAAGATTGGTACAGTATGTAATCAATACAAATTCAAAACGTATTTAAATACAAAACCCATAAGCCATGGCGATACTATTCTCTAGCTAGTATTGTTCAGACGCTTAACTTTAAGAATATTCATACCTGTAAAATATAAATGAAAAATGCGTTAAAATTAAGACCGGTGCCATAACTATATCACAGAGAAGTGATGTTATTATCTTCGTTTCGTTCACGAAAGTAAAAGATACGTAGTCACTTAGGAGAACCCTAAGATTGGATCAGAGAAAATGGCTTCTAATCAGATTACGGGCACTAAAAGAGTGGATTTTATTAAATTGATGTGACAATGCGACCACAGATGCTTAGCTATTCCCTTAAAAGAGAAATGATTCGTTTATTAAATTGTTTATGTATTTTATTGGTAACACAAATACTGTATATATTGTTTAATATATATTCATCCAAAAATTAATTATTATATGTCATAGTACAATAATACTTACATGGTTAATAGATTTATGTGTGATATTAATTTAAAAATTGTATTTAATCAAATTTTTGAGTTGCGACATTGAATCGCAATGCGACATTGAACTCAAAGTTAGCTAACTCATAACAAACGTAATATAAGTCTAAGAAGCTTTCTGTGTATCCAGATTGATTTAAAAAGTCGTGAACATTTTGGAAAGAGTTGTGGACGATTGAAAGTTTAAAACATTATTTTCACGTCAACAGTTCCAACTTCACTTAATATCAAACACGTATTGTCCTAGTAATATACAGGTTTAGTCCTATAATAGTATTTTTTACGCAATTTTCAAACATTCAAAGGAAACAGATTTATACTTTGATAAAAATAAACTTTTAACAAAAAATGCGTTTGAAAAAGCAATTTGCTTGTGTACTTCCTGTATTTTGATCTCGACAAGCGTTTGGCCGCAATCCTACCTGATGTTGAATGTGATGCGGTTAGATCCGGACCCCATTGGAATAGCCTTTTTACTACTTTCAGAGATGAACGTAAAGTCGCGTGAAGAATATGTTACACCGACTTAGCTACGGAGAAAAACCTTCTATATACATATATTTCATATATAAAATTTCATTTATAAATCAATTGCTATTCGTTTGTCTCGCTAAAATTCGAGAAGGATTCGAGAGCTAGCTTAGCTAATTTTGGTTTTGAAATGTCTATCGTAGTCCAGGGAAGGTTTAAACAGTGAGAAAATATAGAAAAATTGCGAGTAAGAGTGTAAAAACAAGTTCCTTTTCCCATATAAACTGTTCTACCTACTTTTCTGTCCAATATTTGACGTTCGATTCCCATTCTATCTTTTAAAGGCGGTACGAAATTCGCCAAGTCAGCTAGTACTAAATATTATACAAATCATAAAAGTAATTTCACGTTTGAATATAAATTGACCAATTGAAACTGCTTTGATTAATTGTAATAAGTCAGTAAAAAGCTGTCATTTCGATAATACAATTTTACGTATTTATTATATAGAAGTCAATATGAGCAGAGCAAGTCTTAGCTTAGAGTTTTACAACAACTCAATTACGACTCGAGTCTTGATAGAGCACGAACATAACCTAATTACATTGCACTTCACTTTGATTCGGTCTGACTTCGGCAAATATATTCTCAAGTGCTACCTTTCCTTACATAAGGTACTTATGTGCTTATTCTTATATGGAATTATAACTTCCTAATGCAATTTTAAGTAATTTCAAATGTAAGGTGTAATGTTAAAGAAATTATTATAATCAATTTTTTATATGGCACTTTTAATTTGCTGAACAATTTATATTAAATTTTAATAAAAATATTGTTGAGATCTTATAATCATATAAAAATATAGAAAAAAATAACAAATAAAATATGGTAATTATTAAGCTGTTTGTTTATTTCGGCGAAACTCTAAAACAGTTAATGGGTTTTAATGATACATTCACTACCAGACAACAACACAATAAGGGCAATAATGACAATATATAAGGGTTAACTTTAATATTTATTTTGAAAAATAATACATTAATTCATTAATTAATGAATTTCTTACAAAAATAGGTGAAACCACACACACACTACACACAACACACCCACCGCTACACACACCGACCACACCGACACCACCCGATACACACTTCACCGCTTTTGTACGCGGTGCCATACGCCAAATCGTATAACATTGAGATCCTGGTTTTGTATCCCAGGGATTAAATATGTCATATATAAATAAATATTTCAGTTGAGTATGCATAGAAGGCTGATCACCTACTTGCCAAGAAAGTGAAGTAACACAAAAACTCACTTCAAAGCCAAGAAAACAAAAACAAAAGAACCACAAAAACAATAAATTCTTTTCTCGTTTGTTGCCGTAAAAAAAATTGATGATTGAGGTAAACCGTGTGACGAAATTAATATAACAAGCGTAGATCATCGGGCCATCAGATAAAGGGTCCACCATCTAACGTTTTTTTTTTTCAACTAGTGCTTATTTCGTGAATGGTAACACTTAGCTCATGTCTGATTTGACAGATAATTAGTTTTATCCTTCCGCTGAACGAAAATGGTTGTGTATATGCTTGAACAACGCTGGGAAATATTGCGACATTACTTTGAAAATCATGGTAATGTCGAAAATGAGCAAGGAGTGGCCGTTACAGTCAATGGTGATCGTTAGCGGGCCATGTTGAACCAATTTTTGTTCACAAACATTGAAGAGGAGGATATTGGCAACATTTGGTTTCAACAGGACGGCGCTACATGCCACACAGCCGAAGCTACACTCGATGTCTTGCGCCCTATTTTTGAAGATTGCATTATCAGCCGCAGAGCTGATGTCATTTGGCCACCTCGGAGCTGCGATTTGACACCGTTGGACTATTATTTGTGGGGTGCCGTCAAAGATAAGTGTTACTTCACCGTGTATTTGTGAAGCCATTGGTGAAATACAGCTGCACACAATCGATAATGTGCTTAAAAATTGGACCGATCGTGTAGGCTACTGCATGGCCAGCCGAGGCAGCCATTTGAATGAAATTATTTTCCATTACTAACCGGAAGGATTGTACTTTCAAATAAAAAAAGAAATTTGAGAAAATAGTCAGTAGTTTTTTTTTTATTGCAATTTCAAAAAAAAAAAAGTTATTTGGCGGACCCCGTATTATTCCAATAAAGTGAAAATAACTGAACAATTTCCATTACACTTTGATTACAGATGATAGACGATAATTAGCAATCTCGTTTACTGAAAACAAGGATTTAATAATACCAGATGCACACACTAAATTTTTACAGCACTAAATTTTTATAAGTAAATCTATGAAGTTTTAATTTTATAAAGATTAAATATGTGATGAAAGTTTGTATGGAAGTTAGTCATTGTCGAAGATTGTCGAGGATAGAAATAGGGTTAACACGCGAGCGGAGTCGCGGGCAGAAGCTAGTAAGATAAGCAAATCAATAAAATACAAGATATTATATCGAGGTTTGACACAATCGGTTTATATATAACTTCAATATATATTTAAGCCCATAATTAAAACTATACTAATTGTTAGTTATTATTATATTATATTTGGTTCAACGTGCGTCCCGTCGGGGAGCCCCGGATGATAAGATAAGATAGTTATTTTTGTGATATTTTAAAAAATATGGTTTATTATGATAAAATGAATAAAGTTTATAAATTATAGGATGATCGTTACAAAAACTCTATTAAAATAAAAGACCAAATTAAATATGAATAATCAAAACGCGTATCAATTCTAGTTTCTTACCTCAATGTTGGCATATTGGATATGTCGTGTGATATGAAATAATACATCGACAAGGTAATGGACGGTTGAAAAGCCCTTCATCAGTTGTCAAATTATTGGCATTGTATAGAGATCCAAGTTAAGCGTGTAGTCTGTAGCTTATGTCTTTTAACATAACAGTAATATTTTGTATATATACAGGATCAGGTAGCTTACGCAAAACCTCTTAAAGGTGACTTAGGTACATCAAGACTAACAACATTAGTTCTATGACTTGACAAAACGTATTAAATATCCCAAAAAATATTTTTATTACTTTAGTGAAGATTTCTATCTATGTCTCTATATCTCGTAAATAACTATTCATTCGATTCTGGCGGCAGCTGAGTGCTACGCAATCGCCCAGCTGGACAAATGCCCGCCCCGTTAGCATTGCCGCAACCCCTTTCTTTGCTAGATACCGACACATCACAGGAGATCACGTGTGTGAGTTTATATGTAGCTAAGAAGATTATAACTGCAAATTTGATTTTAATTGTTTTTGTACGGAAAAAATATTGAATTAGAGAAAGTAGTACCACAAACGTTTCAGTCTTGATGTATCTAAGTCACCTTTAAGAGATTTTGGGTAAGTTACCAATGACCCTGTATACAAAAAGGATTCATACATTACAAAATTGAATTTATACAGGTATTTGAAAGTAAGGTTATTTATCAATTTATAGGTTGAAAAACTATTATTTCGATTGGGAACTAGTCAAAAATATGATTCTTTAGCCGTCTATGAAATATAATCCTTATTTACTGTTATAATATCGGTTAATTTTAATTCTTGACTTCATTTAGATTTTCATATGATGAAGCTAATTTTAAATGACAATTATATTTAAAACCAACTCGGTTCCAGCTCTTATTCTCATGTTTTCCTCTGATATAGCCAACTGGAGATTCGCCAAGCATTTGTGAATAATCCATATTAAAGTCTTGTTTGTTCTAGAAAGCGTATAATCCAATCTAGCATGGATTTACATGACCATCTATTAAAAAAATATTTGCTAAAGGTCATCAGCCTACTTGAAAATTAAAAGGAAATTCCGTCATTATAATGCAGTAGTGTTTATTAAAAAATTAAAATGCAACTAGAGTAGCTGATCGCTTTATGTACCCGTATTGTTATGTACAAAACTTGAGAAAAACTTAAAAAGTTGTCTCGTCATAGGGATTGATAAATAGATCTGGCTAGATTGTACATATTACTCGTACACTAGAATTTTTTCCATAGGACATTTTTTTTTTTCATTTTTTCAAAAAATTTAATAAAATACTTTGATCTAGAAACGATAATAATGCTATTCGTATTACTATAATTCAGCTACCAGGCTAATTAATAACAAACTCTGTTGGACTCGACTCTCATCAAACTTGACTTATTAAAAAATTTTTTATAAATTTTAATTTAAAGGGCAACCAACGAAAAACGACAATTTTAAATAAACTTTGAGAGGCTAGTATAATTAATTTATACAGTTGTATGAAAAGTAAATTGAGTTCAATTCCATAAAATGGAAATTTTTATTACATTTTTCAAAAAGTCCCGAATAGATAATTGATTAAATTTTTATCAGGCAACTTCGTATCAATTGAGTGTGCCTCCAAAACTTTTATTCAAGGATTCAAACTAATTGCCCATCACACATTGAGCTACAACCAAAATTTAAATTAATTATTGGAAACCCAGACCCAATGTTACGTTACATTGGTACACCCAGATCCATTGATATAGAAAGCGCATTCATCACAACCAATGAACCGAAATGAAATAAATTAAAAATTATATCCGATACTTTTGCGGCTCTGAGCTTTATTTTTTGTTTGAATTAGGGCAGTGGTATTTGTTCATATTATTTATTTAAATCTCCCTATAGAATTTAACATGACCCTATCGAATTTTCATAACATTATTTTGCTATTCGGAAACTCAATAACACAGTAGCAGTTAGTTTGCTTCTAGGGGCGCTCTAACATTTTTATACAAACACGCAGATCGTATCACATAATTATTTTTTTATGAAACACCTGATAAATACACTGATTTTGCAGGTAAATACTAGTCGATGCATATGTCCTGCAGAAGTAGATTATTTCTTTCTTTACGAAATTTTTCTATTATTGCCGACCTTTTAATGACACCATAGTAAATTACTATAATAAGTAAGGTTTATTTTGGTGATATTTTTATTATTAAATTTTTATCTTTTTATACATAAATATTTGATTTAGTCTGTTCAATAAATACAAAAGTAAAAAACTGTCTCGAGTGTTACGAAATTGCCTTCTTTGAACTATGGAGTACTCTCCATTACGACGCAGAGTACCTTCTTCAACTCAGAATCATCTTTTAAAAGTTAATGACCTTTTTCAAATGATATATAACACTCTATACGTAACACTGACTTGTAATATTAATAATATGCAACTGAAAATTCACAATTTCAGCTCGCAATAGCCGATAACAGTTCGAAAAGTAGGCCGAATTTTTTTGATTAAAACTTCAAATTCGAACACAATAAACAAGTGTACGATATAAATTAGACAGCAATTTAGGAAAAAAGCCAGAAACATTGTTCCCAACATGCCGGTGTTGAGAGAAATGATTCATTTTATTAGTTCCAAACTTATTTATTGTTAAACTCAGCGATACAATTCAGACCCGCGGGTGCAATAGAATTTTTTACGACTTAATCGAGTTGGGAAGTTTTATTGTCACATAAAAACAGTAATGTAAGTGATTTTGAATGATATCATTATTAAACCATTTATAGTATCAACGACGTAATATGTTAAAAAAATCGAATGTATAACTTAATAACAAAATCTATGAATTTCCACTATGCGACTGAGCAACTGATAAAAGGAGATGGTATTAAACTTATTTTAGAAAAATTATCAACCTCAAAAATCACTAATCTTCTTCTATATGTATAAAAATGAATATGCATACAAAATTTGGTAAAAATCAGTAAAGCCGTTTCGGAGGAGTAAGGTAACTAACATTGTGACACAAGAATTTTATAAATAAGATTATCCCTGATTTATCTATTACTTGAAATATAAATCATAAAAATCGGTTCATAATTGGCTTCACTATTGCGTAACAAATGTACATAACGACTCTTATCCTTAGGCTGCTATAATAAATGAAATATATATTTATTGTATTGTTGTGTGAAACTAATAAAATAAAAAATAAATAGAAATATATTCGAATTAAAAACCCTTTGAAGTCGCATGAAAAAGGTTTTGGTACAAATTTCACATCTTAACGGCGTCTTTTAGCCTGTTATAACAAACAATTTCATGTCGCCGTCATATCAAAACAATCAAAGAACAATCCCATGTTACTGAAAATATCAATCTTTGGCGAATGTTTGGCGTTTAAAGATATAGAACAATACAAATGTAATACCAACATAAAAATAACACTCAAACATCGAATGCCATATTGAAATAGGGCACACATGAGGGGCAAAGAGCTTTTTACCTTTTTGAGATGAAATCCTAAAAGCACCTGAAAGGTAATCAGAGTGACTCCCTTTAACGAGCCCCGACGAAACTGAAACTCAAACGTTAGAATATTCGAGAATATGTATAAAATTTCATTCTTCAGGACCGTACTTAAGAAAAAATGTCAACCATTTTAGACGTTGAAACCAATTCGACGAAATATGTTTATCTAGCGACTTCATTCGCTTGTTTATGTGTGTGTAATGTATTTTAGTATAAAAGAGTCTAGCTTTAAATTTTGAGTCCACAATAACTAACCTTTTATATGAACTTTTTGCTGTGTGAAATTAAAAAATACAAATCGTATTTTTGAATGAAAATCTACCTTCGCCAAAGTTTATGTGCGATTTATGAAACTCAAGCTCAGTCTACAACTTACAGCTTTTTATTTCTATTTCACGTTAATGTTTTATAAATAAAAATTAACAATATGTAGCAGTAACTCATTCAAGGATTCAACGCTCGAGAAGATATCGATTAAAAGATTTTAATTTGGTCTTTAATAACTTATTTTAACAAAAAAGCAGACTTCAAATTGTAACTTTTAAACTACTGAACAGATTTTGATGAAATTAAAATTGGACCACACGGAAAGTATCAGCTTTACCTAAGATAACAAACCACATATAACAACGGGGGAGGGAGGGGGTTAAAAATGCTCAAAAAACATCACGTGATTAATTGACTACCTCTTACCTATAAGTAAGTAGTATTCGTGCATCCCTTTATGTTCTCAGAACAAAAATATGTTCAGATATGTATATCGAAAACTTGAAAAGTCAATTACTCGTAGCACATGAAATAGGCTTGTTACTAAGTTATAAAGTTAAATATTCATAACAAAGTTGAACATGATATTTTAAAAATAAAACCGGCATAACAAATCTAATAGTAACATCTAACATACATGTTAACATGTAGTTTTTTCGTCTCCTAATTAATTTTAAGTTTGATATAAACATTCTTTATTTATATGTAAATGAATGCTATGTAGATTTCTAAAACTGTCAGAAAAAGTTTCATGTTGCGTGATACTTACCTACTTGAAAAATGATAGACGGTAAAATCATTTTTATTGAAAAAAATATAATTATTGTAATAATTTTGGTTGAAATTGTTGTATTTGATTACATAAAACGCCCTGATCATTATGATAATAGCGTAGACATGGATGAATAAATAATTTTTTGATTTGAATAAAGAATCCGTACTAAGGCTGATTTGAGAACCGTGCGGCACGTACGTGCTCCCGGAGCGGAGACATGTCATGTGCGAGAGAACGAAGCGCTTAGAACATCGTTTCACATCGGAGCGGGTCGCATACCAGCTCTGAAAGGAGTGACTGGGTAGTCATTGAATAAAAAAAATGGCATATTTAAATATTATAACATGATTTATCAGCATTAATCAGGCATAAACCATACGATTGCTGACATATTAATAACATTATTATTATCTTATAACATAAACAAAATATATTTCTTTTTGTATAATTTTCTTGCATAATGATAAATTTAAATTTTGTATAAATATATACAAGTTTGCGGCTTGTTCTTTAATGAACTTTTGACATGATATTGTTATTTACATAACATTTTAAATAATCTAGCTTAAGAGCTTAAACAATCTAGTCTATAACATTTTAACCTTATTTTTTGATAATGTCAATTTTGTCAATTTTGATACTTTTACTATCTGAAACTGAAAGCTTTTGACGGTTTTTACGATAAATTTCAATTTATTTAAATAAATATATCCGAAATGCAGCAGTATCATTCTCGAATTAATAGTGAAGTAACTTAACAAAATGAAATGTACATTAAAAAGTGCTCAAGTCCATAGCGACTCCTTAATATTTGAAATGCTTATGAAATTTTTAGAAATGAAATCCTATAAAAGTTGTATGAGAGTTGTTTATTGTATCAACGCAATTTTTTATTAGGGCTCTTAAGAACAAAAACAATTGATGAGTGTACGCCCAGCTTTATTCATTAACTTTAAAACTCAGTATGCGACATGGTAAGCTTGTGCCGGAGTATGTTTGTACGTACATAATAAACTTTGTTTGCTTAATATTTCATTAATTCATTCCTTCGTGTTGTTAATTGGATTTATTCTACTCCGGCTGAAGCAATTTAGATTATTTGAATAAAATATTATATGTACGTTTATATCAAAATTGTAATAAAAAATTAATGAGCTTCTTACCAGCTTAAAGTTTTGTTTATTCTGAGGCTGGTTGCCTTCATAATCGTTATATTATTTCCTAATTCCCTTTCTTGTGGGACGTCGTAATGAACTATTATTGTAATCCAAATAATACTCTAGACACTGATAATAATATATATGTATTTAACTGCTATATACAACGCGGTAACATCGTGACGAACACACTGAATTTAGATCTTAATATAGATATACAACATTGATGGCGATGACTCGGATCGGGATGATAGAATGCATCTGTTTTTTCTATGTCGCGGCTCCTTCTCGAATTCTCAAGATTTTTGAATATTCGAATTTATTCTTTTCAACTTGGCGCGCAGCAAGGAGTTATATGAGAAAGGAGGCCGCACGCAATTCGCCACATCATTTTAGGTTATATATATTGTATTATTTGTAACATAATGTTGTGTACATAAATTACGTACTTATTGTATTGTCACTTGGCTTTGTTTATATAGAAAAGTATGTCATTTTTAAATGAAAAAAAAAGTATAAACACGAATTTACGACGAAATGTCGTAATAAAAAACATAAAAGCAGTTTGTAGTCTTTGAACGTTAGAAGTAATGTTATTGCTGAGTAAACATTTTAATAGGTTTTAATGACTTTATTCGCACGCTTGTTTAGGACCTTTTTAATGGGGTAGGTAACTAGAGAAAATGATAATTACTTTTGTTAAAGAGTAAAATCTTATTACAATGATTTGTGCATTGCATAAGCTTCTCATGTTTGAGAAGAATGGATTCTAAGATGTAGAAAAGTATTTATTTCGTTTTATTCACCACTAGGTTATGTAAGATATTTTTATAGATTTTACATTGTGAATAGATATTTTTGTATACAATATAATATATTATTCCATGTTTGAGTTAAGTCCGACGATTATGGTGTTAAAGATAAATAGAGCTCTTCTAAGAAGTATAGACAAAAAATTATAAATTTTAGTCACAATTTTATCAGTAATATTACTTTAAAATAATTTACTATATTACTAAAAATAACACGAACTCCGCGTAACTTGACCTCTTTGAAGGTTATAAGAACTGGATTTTTTGTAAATTACAAGTGTCCGTAAACAGTCGTTTGAAGGCGCCATTTTCAATCTGTTTCTTTGAACGTTTTCAATACAACTTGTATTTCACAGAAACGACTTACTGAAGCAATTTAATTTAATTCAGACTATTTTTTAAGAAAAGATAATTATGTATATGCAAATATTTTAGTCACGAATACTTTATTTAGATATGTTTATTTTACCTTATTAAGTTTATTTAACATCTAAATATATTCAAATCATTCTACCTCTTTTAACGCTTTTTTCAAGCGTTATATTCCATTAAAAAAGTTTCGTCTACCAGCATTGATGCCTAATGCATGATTGTTATTTGATAGTGTTAAATTTTTCTTTGCTTCATAGGTATAGCGGTAGCGACAGCGCCTGATAATCGAGGTTTCGGGTTTGAATTCCGGGTCGGGCCTATCTTTGGGTTTTTCAATTTCCTCATAGTAACTCGGCGTCTGAAATTGTGCCCGGTGTTTAGCAACAGGCTCGCCTTCTATTAAAATGGGACTAAAACAATAATGTTTGGCTAAATGTGGGTATACTAAATGCACCTCTGCCTATCTTTTCGGGGAATTAAAGGCGTTATGATATTATTATATTTTTCTTTCCTATTTGTCTGAAATATATTATACACTCTTTATAAGCTGTTAACTGTATACAGTATGTAATTATAATTGTTTGCCGTAAAACTGAAGCATTTTTTAAAAAGCCGCAGTCGTTTTTTTGTCGCAGTGAAGCCTAAAAATTCACCAACTTTCAATGATGATCTACTGATCATTTGCAAATAAGTATAGAAGGTATTTTAGTTACTTTTAAAAAATTTGCTCTTAATTAACTTCAACTATTATTTTTATAGAGAGATACTTTGTTAAGATACTTGTGTAACTATTGCTAAAATATATTATCGATATTAATATTATAAAGACAAATATTTTATTAAAAGTACGTATATCTATAGTAAATATGCTAATTAGGTAATACAAGCCACGGTGCAAATGCACATCAAAAGACAAGTCAAATAAATCTTAGAAAGACGAATAATTTAGCAACTTGTAATTGAGTTAAGAACCCTTTGAACCCGTGCATTGCTAATTCAATCGTAGTACGGTTTATAATTTAAGTTTTAGGCAATGTTTGGTACGATTAATTTTATTAAGAACAAGTTTTACTAGCGAGGCCATATATGAGTATTGACTCAATTTAATTGTATTATTGTAATTGATTTTAAGGTGGGCAAAAATTTAAAATGGTCAATATATATAATATCCTTAATAAAAAGTATTCCAGTGAAGTCCGTTAGAAAGTAGTAGATTTTTCAAGTCAAGATTCGAACCCGAATCTTTTACTGCGTGCTCATAAGGCCATGGATACAAGAAGTTGTTTTGATTAATTCGTAGAAAATGATCATATTGCGTGACCTATTTCACTTGCATTTGTTCGCTTTTCACATTTTGAATTTATTGTGTTATAAAATTGATTTATTTAGGTATACGTGGTAGAAAAACATTTTAACCTATTTCTCAAAAAAATATACCTAAAAATATTGTCCTTAGTTTCTAATCTGAATGAACTTATGCAAAGTATCACGTCTATAACATTCAAAGAATATAATTCGAATGAACTATGTTTCGATTACCTCCCGGTAATAATAATTCCGAAAAATAATTTTCAGTTTGAGAAACACAGAAGCCTAATTTACTTGCCCATAAAGAAAATGGTCAGTGCGGTGCTCTGGAAATTATATATGCCTCATGCCTCACTAGAGGTTAGGGGATATTACCTTGATATATCAGTTTACTTAAAAATAAAATAATATTAAGAGGACAGAATTTTGTTTGTCATGATTAAACTCAAATATTACAAACTGATAAAAAAAGTTCTTTCACTTTCAATGCTAGTCTCTTTCTAAATGAAATAGGCTATAATTGTCCACGCGGACAAAGTCACGAGTTTTACCTAAATATAATTCCCGTTAATTTCCAGAGTTAAGCTCGACTTATGTTGATTTAAAAATTCAGCATTTTCGCTTCGTTAAAATTATTCGACCGAAGCAAACAATGTTTACATTGTTTTAAATATGAAACAAAAATATTGTGTTGTTTTTATTGTTTAAATAAATCGGTGACAATTTCGAAAGTTCCTATTGTTCTCTATCAAAATTTTGTAGGTTATTCAATAGAGCAGACACACAATCAATTTCAATTAATTCAGTTGTATCTTACAGTACCACATTTATAAAAAAATACAGCCAAAATAGTTCCCATATGAGGAATTAATCGTGGAGTTGTGTGACGATTGCATTTTGGAACAATTTTTCAAATATAATTAAAATTGTACATTTTAATTCGATTTAAACAGGCCAAAAACCTGATAATATCTTAGTATTTTAGGAAGCAGAATGCGTTATCACACATATAGGGGAAGGGTTACCTACTGTTCGTGATAACGGAAGTCCCGTAGTAGGTTGTGTGGGAACATAAAACCTTTTTATTGACAATTCGTTTTCACTGATACGAAAACGTTTTCGGCTTTACCTGCTTTGAAACTGAAATATTTTCGAAGGCCTTGTTTAGCATTACAAAGGCATTTCAAAGCACAGCATAAAAGCTGTAAATAAATTTATATAACAGGGATATATGTAAGTAATATTGTTTACTTTATTTATTTTTATGACAGCCTTCTTTTCGTGCTTGTATACACTACTGCCAATAGAGAAATTTCATTTGATAAATATATACTTACATATTTTTTTTTTCGTATTTGACAAGTATTTTACTATCATCGAATCGATGTTAAGTAATTCGCAATCTAATAGGGTGCACGCCTAAGAGGTTTCTGTTTACCACTTTATAAAAGATCTATATTTACATACACCTTCGTGACTGTGTGGTCCATGTGCCTAATATTAGATGATGGTTATATTGTTAATTATGTCTTAGAATCCCTGAAAAACAAATTTTCTAGTTAGACAAGTACAGAAAGATAATCTATATATTATATAAAAATGAATCGCTGAATGTGTTTGTAAGCGCAAATCTCGAGAATAGCTGAACCAGCTTCGATAATTCTTTTTTTATAATATTCCTTAAAGTACGAAGATGATTCTTACGGAGAGAAAAATTTGTAAATTTGTCGAAAAAATAAAATAAAAGAAAAACATTTTCCTCATACATTTTCTATGGAATGACGTTTTAGGTGACACGTTATTATTCGGCACTTTGACGCGATGCGAAGTTCGCGGGGTCCACTAGTTTATAATATTCTTGTCAGTTTTTTTTTAATGATGAGTAATATAATGATAAAATACTTCACTAAAATTACCATCTAATCTAAAAATACTAATAAGTCACTTAATTTTAACCTAAATTACTAAAATGTTTGTATTAAGAACGTGTCCAATAACACTTTTATCGTCTCTATTTAGGGGAGGTCACTTAGTTCACGTGATCTTAGTTATTAGTTAGCGCACTGCACTACACTTTATCTTTGTTTATTAATTCACAGCACTAACTCAAAAGGTTTTGTACATATATATTCTTTTCGGTAAAGCAAAATATCAGTGAGATACAAAAATGTGTTGTTCTTTTTATGTTCAACTAGTTGGAAAATGAATAGAATTCAGATTTCCTGTGTATGTTTATGTTTATTCATTAACTTACATGAATAAAAATATTTTTTGATTTAACCTATAGTAGGGGAGCCCACGATGCTAAATGTGTATTTACTCTAGCGTCATAGAGACCTATTGAGTTGCGAAGCTTAGATAAAAAAAAATGTTACATAATGTATATCTTTTCATCAGTGGGTGAAATTTGTATGAAAAAAAAAACTGTTCCATGGGAAAAAACATGGGAAAGAAAACTTACTACTAGGAGTTAGTTGCAAATCTATCAAATCGTCTTGTATGAGTTTTATTACTTGATTTTATAATTAAAAATTGAATTTCCTTATTCAATTTGTGTAATTAATCATTCATTTGCTTTTTTTAAATGAAATATGGTTTTATTTACTTACGAAAAACCCTATCAAGCAAATCATTGAGTTGGAACCATTTTCAAAATCTAGAATAATTACATACTTAATAAATCTTCAGCAATGTTTTCGTTTCATTAAATACAAAATTGTCGACGCAGCGAGTGGTCTTGATAGATGACGTTTCAAAAACATGCCCTCATTAGCAACCGTCCACCATAATGGATCTTTTTGTAATGGACCCTATTTTGAGAGTCTTTATATAAATAACTGGACAAAAATGAAGGGTTTACTCTATATCTGATAGAATATTAAATTTTTTATAGTTTAATTAACTATTACCCTTGATCATCGTATAGTTGATTCCGATTTTCCGTGAAAATTAAAGTTACTCTCGGGATTTTTGATTTGGACAGCCTTTGACCAGACCTGAAAATACAATATACTTACTAAATGTCAAATTCTATGCACCAATCTATCCTATCTACCAGTTCACAAACAAAGACATAGATTTAAACTTTAAATAATTATAATTTGATAATTAGTTACTTAGAACACTGTATACAGTTTAATTGTTTAATTGGCAATTCCAGTTTTCATATAGAATGTTTCAAGGTTGAGGCTTGGTTACTATATGTATAGATATTATTAAAGATATTCATTAAGACGTTTTAATTATATTTTAAAATATGGAACATATTAAATCCAAACAAAACTAAACAACAATAATCAAAAAAATAGAGCCAAGAGTAATAAAATTTAGTTTTGTTAGCAAATATTTTTTGATGATTTGATACACTTTACCACAGCTGTACAACATATTATATAACAATTTAAAACGCATAAATTAAACTATTTAGTCAAATGTGAACTGTCAAAGAAAAAAATAACAATAAATGTGTTATTTATTGTGCCAATGTTATGAATACGTGTTACATAAAGCTAGCAATTTTGAATTTCAAAGCAAGCTCCGCAACCAATTTGCATGTTGACCTATGGTTCTTTTAATTATTAAAAGCTTCGTTAGGATTTCAACAAAAGAGTATTAAATTTTGAAAGTCAATAAATTAGTTGGTTTTATTTCTATGCTACACAGTTTAAACGTTGCCTGATTACATAAATACGCAACGTTATATCCTAATATTTTAATAATTGTAAGTAAAACTATTCAAAACAAAAGTTAAAATTAATTTCTTATAAAATTTAGGCATTTCCAAACCAATTCTCGTATATACATTTTATGTAAAGGTCAATTTTTCGTAATTCAATTATAATAAGAAAAAAATATGAATTATATACATAATTAAACCAGCTACTGCAGGAGTATCAAAGGAAGGTAAAAAATATTTCAAAATTAAATTTTAAATTTCTTACACTTCGTAGATCGTACACTCGAACACATGTAAGTTGAATAGCAGTTGTTTCGAATTACCATTTCAATAAAACAGTGAACAAAATAGCATCACATGCAAGTTAGATTGTATACAGGTCGCAATGCAATTCAATTTCACGCTCAATTTGTAAGCGCCTACAAGAGACAGGAGTAAGCGTAGCGAAGCTACGTGAAGCTACGCTGTAGCACTGCTACGAAACATTGGATTTACTTTCGGGCTCTTTTAAGAATACTTAAGATTGGTTAGCAGCTCATCGAGGGCTATTATCATTTCTAAAATTATAATGAGAAGGTGTCTGTATTAATGTTGTAATTATGCACATGATATTAGGTAATTTTGTCAATTTATAATAATATAAACATTTGATGAAATTGTTGTCTTATTATCTTCTATTGTAAAAAGTTATGATATTTAAAATATCCCAAATATAACTTTAAGCAAGTGAATGAACTTTTTTATAACAATAAGTACAGAAAAACGATTTATATTCAAATATTTCAGTACAACGTAGACCATAACCCCTAAGAATGAGCACGTACGAGTATCGATTTAGGCGATATTAACGTTTAGAGGCCTAATTAAAACTTTATAGTTAGATCATGTTATAATGATAAAGCTATAAATTGTTAGTACGGGAAATCTTTATATTGAAAAAAGTTATGATATTGTGATTTTAATCGGTAAATTCCAAATCTATCATTTTAATCATATAATATTGTTCTGAAGTAGTTTTACTCAATTTTTTTTGTTACTTACATATATTACACTAATATTATAAATACAAAAGTTTGTTGAGATGTTTAGGTATTTATGATCCAATCAAGCCTAAACGGCAGAACGAATTTTGGATGAAATTTGGCATGCAATATACGGGTAGTGTGTTTCTGTGGTATAATTTATAATGTTCTTTTATTTAAAAAAAGTTTTTTATTTCACGTCTAAACGGAGTAAAAGACTGACGTGATTTTTGGCAAATAAATTATTGGAGGGATGAAGAAATATAGGCTACTTTTTGTCTCTGTATATTCCTGAAATCCCAGTAATTTCTAGGTTCAATATCTGATTATTCAGTGGATTTTTACCGAACTTGGAAACTATTTAGGACAGAGGTGGAGTATAGATTTATAGTTTAAACAATTTAACAATTTACCATTAAAAAATAATGCACACTAAACATGAACACACTTCGTCTAATGAATTTCCTATTTATTAAAAACACACAACCAATCGGACATAACAACTGTAGAACATCGAAATTACTTGTCGAAAAATTCACCAGATAATTCCGATCTTAAGGAGGGATGAGTTTACGGGAACCTAAGTATAGCGTACGCATCGTCAGCATCAATACAAATGCGACTGAGAGAGCTACCTAAGCACTTTTGTATTAGTTCTAAGATTCTTTTTGTAATAAATTAAAAAACATCGACAACACAAAATATTTGATTTTTATAAAGCCTGATATCATCATGAAAACGGATTTATCGTAAAGAAGTTAATCGTAAATTAAAATAGTTTTAGTAGTTCTATTTATCTAAAATATTTTAGAATTTCTAATTTAGAACCGCTGAGTTTAATGCATTGAATGAAACAATACATATCCTACGTATGATCTGTGAGCTTTTATATAAAATTATTTAATTGTTTTTCTATTTAAATTCATCTTTTATCAAATAAATAATTTAGATTTACGAGTATTGTATAGGCTGGCTATATTACACCACCTTACGACTAAAATTAACGCGGGTGTAACCGTGGGGTGAAACTAGTAATAAATAAACGTGTTTTATGGCAACCACCTAACACATCGAACATTCAATGCGGTTGATGCAGGAAGGCCTAGGTTTGAATCTCATTATTCATCTGTTAAACTTATACATTTATAAAGTATCATTTAAGCTCGCATGTATAAATCTTCATAATTTTTAATTTATATACATCGATAAATTCGAGTAGGGTCTATTTCCAATCACCTCAATTTGACTTAAGCAAACGTGTCATGAATTGCTATCGGTAAGCCTTTTCTAAAAATTGCATGAGTTCAAACAAAATATTTCCAAAGACTCCTTTATCAATTTTCAACATGCAATAGTCACTCTTATTATTCAAGCTTATGAGTCAAAATGGCTTGGAGAGAGATTTCGTGTTGTTCATCAAGGGATCTCAGGAGTGATCTTTTGTAATTGAATTCGGTACCAAATTAATTGCTGGCGTAAGTGGACTGGAACCCAGCCGTTTGCGTCGATTTACTTCATGTCATGACCTGAATATCTTGTTACTTTTCTTCCTAGATTTCGATCGGATTTGATTAAAAGATAAATTTAAATAGAAAAAGAAAATAATAAGTAGTTTTATATAAAAGCTCACAGATCATACATAGGTACACGTATTATTTCATTCAATACATTAAGCTCATTGGTTCTAAATTATAATTCCAAAATAATTTAGATAGAAAGAACTACTGAAACTACATATTTTAATTTACAAAAGACTACTCACCTTCTTTTCGATAAAATTATTTACAAATAGATTTTATCAAAAGTTTATTTCGTGTATTTTTGTGATTGTGAATTTTTAAGGGTAATATGAGAGTCATTTGGCTAAGTGTACTCGTGGTTGGTGTGGTTTCTATTATTTTTAATGGTAAATTATTAAATTGATTAAAATACAATAATACAGTGGAATTAGCTTTTTCTAACACCCGACATCTATAATCTACTAAATAGGGATGATAATTGTTAACGAACAGTAGTATTTAAGAAATCATAATCGATTATATAAAATGTACTCGTATGTGTATAATATCAAGCAAGCACTTATACAGAGGGGGGGATAGTTGGGATTTATCCCTCCCCCCGAAATCTGGCTGATAAAAAAAACGTTGTAGCCGTCCTTTATTTATTCGCTTGCGTGTTCTTTTAATAAGTATATAAAATAAAAATATTAAAATATAGACTATCTATATTTTAATATTTTTATTTACTTTGGTAAGTTATATAAGTTAAAATTATAGTACAGTGATTACAGCGATTTTTACACAGTTCACAATATGGTTGTTTCAATTTTTGTCCCCTTCCCCCCCCCCCCCCTCCCCGAACCAAAAGTCTGGATACGTCCAAGTAGCAAAAAGTGTCGTTTCAAATACGGTTCACAAAATGACTCAAAGTAGTGAAGATATTTAAAAATTTAACCCGTAAGAGAGCCTGAGTATAGATGACCTCATGAGATTGTTAACTCAAAGAATAAAATACCTGAAACCTGAACGCACGTGTTTCATCTCCGTTGAGGCAATTAACTGGGTTCATGGGCTGAAAATATTTATAACAGTAGACTTAGAAAACACGCACGTATAAAAAACGCCATAGTTTTTATTCCATTTCACATAGGTCATTTAAGCATTGAACAGAACAAAGTTTTAAAGCTCTACATAAAAATAATAAAATAGAATCCTATTGCCTCTAGAGGAGCAAGAGGCACACATTTATATATATGTTTCAAACTTCTGTGCCCACCCAATATTATTTTTTTCCCGGGACTTAAACACGTAGATGCGCGTTGCGCCAGATATTCAAGTTGTTAACCAATTATCCATAGACATGTTAAATATATTTTTTATGTATTTATTTTTATACATATTATTATATAAGTATTAATTCATTGTTTTGTAATAGTTATGGAAATAACAAAAGGGTTTTTTACTAATTTTACTGATGACAATATTCTGTGTTCAATTCGACCTCACCATTACAATCTCGGTATAATGAAACCCAGCGGGTTTTTTTTGGAAACAATGAAATAGTGTAACAAAAAGAACTTTTGTTCGTTAGTAAAATATAGTTGTATTGTATTGAACATAATATATTTAGAACGAGCTGCTTGCGAAACAAAAACTTAAATCACGCTTATTTATTGATCGTAACATAAGGCATGTTATTATATATTATATAATTAAGGATATAATATAATATTTTTAGTATCGTGAAGTTTTTGCATTTCTTTAAATTTACTGAAAGAATTTTTATTAAACCATTATAATATTAGACAAACATTAAAAAACAAAATCTTGTATTTTACAAGTAATATGATGAAAATATCATACGAACCCGAGTCACTTAGATAATTTTCATTTTAGAGGCACTAAAGTATAATTTTACGTTATTAGCATGTTATTAGGCTTTCATTTTATGAAGAGAAATCAAATTGATATGATCTTGTAATAACTTTAAAGGTCGACAACCAAATTTACTAACGATTTTTAGGTATATGTGAAGATTATAAATACTCAGATGGAAATATATATAACTAAGTTATCATCTTATATTTTTGGCCAAAAATAAATCGGCTTTTAAGCCTCGGCAGAGGCAGATTTACCTAACAACAGTCACCTTATAGAATCGTAAACTATTCGATAACATTCTAATAGAACATGCATACATTATAAAAACAATTAATTAGGTCTTTTATGGTTTCAACCAGCATTTCGGTCATGGTGAATGTATTTTTTGGCCTTTTGGATTTTTAATAGATTTCCAAGTCAATTATATTTTTACTGTCATTTTACGATAGAGTTACTTAACGTATTGACTAGTAGGTGAACAACTACTGTTTTAAAACTATTTATTGTTGGGAGGACTGAGATTTTTGGATAGAATTGCTTAAAGTGCTCAAACTTATTAACTTCAACAGAGATCTCAATGTCTAAGTCAAAGTCTAGTCAGCATCATTCTAAAAGTTTATGTAGGATATCGTTAGACACACATATAAAATACACTTGACAGCAAAAATTAAAAAACATCGTTCGGGCGTCTGATATTTCAATACATGTTGAATCCCGGGTAAGAAGCAAAAAATGTTACTGTAATTCAATAAAATAACTTTTTTTTTATTTAATCATAATAACTCGGAACAAAATGATTAGACCTCACTTTCTTATTAGCAATAATCCTTAATTTTCTTCAACAACAAACTTTAGTCAGTAATTATCACGCGAGATCATTTACTTTTACTATTATATGTAATACATATTAAATAAATTAAAATAACGTAAATATTACGGAAACCGAAGTTATATAAAATACTATCTTTTATATTAATATTCTATCCAATATTTGTGTTAATTTGTTCAATAATTTTGAGTGTAAGATATATGCCAAACACCCACTGCAGTTTACAATCTAATGTTATATAAAGCCACAGTATTTTGCATAAAATTATTCATTTCTAAATGAATATTTTTTTCTAAATGAGTTTTTGAAAACTTTGACTTATAGAATTATATAAAATATTTATTATTATAGTCCAGTGTTTTTTTGCAATATATTTCAATATATTTAAATATATCCGAAATTCAGCACTATGATTTTCATAAAATGCGTGACAACTATTTTTTAAGACCGTGGATTGAATTATTGGAGTAAGTAAACAAAACGAAATATATGTTATAATGTTAAATAAATAGTGCTAAATTCTATAACGGCCCCCAAACTTTGAAATACTTATGAAATTAAAAATAAAATCCCAATCATAACTACAAAATAACAAAAAAACGCTCAAATTTAACTGACAATTTCTCTATATTATTAGGTATTTTTACGTAAAATTTATATCTAAATATTTTCTAGTTCATGACAGAGAAATATTACAAATTTCTTTAAAAAAAAATTAATTATAAATTGTTTTATAATCAAAATTACAAGTGTAAAATTATTACATAAATGGTGCGAGTCTGTTGTATGAGAGTTGTATGTGTCAACGCAATTTTGTAATAGGGCCTTGAAAAGATCGCTTTTAACGATAAGACCCGTTGCTCTCTTAAATTATTTATACTTTTTAGTATAAATATTCGTAAACGTAACACGTTTCGCGTGCTCGACAGCCTTCATTGTCACGGGCGTCTCAGTCTCTAGTGTAGGAATTAATAATTAATATAATAGAACATCTATTTATATATATGCAAATTCACTGTTTAATTATGTTGTGTTAATACTTTGATCTTTGAATTGATATTGATATGAAGTAAATTGCGTGAGATACATGAATATTCTCTAAACCATTTTGCAATACACATTACTTAGCCTCAATTCAGGGAT
The DNA here is from genome assembly GCA_912999735.1 of Aporia crataegi. Taxonomy (NCBI): domain Eukaryota; kingdom Metazoa; phylum Arthropoda; class Insecta; order Lepidoptera; family Pieridae; genus Aporia; species Aporia crataegi. Next base: position 7,063,309 of record OU538742.1, read on the forward strand.
TAATAAATAATAACTGGTATCAGCGGGTTGATCAAACATTATAAAGGAGAAATAATATAAGGATTAATGGTTCATATTTTTTTACAAAAACGTATTTCAACAACGAAAAATAATTTCAGGTAAAAAAAATGTTAGCAAAATCAAGTGTGTACAAGAGTAAAAAAAAAATTGGAAAATAACATTTGAATCATATTTTTGGATGAAAATCGATTCTTATTAAAGTAAATTCGTAATGTGATCTATGAATCTCAGTCTTGGTGGGACATGGGCCAGATACATTTCTGCATTTTTGTCAATCGTATTTTTAATGCAAGTAAGTTATTTATTTTATCGCCCAGGAATCGATCAAACAATACAGAAAAGCTTCGGGCATACTAGTAACTCACAAATACATCGAAATCGCAGTTTTAAGCAATTTAAGTTTAAAGGATATCCGTTCATCCCTGAGTAGGGTGACTCAGTATTAGGGTTTTATTGGACAAATATATTTTTTATATTAGAACGGCAAACGCGGTAGGCGGTTGCCTTGATGGTAAGGTATCACCACCGCCAGTAATTTCTGAAATTTTCGAGAAATATATTTAGAAAATTATTATTGAAAGAGTCCTAGAAGTTTTTGCAATGTATGGTTGCACGGGATTCATTTAGTCACAATTTAAGTAAATATAATTTGAGGTCTATCTTTTTTTATGGCTTATTTTTTGTATCTATTGTAATAGCTAAAAAATACATGGATATCCTACGTGCTATGCTTGCAATTTTCCGATTTAAAATTGCAGCACATTTACGAATAGACGTGTTTTATAACATAAAATTGTACAGATTTATTTTTATTACTGACATTCTGGGCCATGGATACAATATTTAAGAAAATATAACCTAACGATTTGAAAACAAAATAACCCAACATAAAAAGCTGAAAATTTGTATTATTTCTCAAAATAGTGGTATGTTCCATTTTTCTAAGAAACATTTTTAATCTAATAATATTTAGGGCACATTTTACATTAAAGTACCTCTAAACGGTATAATTATTGGTAATATGAAATATATAATACGCTTGTATTAATATTAAATTAGCATATAGGCCTGTTTTATTTCATTTTGGAGGCTTTGCTTAACACAATCATTGTATGTGTGATTACCAATCTTACATCAATTTCCACCGTTCCACATATTTCAACAATAATTCAACACAGACGAAATTGATGGCATCAGCTATTATTATTGGTTTGGTAAATGCTTTGTTATTTTTGGATAAAAATATTTCCTTTATATTAAACGTCAATTATCAGAGAAACTTATTAATAATTCCATGTCCTAGAAAAAAGGGTCATTCATGCCAAATGTTCTTGTATAATAGATTCAACGCACACCAATTTTAATGGATCTCTGAATGACATTTATTTCTTTTGCTGCGCTCTCAATTGCGTAGAGTGGAGGGTCCCAATTAAACTGGGCAAGCCTAATAATGATTGCTTGTCAAGTCAGTGTAATGGTCTAACTTTGAGCTTCAATAATTGATGGTGACTGGTCTGGAGAATTCTTAAATTTTTCATTTTAATGGCGTGACTCCAGGACATTTTTTGATGGAAAATGACTCATTAAATTTTCCACTTGTCAGTCCCATTTTGCATACTAATTGTACCTTTCGTTTTAATTAAATCAAAGCACTTCAAATTACAATTGGATACCTTGTTACACAGGTCAAGTTTTCCTAGAAATAGAAGGAAAATTTATATTTTCTGTTTTGCCTAACTTTTTGATGACTTTTTATTTTATAATATTTTTAATGTTAATCATCTAGGTAGAATATCAACTAATTACGCTTGAGCGTAATATAAATAATATACAGTACAGTCTTTTTTACTTAGAACCTAAATTCTCATCACTGAAATAATTTTCAAAATCACAGCACATTAAGAGAAGCTAGTGAAGTAAATACAATAATATAATTATTATTCTTTAATCTATATATATATATATATATATATATATATATATATATAAATTGCTGTTCGTTTGTCTCACTAAAACTCGAGAACGGGCCATTTTAGCTGATTTTGGTTTAGATACGTTTGTCGTAGTCCAGGGAAGGTTTAAACAGTGAGAAAATAAAAATAATTGCGAGGAAGAGGACAACAATTTCATTTTCTCGTATAAACTGAACCTACTCTACCTACTTTCCTGTCAAACATTTGACTTTCGATTTCCATTCTACCTTTTTTTGGCGGTACAAAGTTCGCCGGGTCAGCTAGTATGTAATATGTGTGTTAGTAACAAGCATTTGAGAGTTTATTACAAACCACAATCTGATTTTTTCCTCTTAATATTATTAGTGGTCCTAGGTTATGTTTGTGTTCATAAATATCATCGTAACTACAGAAGGTACAAGGGACACAAATTTACAAGTCAATCCCCGAACATAAACACAAAATTCTGTAACACCCTAAAATTTTGCCGGAGTTTGGGTAACAATAGAAAATGGAGGGCAAAATTATGAGGTTTGTTGTTATTTACAAATTGTTTCCGATTTTGCGTTGAAAACTCAGAATTAACTTTACGAAATCTGAGTTCAACAGAGATTAATGTATAGAGTTGTGTAAATTCTACCTGATTGGTGTGAGCTATACGCTACGGCGTACGCGTTCTTTCGTTGGCGGACTGAGTTTAAAAAATTGTTTCACTATACTTTTATATTAGCCTACGATGATAAAAATGTTTAATTAAAAGCTACAATAAACAGCATTCAACACTTTGTAGAGTAACAAACATTTGTACAGATAACAATTAATATTTTCTAAATTAGCTATTTAAATAACTATTATTTACATTAATTACAATCGAACGAAATAATCTGATGCTTATCCAATCCAGACAATAACTTTATAAAAATGTATTTTCACAGCTTATCACTTATAAAAATATAAAAGTTAGCGAGCGGCCACACAACTAGTATGGTGTTGGGGTAATTTTTTGCTAACGACCTTTCAATTCGCTACAAAATTTCAAAGAGAAAGTTGCCTGTTTTTATCACGTTGGGGTCTACTTTGACCTAAAAATATTAAATAAGTAAAATATAAACCTTATCCGTTAATAAGGAAAAAGCTTTGAAATATTTGTGTTTAATTTATAATTGACTAACCAAACCAGCTGGCTTCGCACAGAGACAATTACGTTAAAATATAGCGGATGATCCTGTATAGACTGTATCAGTCAGTTTACAGGCAAGAAATGTTCAGCCATCTTTCCTACCCAAACATTTATTGGTTTTTCCGGGATTCGAACACCTTTGACACATTCGAGGATGAATTCCAAGTATATAGTTAAATAATTATTATAACTTAAGTGATTTAAAAGCCAAATAATTAATCTAATTCTCTGTGATATTCGAGGAACGTTTTCAGGCTAGTTAAATAGCTCTAAGCACCTATTCATAATTAATAAACGTTGAATAGTTCATAATTTCAACACCCTCTATCTGCGACAGCAACGCGATATGGCAAAGAATAAGAATGATAAACTAACAGATGCGGTATTTTTAATATGTACAATAATGTATAATAAAAATAATAAAATAGACAAGAAATAATATTTGAAGAGATGCTACGATGACAGTGTAAAACGAGATGGTAAGTAGATCCAGGAATAGATTAGAACGCAAACTTCGTATAATAATGTATAGTTCCGAATAATAACGTGTCACGTAAAACGTCAATAGAAAATATAGGTAAGATGAGAAAACGAATTTTATTTATAAACATTTTTTCGTTATTTTTAATATAGAAAAATCATACTTGAGTTATAAATGATATATATGGGATATATATACTTTGTTTTAAATAATATAATTATTAATAAAATTTGTAATTAAAAATATTAATTTATTTACCTAATAATGTTATAATTATTATTTGAATCTATGATTGTTATATTTTCGATCCATTTGGTGGAAAGAGTCCATGGGGGCCAGAAGTGCGTCGATTATTTAAAGAGATTTCGATGCGCTTAGTTGAGACACAGGAAGCCCAAAAGCTCCGGTAAAATCTCAGTCTATATCAATAATTGCTCTACGAAAAAAATATAATGACTTAAAATTTCTATAAAATATTATTAAACCGAAATATGTATCTCAATAAAATATTGATTTTATTACAAAATCAAAGTGACGTGTTTGTGTGTCATGTAACGATATTTTGTATGAGGCATCATACCTCCTAAACGAATGGATCAATTGATATGATCAATTCTTTGACATTTTTACAATTTATGAAAATTTGTAATCATCATATCAGAAGGTTTTTAAATTAGTTTTTACTTGTTTTTCTTGCTCTATGAATATGAAGGTGAGCTATTTTAATATGGAATAGAGGTCACGACGGGACGACATGGAGCGATGATAAATCATGCATTGTTGCTTTCACAAAAGAAGTCGTTTTGCCTTTAAGTGGATACCTTGCTTTTATTTGCGTTAAATATGGCAAGGTTTTGTAAGGACGTTACCTTGCCATTTTTGATCCAAACAAAATAGTGGAAAAAAGTGAAATCACTTAACCCTTGTGTGTAAGGTATTTTGCAAGGCACTTTTGCTTCTGTTTCCCTGATTATTTATTTTAAAGGCCAGTAGGCCTTCTGTGCCTAATCAACCGAAATATATTTTATTGGTTTTCCTGGGACTCGAACCCAGTAACTTCTCAAAAAGGCATTCATTCTTAGCCATGGAGGCGATTAGATTAGTTAAATAAATTTTAGTTAATTTGAAAGAACTGGCTATTTCTGACTCTTAAAATGTAAAAACAAAAAAACATTCTTACACCTAATATTGAATGTTATTTTACCGTCTCATTTATTATGGGAATTTATGAGTGAAAAAAATATGTAGTACATGCAAATACATAATATATAAGGTATATGTAATTATACAGGGTGTCCAGTAAATAGTACGACATACTGCAGGGGGTGATAGCGAGGGTCAATACCTACCAAAAAAACACAATATATGTTCAGCAAAATCTTACAGATTTAGAGTTATACAACATTTTCCGAAATATCGAAAAATCACTACTTTGAAACAGATTTTTAAGCATCTCGTAATGAAAAAATCCTTTTCTGGTATTTTTTTTACATCAAATTATTCGTGAATAGTTACTTTACTAATTGATAAGTCTTTTTTCTATCAAAAATAAGAATGTTTTAAAGAAATAATATTTTTTGTTTAAATTTTTACAGAACAATTTTCTTATCGCTTAACTTTAACCTACAGTGGTGAAAAAAAAATGTATGTGATAGTTTTGTACAATAGACTTAAAAAATAGCTCGTTTAATGGTGATTTTGGAAAGATACAATACTAGTGCATTTTCATCAAAAAAATACAAAAACATGCTATTTTAGTTCCAGAGAAGCTGATTTTGTTGAAAATGTAATTAACGTAATTTTGACAAAACCACTACGAGAATAAGTATTAGCTGCTCATTTACGCGAATTATTTTATTGTATCGCCCTAACCGAAGTAGTCGGGTCTTCTTCTCGTTCCTGAAGCACTATGTCGTCGTCAACAACTTGTTTGCCTTACGATTTGGATTGGAGGCCGTCCACCGCCACGTTGACCAGAAAGTCTGCCTTCCATGTAGGAGTTATGCACTCTGGTAAACATTTCGTGGTATGGATGTCTCCTATCGGGAAACCTTTCCCTGTAGAGGGTGGCAGCAGCTCTGGAACTTTGGCCAGCTTCTCCGTAAATGAGATGCATCTCAGCATATTCTCGCTGCGTGTAACTCGAAAAAACACGCTGGTTGGCCATGTTATACAGCACAAAAGTCCAGGTGGTCGCCAAGTCGTCGTAGTGATTACAATAAAAAAATCCAAATCGTAAGGCAAACAAGTTGTTGACGACGACATAGTGCTTCAGGAACGAGAAGAAGACCCGACTACTTCGGTTAGGGCGATACAATAAAATAATTCGCGTAAATGAGCAGCTAATACTTATTCTTGTAGTGGTTTTGTCAAAATTACATTAATTACATTTTCAACAAAATCAGCTTCTCTGGAACTAAAATAGCATTTTTTTGTATTTTTTTGATGAAAATGCACTAGTATTGTATCTTTCCAAAATCACCATTAAACGAGCTATTTTTTAAGTCTGTTGTACAAAACTGTCACATACATTTTTTTTTTCACCACTGTAGGTTAAAGTTAAGCGATAAGAAAATTGTTCTGTAAAAATTTAAACAAAAAATATTATTTCTTTAAAACATTCTTGTTTTTGATAGAAAAAAGACTTATCAATTAGTAAAGTAACTATTCACGAATAATTTGATGTAAAAAAAAATACCAGAAAAGGAATTTTTCATTACGAGATGCTTAAAAATCTGTTTCAAAGTAGTGATTTTTCGATATTTCGGAAAATGTTGTATAACTTTAAATCTGTAAGATTTTGCTGAACATATATTGTGTTTTTTTGGTAGTTATTGACCCTAGCTATCACCCCCTGCAGTATGTCGTACTATTTACTGGACACCCTGTATATTAGCTAAGTGCCTTAATCCTAGAAAACTTGTATACCTTCGAAGTGCCACGTGAAAAAGGTTTTTCACTACAACATATGCAAACTATAGTCCACTTAGAGGTCCTAAGAAAATAAATTGAAGGCCTTTTATCCTAAGTCAGTTTATTTTAGTGGCAAAATAAAACTCCTTGCAATAGCTTATTGTGTCGGTGTTACGACCGCAACGTAAATGAGTCTCAGGGCTGACAATTTATTGATTTTAGATTAACATTAAAATTTCAAAAACTTTGAAGCAAAACTTTCTGGACCAGGATTTTACCACTAATTTATAATCAGATGACACAGTGAACGAAACGATTCCTTGCAATATTGGTAATGGACGTTGATATAATAAAAAAATCATCAGTCTATGTTTATCGGCCTATCTCAAAAAATTTTATGTCATAAGAATCTCTCTAATCCACATAAAAAGAAACTGACTCCAATGACAATCATTATAACTCATCAAAACTTTTGCTAAAGGAACAATAAACCAAATCATAAGTCATCATAAATCTAAGTAATATATTTTATTAATATTACTTATTTTTAATTTAAGATTTAGTTTTTTGCTTTTATTTTAAAAACTTACATAAATATTATCTGTAGTTGTTATACAGTTATAAATAAATGTGATTTATAATATGAATAAATATGGTTTTTAGCTATCAAAATAAAAAGTAATATATTTTGGATTTTAAAAAAACGTAAAATCGAATTGAGGACCTCCACCTCTTTGAAGAGTGATAAAAAGCTAAACTTGCTTTTTAGTTTATGGGTAGGGATTGATAGAACTTATAAATGAGAATTATAAATATCCATTCAACTGACTTTATAAGGCTTAGCAATGAAAAAATTTCCGAGTGACAGGCTATATTTTATTGTGGTACGTGGATAGAAATTGCAAAGAAAGTACAATATATTTTGTTGATACAAATTCAACAAGATAAAAGATCATTGCAGATGAAGTCGCGATATGATGGCTATAGGAATACCATAGTTTGAGATGCAAAACAATCTTGTGAAGGTTAACGTATTGATTCGCATATATTAGGTTTATTATTTTAGTTTATAATATAGAATTAGGAATATTTTAAGCATTTTTGTACATTAAAATAATGAAATGTCCCCATGTATTCAAATAATGAAGAGTTGTCTGTGTTTTCCTTACTTATAATTATTTACGTCACATGATGATAAAATTTTACATTGAAAAACCTAGCTTATATTTTAAATTCATATTTTACTTTCAACAAAAGTTTCTTGTTACATGAACGTTTTTGTTCCGTACCTGAGTATTACATATTATACGAGAGGAAGCTCTCAGATAGGGATAGTTATTAATATTTTTGAGAACCCTAGAGATTAGACAGAAAATCGTAGAAATCTGGGTCAACTCAGTATGTGCATCCTTTGTCACATGTGACAAATTAGAACATGTTAGATGCTTGCTGCATTTTATGCTGGATTTATTAAAGTTACGCTCAGGATTTTGCGGGATGCCTGGAGCTTCAAATATGACAGAAATATTTATTTTGTAAACCTCGCATCGTATTTCTATGTAAATATCACAGACAATTTCATTCAACGCTAGCTGGATTACGATTTTGTTGATTTTTCGAACTGAACACTGAACATAAAAGAACACTTATTTATTTATTAATCTTTATGTAAACACCAGAGTAAATTTTCGTTACTAAGTGCTGGTGATCTTAAATATTGATAACGTAAAATACTTTGATATTATATAATTAAATACTTTGTTTTAAGAATTTTTGGTGAAAAAGTGCGAAGTATCCATTGGATACTTCATTATGACATATTATATTTACTGTCTTTTTTTTAATGAAATAGAAGGCAAATGGGCAGGAGGCTTACTTATGAAAAGCCGTCAGCCGCTCATAGACACTGTTGGATTGTCATTGATTCTTTAATGAAATGGTCAATTGACTAGGACGTGAAAAAATTAATTCTTTAGTCAATAGCACAAGATGTCATTTCACTTTTTCGTTATTATAAAACGCCACCGCTCAGTGAACGTTTTCTTAGTACTTAGTTCTTAGCCCTTACTTCTTTCTCCAATTTCTCGTGTAGAAGTTATAGTGCTTGTATGGCTACAGTCTCTATATTTTCGGTGAAATATATTTAAAAGTTTAACACCGAAATTCTGGTTTCTTTTCATAACCTCCTACAGACACCCTTAACCCTTAATTATAGTCGGACTTGCCAACCTTTTTAAATAACAATCAATAAAATGCATCTAATATTCGATGCGAAAATAGATATATCTAAATTTCGTAATGGTATTGCATATGAAGTTCAGTAAAACTTTTATTGCTTATCCCGTTTCCAATTTTACAAATAACATTTCATAACATTTCGTAGATTTGCGCCCGCTTTATATTTCAGTGGGGATTGAGAATGCAGTGTTACGTAACTTTTGGATTTTCTGTCAGCTTACCTATTATTTACGTAACTTTGGGATTGCAATCTATTAAACATAGGAGAACTTATAATTTTACTATGACTTTAAAACACGCTGTGTTTATTTCGCTTCGTCTTCTCCATTGAGGGTCGTGACCACCATCATAATATATGACCTTCCTTATGTATAAACATTGATTGGTTGGTTTTCTCGTGAATATAATCGCGGCGGGTGGGTCTTTTAGGCCTCTCGGTCATAGGTTACCGCTATAGTTGAATTTCTACAGGCAAGGCGGGCATTCAACCATACCTCCACGCCACTTATGACACCCGTCCGGCAAGTGGTAACCCTACCAGAGACCGTATATAATAACAAATTAAATTATATATTTCATTCGGACCGGGGATTTAACCCGATACCTCAGGTTTCGCGGTAGGCTTATAAGATCGCTTAGCCACGAGGCTCTCCACTAATCTACACTATTACAAATTCATATTGTTTGTCTAGTACATTTACATATAGACGCACAGTATGAGACGACTCGAGCAACGTATGCCAATGTGTTATTGGTAATCTGTTATATATTATGATATATTTGTCATTTGAATGAAATAGGTACCGCACTATATATAAGTATTTTGTGACATTATAATGTTTGTATAAATCACGAATAATTGTATAAGGGAAGATTTTACTTAAATTTATACAGTAATTAGATAGAGAATGTATGTCTGTGTCTATTCCAGCAATTCAAAATTTATTTATTCCCCACAATTCCAACTCGTTTCCTTTTTAATGAATATGCTTGATTTTATTTCGATCAGTAAGTCATAGATATCAATAAGCATGGCACTACTGATTTAACAATCATATTCGTGTATTAATATGATTGTTAAATCAGCCCTATTTAAAAAGCTCATTCAGATCACGAATGCTAAGGAGCGTGCTCAACAATGCATTGAATTCACAATGAGTGTAGGAAATTCGATTCCCGAATTGTAGATACCCTCTCGGATAATATGATTTCGGCTATTATTCTCCAAGAATTACTTTGTATAAATACATTATCAAGTCCTATGCAAAATGGCTAAAATTAACTCTCATCGTTAACTAAAGTAACAATAATCTCAAAGCCAAAAATCAAGAAGCTGACTTAGTACAACGTAGCAAATTAACATAAATCTCAAATCTCTCTCATGACTATAACACGTCTGAATGTTACGCAAGAGGTTCGAGGAATCAAATAAATGTTTCGGTAGAGAAGATATAGAAGGGTGATCAGTCGATTGGTCCGTGAAAAGTCAGTGAAACATATAGAAAACCTCGCTAGTGGTTAAGGGATAAATTACTTAAATTAAAATTATTTATTGATAATCACTCTTCTTAATTAAAACTACTATTAGAAAATGCTGGAGAAGGAATATTAGTAAATGGTCACGCGTTGAACAACATTCGATATGCTGACGATACTATATTACTAGCATCCAATTTTATTGATCTGCAAAGGTTGCTTCGGCGGGTTGACGACGTTAGTGCGAGTTACGGTCTTAGCATAAACTTGACCAAGACTAAGATTATGATAGTCGGTAGATCACAACACCTTACAACTCCGGATCTGATTATAAGAAATCAGGTAGTCCAAAGAGTCCACTCTTACAAATACCTTGGCTGCGTGGTGAATGATCAATGCGATCATAGCGTGGAGATCAAGTGCCGGATAGAGCAAGCACGAGGTGCATTTTTAAGGCTGAGTCACCTTTTGTGCAATCGTTCGTTGAGGATAGCTACCAGAGTGCGTTTGGCACGTTGCTATGTGTTTTCTGTTCTTCTGTATGGCGTGGAGTCATGGACTTTAACTCAGAGTATGAGCGACCGCTTAGAAGCCTTCGAAATGTGGGTATACAGAAGAATCTTGAAAATATCGTGGATGGATAGGGTGTCTAACGCGAGGGTATTGCAGATGGTGAATGAAAAGGCAAGGATCCTAAGCACCATCAAAAAACGCAAGCTGGAGTACTTTGGTCACATAATGCGTAATGGCAAATACCATCTGCTCCAGCTCATAATGCAGGGCAAAATTCACGGTAGGAGACCGCCTGGAAGGAGGCGCACTTCGTGGCTTAAGAATCTTAGGACATGGTTCAACCTGAGCACAAGATCCTTGTTCCGAGCCGCTGTGTCCAGGATCCAGATAGCCCTAATGATAGCCGACCTCCGGTAGGAGATGGCACCACAAGAAGAAGAATTAAAACTAGCTCTTCCCGCAGGATAGAATGAAAGAGGATCGGCGATGAAGAGCGCACCTGGGGCGACCGAGTGGCCGGTGGCAGTAGCCACTCAAGTATCCCTTGAACAATAAGGTCATGTACCTAAGTACCAGACTAGAAAAACGTGGTGCAGAACCGGCAGAAATGGTGAGTCTTGACTCAGTAAACGTCGACTTATGCGACGTATCACGATTTTTAGAAAGAGTGGAGCAATCAAACACAGACATAATTGTTCAATAGAGTTCGTTATCGTAATCGTTATGTCGTCGTCCTTTATAATTTTCTACTTATTAATTTCAATTTATGTTGAGGTATATTAGCTTTTAAATTTATATTTTTCTTACTTGACTTGACTTATCCAACGGTTACTTATTAGATCCAAATTTAATAGACTCATATATATTCATGATTGACTGATTACTCTTACAAAATAATTATCGTAATCAATATAATTAATATTATTTAATGCACTAGCGACCCATCTACAAAATTTTTGACTGTTTGTGCGTCGTTTTATACTCGATAAATTGACTAACCAACGCTAAAATTCAATTCGAACCTGAGTTTATTCATTACAAATAGCAAAAAAAAAAATTCTTTCTGAAATTAGAAGAATAATTATGTTTAGCCAAGTAGTGAGACAGTAAATCATCCCCGCTACAATTATAATAACACCCCCTTTTCTGAAAATAACAATTTAATTTGAAAATAATACAATTACAAAAGCCCCATAAATTTTGAAACGGACTATATAAGTTTACTAGACTAATAAGTCATTATTATAATAACAAATTACCTTCTAATTTCTACAATTACCTAACGGCTCATAAAAATTCATGAGATATAAATCATAATAATTGCGATAGAAGGGGTCCTACTGAAATACCATTTAAATTAGAATCTTTAACGGTTTTATTAACCTATAGCTTAGTGATTCATGGTTTGAACATACAACGCATGTTGGATGGAACGCCCGGGGAAACAAAAATGTTTTATTCGGTAGACACAGCAATCTCAGACGCAAAAATGTGTCTGCTCCATGCCCCATTACGGAATTTTACTTTAACGGTATGATACTAGGAGAGTACAAGAGGTAATTTTCGGATTTACTTAAATGTATTAAATCTTACCGGATCTAAACCGAAAGACAACTTTCTTCATTCATTAAAACAGCCTTTGGATAAGGTAAACAAATTCGATATAGCTGTTTACTTTCACTTACTGAAACTCTCTGAAATATTTACTAATTATATGGAATATTGTAGTTCAACAAACAAGCTTTATAAGTGTTTATTGAGTGAGATAAGAAATAGCGAACTGTTTAAAATATAATATAACATTTTTAAGAAAAAAAATGATTTGAATCTCATATATCAAATCAGAGAGATATAGAGATATGAATCATATATTCTTAGATATAAGAAACATTAAACAATTTACGTCAAAACAACCAAAACAATTTTTAAGTTACCCAGTTCTAAGCTAGTTTGTTACTTCGGCTAAAACACAAAAAACTCAAATAGTATTTATTAAACTAAGAATCTAGGATTTAGTCGACAGAAGATTAATACGAGAATAGCATGATTTATAATGATTCAATTTATGTTCAATTTTATCCCTGTAATGTTAGTTGCGAAACTATTATCTTCATTTATGGAGTTTAATGTAAGTATTTAGTTTTATGTTTCTTTTAATGTCTATTAGTTCATTTCATAATTAGCGAATATATTTTTATTTATTTGTATCAATATTAAATAAGGTTTTTTACACAATTTTTAACATGATAACTGCTGAACCAATTTAAAAGATTTTAAAAAAATCGTTCTCTCTTGATATAAAAGTTGTAGGGTTCACTTGTAATAAATAAATAATTCCTCACGCTAAAATATTTAATTCACTATACATAGTTCTAATTTTAAAAATTCTACCTAAAATTATCGTGATTCACAAAGCTAGACAATAAAGTCGATAATAGATTAACTTTTTTCATGCCAATTTTATTGGGCTGAGTCACGTATTCGAATAGCTGCAAAGAAATTGGTTTGTACAAGCAATTTTATAAATTCAAGACTTTCTGTAATAAGGTAATTTCAAAAACTAGTTCATGTTTGACTGTTGTACTGGATGGAAACATTAATAATTATGTAATTTTTTTTAATAATTATTGTATTCAATACTAGCTACTCGCCCCGGTTTCGCACGGGTATATAATACAATATATTTAAAAAAACCGCATCAAAATCCGTTACGTAGTTTTAAATATTTAAGCATACATAGGGATATAGGGACAGAGAAAGCGACTTTGTTTTATACTATGTAGTGAAGATACTTTCTGTAATATAAAAGTTTTTTAAAATTAAATAGAAAATAACGAAAATTCCTTCACCCAACTCCAAATGAAAACAGTTTCATTTGGAGTTGAGAATAGGGGCCAGTAAGCTCGTCGATTGATATCTCTAGAAACCCAAAAGCTGGTTAATTCTTCGCCCCTCGTGTTAAGTTATGAGCATATGACACAAGATCTTCGGATGGATAAAGTGTTGATGCCTTCTATTTGTCTGTTCTAAGATCACTGCTTAAACAACTACTACATATAAATGTGTCGATATAAATGTACCGTGCTATGTGTTTTACACAATGAAAAATTATTACAAAGGAAATAAATATAATGTGTGAATATTTGAATTCTCGACAGTAGGTAATAATGAAATAAAATATTTGACAAGCCGACATTTTGTAAATAAAATAAAATGGCGTCTGCAAAGCGCGGGAAACAGACACCGGAATGGTATTGCCAGAGCTTGAGGCAATATTGAGTAGATTGAGTCTGCTGCCTTAGATTATATTATGTGCTATGGTGCTACGTTATATTTTTTAGCAATAGAATTTTTTTTTTTAACCTATATTATTTGCCTTAAATTTTACTAAGATAAATTTCTATTTCAAACATATTTTATTAATACATATTAATGCATAGAATGGTTTACAAAAGTTAGCATACTTTTATTAATAAGACGAAGATTCAAGAATCGATTCGCGGCAAAAGTCCATTTACCCTATAAAAACTAGTTGGAAGTGGAAATAACGCACAATAACACGGAAGTGTGACGCTCGTTGAAGCATTATCCATCAGTGTCTTCACACAAGTGACATATTGTAATATTCTCCTATTATTCTATGAACAATATGGATACAAGTCAGTGTACTACAGTAGCATTTTGTTTTAAAGTTGTATACTTCATAGTTCCTTATTGCTCCCTTATCTCTCATTACTATTCACAAGTAATCAAAAACTTTCAGAAGAAACTTGCTACTTTTAGATACAACAAATTTATCAGTTCAAGTATTACATCAAGTATTATTTATCAATGGCTACTTTAAATTGTGATGATAATATTAATCAGTTATGTTTTAAATATCGTCAGCATATACTTTAATATAATAGTTACTTACGACTATTCTAAAATAACAATGAATTTCTCTTAATAAGGAAAAATTGTTCACACCAGGAAGAAAGAGGCTGATTACGAAATCGCGTTTTTTCCGTAATAGTGGGCGCGTTCTAGAATATAATAGCAGAATGTTCCAGAACGCGTAAATTGACTATGTATACAAGACTGACATTTCAACATCATTACTTAATTGATATAAAAATTAAAATATATATTTAAGTTTAAATGATTTCATAGAATAAAAAAAACTTATCCTGGCGCCATCATCAAATCTTCGCTGTCGCTAATATTAAATGACATTTTGAGTTGAATATAATAAAAGAATTTTTTTTTAAATCAAAATGTGCGTTGTTTCAAGAATAGTACGTTAAAAAATTTAAAAAAAGGTATTTAATTATAATCAAAAGGGAAAATATTCCTTTTATAGTTTTATTACCGAAGTAGTTTCTCGATAAGACAAACAATTTTGCCTTTGACTTTGCCAAGTCAAAGTTGGCAAGCTAAATGAGATTGTAAGTTCTTATCTAGATAATTGTCATTTACGCCAACGAGTCTCGAAATACCGATAAACAACTATTAATCAAACTATTACTTCATACAGAAAAATATAATCTAACTATAATAATCCATTTTCTTGGTTGAAAATGATCTTCAGTTTCTGCAAAGTGCCTTGAGAAGTAGATTATATTTTTAATAATAAACTTTATAATTATAACAAACAATTATCGGGCTTTTAAGAAGTCGTACACTCTTTTTTTGAAGAGGTCCCCATGTAGTAATGGTTCGTAAACTTCTAACAGGAAATTATTATTATCACAAGATGGAAATTCCTTAGAAATCGCAACCATCTGAACTTCTCAATCTAAATTAACATGAAGAAGGGTAACAAGAAATTAAAGTATAGAAAAATGGGATATTGTACTTTAAAATCTAAAGTTACTAAATATTAATTTCTATTTTATTCCGGTAGAAAGCATCTAAATTCAATGCATAATACCTACAAGGTAATGATAGCTTATCAGTTCAAAACTTTTAGTTGAAACAAGCAAGTTCGTGCATTGCATCGCAAAAATGTTCAATTTCGCTTTGCAACTTATAAATCGTTATACGAACTTAATAACAAGATAAGTTTTTCAATATAGCCCATTTCTTTAGGTAAGCACCTCTTTCAATGTGAATAAAATTTTATTTAATATTTTCAGTTCCTTATATTGAAATGCAGACTCGGTCTAAATTGTAAAAAGCAGTATCTAATGTAGTGAATATCGAGTAATGTAAAAAATATTTAAGAGTGCCGATTTCACATTGAAAATATTCAACGTATTTCATATTGATTTGAATTTTACAAAAAATCTACACTAAAATATACACACAATCATATGTACAAAATTAACCTTAAGGTTACAAAGTTAACAGTCAATATAATGAATTTTCAGGGATTAAGAAAAGGACATCGGACAAGGGCTTCTGAATAAACCCGAAGCTGAATCAATGCCTTTAATAGCAAATGTCCATTCAGTTTATTTTACACTAATTATAAATATTGAGCTAAATGAATAAAAAGCTCTATATTTAAATATACAATTATATATTTTTGTAACACATTGTGACTGAGGAAGAAATTATTAGCTTCGTTAAATAAACGATAGAAATATTTTGTATGCAAAGTTTACTGAAAAACAACTGTGTAGGTACTTTAGATCTAATACGAGTACATTGGAAATGATGGCTTAAGTAAAGTTGAATACTGTACGATACTTTGGCCACGTAAATTCTGATAGGTTTTCTTTTTATCAAAAACTTCACAAGCGTTTGGACGCAACCCCACCCAATACTAAGTAGTGATCCGGTCTAATGGGATGGATACTTCTTCACAGGAAATATAATATTAAGAAAGTAAGGAGTTTTGTTGCTTCTAACCACCAACAAAATCATGGGTTCGGTGCTTTGGTATGTTAAACATCAACTAGACAATAATTCATTTTTTAATAATTTAAAGTGAATAATTTATTTACAAATAATGTAAAAATTAGCAGAAGTTTACTTCTATCACACAAAATAGATACAGACCGTATTTTTAACGAAGCAAAATGTTGAAGGCTTATAAAAAGCCGTCTATATTTTCACAATATGGCAGCAGATTGGCAATCTGTAAGGGTGAGGCCGTAACTCATGATTAGGCAGTTTTTTCGACAACCAGTAGGTTTATTTGCGTCAAAATATTCATATATTCAAGTTGACAAAATATATCGTGTGCGTCTCTTCGCGCTATGAATTGTCATCACGAAAACTAAAAATTTCGGCTGTAAAAGCTGTTCTAAGTTGTTTAAACTACTACATATCACTACATAGTATAAAACAAAGTCGCTTTTTCTTTCCCTACATCCATTTGTATGCTTAAATCTTTAAAACTACGCAACGGATTTTGATGCGGTTTTTTCTAATAGACAGAGTGATTAAATAGGAAGGTTTTCATATGTTTAATACCCGTGCAAAGCCGGGGCGGGTCGCTAGTTAAAATCTATGTTCATAATATAAAAAATCTATCCATTTGTTTAGAAGCTACGTTGAAACATACAGACATATAGAACACAAAACCTTTAACATTATTTGTGTCTTGTATTAAAACTGATACAAGCAATTTATAGGTACGTTAAAGCGAAGCCATTATGTAAACCCATCTTTGAATTCAACGTATAGAAAAACAAACTATCGTCTGATATTCATAAGATTTAGAATGCTTACATTATAATCGAATTTCTAAACATAAGTTTGTGCCCAAGTTGTTTCTGTAAGTCATAAACGTTTTGCCCTTTTCCAATTTTTCTGGTCAATTTTATGCATCCTGGGTAATAAGAATAGTTTGTTGTAATATTTTTGTATTCTAGGTTTTTATCCGTTTGTTTCTTATTGTAAATGAATAAATATACCTACTTACTTGTACTTGTATATATTAAATAAATATTTAATATAAAAATATATCAAGTATCCAAAATCAACGCTCACTAAAGCATTGATGCCAATACATACAAAAGAGAATATGTTTAAAAAAGTTGTACTATGGTCTTAGAGACTAAAATAATGATACATATATAAAATAATAATATAATAATAATAAACATAATTAAATTTTGAGCAATTAAATATATTTTTGTGTTTTCAATAGTTTACCTTCGTAAGAAAAATGATTTAGAATGAGGATATTATCTCTTTTAACTTAAATATTTACCAATCAGCAAAAAAAAATCTTAACCAAAAATGAAAACCTGTAACCTTTGCATTGGCCCAGTTTAAGCGTGTTATATAATGACCTGTTTTTCTTAAATTCGCGGAAAGTTTATCAAATACATTATTAATCACTTCAGGGAACTGATAATTGATAATATTCGACATATAGATATAAACATATAAGAAGGGTCTGTATGTAAAACAAAAATGCATTTAAAACATACTACGATATTATTATTAATAACTAAAATTAAATTATTAAATTATATTAATAATGATTAAATTACCGTCTATTTGTCTTTTACTCCGCCAGCTTCGTCTGCTTAATCTGTGAAGCGGTCGCACCAACAATGGAACTGAAGTACAGATTGTAGATGTTATAGTTAATAATAATATAACTTAGTTTACTTTTATTTTAGACCGGCTCCCGTAACCTTGCTTTTGCTTAAATATAATTGAAATTCTGTGGAACTATTACTCTGATCTAAAAAAATATTTTTGTGATCTATTCCGCATTTGTAATAATGATTTGTAATTACCATCATGACCCAAACACGCAAGCGAGTTGCAGGCATGTCTAGTTACTTTTTATATCTAATAACATTCTGTCATTTTTGCTCAGCCATTATCAATAATTTCGAATATTTATAGCTTGGTCTATCGTTTTGCTGACATTAATTATTGAAACATTCATAAGAAATAATACCGATAAGATACTGTGATAACAATTTTAGTTTTAATAGCAATTCAAGATGTTTAGAGTGTGGAGCGTGTTTTGTGTCATATTTTTAAATCTTTATTTAATACAATGCTCGAAGATTCTCGGATTTTTTCCAACGCCTTCAATAAGTCATCAAATTGTATTTCGGCATCTGATGCATGAACTGGCCAAGCGAGGGCATGAAGTAATCGTAGTGACACCAGATCCAGCTTTTCCAGATGGTCGAACACCGGCAAATTTGACGGAAATTGACGTGCATGATATATCATATAATAATTGGGTAGATTTATTGGATACGCACAATGGAAAGAAAGAAACGATAAAGCAGCAAGTAATAAATCTATTAGATAGGTTTACAAAGACGTTTGAGAAACAACTTCAGATTCCTGAAGTTAAGAACATGCTGAAGAGAGAAAAGAATAACATTGATCTAATTATTGCAGAAGCATGTGTCCGCACAACTCTTGGACTGGGACATTTGCTTAAAGCACCAATCATACAGTTTAGTTCATTTGGGACATCACCCGTTCATTATGGATTATTTGGTTCACCATCGCATCCGATTTTCTATCCTTTACCAGTGAATACCCGAATTTATAATTTAACTTTGTTAGAAAAACTTTGGGCATTTATAGTAAATATAACTCTAGAATATTTGCAGTACGTTACATATGACTCTGATTACGCTATGGCGAAACGTAATTTTGGTGAAGACGTACCGCATTTTGAGGACTTGTTCAAAAAATATGTTCAAATGCTATTTGTAAATGAACACCCGATTTGGGGCCATAATCATCCTGTGCCACCCAATGTCGTCTTCTTGGGTGGAATTCACCAAACTCAGAATGATGAACTTCCTAAGGTATGGATTATTTTATCTCATCTATGCTCAGTACCTACAGTAATTATTGTGATGATATAATGATGATTTTTGTACATATTATTAATTACTTAGATTTAATTTTTTCAGGATCTAAAAAGCTACCTAGATGCATCAAAACATGGTGTAATTTACATCAGCTTTGGAACGAATGTTATACCATCAAATTTTCCTCTAGAAAAGATTGAAATTATGCTGAAAGTGTGCTCTGATCTACCATACGATGTTTTATGGAAGTGGGACGGCGAATTACCTCGGAAGCCAACGAATGTAAAAACTTCAAAATGGTTCCCACAAGCTCAACTGCTCAGTAAGTCTTACTATTCTATTAATAACAAACTTGCCTGCAAATAATTATCACTGAAACAGTTGCAGAAATATTGTATCTTCTACATGCCCCACTAGAGTGTACGTCATATTACTTTTAAGTGTTTATCAATAGCTATATAATATGTTAATTTGTCATAGAAATACTATTAAGTGGATTACAATACAAAGACCACAGAAGGTACTTGAAAAAGCAATTAATTATTATACTGTTTTAAGAAATTTTGCAATTTACTATTTATAAAGTTATAGATACCACATAAAACATGAATAAACTAAATAGGACTTCATCTTTTGTCTTTCACATTAACTCAAAATTCATAACCACTATTCAATTGGACAGAGTTTTCTCTTCTAAGAACGACTATTGAATGCTCCTTTCTAAGGACAACTGTAGAAAGCCGGAATCATTAGCCAATCTATTATTCTATAATTTTTAAGCTAATATAGATATAGGACTTATGTCCTTTATCTATCACACACGATTAAAAGTTCAAGGAATAAAAGCTGGATGAGTGGAATGACACTTATCAGTCAAAACGTTACTTAATTTCTTAGGGATATATTTTTACTAACTTAGACAATGTCAGTGATTTAATATTGAATTTCCAGAACACCCAAACATAAAACTTTTCATAACTCAAGGAGGTCTTCAGTCTACAGATGAAACCATTAGTGCAGCAGTACCTGTCATCGGAATCCCTATGCTTGGAGACCAATGGTATAATACTGAAAGATACGTGTATCATCAAATTGGCATGCAACTTGACTTACATTCGCTGACAGAAGAAATATTCAGTAAAGCTGTTAAAACCATCATAGAAGATAAAAGGTATTATGCTTATCTAGATTATATTATGACGTGATTTGATAATAATACTACACATTACTGATTTTTAATAATAATTTAGAGATAAAAATTTCCGAAAACAGATTTTCTTCGATGTTGATTGTTATGCATAACGTCACGAAAAGATTAAATCAAAATGATATAATTCTAAATGGAAAATAAAAATAGAAATAAGTTTCCAAAGTTTACTATTCCATAAATATATTGAAGTGTTATCCAAAATTCATCAAAATCACTAGCATTTTTTAATACATACATACATAATATTTTACTAATTAGCATGTTATTTCAAAGAAATTACGACTGCGTAAAATATGTTTGTCTACATTAAATTTTGTTTATTTTACAAAATATCGTAACATTATAAGCTCATTATGAATATATTATTTGACATCATTTTATCAAAGTTAGTTTAATTAAATCATGACTTAATTAAAGTAAGAAATACGGATGTGATTATGTTATGCTTAAACTCTATTCGTAAAGAGGACATTTTTAAACAACTTCCAGTCAGATAAAAGGAAAAAAGCTCAGAAGCAAAGTGCTTTATTTTAAAAATTAAATTTTTATAAAAAGACTAATTTACAGTAGTAGAGCTATTTTTGTATAGTTATTTACAAGCTCAACTAATTTTATTCTTATTTAAACTGTAGACACGCAGGTTGGGATGTAGCAGTAGATAAATCTACTCTGCCATTTTCAAGACATGTATTTTTTTTCTTACTATTCTATTTTATTAACAGCTACAAGTCAAATATTCTGAAGCTACGATCTCAGATGCGTGAATTTCCTGTGAAACCTTTGGACTTAGCTGTTTGGTGGACAGAACATATTCTGAAACACGGTGGCTCTCATTTACGTTCACCAGCCTTTTGCGCTTCTACGTGGACTTATTATGAATTACCGTTAGTTTTAACTGTAGTATTTTCTACATTGTCTATATTAGCTATAATTATATCCATGTTAAGGTTTATTTTTAGAAAGCTGTCAAGGGTTTTTTTCCCGAATAGAATCAAGGTAAAGAAAGCGTAGTTTTGGTTTGGAATTAAATTAGGTTTATATTTTGTTAGGTCGACGCACCTAAGTATATACTTGAAGAAATAGGTTATCGGGTCGGTTAAGTATTCGAATGTTTGCGTGAAAATCCATGTGAAATATTGTTTACAGTTACGCTAGAAAGTTTCTTAAGTTGTAATAATGTTTATATTGAAATGTTTATTTATTAAATATTTGACCTACTTAGTAAAAAATATAAAAGTAACTTATTAGTTTTTAGTAATCGTAGAAAGATAACTATACACAACCACATAGCTAACCCAGCGTGTTTATGTTATTCGAGTCCAAAGATCCTTTTATCAACGTTGCTTCCTAACGTTGAGTTTAAAAGTAATGTGTTGGTATAAGTAATAGAGATCGAAAATTATGATCATAACTTTAGTCAGAAGTTTTCATAAGTAAGTTTCTAAAAATAGCAATGACATTTTTGATAAGAATTGATAATTATAATAGCTAACGATTAGTACATTGATACTCATTTTCTAGATAACAGAAAAATATAAATAATATTTATAATTTTTTTAAACATAAACCTAAGGCGGGCTTTAGAGGGTCAATTATAATGCAAAATATTGCTGTTGAACTGTGCAATATTATTGATCGTATAAAGTTAATAATTAATTGATATTGAAGATTATTCCATAACAAAAATATTGTCCAATGTTATTGAAGTTGTAAGAGGCGCCTAAGAGAAAGTTTGACTCCGAATTGTCCCAGTGTCTATTGTACCATTCGTATCAAAAAAAAAGTTTGTTTCCGGTCATCGAGTGGGCACTAGAAATTAAGTATTAGACTGTAAACACTGTGTTCAGTCTAAAAACATGAAATTAAATATTATTTTGCAAATGATTTTTAACAATTGAGGCCCCTGAATTTAATCACGTCATTCATGTATCTTCAGATCTCTAATCTTATAACGAGATTAAACCTTCATAACATCAGTTACTTACCAGAGAAGGCCCGATTAAAATTGACTTAGCTGTTTCTGAAATTAAACATAAAGAAAAAAGGATGTCATAATTTTCTTACATACAAAAGACTAATTTATTATGATCTTGTTTGATATGAATTCAATCAAGTCAATAATCTCTAACGGGATTCATCGAAAGCAATAATGATTTTTTAGATATAAATCTTTTCCAATAATCAATCTATCTACTGGTGACAATCTCGTGTAAGTCTGTTTAGTAGTGCGAGATAAGATGAAACAGAAAACTCGGAACACAAAAACTTGGTCTTTGTTAGGATGATCTGATATTTGAACATTCATTTGATTCAACTACAAAATAACAATGTATCGTATTAATATTAACTAGCATTGTGTTTGCTGAATTTTCGTAAGAATTATTATGGTTATCTTTAAGAATAACAGATAAGATTCCCAATTAGTTGATAATGATTGTTACTAATACTAGTATTAAGATTTCCCAATAACTTATGAAATTATAAATACATATATATGCTAAAATAAATACAATCTGTAAGATAATATTTCATATTAGGTACCGGTCGCAGTTTTAGGCTATAATTTCAACACCATTATAAAAAGAAACTTGTGTTCTTTTCTATAGTCAGGTGAGCCCATATCCACTCAAATTCACCTTTTTGTCCCTCAAAACCATTGTAAAAGATACAAATCGCTCTAGGTGGTCGTAAAAGAACTGTCAACGTCGTACTTATTAACAATTTATTATATTTTGTTATATCTATCTATATATAAGAAATATATATTTATATGATTTTTATTTTATGTGCGTTTTTAATTAAATTCCTCCAAAGAACAATATATTTGAAATTTTGAATAACAGACCCATTTGTACTGTACTTGTGTAGATATTGTAATTTATGACACAAAGTTAGAAATTGAAGTGCATATGTCAAGATGTTTCTCATTATTTTATGCTTACATTTACCGATAACTCTTCAAACTTCATAAATATGAATTTCAGGGGAGATACTGATGAATTTTTCATTAAGTGTAAATTTGAAATATACGTAAATTTATAAATGAAACTGATCTAAAACTTTCAAAGTATAAAGATATTATTATATTAATAAGAAATAATAAGATAAAAATTATGTTAGAGACATTTTTAATTCCCGATTAAGCATAATAAGCTTAGAAATGTCGTCAAAACCATTGCGTAGTTTTTGCATTACGCCGATCATACAAATAGATAAAATATCTTAATCTTTTTAATATATATCGGCGCGACCAGGTTGCGGGTTTTCGGTTGAAATCAAGATGGCCTCTAATTTCCAATTGTTTTCATTTAAAATCATTAATCGGTTATAGTTTCTAAAAAACCTTGTATGGAGATGATATGAACATGTAATATTAATTTTTGTTTTTAGAATTCTATAAATGTATACAAGCAAACATTCATATGTTTGCAGATAGTACATTAATTAAACCTAACAAGCAACACTTCGTATTGAAATAGTTGAATACTCTGTATTTGATTTTATTATTTATGGTAACAACAGTCACCCAAATTATCAAGTTTATTCTCGTCTTTTGTCTTTTGAGTAATGAGCATGAATAGTAACAATGTGAAATAAAAATGCCGTTGATTACAATTACACTTGAGGTTAATTGGTTTCTTCTATTCTAATACTCCGTCTAACACTGTTAAAAAAAGTCGACGTATATTCCCATGAGAATTAATATTAAAGTTAATTAATCCAACAAAATTTTGCAAGTCGTGCATAAAACTAAAAGTAATTTAAATCTATTAAAAGTTTTCCCAACAAAGAGCTCTTTGCAAGTACTTATAAGTTTTTGAAATTATGTCGATTGCACTGTCTTTGCCGCAAAGAATACTGCTGAGATTGCATTTTGAAATCTAAACTATTAATACTGCCTCGTTGGCGTAGTGGTAGTGACAGCGCCTGCTTGTCACGGTCTCGGGTTCGAGTCCTGGGTCGGATATATTTGGGTTTTCGAATTTTCTTAATAGTAGCCCGGAGTCTAGGATGCCCAGTGTTTGGCAATTGGTTCGCCCTTACAATGGGACCAAAACATATCTGGCGAAATGTGGGTGTACTATAGTGATGCAACGAATACTACTTTTACGAATACGAATACGAATACGAATATCAAACCTACTATTCGGCGAATACGAATACGAATACGAATATCTCGCCATGGTAATCAAAGACTTATTTATTTGAATAATGTTTACTCTTCTAATAACTAAAATTTACAACAGGCAAATTTTTATTTAAAAAACATAAAATTTGTAGATTTTCTGGTTTTAGGCGATTTCTTTTTTCAGTCTGGATGTTCCTAGCCGTTGAAAAAAGTCTTTCCGAGGCGACTGTACATGGCTTCAGTGAAAAATATTTTTGGGCGAGCTTTTTCAGACTTGGAAAATGGACATCTCGCCAAAAAGCCAGTGAATCAGCAGTCGGCGATAAATTTGGGAGCTTTAGATAAGCATCTATCTCGTTTTTAGTTTGCGAATCCCCAGAAAATATTGAAATTGGCTCTTCCATTTAAGCCTCTTCAATTATTTCTTGGCATACTTGCCAAATTCCTCTACTTGTCGACGGTTGAGGTTCTTCTGGAGGTCTTGTCGGTCTTACGGCCTCTCTGTTATCAAGAGCAGCGTTAAGAACTGATCGAGCGGTTTCAACGACCACTGGTGAGTTCCTTGTTTTGAATCGGGGGTCAAGGATCGTTGCTAATAGATAAGTTTCATCACATTCCATAAACGCAAATCTATTCGAAAGTCCACTGAATAGGGAGTTTGCCAGATTTTTCACATCAGGATGAGAAGAAGGATCATTTGAAATTTTATTGAGGCAAGATTTAAGACTTCGTACTATTGGGATTGCTTGAGATAACGTCGTTGATTCTTTGCTCAGCTCTTTAGTAGCTTCTTCAAAATTGGCCAGAATATCAATGATTTGGCTCATAAGACCCCATTGCCTTGCTGTGATTTCATGACGACAATTTGGTAGAGATGGTAAAACATCTTGAATCGCTATGCGTTGTTCATGTAATCTCTTCAACATCTGATATGTTGAGTCCCATCTTGTTTCAACATCTTGAAACAAAACATGTTTCGGTATATTGTTAGCTTGTTGAGAATCTTTCAGTTGTTTGAGTGCGGAGGTTGAGTGATTAAAATGAGTAATAACTCCCCTGCATGTGGTTAACATTTCGGTTATGCGTTCTTGACCAAACAAACTTTTTTTCAGCATTATTTGGATGCTGTGTACCAAACAAGAGATATGTTTAAGGCTAAGATCAAGCTCATCATTTGCTTTAACCATATTCCGTGCGTTGTCCGTTACAACTGCTGCAACTTTACCCACTAGCTGCCATTCCAGAAACATCATATGCATATTGTGGGCAATATTTTCTCCTGAATGTGAGTCGCCTTCAAAAGGAAACACTTTCAGACAATAAGATTTGAGCTGGAAATCTTCATTGACTCCATGTCCAGTAAGACTTATAAAATCATTGACTTGTGAGGAAGCGTCACTGGTCTATAATATTAGTTTTTAAATATTCGTATTAGTATTCGCCGAATACGAATATTCGGTAAATGTCTTCTATTCGGCGAATACGAATATTCGTATTCGTATTCGTTGCATCACTAGTGTACTACTTTCAGCTCTGCCTACCTTTTAAGGTAATTAAAGGCGTGAAGATATTATTATAATTTATTATAACTATAATTATTATATAGCTGAGCTGAGTGTATGCTGGATATTATTAAAGACAACATAGTTTAATCGACATCCTAGGCCATATTATAAACAAAACGTAAAGAATCCTAAAACTATTATAAACAGATAAACCTTCATCGTAATCGGTGTATGAATAATTCAAAAGTAAGTTCATAAAGTAATCAAATTATTAAGACTGTTAAAAATACATTCAGATTTATTTTACATTAGTATTCAATATTTTCGTTTCTTCAACTTCGCTTGTGTGGTATTACACACATAGGAATTTTTTTATTTATTTAATTGATCTTCATTCTAGCACTCCTTCAAACACTGAGCTAAGCTAATAACATAAAGATATTATTAGCTTAGCTCGTGAAAATATAAGAGTGACTGAACAGTACCAAGCGAATATTCGCGGCATTAGAACGTGTGTTAAAAACCATTTCCGTAGGTATTTTCTTGCAAACTACCGCGAACGTAATGTGTTACATTGCACCCGGTAATGCTGGTCAGTGCCCACAGAATAGCCGGAAACAAAAAATAACAATTACATGAGTTGTTAGTTGAATAAGATCCGTTGTTATGGACATCAATTTATAAAACAATTTTTTTACCGCTTTATAAACTGTAACGATATTGTTCTGTTTCAAACTTTCCTTTAAGCATATCGCTTAAATATGCAACATAGTATTCCTTTTACGGAGCCCAAACTTGGTACATTAATCTTCGAAGTCGATTTCGCGTAATATATCTTTGTTTCAACAACTTTGCAAAATAAATTTGGTTGTTAAGATTCTTTCTGCGATAAATTGATCTAAACTTGGACGAAAAATTTGGCTTAATTGAAAATGACCTCGACCAATTAAAAATCAAACTATTTCTATAGAACAGAATGTAAACATATTTATATTATATTCTGACATTAATTTGACTCATAGTGACAAGGGAGATAATGAAATGGGGTGGTCGGTAGATGGACTTAGGAGCAAAATTTTACCTACAAAGTTGTATTATGGTGTTTGAAATAGTATTGCTAGAGATCACTCTTTATTAAGAAGTACGTAGAAAGATCAAGAAGAACATAATATTTTATATAATTACTCATGACTTATCACGCAATCATAGATGAATTATTCTTAAAGGGGATACTCCATACTTTATGATTATTTTTTCTTTATCTTAAATGATAAAAGAGAAATGTCATCGGATGACTAAGCAAAAGATTAAGAGATTAAGGTAACAAGTATTAATAACAAAGATTAAAGATAAATTAATTAAAATTATAATGATACCGATGTGATTCTAGTACTTCAAATTGATACATAGCAACAATAATGTTAGGTAATATTGCAAAAATTTGTTAAGCAAATTGTTGAGAGAAATCTTGTATTACGTAAGAAAAAGTTTTCGATTTAGGGTGCGTTCAGACAGACCGGCTCGGAGAGCATCGGCGCGCATTTTTCTTTTCACACAGACCGGACACAATCGAAGCCAAACGGCTGCGCGAATGAGAAATAATACGCTACCGTAGCCGGTCAGCTCCTCTAATTATTTCACACTAAACACGTTCAAGCATTCTTAATGACAAAAGCAGTGCACATTCAAAAATAAATCTACTACAAATACTAAAAACTCTGTTTTCAACGTGATAAGAATCTACTCTCCTCTCCGAGCCGGTCTGTGTGAACAGACCCTTAAAAGAATAATTTGATAGACTATAGTGCCTAGGTGCCACTATTTAAATTACCTCAGCACTTTATTTAGAGAGAACTAAATAGAAATACGAATACTTTTGTTATCTGTGAAAATGAGGAATTAGTACCGATTCATAAAGGATAAAAACACCAGTCTTGTAAAATAAAATACAATATCTAATCGTGAATAGTTAATTAAGAATTTAATATTTTAAACGATTAATAACAAAGATTCTATTCAATATCATAATGGATAGACGCATCCGTGGTTAAGTGGTTAATGCGTCTGCGTGTTGCACCGGAGATCCTGGGTTCAAATCCTGGGCAAAATAAATGTTTCGGTTGGGTAGGCACAAAAGGCTGATTGTGTGCAGTGCCCCACTTGTCTGCCCCATGCCACACTAGGGGTTACAGGTATTCACTTTTCATAGCGAATTCCAAATACTAATATTCTGAGTAAAGGATGTTAATAGTAAAATACTAACCATTGTTATTATCTCTTAACTAACTCTAATAATAATAATTATTGTCGCAAAAAAAATTAATTAATAACTATATCCTAATACAAATGCGTGTAACCAAGCTCGATGCTAGGTAGATTCTAATTCTATTTTAACAATTATGAGAGACTTAATCTAAGACTGTCCCACACATATCCCTTTACAAACAGTCAGCGAAATGTAGCAGAGCTTTCGCTCGCTGAGCAGGGTTCTCACGTTTATTATTACTTAACATGCGCGTCCTTTTTATCTGTGTGGCTATAATATAGAGAGTTCAGGTTCCAAATAATTAATAAAATCAGTCAAAAAAACAAATGTTTCCTCTTTAATAGTTATAGGCATTTTAACCAATAATTGATTTTTAAATATTGTAAGTGTTTATAATAATGTACTTAAATATATTTACAAAATACAAAAAGCTCATCAAAGCCGTTAGGGTGCGTAACCAAAATACTGGCTACATTACCACGTTGTATTGCTAATATTTAATATTTATTTTAAATAAATATTAAATATTAAGTAAACCTGGTTATTCATTTATTAATTTTTGTTATTTTTTTTTAGATATGTAAATTGTATAAATATAATTATGACATAGTTGTAATTAAAAATCATATGAATTTATATACGGTGCATATACCAAAGTTACATTTTTTTTACAATTTTGGTCTGTCTGTCTGTTTGTTCTGCTAATCTCTGAAACGACTTGACTGGCAGATAGCCGATATAATAAGGAGTAACTTAGTCTACTTTTATTTTAGAAATTAATATAAATAAATAATAAAAAATAGCTATTCCGTGCGAACGAAGTACATAATATATATCTATTATTATTTTGCTGTTCGCTACTTTATTCAGTTTTCAGGCTATTTAGCGTCATGATACGACGAAATTAACGCGGCTGAAACCATCGGCTACACCTAGTTAAGTAATAAAAATATTAAAAATTGTTAATATTGTAATATCAAGTATATTGCAGAATTTCAATACAAGTAATTTTTTCAATCACACAGAAACGGTGATGGATGGTTGTAGTTTTTCATTTTAGATTTTCACGCCCTGAATATTGAAATACGGCAATAAAATGAAAAGCCATTTCGACATTTTATGTGTATTACTAAAACCTACTTTGGTTTGGAAATTTTACGTTTTTAAATATACAAATAGGCAATACTGAATTCAATGGATTTACATATTTAAAGTTATAATATATAATAATATATTTTTAAAAAGAAATATTAAACGTGAGTACACCAAGATGAAAGTAAACTATGCCAATATTCCATAATCTTATGTGACTAACACACAATTTCACTTTCGTGTTTATGTAATTTTAACTTCCATTTTAAATAAAATCACTAAAATTAAGAGTGAATTAGATAATTTTATAAAACAGTTTTTTTAAATCTCAAATATTGTTTAATCCAAAAAAATATTCTACCTAAGAAATATAGTTCAAACCAATGGCTGGACTTGAACAGAAAATAAAGAAAAATATATGTAAAAATATTACACTTTTGATCGGAATGGGCTTAATTTTTATATATAGTAAGTACTACGAATTACTTGATTTGAAAAATTTGATTTATACAAATAAATAACATGAGGAATATTTATATCGAAATGAATTAAACAATTACTACTTGATTGATTTCGTTTTATTTCAGAAAACATTTTTATGATACAAATCTTTCTAATTTTTAATGGTGATTTTTATATGAAACTAGACACAAACGTAACATTTACTACTAATCTAAACTAAAAATAAAATAGGAAGTGTATTACAAAAGACGATAGTTATTTATTGTTTTTCTAATGTTGTCAAAACATACTCACAACATGTATTTCCTGTGTGCATAATATGTTACAAGCTGTAGATCCATATATTCTGAAATAAATATTTAAGGTGTTTTATCCACTAATAGTCGCTAAATTTTTTTGTATACTTTTCTAACTCGTGACGTAGGAGTATCGAAGAAGTTAATAAAATGGTCCGTTCATTTTATTTACTCTAACATGTCGCTATATTAAATAAAGCTAAATACACAGTTAGGGTGACTGTAAATATATCGCACTCAGAATCTTCATTAACATTATTATATGAATAGATAACAAAGTTATTTATTTTAATAACATTTCCTTTTAGCTTTACCACTCACAACGTGCATTGAATATGAAGATATGTTAAAGATGTTCCACTTGCAAGAGGCCTATCAAATTCCAAACCGATCAAGAGTGGTGGATTTAGAAAAACTGAAAGATTGCAAGTGTCCCCGTGTTTATTGGCCTGCGTGTGCCACCGACTCTATTACATACGTCAACGGCTGCATTCTTAATTGTTTAAACAAGACGCTAATGCGGCTCGGTCCCTGTATCACATTCAGACGGAATGGAGGCAAAACTATTCATATCTATATACCAAACAGTTGGAAGCGAAAATAAAAAAATAACTATTTATCTAATTCCAATTATTAAAACTAAACATGAAAGCTCCTTTATGTTTTCTATTTGTTAAATTTTCAAACGAATTTTATTTATAATCACTTTGTAAATCTTTCTAATAACTAGAGTTGTGAATAATGATTAATATATTTTAGTATTATAAACCGATGATGCAATAAGTATATGAGACACATAGATAATCACAACATGTTTTATGGAATATTTTTATGTTTTCAACGAGTTTCACAACAGCAATGTAATATTGATTACCTAAAGAGATTACATGTACCTATAACTTATATAAGTGGAGTTTAAAACAATTCAACTGCCCGACAGTTTAATTACAATAAGAATATTTCAGAAATATTCCGATTTAAACAGATCTTCATAAAGCCAAGAAACATCAAGATCGTAAAACAAATACAGATTTTGCGCCGGGGCTTAAAAACACATAGAAATAGACTAATAATTAATTTGACCATAAACTAATAATTAATTTGACTTTAAAAAATCTTTTTTTATATTATAGTAAGACTTAGTTGAGATAAAGCATAGTCACCCTGTTCTATATGAAAGCGTTTTGTATTCACGGAATTCGAGGTTACTTTGAATACATATAAAGGAGGTAACTCGTCCAAGTGCTAGACTCAAAATAATTAAAAGTGTGAAATAGTCCAAGTGTCGCAAATATTCCCAAGGCCAGGTTATAAGTTTGTGGCATTTGGTGTGGAAACGCTTGGGCCGTGGGGTCCAGGTACTTTGTCCTTTTTTAGGAATTATCAAAGCGACTGCTCGAGTTCTCTGGTGACAAGAGGGCTGGATCATATTTCCCGCAGACAATTAGCATTGCTAGCATAGCGACGCGCTTAGTTGAGACCACAGGAAACCCGAAAGCTGGCTCATATTTCGGTCAACGCGTTAGTATAGCAATACAACGCGGTAACGTATTTTGGGTACGCACCCTAACAGCTTTGATGAGCCTTTTGTATTTTTGTAAATATATTTAAGTACATTTTGTAAATATTTAATAAATGTATTATGAAGAATAAAAATAAAAACAAATAATTTTCGTAAAATAAGAAATAAAATCAAATTAACTTTAAAACAGAGTAAGAAACTTCTCCAATTATTAAGGTACTTTATATAATTTGTAAACTACCTCAGAGACGTTTGAATTTGTCTTTATGTGTCTTCTGCGTGGAGGTCCGCGTTACGATTGTGTAGGCACAGAACATTGATCACTAATTTGCCTGACTAGAATATTATTAGTGAAACAGACATAGAAATGTGTCTGCCCCTTGTCCCATAAGGTGTTACAGGACTCTAAGCTAATTACTGAATCAAAGCAATAAATTATAATTAGGAAAAAAAAATTCAATCACAACCAAAATATCCTTTATTATGTTATTTTAAAACGTATAATAATACTTGAGACCTATAGTGAATAAAAATAGGATTAATAAAAAAAACTTTTGTGTTTCTTAACTTCTGTATTGCTTAAGATAGAAACAAATAATTCAGAGATCAAAAAACGGTTTCAAATAATAAATATTGTTAACTTAATCAAAGATTATAATTTTATTACCACAATTAAATCTACGTGAATTTAAAAAAATCTTTTAAAAGGCCCTGTATAAGATGAAATAAATTCCTTTCTCTGTTAAGCTAAGCCAAGCATCCTATAAGCGAGGAAGTCATTAATTTTCTAATTAACTGCACCAAGAAACAGTAATTAAGCGTTACACAATGACTAATTATCGGGAAATTAAATTTTCAATAGATCGTGGTATTAAATTAGCGCCAATACACCATGTACGAGCTTGTTAAGATAATAATTATTTATTTAGGTTGCCTTGGTGAGAAATAATATAGTTTCACCCCGTTGTATTTTTAGTATATGGTTAATGTGTGTGAGTTATGTAGTTAGTGTGTTTAACCACTTTTATGAAAGCTGATTTGATAGATGGTTCTTAGCTACAATTTATGATGATCTGTTCATCCATTACTAGATCTCTACTAGATCATCTAATACCTCATATTCCTATTTGTAATTCTATTTCACTAATCATGAGTGCTGAGTAATTAAATCAGAACTGCATAGTATATAGTAAAACTCATTATAAGATATACCGGGTGTAATCGTTATGTGTGTACAGGCGATTATTCCGTAACTATTACAGATATCAAAAAAAATTAAACTGATATTGAAAGTACTTTACCTAATGAGTAAATTACAATAATAACTTTTAAAAAATAAAAGGAGAAATATCTAAAAAAAATACATTAAACACTTCCATACATTTTATTTAGTATGCTTTTCAGCCAGTATTAATTATAGTTATATATTTTTTTTAGGTATAATTCAAGTTACACCGAGTCGTGAGGAGTTTTATGACTTTTTCAATTTATACTCAGTCGATGTTCAGTACCAGAAGGACTTAGGCATGTCCTCAAATTGTAAAAAGTGTCCGGCTGTATATTACCCAGTGTGCGGCTCAGACAACAAGACTTATACAAATGAATGTAAATTATACTGTCTTAACTCTGTCAAAAAAAAAGAAGTCCCTGTTTATAAGGTTAGGGCTGGACCGTGCGTCGTATTTCCAGAATTGGATGAATATTAGGTCTATCTAATGTACTATAAAAATGTTTAAAAATAAACTATATCAGTTTTATATTTGTCTTTTATACGACTAACCACTTTTGTGGCCAATTAGTTCACGCATCTGCTGTGCGCCAGATGTGCTGGGTTTGTGTCCCAGAGAAAATAAATTGTTTGTGTCCCAAACAATTTATTGCATCTTAATACTAAATTACCAAAAATAAAAACATTATCATGTTTGAATTAGTTTATTAGGTAGTCATTGAAAATATGTATACCGGTGCATTGCTCTGAAAAGTGGTTTAATCGGATCATTAAAATGACGTTTTCAGACGAAAACGTTTAAGGAAGGGTCGCGGTACGTGAGTTTTGAGTGGAAAACGGTAGATTACCAGCACCCCACTCGAGGCTTAGGTATATACCTAAACCAAGTTTATTTAAACGGCGGGCTTTGCTGTCAACGGGCAGAAAACTCTAACATGCAGTCGAGTGAGATACAAAGAATCTATCTCCGAGTTGTGCTCCGATTGTCCGTGATGATAATTATTTATTATGACATCAGTATTGGAATATTAAATATTGGAGTAGATGCCGTCTTTTCTTCGGTTTTTGGTCTGGTCCCGAAGAAAAAATGCCCACATAATCTGCTCTAATAAAGGCAGTTCTGATATTACATGTACAATTAGCAAAAATATAAGTCTGCATTAATATTTATAAGTATCTTTTTATTGTCATATATTATTTTTCTGAGGTTTTATTTTCCACTGTCACAGGAAAAGGGCATATTAAGTAAGATAGTCTATTTATGTATCACATGTCATAATAGACCATAACAATGCCACAATTCCTCTATACAAAATCGTTATATATCTGCTGTTAATATTAAAACTTTTAGTCCACCGTTTTCTGACATCTTCAACAATCATCCAAGAAAACAGTTTTATAGTTAAAAAAAGTTTATTGATTGATAAGGAACCTTTCTACTTCCACGATATGACAGAGTATCTGAATGCTCCTCTCATTCGTAGGATGCAAATCTCGTTCATAAACTACTCATTAAATCTCAGATAAATGCCATTAAGTAGGTACTTAACATTAATTATTCTCGGCTGCTTTCTACTTTGTTTCTGCTGACTGCGTCGGAATGGGTTATTGTGAGTGCGATTTAATTAAAACTATTTTGAATGTAATTTAAATTATAGACTTTAAATTCTTGTACATTCATTACTGTCTCTATGCCTTTTGTTTTAATTTTTACTCATGAAGAAATCGCCTGTATATATTTATGAAAGGCAATTGTAAAAAGAGAGCTCATATTTCAGTGGAATTCATATATCAATGAAAAATACGACCTCAATCACTCACCTTTAGAAATAATTCTACATCTGTTAATAGAAATTTCAAAAAAAAAAAAAATAATTTCGGATCGGGAATGACAACTATGCATCGTGAATTCAAAAATGCAATTAACGAAAATGAATATTTTATTAGAACTCCTATTTTTAGGTTTAAATTATACTTTTTTATTTTATTTTATTACTTAAATATTGATAATTCTCGACGCAAAGTTGTCCTACACCAAATGATTACCTTTATGAGACAAGTAATCAATGATGGCTTTTTTTTTCGAAATGATTGACTAAGATTTACTAAGCTAACACTTCTCACTGTCCGCACCGGTATTAAATTTTTATATTTTCAAGTAAAAATCAAAATTTTGTTCAACAAAAAATATTTGTCCCAAAGTTTTGAATACGCGACAATTGGTTAGCATAATCGCGTTAATCGGATTTAAAATGTCACCTGACCTCAAACCTGAGCCACAGTTGAGAAATACAATCAGTTTCTCAATATATAATAGCAGATAAAACAATTAAAAATTAAGTTTATGTGTATCCTAGCATACTGTAGAAGACATACAGACTTTTGAGATAAATGAATAATAAAGAAGTGCTGAAATTATTTCTCAGAAACACACTGACACAAAAAAATATTTGTTTTTAAGACATCAATACAATAGTACAATAAACCTAATAATAAATATGGTTGGAGAACACAGATGCGTCTTTGTTCTATGCTCCACGAATTTCTTTTATCTCTCTAAAACAACTGGACCAATTTGAAAAATTCTTTCACCATTAGAATCCCACATTATCTCTGATTATTATGATTAATAATATTTATATTGTAGGCGCGGGTGAAATGCGCGCAGTGCTACTTTTAAATAAAAATAAACACTATTAAAATTACTCTGTTTTTGAATCCTCAGTGATGGCTATTACGGTCCATTCTCTTATTTAGGGTGAAATGCTGGCGAATAAA
The DNA here is from genome assembly GCA_912999735.1 of Aporia crataegi. Classification (NCBI taxonomy): domain Eukaryota; kingdom Metazoa; phylum Arthropoda; class Insecta; order Lepidoptera; family Pieridae; genus Aporia; species Aporia crataegi. The sequence goes on from OU538742.1 coordinate 7,099,303, forward strand.
CGGAGTTTTTCAGCACAAAACTAGGTCGTGTTTAAGTTTAGATTTTATTTTGTATTTTTATTTCAATACGGTTTTATCTTTGGAATTCCCTAACAAAAGATACACGAATTATTCTATATCGAATAGCATTACAATAATGAGTATAACTTTGCTTATTTTAAAACAAAATAAGTATTAAATTTTTTAGAAAAGAGGAGTTTCTTAAGAGGTGTATAAAGCGATGTAAATAATTCATAAATTGTACTTTGTACATTTTTTATTATTTCTTTGATTTAAACCCTTGCATTTTTCATTGCTTCAATATTTTACTATTGTTGCGTCATTTTGATTGATTGGTCTGCCATGATTTAATTGACATGGATATTATCACTCAGTTACCGGTATGGAAAGAAAAAATCTGGCATATCCAGTGTCTTGTTATTTCACAAATCAGCGAGTTAAAGAAGCGATGAAAAAGAATCATCAAAACATTGGCTTGTAAAAAAATTATGACTCTTTTGTTACAAAACTCGAATATTTTACATGAAAATGTGTCGAGTTGTCTTTCAAATGTTAAAATGGTTTTAGATAACATGTTCAGCTTCATTCACGGGTTTTATATTTATTTTGCCGAAAGATTTATATTACAGAAATCTTTTGGTTAACATTCATTTATGAAATGTTTTATCATTGAATAATAAAAAGAAAAATTATTTGCGTTTTTGTTTGTAATAAATAATTCCAAAAGTTACGAATTTTAAAATTACGGATTACTTTAATCCAAACCATCTTAGTTCAACCCGAATCTACCCAGACCAACTATATGGTGATCTGTGGAAGCGAGTCTTATTATCCTAAATACTATTAGTTTTTAATTCGACGTAGACTCGTACATTATCAAGCGTAATTCCGTATTTATCACGCAGTGACCTCCCTCCCCATTTGCCTCGTATTTTACACAATATAAACAAAAAAATTATGAATAGGTTACTATTAATAAAATATCTTGAATCAAAAACCATTCTACTATGATCAGTATGAGTGAGAGAATCACCGATCTTCTTCAATCAAGCTATCTTTCTGAGTAATTTAAAGAACATAATATATGCCTGGTTGTAGTCGTGAAAACATTATGATATAATAACAATACCTGTCCAATCAGCAAGATCTCTATTGAAGTACCTAATGAACCCTCGGTGTTCGAGGTCAACCATACAACGATAAAAATCTTTAATAACACCTTGTAAAAACCTGCATTATGTTAAAATATGTGCTTTCGAAAGAACAATGCTCAATTGGAATTCTTATAAGCAATATTGGAAAGATGTTGGAAATAATTCATTCTTAAATTTATTTTTTCTTAAATATTACTGGATAATGCTACGCTCGCCCTTTTTTCCGGTATATCCATAAAACGTTGATACACGAGATTGTATCAAGTATCATTAGCAATTAAACATTAAGGATTTCGTTTTAAGATGTATCGTCAAGGAAGCATCGGTGACCGTCCGTCAATGCATACTTTGTACAAGGCCAAGATCAGGCTCAAAGTCAAAGTCAAAATATCTTTATTCATTGAAATCATATTTGATTATTTTTTTCATGCTCTAGGTTAAATCTATGTTCTCACCAGCACTGGTAGTCAGTCTTGATGAATTATTATCAAGTGATTTTACCCCGTAATAATTAACTAAGGGTGCAGAGCACTCTTTAGAGGACAACTATTAAAAAACTATTCGATTACTATAAATAATAAGGGGCAAGATACAAAAAATACTAAGTTCGTCACTACAATAATATATCTTTTTTTGCAAGCATCAAACGCGAACGAACCGAACAAATACTCGTGGCGTGAAGTTATTGAAGCAAAAACCAATGAAAAACAATTAATTCGTTAGATATGACTGATTTTAAAAACTTATATTTCTTATAATAATATACATAGGAACAAAAACTGAAATTTATTTTCAATAATGTACTTAAATACAACAAAAAAACAAAAGGCTCATAACAGCCGTTGGGGTGTGTACCCAAAATACTGTATCTGTTGTATCGCTAAAACTTTGAATAAGAAGTTATTTGTATTCGTTACGCAAAAGAAAAAAATACGTGTGGCTCAAACTAGGATAATACCTCGATGTAAGTTTTAATTTTATATTGTAAGTTCTAAAACATTGTTTGTTATATGGCTGAAGTCTATATGTAATAATGAGTTAACTATTGAGGTTAGATCTCATTTCAGTCTTATTATGTGGCATGCCTGTATTCGAAGACCTGTTTAGAAGCGCAATTTTGTTATTTATTTGTATTGTATAAGGTTAAATAATTATAAATGTATGATTTCATTGTTTTAAAAATAGTTTTTTTTTTGTAAAAGGGGGAGTACTGTATGCGTGGCAACAATGTGCTGATGAATTTTGATTTAATTATTTCGTAATTTAACATTGTATCCCGCCGCTTCAATTGCTATTATTATGGAAGGTCGCTAATAGTATTTTTGTAATATGTATCTTTATTTATATAAATAGTTTACCTATATTTAACTACCATACATTATTTTTATCTGATGAAAAATTTATAGGCAGTCTCGTCGCTAATGTAAGATTGAAATATAATGAAAGTGGTCGTCGTATGAAACACTCGAATATCTAATACTTTAAGCTACGAATAATAATATGTCATGTTATTATTGTGTATGACATATTATTATTCGTAGACTTTGGGCCTTATTACAAAACATGGACTAAATATGTTTCAGTATTGGTTGCTAGGATACACATCTAACGTTTTTACAAAAATGAGGTTTTTCTCTGGTATTAAACCGCGTTTTGGAATAAGGCAGTTTAAGTCTAAAATTAAATCAAACAGTGATCGTATAAACGTTGACTTTTCTATAAAATCCGTAACTCGTTTTGCAAAATTTATTTAATTAAAGTAATATTTATCAAATCTATTTTTTATGGTTCAGTAACAAATTGCATTACAGCCAATTTGAGCTCATTTTTTAAATCACCAACTTAACTTGGATAGATCATAGCATCACCTAGTAAGTTTGGCAAAGTGCTTTTTAGTAGTCTGCGTTAATATTTGTATACAAAATTATATGGTTACTAGACGATTGACATAGTTGTCGAAAAGAATACTAGTGCTTTATAAAAAAGTTGTGCGGACGATGATGCGGGAACATCTAGTTTAAAATAAAGTTATCCTCAAAACATTATCGAACTGTTACTGAAAATTGGTCTAAATCTGGCACAAATAAACGGAAAAACACACAAATGAAGCATTTATAAGTATATATTCTCTCTATTTAGTAAAAACAAATGTATAATATAACATTAATTGCTAAGTGATATTAATTTAATTGCAGGTAGCAACTAGAAGTAGATTTAAATATTTTTTAATAGAAATCCTATTACTTTAGCACTATAGAGGAAATATTAATTTAAAAAACCGAGCTTCCGTTTCCGCCTAGATAAATTAAATAAGGCGTAACTCAGTTTCCTTTAGAAAGCAGAATATCTTGGGTCAAAGCCGCAACGGTCTTCATAATTTATTTATACCAACCAACATCAAAAAAAATATGTTTTTTTACCTTGCCATACAATATCATATTATAAAAGTTACATATTACATATTGTAATTTAATTATGATTAAAAAAAATTTGTTAATGATATAATTAAATATAATATGATATAATATAATAATAGGTTATATATTATTGTACCCAAAACTTTGCATTTTATAAGCCAGATAAACTTGTTTTAAGTCCTTTTAATATTTCAATGTTCTATTTTGCTATGAATATGCAATATGGTGGCTTTTAGGATGATTTCTCTTTATAGATTTAGGATGTAAAATAGCATAACGTAAATTCTCAACCGCGCCTTTACCGGCTCTCCTCCAAAACTATGCCAATCTTAATATTCTTTATCAATGTCGTACCAAAATTTATCCATAACAATTCAGCAAACCGACGATTGCTTCGACGTTACGACGTGAAAACTTACAACGTTAAAACTTTTCGATTGACATTATTAACATTTTAATGATATTATTTATTTAATCTGACCCTAATCATGATATATATGCTAACTTAAAGCTGGTACCAATACAAGGATACGTAAAAGTTTAGGTTATTTAAGACAATAACATGGATATTTCTATGAACAATTACACTATATTTAAGAAGTTATTAAATATATTAATGTCCTTACTAAAATTATTATATTTGATTTCAGATATTCCAATATGTCTTTTGGTCAAAGCAATTATCGTTATTTCTCAAATAGATTTGCCAAATAAGAAATATAGTGAAAAAGAGGCGGAAATCTTTCAAAGTTTTTACTTCAAAGAAGTAAATGACAGTCTGCCCTTAATAGAAGAAATAAAAAATTGTAAGTGTCCCAGAATATATATACCAGTATGTGCGTCTGACAATAAAACATACACAAATATGTGTTGGATGAATTGCGTAGCTACATTAAAGAAAAAGCCACTAAAATACGTCCAAATGGGAATGTGTATATGGTTCTGAATGACGTCTAATTATTGAAAATTTACATATTCTCTTGTTTTGAATATAATAATTTTTGCTGGATTACAGTGATTAAAGTGTATTCTTAAAAAGCGATGTGTTTTTACTCATCCATACTATATACTACCCACTTCAGTATCTTGCTATATGTACATAATATCCTAAGAACAACTTTTACCAGCTCCGTGTTTATGTGGTTTATGCGTCTACATGACGAAGACGTTTGTATTTCGGGGAAACACATGAATTTTTCGATTGGATAGACACAGAAGGATTATTACCTAAGTACGTAGGTACACCTAATCCTGTAAAGAAAATGATCAGTGAAATACATAAAGAAATGGGAATCACTTCTTTAGCTGCTTGCCATTGCATTGGTCACTTATTGTGTGGTAGGTCCTAGGTTCAAGTCTCAAGAAAATAAAATAGGTATCTATCTATGGTCTATAATAGTTTTTAAAGCCTATGTATAACGATATTTCTACTTCAGTGAGCACCTCTACAGTCTATATAGTTACCGCCTCTTTGGTCTTACCCAGTCCTGGGTTCGATTCCCGTTGGAGGTAAAAAAAACTCGATCTGGCAGGGCATAGATGGCTGATCACCTACTTGCCCCTAAAGAAAAATCGATCAGTGAGCAGATATGAAATGCATCTGTCCCATACCCCACTAGGGAACACGGGACTTCACATACAGTCTACACAATTAGTTTATAAATTAATTGCAAAAACTCCTCGTAAAATATTTGCCTACAATTAAACCAATAATTACATGTCATAATTTTACAAGCAATTAACTCTGCTAATGAGTAATTAATAATGCAGTCAGTAACAATATCAACGCTATTTTATACTAACATCTCTATCAAGAATGGATAAAATCATATTCAGTGAGTATTATTAACGTATTTAAGATAAAAGTAGATATAATACACCAACAATTTAATTACCGTCGCTCAATAGTTCACGCATAGCAGGTAGTCATAGTAGAAATTTTTTTCTACTGTGCGGTAGTCCTAAGTTCCAATCTGGTTAAACAAACATTTCGATTTTATTTCGAATGGGTAGGTAACACCCATAGTTCCCAGTGTTTTCAAGAACGTTTACGCACTTCGTCTCCGGACGGGATAATATTCCAAAACCATGATGTTAGTGGTAGCTTAGTTTAAGCTATCTAGTTGGTTTTTGACAATAAAATATTTTTATTATTCGAGGGCATAAAATACTCATGTAATGTAGAATAAATCCAGATAAATATTAAATATTTTTTTTAACACACGTTCCCCGCGAACCCAGGCAGGCCTGTTTAAGAAAATACAGCAACGGAAATCGAATCCAAAACAAAAATATTTACTGCAAACAACAAATAATATATACACATTGGCAAAATATTAATCTAAAATTCCATTAATTAATTGAAAAATGTACGAAAATTTTTTTCAGGAAAATTTATCTTCCTATTAGTGATAGCCATAGTTAGTTTCCTGACTATGATAGACGGTGAAAAAAAATCGAGCACAACAACAAAAACCGCAACCACAAGGGCATTAAGAAAAATCCTGCCATCATTAACCTCAAATTTGAGCTGTACGGAATGTCCAAATGTCTATTTCCCCGTTTGCACTACAACAAATTTAACTTTCATTAATATATGTCAAATGAACTGCGTCCAAAAAGGCCATAAGATGGCTCGACGTGGAATTTGTATTGACTTTTGAACATTTTGATTATTAAATTAACAATACCAATCCTTCGAAAAACGAAACCATGCGATTTATTTCATACAAGTCATAGTATAAAACTAACTACATAATTATCAAATGAAAAATTCTCCGATTTCCGGATTTCAACTTTTCAAAATTTCGTCTTAAACTAAAGTTTTTTTCTGCGTTTGATTCACTGATCATCTATCTATAATTGGATATATAAAAAATCCGGTTATTTACACTTTATAACTCAAGAACGGGTGAACCGATTTTGATAATCTCTGATGTGTTGGATTCGTCAAAGCCAAATAGCAGAAAATTTTTTTAAAATATAGAAACGAAAGTGTGTATGAAGAAAATTTGTTTCCTCGTATATTTTCTATGGAATGACATTTTAGATGACACGTTATTATAAACAAAATTTTAAGCTGTCTGAAGCGATTCAAAATTCGCGGGGTCCACTAATTTTCTATATTAGAAGCAAGTAAGTAATATAAAATATATTTTTTTCATTTCGAATGTACGACTCATTTTTTGAATTTATGCCACAACAATTTTCAATTTTACACAGTATAAATTAATAAAAACCTCGCAATTTAAATTTGAAATTCGAATTCATTTTCCAATTGCGAATTAATCTCGATAAGCATCTGTTATTGTCAGAGCAGTCAGCTGAGAAAAGTTTTTCTCTTAGATTGTATTAAGAAGGAGATCATTTAGCGAGAAATGAGGATCATTACCTTCTCAGTGATTCCATAATAGACTGGAGTTAATCGCCTACTGAGATAAGGGAGTTGCTGATATGCCGTTAGTGACGTAACGCTTACGTCATGCGGACGGGGTATAAACTTTATGAAGCCTAACATGCAATCGTAATTACTGGATCAGCAGGGAGGCTTATATGGAGTATTTTATTAGTATATAGAGCTTACTCAGCATTTTAAAACAGTTTAACTATACTTATGTATCTTACTTTTTGTGAACTGTACAACTAGGAATATTTATTATGGAACTTTTATTTTTTAGAAAATAAAAATTTCAATTGTAAAATATTCAGATAATACAATTACAAATATACATTAAATATATTTACCAAAATACATAAGGCTCATCAAAGTTGTTGGGGTGCGTACCCAAAGTACTAGGCTAGCTACGTTGTATCTATAAAAGAAAATAATTTATTATTAAAATCCATCAATTCCATAATACCCACGTAAATTTCCAAGTATAATTATAGTTTACTAATGTCATATTAGTGTCGTCTTAGAATAATGTAACAATTTATCCCTTATTCATATGATGCACATGAAGTAAAAGAAAAAAAATTGCCTTATTTACACAATAAAAGAGAGAAATCTTTAGATACATCACACATTCATATGGTATAAGAAGCCTTAACCATGGAACGGAACAGAACCTATTTTGAAATACATTGTCTATTCTGTGAATTTCACTGCCTTCGCTTAAGTCCATCTGATATGCGTCTAGCGCTAGAGATTCTAGTTTCATATGGTAGGCATTTATGGCTCAGTAGATACTTACTTCCTTATAAAATAATCAGTGATCATTATGCGGAAATGTACTTTTTTCCATTCACTATGGTTAACAGAATTTATTTACTAATAAATTAGCCTTTTATAATAGCCTCCATTGCTAAGTTTTTTCCCGTGACTGTTTTTACATTTTGTTCTGGGCTCGGTACCCAGGCAAACAAATGTGTCGGTTGGTTAGGCTACTAATCACTAGACAGAAATATGTATACCCCATTGATAAGTTACGTGTATTAATCAAAGATAAATTATAATAGGATATTGGATCGTTATGTGTTACATTCATTACAATTTGTACAGCGCCAAAGTAATTAAATTTGGGTGCGACGGGTGGATTATTGCATTCATTCGCTTTAATTCCGTGACTATGAAATTATGATTACAAAATTTTAACTACAGATAACAAACTCATCTTAACTTACCTTAAATAAACCAACCATAACTTATTAAATTACTAGCGGATACCCGTGTATATTAACATGCCTACGTATGTATAGATAATATTTATTAACAAGAATAAATAAATTCTATAGCTAAAATTAAATTAACTTTTTTGTAATATACTGAATTGACATTATCAATTAACCCAAAAACAACTCTTGTACCTAGGAATATATTGTATAACCCTTTCGTTGTAAAGCTAGTTAGTGACCAATTTATTGTTCATGGGATTCAAAGTGAATCTATTAGGAGTTTGAGTATGTAAATGAATGTAATATTTACCTAAATTTAAAATACATATACAAATGACTTATTATACCTAATCGTTGGAATGCGTAACAAAAATACGTATTATTTTTTATTATTTTAAAATTGTGTACTGCAAAATATTGGTAAGGTCAAAAAGTTATTTTGTCAGTATTTAGTATTTATAAGTATTTAGTCAAAATTAAAGGTATATATGGTAACCAAAATAGAATGACGTGTTTAATAATAGTTAAACTTAAATACATATATTTTCTCGTATAAATCCGGGCTAGATTGAAAGCTGGCGCTAGAGTAAGATAAATCTTAGAATACGGGTTTGTTAACTATATTAATTTGAACGGAAGAAAGACTCTACAAGGGAATTACTGAGACAAATTGCTTAAATAAATAATGGACTTGGGACCAGAGTGGTTCCATGGAATCTTCTCGATAAATGGACTTCGTTTTACTGTCGAATTCACATAGGTTTTATTTCAGTGTATTTCTACATCATTTATTTAGTCACTGGAAGCATCTATATTACAGAATGACCCGCTGCCTAATAACTAATTACTAAGTTTTATTAAGTATATAATATTACTTTCTTAAAAATATATGTAATATATCATAAAAATAATACAAATCTAATTATATAAAAAGACTAGCTGACCCGGAAAACGTTGTTTAGCCATATTAATTTTTGGGGTGGGCTACCCTTATCACTTAGGGGTATGAGAAATAGATAGTAGCCGATTCTCAGATCAACTGAATATGCATATAAAATTTGGTAAAAATCAGTAAAGCCGTTTCGGAGGAGTAAGGTAACTAACATTGTGACACGAGAATTTTATATATAAGATGTAAATAGTTTCATGGTTCATGTATGCTTACAAGAGCATATATGAACTTGAAAATTTATTTTGGAATCGAACGAAAATTCTTTTAAACTGGTTTATATGTAAAACTTATACACCTACCCTTATATACCTATACTTTTATGTAACTGGTGCATATAAGTAAAACTTTTTTTACACGCACGTTTAAAGCACAACGTGGTCGCGTAAATATATATAATAAACTATGCTTTCAATATCCGGAAAATAACTTAACGAAAGAATACTGAAAAGAAAAGGGACAAATGGGACGCGAAATGAATCGTTTGACACATCATTCATCGATCCACGAATGGCGACCTGGTAATGTAACATATATAAAAAATAATAAAATCAGATATGTTCCGATTAAAGATGAGAAGCGTTTTTTATAGTCTTTTATAGGATATGACTTGCATAATGCGACTCACTATAAATTGCTGTAATCAGAGGCGAAACGTTCTTGTGACCTAATGATATTTTCGTTAGGAAAATGTAAAGTTCTTTATAATTCATCTGAGTATAGTGAAATTTAAAAGATTAAGATAGTAATACCAAGAAACTAAAAGTAATGAAACGGAATTATATTAAAACAAGAAATTAAGACGTCTTCTTCTTAATATGCCGTCTTTTACTTGTCCCGTAAACTTAGCCATAAAGAAAATGGTCAGTGAAAGAGATGTCGAAATGCCTTTTTCATGCCACATAAAAAATTACGGAACTTAAATTTAAAATAACTTTTTATACTGCGCAGCCGTGGCCCAACTAGCGTTGATGATGTCCATAGGCTATCTGATAAAAATAATAATATTAATAATACTAGAGTAAATGTCAATTGCATTCACATTAGTCAGGTTGCTAATTCAAAACACGTAGTTTGCTTTAAAAAGACCATTAAAACTGCTTTTAATTCAGGCGCCGTAGAAAAGGCGAAATTATTTTTCCTTTTACAATCCATGCCTTTATTAAGAAATTTCATAAAACCCAGAGCATTTTTTACAGGAACAGAAATCTCAACGTTACTAAAGGAATCTAAAGGCTTGCGGGCGATAAATAAAAGAAAATCTGTGAATATAAGTGTGTGCTTTAATAAGCTACTTAGCAGTGAGTTGTAGGAATTTAACTTAAAACGCGACAAACTAAATGTATATAATAGACTGTATAATTTCAATCTTTAGAATACATACTGCTTATTGAAATATGCACATTTGACTTTATTATGAACGCCTCTGTGGCTTTATGTGATGCGTCATTTACGCATCTGCGTATTGTGCCGGAGCTTCTGGGTTCGAATTCCGGGGAAACAAATGAATGTTTTGGTTGAGTAGGCTCAGAAGGCTGATCATCTACTTGCATGTAAAGAAAATAATCAGTGAAACAGATAGGTACTAAAATATGTCTGCGTTACGAGAATTCACTTATAATAGCTTCTTCAGCTTTACTAATATTGAACTATATTCGGAGCTCAGCACCTAAATAGAGTGCTGATACAATTTGTACTATAAAGTAAACCTAAATATATATTATAGGGAGGTTTAGCTTAATAAGTGATAATTACGCTTGTACTTATTTCTTCATTTGTTTTTTTTAAACACCATTGTTCAAAAAAAAGACATTGCCGGAAGTCGAATTCATTTGCGAGTTCACCTCAAACTGCTCAGAAGTTGGTTGATTCATTGGTGAATTGTAACGCTGCTAATATGTTACTTCACATTGGAACATTGGTTGGTTAGTCACTTTTTATTCACCCAAATTTGTTATTATTAATATGGAATTTCAGTATTTTCTTAGAGTTAGTTCTAAAATTCCATATTTTGGTTTGGTCAAGTTCTTCAAAATCTGCGTTAAATCTATGGACAATGTGACAGCGTCCATTGCTTACTGACTTACTCCGCTGGTGTAGCGACCAAGAGTAGGCCTTGGCCTCTAAACAGTGCCTCTAGCGGCTACGCGCAAACTTATCTACATACCTGCAATGGTATTAACGGGTTATAAAAACTTTTTAAAAATGTCAATAGTGATCTTGTAGTTAACGTACAAACTTCGCAAACTATACGGATCTGTAAACATACACAAAAAAAAGGAAAATCACACCACAAACATCACTTGGACTTTAATTTCAATAAAAGATAACGAAAGATATAAAAACTCTTTCAGTTATCAAGCGAATTTCACGTTGAATCTCAATTGCGGAGCCTTAATTAGCAATTTATATTGATTAAAACGTTTTTCTTGTCTTCAACAGTTAAAGCAATTTTACGCAGATATTTACGATTTCTTTGTCTTTACATTTCTGAACAAAGATCAAACTTAGCAGAGAAAATTCTATAAACTATCAGCTTAGACAAACTATTTTTAATATGTGTCTCTGTGGCTATACAAGATTTATATTATGTTAGTATTAATACTTTATTACCTATAGATTTTAAATTAAAATATTTTATAGGCCAACAACGCAATCGTGTTCCTACTGGCATTGTGTACTGTTCAGCTTACTCTAACTGAGCCCATCTTATATAAAAAATTTTTTTACTCAAATAATTAAGCTGTATGCATGTTGCATAATTCAGTAAAGAAGAAAATAATTACCAGATAGTATATCTACTGTTTATAAACTAGATCTATATATTATTTTGGTTTTAACCTAAGTATCGAACACTAATACTTGAAACAAAAAACGTTCATACTAACTATCAACCATCCCTCAATCTCCATAATCCAGATCCATTAAAAATCCGCTGACGAAGACATAAGCTAAAAAACTGCCTTCTACCTATAAACTACCTACCTACTTAATTTCAGCTTCATAATATGTGAAGTATTTATTTCAAAATTATTTCATATTTAGGCAGTGAATGACTTTCGCCTTTTCCCGTGTTATTCATAAAAACCTAAATTGCCTAAATAAACCGCTTTTAGCTATAAAGTTGTTTCTTTTTTTCAAACTCAATAATGCCTTTTGTATATATAATTGTACTCTCTTTAACTTTGTAGCAGATTTGCTTGCTTCTTAGTTTTAAAAATTATATTATTAATGCTATTTCTTATAATACACATAGGTTAAACTTCTCTTGAATATTGCTTTAGCAAATTAGATCAGGTGGTAGCAAATATATTTGACCCCTAATTACCTAAAATTCAAGAGGGTTAATGTGAATGATACTCCAGAGAGCCTGAATGAATATTAAGTACTCGTATTTTACATTAGTTTAATTTTCATAAGAGTATTATTTTACATTTAACGCTGTAAGAACTTAAACGCTTACCGAAATATGTAACAAATGAGATTAAAATATTATTTTTTTAAATAAAATGATTAGTGTTAGTATTATTTTATCGCAGCTTTAATTTTAATTTATCTATAACTATATCAAGATTAAGAATTTAGCAAAACTCCGGTTCCAATCCCGGATATATGTAAGACAAATCGAAAATCCAAAGCGTGCCACATTGAACTTAAGACCCTTTTTAGTCCACATAACCTCTGCTCTAAACTGTCACTTATTTTCCATAAACTGGTATTAAATTTCAGGGATTGTATTCTGCATATCGCTGACGCCTGGAGTAAAGCAAGAATCAATACGTAACCGAATACTAGCCGATATTAGCAATGCCGGCCGTTTGCTTCTGAGACAAGGGTATATTTTTTAATAGCATATTTTTTTATAATAGTGAGTAAATCTTAAGGCGCCAGTGCGGGGCATGATGTTTCGATATCATTTCCTTTACAAGCAAGTAGATGATCAGACTTCGGCGCCTTCTGAACGGAAGAACCTTTTTTTAAATATATTATTATTGTTCACAATAATATTATATAACCCCATCTCAATAAAGCCTGATAAAAATTAACCTAGATGAAATAAAAAATAAAATAAATTGATTATTTTATTGAGTGGAGGTTATTTTTATATCATAAAGATATTTTAAAACCAAGTGACTAGATATAAGCGCGTTAATTTATGATAATTTTACAATTATAAGCCCATGACCACCGTGATCAAAATTGTGATAAATATCCGACCAAACAGTTCTTTTAAATGTGGTACTTACGTTAACAAGAGCTATTATAAAAAAAATTCTGCTGATATATATAATATATTGCCCATACTTTTCTTGATCGCTATAACTCAGCTATCCATAAAACTTTGACTTTTGAAAATATCTTCTGATTTATTAAAAAGCTATGAAATATGACAGCTTACTAATAACTCATTTTATTGTAACTACTATAATACAATAGACTCAAAAAAATTACAATCAATTAAATATGATTTTAATACAGATTAACACAGTCGATAAATTTTATTTTGTTTACTAGGCAACGGTCTGGCTGAATAATTAAAGCAAGCAAATCCAAGTGGAATTTTCCAATTGGGTGTATTATCTTAAACGTGTGAGATTTAAAATTATAACATGTACATAAGCCGTAGTTTTTCACATCTGTTTATTATTTATTGATAAATATTTGACCAACAGGAATGATACATCACAAGAAGTGAAGCAAAATTGCGTCTGTTCAAAAATATATGATCCTGTATGCGCTTCAAACAACAAGTCTTACTACAACGTATGCCATATGGAGTGTTTGAACGAACCCAATACCGTGTTTGTAGTTCACCAAGGGAACTGCATACCATACTAAGAGAGATATAGAGATCAATATTTATTAACGCCAAAATAATAGTTCCAATATCTTTCGATTGTAGATGTCTTTTATTTTATAATTCTGAATTTTATTAACAGATTTCAGAAAGTCATTTGGTGAATTTCCGTTTGGTAATATTTTTTAATAAAATGTTAATAAATTTAACATTTTGAGTAATGTCAATATATTTTTGGCTACATAATATGTGAATTATATTTTCATTGTACAGTCCATTACAGTCCTCTAGAGAGGCTGGTCAAGGCACAGTAAAGGACACATGTCAGAGCCAGAACTTTTGACACATTTTCAACCATCAAACGTCAATGTGATCCCTTTGCGAATTATTAATGGCCGATAATAGATGTATTATAATATGATAGTAGTAGTTTGATTATTTTTTTAAATATTTGTATGAAAACATCTTCTCAGATGCGTACAACTAATTCATAATAAAAAAAAATATGCAAGAAGTAATCGAGCAATCATATAATAATTAATATCGAATCTCGGTTGAGTCATTTAATTCGAAGTAAGAATCAATCCAATATTCCAATTCATACAATCAACAAAATGTTTATATAGGACAAAATGGATAAAGGTTGACCGCAATAAAATAAAAATAATTGCTTGCCATTTGTTACGGAAAATTAGTTGTTTTTATTGTGCACCTGAATGTTGACGTACTCATTTGTTTCAACATGCCGTTTTAAATATTTTATTCGCACCATAACCTCTATGTTCATTTTGCGCGGCCGTTTTATATCAATTCACATTTTGTGACTTTATTTATGTATCCGAATTGCAAGTTTTTTTGGTAAAATGAAAATTTATCTAATAGAATAAATACAATCTCAGTTCCTCTTTTTATATAATAGATACAAAATACGAAAACATATTTCGTATATAATAAATCTTAGATTTTTTTTTATGAATTCTACGGGCAAACTTATTGGCCTTGAGAAATTTCATAAAAGTACAGTGTACCTACCATGCAAAATATGAAACCTTAAAATCATACTTCCAATAAAAGAGACGATGGAAGATTCTTGTGACAAAGTGGCTTAATTTTTTAACCAATGTTATACTATTTTATATCTTCTTCAAAATTAAATAAATATTCTTCAATATACTATTATTATTCTAAAATAAAATCAATCTTTTACATAAAATTATATCCGTGAAATGTCGTTTGCATGCATTATCGTAACGTGCGTTGCCATATTTCCTGAATACCTTAACACACACAGCTGATAAAAATGACTAATAACCTAATTAATTCTATTCTTATGTAATAAAAACACTGATAATATAATCCACACTTTAGGCTGGAGATAAGACATTTATCACGTGATTAATTAATAAACATTCATTCAGTTGACGTCAATAAAATACTTCTGTGTGCTTATCAGCTTGTAAATTTGATTCATTTACGTGCACAATCAATTATTATATGCGTCATTTCTGTTTCTGTATGCTTACAAAATTCTATAATCCATGCTTTTGATCATGACAGGTATGTGAAAATTCAAGCCAAGTAAAGTTGTGACTTTACTAAACTATGAAATGATGGTATATTTTTTGTATTTAGCATACTAATTCAATTACATTTGATTAACTATAATCACATTATTTGATATAACATCTCGAAAGTATTTTGTAATCTTTTTTATCAAATAACTTTGGGAAACATGATCAGTAATGAACTTTGTTAAAAACACATTTATTAAAAAACACGCTTTGCTAAGAGCATCAACCTCCTAGTGACTTCCTTAATAAAAGGTAAACTTCATAGAAATTAGGCAAGGCCTGGATGTCCTTAGAATCTGTCAATTCAGTTTCAGTAACGCCAGTTGTTGTAGAACCTTACCATCCGTACGTCGGAAATTCGTTTCCAAAAGCCTGTTACATTTTATTATAAATTGCTTCTTCACCCTTCGATCGATCAGCGGCTCGCTGTTCCAACTCAATGGATTGAGATAAATGTACTCGATTCATACACTGCATTTAGATATACTCACCAGAGAAATTGAGGAGATATCAAGTTTATCACTGTGTTTAAAATATTTTATACTAGCTCTCAACTTTATCATTGCAGATACAGAAAAACGACACTTAAATAACGACATACCATGCAATATCTCATTTATTTTCGTACATTTACTATTATATTGAGTATAACAGCGAAAAACACCTCCATGTAACCAATATCCACGCTATATGTGACTAATGTGAAAGGGCTCAGTTTATTGCTGATAAAATAAGATTTTCAAAGTGCTATGAGTCATTCTCTCGACTAACTCATATTTTTGTACTAAAAAAGTTGCGGTACTAAATCTATAAACTCTTAATAACAAATGACGTCGTTTTAAGATTTCAATTGTGTCTTGAATCAATTTTGTATTTGATAGCACTATTCATAACTATGCGGATCGTGTGAACTATTTTTTTTAAGTTTAAGGCATGCCAAAAATGTCCAAAAGCTGTTTAGGATAGCTAAGATATGAGTAATATTTAACGTGGCGATTCTACTAATATTTAGCAGCAAATACGCACACTTTTCAGTCCTCATTTCTGATGTTAGAAATTATATTAAATATTTTAAATAAAGTAATTATTTAAGCTATATATGTGGATATAACATATATTGACTAATTTGTGACGTTTTTAACGTAGAACGTGTAATAGTAATGCAAAATCAAAGGCCGTGTTATTACGATTTTAAGGAAAATAAAATAATGTTATAAAAATCACAAGATTTGTGTCAACCCTACTTCATTTGGCAATAAATATCAAAGGCGGCAGCTCAATAGGTTGTTCATCGTCCTTAATAAATTCTTTATAATGTGGAATTCTCAAAATAGAAAATTATCACGTCATTTTCCAACGGGAATGTCATTAAATGTGTATTGAATATCATTTACATCTATTTATTTGAGGTCCTTTGATGAATATTTTATTATTCCCAAAGGCACGAACCTTTTTCATGATTTTGTATTACTCATGCCTTACCCTTCGTTGAAAATTACGTTTTTATTAGAACACGATAAGAATCTTTATCAATATATGTAGAGTTAATCTATTTATTTACATACATAACGAATAAATAACTTCCGAACGACTGAACTATATTGTATAAGTTATTTTATTGTTATGTTCTGTATTGCCGCGGCATGACTTGAATCAAAGATAAAAATTACAAGTAAAATTGAAAACTAATTACATATCCTTCGATATATTAATTATTATAAACAAGAATACCGCATAAACGGATAAACAGATTTTTTAAACTAAAATTAAAACTTTCGAAGAAACAAACTCATCATAATTGGCCATTTGTTTCAGAGCAACGGTGTCACAGTCAGAAATACATACATACACAACTTATAAAACTCCTCTGCCTTGAGACTTAAAGAATTATACGACAAATTATAAATTTGTGATAATAATCGCCATATTATAATATGAATGAGTGACAAGTTAGTTTTTTGGTCTCACTTTTTATTTTATTACTTACAATCATACGAAGCTACTTCTTGTACGACCAGGAAAGTAGATGCAAAACCAAGTTTTATTTATTTCAGTTTATATTATAAGAGAAACACGCCCGTTTAAAATAAAGGGTTCTTTGCTAAGTAAATAAATCGTTTTACATCATTATTAATGATCTTACAAAACTCAGTACTTGTAACTCAACCTTGTAAGAAATTTATTGTGATTTCCTTGAAGTCATTAAAAATTGTAAAAGTATTGTTTAGTTAGATTAGATTTTACATAAAGTTGTTTATTGAAAGCACTCGAAAAATTGGGAAATCGAGTTTATTGGCTATTCTTCAAAGATCTAAAATAAAATTTCATACTAAACTTTTCGTGTTGATACAAAACATGAAAAAAATGAAATATCTTAAAGATTTGCATATTTTTTTGTTAACATCAAAAATTTTAGCATTTTAAGCTGCATTTCGTTCTAGGTCTAGTAGGGCAGCCCCTTGCAGTAAGAGGCTTTTCAAAATACCGCCAAAGTACGCCTCATGGTTTTATATTTCTTTAAGTACAAGAACCTAATACTTTCATGAAAGCTGTTTCAGTTATGTAATTTCAACGTAGAAAGATTTTAAATTAATATTAAATATTTTAACTCTAAAGCTGGCTTACATTTCGGCCAACGCGTTAAGCAATACAACGCGGCAAAAAAGAAAAATTATTAAATAATATTTGCGTTAAACTAGAAAACGGGAAAGAAAAATCTTATAGTAAAACAACAATCGTTGCGTATTCGTTGCGTAATCGACAAAAACAAAGTAAATAAGACAATAATCTAAGATATTTAAGCCATATCTTGATATTCTGTGTTACTGTAAAAGCCTATATATTTATATTTTACTATAAATCCTTAGGTTAACCTACCTTAGGTAATATATATATATATATATATATATATATATTATTTTTTAAATAGTATATAGTATAATGTATTTTTTTTTTAAATAAATATTTTATCTTTTTCAAAACTGTATTTTTTAATTTTTTTTAATTCAATTTTCATTTAACTCAGATTGCAACCACAGTAGGCTTTAGTGGATATTGCTATTGTATGATGTATCATCAGGCTTCTGGATAGCAGAGAGATAATCTGGAATGAGCCGACTCCCATATACTACCATATCCTAAATAGTGCGAGGAAAGCGTAAACAGCACCTGCACAAGATCAAAAAAATTGGTATATTTTATACAATTAAGTAATAATAAATTTTTTATATGGATTTGACAGATACTTAAAATGAATTGAATGAATAAATATTACATTTTACTAGAACTTCGATTTACCAAAATTAATATTTTTACAGTAGCATGTAACACAACGTTTGCAAATATTTAATATTGTCAACATCTTGCATCACAACAGTTGCGAGTCAGCCCATTTTCTGACAATTTCAAGACATTTGGCTGCTCGCCAGCTGAAACTTGCTGTTGTACACCTACTCTAATGGACTTAGGATTACAGGCAATCGCTTCAAATCACTTTCGAACGTAGCCTTATAAAACCATTATAATTTAAACAGTATACATATATGGATATAGTCAGGTAACCATGTGTATTCTAATAATATGAGGGTTCTTTTGCAGGATACACCCTCTGTACTGAATAGATGTTTAATAATATACACAGGCACTGTTGTAATATGTAATTATATTATCACAATATTAATTATATGTTAGGAAGAAAGTAAGGCGCGTACGACGACATTTTGTAATTCTCTATCTAAAGGTATCGTCTCTCTCTCTCTCTCCCTAGCCGCATTCTTCCGTCCGGTGTTGCCACACCTATATCGGTAGTGTATAGTGGCGAAAAGGTAAGGCGCCACAAATATATTTAAAAATATAGCATTAATAATATTCAGTGCCTCACCAACACTGATGAGCATTGATTAATTCACTTGGGCGTCATGGTCTCTCATGTTTTAAGAGTACAGGTCGTTTCTCGTTAGCCTCCGTTATTGTGGCAAGCGCTGTGATGGTATGACACTAGGGACTTGGCGCCATAGTAAGGCATTTGTGTGGAACGCTACTTTCGTCATCACTTATGCCAAAACGTTATACTGGAAAAAGCCATTACACCATTCTATAAAGTATTACAATTTGTAGTTCATGTTCTTAATAGGTAATACAACAATTGTATCATCAAGGATGGATCGGTGGCCGTCGATGTATATTTTGTACGAGGCCAAGGTCAAGTTACTCTAGGTTAAATTTATTAAAACATGGTCTGTCTTGATGTACTATTATCTAGTGATGTCAGTCCTTTATAACTGAAGATTAAGGGAGTATGGCAACCCTATAGAGGACCACTAAAAACTATTTATTCAATTACTTTAAATAAAAAGGGGTATATAAGGGACAAGATACGAAAAAATAGTCCATCATCGAAAACGCGAACGAACCGAATAAACACCTGCGGCGTGAAGATATTGAATATAAAAAAAAACTTTATAAAAAGGTATACTACAAAGTAACGTATTAAGATGATAAAAAAGCTTGGGAATGAACCTGCTCTAACTCTGTCTTAATAAAACCAAATATTATAATTTTTTAGAATAATTATTTTTGTAAATATTAAAAAAATTGAAGAATCGAAATGATCAAATATGATTTCAACGGATAAAGATATCTTGACTTTGACTTTGAAGACAATCACTTAATTCAAATCTATTATATTTTCCGTTAGATTCACCAAAACGTAACCGGTAATGCAGGCCCGACCCGTACAATTATTTTTCTCGAATGACACGTCGCGATTCGTCTACCTACCGCCGATTCTGGTACCCTCATTTTTAATAATTTATAAAGCATATTCTAAACATAAAATGTTTTAAATATTAGACTATTTATTTTTGAGAATTATATAGATGAAGTATGTAATACATATTTAGAGTTCACGTGTTTTTAACGTAGGATTTAGAAACAAAAAGCAGAAAACATACGGGAGCAAATCACAACTTTTGAAAACGGCAGTACAATTCTGTGTCTGTTTCTCTGACAATCTACTATCAAATTTAAGCATTAATTTTTCCCCGGAAAATGAAGCTATGCTTCCCACGCTACGATTTGTTATTGACAGAATTACTGGCGATAACTAAAAGAAATCTTAAACTGAGAAAACTAAACACTTCAAAAGAATTTCGTTATAAGGATTTTAAAATTCCTAATCCTCGGTATAAAATACAACAGAAGGTACAATTAAATAACATAACCATATACACAATCTGGATTGCAGATAATGTGAGAATGTGGGGAATAGCTCGTTATCATAATAATATGCTAGTTGCCTTCATTTCCATAGAGCTAACGACATAGTCAAAAAGAATGCTATAAAACTTAATTTCAAATTCAGGGTAACACTTACATATATGTAGACAAAAAAGAAACAAAAATGCAACCGTTATTAAAACACAAACCGCAAGCTATTTAGAGTATTTTGGGTACGCACCCCAACAATTTTGATGAGCCTTTTATATTTTTTGTAAACATATATTTTAAGTAATTAAGTTGAGGTCTTTTCTCCTTATTTTTATTGAAAGTTAGGCTAATAAAACATTTTGCATAAACAGAGTTTAAAAATCATTGCTTTTTCAAGTTTTTAAATTATTAATTCTGTACAGCGAATTAATTTATAAATTATTAAATGTTTTGTATAATTAAGAAAATTATACAAAACATTGAACTTTTTAAAATACTATCAATAGTTTTGTTTCTTGAACTATTTGACGACAGCCTTATATAATCTGCGAAGAAATGTTTTCTATAAAAGCGAAATTTTCTATCACATACGTGAACCAGAACACTTGCTATCTAGTATCAACACGTTAATATATTCTGTAAGAGGAAAATTAGATATTTCTTAATATTACATTATTCTATTCGTTTTTTTGTTTTACTGATCTTTACACTTCTATGACTAACCAACAGAATCTTTTGTTTGGCTCCGGAATCCAAACCGCATAATCTTCGATGCAAATGCGTACAATACTTCACAACAAAAGTGATTTTAACTATATATCATCTACATGGACTTCTGTCTTTAATAGGTGCAATTATTAATTATTTGAGAATTCCGCCCGTGCTGTGGTCAACCACCGATACAGAACAGTATCATTGCAATTAATGACTCTTTAATATTCAATAATACATTCAGAGTTTCACACGATTATTTTCGCGATTTTGTATGTATATCATAATTTATTGTTTAGAGTATTGAAACTATTTAGCGGTCTGAATAATAATTATGATAAAAAATAACTTCTACGGTGTATAATCTCTCTTTTTACGAGATCGATTCAATCTAAATTCATACTTCAAAATTGTAAAATTTTTAGAATGTTTCTGAAGCAAAATTTACTAGCATATTATAATAAAATAACTCTTACTAGCAACTTCATACTTGTAGTCTTATGTCACGTGAAAAAGTAGGTTGAAGACAGTGAAGGAATTTTTAACAACGTTCCATCGTCATCGAGAACGTCTGAAAATTTAAAATTTTCCTCTCATGCAAATGGAAAAACTTGTATTTGAAATGACAGTACTACAAGAAGAATTGAAATAAAACTTTAAAACAACAATTAAAAACTTGGAACTCAACGATTGCAGCTTTTTAGCTGCGTAAAAATGATTTATTTTATCTATTTATGAGTAAAATACACATACAATACTTTTGATACTCTACTTAAAATAGATTTTTTTACTTAAAATTTATTTTAGAACCGATTAGTATTTTAGTGACTGTTATTATTTAAGCCTTTTTGATTTAATTCGATTTTAATAATTTCTGTTCAACATCATGTTGAACTTGCATAACATCAAATTAAGAATTGCTTTACATAACTGTTTCAAAAGTATACGTAGGGCGTATAAATATTAAGAAAATGCAAATCGTGTGACCAACTTCTCTTGTCATTTCAAGCCCCTTGAAAGGCCGTTCCGTTTTATGAGATCAAAATCTTCTTACGAACTCGAAGAGAGTTCAGCTCAATTTCGCTTAATCCTTCATCTCTGCAATAACAGATTATGGATCTCAATTAACAGCACAAAGGAGCCTTCTATTTTTTGTTATCATATTTATACATTTAATAAAAACAATAATTTGCTGTTTCCACGAAAAATTTCAAATTATAAATTACACTGAGCATAATATACCATAACTTTTAATTTCTAAATAAAATGTTTACAACTTTTAATTAGGTTTTTAATAACCAAGTAACATTTTTTGAGTTGTTTTGAACTTGTTAAATCTCGTTTAGTATTTTTAATAGACCGAAATTTTAAGACCGCAAAGTAATAAAAATACAAACATCTTAATATTTTATTACAAAACAACACGCTGAGATGAAAAACAATGAAGTTTTTTCTAAAAAACTTCCATTTTTACTTTACATTTTTATTCCTTGAAGTTTCGAATTATTAAGAAATTAACTTAGCACTTAGTTTAAATTTTTGCCTAACCCTTTCTCACGTTTTTTTTTTTGGCGTGTGATAGTTAGAAAGAGAAATATCACAATCAGAACGTAGAATCTAGGGATTATCCCAAAAAAACAAATGTGATATAATATTATTGTGATAGTCATCTGTTCAATCATTAAAATAAATTAATGTCGTAAAATGTATCCTCATCACTAGCTCATCACATTAACAAACATTAACGTTAGAAACCCGCATTTGGACCCAGACATAATTTTTATCTCCCACTATTCAGCGAACTTTATTCAAAGGGTCGAAAATCCACATTTTTTACTCAATGCGGTCCAAAATTACGAGAAATCCTTATTTGTTTGGGACGTTAGTGCAACTAACAGGGCTCTCTTTGTTAATTGTAATTAAAAGTTAACGAAGCCAATTTACGGGTTAAATTAAAGGTTCAATGTTCTCAGGATATAATTACAGCGGTTGTTTTGTTTTTTAGTTGAAGTTATGTACAAGCGTAAGCCGCCCTCATATGTATACTAATATTATAAAGAAATATTAATATACATATGAAGGCTTCAATAGGACACAATATCGAAAACTCTTCTTCAGTCCGCAGATGAAAGCCGTAAAACTTGTTTTATATATTCAAAAAACATATCTGTGGCAAGACCACATTATATCTATTGGTTGATAATTTTTCTTAACCAAAGCACTTTTTAAGTTAATTAAATTTCGGTCCCAGTATGACCAACTATTCGTATTATTAATTGGATCATAAACTAAACTATGACGGCGAAAAAGATGTGCCAGCTTGTAGGAGTAATCTCTGAAGCTATCTACCGATATGATTTTAAAAATTCATCTGATAAGTCGCTAGACTATTACCAAATGACATATTTTATTGTATCATCCGGTCAAACGCCTGGTAATTTTAAAACATTTAAATTCAGTATCGCACTCACATGGGTAAATGCAACTTTTGCTATGTAAATATTTTTGTGTTTATTGTTCTTCTGTTGTGCTTATTATACACTTTGCACGTCAGTTAATTCAGTCTGATTTTACCGACATTCGGGCATCGTTGTCACATTTTATCCAATTTATGCAAAACCATAATGAATGATATAGCTAAGCCTTTCTCATATTTCATGTCTCTTCACACCGTCAATTTGTTAAAACACGGCAATGAGATTATCGCGTTTATACTACCGCAGTGTTTATTTTTCAGTTTTCTAAAAGAAAGTTGAAAGAAAATTATATTTGGAACTAACTTTAGATATAAAACAATTAACTATATTTCTTCCAAAATTGTATTAATCGAAATTTTCAACCCTTACCATACATTTGGAAGCTATAAACAGTTTGATAATAATAAAATAAGGTTTTTATGGTAATTCACTTTTTTCACTTCAAATAACTTGCTTGAGGCGTAAAAAATCCTTTTTTAACCCCTAACGCAAGAAGAAGGATTTTATAAGTTTAAAGTATATCTAGTCTATATATAGTAAAGTAGTCTGAGACATCATAGCTCCTAAAATAACGGAACGTAATAGTTTTTTAATAGGATTCTCACTTATGAAAAGCAGTCCGCTGCCCATGAACACCCTCAACGGCTGTTGGGCCACGGATGAGTTGCCAGCCTTTTTAAAGAAAGGTACGCTCTTTTCGTGAAGAGCTTTTATTTAAAAGCTTACGTGATAAAAATTCTTAGCTACAATTTATGAGGATCTGTTAATCTACGAAGAACTAAGATTAATATTGCCAACCGTCGTCAGGTCTTTACTAAAATAGGAGACCATACAAAAATAGCGCATCGTAATCGATAATAACTTGAATATGAAAAATGTAACAAAGAAAGCAATAAAAGCTCGGAGCAAAGGGAGTTTAATAATTTATTAAGGTAGACATTTGTTACCTTATGCCTGTTTGACCTTATAAATTTTATGTCCAGAAGTTATGCCCGTGGTAAAATGTATAAGCCCATGTTTTTTTATGTCATATCAAAAAATATGCGCTATCTGAGAACCCTGTTTGATCACTGAAATTTGTAAATAGAATCTTCTATTTCCTCTTTTTTTCGTATGGATCTATGAATAACAAAAGTTCATCCCCTTGTGGCGATGCCATACATACAAACTTCTTACACTTATTAATTCACCTATATTTGTAATTATTATTATTTGTAATTAGTAATTAAATCACATCGGGGTGATGATTCAATATTACGAAAATAAAAATAAATATATATGTATGTCGCCACACACGGACAATTTTTATAATATATGTATTTTAGGATGTCTATTCTCACACCTAATAAAGTATGGGGCAGATCTATTTCTTAGTCTGTGTTATTGTTCATTTTCTTAAACGGAAGTTAATAATACTAATTTTTCCCCTGGGAACTTTTAGTCATAGCTTTATTGATAGATATTTGAAATTAATTTACGAGGATTAAAATTTTTCAAATTCACAAAGTCGTCAAATTCTCATGTAAATGAATAAAACCACGATAATTGGACAATGGACATACTTAGCCGTTCGCAATATTATCGCACTTGAGATAGCACTAACTCATCCTTGGGCTAATTCCAACAAACGCATCGTTACGAAGATTGAACTCTGCAATGCAGATCTAGAAATAGTATTAGAGATGGTGATCTTTTATTGTTAATTTATATCTAACGGATTCTTTAATCTACGAGGCGCTGATATTCAAAGTTGGTAAAAAGTACCTGAAGTATGCGATAACCACCTCCGCGGCTAAGTAGTTTACGCGTCGACGTAATGCTCCGGAGGTCGAGGTTGCTCTGGGTTCGTGTTTCCGGTAAGCAACTATTATTTCATCACGCACACAACGCTCACATCACCTATTTCACTGTAAAATGTATGTGTTATAGTACACGTAAGATAAAATAATGAATACTGAAAAAAGAGTATCAAAACATTCAGCAACTCTTATCAAAAACTGGGCAAAAGCTTTGTCACTCCACGCTTCGCGAGATCTAGCAAGTTTCATTGATTTCAGCTCCACTTTTCTATTTATAGCTCGGAATACCGTACTTGCTTGCTTTTCTTTCGATTTAAATGAACATTAAACGTGCGCTCAATAGAGATATTACTTTGTTTTATTCCATACTAATTTTTAAATAATGTATTTTTGTTTGTAATAAATGGAACTTGACCAATTTTAAAAATATATCGATTAATTAATAAGAAGCTTTTCAAGCAATAAGTAAATTTTTGATATTTTTGTTTATTAATTTTTTATCTTAAATGCACAGATGGATAGATTTACAATTAATAAATTAATTAGTATAATATCCTGAAGTGAAATGGTTAAATCTAGTTATATAGCTGAAATATGTTTGTTATTACTGTGATTAATATTCAGCGTAATACGTATGATATAAAATAAGCCCGAATGGATTTCTCCGTAAAAATAGTGCGCTGATCTACTGAACTTAAACTTTACCTACCTCTGTATTATAAGCTAGAGAGCGCTTGTTCGTAATTTGTTATGTTACGCTTAAAATCTTCAATAAAATTAAGGGCTATGGTGCTTGTAGGTTGATGTACTCATCAGAAACTGATACACAAAGCGAGGCCTTACACCCAAAAGCCTCCACTGTGGATATACATGACTTGCACTTTGAAGTCTTAAGTTAGAAGCGAGTGACCATCTGCCATTATTTTTCTTTTTTATCCTTCTATATTTTATTATGTTCCTCTGTAGAGTAGTGTTCACGTTTCCGTGCGTGACAAACACGCTGCATTCAAATCCCACGAACTTCATAAAAGTTTCATTGGGTAGGCGCAGAAAGCTAATCTTCTGCCTTTAAAAAAACGCATCTAATCCATGCTCCACTAGAGATTTCAATTTATGCGCTAGAAATGTATTTTCAAGTAAATAAATCGCTAAAGTTCATGAAATTTGGTTTAATATTTTAGAAATAAAACAAAAAATCTTAGAAGGCTCATCGCCTATTTGCATTTAAAGAAAATAATCAGAAAGGTATCCCCCATGCCCCAAGCGTCATGCGATTCGACTTCTTCTCGTATTTCCCTAGGTTTTTAAAATTATCATTAAAGTAATTTCTTTGTACCACACTACAAAAGGTCAGAAGTAACCGCTGCTCTCCGTCCATTCGAAAATATCCTAAGTGCTGAGTGGGCACCTCCAATTGTCTGCAATTTATCTGTGGCTCAATAGCTCCTTTTGCTGAAATAATATTTTTACTTACATAATCTTAGATATATATCCCAATGACTTTTACCCACATACTTACAAGTCGGTAATTAATCTATAATTAATTCTTATTAATATGAAATTGTATGTAGAAAAATATAACTTTATTTACAGGCAAGATATTAAGCATTAATAAATTAAATTAGTTTCAAATTTCAATCGCCAAGGAATAGTTTAAGCACTTCTTTAACAATCGTAATGAGATTTACCCCTTACGAAAACGAAAGAATCGCTGAAACAGATCCATTGCGTCTAGACTAATTTGTGCTGGCAAGCCAATCTCAGCTTACTCGTGTTTGTTTAATGGTTTTCAATCTATCGTATATTTAGTTTTAATTAATTAGTTGTTTTAAATTTTAAACTTACGAGTTGATATTTGTTATTTCGCGTATTTTTCGTTTGATATAAGAGTGTAATCTATAAAATAAGTTATGTATATACACCAATAACTTTAGAACAATGAAAAAACACGTAAAATTATGAAGAAAA
This sequence comes from Aporia crataegi, assembly GCA_912999735.1. NCBI lineage: Eukaryota > Metazoa > Arthropoda > Insecta > Lepidoptera > Pieridae > Aporia > Aporia crataegi. The sequence goes on from OU538742.1 coordinate 7,126,969, forward strand.
TTCATTTCCTCATACATTTTCTATGGAATGGCTGAAACGATATGGAACGTAATGTAAAGTTTACGGTGTCCACAATAATAGTTACCATAACGTGGAGCGTGGGCTACTCTGCGACTGTTTCAATTATCATTTTTATACAAAGAAGTACATCTTCAATTGTACTAAATATTTGTGGTGCTGTATAAGCAACTTTGGAAGATTCTCATTTTTGAGACTAAGATAGTTCTGTATGTATCGTTTTTTTTAAATTTATAATTGTAATTTTAATTAAACTTGAAGACGTCAATTTCTGTAATCTTTCATTGTTGCCTTAAATGTAATGCGTGAATGTTTGTGGTATCCATTAATTCTTGTAAATTTTCTGGTATACGGCGGAACTATAAAATAATAAAAATATTATTAATTTTGGGTCGCCGAGCCATAGAAGTGAGTTACTAAATCATTTATGTGTATAATGAATAATATATTACTTGTTCAAAATCTTGACATATGAATAATTAATTAATAATCTTAGTGATTAAACTACTACATTATTACTACTACTAAATTAAACCCTGCAAACAAGAGCCTTAATACATATAACCTTTGAATACAATAGCCTAAGTTGTGATCTCAAGATTCATAAAACCAAATCATAGTATTAGGCTTGAAGATATAAATTTGTGAATTATTACCATACGTTTTATCGTCCCAAACTTAATTATGTCCCTACTCCTTACAAAGTTAGAGACTTAAACCATGTCTTGATTACACAGGCTAATGAAAATTAACTCAAAATGAACTAAGTTCAGAATGTTATCGTTTTACGGCAGCACTCAAAGACGTTATTAGATTGTTTCTTTCAAGTAAAACGGATAAGGAGATATAAAAATTAATTGAATTTTACCTAACAACACTTCACCCAATTTCTAGTTTCTACGGTATTTATTTATTCATTTTTAAAAATTTAGAACATGTATAGTTACAGTTGAATAATAATGTAGCCTCAAATCGCAAATTGTTAGTAAAACAGGGGTAAACTTTTTGTGATATTTCAATAATGTAACTAAAATAAACTAGCAATGATTTTATACTCTAAATATATTAAGTGCCTCCGCGACTAAATGTTGAACGCGTCTGCGTGTTGAAATGGAAGAAAATAATTTGTGAAACAGATACAGAAATTGTCTGCCCCATGCCTCACTAGGGATGTGAATTAACACTTTTATACTCTAACTATTGAAAATATTAATAAAATATGGACAAGGTACGTTCAATTTAAATTGAAAACAATTTAAAATCTTCCAACAAATTAGTTTTAAATACCTCATAAATGGATGAACATATCTTTATGAATTGTTACAATTTAAAATCATCGTTGTAACATCACCATCTCTATCACGTTAGCTTTAAAAAAAGCCTACTTTAGGAGCTACGATTCTACAGACAGATACTCAGATACGTCGCAATTATATATAATATCCTTTTTTGCATCGAAAGTTAAAAAGGCACGTAGGGTAAGTATTGACTGTCAACTACTCATTCTTCAATAAATCACAAATCTATTCTACATTGGTATATCAATAGAAATATATCTTTTGAGTAGTTTGATTATTTTATGACAGTTTATTATACGAGTTTCGTATCTTCTTCGTTCAAAATCTATTTTAGAAAGACCATATAACGTAGAATCACCAGTTGTTTCTAACAAAACTCCGAAACCAGCTCCCTAAGTTTGACCAGTCTGCTTAGTATTATTGCTGCGATAACGCTGGTCGAGGCGACAGACTGTAATTGTCTACAATTATTATAACGACTGTATTTCGGTGAATTTACAAGGTACAATCGCAAATCGTACTTGCAGCATTCGGGGGCTTAACGTGCTTATGAATAAAATTATTGTCCATCTTTACATTCGAATTTCAATCTTTTTTTAATTATAATATTTACAATAGCTTTTATTTATACATGTACATAAATATATTTATAAATTAATATACATAAGGCTCATCAAAGCCGTTGGGGTTCATACCCAAAATACTTTCTGCATTACCGTGTTGTATTCTTTGGTCGAAAAATGAGTCAGAATTTAGATCATCTTCAAGGAACTCGATTCAAACATATAGTAGGTACTAAATATTTTCAATTGACAACCTATAAATATTCGGGTCTGAATCAATGAATCTTTCTTTCTTTAAAAACTCAATCTAAAAAGTATATCTTACCCTTATTTTTTATAAGACAATGAAGCTAATTGATATATATATATATATATATATATATATATATATATATATATAGCATATTAGATGTCATTGTAAAATTATTTACTACAATGGTACGTTCTGTTCAAATAACATTATTATTATTGGTATTATTCAACTATTTTTTCATAACCCAACCATACCTATGTATCTTATTCTAATTAATGGTTAATTTTAAAACTTAGTTTATGAAATTAGCTTTAAAAACAATTTTAATAATAAGCTGTGTAGCTGATAGTATTCAGTATTTCAGGTTGCATGTAATTCTATGAAAATCCGATTTGTGTTTTTAGCTCTTCATTATACGGGTTATACCCAAATATTGAAGGTTGATGAAGCAAACTGTGTGCTCATCACGCGAGCTATATTATTTATGAGCTCTGCAACGCTATTGGGTTACTTCATACTAGGGAATAAATTACCTTTACATACTTTATGCTCATATTCAAAACTATTCGTTTTGTCATCAGAAAAATTATATTAATCATCTATATTAATAAAAATGAATTACCGAAATGTATGAGCGCGCATAACTTCCATACCAAACCACACCAAATTGGATAATTCTTTTTTTGTTGTGTTTGTTATTAGCTGGAGAAGTTTCTTATTTAATAAATAATTAAGAAAGTTGCTCGGCACATTAGAAAATTTAATAAAGTTTATAGCGCTTGACATAACTGTCAGTTTTTAAATTATTGTGCCAATTCGAATTCAATATTCATAGTTAAGACAGGACAACGTATCTGGGAGCTTTCATCGAAAACGCTGCCTCTCAAAATACTTTTGAGATATAACAGAACAATGCATAACATGATATTCCTTTGTGATAGATGTGCAAAAAGTCCTTGATGGTATGTATGTACCTTTCAAGGATAGCTTACTATACCCATTCTGTATTTTATACAAAGTTTATCAAAAAAAATCTCATGTTTAACATGACATACATGGTTTTTAATATGTAATTAAGTAGAAATTAAACTACAACATATCAAACGACATTTTTCACAATGTACCATTTATTTCGAAACGCCAAAACCAATTTAATCTATTTATTAGCTCTTTCTCAGTTTCGAATAGCATGTAGATCTAGTTAAAATACCACGAAAATAATATTATGAAAGAAATTTTGTTTTTTCAGACATAACATATTGTATGGAATGACGTCTAATGATGGCACGTGACCTATTTTACTAAAGCGTACCAAAAAAGCTCGTGCTTTTCCATTGTAGGTACTTCATAAAGTTTTCACATAATATATAAAGCGGAAATTTTCCGATTTCCATGAGAGATCAAGGTGTTTTTCTCACCCGTCTTTCAGTGATATTTATTACCGACCCTTTGTGCCTTGATTTACGTTCACGCTATCTTAATTGCTTAAGTTTTTAACTGTCTTATATAGATTTCTGCTTATCGTTGATACTTTTTGAGATTTGAATGTCAATCGTGGATTTAAAGTTTCCATTTCTAAACGATTGAGTTTTTCGCTATTGTTTTGCAATTGGCGACCCGGCCCGTCTTTACAGATGTTGCTATACCCAGGTTGCTTCATTATAAGGCCACTTAGATTTATTTTTCGCGCGTTATACTTAATTTTGCGATAATTCTTCAGTTATTCATTGTAGTTTAATGGTATAAAGGGCTATCATAATGTGCATGATAATATAGAAATCAAAAAACATCCTTTTATTATAACACGATACTAATATTTTATACACATTCTTTGTCGAAAATAATAAAACATTTGAGTGGTACCAGTATTATTGAAATGCTTAAAAACTAGAAAGCACTCAGAAAGGCTTTCAGAACCAATTGTTAGTTAATACTATGAGACTGGTACAACCACATCATGTACGAAGCTCTCACTAAACAAAAGTTTGAAAAATTACGAAAATATTTCACGTAATTTTGCAACGGACACTGAAACAAATATATATACCATTTTCGCGCTCTGAATTTTCGATGAAGAAAATTTCCTCTTGTTGAAATCCTTTCAATAAATTACGGGATACTGTAAACTTAAGAACGTCTCTTTTGAATACTGTTTAACTCAATTACTTTGTAACTTTCAAAAACATCGCACTTCGATAAACATTCTAGAGTAGTGAAAATCAAACATAAATTATTTGCTGTAGTTTTAATATTTTAAAAACTATAATACAAATCTTAATCCTATTTAATAACTAATTAATATCACATATCATCAGCGACATCCATCTTAAAACTTTATTGAGTATCAGTTAAATCAAAATTACATCTATTTGAGTACTTAATTACAATTTAATATATAATTTGCTTTGAATGATCCATAAATAATTAAAATAAATATTGCAAATACGTTTATTCTATAAAAATCCATTATAAAGCGCCATTTTCGTAAACAATAAGAAACTGTGTAACTTTCTGGTTTTAATATTGTATGTTGGCAGCATACCTTGACTTAACTGACACTCAAAGTAAAAACATTTTGGAAATGTTTAGGTATTTGGCAAGGTTTCTAGTTAGATCACAGTTGAAGAATTTTTCAATATCAACTAACACTCACGAAAAGTTGCAATAGTAAAATAAATATTTTAATTAGCATAAGTACTATCCAATAAATAACTGGTGATGATTTAAGTTATAAGAACTAACCTTTTATAAATGATAAGTACAAAAAATTCTACTAATTTAGATATTAGGGAGATAACAAAAATATTGATACCTTGAAGTATTAATAAGAAAATGTATGTTATATAAGAAAAAGTAGAATATTACTGAGTAAAATTGGAGATTAAAAATTAAATTCATAGGTGGCTTTTTAATTTAATATAATAAGAACGACAAATCTGTCAGTAACTATTTGTCTATATTAACATTAAATATCGTTTTAAAAGTAACGTCTCAAAATGAGTAAACTTTAACTAATGCTTTTTTTTCGCTTATTACTTCATAGTAATTTTAAAATTAATATGAATGTTATTTATCACCAATATTACCTTAACAATATTCTTAAAATCAAAATACATACAACTGCGTATAGTGATGAATTAAGATTAACTGCTCCTGACGTTGTATTATTAACATATACCACTGGCCACCAATGGTTTATTGATATGAATTGATTATCATTACTAGGTTTCGGTGTGGTTTCATGTTCGACCATATTATCGGGCATATAGTTGCCACAAGTTGGAAAATCGCGTGGTACAGGCGGGAAGTCTTTTTCCTCGCCGACTTTGAATACCAAAGCCATGCCTACTTCTACGTGGAATTCTATATGACAATGGAATAACCAGTATCCAGGATTATCAGCTTTAAATCTAAGAATTGTGTAACCACCGTCGGGAACAGTGACTGTATCTTTAAGGGGAGCGTTTTTAAGGTTGCGTTTCATGAGACCTGCTTGGTCGTAAGCTTTGATTTCATCTACAGTAATTTCTTCGGCTAGCCGCCTCATTCCAACTACTCTGAAGTAATAACCATGTAAATGGAATGGATGATTAGCATCGAACGTTACACCTTCATCAACGATTATGAGTTCTACAACTGCGTTCTTTTTTACTGATAAGACGTGATGGCATTCACAGTATCCTTCCTTACATGACTCATCTATGCTTGATGCATTGCAAAAGTTATCCGCAGATGGTCGCGAGATCATAAGTGGGCTTGATGGCATCTTCATACTAATATGGTTAAGCTGAGGTGTATATAAACGGTTGTCGGGGTTAGGAACTGTAAAAAAATAGAATGACTTGCTTTTTTTCAAATAGATTTATGATATTAATGAATTTTAAAACGGAACTACGACAACCAGACAACTAACTAAAATGTAACTAAATAAATTACGAACATCTAGAGAAATTCTGTATTATAATTCAATGTAACAATGTACTCGTAGCAAAAAAAGATAATATAAAATCGGTAAAGTAGTATAGTGAAGTCCCGTGTCCCCTAGTGGGGTATGGGGCAGATGCATTTCACATCTGTTTCACTGATCGATTTTCTTTAGGGGCAAGTAGGTGATCAGCCTTCTGTGCCCTGCCAGACCGAGTTTTTTTTTATCTCCGCCGGGAATCGAACCCAGGACCTCTCGGTTGTAACGCTTACGCGCTTACCACTAGACCAGGGAGGCGGTCGACAAATTAGAGTAATAAAGGCTATTTTTATTTTATTTATTCACTACAAACAAATTAAAAATCTTCTCTTTATTATATAGGTTGCTATGGTTTCTCCTGCGCTACAATCGTCTTAGCGTGATGTTGTGGTAAAGTAGTAGTAATACGGAATTTATTGTTAGATTATTATTAAAATAAAAACTTATTCCACTTTCAAATAAACAACAAATTTAAAAGAAATTTATCATAAATTTTTACTATGAATAACAATTAACAATGTACAATAGAAGGCGAATAAAATACGAACCTTGGTAATATCCATAATACGGTGATCTGTGGTAGTGAGAATTGTTCTTAGGGTAGAAATCATATGCGATGTAAAATTGATAATCAGCGACCTCTTTCAAACTGTCATCGTATCCTTCCAGAGACATCATGTCCGCTACACTTATTGTTTCTTCATCTTCTTCGCCCTTATTCAGAGCATTTAGTTGCTGTAATAGAATAATGAATGTTCAATAATCTATTGATTTATTAATTGTGTGTAGCTTCATGATTCCAGTACAAGGAAAAAATAATAAAAAATGTGGCAAATTTATCAAAGCCATCAGGGATTCTACAGCTTAAGCGGGCGTCACAAATCCATTTTTTGCTATTATTTTAATATAATAATAAATTCTTAAAAATATTAGTACGACTTATTTACATTCTACATATTTTTCATATGAATAGTTATAATAAGGCTTAATTATTTGTTTTTGCGAGAATCAAAAAAAATTTATTAAAATTTTATTACATTTAATTTTATATTTAAGAATTGTTGGTATAATGTAATACAAAGCATTGATTATATTATGTGATACAAGTTAAAAACTTCACACAACAAAATAGAAAAATTTTAAAACAAATAGGGACACGGTAAAAATATTTTATGATTTTTCTAAACAACAAAGTTAAATAAGTTTGTTACGTTAAACAGTTTCAGCGTTCACGGCTATAAGTACAGAAAATAAAGTTATTTAGTAGCTTTAGAAGAATCGCTATAAAGCTTCAAGCAACTATAAAACAATACTGTTGCTCGTAGAATGCTTTAGGTGAATGCTGTGCCTGTGTTTTTTTATAATAAATTGTTGGCCATTTTATTCGACCTAATCTAACTTATGATATTTCTAGATTAGGCGTTTTTTAAATTAATAATAAATATATAATAAATAGCCTCCTTACTTACAAACGTTACTTAAAACGCTGTATCTAATTGTCGCTTAAACCAAATTTTAAATAAAAATAAACGCGAGAGAACACTCTTTTAGAAAATTATCAGATTTCCGTTGAAGGCAAATTAACTTTTCATCCATATTATTTGTATAACGACTCTCTGGCTTAAAGCCAGCTTACATTCGCTTAGATTTTAACAAGGGCTTATTTCCTTTACGTGAAAATTTCTTTGAAACTTTTTATAACTGTGTGATAAAATAATATATTTAAGTGCATTATTGTTAATATTTAATAAAGTTCTACTCTGTGACGAAACTTAACTGGAATAACCATTATAAATATTATGCCTCACTTCTAAAGTACCATAACCCCAAAGATAGATACCATAATAGATAGGCCGGACACATTTTTGCATTACTTCCAGTAATCCTTTTTTTTATTTGTAAGTAGATTGTCTCCTGAGATTATATCCACGAGTCCAGAACGCTTCACTTACTTATAAATAAATTGTAGGTTTTAGAAGTTTACTATCTGGTTATAATATTTTATAAATAGTCCAAAAGTAAGTCCACGTTATGTCTGCTACGATTGTTTGTTCAAAACCGCTAATCAATATTAATGAGTGGGTATCAGCTAGTAAATTAGTTACGGCACGGCTTTCACTATATATAGCAAAATATTGTGTGTATGAAGTTGTGTTACAAATTATGCTAAATTGTATCTATAAAAAAAATACTTACAAGTCCATCATTATGCAGCTCTTCCCAGGTGGGATCTCCACTTGGTTCGACCTCCATCGCCCCCTCGTAATGCAATACGGCTACTTGCTTAGCTTTTGTAAATCTAAATAAAAGTATACCATATTTCTTAAAAGTAATTGTAATACTAAGGAATACTATAAAAGGACACATAAAGGGTATGTAAATATTATAGATTCAAATCCGTGAGACAAGCTATGCTGAAAAACTATTGGCTTATTAAATTAAAGTATAGATACAAATGAATCCCAAATACAAAATCGCGGTAAACAGATTAATTATTTTAATAACTAGCCATTGTAGATGTTCAGCTACAGTCGTGCTACGATTCGTAGCATCGAGCTACGAAGCGTAGCAACGTCGGCAAGAAAATGCCATATGATTAGAACTGTTATTAAAGTTCTTTCAGAATTTTTATAATTTCCTTTTATAATGTATCATAATATTTCATAAAGTTTATAATTCAACATGATATCAATGTTGAAACAAAGTACAATCAATTTATATCTATTTTTCTATTGTTAAAACATAAAATAGATGACTCATTTAGCCATGTTATATTTGTATGCTATATTTGTATTACTAATCTTTGTGTTTTTTTGTTAATTTTAACTACATTGAATTTCAAATAAATAAAGATTTTAAATAATATAACCAGTACACAATATTGTAGGATTAAAAGATACGTTTATTGATGATTTTTAAAATTTACTAAATATGTAAACATACCGTTCATCACAATCCATCAGACCCCGGAATCTAATCCAGTAATTATCGATTTCATTGTTGGCTTCAACCACGAAATCATAACGCTCTCCCGCGTATGTCACAAGAGATGTCGCTGTAAAAAATATAACAATAAATTTGCTTAGTCGAATCTAATAAAAGTTCATAATGTTTTATTAAAGTGAACTTTATGAAAATGTAATCTAAAATAAGTCAAAATATTTAAACGAGATCGAAATGATGTGTTTTCATTATTTGTTGTATAAAATACAAAAATTTTACATATGTATCCTTTGTCATAGTATAATACATATAGCATAATACCATAGTAATTGGAAAGTTATCTCTATCTCTAATTATAAAATAATTCGTTTATTTAAGAAAATTATATAAATACAGCAACACGGCTTTAGTATATATAGACTGTATTACTGATATAATAAAATAATTGCATTAATGCCATTATGGTTATTATTATTTGCTTAATGTCATTTTAAAAATTAGATTTGTCTTTGGTATGTCATTGAAAAGCAATACGATTTAAAATGTGATTTGAATTAAAATATTATTATTTTGATATAAAGTTTTAATATAACAATAATAAACACACAAATAATAAAAACAACTAGTTTCTAAGCAGTGGTTTAATTGAAAATTGTCTCCTCTTTTAATGGTTGGTTAAAAATACAAAGCTTACTCAAGAATTTAAATAAAAGTCTACGATTTCTTCTAAAAAATTAACACATAAATAGAGCACAAACAACCAGCCTACATTAAAATAAAAACCTTTAACATGATATGCTTTAACATGCTTATAAAATTATTAAAACATTTGGAATTTTAAGTTTGATAAGTGCTATTTTGTCGAACTCAATAATGTACGAAGTCAATACTTAATTCAAGAGCTCAAGTTTTTAAATAGTAAAATTTTATTAGTGTTATTTAAAATAACAATTTAATCTCATCAAAACAGAAAGGCCCTGGATAAAGTATAATCCTTTTAAATAGATTACTGAATGAGACTAATGAGGGCTTAATTAAAGTACCTTTACGCCTAATTAATCTATTTTAAACAATTGTTTTGGCTCTAACTGTTTTGTTTGTTACTGTAATATTTGTGAATCGTATAAACAATCTAGTGATCCAAGGAGTTTAATTAAAGTTTTTCATTTTGAAAATGTCACAGTGCCTCTAGCGATTAAATGCAAATATACGCATGTCAATACAAGATCTACAGTTTTCGGTACACTAAAAATCTATTGAAAATCATTAACTGGTTATAATTAAAATAATTCTAATTCGTTGTATGCTCGGTTTGATCAGTTAACCTTATAAGGTCATCATTATAATACATGAGCATACAAATCATCATTATAATGAATGATTGCGAGCTCTTTTTCTTCCACCTTATCCTATTGGTGCTCCAACTTTTGGGAATATAATTCATACGTTTTATAGAGAATAGTGAAGGCAGGAAACGTTTAGGACATAGCTATATTTACTTGTGTACGCGTTTGAATCTTGTCCTGTGACTTATGAAAAAGCGTAATTATCCTAGAAGAGTAATCATTTTTGAATTTAAGAGATTTCTAAAGCATACTATTAACTCAATTTTGTTTTCTGTATATGAAAATTTGTTGAAAAGTCTACGTTTATCCCCAAGCAGTATTGGGAATTGAATCGCTATGAAAAGTTCATTTATTGGACCGAAAATCTAAAATTATGTAAGGTTAGCAAATTCCTAAAACGCCAGTAGCCGGGGATGTCGGGCTCAATTTGAATATTCAGATCAAAGAGTTTGCTGCCGGTACGAAAATGCTAACGGGCCTGATGCATATTCGTTTCGTGTGTTTTCATATAGAGCTGCAAATAATTTTAAGCCCGTTATATCTATGTAAATCATAATGTTTTCTCACTAGATAGAAGACAATGTATATAACCTTACCCTCTCATTATTTCTAGAAGGTGACTGATAGTCAAAAGATAATTTGATAATTGACCGTATCATAATGTGTTTACAAATTTACATTTAGTACTTTCGATAGTATGTTAATCTAATTAATATAAATAAATTTATTGTACAAAAATCTAAGTCCTCTCGAAATGAATGTGAATTGCGTAAACAATATATCTGTGTACATATTATTGCAAAACATCTTCAAACGATTAAATCATCAGGAATAATGTAATAGAAACAAAATGAAGTAAAGTAGCGTAAATTGCTTATTCGTTCAAGATACAAGTTCAAAGGAAATCCATGAAACGTTTCATAAGCAATTGGTTTATTCATTGGGTTGTAACAAATGTGTTTATGTTGAGACGAGGATTAATATATCATGCTTAATATACACAGACGATACCTAAATTAAATACTCTGTTTAGTAATATAAAAAAGCAATCTTAGAAACTCTTTTATCAATGGGATCTATTTTTCATCTGTATTGAGTCTTTAATTAACATTTACAAAGCGCAATGAGAATCACTAATTTTCTTTTATAAAGGATTCAATGGATTACTTTAGTTTCATCCAGAATTTGTTTAAAGTAAATGGACTTTACTCTGACCTACATTCAAAAAAAATTGGAAACCGAGTCGAATCGACATACAATAATTATTTGAATAGCTATGTATTTATTTCTGTGTAGATAAATATTCGCTACAAGTTTAATAGTGCATTTAAAAAATGCGGACTTTAACACATTTATTAAAATAACACTCTTGGTACACCCGTAATTTGGTTAATATAATTATTTCTTAAGTTTAAGTTCTGAGATTTTGCTACAGAATTTTAGTTAGGCGTTCATATTTTAATTAATTTTTTTTTTTAATCTTAGGATTATTAACACATCTGATAAATTGTTTGATTATATAGAAATATCTAGATTAATATTTGCTTCTTCTCTATAGAATTAGGTTTATAAAATCATATACATATAGAAGATTATTTATCAAAAAAAAAAGGTTGGGTTGAGTATTTTAAACATAAAGATGTTTTTAATAAAATAATCAATTAGTTACTTATAACTACATATAAGTTAAGACTTTCTCTCAGATTTAAACCAATCCTCAAGCTCAAACTAATGTCGCACATACGCTGTAACATTTTTCATACAAATGTTGTACGCAGACGCCATTGGCAGACGTTATCAAATAATATTCTACCAAACTCCTACCAGAAGCAATAAATCCCGGCCATTGAATAAAAATCCAGTACGAATTAATTGTATAAACATTATTGTTCAATCAAAGATGTAAATGTTGTAGCCTCGTATTTCTGGGTAAATAAAATTGTTCCCAACTCTGATTAATATTTTCCGAAGATAAATTTGGTCTGTCTATGAAACGTTTATAATAAAAACTAGTTGTGGATCGTAATGTTGTATGTGTATATTTATATATATATATACTAGCGACCCGCCCCGGCTTCACACGGGTATAATATATATATACCTTCCTCTTCAATCACTCTATCTATTAAAAGAAACGCATCAAAATCTGTTGCGTAGTTTTAAAGATTTAAGCATACAAAGGGATGACAGAATAAAGACTTTGTTTTATACTATGTAGTGATTTAGTACCATATATGTTTTCAAAGCAGAATTCATTTTCATATGACGAACCGTTTTATATACAAAAGGTTGTTTAGCCTTCTACTTCTGTTTCCCTCTTCATCTTTCAAACCAAAACATTATTTTAGCCTCGGTTGTAAAATCCAGAATATTTATATCTCCATTTAATATGCGATACGTGACTTACTAGGCTACGGAAAAACAAAAATATTTCAGTTGCGTAGGCACACAAGGGACCACCATAAATAAAAACAGATGCAGAAATATGTAACTACTTACGCCGCTAAGAGTTACAAGATTGGACTGCACCTATTGTATGATTTTTACATTAGAATAAACTAACTGTACATACCAGTAATGGGTACCAGATCATAGCCATCAGAGGCAATGATAGTAATATTGTGGCCATCCACTGACATCTCGATGGGACAGTTTAAGAACTCTGCATTGATCACGCGAAAACGGTACCTGTAGCCCTGTAAATAATTTATATTATACTTTATCACCTTACAATAGAATTTAAAATATTTTAGTTTTCAACCGATATCTTGGCGAAACAGAAGTAACTTCATAGACACGGGGCGAGGCTTGCTTTGTAGCACTATTTTGTATAAAATATTACACACACCCCATGGTTATGTTCTACGAGTGGTTTAAAGAAATAGTTGTTTCTTTACCTGTTCAACGTTGAATCTAGCGGTCTTCATATACTTTGGTTTCGTACTGTTTTTTTCATTAAATACCCTGAATCTGCCAACTCCATTAACTAAAAGTGTCGGTGGTTTGTTATCTCCTTGTGAGTGGTGATGGTCACTGAACATATCTATAGATAGATCATGCACCCAGTCCGTTATCAGCATCACGTGGTCTAATCTGTAAAGAAATTAAAATTAAATATTTTCAAACTTATAGATACATAGTTTATAGATAACTGCTGTTCTCCGTGACTAAATGATTATTTGTCTGACCTCCCCGGTACCGGATCTTGGTCTAACAACAAAAGAAGCCTGACCAGTCACTGACAGTCTAATTCCGTAAAGAAAATAATCAGTCAAACAGACATAGAATGTGTCTGACCCATGCTCCACTAAGGGTTTAGGGATTTTTTTTCTTTGTCACTTCACTTGGAGTCGTCATGGTAATAATCATGGTCCCGATGGGGCAGCGACAGAACTCGCCTCACTTTATACTTAAAAATATATTAAAAGAAATATATATGTTATTATATATAAATATATTATGCCAACCTCAAGTAATTGGCGCAAAGTTAAAAAATAAAAGAAGAAGAGTTTATTTTTCTGGCCATAGAACTTCGGATGGTCCTGCCGGAGCTTAAGGAATCTACAGAATAAAATCGAACCAACCAAGTCCTAATTACTATAACTCCTTATATTAATAAACTGGTTCTATACCCATGTGATCTGACCACTAGTGTACGAATTATTGTGTAATATTAAGTAATGTTTTCAAGTATCTTAAACGTTGGTGCTACAATATTTAAATTTAAATTTTATATGTAGTTATTGAACCAAATGAAGGAATTGTACTAAATAAACATACATATTTTTATACATTATAATACAAAGTCCCTCACCAAGTCTGTCTGTCTGATCGTGCTTATCTCGAAATCAAATGAACGGATTTCCACAATATCCGGGGTTCATGAGTATAATTTGTCAAGAGGTAATTGGAAAGATATTTAAATGTAGATACCATGAGTCTTAACTAAAGTAAATAAATTTGTTACTTTAATCATTTTGTGCCCTTTACGAGAACTCGGTTGTATTATTATGTTGCTAGACAATGAGTTTTTTAAGTAAAGTTTAAAAGCATTTTATTTTTGTATCTGTGATTTATTAATTATCTGTGAATTAGTTTACAAAATATTAATTTGTCTATTCATTGTGTCACGTCATGACATATTCGCAATTGTGTACGAGATGTTATGTCCTGTTCTGATTTATAGTACGCTGTCACTTGTTAATTACGTAAATCATTTACAATATGCACGTCTTTCTAATACATATTAATAACTAGCGAAGCGCCCCGGCTTTGCACGGGTATAAAACATATATAAAAACCTTCCTCTTCAATCACTTATCTATAAAAAAAACCCTCATCAAACTCTTTTGCGTAGTTTTAAAGATTGAAGCGTACAAAGGTATATTATTAACAATCATTCGGCAATCTAAATATACAACAACTTTTATGAATAAATGCGTAAATTTTTAATCTAAACTTTATTCGTGAATCATTAATAACCAAAGTAAGTAGTGGAACGTATATGATAAAATTAAGATTGTATGAATATATTACTAGTCTAATATCAAATTTATTAATATTGTCCTTCTATTGATTACAAAAACACTATAAATAACATAAACATTATTATACAACGTTTAAAGCAATTATCGTTCCCAAATTAGCAAGGGTTATTCACCACAAAAACGTTTCGCGGTTTCTAAACTATCAAAGATCATTAATAAAAACATCCTTTTTTGTTTATAATTTAATCAACACGAACATGGTGTTACCAACCGGATTTCGACGTCATAAATAGCATCAAACAGAGTAAAGTAACATCGTGTTGCTTAGATGCCATAAATACTTTTTTACTTGTATCATGCGCGTGAAGTTGCGTAACCATAGACACATATAGAGTGCATAACTTTATCTATTTCGTATTTTTAAATATTATATTTAGAAGACAACTTTATTTACGATATTGTTGACAACAAATTCTACATTCATAAATACAGTACAAATATAAAGTAAACAACAGTATTATTATGCATCAAATGCCATTAACTCATAAAATTTGCCAGTTTTTCGATATCCATATCAATTAAACGCGTCAATATCTTCGTCAAATTCTCAATTGCAAAGAAAGTAAAATTAATTAAAAAAAACTGGTTGACTGATCCCATTAATCTACACAATAGTTCTGGCCATAATAATGTTAATTTATCGCTTTGATGTGTAGTTTATTTGTGTATTTGGCTCTAATAAAAGAAACATACACGACTATAGTTATTCTATTTACCTATTCCATATAACGGAATCATTTATAAATTATTCAGATAGAATTTACGATGCCATAACTCCTTAATCACGTGCAAGCCTTATTTAAGAAAACCGGATTTTGTGCTATAGATTTATTATAAATTATTATAAATGCAGATACGTTTTCACACTTGCGAATAAGGCAAGGTTTTTATGAATCCTTTTATAAGTTTTGGATTAATTTTAGTTTAATGTGAATACTTTTTAAGTTTTTAAGTTTTAATATTTAGTTAATAATATTTAAGTTTTATTACTTACACCAACGGATTTTATCAGAAATAAATATTTTGATTTGATTTGATTTGATTAGCACTACTAATTTCAAAATTTTCATTCATAAAATGTTGTTAATAATAATCAAATATGGTGTGACGAATTTTAAAATCCATGAACAAGTATGATATAATATATTAGAGTGTGTGAAATCCAGAAACCCATTTTGGAATTTTAAAGTTTTAAAGAAAACGTAAGACGTTTAAATTTTATTTTTTAACAAGAAAATCATTACTTATACCTGTCATAATCATAAAGCATTCCATGTGGTTCCTGTGACTTCGGTTTCCTAATGATGAAGGGTCCAGCAGCACCATCAGCTCGCTGCATCCCAGAATGTGAGTGCCAGAAATGAGTACCAGCTTGGGAGGCATTAAATTGGTACCTGGAGGACATCAGTATTATTGAAACAGTTTTTTTTATATCAGCTTTTGCCCATAAATTCCTTTTATTTATTTCTTATAGACTTCTATGCTCCTCAAACATTGTGTTTTTATTTCTCTGTACATTGAACCTACATCCTAAAGTTGATTGTCAAACGCATGTTCAACTGAGCCATGGAAGTAGGTACTTACCTAAAAGTCGTTTCAGGTAAAATAGGGCACTGTGTGATGTATGGCGTTCCGTCCATGTAGTTGGTTCCCCTCTGATGCTGTCCATGCCAATGTACAGTAGTCCCTTCGGTCATCAGATCATTCTCTACATCCACTATTATACGGTCGTATTGGCAAACCTGTAAAATACTAACGGTTTCAGAAAACCCAAATACAGCTTCATTTTCCAGCCAATGCGATTGCATATCTAGGTGAATTTGTAAATGTGTAGGTTGATATCAACAATTACAAAAAAAAAAAATTATATTTACTTTTAATTTTTGGGGTGGACTACCCTTATCACTTAGGGGTATGAAAAATAAATAGTAGCCGATTCTCAGACCTACTGAATATGCATATAAAATTTGGTAAAAATCAGTAAAGCCGTTTCGGAGGAATAAGGTAATTAACATTGTGACACGAGAATTTTATATATAAAATTTGTATTTAAAAGTACATGTTGTCATCATTAAACAATGAAGACGTATTATGTCTATGTATTTTAACGAACGAACTAATTCATAAATATTCATTACATAAAATTTCTTAAATAGTCATAACTCTTAATATTTAAAATTTTGAAGTTAAATACTTAAGATGTTTCTTGAGAAGAAAATGTCACCTTTAATAAAATACCGTTAAATCCTAAAACAGCTTTATACAAATTCATTTACACAATTATAGCACAAGTGGCTTCTGTTTAGAATTTGTTTATTGTTGTTATAACGTAATTAATAATTTGGTTAAAGATTGATTATTATTAAAATATCACACACAATTTGCAGACTCAAAAATATTTAAGTCTAGTCAAAATAATTCTATTTTATAGAATTAATAACTTAAATATTTTGGCCATGAAGCTATAAAAATATTTTCATTGAAGTTGTTCGCCCATATTGAGGTGGATAAAAAACACGTAACACCAATATTTCCAGGTAATTATGTTTTTTAACACGCGATATACAATAACTTCATTTGAAAATTTATAATATCATTACCAACCGCCTCCGTGGCTAAGTGGTTTACGCGTCTGCGTGTTGCGCCGGAGGTACTGGGTTCGAATCCCAGTGAAACTAATGAAAATTTCGGTTGGGTAGGCACAAAAGGCTGATCACCTGCTTGCCTTTAAAGAAAATGATCAGTGAAACAGATACAGAAATGTGTCTGCCCCATGCCCCACCAGGGGTTACGGGAATTCACTTTCACACTAACTACTACTTTTGGATATCAATTATATACCCACTTACATTATTAATTTCTTCCAAATCGTTTAGCTTTTATCTCGGTAAGCAAGATACGCATATTTTTTTTAATTAATTGTATGTGACAAAGTAACAAACAAGATATTAGATTTTGTATTTGGAGATATTATGTATCGTAAATGATTTATTTTCAACATTTATTTTTGTTTATAAACTTGAACTTTTTCATGGCATTATAATGTAATAAAAATGCCACGCGCTCACATGAAATTTCGATTATTACATTCTTTAAATTGCTTCGAAAATATCGGAAGTGAATGGCACAATACTGTGTATCATATATGAAAGCTGTAACGATTTACGGATATTGTTTCTATTTGGCGATTTATCACCTCATTATTACTTTTAAGTCTTCTCTTAGCAAAGAATATTATGCCAAAGTTTATTTTTAATTTATTTATTCATTTTCAACTTTAGTGCGAAAAACAGGCGATCAATTTCAAAATAAAATATATATCTTAACAAAAAATATAAATACGGTCTATGAATTTATATCCAAATGGTTCTCGAAATTGAAAAACTGTACCTATCTAGGTATATATAATACAATCCACTCTAAGTCTAAATTTAAATGCCGACGCGGAAGTCCTAGATTCGAATCGTCAAGTAGTAACGTAAAAAATGTTTCAGTTACTTGAAGAAAAAAAAACATATCGCTGAAATAGACGCAGGAAACTCCATATCCCACTAGAGATGAAGTAATTAATTGTTAACTAGGTGATTGTTGAAGGTAGATTATGAAAAACTATATTGTTTAATAATACACTTCAATATTACATAGCAACTTAAATAATTAATTAGTAATGCATTATGCATTACTTGAACCTTACATATTCGTGAATAAACAAGATAATCACAGTGTTCGTCACAGTGTATAGTGTGCGTATAGCACATGAAAGCTCCGCAAAATGAAAACTCTTAATTTAAATATACATTTATATTTTTTTGCCTTTCGTAGGGTGAGGCAAATTTGCCGCGGTTCTGACAACATTATATTTAGTTAACATTATTTTAAATTTTTTGATTAAAACTTATTTAAACAGGGAAGCAATGAAACTCCTTATTTGACTTAAAACTTTCTGAGGAATTATATTTTTAAAAAGCGGATTAACAGGCAGCTTCTAAAACATTATGCACCCTATTATATCGCATTGCCAAATTAGATCAGATTTTATTGCGATCAAACGCCTGTGTAGTTTTTATTATAAAAACTACCCAAAGCCAACCATGATAGCTTAATTTTTTTCTTTTGAACTACTAGTGAACTTATTTCTTAGTTTAGTCATCAGTTTATATCTTTTTGTTTAGCATTATTTCTTTATAATGTATATCATTGTGTATTTAAATGCTTTCAACACTTACCATTCTTTCATCATTTGTTTTGTCTTGGAAATGTCTTTTATTAATAACGATGTAGCGAATCTTTTTTATTAACAAATAAGTAAATGATAGCTTCAAAAAATAAGAGAATAACGTACCTCAATAGATGGGCCAGGCATCTTTCTATTAATGACTGTCAACGGTCGACTGACACCATCAGCTGGTATACAATCAATTCTATCACAATCCGTTTCATTATACGGACAATCAAAACATGCTTTACTCATAGTCATATATAATTCTAGGCTAAAGTGATAATAACAAATCATCGGTTCATCACCTTCCTTACATTCTCTTTGACAAGGATGTTCACCACTTATTAATTCACCGGTTACTTCATCATATTGCACATGGGTTCTGTATTCGTTCTTTATTATATGTCTTGTAGGTTTTTTAGGTACTTCAACAATCCTTGGATGTTCTGTTGTCGTATTTCTTCTTCTAACTTGATATGTAAGATCATTGAACGAATCGTTTTGTATGATTGGTAGAAGAACTTTTGACGCACTCTCCAGAGATTTAGAAGTATTGTCCAGTATTTTTATATTTGGTGTTTCGGTCTGTTGATCTGTGCGTTCATTTCTAGTATCTTGTAAATTTTGATTATCGATAGTTATTTCAATTGCAGCGTCGGTAGTTATTTCAACTGGGGATTGTACGACGATTCCTTTTGAATCTGGAGGCAAAATAGAAAAAGATAAGATTAATTTAAAAATCTCTAGAAAACTATATAGTAAATTGAAAATATTTTCATTTTGTATTATTTTTTTGTAAATTTTAAATCTCGCTGGTTTTATCGACTCTGAACTCTTTCCTAGAAAGTAAACCCTATGTAATTCCTAATATTTCCTAGTAATTCTAAAATTTTGGAAAATATGTATTTTTTTATTTGTTAGACTATGTTCTTATTTTTTATATTAATTGTATATTTATCTCGCGTTCGAAAATGATAGATTAATATATTTTAGTTACTTTCATAGTGTCATGTCCTACGGCATATTGCTTTGGGGCAAAGCGGCTGACCTTGACCTTATCTTTATTATTCAAAAACGTGCAATACGTGTTATTTACAATCTAGACAAAATGTTCAAAGAAATAGATATTCTGACGGTAGTGTCACAGTAAATCTTTAAAAATCTTATGTTTGTCCAAAAGAACATCAAGCTAAGAATAGTCATATTCATGCGTTAAATACACGAAACAAACACAAATTAGTAGGTACGTACCATCGCTTACACAAAGTACATAATACGTTTGCGGGAATCTATGTACGATTTCATAATAAACTAACCATATACATTATAAATTTACCCTTGCCCAAATTAAAGATAACTATTAAGAACCGCTTTATGTAATAGGGTTGTTATACTGATAACGATTACCTTAATGATGACGGCCCTGGGAGTAGTTGCTTTTCGATGTATGTAAATATAATGTAAATGTATGTAATCTGACGTTCATAAGTCTGTGACTCACATGAATAAAAATAAAATTATTCATTTCTAATAAATATTTTGTTTGAAATTTTCACGAATCAATTAAAATATAAGGCTTGAAGAAGCATAAGAGTTATATGTTATTAGAAATCAGATCAATTTAGAACTTATCTGAACAAATTTTCTATTACGTACGAAAATTGCCTGCTTACTCTCAATTACAGTTCTAATATCAATCCAATATTTCTGAAATTCCATTTTGACACAATTATTGAAATAAAAACTAGTATTGAATTCAAAAGATTTCGTTATTGTTTCATCAAGGCATATATCTATTTCATATTTATTATCTTTTTAATTTACTTAATATATAATACCAAATCTTAGTGTCCAAAAGAAAAAATATTATTCCCTTTAAATTGTTTTCATAATAGAGGTTTTAACGAAGACTGAAGCGTGTTTGATACTGAAACGGTATTCATTTTGCCCGTCAAAAATACCTGCTGAAATTGAATTGAAAAAGGTAGTCTGTAGGGACCGTACCCTGATATTAAGATTAATAGTTTTTGATGAAAATTAAATGTACCTATTTCATTAAGGTTTGATTAAATTTGTTTTTCGTTTGGAAAATTTTTAACACGAAGATTTCAGAAAACATTCTGATGTAAAGAAATAGATGATTTAATCCTATAGCCCTTTTATCATATAATTCAATATAATTGATGTATAATATAATACATATTATAAATCTATAACAATTTATTTTTAGTCAGTTTTGAGCATACAATATGTTATTTTGAAACTAATAAAATACGTTTATCAAATTACAAAATCGCGCCAAATTGTAAAATTATTCATGTAAAAAAAGTTTTTTAAGCAAATAATCATAGGTAGATAGCGGATTAACTTAATTGTATGGAATATACGTCAATAAACCTAGTCTAGGAGCCATTACCAGTGTTTAGAACGTAGTATGTCGTAACAATCATTCGTATACGGTTTCAATTCAGCCGAAATTGGATGGATTATTGAATTTAGCCGACACCGTTCGTAATGTTTCCTTTATAGAACAAAGGGAATGCTTATAATGGCTTTTCCGATTGCAAACTAACTTTACTTTGATGATTATAACTTAAGATCAAAGTTTATTTCTTAACAAGTCCTTTGAAAAATCTATACTAATACTTATAAAAAGAGATTTCTAATTTTTGCTTCTTATGAATGAACTCAATAAGAAATCTTTCACCTATAAAAAGCTACACTCTTTCATAGTTACAGGCTCTAACTAACAGTATAAGCAAATTTAAAAAGCATTGCCGCCCTCAAAAATAAAATAATCGTGAAAAATATGATTCGTCAATGAAAAGGAATCGTAACAAGAAACAAATAAATATTGTAATGCTTACACATTAAGAATATTTGATCTGTAAAATTCTTCTTTATTATCTATGCCCAGTTTGACATTTGACGTTTAAATAATGATGTAAAAAATGAAATGTCTAATGTTATTTCAGATAGAGATCAAATTAATAAGGCATTGTTCACCAATTTTTGTCTTTCTAACAAGTGCGTTTATTTTTTGATATGTTTTATAAGACTTTATTTTTAATGAAAATTTAGTATACTGTTTACTACCCGTGGCTTAATCTTTGTGTTCTAGGGATAAAAGTAAAGAGCCGTTTTTTTAAGTTGATATCTATTCTGTACCTAAAAGAATTTAAATCTATCAACCTAATTATAAAAGTGTAAAAATAATCATTCTTTGGGATTCATAATATTAACACTCCAATAATGCTCTCATTTATAAAGCAGAAACAATTTAGACGAGAATCCTGCATCAAATAGTATCATAGAGTCGTAGATGAAGCACAGAGTATTATACAAATTGCAAAACAACCGAGGCAAATAGGCATTCCTATTGAGTGTCGCGGCACCGTCGCGAAACTACCAATCAAGCTTGTAGGGACTTGTTCAGCTTAATCGTAACATTCGTCTTATCAATACTGGGGTTGACTTGTTTTGATACATAAATAGCTAAGCACTCGCCATTTTATTTATTTAAAATAACTAGCCTATTTTAGGTTTAGGTATTTTTTATTTATCGATACCTGTGGGCTCAAAGGGCGTATAGACCAAAAGTCAATTTTTCAGGAGAGCCGAAAAACTAAAAAGAAAACGATTTTTTTTCTTTTTTGTTTTAACTGTTATAAAAAAACTTTATTAAGCGAAAGTTCTTAGAATTATTGATTACTTAATGTGGATTAATAATATTTATGAATAACCCTGTAACAAAAGAAATAGGTGTCTTATACGCCATGAAAAACAAAAAAAGGTGTTATCCAATGCTTTTCTGTTATTCCTTAGGTGTTTTACCGTAAGAAAATAAATCTCGTAATAACACTCTAAAACTACTTTACAATGATAATGAAGTAAAGGTAGGTATTAACCAAATTATTTTATTTGCGGTGGCATATACAGCCTTAAAACGCAACGTCGTTGTAGGTCATATAGAAAACTTAATTTAATTTTTAGAAATTGTCAAGGTGGTATACGCCAAGTCTGATAAACGTAGTCTCATATGACCATGCTGGTTTTTGAAATAAACCTTTGCAATTTTCATATTCTGAATAGATTGCGTTTACGCCTGTTTTTTTGTAATTCTTGTCTAAACAACCAGAAAATATAGGTCGTATTTCTATATTTTTTTTTTGCGATTTTGAGTATTTTAAAAATACAGATCGATAGAAAAAAAACTGAGTAAGACTATATTCAAATCTCATTTTCGTTAAAATGGTTGGTTCTTAGAGCCCACAGGTAATGTTAAGTGTTTTGCTTTTTATAATTGTAAATTACTGTATTGCAGTTCCAGCAATCTTGAAAGTTGTCCAAGAAACTTTGGTACGTCCTTGTGCTAACTTACACAAATTTCATTCCTGGCTCGCTGTTTGTCACCACTGAACTTAAAAGTGGGTCAAAGATCGAATACCTAGATTTCGTTTTGGTACATTTAATTTTGAGAAATCGCATTAAGAAAGTAAAAATTTGAATATGTTGCAATTTTAAATTTTAAGAATTATTTTTTACTATTTCGTAAGCATGTACTATTATAATATTATAAAATTTCCTCCGCTGCTTATTTCTAATAGAATGCGATAAATTTCAAGTTTTTTAAATCTCATCGAGTTTTGGTATATATTATATTTATTTAGATATTCATATCAAATCTATTAAGCTAATTTTTAAAAACTATATTATTATGTTACTAAGTCCAGTTTTAACAACTCAATGTATAAATTAAAATTTAGATGCCAAAATTTACTTGAAGAATTATTAACACGTTTCATGTTGTAAGGTCAACAACATAGACAATTACATAATCTAGACCGATATAATTTATGTTAAGCAAACAAATTGGCTAAACTTTGCAAGTATCAAAATATTACAGTCGTGTGTTAGTTTACGCAATTGCCGCGACAAAATATACAGTCATTCAATAAGCACTTTACTACTAGTGGACCCCGCGTGTCACCTAAAACCTCATTCCATAGAAAATGTATGAGGAAATGAATTTTTCTTTATTTTTAATAGTTATTCTACTATTCTCGCATTAGACGAATTCAACAAATCAGAGATCATCAAAATCGGTCCATCCGTTCTTGAGTTATGTATGTAAATGGTGTAAATAACCCGACTTTGTATTATATATTATGTATATAGAATTAAAGATTAGTTCGGTCGGCTGATATCATGAACACTAGGGTGGGATTTCGTATGCGAACTTGTCGGCAACATCGCGCGCTAGCCGTGTCAGTTTGTATCAGTCAGAGTGTGTGTCAGTCAGTGGAGATTGACACAGGTAACATAACCAGCCGGCATTATTGAACAGTTGTTCTTAGAAAAAGGGTCTGATTGGTTAATAGTTATGTATTTTGAACGAATAGGAAATACATTGGACAATATACTATGTTTAGTGTGGTTTCTATTATTTTTAGTTGTAAGTTAAATTGAATAAAATAGGAAAATTATCCAAATGTAAATATAAATAATCCAAATTATTATATAAAAATCTGTCAAATAGGAAATGTA
Source organism: Aporia crataegi (assembly GCA_912999735.1). NCBI lineage: Eukaryota > Metazoa > Arthropoda > Insecta > Lepidoptera > Pieridae > Aporia > Aporia crataegi. The sequence goes on from OU538742.1 coordinate 7,151,667, forward strand.
TCCTTTATTAAGATTTAATTAATAAAAAAATATAATGATATATTAAAAAAAATATATACATATTTACAAATAAAACATTGCTAACGACTTCGACCTCTGAAATAAAAGAAATGTAAATATCAAGACATCACGATCACACTATTTTTGTCGCAAGTCGCGACGTATGGAGTTATGGACCCAATTCGGAAAGGATTTGTCAACATTATTTCACTATTACGAAAGAAATATTCTACTCAGGGAACAAAGGTCTTAGCTTCTGATTCGTATTTATTTTAAGCTGCGTATGAATTTGAAAAAATAATAGAAGTTTCATAGTTTACTAGATTTTTTTGATAAGATTGTTTATTAAAAATATATTTTTAATGTTGTATACATGTAGCCTCTATCTCTGAGGTCTTTATAATTTCTATTAACCTCGACCAGCCTGTTTAAAAATGCCCGTACATTTTACTTCCTAGCGAAGAACAACAAGAGTAAACATTATTATAATTATAAACAAAGTTACTACTTAGATTTTTTTTACACTTCGTTGCATTGAAGTGCAACGGGCGGCCTTATCGCTAGTTAGCGATCTCTTCCAGGCCACCTAATTTTTGTTTGTTTGGTTGAATTTCTACAGGCTTGCTTGCACACCTCTGTGCTACTCATCCCCGTCCGGCAAGTGGCAGCGCTACCAGGGACCGAATTGAAATACAAATTAAATTATAAACTGTACCGGACCGGGGATCGAACCCGATACCTCAGGCTTCGTGTTGGCTTATAATACCGCTTAACCATTCCATATATTTGAAAGTTAAAAGAAAATTTACTACTTACATACTGTTGCAGCTAGCGCCAATAACAAAATATTCCTTGCCAAAAGTTGAGCCATGCTTCTTAATTCTGAAACAATTGACATATCATTTGAAAACTATTATGTTTATTTGACCTAGTACCTACTTAGAGTCTTTTTCGGGGTTATTGTCAAATTCTGTCGTAAGTTTACATTCCATTTTCCAAAATGCGCTTTAATACTGAAGCCTTCTACTTGTTATATTATATTTAAATTTGATTAAAAAAAATTGCAACAATCTCAAATTTAATATCAAGTACAAAACTAATAAAACTTTAGGTTCAAAGCTAAGTTTATTATAATATAAATAAGTCTGAATACACAAGTATCAATGTATCAAAGTGAAAAAGTGAAATCCCATAGTAGGTGATCAGCCTTCTGTGCCTACCCAACCGAAACTTAGTTCTACTGGGATTCGAACCCAGTACCTCCGGCGAAACACGAAGACGCGTAATCCACTTAGCCACAGAGGTTCACCAATGTTTCATCAATGTATCAAACTTGAACCAATAATCTTGTAGGTATTATGGGAATCATCAACACTTCACGCCCAATAAATCCAATGTTTCCTGATATTCGTCGCACAGTAGTTAAATAGAACAGTAGGATTAAAAGAAACAAACTTATTAACTTACATGGCCATTTGTCAACGAAAAAACCTTATCTAAAATTTCGATATTCAACTCATAGTTAATTCTAAACGCCTACGTAAGTTTGGACGTACATAGGCGCTAGGTGTATAAAATAAAAGGCGGCTATGAAATTTTTCATACAAACATTTCAGGTAAACTCTAAAAAATAATACTTTGCCAAACTCATGATTGTGGAAGATATTGTCTGACAATGCGACGCGATCCAATACATTTCAAACGTAACGTTTCTGAGGCTTTACTTAATAATTTAATACTCTGTATCGGAATGAACGCTTAATCCGATTGGTAAACGGAACTCTGCGTAATGACGGTTACGTAATCTCTCGAATGGATGAAGTTCATATTTTAAACCGATATTTCTTGCGAACATTTCTGTTTTCAATGGATTTGACGCAGTAGTTATGGCAAACGGATTTATTTCAATTGAGTGCAATTTTCTTTATTAATCGGAGCTGATGCTGCCGTCTATTAAAGTATTTATTTTTATATTTCCGATAGATAATATGCAATTTAATCATATTGTCAATACTGAAATAAACAGACTTTTCTTTATCAACCGCTGCCTTCGCCGTATTCTCGGTGTATTCTGGCCCGAGAAGATCTCAAACGTGGATCTATGGGAAAGATGCGGTGAGACTCTAATCGACCACCAGATCAAGCGTCGCAAGTGGAACTGGATAGGTCACACGCTACGAAGGAATTCCCAACATATACCGAGGCAAGCCTTAGATTGGAACCCTCAAGGAAAGCAAAAACGTGGCCGCCCTAAACAATCCTGGCGGCGGACGATCACTACAGAGGCGAGAGCAGTTGGCATGACATGGAGGGAAGTGAAGCGCGTAGCTCAAGACCGAGCGGAATGGCGACGTACTGTGGACGCCCTCTGTCCCATCCAGGGGACTTAGGACTTTAAAGAGAGAGAGAGATTTATGCGGGATTTCGACCAACGGTTTTAAAATTAAATGGCAATGCTAAATGCTAATGCCATTTATGAAACAAAAACAAATCATTGTAAGCCGTGACTGAACAAAAAAAAAATATTCGCATGTCAAACGCCTATTGACTAAACATAATATATATTAACATTAAATAGATATTAACAGCTAATAATGCTGGTGCATCAAAGACAATTAACACTTTTTATTATTGAAATCGAAATGCCCGTATAACCATAGTTCCCAGTACGATTCGCTCCAATTAAATTAACTGTTAATTTATCGAAGCGTGACGGAACTTAAGCTTCCATACATTGTGTAATAAGAACTTATAGGATTTTTTTATTAAGACATTACAACATCTAAGTTAATATTAATTTAAAAAAATAAAAATAAGATTTGTTAATATAAGATACATAAATTTTATGGGCTGTGCATAGAACAGATACTCAAGGCCAAATTATATATCACTAGTAAAAAACAGATAAGTACCTAATCGAATATATAGGCTATTACTATTTGTACGGCAAGTTACCTCTTCGAAACTTCTATCCGCTAAGTTTTGTTTGAACATACTAATAGTTGGAAGTACCATCGATTTTCGAAGGAATCTATTAAAGTTCATAATCAATCATCACGCTACGTCACAACAGTGGTTAAGTCACGGACACATCTAATAATAAATAAATCATACGCGGAATTATAGGTTTTATTAAAATAGTTTTTTGCAAACATTGGCATAAGTATATGTATTTGATTTGAATAAACTATTGATAAAAAAATTCATTATCATAATATGTAATAAACCAGTGGTGTTGTAATAAAAACAAAAGTCACATTATTAAGATTCACAGAGTTCCGTTGAATGACCTCGCATCTTATTCGGATAACATTTTTATACCTAACTCCATTCACTAAAACTACGTTTTCCGATATAATATTTTAATATACTTCCAAATCCTCTTCTTTAGATGTATAATAGTCATATATATTAAATCTTATATAAAATAATATGGTCAATTTCCAAGCTTCGTAGGTTCTGTGTTAATGTTAGGTACTAAACGAGTATTAAATCATTTTATTTTCAATTATTTATATGTATTGATTATTCACAGTAAATGGATATTAATGACAATTAATGATGTATAGGTAGTCTATAACACATTAACATCAAATTATATGCTACATTTCAATATTATCTTATTGGAATTTAATTAAATAAATCGTGATGAATAATTATAAAATGGGATTATAATTCATAAAAGCCATATAAATTACATATACTTAATGAATATTATTAGCGAAGTTAGTCATTTTATAGATATTATATAACATTGCACCTAGCACGGAAAGTATTTTATTACCATACTAGCTTCCTCTAAATAAAATGAAGTATAAGAGAAAATTAAGAAAATTATTCCATTAGAGCTTAGAGCTTCACTTTCCCTGTGTAGAGTTAAAAGTCATTGAATTAAACTAATAGAAGAGAATCGTTTTCGTATCGTTGCGCGATGTTCAGAATAAGTCCATATTGTTACGTCAAATGGCTATGTATGTCAATGACGGTATGTTATACGGTTTTGGTTTACCACTCTATAATTTGTTATCAGTTGACCAGCTCAGTATTTTTAGACGGTATTCGAATCCTGGTAAAAACATTTTTTAAATTTAAATATAAATAAATCTGTCATCTTTTTCAAGAAAAGAGTGAGATATTGAAACATTTTAAAGTTATTTTTAATAGCATTAAACTTTTTTGTAATCACTAACGAATAAAAATCTAAATAAATTCAGCAATTGCCAATTCATATTTTTGCCTACAGGCTATTTTGCCTGTAAGCGTTTTGAATTATCTTCTCTTTTTTTGAATCCAGAAAATAAATCAAGATCTAAAAACAATTTATTTATGATTAAAGCATTTTTTAAATTATTACTGTTAAAGCTCTCGTGCAAAGATACAAAAACATTAAAATAAAGAAAGAAAGTAAATGACGATGTTTGGTGTTACAATGGATTAGGGAGCCACATTTTAAACTTTGCAATAGCTTTTAAAGTATTGTACAACAAATTTCAAGTTTATACCAATCTTTAATTGAATTTCAATCCATCTGAACACCGAAATTTAATACAGCTTTATAAGATGCTTAATATTCAGAAGTTTGTTTTGATTTCGAATTAATATTTGCTTTGTAAAATGATTATTTGTGTTTATAAAATCATACGCAATAAGTCGGGTATTATAAGTTTGATATGTATGTCTGTGGGAGGGCCCCACGCAGCCGGAATACGTCTCTAAATTCAGATTATTAATTTTTCAGTTTTTGATATTTTATTAAATATTTACAATAATGTGCTTAGTTATATTTAAAATCAAAATACAAAGGGCTCATCAAAGCCATTAGGGTGCGTACCCAAAATACTGGCTACATTACCGCGTTGTATTGCTCTACTAACGCGTTGGCCGAAATATGAGCCAGCTTTTGGCTTTTGGGTTTCTTGTGGTCTCAACTAATCGCGTCGATATCTCTTTAAACATGGACACAAAGTCTCTATTGCAAACGGAACGAAAATATAAAGGTAGCTGTTGGCGTCCGAGACCGCGACGCGAGACTGAGACTTTGTGAAATTCCATACAATGGCAATAAATTCATAATCTGAAAAAATGTGACATCTATTCGCGAGTATTCTACCTTTGGGTGAGTTAATACGAAAAACTTACATAGATTTCATCTTAGAAAAAACACATTTTGAACTAAGTACATAGTCATTTTAACCCTTTTGCGTTATTTGCCACTATGTTAGAGATAGACGGCCTTTAAGTACAAAATGTTCAACGTGCATCCCGTCAGCGAGCCCCGGATGATAAGATAGAAGGCCTGAAAGATATGGAGATAAATTTTAATTTAACATTTATTTACTAAAGTAGTTGTTTTTCTGTCATTATTTTTGCTAAGTGATTTTATTTGTTTTTAGTTTAAATAAAACCTTTTTTATCGTAAGCCTCAATAGAATGTAAAAACAATTAAATAGCGAATAGATTATCTTGACCTTGACGGAAACCTTGTTTAAATAGTTTTTGTTTATGATTAACCACGGTTTTAATTATAACTATCGAATGTCAATTATGATACCATACAAGACACGTAGAAGAAGAACAATGTGTTTCTAATGCAAAGAATGTAGGTAGTGTTATTTATGTATATAAAAGTGAAGTCTAGTAGGGTATGGGGCAGATGCATTTCGCATCTGTTTCACTGATCGATTTTTTCTTTAGGGGCAAGAAGGTGATCAGCCTTCTATGCCCTGCCAGACCGTTTTTTTTATCTCTACCGGGAATCGAACCCAGGACCTCTCGGTTGTAACGCTTACGTGCTTACCACTAGACCAAGGAGGCGGTCATTTATGTATATGATTTATTATTTTTATTTTTCTTAATCAGTTTTTGAATAATTTTACATACAATTTTCATTCTTACATTGCGTATTGTAAGTGATACGTTTATTAGTTCATTTTTATACAAGATTTTTAAAATTCCTCTCATTCACCAAATCTTTTTATTACGTTTCTAGAAACCGAAAATGCCACAATAATGTATTTAATACATCCGCTGTCCAATAGCGGATCTCAACTTTTTACCATGGTAACAATCAGTGTCATAGACCAACCTTCGAGTTACATACTTAATTGTGTTTAACAGGATACATGTCACGTGGCATGGAGGAACCGCCTCAAGGCTGTATTAGGAGGTCAGGGTAAGTGATATCATGATTATAGTCACATGTGACGTCATCTTATGGTAGGTAAGCCTTCGAATGCGGACAGTCGAAATTAAAGTAGTGGTGCTACCCGCAATGCGACTTATGTCTATATTCGTAAAAGATTTGAACGATTAGTTTTATTTTTTAGAAAATCGTTCCATTACTTTTTAAACGAAATGCAAAGATCTTTATAAATTTATTATAGATTAGCACACAACTTCTCCTGTGTCACTAAACGATTGCAATGACAACTTATAACTTTTATGCTGGAAACTTTCCAAAATAAATTTCATAAAAGTGAATTTCACTCAGTTGACCTGTTTCGGAGATTGGCCCGAACAAACTTTTCTATGATTAGCTATTATCTATTATTATAAGCTTTTCTAGGATTTTAGTATAAGTATAGGTGAAAATGAATTGCTGTAATCCCTAACGGGACATAGGGCACACACATTTCTGCTATACAATACTTATTACTGATACTTATTACACTATTATTTACTTAACAAATACATAGGTCTGTCTGTCTGTCCAATCAACTGAAACATTTATTTACCCGGCATTAAAACAAAGAACAGCACAACGGAGATGCGTAAAATTTTAACGCAGCATAGTCATTGAGTGTTAGCGTTTATTATTACTACAGATAAGTATACATTATTTATACTTTTACTATTAATAAAAGCAGGCACGTATCCAGACTTTTGGTTCAGGGAGGGAGAGACAAACATTGAAACAACCATGTGAACAGTGTAAAAATCGCTGTAATCACTGTACTATAATTTTAACAACTTAAAGAAGTACCTTAAGTAAGTACTTAAAGAAGTAATCAGATCAAGATCTATCTATATTTTTATTTTACCTACTTATTGAAAGAACACGCAAGCGAATAAATAAACAGACGGCTAAAATTTTCAATCAGATTCCGAGGGGGGGGGGGATAAATTCGAACTATCCCCCCCTCTGTATACGTGTTTGAATAAAAGTTAAATACGAAAAATAAAACAAACTCTAGGATGTATGTAGAGTAACCAATTTTGCTTCATATTTCCTTATCCGTGGTTCGTCAAACTTTATCTTTTGCTATTAAAATGCTATTTGGAAACTACCAACCTACATACACTGTACTTAATCATAAATATTGTTTATTTTTTACGAACCATATTGAATGTATAATCTGAAATCTTAACTCAATTGCCGTAGAAAATTGTATTTATTTCATAATAGAAAAGCTCAATACCATAATATGAATAATTAAAAAAATAAAAGGCTGATAAAGGCATTAGAATTTATTACCTAAAGAAATTATTATTCGAAACATTGAGACATGAATGTTACTTGATTTTTTATATTAACATTCGTCTTATTTTTCGATAAATAAAGACGCTGTATATCTCATTATCATGACCCTGAACAAAATTGTTTGGCATTTGTATAAAAAAGAATCACAAAACCCTTTTCTTAACTTGAATGTTTTTTGTGTAAACTCAAGACCACCGCGTTAATTTCAGTACATATCATATCTGACTATGGTTTTTACAAGCCGAGGCAATTGGCAGGCAAAAAGTCAGGTATTAAACAATTCAGGAAGGAAAATATCAGTTAACGAATTTCCCCAAAATCATAACTAAACGTCATAACACATGCCATAATAAGATTCTTAATTTCGCAAACTTTTCATTCACTTAGTAAAATGCCTTATTTGTTTAGGGGTAAGACAATATTTGTATTCATACTACAACACTTAATTTTAATAAGACGTCGAGTCTGTACTTAAAAATAATAAACAAAATTTTGATAACCCTCCCCGTTTGCAAAGTAAGTTCCCATGTTTTTTTTTTTAATTGAGACAACTCTGATCCCTGAGTAAGTAGCTGAAGCACTTGTGTTATGGTAGTCATAAACAGCGAGGCTACCACAAGAAATACATAAGTTTATTAACAACCAAGACTCGGAAACAAATATTCATCACACAAATAAATCCATCTACCGGGATTCGAACCCAGGACTCTTTGGCGCAGAAGGCAGCAGCACTACCTATTACATCAACCGACCGTCTTTATGTTAACGTGAGTGTTCATTTAATCAATCGACTTACTTGTATTATACGTTGAAGGTATTTAAAGGTTGAAAAACAGTGATCTAGACCATATAAATAATTCAGGTAATTAGTGCACTAACATCAGTCAGTCACTGTTATAACTATTGGCCTGGTGCATAAAACGCGCAAAAAAGGTTTACCGTCTGTTAACCACACCGTTAAGATAAAATTTATCGTAAATAAACGTATTATTAAAATAAAATAAGGTCAGTTTTACTTGGCTAATTTTTCTCATTTTTATTTATAGGATTAAGCAGAATAATGCTTTCAAACATAGTATTAATTCAAAACTGTAAATATTTAATTTTAATATGTACCTATTTTCAAATATACAATAAGTAATTACTTATAATCAGAGGCACTTTAAGGTAAAGTGGGCATATGCCTAATTTCCATTTCATATAAAAACGGAAGTCGAAAAAGCTCAGGACTTCGGAAGTTATAAAAATGCATAATTATATTTTCCCAGGGCGTGCGCATCATAGAGGCAAAAGACACTATACCAAAGTCAGATAAATAGATGTTCAATTAAGATAATAACTCAATACAAATGCGGGTAATATATTAATTATATAAATCAATGACTACATACTTGAGGTGCAATTTATAAGTAGTTTCAAAAAATGCCTGTCATAAAACTGTGCACGCCTCTGTATCATTCATCTGTTCTTATATCTATCAAAAATTATATAGTCGATGAATACCCAACGCAAGTTGTTAATTCTGATAACCATAAATAATTAAAATAAAAAATAAAAAAAATATCCGGTCATAACGCAAGTGTTACAGAATAAAGTTTAAGACAAGTTGTTTTAGTCTTTGTAATTTTATAGCGTGTGCAGATGCAATTTTAATTCAACATGATTCATGATGTCTCAAATGGTCTAAAAATATTACCTACTTAAAATTATCTAATTCTATATTACGCACATCTCTTGGCTGGTTTATTGTTGAAAAAATTTCGGGGATTTTTATTATTTTAGCATTATTCCGTGTTGGTTTGTAAACTGTCAATTTAAATTCAAATAATAGATTATTAATAGTTAATTTATAAATGTACATTTATGTCAACTATAGGACGCCCATTGGTCGAAATTCGACCACAATTCAAGAGTTAGTCAGGTATGTATGTTGTTGTGTGTCATCCAAGCAGTAGTGTGCGTAATGTTTATTTTATTAATTTATTATATTTTTTATGCAAAATTTAAAAATTTTTAGCACTTTCCACTCCTCTGTATAAACTATAAGAGTGGGAAATTTCATACTACTCCGTCCGCGCAATTTTCCTCAAAAGGGGTACAAAGTTTTTGCTTCACGTATTATTATGATATTTTCCTTACTACGTCTAAGAACTACTAAGCCCTTAGGGAAAAGCTATTTCACTGATGTACCTAAGTTACCAAAGGGCAATGTAAACCGGCTCTATGGGAAACCATCGCTCGAGCAGTGAAAGCTACAATGAACTTTATTTTGTTTGTTATTAATTTATTATGTGGGTACATATTTTTCATTGCTACTGAATTTTTCATAGCCAACGTTACCGAATAATGAACCTAATGTAGTTAACCCCAAATATTTATATATGTACATTATAAGTGAATGCCCGTAACCCCTCACTGGGCATGGGGCAGACACATGTCAGTATCTGTTTCACTGATCATTTTCTTAACTGGCAAGTAGGTGATCAGCCTTCGATCCCTACCCAACTGTAACATTCATTTGTCCCTCCGAGATTCGAATCCAGGACCTCCGGCGCATCAGACGCGTAAACCACGCACTATGTTTTAAGCAATATGTGTTAATTAGTACACAAAAAACAATAATCGACAAAAATATGCAAATCTCAATAATCCCCATATTTTCGTTTTGGAAGTCTCCAAGTTTTGCCACGAGGATGAAGTTACAATAAAAGAATAATACAATGTTCTTATGCATTTTACTTGTTACGAAATTCATTGACCTCATGGAAAACCTGAGATACATCTTAAGTGCTCTGTCGTAAACCTATTGTGTAATAGCTCAAGGGCTAAACTATTAGAACTTTGTTCTAGATAATTAAACTTTAGGCCCTAAAATTGTTGATTTAAACAGACTTAGGAAAATAAACATGCTAATTAAGGTGTTATACCTCGCCTTTTGTTTTATCTTTACGTTTCAAAACTTCAGGAGTAATTAAATGTCAAGATTTTGTGATTTTATACGCTGCATAATTATTATTAAAATATAAATCTATGGTACCAAACTATGGTTTCTACTATAATAAATAAATGTTAATATAGTTTTATCTGCTGATTATAATATAGATTTTATTTGATACTTATAACCAATTTATGTCAGTGTCTAGCTTCGAATTGTAAGTATGTACTTAGTATCGGAAGATGCATGCTCCAAACTAATATTTGTTATTGTTTGCATTTTTACGTCTTCATCTTCATAATATAAAATATTATTTTACTTATTAAAAATAAAACAATAATATTGTTCACCCATTAATTATGTCTTGTATAATCTAATGATAAACATTACATTTCCGTAAATAACGTGAAATAAAAACGATTTCTATAAATTCTTAGAAAAATATAACAAAAAAATACATCGAAACAATTTAGTTTTAATGGTCTAAATATAGAGCCGTATAACTTTCTTCTTCTTTCGAAGTCAATTCTCAATGTATATGTTTCCTATAACCCTTTAAGGCAGTAGTTAATTAAACTCCAATATGAATGAGTCACGTCAGGTGAAGCCCACATCTCGGAAATTCTCTCACGTGCAAAAACCATATAGTTTTCCTTACAAAAACACTTGATTATAATTAATGTTATTTACTTTTTGTAAGTTCGACAATTATAACAATATAAAGAAAATATAGCGTAGTAATAAGTAAAGAAAACATAATGATAATTATTACAAATTTATTCAAAATTTATATTTAATTAGTGAACATGGTTGAAAAATATATAAACTCGACTGAGTTTCTTGGCTGTTCTAGAATTTGGGCGCGTTTTTGAATAACTTGTACACTCAGAACTAGGAGATCATTCATAAGCGATCATATATTTGATTCGATATGAATAAAAAATATTTTTGAATTTGATTTTATTGAAGACGCTATAATACAACAGAAAAAAATCGTTAAGTAAACCTAGTAGGGCATGAAATAGATGCGTTTATTTCACTGACTATTTCCTTGACAGACAATTACTGATCAATTTAACCCAGGTGGTGGTTTAAAAAATATAATAATTAATATAAGAAGCATTTTAAAATGTTCTAATAAGTCTTGAAGTTGCCCATTGGTCGAAATTCGACCACAATTCAAGAGTAAGTCATGTATGTATGTTTGTATGTTGTGTGTCATTCAAGCATTAATGTAATGTTTATTTTAATTAATTTAATATATTTATAAAAAAATTAATATATTATATAAAATGAATAAATTTTAAATAAAAAATAAAACGTAAATAAACGCAATAAAAAGTATTTTTTTATTATAAATGAACTTACTATAAATATAAAGATGTAAATAGTGTTGATAAATAAAATTCATGTAAAATTCAACTGTCATGTTGCCCTTTGAAACAGCAAAGTTCCGTTTGAAGGTCGGTTAAAAATAGCTTTATGCACTTCTTCTAAACTTTAACTGTAGCAAATTTCACGATGACCCGTTCGCGCAAAAAAACTTTCGTAAAAAAAGGGTGCAAAGGTTTTGCTTCACGTATTAATATTGTGAATAAAACTAAAACTTAAAAAACAGTCTAGAAGCAGTCAAGGATCTTTAAAAATTCAATTGCTTATTGCTTAATAGACCAATTCAATTGCTTAACAAACCAGTGTATGCTAATATTGAGATTTATCTTAATACGAATAAATGTAACCGTACACATTAAAAATGCAAAAGATGAATGCTAACCGCGTCGAAAATCAATACCAATAAATATATAATTCAATAATATAGTGTTAAAATGTTAACAAAAAAAACCTTGATGAAGTTATGGGACACATATGCGAAATACCAGCTTTCAAACAGAAAAGAATCATCAAAATCGGTTCACCCAGTCAAAAATTCTGAGGTAACAAACATAAAAAAGCAGTCAAATTAAGTACTTTCTCCTTTTTTGAAGTCGGTTAAAATGTATGTTCATTTGTATTCTTCATAAATAGTTTTATAAAATACTAGCTGACCCGGCAAACGTTGTTTTGCCATATTAATTTTTTCGTTTCGGAGGAGTATAGGAACGAAAATTGTGACACGAGAATTTTATATATAAGATAATTTAGATGTTATTTAAGTAATTAGATTTAATCAATTTACATCTCTGTTATTACATTATTTCTAATTTTAATACAAAGAGGAAGTACGCATTGATTTGATAATCTTCGTCGGCTCAAAACTCTTGGCTCCTATTAAAAGTTATCACGTATGCGGTGGGTTTTAATCTGGCGAGAGTAACATATTTAATTAATTTTGGACCGCTGTTTCTAACTGCATTAATCAAAAGTTTTGATTTAAATTTTTGATTTATATGCAAATTGCTGAACGCTAAGATTATTTTAAAATCGAAAGTAGCTCTGTCTGATACAATTTACAAGTTTGGAGACATATTTAGTTTCATTAAATTTTCACAATTAAATAAACGTTTTAAAGAAAAAAACATCTTTTAGCCAAAAACTAACCACTCGTCGAGCATAAATAGATTACAGAGTAATAGTTTTAAGTATATTATATATTTAATTCATGTATTATTACCAGTTATTATAATTTACATAGATATATATAATTTCATTATGAGATGATAACATGATGAAACTTATTGCTGCAAAATTAAATAAATTATAATTATTCTTAAACAATTGCGTATTTAATTGTTCTTTAACGTTTAATTATGTCAATTATATCTTTTACATATATTTTTACAAATAATCACATAAATTAAAAGTAATAAAAAAATTAACTTACATTCAAAAAATCAATGCCCAAATGAAATCCAAATACCAACATAACATTAAAAAACACAATAAAAATTTAATTCACAAGTATGAATTTCGAACGCCGGCGTTCGATTTTCGCGCTCGTCCGCGAACGCTACATAGGATCTGAGGACGGTAAATGACCATAGAGCTACATACATTCGCGGTATCACCTGCCCGACGCATCTCGATAAGTGAAAGGATACTCAAAATGACTCACACTAATTTCGACATTATCTCAATGTCATAGATGTGATAACAGCGCGAAGGTATTGACGCGATTGTACCGCGTCGCCTGGCCTTGGTTTATGATAAGTTTTGTATATTGGGGAAGTACAGGGGTTTTTCTAGAGTACCTTTAATTTAAAAGGATGTTTATATTTTTAGTGGTATATTTCTTGATGATTCCTTAAGAGTTCCTTCTATTCCATTTTACCTATGTCTCATCCTAAACCTAACCTATATCCAAAAATAATGACCTTATTTTAGTAATATCAAAAAACTGATGCGAACAAACTTTAAACAAAAATGCAATTTTTTGAATTTGTTATTTGCCGTTATATTAATCATAATTTTATGCAATTATTGGATATAAAAGTTTCTAGGGCTAGTCTAGCTCCTCACATATAAAGGAAAGGAAAAGAAATTATAGTTTATTAGTAATTTTCTAATTTTAATGAGATACAGTTTTCAGGAAATCAATAATTTGTAAGGCAAACTAATTTGTGACGTATTTTAAAATAGTGTAGATGTAATTTAAATGCAAAATAGACGATTGACATCACTCTCATTGTTTTATTATAATACGAATATATTTTGAAAAGGATTATTTTATATAGAGGGATGTTAAGAAAAATTTGAAAAACCATTACTTTTTATTCTCAGTAGAGGTCGCCCATTGGTTGAAATTCGACCAAAATTCAAGAATAAGTCAGATATGTATGTGTGTATGCTGTGTGTCATCCAAGCAGTGGTGTGCGTAATGTTTATTTTAATTTATTTAATGTATTTCTAATGCATTTTATATAAAAAAATAGCTTTATGCATTTCTCCTCCATATAAACTTTAAATGTGGCAAATTTCACGATCACTTGTTCACGCAATTTTCGTAAAAAGGGTAAAAAATTTTTGCTTACCGTATTAATAATATGATTATATGCAAATTGTTTTTAGAGTGGTAATATAGCCTGAGAAAAAGGAAGGTTTTTAAGAATGTTTTTTTTTAAGTGTAAAAGTTTCAAATATTTATCTGAGAGCCTTAGAAAATCTTAATTATGTTTATTAGCTCTGTAGCCATCTTGACTTTTGATTATTTTGATACCCTCTACGTAAAATATTTGTATGAAAAAGGTCACGTCACGCGCTTACAAGGCCACTACCGCTATAGATTCATTGACCAACAAAAATCTATCAAGAATTTTTATAGAAAACTCATCAATATTATAATGTCCCTGTCGTATTAATGTCTTAAATTTATATTTCATATGACATCTATCGAATAGTCGTGTTTTTAACCTCCTGGGTCTTATTACAAAACATACTAACAATAGACTAAAGATCTTACAGTATTAGTTGCTAGGATACTAAACCAAAACAAGTCATGTTTGTATGAACGTTAGACTTGTATCCTAGCAACCAATATTGAAACATTTTTAGTCCATGTTTTGTAATAAGGCACCCTGAGACTGCAATTTTTTTTAAATCTTGACCGAATGTCCTATTTACAGAACTATTTTAAGAAAGGGATGACTACGAGAATCGAAATTGTATATAAGAAACTTTTTTTGCAACTCAAATCTTATTTAAGCATGAACTTAAATGCATTATAATATATATACTTTTTGTAAGACATCGGGCTTTAATAACAAAAACATTTTCGATGACATTCGGTGATTATATAACAGTAACATGATAAAAGTTGGAACGTATTTCGAAATATATGTCAAATTATAATTACTCTTTGAAATAACAAGTTAGAAATGAGAGCCCGCATACGCATAGGTCACATAGAAATGAAACACTTGATCCCTCAATTACTTGTTCCGGTCTAGACATTACAAATTCTTGTTTTCTCATACATTAATTTGCATTGCATTACTAAAGCTCTCTAAGCTGAAAATATGTCAAAATTACGTAGAGAAGGGCCATTTTATTTATAAAATTAATCTTTTGATTCCAATTATTCAAATTATGAATTAAACTTGAAAGGAGATCAATTACATTTTTTATAACTAAGGTGTCATATTTTTTTTAATAAGATGGAGATTAATTGATACCATAGATATTTTAATAATTATTTTTATTTTAAGACATATAATTTAGAATTTGACAGATTATTAAATTTAAAAGTGAGATTTTTAATAAAAACGTGTAGCTTTGGAAAAGTAGCCTATTTTTTATTTTATTTTTGATAGAACAGCACTACTGTCATAATTTCTAATTTAAATTATAAACGAATGTCGAAGTTAACTCTTACTTATAGAGCTAAATTCAAAGAATGTCTCAGCTAAATGGCTGTCAACTTCATGACAAATATGTATATAATAAGTGTGACGTTATACGAGACCTACATCGCATTAAATAAAAATTAGTTTAAAATATATATTTTACATTGTAAATCGTGGAAAACTTCATTATAGTCACGTATTTGTAAATTTAACTTTTCATATTTAAATTATAGCAAGGTGTAACTAAACACTTTAAAATATTCTCGAGACGACCTCGCATTGTTTTAATCTTTATTGTTGCTTATTTGAGCATTTAAAGAAAATAAAACACGTTTTATAGCAACGAGGTATTTTAATCTTTTGAAAATAGTTATATACCTATTCACCATGACTTTAAGACTTTACAGATTATTAAATCACAGATCTCGTGTTTGTTCTCGATTGGGACATGTGCGTTGAAAATTGACAGAGAAAAAAACATGCGTTTTTTTCAAACCTCCTTCATGGCTGAGTGAATCACGCGTCTTATTTATTTATTTATTAACACTTCGTTGCAATAACAATAGAATACAGATAATAACTTAAGCTAATTGGAGTGCAACGGGCGGCCTTGTCGCCAATCAGCGATCTCTTCCAGGCAACCCAACGTTTGTGTGTTATGCTGGGTCCAAGGTTCGAATCCCCGGGGTAAATATTTCATTGGAAAGGCACAGAAGGCCACTTGCCTATAAATATCAGTGAAACAACCATGGCATGGATAGACAATTTTTTTGTCTATAGGCAGTTTATCCTTCAATTGAAACTTTATTTTGTTTTCCCAGGCAAGGAGTCAAAGACAACATACAACAATACAAGAATACATATTATATTATTAAAATAATAAACAAGTACACAAGATAATAAGTATTCACTAGAATTATAAATGAAGTCTATAAATAACTTTTGGCAATATCTTTTTATACAAATATGTACATAACAGACACCTTACTTAAGATAACTTCGCTCTCACTATACTCTTTAACTAAGTACGTATACCAAAATAACATTTTTTACAATTTTGTATGGTCATTCTGGCTAAACTCTGAAACGGCTGGACTGTTTTTGACGAGACGTTCACTGATAGATAGCTGATGTAATATGGAGTAACTTAGGCTTAGAAATTCATAATAATAAATAATAAAAACTTAACATTATAAAACTTTGTACAGAGCCACCTATCGTCGAAGGGCAACAGAGTAGGTATATCAAAAAACACGAGTCAGTATCCTAATTATTTATTATATTATTTTTTATTTTATTTTAATAGAGATCAATTATATCCCTCTGCACGGACCACCTTTTTAAATAGATAGTACAAGAAAATAATTTGTGTGGCCGGTGATATCAAGTAAGCACCCAAGTCATCGTCTTGACTGCTGACGTATGTCAAATTCGTTGAGCAGATACGAGCAGATACGACCAGATATAGCACATATCTGTGTAATGTAACACACAACCCACTTCCTGGACTTTTAAAACAGGATAGTAAATCTTGGTGTATTCTCCGCCATCTGAAAATCGCTCCAGCTGTTTCAGAGTTTAACTTATGATTTCAAAACAAAAAAAAAACATCGGAAACGGACCAATCAGAGACGGCCTGTATATATAATCACTATAGTGTCCCCGTGACATTACAATGTCACTAAAACCCGGCCATTAAATTGTAAAAAATAAAGTCGGTTGATAATCTACAGTTCCAATATAATATTACAAGTGAAATTGTAATGCGGCTTTGACAATATACCTGCGATATAAATACTGATCTTTGATAAGCCATAGACACATTATATAATACCTACAATATTGCTTTCCAAAAAAAGTATTTCTACTGTTTTAAATTAATAATTCGCAAGATATTATCATTTTCAATAATTTAACAACTTAGAATTTAATTAATACTGTACTAATAAAACTTGTTATTGGAATGACATGAATAAATTCTTCGATCGTTTGGAAATTTTTAACTTTTTACCCGTTGATGACTCGGTTGTTGACGTGCGGTTACGATTGGGTAAATAATATTTTTGTTATTTGTCTTTTTTTATAATATATTTTTATTTTTTTAATCACGCCTATTTCTTTTGGTAGGCAGCGATCTCAGACCGCCACCTGCCCCTACATACCTCATTGGCACCATCAATTTTCAAAACATTCATCATACACGCTCGCCGATTGTGTTGCTTTTGATCTGCCCTTTCTCCAGTACATCCTGGATTTGGTCCAAAAAGGTACGATTAGGTCTATCAGCACACAGCTCACCATTCACACTAGCCCTTTATATGTATCATACTTGTCACTCCTCGTTCATTCTTCAAAAGCCCAAACCATTGAGGCCTTATGGCTAAGCGGTCTTATAAGCCTACCGCGAAACCTGAGGTTTCCCCGGTGCCGAATACAATTTATAAATTAATTTGTATTTGTATTCGGTCTCTGTTAGGGCTGCCACTGGCTGGGCGGGGTGTCATAAGTGACATGGATGGTTTAATTTTTACAGGCTTGCCTGAAAAATTCAACCAAACTACCAAAAAAATTGTGATCGCTGATTAGCGATATGACCACCCGTTGAACTCCATTGCAACGAAGTGTTTAAAAAATGGTTCAGTTTAAAAGGCCAAAGCTTTTCATAGACTTGCTTATCATAATTAGTGAAAGAATCGCAGAATTGCATCCAGGTGCTGATAGAAATCGCTACTTTATCTCAGAGAGTGAATCAAAGCTAAATAGGTCATAGTGTACATAAAGCATTTTTTAAATTCATGAGACAAGTAAAAGTTGGCGTCATAAATACAATTTAAAAGGATTAAATGACACAGTAAACGAGCGAATAATTAAAATACTGGCCGAGATTTATGCCCATATCCAGCGACCGTTGAGAGAGCGATATTTGGTAGCAATTTTAAAATATAAAATATGCATTCATCAATTAAATGCTTATAATTATATATATATATATATATATATATATATATATATATGCTAATATAATCAAGAGTTAAAATAGTTTTGTAGGGAATGATGGCTACAACAATTTTATCTTAGAAGAAAGATTTCAATAGAAAATGGAGTGTGGGGCAGACATAGGTCTGGATTTATTTCACTGATCATTTTCTTTACAGGCAAGTAAGTGATAAGCCTTTTATGCCTGCTTGACAGAAATATTAAGTGTCTCCCGAGATTCGAATCCACGACCACCACGAACACGCAGACCAAGCGACGGAGTTGTAGCAAACATGATTTTGAGTGACAGTGATTTTATCGCTACTCGTTCATCTTATGAACGTGTTCGATTCCAGTTGCGCAAGTTTTGGCGCCAACTTTTGTTGGTTTAAGTATTATTATGTAAACATGTTACAAAAATAATAATATTAAGTTTGATCAAATAACGGTTTTAATATAAATTTTAAACAAGTACTTCAAAAATCTTCCATCGTTTTTCCTTTAAAGGTTTCCTGTTTGTACGCCTATCGTCCGATAGTCTCTTTACAATATTTGATTTACATAGATCCAACTCCAAAATACTGAGAAATTTAGTCATGTGACAAATGTACTAAATAAATGGACGCTAATGACTACGTGACTTGGAAAGCTGAGTAAAGATTGACAATAAGGTAAATCTCTATGGGAAAATACTCTAAAGCAAACAATGTACACGGAAATACCTTTGACCTAGATCATCGCGTAATCTTAATATAATAATCTATGCATATAATACACACAGGAAATCTAATTTATATCTATTAACCTCTAAATACACGATGAGATTTATGATCTGTGGCATTTGCACCGTAGAAATAAAAATAGGCGGTTGACTGTTTATTAATACAATTAACTTATTAATAAACAATTATTTCAAATTGTTTTTCCGGGAAATATTTTTCTTTGAAATCAATAAACTGCTAAAATACATAATTCAAAGAACTTCTAAAATCTAAATGAAAATATTCACTTCTATTTTATACCGAGCAAATCACTAATTGTTACTACGATGTATTATTTTATTGTTGAATATTTATGTTAAAATCCAAACTGTTTTAAATTTAAAAACTGATTAAAATTTAATGTCTTTTTGGAAATGCACGATATTCCCATTATATGAATCTCTGTTATATTGTTATACATTCCTAAAGTCCCAGTGACAAATCCATCAAACATTAGAAGTACAGCCTTTTCAGAAATTCTCTTTATTTCACTGTTATGTATTTTATTGTGAAATCCCATAATATAGTGGAAATATACAGCAGATTCAATGATTATCTTTCTTATCTAGATCTAGATGTTCCTGAATGTCAGACGCCTGATAAATCAGGAACATGCAACTGGAAGCGCTTTTAAGTGGTACTTGTCATAACTCGCAAATGTTTTTAAAAGAAATTCTAAGGACATTCATAAATCGTATAATCATATTATATCAAATATCAAATCAGCTTCTCACATGCTATAGATCTGTATGTAATGATAAGTAGATATCAAATACCGCGCTTAACAAATCATAGATGAATGTCACGAAATAGTCACGGAATTCATGAATATTCATGAATTCCGTGACATATCAACGAGATAACATGACCTCTCAAAATATAAATTACTAGATGATTACGTCTTCATCCGTGTTAAATAAATATGCTTTGCTATGCTACCAAAGTCAAAAATTAATTAAGTCTTCTGATTTAAATGCGAGTTACATAATATTATTTACGCTACTATAGGATTCAAATACTATATTTTAGCTGATAAGGTAGACAATCCGAGGTGACACACGAGGTGATGAGTAGCATATTCAATCGATTTTGTTCTCCGAGTTCAAATTCAGGGTCTCCGGCGCAACGCGTTGAATGTCATTAATCTAACCCACAGAGATAGTTAAAACTACTAAGATTCTGCTTACATACCACAAAAACTTCAACAACATCGCAACAAATGACAGAAGACCCGGACGTAATATGGATTTTCCTAGATCCCTTATACATTAATCATTAGCACAATCTGTGACGTAATATGACGTACGGTTAAATCTATGATCCTTATACATTGAGCATTTTGCAAGGACAAGTCAATTGTTAGGTTCTCATTCATAGTCCTAAAAATAACATCCACCTATACATTGAATCCTAGAGTGTGTTTGTGTTATAAGTTTAACGAGTCTGTATTTAATCTGTGGCATCGAAGCTAGTACGAATGAAACAATTATGATGCGATTTCGCATGCGTTAAAATCGCATCATAATTGTCACGTCATCATGTGATCGAGATTCTTAACTATTATAATGTTATGAAGATCTTTTTATTCCTTTATGAGGTATTCATTTTTAATTAGCATTTCGGCAGATTTTCAAATTGAATTCATTTCAATTATTTAGATTTATAAAAAAATTCATGCATCTAATATTAAATACAAATTGCCACTGTCTTGAATATAAATCTCAGGAAACAAAAAATGACATGGTTAGGTTAGCACACAGAAATATAGGTATGTCTGCTTCATGATTCACTATGGGTTTCGGGATTTCACTTTTTACTACAAAATAAGAATATTATTATGTATTAGTAAGAATGGATAAAGATAGAAAATGACTAATATATAATTATCGTAATTTTAGTATAATCATATCAAAGAAATCTTAACCGCCTCCGTGGCCTAGTGGCTTAGTGGTTTACGCGTCTGCGTGTTGCGCCGGAGGTCCTAGGTTCGAATTCCGGGGAAACACCTGAATGTTACGGTTGGGTAGGCACAGAAGATTAACTACCTACTAGCCTGTAAAGAAAATGATCAGTGAAACAGATACAGAAACGTGTCTGCCCCAAGGGGCATTAGGGGTTACGAGAATTCAAACTGACACATATCAAAGAGTCGAAGCGCGAACCATAAATTATTTGAGCCTTTAGTATTCATCTACATACCAGTCATTCATCTTGCAAACATCAACGCAACACAACTTCAATATTACGATTGAATTTTTTGATAAAATTGCACCATATTAGATAATATGATAAAATATGTCCAGTAAACATCCTTTCAGATCAAACGCGTGTGTCATTTCAATGTCTTCCTTAAAACGTTACAGTTAACTAATTATTATAAATTAATATTAATTAAATTTAAATAACTAAGTCCAATGGAGGTACACCAGAAATTTTTGTTATAATAAATGTGTCAATCATCACTTTAGTAAAATATTATTCGATAGCGTCTGTACAAATGTTTGTATGAAACGTGGCAACTCCCCTAGGGGTTGGGTACGTTCAAACTTACATGGCAACTATGGGATTGACAGTTTGTCAATAGTTAGCGAAAATTTCGATAGTTGACTCTGTTGTCGTATATTTATGATTATATAAGGTCAGTACACACAGGTTACGCCTAGCTCTAATTTAAACCCATTATTTGAATTGAAACTGAGATTATAATCGGAATTGCGAGTTGAGAGACTTGCGTTGGCGGGCTTTGAAGAAAACTAAGCTTGGTTTGCATGCATTGCGTTCGCGTTACCGATTGAAATAAAACAAATCTATCATATATTTAAAACGACAAAAGATATATGTAGATCGAATAAATCATTGAGCCATTTCTGGAAACGAGCCTGAACAAATACTGTTTCTCTAGGTTCTTAATTTTTGTATAAACAATCAATTATGATTTGTTAAAAAATATTAAATATTGATATATTAAATATACTTATTTATAATTAAAAAATTGACGTTTTATTTATAAAAACTTTAACTGTAACTTGCCACTTCATTCGCGTGGGCATACAGAATAATATAGTTTGTCTCCCAGAAAGAGTCTCCCTCTCTATTAGTAAAATAATTTTTAAAATCCAGTTCTCGAGTTTGTTTGTTACGAAGAAAAATCGATATCTTTTTTTATTTTTAATAAGGCGAGGGAAGTTTGTTTTCCTGGTAATAGAAAACTGGGTCAGAAATGTGACAATATGTAATATATATTATAATTACCTTTTGTTGTTAATATAATATACAAAACAATTTTCATATCACTTGAAATATTTTTTATTAACATCACAATTCACAACACAACAAAACATCTCTTCACTTTTTATTATTTTAGTTTTGTTTTATTGAGTTAATAAATTTCACAAAAATAAATTCATTTCGTGTAAATAACGTTAACACATTAGAATTTGAGAACACTTTTTATTAAAAAGATTTTAAGAGGATGTTTGTGAAATGTGACTGTACCTATCCATTCAACTTAGTGCCAATAGAACGCACAATAACTACAGTAGTTTCAAATACAACTGACATATTTTGTCCATTAACCTGTATAAAGGTGGTCTCAATGGGCCACTTAGGTCCTGATTGGTGGACAATAGTCTGACGCATTATATTGTACGGAAATATATGAGACATTGACTAGAATGGAGAATGTTACTAGGTACGCGAAATCGCTTGAAACTTTGATACAGTTAAGCTTTTATGTATACAAATACACTAGTTTTTTTTAATTCAAAAAGAGTAAGTAGTTTCAGTACAACACTAGCTCTCTCTATCTCTGTCTCTCTTCTGGAGCAGCGACGCGATGGACTGCGAGAGCTATTGTAAAATGACGTCACGAAGCCTACCTTTAACTTGCTTACATCTCGGGAACAAATTGACGTATCAAATAGTTTTTTCCCAAGATTTCTCAATTTTCAATAAGAGAATACGGTGGGATAAAAAAATGAACATTTTCCATTGGTAGAAATCTGGCGTGAATTTAAAAAAGTCAATAAACAAAAAAAGAACATTTAATATCCTTTAATAATAATTTCAAATAACTCAAAAAAATTGTTTTAAAACTTATCGTTAAATAAACCTGAACCAATATTAAATTCCAAAATTTAGTAAATAAACAATGTAGGAATATTTTTCAGACATTGTAGTGTCTATAAAAGGTCACACAACCATGCCAAACTTATAATCTATTCTTGTGTTGCGAGTTAATTAATATCGATGAGCGCAAAGATTAATATTTAGCTATAGCAAATATATTATATTATATGACATTGGTTAATAAAATCCATTCAGGTTGAAGGTCAATCTCATTTTATTACCGTATGTTCACTCTGTGATATTTTGAGTCCATTCCGCTGAATTAGGGTCCAATGACATTACGTAGGTATCTCTTTATGAAGGCCAAATATTTTACTGAAAGCCAAAACTTAGTAGGAAAAATATAATTTATTTATATTCAAACATAAAAGATACATAGGAACATCACGTGTAGAAACTTCATAAAAAATACTTAATAACTCAAGTATAAGTACTCACTCAAAACGTATTGCAAAAAGAAGTTTTTATGTATGAGAGGCTGGCCAGTTTCTATTTTGAAAATATGATTAATTATTAGTTAAAATAGGTACACTCCAATTTCAAAATTTCCCTCCAAATTTTATTCCGAGCTAATTTAAATAATCGTGTCTCATTGAAAAATAGATTTGGGTCGTTCCCGGCGCATTTTAGCACTATGATTTTTTATGATTTCAAGTGTCGCCTGAAACCGGATGAATCGTAGGAGAGACTTCATTCATCACACTTTATGGTGTTTTCCACATTATTCCAGGTGATGAGTTCTGGATTTATCGATACAATTCAAAAGCGCCAGTCGACTGTTTCAGTGTTTCAAACCGAATTAACGCCTAGTAATGTGAAGCGATCTGAAAGCGGAGGTAAGCTTTTAATTGCAAGCTTTTTCAATTTGACTGTCTACTTGGTGTCAATTCCTTTACGGAATCAAAGAAGCATCAATTCCAAATGGTATACTATCAAATGCTTGCCATAAGTTTTGTCTGTTGTGAGCAACAAGCAAACAAACACAGGGCTCTGCGGGCTACTGCTCCACCACAACAACGCGTTCGCGCACACCGCGCTCAAAATGAAGGACTTTATGGACATCACGCCGGTTAAACTCCTGGATCACCTTTCTTACAGGCCTGACCTAACACCAGGTGACTTCTTTTATATCCGAAAATAAAAAACCAGCTCAAAGAGATACAATTTCGCCGCCGAAAGATGCGCTGTCAACGTTCAAGCAGCAACACGAGGTATCTGCGGCGAACTTGAAAAAGTGTTTCAAAAACTGGTTCAGACGCAAGAAACTTTGTATAGAGGCTAGTGGAGAGTAACTTTGAAAAGATTTAATAAAAAAAATATTTACCTATACAACACATTTTTTATTTTTGAAAATCTTTCTGAGTGTCCCACGTATATCTAAACGTGTTTGTAAATGTGGCGCTAGTGGCGGCTATTGAAATTTTAATTTTTATAATAGGTACCTGCTTCACATTGAATATCTTCTTTATTCATCTTTGTTAGTCAAGACTTTAGCCTCTTTTAAGGTTAATTTTTATGATTATAGATTTTAGAGCATGCAAAAAAACTTACATTTAATTATGAAAATCCAACAAATGTCGCTGTTGATATGTGTAATGTATTTAAAACGCTTTGTTTTTTCACTGCACGCAGCGAAAATCAAACGTGGCTGAATGCTATGGAAAAGCGGAGCTTTTTTTTGAAAATTTTCATTTTTCTCTTCACAAACGGATCCACTGCGGCCAAACTAATGATAAAAAACGTGAACAACAATCTTTTTGTTGTTGACAAGTCAGGATTTAAAAAAAGTTATGTTTAGATTTCGAACACGGGTTTGTAACGGAGCTCGGTTGTCACAAGGATGCTATTTTCACCGTTCGTTGCTTTAGATTTATTTCTATTGAATGATTATTGTTTAATGGGCGGATTTGTGCGTAACACGAGTAACCCACGCGATCTCGGGACATACGACTGAACGCACGTTTCATCAAATATTCTCCTTAATAATTTAAAAGGCGTGTGTACATAGGACTCGGCGATGTCTCGAGTTTGTATGCGACGAGATTTGTATGGAGTGGATGCGATGCAAATATTTGATTGCGTCACGTCGCCTTTGAATGTATTTGAACGAGAGAGTAGGTACCTACTTTGTTAGCATTTCTTTACTAAAATTAATTAAAAAATTATTAACATACCTAACGAACAGTCGCAATTGGTACATTTCTTAATCAAACAATAAAGTTAGATACCTATTTCTCTCTCCTATCTCAAAGTAAGAAGTACTATTTAAATTGGTTTTGATTTTTAAGAATAGATTTGTAACGAAAAAGTATCTCAAATTATATAGTTTGAGACTTTTTGATGATATTAAAAATTTGAAAAAATTCTTATGTATTCATATAATCTTAAGATTATCTTATACAATATACTTTTTATCTTAACGACGATACCACATAGTTTAGTTAAAACTTATCTGTCAAGATTTTGTAATCTTGAGCCTAATGTATGCCGCTTTACATAACTTAAATATTTTGCTTACATGTTTAACCTTACAGAAGTTATATGGAATTGAAGACTAAAAACCTACGAATAAATAACTAAAAACCAATTTTCAAACAGCAATAATTTTAATGTCTTAACTAAAAAATATGTCTAATAATAAAAACACGCATATAATTTTAAATACTAAACGGTAAAGAGGTAAGAGTGGTCAGACCGAATGAATTATAGTTTTAAACTTTAAAGGCTCTTTGAAGGAAACCCTGACTGTCAACGAATATGGAAACCAAATCTGCGATGTTCATACGACATTCCGCCTTGTTTTTCAAATATCATGATCGTACACACTACCTAGATAACCTATTGTGGTAGGTAGGTGGTAAATAGTAGACATCACCCAACAAAAGAATCAAAAAGCGTCAGACTCAGATATCTATTGGCGGGTTAAATATCAGCACCATATAACTTCCCGAGTTATGTTGCTGTAATTAATTAATTTGACCCGTTTTTTATTATGAATGGAGTTTTCATCCCTCGCGTTCAATCTTCGCACATAACATTAATCATGTATGCGCTAAGTCATAAGTGTCGCTATGAAACTGATGGAAGGCTTTGCTTTTATATTACTATTAGAAAGTATCTTAACAAGTTCCTGTACAACCTCTTTAGTATTCACTATTCGAAACACATTCGAAAAGGACTTTGCGTTATGAACTCTCACACTCTTTAATTAAAGAAATCGAATTTGATGTTATCCTCAAATTAGAAAAGTAGGTAAATAGAATTCAAATTTGTCAACTGAGACTTTAGAATTCACCATCGAATGGAGTCCTTTTCTATCCGAATATACTTTTGAATCATTGTAGCTTTTACGTTTTTAGTTTAGTACATTTTGAGTGATAATTCTCTTACAATTGTATCAGATTTAGTCTAGAATTTCATGCTGCACCAATTTTAAATTGTGGTTTTTTTTCATTAAGATGATTGATAATAACCATGTTTAAGAAAATATATAAATTTTTCTATGAAATTTTTGTTTATTTTTCAAAAAGTATGAAGTTGTTTATTATCAGGACACTTTGAATCATTTATCTTATCTAATCCACTTGAGATATTGTTGTTGTTTAAATTGTTAGTTAAATTGTAAAAATGAAAACTGATAAGTATCAATAGCTGCTACTAGGGAGAAACATTTATATCTTTATTAATATTATAAAGAGAAATTCATATGATTGTATTTATTTTTGTAATGATTAATCAAATAATCTAATCATTCAGAAATAATTCTGAGTACATAACATAGACTACAAATTGAGTTATTTTATGCTTCCCCGCATAGATTTTTTCTCCCTACGTATCGACGAAGTTACGAAGTAACAAACCAAAACCTTATATTTTTTCAAGTTTTATCTCACATTGTTTATTGTAACTTGTTACAAAATTGTCGATGAACTTGTAATAATTCCGACTTCTCGAAAGTCCTTCTTTGAAGATTCATTGTCGCAATGAAACGGTGGATATATCCGCACTCCACAAGAGGGCTCTCAATGCACTCTTATCTTGAAGTTTCTTGGAACACGTTATTTGTATGTAGATACAAATTATCTAATAACTTAAACTAGTACCCGCGACTTCACCATACCCAAAAGAAATAGCGTAGAAGGTATGTAGGTACCTTTATGATGAATATTTTATAACGAATATAAATATAACTTTTCAACAGTTCCAGATATTTTAAGCTCGTTCAATCAACATGAGATGAGAAGACATAGGTACGTATGATGCGTGGGAACCTAATCCCTAGTTTAAAATAAAGTAGGTCGTATGTAGTAATAGTGAATGTCTAGGTAGGTACAGCATGTCTTAAAAGTATCTTTAAAAGACATGCTTTCATGCATGACAAAAGATGGAGAGTTACTTAGGAGTCGGTCTCGTACTTAAAAATATTTCTTAACTTGAAACATTACGCAGTTACTGTCATACAGTACTTTTATTTTTCTTATAAAAACAAAACACAACAATAAGCAAAATAACGAGATAGCAACATTTATAAAAAAGGGTTCCATAACGAAGATTTCATTTATATTTGACGTTCCTATATACATTTCTATAACAACAATGTATTTTTACTTATTTTGTAGGCTTGTATTTTTGATCCGCATTTCATGATAGAGATCATGAAATGGCCAATCTTAAGATTTGACTACGATACGATACCATTGATTATTTTGGCGTTACATAATATGCATTGGAATCCGATAGATTGAGTTCATTAGGCAAAGTGACATTGCTATAAAATATTATGTTTTAAAACCTTACTATGCCTATTTCGCATATATTATATAAATAAATAATTAAAGTTACCTAAAGTCACTACATGCCTCTATTGCTTCATCCACTTTCATATTCATCTTAATAGGTATATGCTCGCCGGTTATGGCTAGTGGTGTGTGTACAATTGCATTTTCAAAGGAAGTAGATATTAACGCAAGGAAATCTCGAAAATGGCATTGTAGATGTTCATAGATACTCAAAATGAGCTGAGCCAATTTAAAAACTTACCAAAGTAATATCTCAGCATATACCTACTTACACTAAAAAAACTCTATTTTACGGTAATATTATTTTAAATTTCACTAATGACACAACATACAACAATTGCCACTTAATCTTAGTAATTTAACCAAGATCGACATCTATTCAAATTACATAATGATAATGTTAAAGTTTTATCTACATTACTAGTTTACGTATGCTGCTTCGTCTACATAAAAAGTTAAAAAGTAGATTTAATATACTCTAGCGCCGTCATTTTATTTTATTTTACATTTAATTTATATTTTTATTTTATTAAAATAATGATCTATAGCTTCAATTTATTTATTACTAGCAGCCCGATCTAAATTCACAGCTGCTAATCGCTATAGTAAGACAAGAGTAAGACTTTAAGTAAATTTTTTGTGTTATTTTTAAATTTGCGATAACTACTAACCAATAGGGTCAACATTAACCCATCTGCTAAATGTATGAAGCCTATTTTATATCCAACTACCGATGCAGTATTTTATATTTTTGCAATTATCTTATTTTTCTTTGTATAAGAAACATATATACATCAGAACTTTTTACAAATTATATACCTTTTCTTTGAAGAGGTACATAGAAAACTTCAAAGAAAATATGAATAAAATCTCTAAAGTACTTACCTAGTTCTTATGTTAAAGCGTGAACAAGGGAAACAGAGGTAAATAAAAAAATCCAGGAATAAATTAAAATTAATGAATATTTTTTAATTATTATTATTTAGTATATGTACTTAGATTATCTAACTTCTATAGTTATCTTCGATTATTCATTATGCGAAAAAGTAAGCAAGTAAGCAACTAGGTAGTCAATAATTATTGTTAAATTGTAAACGCGTTCATCATAATACTTTTAATTTAAATGGCAACATTGCGTGCCCAAACTCATTTAGCCATAAGCCACAATGCGCAATCCGATAATTTTTTAAATACTAGTCGCTGTTCCTTGAATTCCTAATGGTTTTTTGTGTTATAATATGTACATAATAAATATTATATACTTGCATAGTTAGCCACTATATTATTATGGTCATTGGAACTATGCAAATTTTTTATAATATTATTATACCCATTTAAATAAATAAAATTTATTGTGTTATGTTATATTATTTAAAGTAACAATGTATTCTGTGATCAAAAACATATGTTGACGAAAGATTCGCATTAACAATAAATGGAAGAATATAAGTGATTTCAAATATTTTCAAATGAGCTAAAAAATCAAAAAATGCGTTGTTGCATAACCTGTCGTAAGCAAGAGAAGTTGAAGAAAATTTAAAAAAAACCCTCCGATACGCTAATAATTAGTGATGCAACGAATACTACTTTTACGAATACGAATACGAATACGAATATCAAACCTACTATTCGGCGAATACGAATACGAATACGAATATCTCGCCATGGTAATCAAAGACTTATTTATTTGAATAATGTTTACTCTTCTAATAATTAAAATTTACAACAGGCAAATTTTTATTTAAAAAACATAAAATTTGTAGATTTTCTGGTTTTAGGCGATTTCTTTTTTCAGTCTGGATGTTCCCAGCCGTTGAAAAAAGTCTTTCCGAGGCGACTGTAGATGGCTTCAGTGAAAAATATTTTTGGGCGAGCTTTTTCAGACTTGGAAAATGGACATCTTCTCGCCAAAAAGCCAGTGAATCAGCAGTCGGCGATAAATTTGGGAGCTTTAGATAAGCATCTATCTCGTTTTTAGTTTGCGAATCCCCAGAAAAAATATTAATATTAATATTAATATATTAATAATGCGTACAAAAATATTAGTTTTTAAATATTCGTATTAGTATTCGCCGAATACGAATATTCGGTAAATGTCTTCTATTCGGCGAATACGAATATTCGTATTCGTATTCGTTGCATCACTACTAATAATTATACAATTTATAAGAATACTATAGATAAGCAATACCTCATAAATTAAAATATATAATATAATAATATGTTACTATTCATTAATTTAAACATACATCATTTTTATAACACCTACCTTTTTTGCATCGAGTGTTACCTATTCATGTATGTAATTATAGTTATATAATTAAAGGTACCATAATACATTGTTCCAGATTGATTTTGTAATGTTATTTTGTAATTCTGTAGTATTTATTGAAAAGTGTATACTAAATACACACTACTTATTATCTGTGATTATGATGTACGTCGTACTTATCTAAAGCATAAGAGTTTTGGCGCCATTGCAACAACGAGCGCGTAATGTTTTATATAATTTTCTAAAAGTAGTGTATTTTCGAGATTAGTTTCATCAGCAATGTACATGATAGGAAAGTGATATAATTCAGTAAAACGTAATATTTTGTGATGTATCTAGTCAATATTCCCTATAAATATAAATACCTAACAAGTAAAATTGCCGCTATTTTAGTTGGGGCATGAAATAAATACATTAATTAAAATAACAACCTTAATAAGCATGATCATAAGTCTTATTTCATAAGCATAACCATAACTTAGAAAATTTGGTATACCATACTGTACCTTCTTTGTCTAAGTTCAAAATAGGTACCTCATTAGTTACCTAAATTCCATCAAATGTGTCACATTCAAACACCTTCAGACGTCCACCGTAAACATCATAATATGTCAATGTCATTTTGTCAATGCTGAATATACATTGTTTTTGTACGTCACTATACATTTGTGCAAATGCCAAACTCAGCCAAACTGCAAACTTGCAAAGAGATATCCTTCAGTGAGAACTGAGAAACTTCATCGCAGTTTTTGTTTCAATTTTTATTGAAAATTATGATTGTTTTGTAATTCGTTTCGTGTAATGTCGTTTTTCGAAAACACCTCTTTTAATTCCACCCTTTACGAAGTTCTGTATCTTCAAATCGAGGATACTTTACGTTTCGCTAAAGATTTTTTTCAATCCTGTATATCATCGCTACCAATTGATAATTTAACAAAAAGTTTAGTAAGCCTTGATGATTTCACATTATATGACGATTTAGCAGAAGTTTTCTACTTCAATGAGTTCCAGTTCCTGCTATTGAAAACATTTTTCCTGATTCTGCTGTTTACTTTGTTATTGATTTTCGTGTCTTGGCGAGTGTATGGTAACCGGATATCAGAAAGGTTTATGAAACCCGGTAAGTGTTGTAATTTGTATTGCATTTAACTTATTAGTGGTAATTGTTGTAATTAGTAATACTGCTAATAAGTTATGCAGTTGTAGTCATGGTAACTCAACATAAGATTGATGTGTAAAGTCTACTTTAGTAACACAAAAACTGAATGGTTTTATTATCACCAAAAAACTTATTTTTTTTTATTTCTTACTTTTCAGCAACTTCAGCTACAATAGCACAGTTAAAAGAAAGTGTATCTAAATTAAAACTACCTAAAGAGCACACACCAAGAATCTAAAATGGCAGACAAGATAAAGAAATTCTTCCAAAAAAAGAAAGCAGATGCTAAATTTAAATTAGCAGGTCCCGGACATAAATTAAGTGAATCTTCAATAAGTAATCAATCAGTTGTGACAAAGGAAACACCTGTAATTAAAAGAAGTGGTTTGTCAGAAGAAAGTAAAATTGCAGCAGAGGCAGCACTAGCAAGGTTGCAGCAAAACAGAGATAACCCAGCATTTAATACTTCTTTGGCAGCTATAAAGGTTGTGCAGACATTTTTAACAATTAGATACAATTTCTATAGACTTAGCTAGTCTTTGTGGTGATTTATTTACTACTTACTGATAACTACCTTTTATAAAATTACAGCCATTATAATTTAAAGCAATCTATTTTTACATTTTTTATCTTTATGTGCATACATTAATCATGGAAATTACTACTCAGTATTTTAAGTGTTTCCATTGTGGTACTTTCAATTGTGACAGTAATAAGTGTAACATGTAATATTATATTTTTAAGATTTGATAACTAACATTCCTTGTGTTAACAGGCTCAAGTTAAAAGGGAATTAGAGGCTGAAGCTACTCATTCTAAAGCTGAAGAATTAATAACTCCAAAAGAAAAACAAGAAATTGAGACAGAGTTGCCAGGAAATTTTGCTGCTTCTGGAGTTTTCTTTAAGTAAGTGTTTTGATTGGCAACTAATATTACCAGCATACAGTTAGAATAAGTTCATTTGATTTTTTTAAATAGATTAGAAAAATAGACTTCTACAAAAGTCAGAATAGTAAAAAAAATAATATTTTTCTTACTTTGCTTAACTAACTGTGCTTACTACATATTTTGTTTGCATTACTAAAAAATTATATTAAAAAATTCCATATTGTACAGTTAATTTATAATAAAACTTAAATTTTCAATTATTGATGTATACATATGTATTATGTTCTTTAATTTTTCAGGTGCCCTATGATAAGTAATGATGTACTGTCAAGAGATGAATGGAAGCAGAATATTAAAAAATTCCTATATGAACAGCTGGAAGAAGAAAGAGGACTTACGGCCTGTCTTATTATTCAATCTTGCAATAATAATAGAGAAAAGGTACTTAAACCAAATTAACTTTAATCTCTTGACCTGGAACATTGACAAACATGTACTCGTATTTGTCTAATTAAGATTTTCTTGACAGCCAAATGATAGTTCAACTCTCTATTGTCTTCCAAATCATAACTTTTTTGTATCCTGTATAATCATTTGTCCACTTTTTTCAGTTAGCTTAATATAAGGTGTAGGTATTATGTAAAATTTCTAGGTAGTAGGTAAAATTTCTTTAAATATGATATTGTAAAGGATAGGAAACCGAGTGAGAAAAGTAGTAATTGTATGATTATACAAATGAAACATTTTTAATACTTCACATAGAAATAGAACCTTCCGAAATAGTGACAATATTTTTTAATTTTCAAACAGCTCTCTACCAAAGAGATCTATCGGGCATGTCACTCTAAAGTCTAAAGGGATAATAAATCCAATTTTTTCAACCTTCTAGATCAAAGTTTTCGAAATATGTGATCAGTTTTATGAGACTTGATTAAAAATAATTTCAGATAGACACATGTGTGGAGACGTTATGCAAGTATTTAGAAAACATTATCACATATCCTGACGAGGAGAAATATCAGAAAATCCGAATGTCAAATAGGTAAGTTACATTTTATTTATATATTATGTAATCAGGAAGATTCAAGGCTATTTCTAATCTACTTAATATATTTGTAAGAAAGCAAACCAGCTTTTTACTTTATAAAGTTCTAATATAAAAATTAAATTTGAACCATATGGGTGCATTTAAAAATAATGAAACCTGATTCATTGCAAAAACAATTATTAAATGGTGATTTTGAAAAATTAATGAGCTATATTATAATGTATGTTTGGTTGTATAGAACTAAATTGAAATACATTGTCCAAAATTTATTTCAGGGCGTTTTGTGACCGAGTGCAGCCGATAGAGGGCGCTCTGGAATTATTATTAGCAGCCGGCTTTATTCAGCAGAAAATGGACAATAATGGTGTTGAAGAAGAGTTTCTTGTATTCAAAAAAGAAAATGTTTCCTCTATTGAGAGTTTGACGGTGGGTAATAATTTACCATTGACTCGTATTGAAGTAATCTTCAATATGAGTCAATTTTAAACAAACTTTGACAAATTATACATTTAAACCCTTTCCAATAATAACTTTAGTCTTTATCTATTGTTAAAAATACATCAAAATCCGATCGGTAAATTTCGAGTTTTTCGTGAATGGACGGACGCGGCGAGAAACTGTTGAAATGTTTCAATTTATTTATTTTTATAAGAGCAAAAGGATGAGTGTTAAAGGATCTCTCAAAATATAATTTTATAATTCAACGTAAAACTATTTATTAATCGTTGAACAATATGTTATAGACATTAATAGACGCTCTGCGATCAGCTGAACCAATCCAACTAGAGTTGGATAGAAACTTGCAAGTGCTTCTACCCTCACAAGCTGCCGCGAAAATGCAACTTCCTGCATCATTCTATGCACTCACTCCAGAGGAACTCAAGAGGGAACAACAGTTGAGGTATTTACTTAATAAAAATAATACATCATACGTCATATCGCTGTCTAATTTAGGAAATGATAATAAATAATATTGTTTAATACATATATTACAATTATTCCATCATTATTTAACCATCAGGTAAATATTTACATTATTAAAGCCTACTTACATAATGTTCTTGAAATGTCAATGCGTTTTGCTTGTATCAAGAATTTTCTGATACTCGATAATAAGTAGGTTTGGACATGTGTGTGCAAGTGCGGTGAACCTCCTATGTCATAAAAGTAGGTATTTATTTACTTTGGGCTAATTCCTTTTTTCGAACGGTCATACTTTTTTGTATTTTATTTTCAATTCACATGGATTTATTCATTTTTAACTGCAATGGAAAGACCGATTTTCAAGATGTATGTCCGCGATGAACTCAAACTACTGCACTAATTTAAGTGAAATTTAGACTTTTTTTGTCAATTATTTTATATATCTAATGCATCGATATAAAATACCCAAGATACACATTCGCCTACAAATTTAAGTTGAAAATGTGTCCCATGCTTACTTGTAAGCGTGGGTGTATATAATACAAAATATACCCAATGCCTCTTTTTAAAATTTTGAAATACAACCTTATGCAAATTTAAAGTTCAAATTTCCAATTCGAGAGTGAGGCAGTTATGACATTACGTCATGCGATCGTCAGCGCGCGACTGTGAGGGCAACTGTGCTAAATATGAATTCT
Source organism: Aporia crataegi (assembly GCA_912999735.1). Taxonomy (NCBI): domain Eukaryota; kingdom Metazoa; phylum Arthropoda; class Insecta; order Lepidoptera; family Pieridae; genus Aporia; species Aporia crataegi. Next base: position 7,187,014 of record OU538742.1, read on the forward strand.
AGTACAGTTTGGTTATAGTACGCGCGTTATCATCTGAGTTTTAGGGCCATAACTCATTTCTCTATATCTATCTCGCTTGCACTTATGGAGCCGTCTATATAGGGTCCGGCGCGCTGCATATTCCTATCTCTTTTGACTTTAAAGACCTGACGACTCGAATGATAACGCGCGTACATACATTTTGAGTGTTGATGGTGTGTCTTGGATATTCTATATAGATGATCTAATCCCATCCAGAGTCGCGACCTTCATCTACAATATATATTGTGTGATATTTTCCAGAATAGAAGCGATAGAAAGATCTCAAATGCTCCGAACAAAGGCAATGCGTGAAAAGGATGAGTTGAGAGAAATGAAGAAATACAAGTTTGCAATCATTCGTATAAGATTCCCAGACGGGATATTGCTACAGGTATTTCTTGAATTTTGATTTCTATTATTACTTCATATTATATTTCAATAAATTGATGGCTTACATATCATACCCAAACAACTTATTAAATCCGATGATGATATTATGTATGAAGAAAATTTATATTCTGATAATTTCAGTATAGAATTACATTTTTGATGTCTTCTCAAGAATAGATTTTGGAAAAATAGATTTTTATTATGCGATATGAATTATAACAACATTTCTAACAAAATAAAAAAAAGTTAATGTCTTTTTTTAATTTTCAGGGCACATTTTCCGTATACGAAAGATATTTGGATATCCACGAGTTCGTTCAAGAAAACCTCGAACATAGCGGTTTACCGTTTATCCTAATTACGCCTACTGGCCACAAGTTACTTTTAGAAGAGGATGCGAATAAGACCCTTATAGACTTAAAACTTGTACCGGCGATAGTTCTCAATTTCGCTTGGCACCAAAATATCATTGACGATATTAATATAAGCTCTAGTAAAGACGTGTTTTTGAAGCCAGAAGTTATGGTTTTGGTGCAAGATATGTAAGCTTCGATTAGATTGCCATAAAATTTAAATGACGATGGCATAATAAAATTTAAAATTGTTGCTTTTTCAATTTCTAAATTAGGTTAAGATTCAAAGACTTACGTTTTTACATTGATGATTTTCATCCAAAAATACTATTCAAAAACAACTTTGCACACATAATATTATTATTTAAGTTTACTTCTAAAATTAAAAAACGACTGTTTGATTAGCTGGCGAAAGTTCTAGAAATTTGCGTTGCATTTAAGTAGCATTCCTGTGCTGAACATGAATTTAAGTAAATTTTATGCACTAAATTCAAATGTTAAATGTAATTTCACAATTTCGTCATAATAGTCAGTTATTTTAATTTGTCAAAGGATTATCTAATTTTCGTGAATTTTGACGAGACCTTGTCGAATTTTAAATGGATTTTTTTAAGAAGTACATATAAAATACTATTTAATCTTTTAACTCCAGCCCTCGTACTAATAAACATTGCTTCACTTCATCGCTTAATATTTTATCACTTTCGCGCTGATGTGCAATTGTTTTGCCAAAACACTTAGCAAATACCTTATTTGAGCAATGATTTTATAAGTAAGGGGGGTAAAAATATTGGTTGAATGCTATACTTTTTGTTCCTTAATAATGACCTCATAACTTAACTGCTGTAAAAAACTTACAGTTCATATATGCATATTTAACACACCACAATAATTAGTAATATTGTAGTAGTATTGTCACTCTCCTTCGTATTGGGTTTGAAAGAGAAAGAAAGAATGCGACAGTACTCACTATATGACTAAAATAGGCTTTTTGGAGCTTTCCAGATTTTTATTAACACGGTTTTTATTCAGATTAGTAAAAATACTGATGTTTATATTGGCCCTATATTATGCACTTATACATAAATTACTCTATACGTCCATATTTTTGTTTACTTAAAATTATTTATCAAGATGTTTATAATTGTGAAAAAAAAAAATGTAACTCGTTATACATTTGTTTTATTTTAAATCACCAACATTAAAAGGTCACGAAAAATGTAGTTCCCACCTACAAAATTTTCTTCATGTAAACAACTCCTTGTTGAACAATGTTGCTAAAAGACAAATATTCCAAGAAAATGATGCAGTATTTCATGTTTTAACTTTTTTGTAGTATTTTTTGTTGTGAACCTACTTAACAAAGATCTCAAATCGGATTTTTTTTTGCTTGCTAAGCGATCATGATGCCAATTTATGAGCAGATTGTAACCATTATTATTATTTTGTTTAATTGATCATATAATATTGCTTCCAAATAAAATATTGGCCTTGTAGAATTATAATTTTCGTTTTATTTATACTTTTTTTAAAATGAATTTTTCATAGATTGATAACTACCATTCCCACTATCATATCATAAAAGTTCATTAAACACATTGTTTAGATAGAATAAAACAATATATTATAATATTACATTAGACATTTATTAAAACAATTTACAAGAATGACTTACAAAAATAGTAATATAATAAATCACTCTCATTACGAACATTAGTCCTTCGGGCCGGACTATGTGGAGAGAAGATGGTCAAATCTATCATCTTCGGGAACTTTATTTTCGATTGTAAGCGATTTAGTGCAATCCTGAGTTTTGTAGATTCCAATAAGTCGATTACAGGCTTCAAACATGTTGTAACGCAGCGAGATAATGATGAACTGAGCGTTTTTCGTACGTTCCTGAAAATAATTAAAATATTCATAGTAGAGTATACATAGCTGGTGAATTAATTAGAAATACTTGACGTGACATTTTCGTATTCAAACATTAATTATTTTCAAAATTAAGTTTGATAAAGTATTTTAAGTATACACGAGTGATAATTTTTAACTCAACGAAGTGTTTTTAATTTAAGTGTGACATAATGAACAAAGACTCATCCTATTCCTATTAATGCAATAAGAAAGAAAAGGCAACAGTATGTTAATTATTATTGCTTAATAATTAGTTGGGAATTAATTTAACTAATGATTTGGGACATCTTTTTTATACGTTAATATTTTCTTTGTAGATATTATAACTATGTAAGTTGAATATTTTTATTTGATATTCAAAATTACCTTTATATAATTAGCAACGATTGATATATTCTTGAAGTCCAATGCTGCGTCTATTTCATCCATGACATATAGTGGTGTTGGTTTGTAATAGTGAAGAGCAAACACCAAAGCCAATGAAGAGAGGGTTTTTTCACCACCCGACAGATTTGATATGTTCTTCCAAGATTTATTTGGGGGACGCACACTGAAAATATACCATTATTATCTATACAGATAAATTTAAATTGGAGTGTCTGTTTGTAATATTAAAATAACCGCTTTTTACTAAATGCATATAGTTGTATTACCCGGTACATATACCAAAATAATATATTTTTTTTACAATTTTTGTCTCTCTGTTTGTTCCGGGTAATCTCCGAAACGGCTGGACTGATTTTGACGGGACTTTCACTGGCAGATATCTGATGTCATAAGGAGTAACTTAGGCTACTTTTATTTTAAAAATAAATAATAAAAAAATAAATATTCCACACGGACGAACTACATAATATTATTATTTTGCTGTTCGCTTTTTTACTGTTTATAGGCTATATAACATCACGTTACGACGAAATTAACGCGGGTGAAACCGCGGAGCACAGCTAGTTACTAATTAATGCTAGTTTATAAAATTATAACAAACGCTAATAAGGCGTTAATATAAACTTGAAAATTTAAACTTGAAATTGACAAATACAAAATAAATTTCACGAAAATATTTTTAAAAACTATAAACCGACATTAGAAGTTGGTGCTAAAGGACTAAAGTGTTTGGTTGTTTTTTTGTTCAGTTCACATTTCGAAGATTAGATGCATAAAGTAGCTATAAGTTAGTCTGTTTAGCTTGAATTTTGTACCACAATTGTTTGAAATGTTCTACCAAAGTTGGATTTCAAGCGGTATTTTTTCAAATTATAAGTCAAAAATACCTGAAAATAATTCCTTCCGTAAAGGGATCAAGAGAATCAACTAACTCTAGTTCTGCATCACCACCTAGTGTTATCATTTGGTACATTTCCTTCAATTTTGTTGTTATTGTGTTGAATCCTGAAAAATTTATATTTTATAAGTATTCATTAAGTACGTAAATATTTAAAATAATATGGTACTGGTGTCACATAATTTGTAATTTAATGCTTGTTTAAGAAAGTTGTTCCCGGGTTCAATTCTCTGGACAACAAAATTAAAAGGATACAATAGGCTTATCTCTATGTATAATCTGTATTTTTTTAATAATAATTATAATTGGGACAACTCACATACGTACTGCTCTGATCCCAAAGGATCTGAAGAAGCACTTGTGTTATGGTAATCAGAAAAAACGAGGCTACCACAATAAATACATATATAAGTATATACATTTGAGACTCGGAAACAAACATTCGTGCTCAATGCTCATCACACAAATAAATGCACCTACCGGGATTCAAACCCGAGACCTTTCGATGCAGAAGGCAGGAGCACTACCAAATGCGCCAACCGGTAGTCGATTTAAATTAATAAAAAATTACCGCTTAAGAAATCAGTGGTCCTCTTTTTTCGCAGTTGGTCATACAAATTTCTCATCTCATTTCTCTTCGTTGTAATCTCGTCTAATTCAGCGGCCCTTTTTAAATATAATTCTTCTTTCGCTCTGAAATCCTGATAGAATAAAATCAGTAAGTTTTTGTTCGACAAATTTGTTATACAGGGGTAGCGCAAACGGCACACTTTCGAAAATTCTGATTGGTTCGCAAAAAGTCCGTCGCGGATTTTTCATAGACTCAGACTCGAAAGTAGACGTCACACATTTTCTATCATTCTATTTTCAGAGGTTGCGATGTACTATTTTATACTTGAAAAATAAGAAATAGATTTTTGGGTACATCCTACTTTCTGAGAGATTACTAAAAGGACAGTTCCGTAATAAACATTCAATTCTGAAACAATATCCGGTTTTTTTTTTCAGATTCCATAAATCTGGTCTGCCAGAATTACACGGACTAAAAACTGAGCGTCGGATACTCTGTCAGCGCTGCGCCTTAGAATAAAAGCTAATAATAAAGGATTTGAACCAATAACTTTTGTATACACAATTTGAACTGAATTGTAAATTTGACTGTTTGAAAAGGGATTTTGATTGGGAGTTCTTTGTTAGATTTCATTAAAATTAGGCGTTTATTATTGTAACTCGAAATTAAAATGTGTTTTTTAGTTTTACTATGGATAATTTTATTAATTAACCCTCTTATAAACGATGCCCAAATTAAATCTTTGCTTCAAATGTTTTCTCACTTTTACATCAACAATTGCTTCTCAGCGAGAAAGTGACAGAGTGTTTGAGATATTCTTTCAAGTTAAGTTTATAGTCCCTTATTATAAAACATATTTTACCTGAATAGCCTGTAAATTAGGTTTATTATCTCCGATGCGGGATTTTTGAGCTGATAGTCGATTCCTTAACTCGTCAACTGAGCACTCTTCTAACTCTTCGCTAGTGTGAGTTACTAACGGAGTTGGACGGGATATGCCCGGGATTTCTATTCCTGCATCTTCCAGTTTTAGGGATTTTAGCTGGAATTAAATAATCTATTAAAGAAGAAACACACATCAAAAATATATCAAACATAGTAAACATACAGATTTCCGGAGAAAGAGTAAGCAAGTATTAAGTCCAGTAAATTTTTAATAGATATATATTTTTTTAATTTCATTATTTTGATTTTGAATCATACAGTTGAGTTCTGATTATTTACTAAGTTTATAAACGCGCCTAAGTTTTCCACCTTAAATTTTAAAAGGTCTCTGTATTCGTTTAATAATAACTGGTGCTCTTTGTAAATGAATTAAGTAGCAAAGAGATAAATTCATAAATTAGACATTGATTTTACTTTGTTTTAAAATCCTTGAGCAACTTAAAACAAATTTCGAAAAGGTTGTGTTTGAGAATTCATTTACTTACTGGCTAAATGCATAGAGTTGTAAACTTTAATTTTAAAACTAGCTGTGCCCCGCGGTTTCACCCGCGTTAATTTCATCGTAACGTGATATTTATAATATATTTATTAATAAATATAAATCCTAAGTTAGTCCTTATTAACATCAGCTATCTGTAAGTGAGTCCCGTCAAACCGTTTCAGAAATTAGCCGGAACAAACAAACAGACACTCCAATTTTATTTATCTGTATAGATTAGCGTCTTATCGCGAAGCTACCTCTCTTTCCCACTGCGGAGTCTTGCTGGCACAATCCTGTACGGACTTCTCCATTTTACTAACTGCATTATTCGCTTCCAACCTCTCGCTCTTCAGTTTGTTCTCCTTTTCTTGCAATTTCGATATATCCTTACGTAATCCCGCAAATTCACTTGTTCCCTCGCTTATACGCTCACCTAACTGCAAAATTATATCAGCTGTGAAAATATTATATTTCTTCATATAGTTTTTACTGTTAACTTTCAATAATAATATTCGAACTTAAAACTCCCAACTACATCCAGAAACAACTATTTATTCCTCGGAAATTGAACCAGTTTCAAGTAAAACAACTAAGGAAACCGTTACAATTTCTTCCTTACATCATCAAATTCTTTTTGAAGCTCAGCAATATCCAACGTGAGTTGTTTCTTTTGACTTTTGAGACTTTCCAGATTTTCTTCGGTGTCTTTCAAATCCGTTTCCATTTGTGTTATCTTGTCTTTTGATTTTTTCGCATTTCTGAAAATTTAATAAATCTAAATTTAATAAAATATAGTTCTTCTTAAAATATTCTTAATATTTGATGCTTATAAATTTATACTACCAAAACGAATAATTATTTAATGTTTATTTATTTTTATTACATTTAGTTGCACAACTCACAAAATTTTTAATCAAGTGGAAAAAAAACATTGTAAGAACAAATCTTATCATCTTACTAAAGTAACATTAATAATTTAAAATTGTTTAATGAAGAGAAGAGAAGTGCCTGAACGCACCGTATGCTTGTATTAATGCCGACTCGCAATTTAGCAATTTCTGCGTTAACTTTGTCAATTTTCTTGCTTAACTCTTCGACAGCCTTTTGCAATTCTTTCACCTTATTCCCCGCGACTTTCGCTATTTGAGCGTCTATGCCTTCAATCTCTTTCTCTACCTATGGAAAAATTGGTAAAAGGTAATTAAATAATAGTACACTATCAATTTGATTAGTAGATCAGCATCAGTTTTTTATTATCAATTATTAGTTTTTATTTGTTACTAATGTTTAAGCTATTGCATAGATTTTATCGCGAGCTTTGAGCGCGGCGACGGAATCAAGAAATTCCGTAACGAAAATAAACCTAAGATCCGGCACCAGCCGTGCATCGTCTATTTCTCTCACTAACCCCTTTTAAATGCTTCGTGTTAGAAAGAGACAGTGTCATTTCTATACAGTTTGAATGTAAAAAGAAACTACAAAGAGGATTTGTCTATTCACTCCTAGATGAAGCGATTTTCAATTTGATATATTCTTAAGGTGATTCGATCAGTCCCACAAAACTTAAAGCTCGCTAGATGGCGCTACTTTTAGTTTTAATTATTTTGTTAAAAATAAATAAATAATAATTGCATAAGTTGATAAAAAATGCTATGTAATATCTTTATCACACTTTTTTTAAATATTTTTTCTATAGAATTAAGTTACAAAAACTTTAAAATGGTAGAACGAGACAGACAAGCTATAATTTGAACTTCGAAATTATTTGCATTTTTGTGTAGACCAAGGAGGCGGTTATTTAATATAAGAGCTTAAGAATTTTTGACCCGGACTCTACACATACCTCTCCAGCATCACGGTTAGCCATATTTAGCTTTTTCTCAGCGTTTTCAACTTTTTCCTCTAATTTCGATCTTTGTGTTTCATCCACTTTACACGAATTCGCTTTTTTCTCTTGTTGTTGAATTTGTTTCTGAAAGCGTCACTTATTATAACCACTATGTTTGAAGTAGTCATTAAAAATGTCTTGAACACTGATGAATATTATTATATAGAGAAAAAAGGAATACTGTTACAGATTGAAAAAATATTAATACATACGTATCCAAATGCATCAATTGTTTTTCAACCAATTAAAAAGCTATTTATACCTGTAAGTTCGGGACTTGCTCCTTCAAACTGTTCAATTCAATCTCAAGTTTATGCAGTAACCTCTTTCCATCCTGACTACCTCCTTGTAGCGATGAGAATTTCTCTTCTAAACTTGATTGTTCACTGCGTATTTCTGACAGTCTGAAAAATAATGATTTTCATATTTAAAAATTGCCACAAAACTGTAAGAAGATAATTCATTGAGAGTACAGAAAATTAGAGGAGACAAAATATCCCAACTTAGGGGTGAAAAATTCAAAATTTCGATAAGTCAGAAGGAAATATATTAACAGTCCCAGCAAGCGGGCAACATTAAAACCAATCTAGAATCTAAATGGGTTACGCCCAAAATGTCAACTTCCAAAAGAATTTGAAATAACAAATAAACGAATATAATAATTTTTCAAAATAAATTCATTTTTCTTAAGAACAGCACGGCTACCTGTAACTGATATACGAGACTAATGAATAAAGTCATTTTAGGCGAACTGGGTGTGAAAATACTTGCGAGTGGTGGAAGCGAATTATGTAATATATTTTTAACCGACTTCTAAAAGGAGGAGATTCTCAATTCGACTATTTTTTTTAATGTTTGTTACCTCAGAAATTTAGACTGGGTGAACCGATTTTTGATGATCCTTTCTTTGAAAGCTTCCCGTGTGATCCCATTTAAATTTCATCAAAATCTGTTCAGTAAATTACAATTTGAGTTACAATTTGAAGTCGATTTTTTTGATAAAATTATTTGTTTTTATGGCGTATGAGCTGTAAGCAAATAAATAATTCAAATACCTCTGCTCAATCCGGGATAACTTCTCCTCTGTCTGCTGAATGACTTTAGGATCTTGTTCACTTGTATCCTGTTGCACGGAACAGGACATCCTACCTCTGGACACGGACTTACCACCACCGGACATAGTACCTGAAAAACAATTATGTTACTAAAATAAATCCATAAATGTTAGTATTTAGCATTCGATTAAAAACTCCGCGTTGGACCTTCACGGGTTGGCAGATTTTGTTGGCAGATGGGGGAAAGGCGGATCAAGATGCTCGTGATACTCCAGAATTATGGGTATTTGGGTCAATAATCCACCAAAAACAAAGTCACGAGAGGACAATAATATCATCTGGTCCCAAAAAAAAAAACTGGCCGAAAAACCAGTGGAGGTCTCTCTATGAAGGCCAAGGCCCACTTTGGGGTCGTTACGGCAATTGAATGAGTAGTATTCATTTAGAATCTATAATAATATGCTAAAAGTTTATGTTGTGTTATTAAAAATAAATATATTAATATGATTAAATCAGTTACCAGCTATCTCAATGACATCCCCATTGAGTGTAACAACACGATATCTTGTAGCTCCATACGCGATCCGAGAAGCTTGTTCCAATTCCTTTGCGACCAGTGTATCCCGTAATGCGTAATAGAACGCAGGTAAAACGCGCTCGTCTTTCACTTGTACTAAATCGAAGAGACGCGGTACGTTTTCTGGGCTTAAATAAAAAAACACAAACTCGCTAAACAGGATGCTCATAATTAATTCAACAAATTACAGTGGAGTCATTTTAATAGGTAACATTTGACAATTCAACAACGTAACCTTGTAACGGCGGGTATAAATTTTTTTTTTGTTTTGTCAGAACTACACAATTGCTTAATTTTTTTCAATTACGATTACATTAAATAAGTAATTTTACGATTTACTTTCACTAAACCATTGTAAACATAATAAACAATGATCTAAAGAACTGAACGTCGTTACAATGTTGCGTTGATTAACTCTTTTTCTTTTTCAGACGTCAAATGTTACCTATTAAAATGACTAGACTATAAATCTAATTAATTATCCCTAAATAAAATCTCTTGACACTTCAACTGCTGATCCAATTCATTTATATGCGATAAATCTTTTAAATACTTACAAACTACTTTTCTTCTCATAGTATCGCTTCAAATGTTGCTGTTTATCGAGAGCAATAAACGTTGCCCTTCCGATATCGTTTCTTTTGAGAAACTCGACACACTCTTGTGCAGTGTCCACCGCGTCCACCACTATATTGTCCAAAGCCCCGCAGCAAGTTGAAATTGCAACATCGTATTTACCATCTATGCCACCGAGATCACCCTAAAAATAATAAGTTTTTTAGTGCTATTTTTTTCGGGATAAACTAAGGCTGTTTTCAGCCAGCAAAAGAATTTAGATGCGACGTCTCTTATTACGAGTTGAGTATGCTGTATAAGCCTGCCCTACTCTCCAAGAAACATTATGTTGGTTCCGGGAGTCCCAAATAATATATGGATGCTTTCCAGAATGAATAAAAGAGATTTCTTCTAGATGAAAAACTGTAATGGTCTGGTCAGACAGCGGGCGGGTCGGGACCGCAACGGGTCTCTGACTGACCAAGCGCCACGATGTCGTCCTCTGTGTGAGCTCTACTATATTAATTTGTACATTAGATCGCGCCAGCGTCCCGACCCGTCCGCTGTCTGACCAGACCATAAGAATACTTACCAGTCTACCAAATATCCCGGGAATCCTTCCAGCCCGTTTCTCACTCATCAAAGCATCCAGCACCCGTCCACGGGATCTGTTAGCGCTCATCGCTTGCTTCGACTCTTCTAATTGAGCTCTATAATATTAATTTACGCATTTTATCATTTCTGCTGCAAGTCTGCTATTTTAAATCTCAAATTTGCTATTATGTCGTCATTACGGTCCATTTTGAGTTTGAGTAAAATCATACCTTTATGATTTTATCAAAACTCTCAATTTGGCCGTCGAACTTCCGTCTCTAACTTATCATTTTCCTTACAGGCCGATTATTAGCTTTCTGTATCTACCCAATCAAAACATTTTTTGTGCTGCCCAAAGATTCGAGTTGATCGCGCAACATGCATTTAATTTCAGATGTGTGAATCACTTAAACCAGGAAGATAGCTCAACCATGTGAATTACGTTGTGTTTTACACTAAATTTGAAACATCGTCGTAGCGATAACGAACCATGTAAGGATCCTTATAATACGCAACCCTGTTGTTTTTTTAAAACTAATAATAATAATTGGAATACATACCAACCACCACACACCAACTCACATATTGCTTTGATCCCAAAGTAAGTAGCTGAAGCACTTGTGTTATGGTAGCAATGAGTACCACAATAAATACAAAAAAAAAAAAAATTCGTGCTCAGCGCACAAATAAATGCACCTACCGGGATTCGAACCCGGGACCTTTTGATGCAGAAAGCAGGAGCACTACCAAACCTAACAACTAATAAATAAATACCTTAAAGTTCGAGCTTGTTTTAAAGTGTTTGCCTCTTCAGTCTTCAAGGCATCCAGTCTGTGTTTAACTTGAGTAAGCTCTTTTTCTTGTCTTGGCACCGATTTCGACAAATTGCCGCGCGTACTAGAAGAAAGAAATAAAATACAATAACTAATATCGAAATCGTAAAAATGTAATCTTTATAACATAAAATTATGTCTGTATTGTAACAGGTAATATGAGAAAAATTTACAAGTTCTTATGGGTGTAATAATAATAAAATGCTCACGTTTTCTTCTCTTCCAAATCACTAACAGCTTTCTCATATGCCTCTTTCATTTTCTCCAATTTCTCCGTCTCCTTTAGCTCTGTACTCAAGTAAATTTTGAGTTCAGACTCGGCGAGTTTGAAATTCTTGTTCGCTTCGTCGACAATTTTCTTCAAATCAATTAATTTCGACTGCAGCACATCTTTTTGCTCTTGGTAGTGTTTGGTTTTTTCTCTGTAGATTATACATATAAAAAATATTTCTAAGTTTTAAATTATTAAAAAAAAAAAACAAAGCACGACGTATCAAATACTTTTCGGTATTTTTGGCCAATAGTATCTGTAGGAAGAAAAAAACGAATCTATAAATTTTAAGTGCATACGCAAACATTTTGCCTTAATAATATAACCAACGAAGTTCCAATGTTTCTCATTAAAAACTAATTTTTAAAAACGGGCGATCTGCAATTCGCCTGATTGCTTGTGCAACAATTGATTGGGTACTTTTCGAAAAATTCAAGATCGAGGCTTTGTAGTTTATATGGGACTCGGGAACTAGTCAGAATCCAAACAGCATGACACGAGATTTTTATATATTAAATTAACACTTGCACAAGAAACAATACAGCAATAAAACCAAAATAATTAATAAGAAGTGCAACAGACAACCTTTAATCTTCAGTTAAACATTCTAAGTCACATAAAGTTATATATTTTTGTGAATTGAGTTCGTTAACAATGCTCACCTAACTCCAGCCATGGCAGTCTGCAACTCATCTTCCGCTTTCTTTTTGCTATTCATGTGTTTTGATAACAACTCCTCACAGTCTGATATTTCACGATTATTTTTCTCGGGAATCTATAAAAATATTAATTAGTGGTTTCCAATAGCATTTCCTAAAACTAAAAAAAAACTGTGTTCTATTTCCCCTTTCACTCAAATCGAAAACTTAAACAAAAAAACCTCTGTAAGCCTCTTTCATAATAATGAAAGAGGCTTACAGAGGTTTTTTATTATTAACACGGTACATTTAAGATTTACAAGAAAATGTGCTCGAAACAATTATGGATTTTTGCATGTCGTAAATCAATTATTTGTTTTTTTTAAAGAATATGAGGCATACGAGCAGGAGAGACACTTAGGATAATGGGACTGCCACCCATGGACACCTTCAACGCCAGTTGACCACGGGTGTTACCGGCTTTTTCACCCATCCAAAAAGCGTCTAACGCGCAAAGTACACGGCCAGAGCAGTAGGTGCTATATATATAATTAACATTAGCATGTCGGTAACGCGAACCCAAAAGATTTTCCTCTACCAGAGCTCAACGCGGCTACAGAAATTTTCATTTCAAAAAATACGGCGCATCTACTTGCTCATAAGGGAAATCAATGAAACAGACAATGTGCTTGCACGTCCCATCGGCATGAATATCTTTTGAAATGTATCGTCTTGGACTAACCAGTTCCAATTCAATCAACTTCCCCCTTTCGGTCTTTAACATTTCCTCCAAGTTATGCCTCTTCTTGTTCGCTTGCGCGGTTTCAGCTTGCACGGTCACTTGTTTACGCTTTGACATCTGCAATTTGTCGCCGGCCTCATCTTTCTTCTTTTGCATATCGTCGTACTGTCTGAAATTACATAACATTTATATTTTGACCAACCCGCGACAGTTTTGTAACATACAGACCAAAGTATGTACCTCTTTGTAGAGATCATCAGCCTTCTGTGCTTATCCAACCAAAACATTTATTTCGAGACAACCGTTAAGAATTCTCGATTTTTTATAAAGATATAAATACAAAAAAGATAATATACTCACTGTGTCCCATTTCTCAATTCGATCGTTTTGTCACGTAATTCTATTTTTACCTCAGCCAACATCTTGTCTACCTTATTCAATTTCTCTTTTAATTCTTCGAGTTCTTTATTCTTTTTATCTATGATTTTATTTGTTTCATGTCTGAAAAGATCATGCCTATGTCAAAAAATCTTCCGTATAAATCAATTAGTTTTATCAATCTTTATCAAGTTTTTTTATGTTATTATTACCTTCCAATTTACGGAAAGTAGAGAATTAAGTTTTTAAAACGATATTTAATTTTACAAACTAAATTACATATTTGTAAGGCACAATATTATTAAGGCTTAATTTTAAAAGGAAAGTTAAATTTTGATCTAAGTAAAGTCCAAGTTAAAAAATTCGTGCTTCGAGACAAGAATTTAAATGATACTCACATGTATTTCTGCAACAAAGTATTCCGAGTCCTCAGGGCGGTATTAGTCAACTCCATCAGGTCCACGGCTTCCCTCATCGGCTGCTCCAGGCGTTGTTTCTCTTGTTCCACCAATCGGACTCTGTTTAATTTGTCTTTTCGCATCTCGGTGTATTCTTCCACTTTGACGTTCAGCTTCTCTATGGGTTCCTGGTAAATAAAATGACCGTAAAAAATTTTAACGAAAGAAAATATTTTCGAGTCGAAATTTGACGACCTAAAAACTGCAAGAAACAAATCTGAAGCTAAGCTTAATAATCTCAAACCACCTGGAATGCGCCCGTTTAAGGTTTAATTGTCGCAGACTTAAACAGACTCAGAAATATGTCGGCCACATGCCCAACAAGAATTTGGATTCCACATAATCTCTAATCTTAAAGATTTGAAGAAAAAATAAAATTTGAAATGCCTGCGTATAAACAAAGGCATCTTCATAAGCCTGACAATCCTTGAGTAAAAAAATGATTTGATGAATTACCTTATATCTCGATGTGCCAATAATATCTTCAAGGTACTCCAACATTCCTGATTCGTGCTCATTTTGGGCTTTGGGCTTCATCATAGCAATTTGTTCCACTTCGCCCTGTAGATGTTTATTTTAATTTTATTTTATTTATACATTTTCAATCTTAAAACTAAATTGACATGATAGTCATGATACGTTTCTCCAACAGCGAAATTGCGATTACCAAATTGTTAGTTAGTTTTATTTTTAGATTAGAAATGTTGTTTTTTCCGTCTCGAATGTATTTCCGATCCATTATGAATACCCCAATGATCCAGTGGAATTTGTAAAGGGACAAGTCAAGAGCAAGCCTGTGGGCGGCGATAAATTATTATGAAACGTTAGATAATCCTAGTTTTAATATATTCATTATTTTAAATTCTAATTCCTGATATTGCGAATTATTTGCAGTCAGTCTTTTTTCTTAAAAATAAATAAATTTATATCTTTAGGTATGTTGCAGGTGTTTATTGGTGACTTCGACGTCATATTCCATAAGGAACCAAAAAATCGATTTGTATGATTGGCGTTATGCCAATCATACAAATTTAGCGATTAGTATGATTGGCATAACTTAATTACAATACTATAAACAATTTCACGCAAAAAATAACAAGGCATAATCAAGATAATTGTACATACGAAAATGATATAAAAGCCAAGATTTGTTGCAAAACAAATAATATTGGTTCTTCAATAAAAAAAGATGAAGGTGTTTATTTTTTGTGGTAAGTTTTACTATTAATATTCCGACAGTTCTAAGGTTTATTAGGGCCAGTCAGGTATATTAATCGGTATATTACCGGGACCATTATTTATTATTATTTTTTAAACACTTCGTTGCACTGGAGGGCAACGGACGGCCTTATCGCTTATAATCAGCGATCTCTTCCAGACAACCCACAATTTTTGTTGGTTCGGTTGAATGTCTTCAGGCAATCTGTAGAAATTCAACCACACCTCCGTGCCACTTATAACACCGCGTCCGCCAATTGGCAGCCCTACCAGTGACCAAATACAAATTAAATTATAAATTACATTCGGGACCGGGGATCGAACCCGATACCTCAGGCTTCGCAGTAGGCTTATAAGACCGCTTAGCCATGAGGGTAAGCGGTCTTATAAGCACATTCAGAGCTACTTATGTTAATGAGTCCCATGAAATAGCTACACAACGAAAACCGCTAATGTAAGGCACATCTTTTAAGATATGTTTGAAAAGACTAAAAAATTTATGTAACTTCAAAAAATACATCATTTTTCACTTTATTAATTTTTATTTGGCAACTAGTCGCGACATAGTCTCGAAAGAGTCCGTCTTTCCATCAGTGTAAGGTTTAAAATCGAATGTTGAAAGCACCGATGGCTTTCATAGGAAAGGGGTTTACTGCAGGCTACACCCTGTCTGGCTGTGTCAAAAAACAACTGACTTCTGTATTGTATTCGCGGGATAAGGTCAGAGCTTATAACAGCTTGCTGTCGCAATGTAACATTATTTATGTCGTCTTGTTGGCCGTATTGTATTTTAAACACATTCTTTTCCAGCTGCCTTTATTGCCATGCTGATCGTCGCAATGGCAGAAGTCAAAGAACGCGAGCTAATTTGTATGTGTGCTCCGGGACCGCCAGTATGCGCTAGCAACTACGAAACATACTACGGTGTATGCAACATGTATTGTGATGCGGCAAGAAAATGCATCGAACTTCATGTATTGCACGATGGGCCTTGCCGAATTGAGTAAATATATACATATTCATTTAATTAAGGGTTTTACTTACCTTCGATGACAATTTAAACATTTCCCAATACGATATTACAAATAACAATAGCTCATAAATTGAATAATAATATAATATTGTAAAATATTTAAACATTTAGATAGATACTTAACCAGCACAGGAAAAAAAATCACACACAATTAAGAAAAGTTAAACTCATACCATACAAACCGACTTCAAAATGTAACTCTAAAACTACTAAACATATTTTGATGAAATGGGTCCACACGGAAAGCACCAGCTTTGAAAAAAAAAAAAGAATCATCAAAATCGGTTCACCCAGTCGAATGTTAAAACATAAAAAAAATACAGTCGACTCGAGAATCTCCTCTTTTTTTGGAGGTCGGTTAAAAACTAACTCAAAGACAAACTAATAAAATCGAATAAACGGGAACCTCGAGACCAAAAAGAGAGTGACTTGTGAGGTCATGAATAAAAAATTATGCATCCACCGTTTCATTTATTTATTTGCACTTCGTTGCCTTAATATTATAATGAAATATATATATAAGAAGTCTTAAACCAGTTGCGAGTCCAATGGGCTAATCAGCGATCTCCTCCAGGCAACCCAACAAGAAAAATAATAATGCGAAAATGCAAGTGCAAAAACTAAGTTATAATACAATCAATTTGTTGTTTTATAAATGATCAGAGAAACAGATACAGAAATGTGTCTGCCCCATGCCCCACTAGGGGTTACGGGAATTCACTGAATACGTTCACTCAGAAATATGTTACATTCACCTTTTTAACCTTTGAAAAAGAGGTGGTATAATTTTAACGTGTTGCGTGTCTGTATGTTTGTGGCACAGCTCTTAAACGAATGGACCGGATTCGTTATGCGTTTTTCTTTTATATAAAAGGCGACATAGTCGAGATAGAGCTTAGCTACAATTTATCAAGCACCGTTCATCCATTCGTGAGACATTCTTATATGTAATAAACATTTCGTAACATCGAACATACATAACTTATATTTGGCTTCATATATAAGTCAAAACGTTAGAAATGATATAAGATTTAACTACCTGCAAAATAAGAAATCTATTGTGATCCAAATCAATTCCATGGGATCTAAGTGTTCTAGCTACTTCCTTGAATTGTACCCGTCTTCCGTTCAACGTATAAAACGATGAATTGTCCTTGAACGCCGTTCTTGACACGACAATCTCACTGTTTGGCAGCGTCGTGAATTCATCGCCTTCCTGGAACGAGCAATTTACAAACATTAACAAGCAAATACATTGCTATGATACTAAACCAAAACAAGTCATATTTGTATGAACGTTAGACTTGTATCCTAGCAACCAATTCTTCTTAGAAGAAGCATCTTCCAAAATAAAGAATTCACTTAAAGAATAAATTTACTTCTTTATTATAAAAGTTGAAATTACGGATGTTTTTTAATTTTTTATTATTATTTATTCTACCGTCTGAGTTAACAGGATAAATCTGAAAGTTTGCAATTTAATCGAATTATTCTAATGCGATAGTCACAAATTAAGCTTATCCCGCAACAATATTCCGGCTTTCTCGTTTTAATCAGATGAAGAAAAACATTATTATAGCTTAAAATATATTGATTCGCCTAGTAATCAGTTATACCTATGTTTGGAGGCACCTTACCGTTTTTCTGATAGAGGGAGTTGACGAGATACAATCCACTAAAACCGACCTCAGTTTGTTTAATCGATTTTCTAGGGTTCATAAGACATTTTACCTAAGAAAGTTAGGTAACTTAATCAATTATCAATAAAAATAAACTAGGATAAAAATATTACGGATTTTAAAAAATTTCGGTAATTGTTTGGTAAATTTTATATCAAAAATGTCACCGAGTCACTATTTGCTACCTGCAAACAGTCGGAAATTATACTACAAATAAACAGTGTGATAATATTTCCACGCTTTCACATCACATATAATATTTTATACATAGAAAAAAGCGATAAGATATCATCAAGAAAAGCTATAAAGCATTTATTAAAATGTTTATTTAATATGTATGCAAAATCAATTGGTTGTATCAAGAAAACAATCTTAATTTTAAAATTTACGTTTTTTTAATTCAGCATTGAAAATACGTAATCTTTCAGTTTGTATATAAGCAAAAAATGTTAGCAGTCAGTAGCAATAGACCTACATACCAAAATGAAGTTGTTCATTTTATGTGGTGAGTTTTTTTTTCTAAACATATAAATTAAACTAACTGGCCGATGTCTTAAAATTAGTGTGTGAGTTTAAGAGAGTTAAAATAAGAAGCTTTACTATAGCAACATAATAATAGTGTTAAAATTTTAACAAAAAAAACCTACTTCAAATTGTAACTTTAAAACTAGTGAACAGATTTTGGATGAAATTTAAATGGGACAGTTTCTGAGGTAACGTCGAATTGAAAACTTAATTTTTTTTTAAGTCTGTTAAAGACATAACAGGATTATTTTTACAAGAGATTTTGACAAGCTACTTATGAACCGGCTTAGTATGCATAAATGGACCGTTATTTTGTTTAATCAACAATTAATTTTATTTATAGCATTGCTCTATTTTTTATACTTTACCTAATACAAAAATAATTTTCACCACCCCTTCAATATTAGTCTTATAAATGTTGAAATATAATTTACAGATATTTACGCGAGTTTGTTCGTTTCCATGGTTCAATTGGTCATATAGGTACTTTTATTACGTTATTAACGAGATCCCGACTTTTAACCACGAGGAAGTTATAAATAGCAAATATGTGTCCACACCAATAGAAATTATGCCAGGAATTCAATTCGCAGGAGATTCTGGTCAGGGTGGTTGGCATATGGGACCTCGCACCAGCTATTCTTTGTGAAGTCCCGTGTCCCCTAGTGGGGTATGGGGCAGATGCATTTCACATCTGTTTCACTGATCGATTTTTTCTTTTAGGGGCAAGTAGGTGATCAGCCTTCTATGTCCTGCCAGACCGAGTTTTTTTTATCTCCGTCGGGAATCGAACCCAGGACCTCTCGGTTGTAACGCTTACGCGCTTACCACTAGACCAAGGAGGCGGTCGGGCTATTCTTTGCATTAGCTTTATTAGCAGTGACGAAAGAGTGGAGTATACTTTCTTATTCCCACAGAATATTATTTTGATCTAAAATTTCAGTGGTCATCATCGGAGTTGTTAAGCCCGCGTTTCTCATGCGACCACTATGCGGTTGCAAGCCAGACTATCCAGTATGTGGAAGCGATTTCAAGACTTATGGCAGCCTATGTGAAATGAAATGCGAAAATAATGATAATGTGAACCCTCCTGTGGTCATATATAGGGGCCGATGTGAGGATTTATTCAGATTACAACCAGACAATTATAACCCATATACCCCTTATAACCCATATACCCCTTATAACCCATATACCCCTTATAACCCATATACCCCTTATAACCCATATACCCCTTATAACCCATATACCCCTTATAACCCATCGCCCGGATTATTGCAATCCGGATAACATCTACAACCCGTGCAACAATGGTTTGCTAAAATCAAAAGCAAATAAATAAAAAAATTAGGAAATAATAATAAAATAAGCTTCAGAAAGGAACAAGTATTTCATTTGTCCAGACGTAGGCTTTGTTCTATTAAGTTTCGGTTTTTCTCTCTACTAAAACTTATCGAAAACATCGTGGACGAGAGCATACAAAGTGTCAAAAGGAGTACAAAAAAAAGTATCATACCTCTATTTATAATTTAAAATAGAAGTATGATAGTATATTTTAACACAAGAGCGAATTTAAAAATAAATGAAATTTATATAACCTTCTCAAATATTGTAAACTGCTGTAAAAAAATATACCTACATACATAATTTTATAATTGTCATCCTTAATAATAGATGCATTAAGTATCTATACATATTTACATTTTGGATGGTGGATTTCTTGAATACGGTACAGAAGTAAAAATATAAACATACTTATATGGATCTTGATAAAATATAAGCTACTTTATAAACATGTTTTCTTTAAATAAAAAAAGACAGTCACTTTGCCTTATAATTCATACAAATATTATAAATTCTAAAGTAACTCGGTCAGTCTGTTACTCTTTGACGCCTAAACCACTCAACCGATTTTAATGAAATTTGGCACAAACATAGATAATAAGTAGAGAAAAGACATAGGGTACTTTTTACCGCGGGAAAACTTCTCATTCCCACGGGAAACAAAGTAAGTCAGAAGAAAAGCACTGCTGCGCCGCTTTCTTCGGCTGCGCTACCATGAATATACGAGATTCCATACTAATATTCGAAAGTAACTCTGTCATTCTGTCTGTCTGCTACACTTTTGACGCCTAAACCACTAAACCGATTTTAATTAAATTTGGCACAAACATAGATAATAAGTTAAGAAAGAACATAGGGTACTAGGGGAAGTAGGGTTCTATCTAATTTCACTAAGTGGGTACATAATATATTTATTGTGACCATTTCAATGTGCTCAAACACGATACCTCTGCAGTAAGTGCTGGCTTACCTACTAACTATTGTATTATTATCGCACCCTCAGTAATATAAGGGCATAATACAAAAAAGTAGTTTTTTGGGAAATCGCGTTTAAAAATTCTGGATTTCTACATTCCACCTTACTTCTTCAATAAAATGCTTATTATTCAAGTTATAAATGTGAAATTTTGCATATTTATTCTTTGATAACTACACTGTAAGTAGCCATGAATAAAAATGAATAATATTAGGAAATTCCATAAATTAAATATAATTTTGACTTGAGTCCTTATATTACTAAAGGTGCGTTATGTTTATTGATCAGTCATGTCAGGTCACCGGATACCAAATTATGAATTGATACGACCAATAAAAATGGCTCTTAATGCCTTTACCGTCAGAAGCGAACAGGTCGTCTTCAAACAAGAGATAAGAACTATTCTAATATCCAGTCACTTTTACCATAAAACTCTTGTACAAAAAACTGTCTAAAGCGGACGAAGTCGCGGGTACAACTAGTAATGTATATACGAAAGTTATTTCAAAATCAAAGTATCTTTGTTCAGTGAAATCATATTTGATCACACTGAATCGTCAATTTTTTTTCTTTATATTATTTGACATGATACATCTGAGGTAACAATGATTTAAACAATATGTTTTACTGTTAATAATAATAAAATAATTGATATACTATTATGTAGCCATTAATTCGTGAATTTGCCAATATTTTTCTTGGGAAAGGATTTAGGCTACCTTGTATCACGAAAAAGGCTTTAAGGGGTTAAAGTAAGACACGAAAGTTTGTACGGAAGTTCTTTATTGCCGATGGTAAACCATGAAAAGTATTTATCTTTTTTATATTTCGATCTATGTAAGGATGAAAGTTCGAAGGTCTCCGTATAAGACATGACCTATGAAAGGAAAGGGCGTTTCAAAATTGATGTCAGGTGAAGCTTCTGCTGGACGCTAATGTCAGAGTGAAAAAGCGAGAGAGCAAGTAGATATATATTTTGTTTATCTATCGTAATATCATTTTGAAAATTGAATATTATTGCAATTAAAATACAATATTTTATACAATAGAAATGGGTTACACACTGCGGTGTGGTACGAGTTTGGCGAAACGTGATTAGTCGCCTTTTTCATTGGCTGCCTGGCGGCTACAGGCGTTACTGCCTATACGCAAAGTTTGTTTTATTCTTTGGTGGAGCTTTAAGCAGAATTTTAAATTAAAGTGATGTAATTCAGTGAAACGTGACTTTTTGTGATGTGGTCAAAATTGACTATAAACCTTCACTATAAATAATTTTACTTGTGGCACGTAAGAATATTTCTATGAAGTAAGTAATACGATTCTAATACTTCGACTGAAGGACTTTGGTCAAGAAAATTTTATAAAAAAAAAGAAATATACGTTACTTTCAGCTTCTTGTGACCACAACAAATCAATTTTACAAATAGCATGTCATTAGTTGTTTAATAACACGCTTAATTAATAAGCAATTTTTCTTTACAATATAAAAGCCTTGTCACTAATTATGGCAGGAAATATGAAAGTAATGCGGTAAGTCAAATTTATTATACCTCTGCTGCGTCCGTGGCTGAATGGTTTATGCATCTGAATGTTGTACCGGAGGTCCTCGGTTCGAATTCTGTGGAAGAAATAAATGTTTCGGTTGGGTAGGCACAGAAGGCTTGCCTGTAAGGGAAACAGACGAACAGGATCAGTGGAACAGATATGTGTCTGCCTTGTCTAACACAATGTGCTATTCTGCTCGTATTAACTTTCTATAGGTTACTATTTCCGTAAGGCGTTAACTACGGCCATATTTCACTTAAACACTCTATGCAAAAGATGTTTTCTTTCCTTAGGCCGTCTAACAAACGAGAATAAATAATTTTTACAAAACTCTTTCACGTGTAGAATACCAATATTATCTGTTAATAATAAAGACTGATTAATTAAAAATTCTTACGTATCAATAACGTAAGTCGTTTGTAAAAATTATTTATGAATGCAAAAACACATTTAAAAAGACACAATATTCATTTCAGTAACACTCATCCCTGATGGTTATATCAAGGGCAGATTTAAACAACGCATTTTCTTGCGCATACACAACTGAACCGTCAGTATGCGCAAGCGACTCATATCCTGGAGCTTTTAATATGCGGTGTGCGTAGAATAATCAAGGGGTTATTTTATGGAAGTTGTGAGGGCTATTTCAGATACAAACATTCAAAAAAAGGACCTCAACCATTTAACTTGAAATTTGTGGTGAAACCATAAATGTAAAAAAACACTACATCTGTGAACCCATTAAACCGCTGACACTCATAGATTTTTATATAATAATTTTATTCCTCTGTCTTATTTACAGAACTTATACGCACCATCATCTAATTATATAAAAATCAATTGCTGTTAGTTTGTCTCGCTAAAACTCGAGAACAACTGGGCCGATTTAGCTTTTTGTTTTGAAATATTCGTCGTAGACCAGGGAAGTTTTAAATAGTGAGAAAATATGGAAAAATTGTGATCAATACCAAAATATTCACTAGAAATAATTTATATGGCAAAAAACGATTGCCGGGTTAGCTAGTTTATTTAATAATTATTTGTAATTTAGTTTATTAAATAATGTATAATTAAAAAATAAATTTACGTAAAAATACAAACGCAAGAAAGAAAAATTGTCAGTTAAATCTGAGCGTTTTTTGGGAATTTACTTCTAAAAATGGACTTTATTTATACCGCTTTGGATTTTAGCACTATTTATTGGACATTATAACATATATTTAATTTTGTTTACTTACTCCACTAATTCAGTCCAGGATGAAAAAAAAAACAGTTGTCGCGCATTTTATGAAAATTATACTGCTGAATTTTCAAATATATTTAAATAAATTGTTTTAAACTGCAAAAAGCGAGGACGCTATGGATTATAATAATTAATATTTTATACTATTCTATGAGTCAAATTTGTCAAAGGCTGTCGTTTCAGAGAATAAGAGCGTCAAAATTGACAATTTTATGCAAAAAATAATATTAAAAATATGTACTTAATAGACCAACCTTAAGAGGCCCTGTCCTCTAATATTTGCTTTATTATGAGCGTATCTTTTAGTCGCTTCAGCTTATTTTGATTTTTAATCCATATATTAACATAATTAAAGCGAATTTATTAAGTCTAACATTTTTAGATGTAAACTGTTCAGTATTACTATTAGTTACTGGATTAGATACAGGCGACCACTTCCTTTGTCTAGTGATAAGCGCTTAAGCGAGAGGTCCTGGGTTCGATTCCCGGTGGAGATAAAAAAAACTCGGTCTGGCAGGACATAGAAAGCTGATCACCTACTTGCCCCTAAAAGAAAAATTCGATCAGTGAAACAGATGTGAAATGCATCTGCCCCATACTCCACTAGGGGACACGGGACTTCACTTTATTAGTTACTGAATAGTTCGGACTTGAGAAGGTAATTTAAAACTGTAAGATTGATGGATGATATGGTTAATTAAATAAAATACACAGGTGTATATTACCCTGAAGTCCACAAGTCATCCATAAAGTCAAATTTATGATTTAGTTGTGAAAGTATTTTGAATATTTTTACGACATTTAATATAAGACAACCAATGTATCTCAAAGTCGAAAGCAAAGTAGGTAATCTCGTTTTTTATATGTAATTTACTGAAGTGATAATCAAGTGTCATTTCACTTATGTACATTAAAGTTATTAACTCGTGAAATATAAAAATCTAAAAGAATATTATAAAAATTGATTATGGTTATGGCGTTACACAATTTTATTCAATACGCTTCATTGGAAATGAACATAATATAAAAAGTAATAATTTCTATAAATATTACTCATATTACAACATCATTGATACACAGGAAGTTCTAGTAGAAGAAACTTTGTTCTTTGCATAAAAATTTCTAAATAAAACTGCATAAGAAGATTACCTATTAAATAAAATAATATAGGGATTTAATTGTATATAAATCACAATATGAAGGCTGTATTTATAATTGGTAAGTTATATTATTTTATTTTAATAAAAACCACATTCTCTAATAAATTACATGCTTATCTAGCAAAAAACCACTGAATGTTAAATTGATAATTCAACTTTGGAGGCAACAGGGTTTTTTGGTAAGTTATTATGTAAAAAATGGCATTCATGAATCAATAGATCATGTCAGCTTTCGAACAAAAAAAAAACTGCATCATAAGAGAAAACAATAAGACCTATTTAATTTATATATTTGTTAAATATACATTATCAAAACATAACATGTATAACACAGCCTGTATGATGAATGTATTCTGTGTTTAATTCCTAGTGAAATAAAAATATTTCTGCTTAAAAAGATCCACATTTAAATTCTAAAAATCAGTCAAATGCTCCAGTAGGGATTAGCTACATAGCCTCACATAATAAAAACAATGAGTTGTTTTCTCCATTTCGAATATAAATAAGGAAATTTTATTTTCAGTTAGCATTTTTGTAATTGGTGTGGTAACAATACGTCACGGAACAGGCTTTCGACAGTGCCCTTGTCCTCCAGAACCAAATGTATGTGGCAGTGATTTCAAAAACCATGCAGGTTTATGCAACTTATCTTGTGATGAAATTGCAGCAAAAGAACCCATTCATTTAATTTATAACGGCCCATGTGAAGAATTATTTTTGCATTTGTATACGCCTTACAAAATGATTATTGATGACATTCTTGAAAATTTTGCAATGTAAATTATATTTTAATAAACTTCTAGGTATAACACATACAAATGTTTAATTATTTTATTCACCTTACTGTAATCATGCAACTGGCTCATAGATCATTTAGTAGGATACTGGTTTATTCAATGGTATTAAAACCGGTCTCAGAGATCAAACTCTTTTATTTACAGACAAAGAATACATAATATTATCTTATTTCCCAAAACAAATATTTTACGTGTTTTGGCTCTACCCTAAATTTTGGATTTTACCTCTTACAACTTTTTATTAAACTCTGATACAATATGATGCAATTCTTGGGATGTTATATACTAGCTGACCCGGCAAACATTGTTTTGCCATATTAATTTTTGGGGTGGGCTACCCTTATCACTAAGGGGTATGAAAAACAGATAGTAGCCGATTCTCAGACCTACTGAATATACATATAAAATTTAAAAATGAGTAAAGCCGTTTCAGAGGAGTAAGGTAACTAACATTGTGACACGAGAATTTTATATATAAATATAAAGTTCACTGTATAATATTAATACTATGAAATAATGCTAATTGCTTAAAATAACTGCTTGTAAGAGTTGTAGGAAAATATGGAAAACTGAATGTATGGCAGCATAAGTATAAATGGGCTTATTTCTGCAACTGGACGACTACACACAATGTATGGTAGTAATCATACCAATACAAATTTAACATTATAATATTATATTCATTATCTTTAGAAATTCTTAAATTATAATAATAATGGCCAATTATAGTAAAAACAGTTGCCTTCAGAGCTGTTTCCAAACTACCTATTAAGACTGGACACCCATGACCTAACTGGCATTATGGATTTTCATAGGCAACTAACTTGAAGTGAAAGTCCTGTCCTTTTGCCTCCCATTTCATAAAAAAATATATTAAGTTACACTTACCCCATCAATGATTTGACAAAAATGTACAGAGACACTGGCACTATTTATATTTGGGAACTTGCTTGATGAATGTAAAAGTACTGAAATCTTCTTAGATCTTATCTTGCTTGCTCGGTAACCAAAAACAAAAAGCATTGAATCTATAACATTGCTCTTTCCACTTCCATTTGGTCCAATGATTGCTGTGAAACTCTGTAAAATGTTTACCAATATAATCAACAGAAACTGATCAAAATATTAAAAAAGTTTGTAACAAAATCATCAGGAGTTATAAATTAAAATTAATATTTAGCTTCTTATCATAAATAAATAATAAAAATTTCATTTATTTCAATAATCATTTACACAGCAGCTATGGAGACTTCCCGTAAGTAGTCTACGCGACACTTGTGGTGGGAATGACTCGCAATTTCACTTGACATTCATCAACTTATAATTCAAGAAAATAACAAAATAAACTAGTAAAGACTAACTTAAGACTAATTTAAGTAGGTAAACGTTATATATTTTAATTTTTATGCCAACGAAGTAAAAGCAATGCAAGCAAAACAAAACCAAACCAAAGAGAAAAAAGTATAATGTACTTAGTTGTATACTTAGTAACTAGCAGGATTTGTAAGGGTGAGTAGGGGTATGTTTATGTGAAGTGTGATATATGTGAGTGCATGTAGTGTATGTGTTAGAGAATGAAATCATTAGCATATTATATGAAATTATTTAGTTAATTAATCATATCAAGCTTATTGATGTTTTGAGAAATAGAATATCATTATATTATCACCTTGTGAAAAGGACCCAGCTTTTGAACGCCTGCATAACTTTTAAAGTTTTCATTTATAATGTGTGTAATAATAAGTCTTGGTCCAGTAGTATCAAACGTTAATGCGGGTCTCGGAGCGGGTGGGATGTAAATATCGCCTATACGCATGCCTCCTTCCTCATCATCAGAAATGTGATCTATTTCATCATCTGCGATATTGCGATTTTCTCCGTTTTCACGAGACGGTGCTTCATCCACATCCATGGGTTCTTCTACTGTTTTTTTCCTTGTTATTTGCATTTTATAACACAATTATTTAAGAAATATCCAAAACGATTAAGGAATTTTATATTACAGCTCAAATTTCGTTAATTCAAATTAAAACAAAATAAACAATAGGTAACACCCCAGTAACAACGGCTAGCCGCGGATTTCGATTTTAATTTTAAATACATCAAAATTGAAAATACACAGATCAGTGATCACTGGTCACAGAATTATAAATCAATACATATTACAATAATAATTGATTCGTATGACAATAATAATTGATGATAGTCTCATAATATTTTAACCAATAATTTATCTTCACTTCACATAATCTTCAAATAGAGAGAAACACTTTAATGAAAAAGCTGACATTAATGAAAAAAAGGTTTGAAAATGTTATCAAAGACTTTCCAACATGAAATAGCGGTTGCCTTGCGCTTATTATAACGACCATTTTTATTTTGACATCTTGGCGCCCGAGTCGAGAGATAAATAACCGTCTTTTACAAAATTACAATTGCCCGTGGTATATTGTATAAAACAGCTGTCTATAAAAAACAATTTTTATTAGATTAAGTAGATCTAGGTATTATTCTATGTAATTTTTATATTCCATTTATAGTTTTTGAACGAACCTTATAATAAACGATACTACATCCATCACCATCACTGTCAAGTAAACATAATACCTACTTACTAATCTGTATTCTGTGTAGTGTGCACTGTGCTCAGTCAGAACTCAGAGCTGTCTAGTGTCAAAAAAATGGCGAATCGAACAGTAAAGGACGCTAAATCGATTCGAGGAACAAACCCTCAATATTTAGTTGAAAAAATAATAAGATCTCGAATTTACGATTCTAAATATTGGAAAGAAGAATGTTTTGCATTAACAGCAGAATTACTAGTCGACAAAGCAATGGAATTGCGATATGTTGGCGGTGTTCACGGCGGCTTTATTTACCCCACACCTTTTCTGTGTTTAGTGCTTAAAATGTTACAAATACAGCCAGAGAAAGATATTGTTGTTGAATTTATTAAGAATGAGGAATTCAAGTATGTCCGAGCACTGGGTGCATTCTACATGAGGCTTACCGGATCCTCAGTCGACTGCTATAAGTATCTTGAACCATTGTATAATGATAATAGGAAATTGCGGCGTCAAAATCGCCAAGGACAATATGAAATCGTCCACATGGATGAGTTTATCGACGAGTTATTACGTGAAGAACGTTTGTGTGATGTAATTTTACCGCGGATTCAAAAAAGACATGTTTTGGAAGAAAATAATGAATTAGATCCTAAAGTTTCGGCTTTGGATGATGATTTAGATGAAGAAATGCTTTCAGATGAAGATATTGCAGAGCCAGAGACCAAAGAGAACAGAAGGGATAGTGATAGAAAGGACAGAGAAAGAAGAAGAGATAGGTAAGTCACTAGAATATAGATAATATATTTTTTATTACACTGAATTTGAATTAACACTTCATTGCAATAACAATCAAAAACAAACAATAACTTAAAGTAATTGGAAAGCAATGGGCAGTGTAGTCGCTAATGAGCTATCTCTTCAGCAGAGTATGAGTTAAGTCTCCTCAGACCCATTTTTCTTCTATTCATAACTGATTTTTTCCAATATTTTAATCTTATGCTCATTTTAATACTCAACATAAACAAATTCTAAGGCAAATTAAAAAGAATTATTCTTTCTACTTTCAGGTCCCGAGAACGCGATCGCCGTGAAAAAGATCGTAAACGAGATCGCTCTCGCAGTAGAGATCGGGACCGACGCCGAGAGAGAGAGAGAGAACGCGAAAGAGAAAGACCACGGGAACGAGAAAGGGATAAAGATAGAAGAGACCGCCATGAGCCTGACAGAAGAAGAGATAGAGGAAGGTATTAGCATTACAGTTAAATAATAAAAGATTGTTCAAAACTTTGTCTTTTCTTAACTTGTTAGGCTGAATTTGTAATATATGAAAACTAGGTGGTGCTAAAAAGAGAAGAATATTTAAACTTATTCAAGAGTTTAGTTGATTGTTGTTTTTGGAATTTAATTTTAGTTATCACTATTATAAATGCACATAATGTTGCTTAATGATTAATTGAACCACTCCTTAGTAAAATATAATGAAAAAGTATATAGTGCATTTTCGATAAAACAATGAAGCTAAAATCTTTAACCTAAAAGTAAAGGTTACCACGGTTTCTGACCTTTGTTAGAACTAGTCTTGGTGCTAGATCTGAAGTCACTACAAGCGCATGAATTTTGAATGTATGCGTAAAGTGAATTTCTAATAAATTCAATTTATGGTGTGGAATAATTGACACAAAATGATAAAGTATTGAAAGAAACTATTGGGTCAGCTAGTAAATATAAATTTTAATAAGTTTACACATTTTCCATTAGTACATAATATATGTACAGAAATTGCATTTTTTCCTGTTGGCTAAAAATAATTTAATAATAAAAAATTGAATATGCAATACAAATCATTAATTCATTAAAAATAAATTACTAATATTGATTCATTCACAAAAATAGTCTGCCATTAGTTATTGTGTGGATAACTACTCAATAAAATATATTAAGAAGAAATCCTTATATAGTTGTAATTATATACCATTTAAGATCTTTCAGTAAAAAAATAATGTAAAATAGTATGATTTAAATATAAAACAATGTTTACAACAATTTTTGTACACATTTATCTAACTAGACATTTTTACAATATAACAACTATTTTAATATTATGTAATATCACAAAATATAATTTTGCTTTAAGCTATACCAATTCACCTATCTACCCATTACAGAAACATTAGTTGGTTTCACAAATAACTATGTTGTTAAATTAATACTTTTTGTTAACCAATATAATTCAAGCCTAAAATAACGATAATAATAACAACTTTATGCCCTGCATGTGAAGTACATAATCTTATTTTGTAAAAAAAATTACTTTTTTAACAAGAAAGATTACTCACTCATAGGAATTGAGTTTTTATTT
Organism: Aporia crataegi; assembly: GCA_912999735.1. Taxonomy (NCBI): domain Eukaryota; kingdom Metazoa; phylum Arthropoda; class Insecta; order Lepidoptera; family Pieridae; genus Aporia; species Aporia crataegi. The sequence continues at coordinate 7,217,409 of OU538742.1, forward strand.
GGCCAATCTCTAATTAAATATTGGCCCTTTATAATTTTATGTACCTAGGCAAAGTTTGTCTTCAGTCGAGGCAAGAATGATTTGAATACAAAGATTTAGGTGATGGTTGCTTAAATAGATAAATTAGTAGATGTTTCAAATAACCTCACCTTATATTATAGAGGTCAGTGCATATTTTTAATTTAAATACTGGTAGAAATCACATCCTACATACAGGACTGAAGGTTTAGCCATCACGGAAAACCCCACAATAATAAAAATTAAGTACTGTGTGGTTCTTTAGTATTTAATTTGTACCTCACATTATCACCGGCAATTATTGACAATTTTATTACCTTTTTTTTGGGATAATAGAAGTTCTTAAAGACTTAAAATGTAGGTGCATTCATAATAAATATCCTTTTTTCTTCATTTTTAATCCATCTTAGAAGTCTGTCTACTGCCCGAATGGCTTGATCTTTTTCCATGAGTGGATCAAAAGTTACATACAGTTCAAAGCCATTAGTAATCTGAAAATAAAAACAACCATAAATAAATCATTTCAATTATATAGTACTTTTAGTTTGAATTTAATAAGCATTCAAAGAAATGACCCACATTCTAAAATATAATGTATAGGGAGTTAGGGAAGGTCTTATCAACTCAAATAAGTTTCTTTAGCATAAATATCAAAACAGTGATAACTTAGCATTGAATAATTATGTTATATTTTTAGATTTGTAATTGAAGATGTAAATTATTACCCAAGCCAAGATTGTATCTTCAGAATTTGATCTGAAAACTAGTTTTGCTGGTGACCGAGCACAATGTATTTTACAACAAAACTGTCTATAATTTCTCACATAATCCATATCTGATAACTTTTCAACCTGAATATCTCCTCCTTCACACTTTTGTCTATAATCTTGTAAGAGATCTAAACTTATAGGATCAGATGTAAATAGTTGAGCTGTTGACTTGCATTTATACATAAAGTGTCTTATTTCTGGGATTCCTATATGTTTCAGTGGATTAGTAGTAGGGAGATCCTTATTTCTATTCAAGGCATCATTTATAGCTGTAAGGCAGTTTAATCGTCTTAGCTTTTCCGCTATTGTGTGTTTGGCCTGTGATAGTGGAAAGAATGCATCTCGTTGAACAGTAAGTAGCAATAGACAAGCTTGACAGTCTTCTGATATATAAGATACATGACCATGAAGAAAACCACTGAAAAGAAAAATAAAGTTTATACTAAGTTGATATCCTCAATTTTAAAAGAAAATAATCTATCTGCTATATGTAAACATATTTTTATGTTTATTTGATAACATACTGATTTTAGTTTGAAAACTACACAAAGTTAGATTATGTCAGCAAAATCAGAAAATCAATTTATTATCTTTAATATAAATTATCTACAATTTATTAAAAACTCAAAGAATAGTGAGGTACAAAACATTCTTACGTTGCATCAAATTTTGGCAAGCAAATTGGTGTCCAACTTTCAGCAGTTTTGAAAGATTCAGAGCTCCGTACTAAATTAAATAGTAGATGTATGTCTGATGGATGTAATGTATATTTCTTCATTCTTACTAATGTTATTAATTGATTACCAGCTATTAAAATTGCAAAAACTAAATCTCTTATTTTGTGGCATGTGGAAATTATAGCACTTGTGATATTTTCTCTAACTTTCTCTGGTAATGGTAAACATCGAACAGCACCAAGTAGAAATGCTGGATCCTTTTCCATAAAAATAAATAAATTGTCTATGAGTCTTTCAGCACCAGATAGTAATCGTCGTAAATCATAGTTCCTTCTCTGCTCAAATATTCGGTTTAGTTGAGTTAATGTTAATATTGAAACTATTTGGTTAAAGGCATACCTGAAATTTTTTAATCAATTATTAATATTTGTCAAAAAATATTTAAAACTGCTCAATCATTGCTTCTTTCATTAGAAGACTAAAATTTAACAATAAAATTGGCTTTGTGAATTAAGTTTATATATTGTTATACAAAGAATTTACAATACACTTACGTTAACTGTAAAACTAATTGGGTTTCACTCTCATTTGATTTTGCCACTGCTACTAATATAAGGGGTCCTTTGACCAAAAACACAGCTTTACAGTCATTTGTTATAATGGATCTTAAAATATCTTGATTATGTTCTTCAACAACACTAACTAATGCTTGGATAACTCCACACAAGCCAGCCAATTTGTCTTCATTACCATATCTGAAATGAGATGTTATAACTGAAGATCTGACATTTTACCAATTACATAGACTTTTGTATAACAACAAAAGAACTTAACAGAAAGATATTAACTTAAGAATGAATGAGAAGGTATGCATTAGGGTGTAGTTTATGAAGTTAAAAATTAAGATTCTTATTATAATATGTAAACAAAAGGACATAGGAAAGACAAATTTCTACATCAGCTTTTCAAATTTACAACTAAAGATTACTTCAATTTATAAAAATACCTTGAATATATGGGTTTTCCAGCAGAGCTGAGTATAAATACATGCTTCTCTTTATTAACTAGTTCTGGTGATTTCAGATAGTCATCTACTTCATTATCAGCATCAGCTCCATTCTGTTCTAGTAGATTTGAGTTGCTTGCTGAAGATGACATATGTTCCTGAAACAATATTCTTAAATTTATATATGTACTTATATGATATAAATACTTTTAATTAATTAATAACATACTATTGAAACAATACTAAATGATAATATTGAGAAATTGGTAATAAACTGTTTAAACACCACCCACTTTCATAGTTAAATCAAGATCATGAATTTTATAAACATGAGTGTTAGGAAATAATTCAAAACATTCTACTGAATTAAGGACAAAATTTAATCAGTAACTTGTTAAATCAGTTAAAACTTACATCTTTATTTTGCAAATTTTCACTAGATTTTGTTTCTTTACGCTCCTTCGAGCATTCACCAATTTCACTTTGAATCTCATTAATAGTACTGGACTTCTTTGCAAAATCTGAAGCCCTGCTTTCTAGACTAGTATTCATATCAGTAGCAAACTCTTCAAAAGAATCTGTAGGGTTTAAAATACTGTCGTGAGATGCTCCTGGTTCGAGGTCGTTTTCAGGGTTATGAGTGGATTTTTGCGCGACATTATCTTTAGATGTAGAGGCCATCACGATAAATAATAGCAAATAAAATGTCAATAAATAAAAAAGAATTTCATAAATTTCTTGATTTGATGCATCAATATTTTTTTACATACAAATTACAAACTAGTAACTACAAAACATCGTTAACAAAACTAACCTGACAAATCACAAAATATCTACATAAATTACTAATGTCATTCTGTATTGACACTTGATAGTGGGAGGATTTTATTCTAATAAGTAGAGGTACTTATAGGATTGAGTTCTATTATCATCGCGACAGTTGACATTGACTTAATTACTATGCAAATCGTGCAAAAAGACACACATAGAATACAGATTAGGTAGACCCATTGTCAATCATAATTTTTGTTGACAATTTTTTTTAACTATAACACAGGTAAACACAATTTTTGAGTCTGAGTTCTGTGTACCCGATTTTGATTTCTTATACCTAATTAATAAAAGAAATAATATTTTTATCTCAATGAGGGCCTATTTCACAACCTTCAAGTAAAGTGTTAATTAGTTAATTTCCATGTAACGCTAATCGGCAAGTAAAAGTTACAAGTAACATCTGTCAATTTCACAAGCGAAACTAAAGCTTCGAGTAACAACTTACTAGTTATGTGAATGATGAACGAAACATTCGTTTCATTAGTACAGTTATGTGTCAATTGTCAAGCGTAATTTGTATTTGCAGTAGTCATTTTTAAATTTTAGTTATTGTTTGCCGCGTTTTGAGCGTGTTATTATATCAAGATGTTGTAAATGCATTTCAATGTATGGATGTATGGATAAAGTAAAAAGAAAAAGAAGTCTTTATACGAGAGAGACATTCTTTCTTTTTTAATTACGAAACAAAAAACTATTTTAAGGTGTAGAATTTCGTACTTAAAATTAATGAATAGGTAATAGATGAGCCTTTCGTATTTTTGTAAATATATTTAAGTACATTATTGTAAATATTCAATAAAACTATGAATAGGTTGTCATAGAAATAGCGATAAAATATTACGCAGTACTTGTACTACATCTTTGCATTTTAGTTATTATTTTATTTTTTATAAAATTGTACACTTGGATAACTGCACGTTTAGATAGTTGAAATGTAGCAAATAAATCCGTTTCATTTAGGTCCGTGTAATAATCAACACGAAATTTAAATACACGAATCCTTGGCGGCTGACGTCTCGACAAATTTTCTAATTCCTCCTTTGGTCATAAATCCAATAAAAGATATCCATTTTTTAAATATGTACTTATTCAATGTTATCACAAAAGGTACGCACAGTAATTTATTTATTTAAAAAATGCAACAGAAAAAGGTTACAAAAACACAAACAATAGTGATAACAAATAATATAATACAACGTGGTATTTAACCGTCAAGTAGGGGTGCTACTAGGAGCGTAGCTCAAGACAGAGAGGAATGGCGACGTACTGTGGACGCCCTCTGCCCCATCCAGGGGCCTTAGGACTTCAAAAAATAAATAAATAGGGGTGCTACTTGGCAGATGATGTTGCAAGTAAGTTACGCATTGGTTAAACCTATGATTAGCAATAATTGAAAGTCGTGAAATTGACATGTTGAGTTACTGGCTACTTTAAGTGGCGGTTAGCTTACTTGACACTTTACTTGAAGGTAGTGAAAGAGGCCCTAAGTTTTTAAAAAGTGGTAACTTCTAAGCATTTGTCAAAAATCGTATATTTTTTTTATCATCGTTTAAAGTACAAAAGCAAACTTTTTTTTTGTATAAATTGAGTTTTTGGTTTTTGTTTCAATGTTAATATTCAGATAATAGTCATTAAAAACAGACCAAAAAAAGAGATTTTTTTGTTGACTTGTGTAATACAATAATTAAGTACCTATTAAAAGTTACAACGTGACTTTCTGTTATTGGATGTTTATAGATTATACACTTTGATCAAAGAGTTGTAATATTATAAATTTGGAGTAGACAGAATAACATAATAATATTATATTTTAATATTAATATCTAAAATGATGTTCCGATTTATATTACTATACTACTTACTATTTGTTAGATTTTCGGGGCAGATAAAAAAATAATAGACATGGGCGCCGGCAGAGATAATTTCCAGGTGGTGCAGGTTTTACTTTCTTACAATCTTCGCCGTATATGATTAATAAAGAATTGAAATTTTAGTCGGAAACATCTGAAACCTTTTTTTTTTATGTTCGAGTCATTTACAAATTTCTGACTATTCATTATGAATTTATTTTTTACTTTTTATTTCAATAATTCCTGTTGATCCCGAGATTCCCAAGGGGTGCAAGTGCACCCCCTGACACTCCCCTGCCGGCGCCCATGATTGTAGCGTAAACCATTGACGGATCAATAATATATTAAGAGTCCAAATTGATAATATAGAACGTAGGTCACTTTGAGTCACCCCATAAAGACAACAATTGATCATTATTGGATTCTGGATCATCGACTACACGTCACAAAATCGACAGCTCGGAAACAGAAGATAAGTTTTTGTGCAACTTAATAATAGTCAACCGATATCCTCTCCAGAAACTAACAAGCAAACCGTCTTAGCTTCGAGTATTAGAAGGCTTAAAATATTTAATTTTACTATATTTTGATCATAAAAATTAACTGCTAAACTGTGCCTAGCCGCTTCCATAACAGTGGTTAAGGCGTCAAACAAAATGCGTATTGCGCCGGCAGACCTGAGTTCGCACTACAGTGAAACAAAAAAAAAAATCGCTTGGGGAGGTATGGTTCTGGCTGATCATCTACTTGTTAGTAAAAAAACAGCCGCAGAAATATGTCTACCCCATGTTCCACTATGGGCTACGAGATTTCACTTAAACTGTACACAGAATTGTAATAATTCAAGAACCTTCCTTTTTGAAAAAGGTTTTAAGCGTTAAATAATTAATGTGTTTCATTTTAATTAAGGCACATAGTTATTGTGAGAATATTTTTTATCTCTGTTTAAGAAAGAAATTCAATTAAGGTATCTATCGCTATATTATAATAATTTATTGAATTAAGTTCAGGTTTAATAGTGAGAAGAAACAAATTAAATATGACTTTTGTATCTTAACTATTATGGAACCATGGAAAAGAATTTACATCTTTTTATTCTTACAATAGCTAGGTGCCTACTTAGTTATTAAAATATTTTTTTATTTATTTATATGTTTTACTTACCTGCTGCTTTACTTGCTCTAAATTGGTCACCTAAGTTGACGCACTGCTATTATTTTTCTTCTTTTTGATAATTTTTTAAATGTACACATATGTTTATTTTTCTATTCATTTTGACAACAATTTAATTTTATGGCAGATAGAGGCCTCCTGTCTCAAGTATTATATATTATAATTACTAGGAGGTCTCAACCTTGTTATATAATAATTATGTGAAAGCTTAAAAGAAAATAAATCTTATTCTTAATTAAAACATGGGGGAGTTTTTAAATTGTCTTCAATTTAATTTGTAAAATTTGTACACCTACCTACTTTTAGGTATGACCACCCTGGCCCTGTCATTATCTCCCCAACATCTTGTACATAGTACGTCAGCGTCTTATGTCCACCCAGATCTTATCCTTATCAAATATTATTTTACATTCAAGCTATCCGATCCTTTACCCTTCAGAACCTTTATGAAGATTTATTCATATATAAAATCTGATTTTGTCTTTGTTCTCTGGAGAAAATAGAGAAAAATTGGTTAGGAGTTAAATTAAGATGAAATCCCAACATCCAATTTCGCTTGCGAAATCACTACGTAGCGTTGCGTTACTATGAGGTGACTTCGCGGCAAAATTGTCGGGTGAGAAAAAATATTTATTAGCTATATACAAAGTAATTTGTTTCTACAATGGTAATAGTGTCCCATGGTTGGATTTAGTACATACTAATGACATTTACAAATCATGTTGATGACATTTCCTCTCGGGATCTGAACTTTACACTTGTTACAAAATCCCAATTTTAAAGTAAATTAAATTAGCTGCTTAACTTTAGTGTATTATTTTTTAATTAAAAGAATTAAAATAAATCATTCCAGCTCTATGGAGAGGCTTTATTTCGCTAAACTTTATAAACTTTACTAACTATTTCACTAAAAAATACTTACAATGTAATATATTACTTACGCGAATAACAGATATGAATTAAAGTGCACATTTATAACAACTTTATAATTATTTAACTTAATACAAAAAATTTCTTGACGTTTCGCTTCCTTATACGGACACGGGCCCGTGTCCATGAAACTGTTCAAACTGTTTTCTTTTAAAAGTGTTGTCTGCTAAATTGTTAATTTAATTTTACTATATAAAGCAAATAGTACTACAGTATCTATTTTAACCGCCTCCGTGGCTAAGTGGTTTACACGTCTGCGTGTTGCGCCGGAGGTCCTGGGTTCAAATCCCGGAGAGACTAATGAATGTTTCGGTTGGGTAGGTAGAGAAGGCTGACACCTACTTGCCTGTAGAGAAGGCTGACACTTACTTGCCTGTACAGAAAATGATCAGTGAAACAGACACAGCAATATTGTGTCTACCCCATGCCCCACTAGGGGTTTCGAGAATTTACTGTTATCTATTTTATCTGGAGTATGAATGACGTTTAATTTAAAGGCTAGGATTATAACGCTTAGATAGATTAGGAATGTACATACATATATAAACGTATGAAAAATTCGACAGTAAGAGAGTCAATCAAAAACATCACTACCAAAGAGAAAAAGGATTTATGAATGCATATCACAAGAGGGCAGAGTTCGTGCCCTCATCATGGTTAGTTTAAGAGCTGATTAATATTGGTTTATTTCAATAATTTTACTTTTACAGGCTTGAAAACTAGCTTTTACTTGTAACTTCGTTTACGTGGTCATAAAATATAACCTATATCACTTAATAAGAGTGTGGCTTCCTATCCATGCAAGAATTTTTTAAATCAGTCAAGTAGTTTTTGAGTTTATTCGTTGCAAACATACAAAACCCCAAAATACCTACAAATATTACTCTTTCTTTAAAAATTTTATAATACCGTTATTCTGAACTTCAAGTTTTAAAAATGTTTTATTGGAATAATTATTATTAATTGTGGTTTTGTGGCGTTATTTGCATGACATTATAAAAATACAGTTTTTATAAATAATAATTTAAAAATATTAGATACATTATTAATTATTATTACTGTTTCTACTATTTCAAAATATAGTAGAATTTAGTAACGCTAGAGGTACCAGGGACTATTAGAGAAAATAAATTTCTTCAAAACAAAACTAAAAGCTAAAAATAAAAGTGAATTAATAATTCTATGACAAATTTTTGGAAGCAGAGTCATCAAAATTGGTCCTTGTACGATGGTAAAGTGAGGTCACAGTCAGATAAATAGTAACGATCTCGGGCAAGTGCATCGGAAGTAAAATTTACCAGCTCTTAGTCTACGAAGTCCTTACATAATGCAAAAGCATCACGTAAAACAAATTTATCTCTGCGCGTTTTTAGGCGTTTCAGTGAAGAAGTGATGGCAATAAAACAGTTATTTGCAAAGTGTTCGCGACATCTGCGCCACCTTATAGATTTTTTAAGAAAAATTTCTTTAAGATTTGTAAATAATGGCCCGGAATTTTTATGCTTAATTTAGTTAACGTGTGAAACTAAATTGTAGCAATATCCGAACGTTTACGAAGGGTTCGTATTCTATAGATTTACGTTATATTTAAGTACTTACCACTTATCTACTAAGTATATGAAAACGTTCGAAACAAGTATCTGTACATAACATTTTTAGAAATTTATTTATCATTCAGAATCATTAGTTTAAATAGTAGCTTTCTTTCTTGAAAACTGGCCTTATAGACGAACCCCCAAGCTTATTTCTCGACACCCACTACCGCTTGAAATGTCTTCTAGAGCCCCCGTTATAACGTTAACAGTGGCAAGATGTACCACCACGTAACATCTGTGTCCCGTCTGTCTATCTCTTTCAATGCCACGGTTAACAGATTGTGTCCATTATATAATTTTATTGTAAATTTTAACGAAGACATAGACATATTTCATGACTTCACATCTATCGCTTGACGACGATGATTTGCACGGACTTTGAAATTAGTTGATACTTTTAATTTTTTGGTTGTTCTTTTTTTTTGTCGATTGATGTTTGATTAGTCTTATAATCATGTTATTGTCCTAGGTTTTTAAACAGTTGTATGACCGTTGATTATGTATTTTAGTTAGGTTAGCATGTAAATGTTTGGGTCCAGAAATAAAAAAATAAATAAACAATCAGCATGCTACCACAAAAACTTAAACTGCAGAGACTATATTATAAAATAAAGATTTATTAAAATTTTGATGTCTAAAAAGTTAATAAATATATAAATTGTGTGTTTTATCTCTCTCCTTTATTTAAACAGACTAAACTTTACATTGGACGAACGATGGATAGTTACATGCCGTGATAGATTGATCCCAATACAAATTACTGGGGCAAAGGAAATAGTTGGGACCGTATGACCCATCCAGTTTTTGGGTACAAACGTAATAAGATCTGCAACTCTTTGGATCGGCGAACCAACCAAAACCTTTGCAAATGAAGTCATCAGGACCGGTCATTGTCTCTGAAAAATGAAATTACGATCTTTTTATGGAGTTATTCTTATAAGAAATGGGGCTTTATTCATGTAAAACACTCGTATAATGCCAAGTTTAGCAAGGTCAGATTGTTAGCATTCGTATTTAAACAGCTTAAACACTGACCGACTCGACTCAAATTAATTCCTTGAATATTCATTGTCTCATAGACAATGTCTATATAGTATTATGAAACAATAGATATTTGGTTTCACTTAGCCACTTGTCCAGTTGTCCTTCCTTAATAGATAGTATTAAATACCTTATAAATTACTAGCATTAATTGTTATATAATTATTGTCCTAAAACATGTAACATAGATTGAAAATAATAAAAATAATAGTTCCTTTACAATTTTTTATGACTTTACTTACTTGACTTTTTAATGATTTTAAAATACAAAATTACGAAACACGAGTTTGCTATGGAGAGCAATACATATTAATATAGGCTTCTTAGGACGTACCTAATTATTTGTATGTATTCTTAGACACCCATATTACAAAACAAATACGTAAATAAAGATAAATATCCTTATAACGTATTACTAATACCTGTTATTGTCGATATTGTTGTACTTAGACGTGAAGTGGTCCCAGTTGTTGCTGTATTGGAAGGTAAACTCGAAATTAACGGCCTTGCTGTACTGGTAATATCTCCAGAGCTTGTATTTGACAAAGCTTGATAAATAGCTCTAAGTAACGGAAATTTCTCTGCGTGACATATGCCATGAAAATCGTCAGTTTCAATACTCCATACCATAACCCCAGCCAGGTTTTGTTTCAACGCATAAACGGTTTTAGCAGTGAGAGATGCAGCATCATCGTAAGATACCCAGTTACGGTTTTGTATCGCGTAGGGCACTTTCGCTAAGCTGTCGTAATTTTTGGTCCATGCTTGTGTACGGAGAAGATTGCAGAACTGAAATTAATTCAATGTATTTAAATGTTAACAATGTTATGGAATTCAGAGTCAAAAAATATAAGAACAGAACAGTGAATATAAAACTTTATCGCTACTACTTTATGAAAATCGATAAAGAAAAAAACTATTCAATTATTATCAAAACATCACAAAACAAAATACTAAATTAAATGTAGGTACAGTAAGTAATAGTTAAAGACAAGACACTCAGCATAAGTTGTATGATTTTCTGTGCTATCTCAAATAATATCTATTATTTTAACGGTATTTCAATTAATTATAAATAAGTAAAGAGAGATAAAAAACTTTGACCGCCTCCTTGGTCTAGTGGTAAGCGCGTAAGCGTTATAACCGAGAGGTCCTGGGTTCGATTCCCGGTGTAGATAAAAAAACTCGGTCTGGCAGGATATAGAAGACTGATCACCTACTTGCCCTTAAAAGAAAAAAAACCGATCAGTAAAACAGATGTGCATCTGCCCCATACCCCACTAGGGGTCACGGGACTTTTAAAGAGAGTTAACAGAGAGATAAGAGAGAGAGACTTAAAATATTTTATCATTTTCAATTTTTCTCGATTCAGAACATATTATTTATCTGTTTGTAATTATTTAACAGCATGCTAAAGTGTTCATTTACTTAAACTTAAATTAAGTCACATTTAATTAAAACGAAGTTCTTATCAAAGGTCTTAATTTGTAAATGAGTTAAGTCAAAAACTTCATTACAAGAGTGCCGTTGATAGTTAACTAGCGAAACTTTTATCTTAGATATAACGAATTAAGTTAAGTGAAATATAACTTGCAGGCGTGTGGCAACTGATTTATGCAACGCCTAACCGAGATGCATACTTACTCTTATGTTTATATTTTGTATAAGAACCTATACATATTAAAATTATGTTTCAATAATTAGCCCTTTTTGACCGACTTCAAAAAAGGACTGCGACTTTATTTTTATTATTATTTTTTATGTTTGTTACCTTAGAACTTTCGACTGGGTTAAACGATTTTGAAGATTTCTTTTTTTTTTGAAAACTGGTCATTCCCGTGTGTTCCCATTTAATTTAATCAAAATTTCTTCAGTAGTTTTAAAGATATAATATTAAAGCCGGTTTTTTAAAATTGTGTCATATAATATGTTAATCATTTATAAATAAAAAAATATACAAGTATATTTAATAGAGAAAATACCTCATTATATCCCATAATTCCATTAGTAACAGTATAAGGGCCTGCAATGCCTGGTCCATAAGATGGTGCTCTCACTGAGTTTACATTAGGATTTACTAAATTAAACGTACGTACGTAAAACGGGAGGCCTATGATAAGCTTATGTGGAGGAAAACCTGGAAAAATTGAATAAGTTTTTGAAACTAAATGCTTAATACTCAATTAAACTTAGTGTCTGTGTAGTTCTTGACGAAAGAACAAAGTTTCCATTCAACGAAAAAACTTAAATCCCCTAAACCTTAGTTTTGCAAAGGGAAAAACATTTCTGCGTAAGTTCCAATGACCATTTTTTTGCAAATCGATGTAATTTCTGTATTTATTAAATGTTTGTTTCGATTAGAATCCAGGAACTCTAAGACATCACATCACACTTGTCAACAATTTAGCTTCAAAAGCTATTAAATACCTTGGGATAACCAGTACTCTACAGCAACATCAACAGTATTCAAAGATTCCCTTTGTGCATTCAGATCTCGTTCACCCTTATGTAATGGGGAATTATGGCCGGTCACTGCGTCCCACGGCCCATACATATCGTACGTCATTAGTCCTGCTAAGTCCAAGTATCTGTTTAAAGAAAATATATAAATTATATTTATTTATCATATGCAATCATCTACGATCGAATGTCTTCGTGGCAGTTAGATACATAGCTGCAAACCAATATTTAACGAGCCAATAGTGAAATCTTACACCTAGAGGAGCATAAAGCAGAAAAACTTCAGACTTCTGTGCCTGTTTAATCGAAACATTTATTTGTTTTCTCGGTTTTTGAATCCAGTATCTCTGGTCCAACCGCACATTCGTGAACCACTTAGACACTAATACGGTAAAGAGTAGTTAGTTGCAGCTTTTATAATAAATCCAGTCTTTAGTGTAAGAATAAAAAGCCTTACTGTGCTATTGCAGGTATATCATATGATAACGACGCGGTATCTCTAGTAGACGCAACAGCAGCAGTCAGGAGTAGTCCATATTTGTCAAACTCAGTTTTCAGTTCTTTGAGAAGCTGGGTGAAGTTCTCCACATCAGCTTTTCCATAGACTGTGTCCCGACGGTTTGGGTATTCCCAATCCAAGTCCAGGCCATCAAAACCATAGGTAATCATCATATGTATTGAGCTAGATATGAAGTTTTTACGGAGGTTTTCATTTGCTGCCATCTAAAATAGTCGAATGAAATATTGATCACATATAGGATAATAGGTCAGCCAAATCCTACTTACATGTTAAATACCTAACTTCTGTTTCAAATATACAACAAGTAAATGTTAATCAATAATTATTTATTTTAAATATGTTTGCTAGTGTACGATTTACACACATCTAATCGATATAATGTATATAATGACAGTAACATTGACGTAGCATGAGTCAGACGTACAATAAACCCTTTCATAATAATCTTAAACGAATTTTATTATAAACGCCAGCCATCACCTAAAGTGATGATGCCGCGTTTTCTTTTTATTGAAATACAATATTGTTAGATAAATGGTTGTGTCATGAAATTTATAATTTGAATGCATATAAATTTTACTCATACGGTCTGAATAGAGTCAACTAAATAGTACAATAAGTTAATAGAATGAGATGGTGCAAATAAAGTTTCAGTGTTAAACCATTCCAAAACAAAACACAGTAACTTACAATCGAATACTTTGCGGAGCCCTCATTCCAACCGCCAACAGCCAAAATAGTTTTCAACTTACTGTTCTTTTGTTTCAATGCGTTGAATTTGCGAAAATTATCTGAAATAATTCGGATGTTTATTTGCGAAGTTTGGGTTGAGGTTTGCAAATTTTTGCAAGCGGTTAACTAGAGGTTTATCTGTAACTATACAAAACTATTATCTCTTTAAAGATTGTTTCACATTGTTTAACTACATATAACACCTCTCAGTTTTGTATTATACGACGAATAATAATATGATGATATTGAGTAGATTATTATGTATTTATGGCTTCGTCCAATAATATTATATCACTCAGAAAACGACACGAAAAACGAGAAAATATTGATACGCACCTCTACCCCAATTATCGGGTAGGTCCAGGTAAGGGTCTAGGGAAATAAGTGTTCCTTGAGAGTTAATACCGGCAAAAGCATATACCAAGTGAGTACAAAGATCTGTGTTAATATCACTGACGTCGAATTTACCCAAGCCGTTTCTATATGTCGCCCATGTTCCATAATAGCAGATAAGGTTTTCTAAAAAATAAAGATAAAAAAGATAATACAGTATATTAAAAAAAAACTGACTTGAAATTATGTAGGTGAGAATCTATAGGTATAACGGACAACCAATTTATAAAACCGAGTGAAGTATATATTAATAATTTTTTCAATAGTTTTTTAAATACAAATATATTAATTATAACTTTTATAAAAAATGGTAAGACATTTGCGTCAAGACAAATCGATTGACGATGATTTGACTAAATCGGTTCTGCCGTTGAGTAGTTAGTAGAAATGTCTATATTAAATACCAGGTTCTTCTAGGCTTTGTGGTAGTCGAGTCAAGAGAAATAATTGATCTCATTAAAAAAATATTAAATAAAACACTTACTCTCCGTTGCAAAAACCGAACACAGTAAACACACCACAATCAACTTAAAAAACATCTTCATATTCTCAAATATTTTTTAAAACTATAAACCACAATCAAAGTAAGTATTTAAATAACCCTTATCGATATTTCATTAAGATAATGATTTACAAACACTTTATAATGATATGTAATCACATCGGCTTTGACTGAAATTTATTGTTGTATTAGATAGAGATCACTTTTTAATCCTTACGCGATAACACTTGAAAGGGATTTAGAGGCATTGCTACTTTCTTATAAATCATTGTCTTTATAGTATCTATCTTATAAATAGATTGATTTGTTAAATAGTTTAATTTAAATGCGTCGTTAATAGCTTGTTTATTAAGTTAACCAATCTTTTTATGATATTAACTTAATGATAATTACATGTTATCCATAAATCTTCTTTTATGGAAATTTTGTGTTAATTGAATTAGTTATTACTCATATTTGAGTGATCGTCAATTACACATGTCAACAAAAAGAAATCTTTTTTTGGGTCTGTATTTAATGACTATTATCGGAATGTTATCATTGAAAAATAACCAAAAACTCAATTTATACAAAAAAAAGTTTGCTTTTGTACTTTATATGATGATAGAAAAAATATACGATTTTTGACAAATGCTTAGAAACCGCTTTTAAAAGCAAACTTTATGAGATAAAAATATTATTTCCTGTATTAATTAGATATAAGAAATCAAAATCAGGTACACAGAACTCAGACAAAAGGCAAAAATCGTGTTTACCTGTGTTATGTTTACTCCTTCTTAACGTTTTATGTTTATAGAGTACCTAATTCACACGGCAAAACTCACGCATACATGATTTTTTGGAACAGTATTATATAATTAGAATACTTTATATAAACTAGGAAAATACTAAATTGGTGATAAACCTTATTTCTAATCTCAAAATAAATTTGTATTTCGATATAAAAAGCTTCAACTTTTGAAAAAATCTTTTGAGGAAACTTTTGAGAAATATTCATATGAGATAGATACGACTTTAATGTAAGAGTATGAATGTTTAAAGTGAGTCAAAATCACAGATTTTAATAAAATTTGACACCATGAATGAATACCTGTAGAATTAAAAGCAGTTCTCAGAACCACTTGTATAATTAAGTAGGTACATTCCAAACATTCAATTGCGAATGGAGGATTAAGTTCTTTGACAGTCAGCTTTTATCAGTCTCCACAAATTCACGTAAATTCTGTCCCAACAGCTAAACCAATCAGCATGGTCTCACAATTTTAAAGTTACACGTGTTGGCACATCAAAAAGTCTTTCGGTACTGCGGAATCCATTTAGCCATCAGCATACAAATAGTAAAAAACTGTGAACGCATTTGGTAGAGACATTTTTTCGACTTTCATTCGAGCGGCCGTCCAGCCTTTTAAATTATTACCGCAATGTTTCCCTTAAAATAAAACTAGAGTGCGCCAAATAAAAGCGTGTGTGAGCTTTGAAAATTCAGCGTCCGTATATGTACAGACATCGTTTTTATGTTTGTAAATCATATACGTAAATTTGTAGAGCTTTTGTGATAAATTTTCCTTGGACGGACGTTACTTTTGAGCTGTTTATTCAAACAATATTATAAAAGTACCTCAATATAATATATGGGCCTTGGTGGAATCATAAGTTTAAGGTTTTTGTAAAAAAAGACAAACTATTTTAATTATAATCAATTATTTACACTTCATTGTGAATTACCGAAACCCCTTAGTGGGGTATGGGGTAGACACATTTATGTATCTGTTTCACTGACCATTTTCTTCACAGGCAGACATTCATTTGTCGAACCCAGGGCCTCCGGCGTATCACGCAGAAGCGTAAGCCACTTTGCCTTTGGAATTTGGTTATTACACAAATTATGTTATGACAATAAAAATAAACAATAAAAATTATAACTAAGAACCATCCAAAAGCTCTTTCAAAAAATATTTAACAATGTGTGAGCAACGACTAACAAAAATTATGAACCTAACACTATTATACACTTGGACGTATAAAAAATAAACACCATGCCTTTGCCGTTTTTCAAGAAAAAATAATAAAGTAAATGTAGAAAATACTATATTAAAGTGTAGTGCCTACTTATTATTCAAGTTCAATAATGTAAAGCTAACATAACAGCAAACGCCACAGAGTAAATAAAGAACATAGTCTTATCGAAAATTTCAGCAAGCTCTCTTTGTTCGCTATGCTGGACGTTGTCAGTCTGCATCTGCTCTAAGTTACTTGGTGTTGGAACTTCATCTTCTTGGTCGAAATAACCCTCGTTTACAGTTTCATAAATGCGGCAATCCTAAAGAATTGAAAAGAATATTATATTAAAAAATATAAAATTGATATAGTACCTATTTAACTCCCCGATTCATGTGTCTGATATTATTCAAAATTTATTGAGTAGCATATATTATATATTAAGCTAAGCTGTCGTAATTTTTGGTCCATGCTTGTGTACGGAGTAGATTGCAGAACTGAAATTAATTCAATGTATTTAAATGTTAACAATGTTATGTAATTCAGAGTCAATAAAGTTCTAAATATAAGAACAGAACAGTGTATACAAAACTTTAACGAACAAAGAAAAACTATTCAGTTGTTATCAAAAAACATCACAAAACAAAATAGTAAATTAAGTGTAGGTACAGTAAGTAATAGTTAAAGACCAAGACACTCAGCATAAGTTGTATGATTTTCTGTGCTATCTCAAATAATATCTATTATTTTAACGGTATTTCAATTAATTATAAATAAGTAAAGATAGATAAAAAACTTTGACCGCCTCCTTGGTCTAGTGGTATGCGCGTAAGCGTTACAACCGAGAGGTCCTGGGTTCGATGCCCGGCGGAGATAAAAAATAAAAAAAAACTCGGTCTGGCAGGACATAGAAGGCTGATCACCTACTTGCTCCTACAAAAAAAAAAATTCGATCAGTGAAACAGATGTGAAATGCATCTGCCCCATACCCCACTAGGGGACACGGGACTTCACTTGTATATTATATATTAACTAATAAAAATCGGAAAAAAATACGAAAAAGATTCATGCATTTATGCATGAATAAGTTTTCTTAATAGGGTGTGTAGTAAATTATACAGAATTTATCTCGGCAGTTTCATTTTCCGCCAGGCCGATGTCGAGATGAGACAATTATAAAGTTAACGCTATTTATAATTGCATCAAAGGCCAAAGAGTTAAATTTAATAGTTTACCTTCAAAGGCGGCAAACAGAAGAGAGAGCGAAACCATTGGGCTGTTAAAACGTTTTGCATAACAATGGTCCGGGCTACTCGCTCCGCCTGTGACGTCATTAGTGCCACTTGTAATAGCAATGCGAATAGAATACCGCCCAAAACTGCTGTGTATAGGATAACTAAAATTGTAGAGTTAAAGACATTAATTAGAGTTAATAGGCCAACTTTAGTACCCAATATGTACTTAAATATTTGTTTAAAACTTGCCGGCATATCAATGCCTCACGATGGAAAGACCCAAGTGATTGTTTAATTACCTATTGATAAGTAATCCCACAGATAAATTATAGCAACTGTAAATAGGGCACGTTAACACTTACAAATTCAAAAGTGGACTACATTATTAAATATAAAAGTACTAGATGAACAAAGGGAAATCTGGGAGCGAAACGTGAGGTGAATTGGTTCTTTAGTATCCAATTTGAAATAGTAACGCTGAACTAATAATAAATTGAAAACAGTCATTTCGGTTTATTTAAAAAATTGGGTGTTTCAGATCGGCCTTGATAATCAAGAGTGTTTTCCACTCCGTCGCCGTCTCCGTCGATTTTATTTAAGATTTATGCTGGTCTAAATACTGAATTTAATGAATTCATGACTTAAAATCTAATTGCACAATTAAATAAATTATTATAATTTTGTATACTTACGTATAGTAGGCACTGTATGACAAGGCACTAAATAGTCAATATAACACAGTCCCATACAAATAATGATAACACAACCCGTGTAGAACCATACTCTGCTCAAACTTAACGTCTCTGTCCAGAAAGACAGGAGGACGAAAGTTACAAGTACTGAAAAAAAAATCGTATTAATTGACAAGAATTACCTGAAATGAAAAAGAATGTTCTTATATATATTTTTGGACTCCATGGAAGTTTGGACCTACTAACAGTAAATGGAGATTTATCCCTCTCCATTTGTAGATCCAAATAATAATAATTTTTATTGTATTCTCATAGAAAAAAAACCGTTAAAATTTATATTAATATTATGAAAAATCGAGGGCATCAGCTAGTTTTACTTTCATAAGACAAAATGAAATTGAAAACAAACTAATAGAAAATTACTCTCACCCAATAAAGGAGTGTAAAAAACTATATTATAAGTAGTCGCTCGTCTTTTAAGCACCATTTTGATGGAGTATCTATCACTTTGATGTGTGGAATTATCATCAGAGGCATAAATTCGGTTCCAAATCGCCGCGCTCACCACATATTGATTAGAGGATACTTCCCATTCATTTAGAATTGCTTCGTCTAATTCAGAAAACTAAAACAAGTAGAATTAATTAAAAATCATCCGAGGTGTTAATCTAAACAAAAAACAGTTGAGTTATTTACAGCATTCACTCAAGAACGACTGGACCGATTTTATTAAAGATCTCTGTTTTGTTGGATTCATCTAATCCGAGAATATCAGAACAACTATTAACTAAAAAAATAGTTTATGGATATAATTCGTTTCCGCATAATTTTTTTATGGAATGACGTTTTATATGATACGTATTTGGAACTCGATCGACTAGTTACAAATAAAAATAGCTTATTAATCATCTTCCATGTAAAAGAAAATGATAATTGAAACAGAGAAATGAAAAATATAGAGAAAATTACTATACTCGTCCCACTAGAACACATTATTATTTAAGTATGAATATTTTTGTCCTTATTAATTTGTGTAGAAACTTACAATTTTCATTGCTGCATCGTTCTGGTCAAGTTGTTTCAAAACGATTTTCTCGTGTGCTTGCCACGGTTCTATTACGATTGCGCAAGTATATTCATCGCGTGGCCACCTGAGATTGTCATAATAATTTAATATTTTTATGTCTTATTAACTAAAAACTTTTACTGTTGCGAGTAAAGGAACATACTAAAATTTTTGGCCAATCTCTAAAAAATTACTCTGTAAAATAATACAGGTATATATTTGCATACTAAATATTGTTTAACAGTCTTTCGACAAAGCCTCCTCTAAAGCTTTCCTTAAGTTAAGTTGCTTTTGGGCAACAACCATATATATATTACAAATGTAATTCAATATTTAAAAATATTATGCAATTTAAAAAATCACCTTATTTGTGGCACCTACGGCTTTTAAGCAAAATAATTAAATCGGTGGACTTAAGCTCGAGGCTATAAATAAGCTTAAAATGATCCTGATGTTATGAAATAAAATAGTACTTTTATAATAAAATAATAATAAAATAGTACTTTTATATTTAATATCATTACAAAGTCTAAATTTTGCAGTCAAATTTCTTAAATGTTCTGTCGGAAAAATTAAAAAAGAATTCGATGCTAATGATTGCTGGTTGACCAAAGAACAATGTATTTTCTATCAAGAATTTACTTGGATAGGTGGGTTACCTGGTTATCTTAGTAGTGTAATCATAACACCAGGTGTTAATCGTAGCCTGCATATGATAGGTTGCTTCACCGCTATTCACCATTGTTATCAGCTCAGGATTCTTTGCGTCTAGCATACTTATTGCATCGGAGCTAAAAACAATAACCGAACTTCAATGTAATCAGTAGGTATAATAGTCTTGGTTGCTTGCTTAGTGTTAAAGCAGATTTCGAGTAATAGTTTTGCGGGACTGATCCAGAATTCATATCCTTTTTGTTGATACACGAAAATATTGATGTTGATGTGTTGGTGGTTGATATTCAGGATTTGACAAAATAACTGCTGTTAGTGTGTGTTAGTTATAGTATCAATATTCCTAAATCCTTTACAAATTAAATCGTTACTTACTTGAATACATGAAACGACGGACTAAAAATTTGCCCTTGACGGAACGTTAGAGACGTAATGTTGTTAAATTTGCTGACATCCCATGCCATACTTTCATCGGTCCATTTCTGAAGGAATTTTTCAATATATATTTTATTTTATTTAAAGAAAGAAAAAATATATAAAGAGCAAGATAGCAAAATTTGGATAGCAGTGTAGAATTTATAATAAATTAAATTAAAAAAAAACAGTTAATATCTCATATCTATTATAAATAATAGATACGAGATATTATCTGTTTTTTTATACATTAAAATGTATTATAGTTATCTAGTAAAAAAGAATAATTCAAGATTTGTTATGAGATCGAAAAACAGATGCCTCTTTTAATAAGTTCCTACTGAGAATTTTGTTTGCATTGTCAGAAAAAAACGTCTTACCATAACAACAGATACACCAGTCGATAGCTTCGATTCAAATGCATTATATGAAACACTATTTACTCTGATACCAAGGTTAACTGTAAGTTTAGAACTAGGAGGTATAGTTGGGTCTCTGTCTAGAAGCAGATTTCTTTTTAACTTATCCGAATTTGATAGTTTAGGATCCACCAATACAGAATTCGTAGTAACTGTAAGAGAAATGATACTAACATAGATGGAAAGTTTCGTCCCAATAATGACTTTACACGTTGAAATACGTACCGAAAAGTAATATTCTTGAGAAATCCCGTAATATTTATTATTATATTATCATTATATATAATAATATCCCGTATTATTATTATTATATTATTGTTATTTCTGCATCTGTTTCTCAGTTATAAGGCTGCTGATCTACCTTCTGTGCCTACCCAACAGAAACATTTATTTCACCCGGGATTCGAACCCAGGACCTTTGGCGCAAAACGCAGATGCGTAAATCACTTAGCCACGGTAATGGTTAAAATGAACCTTGTAGTTATTCCATACTCTTCTCCGAAGGTGTGATCGTAAATGGCGTAAAATAGCAACGTTGAAATTAACACACAATCAAGAAAATTATTTTTAATAAATTTTGAACATTTGGAGGAGTTGGGATGGTAGGATTAACCGCCCAATACGCGAAATAGGCGCACTGTAGACGTCGAGTTGCGGAAATAAGCCGGTTCTTACTTATACTTGAACTTTGTCAAAAATTTACCTTCGCTTTCATCTCCTGGTATTGGGCAGTCGTATAAGAACTTGGCTTCCACACCATTCCAAGCAGCAAAACTAAAGTATTTCACTGGTATTGGGTCCAGATCCATATATGTAATAAGGGGAAGAGGATCACCTTCCTTGCCAAACTCAATCAGACCATCTAAAAATAAAAGAATGAAATATTTCAAACGTCTCCAAGTATGTTACAAAATGTACCTAAATTATTAATTAAGTGAAAAAGAACTAAAGAGTTCCTAACCTGTTTACATCTAGATATTTCTTCCTCTTTCTTACTTATAGCATATGTAGGTATTAAGTACATATATGTATAAAAATGAAAATCGAGTTAATAAATTTCGATGTCGCCGCCCGAAAGGCAAAATAATCATTAAATATCGCATAAATTCACGAAGGATTCCAAAATATGTATTTTGAATATGTTTGATGTTCTCGAAATCTGATCAATTACTTAATAAAATCATTGATGATGTACAATGTATATACATTCAATTATTATCTAAGGTAGGGTAAAAAAAGAATGTCGTATGTATATTGTATAATAATATACCTTCAGTTATTTTGATGTAGAATGCTCGAAATTCGATAGGTGACAGAACACCCAATGTCTTTGCTGATGCTTTCGCGTTTCTACGCAAATTGCGCCGGAGTTCCGTGAATTTATTTGCACCACCGCCAATAACTGGAAGTTAGAAGAACGTCAAACAAATAATTATCAAAAAAACCACAGGATATTGAAACTGATTTTATTTTCTTACTCCAGGAACCGAGACCAGAGATTGGACATATGTTTGTTGTCAGTGCCTACTTGCTATCTTGTCTACGGAGACAGGTAAGTATATAGTATTGAATAGAGAAGACATGGAAATGATAGCTTGAGCGAAGAAGAGACGCGTTTATAAAAGAAAACAAGAGTGAACGAGGCGATGATATTATCTTTTGTAAGGACAAAAGGATAAATAAGGATTTGCATATACGTTTTTCTTTTATTTGCATCTAGTATGGTTTGCAAACAAACTTAAGTTGTCTTGTCCACCTCGGTGAATTTTGTTTTAGAGTTTATATAGAAGCGAGAACAAAAAAATACACGTCGAATAGATAACCTCCTTTTTGGTTTTTTGAAGGTTGGTTAAACGTTACCTGGTACAAAAGATTTTACCTAACAGAATGTGTAATATGATTAAACAGTCACTCACCAATTTCATAAACTGGCTCAAAGCTCGGTGTAGGTACAGACGAGAGCAAAATATGTCCATTGCTAGCTGCCAGTATCGCAAGATGCATCTCAAACACAATGCTCGAATCTGACTTTACGTGCCTACGATCTTCTGCGTCCGTCCTAAAGTACTCTTTGTAACTGTAGCCATGTTGGCATAGATATTCCTTACAACGGAGCGCCACTAGAATATAAAGTGTTATTTAAGAAATACACATAATAAGTGAATTGGTTAGAACTAGGACTACTTTTCATAAACTATTCTCGTGAAATATAATAATTTCTTAAAAAACCCTAAATCTCATTCAAACAAAATTTCAGAAGTTTTTTTTGATATTAAATAAGTAGGTAGGTATGTAAATAAATATATACCTATCTATTAAATTGAGTACTTTTGATGAGTCTTTCAAAATATTGTATTTCTTATGCCTTTTTATTAATGAAAAAAAAAAAATTAAAATTCAAGATAGGACCAATTTAAGAAGAAAGTTTGTTTGAAAGTTCTTTGATTAAAGCATTGGAGGTATTTAGGTTAACAAATAAAATTAATTAATACAATATATAGCTCTAAACTATAAAATCAGTGTACACGGTAAAAAAGACTAAGCGAATAACGAATATCTACGAAGCTAGGCTGGATTGCAAGTCTTTTATAATTCATCTTTGTTATTCAGTGTCATTAATGATTTCGCAACTCCTTAGCAAAAATGTATAACAGTTCAAGACAAGTGTCTATTAAAGAATTCAGATGGAAAGTTGTGAAAGTTCCAGAAACTCGAGTCAAAGTTGGAGCGAAATTGAGCGGTTAACATTTAAGATCGTTCCGTGATCATCTCAATTATTTAAATTAAGGTCTGATTAGTTTTATCGAAGATTCATTTGGCGGGTAATATTTGAAGCAAATGTAGGCATACTTAAGTAAATTGATAAAACTGTAACACTTTTAAAATAACCTATACTATTATTATAAAGCTGTAGAATTTGTTTATTTGGTCGAAGGCGCTAATCTGAGGAACTACTGGATTGAATTGAAAAATTATTGTTGGATAGTCCATTTTTAAAAAGCTAATATTATAACATCATACTTTGACGAAATTAACGCGGGTTTAAGTGCGGGGAATAGCTAAATACACTACGTACGTGTTGTGTACGTTGCATAACTTTTAAAGAAAACCGTTTGAACGGATTAAGCGCGTATGTAAACGAATTATAATTATATAATTATTGTTATTTTTTCCGACCTTTCGCGTGCTTTACAGCCTGCATGGTCATAGGTAACTGACGTCAAATGGTGACAACCGAATTAAAACTATAACAATGTCTCAAATGCAAATGCTGTGCAATAATGAGAGAAATATTTTTGTTGCATAACGTTTATATGTACGGGATTAAGTTTTGAGTACGAAATTCGGTTCATTAAATTAGTAGATACGGTTTAAGGCTCAATTAATGTTATTAATACACATACACTCAAATGTATATCTATGTATGAATATTTAACTATTTTTATTATTTAACTTTTATTTTTTTATTATTTTTTAGTATGAATTAGCGCTAAGTACCGTTTTTAGTATTTAGTTTTTAATGGAAGAGTGACTCCATCTGGCTCAGGTGCTTTCTGCACCTAATTGAGGGAGTCAATCACAATGTGTAAAATAACTCGATGGTACTGAAATAAATATTTTCATTTTTTTTTTTTTTTTTTTTAATTAAAATGCCACTAAATATGTTGAGAAATGTTTCAAAAAAACTGAATGTCTGATATAGTGGCATTGTTTGGAATTATGAGCTTGATCAATTATTTCAATTCAGAGAGAATTCAGGCTATGTGTGGCCAATCTAAGTATAAAATGTATACAAGCTAAAAACTCCGGCTATATTTTATTTTTTTAAATATAAGACAGTATTTTGTACGCACTCCAACAGTAGGTACTAATGAGTATGTGATTAAAGGTTTTTAATGTATGTATTTGTAAACAAGTATGTAAATTATTTACAAAATTTTGTAAATATAAAACTAGTTTTTGACGATATGTCCGCGTCTTGTTAACAATAAGCGGATGTTCTAACTAACCTAACTTTTATCGATCGATAATTAAGTACAATTAATTAAAATAATTATACTTACTATTATATGTAAATGTAAAATTTGTTGAAAGCACATTTCCAAATAAAAGCCACAGACTGGCGTAAAATACGCACTTCATCGTTTAATATTTAATACTTAAATATGACTATACATTCAGATCTAGTTGTAAAAAATATTGTTGTCTGTATTGTGCGCGTTAGGGCAGCGGTCCTATAAATATTCAGATTACCTACTAGTCAGCTTCTGTGTTCGCGTGGAAATAATTTTCCAAAAGTGGAATTAGTTAAAAAACTCCGTCTATATTATTAGTTGATATAGGTGCAGTGTAGTTAAATAGTTAAGTTTATCCCACTATAAATAAACATACTTTTTATAATATTAGTATGATATCAAAGATTTGCTAAGGCAAAGTGGGCTTTAGACAAAATCATCACGATTATTTCACGACACGTACAAAAGTTGGTAATTTGTATGGAAATGACATAAGTCGTGTCGTTATGATAACGATGTCAAACCTCATTTTCACACAAAATACTAGGGCCTTATTACAAAATATGGACTAAAGATGTTTCAGTATTGGTTGCTAGGATACACGTATAACGTTCATACAAAAATGAGGTTTTTCTCTGGTAACAAACACGGCCTATCTTTAAACCGCGTTTTGGAATAAGTCACCTAGTGTTAATGTATCGAGAAATAAATGTGAGGTAGCTATTTCTACTACATTAATTAATTTATTTTTATATTATTATTATACTATACATATATTATTACTATATTACTATTACTATATATATTATTACTATATATATTATTACTATATATATGACGGCGCATGGTTCAGAAGGGTAGCCATGTGACAAATGACAAGCGTGGGCTACTCTAGCGGAGCGTCATGCTGGTGAAAGCGAGGCGGCCATTTTAAAAACAAAAGAAGATGAAGATTCATTGTTTTTGGCGGGATCGCAGGCGCGTCACCGATTCAATGACGAACTGCTAAATATTAGTGTGAAAATAATTAATCAGGGCCGATTTGTTTAATATTGTGATTTATAGTAATGATTGCATCCGATATGGATCCTGGATCTCTTACATCAGAAGTGGGATAGAGGACGAAATGTATGTCGTAAAGTCGTACGTTGCAGAATAAAACTTGGCAATATGGAAGTTGTTTGCTCTTATTCTTGCTGCGCAATAGTTGCCCCCAGTGAAGGAGGATAAAATCCAGTTAAGTAAATGCGTACGAAGCTGCCTATGGAACCTTATTGTATGGATATCTAAAATTCAATGTCTGAATATGTATGGAGCTTGTTTATTCTATTTTGATGTAAAAATAAAGTGGAATTATGCGCGATGGCTGATGACCTGCTTGTAACATGACTATTGACTACCATAAGCCAATTGTACCGGGTATTGAGTACTACCCATTCCAATGAAATTAGTAGGGAACTAGAAAAGGGTCAGTTAAAAAAAAACGCACTATGGTTTCATTGTCTTCATTTTTGTTGAAAAGATCTTATTTGTATTGAAGGATGATAAGGAAAGTATTTACTTACAGTTTGAGGTATGAACGTTTTTATTTTATCTGTTAGATTTAAAAAAAAAAGAAATCTTGAACTGGGCACATATCTGGTGTACACGTTGTCTGGTGTACATGTCTAAAGGAGAGAGAATGTAAAATAAAAAAAAGTGGTATAGAGTTGTGGATAGGACAAGGTAGTAAAATTTAATACTGATGAAGTACAATTAAGTAAGTTTAATAGTTCTAGAATGTGCTATAAACATGAATCCTTGTTGAACAAATATTGTTTCTGAGTTATAGAGTTATGTTTCTGATGGAAAGAAAATGTTTCTAAGAATGTTACATAATTGTTAGAAGAGGTAGAGCAAAAGAGCTTTATACAATTTGTTTAGTAATTGGTAAGTATCATCAATTTATTAAAGGTTAGAAGATAATCTTAGAACACAGACCACAAGCCATAATATAGTCTATAGTTGTTAGAAATGGTTATTAACAAAGGAAGTGCTGGGTTAAAAAGGTGTTGAAATTGTTAAGATATAATAGTAAGATATATTCCAGATCTTAAAATATATACTGCTGACTGGCATTTAGACATTTTTAAAATCTTAATATGTACATTTGAGTCATTGCAAAAGAATAATAATTAAGAATTACTAGAAGTTACTTTGTTAGATAGCTATTGTATCAAAGATAATTCTTTGGGGTCTGAAATATTGAAAATAATGCATACAGGTCATGCTAATAAAGGCGAGTCTTAAAAGATAGCTAGAAGTGCTATACATATTGGAGAGAAATTACTTATGGTACTGAAAACTTTGTATGTCTTGCTAGGTAGGTGAAAGGATTCAATGGAAGTACAAGATATTATAGAACCAATGTCACATGACATTTCTGATCATCCTATTTTTTTTATATAGGGTTGGCATAAATATTTGTAGTTTTAGAGTTACCTATTGATTTGATATTAATGATTATTAAGTTTTAGTTGATTACTTGACCGCCTCCTTGGTCTAGTGGTAAGCGCATAAGTGTTACAACCAAGAGGTCCTGGGTTCGATTCCCGGTGAAGATAATAAAAAAAAAAACGGATCAGTGAAACAGATGTGAAATGCATCTGCCCCATACCTCACTAGGAGACACGGGACTTCACTTAGTTGATTATTTATCAAAGTGGATTAGTGTCTTAGGAGAAAAGATTATTATTTCTATTGTTTATTGTTTGAAGAAAATCTTCTATACATGAAAATTACTTGGAAAGTGAGTAAGAGTTACAGTTCAAGATCAATTAAATAAAAAAAAATTGATCATTTAAAAAGTTATAGATTCTAAGATATTTTATAAAAGGTTGAGATAGGATATGACAACATAATACAAATAAATTTGAGAACTAGTTATAACAACTTTGTAATTGAAACTAATCCTAATAATAGCAGGTACAGAAAAGATAGTTCCAGCGAAATTAGACATGACGACTTATCAAGACTGTATCAAGACTCCATCAATAGCTAATTGCCTAGTTGTCATCCTCTACATGCTGCGTGTGTGGTCAACAAGACCACGAATCGTCGACTTGTCCAGACTTCAGGGAACCGAACGAGCGGCCTCTGGTCAAAAAGCGGTGCAGAGACAGACTTGGCACCCTGACTATGTCTTCCGGTGGGATTGTTCCATTTATTTTATTATTGACAATGATCTGCCTAACCATTAGTTGTAGTGGTAACGACTCGGTGCTATTACCGGCATAGGACGAAACAACATTAAAAAAATAAGGGTAACTGCCTCATTCTTAGTGCCGTCAATATTAATTGTAGGTACGGTTTCACTTACGGTTTTATTTCATACAATCCTTTACAATACTTTATGTAAGCTCAAAGATAATTAATAATTTATAAAACGAGATGTTTTGGATGAATGTTGATGAAAGCTATACTGTTTGAGATAGAAACGGCTTAGTCAAAGTCTTTCTGTTTTTGCGTGTTTTGCATGACATTGCACCTATTCACAAACGAACGTCACCTGAAAGTTTGGTTTGTACTTTGTAGTTAACACGTTTGGGAATGCTATAGAGTGGGGAGAGTATGCTGTGGAACTTTGTTAGGTTTTCTATTTCTTATATTTCAAATGAGAACTGGTGCGACTCATCTCTGAGCGCGAGAGTTGTTTAAAGGATGCCGCAAGCGATGAGTGCAAGTGATGTAAAAAAAAAAAAAAAAAAAAAAACAATGAGCCTTGGCGACCTGTTTTCTTTTTGCATGTGATTTGATTTTGTTATGGAGCCCTGTGGAAAGTATAGGTAATGACTGTCATTATCATGAGTATATGCGTCAGTGTTTGGAGTTTTAAGGGTTTGTAAGGAGACTGATGAAAGGGTGGCCAGGACGGCGTATAAGAGTCGAAAGCGTAGAATGGTATCATCACTCAATGATATTGGTCTCTAGTTCACACATCGGTTCCGCAATTTTATTAGTCTGATGAGGTGATGACTAAAGTGGGTAGACTCGATAAAGTTGAAATCAAACGACTGATACTCGTACCTCGATGATTGATGTCCGGAAACATCATATAGTAGAATAGTATCCATTGACTCCGGAACTGTTAAGGCTGATTCAGCACCCAGCACATTTACTGAAGTTGGCGATAAAAAGAATTCAGATTTGTAAAGAGGTACGTCATCAAGTTTTTGTATGTGTCATTCACTTAGTCTAGTATGTAGCTGTCGTTGTATATCCTGGTCCGAAAAATTATGTCGTCCATGCCCTTGTATGGGTGCCTGGATGGACACATTTGTTCGGTCCAGATAGTTAGCATGCTGAGTCGATCCTGGTCGTAGGTTGTCGTCCGGGCTATACCTGTTTGGGGTTAGTTCAAGGGACACAGTCTTGCGATTCAGATGTGTTGTGATAATCCAATGGACAATGAGATGGTCCTAGTGATGGTCCAAGTAATGGACGAATGGTCCTAGTAATGGACGAGTGGTCCTAGTAATGGACGAATGGTCCTAGTAATGGACGAGTGGTCCTAGTAATGGACGAGTGGTCCTAGTAATGGACGAATGGTCCTAGTAATGGACGAGTGGTCCTAGTAATGGACGAATGGTCCTAGTAATGGACGAATGGTCCTAGTAATGGACGAGTGGTCCTAGTGATGGACGAGATGGTCCAAGTGATGGACAGTGGTCCAAGTAATGGACAAGTAATGGACGTATTGTGGTCCAAGTTAGAATGGACGCGTAGTGGTCCAAGTAGTTGGAATGGACGTGTAGTGGTCCAAGTACCTAGTTAAAATGGATGTGTAGTGGTCTCAAGTTGTAAGAATGGACGTTTAGCGGTCCAAGTTGTTAGAATGGACGTTTAGCGGTCCAAGTTGTTAGAATGGACGGATAGTGGTCCAAGTTGTTAGAATAGACAATGAGATGAATAATGTCAATACTGTAGTAGTAATACAAATTACTGTATGTAATGTTGTCCCGATGTTTGATTGGAGACTAATTGAAATAGCAAGGTTACTGTCAGGATGAACGAGCAAGTACCTACTGGTTGTAAAATAATGTTTGGTTTTCAGAAGAAGAAAGAGTAAACGCCCGAGGACGGGCGAATGTCAGTATGGCCGTGACGGCGCATGGTTCAGAAGGGTAGCCATGTGACAAATGACAAGCGTGGGCTACTCTAGCGGAGCGTCATGCTGGTGAAAGCGAGGCGGCCATTTTAAAAACAAAAGAAGATGAAGATTCATTGTTTTTGGCGGGATCGCAGGCGCGTCACCGATTCAATGACGAACTGCTAAATATTAGTGTGAAAATAATTAATCAGGGCCGATTTGTTTAATATTGTGATTTATAGTAATGATTGCATCCGATATGGATCCTGGATCTCTTACATATATATTATATTATACTTATTACTTAATTTATTAAGTGTTCCAACTAACATAACGCACATCCCTAGAGGAAACGCGCTGGTTATCTGAACGGACGAGATAAACACGGGTTTGTTTTATTGTAACTAAAAATGTTTAATTTATTATAACTATAGATCCCGTGTTGGCTATTTTTCATATTAAACAACAATATTGCTAGCATTCCTTCGGGAGCTTTACATTGATTCATATTGTTTCGTGGTTATTTGGATTTACTAATCTTCTATTCATGATACGAATTTATATATCAGCGATATGGTTCCTTATATATATATAGTTACTAGCTGACCCGGCAAACGTTGTTTTGCCATATAATTTTTTTGGGGTGGGCTACCCTTATCACTTAGGGGTATGAAAAATAGATAGTAGACGGTTCTCAGACCTACTGAATATGCATATAAAATTTGGTAAAAATCAGTAAAGCCGTTTCGGAGGAGTAAGGTAACTAACATTGTGACACGAGAATTTTATATATAAGATATAGGTTTATAATATAACTAAAAAGTATTTAAATTATATTATAAAAAGTTTTGTTTTGCTTAATCTACACTTCATACAGAATTTTGAAGTATCTTCGTTGGAGACTGAATTCTTAGCCTGTCGTGTTAATATGATAAGTGTGCTATTAAGGTGAATATATTGTCCATATACAATACTTCAGGGAAATTGTAGTTCCTCTTTTCATAACCATTCTTGAGCTTAAATTTTATATTTATTACATTACAAATCCCCGAGACTGTATTTTCACTGCATTATTTTTACTTAAAAGTAGGTAAGCAATTAAATTGTTTTGTGGTCATACTATATAGTATGTCACTCAGTAAGAGTCTGGCTTCCAATCAATATAATAATTTTTAAAATCAACCCAGTGGATTTTGAGTGTATTCGTTGCAAACAAAAAACCCCTTGCCTCTTTATAATATAACTGTAGATTTGGATAATAAAAATTAATTAATTACATGGCTTATATAATATACTTGTTTAATAATTGTTTATTTTTAAAAGATATAGACGGTCAACGATTTTTATATTGTGAAAGTAATTAATAAGTATAGCGACTGTAGCGAAATAACTCGGTAATGTAACCAGTATTTTGGGTACGCACCCCAACGGCTTTGATGAGCCTTTTGTATTTTTGTAAATATATTTAAATACATTATTGTAAATATTTAATGAATAAATATAGGATTATTTGCAATAAAGATAAATATTAAACTTCCGAACTCTTCATTTAATACTTTTAATATCGAAATGCCGAAAATACACATTATTTAGAATGAATACGTAAATTGTTATACCGTTCATAAAGGCACTCGTGTTTACACAATGGCCTTTGTTTGCAAATGAAAGTACACTTGCCCAGGGCAATGATACGTTTCTAATTAAAATACGATGAAAAGCTTATGCTTATACGAAAGGATTTCATTAGGTTGGACTTGATGACAAATAGAGTTTTATAAATTCCCTAAGCGAGCTGAGTTGTTTACTATTTTTTGTAAAAACAAACAACGATAAAGTAATATATTTTGGTATTCTGAGCGTTTTCTAAGGCATCTTTTCCCGCGCACCACCACTCTGTTGAACCACCTGTCTTCTGATGTATTTCCGAATCATTAGTTTGGGACCTTCAAGAAAAGAGCGTACTTCTCTCTAAAAGGCCGGTAGGCCAAACAGGTGTTTCAATGGCATCTTTACCACCTCAATTACAATCAGATTATCTATGGCTGTGTCAGATTTACTTGTTAGTTTTTCAAGGTTTTAAAAATATTTTAATAAAGTCGGAAAAGGCATGTGCTGTTGATTCTTTGTAAAAGTTTTGTTAATGTTCTTTGGTAAATCAATTTTTATTCAATCAAATCAAATTGTCGCTTTAATAAAAATGCAGTACCATTTAAATACGGAAGCCTCTTGAATGATCGGAAGGTAGGACAAAACAATTTCAATGATAAATCCCTTACTATGAATTCACATATCAACTTAACTAATAAATTTTAACGCACCAAACTATTATTAACCAATGTCTCCGTCGTTAAGTAGTTTGTGTATTGCATTAAAGGTATTGAATTTGAATCCCGAGGCAACAAACAGATGTTTCGATTTGAAAAACCTACCGGCTTTAAAGTCACATTTCTGTGAGATGAATGAACAGATGTGTCTGGTCCATAGCTACGTTGGAATTTAAAATATTACCTATTTTAAAAAGTTTTTATGAAATTTTATTCATTCGACAAATAGAACGAGTCGAATCGAAAACGTGGTATAACGGCTTTATTAAGTCCGACTATAGAGTTTCTAGCTTGAAATATGCCGCTATTTTTCACAGTGACAGTTACAGCTGTAATTTCATACCCTTTCAAATGCTTAGTATTCATTCTCTGTGGGAATATGAGATGATATAAGAATAGGTCATTGACATCAGCTATTTGTCTTAATAAAAGTATTGTGAGCTCCAAGTCTTTTATAGACTTTTACCTAAATATCAATATCATTTGATAAATATTGAAATAAAAGAAGTTTGTTCGTAATATAATTAAATTTATTAATCAATTATGTTATTATATAACAATTTAATTCAATATATTTATACATTTCTTTAAATAGCTTAGTTAAAATGCAGTTGCGCTGAGGGGAAAACCGAATCTGCTTTCAGATTTTAAGAAGTCTCAACTAAGCGCGTCGATATCCCTTTAATCAATTAACGGGCTTCTGGCCCACACCGAACGCAAAGTTGATAAGATACCTATTAATTTACAAAATTAATTATTACTACATATTTCTAGTCATATCAAGAAGGTTTTAATGCTTATTTAGGATTCTGAACTGTAGATTTAAGCAATTATGTCACTATTATTTTAGTTTCTTATTGCAAACTTGCCTGAATATGCAACAAAGATGAGTTACCGGGTAAATTAACATGTTATTATAGGGCAAGCCCATTTACATTAGCATCAAATGGAAATAAACCCTGGAACAATTCCAAGGATGCGATGATTTCGATTTCTCGACGTTTCGAAATGATCTCAGCGAAATGCAAATTATGCGGTCCTAACGTACCTTGCCTTGTTACCCGAAAATTCATTAATAGATACGATTTCATGTCGTTACGATATTTATAATTATTTTCCGTCTATTTACTGTCAATACAAATAATATTATAAAACTATTACTTTATATATAAATGCTGGCAACGCAACAAAATGCGTGGACCGCGGTGCAATTGTCCATGGGCGACGGTGATCTTTACCACCAGGGGCCTCCCCTTTTGTCCATTATTTTATAAAAAAAGATCTACCTAAGCCAGCGTGCTTTCCTCCTTGCGAAAACGATTTTTCTTTAAGTAGATGTTTAAAAAAATAGTACCGTTCCAAGATATTTAAAATAAATTCATTTGTACACATTCAATTAAACAATCGAATCAAATAATTTTCCTATTACACGTTATAACATTTATATAAACATTTATTATAAATATCAGTCCCATCAATTAAGCTATTCACAATTACATCTAATGCTATTTTATTTTAAAAAAAAGTCTCCAGCAAAGCCCTTTTCAGAATCGCTCGGAATCGGAAGGATATATAATAACAAATCGTATTGTATAAAACTCGCATCGAAGTGCAATTTGAGATTCAATCAGCTTCTTCTGAACATTGTCTTCTCCGACTGATAAAAACTGTGTAAATTCATCGGCTTTGTATAAATAAGATTTTTCCTTCGCTACGATTTTAATAAAGGTTTCAGAAATTAATTGTCTTTTAATATTTCTTTACTTTTGAAATTTTTTTTAAGTTTTCTTTCGTACTGCATAAGAAAAATAAATTTATAACCTAATCTTTAACGCCGAAGTTTGTGTATATGGATTGTGGCATCTTAACTTCTAAATGTTGTTTTGTTGTGAAAGCTGGTCTGTTCATCAAGCTATGAGATAAAATAATAATTATAATTAGGACAAATAACATTGCTCTGGTCCCAAAGTAAGTAGCTGAAGCATTTCTGTAATGGTAATCTGAAACAACGAGGGTACCACAATAAATATATGTTTATAAACAACCAAGTCACGGAAACAAACATTGTGCTCATCTCAAATAAAAGCATCTCCCGGGATTCAAACTCCGTATCTTTTTGCGCAGAAGGTAGGAGTGCTGTGTTTTTATTATAAATAAATAAAATTAATAATTTCTTCAAATTTAAGGTTTGGGGAGAACATTGCAAAAATTATTAACTAGATGCTGATAGTAGGTACATTGTTGTGTTGTGTTAAGTGTTGATTAAAAGAAGGAGGAGGTTTCACTTGTTTTTCATGTATATTGATTTTTTATATACGCTTTGCAATGGAGTGCAAAGGGCGGCATTATCGCTACTCATCGATCTCTTCCAGGCAACCCACAATTTTTTTTGGTTTGGCTAAATTTCTTCAGGCAAGCCTGTAGAAATTCAACCATACCAGATACCGAATACAAATACAAATTAAATTATAAATTTTATTCGGAACCGGAGATCGAACCCGATACCTCAGGCTTCGCGGTAGGCTTATAAGAGCGCTTAGCCATCACGCCTCATTGATTGTAATAAATATACTTGAATAATCCGTTCAAATTGTTATCTTTTAATAGCTGCTAATACTTTATCAAACTCATAGGTCTTAGCGTGAGTTATATACACCTTTTAGCATTATCCTTCAATTTTAACAGACCATTAATTATTCTATGAAACGACGTCAACGCCGCACTGACATGTCGCAAGCGATTAAATACGATTTCACATACATTTATCATATTCAAAGTAAATATTAAAGCTAGTTCTTGTTTATATTGAATTACATTTTTAATTATTTATATAAAATCAAAAACAATTTTGAGAGATAGACGTAACCAAATCCTTTTAAATAACAGAAGATTGTTGTATTTGATTTTGTTTATATTTCTAGAAAAATTAACAGTCGTTTTTATTTTATGGTTTTTTCATAATTAATGGAATATATTATTCACAATATAATATTAGAGAAATAGGATTGTTTATTGGTTTTATATACTATTTGACTGCACTATTCGACTTTGGATTAATGACGTAGACGAGGGAGAGTTGTAGTTCAATATGCCCCTAGTTACGGTACTGCTTGTACAAAAAAATTGACTACTAAATTTCTGTAGATTACTTATTAAGTATTTACAATAAGGTACTTAAATATATTTACAAAAATACAAAAGGCTCATCAAAGCCGTTAGGGTGCGTACCCAAAATACTGGCTACATTACCGCTTGCCGGTTTCCTGTGGTCTAAACTAAGCGCATCGATATCTCTTTAAACAACCGACGCGCTTCTGGCCCCCATGGACCCAAAGTCTCCACTCCATAAGGAACGAAATTATAAGTAGATTACTTAGTATATTTAAAATCATGATATATTTTTGCAAGAGAAGAATAGTCTGCCATCCTGGATTCTTAAAAATTCAACTTCGCTCATGTATTCCGCTGTTTTATTGTCCCTCGCCATATTTACGACTACGAAAACTCTTGAATAAGTAAATCCACGAACTCACGAGTTATAAAAAAGTAAAGCCAATTACCTTCCCAACATCTTTGCTTGGTAATGAAAATCTTTTATTACGAGAAGAGAATTGAAATTATCTCTGTCTATTATTGCAGCTCTACAATCTTACTTTTTATAAAAAAAAATAAAAGAAATTATAATAATAAGTTTATGTTTATTACAGGAATATGATTTTATTAAAACAATACTTGATATTAAATTATAATTGAATTGTTTTACAGTTCAAGAAGTGTAGTTACTTGAATTAGATAATAGTTTGACGTATTAAAAGCGTTAAACTTTATTTGAGTATGAAGTTTAATTAATTAAGAAATTTAAGTTATAGTTCTTGACGATAACTAACGACTTCATTATTTTTACACCCGATCTTAGCTAAAGAGATTCTTTAGTGATATGCTGTCGCCTTTTTTCATACGTGATAGTAAAGTATAAATAGTTATTCAGGAGTCCAATTATTTTTTAAAATATATAATAGCGGATAACAGGAACCCCACCTGTTCCCTGATGGTAATAGATCATCGCCGGCCATGGTTGCGTTGCCGATATTATCAGGTTGATGAAAATGGGCACTAGGCTCAAATCTTATACGTGAAACTTTCCGATGCCAAAGATTGATTGTATTTCTTTTAGATTCATAAATATCAATTCATGAAACTAAAAGAATAGTCTATTGAGGTCAAATTAAATCATGTAGCAAATGTATAAAATACCTATGTATGTGGAAAATTAAAAAAATATGAGAGTAAACATCTTTGAACTTTAATTTGGGCCTCTGCCTTTAGGGCATTATGTGAATAAATTAAACTGAACAAAGTTATATCGTAGCTTATTCCAGATTTGACATTGTAATATATGAACACAAAATAATAAATTGAAATTTACAGAATAATATTTGAATGTTTATAGGATTAAGGTGATGGTATTTTGTGGTCTCCAACCCTTTAATTTGCATTTTTATTTCCTATTTATTGTAGCCCCAGGGAAGGATAAAATCATTCTCATTTTAATATTATGTTTACATTTTTTCTTACGTCGACTGTGTTGCTTTTCAGGCAATAAAATTTTTATTATTTATTTGGGATTCACTCAAAGGTATTACATACAAAAAAACTTAATTAATTAGACATAGGGTGAACACAGCATGCAAAAAAAAAACAGTAAATAATAAAACGAGACCGCGGCGCAACTGTGAGGCAGACCCATGGCAGATCATGATCATCTATTCGCTAATAAAACACAAATAAATATTTTCTTATTAGTCAGTAAAAGCTAGAATTGCCATTTTTTTAAAAATGTCAATGTAAGTATAATATTTCAGAAAGTTTTAATCGTTTTTACCGAAATTAGTTTTTGAAGCTAAATTTAAATTACTACGAGTTACTAAATAGCTATTTATCACTAATGCTACGAAACCTGACACCTAATTTAATACGTGCAATTTGGTACTTAAAATTCGGTTTTACAGATATTCGCTAATAATAGTTATAAATTAGTCTAAATTAACAATTCAAAAGGGAATATTATATCTTAATGTCTATTATTTGTCGAGTGATTTAAAATGGAAGGGGTTCACATACATATTTCACCGTATATTTCTTATGTCTGTTACGTGTGCAGCTAATTATGATATTATTAAATAATTATTTTTTATTAGACAGAACATATGAGGTCATGATGTGTTGATTTCAATATAAATTCAATATTTGAAGTCGATGACAAACTATAACAGAAAATCATCAAATAAATATCTTTAAGCCTAAACACCGGCTTCATTTCCATAATATTCGTTTTCGAATAAATAGAAATAGAAATATTTTCTATTTTATTTATTACTTTTTTTTGAATGTTTATAATTTAATAAATACATATATTTCATTATTTACAATTATTCCATAAAATAAATAAGAATATATTATGACATAAAAATTTGGAATACAAAATACTCTAAAATAAAATAAAATTAGCTTTTTTAATTAAAATTACTTTTTATAATAAATAACTTTTATTTATTTTAATTATTAATTACTTTAGTTCTATTGAAATTTTCTTTCATACTTAAGTTTCTCTTTTAAATATACTGTATACAAATAAAAAAGTTTTGGAGTCGTATTATTACATCGAAGTCAACTTACGATACGGTTGTGGTATTTGAGTCTAAATTTCGATATTGTAATCGTATTCGAAGCCTTAAGATGTATATCAAATATTCATAGTGAGAAATAAAGCAAGGCCATTTCATTAGTATTAAGTAGGTCACAAAAGCTGCGAGTTAAAAGAAAGCATTAGTAAAGTGATGTTTCCTTTGTCTTCTTCCGGTTGACCCGTTTGCTCACTGCGCTGTTATTTCAGCTTTCAATTGGTATTGACACCTGGGACTTAGTTATTTCTAGTTTTATTCGAAGGCCGAAGCTTAGTTATTCAATATTAACGTTCATTTGCGACGTGTGGTAACAACACTTAAAAAGAGTCTAGCTTTCTATCAGTTAAAGACTTTTTAAAAACACCACAGTGGATCAAAAGATAGTCTCATTAATATAATTTATAAAATCAAATGAGTTATAATTTTAAACTAGATATATTATTAATATGACATTTAATTGATCACATCTACCGCAAGGCTTTAAAGTGAAAATTAATATAAGTAGGTACATAAAGTACAGGATATAAAAGTACTATAAAGCATTTCTGTCAACATACTTGATCTTCCACTAGTGATCACATATGAAGCTTCAGAGGCCATTAGATCGGATTATGGGCCATTAATAATCTTTATTAGCTTTTTTCATTGGAATATCCATATGAGTTTCATAAAAAAATATTGTTTATCAGTCAATTTTAAAAATGACAAAAGGAGACTGTGGACGGTTATTATTGTTTGAGGTCTCGGACTTTCAAAATAGTGTACCTACCTGATTGATTTGATTCCAACAACTTAATGTTCAATCACTTAAAAATAATAACTCGCGGTTCGGATAATACATTTTTGATGATATTAGGTATGTATACAATAGAAACCAATATAAATATAATATAAATGTTGACCAAGTTGTATCTAATTACTAACAAAAAATACACGTCGAATTGATAACCTCCTTTTTGGTTTTTTTGAAGGTCGGTTAAAAAGACATTGAATCGATCAACGATTTGTTTCTATCGGAGATGTCAATACAATTAGGAAATGTCTGTTTTTCATTTATAGGCCGGTAGTTCTCGAGCCATTTGTCAACGTGCCCTTTTTATTGAGCTTGTTATAGGTTTTCCTTATTTTTTTCCACTTTTCCGCTGACTCGATGTCGATTAAAACAAAAATGAACGACTTCCTTTTACTTGCGGTATATTTGTGTTAGATTTACGATACGTCGAAATTGCTTAGCTTTTAAAAGTCGAAAGTCATTACGATAATGTAAATTGTTCAATAGTCTATAATGTGGATTTCACACAACAATAGAGTCAACGAATTCGTAGTCCTAAAGCGCTAATAGTTTTGAATGTTAAACAAAAAAGTAGGTAGGTTACATAGATTAAAGATTTAGTATCATAGATAATATCAAACATAAACAATCCAAATTGTAAACTATGTTTGAACAACTAAAAACGGTAAACGCATAGACTTGAGAAAAGTTGACAAAATAAAACAACAATTATTATTACGAAATTCGCTAGCTTAATATGGTTGTGTTTTTATTTTTAATAACATTTTTGTATTTTATTATTATATTTTGTAATAAAATAAACAAGGTTGTGCATCTTATGCCTACGAATAAGAGCATTATAATATTTATTATGTAAGAACTATTGTATGAACTTAGGCTCGGAAGGCAAGACATATTTTTAGATGGAAGCAATCCCTTAGGAGCCCGGTTGAATAAAACTGACCAAGCGAATAATGTCACATTACAATGCATTGGCTGTCGGTAGAGGATTACTAGAATGTGTGTAATGGCCCGAAGACGAGAAATACATATGTGGATATACCCGACCAATTTTTAAAAGTTTCAACAAATTAACCGTCGTAAAAAATACTCGTCGCAATCGCTATAAGTTATGGATTTGTCTGTGACAAGTTCCCTAAATACTATAAAACCAAAAAAATACTATACATAACAAAAAAATATAATATAAATATAACCTACTGCCGTAAATATAGAGAGCTATATTTACGGAATTTTGTACGGCTACCTTACCTTAGATTACAGCATCTCGTATATTATAGAACCCGAATGTTTCACATAGCTTCGAATTTAATGTGCCTAAAATAGCGTTAATAACGTATCAGTTAGCTGTTGTAACATTTTGTCAACTATTCGATGTCCGTGACGACGATTGAGAAGAAATTCTTAGCTGGGGATTTTTTAGGGTCTCTTTCATTTGAAAAAATTATTTAAATCTATTTTTACGTCTCTAGAAATTGAATATTCGATTTTAAATTTCAATTTGTGCTACAAAATCTGTACAGTGTACTCAAAACCAACTTGCGAAATCTTCAACGTTAAAATAACAGTACCTATGTATCATAATTAGAAATTATCACAAAGGAGAGTGAATCAAAGACAAATCATGAATGTTCCTTGTATTTCACATAATTTTCAGGTAATTTAAATCTTATTCACAAAGTGACTTCACGAGAAAAACTGTGGTGGAATAATTGAATTAAGTATGCTTCTTTGACAAAGAAACATTTGAGAAAAATACTTCAAAGAAGATTCTTATGAATAATTTAATTTTTATGGATGACTATATTCTGTTTCCTGTATGTATGATGAGGATATAAAGTTCTATGTATTCCTTAAGCTCAAACGTGGTTAATTGGCTAAAGTGTGAAAGCTTAGTAAATTAGCAGGATTACATACAGACTGGATATAAGCAAGTAAATTATGTTATTGTAGTCTATATACATAAACCAAAGTCGGGTTTTTTATACCATTTAAAAATGAAAAAAGGATGGATTTTGATGATCTCTGTTTTGTTGGATTCATCTATCCGACAATAGCAGAATAACTATTAAAAATATAGAAAAAATGACGGAAATTGTTTATGAAGAAAATTCGTTTCTTTTTTTTATGGATTAGCTTTTAATTGTATGGATTAGCCGGGCGCAAATGACCCCGAGGCACGTCCACACTGACCGAGAATTTGGCGAGGCTACAGCGCGAGCCAGTGCGCCCGGTGGAGACCCGGCTATTTGACATTTTAATAACGTATCACTATACGTTATTATTCGTAAGTCTGAAACGATACGAAAGTCGCGGAGTCCACTAATAAGATATAAATTAAGGCAGTTTGAATTTCCCAAAATATTAATTACAAATAAAATACCTTATAAAAA
Organism: Aporia crataegi; assembly: GCA_912999735.1. Classification (NCBI taxonomy): domain Eukaryota; kingdom Metazoa; phylum Arthropoda; class Insecta; order Lepidoptera; family Pieridae; genus Aporia; species Aporia crataegi. The sequence continues at coordinate 7,258,744 of OU538742.1, forward strand.
TTTGAAGTGATCTTCACTTATTGTAGCTAAAAACCATCTCGATGCTTCAGCTCTCTAATAACCGCATCATCATAGGTTCATTCGTTTTAGAGCTACAATTTCAAACATTCTTCTTTTACGTCGGGGCTTAAAAAGGCTTTTTAAATGGATTTATTCCGAGCAATTTCAAAGGTGTATCCCGTATATCTAGCGTAGAAATCTCGATCGATCGGCCAATCACAAGGGATCTAATTGGATGAATAGCATATGAGATCTTGTGTGTGGACGAATCCCATTGCGTTATAAAGTTTGACTAATCGTAATATTTTACGATATTCTGATTCAAACCAATTTATTATATTAAAACATTTCATTTCAACAGTTATTTATTTATTGGTTTGTACAACTTCACTATTCTAATTTGCTTAGCTTGGCACTTACCTATAGTTAAAGTTACAGATGCACTTTAGGTATAATGTAGTAAAGTTGTAAGATAAATTGGTAATTTGGCATAAGGTTTTCATTTCATAAAATGAGTTCAACAGCAACACAACATACATATTGAATGTAACATAAAATACATATTGCTTGTCTCAGCAATAAGTTAGTATAAATGTTTACTGGCGAATGCTAAGGGCTTCGCTAATATTGGCTCTCCTGTATTTGTTTTCTTCATAATATAATCATGAAAGTATAGTTGTTATTATTTTACCAATCTTTCTAACTCATCACCAACAATTAAGTTATTACATAACCGTCATATAAAAATTGTCTTTTCGCAGCGTATTTTCGCTAACGGGGTCCGTAGAGTTCTATCAGCCCGCCGTTATTTGTCTCCAAACGCTTTCTTCTAAAAAGTTATTCGACAATTTTGCTCTATAACAATGTTATTTTGAGATAATTTACTGTACAATGTAATCCAAAGTAATATCAATGATACGTCAAAATAAATACTAAACAAGTTAGGTCGTAAGACAAAAGTTACTCCGAGCGCGAAGTTGTCTGAATAACTAACAAATCTACGTTATGAAACTTTGCGAAATTTATGTCCGAAATTTTTAATTTACAACATCCTGTTTAAACGGTAAGATATATCCCAAATGCATTTTCTTTGAGAATAGTGTTATTATAAACTATACATTTGTCTGTGACTTCAACGACGTCATTTCAATCTGCTCAAGCGATGCAGACTTGTCTTGATTATTATTTTATTTTGCCAATTTATCAACCTACTTGTTTTGTTTTTTTATTTCTTTGAAATGTTGAAATACATAATTAACTTTAATAGCATCTGTAGGGTTGTATTTGATGACGTAATACCTAAACATACACTCCACTCCCACCTTATATGAGGTTTCTCAAAACTACCTCAAGACGAAGCAAGAAGTCTAAAATCACCTATTTGAAGTATTCTCAAGGTGACTTTAGTTGTATGGAGCTGTGAGAAGTTTTGATAAGATATAAATACTTATAAAAACGTATTAGGATGACATCACTGTCTTTCCTAGTAGGCCAAAACTGGAACTCTTAACTACAGAAGTTACAAAATCATACAGACAAGTACAAAGATCTGTAGATCCAATTTATCGCACACCACGTAGAGACGTGTCCCTATGAGACGAATAATAAGCATCGCGAAGATATTTACAAGGAAATAAAAATGTTTTTGATGCTATTTTTATTGTACTCCTTTGTGGTGTGAATATAAAGATCCGAAGCCTCCGTGTTTTCAACACTGTTTCTTTTTACCAAATTGAAATTTTACGAGGCAAATGAAATGAGATTATTCGGTTTACCACTGTCATATCTAGAATGCTTGTTTTTATTTTTGTATTTCTTCGAAGGAGTTTGGTTTGTAGAGTTATTTTGCTGTCTATAACCTAGACATAATAATTTTTTAGTCTCATTATTGGAAAATAATGAAGTTACTTTATTTATATTATAATATTCTATTAAAATTAAATGAGAGAGTATGTATAGTACATAGAGATCAAGACTTGAATTTAGCAATAACGAAACTAAACCCTAATGTTGGATTTGAATCATTAAGCAGAGCCATTAGCGAATTAATCGTAATCACTGAGGTAATTATAAATTCAAATAATAATATTTCACGCGCGCCATACCTCGCTTGAGTTACAATTTATGAAGCGATCAGCTGAGCTTGTGGCTTCCAACATTTTTACATAAAAAACATTTTTTTACTATTCATTTCAATTAAAATATCTTCATATTTATATCTATCACATGATTTTATGAAATGTCTTATATAATTGCCTTATTGATTATCTGTATTTAATTTTATAAGAGAATTTAAAGTTGAAATGTAAATTTAATAATTAGGTTTTTGTTAACAAATGTGTTTAAGTTTCCTTTGATTATGTATGACCATAAGTTATTTCACTTTATTGTTATTATTATACGTGAATATAAATTTATCACAAGATGTGTATTAAATGTTTGGAATTATCAAAAACATTAGATATATAATACTATGGCGGTCTGCTCCTATGACTTTAACATTTAAGCTAACAATTCTGTTATAGGGAATAGACAACTAATAGTGACAGTTTGAGAACATCCATATTTCCGTAGCGGAAAGTTAAGGCCACAACTAACCCTAAAATATTGGTCTGATCTCCGCCCAATTAATAAATTGAATCCTTGCATAATCAAGTGTGAAACCGATTTAAATATTCTATCTATAACTATTATTATATGCCGTAGAAGTGTTAAAACCTCTTTTGCTGTAAAACCTTCGTGGTGACTTTTGCGTCTTTTAGAGTGGTGGCCGAACGTACAGGTTCTTAAAAAAACAAAAGATATGCTGAATAGGTTTTTCGGAATATATCGATCGAACTATTGTCTATAAACTACTTTTTACTTTGTTCCCAGAAGTGATATTTACCGACACAATTCATAAGTATTACAAACATATATTAAGTGTAAGTATCTATACGAATATATGTATGTATTTAGTAGTAATAAAATAATTGTTATGTTAAAGTTTTTAAATATTAAATCAAAACTTGCGTATATAATGCATGTTACTCCCGTAAACAAGACTTCCTATTAATTTAGCCTGTATTACCAGAGATTAGAACCTTGGTTCAAATAGAGTTTTGATTTAAACTGTTTGAAAATGACAATTACATAGAGATCATGATGTAACTGTATGAAATAATACTTCAACGATTTCTTGTAGAAATGTCGCGCACCACCACTCTGTGGAACCAGCTGCCTTCAGAGGTATTTCCGAACCATAACGACTTAGGAGCATTCAAGAAAAGAGCGTATCTCCCTTTTAAATGCTAGCAACGCACCCATGGCCCAACTGGCGTTGAGGATGCCTCTAAGTAAACCTCCTGCCTGATTGCCTCCTATTAAATTATTAGTAAATAACAAGTTTAATAAATTATTTCCTCATTTACGACTACAACAACCTTGAATGGGTCTTATGTTAAGTCCTATTGAAAGCACAATGCCGTAATTGGAGTAGTAAAATTATACCTACTAATGTACGAAGCTTTCTTAGAAACACTTGAATAGCCTATCTTGCGTTGGCAAGTATAATACGTAGAACCCGTACCTACTATCATATACAAAGTAATTTTGCATTGGTTTTGTGAAGTAGTATTTCGTTCGTTTATTTTTCAAATTCAGATCAGTCAATATACAGATTCGTGTCTTCAGATTTTAAGAAAACAGATGCTTCATCAATTTAGATAACCCATTGAAATGATTTTATGCCTTTGCATTATCGTAAAAATCTTTAGGGAAAATATCATTACTTGTCCCTATTATTTTGTACAAAAATTACAACCATTTTGCAAACATGATCACTTTGACTCTACTATTTTTTATTTTCTACTGTGTACTAAAAAAAGAAAGAAATATTTTAAATAATACGCAAAGTTGATCATTTGGATCAGTTAAAATTATTTCGTGAATAGAGCTGGTGGTAGGGCCTGCATAGTGCCGGATAACAAACATATCATAGCATTTGCATTATAATCTCTGAACAAAGCGCCAAGATATTTGTACGAACAAATCGGAGATACAGTGCGCCAAAGGTGATTTGCATATATTACATGAATTTGAACTGTTACAGCAACAGAATATTGCTGAGATAGCGAGAAGTCAAACAAATTCGGGCATACGTTTTTATTTCCTTTTTATATTCGGGAGTTATGTTTGCAGTTTGGATTTTGCGATTTAAATAAAACTAGGTAAATGCTATCTGGTTGGCGATGCGATATTTGAATGTTCAGTTTCTTTGCACTGTGTTTATCATGTTAACACATATATACGCATAGATAGTCAACGAAATCTGAAAAAATCAAGAAAAGTAGTTGTCCAAGTCGTAATCTCATTAAAATTCTTGCTGGCTGGTGAGATTCACTGATTTCAGGAAAATCTCTGCTCCTCAGAAAGCCTGGTGAACAATACTTAGTAATACGGTTTCGTCTCATCTTGTTATACTCTGAGGTACATGGGCTTGTTTATGTATAAAGCTAACATTCTTGGCAGCACTTTTCAATGTAACTCGATTATGCGTAGCAGTTTCATACTAAACATTATAAGATCTAATGTAGTCAATTAGCTACTGGATAGTAACTATTACTACTGAGATTATACTAATACTAAAGTTGATTTGTTATCTAACTATGCCTAAATGTTTATTTAAAAATTTCAGATTTTTATATAATAGATACATAGGCAAAGAAAAATGGCTATTACTATTAACAACAATTTTCGAAGACGAAAGAGAATATGCGTTACATGAAATTAGTCTTTGTACTTTTTTAATGATTTTTATCTTGATTAGTTCATCATAATATACCATGATGAATATTGCCGTTCTCGCAGACAATCACTGTTTGCTGAGCTGCGCTTGCGAATCACTTTTAAATGATTTTTCTTTACTGTACCAGAATGCCATATTGTTCAAATTTGTAACAGAACTGTCAGGTAAGAAAGCATTATATAAATTTAAGTTTAAACTTTAATTAGAAAAATAGAATACAATTAAAACTAAGAAGTTTTCAGAAGACCTATTACCGTAAATAAATAAAAACACTTTATAAAAATATTCTAGTTTAATAAATGTACATACATATTTAAAAAATGTACAAGAAACTCATAAGCGCTTAAATTCTTTGAAGACCCCACAAAATCTGCCAAGAAATTTGATTTATTTTAAGTAAATTTAGTTACAAAAAATCTAATAATGTGATTGGGTGATTCAGGTGCACTTACATCACAAGTTCAAGAAAAAACATCTTGAGGTGGAAATCAAATCAATCGGCCCGACTGACAAACATTTTCTAATATTTTCCGAGAAAATATTCCGATAGAATCGTCCCGCTGCTTCCCAGATTATTTAAGTAGGAAAGGAGTAGTTGAATTATTTGAACGCAGAAATTTTTAAAGGAAAATAGAAATTTGATTTATGAATCTCCTTAGACTTACCTATATTCCTACTAAGGGTTGGGATTGCTTCACTGAGTATTGCATAACAACTTGAATTAAATGTATGTGACTCAAATTAACAAAAATCGGTTACTCGTAATCAAGACTTTTGTATATGTAATGGAAAATGGAAAAAGAACATACTTCACAAAATCATACCAATAGATATAGATTAAACAGCCACAGTGAATACTTTACTTTCTTAAAAATATGAAAGTTAATCTGTTTCGCATTCATACGTAAACAACTCATCATCAACTATACCTAACACATATTATCAGAGATACATAGTGAAGTCTCGTGTCCCCTAGTGGGGTATGGGGCAGATGCATTTCACATCTGTTTCACTGATCGATTTTTTCTTTAGGGGCAAGTAGGTGATCAGCCTTCTATGTCCTACCAGACCGAGATTTTTTTTATCTCCACCGGGAATCGAACCCAGGACCTATCGGTTGTAACGCTTATGTGCTTACCAATAGACTAAGGAGGCGGTCAGAGATACATAAGAACACTATTTAGCACAGAAATAACTAAAGCAAAGGTAGTAAATAAAATAAAAAGTAATGTATTATCGTCAAGTGACTCAACATTATTACAAAAACGTTCAATTCATAATTTATAAAAAAATCCAAGTCGTATAATCTACGTTCTTTCACAGAATAATAAGGAGCACATGCGTATCATTTTTCGCGCCTTATTTTATGTCATCGGAGTTTTTTATCTATGGCCATAAATGAAATATGACGCGAGGTTCGTTCGTAGAAAGATTAGCGAGTTAGATGTTAATTATTAATTATGGTATTATAATAGATGCGTAATTGTAGCAGACTTGTTTAAAAAAATAATAAATTTAAAATAGTATTTCACCTCGTGTTAAGCAGAAGGTCGAAGGTTCAAGATTAAGCCATGTGTAAACAGTTATCTATACCAGGAAAGGAAATGATTATCCAAACTATCCTCTGGATTTTAGCCGATATTGCTTATCTGTTGCAATTAGATAATCTTTTTGAAATGAAATTATGGATCGAATTAGCGTAGCGATACTTAATGATTAACTATCATCCTATTACCAGTTGAAATTCGATAGACAGGGTGTTTCTATTATGTATTCATTCATAGTAATATTATTATGAGGTGGCGTAAGTCATAAACGAATACGTGTACTATATATTCGTAACTTTTAAGATTTCGTATTTTTAAATGGTAAGCTTATGTTATATAAAAAAATAACGGACATTTTTAATATTTACTTATATCGCCCTGCGATTGTCAAAAACATACACTATATGGTCATATGCATTGATTAAAGTAATATACCTACAGTTGGTATTAATACAAATAGAAAATATTTAATGGTACAAGAATAGCAAAAATCATGACCCTGGTATCTGAGTGATTCATGCATCTGTCATTCAATGTGTCTTGGGTTTGCATCTCGGAGAGCCAAAAAATGGGACGAAGAACCAAAAAAATGTTCCGACTGTAACCCGAAATGGCGGATCACCTACTTTTTGTAGATTCAATGTCTTATGCTCCACAAGAGATTACGGGAATGCATTATATATGTATATTCCTATTAAGACTACATATTATTATTCATTATTATTTACGTTTCTCTTTTAACTTAAAATGGTTTAACGACAGTAATTGAGTTGCTCTCAAGATAGGCTCCTTTCACTGTGATACATATTAATTTGCTTGGTTGGTAATTACCGATGCGATTTTCACTGAACACAATATAGATATTTATAGACAATAACGTATATAGGCATTTATATTATTATTATTATTAACTTTCAAATTATTATTTTTAAATTAACTTTTTTAACATCACTAGCACTTCAATGACTCCATATGCTGGCTCGAGATGGTCTCTAACGTGGATATGTGGGAACGTTGCGGTGAGACTCCAATGACCAGCAGATCAAACGTCGCAAGTGAAACTGGATAAGCCACACGCTCCGAAGAGATTCCCAACATATACCGAGGCAAGCCCTAAACTGGAATCCTCAAGGAAAGCAGAAACGTGGCCGCACTAAGCAATCCTGGCGGCGGATGATCACTGCAGAAGCGCGGGCAGTTGGTAAGACGTGGAACGAAGTGAAGCGTTCACAGTTCGTTCTCGGTCCGATCTTCGGCGAATTCATACTATCCGTATGACCAGACCATGACCAGACCATTACGGATAATATGAATGCACACATATAGTTTTTACTGGATAATATTTTACCTGACCGAGATCGGACCGAGAACGAACTGTGAACGCCATTATAGTGAGGATCTGGCCTAAGTCAGTGCGGGATGGCGACGTACTATGGACGCCTTCTGCCCAATCCAGGGGACTTAGGACATTAAGTCAAGTACCAAACAGTTTATCGACAAAGTATTGCAAGGGGTAAAAACTAATTTATTTTTCGTTCTTGCTTATTATGTTTTTAGAAAAACTTATCCTAAATATAGAAAAGGTAAAGAGAAACGATGAATATTTGTATGTTTGTTATTGACATAGCACAAAGTATGATTTAAGGAAGATTGTTGTCTAAAAATGCATGAACGTCATGTAAGGAATGCTCATAAACGGTGCTCTTGAGATACAGGTGGTTTACAAGAACACAAACAGGGAGGTATTTAGAGAAATTCATTTACAGATATTCCACAAAAACGAAAGAAAATTTCTATGATTTAACATCTATTTTTATTATTATGCTAAGTATAAGTCTTATTTCTCTAATTTTAAACTATTAAGCCTAATGCAATAATAGCTTAAGAGATAATTATATATAATAGAAGAGTGCTACGTCATTTTCTTTTAATTTATTTACTTATTCATCAGATTTTTAGTTAGTATAAATTGCCATTTATCTTTGAGAATTTATAATATGTGTATCAAAACATCAGTGTTTTGTAAGCTCAAATAAATAATTTTTAATTAGAGATACTTTTTCAAAAGGCTACCTTTTGAAAAAGGGTGTTACATTATTTATGGTAAGTTTTATAAAAGAGCCGTGATAATATTCTCATACAGTAGTGATTAGATTAACAGCTTACAATATGTTGTACAGCGTGACATGGGTTTTCAAGTGAATTCCAGGATTTGTTACCATGGATTCTAAGATTAATTTGTATTAGCAATGGATCCCCGTGAATTGTACGAAACAAGAATGTTTTAATGCAAAAAAACTTAAACAATACATGAATACGTCCCAGCTCTCGAGTCATAGACAATTCAAGATATATGAAGACCTTACTAAAGTATTCTATTTTCGTTCGCAGTATACTGAATTATTACACGCTCCTTGTGGTTGGTGGAATATTAATGGTTTTGTTTGATGTTTTTTTACGATGAATACGCGTAGGGAAGAATTTACCTTTTATGGCACGTCAGCCAATGGATGATTAAGGTACGTTCTCTCCCTTGTTCAATGGATCTTACTAAATAGAATGCTGAAAAATTTTTATTATTTAAATTTTACTTTAAGAAAAAATACGTAATAACAATAAGTCTAAAAAAATATATAAATGCAATAAAAAAAATCTTAACCAAGAAATTTATCAATGTTCACGAAGTATATAGAGATTCGGTCAAAAACATAAGACATGTTTTAGTCAATTCAAATTACATAAAACATATACTTTCGTTCCATTTGCGTATACCTCTGGTGCAACATGTCACGGAGTTCAAGTTATGTGCATATAGCCAACTAATAATGTTTCTCGAAACATAATACTTGTAAAAGACTTTCATAGGGATACAGATGCAACACTCAACTCAGTGCCTCTTATTTAAAATACTTGCTTTTCCACAATAAAACTAAATTTGCCGTCATAAAATTTTGTCACCTGATTGGTGAACAGTTGAACTAGTAGTTAAAAGCCAGTTTAAATCACCAATTACTTCCATTAATTGATAAGTTCGCTTCACTACTTACAAGCCACAGCTGTAGAACCTAGAACTATAGTGTATTTGATTAGGGTTGGCATAATATTTTTTTAATTAATTAGTAGATATAAAGCTCTAATTTATAACCAGTACCTACCCAATAAACGAGACGACGCGATATTGAATCGTATTTTTGGTTAAAATCGACTTTCATCAAATTATGGTCGTAGTGTTGTTTATGAATTTGAGTATTATGGCATAGATTTTACTTAGAATAGTGTTGATAGAACCCGTTGATGGTTAAATGATTACTTTCTCTTTTTCAAATACGTATATTTTAAAAATACGCATAGTCAAAATGCAGCTTGCTTCTAATTACTTAAGTAACTGTTTAATAATGTTGATAAAGTATATTTCTTATTTTTCCTAATTTATACACCCTTGTTTCCCTCTCATGGTTAGTTTACTGCACTTTAAAAATCAAAGCTTAGTAAAATGATAATTATACCAGTATTTTTAATACAATGTTTATTAACAATGGTTACAAATAATTGTTGTCCGTTTTTAAAAGTGGGCAGATTTTAATAAGCAATATTATTGAAATATTGAAATCTGCCAGCCCTAACCACGATGCGACCGCACGTCCCCTGATCCGTCCGCGCCCCGACCAATTAGGCGACGGAATTAATGCATCCGATTTATTTGTCAACCAACCGATATCGATTTATGCAGAATTAATTGGTAGCGAATGTATAGGTCACTGGTTTGTGCCAATTATTTTTCGTCATACTAGCAGATCGATGCAAAAACCCTTTGAACAATGTAATCGTGTTGATTAATAAAACTTTACGATAGATACAAAATGAATATTTACCTTTTAAATAATACAATGTCGGTATTGTTTCGCTGGCTGAAGCTGGCCGTGACCTGAACCTTGCTGAGTTTTTTCTGAATCTAACGGAATGCCGTCAATTGAATTTCATAGAACGCTAGAACCAGACACGGTTCAGTTATTTCTAGATTGAATTCAGGATATGACACGGCAATGTAAGCGTGTATAATATTTATACTTGCACAATGTAAATATTATACACACCATAAAGATTATTGCAATCATAATTTATTCAAAAAAACCTTTTTTGCTCTTTATTATCATTTCATTTGTATTTACTAGTTGTAGAATTACATAAAAGTAAATTTTTAACCATACAATGTAAAAAGATAAAGGTTCTTTGTTATTTAACCTTAAGATAAAGGAATTATACGAAAACAGTTCACGTACACTATACTTTTAAACTTACCTAAATTTTTTGTTTTTTCTTTTAAACTTACTTATATTTTTTTAATTTTTTTTAACTTTTTTAAAATAATATCTATGACCTCATACGAAGCTTTATTTCGTTCATCCACCATACCTAAGCCCGAATACATCTTAAAGCTATTGCAGAAAAACATGGAATTTTCGTTTTTCAGTCTCCTTAATAAAGACTAGTTTGGTGTAGCAAATGGTGATTTATTGAAGGTGAGTCGGTGTTCACTGTACATGTGAAATAGTCATCGTTCACACATAAGAGGCTATTTATCAAACTGATTTAGGTGAAGACACATAACTATCACTATTGAATTCGGCATAATACATCTGTCACGGATGGTTTGGTTTGGTTTTAGTAGTGGGGCCTGGAGTAGATACTGATTTTCTTTTCAGGCAAATGGGTTTGTACCTTTGTACCTCGCAATTTAATTAATTTCGTCGTAACGAGATGTTATATAGTCTTTAGAATACTTGTATCTCTAAATTATCCCATAGAAACACACTACCGGTATATAAAGTGTCCATATTAATTCAGAGCATATTCTATTTGTGTGACAAATTTCGTCCAAATACGTTCAGCCGTTTAAGCGTGATTAAGTCACAAACTTTAGCATTTATAATACTAATAGGTAGTTATTATGAATCACTTTCGTGTTTAATACCGCAAATCAAAGTATATACATATATCGCACCATCTCTTTGACATTTGACCGCCTCCTTGGTCTAGTGCTAAGCGCGTAAGCGTTACAACCGAGAGGTCCTGGGTTCGATTCCCGGCGGAGATAAAAAAAACTCGGTCTGGCAGGACATAGAAGGCTGATCACCTACTTGCCCCTAAAAATCGATCAGTGAAACAGATGTGAAATGCATCTGCCCCATACCCCACACGGGACTTCACTTCACTCTTTGACATTTAGCCACATTTCAAATTTCATACTGTTTATTTTTCTAATACAATATTTAGCTCTAATACTTTATCAGTACCTACAGTTGACGAAATTACGCGAGTAAAATAGCAACCAATTTATTTATGTACTGGCTTCTTTGTTGTCTCTTATGATTTTATAACAATGTATGAATAATTCCTTTCTGACGTGACGTGAAATTGATAAAAAAATGATATTTAATTCTCGCAACTTTCTTGACTAGGTATTCTAGGGTCTTACCAGAGTATTCACCATTTTAAAATTACATCCATATCGGTGGATTCATCAGTAAATTAACGAATGTGTTCATAAATCGTTTTAAAATAAATTTTCAATATAATCGATTATATTGAAAATTACGATTGATACGTATTCAGCTTGTTTATTGCATCGTCTAGCGAAGTTTAAATAAGAGCAAACTATTTCTATAGGAATAGCCAGGTTCAAATAAACTTGTGTACTGAACGACATGAAAACTCTTACAAGACTTGGTCTACTGGACATTGTTACACTTCAGGACATGTTATTAAAGACGCATCTGCAACATTGTAGAACACTTCTATACTCGTGTTAAGTGTGTTGATAACATTTTATTTTGCATACTTAATATCATATTAATTCTACGTTTTGTTGTATTAAAATTAATGTGTCAGTATAAATAGCCTTTATAATAGGTAAGTAATAAATTAATTTTAAATAAAAAAACCGACCTTAAAACGCACTTAAAACTGAAAAATAAATTTTGTATTATAAATCAATGTACTATAAATAAAAAGACGTAAATAGAGTTGATAAATAAAATTCATGTAAATTTCAACAAGGGCTTAAAACTGTCATGTTGCTCTTTGAAAGGCGGCACATTTCTGGATCTATTTCATTTCCTTTATCACCGATTGTAAACAATACACACAATATAGAATAATTTTTGAAACAAAAATGAATAATTTTTAATATTGTTTAAACGTGTAACGAAATTAATAATAACAATTAGGAAAAAATTTATCCGTCCATCTCAAATTATTTACATCATATTGTATTTCCACATACAGAAGTATTGTACACAGTAATGGTCAGAGCCGATGTTTTCTTTCATAAAACTAACTTTTCCTCAAAAGCCTTTTGATAAAGACTTCTGTACCATTCACATATTAAATGCACGCTAAACTCTTTTACGAGAATTCTCCTATTTGAATGTATGAGAATTTTAAGTTCTCTTTATAACATTTTATCCTGAAAATATAAGGTTTCATTTAAATAACGCTATCATTAATTAAATTTAAACGGCTCCATCATCCGACATTATCTTGTTTATTTTATATATTGTAAGTATTAAATTTGTATTAGGAATTGTTTGCCATAACATATATAAGTAGGAATGTTTGAGGTATGAATTTTTGACTTCTATCAAATAAAAAGATTTCAGCTGTATGATTTTTTAATATGTTTCTCGCACAATCTTTAGGTGTTATGAAATCGTATTGGTTCAAAAACATCTTTGAAAGCATTTGTATAAATTTAAGTAGAGTGGTAAGAATTAGCTCAAGAACAAATATTCTACGTGTTTTTACGAATTGATATAATCTAATTATATTGAAATAAATAAATACAGTATTATGTGAAGTCCCACAACTTGTTCACAAAGCTTTTTTCCTGACAAGAAGGTCAGCCTTCTAAAGCGGAAGATTTTTTTTGTTTCCTCGGCATACGGAAAAAGGACTTCCAAAATCTAAAGCTAACAATTCATATGGTTAAAAAATCAAGTGATATAATGATATTTTGAGCGTGACCATATTTTAACACCTAACTAGACAGCCGGCAGAAGTAATTGAGTGGATGCAAATATTATTGCGTTACAAAGCAGCACTAGCAGTTAATGAAATAAATAGCTATGCTGTGTTCAACTGGCAACGACACTCAAATGTTATCCTAGGGCTGACCATCCAATCTCATCTATCTCTTGACAAAAATTCACAAGTACAGCATAATTTCTTATACGCGACGTAATATTATTGTATTTATAATTTTGCTTATTTAAACAAAACCATAAAAATATTTTTATTTTACATTACCTTAAAAACATTTTTATGAATATATGCAAATTAATAGTTCAACTAATACCAATAAATATGTGTAGTCTGTAACTAATGAAAAAATAATTCTATTTGTTTACTAGTTACTAAAAAAAACTGTTTAGAATATACCTTATAAATGATTAAAAATGAGGGTACCGGAATCGGCGGTAGGTAGAAAAGTATTGTCTATAACAGAATTGCACGAATTGTTTGTCTTCAATATCTTTATAGTCCATTGAAATGTTACATTTTTTAGGCCTAACCTTGCGTTTTTTAGAGGACGCAATTTTATTTTTTTGATGTGTAGGGGGGGTCAGTGTAAAGCTAAAACCAAGTTTGTGGGGTCGCCACTCTTGTCCCACGGCCGCCATCTTGAAAATAGGGGTTGAAATGGTTTTTACGGTATATCTCTTAAACTATTAATTAAATAAATTTTTTTTTAACATTTTCTATTCCAAATTAAATTCTCTACAACTTTGATTCAGTAACTTTTTGTCGTAGAACTATAAATAAAAAAGTTATAAGTGAAAATGTTCAGAAATTGGAGAAAAAAATTATATTTTTCGATATAACTTTTTTTTAAATCATTTTACGAAAAAATTATATCAAACCATTTTTGTAGATCGTTTTTTGAGGAACAACTTTTATTAACAACATTTTTTCATTAAGGCTATAGCTAAGGTTTTACAGCGCTCCGAAGTAAGTACTATTTTTCAATACTCTTAACTATACCTATATTATACGTGTGTACTAATAATGTATCATCAGTTATTGTGTTTTTTTTTTATTATTTATTTTGATATAATTTTTTTAATTGTAAATTTTGCAATATTATTAATAATTAATTATTGACTCTTTTCCCCACCACCCACGAGGTAGAGTCTGGCGGCGCGTTTTTTTTTTTGCGTGGTATCCCCAATAGGCATAATCCACGGTGATTTTCGAAATTAGAACTACTCCGTCCTCAGTCTTTTCGATGGACCAGGCTGCGACTCAGCATCTGATCGGCTTTCTGAATTAAATATCAGTGGGAGAACTGGAGAAGGAAGGGGTGTTAATGTCGGCGGTTCATCATCAAAGTCATTTTCATTTATTAATTCTGAGAGTTCCATTACGTTGCTGCAAGTCTCTCCAGAACAATGGAAGCACACTGCAGAACATTTCAGCCCTGCTTTTCGACATCCACACATCGCTCCACAGTTTCCTTTGCATTTGCAAAAGATCAATTTTAGAAGCTCAGGGGGTGCTGGAGGTTTAGAGTTCTGCACTGGCATCAATAATTTTCCACATTTTTTCCAGCCCCAGTCTTCAGGATCATTATAATTACCAAGCCACGACTGGACCTGATGGTAGATTCGGAAAGTATGAAAGCGAGCTGTGTCTTGTAACGGAGGAAGTGAAGATAAGTTAAATGACTGTCGACTGATGTTTTTTCGTGCGGCGCAAACGCTCCCAAGACTGTTCCTGCGACATCAGGGTCGTCTGAGTAACCATCAAACACAATGCTTGCAGAGAGCCCGAAGTGTTCTTGTACATATTTGACATATTTAGTAGTTATATCATTGAACGATGAATTTCGAAATTATTTTAAAAATCAATAATTGTAAAATCCTGTTATGGAGTGAAAAAGAGTCAATAATCAATTATTAATAATATTGCAAAATTTACAATTAAAAAAATTATAGCAAAATAAATAATAAAAAAAAAACACAATAACTGATGATACATTATTAGTACACACGTATAATATAGGTATAGTTAAGAGTATTGAAAAATAGTACTTACTTCGGAGCGCTGTAAAACCTTAGCTATAGCCTTAATGAAAAAATGTTGTTAATAAAAGTTGTTCCTCAAAAAACGATCTACAAAAATGGTTTGATATAATTTTTTCGTAAAATGATTTAAAAAAAAGTAATATCGAAAAATATAATTTTTTTCTCCAATTTCTGAACATTTTCACTTATAACTTTTTTATTTATAGTTCTACGACAAAAAGTTACTGAATCAAAGTTGTAGAGAATTTAATTTGGAATAGAAAATGTTAAAAAAATTTTTATTTAATTAATAGTTTAAGAGATATACCGTAAAAACCATTTCAACCCCTATTTTCAAGATGGCGGCCGTGGGACAAGGGTGGCGACCCCACAAACTTGGTTTTAGCTTTACACTGACCCCCCCTACACATCAAAAAAATAAAATTGCGTCCTCTAAAAAACGCAACCCCAAATGTAACTTTTCAATGGACTATTACGTTGCGAGTGTTTGTTCAGTTCGTTCGCGTTTGGTGGGTTTGTATTTATTGTGGTTATGGACTTAGTGTGGTTATGGACTTAGTGTTTTTAGTGCCCATTGTATCCCTTATTAAGGTGCCTTCTATTTTAGTTAATTATTACGAACTGACATTGTTCGATAATAGTACATCAAGGCTGACCACGTTGCGGTGTAGGTGAGCCGTATGGAAACGGTCAACGACCACCTATCCGTCTTTCAAGAAACAAAAACTAATGTATTTACCTGATATATTAGCTTTTGTTTAGCATTAATATTAATATACCAACTAACAATAATACTACAAACTAAAAATTATTTTATTGATGAAATTATAACATTTGTGGGTTGTAATTAAAAATTATTGTACCTAAATTTAAAAATGACATTTTGAATTATTGTAGCGCTATAATATTTGCCTACATATTGCTAAATATTTTCTGTTAAAGTGGTATTTATGTAGTCTCACAATACGTCTAGTGTTTCTTTCCACAAAATCCGTTGAGTAATACAACATAAATACAGTTTACAATCTAAAGAAGTGTGACCCTAGCGACTCCCTTATTTATCGGCTGTTCAAGAATAGCCCAATGTTTTAACGCTATTATGTGCAGTCATAGTTTTTGAGATGTGAGTTGTGGCCTTAGGATGTTGCCAAATTGCAAATATGCGCTTATAACTTGTTTATTTGGAACATGAGTTATGTATCAGCAAACTCTCCAATATTACACTTTCAACAAGATTTGCTTGTATTTCGACCATTAGGCCTATGTGAGCCCGAAGCTCATCGATTTCAAAAGGATATCAATGCCTTTTGTCGAGACGTTAGTAAACCCGTAAGCTGGTATAGCGATCGGAAGAGATGCAGCCAGTAATTATTTAGGTACATTTTACAATTTATAGATAATAGATCTGTTACTAATTTTTAAATAAATACTCTGTTGGATTAAATTGTTCATCATACACTAATTGAAAATATAACAAAGTTGAAATCTACACAAAAATTACAATCATATGTCATGCACAAAAACTTTAAAAAGTAAATCTTGAAGCAATGCTTGTTAACTTCTTCCACAAGCATTGGATATATATGATAATTCAATTTAAGAGAGACGTAACATAATCAAATTTTCAATCAACCAATGTAATCTTTGGTTGTGAAAGCTACTTTAGAACGATAGAAAAAAGTCATGACAATGGAGAATGTTCACACATTCAGATTTTTAGCCCACCATATTATTCTCTATAGAAAATTGAAAAATCGTATGAAAAACAATTTGATATGTCAATTTGTTCCCGATATACAGTAAAGTAGGACGACGTGACGTCATTTTACAGCGATTTTGCGTACCTAGTAATATTCTCCATTATTTCGTTTCATGAGGTAATTAAAATGTCTTCGATTTCACTTGTACTATTCAAAATGATAATCAAATGCGCGAGAAATGCCAATGATACGAAGTATTGTCAGTTGCGTATTGTTTCACAACAACCACTTTTATATCTTTGTTTCATATATAGTATTAAAAGTTTTGTTTGAATGATTGGAATGGATTGGAATTATTATGAGTATCATCTAGTTGCGTATCTATTAATCTATATCGAAACAATAAAATTATACACAAAATGTTTGAAGTTATAACCAGTTAATTCCTATTAATGATGGATTTAACGAATGCTCGAGCAGTTATCCAATTGTATTTTAGTTTAATAGATTATGTAGCATTGTTTAACTACTAAATTTGTGAAATGTCATAATAATGCACGTGTTAAAGCCTATTGTTGTTCACAAATCCTATTAAGAGTGCACAATGTGTGGCAAAATTGGATGTCATGAAATTAATTAAATTAAACAGGCATTTTGTAAAATATATAGTGTGATATGGCATAAAATTTCAAATAACTAGTGTTTTCTTATATTATTGGTTTTTTATGACTCTGGGGATTAATCTGACTTAAAACAAGAAACTTAAGTTTGTTAATTATCCGTGTGTAAAGAGAGTATAAAAATCTGAATTTTTAAGTAACTTGAGCAAGCTTACTGCGAAATTAAATGTGAAATCATCTCTTTTATGGCTGCGATTAGTCAATGAATCGACAAACAGCTGGGTTTGGGATTGTTTGATTGTAGAGATTTATAGAATATGATGGAGTTACCTAAAACCTACCTATATTTATATATATATTAGCTAGTCAATCTAAAGAAGTTAAGTAATAGTACCTACTATAAAGTAGGAAATTTACTCTTTATACAATTAAATCAGTATTGTTCACAACCGCTGATACAAAATGTTAAATAAATAAATACCAAAGCATCAAAGAAATAAACAACTATATTATGTGCTCATTCAACGTAAAGCATGCGGTAATGAAATTTAACATTTATAATATTGAGTGCAAACACATTTTAAACCATATACTTCACTGTTGACTTCTCTAGAATCCCGTTCTGTCGTTTTTCTCTTATTAATTAATAGAATTCTCTCCACGTTTGCTCTAAACCTCGCAAACGCTGACAGGTGTAGTTACAGAAAATAAAATAAAACATAGCTATTTCCTGAGCTTTGTGGACTGAAAATATACAGACTCTTAGTTGGTAAATATTTTCTGTGGCAACATAACATTCATTGGTAACTTATTATTATTAGCTTTACTTGTATTTTTAGACTCAACACAAAATAGTGTTTTTGACACGCCTGTGGCATAGTAGCTCCTAAAGTCTATGACCAATTTTGACGTAATTATTTTGTTTAAAAGCTGACGTCATTATCTACATTTTATGAAGACCTGTGCACTCATATTATTATTTCTAATTAACATATCTGGGGTTTTTTAAATTGTCTTCAATTTCACACATGAAAATCTCACATATGAAATATACCTATCAATGACAGTCGACATTAACCTAACCTAACCTAATTACAAATATACAGAAACATTGTTTTTAAAACCCTATACAACAAATTAATTAAAGTAATAAACAAATACTTAGAAATAATTATTCTTAATATAATAATAGAATACATTTGGAAGTTGGAGCCTTTGGGGTTTTCTGTTAAATTTAGACACTGAATGACAATTACATTATAGACTGGTTGTTTTTGTTTTATATCGTTAGGGTGCAAACCAAAAATCTGGTTGTATTAAGTACTGTATCTCTATACTAACGTATAGCGATGCCTTTTTTAACCGACCTTCAAAAAAATCAAAAAGGAGATTATCAATTCGACGTGTATTTTTTTTTAATTTAATTTAATTTTTTTAATTATTTTTTTAAACCAACCAGGATTCTATCGGGTTAAAATTTTATAATAAACGCTGACAACTTATATACTTATTTACACAGACATTTAAAAAATACGAATATATTAAATAAGTAAGCACATGAAGATGAAATAAACACCAACATTGCTTATCAAAAAAATTATCCATAATATATTTGTGGATAAATAATTTAAAAATATACTACGTATATTTTCAAGACAATTCGTTTGAAACGATTAAGTTGACAAATAGTCGGAGGAGCGATTTTCAATTATATTCTCTGTATAATAGGAGAAAATTTCAATTATCTGGTGGGAGATTTATGTTGTGAAGTTTTCTTCTCTATCTCTAAATAAGGACAATATTTTACCCCTTATACAAGAAAAAAGGGTATGCTTAATTGTTATCCAATTATGAATTTTACAGGCTCTTTTAATATTTCGATTACTACATTTATGCAATCAAGTTTTTTACGAATAAGAATAGTTGGATGCTGTAGTTTCTTTGCCTCTGGAATATTAATAATTAGAAGAGAGATCTATTGAGTTTTGAATTATGTGGATGGCAAATTAAACCAGCATTTAAAATTTGTAAATTTTAAATGCTTATTCTGATTAACTGCTTCCATAGATAAGTTTGCTAAGTATCAAATATCGTGCGGAGATCGCATTCTGGGGAAATAAATATTTTCAGTTTGGTTGGTAAAAGCCTATTTATGAAACTGTCATTAAAAAAATATCAGTGAAACAGACATAAATGTGCCTGCTACTTGTCTGTCTGAGGGTTGCCTAACTTATATTAAAATGATTGAAATTTTGCATTTCAATTGGTGAGATGTGATTAACATTTGGAGAAAAAGCAGTTAGCGTACTTTATGTTGTTGTATCATATTTCTACCGGTGTCTTTGTCAAGTTTTCTGTTTCATTACAAAATAGCTGAGAGATATTGCAAACGCTAGTCTTTTAAAGAAAACTTAAATGATTTTTAAATTTGCTTTAAGCGATATTAAAAGATTTTACTTTAAACGGTTTATTAAAAGAGGAAATTGCTTACCAAGACGAGGTAAATTTTGCATAATAATTATGAATTATTAAAATAGCTTTCTTGAGTGCTTTAAAATCGGCTTGACAGACATTAACAGTAAAAGTCAGAGACTTTGCATATATTTCTGAATATGTATTTTCCTGATATCTTTCGACAGCCCTTTTTTATTGCTGATACAATCTCTAGAATATTTAGATAGGTATATAATTTGTCAAGGTTTTGGTTGATGATAATTGTTGGAAGTGTCAGAAACAATCAAACCTCTCAATGATAACAATAAAACAATGCATGATGGGCTATTCCTCTTTTATAGATCTACAAAAATTGTGTCATATAATATCTACCATTTTAGGATATCTTACAATATCTATTCTATCTTTTACTGGCGTCGGAATCATAACGTACACCAAAACTAATATATATTGATAATAGCGTCATGTCAATATGAAAGTTACAAAGAAATAAGAATATTCACGCCAATAAAATCGGAACAATAGCATTAATGTAATAACCTAAGCTGTTTACAAGCAAGCGGTCTAATTGAATCATAACATAAAATATTCACAAATCGAAGGCATAAAATTATTACGTTTATCGCTAGACGCAATTGCAAAATGAACCCGACGCGACGGCACTGGGAGTCGATTTTTGAAATACTAATCTAGTATATTAATAATTAATTATTGTGATTTTGAAATTTAAAACCTTCTATCTTTACTCGTCTCTCGTCAACGAAGACATATTAACCCTAGAACTCATGAGTGGGGTGAGAACGCACCCCAAGCGTACTTTGAACTACGCTTTTTTTCGCTTATGTTTTCCGGTTTTCAGTCTTCGAATGGGTTTTTCGTGACCTAAATATGTACAAAATTAGATGTTCCGGGTACCGTTCTCTTCCTTATGAAAAAAAGTATTTTTATCACCATAGGGCCGATTTTATGATCGAAAAACGCGTGGGGTGCGCTCGAACCCCAGTCATGAGGTTGAGGGCAGAAAAAGAGATACATGAGGTCTAGGGCTAAGGATACTATCAATAAAATATTTTCTCAAAATCAGTCTAGTAATGTATGAGTTTATTCATTACGTCGAACGTTTTCTTGAGCATTTTTTGCCGCGCACTGACACTGTGGAACCAGCTGCCTTCAGAGGTATTTCCGAACTAAAACGTCTAAGGGAACTTCAAGAAAAGAGCATATCTTTCTTTAAAAGGCTGGTAACGTCAGTCTATGTGCAGATACAAAAAATCTGTATTGGAAAGTCAAAAAACGAGTTCCTTAGTAATTCAGAAGTTACTTTATCGGCGATAAAGCGAGTTAACATCGTGGTTCGGATTCAACGTTAATGTACATTTTATGTAATTGAGGCCCGGGATAGCTTCGAATTGCTTTATAATATTAGTACAAGGCCTTTACGATACGCAATTAGAGTTAAATAACTGCCCTTAAATCTATATATAGATATATAAAACAAAGTCTTGCTAGTTACACTGTTTATAACTCTGTAACGGCTGGACCAATTTTTATGATTTTTTTAGTGTTTTTGGATAGAATAATAATTATTAAAAATATAGAAAGATTCACGAAAAAGTGTATATGATATGCTTTCTCGTACATTTTCTACGGAATGACGTTCTAGGTGACACGTTATTATTTAAAACTTGGAAGCGATACGAAGTTCGCGGAATTCAATAGTATATTAATAAATGATTTTCTAAACTGACTCGTTATTTTAATCTGTAAGACTGTAACTGTATGACTTTATAAGTCTAGCATTTCCTATAAGCGCTTTTGTTTAAAGTCATAGATTTGTATCCTAACATATAAATCGTGGATACGCCTTCAGGATGAGACGTTAGGCAACAAGCAAACAGTTTAGGATCAAAATATTCATCAGACCTTTTTAACCGTTAGAAACTTGGTGTTAAAAAGAGCTTTTATTTAACTAATAAAAAGTGGATAGCTATTCTGTGAAAAATAGTAGATTATTTACCAAGAGACTGTTTTTTGAATCTATAGTGGAGTGTAGGATTCAAAGTACGTCACTCGAGTTTTAGTACACATAGTTTTTATCACCTCTATGAGAAATTTTTTTTCGGGATTTTGTAGTAGGTAACAGGCTTTACATCACATATTTCTTGTCCGATATAAAACTCTCTGGAGTTAATACAATATTTTCTTTATTTCCAGACCTCATTTTAAGGATTATCTTTGAACAAATAAACAAAAATAATGTGATTCGCGCATTTTTACTTTGACAGAAACTTTTTTGATTTAATTTGTTCCGCGCGCGGAATATTTTTTGACAGCCAATAACTTTTTCATACAACGTTCGTGATCAATCTCTTTAGTGATTGAAACATTTACTAACAATATCAACATTCCATATTCACATCACTTTTACTCCCTCAGGGAATGAAAAGCTTTTTTGCTAACAAGCTATTACAAGAGCAACTAGGAATCATAATTAGTGCAACTAGCAATCATAAGAGCAACTAGCAATTATCACAGTTGTTATAAAAATAATAAATTTATAAATGTATCTCTATATTCTAGATTATAAATAAATGTTTTTATTTGCTGACAAATTACATATCTATTAATGCAAATCTATCAATATCAATATCTATAAAGCCTTTGAGATTTTAGAAAATATTTATAGGTACAAAATTTATTACTAACATTTATTTCAATTTGCAGTTTAAAATTTAGCAAAAACTGCTTCTGAAATATGGAATGAAATCTATCAAAGAAGCAATACATCGTGTAAGCTTCTAGTTTCCAATAAAGATCATTTCGTTTAATCTGATTGTCTTGGCTTCGAACCCATACTAAGTTAGAAACTACAGTAGTGAAACGCACAGTGATTAAGGTTTATTCTCACCTTATAAATGCGTAAATAATACATACCTAAACTGTATCATTAACAACGAATCGGTGGCTACCGATACACAATTTGATATTCAGTCAAATGTCTATTGGGGTTAATACTAGTACTAGGTACATAGAAGGACGTACCTGCAAGATGGCTTGATAATATTCTTCTTAAAACCTACTAATCCTAACAAGGGACAAATAAACTTGGAAAAATAATGGATTTCTTCCGAAGGCAATAATAAACAGCCCGTTTTAACGTCACTACACATTAAAAATTATTAATTCTATTCTGAACAGCATAACACATTACCACTGAACTATAAATTAATTTTTTAATACATTAAATAAAACGCATTATTATTGTTTATTGCGCTAAATTGGACGAGTAAAATAATGAAATTAAACACACATAATTAAGTACGCGAGGAACAAATTTAGACGTTTTAAAAGATAATAAAATAAAATAAATTTATTTCTTTTTTTTAACAGATACGAAACATTAAAAAATTTAGTTTGAATATTTAATTCTTTTTTTTTATTTTTTTTTATTAAATATTTACAATAATGTACTTAAATATATTTACAAAAATACAAAAGGCTCATCAAAGCCGTTAAGGTGCGTACCCAAAATACTGGCTACATTACCACGTTGTATTGCTATACTAACGCGTTTACTTTAAAAAAAAATATTTCTCAGTACATAGATAACAAAATAACCGACGGCAAAGTCTACCTCACGTTTTTCCTAACATTTACACTGTGGTAGGTATAAGACTGCAGTCTAGCTTGAAATCCGGGATTGGTAAAAGTTCGGACATCAATAAATTTATGTCTTAACTTTTAGTTTAGTGTAATACAGGTCACTACAGACTCTCACGAATTTAAATCACCAACTTTTGGAATAAACACGGGTTTTTATAGTTAGTTCTACTGGATTATTCTTGTGGAATAACGGTCGAATTTTCTATTCGCTGTGGTTCTAGGCGATGCGACGGTCGCTTAAGATAATTAATTATATACTTAAATTATTGAAATATAGACGGTCGGTGGGCGCAATAGGTAGTGCTCCTGCCTATGCGTAAAAAGGTCCTGGGTTCGAATCCCGATGGTGCATTTATGTGTATGATGAGCGTTAGTTGCCGAGTTTTGGTTGTTTATAAACTTATATGTATTTATTGTGGTAACCTCGTTGTTTCTGATTACCATAACACAAGTGTTTCTATTCAATTTTGGGATCACAACAATGTATGTGAGTTATCCAAATTAAATAATAATAGTAATAATCTGCTATTTTCGTTTATATTTATCTTTAGGATTACGTTTCAGACTGTAAAAGGCCTTTGTTTCTTTTGATTTTTTCCCCGGGATTCAAAATTAGGACCTCCGGTGCATCGCATGCGGATGCATGATGCTTGGTCACTTGAATTTTTTTTTTTCAGATAAGAGGTAAACGGGCAGGAAGCTCACTTACGAGAAGAAATCCGCCGCCCATGGACACTATTAACGCCTGTGGGACCACGAGTACGTTGCCGGCCTTTTAAAGAAAGGTACG
Organism: Aporia crataegi; assembly: GCA_912999735.1. Taxonomy (NCBI): domain Eukaryota; kingdom Metazoa; phylum Arthropoda; class Insecta; order Lepidoptera; family Pieridae; genus Aporia; species Aporia crataegi. The sequence continues at coordinate 7,283,387 of OU538742.1, forward strand.
CTATTTTCTTGAAGGTCCCTAAGTTGTAATGGTTCAAAAATATATCATAGGGCAGCTGGTACACAGAAAGGCAAAAAATACTTTAGAAAACGTTCAGTTGTGGAACGATGCACAACGTGGAAAAAATTCTGCCTTGACGTTCGAAGATGAAACTCAGATGCTGCCCCATGATAAATGCTATATATGTTGAGGAAACCTACATCTCTATGCAACCCAAAAGGATCAAGCCGATCAGAAAGGATCTGGTCGTCAACGATTTGAGCCGCTCTTCGCTGGATGCGGTCAAGAGGAAAAAGCTGATATTTCGGAGCTTCCGCCCAAAAGGTGAGAGCAGTACTCCATATGGGGTCAAAGTTGCATTTTATAAAGTAAAATTTAGAGCTACAATGTATGTCAATACCGAAGTCGCTGTTAGTTAACTTAACGTTCAACTCCATAATTATTTGAATTACAAAAGCAAAGAAGACATTGTGTCCTAACGATCGGCATTAATAATCCAGCCATCATGAACCAGATTTTAGAAAATTTATCTTTCTTATTTTAATTTGTGACGATTTAAGTAAGTGCTTCGTTGATGGCTAAAGTTTTTGTAAGGAAGGGTCTAATTGTTGTAATCTTTAGACTTTGAGCCTTCGGGTTTTAATAGACACTAGGTTGCTAATTGTACCTAAAGTTTAAATTAACTTATAGAAATAAGCTAGTATTAAGTCAGATAAATTATCTTTCTTATGTAAATAAAGCTATTGAAGGTCCTATATCAAACAAATAAATATATACGAAAGAGTTTGTTATGACGGAACGTCAAAGAAAAATATCAGCATGAATTGTAATGTATGGGGCTATAATACTATTGAGATTACGGTCAGACATTAGGGAATATCGTAGATACATATTTCTTAGGAAATCTTATTTATCAATCTATTGGAAACCATTGCGCTTGTTATAATACAAACAACAACAAAACTTATTTCTTATATAGTTACTAGCCGCCTGGTTGCTCTCTAGGTTAACTTAATTTTAGAGACTCGTTTATCATTTATCACTTTTTATTTTCTGACCTAACCTTGTCTATTGGCTCGACATCTACATTCAACATACTACTTATATGTACAATGTCGGGTTATTTACACCATTTATAACTCAATAAAGAAGGGACCAATTTTGATGATCTCTGATTTGCTGGATTCACCCAATCCGAGAATAGTAGAATAACTATGCCAAATATAGAAAAATTCATGAAAAAGTGTTATTGAAGAAAATTCATTTTCTTATCCATTTTCTATGGACTGACATTTTTAGGTGACATGTTATTATTCGGCCCTCGATACGAAGTTCGTGGGATCCACTTGTGTATATAAAATAAAATAAATAACCTAACCTAGGTAAGGTATATTATATATACATATATAATATTTACTCTGAAGTATATACAAAAACAGAAAATTGACTAAGGGGAATATTTATTGTTGCGACTTTATGTCCATATTTACAAAGAAAGCCTTGAATTCTTTATATTAGTGGATTAATAAGAGTTTTTATAATATCAGATTCAAAATAAAGTTATTATATGTTTATATGAAAACAATTACTTATAAAAATACAAAGTTCTATTATAACTCTGAGCCCTACTTGAATGGCAGATATATAAATAGACGGTTGAAAGTTTGTCGAGATAAAGTTGAAATATGTCTTTATATTTAGCTATTAAGATCTATTAAACTTTCAGAAGTTATTACTAAGACGACAAAAATACTGAAACTAAGTTTCAGTTTTCAAGCAAGTTTAAAAACTAGTGAATTTATCTATTGAAACAATGATAGTGGAATCAATTTAACCAAGTTATATCTGAACATTTTAAAGCAATTTATTTCCGATAGTGTGCAGTTAACTCAAAATAAAGGTTATCTCAAGTGGAGGGTTTAATTCTAGAGTGCGCCATAAATTTCCTCACAGAATTGATTCCCTGTGCTGGTCTCCGATGTGGAAACAATCTCAGTACAAGGATTGCCAACTATAAAAATAGCGATTTATTTTTATGCTTCGATTTACAATATGTCTACACTCTTGTATAAACGTATTTTATACTCTTCAGTCTTCACAGTGATAATCTGTATTTATTTACTCATTATATTCAGCAGTCAATTCAAGTCAATCAAGACATTTTTGACGTTTGTTTTTAATATAAATACAAAAGAGAAAAAATTATATTATATAATATATAATAAGCTACTATATAATATTATAATATATAATTATATATAATAAGCTATATCATTAAAGCGCATTAGTAAAACATATATGTACAGGTATCTAGTACGTAAACAATATTTTATTTCAATTCGGCATTTCTAAATTTGACAAATAATTTACGTCAGTATACTCGCGTGCGGAACTTTTGACACGTGAATATTTATACGATCTCTTGTTTTGGCAAAAATCTCATGTACCGAGACGCAGGAAGTCACGTTTCTGAATCGTTATGACAGAATTTCAAGTTGGAAACTTGAATCGTTTTCAATTTATTGCTGTTGTGACGTGTTCAAAACAACGTTCTTATTTCATGAGGAACGCCTGATAAAGTTGTAAGCTGTATTCAGTTTTATCACTGTAAGAGAAAATCGTTCATTTGTAGACAAATATTGCATCTTTATCACACTTTTGAAGTTAACTTTTGATAATTTGTTAAATAATAGTTTTTTTAAATCCCTTAACGCCTATTGATATTACAATGAGGGTTTTTTGTAGAGCCCAGTTATTTGTATGAAAGTCAGCGCCTCCGAGGTTACACGCAAACTTACATGGCATTGACAGCTTTCCAATAGTAGTGAATACTCTATGGAAAATTTCGATAGAAAAATGTTTGTAATACAGGTTTCTCCAACAGTGACGGTATGTTGCAGGATTAGTTAGTGTTGTTGATTACCAACGTAGGAGTGCGTAAATGCACTTCCCACAAGAATAGTGTATCTTAATTCTTAACCAATATATACTGTTTATATACATATCTGTAACTTTTCACATCAAACCAGTTTATAAATTCTCTTGTGGAAAGTTGTGTATTTAAAACCGAAGCCTTACGTACTACGCTACGTAGATACTTTACAGTTATACGAATAATATAACATTCCTCACAATCTAAGTTCGTCAAAACAAAATTAATTAAAAGTTTATTTTTAATTAAAACTTTTATTTAGCCACTCGCGCTCGAATACATTTTTAGTCCGTGCCATATTTGCATAATGTTTCTGAAAAATCACAACTTGGCAGTTTCACTCATTTCACTCGAAACAAAAGATTTCACGATGCACAGTTAAAATACCGAGTTTTGTTTAAAATTCAAATGAAGAAGTTTTTTGAAGCCTTATGTAAATTAATTGTTTTTGTACGGTTTTTATGCGCGAATAAAAGGTTGTCTACATAATTATTATAGAGGAAAATTGCATGTTACATAGAAATCACATTAAAACAAATCCTCTCGCGTCTGCGTCTGGCTGCTGTTTGTTCGCTCTAATATTGAAATCAAATTGAACGGATGTTTTTGCTACAAGTCTAAATGTACGAATAATTATTTAGATTTCTGTTGCATTTTATATATCCATACTGTAAAGAAAATGATCAGCAGAAGTCGAAATGTAGCTGTCTCTTGCCCTTTTTATTCCTTCTTCCACTTGTTCCACTTGTGTGTGTGCGTATGTAACAGTTCGATTCGAATTATTATAAAAGTACATTTGACTTACTTCAATAATGTTTTGATTCGTTGATTTAAATTTTGAAGAAACTAGATCATGACAGACATAATATACCTAAATATATTTTTTGTTTCTTTCATAAAATTTGATTTAGAGAAATTACTCAATAAATTTTGTCGTCGCATTAATTTGGATTAAACACGAAATCCTTTACGCCGTGCATTTCCGTGCCTTGAGTTTTATATTAATTTCATTCATTTTAATTTATTACAGCACTAGAGATTTTAATCGCGAAATATTAATGTTTTGCACTGTTAATGCTTTTTCCGTTTCCATGAGAAAATTAAATTAAACCAACTTCATTTTAACAGGTTAGTTTGCTACTTCTTATTTTTTTAGTTAGTTAATAAAATAAATAAGAAAAATATATTTTTACGATTTATATTTATGAAGAGGATAATTTAAATACGTATTTAAAAAATCCGATTGAGTTTCTTGGCTGTTCTCAGATCTGGGCGCGTTTTTAAACATTCAGTAAACTCAAAGATTGACGATCACAAAATATGATCATTGTAAATACATTATTTTAGAATCTGTAAGTAAATTAAATTAAAAAAAACTGCAAAATTTTAATTTCAAATCAGAATATAAATTTGTATAGATTTTGATGAAAACTAGCTTATTAATAAACTCCGCGCTTATTATATTAAAGATTAAGTTTTATATTCGTGGTTTTACATTTTGTTTTTAAATTTACAATAGGCAATTCAAACAATAGTTTAAAACAGAATATTAAAGAGAAAATATATTTGAAAACATTGAAAAGTTTCGACTCCTGGCACAATACACTATTATCCAGTACCGCGAATAAACTTTTACGGAAATCGTTTTTATTTACAGGATGCTTAGTATGAGTTTAGATCGAATAAACGTTTTAAACTATTAAAAACCTTGAAGTTTTTTGAAGAAAATTTAGACTTGTTTCATAAAGCTAAAGTCTTGTGTAAATCAGTAACAAATGTGATATAAGAGCGAATATGACATTAAGTTGACACTACATTTCTTTTTGACCGCCTCCTTGGTCTAGTGGTAGGCGCGTAAGCGTTACAACCGAGAGATCCTGGGTTCGATTCCCGGTGGAGATAATAATAAAAAAAACTCGGTCTGGCAGGACATAGAAGGCTGATCACCTACTTGCCCCTAAAAGAAAAAACCGATCAGTGAAACAGATGTGAAATGCATCTGCCCCATACCCCACTAGGGGACACGGGACTTCACTACTACACATTTCTTTTTGTTGAACCATTTTATTAAAGACTAGCCTTAAGTTGTATCTAGGTACATCAGCATACAATATATAAGCTATGTGAAGTTAATCAATGAAATAATTATTCAAATCTATCCAGTTGTTTTTGAGTTTATTTATTACAAACAATAATACAAAGTTTTCCCTTTATTATATTAGAATAGAAGATATTTTTCGCAAAAATTATAATTCTTGTTATGTATAGCATAATCATTTAAAGAAAGTATTGTAATATTTAAATGGCTTGTGAAAGTTTTTAACATATATATACATATAACAATGCACATACAATGTACGTTCATTCGAAGTGAACTCATACTAAGGACGAATTTTTGTGGAAAACTAGGGAACTATTAAGTATTCTAGCCTATAAAAGAATGGCACGTACTTTTGTTGCGAATTTTATTTTCTACTAGTTGTTGTCCGCGACTTTGTATTGGTGCAATGCTAGATATGAAGATAATTTTGTATCTAGGACGTTTATTAAACAAACTGAAACATTGAACCCTGACAATAAATACTTGTTAACCCAACTTCTAAAGACTGAAGTAATCGTTGTGTGTTAAGAAGCATTGAGGTAAAATCCTTCGCATTTTTTAAACGTGTTCTAACGTAGGTTAGTTTTGATATTAATTAAAATTATCGTTTCATCTGTGGTCCTTGAATTTATAGCTTATAAGATAAAAGGTAAGTTTCGGAATCGATTAATAACACACACGATAGGTATTAATCATTTTTAAGAATTAACGAGTTCTTTGTTGTCTTCAAAACTGAATCTTTTTCAGACAAAGAAGACTAATGAACCTGTCTGTAAGAAAATGATCAGGAAACAGACGCAAAAATGTACTTGTCTTCATGCATCATTAGAAATTAGGAATGTAGATATGCTATGTACAGATATAACTCAATAAAAAAATTTATATATAAAATGTAGTCTATTTTATTTTATTTTAAATTTAAAATAACAGTTTATGCTTCGAGTGTACAGTAATTTTTAGGATGAGATGCATAAAAATATTTATAAGGAGTTACAGAGAAATAGAACGTATTTTTTGCGCGTATTTTATTTTCATTAGCTCTGATGTAATAAAATAATAAGTCAAGCTTGAACAATGTTATCGTTGTATAATTGCTTATATTGCTAGCGGTTCAACAAAAAAGTTCGCCTTTTGTTTTCATAGAACTTCCAAAATTTTCTTTATAGAATAATTACTTCAATTTGTTAATTTCTCGTGTTTCCATTACTTAATTTAAAAAGTGGTAATAAAATATAAATTTAATATAATTAACGATATCTTAGAATAGTACATAAGACCTATTACGACAAATAATAATGCGATCTTTTACAACTTTGCATAAGCTCAAAAATGATACAACAACCTAAAAATGTTCACTCGTTACTCATATCTAAGATAATTAGGAAATATATATTTAACTAGTGACCCAACCCAGCTTCGCACGGGTATAAAACATATATATATATATATATATATAAACCTTCCTCTTTAATTACTCTATCTATTAAAAAAACCGCATCAAAATCCGTTGCGTAGTTTTAAAGACATAAGCATACAAAAGGATATAGGGACAGAGAAAGTGACTTTGTTTTATACTATACTAGCGACCCGCACCGGCTTTTCACGGGTATGAAACATATATAAAAACCTTCCTCTTCAGTCACTCTATTTATTAAAAAAACCGCATCAAAATCCGTTGCGTAGTTTTAAAGTTTAAAGCATACAAAGGGATATAGGGAAAGAAAAAGCGACTTTGTTTTATACTATGTAGTGATGATGTAGTGATAAGAATCGTTTTGACATTTTAGTCATGGAAAAACAACCAACTCAGTACAGATTAAATGAAGGAATTCTTCGAAATTGTTAAGTTACCTCACAAAACTGCCATTGCAGTGCAAAAGTTAGGTGCCAGATAGTATGTATTCTTTAAATTGTCATAACATTTGATATCTATTTGAAATTAATTAATTTACATCATACCTAAATACAAATTTATCTAAGGTTCTATTCACTTTAAGAGAAATTCAATAGTAAAGAACTATGTAGGTATATAATATAGCAATGAATTTTGCAATTTTTGGCGCAGCGATAAGGCCTCGTAACCCGCTTTAACCAGCGAGGAGAAGGCACTGCAGGATTCTATTACGTAGAACACAGCGACTGAATCCCACATAACTCTCCGCGCAGCTGAGTGGTGTAGGTAACGCATTTCCTCACAAAAAGCAGACTATAATAAAACTATAATTATATGGAGATTGTAATTAGATACGGTTAATTTTAATTAAGGAAACTTACATTCTCATTGAGTTCGTATCTGCTATTGTAAATACAAAGATAAAATCATTACTACAAGGGTGCATACAAATTGTATCATTACATAGCCGATTAAATTCATATCGATACATAATATAATTTTGAAACTATTTAAAATTCAAATCGTGCCACCTCCATATAATTTCCAACCTAATGCGTCAAGAATTTTAATGTTCAGCTGAATAATTTATCGAAAAATTTACATAGAAATGACACGGCTATCGTTTCATAAAATCATTTTTCATATTACCCCTATTAATAGAAATAAAAAAGGCTTTCATTTATTTTTTTATAGTTCTTGAGTTAGATATTTTTATAGAAAACTAGCTGACCCGGCAAACGTTTTGCCATATTAATTTTTGGAGGGCGCTACCCTTATCACTTAAGGGCATGAAAAATAGATAGTAGCCGATTCTCAGACCTACTGAATATGCATATAAAATTTGGTAAAAATCAGTAAAGCCGTTTCGGAGGAGTAAGGTATCTAACATTGTGACACGAGATTTTTATATATAAGATAAATATAAATTTACTGTTTAATGGTTACTCACTGCTAGTCAAAGTATTTAAAATAACTACATGTAAATAAATGTTACATGAATTTTGTAATTAAGAGAGGGTAGTGGATCGTCCTTCACTTTGTGATTGAAATAATAAAATAAAAAACTGTCAGGTAGTTAGACTTCGTCCAAGTGACATTTATGCCATGTACATTTGGCCTGTAAGAATGAAGTCACAAATCAAAGCTAGTTCGATATAGCAACCCCGTTATATTTTATAGAGTAAATTACTTTCATTAATTTTAAGCACATCCGTGCTTAAATATTAGCATAACCATATTACTATGTCATCTCTTTGTAATGGATATTGCGGTATAAGTTTTTAAAAAAATAATTTTTCGTCACCACTTTTAGTGAGATCCGTAGTATTTTATATTAAGTAGTACTAATTTTTTTTATCTGGTCAAAGTAGCTGTATCCGAGTCTTCCTTTACCTCATTTTGCTTAACTTAACGTCGGGTAACCAAGAGATCAAATCATGAGCGGAGAATAGAGACGAATGGCGGTTACTCCACCGACAAGAGCATAGCTTTTAAAAATCGCGCGAGTAGTAGCAATCTTCGTAATGAAACATTTTTTATTTAAAATGAGAATTTTGCTACTGATCTAACACTAACAATATGAAAATAATAATATTTAGCTAAATTGAATATGCTTACGTGATGGATTAAACACAACAATATAATAATTAATACGATACCACATTGTTCAAGTGATGCTTTGCTATATTCAATATAAATGACGAAGCAACTAACGGATTGTAACATACAGTTACATTTTACTCTCAAGCGCCAATTAATGAAAGAAGGATGAAATATTTTACGCAAAATATTTTGAGCAAAACATTCTCTAGATTCTAGAATCTAAATAGTTCTAGAAAGTACTCACGCCGAAATATTCCGCTAAAAATACTAGTAACGTCTATATTTTGAGAATGATACTGTAAAGGTATTCTGTAAATCACTGTAGATTTCAACGTGAAATTCCCTCATGCTACAGTGAAATTTCCTTTTTTTTTACTAATTTTTCGAATTACAAAATCCTCCCTTACAACATACAAATTCCATACCCTTGTTTGCAAATAACAGGACCAAGTTCATTCCATAATAACGATGTTGACTGATTTGCTAGTCTACTACTAAAATCGGCATGATAAAATCATTGCTTCGACATTGACTGACCACTGTAAGCCGACTCGGTGCCCATGCGGAAGCAAACACAACTGAAGCCCGAATGTTTACAATATCTCGCATATTATCAGATGGACATCAATGTGGCTAATTGGGCGTATAATTTATGCGCTGGCTACACTGACTAATGGGCTTCTGTGCTCGGCCAATCTTGCGGTGATTGGCGGATAAATGCTCAGAAAACTTTTCAAGCTTTCATGATTTATTTGCTATTTATGTAAGCTGGTTCTGCCTTTGTATCGCATCGGAAAAAGTTAATTTTGAGGTGTCATTAGAAACGTAATTCTATCGAAAATTTCACAACGTACAACTACAACGAATTTCCATGATGACTGTCGTGTATTTTCGAATTTATTTCCAAGTCATAAATAGTATATTTATCCGTGCTTTGTTCCGGGAATCTTCAGAAACAAAAATTGAATTGAATTAAATAACGTAGAAGCACAATTTTCTTCGCGTTAAATCTGTTCCTAACTATAAAATATAGGTACTACTTATATCTCGAGAAACTAAATCGAAAATCGATTTTTTTATAAATAAATTCGATATGTGTTAAGATTGATGGGCATAAAGGGCTCTATTTGTACACAAAGTTGCAGGCTTTTATTATATATAATATTATATATATTATTATACCTCATCCTTGGTCTAGTGGTAAGCGCGTAAGCGTTACAACCGAGAGGTCCTGGGTTCGATTCCCGGCGGAGATAAAAAAAAAACTCGGTCTGGCAGGACATAGAAGGCTGATCACCTACTTGCCCCTAAAAGAAAAAATCGATCAGTGAAACAGATGTGAAATGCATCTGCCCCATACCCCACTAGGGGACACGGGACTTCACTTCACTTATTATACCTCATGGTATAATAAAAGTTGATCAAAATTTTATAAAAAAAATTGATGATTTAGTTTCTTATTTCCCAACAACCAAAATATCTTCGTATTTGGAATTTTTTGCTTTTTATTGAATGTATCTTGAAGCGCTAATTCAACCACGGGGTGATTTATAAATTGGCATCATATTATGTAACAAATGTTCAAAATCATACAATCAAATTAAGCCTCGTCCTTTTTTCCTAATTTAGTTAAAAATGTACTCTTAAGATCTGGTATACGGCTAACAAGATTTCGTTTCGAGAATTTAAATTCAAACTTATCTATTTTGAACCTGCATAAAGTTTTATAACTGAGCTTCCAATAAACATAGTTAAAGTTTAATAAGTTGATAAGTCAATACTCAAGAACTTTAAACCGAATAAACAAGATACATTCGTTACACTGCATTTCTTCTTCAATCATTTTCCATCCCTTTCTAACATGAGCGTAGTTTATATTTTGTTCCACTCTGCTATTAACGTTGCACTTTAATGCTTCGCAAGTTTCTTGTACATTTTACTTGGCAACTGTTGTGATGTTGATGGTTTCAAATTGTATGAAAAAGGGTATATGTTACCAAAATGCATTCACTGAATTCTACTAGTACCTAAGAATCTGAATTTCTCTATTTTTTTTTATGTGGCTATTAAAAGTATTGTTTTAATATTAATGCTATTTATTTATTATTCAAGCTTTTCAGCAAGATTTAAACCTTTGAGCGATATTGAATAAACCAGCCAGTTTCCTTTGTTAACTGTATTATTATTTGTATTTTAAACTTGGTAATTAAGGTATGTGCGGATTACTTTAGATTAGAAAATTATTAGTTGTATGGCCCTCAAAGGATTTCATTTTTTTATCAGGGAAATTAGCTTCATATTTATAAATAACTTCATTGGGATTTGTTCAGCTTGATCAGTGTAAAAAGAACAATAAACAGCTTACGTGAATTTATAAGTTAGCGCCCATTTATATAAAAATACCTACATACTAGAAAAATATATTATGTACAGTAAATCAAATGCACCTAAAATGGAGTTTTCATTGCAGTAAGAGATTTTTCATAATGCGCGTGTATATAGCGGTGTAAATCCAAACTGAGGCTTAAAATATGTAGGGTGACTACCATTCACGTGTGAAAATAACTTATAACTGTGAAAACCAAAATGGGAGGAAGTTCTCAGAAGGAACGCGTTAATTATTATTAACTGAATTTAAATAAAATGGCTCTTTTGTGTTTGGTACAGTTTTTTTTTAATTAATTGATGTAATTCTACTACTGCAATCAAGTTTAGCCTTTTCAAACATAAAATTTACATAAGAATGTTTAGATTTTTAATTTGGGGCATTAAGCCTGACAGAATTTATGATACTAGTTAATATTAAGTTTATGATTTATTTATTATTGAATTTGTTAAATTAAACAAGCGCAGAAATGTGTCTAGCTCATTTCCAACTAGAGGCTATGAGATTTCAATATTTAAAATGTATTTATGGTGTATAAAGTGATTGTCACCCTACCGTCTTTGTGAGTTACAACGCTAAAGCGAGCAGAGGAACTACTGCGGTTAAATTAAATAATGCGAATTTAATCTAGAGCTCGTTAATTCCTCTCAAACATATGAGGCTGGAGTCTTTTAAAAGTGCATCCTTTTCCACGTCATACTTAAATTCATATACGCTCTTTTCTTAGCCCAGTTTAGTTTAGCGTTCAAAAATGTTTTAATATGAAAAACTTCGTATAACCGCGGTTTTAGAGGACACCTTATACTCGTGGCTTCGCTCGTGTTCAGGACCTTAAAGATGTTAAATATATTATTATTATTCTCGATATAAAGGTGTTATGATTTTTTCTGTGTAGTTTAACACTGTGTGTATAATTAGATGAATATCAGTAGAGTATGTTATGCGTGAATGCGTCATAAACAAACACATATTACTTAATTTTAGATAGTCATTAAAATTAATTTTTTCGTTATTTTGTTCATTTATTAAGTCGTAATTAAATGAATTATTTTTTTAGTAAAGAGAATTGCTTAGTAATCTTAGTACTTCAGAAAGTTGTTTAGACTTTTTCAATACAGTCTTAAAGTTATCGAAAACTGTTGGAGTATCATACAAAAATTTCGTAGCAAAACCTCATAAATTCAGCTGCTTGTAAAAACAATTCGAATTGCTCCAATTTTTCCCGCATTGATTAAAATTGCTTCGGAAGTTCCACCATTTTTAAATACACAAAGGCTTCAGCACTTAATTTAACTGCCCAAGTTTTTTCCAAGTGATATAGGGGTAATTGTTTTATCAACTGTTTCAATTTAAAAAGTTTTCCTAAAGAGTTTAAAGAAAATCAGAGTTTTTTTTTGTTTACGTGGCTTTTATGAATTGTTTCAGTATTATTTATTACATTTTAATTTTTTATATTTACTTGAATTTATTTGAACTAAAATGTAACTAACTATATGTTTGAAGAAATTGTATGAAATAACTCATAAATCCATACGCTCTGATAATATTTATAGGCCATCTTGTTGATTGACTTTACACTGCAGGATTCACATAATGTAATTGATCAATCGCAGAGTGCAATGACTTTATATTAAAATCCATAGTTAGTTCAGGACATTCACAAAGTAACTACGTAAGACTGTTCGTGCTGTCCCTGAACTAACACTTAAGCTCATGTTTTTTATCTTTATTTAACGCCTATTTAACCGTTTTCATTCGTTTTGTTTACTAACTATTAATTACATCAACTTCCTCAGTTCTTTGGCTTGTATGACTTAGGAGTAGGTAAATACTATATTTTCCGTAATTTCACTTGTGTCTTCTGAATGAAATTATTTATTTGGAATCCGACACCTGTAGTTATCGAAAACGTGGATAAATCAGTTTTTCAGTTAAAGATTTCATTTATCAAAAAAAACTTAAAATTATCACATTTTTGAGATATATTTTGTCAATAGAGGCTTTGTAGCATAACCTTTATGCATATTGAAAATATATTTAAACTTCGATATTAATTTTAACAGGAATTCCAGGGGACATTCTGTCCATAGAGTATAGAATATGACACGACCAACAAAGGATCGTATGGCGGGTTAAAGTTTAAAAAAATAGCAAAGCTTTTAAAAAATATATAGGTTTTCGTTCGTATAAGCGATTTTTAACAATTTATTTCCTTTGTATCACACAAAGTTTTTACTAATCAGTATCGGTACTGTCTCTTTGTGAAAAATAGTTCTTTCAAACTTAACTCATGAGGCAAGTTTAGGTTTAAATTTTGTAAAAGTTTCTTGTAAATTATATAGTTAAACTAAAATCATGATTGTCAAGGGAGCGGCTACAGATGTATTTAATATATTTTAATGTATATAGAATTTTTATGTAAGAAATATTTAAAAAATTATGTTATATTTGTCTTGAGTTTGTTAATGTCTTTATATTTGGCTTAGAGCTACAAATTAATATGATGATTGTTAAAAATAAGAGATTCCTATATGTAAGTAGTATATTATATATACATATATATATTTATTAGGAGGAACAACAGCTTAATTTAATTTACATATAAAAAATATATAGTTGAAGCGAAGCCAATTACAGTTCCCTGCAGATAGAAATAAAACAAATAATATTTAACAATAAACAACACAGAACAATAACAATAATAATACACGTAACTATTTTAAGTAGCATCAGTCGAAACATGAATCGAAGAACATACGGCTCATTTGCCGTCTCGCCGCTACGCAAGAAGTTTTGAAAAAATCCAAATCTATTTTTTCACATAGCTTATTAAAGTTGTTGCTCGCACGCCACATGAAACTGTTCTGCCTATAATTTGTGGAAGCATGGTAAAGATCAATAGGTGTGTTACTCCTAGTCAAATGCATAGGGGCCTTAATTAAAATTTAAAGCCAAGGTTTAGGTCAAGCTTAAAAAAAATCTTTTTATAAAGTAAGCAATATTACCTCGACTAGGCAATTTATCCCCAATACTTACACTTGATCTTAAAGGATAAAGGTTTCTACGGAAAACCGAAATTCGAAATTAGCTCTTAATCAGATCACTGTTCGTCTGCTCGAGGATTTCAAGTATCGCTTAAGCGGATCCCTTGTTCAGTGTTCTACTAAACGAAAAGATTTGCTTCGGGCGATCAGTCAAAGGTGTCTCAGGTTTAAGTGGTTATCAAAGGAACTGGCATGAAATATGAAAACTAGCTCGATTTATTGGCTGAAATAGTATCTACTTCTATGCATGAACGTTACCATCTTATAAATTCATATTCAACGTCGCTTTTCTACGCCTTTCTTTGCAAATTATGCTCTATACGCCAAAAATATGTTTCTTATTTTGGATTAAACTAAGGATACAAATCAGAATACTAATCTTATTGCAAAAGTATAGTGATTAAGTACATACGTTATGAATTGTGAATTGTATATTTAGTTGAAAGTTAACTTTTCGTGAAAGTAATGCGCGAAAAGCAATTCTACTTAGCCCGAGCATTCTATGGTATTTATCAAGGATTAAGACATATTAGAGACACGCACACTTACATACAAGGGGAAAATAAAAGTGGAAACAACGATTTTTGTACTCATATATATGAGACAAAAATAGTAAATAATGGAAAATAGAGTATAAGTAAGAAGCTAAGAATAGATAAATGTTGAAAAGTTTGGAGGATTGTTTTGTCTTCGGTAAACAGATAAAACTTGCGTTTGTAAATTAATTGATACTTCTAGTGTATAATATTAGTACCTGCATAAAGGCTGTTGATTATTATTATTATAATAACAATAATGTTTTATTGGAAAAGTCACCGCTACAAATTAAAAGTAAAAAAAAGTCAAAAAAGCTTTATTTATCATAGGATATGTCCCATATCACTTAACAATGTCATTTTGATGTTAATATATTTCAGAACGAATTGAATTTAATAAGATGTCAATTGGTAAATATATGTACTAAAATTATGACTACTAATTTATTAGTATGTACGTACAAAGTTCATTGCTCTGTCGTAAATTAAAGCATTTGTTTCAATTTTCATACAAAATACTACACGTAATGAACTCTGGATCGTATCTGTGACAATGGAAAATATAAATGTTACATACATATTTCTACTTGTATCTATTGTGAGAAATAAAACGCTGTGTTTGCGAAGTAGGTACCTCTAATTAAATATGATGAGACGAGTTTAGTTCTTAGACGGGAGGACTTTTGAAATGTTACGTTAGGTTTCACGTCTCTAACACTGGATTTGTTTTTGACGGCAAGCTAGTGCATACTCCTTATTGCTACTTTATCCAACTTAAGTTTATTGTTTATGATTTTTTGAGTAATTATGCCCTTTTTAAGCCACGCTAAGGGGATAGTATTAATAAAAGGAAACAATGTAGGTAGGTAGTTTTTAAAATTAAATGAGTTAATCTAAAAGAAAATAGATTCAAAAAACATAAGATATTTTATACAAAAAATACACAGTCGAATTCCTTGTTTATTATTTGTCATAAAGCAATTGGTTTAATTGGCAACTGATTTTTAATTCTAATATTAATTTCAATTTAAATTTTTTTGTCAAAATAGAACTTCCGGAACCAATTGAAAAGTGCCAAATGACTTTCGATAAAACAGGTTAATGTAGAATTATACTGGATAATGCAGCGAGATTTCACTATACTAATGATAACAAAGGAATTTAAAAAAATAATATAAAGATGTAATGTAAATAAATCTAACATTTAGCTCTGGTATTTCAAAACGCATCCCAAAGAGATATTTCACGTTGAGGTGCACCTTTGCATCCGCTCAAAGATGTATGGCCAAGTAATGCTCCTTTAATATTTCTGATGTTCTACGCGTATTGAATTCATTTCCACCAAGCAAATACGTAAACGCCGCACCTTAGCACCTTTGAACTTTTATGTAACTTATATACACCTAAAGTATCTAGAAATCCAGAAACATCTCTACATCAGTTTGACTTATAATTTTCTTTACAGCGAAGTAGGTCTTTAAGTAAAATCGGTGCACTGTGCACTAAACTAAACATAGTTTCCTCGGGATTCGAACGGGGAAACTATGTTTTGTCACGGAGACGGTTTCTGAACCGATAAAAATTCAAAGTGTTACGTAAAAACATACTATTTTCGAAGATGAACGTGAACTCTCGACTGTATAAGTCTGTTTTCCTGCCCAATCAAGTTTTTCGCTATTAATTTTCATCGTCGCGTGGTATGTTCACGTTAAAAAGTGTGCTGTGGTAAGTGTGTGTGTAAAACTTTATTTTAAATTAGTTAATGAAAAAGAATACCTACTACAAATGTACTGAGAACTCGCGAATATTCTTACAAAGCTATTTACTCTGTAGTTCCATTGTATGACACGCACAAAGCTCTCATTAGTGAAGTTTTCACTACATTTTCTCTATGGCAGGAAAATATAGGGTCAGTTTGGTCTGCCACCTCAACTCAGCGCGTCAACATTGAATGCGTGCATGTTGCAAGTTGCAATCCTTGATTCCATAACGAGAAAAAAACATTAAGGTTGAAATATTTACAAAAATACAAAAGGCTCAATTACTTTTAAAATAATTACATTTTTTAAATTAAAAAGATTGAGTCACCTATAAACTTGAAAAAGTAAGTAGGTAAATATAATTTATAAAACATCTAATTTTTCTCCTATTACCTAACCCTCTAATTGCTCTACCATGTTTGCTTCACTTTTGATAACTCGGTTATTTTGAAAAGTTTTCCTAACATTTTCCATGGCTGGGTATTTTAGAACGAGATGTTATTTATAATTTTTCTTTTAAAACTTCTGTATCTGACATCGAAGATAAGATTTTTCCCTTCGAAGTTTTTTGAATAAACATAAAACATTTTTTTGTATAAATGACTTATTTCAAAGAGTGTTTTGGTCTTTTGTAAGAAAAAGATCTTAAATAGCTTTGTGATTGTCTAATTTACTCAGTTTTTTGTTTAGCATGAAGATTCAAATCCAGGCAAAACAAAAATCTTTTGATATTTGGAAGTGATGAGAAATTTTTGATTTCTCTTAAATAATTAGATATAGACTGATCCACGTAACATTGATTTGAAAAACATTTAACTAATGTTTTTAACATGACAGTAACATTTTTGTATATATACAGGGTTAGTGGTAATTTACGCAAAACCTCTTAAAGGTAACTTAGTTACATTAAGACTAGCAACATTCGTTCTATCAATTTTATACATCTCAAAAAATATTTTATTTTTTATTTTATTTTTTGTTATCCGAAGGGCGTTTGTCTCCGTTAATGTGCCGGCCATTTTAGAGCCGAATGGCATTATACGCAGTGATGGCAGGCGTCCTGATGGTATGACACTGGTGGCTTGGAGTCGTGATAAGGCGCTTGTGTGGGACGCTACTTGCGTCGACACACTGGCGTCTTCACATCTCCATGCTACTTCCGTGGCTGCTAGTGGCGCGGCATCGATTGCAGAAAGCAACAAAAGGCGAAAATATGAAAGTCTCATGGATTCTTATATTTTCGTTCCTTTTAGAGTGGAGACTTTGGGTCCATGGGGGCCAGAAGCGCGTCGATTGTTTAAAGAGATATCGACGCGCTTAGTTGAGACCACAGGAAACCCGAAAGCTGGCTCATATTTCGGCCAACGCGTTAGTATAGCAATATAACGCGGTAATGCAGCCAGTATTTTGGGTACGCACCCTAACGGCTTTGATGAGCCTTTTGTATTTTTGTAAATATATTTAAGTACATTATTGTAAATATTCAATTTATTAGTGCACTGGTTAAATAATATTTTTTTTTATTTTTAGTGCAATTTATCTATCGTTAGCTCTATGTATTGTAAATAACTACGTTTCATTCATTCGATTCTGGCGTAAGTATTTATGTGCAGTCAGCTGAGTGCTATGCAATCGCCCAGCTGGACACTGGACAAGTGCCCGCCCTCGTCCGCCTTACCGTAACCCCTTTCTTTGCTAGATACCGACACATCACATGCACCGTGCGGCGCGTTTGAGTTTATGTGCAACTAAGAAGAACTGCAAATTTGATTTTTTTTCTGTACAAATTGTACGGAAAGAAATTATTGAATTAGAAACATTAGTACAACAAACGTTTCAGTCTTAATGTAACTAAGTCACCTTTAGTAAGTTACCAGTGACCCGGTATAGAATAATAGAATATTAGATAACTCTTTAACTAAATTACTAATATACAATTCAAAGGAAGCAATAATTAATAAGTATCAGTATTTTTATTACGTATAATATATTATACTCACAACAATAGCTATTTTATATATATATATATATATATATATATATATATATATATATATATATATCTGTTAAATACTTCATTAATGAAATGAACATTCCTCAATAAAAGCATATTGGAACACGAGCAATCATCTCGAAACTTCTGAATCGACAAGGGTTAAGACGCTTCGAACTTTTCGTATTTATTCGCATTTGCAGAAATAATTAAACAGCTATGGTACGGTCAGAATATTTTTGCACTTATATAGATTATTTCTAACCGCAAAATAGTGTTTCTTTTTTATTTATATATTTACAGTAAACTACTAAAATATATTTACAAAATTGTAAAAGGTTCACCAAGCATTACTGCGTTGTATGTCTATACTTCCGAATTGACTAAAATATGAGCTAGATTTCGGGTTGCCTATGGTGTCAACTAGGGCTTGCTTAAAACTGTAAATTTAATAGATAAACCTTTTAAATAAAGAAACTAGATCAAAATTTCAAATTTTTAGACGTAGCCATAGATAGTCTATGGAACCAGTCTTTCGAACTAACTGCTTTCAGAGTTACTTCCGAGCCAATGCAACCTAAAGGCTTTAAAGAAAAGAACGTACCACTTAATAAGATTGGCAACGCACAAGCGAGCCTTCTGGCATTCTTGGAGTCAATGAGTTACAGTTTAATTTAAAAAAAACTGATATAGAGATATAATTATGATTAGCGAAAGAAAATATAATTTTCTTTAAAGTTAAATGTTTTCTGTAGGTTCGGGATAGCGTGTGGTGGAACTGAAAAAAATTGGGTCTACCTTTCTTATTAATATATCCTTGCGAAGTCTGAACAAGTAGTTTTTAATATATCTTTAATAATATATTCATAAATACAAAAAGCTTTTACACAAATATGGAATATAAGGTCATGTTTAATTATTAAATTTCAATGATTCTTCTAACTCTACAAATAAGAACTTAGAACTTCCTTGAATCGTGAACTTACAACTATACAACTTCTTTCTATTTTATTGAAAAACTTAACACATCGCTTCAGTTATAAATTGTTGTGCATTTAAGTGCAATATGTAGAAAATAAAATGTAGAATTAATATGAATATACTCATATAATTTATTTGTTGCCAACGCCTGTATAGACTATATTATTTTAGATATAGATAAAAAACATCGAAATATATTCGTGCACAAAAGTGTAAAGTACGATGTCAAAGGTTGTTTACGAGTGTCAGTTCCCAACGCGATTTTGTGCTCGGCGATACGAACGCGTTATTTCTAAATGTATTTTTCCGACTACCCCTGACAGTTACAGCTTTCGAGGGTTTTTGACTGTTTTTGTGTTATAAACACGATAATAAATGACTACACTTGTTTTTTATCGCATACAAGACGCAATATTTACTCAGATGTTACAAGAAATAACACAAAGACATCTTTACAAAAGGTATGTTATTTATCTGAATAAAACATAGTCTTGTTAGTTCCACCTTATATTATTTGAAAACGGCAGATCCGATGTTTTATATGATCTTTCACTACTCAGATATTTTGTATCCATCCCGAACAGCAGGAAAGCATGAAAGCATGGGGAAAATAAAAAAAGATTAAAATTCTTAATTTAAACGATGTGGTTTAGTAATTAATAACGTTTCAATTGCTTATATAAAATTAAGCTTTTTTTCTTAAAATAAAAAAAAATCTCGTGATATTTTCATATGAAGCAAAATGGGATTAATCCGTCCCAGCTTAAACAGTCTACTGCTGGAAATAGCACTCCAGTACGAGTCGGACAGAAAATAGTAACTAAAGCATAGAAAATCAACGACAATCCATTGAGTGTTAGCTGCGATTTGCGTGCCTTTCTGTCCGTTACAATATAACAGTTTATGCGGATTGGCGGCTTGCCAGCCGAACGACTTGTATCAGCCGAAATCGCTCTTTGCTGGGTTCATTTTTAAGGTATGAAAGAAAAGCGAGTTAGCAGAAAAAACTATTTTATTTAAAACAAATATATAAACATTTCATGATACTTATGGTAAAAAAAACATATCCTAAATAAACCAAATAGAAGTAATTTAGTGATTAATAATAAATAAGTTTTTAATTTGAATCAAAGGTGTTTTTAAAATGTCAATAGATGTCAATAGATACCTTAACTTTTATCGTCAAGTACGTTTTTTATATTTTGACTTAATTGTATCATTACTTAAAATTAAAAAAAGTATACTGATTTACCTGTAACGATTGCTGCAATACAGTTATGTTAGAACAAAATTATCAATTTATTAAATTCTTATAACTTGTAGCGTAAGTTAAAACTAACGCAGCCCTAATTTGAGAGCTGGCCAGTGGAGAATTTATTTTTCGGACGCCCATATACGCATTCTCCGTATTTAGTATCAAATCGAATAAGTGTTATAGATTTAAGAGGTTTTTGTTATATAATAGTTATAGCAATTTTTTTGCTTAGAAATAGAAAAATGACACGTATGTATATAACCGTTCATGGTTTTTATATCAAAACTAGCTGACCCGGCAAACGTTGTTTTGTCATATTAATTTTTGGGGTGGGCTACCCTTATCACTTAGGAGTATGAAAAAAAGATAGTAGCCGATTCTCAGACCTACTGAATATGCATATAAAATTTGGTAAAAATCAGTAAAGCCGTTTCGGAGGAGTAAGGTAACTAACATTGTGACACGAGAATTTTATATATAAAATAATAACAATTTATCATAAAACATTAGGCCCTTATACACTCATAGAAAATTGAAATATTATTTCAATTTATCTGATACAAGCTGTAGAATGAGTACATCTCCTGCCCATTTGTCTCCTATCACATAAAGAAAAATGAGTTTACAAACATATAATAATAAAATAATGTTATGTAGTCCCTTTGTTTTAGGATTGTAATTTTGTTTCTAATGTAATTTTTAAGTTTGATAATTATAACACGATTTCAAAAATCTCGAATGCTTAACTTCTAGCTCAACCACATTATATTATAACGTGATATCATTGAAATGTATTGTACTCTAATTATTGAAGTACAAAGGGTGAAAAACATTCAATATATGTATCTCTGTTAAGCAACCTACGTTTTAAAAGAGAGCTTTCTCTGATTGTACTGGATAGGATTTTTAATCGACCATAACTGAACTACAACTCAACGTTTAGGGTTCATTTGAACATCATACACGTACAGTATCAAGTAGTTCATAGCAACGTGTGTTAATAGCATCATTAACGCGTCTAGCGAGCCTCATCAAAAACCTAAGTAATGCTTATTGAGCCATCAATGTAAATAGCATATTCCACCCTTTTAGCGATGACCTCGATACAGCCTTATCAATCTAAGTGGCTGAGTTTCATTGGCGCCCGCCCAGTCTCACTTCGCCTCATATTTTTATTTACTCGTAGCAAGTTAACTGGAAAATGCATTCAATATTTTTACTATTTTAATATCGCGTTTAGTTTCGATGGATCACGTAAAATTAAAATGAACCATGTTATTGTATTTTAAAATATTTTTAATTTTGTCCTCGAGATTAAAATTATTTTTATAGACATTATTATAATAACATATTTGTAATTGTACGGTCTTCAATATATTTATTACATACCATTAGGATGCGTAGTCAAAATACTGGCTGAATTACCGCGTGGTATCAATTTGTTATTCATTATTCGAACGTAAAAAATATTGTCATTAATTTAAGAATTATTTTTATGGTTGTTTGTATATTTTATCGTTAGATAATTTCATATGGTTTGTAAATTTATATATTACAATTTTTTAAAGGGTTTTTATTAAAGACATTATTTTACCACTTTCTCAGTTGGATTAATAGTATTTTTAGCAATTCAGCAATTGTCCATTAAATAAAAGTAAGAGAAACAACACTTAACATAAATACACTTCGTCCAATGACTTTCCTATTTATTCGAAATTCAGAACCACTACTCAATTGGAGAGTTTCCTCTTTTAAGAAGGACTATTGAATCTTCTAAGAACAAATATAGAATTTTCCCTTCTAAGAGTCAATATTCGCAGAGAGCTAAACAGGTTAGCACGCGCACCTGTTAACGACATTTAAACATGAAAGCCGATTCACAACATCAGCCACCGATCTATCATTGTATTATAATTATTAAGTCTCAAAGCAATATATATGAGGCGCAAACGGACGTACATTGCAAAACTTTAAAGTTCTCGTTAACTCTAACATGTATGTTGTAGTATTTGATAGCGTTTTAATAACTTTCGAAGGCGAAAAAGCCTAAATCCGCGTAGATTTAGAACAGAGTAATATCGGTAATGGATTTCATGCAAAACTGTGAAAGCACATGTTCACTTTCTGCAAGCGTAAGCCATTCCTCAGATTTACTTATTTGATTTGAAAAAAGGAAGTTTTAATTTTCATACAGGATCTATGCGATAGTAAAATCAGATTTTCTCTTGCAGTATCGATAGTAAATTCTGTTTCTGCGTCGTTTTCAACATACACTCAATCATCGTTCTAACAATTTTACTATAAAATTTCTACATTTTCTCGAAATTCGAAGTGATTACTTTTAATTTTGTTTTTTTTTTAATTTAAGTAGTAATGTTATTTTAGTTAACTATAATTTATTCAATGTTAACCCTAATAAGATTATAAAAAAATGTAATAAATTTTAAGCGAAGAATAGGTAATATTACTTTAACATTGCTTCTTCTTAAGTTAAACTCCAATATTGTTGGCCAAAATTATTTCCTTCAAAATAACGACCAAATATAGCGCTTAGCCGGAAGTCACGTTACGCCGTTGGTTTCCGAAAATACCTTCAGAGGTGACGTAAATCCGCGTCACTGAAAACAAGATTGACGTCGCTTGGTATTTGTATGACTTTATATTTACTATAAGGAAAATCAAGTCAAGGTAATTAGTCAATTTTTCCCTTTCCTTTGTTTATCGTTAGTTGCACGCAACTTCGCTTGTAGAATTACATATTTTTATCTCTAAAAAACAAAGAAGAAGTAAGAATATTTTTTTCTTTTAATTCTATAGCTCCGTGACAAGTATTTTATAGTTATTCATTTGAACCTGGTGGCTTTTACGGTTAACATTGCTGCGTGCAGGTAAATTTAACCATCCATTCGCATGGTAATTGAAGAAATAAAAAAATAAAAATGACTTTGCTTTTGTAATTCCTAGCAACATTACTATTTAAGTCTAAATATTTTTAATTAAAGTAAACAATTATTGCGTTAATTGAAAATTCTTACTCGAACTGGAAAACAATTCAAGCATTTAAAACTCCGCTCAATGTTAAGCTGAATTTTCCGAAAAGTTTTTGGTTTTTTCGCAGTTGTTTAATGTTGCGAGGTCTTAACAAATGTGTTCGTGGTTTAAAATCGACTGGACTGCTTGTTCAAAGCCATTGTGGTCGGAAAAGTGTTGGGTTTACAAGAATTGTCGGGCGAGACTATACTTAAACAGTATACATTTGTTGTTAAAGCCTTGTTTTGCTTTCAGTATGACGATAAATCCCTTTTGGAACATCGCATGATATGGTAATTATAAAACTTTTACTCGCATTCGCATATATGAACTTATACATAGCTTAGTAATAACCATAATAAGCCCTTTAGGGTAAAAGTTTTTTCCAAGGAAATCGATTTATATCTATCTTTTGCTATTTTCAGCTTTCCCTTGCCCGCCACTGCAACTATTTCGTATGCCCACGTGGCACTGGCATTTTATAGATCTTAAGGTCCATCTTTTGTTATATCTGGCTACGTGACCTGCTCACTTCCATTTCCTTTGTAGTGAGAAAGTTAAGGAGTCAGTTACTTTGGTTAATATTCAAACGGCATTTCTTACTTTGTCTTTTAGTTTTAAACCAAGTCAGCTTCTTTCAAATCTTCTCCGAGTGGTTTGAATTTTGTTCTTGATTTTGTAATCGATCTGTTCATGCTTATATTACTTAAAACCTGACACCCCAATAAGTGAAACATTTTTTTTAATTGCTTCAGTAGTTTTTGAGTTATTCTTTACAAAACAAACAAATCCCTTATAATATTGTTGTAGATTAATAAAAAAAATATTTAATTTTAATTAACAAAGTATATCCAAAAAACTAACGGCGTATTAAATTATTTTTAAAAAAAAAACAAAATGTATGTAGTAGAGTATTTGGTATCATTGTTCCAATCTTGGTTTGTGATTGAAAAAACTACGTAGTAAAATTTTATATTTGTCAAAAATGTAATAAAATACAAGGTATTTCGCGCGATCTTTGAAAGCAATAAAGTTGAAAATTGTATGCAGAAGAAAATTGAAATCTTGTACTTTAGTTCGACATCTCATTCGATTGCATTACGAGCTGCTACTGGACATAAATTGCGACCAACGCCATTTATTTAGCTTTCTATACCATTTACTTACTGAAATAAATGTAAAAACACTTATTTCCTAACATTACGCTAGAAAACGGGGAAGTTTAATAGTTTTTTTTATATACATTACATAGAAGAAGTAAAACGCTAAAGTAACTCGCCACATCTGTCTCTCTGTTTGTTCGGGCTCACAAATCTGAACGGTTATTACATTGACAAATATTTTGGGACTGTTGAATATCTAATTTATAAGAATCTCATACCACGGTTTTTGTCTTTGTACTCCTCCGAAACGGTTCGATGATTCGATGTATGAGAATAGGTTTCATGTTTAATCGCTAAAGCGGATGAAACCACTGGGCACAGTTAGTAATATATAGATGTTTTGAACGTAATATGAAAAATAGAGTTTTGCAAAAAATTTATAATTTTACCTTTTCCATCATATATAATATAATCAAGACAAGAAATGTTTACGGCCGTATCCTTAATTTATGAGCCAAGTCTACATAAGCAACCCTTATGGCTCTCCGAAATTGTTTACGATTACCTTGACGTTTTTATTTGCGAGATGTTTATGATAAAAAATAAAAATCACAAAATAATTTAATTCCAATGAAATGCTTACTTTATTTATATCCATTCCTTATGGTTTATTAGTATTTTTGGTCCTTTCAAGATGATGAATAGGCTCTTACTGAGCCTAATTTTTGTAATAATATTCGTATTGTAATTAAAAGTTTTGAAATAACAAAATATACAAATACTAGTTGTATTTTTTATTTTGAATGCAGTTTCTCACTTATTCCTCTAGAGTATAAACCTATAATTTGAAATGTATCTACTAAGAAATTCCTAAATAGGTACTAGTTGTTGTTTTTTAAAATTTATAACATCGCTATTTTGTGTCAATAAACACACATATTGGAACTAAAGAATTGATATATATTATTTATTATTAGTAGGTATAATATACTAGTCAAATAAATGTTTGTTCTATTTTAGTAAACTCTATGTATATAGTCTTTAATAAGCCCCTGGTAGTCATTACTTTCTTCCTTATACCTTTCATAATTATGTTCATAAAATTGTTGTCAAATTTGAAAGTGAATAAATAGCGTTTTAATTACTTTCAGGAGTCTTCATGTGAACTCCGAATTTGAGTGTTACATAAATTTACAATCCCGGTAAATTATATAACAGTTAAAATTGACGTTAAAATTGTCGTCGGTGGCGTTAAATCCGTTTTACGACCTATCCATATTTTGAAAAGACGTGTGATAAGAATACATTTTATTACCGATATCTGACTTTATGACTTTAAGTATAGTTGGTCATAAAAATTTGATGTGTTTTATCGCTGGTCGCTTCAATTAAATCGCTGTTTGACAGCTTAACGCTTTTGTTGAGTAGTTTTTATTTTCTTGCAAGTTTCGGTCAATGCTTTTTCTCATTTATTAAAATTGTTATTCTTAAAGAATTATTTCAAACTGGAAAGAATAAAGCGCATATATTTAACACAAATTTTAAAATTCTTTGATTATTACTTAATTCCCAACGTTTTGCGTGCTTTATAGCCTGCATGGGTGACTATTTATTTATTTACTTCATGTTTTATACTCACGTAAATAAAATACATTATTAACGATTATTCTGTTCAATTGAATTGCCAACTTGGCAAGCTCTTGTACAGAATTACCAGTTTTTATTCTTCGATTTTTCACCTGAACTCTCGTGAGTAAGTAAAGTGAAATCTCGTAATCCTTAATGAAGCAAAGGGCAGACATATTTCTTAATCTGTTTGACTCATCTTTTAAATATGCAAATAGGATATCAGTCTTCTGTGCCTTCTCAGCCGAAACATTGATTGCTGCCTCGTGATTCAACGCGGCGAGTTGTGGAAACCACTTAACCACGGAGGCGCGTTATCTGAACTCTAAGGAATTTGCAATTTTTTTCTTTTTAGTATATTTACTTTTTAGTACCAAACATAGATAAAAAATCATTTACTGAAAATAGTGTTCAACCTTTTCAATATTTAGTAGTATAATATAAATGTTATGTCTTGTCAGTTCCTGCAACAGCAGTTAATTAAAAAGATTTATGAATGATGAACAAAATTCACACAAAACTTAATTTACAATTACACATAATACATATATAAATTTATTTATTTAAATTATTTAGGATTCGATACTACCAGTTGAGAACTTATAGTCGAAACTATTAAGTAAAACTTAGTACGAAAATTGAGTTAAACGTTTCGAATAACTTTTAAACACTAATAATTCATAACGAAACCGATCATTACTTATGCATTTTGTCATGAAATATCGTATTTGGTTACAGAATGACAGCTCTGATCGGGGGTATAAATGATCACCATTACTGCTGGCTCGCGACGAGTTTGAGAAATAACCCTTTAGATGCAGCTGCAAGCGTTCAACTGGTAAATGTAATGGGGTCTTACAGACCGTAAGTTTATAACACAACATGTATTAGATCAATAGAACTGTTACTAAACTACAAGTCATATAAAGAGTCTCCCTCTATTCCTTCAAGCAACAAAAATGTGTCGTAGTAATTCTTCTTGACGTAACTGAGTTAACGTTAACTGATGAAGCATGCTTTGAAAATATTTCAAAGAAGGCTAAATTACAGCAATCTGTAAACACCATAGTAGCCATGTAACTTTTCGCGAAACCGCTAGGGGCGTTAATACACTTTTCATACAAATATTTATCACAGCTGTTCTTGAAAAATCTTTGTCTAAATTTTTGGTACAAATCATCACTGTGATCACAAGCAAATTTAAACATAATATTAATTTAATTACGAACTCTAGAGAAACAAAAAGTTCAAATATTTTTACATCAAGCAGACTATAGAGATTTTGATATTCTATATCATATAGTTTTGACAGCAAGTGCTGAAATATCCCCACATATTCTTATTACTTTAGATAAATTCTTATAAAAATATAATCAGTTAACATGTTACCTGAAAATGACTGATATTTTATGAAACATACAGTTTTAAGTATTCATCTCCAAACTCCCAATCAAAAGGCTTTCGGAACGCCACGTCTCTATGTCCCTTAAGCTATTACGCTACGCCTGGATGGTGCTTAGAATTGTTGCTAATGTAAAACAACATTTTGTACTTTTATTTGTTTTTCGCCTTACGTTGAGTATTTGTTTATTTTTATTCACATCCATTCAGATCCCGAGGCGTTGTTTTATTTCGTAAATGTGGTGAATTGTTTGATAAAACTGTTTTAAAATAGTACAGTTTTAATAATAACGAAAGTAAGCTAACAGAATGTTGATATATATTCAAAAACCCAAGGATAGGTATACATTGACCTGCATGTCCGTTCCTCTATCCATCCATGTTATTCTACGGCTCATCCAATTTTTATAAAATAATGAGAAGTAATATAACTCGTGCTGCACTGTAATCAGGTTTCTACTAAAAAATATCTGTTAAAAATCATTTTAACAGCGTTGTATATTAGCAGCAATAAAACATTTCTATTACAGTTTATCCTTTCATTGGACCCCGATATGTCCGCAATAAAGTTTGTGGGTATTAAGCAATTCCCTGACCTAACTTGGATCCATATTATATACATACTCTATACGCTTCACTAGTTATGTAAGTTTTCCATTTAGTTTAGTGATAGTCATTTGTTTTAATGTAATTCCGTCGAAATTTAGTTTATGTGCAGTTATTCTTTGACATATAAATGTGGTAATGGGCTTATTAAATAGAGACACTAGAAGCAATTTAATATGATGTACTTTTACTTTTGTATGTATTTTTAGTTACATTAATCATATCACGCACGTTATAAAAGCCCTTAACACCATCATCACTACATAGTATAAAACAAAGTCGCTTTCTCTATGCCTATATTCTTTTGTATGCTTAAATCTTTAACACTACGCGACGGATTTTAATGCGGTTTTTTTTAAATAGATAGAGTAATTAAAAAGAAAGTTTTATATATATGTTTTATACCCGTGCAAAGACCCGGGGCGGGTCGCTAGTATTTAATAAAACATACCTTAATGGTCTGGACAGACAGCGGGCGCGTCGGGACCGCAACGGGTCTCTGACAGGCCAAGCGCCACGATGTGTCGTCCTGTGTGACTTCTACTATAGTAATTGGTACATTATATCGCGCCAGCGTCACGACGCGCCCGCTGTCTGACCAAATCATAAGAGTATCTATATCTAAAGCATGACTGGACAGGACATAACGGATTTGAAAAGATAAAAATGAGATAAATTATACACAGTTCTATACACGTGGTAGCATTTCTGAGAAAAACGGCAGAAAAAAGCTTTTTTGAATCACAAATACTGCTTATTATTTAATATTTTAAAGTTAGATATTGGATAAATTAAATTTGAAGCTACTCTATATCAATTCAAGAGTTACCAAATTAACCCAAGTAACAATATTTTCAGAGAGATTAGCGTATCCAAACAGGATATTCAAAGTTGTATTATAATATGCTAAGTTAAATTTGATAGCATATTTATATTTTCATTACGGTACGAAGCTCCTAATCCCGAATTTGCCGTAAGCTAAAATTCAACCCATTTTAGTTAATGTCCCAGGAGTAAAACATTTATTGTAAATATGGATTTAAACTACTTATGTTTATGTTTCAAATTGGACTTTTTGTTGAAGTCGTGAAAGTATACCGCTACACCTACCTAAAATAATAGCAAAAGGTTGGGTTTGAAAATTATTTTTAAATTTCTATATAATATAATATGTTGTATAAATTGTTATTTATATGTAAATATATTTGTTTTTATAAGACTACTAGCTGACCTGGCGTTGTTTTGCTGTATTAATTTTTGGGTTTCACTTAGGGGTATGAAAAATAGATAGTAGCCGATTCTCAGACCTACTGAATACGTATATAAAATTTGGTAAAAATCAGTAAAGCCGTTTCGGAGGAGTAAGGTAACTAACATTGTGACACGAGAATTTTATATAAGACTATATGCTATCTGTACAACTAATATCTGTTTAACTATTATCTGTTTAACTATTATCTGTTTAACTATTATCTGTTTAACTATTATCTATTGTTATTTTCGTAATGAAACTAAATAATTGTTGCAAGTGTATCTGTACTTTACAGGTACCATTTCTACTTGGAAGTAGTAAAAATTATCGTTGATTAAATACGAGTTTCATGAAGTCAGTTGGAAGATATCGTCGTATTATCGGCGTAATAAAATCAAAGGCAAACTTCTTGATAGCTGAATGACAAAAACTAATTAGGAGCTAAGTTGAACATAGTGCGCCAAGCCAAGAGATTCAATATTTTTATATATTTATTTACATTAAATTATATTTAAAAATTGTTATTTGTCTTAAACAGAAGTATAGAAGGCTATTGTATCTTATATACAATATTAATTCTGTCGCATATTGACAATATCACCCCATTGCGTTGCTATACAGTGTTAGGTAATAAAAAAAATATTAATTCTTACTTAATTGAATAGCATTTTACCTTAATATCAAACAATGGGAAGGTGTTACTTCTCTTATTAAAAGTCTTAATGTATGGTTTAAATATAGATACATAAAACCAGCTGCACCCTTTTGAAAAATTATTTCAGATATGGAAAGCTAGATAAATTATGAGCCATATAAGATTAATTTAGTAAAATCTTTATATTCTTATAACTTACGTCCTGCGTTCAATACAAAGTTTCACATGATCTTGCTTCAGATAATTTACTTATCTTCAAACGGTGATAAATATATTAATAAATTCTCTTCTCTAAACTTAAATTGATACATAAATTTAACTTCTGAATTTAAGCTATTAAAACTCTATCCATAAACAAGATTATTTAATTTTTAATACGCAAAAAGAGGTGAAAGCGATTATGATTCGACTTTTTTGTCTTACCTACTTTTTACGAAGATCTTTCCATCAATTTATGCGTTATTCTTAACTAAGACATATCTGGGGGTTTAAAATTGCCCTCAATTTCACTTGTTAGTGTAGTTTCATGTTATTTTGGGCATTTTTTAAAATATATTTATTATTATTAGATGAGTTTAACTGCTATCTCACCAAGTGTTAAGCTGTGATGCGGTCTAGAAGTAGGTAAAAAGTACATAACTTTTCAGACATTGTTTACGGTTTTATAATCAAATATAATCTAAATCGAAATTTCATAAGAATTCTGTGTTCATTAAAAACTGTGACTCTCTTGGCTTTAAAATATTAATAATCCCAATTTTTTTATAAATAAAATTTTATTTACAATTATGTACGTACTTAATATATTTATAAAATACAAAAGGAAAAAGTTTTCTTGGCTTATATTAAGAGTTCGTTTCATGAAGCGAACACTAGACTACACATTCAAGCTTGTATACCAGAATTATACATACAATTTAACTATTTGTTATATTTTTTTCAAATAGTTTGTCATTTTTGATAGTCTTCAAGAAGCTGAAACCATGTTATTGAATATGGTTAAGTAAGATTCGATGTTGTTCCTAAAATAGAGCTTTCAAGAAATGAAACCACAACCCGCAGCTAGAATTATCTAAAACAATATATCAAGACAGTAAACAAGCTAGGTCAGGTCCAGTTTTCATTCACTCCGTCACGGGGACGTCCTGTCTCTTAAATTTATCGTTGTTTGTCTAGCATTCTGCGTCAAACGGCGACCATTTAGCAATTTTGATATATGATATGCTTACATAGATGTTACATGTCATATATATTGGGCAACAGCTGCCTTATGAGTATGAACATACCACCTGAAAAACCTTCTCCCAATGGTGTGTTACAGACACAGTGTTTATAACTTTGACCCTGCTACCAAATCCGATAAGATTACATTTTGATTTTAGGCTTCTACTATAGAAATTACAATTTTGAAAAGCGATTTAAAATACATCAGCGACTTGACATTAAGCCACAACTTTTATGTTTTCTAATATAAAACCTCTCAATCTCACATTATATCTACCTTGCATCGAAAATGAGATGTCGCAGATACCACATCATCACAGCATCCCTGCAAAACTGGGACGGGTCACTATTTAATATATACAAAAACTTATTAATTATAACTTGAACTTCGTGTATGCTTTATAAATTATATATCTACATGTTTTATTCTTTATTACAAATAATCACCTCATGATGACTACTGGCATAGTAAAAAACATTTTCGATATATTTCACAAAACATTTAAAGCTATGGAACATTAAGCTGCGAATATTATTATGTCCGATACACTGCCTGCTATTTGTTATATTCGTGTTTTGTTAAAAAATGCGCACTCCATCAACTCCATACAAAACCAGTTCAAAAGGACTTGAATTTAATATACGAAATAAAAAACAAACCAATTTATACGTTCGACCTCCCTTTCGTAAACAATTGTTGAAATATTATCGTTCGTAACCAGGCACCTCCCATTCACACGTACATTCGTATGCATTTTATTCAGAACACTATTTTTTGTTCAACTGGTTGGAACGCAAAGATAATACTATAATGAGAATAGTCAAACAATGCGATGATTTGTTTGTCACAATGAGTCGCTTCGAACATGAAATTTTATACACGCAGAATATGAAATTTTGTCCGTATCACCTCGATGAGTCTTTCCACAAATGAACGTTTTATAAGTACTACGAGGTATATTACAGTAACAGAAACAAAATTGGTACAATTGAATTTGAATTTGAATATTTAAGAGTTAAATGGTGCTTTAATATAACATAGTATTTTTTGTTTACGACCTTTACCATTTTTTTTCTAAATTCATCCTGCATGTCTGTCTGCATGTCACTGAGTTTTATATATTTAATTGACTAAGCCTAAGACCATTTCATTTTATGTAATAAATTCGAATCATAATATTACTTCAAATTTGTTTGTAATTCTTTGCTCGCGAATGTAAAGGAAAGTTACCTGCCATTAATGCATTTGAATTAATAATTCATGACTCACGTGTGATTTGCTCAGCGTTTTATACCTTTTTCCTTTGAATTAGACGTTTCGCTTCAACGAGTGGCGATGAATGAATAATTTTCAGGAATACTTTGCTCTCTGTATAATTAATTATTTGTATGCCTTTCATTGTATTTAAAATATTTGAACCAGTCACTGATTTTCACATAGACTGATGTCAGGAATTTCATCTACAAGGAATAGGAATGAAAATAAACAATATTTTTTCATCGGTCTATCTGATGTGTATTTCAAAAATTATCATACTTATTAAGTTTTAATAAATATATATGAAAGAACAATACTACTTGCTTGTTTTACTGGGACTTACCAACCAAACCTATATGGAGTAAGTTTAAACAAGCTTTGCCTCGACTTTTGTTCTTCTAAAATTACCATTCGAGTATGAAGTTTTTTGCTTTTGACAATTAAGCTCTGCGAAATTAATTAAGATATAACTTACAAGCTTTACTGAGGTAGTTTCAAGAAATTTAGACCGATGATAAAAGATAATTTAAATTTTTTGTATGAGACATTTTTAGAATTCAGCTGCTGTTTGCTCCAATAAAAAAATAGATTTAAATTATCTGTTTGTTGCTATATCTATAAATCTCCAAATATTATATACATATGTATTGCATACATATTCGCCTCATCGGTTGATTACGCGTCACTTACCAATCGCGAGGCAACGAGAGGTAACCTCAAGGATCCGCGCTAAATTGATATAAAAAATACTTCTGCGGTGTGGCTCACTATCCGGTTGCTCACAGCAATTGTTTGAAATCTGACTTAAAAAAAAAATTGTCTTGTAATAATGGAGTGTCTGTATATAATGGATACAAGAATCATGGAGAAATTGAACTAAATGATAATTGATTTGTCATCTCCAATTGACTGATGATATTCAAAGCTTATTTTTTAATCTTCATTTTTTTTAAATAAGGCCTTAGTTATGCAAGGAAAAATAAAAACTACTTTCACTCACAATTATTAGTTTATTTTAGCTTTTACTACTATAAGATAATTATTTACTAAAATCACTTCCGTTTAACAGGCGAACATATAAAATTACAATTAATATTTGAATTTAATATAACAACTTTACATTCTTAAGCAAACCTTATTTTATTTCTATTAATCCAACAATTTTATATGTACATTACAAAGCTTTTATAAAAAAACAATTTAAATGGATTAAAAAGCATTTAATTTTAAGATTTCAACTAAATTACTTCGAATCGACATATTTATGCAAATATAATACGTTGTACTTTCTTTTGTGTTGTGTCTTTTACTATGAATTATAGTTGTATATGTTAAATAATTAATAAATTAAATAAAAAGCCATTTAAACCAATCCAATAAAATGGCTTTATTTTATGGCTTTTATTTCTTTCTAAATCGAAAAGAATTAGTAAGACAATTAGACAATTTTATCTTTCCATGAAAAATGAAGTAAATGAAGCAGCTATCATTATAGTAAAGGAGCCCTAAAGAATATTTGTATTTATGATTTATTTTTGCTGTAAAACTTAAAGCATCTCAATTAAAATAAAACTTCTTTAAACTTAAATTACTTTTTATAATACCAAACTTTTTTGCAATATAATAACAATTGTAGTGTCGACATTATTGTTGAGCACCCATAAAATACACAATTTACTCAAATATAAACATTAACTATTTTTATATACAAAAAATTTTGAACTCTAGTTATTTAGAACAACTTTATAACTAAAATACAGCATAAAATAAAATTTTCAACTTAAATAAAAACTTCATTAATTATAATAAATAAATAGGCACTTTAATTAAAGTATCGTGATCCATTTTAACTTTAAATTATTTATACGAGTAATCACTCCTTACCCAAAGGGGAAGGCAGTGATGACAGACCTCCATCTGCGATTCTTACATACTACCTTCGTGTTTATTTTAATTCCATAAATTTAAAACCTTATTTTAAATTAATTTATTTACAGTAGTGTGTAATGCTTTAATATAGTTATAGAGATCCGTATCCATGGCTTAGTAGTTCAGATTCAGTTCAGTCGAAGCACTGAACAATAATTATTTCGTTTGACACAGAAGGTTGATCACATTTCCTAAACCATATTATCAATATTTATTTATTCTATGTTACTTAAAGACAATAATAAATAAGTAATTTGATTAGAAAACTAAACATATTTGAACAATATAATAGTACATTTACTTTAAGGGAACAGTCGTAGGTATAATTCTATTTGTTATCAACTTTTTGAACTACGCGCATTTTTTTTAAGTTAATCCATTAAACAATTTTTATTAAAAAAAATTAATAAAAAAATTCTTAGTAATTAACTCAATCTATAATTACAATCAAAAATAACTTATTCAATTAGAACCACATACATGATTGCTTTAAGTTTAAAGGCTTATTAATAACACTACATATTGTATACTAACACAACACAGTTAAGCTTTTACATTATAATATTATAAAACCTTTATTACATGTAACATTAACAAATCCCTGATTTATTACGTAATCAAAATCCTTAATTTATTTACATTTCAACACTTTATACATTAAAAAAATTATAGTCTAACTAATCAGTCTATTTAATATACACAACTAAATAGTAGCAAAAAGATTCTCATAATGTAATAGAATTATTTCGTCCTATTTTATTATTGTTATAAATTATAGGTATAGAAAAATTCAAACATTGTTTCTCACAAGAAATGCTACTATAAAATTAAGACTATAAAAGTTTCAATTTCAAGGAAATTTGTATTTTTTATTAGATATCCAGCACACGCTAAATTTCGATACACTTTGAAAAAAATCCCTGTATATTAGATGTTAATATGAGAAACAATCCACGGGTCTATATTACTTCCTTCTAGCTTTCTATAGGTAAAACATTTTTAGAAATAAATCACATAATGTTTAATACATTACAATGAAACATAAAAAAATATTTATAATTTTACTGTGAATAGTTCAATATTTTATACGATTTTTTTCTGTCTGTTACAATTTAAATTACTTAGACTTAAATTTACAAATCTACAAAACAAGCATTAAAAATGAATTAATTTTAAACCCTGATCTCTACTTTTTATATCTCTCTTAAGCTATCTTATCGATGTTTCCGTATAGTTTTGTAATAAAAACTGTAAAAACGACTGTATTATTAACACGAGTAGAGTTGGTATACAAGTTTCTGTGGCGGCACCTGCAAAGGAAATATTTGTATGGACATTATAAGATATATTATTATTCTATAATATTTTCTATTATAATAATGATGTAAAAAATTTCGCTAGTATAATCTGTAGCACGTCTACAAGAATGGTAATGCTACGACGTAGCCATACATCGTAGAGCGCCTACGCTCGTAGCAAAGAATCGCATAAAATTCCAATATACCTGTCAAGCTCCGTCCTAACGCTGAAACCGGGTTCGCGTTCCGTTCCCTCAGGACTACAGCATGGCTTGTTGATTTCCACACGTCGAAAATTGACGCTTCGCAACTGCAATAATATTATTCTATTCATATTGCATTCAAATTGGAACTTAGTGAAATATTTCATGCACGGCGATAGGTGTGCGCCGTGACTGAATTTATTTGAATTGGGGTCAACAGGATTTATCTCTTGACCACTATCCTACGTCATACATGCGATTATATAACCTCTAAGCCAGACTTAGTCTGTATGTTTCATTGTAGCTCCGAAAGTAACTTTTTTAAGTCATTTAAATGTTTTGATACCTACTTATAATACTTGTAATTACAGTAAAGAAAGTAACTCACTTTTTAAAATTGTGGTCTAAATTTTAGATAAAATAAACTCTATGAACTTGAAATATTATGGCAAAACACCACCATGCTGATTTACTTTAAAAATAAATAGTAAAGTTAAATCAAACACAGAAGAAGTAAAATTAAAAATTCATAGATTGCACAAATATATGCTTTGGTTTATATGCTGTACCGATAATTATAACAATAAAATGCTCATTTAAGGCGTTTCAATAAATCATTAAAGTGAGGAGAGCCACTTTATAGAAATAATAGAACATGAAATAACACTAGATTGTAAGATAATAGCGATTCAATGTTACCGTATCATAAGCATAGGAAGTGGAGATAACACAGCTGTTTCAAGCTCCAAAGTAGACAAACTCGACGCGTATCCGTTGGTAAAGTTTGTCACGTGATTCGCCGTGAAACTCGGCACCTGCAGCAATTCACACCAATTAACTCAACTTTGGGATATACGTCACTTAAACTCTGCTGTAACTGGTAGATTAACCAAACTATCCTACATTTAGGACAGTTTATCTACTAACCCACTTAGATAATACAAGTATTAAATGGTTACAGAATAAAATTAATTTAAAAAAGCTAAAAAGCGACCTTAAAAAGTACTAAAAATTAATACATAAAACGGAAACATTTGTGTATATTCTACAAGGCAAAATTTTTAAAGCAAATTTGAAATGACTATTGAACATATAAATAATCATTAAAATTAGTTCATAGTAATTAATTAGCCTCAGGATGTGGTAAAAGGATACAAAAATCAATATTTTTGATATTGTTATGTAATATTTAGGGTTTGTTATATTTACCAAAGTGAAAGCAAATATTATCATTAAACAACCTCGCAGCATCTCTCAAGATAACAGTAGTAACTCTTTAATTATTACTAAAAATAATTTCAATAAGTCAAAAACAAAAGGGAATAATAATTTGTTCATTAGTTTCAAAGACCAAAACCTGCTTACTCGAAAATGACAACAACAACAACATTCAAATATTTTCTTACAAACTAACCAAAGTCGCAACTTTTCATACGTCAAAGACCGAGTTGAAGTTCAACTGACGAGTATATATGCTATATTGTCTAACGTAACATTTAAAATGTATTATGAAAACCCGAGTTTACTTTAAATGTGTGCCAAGTATCATTAATTGTTCGAGCTTTAATTATGAGTCAGCGTTATTTTAATGCGAGATAATTCTCAAAAGCTGGTTTAATTACTCATGTTGTACATTGCCGTAATATCCATATTTTTATGTTGACATTAGAGTTAATAGTGTTTGTTCTGCACAAAATTACTTTGCAAATGGTTAAATTTATATTTTATATCGCCTTTACACATGTAAAAATGTTTTTGTATGTTTTGACTTTTACCCTTACATTTTTTCAAATGAACATAAAGACGTTCCGTCTCTTTAAAAGCTACTTTTAGTTTTGTAGATCATTCAGTTGATAAGCAAGCAAAATATGTGCAGTCTTTTTTGGATGCAGGCTTAGCAAATATCCACCCCATCTTAACAAGAGTCAGAGTCTGGTTTTATTTATAAATAACGGATCAGTAGCGTATGTGTGAAAACCTAACCACTTTATCTTTGAAAACAACTCTATTACTAAATAGCACATATTATCTACTTTAGCTAATTTAGCGATTCATCTTGTTTGCCTTCTGAGGCAAAAAATGTTAATTTTTCGGCCATCAAACTCACAGTGATTGTATCTCAAATTTAATCGGACTAGTAATCTATTGTGCTATGGAAGTAAAATAAAACACTTACCATCTGTTCATTGACATACCACGTGATATTAGCTGCGGGCAAGGATGGTGGGGAGGAACAGTTTGCCTGAATATGGTCTCCTCCAACATATGTCATCCTATCTGCTGTTATATTGGGCCCGATGAAAGGAGGTTCTGGAATAAATACATTTGTTTTTATTTAAATCTATCCAGTCTTTAATCCTACCTGGAAGCTGCTACTAAGTGCAAGATTATCTAGTAGGTACTCTTTCACCTGCTTCTTAAATTGATCCCGTAGAAAATATCAAGGCAGGTGAGAAATTTTACTCATTTGCTGTTTCAACTAGGTAGGACTATTCAAATGTGATACTGTGGGATGTCTATAATGAAAGCATAATCTGCCTCAAGAATCTTAATGCAGCACTACTCTTATATAGAGCCTGTCACAAATAATAGATAAATCGAATGAGGATACTAATAACTCATAAAAAATATAATACTTGTGAGCACCTAGTAGCACTTAATTTACTTCATCTAAACATATTAGAGAGCTGAGTGATCAGAAGCCATTGGTGCCTCAATAAAGATATAAAAACCTATTAGATATATATCTCGACCAATATATTAATCCAATCTGATAAACTAATAATAGTATAAATGCTAAGAATTTAAATACTGGATATTGGCACCAATTCTTTCAATCATGACATAAACGCGAGATCACAAAAGCATGATCGTTCCATTCTAAAGGAAAATGTCAGTGAAAATCAGAAAAATACAATGGTTTGAAACTTTAAACCTGGTTTAAACTTACTAATCCCACCGATTCGTTTATCTGGGAAGCACGTTTGCACGCAACGGACTTTTTCTTGTTTTTATAACGGTTATCCCATTGTTGATAAATACTTTGAAACTATAAGCTTTAGGTTTTGTAAATTACCGTAATCCCTATTGGGTCATGGGGCGGATACATTACTGTATCTGTTTCACTGATCATTTTCTTTACGGGCAAGTAGGTGATCAGCCTTTTGTGCGTACCCAACCGAAAGATTCATTTGTTTTCCCGGGTTTCGAACCCAGGACCTCTAGCGCAACACGCAGACGCATAAACCACATAGTCACGAAGGCGGAGGCTTTAGGTTTAAGCTGGCTGTGTTTGGTATATTTAGTGAAAATAATACCTATGTTTTTGCGAAGCAGTCAAAGACATGAAAAAAAACTCTGTCTGGCAGGCCATGGAAGGCTGATTACCTACTTACCCCTAAAGAAAAAATCAATCAGTGAAACAGATGTGAAATGCATCTGCCCCATACCCCACTAGTGGATACGGAACTTCACTTCTCTTCATGTTTGTTGCACTAACCCAATCTTACCTTCGGAGATTCT
The DNA here is from genome assembly GCA_912999735.1 of Aporia crataegi. Taxonomy (NCBI): domain Eukaryota; kingdom Metazoa; phylum Arthropoda; class Insecta; order Lepidoptera; family Pieridae; genus Aporia; species Aporia crataegi. The sequence continues at coordinate 7,322,978 of OU538742.1, forward strand.
TAACATGCGGCCGTCTCCTTTTCATAGAGATAACCACTTATGAATTTCCTTTTTTAGGAATTGAGTACAGTTGATGGATATTACTTAATATCAGATGAGCCTAGTATCCAATTGGCCCCCATTTCATAAACAATTTAAGACTACGTCCGAGTGGCTACAGATATTTGAGCTATTAGCCGCGCTTGCTTAAAATTCAATACAGTAATTGCATACGTCAGGCGGTCATAGCCGCGCAGATACATTAGGTAAATAGTACTATCTACTAAAATGTAACTACGCTATACAGAATATCTTTAATGATTAATGTCTAGCCGACGCTTACTTTCTTAAGGAAAATAAAATGGTTCCTCTAAAACATAATAAAGTTCTCCTAAGTATATATTTCCTCAACGAAGACTGACAATCGAATGATTTCCATTCAAGAGTGAACTGTATTTAACGAATTCGCATGAATAGAGCTGAATGAAATCGAATCTTTTACTCAATTTGGGAACTAATAGAAGTTTTAAAATTGGGATCACGATTAATTAGTGTATGACTATACACTAGAATTAATTTGTACAATTACTTAAATATCAAAACTATTTTAATATCAAACGTTAGTATTTTTCGGATGAAATCATAAACAATATTGTGGATGATTATAATTTTGCCTAACAAACAATAATTTGACAGATACCAAAGCATTATAAATAAAGTATATTCGTCTAACCAAACACAAACAAAATTGAAACCAGGTTGATTGCATATAAATCTGTGGTGTTTTTTATTCTACATTCTAGTTTCTTCTTTATTCATTTACAGACGCGTACACATATATAACGCGAAGTTGAATTTTAATTAAGAAAAATATGCTTTTGTTTTTATTAGGTAATTTTCATAAATTTATTATTTTTGATTTTATAAACATTTAATAAACATAAAATTGCATTATTTAACTTAATATTCATAAATCAGCTAACTCTAATTTAAGTCTCTGAACACGTAACTCGTCGACTTTCGTGTTGCTTCGAGTGGTTTCGATTTGCAATCGGACTCAGTTGTACATAAAAGTGCTTCGTAGAATGATTATATACTATAAGCAGGACCCCTCTCCCCCTCACGAATTCCGTAGTACCGGGTAGACCTATATAATAATGACACAGCTGCCCGCCCTTTTCACTTGGCGGCGCTACCTACCCGGTACACGTGAGCCATTTCGTTTTCATTTTCGTTCCTGTGTTTTATGATTTATAATTGTTGATTTCATTTCTTTCTATCTATGGGAACGATACGGCGAGACTCCAATCGTCCACCAGATCAAGCATCGCAAGTGGAACTAGATAGGTCACACGCTACGAAGGGATTCCCAACATATACCAAGGTAAGCCTTAGACTGGAACCCTCAAGGAAAGCGAAAACGTGGCATCCCTAAGCAATCCTGGCGGTGGACGATAACCGCGGAGGCGAGGGCAGTTGGCATGACATGGAGCGAAGTAAAGCGCGTAGCTCAAGACCGAGCGGAATGGAGACGTACTGTGGACGCTCTCTGCCCCATCCAGGGGACTTAGGATTTTTAAAGAAAAAAAGTAATAAAGTCCATTGAATAAGCCATTGATGCGTATGTAGGAAACATATATGTACAACTTCTTTTATTTGAATTTGGTTTTGAGAAAGATTGGTCTATTAAAAAATAAATTAAATCTAAATCGTATCGCACTGCTTGTCAAACCCGACAAAGGCTAGTTGAAAAAATAAAAGCATATTGAAATCGAGCCGGCCCGTTTGTTTTCCGAGGTTCGACAAAATGCCAGCTGCGTCTGAATATGCAATATTTCAGCTTTTTGTAATAAAATTTTAGTTCCTGGTGATACTTGGAATAGGTACCTACATAGTACGTACTAGTTTCTAATTCATTAGTAGACTGGGAACCGAATGTGCTGTACTGCCATAGAAATAATCGATCCATTACATTATTAGATTGGAAGTAAGCAAACATCTCCATTGATAAGACATCCATTTATAAGGATGATACAGTACGCTAAAGATCTTGGTTGTCCAATGAAGGTAATGTAAGTTTCAAGTAATTTTCTTTGAGAATTTATGCGTTCAACTCAGGTGTTATTTATATAAAAATGTTTCATATAGCTAATCTAATTAGACAGCTGAGAAACAGCTAAGGGCGATAGTTTATTGGGTTCAGTCAAAGAAATGTTGGCAAAAAAAGTGCTGGAAACGTCCTATATCAGAAAATAAATGTAAAACAACACACTGCTACTACAAAAAAACTGGTTTTTACCTGCTGCTTCATTCATGTTTTAAATTATGTCGTGAAATATTATTTTTCTTGCTAAAATATGCTATCCTTCTTATTCCTTGAAAATATCTTTACAAAGCTTCGTAGTGATCAGTTGTGAAAAAAAAGAGACAAACCGTAAAAATTATTTAAAATATAAGAAAATAATGTTTAATTAGGACAAGTTAATAATTTTCATCTTTCAGACAAAAGCATTGCACCATTTTACATAAGTACTCCTTCTCCTCCAGTCGCTTGCTCACTGCTGAGAATCGTGATGTTCCCGAATAATCACTTTGTGCATAATTCTCCCCCATTTATGCCGATCAGTGGCTTCATGGATGGCTACACTAGCTTTAGAGCCAAGGTGTTCATACATAGTACATAGATACATAGACCACTACCCATTATATAAAGTCAGCAAATTATAATCCTAAATAATTCATGATATAAATTAAACATCTATATTATACAATATACTATTCAATATATCAACATTTAATAAGCGAGCGAACATGAAATCAAAGGAAAATAAACAAATCGCGAAGCCCATTAAATCGAAACAAAATGAAAACGATTTAGTATGCACAAGTCATTTCGAACGAACGTAGAGCCAAGCAATTATTCATGTAAACACTGTTGATTTTCTTACGTTCTTTCACTCGGAAACAGATTAAAATTTCTCGCAGACAGATCACATTATATCATTGCATGTATTTTTAATAGTATTGTACCTTATACTAATACTATACACAGAATATTATAAAATTAAATAAGTAAGTCATATAAAAATACTTAAATGATTATAAGGTTGAAATAAAACTAGATATTCGTTAGCAATTGTATTTAAAATAATATTAAAGGCATCCTTTGATCTGTGTTAGTTTTTGACATTGAGAGAGTCGTAACACCTCACCTCGAAGCAGACAAAACCGAGCGAGTAGATTGTGAGTAGAATTTTTTTTGAAAAAAAGTTCTTTTTTATTTAACAAATTTCATTAACGAAATTATTTGAAATATTTTTTATTGATATAAATTGAAATATTGGTTGAATAACCTGCCTCAGATGCGAGCTTCAATTTAAATGGATTTTCTTAAAGGTCAAAACCCCCAAAAATTTTAATTCTAGGGAGTTGCTTTTCTTTCAAATATACATAATAAAATGGGATATTTCTTATCGTAAATATGTATTTACATCGAATAGCGACGATGTAATAACGCAACATAATTATGGATGTGGTATCCTACATTTGCAACTTTTTTATATCTGCAAATATATATAAGAAATTATATTTAATTTTTTTGTATTAATAAATGTTTATTGTGTTTATTGAAAACTAATTGTGCCCCGCAGTTTCACCTGCGTTAATTTCGTCGTAACGTGATGTTATATATCTTATAAACAGAATAAAATAGCGAATAGCAAAACAATAATACATATGTATTGTTTTCGGAATAGTTATTTTTTTATTATTTATTTTTAATAATTTCTAAAATAAGTACCTACCTAGCCTAATTTCTTATTATATCAGCTATTTTCCAGTGAAAATCTCGTCAAAATCGGTCCAGCCGCTCCAGAAATTGGCCGGAACAGATAAATAGACAAAAAATGTAAAAAAATTAATAAAATATATGTACCATACATTTAGTAAAAAGCGGTTATTTTAATATTACAAACAGACTCCAATTTCATTTATCTGTATACATAGAACCGACTGGAGGTCCATGCTTGATCAGTCCAAGTTCCTAAAAGTGCCGGCGGCGGCGTAGCGCTGCGATAAGTAAGTAATCAGATGTTTGTCTATCGCAAAACAAAGACTTACCAACAACTACCATTTCCGCTGCTTTGATGTCTGTATGGAATAAAGGGGCGTCGGCGGATACCTCACACTGATATTCTCCAGTGAGGGTTCTGTCCACTTCCGTTAGTACTACGCGATTCTGATCCGATCTTGCTACCTATAAACAATTATTTAATAATTAAACAACACAATTCTTGGCATCATAAAAAGGACTGATGATATGCAATATTTTTTGTTTGTAACTAAAAAAGCTTCCCGCATCTTTAAAATTCATTTATCGCATACTTAATTCTATTTAATATTCATGTAGAAACATATACAAATAGTAGATTTGTACTTTTTGCTTTTGTTCATATGTTTTTTTGATCATGATAGTTTATTTTAGATAGAAAATTATTTTATGAAGGTTGAAGTTACTCCGTAAAAGATCTCAGGAGAGTATAACTTACATCGACTTTGATTTCAGCGACAGGAAACACCTTAGTTGCCGGTGATTCCTTGGGCACGTATCGATAGAATTCTATCATATTTCTATACCACCGTATGGAATAAAGCTGTGCCCCTTCTAGTTCATAAGTGCACATAAGTTCCACATTCTGCCCCGTAAGTACTGCCTTCGGTACGTGGATTTGTAGGAACTTTAGCGTGCTCACTGTGCCTGTAACAAGAATTTTATTCGTTAGTTAAAGCATAAGGTACGTTTTTAACTATCTCTAGACTTGCATGATAGAAGTCAATTTTTTAAAATTTTAATCTGTTAAAATCTTGTATAACAACAAGCTAATAAAACATTTGAATTTAGAGATAAATAACAATATTTGTAATCTGTAATTCCTGTAAAGATGTATGATGTAAGACAGTTTGTACAGTTGTTCATGCTTAGAAAAAATATATTTGAGGTATACACCAAGAATACATTTAAATTACTTATATTAAAGTTGCTTCATCAAAATTCTCCTTTAAGGAAGTTACAGATAAAAGAGGAAGTAGTAATTATTATAAACGTTATTCATTTGATACAAGGTAAGAAGAGACACTCTTATAACATAAATTATAATAATTCTCCAGGGGTGAGGCTATTAAATTGTGAAGCAAAATTTAAATAAATATTAAATTTATAATTATCTTCAGTATCACGGCAATGGGCTTATTTTTTTTAATATTATATAATTACTTATTTTAGATAAGATTGCTTTCTTAGGCATAGCTTTTTTAAAATATTTTTGTTAAAACTCAATATTAACACCGTAAAAGTCAGCGCCAGCTCTTCAAATTAAACAAAACTCAATCTGTTATTATTAATACTTGAATGGATATTTATTTATTAAAATATAGCATTACTTTATAATTAAAAAGATAACAAAAGACTTCCGAAACTCATGAAATTTAGAAAAGTTTGAAAACATCCTGATTCGTTTAACGATAATCCCGTAAAACGTTGACAAAGAACTTAAATTCGTTTCAAAAGTTTAACATTTTCGACTTGTTACGCTTTACGATTTCGTGCTTCGAAGGCAAAGTAAATATCGAGTTTATGATCCTCGTTAGAAGTTCGCTCGTAACGTTAAACGGCAGGTTATGGCGTTGCTTCTCAAATCTTAATACTCTTTTGAGTTATTATCGCCTGGTACCCAGCTCGTAGTTAGAGTACATCAAGGTTTCGATAATAATTTAATCAAAGAAAGTCACGTACAATACAGCTAGTCTCCTCTTATTTACTTACGTTGCTTAACTTGAAACAATGTCTAAATTCTCTATAACTTTCTCGCTGACGGTCATTTGTTCTTATAAAAACGAGACGAGATAAAACAAAGTTGAACAAAATGCTTAACTGAGCAACGTTTGGAAAGGAGTTTATTTACAATACTAGTGAAATAATGTAAATACTCTTTTGATCTATTTCCTCCTGGTGCTTAGCTCGAGTGTGAAGTTCATATAATATCTAGCAAAATATGAAGTCAGCTTGAATTTACATTGACAGTAGAATAGTATATAATTATTTTAAACCTGTATTTACGGAAGAATCTGGTTGGAGCTGTATTGTTAGAATAATCGAAATATTAATTTTTGATAGACACGCTTCATTTATCTTTAACCCTTAAGCTGCTAATATTATTTTAATTATCTTTAGCTTAATGATAGATGAGAACTTGGAAATGTAAAATAACTTTTATTCTTAATTTTAACACAGAGGTCGTAAATTTTCAGATGCCAGAATGACGTAACTTTAATTAACAACAGTTATTTTTTAAGAAACGAATTTTAAGTCAAAGAAAAGTAATTTATAAGTAACGAAATACAATTTTTCTTTTGTGTTTTAGTTTTCATTCTCCAAAGACGTGTGTATTGTACGAGGGCAACACTAACAGTTCTTAGAACTGAACACTTATAACTAAATAAAAAAAATACTTTTAAATTTTTAAAATGGAACTCTCTAACATTATTAAGTAGGTATTGCATATATAATTTTTCAGACTTTGAACCCAGGATAGAGGTGGTCATACTTATAAGATAATGTCCATTAGCACTTCTTACAGTCTCTATTAAGGTCAAAGATTTTGTTACATGTTTTTTTTAGAAGCCTGGACACTATTTTACTTTAGAACAAGTCTTTAATGAACAAAAAACTTCAGTGAGATAAAAAATAAAAGATCACTGAATTGATTTAAGTGCAAAAGCCTCACTTACGAATTATACGTCAAACAAAAGACAAAGAACAAATTAAACAATTGAACGGTTATGTGACGTTTATTTCGTTTTATCGATACTGGATGCGTCATTGAACATTCGAGGTATCATTTTCTTCCTTTATAAAGGTTATTTTCTTTTATTTTTCATTTTCCGTTATGTGTTGTTGCCAAATATAAAACCAGAACTGAATATAAATAAACTATCCATTTTTGCTGGATACCGCTAACCAATTTATTTAATTTTATCAATATCTATTTTAGTCATTTAATAAGATATTTTGAAGAAAACAAACTCAGCAGTTGTTTTATTGAGACAAACAATATCAATAAGAAGAATAAACAAGAGTTGTTTCCATAAGAACTTAAACTACGTAAGTTTATAGGCTGTATATGGACCTTTACCAGTAAAGAAGTGTAAAATGAAAGCCAATTTTCAGTAAAACTCCGTACTAGACCGATATTTACATATTTCCAATACATTTGTCTTCATACTCATGTTTACGACGCTGTGGACAACGCGGCCCACATTTTTATCGCATTAATACCAATAACACCCGAGGGATTAATTAATATGCCAACGGAAAACAGCTTTATGAAGATAATAATGGTTCAATTCCATACGGGAATTATTGTTTATGTTTTTAATTTTTTATACTACATTTTATCATATTTACTTGTTTATTGGAGCGGTTTCTGCATGTACGAGTCATTGCATTTATATTATCATAGGCTTAGTTGATTATATTGGGTTGTAAGCTCGAAAAAAAGGTTTTGGTTATACGTTACAAAAGTTGGGTATCGAACCTTTTACAAATATTTATTTAGTCGTTTGTCTTTTTCATTGATTGTCCTTGGAATTAAGACTAAAGCTTAACTACAACATGTACTTTAACGTAACATCATTTTTACGTAATTTACTGACATTTTAGACACACAAGAAATTGTTATTATGTTCCACCTTAAAAAATCTCAAATCTATTATTATCTCACAGATAGATAATAAAGAAATAATCCGGGCTACCTTCAGCCAGAACCCATTTTTATATGGAAAGCTAGTATTTCTAGAAGATATAAAATACTTTTAAATTGTAACATTTAAATGGGAAACAATATACCGATATTAGTTCTCAATTTCCTCAACAGCGAATTCCCGTAACCGAAAGGACATGGGGTAGACACACTGGTGTATCTGTTTCACTGATCATTTTCTTTACAGGAAAGTAGGTAATCAGCTTTCTGTCTACCCAACCGAAACATTCATTAGTCCCCCCGGGATTCAAATCTAGGACCTCCAGCGCAACACTAAGACGTGTTAACCACTTAGCCACTAAGGCGTAAAACTATAGTAAACCCATATTTCGAGCAGTTACACCAATTTCAACGCACTCAAAACAGTGTTGTTCTACGTCGCTAGATAAAAGCATTTTAAATCTTCAAATTTATGGTTTGTTTGTTGAAACCATTTCGTATTTGTATAGAGAGGCGTTATTTTAATATGGCCGAGCGGTTTATGCACGCTCACGGTCTTCGTTCGATGATGTTTACAGATTTCTTACATGAATAAATGTATAGACACTGCTAGATCGCTACGATAGCATTTTATTTATGCGATAGCAAGCATGCATAATTATAACTTTTTAAATCAACCGTATGCATTTATAAAAAATCAAAATTCAATTATGTTTTATTGTTTTCATAATCGTTGTAGACCTAATAAGATAGGTTACATTCAGTTTTTTGTCACCTAATTTCAATCAGGGATACTTCTAAAATTAATTTAACTAATTATTATTTAAGAGTACCATATCAAAATATACTGTATGAACAATTCAACTAAAAATAATTAGTCTAAAGTAAATTTTACGACATTTTGCTTGAACATGATTGTTCAAGCAAAATGTCGTAAAATTTACTTTGATACGTAGACTTGACACGAACAACCTAGTCACTAAGCGCTCGAAACAGACAGTACATTTATGATATTTATAAATTCACAAAAAGGATTTTGACGGATTTTTTACTCAAAGTAAAATCTCGTGTCTGCGGATTGACATTCCTAATATCAATGGTTCAAGTACTAAAAATTTCTGCGATATTTTCATAAAAAAATGTATACTAAGAACTATTAACGCCAGATTATTAAAAAAAAACTAAGTGAATATTACTTGATAAACTTGAAATTAGTAATTTACAAAATTAATAGATATTGTAAGGAGTTAGTTGTATCGGCTGGTTTCGTGAGTGCTCGGGTCGGGCTTACGATGCGAGCGGCAGCCGGTATGACTCGAAGGCCGTGCTACTCAGTGTTAGGATCGAGATATGACTCACAGCGAGTAAAATTACAGGCTTGATTGCAGGCAGACAGTCATTCTGTGGTCACTCTTCATTCTACGATTGTTCTTGGAAGGGAGCAGTCAATAGTGGCTCTTAGAATCCATGTCCGATTGAGTAGAGGTTGTGAATTTGAGTTAATGTAAGAGTTATTGGGCGTGCATAATATTTGGTGAGGTTTCCATTATTATTTCTATCAAGGAGAACTCAGTGTATTGTGAGCTGGAGTTCACGGTGGAGCAGCGAGGCTGGGGCTTCCCACACCCTTTTCAGGATTATATAAAATCCTACAAAGCTATTTCTTATATAACAAATTGTCACACCTGATTGGCTTGTTGGTGTGTATTTTGAGTAAATAGGCATGTCATTGGATGGCATGTCATGTTATTATGTCTTAGTTTCCATTATATTCCTGACATCGGAAGTGAGATGTTCAACAATTGAATTTCTTAATTTCTTATAATATCAATTCAATAATTGGTTATTAAATATTAAAGCAGTAGAAATCACAATCCTAAATGTTATCTAATACTTATTAGTACCTACTATCGTACAAAAGACTAAACAAATAAAATCCAACTATATTCTTGGACACGTAATGCTTATCTGTTCGGGAAAAACAAAACTTGGCAGTGAAGTTGGTATCGATGTATGAAACTTGCAACATTGAAGCTGGCCAAAACACGCTATCAGCTAGTTTAATCATAAACTTTTTGAATAGGCTTACAATATACTAATATAATATAAATATAATGAGTGAATTTGGCAATTTAATAGTTGTTGAGGCAAATATGAAATTTTTCATTTAATTATTTCTTATAAGGTATATAATTATAAAAGATAATTATCATAATTAGAGATTCGATCGTTTATAATGCTTAAAGAATGCTATTCATACCTTGACGCTGTAGCACCACATTCTTGGAGTGCTACAGCGCAAAGCAGTCTTGCTTGACGATGTTTTCTGATATGGATAGATTGTTTGGATGCCATTTTGTGGTAAAAGTGGCATCAAGGTTTTTAAGAGGCAAATAAATTTTTTAAATGTAATTTGATCTAAATGACTTTATTATTAGGAATGTAATTGGCAACTTTTTCCTTTATTGTGTACTTGTAATTAAGTTTAGCGAAGTTCAGACGGCAGAAATAAGAAAATTTAAGAACGTACCATACGATTTTTTTGATGTGATTTTGATTGATTGACAAAATTTGATTTCTTTAGACCTTTTAGGTCGGTTTATACATTGAAAAGAAAAATTCAATTCATATCTTAAAAAACATGTCGGGGAAACAAATAGGATAGGGGGATATAAATGTTTCGGTCGGGAAATATAACATTATCACCTACTTGTTTGTAAAAAAACTATTCCTAACATAGACGCAGAAATGTGTCTGTCCATGTTAACGGAATTTATAGTTTCATAATTTAAATTAATAATATTATTACCATTTTTATGTATGTTTGTAGCTCTTTTATGCATAAAATACTAAACAGAAGCCGCGAATGGAAGATAACTATCTAAATAAATTTAAAAATTATGTACATCGAGTACTTTGCAGTTTAAATATATTGAGAATTTATTCAAGAATAAATTACAAAATTAACATAAAGAAAATATTGGAACACAATTCTTGAAGACTTAAATGAAACTGAACGGAAAAAAATAATTGCAAAAGACTTTTTCAATTAAAATAAATCTCAAAATAAGCCTTTGACCGTATTTCACCGATAAATTAAATACTTTATTGGCATAAAGTGGTTCAAAGTAAGAAAGCTTTGAGCAATTTCTTTTATACAATTTTTATGTTACTAAATTAAAATTGTGTCATTGTGAAGTAAATAGCTGCATACATTTTACTATTAATCTAATTGTAAAAGGTTTTTTATATAATTTCAATTAAATACTATTGGATTACAATTTTGTACTGGATAAAATAGGTTTATGTAAGAAACAGTGTTAGGATCACAGTCTTGCTACGCAAAAGAAATTCATAAATTTTCCAAATTTAATCTTTAAAAAAGTACTAATATTTTTTTCTACGATTCTCGCATTACTTCTAAAGCGAAAAATAAAAAGATTAAATTTGTTGCTTTAATATCGAGATGTCTTTACATAATATTTGTTTGTTTATTTTCCTTGTTTTTGAAGTCCTTATGTCCTTGCGTATAGAGACAAATCATGTAAATAAAAAAAAATGTATAACATGGTATCATTAAATAATTTAAAGGTATATAAATTTTAAACATAATAAAGATTCAATCACCTATCTCAGTATTCCAAGTCAGTTAAACACACCCAAGTGTTAACAAACAACTAGTGAAGTTAAAGTTGTATCGGACGCAATAAATACCAGTTAATGCCAGGCTTTACTGAAAGAGTTCAGAGCGAGTAAAGCTTTGATTTAGATTCGAAAGAACTTATATGAAACGTAAAACAAAATACGTGTCTATAGACTTTAATACCACTGTATTTCCACACTGATATTAATATTTTAGTTAATATGTTGCGAGATAAATAAACTATAAACAATGTCAATAAACTTATGTTCTTTACTAGGTGATGCTCACAATTATGTAACTTAGTTCTTTCCATTTATAGCTTATGCCATCGATTTATTACTTAATATTTACGACCCCAAAAGTCGTTTCTTCAATATCGAATTTTAATAAAACTTATTTATAAATGTCTGTCTAGAACTATTTTAATTATATTAAAAAAAAAAACTAAATAATACATTATATTTCCAAGTCCATTTTGTATTGTGATAACAATAATAGTTAATTTTTTCTTTCAATTTATAGTAATAATTATTATTTTAACTAAAATGCAATTTTATTGTATTTGATGTATTAGCATTTATTTTAATGCGTGTTTGAATATTTTTGGTGTTTATTTCTCCATGTGATAGTAAAATGTATGTGGCTTAAGCTAAATCAATAAAAAAATGTCATGTCATGGGTTAGGTATATGAATTTATACATAATATAACGAAATGATTTAACAACCGTCTCTGTGGCTAAGTGACTAGCGCGTCTGCGTGTTGCGTGGGTTTGAATACCAGGGAAACAAATGAATGTTTCGGGGGGATAGGCACAGAAGTCTGAACACCTACTTGCTTGTAAAGAAAATGATCAATGAAACAGATAAAGAAAATTATTTATTAGCCTTAGTTCTACAAGAACTTTTATTATTAATTACAAAATTAAAGCACCTTTTTTTCTCCCTATAATATTAGTTATAGCTCGAAATTAATCCCCATTCGGTTTTCTCATATAAGAAATAATAAGACGAAATTAATGTTGCAAAATGCTTAATCAGTATGTAATAAATGAAATTATGAATGTTAGTACATTTGAGGCAAATGGAAGTGGACGGTAATAATGTGATATTCAGTGAGCTGGAAATGATAACTCACAGGAAATATAACATGACGTAATTTTATTTGATAGGCTGAGTATATTAACAATATTAATGCGCATGATTTTGTTTATTATACTTTCCCTAATACATTTAGTAGGGAGTAATTTCCGAAGCTGAATCACCGGATCTTGCTACTTACTGTGAATATTCGCGGCTGAACTTGTATACGGCATATGTGGCCGTAAATTTATCTACCGCCTATGGCCCTTTTTTACTCAAAAAATACACTGTTTTAATTATATAATACTCCGCCTTAAGATTAACCAAATAAACATGTTAATGTTATAATTAATGCTATTATGATTATTTTATTCCAATGTTTTTTAATAATTTGTTATTTTAATAGTTTTGCATGGACCATTTGCTCACAACACAAGTATCTATTTGAAAAAATGTACTTCTAGGATTACCTATTCTAGTATTGTGTCATAATATTGTAATTTTTATATTGAATAATTTTGACTGAAAAACTGAATCGCTGAAACACATTTGATGGATATAATAAAACTATTTATGTAGAAGCAGAAAGTTTTAAATTTTTAACATTTATTTTTAGTCCAATACTACAAAATAAAGATTTATATACTATACATATTTATTTGTTGCACTAGTAAATAGTCATACATACATTTTATTTATTTAATAGTAAAATTTATAATCAAAGATACAAACATCTCGTTTTATGAATATTAACAGATATAATATCGATTTTAAGTGCACAACGTCAGGATTCTTATAGTAAAATTATTCCTGTAAAAAAATTCGATTTTTTGTGTACTTAAATATATTTACAAAAAACAAACGGCTCATCAAAGCCGTTGAGGTGTATACCCAAAATATTGGCTATACTAACGCGTTGGATGAAATATTAGCCAGCTTTCGGGTTTCCTGTGGTCTCAACTTTTTTGCTATTCCAACTAAATTACTCATTTCAAAAAATACTTCAATTTTAACTGCTTCAAAACTAAAAGTGAATAATAGAGAAGTGAATATAAAGTATCCAACTTACTTTCAAAAAGATTCAAACTAAAAAATACTGAATAAAATTTGCATCACACTGAGAAGTTATGAAAATATGACTGAAATTTTCTTTATAGAAATAGGACTCTTGTTTTTGCTAAAAATATCGATTATCCAATGGAAAAATGTAGTTTTCATTGTCTGTTTCGGTTGTTGTAATTAACAATAAATAGATCTCATCAAAAAATCCGAACACTTCTGAAATTTGGATTTGAATGAGCATTTATATATTTTTTATTGAAGCGAAACAAAAATAATACTAATTAATAGCGGATATTATAAGGACCCGTGGTTCTAATAATTGATGACTGATAAGCTACTGGATATGCCATTTTGAAAGACTCATTGCGTGACTCCATCACGCTGAATGACGTATAGAGTATAAAATATCAGCATTTGTAAAGTCAGTCTATTTTTTATCTGTGCTCGGCCTTCCTTTCCTTGTTAATTTACCGTTAGGGACCTTGTATACACATATATACCCATTATAATTACATCATTATTTATCCAGACCACGTCGCTTCGTTGGCCAAGCTTTTCCGGTATTCTTTTAATACTCATGGGACAGCTGTTTTCCCGGAAGAGACAGGATCTGAGTCCCTATTTTTAGTTTTATTTCTTTTATTTAACTCTTTATTATAAAATTATTGTTGTTTATTATCCAAATTTAAATTTTGCTGTTTGTAATCAGTAAATAATATTTTTGACTTTTCACAGATTTTCTTTGGTCAAATTTATCTTAATTAATCGACAGTTGAAATATAGCAATTCAGTAATAACATCGTAAAATTCAACGCGTCCATTTCATTATTTATAATTGAGAGAAACAAAGACGAAAATATAATTGATTCATATTTACTATTTACAAATTAAGTTATTTTTACTTTTGAGAAATAAAAGGAGTATAGTTTTTACATATTTTGAGTATTTCAAATTTTCGATTTTTAATATTTTTTTATATATTGTTTGCTCGCAACATCAAGGAAAGCTTTCGGTTTCATCACATATTTTATTACAGAATACAATACCAGAAAATAACATTGACAGAATGAAATTATACAAGGAGAATATTTACATTATAATTTGAATCTGGTTTCTTCGAATAACTGACGAATAAAAGCATTTAGCGAAAATTTCATTGACAAAGAAAACAAGAAACTAAATTATATTTCATCTGCCTGCGGTGGAATCGTAAATTTAGAAAGAGAAATAAAATTTCAACTTTCTTACAACATTCATCAAGCCGTCATGGGCAAAGCTTTTGAATAATAAAATCTTCACCGCTAGTCTCCAGCGAAACCTGTACCACTTTTATGATTTAGCACAGAGTAATTAAATCAGTAGGTAAATAATACAGAAAAAACAAGTTTTTTTTAATATTAGTAGTCAATTCAAATTAGTGGAGCATTATAATAACTATAAAGAATTTCAAAAAAACAAAAAAAAACAGCTATCAATTTTTTTATACAGTATGGTGTCCATTACAAATTTCAATGTGTAGTATTCATAATTATTTAAGATTATTTTTATTGTTTTTAATTTATTTGGAGTCGCTATAAAAAAAATTCTCAAAAAAAAATTCTTAATAATCCTTTCGTATTTAAATAAAAGTGAAAGGATATTAAAGATTTTTAATAAAATAATACAGATCTAATATAATTAGAAATTTTATAATATTTAATAATATTTGAGGCACCACTAAAAATTTTATTTTTTTAAAATTTGATAACTTGTCCATTTTTTATTTGTTAAGTTTTTTAGTGTTCTTACCGCTATATATATACTATGGCTTTAAAATGCTTTCATGATCTTAACTTTAAACCTCATTCGCATTTTTCGTTTTCGGAAAACGTATTAGCTTTATTGAGAGTGTTCGCTATTTGTGCAAATGCCAGAGTTTTATTTTCCTTGATTATTCTGAAATAACGCTAAAGAATATATTATTTGATGTGATGTGTATGTAATATATACTACTTTTATAATGTGTAAACATTTGTATATTCGTATCATATAATATCATAAATGTGTACCTATAATGTAAATATGTACCTAAATCCAAAACTACTAAAAAGATTTTTTTTAAATTCTTAGTCGGGAAGCTAGTCTTTTATTAACAAAGAGAAGCTTATGCAATTTTCCACGATTTATTGAGAATGAAATCGCAAAAAGAAGGCAGTATATAAATTATGAGATATGACATTACCCGCCAAAATATGCGGATCGTAAAAGTTCTGCGTTTGAAACTCGCGAACAATAGTTAATCACTTAAGTTCTGATAACGTCCCCAGACTTGCGAGTACGTGTGTATGAAATAAATTAATGTTTAAATAATTTATTAGCATCAAAGACAGTTACAATTTTCACTTATGAGATAACACAATTAATGCTAAACAAAAACATGAGGTTGTTCGTCACTCGAACCAGGAGCCATTTACCTTACAACAAATTTAAAATTACCCAACGAATTAATTTCTAGTACGTCGAAATAGATGTATTTCTTTATAATTACGATTTTTATTAAAATATTTTAATAATTCAAATAAAAATAACATACGGATTAATGTTAATAGAAAAAACATATTATTTACAAATACTTTTAGACTTATCTATACATATAGAAATCAATTACTGTTCGTTTGTCTCACTAAAACTCGAGAACGGCTGGGCCAGTTCAGCTAATTTTGGTATTAAAATGTTTTCCGTAGTCCAGGGGAGATTTACATGGTGAGAAAAAATTATAAGGAAGATAATAAAAACAACAATTTCATTTTTCCGTATAAACTATTCCTACCTACTTTCCTGTCAAACATTTGACGTTCGATTTCCATTCTACCTTATGCGGCGGTACGAAGTTTGCTGAGTCAGCTAGTACTGAATATAATTCTGTCAGAATAATTTTAGAAATAAATTTGATACTTTTATTACTTTGGCTAGTTTCTTTGTCCGCGAAACTGGCTTTACGTCAGGAATAAACATTTAAAATCGGTCAAGCTTTAATCGGATTTTGCACCAACTAAAATTTTGGTTGACCAACGAGAGAAAATAAATCATGACTTTCGTAAAATATTTGTTTGAAAAATGTTACAACTTCCCTACGCACAAACTTTGATACCTACGGTAAGTACTACATATTTTATTGTTCAAAATGATACCCTACTAAAACAACTATCGTACTATTATGTAAAAGCTACTCAAACAAGCTATAAAAAAGCTACAAAAACATTTATATCAAGTTTAAATTGTTCTGAAAAACCTTTGAACCCTTAGAGACATAATCCTCATTACGTTACGCGTTTTACATCAAAAATAACCATAATAATAGCGAAAAGCCGCAGTGTGTGCTAATAAATTGCGCAAAAGCGACAGTCGCTTCCTGCAGAGCGTATAATTAACGTTTCACATAAAAATATTGTCGCAAACTCAGAGAGTAACATACACTTCCTGGACAGAGTTCATGTTTTTACAAGGAAAATGTTGAAACTGAATACGGCCTTCAATTAAAACGTAATGTTCCAGTTTTCATTCAATTTTGTTATTATTTTCTTAAAAGATCATTTACATTCACATCACATTATTTGTGATTTTATGTTTTTGTAAATGTTCAAACTCGACAATAAAGCAAAAATATTTAATTTTATTACTATTAATATAGAATATCCTACGCTAAGCCAGTTTTAATGATGGATGATTTATTTGTATGTGTTCGTGAATTTGATCTTTTTAAGCTTTGTGTTCTTTTTACCTTGATTTTATACAAATAATTAACCGATCTTCAAACAACAAAAAGGAGGTTATCAATTCGACGTGTATTTTTTTCCGATATTCCACTCGTTCGTCGCCATCCGTAGACCGATTTCTATTTATCCTATATTTTTTCGAAAATTATAATTTTCTAATTAATAAAACTAGAAAGTGCACATTGGTAAATTGATTTTGTATTTATATAGAAGTTTAATAAGAAATAAATTGTGTTATACAAGTAAGCGTAAAATGAATATAAACATTGTGCAAGGAAAATTCAAAAATAGAAAATTGGTATAACTTTGTTAGCCGACTAAAACAGGTTTTCCCGCCATTTTATCGGCTTGTCTGTTTTGGATGCACGTTTTTCGAGCGAACATTTTTAAATAAAAGAGCAACCCAATAAATTTGAATTTTTGGACGTAGCTTAGATTTTATGAAGCAAAATAATCCAATAATTTAATGTGAGCAAAATTGTCTTAATTATTTTAAAACTTAGAGATATATTAAAATAAAATCAATATTTCGGATGTACATCCCAACGTCTAGTAAATACAAATAGATGTACATCCCAAATAACGTAAATAAAAATGGAAAGTTTTAAAAATGGACTGGCTATAAAACATCACGCTACGACCAATATGAGCGAAACAATAATGATAAATGCTAAAACGGGAACAATTATTTATTCTGAGAGCGGGTAAAACCGCCAGGGACAGCTAGTCTAAATATAGCAATTAACATTAATAATTACGTATAATGTTAAAAATTTATGTAGAGGTCATAAAATATTTTTACCTCATAAAACGAAATATTTAATGGTCTCACACACTTCTGTGAATGTAATATGAAGAACTATCTGCCATTTTCTGACATTTTGTAAGTTATGTTGTTTTGAGTAAGTTATAAAACATTAAACTTCTTGATTATGGTTTCAATTAATGTAGAGAAAATGAATGTGATGTACTACAATTGTTTCTTAAACTTATTTTTCAAGTTACAAATTTGAGTTCCTATTTTTATTTTGACTGTATAATACCTACTAGTAATAATAAGCACTACTAGAGATGTACCTCCTATAGTAGGTATACTAGAGATTTTATTTGAATATCGGTAGTAACTGCCTATCTTTTAGGGAGGTCAATAAATAATATTATAATTAAGGAAAATTTTCACATATTAATAGTAAAACCAGAACAAATCTTTCATATTATTAAGATAACATAATAAAGCATTTGAGTATAAATTGCTCAAAATGAAAGTGTGTTAGCGAAATTCAAAGAAGCATTAAAAAGTGATCCGAGCCCCAAAGTTGAGGGACGAACATTAATCATCTTGTAAACTGTCATGATCTCCATAAAACAAATAGCTGTTATATACCGACTCACAGAATACAACTTTTAAAAGATTTCATGTGAAAGTAATGAAGGTTTCAAAATGTTTATGTACATTAGAGAAAAAAGCGAAATTCCATGTCCCTCACTGACGGCATAAAGCAGACTCAGGACCTCTAAACACATCAAAATGCGTTAACCAACTAGCCACGAAGACGGTTGAATGAATTATGAAGAAAATGTAATCGAAAGGATGAGATACTGTGGAAACACGTTTTCCAAATCTTCTAAGTAAATTATCATTTAAAGTTATTTTTAAATGACAAGTATGATAAACAAATTAAGAGATTTAAAAATGGGCTAAAAACGCACTTGTTAAAATAAAACTAATAGATACATGATGTATACGTAAGTAACAATTGCCAGCTACGCAGATTACATCGTAAACCGAGGTCGTCGACTCATCTTACGATTCATAAAAGTATATTAGACTTGTGCAACTATAATAATTCATATTTAGTTTTAATTATATCTTTATGACTACTTTAAATTAAATTTATATAAAATATATTATAATCTGGTATATACCAGATCGCACATATTAGTCTATAATCGTTATCACCTTTAAATTAACAAAGACAGGAAAACTTCTAGTAACAATAGAATACAAATGAAAATAAATCCAACTGATTGAGACCGGCTATGCGTCAAAAAAGTTCAAATAAAAACGCGTAGTGTAAACGTTGCAAGTGGAAAAGCAATTTGACAATGTTCCGAACTCATTGGTTTTAAATAAACTAACAATAGATATGTTGACATGACAACAAAATATCAATAACTTCTCTTTTCAATATGCGCTGAAGTTGAAACTATGTTTTCGAGGTATTTCTATGCTAATATTATAAACAGAAAACATTTGTATTTTTGTGTAAATGATGAGTAAATTTATTTACAATAATTAATGTACTTAAAGAAAACAAAAATACAATTTATTTATTTAATTTAAGTGAATCTTTTTGTAAATAACAAATATAAGTTTCTTACGCGAGTTCAAAATTGTCTACCTCTATATGAACTGCCTGAGTTCATATAGAGGTAGACTACAAAAAGACCTACTGAAAGTATTATCTTATATATAAAATTCTCGTGTCACAATGTTAGTTACCTTACTCCTCCGAAACGGCTTTACTGATTTGTACCAAATTTTATATGCATATTCAGTAGGTCTGAGAATCGGCTACTATCTATTTTTCATACCCCTAAGTGATAAGGGTAGCCCACCCCAAAAATTAATATGGCAAAACAACGTTTGCCGGGTCAGCTAGTTTAGTATAAATAACTAATTAGTTAATTAGTTCTGTAATTACAGAATCAGTCTTAAACCTAAGAGAAAATAGCTAAAGAAAATTTAATTCAGACAAAGCTTTCCTATTTCTATACTAATAACAATATATCTCTTTTTGTGCATTTAATTCCTATTATTTTAGGTAGGTATGAATTGAACAAACTGTATTATTTATGAAATGAACTCCATAGTTGTAATAAAGTGAAATAATAGTGAATCCCATGACATATGGTAAAATAATATTTAATATTATAAATGCGAAATTAACTCTATCTGTCTGTTACAATTAAACAATTGGATTTATGCGTGATGAGGTGGTTTCGGTGACCTATTTCGATGGTATTTGGCACAAAGACATATTAGGGCTTGTAAAATAATGTTATATGTCATATGATAGTTTTTATTACGAAAAAATACTCGAAAAGGGTTGAAATAGGCCAAATACTCTAATGAAGTTCACGAAGCTAATATCTCTTAATTTTAGGTTATTCTTCAGATTCTTAAATGATAGGCTTTATCGTTTCAATAATATGTCATACGTAATGAGACACTGACACCATTCCGAGCACGTATTTGTGGTCGCAAATCTCCAAAATTTGAAGCTATCAAAAGGCATACAGTTGTCCACATAAGCGAATTTAAGCAAATTTCCTCGTTTAACCGAACGCCTGAATGAATATGCAAAGTAACCTCTAACGTAGACATTCTGTAGCATGTGAAATTTACAACTCTATTTTAAGCCGATGTGTAACAATTTCTTCAATATGAGATGTTCGCGAATTTCAGCTTGTATTGAAATTCAGAATAAAATCTTTCTCTATAATCTCTCTATCTTATAAACTGTTCTTACAGTTTATATCTTAACTAGATCTTAAGACTAGATGCTTTAAGTAAGGTTTTATAGTGAAATATTTTAGTCAAGTAATTTCACCACACATTCTGTTGAATCATATACAATAAATAAATGAAACTGTTTAATTTTTGTATAAAAACACCATTTTCCATTTCATTTTTAATTTTTAAAAAGAATTTTATTTGTATCAGTAAAATGCTATAAAAATATGCTAATATATTAATTATAAAATTATATGATTTATCAACCGGATCTGTACAAACTCCACATTATATGAAGTCGTCGATTAACTATCGAATCCTTACATTTTATCTGAGCCAAGCACTAGTATAAATTATTATGATACAGATCGATGT
This sequence comes from Aporia crataegi, assembly GCA_912999735.1. Lineage (NCBI taxonomy): Eukaryota > Metazoa > Arthropoda > Insecta > Lepidoptera > Pieridae > Aporia > Aporia crataegi. The sequence goes on from OU538742.1 coordinate 7,344,147, forward strand.
AACAGGCGCTCACTCGAGCGTCCCGAATACATACGTTTTCATCCGAAGTAGGTTAAAAGCAAGTTGCATTAAGGTGCGAGATGTGCTCTATACGTGGATTACTGTAAGCGGCGGATGTTTGAGACATGATACTTTTCTGTGTAACATGATAATATTAGCTAAAATCTTACTTTTCTAGTATAATAAATATATGTTAATAGATAATAGATAAATATAAAGAGAAAAAATTGCGTATTTATATTTTATTTAAAATGTTGCCGGACTCAAACCCAGGACGTTTGAACTCCGGTGTAAAACGCAGACAGATTTAATATTTAGCCATAGAAGCAATTATTAATTATTATTTAATTTAAATTATGACTATCTGTCACCTGTGGCTTTACCGGCACCTGTATTTTATATCCTGTTCCATGCTGACGAAGTGCACAAAAGTCATGAGTTAGATTTAGTAAGATACGTAAACCCATAACAAATTCATTCGGATTTATATTATGAGAATGTTTTATAAATTATTACAAGAAATATCAGAAAATTTAAGAAAATAAAACAATAAACAATAGACGAAAACAAGGAATTTCAAAAAGAACAATCTTATATTGAAATGTTTTATGTTAAAATGTTTATTCCTAAACTGTTCCCGAAACGGAGTGCAAAATTGTATAAGAATCTTTATCCAGGATTAGAGGTACCCATAAAACACCCTGAGCTTGTGTCAGGATTCTACGCATTTCCATTCTATTTTCAGTCGAACAAACAAAGACACTTATAATCTGTAGACCGTAATAAAAATTAGTATAATAAACTTAATGTTTTTCTTAGATACCTTATTTTCTTATTAATTTAAAACAAGTTTATTTTTAAAATAATATATTTTTAAACGTGAGATCTTTTGAGAAATGAAACGACGTTTGACGTTAGTAAACGCTCCTACAAGCTTATATTGTTTGTTTATTTATGGGTATAAAACATATATAAAAACCTTCCTCTTAAATCACTCTATCTATTAAAAGAAACCGCATCAAAATCCGTTGCGTAGTTTTAAAGATTTAAGCATACAAAGGGATATAGAGGAAGAAAAAGCGACTTTGTTTTATACTATGTAGTGATATATATGGTAATTGGTGATGATTCAGTTAACCAAATTATGGCCCACGGAACCTTTTACTCCATACACATTCTTTCAAATTTACTCATGATTCTACATATATTTGTTCGAAATTTACAAGTAACCGAAATAATGAACACTGTGCAAGTTCTAGTTTCTAAGCTCAACCCGAAATTCAGTTCATGGAATTCCCAGCAAAACACTTTATCTTCGTATACAAAACCTCCGGGAGTGTGGATGAAATTATGTAAATTAAGTTTTTGATCAGCTATTGTACTGGCTTTGTATTTGTTGATGGCATTATATTTGTAAGCTCCAAGCACTATAAAATACACTCGCGTTATTGTCTCCAATACTCGCATTGTCAATCTGTCAATGTCAAATATAGATGTAGAGTATTCGTCGTGTTTGGAACTAATAATTGATTAATGATTTTTATAACTAGAATTAATTTTTATGTGTATGTGTAGTGATATAATATCAAAACAGTAATTAATATGATATAATTGAATTGAAATTTGATTACACTATCAAAGCCGATTCTAATTTCATTCTAATTAATAATTTGAATTCTTTTTAAAAAGAAGAAGAAGAAAACTTTAAACATCTTAAAATATATTACTTTTTAACATTGAAATGGCACGCTAGATGATGCCTACATAATCGAATAATTAAAAACTGGTAATTTTGTATAAGAACCGCAATAAAACGAAAATAATAATAAAAAATCCAACATATTCACATCAGCCATATTGTTGAATAAATAAGACATCGTTCACAAATAACATCATAAAATCCTGGAAGATTGTATCACACGTTCCAGACGCTCAAATAATCGATTTCCCAAACTACGTCCAACGTAAGTTAGTAAGCAAATTACCATAGTTGTAAGTGCCAATTCAGCGGTCACAAGTTGGGAACTTTGCCTCACTTCGGTTATATTTAATTTGGCAACCATATTGTTGCTCTGCTTATAGTCTGCGGTATTTTAATCGCACCCATAGTACTTGTTTGCTTGTTTTACTATAAAGCTATATATTTTGTCGTATTCCAAAACGCGGTTTAAAGATAGGGTTTTTTTACCAGAGAAAAACCTCATTTTGTATGAATTATTGACTTGTTTCCTAATAAACAATACTGAAACATCTTTAGTGCATGTTTTGTAATAAGGCTCATTATTTTTTGAGAATAACTTCGTGGCTACGTGGTTCACGCATCTGCATGTTGCCCCGGAGGTCTGATTATCAAATTTCGGAGAAACAAATAAATTTCGGTTAGGCAGGTTCAGAAGTGTGATCATCTACTTGCCTGTAACCACTGAAAACTGACTCAGAAATCTGTCTGGCAAATTTATTTTCACTTTTCTATGTTGTTAAAGTTATAAAAAGTAACTTTTTACCAGTTCCAACATTTGATAGTAGGGGTACATATGTTAAAAAAAATTAAAAAGTAACTCAAGAAATTATTAATATTTAATTTCTAAGGAAAATGTATGTAATTTAAGAGTTGATACGTCATATAAAAACTTCGCTACCCAGTGTATTGGGTTGTGATTTCAATCACAATCCATCAAGTTGTATTTTCTTGAAATTTTAGAAAGTAAGACGTTGATAAAAGAAAGGAAAATTCACATTGCCCGCCTTTCGAGAACCTTAAAAAACTGTTTCTATAAATTAATATGCCTCCCAGCGCTGGCTTTTCGGTAAAAGAGCTTTATTTAGGATTAGAAGGGTCTATACCGATAAGTTCAGTGATCGGAACCTTTTTAGAATGATCAATGTTTGCATAGGATAGTAATCACATCTTCCATTTTTTTAAGTAGCAATTTATATTAAACTAATTGTCAGTGGTTTTGATATAAACACTAGGTATATGAGTGGTTTATCTATATATATATAAAACAAACTCGGGTTTGTTCGAAGTTATAACTCGAGAACAGCTGGAGAAATTTTCATGGTTTTTGATTGGTTGTATTTACCTCTGTCTCGAATAGCAGAATAACTATTAAAAATATTGGAAAATTGACGAAAAAATAAAATAAAAGAAAAAACATTTTCCCATACAAAATGTTCTTTCTATGGAATGTTGTTTTAGGTGACACGTTATTATTCGTAATTCTGACGCGATACAAAGTTCGCGGGGTACACTAGTTTGTAAATAAATTGTATTTTATGAAAATGTTATAATATTATATTATTAAATCTTTTATCTCATTCGTTCAAGTTAATTTATTTTCAAGGATAGTGCCAAACAGTCTATTAACAAAATTCGCGTATTGGTATAAATAAATATACACCATATTTATGAATAACATCGTTAAAATAATTTTATTAAATTATTTGAACAAGCGAGTACTAATTTGTCGTTTATTTATCTCTCAAATCATAAAATCATATTTTCGTAAGCTTTGCATCTCAACGCGGCACATGTTTGGCGAATTACGCTCTTCCAAAAATTAACCAACTCTATGTATAATAAGTCAGTGCCAATTTCTTACTGACATGCTGTATTTTAAGATATATATATCTTAAATGATATAATAGTACCCTTTTAAGAGTGAAACAACAAAGGAGAAGACATTAAAAGTTTTCTATCCCAAGATTGGGTCAATGCAAAATTTTAGAATAACGCCTTAAGGAATAAATATGTAACAATATATTATTACTAATTTACTACTAAATATTAAATAATTATAACTACCAAAAAACTTTATCCTCGCCGTTTTCATTTGCAGTGTGAACGGTAATTAGTGAACTGCCAAATTACATGGACACCTGATTAACTGCTCTTCAAATTAACAACGAAAATAATACCTTTATTCTGAAAATTATCGAGTAATCAACGAAACCAGAGCAGCCTCTCTTTACGATTTATTTACGAAACAAATAAATAATACTTCCTTACTATTTAGTATTTATAACACATGGACGGTAATATGTCTTTTAATCTTTGTATTCAGAATTTGGTTTTATATGTTTGTAGACAACTTAAATGAGAATTTTTAACACATAGGTAAATTAAATCCTTATAATTAATAAGGGTTTCGTATTAAGCTTCAGTGAAATTCCATTCACTTAAACTGTATTCAAAAAGCATTACCATTTAAATATTCAATATACTTTCATTTATACCTTTTTTCCAAAAAGAAAAGGTTTCTAAATTTTTATATAATTATGTTTTTTCGTATTTAAAAAACTAGCTAATAACTTGGAGAAATATGTATAATACCTGAAATAAACCTTGTCGCTTTTTATAAAACTTAATATTATTTCAATTCTCATGTGTATACACATGAGAATTATTGGCTTCTTGGGTTTTTTTTTTTGAAATATGATAGTCATGGTTAAAATTTACAATAACTCGAAAACATTTAGGTCGGAAAGACAACTCATCGGCTGTTTCTTGACTAATCTTCTTAGAACAAGTGTTTCTTGGCAGCCTATTAATTAAGATACGTGATCTTGTATGTGATTCCACAGGAATAAAGTATTTTGGACTTATTGTACAAATTTATATATTTTAATAGGAAAGTAAAATTTATATTTAATTGATATCAATTTCATTCATCTCTGCATCGGAATATTGCATCATTCAAAGTACTTAAAATGTACTCTTCATTTTAATTTTAATTTCAAATGTGGCCTCAAAAAATTTATATTAATTTAAAATTCAAATATCACGCTACGGTAGCACAATTTATTTTTTATCAAAAGCAATTCGTCAGAAAAAAAATTCTAGGTAGGTATATATTCTAATATTGAATAATTTTTTTTTTTTATATAAAAATCTATAATGAGTAAGTATTCCAATTTGTTACTTCCTTAGAATACCAATTCCTAAACCACGTCTATAGGTATATAAACAATAATTATACATATATTCTATATTTACTTAGGCATAGGTATTTTTATAACAAATTACTCTAATGCATTCAATTCTATTCGTTACAATATTAAGCTAGTATGGATTACCTTAAAGTTGAAATGAAGTCAAACGCAGCATCCAATTAAGTAAAGCTACTCTTTGTTCAACTGCACACCCCCAGAGAGATATTGAAATAAGTTATGCACTTACTACACGTGTGTGTAGTCTTTAACTTACAAATTATTATTAAAAATACTAAGTTGCTTTTTTGTTACGCCATCCAGCTTAAAGCTAACATTTATTAAAGAAAATTTGGGATGTACATTTTACAGTCATACTCCACTTTTCATGATACATTTATGGCATATTTTTCACATTTATCCGGTTTTTTTATTCTAAATACGCTTCGTAATTGCTTCGACTCACAGATTTTTTATGACTCAAAGCCTAAAATCGTCTACCATCCGTAGGGCAACTATTATTCGTTTTAGGTAACGGTGACAACATACAACAATAACACTCGGGCATTTAAGTTTAAACTTTTAACCATTAACAGTCACATAACGTAAACAACGTATCATGTTTTAATTTAAATAGTAGGAAATTGGTGGGACCGTTGTGGTAAAGGTGCAAGATTGGTAATAAAAGCAACTATACTTCTAATGTTTAATAGTACTTAATAAGTCAATATGCTGACTAATCAATTTTAATTATCACTATACTGTTCACATTAGTGGGAAATAAAAGGTGGTTTAAGTGTATTTTGTGTTTAAGGTTATTTTAAAAACAAAAATCTCAGACATCTGTTTCAAATTATATTACAATAACTAATGAATAATTACTGTAATAGTTTCAAATAGTGCTAAGGTAAGGAGAGATGAAAATACTCAGCAAGATCAAAAGTAAGGAATGTAAATCCTTAAAACTTGATAATTATTTCTTCATAAAAACATTTACCGTAGAAAATTACTACCCGAAAGTTAATTGCCCAAAATGTCTGAAACAAGCGTAAGTTATACAGGATAGCACAATTATGTTTATGTTTAAAACTAACTTTGCAAGTTCCGAAGTGAGATTAGCTAAATACTCGTAGCGCACTCTTGTTAATTTGCAAGTAAACCGCTATGATAAATTATCTCGCGCAAGTGTTCCTATCTGTTATGTAAAGCTTTATTTTATCTAACTTTATCTTTGGTCTATTTATCAATGCCCTATTTGTCTATTTACAAGCTGACGCCGAGAACATTGTATAGTATCATAAAAATCTGTCACGTGTTAACAAAAACATCATTCAATATAAAATGTGTGAGAAAACGATAATTTGAAACGAAATCTTTTCGAAACGGAGACCATTATAATCTAAAAATCATTTGAACTGGTTCAGCCGGTCTTGAGTAAGTGGTGTAATTTATTTTATGTAGATTTATCTATATTCTTTCGCTGGAAAGATAATCTATATAGTAATTTAGATTATCTTTCTAGTTCCACATTTTCTGAATAAACACATATTTTTTATTATAGCACCACAAAAAAGTTGTTAAGAGTTCTTACTTCTTACGAGTTACATTGAAAACCTTCTAACTAGGTTGATATTATGAAATTCTAGCGAAATTGTTGAGCTTTATGATTGTATGGGGGGTGTCTCTATATTGTTATTTTGGGAGATAAACACAACTTTGTACAATGAACTTTGTAGCTAGTCCCACTTAATTTTATTACTAAGCATTACACATCCAAAAGTAAATTTCATTTTTTAATTTTCGCATTTAATTATATTCATGGTTGTTATTTGAGGTGTGAATAGTAAGATTAATCAAAATTAATACCTTTCTGCCTTCTTTCAAGCTTTCACGCTTAAACCACTGGCCGATTTTAATGAAATTTGATACAGACGGATAAAACCGCATCCTTAAAATTAATATATTTTAGTATCGAACGCAATTTAGCTTTGGGGTAACAAAATATCTGGTATCCACGAGTATAGGTATATATAAAACGAGGCAAATAAACGATTTATATAATGATATTGTGCTGAAAGGGTACCATCGTTTCTGCAGATAAGCAGCTTACTTAATGCGTACAATTAACGAATATATGGGAGAGTTATCCAATTGAATAAAAATACTTTTTAAATATAAAAAATATGTTTAATTGAGAAAGTTGAGGAAATGTCAATTTTACTGTCTTTAATCTAAGCTAATATCGTTTATTTTACCTAATGTTTTCATACATTTTACCGTGAGTTTGAAGTCCCGCAAAACATTTACTAGATAATTTAAATACTGCGTCTACAATTGTTGAATAACAATATTTATCCTCATCACATACGATAAATTCTAAAATTGGATGATACTTATTATTACAAATGCACGTTTGTTTAATTTTTGTATAAAATCTATAGGTAACTTAGATATAAAACTTAATAAATGTTGGATCTTCCTGTCTCTTCTGTCTGGCTCCTTATAGGCTAGCAGCTTGAGGCATTTTGCCATCTTGTCATCCTATCGTTACGTCACTGGTATGAGAAAGATTTGTCCTATTTTTTCACTAGTACGTGGGTGAAGTCCAGATTCACAGCTAGTTAATTTTATAAATTAGGATAACACTTGCTTTACGAACATATTAGTATAATGTAAACTCATTCATTACACCTTCTTACTAGAAAAGCAGTATCTGGAGTGCAATACCATTAACGTCATTCACTTTGGGAGGGCTTTTTCCGACCATTCCATTAGTGTAATATCTTCATTTGAAAAGTTTACTTCATTGGTTGTTGAATGTGCTTCTGTGGTTACGCCAATGTAATTGAAAAGATGTTTTCGCTTCATTGATTGTTATTTATATTCATTGTACAACTCAATTGACCTTTTAATATAAAAGTTCAAAGGACGTGTATATAACATTTAAATGGAAATTGTTTGTCTTTGTAACATTAATTACAGATGAACAAATGCCCTTTTGTGATGTATGCTTTTTGTGATGTTTTTTGTGATTTTGTGATGTTCTGGATAATTAATATTCATTTTACTACTCGTCATGTTTTTTACAATCGTTTGAATACTTTGCTATATTATTGTTTATATTTAAATTAGTAGCAAACTTCCAACTCATTTTAAATGGAAAACCCATTTTTAAGAAGATGAAAAACCTCATTACGTCAGCAAATACTAGTTGCATTATCATGGTATATTATCACCATACTAACGCAGTTAGCCGAAACATTTAGTGTATAAATCCTAAAGCTTCTTGAGAAATAGCTTCTAGAGAATAGCTCTTGAGAAAAGAATAACTCGAGAAAAACGAGAACCCAACTGAGTTCTTTAGCTTTTCTTCTCAAAGCAGGGCGCATTCATAATTAGCCTGTAAAATTTGACTTAAATGACGTTAATAAGCTGTCATTATAGACAACAAAAGATTAGAATTGGATGATTTCAATTTTTTCAACAATATAATACTAGAATCTTTATTAAGCATAAGCTACTAGTAAAAGAAATACAGATTGCTCACAGTTTACCATTAAATTATAAAATTTACAATTTTTCATATTATATGATCATCAAAAATATTTAGCGATATTGAATTATTTAAATGCCGTCGCGTTAAACATTCCGTATTTAATTCAATAACGTGAAATGCATTTCATTTAAAGTGAAGAGATATTTAAATTGCCTATTTTTATAGCTATAAAAATACGAGTATAAATCTATAAAAGACTAGCATCCAATAAGTAAAAGTATTTGTAGAACCAGTCCAGTCGTTTGAGTTTATTGATAAGAAACAATTATACAAATTATATTTATGTTAATGTAGATAAATTGAATCTTAAATATTTTTGATAGCTGGCTTTAATCTTTTTGAACCTCCGACGAAAAAAGTGTTGAGGGTTCTTTAGCAGGATACACCCTCTGTACTGAATAGATGTTAAATAATATACCAGGCACTGTTGTACTATGTAATTATATTATCACAATATTAATTATATGTTAAGTAAGGCGCGTACCACGACATTTTTGTAATCCTCCATCTCGGTATCGTCTCTCCCTAGACGCGTTCTTCCGATCGGTGTTGCCACACCTATATCGGTAGAGTATAGTGGCAAACAGATAAGGTGCCACAGTGTGTTATAAGATAAACATTGCTGTATTTGTAGCCTGTCTTTACTATCATAGATACTAATTGTATGGAAAAAGTTGTATGTCTATGGTCTTTAAATCGTCTTCATTTTCATTTTATTCAGATAATTAACTATTGCTGATGCATGATTTGTGAGTTATAATGGCGAAAGTAAGCCCGCACGTTTCTGTATACGCAAGGCAGTTATACTGAAAAACATTTTAAAATCTAGAACAAAACCCAAGAGAACAGCTGAAAAGTCCACATAATTTTGTATAAAAATTGCCAAATCATTCTTACAAAGTGGCGTAGTTACAATTTTGCTTGACAGCAGCTATATTCAAATTAATAGGAAACTTGCCTTCATTAACATAATTTCACTGGTTCATCGAATATTATACTGTATCCACATGATATTAGCTGAGTTTTATAAACAAAAGGTGTACCAAAGCAATCTAAGCTATCTTAGTATAAAAGCAAGTAGCCATAGACTATATGAGTGCGACTTCAAAAGGTCTCGGCGGGTAAATAAGCGATATTTATTATATAATTGTTTAAAAATATTAATTTACTTCAAAATTTAAATGAAATGAATTAATAATAGCAATAAAATCCTATTTAATAAATTAGTTTGAAAATATATAATAATCTGTAAGCTTAATGTTTTTGATTGACTACTAGACGACCCCACAAACTAGTTTCCGTTTTAGAAAATTTAATGCAAAATATTTTGGAAAATAAATTTTTCCATTTTCTTGGACACAAATGTAATGAATCTCATAAAATTATTCCATTAATTTTTGTGTTATTAATGGTATAAACTTGCTTTATTGTTTAAGTATTTTTTTTATAATGTTTAAATTTTTGTAAAATTTTATCAAAGTTAAAAACTCAGCCCGCTGCCGCTATCGCGCCCGCTTATGTCCCCACAATTTCCAACTCTAAACGATTCAGCTATCCTCGACCCAAATATTCAGTTGAGTTATGAGTTAATTTATATGCGGAATATGGTGGGTGTTGGTTATATGGTGAAGAGGATTGTTTGTTGGTGCTGTTGACTTTGCATAACTTTATGTTGAATTTTTATTCTGAACTGAAGAATGGATTATATGAAATTATTACGTTGGCATATTTTATACCTTTAATAATAATTATAAAAAGGTTACTTTCCTTTTATACGCACCGTAAATAAGGATCAAGTATCAGATTTGATCTACCAGAACTAGAATTATATATTCATGGCATAATTCCCACTATAACCAATTTTAGTGTAAAGTTTTACCAGAAAATGTTAAATAAGAAATATATGTTAGAATAGAATTACTGTTTTTGAGTACTACAGTAGCTACATGAAATAAAAGATAATATTAAATTGATTGATCTACGAAATTATAATATCTTTGAAACTGATCTTGATGTATAGACCATAGATACATCAAAGAGAAATATAATATCCTTGTCACAGTCCGTAGCTAGATCTCAATATTGCTTAGTAGTAAACAATAAACTGAATTCAGCTTGTCCGAATAAGTCAGGTAAATAAGAAGGATTGTCTTTTAAGTTATAACACCTTAACTGATATTGATACTAACAATACGTTTTCCGTAAGATGAAATAGGAATTTATATAACAAAAGAAAAGTACGGGCGGTTTTGTGAGAGACTTAAGTATGAAGCCTTATAACTTTGAAAACCCAGTAAAACACGTAAACAATTAACTAATTGAGACTTGCCCCGAGGTACTTGCAAATAATTTCGCTATGCGAATATTAAAGTCGTGTTTTGTTTGATCATTAAACTTACAACGGCTAGGCGAAAAATTGCAATATTTTAAACAATTAGTTAAATGAATAATGTTAACTACCTCCGTAGCATAATAAGTTGATTCCCGGGGAAACAAGTAAATATTTTCTCGTTTTAAATGCCAGAGCAGAGACAGCATCTCGATTTTAAGCTAACAACAGTATAGTTATTGTCATGACGCCCATTTTACTTTCAGATTACTGTAACAAATAATTATAATATAATAAATTCTAATTATAATAAATTTTATTTTATTAACATTGCCAGCAGCCTAATGGATGTGAATAATCTAATTCGGCATCTTTTCTGATCATCAATTTTTTGTGAGCAATTAGGTACCTTGCCACCACATATTGCATATAAACTGAAACATTTTTTGTGAATCAAAGCTTTTGCAAAAAAAAATATATCTAATGTCAGATGTGACTAAACTACGGTGCTTAAAACTTTAGTAGCAGTTACTTTTATTTCCAATTCATAGCCATGAACATAAGTTGGTACATTTATCGTTTAAAAGGCCTTAACCGCTCGCTTCTAGACCGATTTATAAACGGTCGCTTAAGTATTTGCAACATAGCTTACTCATTGTTCTCAAATGTTCCTTTGAATTTAAGCCCTTTTGTTCACAAGTGACCAGCTGAATAGCAAACAAAACGGCAAACTTTTAATTTTGTATGTAACATGAATATATGGGTACATATGATATATTTTCCAAAATTGCATAAACGTATGTAATTGCGCCGATTTAAGTAATATATCTTTATTTTTGACGAAACTACCCAATATAGAAATGCGAAGCGAGCTTTCATTGTGCTCCTATTCAGCTGTTTTCAAGCATAAGATTATTGAAAATTTGTTCCTTTGATTTCAAATTTTTTTAAAGATGTAGTTAATAACATACAGGTCAAGAAAATAAAAGCCTTTTAAAAATTAATAAAATCTTAAGAAACTCCAGTATCATTTTTAATATCGGCTAACGACAGAAACGGGAAAAAAGCGATAAAAATGAAGCCTCGTGTCTCGGAATTAATGAGGCTATTTGTCTAAGACGGAGTCAAACCTTTGAAATTGAATGGATTTCAATTTATTGATGACATTACTGTAACGGTTGAAATTTTATTACATATCAACTATCCGTAGGTTGTAAATAATTAACCACAATCCGATTGGGAATTATTATGTGATGTCAAATTTATCCAGTTATTCTGAATACACAGATACATTCATTCAAATCAGTGTTCGCTATTTAGTCTTTGAAAAAAGGGTTGGTTTAACTTATCACAAAATTTGACACTATTGTGTAAAGACTTCCTAAGCGAGGAACAAACATAAAGTTTATACAAATTTAGTGTTTATAATATTTTATTTAAACTATATAACAACATAAATACATTTAGAATCTTTATTTGTTTGTATTTTTAACCGATGCCACACAACATCATTTCATCAGATTTCCGCCATCCCATTTGGCTTATGTTTTATTAACAAAGCTGCTTAATGTATAGATTCCATCTGTCCTTTCCGGACGCAAATAACCCAATTATTTGAACACAAATTGTGCTATAAAAGCGGCTGACAAAAAGTGTCAGCATATTTCTTTTGTGACATAAATCGTGGTCCGGTTAGATTAGTGAGGTAAAATTTGCGGTGCCATTATTCTTTCGAATTGAGTAAGGACCACGCTCGACGATAAATACAATTTTTATGATGCCTTTTATTATTATTGGATGCGGAGTTGAGCGCTTGTTTGTCGTTTCTCAGCGAGTGGATTAATTTAAGTGAATCGCTTGAGTAAAAATTCAAAAAAAGAACATTCGTTGAAATAACTCTTTTTACTAGAAGGCCTATGACTATTAATTCATGATTAATAATTTTAGAAAGATAATCACTAAAAAATACGATGTTTTTTAAAAAATTTCAAAGATATTATATTAGATAGAAATAAAAATTATTATTAATAAAATAAAATGAAATGTCAAAATTAAAACTCAAAAAAATCTTTAGCGAATAATTTTTAGAATGATATACTTATCATGATACTATCGCATTATATAAAAAACAAATCTGCTATTGTTGTATGTTATTTTCTTTAACTTTGTCTGACAAATCAAGAATTTAATGTACGCTTAATCTATCTATTTAAACTGGTTAAGTGTTTCAAGACGTGAAAACGTAAAATTATAAAGATTTTGCCAACACCAATTCTTCGTGCTAAGTATAAGTTTTAGCTACATTTTCTTAGCATGTATTAAAGGTACAAAAGCTTTGTTTCTTTACATATAATATCCTTAATATCCAACGCAAATAAGCTGTTTCTAATAAAGACAAAATTGGACCGAGCTTTCGCAGAAATAAACATCGTAAACAAAGTTTCCCCTAATATAAGTTTGCTCCTTTTATGAATATGTTATGTACACCTTAGGATATTTGTTTGCAAAGGGTCATTTACTTATGGACAGGATTGTGCTGCTCATTTCTTCGCAGTGGGAATGAGACACTGAAATCTTAACTCCTAGAGAGTCATAGTATAATTATATTTATCTTGGATTACAATAAAATAATATTGTACTTATTATACATATATAACGTATTTCTTTCTACATTCATAAAAAAAATCCCTTTCCATTTCCTTATATTCCTTTCCGTGTGTATTTTTTTTTGTTCACCTTCTAAATATAATTTTGCGAAACCTTTATATAAATATCAATTAAAGTAATCAGAAGTACAAATACCTTGTGTGGATGTGAATTCCGTAATCGTATTATTTATTTATTAATACTTAAAAGCAAAATAAACTGATTTCAACGACAGCTAAAAATTATTAAACTTTAGCGAAAATACTTTACGATGAAAGAACACAAATTGAAACCGAACGGGCAGTTTAGTTAAATTTTTCCCGAGAGTAGAAAACGCATTGAATTACAGATGCATGACAAATTTGGCTGGTTTTTCCATAATTCTCAAATAGAACCTTTTTTCCCAGGACATTTTTTTTTTTCATTATTAATATTGCCTAGAAAATCCGGACTATATATTACATAATCCTCAGTTGCGATACTAACTGCGCTATGAGTTAACAAAAGGTAAGATGAAAACCCTATTCATAGAACCAATTAGGACCAATTGTTGTTGTAATACAAGTCTACATTAATTACTCTTTCGTATCGTTTTCATATTCGTGTCATAATGATTGATGAATGGCTTGTGTTGCTATAAGTCATAATTTTCGCTTGTCATAACACTTTACTAACGCAGCGCGTTAAAAATAGTTCAACATTACATTTGAAATGGAAAATAATTTTCCATGACATATTTTCCGAGCCTTTTCTATGAACAAGCATAGACATAAAAATATATGTATAGAAGTAATTAATGTACCTTTATAATAGTATTTTTTTTAACACTTCGTTGCAATGGAGTGTAACGGGCGGCCTTATCGCTAATCAGCGATCTCTTCCAGGCAACCCAATTTTTGTTGGTTTAGGTATTTTTAATTTTTCAACTGTCTAGAAGAATAGTCATAGTTTTTAATTATATTTTCACTACCTGTTGTTTAATTCCAGCTGAACATTACTTTCCTACTAATATTTACTATTATATAGTAGACATGTGCGAAAGAAATACTATTTATCTGTCTTACACTTTTACACCGAAAACAATTTTAAACTATTTTATGCTTAGGAATAGCTAATGCTGTCATTTATCACGAAAGCTAATTAATAACTCTATTACATTTACTAATTGTAACACATTGAGATTTCTGTTAATAAAATCTAAACCGCTAAACAACAGCATCGCTTTTTATTGCTTGAAATTTTCAGTAACTTTAATTGGCTGTTATATTTGAGCGGCATTTTATGGAGGCGTCAAAGCATCTAAATAGAATTAATTTATAAACACACGTCAAGCGTCAGCCAAATTGATTAACCGGTATATGTATAATCAAATTACCTGTCTATCCCTCTCGTACCATATCTCAATCCTAATAAGGCCCTCATTTGTCTTCGTCTCATGTACTTATACGAACAATCATGAATTATTTGTTGGGGATAGTATATTTTAGTTAAATCATCAAAATAAATTATACAAATAAATTTATATATGGGTGGTGGTGAATTTTAATATCAATTATATCGATTTTATTGATTCAAAATTTAGGAATTTAGTTTTTTTTTAAATCTGTATTCATTATTAATATTGCTATCAAGTCACTTTTAAAATAAAGAGAAATAAATATTATTGTTTGCCTTACTATTATAGAAATCATCATAGGCCATAATGAATACAGACACAAATTAAACTTAAAAGACTCGTCGTTTTGTATCGGAAGTTTAAAAGAATAATTTAAATGTATATAACACTTTCCAAGTACTGAAGTTTATAGATGACTTCGATCGTTAACTGACTTTTAACCGATTGACGATCTTCATATTAGAAACTAAATGTAGCTAATATTAAAAATAAAGACACAATTATTTAACAAAAAACGTATCTCGTAAAAGCCTCGATGATATGGACTTAAGCAAAAAATATATAAAATGTTTTATATGACCGGCTTATTCTTTATGAGGTAATATTTTCCCAAGGATAAAGTTGCCAAGTAATTTAAGTATTAACTAATTTCTATATAAATAAAATAAACATTACTTTTGTGATGTCAACTTACACAAGAACCCGTGGGAATTTACGAACCTATTTCTTTTGTTTCAAAGGAGATAAATTAGATATCTGTGGTTCGTTTATTTTTAAATTCACTGTTGTATACAAAGTATATATTTATTTTCTGTTTGCCAAAATGTGTGTTCTTATAGAAAAATTATTGATCTTTGTACCTCCCAATGCTATTTTTTCCCAGGCATTGATACCAGGAGCGCGGCAAATACGTGATGCGTGACCAATTAGAGGACGTATTGGTATGTGTATTCATAAATATATAATAACTTTTGTTTGAACTTTTTAGAAAACCAAGACCTAAATGCGAATCAAGAAGGTAATTTTGTACATGTAATCGTTTGCTTTATTACATACATTATTTTGACCATATCTGACTAGACAATACTTTGTAGTAAAGTTAATTTTAAATATAAAAACTTGAACTATAACTTACAAAGGTGGCTATATGAAAATGAGCCTTAGATTCAAATAAAACGCGCGTGAATATTTCAACGACATCATGTTATGTATAAGCTAATATCCTAAAACTACATTATATTTTATTACAATATGTTTTGTAAGAGAAATGTGTCGAATGCTAAAATTGTGTAGCGATCTCGAATTTTACGATGCCCACAGATATTCCCTGAATATTTATATCACTAGGCTTTCTACTTAATAAAACCGACGTTGGAATTCTTAAGGCGTCTTTTTATATTGTATCAGATATTCAAGTCACAGCGATTTTAGTGTCTCTTTCGAAAAATAATAATAAAATTACTATACCTAATATTGCAATAAAAATAGACAAGTAACTATTTCACTCATAATAAATTAAGCCACTTGAAATAATTTACCAATAATTTGATTATTAAATTTATTGATAATTAAAAAGTGCATAATAAAGTTGATATACACTTATTTAAAATAAAATTTATATTATTTTCTTGATAATTATAAATAACTGGATTTGTGCCATTATTTTTTGATTTCGATTCAATATTATTTATAGACATAATGACGCATTTAATTGAGACATCTGAGAACGAGACAACACGGTAATTCAGCCAGTTATCTTTGTATGCACCCCCAATATATAAATAATTATATATATAAAAAATTTCAGCATCTTCGTAGTACAAAGTACCTTTAGTACCTACACATGAACATGGCCCGAATCCTTGAGTTATTAAAGTAAGAAATTCGAAACTCATTACGCAGTAAATTTATATTAAATTTTTTGTAATAACGTCAAATTAGGGATTATAATTTATTAGCGTGATGGCGTGCTATCGGGCATTATTATACTTTGAAATTTATTATTAAAACTAGGCTCAGCTCGGCCTCCTGCTGGTTCTGCACTTTACCGAACAGTATAACGAACAATTTACAAGTAAATTAATATTTTTTTAAGACAGCCTATACGCTGTAGGTACGTTTGTATTTCATCTCATTCTCACTCTGCCTAAAAAGTAAGTGCCACGTATGCGGCACGCGAAATTCTGTTGTTATGTATGTGAATAATGCTTGTGTCAAAAAAAAGTTAATATTTCTTAGCGGTGCATATGAATAAAATATTTTATTTATGAAGAAGTAGTCATACGAATGATTGCTGTCTCATCTTAGCCATGAATCTGCTATTTACGAGACAATAACCATATAATTCCATTTTAATAATAGTGGACTACCAAATGCTGGAACTCTACGCCCTGATTTTAAACAGTGAAGCGGTTTCTTGTTGTACATGCCTGTATAAAAGGATCATATTCGCCCACTTATATATACAAAAAATATTTTTAATTATTCATCCAGTAAAATACAATTTATATTAATAAATAAGAGCACAATGTACGAATTACAATAATTATGAATGTTTTTAATTGATAGACGATCTTAAAAATATTTATAAAACAGGTTTCAGCGAAAATTAAATACAGCCAAATATTTAAAAAGTATTAATGGATATTAATTCACACATAGGTCAATGTGATGTTACTATTTGTGATGATATTTTATAAATGATTAAAAAATAACACTAAATTAAATGAATTGCCTAACTAAATAATCGAATGAATGTCTATTAATTTAATTATAACTTTTAAAAAAGTTGCTCAATGAAAATGTCTTTAAAAATTACTTACCTATAAACTGGAACAAAGTGCAGATAAACACTGCGTATAATGTCATTTTCACCATTTTGTCACTATTCACATTGTATTTCACTTGCAAAACTTTTATTGATAGTTTAATAACGATGAGGCACACGTACGTGCCATATTAATGCTTTTTAAAAACTGCTAAGTCAATTGAAATGTTTTTAAAACTATTTGATAAATTTTATCTTTATTACGTCTTTAGGTGAGAATGGAATTTCCTGAAACAAATAAACACACATTTATATTATATCACAGTATATTTTAAACTATACTAAGCATTTAGTGCATATAAAGATGTAATGACTGTAATTTTAAAGAAAGCAGTTATTAGATCTTTTTATACCTTTTCCTTATCAACTCCGCAAAAAAATAATTTCATATTTTAATATGAATATGAGAATATTCATATTAATATAATATTATTATATAATATTATATAATATTTTTAAATTCATTCACACGTAATAAATATAAAAACACAGAATTTCCTTAGCACAGTACTGTTGATCACGCGTCTGACTATACGCGTTGCGTTCAATACATAGCGTACCGTCCAATTTTGAGTTCAATTTCCAAAGAACAAAACTTATTTCAGTTTGGCAGATAATGAAGACTGTTTGGCTTTCTTGTAAGTAAAATGACCAGCGAAACAGAAGCTTGTCCTATGTCCCACTAGGAGTTCGCATTTTGGGTTTAATTAGTTTTAAAACTTAAGCCTTATGTTAAAGCCTATAATGTTTGCCGTTTTCAAACTTAAAAACTCTCCGATACATGAAAATGTAATAGCTAACAATCTCGTACGAAGCTGAAATGTTTTGGATGATATCCAAAGTCTGGATTACTTGTGATACGGTCTTTTGATTCAGGGTTATGGAGCAGTAATGTGTTGTACGCTACGTGTGTACGAAATTAAATTCAAAAATGCTCGAAGTTTCATTGTTTGTTTAATACATAACAAATCAAAATTTAATATAATATATCAACGTTATGGAGATGTGAGACAGTATCGTACCGCTTTGTCATATGAGAGACGATTGAGAAGAAAAAAGTTAAGTAGGCTTACAAAAACTCAGTGTATTTTTTAATATTTATTAGGATTCATAACATCGTATAAAAGTTTGAAATAAGCAAATCGTTTTAGCCATTTCCGTTTCTAGTTACGGTCCAGATATCCTTATCTCTGAAAAGACTGAGAAAATAAAGTTACAAGGTTTTTTCGTGGAAATTCGTTTTAATTTTCCTTACCAACAGAAGAGAGTTTTTTTATGAATGGTTTTGAAAGCTTTTTTAAAAGCTAGTATTACATTTGAAATATGCCTTTTCGCCTCCGTTGTTACATGTCTAAGTGTTGCACCTGGAGTACTGGGTTTGAATCTCGGAGAAACCGCTAGATCACCTGATCATGTGAAGAAAATTATCAATGAAACACATTCAGAGATACAAGATCTGTCTTTTGCCCCACGTTGGGGTCAAGGCATTAAAAAAACGGCAGTTTTCAAACTTAAAGCTTACGCTTTAAGCTATTTAACATAGCATAGTCAATAAAAAGTCTTCTTTTTTATTCAACACCATCCTCTTTCGACCACCGAATTTAATATACATAAAAGTATTATGTTCTTGACAGCGTCATTTACTGTAACGTCCGTAACCTAGAAAATTTGACCTTCACCTTAAACTAAGTCGACAAGAAGTCTAAACTCGTTTTCAAAATTATACAAAACTGCCTAAAACAGAGTTAAACCGCAGATTACAGATCACGATGAGTTAAAATTGAGATTTTAAACATAGTTTTCGTTAAATTCTATTAAAATGGCTAAGTTGCAACTTTGCGTAAAAATAGAACAAAATTAAACTTATATTCTTTTCTAATATCAAATATATTCTAACACAAGTGGAATATTTTTGTCGCCTTCGTCATGAAAGCTGAACTCATAATAATAATATGATTACAAACAGAGCTTTACGATAATAAATTTATTGACTCTATTTCACAAAAGAAAACTATTGCGAAGATTGAATACCTCTCTAATATTGAAAAATCGTTCCTATTTTATACCTGAAGGCAATCACGTTTAGCAAATAAGACCGTTGATTCATCAGGCTTCTCCATTCGAAACATTACCTTCGTTCATTCATACGCTTATCGTTCTATACGCTTTCAACGATGTTTACGCAGATAAATTGAATGTATTCTTATTATAGAGCAAATAGAAATCAATTGATACTTTTTTAATAAAAAATGCTATCATATAATTTAAATTTATCCATTATATATATATACCAATTTTTCGGCATATTAATATATTATAACCGTCGTGAAATTTATAATAATACTGTAGAAGTAACAAAGGAGTATATAAAATTTGACCTTAATTTTTAAGCTTAAATTTGCTGAAGTTCTTAAGATGAAAGTCATCTTATTGACTAGTCCTTAGTACAGTCTACGTCTACTAAGAAAGTGCATCTAGTAGTTTTTCCTTATATGTTTGAGTAATAAGTATATAATAACTTTTTTGATTCAGTTAATACGAACTTAGTAACACTAAGACCAAACTTTCAAAAGTTTAAAATATTAAAATCCATTCTAGAACGTTAAAGTTTAAAAAATATCATTCAACAGAAAGTTTATAACAAGTTGCATGGAGTCGGGGCACCTGCTTAAACAGAAAACAATGTCCTTTGAGAGCCGCGTTTAAGGTAAATTATACAGCACATTAGGAGACTTACAGCAGCTAAATATACTTTTGTATAGTCTCTTGTTGTTCTATTAAAGTATGACGTATGTCAGGTAAATGTCAACCTTTTGATATTTAATACCTAGTTACAATGTCATTTAAATAGGTCAATCTGAGTAATTACTAATAGGGGTTAAACTATGAAATTGCCGTAGTATAATAATGGATACTTTGAATTGACATAACCCATCATGTTGTGAGATTTTCATGTGAAACTTTTTCACATGATACGTATGAGTTTAGCACAAACAATATAAAAACAAAACTAATGAAAGATTTATTTAAACATTGATTTAATTACATACCACAGAAAAAGTCATTAACCTTAGTATTGAAGTTTGTATAACAATGCTGCAACAAAATCCATAGACTATAAACAGCTTACAATAAATTGTTACAGAGCACCGCACAATAGTGCGAAACCAGAGATTATAGAGTTGGCTTTGTACGCGTTAGTTCAGCTTCAAATGGCTCAAATGGTCTGGATATTTGTGATCTGTCTTACTATATCTTATTTAAAAGATAACAGCCTCCGTACCAAAATCATGACACTGACATTCAATATTCAATTCTCAAAGAAAAAATATTTGTTTTCAAGACATAAAATCCTTTGATAAGGAATTTAAGCAGATAAACATATTAAATGCAATTAGGTCAATACTTTTTTAATTTTAATAACACGGTTTTTTTGCTTGCGTGGCTTAGTGGTCCACATATCTGCATAGGCGCGTACGATTCCCGAGAAAATAAATATTTCGGTTTACAGATTAAATCTCGTACATAAACTAGTCTATACAAGTTAATATTTTTTTTTTTGTTTTTAGGAAGTAATCTCTGGATCTAATGTATAGGATTTTTTAAAATTAATAAAAAAACTTAGGTTCCATTTCTGAGTGACGTGAGCTATATTTTATTATATACTCTCGGGAAAAACTGGTCAGATCGGGCAGTAAACAATAAATCTTTTCAAAACTATATATAGATTACTCTTGACTTCTTTCGCATATAATATGATATAACTTATATCACTAAGCAAGATTTTAGCTTTCTATCAATGTAATAACTTTTAGTTTATTCACTACAAAACAAAAGAGGTGCTGTACTGGTATCCTAGAGACGGGAAGAGGTCTAGAGGACGTCCATTAAAAAGATGGGAAGATGACCTACCAAAAGGATGGCGTTCTCTAGCTAGGGATAGGGAAACATGGAAGCTTCTTGAGGAGGCTTATGTCAAAGGACAACCTAATTGAACAAAATTATAGTTAAATTTTATAGTTTTGCATATTGTCAATACAAATTAGAGTAAAAGTGAAGTCCCGTGTCCCCTAGTGGGGTATGGGGCAGATGCATTTCGCATCTGTTTCACTGATCGATTTTTTCTTTAGGGGCAAGTAGGTGATCAGCCTTCTATGTCCTGCCAGACCGAGTTTTTTTTTATCTCCGTCGGGAATCGAACCCAAGACGCTTACGCGCTTACCACTAGACCAAGGAGGAGGTCGACAAATTAGAGTAATAAAGGCTATTTTTATTTTATTTATTCACTACAAACAAATTAAAAATCTTCTCTTTCTTATATAGGTTGCTATGGTTTCTCCTGCGCTACAATCGTCGTAGCGTGATGTTGCCACAAAAATAATTTATCAATACGGACCATTAGTTCCCGAGATTAAATCGATCAACCAACTCAATTCTTCAGCTCAATAATGTAAGTATTGAAGCAAAAGATATTGCTGTTAAAACAAAATAGCATCGTTAACTATTAAAGCTTATTAAAATTACATTTTATAAAATTATGTAATAAGCTGTCCACTTGCTGTTACATTTAGTGCCAGTAATATTTAACGTTTTTAGTTTCTCAACAAAATTACGAGGTAAATATTATTTTATTTTGATCTTCAGAATGAAAGCGAGCATGAAACAAAAAGCTAAAACGATTACTGAAATGAAAAATATTATGCTCTGAAATTTCATGAAAATATTTAGCAATTTTATTTATTAAGTGCTTCTATTCTTTAGTAATAAAATTTTTGTTATAGTTATTTAAATGAAATTCAGAATAATAATTGTTTTGTTTTTGTTTGAATTACAGATTTCTTAAGAATAAGAGTTAAATTCGAATTATATATATATATATTTAATTAGTAAATCTGTGAAACTTGTCAGGTCATTTATTTTAGTAACGTAAGTAAATGGTCTATTAAATAAATAAATAATCTGTCTATACGGCTTCAGTTACTAATATTAAAACGCAGAAGATTTTGTTTGTTTGTTTGCTTGAACGCGCTCAGGAGTTAGTGGTTCCTGAGGGCGTTTGTAGTAATTGAGAAATTGATTTTATGTTTAATGAAAACAATTTTTATGTTAAATAAAGTTTTATATTAGTCTGTTTATCGAGGAATTTTAAATTGTAAGGGCAATTAGGTACCGAACTTTATAAGTAGGTATTTTCTTCAATTTATATACGTACAACAAAAACTATATGTATGAAAGTTTGAAATAAAATTTTGTCAATAAAACAAAATGTAACAGAAATCATGAAATGGGGTATAAGGCACCTAAGTATTTCCTTCGTAGAATTATTATTTCTGATTTATTTATTACTTTTTAGTATACCTTGAAGTCGATTTAACGTTTATTAATTTTTTTACAGACCGTTTGTAACAAGGTAACCTTGTCAAAGATTCTTCAGATATCGAAATATGTGTAAGAGAATATCTCGTATCATGTCGCATCTGGTACTTATCATGTAAATAAGGCGTCTGTACTGGCTGCATTTACATTTTCAGATATTCTGAAAGGAATAGAGCAGCATTGCTATATTGCAAAGATGTTACGTCCATCATTGCAATAGACAAAGACTATTCAATGTCGCGACTTAATGTCAATCTTCGCTTTCATCGTCAAAGATTAGTTTGTTTAAATAGAGTTTTTTTTATTCATACGTTCTTTTATATATCTATACAAAATAACCGCTTTTTACTAAATGCATATGGATATATAAATATATAGGTATATATGTGTGTATATGGTACATAGACCGAAATATTTTTTTTACAATTTTTGTCTGTCTGTCTGGCTGTTCGTTCCTGCTAATCTCTGAAACGGCTAAACCGATTTTGACGGGTCTTTCACTGGCAGATAGCTGATGTAATAAGAAATACTTAGGCTACTTTTATTTTAGAAAATGATAAAAAAATAACTATTACGCGCGGACGAAGTACATAATACATATCTATTATTTATTAGTTTGCTATTCGCTATTTTACTCTGTTTATAAGCTATATAACATCACGTTACGTCGAAATTCAGGCGGGTGAAACCGTGGGGCACAGATAGAAATAAATAAGATAGAACACACGGGTAAAGGCACACTTTGTATAGGACACACAACACCAGTTGGACCGCGATAATTTGCCGGCGTTTTAGGTAGAGATACGCGCTTTTCTGTAAAGCCCCTAAGTCGAGAAGGTTCGGAAATACCTTTAAAGGCAGCTCGTTTCAAAGGCGGTGGTGTGTGACAGGAAATGCCTAAGAAAAGGCTCAGTTGAAGAATGATAAATATCATGGTAGTACGGTTGAAATTTCGTATTCTGTCTCGACTGTGAACTAAACCGAATAAGTCCCCTGGTGTACTCTTTAGGCCTAATAAAACAACTTCAAAAGCTTAAACTTCTAAATAAGTTATAAAGTTATTTAATTTATTTATATAAATTCGAATGTGGTCTAACTTTGAGTTAAAAGCGTTTTATAAGGAATTTCATAAGAAACCTGAATCTTGTCATTGATGATGAATCAATGATTGCGTTATAAAGGAATAATCGATTATTTTGAATAAATACATTTTTACAAATTAAAAAAATACTCTTACAATTAAATGAAACACCCTATACTATGCGTGTAAACTGCCACAGACTTGTTAAAGCGATTAGTCTGGACAAATTGTCAGCTTTTATTATTTGTTAGTATATAGGGTTACTGGTAACTCACGCAAAACCTCTCAAAGGTGACTTAGGTACAATAAGACTAACAACATTAGTTTTATCACTTTTTTCAAAACGTGATAGAACGAATTTTATACATCGCAAAAATATTTCTTTTTTTTAGTTTAAGTGCAATCTATGTCTCGTAAATAACTATGTCTCATTCATTCGTTTCTGGCGTAAGTATTTATGTGTAGTCAGCTGAGTACGCAATCGCCCAGCTGGACGCTGGACAAGTGCCCGTCCCCGTCCGCCTTGCCGCAACCCTTTTTTTTGCTAGATACCGACACATCACACAAGCGCCGCGCGGTTAATGTAGAGCTAAGATTAGAATTGCAAATTTCATTTATTAAATATTTACAAATATAAAAAAGGCTCATCAAAGCCGTTAGGGTACGTACCCAAAATACTGGCTACATTACCACGTTGTATTACTAACGTGTTGGTCGAAATTTCATTTTATTTATTTTTTTATAGGGGAAAAAATTATTGAATAAGAAAAAGTAGTACAAAAAACGTTTCAGTCTTGATGTACCTAAAGATACTAGTGACCCGGTATTGATAGATATATATTTCAGAGTAATAAAATTTTGACATTCCTAGCTGTCCAGGTATTTGTTATTCTTTAGCACAAGAATAACACGAATGATATAATATGCCGATAGATGATGCCTTGCAAAAGGATATAATTCTCTTTATTTCTATTATTTTAACTTAATACTAGGCTGTTAAAGCCGCAAGGCGTTAATAGTATGTGCTGTATTTTGAATACACAACTGAAAATTAGACTTTCAACGTTTCTTGAGCTGAAAACCTATTATTCAAGATAACAAGAGCTATAGTTACTCAACGTAACTTAGCGATTATCTAAGAATAACTGAGTAAATGGAGATGTTATGTAACATTCTACATGGTTACACCTGTTTCAAAATATTTACCTTTGTACAATATCCTCTACAATAACAGATACAAACGATTTTTTTAAGAAAAAGTTTTGTTTTTTTATCTATATCGCGTTTAAAACTTAACTAATACTTATAATTTTCAAATAATAAATGTATTAAAGCAAGATTGACTTAAATGTTGTTATCCGTAAATTGGAAATCATTTTTACGCATTTTTGCAGTATTCAGGATACTGGGTTGCTAGGCTTATTCCAGGTTAACTCTCATATCAAAGAGCCGCGTAATCAATACCCACTAAATCTAACCTAGGTTTTCCGGTTTATCTTATATATTAAATTCTCCTTTCACAATGTTAGTTACCTTACTCCTCCGAAACGGCTTTACTGATTTTTACCAAATTTTATATGCATATGCAGTAGGTCTGAGAATCGGCTACTATCAATTTTTCATACCCCTTAATTGACAAGGTTGCCCAGGTCAGTTAGTAATTTATAGATTTTTCATCATAATTATTTAATTACATCTCGTCGTACGTGCTAATAAAATTTAAATGTTAAATATTTCACAGGTGTGAAAGAGCACGTATCTTTGTAATGGTTGGACATTGTTGGGTAAATATTTTTTTAAAGATATTTTGATGTTGGGAAAAATGACGCATCATATAAAAGAAACGAAAAAGGCAAGTCAGAGGGTTGATTTAGTAGAGTACACTAATTCAAAGGTATCTTGTATGAAATATAAATGAGTTTTGTACCCTTGAACACAAAATTAGTACAACAAATGAACTTTGCCTTTTACGCCGCCCTTAATCTATTTTCCTCATACGAGAAAAAGTCCGATAAATACCTATATATAAAAAAATCTCTTTAACATTACCAGTTTCAGTTAGATACGTTGGCAAATTCATACCGTGTACGCAAAAGCAAAAACTTTTGATGAGAGCCAATTTTGGCTACTTGGCATAACTTTCCACGAAACTTTACACAAATTATACTAATCGCATATCCCAAAGTTCTAAGAGCCAAAACGATCAATATTAATATTATATTTCATGTATGACGAAACTTTGACGGAAAAGGCTTATACAAATTAAATTTTTGAAGCATTTTATTTATTTAATTACTCTCAACGGAATTAATATAGGATTTCCTTATTTTTTTACCATTTAACTGAAATTCCTTGATGGTGCATGGAGCACATACATATATTTCTACCTCTGTTTCACTGATCATTCACCGGCAACCCTTTTGTGTCTACCCAATTAAAACATTTATTTGCCTGGAATTTGAACCCAAGACCTCCATTGCAACCCGCAGATACTTAAACAACTAAGCCATGGAAGTGATTATTCCCTTTAGGTATCTGTAGACCTTTTAAAATTTCTGACATTATTACGACAGTATAAGAATGTCTTACTGATGAAATTCCGTTTATTTAGGTAAACTTGAAGTCTACATTAATCAGAATCTTAATATCCATTTTTCAGATACTTGTTTGACGGGATTTTCTTATAGAACATATTTTGTTTTAGGAAGACCAAAATAATCTTACTTTTATCCTTTTATCTTTATATATTTTTATTAACTTACCAATCACATATAATCAAAGAAACTATATTAATACTTAACCGTTAATGTTAACATTATCCTGTAAGTTTATTGCAGGCAGAAACAGTTATATTATTTTCAGTTAGGCGTAAGAAATGACCTCATTGACCCAGCATAATGGAGGTTCTTGACTTTTACAGCCCTGAAAAGAATGCTTCACATCGCTCAATACAATTCATGAAAATGCGTCGAATTGTCAATGAATCTGAATTCTTATAAGCTTCAATAGAACACCTTTTCCAATATTTTAAAGAGATTAGATTATCAAACACATAATCAATTTTAAAAATATTTTCGCTGATAGAAAGCTGGATTGTCTATATATTGCTTGAGAACGCTAGTATTTCTTTATATATGTTATCAAAACAGGGAATCAGACTATCTGGTAGTGGTATGTCTGAATAACTAGGTTATTCATGAAATCAGACGTGAGGGTCAAAGCAAAAAAAGCCTAGAAATTTAATATTACCACAGCACTTCGTACTCGTAAAAGAA
Source organism: Aporia crataegi (assembly GCA_912999735.1). Classification (NCBI taxonomy): domain Eukaryota; kingdom Metazoa; phylum Arthropoda; class Insecta; order Lepidoptera; family Pieridae; genus Aporia; species Aporia crataegi. The sequence goes on from OU538742.1 coordinate 7,371,562, forward strand.
CCTCAAAGGTACGCTTAAAATTCGAAACATGCGGACGTTTTAATAAAAGAATTCACCCATAAATTAAGTTGACGTCAACTTGTTATTTTGTCGCAAAGAGTTTCTTAGCAAATTAAAGTTGGACGAGGGATTTCAATTAGTTTTTTGCGGACTGAATCGATCTTCCCTGAAGTTTAAGTGATTAAGTAACAATCCTTTGGAGTTACCGCAGAGTATCTTTTGTAAGGTGAATTTTATGGTAGTTTGTATTAGTATTGATTATGATTAGATATTGAAACTTTGCTAGTTCTTTCGTGTTTGTATTTGATTTGCGAGATCTCTATTGTTATTTGTGAAACCTTTTTGGATTGTATTTTGTGATACATCTCTTTTGTTTCCTAAATAAAAAATAATCGTAAATAATAAATAACTCATATGAATATTCATACAGAGCTACAATATCACAGACAAATCCATAGAAGTTAATAAAGATGGCTAGAAAAGGTTATACATGTAGTTTTGCTTTAATTATCTTTTGTTTTATACAAAATAATCCGAGGTATATGAAATTATTCTAAATGTATCGAACTATTGAGTTTCATAGTTGCGCTTTCTGAATTTGTGGCTTGTTCGTGTAATTATAGCTTTGAAACAACAAACTTTATAAAGTTTCTAGAATCGATATTATGCTGTTGGCCATACATTATTGCTGCAGTTATAAAACTTTGTGATAAATTATAATAATAATTTATATTAGCTATTTAAATATCTTTATGGTGCAATAATGTACTTAAATATATTTACAAAAATATAAAAGGCTCATCAAAGCCGTTAGGGTGCGTACTCAAAATACTGGCTACATTACCGCGTTGTATTGCTATACTAACGCGTTAGCCGAAATATGAGCCAGCTTTCGGGTTTCCAGTGGTCTCAACTAAGCGCGTCGATATCTCTTTAAACAATCGACGCGCTTCTGGCCCCCATGGACCCAAAGTCTCCACTCCAAAAGGAACGAAAATATAAGAATCCATGAGACTTTCATATTTTCGCCTTTTGTTGCTTTCTGCAATCGATGCCGCGCCACCAGCAGCCACGGAAGTAGCATGAAGATGCGAAGACGCCAGTGTGTCGCCGCAAGTAGCGTCCCACACAAGCGCCTTACCACGACTCCAAGCAACCAGTGTCATACCATCAGGACGCCTGCCATCATTGCGTATAATGCCATTCGGCTCTAAAATGGCCGGCATATTAACGGAGACAAATGCCCTTCGGATAACATCATTGATGCTGGAGTGGCGAGAAAAACGACCAGCACTCTTGAGACATAAGAGACCATAACGCCCAAGTGTATCCACTAACGCTCCACAACAACACTGATGAGGAACTGTACATTTTAAATCTAAGTGAAGCGATACTGCTATTGACAAAGATAAATTGTAAACTAGAGTACAGATAGGCGCAGAAGGTAATGCCTGTAGCTAAAAACCAACCTCAATTTGTGATACGGCCAAAAGACGAGCTCTCTCTTGCATATCAGCAGAACTGATAAGCTGCTCAAAAACAGACTTGCAGATAGGCTCGTCCCATAACCGTTTACATTTTAAATCCTTTGGAATGTCATCAATGATATTCAGCCAGGCTGTTATGGTGCAATAGATAGAACAAAAAATAAATATATTATAATTATAAAGAATTGAAGACAATTAAAAATCTCAACATATTAATTATTAATAAGAATACTTTATAAATGGACATAGATCTTTAAATATTGTAGCTAAGAACCACAATCACATCAGCTATGAAACAAAAACCCACATCAAAATCGGTCTACTTGTTGAGGCGGTACGAACCACAGATATACACATGTACAAACATACTCATGTATATAAACGAATTTTTAAATTATAATTGGTCCATGGGTGCGTTGCTGGTTTGCTCGTTTTAAAAAGAGGTACGCTCTTCTCTTGAAAGTCTCTAAGCCTAATCGTGGTGATGCGGTTGAAATTAGTCGTATTTTGCTTCGACTTTCGAAGACAAAACTTAGCTACAGGTATTATTCCAAACAATTCTTCAGAAGAAACAGAGAGATCCTACATCTCTACGTAATAAGTTTTTTTGTGTCTTTAGACTTTCTGAATAACATAGGCTATATTCTCATGATCGAAAGTAAACACTGCTAATATGTGGTTATATTATCGAAAAAGTTTTTGTAACTCTGCCGACCTTGCAGAACCTAAGTCGCGTGTTAAACAAGCCACATGAAACACCATTCGGTGTTTATCGTGGCATGTTTATTGTGATAATTTAAGAGTTTATCATAAATAAAAAAAACCTTCGCAAATTCAATTCAATATTTCACAAATTCCCGCGCAGCCACAAATCCAAACGGTATTCAATTAACGCAACCGAAATTTTTGTAACAACAAATCGCCAGGAAACATTCGCAAATCGGCTCTTTTGTTACCTAATTCCGAGCTTATGTCCGTAGCGCAGCTGCGACCGATTTATAGCTTAACCTTTCCTTTTCCATCGAATTGAAGATAATAAATTATACTTGAAACCCAAATAACGCCGCTAAGTTACGTCCATCCGATCGACGATAGATTAGATAGAAAAACAAACTTAATCCAAAGACTACGTGTACAAGTGGATTTTACTCGGCTTAAATCGATAGTTATCAATGATTGATGTGAAGGTATTCGGCTTAATGTGAGCTTGTCCTGTGATGAACCTTAACGATGATTAACAATATTAATCTCTTTAATTCTTACTTAGATACGACTTAAAAGCAATTTTCATTGTCTACACATGTTAAGTATTTAGTTAGTAGTTTTCGCACTTCTTGCACTCTCCCTTCATTACTTTTGTTAGTGGGTTGCCTGGAAGAAATCACTAATTAGCGATGAGGCCACCCTCTGCACTCCAATTAGTTAAGTTATTATTTGGATAGTACTGTTATTGCAAGTAAGTGTTAATAAATGAATAAAGTATAATAATCTCTATCATTATAAAACTCAAAATTGTTGCATTACGTATAATAGACTAAAAATATGTCTTACGACCTTACGGTTGAGGTTCATTGAATGCCATGGATAAGGTCGATTTAATAGTTACCTAGAAAAGTCGAAGAAAAGCCGATACCTAATTCGATCACACATAGAATTTTGTTGAAAATCTGGGCTGACCATAGATGCATAATATGTATAATTTAATAAGGTGATAATATATTATATTCAACGATAAAGTTAAAGCTTAATAATTGGTTTTTTATATTTTTTTTATTTATTTAAATAATATGAAATCGTTGCATTTTCTTTACAACAAAGTAAGTCCGTACTTTTCAAAGCAAAACTTTTTTCCAGGAATTGTATCCACTCAAGACATTTAATGTGTCTGTTTTACACTGAGCTACGAGGAGTATAATTATTTCATCTGCATAATGTGTAGTCTGAATATTTCATCAAAATTAAATTACAACAAAATTACATTTATTTGCACAATACAACATTTTCTGAAATGACGAATACATTTTTTACCTTAGAAATAATATAATAAATAGTAAAAACCAAAAAAAATCATATATCCAATTACAAGTAATTACACGGAGTTTCAAACTTGTTTCCAGTATATCACAATAAGAAAGTAACAAATACTCGTTTCACGTTCGGGCGAACTCCTTCTATTGTCTCTTACTGAATTGTTCTAACAGGCTTATACATTATCGTATTTGTGAGACCAGAACAATACTGTTTTTGATACACCCGGGAATGTTTCTGAATTGAAGATTACTTTAGGGTGATATAATATTTATTTGAAGGAATGTCATTGTAATTTCAAACTTTGATTGAAAATTTGTTAATAGGTATTGCCTCAATTACTATAATAATAAAAATAATAATTGGAACAACTCATATACATAGCTCTGATCCCAAAGTAAGTAACTGAAGTACTTGTTATGATAATCAGAAGCAACGAGTGTATCACAATAAATAAATATATAAGATTATAAACAACCAAGAATTTAAAGAAAGAAAGAACCATCATACAAAAAAATACACCTACCGGAATTTGAACCCAGGACCTTATAGTGCAGAAGGCTGGAGCACTACCTATTGCGCCAACCAGCCGTCAATATTAATTTTAATTAAATTTTTTGTTATAGACTTATTACTACTCACATTGGCGAAAATGTTTAGAATAAATCACAAAATTAAACACTCAAAAATATTTACACAGTCCAACTTCCCATCATTAAAATATTTTTTATTCCAATATTATATATTTTAATAAACAAAAATATTTTTTAAATAATTTCTTTATCTATGCTATCATTTTGTACTAAATTGATTATCACAACCTATACATGCAACGCATCGTTACGAAAGTAGCTTCTATTGACCTATTTTTTCTCCGATACTAATGACGTTTGCTCTGCCAGACGGGATTTGTAATGAGAGGATATTCGACTGGGAATTCAGATTGTTTTTTTTAACCCAAGGTAGTTTGATTAAAGCGTAGCTTTTAACTCTTTCAGTTTTAACTTTGAGTTTTAATTTGAGTTGTGAGATTCGTTTGGCGATGAATAGACTATTGCACCTTTAAGAAATATTATTCACTTAACTTTAAATTTTTTTAATTTTAAGATTTAATTAGTGTTTAAGATGTTTCGTCAAATAGAAACATATTTATTTAATTTAAATTTGGCTTTTTTATTTTGTAACGGCTTCGCATCTAATTTTTACTATATCATATCACTAAGAAATGTAGTTAAAAATATTTAGTAAATTATTAAAATTTACCTTTAAACTGCTGACTGGATACTTTTTCCTGTAAAAATATTTTCTTAAATATTCTCTATGTTTTTCAAAACGTTATTAAAGTTCGGTTTATCACGCGTCTGATCATTGCGTAAAGCGCAAAGGATCCTATAGTTTCGGCGAAACAAAACTTACTTACTTGTAACAAAAATGATGACGTATAAATAGATGCAGAAATGTGCATGCTTTAGGCTTTATGGGAATTAATATTCATGTTATTTTTCAAGTAGAACCGTAGATAGTTAGAACATATTCCTATACATAATTTTTCAAGAACGAAGTTCGAAGTTCACTATACTGGTTAAGATAAAATCATATTAAGTTAATGCTACGAAATTAATATGACGATCATACAGGAGAAGTAGAACCGTGTATTCACAATGAGAATAAAAGTATATGACGTCATAAAACGTAATTTATAACATCGTTATCAAAATTTTATTTTGTCAACAAACCTTTTTGCCAGCTATATCACATTTCTGCTAACACGGTTGCCCCAAATATGGTAGATTATAATGTGGTACATAATATAAAAAATATGTATAGAAGTTAAGTTAAAAAATACAGGTTTAATAACCGCATTACATTTGCGTTATCCGAAAAATGAACCTGCATTTTGGTTCCTAGTAGTCACAACTAATCGATTTGGTTAGCTTTCGTATAATTGTAAATTTGTAATATAATTGTTTTTAAGGTCCATTTAGAAATATTTTTAAACCTTTTCAACTCTTAGAACTTGAATCCTATAATTCTGTAAAATAGAGTAGCCTAGACAATCAGAACACACTTTATTAATCTTTAAAAAAAATTGGTGTTGTAATTTTTCGAAACAATGTAATAAGGTCAAATAAAGTTTCGTTATAAAAGCGTAAAGCTTTTTGAGCACAGTTGAGGATTTAAATAACTCGCGTTGACTAAAAACTAACAAAAGCCAGTGAATCAGAGCTATCTGATGGTTGTCACAAGTGGCGGGACGCGACGTGCACGGAAACTAATATGGCTCTAAATGACATTCGCTCAGATAACCGGATGCCAGGAGCGGCTAGGAACGTTTCCACTTTACGTTTTATAATATTAATTTAAAACAAATAGAAACAACCGATTTCAAGGACTGCATTATGAAAAAGCGAAGACTAAGGTGATGATTGTGGATCGTGCCGGAACACTAAGTAATGTCACCTGCAACATTCCTGGCATTAACGTTGTCGACCACTACATCTACCTTGGCTCCCAAATCTGCAACGATGGCAGCTGTGCCCCCGAGATAAAGAGGCGCATCGGGATGGCTAAAGATGCTATGATCCGTTTAAACATTTGGAATAAGAGAGGAATAGGTATTATAACCAAGATCGGGCTGATCCGAGCCCTGGTATTCCCTATTTTCTTGTATGGCGTTGAAACGTGGACGTTTTATCCCGAGAACGGCAAAGGATCGATGAATTCGAGATGGGGTGCTGGAGGCGATTACTACGAGTACCTTGGACCGCCAAACGCACCAATGTGTCTATCTTGAGTCAGCTCAAAATAAAAACCCGTTTGTCGCCATATGCCAACAACGCTTCCTGTCCTATTTCGGCCACACAGTGCGCAGAGTCGATGAGAACCTGGAAAAACTGATTGTCGTTGGGAACACCGAAGGCAAACGATCGCGTGGGCGTTCACCAACCAGATGGACCGATCAAGTGAAGGACTCATCGTCCTCCAAATTCTACGTGCTCGTGAGAGACGCACAGAATCGAGACCGATGGAGGCAGATCATCCGCTCCAGATGCTGCCCCGATGCTGACCACGATCCTCAGACATGAGGGACCGACGATAGAGAGAGAGAGAGATTATAAAAAAACTAAAAAGCGAAAATTTACGCCAGCAGTTCATGAGTTCTTACCAAAGTAAGGATTATCTTACCTTACTTGTTATTAAATAATACCATAAAATAAACATATTCAGTACAATTTTTCATTAGAATATAGCGTACAAATGTTACCCATATCGTTATAACTAATTAAAGGAACGAAAAAATATTTTTGGGGCCTCTAAGTGAGGCTTTGATGAAGCCTCTAAAAGGGTTACATCAAGTTTCTCTCTGCTGAAATACGGGAAGCGGTTAACTTTTTGTTTCACGGACACAACTACAGTTTGGAATTGTTTCAATAATAATTTTTATATTACAAAGCTAAGGAAGAATGAAATTTTATGCATATAAAACTTTATAACATATATTAATGAACTTTAATATAATAACAAAGAAGTATAATTGATCTATTAAAATGTAAACGACCGATATATGTACACAAAAAGTGTTTAACTGTCTAGAAATAGAATCTACATATTTGTTTAAGAGCCCTATTAAAATTGCGGTGACACATAAAACTTTCATACAACTGCCCCATCACAGAACTGACACGCACAATTTGAGTAATAAATTACCACTTGTAATTTCGTTTATTATATAATAAATAAAATTAAAAAAAAAGATTGCAAGATTTCTCTATTATGAACTAACAAATAATTAGATATAAATTTTACCTAAAAATATCCAGACAAAAATTTCAAGTAAATCTGAGGCCTCTTAAAGACACATTATTTAAAAACTACTGAATGGATTTTGGGTTTTGAATAAAATTTTTCACCAAAGCAAAACTTAATTACAATATCTTTATTTAACCCTTATTTTTTACAATAATTTCTAGTCAAGGCTGATCATCATCTTGCCTATAAAAAAAATGGACACTGGAACAAATGCAGAAATTTGTCTACCCTATGTGCCTAGGGTTTCGTATTTTTACTTTCTCGTGGTACATATGTATATACAAATAGCCCAATAATACATTTCCCCAGGTTGAATTAAAATAATCATTACTTTTTTCAAACAAAATTAAAATAACAATGCCCCTGCAATTTCCCGTGTCTGCGAGATTTATACAAAACAATTTCATCAACAAAAGGAAAGATGTCCAACGCATTATACGATATCATAACACACTTTTCTTCTGAAAAAGGTTCCAGACCGTTTCATATATGAGAAGAGAACATCTGTGCAGAAAAATTACCTTTTTAAATGAGATCTGTTGGATTTTCAGGTATTACTTGTGATATATCTCCTACTTGCGACTGCGTCTTTGAAAAACATCAGGTCATTATCTGTGTACAAAAACTATAGTATACAGTGTATAGTTTTAAATCTCATTGTAAACTTTATCCAGATACACTTAGGATCTTTTGTGAGAATACAAAATATCTAAAGTACGATAAGCTAATCACTACATAGTATAAAGTCGCTTTCTCTGTCCCTATATCCCTTTGTATGCTTAAATCTTTAAAACTACGCAACGGATTATGATGCGGTTTTTTTAATAGATAGAGTGATTAAAGAGGAAGTTTTATATATATGTTTTATACCCGTACAAAGCCGGGGTGGGTCGCTAGTATAGACTAAATTATAAACTAATAAGAATCAGCTGTCGCTTACGTGAATTAAATACTTTAATCTGTTTTATACTAAACAATTTAATTCAATAACTTAACTATTGGTAAATAACAATAAAGTATTGTTGGTTTTATTAGAAATCTTCTACCTCATCCACTCCACCAACTTCTAATGATTTGTTGTTGAATGATTACTTTACTTACCCATTTTATAAGTTATCAATATCAACTTACGCCAGAATTTATCAAATTGATATTAAATAAACTTTGAAGTCAACTAACTGTTTTTGAAATACAAATAACACTCAGGCTTATATAATAAACTTAGTATTAGTTTATGTGTATACATAACAACAAGAATATATTTTTTTTTGTTCAACTAAAGATCTTTAGGTAGAGTCTATTTTCATATATTGCCAATTACAACATGAAATCTGGATCGTAATCCAAAGATCGTATAAAATTCATCTCAAATAAAGATTAAAATTTGATACGTGCTTGCTCAACCGAAAAACTCATTAAAGTTAATTGGCATAAAATCTCCCGTGCCTTAATAATTAAAAAATACTTAAATAGTTATAAAAACACCTTACATTTTATTTTTTAATAAAATAACAATCGATAGATTAACATTATGTAGTAGGGCTACATAATTTACTCAAATTTTTTATTTTATCTTTACGTGATAAACTAGATATATTTACTTTTAATCCGAATATCATGGTCAAGTTATAAATACCGATATCAAAATGCCAATATTTAATTATAACTTTATATTAGAAAATATAATAATCATAAAATTGTGTTTTTATTATACTTATTAAGGATTACAAGTATCCAAATAAACTCAATTAATGTAGCATTCCCTGGAGATGTCGGTTTCTTTTTAACGATTCGCTCGATATGCCACGCTATTAGCATATTAATGAACAAACGTGCCTCTTGGGCTACGAACTAACATCCTTAATTACTTTTGGACTAGCTCATTCCGTACATTTTTATTCCAAAGGCCTATGAGGCTTCAAAGAAGCTTTTGCTGTTACTTTAAAGATAAATTTAAATGTATGTGTATTTCAGAAGCTTAATGGACTATTTGGTAATGTGATTTAATTTTTTAGACTAATAGATGTACATATATGCAAGCTTGACGTCAAAATATCTCAAATTGTTATCTTTACTATGTCATAATATTAGTACGTGAAGCAAAAACTTTGTACCCCTTTTTACTAAAATTGCGCGAACGATTGATCGTGAAATATGCCACAGTTAAAGTTTATACGGAGAAGTGCATAAAGCTAAGTTAAATTAATTAAAATAAACATTATGCACACTACTGCTGGGATGACACACAGCATACATACATATACATACCTGACTTACTCTTGAATTGCGGTCGAATTTCGACCAATGGGTGACCTCTAATATAAATAATTATGTATTCTTTCTTGGAAGAGGCAAAAGAACAAAAGGACACATTATACTTTTTCTAGACAATATAATATATTATTGTCATATTTGTATTGGGTTTTAATTGGTTTATAAATAAAAAATATAAAAAAAGACAGAAGAACATACCGGCTAATATAGAAAGAACATAATCACAAAATAGGATTATACATGTAGCATTTGAAGCGGTTTTCTACACAAGCATACATTGAATATTTTTATTAAAGAGGATTAAAATCCAACAAGCAGATTGGAGATTAACCATGCTTAGTGTTAATCTCCAAATTTACACCTAACCCAGTTGTCCTCAACAAATACAATGTGAATCAAAGTTATAACACTTAATTACGACTATATTCTCTTTAAGACCTCCTGAATCGCGTAATCCGTTCTAATTTGCGACTTGTCGCGATAAGACCCTGATAAATTTCAACATATTCTTTATGGGATAAGCCCAGTGTAATTACATTTAAACTATTAAGTTTAATGTGTTTGTTTGGTCTAATAATTCGTTTTAATTGGCTGTATAATAATTGAGAAAAGTTGCATTTAAATGTAAGATTTGTTCAAAATTATTTTAGGAGTTGTGAAAACTGGCGTATACTTTTAATGACAATTGACATACACTCACTGACAGGACGGATTGTCGAAAATTAAAAATTTACTTACACTGTTATTTTAGTTTTTTGTCAATTTATGCTTACAAAAAGGAATCAATTTTATTTGAGAGTCACAAATGATAGCCTTCTATCGTTGTAATTTAAAAAACCGAGCTGAAATAATAAATTTTCACGTGTTTCAAATAAATGAATATATAATCAATGGCGTAATACTGTAGATTAAGCAATTGCGTGATAACTTTTTTAAATTTCAAATCATTTCATTGTTCGTTATTGTTTACAGTTTCCAGGAACGATGACTTAATCGAAGCGGGCTTACACCTGATTTTAACATTTTCACAGTTTCATATTAACTACCTCCGTTGATACGTGGTTAAAACAAAATAACAATAATATGGTTGTGAATTCGAATCTCGAGGTAACAAAAAATGATTCGTTTAGATAGACACAGAGGTAAGTAGATAGAAAAAAAGAAATATTTATCTATTAACTGACAAAAAACAAATAAAATTTATGCTAACAAGCAGTGAAAGTAAATACAGTAACAAATAAATTAAAATGTGTTATAATATATATAAAGGTAAGGTATAATTATCTACTTCTCACAACGAGTATAATGTTTATGTCACTTCAGTATCTGCCTACATATTATAGTGTGAACCCAGTACAGGTTCGTAATAAAAGAAAATTGTTTTTCCCCAAGAGAATGATTCAACGTTCATCGAAGCGAGTCCATAAAAATGAAATGCCTTAACCTCTGTTACGATTTAAGTCTGCAATTCTTTGTAAATCTTCACACTTGAAATCACCAGAATGGACAGATATTTTAGTATTAGAACTACGTGAGCAAAATACTGGCATTATTTCAAACGGACCGGGTACACAGAACGAAATAGCTGAACACGGTTTGGGTGGAAGATGACAAAGAGTAGGGCGCGAAATAAAGCACTGAATTCTCTATATTGTATTGCAGGCCGGCACGGTATTTTGTTCCGAGTTTGAAATTCAGATTAAGCTTTTCACGCTAAAGGATTTTTATAATATTAAATAAGCCAAACTATTATAGTAAATTATTTTAATATTTTATGTAGTAGGTGATCCTTAGTTAAATTAATATATAGTTACTTAAATATATTTATGATATATATGTGTTATATTATAGTAACATAATATTTTTGCAAAGATACCTCTGGCTTCTTTTTTAGACTAAATACATTTTGTGCTTTACTTAATACGTGACTGATAAAATATAAGACATGGTTTTGTAGGCATAAAAATAAACATAAGTCAAATTCAGGTGCTCGTAATTCATACTATGTCTGTCCAAAGCCTATTAGGTGACACCTACTTACATAATAAATTTGAAATATTTTAAAGAATCCTATATTTGAACGATAGCAGCGTTTTAAAAACCACGATTAAAATATACAGGAATTAGAAGACCTTCATAATTAAGATTTGTTATAAAGATAAACGCTTTGAGAGTGAGTAATAATAAAATATTATTTGTTTAACATAAACATAAATTTCTTTTATGAGTAGTCTATATAATAACATCCTCTGTGTCTATGCATCTGCATGTTTTGCCAGAGGTGCTGGGTTTGAATCCCATAAAAACAAAAACCAAACGAAAATATCTATAAAATGTATATATAAGGTTTTTCACTATATTGTGAAATATATAAATATACTGCTTGTGGAACAAATTCCCCAAATCTACATTCCCATGTGGATTCTATCATGGGCATTTTAAGCGGCGTGTGTCGAAGGCTGACAACGCAACTTTACCACACTACCGCGTACAGTGGCGCGATTGTCGCGAAATAAACGAAGTATAGTAGATGGACTTTAGGCTTTTAGTGTATATATTTCGTAAAGGCACGACCTTTTTCTTGTGAAGAATACCTTGTACTTAATAAAATTTCCTCGGAAAGGTATATTTGATTAAGGCTGTGTTCATATAACAAACGACGTATTTGTCAATCGGGCGTCGTGCGGATGAGCAAATAAAGTTCACAGTTCGTTTACTGCCTTAGAAAAAGAAATATTTTAGACCTGAATATAACATATCTTTAAACGCAATAAATTACTCGTGGTATATAAGCTATTTTTATTAATTAAACCAGCGTCATTACGTTTACACAGACAAAATCAAAAAAAAATACTTATAATAAATTACTAAGATCCTGTAAGTTTAACGGGACAAGTGTTTTCATATCATATTTATGTGTATATTTCACTGTTTATTTTCTTTACTGAAAAATAAGTCACTACAACTGGAAAATATAATGTTAATATATCTAATTACAGAAAATCTTGACGTCTCACCTGACTGTAGAAATGTTTTTAACTTTAAAGCATGGTTTTCCTGAATTCAGATGAAGGAATTTTAAGCTTTTTTAATTAAATTTAACATTTTATGCAAATATATAGACAGATAAAGTGACTTCTGCAATAAAACAATGAAAATAGACTTTATAATATCCATAGAATATTATAACCACAATATGCGACATTTTTAAACAGAATAAAAATTACAAATTTATTCAAGAAATATAGCATTACTCTATTATGTATAGCACCGTATTCTCTCGAGCAGGCACGTTCCTCCAATCTACTTAACAAAATGTATCCTTTAGTATAAGACCTGTACTTCGAAACTTTCTTTGGCCCTTTAGTGTCCCTGAAGTATATTTTGTATGAATCCGAGATTTGAAAAGGTCAGTGTTACCGTGCGTAAAATTTTATTCCCGCCTAAAAGCCGAGTTAATGTTTTTGTAATAGTTTCATTGAAGCAGTCGTCCTAAACTGTAGTTTATTAGGTAAATTTTATTACGTGACTACTTTTCAAATTGAAGATAAGTATTTTATAACTTTAAAAGTTTATTAAATTTTTGTATTAAATTCTGTTTTTAAGAAAGATAAAAACAATAGTTATTTAGTTTAATGATTTGCTTATCTTTATTATGTAAATAGAAAATTTATGTAAAATAACTCATAGAATTTTTATAATTTGTGATAATAAGAAACAGTACCATGAAAATATCTACTAATATTAATTTTAGAAAGAGAAATTATTTGTCTGTTTTCGACGAATTACACGAGTAACAACACTAACAACTAATAATTATTAATATAATAAATACAAAATTAGAAATCTTATCTCTTTATAAAAGTGAAATTTCCATTTAAATTTACCATTCAAAATATTCTTCTGCAAACATTTCGATGCATTGTTGCATTACATTATCATTTCCTTCCAATTTCTTTTCAAGTAATATTCAGGCAGCAAGCAGATGCTTTCGAATTTATTAGTTCAGACTTCAAATAAAAGTTACTTCACGTCTTGAAAAGAACTGCAACTACTTGAGATCGAAGCTACGTGCGCATTGTGCCTTGATTTATATCAATTTGTCACTTAATTTTACTGTGGTTTTATGAGAAATAAAATTTTAATAAAAATTAGCGACCCGCCCCGGCTTTGCACGGGTATAAAACATTTATAAAAACCTTCCTCTTTAATCACTCTATCTATAAAAAAAAACCGCATCAAAATCCGTTGCGTAGTTTTAAAGATTTAAGCATACAAAGGGATATAGGGGAAGAAAAAGCGACTTTGTTTATAGTATGTAGTGATAACGTAGATTATTTATATAATTGTCTTTTGTTATTACTTTCTATGAAATATATAAGAACTAAGGTAACCATATCCTCATGGTATTTTTAGTTAGAAGTAACAGTGTTTAGCGTAGCAATGATACATTTTAGAAATAACCTTTTTTTTAATTCTCGGTTTAGCCGCGTTTACATTGTTACAGTCAAAAGCAAACATAAAGCACATACATTGACGATTTATAAGAAGTAAAGGTGCAAATATATCTCTGTTTTTACAATTTTTACCCTCTTTCATTTGTTGGCCTTAAATAAACATCTTGATATTTATAATTTGAATTATTTTTAAGGGTTTCCACATTAATTGGTACTGAGTTAAAAATGCATCTAAAAGTTAGTAACACATCTCACATTAAATGCATTTTACTTGAAAAATACTACATTATTTCAATTCGCGGAAATTAATGAAAATGAATAAAAATAACCGATAAATAACTCTATTTCTCACTTGTTCAAATTTACCTGCAAACTCTTAATTATCATCGTAAGCCTACCTAGCTTTGAGAAAATCTCACATACGGAACCTCTGATCTTACTTGTAGGGCTTTGTCTGACCAGCTAGTTCATGGTGTAGCATCTGATGTACGAATATATGGCGTGTGTTTTATGTATTGTGCTTGATACATTAAATTACCAAAGAGTAATGATAGGTATTTAATTTAGCACATACATTATGCAAAATAAACCCGACAAGTATATGAATTATGTAAATCAATCACTCTCACACACACATATTTAAGGTACTTCTCCAAAAGGTTTTAAATATGTTGCCTATCTTGTCATAATATTCTGTGCACGCCATTGTAAACCATTTATATGTAAGGCAACAACGGTCGTTAGGCTTACAGTTTACCCCCCTCATATATTTACTCCTTTCACTACAATTTGCCACAAAACACTAAACTTATAATACTCCTGGCACCTTACATATAAATTTAAATAAACTGATACTGTAAGTACCACTTTTTTACATTGCCATCTTTTTTCAAAAAGAAAATACCACTGCCGACAATATTAAGATTACTTTTCTAATAATCATATAACATATCAACTGCTTCCGTGGCTAAGTGGTTAATGCATGTGTGTTGCACCGGAGTTACAGGTTTTGAATTCCGGGGAAACAAATGAATGTTCCAGCTGGATTTGTTTCACCTGTAAAATATAATCAGTGAAACTGATTCGAAAAAGTTCCATGCTCCAGCAGGGGCAAAAATCCAAAAAAAGCATAAAATAAATAATAAACAAGATTCACAAAAAAATATGAAATCATGTTAAAACATGTAACAGATATCCGATCAAATTAATAATACATGTGTCAGTTGAAATTTATTACATAAATTAGAAAATAAGTATAAATATATAACATCTACAAATATGTTGCCAGATCTATTGGACCAACACAATACCTTGCCTGTAAATTACGCCACAGAAAAATATTCTCGAGAGCACAAAGGAAATCCTTTACCGGGGTGCTTAAAATGAAGTCTCTTATTTATTACTTTCCAGAAGGGCGTTACACACGGATACGTCTTTGTTGTTTAAGAACGCTTAAATGTATGAAAAAAGTAGCCTTTCTCTAGAATTATATCCCTTAAATTTATTGCGATATAAAGTATATGATGATGTTGTGTTTTGTTATACTTCAGGTTGATATTAGAACATTGTTTGACCTAAGAACTTATCTATTGTAAAGGGGAAATTAAACTGTTCTAGATTGCGACTAAGTTCATAAAGATTAAATATCTGATGACATATTTATTTTTCTAGTATAGCTCTTTATTCATCTCTCTAGAGACAATGAGAAGTTATTAATTCAAGACAAAAAGCTAGTTCTTTACTTTTTCCTACTTTCCTATGTAAATACCAATACCTAAAACGGCATCGAAACTAAACCGTAGATTGCGGGTAATTGTTCATGGGCGGCGATGATGGTAAGAGTCATCAGGGTATCCACCTGCCCTGTTATCCGTTATTATAAAAAAAAATGATCAACGAAAGAGGAATAAAGTTGTGGAACTCATAGCTACTTATGGTTACATAGTTTTTATCATACATAAAATGGCGACCCGTCCCAGCTTTGCAGCATGGCATCGTTGTAAAACAGCTTGTATTTAATTCTTTATAAGTTATTTTTAATTTTGCAATAGCTCAGATGTTCATTAGAATTGTATAGTGCTGTAGCATCATGAGGAGATAGTACCTATAGATTATAATTGGGTTTAGGTTTAAAGATATTTATTCTCACTTATGATACCCATATCACTTACATGAGAATACTTAGAAATAAATATGTAGGTAGTTCGTCATCGCACAAAAAAAATAGTATAAACAAAACAAAAGAACAGTAAATACGAAACTTATAGGAATTCTAAACAAAAAATAATTGGTATAAACATTAACATTATAAATATTTAGTTACATGATTAGTAAAAAAACAGTTATATTAAATAATAATAAATGTATAACCACTCGGTACCTACCTATTTTGTCTTTTTAAATATGCGTCTTAAGAACATAGCTTGAAAGTCGCTTTGTAAGTGCGTTAAATAACTTAATTTTTCTTATAATATCCGAGGGTATTTTATTAAAGAGGTGTGCTCCTTCGAAAGTTATACTACTATATAGAAAGTTATACTCTATAATTACTAGATATAAATAAAGATTATTAAAGTCAGTAAAATAATTTTTTAGAAGTAAAAGTGATTGTGAGCTATTCTTACAAGATATAATACAAATAAAGACATAATATGATATCGTGAACTGATTTGGGTATAAAAATACAAAAACAAAATCCTTAATATACAAAAAAATGTTTAACCAATATTCACAAATACATTTCTCTTAAAAAAAATTACTTGAATCTGTATAAGTGCTACGAATGTTTGTAGAGGAGATACGAGAATTTTAATTATAGTCATGGCTCGAGCATATTAACTTCAAGTTTCATGATGTCTATTTTTAAAATGAAGAAAATATCTTACTTTTAAAAATATGTTTTCAGCTATTACTCACACAACACACATTGGCTTAAAACACAAGGAAAGAAAGACAATGATTTTACATATTACAATATAGACTTGTAGATATTGCTGTGTGAAAAAATATAGAACTCAATTTGTATAGCAGTAATAACCATAATTATTTCAACTTGACTTCAAAAAATTGGCACATACTTAGACATTTATTCCACGTCTGCACCCCACTATTATACGTTAGCTAGTTTAAATTAAAAAAAAATCCATCCGCTTAAAAGTATCTGCTTATAAAGTTATATGAGCTAATAATAACATAGAAAACAATAGAAAATCATAATTTTCATACTACATAGCATCTAAAAATATCTATGTCGCATAGGACGATGTATCAAATGCAAAATGTATTAAAATATGTTAATAATACTATCAAAAAAAGCTCTAAGCTTATGGTGTTTTCATTTAGTTTTTTATTGATTTGTGTAATTTTTATAATTTTTATGTATGTTTTGATGAAACAAAATTATTGTATCCTAGAATATTATTCCTAGATTGCCGTCGAAGCATGTATGATCAGATCACTGGTCTGATCTAACATAGAGTATAGTAATTGCACTCGATCGATTAGAGCTGTGGTCAGTTATACAACTAGTGGTAATTATGACGCCAATCTTAAAATTGGGCCAATTATATTTCTTGTTACTTATGTCCCGGTACCTTGAATTGAATTGATGAAAATTTCAGCTATCATTTTATTCAATAAAACCTATTTCATTTAAAAATAGCATAGCCAAAGAATTTTCAAAACAGATTCAATAGATATTGAGTGAGTCATTACAAACAAAACTACAAGATTTAAATTATTTAATACCAGTACAAAATATTATTTTAGATACAGAATTTTAATAATTTCACATAATAACCATATTATATCAAAGTTAAACCAAACAAAATTATGAATTTATTTAAGCCTTTTGTCTTTAATTGTTTCAAGAAGTATGTCATTGCAAATAGCTCGCAACTTTAAAACTACCATTCAAGTGTATTCAATGAACTTTAGGTCATTTAATAATAGTCACCTACATATAATATATCATGTTTGCCATTATGTTTGTCATTGAAAAACATAACTAAATTTTACAAAGTAAATTTTGAATAAAAATATTGTTTGCAGGTAATAAATAACAAATTTCTATTTTTGAAATTTCAGCTGATATTGCTCGTATTTTACCTAAGAACTCAATTTGGCGTTTCAAATTGTTGCTACAAAAGGCTATTCATTCTTTTTATATGAATTTTTTCAATAAATAATAATAGACTATTCAATTACAGTGATTTGGTAAAAATATTAGTGTTTTTTATATTCAATAAATAGATGTTTTTTCGTTTTTCAATAAATTGATGTTAGGCTTTATTTACGTAAAATTATGATAAAAGCTATGTTTTAAGGTTCCATCTATCACTGAAGTTCTCACAATTGGTTCATCACCACACACAAGCTTAACAAACAAAATAATCGAAGCAGTTCTTAATTTTGGTATTGATGAGTTTTTCTTATACTTAGGACAAAA
This sequence comes from Aporia crataegi, assembly GCA_912999735.1. Lineage (NCBI taxonomy): Eukaryota > Metazoa > Arthropoda > Insecta > Lepidoptera > Pieridae > Aporia > Aporia crataegi. Next base: position 7,390,065 of record OU538742.1, read on the forward strand.
ATAAAATTTAAAATAAGTAATGCCTATATTAAGTGATTATGAATAATAACGGCCCCTTTTTTATTTACGCCTGATTGGATATCCGAGGAATAAAGTTTTAATAATATTGGGGTTTTTGCCCATCATTTTCATTAATAACATCTAAATGCTTATTTTTAAAAATATTTATTGCTTCCTTTCAAAATCGAATGTTATCGTACGTAGAATAACATATTTAATTTATTTTAAATTTTTTCTTTAAATGGGATATTATAACGTGTGGTTCTTTGTCTCTACTTTCTTTTATGAAACGTTTTCATATTACTTATTCATTAAGCTTTTAAGCTTTCATTCAAGGTGATGTTAGGTCTCATAGGATTATATTTATTTCCTTAGAATTGTGGGTTTACTTTAAATGTTTATTATTCATATTACTCTTTAATACATGACATTTATTTAAATTAACCGTTTTAAATTAGAGTAACTCATAAAAAGATTAACAGATCTCCATAAATCGTAGCTAAAATCAATCTCGATCAAAAAAAGCATTCTTTAAATAGCTATATGCCACACACAGACAGTCAGACCCACAGAGAGTCAGACCCACATGCACCTCAAATATATAACACCCCTATTTGCCTAGAAGGTTAAAAAGTATACAAACATTCCATGAAAAGAAATTGCTGAGTTCAATAACGAAGAGACTTATACTTATACTTTATACCCGAATTATTTAAGAAAGCGCAATAAAACTTATACAAAACGTGAATCAAATTTTATCATTTTTGATTATCTTATTCCCACTGCGACTTAAGACACGTTTTATAATATTTCCTTCAAATTATTTAAATTGTTAATTTCTATTAAAACGCATTGACTCCAAAGAGAACCAATTCCTAAGCCGAAATCTAAAATGGAATAAATTAGAAGGAACGAAGAAATTAAATTCGAAACGTTCTCAAGTTATAATTAATTTACAGAAAATTTAATTTTAATTCAATGATAAATTGAGTTTGACAAAAATTATGAAGAAACATTTTGATTCCTTACAATTGCGTATTTAATTCACTTTTTGTAACTAATGTATACTTTTATTATATATTTATAACTATAATAATTTATTCGTTCATAAACTATGTATTATGTAAAATAAATAATTTAATTTAATATTTTTATGTAGAATATTGTAAATATTATCAATAAAAAATAATATAATGATATATAAAAATGATAAAATATGTGTAATAACATTTTATACCGATTTATGTTTTTATTATTAATAATATTATAATAATTAAATGTAAATATATTTTTTTATAGAAATATCATATTATAATAATTTTAGTCTTATATTTGGTCATATAACAATGGCTTTTTTAGTTCTATTATAAAAATACACCTTATTCACTTACCATGTCAACGAGAAAAACTTTTCACATCACAAAAGTAATTTTCAATTAAAACAAAGCTATTTAGATGCAAATCAGTTTCCACAATTCCCACAAACAATCACGTATACAGATGACGTATGACACTACGTCCTTTCGCGGTGAAGTTAAAAGTACAACTGACGTTCAACGCCACTCGAGTAACGGAAATTCTCTCAGCGTTCCGACACTGTCATAGAATTCAGTTTTGTATGTAAAAATTTGAATTTCGAATTTCTTTCTCATCGGTGTAAATAATGACTTATTTGTCGTAAATTCTGATTCATAATAGATCTCTTTGTTCATGCTCGTTTAGATATTTTCCTGTACTATTCCTTTCTACAGTATTTTAATAATAAAGAGACTTTCAAAAGAAGCCTACTTCTTTATATGTTTATTAATATTGTTTATTAATATATTTTCTCCAAATATTTTGTGAATGAAAGTTAATTTCTTCGCGGTTATAACTTATGACTACGATGCCAAAGAGAAGTCAAACCGTTCCCTTTTTGAGTCGGTTGTTAAAAAAGGTAAGAATCTATAAAATCAATTTCTTTTTAATGGAAAAAATTAAATTCTACAAATTAATTACATTTATTTTATAAAATATAACAGATATACTGTGTAAGATAAACTGTTTCTGTAAAATAAACATTCTTCAAAGTAATCCTAAGCAATTAGATGAAGTGATTTAGAGTACCACTTAAGAAATATAAAAAAGATTGAATAATTTAGCGCACAAATTAAAAATATTTTTTTTTTGCACACTTTGTTGCACTGGAGTGCAACGGGCGGCCTATCAGCGATCTCTTCCAGGCAATCCACAATTTTTGTATAATATTAGCGTGTTTGTTCGTGGCCAAACAATTTCAATGTTTTTTTACATATTAAGGAGGCAAAAAAAATCATTGACAAATTCAACGAAACTTAAAAAGTAAATAATTAACTAATTATCGTTTTGGTAAAAACAATATTTGGAAGTAGGTCCCAAATTGTAACAGAAAGTCATAAAATATGCTTATTGTTTTCTACTTTTATTTAATACAAGTGACCCCGCGAACTTCGTATCGCGTCAAAGTTCCGACTTCCGAACAATAACGTGTCACCTAAAAAGTCATTCTATATGAGGAAAATGTTTTTTCTTTTATTTTATTTTTTCGACAATTTTCCAAATGTTTCTCTCCGTAAAAACCATCCTCATACTTCAAGGAATATCATAAAAAAAGAATTAGCGAAATCGGTTCAGCTGCTCTCGAGATTTGCGCTTACCAACACATTCAGCGATTCATTTTAATATATATATATATATATATAGATTTTAATGCAATTAATAAAGTTGGTTTATATATTTTTATTTTTTAAGTTCTTCAAATTAATTATATAATCTTTATAATCAGATTTTAATACCAGTTTTTTTAAGCAAAGCCGCGTTACATACGTTATATTACACTGTTAAGAGTTCGTCTATTTTGCAAGTAAAAACCTTTGAATTTTGTGGATCAGCGTCAAGTTTAAATCTCCGGCTTTACAAAGAAGAAAATGAAGCTATTGTTTAACGAAACCAATAGAAGTCCAGCTTTTCAAAACCTTATTGACTTATTTCCATTTCTAAATATTACTTTATATATACAAACTGCATTATCCTCTACTAGGGGCAATTGACATTTTTCTTGTAATTGTTTCGTTGGCGCCAATTAATACGTTTACTAGAAAATTATTGTCCCATTCCAACTAAACCTTATTTTCATACATAAAAAGGGTCTAAATAAGTGTCTTTCTCTAAAGTCTCATCTATTTTTAATAAAAAAATTGATGTGATGAATTTCATTTAATATTAAAAATATAAGGATTTTTACAATTCTGTTCAAGATACAAATTAAATGTCCTACATTTCTAAATATTATAATGCTGCGACTTATAAAATCTCCATATTTTTCTCTACATTTAGTGTTCTCTGTGGATTGCTAGCAACTACGACCTTACACTTTATCAGTGGCTCGTAGCACAATCGTAGCACGTACGTAGCGCGTCCGTAGCGTACTGTACTTCCGTGTTGATATTGGTTGTTAAAGAAACTATAAAGCTTAATATAACTTGCTTTTTTATCACAGTAATATGATAATCTGAATTTCATGTTCAATATATGTGTCAAGTAATCGTAAATCTATGAAATTACTTCAAACAAAGTTTTCAGTTTTAGAATAAATGTTTATTTATGTGTCTGTAATAAAAGTACTGTTATTTAGTAACAAAAAATTATTTTTTTTAGCACTCTGATAAAAAAAATTATAATAGTAAATTTTTATGTTTGGCTTAATTGTTATATGTACGTGTTACAATGTAGTATCTGTTTGTAGACAAAATAAATTTAAAATATCTCATCTCATCTTACGGAAATACTTTTTAAGGGCCAAAGACACAGGGGCGTTGGCTCATAGTACGCAAGCATTTTGAAACCCTGTATTAAAATTTGAACCGATTTCATTAAAATATTTTGGCAGGTGAAAATTCAGCGGCCCTCGCAATTAGATTAATAACAAGAAAACGTCTTTGACCTGCTCTAAGTTCGCTAATTACTTCGAATTTATCCAATTTTTAAGTTAAGCCGCCTCGAAGATCTCGAATCTTGCCGGATCTCTTTTAACATAAAATTTAACCCGTGAAATTTACATAATAACGGATTCGTATTTTATAATGATTCTCGCGGTCTTTAGGGTGTCGAAGAAGTTAATGAATTTGATAGAATTACGAATAAATTAGAAAGAATTTAAGTTAAATAAGAAAGACAAGTATTTTTTTATCTTTATATATAATTGCTCTTATCTGTACTTTGCTGGACTTTTTCTAAATGGTTGAAGTAATTTTGATAAACTGTTGTACGTGTCTTCGGATCATCGGGTCATTTTACAACTTAACCTGATAGATTGCGACAGTATTATGAACTTCATTTGTTGAACCACATAGACAAATAATTTAAAACAAAGCTTTATTCATATTTTTTATGCTTCTTTATAACTATTTTAATTTTTAAACACTTATAAATTTAATATTTAATATTATTGACTCTTACTTCGAGATTCTGGCTCTAAGAAAGAAATATAATCTATTTTGACAACCTAAATATATCTAATATACTGTCTATTCACTCAAATAACAACCTTTGACTTACTATACCAGTACTCTCTTAGACATACAATACAATTACTTTCTAATAATCAATCTTGACTAATCAACTCACTTGGGCTCCATCCTAAAATAGAGATCGGGTTTATGCCATGCGCGAATACATTCCCAGTCCTTGAGCAAGCGATACGCTTCCGAGATCAAGAAGGTAAAGTAATACAATACCATAATTTTTACAGTTTTAAATTCATTCATTTCATTCGTTATTCCCCTGATCCAAGGACCGGACATGTTCTACTTATATTCTCGTGTAGTTCAAAAATATTACGTACTAAACCCTCAATTGAATTACGAAATATCGGCAATATTCAGTTACCGGTACGACACGAAGCAATCAGACGAAATTGGGCCGACAAACGCAACGGGTTTCAACTTAATTGTTTTTATTATTCTGCTTCTACCTTTCAGGCTTACCTACTGTTTGTATGAATAAAAACGCTTACATATCCCTTGATGGATGGATAGATTTTTATTTAATTATTTATATCATTGTAATGTAGTAATTATTAAAAAAGGATTGAACAGTAACATTTTACGAAAAAAAGTAACATGAGATACATATTGCTTATAGTAGTGGGTCATGGGGCAGATACACATTGCTGTGTCTGTCACTGATCATTTTCTTTACTGGAAAGTAGGTGATCACCCTTCTGTGCCTACCCAACCGAAACATTCATGGTTCCCCGGGTTTCGAACCCAGGACCAATTAGCCACGGAGGCGGTTGTATATAAGCTTGTAGTATTTAATAACTAAGGGCCTTCTATTATTGATTTATATCAACATGCAAAAATATAGTTTATTTATTTGCCAAACTTCCACAATCATCTACCATCATCCATCTTCACAAACAAACCTTTCAAAATATTTAAATTATTACGTAATTAAACAAGTTGCTTATATAATGATAGATTAGCTGTTCGTTCGGCTGATGTCGTGAATACTCGGGTCGGGTTTCGTGTTCAAACTTGTCGTTAACAGCCACTCTGTATGAATAGCGCTACTCTTACCGCTAATATAATCCTCGGACTTGGCTGTCCGGCCGGCATGCTATAGTTGTTCTATAGATAGTCAATGGTCCTTCTTAGAAAAGGAAACTCCCGGTGGGTTGCCTGGAAGAGATCGCTGATTAGCGATAAGGCCGCCCGTTGCACTCCAGTACAACAAAGTGTGTAAAAACTCTTTCCAAAAAGTTAAAAGTCATTGCGAATAAAGTGAGAGCTATAAGGCGAAGTGTATTCGTATTTGGTGTAGTTTCTATTATTTTTATAATGGTAAATTGCTAAAAATATACAGCCTCCCATCATTGATGATTTTTCTGTGTCACGATCCTTTTTTTTTACTTATAAAGAAAATGTGAATTGAAATGGATGCTCCACTAGGATGAGACTTCATTTCTTTTTAGTCAAGAAAACTGTTTGAAAAAACAATTTCATTATCATTACGATTTTATATGTACTTATAGACTAAAAAACATTAAATAAAAAATATAAACCAATATATCGCACTGAATGAATATATCGCACTGAATGAATCATGTTTCTATGAACCAAACATCTCAAATCTAATTGCGTTAACCAATAAATAGCGATTGATTGGCGCATAGCAGGAAACCCGCTACAATACATTTGTTAGTCTGTTATTTATCATTAAGGTACCATAGCAGTTATTACCAGCTATAGAGCTAGTTCTATAACTAGCTATTTTAAGGACAATAATATGTTAATCTTATATATAAAATTCTCGTGTCACAATGTTAGTTACCTTACTCCTCCGAAACGGCTTTACTGATTTTTATCAAATTTTATATGCATATTCAGTAGGTCTGAGAATCGGCTACTATCTATTTATCATACCCCTAGTGATAAGGGTAGCCCACCCCAAAAATTAATATGGGAAAACAATATTTGCCGGGTCAGCTAGTATCTATAGATTGTTAACGTATTTTTATACGTTATCTCTATAGCTAAGTTGGCCACGCATTTGATATTTATTGCATAATAATAATAAACGTTCATTTAAAGTGGCACAGACATACCTACTGACACACTGCCACAACGAAATACTCAAAACAAATCGACATACATAAAAACAGATGCAAGTTAAATTATCCATAGATTAAATTTCTAATTAATAACGTATCTGACTATATTGTTAGGTCCTTCAATTTCCGATTAAACAGAAAATATTTTGATTTAGTAATAGACGTATGATAATCTATCTCACACTAGAGATTGATTATATCTACAAAGAAAATATTAAGTGAAACAGAAAATATGTTTGCCTAGAATATGTCCAGTATCGAGAAACTTACTTAAAATATTATTTCTATAATAGTGTAAAAGAGATAAATTACATAGTAAAATATATTCAAAAACTATAGTTTTACAGAGTTTTAAAGACATTTGACGGACCTCACCCGCCTCTGACCAACCGTTGTAGTGGGTAATGCACAGAGCATGTCCTCCACATTTACAGTCACAGTATCCACAGGGCGCGGACCCTAGTCTACTTGAAGGGCCGTAAGGCCAACCAAGCTAGAGCCCCTCGGGACCTGTGACCATCTACTACAGCCTAAAGTCGTAGTATGCGTATCAGTATTTCCCCATGAAAAAAAGGGATATTTGGATAACTCAATTTTTTATAAAGCAATTAAGATAAAACTAAAACCTTATCGAAAATCTTTACCTGCTTTAAAATAACACAAAACATCTCCATCGCTAAATAATTTACGCAAATTGAAATCGAAATAATAAGATTACTATTTAGATTTCTATGTTAACACATCTGCCTGTTGCGCAAGAGAATATAAAAAAAATGTATTGGTTTTGTAGACTCTAGCGTCTAAAGAACTAATTATAAAATGATTAATGAAACAGATGCGGTAATGTATCTGCCTCATTCCCCACAAAAAATACGATTGTAACCTCATATACAACTGAATGTCATTTTTTAAATTTCGTTTCTCCCGCATCAAACCTACAATCTTCTTTGTGTATAATATATTCTAAAGACTAGCACTAAACTTTGTATTAACAGCTACGCAGCTCAATTCATCTCATTAGCGCAAATCCAACGTATAATTATCCCAGAGCTTCAAAATACATGAATAATGAAAGGAGCTTATCTACAGTGGATAATTTCATTAGAACTTACTTTACAGCGCCGACGTTGATTGATAACGAGGCTATAATATATAGACATAGAGGTATTGTTGGGAATAGTGTAAGAGCTGCTGAATAATCGGCCCTACACATTTAGTAATAATCTATTCTGTACTGTATGAATAGTTGACCTACTCTGAACTCACACAAAAAAAATTAAGAAAGTCCACTACAAACTTAATAAAACGGCACACAAGCTGATAATTAGTATAGTATAATTTTCACCAAAGAATGCTGATACATTTTTGGTTATATGCCATCTATGTTCAAATTTTAGAAACTTTTTTATTATCCTGGGATTAGTATCCAGAAACCTCGGCGCATCATGCAGATGCGTAAACCACTTAGCACATGGTATGCTGCAAATAATCATTCATTTCTAATTGACTGTGTTTTTAATCCCTTGACACAAAAAAGAAGTGTTTTAAATTTGATATATTTAAATTATCTTCAATTTCACGTGTTATCGAATTGAGGTCAGTTCACTTGTGAATTCGATAATCGAGATTGATATAAATCGGGGGCAACTCTTAAACTACAGCCTCAATTCTCTTGTTTTATGAAATATGGCTTTATTCATTGACACTGATGGTAATTTATCGAAATGTCAGCGACACCGGCCGCCTGCGGTCTTAACTCAACGCCTAGCTGATCGTTTGAATGAAATGTTGTATAAATTGACCCCCAGCTAACTTATATCTTGCTCTTCACTAATAAATATTTATTTGATCTTAGTAAAAACGCTTTTGTAACATAGTTTTTACTAACATAATTTAGTCCATTAAATTATATAATAACATAATTTATCAAATTCAGCTAATATTATAATTTACAAAACATAACGTTGACGAAGATGTATAAGAAAAAAAATTCTTATATTTTAGGAGGCTTTTGCCTAAATCCAAGTGAAAAATAAAAATTTATTCTTTATGTCTGCTGTTGTAAAATCAAGCGTTACCAGAGGACTATGGAAGCTACTGCCTTCAGAGGTATTTTCGAACCAATAAGACGTAGGAAAATGTAAAAGGCCTGTAACGCACTTCCGGATATTTTATGTTTGAGGTCACTGTTCAATCCGTTTACCAATCCCATTATCCAATTTAAATTTTTTACATAGATAATTTTTACAAAAATATTTTATTCAAATTATAATATCTATCATTGACCACGAAATTCGTTCATAGTTTTCAATGGTTTGAACTTATTTTTCCGTTCATCCTATACTGTAATATTTAATACAATTCACGCACATAAAAAAGCTTAAACAAGCGCCAATTCATGCCATACAAAACACATACATCAATCTCAACAAGATAATATATTACGCGAGAAATGATGCCATAACTTTGATACGGTGCCAAAATGCAGTGTTACTTAGATTAATTAGATTAGACAATTTATCAAAACGAAATATATTAAGTGAGCAGAAACTACTGGGGCTGAATCGATGGATTTTCCTCAAAGGATGGCGTGCGTCTCCACGCGTATCACTTTATTTCTTGTAGTCATATGGCATTTAAGTAATTTTTTAAAAACCTCTTTTTTGTGTAAACTTTAATTTCAATAATTAAAACAGTTGTGTATCTTAAATAATATGAAATGTTGTATAGAAACTGTATTTTAACTAGAGCCTAATTCTGTATCACTTTTTGGTTCATAAGCTAAAAATAGCCATGATTGGCGAACTCAAAGACTTCAAACATTTTGATTCATGATATAATATATATAGAGTATATATATTATATGGTAAAAATTAAATAGGAATGTTTTATCTGTAAAAGACTAATACTAAATTTGTTATTGTTTTTAGGTGGCTTCTATCTCGCTAGCACAAGGACCACAAGCTATCGAAACTAAGAGAGTTAGACTCGTATGAAGATAATAAACAATGTAAGGCAAATAAGAGCGCACATAATGGAGTTACCTTTCCCTAATATTTGATGTTTTCTTCAATAACAGGTAAGGGCGAATAATATTTCATATCTACATAATTTATAGCAAGTAAATATTAACGTACCATAGATAATTATAAGGTTTTTCTAATAACTTGACATAAATAATTATTTATTATTCATATTATTAATATATTGTTAACTAAATTATTTTCCGTTATTTAAAAAACTCTCAAATCTCACTGCGTGCTTTAAATTTATAATTTATTTATAAATTTCTCAAAAAACAGTAGATACTTCAACCATAAGATTACTATAGAAGTTTTCTATTGGTTTTTAACTACCGGAAAGCTGTCTATCCCATTGTGGCCAAGTAAGTTTGCGCGTAACCACTAGGACGCTATAAGATTTTCCATACAAGTAAATAACACAGATGCTATCTAAAAACACTTAACCAGACTTGTGGTAGTACTTTTCATAATTTTCGTTAAAAAATAAAAATAAAGATCTTGAAAGCAACACAAATTAATTTACGTCCGGATGAATAAAGAAAATTATGATATTATGCACTCTCTGTTCTATACGTAATCTAGACTATAATATAATCCGGTGAAGTCCAAAAGCGGTGTTTTTGCTGAGCTACGAACAAAGGATATAAGCAATTTAATTATATTGGATTCTTTGTACGTTAGAAGCAGGTTCCTTTGATAGGTCGCTCCGAGTTCCAATTTAAGGAAATTGCGTCTCCAAAGATGGCGGTTAAGCGTCGCATCGTTTATTTGATTATCTTGTGGTAGTGTTTAAGTTTAGTCAACCGATAACGATTTTATAACGTTTTTGTTTATTTTAATATTTATTTTTAATACTAACCAGTTAAAAGAGTTCAAATTACAAAGAAATAAACTTTTATTTTTATTTTTTATTATACGAATAGTAATGCTATTTCTTTTTTAGGTTAATTTTTTACATTATATTTGCATGTTTTATTGTGAATGAATTACGTTAAGTAAATCTCAAATTTTCTGTTGTTTAGTATATAATTTGGAAAATTAAAAAGGACAATGATATAATACGCAAAATTGGCGCATTGTAGACGTAGAGTTGCGGAAACAAGCCCGTCTTTACTTATACTAAGGACAATGATTTTTTAACGATTCCACGATTTCCTTAATGTTCATAAAAAATCACATGTTTAACGCTATTTTTACGATAGCGCATAATATGTAAGTGTGTAAAGAATTGGTTCTTTTTATTGTTGAGTTAAATCATTAATTACTTTAATGTACTTAAAATAGTGTAAATTCAAAAGGCGGCGGCTCTCAAGTGAAATGAAATACGTAAAGGACGCAGCAGCTGCTTCCGTCGACAGTTGTGACACCTGTGTCAAATTGCAATGCGACTTGTAAGGTTTATACTGTTTTCTCTACACGTCTCTTGGGTTTAGCAGAGCTTTAAGAGTATCAACAAAGCTATAACAATGCAAATGCTTAAATAATAAAGCAAGTATAGTAAAAATCACTTATAGAAATGCATACGCAAATGCAAATGCAGAAATGCAAGATCTTCGAAGGTGGCATTCTCTCATTGAATGCGCCAGCGCTCGCGCTCGTGAGCTCGCTGCGCCAGCGAAATAAGTTCTTTTACTATACCATCACTACTTTAACTAGATTATACAAGGGAGTTTTTTCACGTTAATAATTTTTCCTGTTTTTGCAACATTTCTCATTGATGCTCCATTTCTATTAGTCTTAGTCAGCCGTATAGCCTTTCTCGATAAGTGGACTATCCAATAGAGAATTTTTAATTTTGAAACAGAAATTCCTGAGATTAGCATGTTCAACTAAACAAACAAACTCTTTAGTTTACAGAGAAAGATTTGTATTTTTGTTTGCAATTATTTAAAGATCTTAAAAGCAAAACTAGAAAGTAATAAATGAAAGAGAAGTCATAATTATTCATGACAATACTTTGAAACATTGGAAATATCCTAAAAAAATCTTTAAAATCGATTCATAATTGGCCTACAAAAAAAGTTGTTTTTTAAATTGTACAAACTGGTATCCTAACGACTTTGCTTAAATATTTTGAAACTTGGTATGCAAAATGTATCACGTAATCCAGAATGTTGTGACCCACTGTATTAAAATAACAAAGAAAGTAAGCTTGTAATGATGCTAACACACTATTCCTTATATCCACTTAGCGTACACTGCATACAGATTGCAGGTATTTTAAACAATAGCGCTTATTACGACATAGCCAATTATCGTTCACAACGAAAATAATTGTATGAATTATCAAAACCGTGGCACATTGTTACAATCCGGTACGTACTTTCAAGAATTGCCACCATTAAAATAAGCTTTAAAATAATCACCAGTAGTTTTAAAGAAATAGTACGAACGCTCGTAGAATTTTGCAGCCAGATGTGCAGTTGGATTCGAGTTGACTTTTTTATGTTAAAGATGTCGATTGTATAAATTTTCAAGCAAGAACATGATGTGTGTGCGCTCTCGATTAAATAATCTTACTTTTATACTCTTTTAAAATTAATAAGTATCTTTTTTAAAACTCCCAACAAATAAGTAAAGTGTTTTAAACTTGACGTGTCTGTGTATCTATATGTTTGTTCATCGTAGCTTCTAAACAAATATGTTAAGCTATTTTTTTGTTTCAAACTGATGTGATCAAGATGTCTGTTAGCTATAATGAAAATCTGTTCATCCATTTAAGAGATATTTTATTTTAAAAATTGTTTTCTATCACTTTCTAAATAATGTTCTTATTTTAATAATTGTTTCTATTTTTTTCTAAAACATTAATTCATTTATCATATGATATTAACTTCTGTCATGACAGTGTGTTGTGTGTTAAATAATTAATATAAATAATTTTACATTCCGCCAAAAGAAGGACCGTATAGCCAAGAAATAATTTATGAAAATGTCTATTATAAAGTAAGCTACCAGCAAATGCGGCAAACGCAAATCCGTAAACCGATAGTTTGTTTATTATTTCCTATTAAATTCACCCTTCAATATTGCTTTAGAATTGTCAAAGTCAAAATTTCCGTGTGTGCTTTAGGTTTGCTAGACTCATAGTTAATGTATTAGAAAACTTTTAAGCACGTTTGTTAATTTTCTACACTAATATTGTGAAGAGAAAAGACATTTTATATTTTTTTCGTAAGATTAAACTCAAAATCTACTGGAGTAAAAGTTCTCCCTTTTTGAAGTAAGAAAGGTAAATAAAATAAGCACTATTGCAACCAATGTAATTCAAAGAAATTGTATCTAGACTGAAGAGTACTTCTAGCGAGCCGCCTCCTAGCTTTTAACGTATCGCTGTGTAAGATTCGCTCGGGACTTGTCCGTGGAGATATAAGATCTGGACACCTGAAATACATAATCGTTATATATACAATATATAAGTAAATATTACATATAATATAATTGTTATACATTTAAAAATCGATCAGTTGAAGAGTTATACCAAGAAAATAATATACTGAATCCTGAATGCGAGTAAAGTTGCGCGCTTCAGATAGCTTTATTGAAAAGTATCCTAAAAATATGAAATTGTAAAAATATTTACGTTGTATTGTAATAACTCAAAATTGTAAACAAAGAAATAATATCCAGAAAGATTTTACATTTAAAAACACTAACTTTATTACTTTTAATTAAAAGAAGTTTTAAACTCAGAAAATGGCATCTTATTGTTTTTAATCATTAAAATAACAATGAACAGAGAGAGAAGCATTTGAATTTTTAATTGTATTTATCCAGAAGTTAAAAAGTCGAGGACAGCATAAGGGCATTTCACATGGTTTCATAATACCTACTAAAGTTAATGTATATTTTGTCGTCTCCATACCATAGTTGGTTAAACATCACAGTCTCAGATTTAAGTCCCGGTAATTAAAATAATATAGTTCAGGTTGACAAGGCACAGAAGACTGTGATATGGCTAGAGACACGAGGAATGCTATTACATAATCAATGAAACATAGGCTAAATGTTTTTATATGTTATATATAAAACGTTTTATTCTATTATTGTTAATTATTTACTTTTTACTTTCAATAAAAGTATCGCTATTATTTTTTGTCTACATCTGTTACATTAATAATTTTCTTTACAGACAATTGGGTCATCATCCTTCTGTGACTACCCAACCGAAACGTTTATTTGTTTCTCCGGGATTCGGAAAGGCCTCGACTCGTCACGTAGGCGATTGAATTGTTTAGCCCCTTATTCATTAATATAAGTAAATTTAAAATACTCAGTAGTATGAGCATACGCCCTTAACCTTTGAGAGAAAGCGCTTTCTTCTAATGAGAGCTAAAATGCAACCCATCAAGTTGATTCAATGTGGCCCAAGGGCTGATTATGCAAATTGAAGATTTAACTAACGACTTACATAAGTATCTATTCATTTGACATTTTTCTTTTATTATTAAGATACTGGCTAACTTCGTACCGCTAAGGGACAATAAGTATGTCAAATAAAATGTTTATCTCATTCATAGTAATATTTTAAAGAAAAAAGAGAACTTATTTTAATAAATAAAACTCCAACTACAGTACCGGTTTTAACAATATTTTAACTGACAAGAAGATAGACTCTTGCTGAGTTATATTATTTAAATTTATCACGCGATAAATAAAAGCTAGTTAGCAATAAATTTAGTTTTGAATACTCAATTGTATGGAAAAGAAAACGTGAATAAAAGTTCATAGAAATTGGTTCAGCTATTCTAGAAATGCCTGTAAAATTTATTAAAATTGGACAGTTTTTTTTAATATTCAAGGATTAGATAAGATTCTCGAATTTGAGAATGGAAATCCAATTTTTTCGTGTTTTTTTTTTTTTTTTTTTTCAAAAAATATTCGCGTAAAAATATGTCATCTAACTTTGACCGACCGGCGCTACAAAATTACGTGGCTAAATGACTATTGGGACGATACTTACTTATAGATTTCTTTAGTAATAAAATTATCATTCTTGCAGCGAGCTGACCATTGAGTCCAGTACTTGAAACCTTCTCGGTGGAAGATATTCACCGCACACGCTGTATCGTCCCGTATATCATCATCTAGTAATGCTGCAAATTAATAAAGCAATGTATACTCAAGTGCTATTTTGTATGATTATAATCGTTACCGAGAGTATTTTCAAGAATTTGTAGAACCAATTATAATTACATTATAAAGTTTCTTTTGTACGTACTCGATTATGATCTCGATAATAAATTTACTGTCGCGTAATGAATACTAAAAAAATTTTGGCATTCAAAAGGTTATTTGCAAAGATATATGTAAAGTCTATGATCTGCCTGAGAATAATTCGGTTAAAGTGAGTAAGCTTTGACTACAATTTTTAATAAACCATAATATTTAGCTCAGTAAAGGAAAGCTTAAAGGAAATTAGTTTATCATCACAGTCTAGAAATTGTATTTGAACTACATTGTGGAAACCACTTCCCCTGTAATATAGTTAGCTTGGCTGCAATAGTTAGGCGACAGTTATTCTAACTAAATATAATAATATTATGCATAACGAGGAGTCGTTATTCATGTGATATTAGAGGTCTGAGGTATATCTTTATACGGTGGCTATTAGATTATTTTATCACTTTCTATTTAACTATTATAGATTCAAATTATAGAAGATTTAAAAGTACGATTTAATTAAAATAATTGTGATTTCTGGAAACGAGAATGGCTCATTTTTAGCCAAGAAATAAATAGGTATAGTAAGTACTCTTAACGAGACAGATATCCCACTAGGATTTAAACAGGTTTGCCCATTTGCACAGGTTTGACATATTTCTTCTTCTTAAGTAATGGAAGTTGATTTTGTTTAAGTAGGCACAAAAGACTACAAAAAAAACTACAAGTAAGGTTGCATCGATATTCCTTCTTGCCGATACGATACCGATACCGTAAATTCTTAAAAAAATATCGTCGTTACCGATACCGATACAAATTCTTAGTGAATTAAAATTAAATTAAGGTAAAATATCATATGAAACACAAGTTTGGTTAAAGTTTTTAATTTATATTAAAAAATACAGGATTTGAATGAGATTCAAGGTTTAGCTATTAAAATTAAGAATTAAGTGTGATAATTGAAATAAAATCTATTTTTGTTAAGCATTCTGAAGTTTTGCGGAGATAGCCGAATTCGGAAGTCGGTCTGTATAAGACCTGCGGTGGAAAATAATCTCTCAGATGTATCGTTCGGCAATAAAAATATCGCCGACGCCGATATATCCGCAAACCCAAAATATCGCCGATTTATCGGTAACGGTATCGGATGCATCCCTAACTACAAGGTACAATAATCTATTTAAAATAAAAATAAATCGAATTAAAGCATAAATTACTTATTTCAATGATAAAAATAGTTGTCAATAGTAATTTTTTTAAAATTTGTATGTTAAATCTAATTAGAGAGCTGTGTTATTGAAGAGTTTGATTAGCTGTTTCTACGTCTCAGTTAAAACACTAGGAAACAACGAAGGACAGGCAATATTGAGTGGTGACAAAAAAAAATATTGATGTACTAAAAATGACGGAAACGGAATGTTTTGTAATTATTTAAATTTTTTGAAAGAATATATGAAATTGAAAAAGTCTGCAACTTCTATTGCCATAGTTGCCACTTTGTTGCGTCTGTTTTAGTAATCGTTTTTATTTCTACAGGCAAATAGATTATTAGTTTTACCACCAAAAATATTAATATTATTTATTATTAATATATATATATATATATATATATATAATACTAATTATTTTTTTCCACATGTGAACTAGATTTATTTAGCGAGTAAGCATGGAAAGATGTGAAGAACCCACCTCATAATAAACATTGATTTAAACATTTAAAGTATTTTATTCTAAATTTAAATTTTCATTTTTAATAAACTGGCAACCTCATCTTGATTCGAAATTTAAAATACAACCAAAAAGCACTTGGTCACTTAGTATTTTACTAGTGGTACTTGACCGTTGTAAAATTGCCGCGGACGTAAAATGCGCTCCATAAAACTACAATAGACCTAGCAGAAGAAAAAGATTTTGTTTATACAAAAAAGGCACTTAAACTAATAGTATAAGAGTCAAACTCCTTCAAAACATTCCAGTAGCCGCTGTCGAACCTCCTTTATATTTTATTTGTTGCTTATAACCAAGATATTTTTATTAACACTGACTTTCTGATGTTTTCAAGTATATTGCACTTTAATACATAATTATGTTAGCTTATCGTTCAATAAAGAGAAAAAGATCTGTATTTATTTTGAGAGAATTTTACAACTACTGGTTAAATTTAATGCTGCCAATATGAAATTACTTACATTCACAAGCAATGTCACATTCGCCGCCTTTCTTTCCCTCACGACACCACCGACTGGGAATCTAAAAAAAAAACAAGTTGTAAACCTAGGCTTATAAACTCGATACATAAGTGAACACTCACTGATTTTATATCTCAATTGAGACTCTATCCTTAAAATGAATGTCAATGAAAATAATTTTATAACAATGAAATGAATCGAAATGTTCAATAGGTATTTTATTATTCGAAAGCTGTTAATCCTATAGTGGCCAAGTGATTTTGCGGCTAACCTTTTCGGGCACTGAATTTTTTTATACAAATACTTAACGTAATATCGTAAAAGACTTGACCAAACTTAAAATAAAGGTTTTTATAATAAACGTATCGTCCCAAGCAATTGGATTCTAAGCCTTGACGCGTGCTTAGCTAAGAGTTGTCACTCGGCAGATAGAAATTAAAGGCCTGTGAAATGTCTGGCCTATTTTCAGTGAGGAGATATACACGTCCCCTGAAGTATGTGAACAATATTCACTAAGATTCTCCCTCGGCCCAGATACATGCACCTATGACCTAAAAACGCGAGACTTTAAATAAATTTTAACTTCAACCGTTCACTGACTAATTTCCAGATTCTGTATCTAAAGAGATAGGCATAGTTGCTCAATGCATTTCTATAATTAACGATTACTATAGTAAGAGCCTACCATCCGTAAACCGAGTACCGTATTTTCTGTAACGAAATATGTAGTTTATACAACCCGGACGCAAGTGGTTCACGTGTCATTTTAAGTGCGTGTTATGTCGAGGACCAGGGAACGAACGCCGGGAAAAATTAAATTATCTGCATGCGTAAAATACCTGATATAGCCCGTAAAATTTCTTTCCACTCGGTGTGACGACGAAAGCTTTGGTGTCTCGGTTACTGACCTTTTCTATCAAGCAGACCCCTGAAACATAAAATTAATAAATTTATATAAAATAACCTTCGAGAAACTCAAAAATAAATTAGTTTAAAATATTTTTGAAGTTTCAAATCATATATTAATTTAATAATATAAGCATTACTACTATTGTTTCCCATTGAATAAAATTCGTTATCGCCGTAGAAAATATTATATTCTTTACAGTTTTTAAGATCAACTTAAATATATTTTTTATTTTATACAATTATTTAATAGCTGCTAATTTCTCTACGTCTCATTAATCTAATTTACATGTGTCACCTCACCCAGGTGCCCCTAACTAAGTTATTTATTGGTAAGTTTATTTTAGTAAACGCACAACGTTATGTTTTTTGTGTTAAAAGCCACAATAATGTATTTAAATGAGTTTGACCCCGGCTTGATCTTTACTTTTATGTTTATTTAATGGCATTGTCTATTTTATTGTACTATTTTATTCAGCTATATTTTTACTGTACGATTGTGGACTAAGTTGTTTGACAAAATATTAAATTTGCTAGATCTTGTTGCGTATAGGAATAAATAGTAGCTCACGTGTAATTAAGGTACTTTCTTAATTTATCGAATTTATATTTGAATAATAATTTTGTTGTTGTTATTTGCCTTTTCATTTAATACTCATAGTATGCAGTCTTTTGTAGGGAGTATATTTGAAAAATATCTATAAGACAATATTCAAACCTACTGAGCTGATTATAAAAAGCTTTACTCTTTCTCTTTGAATATATATGTATGGATCCCTGTATACGAAATAGCGAGAAAAATCTAATAATTTGTAAAAATAAAATAAGTTGTGGATAATATTTGACGTAAACAAGTTATTAAATATTAGCAATAATAATCCTCACATATAATATGGATTCACGGGCGCTAAGCAAAAAACAAGTTTAATTCAAGGTGACCCACACCTTACTACTCACTCGTCATTTGTTACTTTTCTACAACACTTACAGTGTCCAAAAAAAACATCGGTAGGCATTCCAACTTTTATTAATTCCCGCGCAAGCTTGCATCTTGTCTCAAATCGTTTAGCACTCACGCATATTAACAAACAAATGAATACACAAGTATATCGCATCGCAATCGTCTACGTATTGGCATATCATGCGCGCAGAGGCTAAACGTCAATGTCAAATGACGTACAAGTGTGTATAGATGAGTATAAAAGTACAATTGATAATTATTTTATTACGTCTAATATTTAGTCAGCAAGGTCTAAGGCTGGGTTTATTGATCCGTAGTTATATAAAGCAGTGGTACCTGAGAACTGGGAAACGGACGGCAAATGAAATTATGTGGAAATGACTTACCGAGTCTGTGTGTTTCTGTTTGAAGCATCAAAGCATTTGTTGTATTTTTTTAGCCGACGCAACTAAGATGGCTCTTAGCTACAATTTTTATCATTCATGAGTTATTTTTATTTGTAATTAACATGTCAGGAGCTTTAAAATTGTCTCCAATCCTTGTTGACTGTTATCATGACTTATTTTAATTTAATCGCTATACCTAAATGAAACGCTTCACTTATTGAGATTCTGTGGAGTGAAAAATTTGATTTGCTTTGGCTGCAAAAGCAGGTTTCATTTAAATATTTACCCACTATATCCATTGCAAAAAATATTTTTCAAGAGAAAATCTGTAGAGGTTTTGGTAAAAATATGTTTTTATATGCTGATGAAGTAAAAATCAAGCTGATAAGTTAAAGGTGATATAAAATACCAAAACTACAGTAAAATCTATTGCAGAAATAGCATTTTACAATTTATAGAAAATGTGCTTCTATTTGAGCCTTAACTATGGATAAAAAAACCAACACTTAACTAGTTAAAATGATCCTAAATATTTATATACATATTCCATACTATTAATTATATTAATTTATAGCAGTCTCGAAATGTGACCTTGTTATTTGCTTTAGATCATTAGATAAGTAATTGCTATACTCATAATAATATATACTCCTATCTTGGGGTTTCCCAACGATTAGCATGATTACAAAAAAATGCTTTATATACATGCATCTATACAAATACATAAAATTTACGTGTCTGTTTGTGATATTTAAATATTATATTTTAACTTAATAAACGATTTAAAAAAGGCATTTTATGATTATTGGTCAGTATGTAACCTGTAGTTATTTAAAACTGTATGTCCGTATGTGGCCATGAGTAACGCAAGTCAGATTATCTCCGAACCGACTGGACTGGCTAATTTTGATGAAACTTTCACTAGCAGGTAGTTAGTGAAAGTTCCACCAATAACTATAGCTATAAGTGGCTTACCTAAAAATCGTCATACGCGCTTAGAATACAATAATACAACAAGATATAGTGGCGCATACCTACGAGAAATAAATAACTACACTGTAATAATAAAGGCCGTGTCTGATTTCTGATAAAGACAGAAATAGCAGCAATTGTTTGGAGTGTAGATTTTATTTCTTCAAAATGTACGGTACAAAGCAGTTACAAATTAAAGATCGATAATATTGTAAAATAGCATGAAACTATCGCCATCTGCCTCACCTAGAGAACACTAAGCTATGTCAAGTAAGTCAATATGTTAAAACGTAAAAACTTAAAACATCTCTATACAAACAAAGTGGGATATGGCAAAATGGTAAATGAGCGATGTGAGTCTATATTTGCAGCAGCTAAAATTAGCAAAACATAATTTATTTATTAAAAGCTACAAATAAAATGTATATTACGGTGGAGCATAAACCTTTTCAGGTTTTTCCTTCCACATGATTCATCGCTACAGTATAAAATAAAAGAAAGACACATACATACAACCCACGCCACGCAGAACGTGCATGCAAAAACCTAAATAGTAAACAAAACGAACACCCACCTACTAATAGGAACGCGTTATTGATGCGACGCAAAAAGAATATAAGTGTATTAACAACGTACGACGAAATATTAGCGTTATGAGTATTTTATTATTAATTTTCCAGTAAAATATTTTTATTTATATATTTATTAAATTTGGAATTATGTAGTTTTAAGTCCTTTCCGTATAAATTAATATACCTATAAAGAACTAAATTATTACTTTTTTACTTTTAGTCATTTTACAATAATTTTCTGTAAATTTTCACTTAATAGAACAAATTCCGTTCTCTCGTGTACAGGTACGACCTTGCGGAGTGCGATAATCTGTTATATGCTGGAGTTTAAGGTTTTTTAGAACATCTTTTTTAGTATTTACAGTTGAATAGATAATATACGGCCAAGGTTTTGCATGTTCTTTCATAGCTGGACAAACCATTCGTTATTATATTCAGTCAGTGCTTTATTTATTAGCAATAGTTTTTTATATGGTGTTTTATGTTTTATAATTTAACCTAAAATTGCTCTTAGTTGGTCACATACGCTGTTAATGTACGACTTCCAGTTTAATCTATCATCTATAATTAAGCCAAGATAATTTTGAATTGACTTAAGGAAAATACCTTCATATTTTTTAATAACCCTTAAATTTGTAGCAGGTTGTGACTTATATTTTTAATTTAATTTTTAACTTCACCAAAATAAAATTTTGCAAAGAAAAATCTTTTGTCTCTATATCCTGAAATGGAGGAGATGGATTCAGAATAGGAGCATGTAGCTGTCACTAGGAAAAGCCAGACTAGAAAAAAATGGCTACTGGTTATTTATTTTCCAGGTAGTCAGGCAAAGGATTATTATATCCTTTAATGTCTCTAATCCAAACAATACCAAAACAAAAAAAATATTAATCAAATTTTCCAGAAGTAAAATGTCGTAAAATATCGTCGTCACTACCGATTCAAATGCGCTTTCGAAACATTAAGTACCCAGTTGTATGTTATACGTTTGTATATTATTAACACTTACAATTACCAAGGAAGGTTTTATCAATGAGTGCCGTTTTCATCAGCTCTGTAGCAAGACGACATCTCGTAAATCTCCGACACTCACAATATACTATTAATAAAAACACCAGGTAAATTCTCATAGTTAAATCAACACGTATAAAAGGCATGAACGTATTACTTCTTGTGTCTTATCATAGAGATATGTTTACAGAGTTATATAATTCATAGGTATTAATTGATAGTAAATGTAAGTATTAAAATAATATTTATTGATATAATTGAATTTGAGCACTACAACTGATAAGTGTTGTTAAAATCCTTTCACTGATCAGTTTATATAAATAAACACCGATTTTAATTAAAGATAATTTACTAACGAAGGTAATTTAATTATTACCTACAAATGTCTCGTATAGTGAAATGTTTTTAATCGGTTAAAAAGAATGCATACACTACTATAATAAATTAATTTTAAATAAAAAAATAACGACCTCAAAACACTTAAAAAGTGAAAAATAAATTTTGTATTATAAATGAACCTACTATAAATAAAAAGATGTAAAATTGATGATAAATAAAATCATGTAAATTTAACAAGTGCATAAAGCTGTCATGTTGCTCTTTGAAAGGCGGCGAGTAACCTTATCGTTTGACACTTCATTCATCCAAATCGGTTCACGTACGGCGACATAGGAGTGGTACATATAATATTAAAAATTAAAAAATCTAAACCATAACTTAAAGAATATTAAGACTTTATAACGGAATTATGACAAAACTCAGACTAACAGAATAACATAGACAGAATTCGTATAAGAAAAAATTGAAGTCAAATGACGCTTTCAATGTGTGCGTGTGACATTGATTGCCGTCAAATTCCGTGCACCGATAATACTAACGGTGTCTGAGTAATGTTTTCACCGAATGAAAAAATTTCCGTTAATGTACGTTATAATAAATTTTATCTGTAATTCTTTGTTGGTAATGATTATGGCCAATAATATGAAAATTATGATAAATACTGAGCAAACACGCTTTAATTTCTAGCTTACTAAAATTTTCTGATAAATAATTTTTTTTTCAATATTACAAAGTAGCTTTATTTCAGTGTAAGTACAGAAATTAAATTACCTTATATTACCTTATAATTTACCTTTAACTACCTTATAAATAACTTAAAAGTTTTTAGTAACGTAACTAAAAAAAATATGATCATCTATGACAAGAAATTAAACATACGATTAAAAAAAACTAAATAACTGCTTCTATAAACATAAAAATAAAAATGATTATTAAGGAAAGATGAATATTCCTTCTTAAAACAAAAGAAGTATAAAACTATAAACCGTGTAAATTTTCGGTAATACTGACGCTTTGTCTGAGACATTGTTTATGTGTCAACACGTCGAGAAATTGTTTCTAATTTGGATAAATGGTTGATAATGATATTAGAATAATTAATACTTTTTGATAACACTATTATGATGTTGTAACACTAATTAATTATGATCAAGATTACAAGATTTCTAAAAATTGTGTCATTGCATATCAACCTTTAAGTATTTCGGAAATAAAATACCGATATTGATTCTCCGTAACTATGACAACTTTTTCTTGCATAATTTTGCGAATAACTGTTTCCACCATTAGACAAATTTCAAGTCTCAAGTGACAAATAACATATCCACCTTTATTTCTTAAATTAATCAATTTATGAAAATCATGTCTATCTATTGCGGCTGAATCGCATCTTATCGTTTTCGTTAAATAATGAAAAATGCTTCCGGAAATGTATCGTACGATTATTCTGCGCATATCATTGAATGGGCAGATCTAATTTATACGTGCCAAATCTGAAGCACCTTTTGATACGACACTCTAAATCTAACCCTGGTGACGGCTCGATTTCTTCATATCGGTAAGAAGACGTACAATTTATTATTTAAGTCAAAGAAGTAGATGCTAATATTGAAACGATTTCTGAAGGAACGCAATTGCTTGTGCATTTTATAATATATATTTTTATATACATATCTGGTGTAACTCCTTTAGCATTTGGGTTTTCATTGTGACCACCAAACGTGATTGGACGTGCGCACTCGGTCGTGGCTCAGGGAGTGAGGATAGATATTAATCTATAGAGCAATGTAATAACCTTTTAGCTTTTACTATGTATTTCGTGTATGTAAGTTTGAACTCTGGGTGATAAATGTACTGTGTGTACTTTTAATTTCATTAAATTACTTCAATCCTAGTATTCGATATACTTGCGAACTCACCTTACTCGAAGCAGCGGTTTGACGATTTTACTATGAAGTGACTTCACATCAGCAAATACGCTTGAGAGCCCAATTCTCATAAACTTTTTCGTTTTATAGTAATCATTAAGTATCGCGAAGGATAAATATTTACTCATATTAAATTCTTCAACAGTAATGTTCATTCAAGTAAATTCATAAAAGAAAAATATTGCTATTCATTTCTTTCCATGAGTTATTGAACCTATAAGCGTATTGCAAAGTTGGTTGTTTATACTGAAGGCGAACTCATGTGTTACTGATCCGCTTTGCTGGTGCAAATTTAATAAATATGCAACATATAAAACCTTTTTAGTAATAAGAATAATACATTTAGTTGTGACTATTCATCTTTGCAAGAATACCAAACATTTACTCACTTATTTTTCGATACCAAAGATTGAGTCTCTTTTTGGTGCTACGAAAAATCGACAACCAAGCACACGACTAGTGATTTATAAGCAATCGTGGGTATAATATAAAGTTTCAATGTTCTTATTGATTGCTAAATAATTTATTATCTTAATTTATTAAAAATTCCCAAAGGAAAATTAGAAAATAGAATTATGGTACGAAAACGAGCAGCCAAATTTTTTTTTAATATAATATCGGGAATAGATAAATAAATTAATAAAAAAAGGACTCACTAATGTATCCTTGTCTTTTCAGTTTTGATATCACAAAATTGTCATAAAAATGGCGTGCTTTCCACTTCCAAAACATTGACTGACGTCTGTGCACGCGAAGTAGTGTTGCACGTGCAAAAAAAATTTTGATATTGAGAATGGCTTGGGATTGCAAGGATAAAATTTAGTGAAGTAAAAAATAGGAGTTTAGAGAAGGAATAAAAGGAAAAATTTTATATTTAAAAAACTTCCAATCCTTCTCCGTACCACCATTTTTGGCTTAACCAGTAATTATCACATATCTAAGTATTATAATGTTAACATTAATAACTCAAACAAATTAAATTAATTTATAGGCTTCTTTAGTCATATTGGCTTGTATGTATGTACACTTGTATGTACTTATGTACTTAACTTCTATGTACACCAATCACCCAGTTTCTATTAGTATATATTAAAAGGAATATTCAGTAATGCTTGATGTAAAATTTAATCAAAACAGCTACAATTCAAAAGCAATTAAATTCAAGTTAAGCTTTGCAAGCTGGACGAGTTTGTTGCTAATATGTTGCCACTTTCAGGAAAATAATTTTAATACAAAATTTTGTAACTTGTCATGTTTTATTTTTTAGTACTATCAGTCTTTTAATGACAGTACAGGAACTAGTTACAAAAGCCTGTAGTGTCAATTTTAATAATATTTATTTTATTTTGCTTAAAACTTCTAAAATTAATAAACCTATTCTTGTTCATTTTCATTTCGTTTGTGAGTTTCGACAAGAAAACAGAAAGTGGTTAGGTAGCTTGTCAAATTTTAAAATTAAAATATTAATATAAAATTGCATTATTGAAAATTTTCATTCCTACTAAATCTCCATAATCCATATTAGAACACATTATCAGAAATGTATGCAGTTTTTGTAAATGGAAATATTAACTTCAAATTCAATGTTAAGTTTACAAAAAATACATACTGCTGGTTTCAGCAAAAAATTAGTATATGAATCTACATTCTTTTATATTTTAGGGCTCCGCTAACAACTCTAATGAGTTGGTATAAGAAAGGAAATCCAGTGATTCCTGTG
This sequence comes from Aporia crataegi, assembly GCA_912999735.1. Taxonomy (NCBI): domain Eukaryota; kingdom Metazoa; phylum Arthropoda; class Insecta; order Lepidoptera; family Pieridae; genus Aporia; species Aporia crataegi. Next base: position 7,415,866 of record OU538742.1, read on the forward strand.
TGTGGCCGACACTGATCGTATTGTTAACAGACAAGTAGGTAACAGGCCTTCTATATTTAAAAACAGAAATATTTATTTGTTGCATCATTTCGTTGCCCGGGACCTCAACTCCAGCGCAACAAAATGATGTGTGAATCACTTAACCACAAAGGTGGTTGGAACACGGACGTATAGTTGCGTATTAATTATACCATCCACCAGTTTCCTCAAACATTTTTATTTCTTGCTTTTTGTTTGGAGTCGAACCCAATATCGTTAGTGCGATAAACGTCAGGCTTCAGACAAACGGAGCCGTACATATAAAGATTCCATAAAAATAAATTTAACCGTCAAAAGACATCAAATAAAACAACAGGGTACGAAAAATATAAAGAGGTGTCAATCAAGGTTTATTATCGCAATTACGATACAGAAAGAATATGACACTTTGTCAGAACATACTTATTTTATCATTTCGAAATACAACCCTTGAAGATGATTACATTGTGTACAGTCGAGTATAAACATTAAATTATGAATATATTTTTATAAATTTCTCAAAAATTATATTAAGTAGATTTGGTGAGTTTTTGATAAAGTAGTATTATCATTATTATGTATAATTTTTTTCAAATTAATTAAACAAGCAGGTAGTCTACTGTTTACTCCTTCGTTAACTATCTTTAGTGTGGCGATTAAAAATTTAAACGATGCCCTGACGCCAACTACCAACTGCAGTAGGTAAATCATAAAAATTCCACACATCATACGTCGGATAATTTAGCGTCAATTGAAGAACTTGATAAAGAACAATTTTCGCCATCATAGTTCGGTTCTGAATTTGAAAAAGCTAGCTATGACTAACTCATCCCGTAGCTCATTTCATAAAATAATAATACAATTATGGAAATACGTGGTATTTGTGTATAAAAAATATAAAAAAATAGTTAATTATACACTAATGTGGGTGAAAAAAAATAAAAAACCCTTTCCATGCAACAGTACCGTACGCTACAAACACGAAAATTCATATGACTCCAATAAATCATCACTTCTAAACACTCAACATGGATGAAACTTTCCGAGTCTTCAATCGTGTTCTCTCTGTCGCAGGAATTTCAATTTTCGCAAAACCAAACTGGAATTCCAGGGGATGGTTGATATTCCAGTCTTTTAATTTTCTTTTAGGTATTTTGACTTTTGTTTTCACATCAATATTCGTGATATTGAATCTTTCGGACTTGCTGGTGTGTATACAAGGAGGTTGCGTTTGGACTACAGGAGTTATAATGTTCATTTCTTTGGGTATTTGCTTGTTTTTCAAGAAGGATTTTGAGGTTTGTTAAAAATATTTGTTTTTTCAACAATATTACTTAAGAGTCCTATTACAAATTGCATCGACACATACAACTACCCTTTCACAGAATTTATGCACCATTTATTTAATAATTTCCTATTTGTTATAAGTAAATTGCATCAACTTCTTAATTGACCATGAAATAATAGGCTGATAATGTTTAAGCAAAATATTTGTAAAGTAAAAACTGTCATAAGAATTAACGTGTAAAAATATTCTGAATATATTCGTTTTATATCTGCAGTTGAAAATTATGTATTTTAATTTAAAAATATTTTTTAATAGTAAACTTCACTACATAGTATAAAACAAAGTCGCTTTCTCAGTTTTTATAAACAGATAGAATAATTGAATAGGAAGGTTTATAATATGTACGGTTTATACCCGTGCAAAGCCGGGGCGGGTCGCTAGTACTAAATAAATCATAAATTAATTTTTTAGTCATTCGTTGATGAGATGGCATTTTCTGATCGTGCACTGGACATTCCCCTTGTGCAAACAGTTGTATTATTAAATGCAGAGAGTGGTAAGCTTGGTGAATTGAAGGACCTCGTACTCAACTCGCAAGCGAGAGTCCTGAAGCTAACAAAGGCGTTATTAAAGACGTACGTGGCAAGTGTCTGGTTGTGTGCTACGATGTATATATGCGGGCCGATTTATGGGATGATTATAAGAAAGGAAGACAATTTGAGATTATTAGGTATTTATTTATATTACATAGTAAGCAAGCTTCTATTTCCGCTTCCATTCTTTCCAGAAGCGCAACTTAAAAGGCAAATTTAAAAGTATGAAAATAAAACTATGCAAATCTGTGATTCATAAATTTTTGTTCCTTTTGCAGTAGAGACTTTGGGTCCATGGGTGCCAGAAGAATGTCAATTGCTTAAAGCAATGACGCGCTTTGTTAAAGCAGCAAGTATTTTGATTACCCACCCTAATGGTTTTCATCAACCATATTTGTATTTTCCATGTAAAAACATTTGTAAATATTATATAGAAAATTACATAATTATATATATTAGGTAATTATTAGCCGTTATAAGTCGTTATAATTATAAGTCGGGTCATGTTTTAGCATTTGATATGTGGTTTCCATGGAGTTTGGATAATTTCAATGTGTACATTGGATCATTTATATTTCAAGCATATGCTGGATATTTATGCTGCATCGGTACGTATGTAACATCTATTATATATCATATACCTATGTGAACGCTTTCAAAGGATGCCGAACTACACTGACATTTAATACGTGAAATGTTTGGAATACCTAAAAGACATTTCTGTGATAATTCATCAGTGAATCAGACTCAATTCACCCCATTCCATGCCATGTCATTCATTTAAAGATGTATTGAATTTTACCAAAGATTAAGGTAGCAATTACAGTATACTGAAATAACATAAGAAATGAGTAACAACCCAGATAAATAATATTTTGTTGATCTTAATTCGTTGTTTTATTCTATTATAAGGACGGAATTTTATATAATATCATATAGTTTACTGACCCGTGAACTACGTATCGCTTCAGAGTTCCAAATAATAACGTGTCACCTAAAACGTCACTCCATAGAAAATGTATGAGGAAACGAATGTTCTTCATAATCACTTTTACATGATTATTTTTATAGTTTTAATATTTATTCTGTTATTCTCGGATTAGACAAATCCAACAAACCAGAGCTTATCAAAACCGGTCCATCCGTTCTTGATTTATGAATGATGTAAATTACCCGACTTTGGTATTTAGATTTGTCACATAACAGACGAATCATGTGCCTCGATAAGGATTCGTTTGATTGAAATGAAAAAGAATCGTCGAAACTAAAAGATTTAAAGGAAACGTTTTAAAATAATTTAGGGATATTTAAGGGTATTGTAACTACCAATTTAAGTTGTTTTTTGAAATAATAACAATGATTTCTTGCAGCTTACCCCGGTCTCCAATCAATGATTATTTTGCTCGTTTTTCAAGTAATTCGACAATTACAAATAATAACTTTCATACTTACATATCTAGATGATTTAGTTTTAGAAGTGGTTGGTAATAGGAAAAATAAATGGCAATCTGTTTGTACAACAGTTTTATCTCAATGTGTTCAGCATTATGTGAGAACAAAAAGGTTAGTTGGGTGTATTGTTTTATCTTTGTATCTGTAACCGTATAGTCCATGTGTCTTAAGAAACCTTTAAAATTTCTTACAGCTAGCTTTACCAAATGCAAAATATCATACAGGTACAGTTAAACGAAAGAAGTGACGGGTACAGCTAATTCAAATGTGAATTTTATAGATTGTTCTCCAAATTGAACTCCCATACAAAAATTGCTTAACCTTTTATTAAATATAATTGCAGACAACAGGTGAATGATGGTAAAAGATCACCGCAGCCCATGGACCATCGCGCCGCGATCCGCGCTTTTCTTGCGTTGCTGACCAGATGTATTGGTACGCATGCAAAAAAATTCAGAGATTATATTTATTAAACAACAGATCGATAAACAAGCAAAACATTTTTTATAAAAGTGTATTAATAAGAAAAGAAAATTTAAATTTTAAGAAAGAATTTTTAAATTTGGTTTGCGTTTTGAGTTACTGGGTTTATTTTACAACCATAAATATAAATCAAGCAGAAAAATAAAGAAATAATTTAAACTTAATTCTTATTCTACAAAAATACATTATAAAAACAGTATTAACCCCATATCAAGCCTAAAGAAGCTTTTTATTAATACGACCTTTACTCTTCTATTTTCTGATCTAAATTAATCCAAAGTTATTTGAATGTCCAATCAATTTAAAAATGTCCATTTGAACAGATTCGCCAATCGGCTTAATGTTATTTGCCAGCCGTTCTATTTGGCTTTGATACTGGTCGCTACAATGTTGGTTTGCATGTGCTCGGTCAAGATTGCGGTATCGGTAAGTAATATTTTTCACCGAAATACCATATGATAAAAATATATTTTTAAACTCGGATGCAAATGGGATGTTAAGAGGGCGTATAAAGGTAAATTGTCGATCTTAGATTTGATTTTTACACTCGATAATAAGCCACAAATTGTTTTTCTGTTAATATAGATATAACATTATATGTAAAAGAAACTGGACTAAGTGAAAACATGAAATTTTAATATTTTATCGATAGAAAAAAATCACAAACGTTTAATTTTCAACTAAAATTAATTTATATTCAAAACTATGCATATAACAGAGTCAATATTTTAATACGTAATATTACCTAGAGACTGTGTTAGCGGTTTAAAAAAAATATTGTATATTTTACGAGTTATTAAAATAAAACTATTTCGGCGCTTACTAAGTTTTTATTCCGCGTAAAACACTCTCGTTTGGTTCCACCTGGCATCAATACGTTACATGAGTGCGGGGCTATGTGAAGCGAGCGGGTGAAATCTGATTTTATTCTAGCGTGGTGTGCCCTCTTATAAGTGTATATCTGTGGGTTTCTTGTGTTATGTAATTGTAACTATACAATACGGATTTTTTTATAGAAAGCTGACATGATCAACATTAATTTTAACTATAATTTATAAAAAAACTTGTTACTTATGAATGATTCTTTTTTAGAATAAATTAGCCTTGGATACAATAAAATACTACGTTCATGAGTTTTGTTTTATCCTTGTGGTATTGATGTTTTGTTCCTTAGGACAGCAATTAAAAAATCAGGTATTTCGATATACTTAAGTTATTCTAATTATAAAATAGCTGCGCCGAGCCTTTTTTAAAAAAAGGTAAACTAAACTACGAGCCTTTTTTTAAAAAAAAGTTTTTTCATCTTATAAATGGTGAAAAAACGCAAAAAGTGTCTGTTTGTGACCTCGTAGCCCCAAATGGACCAATTTTCATACTAGATAGTTCTTAGCTACAATTCATTAAGATTCACTCCTCCATTTATAAGTTATCCTTCTTCATAATTAAAAATGTTATGACAATTTTGTAGATAATTTAAGAACCTTATTCTTTTAGACAATTTTTTTGCAACAATTTTAAAGACAACTATATTATTAAATCAGTAAGTATTGTGTTGTATTAAATATAGCATTAACTTATATGTTTTCCAAATTGATTTCAGTGTGAAAAACTAGAAATGGCCGTGACTGAAAAATGGTACATATTCAATAAGGAACATGAAATTAACTTACTCATCTTCAACATGGCTATCAGTCAAAATATGCCCATATATGTGTTTGGAACTATTACATTATCTCTGCCCACATTTACATGGGTGAGAATGTTTTTCTTACAATGTTTACCTATAGTATAAGAGTCCCTCTCAACTATGAGTTTATAATCGAAGTTTTTATAGGCTTTATACCACTATTGTCAAGTAACCGATGTGGGCACTTCTTTCTTCATACAAATATTTTTCACATGCGCTTTCGATAATACTTTAGCAAACTCATAGTTGATACAACTTTCACTGATTACATGGTTCACTGCAGATTTTTTAGATATTCGTACGATCACTTTTTGACATTACTAAGTAAATTATTGGGGAATACTTTGAAAAAAATTGCGGCCGAAACATACCGTGGTACTACTGTGCATTCTGTAACTAAAAAAAAATATAACAACAATCTCTTATCAGCCTTTTTCAGTTCAGCTCTCTCATCAGCTTTTTTGTAATTAATACTTTTTTAAAATTAATAATCAATAAAATACCCAAAAATGTTAACAAAATTTTATTTTTCAGTTCATCAGAACGGGAATGTCTTTCTTTACTTTACTTATGTCATTTTTAGAAGCATAGACAAGTTTATATAATTATTTATGCCTGAAAATTATTAAATATATGTAGTTTAGTGTGAATACGTTGTTTGTCTTTACTAATATAGACATAATTTTAACCATATCAAAACATCCGATTAAATAAAGTTATATTTTATAATATCTACGTGAAATATTTGTATATATATATATTACGTGCCCAATTATTGGGCGCCCGAAATACTTGGGCAGTTATCTAAAACTCATTGTTTAGGAACAATTTCAAAAATGTATTTTTTATTACGCTTTCACACTACATAAATACATATTTCGCTTGTAGTATGACATTTTTGATAGATGGACCAAAGATACTCGCAGAACCAAACCGCACATGTTTTTACATAATATTATCTACGTAAACGAATTCGTGTGAATCACTTAGGGAGCTAAGGAAAATAACCAAATAGGTTGGCTGAAGAAAATTTACCCAAATACAGAGCGAAACAAAAACATTGATAATTTCCTCATCTGTTTCTTCCATTTGTATTAATGGGCCCGTAAATACATTTTACCGCTTCAAATAAATCTTTATCGGATAAACTGTACAATACTATCAACTTGCCTCGGCTTCGCATATGTGGTGAGTTCTGTCTGTAATGCTCTAATTTTTAGACGGCGTGTTCCATCAGATCACATATTATAAGAACACTAATGATATTTTCATTTAGGTTTCATTAAGGTTCCTAGTTTTAGTTAATCATTACTCACAGATTATCAAGTCTCAGATGTAAACATCGAATATATCTGTGAAAATTTCCGGTGGCGCGCTCGGATAAAGCCGTTCTGGGGAATGAATGTAATGGGATAGGAGTGTAAAAGTGAAACTCAGCACTACGGAGCATAAAAGATGTGACTCACAAGTTGAAGGAGTCTTCTTGGACGATGCCAACGAGTAGCAGTTGTATAAGATATAGTGGTGGGCTTTTTCTACTCTATTATTTCTTGGTTGTTCTTCTCTGACTAGAATATATTTTTGGACATCCTCTAATAGTGGTTCTCGTTTACTTATATACAAAATATGCCCATGTTAATAATAAGTGAAAACAAATTGATCTTTAACTTGTACGACTTCATTGCAGACCTTCATAACTAATTAAATTTTCTCATTACTTGAATGTTTTTGTACAGACACAGCCCAGCTACAGTTTTATATGTATTTGAAGGACTTCACATTTAAGTGTTCTTAATTTGTTGTTTTATGGTCTTAGTCATGAAGAATTACTGGGAATTATTTTATGGAAAATCCATTAGAATTTATGCTTAACAAAAATGTATTTAAGAAAAATAAAGTTTTAAAAACCACAAAATATAGGCCTAGGTGTTTTAAACCTACCTAACTATTTTCAGCGACGGTTCTGTGTATCTCGGACTGCCAAACTCCGTCAAAACCTAACTATACTGAATTACGCAGTATTCTTTACTGTGGCATACAAATATTACTATGCGATAGGTAGGTGTGTAGGTGTAGGGCGGTTCGACTTCGACGCGCACGTCTCTGCGTAATAATAATCAGGAGTTGCTGAACGCGGGGCGCAAGCGCTCCGTTTTAGTTTTATTGTTTATCAATGCCTCATTTTATGCTGAGCTGGCGTTTATTTTTCTATTTTTGCAATTGGTCTGTAATATGTTTCATTAATTTTTGTATTATTCGTTTCATTTTCATTTTAGATATTATGATCTGCACTCATAATTTATATACTATACCAAATAAGAGGATTACAAATTGTAATAAATTACTCGTTTTTGTTACAAAAGGAATTCATTATCAAAACCGTAACCATGAAAGTATCACAAAATGTTAACGAGCGGAATGAGACATCGAATGAAACAGCTCATTCATTCGTTCTTTACGACTCACTTTTGTCTCGACCCCATTCAGTCACAATGTCATAGCATAATGTAATTTATCAAGGCGTTGGTTGCTCTTAAAATTCTCAAAGACACTACTATTGAACCTAACTCATTTTTTTTGGACTTTACGCTTTTTATTTCTCACTTTTTTTACAATCTCCTATACATTTTATTACATTTAAGTTTGATAAGGGTATCTTTATCCCTCCTCGGTAGTTGAGTATTTTGTTAAGTAGTGTAGCACCGGATGTCATGCGTCCGAATCCCGGAAGAAACAAATAAATCTTTTGCTTCGGTAGCCACACATGGCTGATCAATGAAACAGATGCACAAATGTGTCTGCCCCATGCCTTTATCTGAAATGTAAAAGAAATATACAAAGAGCGTAAAAACAAGGTGACTTTGAATGTATTTTAAAAATTATTATTACTTTATTTCACAAAACCTCATCTACATTATTTTGCGAGTTAGAGGCTCTGCAAATTTAGAAAGAAAGTTTTAGCAAAGAAGTTGTTATCGAAAACCAATGGTTAAAAATTGCAGTTGTTAAGTAATAAGGTCATCGAGGGCTTACTAATTTTAAAGTTTGCTGCTGAAAAGTGGTATTGTCGTAACAAATAAGTCTACGCAGTCTTACGATTAATAAAATTTAGTTTATTTAACGAAAAGACCGGCTTTTTAAGTACAGAGTTAAAGAATATAACATAACTATAACATGTATTGGTCTGTCTGTCAGTCCATTTCCGGAACATACACCGATTGTGTGATACTAAGCACAAAATACGTACGTGTTTTTAAGAATAGGTAAGATTTTTAAAACTAGCTCTGTCTACGACTTCGCTCGCGCGGCTTATGTTCTGTAAAACTCTCTTGACATTTAATAGCCCTGGTCTTTGTGGGAATAACATTATCTTATAGGATAAAATTGTTTTTGATTGATGTTTTAAATTTAAATTAATATCCCTTAGTAAAAGATTTTTACAAAAGAATATAATTAAACTATAAATAAACACTCATATCTGTTAGTATATTAAAAAGGCTAATATCCTGCATTTATTTTCAGACCGCCAATATTTATTTTCTTACAAAAGCCACCTTTGACCATCATGAGCCTACTACCTTAACAGAGTCAAACTTGTATCAATTAAAATGGTTTGATTCAAAGAAATCATTTATTTGCCCTATATTGCTTAGTCACGCAGCCGAGGTCGTGGTCACCACTAGTTTTGAAATAAAATATTTTCTTTTATTACACTCGTGTCTTATCTACATCGTAAAAATTTTCCATTACGATTTAATAGTGCCATTTTAGTTAATCTGTGCTGGATACAGTCCCAGTCATTAAATGGTTGACTATACGTTATATGTTATTAGAGATCCTAGCTTCCAATCTCAGGGACACAAATATATGTCTGTTCTATGCCCTCTGGAGTTAAAGGTTCTTCGCTTTAGTCCTATTAACCCATACTTATAAGTTGTGAAACAGTTATGAACAATTTCTAATTGTTAAAAGTTACTTTAATGTGTGTGTTTTATGTCTATTAAATATAATACCTTAACGCCAATATAATTTAATGGGATATTTTAAAAGAACGTCACCGTTAAGTTTCACAAAGTTGCAAAAAATGTAGCGATTTTCTTACCTTACGCTACTAATAGCATTCTATAAGACTTATAGATTTTAAGCCGATTATTTTAAAATCGTTGACTTTATGAACTTTTACTTGAGAAGGTACTTTGAGATGGAAGGTAGGTATAATTACTTTTTTACAAAAACTTTGAATTTGTCAGTAATAAAATTGAATTTTTCAATATGACCCGTTTTCTAATTTAACGTCAAAAAGCGTGTCAAAACTTTTTATTTATTTTTTTCATTTTAAAGTAATATTGTTTAGGATACCTGTACCTTACCTGATTAAAATGTAATAAGCCTCTATTACATTTAAATCTTATTTATTGCATAAAATAGTCAGTTTTGACGCTCTTATTCTCTTAAACTAATTTTTTTGACGATTTTGACTAATAGAATAGTATAAAATAATTATTATTATAGTCTATAGCGGCCTCATTTTGTGCAATATATTTTAATTTATTTAAATATATCCGAAATTCAGTAGTATGATTTTCATAAAATGCAAATCAAACTGTTTTTTGAGATTGTGGATTCAATTAGTGAAGTAAGTAAAATAAATAAAATTCTAACAAATATGTCCATTAAATATGTTCTGTCTAACATTATGGCATAGTAGTGCTTTAGAAAGACTATGTTACAGTGTAAGTACCTACTTACACCTACCCACCTACCTAGATGTAACTAACTTGTGCCTAACTTTCACCTTTAAAAATATCTAATATATGAAACAAATGTAATATCACATAAATATATTACCCTCTTATAACCTTTTTCAGTCATTTTCCTTTTAAAAAGCACAGATATTATCCTAATATCTGCTAATTCTAAATTAACATTCATAGTATCATAAAAAGGCAGTTAGCAATCAGGAGCGTAGTGAAATGTAATTAACTTAATTCCTGGAGATATATTATTTAGTGCGTTCGTGTCCCCATCTTGGTAATATTTTTTTACATTTGAATTTAGAATTTCAACAATACTTGCTAGTCAAAATATTGAAGTAATCATTGGATTTTTGAATGGATACCTAGGAGTCCCAAAGTGGCATCGTCTTGTTTGGTGAAAATGGTATAAGCTTTTTTAATAAATTTTTATCGATATTTAAATCAACAACACATCTCATTCAAGTTTCAGATAAACTCTTCGTGTATTTGAAAATAGAAATACCAATGTAAATATTCCAAGTCGTATTTACAGTTGAATGCAATTTGTTTGATTGTGACTCGGGAGACTGCACTTCATGTATCTTTCATACAATATTTATCTCTTCAAAGATTTCTATTCTGTACATAACTATATTAAAAGTTTAAATAAAATCTGGACATAACATAAAATATAAGATAATTGGCTTCCTTAAAAAGACACAAATTTTTACGATTTATTGTTTTTTTTAACACTACTTAGTAAAATATTAATTTAATAATATTACACTTTCTGTTATCCAGCTTCGCATCTATTTTGATCAGTGTTTGGATTTTGAGTTCAAATCTATGAAAAAATAATGTAAGTAACATTTATAATTGTTTGCAGATTTGTTTTTGTACCATGTTTCTCTAGACTTTCGAGAACTTTTTAATATGTACAAAGTACACTTTCACAGGAAAAAAAGTGTTAGAAAGGTCGAAAAGGACAGGCAAATAGTCTATCAATTATTTTAAAGTAATGTAAGAATTAGGAATATTTTACTAAGCTAATGTCAATGTTACGTCCAGAGAATCGTACAAAGATCTTTACAGTCACTAGAAAATCCACTTTAACTAATAAATGCTTTTTCATATTCAAATATTTGAGCCTACCCTTTTCATCCTATTGAGTTTTTCAGCGTGAAAAGGGTCCACTCAATTTCCGTGTGTCTTTTGATTTCCATCCTTGTCTTTCCTTTATAAATACGGTCTATTTGAAAGAGATAGCTGATGTAGGTTGAAAAGATAAGTTCCTGTCTCTAACATTCCCCATTAAAATAGTTTTCAACTTTGTGGAATTTACCTAAATTATTTTATAGGAGCTTTTGAACAGTTTGTTTTACGAGTCAGACTCTTGAAGTTTAGAATATTAACTACCTTTAAATTCCAAAAGACTTTAGGCAATTTGTAGATGATTTAAGATAGATTTAGCATTTTTACTCAATATTTGAATGGTTCTTCAGCATTATTCGATACATTTCAAGCACGCTAGGATTTTGAACTAATCAATACGAATTATTACAATAATTGTCAGTCAGCCTTCAATAAGTCAAATCCCTTAGCCCCTAGAGAGGCATGGGATAGAAATATTACTAATTCATTTTCATTTATTCATTCTCTACAAGCAAATAGATCCGTCCCAATTGAATCAGTTTTTTGCTCCAAAATTTGAATTCTTAAAGGACCTTAGATCATTTCAGCTTTTAAAACTTAGCATTAGCATTTTTTTTATAGCTTTTGACATTTCTTCATTACTTTAAAACAATTTAGGAAGTATAAAATAAAAATATTTTTTTTAAAAATATTTTTATTAGATGCAGCACTATCATTTAACAATTGTAACAATTAATTAATAACTTCTTTCACCTCAACATCCTCATTTTAAAGCAAATGTTTTATTTAAAGTTGAAATATTTTGAAAACGGAATAAACGGATAAGAGTCCAGAATAGTCAGTCACGGGTCACAAATTGTTTTTGTGGCAGCCCTAATTATTTCCACTTGATGACTTGACACGGATGTTGAGTTTTACTGGATATCGTTTGCATTAATTGCTTGTTTATTTTGATTTAAATTAAAATGTAACAAATTGTTTACCGTTTATCCTCAACAGTAGAAATTAATTGCCATTGTTTGCCTTCAGGCCGTGTTGACATAAATTATAGTCTATATATTATGGTAGTAAAAATTAAAAATATTTCTGGTGCTCTCAACTCCTTCAGACGAGTGGATTGGATTAATACTTATATATTTTATATTCAAATGTGGGAACAGATTATAAAATCCGAACCATGTCCCTTCGATACGTCATTCCAAAGCTACTTATTAATAACCTTGTTTACAAAAAAAATGGTTTCATTTTCGTTGTTGTTTTTATAAGATTTGGGCACTTTCTTGAACAGCCTGTCTGTCATCTCTCCACTACTTTTTTTCATTAAAATAAATACTATAGTTAGTCAATAATTGTCATAATTAACTGTATATTTAAAACATTATTTATATTCCAAGCAGTTTAAGTAAACTTTTAGCATATAATTTTAGATCTGTGACTATAATACTAAAACGTGGTAAGTAATAAAAATGTGAGTCAACATTTATCATGGCTGCACCTCTGTAGACTGCGGAATACACTGGCTTGAAACAATGAGAGTTAGTATTCAGAGTGCTTTAGACATTTTTGTAACGTCTTTTTTAATAACACTCGGCTGACCACTTAGTTTTAGCATACATACTGCGTAAAAGCTTTTAGCTGAAGTTTTAAAAAAAAATAAAAAATATTTTTGTCGTTTTGTAATTGTTTATTCTTATTCTGTTTATTTTATTTTCTAATTTTCTTTTTTGTTGTAATTTGTCTTTACTATAATCTAAGAGGACCGATTGCCCATAAATAGGAGCGCATATATCATTATGTGGTTTTTTTCTTGCGTGTTTAATGTAGCCCCTATAAATTATATAAATATAACTGTTTCATGTATTAGCGATGGCACGGTGTGGCGTAGAGTAAATATAAAAAAATCTCTTCTTTATTAATAAAATAAACATATAGATTTTTTTTTTATCACAAAACCATAAATTACAACGTTTTGGCTTTAAATAAATACTTACAAATGCTTGCATATCACTACCGCATTAATAATATAATAACTGTCTGTCTTAATAACTATTAATGTACTTAAATATTTACCAGCCAATAATAAAAATATATCAAAATTTATAAAGACTAATGATTTTCGTAGGCATCATCACAAGAAACGGTCGAGTATTAGACAAATGGAGACGTAGACACATTTTAATTAGATTCTCGACAAGCAATCGCGACGATATTGTCCGAGATCGCTGTAAATGGATTGTAAAATTAAATTGGTGCCAAATAAATACTAGTGAAAAGTAATTACGAAGGTTCAAATGTTCGCTAGATTTTCTGTTCTACATTTTAACAGGGAATTTCTTTAATGCGCTCCACTTTGTAAGACTTGCAGACGTAGGATCATTTTGTGTATAGTAGAGTTGAATTTTAATTTAAATATAGGAAAAAGTATTTTTTAACAAATATTTCAATCATATAACCATAGGTTTGTGTTCTTGTGTCCATTATCTATTTGAAAAAATTAAAGATTGTAACAGTTTTTTGTAAAACAGTCTGTCACCGAAATATCAAACGCCAAGTGAAAATTGAAATAGCATGCACATATTTAAAACAAACTAAGTCTTCCTCAAGTACTTACAGGCTATCGTTACAATCATCAATTGGCATAGTACATTCAATTACTTGTTGATTCACAGTCGTAACTCAGTCTTACATGAGATTATTTAAGTAATGGTTTATAAATACCAAATTATTATATAAGTAATACAGCATAGCTTTGGCATAGTGGTAGTGAAAGCGCATGCTAATCATGAGATCTCGGATTTGAATCCTCGGTCGGGTATATCTTTGGGTTTTCGAATTTTCCCAATAGTAGCTCGGAGTCTGGAATTTCGCCCAGTGTTTGGAAATAGGCTCGCCCTGTATTACAATGGAGCTAAAACATAATAATATCTGGCGATATGTAGGTGTACTAATTGCACCTTTGGGGAATTAAAGGCGTGACGATGTTGTTAATAATATTATAATTCCTCATAATATCCTATTGGACAGGTGTGCCTTTCGGATTCCATCACCACTTAAGCACAAATCTTTATTTTATTTTATTTTTATTATAAAAAATTTAATTTATACAATTTATTATAAAATATTTTTATTTAAAAACGCAACACTTCTCTTACTTTAAATAAACAACTTTAAGTGTCGTTAAATCACTACAAAGCTTTAATACTTTATTAAGTTAGACAATATCCATATCGGTTACAGTATTCTTATAAGTACAGAGCTCAAGCCCTACAAAGGATGCCGTCTCAGATTTCCGAAACCCATTCCTTTCCAGCTGAGCAAATCCCTGCTGTTGGGATGCATTTGAGCATATATTTTATGATTTTAAATTTAAATTTAGAATATTGGCTGCAATATAAAGCCATTTTACACAAATATAACTTTTATATGAAAGTGTAATAATCGATAGTAATTAATGCAAGATTCGTAAGATTCACAAGACAGTAGCTTACGGCAACAGCGAAATATTCACTTAGTAATTTTTAACTTCTGCTCTTAATATATTAAATGTATTTTAATTTTATTTTCTTCTATAAGACTTGAGTTTTGCTTTATATTGCGTCTCAACTAAATGTATTGGCGGCATGATGGCGTGATTAATAAAATAAATACAATAGTTGATAGAAAATGTACTGAGAAAACGTATATACTTTTAATAAAAATGACAGTGTAGGGTAAACATTACTTTTAATATTTTTCATGCGTGCACAATTTAATATAATAACTAATCATAAACAGACACAAACATAACATACAAACAAAGTATCAATAACATGATAACATGGTGGAATAAAATAAATTTAGATACGGGCAAACATTTGTTTTAGCACAAAAATACTCAGAAGCTCCAATAAACATACTTCAATCGTTGTTTTAATTCTAAAAAAATGTTTCATTTATTTATTTACAGCAATATTCCAAAATATATATAAATGAGTTCATAATTAAAATCGACTTCACTTTTTGATTACTTCTTTAGGGGCAAGTAGGTGATCAGCCTTCTATGCCCTACCAGACCGAGTTTTTTTATAATTATCTCCAGCGGGAATCGAACCCAGGACCTCTCGGTTGTAATGCTTACGCGCTTACTACTAGACCAAGGAGGTGGTCAATGAGCAATAGTCCAAAATATATATAAATGAGTTCATAATTAAAATTAAAGTAAGTTCTTTTACCTATATATGGCCGTGAACCGTAAATATAGGCTACGGCGTAGTCGCGCTTTTAACAAATCGGAGCTACGGTGAGTAGCATGCTACGAATTTTGGTTTAAGAATTTTTAACTCAATTGAACCAGTAAAAGGGAATAACCAGCGTAATATGGTATCCATACATTATCTCTAACGTGTAAATATAAATTTAAGAGACTCTATATAACTGAAGAAAAAGTTATTCAAAGATACTAAAAAGGATACTCGGTTTATTTTTTAGAAGACTATGTTTGAGTAGAATTAGAATAACTATTACTGTATAAACATAGCTTATTTAAATGATTTACTCCAGTTCAATATATTTAAATATTGTGTATTAAAATATATACTCGGAGAAAAGAAATATGGGTAACTTCACTGTTCTTTAGGGCGCGTTTAGTTCTTTTAAAATTCCATGTTGTTTCCAGGTATTGAATAATAGATTAGTCTACTGATTGTGGAGAGAGGTTTCCAACAAATAATTTTAAATAGTTCAGCCATCGTTGAGTTTTTTATTTATTTATGTTATTATTATATTAGGTTCTCGATTAATATTTATACATCGCAATAAATCACGAGTGTTGCTTGATACATTATGACTAGATGTCTATGAAAATTTTATGATGCATCCGTGACTCGGCTTATTGATGTGTTATTTGTTACCTATTTAATAGAAAATATTTATATATATTACATGAAATAAAATAAATATTAGATAAGAGACAGAAAACTATTAATACGGAATATATACGAGTATATATTAATTTGTATAGAGTGTGTAAGTAAATTCCCGTAACTCCTGGTGGATCATGGAGCAAACACATTTCTGTACCTGTTTCACTTATCATTTTCTCTACAGGTAAATTAGCTGAGCAGCCTTCTGCGCTTAACCTAACCGAAATATTCATTTATTTCCCCGGCGAAACATGCAGAATTGTAAACCACTTAGCCACGGAGACGGTTAGATTAAAATGAGTGAATTGACTAATTGATCAAAAGTAAGTTTGCAGAATTCATTTTAATGTAGCTACGCAAATTTAGATTTTCATATAAAAAGAGCGCTACCTTTTTTCCTACAATCAATTTTCTTAATATCGGGGTTAAAACCTAACAAAAGTGGCCTAAAAGCTGGTGTCACGTTTTATGCGAGTCAGTTTTATGACTAAGTAGCTGAAACGACAACTGTCAGTTTATGACCATCCTAAAATGTCTATAGCTATATAACAATGACTATATTGAACTTAAGAGATGGTACTGGAGATATTCGTTCATTTAATGTCCAATAATAGTTAGTTACTCTAACATTGTACGCAGTATAAACGTGTGTTAACTTACCATTTATTATTATTTATTTTTTCACACTTTGTTGTACCAGAGTGCAACGGATGGCCTTATCGCTAATCAGCGATCTCTTCTAGACAACCCAGTTTTTAGAAGGGAAAACTCTATCTGGTTATGTATTATATAACAGGAAAAACATTGGGCGAAGTGAAATGTTTAGTATGGTTTCTATTATTTTTTAAATGTATTAAAAAATTAAAAATTGCTTAAATGCTCAAAATACTCTATACGCTACACTTTTACCAATAAAATTACTATACAAATCAGTAGACCTATTTAAATCTCTATGAAAAGGAACATATCACGTCCTGTGAGCTTAGTAAAAATATATTTTTAAATATCTGTTTACAATTTCTTCGGCGTGAACAACAATTTGATATAAGCATTACCGTTGATTTAATTCAGATATTAAGATAACCCCAAGTAATTTTTTTATCGTATATTACTTTCTGAAATTGGCAGTAAGAATAGGCACAGAATGAAATTTAACATCTTATATGGTTGCTAAATATAGAAATACGTATATTTTGTATAATGTTGCAAAGCAAACATTTTATCGACTCAAATGCTAATCAACGTAATAAATCTGCCACTTACAATAGAACATTCTGGTATACGGGTGGTCATTTCTGGTACTTCCGAATCTCAAGTTAATAAATAAAACATTATCGGATTTAATTAAGCCAGATATGAAGATAAATGTGCTTGCCACTGTTCGGAAAATAATGGCCACTGCAGGTGCTGTCTTCATTTGCTGTTAATGAAAACTTTTCGCTGAATCATTTTATTGCATCATTATCTTGTCCCTAATGATTGTAAAGATTAATTTAAAAGATTATTAATTTTTAGTGTTTTTAATTATTCACCCAAGTGGGACGACCTCCAAATAAATTCTATATTATTTCTACATTACTTTTTTTAACTGGTATACAACCTAGTGATTTGAGGTTATTGTAATGTATATTCCATCTCATTTAAATATTTATAAATTTATTAAACATACAATACATATATATTTATATATATTTACATATATGTATACAAAAGGCTCATCAAAACCGTTGGAGTGTGTACCTAAAATGCAACCAGGTATTATTGTGTTGTACTGCTAAACTTACCGTTAGCCAAATGAGCCAACTTTCGGATTACCTGTGGTCTCAAGTAAGCCCCTCAATACCTCTTTTAGCATATTCGTCATTTACTTATTTCTCTTAAATAAAGGCTTCCCGTGTAAAAAATGGATTCTGCCAATGTCCAGTAGTTGTGGGAGTATCAATCTTTAAGTGTTGAACTCACTAGTGATAAAGATTCTTCATTTAATAAAATAAGCTATTTTTATTTAGAAAAATGCAAGAAGTAGTGAGGTTGCGGACATTAAAATAAATTAAAATCAAAATTATTTAGTTTTTCTGTTGTTGTGCTAAATATAGCTTATGTTATTATTTGTTTATTAACTTGACTCGCCTCTCAGTAAAATTTTTTTAAATTCGTTCTAGTAGTTTTTGAATTAATTCGTTACAAACCAACATATAAACTTTTATATTATTCACGAAGTAAGCGCTCTAACTATTCACAATATTTGTAATTTTAAGAATTCACATTATTAATTCGCAGGACAATTTTATCCAAAAGACTTTTCAGCTTTGAGCAAAGTATTTCTTTAGGGCATTATTAATGAACAAAAATGTATTTTAATAAATTCTTTTATGCAGAGATTTATCCTGTATCTTAATTAGCCTGTCTTTTACAATTTAATTATTAAGGATATTAAGGTATTATCCAGATCTTAACATTAATGGGATGATTTATATTTTGTATAAAAGATCTTGGATTATTTTTAAATAAGTCAATTTGGTTTCAAGTCGTAAAAGAAAATAATTTGCTAAATAATTAATATGAATATACTTAGCGTTCGAATTTTTTATCTTATAGATACAAAATTTGTACAAGAGGATTTTTCATACTTTGTACTGCAAAATAAAGAAAGGAAAAATTGTAATGGGCTCACGGAGGATTACGTCATAGTTAAATATGATTCGAATGTGAATAAAGATATTTTTAAGTTGACTTTCGATTATATTCAAAATCAAATAATTTTAAAAAATAATCAAGATTTTCAGGTAATGTATTTTTATAAGGTTCAATTATTTCTAAGAACTTACGTACATCCTTCAAAATAATGGATATAATATAATAGATATTGTTACTAATGGCTAATCTTAGTTAAAATATTTGTTTGAATAAAAGAAGAGAAATATTTCAAAAACCATGTATCTCAAGATGCTTTTAAAACTCTAAAACCTTAACAAAGCATAATATTGAAATTTGAAACAGGAAGAAAGTCAGGATTTCCTCTGAGACTCAGAGAAACGGGACTTGTGAAATTCTGATATTTGTGAACTTTCTGAAAACTTCGTCTACGCCGTTGAAAATTAGGAGCCAAAATATTTTATGTGGTTCTCTTTTACACTAAATTTAATAAATTAAGGCTGATTACTGAAAACTTAAAAAGTAAGGTTCAGTTTTACTTTTTCAATTTAGCACATTTTAGAGTACTTTCTGCCGAAGTAGCCGCAGAAGTATAATATTTATTTATTTAATTGAAAATAAAACTCTATATTATATACTAAATTATATTATTATACTGTGTACATACATAAGTGAAGTCCCGTGTCCCCTAGTGGGGTATGGGGCAGATGCATTTCACATCTGTTTCACTGATCGATTTTTTCTTTAGGGGCAAGTAGGTGATCAGCCTTCTATGCCCTGCGAGACCGAGTTTTTTTTTATCTCCGCCGGGAATCGAACCCAGGACCTCTCGGTTGTAACGCTTACGCGCTTACCATTAGACCAAGGAGGCGGTGTACATACATGGTGTAATTATATTAATTTCTATTATTATAATATGGCGAGCGCCTAGATATATCTTTAACAAGTGACAAGTGTTGAAATTAGGAGGTCCCAAATTTGCAAAATGAGGCACCGTCATGTTTTTCATACAAAAAACCATGAACTTCAACTCTATTTAAGTTTAATACCAATTTTATAATATGTGTTGTTGGTTTGTTTTAAAATAGATTAACTTCATTAAGAATATTAATTACGTTTAAATAAAAAATTTCTTCAAAAAAAGCCGACCCGGTAATAGATTATAATTAGATATAGAAAAATAATTAGAGAATAGTGTGATATCAAGTGTAACAAGATTCAATTTCCATATTTCAAGAGTTCAGTTGCACCAACGTAAGTGCTGCCGACTGCCAAACGTGTGATAAAACTACTGCCACTTGGAACAGTGAAAACTGTAGAGACTTGGGTATAAAATTATATATATAATTTTCTTATTTTATTTATTATGGTTGTTTCAAAAAAGTTTTAATTGCTCTAGTTTTAATATTATTTAATTATTTCATATATCGTATAGTTGTTAATTATGACAATAATTTAAATGACTCACAATAATTTTATTAAATATATTTATTTTTATAAAATAACATTTTTATTCATTTATACTTTGGAGCACAAGAAAAAAATAATACAGCAAGAAAACTTAAATAATTACTTGAGTGCAACGGGCCGTTTTATCGCTAATAAACGATCTCTTTCAGGCAACCCTAGTAAGAAAAACTAAATAAGATATCGATAAATAAAAAATAACTAAAAAACATTTAGAGAAGTTGTTGAAGGAAATATTTTCAACTTATAAAATTCTAAAAAAATTGACTCCTTTCAATCCGTATTCTTTTTCGTCACCCAATATTACTTGAGGTCGAATCAAGTAGACGATTGCTGACTTTATTCCTTTAAACTCAAGGTACTCTCTATACATTTGCAAAACCTTTGTTCTTAGACGGCGACGTCTCCTCGGAGTGGCGTGACAAAATTAAGATGACCTCTCTCCACGGTATGAACATAAGAGGGTGTGGTCCAATTATGTATACTTTCAGGGTCTCTTTAATCTGGCGAACAGGTTCTGCTGGTAGTTAAACAAATACTAGTTGTTAACTTTTATGAACTATAACATGTATTTGGTATAATAGAGCCATGTTTGCATTTTGCGTCTCATATTAGCTTCTACAGTTTCACAACTTTGTACAATTCATATTTTCTGTAAGGATTTTTGAGCATTTTATTAACGATGCTTTTTAATTCTCTTTCGTTTCTTCATTCCCATGATAAGATATTTCATACTAAATAACTGATTTTAATAAGTATTTAGTTAAATAATTTTAATGCATCATTTTATATTATATATTATTACTTGGATTCCATTGCGAGCTTCGATTTATCGAAGCGCTTTTATTAGATAGCGCATTATAATATTTAATATCGTTAATGAAAAAATATTTCACAAACAAAAATTATATGAAAAATCCGAACACTTTTTCAAACTAAGAACGATAACGCCTTAAAGAGTAAGCAACGTTTATCAAACACGTTGCGATCGGGTGCTGCTAAGTGGAAAGCGAAAAAAACGAAACTTAGCTCTCAAAAGCATCAATATTTCACGTAGAAGTTAGGTGAAGTATAGCGAATTTCAAAGTTAAGCAATGCGAGGTCACGTATTGCACGGTTTTGCTCAGAAACTGTATTATGCTCAAAGTTGCCGAGGTTTTACTGACTTATTTATTTAGAGTAATCCCTTACGCAGCCAACTTGGCGCTTGGATATGTCGCTGTTGTGATGTGAAATTGTAGTTTCCAAAAAATACCCTGTCTGTAGAGTTATTTCGGGTACGACTTAAGTGTCTTCAAGATAAGACCGTACGTTTCCTTTAATTGTAGGCAAGATACCCACGCGCGGCGGGAAGAAAATTATTAGAAGTGTCTTGGATTACCTTGTAATAAATAAGCTACTTTTGGCCGATGACCCTTACATTGATGATAGTTATCAAATAAAATAAAAAACAAAAAACTTAATACAAAGTTATCTGATTATATTTTACAATTTATAATTTTATTATTCAATAAATTAAAAATTACATTTTATATTATTCAATATATATAATTAACCTCACGACCTTAATTTATGGATAGTTACCTCTTTCGATAGTTTTCACTCATCTCTATTTCGTTTACAAAAGATTATTTGAAAACTATCATTGAATTTTATCTTATTGTTATAATAAAAAATAAAAAGCATTACGTTTTTACATAACAACATATCACAATATACAGAAATATTACTCTGGGAGTTTATCAAGCGTGCAGAATATCAATATCATACATTAGCAGCACAAACATAGTCATTTTGTAAATAATCGATTCTCAGTAAGTAACAGCAACACGTTTATACTCAAGTTTATTTTAATTAAATTTTGGCTATATCTCTCCACCTTTTTCTTATGAATGCGAAGAGTTACTTTTATCATCATCAAGTTTATCATGGCTCTGCAGGTTTCTTTTGTTTTTATTTACTAATAAAAAAGATAATTTTAGAGTTTTTATATTGAGCCACGTAAACATACTTAGAGGTCCTTGGGTACTGAATATTATGCGCTGTGTGTGAGCGTAACGCCTAGGAAGGAAGAATAATTAATACAACAGGTTTAAAATATTGCTGCCTTGTAGAAAGTCATATAAATATAAACTTTTTAGATTGATTTACATGATGACTCGAATAGTTTATATAATCAGTACTGATTTAGGTAAAACTGAGTTGTATTTAAAATGATTTTTATCAGCAGGTGTAATAATAATATACTCCTAGTCAAAAAACGAAAATATTACTTGTAAGTAGTTTTGAGCGGAATTTAAATAAAAAAGAGTGTGTAGCAAATATCATTTATAGGATATAACTGATCATTCAAGTTTCAGTTTCCACTGAAATCAATTGTGGAATCATCGATACAAGAATCTAACCTCTAGAGTCTAAAACTGTTAACCGATTGAGCAATATATTTTTTTTATCAATACATGTATTGACAGACTTCTGCCTAATACAGACGGAGTCATGGACATTGGACATCAATTAGTTTATCACATTGACCTATCTTAAATTAAATGAAATCTTATGTGTTGAATAGAAAATTTCTCTTTGCATCAAAAATATACATAATGTATTCAGAAATTTCAACTTTTCATGCATAATACAGTTCTTAGTGAGCTTTCATACTTTTCATCGTGAAATATATTATGTCTATAAATGGCTAAACTATATCTGGGTATAAATTATTCAAATTAATGTATTTACCTATCGGTGCAAATAGGTTGCAGGTCTTCGCTTAGGATCAGGATGCCATCTGATTTTTAATGATTTTCATTTAAAATCAATAATAAACGATTAATGATTTTATATGTAGGTTAGCATTTAAAAACATTTGATTCATTGTAAAAATGCTCAACCTAGAACTTAGTCGAATATTTACAGGTAGTTTGATCGTTTTATTATGAAACTTGTGCATTTAATGATTTTTATTAAAGTGATGTTTTTAACACTTTTATTTTATTTTCTAGAAGCAAGATACAGTTGCTTAAATGAAATAAATGTAAAATATACTTAGAAATTTCTTTTTCCTTTACTAGTTGGAGCAAAAGTACTTTAATTCCACGAAAAATACGACAAGTCGGTTTCCTTAGAAATTTCTATAATACTTCAAGTTTATATGAAAGATCAGGGATGTATATTCGATATAAAAAGCGAAATCTTTTATTTATTTATTATCTTTTACCACACGACACAAAGTGAAAATTATCAGAATCGACAGCATAAATAATGTATGATTGTTACATAAAACAATCATGAAATTAAATAATATAACAAAAATAATAAACAAAATAAAACAATTATGCTATAAAAGTTTTCGTTCAACTATTAAAAAGAATTCCCATTTTAAATATGTGACATTTTTTATGGATAAACATTGCTAACATATGGAAAACCAATTACAAATAAAATACAAAAAATTGAGCATATTATAGTGTGGTTGCTTTATTTTTACATATATCTAAAAAACGCGACGTTTACTTTCAAATTAGACACTGTATGTTTCGATCTTTTGTGCGAAATTCAATCGAACGCCAGTCATACGGCAATCTGGAAACTCAAGATACTTTATGAGTTTAATCAAAACATTTCCAGTTTAGTAAATCACTAAGTGGTAGTATAAATTAAAGCTGCTAAGTTTATTACCATCGTTTTAAGCTTAATCTGACAGCATTTTACAGGTACTAAATTAAACAGTGGGACAAACAGAAGCATCACATTCAACATTATCACAACCATGTTATCAGATTCAAAGATGAATCTTTCTTTAAGATATTTCGATAATAAAAAAGACAAAATCCTTAAAGGATAGATATACCTTAGCTTGACTAAAAAGTCGAACGTTGCATAAAAAGCAAAAGATAAGTGCAGACTATGAATTTCAACCTAAATTATAATTTTCGCTACAGACCATCCTCCATGATTGGTTCGTTGTTTGCCGGACTCGGAGGGTATGGACCCTTATATCCTTGAATATAATTTATTTACAAAGACTATATCCATCTTTATAGTGTATTATAATATTTTGTTATGAAAAAGGAGGCAAACGGGCAAAAGGCTTTCTTACGATAAGCGGTTCGCCGCCCATGAACACCCTTAGTTGGGCCACGGGTGCGTTGCCGGCACATAACACAAACATTTTATTGAATTGATATTTAAGATGAAATCTTGTGAAAGTCATGTACTATCATACAAATGATACGGCGTTAGTTATTCATTAAACAACATTTTTCAAATTTTTATACAATTTCTTTTATATATTTTCTTTTTATAAAAGCTCTTGATTTCTGTTAGTAAATAAAATGAAAATTAACAAAAGTTTTATTCACCTAATTTATTTTCTTAACAGTAACTGTCTTTGATATTTTGTTAATCCATTAGAAGGATAAGGCGCTAAGTTTATCCGAAGTGTCCTTTTATAACGATCCGGGGACGCTCTTGGCGGGTGCTGCCAGTCGGGACATCTGAAGATAATATTTATTTATGTAACAATAAAATAAAAACAATGATATAAGTAAAACATAAAATATCTATGACGAAAACAAGATATAAGTAAGCAACCTAAGAATGTTTTACAGCTGGAGTAAAAATAATTTAAATATAATTTTGATAGAAAAAGATATAAAATACATAAGAAAATACAGGAAAAAGCACAAAACTAATCTAGGGACAATGCAATATTATTTACATAAACAGCAATGTCTTAAGTTTCTGTCTGAACGCGTAGGAGTTCACGAATCAACATCATTAAATGTGATTAGATGATTTACACATTCTGTGTATATGCACATAAATCTCTTCAAAATAATTCAAATATTGTACATAATGCTTTAATCAGTTTAATTATATGGATGTCTCTCCACAATTTATAACTTATCTAATAAAATTTCTAGGTAATTTTACACATGCTGTTGATTTACTTAATTATTTTTAACATTATGTCCAAAGATTATAAGTATTCTATACTTGGTAAAATATAACATACTTCTCAATATCAGGTAATCGTTCTCCTTTACACCTGTTCTCCCATTTAGTCCAGTACTTGAATCCTACCTCTTCAAACACCTGTATTGCGCACGCGCAGTCATCTCTTATGTCGTCATCCAGAAGTGCTGGAAAATATTTTATTTTTAGCTACTGAGCTTATACGTACTATTTTTTTCTCCTTATTTGTTTTTTTTAAATTAACATATATTATGGCGTATAGCTCAGAATAGTGGATTACTCAGAATCATTAGATTGACGTTGACAGACGGCATAATGTCAATCTGGCGGAGCGTCATGATGATGGCAGCGAAGCGGCTTTTTCGAATCGACACAGGCGGTCGAGGCTGAGATACGCTGGCGCACCACATATATGACGAATCGCTTTTATTACTCCGGCAGTATAATTTACACTTTTGCTGTAATTAGTTATTAAGTAGCCCGTGTGAACAACTATTTTATTGTGATTGCAAGATTATAATTTAAGAAGAAGCCATCTTTTATTGTTTTGGTCTCAAAGACGCCCACGATTGCTATGACCAAATCTGTTAAAGGCCTTCCTATTCTAACATAAAGATAAGCTTATCAAACAAACAATGACAGTCAACATACGTTTGTATTTTTGTTTGTAACAAATGAACTAATTTTAAAAATACTTTCAGCGATTGATAGCTAGATATTTTCTGACTGACACAGGCGATTCATATGCAGATTAAGCCGCGAGAAGTTAAGTATTAAAAACGAATGAATAAACCAAAAATACTGCGTTGATTCTGACAAATTTTAGATTGATGTAAAGATTGATTCTTTCTGATTAACATGGGATACTTTGTATATACCCTAGCAAAAAAGATAAAAAAAGATAAATAAAGATAAAAGATAGTAAAAAATGAAATTATCAACCTTCACAACGGATGTTGCATTTTCCTCCTTTGCGACCTTCTTTGCAATACTCGTTCCCTATCTGAAATACAACAGAGTATAAGAGATAGAGAGAGAGAGTAGAGTATAATGGATATGAAAACAGCAATGGTTCCGCGTCTCTTACATTGACCACTCTACATGCAAATCAATCAGAAAGCAATTAATTACTTCGAAGTAAATATTAACTGTCTTCGATTATGGAGAATTCTCAATTCAGTTGAATGTTGGTATGTTCGTTACGCGATGATTTGATTCTGATATGTGTGATATGATATCAGATGTGTGTATAAATTTTATTTAAAATAATTTGTTTTTTGAAACATTCAAAAAACTAAAAATATATCATACCTAGATGACGTACATTTTAATATTGGTCTCAGGAATTACTCAAACGCGTGAATCAAAATTAATTTTCAAAAGTTTACCAACTTCTACGAGGATGAAAATGCACTTGGGGAAAAATACATAAGAAAATACAGGAAAAAGCACAAAACAAATCTAGGGACAATGCAATGCCTTTTTAATTTTTATAATTAATTTAATCCACTTTGAAACAGATTTTTAATTCTTAATTTTAGTTTTTTAGTTTTTTTTTAATGATTAATTTTCTTTACGGAAAAATCCCATATAATAATGGATTAAGCTTCAACTTATCTGTTCCATATCTTACTTGAAATAATCCATAATACTGTTTTCTAGATGATTTCACATTTAGAGCTGATGTGTTTCTGCCACTCTCTTGTTCGACTAAGCATACCCCTGGAATGTTTAAACAGTTGTCATTTAACACTGCGTTTCATCAAAAACGCAATTTACAAACGCAATAATAATAAAAAATGGGCTGAATTTCTCTGCTGTTCTTTTAAAACAAACCATATCCTAAAACAATTACAACAATAAAGAAATCACTTTGAATGGACTCTTACTTATATTACAAACAATATATTACGTGGGTATTATAAAAATGACAATGAATAACCATTTTTCTTTTTTTTTAGTTTCGAGTTAAAAAAATAGATTTTTTTATTAACCAAGTAGTATTTTTTATTTTCAATAGAACCCAAGAATTTTCGTGCACTTAAAGTCAGACACGTGACATCTTGAGTGAGATTGATAAAAAAGCATTTGTCTGCTAATTTGATAAACAGATTCGCAAATTTATTCAAGATCAGATAACAATATAATTTACTTTTTCCTGTTTAATTGATTTCGAGAGTAAACAAAAAGTATAAATATTTGTTAGGGAGCGTGATGGTAATGTTACTTAATTGTATTAAAGTAAACATGTCTGTTTGTTAAGGGATTTAATTGTATGTACTTTAAGAACCTCATTGTTTGAACATTTTGTTCGTTGTAATAAGTATTCTCATTAAAGGTCTATAGAAAATATGGTGAAACTTTATGTTATATAAATCTAGCTATGAATCGTGGTTTCACCCGTGTTAATTTCGTCGTGACGTGATGTTAAATAGCCTAAACTAGCTATAAAAAGAGTTAAATAGCGAACAGCAAAATAATAATAGATTTGTATTATGTACTTCGTCCGCGCGGAAACTGGAAAGTAACCTAAGGTACTCCTTATTACATCAGCTATCTGACAGTAAAATACCCGTCAAAATCAGTCCAGCCCTTTCAGAGATTAGACGGAGCAAACAAACAGACAGACAAAAAAATTGTTATTTTTGTATGTGTACCGTGTGTACATCCATATGCATTTAATAAAAAAATTTAATATTAAAAACAGACACTCCGATTTTATTAATATATATAGATGATATTTTAATTTAAATTAAACTTATTAATCGTGTTACCCTCGCATTGGTATTTTGATAATTTTACATTTAATTTACTCACACTAGTTATTATCTATATATTGAATACATTATATAAGTTGAAACAATTAAATACAACGCCTAGAACGTATAACTATTAACAATATTAATTATCTTTAAACTTTATCGGGAAAAACCCCTCTAATTCCAAAAGACAATGCTTATAGCATAACAATAGAGTACTATAAATAAAATTGCATAATATATTTCACTATTATATAATTAACTCACAGTTACTAAGGAATGTTTTTTGGTGAAAATTGGATTTGAGCAGTTCCCGAGTCAGCTGACATCTGGTAAATGTTTTCGCTTGTGTTATTGATACAATTAACGTTGATGAAATTATAAGAGCGACGAACACGCGTGTTACCGCCATAACGGTAAGTTGACAACTAATGATAGTTGATACTAATAAGAATTAAGAGTACCAAGTAATCTTGCGCATACGCCGTTTAGATTTGGCATATAGTCCATTGAAATGTTACATTTTTTAGGCCTAACCTTGCGTTTTTTAGAGGACGCAATTTTATTTTTTTGATGTGTAGGGGGGGTCAGTGTAAAGCTAAAACCAAGTTTGTGGGGTCGTCACCCTTGTCCCACGGCCGCCATCTTGAAAATAGGGGTTGAAATGGTTTTTACGGTATATCTCTTAAACTATTAATTAAATAAAAAATTTTTTTAACATTTTCTATTGAAAATTAAATTCTCTACAACTTTGATTCAGTAACTTTTTGTCGTAGAACTATAAATAAAAAAGTTATAAGTGAAAATGTTCAGAAATTGGAGAAAAAAATTATATTTTTCGATATAACTTTTTTTTAAATCATTTTACGAAAAAATGATATCAAACCATTTTTGTAGATCGTTTTTTGAGGAACAACTTTTATTAACAACATTTTTTCATTAAGGCTATAGCTAAGGTTTTACAGCGCTCCGAAGTAAGTACTATTTTTCAATACTCTTAACTATACCTATATTATACGTGTGTACTAATAATGTATCATCAGTTATTGTGTTTTTTTTATTATTTATTTTGCTATAATGTTTTTAATTGTAAATTTTGCAATATTATTAATAATTAATTATTGACTCTTTTCCCCACCACCCACGAGGTAGAGTCTGGCGGCGCGTTTTTTTTTTACGTGGTATCCCCAATAGGCATAATCCACGGTGATTTTCGAAATTAGAACTACTCCGTCCTCAGTCTTTTCGATGGACCAGGCTGCGGCTCAGCATCTGATCGGCTTTCTGAATTAAATATCAGTGGGAGAACTGGAGAAGGAAGGGCTGTTAATGTCGGCGGTTCATCATCAAAGTCATTTTCATTTATTAATTCTGAGAGTTCCATTACGTTGCTGCAAGTCTCTCCAGAACAATGGAAGCACACTGCAGAACATTTCAGCCCTGCTTTTCGACATCCACACATCGCTCCACAGTTTCCTTTGCATTTGCAAAAGATCAATTTTAGAAGCTCAGGGGGTGCTGGAGGTTTAGAGTTCTGCACTGGCATCAATAATTTTCCACATTTTTTCCAGCCCCAGTCTTCAGAATCATTATAATTACCAAGTGAGCAAAGCAGGGTCAACTCTCTTGTTGAGAAACAAAGCCGTTCCACTAGAAAACTCTAAATGCTTTTCCAGAGTTTTCAAAAATTTCATTTTACCGATATTGTAAGGAGCTGAAGTTGTGTCACATCCGGAAAAAGCATGAAGAAACAGCAAGTTATCCGCAATGACATCGCCGTATATAAAACCTGACGCACAATATAAGGTATAATTGTTCTGCTGTTCGTCCTTTTGATGGTTTAAAAAAAAATACATTTGCTTGTTGTCTACCAAGTGCTGTAAGCAATATCAATATGTCAATATCTTCAGCTACAATAGTAACGGCATTAAATAATGGAGATGCAGCAAGAGCAGTGCGAACGATAAGAGCGTCTGCATCTGATTCTGCTTGGTCAACAGTGAAACCCATTTCCGACAATACAGTTTTAAGAAGTATAATAAAGTTAGATTTGTTCTTTTCATTACCAAGAAATTTCTCTTGTGATAATGTTGGTATGGTGTTCTTGTCAAATTTAACTTCTGTCGACTGATGTTTTTTCGTGCGGCGCAAACGCTCCCAAGACTTTGTTCCTGCGACATCAGGGTCGTCTGAGTAACCATCAAACACAATGCTTGCAGAGAGCCCGAAGTGTTCTTGTACATATTTGACATATTTAGTAGTTATATCATTGAACGATGAATTTCGAAATTATTTTAAAAGTCAATAATTGTAAAATCCTGTTATGGAGTGAAAAAGAGTCAATAATTAATTATTAATAATATTGCAAAATTTACAATTAAAAACATTATAGCAAAATAAATAATAAAAAAAAAACACAATAACTGATGATACATTATTAGTACACACGTATAATATAGGTATAGTTAAGAGTATTGAAAAATCGTACTTACTTCGGAGCGCTGTAAAACCTTAGCTATAGCCTTAATGAAAAAATGTTGTTAATAAAAGTTGTTCCTCGAAAAACGATCTACAAAAATGGTTTGATATCATTTTTTCGTAAAATGATTTAAAAAAAGTTATATCGAAAAATATAATTTTTTTCTCCAATTTCTGAACATTTTCACTTATAACTTTTTTATTTATAGTTCTACGACAAAAAGTTACTGAATCAAAGTTGTAGAGAATTTAATTTTCAATAGAAAATGTTAAAAAAAAATTTTATTTAATTAATAGTTTAAGAGATATACCGTAAAAACCATTTCAACCCCTATTTTCAAGATGGCGGCCGTGGGACAAGGGTGGCGACCCCACAAACTTGGTTTTAGCTTTACACTGACCCCCCCTACACATCAAAAAAATAAAATTGCGTCCTCTAAAAAACGCAACCCCAAATGTAACTTTTCAATGGACTAATATGATTCGGGAAATGCTGAATAAACTTTTTATTTATTTAGAATAGATATGCTTTTTTATATTTCTTGGTAGATATGTTGAAGTTTTAGTATATATTTTAACAGAATTAGAAAAAAAATTGTCTTTCACGAAATAATATGTAACTTTTCTTTACCAAAATTAATTGTAATCAATTTAGCGATTTGTAAAAGCTCATACTCTAAAAGACAATTCTCCACAACTCTAATTTTAGATTTAACATAGCTAATCATCTTCGTAGAGTTTCTGTTACTCAATTTTTAATAAAACTATTGGTAAATAAACAATACAAAAATTGTTAATGTTTTATTTGAAAAATATAAATGTAATTCATAATTTAATATGTACAGAAATTACATTCTAATTAAAGCAGAACCAAAGTTCTTTTCAAAGATATACAAACGCCATTTAAATCTACACAAAAAAGTAACAATAGATTTGTAAAATTAACCATAAAAATACATTTAATATAATATTTTTTATAATCGGATTTTTTTTCTTATAATATCTAATTTTTCAAATCAAAACTTGTTTTATCATCTTTTCAAAGCCTGTATTAATAAAATATATGAAGATAACCTTCACAGAAGACATTTTAATTTAAACATTCATAAAGGCAGAAATTAGTATAAATCTACAATTATTATCTAATTTCACCGTGTTATGACAATGTATTTACGATAAAAATATTTTAAACAATTCATGTTTTGACGGAGAGTGACAAAACATTTCATTACTAATAATAACACTGTTACTCTAGTAAAATATGCTTTTTATCAAAATACCGGAACATCACTGCATTTTAGGCGGCATTCAAATAAAAAGAAGATTGATCATTATAATCTGTGGCCATAGGTCAGAATATGATAAATGCAATTTCATTTCTTTACAGGACAAGCAATTAAATTATTAAGAAATCTTGAAGGCACTATTGAAATATGAAACAACGATATATGAAAAAAAAATATCTGATTAGTATTCAATACAACAGTAATATTTTGCTAGTTATCCTGATATGAACAAATGAAAGAGCAGTTTTTGGCGATTCTATCTATATTAATAAGTCATACTGAGCAAAAATTTACATATCATTTTCTGATCTATGACCACAGATATATTTGAAACATTACATCGATAAGCGATACCTTATAACAACCTCAATTAACTAGCATTAAAAAATATAAAATCAAGAAAACCAAACTTCGCCCTCTATTCTTCTAATATGTATATTTAAGAGAATCCACTTTAAAAGTTATCAAAATAATGATTACACATTTTATGTTATTATTTAATTACGTAATAAGTTAACATACTAACTAATGAATGTTAATTTAGAAATTTACAAATTAACGCTTAGATAGTAAACGTATAAGAGTTTTTAAAAACCATCTTGAATATCGTTAGATGACGTGATGAATCGTTACCTCGTTTTCGAAAAACATATATTTGTAATTTAAAATTATTTGAGGTGGTCCAAAAAATTTTATCAGTTTCGAATTAATTATATTTCTGAAAGGAACTCATATTATTTTAAATATATCTTTGTGTTGCGACTTTGCGTGATATTTTTCAATATAAAAAGGCTGTCAGTCATAAGTACTAGTTGCCCGTCAGTGGAAGAGTATTTAAAATCTATCCAGTAGTTTCAAGTTTATAATTAATCATAATTTTGCTTATAGATTCTTCATATTTAATTTTCGTCTTGTACTAGGAAAATCAAGTAAATGTTGAACTCTTATCATTAATTACAAATATTATATTAAACGGAAATTCCAAGAATTAATTACAATCATAAGGTTAATTATAATAACACAGTTTTATAACTGTGTTAAGTATTGATAAGCGCATAAGCGCTTATCAACACTTATAAATAGATTATATTAAAATAAGATTCATCCTAGAAAAAAAATGCTACTTTATATTTACAATTTATTTCAATAAAAAACAAAACAACATATCCATAAATGAACTAAAATACAAACATAATTTATAAAATACTATTTTACTTTGATATTTTAATTACAAGGTACAAAAATATTTATAAAAATATCTGTGTATTATGTGGAAGTAGATTTCTGAATTTACAAATATTTAAATGTAAATCAAAATTAAAAGCAACAATACAATGCAAAGATAAAGTTTCCGCCATTTGTACAAAACGCAAGTTTTGAATTACTTTTTAAGAACTATAAGAACCGTTTAAGAACAGTTTCATAGAGCAAATTTGTTGTTTCTGATTTAGAATATTATTCAGTAACGCTTTTGACGTCAACATAGGAGAAAGATAAAAGTGTGAAATTACCCAAAAGAAATTATTATTTACGTAACACTACATAAGGTTACTAATGGCATCTTGCCATTTTGTGCCTTTCAGAACAATTATATTAAAATGTAAAATGTCAATTTTTAATGTATGTAATTTTATTATTAAATAAGCCTTGAATTAAATAAAACATAAAGATTTTTTGAAATAACTTTGAGTAGTTCCTAATGTATAACAATTTACTTTCGAGTATTTTAATAGAATCTAAATTATATTTTCGCTCAAGACTAGACTCAAACCTTAGACGTAGCGGTCAACATT
This sequence comes from Aporia crataegi, assembly GCA_912999735.1. Taxonomy (NCBI): domain Eukaryota; kingdom Metazoa; phylum Arthropoda; class Insecta; order Lepidoptera; family Pieridae; genus Aporia; species Aporia crataegi. The sequence goes on from OU538742.1 coordinate 7,449,588, forward strand.
ACATAACTAGCCCTGGTCTCATCTTGCACCGGTTCAGACCTAAAGCATCTGTGGGGCTGAAAATCCACAGGTTTCTTCAGCATTTTTCTAACAAACCACACCAAACCCACCACAATCACCATTAAACCTAAAGCAACGCCGATTAGTGCTGTATTCAAGCCTTTAATCCCAGATTTCATTTCAGACTCCATAGGCTCCAACATCTGGGGCACAATGCAAATGGGATGTGAGTCGCTTTTCTGAGATATCCTAGCGCAGACCTCATACGGGCCAGTGATGAAACCTTCCATGGAAATCGCTAAGGTCTCCTGACACGGAGAATCCTTCTGAGCCACTAAAAAGCCCTTGGATAAGACTGCTAACACGACATAACAGTGGGCATAATGGTCGGAAAAGTGCTGGGATCGAAGTGAACGCAAAGGCAATCCCATAACTGATATTAAAACTGTGAGGACACCGTCGCTTGTGACATTCGATCTGACCTCGGATACACTGCAACAAATACAATTGTCATTGAGCTAAATTGAATTTATTTTCCCATTTTTATTTGTAAAGTGACTTTTAAAATCTAGATCATAGATTTACTATAGATATGCATTTAGCCTTGAAAAAGATCATCGACTCACATATAAAAACGTATAAGGTGACCCGGGGTGTTTGTGACTATGGGGTGTATGCGACTAAGCAATTTCTCTTTCATTCTAACGATTTATCTTACCTATGCTTAGATTTATCGATGATATTTTTGAAACTTTATGAAAGATAATTTTGGAAACGTATTCGGAAAAAATGAAACCTGGCTGAGCATTGTTAAACATCCCTATAAACTTAGTTTTTAAGTGAGATTCATGGCGATGATATGAAGTCAATTAATTTTGATTAATCTTACCGTATATCTGGTTCAGGTGGCAGAGTAGGTGAAGTAGTCCTCATAGTGACATAGCTTGCTCTTTGTCGTACTAACTGTGGTTGACCACATCCCAGCACTAGCGCCATCGGTGCATCTTTTACATCCATTTCTTCAAGGGCTATACAGAATCTAGAAAAAAATTTTAAATTTATTTCCGAGCAAAAATTGATCTGTATGTGTGTCCGTCTTTGGCAGGAGCTCCCAATCCAATGTAAAGATAAGTTTAAATGATCTTCCCTTCTCTAATTTTGCAATAAATAATAATCTTTAAGATCAGAAATAATAAGTATTTCCGACCCATATATCAATTAAATGAATTCTCTACCGTCTAACTATTTCGAAACAACAGGAAGCTTTTGTTTACAAAAGTATTTAAATACGAATAACTGTATGTAAAAAATAATTTTCGTAAGCCTTAAAATAAATGTTAAATGAAATATATCGAATAGTTTCATTTTGTTTTAAAAAAACCAAGGCGATTTTATTCATATAAAAACAATATTAAACATCGTGACGCCTATGAAAACTTCGTAGCAAGATAAAGTTGACGTCAAAGAGAATTGCCTTTTCGATTCGTCAAATTAATGACAAAAAATTGGCATGCGAAAAACTAAAGTGTGATTCTCATAAAATTTTCTCGGTATCTTACCAATTATATTATCTATGGAAAATAAAATAAGAACAAAAGTATTTATTTTGAAAATACTAAGTTAAGAAGTGGAACTGAAATCAACAAGATTCTAAAGACACTCCCTTACCCAACGACCTTTCTTATTAGGCCGCCTCTTTGTGATACTGTGATCCTGGTACACCTCTATGCCTTTAATATTACTTTACCTTATTAAATGTAGAACTGACAAACCAAGTAATTTGCAGTAGTGAGCCATGGGTTGACCAACTATTCTACAGTTTCTGTGGCCTTAAAGAAAAACTTATACATTCAAAATACTCACGTATACAACTCTAATGGGTCGATTTTTAAGCCCTGTAGTATGATATTAGAGGGTGGTGCCCTATGACAAGCTACATGTTTGGGCAGGCCACCTCCTTTTGATGCTGTGACCCCAGTACATCTAAAGCGTCTGGTAGAAGGTGGGTCTACTGACCAGGAAAGGTGCACCTCTTCATCGTCGTACCAAGCGTCTAGTAAACGAACCTGAAATTATAGAAAAATATTTAAAAATTTAGTAAGATGAATATAATTTTTTTTATTTCCTGTTATATTTATTAAAGTCGCAACTACCTTTGACAAATAATGAATCAAAATTATTTAAAAAATACTAAATTATTACTTATAAGCATTTTTTATATATACGTAAATTATTATGGCAAACTTTAAAATCTTAAATTATCTTATATAATATATATGTGTTAGAAATATTCCTGTGTAAACAATATCTATACTTTTATAATTTGCCTATAAAAACTTACAACACCACTGAAAAGTGAACTAGTCGCTTTTTTATCGAGTTTCTCGGTAAGAATATTAAAAGTCTCCAATGAACATTAATTAATGAAAACGGTTGGCAATATAATAGTCGATAATTTTTATATTACTGGGAAGCATTTCAAACTTAAGTTTTCTTTTATTTTGCGATATTCTGTATAAATTTCTTGGTTAATAATAAAATATAATAATCACTACATAGTATAAGACAAAGTCGCTTTCTCTGTCTGTATATACCTTTGTATTAAATCATTAAAACTACGCAACGGAAATCCGTTAAGTAAAAAAAATGCGGTTTTTTTAAATAGATAGAGTGATTGAAGAGGAAGGTTTATATATATGTTTTATACCCGTGCGAAACCGGGGCGGGTCGCTAGTTGACTATATAGCATGCAATATTGTATTCTTATAGTAGAATGTTGATGAACTGTCTCCGTGGTTTACGCGTTTGCGTGATACGCTAGAGGTGCTAGCTTCGAATCCCGGGAGAACAAATGAGTGTTTCGATTGGGTAGGCACAAAAGGCAGATCACCTACTTGCCTGTAAAGAAAATGATCAGATACACCACAATGTGTCTGCCCCATGCCCCACTAGGAGTTTCAGGAATTTACTTTATAACAGGATCTTGACATTATATATAAAACAGCAAAGTTTACATATAAAATTATATGTATTTTAAAAGTAAGTATATAGAAATGTGGAAAACGTAAGTATTCTGTTGTGATAACAAAATAACTTTTCTTAAGTTCGCTAAGTGAGTTCGTTTAACTTCAGGCAAGCCGCTTGAAGATATATATATATCTTAATGAATTTTAGCATAAGTGATAGCTTAAAGAAAATTTCTATATATGTATACAAGGACGCAATTATTATCAACAGCTAATCATAAAATCTTTCTAATGTTGAAAAAATACATTTAAAATATAAAAAGATCACCTTAGCCGTTGATATCGGCAAATCTTCTTCACCGGGCACATCAATTTCTTCATCATAAATATCATCATCCAATCCATCGTGTTTCTCATTGTACACTTCATCATCAATCGAGTTGATCATCACCTTCGTGTAATCGTATAAGTCATCTTTATTATCCACGTGATCGAAGTCGTCGCATAACTTATTTTTGGAGAGTCTCGAAAGCAGTGCCCCCTCTAAGTGGGGTGGAGTCGCGCACACCACAGCCGTCTTATCGGCCTGCGAGACGTTTTTTGCCTCACGTAACCACCGGGCAAAGCCAGCCATTAAGCAATCGCAATTAAGAGGATTATCTGAAAAAGAGAACGAATTTATCTTTATGAGTATAAATCGGTTGGAATTAAAATTAACGATCATCAAACGATTGTAGACGTTTTTGCTTTTTGTTTCAGCAATGTGATTTCATCGGCATTAATGAACGCTTCAATTGTGAATGGGAATATCCGTTGTTTAAAAATCGAGTGCTTTCCGCCGATAATCAAGTGAATGAGTGAACGTAATTATATTTTTCCGTTTAATTCTTCAATTCTGATTGTTGTTAAATTATATAATTAATTGAGACCATTCTTTTTCAACGACGGAAGAAAATTAACAAACTGAGTATTAAAATTAATTGAAATCGTTTCAATATAATTCTTCCTTTATATTATTATTCAAGAAAGAAAATACACTACTGTACTTATAATCTTAATCGACTCCGTGGCTAGGTGGTTTACGCGTCTGCGTGATGCGCTGGAAGTCCTGGATTCGAATCCCGGGGAGACAAATTAATGTTTTGGTTGGAAAGGCAACTACTTGCCTGTAAAGAAAATGATCAATAAAACAGATACAGACATGTGTCCGCGCCAAACCCCATTGAGGAGCTACAAGAATTAAACTTTTTTATTTTAAAAAAAAACATGGATCACTTTAATTACTTTATATTGGAATTGGGAGTTAATGGCGTGACCAATTTAGCCATGGAAGTGGTGGTGTTAACATAAAAAGAATTAACAACAATATACAGGATGTGTGAATGCTAGTAATCCCATAAGTTATGAAGGCCAGATAACAATGAGTCATGGGCGCCATGGCACAATACAGGGTGATATGCTGACAGCGCAACAAAGGGTTTGACATACCGACGCACAATGACCAGTGTCGGACACACGCAATGTACTGTGAGCAAGATATACATTATATCCAAATGTACGCAATCATAACAATTTTAAAGTAGGCTCGTGTCTTACTTTACGCAGTTACCAGCACGAGGAAAATGTACATATATGTGACATATATGTAAATATATATCAAAATTATCCATTAAAATAATATGATAAAAATTATTATTATATGTAGATGTTAATAAAATATAAGTCATTAATATTCACAATGCTATAAATATATAATTAATCTCTTAATCGGAGTATTAAACTATTTGTTTGTTAAACTTTCTATCTGTATGTAGTGTTTCTATAAGATGCTTGTCACTGTATCGTCATTACAATAGAAGCCCAAATCATTGTGTAGCGTGCCATCATCATCGATAAATAATATGTCATTATTAATGACATGATAGATGGAGCAACGGAACGGCTTACATTTTATTTGAACGTGCGATTTATAAAATATATCATTTAAAATACTGACCGTTTTATTATTATGTATTTTTTTAATAAATACGATTTTTTTCTAATTAAAACACCAATAATAAAATGTTAACAATGCAAGTAACTTTAGATCAAATATATTAGTAATTTCGTGTTATTATGTGAAGCGAATCACTTACCGGATAAAAAAGCGAAACGCTGACGAAAAATACAAAATTTATCACTTTCATAGCATCAAATACTGCAAACATTATGTAAGCCTATTAACAATTACTTTCGGAGAAATGTTCTCTTTGATTTTTCATTCTGTATTATAATGAGTTTTATGGATTAAAGCAATACATTTTCGATACGAATTATCGAAACTTTTTGTGCTCAACCCGCTTAAATACCTTCCATCGTAAACCGGCTGAGATTTTTATGCAGCACAAGAGCGCCATCCTCAATCATAGATATGTCGTTGTCATGTAACAGTAGCTCGGAGAGATGGAAGAGTGACTTGAGTGGCTCCGCGGAGAGAGAACGGAGGAAATTGTGAGAGAGATCTAGATGTACTAGATTTGTCAGCTGCGCTAGTGATGCACCTGTAGGGAAAACAATAAATTATAATAATTTTAACATTAGTTTTAATATTAAACCTCTAGATATCTATGGAATCTAAACAAATAATAAAAGAGAAACGATTCTTATTATATTAATAAATAAACTCAAACTCTTGTAACGATTTTAAAATTTATTTAATTGATCGAATGCTAGCGTATTTTTGAGGCTGGCCAAGCCTATAAATTGATACGTGATATGATGATATATCCATTTGTGTAAATTAATGTTATATAGAATCAGCAGTTCACAGATCACGAACGTGCCGATCTCATGTTATCCTAATTATAATATTTAGTACCTATAAGAATATTTTTATTGAATAAGTGGTATTTTCACTTATTTAAAATACTTATAATTCTCGTGATTATAACTTAATTTGAATATTCATTACGGTAATCTTTAAACATTGAATTGTAAATAAAAATTGCCAGAGAAGTTTTGAAAAAATTGCACGAATATAAAACTAAATATTTATAACTAACAATCCTAAAAGCAACAGAAAATTAAAAAGTTGCACCTTGAAAAACAAAAATGACTTTTTACATTGAATCTATGTCCAGAACACAAAACTGCTGCTTTAAGTAGAAGTAGTCAGTTAATACTCGATCTTAGAAGACATCCTGACGATTCACAAATCTAGACCGAGTTTATTAGATCATGTAGACAGTTTGAGTCACTGACCAGTTAAAGGAAGTTGCTTGTTCTAGAATAGATTTTACCCTACTTATAATGGAGGAGAAATCTTCTATTTATTTTGCAATTTAAAGTCTTTCAATGTCTGCATAGTATAGGTGAAAATATATTTCCTTTCCCATATTGTTTTTTTCATGAGTGTTATTATTTTTATCATACTAATATTATAAAGAGGAAAGATTTGTTTGGTAGTTTTAATTAAATAGGCTCTGAAACTGCAGGACCACTTTGAAAAGTTCTTTCACCATTATGATCCTACATGATGATGAACATAGGCTATATTTTATTGCGATTAATTATTTATACTGTAGGCGCGGGTGAAACCGCGGCGCAGTGCTAGTTATTTATAAAACTATATTTGAACAACCCCATTGAATAAATTACAATACTGTATTTAAATATGAATCGTATTTATTAAACCCTAGAACCGCATTAGGTTTTATAATTCGATTACAATACTTTATATTAATTAATACGCAGACAAAATCGCGGCCATCCATAGTAGGGACAATCTAAAATGTACTAAAACCCAATGACGAAAGCAAAATATGCGACATTTTCTAAATCCTTTAGCATTTTTTTGCGGAAATTGAACCGTCAAGCTTCCTGAGCCCGTTTTATCACAATAAAGCTTATCTGGACTTAATCTGATTAAGGTTCTACTGCGATATTCTTGTATACCAATTCTAGTATAATATTTCGATATCAAGGGATTAATTGTTAGATACATTTAAACTTTTACAAGTAGATATTTGGTAGACTTTTGAACCTCCACAGAATAAGAGGTGTATCATTTGAAATGTCTGTAGTGTTTATCTTTCGAAACCATATTAGCTCCCAAACAAATATATCAATTTTGATATGATTTTACTTACCAGACACAGAGACGATTTCATTGTGTGACAAATCTAGGTGAGTTAAGTTAATGAGATGACGGAATGCGTAGTCTTCCAATACATCTATTTGGTTGTTGTGTAAGTTAAGATGAGTAAGATTCGCAAGACCTGTAAAAAACACATTCTTCAGTATTTTATCATCAAAATAAGCATTTTAGGTATTTATTTATTACAACATAACCAAAGAGGAAAGAATACAAAAAATATATCCTTAGCAGTATCCCAAAAACATTATATCACATAAAATAGACACTAATACATAGAAGATGTAAAAAAACGTAAACATTAAAAATGGTAATGTAACAAAAAAAGAAAAAGAAAATTTTCAATGATATTATACTTGAATACACCTGAAGAAGAGCACCAAAACAGATCTACATAAGCATCGTATGACGAGCACATTCTGTGTAAAGGTGCTTGAAGGTGTCTACTATATCCTACAGATTTTTAATGTATGAAAGCCGTCATTCACTGTAACGTTTTAAATAATAATTTTAACAAAAAAAACCGACTTCAAATTGTATCTAAAATACTGAACAGATTTTGAAATTTAAATGGTACCATACGGGCAGCTCCAGCATTCAAACAAAAAACAATCATTAAAATCGGTTCCCCCAGTCGAAAGTTCTGAGGTAACAAACATAAAAAAACACACGCGTCGAATTGAGAACCTCCTCCCGAAGATGTTCACTATAAATATGTATGTATGTATGTTCCTATAGATTTTTAATGTATGAAAGCCTCCATTCGCTGTAAAGTTTGACATAAAAACGTAACACTTGCTATCGATTAAAGCTTTATAAAATTCATGGTTGAAGAGTCCCTCGCATCTTCGTTATCAGTTGATTCTAATCAAATATCAATCGAAGTCAAGCGCGTTCCACATCCTTTGTCATGCGAGCTAAACGAAACCCAGTCCTATATGTTGAATACAACTTGAATATCTTGATCAAAAGTTCTCACCCTTGAATTAGCAATTTTTATTAAATTAAGCGATATAAAGAAAGTTCAAAAGCACCCGCAATCGGCGACCATGTATAATGAATTTACTGAAAGTGAAGTGAAAGAGGAAGTAGAGATCGTGGCAGATAGTAATCTGTGGTCACTGCCTACCCCTATGAGAAATAAGCGTGTAATATATAAATAAAGAAAGATCATTGAAACAGCAGAATATGTCTGTAATAGGAATTAAGTAACATTTAACTTTCATGTGGGACTCCAATAAAATACCTGCTAAAGCGCCACGCCGTATACTTGCGAACGTATTGTCCGACAGGTGTAGAGTCTCAAGGACCCATAAGGTAGGTAGTGTTGTGGGTCCCACGGGCCCTTCCAAAGCATTGCTCGATATGTCCAGTTCTTTCAACGACTTAGCTCCCTGTGAATAATGTAGAAAATATATCTATATATATTTCTTGTTCTAATCTCATATCACAAGAATATTATTAATAATGTGTATTTACACGGAAATCACACATATAAAAGAAAATAGTCTCCCCAGATAAAAACCTTATTATTTATCACAATTAAGTGTGAGAATAAATCTAAATTGTAACTACATATATCGAAATAGAAATGTTTATTAAAGTCGTGGGAATCGCGTCTAGGATACGCGAAAACTATAATAAGTATACCCTTATTAGAATACACCTGTAATGTAACCAAAAATATTTTGTAGTTTCTTATTAGTTTAAATATCTTAAAAGTTATAAGGTTATATCTTAAAAGGTTTAACCTTTATTAACCTTTTGATTAAACTGTCAAAACATTTTAATATTAGTTTAACAACTTTGACAGTTTATGCAAACTTTCAAATCAAAATTAATGGCATAATATGTTTGAATTACGAGCCAGAAACCGGAAAACATATTTATAATTAGCATGACATGCCGACTTGTTAATTTGTCATTGTCAGATAAATTATTATAAAATATAATACATCTCTTATGTTTAATATGCTACTTGTAAATTTAATGCGCTAACAAACTTACAGACAAAATTTAAACATATTAATGTTGGCTTCTTCTATTGTTACATAAATAAATAAATGAATTGATTATATTTTTTTAAATAAAAACCCTATTTACAATGCAAAAAGTAAGCATTGACACTCGCATCATCGAGCATCTAATAAGTTAATGCAGAACTTATCAAAAACGGTTGAAACTCCAAGAATCAGACCTACAAACACACATATAACAAATGCATATCCTTCCTATTCGCTTAGCCATCCATGGATGATAAAATTAGGATTTGTTTTTACATTTAATGTTTATACTAAAGCAAATTACGGTAATATTCTGGTTAATCCTTACCCTGAGTGAAGATAAGGCGGTTACTTTAAGGAGGTTGCCTCTTAACCTCAAAACTGATAATTTGATTAGGGGTTTGAAAGCCTCGGGTGATATACCCGTCAGCTGATTGTCACTTATATCGAGATAAGTTAGATTCTGAAGACCCTGAAACATTATGCTTATCGGTATCCAAATATTCCAAACTATTTGATAGGTCAAAATAAGTGAAGTGAATCAACATCAATCAACAATGGGGCAGATGCATTTCACATCTATTTCACTGATCGATTTTTTCTTTAGGGGCAAGTAGATCAGTATTAAGTGATCAGCCTTCTATGCCCTGCCAGACCGAGTTTTTTTTTATCTCCACCGGGAATCGAACCCAGGGCCTCCCGGTTGTAACGCTCACGTGCTTACCACTAGACTAAGGAAGCGGTCGGGTCAAAATAAGAATTTTTAAGAAAAAGATCAGTGAAACAGGAAATAAATTATAAATCGTTAAATTTTTACTTTGTATTGTATTTTCTCGAATTTGAATCCAGGACCGTTTTTGATACAGTCTCAAGAACGTCCAATTATCAATTTCTTATACGATATTGAAATAATATAGACGTTATACCTTAAATGGGTTTCCGTCCAACGCGTGTATTTTATTATTTGAAAGATCTAATCTATCTAAATAACCTAAATTGGATAAAGCTTCTGTAGGCACTGACGGTAGTTGGTTGTTTGGGAGACCTGTGAACAAATAAAATATAAATATTCTATTATATTAGCTGATTTCAATCATCTTTTTAACACGTTCGCAGTTATTTCTATGATTTTTTAAGTTTTCTGAAGGTTGCTTAATATAAAATTAAATCTTAGAAATGTCTTTTTTTTACTACGAGTTTCACACACAAAAGAGCTTGAACTGAATAAGCGCGTATATTTCTTCTAAATTTTACACTTAATTTAATTAATTTAATTTCGGTGCCGTCATGTATTTTATTCATACAAACATAGCTTGCTGTATATAGGCACGTGGCCAAATCATTGTATATTTAAATATATCATATATTCTTTGTAATATTCACACTATTATTATTCTTCACTATTTCTAGGAACCAATACCTACCTAAAGCTAGCAACGTGTTAGAAATACTAGTGAAGGCTCCTTGCTGCACCCGCTTTATATCACCCGAAGATATCACCAAGCCGTGAAGACCCACGCCAGCTAGCTCAGCCACCGAGGCTGACGGAAGCGACGTCACTCCACGCAAGGCACAGTCCAATAGAGAGACTGCTGTGTTCTTGTTTCGTAATCTTTTTTCTCGAAGATGTCGGCCAATTATCTGAAATAATTGAAATTAAAGACAATTTCAAACCTCCCATATTTTAATTGATAATAATACCTTATAAATGGGTGAAAAAAATTCATAAATTATAACTAAAAACCATCTCGATCTCCTCAGCTTTCAAGCAAAAAAACAAGCCAAGATACATACAGACAAATCATCTTATAATATCCCTCTTTTGCGCTAAAGGTTATATTTACTTAATGAACGTATTTTGATGAGGTACAACTGTATTTGAATGTTTCAATTAAAATTTGCTTGGACAAACATGCTTCAGTTCAAATGAATGATTGGTTTCGAATTCATTCGTTGAGTTAATTCGTTTAGCTCTGAGGGCAATTTGTACTCCTAGTCTGCAGCTCAAAGTAAATATTACATTTAATTAATGCTTTTCTAATATAACGAGAAAGCTTTTTTATTTGATTTATCGGTTAATGGGTGCGTTTCGTTATAAATCTCTTTGAAGCGCTTGTCGATAACTTTTTTAAATATTTAATTTTATTTTAGGGTACTACTAATTTTATTATAGGTAATTTATATAACAAATGACTTCTCCAAAAAAACGCAACGTTAAATTACGTCATTAAGATGAACCTAGCCGACTTCGTGGCTTGCCTGTAGATCATAAGATTTCGTGAAACAATTAATGTTTAGGTTAGATAGAAACTCCTACTTGGCTGCAAATACTTTACACTTAATAAAATTTAACTTAACTTAATTTCAATAAATAAACGAAATATGCCAGGGGACAACATGTGAAATACGATAAAAAGAAGTAAATTATGTTATAATAATATTTGAAAATGGCAAATCTGTCAGATCAAAACCATTTCTTTAATTGGAACACTATTTTGAGAATATCAAACTTCAAACACGCGGTTATTTTTAGTAATATAACAAGTAACAATCGAAACAATGAAGAATCGCTCAGAGGCTTAGGTCAAATAAAAATTAATAATGAAAACTGAATCCTCATCTCTTAAAACATCTTTTGGTCTTTGCGAATTCAATTTTCCAACCATTGTTGTGTTCAATCCATTTTTTCCTTTAGTCTCTGGCCGTATTGAAAGATTTTTCATTAAATTCACAAAATTAAAAGAAAATTTCAATTTGTGGTTCTTTTGAAACAAATTACTCAGTCTGTATTTCTGTGTAAAATGAACGTAATCGATGTTTGTATGTACATAATCAAGAGTAAGTTTAACAAGCTTTTACACTTAAATAGCTGCTATGATTACGACATGTATCCTTTTCTGAGATTGTATCTATCTCTCTATTTAAATTAATTTAATAAGTTTTATCTGAAACGAAACAAAAAACGCCTTGCAATCATAGATGCTAAATAGTTTTGAAATGTTTTCGTCTATCTGTAAGCGCCTCACGAAGATACTACTGACTTGATTTAGATACGATTTTAAACTAAAATGCTTAAGAAGTCAACGCTAATGATATCTTGATCTTTTCTAAAATCTATACCGCTTCGATATTTTAATAAATATTTATATTTATATATAATATTTAATTAATTTTTGAATTTTGAATTTCTGGTAATTGATAATATAAATAAACATTATTTATTTTATTTGATATATCGCTGAAAATAAAAATAAGCAGACAGTGAACAAATGATAGGTTTGGTTCAATCCAAGAGTAATCCTTAATCTATATTGTCAGTGGAAGAAAAAATATGAAATATTTGCGGTCAGTAATAGAAATGTGTTTGTTTTATTCTCCATGTAGTCCTAGAGATACATAATAAGAATCAAGGATAAATTAAACAAAGGATATTTTTAATATTATACAAAAGATATATTTACATAATTACGTCAAGTATGCCGCTCATCAAAAGTCTAACTTTCCGTCATTCAATTTTTTTTAATTCGGTGCAGAAGTGTTTTCGTTAAAAAAAAAATTTGTATTCTCATTGTAATATTAGTGTATTAATACAAAGTACTAATAAAACTGAATCGATTAGGCTATTTATGTTTTAAATATTCCTTGAAATAGGAAGGTTTTTATAAATAGGTTTCTAACAACGCACACCAAGTCCGAGTAACAGCTAATTTATATACATACTAGCTGACCCGCCAACGTTGTGTTGCCATATTAATTTTTGGGGTGGGCTACCCTTATCACTTAGGGGTATGAAAAATAGTAGCCGATTCTCAGACCTACTGAAAATGCATATAAAATTTGGTAAAGACAGGAAAGCCGTTTCGGAGGAGTAAGATAACTAACATTGTGACACGAGAATTTTATAAATAAGATTATAAATAACAATTTAATCTCTTACATTAGTGGCTATATTATTGCCGTATATTTTGTAAACAGTGATGGGATATACGATATCGTTTATGAAAGAAAAAGTAATAATGCTGTGAGCTCGTGTGTATTACGTGACAGACGACAAAAGACATTATTTTGTAAGTGATTTTTTCATATTTATACTTCAAAAGAGATGTATTATTATAATAGGTTTATTTTTATCTTAGGTAGCTAGGTAAGTTATAGATTTTCACAGCAATACTTTTGAATAACACTTTATAAGAATTATCTTTAATCATTAAAGGTGAAATCTTGTTTTTGTTTCTATTTTACTTGCTATTTTTTATAGGCAAGGTTACGCGTAAGCAGACGCGTAAACCAATTAGCCATGAAGGTAGTCTTTAACATTGTTTGTAATCGTAATCATAATTCAATCGAGACCTGCTTACTATTGAAGACTTTACAAAAATATTCTATAAAATACATCCTTATGGACGTTATGAATATGATGATATTTAAATACCTGTAAAGCCGTATGATCTCCCGCGCATCGTAATGTGTGTGGTAGATCGCAAGAACACTCGGCAGATGGGCGCGAGCTCAATTCAGGACAATGCCACTCCGCCACCGAGTTGGATATCAGGCACAGGAACGCCACCATCAGCCACATTCTGGGGACGAATTCACTAACTTAAAATAATATTGACGATTTTATTTATTTATATACTATATACTTAATTATATACCTATTAAGCAAATGCTTCATTAACCAAACTTAATTATTATGCATTAAATATTTCGGACGAAATCCATTTCTATATTGCATTACTTTTGTTGCCTAATGACTTTAAAAATGGCCAGCTAAAACTTGCATTCTACTAAAGATTACGGGTTTTCATAGACAACATAATAGAACTCATTTTTGGTTTAACGATAGTTAACGCCATTTCAACGATAACGCCTAACTAAACATAACATGAAACAACGTCTTTAATGTCATATCATACTTCATTGGATTTTCACATCTTACCAAGATATTAAAGGAGATTTTTAGAGCTTTACGATGTAAAATGAAGGTAAGATAGCATTTTTGTTAGTGAGATTGAAGGTAAATGAATTTTCGCATTATGAGGGTAACAGTTTAGAAGTGGAAAATTTCAATTAATTATTTATGAACATTACAGCATTCCTACATACTACAGGTTCCTGTTGGAGTATAAACCGTATTACTGAAAAGCCACAGGCTTACTTTTCATTATTAAGTAAATTAAATTAAATCGAAATTAAATTGTGTAACAAACCGCTGTCCAAAATTCCGGCAAAGTATATTAATTCAATAAGAAGTAGAAAATCGGATACAAGATATCTCGAATCTGTTCCGGTCGTATTATGTGGTACTTGTAAAAGAATTGCCACTGCAATGCGTGTGGTTGCGACATAATGGGATATTTCCACTGAGTGACGACCGGACGAATGTCGTATGGGATAGGATGGGAGAGAATAGAGGTTTTATTCTGTGTCTATGGTACATTTAAACGATAAACGAAAACTGCTGGAAGTTAGTAAAACAAATATTACGGAGACTTATAATTGAAACGAATATTTTGTTTTGAAAGCCTGAATTTTAAAATTACTTTCACCGATTTTATACCTATTAAGAGACTGAATATCAAATCTTATCTTTTGTGTTTATATTTAATATATATAAACGTTGAAACATACAAACTTTTTGAAACTGATAATATTTACATAATCATTCTAAGTATTTTTTACATTTTTTGTCATTCTGTAATTGTATTTTTTTCTCTTTTATTTTTTCTTTTATTCTGTTAATCTCGTTGGTCAAATTTACTTGCGATCTTACGTCACATCGCGAATACTTTCAACCGCAACACAGCGTGTTGAGTTCACTTAGGATAATCTTAGAGATTCCAGCTGGACCTTTTAAGTAGATATTAGAAACTTATATCCATATACAATTTTACTATCCAAATTATTGGAGCTTTAGGGTTGACAAAAAATTCCATGTCCCTTTACTGCAAATAAAATTTTACAGTAGATAAGTATTATGTAGCGTAAATTAACAAGAAACTGTGTCACATTCTTAATAATCTAAATACAAATCATAGCAAATTATATTAAAATTTTAAAGTCTTGTAACTTGTCCTATGTAAGATATACGGTGGGAATAATAGTAAATTGCAGGACTATTGATAACGCACGGTGACGGACGGACAATGCTCCTTCTTCGATCTGCATCTTGATATATGACCTATTTTCATATAATCTGTCGTCTATTCGATAAATGTTAGGAGAGCTTAGTAAATTTATTTCAATTTATTTGGTGACATAAATATTATTGTTTATTAACTATTTCTTCTGTACTCGTATATAACGTTTATTCCGTGAAAATAAAAATGAAATGGTGTTTCGTTTTAGTAGAAACAACAAAATTGCTAACATTAAGTTTCTCTTTTAAGAAACTACTTATCCTTTCAGGGAGTCTTTGAAAAAGCCCATTATTCCAAGATTTATAAACATAATACGAGCAATATCAGCTTTTAATAGGCTCTTCGAATAATCCTATTTTCCTTGCCTACGTTTAATACATAATCAGATATTTACTTGTGAGCGGAAACCTTTATGGTATTACGTTGTCTATCATAAAATTATTAGGAGTATAGGCTAAGCATTAAACCTTGTTAAGGCAATTTCACATCATCTTTTTGCTTGATAAAAAGTAAAATAAAGTGGCATGGAGCAAAGACTTTGCTCGTCTATTTAATTGGTCCTTCTCTTTATAGACAATTATGTCTATGCATACACTAGTCTGTGGTTGATCACCATTCGAAGCATTTAATTTCTGTCCAAGATTCAAACCAAGAAAAGCCAACGCATCACACATTAAATGTCATAGCTGTGAACCACTTAGATTAATGGTCACTAGTAATAAGATTCAGAGACCTCAACATAAGACGGGATAAGCCAATATAGCCAAAGCCATATAAGCCAAAGCTAAGTTTTAATATTCGTGTTCACAAACATTTTCCATGTCAAACTTAAATATCTTAGTTTTCTCTATGGTCTAAGCGAAAGCTTCCTTTCAAACGCCTTAGTAGCTCTAGCACAAGTTTGGTCAAGTAGTTTTACGCCATATTTATGCCATTATTAGGCTACTATGGACTTGACAACTTTTTAATAGTAAAAAACCTATCAAAAATATTAATAGTAATTTCATGGTTGAAATACTGAAAACAAATATGACCGTAAGTAGTCGATTTTGAAAAATAACCGACTTATATGATATTATTTTTCTAAAAATTTATATATAGCCTATGAGATTCATAATTTATTTTTAGCGTAGACTTTTAACTTTAACATAAACGCAAGAGAAACAAACATCTTCAAAGGGCATTTAGATTAATCAAGATTCCTAATTATTTATCTCTTACTGTCATTAATAAGATGAAAAAAATAGCATGACACTAAAAAATGCCTTATTGTTAGTTACCATAGAATAAATGTTTCAAAGTTCGACATCATTATAAGATCTCACCCTACTTTTATAGTATAACTTAAGACAATTGAATAACCATATGTGGCTAGATTTGAATCCTGCAAATACAATTTAGAACTTCATAACGAAACCGATGTCTTCTTTTAAGGCGACGTTTTTGTTATATATTAGTTTAAATCACATTTTTCCTTTTATTTGTTAATCACTATTTCCTAAAACCAGTTATGAAAGCTTTTGGTAAAACCTGTTTATTATTTTAACCCCGTTCTCTGCCGCGTAGGTATGACCTCAAGGTAGACCTGAGTTTGAAACTGATTTCTGAGCCATAGACCATCTTTACCAAACATTTATCTATAGCAAGTGACCTTGAACGGCGCAATAGACCAATCCTTCATTATGGTTTCTGGGTAATCACAAGTTTGTTGAAAATGTGGGTAAACTTTACTTGCCACCAAAATATACGAACCACCTTAAATCTGGGAAAATAACGACTAACAGAAAACCTTACTTTTCCACCAGGTGCCGTTAAAAAATTCCATTTATATAATAATAGAAAAACGGGTTTTGTACATTGCTTAAACGTACAAAGAGAAGGGATGGGTCATTTTAAATTGGTATCATTTATCAAAATAATATGAGTGTTTGTGACAGGGGCCAACTTTTATGGACTTTTAATCTTAATTAAATTATATGGTGCCTGCACCTTAATTTCCAAAGTATTGAGACAAAAAAGCTGTTTATATCTTTATATCATATCTTTCTATCACTGTAGATTCGTTTGATTTTAACTTATCTTAACACATCTTCGTCTTAACACCGCACGCATTGCGTACAATTACCTAAATTGGTAATTGGCGACTCTTGCGCACAGTTACTTGCACTTGCATCTCCACCGCATCCACACGCAAGGTAATACAATTTTGCTATCTTAAAAAAATGTTATCTACAAACTTTAATTTATATTTTCTCGGCCATCCCTTGTCATTATTAAACAAACAATAGTATTAGTTACAAGCTTTCATATACATATTATATTCGTAGATATAAATTTGTGGTTTATTTCATAAAATTTTATCCTAAAATCTACAAAATATTTAGCCTTAATATTATACGTGATTTGTATAATTTCATGCGGGTAGAAATAAGCAAAAGTAGTTTATACATTTCGTTTCCATCTATGTCAATACAATCATCATATCTATATTAATATAATAAGTTAAAATGATATATTTGTTTGAACTGAATTAACTCAAAAATGACTACTTTAACAATTCTTTCACTGAAGTTAGTCTTTCTGAGTTTTTAAGGTATATTGGACACATTAATATCAGTTTCGCGCTTATAAAATTAAATTATATAATATTGATGATAGACAATGTAATCTATTTTTAATAAATTAAAATAATATTGTGAATATTAAATGCTGTATTCAAAGCTCATCAATAATAATTACATAATAAGTAAACATATACACCTATATTGTTCACATTATATTCTAAAGTAAATATTGTATTCCATTCGTGTAGTTTAAATATAATGAACGAGCTGTGCTCGGCGGTTTCACCCGCGTAAACTTCGTCATAACGTGATGTTATATAGCCTAAAAGCTTTTAGCTCTAAAAATTACCATATAATTACCCTTACAACCCTTTTTTCGCATTAAAAAGTAGCCTATATCCTTTTTCAGGCTCTAGAATATATGTGTACCAAATTTCATTCAATTCGGTATAGCAGTTTTGGCATAAAACCGCGACAGACAAACAGAGAGACAGACAGAGTTACTTTCGCATTTATAATTAGTAAGAATTAAAATAAAAATATAGTACGAGATAAAAATAATTTCAAAACAAAAAAAATAGCCTTCAATAAAAACCATTGTGAGAAATTTAAGTTTTAGAATTTTTCATAAATATACAGAAATTAACAAAAAATAATTATCTCAATAAGTTTACAATCGAAAATAGAATGCTCTGGATTAACATATAGTGTATTTTTTATACCGGTAGTGTGTTTCTGTGGGATAATTAAGAGATCCGAATATTCTATTTTTCAACCTAAATATATTTTTTTTTTTTTGATATCATACGTACATTGCATATAAAATAAAGGACATCATGTTTGAAGTTATCAGAATTGTTAAAAAAAACACTTTTTTGTAAGTTGTATATTTGATGTTATAAATTTAAAAGACATATGAGTATTCTATAGGCTTTATAAAATCACGTTACGAGTAAATTAACGCGGGTAAAACCGCGGGGCACAACTAGTGCCTCATGAAAGAATGAACACGTCATCATCTCTATCTCGCCAGCTTTTATATGAAAAAACACATCATAGTTGGTCCATTCTTTTTAAAATGTCACAGATAGACACGTCAAATTAACACCTTTCATGAATTGGGGGTAAAAAAACAGAAAACTTACGGAGCTCAGAACGATTGCAGTCTCTGATTCCACGTTTAATTGAGTTTCAAGCTTTTGCATTTCAAGTGCGCATTTTCATTATTGTTCAACAAAGCTCTGATGAATACGCTAAAATACTTGTATATTTTGTGAGAGAAATTTAATGTTAGCAATTTTTAATTTAACCGTATTATATATACAAATTAAAAATAATACAAAAGCCAATTTTACTATAGACTAATTATTCACGTTTGAAGTATGAACAGAGTTCGAAACTAGCTAACTTTGTTGAATCATAGCGTAAAACATTCTACTTTGAATATTATTTTAATCAATTTATTGGTCGACCATCATTGGAAAATATAATCTGAGTACATCAACCATGAAGTGAATTCCCGTAACCCCTAGTGGGGCTTGGGGCGCCTGCCCCTACATTTCTGTATCTGTTTCACACATCATTTTCGTTACAGGCAAGTAGGTGATCAGCTTTCTGTGCCTACCCAATCGAAACATTCATTTGTTCCTCTGGGAATCTAACCCAGGACCTACGGCGCGTAACCCGCTTAGCCACGGTGGCGGTAGGTCAACCATGAATAATCGAAATTTCCTTTACTGTTTACAACCTGTCAATTCCGTATTACCCATGTACGTTTGCGCGAAACAGCTAGAGATCCAGGGATAAGAAGCTTACAAACATAAAATACATCACAATCGACAAATTGTTTTACTAAAATGAAAAAGAAGATATATTTACATGGATTATATTTAAAAACTCTTTTTTATAAAAATAATAGGTTTAGTGAAAACCCGAGTGTGCCACTATTTAAAAGTTTAGCAATCAATAATTTGTTGTCTTAAAGATAAACCTAAATATGACGAGGTTTAAATAAAATATTCCAATTTCATCGCTTTCAAGTATTCTAAGACTCAAGAATTCAAATTAGCCTCACAGTGATTTTCTCCTAATTTGCAAAGGACTGAATTTCAAAGTTGTACAGGAAATCATAATTTCAAAACCATTTGCAACCTTATATTGTTGTGTTTCCTTTTGTACTAATATTTTAGGCTTTGAACAAAATGGTCGTGTAAGCAACTTGCTGATATCTTCTTGGTTATTCATTGTATTATCACTACATAGTATAAAACAAAGTCGCTTTCTTTGTCTCTATATCCCTTTGTATGCTTAAATCTTTAAAACTACGCAACAGATTTTGATGCGATTTTTTTTTTATTATATATTATTTGATTAAAGAGGAAGGTTTATATGTATAATATACCCGTGCGAAGCCGGGGCGGGTCGCTAGTCTCTGTATATACGGAACAATCTTATACGAGGTGTCTTTGTCAAACATTTAGAAAAGTTACGTGGAGATCCGTAATGCTATATTGTAAAAACCCACTTAAGCGTATTTGGTTTACATTTTGTGCTAAACTGCCTCTTTGGTTCGAAGTGGTTTACGCATGTTGCGCGGTTTGGATCCCACAGAAAAAACAGAACATCTATATGCTTGTAAATGAAATGTTCAGTGTAGGTTTTCGACAATATCTTTAAAAAGAAAACAGACTGGTTATTCTGAAGTATATTATGACACCTTAGTGGTGAAAATAATTAATCTATTAAGCATTTCTGTTAGCAAAACACAATAAAATATATTATATAAGAACTTCTTACACAGAAACCAATATTTGATATATCCTCTCTCCTCACAAACAATTTAACAGAACCGTATTTTATTTCGTGAATCATTTATATTTTACGTATGACTGTAAAATTTGATTTCAGATAAGCAAAATGAGATTACATCTTGAATTACTCCTCCTGATAACTCTTGGCCTGCTATACGGCGCCCATGGGCACAAACGAACTTTCACAAGATGCCAACTGTCAAGGGAACTACTGCGATATAATTTTCCCAGAACTTTGATACCCAATTGTAAGTATTTATTTGACAAATGAACTCATGTCTTAATAAAAAAAAAATCCTATTCATTATAATTTGTTATACATTTTTACTTAACTACTCAATGTACAAATGCTCATTTATGAAAAATCGAAACTTGTCCAAGTTTAAA
Source organism: Aporia crataegi (assembly GCA_912999735.1). NCBI lineage: Eukaryota > Metazoa > Arthropoda > Insecta > Lepidoptera > Pieridae > Aporia > Aporia crataegi. The sequence continues at coordinate 7,470,590 of OU538742.1, forward strand.
GCATATCTTTTAGTATTTGTGTAATAAATATGTTTACTACTACTACTAAGAAGTCATATTTTTCATAGTATTGATATAAATTGTAGACATACTCGTATATAAAAGTTCGTATTGTATTCTTGGAAACATACTTCAAGTCTTGAAATACTTTACTAAAGCTGACGTCACAGAACTGTCAAAGTGTGACAAATTACTCAACAAAACTATTACGTGCATAAACTATATTGAATAGGTGTCAAGCTAACATTGCACGTTCATTAAGGTTTAATATATAACGTTCTCATACATATTATGTTTCTCATAAAATTGAAATATTCAGGCGGCATTTTAACAAAAAAGAGGATTGATATCATTAAACATCTGAAACGTTTATATTCTTTAAACAATACCATATAATATCCGTTAAGAACTCGCATTTATTTTTAGTTTAGTAAGCAAAACAAAACTCATCAAAATCAAACTTTAGAAATATTTTTATTTTTCATAAGAAGCATATTATAAATATTTGCTATTCTACCCTAGTATTATAAATACAGAAGTTTCGATTGAATCTGGGATAGTCAACCACGTAAGAATGGCTTAACCGATCCGGCACAAAGATAATCAGGCCAAATGTTATTTTTGTATCTAACAAGTATCTTTCGAGATAGCTTACACAAATATATTATAAAGAGATAACTTGAGTCCTCATGGCTAAGGCCTGAGGTATTGAATCTCGAATACAATCTATAATTTAATTTCTATTTGTATTCCGTCTCTGGTAGGGCTGCCACTTGCTGGACGGGTGTCAACCGTGGCACGGAGGTGTGGTTGAATTTCGACAGGCTTGACTGAAGAAATTCAACCTAAGCAACAAAAATTGGGTTGCCTGCAAGAGATCGCTAATTAGCAATGAAACCGCCCGTTGCACTCCATTACAGCGAAGTGTTCAAAAAAATCTGTCAATATTTCCTCGTAACAAGGATTGATTTCTATTAATAAGTTTTACTTATTAATTCTAGCATCTACCTTTTAAATTCTCACCTATAAAATCTTTAATTTGACACTGTCCACATTTAAGTGTGCTGACTGAATTGTAAAAAGGCGTAACTTACTCAGCGTCTCCAAAATATTTTATGTTACATTCAACTCTTTCAATCGCATCAAATCATTCACACATGACATATAAGAGCTGTTTTTGGTTAAATTGATCAAAATTAATATTACTTCCACACAATCGTATATTAAACAGTTGATAGAGTAAACTTTGTTTAATAATCTAAATAGAATTGTTTGAGTTGCCAGTTCAATTAACTGTCTAACCGAACGTGAATTAATATCTTAAATTAATATTGACATTTGAGTATGCAATTCCTTTATAATACTGTCTCCAATCTAAATCTACATATAATCCATCATTAAAACTATTAATTAATTAAATATTATAAATTATAAATCTTGAACTTACGTATTATAATTTTTAATCATTGTTTTATTTAAGCCGTTGCTTTATGGTCAATGTTCATTCTCCTGAACAATTTTTTTTTTCTGTTTGATTTATTTCATTGTGGTGCAATTTAAAGTTGGCTTATAGTTTTTTAACGTGAATTCTATTTCACGTATATCAGTGGATTGCCCGGGATGAATATTATTAGTGAAATTTATTGAAATTAACATGCTGTAATTTTTGTTGGATTTATGATAAAGTTGCCTTTAATTTTTAATAAGGGATCCATTTATCACGTGAGGCTTGAAAGGGTGGGAGGGGTTCGGAAAAAAGTCTGAAATATAAGGAAAGGGGAGGGGTGTAATTCGATATTACGTTTATTTATTTTTCATTGCAACTTTTCTTTAATTACCTGTAAACCTTAATGTTTGTCTCGACATTTTTATCATAATGCTTAATTTAAAGAAAAATAATCTGAAATTTTCAATATACTTTGTACCAAAAAATTCAAAAAATACATTTGGTTTTGGATAGAGGAGGGGGTAGCCTAAACCTCATCACATAACACCGGGAGAATGGGAGAGAGTTAAAAAGTTGCTTTAAAAAATCAAATTATTAATAGTCAACCCCTAAAATGTTTATAATACGATCAAGGATCATTTAGTCGATTCATTATTATTGGCTCCATAATCGCGATCAAAACTTATAGAAATTCTAAATCAAGTGGATTTTTTGCTGTTAAAAATAAGTTATGGTAAATATTTTGAAATAAGAATGCCTATCATTTACAAAATGTTTGATAAGCGTCAATCAAAAACCTGGTAACGTTCAGTGTCGCGTCCTGGAGAAATTTAATTTAAATGTATTTATATAAGAATATATGTAATATTTTCACCATTTATTAAGATTTAGCGGTGTTTTCTTACATAAGATAAAAAACATGATAAATTACTTAACCATTCCTATACTTTCGGAAACCGGTTACAATTTAAAGTAAATTGGGCTAAATAAGTAGAACAAAGTTGGGTTACTATTTGCATAAAAAGGTTTCGCTGGGAAAAGCATTTCTAGAGGCCTTCATTTATTTAGTCAGAAAACGGGTTTAATTGACAATGTACAGTCGAATATAAATTAATTCTAATTAATACGAAACGTTTAAATCAAACCTGGCATTGGATACTTATTTTAAACAGTAGAAAAATAGAAAACGCACATCATAATTTTTACATACTTTTTTTAAAGTATGAATAAATGTCAAAGAAACTCAAGAACTCAAACTTCATCACAACTTTTATGAGTTTTGCTCTATTTCTTACCTATGTACATACTCTATGTACATACAATGCCATATACTTCTATTATTAAGAATAGGCTTTTAAAATGCTTTGTGATAAATAATTTATGTACCGCATTATAATTTTTTTCGATCGTTTTTGGAGAAAATTCCTATTGATATAATTACTACTGTGGTAAGTTTACTGTAGAATTAGTTTGGATTAGACATAATGTAATGAAATGCGTGAAAGTGACGGGTTTGGAAGTGAATTATTAATGAGATAAAGTTATTTATTTATAATTATATCCCTTAATATTTATATATCTATGTTATTTGTTTAAAAAACTTTTAGGAGTAAAAGTAATTTATGTGTAGTTTAGTTTTCAAATAATTTGATTATCTCTTCCGTGGCTAAAAGCTAGAGATTTTCCGTTTGAGTCCTGGAGAAACCAATATTAGTTTCGATTAGGTAAGCATAAAAAGTTGATCTCGTCCTTGTCTGTTAATTAAATGATCATATAGACACAATCGACTGCCTCATGGTGAACACAGGGGTTATTGGTTTTTCAAATTATTTAGCATCTCTAGAGTTTCTTCTATACCCAAATCTATATAGAACTTAGTTACACTTTATAACGATGTGCTATAAAATCAAATAACTCACGCTGTAGCATTTCGTAGAATCGTTGCTACGATTGCAAGCTTCGTAGAACTAAATATACGCTACGACAATCAAGATGATGTGAATATTGTGTTACATACTATCCGTTGTTATTTTTGCTTTAAATCTTCTGCAATAGAACTTTCACCAAAATATAATTAAAATTTTGGATTTAAAATATATAAACAGATTTCTTCATGCTAAAATATAAATTTTAACCAAGAAACAATTTTTATTTATTGTTCATAAATTTTACGAAAATTTCCAAACTTCTGATGAAAGAATTATGCTGTTTATATATTTTTTTTTTCAGGGGTGTGTCTGATTGAACACGCGAGTGGGAGACAAACGGATAAACAAACGAACCATAACAACTCATATAGCAGCTACGGACTTTTTCAGGTTAGTAAGCCTTTCACTCGGCGAGAATTTATGCATTGTTAACACTCGTTTTGTATTAGCAATACATAGGGATTCTTTTTTAATCTTCGCCAAAAAATAGGGGAAATATAGATAATTTTGACGTATGTGTGTATCTTTGTTATTTGTTATTTATAGCGAGATAATTGAGTCTATAATAAATGAATATTATATAGAGAAAACGATATCGTCTTATCAGACATTAATTTAGCTTAACGCTAAGCCCCTGGTGACGCCTCGCAATAGAAATTAACGTATGTTAAGCTTAAATAAGACATTAGATTTAGTGTAATCTGATATATGTGGGCTACATCCTAATATAATAAACGCAGTTAGTTCAAACTCCCATTTTATAAAGGGTGAAAAATTTAATAAATATGATATTGGCGTTTTTAATAGTGTAATTTTTTTGTTGTATGGATTTATTTACATTTAGACTACAATATTTCACTGTTTTTAAGAAGGGTTAATGGTTAAGCAATTTCTTGTTTCAATGAGCTCACACCACTGAGATTAGTAAATTATAAATTGCATGTGAGCAATATTTATTATTAGAATTAAACGCTTTTAATGTACACCAAACCATCACAATCCTTACATAACTAATGTACCAATAACATTTATTTGTTGTACTCATTTAAAGCATTTCACACAATATAATTGTGTCAGGCAAATTATCCTCTGTAATTTCAATTTCAATGCTCACTAAGGTAAAGCAGAGCCAAACCTCAACTCACAGACACAATGCATTTACATATTGATGATAGATTAGCAGGCTAATTGCTAACAATTTATACTCTACATTGAACGAATAAATTATTTATTAGTTTACGTAAATATTATAAAGATTGACCCATATTTCTGTATCTTTGTAGTGAATAAATTTTCTTACTGTATTATATTTTATATTCCCATGCGGATGAAGCCATGAAAAAAAGTTTACTGAACACTTATATCTGTAGGCATAGTAAAAAAGTTGCCAGCTGATAATAGCAAGGAGTATTTTTCAACGATATTAGGGTCTTAAGTAATAGAAGCGGAATACATCAGTGGTGTATAAATTTTATTGAACCTTTTTCAGTCTTATTTACTTAGGTACGCCATTATGTAAATAATGTAGCATGGCAAACAATCGCTTCCATTGTTAAGTTGTTGGGTATAGAATGTTGATCACCTACTTGCCAGTTAAAAAAATTAAACCACCAAAACAGATGAAGATTTCACTGCATGAGTTTCAATTCAATTTTCGCTCATCTTTGATTCGCGAAATACTTTTAAATTATTTATTTAAGCTTACCAAGTTTTTAAGAACACGTTTCTTTAATATTTTTGTTATCACAGTTGAAAATGTTATAAAACCAAGGTGACTTTTCAATTTTATCTAAAAAAGGAATATTATTTTGTTCAAAGATAATTCAAAATTGAAAATTATATTCGTCTTTTGACAAAGGAACGTCTTGATACGTAGGTATTCTACTGAAAAACAATGGATAAAAATTGTAATTTTTTAGATAAGAAGTATTATCGGAATACATCGTTAGGATTGATGTTACCTCCATATCGTGGATAACATATTAAAACATTATTCCAATTTGTACGGGAATAATTACTGGAATCATTCATTACAAATTTGGCAGAAATATATCAAGCACGCTTTGCATTTCTCTTTTCTAAAACCAAATAATAAATTCTAGTGTACTGTCCCTCGATTCGAATTATTAATTTTCTATCTATTGACTATCTAGAATAAATCTAATAATTGAAATAAGATACCTATAAAGTATGAATAAAATCCCATAGCCCCAGTGAATGGGCAAACACATTTATGCGTCTTTTTCACTGATCATTTCTTTTGGGATAGCACATGAGTTATTTCTCTCTACCCAACCTAAACATTTATTGGTTTCTCTGGGATTCGAACCCAAGACATCCAATGCAATACGCAGATGCGTGAACCAATTAGACATATGCTTTATATAGGCAGCTATATAAAGCAGTAGTCATATTAAAATAGATTGAGTCGTTTAATTTATCAATACGCTCATTTATATCAAGTTGGAAATTTACAATATTTTTACCTTTAAAACTTTAGTTCATATATATAGCCGAAGAAATGGGAGGGGTATATCTTAAGTTTATAACATTTCATGTACACACATGTACTAAGTATATGAAGTTATACAATCCAATGGACTTTACTAACCACATTTCTGGATAGTCTTGCTTAAAACGAGATTTCGGACTAGACTCCAGGCTAGTTATCAATACTTCAAGTTTCTAAAATATAACAGGAACCTGTGAGGTATGCACACGTAAACGAGGCATCAGTATTCAGTATCTCTGCGTAATATTTGCATGATTCAACTGTAATCACTAAAACAGACCAACCCTAAACGATACCGTACAGTCAATATTTACTTCAATCGATTACTAACAAACATTTATTTATGATCTATAGACTGAGATTTATTTACATAAAAGTGCATAAGAAAAAGATATTAAAATTCATAATACAGAAATATTCCTTATGTAAATCAATGGTAATTTTTGTTTCATTTATAAAAAACTTTTACTCGCGATTTCACATACAAAATACTTAAATCAAACAGAGAAAGGAGAAAAATCCACCTAGAAAGAGTTCCATTATCCAGGATGAAAATACAAAAAATCTTTTTAATCATTTAAGCTATTAAAGCTTCGCATGGGTATAAAACATATATAAAACCTTCCTCTTTAATCACTCTATCTATTAAAAAAACCGCATCAAAATCCGTTGCGTAGTTTTAAAGATTTAAGCATACAAAGGAATATAGGGACAAAAAAAGCTACTTTTTATACTATGTAGTGATATGTATAGTTAAAAATAGTTATTTTATTATATATGCCTTTGCTACGTACTTTAAACTTAAGACATGTTCTCATCAAATTTGAAGGTGAATTCATGTGTGAATTTAAATATCATGATTTAAAGAATACGCTAGCTATGATCTTAAAATATAGCCAACCGTAATAAAATTTCACTTATATCACAACTCTTGTATAATACCAGCTATGTCCAGGAAGGCGGTTCATTTTGAACACTATAACATTTGGAATACCAAAACTGAGTAACTATTTAACAAATATTACAAACGCTACAAAATCTGTATTTAGCTTTGCATGCTTAGATTTAAATCTCTCTTCATATATTCTCAATAGCAATTTGTGTTATTGTCAAAGTGTTCATGTATCCGTCGGCACAATGGCTGAATGCACTGATTTGTCGTGTTAATTTAAGTGGAAGTGACAGGACATCGAACCGCACAAAATATCAGCTCAGGATTAGCCGAGGTTAATCGGAGCTCGTGTTTTGGTATGGCTTTGTACCGACAGCAATGATTATTTGAAAGGGAGCTATTATTGCAAAGCATCCTCTAATAGTCGTAACTTACAAATGTTTTGGGCTCTCTATTTGAATTCTATTGTTCAAATATATCGTCATTATGGTAGATTTTTACAGACTTGATACTATTACGATGAGATTAAGTTCATTAGCTACTTCTACGTATATAAACTTGAATTTAATAAACATATGTACAAACGTATAATATATATTCTCAAAACAATTATAAAGGAATCGATTTCTTCTCATTTTTATTTTATTATTATAGACCTAGATACAGCTCAAGATAATAAAAGCATATTTTAAATTATATATACTTAAATTAAAAATCAAGAGAAGCCATAAGACTATTTTCTAATCCGTTTAACTTTTTATGCAATCTTGTTAGATTAACAGTACGTATCTTCATAGTGCAGATTAAATTACCCTAAGTACAATATACAATGTTTATAGACAATAAATCTATGTTGTTTTGTTGAGTAAGCGTGATTTGGAGTGTGATATCTCAGACTCAAGGCGACCGGTGACTTCTCTATACCATCATTCGTCTGCGTCAGCTTCAACTTCAGTAGGGTTGTGGTGTATATTTCACGTCATATCGATAAATAATTTGCAATTGGAATATCACATACTTCAATTATACTGTCTATTTCATTATCAATGAGTTTACTTATGCGAAGAAAAGCCCTTAGGTGTCAACTCAATTATAACCGTTTATGATTTTATTTCTTATTCAAATACATTTTAAAATACAATAGAAAGCTAAACTCTTGTGCAACAGAAACAATTTTAAATATTCGATCGTCGTCTTTGAGGTCAGTTTCCTTAAAAGACTTCCACAGTGTTTTCATTTAGTGTTACTAAAATTATTGTCTCATTTACCAAGTGAAAAGTATGAACTGCCACAAATGGGCATTCACAACCATGCTAGTTGGGCCATATGTGAATTACAAGCCTTTTAATTGTTAAACCTCTATAGTTACGGTATTTTCTTGAAGGGTTCCAAGTCATAACGTTTCAAAAACACCTATGAAGGAAGCTGGTTTCATAAATATGCGTGGTAGGAAATGCATTAGAAAATAAAATAGGTTTGTTGTTCAATGCTCAGTTGAACAACAAAAACTGAGGTGATACAGATAAAGTTTCGTATTATGCTTAGACGCTCGAAGATGAAACTCAGCTTTTAGTAATATTCCCAACAACTCCTCTAAACATTCCCCAAGATATAATATCTGAACTGTACATACTATAAATTAAATAAGATACATCGATAAGAGCTCGTTACCATCACTAACGTAAGCTACTTAGTATACATGAAGATAGAACTTACAGTTTCAATCGCCGTGGAAATTTGAACTGAATCGTTTACAAAGAGCCTTTGATACATACATATAACATACATCTGTATGAAATGTTATCTAAAAGGTTATGAATTTATACACCAATTCGAAATAGATTGGTTTGATAATTAATATTGTTCAATGTATATAATACGCCTACAGTAATCAACTTAGTGGCTAATGTATTGAGAGATTTATTAGAGAAAATTTCACTATAAATTCATTCGTATACGAAATTTTACGTCTTTGCAACAAAGTTTAGAACAAAGATTTTTTTATAAGTACTTTTTTATAAGGAGGCAAACGGGCAGGAGGCTCGCTTACGAGAAGTCCGCTGCCCATGAACACCCTTAAGGCCTGTTGTATATTTTTTTCAAGTTTTGACAAATAAGTCTCTATTTGTCATAGGATAGTTATCGTGGTGTAAATATGTACAAAAGCAAAAAAATACTTATATTATTTCAAAATAATGTTTATTGAATCCTATTTTTAGTTGAAAGTCAACTGCCATTAGAGTTTTAGTGCTGAAAGATCGAATAGATAACTTTCTAAAGATCCTAATATTCGAGTCTAACGAAGTCACGAGAATCAATAAATACATAAAAATTTACAATCGTCAACAATTAAATCTTCCACTACCAGTTCAAGAGCCAGATTACAGCTGTTGCAAGTCAATTGTTCCAAACATCGACAGTTCGACATTCAAAGCCAAAAATCTACGACAATTCTACTTAACATATAAATTTATTTATTTAAATTCTTTTCGATGATTTCAACATCTTTCCCATATATTTTTCTTTTTTAAATAACAAGTTTATGTGGAATCGTTGATCTAATAGATGTTTCAACGCAATCTAGAAAATAAATATTTCAGATAGGAAATTTACTTTAAATTATAATTAATTTTTTGATGTATATTTTGTATTGTATTATCTTTTTATCCTAATTTAAATATGTATTGTTAATATGAACTAAAACATTATTATATTCTAATATTAAAACAAATTAGTTTTATTCCTATAAATATATAATTTACTGACTTAAATCTATTACAACAATATAAAGATTTTTAATTATAATGATCAAACTCAAAACTACTTAACTAGACCGATACTAAAAAATCTGGGATACTATACTCCTCCAAGCAAGATAAGCTATAATTTGTAGTGCCACTTCAAAATCGGAGGGAAAAGCAATTCCAAAAATCCTTGTCACCTGATTGGCTATATTAAATTCAGTTTTTTTACTTAAAAAACATGTGTTACGCTGACCATGGCAATAAATTTTCTTTGTAATTCTTGTGTTCATTGGAATCTCGAGAGATATTTTTCAAACTCACTTCAACAAGTTACCAACGTTTAATAAACTTATTTCTTTTCAGTTATCTATGTCTTGTAGCGACCACACTATTGTCCACATTAACAACATGATGTGTCCTTTATTACTATTCAATAGAATCTAAATACTAATTTCCCTTGTGAGTCCCATTTCGGCGAAACCGTATTATTCCAGCCAGCATGTGATTACTCAGAGAACCGTTTCTCAAGACTTAGTACACTAAATTGAAACCACTAAAGACGGTATCGACAAATCGAAGTCGTTGAATTCAGGCGGGACAATGTAGGGTTGACAGTGATATTAAATTGTACAGTTTAATTTATTTATTTATAAATTCTAATTAGATTTTATATTTACAAATTGACTAAGATGTATGTACGATTAAATATTTTATTTTAAAAACTGAAAATAACTGATTTATTTAATATATCCACAAAATGTTCGTACCTACGTATTTTCCATCTCAAAAATATTTTTAAAATCAGTATTCATGGTGTAAGCTACCATGTATACATTGTTTCACTTACAGTGTTTCATTCAGTTTTCAAACTAAAATCTGATTGGAAATAAAAGATAATATGAAAATAAATATAGTAGTTTAGAAGATAGTTATCTAGTAGTTTTAGTAGGTAGTTAGTATAGTATATCTGGCTAGATGGCTGAGTGGCACACACATCTGCGTGTTGCGCAAGCGGTTCGAATCTTGAGGAAACCAAAAAAGTTTCAATTGAGTAAAAGAAATGATCTGGGAAACAGCACAGACATGTTTTAGTATTAAAAAAAATTTAAAGTATAAAAACCAACGACAGCCCTATGTAAGGTCAGAAGTCGTCGAGATGTGTGGAGGTCGGTAAATAACGTAGTGAGCTAATACTTTCACGCGAGATTGCTAATCCCCAGCTTGTACCCTGTTTGATCACATTCACAATAACTGAGACCTCCTCAGAAAGTTCATTCACGCGGAGAGATTAATCATATGGCTTAATAATTTAGGGTGTGTGATGGGATGGGAAAAACTTCCCTATGTCGTCCCAATCTGTATTTTTCAGGTCACTTACTTGACTACTGCTCAAAGTATAAAAGTGAAATGAGGTAACTCCGAGTGGGATATAGAAGAGATATATTTCTGTTACACTGATAATTTTCATACGTACAAGGTGTACCTTCTGTACCTTAACAACTGAAACGTTTATTTGATTTCCCGTAATTCGAACCCGTTCTGAGTTCTCCTCTAACACAAACAAATGAATCACATAACCGAAAAAGCGGTCACTGTGTACTTTTTTAAATTTTAAAGATTTTTATGTTACAAAAAATGTAAATAAGGACAAATAGAATATTCTGTCTAAATCTAACTTAATTAGTAATTTTTTGTACTTCAACATACATCTTACTTCTTATATACAATCTTTTTATATATTTTTTATTTTGAACTTGGCGGTTAACTATTGAAAATCTAGCGACATGCAAAAGATGCTTTTAAAAACAAAAAGATAAAACAAACGACCAAGTCAAACTTTATCAACACTAAAATGCTTTTGAAATTTTTTGAAGTAATAGAATAAAAAATCTGTCAAAAATCATGACGTCATAAAAGAACAGTTTTAACAACACGATTAGTCTTACCGATCTTTCTTTGAAATTTAATTTTACCAAACCAGTGCTTTAGTACACAATCATATAGTTACACATAATAATAAAATCATATAATTATACATAATATAGTTACTATATTATAGTACAATGCTTTAGGTTTAATATAACTTTGAATATCATAAGTATCTAATATTATATTGACATTTCGAACAAGTTTGTATAATACCTTTAGAGCATTTCAAAGGTAAGTTCTAGAAAGTTCAAGTTTGATGGAAATTTAATCACAGCTTAGTCTAGATATTGGTTATTACTAGATATCAAACTTTATAAATCATTGTCTAAATTGTACATGATATAATATTACTGAGTTTAAAATGAAATTATCTAAAAGCTTACACACTTAACCTATAAATAATTTAAAACAACATCGTCACCAACATAGCAACTCAATATGCCGCTTTAATATCCCGCAGCACTATCAATATACGTTCAAATAAATAAGCGAATTAATTAAAAACGTGTTTGCTGACAAAATACAAAATGCAGCGCTGTGCCGCTGAAATTTACATTTTTATCGCGCTCTCCACGAATATGTGCGTATCTGACGTTTTTGTACCGTTTACGGTTCAAATGTCGCTGTAATAGCTTTTATGATACGACTCGCATACAAATATTTTAGCTTATATAAATATGGTGATATTTTTCGACTTATTTCATAAGACTGACATAAGCTTGTAGCTTTGTAAGTATAATAACAAATATATCGTAGGATAATTGCTGAATTTAATAATTCTATATTTGCTAAATTTTACAATGGTCTTATAACTTCAACAAATTTGTCTAAACTGAAGTAGAATATTTAACTACTTTTGTTTAGACAAATTTCTTCAAGTTTTATTTTAATCATTTTACTATAAATGAATTTCACATTTTGTGTCAAAAAACTAAAGGATTTTAAGTGACAGTTGCAAAACAATTACAAATTACGACGGACGTACGATCTCTTAAGACGAACAAACATATTTGCATCAATTGGGATTTAACCCCGTAAATAATCAGTTACGACTGTATACAGTAAATTGAGGACAAACCAAAATAATGCATGTTCAGTGCGGTTATACGATTAATATTGCGGTCCGGTGATTTAATAAACGATTGTAATTTTTGCAATTCCAAACGATTTCGTCGAAGAGTTTAAATAAATTAACTATAAATTATACTTTCTATCTATCTAGCCCATATCACAATACGTTTTACTTATGCCGATAATGAGATGTCAAAAGATGATTGATTTCTAGGCAATCCGTAGCCTCAAACTTTGAAATATTGAAATACTGTATATAGTTATTTTAATTCATTATAAAAAGCTTGCTATTATAAAGTAAGTAAAAGTAGTAATATTTATACACTGTTCATGTATGTTTTACCGCCTCCGTGGCTAAGTATTTTACGTGTATGTGTGTTGCGCAAGAGGTTCTAGGTTTGAATCCCGAGAAATCAAATGAATGTTGTTTCGGCTGCATAGGTGCAGAAGGCTGATCATCTACTTTCCAGTAAAGAAAATGATCAGTCAAACAGATACAGAAATGGGTCTGCCCCATAACCCACTAGGGGGAATTCACTTTATGATAAAGTAATTCTCCTAAAAATCATTCACACAATTCTGTTAATACTAACATTAAATACGAACATTGTCAACAAAGGTTGCCTATTCACAATCAATCTGAACTGTAATTTTGATATTTAATTAATAACTATTGATTATTGAACGTACTGCGACAGAACTGTAAATCCAATTTCATTAATTGCGGCTGTGTTAGTATTTTAATTACGTCTAAAACAATGTTTGTAATATAGTGCGTAATAACTACAAATCAAATGTTATTTACTTATTTTGTCATAATTCAATGCCTTGACTCTTAAATTTAGATAAATAGTATCTAATTGATCTCAACATTTAAATGGTATCTAATATATTTTTTAATTAGGAAATAAATGCAAGAAAAATGCGATACATAATAATTTTGTAAAACAATCACTTTTTGGATTATTATGACCCTATGCATGAAACTGACTTACTCACCGTCGACTAAACAGATAAAAATATGTATTTTAATATTATAAGTTAAGGGATTATTTGAAGAAGTGCCTCGTATATTTCTTAAATTGAAAAATACAGACAGTTATAAAAGTAATTGTATCTTATATATTATTCTTTTGTGAAATAATTGGAAATAAAGACTTAAGTTAAAAGAGATGGTATTTTCCGCAAATTCAATTGGCTTGAAATTCCATATAGTGACGGAGCTCTACAAAGACGAGCGCAGACAGCGAATAAACGTCACCATATCGAATGGGGCTTTCGCTATTTTATATTTCAACCATTCTAAACGGAAATACTTTCAAAGTGTGGAACGTTGCACTATATTTAAATTTAAGGGTCAACGAGTTAAGGAAAACATTCGAATGCGAGTTCGAATTTCAAATCAAGTGTACTGTAAAGTAAAAACGTATATCGTTTAAAATTTACGGAATGTTTTATTACAATGCAATCAGTTTTTTTAAAACCACCCAATAAACTGCTTTATTTGTCAACAAAACAAGTTTAAACAAGTGGAATTTAAGAAAACAGAAATCTCCCGCCGTAATAATTACAAATGTAAATATATGAATTATTCTGAAAATTTTTCATAAATTGTAGCTAAGACCCATCAAGATCACGTCAGCTCTAAAACAAAAAAAATATCGGTCTATTAATGGGTCCATTCCTTTAAAAGCCAGAGGGGCCATTTTAGGGCATAGACAGACACACAGTCGCTGGTAAAATAAAATAAATCTGTATTTAAAATTGATTCCAGATAAACAACAAGGACTGGTGCAAAAAAGGAAGAAAAGGTGGAAACTGCGGCATGAAGTGCGAAGGTATTAATTATTAATAGGTCTCATTATAATAACTCTTCATTTACTCTTTTATATACTTTTAACTATAAATATATAAAAATTTCATTTAAAAATACATAAAAAAAAACCCCGTCTGATGCCAGGAACAGAGCCCATGATTATTATGACTCATTTAAGGTTGATTCCCGTTGTATGTAACGGGCCTAAGATGGTAGAAGTATTATATAAGCCGTTCTATAGAGTTTATACATTTCCATAGAGTTGAGTTCATCCAACGCAAAAATCTTTAAAAAAATGTCTGTCTGGATTAGACGCTTTTAAACTAATTGTATTAAGCTCGAACCCAGCGTTGCTTTTACCTCTCGCGTTAATATATTTAAAGTATGTTGCACAGTGTGGATGATTGCTGTAGTTGGTAACTTCATGAGAGAAATATAACTAGCTAGTTTACTAGTTGAAAGTAATCATAATTAAATCTAGAAAACAGTAAATATTAAAAAAAAAACTATTTTAAATATAAAAAGGGAAATTCTGTAACCCCTAATGAAGTGTGGCTGAACAAATGATCATTTCTTTATAGGTGATCATCCTTCTATGTGTCCCCACGGTTGTTTCCCCGGAAATCGAACTCGGGCGCAACAAACATGTTGTCATATTTTAAATATATCACGGGTATAATTTAGCAATACAGTAGTCTTAGCAGACAACATATTATGTTCACAAATTTATCTGTGGATCTTATTCTTGGACGCCGATTGTCTGACTTTGCGACTTCGCGACGACGAAGTCGCGTCTATGAACTCAACCCTAATATGTAATATTACCTAATCTTATTTTATTATATGCTGTCTCCTTTTTTTAATTCATGACAGTAAGGGATAGGTAGTCACTTCTGAGCCTTCTAGGCCAAAGGACTTTCAAGTTTCGCAGTTATTATATGTAAATTTTGTCTCCTATATAGATCTCCTAAATGAAGATTTGGCTGATGACGTCAGGTGTGCTAAACGTATTTACGATCGAGTTGGCTTCAAGGCCTGGCCCTCCTCCTACGCCTACTGCAAGGAAAAGAGTCTACCTGATCTATCGAGATGCTAAATTTAACGCCTGTTGAAAATTAAATGCAATGTCACATAAACACAATTTGCCTTATTTTTATATTTGAAACCGGCTTCAAAATTAGACTGTTTTTGAAATGAATTAATTAATTTAATTTCAAAATCTAAATTCAAAGTCTTTACTTCAAATAATATCACATGATCGCTTGTGAACTTTAATCTAATATTCTACATTATAGAATATTCCAGAACGCGTCCAAAGTTAATTTTTAATTTTGAAGTCGATTTTTATAAATTGTTTACTAAATAATAATACATTTGTTATATAAGATATAGTAATTATAATAGAACCGTATTTAGTAATAAACGACTGATGAGATTATGAATTATCAAAATGTATTTAAAGGAGATTGATAGGCAGAAATGTTACAAACAGGTAAATAAATTAGCATTTTCCACTGATTCCAGTACGGGTTTACCCTCGTCATTGCCAAAATTATATTATTTAAAGCTATGCCTAGGCTTAAATTCATGGCTAGGATACTCTGATGTTGCCTTTCAAATCAAATTTATCTTCCAATATTGCTAATTTATTTTTTTACTTTTACAGACTGTTCGTGAATGAAAATTTTGTTTCTAAAAACCTTTGGCTTAAAAGATGTCTTTGCAAAGATACAGTCGCGATTATGAATAAGATCGTTATTAATTTTTTGATTACTTTCAGTTAAAATATTTAGAATAATTTGTAAAACGTATTTAAATGAATTTTTATTAATTCCGAATTATATTATAGTACCTAGGTTATAACTCTAGTTTAGTTTTAGAATATTTTAGTTAAGATAATTAATTTTCTGCATTTTTGTCTACAAATATAAGTAAAAATTATTATTGTTATTATTTTGATTAAATAGTTTCCTATATATATGAAGTAAATGATAGCAACACTCAAAGAAACACCGTCGCCTTAGCTAAATAACTGAAAATTCTCTGGAACATTTTCCGTAACATTTTCGGGAACAATTTCGGGAACAATTTCGGGAATTCCTTACAATATTAATTTAGTTTCTCTTATAGATTGAAAGAGAAGAGACAAAAAATATACCCATAAATATGCCTTGTATCTACAACTTACCTCAATACCTAAAGGTGGATATTTTTTTTATATTTCCTCCTTAGATCTTGGAGTTCGCTTTCGCATTTCACCGATACAGCCTAAGTTTACCTTACCATATACCTTGCTTATACCCATTATGTTAACCAAAAAACACAATTTTAATTTTAATAACCGCTAGTAAGCAAAATATTAATATTCGTTTAAATAAAGGTTTTATTATATCATCAAACATAATTATGAAATATGGTGGAATAATATTGTATCGAAATTTAATTACTTTGTTAAAGTTTCATTAAAAGTTATCAGCATATTACTGAGTTAATTAGAGCGGTGATGTTATAACTAGATAACATGAACACGTAATTATAATAGTATATTTAACGATAATATCACATTATTTGAGAGCAAATATTTATAAACAAATACTTTCCTGATGCGAAGTCAATCCGGGCTGCTAGTATTCTACAATAACATGAAAACACCGGAACACACATAACTCTTTTTTTATTATACGAATTTTTAAAAGAATTTCTCGTTCCATTCACAATCCCACAAAGCCTATTGAAAAGAACAATGAATATGAATTGATTTACGAATTTCTTCCATATACTCTAGTAAACAAGCTATTGGGTGCTTTGTTATGTTATAAGAGCTCAAAAGAGAACATACAGTCAGGAGGCAAGGTTGGGTGTATAACTTTCTATAGTCGAATTCAATAGAGAATTCATTTCTACACAGCGATTAGTTAATTAACAACATAGGGTTATTTCATATCAGGTGAGTTCACCTTGGTGAGTTCACTTAACTGATTTTCAAACTTGATGTTGAGTGAAATGACGATCGTTGCTCTACACTACCTTCAGTTGGCTCAGGTATCCGGTATCCGGATCCGGAATGCTTTGGTCTTAGAGGCTTTACTGATTGCAATTTAAATTTGTGTAGATTACTATATTAAAACAAAATTAATTTTAAAACAAAAAAATAAAAGAAGTATGGAGAATAGTTCGTAATAAACGCCAGCATTCGGTGCCCAACTGGCGTTGTATGCGGGTGGTTCAAAAACACTTAGTCCCCTGACCATTTGCTTATAGTTAAAATATTATTGACAAAATGTATTTATTTAATTTGTCAGTAGAACGGACCCCGGTTTGAAGATACATATGGCCATATTACCTCAACGGCAATGTACATAAGACTTCATTTTAGAATCCCCAGTGAGTTATCTAAAGTAAACAGAATACATCTGCACTTGCAGTTAATAACTGAGTTTCATGCAAATAATGTACTCACGAAACAAAATATAATCATAAAGTTGCAAGTTAAAATATGAAAATAATTCTAAGCTTCAAAAAACCCTCATTTCCCTCACTTAAGTACTTTTAAGTATTCGAATAAACTTCCAGCAGCTAAAACGTCATTCATATATTGAAAAGCTACAAATTGCATATCAAATATCTTTCACATCTAACTCATAACTGCAACTAAAACTACGACTGAGGTAGGGTGGCCATCTAAGAATAAATATCAGTTATTAGAGTATTTATTACAATTATACAATTGCTTTACTTATAATTGAATTTCAGCAAAGTTTAGCGTACTTTACAGCCTTTAGTCTACACTCTACAGTCTGCACGGTCTCGGGTGACTGCAGGCGGGCTGTGAAATGTCAAGAAAATTTAGTAACAAGGTTAATAATTTTAATATTTCGATTATCTGCTTAAACTGTTATCTTTTAAATTGAGTCATAAAAGTAAATAAGATATTCTTTAATAATAGCTCTTAATTTTTTATAGGTTTCTTAATTATTATCTATCTATAACTATATTTAAAAACATGGCTTTGTCATAAAATTTCTGAGTTCTGAAATGATAGCGAAAATGATCTATAGAATAAAATAGGAGAGGAGAAAATTATCTTGTATAATATTATTTCATTCCAAAGAAGCTGAGCGTCTGTAATCACTTTCGCTTACTACAAGCTTTGTAGCATGCAACACTACGTAAATTGAAAATCTAGAACAGAATTATAGTCGTTACTTACCGCGTATATATATAAACATTTTATCAAAAGCAAACCAACTTTTCATCTAAACTTAATATTTTATACAGAAACGAATTCCAACGTTTAATTTATATAGGTTTTTTAAGAACATGGTGACCCTAATCCCAACATCTCGTTACAAATTTCAAAGGCTCGGATATTACTAATATGCGGTTAGTTTGCAGTTTTATTTTCAAAGCCTCAGAGTCTGATGAAACAGGATCTTGATGCAACGGACTGGAATATTTACTCTGCGAATGATTTAAATTGTATACCAGAGCTTAGTGTTTATGTTTACTAGATATGAGTCCAGTACTTGTGGAGGTTTTCTTTAAATATATTTGAGTGAACAACATAGCAGGCAGTTGTCCTGATGCTATATATAGCTCATGGCCGCTCATATACAAGAAGGCCGCGAGCCGTAACTTCGTTGCATTGCCGCTTTTGAGGTACGCTCACCACCTTTAATATATTTTGCCGACAAAGACGAGAAAATAAGCATCTTTATTCATTAAAACATTCTATCGAGTTTTTGTAACTGTCATTTAAATGATTAATTATAATTTAATTGAACGGACACCGATTTAAGTGATCGAATCGATTTCCGAATCGATTATATACTTGCGAAATTCTACTCGTTGAATTCATTACCTTAATTGTGATGGACATTACCGAGGCTTAGTATGTGAAAAATTTGTTATAAGAAAATCTAAAATACATTTTCGTTTCTATTCATTTCCATTATTTAATAAGGTTTACATTACTTCCTGAACGAGTTCGCAAAAAAAACTTGAAATTAATAAAAACAGACCTCAAAAATGAACTAATTTTTTAAAATCAAATCTATAGGCATATATCGTTTCACACACCTCATTCATCGAAATCGGTCTACGGACGGCAACGTAGGAATGGAACATACATAAAAAAAGGTAAAGTTGATAAATCTCCTTTTAAATGTCGTCTAAATAGAACGAATATTCTTAATTTTCTCTTTGACTGATTTCCAAAATTGCAAACTACATAAAAACAGGGTAGGTATATCAAAATCCATTCGATAGATACCCAATACAATAATATACAAGTATTTTATAATGACTTTGCGTTAGTAATCTTTCCTATTTGATTTACATTTTATGTCTTAGGACTTAGTTAAACAAAAAAACAATAATTGAAAAAGTCTTTCTACTCAAATCCATGTTAATTTGATGCAATCACTTTCACACACTCTTGACGTCACTGTACATAATAATTCTCTTTATTTTATCGTTTCAGAAGCAATAAAATCACTCTAAGCACCATTAACGTCGTAAAATCGGCGCAGTTTACACAATTTAATTTATTAACGAACTCCTCAATAAACTGATGAAGCCTACGCTTACGTAAATACCATATTATTGTTCCGTTTCTTTCGATCCGATAGCTTTCATACATTACCAAATGGATTTTGTAATACGATTTACTAGGGTTGTCTCTCGTAACATTTAATTTAATATACTACTAAATATTAAGTACATGGCTAGAGTTTGAACTTATGGCTTTATATTACATTATTGTAAAATTCGTGGACCACGATGCTTTTACTTAAGTTACTACCATATAACTGTAATTAGCTCATAATTATTTATGTATAACCGTATAAAAGTCATAAAGACAAAGAAAAGACAACACAAGTGATAGCAGGTCCATTGTTGGCATTGACAATAATCAGTTACTAACAACAAATTATGAAACTATTACATATAATATATAGTACATAATTATATACAACAGTTATAGCAGTAGACTGCTAATTAATCAGTAGAAATTAGAATACAAATAATCTCATATAAATATGCAACTTGCGACGATTCGTGTAATACAATATTGTCGTTCAACTAAACATCGTTGAAAAATAGTTAAAACCGATTCAGCTACTTCTGATTTTTATCTCCCCACGCAAAAGATAGAAGTTTGACGTGTCTATGTGTGTGTCGGTATTTCAGAGTGACATTGTAATTTCTAACGAATGAACGTTTTTTAGTTGCTGAAGCGATCGAGTTGGATTTTAGCTGCAATTTATGCAGCTCTATCCATTTACGTAGTATTATTATTTGTCATTTACATGTCGTGTTTCAAATTGCCTTCAATTTAGTATTCATTACAAATAAAAATATGTATAAATGTTGATTTCGATCTTTCATTAACAAGTAATCTTAGTCTCTTTTTAATTTGTCCCCAGGATGAATAGATCTGCTAATTATTTATATTTTCTTGCTGTATTATTTTCTTTCTTGTTCAACTAAGTGTTAATAAAAAAATGAAAGAATAGCCCTAAATTATATTTGATAATAAACAAGAAGAGCGTATCGATACAGTGTTTAATTTCAGTGGCAACGATTAACATTAACATAATTATCACTTAAAGCTGACGGAGGTTAAGCATTCGGCATTAGAATTGTATTTAACTTTAATCTTAATCTCGTTTAGATAAACTTTACTTATTTATGACTTCATTAGCGTAAAGTTGAGAGCTTGTTATGTCACTGTAGTTTTTCGTTTATTTAAATTTCTTTCTTTGCACTCGAAGATGGAATACAATATTATTGTTATAATTAATAGTACACTCTTCAGAATGCTATATTTGAGTAACACAATAAACCTATATCACTCACTCATTCTAGCTTCCAATCAGTTAAATAACCTTTACAATTCGGTCAAGTAAGTTTTGAGTTTATTACAATCATACAAAAATATAATAACACTTGAAAAAAATATTTAGATATTTAATGATACATTTTTAATCTAAAGAATGGTTATTAAAAGCGAGACAAGAAACATTTTAAGTTTTAGTTAGTCCCGCATCGGACATTTTATTCATTTAACGTGAAGGATCTTTGTTCGATGTCTAGTGAAACAATACAAAATCATTTAAATTTATTTAACCTGGATGCGTATACTATGTGACTCCCTTATTAATCAGTGAAAACAGAGAAGATGTGTTTTTGTCCTATGCCTCTCTGAGTATTACGGGACTCTATAACACTTATAAATTTTGACATGTCAGCATTATAGATAATGGACAGTTGTAGTCGTAAATGGGGCGTGAAAAAATGATTGACAGAATATCAATTTACAACATAACTGTATCTTCCACAACAGCAGCCACACGAAAACCATGCATTTAAAATCGATTTACTAAGATCAATGAAATGTTAAGATCTTCAGTGTTAATATACCTACAATTGGTTGAGTTTCGTTTATTTCTGGTTAAAAATTTGAAGCAAATTTTCATCATAATTAATTAAGCAAACACAACGAAGATTCTGATGTCAAGACCTCTCTCGTGATACTGGTATTGGTCAATGATGAAAAATGTGAGATCCGTAGTACATTTGACAATGGCAAAAATAATTAAATTTACATAATTAACAATTCTTTTATTATTATGTCAGCACTATTTATTGTCTGTTTAAATTCTTTGTATGGGTTGTTTAAGATTCGTTGTGAGCGATATAATAACTCATTACACTATTATTATTGTCATATTTGTATTGTTTTTATATGGTATATATAAATAAAGGTAATCTGATTACATAATTTCAATCACAAGATCTTTTGGGTTAAAATAGCTTAAATAAATGTATGCCGTACATCAACTATTCTATTGAAATGTACGTCAATTTTCTGTTTCAAGCATTAACGAGCACCGCCTCTAGCAGAAAAATTGTCAGATAAAATTACATCACGGAATGACGACTAGTCGTTAAAAGTATAGTTATTCCTATAATTTCCTCATTAAAACAAGACTTCTATATAAAAAATAACCTGTTCAACCGACTTTCAAAAAACCAAAAAGGAAGTTATCTTTTTTTGATACTTTTTTGGAATCGTGCTGTTCCTGGTTATGATTGGTGTAATCCATGGGAATCGGAATTGTAATCTTGGAGTACATCTATTATCATCAATATCACCCCTTCTACCCGAAATTCCCGTCATATATTGTGCGCCATTGCATAACCCTTGACATGGTAGTTAAACAGAGACAATTTCAATTAAAATCGTACGGATTTAGATTGCCAGTATATAAGGCACTATAGTAATGTCTCAAAGGGTTTGTGAAAATGACGCAGCGATAATTAATCTGTTGAAATTATAATAATAATACGATTTAACAGAACTTTAAGGCAAAATTGTTACTAATCCCTACACACAATATAACAATGTATAATATTTGCAATATGTGAAGCGAAAACTTTGTACACCTTTTTGAAAAAATTGCGGGAATGGATGAACATGAATTTTGACACAGTTAAAGTTTATATGGAGAAGAAGTGCATAAATGCATAGAAATAACATTAAATAAATATTACACACCTACTGCTTGAATTACACACATATACCTTACTCTTGAAATATGATCTAATATGAATGAATTTAAATTAAAACAAAAAATTAATGAAACGGACAATTTAATAAAATTCAGAATAATACACGAAACAATTCCGTTTCAGTTACATAAAAGTCCATTCAGTTAATCAATCAAGTTTGACAATTTCAACGAGTGGCCCTGGCGGGTGCATGATAAAATTACCTTACGTATCTTCGTTAAAACTCTAGGGCTTCTGAATTTGGTGATAAAAAGTGTACAATACGATGTCATCTCGGCCGGATTCCCACATTGAGCCGGTCGTTGACACTGTATCTATAGGTCCTGATGCTTTTTGCTATCGATTGCGAACTGGTTGAATTCCATCCCTAACGAGCATTGGATGCCTTGAAGGTCGGATGTGGAAAAAGTACTTGATTCGTCCAATGTCATTCGTTTTATGGTATGACAGGACATCGCTTAAACTAAAATCGAACGTTTTGTAACTACAAGACGTCGAATTAATTAAATCAGGGAGGTATATAATACTAAGATTTATTTATTTATTATTCGCACAACCCTACAGCAACCTAACAATGTTATTTTGACAGTTAGAGAGATCTCATTTTACATATCAATTAACTGTCACTGTTTAATTTTGATCAAGTGGTTGAAATAAAAATCTATATATTGTATGTATATAAAAAAAGTCGGGTTATTAACACCATTTATAACTCAAGAACCGCTGGACCGATTTTAATGAGCTCCATTTTGTTGGATTCGAAGGAAGTGTTTATGAAGAAAATTTGTTTTCTCATACATTTAAGACAGATATCATATACATAAATGTTTATATATATGTACATATATTGTAAGATACTAGCTTTTACTCGCGACTACGTACATAATAATTAATTATTATTGGCAATTGCCAAGAATTTGTGCATGCACATTAATTAAAATCTTAACATAATAATTAAACATTAAGTAAATATATTTCTTTTTCTATGCATCCTATAACTTTAAATGCAATACATTGACAAATTCTTAAACTGAAATTCATAATCCATATATATGATACCTAAGTAATATAAATAAACTAATCTTTGACTTTCGAAGCATGTTTTCAAAAAGGAATACGTTAAAACAATAAATTAAAACCCCACATACTAACCCCACCTTAATTACATTAACTTTTTACAGCACGAATTTGAATTCCATGTTACTTGCAACTAATTCACAATAAGGCACCGGCTTTGTTTAAACGCTATTCAATTTAACTGCAGTAGATAAGATCAATCAATTAACATACCTATTGATTTACAACTACAAGGCTTACCACCGACATTTTCGAGTTCTGAATTTATCGAGTTAAATACGATTCAAGAAGGTACGTATCCAAAGAAAATGTAGGCACTAACAATCTAAATCCGTACGATAAACTAACTCTAACTTTGATAAAAAACATCAAATCAGCACACATAAAAATTATAGTGTTTTATGATTTTGTACGAAAATTGTAAAGTTCTGCCTTGAGTTTTGAACCTGGAATCTGACACACATTTTTTGGCTAATACATCTGTGTGTATTTGATGCAAGGCGAAATTGTAATTTGTGTAATCATGGACTTAGATATAATAGATATTTGACATCATATCAACATCATTCTTGTTTTGGTTTTTTTTTTTTTTTGAGTTGTGACGATTCGAATTGGTTAGATTATTCCACTCGACTGATAAACATCGAATCGAAACTCGAATTCGAATCTGTTTCGGTAGTAGTTCCCAGGACGATAAAAGAAACGGACGTCCTTGCTGAAGGACATAGAAATTCTTCTTGGAAAACCGTAAGCCTAATCTGGCATTCAGGCCACACAAAATGTCGCCCGCTGTGTCATCTTAATATTGAACTAGGTTTTGCAGTCGGATATATTTTCGGTTTGATATCTTAAAATTTTATATGTGTGTATTTAGAACAGAAAGTTCTTTAAAGTCTATCAAATATGACATTATTATATACTAGATAAGTTACTAAATAAAAGCCGGATCATCATTCAATCCATTATCAATATTTCCATAAATGGCTTCGTTATATCAAGGTAGAATTTGAGTATTTTCTATTATTATTTTTAACTGTAAATATTGTATATTTTATATTGTCAGTAATAAAGGTTATTTTATTCTATTATATTCTTAATATTTTCTATAAATATATGGCTTTATGCCGAAAATACTAGCTTAAATTACGTCATACCTACTTAGCATTCAACTGTTAGTCAAATAATTATTTTAAAAAAATTAAATTAAATTCTTTAGTATAAACTTATGCCTATGTTCTTTTGAAAGTCCAGTCGCTCAAACATTTTACATTCGATGCATGTCGTATGGAAGTTTGAATCCCGATAAAACAGAAGTTTATATTTGAGAGACATATACGCTTCGTTTTTTACCAAGAAGATATTGTTCTGTTAAAAGAAACGGATGAAACAGGATACTGATACATCTACTATTGGCCGTAGAGATTATGGGGACTTAAAAAATGTACTACTGACTACTGATTCAAAAAAGTTCATTTTTCTTTGCTAACAAATAAATAGAAATAAAGGAATAATTCGAAAACTTGAAACTGCTTATTGAAAAATCCAGTCTTGTATCATGCCATATACGGATTCTATTATAAATGCCTGTTTTATGGCAACGATGAATAAGGTTATCCACATTGTCCCTCACCTAACTGGTAACAATCTAAAGCACTCAGCATCGATTGTCATTTATAGCTATAAGTTTATATGCAGGAGAATAAAATTGCAAATTCAACAACAACCTTCGAACTAAATTTAGTAGTGACTAAATTGATTTTGACGTTACTAACTAAAATACTATAGATTAACTAGCTGACTCGGCAAATGTTGTTTTGCCATATTAATTTTTGGGATGGGCTACCCTTTTCACTTACGGGTATAAAAAATAGATAGTAGCCGATTCTCAGACCTACTGAATATGCATATAAAATTTGGTAAATATCAGTAAAGCCGCTTCTGAGGAGTAAGGTAACTAACATTGTGACACGAGAATTTTATATATAAGATTTAGTGTAATGTGTGTTTGGGAAGTAATGATTTTTCAGTTGCTGGGAATACTTCGTATTATAATAACAGTTCTTGGTAATTATGTGAATGGCTAAATACTATTAAGTACTATTATAAAAACATAATTTTACAAGTTGTTCGTTAAAGACAATTTTGTTTCTACAACGTTAGATTTTGATACTTAATCACACCTACACGATAGCCTACTCCAGATTTTGGTTAAATAAATATACAAACAAAATTGGAAAGTAAGATCTGCGATGAATTAAAAACTTATTTAAGAATTACCAGTCTTATTATATAACTGTAAAGGTGAAATTTGCGTAAACGTTTTTGGCTTATCTCAAGAGATGTACCGCCTACGAACGCGTGGGTGCCGTGGAAACCTCACGACGTATTTAGTGGCTATCGTTTATTGATAAGCGAGGCGATTTCCAAATATCAGATATTGCTTTTAGACATGGCAAGCATAGGCATTTATATGGGAAACAAAACTGATATATCATAAAATACATTTAGATGTATCTTATGATATGTAAGACATTAAAATAAACTAACAAAAACGTAAAGATATAATAAATTGACTCCATGAACACTAACATCAAGTCACTTCAGAAAAATCAATAGTCATCAAAATGTATGAAAAAAGGAATTTTAATACACATACCTACGCTGTAAGCTTGCTCACACCTTATACCACTATAGATTATCGCAGATTATTATTAAACATATGACAAGTTTTATATGAAAGGAAGATAAAATATAATTTTTTGTGAGAATCTATTGTAAGTTTAAAACCAATGACCATTTAAGTATCAAGTTGGCTTTGATGAAACAGGTTTTAATGATTTATAAATAATTGTATTTGCAAATATTTTAAATTATGTAACTATTCAAAAACAATGGCATTTTTTTTATTTTGTCTTATTATTTATAGCTAACAGAAGTTTCATTTGAAGACATTTTAAAAGTTTATAGGTGGACGTGTTTAAAATGTATCAAATAGTTAAATTTGTCTTCATGTGCTCGCAGAATTATACGTAACTAATCTAGTTTTAAAATCAGTGCAGTAGTTTGAGTTCATTATTTACAAACAAAATTACATGCAAATACACAAATCTTTTCTCTTTATAATATTTGTACAAATAAAGAAAAGGCATGCAAAAAAATTCTGTAGCAGACTTTAATTATTCAATTTTTATATCCTCATGATAAAAAATTACTTGCCAGTGAAGAGGATGCTTCAAAATTATTATTATTAAAAAAAATAACTATTTCTATCTCTAAAAATTAACTAGGGTTACTTTGTGGAGATAGAAATAGCGAAGTCCTGATAATAAGACCTGAAAAGTAAATCTTCTTCTTTCTTATATCAGGGTCTGTATTAACAATATACCTATTGAAAACAAATTCGTATTGGAAAGGACAATATCCGATTTGTGTTACGCTAACATCAGTGATGTTTCAAAGATATTGATGTTTGTATTATGTTATGGCAACACTGTCTAGATTTAAATGTATCCTGTATATTTTTTATTTTTTACTATTATTATTATTTTTCTAGTTTTAAAAATTAGTTTTAACTAGAACTAACATAAGAAAGGTATACGCAATAGGTTTTTACCAGTAATGTTAGTTTAAGATTGGATAAATAAATAACTTTGCGATGTGAACTCTCAATATTAAACTCACGCAATAAAGTTTGGTTAGAAGTAATGTTTGCAATAATAAATATAAATTTATTAATAAAAAAGACGCCACAACAAAACATATAATTCAGATTTGTCAATTCTAATTTTGGAATTTACGTTGCAAAGTTGTCGAACCCGACCCGAATTTGTTTTCGACTCACTGTAAATACTCCTACAGAATATTATTCCTAGAATAGATTATTACTTATAAAATAAACATGTACGAAAAACAACAATTCGGCTTTCTCAAAGCACTCGAATAAAATAAGTAAAATGGCGTGCAAGATTTTTATGCTCTCGTGAATATTTTGAAAAATAATGAAAATGCCATATCGTTCGTAGATTTTATATTTCTTTTAGAGTTTTGGCAGTGTTCTCAGTTTTCCGTACCACGTTATTATACAGCTTAAAACTCACGATACTATTTTTAAAACTCTTTTATTTCACTGTACATACATTTCGTATGAAACCAAATTGCATTCTTTTTATGGCATATTTTTTATAACAACTTCGCAATCGTATCTCTGGAGATCTGACTCTCATTTTAATCTTATTAAACTAAACATAGAAACACAAATAATTAACCTACTAAATAAATAGCATTATCATTATCATTATTAGTAATAACACATTTATCATTTTAATAACAATTAATAAAGTTGCCTTTAAAATAAAAACATATTTACTTTTTAATTTAATATTAAAATAACTTTAATATGTACAATAACTTCACAATTATTACATGATAAATAAAACAATGAAGCATCTATTCGAATTGAGATCCTACCCTTCCGAAGTCGCTCGTAAATGAACTCAAGGGAAGATACTTCATTTTTATGAATAACACTGAAAAGTTATTCTTTCTGCTATGCTATTTACTTTGGATGGCTTGGTATTTCTGTATTAAAAATATCAATTATATAGTAAAGATCCTAATGAACTCTTATGTGCCAGGGGGAAAGTTTATGTATACAAAGAAAATCGGACCAAACCAAAGCACAGTAACTGAGTGTCAAGTTTTCGGAGAGTTTTAGAAAGTCATCTGGAAGGGCCATTAATAATATTGCAGGTCAATTAATTATATGCATACGTTAGACGTAATAAATTTGAGATTTTTTGGAATTTCGAATATCAAGCGAGACGAAATGGCACCTGTCAATGCTTTAATTGAACTGAATTCTTTCGTAGTTCGGGTTCCGTATATAAATTGCATTTTATTTGTGGAAGCATTTTTATATCACACTCACACGTATGTCTCTACATATTAGCTTAACTGGGTTTGTCCCTAGATTTTTAAAAATAACATTTTATTAATGTGATTTCATCAACAAGGATCTCGATAGAAACAGATTATATGAACTCTTCTTTCGTAGAATCAAACAGTGTTTTAAATGCCAACTAACCTATTGTAAACACTAATAAGTTAAACTGTAATTCAATTTTTTGTTTTAATTTATCAAACAATCGCTGTCAGTATTTTGGAAAAGCCCATGATATGGTTTTGTTTATCTATAGATCAACCTAAAGTTGTAGATTAAATAAAGCTTTGTAGAAATAATAATACTATCCGACGCGACGACGCCCGCAACTTTATTTGTGAATAGTGTGAAAATTTCCCTAAAAGAATGCTGATCTATAAAAAATACTAACTGCATCATATAATTAATAAATAATTAAAATAACACATTAAAATAGAACGGATCTATATTGAAGTTATAGATTAGAAATCACCACACTAATCTGTATAACAGTATAAAGATTAAGCATTTTAAGAGCTTGTTAACATATCTGACATAGTGTGTCCTCATTAGTAAGGGCCCACGTGGTTACAACATGATTGATGAGAGGTGTCGAACCCGCTACCAGTGGTATGTGGTGTCGCGTAATCTGGTTTTCATTGGCTTTTGAGATAAGAATATGAATCCAGAAAGTTGAGATTAATTTTCTAACGATTTTTAATAGTTTTGATATATAGAAAGGATGTACAAATAATATGTCATGTCAATTGGTCAAGCACGATTTGTTGTACTGAAAATAAACTTAGGAAAAATTTAAACTAAATATAAGCTTACCTGGTATTGCTAAGCAGATAAATACATATAAAGGACATCGTTCTATTTTAGCCTTTATCTTATAGTATGTACTTATTATTCTTCTGAGTGCGTTTTCATAATCTGATTTATACAAAGTGATGACTGAAAATCTCATAAAACTTAACATTTTTTTTTATCGGATTGGAGGCAAAGGGACAGGAGGCTCAGTTACGAGAAGCAATGGTCACGAGTGTGTGGCCGGTCTTTTAAAGGCGCTCTTTTCTTTAATTTTAAACACAAACAATCAATTTAAATAAACCATTAAACTAGTTAACTCTTTAATGAGTTGACATAATTAAATATTGGTTTGCTTAAACTAGTTTTTAAGACTGTAAATTTTGTATATTAACATAATATATTAAGTTCTTAAGTATCGCAACATTACTTCCTCCTTAAAGATAATTAATTTGCAAGATTATTATGATAAAACTCACTGCTTGGCTGAAAATTACAGCGATAGCGTTTGATGTATTACTAACTCGATGTACTTATTTCTTATACTAATTGTGTTGATTGTGATGAGGTTGGTTGATAAAATGTTTATACTATAATATGTAGGTATTACTTTTAATATAAATATGAATCGAATAGTGGAGTGACGGGAGGCAATGAATGTGGGAATGTATATAGGTTTGAGTGGTTCCTAGGTGACAAGATCTTTTAATTTATGTCATGATATTTATAAAATGAAAGCTTCTAGTATTATAAATAACTATAGAAATTGCTAATGTAGCTTAATGCAAATGTGGCTGAAGCCATCAGAGTACATTTTGCCATCTTTGGATCTTAAATTTAAGAATTTTGCGACAACGTATCTTGATTTCTTCACAGCATCTGTGATTAATCAACTCAAATATAATAGTGGGATATTAATTTGTTAATCTGTTCCGAAATACCACAGCGTAGGCGTCACGAAACTCGACGTAGGTGTTTAACTACATTTTATAATTATGACACTTTTAATTTTAATTTTACTAATAATGGTTGTAAAGTCAGAAATGGTTCTTTAAGCAAAGTGTATTATTGACTGCATGAAGCGTCATTGTGATAATATCTTATTACAATTTAAATACGTTTAACCTATAAAATAAACCTGAGATATGTCTCTCTGATAATATCTTTTCGCTTATTTTATTATTTGTTCGATATTTTTCTATTAATGGTCTTACTTAAATATGACACAGTTATTGTGCAAAATATGATCGTAAAAATTCTTAAATCTTGCATCCGGTCCCTTCTAGTAGATGTGGGATTCGTTTAACAATAGAAAGTCCCGTAACTTTTAATAGCGCTGTTATGACACGTCATATCAGCGTCTACTTATGTTGGAAGTAAGTTAAGAAAAGAAGGTAATCTCTTCAGAACCTCCGAGCTATAATTTATGCGTCTGCGTGTTGTGCCGACTGTCCTGGGTTCGAATACCGGTTGTATGTTTATGTTGGGTAGACACCTGGCTGACCACCTACTTGCCTGTAAAGGAAAATATCAGTGAAACAGACGCAGGAATATGTCTGCCTCATGTCCCACTAAGAGTTACGAGAATTAACTCACTTCACAGTAACCTTTGAATATTATTATTAAATTTATCAATGTTTTTTTTTCTTATTATTTTATTTAAAATGAGTCATCGTTGTTTGCTAATTGTGCATAGTTATTATTTAATGTGTGGGTGACAATCACCAAAGATGATTACATACATGCCTAACTAATGATGCGTTAAACTATTAACGTGGTTAATGATTGAGCTTAAATACGAACTAAAATACGACACTCTTTTGTTTCAACAACGAACGTCAATGTCTTCACGTCTTACATCTTACATTTCAAAAGCTTCAGCAGAAGTAGGAGCCCTGTGCACGTGCCCTTATAATTCGGCCCTGCAAAGCATAAGGCTTTGGTGCCACACGCATTATGCACCTCCCACTCACGCGCCGACAATACCGGGCGTGTGCCTACGCTATCAATGGAAACCTATCAATGATTGTTTGTTCCGCATTTTCGACTTGGGTGATGAAATTTATTTTCTGAATGTTTAGCGAACGTACCTAGTTCTATGTCATATGAAAAAAGGTTGACAGGAACTTGCGAGATTTTCTTACAACACTAAATAAATGTCATTGTAGAAAAGCACACTGAACTTTCATTCAGTTTAAATCAATTATGTGATACAATCTTGTATTGAGTAGTAAGTTTGCTGTTTATATAGTTGGCTAATAAAATGATTATGATGGTTATTAATAATAATATACACAGTTAAAAGTTTTAAAAATATATTATAAAATTTTAACAAGTAAAGGAAGGACAAAACATAAGGTCTTTGTTGTTTTTATTATCCTGTGTATTATTCCCACCCCGATGAATTCGTTGTATATTTAAAATAAGCATTAAAGCCTATTGAAACTTGTGGCTTGTAACGGAAGCATAAATACAAGCGTTCTTTTAAAAAAAAACATTTTTAGAACAATGTGCAGTTTGCCTTTTGACCGCTGGCCTATTCTTGGGACAATGGAGTAACTCTGGGTGACCTGTATAGACGGCCGATGGGAGGGTTAAATGAAAAAGTATGAAAAGCGTTTTACCCGACAATGAAGCTAAGAGCTATTGAAACAAGACGGGTATTGCTTAACTGTGAATAACTCTATGAAAGGATGCACTTAGTCACACCTAATATAGGTATACTATTGGTACCATCTTAGTTTGAAACGTGATCGTTTTATTATGCTGCGGCAGCAACCCAAAATGAGGCCTGGCCTATCATATATCTATTGTTTCAAACTTTAAACTAGGTTAAAGCAACTGAAATTTCAAAGAAGACCGTCATGGAGTTATCTTCATGATGGCTGTTATCATCCTTGCCGTCTCCGAGTCAGTTATAACTCTTACGGGAGTGAAGAGATGAGATTAAATATTTGAGATTTACATTAACGGTAAGCTTCAATTTGTTTATCATATAATATAATCTGAGAGAGAACCGCCTCCGCGGCTAATTGGTTTACAGGTCTGCGTGTTGAGCTGGAGGTCCTGGATTCGAATCCCGGGGAAACGCAATAATGTTTCGGTTGGGTAGGTACAGAAGGCTGATAACCTAGTTGCCTGTAAAGAAAATGATCAATGAAAAAGATACGGCAATGTGTCTGCCCCATGCCCCACTAGGGGTTACGGGAATTGACACTTTATAAACTGAGAGAAAATGTGGTTCTCCTGGTATTAAAATTTATAGAGTAGCATAAAACGGCATAAAACTGTCATGCTGCTCTTTGAAACGCGGCGCCAAGGCATTCAATTTTTTTTTATTAAAGTCCAGGAATTCAGTCTTTTTATTTATATATTTGGCACCGCCTTTCAAAAAAGCAACATGAAAGTTTAATGTCCTTGTTGAATTTTACACGAATTTTATTTATCAACACTATTTAGGTCTTTTATTTATAGTTTTATTTTTTTGTTTAAGTTAATTTTTGTGTGTGTTTGTAATGAATAAAATCAAAAACTACGGTGACGGTTTCAAAAATTATTTCACCATTGGAAAGCTACATTCACCCTGAGTAGCATAGGCTATATTTATGGAGGGGAGAAACAACAAAAAAATATAAATAAAATGTAAAAGTATTAAAAAAACTTATGTCCACCCGTACGAAGCCGGGACGGGCTGCTAGTCAATAATAAGAAAATAGCATTTGTCAATAAAGTTCATAAAATCTGTAAACTTTTACATATGCCTAAAGATCTTACTGCATTTTTGTTGTTACTAAAGTGCTTCAAGACTTTTAATTCACTGAGATAATTATGAGCCAAAGCTTTGTAAAACTAAAGTAATATGAAAATTAGCAAATAGCCGAGAATTACTCTAATATTTTGAACTCTAATACATTAATATAAGGTTCAAATTATTTCGCTGAATGACTATTATTTCGAAATGTCGCGACATAATGTCTACTCACCCACGCGCCCATTCAAATATTCTTATGAGTGTGCGAAACTAGAATGATTATTAAGAATATATATTTTAATTCAAATGGCGTTTATTTCCAACTATACTCATAAAATATTTTTATATTTTTGAAGTATAACAGTATTATTTGTTTGCATGGAGCACAGAATAAGTGGTAGTACAGTTTGTAAATATTCAAAAAATCTTCAAAGACTGTCACAGCCATTATGATGTGAAATAACCATTCTGTCCTTAATATCAATTGTGTTTACAATAGAATTAGAAATTTGTTCATTAATTATACTTACTAATATTGGTTATGTACAGTAAAGCACCGAAGATATTATAACCGCTAATCCACTCACACAATCAGTTTTTAAAATTTATATTGTGTTTGTATGTACAAAATAAATATTTTCTAATTAAATATATATAAGTCAATGTTTGTCTCCATTTCTCAATCGTTCGTCGTGCTGGTTTATCGTAGATTTTCTGCATTGCAATACCAGAATTTGCCTGTTTCTTGCGATGCTGTATGTGATCATATGATTGCAACTTATATACATATAGATTAAGCCTACTTCATTTCTTGCACAAGATATTTATTCAACACTATCATTGTCTATTTGCGAAGTCTATTTATGAGTAGTTAAGAAAACAGTAAATATTGTTTATATATTAAGGATATATAGATGTGTAGAATGATGTAATTATAGTGAATAGTTTATAATTATGTATTTTACCTTTTAAATTGTGGTGTATTTAAATGGAAGAAGATAGGGCCATATGAAACTGCAATCGGCAGCTGGTTCCTAATAGAAGTCATAAAATAAATGTTAGAGTATCAATAAACGAAGGTTCTCATACAGACGTAGGCTGCGTGTAGGCGAACAGACCTTAGAGGCCTCTATGTACCTCTTTTACTGTTGCACCAACAAATAACATACTCAATACACTCACCTTTCCACTCTAATGACCGCACATTGTCAACTATTCGCCGCCCACCGAACTAGAACCAGCCACAACAACACTATTCATATCGTCACAGTACACCCATTCATAAACATTCACTCAGTGTACAACACTATGCCATTCCGAATCCAAACAGATGGAACACAGATAAAACCGGATTAGTCAATTCGATTTTTGAATTAAATTCTACGTCTGTGACGAGCAACGCGCGCGCAGCTTTGAACGCAGAAGCCTCCGAACGATCGCCCCCGCGACTTCGATGCGTGGGCGCAAGCCGGTACAGCCCAAAGTAAATTTGCGTAATATGAATAAAACACCTCTGATCTGCCTCCGCAAGACGACCGGCGACAGCAGGGGACCGCATCGAAATGGCCAGCTTTCTTTATATGCTCATGTTAGAATTTTAAATGAGTATCGAATAATGCATGGGACATAAAAAGCTATCGGCGACTAACAATATTATGTGAGCTGATGCGTTGGAAAGCCAGTTGCGAGGTTCCTTGTATGGTGAAACAAGTTCGCCTGGAGTCCCACACGTTTCGACTTTTTGCGGTTCAGCTAAGTGCTAGGGGCATCATCGGCTGATGTAACTTGGCATACAAGGTGTAAAGGAATTGTAGGGCTTACAGAGAGTATCGGGTATCATCTTAGCCTGGCTTAGGGATGGTAAGGAAAGAGCATTGTACCTACAGGTCGTGTGCTTGCAAACCACGTCTCAGCTTCATGCATTCGTAATGGAAATGTCGTAGCACAGTTCTAATTAGACACGGCTGATGTTGTGTTAACACTAGCGTCACTTGTAGTTTAAATTTTAAACTTGTTCAACGTTTTGCAGCTTTCAATTGAAGTCCGACATCCGACACACAATATTTAAAAACAACTTTGGATTTTAATAATGAATTCAAAAAATTAATGTACATTACTACTAAAATAAAAAGCATCTTTTCTTTTTACAACATTTCTTTCTTTTCTATATAAAAAGAAACACAAACTTTCATATGTATATTTGTATTCTTTCGGAAGCATATATAGAAATAAACGCAGATATTTTTTGTACACAAACCTTTATACCAGAGAGATAAGAGTCTAGCCGGTGACATTTAGAAATAGATAAATAATAATATGTAGATTTTATTAAACAGATAAAATTCAAGGAAAAGAAAATGAAGACAATATAACAGTCTATTTATACAAATAAACAGTAAGTGAAGCTACTACTAATGACTACTTAGTAATTACCGAGAACTGCAATCGCCCACCGTTACTGCGTTTAATTTGTATCTGTTTATTTACAGCTGGTTCCAATATCAACCTGGTAACGGGACGTTAATTACAATGTATAATTTCTATACTTTATCAAACGAAATGTAATACTACTGTATATATACAGTATAGTATACCGGGGGTAATCGTTAAGTGTGTACAGGCGATTATTCCGTAACTATTACAGATATCAAAAAACTTTAAACTGATATCGAAAGTACTTTACCTAAGGAGTAAAATGACAATAATAACTTTTAAAAAATAAAACAAGAAATATCAAAAAAAAATGGATATTTCTCGTTTTATTTTTTAAAAGTTTTTTATTTTTATTTTACTTATTAGGTAAAGTACTTTCGATATCAGTTTAAAGTTTTTTGATATCTGTAATAGTTACGGAATAATCGCCTGTACACACTTAACGATTACACCCGGTATACAGTATGTGTCTCACTTAAAGTAATTAGTCTGAATGATTTTTATCTAAATCATTGAGATAAGTGATTTAAAATTTATTTCTCTACTCATAAACGAAATAAAATATAAAAACCATTTAGAAATTAATATTTTTTATTAGATTTTATCCTGATAAATTCTGTTTAGCAATTACTCTCCAATTATAAAAATGCATATAATTGTTATTAAATTCGAGGCTTTTGTAGGAGCTTAATTGAAATTTTTAGCATTCCGTCAGCTCAAAAAGAGTAGAGTAAAAGAAAATTGTATTTGAACTAAAGTATTTTTGGTGAGTCCATTCATTATGTGACCGAAACTATTATCTGGAGGCCCGCTCACCGCTTCATCAGCAGGAATCTGATTTCTAATCAAATAAATCGGTATAGATTTCTTTCCTTTTCCTATTAATTTAGCGGAACTTGTTACTTTGGATCGCCCTACCTTTTATACTGTTTCTTCTCTGATTAATAGTTGAAGTCGAATAAAAAACTTATGTAACATAAACCAAACATGTAAATCACTTTTAATTTAGTTATTCATTACCATTTCACAACCTAGTTTGTTTTATTGGTCAATTCTTTAAAATTACAATTTACAACTTTATTTACTTCATGTGTAGTTTTGTATAAAAGGGAAATTAATGATTTTTTTTAAAATTATTTCAGTTAAAGAGTAAGAGTTAAATGGTAGGTATATTAAGATTTCAAATGCACTGTCATGACTAAAAAGTACAGATTTACTTTACTATTGATGTAATTTTAATTACGAGAAACATTATTAGAACATGCTTTACATTCTCAAGGTATGTTGTGGTAACATACCAACTTCTCTACATTAGTGCAAGCTAAGCTTCGGTTTGACAGAGCCTTATGCATTGCTCGTACGTTCATGAATATTGTAATGATTCTAATTGTTGCATTAGTCGCTACCTACACGAAGCACATATAAGTCATTATTATTTTCTCTTGATTTAATTCAGACACGTTCTTATGAATTTTCTTTTACCTTCTACGTTGTTTTACTTAAAATAAAGTCTCTATTTTCTTCCTGACATAAAATTGTTTAAACGATATGAATAGTTTTTGCTAATACAAAAAGTTTAGGCGTTAAAAATGTTCAAGTATAGCATTTTAGCATCGAATAATAGGTTTACTGACTGTTAGTGTTGGAATGAAGGTATTCAATATATATATTTATGTATATTCTAGTCATGATTCTATTTTATTAAAATTTTCATTATGCGCTTAATAGAAAGACACCATTTTTAAAAGTTCTAAGAAGTTCTAAAAAGTATTAGGATACCTAAATTGCGAAAGTAATTTTTAATGTGCTGTAAGCTGTTTTTCTCTCAATTTATCATTTCTACGTAAAGCGTGTTAAACAAAGGCCCAGAGTTCTAATGGAAGCACATAAAGTTGATTTTGTAGTAAAAATGGGTAATAAGTGAATCTGCTCATTAAAGTTTCTTACTTCATTATGATAATAATTTACGAGACGAAGTCAACACGTGTTTTTTAAGAACAATAGGAAACATACAATACATTTGTAAGATAACATAACCGAGCGTATTTTATAACATTGACCTTACAACCTAGATAAATAAATTGTAAACCATTCAGTTTATTCTGAATAGCACAATATTTTATGCAAGAATAGGAGAGGAAAAAGCTGATTTCAAACGGTGTGGTTTCATATTGGCTTCT
Source organism: Aporia crataegi (assembly GCA_912999735.1). Classification (NCBI taxonomy): domain Eukaryota; kingdom Metazoa; phylum Arthropoda; class Insecta; order Lepidoptera; family Pieridae; genus Aporia; species Aporia crataegi. Next base: position 7,508,675 of record OU538742.1, read on the forward strand.
GAATTAAAACAGAATATTCTATTTACCTGGGATTGGAATTCAAAACTTTTACTTATTTACGAAAATAATATTCGCATATAGGCTATAGTATATAATATTAAAGTACACAGTATATTAATTCATATTACATTTACGAAGTCAAATTCAATAAACTGACTCAGGAACAGTGTCTCAATTCTCTTATTACAATTGCAATAGGATTGTTACGATTTTCAAATTGGTGGCAAACAAAATTAAACGGTATGTAATCAGTATTAAGTTCATTTTCGCTAACAGAAATAATACAAACCTTAGACATACACATACAGCTATAAATTGTAGTAATGAATGAAAAGCTCAAAGTAAAACCAATGCGGAAAATTGCTATCCATTTATAGTTTCAATGGTCGTCAATAGTCAAATTTTAAAAGCAAAGCAAGACAAAAGCAATCGCTGACAAAATATACGAATTAGGCCTCGGTAGCTAATCGAGCATATCACATTACATTCAACGCGTACGCAATTCGACTTCCCGAGCGTTGTCAGTACTCTCCCAATACTTATTTATCATTTGTCGTTTACAAACTATTATAATTAAGTGATAATTTTATTTACCGAACCCCATTGACCTCAGATAAATGTCGTCATTTGGACTGATGTGCAGCCGTGAAAGACGTATTGAAGCATGATTTTATAATGTATTTAAGTGTATTAATTTTGTGTTTGTGTTTAAGTGCCGTGAGAGGATCGGGAAGTAAGTTATTTTTGAAATACACTAAATTAACCTCCATGATGATATAGTGAAGTTACTTATAATAAAGTGTAAATATTTTCTTGACGCTTCAAGTTCTTTCCGTATTTTAAATGTAGGTATACCTATTAAAGCTTTTAAAATCGTATAGCTGAAGAACCTACAGTCAAATTTTAAATGCAGTCCGATTTATTAAAACATCTTGTTGTTGTATTTCCGTATTAGGCTATTTAGGTAAGATTAGAAATTGGGAAAATAACATTTAACCATTAATAATAAATAATTAACCATTAATCTTAAGCATTAGATGTGTAAGGGTTGTAAAAATTGAAGTTTTTGCATGCGTTGCTGATTTTATAATGGCTAAAACTATATACCTACAATCTAAATATTTATATAGACGGTACCTTTATGAAAAAATTTACTAAAAGGTGTAGGATAATGCGAATCTATAATACTAGCGAGACTTTTGAAAGTTAGAAAACTTTCAAAGTTAGTCAATCAGTCAAAGTTGGGACGCTTTGCATTATGCAAAGTTTCTCGTGTGTTAAACGTCTTTGCCAAACTAGTAGACTAATGATAAGTGATAAACCAAAATTTTAACTAAACGGACTAAACTTAGTTAAAACCTTTCAGTTAACTACGCCACAGTGGAGTAATTAAATGTTCTAGATATAGATTATGTTATAATTAGTACGATTATAGTATGTAAATTTTTTTGTTACACACGTTCTCAGAGAAAAAAGGACATAGGACGGCTTTTATCGAGAAAAGCTCATATTATTATCGATCGGGCATTTATCCTGCTTTGAAATTTACAACTTTACGCTACTATTTAGGAGCCAGCCTAGGGCTCCTGTGGTCATCTCGTTCAATCCCTTGATACCTCCTGCAAAGCTACTAGCAGGGCATTCTTCCACTATGTGTGTGATCTTCTGCATCGGAATTCTGCAGTGGCAGGCCGGCTATATAATATTATTCTTATTGAAATTGAATTTGTTTGTTACTTAAGACATTGTCAGGTGTAGAGAAAAAGGAGTTTCCAAAATACGAAGGTTACCTAACAAAGTATAGACCCAAAAAGTGTGCACAATATATTTTCGTAGTTAAAAAAAGGGATTCTTCAATTTGATTGAACTAATGATCCTTCAACTCAAAAAAGGATGGAGATCCTTTCAATATAAATGATAGGGGCCAATTAAGGATAGGTACAATTAATTAAAGACTTTATAAAACCACCGCAGTAGTTGATCACGCGTCGAATACTCAATGCGAAGCAACGGTCCTGGATTTAATTCCCGGGGAAACAAATCTTTCAGTTCAGAATTTTATAAGATCTTCATTGAATTTTTGAAACGTGAACGCCCCAATATAAACGTCAATAAAAAAAATTTCAAGGTCTTCTTTATCCCTGTACTAAAATCGGTCAAATTTGAATAGCCTATATCGTTCGTCTGTTTGGCTGGGCTAACCTCAAACTGCTGATTTTACTGGCAAATAGATGATGGTTTAAGAATTAACTTAGACTATCCTACCTGTATGTATCACTGACTTTGGCTGTTGTTAACAAGAAAACAGAATAAAATGGTACGAATACTTTTATAATGAATCTCGCTGTAGTTAAGCTTGGTATTTTATCGCCATTTTAATATGCCTTCAATTTTTCCATCCTTCAGAGAAGATAAAGAATAAGTTCAAATATTTTACGTCGAGTTTAATTAATGACTCTGTATCCTGGGGCATATTTTTAATTAATTTTGTAAGTAAATTTTCCGGGATTCCCCTTTCGCAAATATAAGAAAGCAATGGTTCCTTTAATTTTTTTACAAAGTTTCCACGAATATTCTAATATGAACTAAATTGACAGTTTTAAATCTAATTTGAAACTCTTGACAGAAATTTTAGGATCTAAAAAGTTTTATCGAAAAAAAGCATTGTTGCTTTGCGCTGGAATTTCGTTGTTATTAAAGATGTCATGTTGCTATATTAAGATTTCAATTATTTTAATACTTAAATTTAAAATTTATTTTTATTTTATAAAGAGTAAAAGATTTTATTTTTAATATAAGAAACTACTGGACCGATTCAAAAACGGCTTTCACCGATAGAAGTTCTCTTACCGGTGGTGTGTCCTCAGATTTTGACAAATAAATGTCACGAATAAATTTAGTATTTATATAAATTTAATATATTTAAGGATGTAATTACCTTATCAGGTTATTAGGAAATCTAGGATCTCATTTCGCCTTAACATATAACTTAATTATTTATTGAATACTTTTTAATGTACTTATGTAATAAATAATAATGTTATCAAATGGTTTGTCGCTTTTCGAGGAATTGATATCGACAGTTCGACACTCTTTGTAGGTATGTACTAATTTCATCATCTACTTATCCAATAATGTCTTATTAAATATGAGTCATCATTCGTTTAACCAAAGCATACTGTAGGTATGTTTTAGGTAGGGAGACAGATTTAATCCTGCTACTGAATAAAAAAGATAGACAACAAAATAATCCCCACTCACTCGGGTTCGCTTTTGGGACATTATTTTAAGACCTAAACAAATCACAAAACCATTTTGGGTGCCATCTAGTGCTACGTCCTACTGTGTGCATAATAACTGTCGTTTCGTTAAAATTAATTAGATCTTTTTAATCATACACAAGACCGCCTCCTTGGTCTAGTGGTAAGCGCGTAAGCGTTACAACCGAGAGATCCTGGGTTCGATTCCCGGCGGAGATAAAAAAAAACTCGATCTGGCAGGACATAGAAGACTGATCACCACCTACTTGCCCCTAAAGAAAAAATCGATCAGTGAAACAGATGTGAAATGCATCTGCCCCATACCCCACTAGGGGACACGGGACTTCACTTAATCATACACAAGATATATATCTGGGAACATAAAGGCCGATTGGTATCTATTGATTCTGCCACTAGACTTCCAGAGATCTAGTACTTGTGTAACAAGTAACCTAGGTTGTAACCGAGTTTTTCATCCAAGTATCAAGATCAACTCGCAAAGTTCAGGTCAAGAAGATACTTCATCAAGTATCACTCGACATAGTTCGTCGAGATCCGTTTATTTAGTTGTGAAAATAATCGTCTTCTGAAATATTTTCTAATGTACTACTTAATTTTTAAGTTCAAATAAGGAAAGACGTTGAGAGCTAATGACTTGTTCGTCGTGACAGAACGTAAGGTTTTGAAACGAAGCTAGGAATCTATCTATTTTTGTTTGAAAGTCGCGATTTCTCAAAATTAAAAAGTAAAGTATATCTAATAGGAAAACACATGATTCATTGATTAATCAGTCTATAGCAGGGATTCCCAACCTTTTCTTGGTCAGGGACCACTACGTAGGTGTAATAAAAATAAATTTCAAGAGATTCATCGCCTTGTTTTTAATTACCAACAAAGCAGAAAACCCTTTTTCACTATAGGTAAGTTCTTGAGAAAACCATAAAATAGCGCAAGGCGATTTCTCGAAGTTTAGTATAAGAAATTACTTTTTTACTAAATTTAAAATCATTCGGGGACCATATTTTGGCTTCTGCGGACCACTGGTGGTCCATGGACCACTGGTTGGGAACCATTGCTCTATAGCATTGCTATATAGTATAGTGTTGCAGAAAGTAGGATAGATTACCATAATATATTTTATTTAACTATCTAAATATTTTTTTAAAAAATAAACATTTTATTCACTATGATAATTGACAATAAAAAATTTCGTATTCAGAAAACTAAAAATATGAAGAAAAAAAATCAAAGCAGATCATGCAAAATATTCGCAAAATACATGCAACATTTTATTCTCTGTTGCCAGTAGAGGCGGTTATTATTCCGTGTCGTCGGTTTTCAATACTCAATCGTTCCCATTTACGCTCGCATAGAATTTACAATCTCTACTAGTTATATCTCAGAATATAACTGCGTAATATATTTTGGGACTCGTTCAATTAATAAGTAAAGTTTCGTAGTTCCTGTGTTCGATATGGGGCAGACATATATATATGGCTGTTTCACTATTCATTTCCGTTATATGCAAGTAGGTATGTGGCCAACAGGGGCGTAGCTATCGCCGTATCGGCCGTAGCAATGATACGGGAGCCCCGGACTACAAATGCCCCTAACGTGTGTAAATTCAATTTTTTTATTAACATTTCTTGTAGTTCAAAAATAGACTCTCAATACGATTCAGAAAGGTAATTTTAAATCTCTAACTATTACCTAGCTATTCTGCCTTATACCTATTTTATTTTAGACTTTCTTAATTGTCTATTAAAAAAAAAGAATTTTAATATATATACATGTATTTAAAAAATTTAGTAATTAGCTCCAATAATGTCATCTAGTCTATTACAACTTACAAACAAGTAGTGAGTGTTTGTTAATTGTTTCACTTTTTCGCCCACACGATAGGTAGGTATTCAAGATTGGGAAAACTTCGACGCGTTTAATTTTATTTAACGGACCTTGGTAACGCTTAATTTTTGCACTATTAGGAGGTCATTAATTTTTGAATTTATGTTACGTACTCAATTTTTTTTATTACAGATTCGTTAAAAGATCCTTACATTTGTGGATCACCAACATGCATCTGTAAGTATAATCAAGATTTAGTTTATATAAATATATTAAGTATAAAATATATTGTATTGCACTAATTGTCATGAGTTTGTTTATATAAATAAAAGAAAAATATCAAAACAGTAAAATAGTTGATTGAAAGTGAATGAAAATTTTGTAATATTTTGTATGTACTTGGAAGTTCATCATTGTCGACAAATGCCGAGTTAAAGAAAGATGGTAAACAGTAAACACGCGGCAATTGTCAGATGTCTTATGTCATTGTCATGTTCAAAATTCTCAAAATTAAAATATTTGTGACATTTGCTTTATGTACCAATTTCAAACATTTTACACAAATATTTTATGTTCATGTGAATCCTAATATCTTTTAAATTGAAATAAAACACCTTTTTTTCAGCATCTGAAAAATTTAAATATCTCACGTCTGTAAGCTACCATTATGAATACAAAGTTCGTGTGGAGACTTTCTTTGCTGGATCTAGTAATAACCGATCAACACTTGATATAAAAACAAAGGTGAGTTTTATTACTATAGTTTTTCATTCTGAAAAAGCTCTACAAATATTTTTTACCTTAATATTTTTATAAAGTTGTTCCACTGATTTCTAGTAGCTATATACACCTAACTATTAAATTTCATTATATTCTGTACAAACTATATAAATTCCTATTTTTCCTAGGTAGAGCACTTGCTCTGTAAATTGCTAACAATTAAAATATTATTAAAATACTATTTATTGAAATATCACTATCTATATAATTTAAATTTTAAGGCAAATAAGCTTACAAGGTATTTCATTTAGTTTTGTCTATTTCAGGCTGTTCTACAATTCATTAGACCATGTGAGGGTGTTCTTCAATTAACTAATGTTACCCTTATCGACCAGAATGAAGAGTATCCAATTGAGAGAGCTGAAAAATTTATTCATGCTGTTTCACAATATGAGCTTAGGTAAGTTTAAATTTACCGTATTGATTTTATATAAAGTGTAGATAACAGTGATAGAGGAAAAGTTACATAGAAATAATATAATATAATAATATAATATATAATATATTATGTTCATATTAAAAACATATGCACTCTTATTTTATTTATTAAAGTAAATTGATAACACAAAAAAACATGAAATACCTATGCATAAAATTCATAAAAGAAATTTTGTGATAAACCCTCTGAAATAATTATTCTTTATCAATCATTAAACATTATTATGTACTATGTTGTATATAATTTAAATAACATACATTACAGGTTTGCTTTCCATGATGGTGTTATATCTGAGATATGTCCAAATGAAAATGAAGAAGATTGGGTACTTAACTTCAAACGAGGCATTATGTCACTCTTTCAGAATAGTATGAAAAGATTTGATATAAACTTCAACGGAGTTGAGGTAAATTTTATTACTAGATTGTATGTGTTTTATTACTATATTTCAATAGTATTGTATGGATTTTTTTAGTTAATTTAGACTAACATTTTATTGTATATATTTTGTATATATTTGATTAGGGCAGGAGCTATTTAGGGCTTAATTGGCCAATTTCCATTGGGGTAGTTTATCCTTTCACTTTAAGGGTACCAAAGCTTGCTTGAAAAATATTGAAAATAACTGCTAGTAATAAATTCTATATAAATATTAAGCTAAGGAGTATAGGTAAATCTTCCACACTCTGGTAGAAACTAAGATAAGCCATGAATGATCAAATTCCAGCCTTAATTTACCAATTTAAATCAAAAAGTATTATTACATGTATTAATAGAAATTGTTAACTATGTTTAGCAAGATACTCATGGAACATGCAATGTGGAGTACTCAGTTCGAGGACAGGAAAACACCAGTTTGATCCTTGTGAAGACGCGCGATCTATCACAATGCACCAACAGATATAAATATATGTCAATCTTACAAACAGTCCGATATAACTTCCAAAGCGTAAGTAATTTTTATTATTATTATAACATAATCTTGAAAAAAATTGAATGTAGTCATGTATGTAAATGTATTCATGATTGATTTTAGTATGTCTCATTTTCTAAATAAACGTGGAACATTTTGACTTTGATTTCAGTGTGAGTGTTGAAAACTAATTCTTAAGTATCATTTACAGAAATTCCAAACATGGCCAGTGTTGAAATCGGAGAGCAAGTGTCGTATTACCGTCGATCATCATATATACAAATCGGTCAATTGCCGAGAGCGACACCTCTTTGAGCCGTTCTCCGGGAAGAATTCTGGCGCAATGACCACGGTGATACAGGACTTGGAGCTTGTGAAGGAAGTTAATAAAACAGATGAGGTTACTGTTGATGATAATACGAAAGGTAATTAATTTTAATAAAATTATTTTTTTAAAAGCCCTTGAAATGTAACTTCAAATTAAAAAAAACTACAATTAATGTATTTAAATGATTTTTTTAGCATGGTCAGTAATTCAGAGACGTTCAAACCTACTCCACCATCATCACGCACCCAACGGAAAATCGGACAGTAGTGAAGTCAAGTCGGCTAGAGATGTGTTGAAATTACTTTGTCAGTAAGTAAAACTTTATCGATCCGTCTGGCTAATTTATGTCTTTGCGAGAAATAATATAACATAATGTAATTTAAATTATATTTTAAATTTATATAAGAGTAATGGTCGCCCATTGGTCAAAATTCGACCACAATTCAAGAGTATGTCAGGTGTGTATGCTGTGTATCATCCAAGCAGAAGTGTGCATAATGTTTATTTTAATTAATTTAATTTAGCTTTATGCACTTCTCCGTATAAACTTTAACTGTGGCATATTTCACGACCACCCGTTCTCGCAATTTTCGTACAAAGTTTTTGCTTCACGTATTAATATTATGATGTTTTTAAGTGACTTATATCCCCTAAACGCGATCCATCTCTTAGCAGTCTCAAATAATATTTCCCCTTCTAACGCAATGTTGTTGCGTAAAAGTGAAAAAACACTGAACAGTTCAAAGTCGAACATCGTTTATGAGTAATTATTGTGTAAATTATTTATATATCATTACATAGTATAAAACAAAGTTGCTTTTTCTTCCCCTATATCCCTTGTATGCTTAAATCTTTAAAACTACGCAACGGATTTTGATGCGTTTTTTTTAATAGATAGAGTGATTAAAGAGGAAGGTTTTTATATATGTTTTATACCCGTGCAAAGCCGGGGCGGGTCGCTAGTAGTTACATAAATTGTTTCTAAACAGAGTGAAGCCAAACACAGATGAAGATACCACAGTAGATGAGAACATGGACAGTGGTTCCACAGTCGGTTTATGGGGACGATTAGTTCGTTCAGCCCGTAAACTACATCACACTACCCTCGCCTTGTTGTTGACTAGAGCACAAACTATGTGCAGTAGTGCCCAGTAAGTTATTTCACAACCTTGCTAGTAAATAATATCATTATACAATAGATTAAGTATTTATTTTAAAACGGTCACATATAAAACTAGCATAGCTTTTTACATATGTACAAATTGTTCTATACTTATATAACAAACGGAATATTTAAAGTTGTCTGGTTGTACCGGGTAATGAACTGATTCTGAAACTGCTGGAACTATTTTGAAAGATTTTAGAAAGAGTATCTTATTACTTTCTTGGAAATAAGTTGTTCTTTCGACTTAGAATAAAACTTATATTTTTTTGCGTCAGCTAAAAAGTAAAAGACCATTTTGACATGGTTATGATTTCTCATTTCTATAGTTTATAAATACTTTTTTAATTACATACTTTACGACTATTCTCATACCTGAAAAAATTTATACGTGATACGAGATTTTTATATATTAGATTTATTATTTCAGAAAACATATCTTAGATGCTCTGCCGTACATAGCCAGCACGGGTTCAGTCGAGTTGATAAAGGACAAGATTTTGAAAAACGAAGTTAATGAAGAAACGCGACATGAGTGGCTTATGTCCATGGCGATGATTCCTAGGTATAGTTTTTATTTCTTAAATGTTTACCACCTCCGTTGGTAAGTTCGTCCGAAAATCAATGAAAAATATTTTCGGAGAACAATAAATGTTAGGTACGTTTTAGAAGTGATATTCTATATTCTATAAATTCATTTATTCATAATAATTTTTTACTTAAAATTTTAAAATATCAATTACTATATATAAGAAAAGATTAACTAAAGATTTTCTTGAAATATTCCAGACCGAAAATCGAAATGCTAGAAAGTATGCTGGAATTACTTCGTGGTCAGAAAAATGACAAGGTAGTGAGCTTCACTGTTTCTTCGATGGTGCATTCTTATTGCAAACACAGCGGGAAGTCGTGTAAGTAATAAAAATAGCTGTTACTAGCTGCAGGTGGGGGGAGACCTGGCAGACGGGTGTCGTGGTGTTTTACTGGTGTCGTGGTGGATTACGGGTGTCGTGATGGATGACGGGTGTCGTGGTGGATGACGGGTGTCGTGGTGGATTATGGGTGTCGTGGTGGATTACGGGTGTCGTGGTGGGTGACAGGTGGAAGAGTAATGCATCACTGGTTAAGATAACTTCCCAAAAGAGACGGCACATTAAGAAAACGATTGATTAATTTAATTGAAATATTATATAACGAATACATGTTTATTTCACTGAATTTTTTACTGAATTGACAAGCTGACTGTGTTTTCAAACCAATTTCCCGGCAAATAAATCGAGGATCTCTAAACTAACCATATATAATATAGCAATGCGTTGATGGTTTGCTGTTTGAAATTCAGTCATGCATAAATTAATATTTGAAATTAGTAATTTAATATACTAAATTATATTTTAGTACGTGAATGCTGCGAAGAAGAAACACCACAGGCGATTGTTGAAGAATTTCAAAACATTGTGAAACAAACGTTGCATCAAGGAATTTCTAGTGAATCGCGAAAAGATGTGAGTAAACAAAGTCCTTAAACAAAGAATGGATTTTCATACGGTTTTACCAATATGATTCCAGGGAAAAGTTAATGTATATAATTTATTGTGAACTGGTTTAAATATGACGATGATTTGAAGATATTGCTGCTTAAACCCTTTTAACAAAACTACAAACGTGTGCACAAAAAAGTCCACCGGACCATATTATATATCTTTTAACTATACCCTGTTTTTGCATATTTCTTAGTAGTCATAGTTCATATTATTAGATAAAAGTTAATTTAGATTCTAGGTTATATAACTCATTGGTGTGACAGCGAATTTGTTTTTACGCTGAAAGACAGGCTACTTCTAATTTTAGCTGTAATGGTAGTTTTTATATGTAGAATTAATATTTATTTTTTAGCTTATAGTAGCAATGAAATCGCTTGGGAACATAGGCGGGTTCAAACAAGAATTCGCCGATATTCTAATGGGTGTTATCAGCGACCCATACATTTCGGTTCCTGTAAGATTGACTGCTATTGACGCTTTTAGGCGGACTCCATGTACTGAGACGAGGTAAACTATTACTGTGTTGTTAAAACATCGAAATTAATGAAGCAATTAAGCTTTTTATTATAGCACGTCACTTTTAATATGTAGCAAGTAGTAATGGACATTGAGTAGACACAATTCTGACTCCGTTTTGCTGATCATTTTCTTTACACACAAGAAGCTGATCAGTCTTCTATGACTTTTGAACAGAAACTATTTGTTTCTCCAGAAATCGAATCCAAATATTCCTACAAAATTTACTATTTTATTAATGTCAAGTCAAAAATTTGCCTTTTTCGTTTAAATATGTTGATTATTCTAAGAAGGTGGACGTATCTATAGGAAAGTTTTGAAACGGATATAGATATAGGAGATGCTCTATAAAAATGCAATTGTAAGTGAATGGGTAATAAATTAATAAAATTCGTTCTAGTGAATATTTCCTAGAAACCTATCGCCAGGATCTTATCGACGTCGAGATTCGTATCGCCTCGTACTTGCAACTGATGCGTTGTCCCAATCTCGGTACTATTAGGAAGATCTTTCACTCACTACGGGCTGAATCTGTCAATCAAGGTATGTGGTCGGAGAAAGTCTTAGTATTATAAATCAGTATTCTTTTTTTTAACGAACCTTCAAAAAAACAACAAGGAGGTTATCAATTCCACAATTTTTTTTAATGTTCCACTCTATGAGGTGTCAAACGATAGAGTAACTAGTCGAAGTGATCACATTCTCTTTTGGAATTTTTACGATCAATAGTTTATACATACATTTTAATATCACAAGATTTGCACAAAATGATGGCATTGTTAATAATTATATATTTTGATTACCTAAATTAGTCGGACAAAAGTACTCCTTTTTAAGAATCTCAACCCTAAATATGAAGTGCAACTTTAAATGTTTAGTTATCAGTTGCAAAAGACATGTTATTCATAAACAAATGTATAGCTGATAGTTTTCAAGGTTTTAGATTTATCTGCACTTGAATTAATAATAATCTATTCATTATTCTCTGGGAATAAGTGATTCGCGCTTTTGATATCAATGCGTGTTTCGCTGGAGTTTTCGATCCCCAAAGAATTAATCATTGTTTTGGGTGGGTACTAGGTACAGAGCGCTGATCACCTGCTTGCGTAAACAAAATGGTAATGCAGAAACATATTATCTTCGGCTCTCAAAGGGTTACAGAGTATACAAATCACAGACTTGCATATTTATAAGTAAAAATTCTAACTTATCAGTGGCAACATTCGTATGGAGCCATCTAAACAATCTCGGTCAGTCATCGCTGCCGTCTCGAGTGGAAATCCAAGGGTTGCTGTCAGGTCATGAGATGCCACAATTGGAAGATATGCCCGACTTCAGAATATTCTCTAGAAATTATGAGCAGAGCGTCTTCTTCGATCAATACAATGCCGGTAATGCTCCATATTATGTAATTTTTTGCGGTATTTTAGACGTATTTCCATGTTTTATCAAGCTCTTAGATTGTTTATTATGAATTAACAAGTGGACCCCGCGAACTTCATATCGCTTCAGAGTACTGAATAATAACGTGTCACCTAAAACGTCATTCCATAGAAAATGTATGAAGAAACGAATATGCAATAAAATAATATTGTGACTATAAAGTAAGATGTAAGCTATCCCATCTTTCAAGTTAGATCAAACTGCACACGGTGTGAAAATTTGATTAAAATCGGTTAAGTAGTTTAGGAGTCCGTTGCGGACAAACAACGTGTCACGTAATTTATAAATATTAAAATGGTCTGATATTGACCAAAGATTTACATATTTTCCTATGCTTTGAAGGCCGATGATTATTTAAATTCATAAACATTTATTTTGTCTTATGTGAGGTATTAGCAAAATTACTAATGTAGATCCAAAGTTATTTAGAAAAATTCTACCTATATTATAAATTTCCAGGTGGTAATTACGAAGCGAATGTTGTATTTTCACCGGACTCCTATATACCACGATCGGTGGCACTCAATTTGACTGTGGATATGTTTGGCGAATCTATTAATATATTAGAGGTAATATAGCAAATTAACTTCAGTTTCTGTAATTTTTCACACAACATAATTTATATTTTTTGTTATTTTTAATGAATTCAATGTTAATTAATTATGATACGTTATGAAAATAAAAACGTACAACCATAGACATTAATGATTGTATTATCTTCTATACCTTTTATACATACATCGGTCGATTACCTTTTTAATTCCATAGATTTCACATTCCAGATAAGAGCTAGAGGGGAAGGTTTTGAGACATACATCGAGGGTCTATTCGGTAAAAATGGATCTTTAAACAAAAACAAAGTGGTAGAAAAAGTTAACAAATTAAGATTCTTCCGTTCAGCGAATGAGGCTGATGAAATTCGGGACAAAATAGACGATATTGGTTATAAAAACAACGCTCTGAAGCACCGTTATCCCAAAGCAGAGATTGGGTTTAAAGTGTTCGGAAATGAGATATCGTTCTGGAGCGCTGAAGGTGATGAGGAAATAAAAAAATCTTTAAAGAGACTGGACCCGAAGTTAAGAATCCTCGAGATACTCTCTGGAAAGGTATGATTCTACTATTTTTACAATGCATTCTGGAAAATCCCAAGAGTTTAGAAATGAGGGTCACAAATTATTCAGGATTTTTAGCCCGTTAATAAAATTATCATTGGGAACGATATTTATATGACCCAGTCATTAAATTATCGGACATATTTGCATAAAATTAATGGTTATTTTATGTAATATATTTACACCGTTCATTTTATATGGCAAATAGCTTTCTAATACGCAGTTTGTTATTTCAGGAAATTTCATACAACAAAGCATCTTTATTCCTAGACACGACATTTTCAGTAACAACGGGATGTGGTCTACCACTTAATATGAACTTAATGGGAACAAGTTATGTCGATACTAAGATGTCTGGCACAGTTTTAGACAAGTACGCAGAGCATGGCAATTTGGATTTCGAAGGGAAAATAAGACCCAGGTCAGAAAATTATCATTGCCGCGACTTCCTACGTTTGTCGTAAGAGACAATAAAATAATTAAAAATAAAATAGCCATACATATAATCAATTATTACTTGTTTTAACATATTAATTATTGTATTACAAAATATCGTATTTGTGTCAATTTAATTTAGATTTTAATTTTATGTAGGTACTTAATACTGGGAACTCACAGGCTCATATAATACAGTTTATGCTGTTATTATGTAATGTCTAAATAAGTAAAATTATTACTATATGAATTTTAAAATCGGTGCTTTTTATTACAGTGTAGCAGTAAATATAGCAGCGACAATGAGTGTACCGGCTGGGTCTCTAGCTATGAGTGGAATTCGATTGTCATCGCGACTGTACACAGCTACGGCAGTTGAAGCTAAACTATCCGTTCGTGGATTGGGACTGCTCAGATTGGACCTGTCTTTGCCGAGGGATAAACAGGAGATATTTGCTGCAAAGTAAGTTTTCGACAAGAATATCCAACATGTAACAACTCCGCCTGTGGCGTTTCACTGCTGGTCGCAAGCCCGGGTATGGGCAGGTTGGTCAAGTGGGACCATACCAGTCATAAAAGTTCGTCGTCGAATGTCGGTGAAGGTAAATAATCTGACTACACCACGGCCACTGCGCACGTGAAGTGGTATCCAGTGACCGTGAGAACTAAATATCCTCTAAAAGACTGAAGTGGGAAGCCACCGGCATTACTGTCCCAAGAAAACCCCCACCCACCATATTTGGGAAGTGGAGGTCAAAACCTTCAGATATGAGGAGCACGATGTAAGGAGGAAGATCCAACTAATCGGATCTAAATTTGATAATATTTAAATTGTAACTTTGGTTTCTTTTTTATCAGTTTGCAGAATTTCTGCATTTCAAGTTTCTTATCCTATCATTTAGCAACAGTGTATTTACTAGTGCTGTACAGTTTACTGAAATGGTTTACCACTGAGTAAACAGAGTTTTTGAGGCAACAAACTATTAATTGTATCTTATAGTATTTACTAGTTGACTTTGATTGAAATTTTATAATTTCAAATTAATTAAATTAAATTATTTTTATGAAGGTATAATGGGCTATTCTCAAAAGGTAGAAATATGGCATATATGATTGTTATATCTCAAATGGATTAATTAGGCAGCGTTTTTGATGATACTCCCAGGTGGCTTGACTTTTTCCGACCCTCCACAGTTATCATCATATTTCAACCAATTTTCACAAAACTGACAAATTATATACCTAAACCTCCTCATGAAACACTACATATTTATGAAACTCGCACGATAATCTGTTCAGTATTTTTACGTTTATTGCGAACAGACAGACACGGCGGATGGCTTTGTTTAGTAATACATAGTGATTATTGTCTAGCTTATAGTAATTTCTTACTGCATTTACAGATCGGAATTATTAGTTCTGCACGGCGATGAAGAGTTACAACAACAAGGTCTCAATAAGAACAGAATCGAACAGAACACTTGCAGTTGGACCACTTTCGACAAAGCGATCGGTATCAAAGTGTGTGCGGCTTATCAGGTATATCTTTTATTTCTATTATTTTCTATTATAAGATTTAATAAAAAAAGTCTGGGAGTTTCGTGTCATACAAATTATATCAATGAAATACACTTCGATATGTGACTGCTCATGCCCTAGAGAACTCCATTAGTCCAATTAAGTTGAGAGCCTTAAACAACAAGCGTTTTACTAGTTACAACTTTTTTGCAGTTCCCAACTATGTCAAATCTACGTGACGCCCCATACTTCATAATGAGTGGACCGGCGAAATACATCATTTCGCTGGAGAAAGCAGACCCGTCAGCCAAAACCTACGCGTTGCAATATAAATGGGACAGAAATGAAACTACTGATGTTTTAGAATTCTCGTACGACACACCGGATAGCAAAGTGAGTCAAATTCAAAGGCCTGAATTTAGTTCAATATAAAATCAATACAAATGATGAAATTTAGAAAATTAATTTGCCATCAAAGATACATTTAAATAAAATCTAGAAGTTTAACCCATATATATAATTATAGGATTACTTTATAGGTTAAGGACCACATTTTGGGTATACCCAAAATTTGGCCTCCCCAAACTTTTCCATCTTTCCCTATCTTTGTCGATACAATCTCTCCCCACCGCCTGTACGAATTCGTCTGGCCATTGCTGATTTAGTCATTCGGCTTTTCTTTTGTTGATGGTCTTTTGATGGAAAGGACCATCAGGAAAAAAAGCCTATAAATATAAGGATGATAAACAAATCAGTAACTAAAAAAAACAGTGTTAACTTTATGATTCCCTAAAATTGTATGCTTTTTCCTATAAAATAATTTTTGCATTTATTTAAAATTCAAGTGATTCAATTATACATTGCCTTAACTAAATCATGATATGAATAAAAAGGTAGGTCATAAGATACGTAATCGAAACAATACCGACATTAAAATGCATTTCTGAATAATTTTATAACGATTTAAAACGCATTCTTATATAAGTAACACTTGGGTCTGTCTACTTTTTATCAGAAAATGCTTCGAATACTACTTTATTATATAATAATTAACAAGCAAAATAAAAGGGAAAGAAAAGATGTTCAAAGAGCAGTAAAGTAGGAGACTTATCAAATTTTTCAATATCGCATAGAAATTGTAAGCCGGGTATGCGGTGAACTCCATAGCCAAATCAACATATAAATCGTGCCTAAAGTTCATTGATCTCTCGCTATACATTCCATCAAGTTTTATTGTTTGCTTAAGATTCTTATAAAATAGTCAATCTCCAATTTCATGCCCTGATGGTATTTTCCATTTGATGGAAAGGACCATTAGGAAAGTTTACACTGATTTGTTTATCATCCTTATATGTATGTGTCCGGCTTTTCTTTTCCTTGATGGTCCTAAGGATGACAAAAAGTCAGTAACTAAACAAAACAGTGTGAACTTTATGATACCCTAAAATTGTATGCTTTTTCCTTTAAATAATTTACTTTAAATATGTATCTAATTGTCGTCAATAAAAATGAAAATTATTTCTAGGAAAAAAGAATGTTCAACGCAATCCTAAGCATATCAAATACATCCAGTACTGCTGGGCTGACTTTCCAATCATCTGAAAGTATCATGAAGGCTAAAGCGCTATATAGGAACCTTGCCTATGACAAGTCCATAGAGGCAAGCTTGGATGTAGATGGACGGAAACAGTTTGATACTGCGATGTCGCTTAAACGACATGATATTAAATACGGGTTCGTTTGGATACCACATGCGTACTGGGTTGTCAATAATGAAAGAGTTGCCGAATTGTCTGGTAAGTACTTTTAATTTTATACAAGCTGCCCAAAGAATTTTGTATTACCTACTTCAGATTATCGTTCTCAAGGTGTCATTTTAAATACAATAAGTGATTTTGAGTAAATTATTTCGTTTTTGGATACTTTTTTAATCCATTAAATGAATAATAATTTAAATTACTAACACACTATTATCATGAGAGACTGAGACTTATGACTGAGATGTCAATTTAAATCATAACTAGAGCGCGCATATGAATATTTCTTTATTTTTAATTATATCATGCGTAACATTTGTATTTTTTTTAAATTTCGTCTGAATTTTCCCTTGCCAGGACTGCCAGAAAGTGATTACTTATTAATAATTAAAAATTGTTGTTGATAGAACCGCTTGCACTCCTAAATTTTTCTTTCTTTCTGTTAACGTTTAAACCCTTCTAGGTACTCTCAAAGTAAAATCGAAAGGTGGAGTTATCCAATGGGACATATCAGCTGATTTCCAAACGAAGCAACTCGCAAGTCGGCTCATAGGATATTACACTTTAAATGGTCCAACACAAGGCATGAAATTGCAGCTTGACTACCAATTTTATAAGAATCTTAAGCAAACAATAAAACTTGATGGAATGTATAGCGAGAGAGCAATGAACTTTAGGCACGATTTATATGGTGATTTGGCTATGGAGTTCACCGCATACCCGGCTTACAATTTCTATGCGATATTGAAAAATTTAGTAAGTCTCCTACTCAATTTACTGCTCTTTGGACATCTCTTATTTCCTATTTATTTATATTTTGCTCGTTAGTTATTTTCTTATAAAAAGTCGACCAAAATGTTACTTATATGAGAATGCGTTAAATCGTTATACAATTATTCAGAAATGCATTTTAATATCGGTATTGTTCCGATAAACGTATCTTATGCCCTACCTTATATTATCGGCTTCCTTTCAGATATAAAATTTTATACCTAGTTATTATAATTATATTTTTATTCATATCATAATTTAGTTGAGACAATGCATAAGTGTATTTTTTTGTCTTAACAACCTCAACTTCTCCCGGTTTTACACTGTAAGAGTTATCTTGTCTGTAATTTTCTTTGGTCTTCAGTGCAGAATATAACTTTTGCCGCCAGCGACTCTAGGTCATCTTATGGTTTAACATCTGCAAAGAAAAATCTCTTTGTAAACAGTATTCAGTTAAATATATTCAAATTAACTTTTCAGAGAACTCAAAATCACATAGATATTGGTTTTAATGTCAGTGCATCGAAGGATTTTAAACTGGATCCGTCATTCACGTTTGTATTCAAACGAGTCGATAGAATAAATGGTATGAAATTAAACACAGAGATCAACTTATACAGACCGAGGCCGGTTTTAATAAAACTGATGTTTGAAGAGGTATGGAACAATTTTTTATTTCTTAGTAATATTCTGTTTGAAATTATTGCTGAAAATACTTGGGTATCTAATTTGTAAAGTCACTCTTAAGTTTTGTTACGTTTAAATTGAACAGTAATTATTTTTAATTTGGATAAATTTAAGAAGCAAATTAAAAATATCGTTGTTTCAAAAGCAATGAAGATATTTTTTAATGTACATATACTATCTTTTTATAAATAATTATTTCGAAAATCATCCTGTCATATATTTTATCACTTCATTTATATTATAACTAGCTGACCCGGCAAAGGTTGTTTTGCCATATTAATTTTTGGGGTGAGCTACCCTTATTACTTAGGGGTATGAAAAATAGATAGTAGCCGATTCTCTGACCTACTGAATATGCATATAAAATTTGGTAAAAATCAGTAAAGCCGTTTCGGAGGAGTAAGGTAACTAACATTGTGACACGAGAATTTTATATATAAGTAGCAAAAGAAACTCTAAGAAGGAGCAAAAAACCTTTAAAATGAAATGATAAAATATTTTTTATAGTATACTAAGGTTATTTTCGAAACTTCATTTGTGTCGTTTAATTAATTAATTTAGCTTTCTATAAGTAAAAGAGTTTTTTTTTTTTTCAATCTGATACAGTTTATCGCTGTACTAATGTTTTATCTCTTTATTGTATTGGTTTGATGTAGTTATTGTTGTCTTCTCTGTAAAAAATGTGAGCAGTTAGTGAATAAACAATAAAACTTTCAGAAAGGACCAAAATATTCCGCTCTTGCCGTATTAAATTTTAACCCGAAATCAAGGGAAATAACTGTATCCGGATTTTTATTTGCGCCTCCCGGAACACAATTGTACGCTGATGCTGAACTAAACGTTACATTGCCGACGTTACATCCTTGCATGTTGAAGGGAAAATTGTTTGAAAAACAACCTAACGAGTTCCAGGTAATTTAGCTTATCAACTGAACATTACCTTCGTTCGAAGGACCAATCCGCCTAACCTACTTTGACTTAACTTGTCATCGACTCGACAACTAAACGAGATAAAATTTGTATGTACATAACTTCTTTTAAAAATCTTAAACTTCTCAATTGGCTTTTGTAAATCATCAATGTACAAAATTGATCTTCAAATTAAATTTTTTGTTAAATTTATTTTCTGTCTAGACATTTATAGCTTAAATAATTAAATTTGAGAGTAGACACTGCCTACCAATAGGCTTAATTATCCCAATTATATTAAAGTTTTGAAAAAGAAAGAATTATTAAACACTTGTTCCGCTAGGTAAACGCAAATGGAATTTGGTTCACGGGTGTAGATTTCAACGTAGACGCAGTGTATCAAGACCAATCAAAAATCAACATGGCGTCGCATCGACTAAAACTACTCATTAATAGCAACCATTTTAAGGACATCGCCGTGGATGCCCGATTTACTCAGGACAATCGTCAGATCACTTTTATTGCTGAGGTACGATTGAAATTTTGACTTGGGTAGTATTTTAGTCCCATATAAGATTTCTTTATAAGAAGGCATCAGACGAAAAACAAAGATGGCGCTGATGCATAAGAAATCAAAACGACGAGAAATCGAAACTATATTAGCCCCGAATTATAAAAGCAGTATATAAATGTCGTTAAAGGTTCTATTTCCATGTTTTGTTTTATTTATAGTTTAATCTTGTATCGCGCTGAAATCATACAAATGCATCATAAGGTGAATGAACTACAACTTATATCTTAGTCGTATAAATAACTAGTAAAGTTCAAAATAGGATTAAATAGCTTACCTGTTTATCTAAAGAAATTTTCAAGTAGAAACTCGATTTTTAAACTAAAATATTATATAAATTATATATATAAAATAAACGATTAAAACTCTTGTTTCGAAAAAAGTTCAATTAGAAAAACAATCCATGCGTAACCTCTTACCTACCTACCTCTTACCGTTAAAAAGCCATAACTTACATTTCCAAAAAGAAAACTATGAGAAAAAGGCACATATCTTACTAGCTGATTGGATATTCGTTATAATTTCATTACGTGAAATGAAGGTATAACTTCCAGAGCAGCATATAGTTAAGAAGCTAACCATGATATATGTTTTCAGGGTGAATACAACGCAGATACATACAAAACGTTGATTCGCTATGTACTTCTATCGGAACAGAACTTCACAGCGTATGGTGAAGTGGACATCAGTGGTAAGGCGTACAGTGTCAACCTGAACGCTGATTTGAACAACAACACCGATGTCAATATGGACGTACATTTTGACCAGTAAGATTTATATATTTTTTATCACTATAACTATATTTCTTCATATTTTATTAATTGATTGAAGTTTGCACAAAATATTGTTGTTGCTTTTCTTCAAGATATCGGTTGAACTCCTAGCAGTTTTTTTGGACAATTTTTGATAAAATCTTGAAATACTACGCTTGGGAAGAGATTTGATTTTTAGTTTATTTTAATTCAATTCCTTGGTAAGCTTGTTGAAGAAATATGAAATAATTTTTTTTTCAATTTTAACCACAGTACATAGTAATAGTAAAAGCCTTAATAATAGCATATTTTATATTTTATTTATTTTAATCTTAATCTTGCAAACATGGTTGACCCGACTGAGTTTGGCTTTTCTTCTGAGATTTGGGCGCGATCTTAAAGTTCTTAAGCTCGTAAACTTAGACCTAAGTGACGTTCATAAGCGATCATGTACTTGATTCAATATGAATAAATATATTTTTGACTTTTACTTTGTAACCATAAAATCTAGGTTGCGAGACGTCCACATATCCTACATACGCGTAACGACGCCAACGCAAAAGCGTCTTAGCGCTTCTTTCAACTGGGATGCGAATCGGGACCCCTCGCAGAAGATAAGCATTGACGCTAAACTGGACCACCAGGGAAAGTGGCGTCACGCGGGACAAGCCACTATACATTATCCTGGTCAAGTGGTTAATGGGGAATTTGAGTTTTTGCTAAGAGGTAAGTTTTTTCTATAATATTTCTTAAAGTTTAATCGACGCACATTTGACTTGTTTAAACAATCATGTCTTTTCCTCAAGATCACTGCGCCTTCACTTTATCATTTGTATTAAATTCCTGAATTAACTTGCCAATTAATTTCATCAATTTTTGTATGTTTTTCTCTCAAAGAAGTTACCAGGTACATGCTGATTTTACGGCAATGCTTGAGATTAATAATATAAATAATAATTGAGAGTTGAGATTAATAATATCTAATTACCCTATAATTATCTCTTTTTGCATTAGCAAATATTATATTAATACTAACTGCATAACTTACTAGTTATGCAGTTAGTATTAATATAATATTTAGTGTTTAGTAAGTACTCTTACTAAACACTCTGAAATTTGATAGTCCTAAATGGGCTCTTTTCAACTATTATTTATTATTTTTTAAATTGTTTAAGTAACTAATTTAGAAATAGCTGGAAATGTATTAAGGAAACCTTATCAAAGGTTTTTATTTATTTATTTTAAAAAAATCCTTATATTTATAGATTGGTATTGCGAATGGCTCGTCCGAGCTGGGTGGGCTGACCCCACAGCTGTTGTATGGAGTGTAAAGGCGTATTCTGAAGCTCACGAGCAAACTGTGTATGCGTTGCTATCAAGCCTTCAGACACCAATACATGGTTGGAAGGATACCAGTTTTAATGTTATGTAAGTAATTCATTCCTTATTAATTTTACATTATCTATATTTATAGATAACGTAAAATCAACAGAAAAAATCTTTTTTTTTTGTGTCTGTTTTTTAATGACTATTGTCTGAATTACATTGAAAAATAACCAAAAACTCAATTTATAAAAAAAGTTTGCTTTTGTACTTTATACGATGATAAAAAAATATACGATTTTTGACATATGGTTACCACTCTTAAAAGCAAACTTTATGAGATAAAAATATTATTTCTTTTATTAATTACGTATATGAAATCAAAATCGGGTACACAGAACTCACACACTAAATTCGTGTTGACTTGTGTAATGAATGTTAAATTCCGTGAAATTAAAAATCCCAATTCCCTATCAAATTCATTAAAAGCAGTTTTAAATTAACAAACTCATACATTTACTTATGTTGGAGATAATAATACTTATAAATCAATAGGTGGCGCTATAAAGACAACTTACAAGCCGTAAACGGCAGTATGAACTGGCAAGAAGATTATCTAGCCTTTACTCTATTGGCAGACTATCTTTTTACGACAGCAAAATTTTATGGAGAAATAAACGCACTTGTCAACTCGACTATACCGACTTTGCCAAAGGCGGCCGCGATCGCGAAACACACTTTCGTGTGGAAGCAGAGCGCTGACACTTTATTAAGTTTTCAGGTAAATATTTATCCAATTTAACTTACAATATTGTTAAACTTAATGCTACATCTTTTCGAAATTTTTTATTTTAGAATAGAATAAAATAGTAAAAGCCTCTAAAAATCTATTTTTAATGTGTTATTTGATAAAGATACTGAAATCATGTCGAAAACTCTTTTCAGTATAGTGAAGATGGACTATTAATGATAAACTCCTCGTGGGTGTTCGATAAAGGTCAAAAGGAAAATAACATTACCGGCAATGTTACCATACTTACTCCTTTCGCGGTATGTATTATTTTCATTAATTCAATTATAAATGACTATATACCTAATTTAAGTGTGCTATTTGCACGAGACACAACCCATGGACATAAAATAAAAACATATTTGGAAGGTTTTCCATACAATGTTTTTTAATTGATTTATTAAAATTTATTGAAATAATAATTTGTAATCTTTCTATTTCAGGGTTATACAAGAGGTTCTTTGGATACTAAATTTATATTTGGCCACAAACGGGACATAAAGGGAACAACGTTAATGGATCTAGAAGGGAAAGAAGTTGTAATTCACGTTAATGGTAAAATATCTACTTTTTAACCGACCTTCAAAAAAACTAAAAAGGAGGTTATCAATTCGACGCGTATTTTTTTTTTTTAATATCTCTTGATTTTTCTATTTGATCGAAAATTTATCCTTTGATCGTTTTAACTGATTTTTCAGTGGTGTAATTTGACCCTCGTAAGTAACAGGACCAGTGTTTATGTACATTTAAAATCAGCATTGTAAAAAATACTTTTTCCTCACTCTTACAAGGTCAACAATAGCTTTTGATAAATTGATAGTCGATAGTTTGAAATACCTTTTTTAAGGTCACATGCGTCGTATAACAAATTGTATGCTTGTCGTGAATATCAGCAGTCCCTTGCCACAATATTCCCAAACCACAGCCAGGCTTGGTTTCATAGAAGCTGACAGGCATTTAGTGGCAATGTTGGTTACCACTAATTCTACAACTGGTAAGTTTGAAACTATATTCCTTACTAACGAAATTTGATACATTTGACTTAAAATTATTAAAATTTTACATTTGTACTATTTTGACGCCGACTTATGGTTTAAATAAAATCCCGGCGTAGTAAGTACAATGTTCTTGTAAAATTTTATTTTGTATTTGAATGCTCGCCTCTTTGGTCTAATGGTAAGCACGTAAGCGTTACAACCGAGAGGTCCTAGGTTCGATTCCCGGCGGAGATAAAAAAAAAACTCGGTCTGGCAGGACATAGAAGGCTGATCACCTACTTGCCCCTAAAAGAAAAAATCGATCAGTGAAACAGATGTGAAATGCATCTGCCCCATACCCCACTAGGGGACACGGGACTTCACTTATTTGAATGCTATCAACTTAAAATTACTGAACTGGTCTCTTGCGTGTAAAATCCTATGATCTGCTTTTTTTACGTTTTCTTCATTTCACAGATTCATGAATTATTTTCGAAAATTTTAATATCCGGAAACTTATTGTCTTAAATCCTTTACTCACTAATGAGTTCTATTTTTTTATATTTTATCCTCTATAAGACCAGGCACATTTTTAAGTCTGTGTTGTGATTATTTTCTTTAGAGCCTTCCGTGCGATTTAAACCGAACATTGTTTCCCTGAGAATCAAACCCAGGACTTCCGGCCAACACACATTGAATGTTACGTACTCACAATCAATGTGTTTAATTAGTAATTATTATTGAAACCATTTTCACTAGCCCAATAAACTGAAAAGATTCTTATATCAAATGTTCTCTTTTCATTCTTAATTTAATCTATAAGATATTGGTAGAAGTTCCCTTAGCTAAGATTGAAATATTACCTATGTTATAATTCAACTTATGTGAACTAATTTTATAGGTATCGAAGTGTTACTAAAACTAACATCGCTGCAAGACTTTAACATATTCGGCCACGTGGCTTTGCCTATACAGTATCTAAATAGAGCTCTCATTACTGCCAAACGAGCGCAAGAAGAGGTAAGAGCAATTTTGATATTTCATAAAGCTCAAGGTTTATATTTCCAATCTTTCAATTATTTATATATGATTTAATAATTGTCTTAAATGATAAATTTGTATTTTCTAAATTACATAATGTGTGATATCGAAGCGTGGAACCCACTGCCACAGGCACTCTCAATGTGATCCCAACCACTATATATGACCCTTGTATAAAATATACGAATTTTTAATTTTGTTATATATTGCTATGTAATGTAATGTTAAGAATATATAGTTATCTATCTATGCAATACCATTACAAATTAAACACATGAAATAGGATTTCTTGCTTTTTCCCTAAATGAACAGGGCAGTTAAACATTCCACATGATATGAAGAATTCATGTCGGTTTTTTTCAGGTTGACTTTAGAGTAGGCTGGGACTCAATGAACTTTGGGTTCACGGGCATTTGGCATTGGCGATCTCTCCTCAACTTTGTATACGTCTACAAATTGTATACACCGCTAGATGGGTTTGAGAAAAATGGTCTGGTGCTGAAGAATGTCTATGGGAAGGGATTGGACACAGAACTGTCAGTGAGACTGTCAAAACACAAGGTCAGAAGTCATATTAAAAACGACAGACATATTTTACATTCGTCAATTACACACACAGTGAAGTTACTTGGACTGCGCATTGCAAATTTCGATTTTAACATCCGGGAACCGTACTAAAACGTTCAGAACTTTTTTTTTATAATTATGACAACTCACATACATTGCTCTGATTCCAAAGTAAGTAGCTGAAGCACTTGTGTTATGGTAATCAGAAACAACGAGGATACCACAATAAAGACATAAGTTTTTTTAATAAACAACCAAGACTGAAACAAATATTCGTGCACCTACCGGGATTCGAATCCGGTACCTTTTGATGCAAAAGACAAGATTACCAATTACGCCAACCGGCAGTCAAAAATCGCATTGAATTATAAAATTTTATAGTCAAAAAACCCTTCTTGCTATGTTTACCAGTGTAAATATAGCCATACGACAGAATAGGTCCGATTCAAACGCTACCCGACTTAGAAGGAATGTTAAAATTATGACTACTATTTTCAGTTTGGTGTTGCCATCCTCCTAGTGGATAATGGTAAGGGACTAATCGAAGTGATTAATGACCGCATACAACGAAAGTCCAGCGATCCTGATATGATTATCGAGAACTTTGACACCGCGGCTACTGTCACTTTGGATACTTTGTATCTACCCACTATTAAATTCCACGGTCATATAATGAAGGTTAGAAAATTATTTTATGTACTGGTCACCTCGTAGTAACAGATGTTTGCTAGTTAACTTGGATACAATTAATTACGATTCTTATACGTATTTTCGTCTAGGCATTGTTTGCAATTTTACAATAAAATTATACCCACGTGAGATATTCGTTCTTAGGTTCTTCCTTAGTAATTTCTCTTCCTTCATTTTAACCTAGTATTTACCATACTATATATGTCTTATTGTTAGTAAAAATAAGTTTACAAAATTTCTGTATCAATATCCACTTAGCACTTATTAAACATATGAAGGAAAGCTCAAAAATTCGGATACATAACGTTTTTATCCGCTTTTGGTGGATTTTGAGCTAATATGATGATATATTTTGTCTTAATAGTATGTTGGACCCGAAGAAGAAGATATTATAGAAGCAAACGCAACTCTACATCTACCAGACAAATCTCCAATAGTGCTCACGGATTTGTTTATACTCGAGGTAGGTATTTTCTTCATAATATATGGCCATTAATCTAATCCACGAATAATGACTACAAAATCATATTTTTATACAACCAGACAGCAACATAACAATAGATTTCATAAAAAATATTTAATTTCATTCTGCATTGATAAACTTTCTTTTAGGAATATACAGTGTTCCGGAATACGCTAAATCTAGTGACGCCCTACCAAATGATGAAACAGCTGAAATCTGTGTACACTGTAGACATCACTATTGGGGAGAAATTCAATGTAAGCTGTGTCGCTCTGCTCTATAATGGAACATATTGGCATGAGGTAAAATATATTTAAAAAACAATAAATTTCATAAATAAACAATTAAACTAAGTAATTTCATTATAAAATAGAAATAAATTAAATAAAATATAACTCTTCTCTAACCTACTCTAAAAGTGAAAATATTTTATGACTCCATATTGTATATTGATAATAACAAATTTTCTCATGAATAAGAATTGAAGAATTTAAATATAAAATTTTAGATATCATACAAAGTATACTATGAATATGAAAATGGAGAAGATGATGCCTACAAGTCATATTTAGCGTCTGTGGGTATAGCAACACCACTGGCGGTGTTGCCAGCTCTCGAGGCAAGAGTTTCCGCCAGATTGGAGGACGCTCTATGGAAAATGTCCGCTGATATTGCCATGCCCTCGTTCACTGTTACTGCACTAGCCAGGCTTGAAGTAAGATCTTTATAATTTGATTCATATCTAAAATATTGTTGATATTGTTAAAACGTTTTACTTAAATAAATGACGGAAGCAAAAACTTTAAGTACATATTTTTAATTAAATTTAAATTATTTTTCTAATTTATTATGATTGTAAACAATCTTTGATATTTTACAGTTGGATGACCCCTTCGTGGAAACATCTGGAAGTCTAAATCTGACATCAGTTTATTTAGAAGACTATTTCATTAAAATGGAGTTCAAGAAAGACTTTTCCGATGCAGAAAATGTCGTTGGTGGTGGAATTCAAGTACTTCAAGGCGAGCATAATAACTATGTAAGTTTTTTAATAACTTCCTAGAAAAACGTATACAATAAAACTTAATCATAATATTATATATTTTTATATGACTTATAACTTCATGAAAATAAGTGAAACGGTTTATATATATTTCGCTTAAGAATTATTTTCTTACACATTGGTGTATAAAAGGATATATGGTTGGATGTATGATCAAGATATTCGACTTAATTGATATAGTTCTGATTGAATGTATAGTTTATAAGGTTTTTAAGAAAATTGTCAGGATGCAATTTTATTTATTGTTTATATTTATATTTTTTAGATATTCGCGGATGTAGTGTGGCGTCCGTCACCAAACATGAACATTCGTTTCAAAGCGCGCGGCGCCTTATCACCAATTTTATCACCGGCAGATGTCACTTTGCTATATAGTGATGAAAATAAACAACAGTCGCTAACAGTTGATCTTAATAGTGAAGAGAAATATTATTCCCTGAAAGCTGATCACTGGCCATCGTCTTTGAATGTGGCATTGAGTAGTCCACATAAAGGATTCAGGTAAAAATTATTCAAAACTCACTAGAAGTCAGTACCATAACCGGTTTCCAACCAATAAAATGGTATAGCAGTTTTAATAAATATCTCTGTGAGATCTTGTTTCTTGACGTTTAATTTACCCTTAACCGGCGGATGATTGACCACATTTCTTGTTGATTGTAACATTTATTATTAACAGAACAGTAGCTTGCATGCTAGTTAACGGCATGTAGAAGTAACTGGTACACTGTGGATACATTTGCAAGTTATACTTGCAAATGTATCCCTCACGTCGCATGCCAGTAGCTGACAATAAATCAAATGTTGTGCTATCTACTTGCATGGCAGATACAGGCATGCCAGTTAGCGTATACACATGAAAGTAGGTGGCATATGAAAGTAGTTTACGCAAGTGTGCCAGCTACAGGCATGTGAATTCCCGCCTTAATTTAATATAATTATAAATGTTCCAGAGCAATGAAAATAATAAGCGAATTCGATGGTGACAATATTCGTGGTTCATTCGTTACGGACTCGACAGAATACGGAATAAATGGCAAAATACTTAACCGACAACCGTTGGAGGTAAATTTTTTTTTTATAGTGAAGATATTTATCAACAATACCAACTAGATAACGGGTTACGTACAAGATCTAAGCTATAGCTAGGTAGTTACAGTTACAAACTAGTTCACTAAGAAACTGAGACAAAAGTTTTAAATCAGATTTAAGTTTAACCTAATTTCAACCATGGCAGCTAGTAATAAAGTCACAAATCTTCAAAATATTATCTTATACTTACGGCATTGTGAACAACATTGGCTGTGTCAAACGAATTAAACAAAATAAGATAGTTAAATTAAAGTTAACGATCAATGAACCAGATACAGCAATGTATCTGCCCCATGTCCCACTAGGGCAGTGTTTTTCAACCTATTTCATTATGGTATGAAAAAATATTTCGCGACCCCCCAACCCTTCGCTTCGCTACTTCGTTACAGTGTTACAAAACATATTCATTATATGTATATAAATACACATTATTTTACAACTACATACATCAAATTTTTGTTAATTTGTTTGTATTAACATACAAATGTTTATGAATATATCCTTTTGTTAAAATTCTCTTACCTAATAAATCAATATTTTAAATCTTTATTTTTTTTTTACTAAAGTTCTCTCGACCTCTGGTGACCCCTCCTACAGAAGCTTGGGGGGTCGCGATCCACACGTTGAAAAACACTGCACTAGGGTTACGGAAATTCACAAACAAAATAAGAGCTCAAGTCTCAAGTGCGCTGTTATTTACTGAGACTTATTTTTTGTGCCGACGATATAGTTGGTGTCTATCTAAGTTGATCGAAGTGAAGATACAAAAAATTAAAAATATAACCCGACTGCGTTACTCACAAGTACTTTCTTATATCTCATTGTACTCAAAACCTAATCATCTGATTATTTTCTTGTTTGTACTTATGACCTTTTTGATTGTTCATTATTTGTTTTGATAAATGTTTTTTAAATAATTTTTTAGGTCACTCTAAACTTAGTGCCTAAAGGTCAAGGGCCTCCAATTTTAATACGAGCCAAGTACGAAACGAGTCCAACAGTATATGGCCTATCGGCGCACATAACAGGCCCCATTCAATCTACGGTACACGCGAAGGCAGAGTTCGAAAGCAACTTCACTGATATAATCTTTAAGGTAAGAAATATGATATTATTTCATAGTGAATATATTTGAATATTACTAATTTCCTCCTTGTGTTGTCGCGTATCTCAAAAGCCAGGGCCACCTTCGCGCGTCTCAGACCCATCTGGCAGTCGCAGAAACTCACCCGAAGAGTAAAATTGAAAATCTTCAGGTCGAACGTAAAATCGGTACTGCTGTACGGGTGTGAGACATGGAAGGTGACAAAGGACATCTCACAGCGTTTACAAGTCTTCGTCAACCGATGCCTCCGGCAAATTCTTAAAATTTTCTGGCCTGAGACAATTAGCAACGCCCAACTGCTGGAGCGCTGCGATGAAACACCTATTGCAACGCAGATCAAAAGGCGAAAATGGAGCTGGATTGGTCATACGCTTCGACGAGGTCCCAATCACATCCCTCGGCAAGCCATGGATTGGAACCCGCAGGGACGAAGAAAGCGAGGCCGTCCAAAGCAGTCTTGGAGGCGAACTATCCTGTCGGAGGTGCGGGACATCGGGATGACGTGGAGCGAGGCCAAACGCGTGGCCCAGGACAGGACGAGATGGCGGAGCACAATGGACGCCCTTTGCCCCGCCTAGGGGTCGTAGGACTATATATATATAATTTCCTCCTTATTACTTGTAATACCTGTGGTACTTTTAATTATATACTATTAATAATTCTAATTTCATGCCAGATCTTAGAATTCGCCATTTCATGATAAAACGTTTGATGATATTGTCCAATGTCCATTTAGGCAAAATAGGCTTTTTTATAGTATAGACTATAGATGGTAAACAGGCACAAGGCACACTTAGGATAAGCGGTCCGCCGCCGATGGACACGTGCGTTGCCGGCCTTTTTTAATTAATTAGGCTGCCGATACTACCACTAACCGAACAAAACGCGTGAAACAAGTGAAAAGCAAATGGCCTCACTTCACTCCGTGTCGCCTTTTGGCTGAAGCTTGAAGGCGACAGCAATTTTATTATACCTATTAAATTATTATGCATCTACTTCTGCATATGTTTATACAGTTTTATATTTTTATTTGTGAGAAAAAAGTTCACTGCTCTTATATCTTAAATCTTATATATAAAATTCTCGTGTCACAATGTTAGTTACCTTACTCCTCCGAAACGGCTTTACTGATTTTTACAAAATTTTATATGCATATTCAGTAGGTCTGAGAATCGGCTACTATGTATTTTTCATACCCCTAAGTGATAAGGGTAGCCCATCCCAAAAATTAATATGGCAAAACAACGTTTTCCGGGTCAGCTAGTAATAAAATAATTTTCAATAGGACGTACTGTCTTATACCTGAAATTTTCTCCAACATACGATATCAAAAATCATATGTCATGTACCATAAATATCTAAAAAAATCTCATGTTACGGTGTTTATGTTCGTCCTCCTCCGAAACGGTTCAACTGATTTTTATGAATGTTTTGTGTTTGGTGGGTATGAGAATAGATCGTAAAGTATATTTCATCCTACCCTCACCCAATTTATTTTAATCGCGAGAGCGGGTAACCGCTGAGCACAGCTAGTTGTAATAATAAAATTAATAAAATTATACACTGTTCATGCCTATTTTTGGGAATTTTTAAAAATATCTGCTATTACATAGGTGGATATACCGCAAGCGAAGAGTCGCGAGGTATACTTCAAAGCGCGTGTGGATAGCTATCCGGGGCTAAGACGAGTGCTGAGCGTACAAGCTGCGACACCAATACAGAGGTTTAGTTACGTTAAGGGAGACACTGATTTTGTGTGAGTAATTCTAATCTTATTTTAATTTCCTGGCTTAAAGATTAAGCAAATTCAGAGCTATCTCCTTATTAAACTGGAACCAACATTTATAAGTAAACTAATGTTTTAAATATTTAGTCCACAGCAATAAATATTAAAATCTCTTCTAAATTATTATATAATTAAAGAGGAAAAACATTTTTGCATTTAAAACGCGAGATAATGTTTTTTGTGTTTTATACATAATGTTATATATTTATTTACATGACAAGAACATGATCACCACAATAGACACAGAAATGTCTCTTTTTACTTCCAAAACTGTATTTTCCAATTATAATTAACTTCTTGAATATGAATGATTGTTTCAGTTTCGGTCCGAAATCTGGATATTTACTTGGGAAATATAAGCTGCCACAAATGGAAGGTGATGGAGATTTGAAATGGAGCTTTCTAATTGACGATCTATATATAAGGGTAATTGTTTCTTTAAAAAAATATACACGAATATATTTCACATTCCGTTAGCATTTTTGCTGTAAACAGGATTTTATTTCTTTTGCTCCAGAACTAATTTATGAATTTCAAAGATTTTTGATACAAATATAGATGAATTAGTATGGTATATTTCGTTTTTATATATGTAGGCACTCGGACATCAGCTAGTAAAACAATTACAAAGAAGCATTGACTTGGACATCTTCTTCGGCAACAATACTATGGATGGACTTTCCAAAACCAACGCTGGGTTCAGAATGGATCTTGATAAAGTATGGCAGTAAGTAACTATTTAAACAATATTAAACTATAATCAACGAGACGCCATTGTTCAAGTTACGACTGGTATTTGACATACGTTATTAAAGAAGTAATCTGTATAAATAAAACACGTCACGCGTGAACGGCTGGACCATTTTGCTAAAAAGTAAGAAAACCTAACGACAACATTAACTTTACGTCACCTTATAGCGTTTGACATAACTGTCAGTTTTTTAAATGGTTAACTCGAATTTATTTTTACAATTCGAATTCAATCATATTAATACATGAAGCAAAAATTTTGGACCCCTTTCTACGAAAATTGCGCGAACGGGTGATCATGAAATTTGCCAGTTAAAGTTTATATGGAGAAGAAATGCATAAAGCTATTTTTTATATAAAATGCAGTAGAAATACATTAAATTAAACATTACACACACTACTGCTTGGACGACACACAGCATACACACACATACATAACTGTGTTATTCTTAAATTGTGGTCGAATTACGACCAATGGGCGACCTACTAGGTCGTCTAGTGATAGATACATTAAAATTTTAAAGTACGACCCGTAGAAAAATCTACGTAACAATTATAACTGATAATCTTATATTTAAAATTCTCGTGTCACAATGCTAGTTACCTTACTCCTCCGAAACGGCTTTACTAATTTTTACCAAATTTTATATGCATATTCAGTAGGTCTGAGAATCGGCTACTATCTATTTTTCATACCCCTAAGTGATAAGGGTAGCCCACCCCAAAAATTAATATGGCAAAACAACGTTTGCCGGGTCAGCTAGTTTAATATAGAAATCGGCCGTTAGTAGTAAAGCAAATTTTCAAATTAGGGAAATTTATTACAATGTCTTCCTTTATTTAAATCCTAACACCTAATATAATATTAATAAAAGTTCTATCACAAAAATTTTTATGTTGAAAAATTAATAATAACAGTACCTACCTTGGTATATAATTTCAAACTTACATAACAGGAGTTTAATGCGAGATAATAGATTTTTGTTTTAAGTTGTTGTGTGTGTTAATTTGTCAAAATATCCGTAAATATTTATTAAATAAATATTGGTATAAATATGAATGATAACACGTTTTATATAATATCTGGTATTTAATTAAATAAATAATAATAATCTCTAAAAAATATATCATTTATAAATTTTCAGAATTGGCGCAAACGCATCATTTGGCTTTATAATAGATCGCCGCATTAACTTGGTAATAAATGCGATACTTCCAAAGCCGAATGTCGATGTGCACACCCTGTATATAGATGGCAATGTTGGACCAAATGATGATCCAGGTTATAAAATTAACGCGAAATATACTACTGATGTTACTAAAATTATTGCTGGTGTTACGGGAAAGGTTTGGTTATTTATATATTTTTTCTTCGTTAGATAACAGGGCGTACGGTTTCTGGGCCTTTTAAAGAAAATTATATAAAAAATGCAATGCTGAAATTACTCATTTTAAATGCTTAGAGGGTAATGAGATGGTTACTCTCTGATACATATGGTGTTTAACTATAAATAATCCGCAATTTGCTTTTATAACAAACAAATGCCTGAATGTAGAAATGTCTTTGCTCGTACAGAGGGTAATAATAATAATATAAGATTTGAAGAGAAAACTTACCCATCTTGAAGACTAAAAAAATCTTTAAAGGCTTTATATTATTGTTTTTACCTTTAATACTTATAATAACATACATTCTATTAAAACATGTCTCTTAGTTACCAAGGTGTTCCAAATAAAACGTTTCGTTCTTTTTTCTGTATTTCTATTTTTTTGAATATATTTTGTATTTGTAATTACAAACTATTACTTAACTTAAAATTACTATTTTGATAGTACATATTGCATATAAATATACGAATGTTTTCAAGGTAATCATTTTTTTAAGGCAATCAAACTGGACGAGGGCTTTGACGGCAACTCCACGATCACTTGGACATCCAACTCAATATACAAAAATGTTGATAATATACTGTCTTACAAATGGGATGTTAACGGATCTAAATATGTTGACTATGTATTGAATACTCCTTTATACGAGACAGAACCAACATTCACTTTAAAGGGGTCATATCAGAAGGATATGCTGCATGATTATCATGTTGTCAAGTAAGTTCATTTTTATTCGACTTCAAAAGATGTTTATAAATCTGATTTTTTTTATGTTTAATGCCTTGTCTGCTCAGAATTACAATAAACTGTCTTCTTTAGACTTCTTCTTAAAAAAAATTAATAAGACAGAGCAGATGTAATAGTTAGAATAAAAAGTAGCCTATGTGGTCTAAAGTACCTTTCATTTCTCTGGAAATGTTATTTGCATCAATAATTATTTTATAATTACAGCTAATTTTATTGGTTTTAAAGATACCTAGATATAATTATAGATCCATGCACCAAATTCAAGTTATGAAATAACCCATTTACACCGATTAAAAATCACACGACGCTAAACTCGAATATCAAACAAAACTTTGTTATTTTTAAAACCATTTATATTAATTTTATGAAGTAAATATCTAATATATACGTGAAGCAAAAACTTTGTACCCCTTTTTACGAAAATTGCACGGACGGAGGAATATGAAATTTCCCACGCTTACTGCCTTATTCCAAATCGCGGTTTAAAGATAGGCCGGGTTTGTTACCAGAGAAAAACCTCATTTTTGTGTGAACGTTAGACGTGTATCCTAGCAACCAATACTGAAACATCTTTAGTCCATGTTATTGTTAAGGCCTTATAGTTTATATACAGAAGAAGAAGAGTGGAGAATGCTAATATTTTTTTAAAATTATGCATAGAAAATACATTCAATCAATAAAATAAACATTACACACGCTACTGCTTGGATGACACACAGCTTACACACAAACATGTGTGCATCGACCGCAATTCACTTACTCTTGAATTTCGGTTGAATTTCGACCAATGGGCGACCACTTTTTATAACAAGTATATGGAAGGAGGTTATTATTTGTATTCTATTGTTATTGCAACCTAGTTTTAATAAATATATAAAATCTTTTTTCAGAGGCCGTATGCACCGGCCGGGTAGTAGCCAAATCGGTGAAGTAGATGTGAGGTATGGCGGTCTTAAACATTCAGATGGACATTTCAATATGACCACACCATTTTCACGGTTGCCTTGGCTAAGGTCTATATTTGTTGTAAGTTACCAATTTTATATTAATCACCTTTTAAAAATATCTTTCGGAGTCATTTTTTTCGAATAGCCATAAAGTTTCTCATAGTAATTTTCGAGTTATTTGAGATGCTACCAGGTCGACACTTTTTTATGGCTTATCTATGTATTGACTATATATATTTTAACAAACTTATATGAGGCGTATATGGATAGATTTCTTGGACTAACCGAGTCTGTATGGAATGAGACTTGTTGTTCCGTCAAATGGAACTATAAATTTTAATTTTATATCGATTTTACACATTTCATATAATAAAATATCTAGTTGCCTAATATAATTCGTTTTGTCATTACCAGATCAATAATCAGGAAGAAATATCAGATAATAAAGTAGACCTCTTCTGGCCAAACAATACAGCGACGATAAACACAACACACACGTACCAAAAACAAGAAAATGGCTTCACACAAACAGGAACTATTACACTTTCCATTCCATTGAACACTCAACATATAGTTAACACAGACTACTTCTTCATACAAGGCGATAAATGGAGCAATGGAAACGCGACAATCGATTTTGACTCTGAAAGATTCGTTAAGGGATACTTTAATCAAATACTTAGTAAGAGTGACAGGAATTTAGACCTTGCGACCACAGATATAGAGGTCGAAAACGAACAAACGCCTTTGGGCATTAAATATATACATGAGTACGATGATACTGGTGATATGGTGAGTTCAAATCTATAATTATAATAATACTCATAATAACTATTGATTAATCATATATTTATTTGATTATTAATACTTTGTTGCACAATTAAGAAAGCAAGACAGCAAAAGTAATTTAAAACAACTATATTCGATTCTATAGAATAAAACTTATTACTTGAATTTTATTTATTAAACCAATTAAATGTTGAATTTTTAATTAATAATAATAATAAACTTTTCCAGGATGTCAAACAAGCTACAGTATTCAACCTTCACAACGCCACCAAATTCAACGTTACGGGTAAATTGGACGTACAAACATACGAAATTGGTAAAAAGATGAAGTTCAAAGTCATTCAGGGTAATCGAACCTGGACCTTTGACAATAAGTACGAGGTAAAAGATCGAGAATTGAGCCAGGGGAGTAAATTAACGTGGACTAATGATGTTTGGATAAAATATAATATACACGTTAAAAATATGAGTGCGGTGAGTATTTTTGTGTTGAAAAATATTTAAATAAAACAGTTTGACGAAGTTGATAGAAATGTAAATTGAAGCTTAAAGAAAGAATTTCCCTTCAGTAGAACTAATGATAATCGGTTAGTCTAAATTAATCCTTATATCTTAAATAGGAAGAGACAGAATCGCAAGAAATAGTAATGGATGTGGGTTATCCAATGCGTAACTTCCGTGTAGCCGCGATATATCACCTTCAAGACTCCTTAGTGGATGGAAAAGCTGATCTCCTTTGGAATGTAAGAGATGAGAATAAAACTGCCCAAATCAGTGGAAAATGGGAAAATCCCCCGAATCCAGAGGGAAATTTGCATAACGTGCACTTTGCGTTATCCCATCCGTCATTTAAGAAGGTATGTTAAATTAGATTCTTAATTACGAAGGCCCTGGTAATTCTTTACTTACATCTAAACTATTTGTCATAAATATTCCAAATGTCAACGGACCACTAATATATCCTGCTCTAATATTTTTTCAGGACGTAACCCTGAAAGGCCAATACCTAAGTTCCCCAGTGGTCATGGCGAACTTATCTGTTGAACTACAATATTCAAACTATGACAACGAGTACCTAAAACTCAATTCAATACTAACTGATAATTCGAACGGACCAATCAGAGATTACAAATTTTCACTAAAATGCACACATCCAGCGACCAACTTGGATCTTGATATGCATAGCGATATAAACCTTCAAAGCAGATGGTACCTCTTGAGTAACTACTACAAATTCCAAAAATCGCTGTTCTATGAAAAACTAAGGAGTAATAAGTTGTTGTTGGACTTAAATGGAAGTTCCGTTAATTGGGAGGTACGTGAAACTTAATTTCTATTGATATCACACCGAAAACTGCATCGAATTTCAGACCTCCGAAAAAGTGTATTGCTTTAAATTAAAATTATACCAAGATCAAGCGCGGATCGCGGCGTGGTCTTGGACGGCGATGTTCCCTTACCATCAAGGGATACCTATGTTTTCTGCTATAGATTAAAAAAATATACAAATTTAAAATACTTGTAAAAATGAATCATCCTTGTAAGGATGTTTGCAATTCCTTCAGGCAACTACTACACTATACTGTTTTCACTTATAGATTAAGCTTTAAATTTTATATGATATAAAGCAATTGGTACATTGTAACATTTCGGGTCAATCTTTTTTTTTTTTCTTTTTCTCAAAATATGTTTATTAAATGTAATGGCTATCTAAACAAAGTTACATAAATTCCTATATATATTATCTTAGTGTACCATGTAATGTATATTTCAATTATTCCAATCAAATAAATTATTTAATTATCTGCTGTAAATCCTGCAAGAGTGCTAGCCCACTTATAGGATGACTTATTATAAATTTTTTATATTGTTCTACTAGGATACCTCACACTAGTATGCACAGATTGTATCTAATAAGTTAATAAAGAAATTTAAAAAATAAAAAAAATAATTGGCACATTTTTCAGCGTATAAATGAGACGTACTATTACAAGGCGAACGGTACGTGGTCGTTGGCGTATCCCCTGTACCAAGTGCGCGGTTCGGTCGAACGACCCAACGCTTTCGATACGACTATCGCTCAGCTCTCTATGATTGATAA
This sequence comes from Aporia crataegi, assembly GCA_912999735.1. NCBI lineage: Eukaryota > Metazoa > Arthropoda > Insecta > Lepidoptera > Pieridae > Aporia > Aporia crataegi. The sequence goes on from OU538742.1 coordinate 7,547,040, forward strand.
AGCGTTTATTGCCCATTATAACAGTACCGATGGTATGTATGAAAACTGCGTTTTGAGCTAATTTATTTTTATAATTCGCAAAAAAAAACTGTTTACTCATTACTGAGATGGCTTTATAATTTTCTTAAAAAATTCGATTTCAGTATAAATAGAACCGGAAAGTCTTGATCTAATTGATCGAGATACGTGATAAATAAATTGATTTTATTATTTCTACTAAGGTCTTCGGTTGTAGTTATTTAATTTGTTGTATAATTTTTCAGATATCTCGTTCCACTTAATAGGCGAAATCATAGACACTAGATCTGCACAACTAAACGCTTGGAGGAACTATGATGACATCACTACCATCGACATTGCCTCCTATATCCGCCTCAACCACTCCCGATTGCTAACCAGCTCTTTAGTATGGCGTCCAGAAATATTCGGTGAAATAAGATCCCAAGCGATTTCCACATTGAAGATATTTTACTCTCAAATCAATGAGACTCTACTTATTGTTAAGGAAGCGCCTATGGAAACTCATCTAGCACTTCGAAACATCTGGAGCGACGCGAAACCAAGAGTACGGGACTTTCTTGACGATCTAAATGATTTGCACGTCATCAAAGATGATTTGGACGAATTTGAGCGGTTTTTGAACGAATCGTACAACAATAACGACTTTTACGTCAAAGATATCGTTGAATTCACGTACTATGTCCTCGATGAGATGGCGTTGCGTAACCAATTGGAGAATTTGCCCGGATTTGTGAATGACATGTGGGGAATGATGGGTAATACAAGTCAATCAATCAAAGAGAGTCTCACCTACCTGATTGATTCTATTAAGAAGGCATACGCGAATTTCTTGGAGTCTGTGAACAAAGTGCTTGAAGCTGATTTGATGGAATTAGTATCGCAGAGGCTGGAAGCAATGATTTTACAATACGACAACTTTGTAAGGGACTTGCATATGCGGTTATTAGAGTATTGGGAGGAGACTTGGGTAAATGCGACCACCCGACTATCGAAATACTGGCATGAACTGCTTAAATCCCTCGAGCCCCTCTTTTTCAAGATAATTCATTACTCAGAAGCGTTCGTTGTGGCTATATGGAAGGAGGTCATGGATTTCTTCTATGACAGGACGCATGAATTGACCGACACGCCATATTTCAATTATGTATCGACGTTTGGTCATGAAATGGACAAGTATGTACTGGGTGTGTGATTAAAAACCCTGTCCAACTTTAGATTCAAACATTTTTACCGACTTCAAAAAAGGAGGCGGTACTCAATTCGACCCGTATGTTTTTTTATGTTTGTTACGGGTGAACCGATTTCGATGATTCTCTTTTGTTTGAAAGCTGGTGCTTTTCGTGTGGTCCCATTTAATCAAAATCTGTTTGTAGTTTTAAATCCTATACGCATCAATTGGCGAAAAAGTTATTTTTTTATTTAATTTTGGAAAACTTACAGGTTAAATGTAGTAGTGTATTTAGAAAGGATAAAAAGGTAGAAATAATCCTACTAATTTTCCCGTTAATGATAAATTGAATTTTCCCCTTTGTTCAAGCTCAATTATTAATTTCAAAAGGGTGATAAGGCATTGTTTATCTAAAGTAGGATTAGTTAAATGTTCCAACTTATTCATAACACGTTTTTTACAATAGTTTCCTATTGTAATAAATCACTTTAAAATATATGTATTTGTTATTAATATTTAATAAATATATTTTACAGGATCTACAAAGATCTAATTAACAACGACATCATAACCAACATAAGGATATATAGGAGAAAACTGTGGAATGTGATTTGGAGTAAAATCGAGAAGTACATACCGTTCAGAGATGAGTTTAAACAGTTATACAACGAGTTCAAAGCTGCGTGGGAGAACTTCTTGAAGATACCGCAAGTCGTTTACGTTAGAGAAAAGGTAAATATTAATTAATAATATATTTATTTATGTATAAAGACATTTTATTACAATTTAGTCATGAAAAAAAACGATTATTTTGTATACAGATATTTCAGTTTTTAATGCACGCCGGTTGTCAGACTTATAAAAAAATAAACAATATTATTTCTCATTGTAATCACTACATAGTATAAAACAAAGTCGCTTTTTCTTTCCCTATATCCCTTTGTATGCTTAAATCTTTAAAACTACGCAACGGATTTTGATGCGGTTTTTTTAATAGATAGAGTGATTGAAGAGGAAGGTTTTTGTATATGTTTTATACCCGTGCAAAGCCGGGGCGGGTCGCTAGTTATAATGTAATTTAAAAAATTAACAGTGTTGGTAAAAAGAAATCAGTGCAATTAATTTACTGTAATAATGAATGAAACTATATTACTGACTATATTGTCTATATATTCTGTAGTCTATATATGAAATAGATGTGTTATAATAAAGTGTTAAATTTTTACCAAAAAAATTCAAATTGTAACTAAAACAACTGAACAGATTTTAATGAATTTAAATGGGACCACACGGAAAGCACCAGCTTTCAAACAATAAAAGAATCATCGAAATCGGTTCATCCAGTCGAAAGTTCTGAGGTAACAAACTTTAAAAAATCATCGTCGAATTGTGTACCTTCTCCGTTTTTGAAGTCGGTAATAAATGAGTAAGTGCGTTTGAATGTTTTTTTTATATATTTTAGTGCAAAGAAGTATACGTTCGACTGAAATGGTGGTACGATTATTTCCTCATCGGTGATGCGTTAAGCGCAGTATGGGAGATTTTGTATGACAAAGTTACTGACTTCGCTAAAACCGCTTTGCAGTATGAGGAACTGTAAGTTTTTTTAAATATTGTTCATAATCAAAGTTCAAAATGTTAATGTTTTTTATATTTTTTTATACACTTCGTTGCAATGGAGTGCAGCGGGCGGTCTTATCGCGATCTCTTCCAGGCAAACCAATTGTTGTTGGTTTAGTTGCATTTCTTATGATATTGATATGACTTATGATATATTATGATCTTCCGGCAAGTGATAGCCCTACCAGAGACCTAATACATATACAAAATAAATTATAAATTGTATTCGGGACCGGGAATCGAACCCGATATCTCAGGAGTCGCGGTAGACTTTTAAATTGCCGATTAAATTCGACAATCATCATCAATTTAAAATCATTAATATAAAATTGTATATTAATTTTAGACACCGCACACCTAAAACAAACTTCATATTTGACCCGCACAAAGGCAAAATAGTTCTCGAACAAAAGTTGCCAATGGCCTGGCACGCGTTTAATCAAACGCCTGATTTCACTGAAATAGCTGAATATAAGGCAGTAAGAGACTTCCTTGATGAGTGGGTCACAAGTAATAAGAGTATTTGGAGTTATTACTATGAAATACGGCCGTATCTTGATTTCAATAATATCTTGCCACCGTTTGCTGGTAAGTGTGTTTTACAAAAAATACAGTAGTTAAGAAATTTATTGGACATGGGACAGACACATTTCTGAGTGTTTCAGTGAGCAATTTCTTTACAGCCGTCTGTCTTCAAATTGTTTTTTGGTACCCAGGTATTGACGGCTTTCCGCATGCCATGCAGCGTAAGATGCGTGACTAATAGACTTCTTGGTACTTATGGTTATTTAACAAAACTGCATCTATGAAGAATAAATGTATCTATGAAGAGTTACCATACGCCTTACTGGAGTAGTTTATATACTTGACAATGACAAATACAGTTTATTCATGTGTATTCTAGGGTATTCAGCCAGTTTCGCTTTTTTCTTAATCACGTAGTTTTTTTTTTTTTTTTAATTGAATTCCAGGTATGGCAATGATGACAGGACAAGGTACATTGGTGACGTTTGACAAGCGGGTCTTTACGATATCTCAACCGGGAACCTTTCTATTGACCAAAGACTATAGACAGAACAACTTCACAGTACTCATGGAGAGCAATGAGCAAGGACGGTTCGATTTAGTTGTTTTAACTAGACGGTCGCTTATTTACATAGATCTCTATAAGGAGGTAAGTAATCTTCAATATTATAGATATTATATATATAGATTTAAGATATGGGTCTTTTTAGATTATTACTTCCGGGTTTGAGTATGAACAGTAACTAACTTTATTCAAATACGCCAGCCCGCTGAAACACTTTCATTACTGATTAATTTTGAACTTAGAGAATTAGTAATTCTTAAATGGGTTTGAGAAGTAGATTAACACAATGAGAACATTAACTAAATTTAATGCGTCATTGTTGGCTCTAGAGGAGTTAGTTAAAAATAACTAATTATATATTTATACAGCAAGTATCCCTCGGCCGTTCAAAGCCCTTAAACTTGCCGGCGTCTATCGAAAATTTCATCGTGGACAGACAAGCAGACACCATCCATGTAGAGACCAAGACTGGCCTAGACGTACATTGCGACTTGCTCTTCAAGACTTGCAAAGTGCAAGTTGATGGTAAGAAATACTTAGGTTGCAACTATTCTTTGGTAGATTTTTTTATCTATAGTTAGCGGTAGCATTGGTAATTAAACATTTTTAAATATTAGCAGTATTTACTACAGATAAAAAATAGTAACAGCTGTTAAAGTACTGTATCAATTTTTAAATTAACTTTAATAAGTACTCAGATAATTATTGTTTTTTTTTAATAAAACACCTCAATAAGTAAATTTAAATAAGGTTTTTACGTAATTTGTAGTTATAATCGATTAAATCTTCTAGGTTGGTACTACGCAAGTCTCGGCGGGTTATTGGGGACATATAACAATGAGCAGTACGACGAATTGCAGCTACCAAATGGGACGATCCGGGCGAATATCGAGCAAGTAGCCAAATTTTGGCTGCTAAGACAACTCTCGACTTCCCAACCCACTTGGGGACTAGTTAATGATACACAGTGTGCCAAGTTCTTTATGAACAAGGTTTCACCACTGCATCCGTGTTTTACTGTGGTAAGTTTATTTACTATCAGCGGACCTCTGCCTACCGCTTCGGGGAATTAAAGGCGTGACGATATTACTATAAATTTATTTAGAATTGTTTAAAAGTAAACGAAGGACTTTAATAAAATTATTTCTGTTCACAAACATCTAGTATAGAAGAAAAGTTAAGACCTGGCAAAGTTAGTAGTTAGTTGATTGAGAAGAAATATGGTCTCACACCTGTATTAGTGATCGGTCTGTACCTATCTAAAACTGTTTTTGTTTAATTAGAAATTGAACCCATGACTCTGTGCTGCAAGCGTTAAAGGAACCATGCGTCATTTTTAATTAAATTAATTTAAAAAACTTATGAATATGAGGGTAGTTTTTAAATTAACACCTTGTTTTAGATCGACGCTCTCCCATTCTATACGGAATGTTTACGCGGCGTGGACGCGTGCGCGCTTGCGAACTCGTACTTGGAGTTGTGCGCGCAACAACACGTGCCTACCCACATACCAGACCACTGCGTGCAGTAAGTTCTCAAATTTTTTATTTTTTTTTAATAATGATTAATTTTTAAATATTTACTACAGTTTTACTATTTGCTTAGTGCTGCTGCGGATTGACATTTGCACACACGAATAAGAAAGGTAGAACTTTCAAATTTGCGATTATTAATAGCAATTAATATTAACTGTAACTCAGTTGGGCAAGCGTTTGACATTAAATGCGTGTTCCACGGTAGATACTGGATTTGATTCCCCGGTAAACATACTTTCGCCTATTTCCCAACAACAAAAAATGATATACGTGTCATTCCCATACCTCACTATGGTTTATAGAACTTCACTATTATTGAATGCGATATGAACAGATGCAGCACGCCCCAAGGCACAGTTGAAGAAGGCTCGTTCTTAGAGTTACAAAATCCACTCAAATCAGCCGACGTAGTATTTGTCGTGGAGGCCCAATACTGCAATAAGAATATACGCAAGATGAAGAACATCGATCTGTTTATCGACACGTTCGATAGTAAATTGCAGGAGAATGGATTTTCGGATAATAGGTAAAATTAATCATTTATTTATCTCTAGCCATGTTACAGGCGCCTCCGTGGCTAAGTGGTAAACGCGTCTGCGTGTTACGCCTGAGGTTTTGGGTTCGAATCCCGGGGAAACAAATGAATGTTTCGGTTGAGTAGGCACAGAAGGCTGATCACCTACTTGCCGTAAAGAAAATGATCAGTGAAACAGATACATAAATGTGTCTGCCCCATGCTCCGCTAGGGATTATGGGAATGCACTTTATGTTGTAAGCGCGGATTCTTTAATGCTTAATTAAAAGAACATTTAGAGAAGAAGTTATATTTATTTTTGATTTAAATCAAAATGTAAAAGGTTTATAGTTATCTGTAAAATTGTTTTATTTACATTTATAATAATCGCGTAAATCAAATAGTTATTTTAATGTTTTAATTTTTTTAGGTATGCAGTGGTTGTGTATGGAGGCAGCGGTATTTACCGAAAGGCGCGTGCTCTGTACCACCAGAACAAATTATTCACAAATTCAGTGGACATACCGCGGCACTTCGATACATTTACCATTGGTAAGATCTGTCATTTACCATGTATTCATGAGCTAGCAGCTAACTGCCAAGCGGTTTTATATAAACTTTTATTTAACTTAAAATACTAGTAACTTTGGACTAAAACAAAAGGACAGAGATATATATTAAAGGTTCAGGGGTCAATTTCAATAGTATATTTATGCAACATCTTTTTTTAATCTTCTGAAAGTGATTTTTAAATCAAAAATAAAAACAGGATCTGGTCAATTACACTATATATCAAACAGGTAGATCGATTCTAACAATAAAATTCGCCAAACAACAATTTATGAATAAAATAGTCTCGCACATTTATTGTAGAATGTTTTTGATGACACCGCAAGACAGGGGTGACTAAGTTCGCGCGACAGCTTAATGATAGATTTAAATGTTCATTATATGACAATTTTCTTAAATTTTTAACAGAGAAAAGCGACATAGTCCGTGGCAACCGTACAGTACGTTCAGACGTGTTCGCGGCCGTTCGGTTCGCGAGCGCGCTTCCGTTCCGTGCGTCTGCGCCAAGGGCTTTGTACCTTATGCCGTGTACCAAGTGCGACGCTAGTCGGAGTGTGGTGAGTAACCTAATTCCTAAAGAAATGTTTCTAATAACTACACTGATTGTGAGATCAAAATAAAACCATCCGGCACTTTTCAACTTATAATAAATTGTAAAACATTTTTCGTGTAAATTTTTCATTAAATGCCAGTTGTTTAGACCAGATTATATTTCCAGTTGGACTATTCGACTATATACCACCACCTGATGGAGAATTCAATCACATTGCACATACTAATGGATGAGGATTTCATGCTTTCAAAGAAACGGGTTGCCAAATATCTTTTTGGTAGGTTGAAGCAGCGCTTTTTAAAATTTGTTTATATACAAATATTAAAACTTATTAAAATATAATATAAATATTTTTGTTTAACTGAAAATCGTCTTCACATGTTAACTAATCGGTTAAAACTATGGTTTTAGGTGTGGATAATAATTTAGCGTATACGAACAAGGATTACGAGCGAGTGGTAGGCGACGCGGTGTTAAGGAAGCAGGTGAAGTTGCCTAAAGATAAACTTGGATTATGCACTTCTCTCGCACTTGAGACTAATGGTACGTCTTTAAAAAAAAATCTGAATTATGTAAGATAATTTAACTTTAAAAAAATACTCTTAAATTACAATTATTTTAGATTATGAAGGCTTAGTTTTTACTTTGTTTTAATGTATATAAAAGACTATTTCTTGAGAATTTGTAGTTTCTATTTGAATTCGCATTTTAATCTCAAATCACATTTTTATTTGTTTAATAGGTTTTTACAAACATATGTAAAGCGAATAAATGATTGTAAAAATGATATGTAATTCGTTTAGAACAACTCTTACCAATTATCACATTGGACATGGGAGGTAAAAGCTGGGTTATAAAAATTCATAGTGTGTCTATCGCTATGATACGATTTATGTATAATATTATAAAAGTTTAATTAAATAATTCTTAGGTACAATTTGGGCGGGTGGCAAATTACAAGGCGAGCGTGGAGCGGTGCGTCGTTTCACGACCGTGGTGGGCGCGAGATCGTCGCGCGCTTTCACCATGTGTCCGGAGCCTAAATGCGAATGCAGGGCCGCGAGACTACATTGCCGTCCTTGCGCTTCGCATGATCCGGTAATTTACAGTTTTAACTTCTAAAATTCTTCGCCTTCTTCCGTATATATATTACAATATTGCGAAATAATTCCATTTATTACTGTATCAATTATTGAATTGAAATTTATTTAAGCTCTTTGACTAGTTTAAGGCAACCAGCACATATTAATCAATAGTGTAAAGACACGTCATCATATTTTTTATTTATTTATTGTTACTGAAAAAACTTTATAAAATTCTTGAATTAATGAAAATATTAAGTAGTTTTTTTAACAAATGGTGCCTATAATTGCTTCAATTCAAAAATCAATATTTTTCTTATTTTCATCACAGCCGATTTCCCGTCTTTTTTACAGTCTGTCTGCTACTTTTCATTCATAAATCGCTTTTTCTAAGTTTCCAATTAAGATCCAAGTGCATATTTAAATGATTTTTTCAGTTGGAGCTATCGTTTTGGAATTCTGAAGACATCGACGAGCTGATAGATCTTGCCATGGATCCGCCAAGTCTACCATCTTTTAGGTGACCTGACGACTAGAATCACTAAATTAATGAATGATAATATTAAGAAAATAAATTATTGTTTAAATATGTATGGAAACTGGTCTTGATCTATTCGATTGTTTTCTAACAGAGTAAGATCATGCCCCAGTCACTATGTACGGCTGTCTAAAGTTGCATCAGTTCCATGTATTTTATCAGATAGCTAAAATATCTATTTCTCTCAAATATTACATTAAAAGAGAAATAAAGGATCTAAAATTAATAAAAATCAGTTCAAACACACTGATGTTGATAAATACACTGTTACTAAAAGATGGAAAATAAAAGATCATAAACTAAATTTTCTAGTGTTTTCATATTACATATAAATTATAATTCTTTGAACTATTTTGTTTAACCTTTTGATTTGTATAATAATTATGTTTTGTTCATTCTATTATACCATAAATCTTGTAACAGTGAAATAGTTTGGATAAAAGTGTATTTCCTACTCCTTCAAACATAAACTACTGAATGAAACAGCATATTTTTAAAACCAAGTAAAGCCATGTGGAAACTAGCTCATAACATGTAACAATAGTTTTGTTGTACTTCTTAATTGTTATTCCTTTAATCTCCAAAGTATAAACCAATATTCTGAAACACCTCATGGGGTCAATAAGCCAATATTAGTTGGAGTTAGTGGATATGGGGCAGACACATTAATTCTGTATCTATTTCAATGGCCAATTTCCTGGAATTTCAACCCCAAGACCTCTGGAGCAACACCCAGATGCATGAACCATTTAGGTATCTATGGACTCTATATTCTAAAACTAAACTAAGATAATAATTGAAGAATAAACATTTACTATATATGATATAAACAAATACCAAGAAAAACATTTTGAAAGTATCAGTCTTTAATAACGAAAATAACCTTGACTACATATTATTTCTCTTAGTCAGCTAAAACTATAATCACAATTAGAGGAACTAACAAACAAATGTGCCAGGTGCCAGCAACTGGTAAATCAACAAATGTGTCATGCATGTATTTGACAATTTTTTAAAATTATTGTTATAACATTAAAATCATATGTCCAATATACAAATTAAAGGTGACACAATACATATTGAAGAATTATTTGTGCATTTTATATACCATAACAACACCAACAACTACTAACAAAACAGCTGAAGTTTTATACATCAAATTGTAGAGTACTTTATTCTGGCCTCCTACAGAGTTGACAATTAGATTATTCATTAGAAACACTTGGTTGCTCTCTTCTATAAATGCTTCTTTTTCCTCTTCAGTCATTTGTTCAGCGATTTCATTCATGGCAGCTCGAAAGTCATTCTTTAGTTGAGTCATATCTACTCCAGTAAAATCTGTCACTTTGTCATTGTATGCAATTGTTGGATCAGTCTCTGAAAAAGTATATGGTTGTATTTCATTACTCTTATAATGTAACTTTAAACTGAATTTGCTTTACGCATGGAATAAGGAAAGCAATGCAATATAATTATATAAAGTATATTAGCGGAGGATGTAAATAAAGTAAAAACTTACTGTCACCAAAGATTTTACGTTTCTTAGAGAGAATCTGGCCACCGCTGAGTAAGCCCAAGTATAAATGATAGACATAAGCCATTAACAGCTGTGGGTTTTCCTTTTCCAAGTTTTGCAGGTGTTCTAGATAATTCTCCAGGGGAGGGGACTTTGGGAGTGATCTCCAATCTGGGCCCAGATAGTGTGCAAGGTCTTCTTCAAAGGCAACTTTTCTGTAGAATTTTAATATCACACTTGTTACTTGTACGAATTTTAGGCACTATTGCTTTATAAAAAAGGATTACAAAACAAATTAAAAATAAAATTGTACCTGTATAATAGTTTATGAACAAACAATTGATCAAAATCTGGTAGGCTCAATCTTTTCTTTGCATCTTCAAGATAAGCAAATATGTGGTAAAAAACGAACAGTCCTCCACCCCATACTTTTTCATCACGTAATGCTGAAAGGAAATTTACATCAGTATAGGTAAAGGTTTGCAACAAGTACTTACTTATTTTTGCTACTAGATTTGTGAGTTAATATGACGACTAATAGCTTATTTACACATATTAAGTAGACATGTGCAAGTAGCTTGTATGCAAGCGTGCCAGCTACAGGCATGTATATTCCCGGCCTAAGAGAACTAAATTTAGCCTTATATAGTTTGTACTTCCATCCTATAAGGGCTGGTTAAAAACAATAACAAAGAAACTCAAATCATATTTTAGTAATTTAAAACATGCATGACACTCACAAATTGCAAATTTTGCATTGACTAATGCATCGCTCACGGAATGAATTTTCCTCGTTGCTTTCCTCATGCGAGTTGTAAAGAGTTCACCATTAACTTGAGTCATTTTAAAAACTTGATTATGTATGTTTTCATTTAAATTTAATACATAAAATCGATGAAGTCGTTAACTTGGTTGCCGTTTATTTTTTGTTATAATATATTTTTCTAATTGACAAGGTCGTCAACAGTAAAATGACTATTTACTATCGTATTCAGTCACAGATAGTGTTGTGAATTGCGTGAGGCCTCTTTGGTGAGAAATCTCTTTGCCACACGCTTATGAAGAGAATAATAATTCAAAATTCAAATTTTATAGAATTTGCAAATGACATCGGAAAAATATTGGATTTTCTCATATCTTCTTTTATTATACATTTTGCTTCATGTCCGGACTCAGTGTAATTTTCTTAGTGCTTTATATTTATATTTTACAATATTATAATTCTTCTTATTATTCACCTTTTCGGCATGTCTTTGGAAAAAAATGAAGTAAAACACGAAAATGTTTTTTATTTATAATAGCAAATAAATTAGATAATTAATTCTTTAGAGTTTCATAAATAACAGTGCATCAACGAATCTGTTCAAGGAAGTATATTTCCATAATAGTTGGCGACCGTGACAGGACTTATATTTCCATAATAGATAGTAATTATGCATTGCCAAGTTTGTAGGTACATATCGGGAATGCTGGTAAAAAAATATATAATTGGTACTCTAGCATATTATTTTTATTCTGCGCTCTACTTTATAATTATTTTTAGATAAATTAATAAAACCATTGGTTAAAAATACTTTATTCAGTATGTATATAAAACAATTTAATCTTAATAATAATAATTGGGACAACTCACATACATTGCTCTGACCCCAAAGTAAGTAACTGAAGCACTTGTGTTATGGTAATCAGGAACAACGAGGGTATCACAATAAATACATATTATATAAGTTTATAAACAACCAAGACTCGGAAACAAACATTTGTGCTCATCACACAAATTAATGCACCTACCGGGATTCGAACCCGGGACCTTTCGATGCAGAAGGCAGAAACACTACCAATTGCGCCAATCGGTTGTCTTCTTCATAATCTTAAATGCTAACATAACGTTTATAAACACAAATTAATTATTGTGTCATTCCTTTAACATTATGGCCGATGCCACCAACTCCTGAAACAGAAAATAAAATATTATTCGATTTATTTATAAAAATGTGTATTTAAAAATTCTTATAGTATTATGAAAATGTAAATTTAAATAAAACAACAGTAATTTTAAATATATATTTTTTGCCAACTTCTCCAATTGTATGACTTTCATGATTTTTTTGGAGAAGGTGTATGACCTGTTAATTTTATCCTAATTAAACACAGACGAAGTTGTCAGCAATACACAAGTATTAGAAAAAATATTTTAGGTAATGTAAAGTTAACCTTATGCGCTTCTAAGTAGGGGTGTTCTGTGGACGCGGCGAGTATCTGTATGGCATCCACGATGACGTCAGCCGCTTTTTTCACATTCTTCGCGAATGCTTCTAATACGTCACTAACGCATACCTATGCAATTTAATTAGATAATTATTATGTATCGTGATTTAAAAAGTACTAGTTTTTAGTACCTACTTTTTACATGAATCCTTTTATATAAAAATATATCCGTATTATATATTAAGTACATATGTATATAGTATATTATCCTCATATCTAAATTAATATAGTAAATAATTTTAGAATAATAATGAAATTAAAGCATTATAAAATTAGATAAATAAATACCGATTTCTCATTATCCCTCCAACAGTCGTAATCAGTGACGAGAGCGACCGCTGCGTAACTTAGACCTGCTTCTTTGGCTAACACGACCTGCAATCATAAAATAATCTTTTATTTTTCATTAATATCGTTTTTATATAACAAAAGAGTTATCGACCGCTAAAAGCACCCAAAATAAGATAAAAGTGGAAGAATCTGACTGTATGAAATGTTTATTTTAGTAAATTGTATAAAAAATATTTTATTTACATACATACAAAAAAGTATGTGGAAATTTCAGCAATAGACAGCCTTAATGCAAATATGTAAACTATCTGCTGTTGGTAAAATAGTAACATAGATACGTAGTCCCTTCAAATTTGCTATATTTATATGTCATTCCACCCAGATCATTTTCATTATTAATATTCGAAGCCAGGTATGGCCAGCTTTGTCATCAGTTATGACACTAAACATTACCTCTGGTACTGTCGTCATATTCACAAGATGTCCTCCCCACTGACGATGCATAAGACTTTCAGCCCGGCTTGAAAACCTGAAATTGAAGAAATTTAATTTTCGGCCTTAGGGATTTTATAATTATTAATAAACATAGTCAATATAAAGTAGTCAATCATTAATAATTAAATTTGTTAGTTTGATCGGCTTTTATTTCTAAATGGTGAAATAATCTTTTTCCCTATACATTATCAATACTCACGCCGGCCGCTTGCGACTTCAACACCTAGTATTATATAAAGCTATCTAGGATACCAGGTATCCATTCATTCTAACATTGAACTCGAGGAAAACATATCGAATTTCAGGCTCCGAAGGAGTCAAAACGATTTCAACTGCCCGCCGAAACGGTGATAGCTAGGGAAACCGGATTTGCGGTTTCTCGACCAGCACTAAAGGCAATTAGGTTGGGGGTGACGATTCGCCTCATAGGATCAAAAACAAGAGATAAGTTTATACAAATATTCATCAAATTCGGTTCAGGGGCTCTAGACAAGAACTTATTCCTTTATATTATATTTATTCCTCGACACTTTATATGGGAATTCGCCGCCCCCTAGGTATTTTTCGAAAAGTGGAGTTTGTTTTTTATGCTAGAATCATTCACAATGATTTCAAAAGCACATTCGGTTCGGTAAGGATAACTGCGAAGGGTCTTAATCTGAATTGAAGAAGATAAAAAGAATAAAAACGTTTTTCCATTTTCTAGAAAAACTGGTATTATGTAAAAAATACATTTGGAATGAAATTACATTTTTAATGAAACATGACTGATTTTTAGGGTCAGATTAATCTTACCTAGGTCCCTGTATTGTTACAATAGTCCCCTTGTGATGGCAGGGATAGTTTCTTGCCTTTGCGGCTGTAGACAATGCCTTTCGGGCCACTTCACAGAAAGCGGGGCTCATCGGTAAATGGCAGACGCCTTTAGGCCCGCCCTCGGTGCAATCGTAAAACGTGCATTTTCGACCCCACGTTCTATAAAACAATTTCTTGCATTTCAGTTGCAACTATTAATAATGTTATTTTTTAAATAAATTATCCAATTGGTGAAAAGTGAAAACTATAATTGAAATTCGGTCAAACTACAGTAATATGATTTTAATAAGCAAGTTCAATTTTAATAGTTTAGTAACAATCAGAGTGTGTCTGACTCTAAAGTCTCTTCATTGATGCATTCGTGAAGCGGACGAATTCACCAAAGAACAGCAATCCGTGAAGATTGGCATTGAGTTGTAAAGCGGATAACCAATACTAGAAACGACTAAGGAAAAGAAAAGAAATAATAAAATTACCTATCTATAAAGTCGTCTAAGATGACGAGCGAGCCGGGCTCATAGTCCTCGTGCAGACTTCCAGTGGCGGTAGTAGCTAAGACATGTGTACATCCCACTTCCTTCAACGCCCAGATATTCGCACGATAATTCACGTCACTGGAATTGATACAATTTATATAATAGCACACAATTTCCTTTATTTCTGTGAATTTATCCGTACATACTGAGGCACATGCGGTATTTAGTACAATTTGGTTCCGCCGACGTTAAGCTGCGTTCGTAAATTAAAAGATAAAGTAAACCGAAAGTAAAGTAAATTATTAAAGTAGACAAAGATCACCTACTTGCCGAGAAAATGATTACTGTAACAGATGCAGAAATATGTCTGGCCTTTGTCCTACTAAATATAAGTTAAGTAAACTTTGAATTTTAAAGAATGCTTATAACTTAATTTCTATTGAAGATACCTTTTAAAAAGAAAAATAAGAATAATTTCTTACCTTGGTTGAAATTGATGTTTTCGTCCATGTCTTGCCAGTATAACACAGGGCACGCCCTTAATAAACCCTTCAAGTAATACGTCAGATGGATTGCCGAAGGGCGTGGTAAGTGCGCGCTCAACTGGATTCTCAAATAATCCAGGTTCATCAAACCCTGACCCTCCGATGATACCGATCTATTAAGTATTTTCTAATGCATTATTTATATATTTATTTTAACACACAAGTTAACAATAGGTACACATACGCAGAAAAAAAATTACAGCAGAAAACACCTACCAAATATTAATGCAGAAAAAATAAGAATATCAATATTATATAAGTTGCTACCTGTTCAAATACCTCTTGGGTGGACATTGATGGCATAAAAAGTTGGTATTTGCTAACACTCGTAAGTTACTTGGCAACTTATAACATCTTCCTGTTTCTGATCTTTAATAATGTTAATACAATATTTTTTAATGTATTAACTCTTATTATTATAACAACTAAGATAACTCACATCCAGTTTTCACTCAAAATCTTCAGGGTTTAAGTAGTATAATTAAAACTGCAATATATCAAAAACAATTATTTATTCTACACCTCTACACAACATAAACAAATGCATGTACATATAACAATTTCTTCAATAATTTTTCAGTTCTTTCACTTGTTGTCAAGACCTTGTTGAAATTTGATTTCTTTTGTTTGTTCATGAGCTTTTTGAAGAGATTGCGCAATTGCAAAATACTTCTTCGATTGTTCTAAGTCCTTGTCTACTCCGTCACCTTTTTTATACATAAGACTAACATTTGCACAAGCAAAATTGTGTCCCAGCTGACAACCTCTCATTGCAAAAGAAAATGCTTGTTTCATATCTGGTTTGATCAAAAAATCTATGTTTTTGTTCTTTTCTGGATTGTGGGGATTGTATTCCGTTGGGTTTTTAGGAACTCCAGTTAAATACATTCCTGTGAGGTAGTGGCATGCATTGCTCTCATTGTTATCACAAGCCTTTTTTAAGTAATTATAACCTAAAAAGTATAACTCTATTAAAATAAGCACTGTGTCTATCAAATTTATTGATCTTGCGCGAACAGATATTCACGACATAAGTTTACAGCATTAGTTTTGATGATTTCCATAGCTTTGTGCATGAAGGGTTTTATTTTTACAATGAAACAAATAAATACTACTGAAAATAACATTTTTGCAATTTTCCTAAAAATTTTGACTCATTAAGAAATATATTTCAATCTTGTTTGTCCTATAAATTAATAAATAGTATAAGAAATAAAAATTACCTGTTGGCACGTCTCGTTCAATACTTTTGTCAGATCTTGTAGCCGTAAGTAGTAAGCCAGCGTGAAGACAAGACGTAGGATCATTGTTTTCACAGCCTCTTTCGAAATATTTTAAAGCTTCGGCAGGGTCACTTTTATTACTACCTTTACCAATTAATTTGTAGTTCCCATACTTCAAACATGATTTACCATAGTTATAATCTACACAATTGCTTCTAAACACCGTAGCTGCTTTCGCAAAATCCTTTTTTATCGCCTCTAAATAATCTCCTAAGAGGTGGCATACTTCCGGCTTTTTCTCTTTATAGCAACCAAATCTATACTCAATTCCAAGGTTTTCCACAAACTCCTTGACCTCTTCTTCTTTTTTTAAATCATAACCAGACATTTCGTAACTAATACGTAATAATAATTAGTTTAGTTATTTTAGTTTTTGAACACTACTTACCTACCCGAGAGGTTAGATAATAGGCACTTGACTTGACTATTCAAATTTTGAAATATGTCAAAATGATAACGCTTATCAATAGGTAAACAATATCGTTTGACTACTTTTTATACTTTTTTTGCAGAATTAAGTATGATTAGTCTTCTAGAAATACAAAAACAGCATGGCATTACTTATCAATAAAAATTGGAATTTAATATAATGTATGGCTACTTACCTTTATCTTTTTAGAATCACCCATGTCTATTATAAACTGACCTTTTTTTAACAAAGCAAACCGTGAACGCAAATATAAATTTAAAAGACGTTTAGCGAGGTAGGATATTGCGTGTTTTTGAGTTATCTGGTATAATTAAAAGTACAATAATTTTTGCAACTTCGTCGGCTTAATTCGGTATAACCACAATATTTTATATTTGTCATTTGACAGTTCTGAGTTCTGACTTCTGACTTCTTATAACATGTATAAAGATTATTGCCTTGACTTTCTAACCGCCTCTACAGTCTACACGTAGGCGAATGCGTTCGCCAATAGTTTTCTATAGACAGCAGCTTTTGGTCAAGAATTTGTGACACGCGTCCAAGCGTTGGAAGATCGTTCGGTTTGCTTTATTTCGGACCAATATTAATAATTTATCAAAATTCAAAATCAAAAATCCACCAACTTCATTCCTAATGATATCAGTAGACAGTAAGTAGTGTGACGCGTCATAGTTAGGTACTAGACTAGATTAATATTATAAGGTACGTACAGTCACTCTGGGAGCTAGTTGCAAACTAAACGTGCAGTCATCTTGTGGATGCGGCGGCCAAAAACTTTTCCATAACTCTTTAATATGCGTTGTAAAATGAAACCACACGGATTTAGCGCCAATATGTTGGCAAATCCTCAAATACCTGCCAAAGGTGACACCAGACCTCCACTCTATACATTGTCGTAAGTCATACCATTAGCGAATGTATTTGCCAACGTGTTGAGCCAGCATAATGCGCAATAAAAAAAACAACTTAAATGTCAATCACTTTCAAGAATATAAATACTGTTAAACACAGTTGACATGACAATATTTTTCTGTGTTCTGGGACCTATATGTTGGTTCCTATGGGAATAACCCATATTTCATCATAGGAACTTTAATTTGCATATTATTCAATTAATGCAAGAGATACAAAAAAAGGATTAAGAAGCGTTCAATAAAAAGCTATGAATTTATATTCATGTAATGAATATTATATATGGTCTAAGAGCCCGTGAACCACAGACCTTCGTAATTTTATAAACGCCGAAAACTTGCAGTCAGCGCATGCTCCCAACTCAGGTAAGAACGATGGACCATTATGAAATTTGGGTTATCCTGGTTTTGACAGGTAAACGGTACTAAAGGTGTGTAAAATACCAATCTAATTTTATTAAATAATACCTAAAGTGTGATTTTTTGGTATTACCTTCAGAATATTATTAAAAATCACGTCCTTAATTGCCAGACACTTAACATCGTGGCAACCCCTTGCCAGACCCCCTTAATGTTCATGAAATTATAATTATTCTACTTACGTTATAGTATAAAAGCTGATTTTTATATATAATACTTGGGTAACAATTAGATAATGTTTCCTCATTAGCCAGACATTTTTGAGTTCCAACCCCTTGCCAGACAAGATTTACACAGATTATTAGTTAAATAAATCTGCGCCAAAAAGTTTATTTGCATAAGTCATTATAATCATGCCATCTCACTCGTGAAACCCAGACCTTCGTTATTTTATAAAATAACGAAGGTCTGGGGTTCACGGGCTCTTGCTCTAATATTCATATAATGAATACATTCAGTCTTTCATTGATAGCTCGTAAATATATGAATACTTGCAGAGGGTTGAATTAGTTAAAAACGAAATACTGTGTAATTATTTATTCAAAATCCACATAAAAATTAATCAAATCATAGTTTAACTTTAATTTGGGGAATCTTATCTACTTTAATAATTACGTATTTATAAAGTACTGATATTACAAAGTATTACTATGGCGCCTACACGAATATTTTTTTGTAAATTTAAAAGAAGATAACACTACATTATTACTTGTAACTGACCTTCTTATTATTTTATGCATTTATTGGCCGCTTCACACTCGAGCGCTGATGACGTTGTGAAATTGCGGCGCAAATCATCACGTCAAAACTACCAACAGTTCACATTGACAGACGTTCGCGCCTAGTTCACACTAATCCTTTGTCGCGGGACAAAAAATCGACAATTTCCGGGAACGAGGCGCGAACGCGACGGAAGCCGCGAAGAATATGCGAATCGAATCCACAATTCCACACCCAATGATTCGCGGCATTGCACGCGGTTTTCACCAATTAAGTAACCAAAATAAACTTTTAACCAAAAGTAGTTGGTACCTTTGATAGACTCCTATGAATGGGTCACCGAAATACATATATTGTATTTAAAAAAATCATACATTTATTCAAAATATTTTTTAATGCTTGATATAAGATTAGTTACAATTGTACTAGTGCAGACGCCAATTTACATTTTTTCTGCTCCTTAAAACTAGAGATGTGAATCGGTTTGAAGACACCGGTGAAAAACTGATTTTTGATAAAGAAAACTTATTTCAGTGACAAAAAATTAGATCCATCTATCACTTAGGACCTGGATGCTGTTATCCATTTAGTGCTCTTTGTACAAAAGTTATTTTTATGTAATCGGTATATATATCAGGCTCCAATTTAGAAGCCACCAATCCATTATTGATGACCTGGGAATTAGGCAGCGTCTAATACTCACAATGGCCCAATCAAGAGGCTAAGTGCG
Source organism: Aporia crataegi (assembly GCA_912999735.1). NCBI lineage: Eukaryota > Metazoa > Arthropoda > Insecta > Lepidoptera > Pieridae > Aporia > Aporia crataegi. Next base: position 7,566,632 of record OU538742.1, read on the forward strand.
TACTACGCCCCCGGAAAACTAACTAACTAGGCAGCGACTATTTCCCAACATTCAAAGTCGAATTCTCACTTTTTTCGGCCACGTGCGTCTTGTGGTTCAGGGTAGGGTGGAAGGGACAAGAGCTCGGGGCAGGTCATCCATGAGCTGGACCAATCAGATCAAACATGCTTGGAACGATCCACTCCATGAGTGCACCAGAAGAGCAGCACCCGGGAGGATTGTAAAGCGAATAATGACTCGAATAGCGACGTGTTAGCCACGACCGCTCTGTTAGGAGTGTATCGCCTACGAAGAAGAAGGTATAAAACCGGTGTGAAAATTTGCAATTGGTTCACATCTCTACTTAAAACTTCCATTTACCATGATCGAGGTTTAAACCTAGACTTACCTTAACTATACTGTACTATCTATCTATTCTAGCTTATAATAAAAAAAGATCCACTCTGTTTGCTAAAATGCGTTACGATCTTCGATGTATCTGTAAAACAAAATTAAAAATATTATGAATGTTTTTTAAGCTGTCACACTTTAAACACTCGTTTACATAATAATTTTGATGAATTATTATGTAAATGAGATCTAGACAAGACTATTTGATTTTTTAAGACTTGTACAAATGTGAAACAAGAAAAAACACTAAGTAGTGTACAAATTGTTATAAAATTCAATGTTTAGAATACCTTTCTGCATAGTGGTCAACAACTGCTGTTTTATCTGCTAAATTGTTTCAATTTAAATGTAGCAGTCCCGTAAATTAAAGAATATAATAAAATAGAAATAAAATAAATTATAAATATTTATGATTTAGGAAGCTTAGTTATATCATGTACAATCTGTGATTTAAGATCCCAAATAGAGATTTAGGAAAAGGTTTACGCCTAGAAACTTATGCAAAATATAACTAGATGACTTGTGGAGATATCGATTCGATCGAACACCCCCCTATACAACTTAAAAGAACTTAACTAACTTAACTTTTATTTTATTTCGTAAATAATAATACTGTGACAGTACTTACAGCGATCAATTCTTGGTCCAGGGATTGCGTGAGTGTCCGGGAATCATATCGAGCAAATATTGCCTCTGGGCTTCCGCCACGCGTTGCATCTCCGCTGCCATTGCAGCGCTGCTATTCCCACCCTTGCCCGCTGCAAAAAATATACCAAATTGAGGATATAAAACCTGCGTGGTACCTTTGGCGGTTTTATGTTTTTTCTTTATAATTACTATACAGCATGTTTAGCCTATAGTAAGCACTCTATAGTAATTTTTTAGTACTCTATGGGTGGATTAATGACTTAGGCGGGTAAACCATCACTGTTTTAAATAATGCCGTGTGAATGTATTAATTACATTTATTGCATGCAAATTTTACAGAAATAACGAGCAACAGCCATTTTATAAACAACCCTATGAGATAGTTATAATAGTAATGATAAATATAAAAAGTAAATGAGTTATAAGATGTATGGCGGTGATACGTACAACGCTTACCTAGCGCGCTGGCCTGAGCCATTGCGAGTTGATAAGTGTAGAGCAACGGAGAGAATTGCATCATTGCTGCTGCAGCTGCTGCGGGAGACATGCTGCCGCTGCCACCGGCGCTATTTAGACCTAAAAGAAAAGAATTTGTACTTCATTCCTTCTCTTATCACATTTTTGGCGTACATGTGTACATTTTAATACAATATTAAAACGTGGACAAAAATGAGTTTTACTTCTTTTTAGAATAATACGAGATACTAAAACTATTTTTATGGTATCTTGCGTTAAGATTTAAATTTTATTTTCACGCCGATACTGACAGCTATATATCAATATCTTAAACGTAAGTTGCGAAAACTAATGAGCACAAAGCTTGCGATTGTGATGGTCGCCAAAATGACGACAAAATCTTTTTATTTAAACTATATTTGTTTAATACAGACCTCTAAGCAATTGATGTTGCAAAGCCTGCATGGCGGCCGCACTATGCTGTTCAAATGCCATCTGTGCCGCCGCCGCCGCCGCTAGTTGCTGCAAAATGAAAATAGAATATAGTGGACCTAAAGCTTATAATAATTTACTTTTTTTTTAATGATGAGTATTATAATGATATTATACTTCACTAAAATTACCATCTAATCTAAAAATACTAATAAGTCACTTAATTTTAACCTAAATTACTAAAATGTTTGTATTAAGAACGTGTCCAATAACACTTTTTTTATCGTCTCTATTAAGGGGAGGTCACTTAGTTCACGTGATCTTAGTTATTTGTTAGCGCACTGCACTGCACTTTATCTTTGTTTATTAATTCACAGCACTAACTCAAAAGGTTTTGTCCTTTTGAGTCTCCTCACTATGTCCGTGTTGTCGAGGAGCTGGATCGCCTCGACATTCACATGGTGATGAAAACGGTGTTCGTAAGCTTCGGCATATTTTTTAATTACACTGGTGACGAGGTCCACTTTGAGGTCCCTATGGAGGTCGTCTGATCTTATGTACCAAGGAGCATTTACTATGCCTCTTAATACTTTGTTTTGAAATTGCTGTATTATTTTGATGTTAGCCAGTTTGGTGCAGCCCCATAACTGTACCCCATACGTCCAAACTGGCATTAGGACTTGTCTATAAAGCAGGATATATACTAACAAACATTACTTAATTTTAAACAATGTCTCAAATGCTCTGTCGGCTTTCTTACTAGGTTGGTGTTATTAGCAATATGTCAAAAGTATTTGAGTCGGTAGAAAGTTATGTATTAGTTTAAAACAATCTGTACTATTAAGTAATAATATTCAATAAGTACCTGATGTTGTTTACTGCTGCTGCTGCTGCCACCCTGGCTTGTGCTGCTTGATGAAGATGCTGCAAACATATATTCCATATTCAAATGACTTATCTGATCAATTAAAACCTTTACATCAACATAAAACACATATGATATAATTTTTAAGATCTTTGAATGCCTTTTTTACAGTCATAGACTGATTTTCATGGTTACAGCATTACTTCTATCTTTGAAAAGTACATTTCCAACGCGAAATTATATTAGTTTTGTTTTAGTAATTCTTATATTTCGCCATCTTTTCTACAAAAAAATAGCATCAACTCAAAATAAAATATACCAGCGAGTTTTGTATATACAAAAGCTTTAAAAAACTATTGTAGTTAAATTTGATTGTAACTAAATAAGTAATATTATGAATCTGATAAGTGGACTTTCACCTAGATAGCTTCTATAAATCTTAGTCAAATAAATACATACTAGGGATGCATCCGATACCGATATATCGGCGATACTTTGGGTTTGCGGATATATCGGCATCGGCGATATTTTTATTGCCGATACAACGATACATCTGAGAGATTATTTTCCACCGCAGGTCTTATACAGACCGACTTCCGAATTCGGCTTTCTCCGCAAAACTTGAGAATGCTTAACAAAAATAGATTTTATTTCAATTATTACACTGAATTCTTAATTTTAATAGCAAAACCGTTTACCGTTTTATAATATTTTTGTTGTTTCTATGTCATTTTTAAAATTAGATTGCCATTGGGTTGTCATTAAATAACAATATGTTTTCAAAATGTGATTTAGAATTTAAAATATTATTATTTTGATATCATGTTATAATACAACATAATTCACTAAGAGTTTGTATCGGCATCGACGATATTTTTATAAGAGTGTCGGTATCGTATCAGCAAAAGGGCATATCGATGCATCCCAAATACATACATACTTACATACGTATATAAAAATCTCGTAGTGTTTGTGTTCGTACCTCTCCAAAACGGTTCGATCGATTTTTATGATTTTTTAAGTGTATTTGGTAGGAAGAATATCCCTAGCCATATTCTTTTAATCACGAGATCGGATTCATTGATTCGGAAAGCACTGGGAACAGGTCAATCAATTTCGCTATGGAATATATACTTATAGAGAACGAAATCTATTAAAAAATAAATTAACTACGAATACATAAGGTATAAAAGGGTACAAAAAAATTGTGTTATTTAAGAATAGAGTTAAGAAAAAAAAATCGTTCGATAGAATTACCTTTACCTTTCTTGGCGGGCACCTCCGCATCCCGGACGCGGTCACGCTCGCCTGACCCGTGGTGACTGCGCAATGTCTCTGATGAACTAACACTGCGACTGTAATTTAAAATTTACTAGCTGACCCGTCAAACGTTGTTTTGCCATATTAATTTTTGGGGTGGGCTACCATTATCACTTAGGGGTATGAAAAATTGATAGTAGCCGATTCTCAGACCTACTGAATATGCATATAAAATTTGGTAAAAATCAGTAAAGCCGTTTCGGAGGAGTAAGGTAACTAACATTGTGACACGAGAATTTTATATATAAGATGTTATAACTTGAAAAATCTGGATTCTCTATTGGATGTTAATAGTGTGTGCTTGTTTTAAGAGCAGATAATAAACGTAGGAAAACTAAACTTTAATAAATGGATGTAGAAGATTTAATTAATGAAAACAAGGCAGAGAATTTTTTTTAAAATTAATGTTATTGATATTTTGAACAAAGGCAGAAACTTGACAACATCGCTTGTAGTTATACACGTAAAGGTAAGTAAATAAAACCTGTTGGCCTGCGGCGAAGGCTTCGGCGGCGGCTGCGCGGGTGGTGTGGGTGGTGCTGGAGTACCTCCACCACGAGACATTCGAGATATTGAATTTTGCTGAAAGTAATACATAGTTTTTTAACCGCCTCCGTAGCTAAGTGAATAACGCGTGTACATGTTGCGCCGGAGGTCCTGAGTTCGAATCCCGGGGAAACAAATGAATGCTTCGACTGATGAATGAATCACACCTACTTGCCTGAAAAGAAGGGTGTTATAAATTTGACGTTTTTGTGTGTATACGTCGTAGCTCCTAAATGGACTGATTTTAATGCGGTTTCTTTCGTTTGAAAGCAGATATGTTCGAGATATTTCTTAACCGAGATAAATGAAGAATTTATCCATTCATGATTCTTATTTGCATGTCGTTGTAGGGGTATTTAAATTGATTTCAATGTCATTACAACACATGTTTGTTACATTACCTGCGTGGTTCTGTTGTGATGTGAGTGCGCTGGTGGGGGTGCGGGCGCGGGTGGCGGAGACGCGGAGGGGGCGGCTAAGCGACGCTCAATCTCTTGTTCTTGCTGCAAAGCACGTACGAACGCAGTCTTCAAGCGAGCCGTGTGCTCAGCCTGCAAGTACGTACGTACAAGTCTTTTATTTCTAATTTATTTATTTAGTTCCAAAACAATATGCATGTAAAATAATACACTAAAAAAATATCACTACACTGCGCTAGTTAAGTTCTAAGAGAACATCGACAATATAGAAAAAAGATTTTTTTTTTATATTGTTTTGTTTTTATATTTAAAAAAAATATTTAAATAGCAAAAAAGACAATTAAAGAAAATCATAAAAACGATCATTTAAACTAAATTTTAATAATAAAGAATATGAATTGTGGTGTAGTAGCGAATATCCTATGTATTTCCTCTACTTATTTCTCATGTATCATGCCAACTTGATGTAAGAAACATTTTTTTCACCACAAATTTGACCTGGGTGACCATTGATGCGTGAACATTTGAACGAGGACGATTTATATTTATTTATTATTTTGAGATACTAATTCTTTGGATATAATACTGATATCACCTAACTCCTAGTATGCATCGAGCAGACACATATTTGCATCTGTTTCACTGATCTTTCCAGGCAAAGTATCTCTCTGCCTACCTAACATTTATCTGTTTTCCTAGTATCCGAACCCAGGCACTCCAGCGCAACACGCGTGAAAAAAAATAGCCACAGTGGTGACGGAAGTACATAATGTTGTCGAATAAATCTTAGTAACCTTAAGCGCCCGTTTGACGTTGCCCGAAACGCAAAGCTCGCAAAGACGCCTCGCAGAAGAAGCGGAGGCGGGGGCGGGCGAGAAAGTGGCGTCCTGCCGGCGCGCCGGCGCACGCTCCCAACGCCACACCGGCGTGAAGTCGCAACTGCATTGCGCGCACACGGCTGGCACTGACGAACGCGGGAAACTATAAAGATTTAATTATTTAGTGACATTTGTAAGGTGTGACCTGTAAGGATTATAGGGATTAAATTTTTATTACAAAATTATACACCAAAGAAAATAATACAATAAAGACATTTCCGTAATAGTTTCACAAAAACTTTATAAGACATAGACATTAAAGATATAAAGAAAAACGTTAACATTTAAAATGTAATTTGTAATAAGGCAAATAATGTGAAAATATAAAAATATATAAGATGTCAACAGATAAATTTATAAAAAGGTAGAAAAACTTAAAATAATCATAATAATGTTAAAAATTATATTATGTACTTGATTAAAAGTGAATACTTTTAAGTGTGATATTATATTAAGAATTGACTGCTTAACTTTAACAAAAGTTACACCTTATATTGTTAAAAGATCTTAGTATTTTTAGTATCTGATATGTTTTGGCCAGTTATTTTGATTATATGTGTAATTACACAAAAATCAAAATACAGAACAATATAAATATTATGGGGGCGAATGTCAGAAAGTGAAACAATTGTATTGAATTTTTATATGGAAAATTGCAATAAGTAGGAAATAATTGATTACCGGTCCTCATTAGTGAGATAGTCGACAACATGCTCCAAGCCCACGAGGTACACAAAGTCAGTGTTGCTGGGAGACGGGATGAAATTCATCTCGGGCGGTGGGGGTTTGGGTGGTGGAATCTGAAAATCATTTTGCCTCATTACAGCTGTCCAAGGTTCAACGATAAGACAAATCAACAATCAAATTCTTGAAATAAACATGTATATTTTTAATAGTTATTCTGCTATTCTCGGAATATACGAATCCATTCATCCGTCATTATCCGGTTTATCCGATTTTGAGTCATAAATTTTAAAGTTATTGTTCTTGATCTTATACCTGGAGTAGTGTTTTCTCAAGTTGTTTTCTTAGCGCTAGTTTGGCGGCTGCTTGTCGTTGCGCTGGAGTTTGAGTGTCTTCCGAGCTACGAGTGCTTGCCTATAACAAGCATAAATCTAATCAATCCTTTAAAAATTCTGATTAATTTTGTTCACTATTTATTTTATTTTATTTCAATATAAAATTACTTACCGTTTGAATTTCGGATTTAGAAAAATTTAATGGAAAAAGTTTCTTAACTAAAACAAAAATGTCGAATTTTTTAGGGCACGCTTTTAAAAGATTGTAGGTATGTATAAAGTTAATTGACTTAACATAATTGTGAATGGGTTAGGTCCGTCAAAGCTTAGCTCAGATGGCGCTAGCATAGCTAATTCTATTGTATTTCGCGGCCATATTATATTTTTGTTTATAAATCTTAAAAATTAAAACCCCTTTATTATTCGAACTGGCGGATTAAATAATTAAAACATGAACTAAAAAACGTATAGCTTCTTTACGCGAGAAAAAGCAGATCTTATGGAAAGGTTTTATTTTGGAAATTATTTATTTTGTTTTCCGTCATGTTTCACCCATATAAAACATTAAGTTGTTTTGTTAAATTTTCATGGAAGTATATGAATGGTATGTAATTTTTGTAAAATACCGCAAAAATGTGAAAAACCTTTTCAGATAGGAACTTTCTGATCAAAATATATTATATTTCAAAACCACTTTCCGCAAAATGTGTTCGATGAAACCTCGAACTATTTGTCGGAATAATATTATGGTGGTGGATGGCTATTATCCAAAGTCGACGGATATTTTTTTTTATCTTTAGGCAAATGATATACTCCAATTTCCGAACATTTAAAAACAGTGAAGCGCGTCATTATAATAGAAGTAAATTATTTTTTGATTAAGATCAAAGACAATTGCAATGTTTTAGGGACTAGCTATACTACCGCCATTTTGACAGTTGCCCACCCCATTGATACCGTGTCAGTTATCAGCCAACTATTTAAAAGTACCCACTTTAGCGAATCATAAAAAAGTCTACCTACGTGTCGTGTACTAAATGTCTTAACATTGTTTTTGATTATTTATTTCGTTCTTTTCTCATTGAGCTTTGCCCATTAGCTGTAGTTTAAGTTTGAAACTTTTAATTTTACAGTTTCAATAAATTTTTAATTACTAGCTGTGCCCAGAGGTTTCACCCGCTTCCAAAAACAGTGATCAGCTTTCCGTGCCTATCCAAATATATATAACACTGCTACGGAAGCTATGAAATAACTTATATAAAAGTTATAAAAATGGACATCACATTCCCATACTCACTGCATCGCTGGTACTACTCGTCACTGAGGAATTATCCTGAGCAGGCTTGTAATATACATAACATGTAAGAATATTTAAATAGACGTGCCTTTGTAATTATTTTTGAGACTATGTATACTTATAAAATTTACTGTCAGTATTTAATAATGAAATTATGTAGAATTTCACGACGACTTTAGTCGCGAGTAATGCAGTACCGGACTCACTGATTGGCAACCAATTTTCAATAATTTTAACTTCATAAAATATATGGGCAGTAATTTTGTTAAAAAAGATGGCGACCAATCGTTGAAAATGTAAGTCAAAATAAATAAAGAATGTGGATATATAAACTCAGCCCTATCCGACACTTAAAAGGAGTTGTTGCAGAGCTTCTTTTTTTTTTTGACAGAAAATAATATATAAAAGTTTATTTTTGACAATTTACCTTGGGAGCAGACAATTGTGAGGCCGGTGGTGGTGCAGGAGTAATTGTTACAGATGGAGTTATACTTGCACCGCCCGAAGTTGACGACTGAGAATAAACAATTTTATTTAATTAAACATAGCTTAGTTGGTCAGCTGGTTCAATCAAGTCTGTTAAATTAATTGTTTAAGTACATAACTTCTTTAACACTGCGTGCCTATCTTTTTTTTTTTTAATCTCCTTTTTTCTTGCGATCTGCATAGTGGGCATTAAGCGAGAGTCTGGTGGTGGACGAAACGTGTCACAAGTCATGAGTGGTATGTGCCCAGTGGCCAAACCAGCTATTAATAATCATGCCTATCTGTCTTTGTAAGTATATAAAATGTATAGGAATTGTATTAAGCCATCTTTATCTTTAGAAATATTAGGAAAAAATTAACTTTCATTTTAAATAATTTGTGACAATTTAAAGATGACAACAATACTAAAATTTAGCGCTACAAATTTAAGTTTTTAACTCGTTTTTAAATATTTACCTGTGACCGGTAGGGTCCTGGAGTGAGCGTGGCTCCACCGGGAAGATTGGCTGAACGGCGAGAGGCGCTGCTAATCGAAGTGCTGCAGTTACTCGCGGCGTTGTTGCTGCTAGTGCGCTGGACAAATATATACGGTATTTTGACCAGGACGAGAAATTTAAAGTATTCTAAAATTTGATATCATAATATTAATATGTGAAGCAAAAACTTTGAACCCCTTTTTACGAAAATTGCGCGGATGGAGGAGTATGAAATAACCCTCACTTATAGTTTAATAGAGAGAAGAGAGAATGCTTATATATTTTTTAAATTATGCATAAAAAGTACATTAAATCAATAAAATAATCATTACGCACACTATTGCTTGAATGACACACATACACACACATACATACCTGACTTACTCTTGAAGTGGTCGAATTTCGACTAATGGGCGACCACTAGTAATTATTATCACAACATTTAATAAAACTAAATGTATTTGAATGAATGACTAGAGCTATTGCTTGAGATAATGCTTGAATTCCATTATTTCGACAGCCGCCGCGTTTATACAACGAAAAATGTACCTGCATTAGCAAAATCTACGACCTTGGCACTAAAATACCCACGAGCCTTATTTAAGTCCGTATTCCAAAACCAAAATCTTCAATTGAATTTAAATATGTCAAATTGTTCTTCACTACATAAAGTGAAGTCCCGTGTCCCCTAGTGGGGTATGGGGCAGATGCATTTCACATCTGTTTCACTGATCGATTTTTTCTTTTGGGATAAGTAGGTGATCAGCCTTCTATGTCCTGCCAGACCGAGTTTTTTTATCTCCGTCGGGAATCGAACCCAGGACCTCTCGGTTGTAACGCTTACGCGCTTACCACTAGACCAAGGAGGCGGTCATCTTCACTACATAGTATAAAACAAAGTCGCTTTTTCTTTCCCTATATCCCTTTGTATGCTTAAATCTTTAAAACTACGCAACGGATTTTGATGCGGTTTTTTTTTACCAGATAGAGTGATTGAAGAGGAAGATTTATATCGCACCCTAAGGGCATATAAGGGCATAATACAAAAAAATAGTTTTTTGGGAGATCGCGTTTAAAGATTATGGATTTCTACATTCCACCTTACTTTTTCAATAAAATGCTTATTATTCAAGTTATAAATGTGAAATTTTGCATATTTATTCTTTGATAACTACACTGTAAGTAGCCATGAATAAAAATGAATGTCTTTATCATTTAAAATAACACTTTACACAAATTTTGACTTGAGTCCTTCTATTACTAAAGATGCGATATGTATAATATACCCGTGCGAAGCCAGGGCGGGTCGCTAGTCAAAGTATATTTTATTATTTTTTACCATTTTGTACCATTAATTTGTGATGTGTACGTACGATATTACCTTGGTTTGCTGATGAGCCGGTGGCGGCGCCGGAGTAACCGTAACGCCTGGCGGAACCACGCATCCGCTTCCCGCTAGCGCGGTACCAGTCGTTGATTCCTAGATAATAAGGTTATTATATTATTAATTGTCGTGAAATATTTTTAATATTAGCTGTAGTATTATTTCAAAACAATGTGACTATACTATCTCTTGTTTGATATTAATAACCTTTATTGCGTTTACTAAAAGAAAAGGAATATCCACTTTACAATATACTTGTTTAATATAATTTGTTGAAATAACTCACTTTGACAGGCGGCAAGCTGGTTGCCTGCTGGGACTGCCTAAGCTTTCGTAAGAGAACAAGCCGTGTCTCTTCAGCTCTGAGTTGTTCCCGCAACGCGCGTAGGCGACGCTCGCGCTCCCATATCTCCGCACTTGATAGTTCCTAAGTAAACAATTTTTTTATACTAAAATTGGTTGAAAGAATACCTTTAAAAAAACCTACACTCCTTTTAATCTCCGACGTACAAAGAGGGATGGTATAAGTTTAACATCTGTGTGTAATGAGTTAAATACGAAACTGTTCTTACTCGATGACTAGGTATTGGCAGTGGTGGTTCATTTTCCTCCTCAGAGTCCTCTTCATCTCTAGGGTCACGTGGAGATTCCACATGTGGTGGTATGGCCGACACTGCGCTAGCCGTTATGGAAACATTAACAGGTGCAGAGTTCAGCTTGCTGCTTACATCTGAAACGTACAGAAATTCTACAGACATTCTATTCTTATCAATTTTTGCCATAATCACTTGAACAGATAATATTGCAGTGGTATAAGTGGCTTAGCTTAGCATAGCCGAACGCCTCAGTCATTTCCATACCATTACGTCGATTGGCGCAATAGGTAGTGCTTCTGAAAGTAAGAAGGCCCTGGGTTCGAATCCCGGTAGGTGCACTTATTTGTGTGACGAGCACACGAATGTTTGTTGTTGTTCGAGCCTTGGGTGTTTATAAACTTAAATATGTATTTATTGTGGTACCCTCGTTTTTTCTGATTACCATGACATAAAGTACAAACGCTTCAGGTAATTACTTATTTATTATTATCAGAGCACTGCATGTGAGTTGTCCCAATTATTATCATAAGGTTCGAACATAAGATGTGTATAGATTATATGTAAAAGAAAATATATGTAAACTAGTGGACCCCGCGAACATCGTATCGCTTCAGAGTGCCAAATAATATCGTGTGTAGGAGGAAACGATTTTCAATAAAATGATATTGCGACCATAAAATAATATGTAAGCTATCTTTCAAACTGGATCAAACTGCACACTGCGTGCAAATTTGATTAAAATCGGTTAAGTAGTTTAGGAGTCCATCTCGGACAAACATGACACGTAATTTATTAGAAAGATATCAACTGGCCTGGCTCAGTTTTGCAGGAAAAGATATATGTATTATGTTCGCAATTCGCATTGTGTCTCTTTTAAAGGAATTGTTGAACGATTATGGCTATGATATATTATGTAGCTAAATGTCAAGAGATGCTGCTACATTACTTCATACAAACATGAAAGTAATTCATAGATTTCAATGGTTTGCAATATTCTTTACAACATAATATATATTAAACCATTTTCTAATCCATTATCTGTAAGAAAATAAACTTCCACCACATTCACAATCAAAAATGGTTATTTAGTTTTAAATTATAATCATTCATATATCCTAATTAGAACACATCTTAAAAAAAATTAAATACAAATAAACCTGTAAAGGGAGCAGGTGTGGGCGGGGCGAGGGTAGGTTTCCTATGTGGTGGTGCTGCTGGCAGTAGCACAATGTCAGGACTCTCAGCATAACTACGGGTTTCAGAACGAGGACGAAGCACGCGTCTGCCACTTGCACCCTATAAATAAAGTTAAGTACTGAAAACTAGAAATGCTTTTGTGACATGTTCTTTATAAAACTATGTAATGGTCATAATCAAACCATTTGAGGTTTGATTATGACATCACTTAATATTCGGCACCATATGCAAGTGTTAATATTGTTTTATTTTATTTTTGTCCGCTTACAGATTATATCTTTGTCTTTACAGCCTAAGGTATTTATTTTTCGTGAGAACAACAAATGCGTGTTGTGAATGATCCAACATAATTAGTCAATGCTTAGTGCATTGCACCTGCACCTGTCTTTTATATTATGTATATATTTTATCACTACATAGTATAAAACAAAGTCGCTTTCTCTGTCCCTATATCCCTTTGTATGCTTAAATTTTAACGGATTTTGATGCGGTTTTTTTTAATAGATAGAGTGATTGAAGAGGAAGGTTTATATATATGTTTTATACCCATGCGAAGCCGGGGCGGGTCGCTAGTATTATATAAATAAATCCATCTAACAATCAAAATAAAGCATCTCATTAGTTTCATGTGGCAAAGATTTATTATTTATTACTATTATGATGAAAGTATTTAATACTTACCCTATCAACCTTTAGTCAGCAGAAAGGAAAACATCATAAGTTTTTTATTTAAGTTAAAGATATAATAATTATTATGGTCTCTAATAAGAATTGTGAATTTATATTTTATAAATCATCATAATTTAAACAGTATCAATTTCACATTCATTATAATACTTATTTTATAACCAACTTGACAAGTGGCTTTACACATAATTAGATAATTAACTATACACCAATTTGAAGATTTAAATGATTGTATTTTCATTGTTGTAACAATATAGATTTGAAAAAATTAAAACAACAATTATAGGATGATAACAATCCTTACATGTGGCGGAGGCTGTGCCGGAGTGATTGTGAGTCCACTTGCTGTTAGAGCTCTAAGCTCACTTAACTCGGGTGGCAGAGATCTGCTGAACATAATAAAGAATTTTCATATTATACTTTACACATCAAATTTCTTTTTTACATTTACCTACCTTGGGATTTTTATGTTATGAGTGTTTTTCACTCAAAAGCTGATTGAATTTACGAAAAACCCAGTCTTAGGAATACACATGTGTTTAATAACTGTTCATGGAATTATTATGGATGAAAATAATATATTTATATAAAATGTACAAACTATTTTAAGTTTGTTCAATTTTTAATTTTTAATTCTAATTAAAATAAAGTAATATGAACCATTGGTTACTAAAAAAACAATAATATACATGTAGAAGGATGATTAAAAACATGTCAATATAACTATAATTAATTTATTACACAACAACATTAAAGTAACAGAAAAGCCTTATAATTTATTACGAAAATAACAAATTTTTATTACCTCACACTGAGATCCACAGCCGAATCGTCCACGTCCATTGTTCTCTAACTCACTAATTGCCGAAATTATACAATCACCACAAAAATCAATAACTTTGAAATATTTTTTGACACAAGATAAAACACGCCGCGACTGTATTATATTATGTAATTAAAATTATAATTTTTAATAAAACACAATTGTTACTATATACATACTTTTTCTTGGTTATTATTAAATCTTAAGCAATATAAAAATGAGAACATTTTACATATACAATGTAAACATGATAATTCGAGTAGATACACGGGTGATTAATGACATCTTACTTCAAAAATCAAATAATAATATGAGCGTTATTAAGCTCAATTTCTGAAGCCACATTGATAAACAAAAAATGTTGAATTACATTTAATTTGTTAAGTCAGTTCATAATTAATTAATTAAGTATTTCTATTCTGAAGACTACAACAATTACAATAAAACAGTATTTTTAGCTAATACAAAAAATAGCGTGAATGAAATTCAAAGCACTTTGACAGTCTTAAAAGTCAATATGGCACACCGACAGTCGACACCAGTGATGCCAACTCCTACAGAATGTTCCCCCTAGGACCAACTTCAGCAGTGGTATTACGTATCTCAATTGACAGCTCATAGTGATGATCACTGTGTAAAGTGTTCAACGATGAACTGTCAAACAGCCATTTTCATTCGCTAACGTGATTGAACAACTAGGATGACGTCATGAGCACCGATTCTTGTTGATAGACACTTGATGAGCACCGTAAACGTTTTGACAAGTATCTTCGTATCGATAAACAAAATATTGCGATCGCGTAAGCATATTGGACATCAAATTAATATATATTTGATGATCACTCAATTTCGTGAAAGCAACTACTAAAGAGCAGTATTATTTATATTATAGATCGCAAGTGATGTACACTATTAACCGGCTGTTTAAAATTTGTAGGTTGATGCGACATATTGTACAGAAATTGATGACTTTTTAATTTGTACAAATTTTTATGATTACAGATTAATTATTGTTGTGTGAATTGTTGCAAATCGACTTTTTGATTTATTTTAGTTGCATCACTTAAATGTTGCATGCGTTTTTCTTGGGGTTTGCGGAAGAAGAAAGTATAAAGTATGTCTTGCGAATTAAAAGACGCTGTTGACGCAACATGAGTGATCCATGGCAGTTACGAGTTTCGAGTCATTTATAGATTTAATATATTTTGTTTTACTGTTAAAAGATGATTATATAATTCTGAATGTTGAAAGTTATTTAAGTTTTAGACCTTGTATATACACTAATGAGAATAAAAAAGACATGTCAATAACTATAATTTAAGATAATAATTTAGATAATATATTATTTAAGGATTTCAATCTAATATATTAATTTACTGTTAATTTATTTGATTATATAAATAAAACGTACATAGATTGATTAACTTATCGTATGAACTTATGTATATTTAGGTAAGCATGCGACTTATACGCCTCTCCTCGAGGTCGAATAACAATGAAATGTGCTCAAAAGTTAAATAATATTCATAAATTCTTTACAAAAATATTGAATCAAAGTAATATACTGTTAGAACATGATTCTTACAACAATTATTATTAGGTATATATTACAAAACATATTTTTTCACTTAGGTACTTATATTTTTTTATTTCCTAAACTTAATCATTATACACAAGCTGAGTGCTCCCTCCGTTGAGACGAAAATGATTGTTGAACGAAATATGAATTTACCGCCGAAAACTTAAAAACATTCACAAGTAGGTATTTACCTGTTAAACCGTTCAAATTAAATATTCATAATGTCGGTACAAATAAACGCTCCCAAGGACTAAGGAGACATTTTAGTTAGCCGCATAATAGCGATAACATTATAAATTATAATGCTGTCAAGAGGTTTGTTGAAAGACACCGGAAAGAGCCGCAACATCACCGTAGTTGATAGTCACTGAAAAAGATACGTAATACCAATAATAAGTCATGCTCGGTTGACATCGAACTTTGGTTGACATCAAAGTTCGGTGGACATCAAAGATACGTAATACCCCAGCTGATCCCCCTAAGTATCGATTAAAAACCCTAAATTTTTTATTGTATATACACTCGGTTTGAGAGGTAATTTCAAATATAAATTAAGAATATATTATTTAAGTAGTATGAAATAGCTATTGTATTTTACATATTATTTATATACATTAATTAATGACCTTATAATATTAATGATAATAACAATGAAACTAAACAATCTTATAAAATAGTGGAGACAATTACAAAACCATTAAAAAATCAAGCTAAACCCATTTCTACAGAAGAGAAGGGTCAACGGATCGCAGAATTATATTCTGTGACTTTAAGTTTAAAGGGTTACAAGTAAACTAAGTAAGTACCTACCTATATTTTTCTACAAATTCTACAATGCCTTGTCTACGATTTTAAGATATATCATTATTAAATAACTCGTCTATGCTTAATGCTTATGAGTTTATGACCAAAATGAAAACATGTTAAATATAGGTTACATTTTGAAAACATTGTTTTATAAATTATAAACTACAATTTTTATTTATTTATTAGATATTCCCCGTAATAAAGCTATAATGCCTGGACCTGATTTATTATCGAGTCAAGGACTGCGCCTTGATGGTCGAAGACCGAATGAATTACGTCGAATTCGGTGTAAACTTGGTGTATTCACGCAACCTGATGGCAGTGCTTATTTAGAACAAGGAAATACAAAAGTTTTAGCAGCTGTGTATGGTCCTCATCAGGTATGTTGTAGTGCTATCCTTAAGACTTACAGAGAAAGAAGTATCAAATCATAAATGTGATTTAAAGCTATAGGCAGAGCCATGTAATAATGAATCTAGATTATTCAATCAATAATAGAATTCATATGTTTCAGGCAGCTAAATCAAAGATGTCCACAGAAGCAGTAGTAGTTAATTGCCAATACAGTATGGCTACTTTTTCCACAGGTATGACTTCTGAAGCAGTTGGTAAAATATTGTGGCTATTTACATTTTGTTCTGTTATTAATTATAATTTTTAGATTATTATTCAATTATTAATAATAGCATTAAATTTATTTCAATGTAAATTTCAATTAATTTTTAGGTGAAAGAAAAAACAGACCGAGAGGTGATAGAAAGTCACAAGAAATGTCACTACATTTAAGGCAGGCTTTGTCTGCTGCAATAAAGACTGAATTGTATCCTCGCTCACAGATTGACATTTACATCGAAGTTTTACAGGTTTGTTCAATATCATTTATAAACACTAGAAATTTAAGGCAATTCAAAAACCCTGACATTGAAATTACAAAAAAAAAAATCTTATCATTAATGTAGCTCTAAAACAAAAAAAAAGCATCAATCGGTCCAGCTATGATGTCATAGACTCTAACACCCCCCTCTATTTGCATCTAGGGTAAAAAAATGAGGATCCCTCTTTAATTTATGGGACTGTAATACTCATATTTATATTTGCTGCCAGAACTGTTTTTTTTTAATGCCTTGAGCTATAAAATTTATGTTCCAAATAAAATTGTTCAGTTTTCACTCTTAAAAATCCAATATTAATCAGGCAGATGGTGGCGCCTATTGTGCTAGTGTGAATGCAGCGACTTTAGCATTAATAGATGCGGGCGTGCCCTTACGAGCGTACGCGTGTGCGTGCACGTCATCAGTCGCATGGCGCGGGAGTCAACCTGAACCACTATTAGATGTTGGATATGTAGAGGAAGCAGCTGGAGGGGTCTGTTTAACTGTTGCTGCTTTGCCTAGTACTGGTAATTTTCATATCTCTATCTATTTCTATAATTAGCCATTGTATTAATCAATGAATCATGTGTCTGTCTGGTATTCAATGCATCTCAGGAATTTGAAATTTTATTTGGTTGGTACTTTCATGTGCTTGTCTAGTGTTTAGGGAATTTCACTTTATGTTCATTATCAGTCCATTTTCTTAGACAATCACACATATTTACATACCTTTTTTTATCCACTAATGACTAACTCATTAAACCATTTTTCATATGCAGGTAGCATAGCTTTACTAGACATGTCGCATCGCCTACACATGGACTACTTTCAAGTAGTAATGAGCCGCGCCATGCAAGGCTGTCGAGATATTGAGGTAAATATTATATATATTTAAAGTCTCATAATTTGTCATTGATGAATTGAACATTTTGATAATTATAATACTGGAATGAAACTACCTAATTCTTTAAACACCATAAAATATAGCTACACACATAAAGCTACGAATGATATAAAAACATTATTTACTTTTTTAAATATAAAATACACAATACAAGATATTTATTGCTTTCAATTTTCAAATGAGCCTTAAAAAGTTATCTAATTAAAACTAAATATTTTTAGGTAATTCTGGATAAAGCTGTAAGGGAACATTTAGCAGAAGGATGGACAAAGCAAGATATTATTACATTATGAAATAAATGTTTAACTATAAAATCATGTAATTTTCATTCTTGGAAATTTTATCTCAAAAATAAAACAAAAATCAACTTACATGTTTATTAGAGATCTCGACAAAATAAGAAATTAAATTATATGTACAGTCTATGTTAAAACTAACTAGTTAGAAGTAAGTTAGGTTCACACTTGGGTAATGTGTGGTAAAACTTACAGCAGAGCACATGCGACAGAATTAGTATAGCGTTTACAAATAAAATATAGAAGAAAAAACAAAATAACTGGATGTTAAAATCAGTCCATCCGTTTCTTAGATTGCACTTTTTAAATAAATAAAATATGTTATCTCTATATAAATAAACACTTGAGTACGAATAAATAATTGTACTTCTAACAAAAAAGCTAAAGAAATAATGTTTTTTAACAACCCAATGTGTAATCTAATCGCCAAAAATGGCTTAAGAGATAATAATTCATTATAATTTTTGACTGGCGATTAGCTAAATTTTATACAAAATCTTGTGATGCTTGATAAATCCACAATTGAAAAAAAAATCCCAATCGCCAGCATTGCTTTTAGAACGTAGCCAATAAATAAAAAATATATACATAATGAGACAAAATTTTAAGTCATAACACACCAGTGTGTTGGAGTTCTGTTTAAAACCTATAAGGGCTTTGGAGTGTAATTTGACATATTTTGATAAGTCATGTTTTATGAAAAAACAAGCTATCAATTGGGAACGGAAAGTTTTGCCTCACTCTGTATGTATAACCTTATTATTACTGAGTTGCTAAGGCACTCATCTCTACACATTTCTAATTTCCTAATCGTGAAACAAAAACTAAAAAAAGATATAAAAAGGATTTTTAACTAAAAAGGGAATGCTGTAAAAATGCACGCAAAACAACACGATCCTTGGGTATTATTTTTTTAAAAAGTTTTTGTTTTAAAATTAATATGAACTGGGGGCCCGCCACCATTGCAATTTAATTAAAAATCCTAACTGGACATGATTATTAATTCATATTTCTCTTGACTTCAGACTATCTGACAAAACTTAATAGCCAATCAGTAGACAATTGTTTTTCTTTATGTTATTTGTAATAGACCGTATTTCTATACTGTGACCAGTTAAGGAGTTTAACTATAATCGTTTGTAATGAAGTAAGACCCCGGGACCACCAATGCAAAACAAATAATCAATTCCTTTGTGGACTTAACCTAAGTGTATAATACGAATAAATGTAATTCACATCCGTATGGCCGATGCTAAATAATAATATTAAAAGCTTTAGTTTGTTAGTTTGCGGCCACCGCCTCTCCCTTTTTATCCTTTGCTGATGCATCTAGAAAACAAATTTATTTAATTAATGATCAGTCTAAAGTACAGTAGAGCATCGATTATCCGAACGTTGATCAACCAAGCGACCGCTTATCCGAACACTTAGCACGCTTGACTCGCGCGCGCCTAATTCTCGCGCCCTGCGCCTTCGCGCGTACTTATCGCGTATCGTAGAACGCGCGTAGTACGAGAGCAATACGAGCAGGAACATGTTTAAACTAGTCCGTGTTTAAACGAGGCGGTGTTGCAGCGTATCGTATGAGGTGTTCAGTGTCATTACGATAGTCGTAGCGTACTGTACAAATAGTTCGGATAATCGACGCTCTACTCACTACTGTAAGATTATACAAGTGAAAAGATATTATTATTTATGTTCGTGATATAGAATAATTTTAAATTTTCCTTGAATGTTACATTATTAGCGAGTAACGTAGGCTCCTCATCTCAAAAAAATGTGGGAATGTGCTAGTACTGAATTAAAATAAAAAATCCGAAACTAAACAGTGAATGAGATGAAAAAAATCCTTTTTGGTTCTTTTGAAGGTAGATTAAAACCAAGAAAATGAAAGAGTTATAAACTAACCACTATTAGTCTTGACCGGCGAGTTTTGCTCAGAGCTATTTTGCGATTCGCTGTTACTCCCTTCAGCCTCACCTATCTCACCGGCCAATGATATTGTCTGTAAAGAAAATGTTTTTTAATTATTTATATGCTGTGCATAACATAACATACCCTATATTAAAACGCCTCTCTAGGATTTTATTATTAGTTTAGATTAACAATAATGTGTGGAATTTTTATCCATAGTCAACACATCTATTAATCAAATAATAGGGTAGGGAACATTAAAACAATTAATAAATAATACTAGAGTGCAGTTAACAAATTCTTCAAGTTAAAAAATTAATTCTGAGGGAAAATGCTTGTAATATTTAGACTTAGAATTGTTGTATGCACATTAAAACAAAAAATCATGCATATTATCTGTGAATTTTATGGGTCACAGTAGTTATAACAAAATAAAACAAATATTGAACTTTATTGTTTTAAACAAAACACACATTTTAAAGAAATATTTGTTCAATAAAATTTAAATTGAAGATTTATTTGACTTACTCTGTTCTTGTTAAACCTCATTGTAGGCGATTTGGGCTCTTTAGCTGGATCAAAGTGACGATCGAATATATCTATCAACTCCTTTATATCCTCCTCCTTGGCTGATACCGAAAGCATAGACAACTGCTTTTCTAAACCTGTAACAATTGCGTACAACGTTAGAAGTTTGTAAGAGTACATAGTTTGCTATAAAATTTTATAAGACCAAAGAAGCGTCGAGACTGCAATAACTGAGGCAATTTTAGAGCAAAAATAAGTTTATGAATAGAAAACATTCTGACAAAAAATTTAAAATTTATGAATAAAAAAGCTTCAGCCTCACCAGCGACCTTCTGTTCCTGCCAGGCCTGCTTAAGGTGGTCGTAAAGCAATCCAGCATCAGCCAGAAGTCTTCGCAGCTGCGTCACTCGTTTGCGCTCCGGCCGCGCCAGGCGTAGCAATGGCGCAAACACGGGACGGAACGTGTTCTGTCTGGTTATTATTAAAATTATTTATTTGCCAAAAATGATATAAACAGACAAGTACGGACATGAGGGTTGACATTGATACTGATGTATTAATTTTAGGAATTTATTGTTTAGGGTAACTTATAATCTGTACATCCGAATATGTGCTAAATTTAATAGCGACTGCGTGAATTAATTGTATGAAACGAACTATAGCCCCTATAGCGGTCACCCGTTAATATCCACGGTTTGATAGATTCCAAATAGTAATTAATATACGCATTGAAAGTTGAACAATAAGTCATAACACAACATAAAATATAAATATGATTCATAAATTGCAATCTTATAATATATTATGTTGCAAAGTTATTGTTAACAAACAGAATTTGTTTTCGATCTGTCCTATTTCACTATAAAATAAACAGATGAAGTTAGCTCACCTCTCCAAAAGCTTCTTAAACTTGTCAAGTGCTTCCAGCTCTGTGTGCACTGGTCGAGCCCAAGCCCTTGCAGTCTCCACCATGTCTTCACTGGCAGATACACCTTCACCACCTCCACCTACTTCTTGCTGTTCACCTATTAATTTTTTAATCACATTAATACAAAAAGGCAAATTGCTGGTTTGTAAAATGTAATCTTTGAATCCATGACCCAGTTATTGAAACATTTACTGATAGGACCTTCCCTATTGTGTTTCTTTAGAATCAAGAGGTTTTTTTTAAAGTGACCTTTTTTCTTTTTCAGCAATATTAGTTGTTTAGCGCAACTTCAATTATAAAAGTGTATGCCTATGTAATATATACCAAACTAAAAAGTAAAAACTGTCTTCTCTGTGTGAAATTCATTCAAACCAAGAAATTTGATGGATATTTATTATTTTATCATTAATTATAAAATGTCCATCAAATTTTCCATTGTATAATATAAGTATTTTAAAGTAAGCCAAAATATATTGAAGTGTTTTAAATCTATATGAACAACATACTATTTAACTTACTTTGTGACAAATGCTCAACAATTTTGTAAGCTGTAGAGGCCCTATCGAGTGCACTATCAACTGATAAGTTATCAGCATCGAGCAGTACTCGTGCTAACACTCGCAAAGAGACAGACTTGACTGTTGTTTTGCACTTCTCCGCAGCCAGTGCATAACTGTCTGTAAAACCAGCCACTATTGTCTTGAAACGGTCCAATAGCTTGTAGCTGAAATACAAAAATATATTTAGAAACCACCACTATACCTGATGACCTGCATGATTAAATACATCTTAATGTTAGAGAAGGAACAGATAATTATCACCTAAATACTAGAATTGATGATTATTGAAACAGACTGAAATATATTCGCACTATGGGTTACGAGACTATATTTTTAAATAGAAAATATTACATCCATAATAATTAATTAGATGTGGGTAAAACTTTCACATAATACTTTAAATAACAAGCTAGTATAAACTATAATATTATCATTTTAAAGTAAACTTACCGAGTTAAAGCTTCAAGCAGCATAGTAGGACTAAGGCGTCTTGGCTCATGGTATATTAAAATTACACTGCCATCTCCCTTCTCCTTCTCTAGCCAGTCTAAAAAGTCTGTCAGAGCCGAAACTTCAGATTTTGTCTTCAAAATCTATAATCAAAATAATAACATTTTGTTTACCCAAAATAATAATGGTACAATAATTAAATTTCACAACACACCATTTTTAATTAGTCTATCACAATACGAAAGATGTGAATGTAATTAAGATAATATTCACATCTAACCTAACCTAAGGGTTATATAACATATTTTTTGTGCATTTTTAAAAAACCTTCAAAAAAAAAAAACAAATTCTATATGATGAATGTATGATGATAGGTTGTAGTATTTTTCACGCAAATTTTAATTCCGAGAGCAGGTGAAACTGCTGGGCATAGCTAGTTACAGTATAATAGCTTTAATGATTGCAGTTTTCATATTAATTATATATTATATTGGGAAAAAAATATTAAATTACCTTATGAGTAATAGTATCTTTCAGCATCCGATACCGACCAACAGTTACTACCCTTACATTATGCCTACGTCTTGCTCCAGGATTCAAATCACCATAAGGCATTATGTATTGTGAATAGGTTTGTTTTGGAGTGTATGCTGCTATTTGACATATCTGAAAATTATAGATTATATTACATTAATAAAAAATAAATTGAACTTGCAGGCAGAAAATAAATTTGGAATTTATAATAAGAAAGCTGAGTTGCCTTAAAGTAAATAACTATTGTTGAACATGTTTATTAAAAAAAAGTATAAGTGATCAAAAGTTCTCCATCTCCATAATACAGTTCTTTAAGTCTTAATAATAATAATAATTGGGACACCTCACATACATTGATCTGATCCCAAAGTAAGTAGCTAAAGCACTTGTGTTATGGTAATCAGAACGAGGGTACCACAATAAATACATATACATATAAGTTTATAAACCAAGACTCGGGAACAAACATTCGTGCTCATCACACAAATAAATGCACCTACCGGGATTTGAACCCTTCCTTTTGATGCAGGAGGTAGGAGCACTACCAATTGCGCCAAACGGTCGTCAAAAGTCTTAATTGAATATAAAATAACTTTTAGTAGGTATGATACCTCATCAATCAGTCTTCGACCAGTAGTGTCCATGTCCCAGCCAACAAGAGAGTACTTGCCAGGTGGCAGGCCCAAAGGCTTCTCTGCCAAAGCTGGCAGCACCTCAGTGGGTGCCTCATTTCCATTCACCTTAGCTTCCGAAACCATTTCCATGTACACTAACTTTTATCTGAAAATTTTTTTGTTAAAATAAAAAAGCATATCAATTACATTAACTATCTAATATGTATTATAGTATATCTAATAAAATTAAAAAGCCTTTGATTAAAAATATATTTATGATGTGGGTAGAATAAGTACCTTCATACAAAGAAAGTTTTCTAGAAATTTCAATTTATTTTGTATCACATATTTATTTTTATATTTAAAATTTACGAAATTTACATTATCAATTTCGTTTTTTTTTAAATTATTGATTATTAAAATAACTTAAGTCTGAATAAAAAAACTCCAACCTATAATAATCAACGTCACACGCACGCCGCTATGAAAACTAGAAGACGGCAAATCGATTAGTATTAGCAACTAATGCAAACTTGTAGAGCTATAGTCATAGTAACCAAAATACATAGTTGCCATACAAAAACATTACAACTCTATTTATAACACCCTAAAAACGCGAATATTGATGAAAATAAATACAAAATAGGACACGTGGCGATCATTTCTGAGGACATTTAGCCCCACCCTATTATATGTCAAAATAAAACAATAATTAACTCACTTTATTCTTACGATGACTTTGTAAAAAACGCTAGATTATTTATCTCAAATAGTGAGACAAGTTTAAATGCTGTAATAACTGCAAACGAAAGATTTTTTAAAAAAATATCACAAATCTCACAGCACGTGTGCCGCAATTGGAAAAAACTCCAGATTTCTTTTTTATTTTTGGCTTTTGATAAAATAAACTTGTCAATATCATCTGGTGTCTACTATTTATGGTTACACATAGGTACTCTAGATAAGCTGTGAAATAAAGCAGCTTGAGCTGTAATATAATATAAGATATAATATAGACAGTATTTGTAATTAGATTTATTAAATATTTGGAAACATGTTTTTTCTATTAATTACAAATAAAGAAAAATTTTAAGAAATTTAACTCTATGATATTATTTTAATCGCTTTGCATTCTACAGTCCACTTTTTTCGAATGTCATTTGTCAAGCGTCAAAAAAATTCTAAATACCTAGTATTGCAAGATATGTTTAGAGTATGTATAGACTATAGACCAAACAACAAGAATATACTACTCTCTTGCTCTAGTCTCTATTGAATCTAGACTAATAAGTAATCATAACTTAGGATATTTTGTTTTCTGGTTCAAAACAACAAAAAATGTAAATTAGGGAATATTTATAGATTAACATAGCATAACATGATACTTAAAAATGCCTAAACCAACTTGTGTTCAATGTAGTACAAACGATTCTCTACTCTGGCGTAGTGCAGCAAACGGTCAAATATGTAATGAGTGTCATTTAAATAATGCAGCAAATAACGAAATAGAACAAACACATAGCATAAAAACAGAGATAGAAGAAAAAAAAGATGAAAAAGACGACGCAGAAAGTAAAAATGGAAGGAGTGATGGTGATTCTACTCCAGCAAAGGTTACTGGAAGGGGTACAAGAAAAAGTACTCGAGCTACAAGATATAAATCCAAAACTCCTGCCCCGCAACCGGCAAAACCTCCAGCACCTCGAGGGCGTGGGCGTAGAAGTATCTTCAAGAGACAGCCTCTAAAAGCACCAACTGCTACAGCTACTGTTGTCACAAGTGATTCAATTTTTTATAAGGTATTCTACGCTTATAATCACTGATTGATGCTTTTAAAATATTAGAGAAATTAGTTATACCTTGTTAAAATTTATATTTAATTCTTTATAATATTCTAGTAAAACTCAATATAATTCCTTTTTAGGGTTCATACATGCAAGTTGGAGATATAGTGTCAATGATAGATGTATTAGGTGGAACATACTATGCCCAAATTAGGGGTTTTCTCACTGATCAGTATTGTGAAAAGAGTGCTGTTATAACCTGGCTTTTGCCTACTAAGTCAAGTCCACCACCAGAGAAGGGATTTGATCCAGCTACTTATATTATAGGTAAAGATTTAGTTTTAGGCAAAAATTAGAATAAAGTTCTTAAAAACTATTTAATGAACACTACATTGATACAAATCTGTGTTTTTAGGTCCGGAAGAAGATTTGCCCCGTAAATTGGATTACATGGAATTTGTGATGCATGCACCATCAGATTATTACAAAGCAAGCAACAGCCCATATCCATTAACAGAGAATGAACTGAATAATTATTCTGGTTTTATATGGACAACATTAGAACCAAAAGACAAAACATAAGTTTTTATAATTTTATACTTAGATTAATTTTAAGTGAAATAAATTGAAATTATTAAATGAAAAAATAGTTTTTCATTACTAAAATATTTTATTAACCTGTGGTATGTTTAATCTATGGGTAGGCTGCTTGATGTTAGATATTTTATGTAACAGAGTATATTATATACCATTCTTTAGTATATGTAGAATATTTACTAGGCCCAGACTCTATAGCCATAAACGCTTTATGCTCCTCTTACCTATTCTCCCTCTATGTTAATATCTAAAGCCGGCGGAGGTCTAGCGTTATCTTGGTAAGTATTTAAGAGTTTGCCAACACATTGGTGCTAAATCCCTGAGTTGTCGGTTTTTCAACGCACATCAGAAGAACATTGCCGAAGCACAGAACAATATATTATACT
The DNA here is from genome assembly GCA_912999735.1 of Aporia crataegi. Classification (NCBI taxonomy): domain Eukaryota; kingdom Metazoa; phylum Arthropoda; class Insecta; order Lepidoptera; family Pieridae; genus Aporia; species Aporia crataegi. The sequence goes on from OU538742.1 coordinate 7,593,304, forward strand.
CACTAACAAAAGTGACAATCACAAATTTTGCGGTGGCAACTGGCAATTGGCAAATGACAAATAGGTATTTATAATTTCGTGTAAGCTGAAATTTGAAAAACTGTACATTTTAATTTCCTACTTAATGGTGCTCAATTCTTTGACTGAAAAATTATTTTATATATAAATTACAATATCTATTACTTAATTTTCTTAATAAAAAATCATAATGAGTCGTAAGGAAGCTCTTTCTTCCTTTATTCAACAAATACATGGGCGGCCCGTTGTAGTAAAATTAAACAGCGGTGTCGACTACAGAGGTAATTAAATGATTATCGTAATTATGTCAACAAGAACCTTTAATAATAAAGTTAATTGGCCTTTCAAATTTCATTAAGAATATATTTAAATTATAACAGCCATGTATTATGAACTTAAAGGTATAGACACTGAATATGTTATATTTACAATTTTAAATTAAATTCGAAAAATTGAAAAATATCTATTTGAATATAGGTAGCATATTTTTAGATGTCTAAAAAGGAAAAGCAACGAGACATTTACCACCTTATTTATAAACATTGCTTAATTTAAAACATTGTCTGGAATGCTTGGTCACATTAACATGCAATTGTTGCAATAATGACACAAAAAAGTTTTGAGCATTGATCTGAGTTGAGTATTATATTAATGCTATAAAAGTGAGAAGGTATAATAAAAACAATAGCATTTAGGTTGTAATTATTTTATTTGAATCTCATTTAAATAAACAAATTTCCTCTTTCTCTAGTACATACTTATGTAATTCTCATTTTATTACAGGAGTACTTGCCTGTTTGGATGGTTACATGAATATAGCTTTAGAACAAACCGAAGAATATGTTAATGGCCAGCTGAAAAATAAATATGGTGATGCATTTATTAGAGGGAACAATGTACTATATATTAGCACATCCAAACGTAGAATGTAATTTATCATAAGTAGTATTCATAAAAGTATATTACATTTTTTATAGTAATTTGATTTTTATTAATGCTTTTCTACACTAAATTTGTAATTTTAATTAATTACTTAGGTATCAGAGATCCTGTCAATGGAAAAATGCTAGTTCGTTTTATCTGTGTTCATAATTTTTAGCTCCAGGATAAGTGTAGTAAAACTTAACATCTCCATACTCCTGAAATAATTTTTATTTCATTTAAAATACATATTACAAATTCCAGTGATACAAAAAAAAAATATAATTCAAAACTACAAAAAAGATATGAAATGATACAAAGAAATTATGTTCTGAAATTGTATCTCTACTTTTTAAAATCTTTAGTTTATTATATTTCTTTTTTACCTTCTCATCAGTTTCTCCTGGATGTTTACCATTACCAAGATCTTCTATTAACTTTTCACCTCGGTAGCCATATTTTTTAGCATATTCTTTTTGAGCATTTTTGCCTCCATCAGGATCATAATTTATGTCAACACGGTAGTTTAAAATTCTAGGATTGAATAATGGTTCCCAAAAACTTGAATATAACACACTCTCACACATAACTAATAATGTCAGTATGAAAATTATCTTTATCATGTCGCCTGAGAAGGTTTTATTCTTACAAGTGACTTGTTACAAATGATGAATATAAGGAAATATAGGCAGGTAGCAAATATTAACATAAACACATATAAACATGTAACTACAGTATATAAATAATGTAGTTTTGTTTGATGAGTTAACTGAATTCAAGGTTGACTACAAGTCTAGTGTTAAGTTCACAGATGAATTTACAAAATCAAATATTTAGTTATTGAAGTTACAAATAATTTATATTTTATTATAACAGTATTTTGCGCCAGAGGTTCGAGGTTCTGATCCCGAGGAAGCATACGTTTTTTGGGTAGGCACAGAGAGGTGATCACATACTTGTCTGTAAAGAAAATAATTACTGAAACAGATGCGATTACATACTTACAAATGAAAACTGAATATAAATAGAAGTAATTAGAAGTTTCTGTGTATCAAAACACATAAACAAATGTGACGATTTTAACGATGGAAACTTAATAAATAGACACCTACTTGAAAAGCCTGTACTATAAAGAAAAATTAAAATCCACGTTTTATTTGGTGATTGCATAATGTTTTTTCTTAATTCTTACAGAACACATTCAAGAAGCATAATATTAGATTTGAATTGATTATTTGAGTTTACTATATACAGAGTAAATATAAACAAAGCACCTAAGCACTATATTTTTCCTGTTTACGACCAACCTTGCACTTCACGCAACTTCAAAATGACGATATACGCGTATATAAGCAATGAAAACAAACATTCTTTTAAAATGTTTATTAAATATGTATGTGTAAAATTTATAGTATAAATATTTAAATTAATAAAAATATTATTTAAATTGATCATACATTTTACTAGTCCTACCAAAAACCACCCAATCTCATTTTGCTTTTAGTCAGATTGAGTTTTATATATTTAGATTTAACATATTAATGTTGCCTATAATACAAACACCACTAGTGAATTCCTTCTAATGGTGTGTATGATTTATATTGATAGAGCTCGGGTCCTCCATAGCCATACAATAGCTTTCCTTTACCATTCTCATCATAGTATGGATATCTGTATTTTGGTCTGAAATAAAAAGTAAGTCTGAAATACAGGTTGTCAAAGTTCTATTGCGTAGTAGTACCTAACTTTTAAAATGTATTCTGTAGGTATTAATTATCTATGTACACATGTAGCTTTCACATTCATATAAAAATGTTACTATCTGGAAATATTGGTTTCTAGTTTAAACACAAATGCTGCATGAGAATCTCATGATGAGATACATATAACTTATAAGGCAGTTGGCAGACATTTCAAAAGCGTAATAGTTTTGTACCTTCCTCGAGAATCAAACACCGAAATGCGAAGATACACGTGTAGAATTTCCAATGTATAACCAATGAATTTAGGGGAATCTAATGCATAAAGCATACCTCTCAAAATATTGGAAGTTAGGTGCTCGTGGTTGAGGTACCGAAGACTCCGTTGTGATCACCAGCGATACAATTACTATCAGCTGAAAGATAGGATTATTTGAATATGGGTATACGAATAATAAGTAGATGTTTTGTTATTTATATGTCAAATTTTTGGAGTGTAAATTTACATTCAGAAATGTAACTATTTTACACATAGGACTTCATATTTCTCGAATTTATCGAAAAATAGCGCCTGTCAATTTGTTTAACGCAATCATTTCATGCACTGAAAATAATGATCTTTGCATAAAAGGAGTTGGATTTATTGTTTCTATTGATGTGCAACTAAGCGAGATTCAATAATATATCAAAGTAAGACTTATATTAAGTAAGTAGTTTACGGTTGAAATGAAATCTATAAATAATATCTTGTGTTACTGTGTGAAATTGGGATTTTAATTAAAGTTATAAGATTCGATCTAAGATATGCCAGATATCCCATCGATTTAATTATAAAGATGCAGCAAACACGTTTTTTATGTTAATGTAAATAAAAGCCTTACACCTATCTAAATTTCGAACAAAAATTAAGTTGATGTTACTCATTTATACTTGTTGAGCCCACATTTGTGTTGATATGAAAATAAAAACATTGTATACATTAATCACTCACCGATATTAAGAATAATTTCCAAATCTTTTCCATTTTTCACTACGAACTTACGCAGACAATATTATTTTAAACGTACGTGCGTTCTCCAACGTAGAGTTTACGAAACTGTTTCGGAGTAGAAAATAGAAAGTGCGTTATGAATGTTAATGATCCCTCATAACTGTTAAGTCTGTTACCTGTGCTTTTTGTCCTTGGAAATCATTAAGTAATAACCCAAGTAATAACCATAGTAAGTACCTACGTGTTTTTCTATCCAATTCTGTATTTTAAGGTTTGATTAATTATAATTTAAATACTTGAACATTTGGTACCTAGGTATAAAGTCTTAGAATATAGATAGATAGGTAAGTATGAATCTTTAGTACTGGAGAAATGATTAATTTCACTTAATGCCTAGTGCCTCGTTTCTCAACCATTTTTATGTCGCGACCCACGAAAAAGTCAAAAAGTTAAGTAAAAAGTCTTGCGATCCCGTCACAATAAAATTGTAAATATACCTACATATGTAGGTACATATTTTTAGCAGTAATACGTATCTTTACACTTATATGTAGTTTGTATTTATTATTTCTCACCTCTACGACCTCCTTTAAAAACAAACTCGACCCCTCGCTTGAGAAATCATGGTCTAGAGTCTAGACTCTAGTGGATGAGTACAATGCTTTTTTGGGCTCGAGGTAGCTTGATCACCAACTAGCCAGTCCAAAATGTCTTTATTTCATACTTTCCTATAACTATAACCGATAATTGTTTCTTATTAGTGTTTGGATAAAAACCAGTTATTTTAATCGATAAAACATGAGCATAAAGCATTGTTTTGTATTCGTATATCGACCGGTTTGCCCCAGAGAAGATATGTGCTGTAGGTAAGTGAAAGTGGCGGAGGTGCCGTACAAATTATTATGTCATATAATATTGAACGATTCTAGAATATTATTTTTAAAACTTAAACAGCTCAATTTAATAACCTGAATCTTTTGAATTTAATTTATAATATTATGTTCAATTCCTATGTTGAATGTTCTATTAAATTGTCATTTGTAATCATTCTGAACATAAGAAAAAATGAAACGGGAATGACAGGAAATAAAAAAGATATTTAACTGAATATTTTATTCATGAAATTAGAAATGACTAGAGTAACATCTACAACTACTTACATGCTAATAATAAAATCTTTTTCATTGACACAAAACACAAATAAGCATGGCTTATTTTTAAAGTTGAACGTAAACCATAACCTAATCATGCATAACGTCGTTATGCAGAAAACGTATGAAATGCCGACAAATGGCGCTCAAATTTAACGGCTACTCAAGCTACTAAAATATATTTACAATAGCAGTATATTTCAATAGGGATATTACTAGATTATAGGTTAAGTTCAATCTTAAGATCACAATGGTAGAACAATGATAACGCTTACGTAAAAAAAAATCTAAACTGATTATATTTTTTTTTTTGTATTAAAATCAACATTAAATATATAAAAAAAAATTTACAAAGATTTTTACTCTTTAGAGCGAGATGAAAACGACGGACAAAACATAAAAACAAACTTTAGTTTAAAGTTTAAACTATATTTACAATATCACAAATTTTCGCTTTAAGCATTTTTACTATTTGTATTCTAATCAAGCGGTTTATATTAATAATGTATATTCTAAGGCTTTTACCCAAATACAAAAAAAAGGAAAAACACTTTAGGAGCTGCTAAAATTTTTTCTTTTATAAACATACTTAGTGTAGGAGTTGGCTATATTTAAGCAGCTCTCAGGTTTAAGTAGCTAGTGTATATGAGAACTAAATAAAAACGGAATGTGCTAGAATAATTCCATATATGGAATGATCTAGTATTCCAAAACTTGACGCCGATTTCACTTCCAACATTTATAGATTTTAAATATTTACTCATAATTACAAAAAAAATGTAGTGGATATGTTACATACGAATTATATACGAGTATTAGTGGAAACATATAGAATATTAATATTCTTTTGCCATTTAACAAAGCGATAATTAAAAATAATATGAATATGTATTAATTTATAGAAGGTAATCCTCACAAACTGTAAGTATTACTGATTTGATTTGACCAAACAATATTTTAACATACCTAGGCTCAAGTTCCAAAACAGATCTTTGGTTTACTTAAAAGTTTCGACCGACTCTCCCAACATTCATAAAAACCTAGTCTTGAAAATTACAAGCGCAACAAAATTTCAGCCAAATTGATGCAACCGTTAGGAAAATTCCACTGTTTCGGTACTTTTAATTTTTTTTAAGACACTGCATTCGGCTCCAACCAGAGACAAACCAATCAGCAAATCTCTTGCTGTCCGTCCATCTGTCAATTCGCTTGACTGATACCCATTATCTGTGCTCTATGCTCTACAAAGTCTATGACCCTTTGAGCCAAAGTACGTTTTCTTACCAACATGGCGGCTGCTTGTTCGAATTTGTGCTGGTTCCGTCGTATGTATGCATTTGTGTCTGTTATCATGTTATTCAGCTTTTCAGGGTTAATTTCGTCCATCGCGCATTCTTCGTGTAATGGTGGGTTGAAACGGTAGTATGTGCCAGAGGGAAGTAGATCATTTAGAGCTAGGTGCACACCTGAAATATTCTCATATTAAGAATTTTATTTTACTAATCTTTATTTTTAAAGGAGTCTGAATATAGCCTGAATCAGTCAGCTGTGTAACCGAGACTGACATTCATAGTGGCGACTTTACCCCTACTTTTGCAAAGTATGCTTTCAAACCAAAGAATACATTTTAAAAGGATTCATAAACATATATTTTAAGACTGTCAAGGTTAAAATAAATAAACAAAACACAATATATATAGGTAAACATAGGTTTCTAAGGCTTCTGTAAAAAAAACTGGCTTCTCATAAATAAATAGATTCTGTCAGTGTGCAGTGAGGTTCAAGTTCACATTTATCAACATTATCATAATGAAGCTTATCATTATTGACAAGCACAAGAAATTTTACCTTCAGTATCAGTTGCTGAATCCAGAATTTTGTTGAACTTATTCTTCCAGCTGGTTCCTGATGAATCTTTGGCCAAACCCTTACTCAAAAGCTGATAATCTAAATGTTTGTTCAGTGCTTGGCCCGTCCCAACCGATATTACTGTGCCATTCTTGAGGGAATTTGCACCAAATAACAGTTTAGCTTCATGTAGACCGACTGCAGTTGGATTGTTCACCATGATACCTCCATCCTGGCATAGATAAATACATTTTTTACTCCAAGAAATGTCAAAAAACTTACTTTTCAAAACCAACGCGATGATTGTTATATGTTGCTATACTAATAAAACCAATTTAGAAATTAACAATAACACGTTGACAAGAGCTGTCATTGTTTTGTGTAAAATAATAAAAATAGGTATTTAAGATTAAGTTAAAAATGATAATAAAATGTACCTGATGTAACAATCCGTCCAAATTGAATTCTTTAAAGTAGGTGGGCGCGGCTGCGGATGCCCTCACTGCTTGCCAGAGTTCGGCCCGGCTGGTTCCGGGGAAAACGGATCGTACGCGGAACCCGCATTCGTACGTACGAAATAGGAATGGCGTGAGACGGGAGCCAGAATTCACCACGCATGATACCACTGACATCTGGCGGGATAAGATCTTTATTTAATATTTAATTTTATTAACATATTTTTATTCACTTGACCATCTTGTAAGTTGTACCTATATAAGATGGTAGGTAAATAATGGATAAAACGTAACCAATGAGTATTTTACGTTTTTATCTAAAATTAATTCGTATATTAAAAAAAACGTATTAGTAATTTTTAATTAATTAATTATAAATTACCGCCTCTTCGGTGTAATGGTAAGCACGTAAGCGTCCTGGGTTCGATTCCCAGTGGAGAAAAATAAAACTTGGTCTGGCAGGGCATAGAAGACTGATCACTTACTTGCTCCTAAAGAAAAAATCGATTAGTGAAACAGATGTGAAATGCATCTGCCCCATACCTAGGGGACACGGGACTTCACTTTACACACTTTCAATTATAAATATTATTAATAACAATATTAATTGTATTTTAAGCGTTCGAAAAATAGATTTTTATTGTCATTTAATTATTTATTAATAAATTAATATTATTTCTCATTAGGAGATCGAAGCAGTGTCTCACATGCTTTGTCACTTTCCCGCATGCGTGCAATCGTTTTTGCAAGTACGAGACAAAATACTGAGCACAGTTGAAAGATTTATAAGTAAGGAAATTATGAAAACTTACTTTAGGCATATTCTTTCGGTTGCATTGTGTAAGAGTGATGTCCTTCAAATTATCTTTAAGCATTTTCTCCCAGGTGTCTGTGTCGTAGTAGGAATGAGTCCATACTAGTCTTGATGTACCTAAAAATTATAACTTATTAAATATATTTAGCGATATAATTAATAAATACGTTTTCAGATTATTCGACTACTATGCGATGAACTATAAATATTTAAGTTTAAAAAATTTAAGGTATAAAAGAACTCATCAACAGAACGAACTTTTGTGAATTGAAAATGTCAAGAGATGGCGTATCAAAGTTCTTTCAACCGTTCATAGATTTCAGAAGTGTCTTTTCCTTTTTATCTTACCTCCAATAAGTGAGGTGTTTCCAAACATTTGTTTGGACAAGTTTAGGTACATTTGGTTCGCAGTTTCCAAGTTACCAGCGCCGCTTGCTGTAAAACATTTATTTCTATATTAAACTAGCTGACCCGGCAAACGTTGTTTTGCCATATTAATTTTTGGGGTAGACTACCCTTATCACTTAGGGGTATGAAAAATAGATAGTAGCCGATTCTCTGACCTACTGAATATGCATATAAAATTTGGTAAAAATCAGTAAAGCCGTTTCGGAGGAGTAAGGTAACCAACATTGTGACACGATAATTTTATACATAAGATTATAATATATTGATAAAATAAAGAATTAATAAAAAAATCACCATTTAACATATATATATATATAGCACTGTTCGTCCTGGATTCAAATTTGCGAGGGAATAAATATGTTTTTTAACATCACACACAAAACACGAAAATAGACCAAAAATATTTCACATAGACGTCTACTCAATCACGCCATAACGGCTAAACGTATCTCGATAAAATTCAGCACATACACTGTCAGAAATGTATACCGTTTTGTGGCGAACGTTTCCACACGTAACAGTTTGTCATATGAGTCTTACCTATAACAGCCGCGATAATAGCTCCTGTGCTAACTCCAATAATGTAGTCAAAGAGCTCGTGTACTTTCCTCCCAGTCAATATTTCTAGATGTCGCAGAATCTCTATTGCTATAATACCACGGATACCACCGCCATCTATTGATAATACATTGAGACCTCGGCTTTTTGTGGGACCGACGTAACCCATTAGGGCTAATGCCTGAAATTAATGAAATTTTTAAAGAGCTATTCATGTTCGGCCAATAAAGTGATCTACCAGTTTTGAAAAGTTTCTGTGAGATCTAGATAAAGTGAAGGTATCATGATATACTTTTAAGGGAAATCGACCATTTTATACTAGTATAATGTTCACATTTTGGCGAGTAAGAATATTTTAATCATACCTCATTCACAATCCCTTTAACATCCTCACCAAAAGACAGGTCATTTGTCAATTTGTGTTGAACTCTTAATAACGCACGCACAGCCCCTTCCTTAAAAAGATTTGTTTGGTTAAATTCATTACCAAGATCAGAGAAAAATCTCTCTGAATCTAAATACAATCTTTTAGCTTAAAAAACTAATTTTCACGCATATTTAATGTTAGTCTAATAACCTTAATTTTGCCAATTCTGATGAATATTATTAGCTATTAATAATAATAATTATAGAGCTTTATTAACATTCCATGCAGATTTAACATTAATTTAATACAATTCATTCTTATATGATTAAGATGATAAAAACAGACTATCGCATATATACAGAGATGGCTTACTTACAATTTATAAGTAAGTAGTTCTACCATTTCCGTGTTTAAGAAGTTAGGAAAAATTGTGATTAAAATTTAAATAACATTTAAATAATTGTTCTTTACAAACACAAATTAATTAATTCATTAAGAAACAATAGAAGTAAGAATAATCGAAAAATTCAAATTCATTCATTAAATAACATTTCATGAAATTGACATTTTAACAGATTCATCCATATCAAATTAGCTATTACTCTAGACTTATTGATTTGTAAGCCCTCTGCCCCAAATAGGACATAGGACCATAAGTCAATTAAATCAAATTACTCTAGTCTTGTACGTCATGAGACTTAACGTCAATATATTCTACCTTGCTAATCATGTCGGTAACTAAGCCTAATAAAATCTAACCGAATCTGAATCTATGCCCTTGCGTAGATCTTGGATACTATTTCTAAGAGACCACACACTGCTTGAAAGGTGTACATATTAGCCTATGAAGAAAATTATCAGACCACAGATGAAGAAATATCAGGACATAAGCTTCAACATGGGTTACGAGAATTTATTACCTTAATAGCATAATCCCTGGCTTCTGGATACTGTTGCAAATGTTCAATAAAATGTTCTGTCCGTTTGAGAAGGCATTCTGGCGTTTCTGCCGTCACCAAGGCCGATATGACGTACGCTGTTCGTGAGTGAATTGAGGTCTGGAAAATTGAAAATAACATTTAAAACCATTTAAATGTGAAATTCTTTTCGGCGATTAAAATGGCAGAAAGAAATAGTTGATATTTTTAACGCAAAAAAAATTTACAAATTTAACGTGTCAGTGTATGTCTGTGGGGTAGGAGCTCCTAAAAATGGACCTATTTTAATGAGTTATTTGTTTGCAAGCTAACGTGATCAAAATTTAGAATCTATCTGTCCATCCATTTAAGAGGTATTTTTATTTAGCATGTCGGAGGATTTTATAATTGTCTCTTAATTTCACTTGTTTCAAATCGCGACAACAAGGACACTAATCCTTTGAAACCTTATTGGGACTAATATTTTAAATTCTGTCTGAATTATAATAAAAAAATCTCTATGTATATTTATGGTTAACAATTTTTTAAACTGGTTGTCGACTCCAAGACATCCGGCGCCTAGCGTGAATTGCAAAGCTAGTCTCATTCCGAACTATTTATACAATCAAAACGTTGTAAAATAGGTCACTAGGTTGCTGTTGAATTGTTCGTCTAAATACGAATTATTTATTTTATGAATTTATACACTTACATTACACACTTACTTATACATTTTTTAAATGTATAGTGTATAAATTGATTGATTGAAAAATCAGAACACTAGTAAAACATAGACACAATGTAACGCCTTATCCCTACCAAGCGATCACTTTCAGACAACCCAGTCACAAGAGAGGAGGAATGAAAGGAAATGAGGAGAGTGGTTATGTAGATTGTAGAAGAGAATTTATAATTTAATTTGTATTTGTATTCGGTCTCTGGTAAGGCTGCCACTTGGCGGACGGGGTGTCATACACTTATGACATCCTCCGTATGGAGGAGTGGTTGAATTTCTACAGGCTTGCCTGCATATCATTGGGAAGGGAATTCGAAAGCCAGATAGTGAAGGAATTGGAGAATATATTGCATAACTGCTTTATAGTTTATTAGACCGTCTCTATGGGTCATTTACGCGTCTGCGTGTTGCGCCGGAGATCGGTTGGGTAAGCACAGAAGGTTGATCACCTAGTTGCCTGTAAAGAAAATGATCAGAGAAACACATAGAGAAATGTGTCTGCCCCGTGCCCCACTAGGGCTTCGGAAATTCACTTCCTAGTTTATTCAACTGAGTTTTAAATTTTATTCCTACTGCTTATTTATTTATCGTCAGAAATGAATGTTTAGAAATATTTTTGTAAGCCAGTGTTTTCAATTGATTTCAGAAAAGGCGTTCTTACTCCGGGTAACACTGTTTTGTGATTATTAGGCGATGGTAAAGCCGATGACCCAACGTTAAAGATTATTTTCTTAAAACAGTTTCAACGGATTAAGAGCGTTTATTTAACAAAATTATACAATTATTATCTTAGAACTAAACCTTCCCGTTCTATTCCTGTTTGATAAGTCACTTCCAAATATTTGTAGATTATGTCAATTTTATTCTCTAGTTTTTATGCACTTTGGATTCGGTTTATGTTTTATCTTAACAAATTTTATATAATATGTAAACGAAAATATAATTCGTTATGATAATAGGATACTTATTTCGTATTATATAACTACGTTCATATTAAAATTCCATGTTTATTCAGTTCCTATGGGTCTAAAGATAATTCTGTCAACTAACTTATCAGAAATGTTACGTGCGTCATCAAAACAAAACAATTATGAGCTATAAATTTGAAATGAGGCCTGTCAAAACGAATAAATGTTACTCCTAGAGACTCATATGGACTGATGGCTCCATAAACACCGCACTACGCCTTTGTTAGAAGCCGACCTCTAAAAATATGTATGTTAAAAATTAATTTTGCACTTTAATTTATTTTGACCTTTTTTTTTGAAGTTGATAAATGTTCACGAATATAAATAAAACCTTGCCATTCGAAGCATCTTTTGGCAAATCGTATGAAGTCTTAGAGTCCGTTCACACAGACCGGCTCGGAGAGAATGCTATAAGAATGCTTGAACACGCTTGGTGTGAAATAATAAGAGGAGCTGACCGGCTCAGATCGCGTACTATTTCTCGATCGCGCAGCTGTTTGGCACCGATTGTGTCCGGTCTGTGTGAAATGCGCGCCAATGCTCTCCGAGCCGGTCTGTCTGAACGGACCCTTAATAATTATTTTACGTAAATTAGCTAGTATGCGAAACCCTTATAAATTGATAAATGAAATATAAAATATGTGATAATAATGTTAGCATGATCGCAGATGAGGCCAATGTGGTAGTAATTTATATTCACTCAGCTATCATGTCTTTCACATTCTACAAACAATATACTATCAGTCGATAGCACTGTTTATTTACATGTGACATTAAATATTGATAAATCATAATGAATGGGGTTAATGCAAGAATTTTATTAGAAAAAATATTTTATTAATTATTGAAACTAGAATTTTTTAAGAAAAAATACTTCCATTAGAGCTTGGGAATTTAGAAAAATAGATACTAGTTTTGGCCCGCTGTTTCACCAGCGTTAATTTGGTTGTAACATGTTATATAGCCTATACTCATATCTCTAAATTTATAACATAAAACATACAAATTACATGTGGTTTTATTATTATCCTTTCAGATAGTTCTCTAAGAATACTTGTGTCTTTAAATTATCCCACAGGAACATACTACCAGTATATCAAGTACTTCCTATGTCACTTCCTTAATGTTAAAAAGTGATAATTGTATTAAAATTACAAAACTTCAATTGGTTTTTTAAGTGTTAATGTTATCCATATTATTTAGTGTTAATGTTGCAAAGTATAAAATATTTAAATTTATAAAAAATAGACATGGTTAAGCCATGTCTGCAAGTTTTTAAAATTATTTATTTTTCTTTGACAGTTAGCTCTACTTTAGCGAGATAAAAAATTAAATCAATAACAACTTACCTTTGTTACAATTGGTTTATTTGACTTCCAACTAGGCTCTGACATCTTTCCCAACTGCAAATCCTTTTTCAGTTTCAATCCTTCCCAGATACCACCAAAAGTTATTTCTTTTGCTTCTGAACCCACTGTTAGAGCATCCTTTTCTTCAACTTTCTCAATTTTTTCCTTTGATCCAATCTTGCTTTCTTCTATAGTTGTTGCTTTAACTGTATTAACTATAACTTTTGTTTCTTCTACTTTAGCTTCAGGCTGGTATAATCGTTGGGTGACAGACTTTTCAAACTTTTTTATGAGACCTACAAATAAATATTTTTATAAATGAGATAACATAATTATAAACATGGATTAACTATTAATACTAATTCTAAATATTGTATAAATAAAAATATTGTGTGTGAACATTAAATAGTACCTAAAAGAGAGTGAGTTTTATTGTCAACATCTCTTCACCAACCACACATTACGTAGCTAAAAGTTATGACCCTTAAACTAGGTAACTAGATAGACTATAGATGATAACCCCGTAGAAAACAACTACACTTAATAATGACTATGACTGCCACAGAAATGTTTCAAAAAAATTATCGCATTAAAACATTTTTAAATGTAGAAAGTTTACACTGATAAACTTTCTTCATTTAAATTTAGTATTTAGACAGTGAACATTCACCCAATAAAAGGTGTTTCAAGTTGGTCTTCTTTTAAGAAGTAAAAACTATATTAGGCATGCAAAAATTAAATTTTTTGTATAGGTTTGTTGTTGTATCTTTAGGACTAGTTACTTACTTTCCCATTGCTCAGGAGTTGCAGGCTTTATTCTTTGCACCAATTTTTCTACTTCAGTATTCAAGTTTGTCATTGAAAGATAGTGTCTTATGGCACGCCACTGGCCCCCCAACGACGACATACTTGATGATTGAGACTGTGTTACCTCAACTATCAACTTTTAATTAAAAACAGTATCTTCAGTCACAGCAAATATAATATTTACATTTAAGTACAATAAAGTATAAATTCAAAGTCAGGTAGGCCTAATGTTTTTATTTAGCTTAAAAAGTTATAACACTCGCGCTTCACTATTTATAATATAATATGTAGTTTTTCTTTGTGCGAAACCTTGGAAATAATTTAAAATAGCCAATATTATTAAATCGATGACAGCACAAATACCTACTCAGTACTCGCTGACGTAAAATCGCGCGATCAGTGCTACCAATATTAGCGAATCAAAACAAACACTGAAAAGTGAAAATAATGAAATTCACTTCCACTTCCGTGTTGCGGTCAACCAAAATCCAAATTTAGCTGTAAATTGTAATACCTAATTTAACTGATTTCGAAACCGACGATAGTAGTAAGTAACCACTAACAACGTTTACTGTTTAGCATTCAAGAACGGGCTTAATACTGAGGCGTCGCATTCATTATTGCTGGTTTTATAGAATAATAACAAAAACACGTTTGTGCGATTAGATATAGATTAAAGCGCAAAATAAAGCGTGACACGCAAGCCCAGACACACCTCTTCTTTAGCTCAATGAAATCTTCGCACAAACATAAACAACAAACAAATATCCAAGTAAATAATCAAAGCAAATATCGTATGATTTTCTTGTTACTGTTCCAAAATCTGGCGCGTCTACTTCTCACAATGACTAATGACTATAGATAATTTGGCACGAAATTACGATAATTTACGTAATAATGTAGGTACCTAAAATAACAAATACGTCTATCACCCTTCACCTGTACAACTTAATATACCTATTACCTAGGTAGGTACATAATAATATATAACTAAAACAGTTGAAGGTTGAGTTTTTATCGTAGGTATTATTTTACCGGGAAGTAATAAACTAAAAGAACATAATATAAATAGAATATCTCCTCACAAGTCACAACCTCAATCAATTCTCGATAACATAATAGTTTATTCTGTTTTATTGCAATATTGTAGCAGATTTTTCTTTTATTCATACTAATATTATAAATTCGAAAGTAACTCTGTCTGTCTCTGTCTGCTACGCTTTCACACCTAAACTACTGAACCGGTTTTAATGAAATTTGGCACAAACATAGATAATAAGTTGAGAAAGGACATAGCGTACTAGGGGACGTAGGGTACTATCTAATTTCACTAAGTGGGTACATAATATTATATTTATTGTGACCATTTCAATGTGCTCAAACACGGTACCTTTGCAGTAAGTGCTGGCTTACCTACTAACTATTGTATTATTATGTTTACTAGCGACCCGCCCCGGCTTCGCACGGATATAAACCATATATATAAACCTTCCTCTTCTATCACTCTATATGTTAAAAAACCGCATCAAAATACGTTGCGTAGTTTTAAAGATTTAAGCATACAAAGGGATATAGGGACAGAGAAAGCGACTTCGTTTTATACTATGTAGTGATTGATCAGTCATGTCACCGGATACCAAATTATGAATTGATACGACCAATAAAAATGGCTCTTAATGCCTTTACCGTCAGAAGCGAGCAGGTCGTCTTCAAACTAAAGAGATAAGAACTATTCTAATATCCAGTCACTTTTACTATAAGTACCTATATAGGTACTTGACGTAAAAAATAAAACTCCTCTCCAAAAAACTGTCTAATGCGGACGAAGACGCGGGTACAGCTATGAGCTAGTACCATATAAAATTACAAACAAAAATAGTTCAATTAAACAATTAACCACATAGGTTATTAGCGTAATGTCTAGTCTTCCAAAGATTAAATTAGTAGAATAATTACCTGCATACCATGTACCTAATTAAACAAATTAAATACCTACCGTATACTCAGTTACTAGTTACAAAGTAAATAGTAGAAAATAATACCAGATAGACTTTATAGTCTAAGTAGGTATCTAGTTTGTGGTTGTCTATATAAATAACCTGCGGCGCATAACAAATAATTCTAATAAACAAATTGTTCATCAAAATTCAAAACAAAATTCCTAGACTAGACTACCGTCTATCAATAACAATCATGAAGTTTTGCAATGTTTGTGCAATTATTTTAAGAATGTTACCTTTTATTGTAATGACTAGCTTATGCCTTCTTATTTATGCTCTAGATTCTAGAATCTCAGCTAGAGATCAGCTTAAATTAGAGAATAACATATCAAAACATTTCAGCTCTTTTAGTTTAATTTTTTTGTATGTAGGTAGATACCCACTGAACATAGGTACCTAATACTTCATACGAATTTGGTAAAAATTATTTGTTCACAGTAGTAACAATAATGATTCATATATTTTTATATTTAGATCTTAGTAATGTTACATACCTACATTACGTTAATAACAAAATGTGGATCTTTGTCGTCTTTAAATTAACTATTACAAAGACATTTCTTATTTTTGTATGTAAGTAGGTAGTACAAATATTTAAAAAGATCTATCAGTTTTCTTCGTTCATGAAGTTAACAAAAAAAAAAGTGTAAGATTATTATTTTAACACACGCGTAGCGAAATCTCGAATCAGTAAGTTGATAAAGCCCGTCAAGGTAAATTGCAAATAGCAAGGACAAATTTTAACTACGTCGCATTTTATTTCTAAGTAATAATAATATTTTGTTGAATATGTATTTTTCGTTTTTCGTAAGGTTGGTACACGAATAGAACAATTATTTCAATTATTATTATATACAAGACAGTTTTTCTCTAACCCAAGTGGTCTTTATATAAGTTAATCATTATAAACGGTTCCTATTGCGAAAGTATGGAACATCGCTATAGATTTTATAAATGGCTTCGCTTAAATTAACAGTCTTGATAACATAATTTTGACGGTCAGTCGAGTTTAGGTGTAAAAACGTCAAAGTTAAAATTTTATTGGTAAACAGAAAGTTTACCATAATATCAAATACAGATAAAAATAAATTTAACAGATCTATAACATACTGGTTATACTCGCGACTCGGAAAGCGGCTTCCCATTAGTTTTTTTTTTTAGAACAGGAGGCTCACCGCCTATCATGGACACCCTCAACGTCAGTTGGGCCACTGATGCGTTGCCAATTACAAAAATAAATAAATGTTGCAAATGTTTCCTCTTTATACCTAATGTAGAAGTGTAGACAAAAGGTCTGCATTCCATGAAGAAAACTTATTCAGAAAAAAAAACAATAATTATTATAAAACAGCATAATATATTAACTTAAACTTAACATTTTATAACAGCAAGTTTATTGTACAAGTTATATGTTATAGGCCATTTACCAATGATTGTATGTATTCTAATATATTTAACAGAAATATTTCATAAAAAACTGCATATATGGACAATTCTCCATAAGTAAACCCTCGAATTATTGGGTTAAGTAAAGGTGCAATTTTTAATAATTAAATATTCTAATCTAATTTAAATACATAGGTCTCACCTTATCCATAAACATTATTTGTTTTTAAAATTATGGTAGCAAGATGTTGATAGAGCATTTGACATAGACACATTTAGGCTGGTACGGGCTCCCGGAGCGATGACATATTATGTGAGGCGCTGAGAAAATCGATTCACAGCGACGCGGAGCGGGTAGCATATAAAAAAATCTGAGCTGTGAGTACTGGAACTAGCCTAAGTAAATGTTTATAGGTAAGGCAAATCATTGGAAAAACCATACAAAAATTTCTAAAAACTACTGATACATTCTACAAAGTAACAACTATTATTGATCTCTACAAGGTTCGTCTAATGAGGCAATATGATATCTATTTTCGTTTTAATAGACAACTAAATTCTAAAACGTTAATCATAGACAAGTTTTACATACTTTTTACTCTATTAAACCCATACTTCCTAAATTGTGGTGAAAGGTGACGTCACTTAGCAATTTCAACGATTCGTTTATTCAATCTGTACTGAATTGAAATTTAAAGTTTTCATTTTAGTTTTTTCTTATAATGTGTCTTCCGATTCTAAGTTATAGATGGAAGAAATATTTAACTGAGACAATCTCAAGCATTTATATTAGCTTAAATTAATTGCTCATTCTTACATATCTAAGACACGTTCATACATTATTCAGTCTTCCTTTAATTGATACAATGTGCGTTTTTATGTGTAAACTGGCTCAAATTGGTTTCTATTTCATTGTTATAAAAACCTGTCTCACAAAAGTATTTCAAGAAAATATCAAGAACGCTGTTACATAGATTTTTAATGCTAAACATAATTTTTATATGTGGGGTAAATTTCCAGTCTCGATTTTCTCGTTTATAGACCATAGACTATCTGCAGACATAGAAAAAAACTAAATAATTTGTTATCATTTTAAAGGCGGTGTTGTGACTTTCACGTTAATAACCAGTCTTTTATTTTTTTGAGTGAACAAGATCATGAACAAGTGGCTACAGCTTCTTGAAGTAACTTGAGAATGCAATTTTACGCAAATCACTTATGTTATGCATTATGTTATAAAATATAAATTATAAATCAACAGATATTTTTCTGTAAAATTCATTTAGAAAAATGTTTAAATATGTTTGTTTGCATGAATCAGTATAATATTTCATATCTGTGAAGTCTGTCTTCACATTCTATGACGTCAGAACAATATTTTAACAATGTTAAGGCCATATTCTCAAACTAATTCATAATATGTGATAACGACTTCACGTAGATACAATAACTGTGAAATAATAGCTGTTATTTAAGTTATTTTTAAGTTATTAAATAAGCACAATATTGCGATAATGTTTGTACGCCATGTCTACCCACAACGCGTGTATTAAGACCTGATACAGCGGGGTTTATATGGGCATTGTGCAATTCTGCTACTTGCGTAGAACAAGCCGCTGCCGGATCGCCTGATCCTTTTAAATTTCCTAACCTGTAAAATTACAAATAAACTATAGGAAGACTTGTAACTGCAATAAAAGAAATAGAACAGAATTAAAATATTTGCAAGCCGATGGCTAAGTTTTAAAGATATTTATTTTTCAAGACACTTGCTCATAAAGTAACTCTCATAACGGAAACTAAATACGATGCAGCGGCGGCAATCACCAACTTTACACACTTATATCAAATTTACTATTATGATTGAATAATTTTTATTTGAAAGTTAGTGCTGATCTTCCAACAATCATAGTAAGTGAAGTCCCGTGTCCCCTAGTGGGGTATGGGGCAGATGCACTTAACATCTGTTTCACTGTTCGATTTTTTTCTTTAGTGGCAGTGGTGATCAGCGTTCTATTCCCTACCAGAGTTTTTTTAACTCCACAGGGAATCGAATCCAGGATCTTCCGGTTGTAACGCTTACGCGTTTACCAGAAACAGACGCAGTTATGTGTCTGCCCAATACCCAACTAGGTATCAGGAGAGTTTTTTAAATAAATAGTACATACCAGAATTCATTACCAGGATGGGCATTTCCATCCCAAGGGTACGTCAGAACTAGCAGTTTGCCCGCGTGTTCGCCTGTCAATTTTGACGAAGGCTCGCGTTTCTCTATTTGTACGTTTATACCACCTGAAAAACACATTAAAACAACTGTAAATTCGTATGTCATTATCATTTATTTATACTACAAGGAAGAAAACAGATATATTAAATAAATAAAAAAACAATACATTCATATCCTTAACAGTTTCACAAAAACAGTAAATTTCCTACCTTGAGGATGCCGCTTGCTTTCGAAGAAAATTCGTTTCTCCGATGGAGATGCCCTTGGTGACGATTTGTTTATAAATAAGTCTGAAAAAAAGTAATTTCTTTTAGTAAATCGTTGTCAATTTGTATAAATCTTTTTTGTTGTTGTTGTATAAATTCATTAAAGGAAACCGAATATGCCTTGAATCGATTTTTTAGATTTGTTTCTCTGTAAATTGTTTTACTTAAAAATACTTTATACATTGGAATTAAACAATAAAGTATAGCGTAGATGTCATTCTCAAAGAAGAAAAAAAAATTTATAGAATAGGAAGCAAACTGGCAGGAGGTTCACTGAATATATGCCACGGATGCGTCGCCAGCCTTTTATAGAGGTACACTCTTGGAAGTCATAATGGTTCGGCAATACCTCTGAAGGCAGCTGGTTCCACAAAGTGGCAAAAAATGCCTTAGATAACACTCAGTTGTGGAACAACAAACATATACGGATGAACCCTTTTTTTTTCAGCGAGAATCTAACGAAAAAAGTCTGTGTTGAGCAACAAAAAACAAAGTTTACTAAGTCACTCACCTAATATAGGTTTACCGGGTTTTATGTAAGCGAAATTCACATCTGAAACGTGATTCAATAAGTCCTTTTTCAAAAATGCTCGTATCCTCTCCATAAAGGTCAAAACGTAAACGTCAATCTGATGAGAGCTCATTTTCCAAACACCAAGGCCTAAAATCATTTAAAAAAATGTTTATATTGCTTAAAAAGGAATAAATTTCTGGACAAGTAATCAGAATCAGATAGAATATCTTTCCCCTTTTGAACCGACCTTCAAAAACACCAAAAAGGTTATCAATTCGACGTGTATTTTTTAACTTTCAAGTTCAAGGAGGATAGTGCTCATGGATTTGCCCAAAAATAATTTCATATAACTTGTCTATACGCACATTTCAACTTCTCTGGCTAATTTAAAAAAAAATATGCATGCAAGTATCTATATTAATAATTTCGTCAAGAGGTACGGTAGACTCGATCGAAACCTTAAATGAATAATAGAACATAAAAAAAATAAAGATTTCGAGTAGACTACATACATTCGTAAAATTCGGATTGTCGAGTATTATGTTTAATTCTTATGGAGCTGAAAGACAAATCGCAGTCGCCATATTGGCCACTCTACTCTAACTACAGAAATATCGACTTACATTTTGTATCTACATGTGTTTATGAGTCACATTTCACTCGAGCGCAGCCGGGTTTTCATCTATTAGTATAAAAATAACTTACCACATCCAATAATATTCAAAAACACCATTCGTTCGACGTTTCCCCCCCGGCTTTCGGCTTCCAATAAGGCACTTTCCGCTAACACACTAACTCGCTTGTAATACACCTCGTTATCGAAAATACCGCGGGATGTGTTCACATATCGTTCGAGGTATTTTTTGTCTTCGGGTTTCTCTGTTATACTAACATAAGAGGTCAGCTCTTGGAAGGTGTAGCTGTGTACCTGTTTAAATAATAATAGTTATTTAAACATGTTTTCGTATGTTTCACAGATCATTTTCTTTACAGGCAAGTAGGTGATCAGCTGTGCCTAAATTGAAACCTTAATTGTTCCCCCGGGATCGAAACTTAAGGCGCTACTCCGGCGTAAATTACTTAGCCAATGGTGTTACGTATTAATAAAAATCTCAACAAGCCTATTCTTAATAGACTTCAAAAAAGGAGGAATTCGACTTAATGTTTTAATTTTTTTTTAACTAACTTAATTTTTTTAATGTAAAAGTTTAAATTCACCTTTTTTAAATCAATTATGAATTTTGGGATTTTGGTTTTGTTCGATGATTTATTATTACTTCGGGGTTGCATATAATTTCAAAAATAATTTACTGGTTTTATTTATTATTTTACTAGTGGACCCCGTTAAGAGGTAAGCTATCCTATCTTTCCAGTTAGATCAAACTGCACACGGTGTGCAAATTTGATTAAAATCGGTTGAGTAGTTTTACATCGCGGACAAACAACGTGACACGTAATTTATATATTATTTTATAGAACTTTAAATAAATATTATAGAATGTGTTGTCTCATTCATAACATAAGTTTATCAAAGTAACCAAAAATGAAATCAAATTAGATTTCACACCTAAATTAAAGACAGATTCCCGCATTTTTATATTCTCTTATTGCTATGTAGATAAGTTAGAGGTAGAGAGTCTTAAGTGATACCTACTTTTGTAGGTGATGATAAAAATTGACCTCATACTGATAACCTGCTTGTGATTTCCAAAATTAGTTCAAAATTAATGCTTATATGTTTTTATTTACCATTTATAAGATAAACTAAAGTATCAAAATAAAGATAACTGACATATTTGGTGTATTTTATTATTGGCAACAAGCAAATGCATGAACCATTTGCTTCTTGCACTGGAAGTGCTGGGTTCGAGTCCCGAGAGAACAAATAAACGTATCGACTGGGTAGGCACAGAAGACTGGTTACCTTTTTGTCAGTATAGAAAATGATCACCTTGAAATTAACCTACATATTTTAATATTTACATATTGTACCTGATAGAACTCTGACCAAATCTGCCTCCACATATGTTTAGCCGACTGGTTGTTCTTCACATATGTAGTTTTGAGTACATTGAGGCAGGTAGTGGGTGTGACTTCTTCACCATAGCCATTCTCCGGTGTATTTTGTTGTTCAGTTATCAATATATCTTCATAATCCATTCTTTCTGGCCGTTCAAATCTTGGGCCTATGAGACCTAGAATTACATGTCTTTAAAATTATATTTCTTGTTTACTCCCTTGATTATTATTAACAGTTAAAACATATTTTTGTTATCATAAAAAAGTACCTATATTTGCTTTAATTAAGTAGAAAAGGTTATCACTTTACTCTTGTTATCTCGCTTTAAACAAATGAATATTAAGAAAGTCCACCTCACCAATAATAATTGCCTCCTGTTCTATATTCTCATCATTTATAGCAGCCAGGTTATACCGATTACCATCATTGATACACTCTGTATATCCGCTTACGTACACCATGGCACTTAATTTAATTTCATCATAACTTAAACAGTTTTCCAATTCTAAGGGTGGCTTTTGTTGTGGCGTACCAATTTGTTCCCAACCATCCTTTCTGTAAGTATTTAATTAAATACTGTATTATCCTAAATCAAATGACATAATATTTTTTTACTATTGAAAGGATAAGGTATCCTCTACTATTCAATAGATAAGTGTTTTTACATATAAAAATCTATTTGGCTGCTATAACCATTTTGCTCCTTCATCTGTAAATAGTCCGTTTAATTACAATTTATCTAACAGTCATTATGCTATCAATTTATATGTCAACATAGCACTCCATATTCTAATTTACATACCATTTAAATTTTTCTATTTCTCATCTGAATACTTGTACTATTTACAAAAAAAATAATACCAATTTTTTTCAGTTTGATGTAAATAGTATAAGGTTAAAATAACATATCCTACCCAGTTTCTCCTGTTAACAGTTTATATGTGTCCCGTTTAGTCATAAATGTCACCGCGCGCTTTTTCAACAATCTATCAATAAATTCTGGCATTGTCATATTGGTGTATAAGGATTTTTCTATTGGCGAACCAAATTCCCTGTAAAATTAAAAATTTGTCTATAAGCACAAATTAATTAAAAAATAAACAAGTACATTTACTTTTTCACATCACAGATTAATAAGAACAAATTGTATACCTTTTGTAGATAAGAAAATGTGTTATCAATAGCAGAACTCTCTCATGGATTAATGGATAAGTTGATACAATGTTTCTCTTTAATCTTTCAATCGGTTTTCTCTCTTTCAATGATTCTAATCTGCAGTCATAATAATAATATAAAAGATTATTAATATAAAGTACATAAAGTACTATAAAGTACATTTAAAATAATTAAATGTAAGGCAATTTTAGATGTAAACTTATGTTTAAAAATACAAAAACATTTTAAAAAGTATGATAATAAAATATATTGTAAGCTAGATTATATAAAAAGTGAATTCTCGTAAACTCTAGTGAGGCATGGCACAGACACATTTCAGTGTCTTTTTCTTCAGACTTTTGTGCCTACCCAAATAATACATTAATTTGTTTTCTTGGGATTCGAAACCATCACAACCAATCAACACAGAGGCGGCCTACATTCTATGCTCTGGCATAATTTAAAGATATTAAAACATACCTAGTGCTTTTAATAGGAAAAGGTATTGGAAATGCCTTGCTCTTTTGAATAATCTCATCAACATTATCATTTAGATTTATTTTGGGTAAATCAATGCACTGTTTTAGTAAGTCATTCATCTCTTTGGCCATACTTGGATAGCACCAATCTGGTTTGCACCTAAAAAACACCTTTCTTAAAATGAGAACTTATGAAATGGTAATTTTTAAAATAATTAATATGATTGTGCCTTTGGACTAGAAAACAAATTCAATTTTATCAGAAAAAAAATATAAGGAGGTCAGCTAGAAATCTACACTAAGAAAATTATTACTTAGGGCTTAAAAAATATTAAAATGATAAAAAATCGAAATTAATTAGAATAACATTGTAAGCCTCTAATGGGGAATGGGTCAAACATATTTCTGCTTCTGTTTCATGAATAATTTTCTTTACAAGCAAGTTAGATTAAAAAGTAGAACTGACGCAATACATATTGAATCACTTCACTACTGAAGTGGTGCTAATCACAATGTATACCTTTAATTCAATCAGTTAGAGAATTGGAAATCTGTACAGTATTTACATGGCTTCATTATTAGAAATCCTATACAAATCTTATTATCTTAACTATTATTATGTATAATAGAAAATAAAATGATATATTAATATTTAATTGAAGCTTTGTTGCATAATAATATTATATCCTCAAATTATACGTAAATTTCTTTCTATTTAAATCATATTTATCATTCATCCTTCACTTTCGTTTTTTCAAACAAAAATAATAATTTTCTTTACTAACTTTAATCAATTAGTGAACCTCTTTGTAAGACTATAATTAAGGAAAATTTAAACTTTATTCGAATGGGTTTTTACAATACGTGTAACCGGTACTCGTTAAAGCTATTAATTTATACTTTAAATTCAAAGATAGTAAGGTACTTACCATGGTATACTTTGAAATTGACGAAGAATATCCATGCTGCAATGGTTTTTCTAAATGCAATAATTAATGTATGACTAATAAATAATTATATTTTAATTTCTCGAAACAATTTTGCTAAATTTCAACTTACAGTTAGAATACGTTTAAGTGGAGTCGAGAGCGCAGGCAGAAAATGTTTTATTCGCATAAATAACTTCGAAAAACTTCTAATTGTTCTAATAATTCCAGTGTTATAAACAGTAGGCAGCTAATAGTTATGAAAATTGAAAACACACAATTATAATTTTTTAAAACAAAATCACAATGATACAAAGTACAATCGCAATTCGCTATATCAATTGTCAATACTCTACATTCTTGTAATGTTAAAATGATAATATAAAAAATGTCAAATTCATATTTCTTGATAAATAACATTGACAAAGGTCTCGCTCTAATGTCAAATGATTATTTTTTAATTTGAATGATAAACTGATTGAGTTGGGCATGAAAAAAACTGAACCAAGAGTCAAGACCAACAAAGTGAAGTGTCACAGTCAACATTCAACGAAGTACAATAATTTACAAACTCAGTTATGGCCATTGGTGTTGATAGTTCGAAATGGAAACCTAGGAAATTACAAGGAACCCCTGCGGCGACAGCTAGAAACCTTTTAGCAGTAGGAGTATTATCTTTTGGAGTCATATTTGGAGTAATATATCAGTACGCTCATATTAACTTTAATTATTGTTATAAATTTTAATGTTCGAGGTTATAACGTATTCCCATTTTTCAGTAAATTCATCATTACAAAAAATATAAGACAAAACATAGAAAAACTTTATGAAGACCCCATAGAAGAAGTTGAAAGGAAGCAAATGATAGCAGCAGGCTTACCGAATCGCTCAGGAGATCAAATAAGGAAGGCAATGGAAGAATTGGAAAGGCCCGATTTACCTTATAAATAACATGAATAAAAACAATTGTAGTAATAGGTAGGTACTTACTGTAAGTTGTCATTATTAAATCCAAATAAATATGTAGTTACTAAAATTTGTTTCAATTATCCTCAGTGCAAGCACATCTCAAAGTCAAGTGATAAGTAAATACTTCTCTAATGAAAGTAATCTGGATGAAAGTCTAAAAGAATTTCAAGAGAAAAAAAAGAATGTAGCTGGCCCTAAGAATACTTGTAAAAATGCCAATAAAAAAAAGCATGGCAAGTGCATTAAAGGGCAGAAGGATATTCGCAGTTTGATCCAGGAGAAAAATGATTTACTTGCATATTCTAAAGATTTTAATAACATATGTAAGCAATCGGGTGTGGATATTGATGCAGAACAGTTGCAGTTAGCTATTGCATTATCAAAGTCATTGCAGGATTCAAAACAAAGTATTAGTGATATTAATATAACAAAACCTTTAACTGCCCAAGAAAGAACTAATAAAATTAGAACAACACTTCAAGAATATGGTTTCAAAGTACCAGAAGTTAAGAATCCCGAGAGAAATAAAAAGATAAGAAAGAGAAGAAAAAAATATAAATTGCTGTTAACTACAAATTCAGAAAAACAGCAAATTATATCAGAAAAGTACTCACAGATTTTGTCTAGTAATTTTAATAATTACCATGTGGAAGCTAGCAATATAGAGATACCAAAAGAATCAATTTATTACAAATCAACTAGTATTTATTATGAAGATATGAAAAATTATGACACTTTTTATGTCAATTGTTTAATTGAAAAAACTTTTACTTCAATGAATTTATTAAGGGATTGGTCAGAGATACCAGGCAGATGCTGCAGTCCAGTTTTTGAGGGGCCTTCCATAGGTTTTAATGATATAAGTTGCTCACAGGATGAATTGGATATATTGATGAGTGGTTGTCTTGTTTCTTCTAGGGCTTTAATTCAAAGAAAGTTGAACAATTATGCTAATCAAACAGAAACTTTAAGTGTTTATAAGTCTAATTCAGTTATCAAAACTGATATACATAAAATTGATGAAAGTACAATGGCTAGAAATATTCTCTCTGATGAAACACAATTGCTATCAATGTCTATGAAAGTAAATAATGTTGATAAGAATAAAATAGAAAGAATTGAAGATACTGCACATAACATCCAAAAAGAAAACTGTATAGTAAAAGAAACACTCTCTCAACCTTTGATATTGACTGAATATTTAAAATCTAATTGTGAATGTCACCAAAGTGTGGCAGAAGACAATTCAAAAAGCTTAAGTCAAATATTGAATGGTTTTGCACAAAGAAGTCAGTCACCAGATTTATTTGATGATGATGTATCTTCTATTATAGATGTATCTATTGAAGTTTCAAAAACATTGCCTGCCTCTGTAGATTTAACACAATGTGTACCTACTCATTTACAACCACAAGTATCAAATACAACAAAGAGACTCTCTAAAGATGTGGTGGAATTAACAGGATGTGTTAGTAATGTTCTCAAAGACAATGATATGGTAGATCTCACACAAACTTACAATGCTGGCGGTATTACTATCATCTATGAAGATTTGGTTAATGTTAGTTGCAATAACAATAAAGATTCTGAAGAGATAATGAAACTTGATGAAAATAGTATAATCATAACAGAAATAAATAATATATGTGAAGATTTAGATAAATCCACCACTGAAACATTAAAAGATCCTACATTTCAAAGACAGGAGTCCTTTGATTTGACAAAGTCTTCAGATTCATATAGCAGTTTACCTGATATAAAAATATCTGGTACAAGCAAAGTTATATCATTAGGAAACATTAATGACAACAGAAATCATAGTTTGTATGGCTCTGCAATTGAAGCTCCTTATTACAATGATATTAATACATCTATTTCGAAAATAGATGAAATTAGTTTTAAGAATACAAAATTCGAAACATTTAGTGCATCAGAAGTTTTTAAGAATAATGATTATATTGATTTAACTCAATCTGATAGTGTTGTAAACAAAAATTTAAGTAATAATGATAAACTTGGGAAAATAGATGACACATCTATAGATTATGATGAAATGTTTGATGATGTTATTGGAAACCATTCCAATACTTCCAAATCTACTGATAAATCTATTACTTATGACTTAGCAGGACTTAGCAAACAAGCAAGTGCATCAAGAAATGAAGCATCTACAAGTAATTCGGAACGTTTTGAATTAACTGATCAAGAACTGAATTATTCCATTATAAATGATAATATGCTTGAAAACTTCGATGTTTACCGAGATTATGACGACGAGTTGCCTTCCATTGACATGAATAGTAGGAAACATTTGGCAAATTATGAAGTTGTTACACCAATAAAAGTAAAAAACTGTGATGTAATTAAAACACCTAGTAATAATGAATATATCATTAAAACAGCTGAAGTCACTCCGATGCAGAATTTTGAAGCAATGTCTTCTCCTGAATGTAACAAAGAACTTGAAAAATACGGTCTTAAACCACTTAAAAGGAAAAGAGGTAATTTCAAATTTACATATCAGGATTACCTGAAAGAGATCACTTGTTATCAATACACTTGTTCTCTTATTTTATTGTCTTTTATAAAGAAAATACATATTAAATACAACTAATTTAATAAAATATTTTTACAGCAATACAATTACTGACATATATTTATGATCAAACTCATCCAGTAGTTGAATCATGTGAAGATGTGTCACCTTCCAAAAGGCTTAAACGAAGCTCCCTGGAAAATAATATTTCACCTTCGCCAAGAAAAGATGGTTTTCTTATAAATACATTAAAATCACCAAGAAAATTAAATGAGTCTCCTAAAAAGTCACAAAAATCACCTAGAATGTCTTCTTCACCTAAAGAATCAGACAAGGATCCAATAACATATCTAAATAAAAGTGATAAAGAGAACATTTATGTGCAAACAACAGATTTACCTATTATAAAAGACATTTTTTGTGACCCAGTAGATTGGGTGTTTCAAAAAAGGGAAAAAGCTAAGGTAATATACTGCTACTAAAACAGTTTTTTTTTGGCATCCTCATAATTTTAAGCATTTTATGAGTACACTAGTGTGCACCGCGGTTTTACCCGCGTTAACTTCGTCGTAATGTGGTGTTATATAGTCTAAAAGCTTTTATCTCTAAAAATGACGATACTTCCATAGAACTTTTCATCCCTCCCCTTACAACTCTCCCCTCTTACGTTTTTTTTTACAGTGTAATTTTGTTCTATCATCAATAGTTTCCCCAGCGCATGCGACGAAAGAAGTTTTAGGGCACTTTTTTACACCTTGGGTTACGTTACTTAAGTTTTAGTAAGGATCCCTAATCTTTTCTAGCCTATGTTACTCAAGGTGAATGTAGCATTCCAATGGTGAAAGAATTTTTGAAATCGCCACAGTAGTTTTTGAGTTTATTCATTACAAACATACACACAAAAATACAAATCTTTCCTCTTTATAATATTAGTTTAGATATATAGAAGCTGGTCCCGCTCAGTGGCGTAGCGTGGCCTATTGTAGGCGAGGGCGAAGTTGAGCCTCCGACGCGATAAGCGAGGCCCCTTTTCTTTCGTTTCCAACATCTACCCAATAAATCTATCTTACCAAACATGCTTAACCGTGCCCTTAGGAAGCGTAAAATGTTATGTTACTTTAATCCAGATCCTACAACATCACAGATCCTGCATAAACTGTCTTATCTTATTCTGAATTAGGTACCTACTTCTAGAATTTTTGAAATCCTTACTTTTTATCAAAATGTTTACGACCTTCACTATTTTGTTTGAAGTATCCATGCATGTAAAGAAAGGTTTGGCAAAGCTAAGCTGTGTTTCCAGAATGTGACGAGTGTGGCCTATATTTTTGAGGTTCCTATTTTATTAAAAAATAAATACGGAATTTAAGTTTGATTTCATACTTGAAGAGGCCTTGCGAGGCCCCTTTAAATGCGAGGCCGTAGGCGCAAGCCCACTTGGCCTACGCCAAGCTACGCCACTGGTCCCGCTGGATATTAGCTGAAGCATAAACAAAAACAATGCTTTTTTGTGTGTTGTATGTACCTTAATGTGCCATTCTGTTATTGCTGTTTGCCAGCAATTCGCAATTATTTTTATACATTAAAATAACAGAGAAGCACTAAATTTTAATATAATTTAAACATTTACTATATAATATAAAATCTTTTCATGTAAATCCAATCTTTATTAATAATTATTATTTGCAGGTCCATTCCTGTCGTGTCCCCTTACACATAGCATTTCACAACTATGTGTCATGTCGGAGACTACTAAGGCAAGCTATTCTTTGCTATGAACCTATCAATATAGATATTGTACATAAAGATTTGGTTGCAGCTGGCTACAGATACAATCCTACGGTAAAATGATACAGTTTTTCGCGTTTTATTTATTTACTATTTAGATTGCCTTGGATTTTTTTTCTTTAGCTTTAGCCATGGAAATACATCTTCGTTAATTTGGAACATTTCACCATTAATTTATATAGGTGTAAATTGTCTGCCTTCATGGCTCAGTGGTTCACGAGTCTGGGTGCTGCATTAGAAGCCTTGAGTTCGAATTCCGGGGAAACAAAATTATTGTTTAGGTTGAGTAGAGAAACAGATGAATATAAAATCAGCACTCAAACATATTTTCGTACAATTTACCATTAAATGTATATATGCATTAAAAAAATACTTAAACTTTATATTGCAGGACCTTTTAAAATTCATGGACAAAAAATGCATTACTGTCAAGACTGTGGATAACAAAGCAAGGAATAAAAAATGATTCAGCTTTTTTCTTGCCAAAAATAACAAAAGTATCTGATGACTGATGATGCTAAACAAACTTAAGGAAATGCCGAAGCAGTTTTTACTAATAATATTTTTCAAAAAGTAGTTTCTAGTAGGGGATTGCGACTGTATTCAGATACTAAGAACATTCTTACTTAGTTATTCTGATTCATAAAAGTATATTGTAATAATTTTAATAAGACAGTTGTGGATAAGTTCAATCAAATACTGATAAAACTATTGCGTATATTATACAAAACCTTTAAATTAAGTGTAAATACCACTGTTTTAAAATGTATTATGATTTCTGCTCGCATGTAAAGCGATGTAAAATTTAGTCTTTTGATACCACAAACTTGCCTGTCGGAAAGTAAATTTGTAGTGACATAAGTATTAAGTCGTGATTTTTGTCAGTTTTCATTAACTACATGTTAACTATCAAAACTTATCATAGGTGTAGGTACTAGGTACTGAGTTTTATTTTCTTATTTAGTTTAAAATAGTTTTATAAAAATAATGTTGTAAAGTTTAAGGAGACATTTTAAATGATGTCATTTTTGCTTGGTATTTGTATTTGTAAATTATTAGAACAATAATTTTCAAGCAAAATCTAAAGTTTTTCGAATATTGTATATTTTATTAATGATATTTTCATCTGTGTGGAACAAACTGTATATAGTTAAATTGTAGTAAATACATAAGTACCCGTAATTTACAATAGTTTTGTCTGTAATTTGGATGGATTGTTTTTTTATATAATTTTAACAAAAAAAAAACACTTCAAATTGTAACTCTAAAACTACTGAACAGATTTTGATGAAATTTAAATGAGACCACACGGGAAGCACCAGCTTTCAAACAAAAAAGAATCATCAAAATCGGTTTACCTGGTCGAGTTCTGCGGTAACAAACATTTAAAAAAATATACGCGTCGAATTGAGAACCTCCTTTTTTGAAGTCTGTTAAAAAGTAACGTTTCAGAACGACTATTGAGAAACAGCCCAACAATTATTATTTTTTTTATTTTCATTTCTTTTATTGTAGCTTTAGAACAAAAACACTTCTCGGAAGTCTTATAAATATATTAACATGCAACGAAGATTTATCGTCGAAATCGAAATGAAAATTCAAAATAAAATCAACAATTTATTATCAAATATAAACAATTATTAAGTTCAATAACTTATATACTGCTATAAAGGCAAGAAGTCTTTCAAGAGTCAAGCTATACCAAATTATTTTTGATATTCATATATCATTTATTAAGTAATCCTGCTTGCTGTATAACTTGTCTAGTTGCATTATTAATATGACGAAATCTATCTGGACCTAATTGTATTCCACCATACCTGAAAAACAAATATTCTATGTATTAAAAAAGGATTACTACAGATACAAGGAAAACAGATATCTGTGCATCTTATTTAGTTAATAACTTTAGTATTTAGTTGATCAGTCCAAACAGTATTTTGTGCTCCTTAGAATCGTGGAGCTTGGAGCTTGTCAAATCTTAAAATGAGGATTTATATTATTGGCAGGCTTTAATGTCAGAAAAAGAATAATACCATCTAGATACAACAACAAGAGTATTCTTCTGGTCCAAAATCTGCAGTAAATGCAGCATTCTGCCTCCAGCATGAGATTCACCATCATCATCACAGTCTTGTAGAATTGTTGTGCCTTTAGCCGTTTGTCGCTCTATCCGATAAGCATACATATTGTGTGTTGCATTCTGTATCTTTTTATTTTGTTTTAATTTGAGAAGAACTGCACTGAAATGAATAAATATAAAATAGAATACTATCTTCAGATACGTAGTTCTTAGTGAATGCTCAAAAATTATATATATGTAATGAACATAGATATTAAAAACATGCAGTGAAAATTAAACTTACGTAACATCATCCAGACTGTGCACTTCAGCAGCATGTCCTTGGAATGAGCTTTTCCTGTCAATAATTACTTCACCATGTGATATCTCTGGACAATTTATATCAAGCTAAAATATGAAAATTTTATATAAGAATTTTTTAAGTATTATTGCCGTTAGAAAAAAAAATAAAGGACTAGGTACTAGTTTATATAAATATACCTGTGATAAATCTATTGTCTCTACTATAACAGCAGCCTTTTCCTTTTTATCATCTTTCTGTGGTTTAATCTTGTGTAATATTTCCCTAATTTTTTCAACCCATTGGAATATAACAGTTTCACCAATGTTTTCTCTGTAATACAATTACTTTTGTTATTTTCTTTGTTTATTATTAGGTCAATAAAAGTAATACATACATACAAATAAACTTCTTCTAAGCTATGTCGTAGATTCTCCTTGGCTTTTCTATCCATCCATGGAGCCGAAAATTCATACTTTGGAGGTGCCTCAAGTGGATAATCAGGTGGCATCGTCACACTTAATATCACTTCATTATTGTTTTCCTTTATTTTAATACTATATGACCTGTATGTCTCACTATCAATTGTAAAGTCATCAGCATATATCGACGTAAGAGCCTCTACTTCTTCAATCTGAAAATACAAGAAACTTTCTTTACTTAGAAAAATATTAAATAAGGATGAAATGCAACATAGGGTATATGGGCCTACTAACCTGCTTTGTGAGATTATCATTCGAATCCATTGTTCCCTAGGTACTGTGATAATTCGTAATGTAAAGAAACGGTACCTAAATTAGAATTCTATTTATTTTCACAAAGTCTTAGTAATCACAGGTTGAGTATAATAAAGCAGTAATAACATATATTCGATAATAATTTTCGATATATAAATACCATTCAGCTGTCAGCATTCTATCCTAGTCTAAACTATAAACATAATACATACATAATAAAGGTAGCCAGTAACTACTATATTATTATATTCTTTGAAGGTAACTGCCACTGGCAACTGCCTAGTGCCTTGAGAGTTGAGCAAGATTCTGCTTTATTGTCATTTGTCAATTCAGTCATGAGCATGGAGGTTAGAGAGAAGGAGAACGTTATTTATTTTATTATTAGTATGGAATCTCGTATATTCATGGTAGCGCAGCCGAAGAAAGCGGCGCAGCAGTGCTTTTCTTCTGATTTACTTTGTTTTCGTGGGAATGAAAAGTTTTCCCGCGGTAAAAAGTATCCTATGTCCTTTCTCAACTTATTATCTATGTTTGTGCTAAAATTTCATTAAAATCAGTTCAGTGGTTTAGGCGTGAAAGCGTAACAGACAAACAGACAGAGTTACCTTCAAATTTATTATATTAGTATGGACTATAATTATGACTATTAATAGATATTTTAAACTATAATATCTTTTAATAGTCTCAATTCAACTAACTTCATTTACTTGTACGTAGCTTATTCTCGTAAATAGCTAACTTCGCAGATACTACTTACCAGCAGCGCGGCTGGTTGCAGAAAAATGAATTATAAGTTTTACAAATTTTCAGGGATAGGCGGGCTAATGCTTTATTATGTAGCGATCATTCTCCTTCTCTCTAAGCTCCATTTTTACATGGGTAGCAATTTTGTTTTTTTGATGAAAAAAACGAAACAGTAAAGATGGCGCTGTAAATAATAGAGATTTGTTTTTAACCCTTGTCGAAAAAAGACGGTTGTTATAAATATGATGTACCTAGTGTGTGTCTGTCTGTGGCATCGTAGCTTTTAAACGAATGGACCGATTTTCCAAGAGGTTTTTATGTGAAAGCCGATTAGGTAGATCGAGATGGATTTTAAATACAATCTATGAAAATCGGTTCTTCCTCTTATAACATATTCTTATAAGTAATTATCAATTAAATTTAACTTGTTTTAATATAATAGAAAATTTTATTCAATTGCAACAAAAAATAAATTGCATTGAATAGGTAAGTCTGCGACGAATTGAACTACAAAGACGGTACTTCTTTCGCATATTTTAACTAAAAATGTAACAACAGTAATAGTGTGACTGCTGTAGATCTTAGTTGATAAATATTAATGCTGCGCTTTAAAAATTGCCTAGACATTAGTTTTGCATGAAATTATTGAGGTTTTATATCCATTAGCATTTTTCTTGCGCATTGCCAATGAATTTACATACAAATCTTGTAATTATGCGACAATAAAATTATGCCAACACTAGATTAGTATAGGTAAGTAGTGAAATGATCATATTTCTAGTAAAAAAAAAACACAATTTTAATATTTGGTTTATTGTGCTACTAAAATATTTTTAAGTACATTTATTTATATTATATACATTAGTTTTTTTATATAGTAAAATTAGTGTTATGTTTTTGCTACAAAGGTAATTAAAGGTATTGTAAGTTAGAATGAACAAATTTTTGCATTATTTATCACAGAAACATAAAAATTAAAAGTATTAAAATAAATAATATTATTATGATGTATAAATTCAAATTTAGTAAAATCAAGTACTCTAATATATTATGTTAATTTTTATTTGATTGTAAAGTCTAATTTTTTAAAGTAGGTAAGTACTTTTAAAAGGAATGGTTTAGTAATTATTATTAACTTATTTTTATTTACAAATATTCTATTAATCTCTAAAACTAGACTAACATACATTAAAAAATTTCTTATAAATTAAATAATAATATAAGTTACATTAAAATAAATTACCTAAATATTTTATAGCTGTACAATGCTAGTGAACGAATACGTTATGGCAAAACATACACATTTAATATGGCTAAACTCAGTGTTATTAAAAGTAGCATAATTTAGGAAGTTTCAAAAAACTGGCAACACTGACTAGTTCAAATTCTTTTCGGAACTCGACTCCACGGAGCAGTCATTCGAAGCTCCGCTTTGCACAGAGCAATAACTGGCTGGCGAGCTCCGATTGCTCAGTGTCTTCTCGCACTCTATGTAACTGCCGCTCGGTTGCCGAAGGAAATTTTGGAACCCTATAGGATTAGTGTTGACGATTTTGTCTGGTTTTTTAAGGAGCTCCTCAATAGAATAGGGATTTTTCTTTTTCTCCTTAACTTTTGATTCTTGTTCGTCCGTATCTGGTCTATCAGTGCTGTCATCACTAGCTTCGACCGATATTTGCTCTGAGGTTTCTGATTTGACTTCATCCTGCCTTTCTTGAATGTTTAGAGAATAGGGGGAGAAAGTTTTGGTGTCTGGATAAGGCATCATGACTCTTTGCCATGGGGATATAGGGTATGGCTTGAGGAGCTGGGCCTGCTGGTTGGCCAGAAGCCAAGTGGTCGCTAGACGTCTGTCGTAGTCGGTTTGTGGAGGTGGAACTCTTACTGCAGTGTGGGGGAAGTAAGGAGTTTGCTGCGATAAAGCTGGTGGCATATTCTTCATGTACTCCATCATATTCGGTGTTATTTCTGGTTGTGGATAAGTTTCTGGAAAGAAAAAGATAGTTGTATTAAAAACTTGATAAGTTACTAGTGTAACTTATCAAGTTTTTAATATGAAACTGAAACAATTTAAAAATTTCCGCTATGATAATTAAAAAGAAGAGTACATCATAAATTGATATGCAGATTTTCATAAATTGTAGCTAAGAACTATCTCCTTTTGTTTAGGAGAAATTCCGTTGGAGGTCAGAAAAGTATTGAGTTTGTTTGTGTCTGTAAATTTCTTTTTATCACGTCTCCGCTTTCGTGGCTAAGTGATTCATGCATCCGTAATTCAATTAGTAAAGACGTGGAATTCTTGGGTTTGAGTATCGGGGAAGTAAATAATTATTTTGGTTGGTTAGTTTCAGAAGGCTAATCACCTTCTTGCATGTGAAAAAATACGATTTATTAACTCTACTGGTGGTTATAGTAATCGTGATAACTTATAAGCTTAATTTTTTTAAACTG
Organism: Aporia crataegi; assembly: GCA_912999735.1. Classification (NCBI taxonomy): domain Eukaryota; kingdom Metazoa; phylum Arthropoda; class Insecta; order Lepidoptera; family Pieridae; genus Aporia; species Aporia crataegi. Next base: position 7,629,873 of record OU538742.1, read on the forward strand.
TTATACATATAATGTGTTTATTTAAGTACGTAAATCAAAATTTATTATTAAGACGACATTGGAATGACAAATCATTCGTCTACTTAGCCTTCAAACTCATTATTCATTAATTATACTCCAAACAAAATTGTAAAAATTAATTTACGACAGCCATAACCACAGGACGACAATATTGTCAATAAATTTGACATCGAAATTTAAACAGGCACATAAAATTAACAACGTTATGATCTAAAACAAATGCTGAGCGCTGTCAATAACGCTTAATAAAAGAAAACATGAAATAATTTACGCGTTGGCACGTGAGGTTAAATTATTGGATATCTACATGTCAAGCTCTGTGATTGATTTCCAAAAATGACATTTAAATATAACCAACGAGTTACTGTAATAAATAACACAATCTGATAAATTTTGTTCGGTTTTTTCTTTTAGATAAGATTAATTTAAGTTAACAATAAGTTAGTTCCATTTTTTTTGATTTATAAAATAAAAAAGTAGCAATTTTACAAATTAAATTAAAGTATCATTGCCTTTGAACATTCCGTGGTAAAGTGTTTTACGCATCTACCTGTTGCGCTGGATGATCCGGGTTCGAGACCCAGGAAAATAAATATTCTAATCAGATCACCTACTTGTCTGTAAAAATGATCACTGAAACTGATCATGCTCCACATACGGTCACGGGATTTTGCTTAAAAATACTATGTTTGCATTTTTTATAATCTATTCACAGAAACCGCTAGTATTTTTAGGTAAGTACATGTTTTGAATGGTGAGGTGGGTGCTGTTAGAGTTAGTCGTACCTTTCTGGACCAAATGTGGAATGTACCTGAGATGGGGCATATCAAAAGTACCTACCCGCAATTGGTGAGCTTGTATGATGAATTTATTGACAGTTAAGCTAAAGAGGTATGCCGGGATCGGAGCAGGTGGCAGTCTGTGCTCGCTGTTTACCCTTTTCGGAAATATGATAATAACATAAATAAATAAAAATATCTGACACGGCAAACTTCATACCGCCAATAAAAGGTAGAACGTCAAATGTTTGATAGGAAATTAGGTAGAACAGTTTATATGGGAATATGAAATTGTTGTTTTTACTACTTCACCGCACTTTTCCATTTTTCTCACCGCTTAAACCTTCTCTGGACTACGACAAATATTTCAAAATCAAAATTAGCTAAATCGGCCCAGCCGTTCTCGAGTTTAAGCGTGACTAACGAACAGCAATTGATTTTAATAGATATCGCACCCTTAGAATGAAAGTGACCGAATCCAAAAAATGCAATTTGTGGTAAAAGAGCATTACAGTCTTTAGAAAATTATAGTATTGAATACATCTTAATATAATATAGAGACCGAAGTATGCGCTGCCCCCTGTTATACTAAGATATGGGTCACTTTTACTTTACAAGGTTTTAGAATATGCTTTATAAGGTCAGTTTATGGTAAAATCGAGTGTTACAGGAATTTTGAGTTGAGTCACTTTCATTCTAAGGGTGCGATATATAGATAAATATTTTACATTTGGTGATGTGATTTGTAGTATAGTTGCTGCGACTCCATTCTTGATATTTAATAGTATACTTCAATAATACTCCAGGACTTTGTCATTAATTTAATAAGAAGTATAAGTTATAAGAAATTACAATGTAGAATAGGTATATAATTTCGGACATCAGAAGGTAATGTATGTGAATGTCTGAAGATATGAGAGAGTCCAAATATTTGACGATGACATTCGATATGATTTGAATTTTGAATTCATGTTCTTAAATTAAGCGCATAGCAAAGAGTTTCTTTACTAAAGAGGCTATACGCAATTCGCCACATACAATAAGCGATTTATTGTATACTAGCGACCCGCCTCGGCTTTGCACGGGTATAAAACATATATAAAAACCTTCCTCTTCAATCACTCTATCTATTAAAAAACCGCATCAAAATCCGTTGCGTAGTTTTAAAGATTTAAGCATGCAAAGCGATATAGGGAAAGAAAAAGCGACTGTTTTAAACTATGTAGTGATTGATATAGATAATTAATTATCATAATATAAATTAAATCATCATATCACCAGTGGCTAATTAACACTACAGTGGGATACTTTCATCTGTGTCTAAAAATAAAAAAATAAAATCTCCCAATAGCAACTAGGAATCGAAAAAGATAAATTTTGAGAAATAAAAACATAGACTATAAATATTAGTTTCACCTGCTACAATTTTTTATCTCTGCAAAATATCTGTTACACAAACAATTTTGGACAAAAATTTTTTTTAGAGAGATTTATTTTTTAAATTTGCCATAAAATGATAACACATTATATTATTACACACTTAAGTAGGTAATTTGCCCGCAAGGTTTATATTTAAATTAATTAAATTTATCATTTTGATAGCTAATAGATTAATTGGCTAATTTACTGCGGTGTTTACATATCTAAAACATAAACATACTAATTCTCATACAAATGACTTTAATTAATTCACTCATTAAAATTAAATACCATAAGAGAGGAATTTATTTGTTTAGTATTTGTATATAGAATGTAACATCGAATCACCTTATTGCACACCTGTCTACTTGTTTCACAATATTTTACGATTTTGATAATTTTACGTTTCGTCTCAAGGTGTATTAAGATACAGTGTAATCGCGGGCAATTAATTAAGACTGATGATATATTCTTTTACTTTTTGCAAACGCAGAAACGAGAGGCCTATATACTTATAGGCTTATTACTTATAATATGCGCTGTGATTTTTATTTTTAAATTTCTTAAATTAGCATTTATTATAATTAATTACAAAGTTGGTGTTGTTCAGTTATTTTCTTGTTTATGAATACATCAATCAAATTGGCTCATATTTCGACCAACGCGTTAGTATAGCAATACAATGCGGTAATGTAGCCAGTATTTTGGTTACGCACCCTAACGGCTTTGTATTTTTATAAATATATTTAAGTACATTATTGTAAATATTTAATAAATTTTGTACAAAAAAAAAAACAAATTGTCGTCTTGATCATCAGTCATAAAGTACTCAATTGAGTACCTACTTAATACTTTCTAGTTTTATAATAATTCTATTCTAAATGGTTACATTAAGTATTACACTAAGTTAATAGTGAGAGATTTATAATTAAATAAATTTATTTTTATTTTATATTTATTATACTAAAGTACCTACATGACAATTGCTTATAGTTTTTAATTATTTCACGCTTGTGAATATTTGCATTTTCGGGACCAATACTATTAAGTTTTAAGTTTTTGTTAAATTTTTCAAAAAGTAGCTAACATATTTTGAAAATAGAAACCACTCAAAATTTAATATTAGCTTCACAAACGCGTAACAAACATTTAAAAGAACATTACAGAGACAAGTAGTGTCTCATAGTATGTCCACGATTGTAATTAGTATAATGTATACATATTAGACATGCGGAACTATGTCGCGCGTGTAGAATTATTTAAATAGCGACAAAAAGGTGTAAGCCCGATTATGCTTCAATAAATTGAACAAAAACTATACCATAATTTTTTTATGTTTCGATAACTAGAGTTAAACGATTTAGATTTCTGTGAATCGATTATTTATTTATTAATCTATTATAAATTCTATCTATTTATTTATTTATCTATTCTAACTACAATTTATATTTACGATATGTTATAACTATTTGTGATAAGCTAGGTATTTTAAATTAACCAAATTATAGGATTGTAGGCTACATAATTAGATTTCTTTTCGGCGCTACTTAATTTTCTGGGTACAAAGTTCTTTTAGTTCATAAAGCAAATCCATAAAACAAATAAATAATTAACAGATGATTAGCAGTAATTTTTGGTTTTCATAATTGAATATATAATAATTGAATATTGTTTGTTTTTAAAATATTTTTTCAATATATCAGTTGTTAATAGTTATTAATAAATTTAAAAAACAGAATGATTAGTGCATTCACCGGACTATTTGGGAGATGCGCGTATATGTGGGACTCGACTCACTCCAATTTAGCTCTCCGCTATTCAGAGCCCTGGGTAAGAAAACCCACTAACCGCCTTGGTTACATCCCGCCTTCCTGTGCTTTGAGGCACACGGGTTCACTGACGTATTCTACTGCGGCAAAGTTCCTGACCCACCTGTGTTTGAATTCCGAGGAAACAAATATTTCGGTTATCTAGGCATTAATCAGCAGCTTGTACATATATGAAACAGATGTAGAAATCCCCAATTGTGTCACCTAATTTTATTTATCTATACACATTTTTCAAAGCATAATTAATTATCACCTGCTTATAGAGAAAGAATCAGTTCACGTACCATGAGGATTCCTGGGCTCATCGTCACTCCACGCCAGACCACTGTTCCTCAGAATACGATTGACAGAAGACACTGATGGTATCGAATGAGGTTCACACACTCTTGCGCTGAGTAGTCTCTCGCGAATTTCCCACGCGAACATACCAGGGTTTTCTTGCTTGAGCCGTAATATCTTCTTAACTACGGTCGGTGTTGCAACTTGCTGGAAAAATTTTTTTCATTAATAGGTGATGTGGTAATGCCCGAATAAATTTAACAAATTCAAAAAATTTAGTTAATAATTAATTATATTAAGAAACAGCTTTAATGAGCCTTTTATATTTTTGTAAATATATTGTAAATAGACTTGTAAAGTTATTTAATAAAACAACACTTTATATTTAAATTAAAATAAATTATTTTTTAGGATGTTCGGCTATGTGAATTCCAAATTAACCGTGTTCAGATGTCCTTTTTTATAGTTACTATAAAATATTAAAGTGATTTCGATTATTTATTTGAGACTCCAAAATTTAAGTTATACATAATAACTAATAAGAGAAAAGTTTAGGAAGGAATAGGTAATATATGCTTATTTCATCTCAATTCTTAACTTTTTTCTTTTTCTTATAGAATAATAAATCATACGCAAGCCTTGTTAGTTCTAGGAATTTTACTAGCAATACTTTTTCGTATATCAATTCTGAATTTAAATAATAAACGTTATATCAAAATGCATCCATAAACTTTATATCATTAACAAAGTGTTGCAGATGCGGCATTCTGTAGACGCGTTAACTTAATGGCTGTTTAATAATGACATACATCGATACGTTGTTTGTTTTACCGAGAAACGTCTCATTCACTACAGGGAAGTACGTGTAATTTGTTTTTTCATACCGCCCAATGCAAAAACAGCCAGTAATTGTTTAAAAACACATTAGTTCGATGCAAGTGATATTGCTGCGTTTAACATTTAAAAATCGAAATTTTAAATATGAATCGATATATTAATGTTATCTGTAATCCACACAATGAAAATAATAATTTTTAAAAAAGTAGGTAAACCTGAAGGTTAAACAGCTTTTCGATAGACAGTTTAATAAAGATGTCACTTTTGTAAATATAATATCGAATAGTCAATGTTTTGTGTGTTGTTTTTATCGGATAGGCAGAAGGCTCACTTACGAGAAGAAATCCGCCGACCATGGAAACCCTCAACGCAAAGAGAGGTACGCTCTTTTCTTGAAAGTCCCTTAATCGTAATAGTTCGAAAATACATCAGAAGTGGTAAAAAATGCATTAGAAATCGCTCAGTTGTGGGAAAACAAATTTCGAAGTGATACGGATGAAATTTCATATTCTGCCTCGACGTTCGAAGATAAAACTCAGCTACTGGTATTAATCCAAACAACTCCTCTGAACATTCCCCATGATAAATGCGAATGGCACCGACATTTCTACGCAACGCCAAAGGATCAAGCCGATCGGAAAGAATCTGGTCGTCAATGATTCGAGAATCGAGCCGCTCTTCACTGAATGCTGTCAAGAGGAAGAAAATGATATTTGGGAGTTAAAGGTGAGAGCAGTAGGTACTCCATAAAGAGCCGAATTTGCGCTTTATAGAGTTGCAAGCGATGGCCTGGCGTAAAGTACCGCTTCACCATCACTCCAAGCTTCTTGGAGGCTAATTTAGCCTCCAAGCTAAAGGCTAATTTAGTAAGCGGAGTGTCCAAACGTCTAAAGTAACAGCTAGTAGCTCTCCCTTGGATTCGGTGGCTGAGGCCATGGCTAACTCAACGGTGAGTAAGGTAAACTAGAAGATCATCAGCTGAGCGACCACGACGGAAACCATGGAAAATAATTAGCTACTATGAATTTACTACCAAAATACGTATGCTAATAGATAAATGTCAAATCTAAAAATTAAAACTTTAATTAAATGATTATAGCAAAAGCATTCATCAGTCATCAAAACAAGAAGTATTACCACGCATATATTACAGCTTTTTTTTCTGTCAGACATAAAAACTGCAATAATTACAACAACAAAAAAAATCAAAAGCAATTATAAATTAATTTCTATTATTATACATTTGTTATAATATTTTTATGATTTAAGTATAAGTTTAGAAGCTTAAGTACGTATACATTATATTCACTTACGTATTCTAATCAATAATGATTATCGGAGATACCTAACATGAATAACTTGAAGAAAGTGGTTTCAAAGACAGATGTTTGAAATGTTAACAGAATGCACGGAAACCACATGTTATAAAATCCATTACAATTATCTAAAACGCAACATCCAAAATAATTATAACCTTTACGGTCTGTCAAAGATAATGTGTAAATAGTAGCCCAGTTGAATTTCGAGGCGTTAATTTTGGCGGGAAACTAGCAATTACGCCATTAGATGCTCAATCGATCGTCTATCATTTCTTTTTTCTTTTTCACCAATGGCCAGTTCTAAACGTTTGTCTAAAACCGACTTTTTTGATATGACAATGACTGCTTTTTAATGCGTAAATCAGAGGATACTGCAATTAGATAGTCTATGATTATTTTGATGCGCAAGGTGTTGGATGTCAAAATATTGCAGGTTTGTAGAATTTTTTTGACGTTCCTATTATGAGATCGCAGATTGATGGAATATTTTTTATTTGCTATATTATATTATGTAATTATAATTCACATGTAATTATTTTAATAAAAAAATTATAATATAATAGTCCATTTGAGTTACCTACTCACTTTTGATATATTTTCATCTGCGAACTTCTATTTCAAAATACAAAAAGGATAGAACGTGAAAGCCACCTTTATCTATGAGTGTTTTTACAAAATAATACACAAAACGGCGCATGTTATTCAACAATATTATCAAACATTGGAATTTTTCATTACACTATATCTTTAGTAGGCAATAAATGAAATGAAAGTCCGTGCGAACAGCCAGGTGGCAATAATGACTTGCTTAGTTCCCCGGCTTTCCTCATTAGTTCGTGTTCAAGTGTTGCCATATCAGAAAATTGACTAGTGATGACTCTATCTTTTAATTTGATGGTCACTTATTTTTAGGTAAGTGGTTGGGGCGCTTTGATTGAGTTTAATCAATCAATAGACCTAACGAACAATTTATTTGTAATCAATAAAGTATTCTTTATGTTCTATTGAACATAATTAATATTTATTAAATAATTGATTTAAATTACTTTAATATATATATTTTTAAGAAAATTGTATTTTATCTAATCAGACGGTGTAGTCTTCCAATAAAAATTTCCGTAAAAGAGTAGTTACAAAAGATATATATATAAAGATATATTCATACACTATAGACAAGAGAACTGTATTAGGCTTACGAACAAAAGCAAGAGAATCAAAATGATCCGTTAGCATCAACGATATTACGGTACGAAAGATCGATTATGAAAGCGGTAACACAGTAGCATTCCGTGACGATCGGTTCCGTACGCGACGCTTTTTGCGTGCCAACATCCATCATACCTTGACATATCCAATATAAGTTTTTGCCGCTCGCAACAAGATGGCGCTCTAACTGTCCACAGACGCGTGCACGATTAGCGTTTCTTATTACCGATTTCTATTAGACTTTCCACCTTCCTGATGGGGTGAAAGATAATTTGCCGGGGCGTGAGACCGTTGCTTTAATGGCGGATTGATTCGATATTAATTCGAGGGAGGAAGAGATTCTCCGCAGTTAATATTGGCTTAATGGTATTGCAGGTGCATTGCTTGTCTAGGTGACTTTTTTAATGATTGCGACACCGTTATGTCAAATATCAAAGGTGATGGAGCATTGTGGATTGTCATTAAATTGATATTATTTTTATAAAAGATTTTTGATTACACCTTGAAGTTTAATATGTAAGTAATTATTAAAAAGTAATAAAAAAAAATTAAATTGAAACTAATGGGAAGTTAAAACTCAGTAAAAGTAATTCTTAGATCTTCGTTACCACTCTTTCAATCTTTACGTACTTAATTAGGTACTTACTCTTAAAATAGTAAAAAAATACACGGACTAACCAATATTAAACACTATTATATTTAAATATTTTATTCTAAACAAGATTTATATATTCTATTCAACTCAACACTCAAAGGGAGACAGATATTTATATATTTTCACATATTATAACGGATCTTATTTAATACGCTCATAGTTTCATTACACTATATCATTATGTAAAAGCGAGCGATCTGCCTTAATCCTAACAAACGTCATAGAAAATGATGGTTTTATTGAGCGTAAGTCCGCATTATCCTGCACTTCCTAGCTCTGTTGAGATAACTCATAAAACTTAAGTATCTTCTTATAATATACCTACTTAGATAAGTTCCTTAAGTGGGGTGTAAACCTTTCCTATGACTTATTGAATTCTAACTTATATAAATATTTTGGGAAATAGTATGCATAGGTAATAAAAAAGTAAGTAAGTATAATTCTTTAATACTTTCAATACACAATATGTACCTATTCAATCGTACTTGTATTATTGTTTTTCAAAATCCGTAACTACATAATTATGTAAATAACACGTTGTACGTTATATGTAGGTGTTGTAGAAATTACGAATATTTTTTTCAATAAAGAAGTTGGGTGTAAGAGTTGCCATAAATAAATACTTAATATTATTTTCCTGCAATATCCATAAAATAATAGTATCCGCAACACAGGTCGGATTTAGAGATAATATTCAGTTTATGGTCACCTAGATTATATTGTCAATATTATTACTCGCCTCTTAATACCGTAAAGCTGCTTCATAAAACATATTGGAGATATAATATGATATAAGGTTTATCTATTGCTTTGGATACCCGCTCTATTATCCATGTAACATAATATTATAAAATAACTATATAACTAACTATAACTGCTTTTGCCTGTAAGTACCTAAAAGTGATGTCACGTAGACCCTCGTATTGATCGGGGCAGACATACTTCTACGTCTGTCAGGTATAAAGGCCAATTTACCTTCTATGTCCAAACGAAAATATTTCTTTCGTATCAGGAATTAAACCAAGACCCATAAAAATAAGAAACATTCGACTAAGCTCTCTTATGGAAGGATCATCGATCATAGTTAGATCATAGATGGGAAGGATCATTAAAGCAAAGTCTACTGTAAACACGACGGAATAGTAACATTTAAAGTATCTAATTAGCAATTAACTTCGAATTTATATCGTTTTCTTAACCTAATTAACTTCTCAACAACTGTATTTCATATCAAGATATCTTTTTCGAAATTCCGCATCCTTAATCGTGGTTATTAAGGCATAGATAACCACGTCGGTTGACAATTGACAACGGTTGACAGGTGCCCGCTCCCATGACCTGTTCTGACCAATCGCTATTACTATTACAAATTACCCGATCTACAGATTACAGAAAATAAGATAATTATTCGAAATTGACATTTTGATCGAATTCTATTTGACATTATGGTTTTATAGACCTTTATTTTAATTTACAGTTAGGATAAGTTCTATTTTTCAGTAATATAATAATAATAATAATGACCTAAATACCATTTTTTTAACGGGACGTATAAGGTCACCACTAACAGTTAGGTTAGGTCAGTAGTAGTAGTTAAATTAAAGATTTGATACCAAATAAACAAACGTTTACGATAGCAGTCGCCGAACATGAATGTCTCATAGTGTTATATTTACAGCAAGAAAAATTCAAGAAATTTAAGACAGTTAAAAACTTCCGATTACAAATAAGAATATCTCATCGATGTAAGACACGATGCCATAGACACGTTAAAGACAATTTTTTGCGTCGGGAGTTAGAAATGGCCTTAGAAGGGTCGCATTTTATATGTTACTAGGCCACGGTATCTTTTTATCTTAGTCTAAAATATTATTTCCGATGTGTTTGCTTCACTATTAAATAAACACAAAAATACTTTTTTTAACATTTCAAAATAAATAAAAAGTTATAAACATTATTACCCTAGTTGAAAACCTTATTAATGCCTAGTATTTCTAGATTCTAGTACAAAGCCATCATAATGCCATTAATATGAGCTATTTAAGATTTGCCATGCATGGAGCTTATTAGTAAAGTGATTTATGCAATTCATATATTGTTTTTAGATGATTATATAATTTTACTTATTTTCTTATGTAAATTATCATTTATATTACATTTGCGGTTACTTGAAGATGTTATTGTATTATGTAATAGTAATCAAGACTTATATTCTGTACTTAATTTCCTGTATTATATATTATACACTACACAACTATAGTAATTTTACAAAGCTGAAGAATTTATTTGGTTGAACGCGTTAATCTCAGGAACTGAGATTTGAATTGGAAAATTCTTTGTGTTGGATACTCCATTAAACGGAAAGGCTATAAACATTACGCTAGGACTAATAGAAACGGAGCTTCATTGAAAAATGTATCAAAAACGGGCAAAATTATAGAGAAATTATATTTGTAGATAATGTTTGATATTTTTGTTTATAATGAATAAATTCATAAACTAAACGAACGATTGTAAAAATTTTATTGATGGGACTGGGCTAGAAGCTGCGACTGCATGCGAACGAAAGGTTTTCGATTTGATACCCGAGAAAAATAAGTACTTTTGAAGATAATGAGTAGGAACTGAAAAACGAAAAAAAAAATGAAAACTGAAATAATTTATACATTGTATACCTATGCCATGTAATATATATGTTATGAATAAATACCTTCTCGTTTGTAATATTTTAAAATAATAAAAATTTATTCATTGCCATCTAAAAATTAACATAGAATTAAAATACAAACGCTTCGGTGTTGCTTGCGCAATTAAACATAGCTAACACGATCGCAACACTCAATATTCACGTTATTCTGTTTGTCAAAGCTGTTAATGTGGCTTTGGCATGTTATTGGACTCTCGATGTTTATCAGAATTTTCAATAATATACGAATATGTTTTAAATTCATGGGAATCGTATCTATTCGTCATCCCTCGCTATAATTAAGGTTTTAATTTGTCACGTTATAATGTATTGATTGGTACATTTTTTGTAATTACAGTTTTATCAATTTCAATCGATGTGTACCGAGGTTAATATTATGTCGTAAATATTGTAATGTCATATATCTACACAATGTTTTTATATCTTTTAAGGTGGACTCTTGTTTTCTAGCAATAAAAAATATTGTTACATATTTTTATTAAAAAAATATAAACAGCTCTGTAAATTTGGTCATATGTCAGACATTAAATAGTATGTTACACAGGTTTAACGTTCATTTTACGGAGAAACATAATAAAAATCGGGTTGGAAAGCATAGACGTCTGAGCACCTAAAGAAAAGATTATTGACACAGACTCAATAATATCCTCTACTGGAGAACTAGAGTTTATGATTTGCTATATAGTATATAGTGCTATGAAAAAATGCCTAGACCAAGAATAATGCAAACGGGTATTATATTATATATATAGAAAATTTAAGTCTTTAATATTTGACACTATTGAATAACCTTTTTATATAAAAATCATTAATTAAAAAATATATTACCCGCAAAAATGAATTCAAATTGAGATACAAGAGAACATTTGAACCCTCAATGACCGTGTCATTAATATAAGCGCCGGAAATAGGTAGTCAGGGGTAAACTCAAATACGGGTTAGGTAGTGATTTTATAATGTGATAGGTTAAATAAGGGTTGTTCATTACGAATCCCATGGACATGCGTGACATGGACGAATCCTTGTGATAAAAATCTCAATAAAATGACGTAAATGACAATATTAAATTGTCTTTTATTACGCCAAGTGTCAAATATAAAACGTAAAATTAAAAACGTGTTACATTAGTACCTACTAAATACAGATTATATTTTCATAATATACGGTGACTTCAATTGTATTATTGAATATTAAGAATTAATTAATTGCACACGAATAAAAACATTGTATAATTTATTTAATTCATTATAAAGGGATCCTTTATGTGTTAAAAAGTACGATATTAAAATTTTGCAGATATACTAAATAAAAATAAAAAATATTGATTTAAAAAAATATATACCTATTTACGAATAAAAAATCTGCTTCAAGTCGCTGCTGCTGTGCTGGGTGCCAAGGTTAGACAATCACAGGGAGAAAAAGATACCACAAACACCGAAACACGTATTACAATAATAATTACTAAACACCAATAGAACAATTACTAAAAATATAATTCTATTAAAAACAAAATAAAGTTTTTCTGATACCAGAGAGAAAAATCGGAAAAGCGGAATAAAGGAATTCACTTGTTTTATATTCATTAATCAAAGGATTTTTTTGTTATTTAGCTTCTAAAATACCTTCGCAAAATTAACGTTAATCTTTAATAAGTTTTCCGATATAATATGGTAGTAATGTAAATAGCAAGTACTTGTAAACTTGCTAATTGCAACTATACTTTACCATGTTTGTACGTACATCATTAAACTACTAACCCACGATATGTTTGGATAAAATATTTCAGTTTTTACTTTTAGAAATTTGGGAAAAATGAAAGCTATCCTATAGACAACTGTATTTTTCATAGTGGCCGAGTGCACTTAACAACCAGAGGTGCTGCAGCATCATTTTTCATAAAAATATTTTAAAAATTTATAGTTTTTTGATTAAAACAATTTTTAAAATATTTTAAATTAAAAAATTTTTTTGATTAAAATCTATAAATTTTTAAAAAAAATTTTTGAAAAATTTTAATACAAAACTCTTTCGGCGATATAGACCAAACCATCAAAACAACTTATCGATCGCTCGAAATATGAAAAATATTATTTAAATGCAACAAATGAAGAAGTCGCAATTACGACCTATTAAGATTTATATCCCCACAATATTAGTGTTATAACAATCAAATTTAGTGTGAAAGTGGTCAATATGGGCACATCATAAAGCCGAGAGCGCTGTGATCTCTAATTATGGTCATTTAGCCATAAATAGTGGCCATCCATCATAAAAAGCATAACTTCTGCTCGTAAAAGCAAAGGCGAGTCGGTGTGGTCGATTGAGTTGTGCGAAACGTGGCTATTTTTAACAATTTTATTGCTTTCGAAATGAAATAAAAATTGCTTTTTGGTAGAAATTGGTAGCAGTTTTGTAGTAGTCTCGAGTTCAGTCTTGTCTCAATGCAACCTCTGCGTTAATGATGTAATAATTAATATATTAATGACGTAATAAGTATTATCTATATCTTTCCAATCCTACCGACCAGAATGTGATTTCCATCTGATTGGTTAGTGTAGCGTGGAAGGCAATCTAAGTCGATCTGGCGGGAAGCCGCTGCATGCGGAGCGCCGCGGGGTAAGTCGTTGTGGAAATCTTCAGAGGCCTTTGCCTAGCACTGGACTGTGTAGATTGATGATGATCATCTATATCTTACTAGAAATTTATTATTAATAAACACTACTGGACCGAATTGAAAAATTCTTTCATTGATTACTCTTTCAAAGTATAAACTACCTACATTTTCTATACCCAAGGGGCCAAAGTCGCAAGTAAAGGCTAATTTAGTTTTACTACAGAAATTGGTACTTAAATCAAATTAAACTCAAAAAGCTCTATGATCGTTATTTATTTCGGACTCTTAATACGTATTATTAACACTCTTAAATATTGTTTAAATTTAGTGAAGTTACAAAGGTAAATAATATTTAGTGCCACTTGGTCTGATTTTGTTTAGAGTTCTGTTCTCACTTATAAAATATTAATAAATTCAATAAAGAAATTTTAAAGCTGCTATTTCGGCCAACGTGTTAGCCAAAATACAACGCCGTAATGCAGCCAGTATTTGGAATAGGCACCCCAATCTTTGGATGGTATTTGGTATTTTTGTAAATATATTTAAGTACATTATTGTAAACAAATTTTATTAAAGAAAGTTTAAGTACTACGTTTACTATATAGGAGTATTTAAGGAATTATTCATATTAAAGTTCTTAAATTGAATCAAATGAAATAAATTTCGATGAATCCCTTATGTTTTGACTGCAACATTCCCGCTTTACATTTGTTACGTTGTTATTAACCTTACCGCTAATTGTTCGATAGCAACCGTATAAAATGTAACATAATAATAAACGGTCGATAAATCGATTTTACCGCATCGATTGAGAATAAAACTGGAAACATAACTTGAGATTATAATCGATTCGTACTTAATAGGTTTTTCGTTAAATGCTTTTGTGAGACGTTTATTGAGAATGCCAAGTTCAATTATCCGAATGGAAGCCATATCGAGCGAGAAAAGCTTCTGTCGATCACGGATAATCAATAAATGCGTGACGTATCCGAGTAATTATGTGAGTTACTTTGCACATTACTATAGAAGGATTTATATATATGCAGTGGATAAAATGAATGTAATCAAATAACAAAATAAGGTTTCGCATTACGAGTTTATGGAAGCTTTGATCTATCGTTAATCGTTAAATACAGTGTTAGGCATTCAAATATTACTTTGGGGGGAATGGAAATACAGCTATAAACTTGACTAGTTTATTAATTATCTTTGCCTCTATGAAGGTATGTAAAATAGCCACAAGTTATACGAAAACAAAAGGGAACTGAGCATGACACCTCAACAGAAGTCGTTTTTTTTTATACTATAAGTTGTTTGAACGCTGTACCTTTTTTTCACTACTTAAAGGATTTTGAGGACGTTTTGGTAGATTTATTTAAAAAAATCCGTTTTAATCCCTGTTATCCTAATAGACGATCTTAGACACACGCTAAATTTATGCTAAACTAGTGGACCCCGCGAACTTCGTATCGCATCAAAGTTCCGAATAATAAAGTGTCACCTATAGCGTCATTCCATAGAAAATGTATGAGGAAAATGTTTTTCTTTTCTTTTATTTTTTCGACAATTTTCCAGATTTTTCTCTCCGTAAGAACCATCCTTGTACTTCAAGGAATATTATAAAAAAAGAATTGGCCAAATTGGTCCAGGCGTTGAGTTATGCGCTTACCAACACATTTTGCGATTCATTTTTATATTATAGATTGAAATAACTTGCCTTAAACTACTTATGAAATTATGATAGACAAAGAACTACATATGTTTGTCTTTTTTATTTGGATGAGTTTTAAGGTAAATTAGTAATGGTGTTCATTTGTTATATAGCGTTGCGTGTATTCCCACACTCGCGATTTGATTTGGCCGAAATTGTTTAATTGGGAGTTAGTTGTTTAAACTGTTTTGTATTTATTGAACAACGGTACACAGAAATACAATAACTGTTTATTTTTGTATACCAAATTTATTTCATTTAGATAAGTTGTTTATAGTGATAAAATTAAGTATTTATGATTAAAAGAACATGATACGTAGTTCAGTAGGTACCTACCTGGTACGTTAACCAAAGTTTGCTTGTGAAGTTACAAAAATATTGCGCCTACATAGTCTGGTTCGCCTAATTATTTAGAAACTATGTATTTTACTTTAATTAAAATATGCATTCTTGTACCACGTTTTGTAATTATATAATATCAATAATTCTTACTAATATTATAAATACGAAAGTAACTATAAATCTCTCTGTCTGTCGCGGTTTCACGCCAAAACTACTGAACTGATTTAAATGAAATTTGGTACACACTCTAGAACCTGAGAAAGGACATAGGATAATTTTTAAAGCGAAAAATTGTTGTAAGGGGTTGAAAGGGTGGGTTGAACAGTTCTATGGAAGAATAGTAATTTTAAGAGCTAAAAGCTTTTAACCTATGTAACATCACGTTACGACGAAGTCAACGCGGGTGAAACCGCGGGGCACAGTTAATATAATATATGTTTACAGATATGTATTCTATAAAAATATGTATTCCGTATACTATATATATAGACTACTATATATTCAAGACTGGGCACAACTCTGAGAAGAACATACAAGAAACTCAGCCGGGCTATTTTCTTTAGTAAATCATTTATAGGTCTATGTTCGAATCATTAATTTCATAATCGTTCCGTACTCTTTAATTACATAAAAATATTTTTTAATTACATAGCGTGGTATTGTATATGAATAGTGTTATATTTTTTTCAAATAAAGCTAACGTGCTACATTGGAGTAATACAATAAAAATCAGTTAAAAACATTTCCATTTTGCTACATCAATATTTTCACCGATGGCCTCAGTTCGTTTCTCGGGCACCTTGATTAGTAGTCAATTAAATATTTCCATATAATTCCATAAGGCAATAAAAATTCGGTGATTCGGTACATTTTGTTATAATCAATTTTTTGGCGGCGGCATTCGTTTGTGGATACAAAATGTATGGTTTATTGGCGTACCGAATTTCGGAAGGCCGATGCGTTCACCGCTTGGTTTTCACGGGTTTTGGAGATACGATGAGAGTAAAGCAGATCCTTTGACAAAAATATTTTTTAAATTATTTACACAATAAATATTTTAGTAGTTAATTATAAAATTTAGTAATTATTAAGTTGAATTATCTATAGCTAAAATGTTTATGTATGAAATAACGACATAATATCTTTTTTTAAATCTCTATTTAAATATTGTTAGGTTTACCGATCACTTGTTACATGTAATAATATACATAATTTTTTATATAAAAGTATATAATATAATTTTAAATGTTCTTCCAAGTAAGTCTTATACATTTGAACTTCTCTTCATTGCAAACTGATTTACAAAAAACAAAAAATGTGTGAAAGTTTGAAGCTCTAACAATCTATGATTGTTTGAATTATTTCAATGAATAAATACATATATACTGATTAATATTTTTATGTTAAAGTGCTTTTAGATTTAGTTTTTAGATTTTAGTTTAATATTTTTATATTAAATGTACAGAATGAACTAATAATTGTGCAGAACCCACGTGAGATAAAATTAAACCAGCGTAACTAAAGCTCGCCTGAAGAAGCCGAAAGTGGAGTGATTTTATAGTTTATAATTACATGTGATTGCTGCCGTGACCCCTTCACTCGGTTTATTAAGCCGCCTACGGGCGTTTCGTTATTATTATTTTTTTGATTAAAACAGTTATATTTATTTTAAGTATTATAGATACATGTGTAGTATAAATTGTGTGGTTTCTAAAATACGAAACTGTTATGATGTTTTTCTCAGGACGGAACCCCTAATAATAATTAAAACTCGCGATGAAAAATGCTTGATTAGGCAATTTTTAATAGTAATTTAAACTCTTCAAATAAGATTTGTACAAACTTTTTGATTAAATTACTGTAGTGTAAGTATAAAATCAAGTAAAATCACAATAATTTAATTATTGGCTATGTGCAAAAGGTTCTATAGGTTTCATAAGTTTTAAGGAATCTATGGATCCTAAATCTAGATATAGGTTAAAGATCCTAAACCTATATTTAATGACATATACAGCTACCATCCGTAGGCCAATTGGCAATAATTGTATCTTGGATACGCCTCGTAGATTTTAGAATCCGGTATTCGAGTTACAACTGAGTATTTAGGTCTTCTCACTTGAGATATTAAAAAAAATACAAGTTGAACTTGAGAGGTTAACAAACCTGCTTTTTTGTTTTACCTTAGTCTTACTCCCGCCGATCGAACCAGGTCTTATAGACCCCGTCTCGTAGAACCTCGTCAGGATCTTGGAGACGCAGCCGTGAGAGACTAGTAGCTGTCGGCTGATGTCACAAGGCCTTACTCCAAGGATGGCCAGCTCGACGATCCTCTTCCGCACCATGTCAGGGAGGGGTCTGCCATTGACAAACACGCCTCCTAATTGGTTGACACCCGCCTGGCCTGAAATTAAAGGACAAATATTAAAGGTTTCATTTTTAAGAGCTTACTTAATCCTTTACTTACGTATATATATTTTTATACAGAATAAGAAGCAAACGGGCTTACTTAGGATAAGTGATCCGCTGTCTATGACCATTGGGCCACGGTTGCGTAGCCAGCCTTTTAAAGAAAGGTACGTTCTTTTACGCTAAGAAATTGGAAACTAACACTACTTTAAAAAAAGTGAAATATCATTGGATAAATCATCAAAAATGAAATGTCGAAATAAATAAACTGTTTGAATAAGGTTTTTATAGAGAGGTGATGTGTGAGTTCCACTTTTCCCTTATTTATTTAGTTTAGTTTACACCAATGGATAAGCTAAGGTTGTTTTTATGTACTTACAATTACTTTTTAAAATATTAATGTAATAATAATAATAATTAATCTAATAACAATTATTATTATTTATTGGAAAACAAATTTTTGAACAAACCTATTTTTCTTATCTTAAAAATACATCACCGTTATTCTCTAATAAATCATTCAAGTTTTGGAAAGATCAACATTACATAAAAACTATATTAAGTATCAAAATGAGTTCGTTTTATGAAGACATCAAATAACACTTATTTATGCACACTGACAAGGGTTTCTTATCAAGATGTTCAGAACGGCCAGGAGCGCAATTTCGTTTATTTTTAATCCAATGAGTTTAGTTGAGTATTTTATAATTTTCTTAGAATTATTTACATAAAATATTCATACTTATTTACATAGATATTAAACAAATATATTTACATATATACAAAAGGCGTAACATAACCATTGGGGTGCGTAATCAAGATTGTGTAATAACCGTGTTGTTATAGTAATTCTTTGGCGAAACAATGAACAATTTATAATGTATTATATAAAATATTTAAAGGTATGATCTATATTTTATATATTATATATTAACTGATTGGCTAAGCTTTACTGTGACTTAAAAAGAGTTTGTAATAAAAGTAATCAAAATAAAAGTATACCTCTTACGTCTTATAATCCAGGATTAATCGTTATAACTAATTACGAATAGTAGGAAATTTATTCTGTGGAATAATGTCAGAGTTCATCGATAATCAATCATATATTTTAAATTTTATTTATAGCCTTTTACAGAAAGTTTATTTTTCTTTTTGCTTATTTATTTTTTTCCTCTTCACAATTCTGCGTGCCCTTTGGAAAGTCTAAACCTTTATTCCTCCTTCCTGCATGCCAGTCTGGTTTATGTTTCTCTTGCTATCTCTAAGTCATCTTCTCGTCTTCTAAATGGTTTTCATTTTCTTCTTCCCTCTCTTGAGTACCATAGTGTTATCATTTTGTTCCACTTTTCTCCTCATCTAATTAAATGGCCAGCCCATTCCCACTTAGTTTTCTTACTTTGTACACCACTTCTTCGGTCTTCGTTTATAATTATTACTAGTGACCCGCTCCGGCTTTACACGGTTATAAACATATATATAAACTTTCCTCTTTAATCACTCTATCTATTTAAAAAAAACCGCATCAAAATCCGTTGCGTAGTTTTAAAGATTTAAGCATACAAAGGGATATAGGGACAGAGAAAGCGACTTTGTTTTATACTATGTTGTGATAAATACTTTAATACATGTATTTAAAGAAAGAAGACAATATTATGAATTATATTACGTCCATGCATATATCATTAATCATACATACAACTTAATTATAAGATCAGTCCAATTAGTAAGTATATGAAGTCAAATTATATCCATTGGCCCGCTCAGGAATTGCTGAATCATCTTGTGTTTTCGTCGTTCATTAAAATGTTTTATAATTTTTTTTAGAATTAATGTCGAGAGATGTCGCTGAGGTACTTTATATCACGTTATCAAAATTCCTTGCGATTGTAAGTAATTAATATATTAGGGGAAATTCGTTGTTTTTTTAACCTACACTGTCTATATACAACGAATTTGAATATGAAATAATTCTACAATTTTTTCGAACCATCCTCGGACCCCTAAAACCTTTTCGGCAATTGGACGAACAGGTAGGGAATAGGAAATTTGGCAATCAAATAAATATTAAGTCAAATGAGACAGGTGAACTCACCGTCCGAAAAATAACAGCCTTTTGTTTCTTTGTATGATTGTCTTGTTAATGAGTCCCTATTATTGTTTTTTGACGGTCGTTTTTTAGCAGCAGTTACCTAGTTCTTAATAAATTAGCAATAATACACTGGTGAGTGGTAGAATTTATACTTTATGTATATTAAAGACATTTATCAATAAGATCTACGATTCTATTTATCAATTTATTGCAAATAATTGTGTCGTTGGTTTTAACAGTTTAACCGGTTTAAAGCGGTTTAAAAAATATAAATTTTTAAAATCATTGCTAGATTTTCCTGATGTGTCGCGTGTTTTACAGCCTGCATGGTCACGGACGACTAACGACAAAGGTTTTAAATCAAAACTGTTTTTTTAATGTGTGATACTTGAGTAAAATTCTTAGAGCGAAATATAAATTCGAAAGAATGTCTCTCTTACTATTGAGATTTAGTATAATTAAACACTATCCTTTATATCATTTAGTGGAACGGCTCCCGGTGCGCAGGATCGTAAAACTTGAAGTAATTTGCGACTTAACTCAGAGGCGTTTGTATCGGATAGCCGTGAAATACCGCTACGGCTTAGGGTGGTACACATTGCTTGGAATAAAGATCTTTTTTTTAATTACTGACACTAATATGTAAACTTAACACATATGTTGTGTCTATTGTGACTTGGTATATTGTATTTTTTTAACCGACCTTCAAATAAAACAAAAAGGAGGTTATCAATTCGACTTGCATATTTTTAAAGGTACAATTATTACTAACCACACTACTATTATACACTTATTCAACAAGTTTTAATTTGCTGTCAAATTATGTTAGATTACATTTGTATTTAAAAGTTGATAACATGTTATTAACTGTAACACAAAATATGCTTTTTAGTTCCTAATTAACATATATAGGCAACTGAACTTTGGTTTTTATACTGTTACTTAGATAATGGTTTAACGAAGACTTATATTTAAGTATAGGTTTAAGTAAGCTGCATATAGACGAACCTTGGTTTTTAGAATATTGCTGATATGTATTTCAAGTATATTTTTTCTTAAGATTAAAAGTGATACATACGATCCCTTATAATATGCCGATACAGGGTTATGTTTTAAGTATCGTGTTAAAAATTACACAACATAACTGCATGTGGTTATCGGGTTTAAGAGATCATAAAAATTAAATTGCTAAGAACAAATTAGTAGGTTAATTTTATTGCATTAAGATAATAAATCGTGGTAGTGCAATTGATGACTTTTACAATGGTGGCAGCAGTTAAATCTAGATGGCTGCGACCATTATGTGCGAATAGGTGAATTAAAAATAATTGATTTCTGTTCGCAGCTTTGCTTACAGGTGAACCTTGATTGAATATTGCATTGGTTAAGAGAATAATAATAATAAAATAATAATAAATACGACGCCCAAGAATAAGAAAGTCTGCAACATACCTGCGTGTTATGGAATTTATTCAGTGCTTGTAATATTTAATGTTGGTTTTTAGACGGTGACTAATAAATGCGAATGTGAGTAAAACGGTTGGAAGTTGGTGGAGTGGATGAAGTAGTAGACAGTCAATTTACTTACATAGTATGTTATGGTATTATGACCTATAGTCAATAGCTAAAAGCTCTTAAATATAAAATCATCACAATCGTGTGCGCTGTACATAGCTGTAATGATAGATATGTTTTTGATAAATAAATAAAACAATAAAGGTTTACATATTAATTAATTGCTAAAACAAGCAATATATATTTTATTTGACTTTCAATTGTAACATTTTGTTACTATATTACAGTGAGTTTGGAAGGCTTTCATTGGTTTTATCGATGTTGTTTGATTGAAGATGGAATTTGTTGGAAAAGCTAAACGATTCCGGGCAAATGAGACCGCGTGAATCAGTTTGTTAGATACATAACACTAACATACATGATAAAGTTAGATTTCCAATGAAACTTACGATTAAGTTGTTATTAAAGAAAATCTTCGCACAATGTGCTACTAACACTTTATGATATAACTTACAAGAAGCCTTAAAAACTGGGATTGCACGTGATCTCAGTTTTACAATCCGCTCGTAAAACGTTATTTAAACTTTTTCTTAGCGAATTGCTCGTATATACCGCAAGTTATGGTGATGTTTATGACTTGTGACTGATTTTATGCCGCCGGACGGTTAACACGGGTGCTGATTTTTTTTGCAATTCAATCTTCGTTTTATAACTAATACACTTGTATACTGGTCGCTAGGACGTTAAAGAACTGATTTTAACCTGCGATGGAAAAGTGTCGTTGTAATTTTGACGTGTTCTGTGTTGTGGTAGCTCTTTAACCAATGGACCGTTTCAGAAAGGTTTTTTTTATTTGTAAGCTGACAAGATTGCGATGGATATTATCTTTAAATCTTAGGTACAGATTATTATGTAACAGACATACCATATAATGTAATGCTAGTAAATTAAAAGGCGTGTAACTTGAAGAGTTTGAAATAAGAGTAAAAATTGTGTGTATTGCCAGTAATGATATTATGCATGTCTTAATTCTGTCAGAATGACAATTAAATTTACAATTCAAGACAAATTAAATTAAATTGAAAATGTTTGATATCTTGATACTGGTTAGTACGGTTTAGATTTATTGATCACCTTTTCATTTCAGTTAAAAATGGATCGTTGTAGATGTGAGGAATATGAGGAAGCTGTAAAAAAACTCAGATTCTATACAGTCGGGACATTGAGACCGGATATTATTGATAATTATGACAGTATGTATTTATATTTTAATAATAAAAGTTTCTACCACTGAAATAATTATTTCTTACCATCACTTGGTAGTAAGTATTAAATAAGTGTAAAATTTGTAATAAATATACCTGCTTAATCCGGTCAAGGTTTATATAATTTATGTTTTTTTTCAGTTCAGCCTTCAAACCAATAATGTAGTGTTTTTTTAATGAAACATTTATTTCAAAATTTCAGGATCCGGTTTTATAGCAACGTGGATTCGTCACGGAGTAGACTATGAAGATATGAAGTTTTCAAAACCTAAGGCTTACAGAGTACTTGATCCTAGGGAATTACCTGAAAACAGGATGTCACCAGCTGTCAGGAAAGTGGATCAAATGTGGTGTCCTTATCTTATTACTAAACGCAAGTGGTAAAAGGCTGTTGTGAAAATTCTGTACAACTATCAAAGTTAGTACTTTTCTATTCTGCTATTTCTTCGAACTAATTAACAATCAGTATGACAGGTGTAAAATTGATTTTGACATAACTAAATTACTTTAGTTTATGTACTTCTGAATTGGCGTCAGTATCAGAAATGCAATAACAGGAAATTATATGCATAAACAAGATTTTTTTACTAACATCACTTAATAAATTCCAATGTATGTCAATAAGAATATACTAATTATATTATTATTTTAATTGATTTTCTTGGTATCCTTATTATTATTTAAATTAAAAATATATTTTTTATATTACAGAATTGTATTGTAGAATGGTGGTTTTCATTTTTATTTCCATCTCAGTTTAGGTCCGCAACTAAGCGTGTTTACCTATTTCAACACCTTCAAAACTTTTTGCAATAAAAGGTAAACTTCTCAAGCTCTCTAGGTATATTTATCTGTAGGTACTAAATTTCTTCAAAAGTGGTTTAGTAGTTTAGGACTGAAAACGCATTGAGTTACCCTTGCATTTTTATAATAATAGTAGAGATTTTTAGTGAAAGAGATGACCGGAAATCAATGTTTCATACGATTTCTATGTTAGTGATTTGTTATGAAATAATTTAATTATTTGCTTCATTTCTTTAAACTTACTGCTTAGGCATAGAAGACTTTACTAAAAACAGCATAACGCGTTAATATTCTGGATTCTATTCCGGATGTGTCAAATCCGGCTGAATACGAGTTTCTTATCACAATACAAGAATATAATCTGTATCTCGGACTAAATCATTTCGCGCCATTGCCTAATCTGTGGAGCGGAGCATAGATTATAATTTAATTGACAATATAACTTTATGATATGAAATTGTAACACAGTTGTAAACGGCGAAGTAGAAAATTGAATTTGATGTTATGTAAATCGTTTGATGTGCCGTCTAAGCTTTTTTGTAACTAGCAGTCCCTGGCTCTACACTGAAGTATGCTTGACTTCTGTCTATGTTTATTATAAAAATAAGTTTTTAAAAAGTTTTAAGATGGGAAAAATTAAATTTATTTTTTAAGTTAGCCTCTGATAATATTGTAGTATACATCGGCGCAACCAGGTTGCAGCTCTTCGGTTGGGATTAGGATGGCGTCTAATTTTCAATTGTTTTCCTTTAAATCATGAATCGGTTATAGGTTGACATTTAAAAACATTTAATATATATTAAAATCTCTTCTAGAAATCGGTAAAACTATTTAAATATCCGCGGGTTGTTTGATCGTTTTCATTACGTTTGTACCGCCAAGGCTAGGTT
Source organism: Aporia crataegi (assembly GCA_912999735.1). NCBI lineage: Eukaryota > Metazoa > Arthropoda > Insecta > Lepidoptera > Pieridae > Aporia > Aporia crataegi. Next base: position 7,654,560 of record OU538742.1, read on the forward strand.
GGGTGGGATATGCTGGCAACATATGGCTGGATGCATACTCTTGATCGAGCCTTCGGACCAAGCAGAGCACTTGTAAAATCGCTATTCAAATATATCAAGAACTACCAAGAAGCGTTGTGTTTACTACATCTATGGAAGACTACCCTGATGACAAGAGTTTTTAAAAAGAAGCAAGTCGATATTCCGTCATATATGATCAATCTTGCGTGATACGCTAATTTCGAAAGCTTTAGCATTTACTTATAAACAATGATTTTTTTTATATAAGATATATTTTGAATAAGGCTTTAATGTAATTAATACGATCTACATTAGAATAAATTATACGTAATTTTATTAATTATAATCAATTTCTGTGGGTGATTAGGTGGTCATCAGCTGGTACATAAAACGTATCTATATAAAGTAATAATTCATCCGAAAGTTACAACTCCATAGGCGTCAACTTGTCACGTCATTTAAAGATTGTCAAAGTGTGATTGTCACACTTGGTCACACTAATCAAGTCATGAACATAGAATTTATGAGAAAGTAATACGAAAATATATACTTGATTTTGTTTTTTTACCTAAGATCAGTAGATAAGTATCACAAGACATATACAGAACTATTTTTTATATTTCTTAAAACTCAGAACTTTCAAGGGATTGCCAAAGGATTCTTAATTATTAAGATTTAAGATCACTTTATTCTACTAATATTAACACATCACATAAGTACCAATTAAAGCCAATAATTGTTAATCAAGAGTTTAAAAAATAATTATTTTTGCTACCAACCATCTCTTCATACAATAAGTTTAATGTGATTTATGAAGATTTATTATGTATGCCCGAAACGCTTAGCCAGAAATCACTAAGCGAGATATAAAATAAATATTTAATAATACCAATTAATTTCGCAACAGAATGAAGCGAAATTAATTCATCGAAACAGGAAACGTCGTGTGTGATCTCATCATTCGGAAAGTTATCAAAGAGATCTAATATTTCTCGGCTCCCGATATTATCATGCTAATGACTTAGATATCACGAATAATTCTATAGTTTATGACGTGTTATCACACGCGGCGTCGCACGTATTAAGTAAACCATGGGCTGTATCACTCAGTGTCCGTGAACAGATTGCATATAAACAAACTTACTTTTTTGTGTCTATACCTTACTGCTGTTGTGTCCATACAAAAATTTCAATATCTGTGGTCAAATTAGTTATTTTTAGTGTTCGTTTATTTTATAGGACTGGATTGGAAATTTTAAATGTAACAATAGTATTTGACACTGTCCCCAAAGCGTGGAATTGGTTGATTTGGTTGACAATCATTGTGACTATGGACGCTAAACTCTCAAATACACGTCGAAGACAAAAGGGAATGTAGGTATATCTTTTTATCATAAAACAATATATAAATAAATTAACTCAAACGAAGTCTCAATTTACAGCTAGTTAGAGCTCTTAGAAGCGTCTTTAACAATTCAACAATCGTTAAAGACAACAATTTAACAATTTTTCACTAAAACTAAAAATTTTCCAAGGTATAATATGGCTACATAGCATAAATTGATATTTTGATGTCCGGCTACTTTGTATATAAGTCAATATTTTGTTGTAGGTAATGTATTGTGAGTTAGTTAGTTAGTATCAGGTCGACATGACCTAAGTAATAAACCTTATTACTCTAACTCATCTTTTATTACGACACTGCAACATATAACATACCTACTTCTTTAAGTTTGACGTGTTTGCATGTCTATGTGTCTGGGAGATCAAGCTCCTAAACGAAAGGACCAATTATGATGCTTTTTTTTTTTCATTGAAAGCTGATATGATCGAGGCGATTCTTAGCTACGATTTACGAATATCTGTTTATTTATTTTTTACATATTTTTATTTGTAATCGTCATTTCGGGTTTTTAAAATTGTTTTCAATTTCACTTATTAGGTCTAAGAAGTTTCACAATAATTTATACACCACAAACAAAACTAGTTTTTATAATAGTGTTAGATATTAATCAAACCATAAACAATCTATAAACCTACATTGATAATATATTTTTGAATAAGTATTAAAATAATAATAGCACCTGAACACAACTGTCGGAATCAGCATTTTTTAAAATAAAGATGGTGATATACTGTGACATGATATTTTCGGAATAAATAAAATAATTACGAATTCGAATGAAATGTCATCTAAATGTATAAAATTAAGGTATTTGATTATTTCGTAAACTATTGTTGAATATTTTTTCATAAAATATATATTATTATTGTACGTTGAGAGGCAAGCCACACCTTAGATTAGTTACAAAATAACGTAATCTGGGATACCGTAGTTATTATTTTGCTATTAGGCACTATAAAAAAAAAAATTACCGAATAAATGTATAGAGGAAGGCTATAAGGCTGTATGTACGTTATATAAACATCACGCTACAACTCACAGGAGAAGAGAGTAAATGTTGTTATAGACAAAGAAAGAGTATAGACAATGAGCACTAATATATATTTTAAGCTACCATTTACCAATCTGTCCCTAACCTTAAGTACCTAACTAAGCATGTATAATGAATTAGAAAAAGTTGTCTTGGAGCGGGTGGGCCGATGCGATACCGATATTATCTCGATATTCACCGATTCCCTTAATTACCCGTAATGGAGCCAAGAGATAAGACTTCTTTGAAACGCTTATGATTTCAATGCGTGAGGTTAACTGTTGGGTAATAATTCGAATATGGACTAAATTTATAGCGTAAAGTTAGTCCATATCTTTAAATGGTAATGTTAGTTTGCAAATACAAAGAACTGTTGGCTTGGATTTTCTAGTTTATGCAAAAATGGGCCTTTGTTAAGTCGTAACAACTTCCTTCTCATTAAAATAAGCTTTTAATTATTATTACAATAATAGTTGATAATTTCATACCTAATTTATTTCTTTATTTGGCAAAACATAAAACATAATATAGGACCCCACTGGACATCTGGCGCATCGTCGATTTTCACATATGAACTTGAAATCATAGGCTTGTTTTTATCATAACTTCGCGTAGGTAGATAAAATCATTAAGTAGTTTTTATTTTTAAATTATTAATAAAATTTTATTTCAGGCGGTAATTTTAACTATAATCTAGTGAATTAAAATTTCAAATAGTAACTGCATTTCTTCTAAGACCATATTTTATTGTATCATACGAGTTACTTAAATGTTATTAATGGTATTTAATTAAGACTTTGTTATAAATTCGCCGGTCGAGTGGGCGGCGCGATTTGAATTTAATGCGCAGGATTCGACGATTGATTATTGAAATATTTAGCTCCCGAAATAAATGATATGGTAACAAAATGGCCGTCAAAATGATTGCGTAGAAATCTTTTGTCAAAGCCGCATAATTGTTATTTTGTTTGTTATTTTTTTCCTACTTTTACAATTTTGTCGCCATGATTGTATCTGCTGTAATAGTGATGAATTTTCATTTGTTTTTATCTAAAAGTAAGCTAGCGTTTTGATACAATCCCACCTGATGTTAAGTGGTGATGCGTAAAAGACCCATGTTAAACTGGAAATATTGAGGAAGGTAAGCAACTCCATTCCTTCGCTGTTTTAATTGTGAAGGACGATCCAAATCATACAGTGCGGTATTTTTCGATGTCAACAGTGAAGGGATACTTTTTGTTAGTCATAGATGTTATAGAGAAGTAGAATGATCGCCGTAGAAAATAGTGTCCCAGAAATATGGGCAAAATAAATGAAGCGCTGCGGTCGCTAAATTTTCTCAATTCAACTAACTTCATCTACTTGTACATAGTACATACTTTTAAACAGCTAACTTCGCAGATATTTATACCGACGGCAGCGTGACTGGTGGCTGAAAAATGAATTATAAATTCTATAAATTTTCAGGGACAAGCGGGCTAATGATTTAGTACATAGCGATCGTTCTCCTTCTATCTAACCTCCATGATGTTTGTATTGTGGAGTTTTTTGTAAATCATCGAGCAAATGCCCAATAGTGACGTCATATGACAGAGTTCATTAGAAAACGGTTCCATCAAATGCAACATTAACATTTAATATGAACATATTAAATGTTATATACTATGTGTTATGTGGTAAAGCATTATATAAATAATTACAATAACAAACAATATAAAACATTAATGCTAATAAAGACCTTAAGGCCGGCAAGCGAAAAACTTATATATTAAATAATGTACCTAGTGCAACTCGGTCTTGAAAACATCAACACCCGGACGAGCCCCGTTTAATTAATATTATTACAGATTATTCAAAACTTAAGTTATGTAAAGTAAAGCCATGTTTGAGACGTTGAGTAATTGATCAGTTTTACTATAAATTAATTTTAAACAAAAAAATAAAACCGACCTCAAAACGCACTGAAAAGTAAAAAATAAATTTTGTATTATAAATGAACTTACTTTAAATAAGACGTAAATAGTGTTGATAAATAAAATTCATCTAAAATTCTACAAGGGCATAAAACTGTCATGTTGCTCTTTGAAACGCGGCGCCAAGCCATTCAATTAATTTTTTTTATTAAAGTCCAGGAATATTAATTCAGTCTTTATTTATATATTTGGCACCGCCTTTCAAAAAACAACATGAAAGTTTTATGCCCTTGTAGAATTTTAGATGAATTTTATTTATCAACACTATTTACGTCTTATTTAAAGTAAGTTCATTTATAATACAAAATTTATTTTTTACTTTTCAGTGCGTTTTGAGGTCGGTTTTATTTTTTTGTTTAAAATTAATTTATTTTATACTTTTGAGTGGCTCTTCTAAACCGTATAGTTGGTTATCATACCATCAAAACGAAACTAACATGGACGCTCTGACTTTACGCTTACCTTATACACTAAAAACTAATTTGATTAATTTAATTTAATATTTTCAAATTAATGAAAATAAGAAAACGCAAAACTGAATCGTTTAATACTAAAAATTTAAGTAATATCGTTCATATAAAATAAGTTTTCATTGTGTTTTATAGTAAGCAAGTGAACGCACATTGTGATTTCCCGTAGGAACTCAGTTACTATATTCTCTCTATCTCTAGAAGTATTTCTTCTACCTTATTGATTTTACTATCATATATGACCCTTTTAATGTTTTATAAAATGGTATGTAAGTCATCGATATAAACTGATATTACATCGAGCTATAGAGATCTAAACTGGACGCGTAAACAATAAGGTATGACATGTTTTTCTCTGTTGACAAGTTTTGCTCCATAACATCAAATATATGGCTTAGATTATCATAAAATTCCGTCAAAAGCTTGGCAATATGAGTTTTAATTAAATCAATTTATTATAATTAGTATATATTTAATACAACATGGACATCTCTTTTGCTAAAGCGAACTAATTAAAGATTTTTCAATTTTTTATTTTATAACCTCAATATCTCTAAAACTATAAATCAAATTATCTTGATTTTTATTCTCTCTTGTTGCAAATTTAATTTTAAATCGAATAACATCTAATTCATTGATAAGGATTCATAAATCATAGAGTTATAAGCAAATAAGCACGACATGGTCGCGCGGAATTCAGCGATTTCTCGTCCGATTGTGAAACTATTCTTTCAATATGCTGAAAACTATTGATCGTAAAAATTCTAAAAAAAAATGGGACCACTTCGACGAGTTACCCTATCGTTTGACACCTCACTCATCCAAATCGGTTTACAAATGGCGACGTACGAGCGGAACATCGGTAAAAAAAAAAAAAAAAAAAAAAAAAAAAAAAAAAAAAAAAAAAAAAAAAATACACGTCGAATTGATAACCTCCTTTTTGGTTTTTTTGAAGGTCGGTTAATAAAAATAGGAAATAAGTATTATAAAATTATAAAAAAAAACCATTTAAACGGATTAAGCACGTAGGTACTTAAATATTTATGACAATTGTACAATTATTTAACTTTTGACTCATATCAAAGATGTTAAATTGTCAAAATAGTAGTAGCTAGAGTAAAAATTGAATAACTGTAAAATTGTGATAAATATACGCGTTTCATCAGTTTGAATTGTTTTCTTTAAATAAATTGCTTTTACACTTAATTATTCTACGCTAGTAAAATCGGGGGTGTCTACTCTTATCGGTATACTTAACGTATTATATTATAAGGTACATACCGGTATGCGGCATGATGGCGCCAATTTTCCTGAAAACAAAAAATCATGTTAAAAAATAATTTATAATGTATATTTTTGAATTTTAAAATACTTAACCGCACGCTTGATAAGTTATCGTTTAAATAAAATTTAAAGTTTTAAGTTTTCACGCAAATGGGCTTTTCAAAACCTAAGATTTAGGGTTTTCGCTTAATCTTACAATCTTTGTGGCGCCCAAAATAAAACTCTTGGCGTCTATATCACCCACATTTGGTTCTTATATTTTAGGCTAAGAGTCACGGACTTAATTTAAATCTATAAAAAGGACAGTAATCAAAAATGTGTCGATACTAAGACATCAAAATAAGAATCAAAACATTTATGATCGTTCTCACACGTGTTACTTGAATTAAATTGAAGATAATTAAAAAACCATCTCGAAACGTCACCTTTTAAAGGAAAAACTCGAATCGGTCCAATAATTTAACTATACCACAAAAAGACACACATAGACAAATGTGAACAGCGTCTTTTGCGATCAAATGCGAGCGTTGATCCGACACGTTTATTTTCCGAACGGGAGGGCTGAAAAAACACACGATAATTTTTGTCGGATCCGACACAAAATCGTTGTCGGACAAGTGTGAATAGCTTCATATAAAATGTTCTACCGCTACGACACACGATAAAAATCGTCCCGACAGACGACATAGTGGGAACGAGCTTTAACACCCCGCTAGCGACAAGAGCTTAAAAAGTCAATTAAAAATATTGATATGATAGGTTGGGCAATCTTAAATTTACTTTTTAAGTATTATTCACGTTCAAACAACTAAAATGAAGGTTTGATAAAAGGATTTTTATGAATATGCATTTTTGAATCTATATAGAAGATCATGATAAATCTATTTGAATCACTAAAAGAACAAAATAGTTTGATGATTTGCCAAATCAATTGCACTCCTAGTCTATATCGTGAGGCAAGCATTTTGTGTGACATTCAAGCATGAAACCACAACGGTTGTGATTAAACCCACCATTACGCGCCGATAACACGCTTAAAACATAATTTATTCAAATTAAAAATACTTATCAAAATATGATGCGGTGATAAATCAGGAATTAAGTGAGTAGGTGCGTGAGGAAAGTGGAAAATCGATGGTATCTCGCTGTTCGATCACCGTGAAAATCAAGAAATTACGAATGAAAATTGTTGCTACACGCAATATTAGTCTTATGCTTTAATTATTTTGGGTCATCAAGTACCACGAACATTAAGAAGAATGACAAAACTTTATGGCTCTGCCAAATCTTCTTACTGCAAAAGGGATACTTCCATAAAATAGGTAACCCTTCCCCTAGATTATATAATAGATTAATGTTGTTAATGTCAAAAAACGTTAAGTATTTTAATATGTAATAATTAAGTACTTTTTAAGTATATGTATGTGCTTAAAAATTAAACTCATGGAGCAGAAAAATTGTGTATTTTCATTTTCAGTTTCTCTTTAAACAAGTAAATCTGAGCTTATTAAATACATATCTAATAGAATTTTTAGAATTTATTTAATTATGACTTACTTTTAGATTGAAATAGATTTAATTTTTAATCATAATCTTTTCTATTGTATATTTAATTTAATGTAAATATAGAAAATAAGGACAAATAGATACTAAAATAAATTAAAAATATATATAAAAATTGACATCGATTAACTTTTAATGCTGAGGCATATGAAACCATAAGGATTTGTCTTTGTCAAAATTTAAAGCTTCAACTAAAAATGAACAGTTAGTTGCGTGTTTTAGTGACCTACCGATTTGTATATTGTGCTATTATGCTAATCACGATGTAATTGTGATATGCTCGCCCTAATACAAGGGCTGTGTTACGCTTAAATTGAATTACTCTCACACGGTATGTACCATCACATTCGAAGATTTGTGAATTCAAATGAACTCATTGTTCACTAATGTGATTAAGTCATCAGCAATGAGTTTGATACTATGCGATCAAGCTTGAAACGTCAATCATGTGAGATACTTGTTCGATGTGAACAAAAAAACCTTATCATAATATTGTTTAATTACCTAAATATATTTACAAAACTACAAAAGGCTCACCAAAGCCGTTGGGGTGCGTAAAATACTGTTTACATTACCCCGTTATATCGCTAGAGTACGCGTTGGCTGAAATATGAGCCAGCTTTCGGGTTTTATTTTATCATAATCTTGCAATTAAGCTTGAATAAGAACAATGTCTCATGTCAAAAATTTGAATCAAATAAAGAAGTCCTTATTTGAAAAGTACGCTTTGAGCTATGGAGTTAAAATAAAAAGATACCTTTTTCTGACGCAACCATATTTTACTCCTTTTTAGTATGATTTATTAGGTACTTACATATGAAATTAGCGTTTTGTGTAGAAAAAGTAAAACCACAAAAAAGAAAATATATTAAATTAATACAATTTATATTAATTTAAAAATAGTACTGAGCATACTTCCCTTAACTTTTACGTCTTATTGTATTTTTAAATTTACATAGTTATTACTTTCTAAAAAACTAAAAACATCTTTCTTTATGTGAAGTTAATATTTGATATTCAATTTGTTATTAAAAAAACATCTAATTCAAAGTGTTCCTATTTCGATAATAATTTTGAATATCAATATGTAGAAACTAAAAAAGATAACAGTGTAGCCGTGAAATCGTTTTGCTTTATAAAGTTGTGTTATTTAGCCTAATTAACGGTGAGGAATAGAAATAAAAGGTTAATCTAGCGGTGGACCACCGGGTAACGGATGACAGAACTAAATTATACGCTCAGTTCATTAGGAGAAGTGGGTTCTGTATCTTTGTTTTTCTGTTTTTCATTTAGAACATACATAATGTTTATAAAGTTAATAAGTCTATGGAATAAAATAGACTCAGTAATGACATAGGTGTATTCTTTGTTTAGACATACACCTAGAAGAGCGGAAATTTAGGTATATAATCCTATATAGTTACTAGTATATGAGTACCTACCTATTAAGTTAATGCCCAAGCAGCTTTTCCATCTTTAAAATATGTCTATATTTTATTCAAACATAACAAGAAAGGCACAGATAATTTTATTTTCAAGAAAAAGTATCTTTTAATAACCCTAACTTTTAATAAACGGTTGTAAAAATTTCTGAAATCCTTTTTGAAATGCCATTCAATCCCTTTAAAATAAGTTCGCCTTATTGGTCCGAAAGACTCGTTTCCGTATTCATGTTAAAAAACTTGCAATTTCCCGATTGACATCTTTATTCTAAATTCAAAAATCCCAGTAATAATGTCACTATAGATGATCAAAAACAAACACGGATCTCGAATAAAATGAGAGTGGCGATTGGGAGTAAAAAACAAGTGAATTGATTAGCATACGACACCTCCGGACCTCCCAGGGTTCAATTAAAGTTCTTGTAGTTTCGCGTGTGCCTCCATTATCACGATTGAGACTTTACTAGACGGCTGTGATTTAGACGCGATTCCGATGTGATTTTAAATTGATGCGGAAGCAATTTTTTAATCAAAAACACTAAGTGAAACTTTCCAACATAAAAGACATAAAGCTATATGCATACTATTTTTTTTAATATAAAGCATAAATAATATAAAATTGCCATTTTCTTAAAAAACAAACAACAATTTTATGCCTGTTTTTTCACAGATGGCTTTTTTCTTACTTGCCAACTTAGTAACAACGCCAAACTTCAACTACGTAGTTATTAAAATTTATTATTATAAAATATAAATATGTCAGAATTCTTACAGTTTACGTGAATTAGTTTTTATATTATAACTATAGTTTTTGCTTTAAAAATGGGCTTTTTGCCTTTTTTAATATTCATGTTCCAAATATATTTTTCTGCAGATATAACCTATAGCGATGATATTCTGTAGGTAAATCTATAATCACTACATAGTATAAAACAAAGTCGCTTTTTCTTTCCCTATATCCATTTGTATGCTTAAATCTTTAAAACTACGCAACGAATTTTGATGCGGTTTTTTTAAATAGATAGAGTGATTGAAGAGGAAGGTTTTTATATATGTTTTATACCCGTACAAAGCCAGGGCGGAACGCTAGTAATATTATAAAACTGAAATTGTGTGTTTGTTTGAACGCGCTAATCTCAGAAACTACTGGTTCGAATTGAATAATTTATTTTGTGTTGGATAGTCCATTTATCGTATAATCGTTAGTTCGTTATTATATAAGGAAAGTTTTAGGCTATTTAACATCACGCTGCAACCAATAGGAGCGCAGCATCAGTGAAAAATGTTGCAAAAACGAGGAAAATTATCCGTATTAGAGGGCTTCCGTTGCGTGCGCTGCGTAAACGGTTCAAGTTACTCAAAAAATAAATATGAAAGAATTATTACTCTCTAAATGATCTTAAAAAATGTCCGAAGAAATATATGTCTATCTTTTAAGATTACGTTACGACGAAATTAACGCGGGTGAAACCGTGAGGTGCAGATAGTATGTAATAATTTTGCCGTATGGTACGCAGATAACCTTGATAGAGGTTGGGTATCAGGCTTTTGTTTTTTTAATTTTATTTATGGTCTATAAAATTTTTCAAGTTTGATAACATCAATGATACATTTAAATTACCAACACTGGTGAATACAAATATTCATAAATATTTCCAACATTAAGTTTAATTAAGATAAATGAATGGGCGTCCACGTAACTTGGTGACGCCTATTTCATACAAAATATATTTCAAGGAAAACAGTACGTTAATCGTTAGATTACTATTTATGTGTTCGATAGGTTTTTTATGATAGAAATTCTGTCCCATAGTAACCAATTAAGTACACATGTAACAACTAAAGTGCGTTTCATAAAATAGTTCCTATGCCGTTATATTGTTGGCTCCCCAGTCTATTATATCTCCCCAGTATATTATGATAATCAAAAGGGTTACCAACTTCAGTTTGATAGGCCCCTGTATATTGGCATTTTTAATTTAATTACATAATGTTTTGTTTTATTATGGTTTTCTGTTGAATATAATTTTATTAAAAGTAAAGATTTGTTTGCTTATAAAGAATTATCTATACACTACTAGACCGATTAAAAAAAATCTTTCACATGCAGAAAGTTACGATATCAGTTAATGAATAATAGTAGTAAACATAGATTTTTTAAACTAAAATTTCTTTGAGGGAAAAAATTATTAAATATCCCGGAATTCAAGGTATCTCATTCAAGGTATTAAGGCAACACTCATTTACTGCCAATATAACGGCATACGAACTATTTGGTGAAACGTACTCTAAAGAAGCGCTTTAAGATTTTCCGTATAAATAGCGTATAAATAATTAACGCAGAAAAATACTTAATCAGACTTGTGGTAGAACTTTAGAAGTATCTTGTCAAAATAGAATATAAATTTATTGAAATTATGTGCTAATCAAAATTTTATTATACACAAAGAAATTGAAATGATAAAAATTAATTTACATTTTTACGAACAGGTAATTTAATAAATTGTGTGTGAAAAAAACGGAAATTGAAATCATAATTTATATGAAGGCTAAATTAGTAATTTATGAATATAAAAACTTATTTCATTCATAAAATACAGGTTATATGGGTTAAATGTTTGCTAGACAATACGGTCATTGCACTTTTATCTCGACAGAGAAAGTATTCTTATTTAAGTGTGTGATAATTAAACTATTAGAAAAATTATAAATTAACCGATAATACTAAAGTGTTGGCTAACTTTATCACAAAAAGTTACGTGTCACTAAATTATATCAGTTTTATTTTATCGTACACAGCCTAACAGTTTATGCATAAAACTCCACTAATTTTACACAATATAAACCCTTGGAATTACACAACTTTTATAAAATGGCGCCAAAACTCGTGACTAGGTTAGTTTCGTAATGTAGGCGAGTAAAGGTAGGTAGGTATATATCACAGATAAAATAAGAAATGAGACTGTAACATATAAATATATTGTATAATTACCTCCTAAAATTACTGAGGAGGTTCCTATAAATAATAACGTTATCATTCTGTAAATGAGTAGGAAGTGAGTAGCGCTACACGGCTATATTTTTCGTTGTCACATGTTTATTTCAAGTTATTTATCTAGTTGAGAGTTAAATTAATAATTTGGATTCTTTGATAACAGGTCTGAACGCCATTTAAACACATTAATGGTTGAATATATCTTCATTTAAGTCGAGTTGTGCGACTGAATTTAACAGTGTGCACTTACACCGACGTGTAACGATTATAATACAACTTAATGTTAAAATAATTGGGGTATTTATCATTTATAAAGTTGTAGTTTATACTATCTAATGATAATTATAAGAAATTCATAAGTTTAATACTTAGTTTGATTTTGATGGTTTAGAATCCAGACTCATTTGCGTTTTGAATACGTTTTAAATACTGACTTAAAAACAAAATTTAAAGTTGAAAATTAGTAAAGAAATTATCAGCTCATTGGCATTAAGTGCCAATTAAACGGTAAAGTACAATGCAGTGTAATTGAAGGCCAGTTGCATGTCAAGATAAAGATAGCAACACCGAGGTAAGGATTTGCATTTATGCGCCACACAGCGCGACCACCTCACGGCCGTATTAGCCAATAGAATTCCGGTTTAAACAGGCTCGAGATAAGGAATAAATGTATAAATAAAAAAAGTCATGCATTATTAAAAGAAACTAAAAGCTTTAAAATTATATTTGAATTTATTATTACTAACTATACTAACTAATAATTTAATAATATCAAAACTAGAAGATTAAGTATCTAATTTAGACTATAGGTATATTATATTTATTTGAGTACAAAGCTAAGTTAATCCATTTTCAAATTAGCAATGAAGTCATCTCACTATTGGAAGTGCCAATTAAACGGTACAGTGTGGTGTAATTGAGGACTCGCATGTCGAGATAAAGATAGCAACACCGCACCGAAGATTTGCATTTATGCGCCACACAGCGCGACCACCTCACAGAAATATAAACCAATAGGCATTCAATTCTAAGTTTTGAAAGCAAACAATATGCTTTAAGTAACTGAAGTCCTATGTACACCTTCGTATATTCTGAACCGGATTTACGCCTTGTCGGCACAGAAGGATAATTAAATAGATTTATAGTAGTGTTCAAAATTTTTATGTAAATCAGGAACTATTCAAACACTTCGCAATTATTACATGTAGTTAAAATATCAGAATATTATTTGAGGGTACAGCTCAAAGGATTAATTATTATATAGTCAATGCCCAGTTATATTCATCTTTCTATCTTTGAGGTTTTATTATTACGTCAGTTTTTTATCAATCTACTCAGTAAATTATTCACTCGTTATTTCCTTCTATTCCTACCATCTTGACACATCAGATGGTACTGTTTTTTAATTTTAGACCAGTTATATACTTTTTTGAGATAATTTACTTTTCTCTCTCAAAATACATCAGATAACTGAGCTTTTTATCGCACAAAGAAAAACACCATAGAATTAAAAGCAGTCAGAAGCCTGAACAGAAAAAGAGGTGTTTAAAACTCGCGTGTCTTCGATAATGAGATGTTGATGAGTCTGTTCAATTTTACACCCAATTTTCGCACCTTACAACCAACGCCCTATAATTGTGTAATTACCTTTTTATATCAATGAGTATTTTGTCCTTGTCTTACCCAAACATAAAAGAAGGAGACAGGATCCCTTTTAAAATTTCTAGATTTTCAAGCTGTTTGCTGTTACTGAATTTTGAATGCTCTCACGTAAGTTACACGGTAGATTTTATTATTTTGTATTTTGGTAATATTTAGCCCGCGGCTTCAGCGGCTTTTTCTGTCAACAGCGTAATTGTGCTAATTTGAATAAATTAAGTGAAGAGGTGTAAATGAACTGTATTTTTGGATACTTAAGGTTGGGGAATAAGTACGCTCGGAAATTGTTTGAAAATATTACTTGGAAGTGTATGAGGTTGAAATTACAAGGTAATGGAGAAATATTGGCAGCACAAAATTGTCTTACAATGTTTTACGTCCTGATAGATTTAAATTAAAAGTTTAGAAAAATCTGTTAAGATTAAAATCACTTGCATAGGAACAGTAATATTATATGTACCGATCTAAAAATTTGCACCGACTTTGTTATAAACTAATTTACATAAGTTAAATAATAAAGTAAAGTAAATAAGTTTAAGTACCCATGTCATTGTCCTATGTCTTTAAACAATAGTATGCCCATTGTTTATCTTTTTTGTTTAGTTTAAGGTTAGCATTAGGATATTTGGGTGCTAACTGCTAAATACAAAAATAAATTAATAGAAAAATAAAGTGAAATAATAAAATATTGAAAGTGGATGAAAGGAAAGAGGAAGAAGGATCGTAGCAGGTAACAATCTACGGTCGCTGCCTAAACCTTTGTACAATTGGCGTGATAATATAAATAAACAAAAAAAAGAGTGTTAGATGATAGATAATCGTTACAGTATATTATGACGTTAATATACATAAGACGGGCTTATTTCCGCAACTCGACGACTACAATGCGTCTATTTTGTGTATCTATATACATAAGTAAGCTAAGTTTTTTTTTAAAAATAAGCTCTCTTTGACCGAATTATGGTCTATATTAATGTTTTATATTAAAAGTGACGATCACCTTTGAAAAGTTTACTTCCCATTTATATATTTTATTTATGAAAGATGAACCAAATCGTGCAGCACGGCACTTTGGGATGTCAACAGAGAAGGGATGTTATTCCTCTGTGCTCCTAGATGTATAAAGTCTGAATGGAGACGACGGAATCAGGTTGTGTAATTTAAGTGAAGTCCCGTGTCCCCTAGTGGGGTATGGGACAGATGCATTTCACATTGGTTTCACTGATCGATTTTTTCTTTAGGGGCAAGTAAGTAATCAGCCTTCTATGCCCTGTCAGACCAAGTTTTTTTTTAATTATCTCCACTGGGAATCGAACCCAGGACCTCTCAGTTGTAACGCTTACGCGTTAACCACTAGACCAAGGAGGTTGTGTGATTTGAGTGAGCAAAATCTCGCGTGCATTCTTTGCAAAGATGAAGTCTCACAACTGTGAAGAGAGCTCTGACTTGCAGAATAGCTAAAGTAACTTCGGTTATTAGGCCATTTAATTTTCCTTAAGTATTCAAAATAACCTTTTAACGGTAACCTCTAAAGAAAATAATAAATTTGAATGCCACATGCAAGTAAAACGCATCTAGAAATTTCCTAATTAGCTTAATGTTTTTATTATATTCCTTAGAACATCGAAATGTGTGAAGGAAGGACATTTGCATATATCGTGCAACATGAAAGTTGATACATGTTTGGGCTAAATTTTAATGAATTCGCACTAAATTTATATGGTGAATTTGATTGTAGTGTAGTTTTAACGTCAAAAGCATGTAAACAATGGCTTTATAACATGCTTTGTGGTCGGCTTAATCGCATTACACTTTTTAAATTACTTTAATTTAGCGTTTTATATCAAGGTGATGTAGAAAGTGACAATAGATATAGTTGGGGTTTTGTTTGATAAAAACACAGTAAATAGTAGTACTTATTGCATACGTATTAAGGTCTTTTGAATATGTTTTATATAATTTCTTAAAATAGAATATCATTAAACAATTACCACACATACTTAACTTGTAGATATAACCAAAACATATAAACGTGAAACCTATAATTTATTTATTATTTTCAGAATCACTAATAATAAAAAAAGTCGCTTTCTCTGTCCCTATATCCCTTTGTATGCTTAAATCTTTAAAACTACCTTCTAAAAATGTAGAACCTTAAATAATTATAACACCCACTTTTTCGTTCATGGGCATATAAAGGTTAAAGAAATCTATTCTCAAATAAATTAATTTTAAACAAAAAAATAAAACCGACCTCAAAACGCACTGAAAAGTAAAAAATAAATTTTGTATTATAAATGAACTTACTATAAATAAAAGACGTAAATAGTGTTGATAAATAAAATTCATCTAAAATTCTACAAGGGCATAAAACTTATAGAATATAAAACACATAAATTAATTTTAAACAAAAAAATAAAACCGACCTCAAAACGCACTGAAAAGTAAAAAATAAATTTTGTATTATAAATGAACTTACTATAAATAAAAGACGTAAATAGTGTTGATAAATAAAATTCATCTAAAATTCTACAAGGGCATAAAACTTTCATGTTGCTCTTTGAAACGCGGCGCCAAGCCATTCAATTAATTTTTTTTATTAAAGTCCAGGAATATTCGATAAGTCTTTATTTATATATTTGGCACCGCCTTTCAAAAAACAACATGAAAGTTTTATGCCCTTGTAGAATTTTAGATGAATTTTATTTATCAACACTATTTACGTCTTTTATTTATAGTAAGTTCATTTATAATACAAAATTTATTTTTTACTTTTCAGTGCGTTTTGAGGTCGGTTTTATTTTTTTGTTTAAAATTAATTTATTTTATACTTTTGAGTGGCTCTTCTAAACCGTATAGGTAGTTGGTTATCATACCATCAAAACGAAACCAACATGGACGCTCTGACTTAACGCTTACTTTATACACTAAAAACTAATTTAATTAATTTAATTTAATATTTTCAAATTAATGAAAATAAGAAAACGCAAAACTGAATCGTTTAATACTAAAAATTTAAGTAATATCGTTGATATAAATTAAGTTTTCATGGTGTTTTATAGTAAGCAAGTGAACGCACATTGTGATTTCCCGTAGGAACTCAGTTACTATATTCTCTCTATCTCTAGAAGTATTTCTTCTACCTTATTGATTTTACTATCATATATGACCCTTTTAATGTTTTATAAAATGGTATATAAGTCATCGATATAAACTGATATTACATCGAGATATGTATAAAGGTCACGTTACAATATGATTCTTAATAAAATGAATTTATTATAATTAGTATATATTTTTTAATATAACATGGACATCTCTATATATCTTGATTCTTATTCTCTCTTGTTGCAAATTTAATACTAAATCGAATAATATCTAATTCATTGATAAGGATTAATAAATCATAGAGTTATAAGCAAATAAGCACGACACGGTCGCGCGGAATTCAGCGATTTCTCGTCCGATTGTGAAACTATTCTTTCAATAACCTGAAAACTATTGATCGTAAAAATTCTAAAAAAAAATGGGACCACTTCGACGAGTTACCCTATCGTTTGACACTTCACTCATCCAAATCGGTCTACAAATGGCGACGTACGAGCAGAACATCGCCAGAAAAAAAAAAAAAATACACGTCGAATTGATAACCTCCCTTTTGGTTTTTTTGAAGGTCGGTTAAAAAGGAAACAACAAATGGTTAACTGTTGGGGAACCATGGTTTATCTAGTAATTTTTTGGATATTTCTCGTTTTATTTTAAACACTCCCATACACTTACAATGACACCTTAACTGGACTGGAAGATATTTCACCTTTGTAAAAAACGATATGCTAAGTCTCTTAGAACCAATTCCAGACGATGAAACAAGATCGATAATTTTTCAAAAAAAAAGTTAAAAGTTAAAAAAGTCATTATTGTCATTTTACTCATTAGGTAAAGTACTTTCGATATCAGTTTAAAGTTTTTTGATATCTGTAATAGTTACGGAATAATCGCCTGTGCACACTTAACGATTACACCGTTATATATTTACTCTATACCCGCTTAATGTAAATGTATTAAAATTTTAAATACATAATAGTTTTAAAATATTTTGTAATAACACAAGTAACAATTTCTTTGACAATAAAACCATTGACGTCATTCCTTATCAATTTAAAATTAAATTTAGGCTTAACTCAATTTTGTAATCATGCAATGTTTAAAGTCCATATTTATAACTATTTGACACGAAAGCGTTTTTATTTTGTTGTTTACGAAATAAAGCCGGAATTTGATATTCATAGATGATGTGTGATATCTCATAATCCGTATGTGTCTTGTTCCACTCGTTTTCTTTACAGGCAAGTAGGTGATCAACTTTCTGTGAACCCAACCCAACCCAACCGGAACATTCATTAGTCCCCCCAGGATTCAAACCCAGGACTTCCGGCGCAACACGCAGATGCGTAAACCACTTACTGCCACACTCACTGCCACACTCAGAAAGGTTTATTAAATTAGTCCTAATGAGTAATTAACTAATTATCATTAAACCTGTTAATGAAAGATACATCCCAGAGACATAATTTAAGGGTTCATTACTTAATGACAACTTTAAGTATCCGTAGGGCGGAGTAACGTCAAATCATTCTATTGAATGCACATCGATGAACGGTTAGTGTAGCCGCACTTGAAAAACTGTTATTAGTAAATATCAAAAGAACTTTATTTAAACACATTGAAAGCATATAAATAAATGACATAAATTAAAATAAGTTCTTTTATCTATCATTTTTAGTGAAAGACAAAGCAAACCATCTATTTTCATATAAATAAAATAAAGCAACCGGACCTTTTTTTTCTGGTATCACTCATTGCTAACTGTCAATGTTGTCAGGTTTATTTAAGGTTATGTTTATAATTTGCTTGGTTTGTGTTGTTGTTTCACTCGACAAGAAGGTTTTAAAGTTTAATTACAGCTTTATTAATAATAATAAGAAATATTATTATTTTTATAAAAAATAATAAAAAATATTCTTATTTTTATAAAAAGTAATAATATATTTTTTATTATTATTTATTATAGAGTATTTTTTCATCATCGGAATAATCACGTAAATACCGCCTCGGCTCCACTTCTCTATACCTTCTGGCATAGTCCACAAAGTCTATAAAGTCTACCAGATAAGACATATTTACTATTGATAAAAAAAATTTAATTAATGCTAATGTGAATTCTTCAAAGTACTCAAAATAAAAATTTAACCTCAAAAGTAAACATCAAAATCAATCATTAAAAAGTTAAGTAAAGCTTTTGCTGTACTTAACTTTAATTGTCATTAAGGGACGGTAACGAACAGTTAACTGTCTCTGAGAGCGAACTTTTTTAAATCTTTACTAAGGAATGGCTTAAGTAACCATTAAACGTCTCTGAGTGTGGCAGTTAGCCTCGGAGGCGGTTTCATAGATTTAATGAGTAAATGTTATAGGATAAAAGTAACAAAGTAGGTCTCCTTCCAGTTCAGTCGACTTCCTTAGATTTGGCCTTGCAATAAGCTGGAGCAGATCGTATTTGCCATTACGCATTATATGACCAAAATACTCCAGCTTGCGTTTTTTGATAGTACTTTTGATATGAATTACTACTGTATTTCATAAAAATTGAATAGTTAATATAATATGTATGTATGTATAAACTTTCTCGTCATTCTGTCGCTTGGAAGTGGTTAGAAAGCAATATGAATTTTGGCGCCATCGCAACAACGAGCGAGTCCTGTTTTATATTATTTTCTAAAAGTTGTGTATTTTGAAGATTTTATGTGTTAAATGAAACGATTAAAGGAAAGTGATAAAATTTAATGAAACGTGACTTTTGTAATGTGGTCAAATTCCTTACACGAAGACATTAATTAAAGACATGGCTTAAAGGTCTTGTAATCAAGCCCGAAACCTCTAGTAATAGAAAGCAATATTTCTTTTGTTTTCTTTATGTATTTATCAGTTTTAATTTACCACAAGGTCTTAGAAAAAAACATAACTTTAAGCAGATCATGGGTAGTACCTAACATGACCTATCTTTTTATTGCTGACTCCGGACTCGCATATTTCATTCTAATTTTATCTCATTTTTATTTTGTTTATATACAGAAAACACAACTTTTCTATAACAGCAAAGTTCTCGTCAATTTCTCTTATTAAAAGCATTATTGATGAAGGTTGATAAAATTACTGTAAAATTACGTGAGACATATTTTCTCAGTAATAGAAAAAATTGCTCCATATCTGCGACAAAAATTAATGCATGACAAAGAAATTGTTTTTATCTGCTCATAATTATGCTTCATTACGAATCAGCTTACCTTACGACTTAATGGTATATCAACTGTAAATTTCTATTCGTCACTTATATGAGCAAAAGGTTTTTACACGAAATTTGGTAGATAGTTTATAGGTAGGAGACGACAGCTAAGAATTTTAAAGAGATGTAAATGTAGTTGAAAGTTTGTATGAAAATTCTTTGTTTAAAGTCTCAGAGAATTGATATTCGGTATTAACGTTAGCAAATAAAAATAATATGAAGCTATAATCAGTAAAAACAGTCAACGAGACGACGCGGCTTACTACATATATCTGTTTCATAATTGAAAATATGATAAACCAATTCTGATGAATTTACGGTACTTCTAACTTGAATTCATACAGATGAAACCGCGGGACTAGTAGCAACTGGTAACTTGACGGTTCTTTTTTTGACAATTTAAAACATCACAGTATTCTACCAGATTTTTTAAAGATTTTTATTACCTACATTATGATTTTCTTTAAAGATAATAACACTGCACTAAAGAAAAAAAGATCACAATATCAATTTGATTCAATTTAGCTTTGTTTGCTTTGTGTTTATTTCTCTATCAATTGAAAAAAATATGGCGTTTCCGAAAGCTTACTTTTCGGCCAATGACAAGACATATCTAGGTTCTCAAGGTTGAACTTTGTGTAATAATTATAAATATTTCTTATTATCTATGTAAATATTCTATGAATATAATATTAACATAGATAATATTTGAAGTAGATTTTAATTAAACCGTTTCCTGTAGGTATAAAATTGCAAGTTTTTAATTTTACTATTTATTATATGTTATTTATAGTGATTTTTTAACACCTGGACTACTAATTAAATAATATTAATTGGTCAAGCCTTATCTGAGTTTTAATGAGATTAATGACCATATTTTTTAGAAATTTAAATATTTTAAATTTAGTTAAAAACATTTAATTCTTAAATTAATCGCTGTCCGGCTACATGAGATTTCTAGCAATTTCTTTATCTAGAGCACCTGCTTTTTATTAGGTGTCATACAAAGTGGCAACTTTGTATGACAACTAATAAAAAGGCTACTATTTTAGGATCTGCTGTCAAACCAACAAGTTTATTACGTGTTACCATTTTCAAGCCACACCGTATTAGGAGTACATACATCTTTAATTTCTTGCTTGTTAGCAGTATAATTAAAACTAATTTTCAACCAAATTGAAAAAGGAGATTCTCAATTTGCCTGAATTTCTTTTATTTATGATGCCAATAATGAATGGATTTTCATGATCCTTTTTGGTTTGATAGGTCCGATATAAATTACCAAAATTGATTCAGAGACTTGGGATTACACAAAAACTGAAAGAAAATAATAAGTAAAAGTGTTTATTTCGGCAGTCGGTTCTTTTTTGAAATGTGATATTTATGAGATATTTAAGAATTTTAACTTTAAGAAAAAAACAACTTCAAATTGTAACCCTAAAACTACTAAACAAATTTTGATGAAATTAGGATCACATGGAAAGCACCAGCTTTCAAACAAAAAAATCATCAAAATCGATTCACCCAGTCGAAAGTTCTCAGGTAACAAACATTTTAAAAAGGAATCGAGAAGTTCTCAATTCGAGCCTCCTTTTTTGAAATCGGTAAAAAAGGAGTTATTATAGAAGGTAGGAGGTCTTTTGTATGTTTGTATGAATATCCAAAATTATTATTTGGTCTGTAAATCTATAATTTAATTTATAAGAATATAATCTGTAATTATCTAGTCTGTAAATCCAGCGCGAAGCTTATATATGCTATTTTCCAATTAATACACACCAAAACGGCAAACTACATAATAAACTATTTATGATGTTCTCTTGAAATTGTATAAGTATCTTTTATATTTTAATTATTAAAGTGTGATAGATATTTTTTATCATATTGTTTAGGCTATATAACCATTGAATTGTTTATTTATTACAAAAATAATCATGTTAGATGATGGTATATGTGTCATAAAAAGAGAAAAAAGAGAGATAAAAGTTAAAAGTTAAGTGAGATAAAAGTTATAAGAAAGTACATTGTAAAAAGGTTGGACGATTAATCAAAAAGGTACATTAATATTCATATATTTCAGTGAATTTTATATATCTTCAACGTCATCAACTAAATGTCTAATTGTTTATACGCAGTGTACTTAAATTGCTAAATCTATGATTTTTTTTCATTCTAGGATTCATAGGACCGTTTTAATCCAACTATTTAGACTCAAGAGAAACCAGAACACAGAACCTTACCTATTTGTAAGTTAGATGCCCCAAAAGTACTTACATTTATTGTTTTATACAGTTTTTTTTATTAGGCAAACGGGCAGGACACTTGCAAGAAACGGTCCGCCGCCCATGAACACCCTCAACGCCACGGATGCGTTGCCGGCGTTTAAAAGAGAGGTACGCTCTTTTCTTAATGGTCTCTAAGTCATGGTTCAGAAGTTTTCTATGTGATTAGTTATTTTTTTATTTACATTCCCACATATATATTTCCCAAAACCATAGACAACGATCACATACACTTGCTACTATCCCTACATAATATGTTTTTTGCTTCATTCACTTTCATTACATTCATCATACATTCTTAGGGTGCTTTTAACTTGTAGGTACCTTTAATTATGTAGGTATATTATTTAATGTCATCGTAAGAGTATGTGTGTTAATAAATAAAATGTAGAAGATATCAGAAAGTCAAAAAAATTATTTTCAAAAATCGGTTGCAAAGAAGCTTGATATTTAAAGATGCGTTGATGTCTTTTCTTAAGAGTTATGAACTCGTAGACAATGAAAAACTTCTACTCGTGAATAAAACTTGCCAAGTATTAAATTAATTTTTCCTGTTTACTTTATAATAAAAAATATATACACTGACTAAATTATATAGGTATAATTATATTCTCTAATATTAGATATCTTTTATTATTGGACAGAAATAGTTAAGACTAGATAAAACTTAAGATTTATGCTTTAGTCCGCAGACAGTCTATTAAATAGTTATTGAATTTGTACATTATTTTTTATAAATACAGTTTATTGATGCACTGAAGTTATTATATATACTGAAGATATTATAATATCCCAAGAATTATTTTTAAACAGTATTATAATATAAATAAAAATGTTTTATAAATATTATGTTCAAAAGACAATTACTTTTTAAGGAATTAGAAATATATAAAAATAATAAATTAGAAATTAGAAATATAATAAATTTCTTACCTCAATTTAGAAGAAAAGCCTCAAAAGCTCTGAGACGAGTTTCATTACAAAAAAGTTTCTTTTCAGTCACTACACGACACAGCACAGTTTCTTACTAAAAAATTATATCTTCCTTCAAATATTGTTTTTATATATATATTAAATCAGACGGCAAATGGATTCAACAAAATCAAAAATGGAATTCTATTTCCAAATGTTCAATGGAATTCCAAACTTCGAAAATGGAATTCGAATTTCAAAAGTTCGAAAATCAATCCGTACGCGTGTTCGTGACGAAGCGCGGAACGCTTGTAACGGTAGAACCGTATCTGAGCCCCGCCTACGGAACGGAGGGGACCGATACACCTCTTAGCTTCTTCACACTTCCCCGTGCTAGAACAACCAGCTTTATTGACATTCCCCTCTCCCCTATAGCATACAAAAACAGATGTCCACAGACCGTTTCCATACTATACCACAGGTCTAGATAATCTGGTCGCTTCGGAAAGCTTTTAACATTGTTGTATAGGATTCTAAGCTTTATATGTTTTGTTATAAGGTATAAATTGAATAGTGTATTTAAGAGCAGCGCATCTGGGCGGGATGATAGACCCTTATAAAATTTAATTCGGTAGGTATGTTGGCGTTTTCTATTAGGGTGCAGAGAGAATTATGAGAAAATTTGATTCGCTTGGACTTGTTAAAAGGAAGTCGTTTTAATATTTATACGTACCTAACATATTTTTATTTGTTTTAGCTTACTTTTGCTAAAAGCTTATAAAAAGCGTATCATTAAATGATATGTATTCGATTTTTTTAAATTTACGATTTGGTTAAATTGATGTTTTAATATATGGAATAGTAATACTATAAATACTTGTATTTTGTACAGCACATCAATCATAGCTCGTGACTTTACCTGCCAGATGTAAGCGAACAATTCACGAAATATTTTTTCATTTCATATATGAAGGTTTAATAAACTCGAGAGCAAGGAATCTGGATCACTTAAAGATGAAAATTTCGGAAACCAATAATGTTAGCGTAATGAATGAGTGTTTAATCGTCAATATATCCCTTAAATGAAAGTAATAAAATATATAAGTTACTACATTTTATTTACTAAAAATTACATAAAGAAAATAACTGCTGATCTCGCCTAAAACAATCACGGAGACTAAGAATGCTAAATCCTTAGTTTCCAAGATTTACAGGTTTCATTGCTGTCGAGTGTATTTTCTTCGGAATAATGTATGATGTACCTTCATATGTATTTCCTTTTACAAATTAAGAAAGAACCTCAACCGGATGTACTGACAATAATTCGCGCCATTTTCGCAGTGGCACAAAACAATTACTTATTAGAACTAATTTTTGGGATATTATTACAATTCTTACAAGATGTTATGCAGGAAAGTTGTTAAAATTAAGTAAATTTTTGTTATTTTCCAGTGTAATTGCTATGTGCTGGACGGAAGGCAGATGCGTGTGACTTTTTTTCAAATTTTACGTGCACAATTAGAGTGGCCACGAAAACAATGGACTTGGGACTTCATCGCTTATAACAGATGATAGTATTAGGTTGAAATTTTAAAGATTCTTTGAAATATATTAAATGATTGTATTATCACTTTACTAGATTTAACAACTTACATGTCGAAATGCATATATTGAGTAATATTCTGTTGGTCAGCTTTTAAATCGTCTGTTAACGTTAAAATATGAATAACCCAGTTTTAAAGCGGTTTTTTTTTTGGTATATTAATTCCTATCCGATCTTCACCGAATTTTTTAATGAAATAAATATCTTACATTTCGATCATGCCATCTTTGTCACTTTTTATATGGATGATGAGTCGATTTTACGTCTGTACCATCTCCCGAATATATTTTTAATTATACCTTGTCCCTACACTTACAAACACAACTCAAAAACATTGAACCAAGTACGTGCAGTCATATTGCATTTATGCAATAACATACTTTCGACGATTAATTATTGTTATAAATTAAACTTATAAATAAATTTAATTTATTGTCTAAGTCTAAACTACTAAGAGTCGATGCGTAATGGCGGGGTGCTCGGTCGGGTGCGAAGGCAGATTGTACGCGCGATACACAACGGACGAAGTTGACATATAATTTCTCTAATAAAATTTTATCTGCCGAGATATCGGGTAATGGGGACTTGCGTTTTGAAAATCGATTTTGATAGCGAATCATCATGACATGACAACACCTTTCTCCCACCTCTTTTATTATTATCTTTAAATCTTGATAGTCGAATTAACATGTAGACTCACCCCTGCGATTATTTGTTAAAACATCAATAATCAATTGCAGTGTCAGTACATCAACAATGAGATTACTATGGGTTTTCGATTTTTTACAAGCTTTTATTTAACTTGCAATAAGTAGGTACATGGTTATTCTGGTGAAATCTTGCAAATTACGTAGGTACTTACACTTCAAATTTATTTTGCAAGATTTCACCCGGTTTCCCGGTGTAATAAAATATTATGCATAGTATTACTTACTATGTTTTCTATATATATATTATTGCCATATGTATTATATTAAATATAATTTTAAATATTATTAATTAATTTATACACTATATGACATTTTCATGCAGTGCATAAATTAATGAATAATAATAAGGTAACAAACTATCTAGGACTATATATCTTTAGTACAAGCATTTGTAGTCTGTGGTTCATTCACAACAAAACGCTCGGAGGCTGCGTGTTGCTACATCTCCACATTAGCCTTTTTAAGGATCGTACAATAATATTTTTTATATGTCAATGTCACTTTTGTATGTCAATTAGTGTAAACCAAATGGAAATGTCAAAGTTTAACTAGTAAAACATCTGCTTTCCAAGCTTCGTTATTAAATCTTTAACAAGATGCTTATCAAAGATACATAATTTAAAGTGTCACATTTCTGGTTTATTTGAATACAAGCTGTAATGTAATTGTTTTATTATGGATAACTAATATTTTTAAGCGATTATTTGTACGATAATATTTTTGTAAACCAGTTGCGAAAAATTTATTACGAAATATAGAAGTACCTACAAATGAAGTATAGCAGTTCTACGTCTTAGATGTTTCAAATATATATCTTATGCCCCATTCATAATAACGGAACTTCACTTTTATCAAAGCCGGCGTTTTGTGCCACAGATAAGTATTTATGTCCCTAATAAAGGGATTTTTTAAAATAATAAATGGGACAACTCACATACATTGCTCTGATCCCAAAGTATGTAACTGAAGCACTTGTGTTATGGTAATTAGAAACAATTAGCGTACCACAATAAATACATGAATCATAATGACTTTATTTAATTATTGATTGACGTACCTACCTACTTAGTACGATTTAAAGCACTGACATGAACCAGAAATTCAGTAATAGTTCCGTGACTACTACTGTAACTAATAGTTCAACACTACTAGTCACGGAAAATCCCTCGTAAACACGAAGCTGCATTTTTTCGATACGACTGAAAGAGATAGCTATAGTTCTGTCAGTCGCTACGAGGGCGTGGTCGGATAGACAACGCATCCTATTCAGTCTTTATTAATTCAGTTCAACAAAAAGTTTTTAATTGGTGTCAGGATTCCATTCCACTTATTGAGTTATTATTTTTCTCGTTCAATATCTTATTTGCATAATTCTCTACACGACAAATGTTTCTTTAATGCAATTAAGACTTTTTATACTTTGACAGCATATTTTTAGTGCGAATTAATTTGTAACCGTAAGCTTAGGCAATTTCAATATTTGCCATTAAAAGAACACGTCCCTGTCTAGTTTTATTTTTATACTTTTCAAATTTTTTTCACTTTATAAAAAATTTAGAAAAAACGAAAACTAAATATTCTTTTCATTGTTCATTTTGGTGTCGGGAAAGTTCCACTCAAAAGCGTAAAATTATTGAACACCCATATAACCTATTGTGTTGTAAACAATCATAAAATTGAATAGAATTATTTCAGTTTTTGGTTATTATTTAGTGAAATAAACTAGTTTTATGGTTTTATTAATGTACAAATATCACTTTCGCATATATATGAATAAGATAATTTGAACTTTCTCACTTCTTGTTTTAATTTCAGTATAATTACAATGTTTAAGTAATTATTTGACAGAGTTTAATTTTGCCATCCGCAATGCACATTTCTAATTACAAATAAATTACGACAAATTCCAGCCTTTTTATCTGGAGTATTTTCCTCATGGAGAAACAGCTTTGGTTATTCTGACACCTTTTGCTCACTTTACGTGGTCAATAAACGTTCCATAGAGGCTCATTTTATCAATTTAACGATAAAAACATGGTTAACTATTACTACTTAGTATTAATTTTAATAAAAAATTATCTAAGTTTACGTGCAAAAATCTTATTTTATACTTCTACTGGAACTATTTTAAAAATTCTTTCGCTCATAGGAAGCTACAATTTTTCTGAGTGTCATATTAAGTTATATCGTATTTTAATAGGTTATGTAATCAATATTAGCAACAGTCTTGAGTAAAAGCCAGTAATTTATAAAGTACTGGCTGACCGGGCAAAGGTTGTTGCCTTATAAATTATTTCCTTGTCATTAATATAAAAAATAAAATAACTGATCGATTGATAATTATTATTGATCAGTTAACGTCAATCGATCACTGGGAGGTGAAAATTATTTCAGTAGGTACTAAAATCGGTATTAAAAATGGGGATTGGTGGCAGAAGGGTGAAAATGAATGGAAGGAATGTTAGAAGGGTGAAAATTAAGGGTTACATGTATTTTTAATACCAAATCAAAAAAAAAAACAATTGTTAAAAAATATAAGTATATTTTTTTGGGTCGGTCATCCTTATCGCTCAGGGGTATAAAAAATAGTTTACAACCTATTCTCAAACCTATCGAATAAACAAAAAAATTCATAAAAATCGATCAAGCCGTTTCGGAGGAGTTTGGTTGTTCGAAAAATACTTTACCAATGTCGTTGTTAACACAGATCTTAGCAAAAAAATCAGGTAAGTAGATACAAATTAAGCAGATGTGGTTGACGGGGAGCGCCAGGAATACCTGACAAGACACGCGCCGCGTATGTTTTAATATGGACATTACTTGTTCAGTAGTTTACCAGTTTGCCAACATTATTAAACAATTATTAGTAATGGAAACCAAAAATAGATCAAAGAAAATTATAAGTTTTACCATTAGGTTTGTCAAAATACATTCAATCAATTACTTTAGTATTACCTAGGGCCGGACTGTCAGTTTAGTGGGCCCTGGGCTAATATTACTTAGGGGCCCATATAATTACTCAAACTTTAGAAAAAAATACGACGGTAATTTTTTTTCCGCATTATCGTCTATTTTTGACTTTGACTTGACTTAGCTGGGGGGGCCCTTGAATCCACGGGGCCCTGGGCCGAAGCCCAAAAAGCCGTAGGTATGGTAGATCCAGCCCTGACATTATCATTAACTACAGGGATAAAGACACTTTATTTAAATTTATTTTAAAACTGGTTAAAAATATGAACCTGCATTTTCTACTGTGGTGGATTAGAGCCACCTTGAAAAATGTATAATAATAAATAATACGCCTATTTAAGTATGATTTTAAGAAAGAAGATTTATTTTATTCTTGAAGTAGGTATATCCTCAGTAAGATGTCGCTTTGATTTTAGACGCCTGCTTTCAGCGGCCATAAGAATTTACGATAATGCCTGCACATCAAATTATAAACAAAATTTCGTGTGGACAAATTAGTCTCATTACTTATTAACATTTTAAGATACGGTCGCAATGTCCTAATTGTAGGAAACGATTTTGTTTGTCTTGAAAATTAGGTGCCATTTTACTTTATTCCTCTTTAATTATAAGCCTTTAAAATACCATTTTAAACTAGACGTATAAAAATATTAAGTGACTGACAACCATCGTAGAATAACAATTTAATTATTGGGATTTTATGACCTGGTATTGACAACCTTTAGGTCAACTCTGATTATATTTTAATTAATGTCCTTATTTCGCGCCCCAAATAAAATGGTGGAAATTTTACTCGTTACTTATAGGGAATTTTGACCACATCTCAAAGTCACGTTTTGCTGAATTATATCACTTTCCTTCAATCATGCACATTGACGAATAATTTATTCATAAAATTCCACCAATTTTACCCATAAAATCTCGAAAATACACAACTTATAGAACATAATATAAAACATTACGCGTTCGTTGTTGCGATGGCGCCAAAACTCCCCGTAGAATAACAATTTATAGGACCACAGGTAATAAAATGTTTTGGCCAGAGCTCTTTGATTTCCGGACTTTATTATTTACAGTTTATACGTAAACATTTATTTTCCACTTTAAAATTATAAATGGTAACCCTGTTGTCAATTTGTCAATGAGAATCTATATATTCTGTTACTAAAGTATCTACTGAATTCCTAGAGAAGCTGTGTGTGCAGTCAAATAGAAGAACGGTTTTTAAATGTCGGCTTGTAAAATTTTTCCGTATATCATTTTTTATTTCGATCGCTTAGTGACACGTACGTGATTGCCTTGAATAAAAATAAAATGCGTTTGAAAGGAGTTATAATAAAGAAAAGTAAGTTTAGAGATTTATAGTGTCTTTTTTTCTAAAAATATTTTTTATTATGTTCTATGAAATTATTCTGCATTTTTAACTTGAAGAATTTTTAGAAAGGCAACTTAATGAATAAATTGATAATAATATCACCTAGTGATTAAATGTTTTAAGAATCGATTATTAAAATGTTCATTATAATGTAAATTTATGCGTGAGTTTTGACATAACTGTCGTCTCATTCGTCACTTGAAGCATGTCTTGTCAGGTGTGGAACCCATTTGGTTCAATTACGGCCATATTAAATAACATTCTTTTATTAATAACGGATTTGAGCTTGGTTATAAGATCTTTAAGCCTGTCTTTATTGTAGTTAATGTCTTTATTTCATGCCCCAAATAAAATAGCGGAAATTTTTCTCGTAGCTTATAGGGAATTTTGACCTAATCCCAAAGTCACGTTTTACTGTATTATATCACTTTCCTTCAATCATGCACATTTCCGAATAGTTTATGCTTAAAACTCCACCAATTTATACATAAAATCTCGAAAATACACAACTTTTAGCAAATAATATAAAACCTGACGCGCTCGTTGTTGCGATGGCGCCAAAACTCTTAAATAACATCCCATGGATACATACCATAGAGTCACGTTTTACAGAATATTATCTACTTAAACGCTTCTATTGGGCGTTTTGTTTATGGTTTGAGATCGATGGCTCAATAGATAGAATACATTAGGTATTCATAAATTACCGTGTAACAAAATATGTTGCACACGTTTACCGGATTAAATGCTATCATTATGTTATTTTTTAAGGGTTAGACACTTTACCAAATTGATTTTTTTTTAAATCATTTCATTGTTTTGCTTAAATAAACATTTTAATGAGCACTATAACGCGAGGATGAATTAATATAACTTAAAAATACAAAAACTTAATTCAATATTTACGAATTAGTAAAATCAATAGTTAATCAATAAAGTATTAATTAAGTATTATTAGTAAGTTAATTTAATTAGTAATATCAATAGTTATGCCCGTAGAAGCTGGTAATTCTTATAAAGTTTCACATAATTCTGTTAAAAAACTCTGTTAAATAGTTGTTGAACCCTGAGCAGCGATTAATAAATAACGCGCACCCTAAATCGACGGCATCTGTAAAGTAATTTGTTATAAATTATAGTTATTTAGTGAACGTGTGCCCGCACCGCTCTCGGCAGGTGCAGTCCACTTAATGGTCCAATCACTGGGTGTTTGGATAGTATTTTTGTACTTTTATGTCAATTCTCTACTTTCCCTTACAATTTACTTACTTTCAATATAAACAAAACGCATATCATCTTTTTTAGCAAGTTTTTAGCAATTATTAGCAAGTAAGTTGCTTTAACTAGCAACTTAGGTACTTGTTTAATATAGCATTCGAGTCATCCAAATCAAATTTAAAAAAAATGTGTCTGTTGTGTGTTACTCAGATCTAAACATAAGACGTAGGCGGTCATTTTTATTAATTCTAGAAAGTTGTTATCTTAGGCTAACTTTTTAGCACATTTGCCACAATTATACAGTGATAATTATAAAGTTAGAAAGAGTGAATCGAAACTAAATAAAGATTGTGTCCACGTTTTGAAATATCTGCCTTATGATTAAATTTGATAATTGTGATTTAACGAACGTCTCTCAAAAATATTCTCTGAATATTTTACATTTTATTTATAAATTAAAACTAAACTAAGTAGGTCTTATTTTTAAACTTATGATTTAGAATACATACGTAATCTGTGTAGTATACGGAGAAATTTCCTAATAGATTTATGAATCATATTTTTGGTTACAAGATGGTCATCGAAGTATAGTCGTTGTATGTACCTAGTGAATGAATTTTAGCCAAAGGGTGCTTTAGACATACAGGCCACAAAAAATACCTAATTAGTATTACATAGCAGAGAGCGTGCATCAGTCAGCCCGCATGGCACAAATGACATAATATCCATTATTATGTAATATCCCTGTCATTTTTACACCTGGACACGGGTTCCTTGTCTGTAATTAAGGAATAATGATTATCCTAGTTAAGTTAAGTACTTAAAATATACACTGCCCTTGTAACTTTTTTTAAATAACATGTCAATACACTAACAAACAGAATAAGAAATAATTGAAATCACATACACACCCGCTAACAGAACGGAACAAATCCAACAAGTGACGTATTCTTCAATATGCTCTTTAGCACTTAACTAACACTAAATACCTACATATTTCTAGTAGCAAAAACTAAAAATAAAATTACAAAACACTAAATAAATATATTATATATTAAATACATTCTTATATATTTATTTTTGATAAATCATAATTTCAATATACTGATCTTTTCAAATTAGAAATCTTACTTTCCATTATTCAGCCACAGATAATAATATAACCCTCGCCCTCTAAAACGTTAACTAATAGGGGCGTGCTGATGTCAAGATGCTACAATAATGCGATTATCTGTTACCGCCCCTTGTTATGATATTCGTGTGAACTGTCACGGATTTTGCACTTCACTGGCTGCGCACACGACTACAACTAACAAGTTATACTAAATTTTTATCCTAAGTAATTTTTAGAATAAATAATTTCGAAGAAGTTTTAATATTTAATTTTAAGGTGATGTGTTGTGTGCATAGAATTCTAAATAATAACACTCTTATTATTTATTTTATGATTGTATGTCACTGTTAGTACCCCTTCTGCAAGTATGCCTTCTATTTTATAAAAAAAAACCATTAAAGTGGCAACAAATGAACAAACAAAACTGTTCATAATTGACTCCAATGGGACAATCCGAAACATGTAGGTAGGTAAATATCTCCAAATTCACTTAAAAATAATGTATTTCTTTGCACCCAACCTTCTACCGGTAACTTGTAAAACTCAGCGAATAAAAACCTGTATTTTCTCATTATGTCCACTAGGTGTTTCAATGCCGAACGTTTCAATTTTGTTTACTTATGAATTAATTTGAATTTAAAATCTCACATTGCTTATTAAATTAAATTATTCTCAGCGTAATGGAGCGCTCGTTTCGTGAAGTGAATGAAATAATAAATGTGTATACCTTTATAACCGCCGATGTAAAAGATTTTAAAAGTACCTTAGTTTGACGTATCCACGTATCTTTATTTTGTGTGTTTGTCTATAGCAACGAAGCTTTAAAACGTCGTCGTCTTCGTTTAGGTAAGTATTAATCGGTACAGTTACTAGTAGTTAAGTTTATTATTTACAAAGTCAAAGTCAAAATCAAAATATCTTTATTCATTGAAATCATATTTGATCATTTTGAATCGTCATTTTTTTTAATATGATGTAGTTAACAAAAAAAAAATATTGAAAATAACATCTAATTCATCGATAAGGATTCATAAATCATAGAGTTATAAGCAAATAAGCACGACATAGTCGCGCGGAATTCAGCGATTTCTCGTCCGATTGTGAAACTATTCTTTCAATAACCTGAAAACTATTGATCGTAAAAATTCTAAAAAAAAATGGGACCACTTCGACGAGTTACCCTATCGTTTGACACCTCATTCATCCAAATCGGTCTACAAATGGCGACGTACGAGCGGAATATCGGAAAAAAGTACGCGTCGAATTGATAACCTCCTTTTTGGTTTTTTTGAAGGTCGGTTAAAAAAATTATAATATTTGGTTTTATTAAGACGGAGTTAGAGTAGGTTCATTCCCAAGCTTTTTTATCATCTAAGTAATCCGTTATTTGATTGTATACAAAAACAAACAAAAATATATATTTTCTTTTTATAATATGTAAGGACTTTTAACATAATATTTTAACAAATGTTTAAGATTTTAAACCACTCTATATATTAATCTGCCTGCCTGCTACGTTTTCACCGTTGAGTGGCTGAATCAATTTTTTCGAATGTCTGTTGACTAACCTTGGTGAATCAGCACAGTTGATATTGAACTTTGGGCAGACGAACTCATGTTTACCATGTAGTAAATATAATTGCAGTGAACCATTAAATTAAGTAAGGTTGGCCACCCTGTATGATTAGTTTGTAATTTGGTCTGGTTGGCAATACCCCGAGGCACCTAACTGCAACAGAATGCACAATTTATGCAATCGATTTTGCTTGAGATTTCGACCCTCATTTAAATAATTTACAATGCACCTTTCTCTCATTAGGTGCTTGTTTGTCGTACAATCCCGTGTCCCGTAATGGAGCTAAGATCTCTTTCTCTGTCTCCATCTTGATCACGTTTATTTTCAAACAAAAAATACAAAATCGATCATTAATTAGGAGATATGATACCACAGACAACCACATACTTGCAGACATGTCAAACTTATCGCCACTCATTTTGGGTCGGAGGTTAAGAACGATAAATTTATATCCATCCTTTATAATAGATCCAGAAAAGAAATCTTAGAAGAAACAATGTTTTTTAGTATTTTATTTACAACACAAACACTTGTATATGTGACATAAACTACACAAATAGATCATATTCAAGTTAAATAAAGCAGGTACATGACATAGGACCCTTTGTCCTTCGTGAAAAGTATATGATGCGAAAACAAATATACATAGTTAAAAAATATATATTTTTAAAAATTTGCTTGGGTTGTTGCGCGAGGCCTTTGCAAGAGCGAGCACCCGGGGGATTGCCCTGTTCGCCATCCCCTAAGGCCGCCGCTGCGTAGGGTAACAAAACAAATGAAATGAATAAAATGAATATAAGTTTATGAAAAATTTGTTACACTACAATACCTACATAAATTTACATATTTAATCAATAATTTTTTTGTATATATATGTGTGTCAATATTAAATATTTAATTTTTAAAACAGTAATAATGTTTAAGTACATTAATTTGTAACTTTGAATTTGTTAATACTGAATACTTAACGAAACAGAATTGTAAGGAATGAAGAATTCATGTTTACACTAATGTATAATCTTAATTAAGCAATTCATGACCAAATAAGACAATACGTGCGCCTGCGACTTATCAATTTGTTGCAAAAACCTCCTATTTAACATTCTAATGCATTTTTGAACATTGTTCACAGTTTGTGGTCTGTTGTAATTTATTATAATTTTTACATTCTAACAATCTAACGATATTAAAATGTAACAGGAGCCTTTTCGATACCCTTTTACGCTGCATAACAAAAGTATAGAGAAACACATAGATACTTATATTTTTATTAAAGCTACTAGCGACTCTCTCCGGCTTTGCACGGGTATAAAACTTATATAAAAACCTTCCTGTTCAATCACTCTATCTATTAAAAAAAACCGCATCAAAATCCGTTGCGTAGTTTTAAAGATTTAAACATACAAAGGGATATAGGGAAAGAAAAAGCGACTTTGTTTTATACTATGTAGTGATAGTGAAGTTAGTAAGAATGTTTTGTCTATTCTTGCGGTAGATCGAGAGAATCATCTTATATTATCTATATATTAATGAATATTTTTCAATCTTCGATCAACAATACAATAGATACAATGTCGGCTAAATAGATTTAATTTTTTACTTGTTATTTCTAATCAATAAGTCCTGTTGTCTTGGTGTGTGACAAATAATAAATAAATTCTATATAATTTTGTCATCAAATAATAAAAATTAAAAGGTAGTATAGAGATTCATCCTTATTAAATACCCCATAAAAGTTACTCAATATAAATGAATTTACCGCTTATTAAAACACTTCCAACTTCACAACAATCGCTGTACAATTTTACTCTACGTTGTTATGATACGACACGACTAAGATTGCGACTTTTCAAGTTAACTGACAATAGCTGTGACGGCCAAAGATAGTATGGAAATGATGTGTCGTAAGAACATAACAATAATAAATGTTAGAACTGCAGAGGCGAGGGCAGTTGGTATGACATGGAGCGAAATGAAACGCGTAGCTCAAGACCGAGTGGAATGGCGAAGTACTGTGGAAGCCCGACGCCCTCTGCCCCATCCAGGGGACTTAGGATTGAGCTGTAAACAAGCACTGTAAGATATTATAGTGGACGGTTGTCGGTAACTGAAGGGCACTGGCAAATAGGAAAATATCCACTGACCTAGCTTTCACCTCTGCACCAAATTAGTTGGCTGATGTATAGTACCACGATTGCACATACAATGAAGTACAAAGTATGATGGAACACTTTAGAACGTCTAGAGGCCAGGATCTTCAGTACCGACGGTCTAACGTAGACTGGCTTGTGGGGGGAGCGCCCAACTGCGCATGCGCAAGACCTCGATCGCCATTGCGAATGTAGAAAATGGGGGTCGGCTCATGGAAGTAAATAAATCTACCCACCAGCCCCTACAATAACAATGGCACAAAGGCTGTATTTTTTATAGCACATGAAATTATAATCAACAAATAGAATAAATAAATTAAAATGTAAGTTGCTAAAATAGTGTAGTTAATCACCGTCATTATATACAAATAAGAGCCAAACGCTGATTCGCAAATTTGAATTTTTCATTCATTCTTTCATTTTCTAATTGAGATCCGTTACCATAATTTATTTCAAATAATAATTTATATTCGTAGCCCTGCTGGGTATTTACAATTTCGCTGTTTGGCATTATATAACAAGGTATCTATTTATCTTGCCGTTAACACATAGCAACAGAAAATGCACGTAATTTTTCATTACCTTAATGCAATAAAAAAATGCCTTTAAATCGTATAGTAATAAGTTGAACTCTATATTCTTTGGTTATTAAATATAATTTTGCGTTACCGTCGAACAATATAAATGTCCTCTCATAAATCTCCAAGCACAGTTGACACCACGTTCCTTTCTCAATCCAGCATAGTGCGTGTTTTTGTTCACCACCTCACTCGGTATTCATTTCGCAAAAACACCGAATCAAAATTCTCAGATAGCCCCATCTTTTATTTATGCCCACCGTTTCGGCTAACAGCCGTAATTTTTTCCGGTAAACAATCAGTTTTGTCCAAAAATTCGAATTGAAGAAGACATAAAAAGGTAAGAGACGATTCTTGGTTCTTGCCTTACAGCGGGTTATGATCGGAAACCTTCAATTATAGAAAAAGTCCTATTGTTTTCGCATTTGTCTCTTGTAAGGTCTGACAAGAAGTGTTATACATTGACAACGTTCCGAAATTGCTAACGATACGGGGAAATATAATAATTTCATCTAGTCTATCAACTGTTAATTAACTGTGTTAAGATATTGATTTTCAGCGAATTATTCGCGAGCCAACGGCCATTATGATTGTCCGTGGACGACAACAGAGACCGTCTTACGGTCGTCAAAAAAAAAACTTATAAAAAACAAGCCATTTGTAATTAAACAATAAAATATTTTACAAAAATATAAAGCAATGTATTACGTTCTACAAGAAACGAAGCTACTTCATGAGTATACCTAAAGTACTAAGTAGTGTTGGAATTTTTGTCTGCAGATCGTAAACCATCTTATATTGCTGACACTACGTTATCCAAAATTCGACACTGCTCTCACGGTCTGGCGTTTGCTTTAAATATTGTAAATTCTTGTTTCTTTCTTGCTGCCGTTGCTTGTATAAGGCGTTTGTTTTGGCTCGCTTTAGATAATTTAATTTTGTATAAATTCTTTAAAACTTTGCATTACGAGTTTATAAGGAGGTATATATAACAAAGTTGGCTGTATTATTAAATCTATAATAGATATTTTTCTTACTATCTAATAAGGTAGACCAATAAATATAGGCTCTATGTATTCGGGATCTCTATAATCTTACAGACAATCCCGTCCGTGGTGCGGTCGGCCAAGAAAGTGGTTTTATTTAAGTTTGTCTATAACTGAGGTTAACTATTCGAACAGAATGTAACAGATGCACAATTATGTCATAAAAAGAAATCTAACACATTGTTTCATGACGTTCAAACAAACGTAATTTTTGGTCGATTCGATTTTTCATCAATCGATAAGTGCTAGTCATGCAATTAAACTTTCCAGAAATACGCTAATAACTTTATACCAAAACTGTATATTGCCAGCAATAAAAACTTTACCTCTTCCGTGGGAGTTCGTTAGCTACCAATTAACTGATGAGGATATGCTCCGAAATCAATTATAATTTCATAAATGCTTTTTATCCGATCTGATCTGCAGCTAAACGACAATTTCTTGCAAGATACAGATCTCATAACAACAATATGTTTAATGCATTGGTAATAACATTGATCGATGCGGCCGCTAACTTGACTGATCTTATTGAAAATCGTTCGAGACTGATAAGAGTATCATTAGCTGAAGGAGAGCCATCATTACCGCAATCTATGATCTTCAGAAAAGCTTTTTATGTCAGCGCCGACATTAATAAGAAACGTAAGAACTACTGAATCTATTTTATCTCCCTCGGTTATCACAATTTAATAAATGTCTCACCAAATATGAAGCCATAATAAAATTGCTAGGATCTCATCAAAATACCAATCGACAGATCATATTACAATAGAATCGGTTACGGTATCTCGATGGAAATGACTTCCATGTTTACATAGCGCTTACATTGCTGTGTCACTTAAAATGAGTGGATAGGACTTTAGTCTTTAATCCTTAGCTGCTGGATAAAGAATTGCGTGTATCATTAAATAGATGAGAGATAAATATGAGATGATCGCTGCAACCACCGGTTTATCAGCAAGAAACACCGTGGAATATTGCCGTGTGCGCTAATGATGTGCGTTTCTGCGCTTTAATTGCGTTCAAAGAGACGAACATATCATCAAAAACAATCTTAAACACCTCTATGTGATGGGGATAAGGTCTATAATCAATATTTGCGAGGATAGTATTAAGAATTCTGAATGGAGCTGGTCGCATTGTCGATATGAAAAATGTATGATGTTCCATCGCGAAGTAAAAAGCATCCATATCGCTGTCTTTGATTGGTGTTCAGTTCTGTATTATATTACACTAAGAAACTCTTTGATGAGTTTAAAATTTAGATCGTTTTATGACAGGTATTCGTGTAATAAACTTAAGAGAATACTTGCTGTTTTTGTGCGGATATTTAGCAAAATGTTAGACATTTTCAATTCTAAACGTGTGCGCATAGGTGGGTGGCTGTGGGTACGCAAAGCAATTTCGAAACAAATATTTCTTCGAACTTTACTTGGGAGGCGGTAAGTTTAGCTTTTTATTTGATGCCTTACGCCAAGATATGGCTTTAATTGTTCAGTAAACATTGTAGTAATTATACAGAAATTTTTATTTGAAAGAAATTCTAAAATGAACAAAACAAAACATATAAAACACTACATAAGCAAACAGAAGTTTTTGTGTTACGGTGATTAATAAAAGGTCTTTTTACACCAATCCAATTAAAGCATTAAATATTGAATTTATTTTCATATCATTCTGTAAGTGACGTCAAATCTTATTTAATCCTTTTAATAAATTAAATATATTAAAAACCGTATAATTTATTATTAAAAAATTATACATTAACAAAATTGACTAATGAACAGGTAATAAAAATAACATGTCGTTTGGGTATGTAAATTTTTAGTTTCGGAATCTTGAATTAATTAATAATAGGCCAAATAAAACATTTTTTTTAAATTGATTGAAAACCTACTTTGTAAGCTCAATATTTAATTATTATCTCACGACTTTAATTCACTATACCGCGTTGATACTGCCAGTAAATTACAAAACAATGTCACATAACGATTTCATATCATTACAACTGCCATTTTCTTATTAAAATGTCCATGGGGATCTCATTACGCGCCAGTCTTTCATCGTCAGCCTTTAATTTTCACTCCGCCAAGGAATCCTATAGCATTAAGTCCATATTAAGGAGATCCTGTTTGGTATTGATTTATTTCTTATGCAAAAATATTTTGCGTCAATTTCGGGAGCGATTCGTTACGCATTGTTGTTAACTAACGCCCAAAGTTATTCATGCTTACTCGATGTTTCTGAGGATGAGATGCGAAGATGTGATACATTTTATCGAAGTTGATTGTACTTTGAAAATTCTACAAAAACTACATTATAATTAAACATCAACAATGAAGAGATTGTTTTGTTCATTGTCCACTCAAAAGCGTGAATAGAATTTGTTTCAAAAAAGTAAAAGTATATCAGAAGTAACCATTCTACATACCAGCTATTTGTAAGCTTAACCCTAAAGATGGGTCTAAGACATTCTGGATAAACGAGCCAAGCACGAGTGGAGCTATTCTGGACGTCATTGTTCACGGGGTCAACCGTGGACGTACAACGAACCTTCACATAGCAAAGTGCGATGCAAATTCCTTTGTTTGTCAAAAAACCGAGATTTAGTGGAGTACAGTTGAGCTCGAGCCAAATGCTCGAAGGCTTGTATGGTCGTGCTTGGCTCGTCTAGAGTAGAACCATCTTAAGCCACCGACTTCCGAATATTTGCTTTGATGAATGATTATTTTTGTTTTATTTATTATAAGTGAAATTTGAAGTCATGAAAAACATTTTTTGTCTAAAATAGTTCATGTTTTAATGTCTATAAATGTGTGTGTAATGCTGTTGTTTCACTTCTTACCCATAAAAGGTAAGTTTTGGTACTTTTTTATAAATCCAATAAATCCATAATTTTTCCTTTAATATTAAATTGCAATATGTTTTCAGATTCAAGGCAACGGTATCAAGTCGATGACAGGATACTATGTAAGTTTTATATGTAAGCGATCGGAAAGTGGCCTGTTAACTTAATAAGGGGTCATTGACAAATTTTACTGGCACCGAGTGATTCTTCCCTGTAATAAAGTGCCGACACAGCCTGTCCAATTTATATTGCTTAAACACCAAAAGTTCATGTTTAATGTCAGGTATATACACTTCATAATTATATACCAAGTATTATTATTCTCTAATAAAATATATTAATTTATACATGTCATATTCAATATACAACCGGGTTATGTATTTAATTATTTTTGGAAAATTACAGCTATATAGACAAGAAAGATTTAATTTAAAAAAAGTTGGCAAAAATTAGTACCTAATACGATAAACAAATGTTTAGATATAAATTTTACGTAAAAGTAAACCCTATAACCCATAGAAACTGTCAGTTAAATCTGAGCGTTTTTTTTTGTAATTTTATGGTTATAATTGAGATTTTATTTCTAAAAATTTCATAAATACTTCGAAATTAAAGGATCGCTATGAACTTAAGCACTATTTAATGGACATTATAACATATATTCATTTTCTTTACTTACTCCACAAATTCAGTCTATTATCTCAAAAAACAGCTCTCACGCATTTTATGAAAATTATATTTCTGATTTTCGTACATATTTAAATAGATTTAAATATTTCGCAAAAAACGAGGCCGTTATAAACTTTAACAATAACTAATTTATACTATTCTATAAGTTAAATTAGTTGAAAGCTTTTAGTTTCAGAGAAGAAGAGCGTCAAAATTGACCATTTTATGCAAAAAGTAAGGTTAGAATATAATATACAGAATAGGTCTCTTAACCTAAACAAAGCTTGTATGTATATTTTTATGTACATTCCACAAAAACTACTAAACTGATTTGGGTTCGCATTATAAAACTTTTATCTACTACTAAGTTTACTTGCCGATGCAAACTATTAGTCAATTTTGATTTGTTAACCGAAAAAGCTTAAATGTAT
This sequence comes from Aporia crataegi, assembly GCA_912999735.1. NCBI lineage: Eukaryota > Metazoa > Arthropoda > Insecta > Lepidoptera > Pieridae > Aporia > Aporia crataegi. The sequence goes on from OU538742.1 coordinate 7,696,206, forward strand.
ATAAACCAATTTTAGAATATTTTGTAATAAAATAATCGATAAATTTATAGTTCTAAGTAAGTAGTTTCGTATTAAATTTGTTTTAATAACAATCTTTAAACGGACTAATGTAATAATGTGGCAGTATTATAATTTAAAACAATATCCAATAATTTATATCGACAAATGATTGTATGAATATGAATAAAGTTTTATAAAAATCCATTCATTGTATACAATAAAGTTTGGACGTGTTTTTTGTCACTCACATTGTGTTGGAGGACATAATTTTATCGGTTTTTGAACTTACGGAATACGAAAACTCATGAATTTGTACAAGTTTTGTAAGCATTCTAAAATGTAGGATTCAGTTACTTTATACATGGAAATCACCTTCATCTAAAGGTGAAATCGTTTATATATCCTTGTTTAACTTCTGACAGATAACACCGAAAAAGACTTTTTGGTAAGATGGCGCTGCCAAGAAAATAAAGATTTTAAAAATCCAAAATTGTATAAACGCCGAAGAAAAATGTAAATATTTGTGTACTATATCTTAACAAAAGTAACAGATTTTTACAAAATAAATTTTAATAAATATATGATGCTTATAAGTTATAACAATCAACCTTTTACTCGCGACTTCTATCACTTGGGCATAAACAAAGAAACAGTTTAGCTTCCCAACGGTGTAAGATTTTTCATAATTGGTTATGGTTTATAAATTAATAAACACAAAGTACAAATCTTTTCTCTCTTTAATATTACTGTTTAAATATAGTCTATATAATAAATAAAAATAAATCACTGAAATGTATGTACGAGCATAACGTCTGAAAGATAGCACCAAATCGGATAATTATTTTTATGTTGTGTTTTTTATTATCTGGAGAAAGTTCTTATGAAATAAATAATTAAAAACGTTGCGCGGAATATTAGAAAATTTAAGAAAACTTTTCTAATGTAATCTTATAGCGTTTGACTGATCGCCGGGTCAGCTAGTCTGTAATAATAATAACAGGTATTTAATAGGGAATTTATTACTTCTAAAAAAATATATTTTTTCTATCTCCGTGCATTTGCGATCTTAGCGATTTTTATGAAATCTTTAATGATAGTTAGCAGATAAGGCTATCTTATTTTAAATTATATCCGTTGATCATGGAAATAGATAGATATAGTTAAACTTGACTTAAATAACCTAACCTATTAAAATCTAGTAAAGTATTGATAAAGCCAATAAACGTTTCCCATCACAATAATTCAGCACCCTCAACCTGTCTTTAAGCACCCCTCAAACTTCGACCACCCAAGGGATTTTATTATTAAGCACCCTTCACACTACCGCCTCCATGGCTTGTGTGTTGCGCCATAGTTCTGGGTTTGAAGGCTGGGGAAACCAATAAATATTTTTATAAGGTAGGTACAGGCTGATTGGTGATTTGCCTATAAAGGAAAATAAATGAAACAGACACAGAAATGAATGATAAAAATAGCGTTTGAACGTCTTTATTTAAGTGAAACTGAAGTCAATTTAAAAGCTCTCCGACATTGAGAGATCTTCAAAAATTGCAGCTAAGAACCATCTCAATCGCGTCAGGTTTCAAACAAAAATATACATCATAGTTGGTCCATTCGTTTACCAGTTACCACAGAAAGAAAACCGGTCACATCAAACGCCATTTTATCGTTGGGGTTAAAAGATGAAATCACTAATACTAAATTTATTAATAAGTCTAGTAAAAGATAAATATTCCTTTCGTATTCAGTCATTTCCTTTTTCTCTTAACTTTTAATGTAGTAATAATCCTTACTTAATATTATAAATGTAAAAGTAATTCCGTCTGTCGCGATTTAACGCTAACACTACTGAACCGATTTAAACAAAATTTGGTACACTGATATTTTAGAGCCTGAAAAAGAACATAGACTACTTTTTTATGCGAAAAAATTATTGTAAGGGGTTGAAAGAGGGGATGAAAAGTTGAAAGTATCGTCATTTTTAGAGCGAAAAGCTTTTAGGCTATATAACATCACGTTACTACGAAGTTAACGGGTTAAACCGCGGGGCACAGCTAGTATTTCAATAAAAGTAAATATTTTTCGAAAGGGATGAACAGACCCTAACGTTAACCCGCAAACGCTCCGCACCCCGAGATAACACTACTATCATCGGGGATTACACAAAGTTAATTTGGTCGCGTGGCAGTTTTGACCCTAATCCCTTTTTTGTAAGACCTTGTCAATCAAGTGCGAACGAGTGGAAGATGTGCATTGTATAATTGATATAATGCTATTTATAATTAAATGATCTTATCGCCGATTTATGGAGAACTTGTTTTTTTTTTCTTGTATTTTTATCTGCAATCGGCTCTACAGCCATAATCAGATGATATCTGGGATATTTTTGGAATGGTTGCAATTCCATTAAATTGCCCCTAATAAGTTGTTAGAAACTACTTAGTTTCTCTGGTCTAGCTCAAGTATTTGCCATCATTTTTGGCCGTGCTACATTTTCTTCTATATTTAATAGATTTCTAGCTAGTTCATTTGTATGTTTATTGTCTTTCTTTATATCTCTTGCTGTTTTTGCTGACTTCCTCTTTAACAGTAGGCATTTCCAAGTATTCATGTATTTCAGTGATTCTCACAAACCAATCAAACTTCTCAATGGAGAAGTTTGATTTTTTTAAACAAACAAATTATAAAAATTAAGGTAAAATAAAACAAATACGTAAAAAAATCAAAAAAATATCACTAAAAATGAAAAAGCTATGGGACTTTAAAGTTGCGCTTGCAAGAGTAATTTTGCGATCTCGGATAATTCAAATGATGTCACAGGTGAATCAGAAATACATAAATTTTAATTTCTAAGTAATTTATTGATGGATTTAATTTTTTTTTTAGTGATTGATTAGTTATGATCTATATTTTAATACCATTACGTTCAATATAATTTTAACAACATCATGAAACTTCTTCATTGCCTATTTCTACAAGTTGTGTTCCGTATTCGTAGCTTTCGAATAGAATTCTAGGACGAACTTGTTACTAATTTTACATGTATAGACTCGTTTATCTAAAGCTAAAAAATCATAAGATCTTCCAAGTTAAATTAATACTAACCTTTGAATAATATGATAATCTTTTACGCTCCCCTAGTCACTCACCCTTCACGTGTAATTTTCAAACAAACAGTATTACTCGCACATTTGGGGAGCCAATAAACAGATCATTATGCAATTTGGGACAATGGACCTGTCACCGCATCTGTGTATAAATTTGCTACTTTCAAGGGTTCATCTCTGAGAATCGTAGGAGAAACGAAGTAGGAGCGGTTCTACTTATATTTGTGACAGAAATGAAAAGAAAATAACGCAAGCGTTATAATATTTACATCATCTAATTGTATATAATGTTGCGTGTGAATTTGAATATGATATTTTAGCTTTTTTAAAGTATAGGCTGATCTACGGTGCAGTGCGTATTGGCTTTGGTATATACTTTTAGGGTAAAATAGACAAATTCATGCGTCATTTTTCACTGATTATTATTTTTTAGAGGCGATCAGTCTTCTATGCTGTACCTACCAAGCAATACCTATAAGTAGAAAATTATAATTTTTCTTCTAAAAGTGACTTCAGCTAGATCATTCGATCGAATTGCATCGACTTGATATAGGTTCCCTCTGCATCTTCTATCGCATTTATCATGTAGAATGTTTAGAGGAGTTCTTTGGATTAATACGGCAGCTGAGTTTCATCTTCGAACGTCGAGGCAGATTACGAAATTTTATTAGTATCACCTCGATGTTTGCACATTGTTTGCCGCGGACTACCACTCTGTGGAAGATGCCTTCTGCAGAATTTCTGAACAATTACGACTTAAAGACTTTCAATAAAAGAGCGTACCTCTCTTTAAAAGGCCGGCAACGCACCCATGGCCCAGCAGGCGTTGAGGGTGTCCATGGGCAGCGCTTCTCGTAAGTGAGCTCCCTGCCCATTTGCCGATTTCTGATAAAAAACAATAGGTTTCTTCCTGGACGAGACGGGATTCTTTTAAATTTTGTAAAATGAATATGATTATAAAAATATAAAAGTATTTTCAATGAACAAAATAAATTAAATCAATTATTTATAAGTTTTTGGTTTTGAGGTCGAAGAGACCAGTTGTTATAACAAGTGTTGAACGCGGTGAAGGGTCATAAATAACCAAATAATTGGGACGTAAGGGGTCAAAATATTGCGGTTTTGGACCCTATGTTACCACGAGGAACCATATTGTGAATATGCCCTTTAAACGATAGCACACAATGTTTCTATGATACCATCAAGAAAAGTGGTTTATTTATCTGAAAACTTTGATATTGATTTCAACAAGATCCCTAGTGAAGTACAATTAAACCTATTCAATTTTTAAAAAGAGAATATTAATATGATATGACATGTGTGAAAATATAATATTATCTTCATTATTCTTTCCTCTAATGGGATAATGCGTAAATAACAACATTTTGATGACGCGAGCGTTGTGTAAACATGTAATGGCTACGAATAATGGGGTGGCATATGGGATGTTACTACCAGTCTATGACTACTTGAAATTATAGTCAATTATGAAGAAAATCAAAATGATACATTCTAATCTATACGTAAACAAAAAGTTGCATGACATCACACCTTAACAACAATCTTTTTTTTATTGGGACATCTCACACATCGCTCACAAATACATTGCTCTGATCCCAAAGATCCCAAAGGGTACAACAATAAATATCTACATAAGTTTATAAACAACCAAGATTCTGAAACAAACACTCGTGCTCATCACACAAATAAATGCATCTACTAAGGCAGGAGGATTACCTGTTCCGCCAAGCAGCCGTCTATATATTATTATTAGCATGAAGAGAAAATATTATATTTAACGTTTTTCTTCGACTTTGCTTATATAGAAATAATTCTTATTCAATTATGCAACTCCGTTGAAGAAATCATTGCGTATTTTTGGAATAGAGTATAATGTGATTTCTACGCTATTTCTATACTAAATATTATCTAAATCGTATTAACAGTGAAGTAAAGGCAGATCGGCAAAACATATACTTAGTTACTTTCGCATTTAGTATGTATGGTGTCATTTTTTTGAAACTTTTCTTCATGTAGTGATTGATTTGTTGTTTTGTTTCTATTATTATTTTTTTTTTTTCATTATTATTGTTAATCTAAGAAGGCCTATTGCCCGTCAATAGTGGCATATTTATCTTTGTTTTTATGCTTTTTTTATTTTGCGTGTTTCATGTAGCTTGAAATTTGTGAGTTATTTAATAAATAAATTTATAATAAGCGACTCTCGTCAACCTGATACAAAAGTAGAACCCTGAATAGAAAGAATTTGATAGCAAATTCTAGAAGAATTTGTAAAGCTTCAGTGTTTATGTCTTGACAAGTTTTCAAAAAGTTCTATCTATTAACAATCAACTATTTATCTAAATTAAAATGTCACAAGAATATAACGGTAGCGGCCCCACTGTGAATGGAATGAGGATAAAAAATGGCTAAAAGAGTTAGGATAAAATACCTTATTTTTTGGTTCGCGTGAAACAAAAATGTTCTGTTTTTTGTTTCTAATCATACCGCATTCATTACAGGTAGTCAGTAGTCAGCGTTCTGTGGCTATCCAACCGAACAAAGTTCATTTCGAATTTTTTCCATTTGTTTCCCCGGGATTCGAACTCAGGACCGTCGGTGATACACGCAGACGTATGGACCACTTGACCTTTGAGACAGCTGTTATTTTTCTAATTAGGGTATCATAAAATATATAAAGTTCTATGGTTTCGCGTGCAGCTTATAATATTATTTTGTGGTACATTTTGACAGGCCAATAAACAAGACACCAATTTGCTAAGTTTGTTTTAGCAGGCGTTTACGCGTATACTTATTTTAAATAAGTTATACTCAAACAGTAGTTATTTTATCTTTGTAATATTATTATGCCTTATGTAAAATCCTCGTCAAAACACGCGTTTTATTTCGAAAATAAATTTACAAGATACCCGTTTTATTCGATGAAATACTTATTAATCTACTTCCTAGTTGGTTCATTTTTATTAAGTTTAGCAAAGTTTATGTCATGGTCGTATCTTGATATTGTTTTATGAATATTATTGGCCACCCTCTACGTTAGAAAAATGGTAAAAAACATGAGTTATTCCGACCCCCGGGAGCCATCAACGTCACAAGAGAATTGTCACAAAGTTTCAGCGGGGTGCCACGTTATTGTGGCTAACCTTGAAAAATACTTCACGCTAATCTAATCTTTCTTCTTATAGTATAAAGGCTACATTTTCTTGAAGAAATATACAGTAATACCGCACTGTATTTTCAGCGGGGGGTATTGTACTACTGGAGTTCGGTGACAAATCCTTTATGCTAATTTAATCTTTAATGCGTCGCCAAAAGAGCGACAATTTTTTGAATACATTTTCGATGTTAATCTTTTGGCAATCATCACGTCTTTGTTATGGTGATGTTAAGCTATTGGTGGTCTGCTGCTGTTTTTGCGTTTTTATAACTCAATTAAATAATCTCAAACAGCTGTTTTATTGGTTTTCGGTTATCTTTTGAGTTAGATTTTTTTTCTAGGAAACGTTTAGATTCGATCTTAATGGAGGGCTAAACTAGTTGTGCCCGCGACTTGTGCTAATATTATCTATGGTTTGAAGTTATTTACTATCATTAAAAGTTAATGTAAATAAAGTATAATCTATGTGAGTGAAACGAGGCTGATCAAAATCTATATATTGGTGTCGAAGTTTATCATAAACACACAAACTCACAAGAGATAACTTTTTACTACGTATCAATTGTATAATCGATTTTATAAATACAGCATATAATACTGTTTTTACCTTAGTGAGAACGGTTCGTTAAAAAAAAGATAATTAGTTAAGGATCTTAAACTTTGTGGCCAATTGCACTTATTTAATGTTAATTTAAGAGATTATAGAACACTTAAGATAGAGAGAGCGAGAGATTCCTAAATGTTCCTAATTCGTAATCTCATGTCTTATTTGCTTTCATGTCATAAGAGAAACGTCACGAAACTTCTAAGCTAAAATTTGAGTTAAAGTGAGAATGTATCTCACTGTTCTTTGATGCAAATTGCCATAAGTAATATTTAAAAATATATTGCCTAAAGATATGGTTAGAAATCTAAACGATTTTTGCTATCAAGTGCATTTAATGAATCTAAAAAGCCTCATCTAAGGTAACAGATACAAAAATACCTGGATATTGGAATCCCAACGACATTATTGTTATCTTAAAGGCGATCGCATATCGGCGCCTTTTCATTTTCTGCTCCATTAGACTGCCGACATTTTTTTGCGGTACTTTGAGATAATTTTTTTAAGACTCAGTGACTAATTTCATTAGAGTATGTATATTTTTTAACTTATAAAAATCTTAGAATAATAAAAAGAGAGACTTTATTGTTAGGTATGCAAAAATGTAAAAAGATTCAGATCAAATTGCGATTAGATACAAATATTTCCGTTTGAATAAGATTTGACGATGTTAAAAGATTCTAAAAGATTACATTTGAGGTGATTTAATTTTATAAACCAACCAAAGCTTTCGGATTTAGGCATTATCTCAGGGTATCTGACTTATTTTTTCGCGCCTTATACTGTAAGTTATTGCATAAAAGAGTACTTGTTATTTAATTTATTTAAGGAAAAATTCTGTAAAAAGGTTCGTTTAACATCATAACTCTTTGGCTTTATGACTTTAAATTTGAAATAAAATACGTACATCAAACAAGTGAATTCCCGTAACCCCTAGTGCATAGAGGTACACATTTCTGTATTTGTTTCATTAATCATTTTCTTAGACAAGTGATCAGCCTTCTGTGCCCACCCAAGCGAAACATTCATTTGTCCTCCCGGGATTTGAACCCATTACCTCCGACGCATTATGCAAACGTATAAAGCACTTAGCCACAGAGGTGGTTGCATCAAACATGCACTACATAATTTTCAAAGACAGACTGAAAATGAAAAAATAACATTATTAATTAAAGTAATAACAATACTATAAAGTTAATCTTAGCCGGATGAAGTCACACGGTGCATCTATGCCAAACTCGTTTCACCTGTTCATGATAGATTCTCATCATTTTTAACCTAGCCACCGTAGATGACATTTCAAAACCCACAGAAGCGCATTCCAAAAATGTTAAATTTGTGTTTTGATTAGTAGGTACTTCAGATTTTATCTGACAAGTATGTGATCCGTGAAAATGTGTGTTTGACTATCAAATATTTTGATCAACGAAATCGAAATTTCAACCCATAAATAAACGGATTTCTTACGTGCTTTGCATCGATCCAATTATGTCAATTGTCAACTATGATAGAATTTCAATAAAACCTTTTGGATTATAAGGAATTCGAAATTCCAAATTTTTGCCGACATCAGATTGTCTTATAGAATTTTTATTATAGAATTAACCACGAAATTTATTTTTTTGAAACAGAGGTATCACATTTCAGAGGCGAAGGTGGGGAAGTACAAAACGGACTGTTATGTTTCGCATTTATGTCCACACAAAACGCAGTAATTGAACCGATTTTGATAAATAGTTCGTTAGATTTATCTTAATTCTCAAGAGTCAACATTTTTCTGGCCAAGGCTCGGTACTGATTTCATAATAAATTAATAACCAAGATATGTAAGACAACATTCAAGATAAAAAGTCGTTATTAATTGATATAAATGAATATTATCGCAATATTAATCACTTAGATTGTGAAAGAACCGCCAACAATATTGTCACGATAAAAATTTAGATGAAATGTATCATGTGTCAATTTTTTAATTAAAAAAAAGTTAGATAAACTATTGTTAAATAGAATAGTTTAAGAAACAACTAAAGAGGCTGATGTTGAAAATTTATCTTGTCAGTTTCATAGATAAGGAAATATAAAACCTATTTTGTTTCGTATTAACCGGTTATCCATAAAATCTATGGACAAGTGAATTCTAAAATCGGCATTAACAAAGTATGATTTCTGTTGTGTCTTTTATTTTTGTACTAAGAAACATTACTGCTTTTGACATTTCGTGAGCTCTTGAGAGGAACAAAACAAAGACGTCATCTTAGTTACAATTTATGAAGATCTCTTCATCCATTCATGAGATATTCTTATTTGTAATAAACATGTCGAGAGGTTTCTTAAAATTGTCTACAATTTCACTTGTACTTTACAGACCATATATATTAAAATCAGATATAAAGGATATTTCAAATAACATTAATATAAAAGCTTATAAATATATTTTATTGCATATTAAGTATGGGTGGATAAAACAATTATTACAAATTGATTTATTCGATAAGTCTACAGGTGAACGAATTAATGACAGTTTGTTCCTTGTTGTCCCTCACCCGAAAACAACCCCAATCTATTTGATAAACAGACGAGATAAACGGTTTATTTTATTGATATTTCGATATCCTAATTAAGATGCTTGTTTTAACGAAGTAATTTTTCATGTAAATTAGTCTCTATTTAGAAATGTTATTAGCAAATTCTTTTATTCTATATTTACAAATAAAAAAAACATACAAAAAGCTACAAAACTATACGTACTTGACTGCTTGTGTTATATATGTAACTAGATGTGCATATACCAACCAAATACAGCGATTTTTATGAATTTTTTAATGTGTATTTGGTATACCTACCAATCAAACACCGTGACACAAGACAACCTAAATACCTACTAAGACATGTTAAGTATGATATAATACGTTATTGAAAATAAATTGCGACCTTTTTTCTAATGCTTAGAGTGAGAATTTAAGGAAGAGCCAATGAATTTATAATAATGGTTTACATTGAATATGATGCAAGAAGCAATAGAATAATATGTAAATAGGAAGTGTGCTAGCGGGCTATAGTAACTACGTAGCACGGATTATAGTTTAAGGCGGGTTACACGCTGACCGACTGTGCGAAATCTTTAAGAGGATTGTGTGTGATATTTTCATACAAAAAGCGATAACGTTTCCCCCCCCCCCCCCCCAATTAACATAGTCTAATTTTCATAATTTTTGAAAGTTATTAGCATCCAAACATCTATATTTTTTACTTAAAATCTTCCTCGGGCGTTTTTATTTTTTAAAATTAAACTAAACTGAATTACTAAAAAAGAAAAACATACAGACCTAGATTAAGGTGAACTGAATCTAAAGAGACCAAAATTATCTCATTTCGTAAATTTTTAGGGGGGTAAAAACGTAATAAACTATTTTAAAAAGGAAATGTAGGCCTCTAAGACTTGCGACTCTCTCTATCGCACGCCCGGAGTGAGGCGAAGCGGTATGAAAGAGATAGCATTTTTTAAAATACCTACTCACCGCGTATCGGCACTTCACAATCCACTTAATAAAACCGTTATACGCATCGATATAGTTATACGACACGAATAACGTAAAACAACGCTTTGTAAAAGCTGGAACGAGCTAGTTATAGATATATAAATCATGTGAAACCGAAACTAAATTGTTTAGTGATTTAGTAGTTTACACATCTGCATGTTATGCAAGAAGTCCTGGATAGTATTTAGGTTTGGACTGTATCCAAACCTAAATCTAAATATATATATTGCAAAAAATAAGAATATACCAATCCTTTATTTATCTGTCTGCGAATTGTGACTTTGCGTGGTGGCCTAACCATAGACTGATTCAATACGATTTATTACTAATAATATAATCAAGAACGAACGAACCGCAAGAATGCGTCGCGCGTTATAATAATGTCCGCACGTCTATAGTCTATGACATGTAATACTAACGGTACTTGGCGATCTCTTCCACATATTACGAGTCTATTACGTCACTTGGTCATATGGAAGTATACTAACGTGAATCTGCGGACTCATCTAGAAATCCAGCTTTTGTTTTCGAATGAAGAACTATTGCAGCATATTTTACGGTTATATGCGTAGTACTGGTAACTCATTAGTAGTTACCTACTTAGCAGAGCCTTCTTAAGCATATATTTTACCCCAGTTATGTTAATATTTGATGGGAATTTAAACTTTCAAGTAGTATTCTACTACTTACGTATTCGTAACTTTGAATTATATAATACTACCTGACCCGGCAAACGTTATTTTGTCATATTAATTTTGGGGTGGGCTACCCTTATCACTTAGGGGTATGAAAAATAGATAGTAGCTTCTCAGACCTACTGAATATGCATATAAAATTTGGTAAAAATCAGTAAAGCCGCTTCTGAGGAGTAAGGTAACTGACATTGTGACACGAGAATTTTATATATAAGATGTACTTCTGAAGTAAAATAAAAAAGCAATTAATAAATCTAAAAAAATATATATATTTTGTATTCAAAACATATCCTTTATTGTGAAACAAAGAAAAGATGAACGAATATATAGTTTTAACGTATATAACTACTTAAAAATGTGTAGTCCCATAATTCAATGGGGAATAATCTCATAAATGTATATCGCTGATACATTTATGTCTGTACTCATCATAATTATTTCTTAACGGACGTACGGTATTTTGCAACACGTGGTCGATCGACTTGACAAAACTCACCTGATAAAAGCCGAACGCGCACAATGATCTGTCGTCCTTAAGGTTATATTAGGCTTACCCTAATATATCCTACGTATCTAGTTTACGATAAGGCAAATCTGTTGTCAGTACTTAAACTCAATACTTCGGAATGTCTACTTAGGTGTCATAAGGCAAAAAAGAAACACAGAAAATCAGAAGGAAAATATATAAAAGGAAACCATACCTATACCACTTGTCAAATCGAAGTATGCACAAAAACAGATACCAAGTTGTTGTTTGTAGTTAAACTTTTATAAAATGAACTTAATAAATACTCCAGTAAAGATATCACGGATAGAGAACTCCAAATAACTATCAGGAATTGGCTTAAACCTTTTGACTACGATACTCTAGTAAAATCAATTGAAAGCTTATTTAAAACTCTAAAGAGACGAACATAAAAACTTCATACTAATAATATAATGTTAAAATTTTAACAAAAAAATCGACTTCAAACTGTAATTCTAAAACTACTGAACGGATTTTGATGATATTTAAATAGAACCTTAAGAAGCTTTTAAACAAAAAAAGAATCATCATCTTACCATTTCATGTATGCTGATCAACTCCTACACTTAATCCTAACACACACACACACGCAGTAGAGCTGTTGTGTTACCCTGTCTTAAAACATGATGGTTGTATTCAGCTTTACTTACATATTACATAAAATTCATTAAACAGTTATCATCTCACAGCAGTGCTTAATACACTTTGATCATAACCATTTTTTATTGTTTTTTTTTTTTCAATTTAAATTTTCTAAGCCTATTAAACTCACGATTACAAAAAAAGCAATCTTTACTTTTTAATTTAGATAGATAATATTGCTTCAAATGTTTGGGAGAAGACATTTCAGCTTCCGAGTTACAGTTCACTGAACTAATTTGTAGGCCTTTGGATTAGTGCTTAGTGACTACGTATTTTATACACTCTATGTGAAACCCAATAAAGAATTATTATTATTACTTACAAAAATCGAACGTAAAATTACATATGAGTAAACAGAGATAATTTTAACTCATACACCTGCGTAACTGAATGTGTTTAATGAATATTGCGAGAACATTGTTTCACATAAAACAAGTCCAATTTTGTAACGATTTCAACACAACTCATTTTATATAAACCGTAACTAAATATTATTGTTTGAAAGTATGAGAACAATGACAAGCTTTCAGGTACACTAGTCTTACTACGCGGCTTTGGTCGTAGTAGAAGAATTACATAATTGCAAGTTACGTGGTATATTATTTTAAATCAGATCGTTAGGAGTCTGACAATGTAGGAAAGAGTGGCATTTGTTTTTGTTTTTCTTAATTGAAATCGTTAGTTTATTTGGGAAATAATAATATAGTGTTAAAATTCTAACAATCAAATTGTAACTCTAACACTACTAAACACATTTTGATTAAATTTAAATGGGAGCACACGGGCATCAGCTTTCAAACTCGGTTCACCCAGTTGAAAGTGCTGAGGTAACAAACATAAAAAAAACATAGCGTCGAATTGAGTATCTCCTCTTTTTTTGAAGTCGGTAAACAGAGATATTTTAACAGAACGGATAAACTTGCAGTGAAATCCCGTCAAGTGGGGCATCGGGCAGACACATTTCTGAGTTTATTTGGCTTATACGCGTGATTCAAACTCAGGGGAAGCGATTTCGATTTTGTATTCACAGAAAGATGATGACCTATTTGTCTGTAAAGATATACATGTAAGTCTTGCAACCAATTTTTTTTTAAACAAAAATTTGATTTTTTCTATAATTATTTTTCATTGGATACGTTAATATTTTTCTACTATGCTAGCGGCCCGATTAACACCTAGAAATTATAAATTATTCGCCATATTGTCGTATACACACATATGCCACCCCAGCGGTTTCTATCCTTTCGTATATCTGTAGCTCTTTTTAATTATTTATTAATTATTTGCATGGAAAATCTTACGGTGCTCGCAGCAGTTACAAACTTATTTGGCCACTATGGAATTTACATCTTTTAAATAGCAAAAAATCGCAAGTTTCGATAATAATTTCATAGCTGATGTACTATTGTTACAATTTTATGACAATTTGAACAAATATATAATTATTTAATAACAATTGTTTCGGCGTTGCAAATTTGACGCACAGCTGTAGCTTTGACCTTTTAAGAGTTACTCAAACGCTTCAATTGCTCAATGATATGTTTAATATTATTATCTATTGGTATTCTTATAATAATTAAATGAAATAATTTATATTTAACAGATTTATGAGGGATTCAATTATTCAATCGTGCATACCAAACATAAAAGAAATCTAAAAATTTACAGAGATTTGTAAAAAATTAAATCTTTTTTAAATTCATAATGAAAAACTCAAAAACAATAGGACCGATTTTAAATAATTCATTGTCAGAAATTTTAAAAAAATATAACTATACTTTTGTTTTTTTATCAATAACTTTTGCTTTTTGCCATTGAGCAAAAAAAGTGGCTCGTTATAAATAAATATTTTATGTTTTTTCGTATTTTATATCCCAGAATGAATATTTAAGGCTTTATTGTTACAGCGAGCTATTGCAGAAAAAACTAGTTTTAAATATGATTAAAATATACAATCAGTTGTGCATTTTTATAGATTCCTAAAAAGACAAACAAATAAAAAAAATGTCGTCAATTTTATTTTGCACAATACCAACATTTATTACCTGTTTAGTATTCTATTCATAATGCTAGGTGCACCAAATCTCACTCCACGTAAGACGGTGATATCTTACTAAGCAGGTAAATAAGTATATCTTATAACGTGTTTCTTAACTTGAAACAATGACTTTATTTTAGTTCCATTTCTGGACGTAGGCCTCTTCCATGCCTCTCTAGTACTCGTGACACTGGGCCCTCTGTTTGCATTGCGAGCCCAGGAGAATAGTGTGAGGAAATTTCACTCGTTTATTACTCTATATTATAACATTACTTTGTTATGAGATTTGAAAATATTTTCAATATATTAAGAATATATTGCTCCGAATATTGAGAACTTCACTTTAACGATAATTACAATAAACCTTGTTTGGTACTTTTTTCAAAAATTCAAATTCACTGACTTCCTTACATCCTATTATTTAAATGAGAAGGTTTTTAAAACAGTAAGATGGAAAATCTTTATTTTAAGTTAAAAGAATATTCTACAAAAAGCTTGAACAAATAATAATAATCATTACAAATCATCTCACAATCACGCTACATATCGCAATCAATTGCAAATTTAACCAATCACTTACCTAACGTATGTTATGAAATTATTAACTGGTGCATCGCGAGATAAGGCGGTGTAAGCTGTAATTGTCCCAGTTAACTTTTTGAAAGGGTGCGAAATTTAATGCTTTAACTAATCTAGGTTAATAAACTTCCTACTCTACAACGTCTGAGTTCGAATCCTAGTTAAATAAATATTTGAATTTGAAAGGTACAGGGACCCGATTAGGTACGACTTTCGAATCCAATGATTTGTTTGTATGTAAATTTAGTAACTACCTCTAAATTGTTTCTACATTACTTTGGCTATATTGTGGTAATATCACCTAACATTTTAATGTTTTAAGTGCATTTGCAGTTTTGAAGGCATTTCAACGAATTCGTCATTCAAATTAGCAAGTTTTCGATTGCTCCAACCACTCTTACAGTTTTAACATTATATTAGCTGAAATAAGCTAGCATTATTATTCATTTTAATTTGCATATATTTTCATGGCTGATTCGTTTACATTAATGTAATAGAAATGATTAATGAAAAAGACAAAATATGTTCTATGAATGTAAAAAAATATAATAAAAACGATTTTACCGATGACGAAAAACGTTTAAATGTGATTCACATTTTATAATATAAATCTACAATGTGCCTCGATGTAATTCAACAACCGGTGACCATCGTTTAGACATCGTAAATTACATGCTAAATCTTAGTTTAAATTATTTTATCTGAGCGTAACCACTTCACATGAGATGGATTACAAAATAGCTACTCGTTAAGCAACACATTGCGTACTTTCAAATATGTTTTAAATAGTTTGGAATAAATTTAGTTATACTAAAACATAATGGGTTGTTACCGATGTCAATGACAAGTACATGCCTGCTTTTTTTCATATTCTAATTTGTGTTTTTATAGATTTATTAGCAAAATGCTTCATCAATTTAATTTACATACTTATTTACATCTAGGGTTGCCATCTCTAAAAGCTAGCAAACACAATAAGAAGAAAGGTCTAGACATGTTACTGTGTTTTTTAAATTACTCTGTAAAATAAAATAGTTGTAACTGTTGACTCAACTAAATACTTAATTACATTAAATTTGAAATTTAATAGGGAAACAAAATGCAATCTAATTTTTCAGAAATTATTAAGTGTTTTTTTTTTCACCGTAGAGATTTACACCATCAGTGATAAAAAAAGTTTTTGCGACTATCAGGTACTATAATGATAAAAATTCTTTTAAATTATAATTTTTTCAATTAAATCAGTTCAATTATAATTGTTATTTAAGCACGAAATAGGCGTAAGCACGTAATATAAAACAAGATTGTGTAATAGGTGCCGAGATTAAATGAAAGTATGACACATTTATAACTTTTTTATTATATCAGCCTCAACATTATACAAACAACAAAGCATAAACAATTAATAACAGATCATTACACACACAGATTAATACATTTTTATCAAACGCATCAAATGATCTTCATTTCCCAATGTAACGTTTGGAAGATGAAGATAATTTGAGTTTTAATACTACAAATACTAAATGATCACAATTCGACTTAGCCTATAAGGTACTGTAATGAGACCTATTTGTATCGCATTCAATGCCAGCCGTGGTGTTGATGCTCTTCTTCAGCCTTCAAATGCACGGGAACGTGTTCTTTAACCGGGTAAGGGACCTCCTTGAGCAACGGGAAAGGTACTTCTTTGTAGACGGGGTAGGGCTTGTCAATGGGAACTTTTACCTCGTAAGGCACTTTCTTCTCGACGGTGTAAGGGAATTTCTTGTACACATCATAAGGTTTGGGTATTAGTACTTTGACTGGCACAGGGTAGGGCTTTTCAACTTCAACCTTGTAGGGCCTGTCGACTGGGACCTTAACTTCGTATGGGACTGGCTTGTGGACGGTTACGGGGTATGGCTTTTCAACTGGTACTGGGTATGGTTTGGGTACGTAGACGTGGTAGGGTTTGTCCACGGGTACCTTGACTTCGTAAGGAACTTTCTTGACAACTTCATAGGGTTGGGGTACTTTGACTTCGTATTTGACAGGCACGGGGACTTTCTTTTCAACAGTGTAGGGTTGGGGTACTGGTACTTTAACTTCATAGGGTACTTTTTTGATCACTTCGTAGGGTTGGGGAACTTGTACTTTAACCTCGTAAGGCTTGTCAACATGAACCTTAACTTCATAGGGCACTTTCTTCTCTACAGTGTAGGGTTCAGGGACGTACACTGGGTATTTGACGTACTCCTTGACAGTGACGGGAACTTTCTTTTCTACGGTGTAAGGTTGGGGGTAAGGTACTTTGACTTCGTAGGGTACTTTCTTCTCAACTGTGTACGGGACGTGTTTTTCAACAGTGTAGGGTACTGGAACCTTTTTGATGACTTCAACGTGCTTCACGTGATGGTGATCATTGTGGATGGGTTTCCAGGAGTCCGAGCTGCCTTCGAATTCAGCATGGCCGCCTCCATAGCCAGAGAAGTCACCGCCGCTGTAGCCGTAACTGTCACCACCGTAGCTTCCATGTCCACCATCACCGATGTTATAGCCACCGCCGTAAGAGCCAGTATCGTAAATGCCACGCTTGTCTTGTTTCTTTTCGTCAGTGGCTGCCGATTTGGTGCCCTTCTCCTCACTGGCAAGGGCCACCACGGCCAGAGATGCTACGAATACAACCTACGAACAATTAAAAATTGAATTAGTAAGAGTTTCACCTATCTTGAATCTAAAAATAATACAAAAAATTGATTTTTTTAAATTATTTTCATGATTTAATTAAGAAACATCTATAATTTCAAAGTGAACTTGACGACAGTTTAGTAATCCTCTGACGAGTTAACTATAATAAGGTTTTCGGTACATATCATCTAAGGACTACCTTTGGGCTACGCAACACATATCGTAAAAACGCAAGCAATGCAAACTTGTATTGCGAATCAACTTTTACTTTGAACGGAACAAGAAGCCGTAAAACATTGAACTAATAGTAAATTCTAAACGAGAAGTCTCGGATCGTTACCGGATTATATTATCTTGCTATAAATCAATGTTGCTTTCTATTTCATTTAAATCTATTTCGCTTTAAATGTACAATATGTAATGTTTACGTAAACTTAATGGAATGTTTTTGTACTACATACATATTTAACCAAATATTACGCACTACACAGCATACAATCTACTGTTATATTTAATTTTTAAATAATTATTTAGTCAATTGTCTACCACGTAAAATTACTTTCTTTGAAATTATTATTCTACTTCTTTTATTTTCTACTTAATTCTAAAATTTTATGTAATATAGATTTAATGTACATAATGGACTGTATTACAATATTTTTCGTATAAAAATATTTTTAATAAAGACCTAATCCAGAATTTTCCCAAATAATTAGCAAATCTTCACGACTTAGTGGTTCATGTCACTGACATTCAAAGCGTGTTACGCGGAGATTCTAGATTCGAATTCCGAACAAACAAAATCTTTTAAACCTATATATCAAAGAAACAGACGTAGAAATGTATCTATTCCATGTACCACTAGTAAATAAGTACGGGATATTTCTTCATTAGGTAAAATAATTTTCTATTATATATGTACACTTCTAAAGTATATGATGCCAAATATAATAAATATCATAAAAGTAGGCTAAGTTTAATTCATTTTTACGGTACTGTAGTCGGAAGTATTACAATACATAATATTTAGTAATTACAATTTGTGTGATGATAAGATCAACACGCTTGCTGGCCGAACGAAATATTCGTTACATAATTTGCTTATTAAGGCCGCAATATATTGTCTAAATAATTGCAGATTACATTTATTGAAAACTGATTTTAAAGTTATATTTTAAAAATTATATTAATATTAATTTTTGTATTACATAATTTAATCTTTGCATTAACCTTGACAATTGACAATAGCACGACTTATGTATTAACAATCTACTACAAATGATTATATAAGACAATGCAATTGTATTAAGGTTAATACAAAAAACCATTTCTTTCGCTACACCAATCAAAATCTTCTCACAGTTAAAGTTTCTCGGTTTTGTTTTTAATTCGCTTTCTACGATTTCTATAAATTAATACGAGAACAATATCTTAATTGAATATTTATTATTTATTTAGATTTTAGAGCTCTACGCGCATGTATAGTTAAGAAACTTGACTTAACTTAACTTTGAAAAATTTTAGCCAATATAATTTAACGTACGAAAATTTGAAAGTTTGTTTCTTAGTTTATATTACACTTAGACCGCATAAGCGATATTGTCATAATATACGTCGACGAAATATAAGTTCTAGTTAAAATTAATACTATTAAGTTAAAAATTCATTAACTAACAGTAAACAAATATCTAACTTTGTATTCATAAATAGATTGCATAACTCCAAGAGTATTTTAACTTCATTATAAGCACTTTCAACGTTGCTCACATAGTGTAATCAAAACTTTAGTTACGTCAAGATTAAAGAAAGTGAAATAGATGTGATCACGCGTGTGCCATGAAAAAAATAGCGGACAGTAACCTTAAGTTTTGCGCGGGAAAACGTGAAAAACAAGATAGAGTTGTCTTGTCTATAAGTTATAACCAAGAATGTATCGCATTAAACAGCGTATACTTTGGAATGACGTTTTATATTTTCTCCGAAAAAGTTTTACTTCTGTAGCTTTGCTCAAGTGAGTTTTTTATGACGATAAAAATCCTCTGTTTTAAGGAGCGTTTAAAAAAAGAAGTCTTTAAATCTCAAATCGCAGCTCTTTACTTAGGTACATACTTTTCTATGTTTGTGTATCAAAATTCGCCAAAATTAATTAGAAACAAAATTAGTTACGCATAAGAATTTAAATATTTACTGACTATTAATTCTCATTGCTAATGAGCAATACAAATATAATTGTATCAATTATACTGTCCGTCAATATTACATAGTTATTTATACAACAAAATAATTACGGTATGTAATTTATATGTAAGTAAATGAATCATTAACCACAAATCACTATACCACACATCATAAAATTACATTTCACTATTACATCATTCTTAACTAATATTATGGACGTACAGATATTTTCGAGAAATTTTGTCTCTTCCTGTGTTCGCTGATTTTAATGAATTATCATATAGAGGTAATAAATTATCGCAGAAAAATAAAGAAATCGATTATTCATCTAGTACATAAATTATAGTAGTAGTTTGCTTCGAAATTAAAATTTTAAATAATTTATACAGAAACTTGTAATACAATATTTTAGTAGATGAGTGGGCTGCTTCTTGTCCAACTCAATAGTATATATATATCTGTAGTCTTTGTAATATATTCCCAAAAAAATTGTTAAGGTTTTGACAAGTGATTTGATTTTCCGACAGATTAGTAGGGTAAAAATACGCGCGCCCTTTTACTTCCTTATCTCGTTTAAATTAATTTCTAATTTTAAAATATTTTATGATGTAATAATGGTGTTGCCTTTATTTAAAAAAAATCATCTGTCACTGCATCAAATAGTAATTTACAATTGTTCCGCGCTTAGACAATGTCTATGGTAAGGGCGAAAGTGAAAAGATAATAACATACAACAGTCTAAGGAAATAAGCTATTCCTACCTATTAACTAAATCGCTTTGAAACGGTTCAATAGACCGTGGGAAAATGGGATTGCATAACTATTTAAAAGAAATTCCTTTGTTTAGTATTAGTTACTACTAAATAATTTTTAAATCATAATAGTGATTAAAATATTTATTTAAAGATTTACGATAAGTACTTAGAATTTTTTGTTCATGTGAGTAAATATTATTTTAAAAATTAATTTATTAAACATGTTTTTTTTTCGTATTAATAAACTTCATGAATGTTTATGTAGCGTATCAAATATTCAAACTAAATTATATTTTAACTAAAGTCTATTAAAATGATTTAAATTTGACTAAAATATTGAAAAATATACCGAATCCACACTCAAGTTCAAAAAACGGATCGAATAGTTAATTTTGTTTAAAACACAATAAAACCTGATCGTCAAGGACCATCGACAATCCGTTCCCGTTCTAAATTCAAATTCACTTCACACACTGCACTGGACTCACCGTAAATTTCATGTTGTCGTCTTCGTCGACGAAGACCGGTTGGTGCTGGTAACTTCAATTGACCACATTATATACTGTCCCTCCCACTTCGGTATAGAAGGGTGAACGCTTAGGCTCAATTTTATGTATTAATTGTTAAAGTATTTGTAAATTGGAGCAATCTTTTGTTCGATATTCAAATGATGTAGAATGTATAGAATGAAACGTATTCTAAATCGATTTACAATTTTAAACAACTGCTTAAGCTTCTGATTATTATAAAATTTTAATTTTACAAATAAATAAAATTTGTTGTGTTTTTATAATTCAACAGATTTATTAAATATGTGATATTTAATGATTCGTATATTTGTATATTTGTTCCAGATAATCTCCAACAGCTGGATAAATCTTGATGAGACTCGAACTTAAAAATTGACTCGTAGTAGTGGGGCATGGGGCATATAATATATTTCTGCAGTGGTTTTTTCAGTAACGAAAATAACTAAAAACAACTAGAAGATCAACCTCTTATATTTACCTAACCGAAATATTTTTTGTTGTTTCTCTGGGATTCGAACCCAAGGTCTGTAGCGCAACACAGTCATATAATACTTAGCAACAGAGGTGGTTATTATTAAAATAATTATTAGGTTTGTATGCAGAATCAAAACCGTACATACATTACGTCTTTATAAATAAGCGAGAGAAGTCGCGGGCTCTAATATGAACATTAAATAAATATTAAATTAATTGGGATAAAATGTTCTTAATCTTTTTTATTAACAGACGTATAAAAAAACAAGATAGTTATCTTGTTTTTAAAAATATAAAATAAATCGATATAATATTCTCTTCATACAAATAAAGTCTTCATTTTATTATTATTTATGATTTAACCAACAGAATTTTACATAAATAAATTTCATTAAGATAGGTCTGTTACAGTTTCTCGTAGCATATTCCCGTAGCTGACCTAAATAATTGTAGCAATTCTCGTAGCCCGTAGCATGTCCTTGAGAATTTTCGTAGTATTAAAATAAATCCAAATGTGCAAAATTCTAAATTTGAAATTACAACAGAATACAATCCGATTATTTAAATTTCAGTGTTTTCTATAAAAAAAGAACTTTAATTGCGAATGGAAAATATATGACACTAATAAAATAACTATAATTGAAAAACGTCTGTATCTCTACCTATATTTGTTTATTCCTCTCTTTAGAACAATCAGAAATGGCTCCATTTTTTTTAGGACTTTCTCCGCGAGATAAAGAGTAAGGCTATTTTATTACTGTATCTTGATGCCTAAGTTACATAAAAATTCAAAATATTAAAATATATGTATTTACATAATGATACTTATTGTATTATGTAATTTGGGTTGGATTCTTAAATTGCTTTGCTTGGATTTGAAGCATATATTTTTTCCATAAATATATTATAAATATTAACAAGTTCTCTCACTTCTTATATAGAACTTTTACAATCAAAATTATCTAATTAATAGTACGATTTTCCAAATATTTTCATATTAATTTTCAGTCTTGTCCTGACAATTGTATTTAATCAGATTAGAGCATAAATTCTAAGTTATGCGCTTACATAAAAATTAGCTGAAGTTTGCTTTTATATGTTTCTAAGCTATTTAATTCCATACAATACAGCATGCTCCGTAGGGCATGGAAAACATTTCCGTATCTGTTTCAGCGATAATTTTCTTTACAGGCAAGTAGGTGATCAGCCGTCTCTGCCTACCCACCCAAAATGTTAATTTGTTTCCCCGGGATTCAAACCCAGGACCACTGTTGCAACACGCAGACGCGTCAACCACTTAGCCACGGAGGCATGCACCGTAATAACCACATAGGTACAGTTTAGAAATTTAATCTCAAATTACAACCATATTACAACTGTTTCGTGACATAATCTACTATATATTATAAAGAGATTTGCATATTCATTTTTAATCAACACACAACAGCAACTGGACTTTTCAATAATTTATCATTTGAAAGTTTCACAATTCAGAGGCTTTGTGAGTTTAAGTATAATTTTAAACAAGATTGACATCAATGACAAACATTACATAGAAGTTAGCTTATACCTAGGTAGCATATTTTCTTGAGAACTTTTTATTTATTGAATTTCTTTCAACGGCATTTTTTTATGTGAACAAACTTGTTTTGAATATTTATTAGTAAGTATATAATTGACCGCCTCCTTGGTCTAGTGGTAAGCGCGTAAGCGTTACAACCGAGAGGTCCTGGGTTCGATTCCCGGCGGAGATAAAAAAACTCGGTCTGGCAGGACATAGAAGGCTGATCACCTACTTGCCCCTAAAGAAAAAATCGATCAGTGAAACAGATGTGAAATGCATCTGCCCCATACCCCACTAGGGGACACGGGACTTCACTTATATAATTGTCCGCTGTAATAAAAAAAGTTAAGAAAACCAAAACGTATATCTGAATTTAGTTTCCGATTTTTTAAAAAGCATTCAATTCTTATCTAAATCGATATAATATTACTTCTAAAGTGCATATAATCCAATCAGATTAATTATTGCATACAAAAAAAAACAATTGCTGAATTAAGAATCTTGTTTATTAAGATGTTTGAAAATTATAAAAAATCATGTAATGTAATTCATGTAAAAGTATGCGAAGCGATTATATAATAACAAATTAACAGATAAGGTGTAAGAACTCGTTGAATTTGAAATTATATTTAAAAAGGGTTCTGTATGTAATTTGTTTGTCTTTAGAGTTTATTAGAGTGGTTATTGATGGAAAAGTGAAGTTCGGTAACTTGCAGAGCATCTATTGACAGGCACATAATATTTTCTGCATCGTTCTCTATTATAACTCTCTATGATTTATGGTTCTTTATAGTCAATTAACCTTTAATTATGATGAACGTTAATAAGATCTTTTTTCAACCTATTTTGTCTCGTTTTTGCATCAACAACTGCACAAAAGCGAACAAGTGATAGAGCATTTAAGACATTGTTTCAAGTAAAGAAACATCTATGCTTCGGGAGTTTACATTTAGTGTGTTCCCAACTGAAATATTTCTTTTAGTTTTCTTGGGCGATGATTGTCCTTTACCTTTACCGAGTCTTTGAGGCGGTTGGTTACATCTATACTGCCCTAAGCATACGTAGGTATAAAAAAATTACAAGTTTATTTCAAATAATAATAACTAAAAAATGGTTGAACAGATCTCCAGAAGTTGTAGCTAAGAACTATCTCCATCAAACAAACAAAAAACCGCATGAAAATTGGTCCATTTGGTATGCTAAGATGCCACAGATAGACACAAACACACGTTAACTTTATACACCCCTTCTTTTAAGTCGTAGGTAACTAAATTTTCAAAAAATTAGTGCACTATATTGTTAAGACCATCTCTTTGGTCTAGTGGTAAACGCGTAAGCGTTACAACCGAAAGGTCCTGGGTTCGATTCCCGGTGGAGATAAAAAAAACTCGGTCTGGCAGGACATAGAAGACTGATCACCTACTTGCCCCTAAAAAAAAAATTGATCAGTGAAACAGATGTGAGATGCATCTGCCCCATACCCCACTAGGGGACACGGGACTTCACTATTGTTAAGACGGATTAGTTTTTTTCAGGAACCCAAAAAATAATGAACTTTCAATAAATTTAAAATACGATTTAATTATACGAAAATTGGCGAATATGCACTTAATAATTGTGTGGCAATTAAGATGTGTTAAATAACTCTACTTCAAGTTTAATTACGTAGTATGTGGTACAGTGATACATTTCTTTCTCTTACAGCTGTTATAATAATTACATATACGATTACTCTGAAAGGTCATGTGTGTGGTGTACAACCTCCTTTTCCTTACGCTCTGTTACACTTTCATTAAACCAAAAAGGAGGTTACTTATAAATTCGATGTGAATTTTTTTTTCATATCATATTTCTCACTCATTATGTAATTGTTAAATTGAATTTTTACTAAGCATTTTTGTTAATAACACCTATAATTATTTTATTTTTGTATTTGATCAGCAACTATACAAAAGGATAAGAGTCAAAAGATTTATTCCTTGACTCATTTAATATAGAATTTTTACTTTAATATCTACATAATTACATGTCATCTAATCAAAATCAATTGATCTGCTTAATGTCAATATAATGTAACAGAAACAAGTAAAAATGAAGATATTTAAAAATCCTCCGATGTATTAATTAAAAATAAGAATTCCTCATAATTGTAGTTAATATTGCACATTGGTTTTCAAACCTCATAATTGCTCCATACATTTCAGAGTTATGATGTCACAGATAAAAAAAACCCACAGACACGTCAAACTAACAACATCCGTCTAATTGCTTCCTAGGCTTAAACTCTTCTAATTAATAGTTAATTAAAAAAATATATCAAAGAAAAAATTGATTTATATTAGTTCTCTTAAGATTTCTTAACTATTTATGTTGTTCTAATGCGATCTCATTCGGTAACATTTCACGAATAGGTGCGAATAATGCTGACCAAGCACATTATCTCATAATAATCAGTAGGTAGTTTGTTTTTATATAACTAGTGGACAATGTGAATTTCGTATTGCTTCAGAGTTCCGAATAACGTGTCATCTAAACCGTATTTCATAGAAATAGTACGAGGAAATGAATTTTCTTCATAAACAATTTATTCCGAATTTTTCTATATTTTTTCGGATTAGACGAATTCGACAAATCAGGCCATCAAAATCGGTCCACCTGTTCTTGAGTTATAAATAATGTAAATAATCAGACTTTATTGTATATAACAGTATTATATATATAGGATGAGTTCGCCCTGTGAACTCATCACAACATCTGAGGGACAACTGAAGCGCTGGCACGAACATTTCCAGAACATCTTCCGCTTAACGGACTTGACTCAGGGCACTTCTCATCGCAGTGTTAATTCGTCATCACAACTGCTTGACATCAACACGTTGCCTCCAACTGAGGAAGAAGTGGCAACGGCTGTGCGCAGCCTTAA
This sequence comes from Aporia crataegi, assembly GCA_912999735.1. Lineage (NCBI taxonomy): Eukaryota > Metazoa > Arthropoda > Insecta > Lepidoptera > Pieridae > Aporia > Aporia crataegi. Next base: position 7,722,208 of record OU538742.1, read on the forward strand.
GAATTGTAAGGCTCCCGGTATTGACCTCATCACAGCCGAGATGCTAAAGGCGGATATGAGGACCACTGTTGAAGTGCTGACTCCTTTGCTTCAAAAAATCTGGTCGACTGAACAACTACCAGAGGATTGGAACAAAGGCCTGTTGATCACGGTGCCTAAGAAAGGAGATTTGAGCCAGTGTGAAAACTGGAGGGGTATAACCTTGCTCTCGATACCTTCGAAAGTCTTGTGCAGGATTTTGCTAGACAGACTTTCGAAATCAGTTGAGCCCTTGCTACGACAAGAGCAAGCAGGTTTTCGCCCGAAACGTTCATGCGTTGACCAGATTAATACCCTACGTATCATCCTAGAGCAAGCATCAGAATGGCAACGTGATATCTATATCACATTCGTTGACTTCGAAAAAGCTTTTGATACAGTTCGATGGTGCGATATCTGGCGGCGTTTTGACGAATTAGGAGTCCCAACCAAGATTTCGGATTTGCTCAGGGCCATATACAACTCCTACTCTTGCAGAGTTATGCACGACGGCCTTATCTCTGATGACATCGCTGTGCACGCCGGAGTGAGACAGGGCTGCTTGATCTCACCTTTGGTATTCCTGATGGTCCTGGACGGCGTCATGCACCGTGTGAATGATGGAAATCGGCGTGGGATTGAGTGGGGGTTGACAGAAATTCTGGAGGACCTTGACTACGCCGATGACCTATGCCTGCTGAGTCACACACATGCAGATATGCAGTCCAAGCTCAGGGATCTTCAGATTGAAGCAGCCAAAGTTGGACTTAAAATTAACACAAGGAAAACCAAGGAAATGAGACCTGGAGTAAGAAACCCATCGCCGCTATTGATAGGAACAGAGCCGGTAGAACGCGTCCAGGAGTTCATGTACCTTGGTAGCGCCGTGTCCGAGTCTGGTGGAACTGATGAAGATGTGTTGTCGCGTATTTCAAAAGCCAGGGCCACCTTCGCGCGTCTCAGACCCATCTGGCAGTCGCAGAAACTCACCCGAAGAGTGAAATTGAAAATCTTCATGTCGAACGTAAAATCGGTACTGCTGTACGGGTGTGAGACATGGAAGGTGACAAAGGACATCTCACAGCGTTTACAGGTCTTCGTCAACCGATGCCTCCGGCAAATTCTTAAAATTTTCTGGCCTGAAACAATTAGCAACGCCCAACTGCTGGAGCGCTGCGATGAAACACCTATTGCAACGCAGATCAAAAGGCGAAAATGGAGCTGGATTGGTCATACGCTTCGACGAGGTCCCAATCACATCCCTCGGCAAGCCATGGATTGGAACCCGCAGGGACGAAGAAAGCGAGGCCGTCCAAAGCAGTCTTGGAGGCGAACTATCCTGTCGGAGGTGCGGGACATCGGGATGACGTGGAGCGAGGCCAAACGCGTGGCCCAGGACAGGACGAGATGGCGGAGCACAATGGACGCCCTTTGCCCCGCCTAGGGGTCGTAGGACTATATATATATATATATATATAGGATAAGCATTTGCTTTTGCAAAGTTGACAAACTGATGCGGGCACTTGCCCACACATTGTCTTAATTACAATTATTTATTTTCCTAAATGAAACCGCAGACTTTAGCTAGTTAACGTTATGTTTTATTCGGCCTTGAGTGATTGAGACACGATGTGTCAGATTACATGAGACATGACAGAGAATGTTGACATATTAGGATTCGGTTTCGATATGGCTGAATAGATTTATCAGGTATTTGAGGTTCGCTTTATCAAAATTGTTTAATATAAACTCACTTTCTTAGTTATAATGCTCTTTATCATTTCATCCTTATAAAGTATACATTTTTATACATATAATATTAAATTCAATCATATAATTCTATACTATTTCATATAAATATTCTAAATACATTGAAAAATATACGTGACAGGAGATTTTTTTGTTATTCCAATTTCGGTTATTAATGTTTTCTCTCTCATTTTATAAAATATCAGTATTTTTTTACCACCCTGCTGATTTCCTCTTGATACTCCTCCTATTTGGATAAATGCTCGTAACTCAAACACGATAAAACGACCGAATGCATATGGATGAAATTTTAGTATCGATAAATTATACGTAATAGTATTGTTTGTGATACTAATAAATGGCTACTTTAAAGGTAAAAATGTACGGTTTCCATAGCTCAATTTCAAAGCAAACAAATTTTGAGGCAAAGTCAATATTATATACTAGACGAAAAGTATTTCATGTAGTCCTAGTATCATCCAGTTACACCCATACTGTAACTAAACGCTTATATGATACATTTACGATATTATGATACATTTGTGACGCTGTGGTCTATTCTAAATTACATCATTATTGCGTACCTTTAATGCCACAAACATACCTTTACCAGGAGCGGGGTTAAAAAGAAGTAAAAAAGCACTTAGAAGACCTGTAATAAGGTTTACTTAATACATAAGAAATTAGCTGGAGAAATAACGGAGCCAATAAACCTATTTAGTCTGTTGTACATAAAAATAAAAGCTCATTTAAGTGAGCTCATATTATATTGTGCCTATTTCCGCACTACACGCAATACATTACCAATGGGTAATAGTTAAACCATCTTACACAATTAATGAATGTGTGTTGTCATAACGATTTAAAACTCGGTATATATTATATTAATTAGCCTATCATAGGTAGTGATTATCAAATTCATTTAACATGACGTATGATTTTAAGAGTTGAATTTAGTGTCATTAACCTCTCAAACGTCATGACCCGTTGACCTATTAACTGTTATACAGGATGTATAAAGTTAAGAATCGTTAAATTTAGCAAGGAATTTAGGAAACTTGAATTTTTTAAATATAATTTGATTCTGTTAATTTGATTAGATGTAGGCATTATTTTCCTATTTCATTCTTAATCGTCATAACCACCTCCTTAGATAAACGGTTCACGCGTCTATGTGTTGCGCTATTGATACTATGTTCGAATCCCGGGGAAATAAAAAATACTTCGCTTGGATAGGCAAGGAAAACGCAGAAATGTATCTACCCCATGCTTCTGTAGGAGTTTGGAATTTCAGTCTTTAAACGGTACGTATGATGAGACGTTTTTATTCATTGTTAATATAAGTATAGAATGATGTTAATAATTTCGTAAAAATAATATTCTAAGCTCCACAAAGAGATTATAGTAATATTAATTAATATCGTGAGACTAAAATATGCATAAAAATCTAATAATATGCAATTATAAAAAACCTCTACGTCTCATTAAAGTAGGTCGAACCTAATAATACTATAATATAAATTGTAAAGTAAAAATGTGTTATGTAATAAGTAAGGCGTGCGTTCGCAAATAAAACAACAGACTGACACACATACCGGATCAAATCTATGTATAGCGCAGACCACTGTAGTAGGTACGGACCGTTCGCAGAAATTTAGTGTAAATTTTTCTAATTTTTAATACACTTCGTTGCAATGGATTGCAACGGGCGGTCTTATCGCTAATCAGCGATTTCTTCCAGGCAATCCAATTTTTTGTTGGTTTTGGTTGAATTTCTTCAGGCAAGCCTGCAGATATTCAATTACACCTCTGTGCCACTTATGACACCCCGTCCAGCAAATGGCACCCCCACCAGAGACCGAATACAAATACAAATTAAATTATAAATCGTATTCGGGACCGGGGATCGAACTCGATACCTTAAGCTTCGCCGTAGGCTTATAAGACCGCTTAGCCATGAGGCCTCCTGTCCTGTATATACATTGGTATTCTTACATAATTTTGTTAGCTTACATCTTACGTATTATGAGTATATGTTTATTATTATACAAATTAGTCTCATATAACTTTGTTTAATACATATTATGTACTAATTACGTTACAGTTTAAATGTTTTATTTATTTATATTTTTTCATATTATGACGATTAAAGACGTCTAGTACTGGAGTCCCTCAAGGATCTAGATTTTCATAGGTAGTATACATTTAAATAATAATTTCTAGTAGAATAGTAAAGTAATCAATTCAATCAATCAAACGGGAATTCACTTTTAAACATTTATTATTATATACTATGGGAAACACAACCTGTGAAAATGAATCAAAAAATATTAAAAATAACTTTTTGTATTTTGATGGAACGTCAACTATCAACCAAAAATATCTACGATTCATTACCTAGCTTTGTTAAGTGCATAAAAGTCCGTATCTAAGTACTTAAAAATCTTCCGTAGCAAAATTGAAGAACTTTAAAAATGAACAAGAGTAACTTGGCATTAAACTATCACGACTCTGAATAATAGTCTATAATTCGCACAATGTTACGTAGAACGTGGTATACAAATACATAATTAGAGTAGAAAGTAAGGCAGGCGTTGTCCGGAACTGTGATGGATCAGTTGATTACCGACTACTTGAATTATTGATATACACTTGGTGCATAGCAATATTTGGAAGTCGCTTCGAACTATAATTGAAAATCATAGAATATCTTTAATCCTAAAGTAGTGAATTTCAATAGCCCCTGGTGGGGCATGGGGCAGACACATTCCTGTGTCTGTTTAACGGATCATTTTATTTACAGGCAAGTAGGTGATAAGCCTTCTGTGCCTACCCAACATTCATTATTTCCCTCGGGATTCAAACCCAGGAGCTCCGGCGTAACACGTAGATTCGTGAACCACTTAGCTACGGAGGCGTTTAATCCTAAAGTACGCTACTAATTCTTTGCCTTTACCTATTACTGCACTTTCACGTCAGCTTATTTTCGCAAATCCATGTATAAATAAAATATCTTTGAAATTAAACATTAATGTATAAACCTTATAAAACATTAACATAAGGACTATTAATTAGTAAACAATGTTATTTTTTATGTATAAGCAATCTATTGATAAATGGGAATCAGAATACATCGTACTGTACTTTCACGATTACTCATTACGTGGTGTAATGAGTATCTGTTACCGATACAGATTGCGTTAATATCCGGATTAGATTTCGTTCTATAATCTGTGACTAAGTAATACAGACAAGACAATGTGGAGGTACATAAACATAAAAGTTATATCTATTTCAACTTTCCCAATATAATAATATACGGCTTAAAGTAAATTCTGTATATCCGTTTATCTCTCTCATCTATAAGTTTGATAAAGTAAAGATAGCACATAGGAGAGCTTAAATTTTTTTACCCAAAACCATGCAAAGGAGGTAACAGCAAGCATAAGTTTGTGTCCAGTATGTATAAATTACATAGTAATAATTGTAAATTCAAATATCTACAATTTTTAGCAACAAGGGGTGATTGGGTAAAATATTATTAGAGTAACGTCCAAATCCACGTACTGACAGCGCGTGTCCTCTGTGTTACATACCCCGTAACATCGGTCAATACCCTAAAGTCTAAACACGTGAAATAACGCCTGCTGAAAACTAATTAATATTATAATAAAAATATTTTTTTAGTTATTGGTATTTATTATAACCCGGGACAGTATACTTATTTGGTTCGAGTTGTCGAGAACTTTTTGGTCATACTGTGACAATTAGAAATATTAAAAAAAATTAATTTTAGTACCTATGAACTTTGTTATAAAGCGAAAGCTCTAGTTGACATCTGAAAAATAAAAAACAAAGCGAAGGGATTTGAAAAGAGCCGACACAATTTCCGACGCTGTCACAACGCCACAGACCTCGTTCGTTAATTGAACTTGTGGGGCCAATATAGCAGCTTTCTTTTTAATTTTTCCACTCAACCGCGGCTCTGCATTCTATTGATATTCATATAGGGCTATCAATGTTTTATTTTAACATATTCTGTTATTTATTACATGTTTTGAATAGCAGTGTCTGAGGCAAGTCATATGCATTATATTTCATTAAAGTTTTAACGATAATTAAATACACACACACACACACACACACACACACACACACACCTACACTCACACTCACGCTCACACTATACTCATACATATATATTAATTGTGGCATAATATTAAAAGTAATGTTTAAGATTTAATATATTTTTGTATCAATTCAGAGAACGTTTAAATACATGTATATTATCTAATTTTAGTTATGGAAGAGCGGTGTCTCCTAACACAGGCACTAATGCTTAACAGGAGACTCCAGCGAACTGTTATTGTAAACGAAAACTTTGTAAAAATTAATAAACGTTATTATTATTATTATTATTTATTTTTAACATACTACTATAGACGATAGACTATAAAAGAGAAGTTTTTCGAAAATACTTATATAGTACATATAAAGTTATTTTAAAGTTTTATTAAACTGATATGAAATGAAAATAAATGAAAGACTGTTTCTATTCAATTAAAATGATTACGGCAATTTTAAACACAGGCAACCCTACCGGTGTGCTTTCATTGCGCTATCACGCCTTTCAGCCCTGTCATCGGTTCGTATTTTTCCCGCAAAAAACGCAAAACTGAAAATTCGAAATGGTTACGATTCACACTAAATTCAACCTAAACTTCATTTAAATTATGATTATTTTAGTTTGCAAGAACGCAACCTATGTGGCGCTTTAATTCAAAAATAAGCATTGTGGTTTTCGAATCAAATCCATTTTTGTGAATGACATCGGAATTTAATATCGGTTGAATAATAAAATTCGTTTGATTATCATATCACATTTTGAATGCTCTGCAGCCGTGGTTAACAGACTTAATATTTTAATTATGGACGAATGTTTTGCCAATAAAATATGGTTAGTTTCCATAATGATTATTTTTACTGGTATTATAAAGACACAAAAACCATTGAGAATAGCAATTTTTATTTCGTAGAACTTCGTTCAAGATAATATGAGATAATATACTATGATAGATATAGTCTGTATAAACTAAGCAAGGGTGCTCCACAGATTAAATAAGGTGGTAGGTGGCGAGAAAGCCCGAGGGTGTGGCTTCAGGGTGACACGGCTTATCTGAGCGGAGCACTCGGCCCGTCTTACAACGGTTTAACGTAGTAATGCCATGAAATTATTAACTGAACGAATTTTACTACTCTTAGTTTGTTTGTTTTACTGACACATTTGAATGTCTGACGTTTGTCAATGAAATTTTGTTTATTTAATTGAGCTTTAATACTTAATAATATCTTTACGAATTGACGCTGCTTGACTTTGAGTCATCTTTTTAAAAATTTCAGTTCATGTATACGCAATTGGGTGTAACTCACATTGAAAAAATAAAAGAAGATGTTGAAAAATGAACATAAAAACAACGTAAGTTATTACAAAACAATATTATACTCTGTCTCCGACCTCCGTGTAGTAGGTAACACTGCTATTTGAGGTAGAGTCAAATTCTAAATCAAGCCGGTTTTCAGTTTTTAACATATTATTAGATCAAATAAACATGAGGAACAGTTGCCAAGTTCACATAGCTGCGTGTGGCCTCCGAGGATCTGGTTTCCTGGTTAGGTAGACACAGAAGGCCTATACCCTGTTAAGAAAATGATAGTGAAACAAATGCAGAAACGAGTTTGCCCCTTGAAGCACAAGCGAAAATTGTAGAAATTTCAGCGTAATGTTTATGAATAAGCATAGTATAGTCACCATAAGATAAAATAATATTATTACTGGTTCATAATAAAGTGACAGGTTGAGCTTAGCGGTTAAAGGACGCTTGACGCTTTGCTTTACAGAGTTGCGGATTTATGTTATAGCCTCAAGATGTAGGGTTACTACTTGTTACTATAATTATTTATATCTTTTTAATTTACTTTACAACTAACATTGATTCCTAATCTTACATTTTTTTAATAATTACAGTACTTTTTAAACATTATTTAACTATATATATAACTCAAGTAAATGTATAATACAAAGATTTAATATACCTAATTGCATTTGGCTGAGCCAATAGTATGTAGGCATTACATAATTATGCCTACAATTTATTCGTAGGTCGTTAATATTTTTTTGAAAGAAAATTTCTTCATGAAATCAAATTGTCGTGTTCAGCCCTGCTTTTCTCGTTACGTAGCCTCCACGGAGTCATCAGATAAGGGCCGGCGCTCAAGTTTAATTGAATTCCCGCAAAGTTTCCGCCACCCCACCCGAACGCTGATTGGTCCTCCCGTCAAAGACATTGTTCCGTTCTATATGTACAGTGTAGGATATATTATAACAGAGATGATCTATTGAAAACTAACCTTCTTGCTTCAGTAACGTTTGATTAAAGCCGCTCTAGCCTTTTGTTTAGTTTTCTTAACATTTTCATTAACATAATTTATTTAATTCATTTATTTATTTTATAACGGAGATCACAACTGCAATAGAAGTTTCGAAAATATTATTGCTTCGTTTTTTACAATTATTTTACTTTATGGCAAGTAGATTTCGATGCAGTCCGTTCTACACTGATACTTATTTTTATTCTTATGGATCCCATTATCAAATTTTTGTCATAAACGCGTTTAAAGAACTGAATTTACAAACAACTATTCTACAATAAACCCTTAGGCTAATTAGGCTGCAGCCTAGGGCGCGAGTCTTCGTATGCACTAATCTAGCACCATTGCATCTACCTGTAACACACCTGGCGGGGGCGCGTCCTCATAATTAGCCTAAGGCGGTCAGAACTCTTGATCAGTCGCTGATAATATGCATTGTCCTTTTAAAATTATAATCTTTTTTCTTAGAAAAGCCTAGCCTTAAATATTTCCTTGCAACATTAAATACACTAGCTCGGAGAAAATATACTCGCTAGACTAGCCGTGTTAAATTTGCTACGCCTCAACAATTAATGTAATACGCTTAATGATTAACAGAGTTAAGAATGTTTTAATTCTATTACTCGAACAATAACTGTTACGAAATCATGTTAACAATTTCACAAATTGCTACAAATTATTTTTATGCGTCGCCAATGATTTTCAACTTTATAGCAGTGTTATAAAGAATTTAAGTTTCGAATGTACAAGGTTTTCTGACGACATAGTATTAGTTCCAGCTAAAAACTAGAGCGGATGTAGAAGATGCGTAATGTTTTTTTGTAATATTAGTTACTAGATAATATCATACAAATATTTAGAGACAAATTTAAATAACTCCGGCTGTGTTTAGAAATAATTTGGCAAAGCCTACTTTATAATCTTATATAAAGTTAATTTTAAACATGGATAAAATTATTTTATTACAGATTTCATACCGAAAATACGATTTCAAAATAAATACGTTTTTTCAGAAACTGCAACGCCATAGACAACAAGATATTAGATATTATTCTCTCTTTAGAACTTATCTTTAAAACAATACATTTAAAATAAACAGTTTTACCGGATTAAGCGCAATGTTTTTAAAGTTTTACAATTATTATAGTAGAACCAATTAGCCGACCTTCACAATAACCAAAAAGGACCTTATCAATTCGACGTGTATTTTTCTCGATGTTTTGCGTGCTTTACAGCCTGCATGGTCACGGGCGACTGACATTACAAACCTGTTTCTTGTGTGATAATCGACATTAACTACCATGACATGATTTTTAAAATTTATATTTCTTTCATCGTCATTATTAGCTATTTTTAAATGACATTTTTAGTACACAATTAGGTCCTTTTTGCACTCACATTTTCATTTGTTGAAAAGCGTTATCTTTAGTTCGTTAAGAGAAAGAAACAGGTAAAAAAGAAGACTCATCGGTTAGAATACATAATAAGGGGGATAATATTACCTAAATCTCTATTACCTAAAATATAAACCAATCAGCAAAAAAATTAAATCTAAACTATAAAATTAAAGCCTATAATTACAATAAGATATCTATTAGATAATTTAGGTATGACTGCACTTTAAATTGTACTATGAAACCAAATTTAGTAAATTAGTCACCAAATTTTAATGATCAAATTATGTTTCGATTAAAAATGTAAAAATGAACGCAATGAAACCTTTTACGATTAAAAATAGGAACATTTTAGTGAGTGGGAAATCATGGTTGAAAATCATCATTGATTTCATAGAGTTGCCCAAAATTCTTAAAAGATTATATATGCAAGCATCTGGTTGGATTGGTAATTCGACTTAACAAGTAGAGCTGCCTTCAGAGGCAAGAGCCATCAGACAAAAAAGAATTTATTTTGCAGTAAATTTCAAAATGACTAATAGGGTCAAACTATGTAATGACTTATCTTATATAATTTACTTTTATAGGATTAGAAGATGTTAGGTTTTTTAACCCTGGAAAGATAGTCTGCGTAAAATTTACGCATGCGTTTTCGAATAATTGCTATATCTTTTTAATTAGCGCGAATCCATAGCTGTGCGTTTAGAGCATCGCATTCGTCGCTGTTAGCTGCCGCATGGCGTATGTGTCAATAAGATAAGTGCCACTGATTTTGAAATATAACGACCGCGTGAGTCAAAATTACGCGATTATCTTTAACGTGACTTTTATGATTTTGGCTTATATGACAGTTTTGTGTTTCATATCTTTCAGAACCTTATTTCATAACTAGGTAATATTATAATTTTATTTTTATAGATATTGAGGCAAATATATAACACAATGGGGAGTAGGAATTTAAACGAAGACCAAATCCTGGCTGCTCTTATGCAAAGTGACGACGAGCTTTCGTGTGAGGACGATAAAGATGACGTGCAGAGCGACACAGAAGAAACCAGAAATGATTATGTATTATAATCAAACAAAAGGTGGAGTTGACACGCTAGACCAAATGTGTTCTCTTATGTCCTGTTGTAGGAAGACAAATAGGTGGCCTATGGTTTTATTGTATGGAATGCTAAACATTGCCTGCATAAACGCATATGTAATTTACAGCCATAATGTTAATAATAAAGGAGAAAAGCCTCTAAGTCGCAAAAAATTATGAAAAATCTTAGCTTGGGTCTTTTTTGTTTATGCGTAGACGCTTAGAACCTACTTCGAAGAGATATTTGCGAGATAATATCTCTAATATGTTGCCAAATGAAGTACCTGATACATCGGAAGACAATAGTAAATGAGCCAGTAACAAAAAAATGTATTTATTGTTCTTATTGCCCTTCTAAAAAAAGGCGTAAGGCAAATGCGTCCTGCAAAAAATGTAAAAAAGTGATATGTCGTGAGCATAACGTTGATAATATGTGCCAAAGTTGTTTGTAACTTACTTTTATATAACTTTATGTACATCAATTATAAGATTAACTAACTGTTGATTTTCTACTAAAAAAGAGACTGATTATTAGAATAAAAAAATAAGTTTTCATTTGCAAGAGTTTTTATTACAAAATTTCATTGATTTATAGAAGAAGTGTAAAGTGTTGTTATTTTTTCATATAAATAAATCATAAATGAATAGATCACAACTTGTATAAAAATTTTATTCCTAATTTTATTTATCACACACACACACACACACACAAATACACCTACAAACGCACACGCAAGACACACATTCAAATTGCTTGTTTTCGATGAAGGTTTTTTGTGTACCCTCTCTTTTTTTTTGATTTTTTTTTTGTGTAACCTCTTGCTCCCTTTATATCATTGTATTATGTTAAGATTATAAACTATAACCCTTGTTTGGCTTAGGATTTGGAATTAAGTTTTGTCTAGTCGTATTGTTTTTAATGCTGTGGATTTTGTTATAAATAAATAAATAAAATAAACAAATAATCATTTACTATTTTAGGCAATATAAAGTACTTATTTTTTGCCGTTACGTTTTACTAGATCTGGTGATTAGTTATACATAAGCCTTTACTAAGTAGGTTTGTATATATTTTGTATAGATTTTACATATAGGTGTGATATAGGTATAACATTTTATGAAATTCTTTTTTAAAGACGCACTTGTATGTATCATTAATTTTTACAACCACAGATTAGTAAGTAGTATGTTTATGAAATATTATCTTTAACAAATCATCATCAATCAGTTGTACTGTTTCATTGTTGAGTCAATGCCCAATTGGGTGAATTAAAAAAAAGTAGACAACTGTCACTGTAACCAAGTCACCAAAGCTAAAAAATATAGATTATATAATCTATCTATAGAATATATATCTATGTATAAAACTGTGACTGAAGCTAAACAGTAAACAGTAAACACTAAACAGCCGTAAGCCGGTTAATCGTTATGTTATCTATATTCTATTGGCCGCAGTCAGCACTGTTGTTCTAGACTTAAAGAAAATCAACAAAAAATAATCGGCAAGTGTTTTACAAACTTATTGACTTAAAAATATGCTATAAACAATGGCCAAAAAAACAAATAATATGACCGTGAAAAGAAATCGTAGTTGGGTGAGTTGACCGGTTTTTAACATAATGAATAAAACCTACTGAATAACAAATATTTATTCGTAGATAAGGATGAATCAAATTATAGTGTATTTGGGATATCAAAAAAGTATCTAAATGATATGTGCTAACAAGTAACAGAAACTTTAGAACCCCAAAACATTTAAGATTTATTTAAAAATAATAATAACAATAATTGACCTAAGTTTATCAAACAACATCCTTATGTCTACAACTTCGTATACCAAAAAATAACTTTGTTGAAATCCTATCTATACTTAAATTGATAAAAAATGTTTCACCCGGGTAAAGGTCAATTATGAAGTGTACAAGATCTTTCTATTACTTAATGAAATCTGTTAAATTTGATCATTTAGCATGAAGCTGAGTCGTAGTCACTTATATTAACTTAATAATTAAGTAATTATTAGGATGACAGTGTGTCTTTGGCACACTTGAGCTCTTTTTTATTTATTCAATAAATATTGTCAGCATCATATTATATTTGTAAAATATACATTTTTCATTGAAGAATCTTATCACATACATTTCTTAAATATTGAGAAAATTTGTAAAGAAGGAATTTTTTTAACAATAAAAGCAGCTCCATAGTACAAATTTGTCTATGTTGTATTTAACTTAAGTAGCAAATAAATAATAATTTCAGGCGATTCCTATAATTCTGTCATCCTTGGCAGCACTTGGAGCATCATACTATGTATTTCACTTATTAAACACACCTTCTGAGAAACCTAAAGTAGATCTAACAGCCTATTGGGGTCCATACCCAATGAAAACAAACCCTGATAACTCTATAAGGAATTATTCTGTTGAGTTTTCTGATGTGGTAAGTGATTTGAAATATTTATAGATTAATTAACATACATCTTATTATATAGATTCTAAGGTCTGCATGCATATTGATGGTTAGTTGACATATAAAAATAAGTTACCTAGCTGTTTAGTAATAAAATAATATATTTTTTTATATGTTTGTAGCTGTAATGTTTTTAGATAGTTTTTTGTTTTTGTTTAATACAAGAAATTATTGCAATAGTCATGGATAGGTAGTCAAACTAGTTGATTTTTTGACCATTTTAATCAAATTTTCTGTAATTTATTTATTTATTGTATTTTCACATTGTTTCAAATATATTAATTCTGTGCTGAAAATATTTTAGTAACTTAATTAATAATTTACAGATGGTAAATGAATTAAGGAATCTCCTTTTACACAGAAGACTATTCCATCCACCACTTGAAGATGCTGGCTTCACATATGGATTCAATTCCAATTTCCTTACAAAAGTGCTCGACTATTGGCAGAACAAATACAATTTTGCAGATAGGCAAAACTTTTTTAACAAATATGATCAATATCTGACTAATATTCAGGGACTTGACATACATTTTGTTCACATAAAACCTAATGTGGGACCTGATGTTGACGTAAGTTTGATTTAATGATATCACTAGTAATTGATACCTTAAAGGGTTGGATAAACAGGTTATATTACAGTCCCTAAAATTAATATTCCAATATATTTAACAAGTTATTCATAAAAAAATTAAATCCCAAATAAGTCAGTTTTAAGTAATTTAAAGGAAAGTTACATACTATAATTTAAATAAGCTTCAGTAACAAATTTTTTATTGAAAATGACAATACCTAGACATTTAAAATATTCTGTGGATTTTTTTCAGATAGTACCTGTATTACTCCTACATGGCTGGCCAGGCTCCTTTAGAGAGTTCTATGAATTGATACCAGAGTTAGCTTATAAACCAGAACACAATTTTGCATTGGAACTCATTATACCCAGCTTACCTGGTTTTGGTTTTTCACAGGTAAATCTATATGAATAAATAAAATTAAAATTTCTAATAATCTTAATAAAAACCACAGAGAAAAGTGACATATTATGTGGCATTCATTTCAAGTTGCCTCAGAATTATTGTATGTTATTAGTGTAACATTTATTCCCAATTATTGAATTATTGTATTACAATAATTGGGAATAAATGTTTCATTTGGGGAGGCTCAGAAGTCCTACCACTTCCCAGAGTAGAGGGAATTATCAAATCAAATGCACAATACAACATACTTGATAATACTGTAAACTAATTTTTACTAATGACTTATTCAATTTGGGAGAACACAATAATATAGATGGCTATACAACAGAAAATAGACTCCTGATATGGATCAGGAGTCTATTGTCTGTTTATAATAATATTATTTATACTTATAAATTATTTTAAAATTTTTCTTAGATGACCCAACTATTTGCAATCACACCTAATTACAGATGATAAAATACTATAGGGTTTTAAAGGTTATGGTTTTAAAAATAACAGGCTGCAGTTCGACCAGGAATGGGTCCCCTAGAAATGGCTGTAGTTATGAGAAATTTGATGAAAAGAATTGGACACAACAAATACTATATACAGGGTGGTGATTTTGGACACGCCATTGGTGCAATAATGGCAACACTGTTCACAGATAATGTCCTGGGTTTCCATACTAATATGCCAGTTGTGTCACATCCAATGGGAAATATTTTAACACTTTTAGGTATGTTTTTGCCTTATAAACAATTATAAATACGTTTGTTATATAAAGTATTTATAATTTAATAAATTAATAAATAGTTTCCTCTAAAATTACTCGCATGTATTTTTAACCGACCTTCAAAAAAACCAAAAAGGAGGTTATCAATTCGACGTGTATTTTTTTCCTATGTTCCGCGCGTACGTCGCCATCCATAGACCGATTTGGTTGAGTGAGGTGTCAAACGGTAACTCGTCGAAGTTTTCCCATTTTTTTTTGTAGAATTTTTAGTTTTCAGGATATTGAAAGAATAGTTTTACAATCGGGAGAGAAATCGCCGTACTTAATTGCTTATAACTCTATGATTTATGAATCCTTATCGATAAATTGGATGTTTTTAGATTTAATATTAAATTTGCAACAATAATAAGTAAGAATCAAGTAAATTAAATATATAGTTTTAGAGATATTGAGGTTAGAAAATCAAAAATTTTTAAAACTTCAATTAGTTCGCTTTATCAATACAGAAATCCATGTTATATTAAATATATACTAATTTTAATATTTTAATTTTACTACCATTTACATAGAGCAAAACTTGGCAACAGAGAAAAACAAAAACACGTAATTGTTTACGCGTCCAGTTTAGATCTCTATATCTCGATGTAATATCAGTTTATATCGATGACTTGCATATCATTTTATAAAACATTAAAAGGGTCATACATGATAGTAAAATTAATAAGGTAGAAGAAATACTTCTAGAGATAGAGAGAATATAGTAACTGCAGCAACGTGCGTTCATTTGCTTACTATAAAATACCATGAAAACATAATTTATTTGAACGATATTACTTAAATTTTTAGTATTAAACGATTCAGTTTTGCGTCTTCTTATTTTATTAATTTTAAATTAAATTAGTTTTTAGTGTATAAGGTAAGCGTAAAGTCAGAGCGTCCATGTCAATTTCGTTTTATATACGAGTATATGAATGTGTATGTATATACGGCATGTTTGTGTAAAAATTTTTTTTTACTTATCAGTGCGTTTTGAGGTCGGTTTTATTTTTTTGTTTAAAATTAATTTATTAGGTACCCTTAGTCTAGTCCATCCGTTACATATACTACTGAGCTTTAGATGTTATTCTTCTAACGTTTACACGTGATTTCGTGCGTATATATTTTATAATTTCATGAAATAGTGACATTTCATAATATTGCTATTGTTAGTTTATAACCGCAAGAAAATAACAATTTAGCCTTTATTACTAGGAATCGTATCTACAGATTAGTAATTTTTTTATTAATATTTTAGGCTCAATAATGCCCAGTTTGATAGTGGAACCGGAAATACAAGATAGAATCTACCCATTGAGGAAGCAATTATCGTATTTACTAGAGGAATCGGGTTATATGCATTTACATGCTACGAAACCAGACACAGTTGGTGAGCAGATTTTTTTTACTTTTCAAAAAAAAAAATCTGATTGCGTTACAAACAAGTGAATTTAAGAAAAAATAAATAATTATTAAAAACAATAAAATAAATATCCTTTTTCTTTAGCACGAAACGATTTTTTAAAAAAAAAAATGTTTTTAATTTTTCAGGAATTGCCCTAACAGACTCGCCAGCTGGTTTAGCGGCGTATATTCTTGAAAAATTCTCAACCTGGACCAACCCTGAAAATCGGAAGGCTAGCGATGGAAATCTTTTGTCCAATTTCATGTTGACGCATCTTTTGGACAATATCATGGTGTATTGGGCCAGTAATAGTATTACGACGTCAATGAGATTGTATGCAGAGAACTTTAGTAAAAGACATATGGCGTATGGGCTGGATACGTAAGTATTTTTATGTGTCTGTGTATTTTTGTCTGTTCACTGATTTCTTGTTCAATTTTCTTTACAATCAAATATTATCAGCCATCTGTGCCCCTGGATTCGAATTCAGGACTTCCGGTACAACATAGAGATGCGTAAACCACTTAGCCAGCCTAGGTAAAGGTACATACACTTTGTATGTACCCAAGCTGTTATAAATAAATACACAATTGACATCAAACATACCTTGTAATGTATTAAACTTTCCATAGAGTAAATTCCGTATTTTAATCGCTTGAGCCGTTTCTGAGATTAATTCAAAAAATACACAGCCTCTCTAGACTTTTTTTATTAGTATATTAGTAAACAGAAGAGGTTTGATTGCTCGAACACGCAAATCTCAGGAGCTACAGTGAACCGCGTTACACAAATTGTAGAAGATATTTTTTATTTTATTTTTTTGAAGTCCCTAGTGGATATCTGTATATCTGTTTCACTGATCGATTTTTTCTTTAGGGGCAAGTAGGTGATCAGCCTTCTATACCCTGTCAGACCGAGTTCTTTTATATCTCCACCGAGAATCGAACCCAAGACCTCCGGTTGTAACGCTTACGCGCTTACCACTAGACCAGGGAAGCGGTCAAGAAGTAGAAGATATAGAAATATTAATAAATTCTAAATTCTAGATGTGTGTTACTTGTATTTTACCAAATTTTTCAGGATACCAACAATAACGCCAACTTGGGGTATAAAATTTAAGCACGAACTTTTCACACAACCCGACATAGTGTTAAAACTGAAATATAAGAACTACTTACATACAACAATAGTCGACGGAGGTGGTCATTTCGCCGCCTTTGAGTCGCCCAAGATATTGGCCAAGGATTTATTGCAAGCTATTAATACGTTTAGAGAGTTTTGGGGTGTGAGGTACGTTATCAAAAACTAGTGAACCACGCAAACTTTGTATCGCTTTAAAGCTATTTTTAATAGTTATCATGTGAATAGATTATAAAAATCCCTTGTGAGTAATGGGATAGACACACTTCTGTGTCAATTTTACTGTTTATTTTCCTTACAAGTAGGTTATCCTTCTGTGTCTATCAAAACGAAGCAATTTTTTCTGCCCCATCGAATCAGTGTCGAAATCGGTTATGTAAATAAAACTCAGTCTTGCTATAGCCCTTTTCTTTGTTGGCTTCATATTCACGTTTGCGAAAAGTTTGAATTTTGTGAAAAAAAATAAAATATTTAGACTATTGTATTGTATGAGAATGTATCGTGGTTTCAATTGATAAAAAATACTTTATTATTATTTTTTTAGTAAAACAAATGAACTACCTCAACCCGATCCACTAAAAGCTACTTCAGTATACGAATTTACAGTTAAGGACATATACGGTCGGATTATTAAACTCGAGAAATATAAGGGAAATGTTCTTTTAATAGTGAATGTGGCTTCACAATGTGGCTTAACGGACAAAAACTATGACCAATTAAACGAATTATATGTCAAGTATTCAAAAAGCAAGGATTTTAGAATATTAGCATTCCCTTGCAATCAATTTAACAGCCAGGAACCAGGGTCAGAAGAGGATATAGTAAAATTTATTAATGAAAGAAATGTGGAGTTCGATGTATTTGCAAAAATTGAGGTGAACGGAGAAAATGCTCATCCATTGTGGAAATATTTGAAACGGACCCAAAGTGGAACTCTTGGGGACTTTATTAAATGGAACTTCTCCAAGTTTATTGTTGATAAGAAAGGGGTACCGGTTGAACGGTTTGGACCAAATGTGGATCCGATAAATTTAAAGCCATATTTGGCTAAATATTGGTAATACCAAAAAATTTATATTCATAATATATTTATATTTATAATATAAGCCGTATAATGGCTCCAAATAATGGACATTGAAACTTGGGTATCTTGGTCATACCATGATTTCTTATCTAATATATAAAAATCTCGTGTCATGGTGTTTGTGTTCGTTCTTCTTCGAAGAGGTTCAACCGATTTTTATGTGTATTTGGAAGGTATGAGAATAGGTCATAAAGTATATTTCACCCTCCAACCCCCACCCAATTTTTTTAAATTGCGAGTGGGTGAAACCGCTGGGCACAACTAGTAAATTACGATTAAGTATAAGTAAAGACGGGATTGTTTCCGCAACTCGTCGACTACGATGCGCCTATTTTGCGTATTGAGTAAAATACGATTAATAAATATACAGTGTAAATAAAAGATACTTTTAAAGTTATGTAAAATATAACTAGCTAAAGATACTGAATGTCATAAATCAGATCAAGTCAATTGGTGCTTCCCAGTAAGTCCTTACTTCGATCCCATGAAAACAAAAATACATTTACAGCATACAGGTTACATTGCCTGTAGTAAATTATTGCTGAAACAGACAAATGTGTATTGTGTTTAATTTTAGCTGTAAATGACATACATACAAGTTATATCTCTGAAAGATAGATTTACAATAATTAAGATTTGAAAAGCTATATTAAGTCACCTGTGTATTGTTTTGGAAGATATTTCTGTGAATTAAAAAACCATATTATATGGTTTTTATTTTCTAAAGTGAATTAAGCTTACCTTTTTGAATTTTATTCAAGTTTGATCTTTAGTTAAGTCTATTTATTTATAAGAAAAATGTGCTCAATTGAATTTTATACAATTTGTATCTTGAATGAATATAAATAAAGACATAGAATTTTTAATTTATATTTCTTTACGAACTAAATCACAACTTTATCGTTAATGACAATCAGGCTAAGGCTAACATCTAAATGCGGGTAGTAATGTTAAAATGAAAAAAGAGGTAGACTTGAAAAGTTCAAACAGTTTGCCTTGAAAGTCTTAATCGGGAAAAGTCTTGCAAAGTATTCCTAGAACTTGACTCGCTCCATTGCAGATCAGGGTTTGCAGCGATCATCTATAAATATCTCATTAATTTAATAGCGTATGTATTATTAACCTTCGTTAAAGTTGTTATATACGCAGTCTTAAGGAGCTGGGTTCGAATCTTGAGGAAACAATAAGAAATCGGTTTAAAGCTTTATGTATTATCGTTTAATTACTAATAAAATCTTGTTGTTCAAACAATTTAAACAAAATTACCCATAAGTATTTCTTGACCGCCTCCTTGGTCTAGTGGTAAGCGCGTAAGCGTTACAATCGAGAGGTTCCGGGTTCGATTCCCGGTGAAGATAAAAAAAACTCGGTCTGGCAGGGTATAGAAGGCTGATCACCTACTTGCCCCGAAAGAAAAATAGATTAGTGAAACGCATCTGCCCCATACCCCATAAGGGGACACGGGAGGTTAGGTCACCCATAAGTATTTCTAACTACACTTAATTACAAAAATTACAATATCACTATTATATTTTATATATAACTAATCTGAACTACATGGATTTGCCATTAGGAATATAAATAAATACACAACATTTGAAATACACTTCATTTATTTAAAAACCACGTCTCGTTTAGATTCTGAAAACTCCCACCCAAAACAATATTTTAAATCTATTCTTTTTCTAATTAATTTGACAAAAATACAGCAATTAACTAAATGATCTACTTTTGGCTACAATACCTGTATAATATAAATGATGTCTCAAATGCTTTCCGACACAATTGTAGTTGCAAAAACAAAGAAACATTTATATGGTGAAAAATACATGTAACTTGTAAATACGAAAAACAATTTATTTAAAATATTACTTTCAAATACATACTTTACAAGTGGTTGAGGCTATTTTTGATCAGAAAAAATGAAAATCTAAGCATTCTAAAGTGCCAAAACCTAAAATCACTGAAGAATAGTAAATAAAATACGACTGAACAATTACACACAATGGCCCAATCTAGAGGCTAAGTGTGGATAAAGCTCAGAAAACCTAACTCAACAATTGTCATTTCATAATATATTATATACTGATGTGCTCAGGAAATATACTATTTTGTATGAGAATAACGAATAGCGTATTTTAAGCTTCTTTAATTTTGTTGCAACAAAATTAATGAATGTGAGTAAAACCTTTCAAATTCACAATATAAGGATTATTTTTGAATTATTTTCTGTTAAATGTATTAGTAAATCATTCGTTTTAATCAGTTAAAACTGTATTTCATATGGATGTAAGTTTTGGACTTTAGCACTATAGCATCATTTTCTTTTAAATAAACTCAACCACAGATCTAATCTACTTAAGGTATATCCTTAATAACCTCAGCCAGCTGTTCCCTTGTGAACATGTGGAACATGGATCCTGGAGTCATAGTCACCACTTCTACATTGCTCTCCGACAGTTTCTCTTCCATCACTTGCTTGAGAATTGTCAATGCAGATTTAATAGCCTCTTTAAGAGTCATTGACTTGTGGTACACTTCCTATAAACAAAAATCAAATATATAAATTTTCGTTTGTTGAAACTTATGTGATGAATTTAATTTTAAAAAAGAAAATATTACTAGTTGCGGCTCACATAAATAATATATTTTATAACTGACAGAAATTTAATAGTCTTGGTATCATTTGTTCCATTAGTTTTATTTAGATTACCTTGAAGGTCTTTTGTTTGAATTCCAAAAACAATAATGCAATTCCACAACCTTACTCTTTATTGGTCATCTAAGATCTTTGCTCAGAGTACTTTGTCATATGCAACAAACGGATGTCAGTGTAAAAGTGAAAGGAATATTTGAAACATTGAGGAAATGTTTAAAACTCAAAAGTACTCATACTCTTGACAATGACAAGTACTTGTCAGTTTTAAGTATCTTTAAAAACGATCGCTGTACCTTTAAACTCTGCTGAGCACCTTCACTGCCAGAGCCGATTGCCTTAGCCTCATACTGGACAAATGTACCACTTGGATCCATATGGAATAGCTGGGGTCCTTTTTCATCAATACCTAAACATAAAATATTGCAATATTAATGAAAAAGACATCAAGGTACACATTAAAACTGATATGTCTTATACCTAAAATATAAAATTATATATCAGTGTTTAATAAATAGTCAATTTTTGATGCTTTCATGCTTATATAGTGGTAAATTATAATGGACTTCACTGCAACTTCTATGCAAGCAGTTCTTACAAAAGTATGATCCTATACTAACCTGCAAACATAACAGCTACACCAAATGGACGAGACATGGCTGTGCCACTATCATCATCACTATCTCCAAATTGAATAGCCAAGTTAGAAACAGCTTGTGCACAAGATTCAACACTCATCCTTTCATTGTATACAAACCAATGGTTCTGACATTCTACACGAGCTCGTTCTATCAATGTTCTAAAAGAATTAATTAGACAATAGTTCGTTCACAATGTTTTTCGCTAATTAGGTAGGTATGGTATTCAAATTATTTTAAACAAATGACAAACAATTTAACAAATTAAAAAAAAAATACCTTGAATCAGCCATAAGACCTGAGACAGCACATGCAATATGCCGGTCCACTTCAACGATCTTTTCGATTGTTGTCGGTTCCATCAAAGGTGACGTGATCCTCTTCTCAACTGCTAGTACTACACCCTCGGAAGTGCAAATACCGATGGCAGTTGAACCCAGCTTAATAGCTTCAATAGCATATTCCACTTGGAACAGCCTTCCTTCCGGACTGAAGGTGTTAACACCACGGTCGTACTCTGAACGCGTTAGAAACATCTGCAAACCGGTACATTCAGGTAAGTAAGTTAAATTGAATGAAAACTTGAGTCAAGTGATGAACTTACGTTTGCTAATTGTTTTTTTTATTGTAACGAAGAGTAATATTTTAAAATTAGGCAGGTATTTTTATAATTTATAGTCAGTGACTAAACTTTTAACTTTTTTACTAGAATGACAAACATAAATGCAAAATGACAATCCACATTCCAGAGTTATCAATCGCAATCATTTGAATATGACAATTAACTATTAACAACATAAAATTTATGTATATCCATAGACTTAAAAGCGAAATTTGTAGTGACACAATATGACAGATTAAAAGTTTTGTTTTTATTTCCTAAAAACAATCTATAGGCGGCATAAGACATATAAGGAAAAAAATTAGTCAAATTTACGACATTAAAAATACTACTAGTACTCTTTGCAGTTAAATTTAGGTCGTACTAATTATTAGTTTTTACACAAATATTTAGGATCATAATATTATTTGTAATAAAAGAGAACACCGATAACATAATGTCCGTTCACGGGGGACAGTCTATTAAACTTTTAGTGATAGAAATTCACAAGTATTTATTAAATAACTTTTATATGTAGGTATTACTTACCGCCTATTTGGCTAAGTTGTTCATGAGTCTGATATTAAATGAATGCAGCGTGATACACTGAAGGTCCTAGGTTAGAATCTCGGAAATGAAAAAGAAAAAAAAATGTTTCATTTGTATGTTTTACCTTCTTACTGTACCTATAGAATATGATAAGTGGCAGAAAATATGTGTACTAGATTTAAAATTAGGTAGTACCTACCTACATTTAATATTAAGTTGGTTTCTACATAATCTAAATTGTTTAGGTTTAGGTGAGGTAGGTAATCCTTAATTCAAATCGATCAAGTAATCCTCGGCTTGGTAAAATAAAGAAAAAGCAAGATTAGTTTTAAAATAATTATCTTTTGTTGTGATTATGTAACCATAGACTGTTGTGATTGAGGCATAGTACCTATTTGAACAGTGCACAGCTGTTTATGAGTAAACAAGTTCCGTCGTTGACACAAGAAGTATTTGCCACGATTTTATTGTTATCGTAAAGTAGGTGGTATAATTAGTTATTTGAATTTGTTATTTAGTTGACTACTAGTCAACTAAATAGTAAAAAAGTTAGTCAGTACCTCTTCACAGATCATAGGGTTAAGTTGCTTGGAAAGGCTTTATACGTGAAGGATGAGTTAATAAACGAGTGAAAATGTAAGTAGAATCGGAAGTTTAAAACTATTAGTGTAATAACGAATTAATGTTAAATTTACGTAAATACATTACGTAACTTTAAATTTCATTATTTTACGTAAATAATATAAATTAATAAATATTATAATGTACATTTTACGTAAATAATATAATATTTTATTAAGTAGGTCCCTAGGTACTGTGAAGTGTAATGAAATAATGTGCCGACTTTTTTATTTGAATAGTGTTTATTGTATTACGTAAAGTAGAAGGTAAAAGAAGGTAAGTAAAAGTACTATCTACCCATTTTATATAAAAAATTGTGTCGATTCGCGTTTTCGGTCATTAAAAAGTTAAAACTCGTAGGTATTAGTTGTTCATATATTAGTATATATATTATTACTCTACATTAGTGTCTGTCGAATGGACGAAATTCGACATAATCTAACCTACTTTACAAAAAGGGAGACCCTGCACAGATTGGAAATGATCGACCAGTAAGCCATCAACCATTATGTAAGTACAAATTACACAAGTCAACACAAATTTAGTGCCTGAGTTCTGTGAACCCGATTTTGATTTCTTATACCTAATTAATAAAATAAATAATAGATATTTTTATCTCTTAAAGTTTGCTTTGTAGGTATCAGAATAAAAGTTCAAATTTTGAAGAAAATCGCAAGCTTTTTTCTTTCCGTTATAAGTATATAAAAAGAAAACAATAATTGATATATTTATTTACATCACTTTTATTCACTAAAACAGTTAAAACAAATTTAAAAAAACTGTAATTAACTCAGTTGGACTAGGTACACAGACTTATGTAAATACATAATGTAGGTATTTTTCGAAAAGTGGAGTTTGTTTTTTACGCTAGACCATAGTAGTTATTCACACTGATTTAAAAGCACATTCGGTTCGGTAAGGATTTAACTGCGAAGTTTCTTACTTAAATCTGATTTGAAGAAAATAGATAGAATAAAAATGTTTTTCCATTTTCTGGGAAAAATGTGCGTCGCAGCTCGATTTTGAAGAAATTTTCACCCCCTAGATAACCACACCCCAATATATTATATAAATCATCAAAACTCACGAGATCCGCTTGCGGCCCAGCGCAACTTCAACACCTAGTCATCGTATAAAGTACAAATGCAAACTTTTTTTTATAAACTGAGTTTTTGATTATTTTTCAATGTAAACATTCAGACAATAGTCATTAAAAAACAGAAACAGAAAATAAGATTTTTTTTTGTTGACTTGTGTTATTTGCTTCATGTCTTGAACATCGTTTGGCAAAGTCATAAGAAAATATCAGCCGCCGGAACAAGCAGGTATCAGAAGGCATTTATCAACAATAGATCACATTCACACTTTCACAATGAGCGGGGCATATTGCACGCATGGACAAGGAAAAATGGATCAACAAATAAAAGGCAATAGGTAGAGCGAGAGAAAAATGGGTTAATAAGAAAATCGTAAAAATTGGATCACAAAAGCAAATAACAGACAGACGTGGAGAAAAATGGACTTTACTCGCTAAAGGGTCCATAATGATATCATTGTTATTTGATTTAAAAACTAAACTTAATAAATTATCTAAAGTTTAAATTCTAATATTATTATAAAATTTGTATAATACGAAATTATCTAATGTTATTGGAATCTAATATTTATTTTTCTAATTGATACAATATTTTATTGTTTCATGCATGTATCGATAATAATTCTATGACATAATATTGTTTTATAAGTACCCGGTGACCCGGCAAACGTTGTTTTGCCATATTAATTTTTGGGGTGGGCTACCCTTATCACTTAGGGGTAAGAAAAATTGATAGTAGCCGATTCTCAGACCTACTGAATATGCATATAAAATTTGGTTAAAATCGTAAAGCCTTTCGGAGGAGTAAGGTAACTAACATTGTGACACGAGAATTTTATATATAAGATTATGGAAATAAGGAAGATATAATACAAAGTCTGTCCAATTGAGTAGCGGCTGTGAATTTTAAGTTGAAGTCATTAGGCGAAGTGTATTTGTGTTTGGTGTGGTTTCTATTATTTTTAAAAATAGTTAAATTGCTTAAAGTAGGTATAATTTATTTATTTCATTATTCTAACTTTGTATTTTATTTTACAGAAACGTCAAGAACTCACCAGTCAACACTATGGCTGGTACCACTGAATTGTTTTCAATTTTTCAAAACTCATCAAAGAGACTCCAAGGAATTGAGTATATAGAAAAAGAAAAGAAGTATTATAATATCAAATTTACATCAGGAGAACAAGCAAGGTTGTATATTCTTAATGAACACGTTTTTCGGTATTACATGTCCCCCACCGGAGAGTTCTTGGAGTATCCGGAACCCCATAACCCAGACGATAAAGCAAAGATTGTACAAAAGGATCAAGATAGGTATGGATATGACGCGTTCAGAAATTCTACAGTCCACGATGTCAAAACTCATTACATTGTTGAAACAAAACACATTAACATTATTTTCGATAAGATAAGCGGAACAATGAAGATACACGACGTTAGAAAAAATAAAGATGTATTTATTGAATTCCGTTCCTTATCGTATGATGACTGTTGTACTCAAACCATAATACAATGTCCTGATGAATATTTCTTTGGAGGTGGTACGCAGAACGGTCGATTCACTCATAAAGGTAAAGCGATAGATATTGTTAATACTAATAATTGGGTTGACGGAGGAGTGACATCACCTTCCCCTTTCTATTGGTCTACACACGGCTACGGTGTCTTTAGAAACACGTGGCAACCGGGCATTTATGATTTTGGAGTTAATTCTAATAAATTTATACAAACAATGCACGAAGGAATAGATTATGACGTCTATTTCTTTATTAACTCAAAACCTAGAGACATTTTAAGAGATTATTATGAGTTAACAGGAAATCCTGCTATGATGCCTGAGTATGCTTTCTATGAAGCACATCTTAATGCTTTCAATCGTGATTATTGGGTGGAAGTTACACATGACACCCGAGGTGGCATTTTATTCGAAGACGGGAAATATTACAAATGTTATCAACCGAAAGATATGGATGGCAAAGAAGGAATTTTGGAATCTCTTAACGGTGAAAAGGATAACTATCAATTTTCAGCGCGAGCTATGGTAGACAGATATAAAAGACATGATATGCCTCTCGGTTGGTTCATACCAAATGACGGTTACGGTTCAGGATATGGACAAACAGATTCATTAGAAGGGGATATTGATAATTTAAAACAATTCTCCGATTATGCAGCAAAAAATGGCGTTGAGGTGGCGTTATGGACTGAATCTAATTTGGAACCTATTGATCCTCTGAATCCCAAAAAAGGTGATCGAGATTTGGCTAAAGAAATAAGTGTCGCTAACGTGGTTGCTCTTAAATGCGACGTCGCGTGGATAGGTAGCGGCTATTCATTTGCTTTTAGTGCTGTGGAAAACGCCCTTAATATTTTTAATAAAAATACAAAACGACGCCCACTGATCATCATGGTAGATGGTTGGGCTGGTACACAAAGGCATGCAGGAATTTGGAGTGGGGACCAAATCGGAGGACAGTGGGAATATATTCGCTTTCATATACCTACTTATATCGGTTCAGGTCTTTCTGGCATACCAATTGTTGGCTCTGACATGGATGGTATATATGGTGGTGATATAAGGGAAGTTAATATACGTGATTATCAATGGAAGGCCTTTACTCCGATACAGTTGAATATGGATGGATGGGGCCAGATTCCAAAAACTCCTTTCAGTTTTGATGATGAAGCAACATCTATTAATAGAGCATACTTAAAACTGAAATCAATGCTCTTGCCATATAATTATACATTGGCGTATGAAGCAACACAGGGTTTGCCCATGGTACGAGCAATGTTCTTGGAATTCCCAGAGGAAAATTCTGGATATACCAATGACTCAATTTATCAGTTCATGTGGGGACCAAATATTCTAATTGCTCCTATTTATAACAGCAATTCACGTGGAGACCTATCGGTGCGTGATGGTATATATCTGCCTGACACTGATCAAGTTTGGATAGATTTCTTTTCTGGTGAAAAATTACAAGGTGGAAAAATTTATAACAAAATACTCACTCCGATATGGAAAATACCAGTATTTGTCAAAGATGGATCTATTCTACCAATGGTCAATTCAAATAATAACCCTAGTGAAGTTGAAAGAGAAAATAGGATATTCACGATTTATCCAAATGAACATTCCAGCTTTGTAGTTTATGAAGACGATGGAATATCTGCACAATATTTGGAAGGGCAGAATGCGAACACAAAAATAACAGTTGTTGGGCCGAAATCAAACTCGTTTGGTCCTTTACTAATAACAGTACATAAAACAAATGGATTTTATGAAGGTATGCTAAACGAACGAAAAACAGTATTTCAAATTATGTCTTCTAAGAATGTTAGCAATATCAAAATTGCAGTGAATGGTGAAAATTTAATGATAGAAAAGGTGCACACTGAAGAAGATTTTAATAATGGAGTAAATTGTTTCTACTTCACGAAAAATTTCGTTTTAAACTCATATCTGAAGGAATTGGGCAATACTGGTCAAGGTTTTTTACTAATAAAAATTGACAAGGTAAACATTACTGCAACTGAAATAAATGTTAAAGTTGGAGATTTTTCAAGCCAAGCAAATGTTTTTGGTAAAATAGATGAAATCGATTCAAATCTTCAAATTCCACTCTTAAAAGTAGATCATGATGATACAACACCAACAAGTATAACAATAGAATGGGATTTAATCAATAATATTGATTATTACGAAGTGTTGCGAGATGGTGTGATTTTCACAAATATTGCTGACACAAACTTCACTTTCGAATCATTTACAAGTGAAACTGAACACGAATTCCAAATTCGAAGCGTTAAGAACTATAAAGCTTCAAATTGGAGTGAAATTGTTAAGGCTAAAACTAAAGAAGACCCATTTAAACATATCATTCCAGGAGTGCAAGTAACTTGTAATTTGCCGTGTCAGCCGAACCAAGAAGTTTGTAATATAGTTAATACAAATTCTGCTAAAATCTGGCATACACATTGGACTGAACGAGGACAAGCAAAATCTGAGCCATTGAAAGTTAAATTTGATTTGGGCAATGTATATGATGTAGAAAGGGCTGATTACTTCCCTAGAAGTGATGCAGGCAATGGAACATTCCTTGAACTCCAATACAGATATTCTGTTAATGATATAGAATGGTCTAGTCCATCAGAAATTATCCAATTTAGTCACAACAGTAGAACTAAAATCATTCCACTAAATGCCAGATTCAAGTATATCGAGTTAATTGTAACAAAAACTGTTGGTGATTTTGGTTCAGGCAAATATTTAATATTTTATAAGAAGTAACTGTTAATCATTGTATTTAGAAATTATTAATTAAATTTTCATATTATAATATGCACTGCCGACACACTTCAATTTCTGGGATGAAATAAATATTTCTTATTATAATGTTTTAAAACAAAACTTACATACACAAAAATTTATTCAATACAATCAATTTTGTAAGTCTTCAGCATTCCTCACTGCTACTATAGTACAAACAGATGAATCGGAATCAAATTCACAACTAATAGAAACATCTTCAAGCACACAGCTGTATTCATGATCAGGGTACCGAGTCCTTACGTAGAGGGACCTTGGGTCTTCAGAGAGCAGCTGTTCAATATTGGTCTTAAAGTTTCCTGCTCTATCTCCAATCAATGTACTAAGTCGATCTAAGGCCTCTTCTGTGAATATGACCTTATATCTTTGTGATGGGGGATTTGTAATCCAATTTGGTACTCTGATCCCATCACTAAAATTCATAATCCTTTGAGGTGGGGTAAACCGTTCTTGGCCATCTGGATCTCCTCTTTGTATCGCAGGTTGGTCATGTTCCACAGTCAATGGTGAAACAGAAGCTGATATATTTTGTATAGGCGAAGGTGTTTCCTCATCAAATGGTGAATCAAGAGAATTCGTTGCAATACCTAATGGGTTTTGTAGGCGGGGACTAAGTCTGAAAGTAAATAAAAATAAAATATATTTTTTACAAAAACCTAACCATAACATTTACATCCATTTACATCAAATAAAAATATATCAATAGTAATAGAAAATATATTATAAACTCCATATAGTAATATGTAATTAATTTATTAGGTATATCGATGTAACTTAATCAAATAAATACATATACTATGTATAAGTGTTTTTCAATCAAACTAGCAAATGTGTAAGAAGAGATAGTAAAAATCGTCTTTTATGATAATAATAATGAAAAATGCTTACCTTTCAACATCTGGAACATTTAATTGTAAATTATTTAACTCCAAAGCATCACTTGTGCCTTCAGTGGGTGGTCGGTCAAATGAAATAGAATCATAAGTCTGCAGTGGATAATCATATTGAGGTATATAAGGTTTTATATCCAAAATTGGAGTACCATTTATCATGTCTACACCATGAAAGTTGATTTTATTTCCTAAAATACACAAAAAATGATTAATTATCCGAGTCCCAATTTTGCATCTAATATATCTATGCTCTTAGAATGTATAAAGTTCATTCTGAATAATAAATTTTTAACTGCTCTGATTAGTAATTTCAGAATGTACAGTTTTTGATACAATCGTCTTTTTGATAACTAGTTAATGGATGGCAACTTTGTAATATGATTGTTTGCAGAGCTCCAGGTTTTTATCTAAAAAGTTGTCAGTGATAATGAAATTTAATGAAATAAATAATTTTCGGAAATATAATAGGTAGTAATAGTTAGAGTACATGTAATGATATATAATAAGTATTTAATATATACCTTCAATGCTATGTATCTTCACCAATGACAGACCTATCGGGCATGGTCTATGTGGAGACCTGGTAGAAAACACTCCCCTCTTTTCACCAGCAAGACGAGGAGGTGAGATCTTGGCTGGAACACTTCTGCTTGCAGTTGAGTGGAAGTGGAATATTATCCTAGAATTAAGAATTAATATAAAATAGAAATTATGGGATGTTACAAATTATTATATCCAGAGAAACATAATTATATATATCCTCTATTGATAATCATTGTGTGCTATTAAATATTGTTTGCATTCCAATAATTGCACATCAAGAGGATTGCCAACTCTCAAAAGGACCAACTAATTGATGGTTTTTTACCAATAAATCATGAACATTTTTACATGAAAAATTGATGTTAGTATTTGTAACTTGGCTTTTACTAAAGATATGTTCATTCTGTTTCTTTCCTTCCTCCAAACTTCTTTGATCATGTTGAATATGCGCTCACAAGAAAAACTTGACACAAGAATGGAAATAACTAATGTGACAATTTTTTTCAATTCGGTACAGGGATTTTGTAAATAAAAGTCAACCCAGTGTGTCAGTCCACTAGGTATTCTTAATTTTCGAAAAACCAGCGAAATTATTGCACCCTGGGAAGTTAACCATTATTACTGGAGTTTCCCAGGCAAACTGCGAGGGTTGGGAACTATACACATCAGTAACAGCATTTGAGAGATGTGAAATAGCTCAAACCTACACTTACCACATATGAGAAAATTCTTCTAATCCACTTAATGCATGTTCAGGGTTATTTAAAGCATCAGTATTTATAACAACAACACCTTTTGCACTATATAGCACTGTGGGTTGGCGAGGTACTGCACGCTTATTTTCAAATGAGGTCTCTATGTATCCTATAGGAGTGTATGAGATGTCTTCTGTTGGTGAGGGTGTATCTTGTCTTTGTTGGATGGGAATATATCTAGTTGCTAAAATGTTACAATTGAATCTAGTCATTTAAATTATATCATAGGTTTGTAATATATTCTAATTTTTTACAGCTAAAAAACTGAATGATTTAAAAATGAATGTCTAATATATAAATAACCATTTACTGGATTATATAGTTGTTATTTAACTTAAATTTTTTGCCAAAATAAATACTTTAAGATATTAAGAGAAATAATTTAAAGAGATTCAGAATAGTTTATCTGTTTCAGAAGTGATATTCGCACATCTTAGAACTTTACTCTTTACTGTGTTCATGTTTAATGATCACAGTAAAGAGTATAATAATGATACTGATCAATAAAATAAAATATTTAATTTTAGAAGGTTTACCTGGTTCTGTGGTGCAATTTGCACACCTTAGACCACTCAACATGGACTTAATCGTATTAATTTCTTTACTGTGTTGATGTTTGAGCGCTGACAGTTTCTGCCTGTAATTTTTAAAAATAACAATTAATACATACACCTACACTACATTATTAAGACAACTTATTTATATGATTAGCCACTTATAAAAAAGTATATCTATAAATAGTTATCTAGGTGTTATGTGTAAAGTAATTGTGATAAAGTGTAGACCCGTAATAATTATTTTGAGCCTTACCTTAAATTTCTTATTTCTGTTCTAGCCGAGATAATTTGGTTTTGATAGTACTCGAGATTTTCAGACATTTTTCTATTTAAAATTATTACGATTCACACCTTTAGCTTCTTACAATAATTCTCTTAGAAAAATTTAAAATAAAAAAAATATTTGAATACGTAAACGTAATAATAATTTTACTCTCAATAACTAAATTTAGTTAAATAGATTGCATAAGTAAAAACATTAAACAATTTAATATAGGTACGTAAAACTAGCTTTAAATGTAGCGTATCCTAGCATTTTAATTTATATAATATTAAACATAATAGGTAATCTCTTTGCCTAATGCCTAAATTCTAAAACAATCAACATGGCGGTAACTCAACTGTAAACTGTTTCAATAACTGCCAGCTGTCATACATCCATGGTCTGTCAATGTCAGACTGCGAGTAATTAGAGCCAGAGTCCAGAGGTAATTTTAGTACCTATAATAGGTAGTTTTTTTACCAAATTCAAAAAAGGAGGAGGAACTCAATTCATTTTAAAAAAATGGTTCTTCAGAACTTTCTACTGGGTGAACCGATTTCGATGATTTTTTTTTAAAGCTGGTTCTTCCCGTGTGGTCCCATTTAAATTTCATCAAAATTTTTACAGTAGTTTTAGAGTTAGATACAATTTAAAGTCGGTTTTTTTGTTAAACACAGTATATTATTGAAAAACCCAACAGAGTAACGCCAAGTTAAAACTTTTCTCTCCGAAATTGAACTCTTCATACTAGTACAATCTTTAAAGAAAGAAAAACAAGAATTTTCACGATTTTGGTATTGTATGTTATTGGCGGATCGCAGTGTAATGATGAAGTAGTGATGGATTTATGTATAGAACTGGTTATGTCTTAACGATTTTATCAAGTTTGCTATACAGGACACATCCACTAATTACCAATCAAAGATTTGCATGGAATATCCATTTAATGTAAAATACTGCTGATCGGATTACTCAGCCTACTAGCTGTTGTCGCCAGAATTTATTTTATCCAGAAATTTATAGGTTCTGTCAGGTTCCTGTTCACTATAATTTATTGTTTTTCCACAATGTGGCTATAAATTGGAATTGGTTGACATTTGGTAAATGTATCTAAAGACATCTCAATTACGTAGTACCTAGTATTAGACGTTTCGAGTCTTAAAAAAAGATACATATATCCTCTTTACACCGTTTTCGTAGTCCAATTGACCATGCTTTTCATTCCTATTGCGTGGCAGGATTTGGATTCGATTCCTGAGGAGGAGGCCGATCACCTACCTACTTATTTATAAGAAAATATCACTTAAATAGATACATTTTGTCTACTTTTTATTATCATTACATATTATTATATTAAGATTATTATAAATTTCGTGTAATTTAAGATCGATCAATTTTGTATTAAGCTCTTATTTTAGGGATAATTTAGAAATAAAACGTAAATAGTAATTGTGAAAACTTTATTATAATATCAGGTGGTTTAAATAAGTTAGGTCTTACGTTATGGAATGCGCTTATTAAGTACTTATTATCACTTATGACATGCTTATGGCCTAATACAAAATATAGGCTACCGCATTTAAATTATTCTATAGATAAAAATGTCAAATGTCAAGAGTAGACTTAGCGAGTTCAATAAGCTAATAATGTTTAAAAAAATGTATAGCGAATATTCTTAGAGGAGGAGAGTCTTTACAAACGGATGTTAGTTAATTATTAAAATATTTAAAATACTGGTGGCATATTTACAATATATACTAGCAGTTAACAATAAGATAAGTACACTAATAATTATATTATAATATGTGTATATTAATTATCAAAATCAGTGTGAAGTGCGATATTTAGGTACTATGGTACTAGCGAACAGATAAACTTAGATTTTTAATTTCATTTAGCAATAATATTCAGTTTTATTAAGACTAATATGATTGAATATAATAATAATTAATAACAAAGGAATAATAGCTTTTGATACAATAAAAATAAATATAATTTGCAACTGAGAATTGAATATTAGTAGACACCTACAATTACGAAACACAAAATAAGTATCAAATCCTTACTTTATAAATAATAATATTTAAATCGAAATGCTACAGCCTACAAATGTCACAACATTAAGTTGACTACTTGCACATTAGATTTAGTTATTTGACGTAACGTTGCCATGTATAAAAACGTCTTAAAGTCACTTGCACACCTGAATCTCCGTGCGTGTCACACATTTTTCGCAGGAAACGCGACAACACCAGTGGAATTTACAACGACACTTTGTTTCTTCGACGGATTGTATTGTATTGTAACCACGTCCACAACAAAGAGTTTCACATCCATTTTCACCTGGAAAATATTGGTATTAAATTAATCTTTTACTCCTGTGATCTTTTCACAGGCAATTAACAAAGTTTATTGTACTTAAACTTTTAAGTATACTATTATATTTTCAAATGCTATCTCTAGATAGGCTTATATTACCCCGAGAGGTCCGATTGCAATGCCTCCCATGAGTGCCCAAAGAGCCTGTCATAGGATCTGCTTCACAGTAAGAAGGAGAGGCTTCAAGAAAAACCAGTTCTGATTTCCGCGGTTGCCTGCCAATGCCTGCGTTTTGTCTTGGTCTACAAATAATAAAAAACCGTTGTTTGAATTTCATCGAAATATTCGTATTTTATTTAATTTTTGTTTAGTTTTGCAAAGAGAATCAAATAAACACTGGCATCATTAAAATGTTGTGTTTTTTTACAAATTAACAAACTTTTTACAAGCGTTCTCCAAAGTTAGAAAAACTATAATATTTATTTTGGAAAAATAATAAATAGAAAAAACATATATGTAATCAACATTATATATTTTTTTATAGATCGCCGCTTTTTTGTAGGTAAATATATCAAGAAGAAAATATATTTCTTTTCTTTACATCTTTAATTTATGATGGGTGAAAAAATTTTCGGGTTATATTTAATTATTACCGCCGTATCACCAAATGCGTCTGAGGCGCATGCGTGGCAGGTGGTGGATGGGGTGTTACCAGCCTTGCACGTTGATACTTTTCACGAAGCGCGGCACCGACCGCGCGAAATGGCGGCAATGCGCGCCAACAAGTCCGAAGCGCACATGATCCTGATACACCATGACATTTACACTCGCGTCGAACTAGGTCCTTTACTATCTAAAAATAGAACTGTGGTTAAATTAAAAATTTTAATTTAAGAAAAAATGTGGTTAAACTTTGCTGAGTAACAAGTTAGGTGTGCTTCTAGCTATTAAATTTACATATTAACATAAATACGCTAGTTTTTAACTTCAATAATTCTCAATAACTTTTAAAAATAATTATGACAACTAGTTATAAATATTTTTTTTAAGCTTGACCGCCTCCTTGGTCTAGTGGTAAGCGCGTAAGCGTTACAACCGAGAGGTCCTGGGTTCGATTCCCGGTGGAGATAAAAAAAAACTCGGTCAGGCAGGGCATAGAAGGCTGATCACCTACTTGCCCCTAAAGAAAAAATCGATCAGTGAAACAGATGTGAAATGCATCTGCCCCATACCCCACTAGGGGACACGGGACTTCACTTTAATGTGAAAGCTTACTTAGATTAGTAGGTACACAAAGTTAGTACTAGAAGACAAAAATAATATTATATACTATTTACTAATCTGTGCAAAATATTATCAGTTCAACGTAATTATTACGTCCTTAAAGCAATCAAATACAGATGATATAATTACAAATGTAGAAAAAATAAAAATCGTTCTACTTTTATTTTATTAAAATACAAGAACCAGTATTTCACTTTACAAGACATAAATGTAAATTGCTTTCAAAAGTACTCATTAATATACCATTCGCTTATAATCTACATGTTCATTACATACGAAAAATAAAAGTAACAAACGACTACTATGCGTTAAGCATTCATAAAATTGAATTACACATGATTAAAGTACGCTGTGCACCTTCATACCTCTGGTGTCTTATTTTTTTATCTATATTTTTTTATTTGTAGAAGTAAAATGCTGTTGATGCAAAAAATAAAATTGACCGTTGACGGGTTCATTAATTGATAATGGTTTAATAGCTATAAACAAGATCTTTTGAGTTTTGCCCATTAAAAGTTAATACCAACATGATAATTTAATGTTCTTGTAAAAACCCATACATCGCAAATACAAATCGTACCAGGCACTTAACCGTTACTGGTAGGCCATTTTATAATATATTCAGAACTTCAAAGTTCCGAGAAAAACTTACTCGACATAAGTTGTTTAGTTTTCGTAAGCACGAGTAGGTAGGTAAGAACCCATGAGATTATTACAGGAAGAGAAACTATCAAAACACGAATGTATTATTTTGTCTTCTTGTAAGTAATAAGTAACAATTTCGCCGAACCTTTACATATTTAAATCAGGAAACTTTAGGGGAGGTCTACAATAAAATTAAATCGTCCATGTAGTTTGTACTCTTGTATCGCTGCAGGGTAATTGCCCCCTCGATACACGGTACATCGTTTCGCACAATAACGTAATTAGGCCCTGTGGCTACGAATTACGATATTAGGAGCACGACTATACAAATTACAAATAGGGAATTATAACGAGAATTTGGAACTTAAACGCTCCGAACTTGTCGGTGGACGAATTTGCGTTTTTTCTGCTAGTTATTTGATCTAATTTCCGAGCCAAATATTTTTTGTTTCCCTGGAATTCCACCAGATGGCAGTCATATTTGAGTCTGGCAGGTGGCTGTGTCTCCAGATATTGTCAAACTTTTGCAAACTTTTCTCGACATTGAATCTTAAATATCAGTACTTCGATTTTTAAGATTCATTGCAACAATCCCAATTTTGCTAAAATAAAAACTAGGAAAACTAGGAATCACTTGGAAATATTTAATAGAACATAGTATATAATTATAATATATACGGCTTAGATGGAACTTTTGTATACTAGTGGACCCCGCAAACTTCGTATCGCTGCCGAGTTCTGAATAATAATGTGTCACCTAAAATGTCATTCCTCAGAAAATGTATGAGGAGATGAATTTTCTTCATAAGCACTTTTTCGTGAATTTTTCTATATTTTTCTTTTTTTCTATTATTTATTCTCAGATAAGACGATTCGTTCTTCATTTATAAATGGTACAAATAACTTGATTTTGTTTTATATAATATATATTGTTTTATATGTAAAAAATTATATAAATGTTATGAGAATAATAAGAATTGTACTATAAGTATATTGACAGAGTTGATAGCTGCCACAAATGAAACGTTTACAAATTATAAGTAGTTATTACAGCTAAGTACAAAGTCAGTCCCTCATCAAAGTTGATGGTTTGATTGAAAGCACTCACTCATATAATTTATAACATGGAACATTCAAAGAAATTGCTATAAAATTTCAAAATTATACACTCACGCGTTTCTTTGAAGAGTTTATTGGAGTTCAGTTCTCATTAGAGCTATTTAAAGAGTGTTCTAAAAGTCTCATTCAAAGTTCTTCCATCATTAATTATAATATTTAGGTTCATTTCGACCACCAATTAGGAAAACCGAAACCATTTCTTAATATGACAATGTGAATTTTTTTCCTATACACTCTTTTTGAGAACAAGAATATATTTTAACAAAAATATTTTACTAGTATCCTACTATAAGTGTGTTATGGTTATCAAAATGCCACAGTTTAGTTACAAGCAATGTTATATACCTAAGTGCGATGCGATACGAGGCTGAACAAGTGTGTCGAGAAATATAATATTGTACAGCTATTTATCCTTACTTTAAGGAAGGCCCGCCACCTCTATATTGATGCAGGCGCATGGCTGCGCTTCTTCACTGATCATTTTCGGCACATAGGTGATCAAGCTTCACTGTGATC
Source organism: Aporia crataegi (assembly GCA_912999735.1). NCBI lineage: Eukaryota > Metazoa > Arthropoda > Insecta > Lepidoptera > Pieridae > Aporia > Aporia crataegi. The sequence goes on from OU538742.1 coordinate 7,760,101, forward strand.
CAACAAAAACTGTTTTGTTGCCCGAATCGAACCCAGGAGCTTTCGTGCAACATCTATTTAATTTGACAACTTTTGACAACTACGATTATTATATTATCCATGTATATACTTATGTTTTAATTAATTTTAATTTAAAATATAATTGCCTTATTTCATTTAGCACTTATTTTACTTTTTTATTTAACTCCTTACATTTGATTAGTGGCGGGCTTAACCAATTTTTTTGGTAGATAAAGTCAAATATAAACTAACGAACCACCCTATAGAACTAACATTTAAATCAATTACTATTTACTAACTGCATTTGAGAAATTACGCTCACTGCGAGCTAAAGATGCACTCAAACGCATTTAATAAATTATACGTTTATGAATAAATGAATCTTAGTTACAATGTTGTGAATTTACTCTTATTATTATTAAGTATTTTGTGAAATCTCTTACTTGAAGGTACAAGAAAATATATTAAACTAGCGAACCGCCCTAGCTTTTGCAACGATTGCTATAGGTAGATACATACCTACGTTATTATTATATATTCATATATTACAGCATAAGCCAAAAAATAACAAAAAATGAATAACATAAAAAAATGCTCCATCATTTAAAAAAATACAAATTGTCTTACTCGCCTTTGTGACCCACATCGTCGCGTTAAGTGTGCAACTGATTAGAGATTGGCGCTAAATTTTATTTTAATTACATTATACATCAAAATTATTAGAAAATATCACGTGACAATAGTATTTTACAATACAATAAATTAGTATAATAATTGTAATGCTTTGTTTAGAATGTTAAAATCTGAATATAATGGAAGCATGTTGTGTATTACATTCGTAATATTCATACAATACATCCCTGTGAAGCCTAAAAGCGAAGTGCAAAATAAATCTAACCTCGCCTACCTTCCGTCCGACTCGGTTATTGTGAAGATTCATAAGGCTTCTGGCATCAGCCTCTATTTCTCTGGAATCTAGGAACCGACGAGCGAAACGCGCGCCATAAGCTGACTCACCACAGCCGCCCCATTGGAACTGCTCTGAAGGGCTTGGTGCTCGTCTCCTAAATAAGAAAAAGTAATGCCTCCCAAAATTAGATAAGTATCAAATCTCTTAAGTTCTCTCATAAGTTTTCATTTTCATTGAGGATCGGCCAGCGGCCTTCAAAAATATGATTTTAAAACCAAAATTTTCACTTAAACAATAATTGTTCGTCGTAAAGTTTCACGCAAACAGGAAGACAGGGTTTCATTTAGGAATCTCAAATTAGTAAAATTATTTTGATAAAATATGTCTCAAGTCAGTTATTTAAATAATAGATACTTTCGCAGAGCAAAGTGCAGTTGTGACATGGGACAGACACTATGTGTGTGCTTCACTGATTTAAAACGATCAACGAAATCCTTAAAGTGTGCCATACACTGCACCTACCACGTGCAGTGTATGCCAGACGCGTGACCAACTGAGCTACTGAAGTTGTTTTTGTAGACTAACATCTAATAATGAATCAAATAGTCTTTAACATATGAAATCGATGACGATAATATCTCTTATCAACCATTTATATGTATGAACAGGTTTTTCATAAATTGTACGTAAGATAAACATCAATCCCGTCAGCTTCAAATCGGTCTTCTTGTTTCGTCGGAGGATAAGAAATTTAGCATAACAAGTGTATACCTGTTCGATGAGCATCCACAAGCGGGCAAATCACCCCTCGCGCAGGCCGTGCTTAGGGCGTGCGTCACGCCGGCTGATGTGATCGCATATGTAAATGCTGCCTCTCGAGTTGCTGAAATTAACAAAAATAAAGACTTTGAAATAATTTAGAAGTGTGTACTTAAAAAAAAAGGGTTAAAGAATATGATGTTCTGTTACAGTTTCGCACAGACTGCCAAATATTGGCCTTGTAGTAATAATATTTTGGCGCCATACAGGAAGATGAGACGTGTAAAGAACAGGATACAATAAATGGAGAAAGGCAGTGAGCGGGTCATGTTGTCCTAATGAAAGACAGTAGAGTTCCGCTGAAACTCTTAGAAGGGAAACCTGACGGTCGACGGAAACGTGGCAGGATAAAATTGCGTTAGTTGAATGGTATAAGACAGTACTTTTAAATTTACCTTGAGAATAATGAATTGGAAGCAAAAGGTACAAAACAGGAACGCCTGGAGTTCCTAGATTGACCAGGTCAAGGCCCAAAAGGCTGTAACGCCGCGATACTACTAATAGTAGTAATATGAATTTAATTATATATTCTTTTGTGGTTGCATTATGCTGAAGAGAGAAGTTTAAATATTGTGGTTACGATTAAGTATTTATGAATATAATTAGTTACTTTAAATATTTACTTAATAGGATTGCGTTGACTCCTCTGAATATGTAAAATAGATCTAAAAAAATCTGAATTAAAACATTTAAAAAAAAAACATATAAATGGAAGCTCTGTTTAATACTGATTAAATGCAATCTAAAAGCACTTCACCTGTATCATGAAAACTTGAAGTCATTGGTTGCTCAACGTGAGATGTGAATCCATAAATAAATCAACGCCGGTCGTGAGAACCGCTTGTATGATATTTATCGAGAAGCTGTCATCTTTTGCCGAGTTAATGAGTCAATTAGTAGGCGATTGTCATTTGTTTACATTTGTTTATTATTGAAAAAGAACGGGAGTTTAAAAACGGAAACTGAATTTGAAGTGTTAGCTTTTAGTATGCTATACAAACTTTTTTAAATATAATGTATATCTCTAATCTATAATTACTGTGCAGGTACCTAATGTTAATGTAGACGTAAAGTGCGTCCTCTTCTTTAATGTGTAATGTAAAGGAATGGATGCGAATAAGGTACCCTATACAATACAAAAAGTGAAATCGTTAACGGCTAGTGAGGCGTGGATGGAGCTTTTCTGCGTCACTAATAATTTTTATAACAGGAAAATAAGTGATCAGGCTTCTATGTCTTCCAAACAAAGTTTTTGTTAATTCATTAAACCACCTTCTACAACCACCACCAACCACCGATCCACAAACCTTATACATTATTTGTATAAGGTAATGTAAGTTAGAGCTCCAATAATGATTTCGTGCCAATTGTCACTGCCATTTCGGGATCGACAGTAGTCAATTTGTAGAAATTTATAAAAGTATTTTTTGATATCATCTGTGTAAAATGTTAATATGAGAAATGCGGCAGCGTGCATAGCGGTTAGCTGCCGCAATCAGACAGTTAACTTAGACGGTAGATTCTACCGGGATAGTAGAATGCGGACCCTGGTCAAAACTAAGCACAGGAATCCCACCTTCCTATGTAACCCAGCTGACAAGTAACTTGAAGTGTCCTATATACCTCCGTATCCTATGGCTACAGGAAATGCATATACAGAAGTTCTACTATGGAGATAAACAGCATAGCTAAATACATATAAAATTCCAATAGTAAACGCATTGCCAACGCATGGCTACTCTGTATAATTTACTCAGTATGATTATTAGCGTAACATATTAAAGTAACCATTGATCACGCCTGCACTTAAAACTACCTCAAGTCATCACAGCCATTAAGGCTTGCCAATTAAAATGTATGGCAATTATATGGACGATCGTGAACGAATCATAATTATTGACAGATTTATAGCAATACCATTCAATTGTTGTGAATAAATGAATTTTCTATGCAATCAAGATAAAATTTGAAATCTTAATTACTTTAGACAATGTGAGAAGGATTAAATATTAAGATTTAATCTTAGCAATGATAATTAAATTGGAAAGTGTTGTTGAAAATCAGTAGATACAGATTATCAAAGTACAAAGCATTGAAATCTATGAATTCGTGTTTGTATGAACTAGCGTTTATATAAGTAGCATATTTTTTTGACATTTAGCCACAACACTGCTGGTACATACTTTTTTTTATACTCATATAATATTGAGGTCTAATATATAAAGTATAATACATAATCTATAATCAGTTCACTCAGCAACGAGTATCGTGTAATAATACCTGCGAACCTGGGGCAGACAACTAGTCTTATATGTATATAAAATTGTGTGTTACGTTGTTTGTGTGCAAACTCCTCCAGAATGGCCCGATCCATTTAATATAATTTTTTGTATATTTGGTAGATATGAGAATAGGCCGTAAATTACTTTTCAGCCTACCCTCACCCAAAATCGCGAGAGCGGAAAAAACCGCTGGGAACAGCTAGTGAAAGTGAAATACGTCTAAGTAACCTCTAGTTGGGCATGTAGCAAACAAATTTTTGTGTCTATAATAATTTTCTTTAGGTACAGATCACCTTTTAGTACCTTTCAAATATATTTTTTTATTAATAACCGAACTCGGGATTTATCACGCTTACATATTATTTACATTCAATTATTCTGAAATAAACGCATTGGAATTAATGTTCCAACCATATAACCAACAATAACATAAAATATTTGTATGAAAAATATGATACCACTAGTGGATACGCGCTAATTTACCGACACGGCCATTATTTGTTTTACAGAATTGTTACGTCGATAGTATACCAATTTACAATTTTAACCTACACCGTATCACCACAGCTAATATTACTCGTATCACAAGTTGTAACATAGAAAGTTACATTAATGAAATGAAAAATTCATAAAAGTGTCAAGAAAGTCTATTACTTTGTAATTAACATTTAGAATTGGTTGTGTATTAAAAGATCGTTAAGTTGTACCAACGATTTATGTTAATGATATCTATGTTTACACAGATTCGTAATTTCACGTTTGAAGTGGGTGATATATAGAACTGGAAGTGACAAACGTCCCGCGCTACGATGGTCATTACCAAAACAGTTTTTTTTATATGTGAAACATCTATACCACACGTAAAGCCGATTTCTGGCGTGGCAACGCATGCCGTGGCGACGCGTCGCCACGCTATGTGATGGTATATATACAGTATATATGTAGTATTATATGTGTATGGTAAACAATGTCGATGTTTCACATCTGCCAGGCGTCCAGTGACGGCTCACAATTTTTTAAATTATAGTAAATTATATGTAATAAAAACAATGTGTCTATGTATGTTTTCTATACAGTACTAACGGCTGGTGTTGGCAATTTTCATTTAATATTTACATTTGCCAAGCATGGTGGTTGTGAACCTGGGAAGTCTTACAGCGATAAACAATTCTTAAATTAAATTCATACAAATTAGTGTAATACTACGTAGATTGACGTCAATATTTTAAGTTAATTAAAAATGAAAAAAATACTGATGATAATTAGAACTTTACTAATGCATACACCCACAATCCTTTTTTTTCAGTAATATTTCTTCAATTGGAAAAAATAAATTAAATATTTGCAAATTTTTCTTCCTCATTTTTTATGTTTTGTTTAGTATTAGCCTATACAAGAGCAATTTAAGGAAATTAAAAAACCACCTGAAATGTTAATTACATAATATCTCATAAATTTATGAACTTTATAAATCTCAGCTAAGAGCCATCTAAAGCAGACCGACAGACACAGATATATCACCACATTTTGCGTCGGGATTTTAAAAATAGGAAACATGAAGTCTCATCTAGTTATATATTTCTTAGCATATTTCATAGCAAGGTTATAAAGTTGACATAAATATTGCTTCGCTATCATAATCATAATTTACCATCGACTGTAATAATTTACATAAATATTTCATTACGATTTCGTGCCGCCTTCAGCCTTTGTTTACAGGGAAATTTATTGTTTACTTTATTATTTCAATTTCAATTAAACAAGCCCTATTTATTACATGGTTCGATTTAAAGCAATCGTATCTGTACTTATATGTTTTTATATTGTTAAAAATAATTTCGACTTTGAAAAAAATTAACGTGTACTTAGAGAGACGGATATTTAGAAAATTTCTGAGACTACTTCTATACATAGTACAAATCCATACATTAATCCTAAGTTCTATTCTCTATTCTCTATTATCTATGGCTTGTCAATGTAATATCTCTGTGTCAAAATAATGCGCATCGACAAACTGTGTTGCACCAATTCGAATAATGCGAGCATGTCTGTCAATTAACGTCGGAAATAATAAAACAAAGTTAAAATCTTGACAGGATACGTAGAATTAAATATCGCATCGGAGTCGAAGAGTATAAAATATGATATTTAGTTATGGTAAATCAAAAACAGTTTAATTTATATTGCGAACGCCATAATTAATAGTTTTTTGCAATTAAACAAAAAAGGTTTCTTAATTGTATATTTTTTCAATAGCTAGGTAGTTTAGCATTTTGAGCCAAAATAAATAATAAAATTTTCCGATTCCAGCTAGAAAAGAGTAGACAATGTTTAATGTGTGTCATATTTTGAATTTTCTTTTTTGTCGGATAGGAGGCTCAGTTACGAGAAGCAATCCGCCACCCATGGACACCCTCAACGCTTGTTGGGCCACGTGTTGCCGGCATTTTAAAGGAGGCTCTATTCTTGCAGGTCTCTAAGTCGTAATGGACGGAAATATATATAATACAGCTGGTTCCACAATGTGGTGATGCGCGGCAAAAAATGCCTTGGAAAACGCACAGTTGTGGAAAAATACGATAATATTTATAAATTTTACTAATATAATATTATGAAAATAAAACGAGGAAAATTTTCTTAATATCTCTCTGAAATCGGAGGCAAAATAACGCTTAGTGTTTTGTCATAAAAAAATAATATCAGGTTTACATAAACATCGTGAACTAAAAACAGGATTACGATAATCTTCCGTGGTAAAATTTCTTAACCAAACATATTATTAGCAAGAATCACTTAGCAAATATATCTTACGGCACATACATTATTAAATTAAACACATCGACAAATTATATATTACAAGGTAGTGCGTAAGAAGCTATCAATTTTGATTGATAACATTCTAAAGATTGATTAAGTTTTTTGTGTGTGTTTCACGTTAAAACAGATTAATCATGTTTTAATCAAGTGTTCGCTTATGTTACTTACTTAGAGAACTTAGTTTTTGTAAAGGAAATCGGCAGTTTATTTTTAATAATTATATTGTTGTAAATTAAAAATATTTTATGGTTAAAAATATACTAAGAATATATAGGCGGTGCCAAATATATAAATAAAGACTTATCAAATATTCCTGGACTTTAATAAAAAAATTAATTGAATGGCTTGGCGCCGCGTTTCAAAGAGCAACATGAAAGTTTTATGCCCTTGTAGAATTTTAGATGAATTTTATTTATCAACACTATTTACGTCTTTTATTTATAGTAAGTTCATTTATAATACAAAATTTATTTTTTACTTTTCAGTGCGTTTTGAGGTCGGTTTTATTTTTTTGTTTAAAATTAATTTATTGAAAATAATTTTGAAACCATAATATGTGTATTCAAAAATAAATCATCAATTGAGATGGTAAGACTTGAACATAAGTTGAAAAAATTTGGTAAAATTTCTGCAACTGATAATTTGTTTAAATTCAAATGTAATAATTAACTGTTATAATATAGTTTATACTTTTCTAGAAAAAAAAAACTCTTATTAATAAGAGATATCGCTCTTATTATACAATGACGTATAAACTCTAGCGTTTGGAATTTTCATCAACGCGTTATGGAAATATCTTTGAAAATTTGTGTTAGTTACAAATAAACGATTGTTACTTATTAAACGTTAAAGCTTCAAAACAACCGAATAACAACAGAATTATAAATTCATATTACCGGTAAGTAATTTTCAAAATTTACACTCATAAAACATCTTATTTATACGACACGACATATCGTATCTTTTAAGAGGCCTTTATGAACACAAGTCAATTAGCTGTGTGGTATAAATCAGCGGTGTCAATGTGGGTGCGATATCATACGTTTGTTTTCGAGGTTGTTTTTATTCAACTCATTTGTTCGACGGGATAATGGTTATGTAAATTAAAACTGTCTATTTGGGAAAAGCAAAGAGAGTTTGTTTCTGTAAATGAACTTAAAAATAAAGAAATTAGTAGGTATTAATTAAATCAACATTGACCGCCTTCTTGGTCTAGTGATAAGCGCGTAAGCGTTACAACCGAGAGGTCTTGGGTTCGATTTCCGGTGGAGATAAAAAAAACTCGAAAGCTGATCACCTACTTGCCCCTAAATAAAAAATCGATCAGTGAAACAAATGTGAAATGCATCTGCCCCATACCCCACTAGGGGACACGGACTTCACTTTTAAATCAACATTTCGTTTAATTTTTGAAAAGTTACGAATAATCAATAGTTTTAAATAAAAATTAAATCGTTTTTAATAACCATACTTTAAACTACATATTTAAACTATCGAATTGAGATATTTTAATGTTTTAATTTTATATATTACTTAACTTAAAATTGTTATACTGAAATAGAATTCAGATTAATTTCTCAAACAGTACAAATATATTTTATTCAGGTGAAATTTATGTAATGAACTTAAGTTAAATTCAAATAAATTTTTATATGATATTTAAAAACGACGCAAATATACAACTTTATATTTAAAAATTTAAATAAATGCAATCTAAAATCTTTGGTCTATATAAGACGACCGATTGGCCCAATTGGTGCTACTGCCTTCTGAGTCAAAAGGCTTTGAATTCGAATTGAAGGTTTGGGTTCGAATCCCGGTAGTTGCATTTGTTTGTGTGATGAGGACGAATATTTGTTTCCGAGTCTTAGTTGCTGCTATATGTATTTATTGTGGTACCCTCGTTGTTTTTGATTACTATGACACAAATGCTTCAGCTACTTTGGGATCAGAGCAATGAATGTGAGTTTTTCCAATTATTTATTTATTTTTGGAAGGAAGAAGTTTGCTGTTGTATTCATATAGATACAGTATACTACAAGGTAGACAATACAATCAATCACGTTAAAACACTAAAACCTTTTTTGTAACCTTAATCTGCCTAGCTAGGTCATTGACCATTTGGCATTGGTAGACTAGATACTTATGCAAACTTAAATGTCAATTTTAAGAAATTTATATCAATTTAAAATCATTTCATATTTTTTGCTATTTAAATCAATTTTAAAAAGCTTATTTTATATTATAGTCGTAAAATTACTGATTTAGAGCTTTTAAAAATAAATGAATAAATTATTAAAAGTAATTTCGAATATTTTTTGATAAATGTGTGAAAGAGTGTCTGCATTAAGCTCATAAGGTAAATTAGTCACGCGTCTGACATGAGTGAGCCCTTGTTTTCTATCAATCTAATAACAAAATATTTACTGTTTTTTTGCCAACCATTTATTTCAAATCGGCACAGAAGAATCGCCTTCGTGGTTCATGCATTTGCGTGTTTCTTCGGAGTTGTTGGGTTCGTTAACGGGGAAACAAATGTTTCGTTAAAAAACTGACGAGTGAAACAGATAAAGTAATGGTTACGGAATTTAACAAGGCAAAGAAGGCATTTTTATGCCCTTAAAGAAAAATTATCACAGAAATGGACGCAAATATGTGACTTATGTCAGTTCCATGACCAAGCGTGACACAACTTAAATATTTATTTTGAAGATTAGGTATTACGGTTTAATTACGTATTTTAATGATACACGCACTTTGGCTTAATCGTCTACCACTGGGTGGTACGCACCACGGCGCCAGACATTTATTTACTACCAGTCCTTTTAATTTAAACAAATCTCTTTTTTAGTATGTAAATGTCTTTCAATTAATGAAAATTAAAATGATTTTAAAGATTAGTAGGTACTTCGATTGCAATAACAGATTGTGCACTGTCTTCTTCTTTCCATTAATAATAGTAAGAGATAAAAGTCTCTAAACCTAAAATTGGGTAGTTGTTAATAGTCAATCTTTTAGGAGGCTATACAGCCAGTTATGATAATGATGACTCACCTAAAGGCATTACGTGGCCGAAGTCATTTCCGTCTCCTATTCCTGTGCAATTCCATCTGTAGCCTCCTAGCTGATGGCGACATTCAGCGTACGCCATTCTGAAACGAAACGTGTTAATTAATTCGTAAAACCAGCCGTTTTTTACTAGCAACTTAACAAAAAACATGAAATTTAATATAACGTATAGTGCGTTGCTATGTTACTCTTATTATTATTAACTTTCTGACTCCCTATCTTTCATGATGTCCTTGTGTAGCTTCTAAATAATAGACCGGAGCACTGCTGATAATTTATTGCTATACAGATCACAGTTACACATCGGTAAATACACTGATAATTAGAATTTAAGTGTTATTCAAATGTATGGCGACGAGTCGGAGAGGGCTGATGGAATGATGTATTTTTACAATGACCAGCTCTTTCTCGAATTCTCAAGATTTCAAATATTCGCATTATTTCTTTTAATTTTGCGCTCAGCAAAGAGTTGCGTTAGCAAGGAGGCCGCACGCAATTCGCCACAAACGCAAATGAGATATTCTGTTTATTATCAGAAATTGATAAATTACTTGCGGTCATAAAAAACATGCAACAGAATAATCTAGAGGGTCACGCATGTTGAATCGACGCAGTTATCACTGAATTCTTGGATTCTTTCACGGAAACAAAAGAAAATTACTCTAAAACAAAACCTTGCTAGAACTGACAACAATAATTCAAAAAGTACATGCGTGTAATGTTGTTTCAGACAAAGATTCAATGTCACTTTACATTTGCGAAGTTTTTTTTGAAACGCTTAAGATTAGTTATATGAATTCTAGGTGTAACAGGTGTTGCTTGACAAAAAGCAAATTTGTTTCAAAATGACTTAAGTCGTGTCGTTACGACAGCGACATCAAACGTCATATAAATTTACTTTGTGTCAGACGACACCTATCAGACGCCATTATCGCTTATCAAGACTAGCCTTACCTCAATCCGTCACCCACAGAAGCAATGGCGGCGGGGGAAGAGCGACACATGGCACGTTGTTTGTCAGTTAGCCCCGCCACTCTTGCGCATACCAAATGGGCGCCTAGCGAAACACCCCCAGGTACTGCAGGCCTAAAAACAAAATAGTTATTAAATCATCCTCACCTCTATGCTCGTAAATTGAAATAAATAATTTTTTTATTTATTTTAAATGAAGTCTGATCCACCGTTAAAGAATTCAATGTTACGAAATGCTGTAAATTCTAAAAATACACCGCTTCGTTTGACCGCCACTGAAGTCTATGGATTGTGTTTGTACATTTATTTAATAGTTATACTAGACGTATTCAATATTTTATTAAAATTTCTGGATTTCTAAAGCAATATACCTGTTAGAATAAATATTATAATTTTAAGACATAGAGTGAAAATCGCATATGAAAAGTTTAGCTGTAACTTTCATTAATACATCTTCGTTAATACGTCCAATTAGCGTTTAGCCGTGACACGGACAATTCACACAACGCCCACTGCAGGTATGAACAAATTGAGGATGCACTTAGTTTGTATATAATAATTATTTATATCTCTATATATAAATAGGTGTCTATAATTTTTATGATATTGTTTCGTTTGAAATTTAATGTTTTATGTTGGATAGGCACATAAGCCTTCCTTTTAGCTTTTAAAGAAAAATAGTGAAACAGATGCAGAAATATGTCTGCCCCATAAGGGTATAATATAAACCAAATTTTAAAGAGGAGTTGGTAACGTTCGTTCTAATGGAATCGTATCTCCTTTAAAACTATAAATCCGGATAAAAAGTACAACCCAATTTAGAAGCCTTTTTTGAATAATTGAAGATATTATTGACTTAAGGTCAATTTCGAAAAAGCGGAAGTTAAAATTGTAGTTTTCATCGAACAACGGAACTGCGCATAGCATTGTCTCCGTAATGGGATTTGTGCGCATGCACCGCGAAATACAGCATATTCACCATTTAGTCTAAAAGTTGATTTTTGCATTACATCCCTCGTTACATAAATCATCCCTAGATAAGACGTCATATTTCAACCAATTGACAAAACTTTCACACATCTTAAGTAGAAAACTCTATAAAGGTGAAAAAATATATATTGGTGAAATATTAATACAGTAATATATTAAGAGCATTTGAAGCTGTTTCTGTAAAAATATAATCATCTTGCATTTGTTAAGATGTTATTTGGCATGATTCCACATTAAATGGTTTTTTTTTCAATGAGAATTAGACCATAATATATAATAAAGGTGAGAAGTTAAGCAGCTCTTGGACAAAACCATGGTCATTGTGGCTACTATTGAGTTCAAGTCACAACTAATGAATGTCACATTTGTGAATGAGAGCAAATGTATTCAAATGGACTACAGTTTGTTTCATTGTTCTGTGAAATATTTGAATTTTGAATTACATCAAATCAAGTCCATACTGTCCCTAATTGAGCGAATCATATTTGGTTTATCACAAATACTTGATTCGCTTATATTTTGCTGCAACTGTCTCAAAAGCACTTTCTCACTGAAGTGCATTTGTTGTTTGAATAACTGAAATTGAAAATAAAATACAATCACTCGACAAATTACAAATATGAATATTTCATAAATATATATTCACAAATAATCGTAAATTGTAACTAGAAAATTACGTCTACTTTCACACAAAAAATTGCATCCATATTTATCCGTTTATTTTAAAGCTACAATGCAATAGACAAACATACAGGGGTTAATACAATGGATTCACGGAAAAATGCGATGTTGTTATGGTTTAACTTAAAATTATTTCGAATTAACTAGTTTATTAAAGATATTATGTATGATTAATGGTTTAAAACATAATTACTCATGTTCGAAAAGGTTAATGATTCACAAATGTAATGAAAATGTCATAATTAAACTTTCTATTTAGCTGTCCAAATTTTAAATTATTAGGCTATTCAATAGGCTAAAGTAAAGGTAATTTCAATTTGTTTGTCTTCACCAATCCTGCTGCCATTTTGACAATTTTATTAATTTTAAATCAATATTATGAACTAAATTATTTCTTAGAACTAGTATGTACGAGTTAAATGTCTTCGGAGAGATCAAGGTCCTCTTTAGGATCATAACACAGAGAAGTAAGTTTACCAAGGTAACTTTTCATAATAGACAAGGTCATTTCCTGAAAGAATGTTTTCATGTGCATGGTTCAAGGCAAAAGACGGGCCGGGAGGAGAAAAAATCTCTCCAGTTCCTGTACTTTGCACAGGACAAACGGAGAGAAATGTGAAGAAGATTTTGTAGTCTACAATTATCTGTGATTAATTTTTCTAGCGATAGCGGTTGTTTTGATCTAAACAAATCAAGTAACATAATAATTATAAATAGAATACTATAATTATTATGTCGTAAGTGGTTGACAGGAGATCGCCGAACCGCAAGTGATCTCATTACATCATTATTGATTGATTAATTAACTTTGCTACTTGTCTTAAACATTATTTGTTTTTATGTTTACCTTTCTAAACTAAGCCCAAACTCTAGAAACATATCGGAAAGACGTACTAGGCTGACTATTTTGACTTATTACTAAGTTTCTTAAATATACATATAAATGTTGATTTCATTCATCTAAATGCTTGAGAAGCAGGAAACATAATTTTCATTCTATATAGAACAAATACAGCATTAAACCGGTGTTACCTACGAGATGTCCGTCAATTTCTAATAATTGTAGGAATTATGTTGTTTTCAAAATTTAATATTGCCTTGTCTTGGGAACCTTCTACAACTTCACAAACTACAATGTATATTTATCGACCAAGAAGTCTTGAATTCTATATTTATAAATATAAATGAATCTTTCTATTGAAGGGTTAGGATCTACGAAGAATTCAGATATTCAGAATATTTGGATGTTTTTATTTTGTAACAGATAAGTGCGTTCATACAACCATTTTACGTAAATCGAATTATTGTTCACCAAAGACGTTGCTTTGGTAAACAATGGAAATGCAAGTTATAGTGAAGAAAATGTCATAAAGTGGTGAAGCAATGGTTTTTGATCCCGAATTTTATTTAATAATAAATGATTCTTCTGATTATTAAAAAAATGTCTTCCCATGCAATTCATGGATTCTTCCAATGTTCTGTGGTTGTGGGAGTATCAATACCACAAAAATTGTGGGTTGCTTGGAAGAGATCGCTGATTAACGAAAAAGCTGCCGAAATGTATAAAAAAATCCTTAAAGTGTTGAACTCACTAGTGATAAAGAAAAAAGACGTAAAAGAAGGAATATTTATAGAGATTTCTTATGTACAGCATGCTAAGTAAATAATTTTAATTAAAATTTGATCAATAAATTATAAAATCACTTTTCGGATCATAAATCACAAATCGACGCGTGGGCCGTGGCCCTTCTACGGGTACATTTATCTTAGAAATTAATTTAACCATCATTAATAGTTTTCGTTAATTAATGTTTTAGCTACAATCATTTATCATTTCGTCTGCCTTTCTTTAAGAATATTGTAGCCTGTTTATTAGATGGTGTGGTGTAACAGTACTGAACTTTACTTATATGAAATCCTTTAACCTCCGGAGCAGATAAATTTTTGAGTCTTTCACTCTTCACGATCAATTAAATAATCAGCCTAGCACCTACTTGACCAATCTATTATGTTTTGCCGAGATTAACACTTTGAAATGTCAGAACCTACTTATAGAATTAATCCTCACGCCTAAACCATTGAATGAATGATAATTTTGCCAAAAATTACATTCTTAAGACTTAAAGTAGGTATATTTAAATTTTAAACAATGGTAGAACTAGCTTTTTTTGAAAAATGTACAATAATATTATTTTATTATTTTCATTGACTGATAATACTAGCATAGGATGATAATTTAATGTTTATAAGTTAACAGTTACGGTCCACTTATCTAAAGTAATTAATTGTTCATTAAATACCGCCAAAGCTAATTCTAAGTACCTAAAGTTATTTTATTACGTTTCATCAATTCAAGATAAAGTGCTCGCATTAAAGTTTTACGACTCCAAAATTCGATAAAAGAAAAATAAATGTTTTCTATCAATGACGTGTGATTATTTAGACTGATATTTTAAGTCTGTGACCATTGCATTTGATTATTTGTGTATTATTTATTATAATCTAAGTATAATAATATAGAATAAAATATATTTTGACATAAGACATAGTTTTTTGAAAAGTTGATAGTCAACATTATTAAAAAAGCACATTATTGTATAAAATATAATGTAATCACGCAGATAATATTAAAAACAAATGAAATCATTAATAATCGCTTTTCGTATTAAGATTTTTTGAAATGAAGAACTTCATAACATTTTTTTAAAATTTTTTAATCGGACAGGAGGCTCATTTACATGAAGTAATCCGCCGCACATAGACACCCTCAATGCCTTCTGAGGCACAGGTGCGATGCCGGCCTTTGAAAGAGAGATATGCTCTTTTGAAGGCCCCAAGTTTGGAAATGAAAAAAATCCATTGAATTTTATTTAACTGGTGCGTAGGTAGGTACCATTTTTTGATAAAATGAAAATCTAGCTTTTAACTTGAATGCTTATGTAAAAAAGTAAAGAAGTCAGCTGTAAAAATAATCTAAATTCTCAAAAATGTTACTTATATAGAAACGCTCCAACCATTGGCCATATTCGACTTAAGCGTTTACATCATAAATTAATCAAGTCTTACATAAAATTAATACACATTTTGATCGCGGCTTCTTTGTAACATTAAAAAGACACATTTTTATGTCACAGAGAACATTACTGTATCTACAAAACAATCACTAACAAACCGCTAACAATAAATTTAACGTGAACCGAAGCCGAAACATCAACATATTACCGGCGCTCGTAAATTATATCATCAGGGATATAGTAAAAGATTCATGGTGCATAACCTTAACATACAGCGAGGCAACTCGGTAAAGTCCTTACACAGGGAAATTTTTGTGTAGTTAAGCTTCTTCATTATCTACTGCTTGTTAAAATAGTTTTCTTTCCTTCAGCTTCGAATTTCTATGCGTACAACGCCTCTAATTTTGCCTAACTCCTAAAATCATTAGAATTATAGTCTATATTAAGAATGCGCATGAAAGGATTAGAAAAGCTTGTTCAAAATTTGATAAAAAACAATACAATATTCGTTTAAAAGCTTTACATTTACCTCATGTGACCATTTTAGAAGCTAGAAGCTATTTTTCAAGCATATAAATATGCCTTCTTAAACTTTTATGAATCGTTTTTCGCCATATTTCAAGCAACTTATATAAAACATTAACTAATCACTACATAGTGTAAATCAAAGTCGCTTTTTCTTTCCCTATATCCCTTTATATGCTTAAATATTTAAAACTACGCTACGGATTTTGATGCGGTTTTTTTTAATAGATAGAGTGATTGAAGAGGAAGGTTCCTATATATATTTTATACCCGTGCAAAGCCGGGGTGGGTCGGTAGTTATATACATAAAACCTACATCGTACTTTCTATCTATTGGTCAAATATGAAAATCCGTTACGAAGAGCTTAGCGAGAACAGACAGACCGACACCGCGACTTTGTTTGTTTTATGTGTATCAATTGAATTTTCTTATTGTATTTATAATAAATAAATAGGACTATAATAAAAGTAATCATAATGTACATACGGTAATTACTACGACTGATAGCCTTAATGCGATTCTGTAATAGTAAAAGTGAAGTCCCGTGTCCCCTAGTGGGGTATGGGGCAGATGCATTTCACATCTGTTTCACTGATAGATTTTTTTTAGGGGCAAGTAGGTGATCAGCCTTCTATGCCCTGCCAGACCGAGTTTTTTTTTTATCTCCACCGGGAATCGAACCCAGGACCTCTCGGTTGTAACGCTTACGCGCTTACCACTAGACCAAGGAGGCGGTCTGTAATAGTAGCTACCATCCAAATCTTTTACTATACCCAAGCCGTGTTATGTATCTCTAGTAATTTGTACGCTATTACACGTTGCATGTTTTAACATAAATCAATGAGAAGTTATTTTAATGAGATTCGATAATTTCTATTCCTGATGATAATATATCGTATATTCTGTAATACATTCTGGAATGTTCTGTTTCATTTGGACTTTGTGATTTGTTCCCTTAAAAAAAACCCAGCATTCGCATTTTTTCATGTGTGTGCATAGACAATATAATAATAATAATAACATTTATTGCAGGATCATTCCCATAGCTTTGTTAGTAGCCTTTTTCTTAAAACCTAGTGTTAGTCCTTATATTTATTTACTTAAGAAGTTACAATAATTAAAAATAAAATAAACAAATGAATAATATTTAAGATAATAATAACTTAACTTAATACAATAACTGCCTTTCCCCACCTCCCAAATACTTGACATGCATTGCTGTCCAGTGCAATATATGTTTATAATATATTTATCGCACTAAAACTTATATCACTGGGTAATAAACTAATTTTCTTCATAAATCGCGTCCTTTCTTTTAGTTGCTACAATACCACAGTCCACAGACATATACATAGAATGTCAATTATAATACACCCCTCTTTTTGCATAAGTAGTTAAAAAGTACGTGTCTACTTCCATTTCAATAAATACCCCAATAACTAAAAATAATCGTTTCACATATTTGTTTCAAAACAATGTATAAGACCGTATAAAATGCTTTGACATTTTCGACAGAACACGTATCCCAGAAAAAGGATCAAAGTGGAACATTCTTTTTAAATAGGAATTCGGGGACCACCAATATTCCTTTCTATTCTGATTTTTCGTTTAAATTCCTAGTCTATCCTATTCGGATGCCTCTGAAATACTTTAAGATGCCGAACAAAGGAATATTTCGAGACATAACAGAATTTTAAATATGCATTCCATAATAACTTTTACAGGCAACAAGGAAAGATCATACAAAACCAAAAGTTTCTTTAAATTACCGAATGGAATAGAAATATTGACTACACTTCTAAAGTACATAAATTTAACTAGATTTAGTTAATTTATTTCAAAATCAATTTAGTCCAGTCACTACATATAATAAAACAAAGTTGCCGCCGTGTCTTTCTGTTTGTTCACGATAAACTTAAAAACTACTGAACGGATTATTATGCGAATTTCACCAATAGATAGGGTGACACATGAAGGAGGGTTAGGTTTATAATTTGTCGAGGTTTTGTGTAAATTATGTAAATTATTTAAATAGCTTAAATTAGTTTTTAGTACTTAAAGAGTTTTGGAGTAATTTAATTTTTCTTTTTATTTTATTTTAACCGTATATTATACTAGGTCTAGACATCTAGATCAAAACTGTCTTAATTGTGATTGTAAATATTAACACGGAAAAAACAATTCCAAGCTTTATGAACTACAAAGTCGATGTACGAATTGAAAACAAGTATAGAACGTAATAAAGGCTGCAGAGCGTGTCGCATTGTATGTGTGTATGCGTGTTCATCCGGTGAGTGGACAGTGGACAGACGGTCGTTAGTAAATGATATACTATTAATGAGTATTGAGTTTCGCATTTTTTGTTCTCTAATGAGGACTCCGTGTTTTGTGGGAGCTCGCTTTTATCCATTTCAATGAAAAACTAGTCGAAGGATAATGTGCAGGGATTTTAATACTTTTATTTAGAGTAGAAGCTATTTATAAATAGCCTATATAATAATTAAAACAAAGTTGGGTTATTAACGCCATTTCTAACTTAATAACTAACTATTAAAAATATAGAAAAATTTTATGTTTGTAAGTTTATGAAGAAAATTCCTTTCCTCATACATTTTCTATGGAATGACGTTTTAGGTGACACGTTATTATTCGGAACTCAGATGCGATACAATATTCCACTAGTTTATATCAAATATCTTGCGTGAAGTTGAAGAATTAACCTTGCTGACATTATGATTAGAAAAAAAAAATATCTCATAATATCAATTAAGCGGGTATTCATAAATTATAGCCAAGTTCCATCTTGGTCTCATTCCATTTATTTAAAAGCTAAGACGAAACAGAAGCACACAGACCTACATACACGTCAATATTATAACACTCCTCTGTTTTGCCTGTAAAGAAAATGATCAGTGAAATAGTTACAGATATCTGCCAGAAATGTAATTTGACGGAAATTTGAAAAATAACACGTTTTTTTTAAGTATAATAAGAAATTATGACTTGAAACATAGCTAAGAAAATCTTTTTAAAAAGTAGATATATTTAAAGATATTTAGGTACTTATTTATTACATAGACCTTAAATCTTTTGATAGATTATTATTTCGAGGATTTTGAATTGCTTAGGATGGAGAATTGGTGTCAATATTTTTTCGAATACTGTAATTAAGTACCTATCACTATATATTTTGAAATATACTTCCTATTTCCTCTATATCCTATAAAAAACGTATCCAGCAACACCCAAACACTCTGGCTAGGTCACTAATGGAGAGTCACAACAGAGCGCGTCGATTGAAACGCAAAATACCCCAAGACCTAATCCAATCACAGTGAATATATCTTCTGTTTGAACAATGAGGATGTGACACAGATCACATACTGAGCGAGCCAGCAATAGCACCAACCAAAACACCTCTGAATGTCCCTCGAAGGAGACAGATTGTAGTGAATAAAGAACAAAAAAAAAAAAAACTTCCTATTTCTTTTTAAATCTATGTATGAGAGAGAGAGAGAGAGACGTCAGACAAGTGACATTAATAATAATACTCATAACTAATAATAGTCTATTAAATTAATATCGTGTGATAATACCCAGAATGTATTACCAAGTAATTTATCTACAAGAACATTTTATTACTTTCAAATATGACTGGTAATAACATAATCTGTACGGATAATGCGTTTTCAGGGGTAGACATTGTTTGGTTGCATAAATAACATTACAAGTTTCTAGAACATTGGCCTAATTTCGCTATGATTCGAAAGAATTGAAAATGAAATTTCAAGAAGCGATTATAAACTTATTTTTTTACATATATTTAGATTTTTTCTTCTGTATATATTTTCCTGACCTTGATAGTCTATGCTTCGTAGGAAAATTAATATAGAATGAAATAATTGGCCTTCCAATTATAGGTACTTGGCAAAGATGTACGTAGTAATGAAACAATATCAGCTTCAGACTCTTTCTTTGCTTAGCTAGATATATTTTAATAAAAAGGTTGTCACTCCCTGACCGAGAGGTGATATTAAGTTCTCAGTTTCTGTATAGAACCAATTACTTGTGAAGTAAATTTATTAAGGATTAAAAGGCTATCTATACATAATCCTATTAATTTAAAACTTCTCACCTATTTTAATCTTTTCTAGTATTATAAATACAGTTTTCTTCGTTACAAGTTTGGAATTGAAATAAAACGGAGATATTCTACGCAGTAAATATGGTAGACTTGAAAATTTTTCTAATTTGGAAGACACAGTAGATTAAAGCTATAATTGTCGATCTTCCCTTTTTTCACACATTATAAAACAAAGTCCACCGCGTTTGTCGGTCTGTTCACGATAAACTTAAAAAATTCTAAACAGATTATCATGCGAGTTTAACCAATAGATGGAGTAATTTATGAGGAAGGTTTAGGTGTTGTGAAGGGATTATGTAAATTTGTTGAAATATAATGATAATTGTTGGAAATGTCGGATAAAAGTCAATGCATCTAGGAGCTTTCATCGAAAACACTGCCAGTGGTTTTTCTAATCCCACCACGCATTGAATTATCATTGCATGATGGGATTAGGGATATTTTTATTTTATATATCTACAAAAAAGTCTTTAGTGGCATATACATTTAAGAATAGCTCACTATACCCATTCTAGCTTTTATTAGCGGCACGTAGTTCGCCGGGCAGCTAGTGTATATAAATGTTATATTATTTTTGTTTAATTACCTTATGTTAAATTCAAATTTTCATATATATTACATGTTTATTTGTGAACATCAATAATTAGCATGTTAGAAAATCAAGAACGCGTAACATGAGAACTGTCAAGAAAAAGCTTATTAAAAGTTTTTAAAAATAAATAAAAAAACTAATACAATTTATTACCAAGCATCATTCCAATAATCTGTTTTATAAGCTGCAAGAAGGTTTTAAGGCAATTGGTATTCTATAAATGACTATTGGTATTTAGTATAAAAGCCTACGTAAGCTTACAATCGAAATAGGAATAAACATGTACATATTATTGCATGGATTACGGTTATCTATTGAATATTGGCAGAGTACTTTGAATTCAAGATGTCAAACTATTAAACATTGTATTTTATATTGAGAAAACACATTTTCATACTAAAATATCTTGTTTTGAGTTTAAAATATCTCTAGTATTTCACAGCAACACAATTTAAAAAATTTAAAATACTCTACATTGTCTAAGTCTTCTCACTAGTCTGTGACATTGTCGACACATTTGACGTCAATATTTTTTGACTACTTCAAATTGTCAATTTGGAAAAGTTTGTAAAGAATAAACCGGTGTATTCTTAGTTGTAATTGATGGAGGTTTTAAATTGTCTTGAATTTCAACACACAAAAACACACACATCAAAATATTTCTTTATTTATAATTGAGTTTGCCCATAGGTACACTAAACAGGACACGAAACGAAACCACAAAAGCAATGATAAATACTATATGTTAAAAGTATGATATTCTATGATATTTCACTTAAACTCTGTTTTTATTGTTCTTTCAAATTAATAAATGACCTAAAAAACTATAATTGTAACAAATAATTTATTAATAACTCTTTGAAAACGCTCTTAAAAATATGTAAATTTTCCTTATACGTTCTAAGAACGGCAGAAAAAGGCAAAAAAGGAAAAATATTTTAATGAGATAATGATTTAGATTATAACTGCGTGCTCGTTGATCTTCCTAGAACTTATCAAAATGTAGAAGCAAGATATTTAAACGAAATACATTTATTAAGAATACGACCATGTTTTTATTGATTCCTAGACAATTTATTCTTAATTACTTTACTAATTGCACAAAATCACAAACTGAAAAACCGATTGATTGTGTTTGAACTTGAAAATGATAGATTGAAGATAAATATAAGGAAATGGCGCCAGCGTACTCTAAATCGCGCTGTCAAAATTATCAAGACTTCAATGGCTTGTACATTGTGTAATATACATGTATTTCCGATTCGTTAAACCGAATCGTGTTAACTCATCCTATTAAAACGGTAAGCGGCTGTTCTGACGTTTTATAGAGCATTTAAGTTAAATTAAAAGGCGTTAAATATAAATGGAGTGTCTTAAAGCGTTGAACTTGTTACGCCGCGACGAATGGCAGGCATTTAGCGCTGTACCTCTGATCATAGCAAAGGCTTATTCACAGCACAATATATAAATATCCATAAATATGATACGGAGAAAAGTTTTTATTTTTTTTAAGTAATGAGCTGTGCCCTGAAGTTTCACCCGCGTTAATATCATAGTTTGTTATTATAGCCTTTAGGCTTCTTCGATAAATGGATTATCTGATACAAAAGAATTTTTAAATTCGAACCAGTTACGGATGGAAAGGTACGCTCTTTCTAAGTGATATATGCTATATTTTATTAATTCCGTTAATTATTCTAAGATCTTCAGTAAAGTATTTTTAAAAATGGAGTTTAAAAAAAAGTTATTATTGAAACTAACCGAATATTAGGAAACAAAATTAATATATAATATTATAATAATATTAATTTATGAAAATTACAGACTCACAGAAACAACAAACAGTTTTAAACAATTATTAAACATCGAAACTGAAATAATACTTACAAATTAATAAAAAAACAGAAGTGTTTTCAAATATTTTTTTTTACGCATTTATCAAATCATAGACTAGAAATATTTAGAATGCAGGTTATGAAAACATTGAAAAAATATATTTTTTGTTTATTTTAAAAATCTATCCAAAAATTAGTCGTTTGAAAATGGGTCACTTGTCAAAGTCAAGAAAAACGTCCTTCATATTATGTTACATAATAATTTTACTTGTGAATTTAATAAGTAGTTGTTATTTTCGTGATTGAACAATTTGATAGGTTGAACACGAAACTTTTTCTACTACAAATATTAATAAATATAAGGATATTTTGTATTGATAAAAACATTTTCAAATTAAACCCATCGAAAGGCATAATTATGCGCGTGCGATGACAAAATATAGCCTTAAAAAGTGTCCTATAATTTTTTTTTTAAATTTTATAGTATGGATTCTGAACAAACAATCTTGATGAACTATTTGACGTTCGCAGTAAAACATGGCAGAAACAGAAATGAGATTGTATGATATTATGGTTGTGATATAGGTTTGCATTTTATTACTTTTTATTGAGATACAGTGAAAAAAGTAAGCAATCAGCTGTTACGCCGTTTAAACAATAAAGTGCTTTATATCATGGAGATATGGTTGAATTTTATTTGTCTAAATATTATAATTACGCAGTACAGGCCGGTGCAGTCGCAGAGATTGACAGTAATGATATGTTGGGCAATAATATGAAGAGGAATTTGAGATTTCGGATGCTATAATATAAGCTTAAAAGTTTATATTGATATATATTTTGTATTAT
Source organism: Aporia crataegi (assembly GCA_912999735.1). Lineage (NCBI taxonomy): Eukaryota > Metazoa > Arthropoda > Insecta > Lepidoptera > Pieridae > Aporia > Aporia crataegi. The sequence goes on from OU538742.1 coordinate 7,783,601, forward strand.
CTTAACTGTATGAAATTTACACAAATAGAAAATAGTGAATACATAGATAATATAATCGCAATTAAAATAAAGGCAAGTTTGCTAACGTTGTATATAAAAATTCTGTTGTGATTAAATCAATAAACTAATTTCTATGAATTATGGGTTAAAGTTGACGTCCTGAAAGTAATATATTTAACATGAAATTATGGTCCACACATACATACTAATATTATAAATGCGAAAGTAACTATCATGTCTCTCTGTCTGTGTGTCGCAATTTCACGCCAAAACTAATGAATCGAAGTAAATGAAATTTGGTACACAGATAGTCTAGAGAAAGGATACAGGGTACTTTTTGATTACTAATTTTACGAAAAAAGGGTTGTAAGGGGATGTTGTGAGGGGGGGGGGGGGGGAGGTAATATGGAAGTATCGTCATTTTCGAGCTCAAAGCTTTTATATCATCACATTACGATGAAGTTAACGCGGGTGAAACCGCGGGGTACAGCTAGTAGTTATATAAATCATAAAATTTTATTCCAACAACATTAATTTCAAAGATCATATTTCCTCACATCCTTGTAGTTCATCCATCATTTCGTCTTATTAAGCCATCACAAAGGACCCTCGAAGGATATCGGCACCCTATAATTACATACTATAAATCGGCTGAGCTAATTTCGACAGCAAAAAATAAACAAGACTTTTGATTGTGTTGAATAGAAATAAGCTTGTTAGCAGACCTCATAAAAGATAATTGTAACTGAGCAACGTATACATTCGATATATTAAGCAGATATTTTCTTCTGCCTATATGGACTTGTTATTCCTAAATAATATATTCAGACTTGATTATAATTCCAGAGTTTTATTTTAATAATTATACAACTAACACTTGAGCTTTTTCTAAGGCATTTTTGCTGCGCACCACCACTCTGTGGAAACAACTGCCCTCTGAAGTATTTCCGAATGGACTTAGGGACTTTCAAGAAAAGAGCGTACCTCTAACAGGCGTTGGGGTTGTTTATGGGCGGTGGACTGCTTGTAAGTGAGCCTTCTGCCCGTTTCCATAAAAAAACTAACAAACATACAGCTACAGCTTCAACTCGTAAGGAGTCTGGATTACAATAAGTTAAAAAATGTTTAGAATCGCTCCATTTGATTTTGATTTAATTCATTACAGATAAAAATATATTTTGGTCAGTTTAAAAAAACTTTCTCTTTATAATTTTAGTATAGTTTTAAAGAACACAGTTTCAAACAGAATAAAGGGTTTAATAATAATTGTTTTATCAATAACAAGCTTGACCCGCAGAATTTCGTATCGCCAAAAAAGATGGAATGGGCATAGTAAGCTATCCTTAAAAGGTATTTTGTTATATCTCAAAGGGATTAGGCAGCGTTTTCGATGAAAGAACTCAGGTGGCTATAACTAGACTTTTTCCGTCAATTCGAACAATTATCACACTAATACATCCAATTTACTAAAAATCTTGACAAATGATAATCAACTCATGAATCACTTTATTAGTACAACTGGCATGATTATCCGTTCAGTAGTTTTTAGGTTTATCGCGTACAGACAGACACGGCGGACGACTTTGTTTTATAATGTAGTGATAAATCAATGTTTAGGACTAAATTACTATTAGTCAATAACATAATTAAAAATAAAATCTGTGGAACGGCGTTGATTTTGGAAGTAAAAAATAAAGCCGAAAATTAAATATAAATTATTAATTAATTTCATATACTTAATTAATAAATTATTCAGTATAGTCGTGAAGTATTTTATTTAATTCTGACTTAAAATATGGTAACACGAAACAGGTGCGAAGCTCGGCCCACAGTAAATACTAAAAAATGTACGCTCTGTCAGAAATACTCTTCGCAAAATAAATTCTCCTTGACGAATTACGACAAGAGTTACAATAAATAATATAAAATAGTTAATATTTCACTGCGGGAACAAGGCCTCGTAAATGCGGGTTTTAAAATAATTTTACCTAGTTTTTACATTAATGGCGAATGTCTAGTTTATGAAACTCTTGATGACAGAGGGACATTCAAACAGGAGTGTGTGTGTGGTGTGTTTAATAGAATTATAAAGTGTTTTAACTTAAAATGCTTGGATAAATTAACCCAACTGCTTCAGGTGTTCACGTGTCTGTGAATTCTACGGAACAGCGGCGGCCTTAGGGGGTGGCGAACAGGGCAATCGCCCGGGGCCTCGCTCTTGCAGGGGCCTCGCGCAACAACCCAAGCAAATTTTAAAAAATATAGATTTTTTAAACTATTTTATTTTCGCATCACATACTTTTCACAAAGGACCAAAGGGACTCGCAAAACTTGCCACCCGGAGCCTCGCAATGGGTAAGGCCCGCCGCTGCTACGGAAACAATTAAATGTTATGCTTTGGGTAGGGATACGGCTGAACGTAAAGTTGCCTGTGCTGAAAATGACCAGTTAGACAGATGTAGAAATGTGTCTTCCCCATGCCCAGTAAAATCGAAAAAATATACAAAAAAAAAAAACAAATTATGTAACGTCTTGGTACCCGTGATTAACTTAAATGATTATTGTTTTGACTTGAGCCATAAACGTCGATTTTTCAATGTGAATATGCTAATATATGGATTTAATACTAGAAAATAATAACGAAATTAAATATGAAATTTGTATAATCAAGATATTAACATTTTTATACACAACTAGCGACCCGCCCCGGCTTCGTACTGGTATAAACATATATATAAAACTTCCTATTCAATCACTCTATCTATTAAAAAAAAATGAATCAAAATCCGTTGCGTAGTTTTAAAGATTTAAGCATACAAAGGGATATAGGGACAGAAAAAGCGACTTTGTTTTATAAGGTTTTATACTATGTAGTGAAGACACAGAACACAAGTGACACCTATTGACAATCAATATAATTTGATATTTCTTCTTTTTCAAATATAATAGTTTTAAATGACCGAAGAGTTCTACATCAAAATTCAATTGAATAATCGAAGATTACAAAAACTAGCTGTGCCACGTAGGTTTTCAATATACGCCTTAATTTAGTCATATGTTATGTATGCCTTCCTGGATCAATGGACTATCCAACACAAAATAAATTTTCAATTCGAACGTTCCAAATTAAAGCGCGTTAAACCAACCAAATATTAGTGATATAATAATAATAATAATTGGGACAACTCACATACATTGCTCTGATCCCAAAGTAAGTAGCTGAAGCACTTGTGTTATGGTAATCAGAAACAATAAATGCATATATCAGTTTATAAACAACCAAGACTAGGAAACAAACATTCGTGATCATCACACAAATAAAAGATAAAAGATAAAATGTGAAATGAATGAATGATGATATAGATTAAAAGCAATAACCAACAAAAAACTTACCTCACGCATAAAAGCACAATGGTCAGCAAAAACAGCAGCCTAAAACAATTGCATCCTTTGTCCGTCGCGTGTACCACTGTGCCATCGCGACGCACGCATTCCAACATGGTTTCACATCCTACTTATTTTCGATTATTATCTTTTTAAATACATTTTTGGCCATTTGTCCACTGAAAACTGGTTTATTGTCATCACTACACACACTGATATTTTTATTAGTTTGCACTGTGGAGAAAATACATTGAGGTTTTTTTTATTCGCCCAAAGGGCAGCCTAAAGTCTTTCGACCATAACGCCTAGTCTTACGTATTCATTTTAACAATGAATGACAGTTCTTTTTTTGAAATCTGTAAATTGTCAAACGTAGGAACAGTAAACCTGTCATAGTACTAAAGTTTATGTAATCAAAAATGCCTTGATATAATAATAAAATCAACAAATCAACTGTAATGATAACGATTTCATTTTACTCTTCGAACAACATACCAACATTTTACTTTAATAAAAGTATCTACCTATTGTAACTTGATCAACGATGTAATTAATTTTAAATACTTTATAAACAAATCCTTTTGAATGTTGTTTGTTCGAAATATATTTCTGAATATGAACAGAAATGTCGTCCAATTCAAATCATAAGTCCTACTCAACAAATTATCTTCATATTTTGCTTTCGTTTTCAATACATTGAAACGGATCGTGAGTCTGCAATATTTGTACGATATTTAGCACCAATTGTTGCGTCGACTAAAGTGTTACATAGATTACAACTATACAAATACGAAATTCTTGAACTGCGTGCAATAATAATATAACACAATTTGTGTTTTATCTGACATCGGCGTAGACCAAGAGCTTTTAAATAACCGTTCCTACATACGGACATAAATTTACGTGCCTAATTCCGCTCGTATTTACTCAGCTCGACCAAATTTAATAAAAGATGCGTCTTGTGGTATCTTATATAATCTTTCGCATCATAGTCGAGTTTTTAATGGAGAATGAGTCATCCATTGTATCATAATTTCAACTAAATTTTATATGGTAGTTTTTGATCATACTTTTTACTTTGGGTATACAATAATACTAATAATAATAGTCTAGATTATTCAGAAAGAGACTTTTTTAACTTTTTGGAGTTGTCTATATTAAATATAATTAAAGAAAAAACTTTTTTATTTTATTATTTACAAACATTGGTTTATCACTACATATTATAAACCCTTAAGTTTAATGTTCTCTTGTAATAATTAACTCTCTTGTAGCTTCAAAAACAAGGTAAACATAAGATAATAATAATAAAAAATTAAATTATAACAAATCAAAACTATAATTAAATAAAAAATAAAGGAAAAGGCTGTCAAAGGTAGCAACTTTAAATATACATAAATACAGTCACGGGCGTAGAAAGTTGTAATTGTTTAGTACATATAAGAAAAAGTATGTTTCGGAAGTAATCGTGTCAAAGTAAACAGCCTTAATTATATTCTGTTTCGATAAGGCGAGACGCTTTCCGTGTTTTCTTATCGAAACTTGTTGGACATCGAATTTACAAGAGAAACAAAGATGCTTTTGAGATAGCTCACTCGCTTTTGCCCTTTACTGTATTAGGCATTAACTGAGATTCAAATTTCTATGTGTACCCATATTTTTCTCCGCGCGGATTCATCAGCCCTGCGGCTTAATAGAACATTAGGTACTATTTAAGTAAATTAGATTAAAAATCAGCATTTTGCAGGCTATTAATAATAAATAATATAATAATAAATATAAAATTGTTGGCAGAAATTCCTGTGCGTTTGCCGACTATTTCTTTTTAAAAAATTGTGTGATACTTGCGTAGATAAAGCAACTGTTTTCTTATGTTGACTTATTTTATACTGTTGAACTGCATAAAATAAATTGAGTAATTTTTTCGCTTAATTCCATTTTATTATGTTAAATTCTAAAATTATGAAGGGGATACGTAATTTTTGCTATTTGTAAAGATGTATTTTGTAAATGAATATAGGTGTCTCGTTAATACGATTATTTTTATTAATATTTTCCTCTTTCAGACAAAATATATCATAAGAAACATCAAAAGTGACAACTTAATTTTTTTACGAGAACAATAATGCACAAACAACTATCTATAATTATAACGTTGTATACTATGCATCTATAAATTGATTTGCTAATCGAATGAAATCAATACAATGTCTTTAAAAAAAAAATATATACAGATGCAAGAAAATGATCTTTACTGCTTAGAACCATAGACAATGCCTACGGCGATAGCAAGTGTAATGATAAGGTTCTATATTCTAACCATAAATTGATTTGCTCTAGTTTTTCGTGACTTCCAATATCTGATATACGTTTATCAATGCACCAACTGCCATTACCCGACAGTTCATAAGTCATTCTTAACAATTGCTTGTCATAACTCATATTTCATAGGAAATTGTAAATTTTGTATAATTTAGATTTTGTAGCGACAAGTCCCGGAATTTAGGTGATTTATCCAACGTAATGCTACAAATATAGTTTGAAATAGCTTTTCTGGTAATAAGGCAAGGGGCAGTCATAATTCTTAGGGCCTGTTTCACAACTGAATAGTAATTTCTGATTAGCTTACTTAGCACATAATTTGTCAGTTGATATGGAAAATATGTCAAATAATCTGCTAATTAAGCTTCTCGAAACTTACTTTTAGATTGTGAAACAGGCCCTTAGTTTTTTTCTCTATTTCTCTGAACATTCAGAATTTCTCTGAACATTTTCGTTATAGACTTCTAAAATTAATATTTTTTTTAGTTGGTTTGATTTAAATGTAAAAGCGTGTTCCATGTACAATTAGTAGCTATATGTATGGAAGCTAATAGAGCAAAATAAATAAAGAAAATAAATATAAATTCACTTAATAGATATGACAATTTCTGTTTATTGTTAATATTAGTATCAAAAATTTCAAAATCTGACTTCAGAGTTCACAATAATGTAGATACTTTTCAAAGACTAGAAAAAAAGTGTTTAACACTATAAAGTTGTTTTACGGATTAAAAAAATATTTAAGCAAATAGTTGCATAGCATCGCTTGGTACTGAAACGCTTAAATAATGCTCAATTTTAGGTAATGTATTGTCATTACAGCAACTAGTTTTCGTGTATCGGCTTGTAAAATCTTATTAATGTATTATTTAGTATTCGTGAGTAAATTGTTTTCGTTTGACAAGTAGGTAACTCATTTCGTAATGGCGTATGGTTCGGACTGCGAGTTCAATGAGTTCGATGTGTTTTCTTATAATTAAGATAAAATTAAAAAGATTCCACAATTAGACATACAGATATGTAGATTAAATGTACAGATATACACTTTTAAATTATAAAATTATTAAACATATTCATGGAGATCGATTGTTCTCGAAGTTAACAGACTAAGTTCAACCATGAAGTGGCATTATAAGAAGAAGAGGATCTATAGTATTGAAAGACAACCCTAAAAACCGTGTCTTGATGGTTTCACACCATATAAAGCCAAAAGAACTCTTTTGACAATTCCCCGAGCGCCTTATAAATTTTTATCAAAACCAAAAGTAGATTTTGAGGGACAAAAAGTGATTTGACGATTTGTAATACATACATGTTTGTGAGTTATTACGAGTTTGTGACTCACCTTTGAATTTATAGAATCATGTTTTAACATGAGATGTTGTTGTATTATAACAATTTGAACAGATTATAAAGGGTATATTTATGACAATTATTTCATTTTTTACTAAATTTTCTCCACGTCTCGCGTGCTTAACAGCTTGGTTGCGTCATGTGTGATGTTTTTTTATCTAAAATCTATATATTTATGTGCATAGATACAATAAAGGTAATAAAATTCAACATCCATTCGCCTACTAGCAAGATAATTGTGTGATGTAGGAGGCGCCATTACTTAGTAATAGCTTGTGTTCCGCAGCTCATCACTTATTGCTTCAACCTACGAGCTATATAACTTATTGGGGGCGTAAAGAAAGCTGGAAGGAGGCATAAGGGAGAATAGTATGAGTATAATCTGTAATATAAAGTTCAATTTATCTCCTATTTAACGAGGTATAATATTAAGATAATTTGCCTGATAAATATTCGCATAGTTGTTTTTTGATTTTTTGAAGGGTTATGTGACTTGGAAGATAAACTTTAATAAATATTTATTATGTAGAGAAATTCAATACTTCTCTATATAAATAACACCATATCTATATAAAAATCATGTATTTCTCTTACTTATCATTTTCTTTACAGACAAGTGGTCCCTAGATTCGAACCCAGAAGAACCTTTGATTCACACGCAGACGCGTGCACCACTTAGCCACTAAGTTGACCATATTGATATTATACTAGCCAATTCGGGTAGAATTGATTCTACATTATACATACAATACGTAGCAATTAAGCTACACCTTATTTTTACTCTGACAAAATTTAATTGACGGATCGAAGTGTAAAATTAAATTTATCGGAACATAACATGGCTTGTTAACACGGTGATGTGCGTTGTAAATATCAAGCAAATTCGACGGCTGTTGAGACCCATCGTTATAGTGGGGCCATGCAAATAGCGTTCATAAAGAAGATTTAAATTAAATGCGCTCATGATTGCCCGCCAACAACTGTAAACCGTTAAAAAGAGAAAAGTTGAATATATCGGTCTTGAGCTTAGATACGAAAGATACTAACTGCTTCATTGGATCGTAATGGGCAAGAGAGTATACCTCTCTGGTAGATGAAAGAAGTCTTGTTTAAGGAACATCCGAGTACGGTAAGGCACAGCCAGCGGAGGAGAGTCACTTGGAGAAGAAGACGCCCACGCAGATGTGCCAGCTCATCATAATATTATTACGTGGAGCAAAAACTTTTTACCCCTTTTACAAAAATTGCGCGGACGGAGGAATTACCCACACTTATAGTTTATATAGAGGAAGCGGAGTATGCTAATGTTTTTTTTTAAAATTATGCATAAAAATACATTAAATTAATAAAATAAACATACACACTAATGCTTGGATGACACACAGCATACACACAGATACATACCTGACTTACTCTTGAATTGTGGTCGAATTTCGACCAATGGGCGACCACTAGTTATTAAGAAATGTAGCATATGGGTTATAATGCATATTACATTGCACTTTGTAACCCTGCCTAGTAACGATCCTAGAAAAGTAAAAGAACCGCTCCCGCACCGCTTGTGTCCGCACATCGCCGTCGGATTTAACAAGGTCTTCGATACAATTGATACTAATCCGTCGAGCGTTTCTGATTACTCAACCGTAATCTGACTTTTCATCTAACGATTTCTAACCTTACAAATTGCGGTAAGATGTTAACGGTGCATTTCTTGATTTAATTCCACAAGGCAGATTTTAATTTACGATGGTTTTTCTTGAACGAAAATATCAATTTTCAAAAAATTTCTTCGTAATATTATTTAAATGAAGCGGCGGTTCTCATAATAGGTAATCGTCTAGATAATAAGAACTAAATATTATATTACATAATGTATAAACCGACTTTAAAGTGGTTTAATGTAATAAAAACGCAAAAATAATTGTTGTGCAAAGCCAACATTTGGTTTTCATTTGGTTTTTCACATTTTCGTTTGGTTTGTCACAAACTTTTTGTATTAGTGTCAATGTTTTTATGAAACTAATAAAATCTTGTTGTATTTTTTTATGTTTTGTTTTATATACCTTTTGGTTTCTTGTTGTAGTAAATAAACAAACCATTGAAGAATTTGAAAAGGCGTTTTTATGTATATTTCGTTATATGCAATTATCAATACATTTTATTATATATTTTTAATAAAAGTTTAGCTAGAGACAAAATACAATAAGATTGTAAGAATCCATAGTAATTAAAGCAGTAATTGGATTAAATTTACAACAGTTAACCCAATTAATGAATTGGTTAGAGCTATTCTAGATTAAGAAAATGGTTGATCAATTAAACATTTTGTCTAGATACAAATAAACTAGAACTATTTGGCTTTAGTATTGCTTAAAAAAAGGATAAAGAAAAGTAGGAAATAAGATTTTAATAAAACAATAGCTGATTTGTATGTCTGTTCCTATTTCCAATATTGACTCAACGGCTCAACTAAAGGATACGTGAGTCACTGAATATATGTAATTCTTCTTTTGCATAGTGGTTTTCTCGTTTAAAAACTTCGCTATGGTTCTTGTTGTGAACTGAAGTTAATGCGTAACCGCGAGGTTAAAAAATTGGAACAAAACTGTGATTTTAAATTACGTAAGGTAATTTTCCCACGGTGTTTAAACGCGTGTTTACAGTTTTCAACATCAATTAGCAACTGCAATTAAATTATTTTTTATTTAACACATCACAGTGTTGTTATGTGTTATAGTTATAAAAAGCTTAGTTTTTAAATATACCTACGTTATGTTAATAAACTGCTGGTATTATATTAGGAAATATTTCTTGATTTACTGCATTGATTTTAAAAATTCTTTCGCTGTTGGAAAGTTAGAGTCTTTCTGAGTGATATATTGTATACAAGTTGGCCCTTGGCCTCATCGTACAAGGACCTCCGGTCGGTGCTGTTGCGTGCCTCAAAAGTTTCCGGAAGGTGCACGTATCCAACATTAAGGTACACAATATTATGTGAAAATAAACCACTAGATTTCTTAAAGCTGTGGATACACTTTCATTAGTTCTTAATTATCTCGAGCGTCTTGTTAAATGCTCGGGATCGAACCCGTAATACGTCTCGTAAAAAGTCGCTCCACCATAACAGTCATACACAACTGGATTGTAAATTTATGGAAAAATGAGTTCTATGTATATAAAATTATGAGTCAAAATGGCTTTTCTATATAATAATGAATTATTGCGGAAAGAAGTAGGTAAAGATTGATGCTCACTGAACTAGAAAAGCGTCTTGTATTTTTATAATGCTACACGCGTATATGACACAACTTGTGGCTAATATTTTTTATAAAATAGAATACTTAAACTTACTTAGAATTAGTGGATCGTCGCGGCGCCTCTCACGGGCACCCACAACGTCGCTAGGGCCGCGACTGCATTTCCGGTCTTTAAAATCATTAATTATCATTTTTAGAGTAAATACTTTACTACGTAAATGATTGATGATGATTTAATATTAACAAATAAAAGTGGATCTAGTTCACCTACTAGATCCATTTCTAGATCTATTAAGGTTTGGTCTTTTAATATGCATACCTACACGTACCTACCTATTAATCATGTAGGGATACCTGGGTTATTTATAAATAAACCAGCGACCCGCCCCGACTTTTCACGGGTATAAACATATATAAAAACCTTCTTCTTCAGTCACTCTATCTATTAAAAAAAAACGCATCAAAATCCGTTGCGCAGTTTTAAAGATTTAAGCATACAAAGGGATATAGGGTTTGGTCTTTTTAATATTTTTAGTTAAGTTGAGCACATCTGTTAAGTTTTTAGACATTTATAATTTCAAAATAGGTTTAGTCTTGTGAATCTATACGTATTAATAATCTTTCGCAAAATGGTTAGGTTTTTCTAATGTCGCAAATATTTATAATTTTAATTTTCAAGTGAAGTAATATTGCCAAATTGAATCAGACATTCAGTGTACGACAAACCTAATCACGACTTGAAATGTGGCAAAAGAAGTGCCCAACGATAATAACTATTGAAAGCTGGTACGGTAGGTCATCATAAAATATCAAGTACTCAACACTTTATATGAGATTTCCTACAATATTAACTAAAGTACACTTTGCAACACTTTGTAACTAACTCTAATAAGAAACACTACTATTTTTAGTAAAGACTGGAAAACATTTTTCTTAACAAACTACACTTTAACATTATTATGTTTTAATATTGTTAGGTATTACCATAAATATAATTTTAGTGAGATATTTTTAAATAAAGCTGATCATATTTCGGCCAACGCGTTAGTATAGCAATACAACGCGGTAATGTAGCCAGTATTTTGGGTACGCACCCTAACGGCTTTGATGAGCCTTTTGTATTTTTGTAAATATATTTAAGTACATTACGACAATATTATATATATTTTTAAATAATGATTAATTATTTAGACATACATAAGTGAAAAATTGTCTAAAACTACAGTTATAGTTTGCGTTAAAATTTGTCAGACATAATAAATAAATACGCGAAAGCTAAATTAACCAGTTTACGACAGGCCACAGCTTCATAATAATACTGGGAAGTGACCTAGATGCGTACAAATCTGTTAATTTTCTGCACCATTTTAGTTCACTCTATTATAAGCTATAGGTCAAACAATAGCTGTTTGCACTAACTCAATTTTAGGGATTGACATGACATAGCTATTATCTTCTTTTCTTTCATAACAGTAAGAGTAAGAGTCTTTCAAGGCTCTTCTACACAACCATTGCTTCTCCATTGTCTAGTCTCTTCTCTTGTAACTGGGTTGCCTGAAAGAGATCGCTTGGTAGCGATAAGGCAACCCATTAATGTTGTGTATTGTATCATTATTTGTAGTTCGTTGGTAGGATAAAATCATTAAATAAATAAAAAAAATATGTAAAAAAATATTAATAAATAAAAATCAGATAGCCTCATACACTAACTAGCCCCGTTAGTAAGGATTTCGAAAATGTTTGAGTAGACTGTAATTGAAATGAACGAATAGTCGAACGAAACTGCAAAGATCGCATAAGTTTTCCAACCAAATAAAATTTCGAACTATCTCTAAAAACGCATCATATTAGTTCATTTAAAAGCAACGTGTGTCTTGCATAGACATGTCCAGCTTAGAACATTCCGGCGCCGGAAGGTAGTATAAAAAGATCTCCTTCCTAAAGCTAAAAAAAGCCAATTGCAAGAGGAAAATTACCTTCTTAAAGGTAACACTATAATAACTAAAAGCTAGTACGATTGCAAAAGCGAATATTATAAGCAATTTATCGTATTCGCGGTAAAATACAAAGAGATACAAATTGATAAAGTCTTATAAAGACATAAGATGTCCCAACACCATCAATAATCACACGTGATATATTAAACGCATTAATAAAATTAATTACGTTTTAAATACGAAAAGTCACTTGTTGAAAGCTATTTATTTAAGATCTCAATTGAGATAAGAAAATGGCCATTCCAGCATTTGACCTTTGCATTTTTCTTAAGTCGACTTTCTTTTTTTATGCATTGAAACCCCAAATTAAACTTTTGTAATGTAACAACTAAAGTTTTTTAAACACCTAATAAGTTTAATAGTGTTGAATATTAGTAAAGCAAGTAATTGAAATAAGTTAACTATTTCAATGTCGAAATATCTAATAACTATCCGAATTTTACGACAATTCAAAATAATCAGACCTGTTTTCAAGTCATAGCAAATCAACGTTACTTGAAGCACGAAACATAAATAAAAAATATTAAAATAATTAAAAAAAATGATTTATTTGACATGAATGAATTATTTCCGGTTTTCTTCAGATCTAAATTAATATCTTTAATATTTGAATAAACCCATGACTAACCAATCTAAAAAAAACATTTCTAATTTCAAAGAGCAACTTGACAGTTTTATGCCTTTATTGAATTTGACATGAATTTTAATAATATTTACGGTTTTATTTTTACATTTAAAATTAATTAATTAATTTTAAATCAGGCGTAGATTTTATTTCAGCAATGTAAAATTTTCATCAGATTTTCACCAATGGTGTTGTGAAAGTCATGAGTACATATTCAAGCTTCGAACTGAAAATCCTTTCATTTGCATAGACAACACGCCTTTCAGACTTTCCAAAAATCTTTTCACATCATTTACAAAAAGGTACAAAAAATTTCGTCTCAATTAGTGATAACAAATTACGACATCATTTGTGGACTTCCTTGACATTTACAATGAACATACGAAGTACATTCATTTCTACAAAGTTATTATGAGTTCTTTGTAAAATATTTTAACGAGGTCCAATCAATTTTTTTCTGTATTTTTTACTACGGTTAGAAATGGTTGCTCTGTCTGTAACAGTTAAAGTAGATGTGATAGATACTTTAAGGAAGATACTTTTGAAATAATAAAATACAGTAGAGTTTCTATAAGTGGAATTTCAATGCTTGGAAACCTCCTAATAAATAATATTGTTCCTTCAAGCCCAAAAAGCCTTCAACTTGAAATTATAACATATAAAAATACCCTGAGAGCCTTTTTGATACATTCATCGTAGAAATAAGATTAACATCTGTATCTCGAACAAAGCTTTTACAAATCAAAATGTCCACAAAATCTACCCCAGTAATTTTTTAAATTGTAATTGTTTTTTTTTTTGTTTTTTTCGTTGTAATGGAGTGCAACGGGCGGCCTTATCGTTAATCAGCGATCTCTTCCAGACAACCCCAAGTTTAGTTTCATTTACTTTTTAATTTTTTTTAAGTTTGTGTTTGTGTGAATCATTGTTGTCTTAATCTAAATTTGTATAAAATTCCCGTATTTGTAACCAAGCTGCGAAACGGCTTGACAGATTTTTTTGAAATTTTTTGTGTGTCGTAAACTATTTGTATACACCTAAGTGATAAAGGTGGCAACCCAATAATTTATTTTTTAGACATTTTTATTATTTTTTATGATTTGACAATAAAACATACATATAACCTTAACTTTTACCCTCTACCACCAACCCCCATTTCGTAATAGCGATATCAGTACTGAAAAAATTTTCAACTCTCTAGTAATAATTTATATGGCAAAACCACGGTTGCCGGGTCAGCTAGTAATATAAATTCAACATAAACGGGTCTGCTGTAGTAAAAAATAGTATATCATTATTCAAATAACAATAATTGGTATATAATTTAAGAATTATTATAAATCTAATCCTTGTATTAATTTTAAAATTGCACACCACTTAATATCAACTCGTTTTCCAGGCTTGATAACCATGATAAATCTAATGAGCTTTGAGCTAGACTTGAGATTTTATCAATTTAATACCTTGATTGATATTTGTTTGTCTTGTTCTTGATAACAATTTAATTATATGAATGTATTAAGCATGTAAGCATTGAAAAATAAGTGAATTTATAGACTAGCGTTTTTCACGCCACTCCTTACGTATTGTATACCTAATATTTATTTAGCAAAAATAAGAAATAAATTAAGTGTCTTCATGGCTTAGTCATAAACGCATGTGTGCGGTCATTTCACGGTTCTTCAAATCTCGGGATTTGAACTAAAATATGTATTTGTATAACAGATTTTGATGAAACTTAAATGAGACCACATGGAAAGCACCAGCTTTCAAAGAAAAAAGAATCATCAAATCAATTTACTCGGTCGAAAGTTCTGAGGTAATAAACATAAAAGAATACAGTCGGTTAAAAAATGTAAACCCCTAAAGAAAAACAAAGATAAGACCCCTTTTCTCTAAAACTAAACATATCCCCCCCCCATATTTAAATCTGGATTGTACACTTTTGTTAGGTTTTTCACTAAAAATTATAAGTACTTAGTTGCTTAAATTCATTAATTTAAATGTTCATTTTACTAATTCCAATTACTGTCAGCTACGCGTTTTTGTTATTAAGCCGCTTCAATCTGTCATAATGTAATTAGAGATTGATTTCATAGCATTTCAAATACTTATTATTTAATTACTAATGCAACGTAGATGAAACCGTGGGTAAAAGTACCATATTTTATAATTAACAACATAGATTTATCATTTAATTCCCTTTAAGTCCTATCTATATATGGCTCCACTATTTTGGATATTCAACATAAATTGTAGCTAAAATCCCTCCCGATCACGTCAGGTTACCACTTAGAAACTCTCCGCGGAATTCTGTTCTATTCATCATAACCTTTCGACCCGTATGGTTTTCAAAACTTCAAGCTCGCCATACTGCTCCGGATTGTACCCAACTCTATACATAATTTTCCTGTATGGCGCTACAATGCGTTCAATCAAAATCACTATTTTCAAAGTTTCTTCAAACCACAAACACGTTATTATCTGCCTTTGTACAGGCGTTAGTTACAAGTGAATTTTAGCTAGTGATGTTTCAAATTTATACTTTTCTATATACCATTTTAATACTTGTATTTTTGTCCGATTTTACAATACAGCCTTTATCTCTCAAAGACCTTCCAGCTTTAAAGTATAAATGAAAATTTTTTTTCATTACAAACAAAGAACTTTCCTCTTTAGTTTAAATTTTTTTACCAAAACATTCTATTTATGATCTGTCAAATAAAGTTTAAATTAAAAAATAATAATTGTTATTGCCATGTACATTTTAAATCAAAACAAAAGTATGGACATATACAACATATAAGTAAGTGAAGTAAGTGAAGTCCCGTGTGTACATTTGCCCCATAACCCTAGTGGGGTATGGGGCAAATGCATTTCACATTTGTTTCACTGATCGGTTTTTTCTTTTAGGGGCAAGTAGGTGATCAGCCTTCTATGTCCTGCCAGACCGAGTTTTTTTTATTATCTCCACCGAGAATCAGACCTAAGACCTCTCGGTTGTATCGCATACGCGCGTACCAGTAGACCAAGGAGGCGGTCAGACACATAATCTATGAATATAATTTAGTTTTTCTTTGTCATAATCAAATAATAAGTATCTTACGCTACCACATAAGTTTATAACCGAATTTAAATGATTTATTAGTTAATTGCCGTGAAATATAATATTTTTTATAGCTTTATGACCAATTAGAGATCGCTTGTAATTATTTGTATAAATTATTTTTTACATCCTGATTGATTTATGATTTAATTAATATTATTTAAATAGCTTGTTTTCTTTTAGTTTTTAAAAATTATAGAATATTATAAACTTGCTTTAGAAATAATGTTTTAATTGCAGTTTTCAATTGTTTTTCTTAACATTTCAAATTTTTGTTGATTTTACAACTGAAATTTTGACCAAATAATCTTAAGAAGTAGCTAAAAATTTATTGAACAAAAGCTAAAAAGTTTTACTTTTTAATTTTTAACTCTAACTCAACATGGAATCTTATAGGTAAGTTTGACGGTCTATGGAAATGTAGTATATAAGCGAATAAACCGATTATGGTGCGATTGTTGGAAAGCTGACAAAAATCAGCCTACATATGAGATGTCCTTAATTGTTGAATTCAGTACAATTAATAATTGTAATTAACATGTTTAGGGGGGTTTTATGGGTTTCGTATTCGAACTTGTTGGTAACATTCGCGCACTGACCATGCCACTCTGTATCAGTTAATGTGTGGGAGAAGCGATTGACTCACAAGCAATATAACCAGCGGGCTTGGCTGCCCATGCGAATTATTCTAGTCATTCTTAGAAGAGAAAACTCCGATTGAGAAGTGGTTGTGAATTTTGAGTAAGTAGGAAAGTCACTAGACGAAGTGTTACTAAATTGCTTAAATATAATATAAATGGATGCAACCCACTATTCCATACAAAAACACTGTGTTCTTTTCCTACTTTGACTTTTTCATATACACATTTATCGATATAAATTGTTAGCTCTCATTTATATTACTCGTTAGATGGTATTAGAACTTCTTATACCAAGGAGATACATATCCTACATAAACTTCCGTTGAACATAATTATGTTATGATGGTAAACATGTAAGCGGGGGAGTAGATTTAATACTTATAATACTAAATTAAGATATCTTAATCTTAACCATAATTATACGTTTTAACATCCAATATCCAAGGTTAATTTTTACGTAGCATATTTATGTTATAAAGTTTTATAAATCTCGCAAAATGTCGGAATAATTTAGTAATATGAGTAGTTTAATTCGTTCAAAGTTTTATTTCTATGTGATAACCTAGACTGTGTTTACAGGAAAGTTACGATTTGAAACTAAAATGTTTTTACTCAGGCGGGCTGTTAAAAGCGCCTATTTAACATAATTCCATTGCATGATTCTATAAAATATAGTGTTAAAATTTTAACAGAATTCAAATGGGACTACACGGGAGCACCAGATTTTAAACAAAAACGAATCATCGATATCGGTTCATCCAGTTGAAAGTTTTGAGATAACAAACATAAAAAAACAGCGTCAAATTGAGTTCTTCTTTTTCAAAGTCGGTAAAAAACAGTTTATATATGATACCTGAGTTTATTGCCTACCTCAATTTAGTCACTACGATTAATGATTTAAAAGCTAATTTAAAAAGTTCATTTGATAAATAATATTTATCAAATTTATGTCTACTTAAATTATGTAGTATCATTGTTGTAGTTTCTACACTAATATTAGTTGTGTTTTCGTTTGTAGTGAGTAAACTAAAAATCTAACTTGTTTTAAAAATCCTTTCAATTCTGGGAAGCTAGACATTATGTGAAAGCTTTTGAGGATAGACACGTAGATATTTATTTCTCTTTCGTTTAATTTTTAAAATTAATTTTAATGAAATTTTATAATGTAAAATAACAAAAATATTCTATAAAATGTCCAAAATATAAGACAACTGTCCAGTCGGTGCAGCGCACGAACTTTTACTGAGTGACGTAGGCCGATGAAATCGCGAAAAAGCTAGTATTGGAAGAGGAAATTGCCTTATATTATAGAGATATGAGAAAAGCTTATTTAAGTTCTGTATCAGCTGGAAGTCCAGCTGATAAAGAACTTGCAAGTGCGCAAGTGCGCACGAAGTATTTGAAATTCAAATCCAAAAGCAGGCATCTCGGACAAAGTCTTATTTGGTAGAGGTGAATGATCCTAGCACATATGATATTGCACATAAAAAGTTTGTGAGACTTTATTAGATGAAATTACATTTTTAGGAATAATCGTAAAAAACAGACTGTCATGAAAATAAAATCTCAAAATTTGAGAGAAATCTTTAAAATATTTTAATTTAAAAGTAATCAAAAATTAAAAATGGCAAAGCCTATGATTAAATGCGGAAAAATGTGTGCCATGTTTTACTACTCACAGTAACACTGGATCAAATAAGTTAATGACAATTCAAAAAAACCCCTGATATGAATATCTCATAAATGGATGAAATCTATCACAAGAGCTTTCAAAAACGCCGTACCGAAATCGGTCCATTTGTTTAGAAGCTACAATCTCATAGATATACAGACACACAGGC
Organism: Aporia crataegi; assembly: GCA_912999735.1. Lineage (NCBI taxonomy): Eukaryota > Metazoa > Arthropoda > Insecta > Lepidoptera > Pieridae > Aporia > Aporia crataegi. The sequence continues at coordinate 7,802,127 of OU538742.1, forward strand.
TCGTCAAACTTATAAAGACACACTATTTCCGTAAAAAACTGAGTCTTGGTGAAACAGAAGCAGCTATTGCTGTGTTTCGCATACCACAAGACTTCAATCTCCTATAGCATTTATATGGTATAGAATGGTAAGGAATAGGTATGATAGGTATTTTTAATACACTTTCACTGGAGTGCAACGTGCGGCCTTATCGCTAATCAGTGATCTTTTCCAAGCAACCCACAATTTTTGTTAGTTTGGTCCCCATCCGATAAATGGCAGCCTTACCAGAGACAACATAAATACAAATTAAATTATAAATTGTATTCGGGACTGAGGATCGAACCCGATACCTCAGGCTTCGCGGTACGCTTCGCCATGAGGCCTCATTTTATTATGAAAATATGAGACAATATTTACTGTATAAATAATAATAAATGGAGATATCTTAAGAATTTTTACTAAAAAATTACTTAATGCATTTTATTTAAAAAACGAATCCGGATTTTAAGTGAATCATTCACTCGATGGAACATTTATAAACTGGAAACTCAAATAGATTTCAATAAATATAATAATTTACAATGTAACCAAGATAGATTCATATTGCAATATCCATTATTATAAACTCAAAAGTTAAGGGTTTCATTCATTTACACCTCACTGTGAAAAAATATATTTGAAAAAAAGCAAGTGTAATATACAAACAACATCATATATATAATATATATAGTATAATATACACATCCTAATATTAAAGAAAAAAGAACCAGCAAGTATTTAAAAAAAAAGATAATATTGTAAGGTCAACACTACTTCTAAAAATATTTGTATACATAATCGTTAATTTATAAACGTAAGCTTTTTTATAAAACTTTTGCTATTTAAATAATATCTTGGATTTACTTCAGTTTTGCAATATATATTTTTTGTATTTTGGCAACAACATTCACATGTCTATTTTTCTTCCTAACATTTAGTTGTATGTATGTATAGGACAAAGCTCACGAAGCTTGTATTATATAAAATACTAGAAAAATAAAATAAAATATTATTTATAAAATATATAGTTAAAAATAGAATATTATTTCTATTCTATAATTTTTTTGTTTATAAAGGCTCGTTCTCAAATGATATGTAGAGACACTTTGGCAAAATATCAATGTTTTAACTATAAATGCAAATCACATGATAAGGTGTCGTCTTTAACATTGATAGGCACCTGTTTCAAAGAGGTTCTGCCACTACAGAATTTTATTATTGTAACTCATATAAAGTGCTTTTAAAACACTAATTTTGAATATCTATGAATTTATTTAACTCAAAATAGAATTAAATATATGGGAAATATTTTTTCTTTTTTTATTGCGAATATTTTATAAGAAGTATCGTTTTTGATTATATTAACAATGTATTGTTTACACAGTGCAAAATAGATTTATTTATGAATCTATGAAATAATAACGTTAACTTACTGAAAAATTAATGACTTTATTTGGTTTTTTATAAAGTTTCAATTATTTTTTCACACACTAAAACTTACAGCGTATTTGAAACAGCTCGTTTAAAATTATTTGAACTAAAAATTTGCGACTTCGAAGAATGTTCTATTTTCAAATTTTACTGTGAACCACTTTTCACGCACATCACATTACGTCTCGTAAACAACACAGTTAAGCACAAAGAGTGAGACGTGCTCTCCGCTTGATACCTCAGCATCAACTGTCCTCTGGACCATACCTTTACCTATTCATGAGATAAGCGCCTCTTGCTCTACATTATGACCGCTTAGGCGCGATCCTATATGTAAATGAAATCTCCCTGTTCTTGTCTGTATTGATAATTTAATATATAGTGTAATCGTGGAAACAATACCTAGTCGATCGTATAATACCGACTACTTTTAACCGAACAAGGTATGGTTACAGAAATAGGCTAAAAAATACTGTATTTAAAAAAATATTTCTATATTCCACTAAAAGCAAAAATAAAAGAAAAATCGATAAAGGATAATCATCCAAATAATAAAATATTGTTTTATATTGGTTTATCTACCTTTTGCTAAAGTTTTATGTATCGAAACGGAACGAATCTTGACGAAATCTCAAAAAGTAGTCAAAAAATATTTATGAACCTAACTTAAAACGTATTGGTTCTTGGAAATTCTTTTTTAAGTTTAGTAAATGTATATCTCTTAATTAATTATTAATCGTGTCGGTTGTCACATGATTTATATTTTTTTTAAACATTGAAAACAATTGCATAATTACTAAGATAATTTAGTTCTCACGAACCAATATGTTTAATACTATATGAAAGACGTCTACGTAATATTTGACTCTTCAATTATGAGTTGTAAATAACCTCGCGTTATGCATAATCTGCGCCTACTACTGCGTAAAATAAATGAAAAACCATTTTGAATTATTACTACAGGTACATTTTTTGTATTGTATACAGAAAAATGTCTGAGCTTTTACGTAATATCAAGGAATCTTACCTATTTTCGAACGTTGATTGTCTAGCCAATATTTTGTATTTGCTGTTGGTAATTTTAAAAAGCCGTTGAGCGTTTATAAATCACAATATGGTATCAAATGTTGGGTGTAATCTAGGCTGCCTCCCGGAAACCAGACCTATTGGAGGTTACATTCAATTCATCCGGGTAAATGTTGTTTCCGGAGAATATATATAAATTTATATGTGAAAGGTATTTAAAGGAAATAATAAGATTAATGATGAAAGATTATCGTGGAACAGATGAAGAAATGTAACTAACTCATGTTTAGGGTGATGAGAATTTACTACACGCGATCTTAAATAGGACAACTCAATATATATGTATTATAATTTCCGAGTTCCATTTTAGTTGGAAAAATTTAGCTACAGCAGTTTTAATAAAAAACATTAATTATTTGTAGAAGATATACAAAAATTATGTTTTTACATTAATAAATATCAATTATTAATTTTTAAATTTTTTTCTACATTTAGTAACACTGTGTGTTTAACAAATTAAAAAACATTGCTGTTATAAAATAAAAATAGCTCTTGATAGACCAAAGCTTACGTACGTACATTTTAAAAATTAATATTTTTTTTCACTTTAAAATCAAATAAGTATCCATTTTTTTAGTAACATAACATAACACAACAATAATAATTAATATGAAATATTTTTATATCGTTTGATTTTAAATATTTTATAATCATATTAGTGCGTAATCGAATAAGGAATTAATTAATATAGAAAAATAAAGTTTTAGAATACTGTAATTAAGTTTAGCGTTAAAAATGTCATTAAGTATTGCGATAAAATACGTGAGTGGAGTGCAATTTTATAATTAATTTAATTGCTTTGAAATGTGAACTATGTTTTATTTCATCAGAATTCGAGTTAAATTTCTTCATTCTTAAAAATCAAGTTTTTTAACAAAAATTATAAGTGATACTTTGTAAAAATAAAACCAACCTCAAAACGTACTAAAAGGGATAAAGAAATTTTATATTACTATAAATGAATATACTATATATAAAAAGACGTAGTTTTGAAAAATGAAATTCATGTAAAATTCAACAGGGGCATAAAAATGCTGTTTCTCTTTGAAAGGCAGCGCCAAGCCTAATACTGTTAAATAATTTGTTCATCATTCAATAGAAATATTCGGCAAGGATTCATATTTCAATACAAAGTATGCATATTTACAAGCAAAGTTATAAGCGGTCGCGTGAATTTTAGTGATTTCTCGCCCGATTGTGAAAGTATTCTCAATATCCTGAAAAGTATTGATTGTTAAAATTCAAAAAAAAATGGAAAAAGTGGGACCACTTTGAATACACCCCATTCATCCAAAGCGTTCCATGAAGTGGACATCAAAAAAAATTTACTCATCAAATTGATAACTTCCTTTCTGATGTTTTTGAATGTCGGTTATAAATATAAATCGCTTTTTCACTATAATTAACCTTTATTAAAAATGGTATTTAAAGAAACATTTTTGATTAAAGACATTTATTATACGAACTTTAAATTAAATCTTGATAAGAAACTTGTTTAATAAAATTTAATAAGAAAATATCACAAATCAAAACCCGTCCTAGTAAAAGACATCAACGCGTGCGCAGATCGCGCGAATTTAAATAAAATATTTACGTAATAATCAATGAACGGTTGCCCAGGGCAACGATTTGTTTAACTTATTACCGTTAAACTAGTTTTACGGTAAATATTAAATATTAGGAGTATATCGATTTTTCGATGGTTTTTGTTTTTTTTTTCAAATGTACCGTAGCTCGTATTGGAGATCACCTTATATGACGATTACCTAGAGAACACTATATAGAGATTAATCACTCACACTTTGTCAGTTTCACTTGTCATTTTTTATAAACACAGTTATTATAAACAATGAAGTGCAACGGGCGGCCTTATCGCTAATCAGCGATCTCTTCCAGGCAACTCAATTTTTGTTGGTTGAATTTCTTCAGGTACGCCTGTAGAAACTCAAACACACCTCCGGGCCTCTTAAGACACCCCGTCCGGCAAGTGGCAGCCCTACCTACCAAAGACAGAATACAAATACAAATTAAATTACAAATTGTATTCGGGACCGCGGATCGAGCCCGATACCTCAGGTTTCGCGGTAGGCTTTTAAGAGTTTAGCCATGAGGCGTCACTTATAAGGGCATTTAATGATTTTAAGGCCAACGATGGGTATTACCTCACGCATCTCACAGAATCTGATAGTGACGTATCAGAAGTCCCGTAAAAGATCCTCTTCGAAAAAGAAAATAAGTGCTTCGTTTAATATGATAATTTTTTTATATTATGATTAATTTGTTTTACTTTGTAAGAACTTAAGGCTCATAACAATTCATATAACGTTTTTAATATAATTAATATGAACAAATGTTTTGCTAGTCTTGCAGTACCGTTACATGTCTTTGTTACAGCCACAGACCACAGCTTTCCCTAATACAGTAGCGTTAGCATGAAAAATTTATACATATTTTATTATTTTGGTCATTAAGTACTGTTAATCTTTCTTTAGGCAAAGCCATAGGATTAGATGGCATACTACCATAAGAAAGAAGCTCACGGAGGTGGTCACGGTTCTCATGAATGAGGGAAACGGTGCGAGAAAGGATAGTTTTAATTACCATACAACTATATTAATACTAAGTTACTACTTAGTTACTAGTAAATTAATATTCAGGTATTGTACAAACATGTTGGAGAGAATTTAGAATTAACAATATGAGAATAAGTAAGAAATAACTTTACTTAAAAGTAAGGAAACCAAAAATATCAGTGACCATCGTTTACATCCGTTACAATGTTTTTATTAATAATATAATATAATAAAAAATATATTTTTAAGTGATGAATCAATTTCATTTATTTTTACAACGCGATCTGATCACGGACACTCGAATCAATAATTTCTAAAAAAAAGGGTAATATCTGGTATTTTATCCAATTAAATTTATTTTAAAATTATTGTTAGTAAATAAAAGACAGCGATATACCTTTTTTTGCTAACGGTATCTAATAACTCAAATCTCAAATAATCTATGTAACATGAGGCGACCGCTCACTTTGTCTCTACTTGATTTTTATTATTACGAAATAAGTATTGTATTGCAATTTTAAAGTATTTGAGACAAGCTAGAGAATTTAGTTTGAATTATAATATAGTCTACTACCGGCCTGCCCCAACTTTGGAGCGATGATTTTATTATAATTTAGAGCTACAGAATGTTAAGAAAAACATTCCTTAGTTAGGCTAGAAAAAATCTAATAATATATTAAAAGCTTTAACAATTAGGGACAATGTGTCTAAATTTAAACACACAACAATTATGTCTAAATTTAAAATAATAGTATAACTACCTACTGCTAAAAAACAAATAAAATTGAATAATTTATTCATCTACCCGTATTTATAAGTATTCTTATTTTTAATTAAAATTTCAGGGTCGTACATCGTATATAATATACCATACATAACATATTATAAATCGCTTGGTTTTAGTTTGTTACTAAAATATTCTAGACTACTTCAAAGTTTCGCAATAACGTGTCACCTAAAACGAAACTTTAAAAAAAAAAGGAATTTATTCATTAGCACTTTTTCGTGAATTTCTCTAAATTTTAATAGTTATTCTACTATTCTCGGATTAGACGAATATAGATCATCAAAATTGGTCCATCCTTTATTGAGCTATAAGTGGTGTAAATAACCCAACTTTTTATATATACAAATTGGAATAATGTTTGTGTTACGAAGAGAAATTAATGAAGGTACAGAATGTCTGCCACATGCTTCGATTTGCGGTATTTCTTTCATCGTTTGAACGGTTCAGTCATGAGCTAATCTAGTATTTAAATATATCATAAGCAAATCGAAGCCTACGCGTTTTATCTTCACGTACAAACAGGTTAATTTACTTTTTATGCATAAAAATAGTAATCCGAGTTCAACTGGTTTTTGAAATAATTCTACCTTGTTTTATTTTTAAATAAATGAATATTGTATCTTTTCTTACAAGGTATTTTCTCTAGAATTCCATAGAATCTACTAATAGTTTGACTATTTATTAACACAAGCTCAAGTAAGAAAACACTACAGTAAAAAAATATAAATAATTAATTAAAAGTGCATGTGGCGGCCTTGTTGACAACGAGAATATCTTCCAGACAACCCTGGTAAGGAAAAAATGAGTTCGTTAAGTGCATAATATATTTTTACGTAAGTTGCAGTAAATACAGTATATAATCACTTGCAAAGTATATTATAAATTATAATTTAAAGAACTATCAACACTAATGACATAAAAAGGAACAGCCCGCGGCCTTCTCCGCCTCATTAAAATAGTCTGTCCGTCTGTCACGAACGGATGATTTGTATCATTTAAATAATTGCTTAAATTATTTTGTATTTAACTATAGTTTTGGTGATTGCAAACCTATTATAATAACTATGTTTTAAATTATTATAATAATAGTGTTAATGCAACTTGATATGATTTTTTTTTTTTAAATCCTTGGAGCAGAATGCGAACCAATTGGTGTTAGTAGCATAATCATCGGTCTGCACTAACATTAAATACCTTCTGAACATTTACGTCTTATTAAAAAAAAATACAAATAATAATCGAACAATTAGTGTTGTGTTTTGCGTTTAATTATTTTGATAAAATTGATTAATTTATAGGAGGTACATGTGCGTCAACTGATGATGAAAATCAAAGAGTATTTAATAAAATGTATTATGTTCTGTAATTAAAACAGCTTTTTTAGCTAGACTGTATCCAAATTTCATGCGAAAAAATTCGTAAGTGCTAGTCTTATAGAGGTTGAACCACGTGACAAAAGTCTAGACCAGACTAGAATATGTCTAAGCTAGAAACTAGATAAATATTCAATAGTTCCAATGGTAATCTTCGAGATAAGTTAACCCATTAACTCGAAACGCAGTTAAACTGTAATCGGTCGTCTTTGCTTCAATTAAATTACTGGAAAGCAATTTGCTTTAACTACGACACTCAGATAAATCTAAAACCGTTATAGTTTTGTTAGCAATAAACCCTCTATTTAGGTTTAAATCAGCGTAATAAAGTCTCACTTCTTAATACTTAAATGAAAAATATCGAAAAAGTCGTTATGTCTACGAAATTGAATCTATATTAATTTTTTGTAACTTCATCAGAGTGAAATTTGTACACACTATAATAGTTCATTTGATTTTTTATTTATAGTGTTGACATCGAACTTAAATTTTAATTTATAAAATTAATTTTATAAATTAAAATTTTAATTAATTCTTTTTTCTAATATATGGCCAAGACAAGCATATAAGCATGTGTTTATATATATATATTTCAATAAGAACTTAATATTACTACAGCAATTTTTTTTATCCTTCTATAAAATTAAATTAAAATTATATAGAATTCATTGTACCATTTATTTTAAGTATACATTTAAACATACTTATTCCTAGGAAGGCCTCATTAGTGGTATGAAAGTATTTCAATAAACGGTTTTATATTTATATGTTAACAATCTATCGTATTTGTAACCTTACGCATTCGACTCACCGATTTGCATACAAAGACTAGCCTATAAAGTGGATCAAAGATATTCCCAGAATTCCAAAGATTAGTTTATCTTTCCTCACTTGTTACCAATTAATTTGTATACAAATGAACGGTCAAGACAATAAGAGGGTAGAAAAAGTTAAGTGTTTTTTAACGACACCAAATTGAAAATTGGTGTTCCGTACGATTTTTTAAGGGTCATTTTAAAAAAAATACTTAAAGATACATAAAAATAGAAAGATAACATTCAATTCCAGTCAAGATTGACCTCATATACAAGCAATATTAATAATATTTATTGTTAATAACAATTCCGTCAAACAACAGAGTCATGTATGATGTAAGTTGGTGAAGAGATGAGACACATGTTTAAATAATTAAAAATATAAGTTTTATATATAAATTTTGTAAATTAGTATCTTTCTCCTTTCTTTTGTATAGAGATTTCTTAACTAGTAAGCAGGTGATAAGACCCTGAGAATCGGATCCATATGCATTGTTCACCGTTTAGCGAGATCACGTTGCGTAAATGGCGACTTCTCATGTGGTGTTCTTGCATACACCCCTAGTACCTTTTCCATAATACACGATATATATAAGAAATACTGTAACGTACCCTAAAAAGGTGTCAATCCGTCCGTCACAGTAGCAATTTGTCGTCGAGTTTATTGCGCTAGATGCGGGTGATAAGACTTGACATATTTATAGTTTTCGACGCAACTAATTCGCTTAAAACAAAGTGACTTTTTGTCTACACTAAGTTTTTTAGAGGTTATGTTCATGAAACTTAAGCGAGCGTATCAACTTCTTTTATAATTTATCTATATTATCATTATAATTTTTCTCCGTGACTATTAACGCATTGCGGGTTGAGCCAAGGTCCTGGGTACTAATCTTGGTGCAAAAAAAGTTTCCATTAAAAAGGCACACATCTGTCTCACTGATCCAGTGCGTAGTAGTGAGATAGATGCAGAAATATGTCTGTCCCTTTTCCCGTTAGAGGTTATAGGTTTGTCAACATCATCATGTATTCAATACTCGTATTTCATATAATTTTCAAAATTCCGTCAAGCATTTAATCGTAAGAAACTGTGTACGTAATTTGTAATTGGAACTGAGATTATTATACACATTTAAATGGATGTAGTTATGGTTTGAGATCACTTGAATATTTTGATCTTAGATTAGATACTCAATTCAGTAAATGTTATATTCTTGTTATAATCATAAAACTAACCATTTTCAGTTAAACAATCGCCCCGCTATCTCTTATTGCTTTCGCTTACTGTAAACCATATCCTTATTTTTATTACCCAATTAATTATTGACACCTGAGGTCATTATCAAAATAACAAGTTCTAACTGTGTGGCTCATAATTTTTGGAATATTTAATTTTTGAATATTCTAAAATTAATTTTTGAAATTATTGTTTAGCTCTGTAATGAAATAGAAAATCACTTATTTTTACGGAAAAATCAATTATTTTTTAAGCCTCAAATACAAAAATTCTAATGAAGCTGTACGATGTGCGTTTGTTCTGGCTAATCTTGCTCTTATGAAGAGAAAAGATTTGTATTACATATTATATTGATGTATTTTTCTATATAACAAATTCAAGAGAGAGTTTTTTATAAGTTCTTTCATTCATAGGAAGCAGTAGGTATACCACAAGTTATTAAAGTATTTTTAATAGCGTTAATTATTTGTATAGAAAATCGTATTAGGCCCATAGTGGTTATATGCAAACTTGGCCATTTTGGAATTGACAGCAATATTAAATAACTTGAAAATTTCGATACTAAATTTATGGTCACCGAACTGGAATCTTGTCGCAGTCAAGACCACGGGTATAATCTAGAAATTAATACATCGATACTGAATTTACAAGGTTCAAGATTATCTGACATTGTGGGCATTAATTAGCGAAAGTTTGCGCCTGAGTTTATCTATAGATCATTTTACCACGACCGGTAATTTGTTAAATTCTGAAATTAATTTGAGTAAACCTGTATACATTTGTTACTAATGAATTTCTTATTATTAACTATGCGAAGAAAATTATTAATCGTAATAATTGCAAAATTTCTTAAATACACGCGCTGAATCCGTTTTTTATAACATTTGTTTAAAATGAAACAGAAGTTTTATATTATTTTTGAAATATATATACTTACATAAGTTATATAATAGTAAGTGGCAGAATAACAGACGGTCACAATCGAAGATGAAAATATTCTAATGAAGAAGACACAAAGAAACGTACGGACGATCTACAGCCTACGCGGGTAAATTGTTAGTATCAGTTAGTATAAATTAATTCCTTAGTTATTTCCTAGTCAACTGGAAATAGCTTAAAGCAGTAAACCAGAATCATTATAAACAACAGGCAAATACTTCGTTTACTAAACACTGCCTATTATCGCCTTAAGACTCGTAAACTTTAATCTATTTTCTACTTTTTACATTATGACCTAATCAGCAAGTATACGTCTTATATAAATGGTAGACTTTAATTTCATTATATCTAAATTATGTAGTCAAAATATATGAAAGCGAATTTTCTTACGCATTCAATTAATGTGTCATTTTAGTGTGTGATAATTAGTTTCTAGTTAAAAATCACTTTCGTGGTCCAGTGTTTCACGCGTTTGAGTTTTGCATCGAAGGTTCTAAGTTCAAATAAGACTGATCACTTGAAGTATTGCAAATGTTTGCCAAATAAGACATCTGGTAATATTTCATCCACCCACCTCGATAGACGCATTGGCTCAGCGCTAAATAAGTAGTTTAAGTTTTATGAGCCTTTCACAATTACGGGTTGCAATAATTAATTATTTAATTGGTTTATTCAATCGACTTAAATACGATGGCTACGACATATTCATAAAAATCTTAAACAGCTGAATGCTTTCAATTCACAATTAGTAGGAGTGTCAAAACAAACTGTTCTTATAGGTTTACGATCGCGTAACAAAAATTAAAAAAAAACATTTAGTAGAAATGAGACTTTCCTTTATTGAAGTAGGTTAAAAATTTCAAAATCTAGTTGACAGATTAATGTAATAATAGCTAAAAAAATTATATTATAACATCATCCAAAATACTAAAAATAATTAAAAGTCCATCGACAGCGGTCCACTAACGCTTAGTGGCTGCAAATGGATATTCTATTTTATGTCGAAAAAAAAGTTCTGTAGCATTACCTATGGTTAATTCTTAATGAATTTGAACAAAACAGAGTGAGGCATGGGATAGACATATTGCTGTGTCTGTTTCACTTATAATTTTCTTTACAGGCAAGTAGGTGATCAGCCTTCTGTGTCTATACAACCGGAACATTCATTAGCCCCTCCGGGAGTCGAACCCAAGACTGGTGCAACACGTAGACGCGTAAACCACTTAGCCACGGAGGCGGTTTCAACAACTATCAACACGACTTATTTGTATATAATCTATTAATTTAACTGAAACTTTGCAATAACCATAAAAACAAGTTTAACTAAAGGTTTAACGCAAGTCTTTCAAAATATTAATACTGAAATCACGAACCATCGTAAAATTCTACTACTGTTTACGTTTTAAGGTATTTGTATAATCTTATGACATATAGCTTCGTGGTTAAGTACTGAGTAGGCACACTTATATTAATAGTGATTAGCGCGAGAGGTGCCAGGTTTAATTCCCAGGGTATAAGTTTATTAGTTTTTACAAGAAAGAAAACATCACATGAAATTTAAAAAAAAATCCATTTATTAAAGTTAAGATAATTCGCGTAGGTAAAGAAATATATTTATATATCTATAAAACAAAGGTAGGTTACACTATTTATAACTCAAGAACGGATTTTGATGATCTCTGATTTGTTGGATTCATCTAACCCGAGAATAGAAGACTAACTTTTAAAAATATAGAAAAATTCACGATTAAATGTTTTATGAAGAAAATTCATTTCCTCGTACATTTTCTATGGAATGACGTTTTAGATGATGCGTATTCGTAACTCTGCGATGCGAAGTTCGGTGAGTCCCCTAGTATTACGATTAAAACAGTAAAAAGAGAGCAAAAGATGACTAATGCCTTTTCTCAATCTCTGGTCTATCTCTGGCGTTAGGCGTTAAGATATGAAATTATAATAAACTAGTGGACCCCGCGAACTTCGTATCGCGTCAAAGTTCCGAATAATAAAGTGTCACCTATAACGTCATTCCATAGAAAATGTATGAGGAGAATGTTTTTCTTTTATTATATTTTTTCGAAAATTTTCCAAATTTTTCTCTTCGTATGAACCATCCTTGTACTTCAAGGAATATTATAAAAAAAGAATTGGCCAAATTGGTCCAGGCGTGGTTGAGTTATGCGCTTACCAACACATTTTGCGATTAATTAGTATATTATAGATATACACACAGACAAAGTTACTTTTGCATCATTAGTACCATTATTAATCTTAAAACTATCCTTAACAAACAAAGCTATTACTGACAAATTTCTTTGAATCATATTGAAATAATCCACAGCGATTTATCAAGTGTACGCAATAAAATACAAATAATGATACGTTGTTTAGAAATTATGATCACGTTGACTCGATGACACTGTAATGATCTATAGATCGATAATTTTGAAATGATCTATTGGCATAATGATCTAGAATGGCGATGTTTTATTGGAGACAACCTTGAATATAAAACTCTTCCAGTGCTGTCGGTTTTGTGAAATATAAATTTCGATTAAGTTTATTTAGAAAACCATCAATTATTGATTGACAAGTCGCGTTTTTAAAACGTGTTTTTAATTCTTAAAAAATTTATAACCCCACTAAAATTATAAATGCGAAAGTTTGTGGGGATGTTTGGATGTTTGTGACTCTATCACGCTTAAACGGTTGAATAAATTTGAATTAAATTTGGCCCGCAAGATGCTCTGCATTAACATATGGGATGCTTTATATACCGGTAGTAGGTTCCTGTGGGATGATTTAGAATTACGAGTTTTCTATTTTTAACTTCAGTATAAAACTATTTGGATAATATGCTCGTACATTGCACATAAAATAAAAGCCATCATGTTTTAAGTTATCCCATTTTATTGAAAAAAAAAACCACTTTTTTATAACACTCTAAATTTACAAAATAAAACACATTATGTTTTATTTTGTAAATTTAGAGGTATGAGTATTCTGTCGGCTATAAACATCACGTTACAACGAATTTAACGCGGGTGAAAACGCGGGGCACAACTAGTTCTTAATATTTATCTACAAAGGCATATAAGTTTTATGAGATTAATTATTAAAAGTCTAATTGAAAAACTCCTGGATTTTTGAAGGTCGTCTCAAAATTTGTCACAAAAAGACCATAAATGTTTTATTGCAGAATTAAACATTTTATCATTATTTTTAGAAGGGCGTTATAAGATTGATGTGTTGTTTCCGTGTGTTTGTCTGTGGCATGTCTCCTAAAAGAACTGAGCAAGGTAGTGTGGAAGATTGAGGTGGACAATTTATGGAGATCTGTTTGTCTGTTTTTGAGGTATTCTTAATAGAAATGTCGGAAGTTTAGATTTATTTATTATAAATTAATTTAAATTTAACTATAATAAACAAAAGGCGAAAATATGAAAGTCTCATGGATTCTTATATTTTCGTTCCTTTTGGAGTGGAGACTTTGGGTCCATGGGGGCCAGAAGCGCGTCGATTGTTTAAAGAGATATCAACGCGCTTAGTTGAGACCACAGGAAACCCGAAAGCTGGCTCATATTTCGGCCAACGCGTTAGTATAGCAATACAACGCGGTAATGTAGCCAGTATTTTGGGTACGCACCCTAACGGCTTTGATGAGCCTTTTGTATTTTTGTAAATATATTTAAGTACATTATTGTAAATTACAGATAATTATGAGAAAATTAGATGAATAGATTAATTTCCACACTCATGCTAATTTTGCAATACCTTTAGATAAACACGAAATTATATGAAATAAACAAGTAAGATACAATAGTATAAAATAGTAATAACGTTGTCTGTTTAATCATATTGAGACTATAATAAATATCATTTATAAAAAATGTAGAACACTTCAAAACTGGGATTCATATTAAACAGGCTTTATTTGTAGGCTGTCATCGTTCTTTAACGATCATCGAACACACACACACACACAGCGATGTTGCAATATTGATTTAAAATCGATCAGAGAAATATATCCACCGATCGATTTGTTTCGATCATTTGATTAACGAATCTAAAATTCATGTATCATCCAGAAAGCAAATCTATGACTCACTCTACGAATTTTAAACCGATTTCAAAAAAGGAGGCGGTTCTCAATTCAACTGTAAATATATAGTTTGTTACCTCAGAACTTTTGACTAGGTGAACCGATTGATGATTCTTTTTTATTTAAAAGTCGTTGCTACTAAGTGTTAGAATTTAAAGTGGGTTTTAAAATGTAAAAATTATTATGACAATTTTATAAAAGTGAAATTGACGACGAAACAATATGTTAATCTATCTCATTTATTTTTCTGAAATTATCCGCCGATTTACAAAATTTAACATTTTTTTAAAATAATGTATTTTGGAATGAAATGGAAGACACTTTAAAAAAATCTCTGAATCATTACAAATAATATTTCATGCTGACCCGGCAAACGTTGTTTTGTCATATTAATTTTTGTGATGGGCTACCCTTATCACTTAGGGATATAAAAAATAGATAGTAGCCGATTCTCTGACCTACCGAATATGCATATACAATTTGGTAAAAATCAGTAAAGCCGTTTCGGAGGAGTAAGGTAACTAAAATTGTGACACGAGAATTTTATATATAAGATGAATATATTCATAAAAAACGTATCATTACACACGTAGGTACATGTTTTTGGCTTGGTGAGAAGACTACATCTGTATTTTAATTAGTGTCTTTATTTAGTGCCCCAAATAAAATGGCGGGAATTTTACTCGTAGTTTATAGGGAATTTTGACCACATAACAAAGTTTTATAATTTATATCACTTTCCTTAAATCATGCACATTGCCGAATAATTTATTCTTAAAACTCTACCAATTTATACACAAAATCTCGAAAATACACAACTTTAAAAAAATAATATATAACATGACGCGTTGTTGCAATGGAGCCAAAACTCCGATTTAACTTGAGCTTTGAAGCCATAGAGTATAGACAGACAATGGCACACAGCCTGTCAACGTAGGTGACGTTTGACTATTTTTGATAAATTATTTTAGAAATGAATGTATTCCTCCACGGAAGAATCATCACTTGTAAAGAATAATAAATTATGAAACAAAATGTCTTAAGTCCTCTGATAATAATATCTTAGCAAAATCCACGAGACACAATAAAAAACGTTAAAGTGTGTAGTCTTAATAAATCACGGTTAACAATATCGAAAGGTTTAACGTGATCTCTAGGTTATATAGTCTAAGAGATATTGTAAATATTGTTATTTATAAACCACATTCCATACAAATAATATAAGTGTGAAAGCAATTGTCTTTTCATTTTAACACGGCTCAAATAATTTAATGAAATTTTCTATAGGATATAGAGTTTTTATATCGTGAATTATGTCTTAACTTAGATAAGATAATGGATACTATTTGTATTTACTTTTATCGGTTATTTTTCAAAATAAATAATTAATAACACAAAGCTATTGGTAAATGTCTAAAACTGTTTACGATGCTAGTATTGTTAAATGTCATTACACTATCTGTCAAAATAAGGTAATATTATTTACTAAAATAATCGTTATCTGTCAGATTTGAAAATGACACTTGATATTTAATAGAATAGATAAAGAAAATTATTGTGCAAAGATAGTGATTCATAGTACTTAAATCGATACATTTTGGGTAGGAGTTGGTAAATTATGCTATGCGATCTCTTTATCTAATATATTAAGGCATATCATGCATATTATGTTGTACTATATATAAAGATTTGCATATATATTATAAAGATATAATGATATATTTAAAAATATTTATTGTTTTACTTTTCTTTGATAAGATAAACAGTTTCTTTTTTGCTTATCAGCTATACGTGTATAAGGTATACATAAAGGTTTTAGTGAACCTTATGTATATGTGTTATTTTTTATTATACAACAATTATTTAGTAAGTTGAAAAGGTCAAAGAACCGCTCTTAGACTACAAAGTTCCTCGGAATTCTATAATCGTCCCGATGACATGTTTACGACATCTACCCACAGGACATAATGGATACAAAAAACACTGGATATACAAAGGAATCATTACTAGAATAAAACGGGTCAAAATTTTTATCGGCATCGTGTTGAAAAATCGATACAGCCTTTTAGTAGAAGCGACTGCATTTTATGAAAGTCACATATATTAATATCCGTTCACAAGCCAGGTTCTAAATTCGATTCCCGCGGTGACAAAGAAACGTTTCGGTTTGGAAAGTTTAGAAGGCTTTACTGGAGAGGAAATTATAAATTAAATGTGTCATCTCCATGCTCCATGCATTTTCTTTCACGCATTATTTTTAGTTTTACGATAACTCCTATAATACTCCCTTTATATCTTCCAATAACCCAAATCTTTGTGATTTTAGTATTTTGTACTATTATGTACACCAAAAGGAAAGCTAAGCTAGGAAGCTTTCATAGGAAACTCTGCCTAATTTTCTCGATACGTTACTCAAACATCATGCCTTTAAGAAATTCAAGTGACTCATCAATACCAATCTTATATAGTAAGTAGTTAAAGCCACTGATGGAGATATTCAATGATAATCTGGAGCAGGTACATTGTAAGTGCTGATTAGATTTTGAGGGGGACAGGACACCCATGTGGTAATGGAGTATTTCAATGACCTATTGTTATAAGTACTTGTTTCCATATTACGACGTTAAAGAAGTTGTATGTGAGTGTTTGTTAAGTTCGAATTTTAATTTTTTGGCAATTAGGAGCTTTTGAATTTAAAATTGACCCATTTTTCTAACTACTGTTTTTAGATGATGTGGTTAATTTACAGTCTATATTACGTACATATCAAGGATGACAATTTCAGAGTGGGTACTAAAAGTTTTTTAAAGATTTTAGATGATAATTAAATTAATTAAACATTAAAGGAGGTAGACTACCTAGTATTACTTAATTTAAAAAGCCTTAGTTATTTTCTAAGATTCTATTTCTAATTGTGAAGAAGGAACAATGTATGTAACGTTACAGGATTATTTAACATTATTGCATTAATATATAAACACAAACTGAAATCTATGAATGTACGTTTTAATAACGTTTATAAGAAAGGCCTTTGATAGTGTGATTTAAAGTACATCGGCGCAATCCCTTGACATTTAGCCACAATAATTTATGTTAAGAAAATCACACTTTACTCACTGTTACACCCACTGATCACTGTTACTTATAATCACAAATAAATATACTTCGCCCAATGACCACTACTCATTTGGATACAGTTTCCTCTTCTAAAAGCGACTGTCGAAAAATCACTGCCTGTAACCAAACCTGTTATTTATACCCGCTGCGAGTCATAACTCATTCCTGACACTGAGTAGCACGGCTTCCAAGCCATAACGGCTATCGCTCGCATCGTAAAACTCAACCCGAGCACTCACGACGCCATCCGATGCCGACGCCTAACTCCTTACAAGAAAGATAATAAATTCAAACATTCTTTTAATAAAATACAAGAATCACAACAGGTTCATAATGTTTATTTTTGTAATAGAATATAAATCTATAAAGAGTTAAACAATCCGTGCCGCTAGTGTGTTAATACATATATTTTATTTCCTTTTTCTCGTGCCGTGAATAAATGGACTCGCGCGCAGCACCCAAACTCGTAACTAATATGTTTGACACTTAATACTTCCTTTGAGGGTTGAGATTTTGAATAATGCGGCAATAATACAATCCATTTGTATGAATTATTTTTATTTATCTCCGGTCGCCGAGACCCGCCTTTGATTTTAACGATTTAATAGCATTGTAGGGTTGATGTATGATATCATAATTAACGTGGTCGAGTAGACCCATTCAGTTTTGTTTGTTCGATATTTTTATGATTGAAATTCGATACTCGATCTGTGTCTTTTGTTACTTTTTGTTGGCATGACTTTTATTACAAACTTATTTAATGATGAGAATGTTTTATTAATGTGAATTTTATAAAGAAACTTGAAATGTGCATATAATATTGTAAAATTTAAATTATATTTTACCTCAAGTTAGCGGCAGTTTTCTCTTTCTGCTTGTCATTTTTCCGCCAATTTAATTTATAAAAACTCTTCTACATTTTAAAATATATTATAAAATACTAATGCTTAATTTCTTTAGTTTATAAACACTGAATTTAATTAGGTATATTGTCTGCAATAATGAAAGCAAGGCAGGTGAAGCGTAACTAAATATTTTTTTGTTTTTAGAATGCAAAGATGATCTCTTTTAAGTTAACTTTTCCAACTAACCCAACTCCATAATTACATAAGGCTTTTCTAAAAACATTGCCTCTGAGCTAGATGTACATAATATACAAAGAACATACCACCATCGGTGTGGTCTAAAGTAATAAATATTAATGATTCTACATACATTGATGTCAAATTAAGTCAAGTAAGGAAATTGTTTAATGAAGGTTTGCAATCCACGAATGTTTTTTTATTCACTACGAATATGTTTCTTGAAATGTTCATTTATTTAATTTACGAAGAATGTGCCACGAGGACAAAGAAGCTGGGCTTTTTTAAATTATGATGCTTTTATACGTTGTGACCTTAAAAAAGTTTTATCTTCTAACAATCCTGTCTTTATTATGCATGGGTTGAGAAACAACCAGGTAGTTTTATTCTGTTTTCTGCGTCCAGATCTTGATGTCCAACTTGAAGATCCTGGTCGACACCTGCACAATACAATTTTAGTCTACTAAAGTTCTGTGAACTGCCAGGGTGCCTTCTAGGATCTCTTCTGTCTTCCAGGGCAACATAACTCGACTATATTCTTTAGTCGGTTTTTACGACTTTGGGGCTGGAGCTCGCCATACAGGTACATTCTACCAACTTTTCAATGCAAATTATTATTGTGCTATTCACATTCTTAGCCATGAGTTTACTACCAAGATTTTGATAGATTTTTAATAAATTCTTACTTTTAATCCCATAGTGGATATTATGTAAGTTTCGTGTTCGCATATAAATATTTTACGCAGATGCAATTGAATAAATACTTTATCAAACTCAATGTAACAATATTTTTTGTACCAGTGTATCAACACTATATTTACTGAAATATTCGTTTATGTATAAACAGCCTTAAGCCGGATAGTCACAACAATATGCAATTTAGTTAAGAATCTAGACATTTAGGTTCAGCAGGGCCAGGATCACTATCTGCCCTTGGTCTGGGCGAATGCTTTAGAATGCGAATCGCTTATAAAACCCGAAGACAACCAAAAAATATTTTTGAGTAGCTGCTCACATTTGATTTATGTTTTATATGTATGTTTAGTAGGTTCGCATCTTCGATGGATCGTTGAAATAAAACAACACTTGTTATGACTGAAATTTGATTTGCTGCT
The DNA here is from genome assembly GCA_912999735.1 of Aporia crataegi. Taxonomy (NCBI): domain Eukaryota; kingdom Metazoa; phylum Arthropoda; class Insecta; order Lepidoptera; family Pieridae; genus Aporia; species Aporia crataegi. The sequence continues at coordinate 7,821,802 of OU538742.1, forward strand.
TTTGAATTTGATTCGTTGATAAAACGTTGGCGAAAGTCATCTCCGTTGATAAAGGGTTTAAGCGTCTGCGTATTGTTCCGGCGATACTAGTTTTGGATTTCAGGAAAAAAGCAAATGTTTTGATTGGATAGGCACAGAGGACTGATCACCGTTGCCTTAAAATGATGAAATGAGGTGCAATCACCATTCGTGTCCAACGCCTTACAAGTTCCCTTCATCTCTATACGATATTCTTATATATTATAGAATTACCTCTTTATCTATGTATGACGCACGTCAAATAAACGGATTTTCGCATTATAACATTGCCACGTTTTACACCAATTACGAATTGTGATTTATAGAAGTTCGTTTTAATTTATTAAGGAAAAATTACTAGACTTTACTTCAGTACTGGATAGAATGGGTTATAATTCACAGTATAATCACTAGTTTGTGGTCTGTTCACATATAAATAATCATTATACGCTATTAGTTAGCCACGAACACAGCATAAAGGTAACAGTTGCAATAAATACTTTAATAAATTGATCAGAAAACAGCGCATAGATTTAAAAGAGCACAATTTTTCGAATAATATCTAACTTAGAATTCTTCTAATGATATAGGCTTTCAAGGTGTGTCGTTACTAAGCCGTTATTCAGATTTTAAAAATATAAAACCTCTTTTTAGGATTCTGTGTATAAACTAATAAAGTACATTCTTTTCTTTTAAAACATTGAGATATAAACAGAAAACGCAATACGAAATGGTACATAACTACTAAGGCATCTCTGGCTTAAGTACTAAGCGACTAGTATGTTGAGCATTTTCACAAGTTACTAATGTTAAAACATCTCTTTAATGCTACTCTTTCAACTACACTGTGCCAACACTTGTTTTACCTACTTGAAACAGGCATTACATACCATTACTATTTTCAGTGCGATTATCTAATAAGTTACACATCTTTGAAGGTTACGGGTAACCTTGGAAATTCAAAGGTTAAACTTAAAGTATAGGTAAACGCTTATTTTCTGATACCACTGCTACACATGTTGTAGTAATGTTAATGCCCAACTACGCGTTAATTAAGACATAAAAATATGCGTTGGCTACATTAAGGTTACGTGTTTAGAGCTATTCTTAAAGAGTTAACGCGTTAACACTCAAAATGAATGCAACAATGAATGTAATCGTGACCTGGTATCGATTGCATAAAGCAACAAAAGACGAAAATATGTAAGTCTTCGACTTTGGGTCCATGGGGACGCAGGTGTAGAAGTAGCATAATGGGGTGGGCAGTGACCACAGTCTCTATTTAAAATTACTTAAAAAGTCTTAAATATATTATAAAAGTTCATCTTTTCAAGTATAGTCACGCACAACTCAAGTTTTAGAATAAAATAAAACATTGTTAAAAATCGCGTATATGGTTACGATAATATACACCTGCTGTGATGTGAATTCTAATTTTGAATACTCAAATCTTAGTTCGGAGAGCAACGAACTCGCGTAACAGTAAACAAGAAAACTTATTTTAAGTACAAAATATTAAATTATTATTAAGTGAGACCCAAAAATGTAAAATTATGTTCAGACGTTTGAAAACACAATAAAAATTGCGTCGGAACAAAATGTAGTAACATTTATGATGTTGTACCTTTTTTGGTTATGTGTGAATTCCCGTAACCCCTTAGTGGGGCATGGGACACATGTCTGTTTCACTGATCATTTTCTCTACAGGAAAGTACCGAAATCATTTGTTCCCCCAGGATTCGAATCCAGGACCTCCGGCGCATCACGCAGACGCATAAACTAGTTAGCCACGGAGACGGTTGAGTGATTAAAAAAGACTTGTTTTATTTATGTCCAACAAGTACAGTCTAACAAGAAACAAAAGCAAGTGGTTGTGTAACGAGGACCGCACTGACTATCGCTGTGCGTCCACTAAATTATACAAGTAACTTGCACTTTGCTCCTTAAAATACTGCAAGCCTATAAATTAACATGTGTCTTTAAATACGGCCAAATAAATATATAAAATTTTAAATCAAGCTAAATGAGTCAAATAAGTAAAGAATATGTACTTTTCGGTACATATACATTTTAAAATTTTAATAAAAAAACCGACTTCAAATTGTAACTCTAAAATTACTTAAGATTTTGATGAAATTTAAATTGGACCACAGGGAAAGCAACTTACAAAAAAAAATCATTGATATCGGTTCACCCACTCGAAAGTTCTGAGGTAACAAACATTGAAAAAAAATTGCGTTGAATTGAGTCCTTTTTTGTAGTCGGTAATAAATACAACAATTTAGAAGGTCGGTTAACCGGGCAGTATGGTTAACTTTAATACTTACTATAACTATATGGTATTACTTTTGACTATCTAAAAAGCCGAAATAATTAAGCATTTAAAAACATTAAACATTTTCAGCCTTAACAAATCATATGTTGTTTTTGAATAAAAAATATTTTATAAAATATTAAATAGGTGATAGGTTGCTATTATAATAGATTTAAAGACGTATTGAATCAAAGTGAAACAAATCAGCTGTCTTCAAGACAGGTAATGCGAGCCATGGACTAGTATTCTGTTTCAAATACATCACTGATACCACTATTTACGATCGACATAAATCGATGTGAATTCTTTGAAAAAAATCTGTCTTCGCCAATAAAACTTGCTATTACTAGGCTTGTCTATAAGAGTAACTACGGTGTGTTTTAATGTCAACATTATCTTCATTCATCTACCAACCACGAGTATGAACAAAAAATACACAAAAATTAATTTTAAATGAAAAATAAAGCCGACCAAAATGCACTAAAAAGTGAAGAATAAATTCTTTCAATATCTTGAAAATTATTGATCGTAAAAATTCTAAAAAATAGGATCATTTTGACGAGTTACCCTATCGTTTACCCTACCGTCATTCATTCAAATCGGTCTACGGATGGTGGAACATCGAAAAAAAAAGTCGAATTGAAGTTTTTAAAGGTCGGTTAATAAGTAAACCCTAAAACAAAATCATAGCGAGTAATGCATATGAAATACAAGATAACTTTAGATACGTATTAATTGTAATTCTTCATCTGTTATTATCTATAATTCAAGGTGAAGTTGAAAAGAAATAGATCCGCCATAATGTATTTTCCATTAAATATTATTATATAATTGTTTATATTTAATAATCTTTATTTTAGGAGTCGCGCGTAAAGAAAAAAGTAATTTTATTCAATTTCATTACATAGCCTTCGATATGACTTTGTTGTTTTTTGTAATGCAATTGCAATCAATATAACAACGCATCATAAAATTTTCCATCAATGAAATTTAAATTTTACTTTATTTTCCTTTACTCTTCTAATATTTGGGGTATTTCATTGTGGTTCATATTGTTTTTACTTTAACTATTACGATTAATTATTTAATTGATTTTATATTTCAGATTTAACAAGAGCTAAAAATATTTGTGATCAATCAAATCTACCTTTAACAGAAGGGAATAATGGCGAAAATGGCAGCTTACCTTGGCTTGGTGTATTAAGAGTGCATATACGTAAGTATACAATTGCATTTTTATTGTACTGAGTTTAAAATTGGTTTGACATAGAAAGTGTATTTGAAAGTAAGAAAAATCTCTATATAATTTTCTGTAAGAATATATACTTCTTTTTCCTTAACGGCTATATTTTTACCTTCAGATTTACCCGTGTTCTTAATTTCATGTTTCAGATAAAGGCGAAATATTTCAAACGGCTCTAACTGGCATACTTCTAGTGAAGTTCAACATTGCCATAGCCAACTCAGGAGATGTCAATAGAGTATCAAAACGCGTTCTTACGTAAGTAGTCTTACAAACAAGCTGATTCTTCCATTTTGTGATATTTCTTCACCTGAGAAGTCCTGCCCAAGTTTTTATCTGGCTGTTCATACAAAACGGTATATGTCATATGGTATTGGAATTTTATATGCCCCTAGACTAAATAGGTAGCTTTGATTTCATGAAAAGCTGATTAATGTCCTCAGTCCCCAAGGAGACAGCAGAATAAATCTATAAAAAATTATAAATTGTAATAAATTATGGATTGTATTTTTAAAATAAATCACCTATTTCTGAGTTTGAGTTCGATGAATTAAATCGTATTTTAGAACAGACAGCAAAGCCATGTTTATTGCGAAAGATGGTACGCCAGATTACTTCAAAATTAAAGACGTTATATTACACCCGGAGTACGAATTTGAAACGTATAACTCCCTAGCAATTTTGGAATTATTTGTTAATATTTTTAGTGGTAAGTTAGTTTAGTTATTAATTTATTGCGATTTTAGTAAATTTACTAAAATCGTAATTTAATTATTTTATTAAGTGTTTGGGACGACGACGAATCAAAAAAATCTGTGATTTTTGACTTTATTAAGAGGCCTATTACATTGTAACCTTATTTTTGGCATAAAATGGTCAATTTTGACGCTCTTATTCTATGAAACTGTCTGTAGCAAGTATAGCGTATTTTAAATTTGCGAAAACATGGAAGCGAGAAAAGTGATTTTCATCTTGGGGCTTTATATAGTTTTTTTGTTTCAGAGGATAATCGAATATTGAAACCTATTTGCTGGCCGAGTTATATGTATAACACATCAACTGAACTTTATGCGATGGGTTTTACAGATGGTAAGAATTAAAACTTTTGAACGATAAAAGGCCTCCATATCTATATTAACACTTCTTCCATGTCTACTTTCCGTTTCTTCGGTACAAACCCTATACACCTGGTTATAAAACTTTCATTGTCGAATCTTCCATTTATAGATCCTGTAACATTTAAGAAATTTAAATCCTTTTTTGGCTTCATTTAAAAGTTTACATGATTTTTTTGCTTTGAATATTAATAATAATGAAATAATTCTATTTTAAGATACATCTTAGATATAATATTCATCTCTTTCCTATACCGAACCAAATTAAAGTTATGCCTTCCGCAAGACAAGGAAGTTTATACTTTCCTTAGCCGCTGTAAGCGAGACGTACCTATACAAGATGTTTAGACCTGGTGCAGCAGCGAACGTATTAATAAAACAATGTCGACTTATTTACACCATTTATAACTCAAAAACTGCTGGATTTTAATGATTTCTGTTTTGTTGGAATCGTCTAATACGAGATCAGCAGAATTATTATTAAAATATAGAAAAAGTATTTATGAAGAGAATTCGTTTCCTCATACATTTTCTATGGAATTTTGTTTTACTTGTGACCAACAATTTTATCTTTAAAAATTTTCCTTTCAGAAAATAAATTACTAGAGAAAGTGGTTCATAAAGTACAATATGTAACTCGACCTTTATGCGAGGAGTTCTACAACCGAGCACATGTATGTACAATATTTTCAATTATCAGACACAGACAGAAATGTTTACATACTCAACTATTTTAAATAGAGATAAAATGTAAAAACTTAGCCTGAGGGCAAATCATGATCTTAGGACTAATCTCACACTTTTGCGTAGGTATTATGGTTTGAGAACTTGGATACAAAATTAATCTAATAGATTTAATAATAAATACCAAGAAATTTAATATTTTAAATTAAAAAATCCAAAAAATCTTCATACAATATCATTTAGAAGTTCTTAGAAGGAGGAAACTCTGTCCGATTGGGGAGTTGTTGTGTATTATGAGTAAGTAAAGATGAAGTGTGATATTTATGTTTACTTATGTGAAATTGCCTAAAATATTCATAGTTGTTTCAACTTATATATTAATTCTGTGGGGAGATTTACCTGTCTTAATCAATTTCTAATGCGTGAACAAACAATACTCACATTTATTTATTTACATGTTAGACTGTTAGCGGTAAGAAAAAATTAATTTTAGTTTTTGAAAATTCAAATATACCAAGAATCTATACCTCAGTATCAATGTGGTTACGCAATAAACAATACAAGAAACTGTGAATGGGAGAACGGAATGGTTTTTGCATCAAATACAACTGGAGTTTGGACTGTTGTAAGTATTAACAAGAATTATATTAAAATATGAATTTAACGGCCACTCAACTACCACCACTACCACTAACCACTCAAATTTGACTCTTGCACAAATACACACACACACACACACAAACACACACATGTATATATATATGCACACCTACAAGGATATTATTATGTAAGATAAGTTTTGTTACTATAAGCAGTAAATTTTTTTGTTACCATGATGGAAGAGTGAGGCATTCCCATCACAAGTATCTTTGATTACTTACAGGGAGGCCTGACATATGTTATGTTATAAATTGACGAAAATAAACAAATTATTATTATTATTCCTCAAACATCTAGAAGTGAGCTCAAGAAATACGTTTCTAGTAGTTTGTGTCTTTTAAATACAGTTGGTAAATGTATTGTGTCAGGCATTTGTGAAGTTCTGCACAACAAATGCATCTTAGGCATTTATGAAGATGGGAAGATGTCACTTTGACCCTTCAGTGAACAAATTATGTAAAATGACCGGAAAAAACAACCCAGTTGAGCCATCTCCATATTTTTATCAAATCAACATTAATATAATTCAATAATTGTGTCAAAATGACTTTTCCGATCAGAGTACCAAATTTCTTATTATTAGGTTTCACCTTACAGCTGATTTGAAAGTTGGATTTTTAAGGGTTTCGTATTAGATTGATATTGGAAAGATTTTGAAGGACGCATCAACAGGCCTTGAACTTAAAAACTATAAAATTCATTCACTTAGTTCACCTACAGTCCTTCACGTTTATATAGGTTATGTAATGACTTCATTTTCAATGTCTTATATATAAAGTAAGCCGACATTTGTTCCGTTTTTATTTATTTTAAATTTATTTATTTTGTAGGTCGGTTTTAGTCTCCGTGGGCTAAGTTGCAAAGCACCGGTACGATTCTTAGAGATTTATCCATATCTTAATTGGATTAACATCGCTACTGACCAGATTATGTCCAGATATGAAAAGAAATAAAACTTGTCAAAAATGTACCTAAAACGTAAGGTAAATGTACATCTGTAAACTGAATCTAACTGTAAAGTGAGTCCTGTAACGTCTGTTTGAGAACATGCCTCATTTTTGCATTTGTACCTACTGATTATTTCCTTTATAGGCAATTCAAAAGTTATCTATTTAAATTATGCCATTCCTTAGGGAATGAGGTTTAACAATATTTCAGTTCTAAGTACGTCTTAAAGTTAATTATCCGATTAGCCTATCAAAATGAATCGTTTTAAGTAAACTATTGTAATATGCAATTTAAAGAATGGAAGACCTATTCGCGAAACACAGTTTTCAGAAGATATTTTGTACGTTTCTAACAATTGTATGATATTTTTAGCATAATGGAGAAATAATAAATTATTTATACATTAAAATCACATTAATGTAGTATATAGAGAAAAGTTTTATATTTGTAATAAAAAAACTTAAAATTACTGGATCGATTTTGATGTTTTTCACAGATGGGAAAACATTTAAAAAAAAATTGAAACATTCTCTGCTCCATGTATATTTTCCTAAAAATTGGTTGAAAAACTAAATTTATTTATTAAAATAAAAACAATAAAAAGTGTAAACAGCAAAAATTATTATTATACCCATAATAGTCGACTTAAAAGCAAATTCTCAAGAATACACGAATAAGCTTCCATGAAAATGAAAACGTTTTCCAAACGGTTATTTCCAGCCCTCAAATGAAACCCATAATAAAGTAGGTGATTAAGCTTTATTTGAACCTTGGGTAGTTAAATTGTCTGTGACCTTTAAGAGGTTACGTGTTTCCTTCTAGAAAACAAAATACAATTTAAGTATATTAATAATGTACTTAAATATATTTACAAAAATACAAAAGGCTCATTAAAGCTATTAAATAAGATTAAAATATTATAATATTCAGTTTATTAACAATTCAATTATAATATAATATTATATACTATTTTCATACTTACATAAAAAGTAAATGATACAATATTGGAATTTTTATTAATTTTTTATATAAATGTGTTTCATTTATTATGGTTGATGTCTAAACGCAGCGAACTTACAAACACTACACGCAAATTTAAATGCAATAAAAGGTCTACTCGGTAACTTTTTTCTTATATGGGTAATGACGTATACAAATTGTCTTATGATAGATATGATAAAAATGATATAGGTACTTTTATTTCAACTTAATTAAAATATATAGACGTGTTAAAAAAACTAATCTAAATAATCAGGTATTGGAACCATGGTCGTAGGTGCTTGCTTCGAATAAAACTCAATGGAAATATTCGCTGTATTTGTAAATTCGAACTTGAAAATAATGTTCGCCGTCTCAAACTTCTCACGTATTGCATATGTATCGATTTTATATATCACTTTTGGGGGAACAGTTTGGTTCCTTTTGTATATAGGCACTGTTTGGATGAGCTGGTCTACATCTTCTTGGTGGAAGCCCCTGTCGTACCAGAGTTTGCTTGGAGTGCGTTTATTGCAGACAACGTGAACCAATACGCATGTGATTTTCTCGTAGAATATATCGTAGACGGAAAGCTTTAAGAAAAATTACCTTTAGTGGCGTGTACCTACATCAAGGAAATAGATTATGTAGGTATTATATTTAGCAATAACATAAAGCGAAACAAACGCGACGAATATAATATTTATGTCAATCGATTATTCTACGGACAACATATATACTAATTAATATTATATATTGTAAATTTTAATAATTTTTAACAATTTTGCCTGGGCATTAAATTAATGCATGCCAATTATATTTAGTTTCGTCGCAATAAATCGCATTAGCTTACAGTAATATGACAGAATAGCTCAGTTATACGTTTGACGTATGCGTGTTTGTGGGTCTGTGTATTCGCAACTCCTAAGCGAATTTACGGATTTCAATACAGATCGATTTTAGCTTCAATGCATGAAGATTTATCAATCTATGAGATATGCTTCTACGTATTGGTAATTACTATATCGAGTTTTTTGTATTGCGTTCAATTTTACGTATCTGAAGCTATGTATAGCCAAATCTTAAAATTAGAATTTCCCTGATCTACCTGGCCATAAGCAATGGTTATAGTTAAGTAATTTTAAGTTATCAATTACCATATATATCCCAGTAGCAGTATATCCCAAGGCTTCGATTCGCCCCTTTTCCTTGTACATAATCTTACCATCAATATCGGTACATTCTCCATGTTTGTCTGTTACAGATGATAAATCTAATAAAGTTATACAAACAAATTAAGTTAATATTGTGACATTAATTTCATATCTTTGAATGAATAATTGTGCGTTTTTATAACCAACCCAAAGAATCTTCTACCGCCTAATCTATAGGCAGATACTATAAAAACAAGAGATTTCTATATTTGTTTGTTTAAATCAAAAATGGATCGATGGATAATGTAATGACATAGGCAAGCTTGTCTTCAATGCATTTACAAAATATAAATGTTACTTGCATTAAAATAAAATTCTATTAGCTGAGTTTCGTCGTTTGATATACATATATTATCATAATGTATAAAATAGTAAGATGCATACTTGTTCTCATAACCATGCTAGAATCGTTCAGTCTTGCTATAACAAAGTCATCTTCTTTATCAATTTCCTCAGCAAAGAATGGGTCTTTAGTAGACGTTTCGTTTCCTTGACGTCGCGTAGAGAACGAATGTAGATTCCTCGTTATCCACGGAATGTAAGGGGAGAGAAGAATAAATCTAGAAGGTAGGGAACAACCGGGTCCAAGCGTGCTTATGCCAACCTGAAGTTCAGTTTCAATTATGAGGAGTGATACCAACTTTGTCACTGGAGCGGCCCTAAGAAAGTCGAACATCACTTCGCCATTCATAGTTCGTTCTCAGTCTAATTTCGATTGTGATCTGTGCTACTCAATTCGAAACAATTTCTTTACGCTTATTTCACCATATCAACTAGCGCTGGAAATTTGTATGAAAATGACGTTTGGTGTTGATAATCATAACGACGCGACATAGTTAATTTCCATACAAATCCATCGTTAGTGGGTGGCGCACTTGCAGATGCGTGAAGTACTTTTGGCTAAGTATTCGCATTATTTATTGAGAGTAAAAATTTTACCAAAGTCCATTTTTGGCCATTTTTTTGAACCAAAGGAATCCCAGCTTCGAAAATGCACTGATTTTTGACATCGGCCTTCACACACATTACATTACTTGGCCATAATGATGGGTAGTCTAACTGAAATGAAAGTAACCGTAATCTCTTTTACCTTTAGATGCTTAGACCATAATAAAGGTAACACTAAAAACATGTTCATGTGATTTTCTAATGTTTTATCAATAAATATTTACTATTAACAAATCATTATTCTTTACGGTCCAGCCGTTTTGAGTTACACTGTTGTATATTATGTAACCAATACACGGATCACTAATGAAATCAACCGAATTTGTTTTAGAGGTATATGTACTTTGCATAAGATTACCTATGTCGCGCGGATTTACTCGCGTTAATTTTTGATGCTCCGACTTTATATCCTTGATGTTATATCTTAGATTTCCTCGATAATTGGATTTTTCAACACAATTTTTTTTAAATACAAACCAGTGGTTTCTGAGATTACGGCGATCAAACAAAAAAACTTTTATTTATAATTTACTATAGATAGTAGGTATATATTTTTAAATTATTATTAGTTTACTCACCTCTTCGTTTCTATAAAATTTTTGACAGTTATGTTTCTTAACTTTTTGAACATTATAAGTAATTTCACTAAACCCATCTTTATCTGAAATACAAGTGAGTTAAAAGCGAGATAAATTAACAACAAAAAGTTATTAAATTACTTACGATCGATTAATGCAATCGCAGATAGATTTTTGTCATACACTTTGTTCCTTTCTGGCCAAGGTATGTAACTCCCTGGAAATATTGTCATCATATAAATCATGGAAGTTATAGAGAAGGAGAACGATCGCTGCTTACTAAAGCATTAGACCGCCTGTCCCTTAAAATTTGTAGAATTTATAATTCATTTTTCAGCCACCAGCCGCGCTGCCATCGGTAAGTAATATCTGTGAAGTTAGCTATATTTATGATTATGTACAAGTAAATGAAAATAGTTTAATTGAGACAATTTAGCGATCGCAGCGCTTCACTTATTTTGTCCATATTTCTGGGACACTATTTTTTACAGCGATCGTTCATTCTCCTTCCCTCTATCCATCCATGTGATAAATTGTCAATGTGAATTTAAACTTATTTGATACTCCTATAAGGCAGGCATGACATTTCATCAATTTCATCAGGATGCACACGATGACATACTTACAATAATTACTAAAGCACTTAACAAATATTAACGTGATAGTATTCAGAACATTCCTCTCATATTCTGGATGCGTCTTCATATTCACAATGTAACAAGTTGATAGTTTATCCTCACGGTAGAAATATAATCTTGCTGATAATCTAAGAAATATTCAAAAAACATTGAGATAATTCAAAGAAAACTAAATCTAGTTAGTTTATACGAATACATAATTGTACTGACAACATTCTTTGATTTTTTAGTCTGTGGCAATAATTAATTCCTTTATCATTCTGACGTTAAAGTTTTTGGCGCTTTATGTATGTGTTAATAATTATTTAAGTGGTTTTATTCCAAGATATAACAATAATATTATATATAAGTGTGAAATTATCTAGGTTGTTCTTGCTTAAACGTATTGCGCCGGAGATTGCAATAAATCGCGATTAATTAATTATTATCCAACTGCTTTTTTTTCACTTTTTGCCTTCTGGTCCTTCCGAGTCGAAATATTTTGTTGTTCGTTTTCCGGAAAAGAAACGCAGTTTATCCAACGGTCAATACATAGATCAGCGGTAGAATATAAAAAAATGACATACCTTAAATCTTTATTTAATTTTGAAACTTCATTTGAAACTGTAATAGCAAGATTTTCTTTTATCAATACAATACCAGTTCCAGCTTCTGTATTTCCTACAAATAACTTTTATTAAAATGTGCACTTTTTGTTTTAAAGTTCTACCTAATAATTTGCCCTTTGGATTAGACCCTTGGGAAAGAGATAAGCTGGCGCTTTGTCTAGTCCACCGGAAACCAACGCATTAGTATTTTAATCCAGCGAGGAAATGCTACCAGCATAAGGGTACATTGCCACCGGGTACAATTTTTTAAACTATTTGTAATTTTTATAATTATGTGTAAGAAGTTAATCATAAGTTCACTTTAAACGGGTCAGCAGACAGACCTAAGGCAAAATGTAAATATCTTTCATACATACCAATTGTAACTTTTAGTATACCGATCCATGGCACGCCAATGGATAGTCCTAAAAAAAGTATTACAACCTTTTAATATTGTCTATGAATGGTAGCTTTTATCTATGGTCTATTAAATGCAAAATTGTTATATTTATTTAACTTGATGTTTCAAATATTTTTGAGAAATCGCGGTCAACAAGTGAATGCTAATCGTCTGAAAGATATACATAATTAGATTTAAAATATTAGATGTAGAATGTTAGTTTTGCCATGTCGACGCCATAGTAGGTATTGTCGTCATAATATTTCCGTGAAGCTAATTTCGGCAATATTCTATTGGAATTTTACAAACGAAATAATAAAATTACAAATTCTATTAACTGGCCAACTAAAATGAGAACAAACAAAAGAATATAATGTCACTACACAGCCTTACCGTTAACAACTACTTCAACGAAAAACCACATAAAAGTATGTAATATCTTAATATAATATAATGATAATATGATTATATAGAGTTATATATAATTTTAACAGGTATTAAAATATAATTTCATACCTAAAAACGCGAAGAATACAACAGCTCTGTGTTCCATCTGGTGAAGATAAATTGAAATTGTTTATAAATACAAGAATGCAAACAATATTTGTATACCAACTTATGACAACAATTATTGTATTTCATAATATATCGTCATAATAAATTATTAACCGAGCTTCAAAAAAACTAAAAAGGAGGTTATCAATTCGACGTGTATTTTTTTCCGATGTTCCGCTTGTACGTGGCCGTCCGTGGACCGATTTGGAGTGATGGATCAAACGATAGGGTAACTCGTCGAAGTGGTTATTTAGAATTTTTACGATGAATAATTTTCAGGATATTAAAAGAAAAGTTTCACAATCGTGAGAAAATCGCTGAAATTCGCGCGACCGCGTTGTATTTATTTGCTTACACAACTCTATGATATATAAATACTTAACAATAAATTTGACATTTTAAGATTCAATATTAAATTTTCAACAAGAGGAAATAAGAATTATGATAATTTGATTTATAGTTTTAGAGAAGATTTCGAAGATTAGTGAATGCCTGTAAATTAACTTCACTTCTACATCTTCGTTTTGGATTCGGTTCGATAAATTGCTCCATTTAAGTATGATCGTTGGGTGGGCTTCGATACATGGCCAAGATCAGGTACAAGATTACATCTAGGTACTGATCTGCCCGCAACGTGGTCGTTCTGAAGCACCACTAGGAGTAGAGGCTACCCTTTAGGACAACTATTTAAACTACAATACAACTAAGGGCATGGTAAAGGATATGTAAAAGCCCGTCACTACAACAAACTGGTCTCTTCGAATGGACTTTAAATAACCAAACTCGCGGCGTGAAGCAATTAATATAAATCCGTTATATCTTCCGATTAATTGTCAAAAATGAAACAACGCACGCCGGTCCGCACAATTATTATTTTTTGAATGATCTACCTACGCGGAATCCACTAGTAAAATATAAAACATTCATAATTAAAACTCAGAAGTCAAATTTTAAGCAAATTTTATTTCTCAGTGATCTCGTTAAACTGAAAGTAGCAATTAACAGGGAGCAAATAAAACAAAAAGATGACGCGAACACAATCGCAAATAAATCTATTTTGTATTTGCAGTTTCAAGAGTCGGCAACAGTTAAAACTTATAGTCAGCAAAAAAGGAAATTTAAAATACAAGGGCATACTTTGTAGATGCTAGTGTATATGTGTACCTAGCTACACAACCCCAACGGGGTTTTGATGTTTGCAAATATAATTTTTTAAATTTCTAAGTAAATACCGTATATTCGAGGTTATTCATTAATCCGTTAATATTCCTTTATAATCAATACTACCTTTCTACAAAACAACTTCTTCCTACAAAGTCTTAAACCCCAGCTTTGTTCAGTTAGCTAAACTGTCTTTGTAAGATCATTTGAATTCATTTTCTCGTGCGTTATTTTCATTTTTTGATACTTAAGTCGTTTGTTGAATATGAAGTTGTACTGTAATATCAAATTTATATTTTAATTATAAATGGACTAATCCATTTATAATTAAAATATATCATCATTTTTTCTTTCTTTTGGTCCTAAGATAAGCCTTTCAAATCAGAAAAACAAACTTTGCTCTTATATGTGTCATTTTAATTATTTCTTAAAACATTGTAGTGTTCTGACTGTACACAATTTGTTCGTAAAAGGAAGCTGTGGGTGTAACAATTCCGATGTTAATGTTTCACGCTTCTTAAAGTATAAGTAAGCAAATATACGTTTATTTTTTAGTAGTAATTTGTTAAACGCGTTTTTTAACGATCAAAAGGACATTTCGTGATTTTTTAAAGGTTAAAGTATATACCTACGTCTTATAAGATCACAGACAACATACAAAGAGCAAACCTCTGTATGTAATTCGACCACGAATTTAATATTAATGAAAGGCAAATACTCTTTCAACAATTCTCCGTTATAGGTTCGATGTACTATGAGTTGAAAGATTTGTCATCCAATTTTTTTAAGCAATCGCTATACAATTATATTTTGCGACAGATAGTAGGTAGGTAATTGTGAAGTAAAAGACCGTAAGCCCTGTGTGTGCATGGGCCAGATATATATATATATATATATATATTAAATCACTTTTGTTTCATTCACAAACAATTAGTCTTCAGATCACAGATACAGATTTAATTTATAACACCTATTTAAATATTTGTACCTACAGCATATTATGTAAGCACTCACTAGTCTTCCTCTCTGGTATATTATTTAATATTAGTAATTTTAAAAAAAGCGAGCAAAGCTTAAGCATACAATTGGTAACCACCACATAACACTTTACAATTATGAACAAGTGCTAGTGGACCCCGCGAACTTCGTATCGGTTCAGAATTTCGAATAATAACGTGTCACCAAAACGTCATTCCATAGATTATAGAAAATGTAATTTGGAAACGAATTTTTTTCATAAATACTTTTTCGTGAGTTTTTCTATATGTATTTAAATAGTTATACTTCTATTCTGTTCTTGAATTGTAACTGGTGTAAATAACCCGACTTTGTTTTATATATAAGATTATTTGTTAGCACTCCCAGCCCTAGGACAAGTGTCTTGGGATCAGTTACATTATACTACTAAGGAGCCAAATGTGTGTGTTAACGCGCTAGCGCTCGTATGTATTTGTGTGTGTGTGTGTGTGTGTGTCTGTATGCTTGTTTATTGCTTAGTAATGCTGCTTGTTTATTTGTTTCCACGATATTCGAACCCAAGATCCCAGCGCAACTCGGAGGCGGTGAAACTAATGGTTAAAGCCCTGGTTAAATGCACTGTAAAATTAAATTCAATGTAAAACAAAAAACATATTAAGTACTATAATACATTATGTATAATATAATTACTTGCTCACAATTTATTCTGTCAATCTGTCAGTTACGAATACAATAATTTTCATTAGCAAAAAATCCAATTTCTCCCGAGTCACGCTATTTTCGAATTAAACTTAATTTTCTTTTGGGAACATGTTTTTGTCTTCTTTGAGCTTTCGATTATTAAATATGCGGAAATGAGACAAAATATGTTTTCAAAAGACGATCAAAACATTCCATCGGAATCTTTAATGCGTTTTGAATTTTTATAATCTCGAGTGATTTTTAATGATACATAGTTGGTTAATTACTTTTTTAAAGGAACCCTATCATTTTAAATAAGTCTTTTTTGTAAATAACAATAAGTTAGGTACTTATTTTTAAAACATCAGCTCGGCAACCACATGTAATGAACATGATTTCGGTATTTTTAAAAGATTCTAACTGTTTAGAACCTGTAATTTCATTAAAATCCATTTAAGTTTAAGCATATTTTATGCAGACGCCATTGAAAAATACTTTATCATAATTGTGGTTGATAAAAAAAAATAAACATTAAATTGTTCGTATGAGTTTATAATTTTTCTTAAAATATTTTATATTAAGATATAGATACACAAGTTGCATAAAGGTTAAATAATAATTTTAGAGTTGTATCTACTCGTGGTTTTATTTTCAAAAATATATTTTAAATGCCAACAATGAATACATTAAATGCAATTCCATGTCCAATGAGTATTGTCGTTAAATACCGTTCATACTTTTGAAAGATGGGACAAAACTCATGTCTAAGCATTTGGATGTCTTTTTTTTATAATAGTCAGCAGTAAAATTACTGAAATGGGCTGCTAAAATATGACCTTGATATCAATCATAGACCAATAAAATCAGAACCCTGTTTATTGCAACGCAATAATTTTCTATTATAACATAGAGATTAATAGAGATCAACTTATAATGGTTTTTCTTACGCCTAATCCTTATCGGATAATCTTAACACAACAAAACTGTAAACCAACGTAAATTAATTTCTAAATATATTTATATAAAGTTCAAAATTATTTTAAGAAAATTGAAAGAATAGAGATAATTTTTAAACCGATAAATTTTCTCTGAAAGACATTGAAAGAAATTAAACATTGTTACTTGGTAATAGAGTTTATTTCTGGCTGTCATTGGTGTGTTATTTACGTTGGCCATGAAAATATTCAGTAGTTTATTAGCAAGTGTAACGGAGTCTTTTGAAAAATGTATTTAAGTGTTAGTGAGATTTATTTTTTGACTTGTTTCGTTGCTATACTGTTATTGATATTAATTTATTTGCAAGTGTGTGATTATTATATAGGAAGACTCATAGTGAACTTGTTTCGTAAGTACATTTTAAAATATCCCAATAGATGATCTTTGATGTACTTTTTGCATACATTGTAAATACTTTTCTTGCCTTTTCGGTCACGTTATTAACTTTAAATGCGTTTGCATAGTCTTGGGTGCAATTGATGAGGTTTTAAATAAAATCGCCGTCTTTTCTCTGTAATTTAGTTACATACACACCTTCATAGGTGTCCTAGGGGTCCTAGTTTGTTCAATGTATTGAGCGGAGTGCGAGTTTCAGTTTCTTGTCTGCCTGTGAACTATTATCTTTGTAAACAAAATTATCGAAATTCTTGATAATTAATTATGCGTAAGCTTCAATCACGATAAGTTTTATCAAAAATTCGATGTCCTTATAAAAAGTGTTACTATTGTATTAATAAAAATTTTATTGTCTTCATAACTACTTTTAATTCATGAATTCGTTCGCGAAGTCATACAATATAGTCGATGAGAGAGTAAGAGTCTAGCTGCCCATCAATGCAAGAATTTTTAAAATCGGTCCCGTAGTTCTTTTAGTTTACTTATTTGTTACAAACACAAAAAATATGAAAATACAAATAATTTCTAATTATGATATTAATAATAATATATACAACAACCTGGCTTTGTATGGGTGGATGTAAGAATGGAATATGTTTGCTACTCCTTCATGCAAATACTACTGAATGGATTTTAATGAAAATTCAAAATAATATAACTCATAATATTAAGATAACACAAAGGCTGTAATTTATAAAGATATTGTGTTAAAAGTGTAAAGTAAGTCAGTCAATTTTAATAAAATTTTATATTAAACTGACAACTTGAATATGAAAACTTCTCTTTTGAAGTCGATCGAAAGAATAAAAACCGTTGTGTAGGTAATTTTTAACAGATTTTGATAAAATTTGATATAGAGAAGCTAGAACTTGGCAAACTACATAGGCTTTTATTCGTCACTGTCTAAGATTACCAAAGATATAGAAACAGCGTAAGAAAAGAAAGAAAAGCTAGTAGTTTATGCAAATAGCATTCCTGGAGTCCGGATAATTTTCCTAATTCCATAATCCATTGATTGACCGTAGCGTGATCGATTTATTAATTATTCTTTATCAAATCTGCAGATACTGATAACTTTTATCATTCCACGTTATACCTTCATAGCGGTTTTGTTCTATAAAATTATTAAAAATGGATTTTTTGATTCTTTTGGCGCCGTTTTTTTTGCTAATTTTCGTGTATGGTCTCACTTGTGCGTGCTTGCATTGCTGTGAATTCATAGGTGAGTTTAGGTATAAAATAGTTAATTTAATTTGTATTAACTGTTTGTTAAAAAGGCTAGCTACGTAAGCAATTTTAAAATTTACAATCAAATCAGTGTTTATAAAAAAAAGAAGATCGTTACTTTAGGTATGTGCCTAGGTAAAAACTTCGAAATTGCTACATTTTCTTACTATAGTTTAACAATATGCTCGATTTTTATATACTTGAAGAAAAAAAAATTAAAATATGTGATAATATTACATATATCTATTGAGTCACGATTTTATTTGTTTTGGATTATGTTGTGAGTAGGTTTAGTCAATATTTTAAAGTACTTAAATGTATCAACCAAGGTAAAACAATAATATTTAAAATAACGTTTTTCCTCATTAAATAATAACATAAATATAGTCTATTTAAAAAAAATATAGATCTACAAAAATCATTCATCTCATACTAAGTTTCATTTATTAAAACGCCACCTACATTTTACATATTAAACTAAACTATGACGTAGTTTCGCAAAACAATTCGTTCTATTGTCATATTGTGTTGACAGATTATAAATATAGTTAAAATAGATGGCGCTGTTTGCAGGTTTAATAATTAATGGTTTTTTTCTTTATTAAAAAAGCGAATTCTAACTTCTGCCTCTTTTTTATTGACAACTTTCAAGCAAGTAGGTGATCAGCTCTTCTATGATTACCCAATCAAAACTTTATTGCTTACTTTATTTGTTCCCCGATATTTGAATACAGGATCTCCTGTCTCCAAAACAACACGCCGTTGCATTGCTTGAAAATTATTTATGTTAAACATAATTTAAGCCAACAGAAATTAGTTAAATTTATAACAATTTTAAATAATATCTCACCATAGCCTAAAACACTGATAAATATTATAAAAGACTATGTGTTAGATTTATTTTTAAACAAAATTACTGCTATTGTTATTCTGCATTAACAACAAGCGAATGGCTTCGCATGGGTGCAACATAGATTATAAACTAAAATTTTTTGACATCTTGAAAAATTTCGTCATATTTCAATAAATTTGATGGTCAACTTGGTACTTACTAAAAACACCATGGAGATCATTGTTATTGAGTTATATATAATAGCATTCTTGGGCTCCCATCATTTGCCCATCGCCATAATCCTTTGAATAAATACAACGGATCGATTTATTAATTATTCTTTATTGAATCTGTACTGTCAATGTATATCATTCCTCGACGATCCTTCATTGTGTTAATGTTATATAAAAAATGAATCCTGTGGTATTTTTGTTTGTATATTTCGTTATTATTAGTTTTTCACACTGTTTCATATTATTGTATTTGTATTGTTTTACACACAAAGGTGAGTTAATTTGTTTATTATTAAGAGCCAATCTTTCTTAGATTTTATTTTAGGAATAAAATGTAAAATATTTAACTGTTTCTCACACATTTAATTTGTCCCCTTAATTACTTTTTCTTATCTATTCAAATAATAATACACTAATTAACTTAAAATTAATTCAAGACTAGCTGACCCGGCGAACTTCGTACTGCCATTAGAAGATAGGATAGGTCTATACCCATCGGTAAGCTATCCTTAAACGGTATATATGCCACCACTTGGACTTTTTTGTATATATAGAAAAGTGAAATCTCGCGTCATGCATTGTTTTTTATATCTCAAAGGGATGAGGCAGCGTTTTTGATGAAAGTTCCTCAGGTGGCTTGACTGTTGCCAACAATTCCAACAATTACTTATAATCATATTCCAACCAATTCACACAAAACAAATTTTAAATTCTATTGGTAAAAGTCGCATAATAATCCGCTCAGTACTTTTTAAGTTTATCGCAAACAGACAGACAGTCGCGGCGGACGAATTTGTTTTGAACGATTATCAGAATGCCAAAAAAACATGTTTTTAATCAAAAAGCAATTTAATTCTTATTATTTGGCTGTGCTATCTATATAAATACGTGTGTTAGAGTAGGTATATTAATAATTATTAAAACATGACGGTATTCCGTTGCGGTAGGTAGACGCAATGTTAATCGTAATGCGATGGACTCGAAAATATCAATGGCGCAGACCAGGCGTACTTTGTCGCATTTTTAGTAATTAAGTGGAATAATAATTGTTTCACGCCGCGAATATTTCGGTAATTTGCGTTTAAAGCGTTTAATATATGTATTTGATGAGTGCTAGTAAATTGTCGTGATGGAGTTGATTCATTTCTTAACCTTTATCCTTTTATGCCTTTCGTTCTATTTAGCAGTCAGGATTCTATTAGTCTTTTTAATGATCTGACACCACGGGATTTAGTGCTACAAAAATACCACGTTGCGTAAGGTGAGTACCTAGATGTAAAATTGTGTCTAACCTTGACCGCGTAAGAATATCGACGGCCACGGATTCATTTTTGATGAAACATATTTTTGATCCTACCGTGAATTACATGTTAGTATTCGCGATAGTTAAGAGTTACCTTAATTAAGCCTTAAGTATTCGTTAGAGAAAGTTCTATCCATGTCTATAAATAAACACTCATATACTAGCAAGAAAATGAATCTTATCTTCCAATTTTTTTCCAATTGATTCAAAAGTGTCCGCAAAACACGTCTAATCCAAAAAAAGATTTAAACCATGTTAAAACTCATATGTAAACGAATAAGAAACGTGATACTTTAGTGTAATTTTATCGTTATGCTAGAAAGTAGAATAATTTATCAAAAAAGATAACATTATCTAGATATCTAGACTGATAGATAGACCACCTATTCTTTGGAATTTTTTTTGAAAAGAAATTAGTTTATGCTTCACTCGTATGAACAAAAATCTTTTAGTGTATATATAGGTACTGACGATATAGTATATACTTACCACATCAAGAACCAATATCGGGTTTCGTGAGACTTTAAGCCGAATCTGCAAATCACAAGAGTATTACAATATTGATATATTTAAATACACTATTATAAAGAGAGATTTGTATGTTTTTTAATACTATGTTGCATTGGAGTGCAACGCGCGGCCTTTCCCTAATCAGCGGTCTTCCCGGCAACCCAATTTTTTGTTGGTTTGGTTGAATTTCTTCAGGCAAGCCTGTAGAAGTTCCACTACACCTCCGTGCCATTTATGACACACCCTGCGGTAAGTGGCAGCCCTACCAGACGGAAAATAAATTAAACTATGAATTGTATTCGGGACCGGGGGTCGAATCCGATACCTCAGGATTCGCGGTAGGAATATACGACCGCCATGAGTTTTTTGTATGAATTCATGCTTTGATGGAATATTAGAAGTTATTATTTGTGCCTCCGTGTTTTTAATACAAATTTATAATTCAAAGTTTTTTGAAAGATTTATTTGATCTGTTGTTTACATGTTTATGTTAATTATAATATTATGAACATGACTTTAGCTTTATTTTATCACATTAGGATACGTTATTTTAGTTTTGTAATGTATCTGTTTTATTTTCCATTTATTACCTACCTATATACTAAAATTGATCAATCCTTATTTAACAAATTAACAAAACACGTTTTCAAGATATTTTATTACTAGCTGACCCACGAACTTCGTACCGCCAATAAAGGTAGGATGGGAATCGAACGTCAAATATTTGACAGGAAAGTACAACAGTTTATAAGGGAAAATGAAATTGTTTTTTTGACTATAATCCTCGCAATTTTTTCATATTTTCTCCTTTCAACTTTCCCTGGACAAATATTTCAAAACCAAAATTAGCTAAATCGGCCCAGCCGTTCTCAAGTTTTAGAGAGTCAAACGAACAGCAATTTTAATAAATATAGATTTTCCTCGTTTATATAGTGAAATCTCGTTGCCTCCAGTATAGTAACTACAGGTAGTTTAGCAATACGATAAATAGTTACTGCTTTAGCTTGTAAGTCAAAAGACTCAAAACATGTTTACTCTTAATTTACTTGTTTACTCTCACGGAGCGGATTTTGATAAATTGTCATAAAATATCTGTGAGAACTATGCACGTCAAGCACGAGTGAGTATCGAAATTTTTAATCGACCTTCAAAAAACTAAAAAGAAGGGTAAAAATTCGCTGTGAATTTCCCTGATAGGTCCTTTCATTATTTGAAACGCCGTGTAAGTTTCAGACGCTTTCAAAAACTATTTTCCCAACCATATGATTAAAATACATACTGATGGCTGCGCAGACGAAATCATAGACAAAATTAGTGTTTTAATAGTTGTATACAATGACAAAAACACATCAGAAAAAAAATAACTGGAACATAAAATAACATTCCTAGAAATCGTGACAACCATTGATAAAAATCTTTGTAAGAAAAGTACAAGTAAATAAAATAAAAAAATATCTAATTCTGTTTTTCCTAATTATTTATCTTTATTCATTTGTAAGTAAATGAGAGATATAAAGAACAATGTTGAACAAAACAGTCAAAAAAACACCTCTATAGTTAATTCATATAATAAATGAGTAGATTGGATTTTCTACAATGCTTGGCTTTTTTAATTATATGTCTAAATTCTGTACAAAGTTATGGGTAAGGTATTGTATAATAGACTATAGAAATACAACGCGGTAATGTAATCAGTATTTTGGGTACAGACCCCAACGGCTTTGATGAGCCATTTGTATTTTTGTAAATATATTTAAGTACATTATTGTAAATAAATATGTAAATTTCATTAGAAAATAAAAATATATATTTTTAAAAGTTAAATATGTATACCTATAAAGTACCAACGGGTAAATAAGAAAAAGTTAGAAAATATTAATAGCGTCAGGCTAAACGTCAAGGTTTTTAAAACTTCTTACAAGAATATTGATCATAGCTTTTATATACAACAGTAAGGAACGGGCAGTAGGCCCAGAGAATAAATATTTATAATTTCTCAAAATCGACAACTGTTGAGTAGTGTTCAAAAAGCGGAAAATGTGATCTACATAATATATAAGGGAATAATAAAGGAGCTTGCTCACGAAACTAAATGATTTCCTTGTCTCTTCGCTGGAACCTCCCACCCCCGCCCGCCCCTATTCGTGACAGGGGCGGGGAAACTAGTAATACAGGAGAATATTGGAGTCGAACCATTGAGTTTGGTCGACGGTTCATGGGTGTTTTTGTTGGTATGTTTTTTATGTCTTAATTCTTGTTCTTGGCTTAGGCCGTAATGTGTGTATAAATAAATAAATAATCTTTGTTTTTATGCGGACAACGTCGCAGACTATCAGTAATCGAAAAAAAATCAAAACGGCGTGACAGTGTTTCTATGTGAATTATCGTAACATCTCGAAGGCTTCGTTTCCCGCTCTGCAGTTCGTAAAAAGCCCGCGAAGCAATCGAATGTCTCCGTAATTAACCGATTAAATTTTAGCGCGATTTACAAATTGAAGACATAAAATTGTTTAGTTATTCCAAAAGATAAGTGCGCGTTCGATAATTAATATAAATTATTGTAATTAATTGTCGTATAATATAAATAATAAAAGCTTGTTTTGAAAAAATAATAGTTAGACAGCTCACAAAATTTATGTGTCACTAAGAATTTGTCAATTTAATATTTTTTTTCTTTTTTTGAAAATGAACGCACTCAGTGAAACGTTTTTAAATGTTTCTTGTGACAGACCACAAGAAACAATTGTGTCGCACCCGGCACAGTCAGACACGGGAAGAATTTTGGGACTTTTGCCAGTATTTATTTTAATTCTAATTATATTCATCAGATTAATATTCATTCTTTACAAAAGTAAAGGTAAGTAATTATACTTTTAATTCAATGTGACATTTTTAAACATAACAATTTTTCAAAGAAAATTCAACATTCGAATGCCTCAAGTAAATAGCTTCGTGACATTTAATTCTTTTTGATATTAATTTAATAGCTTAGTCAGGGATCAGTATCAGTCAATCTATCCTGTGCAAATAATTGGCAAAAAATACTAAAAATATCTTATCTCGGGCGACAACAATATCGATTTACCATATACCTACTATGATATACATTTAACTCTAGAAATTATTCATCACAATTCACAAAGACTGCCACTCTTCTTCACCATACTGAGACACGTTTGGACCTGACCCTCCTATTATCACATTTATGTCTGTCTGTAGCATCACAACTCCTAAACTGGACCGATTTCTCTGCGTAAAATATTTGTCGAAAACTGTGCCTTAGCGGATTAACAGACAATTATAAAAAACCTACAAAGTACTGATACAAAAGACTAATATATGATTACTTACTAATGAGTTCATTTAACACTCGTTAAATATTATGTAATTTACTCAGACTAATTATATATTACATTGGAAATTACATTAAATATTTAACGAGTGTTAAATTATTGATGTAGATAATGTGACAATTGACTGTGAAAATTTTAATATTTATTAAAATCCTCTTATTGATGTGAGTGTGAAACCCCTGCATTGAGCAGATTTCTGTATTCGTTTCACAGATCATTTTCTTTGCAAGTAGTCTGAAAGATTTATTTGTTTCTCTGAGATTCCAATCCTGGGCATCCGGCGCAATACGCAAACTAGTGGTAGTAACCACGAAAGTGGTTAATTTTAAGTGCAGTGTTATTTGAAATCAAAATAAAATATTTATATAAAAAACTAAATGCTACCTTATGCGTAATCTAAATAGGTGTTATAAGATTCGTAGATTTTGAACAATGAAATTATTGGTAAATATACTGCTTTAATATTTTAAATATTATGACATTTCAAAAAGTCAAAATCCGACTGATGAGTGACCTTGAGCCACGAAATATTATGAACTATCAGCTGTTGAGATACTAAATTTTTAAACAAGTAATCAAACATCATCCAACTAAAATAGGCTTATGGAAGCGTCTACATTCAAATTTTGTATTTATTTTCGAGAAATGTATAACCAATTATAGTACATAAATATTACAATATGTTTTTAAAATTTAAATATATTGTAAAATTAAAGGCATTTACTATTACCCCACATTCATTGCACCGTCTGTTGGAAAAAAAATCGCATAATAAGCATAATAATTTATTATAATTATTAGTCTTTAATTAATAAAATATATTCAAACGTATCGTAAAACCGGCGAACCATAACCCTGCCTACATCCTTGACATAGAATGTCAAAAGTGCCAAATTGCCAAATTGAGCACGGCAGTGTGTATGTAAATGTCATAGAACTTACTAGAAACAGAAGTACCTAGTAGTAAGTCAACCCTTATTGATGAAAAGAAGCCACAAAAATACCTACTTCCGTAATATCCGTATACTTTTTATTTAATTAAAATGTCGTTTTAAATTTAAATGGGAAACAGATGCAGTCGGGGTGTGTAACTAATATTCAAGTCTATCGAAAATTGCAACAATCTGAACTATGTTTTTAAACACAATACTCTTATTTTTGGATTGAATTTTAAAAATAATTTGTTTTTACGTTAATAAATTGACAGTATTTTAAAAAATCCTATATCATATTATATATATAGTGGGCAATTAAGTAGTAAAAACAAGAAAGATATACGAAATCTCGAAAATTACTTTACGTATGAACCGTCTCCATGACGAAGTGATTTACGCGTCTGCGTCTTGCGCTGGAGATCCTGGGTTTGAATCCCGGATGTATGTATAATATAATATAGCTTTTCTAACGGTGTACTAATTCATACATGCTCACTTAATGGTTAATTAATTAATGATTAACTGGCGCTTGTCTACTTATATATAATTAAAATTAAAATTTATTACTGTAACCGACAGTCAGTTTGACTTTTGGCCAGAAATATATATGTATACTATGTCTATGTTTTAGTAACTAAAACATAGGGCCTTATTATGGACTAAAGATGTTTCAGTAGTGGTTGCTAGGTTGAGGTTGGGGAAAATAAGGTTTTCTCTGGTAACAAACCCGGCCTATCTTTAAACCGCATTATGGAATAAAGTAGATAGTGACTAAAAACACAAATAAAAACAAACTGACAAAAATAGAACCTTCTTTCTGTAGCCGAATATCTGGACTCATTCATAATCGCGATATCACACGATATCATATTTGCAAATTATGATTAATATGAAAATAAGTCTATCTAGACAGAAATAATGTATGAACGTAAGTAACTCTGTTTATGTTTTCAAGTATAACACTAAAACAATTTTGATAAAATTTACTACAAAGAATATATATTGGTTTAATTGGAACTTGTTACCTTTTATTGCAAAAAAAACCTATTGAATAACCTTCAAACCTAGTTTATATTAAAGTTTTTGAAACGTATTTTTGTATGAAAGTCAACTTTTACCAAAGTAAATTCATAGTCCGCTCAATGATTGCTTTTTTAAGGTTTTTACCTTCAACCTCAGTTTTTAGTTAAGTATTCAGTTAGCCATATCGCATAATGGTGAATAAAGTTTATCAAGATAATATTTTATCAAAATATTAAATCACTTTGTTTGTATATAATTACTGTATTTGATTTTAAGATTTCGGTGATCTTTTAAAATGTAGGTATTGTTATTTTCCGGAATTAAATTTAATATTTTATTATTAATACTAACCATGCGCGAAACTTCCCTCTGCAGACGAGCCTTTAAAATTTTCGACATGTAAATAATATAATACATTCGCGTTTATGTTCGATAGTGGTTTTTATTAAAATAAATATCACGAATTATGAATACCTTCGAGAAGAAAAAAATATAAATTAGTCAAATTTTTGTACACACGAAGTCTAAAGTCTATTATTAATTCATTTTTTTTTTTATTAAAGTTCAGGAATATTCATTCAATCTTTTTATTATTATATTTGGCACCGCCTTTCAAAGAGCAACATAAGTTTTATGCCCTTGTTGAATTTTACATGAATTTTATTTATCAGTACTATTTACGTCTTGTATTTATAGTAAGTTCATTTATAATACAAAATTTATTTTTTACTTTTCAGTGCATTTTGAGGTCGGTTTTATTTTTTGTTTAAAATTAATTAATTAATTAAACAAAGTTATTTGAAGTAAAATCCCATGACGCCTGTGTATAAAGCAGATACAGTTCTACGTCCGTTTCACTAAAAGTTTATTTTATAGGCAATCCTGTTTTTACATTGAATTTGATTGATATTATAGATAATTACAAAGATGTCAATAAAGATTATTATTATTATTATTATTATTATTATATATTTTTAGATTGAATTTATAGTTTTTTTAGTGTATAAAATAAACTCACTTTGCACCTGATCTATAGAAAGAAAAACGATCGTGTGCGCCGCTTTCCATATTAACTTTATGTACTGTAGAATTAATTTATTCAGCCATTTTGGAAAATGAAGTTACACACATGCCTACATGTAATGACAATTTTTTAGATATTTTAGGTAAGTAGGTTTGAGCAATGTTTCAAACAAGGCCTAATATTTTAGCAATTTAGGTATACAACTTGTTTATTATTTAGCCTTAGATATTACTAAATATTAAACAAATATTGTTATCTTTTGTCACCTAACCTTGTTGCGTGTAAATTCACTCTCACATTTTAAGAGCTGACGAAAATAAGATGATATGCAAGTATGCTTCTGAACCCTGAACATTTTAAGGGAACTCAAATGTTTATTGGTACTGTAAAGACTTTCGTGTAGAATCAATTTTAAAAATTACGAGTTAATAATAATGAACAAGTGAAATGAAGATAATTTTTGATACTCACAAGAATATCTCATAAATTGAACAACATATTTTCATAAATTTTAGCCAAGATCCATTAGGATTGCTTTCAAATAAAACTAACTATTATCGTCAATTCGATTAGTCACACAGATACGCCAAACTTATAAGTTATAACTCCCCTCTTAGAATACGTCACAGCTTTGATGACTTGACTAGATTTAAGTATAATTTTAATACGTCTTAAACCTTAAGTCTAGGTCTAAACTTTTGATTCCAATATTAATTCAATTTATTAGTTGTTGAAATGGCCTTTTGGAAACCAAGAGTGCCAAATGTTTAAAATTCAAATTAAAAATATATCTATTTATTTCATTTACATGATTGTTTCGAATCTTTAATTGAATGAATCTTTTTTTTCGGATTTCGCTTTGGATTGTTATTGGAATAAATATTAAAAGTAGGTTGTCAATTTTAACAATATTTTGCGTTCAAAGCAAAAGGCATCTTTTCTGAATTATTAAAAAATGAAAATTAAGTCCAGAATATAAATTTGACTATGTGATATTTCTAAACTTCCTTATAAATAAATCATTTTAGCGATAACAACTCTACAAACACTCAAACCTCATACATAATCTTAGTAGGAAGTTGACAAGAGTAATTAAACACATTCATAGACAATTTGAAAACCTCTCTACGTGATGATAACAAATAAAAATATTTCAACAATGGCATAACCTATCATAATTTTTTTTAAAAAAGCTTTCAAACAAAACGCATTGAATTCGGTACATTCGTATAGGAGCTGACAATGCCACAGACAGACACTCAAGCACATAGACACGTGATAGTTATCTCTTTTTTCGTTAGAGGTTAAAATTTGTTTATAACATTTTTCGACGTTCCGTTTGTAAGATGGAAATAACACTAAATGGTTTCCGTGTCACCTTCCATCTGGTTAAAACCACAAAGGCTGACCTCACACAGCCGACTCTCTCTGAATTCAGATTCTAAATTCAAATTATTAATTAAAATCCCATACAATGTCAAGAAATTTATAATCTGAAAAATGTGTGTATGAAATTCTGGGCTTTCTGAATTGAAATTCTGAATTCAGAGAGATAATTCCGGCTGTGTAAGGCGAGCTTAAACTAATACAATAATAATAATATCTTTTAGATAGGAGGACACACCATGCATATTTTACATTGATAAAAAGAAATGGAAAGCAAAGAAACGAAATGTTTCTTTAGACTTTCAAGTATTTTGCAAAAAATTGCAGAACTTGGCTCACAATTTCAGCTCGTTTTCTGCAAATATTTTTGTAAAATTTGTAGTTGAAAACGTAAAATTAATTATAGTAATTGAGTTCATTACTTAGCCCAGTTTAGCGTATTAATCTTTATTGTCAAATGAGTTGAAAACATTTTTATCTGCAGTGTTTGATTACGAGTTAGGTTTCAGACTTAAGTTTATGGTTTGTGTTGATATAATTGGATTTTAAAATTAGCATGGTTTTTTGGAACATCATTATCATTAGCAATAAAAAGGTTTGAGGCTCTGCAAATATATTTATTGCTTTAACTTTTAATTAAACCAATTAAAAATTGCACCTTAATTATACGGTGATCCATAGATCGATTTACTTATCTAACTATTATTTGTCTCGATATGGTTTCTTCAAAATTTTACTACTCTCTATCTATTGGTAGGTTAATGTATATTTGTTTCTGTAAAGCGCATTATCTTGTGTTTTATAAGTCAAAGAAAATACGGTTGAATCAATACAAAATGGAGTCTGTATGTAATATTAAAATAACCGCTTTTTACCATCATATGGTACACGGTACATAGACTAAAATAACATTTTTTACAATTTTTGTCTATCAGTGTGTTTGTTCTGGATAATCTCTGAAACGGCTGGACCGAATTTGAAGGGACTTTCACTGACAGATAGCTGATGTAATAAAGAGCAACTTAAGCTACTTTTTTAGAAATTAATATAAATAAATAATTAAAAAGTAGCTATTCCGTGGATGAAGTAATACATATATATTATTATTTTGCTATTCGCTATTTTATTCTGTTTATAGGCTATATAACATCGCGTTAGGTACGACAGAATTAAAGCGGGTGAAACCTGCACAGCTAGAAATAAATGTAATAACAAATCAGTACTTAATCTTAAAATAATAGTATTATCTTTATATTACATTGATAACCTACACAATATATTTTTTGTTGTGCGATAATCCCACCGGAGTTAGACAAAACTACGTAGTCTACGTCGATGTTAACAGATAATCACAATTATGCAAATAAGTCTGTCCGTCTCTTTCTTCCGGAATTACTAACGACAGGATTTTAGGGAACTTTATATTAATAATAATAAAAAGCCTTTATTTTCCGAAACAATTACATACTTGTGAACAAAATGAAAAAAAAAATGTACTTGTGTTACAAAATGTCTCTTGTTACGGTGTGCCTGTTAGCAAAGGTCTCCTCCAAATCTTTCCACTGTTTTCTGTCAGCTGTCACTCTTATCCAAAAAGTTCCTCGGGTCATTTTCAGGTTATCCTCCCAATTTGCTTGACGACCTCGACATCTAGTTCCATCCCTTGGAGACCAAACTGTCACCTGTTTGCTCCATAGGGAACTTTACTCATAAAAAACTGTTACAAGAAATAAAAGATAATCAGCTGACTCTTTATTGACTTGAAAAAAACCGCTTGAACTTATAATAAGCTTGTATTTTTAACAAATTTAACAATTATTTGATTATTAATAGATTTTCCCGACGTTTTTCGTGCTCTCTAGCCTGCATGGTCACGTTATTGTTCTTGCTAATAAGAGTAAACTTTACGAATCTCTTGCTTAGAACTTTTATCAAATATATGGGATCTCAATTCGATGTTACTTTGATGAAAATTCTTTAAACATTCTACGTCATATATTTTGTCATACAATCCTTATGAGTCGTTGCTTTGTTTTTAACGCAAAGCATAACACAATAAACTCAATAATCCATGCAATAAGTAAGTATTGTTTATCTTACTCTTTATCTTACCATTGAACTTACCTTAAAACTCGGGACTCGAATGACCATTTAGAAATAAGACGTCAGAAAAGAAAGATGTTTTTAATTATTTTGGTGTGTTGTGTGCTGACTACTCTAATAATAGTGTATGGAGGCAGAATTTATCATATAACACGTAAGTTCTTCTTTATTTAAAAATCTGATACCAATACAAAGTTAAACAATATTGTGAAAATTTTTAGTAGTAATGTTTATGGCATGGCAAAGAGACTGAACGTGTTAAAGTAGACGAAATCGCAAATTAATACTATTACGTAGGTATAAACTATAATTAAATGTTTGATGTGTAGGTACTAGAAAATGTTGCTAAAACTCAGATACAAATAACAGTGATAATCGTTATTTTATTATAATAAAATCTACAAAATTCATAAATTTTAAAAGGAGTTTCTTGTACTACTAATTTAAATTTATAATATTAAGGATAGCGTTACTAGAATTATTTTATCGTGGTTGTTGTTTAAACGCCCTCTAGTACTACATTATAGAACTATTGTTAAATTTATTTAGTTCTTAATTTTTAGTTTTCTCAAAAGAGAGCGCTATACTTATACCATAATAATTATCAACCTGTCAACACAATCATTAATATTCTATGTCAATAATTATTCTTAGATTAATGTTTTTATCTTCATAATATGAAAAATAGAGCAAAGAGATAGAGTGGGAGGGATATTTTATATCTCTCTGTAGCTTTGTTGGTTTCCGTCTCGGACAAATATGTAGTGCGGAAAATATGAATTTGATTCTCGGGTAGATCGGGAAAAAAATACAATTGAACGCACTGTTGGCATCTCACGTAAAATTGTAAAAAAAACGCCGCACTTTTTAAACATGCTAAAATCTAAAATAATATACTTAAGTGTCATAGTGATTACGTGCATACGGTCACATATGGGTCTGACTGTCGACTGTACCTACAGTTAAAAACCTAGCGAATATCTCGACAACGAATTCCTGTTCCTTAACCTGATTTTAACTTAAAATCTTTCAATCAACATCTCATGGTGGCCATGTAAATGTGGGCAATATTTTTAATTGCCCTCTAATGATTATTAAAGGCGAATACAAAATTTCATAGGCCTCATGGCTAAGCGGACTTGGAAGCCTACCACGAAACCTGAGGTATCGGGTTCGATCCCGGTCCCGAATACAATTTATAATTTAATTTGTATTTGTATTCGGTCTCTGGTAGGGCTGCCACTTGCCGGTCGGGGTGTTATAAGTGGCGCGGAGGTGTGGTTGAATTTCTTGGCTTGAAAAGCAAGCATGAAAAAATAGGTTGCCTGGAAGAGATCGTTGATTTGCGACAAGGCCGCCGTTTAAAAAAAAATTGTATCAAGTGAAGAGGTTCACCAATAATTCAGTACATTCCCACTGGATCCACTTTTGAATATTTTAGCCAGAAATTACTAACGAATAATATAATTGTCGATCTCATGGTTGATAGTGGATATTTTTATAATAATATTATGACATTATCCACTATTGCTGTATAATCGTATTCTTAGTATTTAACGTGTGTTCTGAACAAGTGTAGGTAGAGTTCAATGATGTAATAACTGGGGTCAGATGTCAATAGAATAATTGCATCCTGCGGTGTAGTGTTAGCAAATTCAGTAATTTGTTTCAATATAATAATTAAATGTTAGTCTTTGTTACACGATTGATAACTCGACAACGGTTTGACGAATTTAAAGGATTTTTTATTCATTTTGGATTCATAAGATTTATTATTGTCCCAGTTAATATTTCTGTCCGAGTATAAATGAAAAAATTCTCTTTTCATACATTTTGCATGAAAAATTATTATTTTTTATTTATATTTAATTTATGTAATTAGATTTAAATATTTTCTTCTCTGAGAAAATTCTTTTGTCATATTTTATAAGGAAATATTGGATTAATAAGAATGATATTTAGACATGTTATCTAATTTGGGGCACACCTAATCCTTCATATACCTTATAAAATAGTATGGTCAGCTCAGAAGAGACCTACCATACAAGGTCAAAGCTGAGTCTCAGGCGGCGGTAGGTAACTAGCCTGACAGCACCATGATCACTCGCCGCGATTAAATCACATCTAAATACAGATATGGAAGGAAAGGAAACCCAGTACGATGTTCCCGAGAAAACCACCCCAATGAAGACATACCATCATAAAAAGGAAACTCATAAATGGAAGTGGTCACGATCCTCAAGAGTGAGGAAGATGACGCGAGGAAGAGGAAAATTAGTATTCTATGCTGCTGTTATTACAAACAATGTAATCCCTTTGGGAATTTCATATAAGTACTTAATTATTATGACTGTAGTTGACCAAGTAACTAAAATAAAGTTACAAAAATAGCGAGTGAAAGTAGCAAAGATTTTTCCAATCCACTAAATTATTTGTTTACTAAACATTTATCTACTAGGGAACCCATTTAGCAGTATTGTGTAAATCTTGTTAGTTGGCATCACCACTTTTTGAGACCAGCATTTAGATGTATATCCGAACCATCATGACTTAGGGACTTTCAAGAAAAGACCATACTTCTCCTTAAAAGGCCGGCAAGCACAGGTGGCCTAATATGCGTTTAGGGCTTCAATGGACGGCTAATTATCCTTTGATCCTTCTGTTGATTGCCTTTATATAATATAAAAAAAGTTGTTTTTTAAATTCACCTCCCACGAAACAGCGAAAGGTCGATAATCGATTACACGTCAATAACTAAACTTAGTAGGTACGTAGATAATACCTTTACATCGCAGTTCGTTAGACTTAAAGAATATCCTTATTCGTATTGACAATAGTGTAAGACAAGGCACATCCTATAGGCAAAGTAAATTTGTATGGAAATGACATAAGATGTTAGGACAGGACAATGCGATTCATTAGTTCATTCTTCATTCATTCTCATTCTTCGTTCATTCGATTATGACGCGTTTGATCCGATTTCGTTATAGATAAGATTAGATTACCTACCGCGAATTGCCACCAAAATTTAATGTTATTTTTGTGTTTCTGAAAATGGATATAATAACAACTGTTATGATCGGTGTGTTCATTTTCATGTGTTTATATTTGTTTTGGCTGTGGTTCTGTTTCGGAGGTATTGTGAAACGACGTAAGTTTTTTGGATTCTTTATATGAGTATATACGAAAGTTTTCTTTTCGCAAAATTAGCGACTTGCTAATGTCGAGAGAAATACTTTTAAATTCAATTTTATCCCACTTATAAATGGAATTGTTATTTAAAAAATATATAATAATTTGTTTATTTCATACATAACTATAAGATCATGTTTAGATGAAATATTACAATATAAAAATATTTATCTATGTAAAACGTGTCGTGTGAACCGGTGTTATGAAACTAAATCTAATTCAAATAATATTATTAGTTCTGTATTTAGGTATTTGTTTATATTTAATGTTTTAAATAGATATAACCGAGAACCCTGAATATT
The DNA here is from genome assembly GCA_912999735.1 of Aporia crataegi. NCBI lineage: Eukaryota > Metazoa > Arthropoda > Insecta > Lepidoptera > Pieridae > Aporia > Aporia crataegi. Next base: position 7,856,317 of record OU538742.1, read on the forward strand.
TAGATTATTTGAAATAGAAGCCGATGTCATATTTCACATTTTTTACTATACCATAATTAGTTTTTATATAAATTCGAAAGTAACAAAATTTTAATCGCCATATCATTATAGTTTCTTCGATAACATTATTGATAATAGCTATCTTAAATGCCTTATTATTGACCGTCTTTGCAAAGAAAGACAGAAAATATAAAGTTTCATAATTAGATCTATGTCGATACTCATCTAAATTGTAAGTTGTAATAATAAGTTCACTTTCTAAGTTACCTACTACCGTTATTTTAATACAGTCGTTTATATTATCAATGTACTCAATATTACCATCACAATCATCAGTCTTTTTTTAGGTCCATTACTGAATGTAGACCTTCTACATGCTTCTCCAGTACTCTGAGATCTGCATCTATTGCGAGTCAAGTACTGATTTTTGACTAATTATCTACATATTATATAATTAATATTATAATGGAAAAAATATCAACATAATATTATGATCATGAAACTGTCGCTAAATGCCAAGAGATAGCGCTGATATACTTTACATACTAATCTTTAATAATAAAGAATATTACAAGAAGTGAAAGTAAACTATAATAATAAAATTTAATCGTCATATTATACATAGTTTCTTCGATAACAATTATTGATAACAAATTAATGACAGCGTCTTCGTGACAAGGAAATGACAACGAAAATCCTTCCTTCGGGAAAGGAAGGATTCTATGATTTCATCTCTCTGCATTAAAGTTCATCGTCATTAGCTTAGCAGTCTACAACTTACTCATATTATTATTGAATTAAAATTAACAGAAATAAAATTAAATAAAAATAGCGCCTGGTAAAAAAAGTATGATGCCCAATCAAATAATTGCTAAGAAAATATTTTAAGGCGAATGAAAAGTTTAAAAATTAGATTATTTGATCAGCTTACATTTTAAAGCAAAATAGGTACAGTTGATCTATGAATTACTTTCATGTTTTTAGGAAAAACTTGTAATAGTGAATCAACGCCGTCAATGGGGACTATCGTTTTTCTTCTCACCAGTTGGCGCCACTGTTGACTAAGGTCCAGAGGTATAGCTGTTAAAGGCGACTCAATAAAATCGGTGCCGAAACAAAGTTTTGAATCTTAAATCTCATTAATATAAATAATATCTCGTTCGTTAATTAGAAATAACTGTCATCATATTTTTGCGCTTCTTTTTCTTAATTCCGCTTTCAAAGCGTTCACATCCATCGCCAAATAATCCATATTTGCGATTATTTTGCGAAGGAGATCACTCTTCAACTCCCCATTGTCATTTAGCCACAACATTTTGAGTTCTTACACTTATGTTTTAGAAGTACTTACCCTTTTGTTTTATTGCCTCTCCATTACTGGTGGTTGGCTGTCAGTTCCAGTAATCGTCTTTGTTTTAGTATTTACTTGTTTAGGTATTTTAACATCTTATAAAATAATGTAAATAACTTTCATTTATCTCAATTTTTTTATAGAATAGGATGCAAACGGGAAGAAGGCTCACTTACGATTAGTTGTCCACCGCCCATGGACACCCATAACGCCAGTTGAGCAACGGGTGTTTTGCCAGTCTATATTTTCAAGCTAAGTTTTACAGCACCATCATTCAACAGACAGATTTATGTTGATATATTGAATTAGTTCTTTATATAGATTTTAGCCTAAACATAGATAAGCCCTATCATTTAACTTTTATTTCACATTTATGTGATAAAGTCATAATATTTATATATAATCTTGAATATTGCAGTTGTAACAACATGTCTACCTTAGATATATATTGTATATTTATTATTTGTAATATGATTCTTATTTTTATTTTATATCAAGCTATGAGGCTGATACTGATTGGTGAGTTTGAATATATTTCATTATTCACAATCATATTCTATGCATAAAGGGCTAAGTTTTTTACATAAAATTCTATATTGAAACGAATTTATTTAATTTTATTTATCTATATGTTTCATGTTACATTATATTTATTTATAAGGTTTGTAGATGTTTTTTTTGATGACCGATTGGCGCAATGGGTAGTGTTCCTTCGTTCTACGCCAAAAGGTCCTCTGTTCGAATCCCGGTTGGTGCATTTATTTGTGTGATGAGCACGAATACTTGTTTCCGAATCTTGGTTGTTTATAAACTTATGTATTTATTGTGGTACCCTCGTTTCTGATTACCATAACACAAGTACTTCAGCTACTTACTTTGGGATCAGAGCAATGTATGTGAGTTGTCCCAATTATTATTATTGCTTTAAAATGAACATTAACATTACTTTACTCATTATGTCGGAGATTTTTTAATTATTTCCAATTTAATTTGATATACCTGTGTAGACTGAAAACTTTCTCTTGGCGATAACATCTAATAAATATTTCAAATGTGTGAAATTCGTAAATGAGACATTTTTAATTATAGTAAATTATTTCATAGGAACTCATTAAAAACCTGTTTAATACAAATAGAAACACCTATTTGAAGATTGTATGGACACATTAAGAACTCGATTGATCCAACGTTGATATTAGATAGCGCATTTGTTAATTAAATACAATTCAGTTTCGCCTTTAGTATCAGTTGAACCTTAAAAATGGATCTCGTTCACGAGTTATCTGTAACTATTTTAGCAATAACTGCACCCGGTGCTCTTTTAATATTATTTTGTGTTTGTGTCTTGAATGTTATCAGAGTTTATGAATTTTGCCGTAAGTAACTTTTTTTTATATTTAAATACTACTAATAAAAATAATTCTTTTTATTTTTACTATCCACAATTATCCACTAATTATGGCCGCGACATTGCAAAAATATATTCTAAGTTATTTACCAAATTTCTCGAAATTCATCACTGGTAAAATTTATTAAAGGTGAAAAGGGTTTTAACAGCCTCCATCATAATTTAATAATTAATTAATGACGGTAAAGTAGTCTAAACTTAAAATCATTTTGCCAAGCGCCTTAACCTGTCCACGCGTAAAATTATGTGAAACTGAAATCTGTTGAGAGCTGTTGTGGTAAGGCTGATCTTTTCTGCTTTGTGTTGTGAAACTTATAAAACCTCTCGTTTTTCGTCAGGGATTAAAATAGTGATTTCTCTGTAACCCAATACATGAACATGCTACTTTGTCGCATGAATGCGTGAACAACTTATAATGAGAATTTTGCAGCTGGTATAACATAATATAATACACAAAATATTCATTGCACGTTAGATCTGTATCCTCACGAAAGCCTTTCAACGACCGGACATCGTTCAAGTTATTTTATTTTCAAAAATGCTGGTATAAAAGATGTTTTACTAAGTTGATATGCACTTTTTACTACCTACTGCGAATATAAGCTTTGCCTCATGGTTAAATTCATCGCAGCTTGATGTTACATAACCTATAATCTAAAGCCTCCTTCGAAATAAACTATCCACCACAAAAATGATTCAATTTGAACTCAAATCAAAAACAGTTTCTAAGATCAGCGCGTTCAAAATATCAAACAACGAAAAATTGAAATTGAAAAATTTCGTGTTAGATATTTAATTTATCGAGGAAGGCCAAAATAGTATAAAATAAAAAAATCACGAGTTCCTCTTGAATATTCTCATAAAAGTAACACGAATACTCCACGTTTCAATCATAGAATACATAATTTATTTAGGACATGAAACAGCTATTTACGTCAATTGACACTCGAGTCGATTAGATTTGAATGCGAATGATTTGATAGTACTTATCCCATTAGTATAGAACATAAACTAGGCTGTTTTAAGAATTACTTTGTTTAAAAAAGTTTCTGAACATAGAGGATTCTAAAAGGATGTTGAGAAACTTTTTGTTCATACTTGTTACTTTTATAGTATTGTTGATTTTAATGTCAAATGCTATAAGCCTCTGAATGTCCCTCGAAGGAGACAGATTGTAGTGAATAAAGAACAAAAAAAAAAAAAAAAAAATGCCATAAGCCATGTGTTGGGCATGGTGGAGACATGTCAGTTTCAGTTTTCACTGATCATTTCCTTTAGAATAGTAGGTGCTCAAACTAACTCTGCTACGTAAACGAAACGTTTGTATTCCCGAGTCAAACCCAAGACCTCGAGCGCAACACGCATATGTGCAAACCACTTGGTCACCGGTTAGTTTGGTGATCATTATACTTTGAGTTAATTGTTCGTTCCCATATAACTAATACTGATTTGATATTTCTTTATCATGTTTTACCGTGTGGAGTCGAATTCCTAAACTGGTAAAAATGAGTACCAATTAAACTAATTTAATTTTAATAGTTCCCTTAATAATAATTAGGCTAAGTTATTATCTAAGTAAATTAGTGGTTTAATTAATAAAATTCAACTACTTGACAACCGTCTTTTATAGTCGATCCCTGCCTTCCAAATTGAAAGTTTTCTTTTCTCCTAAAATGGAACCTAAAACTTCTGACCTAATAAATTAAGAAAGTGAATAACCAAGTCCCAGCAGAGACAATTATGTAAATTACTTATTTTAAGTGTAACTGCAGTATCACGATCCTTAGCATTGAAGTGTATAATTAAAAACCACAATGTCATTGTTTTATTGTTAAAGTTGTAACATTTTCACGTGTTTTCAGTTGTGTTCGATTTAAAAAATCACTTGTTTTTTAATCTTAAATAACGTGTTAATTTCATTCAAAATTTTGATAAATTTGTGAATTTCAATTGTTTAAACAGCATTTATAATAATTTATGTTATTGATTTATGATAAATCGGGGTTTCATTGATATGGTGTAAAATGAATCCAGTAGCATATTTTCTTTTTGGGGTGACTGTAGTTATGTTTTTTTATATGCTGTGGCTGTGGTTATGTTTTGGAAAATATATGAGAGCACGTAAGTTTTTATTACATATTAAAAAAATATTTTAAAATCGTAAAGTAAGTTCACTAAAGCTGTTCCCCCTACTATATATATTTCTCCAAGTTATCAGTAAGGGTAGCAAGGAGTGTCTTTTCTTCCCTTTCTTCAATGTTATATTCAAATCGAATTATTACAAAAATATCGACTATAATTCATTTTAAGTGGTAGTGTTATCGTTTTCATATTTTCTCAGTGACCTTCATATAAAATAACATTGACTTTATTATAATATTAAATTAGTTTTTTAAATTCTTCGATCGACAGTTTTTGATAGTAATTGTGATTGGATTTTCAATAGTTGTAGCATGACATGTACTTTTGTATGTCTATGACTTATAAATATATGTATCTAAGAGATTATATATCATAATGCTTATGTGATTTAGAATTTATATTTGGTAACTTTACTTCGTTCGCTACCATAATATAATATCCTCCCATCAGTGAAAAAAATTAAAATATAGTCGACCTATTTGAGTTTATTAGTTACAAATATAAATTTATATTCCGATTTAAACGATTTGCTGTACTGACTCATATTGTACTTTATTTAAAACGCCTGAAATATGTAGCAAAATGCATATTGTCACTACTTTGCTATAATTTTATTGAAAGGCGTTTTTTTTTTTCGTCGGTAGGTATTAGTATTTTTTATCATGTTAAAGGCTTAAGATAGACAAATACCCTTAACCTTTATTGTCCACTCATTATTTAATTTACTTTACAAATTTAAAAACAAAACTAGTTTTTTTATATAATTTGCTTACTAAGTATTTTTGGTAGCTTTCAATTCATAAGTAATTTAATAAGCCGAAATCATGTTTGAATAGGTAATTAGATAAGTTTACTAAGTATTTAGTAAGAATTCAAAGTTGATCCGACGTTTTGCATGCTTTTCCGCCTGCATGGTTACGGTTTAGTACCACAAGCAAAATTTGCGTAGCCATCTGCGAAGGCCTTGTATCGTGTATGGTTAATACTTTATTAAATTGGTCAAACATTCGGTGTAGCCTATGTGATAGGTAAGTAGCTCGAACACAAACGTTGTTTATCACAAAGCTTGCAGTAAAACAATATTTATGAATAATAATCGATAATCGACAAATTATCTATAATCTTAATAATTTATGATAGTGAACGATAAAATTAGTATATGTTAATATTTAGTTTCTGATACTGAAGCGAAAATGTCGAATTTATCCTCATTGTTACTGTTTATGGCTCTTAATATATTAATTTTTTGGATTCTGTATGGAATACTTGTGCGATTTTTTGGTGAGTTTATTTTTAAATAGAGATTATACAAAGAATAATTCTAAAAACATTTCGTAGCATATGAAATTTGGTGATACTAAAAATTAAACATTCAACTCGGATTCAGAGAACTTATGAATGCAGAAATAGTATTTAAATCCTAATATAATCAGTATATCTAGGGGACAAGTGATATTGAAGATAATTTAAAAACCCTGACTTTGACTTCAAGTATGAATATATCATGAATGGATGAACATATGTTAATAAAATGTAGCCAAGCTCTCGACACGTCAGCATTCAAACAACAAAAAAATCGCATCTGTCCATTTGATGAGGAACTTTTAAGCCACAGGCAGACGTGTCAAGCTTAACATTCTTCTTTTTTCTTCAGAGGTTCGAAATATCATCGTTCTTTCGTTCGTTCATTCAATTTAACCTTATGTTTTTTCCGTTTCAATTATTTTCCACAACATTTATCTTTATCAAGATTTTTAATCTTTTTTTATAGATACAGATAAGATGTATTAATTATCTACACATAAGGAACTGTACAGTAAATTGCTGATAATTGAATACTAGTGTTTATTGCGAGTGCAATTGATGAGTTTTATGAAAAATGTTGCCAAGTTTAGTTTTCTGGTTATTATTCCTTGTAGTCATACTACTTTTAATAGCGCTGAGAACTTACAGTAAGTTTTTTTTAACTCCAGACGAAAAGTGCGGTGTTTTTCACGTCTATGTGGATGATGAATCGACGTTTTTTTTTTGTTGTTGGATCTTATTTTAGCAATTTATGAAGATATGGAAAAATATTCTTATATGTTTAGCATGTCGGGGGATTATTTAAATTGTCATAGTTTAGTGTCACATTAACTATGGATTAAGAGAAAGTTTAATAAACTTTATTGCGCGCGACGTCATTGTAAATTCAAAATGGCTGACTGATACGTAACCCTAAAAATCCACTTTTAACCAAAAAAGTGGCTCTAATTTTCACTTTGGTATTTTTGACATTTTGTAGTAATGTAGAGGAAATGTTTGTATATCACTACATGATATAAAACAAAGTCGCTTTTTCTTTCCCTATATCCTTTTGTATGCTTACATTTTTAAAACTACGCAATGGATTTTGATGCGGTTTTTTTTAATAGATAGAGTGACTGAAGAGGAAGGTTTTTATATATGTTTTATATCCGTGCAAAGCCGGGGCGGGTCGCTAGTAGATAATAAATAGATAAATTGTTGCATCACTTTATTACCGCGTCTCGTTTATATTAATAATTTGGATGAGTCAAGAGATGGCGCTTTTATCAATCGCGCTATCAAAGTAATATGTACTATATAATGTGTAATGATTGTAATGATGAACAAGAACACACACTTTTTTGCACTGGAGTGCAACGGGCGGCTTTATCGTTAATCAGCGATGTCTTCCAGGCAATCCACAATTATTGTTGGTTTGGTTGAATTTCTGCAGGCAAACCTGTAGAAGAATCAACCACTCCTCCGTACCACTTATCGACACCCCGTTGGCAAGTGGCAGCCCTACCAGAGCCTGAATACAAATACAAATTAAATTACAAATTGTATTCGGAACCGAGGATCGCCCGCTTTAGCCATGAAGCCTCTTTTCTCAAAAAAACCAAAAAGGAGGTTTTTTTTTCCGATGTTCCGCTCGTACGTCGCCATTTGTAGACCGATTTGGATGAGTGAGGTGTCAAACGATAGGGTAACTCGTGGAAGTGGTCCCATTTTTTTTTAGAATTTTTACGATCAATAGTTTTCAGCATATTGAAAGAATAGTTTCACAATCGGACGAGAAATCGCTGAATTCCGCGCGACCATGTCGTGCTTATTTGCTTATAACTCTATGATTTATGAATCCTTATCGATGAATTAGATGTAATTCGATTAAGTATTAAATTTGCAACAAGAGAGAATAAGAATTAAAATAATTTAATTTATAGTTTTAGAGATATTGAGGTTATAAAATAAAAAATTGAAAAATCTTCAATTAGTTCGCTTTAGCAATAGAGATGTCCATGTTATATTAAATATATACTAATTATAATAAATTAATTTAAATTAAGCTTATATTGTCAAGCTTTTGACTGAATTTTATGAAAATCTAAGCCATATATTTGATGTTATGGAGCAAAACTTGAAAAACATGTCATACGTTATTGTTTACGCGTCCAGTTTAGATCTCTATAGCTCGATTTAATATCAGTTTATATCGATGACTTATATACCATTTTATAAAACATTAAAAGGGTCATATATGATAGTAAAATCAATAAGGTGGAAGAAATACTTCTAGAGATAGAGAGAATATAGTAACTGAGTTCCTACGGGAAATCACAATGTGCGTTCACTTGCTTACTATAAAACATCATGAAAACTTCATTTATATGAACGATATTACTTAAATTTTTAGTATTAAACGATTCAGTTTTGCGTCTTCTTATTTTCATTAATTTTAAATTATTAAATTAAATTAATTAAATTAGTTTTTAGTGTATAAGGTAAGCGTAAAGTCAGAGTGTCCATGTTAGTTTCGTTTTGATGGTATGATAACCAACTATACGGCTTAGAAGAGCCACTCAAAAGTATAAAATAAATTAATTTTAAACAAAAAAATTAAACCGGCCTCAAAACGCACTGATAAGTAAAAAATAGATTTTGTATTATAAATGAACTTACTATAAATAAAAGACGTAAATATTGTTGATAAATAAAATTCATCTAAAATTCTACAAGGGCATAAAACTTTCATGTTGTTTTTTGAAAGGCGGTGTGTTTTTGAAAGTGAGAATGCCTGAGCATGGGTTGCGCATGGCCTTTTATAATAAAACGAATCATAGTCGGATTATTTCGGACACATTCCTAAAACGTAGAATAAGCGAGTTATTCTGAACACGTTCGTAGCATATGCAAGTTATTCCGGACAAGTGTTTCCGTAGAATAGGCGAGTTATTCCGCCAGTGTGCCGACATATTTAAGATAAGATCATGTGATTCTTCTTATATATTTTGTATTTGCTAAACACACACCATCAACATCAAAACAGATGCATTCTCTGTTCCTTCTCTTTTTAATAAAGAATAATATTATCAAATCTAAATATAACTTTATTTTCTCAAGGTTTTCGCGTTTATCCGTGATTTATTTTCATAGATTAACATCTGTCAGATAACTTGAAATATGCCAATAAAACCTTAGTACATAATATGTAACACATGTGATATATTAAAGATTAGGAAAATTTAGCATTCCGTAACCTCAATATCGAATTTGTCTTTCATCAGTCATGATCAAATTATCACCTTAAAATAAAAACCATTTTGAAATGATGGCTCCTATATGTTTTAACTAAAGCAAATAAGTGATGTCTTATTATTAACGTTTCGCACTAAATTTCACGTTAGTGTCTGATAACAAAGTGTTCTGTAATTAGTGTTAAGTGAAGTATAATAATTCAATTATAGTGAAGTGTAATAATGTAATTATGATCGTGTCAAATGAATCGGTACAAAGTGAAATATCAACTGGATCACTGATCTATATATCAGTGTTTTCAACACTCCTCCTTATGTCATTCGTTATTTTGTGCATTAAAGTTTCTTCACTTGGTAATTATTTAAAAATCATTTGCCTTTCTTAGCAGCTAATGTTTTTATCTAAGTAATTTAGTATTATTGTTAATGAAGCCCCGTAACCACTGCATGAGTAGATTTTCGCTGAAGCTGTTCTTTGCAGGTAATGAGGTGTTTAGTCTTACTCGTTTTCCCGTGATTCGACCTCAAGACCATCAGCGGATTATGTAGATATGGATTTGCTATGGAGACAGATAACAGGGTGACACCATAAATTGATACAAAGCTGTCTCGCTAACTGAATGCGGTCTGAATGAAATGTAAAATGAAAACTGAATGCAAATCAACTGATACAATTTTCATAATATTGATGGTGTGGTTTACAACGGCTGTAATGTTAAGCGATCTCCCGTAAACCCTAGAGCAGCATGGGGCATTTTAAATACATACATACGGACATAAATATCATATAAATGTACTTCGTAAATCTTAATAAGTTTTAAACATACTTTGCCATTTAGAGATTTTCTAAAAATATTTTACTGTAAAAATCATTTTGAAGCCAAACGAGAATATTTCCTTCACAGTAAAAATATCTTTTGATATCGCGATAGTGTCAATCAGATAAATATATTTATCAAATCACTCAAACAATTTATCGGCTAGCTCAGTCAGAATACGTTTATTGGCTTGAAAATGGTGTTTTTCAATTAAAATCAAGTTGAAATTGTTCACTTAATTTGTTTGTTTCACAAACATTTGAAAGTGTAAAATGCCGCCCACTTTCGGCTCTCCGGAATTTAATTTCCCGTCGGAAATTAATCCGGAGAATCCGGAAAAATCCGAAGATATCAACGCAACACAAATGGCGATGTGGTATTTGATGGTGCTTATCTTGATCATCATCATATGGCTAGTGTTGTACTTCACGTTACGGCTACTGACTTTGCGTATGTATTAATTGTATTTTTTGATAAACTTTATGGAAACAGAAGAGTAACTTACGATTTTTAGTTCTGAATTGAAGCAAAACATACATTATTGGATGGTACCTCTTTAGATTTAAAAATTGTAATAAATAATAAAAGAAGCTCACCGAGCTTTGCAGGGATTATAGATTAGAGAGATTAGTAAATTCATTTGAGGTTGTGGCCGAGTGTCAAAAGATGGCGCTGTTATCAATGTTCTTTCATACAAACGCAGGCTATATTCGCGTTTGTGCTTTTTACACAGTAAAAATAAATCAAACAGTATGGAAATGGCCTATTTTTTGAGATACCTACGCTCCAATGAAGCGTTAGGATTGTCGATTTAATATTATTTAGTAAAATTGAACGCTTTTTTGAATAGTTAGCGGTTTGTAAGTTAGCAGCCATATACTGCTCAATACGCTCTTGGCATCGAAACTAAAAAGATTGCGGGCTCCGGGGCGTACTTACGCAACAAACGCAAAGCACGGCCACTCGACGGCAACGCGAGAGCGCCTCATGCGCCTTGTAAAAACGCGCGTCTGTGTTAGTGCGTCGTTTCGATCGTTTTGTATGAAGCTGTAGTTAAGTTTAGTATGCCATAGATTTCAATGGTATGTACTTTTTCTTATAATGTTTACTGATGGTGATAAATACAAAAGATTTAGTACTATTACGACACTAGTAAATGACGGTGGACACTGTAAAGGCAATCTTAATCATCATCATTTCGATTGGCGACTTTCCTCCAGTTAATGAGCTTGATTCACCTGTTACAAGGTCTGCCCCAAGGTCTTCCCTGTTACGGTTTCGACTCGGTCATAACTTTCGCTGGCCTGGTTCTCGGTATTCCTTCCCTTAGTCTTTGGGATTTGTACAATTTCACTATTATCGTAGCAATGAGCCATACTTGGTTCTAACCGAGCGAAACATTATTTTGTCTAATGGTTCATTAGACATTATTAAATTTCACACAATATACTATATAAAAGCAAAATTTCTTATAATATCATAATACACAAGTTTAATTTATTTAAGTATTTATTTTATTTTATCAATATTGACCAACTCGGGGCACAGTTGTTAGTAATAAATTTAAATTGTATGTTTTGACACGGCGTAAAAAAGCGAAGTCTTTTATAGGCCGAGTGTGTGTCAGTACCGGCGACATTCTGAGTGTCATCTATATCTATACAGATAAATAAAAATATTAAGATAACCGCTATTTACTAAATGCATAAGGATGTATACGCGGTACATATACCAAAATAACATTTATTACAATTTTTATTTGTCTGTCTATCTGTTGGTTCCAAATAATCTCTGAAACGGCTAGACCGTTTAAACGGGACTTTCACTGGTAGATAGCTGATGTAATAAGGAGTAACTTTATTTATTTTAGGAATTAATATAAATAAATTGAAAAAAATAACTATTCCGCGCGGACCAAGTACATAATACATATCTATTATTTATTCGTTTGCTATTCGCTATTTTACTCTGTTTATAGCTAGTTTAGGCTATATAACATCACGTTACGACGACATTAACGCGGGTGAAACTGCTGGGCACAGGTACTAACTATTAAAATTGACGAAACTTAAGAGGATTGTGAAGTGCCGATACGCGGCGTGAGTAGGTATTTAAAAAAATGCTATCTCTTTCATACCGCTTCGCCTCACTCCGGGCGTGCGATAGAGTTGCAAATATTGGAGGCAATTACCTACATTTCCTTTTTAAAATAGTTTTGAGCGATAACGTTTTTACCCCCCCTAAACATTTACAAAATGAGATAATTTTGGTCTCTTTAGATTCAGTACACCTTAATCTAGGTCTGTACGTTTTTATTTTTTAGTAATTCAGTTTAGTTTAATTTTAAAAAATAAAAACGCCCGAGGAAGATTTTAATTAAAAAATATAGATGTTTGGATGCTAATAACTTCTATCATACGCAATATTTCTTTAAAATAAAAACGTACGGACCTAGTTTTTCATTTTATCTACAACATTTCCAAAAATTATGAAAATTAGACTATGTTAATGGGGGGGGGGGGGAAACTATATCGCTTTTTGTATAAGAATGTCACAAAATCTAACAGCTTCACATTCTCTTAAGAGAACAATGTCCTTACTAAGATCTATATACTTACATAACAAAAACGGCGTTAACGGCGCGACTGTTATGTTGCCTCATGTCAAAACACAATCAGATTTGCAATTGTTCACAAGCCATACATGAGGATAATCGGAATTCGAAGATGATTATATTACTAGCATTATTAGTTAATCCTTAAAATTATCAGCATGTCATGTGATTTAATGAACTATGTTTTTGTTTAAAGGCGATGATTTTGTGATTATATTAATTGCGTCAGAAGTCCCCCGACATAATAATAACAATTTCAGTTGTATGATTATTTATTATTAATAATAATTTTAATATTTACGATAAAAATATGTATAATATATTACATAAATAACGTATACATGTGGGTCGATATTTTATGCCAGAATTGATAAAAATATTTCAAAACAAAGATATTTTTGTGTACAAAAGCTAACGTATAACACAAATCTAGAATCGATTCGTGTTGTCCTCATGACCTACGTATTTTGTGTCTAATCCTGAATACTTGATTATTTTAATCTCTTCGATAAAATTTCTATCGTATAAAAGAACGGTACACTTTTTTTGATGTTATTCTATTGAATTTATTCTAAATAAATCCTTGTTTAAGAAATTGTCTAATTTAAATTGTAACCAATTTTTTATTATTTTTTATTTAATCTGTGCCATGGTTGGAAGTGATTTCATCTTGGATCTTATTTTTAATTCTTATTAATATTTCGATTTTACAATGAACACGTGTGACGATTCCAAAACGGACTGCAAAGATACTGGACAATATCAAAGATTTTTAATTTGTGTTGTTTTCTTTACTATAGCTATAATATTTGCAATTTTGATATCGAAACTTCTACGAAAATTTTATAAAGGTAATTTTAATTTTGTTTTGCGACCTGATATCTGCAGATTCTGCGCTCGTAAATACATTTATCTTGTGTTTTACTAGATGTTTTCAGTAAGATTAAATAAGGAATAAGTTTTTACATTTTTCAAGTTTTCTTTTATTAAAACATTACTCGGGCTGAAATGAATATATGTCGCTCGACAATAAAAAAGATATATTTAATTTGTAGTGTTTTAAGAAATACTTGTCTATATTTTAATCATTGACTGGCCATAGTAAGAAGCAGACAAGAAGACAATATATATTATCAAGTTCTTTCATACATACTCAGAAGTCACCCATTTTCTTACGAATAACGTGGCTTAAAAATGTAAATTTAATGAAAGATACTTTAATAACGTGATTATTATCTTTTCAAAATAAACGCATTGCCCCGAAGTTTCACTCGCGTTAATGTTGTTATATAGTCGATAAACTTATTAAGTTATGATCATAAACACAAATCATCGATGTTTTTTAACAGATTAAAGAATTCATTATGATAATCAAAGGTATTAACACGAATAACAATGATAACTCCTGTAACTTCAGTGTAATCAATTTTCTTTAAAGCTTTTGAACTTCGTATTGCGTTAAAAATAAGTTAAATAAAATGAATTATTCTTCATAAATAAACTATTTTTCCTATAATTCTGTTATTAATTGGTGTTAATATAAAAAATACATAATTATGTTATTTTTCCAGGACAAAAGACACGGAATCCACAACAGAGGCGAGCGTATATCGGCTCCCGGTCTCAAACTTCCATCCCAGCATCGGAGCCTTCCATCTACGTGAGTCCAGCCAACTTACCCCCTCCGCCCAAATATGGTAACTATATTTTAAAGCAAATATTATTTCCAATAATTAGAAACCTAGGAATGGTACTAAAATTTTTATCATTCAATTTAAAAAATTCTTCTAACATCCTATTCTTTTGTAAATTTAAATACATTACATAAAATTTGTGAGAAAACTGCCATTTATAGACACATGACTAGTTCATAGACCCATAAATGTGTCTGCCATGGGGGGTATGGCCCCACACAGGGTTAAAGGACTTTTGCACCTTTGCCGTCGACAAGACACTTTATACATGACTGGATAACGAACACAAGACAACAGCTACATTGTACCTACAACCGCTGTTACGACTGATAAGGCTGATATAACCAAACGGTCCTGTTATCTTAATAACAAGTTATTCCCAATATTCCAGAGGCGATGGCACCACCCAGCTACGAAGAAGTGGTTGGCATCCACTACCCAGCATATCAACCACCTGGTCAACCTATCAACCAACCAATCACAACTGCTCTAGCGGTACAGAGCAACACAACGAATACAAACACAGCTACTGAAGCTAACAGCGATTCAAATAACGCTGTTTCAAATAACATTACAACACACACAACGGTAACTACGATTGATGAAAGGCGACCCGTTACTGCTTCATCGTGATGAATTTGTGAATTTAGGTGAGGCAAAATGACACCAAGATTATGCCTTCTTATGACTACTTATGACCACTGAAAGAATCTGTTATCTGGACAAAATTTGTCAATATAAATCAACACAATTATTTTCCTAATGCGTAATAAAACGAAATAAAATAAATAGACTTCGCTAATCGAAGACTAGCTAATGTTTTGTATTTTAATACTTGAAATTAATTAATCTTTGTGTCATTTTGCCTAAACTTCTATGCATTTAAGTATACGCTATTTTACCTCACTTTGTGATATTTATGAGGATGAAACAGATTTTCAATTTTCTACCAGGATTAAAGTACAACAATTTATATAAATACCCAACTACCTCCTTTGCCGTGGATATTTTGAACTAACGAATAGAATTGTTTGTTTTTATCAAAAATAACTACTAAATAGCTATGTTACTATCGGGCTTAGTGGTGTCTTAAAAATTGATAATTTTCAGTCTAAGAGGACGCAAGACTGTTCTTTATTGATTGACAAAGTATTAAGACTCGTTAAGTGCTAAGGAACTCGAATGTGGTTCAACTGATTTGACGCCATAAACGTAAGGGTAACGTAACTTTGCTATTAAAATGGTCAGGTAGGGATCACAAGTCTGTTAAAATCAACCATAAAAACCATCTTGCGGTAATATTGTGACCATTCAAATAGCACTCCTGCTTCAAAAGGGCGCAACGTAAACTTTGTTCACAATTGCTATAACATTATTGAGGGATATTTAAGTATTAATTAGATGTATCTTTTGTAAAATATCTATTACATATAAATATATTTAGCTATAAGGAGACTGTGTTTTATTTTAATATTAATATTACCTATGACTTTTAAGAAGTGGTGCTAGACCATCTTATGACTTATAGTAGGCTTAGGCTCACGTTTTGTGAATGTACAAGTAGGTGATTAGCCTCCTGTGCCTACAATACCGTAACATTTGTTTCCACGGGAATCGAACCCAGGACATCCGGCGCAAATGCGAATAACTTAGCCACCGAGGCGTTAAATTCCAACTAAGTACCTAACATTTGAAATAGCTAATAATATAAGTTAAGTACAATAATGTCCTTAAATATATTTACAAAAGTACAATAAATAGATTAAGTATTTATATCTTTACGTACATTCTTTAGAATTAAAATTATAATCCACTCAACAATTTTATCGTAGTAAAAAATATTTTCCCTTTTGGCAGCCGATCAAAACAAGAAATCGATTCCTTGATAAGCAGCGGTTATTCAACCCGCTTAATAATAATTTATCGCCTTTCTTATTACTTGAGTAAAGGAAGGAAGTATTTTTCATGTCATTCCGACGCCAATGTTCCGTGTTGTATTTTATGTGAATACGAACAAGAAATGTCGTCCATGTATTGATAATTAATGTTAATACTCTTAAACAGGTCTATAAGGATTAAGCACTTAAAGAAACTTATAAATCTCAGCAACTAAGAACGCTAGCTTAATAAAATAAATTGTGTTTAATAGAGTGAAAATTAGGTTTCCAATAACTTCATTTAAGCAGTATTTAATTGTCTATCAAACACAATTCATTTCATTATGATAATATTATTAGTTGATCAGATTTTCAGGTATCTTTAAGTGACTCGAAGTCATTGCTTTAGTTTAGTATTTTAACTTAAATTTTTTAAGAGATTTTAAACAATGAAATGTAACGTAAGTATTTAGCAAATAAAACTCTTATATTGTTTTGCTATATAAACGACACCACCTATTTATCAAACAAAAAAGAATAAAATCAATTTTTAATAGAAATATGTATGAATATTTTTCTACGCAAAAATATTTATGTATAGTACTAGTGCAGTATGTGTACTAGTGCAAAAACTGGTCAACCATATATAAATGTACACATCGCTTTAAATTCAAATATTTAAAATATCTTTAATTACATGCATTTTATGTAAATAAGACATGTTAGTAATTTATATGTCATTTACATTTTCCTTTATATGGGCATAGAAAATGCTTTAGTTAAGAGATACGAAACATTTTATTTGATAGACGTTTTTCTCTGAAAGCCTGTTATATTTTGATGTCAATTCCCTATTTATAGAACATTTTCCGAGCATGGATTATGTTAGATACCATATCTGATCTCTAATAAAGTTGAAAAGCTCTTAAATGATCTGAAAGAGGGAAAACCAGGCTTGTGTCAAAGAAATTTATATATAATATAGTGGTAGCAAAACACAACATAAATGTGATATATAAACCAAATTATTACCACTAAATCTTTATATTTTAACGACCATTTATTACGTATTTATACTCGGGACTTCGTCAGAAAGCTTTTAAGTGAATTTATTTTCGCAATTGAACCAGTAGTTTTTAAGTATAAAGAGATCCAAGGAACCAAAGTCAATGGCATAGCCCAGTGAATTAGCAAGCTAAGTGAAATATTATTAATTACATAGAAAACATTTGCAAACAATTTTGATATGCACTTTTTTCCCCTGTGCTGATTAAAAAATACTGAATTGCACAAAAATAATAGAATAAACTATTTAGCTCAGCAATTAAAAATAATTGTTTTGGAACATGCAACTTTATTAAAATTATTAATTCTTGATTTGGCAAATATGTATTTTGCTTAGAGTAAACGAATTAACCGCCTCCGTGGTTAAGTGGTTTACTGCGTGTTGCGCCGGCGGTCCTAAGTTCGAATCTCAATGGGTAAGTACAGATGACCTACCCAAAACGAATCGACTATAAAGAAAATAACCAATGAAACAGATACAACAATGTGTCTGCCTCTTGTCCCACTAGGTTAGAGGACTTTACTTTTCACAAACGAATAAGCACTCGCGGTTTATTTTAAAACAGGTGCATTATGTAAGCAAGGACGTGACTTACTTCTGTGTAAGCTTAGTCTTTAAACCAATTCCCAATCCCAATTCCCCTTTCCAATTTCTTCGCCCCTGATACGATGCTGGACCACCAGGTTTTTTTTGTGGCGGTCACGTTTTCTTTTGCGCTAGGGATTCATAAGTGATGTGCATCACTTCGGAGAATGTGGCCAATTCTCTATCAGCGCTGTAAAAGTACCCACAAAGTTAAACGCTTAAAGATAAGTAATTAAAATTAATTTTAAATAAAAAAATTAAACAACCTCAAAACGCACTAAAAAGTGAAAAATACATTTTGTATTACATCTTGTTGCAAATTTAATAATGAATCTAAAGAGAGATTCCATAGAGTTATAACCAAATAATTACGACGCGGTCGCGTGAATTTCAGCGATATCTCGCTCAATTGTGAAACTATTCTTTCAATATCCTGAAAACTATGGATTGTAAGAATTCCAAAGAAATGGGACCACTTCGACGAGTTACCCTTTGACACCTCATTCAACTAAATCGGTTAACGGACGGCGACGTATTAGTGGAACATAAAAAAAATACATTTCGAATTGATAACCTCCTTTTTGGTGTTTTTGAAGGTCGGTTAAAAATAATTGCTGAATCAATAGTTAGAATAGGTGAGGTGGATGTGCGCGCGCCGAACTGTATTGACCGGGTTCAGTTGTACGAAAGAGGCTTATGGGCGAAGACGCTCAACGACCTACTTCGCGCCAAAAGACGAAGACCGATATCAGTGAGTACAAAATTATATGTACTTGAATATATTTACAAATATTCAAAAAGCTAATCAAAGCCGTTTTTGCGCGTACCACCAATACTGGCTGCATTACCTTTTCACCTTCAAGTACAATCGACATTGAAAGCCCTACGAATGTATGCATACAAGTTTTTAAGTTATAAAACTTAATAACATCTATATTTAAGTTTTTACTTGCTTTTACATTATTTCGCGAATATATTAAGAGGGTACATTTTATCCTTATTTTTGCATAAAATAAGGAATTCAAATTTTAATGCTCTTATTCTCTGAAACTGAAAGCCTTAAATAAATTATAGAATAGTATAAAATAGATATTATTCTAGTCCATAGCGGCCTCGCTTTTTGAAAATCTGTTCATTGTAATCATCATATGTGCGGAGCTATTAAATTATCTTCAATGTCACTCGTTTGGTGGGTTTTTAGGTAGAAGACGACTGTTACGCGACGTCAAGCCTGATGCCTTTGCTTTGGCCCAAATATGAAAGGGGAGGGGGAACAAACTTGGAGTAAATAAGAAGGTATTCTACTTCATCTACGAGATATCATTGAATAAGTTATGAAGTTTATTTAACTGTTAAAATCAACTGAATTTTTTTGTTGTATTTAATTTAATTAAATCGATTTTTCTGTATTATATGGATGTATGGGTTTTTGCCTCCGATAAATTATTTTAATAAATTAAAATATTTAAAACTACCCTCAACAATTGTACACAGGAAAAGATGCCAAGTCGCGTAGTGAATCGCGGCGCAATCATTGGCGAAGACAGCATGGCTGACCACCCGTTTGCGACCTTCGAGGCGCTGACCCAGGCCGGCATCATCACTGTGATTGGAGTAGCCATCATCATCTCCAACTTACTCATCATCGCAGCTTTTATTAATTTTAAAGGTGAGATAAATTTTTAGGTAGACATTTATTTTGCATAAAAAGTTCACTTAAAACACAATGCAAAAACTTATTTTCTTTTTTCATTTTTTACATTACAGTTTCTAGTAGTTAAGTTGGCAAAAATTTTAAGTTCTAAAGTCAGTTCTTTCTCCTCAATAAACAATTTTTTTTTAAATTACTACTTTGTTTTAAACATATATTTTTTTTTTAAAAAGGCAAGTTGTTAAATGCCTTGTACAAGGCATGATGATAATGATACATAAGTCCATCTGGTGCCAAGTTATGTGCCGGTCAGGATAAAAAAATTAATATGGATTAAGTTTAGTTTTTGGTGCTTAAATCTTTATGAGAAATAATTTTAAGAAAAAAAAAACTTTAGAAGAACCGAACTTTTTGTAACTGCACGGAAATTCATTATATCAAAGTTTATATTATATCTTTCATTGTTTTCTTAGCGAAAGTAAATAATTTTATATATTTCTAGTACGATTGACCAATATAGTCGTCTAACAGTTTAAACAAGTTTCTGTGAGATATAATTATCGCTAAGTTTTACTTTTCTGAGATATGGGCTCGTTTTTGAACAGCCTTTTAACTTAGATTTAAATATTATATTTATTAGATTTTTATCATATATTACGTGATTCATTTTTGACTTGAGTTTGATTATTATTACAATAGAAATCCTTTAACCATATAAAGCTTAGGTGTATTTGATGAAAAAGTGATTGAGTGAATAAAACGTAGTTTTAATGTGATTTTATTTGTAATATCAAATAAATAAAATATTATATAATTTTAATTGTGATCGGTTTCAGGTCTGTCGAACGAGGTGATAAACTACTACCTGTTGTCGCTGGCCGTGGCGGATCTTCTATGCGGCGTGTTCGTTGTGCCCCTCTCCATATACCCGGCCATCACCGGGCGCTGGATGTTCGGAGACCTGATGTGTCGCCTGGTCGGCTACCTCGAAGTCACTCTCTGGTCCGTCTCAGTTTACACCTTCATGTGGATCTCGGTCGATCGTTACCTCGCCGTTAGGAAACCGCTCCGTTATGAGACGGTTAGTCTGACGGTATATATCATTTTCTTTATTACTCTTTCCCCACTATCGGTGATCTGGTTCTAATGACGTATCGGATGAGTAAGCTCAGTGTGTGCCTAGATCGTATTAAAGTAGAAGCTTCACTTAGTTGCCTGAGGTACAATTCCCTGATATATTTGCATTGCCCGTGGTGATATCCATTTGCATGCGTTTGCATTATGACGTATAAGTACGTCGACTGAGCATGGATTTTGATTTCCCATAATTAGAATTCATTGTGCCAACATGTCACAAGAGCCAGAATGCCTTTGGATTTGAAACACGCTACATTTTCTTGATCCGTAAGTTTTGTCTTTTGCCTTTTTTTAATATCAATAATTATATCCCCTTTATACGCTCATAACCATTTTACTTAGATAAAAATATAGTGTGTTTCTAGATAACTAGATGCATGTTTTATATTATTATGATCTTATTATAATGAAACCTTTGCGCTAATTCTTGAGTGAACATCTTCTAGTTTCGCAAACTATCATTCCTTTTATTCCCAAATATTTCAATTATATTATCATTAACATTCCCATCAATATAATATGGTGATCAGCAGCCGTCCAAAGAAACGTTCCAAATTCTTACATGTAAAATTTATAAAAAAACTAAGCAAAATTAAATTGATTGAACTATGTAGGTTGACAACAAATTTGATTCAAAAATTATAAAATTATCACATGCATGTTTGATTTTGATATTGGCATATGAAATTGGTTTTCTATTATAAATAAAATATAAATTTAATGTAATGTACATATTGTTAATTACAAGAATTGGCAAACGCGTTGTGTGCAAAGGACGGCTCCATTCTCCGTCTTCTCCGGGAATAATACTTCACTCCTTGCCTAGGTACAAACGCGCACAAGATGCCAGTGCTGGATGATCTTCACCTGGATCTCGGCGGCCATGCTCTGCTGTCCGCCTCTCCTCGGTTACAAGAAGGACGCGAGCTTCGACAAAGAGACCCTCATATGCATGCTCGACTGGGGAACTACTTACGCCTACACTGCGACCTTGGCTATGCTTGTCCTCGGCCCCAGTGTCATATCTATCTTCCACAACTATTGGTACATATTCGCTATGAAGAAAAAGCTGAACAGTGGAGTACCAATACACGATAAAGAGTATGCTACCGCGTTAGCCGAGAACTTAGCTAATCCCAGCCATTTGATGAGTTTCGTCATGGTCTGCACATTCTGGTTAAGCTGGGCGCCCTACGCTGGGATAAGAGTGTACGAATATATTGTCGGTCAGGAATTAAAAATCCCCATGCTGCACTTCGGAATGGTTTGGGTGGGAATACTTAACTCTTTCTGGAAAATGATTATCCTTATATCGCTGAGTCCGCAGTTTCGTCTAGCGTTACGGATTTTGTGTCTAACTGTCTGCTGCCGGTCGAAAAGTCGGTTACAAGCTGAGTTAGTGGATATGGACAATGATGATTAGGTTAAAAGAATGTTATGTGATGATGGTAAGCAATATTAGGTCGTCCGTGATCGTCAATCGACTGTAATTAAGTAGTAGACACTACTTAATTACATTCGATTGCAAGAAAACCTAAAGCAGACCTAATCATATCAATTTATTGACAATAATAATTATTTTTGTAACAAAAACATTTTCATCATATCATTTCTATGTACATATTTGTTTGGGCAAAATGCCTTCATCGTGAGATTTTGTGATTTATTATGAATCTTAAATTAAATTATTAATAATTTAAGATTTAATTTAAATAAAATTAATTTAATTAAAATTATTTGTTGTGTTTAAGTTTAGAAATATCAATTATAATACTGTTTAAGCTGTAAATTTGATACATATTTTAAATATATGGTTGGTCGCGATATTACGTATTTAAATTATCTTTTTTTAAATTGAGTTTTTATACTATCGGCAAAATACCTATTTTTCTGTATTGTCTCTTACTGTGTCTACTCTTCATGAAAACGTTTAATTTGAATTGTTCTTGTCTTCTCGTCTATGCATATACGGTGTCCTAAAAGTTAATTATGAAATTTTTAAGATTAAGATTGGCCGTTAGTGAAACGCCTTGGAGGCTTAGATATATATTTTTCAAGAATATTATAATGAAAAATTAGATTGTTAAGTGCTGTCTTCCCCTAATTTCCTAAAATTGCCACGTTATGTTGTGATAAATATTAGAAATATTTTAAAAATATTGTAAAAATACCTAATAGTTTATAGGCTCAGTATGTTTATAATAATTATAAGCCTTTATTGATGATTTGACATGAAAAACATTTTCTTGTTTTTTTTTAACTTATTTTTTTAATAGTTTACATTGTTATTTTTTACTTAAATTGACATATATATGAGGTTATTCAGATTTCAGAGTGACTATCGGCAAAGGAGATTATTTATTTGTTTCTCAGAGATTCGAACCTAGGGTCACCGGCATATATTCAAGCGTGAACCATTTAACCACGGAGACGGAAAAGGGTAGAGCGTAAAAATGGATGATGGACTGATGAAATTGGGTTTTATTATAGAGATAGACAAGAGCTTGGGAAATATAGTCCTTTATTAATAGTAGAACCAGCTTTTGGTAATCCAAAGGCAACCTTTTATCGTTGAAGTTTTTCAATTTTTATTTATTAACATATCTCTATAACTATAAATTGAATTATCTTAATTCTTATTGCAAAGTTAATATTAAAAACATCTAATTCATCTATAAGGATTTATATTTCATAGAATTATAAGCAAATAAGTACGACTTGGTCACACAAATTTCAGCGAGTTCTCGTCAGATTATGAAACTATTTTTTCAATATCCTGAAATTAAATTGTAAAATTAAAAAAAAAGAAACATTTCGACGAGCTACCCTATCGTTTGACATCTCATATGTCCAAATCCGTTTACAGACAGCGGTGACGTAGGAGTGGAACATCAAAAAAAATCATGTCGAATTGATAACACTCTTTTTAGATTTTTAAACATCGGTTAAAGAGACTGTTTTGAACATAAAACCATGTCATTTCGTTCTGTCAATTATTCATGATGAACTTTTAAATCATAATAGATTTGACCGTGAAGGTTGTATTTAGATAATTGTCTTACAAATTCGTCTCGCTTCGACAACCATTTATTTTAAACACGTTTTTTTACTACAAAGTACATAATACTCATAAACTGTAAGGAAAAATCATTATAACATTTACTAAGTTTGAAAACTTGTAGTTATATTTCTTCTTCAATACATCAAAGGCTCATTCTACATCTATATGCAATTGTAATATCTTTTAATCTATAAACAGACAGCGATTGACAGATTTGAACTTATTTAAGTAATATACAATACTTTAAATTTGGGCGAGACCGCGACCTAGAATTAAATAATTTAAATTCTATTACACAGTAGGTTTCATAAATACTATTTTTAACAGCTACACCTATATGTATGTGCCAACAATATAAAATATAAGAACTTTTATTAGACAACAAAGTGAAGACCTTGAAATATTGTGTTTAATGTCAAGAAATAACTAGTGAGTAATCGTAGATCAATGGTTTTTTATTTGCTGTATAATGTATACTGATGTCCTAATTACAGTATTTTCTTAAATACCTATACATATATATATATATATATATATATATATATATAAAAATACTACCATTTCCTTAAACGTTGAATCAATAAATTGTGCAGTCAATGCAGATGGTATATTATTGGTCTTGGCATGGATTTTGGTTATTTTCATTATTTCAAATAATTCAGTCAAACCTTAAATTGTTATATAAATATTCGATATTTTTGTTTACCTTCAAGAACTTATATATCTTTTATATATCTTAAATTAACCCGAGTGATAGAGCAGTCTTGTCGCCGAGCATCAATGTCGGGCAGTCGTTTTTGAGATCAGCCACAACAAACGGACGTATCGCTTCAATATTGTCTTTAATGTATTTATTGATACAATAAAATACCTAACCTTTAAATTAAACAGTAACGTTACCAACGAATTGCAAAGTGTCCACCATTGTAAATAAGTGAATCCCCTAGTGGAGTATGGGGCAGATGCATTTCACATCTGTTTCACTCATCGATTTTTTATTTAGGGTCAAGTAGGTGTTCAGCCTCATATGCCCTTCCAGACTGAGTTTTTTTCTCCACCGGGAATTGAACTCAAAAACGCCCGCCTGTAACGCTTACGCGCTTACCACTACACCCAAGAGGCGGTCTAGTGGTAGGCAGCCCCACTATTGTAGGGTTTGAATAATATTTAGTTCATATTTTAGTTATATCAATGAATTGCTAATCTAGAATTTAGTCTAAGTAGTACCTAGTTATATTGCTTCGCATGATATCGGCAATCTTGCAAAATATCAAATAATATCAGTTCTTTACCGGTGTATAGCAAGAACGCACGTTAATTCGCGGTCCATCGTTTAAGTACGCTGTGGGAACATAACTGACTTTTTTGGAATCGTGTAATTGATTTTCGGAATACTGAGGTGAGTTTTAGATTTTAAAGACTTGGTTTTATGTATTTAGAGTAGATAAATAAAACGGATATAATGATTTTTTAAAGATTTTAAAAGTCGGTGCCGGATTAAACCTTTTATTATTTTCTGTTAGTACAGTATGACACTGACTTACACCAATATTAACAATGAATTGAAATTGAAATTATCATTTCATCTAGATATATCTAGGTGTACAAGTTTTTGTTAATAAGTGCCTAATTAATATTATATAATTTTTAAGGGACCATTATGAAATACGACTTATAAAACAAAAAAGAATCATTAAAAACGATTCCAAATTGATACAATCGCGTAACAAACATACAAAACTAGCCGAATTAAGAACATAAAGTCGGTTGATAACATCATTTTATCATCATCATGATAAAATTCTATGAAAACCTGGGTATGCACTTTTTGGAATCTGGTTATAGTATATACTTTTATATGCATTTACTAAAAGTTTTTATTGTTATTATTACTCATAAAATAAAATTAAGTTCGAAATCAGGTCGAACAGACTCACAGAGGTATATACTTAGATATACATAGTTAAGTCGTATAAGTAATTAAATATAGAAGTCATATAAATAATAATAGTCATATAAATCATTAAATAAAAGGCCCCTACATTGAGATAACCTAGTATAAGTTAAGTTATTATATAATATACTGTTAACTTTAAAAAAAAACCGACTTCTAATCGTAACTCTAAAACTACTTTAACAGATTACTAAACAGATTTTGATGAAAGTTAAATGAAATCACACGGAAAGCACAGCTTTTAAACAAAAAAGTATAATCGAAATCGGTTCACCCAGTTGAAAGTCTGAGGTAACAAGCATAAAAAAAACATAGCGTCGAATTGAGTACCTCCTCCTTTTTTGGAGGCGGTACAAATGGTGCGTGTTGTGCGCGTGAATACGACATTATTAAATCATATATGAAGTTAAATACAAATCTTATATATAAAATTCTCGTGTCACAATGTTAGTTAC
This sequence comes from Aporia crataegi, assembly GCA_912999735.1. Classification (NCBI taxonomy): domain Eukaryota; kingdom Metazoa; phylum Arthropoda; class Insecta; order Lepidoptera; family Pieridae; genus Aporia; species Aporia crataegi. The sequence goes on from OU538742.1 coordinate 7,882,671, forward strand.
CTTACTCCTCCGAAACGGCTTTACTGATTTTTACCAAATTTTATATGCATATTCAGTAAGACTGAGAATCGGCTACTATCTATTTTTCATACCCCTTAATTGATAAGGGTAGCCCACCCCAAAAATTATTATGGCAAAACAACGTTTGCCGGGTCAGCTAGTAATTTATATAATGAAATAGTCAAGTGTCTAGTCATAAACCTGTCATGCAAAGTATTTTGAAATGTAATTCAAGTCGTAACCTGACACCGCATTTCCAATAGTAAGTAAATATCAGCGAAAGTGTCCCAGTCTTCCGTGAAAGATTGCATGCTCTACTTACCAACTACATAAGAACTAGATTCTAGAAGATTCATTTGGACAATTGCATTAACTTTAGACACTCCTAAATGTCTATTTTCATAGTTCATTTATTAAGGAATCTATGAGCAAAGGATCAATTAAAAATGTTGCATAAACGGGCCAATTCCTTTTGATAGTGCGTGAAATTGATAGCATGGCTTAGACAACCTAAGTATTATATTTATCGAAATATTTGTTTCCCCGGGACTTCAACTTAAAACCTTTAACGCAATACGCAACAACAGTTATAAAAGCAGTAACTTTTTACTCAGTATTTCAGCCTTCAATTGATGATGGCCTCATTTTATTTTCCTATTATTGATTCATTGTCACGAACAATTTCTTGTCGTGATGGGCGATACTAAGAATTCGGCTGAAAAAGTCATATGACTCAACTACAAGTAAAAGGCAACTAAACCGTTTGAGGCCCGTATTAGCAAAAATATTTACTGGCAAGAAAATTTACATGCTGCGTCTAAAATTGGCGAACATTTTAATAATCCTTATTAGACCCTAATTACAAATGCATTTTTTGTGTATGTAATTATGTAACTTTAATAAATTAGACATAATAATAATTGGGACAACTCACATACATTGCTCATCCCAAAGTAAGTAGCTGAAGCATTTGTATTATGGTAATCAAAAAACAACGAGGATACCACAATTATATAAGTTTATGTACAACCAAGACTCGGAAACAAACATTCGTGCCCATAACACAAATTAATGCACCTACCGGGATTAGAACCCAGGACCTTTTGGTGCAGAAGGCTAAAGGTCTAAAACTAAATAACTAAATAAATGTTAGAAACCTCCTTTGCGGCCCTTCTGACCAGAGCCAAAGCTGGGATTCCGTGGCAGACTCATTTCTGCATTTGTTTCACTGATCTTTATATGCAAGATTAGCTTTATGTGCCTTTGAAACCTTAGAAACCTTTTTTAATTAACAACTAACCTACCACGCCATGGAAACCGATATGTTCAATTTCCCGAGTACCGAAACTACGAATTTCCCTGATCCTACAACATGTTACGTAATTTAAATCAGGTGAGTGTCCAATTTAATCCACAACATTTAACAAGATTACATCTATGGATAAAAAATTCCACAACATATCAAGTTTATATTGTTTATATGTTCTTATATAATATTTAAATTCAATCTATAATAAATATGCACAAAACGAGATGACACGGTTAACGTATAGAATCCCTGAGATACTGAGGATCGCTAAAATATTATATAACTAGTTGTTGCCACGACGTTGTAATCGTTACGAAACGATTGAAATGAAAATATATATTACAACATACAAATATACTATATATATAATAACTACCTCTGTGGCTAAGTGGTGCATGTTGCGCCGGAGGTACTGCTTACGAATCCCGGTAGAACTAATGAAAATTTTTGTTGCGTAGGTAGAAGGCTGATTACCTACTTGCCTGTAAAGAAAATAATCAGTGAAATAGATACAGCAATGTGTCTGTCCCATGCCCCACTAGGCGTTACGGAATTCAAAATAAAACAACAACATACAAATACAAATGTTTTTTTATTTTTATTTTTTTTATTTATTCATTTAGAAACAAACAGTCATTTAGTTTATATATAATACAGAAACACTTAGCAAAATAGTAGACCTACAGTTTCCTACAATTCTTAAAACTACATCAAGAACAGATTAGAAGGCTCTTTTACGGTTTAAAGAGCAATGCTACATTAAACCGAAAACAAAAAAGAAAACCTATGAAAACTTTAAATTATGCCAATATGCTACAAGTTATTCTGAAAGACACTCCGAAGCCAATCTTTTAAAATATATTTTAGCCAATCTGCAATCAATCAATTGGCTTTATTTTATTTTCTAAATTTTATAAAAACTGTAATGATCAAGACCTCTTTTTAAGTAAATTAATATTTACTTGTATTAGGAGATTTTGCTCTTTCAAAAAGTAGTTTTTATTTAATTCTATTTAGGAAAGAGGCATCATTTATAAAACATTTGAAATGGTATAAGTAATGAAGAAAAAGTAAATGAGTAGATATTTGTTATTCTGTTATGTAGTGTGGTTCTAAGTTAATACAGGTATATTTGACATTCTTGTAAAATATAGGGCTTATAAGGAAACTTGCTATAACGTACTAAAAGCCGCAAGCGGTTGGGCCGTTACTTAAAACTTCTCTAAGATCTTATCTTTACATCAAATGTTTTACGCAAAAATATTAACATTGCATGACTTCTAAAATTAAGCCCTACATTTTAAGATAGGATTTAAGTAGGTATTACCTATAAGTAGCGATACCAGTCTTGAGCTTCAGTTCACGAAATCCAGTATTATTATTTTTGTAATAAGTTAACACTGTTGTTGGTGAAGGTTGGATAGAGACACATTTCTATTTCTGTTTCACGGATCATTCCCCGGTAAACAGCCTTCTATGCCTACCCAAACGAAACATTTATAGTTTTCCCCAAGATTCGAAGTCAGAAGAGCACGCAGATGCATAAACCACCGCCACAGAGGGGTTTTGGAGTTCACAGAGTATCAGATATACAAAATATTGAATTTTAACTTAAACACAACGTTTTTAACGAAAAGACGACAACGTGAAGTGAGTTACATCGAAGACAGAAATACCTTAGGGTGTAATAAGTTTTATGTATCCGTGTGCTTGTTTGCAGCACGGCACCTCCTAAAAGACATGGGAATACACTATTCCAAGTAATGGTCTTTATTATTATTAAATCGATAAGTTATGACTCACGAAAATCGGAGCTTTTGTAGCGAAATTGTCTTAATATTGCCTTGAATTGTCTTGGTATTCGATTTTATGACTTCCTATTCATCACGAGTCATACAATGACTTGGTAAATATCAACCTTTATCGGTCAAATAACTGTTAAAGTTAATGTATTCTTCTACGTTAAGACGAAAAGATGGTTATACTTTTGTTTAGCGGTTAAAACTCTCTGCAATACAATAAACCCAAACTGGATCAAATATGCCTTAAATGTCTGTCTTAAAATGTAACGTACAAATGAAATCGAAGACAAATTGATATGTTTATTACAAATAAAATACCTCATTTATGAAAAGATCAGGTCACCTTTAAAAAAATAACCCTGCATCAAAGTCTGTCAATTCGTTTAGAAACTACTACACACACACGTACTCCCTCTACGTGATACTCTGCTTACTGGATAGTCTAAATATGATAATAATGATGTCATGAATAATCTCTAGTGAATGTTATCGGAGTAATTCATATATATTGTCAGATTGTGATCAAAATAAATTTGGGAAAACCCTGAACGCGTGTGTTTATTTTAGCTGTTATCTGTTATCGACGACCAGTTGGCGCAACTGGTAGTGCTCCTGCTTTCTACGCCAAAATTTCGGTTCGAATCCCGGTAAGTGCATTTATTTGTGTGATGAGAACGAATGTTTTTTTCTAGTTAAAATCTATTATAAACAACCAAGACGTGTATGTGTTGTGGTACCCTCGTTGTTTCTGATTACCTCACAAGTGCTTCAGCTACTTTGGGATCAGAGCAATGTATGTGAGTTGTCCAAAATATTATTATCATTGTTATCTATGAAAGTACCTGTAAAAGGAGCGTCAATTTTATATATTTTCTTCAAGATAATTTCAATCCGTAGATAGATAACCATAGTTAATCTCTGTTTTAAGTAACACATATGATTATGTATCATGGGAAAAGTTTAGGTAAAAAAATTATTAGTTGTTTAGTTGGTACGATAGTTTTGAGTTATCCATTACACACAGATATATCTATAATCCTTATATTATTAGTATATTTAAATTAATAGATTCGCTTTCGCGATTCGTTAGACTTTTATTTTCCAGCTTTTAAGAACTATGACAAAAAACTTTACATTCATATTTGCAAAGACCATTTCCTGCATTATTCAACATCACAGAATACTTTTTGAATTAAACTACTATTTTTTGAGAATGGATCTTACTGTATTAGGCATGAACAGCTCAACTGTAATTATATAGATTTATAATGGTAATTTTAAAGATATATCAATTTAGTTTTGTTATATGTACCTAACTTTAATCCATATAGAACCTACAGGAATTAAACGAGACGACATGAGTAACTTCGCGACACTGGTTTATCTAGAATTGTAAACTTTTCATCGCAGTAAAGTCTAGGTGCTGTCTGAATGCAGCTGTTAAGTACGATTACCTTGTAATATACATTAATCTTATGTGAACTAGAATTACATATTACACATAAATAGTTATCTCGGCAATTAGCTTTAACTAAGTGCATTTATATACATGAAACTGAATTTATTGAATACTAGCCTTTATGTATTTGTAATAAGGTCTAACGTCTTAAGGTTAATAATTGTTAGATTTCATAACAAGGACCTTATTTTCTAGGTTTAATTGGACGCGTGACATGTGTCATGGCGGTTACTATGTACTATGTAGGAATAAAGAAACTAAACTTAATAAATTTAACCAAACTTTTATCTCCTTCTGATAATTAGTTAGTGGATGTTCTTTAAGATTAATTCTTTTAATTATATTATTTTTAATAGATTAGTTCGTATAACAGACGAGGTAATGAGTACTTATCTGTCCTCTCACCGTACGCGTTCTTTGGCTACATAATACATTCTTGTACGTACTTTAAGCGTATATATATATATAGTCCTACGACACCTAGGCGGGGCCAAGGGCGTCCATTGTGCTCCGCCATCTCGTCCTGTCGTGGGCCACGCGTTTGGCCTCGCTCCACGTCATCCCGATGTCCCGCACCTCCGACAGGATAGTTCGCCTCCAAGACTGCTTTGGACGGCCTTGCTTTCTTCGTCCCTGCGGGTTCCAATCCATGGCTTGCCGAGGGATGTGATTGGGACCTCGTCGAAGCGTATGACCAATCCAGCTCCATTTTCGCCTTTTGATCTGCGTTGCAATAGGTGTTTCATCGCAGCACTTCAGCAGTTGGGCGTTGCTAATTGTCTCAGGCCAGAAAATAAAAACTTTAAGCGTATCGTATGCATTACTTTCTCGAATTAAATGGCGGGTAACCAAAAATACCGTCTCCCGCTTTGTTAGTTTTCACATTGATTTATTGTTTCAAAACGATTTCCTTTTTGGTGTGTCAAAGGCCATCGACCATTACGATACCTCGGCCGATATTTTACGCAACGCCCTTGAAGGCGCAATATTAGGCTGTTAATACACTAGTTAACATTTTTTATATTATATACCTACCTATATCAAACTATATATTATATATTATATCACTACAATACTAGTTATAATATAATACAAAAAAAAAATAAGTTCACACAATGAAAGGACGATCGTATATAATTTAATAAAATAAAATATTTTAAATCTAAGATTAACTAACCGTTAATCACAACACACAAAAATAAGATAACATTTTAGGTTTGAAAATATTTATAAAAGCCTAGTAACAATAACTATTTGCAAAATTTAAAACGCGTCACAACACTTTATCGGCTGATAGTGTCAAAAATCCATCATCTTCACCGTGAATGATTTAACAAATATTTATCTTTTAAACACATGACAAGATTTCCAAGTTACAAGATATGATAAAAAACATTACCAAAATAATACACAATACGTGTTGTTCAAGACATTCAATTTTTTTTACTTAAAATTTATTTATTTACTTGTACAATTAATTTTATTCTTAATTAATGTCATGACTTTCTTTAATGAAAAATTAAATAATTCGATTTATTTAAAATTATAGAAAAATTTAATTGTGTGCAGTACATAAACAGCCTTATTATTTGCATGTTACCTTTTCCTTGTTGTCGAATTAATTGTCAATTTACTCTTGTTATTTCAATGGGGCACTTATTTTATAATTACATAATTTTTTATAATTTACACAGCATATTTTGATGAATAACTATTTAAATGAGAAAATATCGGTAAAATTACATTAGAACCTTAAAATAGTTAAACCAATAAATGGATTTTTTATAAATAACCTCGAATTTTAACAGTATGACTGATTAATGCAATACTAGAAGTCTGTATCGGGCCACGGATGTTCGTGGTGTAGATACAAACGGAGATGCGATGCGTTTAGAATATATTAACGATTTCACTACGTAAAGTGAATTCCGTCACTAGGGGTAGTGGGGCATGAAACAGACAAATTTCTGTATCTGTTTCAATGATAATTTTGTTTATAGGCAAGTAGGTGATCAGGCTTCTGTGCCTATCCAGTCGAAACATTCATTTATCCCCAGTAGATTCAAACCCAGGCGCATCACGCAGACGCTTAAACCACTTAGCCACGGAGGTGGTTTTGGGTAGCCTAAAACCTCACCCCATATTATCAAGGGGTGTGGAGAGGGTTAAAAAGTTGCTAAAAACAAATAAAAAACTGCTCTAAGTGCCTACTATTTGAAGTAATTATATGTAATTAAGTATATTTGACGACCGGTTGGCGCAATTGCCAATTGCCCTTGCCTTCTGCGCCAAAAGGTCCTGGGTTCGAATTCCGGTAGGTGTATTTATTCCTGTCAAGAGCAACGAATGTTTGTTTCCGAGACTTGATTGTTTATAAACTTATATATGTATTTATTGTGGCACCCTCGTTGTTTCTGATTACCTTAACAAGTGCTTCAGCTACTTGCTTTCGGATCAGAGCAATGTAATGTGAGTTGTATTAATTATTATCATTATTATATATACCTACCTCACCACATTCTTTAGAAATATATAGTTATAAATGTATAGATTTTACTAAGTAATATAGGTACTAAAATTGGTCTTACTAGCTCAATATGTCTTGGATCCGGTTGATTTATTGTTAAATGTATAATGTTTACGCATAAAATTTAAAAATTGTATGCAAAATTTAAATTAAGGACCAAATAACATCTGTGTCAATTTCGGGCATTACCATAATAAATAGGAATGTCTCATTATTGTAAAATTTTCCCTGTAACGAAAACACCATATGTTATAAATAAATAAAATCATATATTAATGTTTTAATTAACATGAAAGTTAAATATCATGTTTACTACTTTGCTTTTCAACTTGTACTGTGAAAACAGTAAAATGCGTTTCCTATAGAAGTTTTGGAAAATTATTTCTCATGTCAAAACCATATTAGCCGTGTACCTAAGTTTGCGCGTAATCACTATCTGTGATTTTTGATACAAATATGCGCAGACGAAATCGAAAAATGCTTAACAAAACTTATGGTATGAAATACCTACTTGTAAACACCTCAGTTCCAAGATCGGGTTAGTAGTATCATTTAGATTGGGTAAATTTATTTATTTAATTATTTAATCATAATCAAAATATGATACGTCATCATCGATATAATAAACCAACATATAAGGGACAAGGGTTCTCTATATTGATACACGTCACCGAAAAATCCGGAGTACGGGTTTAAGGTGTCATTGGTACTCGAAATTAATTTGTGTATTGGTGTATGATGTATGTCACAAGCGTTTTGATAATGAAAGAAAATTATTTACGCATCCTGGGCACTCTAATGTTCAGGGGAATATGAGACTCGGTTCACAATCCTACACACTACAACTCAGCTGGGTGAGCAATACCCATTAAATTACTAAGATTTACCCAGAAAGCAATGATCTTAACATGATGGTAGTTATACATAGAAGGCAAATAAATGTCTAATTCTGATTTGGTAGGTACTAAAATTGGTCTTACTAGCTCAATATATCTTGGATTCGGTTGATTTATTGTTTTGTTTAATGTATAATGTTAGTAAGTAGTCTTCATTCTGATGAAGACTACTTACTTTATGCGAAAACACGCTGCGTTTTTGTATGAGAATATTAACACTGACGCTAACATAAAAAAACCTTTAGTCATTTCCATACCTAAACATATTTTTTGAAGAACTCTATACTTGCTGTATCCTGAACTCGCTTTCGTAAAGATGTGTATAATCATTATTTTAAAAAAAAGTCGGGTAAATGATAACGACAAGAGTTAACGTTCGTAAAGAATTAGAAAGTCTAACAGAGTCAAAATATGTACGTGAAAGGTACATTTGAGTATTTTATTTTGTTTTTACTGGACACACTTTGACTGTTGACTTATAAGCGTTATAAAACACCAACAATGATTTATTAGTTAGTTAATTACCAATTATAAAGGACTTTGAAAATATGTCCTTCGTGTGTTTGCATAAAGATTGGCCGTTATTACAGAGTACAATTCTGCGGCTTTATGCTAAAGATTATCCACATTTTATTGATGTTCTCATCAATATTTTTTCAATTTTCTACTAGATACTAGATAATGCCTAAAAGTTAACTTTGTAAAAATGTAGAATATAGGAAAAAATCTAGTTTAGGAACAAAATTATGAACCTAGTACCGGCGTCGAATGAGAAATACCTCAAAAGATATTTCATCGATTTTGTTCCCGAATTTCTTTGTAGTTAGCGCGATCAATAGGTATTTATTACAATAAAAAAATACCAATACTTAAAGTATTTCACCATTGCCATATTTGACTAATGATTGCATACGAATCCCGTAACGAATACAAAACCCAGTCTTAATAAAAGTTTACCCGCTCTCGCCTATGACGTGTAATGTACTTCAATGAATCACCTGTTAAAGTCACGTCAACGCAGTTTCACTATAGACACGATGGAATACACCCGGTTATCTATTTACGATTTTAACTTATTAAAAATTTAGATTAAGTGAAAGTGTTTTAATTGTGATTGGTGCAGCTAAGTGTCTTTAATTAAAGTGAGTTTATGGTAATTGAAAATTGTTTTGTATGATTATCAAAAAATAATTAATTTTTTTTTTTAAGACAAGTTTCGAATTTAAAATTAAGTGTTCGTGTATTTTTTGTGCTTTACTTAACTAAACTAATGAAGGTACGTACACACATAAACAACATATTGGTATCAACATTATTTGCAAAAATAAATATAAAAATCATAAAATCTATATAATTCTATACTAATATTAAAATCAAAAATAAGCTATGCATTAATTCGGACTTATAAATTGCTCAGCCGATTGTAGTGCGATTTTCACTAAGCCAGTTTCTCATCTAACAATAGGGTAAGTTTTTGATATTGTTAGAGGGTGAATCTTGTCCTACTTAATTTTAGGTCCTATTTCCTTTACTGGAGCAGAGGACTTTCAGTGTAGAAAGCCTTTCTGTCCTAAGCGAGTCTTTTCATTTCGCTGCAGGTTTTTCCTACTTCCAGACGGTGCGCAGCCAGCTTAGCTAGATAACAATAAAGTTATTTAGGTACCTGTAAAATATATGAACATCTTACGTCAATCAAGTAGTATGTCGTAACATTATAGGAATATAGGAATAAAGGAACAGAACCTCCAAAAAACCTACATCCGGTAGGTAAAATAAAAAAGTAGGTACCTACCTACCTACAACTTTATGTAATTCAATAATTATTTTTATCAGTTGGTAACTAGATAACTATGGTTTTAAACCTGTTTTTAAATTATTTATTTTTAAAATAAAAAATCAATTGAGAAACTAATTTATTTCGTTTCTAATGAGAAAAATTGTTACAATTTAAAAAAAATAAAATTCCATAAGCACTTTAATGTTAAGCACACACACACACACACATGTAAACAATTACTAAGAATTTTTATTTAAATGTTATTTTAAGGTCTACACTAGACGAACCAAGCACGAGCCGAGCACACATTCGTGTGGTGTGGACCGACACACAAGCCTCGAACGAGCGCGCTTCGAGCCTTTGGCTCACGCTCGATTGTGCTCCGCCAAATGTTATTAGTTTAATTTTTTTAAAATTTAATTATTAATATAATTTAACAATTTCATGTAGTAATTAATAAATTAAAATATGTGGAGTCTATTTAGCTTTGACCTGGTCGAGCAGGGACCTCTATCTCTATCTTGAAGGTCTTGCTCAACACAATCCAGCCAACGTTTAAATGAAAAATCTAAGTTATTGTTTACTTCTTTGCGGTCAGTTAAGGAAGATTGCGGTTTATCAACGACTCAACTATTATGGAATTATCACCTCCCTTTTTCCTCAGAAATACATGTTATTATACAGTAAGATATACCCACGACTTTGTCTAAATTTTTTAACTATATTTCTCTTATAAAAATCGAATTACCTCTGAATTTTGGTTTTGAATGAGTTCTAGATTTTTACATTAAACAAAAAATAATAACAATTAATTGCAGATATTATAAGTTTTCGTTTCTTCTTCTTCTTGAGGTGCCATCTCCTACCGGAGGTCGGCTATCATTAGGGCTATCTGGATCCTGGACACAGCGGCTCGGAACAAGGATCTTGTGCTCAGGTTGAACCATGTCCTTAAATTGTTGACTAAATAGTACAATTTTTCAGTATTGTTTCGACTTTTCTGATGAGTAGAGTTTCTTTATCGTTATAAGAATAGCTCACTTTTATAGGGCTTAATTTGTGAATTGATGAAATAAAAATATATTTAGCCACACACAAATGTCACGAGATGGCACTGATGTAGGTATTAAATGTGCTATTAAAGGTTCTTATACAAACGTAAGTAAATCATAGATTTATTTTATGATATGTAGGAAATACCACATATTTAAAAAAGATACATCAAACTTGTTGAAGCCTTACCAGATGTTGTTATATATTCCAATCACGCCAGCTAATTCTATTGTATGCAAATGGCAGCCTCTAATTTGACCTACATCTAATTCGTTTCCTCATCTTTAGATACGCCTATGTGAGATTTAAGTTTCGTCATGTTATCGTTTTGAAACAAATAGTTTCTTTCTAGGCTTTATAAGACCACCAAATAATAAATTAAAAAGTAAATTTTATTGTAATTTTCAAAGAGATCTCCATTTAAACATTAATACACATTATGTTATCAGTTTATTTCTACTGATAAAGTAAAATTTAAGGGTTTTTTAAAAGCGATTAAGTATGTACTAAAGTTGACAAGTTTTAGGATAAAGTGAAGTCCCGTGTCCCCTAGTGGGGTATGGGGCAGATGCATTTCACATCTGTTTCACTGATCGATTTTTTCTTTAGGGGCAAGTAGGTGATCAGCCTTCTATATCCTGCCAGAACGAGTTTTTTATCTCCGCCGGGAATCTAATCCAGGATCTCTCGGTTGTAACGCTTACGCGCTTACCACTAGACCAAGGAGGCGGTCAAGTTGTAGGATTTGTTGTCAGTTTTAGGATACTGATACTGTATTCCCTGATAGTATCTTGAAACTGTTAGCTTAAGTGGAACCTTGACTGTGTGTACAGAAGACAGTGGCGACAGACAGCTGTCGCAGTTGGTTTGCTCACAGGCTCCCTGGGCCTGTCTTTTGCCTGTTCGGCCTTGTGGCCCTGCAGACAGATAGGAGTTCACTTGTTCATACAAAGTGATGATGTCGGGGAGCGCAATATAAACCTGACGAGTGAGGCCTCACTCGGCTCAAGTTATCAAACTGTCTTATATTGTATATTTATTTCCCTGTTTCTTGTGTTATATATTCTTACATTATATTTTTTCTTCTTGTCGTTTTCAATTATAGCTTTTGAATGTCTGAATTTAATAAATTAGAAAATAAAGGCCAAAATTTATCAGTAAACCCAAAAATACATTAAACCATAGGGCAGATTAATAGTTACCTAGTTATATCTGTTAAATACATTAATTTTAATGCAATTTGAAGCTGGATTATACTTTATTACAATGTGACATTATTATTACTTATACAAAATTCTACTTTATGAAAATGTAATACATATTAATTTTTTAAAATAGATAAAGTATATAAATCAAAAATACCTTAAATAATACTATAATTTGTCACAAATAGATACTCTTATTAACAATAAAGTTGAGAGAACAATTGTCAATTGTTACATTCATACATATTTCATTTCACACTCGTCATGAGTCAACGATTTGTTGTCACACCTACTTTATAAAAACTCATTTTTTATAATAAACTAAGTACTTCTTCATCCAAGGAAGTACAATAAATATCAAATATTACATGAATTATTTCTAAAAAAAATTGTTGATTAAAAAATAAGACATCAAAATTTATCTATTCCGGCCCGAATTTATTTTCGACTCGTTATAATGTCTACAGAGATTTAAAAATTACATAATAACAATACATATATTTCACAATATTTAGGCTATATGGTTGGTCTCAATGGCTGCCATTGGCACTCTGAATTAAATGTAATAATTTAGATCACATAACGTATTTCTATAGGTACATTTATGACATGTAAAAGTCTCAGTCAAAGAATAATTATGTAATTTTTCACCCACCTTTTTCAGTATTTCTGTGAACCAGGGCATACAATTACTTTTCTAATAAGGGAATGACATTGACTCTCACGTTAATACTGCCACACCTGTCATTTTAATTTTAGTGTCAATTTTAATTGTCATTAAAGAAACGTCTTTTTGGCGCGTAATCTCGACAAAGTTAATATGTTCGCATGCCACCCTGGTCATCTTCCAATGCAACTTCCAAACCGAAAACTGTTCTTTCTTTATCAAAAACTAGCTGAGCCGGCAAACTTCGTACCGCTAATAAAAAATAGAATGGGAATCGAACGTTAAATGTTTGACAGGAAAGTAGGTAGAACAGTTTATATGGAGAAATGAAATTGTTGTTTTTACTATCTCCCTCGCAATTTTTACAAATTTTCTCACCGTTTTAACCTTCCCTAGACTACGATTAACTTTCAAAACTAAAATCAACTAAATCAGCCCAGCCGTTCTCGAGTTTTAGCAAGACAAACGAACAGCAATTGATTTATATATATATATATATATAGATAATATTGTACCCTTTCTTTTTCATATAGGAATTCAATGTCGCTAAGAAAAACCATTTATATATAACGTTGTGATATCGAATTTTTGTGTTAATATAATTTTCTTTTTCAGCTTTAGAAAAAACCAAAAAAGTGAATTCTAGTTGCAGCGCCCTAATAATGTGAAGATGTGAAGATGCTGCTTACTTTATGCAAATCCTGTCAATAGTAAGTGTCTATTTAATTAGACCTTAGTTGATTTACTATTACGATTAACATTCTTTAGTAACATAAGAATTGATAGCCTTTCTCCAAAGTTTTCTTTGATCAGGAAACTCATTCAGAGAACATAAAACTAATTAACCATCCTCTGCACCATTTCATTTTTTTCTATTTCATTACTTAATTTATACGTGTATATTTATGTATATTTTACTAACAATGGGTTTAAATTTTTATTTTCTATATAAAGTCTTAATTGAATATTTACAATAATGTACTTAAATATATTTACAAAAATACAAAAGGCTCATCAATTAAATAAATAATTAAAAGTAAATAAACCAAAAACCATCTTATTTGCCTATTCCTATCTTAAGAGACAGCATCAATTCAACCATCGTAATATATGAATATGATAAAATATTAAAAAAGGATATATTAACACTAACATTTTCTTCTATATTGGCCAACGCTAAAAATTTGACAGTAAATATATAAAAAAGTTTTTCTCCTTCGAGGTTTACATACAACACTAGATAATGTGGATAATCAAGAGAAGCGGAAGTAAATATATATTTAAAATAAAACCCCATATAGCTTCATGTGGAAATACCATAATAAATCCTTCTGTATCGTGCTTGGCTGTCAAAGATAATTTTGTTTATTTGTTTACGTATAGATAACAAGGTTAACGCACATATTTTTAAATCCTTTTATCAAAAAATATTACCAAACTTTATTCAAAGAAAAGATTTAATCAAAAACTTTATATAGAGTTAAACACATTATTTTAAATTATTTCCTATAGAGTTTTGCAAAATTAAATACGTCGTCAAGGTGAATTTGAAATTGATAAGTGGCTATCTATGGATCAGCTTACATTCAATCTTCATGTCAAGATTACCTTGGCATTCACTTGTACAAAATAAACTTAATTAGTTTAGAATACAAATATTTTTATCTAATCCTAAAAGAATTATCATAACAACGCTTAAATTATTATATTTATTTAACTAAACCACTACCATCAACGTTTTATACAGCTAAACTTAATATTATCTTCAACACACCCAATAAACAGCCATAAATAGCATGTGTAACGCAAGGACTCATCAGAACCAATCTAATGAAAATTATAAAAAAGATAATTTTAATAAGAATTAGTTAAAAAAAGTCAATTTTCTCATAAAAATACAAAATAAATTATAACTCTGCAGGGGTTGACATAAGGGTCCTCCCGTAGAACAACTTTTTGCAGCTGATGACCCCAACTAACCTCTGGTAGCGTTTGATCCATGACTTTTTGGTCACCCTGTATAGGTACCATAATGCATTACTAACAGTCTTTCAGGCTAAGTGGTTCTCGCATCTGCATATTGCGACGGAGATCCGGATTCATTTCGGTAAGGTAGGCACAGAAAGCTACACCTAGGTACTTGCCTGCCTCAACACAACACCGACAACGTTGTAGTTTTAGGACATAAAACCAATGTCTAAGCCCCACCTATTAATTTTCCTTCACAAACTAACTCATTTATTAACATTTCCGTTTTGATTTGAAATGCTATTTTTAATGTCACGACGTAATCATTTACAATTGGAGCTAAAACATATTTTGTTTCAGCTGCTTGGAAACATTATACTGGAAATGTTGCGAAGAAAGATTTTGTTTCGATAAGAAAATTGCAACATACAAGTAAGTTTATTTATTTATATTCACATCTTTGCTTATATAATCCTCAAATTCAAATTTTCTAAGGCAAAGAAACTGCCTATTTGTTTCTCGGACGATTTAAACTAAATTTAAGATCTTATACCGCTGCCAAAGACTGAACAGACGCTAAAGACATATAGAAGGAAGTATATAACGAGAAACAAATATAATATATTCATAGAGATAAAATATATTACTATATGTAATAATATTATCTATTAGTTACAATGCACTTTGCATTAGAGACCAGCCGACACATAAAATAAGTCCTTGTTTTAGTTATTAACATCATAACATCTTCGGTTTCTATGTAACAATAGTTTGTTTAGAGACATTAACATTCTAGAATTTCTAGAAATTTCTAGAATCAGTTGAACAAGTTTTGCTCAAAACCGCTCCGTGTAGGAACCATACATTTACAAATTTTGAGGTGCTTTACTGTTAACGTAACGTAACCTTTAAAAATAACGTAAAACTTAATATAGTTTTAATTTTTATGTGCGTTACCAAGGCCAATACATATATTATAACGATAAAATCACGATTATATATATATTTGTTATATAAATAAGATAGTATTGTAAAAGTATCTAATCAAAAGTGCTTGATTTCTGTTTAAGCCTAGATAAATATGTTTTATCGATAACAATGTGGTAATTTAGAGGTCGCGTTTATAGATTAATAACAATTTCCGTTTCCAAGAAAATAGACATATCTCTAGCACTAATTTGATGTGAAGGTTAATTTTTTGTTGGGGACAACTTTTAGATATGTGAATCTGTGAATATCAGGACTCAGGAGTGAAATTATAATAAATTTTTAATAACAATAATAATAATTGGAATAACTCACATACATTTTGATGACCGCCTTCTTGGTCTTGTGGTAAGCGCGTAAGCGTTTCAACCGAGAGGTCCTGGGTTCGATTCCCGGTGAAGATAAAAAAAGTCGGTTTGGCAGGACACAGAAGGCTGATCACCTACTTGCCCCTATATAAAAAATTGATCAGAGAAACAGATGTGAAATGCATCTCCCCGTACCCCACTAGGGGAAACGGGACTTCACTCACGTACATTGCCGTGATCCCAAATAAGTAGCTGAAGCACTTGTGTTATGGTAATCAGAAACAATAAGAGTATCAGAATAAATACATATATAAGTTTAGAAACAACCAAGACTCGGAAACAAACATTCGTGCTCATCAGACAAATTAATACACCTACCGGAATTTGAACCTGGGACCTTCTGATGCAGAAGGCAGGAGCACTACCGATTGCGCCAATCGGTCGTCAAATAAAATAAATGATAGCTTATTATTTATCTCATCATTATATCTATTTCAATTTACATCTATAACTACATGAAAATACGTTAGGTTTTGATTTTATCGCAAACTAACAGACGAGGCGGCCTTTGTTTCATAATATGTTCGTACCTAATAATGGTTACAGTTTGTATACTGTTTCTATAATTATTCACTGTTACTGAAACTGTTTAATGTATTAATTGAAAATGAATCATATAATTTGTTTGGTCTGTCTTCGTCTAATCGCTATCAAGATTTATAATTTACAAACAACATTGTTGACTGAGTGAAACGTGTTTTCTTTGAAATTAAAATTTGTTTATTTAATTTAGTTCAGAATTAGTATTAAGTCATGCAGGATAGTAAATTAAATATTTGAATGACGGCGAACGAACATTTTGATTAAAAATGTTTGTCAGGTGTCTTTTCAGAGACGAATATCAGTTATTTATTATTAACATTACGAACTTTCAAAAATACGAAAATTAAGTTTAATGAGCAATAATTGTCATTTCAAACACAAAAAACCATAAGAATTTTGTCAATGACCAATGTGTAGAAGATTGAGAGCAGCTGTCATATCTTCCCGCACTATTCTCTAGTAGTCATATACAATTGTAGCTATAAAAATGTGTAATTATATCTATATATTTAATATGTATAATTATTTTAATATATGTATTTTTTATCAATTTAGTTTAAACTACTTAATTAATTTACAGCATTACAATAATTTTTCTCTATTTTACCCGCTTTAACTTTGAGGTTGTATTTGGGATACAATTCGCATTGAAAACAGTGAATGCGTACTTATATTGTGGGGCGTAGGACGCTACTAGACTGTACCTAAAAAAGTCACGAGGCACGACAAAGCAAACTGAATAATAAAAATGTCCTGATTTTCAGATTAGAAGAAAATACGCTCTATACAAACGGCTACTCCAATATGGGAGCCAGCCTGGACAGCGTGGTAACCCAGCAACCAATCAACAACAACCATTTACCCCCCACTGCCATTGTGGGACGAGAAATCAAGGAACTACCTTTGCACGCCGACAAATTATATGAGGTAAGTAGCTAGCTAGCTAGCTTTCTTCATTTATTTACCCGATCTGTCTGAACAAATTTGCAAGCCGGCAATACAAAGATTACTTTGAGGATTCCTTAACCGTCAGAAACCTCACTAAACCTCATTCCCGAGCTACTCAAGGCTATAATTAAAAGTTACATTCCGATTGTGGTTTCGTAAAAGTCTGGATAAAACCTTGTATAAAATATTTTTAGTCCGTTGAATGAAACGATATTACGCTTGTTTATGAAATACATCATGTATAATAAAATAAACACATTAAAAGGCTTATAACTGTAATTTTTTCAGGTATTTTCAAAATCCCTCATATTCAGAGATGATCAAGAATTAAAATCAGCGAGCACAAATACATTAGACGAACTCGAGACTAAATCTGAACCAGACTACTTATCTGACAAGCCGAATAGAACAAAAGTATACTTCGAAGATGAAGTTGATTCACCAGTTACAGACTTTGAAATAATGTTCAAAGATGAACTTCTTGCTTCATACGATATGTTTAAAATAGAGGAGGAAGAAGAAGACACGAAAAGTCAAGACACAGAAGAAGGATTAACTATGATTGCGGTTAAAAAGCAGGACGTCATCAAACCTAGTACTGTAACTTTAAAGGATGAGACTAAAATCACAAAACAATACCCGGTTTACGAATATGACCCCGTTTCAGTATTAACCCTACCCTCAACCTTTGCGTTACCCAGAGTTGAGAGTGTTAAAGGAATTCTACGAACGAATAGTGCAAGAAACTTAGATAGAGTCGATAGTTCTAGCAAATTAAGACCAAGTTTAAATAGAGTAGAAAGTCTAAAAAGCATTGATCCAAATAAAATCAACAAAGTCCTATCAAGGGTTCCGCATCGAAGCGCCTCCTTCTTGAACATCCCTGCTTATTTGACACCAGAAAAACCGCCACTTATAAAGAGTAAATCTACTGTTGGAGTGCCATCCCTAACTGACAGTGAACTAAAACTTAGCTCGTTACCAGATACGCCGATTATTAAAAGTAACAATCTGCCAAGATTCTTTGCTGATACACCTCCACCTATGCCAGAATTTAAGGGAGAAAATAGCTTACAAAGTATTAAACAAAGAACAGCCCTTATGTTTAAGGATAATGATTATAGTATGCCGAGGTATTATGGTACCGTAAAATCTGCAGAACTATGTGAGAGCAAATCAATGCCTGATTTACGATATCCTAATTCAACTGGCAAAGTGAGTAAACGCCTGGTTAAGTTAAGAAGTCGATTGAAACCTTTAGTTATAAGAAAAAGCTCTGAAGAAAGACTATAGAATATATTTATTTCATTTAAAGTTTGAAAACTTACGACAAACAAGAAGATTTACAATGATTTGAAAACAAGGATTGGAAAAGACAAGTATCATGAGAATTCAGGAAATTCTCCAAATATTTAGAAAAAGTACCTACGACCTATCATTTCTTAAAAATAGAACTCGGATTTAATTCCAAATTTAAAATTAACATCGTTTTCGTTTCTAGTTTATTCCTTTCTCATACGAATGTGCTTTTAAATCATTGTCAATAACTCGATCGAGAAAGCCGTTAGTTTGTAGCTAATAATTGATTAAAGTTGCTTTATATGCGTATTTGAACGAGCCAAGAGCAGATACATAATATCTCGGAGATTTCAAATCTTGAGGGCATTCTACTAAATTTATGTTTAGTGAAACATTTGTATCGAGTACACATAAAAGTTGACTGTATTTTAAGAGAATTCACAGATTCATTAAGAACATTATATTGATGACAATAACAATTTCGATGTACTATCGAAAAAAATTAAGATACATTTTGATAGTGGAAACATAAACTAACATACAGTATTTCTTAAAGAATTGTACTTACATTGTGACGCTAAAACTTTATTTTATTAGACTAGTTTATGCTTGAGTCTTTCTTCCATTTTCTTTTTCTCCACTTTCCTGTCGTCTTTTATAAAAGAATAGAAAGTACGCACTCACAGTTATAACTGTAACTGTAACTGCACTCACAGTTATAACGCACTCACAGTTATAACTGTGAGTGCGTACTTTTAACTCTTTCCATAAAAAGCTTCAGCAATTTTTATGGATTGTAAAGTGAACCTTAAAAATTATTTATTTCAATTTAGTTCTGCTTACAAAGTTACTGAAATCAACAAGATAATTATACATATTATTTGTTCAAGGTTTACCGGAAACTGTACACTTTATACGATAATGATTATTTTTTACGATGATTCAAAACAAAGTCAACCTGTTAATTTATTTTGTAGTCATTTAAAGTAGTTTATTTAATTTATAATTTTGTTCATGCATTTTGTTAAACCTTCAATATTAAATAGTTTTGAAACAATATTAAGTTATAACCAATATTTTGTCTAACCAATGTCAACTGAAAATTGAAGTGTGGCAGATTGTCGAATCGCCAATAAAATGTAGAAATATCTTTCAGTATTATAAAAATGACAGATAAGTACCAATTTTATGTATTTTAAAAGACAGGTTAATAAATTCAATTACCTCTCATGTTGTTACAAAAAAAACCGCCTTAGATACAAATGTCGTCGGTGTGTTGGAGCGGAATGCAACATGTAAATATGCTTTGAAAATAAGAATGTAAACCATATTGAATTCAAGCATGTTACTTGAAAACCTCAATTTAAATTGAAAATTCATTATTTACAATATTTATCGTTAATACAAAACACATGAAAAACGTTTTAGCTTAATTTAAGTTTTATGAAAACTCCGAAAGTGACAGTAAGTCATATGTTCCTTTATTTTCAAACGTGTTTTTGGGCACGTTTCTATGAATTAACTTCATGAATATTTGTTTACGTCCACTTGGGGCGGGTCGGGCCGCAACGGTACGATGCGCATTTTTGCGTACTGCGTCCACTGTACAGGCAATCCGCGCCGCATCGGCAGATTTTTAAGTCAGTCGTACGTATAACAAGCGAGCTACGGTCTACTAGAGGTGGAGCGGGCCAGGCTGAGCTGCATGGACGGAAAAATACGCTCGCTGAGCGATCCGCCGATGGTTTCCGTCGCGGTCCGGCCCGCCCCGTCTCTAGTGGACGCAGTTTCATATAAAATTATAGCAAGCGGATTTTTGCGTTACGATGCGACCCGATGCGGCCCGCCTGGTGGACGCCAAGATTTACACTGGTCCAGTACAGGACCAGGCACATACATTATTACAATATCACTTATTGGATAGTTTATTTGACAATTGGAATATGCAAGAGACCTTAATTTTTAATTATATCAATATTTCTAGTCATGTGTCATAATTAATAAAATTAAGATTAATTCGTAGGATTAAACATATCTTTTGTGAAATAATTTAGAAAACGAAATAATCTGACGTTGATCTGTTATGAATTGATATTAATAAATGATTATTTCATCGAATTAAGTGTTTATATCTGTTGTGCTGGAGATCCTGGGTTCAAAACCTTGGGAAACAAATGTTTTGGTCGCGGAGACAGAGCTCCTATAGAAATATGTTTGCCCCGTGCCCCACATTGGGATACGGGATTTTACAGATTGGCGGAGATGATTTCACTTTCAAATTAGTTTAGGAACAAAAAATGTAATCCCTGTAAGATTAGCAATCTATGTTTGTTAACGCCTCAATGAGTAATTTTTGGTCCCCTGATTATTTAAATTATTTTTATTCTGAAGGATATGAAAAAATGCGAACAGAAATAAAAGACATCTGAAAAAAGCGCACAATATATTACGTTTTATTTCATACATTTTATTTTGGTACCTACATTATTAGTTTGCAACATTACTTTACAATCACTAGAAAAATTGAAGTCCTACTAATACTAAGATTAAATTATAAGATCTTATAATTTAATATTAATAACAATTTCTGGCCATACCGATAGTGCCATAAACTTACCTGATCCGGTATGACTTCTAACTCAACTTTAACAGACCAGAGGTACGTGACTCACGAACCGTGAGGTATTTAACTTACATAACAAATTAATTTACAAATTGTTTTTTAAAATGCGAATAATAATACAAAACAAGTTTTTAAAGGTCTTATTTAAAGATCTGTTTTAATGACCAGAAGGTCGAAGTCTACAGACTTCATAACGACTCGTTTAGTCTTCAAATTATCTATACGTAAGATCCTTAAAGGAAACGGGACTTTGAAGTCGGTGAAATGTGGCTTAATTACTAGATAATATGATCAGGGAAATACTACGTTAATACAGTTTATATATTCAATTCTACATCACAAACTGATTTTTCAATAAGACACATTAAAACACATCACTGAAATTTATTAAAACGTCCTCTATCGGCTGCTAACTACAACATACTAAATCACTAATTTAGATATCCCTATATTATTATCTATTTTTGGCGATAGATTTAAGCAGAAATTAACATTTTAATCTATTTATAATTAGATTTTTACAATTTACAATTATTTAGAATACTACGCATTTCGTCAGACAACGCTGATGTTATCAATAGTCTGGTTTTTTGATCCATAGTCAATGCCACCAAATATGGTAATTGATGGTCAAAATATAACTAGGAATTTTCACATCTTTTAACATTGGCCCTACGTACAATAAATCACTCTGTTAACTATGGACTAAAAAAACTAACAGCTGATAAGGTAATATCTTTTTGTCGCTACATAAATATTTTTTCTGCCTTTTCAGCTGGAGTCATTTTTTTGGAGTCATACGCTCCAAAACAAAATATTTTTTATTATTCGCAATTCGCTAAACACTTGTCCACTGATCTTAAAAAATCACTATTTAAACTGACTCTGTAACCGCCTTGTAATTAAAGCTAGATTTTTTTCTATACTAAAATCAGTTCAGCGGTTTTTATAGAGTATATTAAATTTAATTATCGACGCTTCAACCGTGTCAGTTTTATTAAAATTGTATATTTTTTTACTCTATTGTAGCTATTATTAAATCGCCTTTTTATAAGATTCAGACTAGATTTTTAAGCATAAGTCTAATATTATTACATTTTAGATCAATTTCCATTCTATTGGCAAGTAATTTATAAGAAAATTCAATTAATTTGCACAAAGCAAATTAATTTAAGCGTAAAATAATATTTTAATTATCAATAATATAAAATATTTTTCAATTCGAAATCAAAGTTGCCTATAAATTATAATTTTACTGTACTTATAAAATAATTAGGTTATTTCAAAAATGAAGGAAATATAATGTATCTTTATAAAAGGTGTCTTGCTACGAGCACTGATTTATAATATAAATATACATTATTAAAACAAAAAAGATTACAATTTTTATATTTTGAAGTTATCGCCTCTTAATGTAGGTATTATTCTTCAGTAGTAATTTAAAAAGACAATTTTAAAGTATCGTATTTCTTAATGAAATTAATTAACTTGCAAAAATAGCAGGTAATGTTTTTTTGAAATAACCTCTTTTTTGATCTAAGTAAATTAAAATTTACAAACTACGAATAAAGGGTTTTATCGGCCCATAAACTTATCCTATATAAAACTAAAAAGTTACCTAAACCAATTATTAAATTATTTAAAATACTGCATTTTAAAATCATGTGGCAAACAGATTCAACAATAACCCATGTACATCTGGCTCAAATCCATATATGCTGTAACGCTGTAAAGGCTTTATAGACATTTCTTCGAGTTGGCAATGAAAAATAGACTTTTAAGCTCAAAAAAAGTATGTAAAAGGCAGATTATTAAAAACAGAAACAAGTTAGCTTATAAGTCGAATTTTTGTTTAAATTGTCTTTAGGTACATAAAAATAAAGGCAGAGTGTGAAATTTAAGTAAGGTTTAGCCATAGATACTTTGTGGTGTTATTTACATAAGACCTTGTTTATTAGGTTTATTCTGAAGCAATATCTTTTTCATATATTATTTCAACTAGATTAATTGTGACTGATATTTCGTTTTTATTTTATTTAATCAAATAATTGTTGAAGTTTAGCAAATTATAAGTACTTCTGTAAGTTAATAAATAAATCTCGTATCACGGTGTTCATTACTCCTTCGATACTCGAATTTTCTGATTTCTTTATTATTTAGGTCGGTATTTTTCATCCTCCTACCCCCACCCAATTTTTTTTAATCGCAAGAGCGGATGAAATCGCTGGGCACAGGTGGTAATTATATAATTCTCACCGCGTTTCTTAATCGGTATGAGGCATAACACAATGAAACGGAAAATTTTCAAAGGAATTTTGTTTAACTTTTTTAACTTCCTTCTGGAAGTGAACCGTAAATTGTGAAAATACATACAAGAAGGTAGTACCTACCATGAGAGGAATCGACTTTGTTGCTTTATTTACAGCGAGCAAGAGAATTGGCCACTAATACCACTTTTTATTTTATAATATGGGAATATTGTCTAATTGAATTTAAAATGAAAAATGTAACAACTGTTAACAAAGCCGAAAGTAACATACATTGATATTCACGCTCAACAACCACTAAATCAGTTCTTAATTGAACTCACTAAAGCTTGTTCACTACACTATTCAGTGTCCTCACTTTATTTTGAATCTCTTCACTTTGATAGCAACCTTGTTGGACGCTAGTTTAAGTGCTGTGGCAGCCGTTGCGGCGTCTGCTGAAGTCATATCTTTCCCATCAACCGACGCCAGGAAGTCACCGCGTTGCAGACGCCCGTCCACTTCCGCCGGTGAGCCAGGAAGCTAAAAAAGATTAAATGGATTTTTTTTTAATGAAGACTATTAATAAATTTTAGCTTTGAAACTTGCGATTGCTTAGCTTAATTTTGCAGTCTATTTGACTGCAAAATTTTAGAGCTCAGGGTCTAACTTTAGAATTAAATATTAATATTAATTAAAGATTTGTGTCTGAATATCATAAAACCGATCCAAGAGTGTCCAATATCTTTATTGGCTTTCGTATTGGATTGGAATTGTATTCGACATAATTGTTGTAATGCACAATAATTCAGCAAAGCCGTTTGACTAGATTCAATTCCAAAAGTTCAAAGTTGGTTTAACTCTAAAAATCATAAGCATAATAAGCTTATCTCTCTTGCGTCGTCTTCCTCACTTATGAGGGTTGTGACCACTTCCATGCATAATATGGACTGTATTAAAAATAAAAATTTATAATAACTATGTAGAAGTTACCAGTTCACCCAAGTAGACACCTGTGCCCTGCACAGGTTGTATACACGCGAGCCCTAGGGCTCTGCCTCCCTTTTTGGTCAACTCCACATCTATCTCATCGTAAACTATCGGCTCTGGTCTGTATACGTTCATTTTTAACTGAAAAATACCATAAATAAATTAACCCATTACCATTAATAAATTATTTCGCAGTAATGCAACGAATATTTCTCAAAATGAGCCTTATATATCCACTTCTTATATTTTATTTGATTGGATTGATCGTTAATATATAAGATAAAATCTCATAACTCCTCGTGGGACATATGGCATGCATCTGTTTTACTTCACTCTTTAGTGTCTGCAGCGGTGAGCCATCTGTGCGCACCTAACCGAAATATTTATTCGTTTCCTCGGGTTCGAACCTAGGAAATTTTAAAGCAGCTGTAAATATTTTTAATTTGTAATATTTCTCATAACCTTTGAAAGTATCGTTGTAAATTTTCACGCCACAGAAAGAATTCGTATTTGTATGAATTATTACTTGTTTGCCATTATCCCCAGACATTTAACAAGGTCACAATAATCCATAGTAATATATTTTACCTTAGGAGCCTTTTGTTTAATAGAAAGGCAGATCCTCTCGTGCGTCATTTCTTTGGTGATAACAATCCCGTTGCAGTCTTTGATCTGGTCTCCAGGTCTCAGTCTACCATCTTTCGCTATACAACCGTTCTTGTATATGTCTAATACTACACCAGCGGCACCCTATAATTAGAAAGGTATATACTAAGTTACCTTAATTTCATACTTAAACATTTATAATATTAATAAATTTAAAAGTATGCTTGTTTAGTTGAAGGCATTAGACTCAGTTAACTACAGTTTCAAAATTAAAAATTTGTTTATTTTATCGATGAAGGCTACAACGAAATAAATGCAGGTGAAACTGCGAGGCTTAGCTAGTTATGTATTCAGATGGTGCGGTAAATTTTAGTTGTATACTTAATAAAGATTTTTTAATTTAATAAATGAAATTAAAACGTCTATTTGTAATATCATATTATGGCTGTAACATTAAATTTACTCATTTAAATTATTTTCTAAGGAAACTCAGTAGATATACACACATTGAGCAAAGTATCGCTGCCTCCGAGTAACACGATGCCTAATACTTCGTTGTTGGAGTTGATTTCTATCACAGTGTCTTGGTTTGGCCTTAACTGGGCTGTTGCGGGGTCTGCGGGTGGCTCAGCTGGAAATAGAAGGTATTAGTTAATATTACTTATAGAAAAAAAGATATTGATATTCGTGGGAGAGCCACGCTGAAGCCTATGCTAATGCACCAAGTGGGCCGGCTCACAGAATACCAGCGTGAAACAGTACTTGTAGTGTATTTTGCTGAGTGAATGAGGATACCGGGGGCCCACCACAGTACTCAAAAAGGCCGACAACACACCAAAAAAAAAATCGTCGAATTGATAACCTCCTTTTTGGTTTTTTTGAAGGTCGGTTAAAAAGCACGGATCGGATCCAAGGGCGGAAGTGATATCTTACCATCAGGGAACCCGCCTGCTCTGTTTTCCGCTATTATATTTAAAAAAATCGGTTGTCTGTAAAGTCGGTTTACTGACGACAGTTGAACGTGACAACGTCAACACGATTGTGCCTCTTTGTCGCTCGTTCCGCGCTCTCTT
Organism: Aporia crataegi; assembly: GCA_912999735.1. Taxonomy (NCBI): domain Eukaryota; kingdom Metazoa; phylum Arthropoda; class Insecta; order Lepidoptera; family Pieridae; genus Aporia; species Aporia crataegi. Next base: position 7,909,017 of record OU538742.1, read on the forward strand.
TTGCACTTCAAGCCTTAAATGGAACGCCTCAGAGCGAGGTAACGCCGCATGAGAATGTTTTTTCGTGTGTGCAGCCGGCTCCATAGAATTATAAGACGTTGTCATGTCAAAAAAGAAAAAAATTGATGGTTTTTGTAACAATATCAAAAAATATAAACCGAAGTTTCGTACTGGACATGACGTCAAATACAAAATCACGTAACTCTAGTTCAAAAGCAATATGAAGTCGATTTATAAATGTAAGTTAAGTAAGTTAAGTATACTTAATTAATGCTTTTGAGTGAAATATTCAAGATTTTTTTTTTAAGTACCTTCATACCTACCGAATTTATTTTGTAGTAAAGATATTTGTATGCAACCACTTCTGAAGTATGATCCATCAAGCAACAAATGAATCACTTTTAATAACACGACGAGTTTCTTGACTGTACTTAGATTTGAGTGCGTTCTTGAGCAGCGTGTAAACTTAGACTAAAATGGGTCCATACATGGTGGTACATTCAAACATTATAATATGTTATACTTTGCGTGTGAACTATAAATTCATGTGACCCTTGTGTCCGACACAGTTCTGCGTCTGTTTCACTGATAGTTTCTTTTACATGCAAGTAAAAGAAATGGATCAGTCTTCTGCATCTACCAAACCGAGACATTTATTGGTTTCGCCGGGACTTGATCCCAGAACCTTCGGTTCAACAGGATACGGATACGGATAAATCACTCGGCCATTGATGTGGAAATAAATATCTTATAATGAAGATAAGATGCTTTACGTTTTGCTGGTGAAGGTACAGGTTTCGGAGTCTGACCTCCTTGGTTCGACGCTTGACTTCCGCTTACTCCTGGAATCAAAAACTTTTTGGTTAATTTTATTTTGTAGCACGTGATAAATTATACGCCTTGTCTTTACAAACGAGGTACTTAAAAATATACTAATAACGATAAATTAATTTAGTTACAGTCAGTGGCACGTATATATAAAAAATATTGGTTCGTCGCCAGTCGAGCCTTGTCTCCCGCAACGCGTCAAGGTTCGGTTCGCTCCCGCGTACATTTCATGGCATTCAAATTGTACCCCTTTTTGCTATTATTATATTTGAAAAAAAATATTCACCTGAAGTCCCAGACTCATCAGGATCCTTCTTATTAGGGCTGCATACTGTCAGCACAACCACACCTTCCGTCTGTTTTAACTTTGCTGCTGCCTGAAATCGCCATAAAAGAAGCAAAAACATACTAAATACACGCGTAAAATATCGTAATTGAATATTTTAATAACTAAGTAAAATAAATAAATGTAAACATTAAATTATCTCAGAATATAATTATCTTATATCTGCCAACAATATAGTTGTTTATTAACGAGTAAATTAGAATGTTGCCAGGAATATAGTGTGTAGTGGTGTAACAGTAAATATAATCTACTGAGTATAATATACTAGAAGGTTAAACTATTTATCCTACTAATTATAATAGTAACCTTAACGACCGTCGCGTAACCTAAGCCTCTATGAAAAAGTAATATATAGTAATATATATATATATATATATATATATATGAAATGCCTGCAAAGAATTATTGAGACCTAAGGTAAGAGGCAGAGCCCTACATGTGGAATCAGATACATAGGAGGTAGAAATTACTCCAGGTTCTATACCATTTTCATAACCAAGAATACAATATTAATTCATGTTACTTTTACCATGCAAAGCACCTGCCGGCAAATTGTATACACAAAGCTTTTTAAGTTTGATATAAATTATTAATAAAATATACATTACTTACAGCATCATAACTGCAACTCAGTAGCGAATCTCTATTCACGGCAAGGATCATGTCACCTATATTTAATCCAGCCTGAAAAAGATTGGATTTGTATTAAAATGTAATAGATAAACCTATATTATAAAATTACGACTTACAATGCAACGGCAAAAAGTCAAAAACAAATTAAGTTGTCGTACCTTAATTTAATTTTATTAAATATATATTAAATATTAAATAATTTACATATTATTTTTGCGGCATTTTTTCTGTAGAATCAGCTACGTTCTGAGGTTTTTCCGAACTATTATAACTTAGGGACCTTCAAAAAGAGCGTAGCATCTATAAAAGGCCGACAACGTACCCGTAGCTCAACAGGCGTTGTGGGTGTCCATGGGCGGTGGGCCGCTTCTCTAAGTGAGCCTCATACCTTAAAAATAAAAAATATAATAAAAGTAAATTATAATACAAACTTGTTCTGCTGCGCTGCCTTCCTGCAGATCTGAGACGAAAATACCGCGTCCTGCTTCCGTATGTCTGCCTTCTATTATCATAATACCCAATCCTGATGGACCCTGAAAATATAAAACATGTCTTTGATAAAAAACTTAAATGACAAGTCTTAAGACTAGAGACATTCTTTCGTTTAGATGACAAAAAATTAAATGAAAAATGTTTTTAGACTTTAAAAAATACATAACTTCTTTGATAGTACATATCTTTAGTCAATTAATGATTGAGAAAGGAAGAATATTCTTCAATTTACCTTCTTTACGGTGATGTCTCGGACACCTTTGTAGTTTGCAAAGCGGTCGTCCGGCTGAAAAATAAAATTCAAAAAATAAAATATAAGTACTTAGAATAACGCATCTATCTAGAATCTAGACTCTACTCTTACTACGACGGTTACGAATAATTAATAATTATAATTCAGGATTTTAAATAAAACTTCTGTCTGTCATTTCAGCACATGGTTAAAGATCCTATAAAAACCTTTTGGTTTCTCTATTCTAATTCGCAATAAAATTTAGTTTTTATGTTAGTTTTATTATATATTCTGCACTTGTAAAGTCTCTACATATACTCTTTAACCAGTAGAGACTTAATACTTGAAATGAATATTAATTTCAATTCATCAATCATGTCAAAGTGGAACTTCCGAAACAACGAAATCATGACTATTATCTTGAGCCTCTGTTAAGATTTTATTACGACCATATTTTATACTAAGAACAAAGAGATCGCGTCTGATAGCAAAACCTTTTCACTTGTTCCATTTATTCTGAATTCCATAAAAAATAATTATTTTGAAGTAGTAGGTACGTACTAAAGATAAGTCCAGGGATTATAATATTGGTCCTCCGATTATCGCAAACGGTCTTTTAACACCCAATATAGTTTAGCTATTACAGTAAAGTTGTTATGGTTTCTGCAGTCATAAAGTTGTCTCGTGCTAAAATGTAGCATGTTCAGCTTATCGTAAGCAAATATTTGCATGGAGTCTTGTTTATTTTCAGATAATTAAAAAATAGCAATGAAGGTATACATACGGTATATAGTAAACGTTTGTTTAAAGAGATATCGTCGATTATTTGAGACTTCTGGGAACACGAAACATCTCGGCTACCGTGTTAGTATAGCGAAATAATATTTTTAATACCCACCTAAATTATAAGCCTTTTACAAAACAAACAAGACAATTAAATCTTTTTTATAATGAATATCTTTTTAACTGCTTGGCGAATCATTTAAATTAATTCTTATGTTTGAATTTATATTTTTTGTAGCTCTTTTTCGCATTTTAGCATATTTTATACTAAGTACAAACAGATCGCTTCTGATAACAACCCTACCTGGGTTGCCTGTAAGAGATCGCTTGTTAGATGTAGCCCGCCTCATGCACTCCTAATTATTATTTATATTTTCTTGCTGTATTGTTTTCTTTTTTATGCTACGAAGTTGAATACATTAAAAAAAGGTGTTTGAAATAAGATTCATATTTTATAATAGGCAGTCTTAAAATAAAATAAAAAATAACAGAATTGATTTTAAAAATAAAGCATATATTTTATTATTGCTTTAAACGTGGCCAATATTGGTATATGTATATTATTAGGTACATAATTCTGCGAGTGAATTCAAGGAATGTTGAACAAATTTAAAAAATATATTTATTTTAGAATTGCTAAGCGGAAATTACAAAACACGGCTTGATTAACCAAATCCTGCTTAGTCTGATTCAAAAGTGCTTTTGAAGTGTCGATAAATTATATGTGTTTATATTAAAAACCAGTTATAATTAGGCAGAGGTCATCAGCTAATTTTAAGTGAAAGACTGTTGTTTTTTCTTTAGACTAGTTGGTAGGTATATATAGATTATAGAAATGCATGTAATATCGAAAAAAAAGTGTACACAGTTAAGCGAAGGCCATCGGGTTTTGTCTAGAGCGTTGGAGTGTGAGAGAAAGCATGAGAGCGAGAGAGACAGTACGAGAGTAGCTACGTAAGTACGTATGATGTTTAAGGTATGATGGTTAAGGGAGTGGATGGTAAGCGGTAGGGTGGGAAAGGAATGAGCAAGGAGTAGAGTTGTTATAGATCTTGGAAAAGACGTGTCATTTTTGTATATATTAAATAAACGAATAGTAAACTTGAACTTCAGTAGACAATAGAGAGAGATTGAGGTCTCATGGCTAAGCGGTCTTATAAGCGTACCGCGAAGCCTGAGGTACCGGGTTCGAACCCCGGTCCCGAATACAAGTTATAATTTAATTTGTATTTGTATTCGGTCTCTGGTAAGGCTGCCACTTGCCGGACGGGGTCTCATAAGTGGTACGGAGGAGTGGTTGAATTTCTACAGGCTTGCCTGCAGAAATTCAACCAAACCAACAGAAAAAATTATGGGTTGCCTGGAAGAGATCGCTGATTAGCGATAAGGCCGCCCGTTGCACTCCAGTGCAATAAAGTGTGCAAAAAAATAAATTAATAAATTACTCCTAGAATAAAGAACCTATAACCTTGTCTATTCTCCAACCTGAGGTTATCACATGCATTAAGCTACACATGAAGGGAAATCCACTACTCGTAGACCGTAGTAATTATCAAAATTTGTTTAGAATTCCGGGAAAACCAATTAATATTTTGATTGGATAGGCAAACCGCTTTGCCTGTAAAGAAATATGATTGCCATATAGCTACTGGAAGTAGTACAGTTTTTGATATCCAGAAAAGAATAACAGCCAGCAGTTTGTCTCTTAATATAAAATCACAATACTTAATAATTCGTTTAATAATGGATGTTAGATGGGCTGTCACAAGTGAAATTGAAGACAATGTTAATAATTAATAAATAGTTGAACAGATCTTTATAAATAGCTTAGAACCATAATTATGTCAGCTTTCAAAGAAAACAACTGCATCTATTCGTTTAGTAGTTACGTAAATCATGGACTCGCAAACACACAGACACAGATACGTCAAACTTATATAAGCCCCAGATAAAAATGCAGGGATAAAGACGGAATTCGTTTATTTGCAAATGAAAGAAGTTCTTTCAAAAGCATCAAAGCGAGCTAATCAGATGCGATGCTTTTTATGCAGATTAAATCGCTTAATTATTCGTATTGCGACTGTAATTATCTTCACACAAAACGTGTATAATAAAGCTAACAGCCATTGCACTGTGTTAAACTTGTAAACTATTTATAATATAAGGATTACGGAATTTTCTTTTGTAATACCTTAATAGTTAGTTTTTTATTCTTACCTTTTTCTTTTTCAAAGATAATGTGCGTTTCCATATTGCTCTAAACAACGCAACTGGTTTGTAATAATGTTCCGGATCTAATCGTTCGTTCATTACAGTCATTTTACACTTCACTACGCTCACTACACTACATTTTACACTTCACTTTAATTTGATTATTTTTTAATGTTTCCTTACGAGTAAATGAAAAACCTGTTTATCTTAGTAAAGCTCTGCAATTATCCTGCAAAATTCTCCTCCTCCTTCTTTTTTATAAAACAACTGATCCTTGAAAATTTCATCGCCCGTAGGTAAAAGCTGACAGTTTGATAGATCAGATTACGGGTTCACGACCTTTAAAACTTTACTGACCCTAACTTTAAGTTTTAAAAAATTTCTGGAGTGATTTTTTAAATTCTTTCTTCATTTTAACAAAAACTACACAAATGCTTGGCCGCAATCCTACTTGAAGTTAAATGGTGATGCGGTCTAATGGAGTGTACGCCTAGACGGAGCATTTTCACCCGCTTTTTAAACACAATCACGTAAAACTGTTCTGTTATGATTGTGTAGGACTATCCAAATGGGGCGCTGCGTTTCTTTGGGATGTCAACAACGAAGGGATATCAAATAATTTAGATCTACAGAATTCTTTGAAATAAAAGCCATTATCTTATATATAACAATAATGTATGATGTACTAGGGATGGTAAAAGCCATTGATAAATCTGTTTACAAAGCTCGAGTTACAAAGTGCAATATAAAAGGTACTTCAATAGCCCCACTTAAAGTTAATTTACTAGGTGGCCGGGAAAATGTGCCATTTTCTAAGCGATATATATAATAATATGAAATATGTATTAAATATCAAATTACGGAATTTTTTATTAAGGACAAGACTTTATCATTTATTATTATTAATAATAATATCTATATATACAATAAAACAGCAAAAATTTCTTATACCTTAATGTTTTATTTGAACCGACGCACGAAAAATCCAAGTAAGAAATTACATTTTATATACATAATCGCACCAAGAAGGCAACACCAATATATGTTTAAGTTATAAAACTTTTTTGAGAACAAAGCAGTGTAGCAAAAAAGCTTTACATTATTGCTCTAATGCGTAATGGTTATCAAAATGTCACAAGTTGGTTACAAGCACCTATACTTAGGTATAAAGTGCGGTGCTATAAAAGTCACTTTATTAACTATTATTATGTTGAAAAATAATATTTACATGATATGTTATTTTAAACGGTTTTAATTAAGTGTATGTTAAATCAAGTAAGTATCTAATTAGTGACCAATTATGATGTGTTTGCGAATCTTCCATACGACCTTACGTTGTTACTAATGAGCGCTCAAATTAAAGTTAAAATTATTTTTCATTTGGTCAAATGATCTCATCTCGCCGTATTAACAATCAAAGGCTGAAGATATATTTAAGTATATTTTGAATAAAACTATATTCTGTTATCGTAATTGTTTTTCAATTTGTTAATTATCTCATTTCATTATACTAAATTACATTTTTAATTATTAAATACACGTTGAAAATCACGAAACCTGAAGATATATTCAAATCTTTTTATGTAAGACGATTCTATTTTCGTTACTGCATAGCAAATTAATTTATTGTTTTTATAGTCCAAGCTAGCTTACGTGAGCGACAAATAAACTATTTTTAACTCGTTTCAGAAGACATTTTTTAAATGTGTACAAGAAAAAATGTAATAATCAAGATTTGAAGATTTTTTATCAATTTTGAATTTGTTGTCTTATCATTAAAATATTGATATTATCATTTACATTACATAATAAGAAAATCTAGATATACATATAACATAGCATGAATACCTGTTTAATTGATCTTTAGATACAAGTAAATTATCATCCTTCAGTCTACCAACCGAAATATTTGTTTTCCCGGGATTTGAAACAACAACGATCGGTACAAAACGCAGACGCATAAACCACTCATCTACGAAGCGAGTTGTAATACGAAAATGTTCAAATGTTGTAAATCAGATTTTAGAAAAGAAGAAATTCTTCCATGATACCTTAAAATGTGATTTGCTGCTAGTATATACATGAGGTCTTTACTGATTTGTGAAAACAACATATGGAAGATATATTAGAGTTTATTTTTAATTCGTTTTTTTTTCTGATATAACAACTCCTTTACGATATCCCTAAGTATTACTTTAAACAATAAGTACCAATTATTAAATGAAATTTAATTGAAAATCGTCTAATAGTTTTGTTGGGATATCCAAACATACATGATGTCTTGTGAATTGAAGTTTCGTTTCCCCAAGTGGGGTATGGGGCAGATGCATTTCACATCAGTTTCGCTGATCGAATTTTTCTTTAGGGGAAATTAGGTGATCAGCCTTCTATGCCTTGTAAGAAAGAGTTTTTATTTACTCCACCGAGAATCGAACCCAGGAACTACCGGTTGTAACGCTTACGCGCTTACCAAGGAGGCGGTCATGATGTCTTACAAACGGCAAAATAATCTCGATTTGGGATTCAAAATTTGTATTTTATTATTTTGTTCGTACATATTTGGTTACTGTATAGAAATATAGGTATTTGTTTATGGATTAACGATTAGGTATAAAGAGTTCCCGTAATCTTTGATTAAACATAAAAATTTCCTCATAAAGGTACCTTATTTAAAATCCTATATTAACAAAGTAAACTTGCGCGTAACCTCTTGTGATAGAGCAAGTAACTAAAACTAAGTAATTATACCTACCTTTATTGTTACACTAATTCTGTTGTATAAAACTATTTTATTTTAACTTGTTTATATTCATTACCTACCTTAGGTTTAATTTAGTACGACGGGCATCAAAAAGCTGATTGTTTGCCACGATAATTAAAAAAGCAATTAAAACTAATAGTGATTAAAGGTGATTTATTTATTTGTTTCTCGTTAAGAATTTAACCCGATAATAACTAGAAATATCTTTGTATTTTTGATTTTAAAAAGAAACAAAGCTAGCTCTGAAGTATTTTGCCAATATACCGACTTTATAGAATTTAACTTCACATAATTTGTAGTCGAAGTTGTAGGTTATACTTAAATAATTAGGTATTTTAAATGCTTGGCTTGGCATAAGACATCGCTATACAGAATAGTGCTAAACACAATCCACTAAAATTTCGTTAAAAAAAGGCTTTTGCTTTCTTCATTTTCACTAACAAATATCATATAACTACCGATAGTGTCATTGAGGTGTAAATGTCAACAAATCACTAATTATCACTTTAATACACTTAGCACTAAACGTATACACACATAGCAAAGCATCTCATAACTAAGTATCTACATACCTATATTTTTGTACGACATTGCTAAAAGTAAGATAACATAAAGATTAACCTTAATATATTACACATATCATTCTATACTGACAATAAAATTTCAACTCTGTGTGCCTACCATTGAGTACGTTTTTGCAAAAACTTTAAGTCTCACTTAGATCTTTTTACATAAGCGACCTAAGATAAACACAAAAAGTGTACCTGCCGTTGTAATTTTAACCTTGGTTATCAAACATAAGGTTTACATTCACACTGCTCTGTGTCGTAGGAAAACTGTATGGAAATCAGAAACGTTTTAATAAATGCTAATGAAAGAGACGAGAGATAGATTATCTTATGGAAAAGAGCGAGAGGTTGACAAGGTCAGCGAATTAGTATGAGATTCTATGGTATAAACAGATAATTTAAAATCAGCTACAATCGAGTTGGATACGGATTAAGTAATTATAGACATTCATAAATAGTATGTTTACTGGACAGTTACTTCTATTAGGTACTTCAAGAAAGAACTTACTATAAATATAACTATGATTTCAAATATTGCCTAAAAACTATTAGAAAATCGGAATTAATTGTTTCTGTGAAAAACTAATTTACTTTTAAATTAATCAGGCAACCGTAACTAAAATACAACTATTAAATAAAAGATTATACGAGCCAAGGCTTTTCTTAAATTGTCACGAATCACGCTTTCATTATACTTAATCATCGTTTCAAGTTGAGGACGGACGGCATTAATATTAATGAATCTTGTGTAGAAAGTGTGTTAAAAAAATTAAAAGTTAATATATAATTTCTATTGTTTAAGGCATCCTCTGACACAGGAATTGTTTGTCTTACCATATTATTTTTCTCGTAATTTTATTTATATGTAAATTAGAAATATTTATTTATTTGATTTATTAATTTATACACTTAACTGCCTTAATATAAAAGATTAAATCCTTAACTAGTTGAAGTCCAACGGGGGACCTCTCAGGCAGCCCAACAAATGAAATAATTAATTTTTTATGAAAATGTGCAAGAAGTGCGAAAACTAAAACCTAAAAATTAACAAAATATGCAATCATTAAATTATTATTATTATTTTTTTTAATTTTAGATATTTTTTTAGATAGATTTTAGATAGACATTAGAGTGTTGAAGAGTAAGGTTTTTATATATGTTTTATACCCGTGCAAAGCCGCGGCGGGTCGCTAGTATTGCATAAATCGCAAATATTTATAGACCTCGTAAGACATAGACAATAAGTGTCTGTAGAGGAGAGATTTGAAGGATGCCAAACGGATGGAAACAGGAAATATTAAGAGTTGTAAGGCCTAATTAAAATGTAGAGCAAACACTGAGGCAGACATATTTGCTATTCATTACGATTTCTTTTGAAATAGAATTTAAACACGTTCGTTGTGGGCCATGCGGTACTGATTTTTACGTCACTAATCATTTTCCTAATAAGCAAGGAAGTGATAAGTCCTTGGATGTAAAGATAAGACCAATTTATTTTGGTTCCCTGGGAATCGAACCCAGTTAGAGATAAAAGTAATAATAAAACCCTCTAATATTCCAAATATATGTTTTAAAATAGGTCTTTGGTTGCCAAGAGTATGATGAATGTAGGTTAAGCATTTAAGCGATTTGATGACATTGCAGAAACCATAATATTATCTCTTACAATATTACATACCTATTATACGGAAATATTAATTTTCGAATTAAAATACTAAATTTAAATGCAACCTAAATTCATAAATCTAAAAAAAAATCTTCCTTCAAACTCAATTCATAATTAATCGAAAGAACTCTCCATAAACTAAACTTTTCTGATTTCTCCCCTTACTTATCTCAACTGAGATCTTTTATCAGTAATTAGTAGGTTATTAGTAATTTGTCCCGTTTTTGCAGCAAGTAGGTACATGTCAATTGTCAGCTAGAATGACAGATCCATAGACTATAGAGGAAGAATAGGTATATAGGAGCTAATGGCGTATAAAGTGTGAGACATATTGATGTAATCCAACTCGTGTCACGGAGTATGGATTCGCTATCTGATGAATGTGGTTCGGATTTTCCGGTTAGGACCAATTATTTTTGGTTTGGATTTCATAATATTTAAATTTAGTCAATTATACTGTAATTCCCCATAACTACACACTTTTAGTACCAAATAGAATATTAATTAAGATTTGGGAACAATATTTTTTAGAAACTAAAATAATTGTTTTGACACAACAAAACCGATGGCAAACAAAAAAAAAAAAAACGATACGCAAATAGAGACAAAAAACTTAAGTCTTGTTACTCTTGCAATTATTATTATTTTAGCAGCTCGTTTAGGTGCTCCTAATTCTCTGTCTACGGACAGATCATATTTTGAGACATTACTTCAAGTTTTGTAAGAATAGGTAAGGTTTGTAAGAATTTACTCAAATCAAAATAAAGTTATGCTTTTTCTAAAAGCTTTTGAATTGTCAATCTTTTAGATTTTATTTAATTTTAGTTAACATCAGTTCGGAAAGCAAATTCTAAAATGGTACTTGTGGTATTTTGCAAAGGTCTCTAGAATTTAAAAGATACCTAAGGTTCTACTTACCTCTTCTTCAAGTGCTGTTGGAAATTGCGTAAGTGGTTTGACAGCAACGTCTTCTAAAGCTGCCTTGCGTCTGTAAAAAGTCGGTACTGATGTTTAAAATTATGTTTGTCTATCTGTCTATTGTTTATACGGTCACAACTCAAGCGTTCTATTTTATTTTCGAGTGCTTGAATCTATATAATTGTGAAAGTGGTATGAAAACTGAACAGACAGACAAACGTGACAAGAAACTATGTTGTTGTAATGTCTGATGATAAAATCACAGTATTTAAAAAAAAATTACAGTTTGAAATTTAGCGGCTAAATATTGCACAATATTTAAATAGCATTAACAAAGTTCTTCTAAACAAACATATTAAATTTCAACCATTGAATAAATGTAAAATTTACTTAATGCTATATAGGAATTGTGAGGTAAGCCATTATTTTCTCCGATATATTTTCAGAAAGGAAATCTTTCAATAAGCATCGCTCGGGAGCCTTTTGTGTAGAACGTTTGAATTCGTTCTCATTACAACAAGATTACCGCTTCAGATCTCATATTAGATACTAGATATAAATTTGTTTTGGAAATGTTTTCTCATATAACGAAACTAAGTTTAATTTGGGACTTCGTCTGCATGGCTATACAAAACAACTTATATCATTCTGAAGAAGTATAATTTCCTGTCAGTGAAAAAGTAACAAAACAACTTCGATACAAAAATGAAATCATCAATGACTTATAGAACACAAAAATCTCTTCATAATTATTGGCTATAGAAAGCCACTGTCAGTTACTTTCGCATTTATAAAATTTATTATTTGAAGTATTTTAACTACATTACATAATATTCTTATGTTTTAAGCGTGTGAATCTAAAACAATGAAATTTATATTTTCAATAATTTAAAATATCCCCTGACCCACGCACCGTACAATAACCCCGATATTTATAAAGGTGCTAAACTAATTTCTTTACTCATTGTTTTATTTCAATTTTATCAACAACAATGGTATGTCAGCAAGAAAGTGACAGCGCATTTGAGGCATTTCTAGTTATAGCCTTATAAGTATCCTTTATAACTAAGGCGGTTTATTTCTATATAATTACCTGAGTAGGATAAATTTGTAAACAGGTCCAAGCAAGCCCTTTATGATTGCTGAGGCATTAAGATGACATCTTCCGTGCAAGACTAGACCGTTCACCTGAAAAATATTATTGTTATTATACGTTCACAGTAGCAAAAAACTCAGTGATATAGCATCACTTCCAATATTTAAAAACAAATCGATATACACAAAAACAAAAATCAATTACTTTTAAAAAATTTAAATACTACTTAGAGCAATAATTACTTTACAGTAATTTATATCTATTGATACTTGCGCAACACTCAATCTAATGATATTGCATCATTCTTCAATATCGGTTGAATGATAGGAACAGTAAGAAAAACTAATAATATAGTGTTAAAATTAAAATAAAACCTACTTCAAATTGTAACTCTAAATGAAACCACACGAGAAGCACCAGCTTTCAAACAAAAAAAGAATCATCGAAATCGGTTCACCCAGTCGAAAGTTCTGAGGTTAACAAACATAAAAAAACATAGCATTGAATTGAGTACCTTTTTTGAAGTCGGTAAAAAACGCGTTGTATGGGATATATCATAGAAAAAGATAAGCGAAGTCAAGGGCCGAGGTTAGTTTACGACTCGAATGCATTTTTCATAGCAATGAGTAATGTTTCAATCGAGTTGCTTCAACAGGAATAGTATCGGCTTCCGCGCCAATTTTGGATAAGGTTCTTAACTTTGCGCCGAGGTTCATGTCATGGAATGAAAGCGATTTAAGAACTAATTAATGTTGACCTAAACGAATAAAGTGGACGTCTCTGTTAAAGTTATTTAGTGTTGCTATTTCTGATGTTAAAGGTTAATATTACGCGAAAAGGCCAGGCAGCATTATCTAATACAGCAAAATTAGTACCGTCTAAGTCATTTTTAAATTTGATTTGTCTCAATTCACATGGCAAGCAAATCCACCAGATTTACAAGTTTATCAAATATACAATACGTATAAAATATCATATATTAAGGAAATTAATTTCGTTAATATCATATTTCAAGAAAACCTTGTATTTGCGTAACATAGACATCACATCCGCCACGAAATTTTCCTTGGCAACTTTTCTGCTTTCCTGTTTTTTTAAATAGGAATATTTTCATAATATTATAGGGTAACTATAATAAATTGCTGCAACATTTAAATGGAATTTTACTTAAGTTTACAGTTAAATTAGAAGTTTAATTTACACGTTTATTGATTTGGACCAAACATGTTATTTTTGGCTTCGATCCAAGCTTCGTTGTTCGTGTGCATTTCTCGAGATCCGTGTTAATGTATGTGAATGCATGTAATTATTCAATTGTTAGTCTCTTTTTGAATAGTTAACCGTAATGTTAGCCTTATACTGAAACGAACCGAAAAACAGATTGAAGACGGCATTATAGTGGTTGAGGCATCCATATTATTATTTTATGTAAATTAATGGAGAAAGGCCCACTAATTATGGTTACATGTCTATATTACAATATCTATCTATATAAGCCTTGTATCTTGAACTCTGTTTAAATGTCGCAATTACATTTGTCCATATAGTAAGTCTCTAAGGTCAGTGTGTCTCCGGGCACAGACCTCCTCTAATCCCTTCCGTTGCTGTCTATCATTAGCGACTCTTCTCCAGTTTGGATCAGCTGTCAGTTTGAGTTCATCCTCCCATCACCCAGTAATCATCAACACAAGGTGTTGACTCCATACTTTTTTAACATCTCTAGGATAATAAGTGAATTCCCGTAACGCCTAGTGGGGCATGGGGCAGAGCCATTATCTGTTTCATTAATCATTTTCTTTTACAGGAAAGTAGGTGATCAGCCTTCTATGCCTACCCAACCGAAACATTCATTTGTCCCTCTGGGATTCGAACCCAGGACCTTCGGCGCATCATGCTGACGCGTAAACCACTAAGCCACGAAGACAATTCCACTAGGATACCAGTGTGTTAAAATTTTGCTCCATTTTTCTTGTCTACTTCTCAGCAGATGCCCACTGAGATGGACCATCTCTTATATTAGTATATTTTTATATGTGGTACTATTATCGCTTAGCGATGAAACCCTCATAAAACTACATAACATCAGGATTATGCGAAAACTGTTCATTTATTTTGTATACAGTTTTAATAAACTTATAATTATTTTTCTGACTAAGAACTAACAAAATGTTAGATTAATTTGGTGGAACTTTCGCAGATACAAGCTAGTTAATCATAAAGATGTATAAATCACAAGTGACAGTAAACGAGTCTAAAAAATTTGGCCAATCATTCGGTCATTACTCCTCCCATTGAATAATTTGTCTTATTCGCGTGTTTATTTTCATTCAATTTGGATAAATGCCAGGTCGTAGTCAAGGTCACTCTTAGAACTTCTCAAGGAAACTCATAACACCTCTTTATTAATATACGTTATTTATATAAATTATCTATCATTGTATTTATCTAAACGCCTCCCAAACACCGGGATGGTTTTAATTCATTCACTTATTAAATAATGTTATAACTATTTGTTCTTTTATTTTGTTATGTACACTACAGTTTCGCATAACAATGACCACCAGTTTTATAATTATTTTATATATTATTAAATCATATCTTTATTTCCATAGAAATAGATGTATGCAAAGTATAAAACTCAATAAATAAATCACTGTCGAAGTCATCAGTTCTAGAAAGTTCGGGCTTTTCAAATTTATTTTTGAAAATTTAAAGTTTAAAACCGAAAACCGTAACAATAATGCTTTTCGCATGCTAATTTATTTTGACATATTTCACTCCGAAAAAGTTTAATATAGGTATTTTTCAAGTTTATTTATCACAAACTTAAGGACAAATGTCTTCTCCTTAAAACATTTACTGAAGATCTACATCTTATTAAATCTATATAATGTAATCTTTTACTTGTATATCCAATCCAGATGTAATTTTATGTCATTATACATGTTTATACAATGGATATACTTAGATTTATGTTTTAACTTTCGCAATAAACCTCTATGTCAAAAGGAAAATCGCGATTCCCTTTTAACATTCAGCTTTATTTTCAGTCTCAAAAAGCCTTCGTTAGGGCGTATTACAGACGAATAGAAATTTAAATACAATTGTCTGCTTACATTAGCTCTAGCTCTAACACGCTATTAAAAAATACGAAAGTTCTCAATCAGTTTCCTGTCATATTGATGAATATGTTTTAAACTTTTAACAGCCTGTCTATCCAATAGTGGCCATATAAGTTAGCGTGTTACCGCTAAGAGCGCAGTATAATTTTCCATACAATTTTTCACACAAATGCAATAGAAATTCATTGATCAACTTTTGATAGAACAATAACTTTTCGAGCAGTAAAAACATGTATCGACTTTACAATCACATTCTTACACGTATGACACTCACACTGGTACATGTATGACATGACAAATTTAAGAATTTGTACCACAAGATTACTCAATTAATTATTTTTCTATACATATTATTATAGTATTAAAAGTGAGACAGCGCCTCTCGCGGTTACGATCTAACTCACATAGCTACTATGGTAAAAGCTATCAAGCGTTTAAGCCATTAGAAAATTTCGATGATATATTTATGCTTTTACAAATGATAGTAAAGCGTTCTAAACGCTCGTGACGTTACATCATAACTTCTCAAGTAATATTGTTTTTCCTTCAGCCATAACTTATATTGTCTTTTTGAATGTGTGTAATTTACGGGAGCACTTCTAGAAACGAAGTAGCGAGGTATGCTTGACTTTGACGTGTCCTTGTTTATTATAAGGTGTTAAGGTGTAAAATTCGTAAGTCGTGACGTGATTGAGGCGATGCCCAAGTGTTTGTTTGAACTATATATTGTATGTAATGTTTCTGTATACAGCCGTTGCTGTTAATTTTTAAGCAATTGGATTCTACTAAGTTAAATACAATGATACATCTGTAAAAAATGAAATTTAAGACATTTTCAAACATGTTACATACAAGAAGAATTACTCATAAATTGAAATTGGTTCATAAATTATAGCCAAGATTCATCTGGATTATATTAGCTTTAAATACAAAAAGAGGATCTACCATATCATAGACAAGCCTAGTCTCTACCGAGAGCGGAACGGACCCATTAAGGACTACGTTTAACTCACAAGAGTAAAGTCCATACTTGTATTTCCACCAACAAATAGTCGAGCAAAAGGGATCGAGTGAGCAAAAAGAGTTGAAATGATCTCACTCACTCACTCTCACTCTCAGTGTTTTGTTTAAAATATCGGCATCTATAAATGGCAAAAGTTTTTTTAATATTAATAATAAATAAATCCTTATTTTAATAGAAAGAAAAAACACAACAGCGTAAAAGCGCTCTTAACTCGCTTTCGGCGGAAACTGACTGCAGTTCATTTTCTATTTCTCATTTTCTTTTCAGCTCACTCCACCCATGATTACTCAAATGAGAAACATGAATGGAGTGAGTGGTGGAAACCAACGCGTAGAACTCATCATTGGTGGAAACGCAAACCTTTTTTACTTAAAAGGATCCCGTTCCGCTTCCATTTCCCGCTCATTGCCCTTTCGAAGTGGAAAGGTAAGCGGAGGTGGTGATAAAGATACTCATTGTCAGACACATCCAACTTGTTATGTTTTGTCATCTCTCTTTTTGCATCGGTGGTCAAAAAATGATAAATTTTGTATGAGTGTCAACAAGTACATTCTAGTGTGCATTGTCGAACATTTCCCAAAATATATGAGTATGTTAACCTAATTTCCCGTGGTCGTTGGAAATATTACATTAGCAAGATTTTCGATACAATGGCCGCCTTTGAACTATCGGATAACAACGCAGCTATTTCTATGTAACACGTGTCAGCCCGTTTACTATTAATACTTGTATAAATATTGAATACAGAGCCCAGTTATCTATAAGCCATACAATAATGGATCCAAAGAATTTAAGTTTTGAATAATATTTTATATTCTAAAATAATTTGAACGTTCACATTAATATATAATAGACTAGCTTCCTATCAGCGGATATTTTTAAAATCGGTCGGTTTTAGTTTATTAACTCTATATTTAGTTCTTTACTCCAGTGTAGTATATTTTAGCGAATCTTTCTTTTAGAAAAATAGCACTTTATCAGCGTTATAGAGGCAGGCAGGAAGATTGTTCGTTTTAAAAAAATATATAGAAATGTTTTTTTTTTAAACAGAAAATTTTCGCCTATGAGGAAAAAGCCTCTAATAAAACAACTGCCTGATTTAAAACAAAAGTGAAGGTCCCTTTGTCTAGCAAGGGTAACTTTGAGGTCATTGCGCTAAAGGAAGTAATAATTTGAAATACTATTGAATATTATGCGTTATTCATAGCTTATTTTAGGAATTAATGTGTCGTAAAAATTCAGTGTATTTTTGCTTCTGTGCAATGAATCAGGCCATCAATAACAATAGAAAATAGGGTAAAGCAGAGGAAAGGAATATGTGTAGCTTAAGAAGACGTAAGTTGTCAGTACTCGCTAAGAACGGTGCATATTGATGGTGACGATTTTTTAAACGCTCATTATAAAAATAAAAAAATCACTTTCTACTGTACAACTATGTTTATTTTATAGTAAATTTATTTAAATTCCCTGACTTTAAGATCCATATTATTATTTAAATGCATTACTGATTTAGAACTGAACTAAACAAGAGTTTATTACTATAAAATTTAAAGTAAGCTTTAAAGTAAGTTTTTAAGCTTTCAAATATGTTCGTAGTTACTTATACATTAGTTATACTTCAGAATAAAGTACTAACATCTTATCTGAATATTATGAATCTGAAAATATGTTTATGTTCTATGACTTTTGGTATAAAATTAATGGAAGCTTGGATATCGTTAATTTTTTGCTACAGTTTACTACTGTTTGCTACAGAAAACATGGCTTGCAATAGTATCAATAAAACACAACCAATAATTTCGTAAATGGACTGCTTATTTATTGTTAAGGAGTCTTGATAAATCAATAAAATATTTAAGCTA
Organism: Aporia crataegi; assembly: GCA_912999735.1. Lineage (NCBI taxonomy): Eukaryota > Metazoa > Arthropoda > Insecta > Lepidoptera > Pieridae > Aporia > Aporia crataegi. The sequence goes on from OU538742.1 coordinate 7,927,560, forward strand.
CATAATATCCTTTACCTTACAGTGCCTGTTCGTCTCAATTAGATTGTTTACGCAGCGTCTACCTTCAAACTCACTATTCTTGATTTATTCTAACACATAACTTTGTATTTACAGAAAACGACTATATAGGATTTTATATTTATTATTTTGAAAGCTGTGACATATCTTATTTTCCGAATAGGAAATTTTCAAGACTTTTCAAAGAAATTTTAAATATACTAGTTTTAGCAAGCGACACCGCCTCTTTATTAACCCTACTTCTATATCTTCGACAGTTGCGAACTTTCATACAAACCTTCATCCCCTATCTCAACCACTTTAAGTAATTTTCCGCAATAAAAGGTAGCTTAATTTCGCAAGAAATATGTCTGAGTCAAATTACATAAAAATCGATTCAGGCTTAGGTGTTAAAACGTAACAGACAGAAAGCGTTACTTTCGCATTTATAAAATTAGTAGACGTATAATCAGTAGAGGAAAATCAAGAATTGTGTGTGTTTTTGTACCTAGAAGAGCCGTTATTTGTACATCATAAAACGGTTTACTACAAGAATCACTAAGTCATTCTGCTCAGACATGCCAAACTCATACATTCTGCTCACGCACACATATTTACTTTTATGTAAGCGGCGGCTGTCAAAATAATTGGATTTCAAAACCCGAGACAAGTATTACATTGCCTTCGAAGAGCCTCTTGACTTTTTAAATTTTTCGCGTATTACCTCCTGTCGGAATGGTTAAGTGTAATATATATATATATATATATATTACACTTAACAAGATATTATTTTGACTTAATAAGATATTATTTTGACTTTATCATACTATTTCAGATTCATGCCAGCGCGAGTAATCACTTAAAAAAGCACGATACCTGAAGGATTGTTACAAAGACAACGTTAGCGAGATTACGCTGTGGAATCAGTTTTTTTTTTTTGAATGAAAATGACAACTAACATTTGACATTGACACTGATGTATATGACGATTAATGACAGTGATATAAAACATAGTCAGTGACGTAAGGAAGTGGAGACTGCCTTTACATCGTTAGTTGCTACAGACAACAGTATTGGTGAGAAAAAATGTTAAGTAGTCTTATTTTAATAATTATAAAAGCCTTTTATTCAAACTCACGACTGTCGATAGACTTAATTGGATATCTTTGCTCGGAGCTAATGATAAATCTTTGATCCGATTCTAAAATTAAGGCTTTTTTCTTCGAGGTGGAAATGTTCACAAATTTTCCGCATCATTTAGGATACCGGGATATGTGGGACTTGGTCACTCCAGGTTAACTCCACTGCTAATCGGAGAACCGTGTGATCAAAACCCACTACAACCAACCTCGGTAACATCCCACAAAATATCCACATGGCATGGCGTGGCGTCGCGTTTTAAAACGCTATGATGCAGGATCTAGAGTACAAAGTTAATCAAAAGAATAGCATACCTCCAAGATCTCGTCTCCAATTTTAACAGGTGGCGAGGCTTTAGCAGCTGAACCAGCTGGGTGTAACCCGCAGATGAATACCGCCATCTTACTCCTGTCTCTGTGCCCTGCCAGACTGAGACCCAGGCCATGTTTAGCTGACTTCTCCAGCTTAACCACGATAATGCTCTCACCAAGCGGCCCATACTTCTTTTTGATTTTGTCTGGAATATAATGATTTTTATTAATATCGTCAACTTTAAATCGGAATCAGTCGTTCAGCAGCTAAAACGTCACAGATAGACATACAAACACTCTGTTTACCATACATGACAATTCTCAAGACACGTTATCTTAAACTTTAAAGAGTGAAATTCAGTAAACCCTTATGGGACACGTAGAAGATAGGTGTGTATCTTGTCTGTTTCACTGATCATTTTCTCTATAAGCAACCAGGTGAACCTTCTGTGACTACGTGAAACATTTGTTTCGACCGGATTCGAACCCATGATATCCGGCGAAATACGCATACGGGTAAAGTCAAAACAGAGACTTGTTACGTTATATTAAAGCTTTATTAAAAATTAAGATTTGCATCTTAATGTTCTAAGAAACATTAAAATTTTGATAAAGGCTTGGTTTACATATATGTAATGTATCTTAAAACATTAAAATCAAAGGAAAATCAAAGGATTCATTGAGCTTTTGTTTTCACAAACAAAAGCTCAATGAATTTCTTACAGTTTCAGGCCACAATAAAAGCTATTATCATAGGCATATTGACTGAAGTTTGAAGATTGCCACGTTGTTGGAGTTCGCAAGATTTGAGGCTAAAGGAACTTCAAACTCTTTTTGAATTTCCAACGCAAAATTGTTCTTATACGTGATATCTGAATTGTTTCAAATGTATATCTTAGTCTTTGTTTGTTTCTGTAACATTTTGGTTCACAAACGTCTAAATTAATTTAGTTTGTTATTTGAAAAGTGACTTAATTAAGAATGTTCTTAGATTTTCAATTAATTGGTGAAATTGTTTATATGCTGTTAATAAAATTGGTTAAGATGTTCTAGTTTAATTTAGACGAATGTTTTTAAAATGTTTAATAATATTTCACTTCTTGAACATCGTATTGAAAATATACAATAAATTATACACAGACACACACCAAAGTAGAGACATATTTCTGCGCCTTTCTGTTTCCCTGATAATTCTGAAATATTTGCATATCCACTGGAATCGAACATAGGACCGTACTCACTGTACGTAGTAACTAAAACCCACGTCAACTTTTATCTATTTTCATGTGATATTATAAATCACATTACAACAGAATCACTCGGTCAAGAAAATCGTCCATTATGTCCAATTTTCTATAGAAAATGTAATTTTTGTGAAGGATATTTCCTTTGGAAAAAGTAGTGGATATCTTAAATATGATATTTTTAACGGTTATTTTGTTCTCGACTATTCTTTATTATGTAATATTAGAAGTATGAATGTCTGTATTTCACTGATTTTATTTAGATTATATAATAATATAATATAAAAATACGAACCTTTTTATTTATTTTATAAAATACGTAATAATAAAAAAAAAATATTATTACACCGTTTTATAAAACGAAAGAGGGTACAAGAACCTTTCCTAAACAGACTTAATTTTCTACTTCAAGAAATATTCAACTCGGCAAGAAAAGATATAATGTTTGACCTCAATCACTTGACCTGACCTTGTCACCAAGAACTGTCAGTATTTGGAAACTTTATTTATTCTATAGAAGTCTACTCATATGAGTTTGTATGAAATCCTTTATATTTTGTATTCGATACTCGGCTTGTAATATCGAGAATGACACAGTACATTGATTTATTATGTTCCAGCTATGGCTCTTCTTTACATCACTTCAATGAATTATGTGTTATTAAAAATATGTGCATAAGCAGACCGCGTCAAAGATGTCCTAATGACGTAACGAATACTGCCGGAAAAATGGCACAAAAACAAAAAACAGTTACAAATGGAAACAAAAGATTATTAAAGGCAATTTAAAAACTTCCCCAACGTGTTAATAATTACATATATAGGCTCAGAAATGGATAAACGGCAAATTTGGTGATAAACGATTTTTATTGTCTCGCTCATTTCCCCATCTCCAAAAGTTGTAAAATTAAGGTACTCCAGCCTGAAGTCTGCATAATCCGTGTATATAGATCTAAGTAATTAATTAATAAAGAAGTTAATTACATACTTAAGAGGACTATGACAAGCCTTCGCCCTAGCTTGTCTCACTTTATTGCCTTAACTACCACGAAATATGCCCAGATTAACTATTACGGTGCGTAGTGAGTATTAATGTGATTAAGTTGGCAGACATGGCACGTGTAACGTACTTGTAGGTTGCTTTAAGGTCATATTTAGTGTGCTTTGGCGATATTTTTTGTCAACGGATACATACAAGTGTACCATATTAAATACTTTAAGCAATTTAACAATTTACCCTTAAAAAGTAATAGAAACCACACTAATCATAAATACACTTCGTCTATTGACTTTCCCATTTACTTAAAATTCTCAATTACTACTCAATCGAGTTTTTCCTTCCAAAAACGACTACAATGCTGAATAACTGAATGAAAGCTGACACAGTCTGGCACGGCCCTAAGCTAGAGCCAAATACCAACTGGTGTGAACACGAATAAACCCCACCCGAGCGCTTTTACAACATCAACCGACCGAACTTATCAATCATTTTATCTATATCTGTTAATAGATGGGGACAAACAAAAAGTTCCTACGTAAAACTGTCCAAACTACACTCGATCATAGACAATGAAACTTTTATAAAAAATGTCTGATATAAATGTTTTTCAAAATGAACTTCATTCAGGGTTGATTGGAGCATTTGTTAGCAATAAGGCCCGGTACTGTAAACTTGTACGCTGTATTGTCTTTTGTTGTATAATTATGAAAAAAAAATACACATTCAATTAATTTTCCAAAAGCAACGATGGTTGCGATCGAAGCCCGAACTTAAAGCACGAGTGCACTTGACCTGATACACTCTTGCGCCCTCTTTATTCATGAGGTTTTATAATTAAGAATTTTAACAAAGCAATTTACTTCTACAAAGCATTTAATAATTTCTATATCTGTTTTAGTCATTTACGTGAGTAAAATTATCCCTATCTCTACTATAATAATATTATAGGAATAATTAAAAGCAATATCAGTTATAATATTAATTAGTCTACGCTTGTTCTACGCTAAAATCGTAGCGTAGCAAGCGTAGACTATTGTAACCATTGCTACGCCGTAGCGACTATGGTACCCAAATTCACAAAAACTTTTGTCCCGATTTCCATGGTTTTTTTTGTTTGAAAGTTGGCATGGTCATGGTAGATGTTTAATTTATATAGATCTTTATATCTATTTATGATGTCGGTTTGTTTTTTTTAAATTGTCTTCAATTCAATATGTTGATTGATTCCCATTATATTTATTTTTTCCCTAAAAACATTGATGTTATTGTCATGCATAGTATTGTAAATATATTTTTGATATATTTTTCTTTATTTTAGATTATTCGGGAGACTAAGAAAATATTTTAAAGCTTCTCACTCAATTAATACTCCAGTTGGCTCAGATCCCAACGCAGCTAAGCTAAGTCCTACAAGTTACCGTAAGTACATAAACTTTGTAAACTTGAGCGAAATGAGCTTTGGGTCGAGTCCGTAGTATAAATTTATTTTTCTACTAGTGGACCCCGCGAACTTCGTATCGCGTCAAAGTTCCGAATAATAACGTGTCGCCTAAAACGTCATTCCATAGAAAATGTATGAGGAAAATGTTTTTTCTTTTATTTTATTTTTTCGACAATTTTCCAAATTTTTCTTTCCGTAAGAACCATCCTCGTACTTCAAGGAATATTATAAAAAATAATTAGTGAAATCGGTTCAGCTGCTCTTGAGATTTTCGCTTAGCAACACATACTGCGATTCATGTATAGATGAATATTACAACAATACCACACAGAAAACAAGTAATAATATCAAATTATCAAGATATCGTCTGCCAATACTTTTACCTTTACATTGTAGGAATGCATGCAAAATAACCCGAGAATAATAAAGTCATTATAATTCTCATTAATATTATTATTGCGAATGTAACTTTGAATAAACATATTAAATTACACATATTGCCTGTTCTTAGATGTCTGGGAGTACGATTAGCAGCGGTCATGCGAGGGCTCATCAATAGAAAAGTAGAGAGCTGATGTTATTGATTGTTTTGCTACCATCGCGACGACTGGCCAAAAGCAAAGAGATGGCACATTTATGGGCGGCGCTGTAAGGATATGCTTTATATATTTTCCGCCGCAAACATACACGGCAAACACCCTTATTTAAAAGAGTATGTTGTTTGGCTGTTACTTTAGATCAAAGGATTCCACAGACATCAACGTTATTGATGCCTCAGGTCAAAACTGATTAACATTTTTACCCAATAATATCATTATTCTCAATATGAACTGGATCAATACTCGCAATTAATACTGTAGTGTGCGGATTTCCTAAGGTTAACCTTTTTTAATATCATATAATAATGAGTAACAATAATATTGGAATCGTGTAAGGCTTATTATAATTGGGTCGAGCCAATACACATTTCTGTATAAAGTAAGAGATGAAAGCGGTTCTATAATAACACACTTTTGAAAATACAAATTATTTCAAATACCTAATGTTATTTTATGATCACGCCCAAGTCTGAGAAGGCTCAGAATATATCCAAGAAACTCGGGAATTGTTCATTATGCTTAAGTCTCAGTAAATAAAATAAATTGACAACAAATATATGTGATATCAGTAAATTGATACACTTCATTCCCAAGCGATACATACGCTTCATGTAATCGATAATTTTTTTATATAGATTAAGCGATAAATTCAGTCAACTTCAGTAAAGACTACACAAAAAAGGTGTAGAACTACATACATTTTTATATATTCAACTTCAAGATTTTTATTTTAACGAAAACATTTTAAAAAACTCTCCTGATTATCTCTTTAAAACTGCATATTTCCATTTTTAAATATAAATATGAATGAATCTGTATTGAATATTAAAATGAAACTACCTTTTTAAGCTTGCTTTTTACGGCTTAAGTAAATCCAGTTGTTCATTTCACAGAATCGAAATATAAGTGTATGATTTAAAAGCATTGTTAAATTTTATTCGCGTAGTTAAATCACTCAGAGAGAGAAATTCGGGGGTTCAGAGATCGATGATTAGCGATAAGGCCGCCCGTTGCACTCCATTTAGCTTAAGTTATTATCTGTATCCTATTGTTTATTGCAACGATGTTTTAATAATAAATAAATATTCTCATACATTATCATCGTAATATTAACATGTGAAGCAAAAATTTTGTATCCCTTTTTATGAAAATTGCGCGAACGGGTGATCTTGAAATTTACCACAGTTAAAGTTTATATGGAGAAAAAGTGCATAAAGCTTTTTTATATAAAATTCATTAGAAATAGATTAAATTAATTAAAATAAACATTACGCACACTACTGCTTAGATAACATACAGTATACACACACATACATACCTGACTTACTCTTGAATCGTGGTCGAATTTCGGCCAATGGGCGACTACTAGCATTAATTTAATTATTGTCTAAGATAAACCAAGTGATATGTATGTAGTAATAACAGTTTCCCGCCATTTTATATTGGTTTAATAAAGGTGAAATATAATTTAAAAATAACAATTACATACTAACACCTAAATGCTATAAAAAGTATGTATCTATATATTATGATTAAAAATAGATTAAACGTAGCTCTTTTAGGTAAACGTTCAATGTGTGTTTCACGGAATGTTCTAAATTCAGTTCACAGAGAAATAAAAAAGTTAAGGTTAACCATCTGCTAGTTACCATGTGAACCAGACACAGAAATGAATTTATTCCTATCTCTAGTCAAGATAAGTGGAATTAATAGAAACATTAACAATTGTACCTACATAATGTTACTAGTGTATAAAGTAATGTAATGAAGAAAAGTGAGAAAACATCAATATTGGCAGCATGTGGCTTTGAAAGCAACGTAAATAATACGTAAAACTCGCCAAGATAAGTCAATCGAGCGGCGCTTATCTCGACTCCATTACGTGATGTAAAACAGTACAGTCGAGTAGACAATTCGCTTAATAGACTTATTTTTTGCTGTAAAATAGAATTTTGACTAAAAATTTGGTTGAATTAGGTAAATAATAGACTGTTATGGGAAAGAATTCTGAAAAGAAAACACTATTTTAAAGTAACGTTGTAACCAAAGTATATATTTAAAAGACCCCAGTAAGCTTTCCATTGTTTTAGAATATATTTCACCCTTATTAAAATACGTATTAATAAAAAATGAGACAAAAATTCTGTTATTGACTGTAATGTAACAAAAATAGTTTACAAGGGTTTATTATGTCTTTGTTTTAAGGATAGCTAACTAACTAACTAAGTCGTAATGGTTCGGCAAAAAATGCCTTAGAAAACGCAGTTGTGGAAAGACGAACATCGAGGCTAACCATTGGAATCTCAATAAAATTGACACCTACAATGGGGAACTTCATTGAAGATAGTATTCTTATCGAATTAAATAATATAGAAACCAATTCATAAAATAAATGGACAAAAAATATCAAGCGGTCTTATAAACTAGCGACAAGGACACGATTCTCGTACACTTAATTTGGCGAAACTTAAGCACTAAAGTACACTAAATTTAGCCAGTTACAGATCAAAGTCACACTTTTCCTTTGTGAAAACAGGGTTTGGCTATTAAAACTTTGTGGTAATAAAGAGACAAGTTTAAGTACACTTAGACTGATTTTAGAGAAAAGGGTACACATAGTAAACAAACACTAATTCATTCATTCAACATTACGTGGGAGTCGGAACAACATCCTGTCTGTATTGGCAAAAAAGATGGACATATAAAACAACCTACCAACAAAGTAAAAAATAACTAAATGTGATATATTTTCAAATATCCACTTTTATACACGATGTTACCTTTATAAATGCATGAACAACGCTTATAAACCTATTGCACTGTCCAATTTACGTAAAACCTACTGAATGTAGGCTAATAAAAGATGTTTTAAAATCACACGCAGTGAATTCTTGGCATAAAAATTGTTTTTATTCAACTGTAGTATTCCTACATATCTTTATGAAAAAAAAAGTAATACACAAATTATGTCTTACATAAAATTATAAACATTGATTTATATCGCGGTATCAACCTTATACTTTTTTGTTTATTTATGGAACTTATATGTTGGAATTGAAAAGTTATTTTTGCGTTGAATAGTCAATTTATTGAGGAAGGCTACATAACACCACGCTACGACAAAATTAACTCGGCTCAAACCGCAGAGCATAACCAATGTTTACTATCCAAACACTAAAGCAAGGACCTAAATCATAGATTTGTTCTTTTCTTTATAATGTGCTTTACAATGATGTTAAAAAATTGACCATAGTCTTAACAATTTAGATGCTCCAACAATGTTTCAGAAATATTCCGAGATACAGCACGTACTGAGGCTTTAAAACACATTTATCGCTTGAATATAAAAATTATCATATCTTAAGTCTCCGAGAGTATGGAACCAGGTGCTGTCAGCGATATTTTTTCGGATAAGACACGGTGTTCTGATATAGGAGCCAGATCGTAACGCCAGTATTATTAAAGCTACTAAAGTACAAATACATAATATTTATTCAGAACACAACGCTCTTTAACTATATAAGCACGTCAACCATAAGATTTCTATCGAATTTTCGAGAGGATTTTTACTTTTTGAAAACTGGCAATCCCAGAGGCCAAGTAAGTTTACGAGCCACCACTAGGGGCGCTGTAAGATTTTCCTCACAAACAATAACGCTATTGAAAAAATATTCACCAGGCTTGTGGCAGAGAATGTCAATTCTAATATTATCTTTGATTAACGTGAGAACTAGGTAATCATTAAACATTGTAACGGATGAATTTATTACATGAACAAACACTTGTAGCTAATTTTGTAGAGCAAAAAATTTTTGTTGTGTTGGACGCAAAATAATAGATTGTATATATATATTTTTTTTGTTTTAAGTTATTGTGTGTTTAAAAAAAGTTTATTTTTTAAATAAATAATAGATTGCGTTGACATGGCAACATTTTAATAGACAGCCCACAGACATACAGATACACAGGTATGTCTAAAATTGGTATGATTATTATAATAACTGTTTATAATTGGTAGATACATACATTTTTGCGAAGAGGCACATTCACAGCTTACGCCTTTTTAACCTTAGCATAAATAAACTGACGAATTTACGACTGTTTACGGAGCTCTGCAAGTATACAAAACCTTGACCTAACATAAAATTATGCATGCTTTTGTTCGTATATTATCAATTCAAATTGCTCTCATGAAATTCTGATTTTGACTGCCTCAACTTTCAACTTTTACATCGTTTTATATGATACCTAACGTTGTTTGCTTGTAGTTACTGGTAGCTGGAATTATAATTATTTGGTTTCTACTAAAAAGTGTCTGACTGTAAAAAAGACTAAAAAGAATTGAGCAGAATCTATGCTGATTTTGTAGATTTTTGTGAGTATTAATACAAGTTGCATGATAGGTTTTAGCATACCATTCAGCACCCAATTATCATAATTTTGTCGTGAAAATTTTAATTTACAATATTTTGAAAGTTAAAGTCAAAAATATTTTGTACTTTAAAAAAAATAAATAATTGAAATAAAGTTTAGTTTTACAAGCTAAATACTTTAACTATAGATGGCGGATCTATAATATTAATTCTGTAATCAATAAAACATCGTGTTAGTGTTCGTTTATGCGTTTAAATTATTCTATTGTTAACGATAAGTGTGCCAAGTTTCAATATCTGATGATTTATACTTGATGAAAATGATGGAATATGATCTTAATCTCCATTTTTGGGACAAAACATAGCAGTATTGAAAATGTACATTGTACCCTACCCACAAAATTTTTTTGACATTCCCCAACAATAGAATTACAACAATACAACATTCACCAAAAGTAGAATCGATAATATTGTTCGAATAACGTGTATTATTCGTAATACACCTTGTATCAATAACACATGGTGTATAGTTGAAGTAAATAAAAACCTATCATTTACCAAGTTCAAGATCAGCCTCAGCATCTTCAGAGATCGTCTCCATGACCCGGTCGCATGGTTCGAGCTCGCGCGGGTGGGTCGCACGCGAGCGTGCCGCCCGCCGCGCGCACTCCGCGCACGCGTGCGACGTGACGCTCACACAGCTATACCCCTTATATACTATCACTTAAGGTCCATTCTTCCTTGAGAATAACTTATGATTTCACATGCATTTTGGTACACCGTTAAGTGTTCAATTCTATCAATACTACGTACACATTTTAGTTCACCGCACTGTTATTGTTTCATCTTAACACATTGCATTATTTATATCAAATGTTCACTTACTGTAGTGCACAAAAACTTATAATTTTACACTTTTTCTAGTTTTTGCTAGTTGTTGATATATTTTTTAAATTTATTGAGCTTAGCACAGAGAGAATTAGGGTCCGTTCAGACAGACCGGCTCGGAGAGCATCGGCGCGCATTTTTCTTTTCACACAGACCGGACACAATCGGAGCCAAACGGCTGCGTGAACGAGAAATAGTACGCGATCGGAGCCGGTCAGCTCCTCTTATTATTTCACACCAAGCGCGTTCAAGCATTCTTAATGACAAAAGCAGTACAAATGCAAAAATAAACCTTACTACAAATACTAAAAACTCTGTTTTCGACGTGATAAGAATCTGCTCTCCTCTCAGAGCTGGTCTGTGTGAACGGACCCTTAGGCGCCTGATTGGCGATCAGAATGCCAGGGACTCGGAAATAGCGGCGACGAATTTTCTCGTTTGAAGTATTTTCAAACGAGAAAATACCGAAAGAAACAGAGTCTATGCCAAAAGTGCTAAAGGGTAAAATGTTATATTTACTTTAAATTTTAAATTCGTAGTGTCCTTGACATTTTTGGAAGTATTCCTTATATCTCCATGATAAATGCGACCTTACATAAACTAGATATATTATTTAAATTATGGGAGTATAGTATCGACTAAGAGCATCTGACCATCTTGACTATCTTTAATATCAGAGCCGGTGGCTGAAATAATTCAATATGGCAAACTTGAATTACTCTGATATGGATATTAATATGACATGTAACATCAGCATAATACTTTTATCGAATAATAACTATCAATTTGGACGCGTTGTTTGAGTAAATGGATGAAAAATTAAATAAATTTTTTATTATGTATGTTAGTAAATAAAAAAAAATTAGAACTTAACACAAAAGTATGTCTGCCTCTTTAAAAAAAGAATTCAGTCAATTTTTTCAGTAAATGTAACTGTTAAACTTTTACAAAATCTAATTTTCGTCTAATATAAAAAGTGTATACTAGACATACAAAATACAAAAATATTTATTTAAAATACACAAAAAACGTTAGTTTACTGGACTGCTTTTAAGCAATTAAAAATTGTGCAAGGCCCAGTTTAATGTACACAATTAACAAGTAACCGACGGATTACAGTAATAGTAATCTATAAAATAACAATATTTTAATAAGAAAAACATTAAACGTTTGCTTGCATATTATAAAACCATGGCTTGAAATCATGAACTCAAGGGCATCCGATGCCGTCTCGTATTGTTTTAGGTTTTAAAATATCACAAGAGTTTTATCTTGATTCGACTGAAACTGTTTCATCATCCTTGGTACACAAGTAAATGTTTCGGTTGGGTAGACACGGAAGTCTGACTTGTCTATAAAGATAAAATATAAGTGAAACATGCAAAAACGTCTGCACAGCAACAAGGAACGGAATATTATTTCAGAGGTAATTTATTGAAATGTAACTTGTTATGAACAAAAATACTTTTATGTTTGAGAATATTTTGATTAGATTGTAAAGTCAGGTAAAACTTCGTCTGAATGCCAAATGTTTGATGGCAATCTAAATATATTTTTACTGTCTGCGGTTAAGAAGCCCCAAATATTTTAGACGTCTGTTTTGATGTTTTTATTTGATATCTTGCTCGGAAATTAAGGTATTTTTAATATTGCCATTAATTCGTTTGCACAGACATTTTTGTCATAGTTTATTTTTAATATCGTTTTGTATAATACAGTACGTATTTCCTATTTAACTAATTATAACTTTAAAATTTAATTTAAATATGTCTGCGGACGGTACATGAGAATGTCAAGAGTCATCAATTAGTGAAGCGGTGTCAACGAGGCACCTACTTACATTATTATGTCAAACGCCGGCTTAAAACGGAATCCCTAAATAATATTTTTTATAAAATTTAAAACATATGTGTGTAAATACAATGCAAATGCAACAAAATTTGTTTTTCGATCTAATTAAATTTTTTGTTTTTCATAATCAATTTGACTGTGTTTTTTTGTAGGAATAAGCGCATTGCGTAAGAAACTAAATGTTTTTCGAAATTTATTGAAAAATTCAGAAAAAAATATACCTAAACGATATGATTTCAATCTATACTCATTGTTAATATTGGTCTATGGAAAGTTCTACTCAATAGCGTAAAACAAGATTCATATATAAAACTATAAAATACATAAATATACAGTTATAAATGTACACAGTGTTTTTTAATTAATTTTATTAAAACCTTTTATCATTTATTATTTAAAAGATTCAAGGTTCTGTAACTAAAAACCTTTTAAATTAGTTACGACTACAGTTACTTTGGTTACTATTGGGTACATTTACCACTACTGGATTACACCTAGCCAAGCAAAGCTAGAGGCTAGTTATACAGATTATAGATATATAAGTCAATGTTATCGAATGACGCAGTCTTTTGATTAACTGAGTCCAATGTATAGTAATTTTATTGCTCTATAAAAATGAACAGTTCCTTTCAACTTCGTATAGGCTAATAGACACAAATAGGCGTACCAGTTGAATTTATGTCACTTGAAATAATTCGGTATATCGAATATTTTTACCTCAGAACTCAATCGTTTGCCAACGTAGGAGACAGATACACTTCTAGGAAATTCCCGTTTTAATTTTGAGTAAACCGTGAGCGATTAGGTAATTCGACTTCAAAAAATTGTCGCCTATTCGATAGCAAGTCTTACTTTAAAAAGTAGTAGTCAAAGCGTTAGTTTTAAAGAACAAATATACCAACAGTCAATTAACTCATGTTTAACATTTTTATATGGCGAAAAATATATTTATAATAAATATAAGGTTTTTCTTATGTTATATTACTAGCGAATTGTGAACTGGATAGAAATGCTTATAGTCTTGTATTTATAACCTAAATCATCTAACGCAAGCAATCAAGACGATAGATTAATTAAGGTTCATTGAAGAAAACGATAAGTTGCCTTATGAGAATATGGCAGACATATTTCTGTACCCATTTGATGGCAAATAGCAAAAATAAATTTAATATTAATCAATTGAATTTATATACTCAACAATATATATTTCAACGTAACAAAGATATGCAATTAATTCTTCTGTCAGGAAAGACATTAAAAGAAAGCATAAAAATTATTCAAACTCTGAATGGATAACGCGGTAAAAGGAATCGAGATAAAATATTTCAATAAAACCTATATTTAGTTTTTTAATAGATTCACTGAATGTTTCACAGAAACACTGGCCATTACAATCCACAGTTCTTCTCGGTATATTAAAAAAGATATTTAAAATTCAAATTTCGAAAAACTTCCCCGCGTCAATCCCGAAACGCATGAACAACCGCGCGGGAGAATTTTCATCAAGGCACTGAAGTCTGAACATGTGCACCAGAAATTTTCATCGATTACAACGAAAAGGTCCTAAGTGAGAAAGTAAGCTTCTCTAGAAATATAACTCATAAAACTTAGATATAAAGTTTAAAATACAATGTCTAGATTGAATCACGAAATAAATTGATGTTTGCCAATTTCAAGTTGAAACCAAGAGCAATAGAAATTGGTTTTAAATTCGTTTATAGCAATTTCGATAAGTAATAGAGGAATTTCATGTAAATATACTTTTCTAAGTAAATTTATAGTTATTTTTTTAGATTTATTATATTTCGCTTATTATAAGGTTTTACTTGCTAGTAATTATGAAAAAAGGTACGTAAAAACTCATTAGTGTCTGAAATTAATTAATCAAAGTATTAATTAGATATTGTAAACTTGACGTTTTTAATTTCTTATAATTTGATTTCGACATTTTTAAAAAAATAGTTTTAAATAACAAAGTATATTTCCAGTATTTCATAGTAAAGGAAAATAAAATTCTATGGCAATAACCTGTTAAGTATTTTCGTCTACCGCACCTAAACAGACATACAGAAAATGTTTACATGAGAGTTTAATTTTTCAGCGTTTTACGACATAATAAAAATATCTTATGCCTGTTTCTGATTTATCGCAAGTCTATTGCAAAATAACTAAGATTACTTCCGTGTTATTTCATGATATAAAAAAAATTTTTTTTTGACATTTTCATTCGACATCTTAGAGGTTGTTGCTTCGTTGTCTATTTTAGTTAGTTTATTTATTACATTTGTCAAATAATTCTTATGTACCTAATATCATGTTTTAGTAGGAAAATATTTGTATATAAGTATGCAAACTCGATAAATAGATATTTCCAAAGCTCATTGAATCTTAGTTCAAAAAAAAAACTAACTGACGTTGAGTTAGTCAGGTCAACTTACTTTAAAAAATTCTCTAATCCTCTAGTGTTAACCGCGTCTATAGCCAAGTTAGACACGCATCTGGTATAACTGTTTCGATTACCGGGAAAACAAAAAAAAAGCAAATTTTCGTGAAAAGTGAGTACGTATAAGGACAACTTTTCTTTGAATAAAAATATTATTAAATAAAATTGCTCGATGCAATATTTAAATTGTAAATATTGGTACGCGCTTTATTTGTTTAAATGGCTTTTTCAAAAATGTTCGAGTAACTCGATTGGTTGGAGAAATCTCGAAATTGATTAAAAGACCACAAATCGTTCGGCAGTGAGTTCCATGCTATTTCTACATCCCAAGGTCATACATAATAAACAATACGAACAGGTGTTTACCAAAGATTACTAATATAACAGGTGCGGCACTTCTTCATAAATGTGGGAAGAAGTAATGAACATCCGAGAAGGCGTTACCTTTTCCGCTTTGCTCAGGAAGGGAGAAGGTTCCAAAAGCTTGGCCTATTCTCAATAGAGAAGATTTAGAAGAGGAAGAAAGAAATATATGTCTACAAAAATATATAAATCTACGATAAATAGGCAACTATCCAAAAACGATTCCTCAATTGACAAAAAATAAAGGACCATGCCTTTGAACCCTGAACGGCAGACTAAAATTGCATCAGATTCAAACCTATTTTATTATGTAGGTGAAATATCTAATTACTTCTCTCGGATATTATATTTACAGAATAGCAGGAGTTCAGTAATTATTTCATGAGATGTGAATGTTTGATATATGAGTTTACTTATACAGCGAATTTATCGATCGATCATTCTTCTAAATGAGATTCATCAAGCGAATGTTCCGATATTTTCATAGAAAATCACGAAACCATTTGATGTTTTAAAGTCTTTCAACCATCGCTTTTTAATTCAAAATATAAAAAAATAGCCCAAGCGCTCCGTACGAAGTCGATGAGTCATAACTGGCAGTAGCGGGCGACACAGCAGTGTTGCCATTTTATTAATAAATAGAATAATAGCGTCGAATAGCCTCACTAATAGGTTAAGTTATTATAATTGATACGTAAAATAGTACATAAAATCGTAGATTATTAGGTATTTTTTGCAATAAACCGGTCAAATAAAAAATAAAAAATCAGTTCAAACACTGTTATTTCTTTGCGATGGAAAAAAAGAATGTTTTTTTTTTTACTGGAATATGGCAATTTTCCGGCTTTTTAGTTACTTCCGAGTTTCAGCTTCCGTGGTTGATACTGTTACTACAAGATGGAAAATATTAATCCCTTCCAAATTACTCTGGATTTTGAAACATGATCAAATATTCAGAAATTAATTGTAGAATGTTTTTTGTCATGACGCATGAGACAAATGGGTACCATTCATAGCCATGATCCTGAACTCAAATTTCTTTGTTTTTAGATATATATGCCTTTAATCAGATTACTTTTTGATTTAGTGTTACAGGGTTTAATTGATATTTGTTAGTATGTAATATAATTAAAATAGTAGTAATAATATTAATAAAATATTAGAACTAGCAACAAAAATACGAGTGAATTACGAGAGCTATGTAGAGGTAAAACATACGCACCTCTAACTCGTAACTTAATCCGAGTCAAATACATCTGATACTATATCTATTGTTAAAAATTACAAAACCTATAATATAAAATAAATTTAAAAATAATCAAAAGTTAAATTATTTATTGAAATAATATAGTACAACTTGCAGTTAACATATTATAAATAAAACGACAGTGAAAAGATACATTATTTTGTTATAAAAAAAATAAAAATGATTATAAGTAATATACTTTATATAATTATTAGTAACTACAGCTTATAATGACTAAATTAATCATCTCCGTGGTAAAGTGGATGCGTTAACATATTGCCCTGAAGGTCCTAGATTTGAATCCATGAGAAACAATTGTTACCTACAGTTAGATATGCAAATAAGGAAAAAACAGTGAAAGCGATGCAGGAATGTCTGCACCTAGAACCATTCCCCACTTAAAGATTACGAGTTTTTATGGTCCTCGTATAAATGTGGAAAGATTAATATTTAACCCAACGCTAATTCTTATGCATAAAGCTACGTTAGGATTATAATTTTTACCTTTTGATCTTTAACAAAAATAATTACAAAATTTCATTACAATATGTGGGTAACAAAATTCGACGAAATGTTATGAATACAATATAAAGTCTTACATTGCTTCGGAAATAGACATAACTTCCATACTATAGACTATAGAGTTTAAATCATAAATCATAAGGCTTCGGAGGCAACTACGCATCAGTTTTTGTTTCTCCGGTATTCGTATTTAAGGTGTAATATCATTAGAAGGAAGGTGGTTGACAAAAAAATTTGTTTGCCCCATATTAATTAATACAAGGATATTGTTTTATCAATCTAATGTGAACCTATATTAATAAATAATAATTGAAATTATATTAATAAAGAGAAAAGGACCAATCTCTTCTCATTATTAATCTATGTAAAACATTCGGGTTATTTACACAATTTATAACTCAAGAATGAATGATCCATTAATTCTTTCTGAATAGTCAGATTCGTCTAATTTACTAATAGTGAATAACTATTCAAAATTTAGAAAAATTTACAATTAAATGTTTATGAAGAAAATTCTTTTCCTCGTACATTTTCTATGGAATGATGTTTTAGGTGACACGTTATTATTCGGAACTCTGAAGCGATACGAAGTTCGATAAGTCCACTTTAATAACATTATTTAGTATAATGAATAAACTAAAAACTCTGGTTGTTTTCTTTTAAATAAACGACTAACTTTGAACATTCTTTCACTAATGAAAAGCTTCACATTTTCTGCGTAACGCGGACGAAATTGCGAGTAAAAAAATTATACGCGTTTATTTTCTCATCATTACATTTATAACTCTTTTTTATTGAACGTATCTTTAAAACGCAAATAAAGTTATAAATCCACGTAGCGTTTTTAAAAGCTACATATCATTATAATAAATATTTTGGCGTCCAGCCGATATGAAAAATGAAATAATAGTTTGCAAGAACCTTGTTTACTAAAAACTCGCTCTGAACTTATTTATGGCCTTTAAGATTACTGTCACCTACCTTGTCTATAAATACTTCAAAAATACTAGTATTTATCCAGACATCGCCTGCTTTAAATTATTTTTAAATAATTAAAACCAAGTGTTATCCTATTTCTCTAAAGTACCCATTCATCATGTAGATTTTGCGAAAATGAGCAACACCTTTTACGAAACATTTTTTGCTTTATAAAAACAGTTCGGAAGTGAAATTCGAGAAGAATAATTATATAGTTTTAATTACTTAATAGAGGTTGAGTTATATTTATGCTTGCAGGCTCAAATTACACATCAAATTGCGTTAGAAATTAAATAGATGGGACCTTTAATAGGATCTCAGACAAACATAATGTGTAATGCAACATCTGACTGAGAAATAATATAAAAACTTGATCAAGTTAAAATTTTAGTCAACCAAAGGACGCCCTACTCTTGTCTATTACGAGTGAAGCAGCAAACAGACGTAAGTATTCTTAAAATAACATTGTAAGAAGACGTAAAATTGTGTCACCTTGACTTTGGCATGTTTTCTTACAGTAGTTTGTGAAAGAAGTTCCATTTTCAAAAAGGTTTTAGAGATACAATGAGGGACTTTAGAAAGAAAATTTTCGTGTTCGTTCGCGAAGCATTAACCAGCTGGTACATTATTATTGCATTATAAAAATCTACAATTGTAGAAACTCGTATCAGTTAGTCTGGTATTTGAATAAAGAATTCTGGCTTTAAACTGCTTTGAAGTGAAGTTCTGGTGACATTTGATAACGACATAACTATATAACTCAACCTACCACAGCCGTTACACGGTCGTATAAGCTTTATAACAACGCGATAGCAAATTCACATAGACGTAAATGTTGAAATATCAAATCGCTTGAAGATCAATAAAGATTATATGTTTGTAGTTTTGAAAAATAGCATTTAACAGTAGTCTGGCTTAATTGGCGTTCAAGTTTTGACCCAAAACAAAATATGCAATCATATTCTTAATATTCCATCAGTAATCATAATTATAATAATCAGGAAATCACATTATACGTTTAAAAGAAAGAAGTGACCTTGATAACAATAAATTAACTACCAGTTCATTATATAATAAAATAGCCCATAAGTGAATAAACAATTAAATAGACTTAAATTGTATCTAAAAACCATCCCGATTACGTTACCTTTAAAATAAAACGCATAATAATCAGTTCACTGGAAAAAGACACGTGAAATATATACACACCTATTTTTGCGTCGGAGATTAAAAGTTTTCTAAGCTTTTTCAATGCCTTACGTCAACAACATTTCATGGTCACAATCGAATGGAAAATCAAATAAAGTATCGCAACAAAAACCCGAAATATATTATGGAACGTGAGAATATCTTTTCGACAAGGAAGAGCTTTTAATTGTATTTTATTGCTGGATTTGTTTTTGCCCAGAGCAATAAACAGAAAAAATGGAGAAGACAATTAATTTCCTCGCACATCCTACATGTTGTGTTTGCTTAATAAAGTCAAGACCTTGTTACAACGAGTTACGTTTAATCCAAGTTTACCCCCGACGAAAAAAGGTATGTCTACTTTGGTATTGAAGTTCCTCAACGAACTTGACAATCTCCAATACATATATAAGATATTCTTATTTATAATTAACATTACATAACAGAACAAACATTAAACAACTCAAATTTCATGAGCCTTCTTTCAACCAAAAATGCAATTAAAAAATCAGAAACATTTTGGTATTTTAATTGGCTATATTTCGTAGGAAGCTTAAAAAAATGTGAATCTAAAAAATCTATTTATTTTTAATATTAGGTTTCTTAAATTCCTTAAAACGAGGATCGTTAAGTAGTAAATTATGAATACGAGATCACAGATTTTAAACATTATGTTTTTTCTCAAGATCATAATGTTCCACGACGCATACATACATATAAATGTGTAGTATATAAATGGAGAAGTTGAATAGAGAGAATAACGTATCTTTCCACTTACTTGACGTATAGCCGAAGTCATCTTCTTCTTCTTTATCTGCTTCCTTCTCTTCTCTGCTGCGCTTTATAGCACCGGCTGACGCACGATCGATCTATGAACATTATTGCTTTTTAATCATCTAAATTTAGCGATATCTATGATTGAAGGTGACTTCTCAGACAGAAAGAGATGCTGAACACATAAGCTTTTTTAATAATTTATATTTAAAAAAGTTATATAATTAATTTTGGTTTTTATAAATAACACGGAAAGTCTTAGTTTAAGTTAAATTCTTAGCTTGACAGGTTTTACCTCGACTCCTTTGTCAGAATATGTTCTTCCTTGGAGTTCTCTCTCATCTTCTTCGTCGCTGCTCTCCTCCGAAGAGTAAACGGTTTTCGGCTTATCTTTTGTTTCTTTATCTTTCTCCTCGTCTTCTTCTTTCACTTCTCCATTCTGATTGGGCGTGTCCGAATCTGATGTTACTGTTATCTGTGGACGTAAAAATTTCTCAATTGTATACTAGTGTAAGCTCACAATTTCGTCTTCTAAAATCCTTTAATATAGAGCTATCTACATAACAGTTTTAAATTTAAAATTATTTATTAATAATAATTATTTACATAACTGTTTTACATAGGTACAATAAAAATATGTTCTTAAATATATTTGAAAATATACAAAAGGCTAGTCATTAAATTGTTTGGTCAAATAGTTTTAAACTTTTACATCTATGAAAAAATGAAAAAATATCATATTAGTTTAAATAAGAAAAGAAGTTTAATTTTAGTTTACAACCAAAATTTTAACGGTTTAAGGAACCAAAATAGAATTGACAAGAGAAAGAAAAACAATAGCAGAACTAGCGCTGAACTAAAAACTTACTGGTAAAGCTAATATAAAATTAAACCTGACCTTAATATCAGGCTGTTGTTGTGGAGCAGGTGGTGCTGGTCGCTTCTTCATCGAAGGTCTTGGCGCCACTGTCGGTGAGGAAGTGTCTGAGGAGTCCGTATTCTACAGGAAATAACCAATTAAGTGTTAACCATAAATTCATAGTACAGTATCTTATAAAAGCGAGAAGCGATATTTAGATATTTGTTTGAATTAATCAATTGGTCGAGTGTTTAATAATAGTAATGATTAAAATCTAGATTCAACTATCCATTGATGGTCAAGGGTTTTCTTCAGGCATTGTCATAATAATGATTAAACTTGATCATACCCATGTCATCAAACTCTGAACAGTCAGTGTGACAGTAGAGCCAGCTGCCTTGATGAGCTGCACAGCTCGCTCGTGCTGTGCTGTCCTTACACACGTACCATCCACTTCCAATATTCTATCTCCAGCCTATTGATAAAATTAATTATTGTTATTTATTTTTATTTTTAACTTCGTTAATTAAGCTATATTACAATTCTTTTGCGTCGTCTTCCTTACTCATGAGGGTCATGACCACCACCATATATGTTCTATTTTCTGTATAACATTGATGGGGTGGTTTTTATGGGAATATAGTTGCGGTGAGTTCCTTCGTTCTTCCGCGTCTGTTAGGTACATTACAGTTAGCCTAAGTGAAAAAAAGGGCCGTAATTTTTTTGACTTGCTTTATGCCACAGACACAGACCCACAGCAATTTACCTAGATAAACCATCTCTTACCCACATAAAATATCTTTTACCCACATAATCTATCTCTTCCTCACATAATCTATTTACCCCTGTTTATTCGTAGAGAGTAAAAAAGAAGTCAATTGAAGGAAGAATAAATAAATTACTTACTTTCAACTCGCCACATTTGCCAGCTGGACTGCCAGGTACCACATTCTTGATAAAAATCCCGAATATTCCTTTGTCATTACCATTTGCATCATCACGCCCTGATATTATATCAACCTAAGGCAAAAAATACGTTATTTACATTGTTCGTTGTCGTAAAGTTAAGATTTGTAGTCATGAAACTTCAAGATTCAACTGATAAAAGTTTCTTACTGAACCAATGCGTCAAATACTCTGTAAGAAGGAGAGCTTCAGCTTTCAGAGACAGATCTCATTAAAAATTATAGTGAATATATTAAATTGTATTAAATTAAGTACATAGTTAGGTACACGAGTGAAATGTGAAGTAAAACTCCTTTATAGATAAGTAGGTGATCAGTTGTCATAATACCCAAAAAAAAAATTTGCTTTCCCAAGATATGAACCTATAATCTTCCATCAAACACGCAGACGAGTAAATGCCTAATCACAGAGGTGGTTTAATAGTAGATCTATCAAATATTTTTAGGAAACTTAATTTATATAGAATCAGTTAATTAGTTTTTAAGTTCATCCATTATCCATATCCATAACGAGATCTTTTGATAATATTATTTCAGAATAAGGTCATTAATAATAAATTTATATTTAGAAGAAATTAAAATTTTGAATGTTGTAATGCTAGTCTTACGAACTTTTATAAATGTTTTGAAATAAGAATCTGTATCTGACATTTTAAAAGGAATCTTGGAAAACTCACAACTCATCTCTTTTGAATATCATCAATCTTCTTGAAGAATACATTAAGTGTATTCATCGCAATATAGGATTATACAACTGAGTTTTTAAAATCCCACCCAAAGATAGTGCAATTATTGTTTATTTTCTTACGTATGAAACAGTTCAGAGTCATAGTACATATTTTAATGGGATTGACTTTAGGTCCTGGTCTATTATTAGGTACACTTTACCAAAGAAAATATTGTTATTATGTTTCAAACTGAATTTGATTGTTTAACATAACAAAGCAGTTTGTCTTCATCAAAAAGTTACGAATAGAGACTGCCTTATATCGAAAACCATTTTGGCATCGTTAACTAAGATTATTTACGACGTCTTTACGTGCAGAAAAACAAACTTGCTAAGAATATGGCCAGATTTATTACGGAGACATAAACTCTAGTTAACTTGCGATATAATCTTAGTGGCTGTGGTGAAAACTAAATGTGCAGAATAGACGCAAAATTGTGTTTGACGCTTATGCTACTGAAGTAACTGTATTTTAGTCACATCCAGCCCTAATTATAAACCACCCCTTGTTTCAAGTTCACGTTCACGTACGCAACAAATATGGTACGAGTTTGGAATAAATAAACAAATGTTTCGGTTGGGTAGAAACTGAACTGCCTGTAAAGGAAGTGATCACTGAAACAGATGCAGAAGTGTATCTGTGGAGCAAGGGCAGACATTCCGAAATATTAAATAAATAGATACAAAATCATACATCTTTTAAAACGATAGCCTCATCTTTGATTTTACAGTCGACAACTATTTACAAATTTTGTTTTATATTGTGTATAAATCGCGGTGAGAATAAGGTTATGTTACGAATATAAGTTTTTTACTGCATACATTTACTACACAATATGTACCAATCTGTATCTTTAGTATGTCAAGAAAAGCAATATTCAAAAACATCATCGCCAAAGCTCACCTTCCCTCCAACAATGCTGACTCCTAGTGGGGCTCCCGGCCCTCTTTTCAACGTAACCCGACGTGGAGGTCCCCAGCGCTGCGCAGACGCAGCATCACGACGTTCTGGTGACACCGTCACCGTCATATTTGGTACAAAGCTGTAAAATTTAAAATTATCAGCTTTTTTGCCAAACAACAGGCAAAATAAGATATATGCGACGAATATAATTGATAACTTTAAATGATTTTAATGAACAATTAGATTACTTTAAAAAATCTACGACTATAAATCATTATGCGACAGTCAAATTCTATTCATTTGTCCCTGAACGGCCCAACAGCGTTTTAAGAATTAATACACTAATTAAAAGAAATTTATTGATCAGAGCTATTTATATTATATATATAATATATATATTATCATCATTCTTGTTTTAATTATGTTGTATAATTAGATCTATAAAACGTATTATATTTTAACCTTTTATTATGGACTATCCTAAAAATGCATATATGCAAAAACGCATAACGTATGAATTGAACAATCGGTATGGGCATTCAAAGAATAATTTTTTTATGAAACAAAAAGGGAATCATTATTGAACTTATTTAAATACTCACAAAAATATTGACTGTCTCCTATTGTTACATATAGAATGAAGCGATTTAAATTGAAAACGTAAAACTTATACAGAATATTCAGCCAACCTTACCGTAGAATACAATGATGTACAGTCACAATTATCATTGTTTTGATACAGAATATTAATTAGATTGGAATTTTGTTACTACGAAGCGACTTATGATAAATTTAAATGTATGTTTTCCTAGTAAACTTTAGTGAAATTAGAATAAGATTAAAAAATCTAAGAGTAATATCAAGTTTATATATTGTACTAGTGGACCCCGCGAATTTCGTATAGCTCCAGAGTGCCCAATAATGTGTCACCTAAAACGTCATTCAATAGAAAATGTATGAGGAAACGAATTTGCAATAAAATAATATTGCAACTATAAATAAAGATGTAAGCTATCCTATCTTTCAAGTTGGATCAAACTGCACACGGTGTGGACATTTGATTAAAATCGGTTAAGCAGTTTATTAGTCCATCAATCAATTGAATTGAAATCCATCGCAGACAAACAAAGTGAGACGTAATTTATATATATTAAGATTTAGTTTGTAATGAATTAAAAAGCACTACAATTTTAAAAAATATTTACCGATGGAAAGCTGGACTATCTTTGCAAGCAACAAATTTCATATTATTTAATTGAAAGAAAAAACGTTAATTTAAAAAGTATGAGCTTGAAATGTTGTCATTAGATCTAGAGATGTAGTAATTTACTTCACTCTACTACTCATGCTATAAACTTTATTTCTTATAAACGCAAGATTAGTTTGTACTTATATTGAAGTTCTCGTGGACAGTCGTGAGTAAAGGCTAGTAGATCATAAAAGAACTTCCAGTTTCAATATAGTTATGCACATGAGTGTACGGGATGCGACAGTTCAATCACTTAACGCGACACAACCGAGTGAGCACACCCACACTGAATGTTTCCAACTACTGTCAATTTACGAAAACATTTGAATTTTGGTCTTATCAACCAGATATAGGGAGCAATACGAGTCTGTCTGGACCAAACCCTATATTGCAGTAATAAAAACACCAAGTCTCGTATTTTGTTTAAAAATAAAAATAGATTCTATTTTCACGAAAACTCATAAGAAATTTAACTTCGGATTCAATAAAAAACTAAATAAATGGTAATATATGATAGTGGCATACAGAGTTTATAGCTCTTTAAACAAACAAAATTGAAACCCATTAAAAGACCTGACATAATTACAAGTAAAAATACATAAAGCTTTTAAACAAAAAATGGCATCAAATTAATCCATTTATTTAGGAGCTACCATGCCACACAAACAGACTGACAAACAGATACGTCAAACTTATAGCATTACTCTCTGTCGGGGATTGATATAATCTAACTGATCTAGAATCTGGATTTACTGCGAGTTAAGCCAAAGAAGTTATATGTATCTATAGTAATAAATAAACCGGTTGATTTCAATTTTATTTTGAAACTTAATAACTTTTGACCTGGTAATTTTAACCCGGATTTCACTAGATGTGAACCACATTCTTTACATGCTAGTTAAACGATTAAATCTTGTTAGAACAATAGAATTACGTACTATTGTATTGATTGGAATTAGTTTTTATTGTATTTTTTGCTTTACGGATATATTTTCAATTATCTATTGGACGAATAGGTTATGAAAATTATAATTTCTAATCTGCACTAAGAAGTAATAAATCAGTTAAGTTTATTCTTTATTAACATTCTGTATATTTGTGGTTATATCGATTTAGAAACAAATAAATCGCATCATAATTAATCAAATCGCTTAAGAAATTCGACGCAAAAGATACATAGAAACGTCAATCTCATTGCATCACTTTTCTTGCAGTGGTAGCTAAAAAATACATCTATATAAATAAAAATCAATCACCGAAATGTATGTACGCGCATAACTTCCGAACGACCACACCAAATTGGATAATTATTTTTTTGTTGTGTTTTTATTGTCTATAGAAGGTTTTTATGAAATAAATAATTAAGAAAATTGCGCGGAACATTAAAAAAATTAAGTAAACTTAACGACAATTTCAACTTTTTTAATGTCACCTTCTTAGTGTTTTTGACAATATAAACTTTTCTAATGTAATCTTATAGCGTTTGATATAACTATCAGTTTTAACATTTTTAACTGTCATAATTTCTCATTTCTTAATACAGATTCCGTTTGGTATTTTTAATTTTACCAATTCGAATTCAATATTCATAGTTTCAACATTCATAGGACAAAGTCTGTCGGGTCGGCCAGCTAGTATTTAATACAATTGAATTCTAAGCGTTAGTGAAATGTTTAGTAATCATTTCAAAATATCTTTGCACAAATTAACAATTTCTATGAAGCGAACAGGTATTAGCGTGCTCGGCTAAGCAGATAATTTTAACAGCTGGATGCTTCTATGACTTTGATCTTAAATTCGATCTTTGTCTGTTTATCTCACTGTATTATTTTATTTATTAAAGTTTTATCGTGAATTTAAAAAACGGAAAAGACAAAATTTTATCTACCCTGTCTTGGCTATGACAACTACAGACCAATTTCTGAATTGTAACTGCCTAACATACCAGTCATTCCCACAGATAATAAAAAATGATGTCATAATGAAATGACTTTCCTGTGGTTATTCCACAGGCTATTTTCATTAAAGCTATTTTCATTAAACCACAATTCGATGCCCAATTTTTAATAGATATTTTAACTTTCTGTTTTTTCCACTGTAGTGTTTTTGTACTTTTCACTGTGTTGAACAGGACTAGTGTAGCTGTTAACAGTCTCCGTTACTCAGTTAGTCACACAGCTGACATTGGTAGGTATTTCGCATTCCCAGACGAGAAAATAATATTCGTTTTGAAAGGCTGATTGATCACCAAAGTACACACTGTATCTGGCCCAAACTCCCAAGAAGTTACGAAACTTCACCTCATTTTATTTTAGTGATTTACATATTCATACAGTCATAATATATGAAAATACATTTCTACTTCTCCACAACTATAAAATAGCCAAGACAGTGGAAATGGGGCGAAAATGCTAATATTGAAGGAAATGGAAAAGTGTGAATTGAAACTTTCAGTAAACCAGGTCAGAATGTAAATTCAAGATGCCAGGTGCCTCTAAAGCCTTATTTATTCCGAGCTACGTATAAAAATGAAAAGTTTAATGAAAATGCATTGAGAAAAAAGAATTTAGCTGTTGTTTTTCGTCATATGAAAAATAATCTCTCACTGCGATGAACCAGAGAAAATAAAACCTGGATTTATTTTCGTTACCATTTCCTTATAAGGAGCTAAGTTGTCAGAGATCTAGTATATACATTTTAATATACTAATCTATAGTGGTTAGATAAGATCCAGCAAGTACGTACCTACTTGAGAAAGGGCCATATCTCATCAAAACCAAAGTGATATTTCGAGTTGTTTAAATCTATACCAATATAATAGTTTTTTGGTAGATCGCGCTAATATTAAGATTTAGTGGTTCGAATCGAAAAAATATTTTTGTGTTGGACAGTTCATTTATCAAGAAATGCTACAGACGAATTTAGCGCGGATCAAATCGGTAAACTCAGCTACTGAGAAGTTTGTAAAACACCTACTCCCATTTATATGGGCGACTTTACTGAATTTTTATGTATTCTTTTAGGCTTTTTAAGAATATCTAAAGTGGTTACCAAGATACTTATTAAACAGTGTTTATTCGGTTAGAAAGCATGTTTCTATATAAATAAACATAAGTAAAAATCGATCAGTAAGCCTGTTAGTAAGGTTTCAACTTAATGCGATCATAGTATTTGTATAAGATGTAATAGATCAAGATATACTGGTTTGTATATCTTAAGTGATATCATTTATGTATGGAAATTAATTGCTAAATGTTTAAATAAGGGAAAAACTTGAGAATAACTGAAAATTTAAACGAAACACCCGTGGAGCATGGAAAAGACCTTTTTTCGTCTATTTCACTGACATTCTTTATCAGACAAGTAGATGAGCAACCTTTTGTACCACCCAAGAGAAAGATTTATTATCTCCGAGATTCGAAACCAGGATCTCTAACGCAACACGTAGATGTGCTGCAAGCGGTTATAGAAAATACTCATTCATAAATTTATCGAAAAGTAAATCTTTATTTCTTAAGACTTCGTTCACGGGGACTCAAAATGCCTACATAATTTAGGAAAAGTTATGGGCATGTGGGGAAAAAGAAGAGTTGATAAGGCATGTACTCTGCGAATGTGACTCAAAAGCTAGCAAACGACTGGACCTCTTCGGATCGGCATACCGGAACCTAGAGGACTATCGGCACTTTGCATCCAACGACATCCTGAAGCTCATGCAATCCTTCTTCTTGTTAATGGATCTTGAAGTGAATGAGTAAGGCATGGGGTAAATACAAAATGACCCGAAGGTCCGACGTGCCAGACGCACGTCGGGGAGCCCCTAGATGATAAGACAAGATTGGGAAAAGTTCAGCTTCTTATCACCTTCTTGCCTGAAAGGATCACAAACGCAGATATGTGTCTGCGCCATGGTTGTTACAGATTTCACAGTTTAAATGCGAAAATTACAACAATGAACTTAACTATATTTTAACAAATAATTACAATGTAATATTATTTATTGTATGAAGCTATTTTACCCAATTTTTTCTTTAATATGTAATTAAAATGTTGCGAATATTTCTAAAAAATAACAATGTCTGCGTTTCCCAAAAAATAAATGTAAACTTACCGTTTCCCTTATCGAATTAGAGCAACACTACATTTCTTTTCAACGGATTGTCAAAATTAAAGATTTATGTCAAATACAAGACGTGAAAAGTGCACGAGTCGACAATTCATAATGGGGCATTGAGGTCGGCTAACCATAATTCAATTATGGGCATTAGACATTTTCATTCAGTGATGTGTATACAACTTATCGATTCAACAAAAGTTTTTATAAAAAAATTACTAATAAAAACTTTAAACCGACTGTAAAGTGCCATATTAACTACTCATGTTATAAATACGGTAGGTACCACCTCTGAATAATACTCTTTCAAACTAGAAATAAAATAAAATCGGTACTTAATTAGCTCCATAATCGCTTAACAAACATACAAAAATATACAAAACTTCTCCAGGAAAGGTTAAAAATAAAAACGATATATATTTTCTACTACCTATGTCAATCTTAGTGCAATATAATGAAGAAAATATATAATTACTATCTCTTTTAAGGGCTATTAGAATTAACTTAATATGAATAGTAGGATTTATGTTAGCTTGTTAATGGATCATTTATCATGTGAAAATAATTTCAATTTCAGTTTGTAAAACTCACATTTTACTTTTTATCATTTCGTAAGTATTAGGTATCGATAACACGCAGCGACGGGACATCACTATTGATTGTTTGCATTATGCATTATACTTAATCTTATGTAACACTAGTAGACCCCGCGAACTTAATCACTTCAGAGTTCCAAATAATAACGTGTCTCCTACCTAATTTACAACCTAAATAATAAATTTTCATTCTTTCATCCGATATTGTTATAAGTAGTATATTATATATGACCTGTATTATATATAAAGATTTAATCAATGCTAAATTTTACATTATGCAATATCGAATTATGCGCAAGTGCTCCGGTTAAACACTCAGTAATACTCAATGAAAGAAAAATTATTAACAAAACGACTTCAGAATAAAAATACTAATTCTAATAATATTCATGTCAAATTGAGTTCATTGCTTATATTAATCTCATATAAGAGATACAAATACTTTGGAAAATAACATAGATATGACTATGAAAGTATGTTGTGGTGTAAAGACACCACATACTTCCTTCTACCTAGTGTATGTATCAGACCCATTTAATTTCGATAAATTGCTTGTAGTTAATTGCGTGCTTCTACATATTAAATGTTATTCCAAAAAGCCATATTCAGATAGTGGACGTTAATTTTAGTAAGTGGATGGCTCTCTGGGGCTTAGTTTGAATGACATTTCATTTAGACAAAGTGACTCTGGTCGCATGGGGAAAATATTTCGAACATATACCAGCTAATTACTTTAAAAAAAATGTATAGTTTTATATTTAAGTGATCGAGCTAGGCAATTTTTAATCGCCGACACAAAAAGAGGGGTATTTCCATTTAGAATTTAGTGTGTGTCTGTAATACCGTAGCGTTGTTTTCGAAAAAAAATGATTTGATGATTTTGCGACAATTTTATTTATTGAAAAATTTCTATTAGTTTCATGATGTTTACAAATTTTAACTACTTTGGGTGTATGTTTTACATGTTTGAAAAAATTTAGCCAAAGTCTCTTAGAATATATGCAACAAAGCAGCTACCAATAGTATAAATATCCAATTAGTTTTAAAACTTATCAAATAAAAACTTACCTGGGTCTTCGAGAAGGCACAAGATATTTCAAAGGTCCAGCTGACTTCCGCCTCCCTCGTTCACCAGGAACGAACAGCAATCCCTCGTAATCGGTATCAGATCCTGGGCTATCGATGTTCAGTACACCTGGGGCTGAACTGCGTCTGTATATTCTCTTTGGAGTTTCCAACATATCTCTAATAACTTCGCAATATTTACAATCAGTTGATTCATCCATATACGCTTTCTTAATAGCATAAGCGTAGCTTTCTAAGAAACATTTGTGGCAACCACGCACATATGTTTCTGCTGTCGAATCAGTCGAATCTTCGCTAGGCTGCTTCTTTCTTAATTGCAGTTTTCTTTCTAAAATCCCTTTGTTCTTTTCTAACACAGTCGTTGTTTGCTTCTCCTGCGATCTCTTTTCTTCTTCTTCCCGCTTTTTTCTGTTAATTTCTTTCAAACATTCATCTTGATCGTTGTAATACTCGATGCATCGGCGTTCATGCTTGGACGGCTTTGTGGAGCTCTTTTTCTTTTTATTATTGCATATATTTACGTTTAGGGGTTCTATTCGTAACGATTTCATTTGTTTTATTATATGTTCTTCCACATATGGGTAAGACGATACATCCTCCTTGCAATTCGCAGCGAAATGATCGTCATTACTCTTGGCACAGGTGTCGTTGTCTTTGCTAATAGGTATTTTATTTTGTTTATCCGGCTCTTTGATCTCAGGATCTACGTTTATTTTATGGACGTTTTTTGTAGAACACTTTATGGACGTTGAATCATCGTCGAGACAAGTTTCATAACCGTCGATTTCATGATCGATGTACAGTAATGAATTATTTTCCCGGACGGAGATTTTTGTATCGTAATAGTTTGAGCTATCATTAGGGGAATTAAGGCATTCCTTCCAACTTTCATCGTTATTTTTTTCCTTATTACTATCACACTCACTCCAATATTTCTCGTAGCTTATTCTTTCTAAGCCAGTTGGCGTTACAGCAAACACCATCTCATCAGACGTCGATATATCTTTGCTCTGCTGTTTTAATAGCATTTTGTCTCCATTTATTCTTTTCCTATCAGCCGATTTGCTACGGATGTTTAACTCTCTAGGCGCAGTTACTGCATCATCTTCAGTTATTGTCATATCATCAGGATCATCTAAAGATTCGTCAGATTTTTTAAACTGTACTAACCCATTAACTTTTTCTTTGTTCTCCTTATTTTCAATTGAGATAATAAGTTTATTATTAAGGAATTCTTTTTTATTTGAATCCGTACTTAAATCAACTAAGGCAGATAAATCTTCATCTTTAATTGAAGGTTCTTCAGGTTCTAAGCATATTTGTACTACTTCTAGACCTTCTCCATATTCTTGCAAACATTCGTGGAAAGAGTCCATCCCAGTATGATCATCCGATGCTAATGAGTTGATGAACTCCTGCGACAATAATATTTTAAATAAACAAGGTAATAATAATCCTTCAATTTTACGATTAATGAACTAACATGTTATTCTATAGACTATATAATAGCAGGACTAATATTTTGATCAAAAAAGTATTCATATGTATATTATTCCCAATCGAAACATTCTGTTAATGGGAATGACATCGCCAGATTTTACGTAGCCCTTGGTGAAATAATTTAAAAAAACAAATAATTGATATTAATGCACGGAAGTTAAGATATTTATCAGCAATATTAAATAATGTCTATAAATATGATTCTTATTAGGAGAGAACATCCTAATAGGACAAATAAAAGAAATTAAATTTTAAAACATTTATTGCAACATCCAATAACACTCATTTTAATACAATAATTCTCCTTACGTATTAAAAATACAAAATAATAATTTTAATTAAAAAAGTTACATTACAATACGGCTTTTTACCAATAATAAATATAACTGGTGTAAAAAATGCTTAGCAAAATTATAAAAAATATCACTTCCATCCTTAATTCCTTTGAAAGCTCCAAATAACGCTTACCAAAAAAAATATACTACTGTTAATGTTTTCTTCTCGTGTCACATATTAATTTATATAGTTATTAGTAAACAAATGATAGTTCCAATTTGTTAATTTATCTTTTGATCCTATTTCAAGATTCATATTAAAATGATTTCAATGCAAATCCATAAGTTCGAATGTTTTAAAATTAATTTATAAATAACAATAATTATGATATGTTTCTTAAGCTTCCAAATGTTTACGTACATTAATATATTTTAATACCATTTACTACTAATAAAGAAGATTATATCTATATGTTTATTGCAAGTTTGACATTAAAATGCTACCTCTAGGCTGTTATTTCAAAGCTATTTTAGAGGCGGTCTCTACATTTACACTACAAACTATCATACAAGAATCAATATATTCACAACACAAAAATTGACAATCCCGTCTCTTACTTAATAACCTTACTATAATATGAATATGAATATTGTTAACAATTACGTATATAACTTCACAATTGACGTGAAAATCACATTTTAGATTTCAAATAGGCCTTTTGGACAGAAAAATACACGTTTCCCTTCGATTGTTTAATTACTATTCTAATTTTCCCTTGTCAATAAAATTATGCATATTTCTTATCAAATTTCATTCCTATATTCAACTATTATATTAGTATGCATTTGTATTTTTGATTAACTAAATTCGCAGTCCCCAAACTCAAATGAGAATACCATGTCTTCATACGAAAATTTTGGATTATTAGAAGATGTATTCAACAAATCAGAGATAACTAGTGCTAGAGTTAGAAATAATGTATATAAGACTTTGCTTTATATTATATTGAAGAGGTGACAAGAGGGCTGGATCATATTTCGCGCAGAGAATCAGCATTGCTATCAATACGGAAATGCGGCCAGCCTCCTTGGCATCCTGAATAGCGGTATATATATAGTATTTATCTACCGTACCGTATATATAATATTTAATTTATTACGTATTAATTGACTTATCTTTATTATGTAAATTAGTTTGTGTAATTGTTAACTTTTATATAATAAATATATTAAACCTATACATCGTATAACCTAAGTTACATAAATTCTACTGTGCATATATCCACTTACATAAATCACATACAGACGTGCGTTTACTTATATAAGAACTCAGTATATGGACTTCAATTTGGCAGGTTCCTTGGGCGGTAAATTAAGGCCAAAACGTTTATAATTCTTCGATAAATTGGTAGAACGATTAAAGTTAGTTAACTATTAATACCTACAAAAAATCCCAAACTATTAATATGAAAATATAAATCATAATATGTATTTCTACTAATATACAGAATCGATTTTTTGGACTGTTATTTCTAAAATAAAACCTACATTATCAATTAGCATCTTTTCAAGTCGTAGCTTGATAGGTAAGCCGTTTTTTTATGTGTGGGCTTGGTTCAGTGTTCTTAGCTAGATTACATCCGCAATTGTTTAGCCTTGTATGGGCCTTTGACAGTGCACTTGAAGCTCCATGATGTCTTGATGCAGTGACATTATCAGTCGAAAGACTTTCGTCAAATACTCCAACCGCTGAAAGATAAAAAATATTCAATATAAAAATATCAATAATAATAAATAAGCTAAAAAGCGTAAATCACATTACAGAACTACAATTAAAAATGTTTATTTAATATTAGATTATACTTTGATTTAAGATGAACAATTTAATAAAAACGGCAGTGATAACATTCCTGGCGATAAAGAAGCCAAAAGACTAGCCAGTAGAAAAAGACTTAAAAACTAATATATTTTATAATAAAATATATGTATAAACATTTATTTATATTTTTTAAGTGTGGTCATGCAAATTGTACACTAAAGGGAAACATAAAATATACAAGAATCATCTTAGAGCGGTAATTTATTCCCTTTATTGTACAAAACTTAGTTTTATTAATGAACATGCAATTGACAAATACTGCTCTAAGCGTTAGTAAGCTAAAAAATAAAAAAAGTAACTTACTTTCCCCTTGAGTGTACAAATTCACTTAACACTAAATAAACACAAAGGAGCTAACTATTGATATTTTAGTGGGTGATTTTTTACATTTTATCGCTGTTTATTTCCATAAATATACTTCGTATGGAAAAATCGAAACACCTCAAAAGTTTGATTTAAATGAGTGTTTTTATTTCTTACCAATTTACAATAATGTACTTAAATATATTTACAAAGATACAAAAGGCTCATAAAAGCCGTTGGGGTGCGTAGTGAGTACCCAAAATTACGCTACATTACCGCGTTTTATCGCTATTAACGCGTTGGGCGAAACCTTTCTGGTTTCCTGTGGTCTCAACTAAGCGCGTCAATTGTTTAAAGAGCGACTGGAGTTAAATATTTATCTATTATTGTGTTTAATGTATTAAAATAAGAACACGATTGTATTATTGCCGTCGCTGTTGAAATTAAATGTACTTTATACTAAATGGAAAAGTTTCCGTAAAATTTGTGAAAATCGCACGTCCCTAAATTGAGCCGATAACAACTATAACATCCCTTGTATAATTTTCTCAGGTTTTATAATTAGTATAGAGTTTATATAATAAACTACTTTAAGAAAAGATAATTTGGGAGTCATTAACTTTTACTTGTTTTAAAACTAAAAATGCGATTTCTAAGTCCGAAATGTCACGTGAAATTTAAAACTAGCATTTTTGTAAATTAAACTGCCAAAGATTACTTTAACTTATGAAAAGTCTACTAGATTAAATAATTAATAAATGAAAATTATTTCCGATAAATCTTAAAAAATTTATATTTTAAAACAGTTGTTCTATACCGACTCCACTTTAGCATAATCCTTATTTAACAACTAAATCTTTGCTTTTTCAATGTAATGAGAAATTACCTGACTGTTTTGCAAACTGGACTCATTTGCTCTCTCGCCCCCAACCACTGTGCTGCAAGGAAGAGGTTTCGATACCCCAATTGTAACGATACCTGTAAAATTTATACATTTTTGATTATTAAGATATTTGTTTTGTTAGTATATATAAGCCTTGCCTTAAAATAATTCGATAAAAATTAATTAAGTTATAATAGCCTCGCTTTATGAAAATCAAAACTTACTGAATTTAAAAAAAAACAGGTCTCAGTTTAAAGTCAAATAATATTCACTCTTACACAGTTGTACACTCTTACACATTACAAATGGTAGCATTGTTATCAAATAGCAAATCTGTATGTAATACCAACTCTGTGTAATGTATATCTGAATGTTTGTTACTGTCATTAAAAGATTAGATAACAAATGCAATTTTTACGATTACTCGAGATACGTCCATGGAATACTCTTATTAACTATATAGTAAAGAAAAATTTAAAAACCATACGGCAAAGTGATTTTTTAAGATATCTACGGAATGAGTGAGGCTACGGACAAACTATTCAAGTCATATTATATCACTTGCGTGTTTTACTCCCGCGACGAAGAGAGTGGTAAACGTGTCTGTATGTCTGTGATTGTGCACGGACTGATTTCAATGAGTTTATTTTTTGTTAACTTAAAAAATATAAGTCGAATGAAAACGTTAAACAAACCTTTAGGAGCACTTTTAATAGCTGCCACAGCTACCGCCAATGGTGCCCTGGATATGTCCTGGCCATTGACAGAAATCAGCCTGTCTCCTGGAGACAGTCTGCCATCCAGAGCAGCCGCCCCACCACTTACGACAGACCGCACTACTATCACCGAACTGTTGGGCTCTGAGGGGTCCTGGAAAAAAACTCTTCGATCAAATCTATATTTATATATTAGTAATATTAAAAAGGCACTAATGAAAAAATCAAGAAGAGCCGGGTCTGTTAAAAAGTAAATTTTATTTGAAATATTAAATATTGTTTCAACTAAAATTTATTAAAATAATAAACTAAAACAAATACTCCGAAGACGGTGCCTTTTTATTTTATGATCTCTATCCTAATTATTTACATTATAGAATTATCAAACATTTCAGTAAATGTTGTTAATTTATAGTTTTTGTGAAATTTTTCAAAAAATGTCCATTCATAAAAATTTGCCTCACAATCGCTTTCATTACAAGCATGAAATTGATTTGAAATTCTACTCTTTTTTTAAAGTTAATTGAGAAGAATCTGCTAACTGGTATTACGTAGTCCCCTTACCAAGTAATCGAGTATGGAGAAGCCAAGACCCCGGTCTTCCTTCTGCAGCTGAATGTAATCAACGTGGTCGCTCCACATCGCCAGCCAGCTCAATGGCTCCAAGGAACGAGACCTGTTGCGTTCCAGATCATCTGAGCAGAACTCTGGAGAATGTACAAGATAAACGAAAACAATTGAAATCAAAGACAATTTAAGCTCCGTCCCTCTCACGGCATAATCTTAAGAACACAGCATAACTTGAGGAACGAATCTTTTTAATTGCAACTAAGTACCATCAAGAGCGGATCTAGCTTTGTTGCCAGGGAGGGGCGGGTCACATAGTCGTGGTCGAGTCATAAGAAGTTATAATTTAATTTTATAATCATAGATATAAGTAAAAGTAGGTATTTTATTAATGTGATTTTAAAATTTTACCAAATATTATATTAAATTAATTAAATATTGAAGGTACTTACATAAAATCTATATTGTGACAAAAAATATATAAAAATATTCTTTAACAATTTTAATTAGTGGTACATTTAGGTCTTGAATCCAGCCCGGGGAGGTCATGATCCCCATGACCCTCCCCCCTGGATCTGCCCTTGAGTACCATCAACCGTCACAATCGGTCCATTCGATGCCAAGATACACACACACACAGAAGACACAGATACACAGACACTTAGATACGTTGTTATAACTCTCCTATTTTTGACATTTTACACTGAATTACTTACACTTAATTATCACCATAAAACACATGTCTATAACAATGATTAGAATCAGATCATTAAATCCAGAGTTATTATAATATTACAATTGTTAGCATTTCGTTAATAAAACACAAATTGTAGATTAATCTGTGATTTAGTTTTATCATACCCTAATGAGTATGATTGTTTTTAATATAATATCTCACCATCATGATCATGACCAGCTGAAAGCACTGTGGTCGCGCTGCAAAGAGATGCAACTGAACTTTCAGATTTCGCTTTGATCAGTCTTTGAGGTGGGGCGAGAAGGTCTTGGAGGCTCCCTCCTAAGATACCACTCTGAAAATAAATATTAAACTTAGAATTTTTATTTTTAAATTAATAGAAGCAATCTGTTTACTAATATTTTTCTTTACAGGCAAGTAGGTTAAGCCTTCTACGTTCCTAACCCAGTGGCAAAAATGTATACGATTTTATTTGATTTACGCGTGTCCTTTTTAATCCTATTATGAAGGGTTTTTGATATATATCTGTTTTTTTTAGTTTCTCTAGTATTATATTTTTTTGTGATATACAGAGTGGATTTTTGAGATGGGACCATACGGGCATGTACCTTAACCGTTATAGTTATCACGCCCATGGTTACAGGAAAACGTTCCTAGGAGACCATATATAACTTTTAAATATATTCTGAACTGCATTAACAGATTTTGGAAAAATTACAGTCAGCATTAAAGAATATTTCGAGTTGCTTTATCGTTTTTCCGTACAAAATATATGGGAAAAGCTTTTGCCGATTACTTTCATTTCCAGTACTCAAACCTCAAATGGTTTTATAGAATCTTTTGATTCCTACATAAAATAGGATAGATTTTATTTTAGCTTTTTTTGCTGACAGTAATTTGTTCCAAAATCTGCGTAGTTCAAAATATCTTAAATGGTTATGGATGGTGTCCTAGGAATGTTTTCCTGTATCTAAAACAGTTAAGGTGCCTGCCCTTACTGTCTGTTATCAAAAACACATCCCGTGTGTTATATTCGTGATATAAAGAACATACCCTTGCTAGGCTAGGTTCAATTCCATTAATCTGCTCGCTTCGTTTCCGCACTACAACAAGCAGTACGGGTGACGTCACAGCTCGTAACCGTGTAACTACCTCTACGTGATGCGCTCCTAGTACACGCCAGCCATTAACCTGAAATTAAGATAAATTGACTTATTTTGCTGGTATTTTTTTCATTTTACGGAACTATGAACAAACGAGCAACGTAGCGTTTTCTCGTTATTTGAAAAACATTTTTTGGTGTCTCCAGTTTTTTGCAATTTGTATTTAAGTAGATTTACTTTTAAAGCAGATTTTATTTCACGCTTTTCAGTGGGCCATTCCCGAGATCAATATTAATTTATTATAAGTTGTAGAAATTATCATTATTAATTAAATTTTGTTGAATTTTGGAAACTGGGCCTATCTTTGAAGATTCAAAATCGGTAATTAATCGGCTTCCAAATTGCATAAGAGATATACAACAGAATATAACACCCGAATTGAGAAGTCCGTTAATTAAATATCGTGCGTTTTCTATATTAGTTCTTTCTTTATTAATTTACCTCCAATAATTCATCTCCAACTTGATAAATGCCTAATTTAGCGACGGGTCCGTTGGGAGCTATAGCCCGGATGTAATGCCTTGCTTGGACCTCTTTCCCTCCCACAACCCTAACAGTGCCCTCCAGAGAAATTCCTAAGCCGCTATCCTTTCCTTTAATTATAGACCCCACCTGAAATAATTTATATTAAATATAT
This sequence comes from Aporia crataegi, assembly GCA_912999735.1. Classification (NCBI taxonomy): domain Eukaryota; kingdom Metazoa; phylum Arthropoda; class Insecta; order Lepidoptera; family Pieridae; genus Aporia; species Aporia crataegi. Next base: position 7,967,038 of record OU538742.1, read on the forward strand.
TTACTTATAAATGTTTATCAACCATATTTGCTTTAAGTGTTTTGTTTCGTTTTTGCGACAACAATTACACGTCAGCGAGAAAGAGATAAAGTATTTGAGACTTTCTTTCAAGTTTTTAAATAGGCTAATGAGCGTCATTGAGGAGTGTTAGGCACATCTGCGTCATAATCGATACACACATATTTCATCAATTGAGTGTATGATTTCAACCCAATTAATAATTATTATTCGAAATTATTAATTCAGCGCAGGCCGAAATTGGTTCATCAAAGCATGGAAAGATAAGAAGAGGCCTTTAGCCCATTATTCCACTCTCAAACCTTAATTAACAAATTATAATTTTAAAAGTGGAATTAAAAAGGCTTATATATTATATACTAGCTGTGCCTCGCGGTTTCACCCGCGTTAACTGCGTCGTAACGTGATGTTATATAGCGATACTTTCATAGAACTTCTCACCCACCCTCCCCTTCAACCCCTTTCAACCCTTTTATCGGATTAAAAAGTAGTCTATATCCTTTCTCAGGCTCTAGAGGCTAGACTATCTGTGTACCAAATTTCATTTAATTCGGTTGAGTAGTTTTAAGACTAAGTTACTTTCGCATTATAATAGTAGTAAGGATTAATTATTAGGAGTTGCAGCCACTAATATTCTGTCCGTTCAATCACGATTTGTCTCTAGATCTTTCGTTAGCCGCCCTTTATAATACTTACTATAATATCGTAATGGCACTGATGTCCCGGCCAGTCCGGTTCGTCCTTTAGCACATCCCGCCACTTGTCCTGTATCCTCCTGATCTCCCTCTCCGATATGTCGTCGTCTCTTCCTATCACTATTTCCGCTTCGTCCGAGGGTGAGGTTGGAGAGGGGAGGTGCGGTTGTATATCAGACTCTGGTTCTACTTCTATTACTGTTGATTCGTCATACTGAAAAAATGTAACGCCCATATTGTATGACCATGATATAGGTCAAGGTTCGATAAAAGGCGTAAAATATTGATAAGACAAATGTTAAGCCTTGTAGACGTCCGTTTTTTCATCGGACAACAGACCGTCAAAGAATGGATATAAGGGTAGACATAATTTTTTTGGAATACGGTTATGCTATGCGATTTGAAACAGAAAAATGTAAAAGGCCATTTTATATGCATACTATCTTATTAGAAAGGGAAGAATATGGTGCATTTCATACTTTTTGCGGAGTTGTTAGAAGATGAAATAAAAAATTTAATTATCGAAAAAAGAACTTTTCAACTTTTATTAACTGGGATAAGTACATAATTTTGTTCATTTAAAATAACCAATGTTATTTACAATTCCAATTACTTGTATCTTTTCTATATATAAAATAATACATAAATGTAAACAAATATACACCAATAATGCCTTTCTTCAAGGCAATAACATTAACAAGGAACTTAGAAAGTAATAAAGAAAAAACTTACCACACTAAAGCTATATTTGGCAAGGGAGGTGACCGAGGGGCTGGGTGGGGCGATGGGAGACCGTCTCCCGTCCTGAGCTGCCAAAGCCTTCTGCAGTCTTTCAAACCCCGCACCACGGAGATATCTTGAACATCAGTGAAAAAATGACAATAATCGGATGAACTCCGCCATTAGCTTCCGATTTTCGTATTCATTTGACACCACTGACAATATACTTAGTATGTAAAATGAAGTTTTAAAGTTCAAAGTTAAAAGAATGAACACAACTATCGGTAAAACAAAAGTTTAAATAAATCATGAACGGAATTATTTAGCCTTAATATGGTTTTTAATCCCCGATATAAGTTTTTTTGTGTTTAGGGCCTGTCTGTGGCATCGCGAACTAGGATCGAACAAATGGACCTATTACAATGAATTTTTTGCTGACGCGACCGAGGTATGAGATATTATTTGTAATTAACATGGCAGGTTTCTTTTAATTGTTTTCAATTTGACTTGTTTACTGTTACATAGATAACTATCCTTACTTTTTACTTATTAACGCTTAGCGATACTTAAAATATAGATTAGGCTTGCAACGAATACTATATTCGGCAGTATACCGAATAGCGAATATTCGGCGAGCCCCGACCGAATAGCCGAATATTAGGCAAAAGTATTCGGCCGGATTTTAGCGCCAAAACTTGTACAGACGTGATTGTGTAGTAAAAATGCAGTTTCAACAGAAATTGATCTTTTCTTAAGTATTAGTAATATATCACGTCATGACAATCCGTATACTTGGTGGCAAGCAAGGAAATTTAAATTTCCGTGTTTGATGAAGAATGCAGCAAAATATTTGTCGGCGAAGTAGTGTTTACCGACTCAGAGCGCCTTTTCCCTGAAGCTAGGATGGTCTACGAGAAAAAAAGAAGTAAACTACTTCCTAAACATGCAAAAAATCAGTCTTTCTACACCATAACCCTCCCCTTCTAAATTTTGATTATGAAAATAATTCAAATGCTTAGAAAAAATCTTAACTTTTTAAATATAGAACTACTGAAACGATTATAAGAGAAATGAAAAGATGAATATAGGTATGCGTAATGAATCGATTTTTTTTCTCCCTATAACAAAATATATTACTTAAGTATTCGGCCGAATAATATGTAGATATTCGGTATTCGGCCGAATACAATAAAAGCAGTCGAATAGGCCGAATACCGAATAGTAACCGAATATTCGTTGCAAGCCTATAGATACATGACTTACAACTTATAACAAGGCCAATAATGGGTTAATATATAGAATATATATATATACAAAGACAATGATGAAGAAACGTATAGTGAGCATGAGGGTAGTGTGTAATAATTTATGAGTATGAGGATGAGTGGAATAAGTTATGGAAATTTGTGTTATATTTAGTACTTTTCTTTTGGATACTTTTGTGCAAGCTATTGCACTGTAGCTGTTAAATGACGTAGTACTAAGTACATTATAGTAGTCTTAAAATTAGCCGACTTGGGATTGTTTGCTTGCTCGTAAAAGTAAAATATCCAATGTATGATCCAACTTCTATTAATGTAAGTTTAAATGCTTGAAGAACATTCCTAAATAGATCAACATCAAAGTGATGAATGCTACACTTATGGCTGCGACTTCATGTGCTTAGATTAAAGTAATCTATCTTTTCTAAGTTCGCCAATTTGTCTCTATTTCAGAATCACTCCGGATGTTTTGCATGAAAATATTGCAAATTCTCCATTTATAAAACATTTTACACCTCAATATTTTTTTTGTGTCTGTCATATTTGTTTTTTTTAACTTTATTATGGATTGTCATGTTAACTTATAAAAAAAGCCTTTTTTAAGTTATAGATCATAATCTATCTCTTTCTTAGTATTCTTACATAATGTTTGTAATTTTCCTGTGCCATTTTGTATCCATGACAATGTGTTTACAAAATAATATGATCAGTTAAATAATTTAAGCAAACAAACTCACACTCGCATCTTTATAATATTGATATAAAGCATCGCCTATCTCAAAGTTGGTTTACTTTTTACCAAATAAACTCGTATCATGGCAACAATTATTCATTATTTACTAGTTTTATAAGGAAAAATAAGTGAAATGTTACCTTAAGGCTTTCAATTTAACGATGGGCCCCTTAGCGTCTCGCAACAAAGCGACGGCTCGGTGATTCGTAACTCCGTGCAGCGACACTCCATCCACCTGTAACCAACTTCGCTACAGACACGGACTTCGATATCAAGGAGCCCTGGCAGATACCAAATTTAAGAAGACATTAGCACAACGCATTTATGCGAATTTATTACAATCTTTAGATTACTTTTCAGCAATTGTAGTCAATAATAGACCGTCGTTTAAATCATAGAAACTTATTTATGATACAATCACGATTATATATTAGTATATTTGACTAAAAATACCAATTCAGTGGTCGTATACTGGTTGATAAAATGGTGTCAAAATCGTGAGTTGTCTTATATATACTCAATCTTCCATGTCAATATGTGAAGTATCAGGTATAAATACTTTGAACCATCAAACAATTTGCGACCCTTATGAGCAAAACTGTTGAAAATAAGAAAATTATTGTTTGACAAACTAAGTGTCTATGAAAAATAGACACAAACCTAAAAAAATCGTTTAGAAACAGACAGTTTCCTTTAACCTCGTGTCACGTCTTTCACAACGGTTCGACTGATTTTATATTGTCTTAAGAGTATTTGGTAGGTATAGGTCAAGTATATTTCACCTCTTACACCCTCCCAATTTTTTAAATCGCGCTCGTGTGAGTGAGACCGTTGGGTACAGCGATGATTTTTAATACAAATTTGAAAACAATTAAATACATTCAGCCAGTCACCTAAACAGAACAAAAGAACTTGACTATCTACCCAAAGTGCAACATATAACTAGAAGAGTCATGTTTTTCATTACACTTATTCACGCGCATGTTTAAAAGCCCTATTACAAAACTACAACTGCTTTATTACAAAACACGCAACATCTGTGTAATAATGTTACACTTGTAATTTCGATTATTAAACAACCTATAATTAAACTTTTTAAAAGTCAATTTGCAATATTCCTCTGTTTTGATCTAACAAATATTTAAAAATAAATTTTACGTAAAAATACCGATACAATAAAGAGAAATAGTCAATTAAATCTGAGTGTTTTTTTTGTAATTTTATGGTAATGATTGGGATTAATTTTTTAAAAATTTCATGAGTATTTTAAAATTTGGAGGCCGTTACACAGTCTGATGGATATTATAATATATATTTCATATTGTTTACTTACTCCGCTAATTCAGTATACGATCTCAAAAAACGGTTGTCGCGCAATTTATGAAAATCATACTGCTTTATTTCGGATATACTTAAATAAATTAAAATATATTGCAAAAAGTGACTCCGCTGTAGACTATAATAATAACTAGTATTTTATATTATTCTATAAGTCAAGTTTGTCAAAGGCTTTCAGTTTCAGAGAATGAGAGCATCAAAATTGACCATTTTATGTAAGAAATAAACTAGAAATAATGTTAAAATGTAATAGTCCTTTTAAATATATATTTTATTCATCCCTTAACATAAAATACGAAAAGTTAAGGCTCCGTAAATCCGCCCCTTCAATCTAGAATGAATAGCAAGTGGCTTGCTAACGACGCATTTTAGTGAATAACTATGAAAACAAAAGTGGTTTCAACCATCCAAGCTTTTGTTTTAATGTACTCTGGATTTTGCGGAATTAAACTCTGTCGAATGTAAACAATTAGAAATTAAAAACTAGGTAAAGCCTACCATTTTGACTGCGTACAATTAATTAAGTTATATACATATGATAAAAAAGTGAATAAATTTTATCTACATAAAAGATCTGTATAATTGACCATTAAAAATATTTATGGGTAATTTAACAGACAATTAGTTAAAACACAAGAACCTTTGGTAAAAACTTTTAAAAACAACTTCTAATTGATGCTTTACAATATTTTAAAACACTTTAAATTTATATCTTACGAACTGTTATCTCTATTAGACTAATAAACGTATTTATTTAGATGTACAATAAGCAACACTTATCACCACAAATACAACGCGCACACCGAAAACGAATGTTCCCACAAAACACGCATTACAATCGCGAATTGCGTCATTCCTCTAAATCCGTTTTGTTTATGAAACAGAACTGCTGTACGGACTGTAATTCATTTTTATTATAACTGGGAAAGAGGAAATATAGGAATATTTTTTTAGATTGGATAACTTCGTGGAATCGAGGTAAATAGCTTTACCAGCCTTGAAAGACGGAAACCGAACTTTTTTCTGAACAACAAAATTTACGAGTAAAATATCTCTCGACTGAGCTTAAAGCTCGCACAACCACCCGCGTTAAGCTGTCAAAGCCCTTCAGAACAAAAGGCCTTTCAAAAAAGTACCCACATTAAATAAAGTACCTTTATGAGTTACGAGAGTTACTCGTAGCTAACTGAGTATACGTATAATCACTTGCCAACTCTATGTAAACAAAGTCAAAGACAATTTTAAAAAGTACACGTCGAATTAAAAAACCTTTTTGGTGAGAGTGATAGAACCACACACAACGCTTGTGCGTCGCTAAAGAAACTATTGCGCCTTCACTATTCTTAGTTATTTTATAGTGTTTGTAACGGTTACAATATAGTTTGTTCAAATTTAAATATGTATTAAAGAAGTGAAATTACCAGAAAAATTGAACGAAAATTAGTATTCGTTTAGGAGAAACGATACTACAGACACACATAAAAGTACCTTTGTCGAAATGTAGTTAAATTAAATTTTAAAAAATCCTACGGTAAGTAAAAACAAATCTTATCGAGTATGACAGAAAGAGTCATACTCGAGTCAAATGCCGGTTCGTCTTTTTTTTGGAATACCAGTACGTGCTTTACATCAAAACTTAGGACACTTGTTTATTGAAAAACCCACGGCTTAATGGAATAATAATCTCGTATTTAAATATTTTTCATTAAAACATTGTGAACAATTCCCGCTCATTTGTCATGACCTATTTATTCACCAAGCTCATTGTTATAAGAATTCAATAAAAGTGCTTTCCAATGTATTACAAGCTCCAAGGCTTTTGCTTGCAATAATTGCATAAATATATGTACTTTAATTCTTAATTATTAATTTAAATATTTTATTTATATTATTTAAAAAATGTATTTTTGCAATAATAAATTCAAAAGCAAATCAATTTAAACAATTATTTGTCAGATTTTCCCACAGACTTTCTGCGTGATTTCGGCTGTTATAAAAATTCGTAAATATAAACAAGCATATTATTGATCGTGTATTACGAACATAATTGTGATCAATAAGTTAGTATAAGATAAGATTTGTATATGAAAGCTGACCACACCTGCCTTCCCTCCCATAATTAGCCCCCCCTCCTCACGTACCTACAGAAAATACCGTATAGAAAAACATCGTTTGTGTCAATAGTAAACCAATTTATCTCGAAAATTTATAACACTGCTTAATGTAAGCGGATATTAAAGCATTCGCTATAATAAGGTCGAAAACGATATGCTTTCAAAAGAGTCCAGCATTTGTGCTCAGCTATGCCAAGTCAAATTGAAACTATCCCGACCTGACCTCATTTGCTATGCACTCCTATTGTAAAACTTGAATTAAAAATTCAGATTGCACTGCCTTTGAAAAAATGCAGGCATATTTTTGTTATGAATATGGAGTGGATTGAAAATGATTTTAATATTCGCAAGTGCTGTCTGATATTAAAATTTAATTACGGTTAGAGCTGTGATTTTAGAGGTGAATTAATGTAATGTCGGTTACAATTAACATTCAAATATGAAATACCGTAGCCCCTTGTGCTGAGTCTAGTTTCACTCATCGAATTTTTCACAAGAAAGTAATTAATAGTATGACGAATACTGAAAGTGGATGAAGCGAAATAGGAATATAGGAATCGTAGCAGGTGGCAGTGTGTGGTCGCTGTCTAACCCTTTGTACAATACGCGTGATAATATACCCATCCGAAGCATTAATTATTTGTGTCATCGGAATTATTAACTAGGCATACGGCGCCACATGCAGACACTTATACCACATAATCACGGAAATTCAAAATTTATTATTTCAAGTTAGATACACTCTTTTTTATTCAGAAAAAATAAAGTTCTTTCACTTTCACTTTTATGAAATAAAATGTTAAGTAAATGTGAAGATTAACTAAAATATGTACAAATTTTATCCACTGATACGAATTTTTAGTGTAAATCAAATCAGAATCAAAAGGTGAACACTGAACAGTAATCAATAATAATTAGGACAACTCAAATACATTTCTCTGATCCCAAAGTAAGTAGCTAAAGCACTTGTGTTATGATAATCAGAAACAATGAGGGTACAACAATAAATACATATAAAAGTTTATAAACAACCAAGACTCGGAAACAAACATTCGTGACACAAATAAATGCACATACTGGGATTCGAACCGGGACCTTTTGTGTCCTCTAAATTTAATCATATTTTTGATTTCGCCGAGAATCAACCTTAGATGAACCTTTAATGCAAATTCCACGCGTGACCAAGTTATTAAGATTAGTTAAGTAGTTTGAAATCGGATTTGAGATCACATATAGAAACTATATCTCGGTCGAGACTGAAATAAATATCAAGTACTCTTAATTATTTATTTATATACATTTACGGCCCTGAAGGCAAGAACAAGGAAAAGTAAAAACATAAAAAAGCCATAAAAAACATAGCGACAAAACATTTATGAACCATTGACCAAACTCAATGGTTCTGTGACGAATAGTTCACTTTACGGTGAATAGACAAGGAAATGGTTAAGTTAATTATGAACTGATAGCAATGTTCCGGTACCCCTAATTGAGAATGGGTCTGACACATCAGCTGATCTTCTGTCCCTAGCAAAGTTATTTATGAATGTCTTTATTTTGAAATAGAATTTCTACATTAACAAAAATCACAGATATCTAAACTTATATTATAAAGAGGAAAGATTTGTATTTTTGTGTGTAAGTTTGTAATGAATAAACTCAAAAACTACTGTGCTGATTTCAAAAATTCTTTCACTATTGGAAAGCTACATTCACCCTGAATAACATAGGATATATTTTATTGTGATTAATAATATTTATATTGTAGGCGCGGGTGAAACCGCGGTGCAGTGCTAGTTAATTATAATAACTAATCAATAAATGTTATATTACCTATCATATGTCCTTGAACTCTCTCTATAGTCTATGCCAATGTTTTATCTAAGTATCTAAAAAATAAAAGTTTTACTTTGCCATTCACCACAATTAAGTTTTACCCGCGGATTAAATATTTTAAGATGGTTGAGCAGTTTAGGCTTAAAAGTCTAACAAACATGTATTATTTTAAAGATAAAAAGCATGGAGAAACAATTAATTAAAGTTCATTTGTAAAATTCACGCCCATTATGAAAGACATGTAGCACAATCATGTTATACGCAATACTAGAGTTGTGTGCCGACTAACGAGCTGTTGACACGACTATTAAATTTCTTTGTTTCTTCTCTCCTTTATATATGTATGGAAATTCTCCGTTTTTCTTTATTCCATAATTAGGATTGCGATACGTTTTAATTGGCATTTATGTTTATCTTTTCATGCACAAATTAAGCGAATTTTCTTTTCACAAATATTCATCAACAATTTTCTTTTAGCTCGAGTTCTTTAAAACAACATTTCAGTTAAAATCAAATATAAGCATTTCATGTTTTTCAAAACGGCGGGGAAAGAAATTTCGTATTCCCGGTATTCTTATTTAAATACATTAATTAACTTCGGAATATTGCAAAATTTATTTATTTCATAACATAAATAAATTATATATAATATGTATAATTAAAACTGTCCAAGTGAATCTTCAATCTAACCAAAATTTATATACACTGTATTGTATGAAAAGGCGTGAAATGTAATTAAATGGGTAAATAAATTCCTAATAGTGTATTACAGTTATTTTTGAAAAGTGTCTCAAAAACAAAACATTATTGTTCAATCGATAAATTCATTAATTTTTTCAAAATTTCGCGCGTAATTTGATGAAAACGATAAACGCAGTGGACGTCATTATTGCTCGGTGTTCGTAATGGTCACCAAAAATCGGGATTTGCAGAAAATAATTTACCGGCAATTAAAGGGCTCATTCTTGGTAAATTTGTGTTCTGCCCCGTTACGAAACCAGCTGGAAAACCGTGGTATTTATTACGTTGATTACGAAAAATTATTTATTAAAAGCAGATATAAAGCAGATACGCTGATAGGTACTATTTGTTTACTTAGCCGTATGACGTAATAAGATGGCAGACTAGAAGAACAATGATTGTTCAAAAACGTATTAAATAAACTGAAAATTTTGAATTCAATTCTAAAATTTATTTTATTATTTTATAATCTAAAACTAACATTTACAGACTGTTTTAGCCTAAGCTATCTCAATAATATATTTTTAGATTTATTATCTTATAGAGTAAGAAACGTATTAAAGGTTAACGGTCAGGTTGTTGACCTCTAACAGACTCCGACAACTGTGCTTTCATACTTTTTAATAAAAATATAGTTCCAGGACCTCAAATAAAAAATACATGTATAATAAAGAACTTTACCTCGACAATTCTGTCATTAACTTGTATCTTCCCGCAGACGTCTGCAGCGCTGCCAACACTGATACTCTTCACAAAGATACCACTCAGCTCCTCTGAAAAAGAAATACATCATTGTGTATATGAAAACCGATGGGCAGACGGGTTTCTACGTCTTTTTCACTGAACCGGAAAGATTACAGGCAAAAAGATAAATTTCTGTGACTTCTTTCTGTTAGCATATTATCATATTTAGACAGACAAGTTACATAACGAGAGATCAAATGAATAACTCCTATCGAAGCAAAGTTTGCTTAAATCTTTGTTTAACATTGATATAAATTTCTTCAACTTCTTACCAAAAAATAGATCAAGGAAAAAATACAGTATAATTTACTACAAATTTTATCATCAAAGTCAAGGTGCGGTACCTTTAGAAATAAGAAATCGTTTATTTCCAATTTCACGTAACTTTATACGTCAATCTATATACTAATGACGGCTGATAACATATACTGAAGATAAATGAAATTCGGTAATATATAATTTATTAACTTTGTTATTTATAACTCAAAAATCATCCAAACAATTAAACCTATTTAGTTTAAGCTATCCTAAAATTTATCGACATGGCAGTCGATAAATTTTCATTTTAATTCAACTTCAATAACAGCATAATATCGTAATTATTGAAAATCTATTGTAGTATTACGATTTCAAACAAATGTTCGAAATTAGATATTAATGCTTTCGTATATTTTAATGAATGTATTAATAGTACCATTAACGTAATTAACGGAGAAATTGTCGAGAAAGGTACCTGCACTCCGGTATCCATTACTTAAGGAAATTAAATTTAGGTTTGAAACATAGGCTCTAGAGGTATTTATTACGGTGACTGAGTCCCCTTGAATAAGTACAGCGTAAAATAGTTAAAGATCTAAGTCGTCGTTATATTAATGGCTGAGTATCTGAAATCGAAAAAACTGTCGGACTGTAACGAAGTCAGCTGTGACAAATTGATATACCAAACAACGACAAAATTGATGACATACCATAATGCAAATCTTATGTAAAAATTGATTGAAATGTCATTATCAAATTTTGGGTTGAGTTGTCAATAATTTTAGACATTGGAAACAGTTGTTCATTAAACTAAGGTGCTTATGGGTTACGTAAACAATAGGTTTACACCGTTTTTGACAATTCGAATTCACAAATAATTTAATCACATATATGATTATAAACGTAACTTCAAACTGGGTTCTCATTTTTTTCTGGCCACGCTTACGAATGCCACAAACCTGCCGCATAACAATACTTCAATATATATTTTAATGCTATAATTAATTCGCAATTTTTGAGTTGAGAAAAATCGCTATAGTGCTTTGTCTTGTTCCAACCCATATAAAATATATCTTCGGTACTTTCTTGTTTATACGAGGCTCATACAGCTAAAATATATTGTTTGTCTTGCCAGATAAATGTGTTTTTCTTGATAATCATTATCATTAAGTAGAATCATGCTATATTTTTTATACACGATTGCGGCGAAGGCTGCTGTTTGTATATCTGCTCTTATAACTATTTGAGAGCTCTATCAATTTGGATAAAAGATACAATATAAGTTTCAACTTGATCTGTCCTGAAGGTGAGTTATTTATTAAAATCTTTACTAATATCACTACATAGTATAAAACGAAGTCGCTTTTTCTTTCCCTATATCCCTATAAAATCTTTAAAACTACGCAACGGATTTTGATGCGGTTTGAATAGATAGAGTGATTGAAGAGGAAGGTTTTAATATATGTTTTATATCCGTGCAAAGCCGGGGCGGGTCGCTAGTAATATTATAAATGCGAAAGTAACTGTGTCTATCGCTCTGTCTGTCGCGATTTAACGCCAAAACTATTGAACCGATTTAAATGAAATTTGGTACACAGATATTCTAGAGCCTGAGAAAGGATAGGCTAGGATATAGGTAGAAGCTTATATGAATATATACTTACCTTGTTCACAAACGTATCCAGCAACAGTGATGCCCAAACCAAGTGCTGAATCTTTGTTAAGCTCCACTTCATAACTCAATGTTTCTGGTTCACAACCTCTGACTGCCATATCGAGGGGTAGTCTATAACGAAAATTAATTAATAATTAAATATTTTGGAAGGTTTTTATAGATGGGCGATCGTGGAAGATTGGTAATAAAACTATACTTCCATTACATAATATGTAAAAAGTCAATTATAGAAAGCTCATATGAATTCAATAATTATTATAAATTTATAAATACTAAATTACAATAAACACACCTTATTGCCAACCAATTTCTGTTGGGTTGATAAAGGATTATCTTCAAGCCGGTGATGGCACAATAATTTTACCTGATGGGTGGTGGTTGTCTCGGAGGTGGCAAGGTGATGAGTGTTGGAGGGCGCGGTGATGGGGCTAAGGCTTCACGAGGTACCACTGCTACTATGGATGCTACCGGCTGAAAATATACTCCTAAATAAATAATGTCTGGAACAATGAGCCCAATTTGAAAAATTCTTGATCTTTGCAGCTTGCTCTGTAATAGTATTTTTCAAAAAGGTTGACATTAATTAACACGTTCTGTTAAAACATGCAGGTGACGTCATCTTTAGAAATGTCCTTAAAGCTTATAGATTGTTAAAAAATAACATGTCTTAACTCCACGTAGGCAAAGTCTGAATAAATGCAAAAATATATTATCTCTTTAATTGACTTGCTAACAAACCAATAAAATTAATAATTCCTTACTCTATGATGGTAGGTTTCCTCAATGATGGTGGGTGGTGGTGTCGGTGGACTGCTGTCCTCGCATAGCGCCCCAAACCCATCATGTCCAGCCTCCGATAGACTTCTCTCCAACTCGATGGGGTCTGTGAGCAAACGTGACGGCACGATCGGGGCTTGGGACGCCCCCAACGACTGTGAATAAAAAATAAAAACCAACTTTTCAACTTAAAAATTTATTGAATCTTTAATAATTATCTCATATATTACGAAACTTAAATATTCGCTTAGCTACATTCTAGAAGCCGAAATAGCGTTTAAGCAAAGATATTTGCGAGTTTAGGCAACTATAAACCGATAATAATCATTAAATGGTTAACTAGTACATTTTATTTCATTCTGGAAAAACAGCATAATAAAAACAAATAAGTAGGGAGAGTTGAGCCCCGAGCGAGCGATAAAAGCCTAAACAAGGGCTGTCGCTTAGTTTATTTAATCGTCAAAAATGCATAGTCATTATCTTTACAAAACAATTTTTCTCTGTAGGGTAAGCATCGGGGTTCTACAATACAGTTTTTGAATTATTTTTTATTCATAGACCAGGAACTGACAACAATTTTCTGGGTAGTAATTTATAAAATTACAGTCGAAATAGGATTAACTAAAACGTGGCTTTACTGAATCATGTCTTTATTCAAATAAAATAAAATAATTGTGAAATTGTACATTTTACAGTAAACAATTTTTCACTTTTTCATTTACCTATACTTATCAAAATTATAATCTTTAAATTGGGCAACTGAATATTTATTTCAATAACCTCAAATTTTGACAGTGTTGCGTGCAATGACGCATACGTACGGGCAGTCTCACATACAAACTGTTTTCGGTGCGTTTTTATGAAGTTATTTATTTTTTTTCTACTATGACAACAGTCCTAGAAAGATAAACAATTTTTAAACAAAGTGGACCAAAATATAACGCTGATGCTTGTTGGTGATACAATGAGGTACAAGACATTGTACATAACATTGTTATTGTTACAGAACGTTATGTAAGAGATAATTAAAGTTATTGTACGGTCACTGGGTCAGGGAATGCTTATAAATAAATTAAATATAAAAATAACCTTTTGACAGTATGTAACTCTGTTTGATGCGGTTAAAAACTACTAGGTATTTAATAAACTTAACTATTTCTTCAATACGTTTATTAATAGCCTTGTGAAATGTGAGTTTCGGAAATTTCCTACCGCGTCAGAGGGAAACGAAGAGCAGTCGATTAATTAAGTAATTTCCGATGAAACTTACGCTTATTGATATCACAGTATAGTGTTGACAGTTGGAAGGAGAAAACACAGTTTTTATTTTAAGTAAAAGCACCGGTAATGTGTGTCTGTTTGCTCGCCTGTATGCGATAAGAGAATAAACTTTGAAACGATTTGAAATGAAGTCTCGTATCCTCTAGTTGGGTATGGGGTAGATGCACTTCACATCTGTTTCACTGATCGGTTTTTCTTTAGGGGTAAGTAGGTGATCAGCCTTCTATGCCCTGTCGCTTTTTATCTCCACTGAGAATCGAACCCAGGTCACGAATGTAAAGCTTATGCGCTTACCACTAGACCAAGGAGACGGAGAATGAATCGGATTAATTAAACCTTAAAAATGTACACAGTTCTACAAAGTCAAGTTAATTTATTAAAATAATGATCCTTGTAAGAAGAATAATTACTTTAAATGAAATTGAATATTTGGTTCTGGTTCTTGAAATAAATAAAATCTTATAATGTCCGATTGTGATTAAAGTTTTCATAGTTCCCATATAATGAAAACTAGTTTTTTGTAAGTACTACAAATTCCGACAATTCAGGTATTCCTTACTTTTCTTAAGTTGTGAAATTAAATTATTGTTCTTAATTATAGATTTTGAACAAAATAATAAATTTGTTCATCAGGCATGTCGTTAAATGCTTTTTTTCTACTTAATAATATGTTCCTAAATCTACTACTATATCCACTTCATGTCATAGAAACTAGTATAGTTAGGTTTAATCTGTGGAATTGGAGACTTGACGCGGATAAATTATGCGTTATCAATCAATACAGGTTTAATAGTGTCACTCTCTCTTATTATAACTATTGTTTAAAACTAAATATTGTTTAAACTAACCATTAATTTCGGTTCAGTTGTGTTTAAGATCGATAAAAGAGAACCGTTTGTAAGAGTAACAATATTACTTAAGAACTATTATCTCAGTTAAATTTTAAAAATTAAGTTAATTCGTTTATATCAAATAAAACAATAAAATAAAGCTGTAATATTACTATGTATATTCAATATTGTAAAGGAAACATTATAGCAATATAATATGAATAAACTCAAAAAATATTAAACTGATTTTAAAAATTATTTTATTGGGTGAGAAGCTAGATTATTTCTAAGTCACATATCGTATGCATACGTAGACTAAATTGCGTAGAATAATTAAAAAGACAATAAACTAAATAAAATCTTAATAATTCTTCAAAGTCTTCCCAAAATTTACTACGAATCGAATTTTTTACTATATATATATACCAATATTTATTGAACAAAAAAAATACAATTATATAATATATTTAATCAACCCATGCAAAAGAATTCATGCGTATCAGGCCGTATTAAATTACGAAAGGATATTCCAACCTTCATAAATTGTTCTACACTTAATTGCTCTACGCTCATAAGGGAAATTTCCATGTGGTCAGCGAAAATTGCTTTTAATATAGATCGGAAATTCATGGTAGTCATTAGCATATACCGTAGCGACACGAGGGTAGAATCGGTTATTAGAATAACAAAATAACTGTTATTTAGAATACAGTTACTTGTACCGTAAAAAACAATTTTTGTTTTATTTTGTAGTGTTTTTGTGTGCATATTTTATGCGTATATGTCTTCTGTGTAACACGCAAACGCATAAATAACTGATTTACAAAGGCGGATGATATATAGGTATTTACTAAATATATGTATTTTTTTGATTCTCTAAGTATATACATAAAACGTTTATTACCCTTTATGGCTTCACCGATTTCATTCATCTTATGAAAAGTTAAGAAAATTGAGCTAAACCATTTGATAAATTTAGAAAACTTGACGACTATTTAACCTTGTCCTAAACGACATTTCATGCGTTTGACAGTTCGCGGGCCGCAAATGTCATTTAGCGCATCGGTAGATTCATATAAAATAAGTTTCTAAGAGAAAATAACTACAACAAATTCTTTATTTATAGTGTCTAAATAATCGTGTAGCAAACGTAGCATTTTTCGTAGCATCCAATTTTGCTACGGTGGGTTCGAATTCGTAGCAACAACTCGTAGCGTATAAAAGCTAAGCTATTATAAATAACAAACAAACCTATATGCGAATCGAGTGCACTAAAGGCCAGACAAAGAACCAAAAAGTCTTGTAAGTGGTAGTTACGCGGATTGTAAAATCCAACTAATAATAATCGATAACTTTTTTATAATGACATCGATAAAACCAGCCACATTAATTAAATCAAGGGAAGGGTGATTCACTATGCCCCGATAGAATGCGAGAGGGAGCCATGTTCCTCTAAGAACAGGAAGGTAGAAAGTAACCGAGGTTGCCTTTTTGAGATCAGATAGATAACCTAGAGTGCATCGCGTCCCAAAATTTCCAGAATGGTGCGAGGAATGTGTGAACGGCATTTACATCTGGAAAAAAAAAAAATTTGATATATTACCGCTTGTACATTATGCGCCGGTCTAGCAACGAGGAGACGTACACAGGCCCCGCACTGTCGCAACACTGCGGCCGCTTGCCTTGCGCACATCCCCACCACCGACACCGCACCGATACGCAGGAGCATGTCGCCACTGCGCAGTCGCCCATCCTACGAACGAACAAATTATTGTCTTATATTTAAGCAAGTATCACACATTTAAAGAAAACTGTGTCACTCGAAAGCGCGTTTTTTTTAACAAAATATTGCAATTATTAACATTCAACATCTATAACGTCAGTTGCCCGAAACCACGCAAGCTAACGGTGATACGTCCGGAATAATTACTGTTTTTTTATACACTTCGTTATAATGGAGTGCAACGGGCGGCCTTATCGCTAATCAGCGATCTCTTTCAGGCAACCCCAATTTTTGTTGATTTGGTTGAATTTCTTCAGCCAAGTCTGTAAAACCCTTTTACTATAATAATTGTATTGTTTGACGAATAAAGTTCGTGAAGTATAAATAAATATTATATAATAGGCTTTCAATTTAGACTCTTCAATTTCAATTAAAATATTCCAAAAAACAGCTATAAATCCTTCAAAGTTTTATACAGAACCGCTGCATAAACACAAACATTGGTAATGAAAGCAACGCGATAAACAAATCTAATTTTACAAAAGTGTGTCAAACTTACAAAGCGTGTTTATATTATTACGACACATTTAAAAATTAGTTCTCTAGCTGATTTGAATACTCGTAAATTAATATAGGTAATCCAAAACTGTCTCTGTTTGTCAGATTTAATTATAACTATAAAATTTGATCTTACAGTTTATGATGATCATTTTCAGATACTAGTGGTCGCCTAGTGGTCAAAATTCGACCATAATTCAAGATGAAGCTATGTATATGCATGTTGTATGTCATTCAAGCAGTACTGTGTATATTGTTTATTTTAATTAATTTAATGTATTTCTAATGCATTTTATATAAGAAGCTTTATGCACTTCTTCTGCATATAAACTTTAACTCTGTCAAATTTCACGTTCATCAGTTTGCGCAATTTTCTTAAAAAGGTACTCAAAGTTTTCGATTCACGTTTTAATATACATATATAGATTGAATAGATAATTGAATAGATATATTGTTCTTTGTAATTATCATATCGAGTGGTATTTAAAACAAGACTGTTTCACGTTTTTATTAGCGCGTTGGCCCGTCTTACGATAAAACCATTCCTCTGAGTGTAACAATTGAATTGTTTACTTGAAGCTTTCGTTTAAATTTAAAGACCAATATATCTTCTTGATTAATGAATACTTCAATTCTTTTTTTATTTGTAATATCCTATTTTATAGTCTTTTGTTACAATGATAGATCTCTTTTCTGTTTTTTCTTCAATTAGATTAATATGTTTATTCAAACTCAATTCAGTTTATGTATATATAGGCAATATGGCTTATATTGTTTTATGTAAGTAGGTTTAAATAATGTTTAGTAGGCAGGTGATAGATGATATAAATTATAAATGACTATTGCACAATTATTGTTACTTATTAAATTTGTTATAAATTTAAGATTGATGTTCACAAATGAATATTACGTGAAATAAAACTACACTTCTTTGATTGCTGAAGTTCAGATAAGATATGAACTAAGTATGACCATAAAAGTCCTTGTTAAAGGAATTAATATTGAATTACTCTACCACTACATTTCAGTGTTGAGATTCATCACGAAGTCCGACGAATTAAACTTTTTTAATCGTTCGTTGAGTAGAAAACTTTCCTGAAGTCTATTAAAAAGTTATGACAAACTGAAATGTTAAGTGATATTATTGAAGAAATTTCTAGAAAATTACTATGAATAATTAAGATCAATTATTAACAACTTTAACCATAATTATAAACTAACTTTCGTGGCATTTATATCTATATAGGTGTATTTAATATTAGTTGTACATTAAATATTACTAGAAATTACAAGAAAAATTCAAGATCCCACAACAACAACAACACAATCCCTGTTATTTAATTACGAATAAGAATATCAAACCAATGGATGTTAAGATCTTTATACATTTTATTGCGAAGTTAATTGCGTAAAAATGGACTAATTTATTTATTTTGTATTTAGTACCCAAACTTCCTAAATGCTAACCTTAAACTAAACAAAAAACAAATAATGGGCATACTATTGCTTAAACACATAGAACAATGATATGGGTTCTTAAGAGTCTAACAGAACAAAATCAACCTTAAATTATAAAATAAAAATTACTAATTATCAAGACTGCGCAAAGCATCTATCGCCTGGCGACGATAGACACCTATGGAGTCATTAAATATATCTATGTTATTATTCAAATTGATAATTAAGTTATACAATCAACATAATCTGTTGAGCATTGAAAGCTGATGTGAGCCAGTTGGATCTTAACTACAATATCTCTCTCTCTAATATCTGTTTATCCATTCGAGATATTAATTATTAACATGTTGTTGTTTTAAAATTGTCTTCAATTTCGCAATTGTAATATGTTTTATCGAGATTTTGGCTGTTATGTGAAATAATGAAAAATAATGAGATGTCAATGTCCGCAAAGAGGAAAGTTTTCAATACATGTATCCTGCCATGTCTAACATATGTCTGCCAAACTTGGGCTTTGACTGATCAACAGCAAAACAAAATCAATATATGCGAAAATATAATAGAGAGAAGATTATTTGGCGTAAGGAGAAGAAATAGGATTCAATTGAAAAAGATAAAAGGAAAAACTAAGTTCAAAAGAGTTCATACATTTTGCTGAAAATTGAAATCGCGTTGAACGGGGTGTAAGTTGAGAGAAAGCGAAATGGACTGAATGGCAAATTGGGCAAATCAGAAGAAAAAGAGAAGTCAGTTGATACGGTGGTTGCATGTAGCGAAAGACAGAAGCAAACGGAAGGCCTTAGAGAAGGCTTTTGTCGAAAGACAAGTTGGATGCCGAAATTTATTTGGTTTATTATGTAAGATGTGTAAAATAGTAGGTAATAAAGGCTTGAGTGATGCATGCTGTAAAGCACACGAAGGGCTGTAAAAATTCGTGATAAATATATGCGCTTAATTCATTTAAACTGTTCTTCTTTATTGTTTAATGCGCATGCGTTTTATTAATGGAAAGAAAATAATATTAAAATTCTTAAAATAATAATTTTCCAATGATTTAATGCTGATTTCTTTAAAATAATTAAAATATTTATATCGATCAATAATAATGGCGTCTACTAACTCTGTCAGCCACACCGCCCGGCAGCACGCTCTTGACAACGACGCCTGAGGAACGGCCTCCGACGATGCCGAACGCCAGCCCAGACCCATCATTCACCAGCTCGACAACCTCCACCTGAGCCCACTCGCCGAACACCTGCTGTAAACAGCAGGAAAATAGCTACTTATATGTTCAAGTAACTCTGTCTAAAATTCTATTCTTCTGTTAGTGGTTCTGATGAAATTTGGTACACAATAGAGCTTGGGAAAAGACACATTTAGTCCATAGAATATAGAATCGCTTCACAATAATGTATTTTACGGTATTAAATAAAACCTCACCAATCTGTGTTTTCAGATAAACTATGTTTTCGCTTAATTAACTACGCTTTACTTATATTCAAAAATTTATCACTTCTACGGCAAATACAAAGAAAACTAGGAAAAGCACAAAAGGCTGTACCTAGTCCCTGTAAAGAGACTGATCAGTGAAGCAAATGTGTCTGTTTCATGCCCACATAGTGGTCGCGGGATTTAACTACACTTTTATCTATGGAAAATCCGAAGTGGTATACATCTACAAGTGGTAGACGGTAAATGATTTTAAAGTACTTAGGTACTGTCATATGTTTATGTGGATTTAAATTTAAAATTACTAACCATGATGTGTCTGACCAAGCGTTTCTTGGGCGTGCGCGGCTGACTTTTCGATCAGCTAACCTTCTCCATTCTCACTTCACTTCACTTTTCACCGTTTTTTGTACCAATTCTTCACAAACATTCACAATCATGAATATATCGATTTATTTTCAAATATTCAAAGCACGCCCGATTTCCCAAATCAAATGAATTCTAATGTGTGCCGGTGAGGCTGGGTATTAGGTAACCTCGCATAAGTTTCTACAGAATACATAATACTACAAGTAACTCGATGCAATATTGAAAAGACAGTGTAAGAATAGTGGACTTACAGACACAATTATGGGTTAGGATTTAAGTGACTTGATGTCATTTATAAGGGCGCGTACAGATTTGCGCAATGTAGCATGTAATGTAACATGAAAGGAGCATTTCACAAGTGTGGACGCACGCACGAACCAAGCCTGTACGTGCTCGCATCTGTTTCCGGCATGCGCGCGGCACGCATCCAGTTTCAGATGTTTTTTTGTAAAAAGATTCATTTTGTGGATTCCACAAAATTTCTCTTGTTCTGTACAACTCAATTAACTGCATTACTTTTGCTTCACTCAATGATTCAACTGTAGCCTCTGCCGTAGATGTGTTTTCTTCCATGGTTCGCGCGCGTTCCGCAGTATAGACACACAACCCGTCCACACTGACGCTCCGAGCATTCTGCGCGCCCCTTTGTGTTCGGCGAAAATACCGACAAATGGCGGATCACAACGCGCACGAGTTGAAATGCTCAGTTCGTGCGCGCAAGCCGTTCACACTATGGGAATTCTGTTACATTGCATGATACATTGCGACAATATGGACGGCAAATTCTTTCATTACGTATTACATTGCATGCTACATTGCGCAAATATGTACGCGCCCTTAATGTCTGAAACAAAGTTCATTAGCAAACTATCGAAACTCCAAAATTACGCTAAGAATTATATTGAAGTTTTTGCGAAATTTTTTCACCCTCCTAACCCCATCCATATTTATTGTGAGATTAGGTGAAACCGCGAGGCACAGCTAATACTTATATAAAAATCACTTTATTTGTAGCTACGATGTTTCAGTCAGTTAAAATATTACCAATACAGTATTAGAATTTAAACAAATCGTATTTCAACTGAAAAAAAATCATTTGCCTCACAAGGAGTTACAACGATTTGACTTTCACTAATGTACTATAAAATCTTGTATGTCGCATTAATATGTTTAAAAAAATACATGAAAATTTTCAAAAAAAAAATTTTTAGGATTAATTTTTCAATTTTTATTCATTAACAAACAAGATGAGAATTTCAAACGTAAGTAAAGAAACCACAAACAATGTATTTTTTTCTGAAATTACCTACCTACCTTCCACAAATTATACACTACTATCTACTGGTACCCTCAACCAGCAAATATTAAAATATTCTAATATATTTTAATAATATTTTTGTTGTATACATAGTAGCTTCCCTCTCTGATTAACTTGCTTTTGTATAAAGAAAGTCCATATTACCGAATATGCCACCCAATATTTTTTAAGATATGAAAAATATTTTGGTTAAGCGCAATGCCTGTAAAGAGAAGCCTGTGTTATCTATGAGACGGACGCAAAAATGTATCTGCCCCACTCAGCACTAAGGATCTTGAAGTTTTATATTAATATCGAATACGTTTTATACAAATATACAATACTACTTACAGGAAAAATTACACACAATATCACTGATATATATTCAAAAACAAGAATATTGTATGTTGAAAAATTAACCGTAGATGATTTTATCAATATTGTTTGGCGGATTTGAGGTTATATGCGGAACGTCCGCCTCATACGAATGGGGCCGCGGTACTACCGAAATGCCGAAATGGCGGGAAATCTGACATGCGCTTTGGGAAATCGATGAGAGAAAAAAGCGCCCTATTTATGCCAAGTCAGCGATTTCGTGGCTGTTTAGACATTCTATTTAAATAAAGGGTTAGATTTATTTGTCTTCTTCTGTACACATTCGTTTATATTTAGCTCCGTTACGCAGAATACAATTTAAAAATTGGTGAAAAATTAAATTATTAACGTGTCTTATTTCTCAACGTCACACGATGAAAATTAGGTGGATTTTAATGCTTACAATCCTATGGTTTTGCACTTATATTGAATGTTTGTCAAACTTTTAAACAATTACTAAAAAGAGAAGCGTTATAAAAGTATAAGCTTAGATGCATCAATTTAATGTCAAATAAACGATGGATGTAACAATTTTTACTCTATGTTTTAATTTTTATGGAGAAAGACGCGTATTAGGTAGATAGCTAATTTATGACCAGCTCGCTTAATAACACGGTATTAAGAAACTTTTGGTGCGCTTGAATTCGAAACAGACTATTGCAAAGCTATATTATATAAATAATTAGGTAAAGAACTGAGATTATTACCAAGAATCGGTTCTATCAATGCAAATGTTTCAAATCGCAATGCTTTTACAATTGTACCGATTTCAATTTGAGCTATGAACTTGGTAAGTCATGACTAACTTTCTTATTGTAAGCAGTCTTGAGAAACAGTTACAATTGCTGATATTAGATATTATTATCCTAATAGTTTTTTCTTACGTCGACGCGCGTAAAAATACAAAGAAAATATTTTGAATTAAAGGAATTTTGTGCGGGTATATTTAATTCAAATTTTACAATTATTTGGTTAACACTAAAATTTTCCGTAGTTTAGTTCTTTCGCTCGTCACGGGTGACCACGCAGGCTGTAAGACCATAATGGTGTTTTGATAAATTAAAAATATTCATTCTTAATCAATGTATATTGAATAAGAGAAAAAATTACTTTATATTGTAGATACTTATAATAATTTGTGATTTATCTAATGTTTTCACTTATATTTTTTGCGGTTACAAAACTTTATCTCGATCAACTAGATATAATTGATATTTATAAAAAACTAGTGGACCCCGCGAATTTCGTATCGCGTTAAGGTTCCGAATAATAAAGTGTCACCTATAACGTCATTCCATAGAAAATGTATGGAGGAATATGTTTTTCTTTTATTTTCTTTTTTCAAAAATTTTTCAAATTTTTCTCTCCGTAAGAATTATCCTTGTACTCCAAGGAATATTATAAAAAAAGAATTGGCCAAATTGGTCCAGGCGTTGTTGAGTTATGCGCTTACTAACACTTTTTATATTATAGATTCAAGCCGTTAGCTCAATGGTTAGAGCCATTAAACGTTAATAGTGGAGGTCGAGGGTTCAAATCCATCACGGGCTGTTATTTTTTATTTATTTAATTTTCTTTTAATTTTAGATTCTTAAATTATGAAAATAATTATATTCTTATTTATATATTTTATAATGAAACAGTGCAGCGTCCAGTTGTAACGCGTCTATCTTATATGGCCGAGAGCTTTCGAAAACCATATCAAATATTCGATGGTACGTTCATATTATATTATCAATATATATTAATGTAAAACATTCTGCTGTAGCCTTTTTTAAAATACAATACAACATTTTATAAATCGTAATTAAGGCCCGTTAGCTCAGCGGTTAGAGCACCCATTTTAATTGCTAATAGAGGCGGTCGAGGGTTCAAATCCCTCACGGGCTGCTTTTTTTAACTTATTTTGTAACTTTTAGTCATTCGTTATTTCGATGCTAAAAATTAAATTAATTTATTTAAAACAATACTAGGAAAATCTATTAAAAAAAATCGAAAGTACTTAAATCCTTTTAAACAATATGGAATTTAAATTTTTAATAAGAAATTATAAATTTTCAAACATTCTTTATGAAAAATTAGTTTCTGGGTGAAATAAAAACCTTATTTTTTGATATTAATTTATTATAATATATTACGCGTATAGCTCACAGCGACTACGAATCTAATGGAAGATAACGATATGATCTACGTTAGATTTTTTTCAAAAAAGATCACTAAATACAATATTTTTAGTATTAGGTTTTTATACCAAAAAGTATGAAGTACAATATTATGAAATTTTACCGTTTATACATAATTTATCTAAATTCAAAATTAAACCGTTAATGTAATGATATACTTTATTAAAACAATATAACAAAAGCTAATACAATATGACAGCGCCTAAATTTGGAATCATGGAATCAAAATTTGTTTCCAAAATGCGGTCTTATGGTAATGCCCTTAAATTTACTCATTTTATATTAATTACAATTCATTTAATTTTAAAAATAATAAAATCGAACGCAGACCATATAGTTTGAATTATATCTAATACAGACAACAAATTTGTAACCTATCCACCGGCCCGGGCGTCTCAACAGCAGCAATTCTGTCACATTCAACATATATGGCTAAGAGCAAGACAGCATGCGTATCCTCTTTTATTAAAGGTACGTACGTCGTTATGCTGTCTCACATATTTTTACGGACAGAGCAGAAGTTTGGTGCCATTGAATTAATCGGTGGGCACACCGGGCCATTTTAATTAATACAAGTAACATTTATATTTTCATTTTAACAAAAATGTCATCTCCCAGCCAGATTACACTTTTACTACTAGTCACTATGATATATAACCAATCAACATACAGATATAACGAAAGTATTGCGTAACTAACTTAACTAAGGCCAAACAAGATGGCGCTATAAACGGAGAAGTGATTTCAGTTACCAGTTAGTAAAAAAAAAATTACTTAGGAAAATATCGCGTCCTAGTAACTAAAAGTTAATACTTGCAAAGTCAGTAGCGCAATTCTTACGATTCACGAAAATAACACTTAGAACTATGAAAATTACATTAAATACAATTTCAATCAGCAACAGATCATTGTCTACGTAATTTTTCTTCACTATAATATAGTCAATATTAAACACGTATACATTTACAAATAAATAGTGAAATACTATAAAACATTTATATCTCTAAACTATTTTATATTGCCTAAGCTCTGTTGTTGTTAGATTCTCCAAATCACAATTAAAATTCCAACTCAAAATGCAAACTATTGGCATTTAACAATACATAAATATAATCTAAGACTAAAAATAAATTTAAAATAAGTTTTTTTTTTGTAGATAAAATTGAGAAGGAAAAATCTTAGACAATTCTGATTTATGCCAACATAAGGCCTCATATGTTTAAAGGGAGTATGAAACATCGATTATATTTAAACAATGCTTATAATGACAACATATGAGATATTTATTCAAAGCCAAAGATTTTGAGAATCTAACAACGGAAGAGCTACTGAAAATAAATAAATTCTCGTGAATATAAAGTATACTTAACAATTGCACATAGCAACGAAACTTAACTTACGAATATTCTATGAAAACACATGCACGTAGAAATATTTAAAGAATTCGAGCTCACGTAGAAAAGATTCCTAAGTAAAGATATGACATGAATCGTGCAAGACTTTCATACACAAAAATACGCAGCAGTATGTCGAGAGCCAACCACATCCTCGCCAAGACTGAGAATTATAAATGATTTTTTACAAATGTAAAACTTATACAAAACGCTGTATTATAGCATGTCACGCTCTTAGGCAAAAGCCCTATTGAGTATTGACAGAAACTCATTGGATTCACTAATGAAGCCTTCCTACACTTGACAGAGCACTGTTTCGACCTTCGTTATGCGATTAAATGTAGATTGATAAATTACCTTAATTGAAGTAAAACTTTTTTACGCACGCTTGACTTGGGGAGTAAGCCACTGAATGCTTGACGAGAGCGTTACGAAAAATGTGATCGGGTGAAGCGAATGGATGTTGAGAGGGACTTATTTTCGTAAGTTAGTGAAGATAGAAAGAGAGTTACGTTTCGTGTATTGCTGTGGGGGCAATTGAGAGGAGCAAGCATACATTTTCTTTTTGAGTTTTACTTCAGTCGTGTGGTCTAAAGCACACTTGTTTTATATCCGATAATCTATTACAATCATACGTTGTCGTTATAAATTTTGAAATATAGTATGTATTGAAAAATTGCACGACTCAAGGGCATAGCATCAAGAAAGGTATTTTAGTGCAAGTTTAAAATCGAACAACAACTTGGCATATTAAACCGTACTCAACAGTAAATGAAATACCCTGTTCAGAAGACATTGTATAATATTTTAAAAAATTGTTGTCCTCAGCCTTTTTCAGTGATATCTTTTCGTTTATTTCAGACACGGTGAGGGCATAAACCGAAATATAATTTATTCGAGAGGCTATTATTATATATTTAGAGAGATATTATTATATTTTTACAATTAACTAACGATTATTATGTTTAAATGCAGTTTAATTTGACATATTGTTCAAGATGGCGGTTCTTTCTCTATGGTAAAATGCGCAGAGTTGAAATATTTAAAATATATTTTATTTTATGTCTAAAATATAGCAGTTATGTTCGTAACGAGTACATATTTCTGTTTATGCCATCACCAAGTTCAGAGTAAAAACTCCACTCTTTGTGCCTGTGTGTAAATCTAATTCGCTAAGGGATTTGATGCAGGGTCTTGAAAGAAAAAATAACGGTAGACGGATGCAGATGACATTAAACTTACGACTAGGAAATGGTAATTTGGGGTCCCAACGAATTTGTCCAATTTAAAAACATCTCAGACCACGACAAAACTACGTATGCATTTACAAAGCTAAATTCGAGATATGAAAAGAAATTAACATACTGAAATCGACATAAATATACACGTAAACAGTCTTTAACAATATTTTAATAATACATTTTTAAATTATCTATCATTTTTTATAAAAACAAATATTTTATAAATCTGAAAGAGATACGTACGTGAATGCGTACACGTCTACGTATACGCGTAAACGATTATTAAAATTAATACTTTTTATCGATTTAATAAAATAATTAATTTCTTAGTGTTGTAAATTAGCTTGAGATCAGTATATGAACACTTCATTGATAAATTTGAAGGGACCCGACACAAGAATCGCTAAAATCACTACAGATATTTCGAGATAGAGTAGGATTATTTGATAATGGTAAATTGAGATTCTTACAACTATTTCTTAGCAATTCGGCCGTATTATGTAAGATTTTTTACATGTGTAAGTTATGACATACATATAGGAAGAATTCTGACATACATATGTATTAGATAGAGCACTTATCAACATAACTAGTGACGCAACGACAAATTCTAAGGACTATATGCATTTTTATAGGCATAATTAAGTTTTTAATTTATTATGAGTTAAAAAATCTTGCATTCTACGAAATTCGATATTTTATAACCTATTTTAATCAATACTCAAGATTTCTTAAGTCACGCCTTGTTTGATTAAAAATCTCATCTTAACAGATTATTACTACCAACATAATAATCATATTAATAGAGAAAAAAATAAATGCTTAACAGATCAAATTGAAATAGCAAAGTCCAACTACGATAACCTACTTACTTTGGGTATGTCACTAAACCCCGATTTCTGAAACATTGATTCTCAACACGCCAAGTCAACTAATCAGAGTTTAAGAAACCGGTTGAAATATCAAAAGATATTCTAAGTAAATTAAAGATTATTTTGTCTTATATTATGCGATTGTTAGGACAAATTTCATAACGAATTTTCAGGAAACGATTAGATTCAATCGCAAAATATAAAGACAATTTTATAATTAAGTAAATTGTACGGTCAGTAAAATAAAATAAAGTAGTCTCTTATCAGTGTTTGAACGGACCATTTTAATAAAAATTATGAATTACTTATATTTTCAGTGCTTATTTTTTTTGCATTTTATAAGCAATAACTTTTTAATGATTCTTTTAATATTCGTACTGTTCTATACAGTGCGAAACTATATTCATATCCCTAAGCAATTACGAGACCTGTTAAGGGAATCAAATAAGTCAAACACAAATTTATAACTACAAATTCGCAACGTGAAATCTATTTTTTATTCTACATTTTCTTCTATTTTTATGTTTGACTTCGATCAACAATACCAACAATTTCATGACTCAACATTTTGTAAAATATGTTTATTTCTTGTTTAATGTTCTGTTTAGTTTTTTTTTTTTTTTTGGTGCTATGTCTTATCAAATTGTGATGGTGTTGCCTTATTAGAGCGACTTTTACATAAAAGTCCTTTTCTACCCGATTTTGTTTTCGACTCATTATAAATCTGTGAGATCAAATTAACGCTCAGGTTGGCTGACAAGATATGATATAAATTTATACTCTCACTGTCGTAATATTATTGCATCGGAAAATCGATATAGTTACACGACCTTCAAATTAACCTCAACTATAGTAAAGTAGACATTTTTGGTCGACTGTCTTACATAAAAGTGTATTATTTTTCTGACCGTACACATTTAGGGATTTCTAAGGTTAACATCTGAATCGATATTCCGCTATACAGGACCCAAAACACTTATACTAAAAACGGCAATTATTTACAAAAACATAGGTGGGATTATATAAAACTATTTTACTTCAATTTTCAAGAAAAAAATCAAAGTATCGAATATCTATAATTATCAGGAACAATAAAGTTTGGAAATTCGAGCTGCCAAAAGTAATATTATATATGAGAGAGAATTTAACAAATCACATGACAACATTAAGAAATTATTTTACGAATATTTATAGATATATTAACCATAGCTAGTCTTTAGCTAATCTTTATGCCTTTAACCAAGAAAAGTTCAGTTAAGTGATGAACTATAATAATTATAATAACTAAACCAACTTTTATGATCTCACATCACAATCTCGTACTCTGTACAATCAAAAATTTTCTAGAAAAAAAAAATAGTTTGACAGATTTTTACCAAATTGAACAATAATTGAAACAAAACTGATCCACATCAGAAGTAATCTTCTATTATTCTTAACGAAATGTTTCGTTACATAATATTTTAAACCACTGATCTTTAAGATTAGTATGTAATTTTGCTAGTACTGATTATAAACAAACTGATCCGTAACACAGTAGTGAAAAGTTTTTCGAACAGAACTGATCCGTAACATTCAAATGCTATAAGAACTGATCCGTAACCCAAGCCGTAACTGAGGCAGTAGTGAAACGATTATCCTAAAAGAAGTCCTGCGTGCGAAATACCGATAGTTCAGTTCAGTTGTGCCTCGGCAGCGAGACGTAGGTTGGCTCGGGCTCACGCAGCAGCAGCGGCAAGGTCCGTTTGCGAACCGCTGCGTACAGCGGGCCGAAGCCCGCCGGCACGCCCTCTCATGTTTGTAGCGTTGTATTTAATTCGCGGTGGATCGTCGACTGCAATATTACATAACAAATCAACAAATCTCGTGACTTTAACTTGCGTAAAATATAGCTTATGTCAATCAGAAAGAAGTTAGATGAGAAAAAATAATCTCTATAGTCTATAAGTGAAATAATTTTTAGCATTAGATTGATAGCCCGTCTGGTTTCGATTTCCGGTGGAGATAAAATAAACTCGGTAGAACTCGGAACATAGAAGGCTGATCACCTACTTGACCCTAAATAAAAAATTAATCAGTGAAATAGATGTGAATTGCATCTGCCCCATACAAGGGACTTCACTTTAGATCGATGGATACGGAGTCGGCTGGTTGGCACATTAAGTAGTGTTCCTGCCTTCTGCGCCAAAAGGTCCTGGGTTCGAATCCCGGTAGGTGCAATCATTTGTGTGATGAAAACGAATGTTTGTTTCTGAGTCTTGGTTGTTTATAAACTTATATATCTATTTATTGTGGTATGCTCATTGTTTCTGATTACCATAACACAAGTGCTTTAACTAGTTACTTTGGGATTAATTGAGATTGTCCCAATTATTATTCACTACAAAAAAATTAATCTCTTATAAATGAATCTCACCAGCTCCTCGATGTTCCGCGAGAGCCGATTGGTCAACTCCTGAATGACCTGCCTTTGTCCGTCTTGTGCAGCCAGAGCCAACTCGAGTTGGCTATGCGCCATTTTAGCTTCAGCGTCCTGTAATGTATTGTTAAATCATGTATTTTTATACTTGCTTTTATTCGCGACATTTGTGGAAGAATAGTCAAAATCTGATTTTAAACATATGAAAAAGTTTTAAAAATTAATAAATTTGGGTACAAAAACTTAATCTTTAATTTCAAATCCATTGTTGAAGTGCGTAACCAAAATATTATAAATATGGGTGAGCTACCTGTTCACTTTTCTTAGATTTGGTAATTTGTGCAAGTTCCTCGTTCTTCTGAGCCAACTCTGCTTCCAACAGAGCGACACGCTGCCGTAACTGCTCAACTTCATTCGCATCACCGCCTACATATGAACATTTTGAAAAAATGTAATTTACGTAATGTATAGAAAATTATGATTATATACATTACGATTAGATGAAAAGACAAGTTAGAGGTTTCTATATCTTAACGTGCTATGAATGCTATTTAAACCAACCATATAATACATATTATATTTTAAAATTAGGAATGAATTCTTGAAATATTAGATGGCGTTGATGATCAAAATTTAAGCAAAACAAAACCGAATCACATCGGTCCATTTATTTAAGAGCTAAAATGCCACAGATAGACACGTCAAACTTGTAACATCCCTCTTTTTCATCTAGTTAAAAATTAGAGTTGGATTTACGGGGAAATGACAGACATATTGCCTACCTTTTCCAGCATACTGTCTCGCTCTAGCCACCTCCTCCCTATACTGGTGCAGCTGCCGTTTCCATTCATCAACATTCGCCGTGCTCTCCTGCAGAGCGGCAGTCAGCCTCAAGTTGTTGCTTTTTAGTGTCGCCAGTTCAATCTCCCACTTCTTTGCGTTTCCGGAACTGAGGAATTAAAAAACGTTTAAAATAAAATAAATCAATATTCAAAAAAGTGAAATTAGGAACTCGATAATGCCATCTTTCAACAAAAGAACTTTTAGAACCTAATTGACAGTTAAAGTTAACAGTTAATACGTTAGCTTAATCTTCTTCTAAGTCGGTAAACTCTTGGCAGAGCGGTCACGGCTTTGACATGCTGCTATCAGCTTTAGCACGCTGTGCCAATCCTCTCGCGTTGCTGATCTTCAGGTGCAATCATGGAGTGGACCGTTTGAAGTCTGATCTGATCCGTCCACCTCATGATACAGCAAGCTCTTATCCGATTGAGTTATCATTATACGAAATTATAAAGTAGGATTTTTGTGTGACAAAAACTATACTGAAATATCTGAAATTTAGCTAAATAGACAAGACAAACTTTCATAGCAGACGGCCTAGTTACTAAGATATTAGCATAGATATTTAAAAAATCGATTCTATCCTATATTTCAATAACGACAAAAAATCTCATCACATTGATCAAGTGTGAAAACTTTCGTTCGTTACGCAACGTTCACGCGATGTTGGCACGTAATCATTATGTTAACTTCGTTAATAAAAAATTATGTTCCGTCATTTTATTTAAATTGATGAATCAACAGTTTCCGATGGATTAGATTCTGCATTGGTATTGATACTTTTTCCCGCAGATTTGCTTGACATTTTAAATTAATTGAGATAATTTTATTTAAGTTGTAGAAATAATTACTAGAGTAGTGGTACATATTATTAACGTAATACTAAGGTATGCTTGGGCCTTGAGTCCTCTAGCACAGGCATTGGAATGCTTAAAAGGGGACTCCAGCCCTAGTTTTAATATTTTATTTCTGTACATAAAGAATTTTTATTTTTATTTATATTATGCTATATTTTTAAATTTGATCCACTGAACCAATAAAACGTAATCGTTTTGAAATTGATTTAAACAATCAGTACAGAGATATAATGTAATAAGATAACAATTGTTTTTCATATATTATGTGCAGACAAAATCTTTAGATGTAACATTTCTTAAATTATTTCACATTTTGAGCAAGCGCAAGTATTTTACAATATCGATAATTTCATTCACGCAATGTACAACAAACTAATAAAGTTTCATTATAGGCCTTATCACGTGGATATACGAATGCTATATTATTGCGTGCCCATCGAATTAATCGCTCGTTGCTCTGATTCCTTTCAATGCAATTGATATCGATCGAAAATGCTTTTGTAACGGTTGTATGATAAAATGCTTACCGAAATCATATTTCTACATAACTACCAAAAATTTAACATGATTGATATCCTGAAGATAACCTTAACTTGGATATATTTTTCGTAAAAAGCAATATGGCGCTTGTATGCGCTACTTCGAATGTAAACATTATCGCAAACAGCCATGTTTAACACATTTGTGTCTTTAAAATACGAAAAAAATCTGTCTTTTTTTATATATTTATATTTTTTACTTGACCTTCTCAAAAATGGTTGTTAATTATAAAAGGTGTGTTTAAATACAATGACTAAGAACGTTGAATTAATTCGAAGAATTGGTTCGTTTGAAGCGTAGGTAGGTACACACGTAAAGTTATGTAAAAAATAATTGGGATATATAACGATTGATTTTCCGTATATTTTAATGATTAGAACGATTTTCCCGTTTTCATCAAATTGCGTCACACTTATTATATCGAGCAATGGGGCATTTCGTAACGCTAGCTTCGATATGTTATACAAACAAATTTTGCACCAAACTTTTATTTATATCATTGGGATAAAAAGCTTGCTTGACAAAATTCATAATATAGATTTTGTCGCAATTTATTTAATTTTTTTATTAAATTAAATTATTTATTTATTAACACTTCGTTCCAAAAACAATAGAATACAGATAATAATTTAAGCTAATTAGAGTGCAACGGGCGGTCTTATCGCTAATCAGCAATCTCTTCCAGGCAACCCAACAAGAAAAACAATAAAGTAATAAAGGGACAGTTCAGGAAGTGCGAAAACTAATAACTAAAACCTTAACAATAACAAATAAAATACAAGTTAAATAGTTAGTGTATCGCTTAATTTAAACTACATAATAAGTAACATATTTTAGTTATGGGTATTTACTTGGTAAATATATAATTCCCATTTCTTTTTAAAATCTTTTAATTTCGCAGATTGTTGCAATGCCGATCAAAAGGTTTCCGCTTCATCTAAAAATCGATTATTAAACCGGTCGAGTCGGGTGTTTATTAAATATTACAATCTTTGTTATGTGTATATATTCGCCAATATTCCAACAACCATAGATTACAAAACTCTAGCTATGGAGTGTCACACCCAGGACATCAATGACAATGTAGAACTAAGTCGTTACAGATAACAAAGAAAAAGCATTTTCTTATTTATTTTTTTCTTATTTTTTTATTTTATTATAACTATCAGTACTGGGTTAGCTCGGAACTGAACTATGCAGCACATCACATACTTATTTTAGCAGTCCCATGAGTTTAACCAGTGAAGCATAACAATTAATTTTGAGAAAGTGATGGCTATAATAAATAAGATATTCTATATAAATAGGTTAGTAAGCACTGGAGTGTATAGAACTTTGATGTTCTTACACTCCGATGCTCCAACGCGAAAAATACACAAATTTTAAGTTTCATATTTAAAAATAAGCAGTTTTATTTACCCTTCACCTATTCAAATCTATTTAACCGTGATTAAAAACCGATACATTTCTGTGTCTGTTTTTGATAGCTAGCTGTCAAAGTTATGTTCCTGTCTCAACAAACTGTAATTCATTTAAATTTTTAATTAACTGTGATGAACAAACATGAAACACACTTAGAATTATTTAATTTTTGTAAAAACTTTTCAACATAATGTACCTAAATATATTTACAAAAATACAAAAGGCTTATCAAAGCCGTTAGGGTGCGTACCCAAAATACTGACTACATTACCGCGTTGTATTGCTATACTAACGCGTTGGCCGAAATATGAGCCAGCTTTCGGGTTTCCAGTGGTCTCAACTACTCTAACTCACCTCGATGTCTCTTTAAATCGCAATCTTTCCTTAAACAATCGACACGTCCATGAGAGCCAGAAGCTCTCATGGACCCAAAGTTTCTACTCCAAATAAATACATTTAAGACTTAAATAACATATTTTTGTTAAGATAGGAGTCGGCGGTGAATCTATTTTATGATAACATACTCCTCGCTTGTGCCATAACCGATTACTTCCACAAGAACAACGCACCATTCAATTATTCCGGCATAATTTGTACAACATCTATCATATTATCGCATTATAATATTTGTTTGTTGTCTGTAAACAACCGCTTCCATGACGAAATAGGTCACGCATTTTCCATTCCATTGCGGTCTTAGTGTATCCCGGGGAAACAAGAAAACATTTCGATTAGGTATGTGCAGAATAGAAAACTGATCACCTACTTCCCTGTAAAAAATCAGTTACAGGTTGATTTTTCACGTGTTTTTCGAAACTTTAACACACGCAGATGTGTATTCCTCACGCCCCACGGGATTTCTCTATGTAAACAACCTTATAGTGTAGTTCTGTGTCTCCAAAAGATATATGGAATAGACCCTTTAAGACCCTAAAAAAATACGCAAAATCGGCGCATCGTAGTCGTCGAATTGCGGAAACAAGCCCGTCTTTACTTTTATACTTAGACCCTTTAAGTAGATGGTGTATTTCCAAAAGAGATTTCGATACCTTTATCGAAATCTCTTTGGTGGTCGATAAGCAAACCTGAATCTTAAGACCCTTTTGAAAAGACCTTAAATGAGTTCGTTTCATCCGAACATTTTGGGTCGCAAAGCTAGATAAATTCATCTAAATAATCAACTATCAGGATTAATGTAGCCAAACATTGAAGCAAACCTAATTACCTAACATACAATATCAATAAAAATAATCTAAACTTTAAAAAAAAAATGTTATCTCAAAAACTTTAATATAATATTAAGACGTGGTTTTGTTAAATTTTTTTTTAAGCTGAGATTTAAGCGAATATGTAAATACAATAAGTCTTCCGTTATTTAAACGATGCCAGGGCTAAGCGTTAGTATTCTATAAACAAGACGTACAACAAAAGTTAATGTCGCGTAAGTATTTCAGCAATAATTAAGATATTTTATTGCTTCCTGGTAAGTAAGCTTTTCAACACTCTCCGACACGACTAAGTTAAATTTTATTGTATAAACTAATAAAATTATTTCAAAACTACACGAACAAAATTAGAATAGATTATAATGTGTAGGTTTTAAAACTCATAAAGGGAAATCTCGTAATGCGTAGGTAAACGACCGATTGGCACAATTGGTAGTGCTCATGCCTTCTGTATGACAGGGTCCCGAGTTCGAATCCCGGTAGGTTCATTAATTTGTGTGATGAGCACGAATGTTTGTTTCCGAGTCTTGGTTGTTTATAAACATATACATGTATTTATTGTTGTACGCTCGTTGTTTCCGATTACCATAACACAAGTGCTTCAGCTACTTACTTTGGGATCAGAGCAATTTATATCCCAATTATTATTATAATATTTATTTACACTACGTTGCCTTAATATATAAAAAGAAGTCTAAAACTGTTTATTAACACTTATTTGCACAAAGAAAACAATACAATAAGAAAACATAAACAATTATGTTCTTTAATTAGGAGTGCAACAGGCAACCCTATTTCCTCCAGGAAACCCTGGTAAGGAAAAATAAATATGAGATTGTGAAGTGCAAGAAATGCGAAACTTTAAGAATTATAACCAACATGGGCTGTACATACAATTACTGAAACTATACGTAAGTAGCATTGAAGTTTAATTAACTAATGGGTTCATAAATTTCAGTGATTTATTTTAAGACTTGAGTACTCAGAATTTGCAGCAAAGATACGATCTTGAAAACGTTACTACCGTAAAAAATAAGACCGAACAATATCGTGTCGTACGGAGTGTGGGGCTCTTGCAAATTACTACGAAGTGCTAGATTATAAGGCATTGCGATATATTCAGAACTGTATCGTTTTTTGCAACATAACTCGTGCGTTATAAAATATCATACTCTAGTTAGAATATCAGATTTTACGTTAATTTTACTATCGGCAATTAAGTTATTTAAGTTAAACGGTCCGTTGGTTAACTGGTTAAGCAATAATGTTAACAATATGTTTACTGTTACGTTTTGTGAAAAAATTATCGATGTTTGATCACTTTTTGAAAACATTAACAGAACTAAAAATTCCTATTGATTGAATACCATCATCTTGTTTTTTTAAAAAGCGTAAAATAAAATGCATATTTAAAAAAGTTTAAATCGACTTCTTCTTGCACTAAAAAGTTAGGTAAAACGTTAATTCTACAAATATTTGCCAAAACAGAAAATTTAATAATTTTATGTTAAAAACATTTTAAACGGCAAGCTTTTTATAATGGCTAGTAAGTATCTATCTACTCCTCGAGACAAATCAAACGAGTTCAAACTTGACAGGGTTGCAATATTTTACTACATAGTTCTAATGGCCACCTCACGGCTCCATCATCTGACCTTGGATATTTTCAAGGGCTAAAGTACTTGTCATGACGAATCAAACAAACAGAAGCTCGAAGGGTTTGCGTAGTTTTATTCTGGAGTTCCAATGCCCACCTTCCAGCTCCATAGTACCAGTTCCACAACTTTATTTAAATACATTGACATCTGATTTACATGTGTATGCAAAATTTAAGCTTAATCCAAAACCGGGCAGTATAATATTATGTTAAATTTAACTTGCAAGATTTTATCCGAATTTAACTAGCAATGTATGTTACAATGCAAGTTAAATAAAAGCTTGTAAAAATTGTTTCACCGAAGGCTTCGGGTAGAATTAAATTTCCAGTGCAGCAGTCGGTTTAATTTTTTTTTTTTAATAATCACTGTAAGGTTTAATAAAATTAGTAGAATCTCAAAGTTAAAAGACTTAGCGAAATCTTTTTATCTGTCCAGATAATATCTCTCCTCTTTCAAGACCACTACATATCCATGATCTCTCTTATTTGATTATTTCAATATCTAGTCTCTTCTCTCATGACTGGGTTGTCTGGAAGGAATCGCTTGGTAGAGATAAGGCGACCCATTTATTTATTTTAACTAATAATATAATAACATATACTTCAACTTCGCATTTTGTTCATTAAATAAACTTGTTAAGGCGATCATTTTATTAAAATTACAAATAAACCTAGCATACAAACTTAAAGCACAAATCGTATTTACTGTCATTAAACAAAACATAAAATTAGATTTAAATCGCGAAATTAATATAAATAACGACACATGATATCAATTATCACAGCAAAATCGCCTTTTTTCCAGGGATTAAGAATTAGAATTGAATGGCGTATATAAAACTCCCAATCGGCATATAAAGTAGGGATGTATACATGCGTATAAGCCCGCGGTGGTGTGAAAATAATTTACTTTCGTCAGTGAAACATTGTTTGGAAGTGAATTGTGTGCGCAAAAATATGGAAATTTTCGTGAGTATCTTTTTCATCTTTTGGTAATTTGTATAATTTTAACATTTGCTATTTAAAGATTCTACAATTTACTTCGTGTAATAGAAATTTTGATAATTTTACCTTAATTTCATACCTAACATTTTTATGCGACATCTATTGCCCACATACAAAAATTTGTTAGGTATTAATTTTAAAATAATAATATATGCCGGAATGTTTATAGTATAAACTCTATACAATATCTATATAATTATTTTTGCACACGATTTGAACTAGAACATTTTATGCATAATATATAATGATATAATTTCTACAATAATTTACAACAAAATCGTGCTTAATGATTTAAATAAAATACCTACCCATACAAAATGACATTATTAAAATATTCCATATTTCTTTCAATATTACAATTGAGTGTGTACCCCATAATAAAGTGGCTAACTGGCTGATGTGTGTGTTGAAGATATTTCAGAATAACTTATAATTATATCAGTGATAGAAGCTTACAGATATTCGCAACTTAGTTCGCGTGGCATAATATAACATAGCCTACGTCGCTTGAAAACACAAGCTTCATCAATGAAATAATGATCTCATTACAAACAATAATTTTTTAAATTGTCTGAATGTTTTGACGAAACATATATCAAATCTTATTTCAAAACAGACAAAGTCGCCGTCAATTGCTAGTATATTATAATCGGAAGTGTACGTTGGTACGCACGCGTTCTGCCGTCACTAATTGTCCGAACAATTAATTCACTATTCATCGCCTGACGGCTGACATATTAATATTGCTTCCGTATGCAACACTATATTGCAACAATTTCGAACTAGGATATACCCACACTCGAATAAACATTTTCGTTGAAGTTAGTTTCCGAAGATCATTAGGTTTATGTATGACACTATATAAGAATAGGATTTTTACTTTAACATAATCTACAAAGAAAGATTGTATAAAATCAAGATGGTCTTAGTAGTTATTGTTATGTGAGTAGAAAGAATGCCTGAAGTTTTCTAAGCGGTTGAGAGGATGTATCCTAATTATAGTTCACGTCCGAGGTAAAGAAAAATGTCTATATATCAATATTTTATCCAAAAATAGTTTTCACTTGCGCAGCCATTGAGATCCGACCGCATGGACATTGTAATATTGCATATTATATCACTCAAAGTTTAGTTTCCAGCAGTGAAAGATTTTTTAAAATCAGTCAATTTTTTTAATTAGAAAGAAAATAAATAAATCTTTTCTATTCATATTTTAAAATAGCTTTATTTATATTATATTTATAATTCCTATATTAATTGTTTTTACCTTTTTATTAAAACAATATAATGAAATATGATTACTTGTACCCATCTGTTTCCCTATTTTTTTTAATTATTTCATTATTTAATAAAATTTGTTAGAGGCGTTATGCAGATCGATATCAAAAGATGTCAAGTGAAATGGTAATTTAGGCGTAACGCGGCACGCAGTATACAGGAAATAAACTTTTGATGTAAAATATTTAACTGGCCGTTAAATATTTTACTACTTAGTTAACATAATGGGGCTGAAAGTCTTACTTAGGCATTTAACTAGGTTTTTCGCGTTTCCGATAGAAGAAAAAATATTTTAATCTTTATTTTAATAAAATTCGTGTTCCTGGGTTCTAATCGCATGGAAAAATGTTTCGCTTACTTAACAGAAAAAAAACACAGGAGGCTACCTAATGCCACCCAGTGGAATTTAACCCAATGTTTGTCAGTAATAAAAATCAGTAAGATTACATCAATAAATGATCAAATAATACATAATAAGTGACATAATATGTCAGTCTCAAGCATTTTCGCGAGTGAACGTCAACTTTCGCGTCAATTTGTGTCATCATTAAAGCTGAATCGATACGTTCACAAATATAATAAGTAGTTGAGATTTGGGATCGATAAGCACATTGTTCCGCCAATACGTTTGTTTAGATATACAAGTTTGTATTATATGACATAGCATATAGTATACAATGCAGTCAGTATTTTGTAACTGTTTTGATGTTATAATCAGACTCCAACTGAGTTTCTTCTCTGTTCGTGAATAAGAGTAAAATATGGGATATTTACCTGACAACTTTTGGGCCGATCCATAGTATAACTTCGTTAAACAATACGCGAATAAGACATGAACATCCCAGCTGACAGGTTGCTTCAAATTAGGCATTAATAATATTTAGTAACTTAAATAACCTATAATGACTGACTTTTTATGTATCTTTTTTCGATTATAGAAATCATTACAACTATTTGCGCTTTTCGCATCTGCGCTCGCGCAATATGAAGGCTACGAGCTTGAGGGACATGGCTTAGAAGGGCTGGAGGAGTACCAGGGGTATCACAGACCCTCGGTCCACCAGCCGATATTGGAGCAGCAAAGTGAGGAGTACGACGTGGATTATCACGTAAGGATTCCTTCGTCAAGTGTCAGTTCTTTGGACTAAGTTTAACAAAAAACAGTATATGGCATTATTAACCGCTTCTTTAGCGTTGTTCACAAATCGCACTTTCACTGTTGCATTGATTTCCTATACTTAGATTCTAATTAAACGGAAACAATATTATAAATAATACTTTTTTCAATTTGTATGACATTTTAGTAAAATTGTTCCTATATAAGTAATAAATAACAATATAAATCTTTCATTTACTACTTTTATAAATGATAAAAAGTGTAAGTTAATGAAAAAAACATAAGACTTTTAGTTTTAATATTATTTTGTCGCAGGCGCATCCAAAATACTCGTTCGATTATTCAGTAAAGGACCCGCACACAGGAGATGAAAAGGAACACTGGGAGACCAGGGATGGGGACAAAGTTAAAGGTATTTTATAGAACCGTTAATTTTTATGTATAAATAAAATAGTTCCTGCTAAGAAAGTTATTCTTTCTAATTAATATTTCAAATACTTTTATAACTTTCTATTAACTGTTCAGAGCCATCTAGTGTCCTGATATAGTAACGTTTCACAGGCTCCTACACTCTTGTGGAAACAGATGGAACGAAACGTATAGTGGAATACGAAGCGGACGACAAAAACGGATTCAACGCGGTGGTGCACAGAATAGGGCATCCTAAGGTTGAGGAAGAGTACAAGGTCGCAAAACCTGTATACGAGCCACAGTACCAAGAGGAATATCAGCCTTATGATGGAGGGTTCGTCCCGATGGCCGGGTATGAACATAGACATTGACAGTATAATCTATGACTCACGCCTGCTTGTCTATTCTCTATGGGAAATAATGTTGATTCTCAATTAGGTTTTATATTAATGCTTTAAACATGGCTATTATCTTTCTTATTACAACCAGTATTATTTAATGTATGTTGGGTGGAAAATGTGTGTCTGATCGTAATAATAATAAGTAATCTATTGATTTGACATAATCTATACGGATACGCCACAAACAAATACATAAAAAAAAATCAAATTTAGGAGCTGCTTAAAATTATTATATATATGGTGTATGCGGTCATAAGATAAAAATGAAAATAAATGTAATATTCACCTATAAATTATAAGGCATAAATATCTATTGCATCAATAGAGTCAATACTCTAGTAATGTCATATAAACATCATACACAATGAATACAGGTCGGATAAACTACGAAATGATGAATCATTAGATTTATCATTACATCTATAAAAATGGTATTTTTATATGACTAAGAAAAATGTAGCATAAACACTGCAATCAATGTAAATTGATAAAAGATGGTGACCGCATTTCCACCATACAAACAAGTTGTTGCTGCTTTATTTGAGTTTAAATATATTATATATTACTATATATTATATTATACTATATTAAATATAGTATCCCAAAATATTACATGAATGAATCAATTATTATAATTAGTAATAAGTATACTGAACTTTTCTTGTAAAATTAATTTTAATACTATACTTTAATCTTGAATTGATGAGACTGTAATATTGTAGATATTAAGTAGTGTACAAAATTCTTTTAAAATATACTTTTTTATTGTTGGTTTTGTATATTATTAATTCAACCAGTAGGCATGTTTTTATTATGAATTCTTGATTTTTATTATTTTTTATATAGAGATAAATGCAGATTAAGTTGTAAAATAGCAAAAAGTGAAGACGTACTCGCGAGATATGAGGAGACATCTTTCTGCGTCTAATTTGCTTTATCTTCAATTAATTTAAACAATAAACTCGATTTTATTTATATATGAAGATAGAATGTTGCAAAAAAAACTTTTCTACATTTATGAAGTCCCGACACCAAATAGACCGAAAATTATTTTACATAATTTTGTTAAGAGTTAAGCAACGAATATTCTGTAATGTACCAGTTTTTCTACCTATATTTTAATTTATACGTGAAATGATGAATGTGACATGGACTAGAAACGTTGATTGCGCAATTGGCCGGTTTGTAATACAGTTGAAAAACCAGTGTACATTGTCAGTACACATTAGAAAAAAACACCATTGCTATCTATGAATCAGTAGTGTTTGTGTGGAACTTTGATAGGGCGATAAAAGTTAATCAGCGCCCTCTCTTGATACTTAGCCACAGCATTTATATATAATCTATAATCAATAATCTATATTAATAATTTCATCAAGGGGTACGGTAGACTCGATCGAAACCTTAACTAATTAATAAAACAAAAAAAAAAAGATTTCGAGTCGACAACATAATAAATCCGCAAAATTCGGAATGTCGAGTATTTTGTTTAATTCTAATGGAGCTGAAAGACAAATCGCAGTCGCCATATTGGCCACTCTACTCTAACTACAGAAATATCGACTAACATTTTGTAC
The DNA here is from genome assembly GCA_912999735.1 of Aporia crataegi. NCBI lineage: Eukaryota > Metazoa > Arthropoda > Insecta > Lepidoptera > Pieridae > Aporia > Aporia crataegi. The sequence continues at coordinate 8,009,732 of OU538742.1, forward strand.
CTACATATGTATTATGATTTATGAGCCACATTTCACACGAGCGAAGCCGGGTTTTCATCTAGCACAAACAATAAACAAGATGACGCGGATAACTTAGAGCGCTATGGGGGTCGGCCGCTAGTAACAAATTCAACACTTAAAATATACAGAAAAAATTGTCATTGAATTTTGCCTAAGACCTACATGAAACAACCTTTCATAGATTTGTCAGTTCACCTGTACACATAATAGAGCAAAGTTTGTGCTTTGCTCTATAATATTTACAGATTATAAATAAACATCTGTCTCATGCTAATATGAATGACTTACCTCTGTGCGAGCGCAAGTCGGAGTTTATCATTCTCATAGCGTAATTGTTCCGCTGTGTCGAGAGGCGGTTCTGCGGCTGCACCAGAAGAGACCAACGGACCTCGGCTTGGACGACCCACTGTCGCGTAACCCCCACTTGCCTAGATACATGATTTCTTTATACTTCAAATTAACTTAGTCTAAAAAAAGTGAATTCCCGTAACCCTAGTGAGGCATATGGTAGATAAATTGCTGTATCTGTTTCACAAATTATTTTCTTTACATGCAAGTGGGTGATCAGCTTTCTGTGCCTACCCAACCGAAACATGTATTTCCGGGATTCGAACCCAGGAACTCCGGCGCAACAGGCAGACTCGTAAACCAATTAGCCACGGAGGCGGTTTTTAGTCTAGGGTAGGGCTGCCATCTCTAAAACCTGCCTCCCAGGACCGGAAGCGTAGGTTCCCCGGATTTGTGAGCTTTTACCCCGGACGTTCCAATACTTTTTCATTTACATCTTGATTAAAATATATTTTACTCCGTACTTGATAGAAGTGAACTTTAATTGTAAGCCTCTTTTGTTGCATAAAATAGTGTGTTTAATCGTTTTTGTGACAACAAGTGAGTAATTTTGCTTTATTTTTTAACCTTCTTAGGTATTCAATAAAAGATAAACAAACCCAAAATTAGTTACTCAGTTAATAAAATTAAATGAAAAACTTGTTTAATTTCTTATTTTTCCATACAATTAACAATATTTACTTTAGTTAATTATGGGAACGGGATCTGATCAAAATCCCGGACTATAATTGAAACCCCGCCCGGACGTCTTCCAAACTTGGACAAATCCGGGGACACCCGGACGGATGGCAGCCCTAGTCTTGGGATACACTAAAAATTGTTTAATACTTAGCTGTAATAGTTGTGGAATAATAGACTCTTCCTACAGGAATTATTTTAGTTTGTTTTAATATATTTTGGTGGTCAAAAAAATTAGATTTCTTGGCTGTTGTTTTCAGATTTGGATGCGTTCTTAAACATCTTTTAAACTTAAATTTAAGTAACATTAGCGGTCGAATAATTGTGACATTATTTTTATATTTTTTGACTTTGACTTCCTTTAGCACTTTAAAAACATTTTTTTTATTTAAATTAATTATAAATGTAAAGTAATATTATCTATGTGAATGTTTTTTCTTTTTTGATTTCAGTTTAAAATTACATTTTCGTGAGCCACGAGAGAAGATATTTAAATGAACTTTTTTATGAATGATATACCTACCTGAATTGAAGAAGAGACAGAATGAGCACGCTGATGCACCATCATCTCGTCATTTTCTGGTTTTGGCTGAAACAAATACAAACTTATGAAATTGGGTTATTTTACTATGTCTTTTTTATTTTTTATTTGATAAATGTGCATCGATCTTGTAATTTTTAAGTTTATTCGTGACAAAAGAAAAATTTAATTTTCTCTTAGTAAACATATTAGAATAAAATAGTGTTAGCCATGTGTTTGCTGGTGACTATATTCATAGTAAACCATCAACGTGATTATCAAAATAATTTTAATAAAAAAAACGACTTCAAATTGTAACTCTAACACTACTGAACAGATTTAAATGAAATTGGACCACACGGGTAGGACCAGCTTTCAATCAAAAAAGAATCATCAAAATCGGTTCACCCAGTCAAAAGTTCTGAGGTAACAAACACAAAAAATACGCGTGGAATTGAGAACCTCCTCCTTTTTTGAAGTCGGTTGATTAAGAATATCTCAAATGGATGCAATTTACTATTTTCATAAATTGTAGATTAGATCAAATTTCGGTCATGTCAGCTTTTAAACAGAAATCGCATCAAAATCAATCCAGTTCGTTTAGGAGCTAGGACAGAGATGGGGAAACTTTTTCCTTCGCGTGCCAATATAATACTGATGAAATATATGGCGGGCCAAGTTGTTGAATTTTTGGCTGTTAATTACTGAAATAAAAATATTGATACATATTATGTATTTTATGAAACACTAATTTGTTGCGCAATATTACAAAATAACTATTGGAATAAAAAAGAAATTGTAAATTGTAATTAAATTAAACTTTTAAGTTAGCCGCGAAGTAGAACTTCATTTTCGATATTCGCTCATCAAGCCCACGCTCGCGAAACACTGCGGGATTGTTAAATGCAAGCTGGCCACTGTCAATGAGAATGAAATTACTAACAATACGAAATATTCTCTTGATTTTTGTTTGATGGTAGCGGGCCGGATTTCAAGCCTTCGTGGGCCGGAGATGGCCCGCGGGCTGTAGTTTCCCCATTCCTGAGCTAGGATGACAGACACGTACACACCCACTGACACATCACTTATAATATCCCTCTTTTTTGTGGGTGAGTTGACGGCTACTATACCTGGGCAGGCGACACAGCAGGCGGTTCGTCAGTAGTTGCTCTGGCGGCCAGTAAGGGGCTCGCAGTCGCAGACGCCACAGGTGTGGCCGCCCCAGAGCCGTTTGTGGCCTTCGGCGGACCACCACATTGCTGCGCTTGTATAGCTTCTTTTACTTCTTGGAATTTCTCTATGAACTGAAATTGAGGAAATCATTATTACTTTTGCGACCTGATCTGAATAATATCCCCTTGAGTGGGCTTTTTACTTAAAGGCACATAGGCTGTCAAAGCTAGAACATCTTTTCAGACTTGCACCCAACAGTTGTATGTTCGTCAGTTCGACATTGTTCTTGCCTCTTTGTGAGGCACGGGGCAGACACAATTCTACGTCTCTTTCACTGATCATTTTCTTTACAGACAAGTGAGCCAACTAACCAAGATCCACCTAACCGAAACATTTGTTTCTATGGGATTCAAACCTCCGGAACAAAAACATTCTACAGTCGTTTTTGAAGACATTCAGTAGTCGTTCTTAGAATGGGAAACGGTCCTTTTGGGTAGTGGTTGTGAATTTTGAGTAAATAGGAAAGTCAGTAGATAAAGTGGATTTATGTTTAGTGTGGTTTCTATTATTTTTTTAACAGTAAATTGTTGTAAAGTGAAGTCCCGTGTCCCCTAGTGGGGTATGGGGCAGATGTATTTCACATCTGTTTCACTGATCGGTTTTTTCTTTTAGGGGCAAGTAGGTGATCAGCCTTCTATGTCCTGCCAGACCGAGTTTTTTTTTTTTATTATCTCCACCGGGAATCGAACCCAGGACCTCTCGGTTGTAACGCTTACGCGCTTACCCAGGAGGCGGTCTAGTAACAGTTAACAACAGTAAATTGTTAAATTGCTTAAAATATTCTTACTTTGCCCAACTCAGCTTCAGAAGCAAAGCCCAATCCATACACAGTATTCGCGCGGACGTCACTCCACTGACCGAACTTCTGAGATGTTTTTGTGAATGTCATATTCGCTGTTATAGTGCTATTTATCACCGCCTGAAAAATAAAAATCCTTGCTATTTATATTCAACATTACAGGCAATACAAAATAGCTGAACCGATGGTGATAATTTCGATAAAAAGTTCGATGTTACAGAGTATTTGCGTCAATTGAAGGATAGTTGCTTCAAATTACATTGAAAAAGATGTTTTTTTAATAAAAAAAACCTAATAGAGGTGCTAAAGAATTTTATAATTAATTCGAATTTAATAAAAAGAAAAGGTTTTACGCAAACAGAAGCTTGTTATTAATAAGTTTGAATTGTCTATGTGTCTGTATGCGGCTTCGTAGCTACTAGACTCTAGAGTCTAGGTCAATAGGCCAATCGTCTAGGACCTAGACGATTGGCGATTTTTGTTTGAAAGCTAGATTTGGATATTACAATGAGATTAGCTAGATTACATTGAGAATTTTTAATATTAAATTCATCACAATCGATTTAGCGGTTTAATCAAAATAAACACAGTCAAAATTATTTCATATATCGCACGAATACATGAGTTAATTATAACCGACTTTGTTCTAGACAGTACACTCTCAAAATGTGCCAAGTGCTCTTGTATACCGCGTCAGAAAATGGCAACATTGGTATAAAATTCACGGTCTTATCCTACGAAACAAGACCATTGTGATTAAATTATCTTTGTGCCGTATTTAATTACTTGTATTCTTTAATGATTTGTTCTTAAATCTTGCTCTTTGTATGAAACTTTGTTAAGTCAACAAAGAGCAAGAAATCCTATTTAATATTATAATATAGAATAAAAATTATTATGAATGATATATTTATGATTTGAAGCTGCCAAATTGATGTTATTTTTGTATAGCAATTGTTGCTATCTCAACAGGGTGATATTATGATGAACACCCCTGGATGAATGGGGGGTAGGTTTCGAACTCAACTAATAAGCAATGACAAAATTCTGCTATTAGTGATCAACTGAGCTACAGAGACAGTAAGGTAGATAATATATGAATGCATAGTATATCTTTTTACCTTAGTTCCTTCAACGCTGATAATCCTATACAAGTTCCTGGAGGAATCATAGAAGAATGAGACAGAGACAGCCGCAGAGCTTGCTGACATCCATGAGCGCTTGGTCTTTGGGTCTATGTGAAACACATGCGCCTTGCACGTGAAGATTGGCTGCTCCCTGTCAACAAATTAATTAACTTTTTTATTTTTCTGTGTTTATACTATCTGTAATTTAATATTGAAATTGATTGCCGAATATGTGTATTTACGTATATGTATTTTTAACGATAAAGTAATAGTTTAGATAAAATACTTTAAAATAGCTGCAACCTTTTGTATAAACCTTTTAGTGTTGGATACCCAAAAGTTTGAAAGAAAATAGAAATCATTTAAAAATTGAAAATTTCCATTCATGGGATCGTCCATTCATCACGAGAAATAATCAAGAAATAACACAAGGATGGGGTGTAATGAGATGTGTGTTTTTATTTCGTTGAACGCGCGATTTCTAAACCAAAAAGCGACCTTTAGAACAATAACAAAAACAACCTGCAACCTTATTAACTATCTGGACATTTTTATCACGATGCTTAATTATCCAAAATTCAATCAGATTATACCTGTATTTAAACATAATATTTCTGAAAATTTCAATATACTTGTACCAAAAAAAGTGATGCAAAAATATGTGTTACAATACTTGATGAAGTCAATATAAATTTATACCTATATCAAGTAATGACTCAAAGAATGTAAGTAAACAAGTTGAAAAGTTTTTTAAGGTTGACACATAGCTGCTGCTTCTAAAGCAGTGTGGTCTTGTAAAGGGTTCAAAGATTAAGATTAAGAGAAAATATTTTCTAAAAAGGTCTAGGTAGGTACTGTATAACTAAATTCTCTTTCTTTATCTACTGTTTATTATAAACCTAAGTTTTCTAGTAGGTTATAGAGAAGTTTGACGGACAACGGTTTATTAAGACCATTAAAAAAAAATTATGTATAAAAAATAGCATGTGACAAATCATTTATACATGTCGGTGACTTATTCGTTATAAATTACATTTAAAAAATGTTTATTATTATTTCTGCTTTTCTTCATAAGGTGTCACAATTTTGATTGACATAATTATCTTAAATACTTTAGAATAATATGATAAACACATCAAACTGTCAGAGTATTTGATAAGCAAATAGTTCACCCATAAAGTAACAAAATTGTATTTAAACTAAAGAAAAACATTAACATTAATAATAATTGTATTTTTTAATATTCCATCAAAAAATTTGAATCTTTCCTTATTGTTATAAAAGTGGAATGCTCTTGTTTTCTCTAAGATCTATTACAATTAGAAAACATGCCACTGATTATTAAATCAATTAATGGTGCAATCAATAATTTATTAACAATAAAAAACCTTATCTAGAGTTCCAAATGGGTTCTAAGATTTCTATTTATAGTGTATAGACTCTGTGATATTATTTATTTTTAGAGTTTAACATAGATCTCTTACTGAGCAAATGTTAGGCCATATTACTATTTACCATCGGGTGGGATTGTGGCCTGCCACTTGCTTAGTTTTTCAATAAAAAAAATAATAGAGTAAACTTTTTTCTAATCAGATTATATTAAAGATGCAGGGTACCAAAATATGTCGCAATTAATAAAGCCAAGTATTTGAAAATAATAAGTATTTCTTTAAACAATCCAAATAGTCTAGTGTTGTTTTTAGTACTGTTATGTACCAATCAACTTTGTTATAAAAATTCCAACCCTAAATCGAAACATACCGAATTCTCGCTAATGGAAATAATTGCCATAATTAGCTCAAAAGATCGTAACTTTCTGTAGGTACAAATGACTTATAAATAGCCAAGTATCACACCCTCGTCCTTAATACCTTCGTAAAAGCGTTCATCTGGATACAATCAATGTTAAAGTGCAATCATTCATACTACGGGATGTTGCGAAATTGGTACTTATTTGCAAATAATATTGCAACAATAACAACATATTCGTGAATAAAGCAACATAAGAAGGGTATTTTAAATACGGCCAACGAAAAATATGAAACCCAAAATATCCCTTCGCATTGGTAAAGTTCATCCCCTCCCAAGAAATATCTAAATCCTGTGAAAATAGGATTTTCATAATTTTCCAGTTTAAAATTAGAATAAGATACTCGAGACTAATTTCGATTAAATAACGTTAACTCACCCCATGGTTTCTTTTCCAGCGGTCATTGAAACACTTTGTTTTAAAAATATTCCAAATTCATAATTTTTAATTTTTCTCGTACAGCTACTGAGCAGCTGTCATTCGGCGATTTAGGCATAAAGTAAAGAACAATGTGGTTATTGTTATCTGTTACCAGTTAAAAGAATTCGTTCATATTATTGTCTATTAATATTAATTAATAGATATTAACAGTTTTATTTCAGAAAAAAATAATTGAAAACATTGTGTCTCTATTTGTTAATAATTCATTTAAAGTAGTTATGATAATGTATATTTTAATAACCATTTAAAACGTATACCATATTTTTGTCGCTAAATCTTTTTGAGTGGCATCTTGTTTTGTTCAACTGTGTTACTCACGTAACTACAGAATACATTGTTATTTATCCGCTATTCAACGCTAGATGTCACTAGTAATTAATCAGTCATCGTAATTATTTAAATGCAAACTTGCGAATAATCATGAAGCTTAGATAAAAAAGTGTCAATTTATAAATATGTTCTTCTATGTAACTAACGATTACAGGTAAACAAAACCTTATATATCGTAGCCGTTACTGTTTTATTAAATTATGATTTATTATGACATAAAAAAATACTCTACACACACGCTCTGCTCTCTCGTAACTCTACTTCGTAAATTAATTATGAGTGATATTCTAAAGTTAGAACTAAACCTAGGCAAAAAAAATATATAAGCAAGCTGTCTATACAATAATTAACACAAATAATTATAGTTGAATTACGTTCATGCTCCAAACGAATGGACACCGATAAACTCATTGCGAACTATCACAATTATTATTATTGTCGTCATTAACATTAAGATTAATAACATCAAAATAATTAATAACTAGGTAGTAATCTAAGAATTACCAGCCGAGTTGAATTAAAAAAAAGTAGTTTTTGATAACTTTTAATTTCTTTTATTTACTGTCTTATGATAAAATTCGAATAAGAAATATCATTATAATATTTTAATTACCTACTTATATTTTTATTAACAACCCCTCCATTAGCAAAACTTTCTTAAACTATTTAATTTCTAGTATTCCCAGAACCTACGTGTATAATATTATCGTAATATCTATAGTAAAAAAAAATTATTTTGCGTAACCATCTTCGGCTCCAAAAAGTATCAAGTAGATCACCATCGAGATTCGTGAAAGTGAACACTGACCAATCTTTATATTTCTTAAGGCGTATATTCATACGAACGTCAATTTATTCTACTTCTGTTTTCGATTCGATCGAGCGATATGAGGTAATACAGCCTTTTAGATACGTAATTATGTACCCCAATTGTTATATTTGCATTTGGTATATTTTTAAATTTAGGTATTTTTGGTATATTTCTTTTGGTCTATTTTAAAAAAATGATAGAAAAAACATTGTAGACACATACTATGCGTATGATAAATTTTGTCTATGGTATTTAGGTACCTAAAGATATATAAATCTGTTGTAAAAAAAACTATTATATTAAGTTTCTGAAACTTGACGATTTATTTCTCCTAAATGGTGATAGAGTAAGTCAAGAATATTATACACCTATTAACAATAATAGAATAAAAGAGTAAAACCAATGTTCTCAATGAAAATGACTGAATTTTGAAAAAAATACTGGATATAGCTTGAAAAAGCTTGAAAAATGAAAGCTTGATACAATTTACTTGCAGTAGTCGCACTATTGTTCAAGATTTGAAAATGTATTTTGTATTAACTAAAAATACATTTTCAAAAATGTATCGCTCTCACGATTAAAAAAAATTGGGTGGGGGTAGGAAGGTGAAAAATACTTTACGACCTATCCTCATAAATACACCTAAAAACTTCATTAAAATCGGCCGAACCGCTTCGGAGGAGTACACAAACACAGTGACACGAGATTCTTATACATTAGATAAAAAAATCAAAAATATATGTATTATGTATTCGCCTTTACAGAGCTAATAAAAAAGTTTTGCACAATACAAAAGAACGTTGAACTGAAGTTATGTAACGTAGTTATTTATAACTTGCACAATATACATTATTATAATTATATTGTCGATATAATTAAGTAATAAATTACTTTTTCTCGTTATAATTTGAATTTAAATCTATTATATAGCGACAGTGATGATGAAACGACTGAATTTAACGTTCTTAACTTACCTCAAAATATTGTTTTGAATGTTCGTTTTATTTACTTTATCTACACTCATACATATATTAGACATAAGCTATTAAATACATTGAAAATATATAGAAAATATAACAGTCTTTGTAGATGCAAAAATATTGGTTTGGTCTATTTGATTCTACGCTGTTGAATGCGCTTCACACCAAAACGGCTTGATGAATTTATTTGTAGTTTTATTTGAAGCAGCATTTAATCCGAGAAAATACCTTTTTTTTACTGGAATATTAGAAAATGGGAAAATGGAAAATAAGTTAATTTATTTTAAAAAATTAGGGCTTTTAAAAAATGAATTTTATCGTTTTTTAAAAATCGAGGAAATGTCCGTTCCTATCTCTGTTGCAATGACATAACTCATTTGGGTTAGAATTACTAGTAGGAATGTTACTATTTTTTTTAACAGCACTCAGCTTCTGTAAGAAGAATCGCTTTTGCTTTCACTATGTACTAAGTAATGTTTAAAATATATAATTTAATTATAATAACTAGAGTTTTAATTTTAAAATCTTATAGATAACAACCTTGTGTTAACATAAAAAAATAAAAAAATAACTCTCAGATCCTGAACAAAATCCGCCCTACACATCCTCTTTAAACTATAATGTCAAATTCAAGGACAAAGTTAACAAAACTCTTTATTTACTTAAAAGAATCATCTTATTTAAATCCGGTAAGCGATCGTAAATAAAATAAACTTGATATGAACCGTCCTTTTATTACCAGCGTTAACTAGGTACATTAAAAAAACGCCTTTATTTTTATTCAAGAAAATGTATGATTATGTAAATTTAACTAGTGTTTTCGTCCATGTGTAGGTACATACATATACATTACATATAGCCTATAACACTTAGACTGTATTAAAGTAATGGGGAAGTTTACCTTTTCTTATATGGATAAATAATAAACTTAAGATAAAATAAAACAAACACGTGAAAGAATCAATAAATAAATCTCTAGAAATGAAAAAGTTATGGGACTTTGAAGTTGCGCTTGCAAGAATAATTTTGCGATCTCAGATAGATCAAATGACGTCACAGGCGAATCAATACGTATTCAATAATCTATTTCTAAGTTGATGGATTTCAAATATTTTTTCAGTAATTGATTAGTTTTGATCTATATTTTAATACCATTATAATGAGAATTATATTAACAACATCATTAAACTTCTCTATTAACCGACCTCAAATAAGGAATAGGTTCTCAAATAGTTCGTTTCCTTTTCTGTTGGTTACTAAAACAACTATAAACTATCGATTGGGTTATTAACACATTTTATTAACATTTATATATTATATACATTAATATACATATAAAGAACAGATTGACATCATCTAATTCATGCTTTTGCGTTATATTTTGGACCTACTTATGATTGAAATCAAATTCGATTTACCGTTTCTGTCATTGTAGCTCCTAATCGAAGACTAATTAAGACTTAATAGACTGATTTTTATTTAAAATCTGACTCGATCGATATGTTCCTTAGCTACAATTCATAAAAAAACTGTTCATCCCTTTATGTCTTCAATTTCACTTTGATTGTAAACTTTTAACTAGTGAATTGCGAATAAAAAAGCATTTATCTTTTTACAATTCCATTACAAAAGTTATTTTAACAGAAAGTATTTACAACTTGCAACCCGCCCCGGCTTTGCACGGGTAGAAAATATATATAAAAAGCTTCCTCTTCAATTACTCTATCTACTAAAAAAAACCGTATCAAAATCCGTTGCGTAGTTTTAAAGATAGGGATACAAAGGGATATAGGAAAAGAAAAAGCGACTTTGTTTTATACTATGTAGTGAAGTTCTTAAATATATTTACAAAAATACAAAAGGGTCATCAAAGCCGTTGGGGTACTCAAAATACTGTTGGCCAAAATATGAGCCAGAATTACTTTACAAAAAACACATTAATTAATTCGGTTATATTTTGCGGATGTGCCAGTTGAATTAAAATGCATTGAGCATAGTGCGTAAACAATGACAACTTCCTACTCAGTTTATGACCTCGTGGCGTCCGTGAACCGGCCCTGACCTCTCGCCTTAGATAATACCTATTCAGTAAATATAATATCATGTGATACTCTCATGTATGGAAAACTTTAAATTCATATTAAAACCAGCTGTGCCCCACAGTTTCGCCCGCGTTAATTTCGTCATAACGTGATGTTATAGCATACTAGCTGACCTGGCAAACGTTGTTTTGCCATATTAACTGTTAGGGTGGGCTACCCTTATCACTTAGGGGTATGAAAAATAGATAGTAGCCGTTTCTCAGACCTACTGAATATGCATATAAAATTTGGTAAAAATCAGTAAAGCTGTTTCGGAGAAGTAAGGTAACTAACATTGTGACATGAGAATTTTATATATAAGATAAACAGAGTAAAATAGCAAACAGCATATAATAGATATGTATTATGTACTTCGTCCGTGCGGTACAGTGATTTTTTTATTATTTACTTATATTATTTTCTAAAATAAAAGGAGCTCAAGTTACTTCTTATTACATCAGCTATCTGCCAGTTTCAGAGATTAGCCGGAACAAACTGTCAGACAGACAAAAATTTAAAAAAATGTTATTTTGGTATACTTACCGTGTATATATACATCCACTTAGTGAAAAGCGGTTATTTTAATATTACAAAATTACCTACCCTCCAATTTTGTTTATCTGTATAGAAAATTTATTAAATATTTACAATAATGTACTTAAATATATTTACAAAAATACAAAATATATAGATATTCCTCCAACCTATTCCAAGAAAGAATTGAAAACAAAAAGCCTTCGATATGATTACGAGTTGGTAAGAATTTCTCATAAATGGATACATAGATTTTCTGGGAATCGAACCCAGGACCTCTCGGTTGTAACGCTTACGCGCTTACCACTAGACCAAGGAGGCGGTCAATAAGTATATATTATATAAGTAAAAATGTTTCTAAAATAAAAATTTGTTCCCGTCTCGTATTTCAAAGACGAATGTCATAATAAATACATATTAAATAATATCGGTAGATTTAAGATAAAAAAACTTCCGGTGCATTTCCTCGTGAATTCGCAATGACCTCTCCCTCACCTTGACATCTATAATATTATTTATAAGATTTATTCAACTCGTAACTTACAATAATGAGATAATTTTTGCAAGATGTGAGTACAATTTGTCATACATAATAAATCATGAGCTGATAGAAATATGAACAGTTTATGTATGATGAACAATAGTTGAATTTTTACTAGTGTTTTAGTTGGTTACAATCTGCGTATTGCAGTGGAGGACTGGGATTCGAATCCCTGGTAAACAAATAATAAATGTATCGGTTGGATGGTCAGCGTAAGAGACGTAGTAATGTATCTATTCCGTGTCCTACACCAAACAATTTTATTTAATACTAGCTGTGCTCTACGGTTTCATCCGCATTAATTTAATATAAATTATTAATAATTATTAATAAAAACATTCTAAAATAAAATAAGTTTAAGTTACACCTTATATCAGCTATCTGCCAGTGAAAGTCCTGTCAAAATCGGTCCAGCAATTTCAGAGACAATCAGACAGACAGATAAAAATTGTAAAAAATGTTTTTGATTATGTACCGTGTACATCCATATGCATTTAGTAAAAAGCGGTTATTTTAATATTACAAACATACACTCCAATTTTATTTATTTAAATAGATAACAATAGATTTGACTTCTCGGCTTTTGACTTACTTTCTTTTTGAGTCTACTTTTCAAAGCGAATTTTATGAATTTACAAAAACTTGTATAAATTATGATTACATAATATTCAAATGTTGAAAACAGATTTAAATATCTACTTATACAGAAACGTGAGCTTAATTTATTCCTACTTCATACGCATTCAAAAAACTCCATAGTTATTGCTATGAGAATCAAAGTCCACTTGTTTTCAAAGGAAGATTTCCATTACAATTATTTGAAGTAACACAAAAAGTTTACTTTTCAAGGAGATTTTTTTAAATGTATAATTTCCTTAATAAAAAGTCAGTCTTGCTAAAAACAATATATTATGTACATAATATTTGTGTGTTACAAGATCTTTTTTTTTTAAGTTTCAACTTGGCTAGTGATTTTTTTAGGTAGAAAAGTATTTTTTATTTAATCTAAAATAAATTAAACTTATCAAATATACATTTATGTTACCGTGTTAATTCTATTAGTTTACAATATCCATATATTTACAAAAATATGAAAGGTTCATCAAAGCCGTTAAGGTACCCAAAATACTATTTTACAGCGTTGTATCGCTATAATTGTATACATTTATAATGTTTTAACATTGAACTGTTTATACAAAATTTACTTAATATCCAATACAAAACTATTCATTAAATTTTATTAGAAGGTAAATATTTAGTACCCCATACCCCACTAGGGGACACGGGACTTCACTTTTTTTTACCTCACGTTAAAAAACAGTTTAACTGGATTAAAAGACGTATACATGACAATTTTACAAGTTAAATAATTGTTTAAATATCACAATTTTCTTGCGTGAAAGCAATCAATAAGAAAATTCACTTTCGCGTTAGTAATTAACAGTTCAGGTTAACATTGAAAACTAAAAAAATACAAAATTATACCTCTAGAATAAATTATTCTGACATCTAGACTAAGAAAGCGTTATGATTCCACGATTTACATAACTAAGATTTAATTAAAGCTAATCAGATTAATCTAATACGGATCGGTGAATAAAAACCAGAATGAAATTTTGTACTTTTGAAATTACTGTATAATTACTTAATCTTTTAAAATTACTATTGCATTTGCTTACTTACTATATGCTCTTCTATGGCCCCTACGTACAGATAATGTCAATTATTTTAACAGTATTGTCAATTTAATTAAGTCAATTAATATCTTTCATAATTCCCTTTGTGTTCAAAGTATTATTAATATTTGTTTCTTTTTTTAACATATCTTTACAAAGATTTTTTTTGTTTTTATTTTTATTTATAACTGGATATTTTTTCCTTGTTATTAAATTGTGGGGTTTTAGACTAATGCATTAGGTTATTACGGTTGGAATAATTAGCAATTAGAGATTATTCAATAACCATCATACATGTCTAGATTTTTGTCTATAAGTATCTGTTTGTTTTGTATTTTAGCGCTTAAATTAGCATGTGGAATGTTTGGGTGAATAACTGATAAATAATGTATACTTTATCTCACCGAAATTCATTGCTGGACAATGATGCGAGGGTAGATTCAAGGGGATTGTCACGTCATGAACTCTTCACATGATTGCTTAATATTTTTTATTGTCAATTAATTCCCAGTACAACTTCCTGGCCCTAGAGCTTTGCACCCAGAGTTGTGATTTCTATTAAAAGAAATTCTATTAAACCCACTGTTTCACTTGTCATTTCCTTTACAGGCATTTCCTTTAATCGTCGGTATATTTTCGTGCTCCGGCTTTCAAAGTTTGTCCGGCAAAGACATGAATTTAGCCACGAAACTTAAATTTTACGAACCCATATGTGCAGATGGCAGGAACAAGATCGAGAGGTCGAAGCCCGAAGAGATGGTCCCATCAGGTGGCTGAACACCTTGTCTCTAAAGCTAGTGTAGCCATCCATGAAGCCACTGATCGGCATTCGGGAACATCACGATGCTCAGCCACTGCTGAGCAAGCGACTGGAGGAGGAATATGTGTAATGTACACGCGGCTTCTAGAAAAACCTAAAATACAATCTAACTTCAATAATTATTTAGTACTACTTATAATTGCCAAAATTCGAGTGTAAACTCGTGACAGACCCTGAATCACATTAATAAGCTGCACTTAATCAAACATATCATGTCAAGGTGAAATCTCTCACGAATGTTTGTCTAATCAAAAAAGTTATGTGGACTATAAATTAGCCTGATAAAATTGTCAGTTTTTTATGATAACGTTTTATTTAATGATTGACTAGATGCAAAAAAATTCAAGTGCATGTGAGCGAAAAACAAAACATTGACAGCACTTATATCACTTATATCTTAGTCGAACGGAATCTATATCGAATTGTATTATCTCTTCACCGCTTATAGAGGCGCGGTCGTCCATGGGCTGCGTCATCTCGTAGGGCACCCGCCTGTCCTGTTATCCACTATTTTATTTTAAAAAATGTTTCATCTAAGTCATGTCTTAAACACAAAATGTAGGTATAAATAGTTGAAAATTTAAAACTATAACAAACGTTACTCATTATCTTTCCTTCCCTTAATATGTTTTGAGACCAGTTTGAGTCTACTTTCTACATTGGTCGTCAAAGCATTACTCACATCAAGTCGCTTTTTGGGTTGGAATTTGGGAGTTACCTAAATATAAAAAAAATTAACTTGCTGCTCAATATAGCGTGTTAAACAATCACGCTATCTGTAGCTAAATCTGAATTGAATACCTCAAATACATAATATTATGAATCTATAATACCGTTTCAATTAATTTTTTCTTGTATAAATTCATATCTAATTAATTTTTTATAGTTTTAAGACTGGCCTAATTTTTGCTGTTCTCATTTCAAAGTAGGTATTCAATGACATCTGAACACTGTTTGACATCATATTAAGTCTGTCGAATCTAAAATGACAGGGATAATAATAATTTAATATGACATTAATGAATGTCTTATTATGAACTAGAGGAACCCGCGAACTTCAAATAGCTTCAGAGTTCCGATTAATAACGTGTCATTCCATAAAAATGTATGAATTGAATGTATGAATTGAACGATTTTTCTTCATAAGCACTTTTTCATGATTTTTTCTATATTTTTAATAGTTATTCTGCTATTCTCGGATTAGACGAATCTAACAGATCAGAGACCATCAAAGTGGGTCCATTTGTTCTTAAGTTATAAATGGTATTAATATCCCAAGCAAACAATCAGATTTTTTTTTTTAAAAATTTATATAGGATTTGAAGTCTGTAGTATTGTTAATATTGCGAAATATGTATATAGTTAAGACTTAGGTACCTACTTATATTGATTTTTTGTTTTGACCGTAATTTTTTCTTTCAAATATAACAATTAGATTAGTTTTACATAAATACCATTTATTGTGTTTATATGTATTTGTCTGCCTGTAGTTTGAACATCGCACATCAATATTCAATAAAACTGTAAGAAGAAAAGTCTGTAAAATTATACATTAGATTTGGTATGTATATATTATAATATTCAAATCGGAGGTTTCACAATCACACTCATCTGACAACAATCTGTTATGCAACTCTTATCTGTCACCAAAGCAGTCAAGGTAAACCAGGGTCGAGAGAAACTTTCTATCACCAAGGTCAAATAAAAAAACAACTCTCGAAAAACTATTTATTTTACAATAGCACAGAGGAGGCTCGCAAAAAGCACCAGAAAACATTGTGCCAAAGCCATTTTACATAAAATCCTCCTCAGAAGGTAATAAATAAAAAATGTAAGTGAGAAAGTACACCGACGCGTTCGCCTCGAATGCTATAACTTTCACCTATCGTTATATAACTTTACATATAAAATCACAACAAAACTTAAAACAACATTACAAATCAAATGAAAGTAAGATGGCGCGACTGACTTATGATTATGACTTAATATTACAATGGACGGTTTTACGTTCGCGCATTGTGGCCAACAATAGAGCACGCGAACGGCAAAGCGCAACGTTTCATCTTTACGACATATTATGTAAATTAAAGTGCATTCAATTGTATTTACGAAACCCCACGCTCCGTCGTCTCATTCCTGCATCTTGCATTCCAGATTTGAGCCTACATGCTCTTCGATGTCGACTTTGTTTATTTTAATTTTGTGCTCACAACTCTGACATACATGGATGAAAACTCGTCCACAGCGCGCGTCCTAGCCGCAATAAATACGCGGTAATAAATACTAATAAATTATAAATTAAATGTATAAATTTAATAACTAATCTAACTAAATGAGCGATCACATTCGCCGAATCAACGACATTTAGGTAACTTCACAAAAAAGAGATATAATAAACTTATAACTAACACACGCACTTCACTTCCTCGTTGTTGAACCTAGCAGGCATAACGTGAAAGGTAAGTAATCCATCGTGATTAGAAAGGTGTCACGGTTGGCGAGCGCTTTCTAGCGCGAATATAACGCGAGGTCCGAGATTCTACGCTGACGGGCCGCCGCATGGAAGCCCCTTGTGCCGTCTGGAACTAAAGGAGTCCGAGGTTCAAATCGGGGTGTGCAAGATAACCTCCTTCCACCACATTCTGTTCCACTCAAAGAACAACCCGAGAGCCTTCTTGACAGCCATCCTTCAGTGCTACTAGCACTTCCAGTACTTGCTTGTGAAGCACGCCGTGAACCACAGAAGAAAGACACTCCAGAATCAGAGCTATGACTGCAAGTTGATTGCCGACGAGGCACCCATGTCTGAATTTCAGGGGAACGAGGAGTGAAAAATCCGCTAGAGTTCCTTCTGTAAAATGGTGCAACATATCTGTAGTCAAACTCTGGTTCTGATCCACTGCAGCATGATGAATATTCGCATTCATGACGTCTTGGTGTAGCGCGGCGAACTGGAGTTTTCCTTTTCGGTTCCCGTGGGACTCCATTCAATTCATATACTTTCATACCTTCCTCTTCAGAACCCTGAAGTTTTAGTGCACTTCGTGCTGCTTCAGATTCTGTAAACTCAACCAACGCACAGACACAATTAACCAAGCTGGGGTTTTTATTTAGGAACTGCCGAACATCAGCGGGTACCGGATTCCCAGGACGCAGAACTCTAACCAAGGCAATTTCACCACAGCCCGCAAATAACCTTGACACATTTTCCACTGATGGGCGATCTATAGGCATCTTGACAGCTACTACAGTCCTTGACGGTGTCGTCTCGTCGTAGGCGGGAAGTGGATCGATTCGACGTAATTTAGTTCCTGCCTCATTGATTTCTAATTTTGTAGATTTTTTCAAAGCTTCTGCAACCACACGCCAATCTTTTGTAAGATGTTTCACTCGTTTGAAACTGGATATCAATTTAAGAGAGACATATCCTTCCTTGTTCCTTCGCACGTGTTTAAGCAGGAAGGCGTCTTTAGTAATATTGGCATCCGAGAAGTAAAACTCTACTTGGGAGGCTATACGGTTGGATAATTCCTCGTCAGGTGCCGTGTAGGGCGGTTCCTGGGGGTCGGGAGCGACTTCGCAGCCAGAATCTTTTCCACCGCCAGAACCGGCTTCAGAAGCTGTGTCTGAAAGATCGGCATTTTCGTCGGTAGACGGACGGCGGTCGGTTGCGATGCCTTCGTCGGGTTCAGGCATGTTCTGGCTAGGAGGTATCCCCTCCATCTCTGTAGCGCGTGGAAGTACCACTATTGCATTAGAGGAGCGTGCGACTCACTCGATGGCGCGTATCTGACTGCGGGCGCGCGGCGCGTAAAAGCATCTTTTATAATATTGGAGGGATGTACGGTAAAAGGCGTTCACAAACCAGAAGTGAGATGACATTGCAGACTTCACGACGCATGCGTTTTAATCATTTAACATGACGTGTTGCCCATTTAGATTGCGCTCGACGCCAGTTTGTTTTGCGCTATATTGAAAGACGAGGTCTCACGCACCTTGGATTATTGTAATAATTGTAAACAAGCACACGCTATCTTAGAGCATTAACCGAAATTGCACGATATTCGTGTAAATAAGCAGATGCGTTACGTACTTCATACCATTATTTACTTAAGTATATAATCATAGATCGTTCGCTTTCAAACATATAATTGTGTATTTTATTTACAATAATGTACTTTGTTACATTTACAAAAATACAATCTCATACTTCAATATATTGTATAGAACAACAAATATTTACGCAGTATTTGTTCATCTTTCATGTTCGGAAAGTTTAATTTTCATGGAAGATAACCGGGTGGAATATTGCATTTGCATCCCTAGGGATGAAAACAATTTTTCAAATAAAAAAAGCCATGGAGTTATAAATACAGTTTAAATATTTAATGTTAAGAACGACTCCCGCACGTTATCATATTTAGCCTTATATTTTTCGTATATTTATTATTAGGTAAAATTTTAGGGCCTTTCCCTTCCATTGAATAATTGTCTCACATATAATTTTTATGATTTTTTTTAAATTTAATTAACCATACGTTTATTTAATATTTATAATAATGTACTTTAATATATTTACAAAAGATGAGAGAGATATAAATTACCAAAAGACAGGCAACAATATATAAATAAGTACACATAGTTACTTCTAATTACCTTACCAATGTAGGTCACCTTCCAACCTAACCATTCGCACATAAGTAGGCGGAAGAAGCCATAAAAGCCTTAGGTGAATTAGAAGTTTATACACTTAAAATGCAAGTGTAATGCACGTGGACTGGCAGATGCGTAAAAGAATGCGGTAATATATAGTATTCAATGCATAGTAATATTTTATTTATAAATCACTACATAGTATAAAACAAAGTCGCTTTCTCTGTCCCTATATCCCTTTGTATGCTTAAATCTTTAAAACTACGCAACGGATTTTAATGCGATTTTTTTTATTAGATAGAGTGATTAAAGAGGAAGGTTTATATATATGTTTTATACCCGTGCAAAGCCGGGGCTGGTCGCTAGTAGAGTAGTAGCCTATAATACTTTCCGTACCTACAAGGAGACCATCTTATATTTTATTCCCTTTAAATACAGTCGCAGAATCGTAATACATACAAAAGTTTTATTTGTTTAATTAGGTCCACCGATAAATATTACAATAAGTTAATAATACTTTTTTTAACTATAGGTATAATGATTTTTGTTTTTTTTAAATGTTTCCTTAGTTTAGTGTCAAAACGATCTCACACTCAACATAAATTCATTAAAAACGTTGGCACTAACTTTTATATAGTTATATGAAAGTCTCATAGATTCTTGTAGTTTCGATCCTTTTGGAGTAGAGACTGAGTTCATGGGGGAGACCATAGGAAACCCGAAAGCTGGCTCATATTTCGGCCAACGCGTTAGTATAGCAATACAACGCGGTAATGTAGCCAGTATTTTGGGTACGCACACAAGTCTTTGATGTTCCTTTTGTATTTATGTAAGTATATTTAGTATATTATTTTAAATAAATTTGTAAATTTCATTACCTACTAATAAATATGATCATAACTTCATTCTAAGTACCACGAATAATCAAACCTAATAACTCGTGCCAAAACAAGTTACCTACCTAACACACACCATATCAAAAAAAGTCGGCGTCCACTTGGATAAGTAGAGATATTTTTCTCGTGTCAAAATATAATTAATGAACGCATTATTTATTGCTTCAACATTTAAAAACACATTTTAATATGAAAATCTTAAATACAGAACACAAACGTAATAAATTATTTTTAAATATTTTAAGCAATTAAAAAATACACCTTGTTTCCGTGACTGCGGATTTTTCTAATGTATAATATATACTCGGGGCTTATTTTTAAATATTTCTTCACCAAAACATCAATAAATTCACAATAAGAGAAAGTTCAGTAAGTCATTTTTTTTAATAAAGTATTTATTTACAATAATGTACTTAAATATATTTACCAAAATACAAGTAATATGTATAACAAAGATCAAACAAATTTTACATTAGACGTGTCAGTGTAAATTACATAGATAAAAAACAAGAAGCCGTGCGACGTCACAGACTAAATAAGATTAGAGCGAGCAGTCACCCCACAGTTACACAACCTGCGTAATACACTCATTGGATTATTGCCTAACTTATGATACTCTAGTACGGGATTTGATATTTGATATAGTTTATCACATGGTTGGTAATACCCTACCCTTGCTTACCCAAGTGCTTTGGTCTGTAGCCTATGGTCGAATTCATTTTATCCTTATCACTTCCATGTTTTTCGTTCCACAACAGCGTTTTCCTAATTTCCAGCCACGCACAACCACTTTGGTGAACCAGTTGCCTTCGGGGGTAATTCCAGGACATTACGGCTTAGGAGCCTTCAAGAAATGAATATTTCAACTTGCGTTGTGGATGTCCAACCGGTCCGCTAACTATTTGAGCCTACCGTCCGCCTTCTGTTTTATAAAAAAAATACAATATAAATCCTTCGAGTATGTAATAAATATTAACACCTTTAAATATATAAATTAAAATTAATTATCATTTACAAGTAATAACCACTGATTTAGCTGCAATTATAATTGCTTTTTAAATGATTAAAAAAACAAACTTGCGTTTAAATTCTATGTATATGGTCAAGATATTAAAGGTCGTAGCGAAATATTATTACGGAAATTTAACATTTATTTCCATTTACTGATATAATATACTTATAAGTTAATTCGTATACAAGTAATTTTATTGATTTGGAATATCATTTAAGTAGCAATTAATAATAAAAATTAACAATTTACTTAAATTTAAAAAAATCACCAATATTGTTTCATTTTTTGTTATACATATATATTTATAATTTATTTAAATAGGTTAAACACGAAAAAACAAAAAAAAAAGACAAAAACAAAGATAAATGTGCCACTACGGGCAAACACCCTTAGGTTAACAATAATAATAAAAAAACAAAATAATACAAACTAATTAACAAACCAATCTTAATCAAATTATCTTTAAAAATTAAAAATGTTTCAAAAAATTCATTTCTTGTGGCATGGTACCCTTAATGCTGGCAGCATTTTCTCGCTGGATTGCAATACTCAATCGAATAAACTTAAAAAAAAAACTTTTTCAAGACCGACTAAGCTAACTACCATAAACCTACATAACACTTAACCTGCACCTAATATATAATAAAAACCACCGATATCTTAATTACAAATAAATATCTTATAAATGGATGAAGAATTATTGTAGCTAAGATAATATAATAATTATACCATCTCCATCGCGTCTCTTAAAAACTAATTAAAATAGTCCATTAATGTAGACTTTAAGAGATATGGAGATGTACCACCTTATAATAGTTTCATGCATTATAGTTTACAAATTCTCCTGACGTCATATTTTTGACTAGTTTATATTTTTCCTTAACGATAGCTCATTCTGCCTCACAGTGGTAATTAAACCGGAACGATATTACTTCATATCCCTTTTAATCTCGGTTAGTGAAAGGTCTGCTTTCGTATTGACTCAGCGGACTACATCACTTCTACTGAATGGAACTACTGAAGACATAATTGAATTGTAACTGAATTATACAGACTGACGTTTTTTAATCCAATTTCCAAAAACGGGTTCGTGGGTTTAACACCGCTTTTATTAAAGCAATTGGTATAATTTATTTCGTTATTATACTGGTGTTTTATAACTCTCTGTTTGAATAGAATGCTGACAATAATAATAATAATTATGTAGTTCATGTTTGAAATACATATACAACATTACATTAAGATTTATATGCTTATTAAACTTTTGTTCTTTCGATTGAGGCACTAAGAAATATAGTTGTAACTATAATAATACTATTACTGATACACAAGGCGACGATTCGTTTCGTTTTCTCTGAAGATATTTTGCAAGGAGGTTCGGAGGTGAATTAGATATTTCCTAACTCTGACCTAGATTTCTAAGTTTATTAAAAACCTATAAGGTTCAAGGTTTCCTTATAACTTAATTCATTGGTCTAAATATTTGTATTTGTAAATAATTGTTATTATAATAAAGTTCTTAGGTTTATATATATTTTTTTTTTGCCCTTAGATATCTCTTATGCAAGATTTGCAAGATTATTACATTTAAAATGGCAACCCTTAGGTTAGTCTATGGGTATATATTAACTCTTGAGTTAGTCTGGTAATCAGCCTTACGATGTAAGAACTGTTAATTTTTGCTCATCTTTAAATAAAAAAAATATCATCTATTTTAAAACGTTTCATTTGCCGTCATCTATATAATTGGGTAATCCAAAAAATATATTGGCAGTATTTCCTGAGATTCAAAGACGAAAAACCATTCCACTTCTAATTTTTTTCTTTATAGAATCATTATTTCTGTTTTATTTGTTTCTATTTAGTGCAATTTGAAGTCAGTTTTAAGTTTTTTTTAAATTTTATATAAAGACCAGTAGAAAATTAATAATGTATAAAATTCTCCTATGAACATCATCTGCTGAGACATTTCGCTGTCTCCTTTCGTAGAACTACTCTGTGCTATGCTATCCATAGGATGTACCTACAAATTAATTAATAAACACTGTCTCGCAAATAACCTCGCAAATGAAAGCATTCCTGCTTTCATTTGCACAGTTTTGCAGAGAGAGAGAGAGAGATTGAATTGCGTAAATTTTATCTTAGCGTAATGTTATAGGTACTATAATTATGTAGATTTTCTCGATAAATAGACTGCGACACAAAAATAATTTTCTAAGATTTCATCTCAGCTCGTCTAATACGTTTCAGTCTAAATTTTACGAATCTACATGAATTTTTTAGTCAGTTTTTTCGATAAATTGTAGTAATCGGTCGTTACTATGCTACTGAAATTCGAGTTCTATATTCTATGCGTGGGTAGGCACACAATTGGATATAATTCGGGCCAAATAAGTAAGTTACATAATCGTATGGCTTCTAAATTAACTTTTGTGTTGCGTAATCTTTACTAAATTAAATTGTAAATAACTCGCAAATCAAACATCATTTTTACTATAATTTTTAGAAGATTTCAAAAAGTAGGTTTATGTAGTAAAATATCAGATAGTTAAAATAAACTTGTATCCTGTTAAGAGATTATTACATAAAAATATTTTAAAGACATTTTACACAAAACATTGCTTTATGAAAAAAATGTATGTATATAATAATGCAAAGGAACCTATAACTTAATTTCGCATATTATCTCAATAGCCTCGGTAGCGCAGTAGGTAGCGCGTAAGTCTCATAATCTTAAGGTCGTGAGTTCGATCCTCACCCGGGGCATATCTTTTTAAAATATTAATTCATTAGACTTCTGAGGCCTATTACATAAACCTTACTTTTTGCATAAAATGTTCAATTTTGTCGCTTTCATTCTTTAAAATTGAAAATTTTTCTTCTAGAATAGGATAAACTAGATATTGTTCTAGTTCATAACGGCCTCGCTTTTTGCAATATATTTTAATTTATTTAAAAATATCCAAAATTAAGCAGTGATATGATTTTAATTAAATGCGCGACAACTGTTTTTTGAAATAGTGGATTAAATTAGTCGAGTAAGTAAATAAAATGAAATATATGTTATAATGTCTATTAAATAATGCTAAAATCCATAGTCCCAAATTCTGAAATACATATGAAATTTTTGGAAATAAAATTCCAATCATAACCATAAAATTACAAAATCCTCTCAGATTTAACTGACAATAATTTCTCTTTATTGTATAGGTATTTTTACGTAATATTTATATCTACATATTTGTTAGTTCATATCAGAGAAATATTTCAAATTGTTTTTTTTTAAATTAAAAACATAAATTATTTAATAAACGAAATTACAAAACTGGAATTATTACATGAAGTTGTCAGTTTTGTAATCATTGCAGTTATATGTGTTTTTTAATAGGGCTTTTTAAGAATAATATTTAAAATTATTTTGATTTAAAATTTTAATACACTGAAATAATTCTTCCAAAAGCATAACAAAACGTTAATAAAAGTACCTACGTTCTTATGAACTCAGCATAGAAAGGAACTTCCATCATATATAGTGTTAAAATTTTAACAAAAAGACCTTTAAATTGTAACTTTAAAACTACTGAACAGATTTTGATGAAATTTAAATCGGACCACTCAGGAAGTACCTACTTTTAAAGAAAACAGAATCATCCCAATCGGTTCACCTCAGTCAAAAGAATGAATATCCTGGAGTGGGTGTGGCGAATCTCTTTTGTAAAGACACTCTTTGCTAAACGCTTTATTTAAGAACATCAATTCAAAATTCAAATCATATAGAATGTTATCGTCAAATA
Source organism: Aporia crataegi (assembly GCA_912999735.1). Lineage (NCBI taxonomy): Eukaryota > Metazoa > Arthropoda > Insecta > Lepidoptera > Pieridae > Aporia > Aporia crataegi. The sequence continues at coordinate 8,034,837 of OU538742.1, forward strand.
TTTGGACTCTGATATATTCATTCAATTCACATACATTACTTCTCGATGACCGGACAATAGTGAAATATTCTCAATATTTAATATAATATATTTTACAATTTTATTTCCCTTATTTCCTTCTTCCGTGATATTTCTTCTGAACTGTTGTAAATAGTTTTAATTGTTAGATAAAACGTGTAAATTGAAAATAAACTATTGTGTGATTGTAAATAACGGTTTAACTCTATCAACCTCCGGGACTATTCGTGGTTAAAACGAATAAACTCTCTCACCTCAATACCATACATAACAAAATCAACATATTTGGAAATTTCCCTGTACCACGTAACGGAAACAAAACAAAATGATAATTATTAGCGACATTATCCTTTGCACCCTTGCTGTTTCCTCCGTACCAAGGTCTCTTCCGCGTATTCTAGGTCGACATGTGTTAAGGTAAAAATATGTGCTGAATGATTAATTGAACTGTAGGTTTTTTACAATCGCAAATTAAGATGTAGCGTTGAGGTCGGCGATTGGCGGCATCTTTGATAGAGCATTATTATGCATAGACAATAATAATACTATTTATAGACATATCGTAGGTATCTTTTCAAAATTAGTCTCTTAAAAGTCTCTCAAAATTGGAAATTTAATTTTTTGAAATAAAATTAGATTTTATTTTATTATTACGGCTTTTAATAAATCTAAATCCTACTTAATTTTTATATACAAAGGTTTCTACGATAGATGTGCATTGTCTTGTTTATATTAATCTAAAGTTTATATCAATTTATATAGTAAAGATTTTAATTTATAATTTATTCCTTATGCTCATATAATATCAGAACTACCTCCGTAGCTCAGTTGGTATACGATTGATCAATGCATGCTTTGCAGCAATTGGATTCGATTACCATAAATACAATAGAGGCAAACGAAGCTTGCTCGTATATGTTTAAAAGTAAAATAAATGCAGAAATGAGTCTGCTATATGACTTATAGAGGCTATAGAACTTTTTAATTTATATTAAATATGTTATAAGTACATAATTTGTATATTACATTAGTTTAACTTTGCCATTCACCTTGCTTGAAGAAGTGAAGTCCCACGTCCCCTAGTGGGATACAGGGCGGATGCATTTCACATCTGTTTCACTGATCGATTTTTTCTTTAGGGGCAAGTAGGTGATCAGCCTTCTACACCCTGCCAGACCGAGTTTTTTTTTATCTCCACCGGGAATCGAACCCAGGACCTCTCGGTTGTAACTCTTACGCGCTTACCACTAGACCAAGGAGGCGGTCTTTGCTTTAAGAAGTGTGTCAACGAGCATGAAGCTCACTTACGAGAAGCATCCGCCGCCCATGGGCACTTTCGACACGTGTTGGGCTCTATTTATAGCGGAAATGGTTAAGGAAAACTATGAAAATGTTACTTAGAAAACACTTTAGCGTTAATCGCTACGGGACGTCAGTTTAAGTGACAGACATACAATCATATATCAAAGTAAAGAGCGACCTGACGTGTCAGTCACTTCCATTTGCGATACTTTCAATGCCAAAATATAATAAGGCCAAGATCAACACCACATGAGTACATACTTACACTTTCGGGTGTAAGTTACAAGCGGCCACGATTCCAATTTTGTATCTTCAACAGACTTCGAGTTAAGTTAACGTTTCTAAAGAAATCATTCCGCGTGTTTACCCTATTTCTATAAATGACGAACTCTCATACAGCCTTCCGTCTTATATTTCAATTACTAAGCCTCTTTTCGCAATAAAAGGCCTATGACCTTTATCTCTATGTAAAATCTCCTCTAAATCAGTGCAGTTCTTGAGCGTAACAGACAGAGTTACATTCATATTTATATTATATTATAGTAGGGAAGTATGAAAATCAGTGTTTTGTAACGCCGTAGCACTTGCGACCACCAGATCACAGACCATACCCGTGCGAACTTATTCATCAGTAATCTCATGTCATGGCAAGGGCAAAGGCAAGACCCGCGGTTCCATCCAACGGTCATCCGTTCTACCTAACGTCCGGCATCAGCCTATTGAAATTTCCCCTTGAAAGTCAACAAATACAACTTTAGGGAGAAAATATGCCTACTGCAATTAATACAACCCCAAACAAATTATGCTGAAACGACTATAATGTTTGGAAGAAGACAGTTATTCAACTCGCTTTCGAGTGAACTAACATAGTAAAAAACATTGAAATTTAGTTAATTAAGTTGTATTATAAATGAACTTTACAAATTTATTTAAACCTAGTTATCGCAGGGTAAACTGGGATGTCCTACTTGAAATGCTGCAATAAGCTATTAAAAAACACCAAAAGATGGCTTTTCGATAAACACTGTCGCCTATAACTTAATGTTGCAAAAATCATTGTCCATATGCATAATACTGGTATAAGTTGTTCACCTACAGACAATAATTATATCGATTCGCTCACATATGCCGTAAGTGCAAAAAACATTCACATATACGGAAAGATAATATCACGGATAAATTAATAAGTATTTATAGTTAAGTACAAGGTGGTATTAAAACTATAATTATGACGAAAGAATAAACATGTAAATATTTTCTATAGTCTTGTCAAGTCAATGTATGTATTGAATGCCAAAGATTCTCTTTTCAGCAACTAAATATCGAATTCATAGAAGTTCATTCGAAGTAATTATTTACACATCTTTAATGCACATAGAGACCCTCGTTGCTCAGCGGTCTTATAAGTCTACCGCCGAATGCAATAATTATAATTTGTTTTGTGTTCGGTCTCTGGTGGGGCTGCCACTTGCCGGACGGATGTCATAAGTGGCACGGAGGTGTGGTTAAATTTTTATAGGCTTGCCTGAATAAATTCAACCATACTACAGGCGGGTTGCCTGTAGCGGTAGCCTGGGACCGAAAGGCCTACATCAGCTCTAAAATTCAGACGCGGAAGGACGACGGAACCCACCGCGATTATATTTCCAAGAAAACCACCCCATCAATAAAACATACATGGAGGTGTAGAGAATTGACATACACAAAGAAAACTGGAACTAAGGAAAATTATTTCCTATTCACTAACACCCTTATTTAAGTGTTGCTCTATTGAGATCTTTGCTGAAAGTTTTTTGATACGTTTATGCAACAAATTTTGAAAGCGAGAAAGAGAGCATATAAGACTTTGTTTCAAATTAAACACGAAGAGGGTTTGTACTCAATCTAATTGCCTTTACAACAAAATAAACATAAACATATACGAAATGAACAAATTTAAATGTAAAATTTGTCTTTTGTTTATCTCTACTTCTTTATTTTTCTAGACAAATAAATTATTATTACTTACAGTAAATAATACAATAACTGACGCATTAAGTTTCATACGGTAAGGCCTTTTTACAGGGTAATAAAAGACAAACAAAAATATATGATAAGGCCACCTACATCGTGAGACATATTATTTTTCACATTTTTATAACACGGTCATAAAATCTTATACAATTAAACACTATATAAACATTAACATTTTATTTCGCACTTCAAATGTAAACCTAAAAGTGCCGACATTTTTAATTTATTTTTTATAGTTTATTTATCGTTATTTTATTGTAAACTTGTAATAATATATTCATGATTTATATATGGCAATTAAGTAAATTGATTTGATTTTGTGCCTATAAAATTTCATAATTAGTAACTATTACACAAATATAGATGAAAATTAAAAAAAAGCCGCTTTAAATCAAACCTCGACTTTTCAACCACAAAAGAGCTTTGGAACTGCTGATTTTATTGACACACTGGGTAACGGTTCAAGTTTAACCGACCTTCCATAAAACCAAAAAGGAGGTTATCATATTTGAATTTTTTTATTGAATCAATTTTTTAAAGAGGTTTTTCAGCAATGTTGTGAAGAGTGTCTCGGGTTTATCGTTTGCTGTTCTTCTGTGTTTCCACCGATTTCTCGAGTAAAACACATAAATGTATACAAATGCCCTACATCTTTTGTCGCTTCAGTGATTTGGGAGTAACAATACTATTTACAAGGCGAGCAGACTTTTCCATTCAAAGTTGACTTTGCACGCCAAATAATTTCTATTCTTTAGATTACTAGACATTTCTTTAACTTTCATACAAACAATAAACTATCCATAAAACTCTGTTGCCCGCCCATGCATAACAGAACTATAAAGTACTTATATATGGATCAACAATACAATTGCACTAATAAAGGCAAAGATTTTAATCCTAGTGTGGGTTAAAGTCGACTTTTATCAAAGTAAACTCGTAGACGCACTCGTCAATTACACCGTTCGTAGTTGTATCGTTAATTAAATACCAAAAATATTCATAATTAAAATTTAATTATAACATTCACACCTTTTATCGAAATTATTACTCGATTCAAAGAATTTATCGACAATATTTTCGATTAAGGACAAATAAGTGGGCGTCAAATTTAACGCTCAGAGAAATAAAGTATTAAAACATTCATATTGTGATGTAATATACTAAATGTGCCCCGCGGTTACACCCGCATTAATTTCGTCGTAGCGTGAAAGCCGTAATATTATTATAGAACAAGAGTTTGTTATGCTTGACCAATATTAAGGAATTCCCATTCAATAATTATAACAAAAAAAGCGACTTCAAATTGTAACTCTAAAACTACTGAACACATTTTAAGACCACATGGGAAGCACCAGCTTTCAAAGAAAAAAAAGAATCATCAAAATTCATTCAGCCAGTCGAAAGTTCTGAGGTAACAAACATTTTTTTAAATACAGTCGAATTGAGAACCTACTCCTTTTTTGAAGTTGGTTCAAAAATATATTGTAAAGTTTTGCTCGTTTGGATTCTGTGTAACAAACAAATGCATTTTCACAGTGAAGTAGGATGAACAACCTTAGAAACCTCTTACTAAAGACAAATATGATGATGTTATTTTATCAACTCGATCTCACATTATCCTCAAGCGACTCTTAAGACAGCGCGTCGCCAGCATAGTCCGTTTTTCTCTTTCTTCGGTTCCGCACATTTCTAGGACAAGTAAAAAGGTTTTATTTCATTGCAATTCATTTTCTTATTATTATTTTTATTTTTTGTGTCAGTTATAATACAGTAAAATAAAACCATTTCTAGATAATCAATAAATTTAATTTGAACGTGTTAACTATGATAATTATCAAAACTAATTTCCCAAAATTTTATTAGGTCTTTCCTTAACTTATTATACCGGCTTTGATGAGCCTTATTATTAATTATTGTACCTATAAAAAAGTTATATATTTTTTAAACTTATTACGAAACAGCATGAGGCAACCATTTTAGATGATTCTTGACTTCTTCCCCTTTACAACTGAGGTATAACCAACTACTGATTCCCGCAAATCTTTTAATATTTTTTACGGAATCCCAAATACATTTATTATGGAAAAACCAGCTATTCGGCAGAACTATTGGCACACCGACCTTCATGTCGAGGTCACAGTAAAGAGCTTTAATTGCATTAAGGGCACCTGTTCTTAATATTTCACCATTTTAATTATTAAATTTATTGTAGAATATTGTATTATGTTTTTTAAAGTATTTTAAGGAAGGTAACAAAGTAACTAAACGATATGTGATAGAAATTTCTTTGCATCGAGTGGTTCGCTGGTGGAACTGGGCAGGCGGAATCATCTCGAAAAGTTCGCTCAAGCATTTGCCATTATAAATGCGATAAAGACGCACAAGGTCGAAACATCTCTGCGTAAGGACGGTGTATCAGTCATATATTATACGGAAAACTTGCTATAACATATAAGCGAAAACCATATTTCATTTAAAACATTTGACATTGGCAAAAGGCACCATTGCGGCGGTGGTCCTTGGCTTGAATTTGATTTCTCCGGGATCAGAGATAATATTGATATTAGCTACAGAAGGCTGATTACTAAGCCTGTAAATATCTTAGAATCTTGTTTTTTATATTATAACTAATATTTATTGTTAAAATACACATTAAACGAAATAAGACAAGAAAAAAAATTTCATTTCATACAGTACAGTTCATACAGTATATTTATCACCTACTAATATACGAATGTTAAATGAAATTGAGATTAATAAACGAGAGAAATCGTGGGTATCAAATCTATGTATGTACAATGTACAAAATAATATGATAATCATATGTAAACAGTAAAATAACCGTTTTATCACAATAGGCATTTGCAATTCGCAAGGCCCTTCCTCGACCTAGGAATCCTATAAATAAAGTTTATTACTAAAACTAGGAAACGCGTCATACGTGTTGTACTTATGTGACATACTAAGGTTTTCAATTATTCTTGTATACTTATTTATTTATTTGTGACATATCAAAGGATTGCCTTGTAAAATATTATTTCTGTTATGCCTTGTATAATAAATATGTGACACTTTGAAGTCGATTTTTACTTTTTTTAAGTGAATTATTTCACGATTTTTAATAGGACATTCCTGAGACCATTAATAACACACGAAAACTTAAGTGAATTTTGTTGATCTAAAAAAATCCCTGAATCAATTTAGAAAGTTAATAGTTTATCTGAACAGTGAAAACTTCTGATATGCACCTACTTCGAATAAATGAATAATTAAAATTGATTCATTAATTCCTTTAGCGGAAAGATCGCGTAACAAACAAACAATATTCATACAATTTTACGCAGACTATTAATTTGGTGTTGCGATATTTTATTTAGGAGCTAGACATAAAATCATGATCTTTACGTGCAGAAACATTCACTTAATATGTTAAATACACTTGAGATCAATGAATCCGGGTCACTTAAAGAAACCTATAAATCTCGGAAACTAAGAATCCTAATCAAATTAATTGTGTTAATAGACACATCCCTTAAATGAAAGTAATAAAATTTATGAGTCACTACATTTTATTTACTAAAAATTACACGAAGAAAATGAACTGCTCACCTTGCCGTAAAACAAAAATAGGGAACATGACATTTTTGAACTATATTACGATTTTCTTGATTTGATTTTAATACTTCGTATTGCCTCCTCATGTTTCTATTACTGCGTTTACGCGGTATAAATTCCTGCCCACACGGGTAAACACCCACCACCTTAGACTACTTTTTCTTCGCTGCTTGCTTGCTTGAATCTTTCCCCTGGTCTTCTATATACTTCATCCATCCATGTGTCTTGTAGAGCATAAATTTTGATTCATCGGAGAATAACTTTTGACCAATCTTTAATTTTGATCTATAAATGACCCGGATTTATTGCTCTCAAGTTTATATAATTACAATTTTCGAATTTAATTGTAGGCGTATAATATTATATACCTGCTAGCTACTCTCTACTATGTAGAAAATTAAACACAATCTTATTTTAGAGCATATCTTGTGTAACTCACTCGCTTCTAACTCACTTTTACACAAACCTTGTCTCACCACCAACCGCCTCCTTGGCTAAGTGGTTTACGTGTAAAACAGATACAAAATGTGTCTGTCCCATACCCCACTAGGGGTTACGGGAATTCACATTGGTCCCATCTAGTCTCCCATAATGCCGATGAAAAAGAAAGAAGAAGGAAGTATCCAATTTGATACAATTTTGACAATAAATTTTCATAGGTTATGGACTAAGTATTCTTAGTTTGCGATTACATAAAATATTAACTAGTTATATATTTTAGTAAAGGTATAATTATTAGTAAGATTATCTATTTCACTATCTACGTTTTCTCATCTTGCCTTGTTTTGTTGTAACGAACGTCTTTTTTACATTCTACTATACAATTCCAAGCAGCATAAAAAGGCAGTACTGCAAGATAAATTATAGATAACTATTGCATCTTACACAATTTTATTCTTGATGTATTTCCTGTTTCCTACTTGCTATACATATGTACGCTATTTTATGTTTCTTTGGTTAAAAGTCTATAAAAAATTTACTCATTTTTGAAAACATAATATTGCATCTTGTATCAGATTTATATTTTCAAAGTTAGCGAATTTTCTTCTTATTTTTTTCCACAGTGTTTATTTTGCAATAAATATTTTTAGTAGTTGACTTATATTTATGACTTAAAACGAATCGAGAACTCCCGATACGTCCTGTCTGTTATGGGACTAACTGAGCTGGAGGGAGTACAACAATTTAACACATTAATTTATGTAACTCGAAGTGACACATTCACAAATGCGCCAATGACAAACATTTCCTGCGCGAGCGCCGACCTCACATAAATTGTGCTTCCACACTACTGGTGAAAGATAAGAGTAGTGACAGCAAATAAATAAAATATATTCTTGAGTCATTTTTTCTTGAGTTAAAACACATTTTTGCATTTTAAATCTTTCGTGTGACGTGAAACGCAAACAAAAAGAGTTCCAAACATGAACATATTTTTATTTAAGACAAAGGGGTCACTTGACATCAAGCGAATCTCTTATTCGCTTGATGATTCTCGCTCATGGACACATCACCAGTTGGCCAGAAGTTGCGTTGGCGGTCTTTTAGAGAGGTGCGCTCTTTTCTTAATCGTCCCCAAGTTGCAAAAGAGAACCTATGCAAGGACAATGTTAACGAGATCCTAACTTTGTTAACACCTATTGCAATTTCCATTCAAACAAAACTGTTTTTCCTTAGCGTGATCAAGCCAACGATGTCCTTGCATGGAAATTCTCCATTCGAAAAGCATTCGGAAATATTTTTAAGGTTCCATTAAGACTTAGGTAAACTTATAGTAGGATTTGGTAGGATTCTAGGCGATAATTTTATAATACTTAATGTAATAGTTTTTTTCGTATTACTACTGTTAATAGATTTAAAAGCGAGCGTATATGAGAAATATTATTTTACTAAACTAACATTAAATTGAAATCTTAATAGTTTTGTCCTGTTTGTAGGATAATTAAAATATATTTTATATTATTGTTAAAGGAGTGTAAATATGAACTTAATTGTATTTATTTTTTACCAAGATTGATTTTGCTATCTGTACAACATAACCTTCCTCAATGTCGCGTCTCACGGAATGACAATAACATATTATTTTTACTTAGTTGATATTAATTTATCAATATGGAATTCCATATTTATTACATTTATGAAAGTATATATACTTTTTTGTCATCGAACAACACACCGAATATTATAAAAAACTTAAAACATTTAACATTCGCCGTTTGTAACTTCGTAAACTGCTTTTAAGAAAGTCTAATCTAGGCAAATAATTAAAAGTTAAGGTCTACTTGAGTGCGTAACTTAATTTTAATAACTTTAAAAAATTAAATTTATCATAACATTAAAACAGTTTTCTAAGCAAATAAAATTATAGTAATTATTAGTACGTAGTTCTAATGTTATCAAATATTGTATCGACACATGATCGTTATCCGTTTAATATAATTACCATTAAGATAATAGTTATGCTCAGTTAATTTGATTAAACCTGTCTCATTTTGATTGATATATCAGTATGACTTAACAGTTGAAACTTCAAGGTTTCGTCATAAGAATACTGTTGTTCACCAACTTTGTCTATGTAAATCTATGGATTTTTCTGTTAACAAAAAGGTTAAAACATCAATAAAGGTGTTAAAATTATTTTCAAGCACGAATTTAAAGTTTTTAAAGCCATTTAGAAAATGCCAGAAACAGCGATTTAAAGATTCTCACATCGACGGCTAAAGTAATGTTTAGTTATTATACCATATTATATTAGGTAGGTACCATATCTAAGAAAAATTAAATAGGCAATAAAATTATTAGGAACGCTTAATTCTGTTTTGAATTTGATCTGTAATTTTAGGGAAATATAATAGGAAATCAATCTAAATTTTATTAGTTACTCTTTAGTAATAATAACTAAAGTTTTAAAAAACTTCCTAAACAATCCAAGGCCAGAATAGAATCGTTATTAAAAATATCACCAACTTGATAACCCAGAAAAAATATAACCGATAATTACAGCGCTTATACATTGATTTATTCCCATTACAATCGAGTATCTTGTCATAGTTAACATTTTAAAATATATAAGTTGAACATATGAACCGGATAAAACATTTACTTCCACAAAGTTCCATGTGTCTTGCCAATAGGATGTTTCTTTTTTAAAAATCAGTAGTAGACCGTGACATACTTCGCGTACGTTGTCACTACACTACACATGCTGTGCAATAAGCTTATTTACATTACTGATACCTGAACATTGACTTTTAATATGCCTTTCATGTTCTTGATTGCCTTACATCCAAAAGTAAAAGTTCTCGAGTCGACATTTGATTATATTTATTTATGACTATTGGACCCCGTGAACTTCGTATCGCGTCAAAGTTCCGAATAATAAAGTGTCACCTATAACGTCATTCCATAGAAAATGTATGAGGAAAATGTTTTTCTTTTATTTTATCTTTACGAAAATTTTCCAAATTTTTCTCTCCGTAAGAACCATCCTTGTACTTCAAGGAATGTTATAAAAAAAGAATTGGCCAAATTGGTCCAGGCGTTGTTGAGTTATGCGCTTAACAACACATTTTGCGATTCATTCTTATATTATAGATTACATACCCAATTTATTTATGACCTAAGTTTTAGCCCTTCTTAAAATTATCATAGATAAGCTTTCAAAAATTACTTACTTTAAATTTAAAGTAAAATTTTAATATTGACTGTGACTGACCATTTCCTGATGGGAAAGACGAAGATAAAAAATGTTGCTTTCTCTACCTTTCTTATTAAATTTTTTTCCATCATTGAACTTTAGACTGGTGACAAACTTATCAACGTAAATAAAAAAGCTGTATATGAATTTTCCCTATAAATAGCTTTATAAATTAGTCTTTAAACTTTCAATTTAAATTTTTTAGAGTATCAACAACAAGCGTTTTTTAGGGTAGAATGAAACAATGAGCAACAGTTTCAGGTAAATCGCCTGAAAACTTTGTTCATTGGTTGCTCAAGATCTTTGTTCAGTGGTTTTTTCGAGATTTTTAAGTTAAGCAATGTAATTTTAGGTAAGGGGATAAATAGTTCAAAGTCTCAAATATCGATGTCCGACGGGACATCATAAGTGATACGGAGGAGAACAAAAATTGTGGGTTGCCTGGAAGAGATTGCTGATTAGCGATAAGGCCGCCCGTTGTATTCCAATGCAACAAAGTGTAAAAAAAAGTACTGTAAAAGTTACTAAATCCTTTCTTCGTAAATCTTTTAAAATCTATATATTTACACATCGTTCATAATTGGCTCAACTATCTAGTTGTAAGACCACGCGATGCTCCAGTTTTAAAATCCTATTTAACGTAATTAATCCGGTTAAAACAATCAATATGTGTATGGAATCCGTATCGGACATCCGTAGATATTTTTAACTTGCTGATGGCGCTGAAATTTTGGCTATAATAATGTTGAGAAACGTAAATCAGTGAGAGTGAAATGTATAATTATGATGAGGAAGTGTGAAATAACTGAAATTCTTGTAAATCAGTGTATTTTATTTACCCTATGCCTCTGAACCGATTCTGACACAGATGTAATATAAGCGGTCGTAATGAATATAACGCAATTTCACAAGAACATGAAAAGACATACGCAACCATATCAATCAGATTATAATCTAACAATGTAGGAACAATACACGTAAATTATTCTACTTGGCTGAATGGTTAGCATTTAACTAACCCAGATATTTCACTCAACGTATGTGGCTTTCAATTTCCATACATTTAATTTTAATTAAATTGACGCAAATATGTGTATACGGTGCTTTTGTAGGGTAACCATATTTTTTTCGTTCAAAGATGTGTGTGTATCTATTAGTTATGTGACTCTATGCCGTCAAACTGCTTAAAAATCTAGTTTCAGTAATTGACAAAAAAAAATTCAATATCTGTTCGCATTTGTGACAGTATTAACGACTAAATTTGATTTAAGATAGCTTTTATAATAATATTATGTTCATTTTCATTGATATAACAATGAACAGAATATTGCGAGATCGCAAACATCTTAAATTACTATGGAGTAACAAATGGTTGTTACACCAAATTGTAACATACTGTGTTATTTTGGTAATTATACGTTAATTTCGACATTTTAATTGACATCAGGAAAAAAATTAAAGACTAAAAGTATAAATTTAAGATTGCTAATAACCATAGTATTTATTATTCGTAGGGACTTTTCTTTGGATCCTCCGATCAGATGGCCAGAATTGCCATCGTGTAAAGTTTAAGACATATGAGTTGAATGGATTTGTAACATGATTCTTAATACTGTATTACATACATGAGGCTAAAATCTTCTACAGTGTTATCCTCCCTGCAAAGCCAACTGCGCAGACTAGTGTGACTGGCGTCCATTTAGGACAATTGTCTATGTAAAACCATGAAGCATGGTAACATTACGTGTACAACACGTTAGATCCCGATCTAGATATTGGCAATAGCTCCTGAATATTACAATTTATCTTAAATACATTATTATCACTTTTAGAACTGTCAGCAAAAACACAAGTAATAATTTATATAAAAATTTCCTCATGATTTGACTTATACCATATAGTCTATACCTACCCATAAAAGATAAATAGATTCTATAACTTAAGTTTTTTTTTACATTAGAGACAGGGACCTCAAATTTTAAGGTATCATCAATACACAACAGCGCTTTCGATTCTTTGACAGCTTTAAAAAAACTTCTAATATAAACTTTTTTTGTAAAAACTGTTGATTTAAATTATTTAAAAATCAGGCGCACATGTAGGTAAATACTACTTGTCTGATAATAATGAATCCTTTCTCTAAAAGACACCGTTTGAAATTTCATACTTTTTAAGTCGAAACAACTTTGCATATGCGTAACTCATTGCAATAACATTTTCCGTAATACCATGGTAATATGAAGCTATATTTATTTTATCACTACATGTACAATTTTTAATCACTAAATTTTAATTCAAATCCTACAAACAATATAAAATAACCAATATATAAATAGATTTTTTTTCTAGACTTAGGACGTTTACCGCAGTGTTGCGAGTATTCAAGTTCGAAGTTATAAATAACGAGTTGTATTTGTTTTAAAATTAAATTAAATTTAATAATATTTAACTTTCAGCGGACATCTAACGAAAGCGAATCATTAAATTTAAAATATTGTTAGTTAACGCAATTTTAAGTAAAATCATCTGATTTCGATCTAATAAAATAATTGATCAGCAATAATTACAAAGAAATAATGTCGATACCTCTTAAGAATCGGATCTTGTATTAAACGATTTTGATAAAACTGTCAAACGGTACCTCTTAGATAAGATATACTATAATTGTTGATATTACGACCACCTTTATGTTACATCTAAAATGCATAATTAAACCTTCACCTTTTCGAAGAAATAAAAATAGTGTTGTTCCAACTATCAGTCTGACGTTACACGTGGTCCATGTGTCGATGCATGTGGGCCGCGACCACGCCCTGTCGCACTCGCCTTGCTAGTGATGTTCCCACACTCGATATTTTGTCTATTCACATTTAATAAATGTGAGGGCAAAATGTTTGTGGTTAAGTAATAAAATATAGAATTTTTTTCCCTTATGTACTGCTTGACATTAATTTTCAAAAAAACTAATATATATTCATATAAAAAGCAGACAGCATAAGCTTTAAGCTTATATTTTTAATTAATAAAGATATTATGTTTTAAGAAAAGCTACGATGAAAAAGCTTAATTCTTAGGCGTAGCACCAAGCTACGAAAGGCGTAGCATCTGAGTAGCCACAATTAGATACGTAGCACACTTAACATAAACAATATAGAACATGTTGATACGCTTTTTCGGTTCTTTTACATATAATATTATTCATATTCCGATAGATTTATTGTTCAAGCATCGGAAGTGGTTTACCCAGATCTTATTGCAAATCCCGCTGTCAACTATAAACTCAGGGCAAAAGATAAAGTCGTTGCTTTAAATAAATCGGACATCGTACCATGGAATCAGAGGCGGCGAAAGACGGCAAAATCTGGAGGGTAGTTAAAAGTCTCGCCTAGGTTAAACGCTATGACTGTCCGCTCTGGAAGCCCTGTGCCCAGACCCCTCTTTCCCAGTGGGCACTTTGGGCAAGTGCCCAGGGCCCCGCGATCGATAGGGGCCCCCTCAGATACAAAGTACCTAGATCCTGTCAGATCACCAAACGATAATATAATAATAATTATTATTATTATTATTATTACATTTAGCTATTCGTTTCATGTGATTGTTAATTTAAAAAAATTTAACCTTGTTTATCTACTTTCTTTGTCTATTCTAACAAAATAGTGTTCTGTCAAAGTCATAGGGGCCCCATTATCCTAATATGCCCAGGGCCTCCAATAGGTTAAAGACGGCCCTGCCTGTGCCCCAGCTAAGAGACATAAGAACAATAACTCAGTATGTCTGTCTGTCTAATCTCTTAAATTCTAATTATTTTTAATTATCGATATAAAAGAAACTCTACTAGTTCCGGAGATATGGCACTGTCGAAACGCACGTGCATACGAGTGCATGTTTCACAACGCGCCATTCATTTTACGATCGAATCAACTTTATAGCTGCGAATATTCGCTAAATACTTACTCAATATTAAGTATTAACCTTTTTATTGGCTTTAGCCAATTGAAAAAAACCGGTTGCAATAGATTACTTATCTAAGGCACCTCATTCACCAATGTTATAGAAAAATAATATCAGAGACGTTGTCAGTCTGTACTCTGAAGAGAAAAATAAAATTACTTGAGATATGATAAACCACTATTTTGAGGAAAACCTAACAAATGCAACCGCTTACTTTAGTAAGTATATTGAATACTTAAACTGATTATAAATATATAACTAAATATATGTAAATTATTTTCGATATAATAATTGATTTACAACAGATCATTACATTTTATTATTTATGTTGTGTTAGTTAAATGTAGGTAGTTACCCTACTTTATTGTAAGAATAAGGTTGTAGGTAGATACCTTTTTTTTCACATAATAAATTGTCATGCTACCGAGCACACGCGTTGTTTTATTTCATACATAATAGTGGCGACGAGGTATAATTCTAATACAATGGAACATAAAGCAGTGAAATTTCGGGAATTTAACCCTCAGAGTGACAATTGGGACAGTTATATAGAAAGATTGCAATATTGTTTCGAAGCGAATGGAATTATCTCTGACATTGTGCAGAGGGCAAATTTTTACACTATTTGTGGATCACAAGTTTATGACACATTGTTAGCTTTAATTACGCCGAAAAAATCAAATGAAGTGACTTTCAAGGAAATTGTTTTAGTACTTACAAAACATTATAGTCCAAAACCAAATGAGATATCTATGTCATATCAGTTTTATACTCGGAATCAGAGAAGTAATGAATCAGCTGCAGAATATATTGCTCAACTTAGAAAAATTAGTGCAGGATGTAATTTCAAAGATTTAGAAAGAATGCTCCGTGACAGATTGGTGTGTGGCATGAGTGACAAAAAGCTTCAATATGATATGTTTAAAAAAGATGATTTAAAGTATGCTGATGTGGTTGATGCGATGCTTTCTTCTGAAAGTGCAGGAAGAGATGTTCGAATCATACATGGAGTGTCTGACAGTACACATCGGGAAGAGATAGCAGCGGGCTCATGTGAGCCAATGGATGTCAATGCTGTTCAATCAAGAAATAACATGAGATTTTGCTATCGATGTGGTGAACGTCATGGAGGAGAATGTCGTTTCGTAAATGTGACTTGCCATTTTTGTAAGAAAAAAGGACATATTGAAAAAGTTTGTATTGCAAAGAAAAGAAACAATTCTAATAAGATAAATTTTGCTGAAAATAGTGACAGACAACTCAACGGTATTTATAATCTCGAATCTATAAGTTCACGTGTCCCTGAATTTCGGATAAGATTGTTGTTGGATGGAGTGCCAGTTTGGATGGAGGTTGACTCGGGGGCTGTTTTTTCAATATTGAATGAAGATACTTGGAAGAAGTTAAATTCGTTGAATACTTTAGAGAGAATGCCTAATCGTTTACGCACATGGAATAGTTCGATGGTTCAAGTGATGGGGCAGACTATAGTTCAGGCACAATATAAAGACATTAAGTGTAATTTAAAAATTGTTGTAGCTAAGGGGTCTGGGCCAAATTTAATAGGTCGTAACTGGTTTAAAGCACTTAATATTACTTTAAACATTAATACTGTTGATGTTGACATGACAGACATTTATAGGTTAGTAAATAAGTACTCTAATGTTTTTAGAGAAGGACTTGGTACATACAGGGGAGACCCTGTTGAGATACAGGTGAAACCAAATGCACAGGCTAAATTTTTAAAAGCTCGTCCGGTACCTTATGCATTAAAGGAGAGGATCGAAAAGGAGATTGATCGTCTGGTAGGGGAAGGAGTACTTCGCCCTATGTCATTCTCGGATTGGGCTACACCTATAGTCCCAATCGTTAAACAAAATGGAGATATTCGGTTGTGTGGAGATTACCGTAGCACAGTGAATCAGGCTACCGAGTCTGATACTTATCCTATGCCATCTGCTAGTGAAGTTTTTACAGCTGTTGCAGGGGGACGCTATTATAGCACTTTGGATTTAGATAGAGCATATACGCAGGTGGTAGTTACGGACAATACAGCTAAGTTGTTAACATTGAATACTTGTAAAGGTTTGTATTCTGTACACAGACTTGCATTTGGTGTTAAAGCGTGCCCTGGAATTTTTCAGAGACTCATGACAGGTCTTTTAGCGGATATTACAGGTGTAGCGGTGCTGATCGATGATATTATTATTAGTGGCCGTACTTTAGAAGAAATGGCGCATCGCCTGGAGATGGTTTTGAGTCGTATTGAGAAGTCGGGTTTAAGATTAAACAAGGAAAAATGTAAGTTTGCAAAGACACGTGTTGACTTTTTAGGGTTTACTATTGATGGCGATGGTATTCACCCAGCTGAAAGCAAGGTTAAATCCATCATGAATACACCAGAACCTAAAAATAGACAGCAGTTACAGGCTTTCTTAGGATTATATAATTTTTACGAAAGGTTCATATCTAACAAAGCCACAATTCTCGAGCCTTTGCATAGACTACTGGACAAAGCAAGAACATGGAAATGGACTGACATAGAACAGAATAGTTTTAATACGGCTAAAGGTTTGTTATCATCAGAACTAACTTTAGTTCATTATGACCTTAATAAACCTTTAATTTTAACATGTGATAGTTCGGAATATGGAGTTGGTGCCGTGTTGTCGCATGTAATGGAAGATGGACTGGAAAGACCGGTTGCAATGGGTAGTAGAACTTTACATACACATGAGAGACGATACTCACAATTGGACAAAGAGGCTACGGCTATTATATTTGGAGTAAGTAAATTTCACAATTATTTGATGGGTCGAAGTTTTACAATTATTACCGATCATAAGCCGTTGCTTGGCATATTTGACCCAAAAAAGCCATTGCCTATAGCCTTGTCACCTCGGTTAACTAGAATTGCTTTAATTTTGACTTCTCACAACTACAATATAGTATATCGACCAGGGAAGGAAATTGGCAACGCTGACGGACTAAGTCGTTGGCCAGAACCGGTCCCAGAGCAACCGGAGGATAAATTGTGTGATGTTCTTCTAATGGCTGAGACTCCTACCGATTTTCCGGTTGATGTTGAACAAATATCATTTGCTACCAAAAATGATCGTATATTGTCGCAAGTGTGTCATTACATTTTAACCGGTTGGCCAGCGAAGGTCTCGAATACGGAATTGCGGCCATATTGGTTACATAGAGCTGAATTATCATTACACCAGGATTGTATATTAATGGGTTGTCGAGTGGTTGTGCCGTTATCGTTGCGGGACCCGATTTTAAAAACAATGCATAAAGCACATTGTGGTATGGTCCAAACAAAAGCTTTAGCCAGAAGCTATGTGTGGTGGCCAAATTTAAACCAAGATATTGAGTTGTTAATTAGTAATTGTAATAAATGTTTAGAAAATAGAAATATGCCGCCGAAAACAACTTATGAATGGATTACGCCTACCAGACCATGGTCTAGGTTGCATATTGATTTTGCAGGTCCTTTCCAAAACAAAGTGTTTTTGGTGGTGGTTGATGCATATTCGAGATGGCCTGAAGTATTTATTATCAATAAGATGACATCAGAAACAGTGATACAACGTCTGAGGAATTTATTTGCTACTCATGGAATATGTGACACGTTGGTGTCTGACAATGGAACTGCGTTTGTTTCGACCGAAATGAAAAATTTCCTTACAGCAAATAAAATAAAACATGTAACCACAGCTCCATATCATCCAGCTACTAATGGGTTGGCTGAAAGGATGGTGCAAACGGTTAAAAATAAACTCGTTAAAATGGAAGACATTCCATGGAGTGTCAGATTGCCTAATATGCTGCTGGGATTAAGAGTTACACCATGCACTACAACAGGCAAATCACCAGCGGAATTGTTGATGAACAGACGCCTGCACACTCTTCTAGATACTATTCATCCCAAGAATCGTGAAAAAAATAAAGCAACCGACCAGATTGAAGGCAACAGCCGTTGCCAGAGACGTCAACGTGAAGTTAACACCGGTCAAGCGGTTTTATACAGAAACTTTGGTAGAGGACCGCGTTGGTTACCAGGTAGAGTGGTGAACAGAGACGGACCATCAAGCTACCGCGTTTCCACGAATGAAGGTGCAGTAGTACACAGACATGTGGATCAATTATTAAAGAAGAGAAGCTTAGAGAATGGAGGTGATGATAGAGAGGGTCAAGGAGTTGTTACACACAGAGATAGTGAAGTGATTGACTGTAACTCGACAGAACATGAAGAAGTAGATTGTGACATAAATGAAGACATACCAGATTTTGATAAAAGTGTAGAGATGACAGATGAACATTTAGGGCATGATATTATTGAAATACCTAGTGAGGATAAATGGGGTGAACTTTTAGGTATTCCAAGTAATCAGGATAATTCGATCGGCAAGTATAAGAATAAAATAAGGACACATAAGTCTCCTTATGACAGACCTGTAAATTATATCTTTTGAATTAATACCTAATATAAAGTTATTTGTTTTTTTGTAGTATGAATATTAAGTTTAGAATTTAAAGTATATATGTGTCTTGATTGTTACTTAGGGGGAAGGTATGTTGTGTTAGTTAAATGTATGTAGTTACCCTACTTTATTGTAAGAATAAGGTTGTAGGTAGATACCTTTTTTTTCACATAATAAATTGTCATGCTACCGAGCACACGCGTTGTTTTATTTCATACATAATAATTTACAATTTTGATTTTATTTAATGCATCCAAACAAACATCAAAAGCTAGTGTTTAAAAAATAATCTTGAACTTGACGTATGGTAAAAAGTATCAGGGTAAAACGCAATAAAACTATGAATATCCGTATTTGTATTTTTAATAAATCTGAAGGCAAACATATAACCTTGTTACATTTAAATAATGTATCGACCAAAGCGATCCAGTTAATTTGATGCTTTTATCAAAGATTTATTTATTAAAATGAGGTTATATTGATTATTGAGGAAGCATAAATATTTCCTTATTTTTCCTTTTAAATTAGAGTCAATAAATCAATTCTTCGATTAGAACTTTGTACGACATTTGTGTATTTTTGTGTGAGATTGATTGTAGGTGTGTCCATTAAAATATTGTTTTAGACGAGGATTGAAGAATACCACAGAAATAAAACAAGAAAAGATCTGTGAGACGAAAAAACAGAAAATTAAATTAAAAACTACGTAAAAACAAATTTAACTTTTCATTAATCCTTACACTCCTAAACACTGCTAAACTTGGAACAATTTCTCAAACTCTTTCACTCTCTCGCTAATGTGCAGATAATAAATTTGACGATGTATTTTTAACGGACTTCAAAGGAGAGGTTACTCAATTCGGCTGTTTGTTTTGACAATAGATTTTTTAGGCGATTGTGAGCAAAGCTTTTAGTGGCTATTTGTTTGTATACTTAATACGAGGTCCCATATAGGACCTAAACCTAGGACCCGCTTCTAAAGTGTTGACTTATTGTCTTTAAATATTTATTAATTTATAGTGAGCTTTAATGTCGATTAATAGTTTTTTTTTTTTAATGATTACTAGTTGACCCGCGAACTTCTTACCGCCAATAAAAGGTAGAATGGGAATCGAACGTATAATATTTGACAGGAAAGTACAACAGTTTATAAGGGAAAATGAAATTGTTGTTTTTACCATCTTCCACGCAATTTTCCAACATTCCAAAACCAAAATCAGCTCAAGCGGTCCAGCCGTTCTCGAGTTTTAGCGAGACAAACAAACGGCAATTGATTTTTATGTATAAGTATGGTTATTATTAAAGTCTCTGCGCGTAAATGAAAAGGAATATCTAGATATTTATATTGGTAGGTGAATGAAATATCATTAGTTTTTAAAATTGTAAGTTAAGGCCATTTTAAATGGATTATCCAACTTGTATGGTGTCGTGTCGCACCATACATCGAATGTGGGTCATGTTCAAATGTTTGAATAGGCTTTGATTGAATACACTGATGTGTAATTAATGATGTCTCGTTTGTAGTCATTTAGATCCATTTAACAAAGGCTTTTCGAAAAAGGAAGGAACCTTATTAGGAATCTATGGTCATTTGTGCTAACATAATCTTAGGAGCATTCCTATGTCACCTTCTTCATACAAAACAGTAAGAGTTACTGCCAAATTATATAACTTATCTTATGCATAACTGAATTACAAACGCGAAAGTTATGTACAAAAACAACTGAATGGAATTGGATCAGCTTTGGCACACAAATAGAATATGCTCTGGATTAATATATATACACAGGTAGTGTGTTCCTGTGGGATAATAGGCTATAGGCTATATAACATCACGTTACGACGAAATTAATGCGGGTGCAATTAGGGCGAAACTAGTTTGATAATATTTTCATAATTTCTCATAGTGGCCATAATAATAGTTCACGAAACCGTTATGAAGAGGTGGGAGTGGAAAGGCTGCCATTTTTTATAAATATTTTACGCAGCTTGTCTATGGCATCTAAACTCCTAAGCTAATAGATTTCTATGCGGTTTCTTTTAAAAGCTGATCTAGGAGGCAGCTACAAAAATAAAAATCCGTTTAGATATTATTAGTCATAATATCTGAAGATTTTTAAAATCATCTCCAATTTCACAAAAAGCTGCGCCAATAACTAAGTTCCAGGGGCAGGTAAATGTAGTAACAGCGAAAAGTCCCATATGAACGGGGACCGGTCGCAAGGCTATACAGCCGTCACACACGATATCAGCTCAATCAATCTCTTTAGCAATGTAACGACAGCAAATAAGGATAAAACCAAAAACTGCCTTACTATTGGTTAAATAATTTCGCTGACAGATACTTAATAAAAATAAAAACCGAAAATTATCCTTTTAATATTGATTATTTTATAATACCTTTGCATTTAATAAAAAACACTTTTACTGTACCAATTAACGAAATTTCATCTTAAATTATCTAAAATCTATGATTTAGATAGATTTAGAGTTAGAATTCAAAAGCAAATTTATATTTGTTTAAATAAAAATTATTTATGAAAAAAATATCAATTTTAGTACAAATAAACATTCAATTCTTTAAATTAGTGATATTATAAATAAATATTCATATTTGATGTATGCTGACTGTACCGAATACAAGATACTGAATGTGTGTCACTGGGTGCGGCGCATTGCGTATAAGCTCCGTGTGTGCTGACCCTACTTACTGCCTACCTGTTAAACTTACGCCTCACACTTCACATGTATCTAAAATTAATTAAAAAACCGACCTCAAAAATGATTTTTTTTAAAATAGTGTTGATAAATAAAATTCATGTAAAATTCAGAGGCCATAAAAATGTTATGTCACTTTCTAAAATACGGCGTCATACAAGTCGAACGAAGAAAAAATACGTGTCGAATAGATAACTTTTTTTATATATCAAAATGTGTACTTAACCAGGCGGTACTTGTGTGGTGTGATTTTGCGTAGGCACGCAGTTCAAAAGTTAAAGTTCCAATTTTAATCTTACTTTAAATATCTAAGAACTTGTCCTTAAAAATTTAAAATCCTTAGTTTTTAATGTTATTTTTTAATATTACAAGAAAATAAATAATAATAAATATTATAATAAATAAAAATGATATAGTTCAAAAAAGGAATATAAAAAATATTACAGTGAGATTTTAAAAAGCTTATATTAGGTCGAAAATTTAAGTGTAATATAATGTCATATTTTAAGAGAGAATAAAATATGATACTATAAATTATTTTTTAAAAACACCTTTTTTATTTAAAAAATCCATAAATTATGTATCAATTAAATAAACCGCTAATTACAATCGCTTTAAATATCTTTAATGAGATATAAGGTTAATATTTCTTACGTAAGCCAAAAGGTCGGCGACACACCCACAAATATACGGTGTTATTCACATACATTTTCACCAATTTCAAATATATCAAAAACAAATAACATGTGAAATTATAATCAATTTATAAAACAAATAACAATTAAGAAAAATCACATCAATCCATTAGATTAGGAGTTACGACAGACAGAGAGGATTAGACAGACTTACAGATCCACAGATCACAGTCAAACATATCTTTTTTCGCCGGGATGTTAAAAATACAAACAATAATTCAACGAAGGTACAAACGCGATTCGCGCATTCCAATGTGCAGTCGCGTAATTCAACACGGCGCGCGGCGATTGGCTGGGAATTATATTATTATGAGGAATTATATGAATGAATTTGACAAAAGTTTAATGACAATAAAATCCAGGAAAAAGAATTGCCTTAAACCATATAATATGGACTATACCACTATCAAGTAATAACTCAAACTGCTGCAATAATTTTAATTATTTTATTTTATATTTTCATAATATTTTATCGTTTGAGATTAAGCGTATCTGTAAAATATAGTTAAGCTATGTCTGAATAATGCAGCTTTTTTATCAGCACAAAGTAAAAAACCAATACAGCAAGTAAATACAAATACTTTATTAATCGGAGTGCAACGGGTGGCTTTCGTTGACCGCTTCCTTGGTCTAATGGTAAGCCCGTAAGCATTACAACCGGGAGATCCTGGGTTCAAT
This sequence comes from Aporia crataegi, assembly GCA_912999735.1. Taxonomy (NCBI): domain Eukaryota; kingdom Metazoa; phylum Arthropoda; class Insecta; order Lepidoptera; family Pieridae; genus Aporia; species Aporia crataegi. The sequence continues at coordinate 8,058,014 of OU538742.1, forward strand.
TCCCGGTGGAGATAAAAAAGAACTCGGTCTGGCATAGAAGGCTGATCACCTACTTGCTCCTAAAGAAAAAATCGATCAGTGAAACAGATGTGAAACGCATCTGCCCCATACCCCACTAGGGGACACGGGACTTCACGTTTTCACTTTTTAACGCATAGCTTTGTCGCTGATAAGCGACCTCTTCCCGACAATCTTGATAAGGAAAAATAAATAAGAGATAGTGGAGAAATAAGGTAAAATATTTATTAAAATTGGTCCAGATTTTATATTTCTGCTTAATACATTAGCAGAATTAGTTCTTTAGTTTCATGATTTACAACGTTCGCCTGTCAATATGTATTGAAAAAGCTCTAATGGCAAGTACAAGTGAGCTACCGAGAGGTCACACCGTGTTGAGGTCGAAGCGAGGCACTTGTGTCGACCTCGGCTGTAGCCCGCGGGCGTATGTGATAAATCGTTTATGGAAAAAAATATTTAAGTCATACTGATATATAATACTACTAGTTATTAAATTAGTTGCATAAGATTTGGAAATTAAAACTGTTAACGCTAAATCTCCGCTTTTTCAAAGTCTTTTGATTAAACGCGACACCTGACCATTTCTGTTTTGTAAAAATTGTCTTATTGAGTTCTAAATAATGGAAGATATGCATACAAATAAAAACAATTGTTAAATGTAAGAAGAATTACTGCAGCTAGTTTTTTGACATACAATTTCGAGAAAAATCTACGAAAAACGTATATATTAAAAATTTATATTAAAAGTGAGTGACTGAAACAGGCTATGGTTCATCAGTACCTAATGTAAAAATCTTACTCATATGCTAATAGAAATGAAAAGGTCTTGGGGATTTTGTATTGTGTTTGCTCCTGTGTTGTAAAGGGATTGATTTTTCTCTTTTTTAACCGACTTCAAAAAAGGAGGAGGTCTCTATTCGACTATTTTTTTTTAATTTGTTACCGCAGAACTTTGGACTCGGTGAACCGATTTTCATGATTCTTTTTTTATTTGGGAGCTGCTTCCCGTGTGGTCCCATTTAAATTACATCAAAATCTCGTCAGTAGTTTAAGAGTTACAATTTGAAGTTGTTGTTTTATTTTTTTTTAATTATTTATTGTTGTATACCAATGTAATTGTTGCCCTCTTTTAATTGTTTTGATTCTGAGTAATGTTTATGTGTCATTATGTTTAGCATATACAATATTTTAAAACCGATAATGAATAAAGTGAAATGAAAAATTAGCTCTTATTTTCTGTAACTGTTATAACAAAATCCCACAAAATATTGTTAACCTCCCTGAAAACAAATTTTAAAAAATGTATAAAAAAACACTTTATGTTGTAAAGCTTTGATATAATGTAAATGATACATTTGCGTGGATTTTAATTTGGCCAATTGACTATTGTTTGACTTCGTATAAATGTACTTTTGTTACTTATAATGCAAATAAATCTATCTGTATAATAACAAGGTAATATATAAACAGTACTGCTGTGGCACACGGAATTTTTCTAAAAAATATTTTTAATTTTTAAAGCTAATTTTAGTATATTTTATAGTATTTTTATGTTATTAATATTACTTATTTTTAATTTAAGATTTAGTTTAATTGTTTTTATTTTGAAAACTTATGTAAATATAATCTGTAATATTTATACAAATAAATAAGTTTGTTTTAAATAAACTTAACTGTAAATAATTATACTAAGTGTAAATTATTATACAATGTTTTGATATCACGATCGTGAGCATCATGTCTTTAGATGAGCAAGGTCATCGGATCGAGCCTGCGTGACTCACATATATCTAATATAGACATACCTATATATTTACAGAGTAGGTTTTTTTTTTCTTTAAAGATATTATTTAAATAGTTCATAGAGAAGGAAAGTGTGAAAGTGAAGTCCCGTGTCCCCTAGTGGGGTATGGGGCAGATGCATTTCACATCTGTTTCACTGATCGATTTTTTCTTTAGGGGCAAGTAGGTGATCAGCCTTCTATGTCCTGCCAGACCGAGTTTTTTATCTCCGCCGGGAATCAAACCCAGGACCTCTCGGTTGTAACGCTTACGCGCTTACCACTAGACCAAGGAGGCGGTCTCATAGAGAAGGAGGTTGAGTGTTATTGTAAATATAAGTAGGTAAATTTATGTGACAAAAAAAGTTTTTTTTTCTTTTGTTTTCTAGAAATCGGGTATTCGTCATAAATACAAACATTATGTATCTATGGGTAGGTACTTTTTTGCAATTTTTATTTTTAATTGCTTTTCAAATGCACTATTTATTTTTTAATGACAATAAATTTTTAGACCGAAGTCCTAACGTCGTCAGACAGTTTCTATTTTCTATTATTTGTTGAAAGTGCTTTAAGCGTTGCATAAAAAGTAAATCTTCGTTCTTTTAAATCCTAATTACTTTCTTATCTTATTAAATTTATTTCATTTCGTCGTTTTAATTTCGTATAATAATGCAACCTAGTGGTCGCCTAATGGTCGAAATTCGACCACAATTCAAAAGTAAGGTATGCTTACTCTTACTTATGTAGCTACGTGTCATCCAGGCAGTAAGTAGTGTGCGGGATGTTTATTTTATTTATTTAATGTATTTCTAATACATTTTATATAAAAAATAGCTTTATGCACTTCTTCTCCATATAAATTTTAACTGTGCCAAAATTCACGATCACCCGTTCGCGTTTTTGTCTTCACGTATAATACGAATTATTAACGACTTAATTTTTTGCATTTATGTTAAGTATGTATAAAATACTTACTAGTGGTTACTTAGTAATGTTGTGCAGCCTTATCAACAATTACTAGTTGCAAAAAACGAACCAGTCCTGTCACATTAACTCATATAACCTTACATGTGAGCCTGCTGCTCTTGACCTACATAAAAGTGCTTTCTGTGAACTAAACCAACTGACACATGCGGCTTCGTCGGAGAATTACAATACCGTTCGGGAACATTTTGCTTCAGCTCAAGCGTTCTGTTCAAGCGTTGTAATTGAAATATTTCATTTGTTAAACCGTTAAGTTTAGGAAGTAAAAGAGAAGAAATTCAAAGCCAAGACTTTATGACCTAGCTATGTATTACGCTTTGAGCGCCAAAGATTATATATAGTTTCTTCATTTCATAATTTCATGTTACAATAAAATAATTTGCTATGCTTATTAGTAGACTGATTAAAAGATATTTTATTGTCACAAATATTATGCAGGTGCTAATTTTTTAATATAAGTAGGTAGGTACAAATCGTATTGTAGATGAAAATCGACTGCTATCAAAGTAAAATCGTAGTATGATCTAGAAATTTGAGTCTCATCATATGAAGACAATATTTTGGTTACTTAGGTATCTGTAAAGTGAAGTCCCGTGTCCCCTAGTGGGGCATGGGGCAGATGCATTTCACATCTGTTTCACTGATCGATTTTTTCTTTAGGGGCAAGTAGGTGATCAGCCTTCTTTGCCCTGCCAGACCGAGTTTTTTTTTTCTCTACCGGGAATCGAACCCAGGACCTCTCGGTTGTAACGCTTACGCTCTTACCACTAGACCAAGGAGGCGGTCATTTAGGTATCTGTAGATTATTATTTATTATACAATATAATATTATAATATCTCTATCGCCTGTTCCGATTATTCGCATCGCTGTCGTCGAAAACCAGACTTGAAAATCTATGAAATATAAAGAAATTCTTAATTTATTAACTGATTATCGACCTTGTCTAACATGTAATCCTATACTATGATCTGTAGTTATTTTTTAATAGCCTTTGAAAAAGAACATATAATCATTTTCTAATAAATCCTTCGTACCCTTGATCTATCGCGCGAATATCATTTAATTATTATTAGGTATAATACAATCTATGCTAAATAAGTGTCAAAGTAAGTCGGTTTGTAGGTATGTTATTACATTATATCTAATTTACGGAAACTGTAAAAATTGCCCAGCCTCGTGTGCCTAAGTTTTATTTTTTGTTTAATTGATTTTCTTAACAGGCAAGTAAATCGGCCTTGTGTACCTACACAACCAAAAATGTTTCCACTTGAATCGAATCCAGAACTCCAGCGCAACACTCATTAAATTTTAGATGTGCCAATCATTTAGGACATCCTATCTACGGAAGCGTTCTTTGGTAGACAAGACCGAAGTCGGCCTTTATCCTCAAGCCTCAGTAATATTTGAAATAGATTTATTCCTAGTCTTGGACGCAAAACACAATATTAAATTATTGAGTGAGAACAGAACTCATAATAATTTTAGTAATGAGCGTGCAAAAAAACGTGAAAATTTTACCTCATGTGTTTATGTAGTTCTGTAAACGCAATTGTATCTAAGTATAATGCGATAAACGTTTTTCATCGTATTAATGTTGTAAAAGTTTTACGTTACTCATATTACAGAAGTTACATCATACGTAAATAGTTTTGACGGTCAACAACCGCTGTAGTCGGCTGTGTACTTTCACTACAATACAAACCAAATGTGTATAATGACATCTAACGGTAAATAGCGTTAACTTTCTTCAAACAACATCTTTATATATCATCACACATATACATCTTTTAGTAATAAAATCTCATTTTATCGCGTGTTATATTTTATATTGTTAACCGTTATTATTATGATACCAATATACATATTATCATAATTCATATAATATTATAATAGAAAATATTGTGTTAAAAGCTGTTAAGACATTTCATAATTTAATAATTTCATAATAATTAATGTACATATTATGAACTCAAACAAATCGAACACTTAGACATTAAAATATATTTAAAACTATTTATTGATATTAAACGATATAGTTGGAAGTACCCGAAAAGGTATTAAAATATCTGTTTTTTTTATCTCAATAATATTGTGTATTTATAGATTATGGTATAAAATATTTAAACATTTCAAATATCAGTATAAGTCAGGATGGCCGAGCGGTCTAAGGCGCTGCGTTCAGGTCGCAGTCCACTTCTGTGGGCGTGGGTTCGAATCCCACTTCTGACAGACATTTTTTGCTGTTTTCAGAACAGTGTAAAAAAATACGGTAATTTATATTATGTACCTCCTTTTCTTAAAATAAAATGTAGACTATGGTATGTAAGTAATAAATGTACGTAAGTAATAGAAATCAAAAAGTATAGAATTTGTAGGTTTCTATACACTTTTATTACACGTTCATCATAAATTAAAAAAAAAATGCTTTTGACTAATGACAATTGACAACTAGAAATAACTGTTTTCGAATTTTACATGATACCTCTCTCCACGATTTCTATTCGAAAATTGTTAGATCTGTGGTTCAGAATATTGCTTTGCGATTACAAGTAAATATTATTATTCTGTGCATTCAACAAACGTTAATAATTGGAAAATAGAAATAGGTAATTCTAATTTCGTGGAAATAACCCAATAACCTCTAAAATCTATGAAAACTATTTGTATTTAGTACTTCTATTAGGATTTACATAGTTAATTTATTTGAAAGCTAAAAACAGTAACTACAAATATTGGTGTTTTACTTTTAATGAAAATTGATACGAATTTTTTAAATATGACAACAATTACCGTATCAAATGAACAGGATATTATAAAGAAGTTATCATCGTACATAGAAAAAATATCGAACGATGCTATTCATAATCGCGGAAAAATTTTTGTCGGCCTATCAGGTAAATTAGTATTTCAATACGTATATATATCAACTAGCTGACCCGGCAAACGTTGTTTTGCCATAATAATTTTTGAGGTGGGTTACCCTTATCAGTTAGGGGTATGAAAAATAGATAGTAGCCGATTATCAGACCTACTGAATATGCATATAAAATTTGGTAAAAATCAGTATAGCCGTTTCGGAGGAGTAAGTAAAGTAACTAACATTGTGACACGAGAATTTTATATATAAGATATATATCAGGATAAGATACTATTTAAGAAAACAACCACCAGTAGGAGATATTAAATCTACTTTGAGTAATGTGTACATACTTAAATGGAAACAAACGTAGCTTGTTTCCTTTTTAAATATACTACTTGAAATTTCAGGTGGTTCAGTGGTTAAGTACTTAAGTGAAGGGTTACCAAGAGTAAACACAGACTGGTCTAAATGGGTGCTGGCATTCTGTGATGAGAGAGTAGTTCCCGAAGACAGCGAAGATTCAACTTTTGGAGTCTACAGCAGGCAGTTGATACCGAAGTCAATGCTTGAGAAAAGCCAGTTCATAACCATTAAACAAGGACTTAATGGTTAGTTTCTTTCAGTATTTTATTTTTCAATGACAGTCAACTTTAATTGCAAAGAAGGTGCTAATAAATGATATCTGTGTAACAAAATATGAATTGGTTGTTAGTATATTATCTTTTCAATATCATTTATATTATGTTTTAACAATAAAATCATTCTATAGCTGAAGAGACTGCACAAGATTACACTGAACAATTAAAAAAGGCATTTGGAGGAAAAGAATTTAAATTTGATCTACTGTTGCTTGGAATGGGTCCAGATGGTCACACATGTTCATTATTCCCGAACCATCCTCTACTAGATGAGAAAAAGCTACAAGTTGCAGCAATAACGGATTCTCCCAAACCTCCTCCAGAAAGAATTACACTGACTTATCCAGTTATAAACAATGCTAGAAATTGCATATTTGCTGCCAGTGGAGCTGGAAAAGCTGATATGGTCAAGGTAAGTTGGATATATTAACAATTAACTACTGCCATCTACTATATGAAATATTAATAGGTTTATAATTTATATTAACTTCTTTTAATATTTGTACCTCCACTCACAATCAGACCTATATATCAAGTTTAAAACTATTGGGCAGTCACATAAAGTATTCTGTTTTCAGCTTTCAATTTAAAATATATTAAAAAATATTTCAAAGTATTTATTATCATTTTTAATATTGATAAGTTCATGTTTTCTAAAGAAATGTGATAATAACTGAAGACTAGTATCAGAAGTATTACTTTTAATTATCCAATGCACTTTCTTTGTAGAAAATTCTAAAGGATAAAGAGGATCTCCCAGCTGCAAGAGTAAAACCAATCCATGGCTCAGTCTACTGGATTGTTGATTCTGCCGCTGCACAACACTTATAATAAAGGAAGAATATGGGTCTTAAGCCTCAATGCCACAAAAATCAAAACTGTTGACATTATCTCATTCATTAGAAAAATTGGTTGTGCATTTTCTATTTATATATTACACTAGCTGACCCGGCAAAAGTTGTTTTGCCATATTAATTTTTGGGATGGGCTACCCTTATCACTTAGGGGTATAAAAATAGATAGTAGCCGATTCTCAGACCTACTGAATAGGCATATAAAATTTGGTAAAAATCATTAAAGCCGTTATGGAGGAGTAAGGTAACTAACATTGTGACACAAGAATTTTATATATAAGATTATGTATGCTTTAGGTATTACTTTTTGATGTTTACATTGTGTAATAGCATTTAATTTTGAATCTAAATATAATATGTGATAAATAATTCGGGCTACATATGTATATGGAGATGCTATAAGCACAAAATATAGTGTTAAGGGATATATTTTTCTATTGTACATTCCTGTTAATAAATTTGTTGCATTAATCAATGTTTTATTATATCCATATCATAAAATTAGATATAAAAGAAATGCATGATTTTTCTAATGTTTAGGCAGCATAAATCATGATAAATTCTATAAGGAAAAATTATTCATAAGTAAAAAAAAGTTAAGCAAGTAACAATAAATAAAACAGGCACTTGTCTAAAATCGAATAAAGGAAATGCTTTAAAATAAAACAGATAATGTTATGGAATGGTGGAGGCAATAAAATCAATTGATGTTTTACCAATATGTGTATTTCCTTCACATTCAAATGCCCGCGAGATCAACAGCATTCTTCACAATAAAAAAGTCCTCGATTATTTTACGGTAATGTTACATTACAATAATTAATCACCTAAGACACTTTACTTTTTTAATACAATTATTATATGTAATTACAAAAAGTCTGTCAACTAAATACAAAATGTTTAGCGCGCATAGCGCACCAAACTCTTACACATATACATATTTTATAGAGATAACATATACATAGCACTACCGTTAATTTATTAAACAAACTTGTAACCTATGGGAGCAGACTTAGCGTAAATGAGAACGCGTCGTCGCGTCGCGAGTGCGAAAATCTTTTAAAATCAGAAATTAAACACTAAACCTAATCTAATCTCGCGTTTAAACGCTAACATAGGATAAAAAACGCAACGCTCCGACGCCAATATACTAGGAATTTTTAACGAAAAAACAAATTTAATTACATAGTATAATTCGATCAATTTCCTTTCATTATTTTACAATATCAGTTAAAACAGTTAATACACGAAGGCATCTGTTACGTTAGAAATGGACCGGCGCGACAACACTTGTATCACACGTAAGCGACGAGCGCGCAACGAGCGGCACGTATCAATACAGCATCCACGAACAGACACTATCATACACATCGCGGCGCACAATTTATTACGGGATACAATTTACAACATGATCAATTATAATTAATCTAAATATCACCGCGCGGTGGTCTGTCCGCGAACGCATAAAAAACAACTTAAATTCTCACAAGCGTAAAACATCGAAAACAAGTATTAGGCTATTGCTTTTCACGATTACGCACGCTAATCATGCTACATGATACATAAAACATTTTGAAAAACTTAAAATGAATAAAATAAGGCAAAATAATGAATTAAAAATTCATATATAAGCCGCGTAATCGTAAAATGCATATCTGTAAAACGAATGTTACGCGAACACAAGTGTTTGTGAACGCGTTGTGTCAATTGACTGAATGTATGGCTGGCGCCCTATGTACATGTGTCGAATGACCGTTGCTAACGCCTGAAACAGAGAAAATTAACTGATAAAAATTAAACTAAGGAGATATTATAACATTACAGCAGAAATAAACTTTATTATCATAAACATAATATATTATATTCTATTCATAGAATCGGCAAAATGTTAATTTTCAATCTGAGACATTGGTCCGTCAGTTCTTATTTTAACCTACTCTTATTCTTAAAATTTACATATTTAAATATTATTTATTTGGTATGGAAAAATAACATTTGTCTGAAAATAATACATACTGTTTGATTTGATATATAATATATTAGTATTAAAATACTTACTGCATGGTCTAGTTGGGGGCCCAGTATGACTGGGAGTATGTGGGCTTACTACCAGCTGCTTTTCCACCCGCGGCGCGACCCCCGGCGCCACTTTCCTATACCAAAATATACAATGTATTAGAGTAATCATCACTATTCATCCATTTCAGGGCTGTAAGGCAAAATTCACATAGGTCAAGTGCGGGTAGGTAGATCGTAAGCGTTCATCAAGTATTATTGGCTTAAAATATTATTAAAGTACCAATTTAATAATATTCTATTTGTATATTTCCACTTTATACAATCAATCAAACATACTTGCAAGGTGCATCACAAAACATGTTTTTTAAATTTACTTAAGAATTAATTAAGAATATGTCTTATCACAATATAGGAAAATGATATTAAAATACACACAATTATATACTGTACAGGCACTTAAGAGGCGGGTAACATTCAGTTTATGTATTATAATATAAAATACATAGATAAAATATAAAGCTACATAGCATAGTGCAAGAGTTGTTATGGTCATAAATGTTATTTTGGGATTGAACAAAGTTTGTACAACAATTTTTTTTACTTGATAAATAATAAAAAAAATTAATAACAGTACGACAGTTTACGGCCATAACAAATATAGTGCTAAACTTCAATTGTAATTGTTCTAATGTATATGCTTGTTTAATATGCAAGGACATATTCAAAATCCATAGAAATTCATATTATAGTTATAAGTTGTATGAAAATATTCTACAATTCAGGAGTCTCACTAGTGTCATAAAATCATAACTTGAGTTCTCTTTATCTTGTTTATCTTTATCTGCTGTAGTTGACTGTGAGGTCAACTTTAACCTCATGAAACAACAAAATTTCGATTTTATCTTGCCAAAAATATTAATTAGACAAGTCAACCTAAGCGATAATTTGAGAATCTTTTGTTAAAAAAAAAGTGTGAGACCACTCTCTTGGCTGATCGCTATAATGGCGTCAATTCATAAAGAAATATGCTTCGGCTACCAGTTTATGAAGTTACCTTTTTTTTATAAGTTTAGGTAACATTTCAGTGATCATTCCGTCACTACTATGAATATGGATGCGTATTTTACATAACATTCGGAAATATAAGATTTTTTGCTGCAATATGCTATTTCAGAAGTGAAGTTTAGCGCTATATAATAAAGTGAGAGCCAACATAAACATATAATATAATAGACAACTTACCCGCCTAGTATGACTACTGTTCACCCGCACATCCATCTACAAACGAAAGCAAACGCTAACTTTTGTAAAAATAAAAAGAAACTATTACATGCAAATGTTTGTGTGTGTGTGTGTGTGTGTGTGTGAAGATTTGTTTTAAAAAACCGTTGTAATATTTCAACATTAGGCTAATTGTTAAATGAATGGCGTTAATATGAAATGAAGAATTAATGAAGTACAAAATATATCTAGAATTTTAACTATACTCTAGAATAAAAACGATTTAAATATATAAGGTTTGCGTGTCATGCATTTGCGTATATTCCACAGAATATACGTACATACTGTAGTTGTAAGTATAATTTGAGTCTGTTATGTCTGCCAACAAATTTGACTCTCTCATAACTATGGATGCCAAGTTTTGCTAATGTTTGCCATATTTCAATGTGTGTGTTTTTATTTCTATGACTTACCTGATGCTGAGGATGGTGATGTGGATGATGGTGTGGCGGCGCAATATAAAGATGCGAGGCGGCCCCAAACGGCGGCGGCGTACCACTGTGGAAACCCGCTTTCTCGTACGTCTGTCGACATAATATGTTAATCAATAATAGTTTAAATGGTTACCTTGTAAACTTTACATTTTCATCTAATTTTTAGTTGTTATCCAAGTTTCTAATTTTTTTTTGTAATACAAAAACCAACTAACTTTCAACTAACTAACTAAATTTATTTAATTAATACATAGATATAAATGAAACCAGACAGACGTTTTCTTAAGATTAGAACTTGAGACACCACGAAGAAAAAAAAGCCGGAAATAGGGCAAATGCATGCAAAATCGCGGGAAAAACCTGGTTTATTTCGGTGATGGTATGCAAGCATCAATATACTCACATTGACCTTGTTGAGTGCAACATGCGGCTTGCCATACATTGCGTTGGTGAGATCTGCACTGGCACCTGCCGCTGTCTTATTCGCGTTGCCTGTGTAGGGACCGCCTGAAAAATATAATTCAAATATTTCATTTAAAATATTCAATTATTTCCAAAACCTGTGGATATGTTTTATATTGTATTAAAGTCACCAGTTAGTCATTTAATTCGTGTAGCGAGAAAGGCCAAGGTTGAGAAACCTATGAAAAAAAAAATCAACCACAAAGTCACCAGAGGAGCATGGTAATTTTTTTCCAATGTCGAAGCTGCATTTTACACAACCTGGGACTTCTGAACCATAATTTGTCTGTTCCCAAAGAGTTGAATGTCCCGAAATCACCCTAAGAGTCGAAAGAAATACATTATAATCAAGCAATTAAAATATCATACCGGGTTTATAGGTGTCCTGTGCGTCATATGGCGGCTGTTGTTGCTGCGAATAAGCCGACACTTTGCCACCCGTGGACACACCAACTCCACCCACGCCACCTACGCCACCTACGCCACCAACGCCACCCACGTTCGATCCACCGCCATACTGGAAACAATCAATTATTGAACAGTTAATAAAATAAGAGATTTTTCAATAGTTAATGTAGCAATGTATGTGGCTACAATTTGCTGACCTTTAGTTTAATTTCGTTGTCGTCAACCGCAACACCATTATGATAGGTCCTTAATATTTTTTTTAATATGGATTTTCCTTAATAATAACAATTAATTAATTAATATAATATATATCAAATTTAATCTCTTGGATTTTCTCCTACCTACCTCTACCAACATTTAGTATTGTTGTTATTAATATAAAACTCGATTGCTATGTAAAAAAAAAATTAATGAACAGTGATTTTGCCTCCATCAAGACAAATCATGACTTCAGGAGTCACAAGTGTATATTGAAACAGAGAAACCTATACATAATGACAAACACAACCTTCATTTAAATTAGGAAAATATATTTTTTATCATAGTAAACTACTTTAAGTTTGTTTGAAGTTTAATTTTGAGTTATGACTATGAGAAAATTGAGTAACTCACCGTTGGGTAGACTCCATATTGGTATGTTGTCGGTGGAGGCTGGTAAAAGTACGCATAACCGGGCGGTAACGCAGCTGGAACCTGAAAACAAATCGTAAGGATATAAAAATCGTACCTAATTCAATATTAATCTAGCAATTTTTTTATGACGATTTATGCAGAAGATTTTGTCATTTACTTTTTCGTTCTTCAAAACACAAGGTCAATTTAAATTAATAAAGCCATAAACAAAAAATAATATTTTAATTCTGTTATTAAATATTATAATGTATAACATCTATTTATTACTTCTATAGATAAAAATTACCTGTTGTGGTGAGGCGGCATCAGTTCTTGGGAATCTTTCCGCAGCGCCTAAACCAAAAGTGCCACCGTCCCGACCGCCGTAACCAACTTCGTAATATCCACCCTACAGTACACAAGTAGAATTAAAGACTATTTTAAAACGCCGAATTAAAAATAATATCTCAAACAGTAAACAGATTTTCATACAATTTTAGGTCCATCTCAAACAAATAAAAAACACCACCTATTTATTATATTGACCGCCTCCTTGGTCTAGTGGTAAGCGCGTAAGCGTTACAACCGAGAGGTCCTGGGTTCGATTCCCGGCGGAGATAAAAAAAAAAAAAACTCGGTCTGGCAGGGCATAGAAGGCTGATCACCTACTTGCCCCTAAAATAAAAATCGATCAGTGAAACAGATGTGAAATGCATCTGCCCCATACCCCACTAGGGGACACGGGATTTCACTTCACTTCACCTATTTATTATTTCTACAGATAAATAGAACCCCATTAACGAAGAATCGTTAAAGGGGAAGAGGATCCGGTAGCACTCACCATATGATGCGGCAACGTGCCCCTACAAAGCTGTTCATCGTAGTACGCGCCTCCATAGAGAGCTCCACCGGCGTAACCTGCACCTGCGCCTGCACCTGCCGCGCTGCTCCCTGACGTCGACGACACTCCACTATTAATTGCTGCACTTGCTGAAAGATCATATAACATTTAAATAATACCCGCCTTTTAGTGTTAACCATATATGAATTGCTTACGCTTGAAATATTTGACGGCGAACTTAGACCGGCTCCATGCCGTCACCGGTTAAGGCTGTAGCTACGAACCCTCCCTTGGCCGCCTCCTTGGTCTAGTGGTAAGCGCGTAAGCGTTACAACCGAGAGGTCCTGGGTTCGATTCCCAGTAGAGATAAAAAAAAACTCGGTCTGGCAGGGCATAGAAGGCTGATCACCTACTTGCCCCTAAAGAAAAAATCAATCAGTGAAACATGTGAAATGCATCTGCCACATACCCCATTAGGGGACACGGGACTTCACTTTACTTAATACCCGCCTTAGTAGCTTCAAGTCTGTGAAATCAACTACGCATATCGCTGGAATGCTTATTGCTTCATATATGTACAATACAAACTTACGTATTGTACTTTTTCTGGATAAAAAATTTAGTTGTGCCTACTAAAATAGATTTAGTTCTTGAAAACCAATGAAATTAAAGTGTTGGAAAATCTATATCTGTATCAAATTTTATCAGAATAACGCTTTCACGCCTAAACGAGGCGTGAAAGCGTTACTGACAGAGTTACTTTCGTATTTAGTAGGGATATTTAAACGCATTTTACTTACCGATCTAAATCAAACTTAATTTCAGTGAAATAAAATTAGGTATTCATTATTCGTAAAAATAAATTTCTTACCGGTTGTAGTGACAACTTTAGCGGTAGACGTCTGTTGTGTCGTGGATGCGTTCGATAAACTATTACTTGACGCCACAGAGTTATCATACTGAAAGTTAATTTAAAATTTTGTCAAAAACAATCTTGGAAAATTTTATGACCTAGGGTCTTCTACTCCATGCTAACACAAACTGCTCAATTAACCAAGGAAATTTATTCGCATTATTTGTGAACATATTTCGTCTGCTTTTATTTTTATTACTGTCAGTAATTTTTTAGTCAAGATATTTTTAGTAAGCTGTTTTGTATTAAATTAACACGGAATACATTGTTTGCAGCTTGCTCTACTATTAAACATCTTTTATCGCGTCGCAGATATACGATATTATATTATACATAAAAATTAAGTAACCTGTGTCTGTTCCTTGTGTTTAGCAGGCAGTTGCGTGGGTTGGTAAGGCGTGTAAGGAGCGGCTGTGTAAAGCGCACTACCCCCATACACTCCCGCTGATGAGGACGTTTGCTGTTACGATAAAAAAACTAATATTTAATAAATCATGAAGCAACAATGCTGCGATTTAGACGATTTTATTTCAAATTTTAATACTACTATACTCTCCGAATGATTTTTTTCTTCATTTATTTACAGTGATCAAGAAAATGTCGGCTACTGTACCTGATAAGAGTTCATAATAGGTTGGTAAGTTGTGAGCGTGACGCTGGAAGGGTATGAGGCGGGGTTGATGGGCGCCGCGTGAGTCGCACCCACGCCTGCCGCCACACCAGCTACACCAGCAACGCCCGCACCCGCCACCGCACCCGCTAGAGAGCCCGAATTCGAGTTTACCTACAATGGATATTATCAAAATTATTAATAAAATAATAATAGCGAAAATGAAGACCCTTTTTAAAAAAAACCTCATAAATAGATTTAAAAAAAAATTGTAGCTAAGAGTAATATCGATCACGTCAACTTTCTGACAAACACACAGACACAGAAAACTTATAACACCTTTTATCGTAGGGAGTTAGAAATAAGAGGCTCTTTGGAATACAGAGTGTGAATAGCAAAAATGGACGTAGACACGTCAGTAAAGTTACCTGTGGTGCATACAACGCGGAGCCGTACAATGGTGGATGATGCGACACACCGCCACTCGGATATAAGACAGTGGCCGTACCCGTCGCTGGCTGCTAAAAACATACATAAATTTCACTAATAAAAACGTTTTGTATTCTGTGGTACCATATTGTATTGTACTAATGTTATGTATGGCCAGAGCCTCCTGACACAGACATCTTTTGATTAAAAGGAGCTTCCTATCACCAATTAGTAAACTTTAATGGACTTATTAACAAACAGACAAAAAATGTTTCAGTACTGGTTGATAGAACACAAGTCTAATGTTCAACAAACATGACTGACTTGTTTTGGTCTTGTATCACAATTAATACTGTAACATCTTTAGTCCATGTTTTGTAATAAGCCCATTAAAGACAATAAACATTATTATTATTTATTATAAAAACCTTATTGACGTCTTTAAACTATCTTATCGATTTAAAATAAACAAGCAAAATCCCGTAGTCCTTAGTAAAGCAATGGGCAGACATCTGTTTCACTTGTTATTTTCTTTACAGGCCAATTGGTGATCAGCCGTCTGTCTCCTACCCATACATTTTTTTCTATTGAGATTCGACACTTACTTAGCGACGAAGTGTTTTGATATAAATTTATACCTTTGTCCTGTGGCTGTGGGGCGCATAGTGTTGGTGGTGATGGTGCATGGACTGGGCCGCGCTACTCGTGCTCGTGTCCGCTACCACCGCCGCCGCTAACGACGCTGTCAACTTCTCCATAGCTGCAGTTCGCATAAACATACAAGTGGGTATAAAACCTTATTTATTTTTAAGTTGGACTATGTTTTTTCTTCGATGAGAAATAAGTTAAAAGTGTGGCAGATGTCAGAGAAAAATAGATATAGCTAAAGGTATTTTTTTTAATAATAATGTTTTAAATAAACGAAGCGAGTAAAATTAAGTTGTTTTGATGCACCCAGCTTCTTTCACATACATTATTAAAATAAAGATTTGATCTTATGAAATATCGCTTTGGAATGAGATTTTTTTTTTTTTCAAAAAAATGAAATCATGAAGAAATATATATGTATACATAAATATAATTTAATACAATTTTCCAATCGCGACCTAATATTATGATGTTATGAAATTAACTCAGGCAGTAAGGATAGTAACAGTAAGTCAAAATATAGAAATAAAAGATATCGCTGGCTGGTGATAAGGCATTATACTTAGTTCGAGTAAAACATTTTTTTTTTAAATATATAAATATTTTATGACATAAGCTCTAACAGATTAAATAATATTTGATGGGCTACTTACAAGTAGCATTAGATACAGCTGGTTCGGATGCGGGTGGCTGACTTGTTGTTGTTGATTCCACTGTGTTCATGCTCTCACTTAACTGCAATACAAAAAAATTGTATTAATCTTTTATTCAAAAACTAACAAAAACACTTTCATACATGAAAATTCACTTCAACGGATAGAGCGATTCTCATGAAAGCTTTGGAAATTATTCAACTATGTCAGATTCTTTTATTTTATCCACTTATTGAAAGTAAATATCTAAAAAAAACTAACCATAGTATTAGAATTTGGGTATGAAGTTGTAGTCGCTTCGGAGACCGTGTCGTGACTAGTCGCGACCGGCAGCTCCCCTTGCGGCGTCACCTGAGGGGCGTACTATCATACATTACTACTACATACAATATATAATAGTGAATTTGTATGTAAAATAGTATTTCTTTAGTAGTTTTATCTAAGAGATAAATCAATGATTTTATTTAAAAATTGAAATTTGTGGGGTGCCTGGAAGAGATCGCTGTTTAGCGATAAAGCCGCCCGTTGCACTCCAGTGCAACAAAGTGTGTAAAAAAAAAACTACAGATTCAGGAATTACTTTATCTTGAAATGATAAATCACGTGGATACAGATTTTTTACTAAAGCAAAGTCGGCTGTAGTATACGATTTTTAAGTCAATTTATTCGACTGTGGCGAAGTCCAATGAGCACATCGCTCAACCTACTTCATCATTTCCTTTTGATGACGCGAGTGTCAAAAACCCACAGTCGGATTCTTATTCTCGAAATGCTTACCTGCTTGGGCCTCTGTTGCACGGGTGTATGGGGCTGTTGCGTGGGCTGGGCGTTTTGCATGGGCTGTGCGGTGGGTTGCGTGGGTTGAGTTGGCTGTGGCGGTGTGTGGGCCGTGGGCGCCTGTTGCCCGACCTGCGCCTGTGGCGTGTGTTGAGGCGTGTCTATGGTGTCCGGCTCAAGCGCACCAAATTGTACGTCCAGGAATATACCGCCACCACTTTCACCGCCTCCAGGCATTTCCACTGCTGATGATGGGATCTATAAAGATTGATAAAAATATATATTTTAAGCAATTTATCATTAAAAAAACAATAGAAACCCCACTAAACATAAATACACTTCGCCCAAGCTTTTTCCTGTTTAGCCGAAATACA
This sequence comes from Aporia crataegi, assembly GCA_912999735.1. Classification (NCBI taxonomy): domain Eukaryota; kingdom Metazoa; phylum Arthropoda; class Insecta; order Lepidoptera; family Pieridae; genus Aporia; species Aporia crataegi. The sequence goes on from OU538742.1 coordinate 8,075,611, forward strand.
ATTTACTCAATTGGATAGTTTCTCCTTCTAAAAACCACTATTGAATATACACTTCCTATTAATTCTTAAAATTAAACAAAAAATATTGTTATCAATAAACATATTATGTAGGGATTATTTACCATTTGATAATCTAGACACGTACAGTATGTATTTTAATTCAGCTTTCTTTTTTTGGTTGCTATTCAACATATATCATGTTCTTAATCTTTATTTTATTAAGTAAGATATGAAATGTTTAATTTAATAACTGATATCTGACACTTTTCCTATGAAGAAATTTTTAAAAATCCTAGAATATTTTGGCATTACCTTAGAAGGAGGAGGCACTCTCGCTCTCTGCGGTTTCCTTTGACTGCTCATATCGGCTGAGCCGTACACACCATAGTTACTAGCGTATACACCTATAAAAAAAATCACATTAATAAAATATAGTTTTATAACTTCGTTTTTTGCAACCGACGCAAAAAGATGGATGTTATATGTACTAAACCAACAGACCGTTCATGATGCTTTTTTTAAGCTGATGTTGATCTTAGATACAGTTATTTATAAAAATCAATCGATCCTTTAATAAGATATTCATATTTGCGATCACCATGTCGGGGTTTTTTTTTACATCGTCTTCAATTACTGTAGCTATTTTTAGCTATACAATTTCATATTTATTTAAATAAACTAAGTCTTAGACAATGTCATTTAAGCATAAAAAGACTTAAATACATACTGTTTTCGTGCCTCTGAGCCTGGTGTGTCAGTTGCGAGAGATACTGCGACTGCGCCGCACTCAAACTGCCAGACATACCCATTGGCTGAAAGAAATACATGCGTTTATTCTTCAAATGCCTTCACTCCAAGAGTAGAAAAAAGAAATTATTATGAATAATAGGAATGAACATTCCTTATTCTAAGCCATTGGCTTGATTGATTATTAACTATGTTACATTGCACATAATATTCATTTCATTTTAATTGTTTGTAAAAAATCAAGTACTTAATATCATAAAACTGAAAAATTATTTTTATGTTGGATAATCCGTTTGAGAAAGGCCATATAACATCACGCTAAGAAATGAACACGAATGCAAATGCGGTGCACAGATATTTCTTAATATATTATTTGAATGCAACACAATATACACTGTACTAAATTAACGTAAAGTTAAAACTTAATAGTGCTGACAGTGGTTTGTTATTATATTAAATACGTTTAAATATCAGTAGCATTACTTGAAAAATCGTAATTGGATGATAGAAGTGTGTCAAGAGTGTTCTACGATATTTAGATTTTACTAGATAAGCTTGCATTAAGAGGATTGTGAAGCTGTTAGATTTTGTGACATTTTCATACAAAAAGCGATAACGTTTTCCCCCCCATTAACATAGTCCAATTTTCATAATTTTTGGAAATGTAGATAAAATTAAAAACTAGGTCCGTACGTTTTTATTTTAAAGAAATATTGCGTATGATAGAAGTTATTAGCATCCAAACATCCATATTTTTGACTTAAAATTTTCCTCGGGCGTTTTATTTTTTAAAATTAAACTAAACTGAATTACTAAAAAAGAAAAACAGACCTAGATTAAGGTGTACTGAATCTAAAGAGACCAAAATTATCTCATTTCGTAAATGTTTAGGGGGGGTAAAAACGTTATCGCCCAAAACTATTTTAAAAAGGAAATGTAGGTAATTGCCTCTAAGATTTGCAACTCTCTATCGCACGCCCGGAGTGAGGCAAAGCGGTATGAAAGAGAAAGCATTTTTTTAAATACCTACTCACGCCGCGTATCGGCACTTCACAATCCTCTTAAAGCAATTTCCTATTTACCTGATGATGATATGTATCAACCGTTTCCGCTACGACGGGCGGCGCCTGTTGAACGTTACCTACGGGACCCCCCGACGCTGGGATACCACTCGGTACTGACACCATTTGTTGCTGGAATTACATGCATTTAAATTATTTTTAACACTAATCAAACTAGCTAATTTAGTCACTCTTAATTCACGTCGTATGCGAGCGCTTAAATTATTAAATAACTTATGATAAAAAATTAATTTTTTTTTTTTAAATGTGAGCTTGTGATTCACTAGGATGCTGATAATGAAATTAAGTATAGTAAGTACAGCAATCTACTTATATTTAAAAAATATAATTCATCAGATCGTTTATAAATTTTTAGTTTCTCTACTTAAATCTCTGTATCTGCTAATAATTGTAATAATTAAAGTAAATAAACTATAAAAGCATTACCTGAAGAGATTATGCGACAAAATTGACCATCTTTTTAATAATTCAACTCGAGCTAATATCAAATTATAATCAAATTAGTTATTTTCTGACAATTATTAAGAACTTACCTCGATGATATTGGAATGGTGCTGTTGGGTGTTGTGGTAAGTGTATGTGGGGATATGGCCTTCAGTGGGACCGTTCGACTCTGGCACTTCCCAGTCCTCCTGTATACAAAACTAACATAAATATAGACCTCCTATCCTCCATGAGGCTTCGGACTAAATCTATTTCTGTTGCCTGTATGCTTTCTCTTAATAAAAAATGTTTCCTCAAGATTAAATTGGGTTTTAATACCAGACTAAACTAAGTTTAAATAAACATTACCAATCATAGCAAGTCGTTCTACGTTAATGAATTAATTAAAGTTCCCCTACATTAGATTTACTATAATTTTTATATAAATCTACTTTACTTAGATTTAAAAAAATTCTTTCCCTTACACAACTTCAAACAAAAAATGCAATGCATAGCAATGGCATGTTCATATCATAAGAATCTTATTGTATTAAGAAACTGTAAGGGTAACAGAATGAGTCGAATATAAATTCGAATCGGCAAGCAATACTTTGCAATATAAAATTCTTAATATTTGACACATTTCTAATAATAAAAATATATGATGCAACAGAAAACAGGATTCAGATACATATGTATTTTAATTTTAGAATTCACATAACGGTGGAACTAACAAAATTCGTATCGCATTAGAATAATATTATGCTATTTGAAACGGGGACAAATAATAATAATTGGGACAACTCACATACATTGCTCTAATACCTATTTACCTATTTTTTACCTATTTTTTTATTTTATTTATTTTAATAATTATTTTGATAAGTAGCTGAAGCACTTGTGTTATGGTAATCAGAAACAACGAGGGTACCACAATAAATACATATATAAGTTTATAAACAACCAAGACTCGGTAACAAACATTCGTGACACAAATAGATGCACCTACCGGGATTCGAACCCGGGACCTTTTTGATGCGGAAGGCAGGAGCACTACCAATTGCGCCAATCGATCGTCAATAAATTATTAACACTGCGTCAGTCGTTCTGGTGTAACTAACCCGACTTTGTTTCATCACTACATAGTATAAAACAAAGTCGTTTTTTCTTTCCCTATATCCCTTTGTATGCTTAAATCTTTAAAACTACACAACGGATTTTGATGCGGTTTTTTTTAGTAGATAGAGTGATTGAAGAGGAAGGTTTTTATATATGTTTTATACCCGTGCAAAGCCGGGGCGGGTCGCTAGTATAACATAATATTTGGGCAATGTTCCTGTTTCCTATACAAGAGTAAGACAAAGCACTCACAGTAGGCGTGACCTGCGCAGGCGCCCCATCGCCGTCAGCTGCATTCTGTGCCAAGGAACTCGGGATGAACACCTACGTACAGACACTACTCAGTACAGTCACATATACACAGAGAATCGACAGAGTAACGCGCTTATTTACCACTACACTAACAAAAATATTTGATTATTGACTAAAAAAACACCTCACATGGTGTGTAAAAACACTTAAAACAATGCATCTTATTCTGAATAACACCAGTTGCTTTTAAAAAAAATTACTACTACAAAAAAACACATTATTTTTATTAATAGCATAACTTTTGTAAGACCGCAGTATTAAAAAGCGAATAATTTTTCTAATCATGCGTGGTCATCGTATTTTATATAGTTTTATTATTGGTTACGACAGATTTTCTAAATAGAATTTTAGCGTGACCATTCAAGCTTAAAGGGCGTAAAAAATTAAACGTAAAAGCGTATAAGATTTATTTAAATATGACTTAAATCATGTTAAGAAAAAATGTATTATTTCAGAAGATTTAGTAAATAAGAGCTGCACACAGTTCAATCAATTCTCTGTCTATGCATATAACCGAATTGTCAGTGCCTATACAGGGGAGTTAGCACAATCCACAAAAATAGTATTACCATTTAAAAATCAAATATTTGAATTTAAAACAAGCAAGAAATTTAAATCACTATGGCTTCCGAACCGAAACATTATTTTAGATTTAAATTTACCGGGATTCGAACCACTCTCCATCCACCCATTATTAAAACCTTCAACGCGTATCCAAATGCAACATGCTTAAATAAGTGTGCAATGGTTTATGATGCTCAAATAAAAGGAGTTTTATAAAAAAGACATAGTCTCATCACATTTATCCAACTGAAGTGGACCTCTAAATAATTAGTGTTTTATATCGCCTTGTTATTTTTAGGTTAAAGATATTCATTGTTAAAACTAAAGCTTCTTTTACAACAGTATTAATTAATTAAAAGAGCAGAACATTTTACCTTTGTGTCTGATAGAGAGCCTGACCATTCCTCATTGTCCCAATCTTCTGTGGCCGGAAACGAGTCACCCATGTTGCCACCTGCAAGAATTTATAAATGTTATAATTTATGGTATTAATATCCATAAAACTTTGATCAGTGTTGGTGATTATAGTTTAAGATTTTAGAAAATAAGACACTTGAATATGTTCTTGCGAAATACTTGAATAGAATTAGAATCATCATCAGTCATCACTGACTGGCTAATAATGATTTTGATGCGCTCAATAATTATTGAATTGCACTGATGTTGAAATAAGATATTCTAAGCTAGCCCTTTCTTCTTAATTAATTTGTAAATTAACCTTCAGTTCCATAACGAACTATCTATCTGTTATTATAAAGTACTTGGGTTGCCACGCTTTCACGCTAAATAGCTAACCCAATTTTAATAAAAATTAGGATATTGATTAGTATGAAAAAGCATATTAAAGTAGCTTACCATTATCGGTGTTGTTCCACGAGTTCTCTCCCCTGTCCCGTCCACCGCGACCCCCTCCCCCTCTCCGGCCTCCTCTGCCGCCCCGGCCACCACGGGTTCCCCCACGCCCGCGACCCGAGCCACGTCCGCGGACGCCTTCTCCTTCGCCGCGACCTGGCCAAACGATTTCATGTTTTAGGACATGGACACTCGCGATAATATATTTGATAATAACGTATTGAATACTAACGTGGTCTAGGCCCGGAACGGCCTCTGGGATCTCTGGCCTCGCGAGGCTCGCGTCCTTCTTTGACAACCTCCACTTCGCCGTTGCTGGAAGGGGCAGGCGGCTTTTTCTTCTTCTTCTCATTTGTCTGCCATTCGCTCTGTTACAAATAGGGAACTATATTTTTTGTCATCAAAGTTTATATTTGTTATCAATTTGTATCATCTAATTAATAGATCTATCGCCACGAAATATTTTCATTCTCAGAAAAATAAAATGTGTCGCCAAGTACAAATTATCAAATTAATGTCCATATTTACGAAGAAAAAGAGATAGATTATCTATATAATCGTAGTTCCTCCACTGAATAAAAGCTTTGTTCTCAAAATAATAGGTTTACTCCAAAAATAACAGCTCCGCACTCAGAATAGTAGACCTGTCATCAAATAAATCGATTATCGTCCGCAGATTGGGATTTGTTTTTATTTGTTATTTTGTCATCAGTGCAGTAGTTACAAATTATTTCGTTCGATTCTACAAATAATACTATTCGTTACCAATTTAATAGTTCAGTTCATAAATTTTACGAAAAAATGTTCAAAGGGGTGGAGCCAAATTGAAAACAACAATAGATAGTAGTTAAATTCATAGGTACAAAAACATTCTTTTTCTGGATCTTTATGATTTTTTTAAGTTACATATTTCATTTTGTTAATGACCGTTTTTACTTAATTTGATTATACAATTATCAGGACAAACCTATTAAGTACAAACCTATTTATTTGAAACTTGATAATATATCCCGATGATTGTATGTGATTTATTATGAAATTGTTTTTATATTGTTTGGCGACTACACTTTGATGAGAGATCTATTATTTTACGGACAAACCTTATTACGTAAAACATTCAAAACTTAATAAATTGATGATAGCTTAAATCATACCCTTACAAATAACGAAGTTAGTTGAATAATAAATAACTGTACATGCTGTTTGTTCAAGAACGCGCCCTGGTCTCTGATTTCTACAATTTTGACAGAACAGCAATGATTGTAAAAATGACGGCAATAGAAAGTTCATGTTCATTTAGAACTAGCCCATCGCATTCAAGATAATAATTTTGACCACCCATATTAAGGATGGCTTCCTTGACTTAAAGAACTTCGTGGCTAAGTGGGTTATGCGTCTACGGGATGCGCCGGAAGGCCTGGGTTCAAATCCCGGCGGTACAAATAAATGTTTCGGTTGGGTAGGCACAGAAAGCTGAAAACCTACTTGTCTGTAAAGAAAATGATCAGTGAAACAGATACATGTGTCTGCCCCATGCCTCACTAGGGGTTATGTGTATTCGCTTTTTTTATATTAAGGATGGGATAAAAATTGTGAAAGCTAGCTGATTATTATATTATGTACCGTTCGAATGGAATGTCCAATGCGTGACAAACTGAGCAGCAGTTTGATGTAATTTTTGTATACTCCGTGTGGGTAGAGTATACAAAAAGCTTAAGTTATCTGTAATCTGAAGATATTATTATATTTCTAGAAGAAATATGCTACTTCGGTTTGATATTGTAAAATTGCTATAAATTAGCAAATAAACCGAGAAATATCAAGTGTTGTGTTTACTATATCCATGGATAACCACCGTGGTGACGAGACTTTTTAAAAAGAATCAAGCCGTCGATATTACGTCATATATTTCTAACTTTATCTTTCGAGAAAGTTCTTTTGTGTTTTAACTTATAAAATTGGCTTGACAATGACTAAACGTGTATTTCTTGATGTAAAGATTATCTTTGATCATATTTTGACTCACCTGTATTCTAGGACTTTCTTCCAGCAGCAAATTGCAGGCAGCGTCCATGTCATTGTCAGTATCATGAAGAGCGGAACACACCTCCTCTTCAGATCTGCATGTTGTTTCCATCAGTTGTGTCACCTGCATGAAAAAAAAACTCATTTATTTGCATAGAATTAGAATTACTTATGAACTTCATTTAAATCGTAGTTTACAAGTTGTTGACAAAATTTCTACCATAAAATAATGCAGAAGTTTACCTATTTTTAATGCATAAATTATAAAAATTAAGGTAAAATAAAACAAACACGTGAAAGAATCAATAAAAATCTCTAGAAATGAAAAAGTTATGGGACTTTTATGTTGCGCTTGCAAGAATAATTATTATGCTATCTTAGATAGGTCAAATGACGTTACAGGCGAATCAGAAATTTGTAAACTTCAATAATGTATTTCTAAGTTATAAATATTGATGGATTTCAAAAATTTCAGTGATTGATTAATTTTGATCTATATTTTAATACATTTTATATAATTTTATGTTGAGTATAATATTAACAACATCAGTACACTTCTCCCTTCATAATTGTTTTTTTTAAAGACGAAACACTATTATGAAACTGAAAGTAATCAAATAATGAGTTAATCTGAAATTACTAATTTGAACTACTATTTTATGATTTGAATGAATATAAATTATAATTCTTATATCAATAATTCTGCTCTGCTTGAGTAATTAATTTAGTCATTTAATGATTTTTGTTATTGTCAATTTTTGGTTGCAAATTTCTATAGATCTGTTAGCTGATGAGTTAATCAAATTAAGTAATTAATCATGCCTCGAGCAAATCAATTAATTAGTGATGAATTAGCAATGAGTAGTTAATTTCTGCTAGATTGTTACTAGCTATATTTTTAATGACCGCCTCCTTGGTCTAGTGGTAAGCGCGTAAGCGTTACAACCGAGAGGTCCTGGGTTCGATTCCCGGTGGAGATAAAAAAACTCGGTCTGGCAGGACATAGAAGGCTGATCACCTACTTGCCCCTAAAGAAAAAATCGATCAGTGAAACAGATGTGAAATGCATCTGCCCCATACCCCACTAGGGGACACGGGACTTCACTTTTATATTTTTAATATATTTTTTTAATTAAACAGTCACATCTGTTTAAAATAAAAGATTGTATGTTTCTCAAACATAATCCTCTGTACATAAACATATTTACGGCACATTAGAAATTATGTATTATGTTAATAGTGGATATTGATTTTCCTCTTTAATGAGGCTGAGTAGCTTGTCAAGGGTAACATAAGGTAACCAACCACTGTATTGTATTATCTATTTTGTAATTTGGTCCTTTTAAACGAGTATCACAAATTATATATTGTTATGTTGTAAGTTTTGACGTGCCTGTGTGTCTGTCTGTCTTTAGCATCATAACTCTAATACGCGCGTTTGAAAGCTATCGTGATCGAAAAGGATCTAGTTACAAATTTACGTCCGTAACCCATGTTTCACTTTAGCTTAAGTTTTTTAAAATTAAAAGAAATCATTATCTTCAAGTCAGTGTTATTTTTTCAAGTTTTAATCGTTTCGATTCACGGGTATGGCGAGCGCATTTCCGAAACTCGCTGAATGCAGTTTCGTTTTTCTTAAAAGTAAAGGAAATTTATAAAAAAAAAAAGGATATCCTTTGAGTAAAATGTTCTATCTCCAGTATTTAGTTTACTACTTAGATAGTTTCCCTTCAGGTGGTATAACAAAATTCCACCTTGTATATTAATTCTAGATATATCTTACCATTCTGCGAACATCGGCATCTTCACCTTTCCGGTCAACTATGTTTGCCATACGAAGTTGCTCTGTGGTAGCCTGAAATTTAATAAATGTTTTTATTGATTAAATAAGAAACAAAATGCTGATTGCTGAAATGCTAATTTGGCAACATTATATTCCAGAATAAAATGCTTCCTTCTTAACATTGATACACCTTATTAATGTCAAATAAATTGTTTAACTTTATATTAAGTTATTCAGCATAATATTGTACACACCATTTTAATTTTAAATAGTTAAGCTTATCTCAATTCATTACTATAGAATATATTATATAAATTAGTTAAATTAGAATAATATATATTAAAGACCCTGGCATAGATAGGGTATTGTTAAATAAATCTTATCTGTATCTTAAGTCACAGTTTTAAGAGGCCTATTATATATTAACCTTTTTTTTGCATGAAATGGTCAAACTTGACTTATTCTCTGAAACTGAAGGCCTTTGACAAATTTGACTCATAGAATATTATAAAATAATAATTATTATAGTTCATATCGGCCTTCACTTTATTTAGATATACATATCTAAAATTCAGCACTGATTTTCATAAATTATTGTGGATGCTGTGTGTTATTAGTGGATTGATTTAGTGGAGTAACTAAAGCCCATAAAGTGAAGTCCCGTGTCCCCTAGTGGGGTATGGGGCAGATGCATTTCACATCTGTTTCAGTGATCGATTTTTTCCTTAGGGGAAGTAGGTGATTAGCCTTCTATGACCTGCCAGACCCTTTTTTTTTTATCTCCACCGGGAATCGAACCCAGGACCTCTCGGTTGTAACGCCTACGCGCTTACCCCTAGACCAAGGAGGCGGTCAACTAAAGCCCATAGCCACCCCCCAATTTTGAAATATTTATGAAATTTTTAAAAATAAAATTACAAAAAAACAGATTTAACTGACAATTTCTCTTTATTGCATAGATATTTTTATGTAAAATTTCTATCATAGACATATTGCAAAATGTTTTGTAAATTTTTTAATTACAAACTGTTAAATGAATGGTGCATGTCAGTTCTGAGAAAAGGCAGTATAAGGGTTATATGTGCCAACACAATTTTGTAATGGGGCTCTTAATTAAAGCTTATGTTTGCTTTTAACTTTAATTTATTTACTTACTCATTATAAGTGACACAATATGATTTAATTTATTATTTAATGCATATATACCTGAGGCTTCGCCTTCTCCTTGGGCTGTTGCTTGTCTGTTAGCTTGCCTTTGTCCTGTTGTTTTCCGTCCTTTCCCTTTGCACCACCCTTGGTGGCGCGCGCACCCAAACTCATTATGACCTATCTTATATATACAGCTTCTATTTACAAGCAGCTGAAAAAAAGAATAATATGTTAATAAGTGAAAAAATAAGTTTGAATGAATAGCTTTTTAAATAAATTAACTTGATTAGAAATTATTTAGGAGCACAAAACTATTTTTATAGATCTTATTATTTTCAGATTCTTATGCAAAGCAATTTAGCGTTGCAGCAGAAAGTAAACCAAAAAGTGTTTGCTTTAATAATATCAACACTCCTTATTAATAACTGTTTAGGCACATAGTACACATTGATCTATTTATGTTACGATCATTTAAATATCCTGTAACTAAAAAGAGATGGTAGATCTATTGGTCATTAGTGCTATATAAATAACAAGAAATAAACAAAGTAAGTCAAATGTTTATAGTAATAAATTATGTTGTCATATTACTAGTATTGTGCATACTAGAAATCATATCTATAACTAGCTGACCCGGCAAACGGTATTTTGCCATATTAATTTTTGGGGTGGCCTACCCTTATCAGTTAGGGGTATGAAAAATAGATAGTAGCCGATTCTCAGACCTACTGAATATTCATATAAAATTTGGTAAAAATCAGTAAAGCCGTTTCAGAGGAGTAAGGTAACTAACATTGTGACACGAGAATTTTATATATAAGATAATGTTTACTATTTAAGTCAACTGTTATAAGTGTGGAGAATTTGTTCTCATTTAAGGAATTCTTAGTAGAGATTCAAATCTCTGTATAAGTAATCTACTTAGTAAACAACAATAAATAAATTAGTGTATAATTCTTGTTTATTTAAAGTGGAAACAAAAATTAATTAAGACACTAAGCTGTAAATTCAATGTACTGTAGAATATATTATAGTGGATGTTGATCATTACAAAATAAATAGAAAATGGTTGAATTACTAATTGGTTGACGCGGAAACTTAGAAGGCATTTGATTGGTAAACAAAACAGTTAAGTAGGTACTTAGAACAATAAAAATGTATATATACTTTTTCTTTGATAGATAAACGTAAACTTAGTTTTAAAGGTTCTGTTATAGATGTAAACGACCTGTTTAACGATTAAGTTTGCGAAAATCACAATGAATCATTCTAAACTGTCGGGCAACGAGCCGACACCAATTTAAGAGAGTTGCACCAATAAGTCATGTGCAGGTACAATTTCTCACGTAAAGCGGGAGCAAACGTCATCAATTTTTAAGACATTGAACGAAGACGAAATTTAATAGGCGGCACATGTGGGGGACGCCATTCCTGAAGCACCTTTCTTGGTATTATAGTGACAGTCTTTGTTGAAGATATCTCCGTGTTCGACACAACTCACAAATCAATAACAATCACACCGACACATTTATAATGCTCTACTATTTAATTTTACCTTTAGGCTGGTTATTTATGTGGTCTATTACACAGTTTTCAAAAGAATTTACGAATTTCCATACCTGTGAAATGCGCTCTCAAACGCAAGCTGGTCACGTGACTTCACTAGTGATGTGAACTGATTGAAGATTCTTCGTTGGTTACGATTCGGCCTAATGGCCAGTGTCAATGCCAAGAATCGGATCAAACAATTTATATAAAAAAAGATAACATTGATTAAATTCAACGGCAAATACAACACAAGATCAATCATGCATTGCAATTTGCATTTTTAATGTCAAGTGTAGGTCCGTAATTTTCGTCTTATAATGTGCGGGGATCCACTTAAATATATGTATATATCTATTTGTATTTGAAATAAACTAATAGACAAAAATCTTATTGTTTCATTATTAAAAGCTTGTTTTAGTAATGAAACAATAAGAATAATCTCATTTTAAACGAAAATGATGGCTAAACGAAAATAATATAACATAAAATTAAGTTACGACCAAAATTTCAAAAATATCCACCACTTTATAGGAAATCCATAAACAAGTAAAGTTTTTTTTAAATATAAGATTTATAAATTAGTTATAGAATATTAATATTACCTAAAAAGTTAACCGTTACATCCTACTAACGGTCTCCGACCAGTAAAATAAAAAACCTCGCCTTATTGCGCAAAACTATTTCTTCCTGTTGGCTGTTGTCATTCTTTGCATTGCCATTTGCCAATTGACGCCATCGCAATAATGAGCGCGTCATGTTTTATATTATTTACTAAGTAATAATAACTAAAAAAAAAAAAATTGGAAACTAGTTTTATTAACATAAAATGTAGTAATAAGACCAAGTTATTTACAAAATTCAATTCTTGAAATTCTCTTCCTGATACAAAATACTTCAACGTGACAATAAGTCGCTCTTCCGCAGAAACAGACTTTCTCATAACAGTATATTTTTTTGTGTTGTGGTTTAACTAAATTTAATAAATCTTCAAAGGTTTCGCGGTTTATCGCAGGTATATTTTAAAGTCATCTTCATCTAAAAACCATTATTTTTGTGTCCAACGACATGATGACTAAACGTATGCTTATGAAGGCGTACGTGAAGCAACTGTCTGACCGACATTCGGTCCGGTCCGGTCGTGTGTAGCGAGACCGACTTGGTCTGCGGATCCAGTCCGCCGGACTAAATAATAATTGCGGCAGGTCAAAATTTGTGATTCTGATTTTAGATATTACCGATCGATTTCTATGACATCGCTAATAGCATGAACAATATTAAGGTATGTACTATTTTAGATTTCATTTGAACTCTTGAATACCACTAATTATATCTTATAAAAAGGATAGTTGACAACAATGTCTTTACTCGAAGACATTTTTCTGCAAGATGAGGCAAATGAAGCCCAAGAGTTGGAAAGAGTAATTGAAGGCGGTGATTATGAAGAAAGGCTTGCTTCCAACAGCGATGATGACAGCGAAAAAGAAGATGAAGCAGGTACAAAAAAAATCTCAGAATATTTAAACACTGATAATTATTTCTTCAATTAAATAATATTGTACTTATTCACTTAAGACTTCATTAATTGCAGAAGAAGATAAGAGACGTGTAGACCCAACTTCTACAAAAACAAGGCGGGTAGTGAAGAACCCAAGATTTATTCTAAATCCTGCTCGGCTAACTGGCCCCAGAGGTATACAAGTAATTCCGGAACATTTTAAAGATTTTAAGTTCAAAGGTTAGTAGTATTTTATGATTTATTTTAATTTAATGATGTATAAATAAAATTATAAATAATTTTATTGAGGTTAGATTTTTGATTATAGTAAATTTATATATACTTTTTAATATGATCCCTTTATTGTTTTTATTTTTATTTTGTTCCTTGCCATTTTAAATATTCACACATTTATTTAAGAATTTAATACATTTAAATGCCTGGTTGTGTTAAATTTATTATTGACATAATTCATAAAAAAATATATGTTTTAATATGCATCATCTATTAGGTAAGGGTCATGAAAAGGAAGACTTGGACCTTGTTTTAAAGAAATTGGAACACTGGGCATATAGATTGTACCCTAAGTTCAAATTTGAGGACTGCTTGAAGAAAATAGAAACACTGGGAAAGAAACGGCCAGTCATGGTAAGCCTTTTTTAGCCATTATTGTATCTAACTAATGTAACTATAAATGTGTGGCTATCTGGATTGATAGTACTAATTGTCTAGATTGATAGTAATAAAGATAAAATTGTCTGTTTGTAGGGAATTTTTTTTCTAAGTGACATAGGTCACTTATTATACTTTAAAACATTTATTTTGTAAAGTATATTAAATACTCTTTAAATTATAGGTACATCTACAAAAGATCAGATCAGATCAGTTGTTATCTGAAGAGACTGTGGTACAGAAAGATTCTAGTGATGAAGAGACACAGCCAGAACCAGATGAATTTGACAAGCTATTGCAACAGCAAATAGAACTGGCAAGGGCCACACCTGCACCTGTTAATAGAACTATAGACACTTCAGTTGAGAATCGGTATGATTTTAGTCTTTTTAATAAAAAAAAGGTTCAATTTCTTGTGCATACAATAAACTTGTCTGTAGGAAGGTGTGTGTCGCTTTAGGTGTCTAAACAAATCTAACTGTAACAATTCAGCCTTTTTGTGTATTTGGGACAGCATGTTTTGATTTCTTTATGCACAGTGTAATCTGCACTTCTTACAAATCATGGGTGGTGGTCTATTTATTGTTTGAGAATCTAGTTTCGAGCTCTTTGTATTTATATTTTTGCTTGTTGTATTGTAGTAACAGTTTTGTATTTCTATCCAGGAGCCAGAGCAGTCCTTTTTGACTTCCTCTCTTTTTTTGTTTATATATATATATTCCAGTTTTGCTTAATTTCTAAGAGCATTCCTAGGTATTGCACAGTCAGCGTGTGGCAACTGTCTTTTACTCAGGCAAACCAAAAGGCAGAAATATTTTCTTAATGTGAATGCAAAATACTTGGAAAACTAAAAAAAATACATTTGGTTTTGGGAAAAATACATTCTGATTGTGAAGTATTTCATTTTAACTATGTAATTGTACTGATTTAATTATATTTGTGTTGTGTGATTATAGATCCATGGCTATGCCTAAAGCAACATCATCACCATCAATCAGTGAAGAGCAGCGAGAAAGAATGCTTCAAAATCGAAGACTTGCTGAAGAAAGGCGTCTTTCTAAACTCAATAATTTTAAAAACAATGCTAGCATTTCGAATATCACAAATAAACCTGACACAAATACCTCAAAACAAGATCAAACGGATGATATTGATAGTTCAGATGAAGAAAATGCAAGTGAAGTTATAAGAATAGAAGTGCAAACTCACAGACCTGATGAACCAGAGCAAAATAAAAATGTAACAGAAAATCAGTCACTGCAAACCAAGCAAAAATCAAATTCCTTTAATAGTTCTGATGACACGTCAAATGATGATGAATTTCAAGCACTTTCTGACAAATATATTAAACCACAAACAAAAAAGTGTGAAACTAACATTATCGATAGTTCTGAAGATGAAAGTAATGTTATCAAAGATAAAATAGAGTTAGGCGATGATGCTAACAATTCCAAAATTAGTCTTGAAAATGATGCTAGGAAAATTACTGAATCAAATGAAGAAATAAATAATGATTTAAGTGATATTGAATGTAGTTTTAAGCAAAAAGAAAGTAGCGAAACAAATGCAAATAATAGAATTAATGTAAGAGATATAGTTTTAGAAAATAGTATTATACAAAGCACAATACAAGGATTGGTAGAAAATGAAAATAATATAAATTTAGAACGCGATTTAATCAATCAAGCGAATATAAATACACAAAGTGTAGGGGAAAGTGAGGAATTGATGGAGGTAGATTTTAGTGAAGAGTTTTGATTAAATGACAATTTGAAGTTAGTATACATTTTATTTATTACATACTAGCGCTATTTTTACCTATTTCAATACGTTTAACCATTAATAATAGTTAACTTTCTCAAACTAGTCTATGTCTATACTTACTAAATTTCATCAAAATCGGTTCAACGGTGTAGGCGAAAACGTAAGACTCGAGCTACTTTCAAATTAAAATATTGAGTACATTAACGCTTCTACATGTCAAATTTTAATGTTAGAACACTAATTACAAAAATAGTTATTTAGGATGTCTAACATGTTGACAACTTTAAAAAGACATTGGTTTTTGAAGAAAAAATCGATTGAATTTCGAAAATGTATTAGGTACATTACTTTAAATGAAAAACTTATCACAGATATACACAATGGTTCAAGATAAACATTAAATACCTTATACTAAAAATGCATGATGATCTTTGTATGAAGTGAATAAATACCACAAGAAATATATTATTTAAGCGCAGAAAAAACTTTAATATTCAAGTACGAAAAAGTTACCACCTCAAGTAACTAGATATTTTATGTAGAGAAACATAACATTAGGTACTTTTTAAAAATGTATGGTTATATTATGTTGTCCATTAACACTTGAAAATGTTATCAGTTATAAACTTAAAAATGGTCACTAGATACAACTATGTATATAAAAAGGCTCCTATGTTATGTACCATTAAAATTTTAAACAATCTTAAATAACGGAAAAGTTTATAAAAAAATAATTAATCCCAATCTTTCAATATTTAAAGTTGTATATTCATATATGTTCATTCTACAAATAGTATGCGAACTAGCCATATTAATAATTGACTAATAAATTAAAACAAATTCGTACAATAGAACTTGCAAACTATATATTATACATGAGAAAAGTACCTTAACTTCAAATAGCAAATCCCAAAAATTTATACCGAATCCAGTAAATAGCCTAATTTAAATATTTACATAATATTTGGTTTTCGGTCAGTACCTACATTTAAAATTAATAGATGTTCATTAAAATAATTTTGTCTTCTGTTTGTATACTAGCACATATAAATAGCCTTCTATGCCTTCAAAATGTATTTTAGATGACCACATGATTTACCTACAGTAAGACGACATTATATTATGAATTTTACATTACTAAAAAAATCTATAATTATTATTTATGTTTTACTGGTATGACGAAAAACTTACCCTTTAATTTATATTTCATTTTTAACACATTTTTTAAACATTTTTATTGTACAAATATTCTATTTACCAACTTTAAAAAATCGACTTTCCAGCTATTACTCGAGCATTGAAATTTGACTAAATTTTTTTTATATAAACCAAACATCTGACTTTAGGCCTTATTAATTATTAACATGCATATTATCTTATTTCATATCTCTTTATTTTAACTCTAACTTTAATTTAACTTTCTCTTAACCACAGTAAGACCGACAGTGACAACATTAAACCAATCAAAAGTTGCATAAAAAATAATTTAAAATTTTTTAAAATCAATTTGCATCTGGTATCAGAGATGCAAAGAATGTTGTGAATATAGTCCAAGTAACCGCAAGCAATGATTGGTCGTCCTCGGGTGGGTTTTGGTTGTTGGAGTCTGATCTATCTGGTGCCCCCTGTAGGTTCTCTGGCACCCTTTGTGGGGTTTCTTGTGCTGCCTGTGGGGCTCGATTAACACGTTGTGGTTGATTCGCTCGATTCCTTTCGTTTTGTTGCAAATTGTTGTTTGGATTTATCAGCAGGTCGCGGAAGAAGCCAATCTGGTGTCTAAAATAAATAATAACTAAATCAGTATTTGATTGAAGATAATTGAAGTGATTTTAACAGCTCAAAACTTTATTATGCATTTAAATACTTACTCTAATATCTTAAATAGTTTGTAATAATTTAATAGTTTAACGTAGACGTCGTATAGTAATTAAAATAGTGGACAACACAAAAAGCCAATTGTAAATTATATATTTAAGAGGATGTAAAAGCAAGTGCCATACAATTAAAGTAATGGGGCATGGAGCAGGCACACTTCTGCATTAGTGTTCCTCTAAACAGTTTCAGGTAAATATCTAATACTTCTGTGACTACCTAACCGAAACATTTATCTTATCTTAAGATAAGATAACCAAAATATTTAATTGTTTCTTTGAGCTCGAACTCAAGACCTCCGCTTCAACACTCAGACATGTGAATAACTTAGCTATGAAAGCAGTTGAAATAAATAATAAGGATACTCACAAATATCCAGTAACAACAAGTATAAGGACCAGTAGTAGCCTTGCGGGGCTACCATAGAAATAAAAAAGCGAGATGAGGACAGCAATACGCGAACCCATGTACAAGTGGTCAAGCCAATCTCTGCCTTCTTCAACGGCTTGTGGGGCTTGGGGCGGAGGTGGAGGTGGTGGTTGGGCCACCTCTTCTGCAGGTAACGTGTTCACAGCATAGGCTTGCCATCTGCAGATAAAAATCTATTTGTCACAATAGATGTGGTTGAAGTTCCTTAAAACTCTGTATAAGTTAAATAGGCGCATTGTAGTCGTCGAGTTGCGGAAACAAGCCCGTTTTTACTTATACTCTATAGGAGAGAAAATATTTCTTTTTGAAAAAAGAGAAACATTTTTGTTCTTTAGGTTACAAAAGTCATACAGTTTGTTCTATTCCGTAAAGATATTTTATACTTTTTGTAGGACCACACTATTCAAATTATAGACTAGAAGATTTTCTATTCAAATTTAAAAAATCACCTACAAAATGTAACATTAAATATGATTCCTACTCTTAATAAAAGTTAAAACTCAAGTCTTATAGCTCAAGAGTAAGACATAACTTACTCTTGAGCAACAATAAAAATACACACAATTTAGAATTATAAATATTAATAATACAATACAAATTACAAATCTTAATTCTCTTAAGAAATGTCAGCTTCAAAGACAGTAGCCACATACAATTAAATAAAATTTATTAATCACAGATTAGCTGCTACAAATTGTAATCTTTAAGAACTTATGTAACTGATGGAGATAACTAACATTATTATAACAATATTATATTTAAAACTTGGTAGTTTGTGAACCAAGTAGATGATATACTTACAAATTGGCATATTGTTGCATGTACTGCATATATGCTTGCTGCATTGGTAGATATCTGTCATTGAAGTTATAGTTCTGGTATGGTGGCACCCTTCCATAATTATTGACTAATGAACTTAAATAATTCTGCATTTCCATTGTGTGATTCTGATCATTCTGCCTCATTTCAGGTCGTGCAATTTCATTTGCTGTCGCATTGTTTCTACTTCGAAGACCATCTGTATTTGGCTCTGGTGTGACCATTTTGTTTTTTGAAGAGCAGACTAAGTGCATGGTATGAGGAATGGGGTATTCATAATTACGCAACACCTCTTTTAATACTGAGTTATCATCTAGTAACTGCCCAGAGTATATAATTTTCTGCTCCTCAGTTTTCTAGAAATAAAAAAAACATCAAAGGGATGGATACACACTAAATTCTTATAACAATAAATAATTAATCCAGCTTCAAATAAAAAAAAAATTGTGTTATAGGTATGTGGCTATCAGTACTTTCAAAACATGAAATAGGATGACATCACTGAATGTGTAGGTGTAAAACCAACAAAGTTCATATGACATTGAATCAACATTAGTTTATCATCAGCAGATATCTATTGAAAAACATTAATTAATTTAGATAAATTAATTATATATTCTTTCATATAAATAACATAACCTTCTCTGTATTAAACCAATGTATAGTAAAGTTAATGTAATTATATTTTAATATCAAATTACTCAAATATGTCTAGAAAACTATAATTTAAATAGGAAAAAAAATAAACACACTGTTCAACAAGAATTATGTCGAAATAACTTTTGTTTAATATTTCCAGTAACCTTGGATTATTCAGAAATGAAACCACTTTTCAATGAATACATAATAAAACACATTAATTGTGATTAAAACACCACAACAACCAACCACCACACAACATAGTTTGATAACACAAATAGTGTTATTTTTTGTTTAACAATGAGAAATTGTTTGCATAGTTTGATAAGAACTTAGTACCAATTAAAACAAGCCTTTAATAAAATTATACTATATACAATTTATGAGAGAGTAATAGATGCACTTTCATTGTTAATTAATTTTTCATATTTATTTAATTATTATTATTCTTTTTAAATATAAGAATGTATTTGAAAACCGTACTTACAATGATCAGATCTTTTTCATCAAATCTTCAAATTCAAGATCAAATTTAAATAAATTCAATTCATTCTATATACTTTAATTGTAAACCAAGTAGGTACATACAATTAACTCACATAAACATATTCAGATGTGATGTTCAAGCCAATTGCTACTTTATTTTAAGGTATTAGCAAGGAAATACTATATCTTTGTCGACAACTATTTAAAATTTAAAATTAATAAGATGTAAACTGGAGTTCATGGAATAAAATATCATGAAACATACTTTATATCATAAAATGTCACAATATTTATTAAATAGGTATTTATCATAAGAAATCATTTATATTAAATCTTATCTACCAATAATAACACACATTCAATATACTTAATATTATTAAGAGTGAAAAATCACGCAAGCACCTATAATCAGCAAGCCTATATTATGATGAATTAGGTAGATAAAATTTACAATGATAAATTCAACACTTAAATTATGGCAATAAATTAATTACATAATTATGAAAACTATATATTTTCTTACCGGTTTACTTGGATAAACTTCAGATAAATGACTCTTAAGCTGCCGGACAGTCCATGATGTTTGGCACTCGATGTTTTGATCCTCAATTTGCTGATTGGGAGCCTTCACAATAAGAGTCACGTTATCTGGTATCATTTTAATAGAACGCAATTCTTGTGACTGTTAGATAATTGATGTAATTTGATGTAATCACACTTTTTTGTCAACGAAATTGAAGGATAAAACTGACGCAATAAATCACTCCTTAATTAAAAATATTAACGTGTCCGCTAAATACTCTCAAATCGCTGATAATATGCAAGTTATTGTAATCGTTTTTGAAAATTGAATGGAAATTAGGTAAATAAATAAAGCCAAAAATTATTTCAGCGCCTCCTCTACTTGTCAATTTGCCTGAAATTATCTGTCTTTTTTCAATTGGTCCTCAAAAATTTCATGTTTAGGCGTCGTTTTGAATTTCTATTGGTGCTTTACGAATTCAGAAATATTTTTATTATATCCACAGCATATCATTGGCGTATTAAATTATTTTGTTATCTTTATTGGTTGAATAAAAAGGTATAAGAGTTGCCAGACTTTACACAGTATTTTGGACGCACCGAAAATGGATGTTGCTGTCAAGCAAGGTGACAATTTGAGAGGCGCGAAATTCAATTTCCTTTTACTTTCGCTAGTTAAAATTTTAATTCGAAATCTAAAAGGACTTGGAAATAGGGACTATAAAACACATATACGTCAATTGCAAACGTAATCTATTTATTACACTAAAAATGCAACATTTATCAATATTTCGTATAAAAATAATTACAATAACAAATATTTTGTTTTGCTACAGCGCGCAACACTATTTTATAATAAAGCATTCCTATATATCACTAACAAATTCACGATCTGTGTGTGTATAACAATAATAATTAAAAGGGACAAAGTAAATTTAACGAAATAAAAACTCTATATTCACGTTTGTGGGGTTACCTACAAAATGTGTTATAGGTATAACTATAATGGATTCATAGATTAGGTACAATGTGATTCTATTATATATGGAAAATTAATGACCATTTTATTGCTATTTATTGGTAGACATTATGGAGGCTCAATCTTGACAGAGATATTTCGGTATGTCAAATTGCATCATTTGGCTGCCATTTTAATCATAATAAATTGCTATTAAAAATATTGTATCATCAACACTTTCAAATATTAAAATTTAATTATTATAATTCAAGAATAGACTTAATTTCACCGAGCAAATAATTATTACACAATATGTGGCAGGCAAGATAAGCTCAAGCTAGGCAACACTAACTTTACTAAACTTATTATTCTCTCAATTAGTCAAAAACTATGCTAAATATTTAACAAAAAAAATAGTAATAGATTGCGACAAGTTAAATATAAAAACTTTAAAAAAAGGAAATTAGAATAAAATTGGTTGCCTCTATTAAAAATTATAAATATTTATAAGACAGAAACTAAAATAAATATCATTATGAAAAATAAATATTAATATTAACCTTAACTTCTACTAATACTTATCCCTAAATACTATAAAAATCCTTGTACTTATAAGGGATAGATTATAGTTTTAAATGTGGTAGACACATAATTGACAGTAAATTATAAAATTATTAATATAAACCTAGACTATATAGACAGACGTATACGGCATACATTTTTGTGTGCGCGTTTTATTTAAGAACGTAATTAATCCTAAGAGATAAATAATGATTAACAATAGAAAATATTACTTTTGTCTAAGATAGAAAATATAATGGAAGTTCTATACGAAATAACAGCAATTATTGTCAGAAGATTGCTTACTGATTTGTGTCAGATCTAACAAACGGACATACATATTATATTATTGATAAAATTATGTACTGTGCTTATAATACGTATCTGGAACTGAAAAATTAAAGGGGTTATATTTTAAATGTTTTTTTAAATAAAAAATATGCTGTCAGATCTGACCTAAGCTTATCTCTGAATCAACAAACATATATGAACAACATTAAAAAACTCTCAAAATGTTCTTTAAAAATGCTAAAAAAAGCCATTTAACAATACACATTCACAGCATTATCACAAATATCTCGTTGGTATTAAAATTCATTCTGACATTTTGTACTTGACATGTTTCTTTATATATGACCGAATTCAAATTAAGAACCAACCGTCACAACAACATTGCTTAGCTTTACTTGTTCATCCTTCCACAATTATATTCCTTGAATTGAATAAAAATGATAATAATATATTTATTTACACAGAAACCTAATTCAAGTAACAATTTTAAATTAAAATAATTCTTAAACGAATTATAAATAAAGAATAATTTTAAAACCTAAAAATTTGAAAAAAAAAAGTATCAAATTTTCATAAACATAATTTAAGACCGATTATTCCTTGTTAACTAGAAATTAAACTGTTAACAATTACTATATGCCAAATTGAGTTCACAATAACATTATGGTAACAATTACATATGGCAAAATTAATATCTAGTTGGTACTTACTAGGTGAATAGTCTACATACAAAATGTTACAGGGTTAAATTATTAAACGACAATTTATGACCGATTACTTTAACCGTTGAGTTTTTCATTTCAATTAATTATGTTTAATCTGCACAAAAATCTAAAGAATCTTCTTGCCTCATCTTTGCTTAAGATATTGGATATTTGTGCATAATTGAATGTTGAGACATAATATCTTCTATGGCCTCAATTACCTGTTGATACTTTATAATTTCAAAATATTAAATGTGAATAATATAACATGAAAATCAAGATTTCGGTTATAACACGATGTAATAACCATATAAAATTGTATTCCTAATATAACTTTATACGGAGTTTTCATTAAATACGGGTGGAAGATTACGTAGACGGTCGTGGCTTGACGTCTTCCACTTGAATCAGCTGTTCTATAGGTATCAAAGATAATTCCCCACCTAACATCGGTGCTGGTGGACCCTGGTAAAAATATACATACATTTTAAAGCATTTTCTTACAAAAAGCAACCTACTTTCATAATTATTAAGTTTCTATTCCAGGTCGTAGAACCAGTGTAGTTAAAGAATTTTTTGGTTTTAAAACATTATTGTCAAAATATAAGATATTTGATTCCAACTAGTTACTTGCTTCTTACATTTAATTTATTAATATTTAGTGCTAGCTAGTAATTCTTAAGACGAATCGACCTCTCTTAGATGGTGAAATGTGTTCAATAATTTTATTTAGTAATTTACACCTACATAATTTAATTGTTTATAATTTTTTTGCAACATAAATAACAACATTATTTACTCTAATTTATAAAACAAAGAAAATGCAATAAAAATTCTTTAGTAAATAAACATACCGGCGTGATCTGCTTGTCAGGCGTGTGCGGCGAGTGTTTGTCATGCGCTTGCGCAGCTTCGCGTGCTCGACGCAGGCCCAGAGAGAACACCGCCACAGATCGGACCCGCTTCACTAAGGCGGCGCGAGCGCGGGAACGACCTGAAATTTATATATTACAGATTAAATTGTACTTGGCCACGTTGGCATACCATATACTACTAGAATGCAACAGTAATATATCCAATAATACAGTTTTAAAATGAATATAATATTAATTTATTATTATTCCAACCTTATAATTAACATGACAGGTTATAATTCATAGAATATAACTCTAGAACACAAAAATTAATGAAAAAGAAATTGCTTATTATAAAAAGTATTCTATCCTAGTCCTTATTAAAATTAAAAACAAAGAATATCCCAATGTTATACTTATTAAGGCAGCTTAATTCTATGTCAGGTTTTAACTGCGATTCAACTCAGAAGACTAATCACCTATTTTCCTGAAAAGAAAACGGTAAGTAAAATAAAATAGATGCAAAAATATTTCTGCTTCATGACCCATAAAGCTAATTGTCTGAAATTAAGGTATGTATTAAATACAGACTACTTTTATCCTTTTCTTTGGGCTTGTCATCTTCACTGGAGGTGGCGCTGGTGTCCAAGGCAGTTGGAGACGGGACAGAGTTCAGGTCTGGTTCAGAGCCTCCCGTGCTAACGTTCCCCGACAGTTCCTGAATATACAATGTTTATTTATTGACGACAGCTCAATTCTTAGCAGTGCTTATTAAATTCATTTAGCATTTTATGCCATCGTGCAAAAAAGTGAAACCTTGCAATTTCTCGTAAGTTATTAATTGTGTGTAACACTTTTATGTGTTACACCGCGAGGTCACATATATTTGTTAGTATATTAAAATATTCTAAGACCGAAGCAACTTACTGTTTTATTCCAAAACGCGGTTTAAAGATAGATCGGGTTTGTTACCAGAGAAAACTCTCATTTCTGTATGAACGTTAGACATGTATCCTAGCAACAAATACTGAAACTTTAGTCCATGTTTTGTAATAAGGTCCTTAATGTTGATTCCATCTTCCAAGTCCATTCACTTATTACAAATACGTTATTTTTATCTTGACAGCAAAGTTTTATTTACTTTGCTTATATGAGCTATAGCATACCTGCAGAGTCGGGTTGGTAAGTGGCCTGTGTTGCGTCGGATGAGGGATACAGTGCGCCGATCTGTGCAGTGGTTCATCTCTTAATCCTCGTACGCCGAGAAGGGATAATGGGGCACCTGGGTTCGCTTCCTGTAAAAAAACATTGTCACACTTTCTGTGTCTGATAAATAAAACATTTTCATAGCAAGATTACATTGACAAATATTGGTTCAGTTAGCGAATCAAGTTAATTTCATATAAATTCGCCTAGCTTATAGCACTTATTCGTCATTCAAAAAAGAGAAGGAAATGATTTTATTTAATTGTCTATAGTATTGTTATAAGCTGGGATTTTTATGAGTGAATATATTGAATACGTTAACACGGATTAAGTACCCTATAAAAGCTTATAATTAAGTAACTGTCTGATAAACAATATCGACACACACCTTTCGTAATATCGGCTTTGTGGGGCTGACATCTTGGAGCATTTGCAGCGAGCCCGTAGTCACTGCGGGATCTATAGATGCTGCTTTGGTCCTGGAAATATCCACCCTTTAGCCGAAATTTATTGAAAATATCCCCTCCATTAGTTTTAAAGCAATCGGAAGATAGTGAGGCCTCAAAAGGTAAAAGTGCGAAGGCCTAAGCAGTCTTAAGTTACGGCCTAATAAGACAGGGGTTAAGAATAGATACAAGTATAGCGAATTAAATCTAGGAAGCTACAAAGGTTTCAAAAATGTATAAAAGTTTATTTACAAAACATCTTTAGTCATTAATATCTTAAAGATCTATAAAAGGAGAAATTTTGTACATCATAGGAGGGAAGGAAGACTTTTAGCTAGATATTAAACCCCTTACTTATAAACATTACTCAATGTGTTTTGCTTAGTGTTTTGTCTCGTTCTTGAAATAATAATTACGCGCTAACGAGAAAGTGACAGAAAATTGGAGACATTGTTACAAGTGACGTTTATGAATGAGGGGGTAAGCGTTCCACACAAGACGTGAGTCTCTGAAAGAAGTGTTTTTAGTTTATGTATTAATTAGTTAATGATTTTTACAATACAAACAAGTTACAAATAATGATACAATAAAAAAAATGTTATAATGTTATGGGTTATCTTATATATTACAACAAGACAATAATGTACCTACTAATGTATTAATTCGAGGTTTCACTCTTATGATGTTCGGAACGATTTAAGGTTAGAACCGCAATGAGGAAAATATATACAGGTTAAGAGAGCATATAATGATTAATTTTCATTTAACTACATAAAAAATCAAATTACCTTTAAGATGAATGGGTATAAAGATGTATGCCAAGTTTGGGCAATCATAATAGGATAAATAAAAACTACAATATAGAATTAGAATTTATTTGCAAATAAATAGTAAAAAAAAAAACAAACAAGTGCCTAAAAATATTAAATACTGACAATATAATGGAATACATCTCGTTAACTACACACCCATTGCTGTAATGTGTCAAATTAACTGAAAACAAACAAAATGAATCTAATTTTTAATCTATATTGCCATTCTATATTAACAACTGTTTTGCAACAAATTTAATACAATTTATTAAGTGTTTGTTTCTTTTGCAAGATTTCGACTTAAAATAGCTGCCGAACCTAGGCTGCGTTTAGGTTGAGATTTTTCAGTTTTTTGGTATGTTTATCTTGTGTTGATGCGTCATTTAAAATAAAAAATATCCAATTAATTTTTTAATGTTCTATGGTGTTCTATAGAATATTAAAAAATGTTGTGTGAAGCACAAAAATTTTATTATTAGTATATTTAAATATAATGTTTTGTATTGATTTTGTTGCAGATAGTTATTAGTATTATTTCGCCTAAAAAAGTCTATAGCAAATATCTACTTTTATCTGTATGAGAAAAAGAATGCTAGAACCTCAAATAAAGTAAAGCAAGGTTTTTTAGGAACTAAAGGGATTTTAGTTAGTTTTTTTTAGGTATTGTCAATAATATTTTTATAATTATTATTTTATAGATTTTTTTCTCCTAGCATTCTTTTATGCGCATGAAATGATGAGATATATCGGCGATATCTATTTATACTTGAATAATTCATAATATTATTTAAAAAATATTTGTTCAATTTCATACAGCTATTTCGGTTCAAAAATATAACCTATTACCTAAAATGTCATAAAAGGATAAACTCGAAAATAATTGTCTAACAAAAAATCCTTAAATAGCGGGTACTCACCTAAAAGGCGGTATTTCTGGTATTTTTCCAATATTAACTTTCTTTTTCTCCGCAGGTTTTTCGACTTTGGGCGTGGTTGGGGTCAAAGTGCGAGGCGTCTTTGATCGAACATCATCTTGACTAGGACATTCCGACTGAAAGTTAGAAAGACATTATTTTTATCATGCAACAAAAAGGTTCAATTTAAAACTTTTTCACGTAAACTTATACAAAATAAGCTTATATACTTTGCTTATATATTTTTTTATATGTATATTAATTTTAGCGCACCGTTTTCTTTATTTGAATTTTGGCGGCATGTCACCGTTACGTCAACTGCGAGCTTCCCGAGAACACAACTTGGAATAGGAATGTGAAATGTCAACTGTCACGTTTGATGAAACCTATTCGAAGTTGTTTCATAGCTTTTTATTGAAATTCGAGTAATGGCAATCCGACAAAATAGCACTGCAGATTCACATAATATGTATTTATTGCTTAGTTTGAGCTTACCAATAGGGGCGCATGCGCAGAGTTGATAGCTTCTCGTCTTTGGAACTCGACTTTGGCCATTTCAGTTGCAAGCCACGCCGGGATCTCTGGTATTGCTACACGAAGCGCCAAGACAGTCACCAGCACCACGTGCTAAAAGATATAAAGATGTAAGCTTTTCGTAGATATACATTATTTTTTATACTATAGCGGACAAAAGAGCAAGAAGTCCCATGGTAAGAGGTAACCGCTCATAGACCACCGCGTCATGATTCACGCTTTTGTTGCATTGTCAGCCTTTGAGGTATTGGAGCTTGCCGCTTAAAATTACCAAGGTCGTATCCATTACGACTAGAGAGTTGATACCACAGGCAAGTGGTGAGTGGAAGTGGCGAGCGAAGCGTATCGTGGACGATTTCCATTCGCTGGTGAGCAAGAGGGGTTGTCTTGAAAAGTTCTTACACTTACAGTGGAGTCATTTTAATAGGTAACAATTGACGTCTGTCAGTTTTATTTTCATAGTGAGGTGACCTGATAAAAACATCAAAGTGAATGAATCGATACGAACTTGAAACATACTATGTGAATTTTAAAATCATCAGGCAAATCCCTGTCCTATTATTACTTTTTATTTCGTAAAAAGAATAATAAGTATAATTATGTTTTATTATAATCACAAGGTTTATGGTGATATTTCTTCACGAGTAATCATTGCATCGATTCTACTTATCAGCCTTCGATTTCTAGAGTAACATCCCTAGTCTTTTAAAAGGAAAAAGGGTTAACTGGCGCAACATTCTAACGACGTTCAGTTTTTTAGATCAGATATTGTTTATTATGTTTACAATGGTTTAGTGAAAGCAAATCGTAAAATTACTCGTATCGGTCATTATTACTATAAATATGTAATCTTTACAAGGTTACGTTCTTGAATTTTGATGAACTGTCAAATAATTCCTATTAAAATGACTCCACTGTAGTTTTCAATGTGTTCTTACTCATAAAAGTAGCTAAGAAAAGGCATTTAAATTATTTTCAAAGTATTTTCTCACCTCTAGCGCCACAATGAGTAATATAGTCTGCGCAGGAGTGGCGTCAGGCAACAATCGGTGTACGGGCCCCGAGAGACCAATCAACGCGCAGTTCACTAATACAGATACTGCCACCATCGCTTCCATTGCGTGCTGAAAATCACCCGTTACAATTAATTAATATATACATAAAAAAACAAAGAAAGATTTGCCAAAATAACTTTTCACTCCTACACACTTCTTATAACAGCAGTCACAATTTTTTAATAACTTTATGATTTGATTGAATGTATAAATTTGCGACGAAAAAATAGGGGTCTTATAAATTTGAAGTCCGTGTGTCTGCCTATGACATCGCTGCTCGTAAACAAATATGACTAATTCGATGCATTCTTAAGTCCATTCTTATTTTACTAAGCTGAATAAGATGGATTTTCGCTACAATTTATATGTTCATCCATTTATGAGATATTCTATTAAGCATAATGTCATATTTTTAAAATTGTTTTCAATTTCACTTACAGATATACAATTTCTCTCACCTGCCAGCTGCCAATATTATTGACTCTCTCTCCGAATGGTCTCTGAGCCACATGGCACAGTTTAAACGCATCCGCACGAATCTCACACGCGTTATTCAGCAAGGCACATAGAGCTGCCAAAGGAAACGCAGCAGAGAATAGTACTACGTGACCGAGCTGAGTTAGCATCTCTAGGTATTCCGCGAATGTGCCTTCGTACTGAAAAGTCATTTTTTATCTACATAATCACATATTTCGTTCAAGGGCTAAAACTACTATATACATTGGCATTAGCCATATAGTCTGACAATTGTAAATAATTTTAAAAAAGAATTAAAATAACTGAAAGCATATACAAAACAATTTAAATGAAAAATCTTTGAGTGTTTGTTCATTAAAGTGAAAGTGGAGTCCTGTGTCTCCTTGTGGGGCAGATGCATTTCACATCTGTTTCACTGATCGATTTTTTCTTTAGGGGCAAGTAGGTGATCAGCCTTCTATGTCCTGCTAGACCGAGTGTTTTTTATTTCCACCGGGAATCGAACCCAGCACCTCTCGGTTGTAACGCTTAAGCGCTTACCACTAGACCAACAAGTTGGTTTGTATATTAATTACCTTGAAAAGCTGCGACTCCAATTCAGCCTGGTGTATAACCTTCTGGCCTACAACGGGCTCCGAATCTCGTCTCTCCTTGTCCGTGCCATTCAACAATAACTCCGGGGGTTCCCCGCTGCATGAAGTTTTCTTTTCCTTCTCAAACAGCTCCGCTAATTGCTCCGAGGTTTGGACTAAAATAAAGATTTAATTACCAACAAAACAAGCCAAATATGGATTTTGCGGTATATTCAATATTTTAATTTTAAATACATTGCTTTTATTTACTCAATTTAACACAGTCTAAATGAATCAGTCGCCATATTCTTTCTTTAAATCTTTTCTTTCATCAACAGTTTTTACCAATGCCATCGAAACAATTCTAAAGTTAAAGTCTTGTAGTTTTGAGTTGGTCACGTTCAACCTTTCTAAGAATAGCTTCGTATTAAGTATTAAATAACTAAACTATTGAACAAAATTGATTGATATTTAGGACATATATAAAATTTCCTTAATTATTTATTTACTGTGAGAAAATGGGTGGGAAATTTTACTCACTTTTAGTAGGACTCAAAGCTCCGAAGACGTCAAAGCAGATTCTGGCCAATCTCAAATTCTCAACGAGGTACGGCAACGCGGATTCCTTCAGATTGCCTATTATTTGTCTCGTGATTAGGAGCACTGCTAGTTGCTAGAAAATATTTTATTTTTCAATTTGAATTAATATCGATATATTTAATTATACTATTATAAATTAAAGTGAGTTGTTTACGCTTTTATTCGTAAACCGCTTAATTGATTTCGATGCATTTTACAGAAATATTTCATTAAAATATTAGTACGTTTTACCCTTATTGTTCACAGGCAATCCTGAACAATAAAATAAATTAATAGTAATGGAATTAAATTACACAGGTAAACGCGATTTTTGAGTCTGAGTTCTGTGTACCCGATTATGATTTCTGATACCTAATTAATAAAAGAAAAAATATTTTTATCTCATAAAGTTTGCTTTTAAAAATGGTAACTTCTAAGCATTTGTCAAAAATCGTATATATTTTCTATCATCGTATAAAGTACAAAAGCAAACTTTTTTAAATATAAATTGTGTTTTTGGTTATTTTTCAATGTAAATATTCAGATAATAGTCACTAAAAAACAGACCAAAAAAAAATATTTTTTTTGTTGACTTGTGTTATTTAAATTAATAATAAAATAAATTAATAGTAATGGAATTAAATTACACAGGTAAACGCGATTTTTGAGTCTGAGTTCTGTGTACCCGATTATGATTTCTGATACCTAATTAATAAAAGAAAAAATATTTTTATCTCATAAAGTTTGCTTTTAAAAATGGTAACTTCTAAGCATTTGTCAAAAATCGTATATATTTTCTATCATCGTATAAAGTACAAAAGCAAACTTTTTAAAATATAAATTGTGTTTTTGGTTATTTTTCAATGTAAATATTCAGATAATAGTCACTAAAAAACAGACCAAAAAAAAATATTTTTTTTGTTGACTTGTGTTATTTAAATTAATAATAAAATAAATTAATAGTAGTGATAATAATCGTATCTGTTAGCTTTTGATTGCTTCCTTTACTTATTGGATTTTCTTTCTGACCAAATAGAATTTTTATGTCTCAATATTTTATAGAGCAAGTAAATTATTATCTTTACTGGTTTGCCTGGAAGAGATCGCTTGATAGCGATAAGGCAAGTGATAGTCATGAATTTAATACTAGGAATAAAGATAAACTCGCTGTTGCCACTAGTAGGTTCCATAAAGTTAGTAAATCTTTTAAAGGGCAACGTATACGCTTTTATAATAAACTCCCAAGTGATATGCTTAAATCAATGAATAAATTTAAAAACACAATTAAAAGATTTATAAAAAAGCATATTATAAAATAACGGATTACTTAGAAGATAAAAAAGCTTAGGAATGAACCTGCTCTAACTTTATCTTAATAAAACCAAATATTATACTTTATTTATTTATTATTAACTACAGTATATTTAAAAAAATGACAATTCAAAATGATCAAATATGATTTCAATGAATAAAGATATTTTGACTTTGCAACACATTACAATGTAACTATGTTTTCACTGTCTAATCCTTACTTGTACTGTGGTTTATATATTTTTTTTGTAATGTGTAAGTGTAGTATAGTGTAAAAATTAATAAATTTTAGATTTTTTTATATTTACCTCTTTTAACTTATCCATATCTTGAAGATAGAACGCGATGTAGAATAAACTCATGAATGAGTTTACAAACTGAAACTAATAATATAAATATTACTTAAGGAGCCCACTATATCGTACCATACCATGACCGTGCTATGAACGTATCAGGATCGGAATGCAACACGATACGCTATCCTACGCCCATTGGAACGTATCAAAATATTCTCGCCGATTATTAACGCTCCGTGCAGGGCACGCAACGGTGCTGGTCGGTGACAGAACGGTCTAGTGGGTCTCATACTTTTAAATGCAAAGAATATTTTTAGCCTGACACGTTCCTAATACATTCATAATACGTTGAAAATTGTAGTCCTTTACTTGTGTACTATGCATATGGTTAATTTTATAAAAATGAATTTTCTACATAGACAAGTTGTCCGTATTGTGATTTAAAATTTACAGACAATTCACCGCAACTGCCTGTGCGAAATTCACAAATTATGTTCACAAAATATTTTAACCATTACAGGAAATAAGCAAATGAATTACTACAATGACTATATTTTTATGATATTTCATAAATTAATATGATATTACTATTAATAAAAAAAAATATTATAATATCTCTAATTATTAAAATGCTTAAAAATTTATATTAAAATGTAAGTACCATGCATATGCAGAGAACAATGCCGTGCCGTGTTAATAGAAATTGTTTATGGTTTGAGTTATTAAGGTAGGGTTGCCATGCATACTTAAATACAAAAAATACAAGATCTTGTTTATTTTCCTAAAAACTATTTACTGCAAAATATCTATCAAATTTAATTAAATTATTTGTAATATTTTATTATTTTTTCCTTTATTATAAATCAATTCTTACGATACTTTTATGTTAATTTAAAAAGTTTGTAGGATTAAAAAACCTAAACTGATTGTTGTATAATTTAAGATGGCAACCCTAAAGTTAAGTCGAAGCCAGAACCTTTGCGAATAAATACAAACCAATGCAATTTTCACAATCAGATGATTCTCATACTTTGTCTCAAGCCGATAGTTTTCTATTTAAAATCGATGTTACCATTTCGTTGTCCATTTCCATTTTGGTAAGCGGTAAAAAGAAAACAAAGTTTACTACCATAGATTAAAAAGTAGGTTTAGTCTATTTTTGTCTATGTCTTGGAAGAGATTTGGCTGGACTTTAAACATGCTAGGTTAATCTAATCTTTAATCTAAACCAAAAGTTAAACCAAACAACGAAATATCTTAACTATACTACAATTTTAAAATTCTAGTTATTTTAAAACTATTTTACCGAAACTATTAACTAATCTTAGCTTACGATTTTAATAGATATCTATCTAAATAATCATTTAGCCATTTATAGCTTTAAGAAAGTGTGGGCAACATTTTAAGACCCAATTAAAAATTACATCTCAAGCATGTCATAGGATGACTGATTTACATAATTCCTAAACTAAGATTGGTTAGCACAGATGGCAATTAGTATAAAATATATTTGGCTTGAAATACACTCTTTACACTCTAACTAAAACATAAATAAAACGAATAAAAAAACAAAAAAAAACCTTTATCATTGAGCCATCTAGCAATCCTGGCATAAGCTTCCTCCTCAAGAGCTATAATGATGGCCAACACGGCGCGCGGTAACCAGTTAAAATAACCTATTGTTTTTTCCCACCAATCCTGAAAATAAAGCAGATTCTTTTAACCCACAATCCACAATGATGGAAAAACACGTTTACTTTAAACGTACGTTTACTACAAAAAAAAAAAAACCGACTTCAAATTGTAACTCTAAAACTACTGAAAAGATTTTGGTAAAATGGAACCACACGGGAAGCATCAGCTTTTAAACAAAAGAATCATCGAAATCGGTTCACCCAGTCGAAAGTTCTGATGTAATAAACATAAAAAAACAGCGTCGAATGAGTAACTCCTCCTTTTTGAAGTCGGTAAAAAACCTCATAAACGGTTCAACTTATTTTCATAAATGGTAGATAAGATCAAGTCAGCTTTCATACAAAAACGGCCGTATTTAAATCGGTGCTTTCAGAGCTCCGATGCTACAGAAACACACGACACGTCAAATTTAGAACATTCTTTTTTTCGTCATAAAATAAACAATTTATCCTTTTCAGAGATCTATGCAAGGGCGTACCCAGGTAGGGGCGGGGGGCGGCTACCCCCCCCCCCCAGAAGATAAAATAAACGTGTCCACTTTCCTGGCAAGTGGGAATTAAAAACGTGTTACCTACTTTGCGCAAAATGAAAAATATTTTTTTTATCTATAATTAAATATTCTACAACATTCGATACACTGTTAGCGATGCAATATAATTTAAACCTCCCGCGAAACCGTCGCATCTCGTAGTTTCCGCTCCCGACGAGACAATCAGACTCAATAGCGACATCTTGTATTGAATAGCAATACCACGAAGAACGTTCTAGCATGGACTATTCTGGAAAGGAATTATCGAAACAGGTATGAGCTGAAAGCTGAAATCCTGGGTACGCCCTTGGATCTATGTATTGTTTTTTGACCAATTATTTAATTACACTGACCTGAGCCAGCAAGAGCGCAAATGTGGCGACCGCAGCGACACCAAGACACAGCAACATTACAGGGAACGAGACGCAATGACGCCAAACTCGACGACGCCACGCTGCGTACTGCGGCTCTGGCCGACCCGTCACTGGACTGATACTCATCTCACCCTGAGTTCAAAGAAAGTAATTAATTACCTACATGAGAAAATAAAAAATATTTATAGGATAAAATAAAGAATAGTGCCGCCTTCATATTTTCTTCACTCAGGCTCCATCCTAAACAAGTGTCAGGCTAATTAAGAGATTTGCACAAATTGACTACAACAGGAGTCTCCAAACTACGGCCCGCCACTGCCATCAATCTGGCCCACAACAGCCAATGTTTTACTGTCGTTACTATTGCTGTGTTAAGTTGAATGGAAGAGAATGAAAACACAGAATTATTTTTACTTGTAGATGGATAATTTAAATGCAATAAAAGCCTATGTTTGCTTAGGTGGGCAGAAAAATTACAATTGTTATGGCCCCTGCAACATACCGAAAAAAATATTATGGCCCCAAGGCTTCTAAGTTTGGAGACCCCTGGACTACAACCATCATATTTCAACCAATTAACCTAAGCCTCACTATAAACTGAGTATATACAGTTTCCGTGGCCACAATTTCTCGGTTTATAATTTTGATTTAATTTAGTAATATTGCTCCGCTTCAATCGTCTTCGCAACACCTTAATGTTAGGTCGCCATTAGAATTTTATAATATGTACTGGTACAAATAAATATAACAGTATAATCTTTTGGTTGTCCTTACCTAAATCACCTTCATTTCCCTATAGAATCATTTGGATTGATTTATTTCTAATTTACCTCAAACAATGGTCTCGGCTCTAGTAGTAAATCATCTCTTTGGTCCAATGTTCCCCATCTATACGCCAATACGTTGGAATACCTGAAAGTTTACAAATATAAAACTCATCTGAAATAAAAATTAAATAGATTTCATATATAATTGGCCGAACATACATTGAAGCCACAATGTGGAACAGTCAACCAAATTTAGGATATTTTTCTTTGTTTTAGCTTTTAATTTTTTTCAAAAACTATTAATGTAAATAGTCCAATATTTAAGTGAAATTGTTATAATACAGCCAGCAGTTTTAGCAAGCTTCTACATAATATACAAACCATTGTAATATTTGAAAATTAAATTTATTTTATTTTTTAAATATAATACCCCTTTTTTATTTACTTTGTTATTATTATTAGAGCTTTATATTATACTAAAAAAGTGTAACAATATGAACTTGCTACTAAATATAACAAGTCTAAAATAATAAATCGCGTTGTTTATACAAACAGTCAAACACAAAAAACACTCGAGTAATTTATAGATTTTTGTTTTGTTTTATAATGTGTATTACTTGAATGCTATATACGTGAAATTAAATTAAATTATAATAGATAAATACCTCTTCCAAGTCTCCAAATAAACACACGCCCATAGTACATTGAACAATGAAAACAAAACGTGAGCAATATCTTTCCAATTGTCGCTCGCTGTACCCAGCCACACCTGAAAAAATTAATCTAATTTTACATTTTCCAGTGTTTTTGTTTCAGTATACGTATACGACATATATAAAAAATATATATTTAAGAAATAAAGCTATAAATATATTTTTAGAATTTTAAAAAAACCCAAAAAAATAGATATTATGTTATTATACAGGATGTCCAGTTAAGAGCACGACATACTGCAGGGGGTGATAGCTAGGGTCAATATCTAACAAAACAACACAATATATGTTCAGCGAAATCTTACTTTTTTTTCAACACTAGGTTAGTTATGCGATAAGGAAATTGTTCCGTAAAAATTTAAACAAAAAATATTATTTCTTGAAAACATTCTTATTTTTGATAGAAAAAAGACTTATCAATGAGTAAAGTAACTATCCACGAATAAATTGATGTAAAAAAAATACTAGAAAAGGAATTTTTCGTTACGAGATGCTTAAAAATCTGTTTCAAGGTAGAGATTTTTCGATACTTCGGTAAATTTTGTAAAACTGTAAATCTGTAAAAAGATTTTGCAGAAGCCTGAGTGTTGTTTGGTAGGCATTGACCCTAGCTTTCACCCCCTGCAGTATCTCGTACTATTTACTGAACACCCTGTATAAAAAGGCAAATGGGCAGACTCTTGAAAGTTAGCGGAAGCTATAAAAAATAGCGCCCACGGACAACTGTAACACCAATTGGGCTGCATGTACGTTACCTTTCTTGGAGATGCTTAAGTCATAACTGTTCGTAATGGAGAATGTTACTAGGTACGCAAAATCGCTTGAAACTTTGTCACAGTAGAGCTTTTATTATACAAATACACTAATTTTGTTTGATTAAAAAGATCAAGTAGTTTTGATTTTACATGCATTTAAAGGTCGTCAATATACAACACTCGCTCTCTCTGTCTCTCTTCTCGAGCAGCGACGCGACGGACTGCGCGAGCTGTTGTGAAATGACGTCACGTCATCCTACTTTTAAAATTCTGTATCTCGGGAACAAATTGACGTATCAAACAGTTTTTTTCACACGTGTTATCGTCTTCAATAAAACTGAGCAATAACAATTAATTTAGTTTATTCACTATCTGCACTTCAAAATTCAATCACACAAGATGGCTGACAACAATGGCAAACCTCCTCTTTTTTCAACATCGCCACGTAGAAATCGGAAGTCAATCGAACGACTTATTAAATGCATATTATATTTAGCTAACAAGTCGGAAGTCAATCGAACAACTTATTAAATGAATATAATTGGCTAACACACGAATTTTCCATTTTCACTAGAAACTACGGTGGGCTAAAAATCAAAATGTGTGAACATTCTCCATTACTTCTGAGAGGAATTGGGTTCGGCAAAGTGATGATGCGTGGCAGGATTTTCCTTAGAAAACGGAGCTATGGAGCGACAGACATCGAGGTGATAATTCCACAATACACGAAGCTTCTAAATATTTCAGTATACGGGCTTCATACTCACCCAAAAGATAAATCCAACAATTGCTGGCACAGTGAGCGAGCGCGTGTAGTGTCCGAGCCACGCGAAATACATCGCTATCTTCACGCCAAAGTATTCGCTTATGTCATCTATATAAGTTTACATAAATTAATAACAGGAATTTTTTAAAAATATTAAAGTATTATAAATCTTAGAGTTAAAAAACTTGTAGAAACTTATTACCTAAAGGTTGCGGCGAAAAGAACGTCTTGACCCATTTCTTTCTCAAACTCTCCAATTCATTTCGGTCGTGAAGCGGAAACATACTGGCTATGACACCACGGCTTACGCATGCTGGAACTTAATATAAAAATATAATACAACTAGCTGTGCCCCGCGGTTTCACCCGCGTTAATTTCTTCGTAACGTCTAACGTGTTATATAGCCTATAAACAGAGAAAAATAGCGAACAGCAAAATGATAATAGAAATAGGTAATAATATTATGTACTTCGTCCTCGAGGAATAGTTATGTTTTTAAATTATTTATTTATATTAATTTCTAAAATAAAAGTAGCCTAAGTTACTAAGATATCATTAACCAATAAAAATCTCGTCAAAATCGGTCTAGCCGTTTCATTTTGGTACATGTACCTTGTACCTAAACATCCATATGCATTTAGTAAAATGCGGTTATTTTAATATTACAAACAGACACTCCAATTTTATTTATCTGTATAGATATTTGACGTATCCACGTGTTACGAACAAGGCAATTTCAGAGGAGAAAAATACTTATTTTAACTCAGCAGCTGCATACAACACGACAAAAAATGTAGAAGGTTGGTTGAATACTTATTAATTGTCAAAAATTCTATAAATTGCTATAGAGATCACGCATACGTGTTGCGCCGGAGCCGAGGTCCTGGTTCGAATCCCGGGAAACAAATAAATGTTAGATTCTAATCTAGTCCTCTCATAGTTAATATTGTATGTTGTACTTACCAATACTCTGTCCCGGTCGTAACGTAAGCGCAGGCTCCAAGGCTCGTTCATCACCCGGCTCCGCCATTGCCGCTTCAAGAACGTGTTTCACAAGCGCACCTCTTTCTTGGGAATTTAACAGTTCTGATGCTGAAGATCCCTGGCGATATATAAGTCAAAATCATTTATCCATATACAATCGTCGTATTAACGAAAGAACAGATAAGGATATAATTTTCCTTCGACGCACACAACTGCCAACTTCCCTAACAAATAAACGCTAGAGATTTTCCAAAAGGCGAGCGTTTATATGTAATATATGGTAATATATCTAGATGTTTTACCAATCTTCCATCGTCATCCACCCATAAATCTTTTAAAAATATTTAAGTTATTACACTATGGATGTTCATAACCAAAATATGTTAACCATTTACTATAATAGAGGTATTGTTAGGAATCCCTAGATCAGGAGTTCCCAACCAGGGGGTCACGTCTCCCAAGGGGGGTATAGAGTGATGTCAAGGGGGGGCGGAAAGCGTTTGTAATTTCATTTTTTATACCACTGAGGTGGCAAACAGGTAAGAAAAACAAAAAAATTAACAAATAATATTTCAATGTAATGTTTGATTTACATGCATAAAATTAATGAAATTAAACATCATGCCTATTCACTTTCTCTGTCAACCACTGTTTTAAAACTTGACGTCGTTAATCGCAGTTTCTACAAGTTTCGAGAAGTCACAACATGAAACCTGCGCATTATTTTAATTTCAAAATTTAAAAATTGCTTATTAGAATTAAAATAAAAGGTTTTTAAGTACATAATGTGCGTTTTTTTTTTGTATTTATTGAAAATATAAAGGGCATGAAAAAATTATTAATAGTCTGGGGAGCCTCAACAAAACAAAGGTTGGGAAATCCTGCCCTA
Source organism: Aporia crataegi (assembly GCA_912999735.1). Classification (NCBI taxonomy): domain Eukaryota; kingdom Metazoa; phylum Arthropoda; class Insecta; order Lepidoptera; family Pieridae; genus Aporia; species Aporia crataegi. Next base: position 8,114,955 of record OU538742.1, read on the forward strand.
GATGGTTATACGTTTCCTTGCCGTGTATAAATAATTCAACGATTGCGATGTTGCCAATATCTCCGACAATGGCATTTGAATAATGTGAATAATATATCTTAGGTTGCGTGTATTGGAACAAGTATTTGCTGTTAAACTAACCGATACAAATTACTTTGTCTGCGTGAAATTATTTTAAATTATCCTTTTCTAAGGTAGAATATACTTAAATTAATGATATTATGGTAGCAATTTAATCGTAAAATTCAGCTTGCAATTCAGCTTCATTGCAATTTTCTTGCTTGCTTTTTCAGCTTTGTTTTCTAATTAAAGTAATACCATCATATTCCCACATTTTGTTTATTTAGTGAGATTTTATTTGATTTTAAATCAACTGAATGAACTTAAAAGCGAGTTCGTTGCGTTTTACTTCTTGTCTAATATAAACTTTATATTATTTCTTATTGACGTAATAACAAAAGTTAAATAAAAACAGTGCAGAAAAAAATCACATACAACAAATTATGTTGTAGATACACATTTTACCATCTCTGTCGTTAAGTGGTTTACGTATCTGCGTGTTGCGCTAGGTTCTGAGTTTGAATCCCGAGAAAGCATACAAATGTTTCGGTTTGGTAGGATCTCGATCACGTCAACTTACAAACAATAAAAACCGCATTAAAATCTGTCATTCGTTTAGAAGCCTACTGCCTAAGACAGATAGATCCACGGACATGTCAAAATTAAAACATCCCCTTTTTTGTTAAACTCAAGTTAAAAAATCATACCTTTTGAAAACAATGCATATCACGAACAGTGAACTCCTTGTACCCGCCTCCAAACTCCGGCTTGAGCTGTTTTGGCAAATGTATCTCCTCCGCTGTTTGCAGCAGTCTACAACATGACACACAATTTGGCAAGCTGTGCTTATCTTTTGTGCTTAGCAAAGATCTTAAGATATTAACTGACACCATATTTTCCATTTATTTATTTATTAATAAAATATTCACCAACGTTTCGCTACCCCGATACAATTAAAGAATCAAAGCACTTAACTTCTTCAATTCGGGTCTCATACCATAGAAGAAACGCAAGTTTGTCAGGAAATTTCAAAAATAAATACGCAACAAAATTAAAAATATTGAATTTGTCTTTTTTAAATTGTTCTAATTTTACTTTTAAATTTAAATGATTATCCTAAATATACTTGTTTTATAAAATATGCGTGTAGTATTTTACTTTACACACTAAATAAAAAGTAGAGAATATAATGAAGAAAGAAGACCTCGAACTATTGAAGTTCGAGTACCAGAAATATCTCGGGTGAAATGGGTCACTTTCCACGCTTGGTTAACAATCTACTATTTTTTAACAGTCTGTGAAAGCCAGGCTATTCCATTGACTTTCAGGGGAGGGATCTCAAAAAGTATGATGGAAACAAAACTTAAGTTTTCCATTTCTAATGAAAATAATAATGAAATTAGATTGTATACTCACACATCATCATCAGCTGTTATATAGAATGCCGAGCATTGTGTGGAGGCGTGTTGTCGTACACAGACCCGCAATCTTGGACGGCTACCGCGCAGTTTTTGAAGCAGCCACAAAAGCATGCTATCTGGTATACCTTTTGGAATAATATATTGTAGATAAAAATGTTAATTTATCCAAATTTATATCGATTATTCACTTGTTTTAGATTTAAAATATTAGCTCCAGACATGGTATTGCCTACAAATAGAATAAGAATCAAAAATAGCCAGTGTTCTTCTCCAAAATTTTCCGTTTATCTCTGATTAATCAAAATTTTTTATTTTACATTTCTTTAAATTATCATTTTTGCACGAAAATCATCAGTACTTTATGCTGTATAATGGCTAGAAATTAAATTTATATGTTACAGTAAAAGCGTTAATTTAGTAAATGAATGCACTTACTGAACATGCCTTATGAATGTGAACACTCTTACTGTAACATATATTATATAGAATTGTTGTTAGAAATACCCCAAAACAGTGGCCTACTTCAATCCACAATCCATTAATCTTCCAAAAGATAAAATGTGCCGGGAAAATGATGGAAATTTGGAGTTTAGCCAAAATAATTCATATATGTTATGATATATCTAACATCCAATTTAAGTATAAATAATCTTAATATTCTTTAAATACAAATTGAGTTTGAGTTTTCAGATGAAGGAAATGAATATAATATTGTTTTATCTTATTTGTAGATTATGTTTTGGACATAATTTTCTGTACAATATATTTTATTCAGTTATACTTTACCAAAGTGGAGAAGTCAAGTCATTTTTTTTTTAATTTACTAATTAAATATAATTTAATTTTCTATGTGTTTACAAATAAAACATCTTGTTGTTACACAAAATTTGATCCCTTTTTTCCAATTAATTTTCAATTCTTCAAAAAAATACTTTGTTTAAAAATGTGTAAATTACACCTAACCACTTAAATTTCCCAAAATTAACATATAATATATTACAGTATTAAAAGGTATACTTACCATTATTGTGTACTTTTCTAAGGTACATGACTAATAACAGTAAATATATAATATCTAATAAATCTCCTGCATGTGTAATTATTGAATTCATACCTTTAGGGAAGATAAGAACAACATCAGTTTGTTGTGATGGAGTAGAATGTAACAAGAGTCGACGAGGATGCATAAGGTGTGCCCCTATTTGTCCAGCCATTGGAAGTCGTCTTCGCAGTTCTCTACCAGCTAAAAATTTTCTTATCTTTATTGTCAGTATTCTTAAATTAACAAAAAACTATAACTTAAAGAAATATTACTTAGAAAAAGCAAGATAAACCAAGAAATTTTTAAATCGAATCCAGTCTCATTTAGTTAAAAAAAGCTACATAATTTCAAAAAGTATATTATAGAATTGTTAAATATATGGATTAAGAATAATGAGCAGTAAATATTATTGAATAAAAAAATTAAAACAAAATTACCGCTATCCAGCTTGTCTTTTGCGAATTCAGCAAAGGACTTGTGTTCGCCTGGCGTCGAATGAGAACTGCTTTCATTTTCATCTTTATCGCAGTTTCCAGAAGCCTTATTATCACTTTCCATGATTATTCACCCAAATGTTTCTTTTCGTATGATCGCAGCGTAGACCTTCAATGATCTTACATCATCGATTATAATAGCTAGTAACAACTAAAGCCTCACAGTAACTATTTTTTATACGCAATAAAAAGTATTATACCAAGTTTTCCTTAAATGACGAAACTGATATAATTTCATTACATCTTAACAAAAACCGTATTTTTAGACCTTTATATTTTGGCCTTTTATTTTTATTTTTTTAGTTTTCAGTGATTAATGCGTGATGTGAAACAAACTTGAAACTGTCAAAATCGTCAAAATTTAAAATTGATTTTTAGGCGCCATTTAAAAATTGCCATAGGTAAAATATATTGAGAAATGTTTACATAATAAATCTAATAAAATTAATTATATTACTATATGTATACGTGTTTGACATCTCTTCCATTTTTGGAACAAAATTAAAAGCAGTTGAATATTCTTAAAAAGTTGTCAACCTCTTAGAATATTCGTACAACACAATACTATTCATACTAAACATTGCTTCAACTCCATTGAAGTTATAATTTGACAATGACAACTTTTTTTGATAGATGACAGATACATCATACAGCAAAAGTCAATAGACAAACAATAGTTCTCTGTTCTACTAATTCTAGTACGTAGGTAATAAGTATATTATATCGAAGAGAGTTGATATAAATTTTCATCCTTTCATTATTTTACGCGATAATTAAAGAGATAAGGGACGTGTAATAATTATGTTTAATTCTGTTTTTATGTGTCAATGAATTTTACGTGAATAATACGAGCCACAAACTAATTTTGGAAATATCTAAGGCTAAAGGTGAGTTTCTTATTATTCAATAGGTGACGGTTCTTTGTTTTGTTATTAAATAAAAATAGAAGGACTAGTTTCCAGAATTTATATAAAGAAATAAAAACGTCATACGAAGGACGCTCACTAAAAATGTAGGCGTTTTTTTGAATATGCGCAGTTTCTTGTGTTGAGGTCTACTTTCTCGAAAACAGCTGTTAAATCGTCACACTTATGAGTTAGCCCGCAAACCAGCTGTGTCGTCACTTGTTATTATTTGCTTTAATGCGTACGTACTGACGTTTTATGTAAATGTAGATTTAAGATGAAGGTCATGGTATATTTTACGTGAGATCGATGTATCTTGAGCGAAAAAGTACTTTAGTCATAGATGTTCCAATGTAAAAGTATGAATAAAATTTGGTATACACATATTTAATAATCAAACCAGCTGCTTATAATCGTTAATATAAATCGTGAGTATTAGTTATAATGCTTCCTTAGTAAAAATTTACAAAATTTTTAATAAAGGCAATTTTTAAGATCAAAATCTTGGAAATTCTGATATTAAATTTTTTAATCACATAAATAGTTATAACTCATATAAAAATTATTAGAAAGTAGGCAGGTAAAACTTTTTAATATTATTATTTTACAGATGTCAGTCGCTTGGGGCGACCTACCCCTTCTTGCTCTTAGGTGTATACTTGATCACCTAACTGTGAAGGATGCACTTGCAGCAACATCTACTTGTAGACACTGGCGCAGTGTCATGCACTTATATGAAGGAAAGAAGTAAGATCTTTGTTTTGATAATATTGAGATAACCAAACCCAGAATTGTTTAAAAAGTAAAGCTTAATGTCTATAAGTAACATAGTACTATATCTATCATCCTCAAGTATTTTAATCCATTTTTGGCCTTATTCTTAATTTTAAATCAAGTATTTTATATTTAATATCTAATATCTTTAATATTGTACAAGTAACTAAAACTTTTGTCCTAGATCAAAGTTTATGCTTTCTTGCAGGTTCTTGTTAAAATTATATGTAAAGGACATTAAGAAAAACATTTTCCTTGCTCGTATATTTAAGAAACATGTAAAACGTCTCCACATTTACATCGACACAACTGATGAGGAGGAATTAGAGTCCTTTATGAACTATATTTTGCCATTGTGAGTATTGAATACATAATTTCAGGTTATGTTAGATACCTTATATTTTTAAAAATACATAGTTCATTTCGGTGTAGGGTTTTTTGAAATAAACATTTCCTTAAAAAACGTAGTGGTCCTTATGATAAATATTTTGTAATAAAATTTCTAAGTATTTTGAGTTGCGATTTCTAAATAAAACAGAAATAAGACAGCAGCAGCGAAGTAGTTTTTTAATAATTTTCGTCTTGATATCAAATACTTGTCTATTTCTTACAATATCCGCCGCACTGCGTAGTTCTGAAACTATTATCGTATATCGGCGATCAACCTTTAAAGCGGTATCTCTGATGATCGTAAACATTTATCAAATATTTTATGGCCTACTGCAACTCAGTAGATATATCGAGAATATAACCTTGAACTTTCCCAGGGTTGTCGCTGTATTTAGGCCGAGCGCGATCGATCATATCCCCGCACAGGATTTTCTGCTCGTATTGATTAGATCTCAAAGCTATGAAGCTCGAAGTGAAGCTGCACTTGTAGTTCGTACTTCGATTGTTATTCTTTTTTATAGTATATGCCCGGTATTTCGCAGTTATATATTTGTCCCGTGAACGATCGTTAACACGGGTATGAAAGACATTCCAACTCAAACTATCTGTTATATGTATATTACCTCAAAATAGAGGGTGATATGATCGTATGGTTTTAAAACTGTTTTATATTTCCTAATTCAAGATATCACACCCTTAGAATGAAAGTGACTCAACTCAAAATTCCTGTAACACTCGATTTTACCATAAACTGACCTAATAAAGCATATTCTAAAACCTTGTAAAGTAGAAATGACCTATAACTGAGTATAACAGGGGACAGCGCATACTTCGGTCTCTATATATTGTTAAGATGTATTCAATACTATAATTTTTTGAAGACTTTAATGCTCAATTACCACAAATTGCATTTTTTGGATTAGTTCACTTTCATGCTAAGGGTGCGATATTATAGGTATAAGTATTAGTTAGGTAAGCAAAAGATATTGCATTGGGTCTCGAGTATGGGCTATAAAATAAAATATTTATATAGAAAATATCAATAGTTGCGTGAAGTGTTGAAGAAATTATAAACACCAATTATGATGTAATAGTATTACAATGGGCTCGGCGACAGTAACGCGATTGTTAAGAGATTCTGTTACTTAGTTATTAAAATTAAAAACTTTTATTTTGAAAAATGATTAAACTCCCTATGTTTTTAAGACGTTTAATTTCAACCAGATTTTCTTGGTCCATTTTCAAATTATTTAAAATTGATGATATCTATAATCTTATTATATATCTTACTAGCCTGACCTGGCTAACTTCGTACCGCCAATAATAGGTAGAATGGGAATCGAACTTCAAATTTTTGACAAGAAAATGAGCAGAATAGTCAGTAGTCTATATGAAAAAATAAAATTGTTGTTTTTACTGTCTTTCCACAATTTTTTCATATTTTTTCACCGTTTTAATCTTACCTGGACCATAATAAACATTTCAAAACCAAGTTCTCGAGTTTTAGCGAGATAAACGAACAGCAATTGATTTTTATAATATGTTTATAGAAGATAAAAATATTTTATCAGATATTAGAGCTTTGTTTATATTGGAATTGCTTGCCTTATGACCTAGTTTGTGTAGAAATTCTAATAACACCAATTTCCCAAGTATATACATTACACATAATATGGTAACACAGGTACATATTATATTTGAATAAATTCACTTTCGAGAATATAACCACATTATGTCGTAACAGTGTTACGGTTAATCGTGCTTACGTGGTTTCATAATATGATTGGAACGTGTTTTATAAACCTATATTGGCTTAGCTTAGGGGCTATGTTTTTTAGCTTAGTATCTACTCGCAACTTCGTCCACATAGGCATGAAAAACATGTCACTCTAAAAGAATCCAGCTTCTTATGAGTGAAAGAAATTTAAAATCAGTCCAGCAGATTCTATTCATTATAAAAAGAAGTACAGTAAATTGCATTGGCGGCTACCAGCTACTTAGATTACAAATACCTACCCATTGTATCTTCCAACGTTAAGAAATGCTTCATGGGCGGAAATTTAACGCCACTAACAAAGTAATATACGTTTTCCAAATATTTTGAAAGCTGATTCTTCCGAATGAATGTAGAGGGAAAATATTTTGAAAAACTATGTATAAACTTTTCATAATACCATTTTAATGCACTGTTTTTGTAACGTTCAGACAATTCTTTATATGGAAATGAATGAAATGAAAAAAATCCTTATTTGCTTGAACACAACAATAACACACAATATTAAATTAATGAAATATAATCATACAAGCAAAGTGGAGCGCCCGTTTACAGCGCTCCCCAGACTCAACTTTCATGAAACCAGGTAGCTAATTGCCGATAATGGCGAAAATAAGAGAAACAAAGAATATCATAGTCACTAGCTAGATGCAGGTTTAAAAATACCTTATAAACTACAATGCTACCTTTAAGGAATTTTCACCTCAAGATTCTTAAGATCTGGACGTAAGGAACACGTTATGTTGATACCCTTGACGGCCCTTTCCCCGGCAGATAACATTTAAGGATAGTTATTAGTTAGTATTATGGCAAAAAACTGTTAGACTGTAGTTAATTAAGCGATAGGTATTTTATGTAAAATTGTGTTCTTATTAATATTATAAAGGTTTAGACGACCGATTGGCGCAGTTGGTAGTGCTCCCGCCTTCTGCATCGAAATGTCCCGGGTTCGAATCCCAGTAGGTGCGTTTATTAGCGTGATGAGCACGAATGTTTGTTTCCGAGTCTTGGTTGTTTATAAACTTATATATGCGTTTATTGTGGTATCCTCGTTGTTTCTGATTTCCATAACACAAGTGCTTCAGCTACTTTGGGATCAGAGCAATGTATGTGAGTTGTCCCAATTATTATTATTATTAAAGGTTCGAATTGAAAAACCTTTTTGTGTTGGATAGCCCATTTATCGAGGGAGCTCATAGGCTATACATACATATATATTTTAATTTCTTTTCGGCGCTATTGATCTCCTTGATGTAAAGTTATTTTGTGTGAAATAACTTATTTATTGGTGGTGAGAAATATTGGTAGATAATACCAATTATACTTTCAACGTTTTATTATGAAGAATACAAAACAAATGCAGGAGAGTCAATATTAGCGAACCCCTAAGCATCCGCCAGTAAACGCTTGCTGAGACAAGCAATTTGTATTTTATGTTACCTTGGCTATGTTATGTTGCTGTTCAACTCATTGTATTCATTAATTACTGTATAACATGTGTCTGTTTTAGAATGTTTATGCCAAAAGCACGCTACGACGAATTGACGTGGGTTTTACCGCGGTGTGCCTACATCTAGTAAGAAGTAGGTACACCGCGTAATAGATTAAAAACATTTGCTAATTTGTCAGATGATTTACAGATTTTTCGATACAATAAAACTAACCGAATTGGTCTTCCTCGGTCCAAGCTACCTACTAAAAGATACAAAGGTACCAACACCACAATTAAAACGGTAAGTGCATCATTTTACCAAATATCATATGACGTTTATATAGATAGTATTTAAAGGCTTATATTATATCGTGTCTTAAAATGATTATCAATGTTTTATATAGTAATTTCCTTTTTTCAGAATAATAGTGGAGACTTTGCTCTTTAAGCACTTATTAACTGTGGAGAAGTTAATTCTGATGGGTTGTGAGATGGCAACACCGAAAAATGAGAATGATAGACATACAGTAAGTGGACTTGAATCTTGTACTTAAAAACTACTAAATATATAGTAGTTAAAACAGCTGGATCATGTAATGTAACTTATTTTATGGAATTTAAAGAAAAAAAATGGGAAATAATGTACGAAAAAACTAAATTATTTACTCCGTTAGATACTTATATAGCTACTGTTGTTTCGGATTTTCAAATAGTCGTTTTTGGGATGAAATGTTTTATGGTCAGTTATCCTAAACGACTTGAAGCAATGAATCATAAAATATAATGGAATCTTAAATAAGGATTTATGCATTATTCTGATTTCTATCTATTAATTTCTACTCTGAATCTACACCGACTAAGCGGGCATCAACTAGTTACTAGGCTATACTAAACTTTAAATTTTCACGATTTAAAAACATTGTTTTATTTATTTACCTCTATGCGCGATAAGTCCAGCTATATTTAATAACAATAGGCTATACTAATATTATTTAACAAAATATTTAATATATATTTTTTTCTTAATAGAATCAAAAATTGGCGACCCGATTTAAAAAATTTCACGATAAAACCTTTAGAGTTTAAACCATCTACTAAACAACAGATTCATCAAAATTGGTTCTCAATGGTCTCACATTCTCGTAGCAATGTTTTTGGCATACTTCACGTTTGATACGATTACAATTTCATTCATTGTATAGTTAAATATAAAATTCGATTTTGTTTCTATTCAAGTGTTTTGGTTTGTTTTTAATTGTGAAATCTTGTTTCTCAGCACAAATACGTAGAGTACTACTCTAGACCGCTGACGTTCAGCACCAAGCGCTCCTTGGATGATAGCATCCTGACGAGGGCCAATGTTGGATTGATGCAGTTCTCCAAGCTGCAGGTAAGAACTAAAACTGAAGTCGTCCAACACAAAGCAGGCTTTGCATTCTAAATTATCTCTATCTTCTTTCAATTCGAAAGAGACAGAAATGTTCTGCATTCTTTGCATAATTTCAAACTTTAGTTTATTTTTTCTAAAGCAGGTTCAAAGGTTGAACAAAGATAGAACATTGCTTATCGAGAAAGTTTAGAATTTAACTTTGGTTTCATTTTTATTTCTTATTTGCTACCACAATAAACGGCTTCATTTCATGCTTAAATATAAAGAGTACGATAGTAACATTGCAACTATTACATGATAGAGTTCATTTTAGAAATTTTCGATAATTTGATTATTTTTGGAACAAAAAGTTGATTGTAATAATTCCATTACAAATGTTGTGTGTAACGAAACTTTTCATACAAATAATAATAATAATTAGGACAACTTACATACCTACATTGCTCTGATCCCAAAGTTAGTAGCTAAAGCATCTGTGTTATGGTAATCAGAACAACGATGGTGTCACAATAAATACATATATAAGTTTATAAACAACCATGACTCGGAAACAAACATTCGTGCTCATCACAAAAATAAATGCACCTACCGGGATTCGAACGCGGGACCTTTTGATGCAGAAGACAAGAGCACTACCAATTGCGCCAATCGGTCGTCAAATGTATCGCTTAACTGTCGAGCTCACAACATAAATTGTGTATGTGTGTTTTATGTTTATTTTATGAGTATATGATAACCCTTGTTTCCAGAACATAATAATTGACTACGAGTACGTAAGCTCAGGGACTGTGAATACACTAAGTCGTTTGCCGAAGCTGGTGTTGCTCACTCTGAATATCGGCCACAGGCGGCCTGTTGCGATGTCAAAGTTCGATTGGCCGCCGAAGAGGCTGCGCGTCGCTCTTAATATTGTGAGTGGACTTCTTTGTATATTAATGCCATAACCGGACATAACTCTATCAAATTTTGTAGCTACGTTGAAAAATATGTGACTTGTTGGCTGTTGCTATTGTCTTTTATTAATTTAAAGTACAATTCGGTTGAAATTAATATAAAAAACCAGAGATTTGAAATTATGCTAACGAAATGACTTATCAGGGATTATGATAGAACCGGCGTTAAAAAGTAGAATTCAGTAACACATAGTAAGGCATGGGGCAAGCACATTTCTGCAACCATAACATTAATTGTTTTCACGGCATTCGAACCCAGGATCTCCGGCGCAACTGCAACCATGCGGCATGATATATACCGGGTGTAATCGTTAAGTGTGCACAGGCGATTATTCCGTAACTATTACAGATATCAAAAAACTTTAACCTGATATCGAAAGTACTTTACCTAATGAGTAAAATGACAATAATAACTTTTTTAAATAAAACGAGAAATATAAAAAAAACATTCCCATACATTTACAGTGAAACATTAACTGGACATAGATATTTCACATTTGTACAAAACGATATGCTAAGTCTCTTAGAACCAATTCCAGACGATGAAAGGTCGATAATTTTACATCAAGATGGAGTACCTGCACATTATACAAATGTTCTAATGAATTTCTTACGAAACAATTTTAATGGCTTTTATAGGATTATTTTAAGTATTTTTTTTGGATATTTCTCGTTTTATTTTTAAAAAGTTATTATTGTCATTTTACTCATTAGGTAAAGTACTTTCGATATCAGGTTAAAGTTTTTTGATATCTGTAATAGTTACGGAATAATCACCTGTGCACACTTAACGATTACACCCAGTATATGATATGTAATCTTAATTATTTTTAATGAAAATTTCCAATTTTTTTTAGATTGCCGTACCGTTAAGCCGCTTTAAAGACATAATGCAGAATATATTTGTAATCGGACTAATGGTGGTCTCTGTGAAAGTCATGTTCTGCAAAACTGTAAGTATCAAATAAAACATTTAATTATGAGGTATTATAAAATATTTAAAAAATATAAAATAATAATTACATAACTACAATTTTAAAAAAATATTAATTCGTTTAATAAATTGCTCGAGATGGATCATAGCTTTATAATTATGAAAATCGATTCTTTCATTTATGAGTTACATTTTGTATTCTTTTTTATTTGCTGTATAAAATAAATTAAAACTGAGTACTATTAGAGAAACCATTTACAAACATAACATTTTGTTTTCTTAAGATTTCTAGTTTAGTAATAAAAGTAACGTTTCTATGGTTATATTGAAAGAAAGTCTCTTCTTATTGGACAACAACCAAAACAAAACACAAACAAACAAAAAACCTCAACAACTAGACGGTAGATAGGGGCAATTGAGGTCGATATTGAAAAAATAATATTTTTTGCAGTTCCACGTTCCGTTTATAGGTCTTATATCTCGTCAGTATAGTTCGACGTTGAAAGAGTTAGTTTGGGTGGATGCCCCTGCAGACTCCACCATTTCTAGGACTGTGAAGCCTGAAACGGTATGTTAATTTAACTTGGTTATTTGTCAAATTTCTGAAAGTTCTTTCGTTATTTATAAGTATTTAAGGTAAAAAATAATATTTAAATATTATTTTCATTTCTAGTACGATGTATGTGTCAATAACATATTACTGATGTGCTGGCAATGCGCACATCTGCGTAGACTTGTTATTCATGGTATGTAATAGTTTTTATTTATATATCATACACATCACAACAGATAAAATGTTATCTTTTAAAACTTAATATAATTAATAACTATTATAACGCCATCTATGGATTGTCGATTGAGCTACATTAGGCAAAAGATAGGTGGCGCTGTGCGTGAATAATATGCACTATTTATTTTAAATGTCACACCAACAAAACAACCAACACAACATAATGAGACCTAAAATTTTAAACCTAAATGGGTCCGTGTCTAAAGCTAGCAAGAAACACTTTCTTATGTAACAATTTAACGAAGAGATAAAAATATTTAAAGGAATCTGAATTTTGAAGTTAAAAATGTAAACAGTCCAATTACCAGTGAGGAATGTAAATAAAATTGTTCAAATTAACAATTTTCAGGCTACTGGCTGTGGCAATATGACGTGCAGGGTATAGTGCGTCTTCGTCGAAGTTTGGAACGACTCGAAGTGTCGGCTGTCTACGGGAGACAGAACCAATTCGGTACGGACGATAATAGCGTACTCAGAGTGATGTCTACAGACAAAGTGGCGCCATTGGAGGACGAATATGTTGAGGTAATAAAGAACTTTAATCTTGACTCTCTTGGAATGCGACGTACGTTAACTGATTTATTATTTATGTAAGGTACAAATGGCCTAAATTATACGAGTTTGTTCACCAAATTTAAATTACATTGTAGCACACGGTTGACCAAAGAAACCTCTTTTATGCTCCTGTGTCCCGTCTGTCCATCACTTATAATGCAACAGATATTTTTTCTGACTATTCATAGTGATAGTCAGAAATTTGTAAATGTCTCGAACATAAAATTAACCGGGCTTCAGATGTTTCCGACTAAAATTTCAATTTTTTATTAACATATACGGCGAAAACTGTAAGAAAAGTAAAATCTGCACCACCTGGAAATTATTTCTGCCGGCGCTGATGTGTCGAATGTATTTTGATTGTCAATTTGAATGGAAACAGACATATTTCATGAGTCCATAATTTTGCAGTTTGCGCTTTGCACGTTCTTAGAAATTAGTAATTTTTATTTTTTGGTTGTTCTTTTTTTATTTTTGTTGTCGATTTGAGGTTAATTTTGTGATCTATTAGATTTATATTATAAGTACCCATGTTATTGTCCTATTTGTTAAAACAAAGAGTATGCCCATTGTTTATTTTTTTTTAGTTTAAAGTTAGCATGTAGGATGATTAGGTTCAAAAAAAAAATTAGTCATAGTAGGTCAATCGTTAACTTGTTTGTAAAGATGACCATTGAGGTAGATGGAGAAATGGTAGAAACTTATATTAACTTACTTATGTCCCAAATAGTAATAAAATATTCATAAAAATGAGCAATCTAGGAGTGCAATTACATATTCATGGAGCCGCGCGTTCTCTCAATACCCCTAGCTCCTTGCCCCAAGCTCCAAGCCCGACAAATAAATATAAAAACACCGCCCTCTGACTGACTCTCACTTTGTTTACCAAATCCTTTCATTATGAAAAAGACACATTGCATTAGAGAGGTACCCGTATCGATACAATTCATGTCGTTTTATATTTTATCGATATTATAAAAGTTTTATTTATCTTATAAAACAATGTTATTTGCTGTGTCTGTTCGCACTAATCTAAATCTACTAAACCACCAAAAAAGATTTATAAACTGATTGAAATATAGAGATGATTGTTGAAGTTAGAAAGCCATTTACACCAAACAATTCTCATTAATCTTAGGAGCTAATGTATAGCCCAACCTCTAGCTAATGACGAGCTAATGTATAGTCTCTAAGCAACCCCTTCAAAAGTGGGTGGCGTGGCTATACAAAATTAATTAAAATGCATATTCAGTCAGTTGAAATTATTTATTTATTTATTAACACTTCGTTGCAATAACAATAGAATACAAATAAAAACTTAAGCTAATTGAATTGCCACGGGCGGCCTTATCGCTATTCAGCGATCTCTTCCAGGCAACCTAACAAGGAATATGATAAAGTAATGAAGGGAGAGTGCAATAAGTGCGAAAACTACTAACTAAATCATTAACAATAACAAATATATGTATAAAAGTAGTAATAGTTTCAGCCGTGTTAATTTCGGCGTAGCGTGATGTTGAAATGAACTATGATGTAAAATGATTTCAGAAAATCAATGAGTATACTCAGTTCTTATGGGAACCATGCGACTATGAGACACTGCATCCGTCTCTTAAAGTCGGCGCTACTCCACAAGATTGTGCCGATTACATAATGGAGGAGGCGACCAACCGATTGACAATTATGTATGTTTAAATGTAAGTGTTTTTATACAACAGAGGTTCCCAAACTTATTTCGTCTAACGCCCACTTTGAAAATCAGTTATTTTGTAGCGCCCCCACCCTCCATTTTTTCACCTTAAAAACATCGACAGACTTTTCTTACCAAAGAAACCAAGAATAACACAACTTTACAATACGAGTTTATTTTATTAACTAAAAATAAAAAATTGTTTTAAAATTAATCTAATGTGAGGTGAATATGATGATCTTTAACAATTTTGTTGATATCAGGTTCCAATTGACTCGGAACCAATTTGACCAAGCCCCCCAATTTTTTTGGGCCCCTTACCCAGGCCTAAAGGGCCTGCAGCGCCCACAAGGGGGCGTTATCGCCCACCTTGGGAAAAACTGGTATACAAGATCGATTGATAACAAAAAAAATAATTAAATATTCCATTTTATTACTTACAGTAAGTATATTTTAAATCTGTGAATACAGATGAAAATTCATCGAAAAATTTGGTTTGGCTTCTCTTGCATGTAAAAATTATAAAGCAGACACAATAATGTCTGTCGGATACCATGCCTTACTGATACCTTCAAGTTGTTAATATGTGTAAAATATATTATTTTTCAGAGACTGAACAACCAACAGAATAAATCAAGAAACCATACAACAACAGAGATAAATGCTTAAATGTAAAAGTTTGTATTGACATCTCTTTCCATAGCTAAGAGGATGTAAGAGACGCCACATGAAAAATATTGGTGTTAAATGTTCAATTATATCCAATAATTGTTATGTGTATTGATATGTATGATAGTATACTTCATTTATGTTGAAAATCTGAACAAACTGATACTCAAGCATTGTTCAACTTTGATCTGTATTACACTTTTAGTGATAAACCGCTTTAGAAATTGTCTATAAGATATATATTTAATTACGTTGCTGAACATTTACAAAAGTAGATCGGTGTACGGAAATCCAATTTTTTATGCGTAAGACCCATATTCCGAAACAACATCTAAATCTTGACGTTAACATACGGGCTCTATATCTGTTGTCGGTTACAAAATTGCTTAATTATTAATATATTTATCTATCTATTTAATGTTTGTAGGTGAATCGTATAATTATAATATGCGTTAGCGATGCTGGTGTAAAGAGTAGAAAATGTAGGCTATTTAAATTAAATATTATACAATGTGTCTCAAAAACCCATTGAAACATCGGATACGAAAAAAATGTTCTTCTAACTAGAGAAATATCATTTTTGTGTTTCATTCGCCCAAATCATGGGCAGGCTAGTATTCCGATTGTATTTAGTTGTCAAAACGTTAGACAGGTCAATTGTCATTGTCATGTTTTAGCAGTTTTTTCTCGTTTTCTGTTGTATCCTTAAATCAGATTTGGAAAAAGAGAATTTAAAACTAAATCAGAATATTATTATCTTATTGTTTTTGTTACATAGTGTATAAATGTCACCTGCAAATATTTTAAATCAAACAGCATCGATGTAGTATATAAGTAAGAGGTGTTGGTTATAGTTAATTTTAAAAAATCTAAAAATTTCACGAAATTTTTTAATTAATATCAAAGGAGTATAGGTTACCGATATGTTTTAAAACCAATACTTGACAGGCCTAAACTCGAAATATTATTTCTACAAAGTTCCTGTTTTTAACATTTTCAACATGACAAAGCACTTAGTGTTCCTATATTCATTTATTCCGATAACGGATTTAAAAACTCACATTTTTCTACCACATACCTATTAATTATTCGTTATTGGTAATATTTAAATAAGTGGCGATCAGATGCAACTTATCTGTCTGTATATAGCTTAGATCCTTTATATATCACGAATTGTTTGCACTTTTAGACAAATTCGCAATTTAATGTCAATTGTCAACACAGTTTGTCATCTGTATTCATCAGTTGGCGTAAACTTTGAAACGATATAACTAAATATGAAAATATAGTAATACAAAGTTTATTCGGTACGGTAATTTGTGAATACAGATAAAAAATTCTTTAGTGTTCTATAATATGTATAGGAAATATTGAGAAACGCCGAATGATATGTTTACTGGCAACATCTCACATCACGAATTTACGCGTAGACGAGTTAATATCTTAGAGGAAGTTAGTAAATGCTTCGCAAGCCAAAGAAATCGCACAAATATTATCAATTTGTTAAGATCGGAGTGCGATTGTGCCATTTTGTATTAGGTACAATTAAGAACCACTACCATAAGTTGGTTGGTCAACAGCAACAATATTAAACGCTTATCACTTTTCTAGCGCAATGTTTCCTAAAGTGAAAAACGGCAACCTTCACATTATACTTACTAAAAAAAAATTTAAAAATAGCGTATTTTTTTTATACAGCGCGCTTTCGTATTTGAGAACTGGCAACACTGCAGATATTTTAAAATAAATAAAATACATTTTTTTTAAATAAAGTAGAATAGATTTGAGTAGATAGCATTTGAATCACTTTGGTACTTTAGTGATATACAGACTTGGGTTCTTGAGTATAATTAATCATCATTTATTACTCTTACTTGATAATTCGAACTCGTATTCTATTGACAGTTCTCCGCAATTAAATGACCAAACGTTAATTAAGTAGTGAATTAATGACGTTAATAGTCCAGTAAATATCCAGTGAAGATTGCCAGAAATCGCGTTTTAAAAAGTTACTTCCAGTAACCCATAGTAGACAGAGTTTTAGAGTATAGTGGGACAGATACATTTCTGTATCTGTTTCACTGATAATTTTCTTTTACAGGTGATGAGCCTTTTGCGCCTACCCAACCGAAACATTCGTTTGTTCCCCTGACATTCGAACCTAGGACCTCCGGCGCAACACACAGGCGCGTAAACCACGATACGGAGGCGGTTGATTGCGTTTTTTATTTGTTATTTTAATTTTTTATTGTAATACAAAATGGTACTATTCGGCGACATTAAACAAAAGCATTCTAAATGTTATTCACAGTGTACATAAACGGTCGCCATTTGTAAATATCAATACTTGGCGTTGCGAAGTGCGACAAAACATCTAGTCAAATTATAGGGCTTTGTAAATAAAAGGCTAGACTTTTAACGACACGGAGAATTTATTTATTTCAACTATTTAGAGATTAAATTACTACGACCAAGCCATTTCAGAAGCTACCGAGGTAATTTCTAACTCATTTAAAATATCTTTTTGGAGTAAATATCATATATACATCTCTTTCGTAACTACCAAGTTCCTAATGTCGTGAAAAGGATAGCCAATCGACGCGTGCGCCCGCGGCAACGAAGCACAAACTAAACAAGTATTACGGATACATATTATAATCTAATATCAACACTATAGCTTTAAGAAATCTCAACTGTATCAAATACGGTTACGTGCCACGAACGAATAGTATAACGATAATTTCGCGATGAGAGTTGAGATTGAAATTTTTCTATCTAATGTGTAATTTATTATTGGCTGTTCCAAAAATAGTGTAATCACAAAGTTAGGATATTCAAAAGGATTCGTTACAGTATAAATGTATTTCTAAATATTTCATTATTTCACTATTGCTTCCAAATGAACTAGTTATTAAATTATCTGAAAATGTAATTAGATTGGTAAGGGTAAGTGATCCATTAGTATGCAAAGTTAGTACCTGCTTTAACCCCTAGCACCGGTTAATACTCGCCCTAGTGAAGTTGCGCCAGATTCATAATAACTTAAAAACAAATGAGACTTTTAGAGACCTAATATGTGATATTTCTAGGAATGTAACTCTAAAGTGATCAGTATATAATTATTATAACTTCGTCTCAACTCTCACGCGAATAAACAAATCGAAAATGTAGATAATTGAAATGCAAGTTCGAAAAAGCACCTTGTATTAACACTGCTTTCTGGATATACTCCGATCCGTCCCCAAAACACATTTTATAAAATACTTGCAATAACAACGCGTAAAGTTACATCTTGACTATTTTTTTTTTTAGTTAGCTAGTATTTACGACCGAACTCTGTTTAATATATAATATACATAATTATGTGATATACTAATGTATATATGTAATCATATTATCATATTGATGGAAATAAAATTTTGAACGAATCACAAAATATTGTTGGCATATCAAGCAATTGAATCGGATCATCAGATTACTCCTATATGCCAAGGTATGTTTCGCGTCATGCGTCAGATGATAATTAGAATATATTTTACCTTCAGAGTACTTTTCTATAGTAGTTTGTGACTGTATCCTTCTAGTTATTCGTCAATTTTATGCGTTGTCATTGCAAAAACTCAAATTTTCCTATCGAATGCAAGGTGCTAAGCGATCAAAAATGATGTCACGCACAAAAATGTGATACACGCCTTGAAATAGTGTACAAACACGATAGACATCACCGTGCTATCAAAAAAAAGAATAACGCTTGATATAGTACTAAGTACTCGTTAGAAACGTTTTCTTTCAAATATTTTTAAAAATATTTATAAAGTGCGATGTATTGTAAGGCAACGAAGAGACTTACCATCATACATTCCCTGAGACTGAATGCCTTCAGAGGCTAAAATCTACGATGTTATATATTTTCATAAAGCTGTCGGGTCAGAAGTAAAAAAATTGAAGCTCAATATTTGTGTAGGTTTACAAAGGAATACTCATAGAGAATCTGAAAATGTTTGTCACAAGGAACAACTAAATCTAGGGAGACTTCAATACGATAAATTCGTTATTTAATTAACAAAAGGATAAAATATTAATTAAAATTATTTTTGACCCACAGCTTTATTAAGTACAAACAAAGTAGAGGTCCTGATATTATAGCCAGTGAAATTGCGCCCAGATTGTTAATTTATTTGATAAACATAGTTAATTATAATGCTCAAGTTCATGTAAATGAATGAGCTGGTCTATAATATATCTCTTTTGTATCCATATGTTTTGTAGGAGTTTTGAGCAGGAAACCTTTTGAGAATAGAAATCGAAAACTTCAAAATTATTTTTAATCTACTGTAGTATATAGAATATGAAATTGATTGTTTTTTTTTTAACTCAAGACTCTGTAATATGTATTAATATTTAAATAGTATAGTTTCATTTGGCTTTATCGGGACCTTGAGTTATAATTTTTACTGTAAAATGGCATCATATTATATAGGCTTTTTTGACATCATTCCCGCCTCTTATATTGTTATTTTCTCTGTCCTATATTGGCGTTTAAAAGGGTGACCACATATAATATTTTAATAATAAAAGTTATTACAAAAAACAACCCAAAATGATATTATGTATTAAGATAGATCTGTAGTTTGCTTAAAGTTATGTGTGGTCACGGTAAAAATGTTTGTCTATGATTATGATATTGTCTATTGATTATACCAAAGAGGTTCGATAGGACAGAGACATCTACCACCAAGACTTCGAAGGGCTGTGAAACAACTCGTATTCGGTTTGGCTGACAATTACGGTTAAAATTAGTTAACAAATATTTTTATACAACAACAGAAGGTAACTATTTTTAACCCATTCCTAAGCGAAGTGCATGTCTCCGCCATTTTTTGTTACCTGATGATAAAATTATGCTAGTCTATTGCTCAAGATTAACATGCACTTTGCATGTAAAGGCAGTATTTGATTCACTGTGATTGAAAATAGTAGCAAGCTTTATAACCAGTACGTTTGAAATATTGTAAATGCTGCACTATTAAAAAAATGTGGATAAAAAATCTAAAACGCGACAAGTTTTTATCTTTAGATATAGAATGTTTTGTCTCCTTTTAAACTAATTCGTAGTATGAAAAAGCTAATTCTATGACTAAAGAAGGCTTAAAGACGTTTTAAACTTTCATGAATCACATGAACAATAATCTTATAAACCATTTACCGCTGGTTATGAAGTTTGCAGCTGATAGTTTTAATATGATCGGCGTCCATCACGTTTTCCCTATATTTAAATTAAATAGTAAGAATTACGCATTCTTAAAAGTAGAAATAATCTCGAAATACCCCATTTTAAAATGTGGATTAACAAGTTTATTTCAATTTAGATTTCATATATATTTTTATAGAGTTTAAATTATAATTATTACCACCTAAAAATATAAGCTGAACCGAATCGCCTAGAAATAAGATCAAATTTGTTGTACTTATCCATCTATAGATTATAAAGGGAATGTTAGGTTTGATGGAGGGATGTTTAAAGATCGTTGTGTTTAGTCCATTCTCATTTCCTATACTTTAAAAACCTGGCCTTTCTGTCCTTTTCTCGCTCTTATATATAAGGAGAGACAGAAATGCAATGACTATATGGTCTTGGGAGATTGGACATTTATTTTAAGAACATCTGTTTTTATTTTTTCATATTGTGTGATTATCTATTTAATAGTTTACGTATAAATTGTAATGTTAATGATAATCTTTAATTAATGTTTATCTTGTTTCTATCGCTTAAGATGTAGTGTTTAAATATTCGTGTAGGTATGTTGTTAATATATCACTTGGCGTGCTGCAACACACGACAATACAAAAGTTACAGGTACCTTTGGGTTGGTAACTAATCTTGTTCTGTGCGAAACGACTTAAATTGCCTAATTAATTGGATGCTTAATCCAGTGTGTAGCACCCCTATTTTGTTTCATTGTTGTACTATAAAAGCATTTATGTATCACGCATTGAATATATAAAAAATATATAAAAGACAGTAATTTTAAAAGTTTTCGTGTTTAATTAAGCGTATTAATGAAAAGTGGAATTTGTGAAATATAGTATTAATATCTTATATAATCATATATTGCATTGTCTCATATTCATAATCTGTGATCTGTTAACCTGACATGCATCAGTGACTATAAAATACTGTTTTTTTTTTACCAAAAAACGAGTTTTTAAGTTTTTAGTTATCTATGACATAATCACAACTTTTATACTCGGTATAGAGAAATAATATTTACAGTTGATAGTAATCAACTTTAAATACACGGTATTCTATAATTTATGGATAATTATAAAAACGAACATTTTCTAGGTACGCTTAGTTAAATGCATTTGTAAGACAAGCGACAATTAGTTCAATCTACACATATAACTTATATTTTATGAAAATACCATAAACTCGTAATACATATTATATAACTATATTATTTTTAAAAAGTAAGAAATTCACTTAAAAAGCTTTACGTATCAGGTTATAGATTTTGTGTTTGATATTAAACGATTGAACTAACGTTGCAAAAATATCGTAGATAAGATAATTACTGTGACATGCAGTCAAGCTTTTGTAGCATAATTATAAACGGCAATTTTAGTAAGGTCAACAAATTCAAACAGTTTTTCCATGATTATACAAATGTCGGAAAATGCATTTTTTTCGTCAATATTAATTTTGTTCTTCAGCTCAATTAAAAAAATGGTAAATATCACGCTGTACCTTTATTTTAGGATTATTTTTTCAATTATACAATAAATATATAATTTTTTACATATTTTAATTTGAAACAGATTTGTTGACTTCCTAAAAGTATTTAGGTTAAACAATTTAAAAAAATACGTATTGTGTCTAGATAATAATAAGTAATTATCGTCTAACGCTATGATGTTATTTAAGTAATTGTTTAGTTCGTATCAAAAACATGCGCCATTTGCATTGTCTTTGATGATGACAATTAACCTTTCAGTCAAGTAATTAATTTATGACCGTTTTATGAAGTTTTTTCTCGTCTTTATTGCCATATTAAAATAGTCATCAACATTATATTTCCTTTTACAAAAATAGACAAATCATTTTCTTTATTTTATTCTATATAGTCAAAGCTTTCAAAGTTCATGCATTTTAAATAGAAACTTTTAAGCATCATAGCGCAAGAAAAAGTAGAAAAAAGACAAAAATCTCAATGTTATATGTATACATAATGTAATCAAATTAATATAACATTTATATAGAATTTTATTCATTTCCCGTTTAATATTGATTCCCAACGTATTGTCAGAAAAATAGTTGTTGGCTAATTGTCAAAAATGAAGAAAATTTAATAGAAATATTATTTTAAAATTCTTATTTTACTGGTCATTACGTTTGTGATTACTAATGATCAGTACATTTATATTTTATTTGACATCGAATTAAATTGTACCTTTTAAATAATTATTTCTGATAAATAAGTACTTATCTCGACAATATTTCTTTACGGTGTACTCAATTAATTAAAAATATATATATTATATTAATAAATAATATATTCGTAAACTTGTTTTAGTTTAATTGGCGACATAACAACCATTTTGATAATTTTAAATGTAAATTCGAAATTTAATAAGGTACCTAATCGAAAAAACACTCAGAAATCTCTTATGAATTAAAATTACATTAGAATCAAAGTTTATGTAAATTTTAATAAAATTAAAAACTTGCTCGCAACTGGTATACAACTATTTTACAGACTAGGTATAGAACAATACAAACCAAACTACAGTGATCTGCATAGCTATTTATTTCTGCGTGCGGTGCCGGAGGTCCTGGATTCGATTTTTAATGTTTTGGTTGGGTAAGCACAGAACTCCTACTTCCTACCTGTAAAAATCAGTGAAACATGCAGAAATAGTTCCCTACACAGAGATTTCTGTAGCATGAGATCACAACAATGAGGTTGATCTATTCAATAGTGCCCGTGTGATATAGTTGTATGAATTTTTTTACAGCTTCTAGAAGTTGTGTTATTGACAGTTTACAAGTAAAAAACCTATCGAAAATTTCTATAATAATCTCATGGTTGGAGTATACAATGCTTTAGGATAATAATAATGCGTCATATTATGATTGTGTCGCAGGTGGGCATCCTTACGTGTAAGTATGCGCCCACAGTAAGTAGGCATCAACGGGTTAAGGTTTTAAGTAATTGTTACACAATTATCAGTGGGCGTTTGCTAATATTGATATTCAACCTTGAATTCCTATTTCTTATTTGTTTATGTAAGTGCAACTCTTATCTATTTACCTTAGAGCACATGAACTCTATACGATTCTGAAGACGTCAAATATGAGCCGATTATTATTATTTTGTTTAATGGGCTATACTTCAACTGAAAATCATAAAATCTTAAATAAAACTACTTCCAAATATTTGTTTTGTACAATTTTATGACAGTTGGTACCTAGGTAAGAAATTAAATTAATTACCTACTTACATCTGGCAGATTTACAGTTACAAGAGGTTAGAGGGGAGACAACGCTGAGTCGCTACTTTAAAGGGGTTAAAAGACAAAAAGCGACATCTTTTTCATATTTCCCTAAAGATACGATCTTGGGAATTTCAATTGGCGAGGGTACCAGTACTTTAAAGGGCAGTAAAATGTGATTATTCAATACCATCAAGATATCCGCCTGCCCAGTTGTTCGCTCTTATAAAAGCCTATTAAGAATTATTAGTTAATCAGGTAGAAATATATCTTGATATGCGAAATTATCTACAATAATTTCGAATAGGTATCAAGTAATGTAACAACGTTTAGGTTACTCACGCATGAGCTCAATACGTGACAATAAAAGGAACGTATTTTAGTTATGGTCTTGTAGCCTCCGACAGCCTACAACTACTTCCTTTGACCTTATATTGAATGTTCTTAATTGTTAACCGACTTTTAAAAATGTCCACAATTCACTTTTTAACCAAGTTTAATCAAGTCAACGAACTTTCTATTCATACTTCAAATTTCAAACCCCTAAGTAATATAATTTTGTATTCTTATTCAATTTCCATTCGCGAAATCGGTATTAGTTAAATCTTTACATTATGATTTTATTTTACTCAAGGTCCATGGAAAAGTTAAAATAATAATTTTAAAAAAGTATTAAAACAATGGAAAGAAAACCAACGCAGGTTCTACTTAGCATCTTCAATGATTCATTAGTTTTCCCACGCGACAATCGCTCTTCCATCCTTTTTTGTCGGGTGCAATTAGACAAAGACTGATTCCGTCAACCTGCGAGGTCAGGAATAGAGGCTGCATCAATCATTATCGCCGTGAGACCCACAATGATGATTTTCCAAGGTTCAAATGTCACATTTAGCGCTAGGTTATATTTATTATTGTTTTTAATGAAAAATCCTTTGAGGTATTGAAAAGTCTGACCACTAAATTAGACTTTTTTGAATAAAAATTGTCTAATATATGACTATTCTTGCATTTAATGCAATCTAATAAGGGCCCCTTAATTACTGTAATTGTTAAAGGAGACACCTTCAGGGTCAGCGAAAACTAACGGAAATCGGCTTATTTACATACTTAAATGAATAATTATGCTTTTTCTAGTCTTCAATGAATTTATACAATTCGTATTTCATTAGTAACAGATGATATAAAATGAAAAGATGTAAAAATGTATGTTCCCGAATAGCAAATCATGAAAAGTATACTTTTTCTTTCTTTTCTGTCTGTACGGCCTAAACATAATTTTAAAAGTAATTCCTACATGTCGCATGTTCACGCACATAGGTAGCCAGGGTGTGGTTTTGGGGGCTGAAACCGCCCCCTCCTCAAAACTTAAGATATTAATATAGGTGGATATATCTAAAAAGGAAATCTTGCAGAAAAATGCGTAAATCTATTGAACCTTCTATGTTTTACCAGTAGTGGTTTATTTTTTCTTGAAACCATCCTGATATTAAAACCTGGCACCCCCATGCCGCAATAAATACTTTTTTCAGTATACCATAAGAATTTTTTTATAGACCACAAGACCCATAAAGAAACAAGTTGTATTCACAGCTGTTTAATATTCGAGCCGATGACTAAGAGTTGGCGATCGTGCGCTATTGTATGGAAAATGTGTTAATTATATGCAGGTGAAAATGAACTTTATCATAGTGTAAAATGCCATGAAATTCGGTAAAGATTTCTTTATATAAATCTAGTTCGAGGGCTTGCCGATGCACCTGTTTTGAAATTTAGGTACGTCTTAATTTTACCTATATGTATGTATAATAATGGCAGTAGGTATAATTTATTTTGATAAGAAAGAAAAGATGATTGCTAAAATATACTTATCTAGGTGCCTACCTGTAAAATTAAATTAAAATATTAATGAAATATCTTTATTAATTAAGAATACATAATAATATATTAATTAAAAAACTGATTGTATTTGATGTAAATCGAAAGAACTTCTAAAAGTGAAAAGTGAAGTCCTGTGTCCCCTAGTGGGGTATGGGGCAGATACATTTCACATCTGTTTCACTGAACGATTTTTTCTTTAGGGGCAAGTAGGTGATCAGCCTTCTTTGCTTTGCCAGACCTTTTTTTATCTCCACCGGAAATCGAACCCAGGACCTCTCGATTGTAACGCTTACGCGCTTACCACTAGACCAAGGAGGCGGTCATAAGAAAGAACTACTAGGTGTTTGAATTTGTATTTTTAATTACCTATCAATAGTATCTTAATTTAAGTCCCATTTAAAACGGCATGGAAATTTCACTAATTTTGAACAGGTGGAACTAATGTTCATTAGGAAGTTATACGGTAATACTTTATCTTATATATAAAATTCTCGTGTCAGAATGTTAGTTACCTTATTCCTCCGAAACGGCTTTACTGATTTTTACCAAATTTTATATGCATATTCAGTAGGTCTGAGAATCGGCTACTATCTATTTTTCATACCCCTAAGTGAGTAAAATTAATATGGTAAAACAACGTTTGCCGGGTGAGCTAGTTATATATATATATATATACATATTTTGCTTTTTCAAATACTTTTATTTGGTAAAAATAAGTTAATAATAACAAAACAAGAACTCGGTGCTACTTGACATTATCGCTTTCCCGCGTATCATTATCCAATCATATGCCAGTATTTCGGCGGCAGTCACAGAGACTGCGCGTTTCGCGTACTTAATTCTAATTTATATTTTGTACGCTTTTTAAATAAGTTTCGAATCGAATTTCTTGTAAACAGGCAGTTACGATACTTTTTCTAAGTGCAGTGGTGTATTTTTTGTTTGGAGATACAAATATTAAGGTAATTTGAAAAATATTTGTCTTTGCGAAATATATTTGCTATCGTAGTTCAAGGAAAACATAGCCTTCGTTACAACATAGTGGTTTCAATGTAAACTTTAAGTGACTGATATGTAACTTAGAAGAAAGGTAAAGTGAATTCTAGTGTAATACACTACCTAACATAAAACGTACATACTTGTAGTCTAGTGTTCAACACATATTTATGTATAATCAGGCTGATGACTAATTTTAAACTTATTCACTTTGTTAGATTAAATTTTAATATTTTATGAAAACCCAAGATTTTAACTAAATTTTTCTATCTACTCTTCGAAATTCGATGAATGGTTTAAGATAATAAAATCACTTTATCAATAAAATTTATATCAATCGGTTTAAGTTTGAAATAAATAAAATGAATGAGACGAGCTTTTTAAATGTTTTTCTTTTACCGTCATTTGAAAGTTACTTGCATAAATTTTAAATGATTCATGTTAAATTCATTACTTGGAGGTACCTACTGCGGAGTTAGAAACAGATAAAGATAAAGATTTGTAGACTAAAATGTGTATTTTTAATGTTTTATAAAAAGACAGACAAACATAAGTGTGTAGTATCTAAAATCTAAGTTTCTTATCCATTTCTGAGAACGGATTAAAACTTTGGTATGCGATGTTCATAAATGAATCACCTTGGTCCGGTAGAATGTATTCTTGCATACCTCAACATAATTATATATACATATATATATCTGAGTATTAATTATTAATCTTTTTTTTTTAATATAAACACTACCTTAAAAAAATCCTTTTGTTTAACTT
Source organism: Aporia crataegi (assembly GCA_912999735.1). Taxonomy (NCBI): domain Eukaryota; kingdom Metazoa; phylum Arthropoda; class Insecta; order Lepidoptera; family Pieridae; genus Aporia; species Aporia crataegi. The sequence continues at coordinate 8,142,363 of OU538742.1, forward strand.
TTATTAAGTTAAACATGAAGGTGGTTAAGCAAAACCGCCCAAAAAAGTGAGTGGCTGTCGTATAGCTAACCCAAAAATATCAATGTACAATGATCACGTATCTCTTACATATTTTTTAAAAAAGTTACAAAAATATTATAAAGATTTTTTGGTCAACTTTTTAGCAAGCAAGGCATAGTAATTTTTATATTATACAGATTATGCCGTTATATTTAGTTTTTTTAAATAATGCCATGACTTGTCAGTTTCGATCTGTAATTTATGATTAAAAAAGTCCCGTAATCACTGATGGGTTTTATTTTTCCATCTATTTCAATAGATGAAATGAATAGATTTCTGTACTAGGTATCTCTTATTTTCTTTCCATTATAAATTGGAAAAAACTTTTCCTATATTTAGAATTCAATATTTCATAATCTTTTTATATTAAAAGGTTGTGGAGGCGAAGTGTAGTAGTAAATTTAATATTATTTATGCCTCGAAAGCATGTTTATTATTGAAACAAAAATATTCTTTTGTTCCAAGCGTACAATAGAAAAGAGTTCAACGCGTGAGCATTCCTTTATGAAAAGTATAGTGAACAGTCAACGATGACTGTTACCCCCCGAGTAGGCAAGCAACTTCAGAATATATGTTTTACCTTAGAATTACATAAAATTTATTACACCCACATTATTTTTAGAGAGTCACGAAGGGGCATTAAAAAGTACCTGGCAGAATAATGTTAGGTTATAATAGATAAGTATACGCGGTCATTTCCGCAACTCGACGTCAACAGTGCGCCATATCAGGGCGTCAGTAAAGTTTAAAGTAAAGTAGTAAAAAATTTCAGTAAAATGTTCCATCTACAATATTCAAGGTACTTTCCCTCCATGTGGCATGTCCCCGGGACACCCTGTATATTGCGTATATTTGCCTTATCCTCCAACTCCTCAAAATAATTCATCAAATCTCTGATGTCACCAATGATCTTGGAGACAGTCCTCTTTGACCCCATACGCTTAGCTCGATTGGCGGCTACCCCTGTAGGTGCACTTCAGAAGGATTTGTACACTGTACAGCCATCTCTTTTGCCTCCATGCAGACACTGCAAAGAAAGCTGTCAGTTATAGTTACCTATCTATATTAAATACTAGCGACCCGCACAGGCTTTGCACGGGTATAAAACATATATTTAAACCTTCCTCTTCAATCACTCTATCTATTAAAAAAAACCGCATCAAAATCCGTTGCGTAGTTTTAAAGATTTAAGCAAACAAAGGGACATAGGGACAAAGAAAGCGACTTTATTTTATACTATGTAGTGATATATTCCTTAAAAGAACCCGTAATCACAACCATAATCTTACGTTATGAACGGGGATTTTTCAATAACCTTCTAGAGAGCTTCCGTCTTATGCTTGAATAAGAGTAATGCCTTAAGAAACTCTAAGCTAGATAGTTATTAAAAGAACAGTGTTCGATAACGGGGTGTACAATAACTCACAGTTGCGTCACATTCCAGATTTAATGTGTAAAATAACTCGCTCTGATTACACTTCAGCACTCACCGATTTGATCCACGTGTTACGTTTTATTTATAACACGTTATGTGTAAATTTATGTGTAAATAATGCTTCATATTTGACTTTTTATTTAAAACGTATAATTGCGTATCACACAATAATTAATACTAGTGGTCGCCTATTGGTCGAAATTCCACCACAATTTAAAAGTAGGTAAATCAGGTACCTATATGTGTGTATGCAAGTAGTAATGCGCGTAATGTTTATTTTATTAGTTTAATGTATTTTTCATGCATAATTTTAAAAATATTAGCATTCTCCACTCTTTCTCTATATAAAATATAAGTGTGGGAAATTTCATGCTCCTGCGTTCGCGCAATTTTCGTAAAAAGGTGTACAAAGTTTTTGCTTCACGTATTAATATTATGACTATAGACACATACGTAGTATTATTGACATAATATTTACATTAAGACATCAAAAAGACAAATATTTTCCAACTAGCTGTACGGGGTTATCCTGCGTTAATTTCGTAGTAGCCTCTTGTTATATAGGCTATAATCTTTCTTTGAAATATCCAACACAAAAATAATTGTTCAATTCAAATCAGTAGTTCCTAAAATTAGCACGTTCAACCATGCAAATATAGAAATGCTTCAGCTTTTTAATATGATTAGTATTTTCATTTTCAAATAAACAGAAATCTCATCACAACTGTTGTGGTACCCAAAATATTTGCTATATTGCCGTGTTGTCGGTACAAACCGAAAAATGATCCAGTTTTTAATATCTAACTAATTTATGCAGTGGCTTGTTCTTAAAAAAGTATTGGAATTCTATACAACAGGTTGTTTTATAATTCGTGTTGAAACACTTCAGCGCTTTTGTAACCTTTGACATAATATTTTAACACCGCTTCGACATACTTGAGTACCACAATCATACAAATTTTTAATTACACTTATATAATGTTATCATAGCGATTGTGAGAATGTTTAGCATTGAGTATAACACGAAATGCACGATTTAGGTCGTGGAATGTCGTTTTTACTGTCTCGGGTACAAATTTACAACAAGAAACGTTTTCTTTGAATAGGTACCTACGTTATGGTTGATTCCGATTTCTTAACTATCTGTATAAAACCTACTGAAAAAGGGTATAGCAAAACATAATTCCTTTATACCTACTCGCTTTTTTTCTATTTCTTTCTTTCTTTGAATATAAGAAAATATTGTTGCAATATAGCTTCAAAATGCGTCGCATGAACTTAAAATATTTTACTTGATGATAAGATACTTTTTTAGGTATAGGTATGTATAAATAATTTAAAGTAATTGTAAATATACAATTATGTACTTAAAGTCAATTTATAAAACTAAATAGAATTTGACAAATTATAAACATAGAATAAATCCTTTCGATTTCATAATGTCGAAAAAGACATTTTAATTCGAATAAAATAATTTATATACTTAAACATATACATATTGGTATTGGGATTTTTTTTGAAACACCTGTCTGTATGTAAGTCACATTGAATCAAAACAAACTTGTCTAAATTATTCTCTAATAGCTCATTCATTTAATATTGATTGAAGATGACGCATTTATTGTGATGCGTCATTTATATTTGTATGAAAGGTATCTGTGATTGTGTACATAGTAGCTATTATGTATAAAGCGAACGCCCCGGCTAAATGGTTAATACACCTCGGAGGTCAAGGATTTGACGCTTGGGGTAAGAAATTTTTCGGTTGGGTAGGCACAGAAAACAATGCAGAAATGGAGGTAGAGCTTATGGAATTCCGCTATATTAGTCATTTTGGTCTTGTTTATTTACTTGCGTGTCTTGCTCGAGTTTTTTATTGAGTTCTTCTGCAAATTTATTATGCATTTAAAACAGAATTTCAGAAGAAATTACTTGTCATCGATGAGGCGAGGTTGCATAAATATCAATTCACCAGATATATTTAAACGTAAATTATTATATGTACCTTGTTTTAATACTTATAAGAACATGTTTATTTATTTATTTATCGGATAGGAGGCAAACGGGCAGGAGGCTCACCTACGGGAAGCAATCCGCCGCCCATGAACACTCTCAACGCCTGTTGGGCCACGGGTGCGTTGCCGACCTTTTAAATAGAGGTACGCTCTTTTCTTTATTAAAACTAATCAACTGAAAACAATAACGAAACAATCAAAAATATATTATAGGTACTTGTGATCATTGTGCTTTCCAATGATGTTCTCATGTAAAAGATTAAGTTAACATCATTTATGATAATAAAATGTATCTTTAAATATCTTATCATCACTACATAGTATAAAACAAAGTCGCTTTTTCTTTCCCTATATCCCTTTGTATGCTTAAATCTTTTAAACTACGCAACGGATTTTGATGCGGTTTTTTAATAGATAGAGTGATTGAAGAGGAAGGTTTTTATATATGTTTTATACCTGTGCAAAGCCGGGACGGGTCGCTAGTACATCATAAAAGGCAAGCGTGTAGGTATATAATGTGCCGTATGTATGTATCTGTGCCCGCATGCCACTATTTCCAATACTTGTTATGCATTACGTTTTCTAACTTGCCTGCTTTAGTGAAACAATATTGTTTTTTAAATATCCACCTATAATAATGTTTCAAATAAATCTCATTAGATCTATGCTTACTGATCAAGATGAATTTAAGCTACAATTTATAAAGTTTTTCATACATTTGTGTGATAAGCATTCTTATATTTTGTACTTAATCATAAAAGCGACTAAAATCTGTGATATCGTGACCTAACGTAACCAGATTAAAAAAATTAAAACAAGAATTGTTACTCAACTTGTGGCTTCCGTGTCGCGTTCAGAATAATCAATTACTTAAACCCAGATCTTTTTCGCTTTTAATGTCGGATAACTTTATGTAAATAATTATATGTGGATAGTTTTCTATTCCTTGATATCTGATTTATTCAAATGTCTGTTAACAGAAACAGTCCTTTCGTATATTCATATTATATAAAACGTTCCTTATGTTACAAATGATAGCAAGAGAACATGGGAAGATATTTAACAACTCATTTTTCAATTTAATCAGACTTTATATAAAACTACTTTTATAAAAAAATTACCTACTTTGAGATTTTTCTTCCTGTATAATATATATAAATAGCAAAGAAATTAATTATTAATAGGAAATTTAGAACGATCATCTTACGAGTCACGTATATATTTTATACATATTTGATTATAAAAAATTTATGTGAGGTGCGTAAGTCGAGCGCTGAAGTCCTTTTACCTGACAGATCTCAGTTACAGACCCCATTTTTAAATTGTAATGCTAAACACACTCCCTAGACCGGTCACCAATGAACCAAAGATTATTTCAAATCACGTAGCATACCATGTGTGCCCACGGAAGTAACAGTTAAAGACTGTATTGTACCGTTTTCGTAATTTGAGTTTTAATTCAGGTTAATTTTGTGTTGTCGCAACAGCTAAGTATGTATGTCCCGTAATCCTGTGTGTGGCGTGGGGCAGACACATTTCTGCATCAGTGTTCTTTAGGCACATGGGCCACAATCGCCGCCACTTGAAGCTAGAAGCGGCGATTTGTATGAAATTAGACGCCGGTGGTCGCCACGCCGCTTCTAGCCACTTGTGGCGCGTGGCGTTCAAGTGACGGCGATTGTGGTTGTGGCTGGTGGCTCGTGTGCGGCAAGGGTTACATTTTTCTGGCGCACGCAGATGCGTAAACCATTCAGTCGCGGAGACGATTATAAAAATATATAATATATAATTTTTATAAAAATATAATATAAAATATAATAAAAATATATATAATATCTTCAAACGGCAGGCAGAATACGAAATTTCTTTTGTATCAGCTCGATATTTGTCGTTCCACGACTAGCGTTTTCTAAGGCATTTTTTAGCACGCAGCACCACTATTTCCGAAACATAACTTCTTCAAAATAAGGTCACTGGCAACGCATCCGTGGCCTAACTAGCGTTATGGATGTCCAAGAGCGGTGGACCGTTTATTTTGAGCCCTGAGCCTCCTGTCCGTTTGCCTTCCATTTTATATAAAAAAAAAAGAAATCGAGAGCGATGAATAAATTAATTTAAAAAAAGCAAAAGTGGGAACAAAGTCTCTAAGAGGTGGTTTGTGGTTTGTTCGGGGGCCGACAGGCCCACCGTTAAACCTGTTTATTTGCCTTTTATAATTGTTTATTATTTATTCATATCCATCATTTATGTTTCATCGTTCTGTTCTATATATCCGCAGAGTAAATCATGTTCGATTTTGCAGTCGTCTCAGACCGGCACGGCTACCAACCGGTTTCCCTCATAAAGATGGTCCCCGAATACAATTATGAATCGCAGCGTATCTATACTTAAAGATTGGAGGAACTTCGTTAGTGCGTTTTAAAATTTTTACAATCATAGTAAATTAATTTTTTTTTTAATTTTTCTTTTTCATAGATTTCAATTGTTTATATTAAGAAAAATAATAATTTATAATTTTAAAAGTAATTTAACTCTATAATACGTTTTTAAACGTCTTTAATGTAAAATGACGTCATGCAGAGTTGGTTAAGCGCCAAACATTTACAAGCCAGTTTTAGCTTGTTATAACAGATGTCGCTACGGAAACTAGTATATTTTAGTTTAAATGTTATATGATATTTTTAAGGTAATTATTATAATAGTTAAATTACGTCTTATCTTTTTGACTCTACATATTATTTTAGTTATCTCTAAATAAGTTGATGAGTATTGCATTAAGTAATTTTTCGAAGTTATTTTCAAATAGACCTACGTAGAGGCCATATTTATTATTTTGCTCTTGACATTTTCTTGCATCGAAAGGGAAGTAACTACGTGAAAGTTAACGATTGGTCTCGTAATTTCTAAACTCTCATTGTCTAAGTAATTAATTGATGAGTATTTATATACGGAAAGAATATATTTTACGTGATGGGAAACGTGAAAGGAATACTCAGGAGAGTTTTTATATTTCGATAGAAAAGTAGTTTTATTTGCTCATCTTTAGACAGCTTAATTACCTATAGGTTTATTCTTTCAGACGACAACAAATATGTTACCTATATTATATGTTTGTGGCGGAAAAAAAAGTTTTAAAAAACATATTAATAAACATGTTATTGCAAAATTGTTTAAAAAATATCTATTTTATGCGTCCTAAGTCAACCGAAATTTTAGTTAGGTTTTTAGTTTTTACTATTGGAAAGCGTTCAATCCCATTATGGTTATGTAGGTTTGCGTGATCGCCAGAGGCGGTATTTTATTTCATACAATATTTAACATCCGTTGAACCTAACAAAAATACTCGACTAAATATACCTACATATTAGCAGAACCGCTAAAAAACAAACATGGAATTTCAACATTACAGAAGCTAGAGAAGAAGAAATCATTCCTCAGAACGATCCCTTAATCCAAAACTAAAAAAATGATATTACTTTGACCTAGATTCAACGAAACTTAGCGTATTAATGCGATTGCACGTCAAAATAATATTTTACAGCTGCCCAAGATCACAAGGCCTAAAGTCGAAAGGTTATTAGGATACTCTACTTTTTCAATTATAAAATATTACCATATCTTATATATTTTTTTAAACTTTTCCACGTAATTAGGTATTTCATTAGCTAGTTTGTTGCACTCACCACAACAGTTTTGTTTATATTGTTACTTACGTATAGCTACTTAGTATGTTTTTTCCTATTTTGTGCTGTAATGCTAGACTTTATGCCTATGTAGTTAATTACAGTCTCATGCTTTTTTAACCCCATCAAATAAAATGGGGTGTTCAATTTGAAGTCTGTATGTGAGCATTTCTGGTTGTCTGTAGGTCCTAAGAGAATTGAACAATTTTGGTGCGGTGTTTTTTTTTTTGAAAGCTGAAGTTATCAAAATCTTAGCTTCAATTAACGAAGATCTTTTCATTAATGTATGTTTAATCATAGAATTTCTTCTATTATTTAGAGAAAAATTAACCCGTTGTACCCGTTGTTGTATATAACATTATATGTAACATATAAAAATTCCATTCACATACTTAATGTACATAACATTAACATTATTTCTTAATTACATTACATTTAACACAAACATTACAGTTAGTCTTAATTAATAAGTTTACTCACGATAAGCAACTGTTACAACTTACATACACCTCATTAAATAAAGCAAACGGTTGTTGTAATAAGTTTATTTGCATACATTCCACAGCATTGTCTAATAAGTGATTCTCATGCGTGATTCTCATGAAAACGTAAAAAAAAACGTTTGTGTAGGATTTTCTCAGCATGTCGTTTAAACTAGGAGGAAATTAAGGTAGCATTTATGTAGCCATTTCCTTATGGTAACCAGTTTTCTCATAACCTTGGCGTCTGGCGACCCTTGAGGTGGCTATAACTACATTTTAATTGATGATATTTATTTTTAAGAATTATATTCGAATAACTTAGTTTTTGCAGCGCACGTCAAATTATTTCGCATATGGAAAATTTTTTCCTAATTTACTTATCTATATATTTTGGTAATTTTTAACAATATATCTTATCTGATTTAATGAGCTATAGCTTAATATGACATTACTATGATATATTATTACAAAGTTTCATTAAAATCAATTCAGTAGATTTTGCATGAAGGAGTAACTACTGAACACCTCTTGTTGCTTAATAGCTGTTTGCTGCTTATGTTTTGCGTAGATTAGAACCACAGACTAAATAATTAAAATCTTTTTGTTTCAGTTATCAAGCGATCCCGAGACAAAGCCTCTTTTTACTCTGTGGAAAGATGTAGGTTGGTTGGCTTGAAACCATATTCACACTGTCCCAATTGTTTTAAAGATGACCTTGGATTCTTAATTATTAGATCAAAATAGGTTAAAATGCCAACTAGTAATGATTTGAGTGATGAGACCGATGCGTCTCCGAAGTTAAGGATGAAGCCAGCTGTCAGCAAGATATTCTGTTGCAGCGTGACTGCAGCGTCTGGGTTCATTGCTGCTTATGCCCTGGTAAGTTTTATTGTTATTTTTTTGATTTTAAAAGACTTTTTATCCGACGTTCGTGGTCTATGGATTTTATTCTATTAAACGATTTTATTACATATTATTGTTAAAATATGAAAATAAAATTGTTTCTCTTTATATTTTTGTACTTTAATCTAACAAGATTGTTTAATTTATTATAACGATATATAGGACCTAATTTGTCTGATTAACTTATCAAAAAATTGTGAGATATTTTAAACATACGAGCAATAAATTCAATCATAATAATAATGTATTTTATTTATATCGATAAACTATTTACGGAAAGGTGTGACAGACCTACCATATACCAGTTTGCTCAGATTATAAAACAAAAGGTCTATTATAACCAGATTGTATCAACCAATCTCTCACGCGATTTGCGTATGTAACATCAAAAGTCCCTATCTGGGTTACGCTAGCGTAATAATTCATAACAGATTTGAATATTCCGGCCGATCTTTCGTCACCTCGTGGGATTTGGCCTTAGTCTTTGGGCCGAGCCCCTTCTATTTTACACATTGTTTTTTCGTTGTTCTGAACCTCGTATACATCAGTGAAGGAGACATAAAAACATGATTAAACAGTTATTAGGGTCTTTAATCCATTAACATTGTAGGTACGCGATTAAATTCAACTTTGCATTATAAAAGAAAAACTTAAGACCTCATACAATCTTACATTCTTATGTAAGATTGTATGAGTTTTTACTACATTCTGTCGTTTATTGCACGTTGTTTACGGCTTAAGATTTTAAAGCTTCTTTGTATTTTTGATTAGAGAAGAGTTTAGAAAGGTCCGCTCTCAAAGCTCGGTTATAACTAGTGAACCCCGCGAACTTCGTATCGCTTCAGAGTTCCAAATAATAACATCAGCAAAAACGTCATTCCATAGAAAATGTATAAGGAAACGAATTTGACATTTAAAAAGCGAACACTTTTTCGTGATTTTTCTATAGTTTTAAACTTAATTCTGCTATTCTCGGATTAGACAAATATAACAAATGAGAAATCATCAAAATCGGTCCACCCGTTCTTGAGTTGTAATGGTGTAAATAACCCAATTGTTTTATATACATAGAATAACATATCGGTTTTTTTATTGTCTTCAATTTACTTTTTAAATTGAAGAGTTCACGCGGGCATATGCCAGTTCTTCATAAGAACCCTGCGCGAAGTAGCAAAGAGACGAAGTCTGCTTCTAAAGAAAAAATCTTAAAGTGGACAATGTCCGCGGTAAATTGAATAAAGAATGATTATCGGTAAAGCTTCTCTCTCCAATGAGCAAGCGCGTAAAAAAACGGTTTTTATCCGTAAAAATTTTGCGCGTGCTGTGCTTCGAAAATATGCCTGGATATGTTGGAATGCTGACCTAAACTCTAAAATGTTAAGTTAAAGAGATTAATATTATACTTATTTTCAATTGCAGGTATCCTATGCAATAGCGCTAATCTATGAAATAGTTTGGGTGGTAGAGTCACAAAGTGGTCTACCGATACCGTCTGCTCTGCTCATGATATGTTACTGCGTGGTGATAGCTGCAACCGTCGTGCTGGTTCACGGCCTCATATCTGTGAGTTTTATATTTTTTTACCAGCTTTTCGTTAAATGTTTTCATAACTGACAGAGAGTGGGCTCCTGTGTAATAAACTGACGTTACATACGTGACATACGTTTCTGACATTGCGTCAGAAACGTATCAAATGAACCTTAGTCCCAGTAGTGTGAAGTCCCGTGTCCCCTAGTGGGGTATGGGGCAGATGCATTTCACATCTGTTTCACTGATCGATTTTTTCTTTAGGGGCAAGTAGGTGATCAGCCTTATATGTCCTGCCAGACCGAGTTATTTATCTCCACCGGGAATCGAACCCAGGACCTCTCGGTTGTAAAGCTTACGCGCTTACCACTAGACCAAGGAGGCGGTCAAAGTCAAGTCCCAGTAGTAATATAAAGAAATTAGGTCAATCTAAAACTTGTAGATTTAAGATGGTTAATCAAATTCAAGGCATATTATAATTCATTCCTCCCTCCCTTTTTATTAAAATTGATACAGAAAATTGAAAAACACTCAACCTTTTATAAATAGGTAGGTACCTACTTAATTTATTTTTTCGACAATTCGACACTCAGATTATTTTCAAATTATATATTACTATTAGATACTATTTAAAGTAGAGTTAATATATGTATATTATATTGTTAGTGTAGAGAGAAAGTTAAGCTTTTAGGTAGCGCTCTAGATCATTGTTTAACGCAAAGTTGCGTCTACTTGCCAACAGATGACGCAGTGCATATAAAAGTCACAAAAAAATATTATTGTTGAAACCTTTATTTTTTCAGAAAAACAATAAATATCTGCTAGCGTGGCTGATATCAGTTATCTTGGTGCTGATTCCTGAGTGTGCTCTTGTCTTCTATATGTCTATAAGTCATTGGGTAAGATATTCAGTCATTAGATTTTTTTATATGTAACAGCATTTTGCATTTTCATATAAAAAAGACGGAGTTATGGCTTTTGATGAGTTTGTCATAAAAATAAAAACTTTATTTTCAGGGTCTCCAAGGTGTATACGGTGGTGCAGAGCTCGCCTGTTATGTGGCTCGACTACCAGCCATCGTCTGTGGAGTGGTGCTCGTACAGTCTGCGTACGCACTTAGAGAAGCTAGGTATGATTCGTTCACATTGAGAAACACAATATAGCCTATGTCACTTGGAAAGAGATTAACTTTTGACAGAAATTAAAGTGGTTTTTATTCATTACTGATACACACTGATTTGTGTTAAGTTTTGATTTAGATTCGTTCGCCGCTTCAGTCATGTCAACAATATCATAATTAAAGGTCACAATCAATACTTTTACAATTATTAGTATCTATCTCTGTAACGCAATATATACGAAATAAATTATGGTTCCCCTTACTTATAAAAGTTATTTAATTTTTAACATTGTCTGAAACGCTCTGTCATTTTCTCGTAGAGGTGCAATTGTTATTGTTGCAAAATAGAGACAGATTCTCCTCTCGCCTCTCCTTTACCACGTACAGAAGTATAAAATAGCAATTTTTGCAATATTAGGAACGGAGAGTATGGTCCTGGTGTAGGTGTGAGTGGCAGTGAATTCGATGCCAGCCACTATGTACCCGACTCGGCTGCACCTGCCTTCACTAACGAAGGCTTCTTGCCAGATAATGGTAAGAGACATTTTTAGATACTATAGTAGTAGGTAATAATAACCTACGTAATAATAAAAATCTCGTAACTCTAAAGAGGCAGAATATTTCTGCCTCTCTAGAGTTAAAACAAGCTGAGAGTCCGCGGCTGTTTCACTGATCAAGTTAAAAAGGATCAGCCTTTGTGTGTCATGCACACATAATCGAACCCAGGACATAGCGCATAAGATATATTATCAGTTACGTGCGGGACCTAAGAAGGCGGTTTAAAATATACAATTTCACTATTTTGTGACAATTTTTTTCTAAAATAGAAAAGAAAACAATGCGCCTGTTATAATTAAAGAGCAATATTACACAATACAATACTGTCTCACTGGAACGGACGCATTTTCATTTTATTAGTATACTGTATAACACCAAGATTACTTAATTTTTCTGTAATTTTTAAATTAAATTAATTTAAAAGATAAATTATTATTTTCAGGTAAGTCGGGCTCAATGCCAGACCTTCGGCGTCACTTGGCCGCGCATCAATCCATTAACATGGGTTACCCTGTAATGTTACCCCAGCCACCTCCCGCATATTGGCAACACTTGGCCGATCGGCAATACGCTGCTTCACTCCGGGGTTACCCAAAACACTACCCACAATTTGGCACCTGGGTTGGCCCCAGAACAGACTACAAACGTCGTCACTCAGTTGTTGGCGCTTTTGATGAATACCCCACCAAATACGAATTCGATGATCGTATGGACTGCAAGAGTGAAATATCTTATCCCTACAGACCTTACTATGACCCCAGATACCCTCCTGAGTATGGTTATTTCCAGGATTTTAAACGGGAAGATACGGGTTATGGGGTTAATTTGTTACGACATGATCCCTACTATAGGGATAGGATGTATGCTATGCGTAATAGCCACACATCTGTGGGAAATGAATCAGATGACTTGACTAAGTATAAGGATGTGGCTTTATAAACCGGGTGCACATACTGTATGTACACTTAAGGCGATCAAAGTACAATATTATCGAGATCACGCTGCAGAGAAGGTTTTTTTTATGAAAATGATAAGTGTTGTAAAATTAATAGATGTCAATATCATTACAATACAAAAATAGCGTGTCCTCGCTAACGATTCTCTTGCATCCAGCATATGGTGTGAAAGAATGATGCGGTACTAAAATAAACAAAAATCAATTTACATGAAGGAAAGAATCGAAAAATTATACTTACCTATGGGTTAGTTGATTTGTAACTAATAACGTATGAAACTTAAATAATATGTAGGTACGTAATAAGGTAAAGTACCTTGTTAAATAAGAAAATAAATTAGAATTAAAAAACCAAGAAGTAAAATAAGAATATAAATAAAATATTATACCGTCCTATAAGGCTCTGTGTTTAAATAAGTATGTATTAATTAATTGCGGTTGGTAAGATGTTTAGATAAGAGTAAAATTTATTATATCTATCTCATATCTGTATTATAAAATAATTATATCCGTGTTAAAGACAGCAAGATACGTATCTTTATGGAATTAACTTGGTAGCGGTCCTATTTCATACTAAGCTTTCAGTGATTTATAGCAAGAAAAATAAATTTTAATAATTGACTAAGGATAATAATAAAACTAATTTTTTATTTGTATTCGTAAATGTCTATTGTATGTAACTATCGATATCTATAACAACTGGTGCTAAACTTAAATATGCTAATATAAGTATTTTTAATTCTGTAAAACCTTATGAGTGGAGTTTACCTACAAATGAATTATTCTGGAGCAATTCAGATGTCCTTAATTACATAGGTCTATTTACTATAGAGATTTATTATATTATTTAGTAATATACTTATTATAGAACTTTTAGCTGTTACCTAATAACCAAAGTATTATAATTATGCTTAAAAATATGATGTTGAAAATTTTCAGTCACTAGAAAAGAATCGAATAAAGTTAAATTTTTATAAACCTTTTTTTATTATTATTATTAGCGTCAAGACTATAAGAGATTTAACTAGTTAAGATAATATAGATAAATATTATTAAGTTACGTAATCTAATATAGAAAAACTATATTAATTATGAATAAATAAAACAAAAAGGAAACAAAAACTATTTTTGTTTTTGTAACCAACTTTTATAAGTTACCAAATTACGTAGAAATTACAGAAATACTAAATTTCCCTATTCAGGATAACATATTTACGTAAATAATTCCCCCGTAAACAGAAAAATCAAACTACTCTCTTTAAATTAACGTTGCCGGCAAATGACTCTTAGGGCCTGTTTCACGACCTTCAAGTAAAGTGCTGATTAGTTAATTTCCAGGTAACGCTAATCGGCAAGTAAAAGTTACAAGTAACATCTTTCAATTTCACAAGCGAAACTAAAGCTTTGAGTAACAACTTACTGGTTAAGTGAATGATGAACGAAACATTCGTATTATTAGTACAGTAATGTGTCAATTGTCAAGCGTAATTTGTATTTGCAGTAGTCATTTTTAAATTTTAGTTATTGTTTGCCGCGTTTTGAGCGTGTTATTATATGAAGATGTTGTAAATGCATTTCAATGTATGGATCTATGGATAAAGTAAAATGAAAAAGAAGTCTATACGAGAGAGACAATTTGGTATCTTTTTGTTAAATTTTTCTTTTTTAATTATGAAACAAAAAACTACTTTAAGGTTTAATTAATTTAATTTAATTTTAATTTCGTACTTAAAATTAATGGATAGGTTGTCATAGAAATAGCAATAAAATACTACGCAGTACTTGTACTACACCTTTGCATATTAGTTATTATTTTATTTTTTTATAAAATTGTGCACTTTTTTTAAAAATATGTACTTAACTTATTCAACGTTATCACAAAAGGCACGCATATAAATTTATTTATTTAAAAAAGGCAACAAAAAAAAGGTTACAAAAACACAATATAAAAACACAAACAATAGTGATAACAAATAATATAACACAACGTGGTATTTAACCGTCGAATAGGGGTGCTACTTGGCTGATGATGTTGCAAGTAAGTTACTCGTTGGTTAAACCTATGATTAGCAATACTTGAAGGTCGTGAAATTGACATATTGAGTTACTGGCTACTTTAAGTGGCGGTAAGCTTACTTGACACTTTACTTGAAGGTCGTGAAACAGGCCCTTAATTCAGTAAAGTCGCTAGCTCGCATTAGCGCCTCATTGACGTAAATAATTATTGTCTGTGTCAGTTTATAGCCTGTGCCAATTTAGATTTTATTGAACGTGTATTTATGTAGTCTGTGATCTGTAAGTTATATTGTCAAATGTCAATTTTTTGGAAGTGAAGTCGTCGACATTTCAGAAAAGTTTTGTAAAGTTTTAATTCGAGTTACAAACTTATTTTTAAACTTATTTCACAAATGATTTTCTGTGTTTTAATTAAGAGTGAAAACTGTACTGATTAATGAAATAAGAAATACGTTTTGGTGTAGTGTTAAATTGTTCAATAGTTTATTGTTTCGTGTAGGTGGCTGTCTTGATCGGTTCTATCTAATGTGAAAGTGTATTTTCGCATAAAATTTAGACCCCATTGTTCCAAACTTTCCGGGTGACTCTAAAGATAATGTCGCATTTGTGCCTTGCGTAAAATATGCGCCTGTAGGCGTAATGTTTCGTATTCTCTGAAGTTTTTAAGGAATTCAATGTAAGTTTGTGTTCAGTTGTAGCTTTTTCTCGTGATGTTTGGTAAATAAACATTAACAAAGATAGTCTGTTATTGTAATGTCTCGCGAAATTTTATTTAGTAGTAGTACAGATAACTTAGCTAATCTATATTATTATAAAGCTATGATAAAAAAAATAATTAAATTTATTTCACCCATGGTCTGAATCAAAAAATCTAAAAAAATCATAATTTTATTTATTGTTTTGTATTAAAATCTCAGAAAATTCACTTGTTGTAGGAAATTAATTTAGTACCTACTAATTTAATATTGTGATATTTCAAATGTGCATGTTTTTCAGATTAAGAAGAAGACATGAATGCGCCATCTCAAGAAAATGTCCGGCTTCTATCATCAGGTAATTTGTAATATACTAAGCATAACTCATATAATATATCTACACAAATTATATTTGTTCACAATGTGAATTTGTAACTAAACAATATTTAATTCTTTTGTGTACACTTTCTGTTAGAGATAATTGTGAATAAATGAGATGAGAGTTTGTATATATTATGTAATCTAATGAATTGACAGAAATAAACATCTATATTTCTGTCTATGATATTTCAAAAATGACTACTATAAAATTTAAAATACCATAATTGATAATAGTAGAATAAGTAAAAAGGTTTATAGTTCTCTTTGTGAATGAATAAACTCCAAAATAATGACCAATTTAAAATAATATTTTCACTATATATTATACCCATGTAGATAAAGTTGTGACTAGATGTTAGTATAAGTTTTTTAGAGACCATCATTTTAAGCTTTATCTAACAGGGCTTGAGGGTGTCTATGGGTGGCAGACTGCTTCTCTATCTCTTCTATCTTATAAATAAAGAAGGAAAAACGGAAATAATAAAAAGGGTTTGTGCTGCACTCTATGCCAGCAATGAAGTGATTTGATCCTAATCTATATCTTTATTATTTATGTTTATTTGATTTTGATATAATAATTTTATATTGGAATTTTGCAAACATTCACATGCAAAGATGGCTCACGGCTCTGCTTTTTGCTATGTCTACAATTTTCTTTTTGAAAACCTGCAAAAAAAAAGCCAAGTTCTAATAATATTCTATGTAGGTAGGTATGTATGTAAGGTTTCCATGTCTATCTTTCAATACCTATCCATTGATTGAAAATTTAGTGTGTGTCCATAATATAAGCGTCAAATAATATTAATATTGCTAATATATATTTTAGATGACCTTCGCCCACCTTTTCTCATGGTAATTATACTGGTAACGAATGTTTGAAACATTATTCTAAATAATACCGTTAGTTACGCTCTGTCATGTTTCGGCGGCATTATGTATGCGCAAAAGGTGCACACGTTTTTATTTTAATGATAAGACGCAATACCGTATTTAGATAATAAGTGTCTCTATAGCAACGAATGTAATGTTTTTGCTATTTCGATTCATGTTTCAGTAGTTCGATTCCCGAGGAACCTTTGTTCCTATGACACAAAAAAAAAAACTAGGATTAGTGTATATTTAACATTATAATCAATAACATATTAATACATCCTTATGATATTGGATTAGGATACAAATTTATTTATTATCTCGAAACTTAGTGAGTGAAAAAGAATAAATTTGTAATTTACCTTTGTACCTACCTACTGTGATTAATTTTGTACTGTTAAACGAAATTATTTAAAATCTCTTATTTCCGTGTTGATTTCCGTAATATTGTCTTATTTTTATATCACGTTATAAGTCCGAAAATCGATTAATTTATCTACCATTTTTTCATAAACAATAAACGGCTGGATTATGCAAATTTGATTGGAGAGGAATGTGGGAAAGTAAAATGGACAATTCGTTGATATCAGCTTAATCTATCGTAACAAGTTAAGCTTTAGCAAAATAGATTCTAATTCTTTAGAATAACTTGCACCTTAAAAGATCTTATTTTCATATCGTTCAGTGAATATATTGCTCAACTCGTCGTGAATATTGCATGAGCTACTGGTGGATTTCCCATTCAAACAAGTGTCTAGCCAGCGGCTCTGGTTGGACTAAGGCTCATTTCAGGCTTCGATGGCTTGGGCGGATCAATAACGCGCAGGCGCCCTTCACCATCTAAGCACAAAGAGTAGGCGGCTGCCCTCGCGAGCGGTCCGCGAATTATTCCCTTAAATAGTCGCAAGAAAGAAAACCCCGAAAATGATTCGAAAATAGAACACTGATATAAAAACTTTTCCCTCTACCCGCGCGTAAAGAGTTGACATGTGTGACATTCTATTTTGCCAAACGGTGTTTTTGTGAAGGACGTAATTACATTAGTGGATAAAAATGTGAGCGCTAGGTACGTATCGTGGATTACTTGTTGCGTTCCCTACTTTCTGAATGATTACGTAATTTTAAAATGCCCTAATGAGTCCATTGTAGAAATGCTATCGCATTTTACGGTTTTTTCAACTTAGTCATGTTATTTTCGATGGGTAACTAATATTATAAGGTCATCTTTGAAACACCGTCACTTTTAAACCGCTGTACCACTGTGAGGTACAGCGGTTTATTTTGATTAATTTTGATTTGGACATGTAAGTGGAAAATACACCTGCATGCGTAGGAGGGTTCTTTTACTTGAATTACACATAGAGTAATAAATTATAAAATCGTTTTGAAATCGTAATAGCTAAAATGACGTACCTATTAATGCTTCATTTGCAAAAGATTAAAATTGGTAATGACTGTTGTTCTGTGTTATTTTTGGTACTTGTTTTTTGCATATTATGATTTTTCTTTTGCACTGAAATTAATGTACTATTCTTCAATGTTCTAGTGTATTTAAATTTATGTAGTATGTAATTAAAATAACCATTATTCATTAACATGAACGTGTTACTAGTTGTTTTATAAATTTATTGGTTTAAAATTTTAATACAAGCTATTTTTAAATACTAATACTATTTATCTTGATATCTATCTGGAAATCCTTATCTCGAATCTATGGGGATAGGCAATCTTTTCATTCAAGTGAATTTCCAGTTAAGCAAGATAGTGAAAACTATATTTAAAATAATATAGTCTTTTAATGTTCGCCTACAACATGTATGTATAATATATGTTCGGAACATTAATTAGTCTATTTTATTAATTTTAAAAACATACGTAACATAAATTGAACTTAACGATTATCTAATAACTAATTCGTGTTTTTTTTTTGATAAAGATCTTACCGTGGAAAATATACAAAGATGGCCAGTTTTTACCAAATCTAATAATTATTATGACATTAGCCGTCTCCTCATAATTTTTCCACAAAGTGTTTATACCTGGATAAACTAGCCGAAATGTATTATTTCAATATTACAATAAACGTCTATACTAATATTATAAAGAGTAGATTTATAATCTCAAAAATAAATGGGTGCTGGTAGGACCTAGTCATACCTTCCTGGACCAAATGCATGACGTCCTTGAGAAACGGCAGATCGAAAGCATCCGCAATCGCGAGCATGTATGATGAATCTTGAAAGTAGATGAAGCGAAAGAGGCAGTGGCAGGTGGCAGGCTGTTGTCGCTACCTACCCCTTTGGGAAATACGCGTGATAGTATAAAATGGATTGATTTTAATAATTCTTTCACGTACAGGTCACTGGACTTATCTCGAGTGATATAGGATTTAAATTTATGCTTACGCGAACGAAATCCCTAATAAAAGCGAGGATGGAATATAAGTAATATGGGATGTAGTTGTAAAAATACCTTTAAGCTATAAATAGAAATGCTACTCAAGTGAATATGATGGTTTTGTCAAATTAAGCCATACGATCTGCTTCTAGAAACGAGAAATTCATGTAGTCACAGTAAACTTAAGCATTGTTCAATCGACCGGTAATAATTATGACCGGAAATCAGCTGTTTTTTAAAGAATTTAGGTATATAATATGTTTCTCATGCATTGTGAATTCTTATTGTTCATTGTACTGCCATAATTTATGAAAACAGCAAAATTTATAATTGATATTAATAATTTTCATTGAGTCTATATTCTGTAAAATTATTGTCAATCCAATTAAGTAATGTCTTATGTTGTAATACCACAATATCGTGACATCCAAGAGTTAAATTAAAACGAAAAGCTTGTTCTTTTACTAAATTCATCAGCATCAAACATTATGTTTAGCGGTGCACAACATGTAACAAAAATGAATTATTACTTTTAGTTTTATTTCATTGTTTTTTTCCTTTTAAGCTATCAAATCTTGCATTTTTTTTTCTAATTAGACTGGAATTCTGATTAGGTTTGATTAGAAGACCATTCAGTATTTTCCAACGGCTTTCTAACAATCGAAAAATGCATTTTTTCCCATCCTTTTCGATTAGTGTTTAAAAATTTCAGTTGAGCGTGCATGGTTCACTCTTTGATACCGAACTCATATAAATAATTGCTGCTAAAAATACCTACACGAATAGGCTTTTAATATTCGGTGTTCCCACATAAAAGGAACTTAATGATGAAACATTAAAACACTATTAAATACCTCTGACTCATACCGACACGCGCCTCTTTACGTGCCCCCACGCGTCGTGCCATGCGATCTATTAATTTCAAGACCCTTATTTATACACCTCACTTCGACTTTACAAAAACGGAGATGTCTGATCTGTGACATCGTAGCTCTAAACGAATCAACCCATTTCGATGCGGTTTTTTGTTTGTTTGAAAGCTTATACACAGACATAGTAATAGTGTAATGGGTCTATCAAGCGATCTTCTATACGTAAATTGGTCTTCTACAAAAGATTCATTTCTCTAGTTGGAATTAAGACTTGCGTATGCACAGTTTTGAAACTCAATCGCGTCAGATCAGATTGCGTGATACACAGTTTCCCATAAGAAAAGCCACACAACACTTATTACGTAAATGTATTTTAAAATGTTGCAAATGTAGAACAAGACACGGCTTAGATAGTTTTGAATAGGAAAATTGTTACAATGTTTCTTACCACAGACACAAAAATGCGGGTGTTATTAGCTACAATGGATCGATTAGTATTAGATTTTTGTCTGTTTAAAGACAATTTGTTTGTGATTGAGATGACTCTTGGCTTTATGTGTTCATCCATTTATCTGGTCGCCCATTGGTCGAAATTCGACCACAAATCGAGAGTAAGTCAGGTATGTATCTGTTGTATGCTGTGTGTCATGCGAACAGAGGTGTGCGTATTTTAAATATTGTTAATTTAAATTTTAAAAAAATATCATTCTCCACTCCTCTATATAAACTATAAGTGTGGACAATTTCATAGGTACCTACTCCTCCGTCGGCGCAATTTTCGTAAAAAAGGGTACAAGGTTTTGCTTGACGTATTAATATTATGATTCTTAATTGTTATTTAATTGTGGGGGAGGGTTTAAAGTGACTTCAATTCAACTTATACATACAAAAACGGAGATAGAGTCGCAACGATTTGGGCCTTAGTTAACAGTCGTCTACTGAACAACAAACGTTCAACAAAAGCTGGCAGAAAATTCTTCACAAGATAAACGATGACAAAGCTTAGGAGAAATTTAAATAAAAGCATAAAACACAATACGCGTAACATTCATAATATTTTCAAAACGGACGTCTGCACCCTCGTTACGTTTCACAGGCGGGGAAACAGGAAGCCATCTGACATTTGCGCACTGCGAATGGAAATGAAATAGCTGTCCGTGTTCATTTTGAATTATATTTGTTCCTATGTTACTCTGACAGTTGTGTTTTTAACCTCCGACGAAAAAAGAGTGGTGTTGAATGTTTGACGTGTTTCGATAGATATTTTTATTACAAACTAGTGGACCCCGCGAACTTCGTATCGCGTAAAAGTTCCGAATATTAACGTGTCACCTAAAACGTCATTCCATAGAAAATGTATGAGGAAAATGTTTTTTCTTCTATTTTATTTTTTCGACAATTTTCCAAATTTTTCTCTCCGTAAGAACCATCCTCGTACTTCAAGGATTATAAAAAAAGAATTAGCGAAATAGGTTCAGCTGCTCTTGAGATTTGCGCTTAGCAATACATTCAGCGATTCATTTTTATATATATAGATAAAAATATCTTATTAATGGACTAATAGCTTCTCATAGATTTTAGCTAGTTTCAATAATGTATCTTATACACAAGTACCAGTCGCTGACCATTCAGCTATGACCGAATGAGCCATCAAAACAAATACTTAATAAATAGATGAACAGAACTCCATGAATCTTGTCTAAGAACTATCAAAATCACGTCAGTTTACAAATGAAAAATCCACATTGAAAAATAGTTCGTTCATTACAAAAAAAAATCTGTTATACCACTGTAGTTATGGTTAAGGTTAATTTAAACGTCATGAAACAACAAAGTCGATTTCCCCTGAGCAATTGAATCTCAAAGAACTTGTCAAAAGTTGTAGACGACTTTCTTGAAACTGATCGAAAAAATTTGATAAAATGATGAAGTGAACTGAACTTTAATATACGAGTTCTTTCTTGATTTTGCTCACTGAGCAGAACTGAATATCAGACGCGATAATTCAAACGATAAAGCGGGATTAATATTTTTTCCGAGTCTATTAACTGGCGTTTTGTACGTCAACCGTAACATTACTATAGAAGTTTTCGATGGGTTTTTTACTATCGGAAAGCTGTTAATCTCTAGTAGCCAAGAAAGCTCTGTAGGATTTCCTGTACAAGTAATTAACGCTATCGAAAAATCACCAGACCTGAGGTAGAGTTACTGTTTTCTATTGTGCCAAATGTAGTTGTAATTAAGTATGTTTTGCGGCCAATATTCCCATTACAGTCGTCCACGGGAAACTAAATATTTCTTTAGTAATTACACGGTCTATAATACTATTGCATTGTTACAAATTTAAAATCTCCAATGCAAAAAGAGAGTTGTTATAAGTTTTACGTGTTTGTAATACCATGTCGAAATACGGTGGATAGATAAGATAAGTTCTTGTAAGAATCTACAATTCCACTTTTTGTATTTGATTGTTCAGCTCCGCAAGAAATGTCTTTAGATATATTTTTAATATTTATCGTCGTACTCAAATTATGTTTATTAAATGTAATGACTATCTAAAAAAAAGTTACATAAATTCATATATATATTATCTTAGTGTACCATGTAATGTATATTCCAATTATTCCAATCAAATAAATTAGTTAACTATCTGCTGTAAATCCTGGAAGAGTGCTAGCCCACTTATAGGATGACTTATTATATTTTGTTTTATATTGTTCTACTAGGATACCTCACACTAGTATGCACAGATTGTATCTAATAAGTTAATAAAGAAATTAAAAAAAAAAAAAAAAAAAATATTTATCGTCACGCTACATTTCCAAAACAAACAAGCACGGGTGAAGTCATGTGTACATTTACCACGAGTAAATCAATGCGAATATAATAAAGTGGTAAACTTGTATATTTGGTTTAAGAAATATCTTTGGATATACTAAAACCGATTTATTCATAGACCTAAGACCTTTTGAGTGAAATAGCCATAATATTCAATCTCTTGCAGGCAAAGTAACCTTCAGTTACCTTTGAATAAAATATTGAAGACTACATGTATGCAGTCTGTATTATGATTTACATAAATCCCGCTCATCCCGGCTAGTTTTATAGCCTTGGCCCCGGAAGTAGGTCGCTCGATTGTCATTACATTTTGTGCAGTCAGGGAAATGGGGGAGCCGATGCTCGCGCAATGAATTTTTAATATTCAATTTCCAGCCGAGATCATATAAAGATACCTATTGTACATAATTACATAGCTATATGATATTTTATCTAAGGCAAATTTTGAACTTCTGTGCAACGTAGTTTAGGCTAAACTTTATTTTTGTATGTTTGAAATCTAACGTCATCTAGATGGACTTTAGCTACAATTTATAAAGGTCAGTGTTTTTAAAAATCGTCTTCGATTTCACTATTTATCTAGTAATTACATCAGACGCACGAGTGTTGTAAAAGGTTGAGTTGGCTACCTTAGATTATTTATTTAATGATTTTTACATTACAAACTATAAATAATGATACAATACAAAACAGTGTAATGGGTTGCCTTATCCCTACAAACCTATTCATAAGAGAGGAGACTAGACAGTGTAATAATCTAATGAGAGGAAATGGTTATGTAGGAGTCTTGAAAGAAGAAAATGAGCAAGACGGATATCATTGGGGAGGGAATTCCAAAGATTGACAGCAGAGATAGTGAAGGAATTGCAATTAGTTGATACGAACTATTGTGTAACATCGATTTTGAACTCGATCAAATTTACCAAAATTTAACAGTAGACTAATGCGTAATAATCGCCCATCTTGTAGAATATCCACATAGAAAAGATATGGAACTTCAGTTTTTCTATTGAATGAAGCAGTTTAGCCCCAGTATGTCGGTATTAGAACTTAGGTTAACAAGGTATATGTACATAGTAAATTCGTGTCGTACAGTAATGAGATTATGGAGATCAGGTCAATAGGGCCCGATTAGGAGGCCGGGCTTATCGCTAATGAACTTGGGATTAATTGAATACGTTGTTTACTTAGATGCCACATTGAAACTAAGTAGCTAGCTTTATTGAATATTCTTTATTCTACGCAAAATTAATACTCAGTATGATAAACAGTAAATATATTTTTAACTATGCTATATAGTTTCGGTTCCCTGTGACTTATTTAAATTGACTTTGACTTTAAGTTTAAACTCGATATCTGTGGCGATACAATAAAAAATAGTGAGCCTCCTATTTTATACAAGAAGTATCAATTTCGCAATGCCGTCATAAGGGTTAAACTATATCTTCGTTAATAATCGATCATTTTGACCCTAGGTGAATATTAATAATAATGTTAATGACAGGGTAGAAGTGACCGGTTATTTTAACATATTGAAATCATATCGTACGTATAAAGTAATCCATGTTCATAACAAAAACACTCGAGTTTCAATAGTGAAGTTTTTTAATTAATTTATCCTTGTTTTATATTTTTACACCAACTTAATATTAATTCTATGGATAAAACTATGATTATAAACTAAATCTACGTAATCTTACAACAGTAGGCAAATATGATATGTAATATAATATACCACCTACATTAAAATTATAAGTATATAATATATTTAATTTAAGTTATTAATTTTATTCTTTTAAAAATTTGTATTATATCAATATAACAAAGTATAAGCTAATGAATACTGTTATTGTTATATTTATTTTTTAATAAACACAATTAAAAACAACATTGAGAATCTGATGTCAAGCGCTTTTGAAACTTGTTGATTTTTGTTGTTAATGATTTCAATTGCGGGTTTAAATCACCTTGGCCCGATTTTGACTTGCGACCTAAATCAACGATTGTTGCAAAGAGAATACATTTTTTTAAACCCGAGAACGGCTGGGCCGATTTAGCCGATTTTGGTTTTGAAATGTTTGTCATAGTCCAGGGAAGGTCTCAACGGTGAGAAAATATGGAAAAATTGCGAGGAAGATAGTAAAAACAACAATTCCATTTTCCCATATAAATTTTTAGCCATTTTAGCGATGTGGAAGTTTTAATGTCGTCAGTATAGGTGATACGCAGTACACCGGGTCATCTAATTTAAATATTTTTAAAAAAATCTGGGAAATTTTTTTTTAATTGTAGTTTTTTTTCCCGTATAAAAACAAAGACATAATGAGAGTCATCTTTTAAACAGTAGAATCGTATTGAAATTTTTACGTAAAGAAGCATTGTGTTGTTTTTTAAATCGATCAGAAAAATATTTTGCGAAAAAGCCTGCTTTATCTTATTAATAATACAACACGTTCCACATATTATATAGAAGTTTTTACTCGCGACTGGTCGCTTAGCTATACAAAATACAGCCTATGTCAATCGGGAGTGTCCACTATCAATAAAAATAAGAGTTCATTCATTAGAAGAAATAAAGAAGTAGAAAGATATAAAGAGAAATATTTTCTCCTTATATTATTACTAGAAAGTTACTTTTAATTATTTTATGTTTGTTAGCCCATGATAAATATGCAATTTATTTTTTAAATTTCATCTGAGGTCTTAAAGTGGATTTAAAGTACGTTGAAAGTTTCAGTTACATAGAAGATTATAAAATAGTGATAAATTTATGATTTTTCCAGACGAAGGCGACGGCAGCTCGGACAGTCGGTCCGACAGCAGTGAGGACGAGGTAACAGAGCACGTTACGGCCACGCCACCACCCATCATGGCCGCTGCTAGGGCACAGGTAAGACATCCCAGCTGGTTACTGTCCCTCGTTCTATAATAACTACAATAAAAAACGCGATTTTAATTGATCGAACCTCTAAATCTGTACGGATATTAGAATTAGGCCAGATCCTATCCTCAGGTCTGTAATTCCGTTACCATTACGGATAATATGAATGCACACATATAGTTTTTACTGGATAATATTTTACCTGACTTATAAAGTAAGGATCTGGCCTTTGTGTAATTTGATGTAATTATTGACGTGAAATCTAGAGAGATTGATGTTCCAGTGTACTCTCTTTGTTCAAGTTAAATCTACCAAGATCAGCCGTTCTGACATGATTAACATCATTTGCATTTGTATTAAAAATTGAATTATATATGTGAGAGTGTGTCAAACAGTACTTGTAACGAAATTACGAATTCGCAGCTAGAGAGCGATTATACTCAGAAAAGTTGCCTCCATTTAAGTGATTAATACTCAAATTTCTTACCATTTCGTGATTCATCCCGTCATAGTAAAAATTATGAGCTGTCATAAAAATATAGATTCATGTCGGTTTCGATTGGAGCGAATGTGCCTGTGACTTTATATCTACCCCTCAAGCTATTTTTAAAAGGCTTATGGATAAGACGGGACTTATTTTTATGGTTGAATTGAACTCCTTTTTACTTTATGCAATATAATTATGTTTACATCGACTAAATATTATCTATAAAATTTCGTTATTAATTTATCAATACGTTATCCATTTCTATCCATATATTAACCTAAATTTGGTTTTCCTTGTTCGTTGTGTACAATAACATTTACATAGTATTACAATATACTTTCGCTGTAGCGGTTTGTGTTTGTTGAAAGAGATGTGGGATTTGCAAATCATTATGGTAATGTAAAAATTAGGGATGCATCCGATACCGATACCGATAAATCGGCGATATTTTTATTGCCGATACCACGATACATCTGAGATTATTTTCCACCGCAGGTCTTATCCAGACAGACTTCCGAATTCGGCTTTCTCCGCAAAACTTGAGAATGCTCTGTTTTTTAAACAAAAATCTTGTTAATTTTAATTATTAACAGTTATTGATTTCATTTTAACAATTACACTTAATTCTTAATTTTTAATAGCTAAACCTTGAATCTCATTTAAAGTCTGTAACTGTTTTTAGTTTTTAATAGAAATTAAAAACTAACCAAACTTGTGTTTCATATAATATTTTACCTTAATTTAATTTTAATTCACTAAGAATTTGCATCGGTATCGACAATATTTTTATAAGAGTATCGGTATCGTATCGGCAAAAAGGCATATCGATGCATCCCTAGTAAAAATGTAATACAAAACTGAATAATTAGTATGTTGGTTGAATGCGCTTATCTCAAAAATCGCTCGTGCCAACAGAAAAATTGTTTTTGCTGGATAGTCAATTTATCGAGAAAGAGCTATACGATATATATGAAAACTATTTAATATTGGATAAATTGGAACGTTTTTATAAAGATTAGAATCGTTTATTCATGATTTCCTTTAAACTTACCCATTACAATACCAAATTTCAGTAACAATCCAGTATTTTTGGAGTTATATAGTTTACTTAACAGATAATCTAATTAAGTTAGTCGCCGTCGGAGGTCACAAAATATATTTTATAACTAATTCAACTAATAACTTAATTTAATTATATTACAAGTTTTTTCTGACCCGATGCTAGGTAGATTCTGACACACTACAATTCATACGAACTTAGCCTAAGCATATCCCACCCGTCGCACGTTTCTCACAGTCAGCGAGAATCAGTCCCAGATCATGTAGGGCTATCGCCCACTGAGCAGGGTTGTCACGAAGGTGATTTTGTAACAATCTTGAAAATATTTTTTTTGATGATGACATGTGCCTTTAATTATTAACATGTTAAGGTGTGCCTCTTTACTATATGTAGAAATTATAACATTGAACAGTTCTGTCTGCAGGTACCAACCATAAGTGTGACGCCGCACAGCCCCGGCGTGTTAGATGACAGTCTTCAGCAGCTGCGGAGGCTGCACGCGGTCGTTCAGCAGATGAGAGCTGCGCCATTGCCCTTTCTGGTAAGACCCATGATCTCTTTCATATCATTATGGATAATGAACTTTATATATAAAATAGTTTTTTCATATCTCCCGTTCGGCAAGTTTAATTTTCACGGGCAAAATGCCCGTGAAAATTGCTTTTTCATCCCTAGGGTGAAAAGTAATTTTTTTTAATTGTTGCGATTAGCCATGGAGTTGAAGATTATAGTTACGTCATATTATTAAAATATATTAAACAGCTACACAGCTATACATTCAACGACAGTCACAGTCAAAATGAAAAGTAGTGTTTAACGGTAAAATTACCCATTTCACTGTGAAATAGGTCACTTTTAACTCTTTAACAATCTACTACACCAGACATAAAAATAAGTTTGTAAGTAAATTTGTATTACATTCATGAAGCGAGTTGGAAAATTGTTTTGTGTGCGGTATATTTTATTATTAAACACATTACAGATAATAATATGTATTTCAGGCCACAGGAACAAGTAGATTGAGTACATCTTGTCCATCGCTGTGTAAAGATGGCGTGGTGGAGACAGAGTGTTCTTCGCCTTCACATTTGGACTTTTACCCACAGAGCAGGAAAGGAAGCGGTTAGTGTATGAGAATTTACAAGTGAAATTTAAGACAATTGATATTATAGGCCTAGAGATAGTGACAAAAATTATTGGGTCATTTGTTACAGTATGGCGGTTCTTCAGGGGTCTTATCGTTTTTCTTTTTGTTATTGCGTAATAAGACCTCTTAAATATAAATTCCCTCTTTTATTTCAGGGGTTGAAAACGTATTCACATTATTTTATTAAAAGCTTCTTATAGTTTAAAAGAGAGAAGCGTGGGCGCTGCTCAAAACTGTGTCTGTAAAGATTGCATCAAAAATGTTCCGGTTACAAAAGTCGAGGTCGATAATATGGGGCAGTTAGTTATTTTTGATATTTCCAGGTGAGTCCCGGCAATGGATGCCTTGGGACAGGCGGGATGAGGGCAGACGTAGCTCTTGGGCTGCGCTTGAACCCGCAATTCCTCAACACGAGAGGCATAAAGGGTGAGATATTATCTACACTACTAGCCTAATTCGTTTTAAAGTAATTTTAAAGCAAGCAATTTGATAGCGGATTCAGAAAACCAGCGAATTTATCATTAAAATCAGAGCTAAGAACTCTGTAACAGAATTTTTAAAGCAATAAATTCCAAATTTCCGATATTATTTTTTCAAGAAAGACGAACCTATTAATATAAAATCTAGCTAAAAACACTCGAGAATACCTTTCAAATAAAAAATTATTACCCGTTTATCCAAAACAAATACACACATTTTAAACTTGTATATCCATATCTATAAACTATATCCTTTTTGTGCTTCCACGATTAAAATGAACGCATTTTAGGCCGTATGGACTAGGCTAGGTATTCTTAAGGTGTTTCTTATTCTTTTTTCTCTTATGAGATCTTATTCATAGTTCTTAATTTATTATGATGCTATGAAATAAATGTATAAGGAATAATGAAATATTTCAGAGCGTTGAACGGTCACAGTGCTTCATTATCATCAATGGAGTCTGAAGGTGACGTTCCTCGACCTGTCAGGCATTCCACGCACTCGCTCAACGACAATGATCTCGCTGTGAGTGGTCTTTCGGTTTAATTGACTAACGAAACTACTAATTGAAATGTTTATAACATCAGTCTTTTACTGTGTATGAGATTTATTAATTATTATTTTCTGTTTGTTAAGGCTAATCTCAAACGGTCGGTCGTTGTTCGGTTTTGGTCGATAGTTTTTTTAAAACTAGCCAGTTTAAAAGTTCCAAATGGAAAAAAGAACATTTTTTTTTATAAAATTTATAATTTTTTTGTGAATTTCAATACCTATTTGGTGTTTCAATGTATTATGTACTAAAAATGTTACAGAAGGAGTTCGAGAAAGTAACAGCGGCACTCCGTGGCGCAAATAGCGCCGTACCCAGTAGTAGCTCGAGGCTACTTGCGAGGCTCCCTCTGCAAAAGAGTGTATCAACACCCAGCATTGTGGCCGCCGTGCAACCGCCGCAGCCGCCGCCGCCGACCAAAATGTGAGTAACAATGAAATTGGTAAAAAGAACAGACACACATTTTTGAAATTGAAAACAGTTTAAAAAACCTCCCGATATCTTTATTATAAATGTTACAGTTAAAACTCGTTGTTAGATAGAACGCGTTTTCCCTAGTTAGGGCTAGTTTTTACTAAATTCCTTTGTTAAAACTAAAAATAACTAGTGAAAACTAGAATTCACCACTAATATTTTTGATTTTCAGATAAAACTAGTTGTCACTCCGAGCTTTATTAAAACTAACACTATAGAAACTAAATTGGGTTTGAAAACAAGATATAGTTTTAAAACATTTTTTTAAAAGATCTAGAACACAGTCATGTGTACCTGGTAAAAATAATAATCTTACTAACCTAACCTAACCTAAAAACTAACCTAACCTAACCTAAAACCTAGGGAAATACGGTCGCGTGTTGTCTAGTAAGAACTAGTTTTATTAGTAACTGATATTCAATTTTGAACATTAGTTAATTCTAGTTTCAACAAAGGTATTTATTGAAAACTAGTTCTAACTAGGGAAATCGCGTTATATCTAAAAACGGGTCTGTGACATAAATAAGTACCTCTCAAATACAAGACGAAATCTACATAAATTGTTAGATAAAAACCATTTCATCAAATATTCTAGGAATTATAATGCCACAGACACTTAAATCTTATAACACCCTCTTTTTAGATACATACGGAACATTAAATGACTTTTTAATGCGTGTATGTATTGTGGAAGCTTGCTTTTCTCTTTTTACAAAATATAACAAACTAGTGGGCCCCGCGAACTTTGTAACGCTTCAGAGTTCCATCACCTAAAACGTCATTCCATAGAAAATATGAGAAAACGAATTTTCTTCATATAAACGCATTTTTCTTAATTTTTTTATATTTTCAATAGTTATTCGTTATTCTTGGTTATGAAAAATCCAATAAATCAGAGATTATCAAAATCAGTCCATCCTTTCTTGAGTTACAAATGGTATAAATAACCCGAATGTTTTATAAATTTAGATAAAGTACTTAGTAAATTGAATTGAAGATTTTAAATTTCGAAGCATGTCTTTGTTTCAAATGCATGTTAGGTTGCGAGTGTTGTACGCACAATTGGCTTTGCAGTTTTTCGTTTTTGACGCACTAACAAACAGATAGTGTGAAAAGGCACTTAAACTACACTGTGTTTTTATATGTTTTACTGATTTTATTTTATTTTATTTTTTCGCACTAACCGGTACATTGTGACAGTTACTGTTTTAATAAATCACTCAAATATTGTGAGCATATGAATGTCAAAATATAATATTGTTGAATTATTCTTATAAAGTTTCATAACATTCTATACAAAAGAAAGCTTATTGTTAAGCTTTATAAATAATTTATATCAATATCGTCGACAGGATTTTTGTATTAACGATAAAAAAATTAACAATTTTAAATTTTGTGACTGTCACAAGTATCATTAACGGTTTTTTGTCGCACTGCTTATCGTGCCATCTCGCTCGTGTTAGCATATTAGCCGGTGGTGCAAGCGAGACAGAAAGCGACGAAGACGCCTCAGCGGCGACTGTAGGTGCGGTACAACTTGCTGGTCGGAGGAATAACTCGCATCAAGAACACTTGGGGTTACATCGGCTGGCGTTTTTAGAACAGTGAGTGTCTCGCTCTAGCATAATGATTTAGCATGGGTAAGAGCGAGACGGGTGTAAGTCTTCCGGTCTATCGACCCATATACGAGCAGACTTTGAGTAAACATTATGGCAGAATATTGTTAAGTATAACATTTCTTATTAATTTAAATTTATCTTTAAAGGTTGAATAAATCAAGGTAATTTTACATTTTTTGATTAAACCTAAAATGTGCATGCTTTGAGCTTTGCTTAGTGTGAATTTTGACGCTTTTTACATTATTCCATAGCAATAAGATACCACAAATCAAAATTAATTTTTACAGAGCGGCCTACGACCATCACGCTGAGAAACGAAGGAAACGTGGCAGCTTATTCTTTAGAAAGAAAAAGGTAGGATTTGATTTCTTATTATGGTATTTCATATAATCCAATTTTGAGTACCTTCAAACTATATTTCACATTTTAGTGTTAGTAAGGATAAAAAAGAATACATTTTATATTTCGTAGGACAAATCCAGGAAAGCGTCGCACGTATGGCAAGCGGCAGTGGCTGGTGGGCATTGTGATTGGTGCCAGCGAGAGTTGGCCGACAAACCAGCACTGTACTGCGAAAGTAAGATTTTTACTACGTATCTGTGCCCATGTAGACCGATCAGATCAGATATGCTCTGAACTTCACTCCATGAGTACTTTAGAAGAGCAACTCGAGAGGATTAGCGCAGGGTTGTCTAGCGGATCCATATCAAGTCCAAGGTGGTAGCCACGACCGTTCTTTCAAAAGTGGCCCAAGAAACAACTGCTTTGCTAAAGGAAGACGTATAAATTGCTCTATCGAAGCGGTCTACGTCATTCTAATCATACACATACTTCTAAATTTTTGTATTTACCTCTTGTCTGAACAAAAAAAAAGTCTGAACTTAATAAAAAATAAACTCGCTAAAACTCAAAACAGCCTAAAACTCAAAGCAACAGATTGATTTTTGTATGTCTTAAAAAACAAAAAAAAAATGTTAATTAACGTTTTGTTTCTCTGACATTCTGTGTGTATTTCGCACGAGGATACTTAATAAGTGTTTTTTTTCTACTATACAATATTTTTCCAGATTGCACCATGACAGTACATCAGAATGTATGCAAGGATTACATTGTTGAGTGCAATAAACCAAAATCATCAAAGGTAAATTAAATTTTTGTATCTACGTATAAAAAAATAAAATTATAAAAAATATACTTTTAAACATCAAGAATAAATTCATAGCAAGACATATGCTACGTGATGGATATATTTAATAGGCCGGCATAAATAATAGTATTTGTGTGTTAAACAAATTCTATACACCATAATTATCTATTCTCACCGCTTCATTGAGCATGGGGTAGACACAAGTTTCACTGATAATTTTATGATCTGCTTTCTGTACCTACCTAACCAATACATTTTGAATCCATGGTATTTCGCAGACGCGTAAACCACTTGGCCACGAATGCTGTTTATTGTATAATTGCCATTTTTCAGACAACAGTGGGTAAATCATTAAGTGCCAGTAGCGGTAAGAGTAGCAAGCGAAGTTCCGTCTCCGGCCAATCTCAGAATTCGAATAGGTTAGTTTTATTTCATTAAAATCTTGTAAATAAAACATTGAATATAAAAATAATGTAATTTATATGGCATATGGTTTGCTGCTTTATTTTTACATTGCAACGGCGGATTCGAGGGGAGACATTTTGCTGACGCAAGTTTTTATTTGCGTTTGGATAATGCAGTTATGGATAAGATTGTTACATACATACTGTTTTAACAATGGTGATATAGGGACGGATCGTATCAATTTTAAATGATTTATTTACAACTAGCCCACCGCACGATCTTCGTGTCGCTTCTGAGTTCAGTCACGTGTCACATAAAATGTCATTCCATCGAATGAGGAAACGAATTCACTTCATAAATACTTTTTCTGTACTTTAATAGCTATTCTGATATTCTCAGATTAGACGAATCTAATTAATTATAGATCATTAAAATCGGTCCAGCCGTCCTTGAGTTATAAATGGTTTAAATAACCCGATTTTTGAATTAATATAGATTTATTTACAATGATCTCTAAATTGTAAAACTCAAATAGTTTTTTGAAAGTATACAGGTCTTTGTAACACATTCTACTTATGTTAAAAAATAACGATTTAAATTAATGGTAAATAAGTTATATTATAAAGTAATTTTAGAGCTTCAACGTATTATGTAAGTGAAGCGTCATTAAAAGCAAAGTTGAAAGAACAAATCAGAAATTTATGAATTATAATATTTATTCTCTAATTAATCTTCAATATAATGTTTAGAAGAGTAAACGAGATGATGCGTCTGTGGTGGGACTCCAATGCTCATTAAGTAATAAGATATTTGACGAAAACTGTCACACAATTTATTTGAGTATAAAGGTCATTATTTTTAAAACAGTATGTAAAAGCCATTTTAATAACATCAACGTGATGACTTGAAAAGGTGAATTATCTTAGAAGATACACAAGTATGATGAGTTAGCTTATTTTCAATGTATTGATCTATTTTCTTTTGTTTTCCGCTCCGGTATCTGTTACGACTTCTTTTGGTTGAGTTTTGGCATTTTGATTTTAAGCTATTCGTTTTTATTTGATTTCGTTTTTCGGCTAACGTCCTGCTATGGAAGATCATTTTAGAATAATTGAGGTGTTTTCATTAATTTATCATTTTCCTATACAATAACAAAATTATTGGACGTCTTAAAATCTCTGGGAGTATTACGAATGCCAGTGTCTATTCGGCTTAAAAAATAAAACAATTTTGAATTGAATATCCTTTACATTGAAATAATGTATCTTATTGAAAACTGTCTAAACTCCTTAATCTATTCACTTTAACATTTCCCTTAAATAATACATAGATTAATATAAAATTTGTGTATTAAATTTGATGTTTAATATCTATAAGCACCTCAATTGTACTGGCCGCGTCGCATACTATCGTATTGGCTCACTTAAAAATTTATGATCAGCAAGAAATCGAGCGGCTGCTACTCGCCGTGGCGGAGGGTCGCCACAAAACTCGGCGTGCAGTAAGTGCACTTGGTATCAACGCCTCTTCTTCTATCATTCGCTCCACTTATAGATATTATCCTTTACATCAGAACGATCGAATCCTCATGATAAACTTGAAATTGATATCGTGAACCCAGTTTGCGTATGAACGGTTTTTGGAAAAAAGTAATAACAGTGTCATTGCTAACAATTATACTTTATTTTAACTTGTTTAACAATAAGTGTAAGAAGATGAGAGAGAAGCACAAATAATAATAGTTTTGCATGTTATATCTATACGTGGACCCCAATTCTCGTCTGTTGACCTTCTCCAGTCTCTTCATCATGACGTCATCTCGCAGGTTTAGTTAGGTTGACGTTTCGTTGTTACTTTAATTAGATTTTGTTGCGTTGTGTATTCATAGTTGTGGAATTACTTTAAATACTTCAATAAAGTAGTACAATATTTTATTTTGTATTTTTGTATTTCAAAGTATTGCCACTAGTAATACTGAACTGATATAAAACGGAGTTTTTATTCCTGTTTGAATTGTTAGAGTACTCAAAATATAAATACTGATTGACTATGTATTGTAATGGGTATGTGAAACATATACTTAAAAAGATTACAAAGTAATTCTTGATCTATTGTACACTAGACAGTTATCGTCTCATACATTGAATTCAGAGCCTTCTAGTTCGATCATTTACAAGCCTTACTTGTGTATCTTTCTATCTGATGGTA
The DNA here is from genome assembly GCA_912999735.1 of Aporia crataegi. NCBI lineage: Eukaryota > Metazoa > Arthropoda > Insecta > Lepidoptera > Pieridae > Aporia > Aporia crataegi. The sequence goes on from OU538742.1 coordinate 8,177,629, forward strand.
GTTTGAGATTCTCTTACAACTTGTTGTCGTAGTAAATGTTGAAGATTTTTCAATTTCATTTCACTCATTGTATGGTTACCAATGTGTACGTCAAAGGTCGGGTTATCTGTCCCAACGATATGAGATGCCTATGCCAAATTGTTTATACAATATCAGTTTTCATCGATTTCTGCATGATTACATTGTATTGTGATTCTATCAATGCTTCTTATTATTATTTAGGCTTCGCTAAGAGTTACGATTCTGAATGAATTTGTCTTGATGACCTCTTGTATCATTGGTATCATTTGTCGAGTCGGCTGTTATTTGATCCTTGTTTGTATTGAACACAATGAAATTGGAACACAGAATTTTAAAGAATTTTAAAGTGCCTCCAATTTTTCTGACTCCATATAAACTGTTTCTAATCTTTTTATTAATACGTACATAAACAAGGTTGCCATAAGCATCATCGTAACAAATAGGTTTTGTATCACTAATATCGATTATTTGAAAAGTTAATCTTTAAATTCGTGAATAAGTCCACTTTATCTCATTAGTTCTGTGTTGCAATTATCTCCCAAAACATCTTATTTTAATTCTTATTGCCATACCTAATATTTCAGCACGAGTATGTACAATGATGAGAAGGACGGCTCTGATCATAAACACGATCAAAGCAAGTGAGTAATATCATTTTATTTTCACACTGTGATCACAGATAATGTGTAGATAATTCCTGTAGTTTCATAATTATCTGATATAAAATACTTATAGTGTTTAGAAACGCTTCAGTGAATGTCTGATTACACCTACACTATAATTAATTACTATGCTTTTAATTTGATTGTAAAACAAGATTTTTGTCAAAGAAATTATATTTATAGAATATATGGACAAATCTATATAATAATATAATTTGTAATTATAAAAAAAAAAGTTTTGTTGTAAAGTTGCGGGCATTATTTAGTAAGTAAATAACTTTATATAATTTTTGGTTTTATCCAACTGCGGCGAAGTTCAAAAGGAGAGCTGTTCCTATATCCATCAACTTTGGCTCAAAGGATTGTTACTTTTTTTTTGTCCATTTTAAATGATTTGCCTGACTTGAATATAATAGGTTTATAACTCCACAGTGCCTCAGACGACGGTGTGACAGAATGGCCTGAGGTGTACATAACACCGGACCAACTTGGCGAAGAGGCGATTGTTTTGGGCCTTGGGGCTTCGGAACCTGAGACCTGGGCAGCTGGGGCGCCGAAAGGATTGGCGAAGTAAGATACACTATCTTTAAACATATAAATAAATTAAAATAATGGAGAAGTTTCATGATGTTGTTAATATTAAAATATAGATCAAAACTATTCAATCACTAAATTTTTTTTGAAATCAATCAATAAATTACTTAGAAATAAACTGTTGAAGTTTACGTATTTCTGATTCTCCTATGACGTTATTTGACCTATCCGCGTGTAACAAATTATTCTTGCAAGCGCAACTTCAAAGTCCCGTAACTTTTTAATTTCTAGAGATATTTTATTGATTTCTTTACGTGTTTGTTTTATTTTACTCATATTTTTATAATTTATCCATCACAAAAATTGAAACTTCTCCATTGAGTAAATTAATTTCATTATGTCTATAGTTGGACAATAAGCTTTCTGTCTAGAAATATTGCACAGCTATGGCACACTTAAAAATTATTATTATTTATTTATTTTGATAGGGAATTATTTAATAGTGGTTTTTAGAAGAGGCAACTCTGTCCAATTGAGTGGTAGTTATGTGTTTCGAGTAAATAGAACTTATTGGGCGAAGTGTAGTGTGTTTAATGCGGTTTTTTTATTTTTTGTAAATTGCTAAGTTGCTTAAAATATTTTGAACATTAATTGTAAAGTGTTTAGTCTAATATCAAACTTTAACGGAGATAATAAAACGGATGGTGTACAAAATTTGAAAATTGAGTGTGCATCGCTGACAAATTGTCTTGATGTTTTTATATATAACTGGTAGACCCCGCGAACTTCGTATCACGTCAAAGTTCCGAATAATGACGTGTCACCTAAAACGTCATTCCATAGAAAATGTATGAGGAAAATGTTTTTTCTTTTATTTTATTTTTTTACGACAATTTTCCAAATTTTTCTCTCTCTAAGAACCATCCTCGTACTTCAAGGAATATTATAAAACAGAATTAGCGAAATCGGTTCAGCTGCTCTCGAGATTTGCGCTTAGCAACACATTCAGCGATTCATTTTTATATATACAGGGTTACAGGAAAAGTTGTGCTAGATCCTATAAGATATAAGACGTATAATTATATTTTTGCAGGAGTATTGGCGAAAGAGAAACCAAACGTCAGGAGCACATCTACGAGTTGATACTAACAGAGAAACATCACTGTCTCACAATACGACTTATGCAAAAGGTAAGCATCATCATTAGCTAGCAATTCATTCATTGGAAATTATTTATTTATAATTAAGATGCTACATTAAACACGCGAGAAAAAAAACATAAAATAATAGATAAATGTGCGTTTATGTGCACTTTCGGGCCATATTTTTGACTATAGCAGACATTCTTTTTGTAACTATCAAGTCAGGAGGTTTTCAAATTGCCTCACTTGTTTGATATACGAGTGGAGAACATTTTTTTGGCAGTCTGTGGTCACTCCATATCCCTTTGGGAAAAAGCGCGATAGTACCTATAAATAAATATTTTTTTTACTTTACCAGATGTTCGTGGAAGGCATGGCCCGGATAGCGGGTATATCAGACTCGCAAGTGAGCCGAATGTTTCCGCGGCTAGATGAGCTTTGGTACATACATGCGGCGTTGTTGTCCCGATTAAGAGCGAGACAGCGAGCGGCGCCACGGATCAACACTATAGCTGATATATTGGCTGATGCATTCGCGTCTCCAGATCATCATACTTTGAAGGCAGCTTACGGTAACTTGTTATTAAATGTACTAATCAAGTATAATAATGAAGAATGTTACTAAGTACGCAAAATGTCTTGAAACTTTGTTACAGTTTGTACAGAGTTTTTATGAATACAAATACACTAGGTTTTTGTTTTGTTCAAAAAGAGCTAGTAGTTTTGATTTTGCATGCATTTAAACCGTCGGCTCGTGTCAGCAGCGTGACGTCACAGTACAACGCTCCGCTCTCTCTCTCTCTCTCTTCAAGGGAGCTGTTGTAAAATGACGTCACGCGCAGCGAGCGCTGCCTGGAGAATCTATCGCCACGCACCTATTTTTAAAATTCTGTATCTTTGGAACAAATTGACGTATCAAATAGTTTTTTTTCACACGATTTTTCCATTTTCAATGGAGAATACGGTGAGCTAAACATCAAAATGTGTGAACATTCTCCATTACAACATTTAAATAATAAAAACAATTGTCAGGTGAATTTTGTTCGCGTCACCGTGATGCAGTGGAGGTGTTCAAGGAATGCTGCGCCCGGGAGCCGAAACTCGCGAGGTTCATCAGAAAGTGCCAACAGAATCCGTTACTTAGGAAAAAGGTATTTGTTACACAAATGGCTCAAAAAAATTTTGCTCAAATAAAAAATTGTAATCTTAAATTTTATTACGTTAATATCGAAGAAAAAGTGAAATAAAGTAACAAAATGCTATTTAGCACGCCAATTAAGATACGAAAAACGATCACGGAAAAAGATCATAAACCCCTTTTAAAAAATATTGAAACATATTTTTTGTTTGACAACTTATTTAATTTAAATATTTTCAGGGTGTACCAGAATGTGTGTTATTCGTAGCTCAAAGACTGACGAAGTATCCGCTTCTCTTCGAGCCCTTGTTGAAAACGGCGGGAGACGATCTTACTGAACGGGAGCTGTTGCAGAGGGCTTTATGTGGTGTTAAGGTATTTTTCAAAATATATTACTAACATAGTTTTAAGGATTTTACTAACAGTTTCCGATAAATAAATGCTTGATTACATATTAATTTATGTAATTGCGCGTGTTTTTAATATAAATAAAAACCAGAAGACATTCTATTATTCATTACTAGAAACTATGCTGAAAATATTTAAGAAAATTTGATGGCTACACAATTATTTGTAAAGAAATATGCGAGTAATCAAGTGTAACAGATGTAAATATGTCTGCCACATGCATAACATTTACGAGGCTTAAGTCCAAATGTACATTTCAGGCAATCTTGGTTGACGTAGACAACCAAGTGGCAGCCAAAGAACGGGAGGACAGAAAATTGGAGATATACCACAAGATTGACGCTAAATCCTTCGCGAATTTCCGTGGAAGGAAGTTCAAGAAGAGTGATATATTACAAGGAAATAGGAGTCTTAAGTTAGTAAAGGAAATATGTTTAACTAAACGAAACAAAGCAAAACTATAATTTATGTATAAATTGTGTATATATCACAAACTTTAGACTCGCCATTTGAACTCATTATTATTAAATATAGCGGCACTTATCGCGCAAAGAAACCTTATTTATTTACCTCGACGTTTCGAACGTGTTACAACGGCCGTGGGCACGAAAAGAACTCAGAGTTCTTCTCTCCGCTCTCTTCTCATTGATTGCCTGGATAAGTCCCGCTATATTTAATAATAATAAATTGTGTATATAATTACATTTTCGGCTTAGAAGGACACCGCTGCAAAGCTCTGGAACTCATGCAATAGCTGATACCGTTAAGGCTATTTGTTGTATTTTATTTGTTATTAAGGTTTTTCGCACTTCTTGCACTTGTTACTTATATTTTTCTTGTTGGGTTGCCTGGAAGAGATCGCTGATTAAAATAAGGCCGCCCTTTGCACTCCAATTACCTTAAGTTATTTGTATTCTATTGTCATTGCAACGAAGTGTTAATAAATAAATAATTATTGTTAGTATATTATGAATGTTAGTATGAAAATTCTGCATAAAAGTTATATTTTTTGCTATTTACTTATATGTGATAATTTTTCAGATTTGAAGGTGTAGCAACATTGATGCAGGGCAGAAGTAAAATGCAGACGCTACTAGTCATAGTTCTGACAGATGTGCTATTTTTTCTTCATGACAATAATAATAAATACACATTCTTTACGCCTGATAATAAAGTGAGTAAATATTCTGTTACATACAAAACGTAATTCGTCAACTTCTTACTGGTTCAGAAAAAATATTCATACTAGATATTTCATTAAGAATATTCAATTAAAATCAGGCCTCTGTGCCTATTAAAACGAGACATTATTTCCGCGGCATTCGAACCCAGGACCTCCGTTGCAATACGCAGATCATAAACCTCTAGGCACAGGCGGTTTGCCAATTTTAGCCCTCTAAAAGAATTTAGGCTCAAATTAGTATTTCTTATCAGACGGGTGTAGTGTCACTATGCAAAGTGTTGGTACGAGAAAAGGCGGGCGCAGATGGGCGTGGCCTGTATATCATTTGCAGTGGACCGTCGGATCCAGAAATGTTTGAACTGCGCGTGCACAGGCCCAAGGATATCGCTAACTGGATACATGCTATTAGGTAAAGCGCTTATTCGCTTAGTGAATTAATTCTATTTCACTTGACTGAATATAGTTACAGAATCATTTAGAACGTCTCAATTCAGTGAGGTGGGAAAGCGCTTAAGCTATATTTTCTAGATACTGCTGACATACTTGTCTGTACGTATCATTTAAAAATATTCAGACCTGTTATGCTCCACTAAAAGCGGATTTATTTGTTATTTAAAGTTTTTAAAACTAGCTGTCCCCTCCGTCCTCGTCACTAAACGATTGAAATGAAATTTTAATTTTGGAAATATGCTATAACAATTAAGTGAAAAACATTGAGTCGTCGCTGAGTTTAGTCCAAACGAACACAACTGTATAACATATATATCCACATGTTTTGTTTTTCTCTTTTAAGTACATTTCTATTTTATGTCGGAATATCGACGTCTTTCTTTTTAAAATGTGTTTTGCTGACGTCACTATTTTCGTAAGCAGTGTGGTATCGACGTAGCAAACAAAACACTTCATGTTGGTTCTTGGTTCATTTATACCCTACCCAACCTAGAGTCTACTACCTACTAACTACCCGCAAATATTTTAATCATTCGCCCGAGTTTTAGTTTGAGTATTCACAATGAATTTAATTAATTTTGATCTTATTTAAAGTTAAACTTGCAACCTGTTTGCGCCAATATATTATAATATATTTAATTTAGAGCGGCGGTACAGAGTTGTCCCGAAGAAGTAGAAGAAAGTGAGAGTGGACCTCATGCGCCTTCTGCAGAAGAGAAACAACGCCTGTTGGAAGCTAGGCACGAGAATATAAGACTGATTACAGGTAAGATATGACATATCTCTTCTTTCTAACGATCCCTTAAAGGGAAAACAGTCCGTTCTTAAGGCGCTCTAATAATAAAAACGTTTCGGAAAATCTAAATACCATCCAATCTTTATAGCCAAGACTCAAATTTAAAAAAAAAACACAGTTTAACGCAATCTACAATTATTGTCCAATATTAGACAATAATTTATAGCGGGTGAAATTTGGGAAGAAGAAGTATAAGTTTTTTCTTTTAAAAACCTATTGATAAATTAAACATAAAGAGTCTTTCTTAAACAAACAAATATATGTAAAATTAATTATTATTTATGATTCAGACGAAACTCCACATCGTCACATTGAAGGTGAATATAATTCGCATGAGAGCATGATACTATTATCTGTCTCTTCTCACTTCTCTGCCACTTCATATCTTTCTGAACTTTCATTGCTTTCATTCATCGGACGTTCTAAAGCCGGGGAAAATTAAAACATTAGGCAGGAGAGAATGAGTGCCTTTTCACATGTCCCGGTTGCCGGCTAGCCGGCGGCGAATACCCGGCTGCTTAATTTGAACGATATGACCATACACTTGGCCGCCGGGTATCCGGCGCTGGTGTAGTTTTCAACCGGTGCGTGTGAAAAGGCACTGAATTTGAAATTAAAAATCATAAATTATGTATTATTGAATGGTAACTAACTGTCTTGGTGTAATATATTCTTCTAAAACTTTATCACTGTCATCAGAATGTTTACCTAATGAAATTTTATTTTGGCTTTACTTGCTATGTAGTACTAATATGAAAAATTAACCTTTATCCCATATCAAAGTTTCATCGGTCTACAAAAATGGATCAAAATTGGCTAAGCAGCTTGAGAGACACCTTTAAAATTCTTTTACGCCTTTCGGTTTTATCTGTAACTATAAAATACAGATATGTACATTCATAGCAGAATATTATACAGTATCTACCAGGTTTTGATAGGTTTTCTAAAAGGGTCAGTCTTCTAGTTCCATGTTTTCACCTAATTTGTAGAGATATTGTCGAATAAGCCCTACCACATTGTACGCGGTCATTTGTATTCTACAAGACCACTATGGAATTGACACTGAATAAAAACTTTTTATTGAAGTACTAGAGATTTGTAGTGATATGTATATGGAAACTTATTATATAGGTATTAATTAATAGTATTGAAAATTTCAGAGGCGCTTCGAGCGAAGGATAAGGAACATGCGGTTCTTTTGGAGGAAAAAATGGCATTACATATAAAAATGTTCGGTCATACGGGCGCTTCGACATTGGAATTACCAAACACTGGTATGGCTTCATCAATTTTAGTGTCTCTACAGTTTCTTTAATTAGAGCCTAGAGATTGACCGCCTCCTTGGTCTAGTGGTAAGCGCGTAAGCGTTACAAGCGAGAGGTCCTGGGTTCGATTCCCGGCGGAGATAAAAAAAACTCGGTCTGGCAGGACATAGAAGGCTGATCACCTACTTGCCCCTAAAGAAAAATTCGATCAGTGAAACAGATGTGAAATGCATCTGCCCCATACCCCACTAGGAAACACGTGACTTTTTTTCACAGATTCTTGCTTCGCATAGATGATCTACTCTGTCCGCAATGATAAATTGACTAGAAATACGGCATTTCATTCGTCAACACTCGTCTTTATTACATGTATTGGAAACTGTATTAAAGTTAACGTTAAAAAATGACGATTAAAAAATTGATTTTTGTTTGAAACAGGTGTAACAACAGTATTTCCTGGAGGTTTGGTGTTTCCCGACTACGTACGAGTGGCCGCACCTACGCCTGACACGCACGCGCTCTGGCAAGAAGTCTGCAAAGTTGTTAAGGTTTTTAATTTCCTTTCCTTAACCGCCACTTTTTGGATGAAATTTTGGAATAGAAACCGAAAAGTTTTGGTTTTGAAGATCATCAGAAAAAAAGACAAGAATATTTATTACACAATATATACACTATAACGTAAATGAAAAACCTTACTAACAAATCAATCACATACCGCATTCGTGAAACTCGAAAATGTAACAGTTATCATTTTGAGTAATAAATACATGTATCTATAATATAGTAGCCTTCCAAAAACCAAATTATTTTCAGTTTTTTTGTATAACAACATGGCATTATTATTAACGTTAAAAATTTTGGATTTGAAATTAATTTTAGCATGAAATAAAATCTATTCTTTTTGTGTCTTTATTTAAAATTTGTTCCCCAAGGACGCATTGGAAGTATGCAATGCGTACAGCACATGCACCGGTTTGGGCACAAGCGGAGTCGCGGTGGGACGAAGCACCAGCTCTGCGGGGGAGAAACATTCTTTGGCGTACGAGAGTCCTGCGCTGCCTCGAAGAGCTGACACCTTCGCCGGGTTCGATGCCAATAAACATCGTAATCAAGGTAATTTTATTTCAACTACACTGGTAGTAAAATCTTTTATAATGTGTCTAGTAAAGCGCGTAAAACTTAGTGGGTGAAAAAAGTAATTTTGAAGGTTGGTTAAATATTGATTGTTAGTTCGTCTTATGTGTTTGCTTTTAAATGAAAAAAAAAATTAAAACAAAACAAATTTATACGCTTTTTAATTAAAAAAACAAGTTAAAATTGTTGAGGTTTTATAGAAATTCAATGTTCCTGACAGTAAATTAGTATTTTCAATATATCTTATATTGTTGATGAAAAATGTTCTTATAATTTTGTTAGAATTAGAATAATTTTCTTGCAGATGTAGTATATATCACTTTATATCAGTAGAAAAATGCGAATAAAATACTATTGGCTATTTATTAATGTATTATTAGATGAAGAGCAAAGTGTTTAATTGTAGGCGTAACCCTCCGCATGTCAACAGACACGCCGACAGAGGGCGAGAGCGGGGAAGGTCGGGAGGCGGAGGTTAGCGGACGAGAGGCGGCCTTGAAGCTGCAACACGCTATTTACACCCTCACTTGCATCGTCTGGCAACAACTTACTACTATACATAGGTGAGGAAATCTTTTAAATGTAAACTTATGTAACTTTTATCAATGTAAAACCGTCATAGAAATCAGGGACCATCTATAAATTACGTCACACGTTTTGGGATTGTGTAACAAGGGGGTGGGAAGTGTCCTAAATTTCGAGTGACGTTACATTGCACTATTAACGAAATACTAAAAATTCTTAATCAAAAACGTAAAATTGCAAAATATGTGACGTCACACTAGGGAGGGGGGAGTCTCACAAATGTGAGCTGTGACAAGAACGGGGGAGGGGTCAAAAAGTCATGAAATTCGTGTGGCATAATTTATGGATGGCCCCTAAGGCAACAGTTATAAGACAAACAGTATACGAAAAAGCTGTTATAATATTGTTTATGAAATTAATAATTTACCATTAAAACAGATTACCACACTATAAATAAATACACTGTCTAATTATTACTATTTACGCCTAAGCTCTATCGGATCGTATCTCCTTCTAAAAATGATCACTGAATGCCGCTTGCCGCAAGTCTACCGCTTATATGGGCTGTGACATTTTCACAAATTACTCTAGTTTGGTTTATGTACACCAGAATTGGCGACATTGCCTGCTCAAACTCAGCTTGTGTTAAAGTTCTTTGATACAAATACGTATTCAAAGATTTCAGTTATTTTTATTTTGTTTTATCTGTACATAAATTTACTCAGCTTGGAAGCCCAAGTGTGCGCGTGGCGGTCATCGGGCGGGAACGCGGCGCGTACGCACGACGCGCAGTTGGAGGAATTGAGACACGCGCAGTCGAGACTCACGGCAGAACGCGCGGCCTGGGAAGCGCAGCGGACTGCTGATAGAGACGCACTTGCCACTGGTATTTTTTTATTTATTCTTTAACACTTATTAGCATTACAAAGAAGATAATTCAGCAAGAGAACATAATAAATTACTTAGGAATGCATCGGAAGGCATTACCGCTAACAATCGATCTTTTATAGCACTCATGGTAGGAAACAAGAGATTGGAGACAATTTTAAAAAATCTGGCATGATGATTACCAATAAGGAAAATTGTAGCCTTAAAATAATATTGCATCGAAAACAGTCCATTCGCTTAGGAAATACTGTGGTATTTGCCAGACACACAGATCCACAGACCTGTAAATTACCTCTCTTCTTTTTGTCGACATTTAAAAAATTTGTGTAAAAATGAATGAAGTTTAATATATTAGAATTATAAAGTACAAATACATAAATAGACAAGTTTTTTAATACTGGTTAATGTTTTTAGTTCTTTTCTTATTTAAAACAGACTATATAATTCGATGCCTTTACAAAAATAATGTCAAAAATTATCTCGATTTATATCTCAAAAAATAGTACGTCTAACGTTTTAATATGTGTCTACAGAGAAGCGTCAGTTGCAATCGATGCGCGAGCAATTGGAAGAACAGCAGAAAGACGTGGAACAGCAGAGAGAGAGGCTCTATCGGAGGCTGGAGAGGCTGCAACAACATGGTAAGATAACTTACATACTAATTTTTCTATTATAATTATTAAGCGATATTTAGCTATCATAAGAATAAAATATTTATTTTGCCGGACGAGGTTTTATAAGTATAGTCAGCAATTTCTCTTGTTCGAGGCCTGGCATAGTTCTGTACTGAAATTAATCGACCAGTACAATCAGTTAAAATGTATCAAATGAACCTTATAGTGACTAGTTGTATAATCATTTCTTTAAGGTGGATCTCAAGAAGAAATAGCAAGTGTAGGGACGCTGTCACCAGACTCGAGTGTTAGTGATACCAACCGACGGAAGGAACCGAAGTGGCGTAGTAAGTATTTAGTTGTTGATGATCTAAATCCTAGTGTGTATACCAATGTTAACTAAATTTTGAAATTTAATACGTATTATAAGCCAAAAAGCATTTAATTAACTTGAGTGATATTTAAAAAATGTGAAATTCCAAAATTTTAGGTTTTTATGATTAACACGGTTAGTATATTTAAATGTTTAAAACCTGGTTTCGCAGACAACCGCGGCTCCACGGGGTCAGAGTCAGGGGCGAGTGTTTGCAGCAGTCGGGGGCCAGCGCTGCCGCCTCCGCAACTGCTATCCGCACAGAATGAGACCAGAGCTATTGTTAGGGCCCCCGTACAGGTATGTAGAAGGTGTAGGGGGAGAGAGAAAGTATGAAAAGAACAAGGGAAAAGAGTGAGACAGGCAAAGTGGGAAACTGCAGTCAAAAGTTATCAAAGAGATGCGTTAGGAAGGAGGAGAGAAGAGTGAGAAAGACATAATTCAAAAAGTCCATCTTTTTACCCACAAATTTCGAAAGTAAGGAAATTTTAGTAGATGTTACCGATACAGTATTGTAATAATTTTGATGAACATGTTTCCAATGTTGTCCGAGGTGAATTTAGATATAAAAAAGGTTTTAATGATGTCCACAGCAAATGGTGAAACAACAGTTACCATTGAAGTTAGCGAGCGGAAAGTCTCAACAGCCTCCGCCCGGCTATCACAGGCTACATGAGTCGCCCAGCGATGTGAGTATGCCTTTATTATTTTATCTATGGTATATATGGTAGTGGTGGATATCTATGGTACTGGTAATCTCTATGTGTATCGCTTATGTTAGTATCGGCACCTGGAGGAAGGAGGAAGGGTAGAACTTCTGTATCTATACCAGAGTGCAGTATTTTGTGAGTCTGTGTAAAAAATGACAATTAACAGCAAGATTAAATAATATTTTATTACGTTTATAAAGCTAAAATTAAAAATAAATTACATGTCTAATAATAAAAAAATAAAAATTGTTCTCTAATTTTTTTGAACAAAAATGTTTATCTTTTGATTTTTTTTCAAAACCTGAGCTTGTCTTGAGCGGTTCGTTAACAAAAAAATTAATTAATTAATTTGATTAACAGATTAAATGGTTGGTTTTTCAGGAAGCTGAGTATCCAAACGTTTTTTAGGAATCAGTTTTTTATTTGTAAGTAAATAATGTAGAGTCGGTGTTTATTTACGAACTTTAAGATTTTTACTTTGTTGCCTTAGCTGGTGTATAAAGTGGCTTTTTAATACAACCATTTTATCTGTTGAGCTTTTAGTATTGCACGCTTTTTTATATAATTTATCGAAAAAAAAAATGTTTTTAAGAAAGGTCCAACCCATTAAAAATGGTAGAGTAATAAGTATAGTGTGTTAGAAGTAGAATTAAGAGGCTACACTTAAATCTTTGAAAACGAAATTTCAAGACTTACTGGTTTAGTATTTTTTAAATTTATTATGAGTATCACAGACCCGACGGAGCTTAAACTTTATGGCGGGATCGTTGCCATAATTACTTTTATTTTCCATAATTGAAATAGGCTGTATCGCTGCGCGTTGGGTAATTTTACAATACAATTAATAACCAATTAGAATACCGACTCATTTTTTGAATCGATTAGATTGTTACTGGGATGTGAGCGTTGATTGGTTTTTTTAAATATTTCAGCACAACCAAGGTATAGTTATACATCACACGCGCACAGGCAGCTCTCCTGCGCAGATGCCATCGCAACAGCCCACCAATAATAAAGCCACCAGGTAATATGATTATTTACGCAGTTAGCAAATCTTAAATTTTTTTTGTTTCACTTTTTAGAATAACTTTGAAAGATAATGATAAACATAACACCACTGAAAAAGGAAAATATCGTATTTATCTCTGTGACAGCTCATAAACTAATGAACCGTCATTGATGTATTTTTTTTTTAATTTAAAAACTGTGTTTTAACAACCCAGCAAGCTTATGAGTATTGTTGAGTTGGCTTTTTAAAATTATCTGCTATTTTCTTGACTATTTCGGTAGTCAATAAACTAGTTTTATAAATTGGACATCAAATTACTTGTTTTGGATTTTTTTTACCATTTTTAATAATTTATGCTACTGACTACGTTATTAAAAAATTTAAAGAAGGAGAGTATCACGTCTTTTTTATTCACAGAACAAACACATATCCGAAACTGCCGGACAAATTCCGGGTACGATCTCCGGAATCAAACCCTCAACCCCCAGCTGCTAACCCGTCTGAAGAGGAGGTAATCTACTTCTGACAGTCAGAACTAAAAAGAACCCCTCCTGATTCCTGAGGCTGTCGATTGTCCTAAACCCGGTCCGAAGGACCAGAATGGTAAGGACGTTAAGTGTCATATCCTAGAATATTTTCTTTTAACTTAAGTTTTGTAAAACCTCGATTATAAGACTCTGTTTCTCCTATATTTCTTTGATAGGACTGCAACTGAAATTGAACGGTCTAGTGACTTCTGAATCGACATACATAGAAATTGTAAGTCTCATGTGTTATACGATAATAATAATTTCTCTTTACTCTTATACCTCAAAAAGTTGAAATCCTATCGAAACTAATTCCGATAACACTATCAATTTGTTTTATAAAGAGGGGTTATCAATTGTCTTGTATATTTTTAAAATTTGTTACTTTATTACTATTATTTAAGAAGTTTAAAAAGCTACTTCAATTCTATACTGCCAAATTGCAAATGTCATATTTAGTCGTACTGTAGACTTATTCTAGAATTATTTTATATATTTTATCAATAAACGGCGGGTTTAGGATAACTACGAAAAATACATTGTTTCATAAATTTAACGGCAATTATCAACCTTGCATACATTATATCTAAAAATAAGTATTAAAATAGAATTGTTATCAGCCGGCGAAAACCCAAAAGTGTGTTTGAAGAATCCGTTCTTAATTGTCAAATTATAAACGGATACTTTGTCTATTACATTCCTTTTCTTTGATCTCTATTATAATTTATTTTGTGATGCGATGGCAACTATTTTTTTTTAATTGTCCTTAATAACGAATTTAGGATTGTTAAGATTGAAATACTATTAAATAATAATGACGTTGTTAAAATAGGAAAAATATAAATTAAATCAAATCTTGTGTTTTGATGGTAATTTTCAAAACAAAGATTATCTGGTAGAACGCAGAATGTGTGAACATTTAAAAAATTACTTTGGCAAGTTCTTGTTCGCCGATATCGGTCAATATTGTAGCTTCTACATGCCAGATAAATAAATCAAGATACTATGGCAGTTAGGAATAGTAGGACCGATTTTATATTTCAATTCTTGTCTTACGATTTTTTTTCTTTATTGCTCTGTTCTAAGATCCAATCACTAGGTTGAAAAGCCATTCTTGCGCGAAATATGACCCAGCCCTCTTATCACCAGAGAACTTAACCAGCCGCTTCGAGATTTCGACAAAAAATATATATAAGTATATCATTTATTTGATGGTTAGACGGAGTAACCAAAGACCTCAAGACCATAGGTCTATATAACTGGAGAAGTCCTGCTCAAGACAGAGAGGGCTGGAACAAGGCAGTTTTTGAGGCTCGGGCCCACAAAGGGCTGTTTAGCCAATGATGATGATGATGATATCATTTATTTAAATATTAACTGTGTTATTTAAATTCAGTCCTGCTACGCACCCTTCTCAGAAAAAGTATTTATGTGACTTAACATATAGTTAGAAATATTGTTAAAATTAATTCTATAAATAGTTGTTGATTACAATTTTGACGTAGAGTAGAGGTTACGCAATATTTCTAATAAATAAATTTAGAAAATTAAGTGATTATGGATGGTTTAACAATCGAATTATCTGTCTCATGCTATACTTTGAATATAATAAATAAAATAACATTCTGTTCTTGTTAAAAAATAAAATCTATATTGTCGAGAGAAATTGCTATGCATTGCTTAGCTTTAATATCGTATTTTTGAAGTCTTTAAGTATCTGAAGAATATAGTTTGGTATTGCAGCTACTAGTTAATAAATCTAAAATCTATTTGAAAGGAACGTAAACGAAAAACTTTGATATCTTCCAAATCTTTATTCTCTCATATATTATTTACACAGATATATTTATTCATAAAATTAGCGTCTATTTACATTAATCTCCTATTTGTGAAAAGGAATTTTAACAAGCATCGAAAGTTATGGTCGCTGTAAAGGTAGTCGCAACTTAACATTAGTAGGACGTTCCTTATGAGAGATAAGGGTCTTTGGCTAAGAGATTCGCGCGTTGCGCTCAGAGGTCCTGGAATCGAAGCCCTGGGAAACAAAATAATGTTTCGGTTTGGTAATATGTAAGCAAAGCCTGTTATCAAAATGATCAGTGAAGGAATTAAAGTGCAGAAATGTTACACTATATAAAGCGGCTATATTCACAACGGTCACAATTAACGAGAACTCAAACATATATTTTTAAAACATATAATACTTAATAAAATTTAATAAGTAATAAATGGAATATTGAACTATAATTTTTGTTCAGAACATTTGTTAACTTTCCAAATAAGATTTTCCATGTTATACATAAAAATTAAGAGCGATTGAATTTTTTTTTGATTGAATTTGTAATTAGTTGAAGTATTTCTGTTAGAAATAAATTTCTGAAGAGTATAGAATATGTAAGTGACTAAAGTAGGCTTATGGAAATGTTCTAAATTGTTATGAATAAACTGTGGTTAGTTTTTTTGCGTGTTTAAGTATTAGAAACTCTGACTTGTACATATTGTTAAAGAATTAAGTGTTATTGACGTTTAACAGTCCGTATTGAGATTGGCAATTGCATGTTGTGATTGCTGAAATGACCGGACTAAAGGAGGACCAGAAAATTGTGACTTGACACGAAATTGTATGGACATACAATTGCTAGTCTTACGCATTTATTACACTTTGTGTGCATTTAACTGTATTTATATTAAAATGAGTAATTTTTTATTGGCTATTTCAAATCTTTGATCACTAATAAGGGATGGGGAAACTATTTTTATAATAAATAAGTTTTAAAGATAATTTTGAATTCATCTACTTTAATTGAATCTATAAAAATATTACATTTCATGTAATATCAAATGATTTATATGATCATTTGTCGTAAATACTGCAAAATGTTCCAAAAGCATCAGGTGATGAAAACAATAAAGAAATCGACTTGATTCTTTCCGATCAATCAATTGTAACCGGTCCGATTCAAAATACAAACAATTTAAGATTGTGTACCGAAAATTATTCTGATATAAATGACTTTTTGCCAATGAATTATGATGGTTTAAATGCTGTCTTAGTTTCATGGTTATATGCACACAAGGTCAGCTCACTTAGTATATGATTGTTACGAGACTATGTAACTATTTTTCGTGAATTTACTGTAATCCTTTGTACTTTAGTCTTTTGATGAGGTGATATTTTAAACTATTGACTCTCTCTGTATATATGAATGTTGAAGTTTGAATATTAGATATATTTTAAATAATAATCACCTAGCCATCTATTCTAATGCAATTACAAGCAATTAAGGTATATCTATCTATTACCTGTTGATGTCCGGAATTTGAGAATTTCATTTCGAGTGATAGTCGGATTCCGCACGGAAATATTTAGAATATGTTAGCAGTATTAAGATTGTTATGGTCCGTTTATTCTTTCGTATGATTTGCGAATGTTTATATGCGGATAACATTAAGATAGTATTAAGTTTTAGTTGAATCTTAATGCTCTCATAATTGTTGCTAACATGCTGCTTTAAGAATCTATAGTTTAGCAACTATGGTCATTTATTTTCTATCAATTTTTGATTTGTGTATTGTAATTGTGTATTTTACAAGATGGCGTCGATTTATGATGTCATTAAAATGTTCTTGATTTTTTTGTGAATGATAGTATAATAAAAAATAATGTTTACATGACAATAAATAAAATTTAAATTTTCCGATTGATATTGGAATCTATTTAATATTTTGGCAAAATAATTATATTAAAAGCAATTCTAATCTATATGGCAATATAATTTAGTATATTCTGCATTTATTTTGTTTTAAATTATAGGCATAATATAGCATTTAAATGTAAGATATTTTCCGAATAATAATTATTAAAGAAAAAGTTATAATTTTTGGAGTTTACTCCTTATGAATCGATTTTCATATATAAGGCCCGGTATGAGAAAATTGTGAGGAGTAAAAATCTACTGATGAATGACCTCGTTACGTTTTTGGTGCGCGCGCACCTACGGTTGTGTACCCCCTTCACTCAGATACGGCTATTGCCAGCGACGGTCCTATGTCTTACGGACTGGCGCGCTCCGTCGAAACTAATTTATGGTATTAATCTTTTATCGGTTACATAAACTCTTTTTGCATATGTTTAGACAATAGTACTTAAGGAGTAAACTGCAGTCGTGCGTCTGACACACACACTAGTTTTTTTTAACTTAAAGTCATGTATCCCATTCCACAATCATAGTCAGGACATGCTGTCTTACTTATTTTATCTATATAGACCAATACATTTTTACTTTTTGATGTAAAAAAAACTTTAACATCATTTTGAGAGGTACAGTACAAAATGGCGTTTTCAGTAAGCATTATATAATCACGAATATTATAATTTAAGTATTTAGTTTAAATAGAATTAGGTGAATAGTCAAATAATTTTCTTCACAAGTATCGCAGTATTTTTTCTCGCCGAGTTAATGTATAGAATAATTGTTACGTCTGTTATTGAAGCGTAAATATGATAAATTCACACTAAATTGTGAATTTAAGTGAGACATTACTTAGTAAATAAGTTTTGTGGCAATATTTAATGGATATGTAAGCTTTAATTCGGTTTCGATTCTACTGTCTATACCCTCCAAAATTTATTTTTATGTGGCAACGACAATACTGTCATGTATTGCTCAAAAATGCTCACATTATTCTTTATAAATGATTGATATTACAATGTTTGTATAAAATTTTATTTTTATCTCTATTCTATTTGTTTTGATCTGTCTGGGGTTGCCCACATGTATTTAGTATAGATGAATGAAATAAACTTTACTTAGAATTACTTATGAATTTTATTTCAATCCAAATGTAAACATTTATAGGGACACAGTAAGAGCTACAACGCACTGGCGGCTGACCGTAGGTATATACAGCGGCCAGCCACTTCGTATAAGTTTTAAGATGTTTAACGTGATTGGCTACAATTAATAAATGGCTTTTAGTTTTATACAATACTACCCTACCCGATATCCGCGATACCGGCGCGTCCACTTGAGCACGGAAGTGGAGGTCCTGGGTTCGTAAACCCGGGAAGCAAATATTTCGGCTGGATAGGCACAAAAGGCTGATCACTTGCTTGTATGTAAAGAAAATTATCAGTAAAATAGATGAAAGGTTTGCCTCATGCTCCACTTGGAGATCTCTGATTTCACTTTTCCAACCTCTTCCGACGATAAAGCTGATGAAAAAACCACTTTAACAAAACAGTTTATTGCAATATAGTAGATACTAAATGTAACAAAATTTCAGCAACAATAGTATTTAAGACTAGATAGGTATAATAAAAGTGCTCTAATTACTAACATTGGTGTTTTGGTGAAATATATGCAATAGCAAAGCCATAACGGTATAATTTCAGTTTTAAATTGGACTCCAGTCTGTGTCTCCAGAGGCGAGGCAAGGATTTTTTGGGAATATAATAGCATTTTCTTGTTTTAATTTCATAATTAATTCCCTTCTGGAATAATCATGAGCTTACTGTTGATAAATTATATAAGTCTAAGGCCGATATTCACAGACCGCACTACGAGTTTCCTTTGATGAAAGTCGACTCGACAAAAAAAACAATTCAGTCTATGTTAGCCTATATTGGTCATATTTTGCTGAACCCCAGATGAAGAATGAGATTTATTATTTGTTAATATTACGGCGTAAATACGAAATTGTAGACTATCTGTGGCATTGTGGCTTCTAAACGAATGGACCGATTTCGATGCGGTTTTTGTGATCGATTTTTTAAATTGATTTCAATTTCACTCGTTTGTCATAGCAAATTTGAAAAAATGTATATGAATCCTAAAAATAAATTAATCTATTGCATTTAGTCGCGACTATGAATAGCAGCCTAAAAACTATCACAATTTTTGGTAAATCCAAGTCACACATTAAATTCACATTGATTATAATTTTAATAGCAGTCTTATATATCAAGCTATAAAATAGTTTATACTTGTTTATAACTAATACCCATTTTCAAAGGCACATTCTATTTAATGAAAATTCAGATGACTATATCCAGTCAATTCTTAAAGTAACAGAACAAGAAGATGGATGCATTAGTTTAAACATGAAAAATGGTCAAATGTGGAACAACTAGAATTATACATTTGTTTTAAATTGGTCTTTTACTTTAATTAGAGTTACTTGATTAATAAATTAAATGCAAGATTAAAACTATTAATTACAGAAAAATTAACTATGCTCCTGATTTTAACAAACTATGTTGTTAACATATTTCATAATGGATCTAATCCATGCTATAATATGTGATATTATATAATATATTGAGTATATGTTAGTTCTTGGCCAATGAAAATGTGTCATAAGATGTAACTGACACATGAATGATAAATACTTAGGGCCATAACAGAGAAAACTTGTCTCGATTTTCAAAATTAATCTGAAGTTGTTGAGCATTGTCTAATGTATGTAAAGATATCTATTTCCTTTTTCACATTTTAAATTCAGGCACCTTCAATTTCTATTTTCACAGCATATCTCTAACACTATCATGATTATTTTTCTCCCAAATCTGTCCTGACCTGTATAATCGATATATCTTATCGCTGATAATTCTGTCACCAAACTTCAACATTGCGCCTTCAAATTTGTGTTGAAACAACTGCATTTCTGTTTCATTATATCCATCCAAGTTAAATTTTTTTGGATCACTACAAGTTGTGTACTTGTGTAACCCCAACATATCTATAGATATGGTTTTGATATTTGATGTTAAATTGAATATATCATCAAAAGATATCATGGTATCCAAGTTGCGTATAGCTACAGGTAGTTTCTGTTGTGGTACTGAGTAATAATGGGTTTTCTTCATTATTTCAGGGTATCCAACATCTGCATTGTCATCATCATTTTGGTTTAAACAAAATATCAAACTGTTTACCATAGATGTCCTAATTGTAAGCATAGGATCGTAATCTCTTAATAGTGCTCGTATTGAGTTATGAACTCTAGGTACCAGGAATTCATCCCAAGCTAATACACTAAGATGACTGACTTTATTTGCTTCCTCCTTGTCTAATTGAAAATGACGGAATATGCAATCCAACTCTATTGCACTCCTTACAATTTCATACGATTTGGAAAATATAAAGGGATAATTTAATGGATAGAACTGAATATTCCACTGTGTTATGTCAGCAGGGAATAAATTAAGGCGTCTTATAACATCTTCAGATATCATACTGTCATAAATTGTGAAAAAGTCTACACCGACTAAGTGGTGGAACACTAGAAATTCGATAAAAGCATCTTGTGATACCATAGGAATTTGGTTTGGAATAACACACATTGCTGGTATAACTGTATTCACAAATCTAATATTACTTCTCTGGCGCATCTTCCTCTTCGTATTAACTTGAATTAATCTATTGATTGGAGCATGTAAAGGATTAACATTATAATCATTTATAAAGAAACTCACTCCATTTGGTTTACCAAAGTTCTTGTTCATAGAACATTCAAATACATAGAGTCTGAAGTTATTTATGGGTTCAGATGATATTTTGTAACTAAATCTACCTGATTTTGGTTTGGAATCATTTTCATGCCAAATGTAGCATCGAAAGTTTGGGATAACATGCGCTTTACCAATAACGATAGTGTTTATAACGTGCGCATATTTTGGTGATAGTTGTTCGTATTTTTGGTACGAACGAAGAAATGATGAATAAGAATAGAAGTCCTCATTAATTTCCTGGAATAAAGGCGGCGTTTCTTTCACTTCCATTGAAGAATTTCTTAAAATCTCTGATAACATAGTTGCGTTGAAACCGGGACCGCAGAATTCAATCTCTGAAAGACCAGGTTTTCCAAATATGTTTAATACTTCGAGGACATAACGTAGTTTATAGTATTCATGCCTGTACACAAGAAGCGTCAAAATACTCAAAAAACAGACGATGATGAGTATTAATTGGTAATATTTCCTCATGATGCCTACTGAAGACTTGCGATGACTCTTCATTTAGAAAAATTCATTAAAATATTGCCACTATGTAACTATATTATACTTCGGTTTTCAAGTGTCTTGTTAACCATATTAACTACTACCTACACCTTACAAGTTACAGGAGTTAAAAATTAATTCAATTAAAAATGTTTAAATTTACAATAAAATATATTTTAATTAATATTTTAACTTATAAGTTAGTTCTGTGCTCGGATGCTTCAGTTTTCTTTGCAGAGTGCAGACTGCAGACTAAACTCAAAAGTCAAAAGTGACAAATGAATAATTGTAAATGCATAGTACAGATTAAGTAGAGGAAAAGACAAAATATGATAAATTAATTTTCGTAATGTACTGCAAACAACCGAGGGTACGTTCCACTAAATGCTCGCAACGATTGCAATACCCTCTGTATCGTTTCACCTAAAACCAGTGGTCGTCGCGAGCGATCGCTTGACGTCATAGATGACGTCACTGTTCGCTACCACATCGCCCACAAAATATTAGTGGGTTAGAGTGGGCTTTCACCAAAACGTAGCGGGAATTCGAAAAAACAACGATGGCGACGAAAGAAATAACTCTTTACAATCCTGAAACTGACATTGCAGTGGATCTAATAATAATGAGTTTATTAGCTAAGATATAACAAACTTAGTTCAACATTAACCAAAACTAACTTATTGTTTTAATAAAATACTTCTTGATATTTTAAAATCTTTTACTTATAATATAATCTTAACTTAGTTTAGTAAGTACATATTATTTAAATCAAATGTAACTTAGAACAAAAGTAAGTACGTTTCTGAATAGATAGTGAATTTATAAATATATCTGAGATATTCTCATGAGTAGGTACATATAAGATAAACACCCTTAAATCCTTTATGTAGTGATATTTTATTTCACCATGCCGCCATATTGCGAGCACACAGCGCTCAAAATGTGCATTCCACCTTTAACATCATCCTTTTTACGTTAGTGGAACGGCAGTTTCAGCGGTCGTGGTCGATGGCGTTGCGGGCGTTAAGTGGAACGTAGCCATAATATATATTTATACTGTTAATAACAGTCTGTTATAATATTTTAAAAGAAAGTTGAACGTTGTAAAACGTCAGAAGAAAAAATGCGCGAACAAATTACTGAATGTGACCTACTTTGGAATTCACGAATCATCTTCAATAACGTCATAATATCCATGGAATGTATTTTATAAACATTAAATCATTTAAAAAAAAATTCTTCTAAAAATTGTTCTCATTTTTTCTCTCTAAATCTTAAATAAGTTTTGTTAAAAAGGTACCTATACGTTATAAGCGGACTGACACCGAAAAATATGAAGCGGGAATATTGAAGTCAGTACTGACGCGACAATGCACTGACGTTAGTTACTGACTCAATGTAAATCTGCCATAACAAGAAGTCTATAAACGATCATGCATCCTAAAGTTTAACACTATTGTCATTAATTTGTGTATTTGTTAAACGTCAAGTTTAACCAAAATAAAATAAAAATGTCAATGAGAAATTGAGAATGACCGGTGCACACAATGACTTGCGTTGATTCTATAATTTTCTGTTGTAGTTCTGTTTCTCTAATTTGATAAAGATTAAAGTAGTTAAAAATTGATCTCAAATTATAACAAACAATAGTTTGCACTTTATTTTTCTAATACAGAATTTGGCGAGACATGGCTAATCGAGAAGAAACACTGCGTCAATTCTGCGATGTAACGGGGGCTGATGAAAATCGTAGTAAATTTTTTTTAGAATCATCTAACTGGCAACTAGAGGTACTTACAATTTAAATAAGTTTGATAAAATTCAACCTAGGGTCGTATCCTATTTCCTTGGATGTTATATTATATACCTATATAATTTTATTTAATTGAATATCATACGAAAAGTTCAATTTATTAATGCTGTATTCCAATTGAAATCTTAAATTGTCAATATTTATGAAGTTGTCGTATATATAGAACATTATTTGCACATTTTCAGGTAGCTCTGTCTAGCTTCTATGAACATGGTGGTAATGTAGAAGATTCTTCAAACCCTCCACCAGTGGTTGTATCACCGCAGCCAATGTCTGAGAGTGATATGGATTCTCCACCAGGATCTCCACAGAAGCAGAAAACGGATAAGAAGAAAAAGTCAAATACCAAGTTTGCTACATTAGATTCTCTGCACCCAGATAGTTCTAGTGATGAAGAAGAGGAAGGTTTGTTAATATTTAATTAATAATTGAAAAATGACATAATATCTTTATTCTTAAAATAAATATATGTATTCATCTATTCACCTATAGTGAATAATATGTAAGTGTATTAAGAACTTCTTAATATTTGAATATTTCTCATACAAAAAAATCTGAAATTAGTGATGCATAATGGCTGGTTTCCAAAAATTGAAGCAATAGTGCAGAACCTATTTTGCCATGATACATCTTGTCCTAAAAAAGAAAAGCTTCTTAATATTGAAGATGAGTTAAAACAAGAAATTGTAAAGTTGACAGAAGAAATAGAAAAGTTGAAAAGAGAAAATAATGATTTAAGAAATCAAATATCAAGACTGACTCCTGATGAAGGTCAGCTCTTGGAAAATATAAAAGTATTTTTGCCCTAATTAATTTTTTTATTAAAATTGATATTTTGTTTAAAGTTTGAACAAATTTTCTTCTATAATAATAATAATGAACAAATAATTTAAAAAGAAATACAGATCTTGAAAACTGGTTGATAATAGAGAATAACAATAATCTTTGTTTACATGTTGACTAATCATTTTTGTGATCTCATATAAAGTTTGAGTGTATTTAGATTTTTTTCTATAAAACTTGATGAAAATATACAATATTTTTTACTCTAAATTACTCATTATGTAAGAAATTTTGTTTATATTGTTTCTCTATTGTTTCAGGCCAAGCATTTTATGCTGGAGGATCAGAGAGATCTGGACAACAGATATTGGGCCCTGGTAAAGGGCGAAAGGATATAGTGGCAGAAATGTTCAAGAGTGTTCGGGAGTAAGTAATATAAGTATTATACATATAATATGGATTTAAGATTTTACTTTAAATAATATAATTTAAAATATTTACATAACTGTGCTTGTTTCCTCACAAGCAAGTAGGCAATCACCAGACTACTAAACCGAAACATTCTTCGTTTCTTGGGAATCATATTCAGGAACTTCCGTGCCAATCACTTTCATTGTCAGAAGCACATTTTATATTACACAGGTGCTTAAGGTTAAATACATATTAAGTTTTTTCGATACATAATATATTTAAAACTACAAGTTTTCTTTTGATAATTTCGAATGTGAACATGTGGTTGAGGTACTTCTGTAATTAATTTTGTCTTTATTAAGGCGAGGTGGAGTAGTATTTGACGATGAGCCTTCTTCAACGAGTCGTGGACGCGGTGGTGTGTTTTCTGGCGTTGGATACAGATTGGGTAAGCTCAAAAGCATCCATTATTTTTAAAATATATTTTATGGGGTCCTTCTAAAAATGTATACAGTACTAAAAATTAATGAATAAAACAGAAAAAATAATTATCTAAGGCAAATTCTTGATATAAGGCCTTAAGGTTAAGGATATTATATATATTTATTTATTACTTTTAATGCAGTTTAAAGTAGGTTTGTAATCATTTTTTTAGTAAATTTTATTTGGCGTAACAGGTCAAACAGCAGATGACCATGAATCGGTGACGCCTGCAAATGCACCACAAGCTGTAAGTTTTTTTTGTAATTTATTTTCTTTGCTTTATAATCAGGTTACATAAAAACCGCTAATAATTACTTTGACCACGTTTAGTATTTAAATTCGGATTATACAAATAATTAGTGACAAATGAAACAATTATATGGTCAATCTTGAAATTTGTAGTAAAATATTTAAAAAGTTATAGACTATAGAGCTTTATATGTCTCTTTAATCACTTCTATATCGAAAACCTTAATTGAAGCGTAAATATTTAAAGTCAGGGCTATTAAATATTGCCTTAAATTAATTTTATATGTACTTTATAAAGAGATGTTTAAAATATTTCATAGTAACCAGCATAAGTATTCATTTCAATACTAAATGTGGATCCTCAGTCCATAAGTCAGTTATTAAGGAATCCATTTTTTCAATGACATAATTTCAGGATCAAGCCGTCCGTTCAGTCCGTCTCCGACTTTACCGAGAAGGATTCACCATAGACGATGGACCTTTAAGGCAATTCTCGGATCCCGCTAACGCCGAGTTTCTTAGCTTTATTCGTAAAGGGTAACTATGAACTAATTTATTAATTTTTCCTGGTCTTCATCGGTTATTGGCGATAAGGCCGCCTGTTTCAATAAATGACGAATATATTTTGTTAAAAGTATAGTGTACTAGCTTTTCACCGTGAATATTTTCCCTATTACAACTACATCAAGCCTACACAAGCTACTGTTTATGCTAGTATTTGAATGAAACCCGTGCACTTATGATATTATATTAAAAGTTATTAATTACATGTGGACCTAAGGAAGATAAACTAAAAGACGCTCTATGACCTATGTTATGATTATATTTAAGTTATTTTTTGGCTATTATCTTGAAAAAAAAAGAAAAAAAGGATCTCTATTCAGATTTTTAACTCTTTGGCTAAATGAAAAAAAGAACAGTGAAACAACATATCCTTCAACATATTTTGGAAAAAAATCCTTAATAATTATAGGTTTTTCAATAACATGATAACAAAAAATTTAATTACAATTATTATTATTACAGTAAATTATTAATTCTTAGTTTTCCTCACTGAAACCCTAAATTAAAGAAAGGTTTATTTTGCAAAATGCTTTCCGTTTTCAGTGGGTACGTTTAAAAGTTGGCAACACTTGAAATGTCGTAATTCCGTGGAATGAAAAATCCCAGTATAGTCAGCGGAGAGGTTGTACCCCACGAGGGGTTACGAGATTTCTGTACAAGACAATCCATACTTTAACTTTTCCAAAATTTCTTTTTCTATTTTTTTTTAACTTTTTTATCCATGATCTTCTTTGCTATGTGTTTATGTAATTTTAATGACGTTTTACTTCATTTTCAGAGAAATTCCCCCAGAACTGTCGGGAGATGGGGCAGTGCGTGTGAGTTTAGAGGATCGCCGTCTTGAAGAATGCCCCCGGGTCGTCTCCAAGACTCAAGCCTTCACTGGAAAAGGACATATGCTAGGAAGGTAAACATCACTTAATATTATTTTTAAGTTAAAAATTAACTTGTTCATGCACTTACTTACACACACAAGTGGTTCGTACACTTCTTATAAGACTACTTCACAATAGACAACAATATTTCCTATACCTCCTATAATAATTTTATAAATGCGGACAGATAAGAGTTACTTCGCAAATACACACGCACAGATAGACGTATTTTACACTTTCACGCCTTAACCGCTAAACCGCTTTTGATAAAATTTCAGAAATAAACTAGATCTTGGGATATATGCTACTTTTTGGGTAATTTCAGCCCAACGCCAGCGGTAGTCGGTGCGACAGTTCCGGTAGCTTCTCAAGCCAGAGACAGAGAAGCGAATCAACGCGCCGCGCAGCAAGATGTCGGGCTCAACGAGGCCAATCCCGTAACCACTGTACAGGTGAGTCAACTGTGAAGACTTGAAATATCATCAGTATCACCTCCACATTTGTCGCTCCACAACTGACCATTTTCTAAGGCATTTCCTGCCACCAACCCACCTTTCTGTAGAACCAGCTGCCACCAGTTTGCCTCCTGTTTTATATAAAAAAAGTTAATAAGGATACTTTCTCCCGCAGTTCCGCCTGGCTGACGGCAGCCGATTGACAGGCCGTTTCAACCATTCGCACACAGTAGAAGACCTCTACCAATACGTATCTCGAGCGGAACCGACCTACCAACTCCAGCCGTTCATTCTTCTCACAACATTCCCTAGTTCGGAGCTAAACGATCGCGCGGCAACCCTCGCCGCAGCCAATCTATTGAACACCACTGTATTGCAACGGCTTAAATAAACATTGTTCTAATTGTGGTTAATTTTTTAGTAAAGCTTGATAAATTAGCTCTTTTAAGCCATCGTCAGACGGCACTATCCCGCAAATAATGTGTTAACCAATTTTCAAACGGACTTGGAAGTTCTCTATACAATATGTATGGTGCAGAAATGCCATCTGACCGTGATCTCAGATTCTAGATATCGTAAATGAAATATCGATTTCTTTGATTTATTTAGTTTTTAGAATTTGATTTTCAGTACCTATAAAATATTACTAATATAATAAAGTCGATATGTGTCAACTGTCAATATAATGACATGCCTCATCTGTTCGATGTAAAGTTCTCACATTGGATCCGATCCGAAATTAAATATTCGATTGTAGATGTGTATACGACTAAATAGATATTAACCGAACCTAGAAGATTATTGCTAAGAAGTTTTGTAAATTTTAACTTGAATACATACAGACTTTATTTCGTGTTTAATTAAAGACCTTCTTTAACAATATAATTTTAATTCAACGTTAAGTCAAATATTTCTAAATACATCACAATAGACAAATCTCGGTAAACAAGCATAAAGCCATAATTTACAAATATCAAAATCAAAGACATTCAAAATACAAAACTACGTTATAATTTCAAAAATCCCGATGGTTCGTCGCCATCTTGAATCACAGTTGAATTTAGAACTCCATTTAAATTAATAAACGGCGGTTAGCTACAACATTCAGCTTTAGGGAATGTGCAGGCGCATGGGTCCGTCGCAATACATTCAGCGGGGCACATGCAGTCACAAGCTAAAAACAATTTCAAGTTGAAGTTAAAAATCTCGTAACCTGTAAAGATCCACGGAACAGGAAATATGTCTGTAATGTTCAATCCGTTATTGTATTGATTTCTCCAATTTGAACCTAATATATAAAATTTATTTAATAAATATATATTGCCTTCAAATTATACGAAAAAGTAATAAATAAGAAAATAATTCTAAAAAAATTTTTTGTAACCCTACAATAAGACACCTAATTAGGTTTAAAAAGTTTATGATTTAACAGTTTGGCACCGACCTGCCATGCCATGCCACTTTATTGACTTAATAAAAGTTGTATAGTAGGTACCTCTCCCTTAAAAGGCCGACAACGCACCCGCGACCCAAAGGGCGTTGTGGATGTTCGTGAGTGGCAGTACGCTACATATCTAAGCCCGATCGCCAACAATGTTCTAAAAAAAGTTTCTTAAAGGTATTGTCCCACAGGAAATTTAAATAAGTAACTAACGTTTACAATCTCCATATGAGCAGGGGTCAATGTACTCTGTGCAGTCTTCACCGGGCGGTAGGAATGACGAGCGGTATATCGTTGTACCTTCCAGCTATACGTGAAATTTAAAGGTTTTAAAATATTAGATAATAAATAGCTCCCGACACAAAGAGGACGTGTATGTGTGTTTGTCTATGGCATCTAAATGAATTCACCGATTATCATCCGTTTTTATTTATTTGATAGTGATCGAAATGGTTCATAGCTGCAACTTATGAAGATCTTTTCATATATTTGACATTCTTATTTGTAACTAACATGTAGGTAAGAAGGTTTTTAAACTGTCTTTAATTTCACCTTTATCAGCATTCATCGGTAAGTGATTATGCTGCGGGAGTGTAGAATTTCGTTAACGATTATGGGTCAACGCTATTGTCAAGTTGACTTGTTGGCGGTTCATCAGATAAGTAGGTAATTGAAATACCTTCTGGCACGGTTTCTGGTACTGTCCCTTGCAAGCCCACGGCGGCCGTTGAGGAAAGGGTAC
Source organism: Aporia crataegi (assembly GCA_912999735.1). Taxonomy (NCBI): domain Eukaryota; kingdom Metazoa; phylum Arthropoda; class Insecta; order Lepidoptera; family Pieridae; genus Aporia; species Aporia crataegi. Next base: position 8,206,826 of record OU538742.1, read on the forward strand.
ACAAACAGGCTGGTAAGACATCTTCTGCGTCGTAGCACTATCCATTTTAGCTAGAAACGAGAGCTTAGAGCTATTTTCGAATAATTTAATTATAAAATGAGCCGTAAATTATGAAGTTTGCTGTGAAGCATTGATGGATGCTATGCTAAGTACCTACTGTAAACGTTCTTTATATATAAAAACCTTGTTTAAGTCCCGTTCAACCACATCCAAGTGGCTACGTTATGCATTTCACGTTATTTATAAGCGATTAAAAACCATAATTTTAAAAGAACAAAGGTTCCTATTATTTAAAACCATGTAAATACTTATGTAATTGGATATAAAAGATCAATTTTTTATGTGTTGCCTTGCTTTCTCATTGTCTAAAGAAATTTCTTACCGCTTGGTTTCTCATAGCATCTACTCGGCGCATACGACTCCATCCGAGGCACCTTGCCAGGATCCAAAAATGACATGCGGTTGACGGTGCGATCTGTCAATTAATTATGTCTAAAGATTCGAATTGATGTATTAAAAATTGATTTTTTTGATGGAACATATTATTAATGTTAGAAAAAGTAAAGTTAAACAAACGAACCGATTAAAACCTGTGTGAGAAGGTATAGGTTTATTTAAACTATATAAGCTCAAATCGAATGCATAGAAAAAATGTAAAACATAAAACTTTAATCGAAGGATTGTCGACAGTTCAAAATTCGCGTAAGGAAAAAATTTCACTTATGGCAGTGAAATTGTCTTTTACTCCGTGCTCTAGAGTTACAAAACTTACTCTCAAAAGGTTGTTCAACAGAATGGAACTTGGGTTGTGGTTTAAACGACTCTCTCATTGGCGCAGTCTTCGGGACAAAATCGTGTCTCTGTGTGGTGAGGTTCTGCATTGGTCCTTGTCCCCACATGTCGTGGTGACAGGGGCGAATCGCTTGTGTTATGCACACGGGATTTGGTAGAAACGATAGCTGAAATTAAAAAAAAAACGGTAATAGGAAATTTTTGATCCCATATCGTTTGTCTAATAAAATATATTTCTCCTGTGAATTTTAAAGGAACCTTATACTTTTACTCGATAAACGTATAACTAATAAGGAAAATAGAGAAGCAATTAGGAACCTTTTGCACAGTATCCCCTTCCATGGCAGCCGTCGAAGGCATTATATTTGGAACAGGTTTCACCGGAATTGGTATAGGCGCCGTGGCTGGTAGATAGCTGCAATTATTTAAACCATTTGCGAAATTAATTATCCTAATTAAGATCCATAAAAAGAAGTTTTAAATTTTATCATATAAAATGACAAAATACTTTTTATTTTAACTCAACAACGATCAGCGCTTTAAGTACACAAGAGAACAAAAAAGGCTAAAATATTTTTAAAACTTATGAAATCACAATCTTCTACGGAAAGCGTTCAACGCCATAAACGAAATTACGAAAAAATAAAAGATAAATCAATTACAGACACAGGTCGTTTAGGACTTCAGTGACATATACCCAAGAGAATTATATGTACACATACCTGTTCTTATAAATAGTTTGTGTTTCAAACCGCTTCGAGGCGGTCACCGGATTAGCACCAGCGTTAGGCAAAATTGGGCAGCGGCGGCAATCGGCGGCCGGGTTCAGAAAACTATAAATAAAATTAATTAATTTCTTAAAATTACACCTGCAAAACCTTACTTTGGCTTTGCAGTGTCTACATGAAAGTCAAAAATATCTTTATTCATATAGGACCAAATACATGATCGCTAATGAACGTCACTTACCTAAATCTTAATTTACAGGCTAGTTAAGTACGCGCTCAAATCTGAGAAGAATAGCCAAGAAACTAAGTCGAGTTTTTTTCTCGACCATGTTCACAAATTAAAAATACAAAATTACTGCAGCAGATCTCAGACTGAAGATACCGCCTCCATGACTAAGTGGTTTACTTCTTACTAAGAAATAAAATGTATGGGAGTGTTTAATGTAATTTTTTTGAATATTTCTCGTTTTATTTTTAAAAGGTTATTATTGTCATTTTACTCATTACTTTCGATATCAGTTTTAAGTTTTTTGATATTTGTAATAATTACGGAACAATCGCCTGTGCACACTTAACGATTACACCCGGTATAGCCTTGCTAATGTCACGATATTTAATTCCTTAAATCTAGTACACACTGACTCTGTGGGGACAAATAAAAAATCACTCGAATAGCACGCTTCAGCAGTAAAAAAATTGATTGTATGTCTGCAGCATCGCACCATAAAGAATTCCGAAAGACATGACACTGTGGAAATGGCTAAAATATACAATTCTTGCCGTGTCTACGTCGGTAAGATGGCGAATCTTTTTTTAGCTGACGAATCAGCCCATTCGAAAGACTCTCGATACTCTTACTGCATAGAGTAGTGAAGTCCCGTGTCCCCTAGTGGGGTATGGGGCAGATGCATTTCACATCTGTTTCACTGATCGATTTTTACTTTTAGGGGCAAGTAGGTGATCAGCCTTCTATGCCCTGCCAGACCGAGTTTTTTTTTAATATCCACCGGGAATCGAACCCAGGACCTCTCGGTTGTAACGCTTACGCGCTTACCACTAGACCAAGGAGGCGGTCAAGGGAGGGTCCGGAGGACTCTTACTGCATAGAGGTATGTATTATATTTCAGAATCTACTTTTTTGGTATTTAACTTGAGACGAAAAAAGATTGACGTGTCTATATCTGTCCGTGGTACCATAGCTCCTTAACAAATTGACCAATTTCCTATGCGGATTTTTTGGTGGGAAGCGGATGTGTTCGAGATAAATGTTAGCTACAATTTATCAAGATATTTTAATCCATTAATGAGATATTATTATTTTAATTTAACATATCGTGGAGATTTCGTATTCTTCACTTTTATCTTCGTTCTGCCTCATACCATAGAAATATCTCAATATTGTATATTGTAACTAAGCTGCTTTAATAAGGAACCTACCTCATACCGTATGTAGTGTTATCTTCGAGCTTTTGACAGGGTTTCTGATACTGGCCCTTACAAGCCCAGGGCACGGGTTCCTTTGGCAGCAACTTCAAAACACATCTGATTGGTTAATCTTAACGACAATTTAAAAGGTAGATCACTACATAGTATAAAACAAAGTCGCTTTTTCTTTCCCTATATCCCTTTGTTTGCTTAAATCTTTAAAACCACGCAACGGATTTTGATGCGGTTTTTTTAATAGATAAAGTGATTAAAGAGGAAGGTTTTTGTATATGTTTTATTTACGTTAGTTGAGGTACTTCTGTAATTAATTTTGTCTTTATTAAGGCGAGGTGGAGTAGTATTTGACGATGAGCCTTCTTCAACGAGTCGTGGACGCGGTGGTGTGTTTTCTGGCGTTGGATACAGATTGGGTAAGCTCAAAAGCATCCATTATTTTTAAAATATATTTTATGGGGTCCTTCTAAAAATGTATACAGTACTAAAAATTAATGAATAAAACAGAAAAAATAATTATCTAAGGCAAATTCTTGATATAAGGCCTTAAGGTTAAGGATATTATATATATTTATTTATTACTTTTAATGCAGTTTAAAGTAGGTTTGTAATCATTTTTTTAGTAAATTTTATTTGGCGTAACAGGTCAAACAGCAGATGACCATGAATCGGTGACGCCTGCAAATGCACCACAAGCTGTAAGTTTTTTTTGTAATTTATTTTCTTTGCTTTATAATCAGGTTACATAAAAACCGCTAATAATTACTTTGACCACGTTTAGTATTTAAATTCGGATTATACAAATAATTAGTGACAAATGAAACAATTATATGGTCAATCTTGAAATTTGTAGTAAAATATTTAAAAAGTTATAGACTATAGAGCTTTATATGTCTCTTTAATCACTTCTATATCGAAAACCTTAATTGAAGCGTAAATATTTAAAGTCAGGGCTATTAAATATTGCCTTAAATTAATTTTATATGTACTTTATAAAGAGATGTTTAAAATATTTCATAGTAACCAGCATAAGTATTCATTTCAATACTAAATGTGGATCCTCAGTCCATAAGTCAGTTATTAAGGAATCCATTTTTTCAATGACATAATTTCAGGATCAAGCCGTCCGTTCAGTCCGTCTCCGACTTTACCGAGAAGGATTCACCATAGACGATGGACCTCTAAGGCAATTCTCGGATCCCGCTAACGCCGAGTTTCTTAGCTTTATTCGTAAAGGGTAACTATGAACTAATTTATTAATTTTTCCTGGTCTTCATCGGTTATTGGCGATAAGGCCGCCTGTTTCAATAAATGACGAATATATTTTGTTAAAAGTATAGTGTACTAGCTTTTCACCGTGAATATTTTCCCTATTACAACTACATCAAGCCTACACAAGCTACTGTTTATGCTAGTATTTGAATGAAACCCGTGCACTTATGATATTATATTAAAAGTTATTAATTACATGTGGACCTAAGGAAGATAAACTAAAAGACGCTCTATGACCTATGTTATGATTATATTTAAGTTATTTTTTGGCTATTATCTTGAAAAAAAAAGAAAAAAAGGATCTCTATTCAGATTTTTAACTCTTTGGCTAAATGAAAAAAAGAACAGTGAAACAACATATCCTTCAACATATTTTGGAAAAAAATCCTTAATAATTATAGGTTTTTCAATAACATGATAACAAAAAATTTAATTACAATTATTATTATTACAGTAAATTATTAATTCTTAGTTTGCCTCACTGAAACCCTAAATTAAATAAAGGTTTATTTTGCAAAATGCTTTCCGTTTTCAGTGGGTACGTTTAAAAGTTGGCAACACTTGAAATGTCGTAATTCCGTGGAATGAAAAATCCCAGTATAGTCAGCGGAGAGGTTGTACCCCACGAGGGGTTACGAGATTTCTGTACAAGACAATCCATACTTTAACTTTTCCAAAATTTCTTTTTCTATTTTTTTTTAACTTTTTTATCCATGATCTTCTTTGCTATGTGTTTATGTAATTTTAATGACGTTTTACTTCATTTTCAGAGAAATTCCCCCAGAACTGTCGGGAGATGGGGCAGTGCGTGTGAGTTTAGAGGATCGCCGTCTTGAAGAATGCCCCCGGGTCGTCTCCAAGACTCAAGCCTTCACTGGAAAAGGACATATGCTAGGAAGGTAAACATCACTTAATATTATTTTTAAGTTAAAAATTAACTTGTTCATGCACTTACTTACACACACAAGTGCAGTGGCGGGGCAAGACCTAAATTTAATGTGGGCAAGATATATTTTGCGAGGCCCCCCCTCATGGATGACGCAAGATGACGGATTTTGTAGAGAAAAAAGTTTTTGAAACTTAAACTTTTATTCATAAAAATGCAAACTTGTTCATTGTAGTTATTTTACATTATTAAATATAGGTACCTCAACCAACAGTAAAGTAAACAATTAAAGCAACAGAAATTTTCTACTTTTAGCCTTACTTAACTCCTTAATAACTGTGTCGTAATCCAGATTAGATGCTATATTTGCCTCGATAGATAAAACCGCCAACGCTGAAAGTCTTTCCTGACCCATTGTACTTCTTAAATAATTTTTTATTAGTTTTAATTTAGAAAAACTTCTTTCAGCTGAATCTGTACTAACTGGTATTTTTAGTTATATATTGAAGCAGCTGTTTCACATCTCTCATGGAGTCAGGTAAATTGGGGACCATTGTTTGTAATTCTTCATATAATTCGTAAGGTTGGAAGTCACTGCTCTCACCCACTCGCAGGATTGTGTGTAAATCTTGACAATTTTTTAATATATACTCTTTTGAAAAAATTTTCAACTTTCTTATATCGTAGAGAAAACCAAAATTCTCAAAATGTTGATTTAGAGTTTTAAATCTTGAATCCATATTGCTCACTATGGAATCAATCATGGTGTTAAAAAATTTTATTTCGTACCGTCTTTTGGGAGAATGTATAGGTTCATCGCTTCTTTCATAATCGAAAATTCTTTTCTTTTTGGCGACTCTTTTGTTTTTAAAGTCTTTTGGCAGTTCATAACTGCTTTTTTCAATAAATTGATGAGCCTCAGACAAGCATTGATCAAACCCAGTTTGTCGATATTCCTTAATCCAGTCACAAAAAGTACGCAACTGTTCAAGAGCAAGGCTTAAATGGACTTGTACAGATTGCCATAATTTACTTATAATATTAACACGCGATAATATCTCATACCATATATGTAACGATATGATAAATTCGAAACTGAGCATTTCGTTCAAAACTGAATTACAATCACTGAGAGTTTCAGAGTCTTCCATGTTTTTTTTTAAGGTGTCAATGTATTCTACAACATCATCAAATTGCAATAATATGGCCTTTACTGCCTCAATTCTGCTTTCCCACCTTGTGTCTGATAAAGGCTTTATGGTAAGCTTTAATTTGTATTTTATTAATTCCCAGCGTTTGCTGGATCTTGAAAATAGCAAATAAATTTTCTGAATAAAACCAAAAAATGTTTTTGCCGCCTCAGAAGAATTAGCTGCATCTACCAACAGCAGATTCCAAGTGTGACACCCGCATGGTGTAAAAAATGCCCTAGGATTAATATTTAATATTCGAGTTTTAACTCCACTGTTCATGCCTATCATATTTGCACCATTGTCGTATCCTTGCCCACGACAATTTTGAATATCTAGTCCATTTTTTTCTAATTCCTTCAGTATTGCATTAGTTAGATATTCTCCAGTCGTCTCAGTGACAGCAAGAAATCCAATAAAGTTTTCTTCTATTGTGCCGGTTGTGGTATCACAAAATCTTAAGATTACTGACATTTGTTCAACTCGATTAGAATCTCTGGTGCAGTCAAGTAAAATGGAATAATATTTTGCCTCTTTTACTCTACGTATCACTTCATCAGTAACTATTTGTGACATCAATGTGATCAATTCATTTTGAATATCGTGGCTTAGATAGTGGTGTGTAAGTTTTTTGTCGTTAATGCGTTTTATATGTTCCCGTAATGTAGGATCATATTTAGATATCAATTTAAACAAGTCTATAAAGTTACCAGAATTCCTACCAGAACTGTCGTCTCCTATCTTGAGAGATTCTCTGTGACCCCTAAATGCCAGATTATGAGAAGCTAAGAAATTAATTATATCAATTAATCTCTCAAACAAATTTAGCCAATGTTTTTGAGATTCTTGCATCAGCCTTTCGTTTTCTTGATCTATTGTTTTTCCATGTTTTATTCCTTTCTCTAATGTCATCCATTGGAACATATATGCCATATGTTCTTTGGTATTCTCATGTCTTTGTAAAATACTACTTAAGTGTTTCCAGTCACAGCTCCCTTTCTCGACCATCTGAGTTTGTGAATTGCCAAATAGTCTGCATGGAAAACAGAAAACTTTATTTTGGGAATTAGAATAAACCAACCAGCGACGATGTTGAATTTCACCATTATTTAGTTTTCTTGTAAAATAAAAATTGGAAAAGTGCCTATGATCTTCATCTTTCGGATATTCTTCATCACTGTTTTTTAACTGCTGTGTAGGGCCGCTTTGAACCATATCATGACGCTGAGAATCCGATATGGGAAACTTCCACTGTGCCGGATCGGAACACACAAATGCTTGTTTGATTGCATCACTAGTATCGCTGCTAACTGGCAGAGAAACTACTTGTTCTTCGTGAATTCTACTGCTTAACAGGAGAGTTTCAGAATTTTCAGAGTCTGATAGGCTAGAGTTTGATTCTACCTGTATTTCTGACTTTAGTTCGGTACTCAGTGCGTCTGAAGTGCTTTCCAAAGTTGACAGAGTCTCGGAATTGGAAATGTTTATATCTTTTGTGGAAGTCGAAACAATTGATTCAGATGGTTCTGAAGGAGTTTTTTTGAGAAACTTTATCATACTTGAACTTAAAACCTGATTTGCTACAGCTCGTTCAGCTTTTCTTTTTCGTTTTGTTGAACCAGATTCCCATTTTCTCCCGATATCTCTATCTCTACTGGAGCCAGGGCCTGACATGTTAAGTAGGCCTCAAATATTATACCTAATCTGTAAATAATGTTACGAGCCGTAGGGTTCGACAGATAGAAAGAGCTTAAATAACTTTATTTAATAAAAATGGAATCACAAATACTCAACAAATACTCAATAGTTCATAAAAGTATAAAACAGTTCTTTATTTACTATTTATTTTTCAAACAATGAAACGCAACACTTATTTTCACATTGAAATCTGTTTGGAATACAAATACGGCAAACCGCAAATGTGACGCCCTAATTAGGTATATTCCTGTATGTTTTCCAAGTTCATAAATTTTATCAAATATGGTAGGTACACACAATTTTTAGTTTATCACTTAAAGACAGCACCATGAGTTTTCGTTTAGATATTATGAGTAAGAACATGAACTTTCTTCGCAACTGTTGTTTATGAACTGACTGTAATAAAATTGACAAAAAAGTCGGTACGCACATTTGGTTTTTTGAATAGAATAAGTTCCTCGAACTATAATAACAAAACAATAACAGACGCACATTTGGTTTGAATTAAAATATAAGAGTCCCTCGAATAGCAAAAGTTAAACACAGCGGGCGAAGCAAGGATTTCCGGCGTCATTCACCGCCCGCAACGCCAGAAAATATTACTAGATTAGATTTATAAAAAAACGAATGTGGTAGGTTAGTATTGCCAGATACTTGCTAGCCGGTATTTTTAATTATTTATTTCTAGATGAGTAATAATATCTATATTTGCGTTCGCGGGCCTTCGAGGCGCGAGGCCCCTTGGACCGCGAGGCCGTAGGCGGTGGCCCACGTCGCCCACGCCTTGCGCCGCCTCTGCACAAGTGGTTCGTACACTTCTTATAAGACTACTTCACAATAGACAACAATATTTCCTATACCTCCTATAATAATTTTATAAATGCGGACAGATAAGAGTTACTTCGCAAATACACACGCACAGATAGACGTATTTTACACTTTCACGCCTTAACCGCTAAACCGCTTTTGATAAAATTTCAGAAATAAACTAGATCTTGGGATATATGCTACTTTTTGGGTAATTTCAGCCCAACGCCAGCGGTAGTCGGTGCGACAGTTCCGGTAGCTTCTCAAGCCAGAGACAGAGAAGCGAATCAACGCGCCGCGCAGCAAGATGTCGGGCTCAACGAGGCCAATCCCGTAACCACTGTACAGGTGAGTCAACTGTGAAGACTTGAAATATCATCAGTATCACCTCCACATTTGTCGCTCCACAACTGACCATTTTCTAAGGCATTTCCTGCCACCAACCCACCTTTCTGTAGAACCAGCTGCCACCAGTTTGCCTCCTGTTTTATATAAAAAAAGTTAATAAGGATACTTTCTCCCGCAGTTCCGCCTGGCTGACGGCAGCCGATTGACAGGCCGTTTCAACCATTCGCACACAGTAGAAGACCTCTACCAATACGTATCTCGAGCGGAACCGACCTACCAACTCCAGCCGTTCATTCTTCTCACAACATTCCCTAGTTCGGAGCTAAACGATCGCGCGGCAACCCTCGCCGCAGCCAATCTATTGAACACCACTGTATTGCAACGGCTTAAATAAACATTGTTCTAATTGTGGTTAATTTTTTAGTAAAGCTTGATAAATTAGCTCTTTTAAGCCATCGTCAGACGGCACTATCCCGCAAATAATGTGTTAACCAATTTTCAAACGGACTTGGAAGTTCTCTATACAATATGTATGGTGCAGAAATGCCATCTGACCGTGATCTCAGATTCTAGATATCGTAAATGAAATATCGATTTCTTTGATTTATTTAGTTTTTAGAATTTGATTTTCAGTACCTATAAAATATTACTAATATAATAAAGTCGATATGTGTCAACTGTCAATATAATGACATGCCTCATCTGTTCGATGTAAAGTTCTCACATTGGATCCGATCCGAAATTAAATATTCGATTGTAGATGTGTATACGACTAAATAGATATTAACCGAACCTAGAAGATTATTGCTAAGAAGTTTTGTAAATTTTAACTTGAATACATACAGACTTTATTTCGTGTTTAATTAAAGACCTTCTTTAACAATATAATTTTAATTCAACGTTAAGTCAAATATTTCTAAATACATCACAATAGACAAATCTCGGTAAACAAGCATAAAGCCATAATTTACAAATATCAAAATCAAAGACATTCAAAATACAAAACTACGTTATAATTTCAAAAATCCCGATGGTTCGTCGCCATCTTGAATCACAGTTGAATTTAGAACTCCATTTAAATTAATAAACGGCGGTTAGCTACAACATTCAGCTTTAGGGAATGTGCAGGCGCATGGGTCCGTCGCAATACATTCAGCGGGGCACATGCAGTCACAAGCTAAAAACAATTTCAAGTTGAAGTTAAAAATCTCGTAACCTGTAAAGATCCACGGAACAGGAAATATGTCTGTAATGTTCAATCCGTTATTGTATTGATTTCTCCAATTTGAACCTAATATATAAAATTTATTTAATAAATATATATTGCCTTCAAATTATACGAAAAAGTAATAAATAAGAAAATAATTCTAAAAAAATTTTTTGTAACCCTACAATAAGACACCTAATTAGGTTTAAAAAGTTTATGATTTAACAGTTTGGCACCGACCTGCCATGCCATGCCACTTTATTGACTTAATAAAAGTTGTATAGTAGGTACCTCTCCCTTAAAAGGCCGACAACGCACCCGCGACCCAAAGGGCGTTGTGGATGTTCGTGAGTGGCAGTACGCTACATATCTAAGCCCGATCGCCAACAATGTTCTAAAAAAAGTTTCTTAAAGGTATTGTCCCACAGGAAATTTAAATAAGTAACTAACGTTTACAATCTCCATATGAGCAGGGGTCAATGTACTCTGTGCAGTCTTCACCGGGCGGTAGGAATGACGAGCGGTATATCGTTGTACCTTCCAGCTATACGTGAAATTTAAAGGTTTTAAAATATTAGATAATAAATAGCTCCCGACACAAAGAGGACGTGTATGTGTGTTTGTCTATGGCATCTAAATGAATTCACCGATTATCATCCGTTTTTATTTATTTGATAGTGATCGAAATGGTTCATAGCTGCAACTTATGAAGATCTTTTCATATATTTGACATTCTTATTTGTAACTAACATGTAGGTAAGAAGGTTTTTAAACTGTCTTTAATTTCACCTTTATCAGCATTCATCGGTAAGTGATTATGCTGCGGGAGTGTAGAATTTCGTTAACGATTATGGGTCAACGCTATTGTCAAGTTGACTTGTTGGCGGTTCATCAGATAAGTAGGTAATTGAAATACCTTCTGGCACGGTTTCTGGTACTGTCCCTTGCAAGCCCACGGCGGCCGTTGAGGAAAGGGTACACAAACAGGCTGGTAAGACATCTTCTGCGTCGTAGCACTATCCATTTTAGCTAGAAACGAGAGCTTAGAGCTATTTTCGAATAATTTAATTATAAAATGAGCCGTAAATTATGAAGTTTGCTGTGAAGCATTGATGGATGCTATGCTAAGTACCTACTGTAAACGTTCTTTATATATAAAAACCTTGTTTAAGTCCCGTTCAACCACATCCAAGTGGCTACGTTATGCATTTCACGTTATTTATAAGCGATTAAAAACCATAATTTTAAAAGAACAAAGGTTCCTATTATTTAAAACCATGTAAATACTTATGTAATTGGATATAAAAGATCAATTTTTTATGTGTTGCCTTGCTTTCTCATTGTCTAAAGAAATTTCTTACCGCTTGGTTTCTCATAGCATCTACTCGGCGCATACGACTCCATCCGAGGCACCTTGCCAGGATCCAAAAATGACATGCGGTTGACGGTGCGATCTGTCAATTAATTATGTCTAAAGATTCGAATTGATGTATTAAAAATTGATTTTTTTGATGGAACATATTATTAATGTTAGAAAAAGTAAAGTTAAACAAACGAACCGATTAAAACCTGTGTGAGAAGGTATAGGTTTATTTAAACTATATAAGCTCAAATCGAATGCATAGAAAAAATGTAAAACATAAAACTTTAATCGAAGGATTGTCGACAGTTCAAAATTCGCGTAAGGAAAAAATTTCACTTATGGCAGTGAAATTGTCTTTTACTCCGTGCTCTAGAGTTACAAAACTTACTCTCAAAAGGTTGTTCAACAGAATGGAACTTGGGTTGTGGTTTAAACGACTCTCTCATTGGCGCAGTCTTCGGGACAAAATCGTGTCTCTGTGTGGTGAGGTTCTGCATTGGTCCTTGTCCCCACATGTCGTGGTGACAGGGGCGAATCGCTTGTGTTATGCACACGGGATTTGGTAGAAACGATAGCTGAAATTAAAAAAAAAACGGTAATAGGAAATTTTTGATCCCATATCGTTTGTCTAATAAAATATATTTCTCCTGTGAATTTTAAAGGAACCTTATACTTTTACTCGATAAACGTATAACTAATAAGGAAAATAGAGAAGCAATTAGGAACCTTTTGCACAGTATCCCCTTCCATGGCAGCCGTCGAAGGCATTATATTTGGAACAGGTTTCACCGGAATTGGTATAGGCGCCGTGGCTGGTAGATAGCTGCAATTATTTAAACCATTTGCGAAATTAATTATCCTAATTAAGATCCATAAAAAGAAGTTTTAAATTTTATCATATAAAATGACAAAATACTTTTTATTTTAACTCAACAACGATCAGCGCTTTAAGTACACAAGAGAACAAAAAAGGCTAAAATATTTTTAAAACTTATGAAATCACAATCTTCTACGGAAAGCGTTCAACGCCATAAACGAAATTACGAAAAAATAAAAGATAAATCAATTACAGACACAGGTCGTTTAGGACTTCAGTGACATATACCCAAGAGAATTATATGTACACATACCTGTTCTTATAAATAGTTTGTGTTTCAAACCGCTTCGAGGCGGTCACCGGATTAGCACCAGCGTTAGGCAAAATTGGGCAGCGGCGGCAATCGGCGGCCGGGTTCAGAAAACTATAAATAAAATTAATTAATTTCTTAAAATTACACCTGCAAAACCTTACTTTGGCTTTGCAGTGTCTACATGAAAGTCAAAAATATCTTTATTCATATAGGACCAAATACATGATCGCTAATGAACGTCACTTACCTAAATCTTAATTTACAGGCTAGTTAAGTACGCGCTCAAATCTGAGAAGAATAGCCAAGAAACTAAGTCGAGTTTTTTTCTCGACCATGTTCACAAATTAAAAATACAAAATTACTGCAGCAGATCTCAGACTGAAGATACCGCCTCCATGACTAAGTGGTTTACTTCTTACTAAGAAATAAAATGTATGGGAGTGTTTAATGTAATTTTTTTGAATATTTCTCGTTTTATTTTTAAAAGGTTATTATTGTCATTTTACTCATTACTTTCGATATCAGTTTTAAGTTTTTTGATATTTGTAATAATTACGGAACAATCGCCTGTGCACACTTAACGATTACACCCGGTATAGCCTTGCTAATGTCACGATATTTAATTCCTTAAATCTAGTACACACTGACTCTGTGGGGACAAATAAAAAATCACTCGAATAGCACGCTTCAGCAGTAAAAAAATTGATTGTATGTCTGCAGCATCGCACCATAAAGAATTCCGAAAGACATGACACTGTGGAAATGGCTAAAATATACAATTCTTGCCGTGTCTACGTCGGTAAGATGGCGAATCTTTTTTTAGCTGACGAATCAGCCCATTCGAAAGACTCTCGATACTCTTACTGCATAGAGTAGTGAAGTCCCGTGTCCCCTAGTGGGGTATGGGGCAGATGCATTTCACATCTGTTTCACTGATCGATTTTTACTTTTAGGGGCAAGTAGGTGATCAGCCTTCTATGCCCTGCCAGACCGAGTTTTTTTTTAATATCCACCGGGAATCGAACCCAGGACCTCTCGGTTGTAACGCTTACGCGCTTACCACTAGACCAAGGAGGCGGTCAAGGGAGGGTCCGGAGGACTCTTACTGCATAGAGGTATGTATTATATTTCAGAATCTACTTTTTTGGTATTTAACTTGAGACGAAAAAAGATTGACGTGTCTATATCTGTCCGTGGTACCATAGCTCCTTAACAAATTGACCAATTTCCTATGCGGATTTTTTGGTGGGAAGCGGATGTGTTCGAGATAAATGTTAGCTACAATTTATCAAGATATTTTAATCCATTAATGAGATATTATTATTTTAATTTAACATATCGTGGAGATTTCGTATTCTTCACTTTTATCTTCGTTCTGCCTCATACCATAGAAATATCTCAATATTGTATATTGTAACTAAGCTGCTTTAATAAGGAACCTACCTCATACCGTATGTAGTGTTATCTTCGAGCTTTTGACAGGGTTTCTGATACTGGCCCTTACAAGCCCAGGGCACGGGTTCCTTTGGCAGCAACTTCAAAACACATCTGATTGGTTAATCTTAACGACAATTTAAAAGGTAGATCACTACATAGTATAAAACAAAGTCGCTTTTTCTTTCCCTATATCCCTTTGTTTGCTTAAATCTTTAAAACCACGCAACGGATTTTGATGCGGTTTTTTTAATAGATAAAGTGATTAAAGAGGAAGGTTTTTGTATATGTTTTATTTACCCGTGCGAAGCCGGCGCGGGTCGCTAGTAGTAGTATATTATAATATTAGGTCCACGTTACCCCCAACAAAAATTAAACAATGTAAAATAATAAAAATAATAAAAAACAATGAATAAAAAAGTAAAATAAATCGCCTCCATTTACCGGTTCGATTCCGAAGAAAACAACGTTCGGTTTGGAAGTCATATCATGGCCCATCACGTATAAGTGCTTTGAGACAAAATTATCAGTGGCACAGTCAGAAATGTGTGTCATCTTTTCAAATCTCCATTAAGATTTATGGAATACGTGATTTTACTACACAGAGTTGCATTTATGCAAAATAAGGACATTGAATGTTAGATGTTTGAACATTGGTATTAGGGGTATTCCACTCACATTGTTCGCTGATTACCTCAGTGAACGAAAGCAGGCAGTTAAAATAGGTAAATACATCAGCGAACAATCTGACGTCACATATGGGGTCCCACAAGGTAGTGTTCTGGGGCCGACCTTATTCTTAATCTACATAAACAGCTTATGCGATTTAAGAATTGATAGTGGGAAAGTCTACTCCTACGCGGATGACACTGCTGTTGTCTTCACTGGGAAAACTATTGACTCGGTGCGTCGACATACAGAAATAGGGCTCTCCAAAATAGATAACTGGTTAAGAGAAAACTTATTATCATTAAACGTAAGTAAAACTAACTACATTTTCTTCACTAAATACAATAGCGCCCAACCTCAAACAGATCTAGAAATAAAAATACATAACTGTAGCACCAGAGTAGATTGTACATGTAAGACTATAAATAAAGTTCATCACACTAAATATCTAGGAGTGGTAGTTGATCAAAGAATGTCATGGCATGAGCACCTAGAACAAGTTATAAGTAGGATTCGAAAGCTTATTTGGACATTTAAAACTCTAAGGCACATCGCTGACAAACATCTACTAAAACAGATATACACATCGCTGGCTCAGTCAATTTTAGTGTACTGTATCCCAGTTTGGGGGGGTGCTACAAAGATGAAGTTCCTGGAACTGGAGAGGGCACAAAGAATTTTACTAAAAGTAATGATGTTTAAGCCTTATAGATTTTCCACCTCAGATCTTTATGCCTCTAGTGGTGTCCTATCGGTCAGGCAACTGTACATTTTTTGCACTACCTTAAGATTGCACAAGTCTCTAAAATATGATGGTCGCAAACTGAGTAAAAGACGCAAATATACTGTTGCTCCTGTTGAGAGATCTAAATCAGTTTTTGCTATGAGACAATTTCAATGCCAAGCTGCTAAACTTTATAATAAATTAAATAAAATATTAAATATATACACATTGAATAAACATGAATGTAAAACGTTGCTACTTAACATCCTAGAAACATTTAGCTATGAAGACACTGAAGCCTTTGTAGGTAATCATGAATCATAATGCACTAGTAAATACAGTCAACTTCTACAATCAGTCATGAAAATTCATTCTCATAAACACACAAACACACACACACACACATACACATACACACATATATCATTATTCACATTTTAACCTTAGATTATGTTTAGTAAATTATAAGATTGTAATGCTTAGCTTAGCTATACATGTTAAATTAAATTGTAATTAGTTAGTACACCTATGTAATGGAAGAGCGGGTTCTCCTAACACAAGTGCTTATGCGCTTAAAAGGAGGTCCCAATCACTTATCAGCTAGTGTAAAATCTTTGAGATAACGAATAAAGATTTTTTTTTTATTTTTATTATTTTTATTATTTATTAAAGATTCTTACAATTTATTAAAATGTTATCTGTGGTAACATCAATTAAATATTTCTTTTACTTTTTACGTGCAACTGTAGTATGTTATTAAAATTTGTTAAATAAAAAAACCTGTCTCGTTTTATTACAATCATTATAAAATCATTGTAAAACCTACTTGGTTAGGCATATAACTCAGTTTGTGCGTAGTGCTTGAGTCCATCTTGGCGGTTGGCTTTTCGTAACACCGTTCTGGCGCATATGACTTGACTGGCACCATTTTATCAGGCGGCAGGTAGGACAGCTTGTTAACGGTGCGGTCTGGATCCATTTATTTTATTTTAATAGTCACGTTAAGGAGGCAAAACTCAAATTTCTATTTCCCTATTTATACCCATATCCATACTAATAAAGTAACTGTCTATCATCTGTCATGTTTTTCAAGCTACAATAGCAATATTTTTAAAAATAATATACGTGAGAATATATAAATTTATTGATAGGAAAAATAATAATGTGCAAATCCACGTACAAGACTAACAAGAATTCCTAGAGTATTGTAATTGTATAATATAATAATTGTATAGAATAATTGTAAAGTAATTGTTAAAACTTTACGCTACAGTAATGTCTTGTTGGCGAACGAACTTGTTATTAATATATAACAACTAACATAGGTAAGGAAGATTATATAATGATGCATAGTTGTCCTTTTCATCGGTGAAAATCTAACAAATAAACACACATTCGCATCAATTATAAATTATCATGTAAGGACGTGATAAAATCGACCGATCAGCTACTTTCGAAGTTAAATAAAAACACACTTTCAAAAGGTTGATCCACAGAGTGAAATTTCCTGTCCGGCTTGAAACTCTCGCGCAGCACGCAGGGCTTTGGCACGTAGTCGTGTCTTTGTGTGGTGAGGTTCTGCATAGGTCCCTGTCCCCACATGTCATGGTGGCAGGGTCGGATCGCTTGCGTTACGCACACGGGGTTTGGTAGAAAAGATAGCTGAAAATGTTATTGGAGTAAACTATTATGTCAAAAACCAGAGGTAGAATAATATCATGGATGCCCGAAGCAATCTTATTAACAAAACCTACTTTTAACGCACCTTATCAACAGTGTGTGTGAGTCTTGTGCATAAGTGAAAGGATTCCATATAAATAAATATTACCTACTTGCAGAAAAAAGTAGGTGATAATCAATTGAAAATATTACTGTATAAATATAAGAAACGGAATTCAAGAAAAAATATATTTTTATCAAAAATCTTTTTGGACAAAAAGGAATACCGGAGCTGTTACAAGTTGGATATCAAAGATCAATTCCCCTTACTTTTTGAACTGTGCAAGATTCCATTGGCTCACAGCTGGGGACCAAATTGGGTGTAGGCTTTCGCACTTCACCCCGCAGGTTCTTACAGCCGTCAACAGGTAGGTAAGACATCTTGTAGGTGGTACCCGATTCGACCCGGGACGACGGCTTCATGTAGCACCGACGAGGTGCGTACGAGTCGGGTATTTTTGGCTGCTTGTAACACTGAAAAAATATGTGTATTAAAGGCTGCCTTCTCCTTTTTTCTTTACTTATTTTTTATTTATTTATTACATTAATCAATTTCGACTAACCCAGTTGTTAGTAATTTCTCAGATTAATATTCCACAGCTATATTTACAACTGCAGTTAATCACTACTATTGGTGAACAAGCTTATATTTTGCCTCGTTATTGTTCCAAAATCGAAACAATATGCTAAACACTGATTGAATATTAACAAGTATTGCGACTGTTCATTTGAGGTTATGTACATAACAATAAATCTTTAATGTTTTGTTTCCAACAAGAGACATCCAATAAATCTGATATAACTGGAAAAAGCACAGATATAAAATCAAATGTTTAAAGTCCCTTTTATTATTATCATCTTATTCTTCGTTGCTTATTTTAAAATCAAAATTTGTTTTATTCTCTTAGTAAGAGGGGTAAGTATCTACTGACTGCCCAATTTTCCTACATTTTATTTTTTAAATCATGATTCCATCAATTAGTTTAATAATCAGACGGTTATTACATAACTCTTGGGCTTGGCGCATTTTGATAAAAAGCGTTGATACTGTTAAGTGTTAACACTTACTGGTTTAACAATCTGTGGTTTCCCACAGCAGCAGGTCCTGCAGGGACAGGGTTGCTCCTGCTTACCATCGATGGGCTTCCCGTCTCGAAAGCCAGATTTGATCCCAGCAGAGGGCGCGCAAGGATCGGCCGCTGGACAAGGTACGCACCTACAAAATCAATAAATAATAAACACGCTTTATGGTTATTTTCTTGTGTTTTATTTAAATTAAATGATATATTATAAAAGAGGTAGACTAAGAGAAAAATAGGTTAAGGAGATGATAAGAAAAGCTGGTTAAAAAATTGGATCACAAAAGCAAAAACCAGACAGGCGTGGAGAAAAATGGAAGAGGCCTTTTCATAATGATTTCATTGTTATTTGATTAAAAACTGAACCGAATTTATATAAATTATCTAAAATTTAAATTCTAACATAAAATTTGTATAACACGAAATTATCTAATTTTATTAGAATCTAATACTTATTTTTCTAATTGCCACAATATTTTATTGTTTCTTGCATGTAATGATAATAATTCTATGACACATTGTTTTATAAGTAATTCATTTTGGAAATAAAGAGGCTATAATAATAATTATTATAACATATTATAATTAATAATATCATTCGTAATATTTTTCAGGGGAAACGAAGGATTTATTTCAACAACGTTTCGAAATAAGGGTAGCATTGTGAAGATACTGGGATTGAGTTCCGTACAGGTACACGCAAGAATTAAGAAAAAAAGACAACCACAAAGTTTGCAACCTTAGTCCAATTTTGCATGCACCGGATCAAGAAACAGTACTGCCAACATGTCAATGTCAAGTTGACAGGAAAGGAACAATAAAAATTTAAGCTCTGTTGTCAATTAAACAAACCTCTGTACCTATTCTTGCGATGCGAAATTTGAAAAGGTACATATGCTTGTGAAACGTTAAATGAATGAGTTTAGTATCAAAATTTTCAATAGGCTCTATTACTGTTGAAAAGTTAATCCCATAGTGATGCGTTACTGTTTTTAAATTTACTATATAAGTATTTAACGAAGATATCAAAAAACTAAATCAAAATAGTGTACAGTACAGTCTATTATTAGATTGGCAGAAAAGTAACCATCAGATTTTTTAACCAACGTCGTTCGAGGATCGTTTTATGTTTGTATGTCTGTAGCATCGCAACTCCTAAGAGAAAGAACCGCTTATGATTTGTTTTTTGGTTATTTGTTTGAAAGCTGACGTTATTCTGGTGGTTCTTAGCTACAATTTATGAAGATTTGTTCAACTATTTATGAGATATTTTTATTTGTAATGTCGAGGAGGCTTCAAATTGTCTTCAATTACACGTGTTAATAGCTCAGATTCAAAATGTCATGTTGGTATAAAAGCAATTTTACAGTTATCTTAAAGCATACTTACTCAGGCATGATTTAAAAGTAAAACTTAAAAATGACACTATAAAAATAATACTAATCTAAAAACTAAATTTTATATAAACTGAAAATAATTTTATAAAAACATATCTATCGAAAATGTAAAAGACACTGTCAACTTTGAAAGATTGAGCGAATTTATTTATTCCCTGGCGATTATTCCATTTTTAAAATTTATAGCAAAAAGTTCTTATATGTTCATAATAGATAACGTTTTATTTAGTCTATAATGAAGTCCTACAGGTTAGGGGCCACGCATATGGTCGAGTAATAGAAAAATTTTTTTATACAAAAACAGAACATGAAGGCCTTATATAAAGTAAATTGTGTCTCGTGGTTTCGTCACGAAAATCAAATTTTCTTCAATTTCATGTGTTTATGATAAGATTACATAATTCAGATAAGATATTTTTATTTACCAATAAAATTCATAAACTGTTAAATCATCATAATGTATAAGTCGATTAATAATTTTTTAACAAAAAAAGAATATCCTACTAATAGTTTAAATAAGAATGTATAGCGATTCTCGTAATGTAATGTAGCAGTGGGGCTTTCAAACGAGCGAAGATAGAGTGTAATTTTCGTATAAATTTGGTTTGCGTCACGCAATACCAAAGAGGGGTTTGGTGCATCATAGATACTAAACAAATGGACCAGCTTCAATGCGGTATTTTTTGCTTGAAAGCTGAAGTGATCAAGGCGGTTTTCAGCTACAAATTATAAAAATATATTCATTCGCTTATTGAGATATTAGATAGATCTTATGTGTTAGTCATGTCGGATCATAACGCGAATTCTAGTCAAAGCAGAGAAAATCGTTACCATTGTGTTTGTTGCTGGAGTGGAAGGTATTTTAGTATAAATTTAATTACATACAAATGTTATACTTTTTAAGAAAATTGAACCAAAAGCAGATAGGTGGTTATCTGCGCAGTATTATCTTTAATAAAATTATTAACAAAACTTAATTTTTACTTTGAAATTGAATTATGTATTTATTAATAGCTATTATTACATAAGAAAAGATGTATGTAGATATTATGTTAGTTATGTATAGAAATAGGTTAATTAATTTGGTTTATAAGTGGTTAACGAAGCGATAACAGTTATTATTCTGAGCAAAGCGCCTTTGTGCATTGTCCTTAGGTTAAACAAGAATTTTCTATAACTTCCTTTTGAGAAGTCGTAATATCATTCGCCTTACCTGTTCGATTCCATAGGGATTGAGCGGTGATCAAAAAGTACCGAAAAGTGTTATCAAATTTTATCATGATAGTAATCTCACTTACTAAAGTGCTTTTTTATCATCATCAAATAGTATCAAAATAAAAATTCAAACTTTGATAGATCATTCATAGCTATTTTAAAAATTTAAATACTATATTATAATAGTTCGACTAACAGTTGCACTTTTTAGGCATTCCGTAGTTTGCCCTATAAAAAGTATTAAATAAAATCCCGAAGAAAAAAGAGGGGTGCTATAATTTTTAGAGATCTGCACTGTGTCTCTGTTGCCTTAACGCCTTCTTGGTAAGCGCGTAAGCTTTACAACCGAGAGGTCCTGGATTCAATTCCCGGTGGAGATAAAAAAAACTTGGTCTGGCAGGGCACATGTGAAATGCATCTGCCCCATACCCCACTAGGGGACACGGGACTTCACTTTACTGTGTCTCTGTTCTGTTTGAAAGTTGGCGTGATCGCGATGAATGTTGGCTATAATTTATGAACTTTATGAGATATTCCTATTTGTGATTAACATATTTTGGAGGTATATAAATTATCTGCAATTTAACTTGCTACTTTTTATAGCACTGTTAAGTTTATTTAAAAAATATTAAACCTTTACGGTAGAAACTCGATTATCAGAATGCCCAACGAGAACAATCAGTCCGGTCAATCGAGTTTCTACTTGTACGTTGAGTTTGATTAGTGTATGTGACTTAACTACTCTGTTATTATTAATACAAAATTAACTAATGTTAATTACGAAAGGGCCATCGTAATTTCTACAAACGTAACTTAATTATGTAATTGAATCTACGCGGGAATGCCCGATGTGAGTACAGCAGACCAAACATAAGTCGTGGTATCTTCTGGTTTTTATAACATACGTGTTTAGGATTGGGCCGTCAGTTGTCTTAGTATGGAATGGATATTATGTATCATGTCATATTTTTATTGGTTTGTATTATTGTATATTTGTATGTAGGTTTTAAAAATGATGCAGTTGCGAGCACCGAGCATTAAGTGGCTATTTAAACCGAAGGAAATTGATAAAAACGCCAGTCGTGTAGGACATTTGCTAGTGTGTGACTGTGTCATTTATAATCTACAGATAACATTGTAAGTCAATCTTTATTCAACCTTCTTCTTGTATTCAACAGATTTTACAGATAACTGACAGTTGCTAACCAGTCAATTGCCTATATCAAATACTTATGGCGGTTAATTTTTATCTAGCGTTTTGAATCTTAAAAAAGAAAATTTTAATAAACTAGTTAGGTGTGTAGTTTTTAAGCTTTAGGCAGCCTAACGGAAAATTATATTTATTTAATACTAGTGGACCCCGCGAACGTTGTATCGCTTCAGAGTTCCGAAAGTTTTTGTTACATATATTTTAGAGAGGTCAAAATAAAAAAAACAAAATTGAAGATTTTATATATTGTCTTCAATTTCATTTATTAGTAAGTGCAGAGTGACTTTAATTGTATCTTTGGTCTAAGAGGTAGTCGATTTCGACGTCGCTGGACTGATCCTAGTTATTGGTGAATATGAACTTTGTACTGATCTGTCTTATCTTAACTACTTAAGTACTGGTCGTAGAATTATTATGCATTGTTTGAATACAAAGAATATATTTTTGTATCAATTAACTTTATCTAAATAAAGCAGTAGTATCAGTAATATAAACCGTTGAGCCGTTTCATAAAAATTTTGAATTAAGGAAACTTATATTATCGAATTAAATGTCCGAATCGAAATGAATTACCATTTTTATACATTTCGATATATTTATATCGAAGAAGAAGCATCTTACTTAGCAGTCATAAATACCTAGTTCTAGTAGTTATTTAAATATCTAGATAATCAAATTGATATGACGATGGACTTAAAAATATACGTCCCTAGAAAAAATAATAACTGGCTGATGATAAAAAATATGACTGACATTTTAGGTTTCAATGAGTTGTACTTGTGACTACATCTTGCCGACGCAAGAGGGCTGGGATGATCATTACAGCAATTGTAGAACAACTTGGCGGCACGAGACAAATAAATTACCCAAGTAAGGTTCTATTTATCCAACTACTAAATAATTAAACTTTATTATTTATATATTAAATCTTCGTTGCAAGGGCGGCCTTACCGCTATTCAGCGATTTTTTCCAGGCAAAATAACAAGGATGAGTGGAGACAAGACAGTGAAATCATTCAATGAGAGTAAATGGCTATCACGAAAGAGGAAAGAGATCGAGCAAGACTAATATCGTTGGGAAGGGGATTCTAAAGCTAAAATGATAGCTTGGTAAAAAAATGAACACGCGTAACCTGATCATTTTCTTTACAGGCAAGTAGGTGATCAGCCTTTTGTGCCTACACAACCGAAACATTTTCTTTCCCCGGGATTCGAACCCAGGATCCGGCGCAGCACGTAGACGCGTAAACTTCTAATCTTCGCAGGCGGTTGCTTGGTGATAGATAGTGAACTTTTAATCTTACTCCAGCTGTGAAGCAATTTTCATGTCATGTCTTTGTTTTGTTTCTTGTTAAATAAATCTAAAATAAATTAGAGGAATATTTTAAAGGAACTTATGGTATAGCGGGAACATATTCAATGTTGTACGCCAAGGCTATCCAATTGATCACGAAGGCTTTTCTTAGTTTTATAATCGCCGCAAATTGCGGATTCTTTATTATCGTTTCTAAAAGAGTGTGGAGGCCGAACATCTACACTCTCTTTAAGCATAGCTTTTATTAAAATAAATTTAACTACGATAAATTCATAACATTAATGAGTTAATGTTATAAATTAGTGACTATCAGTGAATTATAAATTTAATTTTATATTATTTTCTGGAAATAAGATACTACGTCGCAAAAAATAACTTTGCTAAGTGATATCCAAATATTATAATTTAATTGAATCGGTGGGAGATTATAGAAAGTTGATTATAACAAGCCTACTTCTATGAGAAGAAATCTCTGGGAGATACAACATTAGGTTTAGTTTCAAAGAATTTAATATCAACAAAGAAAACAATTGTCACTTATAGATTTGCCTAAGGTCGATTTCGAGATTTTTTTTCAAAAAGGTACAATCATACCTCATTATATTAATTATAATAATCTTTATTTTTACTAATTTCAAGTAAAAAGTTTCTAAGTAAATTCCAATTACCATTATTATTATGTTAGCTTCATTGCGTTATAATAGCGACATAATATAACATCTGCTTTTATTTATAGACCGTTCGTATCTTGGATAACGGCGAATCATAAATTATAGAACCGGCCATAGATCAGGATGAAGAATGTACAGTCTCGTTAATCAAACTAAAGTCCCGTAAAACCTCTTTGTTTCGTTCCAGCCTACCAGCACCCATTAAATAACTAATAAAAGACATTAACCCCTTTACCTGTACATATTACTCAACTTGAATAATGAAAACATTAAAAGTATCACTTTACTTATTTTTCAGAAATGATGATGGCTCCATACAACTACCGAATAAGCATCTATCAGATCTGGACAGTGACATTTTGTACCATTTGGGATTTGATACTGCGAAATATGATATCCCAGCAATGTTTGGTGATGTGAAAGTATGTGCCTAATATTTATTACTTACTAGCTGATCCGGAAAACTTACTGCCAGTATAGTTAGAATGAGATGTAGAACAGTTTATATGGGAAAATGAAATTGTTGTTTTTACTATCTTTCTCGAATTTTTTCCATATTTTCTCACCGTTTAAACCTTCCCTGTTCTACGACAAACATTTTAAAACAAAAATCAGCTAAATCTGCCTAGCCGTTCTCGAGTTTTAGCGAGACTAACGAACATCAATTAATTTTTATATATGTATATAGATTAGTGTGACAAATCTGTATAAAACTCACTCTTACTAGCGAATTCATCCATACAGGTATATACAATATAGCCTGTAACGCTCAGAAAGAATCAAGCTATCGGTGAAAGAATTTTTAAAATCTTTTCAATAGTTTTCAATCCCCAATGCAAAAAGTTTGACGAATCTGTGTATCTGTTTGTGGCATAGTTGCACCTATAGTAATGTAAAAACCATTTACAAAGTATTCTTGATAGTACATATCGGGACGGAGGATGGTAGATGGGTAGGAGCGGGAAGGGAAGATAGAGGGGAAGGGGGAATCACAGCCACTCATTCCTCCGTTATAACACATTTTTTTGCGTAGGGGTTAAAGAATCCGTGGAGGAAACCAAAGTGAGTGTCTAGCCATCAACTAGAACTTAAGTAAATCTGTATGCTAATCACGGAGCTCTATGTTTCTAGTTTGTATGTATGGGAGGCACTAAATATAGAATGAAGGACATTGCTGCGCACATGAGTCAGCTATTGAATATTCCTTGCGATTTTAAGAACATGGTCAAACAAGCGCATAGATATGCCATGTATAAAATCGGCCCAGTACTTTGTGTTAATGTAAGTAATTTGTTTCAATATTTTATTAAAATTTAATATAGGTTTTTCTTTACGTTGTGAGTACGTGCTTTGTCCATTTATTTCTCTGTTTCTTCTATTTCAGCATGGCATTGGTATTCCGTCTATGACAGTCGTTTTGGAGGAAGTGATAAAGATGCTCGCTTACGCGAAAGCGAAGGATCCAATTTTTTTCCGTTTAGGCACCAGTGGTGGGATGAGCATCCCAGCAGGGTCCGTTGTTATTTCATCCTGGGGCATGAATGGAACGTTGGAAAAGTCGTATGATCTGGTAAGACCATCAAAAACAAAAAAAAAATTATTATTAATTTACTAACGGCTAAAATTAATCTAAATTAAAATAAATCTGTAGATAAATATAAAATCTATATAGTATTGGTAAGTAAGTATATACCTACTTACTAGTTTCTTATAATTCTTTAACCTCAACCGTAGCTTAGCAGTTGCTATCTGGGCTCCATAGATTAGAATTCTGGGAACAAATGTTTCAGTTGGATAGGCACAGAATGCTGGTCACTTTTTACTTGCTTTTTTATAAAATGTTCAATAAACCATATGTAGAAATGTGTTACTTAGCCATGGAAAACGCGAATTACTTTTGTCATAAAAATTGTGTATTTCCAGGCAATATTGGGAAAAGTTCGCAAATTTCCTTCAATTTTCGATAAGCGATTAAACCAAGAATTATACTCAATAGCGTCAAGTATGGATTTTAAAACCTGCATTGGAGGAACGATGGCAGCCAATGATTTTTATAGAGGTTAATTTCTATATTTTAACCCCTGACCCAAATAAGAAGGGTATGACAATTATAAGAATATTTGGAGTATGAGAAAGATATAATATATAATAATAAATTAGTTTGGTCGGCTGATGTCGTGACCATTCGGGTAGGAATTCGTGTTCAAACTTGTCGGTAACAGGTGCGCGCGCTGGCCTGTTTAGCTCGAAGTCATGCTAATCTGTATTGGGAGCGGGGATTGACCTGATGGAGCGGCCGGGCTTTGCTGGCATTAACATCTCATCAACATTTGCCCTTAGAAGAAGGATTTTAGTCATTCTTAGAACATTCTCTCACAACTCATTTTTCAGTAGTTGTTAAATTGATTAAAATATCATATTTTGTGTGATATAAATAAAACTGTATCCAGATTCATAACTTCAAGATCCTGCGCGTATATAACCTTCGTCATAGTATGAAATAGCGAGTAACATCAGTTTTTATACTACGGCGTAACTTTAATTAAATTTTCTTTAGTTTAAGGGTGTTTGGCACCGGGTAGCGACCGCATTGTGTGAATAATGATAGTCTTTATACTATCACGAAAGTGAGCTGCTGTTTTTTTCACCTTGACGGGTTCAAAAAATGTTTGTAAAGAAAGATCGAAATAATTAGAATCCATGCTATAACTTTGCCACTTTGAAGAAAAATAAATATAAAATTACAATATAATAAGCGATCTTTTGTGGTGTCGGACAAGACTGATACCACAGTTTTACGAAATTATATTAAAATCATGTTTCAGCAAATTGATACCTCAGATACCTATATGAATTACCATTGCTTTTTATCTGCCAAAGCTAATCATCATCTAAATCCATAATCAGAAATCATTCTAACCTCTATGAGTATGAAAAGACATGAAGGAGGTATAAACGATTAGATATTAAAGTTAAGTCCCGTGTCCCCTAGTGGGGTATGGGACAAAATGCATTTCACATCTGTTTCACTGATCGATTTTTTCTTTAGGGGCAAGTAGGTGATCAGCCTTCTATGCCCTGCCAGACCGAGTTTTTTCTCTCTCTCTTTTGATCTCCACCGGGAATCGACCCCTGGACCTCCGAGCTGTAACGCTTACGCACTTACCACTAGACCAAGCAGGTGGTCATTTTGATTAGATATTAGATACTAAAATTTTCTTGGCGTAGCGATAATTATATTGACATTCATTTATTGTTATTTCTATTTACCCTACTTAGAGCCCTCCACTCTTTGAGTTCAGTTAATATAATTAGGTAAAATAGAAATGAACTCCAACATTTTTGTTTTATTAAAGGTGAAGGAAGAATCGACGGTGCATTCTGTGACTACACAGAAGAAGATAAATTAGATTTTCTTCGTACTCTCGTGGATCTGGGAGTGAAGAATATTGAAATGGAAGCAACAGCATTTGCTTCGTTTACAAGCGAAGCTGGCGTAAGAGCAGCTGATCTTTGTGTCACTTTTCTTGATCGCTTGCTCGGAGACCAGGTATGTAGCAGTATTTACAATCTATTTTATACTCTTTTTTAACCTTATTTTCAACCTGCGACGAAAAGAGGTATGTTATAAGATTCACCTGTTTTTTTTGTCTGTATGTGTGGCATTGTAGCTCCTAAACGAATTGATATCGATGCGGATACAATCGAGATGGATCTTGGGTACTACAATTTACAAAGATCTGTTCATACATACATGATGTAATCTTATCTGTTACTATCTTTTTGGGGTTTTTTTAATTGTCATCAATCACATATTTATTCTTATTTATCAAGGGATATTTTTTATTATTACGATAGTAAAAAGCAATGTTCATAAAAAGCGGACTGTTGGAAATGGTTGAGGTGTCGTCAAAGTTTCGTAAAAGATACCAAACTATACTTTAATGTTTACTCCGTTATGAGCAGAGTATAAAATTCAGTAAATTCAAAACACATTAATTTTATATAACAAGTATCAAATTTGTATGTTTGTTTAGGTGACTCCTGATGCACAAACACTAGGTCAGTGGCAGAAACGACCAGCTTTAATTGTTGGAAAATACATACAGAAATATATTGAAATGAAACAGATATAAATATGTTTTTTTTTTTTTTTTTTTAAATTCTAGTGGCCTACCTCCCGGCGACTCACGCCCCGGGGCCGAGGAACTAGTCTCTAACTATTCCCCTTCCATATGGAAGGGACTTTGGGTACTTTAGTATATTTATTTACATCAGTTTTACAATCTATTATTCTAAAATACTTTATACACATTTTAAATTCTCATTACATTATTATAATACATTATATACCAAATCATTTATTTCTACTACTATTCCTTTTCAATAATGCCGTTACTATTTTTTCGCAATACATTATAAATGATATAAATATCTTTAAGAACAACTTGATATATTTTTTTTTTTGCTTTGTGTTCTGTTAATCTCCGTCTTGCAAATTACTCACACTGCAAGTTGAATTACGTGTTAACGATCATTATGCAATGTGAGGTAACTAGTGATGCAACGAATACGAATACGAATATTCGTATTCGCCGAATAGAAGACATTTACCGAATATTCGTATTCGGCGAATACTAATACGAATATTTAAAAACTAATATTTTTGTACGCATTATTAATATATTAATATTAATATTTTTTCTGGGGATTCGCAAACTAAAAACGAGATAGATGCTTATCTAAAGCTCCCAAATTTATCGCCGACTGCTGATTCACTGGCTTTTTGGCGAGAAGATGTCCATTTTCCAAGTCGGAAAAAGCTCGCCCAAAAATATTTTTTACTGAAGCCATGTACAGTCGCCTCGGAAAGACTTTTTTCAACGGCTGGGAACATCCAGACTGAAAAAAGAAATCGCCTAAAACCAGAAAATCTACAAATTTTATGTTTTTTAAATAAAAATTTGCCTGTTGTAAATTTTAATTATTAGAAGAGTAAACATTATTCAAATAAATAAGTCTTTGATTACCATGGCGAGATATTCGTATTCGTATTCGTATTCGCCGAATAGTAGGTTTGATATTCGTATTCGTATTCGTATTCGTAAAAGTAGTATTCGTTGCATCACTAGAGGTAACCTTACGTCGGAATCCGCGGTGGCTTCACCAACTGATTTACAGAATAGACACGCTAATTTTATTTAAATAACTTATTCGAATTTGTTAAATGTATAGTACATTTTTGTATCAATATTGTTTCGGAAAATAAAAAATTGCATAAATTGAGTTTGTTTTAATTTTTTTAAACAATACAAAAAAAATTAACATATTTTTTAACTTTAATGTCTCACATTTAAATTTTTTGTTTTTATCATAAAAATAAAAATCCAAAAATCTGGACGGCTCAAACGTTTGACTACATAATTTTCATGTGGTTTATCCATATTTTTATAAAATAACAAAAAATAATTACATATAGTTATGAAAGGCCTAAAAATATAAGTTTTAATGTATGTCAAAAACATATAAATTATCCACATTTGATTGCATAAAATTGGGTCATTTATTATTATCAATATGAACTGCAAACACATTTTCCATAGAGTGTAAAAAATAATATGTAAATTTACTAATAAGAGCAAAAAAATATGTGTACACATAGAAATCAAATATAAACAGGATAAAGTAAAAGGTTTTTAGTTAATGGCCCACGTTAACTAACGTTAAAGTTTGTATAAACTTGAATAAAAACAACCTTAATATATAACAGAACAATCTAATATCGTGAACAAACATAACAATGATATTAACCCACATGTCGAAGCTTTGCGCAGGTTTCCCTCCAATTCATAGCTACCGACTACGGTCTACGTCAGTCGCGTAGCGATCACCGTAGCAGTGTGCTACGAGATTCGTAGCGGGGTCATTAATTTTAACTGTGTCAGTTGTAATGAAAATTCTAATTTATTTAAAGAAATCATTTGCTAGAAATTACAATTATCATTTGTAGTGATGTGACTTGTGCTTATGTTATTGGTGTATTTTCATATTTCGTACTCATGTTGACGGCATATTTATGGCGAGTGAGTACCTTTTCTTTTAATTTTTGGTCCTTATGGCATATGTCATTAGATAACATTATTACATACTTAGAAAAAAGAAAAACAATAAATGATATACAATTATTCAAGCAGTATATTAACTACTTTATTTAAAAAATTCCATATTTCAAGGCTGAAGTTCCGTAACCATTAGTATACGACGGACATATTTCTGTATCTGTTTCATTTATAACTTCTTTTATAGATAAATAAGTGCTCTTCTGTTCCTCACCTACTGAAAAAATTAATTGTTACATTCGCATGTCATACATTCACGTTCACGGTGGTAATGAAATAATTTGCATTCATTGAAATATATCATCATTCTATAAATAAAAACTTTCATGTAGCTGAAATTTAATTCTAATTAAATTCAGAAAATAGTTGATATTCCAATACTCAATACAACGATATGTACAAGCATTTTCAATCAGATATTCAGATATATTCTCAGTTTTATCATTAAATTTATCAGAGAAAGGTATTTAAATATTAAACAATATTTAAAATATATTAATATAATAATTATATTTGCAGTAAAAGAGGCAATGTGTTTAAAAGTGTGCTTTAATTAAATAGCAAGTGTTTTTAGAGACACTTGCAAAGTACTCTAAAACTTGGGCTTGGCATTTTATGTTTTACAAACATTGTAAAATTTATTGTGTTAAAACAACAGCTTTCACACTATGCACGAAGTGCTTCTAATTGAAAGTAACGACAAAAAAAGAGTGGTGAAACAAGTAACACGACATTTGACTTTATTGAGATGGGTTTTAGCTATAATTTTTGAAAATCGGTTCATTTAAATTTGTAATCATAATTTTTGATAATCGTCATGTCGGGGTTTCCCAAATTGTCTTCTTATTCATTTGTAAAGCAACGACTAGTTAAATATGATTATCGTCAAAAAATCGAAAGAGTATCGCAAGTTCTACTCAGACGGTATTTAAATAAAAGACGATTGACATTAATGTTAAACGACACCTTATAATATCCGTAATGAAGTGGTTTTTTTGTTTAATGTAAAAAAACACCTAAAATAGTGATTTTAAATGTCTTGATAAACTGTTACTTCATCATTCCATAGGTTTATTTAGTACTACATAGTAGACTAGATAATATTCAAGAGAAAGATATAGACAACTTTTATTTTACAATGCTATAGACGCTTTAAAGAAACGGGATTCGGGGTTACTTAAAAATACTTTTTCTAAAATATTTCATTGTACATATAAAGGGAGAAAATTAAATCTTAACATGCATACAAGAATTGGTAACATAACGCTTTTCATGTTTCCGATAGCACAATCCATGCGGACATGTAATTTTCCAACAGAAGTTGGAGATGACGAGAAATATGAATGTAATAAATTACATTTACGTACAAAATGCATCTCTATTTTCAAATATTAAACATAATATAACATTGCTTGGAACTCCTGATTAGAGAGAATTTTACATGAGGATTTTTATAGCATTATATAAGAGATGTTAGCATAAATTCAATTAAAAATCGAAATATATGAGTCCATCCACAGGGGATGGCGTGGTCCACTAAAACGTAGTGACACCTGCCAGTTTACGTCCCACTTACCAAAAGTTACATTTAAAACCAAACATTTATTTATTCAAAAACTTAAAATTACTTAGAAGTAAAAGTCTTTTCAAAATCTAATTTAAAATTTTTAATTTAAAACAATTAATTTTAAAGTTATTATCAATAAGTATATATAATAAAGAATATAAATGTTGGTCTCAGGTCTTAAACAATATTTGCTGTATTCGAATGTTCAGCAATTTATGATATACTAGCGACCCGCCCCGGCTTTTCACGGGTATAAAACATATATAAAAACCTTCCTCTTCAATCATTCTATCTATTAAAAAAACCGCATCAAAATCCGTTGCGTAGTTTTAAAGATTTAAGTATACAAAGGGATATAGGGGAAGAAAAATCGTTGTTTTATACTATTTAGTGAAGACTAAGCACAGAACTTACAAAAAACGTTTGATCCTTGAGAAGAACGTTCTGTGCCAAAATCACCATCCCGGATTTGCATAACTACTCGATACAAAAGATCAAGGGGTAGGCCAAAAAGACTATACATACTGCCCTCGTTTACTATATATTTCAAAGTCAGTGCCTGAGGTCTACAATCGATTAACGAACCACGACTAAAGCGTGACCAATCAAAAAAACAATCATTAAATTGATTTATACTATAATCATAAAATTGGCAATACATTATTTTTAAATATAGCGGGACTTATCGCACAAAGAAACATTATTAATAATGAGTTCAAATTGCGAAAGTCTAAAGTTTATGGTTGGCAATACAATCGAGTATAAAACATCCAAAAAGCATATAGTTGAATTGGCATAGGCTAGATTATAGTTGAAGAAAACTATATAAAAAGACCACAAACCCTTCTTTGTTATCTAAAACTATAAAAATTTTGTTTCACACAACACACTATATTTAGTGTCTTACACTCGTGACCAACTTGAATCAAGTGTCTAAAGGACAATGATCAAGTTAAAATAATTTCTACCAATGACAAGTAAATAATTTGTGACCTCGTAATTTGGCATTCATCCAAACATTGAATCGTTGTCGTCAGCTGTACGCGTATCGGAGTTTTCTGTCTTTTTATGCAAATAAAGTTTATATTTCTATACATATCACAGGATGTATTAATGAAATGACCAATTCAAACCAACCAACCAATTCAAGCTGATACTTCATTAGTAATTAATTAATGGATACCATGATATTAATAATTATAAGGTTGTTAGAAGTATCGTAAGCTAAGATTTATTAAGTAACAATAGCTGAAAAAAATGGTTGATATTAAATTAATAGGTGCAATTTGAAAAAGTTAAACAGAACGAATTTATTAGCTGTTTCCCTCATAAATTATGTAAAGTGGAGTGCTACATCATACGGGGAATTACCACCGCTTACATACGTCATACACAACAAACGTGAGGTAACGTATCGGGCTGTTAAAGCTGTACTTGATAGGAGAATTATTTATTTTTTACACATTTTTAATTCTGTATTTATTGTTAAAGTTTCTACATGTTCTATGTAACCTGAATTGTAAGTTTTATACAGAAATAAGAGAAAAATAAAAATTTCACTACGCTAGAATCAATTTATATTAGGTATCACACTTGTTAGGGTTCAAAACTCCATCAAACTGATTTAACGTACCTATTCATATATATTTATAAAATATCAAAAGCGACTGCGACGTGCTGATCAAAACGATTTAAATATATATAAATATATTATACCTTTTTAATCTTAAAATAAAATCTAATTATCTATTAATCTTAAATAAAACTAGAAAAAACGCTCAGATTTAACTGATAATTTCTCTTTATTGTATAATTATTTTTACGTAAAATTTATATTTAATATTTGTTAGTTCATAAGAGAAAAATATTGCGAATTGTTTATCAAAAATTTTAATCATAAATTATTAAATAAAATAAATTAAAAATGTACAATTTTTACATAAATGGTGCGTGTCAGTTTTGTAATAGGGCTCTTAAGCCTTTCTGCGAATAATATTATTATACTCCAATAAGGTCATCCTCCAGACTGGCGTTCATCCAGAATATTTTATCGCTGCTTTGTCTTCGTACTAAGAAATTAATGTGTAACATAAAAATAATAGTTGAACCCTAAGTAAATAATATTACTATGGGTTGTCTGGAGAGATCATCTGCAGTTCTAATTATATATTTTTTCTAGCTAAATGACTTCTATAATAAAGTGCTCATAAATAAGTAAATATTCTTTTAATAAATATGTTTTTGTAATAAATTCGATGAATATTTTTAACAAAGTCACAGAAATACAGAATATAGATATATGCGTAGATATATAATAAAACATGGATTTAAATCTAAGAGTTTGTCTGTTAAGAAAAATATTACAATAGATTATTATAGTATTATTAAAACTCTAAAAGAAGATACTATTCCCAGTACGGCTTTAAGTAGGTACTTATAATTTAATTACTTAAAAGTAGGTGAACTGTTCTGTTTAATTAGCTAATGAAATACTTTATTATAATTACACTTTCAATTATAATCATTTGATAATAGAAAAATGAAGTCACGTATTCTGAGTAAGGTATGTCGGACATAGTTCTATACATTATTTAAACTCAGTTAAGAGGCTCGAAGCTCTACAAACTTAAATTCGCTATTCTGGACTGATATTTAGACTTCGACACTCATAGCAGCGTTGAGATTGATTATAGGATAACTTTAATAAGATCTTGCTATTTTTTTGTATGATAATGACATTGACACACTAACTTAGCAACATCTGTCGTTTCCATACATAAAAAATGATGTCTTGCAGCAGTTTAAAAACTTTTTTTTAGTTGTCTTGGAAAATGCCTTTACAACTGGCGTGTTAAACTACAGCAGGTGGCATGTAGGGACTTGGCCCATATTTAAAAGGAGCCACAGGGAATACCCACTAAAACCCGAGGGACGCCATCCATTCACAATGGAGCGCGTCGGCGGAAGGTCGCATGACTCTTCTAAAGCTATAAAACACCGAAATTCTTTGAAAACTTTTTTATAATGGGGTCGTATAACGCATTCTCTCAATAATAATAATCTAAATACATATAATAATCCCTACTAATATTATAAATGAAAAATAATTCTATGTGTCTGTCTCTCTGTTACGTTTTCACGCCTAAACACAGAAACCGATTTTTGTAAACTCTGACACAGGTATAGACTACAGCTTTGTAAAGGACAAGATTATCTTTTGTTACGAAAAGGACTTAAAATGGTTGAAATATGGGATGGATGTTGGAATGTAAGTTCGTCATTTTCGAACATTATCGAAGATTACTGAAGATAAAGAGACAGGTTAAAAACGCAGACGGAGCCACGGACAAAAGCTAGTTACATAACACTATAATATTTTTCTTAAAATAACAACAATAAAATAATATTAGTACATACGTATTACATAATGAAGAGTATAGTTTCTTCTTTTATTTTAAAGGTGCTTAAAGCTCTTGGAAGAATTCTATAGAAAGATTATTAATGTAGCTAAATATATTGTTCAAAGCTTTTAGTATGAATTACTATCGAACCTACAACTCCAGTTTCAACATTCTTCATTTACTTTTTAACCGTAAATTTTAAGCCCTGACTGCTAAATGAGCATTATATAAGTAAAATAATATTGCTTGTATCCTGCTAAAATAGTCGGAAAAAATTCTATATAATAAAAAATACCATTTAATTTTTGCGTTAGAATAGTGATACAACACGGTAATGTATCCCGTATTTTGGGTGCGCACCGTAACGGCTTTGATGAGCCTTTTGTATTTTTGTAAATATAATTAAGTACATGATTGTAAATCACTACATAGTATAAAACAAAGTCGCTTTTTCTTCCCCTATATCCCTTTGTCTGCTTAAATCTTTAAAACTACGCAACGGATTTTGATGCGGTTTTTTTTTAATAAATAGAGTGTTTGAACAGGAAGAATCTTATATATGTTTTATAGCCGTGCAATGCCGGGGTGGGTCGCTAGTATTTAATAAACAAAGTTTGTTATAAAAATGTGAGTGTTAAATTTATTCGATAGAAACTCATACTACGAATTCAGAGCGTGATAGGTGCCATTGAGTGCAGAAATCTTATCTCTGTTCTCATTACAAGGTTGTTATCTAACTTGAATAGTTAGCCTCTATTTTCAAGAATGCTTTGACTTATATTTGCAAGAAATATAGTTCAGTTTAAATTCAATTAAACTATATTTATATAATTAATAATACTAGGTGAACCAGTTTAATCTATCAATTTACCCCCATACTAATAATATTGCTCAACTAAGATGTTAGTTCAATTTTATGCAATTTTTTCAACAATGGAATAGGAATTGTTTCAAGTGAACGTTTAAGGGTTTGACTTGAAATATGGCGGTTCTTATACAAAATCATACATAGTTTTATTTTGTATTTATTTGAATTTTGGAGGCTATTTTTGAAATCATTCCTGGTTACAATACTAAAAAAGCTGCAAACCATGAAGACATTTTTGACTAACGAATATATTATATTGATTTTTTTAATTGTCTTCTATTGTAAAACCTTTTAGACTTGGCCCTTCAGCGGAAAGTCTCTTTTCAACCAAAAATACCATTCAAAAACGGAACGTTAGAGCATTATTAATTTTTTGTCTTTTACCTACTTTACTTTGACCTTAAAATAAAAAACCTAGCTTTAGGGTTCTCAGCAAAGCTAATAATAACTAATATTACCAAAGTCACAAATATGAATTGAACCTTAAAACCTAGGAATAAATACAAAAGCAGGTAAAACATATCTTTAAAAAATCTCTAATAAATAACAAATTCCACAATAGATTAGTGCTTTAAAATTTTAAAAATCTCAGTGAGCTCATAAAATAAGTCTTCAAGAAAAGCTTTGTAATTGTTTTCTTTTTATTGCCTTTGTCAGTAATTAAGTACTGAGTTTGCGAAGGAAAAACTTTCCATGAAGCAACATCTAGCCACGAAGTTACATTCCTTACAACAATATTTCAAGGTAAAGACATTATTTTTATAGTATCTAGTAGATGTTATTTTATATTATTTTTTCTTGGATAAAATGAAATAAAGCTATGCTTCTTTTCTCGTCTCATATACTTGATCCATCTCGCTTTTATTACTAAACTACTAAAAATGATATCCATTTTTTAAAAATAAAAAACTGCATGGATTTTATGGTTGTTAAAAAATTGTAAATCCATATTAATATAAAGCAATTTGAGAGGCCAATAAGGAAAATAAAGGCTTTATGGCTGTCTTTTAAATATTTAACGGTTTTACAAATAGAGCTGAGAAACCGACATCTGCTGTATTCACTCTATGACTGGAAAACTAGTGCCAATGCATACATTTTGTAATTAAATATAGCTTTGCTTTATATACTTACTAGCGACCCGCCCCGGCTTTGCACGGATATAAAACATATATATAAACCTTCCTCTTTAATCACTCTATCTATTTAAAAAAAACGCATCAAAATCCGTTGCGTAGTTTTAAAGGTTCATACAAAGGGATAGAGGGACAGAGAAAGCGACTTTGTTTTATACTATGTAGTGATATAATATCATAGTCTTCGAAATAAACTTCAAAATTATGTTAAATAATGTCAAAGTCGAATAATTGTAAGATTTAAAAATATTGAAATAATATGTGCAAATATTTTTTTTTTTTTGTTAAGTTTATTATAGGCGCGAACAATCATACTCTAGTCTAAAGGCTTGAATAACGCAATCATTAGATAAATGTTATAGGCAATAGGCAATGATGGGCGTTAGGCATTTTGCTATACTTAGCCATTAATCGCAATGTTATATATTTTACAGTTATTAGAAATTGCATTAGTCCTGTCTGATAAGTAGCCTATTCATAAATCAAAAACTGTAGTTAAAACCCTACACTGAATTTGAAAAAGTAACATTCAAAGAACAGTCTTGAAAGTTTCCCCTTACTCGCCCGAAGTAATGTGACTCACAATGAGAAGTAATAAAAAAGATTAAGTATTTCCTTTTGTTACGTTAATAAATCATGTACTTAAATGATTAATTTAATGAAAAAAGTGATAAGAAGCATAAAAATGTCACGCCATCGCATTAAAGAGTTGGAAAAGAGATAAAGCATAAACTCGGTTTGTTATCTGTGGATGGCAGTTCTATAGTCTATTCATAACAAATGAGGTTACAGCTGCGTTTAAAATTTTTTTTTCGAGTGGAAAGTACATTACTTCAGTTACATTTGTTATGAATGTGGTGTATAAATTCTCTATGTTAAATTATGTCCGAAATATTTTTTATACGTAAAAAAAAATCACTATGAACTTGAAATGTAATGGCTAAATGTGAAAAGGTCGCGGATGTACTTTAAAGCGCTCAAATTTCTTTCATACACGAAAGTGATTCATACATTCCAGTGGCTTGTAATACCTTTATAACCTGTACTGATACTGATGTATTGTTGTGAACTGTGATCATTCGGAATAGAACTTTAGCAGTAATTTGCCTATTGCTAATGTGTATATAGAATTAACCGTCTAGGTATAATTGTATATACTATACAACAAACGTTGGTATTTGTCCCTAGAGAGCATATTGCGGTTGAGTAAAGCCAAATGACGTACAGTTTAACTTACTATGTATATAAAGTGCTACGACGCTACACATGTTATGTAGCAACCCACTTTTGTCATCATAAATTTTATTTATTTATTAACACAAGGAAGAAACACCACGTAGGTAAAGAGAACATAAATAATTAATTAGGAGTGCAACGGGCGGCTTAATTGCTAATAAACGATCTCTACCGCGTAATTCTAGTAAGGAAAAAATGAATCGTAGATGAGTGTGGAACTTACAAGGTAACATTATAATTATAAAATACAAGGATTTATTTGTAGTTCAACAGCTTATCTATAACTATCATATATACAGCCATATACTAATTTATATATATAATATAAGTTTTATATATATATAAAATTAATATTCATTAAATCGTTGTTTTTGTTCAGTAATTGTAAACGCTTGTTTCAATAAAGCATTTACTGACAAACGAATGTAATTGTTATTATATTACCTCATATTAAACTTTGTAGTTTTTTTATGAAAATAGCGATAACTATACAACTTTTACCCAACAACGTGGAAGTTTAAAACGAGGGTTGTGTGTATGGTGTTCAAATATCTATTCTTCTAATCATGCTAGTTAGTTGTTATAGAAAATTTTTTGTCTGCAAAGCTTAAATAATTTATCTTAACAATTCATCAACATTATTTCAACACTTAAGAAGCTATAACATTTGAGATATAATAAATAAATAATGAAATCTATTTCTTTTTTGAGGCACAAAATATCTCAATTTATTTTTTCAACATAGTTTACATGTTAAATCTGTGGCTTCGTGTGGCTTATCGTTGGAGTATTGCGTGTTAATATTGTGTTTAGCTTGGGTCATAAACGTGTTTTACAAAAAAACTTTTTTTATCCTCCGACGCAAAAGATAGGTGTTACATGTCTGTAGATCTCTGACATAGTAGTTCCTAAACGAACTGATCTTGATATGTTTTTTTTTACTAAAAGCTGACGGAATTGAGAGGGGTCTTGGCTTTGTAGCTTAAATTCATCTCGCTAGCATTTTACTTCTTTATCTATATATAAGATACTCTTATTTGTAACTAACATATCGGGGTATAGTATCGGGGGGTTGTAGCTTTAATTACGTAGATACATAAATTATATATATTATATTTCTTACAACTTTTGCAATGCACGCCAAAATTGCTCGTAGATGGCAAAGCTTTTTCCGACTTAAATGACTTTACATATTGGTAAATTTAAATTAAAAATTTAAATTTTTTTATAAATTAAAGTCTACGTGTTATTCTGATGAAAGATTTATATTATTTTAGTTTCATAAACATCTATTGGGTAGTTTTTCCGTGAAAGAGGAATAAAAATCCTCACATCGATTCATAGGTATTTATAGCCAAATGAATTAAATTATTGTTCGTTACAGATACAATCTGATTGCTAGTCTTATATTTTTATGACTTTCACACCAAATTATTTACTACCAAATTGTATTTCAGGAGCTTTTATGTCAGTTTTATGACCCTACTCAGAAACTTCAACGAATTCGTTTATTTATTTGTTTTATCATATTATTCAGTCTGTCTAGAAATGGTAAATTTTGCACTTTGAAGTCGTTTTATAGTTTGCCAAAAACATATAATTTACATATAATATAGATATATAGGTATAATTGTATAATTATAAAACGCGACTTCTTTAAATAATCGAATGTAAGAACAAATAAATGTTCAAAGGGAAGTTGTAAAGTAATGCTTTTGTGTTTAATCAGTTAACGGGATCGTGGTAATTCGCCTGAACGGCTTTTGAGCTATTTCTGGAATGAATAATTTATTAATGTAATTTGTATTGTGAAAAAGTTTAATTCTAGCCTTTCTGTTTGATAATCTGTTTGAGTTTATGTCATTTCGATTTATTGAAATTTTAATTTTATAAAATAAATGAAATATTATGTGCCTTTCATAAAAATAAACAAACAGAATGTACGCACTTTTCAAGCGACACTTAAAGAAAAATGAGCATTGAGATCGATTTTAAGCATTAACATTCGGTAACCTATATCAGTAATATATTTTTGGTCAATGTAAAAAAAACCTAAAACTCGTTAAAAACAACCTTCAGAGGCGTTTCAATTTTCTTTATGAAAAGTTGTTATTTAATAATTAATTATAGAAATAAGTTAGGCAAAAACCTTACTTACGTTAAAAATTCAATACATTATTCTGAGTCAGTTCAAATTTTTGTTATCTAACGGTGTGGAAATAGTATAAGTAAACAGTATCACGTTTACATACTATGGTGCTGTTTTAAAATCAATTGCTTCCTCCTTGAAAGCCTCCTGAAAGCAATACATTTCAAGTATTTAATAAATACAATAGAACCAGATCAAATATTTTTTCCGAACACCATAAAATGTGACATTTGCTTGTAAGAAGTATTTTATAGATCACCTATTTTTGAGCTTGTGTTTAAAATTCATGTTTAAATTATTAATTTTTTTTTTTGGTTCTAATTTTGTAGGAAAATATGTCTGCGTGTGAAGTCAGTGTTGTGAGTTATCGTAATATCTGTACCCAAATTTTGATTTTGATCACAGTAAGGAATGAATCGTTAGGCAATAAATAATATTTCGAGTTGATTTATCGTTTTTCATACAAAATGTTTGGGAAAAGTTTTTGAAAATTTCTGATATTTCTAGTACTCATAACTCAAATGGTCTATTAGAGTTTATTGATACTTACATGAAATAGAATCTATTGGCAAAATTTTATTTTGTATTTTAGCGCTTTTTGCTGACTATAGATTTTTTCCAAAATCTGTTAATGCAGTTTAAAATATCTTAAAAAGTTATGGATGGTCTCCTAGGAACGTTTTCCTGTAACTATAACAGTTAAGGTACCCCTCTTACTGTCGCGTCTCAAAAATCCATTCTCTATAATTTTCATTAAGTCATGGAAGTCGTTAAGCTACTTTTTAATGGAGTTCTTGTTACTTTTTATACCAAAACTTTTGTGAAGAATTTTATAAACGTAAAAAACTATTAAATCGAAATTTAATAATATTATTCCATATAAGATAGAGTATCCTTTAATTTCTTAGGGTGTACTTTTATTTTTCTATAAATTAATCCTATTTAAATATTTAGTAACGTGAAAGAAGGCACAGGTAAAATAAATACATAATAGATGAAGGTTATTTTCCTAGTTCCCAGCTTGTTATACATTTGTCGTGAATAAATCTTTAAATTTGCCATTTTATGACGCCCAGCTCAACTTTGTCACATCGTGTGTCTTTATATATATAATATCATTAATGTAGGGTGCTTATTATTATACATGCATATAATGTAAATCTCGATATTGTTAAATGATAAATAATTAACCTGGTCGTTTCATGAAACAGTGGCATTTCATTTATCCAAAACAGATGCGTTAAATTTACAATAAACCAGCTTTTAGCATCCGTGGTAAGTTATTAAAATTCAAATGGAAAGTAACATATTGCGTGCGAACAAGCCCCACAATTTTTTTGTCAACCGTTGTAACATAAATAATTCGAATCACGAAATAATATAACTTACAGGCGAACTTATTGTCACGTTGAAGTATTGTAGGCGTATGTGTGAAGTCCCGTGTTTACGTGTGGTCTATTTTTTATTTAGGGGCAACTAGGTGATCAGCCTTCTATGTCCTGCCAGACCGAGTTTTTTATCTCCACCGGGAATCGAACCCAAGACCTGCCGGTTGTAACTCTTACGCGCTTACTACTAGATCAAGGAGGCGGTTGCAGGCGTGTAAAATACCAAAATATTATACTAATTATTAGAAAAACAGAAACCAAAACAAAAGTGTATAATTTTTATTTTTATTCGTCGACTCTATATTCGATATTCATAACATCGCCTAACTCTCTAAAAAGCAACTTTCTCATGGCTAAAATACTCTTGATATTGTCTGTATATAGCATCAAAATCTAAAAATTCATATTTCGGCTAACGCATAAGTATAGCGATACAACGCAGCAATGTAAGAACATTAAATTCATGTAAATATATTTAAATAAATTAGTGTTCATACTTAACCACTAATTTTTTAAAAAACTGTTTAAATCGATACGATTTTAGTTGTTTTACTTTTAAAAAAACCTGAAAATTTTCTGATACATTCAAATAAACACAACCTCCTCTGACAGCCCTCGTTTTTCATAGGGATTAAAAAGCTTTGCGAATTTAAGCCTTAAGGTAATTCATTTACTTACAACGTAAAATAGTTGATAAAGTACAGACATGGGCATGGTGATACCCCCTGGGGTTAAAACTCTTAACAGCTTATGTCTTTATGTAGAATGGACATGAATTTTGTTTTATGTTATCCCTTAGTAACATTGTACCGCATAAATTGACTGAACAGGCTAACATATTAAAGTTAATACCTTGTTAAAATTTGCATTTATTTAATTATATAGAATTTCAAACAGTTTAAAACTTAAATTTTTTAATTAATTATTAAAGCGAATTGCAATTGAATTAGTTTAATATTAACAATGCCATTGTTCATCCACACAAATTCTGTATTGACTATGTAAACATGATTTGTAATATAATGTGGTTTAAGGAGTCATAACTCCTGTGACTCTTCCCTTTAATTCCGCATTTTACTCGCGTAAATAAGACGGTCATTGTTTGTAATTTAAGAAGCTTAGTCTAAGTCCAATTAAACTTTATACGGCTGTAGCCTAAAAACCCTTTTAGTGACACTCTAGAGTTGTCATTTTAAATGTTTTATAATGGTTTCATGTTAACTTGAATGTGTCACGGATCATTCAAATATAATGAATATTTCTATTAAAAGAGCTGGCTTGATAGGTAAACAATATAGGTAGAGATAATCTACATCTATAATATAAAAAATGAATCGCAAAATGTGTTGGTAAGCGCATAACTCAACAACGCCTGGACCAATTTGGCCATTTTTTTTTTATAACATTCCTTGAAGTACAAGGATGGTTTTTACGG
Organism: Aporia crataegi; assembly: GCA_912999735.1. NCBI lineage: Eukaryota > Metazoa > Arthropoda > Insecta > Lepidoptera > Pieridae > Aporia > Aporia crataegi. The sequence continues at coordinate 8,250,419 of OU538742.1, forward strand.
AGAGAAAAATTTGGAAAATTTTCGAAAAAATAAAATAAAAGAAAAACATTTTCCTCCATAGTGTAGTTATAAAAAAAAAATCTATCGGTAATGGGATCTTGAATTTCTCGCAATTGCTGTATTTTATTAAACCAATCCTGCTTCCGGGAGAATGGTTGGTTGGAAATAATTACCACCATTAAATGATTTTTTATTTTTTTCAGTGTCACACTCAAGAGCATTCGAGGACCATCTAACACCATGCATGTATCATAGACATCATTCTACATGACGCTATGTTGAGTAAAAAACATTCACCACAACCAAGTGAGTCTGTAGTTTGTTGAACTAGTTTTGAATAAATTGTGTTTTCCAAAAGTGAAGAAAGAATAATGAAAAATGAAGCGTTTCTCATTAAATTCCTTCCTTCTAATTTTTTGGACATAAGATTGGCAATAATGTGACGAGTACAAGTGAGCGATTTTGAGGTTGTAGTGATTACTTTGTAGCCCCAAATCCCTTTTAACCCAAGTAACTTTTAAAGTATTTTACTACAAATTTCGGCCTACAAACGTTTCTCATTTACTACTATATATTTATAAGTATGATTAGAATTTAAATTCAAATAGTTTCACCTTGAACTTTATTATTGCCTTTAACTTATTGCTTTTAATTCCGTCACAAGCAAAATATTAAAGTTGACTTTTTAATAGTATAATGCATATGTAATTTGTGTCACGATGGACCGATTTCATGCCAATAACTAACGTTCAATACAATTTATGACAATGACATTCTGGAAAAATGGTTAAATCTTCAATGTTTAAGCAAAATAAGTACACTTGTTGTTAGGATAAACTGCCCGCAGACTTTCCTTAAATTGAGTTTTGTGGTATTATTTACATAGAAAATGTTTAGGCTTTTTTATTGTTATTCTAGAAAAAAATACATTTATCTACAATAAAACAGTATTCATATCGAATCTGTGTAACTGTATATTAACAAACAAATACACAATTTATATGTTTAGTCCATTAGACGGAAAGTGACGAAAGTTAACGTCGGGTCAATTGTCTCCGCTAAGTACTCCTGGGTTCACAACTTGCGGAAAACAAAAAAAAGTTTTTCGTTGAATCGCAGAAGTCTGATCACCAACATGTCTGTGTTGTGGTTGCCCCTTGCTCTACTAAGGGTAACGTGTTGTGGAAAAGGTATGCAATATACATGTAAAAATATAAATAGATAACAAAAACACGAGCGAGGTATATTAATAAATCATATCACTTCATATTCGTAGCACTTCCAATAAGCTACGGTGCTACGCGCTGCTACACGGCTTAATGCAAACTTTAGCTCGTAGCACCGTTGCTCATTATGTAGCAAATTGAGCGGTCAACCGAAAACTAATCCTAAGCGAAGTTTAATTATAGTCCAAGCGTTAGTTGTATCTAGTACTCAGGATTAGAAGGTGAGAGGCACTCGTATAACGCTATTCTTCAATCCTTATTAAAAAAATAAGGATAAAAGAATAAGGAAAAAAAGGATAAGGACTTAGGAATAAATAAAAGGAAAGGATTTTAAGGATTAAATTTCTTTAATCCTATGTAACGTAAAACGATAAAAAACTACACGTTTTCGTACCTCGTTTCGATTAGTCTAATGTTCCTATTAAATAGTTAGAAAGTAACACGAAATCATTTTAAATAAAACGCATTGCGCGGCCGATTCTAGGAGGTTTTGTTAATGACGTTTTACATTTTTATCCCATGATCCCATTTATTAAATATATTAAAAAATCTAGAAAAATGATACTTTCTCTTCTGGTAAAAAATAAATAAATTCAAATCAGTTCATAATTGGCCTCAAAACTTCTCAAAAAACATAAAATATACTACTAATATATATATTGATAATATAAAAGAGCTTTTCATTTGCAATATTATTTCGCAAAAATAAAAAAGGATTTTCGCTAATGATATCAAATCAGGCCATCGAAATAAATTGGAGTCTGCAAAGAGATAAGTAATTCCGGGTGACGTAACCAATGTTATTTCATTAACGCAAACACTGCGATAAATATTATCAATGACACAGTCGTAACATCGTCAAACGACAAATATATCCCCTTTAAAATTACTCATTTTCCAGCTGAACTTTTGAATATTTCCTTTTTTTTCTTTGAAACCAATCCATTCGTTTTTATGAGTTAGCAAGACTAACGAACGGCATTTGATATAAATGAATTGAATATTTTTTATATAAAAATCAATTATAAGCTAAAACGGTCGCTTTTAAAAATTACTCGTACTTAAATTTGACCATCTGTCTTCTTACTTCTGACTTAGTATTTGATATTATGAGTTTTAACGTAATATGATTATTCTCCAAAATTCGATACAATATTGGTCCTGGCGAACATTTTGCGTTTTGTGGGATACATTGCCGCGTTTTGCGGATTAGAGTAGGTATCGTAAGAGGTAAAGGCAAAAATTATCACACAACTAATATTGCTTTCCATATAATCATAAAATTTACATCATAAATTATTCCATAGACACGAAGGTTTGTGTTTTCAGTTAGTTACATTAGTTTAAACGGAAATTACTATTCGTAATTATAAAAGTTTTTCCAAGAATTTTCGTAATAACTCATGCTATTGTGCTGGTTTTGCAAATAAATTATTCAAAAGCTTTCATTTAACCTTTTGTTAAATTGTTTTACGAATAATATCCGCTTATATCCGAATGTAAATATTTTTTATATGTAATATACTGTTTAATTTTTAAATATATTGAAAATAGAAAGTCAAATATTTAATCCCTTCTAGAATGTTCAAGTTATGTTTGTAAAAATATAATATAAGTATTTAGTTTAAAATGCGTATTATACACGCCATCGCGTGGTTGGCATTTTCATTTAAACTTTCAAATCCTTACTCATATTTGAAAGTTGATTGAATGTATTTCTTTCTTTTGAAAAGCCATTAAAAGCTCACATAACTTTTTAAAGATAAAATATGACCATAATATTTATTTGTCGAATGTTCTTTAAATAAAAAATGAGCGAAAATTGAATTTCCCGAGCATCCCTAATCACGTGAATAAAACATCTGATGTGATGAAGCGAAGACAAGCTGAGCATTACACTCTTACTTTGTAGAGAAATATTAAGGTTGCTTTGGGCCTTATTACAAAACATGGACTAAAGATGTTTCAGTATTGGTTGCTAGGATACACGTCTAACGTTCATACAAAAATGAGGTTTTTCTTTGGTAACAAACCCGGCCTATCATTGGAATAAGGCAGTTTAAGTTTTGTAATTTTCCTTAGATTTCTGAGAACATGAATGATAAACTTGAAACGTCTCAAATGTTCTATCTCTTTCTGGCTGACGTGCAATTATTTTTGCAAGAACGAGACAAAATATTTTGAGCAGATTTATGTCACGTTTACAATAAAAGGTTTTGTTAATGGTTTAGAAATTAGGAATTCTTTTGAATTATTTAAAGAAGGGTTCTTAAGAGAGTTCGGTAATATTTAAGATGAACTTTTTGAAAGTAATAAACTCGTGTCACCCTATTAAAATAAATGTAAGGAAAACGTATAATCTGATGTCTTTTCTTTTTTCCAATCAATACTAATTACTTTATAAAAAACGTGATACTGGTTTTTGGCTTCAAAAACAAGTTCTAGTGAGCTATCACTAAATTGTAAGTTATACTTGACTTATACTTTTATAATAACTAATCTAATACATTTTATTAGAATCAATTGAGCCATTAAGTATGTAATAGAGATAAATATTTAAAACAGCTCAATTACGGGCATAGGAACGGATATTGATACAGTTCAAATACCCTTTTGGGCCGCAGTCGGTCCACAGAGGTCGTACAGTCGCATTAAAAGTGGCAATAACTTTGTTTGTATCGATTTTAGGCTTAGATACAAAATTCTATAAAGCGTATATAAAATATGTTTTTTGTATAGGAGTTTGGTAAGAAATATATTCGTTTTTCTAGTTTTACATATCAAACCGCAAAAAGAATATAGAAATATGACCCAACACAAACTCAAACAAAGAAAATTTACGAAAATGAAAGTCAAGATGGCAGTCGCAATCTCTATGTTATTAACCTATTACGGTTCACGAAATTGAATCATTATTTGACATTTTTTCATTGTGATAATAAAACTGATACAGAACTTTATTATCATAAAACTCTTAATTAAAGAATCTTATTACGGTTTTCATTTTTTTATATTTTTCATGGGACTTTCTTTACGTGGGCATATAAAGTTATATTTTCAGTTTGAAATTTTAATTTACTTTCGCTGCTTAATTCAAGTATAACTATTAAGAAATCTAATATTGTATGTAAATAATAAAACTATATAGGTCTCTATGTAATTAAAATGGCTTTCGAGAGCGACCTCTGAGCCGAGCCTATTACTAGACGATTTTGGTTCATTTATTTTCATAAAACTTATTTATAATAGGTTAAGTAAAGCAGAACGAGTCTAGATTCCCAGGAATGAAAATTTGAAAATCCAGTAGTTCATATTTACAAAATACAAATCTTTTCTTTTACACATGATTTATGTGTAAATTAACTAGTTTTAAAGCTTAATTTAAAATTAGAAGTTTAATTGATTATGTTTTATTATTTTAAAGTAAATGTTTAATTTAAAGTAAATGTTTTATTATTTTAAAGTAACGTAAAAGACTTATGTTAATATGTAAAATTTTAATTTAACATAAAAAGGATTATTTTTATTCTTTCAGATTTTCTTTTCTTTTTTTAAACGTCAGCATGTTTAATCTATACAACATGATAAATTATAATAAAAAAGATTGGCACAAGACTAATAATTTACGAGAGGAAGAGCGTAGATAAGAATGTTATGAGAAAAATTACACCTTTTCTAAGCTATAAAACGTGAGAGTAACCTAATTCTGGGGTATTTTAGTACTTTTTTATGTTTTGTTGCCACGTATACAATAGTAAGGTCAGATTTAAGTTATTCGTTTTACAGCAACAGCTGAGTTTCATATTCGAACGTGGAAGCAGAACACGCATCCGTATCACTTCGGTATAAGTACCAAAACTATGCGTTCTCTAGGGCATTTCCTGCCTCTCACCAGCATCTCGTGAAACCAGCAGTACGCTTTTTCAAGAAAAGTGTGTACGTATAAAAGGCCAATAATGTAACCGCGACCTGATTGGTATTGTGGGTGTCCAGTGTCCACTAATGCTAAGATGGCATCCTAGCCGGTTGGTTCATATTTAAATCAAACGATCATGAAATTTTATGATACCACTACTTAGTTTTGTAGCTATATTTTCAGTTTAAAATTTTAATTTACTTTCGCTCCTAATTTCAAGTATAATTATTTATAAGGAAACTAATATGTATTGTAAGTAATTAAAAGTGTGTGGGTCTTCATGTAATCAAAAAAATAATCTTTCAGGAGCGACTGCCGAGCATAATATTGGTTAGACGATTTTTGTTCATTTATTTCCATAAAACCTATCAAATTTTCTTCAAAACTCAAGTTATAAGCCTGCTAATATTCAATTTAAATAACCCTTTAGATTTAACGACAAACCATTTCTTTAGTATTCAAAATTGTTGTAGGGTTAATGCGTTTTGAATTACATTAGCATATTACATCCCGAGATTTACGACAAGCGTCATCTAATAAACTAGTTGATCGTATAAATTTATAGAACCTTCGATGATCAGATTCAGATGCTTGTTAAAGTATATTAAGTTATACTTTCTCTATTTTGTCTGTGTTGTTGTTGATTGTGTGTCGTATCTTTTACTGATTAATAGTTGCCTGTGTAATAAAAATAAATACATTCTTAAACAGTCGCCTAGATTAAATAGAATGGATCTAAGTTTGCTATTTGGCAAGAAAAAAGTATTCTACTATGTTATGTTATCTTTTTTTTTTGCGATTCGCGTGGTTTAAACATTTTGACGTCATTCAAAATCTAATATATATAATATATATGTTCGTATACCTATATATATGTTCGAACCGTATCGTTTGGTAGGTATAAGAACAACTTAGATTGGCATGATCGTTAAATATTTTTCACCCTTCTAACCCCAGCCTAATTTTTTTTCGCGAGAGCGGCTGACATAGCTGTGCATATCGGTAATTATTTTGAATTGCCGTGTCGGAAACTATTTTGAAGGGTTGAATAATTGTCACCCGTAATCTTGTGACTCTAGACCAAATAGTTGCTAAGTGATGAATTTATTTGTAGCAAGCAAAAATCCTTTCTCTTATTATTTAGGAAAAGTAGCGATCTTTGCACGGAAATTGTACATGTAGCTTGCTAACAGAGAAATAACCTGGGTTATTTTGCATCCTTCACATTCCAAATACATTAAAAAGGGACAAATGCTACTTCGTATTCGATTCGTGTTTGCATGGCTATTACAATTTGCCAAAACAGTAATGAAAGTCACGTGAGGGACACTTCACACAATTTCGCAACAATATACTTTTAACTATTGCTACCGCGAATAAGTATAATATTTGTTCAATACCTGTGTGTGTGTGTGTGTGTGTGTATTGTGTGAATGAACGACGTCGTAGTTTGGTGACAAATTGTCACCAAATCAAAACTATGTTACCAGTAGGGAATATTACATTTTAATGAGTAAAATATTCCAAAATTAGAATAAATGTTAGAAAATATCATTGTGAACATATATCATGGTTTTGCCAGCAACTCTACATGGCTTATAAGAGGCATAAGATTAACCATCTGTCAGAAAGCCCTAACAAAACAGTGTTTTGCTATTTTGGAGACGGACCGACAGGATTAAAAAAAAATTATTTATGTTTTCCAAAGTATGTGTAATTTTTTTTCTATTTTAAATGTATTGACTGATTGACATGGATATTTTAATTTGCTAATTTATCTTTATTTCTCAGCATTTACTCAGAGGTTATTCGAGAAAGTGTGTAATATCCCTTTAAGGACTTTCGCACATGGGTTGTAGGTGTAGTTGTCTCGTGAGCGTATCGTAATCTATATCGTATCGTATATCTCAGTTGAAATCATAGCATCAAGCGTATCAGATGTGTTTGAGGAATTTATTGATGACCTTACCTACTCCTCAGACGAAGAGGATTTCTTGTTATTTGATTTCGTTAGAAGTAGAAAGCGACGTGCTAAATAATTACAAGTAAAGAGTGTTTATTGCTGCACGTGAACTGTCAGAAAGTGATAATAAATTCCGCAGTTTTTATCTAATGAGGAATGATACATTTACAATACTTCGAAATATTTTGGGACCACACCTATTGAAAAATGATACTTACATGAGAATTCTCCGTTACATCTTTCCTAGAGTAATCACTTAATGAATGATTTAAATATACCTAGGCAAGGAAATGTTTCGATTAGGCTCACAAATTCTATAACTTTTCCAGTATTCATTATAAAATAAAAAAAAATTGTCGCTTCCTTTTTTACGCCAATACGCTACGACTATCGTAATGACACTGAACACCTCATACGATACGCTGCAACACCGCCTCGTGTGCGAACTTGTTAGAACATGTTCCTGCTCGTATTGCTCTCGTACGATGTGCGTTCTACGATACGCTTACGATACGACGCCATGTGCGAAGGGGCTAAGTCTATTGAAACGCCGCGGCCGTCCTAATTGGCACGTATGCCGTTATACTGGGTTATTGTATGCACGAGTTCAATTGCTATGAATAGAGCGTGTAGTATTATTGGGTCGGCTTAGTTGCTTAGTGATTTGTAAGGCGAAGTTTGAGACTTATTATTTATCAAATGAAATTATTGCTTCTTTTAAGCACCAATACGAACTGAAACAATCGTTTAGAATGCAATTTTGTCTCACGTATCGCACACCGGGTTGGAATGGTTTATTTATTAGCAAATCTAACAAATACAATTATCTGATAAGATAATAATTATCATGGGATCCAGAAACAATGTCTCTCATGGGAGAAATATCGAAGCGGCTGGTCGAGTCCTCTAGTAGAGAGATTGTACTTTAAAATTTACTACTTTCATAGTTATTTGACGCCATTATAAAAATTAAAAACTTTCCTTATTCGCCCAATTATGACATATTGTTTTGTCTTTTCAGAACGCTCAGAAGCACTCAGTGGTCGGCTGTCAAAGTCAGCGTCAGAACTGTCATGTTCGGCCCCAGTGCAAGCTTCTCCGCCCCGCGCCCGCTCCGCTCACCACAACACTCCTCTCTCTGTTGTACATAGGACACATCATTTCTTTAGTAACTTGAAGGTAAAGACCGAATTTAATAAATCATTAATGTTGCTAATTAATTAATTAATTTGTATATATTGCCATTCATCGGTTGGTCATCGTTCATCATTATTAATTAAATCACAATTATTTTCAACTTTAATTTAATTATTCAATATAATATAGTAAGGTAATGAAAAACTCGTTGCCAACAGTAAATTTAAGCTTTTTGATCAAATGAATTCAGTGCGTCGACGTTTTCAACTTAACCATGTTGGTTATGTAAGTCTAAAAGCCTCCCCTTCCAACGAAACACTTTGTATGTTTTATTTCTTCGATATTCAAAAATATGTAGATAAAAGCCAATTTATGTACAAGTACCCAGAAATCGCCTAATAGATTTGATATAAAACGCCAAATAGCAAGATTTTTGGTTAAAAATGAAATAAGCTCACGTGAGTTATTAATTTAAACTTAGTTAATAATTTTTCATCGTAGGCGTAATATATGAGTCTGTTTAGGAATATATTTAACTTATAATGGAACTAAGAATTCGCTTCAAATCACAGTCGCCTCTCGATCACTCATTTAGGTGAACTTCAAAAATAGGAAAATCTTTTACTTTTAATTATTTTATTGTCTTCTTTTATCTTTTATTAAATTATTGCATTTTCTTTTTCTTTTTTACATACAGCAATGCTATGTTGATGTTTTTTAGTTAATACAACCAGAATGGACATAACTCGTGGCACGAATTAAATTGTGTTTCAAGTAGCTTGTCTAGTAAAGTAGATAAATGATAGTTGTAACCAGCTATGCGTTTTAATAAACGTAAATGCCAACGTGGCGTCTTTGTTCAACTATAACTGTAGTTTTAACTGTAACAATGTATTACAATATATGAAAAGTCCACAAAACAAGTGAATTGTAAAAAATACGCGAGGCTTGTTTGAGTGCTTTTAATTTGGTGTAAAATTTACTTAACAAATTTCACGGATAAAGTAGCTTCGAAAAATTTACACGGTATTTGGGGAATTTATTTAGTGTTTATAATTACGAAATACATTTAGAACATTAAACTAATACCTAAATTCTTTATTTAAAATTCAAGTAGCAATTGCTTTGTGTCATATATTTTGCTATGAAACTATCTGACCCGGCGAACCAATATAAGATAGAATGGGTATAGTAAGCTATCCTAAAAAGGTAGATATATGCAATCCCGGACTTTTATGTAGAACTATAAAAAAGGAATAACTCACCATGTATTATTTTGGTATATTTTAAAGCGATTTATTAAGCAGCGTGTGCGGCCACAATTTTTCCAACAATTATCTTAATATTTCAACACAAAACCTTGACAAATTATACATATATCTAATTCTTCCTCGTGAACTCGCGTAATAATCCGTTCAGTAGTTTATAAGTTTATCACAAACAGACAGACGCGGAGGATGACTTTGTGTATCACTATATAGTATAAAACAAAGTCGCTTTTTCTTTCCCTATATCCCTTTGTATTTAATTAATCTTAAATCTTTAAAACTACGCAACGGATTTTGATGCGGTTTTTTTAATAGATAGAGTGATTGAAGAGGAAGGTTTTTATATATGTTTTATACCCGTGCAAAGCCGGGGCGGGTCGCTAGCATAATATATAGTGGAAAGTTTCTCTATTACAAGCCTTCAACTAACATGTATGCCTTGAATACTAGCGCGTCGTAGGTTTTAGAATCCGAGCATTAGTTGACGCGGACTTTCCCAGATTGGAAAACTTTTATAAGAACATTTGGCCACGCGGATTAATAGATCAAGAAATATTCCTAAAAATACATTTCGTATTTGCTTGTTCATTATGGTACAAAACAACAGATCTTTGTAATTCCAAAAATTACGGATTTATAACATTTATATTTTTATAATGCAGACTTAATTTTAAAACGAAATACGTAATTTTAATTAAAACAATATTCTACTTTACTCAAGTTGTGTTTAACATTAACTTATAATTAAGCAAAACAAACTTCTAACAATCACATCAAAGAGGATTGAGGTATAAACGTACAAAAGTAATTAATGTTGAACCCACTCATTTTAAGAAGCACGAAGGACTTTATTACACTCCCGTAGTAAAATTTGTACTTAACTGTGAATCGGAAATCATCATATTTTAACGTATACAATTTACAATTAAAAAAACAGAAACCACACTAAACATAAATATACTTCGGCTAATGACTTCCCCATTTACTTACTCAAAATAATCATTTCCCCTTCTATATATAATTATAATGCTCCCTTCAAAAAACGACTGTAGAGTAGTGATGACTGTTGAATAATGCCCGCCCGCAGATCAGCCTGCCGATTATATTGGCTTCGAATTAATCCCTGTTCTTGATACAGAGTGACACGGCTCTGAGCTAAAGGAGCCAGCGGGTACCGAGAAGTTTCAATACGAAACTCCACTCGATTTTGATGATCACGACTAAACAAGAATACAAGAATAACTATTAAAAATATAGAAAAATTCACGAAAAAGTGTTTATGAAGAAAATAAGTTTCCTATTTTCTATGGTATGACATTTTAGTGACACGTTATAATTCAAAAATCTAGTGATATGAAGTTTGCGGGCTCAACTTTCAATTATATATTTACATTTGAGCGTTAAAAAATAAATTATACTTCATTTTTAACCCAAGACGGAAAAATAGAAATGTTAACAAGTCGGTATTTTTCAATCCCACTTATACAAAATTCAAATACCTACTTGAATTACAACTTTCAATTCTAAATTCTTTTACCATAAATTGTAAATACCATGAAAAAAGCATTTTGACAAAGTCTAAAAGGTCGAAATCAATGAAGTATTTCATTTCCTCATTTTCTCTAACGAATATTCACAGGAAATTAAATTAAGTTAAATGCGCAGTTAAACAAAAGCAGTCTGACAATTTGATATCGATGGTTAATTAAATAAAGTTGGAACCCTACCGTGACCGTCTAACTATTTTAACTTAATAACTTTAGTTCTTTATATTCGATGGAAGTAAAGGAGGTTTTAATTTATTTCCTTGTCACTTATGGCTCTCTCTTAAAAATTGAAGCCAAATTTGGTCCAATCATGTAGTTGCTACAGTGTTACAAAACTGTATAGAATCCGTCTTAAAAGATATCTTAAACTTTATCTGTGTGAGTCAAAAAATTGTGCTATTTATTTTACGTGACAGCAAAATTCTTGACACGATGTTACCTCACGTCAAAACATTTAATGAATGGCTGGGGAGAGGTTTTTTATTCTATAGACTGTTAATTAGGGCAGGTTGAAAATCAAATAAGAGTATTGTGTGGAGTTTAAATCACCCCCGACTGGAGCTGTACTTAATAAAATAAAAAATATCACAGAAATTGCAGACAGAGACAGGGAACACTTAAATTTTAAGAATATATTAATAATATAATACTACTCACTAAAATTCCACAGAAGATAAAATAAAAGAAAGAACTAAGGCTAACAAAAAGTTACATTTTTCTTTACAACTAATATAGGATAACCCACACCCCAATTATCTACCAATCGCCTTCAACGTGTGAACCATGACGAACCATACGTGCTGTGCTCGGTTCTGGTTTCGAGTTCCGGGGTAAAAACTAAACGTTTTCGTTGGGTAGATAACTTAATAGGCAACTTAACCTTACGACCTTATAATAACTTAATCGATCTTTTTATGGTTTTAGAATCGATGGCATCGCAGTAAGAGTCGAGAGAGATGTCCAGCGGGCACAGTACTATCAGTTGCACCGGGTGCTGATAGCAGCGGCACAGAATATGAACACAGTGCCGAACCTACGCCAGCCAACTCACCATTACGTAGGATACGAAAAGGTAAGAACTACAAAGAAACATTTCTTGTAGTATTCTTAAGTGTTACTTTTTAAGTTTCTAACTTGCACTTTCCTCCGATCTCATTTTTTTTCATACCCGGGTTACCTGGCCTCGCTTATTGGAGATAAGGCTGCCCGTTGCACTCCTAATTAATAATTTATGATTTCTTGTTGTATTGTTCTCTTTCTTGTGCATTTAAGTAAGTCCCTCCGAGAACGGCTGAAACAATGTACCTAAATATTTTTACCTAAATTTGCGGTGTCCTATCACTACATAGTATGAAACAAAGTAGCTATCTCTGTCCTTATATTCCTTTGTATGCTTAAATCTTTAAAACTACGCAACGGATTTTGATGCGGTTTTTTAAATAGATAGAGTGATTGAAGAGGAAGGTTTTTATATATGTTTTATACCCGTGCAAAGGCGGGGCGGGTCGCTAGTTGTATTATATAACAAATTATGAAGAAATTAAAGATCACATCACCGTTGCCAAAAATTGTAATACATTTTCTTAGAAAGCAATTCAAACTGCCTACTTCAGTGAGGATTATAAAAGTTATTCCGTTGGATTTATCACTTTGCGAGGGCAACGTGATTTAACTTTTTTTTTTGTAAAAGTACTTTTTCGATCATTATTCTTGATGTCTGACACATTTAAATATAGAAAGTGATCTTTCGTCTATTTTAAAATATAAATATACATGTACAAATATTTTTTATATACACGTAAAGGAAATAACTTCCACATTATAAAAACAAGATATCGGCGTAGCACATTATGTAGTAGCTACATTCAGAAACAGTTGGTTTCCATGGTTGGAAACGTTTTTTAAATCATCCAGTTGTTATTGAGATTAAGTATTACAAAACCTACATCTTTTCTCTCTTTATAACCTTAAAATAAGTAAATACTACCGTATTCATATAGAAGTACTAGCGACACACCCCGGATTTGCACGGGTATAAAACATATATAAAAACCTTCCTCTTCAATCACTCTATCTATTAAAACAACCGCATCAAAATCCGTTGCGTAGTTTTAATGATTTAAGCATACAAAGGGATATAAGGACAGAGAAAGCGATTTTGTTTTATACTATGTAGTGATTTGATGATATTTGATTAAACTGTGAATACGAAATAGAACTTTCTATAAAGCTGACAGGTTGCTTACATATTTGCTTGGTCCGTAGATGGCGTTGTTTAACTTTTACATTTTCACATTTCATGTCATATGTCACAAATTTATAGAATAACTTATTTAGCCTAATAAAGCCTTAGTATAACTTATTTTCATTTGTAAAATCAATTTCTAACAATTTCTAAATAATAATTAACGCTATATTTAATTAAATTTAATATTAAATACAACGCCATCTGTTTAAATTTTCAGTAACGATGTACTACTGAAAGGCTACTAAATGTTCACTGGTTTACTAAAATGTTCAGAATTATTGATTTTTCGTTAACCAACTCAAAAATAGGAGGATGAGCATATGTAAGCTGCCGGCTTAATGATCTTGTTTTAATATTTTTATAACATAAGCCGACTTAGAACTCTTAAATTATTTGAAAAGTTTATGTAGCCAGAGTATTTTGAATACCCACCCCAGGCTTTGATGAGCCTTTTGTATAGTTTTTATTTAATAACATCTCATTATTGTTTCTAAGAATTATAATATTTACTACCTTTTACTTTCGACTTCAGACTCGACTCACAGAGAATCTAGCTTCCAAACATAAAAAAGACTTTTTAAACAGTTTCAGTAGTTTTTGAGCTTATTAATTACAAAAATCTTTTCTATTTATAACATTAGTGAAGATAATGTAACCAATCTGAATATATCCAAACTAAAATAAGATTATTCGATTCCAAAAGGTTTGCCTAGAAATGTCGGGTTGAGATGTCACTTACGATGACATATGACCTTAGCAATTTTAAGCTGACCGATAGGGCTGCAAGATTTATAGTTTATCAAATATAAATTATATTTATAATTATGCGAAATATCAAGAATTGTGCTAGGTTTCATAACTGGAAAGGTAATTTAAAATCACGAATAAAAAACGACAAATATTCCCAACCAAATATATTTTTACTTAATAATATTATTAACATAGCCAGTTTTTAATTTCGATGTTTAACTTTAAAAATATTGAAATTGGTAAAACCGTTCTCGAGTTTAGTGCTTAAGATTTAGCGATTTATTTATTATTTATTAAACAACACAAGTAGAATATGCATGAAATTCAAGTTTAATGATAGATCCTAAAAATGTTTCACAGATGAAGTAAAAAAGGTAAAATTAAATTAGGGTAGAACATAAGTAGAAATCACAGAAAAATTAAAAAATATAAGGAACATAACAGATTAAGTTATGCATGATTTAAGTTTGTGCCTAAACGCAGCAGTTATTAAGTGAATGTGACATCAGAAAGCTGTAGTCGACAACCTTAAATTAAATTAACATTTTCGTACAGTTTACGAGTCTAAACTTAGTATAATGAAAAACAGGTTAGCAAAGTTTTAGATTGTCATCTAACTACTATTAGGTGGGGTTTTAGAACTTAATTTATTAAACTAGCCCGCCCCGGCTTGGAATTGCTGTATTACCCGTATCCGTCAATAATCATCATATTTTAACCAATTTACTAAAATCTCTAAGATCATATCATAAACCCTTCAAGAAAATTACTTTAACTGTGAATCGGTTCAGTACTTAGATTTTGAGTTTATCGCGAAGAGACAGATCCGATTATGGACTTTATATTGTGCACTGAAACTGGTGAGTTTATCGGCAGATACATTTCAGCATTTATTTTATTTCCAATAATCTCACATCTTTGTTTTATTATCGAACATGAGGTTCAACGTTAAATGGTTTTAATAAATTACCAGTGACGTAATTTCATTTACGCATCCTTGACAGTTGACACTAATTTAGCTTGTTAAACTTTGTCTCGGTAATTTGCTTGTGATTTTATAGCTTTTTAGCTTAAGTTAAATAGGTATCTATGATACGAAATATTTGAACGTGACTTTTATTCAATAAAAAGGCTGCAAAGTAGGTGAAACGTTGGGAATATTTTGTAAAAAAATGTTTTCTTAAAATAATGATAAATATAAATATTTATCATTATTTTACGATTATATATACATATATCAAATATTTTACGATATAGCTATTTATAACTTCTTTTAAAATTAATTATTTATTTATATAAATAATACCTTTTTCATATGTACATCAACCAATATACTGATGCAGAGAAATAGATTTTTTAGACAATAATTTTCTATGCTCCACATTATAACAACATTTTTCATTATTCTTTGTTCTTTGTTCCTATTGGTCATACCGCGGTGTTATATACCCTGGATATAGCAATATGACCTTCTTCGATAAATGGTCCGATACAAAAATATTTATTCAATTCGAATCAGCAATTCTTTATATTAGCGCGTTCGACCAAAAAAAAGTTTAAAGCTTTATAATATACGAACAGATATATTCCTGTGCTTCAATTGAAAGATTAGTGTAAATAAAAAAATACACCTTGAATTGATAACCTCCTTTCTGGTGTTTTTGAAGGTCGGTTAATAAAATAAAAAGATGTTCCGTAGAGAGACTATTTCGTGAAGCATTAAGATTAGCGAAATAGACTCCGTCAGCAGACTCCGCTAACAAAACTTAAGTAAGTAGAACATTTCCAATTAACTTTAACAGGGACAAACTAATCCCGTATGAATTCTATACAAAGGGACTATCTTACTTAATTAACTCTTCAAATAAGACGATTAATTATATTCTTTATTTGCTTTGCTGATTAAGATACTTAAGATACGAACGATACTTTGTTGATCACAAGTGAAATTGAAGACAATTTTTAAAGACTTAGGCTATAACAATACCTAAACAAGATTTATCACGATTACGTCTGTTAAACAAAAAATGGAATATATATCGGTGCATTCGTTTAAGAGCTACGATGCTTCAGACAGACATACGAACCCATAGACACGTCTAACTTAACCCTCTCTTTTCGACCTCTTATGAGGGTCGTGACCACTTACATGTCTTATTAATGGAGTGGTTTTCTTGGGAATATAATCACGGTGAGTTTTTTCGTCCTTCCGCGTCTGTATTATACAGGTTATTTAGGTCTCTGGGTCACAGGTTACCGCTACAGGCAACCCGCCTCTATTGTTGTTGGACCATACCTCCATACCATAAAGAACGATTTTTGTAGTATCTACATAGGACGAAGTACGTAATACGTCTACGGATTAGTAGACAGACGCAAGTATTTACTACTCCGAACTACTACGACTGGTAAATACATAACCTAAATTCATTAAAAATTTAGTAACTTAGAAACAAAAAAGATAGCATATCTCCTGAAATAAGTCTGATGTAGTTTATTTGTTTATATTATTAATTTTAAAACACTCATACAGCTTTGAACCTTCAAAAAACTATTTTTAGCTAAAAATGAATCAGCTACTGATGTGGAACGAAAGAACTATTGTTTTCCATACAAGTGCCATTCAAAGCTTTTATCTTTATTGGATCTATAGAATACATTGGGAAGGGTTTTAAATGAAGTTTCTTAGTATATTTGCCCATTTTTTATGTTCTGTATATTAGTAACCGTTTTCCGTTTAAGCCTTTAAATATTTACAATAATGTACTTAATTATATTTACAAAAATACATAAAGCACATCAAAGCCGTTAGGGTGGTATTGCAATAATAACGCATTGGCCGAAATATAAAAGCCTTTAAATAAATAATTGCGAATTCAAAATTGTCAAGGATTAATTTAAGTTTTAGTAAAAATACGAGTTCGTAAAAATATTTACGGTTTTCGGATGGCATCTTTTCAATTTCTAGGAATTGATTACTTCACAAATAATATAAATGGCTATCCGCCGAATAGACGGAAACCGTTGTCATAAATTATTGCTTCGTCAATGTTCCAGTAAATTGAGTCTACTAGAAAAATACTTTTAAAAATTATAAGAGGAAGACGTGTATAAAATTCATAGATGTCAGTCCTGTCCTAAAATTTTGAAATAATGTACCTAATATGAGTAGCTTACCTACTTATATAAAACAACGTCCCTTCCGTTTTTGTCGGTCTGTTCGCGTTTACTCGAATACAGTTCACCATGTTTGCCAGGTTAGAGTTAATAATTTCATACTGTCAGTTTTTTTTCGAAATTTGCGAAAAATCAAAAATGCTTGTTTTTGATACTACAATTTTTTTTTTAACTTCCTATATTCATCACTTAATATTATATTTTATCCATTATTATTATTTATAGTGCCTATAGTAAAAGCCGGCTACCAGTGAGTGTCGACCCTAACCTACCCCATCCCCGTTTCCATTCAAGTTCGTTCAGTTGTCTCTGGAACCCCGCGAATGACAGTTGTGTCGCTGTCAAGAAAAATAATTTCCCGCGTATTTTATGTGACAAGTGTGAATAATGTTGAATTGGATGCAGTGAAGTGCGCTTAAATTCATAACGAGCTTAAAAAGTAACACATTATTATATAACGGTTTACAAGGAAGTAAACATAACCATTAAATAACTTGAAAATATACAGAAGTTGACGTTATAAGCATTGATGTTAAAGTTCTATTGTAAACATAGGTAATATAATAACTATAGGCAATATTATCTATGTTCAAACGAATTAGGAACAAGTCAATATATAGGTAATTATAAATAATCCATTACAAAAAATTCCTTGAACCCGTAAAATCACATATCTAACTTAACTACTGACTATTTATGACCAATTTATTACGTTAATTTAAAAAGCGTAGTGAATAAAACAGTGTATTTCACAAATAAGCGCGTAGGTGTAGCGTAGCTTTCTATAAACTATATAATATTAATTTGATGTATTAATAGGTGAAGATAAGTTGTTTGCCATGTTTTATACTAAAGATGTTAGAAAAGTAAGTTACAAGTATCAACTATTATACTAATTTAGACTTAATTAATTATGAAAGCATAACTTTACCTTTAAAAATAGGTAAAACTTTACAAATCAAATCTAAATATTCAAAACTAAATATTATTTAATTTATTTTATATGAAATTAAAAATATTCGAACATTAATTACAATATTCAGCCACAGATAAAACAGTCTGACAGGAAGATGATAAATTATTATCTGTGCGAAATATATGTAGGTACTATAAGTCTGAATTATGGAAGACTTTACAACACTTGTTTGTTATCAAAAATTGAAGAAAAAAAAAACAGGCATTTATCCTTTTATGTTTGATTAGTTTAAATATAATTTTGGATAGATAGACTTAGGTATAACTATCCAACAAATGCCCCCGGGTGTATTCAATTTGAACAAAAAAGTCATGCATAAGAATATAAAGTAATATTTTAGAGAAAATACGACTTTATTTTTCGGTTATCGATAACTGCGATTAGTTCATATTATTATTCTGAAACATTTGGTTTCAGAAATGGATTGATCAATATTCGGCCATTTTATATGCAAAATCTATACCAATTTCTTTGTACGAGCCAAAGCTGTTCAGTGTAAAATTGCTCATTCGGGCATTTTAGTCTTATAATTGCGAAACGCGGATGCATAGGTTTAGCATCAAATTTACCAGAGAGTGGAGAACCGTCACCTAGATTCTGTTTAAGCATTTAAATTTGCATAGCATTTCTTATACCTTTTGATTTAACTGGCTACTAGTGATTATAAATCATGATATTATAAATTTTTATATTATTAATTAAGACCCAGAAACCATAATCATTTTTATTTCGGTTTTAAATAAATAATTTCAAAAACTGCACCAATTTTAAAATTCTTTCAGTGATGGGAAGCTAAACTCTTTCTCCGTATATACTGTATTGTATGTTCGTGTGGATGAAGTTGGGTAAAATCTAGTTATAAAACGATGTCTGAAAATTTCGATCTTTATTTCGTGGAATACTTTCGCTCTGCGCTTTGACCTATCACCTAGATTCAAAGCGGGTCGGTAAAAATAATTTAAAGTAGGCTTTTCGAAATTGCTCTTGACATTAATGCCACCTTTGTGCTATAATAATTAATTGTCAAGGTATATTCGAAAATAATGAAAAAAATTTAAAATAATAAATATTCGATAATGTAGCCAGTATTTTGGGTACGCACCCTAACGGCTTTGATGAGCCTTTTATACATTTGTAAATATATTTAAGTACATTATTGTAAATATTTAATAAAAATCTGTTCGAAAATAAAAAAGCTCTCCGATAGGATAATTACAAATAAGAATATGTCGTTAATACATAATATGTTCATAAATTTCAGCTAATATCTATCTTAATCACGTGATCTCTTAAACAACAAAAACTGTATCAAAATCGGTCGGTCTGCTACGAAGTCAGACACACAGATCAAGTTTAAAAACCCCTCTTTTTGCATCGGAGATTAAAAAAGTAGGTTATTGATTCAGAACTTTTTCTTCGTGTTTTTACCTCATAAATTCTGTAATTACCTACCCCTACACGAATTCCAATTTTTTTCTAGGTGATGTTGTGTTGACTTATTTTTTTAACACGTTATCAACGTTCACGTTATCAACCAAGGCACTATTGTGTAAAACTTTAGACTTTGATTTAAAATAAATATGAAATCTCCTAATCCTTAGTGGGGTATAGGGGAAGATTTCTATGCTCAGTTGAAGTTTGTTTTTCCGGAATTCGAATTCAGTAGCTCCGGCTTAACACCCGGACAGGAGGCATACGTGAAACTACGGAGGTGACTTATATTGAGCTTTAGTTTTTTTTTTGCATTACTTTCACATAAGATCATCCACATTTAACATCATAAAATTGTGTACATTGAATATCAATATACTTGATAGCTTTGTAAAGTTCTTTAAAGAAAGCAAAAATCATATAAATACATAGCACTATATGAGTATAAAACACACAAATATTGAAAGAGGTACAATTTCCCGGTCGGAAAATAAACATAATAATTGATGCATCATGTTATGAATCCTATATTCGTGGGACACGCGATGTAAGATATTATGTTTTCGCAGTAAAACCTTTATTTGGGTTAGAAGAAAAATTCCCCAGGGTATTGACCGTCCCTTATGTTTTAAATATGTAATGCACGAAAGCTTTATCACAATAATATCATCGTTTTTTATATTGCTTTAACCTCCGTTGCAAGCATGAGCGGATCCAGCTTTCTTGCCTGAGAAAGGGAGGGGGGGGGAGGTCACATAGTCTTGGTCAAGTCACAAGAAGTTATAAATTAATTTTATAATCATACATATAAGTAAAAAGTAGGTATTTTATTAATGTTATTTTATAATTTTACAAAATATTATATTAAATTAATTAAATTGAAGGTACTTACATAAAATCTATATTGTGACAAAAAATATATTTAAAAATATGTGTTTAACAATTTTAATAAGTGGTCCACCTAGGTCTTGAATCCAGCCCAGGGCGGATCATGTCCCCCATGACCATCCCCCTCTGGATCCGCCCTTATGTGTTTCTGTGGGTTCAGGGTTGGTATTGTTAATTACTTAAAATTATGAATGGATTGACAGGTCTTCATTGCTAAGATCAATTTCCATTACGTCGGCTTTAAACAACAGAAAACAAACGCGTCCTATTTGGAGCTTGAAAAAAAAGAGTTTAGGTACTCTTACTCGTAATTATATATAGGAGGGGTTGGGGGAAGTAATAAAATTCATGTTAATAAAATAAATCAATTGCTGTTCGTTTGTCTTGCTAAAACTCGAGAACGGCTGGGCCGATTTAGCTGATTTTGGTTTTAAAATATGGAAAAATTACGAGGAAGATAGTAAAAACAATTTTATTTACCCATATAAACTGTTTTCTAATTTTTCCTGTCAAACATTTGACGTTCGATTCCCATTCTACCTTTTATTGGCGGTATGAATATCGCTAGGTCATCTAATATAGTATAATTATATATTCACAAGGTGATCTTATTTATTAAGACGTTCCTGCACGTTTTATTTGAAGAAGCTATTGATCTGACCAATCGAAGGCAAGGGGCGCTCATGAATTTTTCACGCGGAAACCCTTATTGCCATTTAAGTGTTGGAACTCTAGAAATTGTACGAACTATTTGTAGAATCTTTTGAGTGAATTTTAACAACTATGCAGTTTTTTCCTCGCTATTCAATAAAGGGTCTTTAGACAAGTGATATGATTGAATATCAGTCTCTTGACAAACTAAAGCTGTCGTAGGTAATAGACGTGGATATCATTATAATTAATATAGATAAGTTCAAGTGTTATTAGAATGAATTGGTTATTTATTAATTTTACTTTATTCTGGCACAAAAAAATTACATAATTAGTTACCTAAGCTTAACATAAATAGTTTAGCGAAGTATCGTATGAAGTTTTTAAGATAAAGACGAATTAAAATAAAGCTTAAATAGGGTTAGACCTTAAATAGTAAAATTGAATCTCACAAGATCATAAAGGATCTATAGCTACTGTATTTAGGATTTATCTGTGGTTCTGGTAATAAATAAAAGAAAGCAACTCGTTACTTACCCTTGACCATTCTGGCGAGATGCCAGTTCAATATCTCAGGATCACTCGCATCATATCGTTAGTTTCCATTTTCAAAGTAAGCTAGAAAAAAAAACTTACGATTTTAAAAGAAATATACCTAAATAAACAAACATTCGGTAATTGCTAGTCCGATTTAATTTTAATTGACAATATGTCAAACTACAAATAATCTCATAAATTGAAGATTTGCTTCATAATTTTTTATTCATCTAAACTGGTTCGAATTTAAAAATTATTTTTATACTGGATAGTCCATTTATCGAGAAAAGCTATATAAAATCACGCTACGACGTTATTAACGCGGGTGAAACCGTTTCACAGGTAGTCTTATTAATAGAACTTTAATAGAACGCAAAGAATATAGAGTAATAAACCATTTTATTACGATACTAAATCTAAATAGTATTTATATATAAGGGAAATTGCTAACAAAGGCTCAGTTCAGTCGATTACATCATCCCAGGAAGTCGGGAGTGCTGAATCGATACTGGCAGCCGAGAAAAGCTTTTCCAGTTCCGAGAAATACCGTTCTAAATTCAAATTTTAATCTATTCACTGCTCTGAAGACTTCCCAAAATGGCGTTTGTCATGTTACTTGCAAATTTAGAAAGTTAAAACCAAAAAAGAACTTTTTAGTTTTGGTAACTATTCGTGTTTCGAAAAAAAATAATATTTTATTAATATAAAAACTAGGTATATTAACAAGGTTTTTGTTTTACCTGCTTTGACATATCCCACAACAATTAACAATGATGACGTAAAAAGAAATCAATGCATTCGATAGTATCGATCGAATAAAATTATTTAATATTGTCAATCCTAGGTACCTAATATAAAAAGCACGTAGGTATTTTAAAATATAATATTTCCAAATTATGTTTCTTCAAGAAAACTTTTTTTTAATATAAATACCTACTATTTAGAGATTTTAAAATAAGTTACAAAATTTATATAACAACTAAGTAAATATTTTCCAAAAAAATTTTAAACCTTAAATAACAAAAATGTGTCAACTGTCACGTTACCACAGACAGTAAATAGATGTGCTCAAAATGGCGTCACAGATTATTAAATGTACTATCGAATTGTGCGCTAATGAAGAAAATTAAAATTGCTGTCAGGAAGTGGCGGAGGATGCGCCTCTTCCGTAAACGAGATGGTAAGTTGGTATTTACTTGATAATGACATTGACGAAACATTACCACAGTTAATTAAAATGCTTCTGTCGCAACTATCTCGGTTCTATAGCCCTTTATACATGTTTTCAAATGCATAAAAAGCTTATGAAAGTTCTGAGCATATGAAATCGCTTTGTATTTAAACTAAAGAAATGTATTTGTTGTTCAGATCAGTCGTTGTCTCGGCAAACATCTACGGACCCTGTGGCTTCTACGTCTGCAACTCCACTCCATTCTGCGAGACCTCCAGTAGAATTACTTCAGCTGGTATGTATGATTTAATCACTTTTTATTATTTATTTTTTTAAAGTGAAACCAAGTTGCACTCGATCGATTTATTCCCTTTCAAATCGCTAAACTACAATGTCTCAAACGCTCCATCTCTTTCTCGTTAAAGGAAAATTGTTGTTGGCAAAACGAGACAAAACAGTTTGAACATGAATGAGCAAAGTTTATAAGTTAAGGATTAATTGTTTAATCACTACATAGTATAAAACAAAGTCGCTTTTTCTTTCCCTATATCCCTTTGTATGCTAAAATTTAAAACTACGCAACGGGATTTGATGCGGGTTTTTTTAATAGATAGAGTGATTGAAGAGGAAGGTTTTTATATATGTTTTATACCCGTGCAAAGCCGGGGCGGTTCGCTAGTATATTATAAAGTAACCTGAGTTTATTTTATTTCCTGGTAATTTTCTATAGGAACCTGATGAAGGTCAACGTTTAAGAGAACAGCAGTTGCGACAATTCTCTTTCTTCCAGCTTAGAATACATTTAAAAAGAGGCCAGAACCTTGTCGCCATGGATAAAAACGGTTAGTAATTAGTAAGTTATTATAACACGCTTTTGACACGCTATTCATAGAGCCAATGTTATTTAACAACCGGCCTCTAATTGTTGAGGAGTTCCGTCATAAAACGACTTTTGAATTCAATTTTAAACTTTAAAGAAAAATTTAGAGAAAAATGTGTTAGATTGTTTAGAGAAAAAACTTCAAACATACCTTCTTTACTGAAAGTAAATTACAATGTATAGCAACTACTCAGCTAATCAATTCTAAACGTCATTTATATTACAAAAAACCAATAACATTTATAGAGGATTTTATAATTTCCCTAAGTACTAAAATGCTTAGACGACCTAATTACTAATATATTAATTAGATCGTATCGTCGTATACTTAATGATGGATTGAAAGTAATATAAACACATATAAGAGCACGCTGAAGTCCACTAAGCAACTTTTTCTATTACAAAAGTTATTATTTTTCGAAATTTGAATTCACTAGCTTACCTTACACAGCGCAGCAATTTGTCACGTAGCATATTCAATATGGCCACGAAATACTAACTTAACTACACTACACAAACAAAAACAAGAACAAAAATGATTGGAATTCTAGTAATTCTAAGTTATTTTATTGTGACGAATGAATTTGCAAAGAGTAGCTTTCATGTCATATCATCAACAAATTACAAGACAGTAGTCATTCGAGTACTTGTCACACATTAAAAAAACAGTTTTGACGGATTTCGCGTGAATATTTAATATGAATTCTAAAGGTAGTCTTCCGAGCTGCGCGGTTACGGCGTCACTAACGCAGCGTCAGAGCGGCTCTGACGCAGATTGGCTTCCGAGCAGCGCGACAGTCGCGCCGCCACATCAGTGTCAGTTCCAGTTGTTATTCCATGCCTGACGGTGGTGCAGTTGTGTTCTTATAATTATCAAAGTGAACCGATCAATTAAAACAATTTTCAATTAAATATTATTAAATATAAAAATTAGAAAAAAATTAGATTTGAATGTTTCCTTTGCCTATGTTTGCTTGCTTTATAAATTTTACTCGCAAACGCAATATCTTTAAATTCGATTATAAGATCAAAAACTAAAAATTATCTGTTGCCATTACTATTAACGATCTTGGTGTAATTCATGACAGTAAGTTCCTTTTTGATAACCAAGTTAACACCATTGTCAACAAGGCCTACAAGGCTCTACAAATATGTTATTTCGGTCCTTTTTTTAGATTTTATAATATAAGATAGCCTCGAATTCACGTGTGATCGCAGCGATTCCGCGACAGTGCTTGCGCAAACATGGTACGGCCGCTATCGCCCGGCGTCACTGTCGCGGCGACAGTGACGCCGGACAGTTCGAACGTTAGTTCATACGTTTCCGTACTGCATAATACTATCGCTCTATCGCGGCGTTACTGTCGCTGCGTTAGTGACGCCGCAGCCGCGCAGCTCGGAAGTCTACCTTTAATTTTCCCGACGTTTCGCGTGCTTGCCTTACAGCCTGCATGGTCACGGCGACTTACCATACAGATATTAAATGTCATATGTAGAAAAAAGCTGAAGGTATTGCGCTCCCATCCCTGCATATGGGATTTACTATACTCATAGATCGAAGAGTTTTGGCAAAAATGGCTCACGGTGTCTTCCTTTTTGGTACCTACTCTGTTTTTTAATTGGGAAATAATAATTTTCAAGGTATTCAAACGTTTAAATCCGTCCTCTCTATTAAAATTAGGATATTTTTTAATTTCAACAACTTCACGTACTATCCTTAGAAAGAATCTCTTTCGGGAAAATTTATTAATATATTAATTGTAAAATTGTGTTAAATACCCGCTTAATTTGTGAAACTGTTTTCTTTAAAATACAAGACGTTGCATGTCCCTCCTTTATAGCGATATATGTTTGCATACTTCGTCGTAAATATTTCGAAAATTGTCCTACAGAGTTGGAACCAAGCACGATCCATGAGTGATTTTCATATTTGTAAAATATTTTTATTAATCACACAACGCAGTGACAAATGACTTCGATAAAACGATTTACAGATTACCTACAGTTAACATAAAAATAGTTTTAATATACCAAATGATGATTTTGGCACATGAATACACAGTATGAACCTCATAAAATTGCAATTTGTATTTTTGACAACACTGGTGAAATAAAAGAGTTTTTATTAGGTACATTTTCACCGACGCCGTCTCAATGATTAAAATAAGATCAACTATAATGTCTGTTTCGACAAGGCCCGTTAATTGTGGCGTGCAAAGAATTTTCACAGACAATATTTTTAGAGATAATGGCTATCCATAATAATTGATTTATCTTATTATTATATTTATCGTGTTTTTTTTTGCGTTATGAATTTAAGTATCCGATTTTAGAAGGGTAGGAAATGTCCTATTGTTGTAATTAAGCGCAAACCAATGCTCATTAGTGATTTTAAACTTTAAAGGAAACACATATTTTTAAGAACAGGAAATATACGTTTATATATTTATGTATAAGTGTATAAATACGTCTATATATTTAAGTTAGATATATATTTTTTTATTTATCACATTTTTAATTGCAATTTATTCAGCGCTTTTGCTTTTTAATCACTTTCATTTGCACCCTTCACTTACACGTTAACTTAATGTTTTAATGAAGTGCACATTATATGAGATTAAATTAATTAAGGAATTATGTACATATTTGTTAATACATGTCAGTGACTTGAGCACAAACAACTGAATAGATTCGTTATTTTTTAATTTTGTGACACATTACTTCGCAAATAGAAACTAATGAATATTGTACAATACAAAATAATTTCTTTTTATAATTTCTATACACAATTTTCACAGAGAGAAAGATAATATATACTTTCGTGGTTTAAAAAGGACAAACTATATGGTATCGTAAAATAGTATTTTTAATAGTAAAATGGAACGATGAATACTGCTTAAAATATAATATAACCATCAATATTAAACAATCTAAATAGTTTTAACCTTTAATACACTTGCAGTCCTATAATAAAAGTCATGGCCAAGTTATCAACTAAAATCTACAGATAAGTAATAATAGATTTAAAAATTACAAAATAATAATAGAAATTCATTCCCCATCCTATCATTGTTATATTAATTTTCGCTTCTTTTCTAACAAAATGTGGTGGTTGTGGAAAACCAGGTTTGTTGTCAGGCACCAGTGATCCATACGTCAAGTTCAAAGTGGGGGGGAGGCTGCTACACAAATCAAGAATTGTTTACCGAGATTTGAACCCGGTGTGGGACGAGTGCTTCACTGTGCCTATAGAAGATCCTTTCCAGCCTATTCAGATGAAGGTTAGTACTTTTTAATTCACCACGAAATAATAATAGTGTTAAATGTATGACGTGTCATGTATCTGTGGCGATGTAGCATGGGAAATATATATACAGGTAGTAGTGAAGCTTCATTCAAAACGATCGAAACGATGTACTCACACAGACGACTAGTCTCTATGAAGGCTTCTGAGGAACTCTCGCGGTGCTGTCAGTCGCGAGTGTCAAGACGAGTGGTCGTGCTTTGTGGTCCACGATCTTTCTAGTTTAAAGAGCGTATTGCACTATATACGACTGCTAACAATACAAAAAAACTTTTTAATTTTACTAAAATTAAATCGACAACCCTAACGCTCCGTTGGAGCGTAGGTTTACCTACAGCTTGATTTATTTTTATTGTGACCATACCTTCTAAAATCTAAACGAATGGGCCGGTCATGAAATTTTTGTTCATTCATTAATAAAATATTCTCATTTGTATTCTCATTCGGGGGATTTATTTAATCTGTCTCAAACTTTACTTGTATTAAATAATAATAATAATAATTGGGCCACTCACATACATTGCTCTGATCTTAAAGTTAGTAGCTGAAGCACTTGTGTTATGGTAATCAGAAACAACGAGGGAACCACAATAAATACATATATAAGTTTATAAATAACCAAGACTCTGAAACAAACATTTGTGCTCATCAAACAAATTAATGCTCCTACCGGGATTCGAACCCAGGACCTTTTGATGCAGAAGGCAGGAGTACTACCAATTGCGCCAATCGGTCGTCAACTTGTATTAAATACATCTAAAAAAGATGAAACGGGGGTAAAAATGTGTCTGGCAGGTGCCTAATGCGCCACAAGTAGTGATGGCTCGTAAAATGTGACTATACTAAAAGGCAACATTATGCTTTTAGCTGTATTTAAATATTTACGCGATTGTAGGCGGAAAATTTTATGGTCTTTTTGACCGACTTCAAAGGAAGATTATCTTTTTGTTTTTTACAGACTTCAAAAAGATTTCCATTTAAATTTAAACTTCACGCGTTTGCGTGTTGTGTCGCAGATCCTGGATTCGAATACCGGGCAAACAAACTCGCAAAAGAATTCATCTTCGTGTGCCTCTCAGCAAATCTTGTACCTACTCGCGATGCCCTGTACTCTCTAATGTTACGCGTTCATGATTTTTTTCCTGCTCCCACCGATAAAAGACTAAGTATTTAAACTATTATAAACTGATTTAAAACAGCAAGTTGTTTCATTACTATACTTGTAAATACTTTAAAGGTACAATAAATATACAGGTTTTCGACTACGACTGGGGCTTACAAGACGACTTCATGGGATCCTGTTACCTTGATTTAACGGCTCTGGAGCTCGGGAGGTCTCAAGACCTGGTGCTCTGTTTGCGAGACCCCAACAAGCTCAACCAGGACATGGGGGAGATTGTTATGAATGTCACCTTGTATCCGAAGTCACAGGAAGACAAAGAACAGGTATTTTATTTCTTACTTGCTTTTAACCGTGACCATCTCCATGTTTTTTCCGTTAAAAAAACATGTCCTTCCAATCTATAGTTCAGTTCCATTCCAAAATTCAGTTTAGGCGTCAAAACGTAACAGACAGACAGATATAGATATTTTCGCATTTATAATATTAGTACGGGTTATCATCAGCTGTGCAGTTTTTGTGGGCCTTATGACCATTTTCACCAACCTAATCTTAGCTTAGAAGACGTTTAAGTGATTACCTATCTCTTACTGTTGTAAAGATAATAAAGAAGACACCACATCACTTAGGAACCTCATAAGCTAAGATTACATTGGTGAAAACAGGCATTAGTCTCCTGCATACTTCTGCGCCTTACTTATGGCGCTCTGCTTCCACTTTCAGACTTCTATAATACCTCCTTACAAATAAACGTGGTGTTAACTAAGAATGAGCTAAAATTCTACTAATAAACCAAGAATAACCTAGCATTAAGGTCCTTTATTACTCTGTCTCCACAGTAAAACTGGTCTTTCGGGATTTCTTTGCCCTGTTCTGTTGTTTGGTTTAACGTAAATAATAATATAATATAGCTATAATTAAATATAGCTGTAAAAGGAACTGACGTTCTTGGTGTCCATGCGAATTTTGTAAGTATTGTTAAAACTAGTACTTAAATTCTAAAATCTATGTCTAATACCTACGCATTACAAATTTAGGTGAATATGCTCATGACGTCAAAATAGGTAAATATTTTGAAAATAAACAGTAATTTCCAAGTAAAATTAGTCTGACACACAAACGCACAGACACATGTAGATATTAAGCATAGGTTAAAAAAATATTATTTGTCACTTTAAGGTCGTACTTAGATAATTAAGGAAACCAAAAGTATAATTATAATCATTTCATGTTTGAGAATAAACCATAAACTCCATAAATATTTACTATACAATATACCTACATTCTAATTTCAAAATTCAATTTACAAATCAGTCGTGCAGAAACCGCGCGCGTGAGTACGCGCGTATGAACATTAACCTAACCTAAATTTGTGAAACAAATAAACAGTGAGTGATACAATGCATGTGCTATTGTTTTCTGTTTATTTTTGTAGTGGATATTTCAAGATTGGTGTGATAAGTGAAATTTCGATATGATTTGAGTTGTTTGAGCAAGAATTTTTATAAGCCTGTTTGGTTTATGACCTTTAGGTCTCTTTAAGTTCAAACAATATAATTTATCTATAATTGTTTATCTCAAGGAAATAATAATTCATAGCATAATATTTAATTTTTCCTCTCACTAATTTTTGTAATTGTTTTGTAATCCAATATTAGAACAAAATTAGAACAGTAGGTTTTACAATAATTTTAATTTTATTATATTTTTAACTTCAATAGTAGAAGTATTAATATTAAACACTAACTTATGATATATAATTTATAAAATTATATAATTAACTATTATAATTTTATCATATAATTTTTATAATATGTCCAGAAGGTACATCCATGTAGATATAAAAAATCATTTCTTCCCTCAAAAACTCTAAATATTTGATAAAATAATTTTAAAACTTTGTTGTTGCATAAAGTGTGGTACATGGGCTAGTGAGATAACTTTTGACCCCTGATGCGAAAAAAGGATTAGTTAGACGTAACTGATGGCCTCCGTGGCTAAGTGGTTTACGCGTCTGCGTGTCGCGCCGGAGGTACTGGGTTCGAATTCCGGTAGGACTAATGAAAGTTTCGGTTGGGTAGGCACAGAAGGCTGATCACCTACTTGCCTGTAAAGAAAATGATCAGTGAATAGACGTAATTGTTGTATATGTATTAGAAAAGTATTTACACTAGGATTTGAAACTTAGAGAATAAAAAATAAAAAGTTCATAACATCTCAATAACTTTTTACACTAATTATATTATATTGTGGACCTCGCAAACTTCGTATCGCTTCAGAGCTCCGAACAATCACGTGTCACCTAAAATATAATTCCATAGAAAATGTATGAGATTCATTATTTTTTCTTCATTATCACTGTTTCGTGAATTTTTCTATATTGTTAATATATTTTTTTCAATTTAATTAATTTTAACTTTTATTATAAAAGTTTCAAAAGTTAATCTGCTACTCTCGGATTAGACGAATCCAACAAAACAGAGATCATCAAAATCGGTCCAGCCGTTCTAAAGTTATATATGATGTAAATAATATACAGACATATAGACAATAACAGACAATTAGACATTATTAAAAAGTATTTATCATAGTTTTCTTTTATTTTCGTTATATTTTTACATGCCGTACCCATTTTAATTTACTTAACTATTCCGCGTGAGTTAAATTAAACCAATGATATTAATTAAAGATAATTTATCTTAAAGTTTGCTAATATGGCCGGCATGTGAAATACATTAACATTGTTAAAATAAACTTTGTTTACGGAAAATACGTAAATTTGTATCGTTAGATATAAAGAAAGGTTTTTTATTCATGATCGACGCGTAGATTATGCACCATTATACAATCTTAATGTAACCTGGTCTAAAAGGTTACTAATATAATTTTCACTAAACTATAACAAAGTTTTTCAAGCACTTACCACGGCAGACTAAAAGTTTTTAAAAAAGAATAAAAAGTGTAATTGAAAACAATTTTAAACGCCCTACTATGTTAATTACAATTAATAAGAAATGTAAATTTAATTTACATTTAAACCGCATTGAAATCAGTCGTTTTGGAATTAAATTACGAGGCCACAGAAATGGATTCGCACGGCAACGGCGTTGATGAGCCTTTTATATATGTAAACTAGCGACCCGCCCCAGATTTGCACGGGTATAAAACATATATAAAAACCTTCCTCTTCAATCAATCTATATATTAAAAAAACCGCATCAAAATCTGTTGCGTAGTTTTAAAGATTTAAGCACACAGGGATATAGGGAAAGAAAGAGCGACTTGGTTTTATACTTTATAGTGATATATTTAAGTACATACTTTTATTGTATCTGTAAAAAAAAATTGTAAATATTATTAAATATATTCGTTATTTAATAATTAAACTATTGTATAGTCAAACTTACATAACCATACGGTTTAAAAAGTTTACCTTAAATTAAAAACAATTGTTCTTCGAATTCTTTACTCAAATTAAAAACATTAACTCTTCAAATAGTCTAGAATATTCTAAAAAGTCGTTAACTCTTTTGTTAGTGAATCTGCCGGTATCATTAAATTCCCTTTGCTTGGAAACTTTTCTTTGAATTTCGTTATCTTTATTACAACACCGTATTCTGCCAAAATACTTCACGATTTGCTATAACTATACTATACTGTTGGTGCCACAGTTAGGGCCGATCCGCACAATGTCTTTCACAGCTCATTCTCAATATTTTCTTATTATATAATCTGTCTCCCATTCAATTCGATTGCTAGTCGAATTGAATGTCGAACTAAATGCTTAGTCAGTTTTTTTTTATTGTATAATTTGACAGAACTTTGTCGAATGATACACTGGCCAGTAGCTAAGTAGATGAAGTTTTTGGATGTTACGCTGAAACTCCTGCTTTCGAATCCCAGGAGAACAATTAAATGTTTTAATTCTGCACCCACCAAGGCTGATTCCATCTTTGCTGTAAAGAAAAATCCCGTGCATTTTCCTCTTCTATGCTACAAATATTTTTCGAAATTTCTCAATATCTCAACATTACTATGTATTAGCGTACTCGAATTATTTAAAGTAGAAAGTCTTTTTGGCGTCTGTCCAACTTGTTCGAACAATAACATTGTATCAATAAAAATTAATGTGTTATTTAAAACAGCTATTAGTATTCAATTGAACTATGTAAATGAGCAAACGTGTTAATCTAACCCTAATGGTTTAACTAATTGAATGTGACAGATATTTTTTGTCACATTTCACTGATTATTTTCTATATAGGCGAGTAGGTTAGTCAGCCTACCTACCCAAACTATTTATTTTTTCCCGCCTCCATCCTCCACCTCCATCGCAACACGTATATATTTGAACCACTAAAAATTTTGAAGATTTTTAAATAGCAAACTACATGCGATTCTTTTAGTTGTTTGAAAGTAAAATCTCGCAACCGTTAATGGGGCAAGAGAACATTTCGTTCGGGGATTAAATAATAGCTAATTAAGCGTAAAAGCCTACACTCACGTTCGCAAATAACAACTGTAAAGTTTTAAACTATTCAAGCAATTAAAGCAATTAGGAAGATTAACGATCGTATCGGCACGTGTAATAACTATTATGGTCTGTCCTTGCAAAGGCGCGGAATATTTGATCCTAGATAACATAGAATGTCATGGGACTGTTACTCACACTAAGTACTGTTATCCTATAGACAAAGTATAGGCTTCACTTGTTGATAACGTAGGTAAGACATTTCATAGTTTTTAATAGAACAAATATTCTAAGACTATTCAAAAGTGATCAGAATAAACTCCGGAATCTCCTTATTTGTTTTTATTATTTTCGATAGAACATAGCAAATTACAATTTTTTAGAAGTGATGTAATGTGAGATAGTTCTTGTCATTCGATCTTAGTATTAAAATATATTTGTAAGATAACTGTAGTCATATATCTTCTATTTTATTTATTGTATTTTTGGCTCACTTTTTGATATTCTAGCTATATTAAAAATATTTATTTTTCCATTCAACTTCAATTTAGGTCACATTATACCCGTTATCATTGTCCCCTGGTATTTGAAATAACTGGAAATAAATATAACGTTAGTTGAAATTACACACCTATGTCATCCTTCATATTTAAAACATGTAATATTTCGCAATTTACGATCCGTGAAAACATCTGTTTTCTTCGATAAATACAAATATTGACTCCAATTTTTTTAGGCAAATTTAAAACTTGTTGCTCAAATCATAAAGTTCAATAATCCGTATCCATCCATATCCATAGGTGTTCCGCTTAAACAAACCTTATTCCAAGATTTCTTTGAATTCTTTAATACACTCTTCCGTTGAAAAAAGGAATGTTTACAAATCTTCCGAATATAAACTTACCTGTACTCGATTTGCTGAATCCAAAGAATAAACACATTATGAATTGAAGTCAGTTCAAAATAAAATTCTTAAAATAAAAAACGTGCAAAAACGAGATGTCACAAGAGCATAAAATGGAACGATTCAAGAATCGTATTATAAGACTTCAAGGGAAAATACAAGATCGAGTTGAAGATATAACAGACCAAGTACAGATGAAAATTGAGAAATCTAAACTGTCAAGATTCGTCTCTCATTTGTCAGAAGAAAGAAGTTCCATTGAAGACGCTACAGATAAGGATAGTTTAAGCAAGTCATCCATAGATTCCAAATACAGTCAGACATCAGGAAGCATTCCATCTGTGATTATAGATGAGCCCAGTGTAAATGCAGATCCAAAGGATATTTGCAAGAATTTTTTGACCGTGGAAAAGCATGGGTTCATGTATCGACGATGCCGGTCTGACACAAGTTTGAATTTGGATGATTCCAGTTTCCATAGTTCAAGTGAATCGTGCTACCCTTGTTTGGAATCTAGTGATGAGGGGTAAGTTTTTTTACTGTATTTTTCTGCCAGTTATCCATCATATTTAAACGACAAATAGCGTTTTTATATATAACTTTTCCTATTATATAGTTCCTAATGTACTAGTTCCATAGGTTTTGCCTATGTACCGTCATAATCTACCTTCAATTGAAAAGTAGCATTAATAATACCACCATTTAGTATGTTGATGGAAAGTTTTTGTGTATATGTAATTAAAACATCCAATCGATGGTTTATCAAGTACTTTACAGTCAATGGCTTGGTTATCTATTATCATGGATTAAAATAACCGTCTCATATGACGTCATTCTGTTTGTAGGGGCTTGAGCTCGTCCTTGCATTTTCACTAAATAAAGTTCAGGTTTTGTATTTATCTATTTACCTAGGTACTAATATTTCTTGAATAGTGCTTAATATTGTAACTTATTATTATTTAAATTTAAAACTGTAAATAATCTTCTTTAAATCTAAAAAATGTGGTGTGACGTTCTAAACTCTTAAGTCTTGGTTGTTTATAAATGTATATATGTATTTATTGTCGTACCCTCGTTTCTGATTACCATAACACAAGTGATTCAGCTACTTTGGGATCAGAGCAATGTATGCGAGTTGTCCCAATTATTATTAGATAATCATACTACAAAACAAATATTTTGAATCTTACTTTTCTTACGTCATTTTTAAAAATTTTAGGGTTGAAATTTTTAAGATATTTTACAGAACCACAGGAATAAGACCAAGAGCCGACAGCCTTCCTGGACACAATATAGATATAGCCTTCGCGATCAACACTTGCACAGATATAATAGAGAAGATTGGAAATCGATTTCCTAGGCTCAAGACAGGAGGCGACAGAATACATAGGGTACTTTTTGGTGTGTGGGTGGGACTAACATTACTAACTTGGTGGTTAAATTTTAGAAGCTTTCTCACTCATATGAAAAGATGACTTCAATAAGCGTCCATTATTCTAAAGCTTTAAATCAGAGATTAAATATTTTTGATTTATTATAAACTTCCTCAATGTCTGCTTTCTATAACCGCTTATTTTATTTTTAAATCTAATACATATATAAAAATCTCGTATTATGGTGTTTGTTGTCGTAGTTCTCCGAATTGGCTCAATCGATTTTAATGAATTTATGTATATTTGGTATGTATGAGAATAGGTCGTAGTCTTTTTCACCCTCCTGCCCCCACTCAAAACGTTTAAACGCGAGAGCGGGTGACACCGCCGGGCACAGCCAGTTGTGCTTAAAATTATCCATGTTTGGTTTTCTTAAACATATACAAAGGTATAAAGAACAGATAACTTGATGTTAAAGTTTCAACACAGCCTGTGTATATTTTATTCAGAGCATAACATTGCTACACTTTGTTTTGCAATACACAATAACCTAGAAATATCAATCCGAAAAATATCAATAAAAACTTATTATTAATTTTTTCGAAGCTTAAATCTAAATCAATAGATGTGATATTTTATACTTCCCATAAAAAAAATTATGAAGTTTAGAAAATAGTGTTCAATTTTTTACATTAAATAAAAAATAATTACGGATATTTCATGGTTTAAATGAATTTATTTACAGTAACGTATTTAAATATATTTACAAAAATACAAAAGGCTCATCAAAGCCGTTGGGGTGCGTACCCAAAATACTGACTATGTTACCACGTGTCGCTAAACTAATGCGTTAGCCGAAATTGCTGTGGTCTCAACTAAGCGCGTCCATATCTCTTTAAACAATCGACGCGCTTCACAAGAACGAAAATATAAGAATCTATGAGACTTTCATATTTTTCATATTTTTAATCGACTTCAAAAAAAAGAGAAAGTCCTCAGTTCGACTGTACTTTTATTTTATTTTATGTTTGTTACCTCAGAACTTTCGACTGGGTGAAATTGATGATGTTGATGATTCTTTTTTATTTTGAAAGCTGATGCTTCTCTTGTGGTCCCATTTAAATTTCATCAAAATCTGTTCAGCAGTTTTAGAGTTACAATTTGGTCTGTTTTTTATTTGTTAAAATTTTGTTTATTATGTGGCTTATGCTTTTTTATGGTTTTGTTTAAGGAATATAAATATAAATAAAAAAAAATATTTATTTAATAGCGGATAACAGGGCAAGCGGGTCTCCTGATGGTGAGAGATCATCGCCGTCCATAGACAACCGCGCCGCTACACACACAATAAACACCACACGATATTGCGTTGTCGGCCTTTCAGGAACTGGTACCACATATTAATAAATTGTTACACACGCCGCTTAAAATTCCCAAGGTCGAATCCACGGGGTAGTTTAGATTGGGGGAGTTCGTTCCACAAGCAGGTAGTGCGAGGGAGAAAGTGGCGAGCAAAACCTACTATGGACGAGTTACAATGATCAATATTTTAAATGTTTAATGACTTATTTAAATGCCGCCTAAAAATTACCTACTTGCAGCACTGTTTTTTTAAATAAGAAACAAATATTTCTTAATAATACCGGGTTGCATTAACAAATTAATTTTAATATAACATTTGTATGTACTAATAAAAATATTTTGTTGTTTATATTATGTGTTTATCGCTTTTATCTGTGGAATCATGCACTATATTCAAAGTAATATGTTATTTAATTTATTAAAATTAGGATCAGTAATAATTTTATTTGTTTTTACATTATTGTTTCAGTATCTCCTTAAGAACACGAGACTAAGTGATGTGAACAAAAGATTAAAAGCTCAGATATGGAGTTCTGTGGTCACCATCGTCCTGGTGGAAGCCAAGAACCTGCCTGCCATGGACTTGGACACGAGATCCAGCGATCCTTACTGCAAATTTAGGTATAGTATACGAGGGCTGTTCAAAAAGAACCGAGAATTTTTAAATTTCGCGAGTTTGGACAATCCGCTTGTAAACAATTTTTTTATTATTATGTTTGTACACATGCCTCTGACGTACGATAAAATTTTCAGCAATACTCATTGCTTATTTTTTAAGTGGCAGCCGCTAAGGTTACACGTGTTTTTCAAGCTCAGCGATTTTTTTTTGTTAAAAAAATGGATCAAAAAATTTAAATTAAACTTTGCGTAAAAAATGAAATAAAGTGTGTGAAATGTAATATTATACTTTATTTTATTTTTAAAATTCTCGTTTCTTTTTTTGAACAGCCCTCATACATAGACCAACATAATATAACAAATTCCAAACGACAGAGGATGCAATTTTTTGTAGTGTGTATTCTGTTTTTATTGCGATTTTAATTGTATATAGTTTTATTTGACGTGTTTTCAAAGCAAATAGATTTGTATATTTTGCTTCCTTTTGGGTTTGTTTTTATATTTATATATTTTTAAAATGTTTATTGATAAGTCAAATCAAAGGATAATTAGTAATAAGTTCCGACTAAAAATTTGGTAGACCTACTTTTTGAAATCGGAGGCACTAGCTAAAAAAATTGTTATATTTTAAGTAACTTACCATTTAAGTTTAACATAAGTTTAAAGACGAAACCCATAGACGTTCACGACATCAGCCGACCGAACTCTATCTCAGACTATAATATAATATCTTTCATTATATAGTCTAAATCTTCCAGGTTAGGTAACGAGAAATATAAAAGTAAGGTCGTCTGGAAATCGCTTCATCCGTCGTGGCTGGAACAATTCGACCTTCATCTTTACGACGACCAGGAGCAAATATTGGAGGTGACTGTTTGGGATAAGGACAAACAGACGAAAGACGACTTCTTAGGACGGTAAGAGATTTAATTTTTAAGCAATTAACAAAAAGGAGGTATTCGTGGTAGTCAACGAACCGTGAAATTCCTTCTTTTTACCTTTTTTTACAAAGAATTAAGATTATCTGTACAAATCAAAATGTCTCCGAATTTTGTGGAAAACTCGAAGTCAAGACTAGTCCTACTTGCTTAGCACGATTCTACGAAATAAAAAGCACTAGTTTTCAAAATTTAAATGGGCTATTTATAATAGAGAGAACTGTAATTTTTAACGCGGGTTAAAGATAATGAAATCCCTTTATATTTTTACATGAATTTCCAGACTAACATGTTTCAGATTGTTCAATTGGGATCAAATGTGCACCGTTTTGTTCTATAATTTGTTGCCATATTCTCTCTCATAGAATTCTTAGTCTCTTTTGGCGAAAAACTATAGAAATTGGTTTTCACAATATTTACAAAATTAGATTAATCTTCATTTATTTACATTTTGTGGAATTTAATTTACATAAATATTAAAACTTATTTAAAGAAATTTTTACAGATGTACCATAGACTTATCAAAGTTAGAAAGAGAGAAAACGCACAACATACGGAAGGATTTGGAAGACGGGAATGGACAGATATTTCTCTTACTTACAATTAGTGGTACCACGCAGTCGGAGACAATAACAGACTTAGCCACATATAAAGAAAATCCTAGGGATATTTTAAACATTGAGAAAAGATATGTAAGTATATGAACTAATAATGAAAACCTAGAGATGTGAGTTTGTTTGGACCAAATCTCTGAAATGGCTCAACGGAACGAAGTGAGTTTATTAGCCTCGGGAAGCTAAAAAGCGTCGGCAAAAAGAGTATGAAGTGTTGTCTGTCTGTGGCATCAAAACTCCTAAATATATGGACCGATTTCGATGCGAATTTACCTGTTATTTTACATTATTAGTATTACTTATTAGTCTATGATTAATTTTTGAAGAATGTTCACCTGCTTTACCTAACTGTGTATATTCAGTTTTGAGATATAGTTTAGTTATCAATATTCTGTTTAATGTATTTGTGTAACCGTTGAAATATCAAACGCAAAACATAGTTCATTTTATTTAAGATAATATTTATTCAAGTTTTGGTATTACTTTTTTTAACTATTAAGCCCTCAGAGATAAAAAAATGTGTGATTTAAGCAAAATTTAATATATTCAACCCGCATCGTGAGTCTCCGTTAATGATGCGACCTTTCCTTTTATACACATGATAAAAAATGTACATTTTTATTCGGTTCTGAAGCCTTTTCTATTTTGTAATATTTAACACTAAATGAAGCTCATTATTCATTTGATAATAATGTACTCGTTTGTTAGACCTATTGAACTAAATATAACCATCGACAATTAGAGGTTTTATAAATTTGACGTGTTGTGTATCTGTGGTTTTGTGTGTTCTGTGGCATAATTCCTAAACGAATAGTAAATTTCAATGCTTTTTCCATGAACAATGTTTTTTAAATATTTTTTTGTAATTTTCATGTCTTCGATGCCACAGAGATATACACCTGTATATATGTGTGTCTATAAGTCTATATCTACAGACACAAAATTACCCATCATTAATTCAAACAAAATTAGCTAGATTTCGGGTTTCAGAATTATGTCTCAACTATTCACGTCAATATCTCTAAATAATTGGCAAGACGAATCATCTGATCCAAAATGAGCGAAAAAATTCGAAGCACTGAGATACGCATACTTTCGCCGTTTCTTGTTAAAATTATTTATGATAATATCACGTAAACTTATTGCTACAACTTATAAAGCTATTTTATTTGAATGATAGCGCTAGGAAATGAATTGCACAAGTTAAGTGATATATTACTGTTGTAAAGATACTCAGATCAAATTAGAACATTGCAGAATTTCTTGGCAGTTCTACTCAAATCAGAGCGCGTTTTTAAACAGCCTGATATCTTTGATTTAAGTTACGCTCATAAATCATGTGATCCCTTATGCACGTCGCTTATTACTTAATATAGATTCACAAATGTGATATCTTTATAAATTCTATTTGATTTCAAGGCGTGGTACCGTCTCAATGAGCACACGAGTGGCGTGGGTTGGCTCTGTGTTAAAGTCTACGGTGCCAAGGGACTGGCTGCAGCTGACTTAGGAGGCAAATCCGATCCCTTCTGCGTACTGGAACTGGGCAACGCGAGACTACAGACCCATACTGAATATAAGACCCTAACACCGAATTGGATGAAAATTTTCACTTTGTAAGTATATTTTTCAACTTAACTTCGCGTAGGTACTTCACTTCAGAAAAATTAGTCTACTAACATTAAATATTATATTTAAAATTAGGTAATTATAGAATTAGTCATTTAATGCAAAAGTAACTCTATCGCCCTCAAGTCTAGACTGAAGCGATTCATAAGTTGTCATTAAATATCAAGAAGTTTATTTTGATTTTTAAAACATTTACCTACTATTTATTATGTCTTATTCTAATTTAGAATTAATAAATTTCAAAACCGACTAAATTTTAAGTTCCTTCATTGATAATGATAATTTTAACAAGAAAAACAGGCTTATAATTGTAATTCTAAAACTACTAAACAGATTTTGATGAATTGATTAATGGACCCAGGCATCAGTTTTCAAATCGAAAGTTCTGACAAACATAAAACAAACAGTCGAATGGAGAACCTCTTTTGAAGTCGGTTAAAAATCTAGAATCCTGGGAATATTTTTTTTTTTTTTGGTAGGCACAGAACTGATTGTCTGTGTTCTCTGTCAAGAAAATTATCAGTGAAATACACTGTGTATTAAAATTATTCAAATAGCATTTTATTTTCAGTACAGTCAAAGATATAAGTTCGATTTTAGAAATAACAGTATATGACGAAGACCATGACCATAAAGTAGAGTTTTTGGGTAAACTGGCAATTCCGTTGTTGAATATACGAAATGGGGAGAAACGATGGTTCGCGTTGAAAGACAAGAAAATGCGGGCTAGGGCGAAAGGGAATTTCCCGCAAATACTTTTAGAAATGTCTGTTATATGGAATCCGGTAAGTTTGTATTTTTATTATTCCTAATACTTTGTGATTATTTATTTTAATAGTGTGTTCGTTAATTTAAAAAAAAACTAAACTTTCTTAAAAAGCTCAATTTCTATTGACCGTCGCGTGATATAAAGCTAAACTATAGAATGAACGAGTAAAGACGTCCATGGACAAGAATTTAAAAGAATTTCAAACGAAATCCAAAGAGAATTTTTCGATTCGAATTAAGGCTACATATAAAGTGAACTCCGTTACCTCTAGTGGGGCGTGGGGCAGACACATTGCTAAATCTGTTTCACTGATCATTTTCTTTACAAGCAAGTAGGTGTTCAGCCTTCTGTGCCTACCCTAAACATTCGTGTGTTTCCCCAGGATTCGAACCCAGGACTTCCGATGCACCACGCAGATGTGTAAACCCATTAGCCACGGAGGCCGTCCAGGGCTGCATTTACCTACCTATGTTTTATTGTTTGTGTTGAACTCACTAACGCTACTCAAGAACAATTGTTTCAAATTTTAAAAAAATACACAATTGCTAACCTCTTTTTTTTGGTTTTTTTGATGGTCGGTTAAAGATTAACGCTGGTGAAACCGCTGGATACAGCTAGTTTTTTGTTTATAGTTAAAAGCGGCCATCCGAGTGGTAAATCCGAAAGAGCCCAAATACATGCACCAAGAAGCAAAGTTCAAACGACAGTTGTTCATAAGGAACGTAATGAGACTCAAAGCTATTATTATGTGGTTCATTGAATTCGGCAAGATCTTGCAGTAAGTTTAGAAGTATTATTTACTTATTTATTGCAAATACCTACATTATCTACTCGCGTCTTACTTTTTATTTGTACTAATTAATTATTTCAAAACGAAGCTAAATGTTACATTAAAAGACAATTTTAAACACATACAGGGTGTCCATGGGCTGCGGATTGCTTCTCGTAAGTGAGCCTCCTGCCCGTTTGTCTCTTATCTTATAAAAAAAACTCTCCCCTCGACCCGATGATTATCAATAAGAATATATCGTCACGGTGATTTTCCTAAACTGTACATAAGATCGTTTAGATACTATCCCATAGATAGAGAGATTATTAAATATGAGAAGGTATTTAATAATTAGAATTTTTGAAGAATCATAGTCTGTTGGATTACAGTTCAGTTTTATTTCTAGAACTGGTAATTATTATTATTATTTTATACTGAAAATTTTCAGAGATTGTTTCGAATGGGAGTCTCGTATTTGCTCGTTCATCGGTCTGTTGGCGTGGCTGGCCTTCTGTTACTCCTACCAAATGTGGATGGTACCATTCTTTCTACTCATATTCTTCGCTCGGAACTGGCTGATATATCGATTAACCGGTAAAAAAATACATTTTTTATAAGATTTACTTTTTTAATACCCAAATTTATTAAGCTATTTTAATTTTCTTTTTGAATTAATTTTACAAACCTACCTTATGTAGCTGATGTTATATACCTAATTCTTATATTATTTTATAGAACACATAAGACCTTACAATCCGTGGGCATCTTTAAAAAGATTTTTTTCCGGTTGTAAGTTTTATTTCTTTTTATTGTTTGTGCGCATGTGTATTACGTAGTATTTTAAATATATTTGACGACCGATTGGCG
The DNA here is from genome assembly GCA_912999735.1 of Aporia crataegi. Lineage (NCBI taxonomy): Eukaryota > Metazoa > Arthropoda > Insecta > Lepidoptera > Pieridae > Aporia > Aporia crataegi. Next base: position 8,292,923 of record OU538742.1, read on the forward strand.
CAATAGGTGATCCTCCCGCCTTCTGCATCGAAAGTTCCTGAGTTCGAATCCCGGTAGGTGCATTTATTTGTGTGATGAGCACGAATGTTTGTTTCAGTGTCTTGGTTATTTATAAACTTATATTTTAATTATTGTGGTATACTCGTTGATTCTGATTACCATAACACAAGTGCTTTAGCTACTTACTTTGGGATCAGAGTAATGTATGTGAGTTGTCCTAATTATTATGATAATTAATTGATAGTTGAAAACAATTTTTTAGAAACAAAAAGTTTTATCTAAATACCATAACATGTAGTCCACCTCGAATCAAGTCCTATTCAATTGGATCATTTGGTTCACGTGTTTGCATGTTGAAAAGGAAGCTCTGGGTTCGAACCTTGCAGGAACGATGTAATATTTGAGGTACCTAGTCACAGAAGGCAAGTAGCCTTCTGTGACTGTAAAGAAAGCGATCAGTGAAACAGATGCTGAAATTTATTTGATATTTTTTACATTTTCATAATGTATACTAATTGTTCGCATGTAAATGTTATAAAAATAAATATCTCTGTAAGTGAATTTTTTATTGTCGAATTACTCGAACCCAGCAAGTTGCTAATTTAATCAGCAATCTTCTTTCTCTTTTTTAAAGGTGGAAACCCTCTGCTCACTCCAGTAGATGATGATGATTTACTGGCTGAAGAAGATGATGAAGAGGAAGTTGATAAGGTGAAAATATTTTAAACAAAGTTTAATAATCATTTTACTGAATCCAGTATTCAGAATGAGTCGAAAGTAGTGATGCAACGAATACGAATACGAATATTCGTATTCGCCGAATAGAAGACATTTACCGAATATTCGTATTCGGCGAATACTAATACGAATATTTAAAAACTAATATTTTTGTACGCATTATTAATATATTAATATTAATATTAATATTTTTTCTGGGGATTCGCAAACTAAAAACGAGATAGATGCTTATCTAAAGCTCCCAAATTTATCGCCGACTGCTGATTCACTGGCTTTTTGGCGAGAAGATGTCCATTTTCCAAGTCGGAAAAAGCTCGCCCAAAAATATTTTTCACTGAAGCCATGTACAGTCGCCTCGGAAAGACTTTTTTCAACGGCTGGGAACATCCAGACTGAAAAAAGAAATCGCCTAAAACCAGAAAATCTACAAATTTTATGTTTTTTAAATAAAAATTTGCCTGTTGTAAATTTTAATTATTAGAAGAGTAAACATTATTCAAATAAATAAGTCTTTGATTACCATGGCGAGATATTCGTATTCGTATTCGTATTCGCCGAATAGTAGGTTTGATATTCGTATTCGTATTCGTATTCGTAAAAGTAGTATTCGTTGCATCACTAGTCGAAAGCTAATTGGGGTCGGGAACGAAAACTTTGCAACAAGAATTCTAAAATTACACTAGGAATATGAATTATATTGACTTACATTATTTTAATAAAAAACATTGCTTAGTCCAGATTTTATTATGTTTAATTAATACATTAAATTTGTGTATTACAGGAGGAAAAGAAATCGTTGAAAGAGCGCCTTCAAGCAATACAAGAAGTAACGCAGACAGTACAAAATGCGATTGGTTATGTAGCTTCTTTGGGGGAAGCTGTCAAAAAGTAAGTGTTAACAAAGAGAGACAGACAGATGGAAAGCACGTGCGTCGCCAAGGCTGTAAGTGAGACATAAGGTGCAACTGCATCTTAAAACTTGGAAAATATTTATCAAAAAAAAGAATCCTATGAACCAAACTTTTTACAAGAAAGGCTTCTAAACTTACTACTTATGTGTGAGAAAGACGCTCGTGTTACTTGAATTGGTTTAATTAACCTCCCAAAAAAGAGGGGTGGAGTAATTGACGTGTCTGTGTGTCCGACTGTAGAGTAAATTGATTATACAATTTATGAAAATCTGTATTATTATTTCGGGTTTTTTAAAATTCACTTGTAACTATAAAATCTAAGACATAGCAGATTTAATAAGAATTAATTTCTTTCCAGCCTCATGAATTTCACAGTACCATATCTTAGTTATTTAGCGATAATTATGCTATTTGTCGCGATGTTGGTGCTCTACATGATACCATTGAGATATCTACTTATGGCTTGGGGTAAGCAAATGTTTATATATATTTATTTTTAATTATAAGGCCCATACGCGAAAGTCATAAAGGAAAAATAGTTTGACAGCTTTTGAAAGTGCTTCGCTGATTTACCCGCGTAAATTTCGTCGTAACGTGATGTTAAAAAGCGTAAAAGCTTTAAAAATGACGATACTTCTATAGAACTTATCATCCCACCCCCCTTTCAACCCCTTACAACCCTTTTGAATTAATAAGTATGTCCTTTCTCAGGCTATAGACTATCTGTGTACCAAATTTCATTTAAATCGGTTCTGTAGTTTTGCCGTGAAAGCGCGACAGACAGTCAGACATACAGAATAACTTTCGCATTTATAACATTAGTAAGGATTTTATTTATCTTTCTTGAAAACGGACATAAGTCAATCAGAGATGACACTGAACTGACTCATAACTATGGATAGTTATGAAGTTTTCTTATTGGAATAAGAAGCCATTATTTTATTAAATATTTTTTAGGCATCAATAAATTTACAAGGAAAATCTTGCGGCCGCATACAATACCAAATAATGAAGTTTTAGATTTATTATCAAGAGTACCAGATGACGAGATATTAGTAAGTATTACACACTAACCCTAAAACCCCACTGAACCACCCCTTTGACTAATTGAGTCACGTGTCTGCCATTTGCGCTGAGTTCCAATCCCGAACACAAGATGTTTCAGTTGGGTGGGCTGCAAAGGTTGCAGGCTCCTTCTTGCCTGTAAAGAAAATTATCAGTGAAACAGACACAGATGTAAGTCTGCCGCGTGCTCCACTAAGGGTTACGGGATTTTTAGTATATTAAAGACATTGAACATTGTTCGATGTTTTAAAAAAACCGTCTGTTTATTTGAAACTTCATTAAAATTCTGGATTTTTTTTAGAAAAAATACTTACTCTAAATATATTTTTCCCTTTTCAGTTAGACGTAAGAGAATTAAAAACACTTCCAAACAGCGAGCGTCGGGATGCGAGAAAAAAGCACAAATCTTCATAACATTCCATGAAAATTCGCAAACGGATCAAGAGCTATATCGGATCAACAGAATAGAGTAATCTTTACAATAGAAACCTTATAATGTTCAGAAATTCAACCACAAATTTGATGGAGAGACTATTTAATAATTATAATGGACCCTTGTAAAATCTTACCTAATATTATTCAAAATTTGTACCATGAGTCTCGGCAACTATCGAATATCGAAAATTTATAAACTTTTTTAGTATTTTATATCCACAAGTCAAAAATATCTTGATTCATATTTAATCAAATACGTGATCGCTTATGTACGTCACTTAAATCAGAGCTTACAGACTGTTCAAGAACGCGCCCAAATATGAAAACAGTCAAGAAACTCTTAATCATAGGTAATCTTTCTTTCCGATCATGTTCACAGATTAAAAATATTGAAATGACTTTGGAAAAGCAAATTAGTATTTTCTTTAGAATCTTCCAGCATTGTTAACTTTTTATGCATTTATTTGCTTATGTTTTTAGAAATACTTGTAACTACGGCATTAAAAATTATACTATTTAATACTATTTTCAAATTTCAATAAGGAAATTCAAGTTTTGAACAAATTTTCCATATATATAATTAAAGTAATAATAGTTTTAGAGAGTGTAACTGTTTGAAACGTCCAGAATGATAAATTTTCAGTGTGATGGTATAAAGATAAAAATCGACTGATATTAGGCTCGTATTTAGAAATAATTTCTTACTCCAATTTTATATTTTCAAATTTAGATCGTTCACATTTTCCATTTTTTCTTCCAATAAAATTAAAACAAGTATTTAGATAGGTACACTAGTTTCATCCATTGAGCTATTACCACTTAAGTATGAAATAGTAGTTGTATGGTTTTATCATAATTCTTAAATAAAATGTAATTACATATAATATATGAAATATTAAAATACTATTTAAATTTGATACATAATGTTATTTAATAACGACTTATTTGTGTAAAAAATTAATTTCGTGCAAAGATCAAATCTTAATGGAATAATAACAAAAAAATTAATATCCTATTAATTTATTTGTGTATCGCTTTATGATTAAATAATCTCGTTATTTTAATGCTATTATAATAATTAATATGATAACACTTATAACTATTAAATATTATTCTGCCATTAATCATAGATAATGTTTTGTTATTTTCGCTAGATTGTCATTGCAATTCTATCTAATCGCGCCACATAATTAAAGAAATTAACATATGTCTTGTCTATGACACAATAACTTTTCATCATTAGTTCCAACATTGTGTTTGTATTTTATGAGTAAAGAAAAGAAAAAAATTAAATGCCAGCGCCACGTTCGCGCCCGTGAAAAATTGGGGAAACGGGGGTTTAGCCTTCAGATAACACGTTATTTTTTATTTCAAAGATTTAAAAATAATATAATAGGAGTTACTTTGATCATTCTCATTAGTTTAATAGATATCCTATTTATTGTAAGAATAGTATAGCATAAGACTGAGACCAATATAAATTCATTTGTTATCATTAATTAAAAAAATATGAGAACAAAATTAAAGCATTTTCATAATTTTGTAGAAGAAAACATGTGCGTCTCGGGATGCCTGACAGAAGTGATAACTTAAACTAATCTAAAAATCCGGCTAGCGCTGTGGGTTAGAGTGAGAAAGGAGGAGCCTGCCTACCGCTGCCGTATGCGTGAGAGATAGGGAAGCCAGACACACTGGCGTGGTAACGCGTTACGTAACAGTTTATCCTCCTATGAAGTTATCACTTTAAAAATCACAATATTATTATTTGCATTTAAATCAGGACTTTATATGTGTGTGTAATTATTTAGTGTTTATTGAATTCATTAGCGTTTGCTTCAACATCCCGTAATGACAATCGTGTAGAAGTTTAAATTATTATCTAGTCAATCTTTACATGTATTGTTTTAATAATTAAGATAGAGGGCGTCACCATAGGCGTCATAAAAAGATTAAGGGGCTTAAAGTTTTTAATGACAGCTCCTAAAGCTTACGCCTTCATGTGTCGCTTGTCTATGCTAAAGTCTAACCACCATTATTCAACCACCAAGTTCGATGTTATAAGTTTAACTACCCCGTGCCGTTCTTATTGGAGAGTTTTGACCATAATTACGAACTATTAAATAACTAAATTGTGTTCTAAGCACAATTCGTAGCACTTCTTCGTTATAAAGCACATAAGCACAAAACATTAAGTAATAAAGTTAAGGTAAAATTTAAACTAAAATTGTGATATTTACGAAATATTACCTGAAGGATGATTATATTATTTGAAATTTAATAGGTATTATTGAATAAATTTAAAGTTTTAGGTAAAATAGATAGGTAACTATATCAATTCAAATTATTATTGTTATTTGGATAGATACATTGTTTTAGTAGAAATGTGTAATGTTTGTAATCTCACTACCAGCTAGTCTTTTCTTACAAATTATCTAATTAAAATTTAAAACATGTTTATTGTTAATCTTTATCGTACCTCTCTTTTATAGAAAAATTTCTATACTAGATTATTTATTTAGTAAACTTTCACTTTGTAAATAAATATAATATAAAATTTGTAATTTAAAGTGAAAAAATATGTTAACGCTTTCATATTTTAAAATAAAAAGGTTTTAAAATTTTCTCTTTATTTTATTTAACCTAAGTATTTTTTAATAATTCAGTCAAGTTTAATTGTTATTTTAAGTTCGAAATTAGTCGGGCGGTAGAATTCACACAGAAAATATACATATATGTAGGTAATATCGATGTCTGTGGATTTTTAAAATCACACGCGGTAGTATTCTACAAGAATACAAATATATAGGTATACTAGCTGACCCGGCAAACGTTGTTTTGCCATATTAATTTTTGGGGTGGGCTACCCTTATCACTTAGGGGTATGAAAAATAGATAGTAGCCGATTCTTAGATCTACTGAATATGCATATAAAATTTGGTAAAAATCAGAGTAAGGTAACTACCATTGGGACACGAGAATTTAATATATAACCTAATTATCTATGAAGAATACTGTATTATCATAATGAAACAGAAAAAAAATATCTGGCCCTTGCGTACGAGTGCACAATTACGAGTGCGTCATGTTTTATATAATTTTCTAAAAGTTGTGTATTACCGAGATTTTATGTATAAAATTGGTTCAGGTTTAAGTATAAACTGTTCAAAAATGTGCACGATTAAAGGAAAGTGACATACCTAATTCAAAAAACGTGACTTTTGAGATGTGGTCGCAATTCCCTATACGCCACTAGTAAAACTGCCGCCATTTTACTTGGTGCACGAAATAAAGACATAATATAATAAAATAAAGACATGGACTGTAATCATAAACTAATAAATAAATAAAAAACTACTCTATATTAATGTCTATGGCTGTATGCTACTGTCATAGCGGTCAATGTCAAATCACATGTACTGTCAATTGCCATTAATAATTCACAAACAGTCAAACAGTGAGGTCAGCCGTCAGGTCAGTCATCAAATTAATGTCATTTTTGATTTTATTACTTCATTGACCGTCAATGAGTCGTGGCCGCGGTATAAAGTGCCAAAAAATTCAACACACCCCAGACCGATATTTTTAACAAAAATGGGTTCTAAATTGAACGAGTACAAGGATACTTTAGAGCGTAGCCTGAACGACAAAAGCAAGCCATGGACGAAGTATTTCGAATTAGCAGAACAAAGAACGGGCGTGAATAGAGTCTATCTATTTGTCGGTATGTAGCATTTGAATACGTTTATTTATATCCTAAGCGGTGATTTTGACATTTGTGTTTCCATAGGCTTGGTGGCGTTCACCGGTTTATATTTAGTATTTGGATTTGGAGCTGAATTGATATGCAATTCCATTGGCTTCGTCTATCCTGCGTACATGTCAATGAAGGCATTGGAGTCTCCTCAGAAAGATGATGATACCAAGTGGCTGACTTACTGGGTTGTCTACGCTTGTTTCTCAATAGTGGAGTACTTCTCTGATTTTATCGTGGGATGGTTTCCTCTTTACTGGTTGATCAAGGTTAGTACAATACTACATACAATACCTATTGAGATAGGATAATGGTCATATTATTGTTTAGTATAAAACCTGGCCTTGCTTCTTATAGTTAGTTAGTTCTAGTAGTAACTAATCAACTACTATAAAGATAAATAATGAACTTAAGCTTTGAAATATTCATAATTCATTAATAGGCAGTTTTTAGCATTACATAAAAAAAAAATTTTGACCTTAAACATACTGTGTAGTTTGTTTGTACTTTCAACCTTGTACATACACTAACCTCTTGTAAATGTTGCTCAAATTTATGTTTTAAAAGTAATCTCATAAAGATAAATTTATCTTTTTACTATCACATAGTCATATTTTATCAATTTTTAATCAATGTGTTAGAAAGTAACTTTAAAAAAATTAGTCACTTCCTACCATACCTACATGATTGTTAAGAGGCATATACATTTGTTAAGACGAGAAAAAGGTATTTGAAATAAAAAATTGAAATAGAACAGGTAACTAATAAACCTATCATTTATTGGTATTAACTTCCTATCGTGTTTTTCTTATAAGATAAAATATACTTAACTAAAAAATAACTAAAATAATGATTTTTGTCACTGAAACCAGAATTTGACATTTGTAGTGACAACAAAATTATTATTTTTTAATAAATAAGTTTTCTTGCTACAACCTTTACACAAAATGGCAGGCTTTTATCATTACATATGTATATAAGTACAACTCAGTAAAGCAGATGTTGTGTCTGTATGTATCAGTTATCTATGATAATTATTATTTACTCTCGTTAGATAAGTGACAGTTGTCATTTACTTAAATATTGAACCAATGAATTAAAATTATTTGTACTAGGTAGTTAAGTCATAAAAAACTAAACTATATTCAGAAAAGAAAGAAAACAGAAAGTCTTGAAATATTAAAAAATACTACTTTTTTGAATACTTTTGATCAAAATCAGATAAAATAACATTTTTTTATATCGGGTTGGATATAAAAATACAAATTTTTCCTTATCAATGTAAGTAGGTGTAGTAATAAAAGATGACATTGGCAGAATCCATTGTTTAAATGGGCAACCATTTAAAATAAGTATAAAGAGCAATAAATTGTATATCTAGAGTAATGTTACATCAGCTAAATAGTGAGCATTATTAAGTCATATGAAATTGCAATCTTATGTAACAAAATACGTTACACTTCGATTCTCACGGATTTCATTACATGGTAACTTTTTGCAATAGTTTTTCTAAATCTTTTATTTTTAAAACAATATATTAGGTTTCCATTGTATAATTCTAGAATAAGGCCTTATTGGCGACGCAAAAGAGGGATGTTATATTTGACGTGCCTTTGTGTGTCTGTGGTTTCGTAGCTCCTGAATATGGAGCGATTAAGATGCGGTTTTGTTGACGTGATCGAGATGGATCTTAGCTGAATTTATGAGTATCTGCTCATCCATTCATGAGGTGTTCTAATTTGTAATTAATATGTCAGAGGTTACGCATGACTCGTGACAAAAGAATTCCTTTAAATAATCATGAATAATGTTTGATTATAAACGTATAAAATCTTCTCGTTCTCCAGAGTATAGAATCCATTTAAATCATTTATCGAGATCAATTAAGATAAGCTAATGAGCATGACAACATCTAATGGCATCTAACGACATCGACATATTATTATCGTGATAGCAATATATATTTGTCTTATTCCCAACCTGACCCAATAACTCAGCTTAATCACGTTAGCATAAACAAAAAAACTCATTAAAATCTTGCCATTGCTATAGGAGCTACGATTTCAAACAACACAAACTTCAAATTTATAACATCTGTCTTTTGGGTTAAAAATAAACGAAAAAAACAGTAGAATATAATTGTTTGTTTTTATACATAGGCATTTTTTGAATGTTAAGAAACATTTATGAATTTTAGAGACCTGCGTCGGGAGTTAAAATATTTAAATGAATATAAACTCCTTGGTGTTATACAATATATCGATGCCGTAATTTGGACGTAATATATTGTTTCCACAGTATGAGGTCACTAATGACTCATTAAGATAATTAGAAATGTTATTTTTAAATGCGATACGTTATCATTGACATGTGAAAGTGGACGCCCCAACCTTGCTTTTGACCTTTGTAGTTTACACAAGCGATACATTTTATACTTGTAGATACACTTAGAGGATTGTGAAGTGCCGATACGCGGTGTGAGTAGGTATTTTAAAAAATGCTATCTCTTTCATACCGCTTTGCCTCACTCCGGGCGTGCGATAGAGAGTTGCAAATCTTAGAGGCAATTACCTACATTTCCTTTTTAAAATAGTTTTGGGCGATAACGTTTTTACCCCCCTAAACATTTACGAAATGAGATAATTTTGGCCTCCTTAGATTCAGTACACCTTAATCTAGGTATGTACGTTTTTCTTTTTTAGTAATTAAGTTTAGTTTAATTTTAAAAAATAAAAACGCCCGAGGAAGATTTTAAGTCAAAAATATAGATGTTTGGATACTAATAACTTCTAACATACGCAATATTTCTTTAAAATAAAAACGTACGGACCTAGTTTTTCATTTTATCTACAACATTTCCAAAAATTATGAAAATTAGACTATGTTAATGGGGGGGAAAACTTTATCGCTTTTTGTATAAGAATGTCACACAACTAACAGCTTCACAATCCTCTTAAACATATTTATCGAGAGGCAACGACGTTGCCAAGGGTTGGGGAGGGCAGCCGTCTTTGCAGAGTTTTCATAAAGTTCATAATTCGTTAATATTTCAAAAGTAGGTACAACCTTATACCTACATAGTACATACCTACACATTGAAAAATAACCTCCTCAGAGAGGCGTATTATTATACCATAGACGAGAAAATTCTGTCTGTTCATTAAAATTATTTCTTTTATTATAACAATTTAAAGTTAAAAGTTTAAAGTCATGTGCCACATAAAACTTCATTCCATAGAAAATGTATGAGGAAATGAATTTTCTTCAAAAACATTTTGCTATATTTTAATAGTTATTCTGCTACTCTTGGATTATACGAATGCAAAAAATCATAGATCATCAAAATCGGTTCATCCGTTCTTGAGTTATAAATGGTGTAAATAACCAAATACTAGACTAGTTTGTGTTTGTTACAGACTACGATAAAAGGAGCGGAGCATCAATGCTTTTTGTTCTTCACCAATTTATCAAATTAACGCGAGTTAATTGGTGCGGAGCACATCTAGTAACAAGTATTTATTTCAATTTCAGTGCATTTTCATTATCTGGTGCTACCTGCCGACAGATTTCAATGGCTCCCTTATCATCTACCACCGCATCATTCGTCCTTACTACCAAAAGCACCACGCCAGAATTGATGATCTGGCTGCATCAGGTAAAAACTTTTGAACGACCACTGTCTAGTTTATATTAAATCAAATGAGAGTTAAAAAAACTAGTTATTTAAAAAACAGATAAAAAAAGATATATAATTAATTAAAACGACGAAACGTATATTATATAATATTTGTTGTAATAAGCATAGATTATAAATATCTCTGTTGGCTGCATTCACTGCAAAAGTTTTAAATGAGGTTTCAATTCAATCTTAATACATTCTAAATTTATTCTTATATAATTGGAATATTTATTAATAAATACAGTTCCAGCTGGAAGAGTCGTAGTAGGGGCGGAAGTGGTCACTATCTTGAAATGTCATTCGATTCTAGTGTCATTTTGTCTTTGAATCAAGAAGTTTTTATGCTTAATACTATAGTAAAGAGCATAAAAGTATAATGTATAATGGCGATATTAACCACCTCCGTGGCTAAATGGTTTACGCATCTGCGTTTGCGCCGGAGGTCCTCGGATCGAATCCCAGGGAAACAAATGAATGTTTCGGTTAGGTTGGCATAAAAGGCTGATCACCTACTTGCCTGTAAAGGAAATGATCAGTGAAACAGATACAGAAATGTGTCTGCCCCATGCCCTACTACGGAAATTCACTTTTTTTTTAGTGAAGAGATTAGATTATTAAAATAGCAACACAGATCAATTATTAACAGTTAGGTTGGTAACACTAAAATACTATCTCCTAGGGATGGCGCCAGACAGAAAAAAAAATACAACTTGTATGATACGTTGTTTTCCAACCGTGTTGCAAAATGGCGTTGTAGTAATTTAAAATTCTAATTAGTCTTTCTAAACGGATTTAAAATTATAAAATTAAATTTGTTTTCATACGAAATCTATTTAATTTCAATGATGATCAATCTTGAATTTGTTAATAGGTTTATGGTTCATAAATATATTATGGTGACCCAAAGATATTTTATCGTTGAAAAATGCCATTCAATGCCAACTCTCAAAAAAAAGACACCTACTATCGCAGATATGCGTATATAACTAAACTTCAACGGCGTTGATATTATTAGTATTTAAAAATACTACAATGTAAGACTTACATAAATAAAATATTTTATTAATATAAAATAACTTTAGACAGTGGTCATATCGCACCCTTAGAATGAAAGTGACCGAATCTAAAAAATGCAATTTGTGGTAAATGAGCATCAATGTCTTCAAAAAATTATAGTATTGAATAATATATAGAGACCGAGTATGCGCTGCCCCCTGTTATACTAAAATATAGGTCACTTTTACTTTACAAGGTTTTAGAATATGCTTTATAAGGTCAGTTTATGGTAAAATCGAGTGTTTTTTCAGGAATTTTGAGTTGAGTTACTTTCATTCTAAATTGGTGCGATTTAAACTTGCATGATTTTGATTTTTGAGTTTAAAAACAAACATATAAAAATAAGGGAAATAATATTCAAGTAAAACTATAAATAGAAAAGCAGTTTTGCTAATAAAATGCTACTATAGGAGAAAGCGTGTTTCTAACAGCTGATCCACTCTTGAATGTTATTCTTTTTTAGATCCCTTGAAAAAGCTTATCAAGGACACGAATAAGCATATTGATAAAACTGTTAAGTCGTTCAACAAAGCGCTATCTGATCTTCATAAAGATTAAGACAGGTAAATGGCATGGGACGCGCTTTGTATCGGGAATGCTTTATGCTAGCAACAGATTTACTATGAGTATAGAAGTACTGTGTAAAATAATTTTTTCGAAATTCAAGACTGAATTTAAGATACCACATCTGTATTTGATAATCTGTCGAACCCCTTGAGCCTACATTCCAATAAATGTTACACAGGTATAGTCGACAATACTTGGAACATAAGTATATTAGAGACAATATTTTTTTCACCGGAAATTGAATGTGGAAACTTTCGCGGAATAGATAATATGATGTATAATAAATGAAACAGAAATTTTTCATTGTACAAAGCAAGTTTTTAAATGAATTTTCTTTCACGATTATGAGAGAGACATTCCCGTGAACAGTGAACAGAGATTGAACTATAATCGTCTAGGTATACGAATTATTGCAAAAGGCCTAATCAGTAATTATATAATATATAAAAACGTAAAGTCGCCGATATTACTATCACGTAACGTTTATCAGAAATCTTGGAAATAAGAAATACTTGGTACTTCTGTGCTTATAGACTCGATGTATAGAATGCTTAAAAGTATATATTAGGTCATTCCATTCAAACTTGCGCAAGTATTTTTGTTTGTTTTATTTTGTAATATTATCGAATTAAGTTGATATAACTTAGATAGCTATAAATAGTCCCCGTTCTTTTCAATGACAGCAGCCCATCTCTCTTCTAGTTTGCGAATACCTTGGAACGTGCCGTTTCGATTTCCCTCGTAAATTTCTACTTCTAATATCCCACAGAGGTCTGACCATTCGTTGAAATGACGGCCGCTCAGTGCGCGCTTTAAATGGTGAAAACAGCCGAAATCCGGAGGTATCAGATCAGGGGAATAAGGGGGTTGGTTCCATGTCAGTATGTGGTTGTTCAACAAAAACTCAGAAACAATGCGAGCCTTGTGGGGCCTGGCATTATCATGGAGTAGCACAACATTATTTATTTTATTTTGCATCTTAAATTCCTTGACCACGTCATCTAGAAAGCTAATATAACGAGCCGCTGTCACGGTTTCCCCTTCATCATACAAGTGCCAAAAAGCGATACCATTAAAATCCATGGCAACTATCAGCATACGCTTGTGTTCAGCTTTATGTTGACGTGGTACCTGCGGCGGTTCTTCCCCAACCGAAACCCAAAATCGACACTGGTCACGTTCGGGAGCTCGGTATAAAAACACCCAACTCTCATCTATCGCCAATGTCCCGCGCAGATAGTGTGGATGTTGTCTTAGCAGCAGTAAGTTTTGAGAAGCCGCACTACATCGCTCTTCGATAATCTTTTGGGTGGGAACATGGGGTATCCACTTGCCAATCAACTTGTGCATATTTAATGTTTTTATTAATATGCGGTGTACACTGGTCTTAGGAATCTGAAGTTCATGGGAAAGGTCGGCGACAGTCCAATCTCTCTTTTCATCCAGTTTGTCTTTTACGGCAGCGATGCGTTCTTCGTGTTCAGGTGCCAGATTGTGAGGCCCTCCTCGGCCCTCTTCCGTAGAAATTCTACCACTGTGAAAAGCTTTCACCCAAAACTGTACTGTACGCAAAGAGTACGCAAAACCACCTATTGCTTTTACAAGGTCTTCATGAATATCGGTTGCACATTTTCCCAAAAGAACCTCAATCTTAATAAAATTCCGTTGGTCAAACTCACTAATTGAATTTATGAGGTTATTCCGATTCATTTTTAAAGATATCGAAAAAACTTGTTGATAGCTAGACGCACTGGTAAGCACTAAATAATAATCTACCGTTAACATCAACCATTCGCTCAACATGTCACAACAGGAACGAAATAACTCAGTGCAAGTTTGAATGGAATGACCTAATATTATAATCAATTGTGTGTGTTGGTTTAACTTGATGTAACGTATAAACTAGGGTCTTATTCAATTCGGCTCCTTGTTATTGACACTAATTTCGAATTCCTTTTTCCTTTAATTCCTGATATTTACCGTGATATAAGTAAATTTGTGTGTGTAAACTAACACTCTTTCCATTTTCCCTTTGTTATTCGCACTTAATTTCATTGGTTCGTTTTTTCTTTAGCATTCCTATATAAGTATTAACATTGGCTTTTATGTAAAAATGCTCGAATGGGGTCGAAAAAAATAATAATTAGTACAAATTCAAAAGTGGACAGCCGTATTTTCAAAAAATTTCCAAAAACACGGCTGGTAAAGAAAACTTAGGTAAATAAGTAGAAATTATGCATAGCCGCCATTTTGTTTTAATAACACAAAAGATGTGGTCTTATAATGGGCTATTATAATTGGACAAATAATGGGCTGACAGAGAGCAGAGGTATATTCGACAGCTGATAAGGGCTAATAGCTCAGTCCACGCTTTGCGGTTCGTATTCCAAAATCTGACTTGAATTTACTTCTAAGAATATTATTGATTTTTTTTAACTTTACTAAATTTTACGTACCTATGTTAAATACGTTTTGGAACACGGACGAATATCCAAGATGGCGGCTTAGCTTATTATATGCAAATTCACAATGTTTTCATTCTTATAAGATCCCGTGAATATCCAAGAGTTGGTGCAAGGTGCAAATAGGAAGATAAATACGTCAATGAAAAAATTGGGCTAGACTCATGTTATTTTTTCGTGTATGTTTCATTTTTTTATTTGTATTAGTTTTATTTCCCAATACAAAACAATAGAATCTTCTAAATTGTTGCCGTCTCCTTCTTTAACATACCATGTGAAAGAGATACATTTATTTATACTGTATTTCAGTAATCGGGCACTAGTTTTATAGATTTATTAGTATTTTATTTATCTTTATATTTCACCATTTATTGCACGTTCTATCCCTATGCACTCGAATTGTTTCTTGTATTTTTGGTAGTTTGCAAGTTCACAGAGCAACAAAACAGAATGATGTTTAATAAATTCAAAACCAGACTACAAAATTTTGAACCTTATTTGTATACTTAATGTAGACGGCGATTATATTTAAACATATATCTTAATAATGACTGCATTACACAATAATTACTCGTTCCAAAAATTTTAAGACGTGACCCTGATGATTTGTTGTTCTTAGTTATGATTGGTGAATTCGATAACAGATCTGTGATCTTGGAATACACTAATCATCGACAATAAAACCACTTGTTTGAGTCTTACAATGTGCTCTAGATTATGATACAAAAATACCAACTGTCAATTGTTTGCTCTGTGACATTAAATCGGGTGGAACCGATGTCTATTATTAAACTCAACCCCTTATTTTAGGTAAACAAGAATAGAGCTGTACTGCACTGAAGTAAGTAAAAACCAATAAATTGGCTGATTTCAGTGTGCTTTAGTAAAGGCTATTTAAATATTGTTATTCATAAAAAGAGCACCTCTTTTAGCTCATTTTAGTTATATAATATATTGTCATTCACCTCTTGAATGACAAGATATGTTATTACTAAAATAAATTTTTAAGATGTTTTATTTTCTATGAATAAAACTTCTTTTTTTATCTCTATCAATAGTGCCTGAAGCTTTCTCAACCTTTCTCAAATCATTTTCCATTTAATCCTTAGTGTAATTAATGCATTATTCTTTATAGCTGTATTTTAAACTATCATAATACATATACTTGTGTAACTATCCATATAGTTTTACATTAACATTCATAATTATATGAAGCAATTATGTAATTACTGGCTTTAAATGAAAGTACATTATTTTCGCATTGATCTAATCTTGGCTTTTTTTATCTTTGACTTTGAATTCAAATGACCATAAGTGTGTGACGCAAGATCCCCGTGAGTAAGCTCAAATTTTTTTGTATGGCAATAACATTGATATTTACACACAACTTTGTACACCTATTGCAAAAAGTTACATACAAAAAAGATTTCCGCAGAAAGTTCGCGATAACGGGTATCTTGCAACACTCCCAAGTCCCAAGTTTGTTTTATCTGTTTATCATAAGTATAAGCTAAAATGAAATCATAACAATGTGGTGCTAACTAAAGCGTTGCCAACGAAAAAATAAGATCCTGACAGATCCTGGTCGAACGGATGACTTTCATTGGCTAAGGAAGTTGACGTAACACGTTAACGTCTTCATAGCTGCTTATGGAATTTTTAGCCAAAGTTAAGTCGTCCTTTCGATCACATATAATATATTCTTACAAATACTTTAACAGTCGAAAATAAAACATTGCAATTGTGCCTATAAAATTAGTACTCAACTGACCGGTATATGAATACCAACTACTTTTTCATTAAATATTTACTCAAATATGTATAAATACTACAGCTACTGTTCCATTTGTAACAATTTGGTACTTTATAGAAAGTTTGAGCATCGCATGATTAACTTTAAAATTATATAATGCCACAAAATTAATTATCGCACATGGCAATTAATGAAAAAAAAAAAATTATCTCTTAAATTCCACTGCTTTATTATGCTTATTTACGCCTTAAATATATTTGCCATAAAAATAATCGAATTTAATTAAAGAAAATATAATGTCTTAAAATTTGTAATTTATTGTTTAAATTCACGGAATGAAAAATTAGGATTAGAATATTATCTTGCACTAACTTATGGAAAGCTTTTGCAAATATTAGTGCTTTTTACTATGTGGCGCCATCTATTTTTAAAACCTCACATAATACATTAACTTGAACATTAAAAATTGCTTTAAGTTGGTAAAAATTACATTAAATAGTTTTAATCACACCTACATTATTTAGATTACACCTACATTAATAATGCCATGTTTAAAATTATTATGATGTAATTTATAATATATTTTTTATTGCAGCTTCACGCCTAGTAACAGACGCTGTAAGGAAGAGTAACTAGGATTATTAACTTTGCTATCGAAGGAAAAGTACAAAACACCAAATACAGCACTATAGCCCTTTCATGCACACATAAATTGTAGAGTTTATTTACTCATATTAATACTGTACCAAACATTTTTTTGAATCTATTAATATTTTTCAATATTTCTTTAAAATTATACTTGCCATTGTATTGTGCTGCTACACTTTAACTTACTTTTCTTTAATTAATATAATTACCTTTTTAAAGACTATTTTCAAAGTCATATGTATGGAAATACTACTTTCGCTATTATAATAATTAAACATAGCATTGCAATAACGCGTGATAGGAAGCTATTATTACTTTGGTATTGGGTAGATATAATTAATTAAAATTAATCATGGTTTATAAGTTTTGTATTAACTCGACTGTTTTTAGTTTTAATTTTATGTAAATTCTTTGCGACTTCAAATCTTAGCAACGTAAGTGGCTTTTCTTCTAAGTATTTAAGGCAATGAATTTCCTAATTTTTTCTGTTAATTGCTTATAGCTTTTATTTAAAAAAATCCTTTGTTGTATGAATTCATGCTTAAGGAATGTTTCATTATTAAGTTTTTATAAAAGACACAAAGAAAGAGAATAGGTTTTGCACAAGCATAAATATCGCCATATTTAGAGAATTGAGATGTGATGGAAATCTTACATAATATTGTGAAGGTTTTTTGATGCTTTAATTGCAAATTTCGTGTTTTGTGCCTTGTTGAACTGGCTGCCTGATTTTTCAATAAGAAATATATTAAGAATGTCAGTTTTTCACTTAAATAAAGAGAAGTTCATTGTTAACAGTATCTATTATTTTCTACAGACCTAAAATTAGTAAAACAACTTTTATACATAGGTTTGCAGGGCTTTATTCACACAGCCTCTAAATTGGGCCATTGTGGGAACGTACATGTGTTAAACAATAATCTTGTTTCCCTGAGAATTTAAAGCTACTTCCTTTTGTACTTAACAATTTGAAATGTGTGATCAATGTGGTGAGTAGGTACTTATGTATTTCTCGTTTCACCAGCTTTACAAACGAGAGAATTTCATATTATTAGGTTTAGAAATAAAACATTTTAAAAATCCATAACACTTGGTAGAACACATTTCTACATCTGTTACACTGATTATTTTCCTCACAGTTAAGATGATGATAAGGCTTGCAAACTGATGATTAGTGAATAGTGCCATTAAAAAAATTAAATAAACCATTACTAAATTTATTTACTATAAAATCTACACTAATCTTAAATCTATGAGGTGGCCTTTGCTGCTTCTTCTTCCTTTGCTAATCTTTCTCTCTCGACTTGTCTGTTTCTCCAGGCTGTCATATAGGATCTGGGATGAATTGGGAAGAATCCAGATAGACCTATGATAAATTAAAAGTTCAAAATAACATCCTTTACAAATACATATCCAATTTAATATTTTATTTCTGAAACTAAAGCAGTGACACATGGAAGTTACTATGCAAAATATAAATAAAACAGTTACCTAATAACTCGGCTACAGGAGTGGTAACATGGGCTCCTTGACCTAGCCAAAACTTTAACCTTTCTAAGTTAAGAGCAACCAATTTCTCATTATACATATTTGGCATTGGGTCATATGAACCCAGCTGCTCAATTACTGGTTGACTATTTAATCTCTTGCGCTGTAAAAATTTAAATGCCACTTAAACGTTTTGATTAGATTTTTTTTTATTAAGTTTTACATAGGTATTATCTAGTTTTATAGCAACAATAGTTATAATAAATGTGTTACTATAGTACAAAAAATCAATTAAATGTACATATTTATTTAAATAAAAGTTACCTGGGTGACAGATATATGAAAAAACGGCCTATTTGTACAGCCCTGACGAATTAAACGAATTGATTTCGCTGCTAGAGCGTAATATTTACCAGTACCACTAGCAGGAGGTAGACGCATAGTTTTATTTATTACAAGATTTTATTCAAAATAATCACTCAAGTCTCAAAATCAAAACACTACAAAGACCTAACCTCAAAAGGTAAATTGAGTGAGTGTCACTAGATGTCTGTGACAGATACAGTAAATGCTGTCAAATATCAGCCCACAATTTGCCAGTTGCCTCGATAGCCTTTAACATTTTTTTAGAATGCTCTGTGATTTATATTGTTGGATGGTGATTCTTTCCGAAAAACAACGATTTTCAAATCGATTCGAATCGCGACCCAATGAATCGATCCACAAAAAAATCGAGGCAAATCAGATTTTTTTCAAGATTTTGTTTATAAGTAATATAAATCTATTTTTTTTAAAACAATATACATATTATAATTTAACGATCTCTTATCTTATATACAACAACAAACATGAATTTTAATGAATGATGACGCAACAAGTAATGTCAGTCACAGATACAAAAAGTCAAGAATTACAAACAAACGTAACTTTTATTTACTAAAGAGAGGTGAAGAAATCCAAACATACAGCCATCTCGCGAGTTTTTGAATAATTAACCCTTTAACCGGCAGCCGGCAGCACTCTTATAATACGGGTACATTCAATTAATTCCGAATAGTTTTTTGGTTTATACCAAAAAAATTAAATAAAATCGAATGTCGATTTTCAAGGGTGAAATATCGATTCACTTTTCAGTACTAGATATCGATTTGGCTCCAAAAATCGATTCTTCGATTAATCGATCTCAGATCGCTATCCCTAGTTGGAAACTATACTAAAAATTTATTTAGTTAAAGCTGACAATGTGAAAGAATATGTTGAAATAAATAAGTAAATAACTCATAAGTAGGTATACAAATAATAATATTTTTGCATAAATAATACCTGTAAGAGATACAAGATCCAAATCGGATGTAATCATTACTATAAATCACAATATTATACAAATCGGCACTAATTAATTATTTCACACTAATTATTAGCAGTTCGTCATTGAATCGGTGACGCGCCTGCGATCCCGCCAAAAACAATGAATCTTCATCTTCTTTTGTTTTCAAAATGGCCGCCTCGCTTTCACCAACATGACGCTCCGCTAGAGTAGCCCGCGCTTGTCATTTGTCACATGGCCACCCTTCTGAACCGTGCACCGACACGGCCATACTGACATTCGCCCGTCCTCGGGCGTTTACTCTTTCTTCTGAAAACCAAACATTATTTTACAACCAGTAGGTACTTGCTCGTTCATCCTGACAATATCCTTGCTATTTCAATCAGACTCCAATCAAACATCGGGTCAACATTACATACCTACAGTAATTTGTATTACTACTACAGTATTGACTTGATTGATCTCATTGTCTATTCTAACAACTTGGACCACTATCCGTCCATTCTAACAACTTGGACCGCTAAACGTCCATTCTAACAACTTGGACCGCTAAACGTCCATTCTAACAACTTGAGACCACTACACATCCATTTTAACTAGATACTTGGACCACTACACGTCCATTCCAACTACTTGGACCACTACACGTCCATTCTAACTTGGACCACAATACGTCCATTACTTGTCCATTACTTGGACCAGTGTCCATCACTTGGACCATCTCGTCCATCACTAGGACCACTTGTCCATTACTAGGACCATTCGTCCATTACTAGGACCACTCGTCCATTACTAGGACCATTCGTCCATTACTAGGACCACTCGTCCATTACTAGGACCATTCGTCCATTACTAGGACCACTCGTCCATTACTAGGACCATTCGTCCATTACTAGGACCACTCGTCCATTACTAGGACCATTCGTCCATTACTAGGACCACTCGTCCATTACTAGGACCATTCGTCCATTACTTGGACCATTCGTCCATTACTAGGACCACTCGTCCATTACTAGGACCATTCGTCCATTACTTGGACCATCACTAGGACCATCTCATTGTCCATTGGATTATCACAACACATCTGAATCGCAAGAATGTGTCCCTTGAACTAACCCCAAACAGGTGTAGCCCAGACGACAACCTACGACCAGGATCGACTCAGCAAACTATCTGGACCGAACAAATGTGTCCAGTTCAAGATTTCTTTTTTTTTAAATCTAACAGATAAAATAAAAACGTTCATACCTCAAACCGTAAGTAAATACTTTCCTTATCATCCTTCAATACAAATAAGATCTTTTCAACAAAAATGAAGACAATGAAACCATAGTGCGTTTTTTTTGAACTGACCCTTTTCTAGTTCTCTAATAATTTCATTGGAATGGGTAGTACTCAATACCCGGTACAATTGGCTTATGATAGTCATGTTACAAGCAGGTCATCAGCCATCGCGCATAATTCCACTTTCTTTTTACATCAAAATAGAATAAACAAGCTCTATACATATTCAGACATTGAATTTTAGATATCCATAAAATAAGGTTCCATAGGCAGCTTCGTACGCATTTACTTAACTGGATTTTATCCTCCTTCACTGGGGGCAACTATTGCGCAGCAAGAATAGGAGCAAACAACTTCCATATTGCCAAGTTTTATTCTGCAACGTACAACTTTACGACATACATTTCGTCCTCTATCCCACTTCTGATGTAAGAGATACAAGATCCAAATCGGATGTAATCATTACTATAAATCACAATATTATACAAATCGGCACTAATTAATTATTTCACACTAATTATTAGCAGTTCGTCATTGAATCGGTGACGCGCCTGCGATCCCGCCAAAAACAATGAATCTTCATCTTCTTTTGTTTTCAAAATGGCCGCCTCGCTTTCACCAACATGACGCTCCGCTAGAGTAGCCCGCGCTTGTCATTTGTCACATGGCCACCCTTCTGAACCGTGCACCGACATACCAAAATTCAAAAACGCATTCTAAATAATTAAGTCCCATAATACGTAAAATATCAATCAATATTATGAAGAAGGAAATGTCTTATTAGTTTTTATGAATAACCTACATATATAATACCACGGAAAAGGAAATCATATTTAAGTCTGCCTGAAAATGTTTAAAAACTTTAGCCTATCTATTTGTCGTGCTTAAAAATTAAAACTTGCGAAAAGTGTGTCGTGATTCTTATAAGGGCATTATTTTTCAACATCTAGTCATTAGGGTGGAAGAGCCTGGTTCATAACTTATGAGGGTTGTGACTTTTAATTAACTAGGTACCTTTAGGAGTTGAAGGTTGTAGTTTGTAGAACTCCTTAATTTGCAGAGAAGCGTTGAGAAATAATGAAGAGTTTTGAATGTTGAATGTATAATGTATAATTGTATAATGAATTATTCTCTAAAACACAAGTATTTGTACAAAAATCTTAGTCTAAACTTAGCACTAGGGTTAATAAGATTGCAGCGTGGGTGTAGCCAATCACGTCCATGCACTTTAGAGCGAGAGGGTGTGCGCTTCTATAAATATGCTGCGCGGCTAGGCGTGGGCCCGAGTATCGCCGTCTGCCGAGTATCGCCGTCTGCTACCCAGTGTGCACACGAGCCGTCCTACGTTCTGAGTCTTTTACTACTTTAATTGTAAAGTTGTGCAAGATCGCCGTTAGCGGGAGCCGCCTGTGTCTATTTATCGCCGGCGTGCTAGGCTGATTCCGTGCTGTGCCTACCCCGGCCTCCCACCAGCGGGTCTCACCGGGTGATGCTCATGTGCGGAGGACGCTGAACACGTCTCGGCTGTGCCTGGCAGACTCCCTGCTTCGAAATGAAGCAACGCTCTCGCGAAACCAGCCCGCGCGCTGGTGCCTCCCGCCCTAGCGGTCGAGGCATGCTGGCCCGAGCTGGCTCGTCGCGATCCCATCCGCGCTCTTCTTCGCCGCGTCCTAGTGCTAGTGTCAGTGATGCGAAAAGCCGCGCAAGGGCGCATTCTTCGCCGAGGCATTCTAGCCGCGAAGAGATGCACCCCCCAACCCCCCGCGCCGCGGTTACCACTACTACGCCAGGGGGCGGGGGCTACCCTCACTTCGCCTCCTCCACACCGCACCGCGCATCTTCCCTGCGCGCTACCCCTCCGCCCTTTCCCGCGACTAATGTACCAGCGGACACCGCGAGTTTCGCTTTTAGCGCGGGAGAGCCATCTTTTTTCATTCGTACCGTCGCACCTGGTGATCTCTCCAAAGACCCCAATGAGTTGCTGACGTTCCTCGAGGGGGACTTGCGCCCGCTTGAGCCGGTTTCTCCGCGGTCGGAGTATGAGGCGGATGCGCTCTTTGTAGCGCAGACGCTCATCAACCGATTCGCGTCTGCTGGCCTCGCGCGGGCCATGATCGATTACTTAAGTTCGGTCAGAGGCCGCCTCCACCGTGATGGCGCCTTGACGTCCCCGCTGTCACTGGCTGAACACAGCTTTGTCGAGCAGCACACCCGACGCTTGGCTGTTCGCCGCCCAGCCGATGACTCCGCTGACAACGCCCGTGCAACCAAGCGGCCGTGCACTGCGGCCTCGCCGCTACCGCCACCGCCGCCACTGCCTACACCTCCACTGCTTCAGCAGCGTCCTCTGGCGCAACGTGACCCACGCCGCACTCGCGCGCTGGCCGCTGCCGCCTCTGCCACAGCTCCAATCTCCACTGCTTCGTCGCTCGTGCTGCGCTCCGCAGCGCCTACGCCTTCGCCGCGCAACCTTGCCCCAAGCGTTGCGCTTTCTTCAGCTGCGCCGCTTCAGCCCTCCGAGCAGTCTCCGCTGCCTGATCGTGCGGCCGCGCAGCCGTCTCACATTTCTCCTGCGCCTCACGCGCAGCAACAATCGTTTCCTGCAGAACTTTCGCAGCCCGCGCAGCAACCTGCGCCACCACCGCCTGCTCACCCCATCTCTCCGCCGCCTACCTTCGCGCAGATGGCTGCCGCCCCGACGGTACCTTGTCGCCCTCGTCTGGCGCCTCTGCCAAATCCGCCCTCCGAGCCGCCCAAGCCCAAGTACCCGCCCTTCGTGATTGAGTCTTTGCCTAACTGGCTCAACCACGTGCGGGAGATGCGGGCGCGCCTTGGGCGCACAATCAACGCCAGGGCCTTTGGTCAGGGTCTCAAGATAACACCCACTGACGAGGAGGAGTACCGTGTGGTCCAGCGGTACCTCTCTGAACTCGAGCGGTCAGGAGTCCAGGTTACCTGGTTTTCGTATTCCCTGCCCGCCGAGCGTCAGCTGAAGGTCGCTATCCGCGGCATTCCGGTCGACACCGACCCGGAATTGATTGTCGCCGAGCTGCGTGAGCTGGGCTTTGAACCAGAGCACGCCCAGCCCATCCGCGCCAGGAAGGGCAAACCAGGTTGCCTTTTCCTGGCTATCCTTCGCCGCACTCCAGATTTGACACCTGCCATCTATAATATCACGGAGTTACTCTGTATGCCGGGTGTCAAGATCGAGGCCTGGCGGGGCAAGAGGGGCCCCGCCCAATGTCACAGGTGCCAGGGGTTCAGGCACTCCTCTCACCTGTGCCATCGTCCTGTTGCCTGTGTACGCTGTGGCCAAGGACACCGCGCAGCTGACTGCACCATGCCCAAGGAGGGCACCCCCCACTGCGTCAACTGCCAGGGGGCGCACTCCGCGAACAACACCTCGTGTCCGGTGTTTCGCGACGAGGCGCGGAATAAACGCGCCGGGACCATTGCCAGGTCGACTCCGGCTCCGCGACCTGCTGCTCCTGCTGCTCCTGCTGCCTCCTCCGCACCATCCGCACCATCTGCCGCTGTCGCTGCTAACTCTGCCGCTGACACCGCGCAAGCTGCGCCCACCACAACGGTGCGACGCGGTAAACGCGGCGGCCGCCGCAAGGCGCCCTCTGCTGCAGCCAAAGCAGCAGCAAAACCAAAACCAACACCAGTTGTTCGTCGCGACGCCAGTCGCCCCTCTAGCCGGGGGGGCCCTGCCAGGAATACCCTCCTGTCAGATGTGGCGATCGGCGCAGCTGTCGATAGAGCAGTCCGAGAGCTTTTGGGAGCTCTCTACCCGGCCGGTCCCCCTGGGGAGGGTGGACGTAGGTCGCGCAGTCGAGGCGTAAAATTCTCACAATGATTTTACGCCTCATTCACTGGAACGTCAATGGCCTCAAGGGGAAGGCCGCCTATCTACGTCACCTCCTCCGAGCGCAGAACATCGATGTCGCCCTGCTCTCGGAAACACAACTTCGCCCCGACTTCCGCCTCAGCGCTGCGGGCTATTGTGTCTACCGGGTGGACCACATTTCGCCTCAAGGGCACGCCTATCGGGGGTTAGCGGTTTTTATACGCCGCTCCATCCCGCACAGGACCATCGCAGCCCGTGACTCCATTGGCCTCCACTCTCTCGGGGTAGAGATTACTGTTGGAGGGCGGCCTACAAATCTCTATGCCATCTACGCCCCTCCCAATGAACGACTCAGTTTTTCCGAGGTGGAAGCGATCGTCTGCTCGGGCCAGCCGACGATAGCCGCAGGTGATTGGAATGCCAAGCATACTGCATGGCACTCCGCTTCCACCAATCCACGTGGCCGCTTACTTCTCCACCACGCCGAGATGCTGGGGTACTCAGTCGAGGGTCCCGACTCCCCCACGCACTATCCAGCACAGGCCAATCACATACCTGATATCCTCGACCTAGTGGTGCACCGCGGGATCGACCTCCCCATTCTGCAGGAGGTAGTTGTGGATGAGTTCCTTTCGGATCATCTACCGGTGCTCTGCGTCATAGCGGATGACCGTCCCTCCGCGCCGACGCGTTCCGCTCGGATGACCGACTGGACGGCGTTTTCGCGTCTCCTCGCGGACGCCCCTCCACCTCCCGCACCTGCATCACCGAGTGCCATTGACTCCACGGCCGCGCACATCACGGCAGAGCTCCAACGGGCCTTGTCCGAGGCCACCGCAGAGCGTCCACCGGAGGTTGTTATCTCCGACCTCCCACCCCATGTCAAGAGGATGATCCAGCTGAAGCGGAGCCTCAGGAGGCGCTGGCAGCACAATCGCTGCCCGGTGCTCAAAGCTCAGCTGAATCGCCTCGCTTCCCGTGTAAAGGACGAGCTCGCGAACCACGAGAAGCGGACATGGGAGTACACTCTAGGCGACGCCACCACGGACCCGGTTCGCCTTCACCGCATTTGCAGGAGCCTCTATAAGACCCGGGAGCCAACGCGGCCTCTTCGTGACCAGCATGGCACCCTTATTTACGACGACAAGGATCGGGCTGAACTATTCGCTGCGCACCTGGAGCAGCAGTTCACACCAAACCCCGCGGCGTCCCCTAGCCGCGTGGTAGAGGTTGAAAACGCGCTTGCTGCGCAGCCCTCCGGCCCGATACCTCCCGACCTCGACCCGATATTCTTCTCGCCATCCCAAGTGCGGAAGAATATATCCGCCCTGAAACTGAAGAAGGCGCCCGGACCAGATGGAATCCCCAACAGAGCGCTCCGCCACCTCCCTATGCGTTGGATCGTGGCGTTGACGCGTCTCTTCACGGCGGTACTCCGGTTCGGCCACTTCCCGACTTCATGGAAGACCGGCAAGGTGATCGTATTACCAAAGCCCGGCAAGGACCCTTTGAAGCCCGAGAGCTACCGGCCCATCACCTTGTTGTCGACCCAGTCCAAGTTGTTCGAGACCCTGCTGCTGCGACACTTTGTCGCGTACGTACAGCCCAGGCGAGAGCAGTTTGGCTTCAGGGCGGAACACAGCACGACACTGCAGCTAACGCACGTGCTGCACACAGTGACCGCGGCCCTCAATAAGAAGGAGGGCGCGGCGGCCGTGCTGTTGGACATGGCTAAGGCCTTTGACCGTGTCTGGCATGCCGGCCTCGTGCTGAAGCTCGCCGAGTCTCCACTCCCCCGCCGGATCGTCGCGGTGCTGCGCTCCTTCCTGGCTTTCTTTGTCTCTGTCGGTAAGGAAGCGTCAAGCCTGCGACCCATCACGGCGGGTGTCCCGCAAGGCAGCGTTTTGTCACCCGCCTTGTACACTCTCTACACGGACGATGTTCCATGCGCCGAGGGCTGCTCCGTGGCTCTTTACGCCGACGACACGGCGTATGTCGCCACATCGCTCTCGGCGCGACACGCGGGTGTCAAACTTCAGCGCTGCCTGGACCTCCTGCCAGCCTGGTTGCAGAATTGGAGACTCGCAGCTAACCCTGATAAGACCCAGGCGATAGCCTTTGGCCGCAGAAGGCTGCCGACTGCTCCTCTCCGCTTTCTGGACCGAGACCTGCCGTGGTTGAGTGCCGTCACCTACTTGGGGGTGACTATCGACTCGGGCCTCACCATGCGGCAGCACGTCGGTCGGATCACGGGGAGAGCTAAGTATGTTGCGGGTGCTCTTCGCCCGCTCTTCAAGTCGCGCCTTCCGCTCCGCACGAAACTCGCACTGTATAAGACGTACGTGCGCCCCCACCTCACTTATGCGGCGCCAGCGTGGTTCGCTCTTGTTGCAGAAACCCACCGCCGACGTTTGCGCGCTGTGCAGAGCCAGACGCTCCGGCGCATCGTCGGCGCGCCGCGCTACGTGAGGAACGCCACAATTGCGAGGGACCTGCGGATGGAGTGTATAGACGAGTTCGTCACACGGCTCGCGAAACGGATGTTTGAGAGGGCGGACGCCTCTCGATTCCCCCACCTCCATCGCATTGCGCCGTGGCACTCCAGGCCACCTGACCAGAGACGACCGTACCCGCGTGAGCTCTTGAGCGCGGGTACTTTGGATTTGACATCGGGGCCGAGCGATCGCCGGCCCCCCCCCGGACTTGACACCCCGGATTTGGCACCAGGGTCGAGTGAGATTACTCCTCGGCCCCTCCCCATCTCGACTAGGGCGGACACCTCAGCTGCGTCCGCTGGTCGCCTCACTGGGCCTCTCCCGGATTACCCGGGAGTCTCACCTGGCGGGGCTTGACCGCGAGCTGCGTGCCCGCCCCTCACACTCTTGGACTTACATCTCGGGCCGAGTGAGTGATCTCCTCGGCCCCCCACCCAGGGCTATATTAGGCCCGCCCAAATAACCGCCCTGTATCAACAGGGCGCGGACCACAGTCTTTTTGAAGGGCCTCAGGGCCGATCAAAATAGAGCACGGGCCCCGCGGGGCCTGTGACCACATACTATCGTCGTCGCGTGGGCCCATTTGCGCGCGCGCCGTCGACGATTCAAGACGTGTTCTTCTCAGAACACATCGACTATATCAAACGAAAGCGTCACCTACAGGATTCCCCCTCTAGCGAAAGCGTACCGGCAGGCGTATAGTGCGACCTTGGCGAGTTGTTTTTGTAGGTGTTGAGTCCTTTTCGATGTTCCATTGTTTCAGCGTATTGTCATTGGGTCGTTCATCGCTCGCACTTGATGTTTTTTGCTCGTTGCAGGTACTCGGTGTTGTAACAATAGGCATGTCTTGCTCGGCGATAGTGTAGGCAGGTTTGAGTCTGTCAATAGAGATATTCATCTCGCGGTTAGGTAACTGCAATGTGAATATCTTGCTGTCTCGTTTCAGCACGCGATAGGGTCCGTCGTAAGGTGCTTGTAGTGGCTTCTTTACGGCGTCTATGCGTACGAATACATATTCACATGTTTGCAGGTCGCGATGCACGAATATTGGTTTTGTGTTGCTGTGTGATTGGCTCGGCATTGGTTGTAGATTACGTATTGCGTCGCGTAGTCGATCGATGTAGGCAGAGTCCATGATGACGTTATCGCGGGTCGTTGCTAAGAAATCACCGGGTAAGCGTATGTTGCATCCATAAGTAAGCTGGGCGGCGCTTACACCGGTATCACTTCGCATGGCGGCGCGTACTCCGAGTAGGACAGTTGGTAACTCGTCGATCCAGCTTCTTGCGGTCTGTAGTCTTGCCTTTAATGCTGTCTTCAGAACGCGATGCCATCGTTCGATGATACCGTTGCATTGCGCATGATACGGAGTCGTGCGCGTTTTTTCGATCCCGAGTAGGCGAGAAAGAGATGCAAATACTCTGCTTTCGAATTGGCGTCCTTGATCCGTTGTTATTGTTATAGGACAACCGAAACGGGAAATCCAACCTTCGTAGACTGCTTTTGCGACGTTCTCAGCTGATATTTCGCATAAAGGGTATGCTTCAGGCCATCTCGTTGCTCGGTCGATCATTGTAACCAGGTATCGATGACCGCTGGCTGAGGTAGGTAGCGGACCAACGATATCGATGTGTGCGTGTTGAAATCGCTCGGTTGGCGGAAAGATTGATAATTGGCTTGATGAGTGGCGCTGTATTTTGGCGCGCTGACACTGTAGACATACTTTTGCCCACTTGCCGACGTCCGCGTTCATTGAGGGCCAGAAATAACGTTGCGTTATTAGTTTTCTTGTGGTTTTGATCCCAGGGTGGCTAACGTTATGAACTGCGTCGAATGCGATACGTCGGTATTCTTCAGGTAAGTACGGACGTAAGTAAGGGGTTGAAACTTCGCAATGCAATTTGATGTTTGATGCAGGCAGGCTGACTTGCTTGAAAGATAAGTTGCTCTGTAGGCTGAGTGCTTGGATAGTGTCACTGTCTCGCTCTTGAGCTTCTGCAAGTAGCTGGTAGTCGATCGGCGATGGACAGGTGATTGCATCAACACGTGGCAGTGCGTCTGCGGCTGCATTTTGCGATCCACTGACATGTCGTAAATCAGTGGTGAATTCGCTGATGTAGAGTAGTTGGCGAGTGCGTCGCGGCGATTCGCTGTTTGTGTTGGTCTTCGTGAAGGCGAAAGTTAGCGGCTTGTGGTCGGTGAATATTATTAATTCTCGTCCTTCGAACATTTTGCGGAAATGTTTGACAGCCATGTAGATGGCGAGTAGCTCTCGATCGTAGGTACTGTAGCGAGTCTGTGCGTCAGTGAATTTCTTCGAGAAGTAGCCTAGTGGTTGCCATGAATTGTTGACGAACTGATTGAGTGCAGCACCGGCTGTTTTGTCGCTCGCGTCGCTGAATATTGCAAGTGTCGCATGGTGAGACGGATGAGCGAGTAAAGCGGCGTTTTTGATGCTCTCTTTACATGCTTCATAAGCTTGCGTTGATTCAGCGGTCCAGTCGATCTTAGTTTTGTCTCGCTTCTTAACGTTGTGTAAGTACGTATTCAGCGGCGCTTGTATGGTGGCGGCATCCTTGATATTTTCACGGTAGAAGTTTATCATACCAAGGAAACGTCGCAGCTCTTCCACGGTTTGTGGTTTTGGGAAATCGGTGATGGCTTGTACTTTCTCTTGAGGTGGCTGTATCCCTTCCGCCGTGACTTGGTGACCGAGGAACTTGACAGTTGGCTGGCCGAAAACACATTTTGACGGGTTGATAGTGATGCCGTATTCTTCAAGTCGCTGTAATACGGTGCGTAGGTGTTTTCGGTGCTCTTCCTCGTCTGTTGATGCAATGAGTAGGTCATCAACGAAAGGGAATACGAAGTCGAGTTCGCGCAGTACTTCATGAATGAAGCGTTGGAAGGTTTGGCCGGCGTTTTTTAGGCCAGGACACATGCGCGGAAACTCGAAAAGGCCAAATGGTGTGATGATAGCGGTTTTTTCCACGTCCTGCTCGCTGACTGGTAATTGTTGATAAGCGCGGTTAAGATCGAGTGTGGAGAAAATTTTCTTTCCGGCGAGTTGGTAGGTGAAGTCGCGAATGCGTGGTATGGGGTAACGATCGGGCTTCGTTATAGCGTTGAGCCTTCGGTAATCGCCACATACACGTAATTCTCCATTTTTTTTCGGCACGACGTGGAGAGGTGATGCCCAAGGGCTTTTGCTTGGTCTGCATAACCCTTGATCAATCATGTTTTGAAATTCCTTCCTGACCGTTTCGTAGCGATGTGGTGCGATGGGGCGTGGCCTGCAGTGTAAGGGCGGTCCATTTGTTTCAATGAAGTGTTCAACTGAGTGTTTTGGACTGAGCTTCATTGAAGTGATTCTGGTTGTGCCAGGGAAATCTGCGAGAACGTTGTGGTAATTTTGCTCAATGTCTATGCTGCGAACTGTAGGTATATTTGCAGTGCTGAGTTGAGCGTTTGTTATCAGCTGCGTTTTCCCGTCGATCAATCTTCGGTGTTTTACGTCGACGATGAGATGGTGATGTTGCAGGAAATCTGCTCCCAAGATTGGCCTTGACACATCTGCTACGATGAATTTCCATGTGAATGGTCTTCGAAGGTTGAGGTCGAGTTGAAGCGATTTCTCTCCGTACGTTGGGATCACAGTGTTGTTGGCGGCGTAGAGTTGAAACGGCAGTGGTTTTTCGTGTGAGCCTTTTTTCTTTGGTAGGACGGAGATATTGGCTCCTGTATCAACCAAAAAAGTGAGTTTCGTTACCCTGTCGGTAACGAAAAGGCGGTGTGAAGATTCGGTAACGCCGGTTCCCGCCGCGTCCAGCGTTACTTTTAGTTTTCCGACTGGTTGATGGGCTTGAAACTGCATGGTGGAGCGCATTTCATCGCGTCCATACCATATCGATGATGGTAATAGCAGTACGGCATTGGAGATTTTTTTCGGCTTCGGTCTTCTTGCGACTCTCGTCGGTTTTCGTTGCGATGGTTCGATGCGTTCCGCGAGCGTGGTTGAAAACGGTGGCGAGGGCGACTGTTGCGGTAGTTCTCTCGCGGTTGTGCTCGTAGTTCTGCAACTTCCAAAGACAGCCTTCGTATTTCGCCGATGAGGGTGTCGATGGCTGCTTGTGATGAGGCTTGACGTTTCTCTGCGCCGGAATTTTCTACGTTGGACATCTTGTGTTTTCTTCTTGCGTCGGGGCGTATTTTCTTGCGTAGGGCGTATTTTCTTTTGTAGGGGTCACCACTTTAGGAGTTGAAGGTTGTAGTTTGTAGAACTCCTTAATTTGCAGAGAAGCGTTGAGAAATAATGAAGAGTTTTGAATGTTGAATGTATAATGTATAATTGTATAATGAATTATTCTCTAAAACACAAGTATTTGTACAAAAATCTTAGTCTAAACTTAGCACTAGGGTTAATAAGATTGCAGCGTGGGTGTAGCCAATCACGTCCATGCACTTTAGAGCGAGAGGGTGTGCGCTTCTATAAATATGCTGCGCGGCTAGGCGTGGGCCCATTTGCGCGCGCGCCGTCGACGATTCAAGACGTGTTCTTCTCAGAACACATCGACTATATCAAACGAAAGCGTCACCTACATACCTAATGCCCGCGATTTTGTCTGCAGTAAGTGCATTAATTAATTAAGTAGGGTACTTATGTTTTTTATAACAAACTACCCTTCTTAATCGGCTTCTGATTGTATGTGAAGGCGTCTAAATATTATGTACACAGAATCCTATGCTTTTCGCATGTTTCGTAGTCATCTTTATAGGTTTACTATATCAATATTTGTAGTGAGCATGAATAAAAATAACAAACTAGTAAAATACGCTTTTGAAAAAAAACATAAGTATTTTGTTATAATTTTTATACATAAATTTAACGTACATTTAACATTATTAAAATTTTTCATTTTCAATAACTTTATATAATTTAATTTCTTATTGAGGCACAAGTCACATCCTTAGATTTTATGCGAACTCGTATTTTTTAATAAATTACAGATTCATTCAGATCTCGTAGTTAAGTTTTTACTATTACAAATTTAGTATTTTTAACAAGTTGTTCTTTGGTGTATTATTTTGTAGGTATACATATTTTTTTTTATGTAGGTACCCTCAATAAACGAAGTCTTCTGATATGTCACGTATTTGAGTTTGGTAAAGTGATCCGTATTTTAAGGTTCTATACAATTCTGATGCAGTCAAACATCTTAATCCATTTTTATTCATTTAATTTTCCTTTGAGTTAATATATTATTTCCGTATCAATAAAATAATAATAAATTGTCAAAAGTTTAGACTTAAGGCCGACACCTAAAAAGCTTGGGTGCGTACCTGAAGCCGCAGGAGGGATGCGTACCCTCTGGTCAAGGCCAGATGCAGATAGGCGGTACTCCTAAGCACGGCACGGGTTGTGAGGAGGTTCCTGTCTCTGTGACCGCTACCACTGGTGTCATGGGCTCTGTTCCTGGCATCAGATAGGGAAGACTATTTTTTATATATATATTTTAAATGTGTATATATATTTATATTTGAGAATGTATTTAAAAATAAGATAAAAGATTAAATAAAGATAAATAATAATAAAGTATTCATAATAGTATTTCTAAGTGTTTTAAATTAAATAAAGTAATGGGTAAAAGGAAATAGATTTTTATTTTTTGCCAAGAAATAAGGATAACGTCTAACCCAGGTACTATAAAGTTCTTCAGAGTACGGTACCACCAACATACCAATGACCTTATGGCAGTAAGAGATAGATGCATATATCTTGTTAAGTGTGAGAGGGACAGAACATTTAAGTGGGTCACGGAGAGGAGAAATAGGGAAGTTTGATTTTAAGCGCTACAGTGCTGAGCGAGTCAATTCGAAAATGGGAATCTGAAAACTGTTCTAATAATAGAATGAGTGACATATTTTAAATTGAAGCATTTGGTATTACATACTTCAATGAACTTTGTAATACAGTAAACAATGTAAAGATCTGTTATATTGTTAATTGTTAAATAAGTTGAATTATTTGTATTAAAAGGTACCTAAAAGGTTCGTTTCTTCAGTCGAATAAAAGAAACTATTCATTTAGATTCATTGCGTGGTTTCAAAAAAAGATTATATTTTTTATTATTTTTCAATTCAAGACCAATAATGTAACATAATGACAATTATATTAGCTAGTCGGTAATGTAATTAGTTATTCAGAAAAATAAGCATGTAATAACAAAATGTTATAAAAAACAACTAGGTTTGCAGTTTTGCGTACTTCGTATAGGTACATAGCAACCCCGAAATTACCTAACCATTTAGAAATTTAATCATACATCAATACGCATCTCGTACACGTCCAATAATTATAGATTAAAATCATGTAGCACTGGCAGCGCTGCATTGTTCGCGCATGCGCCGTCCACAACGATCGATCCCCCGGGCTAGTAACACAGTGATCGCGCGCCCGTCGCCGAGTCCGGAGCACAATGCATTCGAATTGAGGCGGGAAACACGTCAAACTGTATCTCCGCGAGTACGCCGGCGAAGAGGAGCGGCCGCCGCCGTGCCGAGACGAATGGCGTCGGCAGGAGTGGTCGCGCGGCCGCCTTCCCCAGGTGGACCGCAGTCCCAGCCGCCGCAGTCCCTACCTCCAGCGCGATGACGAGCCCTCCCCGGCGCCCGACGAGCGCGGCCGCTCCGCCTCGGCCGGCGCCCACCATCGGGCCAGACCCCGGCCGCTCCGCTACCAGTCCTTAGAACGAGATTACGACCGCTCCTACGCCCCGCCACCGCCCACTGAAGAAGACTACTACCGCCGAGAACCGCCGCCGCTCTTCCTCGGCGAACTGCAATCCCAGAACTCCGACCTACAGCGCGAACTTGGTAATTTGAAAAAGGAACTCGAACTGACCAATCAGAAACTCGGATCCAGCATGCACAGCATCAAGACCTTTTGGAGCCCGGAACTGAAAAAGGAGCGGGCGTTACGGAAAGAGGAGAGCGCGAAATACAGCCTTATTAACGATCAACTCAAATTGCTCAATCAGGAGAATCAGGTCAGTGGTTTGCTTTGATTAAAATTGTTTGAACGTTGTATAGACAGTTTAATGCAATTCGAGTGACGAAAGAATTTAGCAATAAACGGTAATACAATGCATAGTATTTGAAGGGAGTTACGCCTGGCATTCGGTGTCGGACGAGGTACGCATGCTTAACAACTCCTTCCATTGATGTCACTCTGATAGGTCAATGGGAGTACATCTCGAGTTGGCCCAATTTTTTTATTTGTGTTTTCAATTTTTATTTAAAACACAGTTTGTCAAAATTTGAAAAGAATTCCTTTTTTTAAGCAGGTAGGTACCTACTTAATCTTATACAAAACATTTGTTATTTTGCTGTATCATTTTAGTAATTCAAAAAAGGTAGATTTTTCCTTGAAGTAAAATATTCATAGAAAAGTGAATATTCTAATATTTAAACAATTTAGTTAAACAGTAGTTCTTACAGTACATCCACAACATAAACAGTATTTTTTTACAAACACAATATCAAAAATAATTATTAAAATCAGAATGAATCACGGTACTAGTGCAGTAACCACTTAAGTACCACTTAATACGCATTTTATCTTCTACTAAAAACTCGGACATTAAACTCATACATATTTTTTTATTAATTTAATATATGTATTAATATAAATGGTCGCTACGACAGTTTAATACAAGTGCTACGAGCTACGTGCTACATCGTAGAAACCGGGAGCCATGTAACTATAATTTATTACCCATTTTATTAGCCCCGGGTGGTTTGTTTTATTTACGTATAGAATAAAAAGCACAATCTTACTTTATAAAATCCAATGACCAAGTTATTTATCTAGATATCTGATCTTGTACTAATATTATAAATTTTGTTATAATATTATATATTTGTTATGTATAATATACTGAAAAACTGGAATGATTTTAAAAATTTCATTGTTTTGTATAGCTAATATATCTAGCTTAGCTTAGCTTAAGTTCAACTTAGCTATAACCAAAAGGATGAAATTTCACACACACACAGTTTATTTCCCCATTAATTTATGAAATAATTATACTTATATTTTATATCATGATGTTTCCGTTCGTGGGTTTATAAATTGACTAAAATTTCACTTGTTTGATAATCACTAATATCTGTGGACCGGAATTAATTGTGAAGTCAAGAATAAATAAAAAGTCGGTACAGTCTATAAAATTTTGCATTAAGATCTTAAAATCATAGCATAAGCATTTAATATTTGAAATTCCTATTAATTCCTTTCAATAAGTTCAACGACCTCCACTTGTGACTCGTTCAATACGTAACAGTTTAAGTAGGAACGTTATTGAAAGAAAAACATTAATTACGAGCTCTGCACACGCTCACTCGATTTCTAGGAAATTTCAGAACTGCCTAATGGGTATTTCTACATCAAAAATATATATGAAACTAGAAAATATTATAAACTAAGTTTTGCCTACTCACTTTGCTGTCCTGTTCCTGGTCAAATGTTCTGCCCAGTCTCGGAAACGTTGGACGACTCTGCACCGCAGAGAGAGACACGTTTGTTACTCTCGCTGTATTTCTCTGACTTCTGCCTTCTTTTACTAAAGTGACGTTATGTGTACATTCTTCAGGTGTTAGCGACATTATAGCAATTCAATAAGAACCATGAAAAGCTGATTTTAATTTGACAGATTGAAAAGAAAAGTGAGAAAACAAGCAAAAGTGAAAAATGCGTGATTTGAATTTATTACCAAATACGAACTTTTGTTACGTTTTTATTCCAATTAAGTTATGGTTTAATATCATACGATATTAAAATTATCTTTGATATAAAGTTATTGTTTTTCTTGGTAAAATTCGATATGCGTAAAAAATGTGAAATCTATACGATATTCCTTCCCCATTCCCCATGCCCCGTAGTGGGATATGGGGAAGGCACATTTCTGTGTATGTTCCGCTGATAGTTTTTTTGCAGTCATGTAGGTAATTGAAACTTTTTTGAGATGTCACCGTTAAATTTTGGACACAGTTTCCAAAATGGATTAAGGAGATATAATTAATTGCATTTGCGTAAACCGATAAACTGGCATCATAAAATAAATTAGCTTTATTATGAATAATGGCCTATTATGTCGCTGTAAGTACTTTGTGGTGTCGGACTATTTTCGGGCTGTCGACGCAAAAATTGCTGCCAAAAATTATAAATGCAAAAGTTTGTTTGTTACGCTTGAACCTTTATAACGCTGAATCGATTTAGATTATCTTGAAGTGAAGAACTTTTTATGTTGATTATAGCAACAAACAAACAGACGTAGATGTGTCTGCCCAAGTAGGAGCTCCGAGATTGCACTATCAAAAAATACTTCACCAAATTTAAGATTAATACTTTGATCTCGAAAGTAATTTTGGCACCATAAATTCTGTATATCTATAATATAAGCCAACAATTTCTTCTTTTCGAGTTCACTTGGCGACTGAAATTTTTCTCTAAACCTAGATCCTTTTGGCGACTATCCAAAGGATGGATCTAGGCTGAGCCGCCATAAGTCTAGACTTTAACCTACATATTTAAATTTTATATACGAAAAATGTCCTGAGATGATTAAAAATACGAAGCTTTGGTATTTTTTTCCCACATATAAAATTCTATTCATTATTGTTTCAATGAGTTTTTAGGTGTGTGTAGAAGTTAGTGACAAGCCAAGGCTGTACAATTTCCCACTCAGGCATGTCTTACTTTTAAAAACTTCGATGTAGTCTATTCAGTAGTTCGGATTCGATGTAGGATGGAGGATCATCGTAAAGATCTGCAGTTCATTTTATCTATATATTTGGTCCGCAGCTTCGTCCGCATGACTGAGTTTGGTTTGAACGGTTTTATCTCTGGATTCTGGAACTACCAGTCTATACAAATAAATAAAATTTCGTTTATTTCAATAATCATTTACACAACAACTACGGAGACTTCCCGTAAGAAGTCTAAGCGACACTTGTGTTGGGAATGACTCGCTACTTCCCTTGACATTCATCAACTTATGGTTAAAGAAAATAACAAAATATACTAGTAAAGACTAATTTAAGTAGGTAAATATTATATATTTTAATTGTTATGCCAACTAAGTAAAAGCAATGCAAGCAAACATAATCGGTCAAAACCAAAGAGAAAAATGACAAGTATAATGTACTTAGTTGTATACTTAGTAACTAGCAGGATTTGTAAGGGTGTCTTTGTGTTTCATATAACAACATAACAATATAACAACACCTTTGCATCTCAGCACTTTTCTTTCGTTTCTAGCACTTTCCAGCAGAACAATAAATAATTAAATTTATTTTCGGATGCATGTATAACAGTTCTATACCTTTTCCTAATAGTTTTTACAAACAATTCTAGTCATTAAAGACGGAAAAACTTTTTTGGTCACTCAAGTGTT
Organism: Aporia crataegi; assembly: GCA_912999735.1. Classification (NCBI taxonomy): domain Eukaryota; kingdom Metazoa; phylum Arthropoda; class Insecta; order Lepidoptera; family Pieridae; genus Aporia; species Aporia crataegi. Next base: position 8,330,886 of record OU538742.1, read on the forward strand.
CTTGCACCGGACCGCACCGACTTACTTGAAACTAATCGTTATATTTTGATAAAATTGTCACTTTACCTTTATAAATTATGTGTTATTCTGATGTATGAGCTAAATGTTTGTAGTTGCATTAAAATCCACAAAGGAGTTCTTGCGTAAAGGCTCAAAACACACGGATATCTGCTAGTGTTACGTAATATAAAGAGCCTCTTATTGTCCCTCGAACTAATCTTACAATACAATAAAAGGCTTAATAGATTTAACACGCAATATATTATCGAGCCCATATTACTTTAGAAGCTAAACGAATACAAAACAAGACTTACCGTACGAACCAAGGTTGTACATTTGATCAATCAGGATTTTCTTAGTTTCTATAAATACCATTAATGGCGGATTCCATATTATTTTTCACTATTTCAACCAGACAGTGATAGATGGTTGCCTACACTCTTTTTAAGCATTTCTTCTTCCACTTTTCTCCGATCTCGTATTTAATTTCTGGAAGAGACCACTTGTTAGCGATAAATGGATTGTTTTATAGATTATTTCCCTATACAATTAAGTTTTAATAAATAAAATTTCAGTCACAACTAGAACTGGCTTCACGACCCTAAGTGTATCCATGGGTGACGATCCACTAATATTTAGTGAGCTCGCTTGCCTCCTGTTTCAAAAAACGGCTAAAAAGGAAGAATTGCTCAATTATAAAGGGTCAAACGGTCAGCTAATGAAAATGTCGGGATGTCATTAAAAATAAATCATAAAATAAAAATATATTAATCGTGTTGTTATAACACAAATTATATTGCGTGTGAAACTTATCGAATAGGTAGGTACGAAGTTTGAATTGATGCCTAGCAACGCCTCGAAAATACAAAATAATTCCAAATTCTTAAGTTTACGTTACCTTATGTTCTTTACGATTTGATGTACGATATGGGATATTATATTTTTTGAAAACCGGTAGCAAAGTATAAAAGTCATTCACTAAAACATTTCAGTTAGCATAATTTAGTTAAAAATAAACAATAACAATACAATTTATTGTGTATTTCAGTTTTAGTTATCGAATATTGTCCCTCACAACCGTCTTCAAAAAGAAAGGTTTCGGGTGTATGTGATCGCGATTATGAATCAATTTGAAAGTTTCCTTTTTGTTTAATATTTGGTCCCATATTGCTTATAACAATGATGAATAGCTTTACCACAAGTCTGGTAAAGGATTTTTCGAAAGCGTCTGTGTAAATACTTGTGTGGAAAATCATACAGCGCGCCTAGTGGTTTCACGCAATTTCATTTGGCTACTGTGGCATATAAGCTTTTCAATGGTAAAAATATATCGATAATTTTGATAGTAATCTCAAAGTATTAAAATTGTCAGTTTTTATTGAATTTTTCAAATAGTAACCAATCAATTTAAATAATTTTTATTTAGTTTACCATTTTGAAGCATAAATTAAAAACCTTCTTTAAATGACAGTAGAAATAATAATAACAACCCTTTTTATAAATATTTATATCAAGCCTTTTTTTACAAAAGTGAGCAAAGGAAATGAATCATTAAGCTTGGACTTGGCGCCGTTGCCAGTCTTTAGTCAATTGTCAGTCATGACTATAGCATAACTTTTATAATAAACTAGCGACAAGCCCCGGCTTTGCACAGATATAAAACATATATAAAAACCTTCCTCTTTAATCACTCTATCTATTAAAAAAACCGCATCAAAATCCGTTGCGTAGTTTTAAAGATTTAAGCATACAAAGGGATATAGGGGAAGAAAAAGCGACTTTGTTTTATACTATGTAGTGATTTACTGCAAATAACTTACATTACGACTTCAAAGAGCACTAAAAAATCGTAAAAAAAAACAGAAATAATTAATCAGTCTACAACGGAAATACTCTTTGTAAGTCAGTGCCATAGGCATTATCAATAAAACTTATCGCTATTCAGCGTTTAATCAATTGTAATTAATTTTATCTATGCTTAAATTCCTTAAACACGACTCTTGGCAAAGGCTATTACTCAACCTGTGGTTACCCATCACGACTGTCAGTTTTGGCGGGAAGCCAACTGGAGGCGTGACAGGTATGGTTGGATTATGAAACCTGTTGACTTAACTTTTAATTTTGCTTGAATTGGTAATGAGCTATTAAAATGAAATACAAATGACTATCATACTTTAACTTATAGATATGGGGCGCGTAGTTTATACTTGAGCTTCTTGAAAAAACAAGTAGCTAATTTTTTAACGCACCTTTAGAATTTTTTTATAGTGTTTGAGATGCCATCAACTGTCACGCATTGACAGTTGCGTGCATAATTCCGTTACCATCCATTTGTTTAATTCCGTAACTTCTATAAAGCAAAGTCATTTCTTCCTTTTATCATTCAATTCAAATGAATGAATGAATGAATGATGATGATGATGAATGAATTTTAATTTTAAATTATATTACGTGAAATAAACTATGTTTGAGTTTGCTACATAGATCTAGGCGTACCGAAACTAAAAATTTATTTTAAAAATATATTTCATACTAAATCACATTTTTGCCATAGTTCCGTCCGATGATCGATTGAATATAAACTAAGTTTAACACGATAGCACTTAACCTAGTTTGTTCTAAAACTAAAGTTATAATAATAGCCTTTGTGAAATCTAGTATAAAGGTTGAATATAAATATAAATGTTTTAACAAGAACCCTTTATGGAAATGAATAAATAAATTTATATTTATTTATTAACTCAATTGCACAAAAAACAATACAGTAAGAAAACAAACAATTTATTAGTGCACTGGGCGGTTATCGTTAATAGCGATTTTTCCATATAATCCAGGTAAGAAAAATAAACAGGAGGGAAAATCGCTGTGCTAACCAAAGAGAATCGGTTGGTCTTACAAAATTTCTGTGAATATCCTGTAGGTGATACTTGAGCATTCGTTTTGTACATGTAGGTAATTCACATGGCAATATTAGTTCGCTCCTATTGATTAAAATCTATTTATAAGATATAATCTGTGCTATAATGTTTTTTATTAACTCACAGCTGACTCGGTCCGATATGTTTGTATCATGATGTAATAACTATTTATAGGAAAACCAGATGTTTCGCGTATCATAACATAAAGTGGTTACGACGATAAGAAAAGTGTTGGTTTCTTTTATTCTATGTAATTTTTTAACTATTAAAAGCTAATCATTCAGTTTAAATAAAAACTATTAAGTTAAAATAATGTTATTCCAAGTTTAACCGTCAAATAACTGACTTGACAAATAACTGATACTTAAATTATAGATTGAACCTTTAAATTAACAAGTCAAGAAGTGATAGATAATAAAAATTATAATCATTGTAATCGCAACTATTTTCAAACCTTATCTGAAAAATATACAAAAAGTGTTTTCCTCATACATGCGTCACATTCATTAGAGTATTTACTAAGAGAAACGGCAATCAGGAATATTGCATCTAGTCCTGAGGGAATAAGTGTTTATCCAGTAACTTGAATTCACAGTAAACATGACATCGGAGTAATTACTGTTTACTTAGTAATACGTGACAGTCCAGATATATTTTCATTGTTAATAAATAAATAAAATGAATCCATGGAGCTCCATGACAAACACGTCTTCACCATACAATAATGATTCTAATACTTGCTATTATAATATTATAATATTATATATATTATAATAATTATAATTTTCTATATTACCATAAAAATATTCTCATAGGGTCAATCTCGATCGATGATACATCAACATCTCATTGATCTACTAGGCAATACGTTATAACAATACGGAAATGATTTCTCATAAATTTAAATTTTTAAAAATATAAATTAATTATGATAAAATTTATATTATATTTTAATAAAAATTCAAATTGCATTCTTCATTATTTCTACGCTACTTGGCTGCGACCAGGTACAACAGAAAATTTAATTTCGCGAGAAAACATCGGATAATTTAATACGGAAACTTTGCTATGAAAGTGTACAACAATAGAAAATATTTTTAAAGCTTTTCTTTATATTGTCTACTTAAGTTAAACAACGCTTTGCTTCCATTTTAACTATCCTATTATATTGAAGTATTCTTGTGGCACTCGGTTGATTTTTAGCGTTGAAAAGTTTTTTCATGACATCCTAGCTCCTAAACAAATCTACTGATTATGATAGGTTTGTTTTGTTTAAAAGTTGACGTGATCGAGATCGTTCTTAGCTACAATTTATGAAGATCTGTTGATCAGTTCATGAGGATAATTTGCAATAAATAGAAATCAGCAGTTTTTTAAATTGTCTTCAATTTCACGTATATACTTATTGTGTTGCTGTGTAATAAAGGGTAAGCAAAATGGGCTCTAAAATGTAACAGTATCAAACCCCAATCAGCATCGTTCTACATTTACGAGACGAATAAAGTATTTAATGTTGCCATAAAAAATATTGCGAGTAAAAACGGCAGCACCGATTGGCTGTATAAACTGTCATGGTTAAGGATGTAATAAACATTCTAATAAAATTGAATTTCGAATTTAAAAAAGGGATTCGATATAAAGTCTTATCGTCACCACAACGACGAACGCTTCTTGTTTTAGAATTTAGATGTTTTTCTAAGTTTTGTGTATTTGCGAGGTTTTATGTGTAAAATTGGTGGAGTTTAAAGCATTAACTGTTTGGCAAGGTGCACGGTTAAAGGAAAGTGATATAATTCTGTGAAACGTGACTTTTTGTGATGTGGTCAAAATTCATCAAAGCATAAATAAAACTTCCACTATTTTACTTTGGTAAGACTGGGCGGTATGGTCGAAAGCTTTGGGCGAATATACAAAAAACGGGACTCGATTTATTTTTCAAATGACTTCAAAAGGATATTGCATTCTCAAATCGGTGCTTAACTGTAAGAGAAATCCTGAGGCAGTAAGTTCCTAATGTTTTCATTATTATTTCTGTTTTAATTATTACTTTTTAATGGATTTTGAAGTCGTTTTATTTTATTTTATTGAGTAACATTAATTTAATTTTTAATATTTTGCTTTAAATTTTATAGTAATCAATCTTATTTCGTTTACCTTTATGTGGGCTTATAAGTTTATATTAAAAGTCCTGATTTATATTTATTATCAGCTTGTCCAAAATAACTCGCATACTGCTGAGCCCGATTTAACCTACTATATAAATATTAAATCCACAGTTTTCTTCCAAGAAACTAGAATAGGCTTCATCTAATTGTATTTTCACATCTAGCAAGCTGTCAACAGCATAAATCGTTAGCCATTAGCAGAGATAAAAAATGGATACGATATTGAATGGTTGTGTAATCGGTTGTACTATTTTCGGGCGATCAATGGCGCGCGGAACTAGCGCCATCTGAATAGGGACTGAGTGTTCTATTTATGTTCTGCATTCTCTAGAAATAAGATAAACTTTACTCATAAAACTTATTAAACTTAGATCTTTTCTCAAAGTGTTGTGTCTCGTTTTTACAACAATTATTGCACTTTAGTGAGAAAGTGACAGAGCATTTGAAAAGACAGAGTTCTAAGTCAAATAACGTTTAGTACGGGGGTCAACCGTGTGTCATAAGTTACTGACCTACTGTTCTATTTATATTCTGTACAATAGAATAGAAATAACATCTAGACTCTATCTGTGAAGGCGGGGTTTTTTGAAACCGAAACTGAATAGAGCGTTATTAGTCTCCTGACCTCTTTTTTTCTTCCTCTTAAATTTATTTACTAGGCAAGTGTGTTTGAATATGTATGTAGGATTATTTATTATATTTATCTAATTTGTTAAACCATTTCGCTTTTATACTTTAATGCCAGAATAAATGTAAAATATATAAAGTGACCTTGAAAAGGAATATGTTTTCATATTTTCAGTACTATTGTACATTCAAAAGCTTTATCGCAACAATAAAAAGATTACTTAGAAATTAATTTGAAGAATCATCAAAATTTTCGAGCTGTTGAAGTGCCTTTAAAAGCGTCAAGTCTATAGTTATATAAGGATCTTGTTAAGGATGAAAACGGGACGCTCTACTTAAAAATAAGGCAAAGTTAAGGATCTTGTCAAACCATAAACGTTAAGCGAATATTTTGTCATTGAAAAAAAGTTTTTACATTTTGTTTAATTTATGGCAATCTTAAGTAGATCGCAATATTTACAACTTAATTTACACATCAAACACGTCACTTTTACACCTTGACCTACACTGATCATTTTCTTTGTAGGTTTACAGGTTTCAGAAGTTTCGGCGCCGAACAAGTAGCCACAAAGGCAGTTGTCAACATAGACAAAATATAATGTATTTATATGTATGTATTATTATGCATGTAATTGCTATAAGAAATACTAATGTAACAACTAGCATTGAGAGTTCGCGTTAGTATTAAGTACTCTGGCAGAGTCTTAACTTTATCGGGGTCAGTACCCGCCGCCATCTTGTTTTTAAGGGGCTATTCACTTCCTCTTAAAGCAACACAAACCAAGAATAAGGCTGGAATCCTTTTATTAAAGAGCGACTGAGTTTTGCCACTTTTAACTTGTTGAAAAAACTTTGAAGTCAGATTATTTTGCTTTTTTAATCATAATAATATCCATGGTTGCTTTAAAACAGTTTTATGCCACTTATACTCAAGAGTACAATTTGTACTGTAATTTTTTTGTAATTAACTTTAAACTTACTTTTATTTTTTATTCAGATTTACTGTAAAATAAATTGCATACATACAAATAATTATCAATATGTTCACTTATTTAGAACCTAAGACTTTGGAACCTGATCTTTGTTCATGTCTATGGAAGTCTTCGATTTAATAACATGCATTCAACTTTTTCATTAGTCTATGTCCTATGATATGAAGTTACTAGCAGTTTATGAAAGTGTTGCATTAAGAAAAGTATAAAGACACAAGTGTGTGTATAATAAACTAGGTCATTATGAAATTATTGTAAAGTTATTTGGAACTTTACCTCTCGAGAATAGATTATTATTAATAGATTATTATTTAATTCGTGAGCCAAAGCCGATTATAGCAGAACATACGAACACGGAAACGGTTTTATATCGATTCGAAGGTAATACAATATCATACATACAAGACGTACGTATATACATACGTATTCGATACGTCCTTGAAGGTATCGACCGATAAATTAGGGTTGCGGTCGTCCGTCGGTTGTCGGTGCGTTGCGTAGGTCCCGCGTAGATAAATGTAGCATCGTAGCACTTCGTAGCACGTAGCAATGTTTAAAAAGCTATAAAACAGACTATAATCCTATCAATGGATGTTTTCACGATATATAATGTTATTACTATATTATATTTAAGAAATACTAGATATCTTCGCTTTTTATATTTATTATCCTTTAATTTATGTTACTGATGTATTCTAAGATACATAGTGAATACTCAATCACTCATATTTTATAAGTACTTAAAAAATTAAGATTGGAAAAGAACAATTATTTCTACTTTTCACTCGTCTTACTTGTCCAAACAGTTTTTTTTTAGTTTTATCCCACTGCGGTAAAAGATTATGTGTTCTTCTGTGTATGATTTAGGTCCACTCGCAACTAGTGTAGCAACTTAAATATTTTTTTTAAAATGATAGTATATTCATCTTGCATCTTGAGTGTCTCATAAAATTCTATTTTGCACAGCAGTTGGGTAAAATCCGAATCACACATACAAGTATTATTTTTTACAATAAAAAATGATAAAATAATTTTTTATTTTATAAAATATAATATTTTAAGCCTTTTAATCTCCATACAATATTCATATATCTTCATTTCATAACAATAGCTCTGCCAAAAGATACAAACAGTCGTATGAAAAGAATGCATTAATATCACATGCGAACAATGAAAACCATTTGTGCTCTCCACAATACTAGCCTAAAAGCGAATGCTGTAATTGATTTTTCCGGAAAATTCTCAAATCCCATTCGAAAAAGAGTCTTAAAACTCTGATATGTATACATAATAAGGGGATGAGTCTCCTAATTTAACTTATCTTCATCACAGGTATAAAGCTACTTACAATCCAAATTTTTAAAGCAGTTTCGTGTTTATATAAAAGAACGTTAATGGTGCGCGCTTGTCAGCGCCATCTCTTGATACTACACTTTAAGTTTATACTGTTCATTTAGGTCTAATCTATAATTACCCGTAATAAATGAGACATTAAGAAAAGTATAGCAATCCCTGCCAAAAGTGACTGTAATGGTCGTAAATAATATAACATTAATTTATTGGAAGTCTAATTGACGCCTAGGAAAACCTTTGCTATGCAAAACCTACATTGTCTCGTTTATAATGTGTACTGATTATAGATTAAAGCTAAGTAAACTGTATGAACTCTGAATTATGGCTGTCTAATGTACTTTATATCACACTATCAAAGTTCTTTTATACAAACAAAAAAAGACATATTTTAGGTTAAACAACCACTGACGATCTTAAAGCATGAAAAGCAATTAAAAGTGTATACGTAATCATGTCAGTCTAGATCATAGACTCAATATATGGTCTAGACTGTCTTTATTCATCCACACTATTTCAATTCTATAGCAAATCTTAATATGCAGAATAATGTCAACCACTTAGCAACGGCCCTCGTGCTTAAGTGGTTGGCGTCAAGTCAAAGTCAAAGTCAAAAATATCTTTATTAATATGGAATCACATACATGTTATGATCGCTGGTGAACGTCATATATTAAATTTAAAGGCTTTTCAAGAACGCGACCAACTCTAAGAAGAACAAGCCAAGAAATTCAGTCAGGTTCTCATTTCTGAAAAATTTCTGAAGTTCGGGAACTTCAACGGAAATCGAAGACAAAACTTTCACAACTCGATAATTGAGTTTTACTTACATCACTGAGACTTAATTCAAAGAGTTATAAAATAGCAGAACGTGTAATATAAAAGATGATTGCCCGTAAATAGGGGTGCATTTAACTTTATTTTGTGTTTTTTTTTCTCCTCGAGTGTTTAATGTAGCAATCTAAATTATAAATACATAGATAAATAAATTATTATTTTGATCACAGATATGAAAATATTACGACGGATTGTCGAGTATTGAATATGAACTGGTCTCACCGATAAAGGTTTTGCATAGTCAGTGTTATTAGCAATACTAATCAGTGATACTGGCAATTGATAATTTATACCTACTATGATTTGGATGAATTGCTTGAAATTATACGACCCAGTTCGAATATACAGTTTATGGTATTAAAGTATTTTAAACATTTTAAGTACTCCAACCTCGATTTGTTTTTTGTAAATATATCAAAAAAATATGGACTTTTTCTGCTTCCATGGTTATGGTCTCTCTTCTCTTATTGTATCCTCCAGAAATCTATTTGGTATATAATTTCGAAATATCTGTAAACATAAATTGTTAATGATTGTCGCAGCTCTTGAAAAACCTATAAATTTAAATTTTAGACTTAGGTATGTGTTTCATAAGCTATCGCGTTTATGATTTAATACAAGTAAAATTGAGGAAAATAAATTAAATGATATGACTACAGACACAGATATCTCTGCAATACATATAATAATAATGAATAATAATTTAATAATATCGTCACGCCTTTAATTCCCCAAAGGAGGACAGAGTTGCACTTAGTTCACCCGCATTTCGCCAGATATTATTATGTTTTAGTTCCATTGTAATGGGATGCGAACCTATTGTCAAACACCGGGTATAATTACAGACTCCGATCTTGTTTTGGGAAAATTCTAAAACCTCGTCGAATTCGAGACCTCGTGATTAGCAAGCGCTGTCACTACCCTTTCGCCAACAAGGCAGGCAATACATAGACTATAGTTAAAATAATATAAATAGATAAGAAATGATAAAATCAAATCACTTTCAGAAACAAGCAATGTTAGTCCGTCAACTTGAGGAAGAGCTACGAATACGCTTACGACAACCTGCACCCGAACTCCAACAACAGCTGGAAGCCCTTTACGCCGAGAATGAACACCTGCAACGAGAAATCGCTATACTCAGAGATACTATTAAGGTACTTAAATTCATTATCTACTGGTAAATAATTGTAGTAAGACTAAATTAAAGATAGGGATGAAACTATGGTAACCATTTTGCAAGCATTGTTTTCCAAATTACCCGTTTAATGTATATTAGTGTTTGTTTCATACATACAGATATTATGTAATTGTCAAGTATTACTCTCATCTTGTTCCTCTCTTGCCTCTTATCAAACATCGAAACTTAATTTAATTTTTTTATTGAATATTTACAATAATGTACTTAAATTTATTAACAAAAATACAAAAGACTCATCAAGCCGTTAGGGTGCGTACCCAAAATACTGGCTACATTACCGCGTTGTATCGCTAAACTAACGCGTTGGCCGAAATATGAGCCAGCTTTCGGGTTTCCTGTGGTCTCAACTAAGCGCGTCGATATCTCTAAACAATCGACGCGCTTCTGGCCCCCATGGACCCAAAGTCTCCACTCCAAAAGGAACGAAAATATAAGAATCCATGAGACTTTCATATTTTCGCCTTTTTAACTTAATTTAATTGTAAATAATTTAACAGGAACTGGAATTACGGATAGAGACACAAAAACAGACGTTACAAGCCCGAGATGAGAGTATTAAGAAATTGCTTGAAATGCTTCAGAACAAGGGAATGGGTGAGTTAAGTTTGAGTTTATATTATCAAGCTTCCGCGTATACAGAAGAGCTTTTTTGTCAAATAGTTCTATAGCATCAACAAAAAATATTTGTAAAATATTTGAGTCCATAGGTAGGTATGTATCCCATCCGCCTAAATTTACAAGGCACTATGATATTGACAGTTTTGAAATAGTCAAAATCGTAAAAGTTTTGACAGTAAACTCATGGAAGTGGCACTAATATTTTATGACATATTCAGAGAACCTAGTTTACTGGGCAAAACTTAAATATGTTTGCTTTGAAAGCGCGATAATAGTTTTTTGGTATCTAGACTGATTCACGGTAAATTATTAATATCGTTTAAACACATTTTGTTTTATTTTACATGGCGTTATCTAATAGGTAATGTATTGTGGATTCCGCTATTGTTTTAACATAAATCATGGTAGTTAGTAGATTGATTGAAAGAACACTAATTTTGGATATCTTTGTAGTTTTAAAATTCACTGTTACTAGAAAACATCAGTGAATGTATCAGTTCATAAAAGTTCCTCCATTATAAATGTCGCTAATATTTATTTTGCTTACAAGAATACAAACCAAGATTGAACACTATGAGATTTATAAGGTATTCCACTAAATTGGTTTTCCAGGTAAGGAAGAAGAAAGGCAAATGTTCCAACAAATGCAAGCGATGGCACAAAAACAGGTAATTGTTACTGAATTGATGAATGTTCGTATCGCATGTGTTAGATGAAGCTAATCCGCTTGGGGGAAATTCCGCGCGATTGTGGAATTTCCCCCAACGGAATAATAATTTATCTGACCAGTAGACTTTGATCCTGCACAATCTATTTAATCAGCACATCACAGCTTTCTCATTCAAGTGTACTCAATACACATGGGCGTTTTATTTTGTGATACCTTTATCAAAGTCACTGTTTCTCTTAGAGTTGCTCTTGATCGTATCATTTCATTAATTTCCAGCCGAATGTCTATCGCGATGCCTTCTGTTATCCAGCTTCGTTCGATGAACGCTTCCTTCCACTCCAAGCTTGTCCCAACGCACCCTCCCACGTCTCGACGCCTCAATCGGCCACACGACCCCGCGACATTGCATGCCTAGTTCATTACGATCATACGACCCGTCATACCCTAGCGGAGACCGTCTCGTAAAGATCATTGGTTGACTTGTTTTAAAATTGATTTGAACCGCTTCGGATGGGGCTGCGTCGGTGGGGCCGAGTGCCGAGCGCAGCCCCAGGCCAAAGCGAGGACGGCTGCGGGCTGCGGGCGGCGGGAGGGAGGCTGACCGACTGGATGTGGCAGGAGCTCAAGGCGACGGCGGACACGCTGAGAGCCCTGCAGATGCAGCTGGAGCGCGCGCTTGCGGCGGCTGGGCTGCCGGGCGGCTCGGCCGGCGCAACGCTCACCGCCGTGCTGGAGACGAAGGAGGCGCGCATCGCGACGCTGGAGCGGCAGGTGGCCCTGCTCGAGGCCGAGCTGTCCGTCTTCGCTTCACCCGCGCCGCCCTCGCTCGCGCCCTCGCACGCCTCGCTTTACGATAAGGCCGACCCTCCCTTCAAGCGACAAGTAAGTTTCCTCCTCGACGACGTGCGCGTCACCACCGACGGGCGGCCGCTGCGCTCGTCTGACCGCCTGGCCAACCCGGCCTGCTCGGCCCGCCCCTACGCCACCACGCTGTGACCGCGCCCGCGACTACATGTATTTTCTAACTATTATTGTTAAGACTGTTAAATAGGATCTAATGTATTGAATCGTGTGAGATAACGTTGACATCGTATTAACTGAACAATCTATCGAGGTCGTAAGCTACGATTGTAAATTGGTTTAACGTGTTACGCTTTCGGTGTGATAGCAACTCATCGTCCAGTTTAGCTTGGTCCCGCGCCAAACACCCATCACTAGTATAGCTCACACGACCTCTTCATGTAGCCGTCATGTCATCGTCTTCACAGTATCGATAGATAAACGTATCACAACGTAGGCGCCCGTTCATTGACGATGTATGTGAAATTACTATCCTTAGCTGGAAAACTTTCTTGTATCCATAGCTTGACAAAATTAACGCTAGTGTTAGTTGAAATGGAAAGTTTTCCAGAAAGTCTATCGGCTCAATATAATGTAATATATAAATAATTGCATGTGGTTGAAGTTTTAAATGACTTCCACGGCGTTGTAAAATGTGCTGAAAACATTTCTTATCGTCGCTTGAGCCGCTTGTTTGAATACGAATATGAATTCCATGCTAATGAGTAGCATATTTTTAACATCATCATTATCGCCATCACTACTCGCCTATGTAGATAGATTTTTCCTATTAAATATTTTGTTTTTACTAATCGAATGTTTGGATTTATTTTAATTTTATAATCGGGGTGGTGCTATGAGCAGTTGGATGAGTTTCGGCTGGAGATACAGAGGCGAGATCAGGAGATTTTGGCGATGGCTGCCAAGATGAAGGCTTTGGAGGAACAGCACCAAGATTACCAGAGACATATTGCCGTCCTTAAGGAATCGCTCTGTGCTAAGGAAGAACATTACAGCATGTTACAGAGTGACGTATGTAACTTTTTTGGACATTTAAAATTTAGAAAAGACTACAATATATTACAATATTTCTTGCATTGAATTTGATTCTAAAAGCTAAAAATTACTCAAACAAATATTACTTTCAACACTAATTATTAAAATCTAATCTAATCTTAAGTATCTTCAAAGATATACTTAATATAACCAATGTTTATCTTAGTTACGATGCCATGACTAACGCTTTTTAGGTTGAGGAACTTAAAGCTCGCTTAGAAGAAAAGAGTCGACTAGTGGAGAAGAAAACGGCAGCAGCTTTAGCCGCTGCGCATGAGTTGGCAGAATTTCGAGACCATTCAGAGATCAAAGATAGAAAGATAAACGTGCTGCAGAGAAAGGTTATTTCGAAAAATTTGCTAGTTTTGTTTTTGATTTACGAAATATATTATGTTGAAGGCCGGCAAAAAAAAACATTTTATCGTGATAAATATTATTTAATTAATCATATCTTATATTAACGCGAGTATCACACTTATAAAGAAAACAGATTCATCGGTTTAAGGGCATATATTCAACAAAATTTTACAATTATTATAATACAATTACAATAATTTTAAACGACGTTTCGCGTGCATGAACAATTGCTCGTGAGCATGCTGACATTCATTTTATTATAATAATTTTAAAACTTTGTTAAATAAATGCGCTTAATCCGGTAAAACTATTATTTTTAAATGTATAAAAGGTTTTTCATAACATCTACCATTGTTTGCGTCTATTGTAATGGTTACAAAACTTAGTTCTACTTATTTCGTTCTTTTCCTAATTATTTGTTATTTCACGGTGCTTGTTTATTCAGTTTTTTTGAGTGCTTTTTTCAGTAGGTGTATGTGTGCTATTTATAGTGATTAGTTTATTATTTTGTGAACTTTTTGTGTTTTATATGTTTTTAATTTTATATTTCTAGTGTTGCTCCAGTTGTTATTAGTTCTGCTACGTTTAATTAATTTTATGTTATATGTTGCAAAGGTATGTAGCTGTCATTTTTTAAATAATTCCTATATAATACATGTTTTATTATCTCCTATTTGCTCACTTTTTGTATTTAAAATTAAGTATTGTTGAAATTTCAGATCGAAAATCTAGAAGATTTATTAAAAGAAAAAGACAATCAAGTTGATATGGCTCGTGCTAGACTAAACGCAATGCAGGCTCACCACTGCTCCTCAGAAGGAGCGCTCTCTTCCCTAGAAGAAGTTATAGGAGACAAAGAAAAACAAATACAACAACTAAGAGAGCAAAGAGACAGAGCCGAGCACGAAAAGAATGAAGAAAGGGAGCTTCACGAAAGAGAAATTGCAGATTACAAAATGAAGTTACATGGTTTAGAAAGCGAAGTTGAAAAGCTAGGTGCCAGGCTTGAAAGGGCGCAAGCAGAGAAAGATAGACTTGAAGCTAAATTAGAAAGCTCACAATCTGAGTTAGGAAAATCTAAAGCTGAATTAGATAAAGCAGCCAGTGAAGTTGGTAGATCAGGGGCTGACTGGGAAGCGGCGAAACAGCGCTTGGCTCGACTGGAACTAGAAAATGAAAGACTTAAGCATGAACTAGAAAGATCTCAAACCACATTCGGTAGAAGTACGTTAACTACGTCGCAAGAGCTGGATAGAGTTCAAGAAAAGGCTGACAAGTCGGCTGCTGAGCTGAGAAGGACCCAAGCGGAGCTAAGAGTGACTCAAGCGGATGCTGAAAGGTCAAGGGTTGAGGCCAGTGCCCTTCAAGAGAAGTTAGAGAAATCCCAAGGAGAGGTGTATCGTCTCAAAGCCAAATTAGAAAATGCACAAACAGAACAGGACAGCTTGAAGGAAGAATACGATCGGTAAGTTTTAGTACTTTTAATGCGTATTATGAAAAATCTTGGATTTAGTACTCCTAGCCTATTATAGTTTATTAAAAACCGTATTCCATACATTTATAGTTTTAGTTATAGTATTCTAGACTATATTTATAATGCAGAAGTCACAGGTATCAATATAGATGCTGTATAGATAATGAAATTAATCTATAAAACTCAATAATTTATCATTGTAATGAAAAGACTTCAGTAAGAACATTTAGCTAAGCGATAAGTTTTATTAATCTTTTAAGTATTTCAATCCTTCAGACAATTGAAGTTTGAGTATAATTTAAACTGAAAGTCGAATGTTTTTATGATAAAATTATCTTATTATACTTATTACTCTTGAACTTAAAAGCTCTAAGAAAATTAAATTAGCATTAATTATTTCAATTCTAAATTCTACTCGATTAAGTTTTTTCAATATTTTGTTTCAAAAGTTTAAACATTTGGTCACTGATTCGACGCAAATCTACGTGAGATGGAGGGATACAAAAAAGGTTCGCTATGAATAGCATTAATAAATTATCAGGCAAACATACCGACTAGGAATTTCTGAATCCTACTTTTTAAGTATCCAAGTATTCAATACATAATTCGGACATGTTAAGACATGTTAAATATTAGTACCTAGTTATTGAATGTTAATGGAAGAATTATAATACCTATCCACTTGTAAAATTCTGTCGAATTATAAGTTATAACAGAAATTATCACTATAGTACATTTATAATGAGCTATATTATTGTAATGTTTCCTTAAAATCCATTTGGTAATTTTTGCGTGAATAACTATCCATACATTCTTAAAACTTTTACATTTATAATATTAATGGGACTCACCTTATTTAGGGTGCAATCAACAATTAGTCGGCTCCACTCCGAACGAGACAAGGCCATCGCGGAACTTGACAAGGCTCGTGAGGAGTTAGAAAGGACTCAGGCTACGTTGGGCAAGGCGCAGCTGCAGCAGGATAAGCTACAAGCATCCCTGGATGCTGCTCACTCAGAAATAGACAAACTGCAAGAGAAACTAGATAAGAGTGCAGTGGAAGTTCGCAAGGTATGCTCAGACGCAAAAAGAGGGGGATACAAGTTTGTATATCCATCTAAGTATCCATCTGTAGCAACGTAAATGTATGGACCGTTTTCGATGCGGTTTTTATTTCGAAATCTGATGTGATGGGGATGGTTATTAGCATACAATTTATGAAGATCTGTTATTTTGTAATTTTAGTAGAGGCTATTCTTTATTTGTAAAAAAGATTGTTTTTGTCTATTAGTAAGGATTCTCTATAAATTTTCATTTAACTACAAAATTTCTACTCTGTTTAGATAAAGCAATAAAAATCACGAAGGAAAAATAAAGAAAGAAAGATTGAAATAAATTGAAAGAGGCCTTTAGTCCTCCGACATTCTTATAAATAATTGGAGATTTATCAATTGAATTGAAATATGGAATTGTTTTTAGCGTTTTTTTTACATTTCAAATATTTAATCTCTTTGGCATTCAAAGCATACTTAATTGGAAAGATAAAGTATGAATACAACTGAATCTTAGTTTAGAGGGAGTCGTATCTACTTCTGTCTACTTTTGTAAAATAGTTTTTTTGTTCTTTGTTCGCTCCTATAACTGAGACTGTATTTATATGTAAAAGAACTATATTTGATGAGATGTAACACAGCATCGCATATGCTGTGTTACTAGGTGTTGCATCTCATGTGCTCGTAAACAGAGGTTTTACCTTGTAGACGCGACATTTAAAATAAATAAAAAGGCAGCATAACATTTAAGAGTAAAAAAGACATTAAATCAAGCAATTCCTACAGCTGCAAGTTGACCGTGAAAAATCCTCCTACGACTTCGAATCACTACAGTCTCAACTGGACAAGGCTTTGGGGCAAGCAGCTCGGCTTCAGAAGGAGAGGGATACCGCACAGCTCGACGCAGAGAGATTCAGAGACAAGCATGAGAAGGCACAAGTAAGCAACACCTATACACATATATGTCGGACCTGTCTGTCTCTTTTATCCATCTATAAAAGTCCACTAAAGCGTTATTCTTTTACAGCCTATAGCCTAAAAAAGTGTTACAAATAATTGAGTGACGGGCAAGTAATCATTAGCCTAATATTTTTTCTTGACTTGTAGGGTCAGTCATATTTAAAGCTGTACTTTGAATGTTTTTTCCTACAATTTTAAAATTAGACCTTAAATTTAGCGCATTACACTATATCTATATCTTTTTGGAGAGCTTGTAAACGCTCAGGAATTGTATATGAAATAATTCCGTATTATGAATAATTCCGAACACGCAATAAGGAACAAATTATGTCATAAGTCATAACTCTTGGCATGCCATTATTATCTCCGTTCGTCTCTCTTGAGTCTAGACGTGATGGCGTCGCATAAATTACCAAAGACATCAAGGATCGGCGAAGATCTTCGGATATTTTTGCAATAGCTGACCTATTTTTTAAAATTGTATGCATGTAACGGGCATAAAACGATCAACATAATTTGATACATATTAATAATGTAGAATTCTAATCTTTCTAGAATTACGATATTTTTAACTTACTATAATGTACGAAATTAGAGCGGGTGAGCTATCCTTACAAGATATCAGACGTTTTGAAGACCAATAGAAGAGGAAAAAACTCACTATAATACATTATTTTGTTATATTTCAAATGCAGCATTTTCAATGAAACCTTTGACTTTGTTATTATTTATTTATTCTTTTAATTACTAAAATTTATAATATCAATATTCAATACATTTTAAATATTCAATTTATGAGATAAGTATAGGCTTCAAATGTCGTTAATTGTCTTTATGAGTAATTTGGAAATATGCAAATGAAATTTATTAATAGGTAATTTGATACTACGATCGTAATAACAGTATAGTAGTGGGTATAGTATACCTTTATAAGCTACTTGTTAATACAAACATTTCGATTTCTGGATAAATTAGCTGCTGAAGGCTGTGTTTTGAGAAAATGTGTATGTGTGTGTTTTGTGTTTAATGTCCAATAACTTTTAAAGGCTATGTTCTGATAGCAAAATTTTAATTTTGCAAAATTTTGAATAAATCATGATCGATAAATATATAGGACATTATGATTTTAATTGTAATATTAATAGAAGAGAGCGCTGAAACAATAATATTAATGTTTGAAATATTAGTATTTATGCGTTATATATAAACCGCCTTTAATTTAAATAACTTTATTGACTGGTTGACGCAATAGGCAGTGCTCGTGCCTTCTGTGACAAAAGGTCCTGGGTTCGAATCCTGGTTTATAAACGGCATGTATTTATTGTAGTACCTCGTTGTTACCATAACAAAAGTGCGTCAGCTACTTACTTTGGGATCAGATCAAAATGTTTACAAAATCAAGAGTTGTGCTTTCTTGTTTGCTTAGGCAAGGTATATATTGATTGTTCTTTAGCACAAATAATAAACATTAGTGGAGCTATGGCAAGGTGGCAGGAAATAGTTTTATTGAAAATATGAGGACATTGACATCTTTATTGCCACAATTACATATTTTTAAATATCTCGTGTAATATATACTACATATCCTAGCACACACGGCAAACTAAATAACAATTTATTTATATTATTTTAATACATAATATATAATTATTTACATATACATACATAAGGAAAAATCTCCATTTTTTGATAGAATGCGTACCCAAAATATTGGCTGCGTTACCGAGTTGTATCGATAACAATTGGATTCCTAGACATTTAAACCAACCGCTTTGAGCAATCAAATGGTATATAGTCCCCATAGATCAATGCTTAAACTGTAAATTAAAATATAATTAATCACTTCCAGGGGCTTGTAGCACGCATTCAAAAGGAGCGAGATTCAGCATTAGCCGAAGCAGCAAGTTGTCGCGAAAGAGCAGAAGCAGCAGCAGCTGCAGCAAATCGCGCAGCGCGAGATCGGGACAGCGCTGCAACAGAACTGGAAGTTTTAAGGGAACGATGGGAGAAAGCTCACCAGCAGCACCAGAAACTAACTGTAAGTACCTCAAGATCAGATTCGGAATTCGCAAAGCAGAATGTATTTAAAGATCAACTTTATCGCTTTCTTTTCACCTTACAACAAAGATGTTTTACCCTTTTGCAACAGTAAATATTTCGGATAAGCTGCAGTTTTACATTTTTTTTTAAATATAATTTCAGATGGAGAAAGACGACGCCCTCACGGAGTTAGAAATATTGAAAGAAAAATTGGACAAAGCATTGTACACTTCCCAAAAAACCGTAGAGGAAAAAGAGTCCGCGCACAAAGAATACGAAAAAATGCTTGAGAAGTATGATAGGTACTTTATTTTATATGTTGTCTTGTGTTTGCTTCCCAAAAGCTTAATAAACTTTTAGTTTTAATTCTTTTTATATCTACTAATTAAAATATTGTTTATTTACAGATCCCAGAATGAAATCTTCAGACTACAAAATAAGATAGACATACTCGAAGCTGACAAAGATCGACTAGAGCTTGAATTAGAAAAACAAATGCACCTGTCCACAAAATGTAGAGACGATCTTAGGAAATTGCAAGATGAATCCGCACGATTGCAGGAAATGTACGATAGGGCCTCTTTACAACTTGGTAGGACGAAAGAGCAAGAAGAAAAAGCAAAAGAAGACATGGATAGACTATGTGTTGATATCGAAATGGTACGAGATCGCTATGAAAAGAGCCAAATCGAACTGCGCCGGTTGCAAGCGGAAAAAGAAAAATTAATAGCTGATAGTGAACGTCTACAATTCGAGTACGATAGAGCTATGACACAGTGTGGTAAAGCACAAGCTTCAAATGAAAAAACGCAAGAAGAAATGGCCAGAGTACAAATAGAACTTGAAAAAATGTATGACAAACACGATAAAGTATCCGCAGAGTTGAGACGAGTTCAAGCTGAATTAGATAAAGTGAAAGCGGATGCATCAGGTGCCCGTGAGGAAGCTGAAAGATATGCAGCACGTTATGGAAAGTATCACGACACTAAGGAAGAACATGAAAGGACAAAGCTAGAGGTAGAACGACTTCGCGCACGCTTAGAGAAGACAACACTTGACCTGGAGCGAGCGCGTAAAGCTGAAGAGGAGGTTACACGTCTTCGAGCCGAGTTAGAGCGCACCGAAGGTCTCCGAGGTAAATACCAATTCGAACAGGATAAATGGAGTACAGAAGTTAGCAGAATGCAAGCGGAGTTAGATAAGCAACGCGAACGATTTGACGCATCACAAAATGAAATTCAACGTTTACAATCTGAAAAAGAACAAGCGGAAACTAAATTGCATGAAGTGAATATACAGCTGGAACTTTCTAAAAACGAAGTTACCAAGTTGTCTGCTGCTATGGAGAAACAAAGAACAGACCTGGAAAGGGCTCATATTGAATGTGAAAAGTTCAGGGATAGATGTGAGAAATTAAAACTGCGTTCAGACCAATTAGAGAAAGATAATGAAAGATTGAAAGGAGAGTTAACACAAATCGAAAGGATGAAGTTACAAGCAGTCGCAGGAGACAAAGCTAGAACTGAGGATAGACTGGAAATCGAACGTCTTCGAGATAAACTAGAAAAGGCTATTCAGGCTAGAGATGCCACAGAAATGGAGGCAGGCCGCTTAGCAAAAGAACTTGAAAAGTCACAAATGCACCTAGCTAAGTACCAGGAGACGAACGAGACGACACGCGTAGAATATGATAGAATGACTAATGAATTAGGGCGAATGCATGAGCGATTGGAGCGTACAATATTAGAAATGCGTCAAATAGAGCAAGAAAGAGATGCTCTTAGGGCTGAAATACAGAACACCAGACGTAACATAGAACAACAGCAACGCACTTTAGATCACCGCACACAAGAAACATTAGTAAAACTACAACAAGAGCTCGCCCAATCGGTTAGAGATAGAGAAAAGATGGCTTCCATACTTGAACAACGTGACAAGCAAGCGGACGCAATTGAAAAGCAGATCGTCAAATTGGAAGCTGATACAAAACAATTGACAATCGAGCGCGACCAACTTGTAGCTCAATTAGAAAAGTCTCAAGATATGCTTGTAAACTTCCAGAGAGAACTAAACTCTTCGGAGACAGAACTTCAAAAACAGCGACAAGAAGTACGGCGACTACAAGAAGAGCAGAGGAAAATCACTCAAGATTCTGAACGTGGTGCAAAATCTATCATCGAGAATCGAGACAGAGAGATTACCAAGCTACAACAGCAAATGCAAGCTGTTACAAAAGAAAAAGATAGTTTTAGACAGCGAGCAGAGAGGGCTGAACAGGAAGCGAAGAAAGTGGCTGAGATTGATAAATGGAAATCAGCCGTCGAAGCAGAAAAGACAAAGGCAATCGCAGCTGAAAAAGCGCTGTCGGAATGCCAGCAGCGCTTAAACTCATTAGAGAAACAGTTCCAGGCTCAGCAACAACAATTGCATCAGCTGCAAGCACGCGGACCGTCCGATGTGCAGTCTGTTCAAAAGCAGCTTGAAGCGGCTCAAGCGGAGGCGAGATCGCTCGCTGTGGAGCGGGAACGTTGCCAGTCACAACTCGAGATGCTCGTTCAGGAATTGGAGAAGAGCCAGGTCAGTTGGAGGATCGCCCGGCCGATAGCTACCGGGAGGGCCATGCGGGGTTGAATCGAGTTTGACGCTAGTACGGCTTGCCCAACGGTTAATAGCTAATGCACTCGAGTAGATTCACAAACACTTTGAAACTTGCAGACTTGATCTCTCAAAAACTTTTAGAAACTTTTTTAACCTTTACAAACTATCTCTTTTTGGAATGCCATTAAATTAAATAATACAATTATTAGCAATTATAATGACATTTTTCGTTCTTTTAAACCATTTTTGGTCTTGCTATAAATTAAATTTTTAATGCCTTCAGATTATTTTTGTCTTTTTGCTATGATACAATTTGTCTAAGTTTCAATTTCTTCAATATAAACACGATACTAAACTCGATTGAACCGCATCGCGAATCATTGCACCGGTGTAAAGTAGATGTTGTTTTCAATGTTTGTCATGTGATCATCGGTCATACATTGTTGTATAGCATGCCTCCTGCCGCTGGGCATCCTCCAACCCCTCATTTCGTAATTAGTTTCATCATTAAATCGGCGTCAAATTTCATGAACGTAAATGTTTCAGCAAGCACCTGACATTTCCTCACGCACTATCCACGTTCCAAACGTTTGGCAATGTTCGGTGCAATGCTTTGTCCGATTATCGGACACACGTCCGATTATCGGACAATAGTCCGACTATTGGACACATGTCCAATCCGGACAGCCTAATTATTTTTGTATCTTTCAGCCATCGCTATGCAACTGTGTATTGTGTTGTGATTAAAGATGTTTTTAAATTATTTTATTCTATTATTATAACGCTGCAATTATGATTTGCCGTGAGCTTTTGTATAGTATAAGCATTTAAAAAGATCATAATTACAGCTAAGCTTATACTTAATTTTTGCTATTTATAAATATTTCTCATGTAAAAGCAATTGTGGGTTTTGATAGCAGTTACTTTCGTGAACACGTTAAAAGCTTATCTTTACTATACATAGTTATGTTTATAGTCCGAGTCTCTTTCACCGAATAAAGTATTGCTCTTAGTTTTGCTCTCATTATTTCTTGGACATACCGGTTAATAATCGTATTATGGTAATCTCTCTTGTCGACCGAATCTTATTGGTCATTGAGAACCCCTAAGCCCGTATTCTTAAACAAAAATATTTTTTATATAAATATTTTTAGACTTCTACATGCTTGTCAAATTATCTTTAAGAATACGGGCGTTATGAAAGAAGCTCATAACCAATTTTGGATGATGTGACTCGCTATCACCTCCTACACTATAAAATAAATTAATAGTAATGTGAGAATGTTTAAACAGCTCGCACTCCAAGAAACGAACAAGAAACTCCAAGCTGGACAGAGCGCCAAAGCTGGGGACGATACGGCTCAGGCTAGGAAGCAGTTGCAAGAAGAATTTAAGAAGTTAGAAGACGCGAGGAAGCAGTTTGAGGAGAATAGAAGAGCAGTAGAGAACAAACGCAAGGATGTGGAAGAGAAGGAGAAATCGCTGACAGAGTTAGATAGACAGTTGAAGAAAAGAAAAGAACAAATGGACCAAATGGAGGCATCTTTGAGGAAGGTGGGTAGTTGATAGATTGCATGAGCCTATTTTTCATAAGCCAATGCTGTTAAGCATTTCATCAGCCGTGTGATTGCATTTATGGAAGCACTATGTGCGACTTAGCCGCTGTCCTCTATCCACCAAAGACCGCACGGAAGCACCTCGCTTTTGGGTGAAGTTTTTTAAAATCCACATTTACCAATAGATTCAATTTTGTTTCTTAAATGTTCGCATAATGTTCTGTACCGATTTTAATAAACAATTTAGTTTATTAGTTGCTGCTTTTTTTATCTTACACGCAGACAAATTTTCCAAGAGTTCAAGGCTCAACTAAGTTAAAACAAACTTTTGCTGTGTTATATGTACAGAGAGATATAATATAGATGTTACGGATTAAAATGCAACTTTTTAATAAATATAATTAGTAAATCTGTTTGTTTTAGAATGTAGAATTGAATGTATGTCAATTTTAGGCTGGCGGAAGTGCAGCAGCGGTGACAGAAATAAATCGCAAGCTCACAGACACGCAGAAGGAGGCTGAGGAACTCAAGAAACAGCTTGATCAAAGCCGAGAGGAATCTAAACGACTCTCGGCTGAAACTGAGCGCCTGTTACAGCTGGTGCAGATGTCGCAGGAAGAGCAGGCGCAGAAAGAAAAACAGATTATGGATTTGCAGCAGTAAGATTTTCACTTTTGCTTCATTTATTCCTATGTATATTGTCCAATGACACGTTTAAATAGTTCTTACTTCCAGTAATAAAAGCTAAATTCGTAGGTCACATTCTAGTAGCAAAGATACATTTTACCAACGTGTTATTTTACGATAGGTACTTAATTTGGTCCTTCGTGTGTGAAGTCCGTCGTCTTTTAAAAGGCTTATTATTATATATTATTATGTGAACAATCTACTGTTTCTTCTAAATCGAAGCACAATTTTGTTTCTCTGAGATTTGAGTCCAGCATCTTTGTCGCTGCACTCATTAATATGCCGATGTACGAACAACTGAGTTGTGAAAATGACTATTAAAAAAAAACTAACTTAAAGTAAATTTCAGGTCTGTGAGAAACCTTCAAGCCAAACTAAAAAGTCAGCAACAAGCACAAGCACAAAGAGAAGAGGTATGTTTTGTTGTATATTCACAATTGCATCCATCTATAATATACCTTTGAGTTTTTAGCATGAGAACATAATTATCTAAATAAATAAAGTAACCGATGTTTTCATTTATTTGAATAATTACAATAAATTTCTAATTTTATTCCAAAGATTTTTGTATTTCTGTTGCGTTGTTGTTGATTATTAGGATTGATAAATCAATTAAATTTCTTTGTTAACATTTTGTTTGTTACACAACACAACATGTTTATAATATCGGGCAAATGCTAACTAACCTTTATTCTAGCTATTTATATGTCATAACATATTAAAGTATTAATTAATTAAATAAGATTATTGTAGTAATGAATAGTTTCTACATGATATTGTTAAATAGACACATATACAATACACACTAACAATATCTACTAACATTTTTCACGCTGCATTTCAGGCGGGACCCGCTGGCTTCCTCAAAAGCTTTTTCTAAGCCCTTCTCAAGACTGTCATTCATTTAACTTTTTGTTCATTCTTTTCTATAACTGTCTCTAAACTGCGAACGATTTCTCCAGACCTAAGCTTTACGATCGCTAAGTATTTATATTGAATATTGTAATCAAGTGTTCAGATGTTGATATTCGTATACAGATTTTGAGTTGGTAACCAGCACACAATTAAGATAACTAGTTTAGCAATAAGTGTTTAAAGTTTAATCGTGTTCAACGGGACTTGTTTTTTAAGATTGTTAAGCAACATATATAAGTAGAACCGTAAGAGTCCACTAGACGATGTTACTCTGCTTTCAATCTTGTTATGCAAAAATCATTTTTGAGTTTATACGTTTTATTACTGAATAATACCGTTTTTGATTTTTTTTCTTTTATTTTTACAACCCATGTTAGAAAATAAAACGCGCGAGACAGAGCGAAATAGCTGCGATCAGTGATTTGACAGACACGTTGAAAGAAAGAGACAGACTGAAAAGTAAATTAGAGGAAAGAAAAATGAAAGTCATAGATCTAGAAATAGAGTTAAATGAATCATCACTTATACTATCTGAAATCTTAAAAATATCGGACAGTCAAGCGCTAAGTAATATTAAAAATAGTAAAACCTTTTTTGAATTGCAAAAGAGTGGTAAGGTGGTGGATAGACTTGACAAATGCAGATATAGCAGAAGCCACAATGATTTATTAAACACCGATGAGAAACCACAGATTAATGTACAAAAACTGACACGTAAAATAACAGACCTTACAAAAGAAATAGAGATAAAGAATTCAAAGATTATGGAACAGCAACGAAGTATATCCATACTAGAAGATTCATTACGAGAAAATAATAATATAGCCGAGTTTGAGCAGCTGTTAGCAGTAATTCGGAGTAAAGATGAAAGAATCGAAGAGTTGGAAAATATTTTGAATAAATCTGGTAATGCGAGGAAGTTATATAAAGATGAGAGAATTTTGAAATTAGAGGAAGCTTTGAAAGAGTCAATTTTGATCGCGGCAGAAAGAGAAAAGGTTTTCTATGAAGAAGAAAAGCTGAGGATTAAAGCAATAACAAAGGTATTTATAATACTTTTCTCAATAATTAAAAATAATAGACATCCCATATAAACGATCTATAAACAATAATAAACTAAGTAAATAAAGTTCTATAAGCATTATCTATCTTTCTACGAGAACTGTATATCTGCGATATTTTATTCAGATCCATTCAGCGTTATGGCTTAATTAATCAATCCAGGTTGTGACATATTAGTAACACAAGTAAAAGACCTATGTAAAATTTCAGTTGAAAAAAATGGAGAAAAGAATAAATTCACTACAAAACGCATCAGTTATGAAATGCGGGACTTGTTCGTCAATATCGAAGAGAATAAATGTACTGGAAGAGACTTTGCACAGCTGTCAAGAACAGCGGAATGCGATATTACAACACTCAACTAATGTAATGTAAGTATTATGCGCAAAGAATTACTTGTTCTAATTGAAAAGTTTGTGTATGTATCAAGGCAGGTGATTGGCTATATATCACACTACGACCAATAAGAGCGGAGCACCAGTGAAGAACTCTGTAACTACTGGACCAATTTTATGAATGTCACTACTGAGAATATAAACTCTTTTTAAGTATCATCGGCTTACATATTAAGTCGGGAATAAAGCCAGTTAGAAATAAGTAGCTACTTAAAAAGGAGGGCACTTCTTGACATGTAAAAATTTTATTTTAAAATTACAGACAAGATATTCTAGAAGTGGCAATTAGTGAAAATGACGCCAAAATAGCTAAACTCGAAATGAAAGGTGCTCTGGACGAAAACGAGACAGCAATATGTGAATCGCTAAAGTCGGAGAGAGACAGGATGTTGAATAGATTAAAACTAGAGGTATTCCTTTTCCGTTTAGAATCATCAAGAATATTATAATTACCTATAAAGCCAACATTCCCTAAAATATATATGTACAAAAATAGCCATTTTATAATTTTTCTGTTATATTTTAACAAGAAAAAAATTTGTTTTTTAATATAATAAGAAGGTTTTTCCTAAAACTAAAAAGACAATAATAATTTCAGGTTTTTAATTAATTGATACAACGCGCAAGGCAACTTACATAATACAGAAGTGTTATTTTCACTTAATAAGTATTATTTAAAAGCATGCATTATAAACAATAGGCAATTTATCAATTGTTACTATTTACAAAATTGATAAACTGACAATTATTTAAATAGAATAAATCTAATTTTTTAAAAATCTTTCAGACAGAAAAACTGGTGGAATTTCGCAAGTCAAAAACACCACATGAAGAAAATTATTTCCCGATATTTGCTGACGATGCAATCGCGGTATTGGACAACCAAGCACTTGTTTGGGTATCGTAGGCCCGTGTTGAGAATGCGAGTGATTTTAGTTTTGTTACTAAAAATATAACTTTATAAACTTAATTGACTTAAACTGGACTACTTATCTAAAATTTGAATAACTATATGCTGTGAACTAAGATTCAAGTGACATTTCGATAAGAATAGATGCTTTTTTTTTTTGACCGCCTCCTTGGTCTAGTGGTAAGCGCGTAAGCGTTACAACCGAGAGGTCCTGCGTTCGATTCCCGGCGGAGATAAAAAAAAAAACTCGGTCTGGCAGGGCATAGAAGGCTGATCACCTACTTGCCCCTAAAATAAAAAATCGATCAGTGAAACAGATGTGAAATGCATCTGCCCCATACCCCACTAGGGGACACGGGATTTCACTTACTTAGATGCTTTTTGACTTTTGGTGCACTCTTTAGGGATAACTCTGCTTTTATTTGGCATTTTTATTTCCTACGTCAGACCTACTACAATTAGGATATAGGGTCTGTGACTACAATACGACACCAGATCTTAATCTGTTTAGTAGTTTTTGCGTGCTAACGCAAATCCAAACGGGCTGACAATTATTCCATTTTGTGTTGCCATAAAGACTAATAATAAAAGATTGCTGTTAATAACTTTGGAATAATACTGTTAGAGGTGTGTGTTGGCTATAATTTTCTGATTAACAGTTTTGAATTAATTTAATAAGACAGATAATAAGACTATTACAATCATTCTACTGAGTATATTCGAGTTATAATTTCTCGTTTCTTGTTTATGACAAAAGACAAATGTAGATTAGAAATCAATTATGTGAATTAGCCTTGTTTACAGGAGGAGGACATCCCGGCTACTGTTCTCTGACGTCATAAAGCTAAGTCTATGTGTTGTACATCTATCACTTGTCATCTCACTCGCCACCTTACCATCGCTTTTCACCAGCCTTACGCCAATAAAACCTCTTCAGAGACTGTCTCATTTCTTTATAGTCTCCGTAACACGTCATTCTGACAACTGTCACGTTGTCGTTATTGTGAATAGTGTTTTAGTTAACTCTCACACGATGCGACACGGAACCATTTCGCGAAAAATAATATTTTTTGATTGAAATTGAAAATTATTTATCCTATTCATATACTCCAGCACTTGTTGACTTATATACATAAAGCAATATTGTAATCTTCGCTCGTCTTAGAATAACTCGAACTACTGTATATTTCTAGTCAAATCTATTGAAACTGCTTATGGTTATTAACTATAAATCCTATAAAATGCTTGACAAGCATTTATTTAAGCAGTATTATTATTTAAAACTAATTTATGTTTAAAAGTTAAGCACCACAGATATAAATTATGTTTGAAATTACATATCATGCACAAAGTATGAAAACCTTTGGGCATTATCATTGGTAGCTTGGATTTTAGATTAAAATGCTTATTGAATCAAGCACTGCCTTAAATGATAAGTTTTCTTTGTATCGAGAGCCTACGTAAGCTTTAAGACGTCCGATCGACTCGGGCGTTCGAAACGGATTGAGGTTTGCAGTATTTTTAGCACATTGTGGCAGCTATTCAACTACCCACAGATTAAAGAGCTTTTACATTTTTACAGTCTTGCAAGTGTTAGGCATAGACAATTTTTTGTGAATTGAGATATAGGATGAGTGAAACTTGTATATTATGTTGTATCTGATGTATTATGAAAGTTTTATATGTTGTTCTAATACTAGAATTATTTAATCGCGTTACTATCGATATTATGTATGAAATATTTAAAAAATAGTTTTGTTGATTTACGTAAGGCTTCTATAAGAAGGCAAAGATAATTGTGGTCTCTCAATCGTCGTACTGAAAACTGACGGAAATTGAAAATTGACTCCTTATAAAGGCATTATGTACCTTCACTTGTTATTTTACCCGGGTCCAAATATTTCTTGTATTATTTTTTCTGGAATCAAAAGTAATATCTTCTATTGACAAAATAATATATGGCTAAAGTAGTGTGTATTGATAGGAAAGCTGCAATGTTGTGTTGATACAAAAGCTAAATATTAATAAACATTGTTGATTGATGATAATGATCATTCATAATTCAAAGCCAAATCAAGGTGTAATAAAATAAGGTACGATTCGTTGGAAAACCATTCTAGTCAATTTTGTCTTACCCTATTTTATTGAACCATAAGTAGGTACCAAATAAATATTGAGGCATGTTATAAAAATATTTTAAACGGGTATTTTGTGTATATTTTAGTCATAATTTTATAATATTAAGTACAATGCATAGGTGAACTTTGAAATAAATTTTTTTCTTATGTAATATTTGAACAAATCTATTAAGGTACATAACCCCAACTGCGTAATATAAATTATATTTTTCAAGTGATTTTATTTAATTGAACAATTAATTTATAGCATAAGATTTATAATGTACTGCTCTTATGCAAAATGTTGTTACAAAAAACGACACAAAACTTTTTAAAATCGTTATTTTATATTTATTATTATTTAAAGTTGACATAACTAATTGTTGATTACTAATTAAATAACAAAAAACATGAATGTGTAATTTTCAGTCATTTTAAAATACAGTATTATTACACCTATGCGTTGTAATATTATTATTCAACTTGACCTTGCAGCAAAACTTTTGTATCAATAAAATGTAGGTGAATTGTACGATCACGATAATTAGTTATTGTTAAAGTTCGTATCGTTTCAAAATATATCGACGGATATGCTAAGGATAAATGTTCTTTGAAATATAATATCTTCGTATATTATGTTGGCTTTTATTTAACCGATGCGGTAACCTCGCATTTCTGCTCCTCTTGGACTCTCAAATGAAGTTAGCGAGATCACGCTGCAGAAAGATATTTTTTGTATGGCAATGACAATGTTGCAAGGTTTAATGTGTGTGACACAACAAAGATATTCAGGTGGTTTTATAAAAAAGACAATATTTTTCGATTTCAATATGTACAAATGTTAATAATCTTTTTACTCTAAATTATAGAAATACCTACTTAAAAAGATATTATCTACAATGCTAAATTTATGTTATATCATTTTTAAATACAATACTGTATAAAAGAGTTGCTTTAAGTACTTTTGTTAAAATTTAAATACGGACAAGAAAACTTAGTAAAGCGCCATCTTGTGCGGAGTAGTAATGGTAAGATATTAGAGCATTCTAATTATCGCTTCTATTAGCCAAAAGAGGGCGCGTCACTACAATTTTAGTTTAATATAGTCTCGCATTATTATATTTAAAAATACTACCCTTATCACTTAGGGGTATGAAAAGTAGATAGTAGCCGATTCTCAGACCTACTGAATATGCATATAACATTTGGTAAAAATCAGTAAAGCCATTTCGGAGGAGTAAGGTAACTAACATTGTGACACGAGAATTTTATATATAAGATAATATTTATAAACGTAGTACAACTAAGATCTTTTCTCAAAATGTTTCAGTCTCATTTAGCTTGTTTTAAGAAATTCTTCTTATAAACATAAGGGGATTAACTTTCGTAATAGGATAGCAATTCAAGTTAATGTATTTCTTACATAATTTTTATTTTTCTTCTTCTTATTCAAACGGCTTCTAAAATATGCTTCTTGTGAGTCGGATAAACATGGGTCAATAAAAATATTTTTATCACTGACAAAGACGTATTGCTATTTTTAGATTACATGTGATGACTAGGCTTTTTAAGGGTTCAGTCCTCATAATACAGCCAAGAGCAGGGTATTCAAGGAAAACAAGTATCACTCAAGACCAGCAACCGATCCGCGAGTTGTGTGTTATTAAGGTATATGTTAAGTGGATGTGTGTTACAATTAAATTTCAAGTAGGTACCTACAAAAAAAAACTAAGATATGAAAAATTTGGCGATTAAATTGTATTTAATTTCACTTGTGCATTGGTGAGTCTGCTGTCCATTGTTATACAAAGAATAGACAACAGATGAAGCATATGGAATATGCAGGCTTCTCAAAGATATTAAAAATGAAATTTTGAGAAAAAATCCTTCAACCCCAATATCGTGAGTGCGCCTGGCGGAACTCGTGCGCACCTGCTTCCGGTGACGTCACCGCAGTTGTCACGTCGAATCGCGAATAAATTTAAATATTCATTATTCTTTATTTAAATTAATCTATCTGTGTAGAAATAACAGTCATTGTTTGTATATTTGTCGTCTATGCGAAAGGTACAAAAACATTTTTTTTTTCATTTTCAAATTATTATCTAACTTTACGTGGCAATTAAATACAAAAATGTAAAATTTAAGTTGCATTGCATACCAGTTCCAGTTAGTATTATGTAAAACAAACCTTTTGGCATTTAATGCGTGTTGTCCCGAGTTCTTGACTTCACATCCCGAGGAAAATAAAAAGTGAAGTAAACGTTCTAACCAATATAATAATAGAATAAAATCAATACATATAAGAGAAGACACTACTATCTCAAATCATAATAAATGCCACAAATATCACTAAACAATGTTACAGTTTTATCTGATTGTTACCGTTCATTGTAAAATTATGTAATGTACCTACTTATTGCTAGGTATATTTAAGTGTAGTATACCGTTTTAGATGATTATTACTGTTAATTGAATATGGTATCGTGTGTGCTTCACGAAAAAAAAACGTACTTAATCAAAATACCCCAATTCATACAAGAATTAAAATGAGCACAAAAAACTGGCCGCTAATATTATAGCCGAATTTACACCGTACTTTTTATCAGAATGTTATGGTTATCCTAATTGGTGTAATAGTCTGCCGCAGACACAGCCCGAGGCTGATTAGCGTTGCAGGAGGTGTGTACTTTGTGTAAGATTATCGTATTTGTGACCATAACTCTATAGTATAGTGTTTCTTTCATACACACTGAGAGAAATAAACTTATTTTACCATATTAAGAAGTTTTGAATTCTTTATATAACACTTCCATCCTTTCACAAACATAGACTGATGACCTAGAGTTGAGAAAATCATTCGGAAGTAAATTATTAATAACAGGTGGTTGCTAACGAGAAGTTATTCGATCGTAGCTCGACAAGCAATGGGTGTCTGCAAAACTGCAATTTCCGGGCAACAGTCGTAGCACAACTTGAAGCAGAAACATTTAATTTGTTTTGCCCCTGAATATATTTACCGCAAATTTAAATAGACTTTTATCTAATTAGAACGTTTCTTCAAAAAGTACACTAAACTAACTATACTCGTTAAGCGACTCCTGAGTAAGATATTTATTTTATTTTATAGTCTCAAACGCAGAAGTATAAACGAGAATGTACATAATAGGGATTAAGATGATTATAGTAATTTGATTTTCTTAGATTTAAAATGTGGAAGGTAGACAGACATGTTGATAATGACAGGTTTCTTATCAACTGCAGCTTTAACACTTATCATGTCTCGTAACCCATAGTGGAAAACATTTTCTTTAAATTATCAAAATTTAACGAAAATTACAAGAATAATGAATTATAATTGAATCGCTTAGTCACCCATTACACCATAACTATGTTTTGTTTTCTGCATACGCTTTTATGACTCCAACAAGTTAGGCACTTGTTGGAGTCATTGTTATTCGCTTCACAACCCTACGTCAATCCTCCCGGGCTGCTGCAGTTCTGGTGCACTAGTGATCATTCAGAGCATGTTTGATCTGATCGGTCCACTTCATGGGGGACCAACTGCGAGCTCTGGTCCCTTCCACCCTGCACAAGTTCCTGTATAGAGTCACCCTCTCGTCGTGACACGTGGCCGAAGAAAGTGAGAATTCGACTTTGGACTGGAAGTTAGACGCTGCCTAATTCCCAGGTCATCAATGGATTGGTTGCTTCTAAATGGAATCCATGATGCTTACTTAAGTTGATACCAAACAAAATATTTTTATCTCGAAGCTAAACTCAGAACTCAGCGTCAGAAACATTTTTCCCTTGATTCTATTTTTGATTTACACAACTTTCTAAATATTCATAAAATTACATAATAATTCATGGGTCATCTCCAGAAGGGAGTTCCCGGTGCTGCTTACGTAAGGACTTTGACGTAGTACTTTGTGTGAATATTATTATTAAATTACGTTATATATAAATATTAATTACGCAATATCATACGATCATGATGTCATTCGATCTGTTTGTACACCGCCTTTATCTGGTCACTTGTACATTTATGTTTGTTATACATAAGCGGTAGTTACAATTAAGAGTTTTCAGAAGTAATGCGATTTGTAGGTTAATTTTTATTAATTTTCTAAATAACCAACTAACTCTAACTCATAATCATTATTTTTTAGGTATTTCTTAGACAGAGACTTCCTCCAGGACCTCCGTTCCGGTCCGTCCTGGACCGTTGGCATCGCTTTATCCATCGCGAGCCAACTTGTTTCCCATATAATATTTCAACAGTTAAAAAAATTTAGTTAAATTACTTTCTAAGTAATTAAAAAAAAAATATTTTTTACACAATTTATGCTTATTTAGAACACCACACAGATAAATACACACCTACTCTAGATTATGGTACTTTTAAAAATATATTTTATTTTTACTCAATAGAACTTAAATTACTTAAACATTTAGTAAAATTCTTACAGAGTACCAACTCAAACTCAAAAAAAGTTTCCTTCATGCTACATGATGCGCCCAGGTCTGAGGGGAACAGAAAACTCCAAGAAGATCAACCTGGTTAATTTTTCAGACCAAGTAACTAAATATATGTCCTGAATCATCGATCAATTAATTTCGTAGTTATCATTCCGGAAATTGAAGTTTTTGGATTACAATTATGCAAATTTATTTATGTGTAATATTTGTAAGTGCATCATACGTTAGATAATTATGTCCGGGCATTGAACCCAGAACCTTCTATGCAATATGTATTGAAAGATGATGAATATAGCTAAGGCAGTAAAGTAAAAATCTTTATCGTATTTTGTATGAAAAACCTTTATGTGAAAATACATAACTTTAGATAAAATACAGAACACCTATAAGCTTTTAAAACTATTGGATATTACAATTAAACCATTATAGACCTTAGAGTTAATATATAAGAGTGCTAATAGCACAAACTTAAAATTTTATTCAAAAACCCCGGACCAATAATGAGATGGATTTCGCATACTTTATTCGGTTTGTGGATTTTTGATACTATTAAAAATTGTAACGTTAAAAAAATTAACGATTATAACTCGTTAAAAAAAATTAACGAGTACAACTAGTTCTTTTTATTATTTTAATAATTAATGTAATTATAGCCCAAACCCCTTACTTAACTTGTCTTACAATGTCTCAAATGCTCTGTCACTTTCTGGATGACAAATGTTGCAAAAACGTGAAAAAACAGTATGAGCAAGAATTGGTAGATACCTACTTAAAAAATATAAATTTTAAATACTTATTGTTAAAGTATCAAAACTGTTAGGACTGTATCTCTAGGCATGCGCAATGTAAAATTAAAAATACTTATTCTCTATTTTATTGCATAATTTTATTATCTGTATTATGATAGAGGCTGGAAATTTATTATTAAAATGAATAACAAAAATATAAATACGGTATTCATTTATTATTATCGACTTCCTTTTTTTGTGCTTTCAGTGAATTGAAAAAAAAAGTTATGGGTTTTAGTAATTTTAATAAAATCGTTATCTAGAAGTTACTGTATTTTAACAGGCTCATAAATCTACTAATGGATGCTAATTCATAATTTAAAAAGTAGGTACTTACTTCTAATATGGGCCTACATGAGCGTACCACTCCTTAAAAGGCAAACATCGCACCCGCGACCAACTGGCATTGTATCTCCATAGGCGGCACTCACATCCAGTAAGTTATTTACGCATCTTTCCATTTTGGAAATATGTATAATATAAAATTTATAAAAATTATTAAACTAAAGATTTTTAACCGACCTTTAAAAAATTGAGGTTATCAATTCGACGTGTTTTTTTTAGTACATAAGTCTCATTAAGGTGAACGTAAAGTAGCAACAAAAATCTCATAACTATATTCCATTTTCAAATTTAAAATTCGAATTTAGAATATTTCCGACGTAGAAAAACCATTCATAGCTAACTGTATACGTACAGATATAGTATACATTATAATATAGGGCCGTACGAAAGTTACTGTTATCTTGGCATATCCTCTCTAGGCAAAACGCACATAAAGTACCGCATTTATTATCTCAACGTCCACGTAGAACGGAATACTGTACTTGATGCGCGCGCCTCTCCCCCCTCACTGCTATTGTTACGGATTGCTCATAAAGTACCGTATTAGAGGTAGGAAATATTTCTACCTCTGGTTTAGAATTGAATCTTATACAACGCTTAAACAACTGGATATTTTACAGTAAAACAAACATGCATTTTACGAGCAAAAAATCGGCGATTTTTTGGTATATAATTTTGATAAAAATATCTTGTAGATGACATGTAAAATGGTCAGTCTAAATATATTCCTTATCTCTCTGGCGTTGATTTTAAATGCGGTACTTTATGTGCGCGCGCATCCATGTACAACAGAGTTTGTTGGAAGCAAGAGAGAGGCACGGAAACTCGATACTTGCCGGGTCTCAGAGCAACCCTTCGTCTTATTCTCTGTCCTTGTCTTGCGCGACGCTCGACTGCACTACTCTACGTAAAGTCATCTCTACACTGCAAGCTATAAAATTGCGAATATTTTGTGAAAGTTTGTATAATTTAACAACGGCAAGTAACAATTAGACATTTTCATGGAAACAAAGTTTAATTAGCCGAGATTCGGCAAAAATCTGCATATTTACTATTCCTTTTTTTATTACCTACAATTTCTAATTGTAACATTTATTAGCTATATCATGTAAGTATTATTTACCTATGATCTTCAAACAAAAAATATTAGGACGTATTAAACCTTTTTTCCGAACATTATAGGAAAAATTTAGTGTAATAAATTAATTATATACAAATTAAAGGGAACAATGAGAATAACAGAAACAAGTTAAAACAAGTGAAATTGAAGATAATTTAAAAAATTCTGACACGAAGATTAAAATTAATTATAAATAATATCAGTTTATAAATTGATGCTATTTTCACAAATTGTAGCTAAGATATATCATGATCACATTTGCTTTCAAAAAAACCACATTTAAAATTAAGATAAAGGTATTTACCACGTGATCGGTAATATAGCAATACTGTATTAGTGGTAAAATTCCTTAAGCCTGCGTCCCGGTCGCAGCGCCTACGTAGTTATAGCGCGAATGTACTTTTGCCCACTTTGAAATAGCTCGCTCCTTGTGTAGAAACACGAAACTGGTTTTTATTTGTATTATTAATAATTTATGTTATTATTAACTTAGCAGGTTTAAAACGCAAAAAATCTTATACATATTGACTTTAAAATAAAACTTACGTACCTTTTAATAATTAAAAAGGTTAATCTTTCATAACCCCATATTTATAGCTTTATCTTGTATAATAATTTTGTACAGTTTAAAATATGTTAGAATAAAAAATCTTATTAGTTCTAGTATCGTGCAAATTAAAAAAATAAAACAAATTTATGTATGTCTGTATTTGAAACTATATCAAATAATAATCGCCTTTTTATTGCTATAATAAATGATAAGAACTACAAGACATTTATGTGCGTAATAAAATGTTATGAGTTAGAAGATTTATTATCTTAGCATTCATTTAACCACGTGGCATTTGCATGCAAAAAAAATATTTAAAAATTTAATTATTCCTAAATATGTGTTGTTTTGTATTATATTATTTAAGAATGTAAATAAAAAATATTAAAAATCTTTTTATAATTCAATAATAACAGTGGGTTTTGGAATCCCATACCTAATATTATATTCACTGTCCTTTCTTCTGTTCTAACGAAAACTTTTTTATTTCTCCCCAGAACTCAAACCCGAGGCCTCTGGCAGCATATAAATTATTGCACACCCTCGGTCATGGAGATGGATATTGCTATATATTTTAGTGGTTGGAAATTCAAGAATGTGATTGTGTGGTTGTTTTTCGAGCTTTTCACCTAGACTACAAAAACAATTCGATGAATTATTGTATCATTGTACTTCATAATATAACAATAATACTTTAAACCTTGCAATTTTATTAGTAGATATTTAAAGTTACTGTATTTTAATGAAGAAAAATGTTAATAGAAATAAAGATAAAATTCAGTTGCGCAGTTTTCCACAACGAAGGTCAGCTGTCTAGAAGCGGGCGCTTTTTATACATCGAGAGCCCATCCGCGAAGGAAACAAAAAGACTGGATTTATATATTTTTTTATTATTTTATTTATTCTTTACTCTTTTATTTTATTTTCGTTAAATTCTCGCATATCGCACTTCACGTAACTGTTTTTGTTAGTTTCGCGCGCTTTTCTCGAGCCGTCAATGTCACTGTCAAAATGTGGGAATGGATATTTGATCGATCCGACACGGGGAGAATAAAACCTCTTTTTGCGAATTTATCAATACGATGATTTTTTTATCTGTAACTTTAGTGAGATTGCGAAAGGCAGCGAATCTTTACGAAAGATGATACTCTTAAAAAATAATCAAGATTAGCAATCTTTATTACACATACTAATAATAGATGTATCATATAGGTAGGTACCGACTGTTACAGCTGAAATATTTTAAAAAGTTTTAGCCTGTCTGTCAGTATTATTACTTAATATTAAAAATACTCTATGTAGTAACCTCGATAACTATCTTATTGAGATATTTTTGAATCTAGTCAAAATGTGACGTCACAAAATTACCGAATTAACGCGGACCAAAAAACCGATTTCTCGCGAGACGTGTGATGTGACGTCATAGATAGGTACATTATAATGACGTCTCGTTAACCCTGAGGAATTAGAACTTCTGCATAAATTTCAATCTAGTTCATTCTTATTAATTTATCATCATCAAGTAAACCTTCAGCGTTGAGCCTTCCTTGTCAGGCACGTGACCAAGCAAAAAAACTATATCACCAACTTTGGTTCAGTTAAAAATTACTAAATTTAATTAAAAATATTTAAATTACCTATTATAACGTAATTATTGAAAACTTTTTATTTAAAATTCACTTAACTAGCATTATATCCAGCACATTATATTATGTATAATCAATATCTGTACGCACTGCGTTTGCGCGTACATTTCTACAGAAAAGCAAATCTATTTTTAATTTATATTTTCTATGGACAATGAATAGTTTTTCCACTCGCTTCCCACTAAGAGGATATAATTCTACGTACAATTTAAAACTATTCGAACTCATTTTACTGAAGGAAATTGAACACTAGCCAATTGGATAAAACATTGAAATTAAATTAACTTATACGTATTATATTATAAGTTTTTTTTTATTTTTGTTCTTATACAAATAAATGTCTTTAAACCTTACTTATCTATCATCAGTAGGTATGTTTAAGACATACAGATCCATGCGAAGCTGGAGCAGGTTGCTAGTGATCTATATATGTAATATATAAAACAAAGTAGGGTTATTTACACCATTTATAACTCAAGAACGGAGGGACCTATTTTGATGATCTCTTTTTGGATTTTTGTTAGCCGAGAATAACAGAATAACTATTAAAAATGTAGAAAATTTCACGAAAAAGTGTTTATGAAGAGATTTCGTTTCCTCATTGAAATGCATTCATTCATTTTCTATGGAATGATGTTTTAGGTGACACGTTATTATTCGGAACTCTTGTCAACCATGTAGTATTAAGTAAAATATTATTTTAAATTTTCTTCTCGACTGTACTAAGTACCAACATATACGTATTAACAAGTTAGGCTTGGGGAGCGATGAACAAACAGACCGGAGGCGATATGCATTATGTATGTTTATGTACAACCTTCGGAACGGCTGCCAGAATTTTTGAATACTCTTTTCAATACCTCCCGACTGCGAAAAAGAGGATAGCTTTCAAATGATTGAGCACAGCTAAGAATGTAATTAAGTTGTCAAAACTACATCGAAATTGGCCGAGGCTAAGATAGTGAAATCTCTCAATCCCTGGAACATGAGGCAGACACATTTCTGTGTCCGTTTCATTAAACATGGCCTTTACAGGCAAATAGGTGATCAGCCTTCTGCGCCGTCCTAGCCGAAATATTTTCTCCGGGATTCGACCTCAGGACCTCCGGAGAATCGAAGCCCACCTTGGAGAGGTTAAAAAAAGGAAATAAAATGTCATTCCCGTGCCTCATTCGGGCACCTAACTGTTAGGCAAATTAGTTTAGCCCGCGGCATTTCACGATGTTTCTAGTAAATTACACGTTTATTCTCTTCGCATAAATAATTCTTTCCCTCCATTGGTTATGAATTAACATTACATTGTGATTAGGAAAAATGGATGCGGCAATGCTGTCTAAGTTTTAACCTATTATATTACCTTAAATTATACATGGTTAGACGAAAATTACCGAAGTTAATTAAAAATTAAAGAAAAAAAACTCCAGAAATTTAGAAAAAAAGCTGTTCTTATTTGTACATACGCCACTGAAATCTGTATCATATAGGTACGAAACTAATAATTTTGCACTTAAATAAGCTATTTTATATCTTTGTGTTAAAGTACCTTTTGTTAAAGCCTTACTTTCGGTAAATTTAAGGACATAAGTTAAAGTTAGTGATCCAAAATAAAATTAAAAATTTAGTTATGTAAACTTTAATAATAATTATAATATTATAAATAAGAATAATATTTACAGACATGGGTCTTTCTTTTTACAGTGATGATCTTAAAATCACTTTTGTGAACATAATACATATTTATAAGATTTTTTTTACAAATAAACGATAAAACTATATAATCCTCCTATTTCTACATTGCTGTCGACAGATTACACAACAGAGTACAGACGTTTATCTTTATAAACTGACGCCCTAACTATTTTGATCACCCTCTAAATTTAATTAATTTAATTTAAAATTTATTAATTTAATTTAAAAAATACTATGAAAATACCACATCAAAATTTTCATCCATACATGGTTTCGTCACGTTAAAACTTTTTTGCATCGCGTGCTTTGTGACAGACAGACGGACGGACAGCGCAATTTATAATGTCCCTATCGCCCGATCTTAGCACGCTAACTAACCGCCAATTTAACAAGACCTATATATTTCAAAGCAGCGCTGAAGGAATGTAAGACGTCGAGGGGTCACAAGGAAATGGTTATAATTTTTTACGACCATTTTAAGATGACCTCTGACTTAAATTGGGTTTCCTTAAACGCGGGTCTTTGTAAATTGGTCGCGTTTTTTGTAACCATTTTTCGTTGAACTATGAATCCGTTTGATTCTTTTAAAATCATAGCTCTATGTTTGTGGTGTTTAAAAATTAGATTTAAAACTGATACTAGGTTGAACCAACGAAGGGTTCCGTTAATATGATACCTATCTTAGTACTTAACATCTGATTCACAGTTCTGGTAAAATAGAATTTACTTTTCAAAAAGTTTTTGCTTTTTACGCGAAGGTTTTATGTAGAAACTGATATTTATAAATTTTAAAATACATAACAGTAATGAAATTTAACAAATATAGTTTACTTTATATGAATGAAATATTATCTAGTATCTTGATTATCTTGATAATTTAAATTTCTGTTCATTTGAACATTGGTCTCGGAAATGTTCTACTCAAAAACTTCAATATTTGTCGGTGCCAAAATATAACAAGAAGACAATATTTTTAACTTCAGGCACCAACTTTTAAATATTTCCTTTGACTAATGATTATTTCTGTTTTATTTATAATTTTTTAGGGTTCATATAAATATCGGTTTTTGTTTAAATTAAATATTACTTGATTTAAATAAGGCATAGTAGTTCCCAAACGAGTTAATCAATATTTTAAAGGTTCTTTGCTAGATTTCAACAGTTCAGTCATTTATGATATATTCAGTATATTAAGTAGACAAGGAAAGTCAGGTTATTTTTCATTGTTCTCATTACGTGCTGCAACCCTTTGCATTTCAACCCTTGTAGTGGGCACAGAACTGTTTTGCACCAACAAAATTTCCTTTTCCTGTGAATTTTATAAGCCAAATTTTCTGAATATGCATAAGATAATTTATTTTATACTATTTACCGATTACGAAGTGAAATAAAAAGAAGAGTAGAATGATTTCTTCTGAAATGAAAGTTGGTGACTGAGAGACTATATACTTTATGATTCTCTGTTAATTTGGTAGATGTTTATTTCTGTTTATACATATTTATAAAATTTACATAGGACGGAGGATACTCTTGAAAGAAAGGAAATCTACAAAAAAATTATAATTCAATTGGGTCCGTTAGACTTTGGTTCACAATCGCCTAACATTAAAAAAAATATTCCTACCTACTGCTAATTTAGAAAATCCTTTTTTAAAGTTAGTCTAAACCAAAGTACACAGTTACATCACTTAATATATTAAACTATCACTTAGGTACTTGTGATCAGCCTTGTGCCTATCCGACAAATATATTATTGAAGAATGATAAAGAAATATTTTTCTGCTGTCTGTCCACAATGTTCCCCCGCTGTGGGGTCCGCAGGCATTTTTCATTGCGAGTTGATTAAATCCTCGCCCGTTAATGTATAACCTGCATATTGCAATTTGCGTTCTTGGATATTCAATGTTAGAATAAAGGCAACTTTATATAAATAAATATATACAACCTCAAAACAAATAAAAGACGAACAAAAAATGCATCGAATATTTGATAAGGTACAAAAAAATGATTGTAAATCGTAATATCTAATATTGGAGACTGAAGAATTGAAAATATATTTAGTATCCAAATTAAAGCTTCTCTTTTTGAAAAAGAACTAGAAAAAGCAATTTTTTCTTAAGAATAGATGTAGTCTTTGAAAAGTCAATTTCATTAATCACTTCACTTAAGTCAAGTGCTTATTTTTGCTAAGTTTTTACTATACAATTGTCAAATTGATATACATTTAAACTTGTTGTAAAGTCATAATAAGACTTTAAAAGATTATTTATTAATTATAATTATTGCATAGGTTTCACATTTAAAAATAAAATAATAATATGAATTTTTGTTCTCATAGTATAATAACTATAATATATAAGATAAGACGTGCAAAAACTATCGGAAGTTTCAAGTAGTAAGCTGTATTTGCAAAAAGGATTAGATAAATGATTGGTCTCGCTGCGCTATTTATTCTTGCAAAAAGGCTTTAATGTAAAGACTTACCTCATACGATTTATCTAACATAGTCTGTGGACACTGGACGCCGTGAATTGTAAAAAATATGGTTTCTGTGTGAATATTTTGTTACATAACTTAGAAATAAATATAAGTTTAAGATTTTTTTGAAGACTGAATTTTCATTACTTTTCATATCCTGTAAGTAGTTTATATTCATAAACCACTTCAGTAAAGTCATTTTTATTTGTTTAATTTACACTTTAATTGGCTAAATTTAGAAAAAATAATAAGATTGGTTGCAATTTATTTAAATATCGAATAAGAAATTTTATTTTCTAACAAGAGCTATCCTAAAATCTATTTCAGAATCGGTAAACCCACGCTTTAAATATGAATATTAAGAGGCCTATTTTATAAAGCTTTCAAAATATTTCATTCAAACAATAATTCAGTCCACGGTCCACGAAACGATGCGAATAAATATATATTTCCTAATATTTTGGCGGTTTTATGAGATATTTTTCATGAAAACTATTTTTCATATGAAATCCAGACCACCAACTGTTTTATTATGAGAGACGGGCAGTGTTATTCGGATAATTTATTTAACGATTATTATTTTGCAATCGTCTCATCGCATTTTGTCTTATAATAATTTTAATTCCACTTCTAAGTTCTTCTCCAAATTAAATTTCATTAAAATTAGCTAAATTAGAGACGAGAACTACAGACGATCTTACTTTTCAACTAATTACTAATAATATTTTAGATTAATATATTTGAATGACTTTTACTATAACGTATAGAATATGTTCAAAGGAAACAATCGATAATGTAGGTGCAAAATTTGGTTTTCAAATCTTACTTTAGAAGTAGAGTAACATAACACAATGTTAACCTAATGAGGAGTTTAGTGAAACAAACTGCTTTTAAAAACCGATTTTTCTTTCTATAAATAAAGTGCTTACCTAGTGATCTATGAAAAAGAAAATTGCTAACCTTGGTTAACAAGACGTTCCATCAGTCGACATGCGGAATTTGCGACTCAGAATAAGGCTTCTGTAACTTCGCTATGTACTACCTACCTATATATAATTGTGACTAAACCTAATATATGTTTTAGTGACACATAATATATTATTATGTCTACGACAGAAAAATTTATGTTTCCTTCATATTTATTTTGCGTATAATATATTTATTGTTAAGATTTTATTTTTGAATTTAAATTGTTACAGAATAGAGTTTAGTTTGTGGTGATTTAAATTCGTATTTATATCTAAAAGCAAAAAGAAAAATTATCTTACAATAAGCAGCCACCACCACCAGTAATAGAAACCAGTTATCAAATAAACGTGCCTTAAGAGGATTGTGAAGCTGTTAGATTGTGTGACATTTTCATACAAAAAGCGATAACGTTTGCCTCTAAGATTTGCAACTCTATCGCACGCCCGGAGTGAGGCAAAGCGGTATGAAAGAGATAGCATTTTTTTAAATACCTACTCACGCCGCGTATCGGCACTTCACAATCCTCTTAAACAGATCATAATGTAATTGTAATCTCCAATTTAAGATAAATCGAGGCACCACAATGAAACTAATACTAAGTAGGTAGGTACATAGTAGGCGAATTGAAAACAATTCTATATCAAATCAAGCTTAGATAAGCTGATAACCTTCCTGTTTGTGAACTAAATTAATAAAGAGACACAGAGGTCATTGTCCAATAGGTCAATGAACCCAATCGCCAGGTATTTCTTACACTATGTCCATTGAGATCTCGATATATCCTTATTAAATCTGTCTATAAATTATCAAATGGCAGGAATCCGGCCTAGCTAAGTCCATCGTTATTTCCAAGTGTCACGCTATCGACAAAAGTACCGCTCAAAGGCTACCGCAAACTAAAATAGCCACTGTATTTTAACCGCTCGCTTTTAGGATTTCTCTCATAAGTACTCGCTTATAAATATTGTCTTTGTAGTTAATAAGAAAATCCTTGGCAATAGTAGTCTTAGGGCGGTATAATAATGTTGGAATTAGTGGTCACTCTCATAAAAAATGGACTTTCAAGCAAACTTGTCGACGTATTGTGGCTCAGATTAAAACCCTACTGACATTACAATAAGAATATCTCATAAATGGTAGGTATGTAAGATCCATCTCGATGAACTCAGCTTTTAGTCCAGTAGACAAACGCTTAACTTTGCCATTTGAGTTGATTACCTGAACCCAACGCGAAAATTTCCGTAAGTGTTCGTAGATTAATATACTAAAATTGCAGGGTGCTGCAGTGACGGCAAAGGGTGCAAAAACGACTTTTCGGTCAATATCTCACGATTGGCTGGGAAAATAAAAAAA
Source organism: Aporia crataegi (assembly GCA_912999735.1). Lineage (NCBI taxonomy): Eukaryota > Metazoa > Arthropoda > Insecta > Lepidoptera > Pieridae > Aporia > Aporia crataegi. Next base: position 8,375,703 of record OU538742.1, read on the forward strand.
AATCCTAAGACAATACTGTAGGTAAATTAAATTCCCTACAAAAAAGTTATCTTATATTAGGATTTTTTTTTTCCCAGCCAATCGTGAGATATTGACCGAAAAGTCGTTTTTGCACCCTTTGCCGTCACTGCAGCACCCTGCAATTTTAGTATATTAATCTACGAACACTTACGGAAATTTTCGCGTTGGTTTCAGGTAATCAACTCAAATGGCAAAGTTAAGCGTTTGTCTACTGGACTATTTTAAAAAAAAGCATCGAAATCGGCCAATTCGTTTAATAAATAATTTGTAACAAACTGACAATTATTATTGAAAAATCAAATAATTTAGAATCTTCGATAGATAGACAGACATACATCCACACGAACATTTAACGGCCATCTATATTTCGTCGTCAGTTAAAATAAAATGCATTTTCAGTAATACATCCTTTATATACAGCAATACATAATATGACGTCCTTAAAAATAATCAACATTCACCACATTTACATAATACAACGAAACCAAAAGAAAATTATGTCATTGTGACGTTTTGTAATTAAAATTTAACCTATTAAGTATTAACTGTAGAGGAAAGTCATCAAATATGTCTCCTAATATGGAATACCTTCATTTCTATGCTGCGGCTCCGTTAGCGCGCGAAGATTCGTATCGAGTTATCGCGATAATAATTATTGTATTCGCTGTTGCGACTCTAGTCCATTGAAATGTTACATTTTTTAGGCCTTACCTTGCGTTTTTTAGAGGACGCAATTTTATTTTTTTGATGTGTGGGGGGGGTCAGTGTAAAGCTAAAACCAAGTTTGTGGGGTCGCCACCCTTGTCCCACGGCCGCCATCTTGAAAATAGGGGTTGAAATAGTTTTTACGATATATCTCTATTTATTTGATAAAAAAAATTTGTTAACATTTTCTGTTGCAAATTCAATTCTCTACAACTTTGATCCAGTAACAAAAAATTATAAGTGAAAATGTTCAGAAATTGGAGAAAAAAAAAAAATTTACAAAATAATTTTAGTAGTACATAGTGAACATGATGAGTTGATGGACCAAGTACCTCCTGACTCTGCTGATGCAGAATGTATGTTCTGTTCAAGACTTTTTTCCATGGATAAAAGTGGAGAAAGCTGGATTAAATGCTTGATGTGTGGGCTCTGGGCACATTATGATTGTGCTGGTCCAGAGTTTGATACTTGGATCTGTGACTTTTGCAAGTAATTATGTAACTTCTTTGATCACAATATTATGTTATATTCATTTAATTGATCTCAAAGATATTCATGTCCATTTTTGTTATTGTTATGTTGAGTTATGCTTATATTCCATTTATATGTACCTATTCCAAATTTGGTTACTCATTTGTGATATTGTTTTTTGTGTTAGATTTTAATTTGATAACTAATATATTTGATTAAAGGCTGTTAATTACTACATATAAATGTATGACTGATTAGTAAAAACATTAAACTGATTTAATTTATATGATGTTTTTTTTATATCCCAAAAACAAAATGGTATTCTTTATTTGGTGACTTTCCTCTACTAAAGTGTAGTGCCACATTCAACACACGTCGAGCGCGTGAGAACTCATCTGTTTAAGCCAGATCGACTTATGACAATATAAATTATACAGTAAGTGAAAAATTACAATTGTATAAAATATATTATTGTTTTTTTATTTATTATTACGCATGGTATAAAAATATTGTGATATTCGGCAAAACCAAGTTCCTAATCTATTTTTGATTAAAATTACAGACATAATTCTAAAAACTTGTGTACCTACATTCCAATAGATAGGTATCATAACATCCTAAATAGACATGAGGCAGACATGTGTCCAATTCACTGATTATAATTATGTATTCTCAATATTCTAATTCTAAAATAGAAATAACGCAACGGCATGAGTTTAGTATCGAAATTTTGTATAGGTTTTTAGATTTTTCAATTATTGTAGCTGTCAATCCCAAAGTGACCATGTAAGTTTGCGCGTAATCCGCTAGGGGCGCTGTAAGATTTTCCATACAAATTCTATACATGTATTTAACGCAGCTATCGAAATACACTTTTCCTGTCATTGTTGGTATGTAAATTCGCCGATGAACACTTTAATATCGTTTACAGTTCGTTCTCGATTTGGTTAAAAATAAAGTAAGAAATGTGTGCATTCATACCAATGTCGAACCGAGTACGAAATGTAAACAGCATTATAGTGTGGACTGAGGAGTGCTTTTAGAATTCACGTCGCAATGTTGTCTTTCGACTCAGTAGGTAGTCAGTGTAAACCCGGCAGGGGGTGATGCAAGATCTCCATTAGCGACTCACGCTGGTTTTTTTAGTTTGGAAATAAAAGGCAATTATCGTGAGTGAAAAAAATTGTCTTTGCCCGGCGTTATTTCACTATATCATATCGTCTTTCAGAAGCAAGTAGATATATGACATGTACCTAATCATGCAACAGGCGGTCATATTTTGTGCATGCATAATTATATTTGCTATATACTATGACGACCATTTAAAACCGCTCAAAAAAAAAAAATAGTAAAAAAACAGATCAAAATTACATAAACTCATGGTTTACTTTACTCATTATCGGACCTCAGGCTCGTATACAAGAATGTATGGAAATGACGTTTGATGTCTTTACTCTAAAGAGACGACTTATGTCATTTCTATAACAATTTACAGCGTTAATGGGTATAGAGAAATAGTATGACGTTCTTGTCTAGAGCACCAGGACATTTTGTAGGAAAATATGTGAACTGGTATAAAATTGACAACACTAAGCTACGTACAACCTACAAATAAATACTTAACATATGTGCAACTATGGTAACAAACCAGTTAAAAACTAATTAAAAACATACAAAAAATTAAATTACTTAAAATCACTAAAAAGGAAACATTGAATTTTTAAAAATAAATCCATAACTAGTGCGAACGCTATTTTAACTCCATATTTAGAAACATTGCTCAAACTTTTGATCAGCAATTGCACGTCAACCGGAGAGTGACAGAACATTTGAGACATTGTTTAAAGTTTAGCAACGTTTATAGGTAATAAGGCTAATTATTATCAATCAAATATTATAAATTTCTTTTAAATTTATTTATAAACCTTATTTCATGTTCTTTAATCGTTCACGTGGTATTTTTTTTTTGCCCACAGACCGACAGCATGTTAATTTTTACGCCATTTTATCTGTGATGTTTCTTACGAGTCAAATACATAATAATCTTATCTACACTAATATATAAAGAGAACAATTTGTATTTTAGTTCGTTATGAATAAACTCAAAAAATACTACTTTGTATTTTTTTCATTATTTCATAACGGAAGGCAGTCTCTTTCTAAGAGACACAGGCTATATTATTATTAATTTATATATAAGCCCATTGAGACGCTTCGAATTCAAACAAAATATTGGATCAAACTGACTAATAAAGTTTAAATTAAAATAAAATAAAAGATGAACTGACTTCTAAAATTTTACATCTTGAATCTTTAATACACTCAAAAATAGTTTAAAATAGTCCACGTAATATCTTTTACAAGATCACTTGTGAATGTCAGGCTTATGGAATAACCAAAGATGTGCAAAATAGGTTATAAAATGTATTTAAATGCAAAATGCAAATACTTGTTGTATTTTGTTATTTCAAATACAATATTGTTTTAAATTTAAAATACTGAATGCAAAATACGTACTTACAAATGCTTTATTAAAATAAAATACTTTTAGTTAGATGGTTACCAAGTAATTTGTTTAGTAGGTTAGGTTAGGTCACCGGTTAACCGAATTTATGATCAACTTGCAAACAAACTTGAAACAGTTCAATAATTATTTGGTTCACTTTTTTGGTTTCGTTAATATTTTATCGGTAAGCAAGATAACTTTATTAAAAGTGTAAAAAGAGATCGTTCGTTCGTTCGGTTCAACGGATTTGGCAACCTATACAATAAGTGGCCTGCACAAATTACTACTAGGTATATGTGGCCTGACAAGAAAGCTCAAAGCAGTTCAATTCAATGTCGCCATAGTAAGAAAAAAAGTACAAATTCTCATCACATTAATTCTTTGATGTTTACAAAACTTATCAAAAAGTATTTTGCATTTTGAAAATACAAGTTAAATCCTAAAAGGTTTTTCAATGAAAATATAAAACGCTTTTCTAACAAAGTATTTAAATACAAAATGAAAATAGGTATTTTGTATTTTGCATTTCAAATACTGTTATTTTTAAAATGTCACATCTCTGGTAATAACTATATAAGAACGTGGCTGGTTAATTTCGTTATGTCTAGGTACGCATAAGTGTTCATTCAAATAAAAACCACGACAATGGTTACTAAAGCCCCAGTTCTATAATCTACGAGTGTTGACGTACGGATGGTAGCTACCGAACGACTGCTGTTAAATAACTTACTTACTAAAGAACTTTAAATTACTTTTCAAAATTTCAATTCATATTCAAAATTGATGTCAATTTATTATTATGACATGTCAATTTTGCAATCTCTAAGCTTTTTACAGCTTCTTGGCAGTGACCTGGCTGGTCCATTCCATTATATACAGTTTATTCTATACATAAGTTATAATTTTAATCAAAGCTATTAATTCCACTATTCACTACTAAGTCTGGGTTTATGGAGTCGTAGTTAAAATAACCGATAGTTAGAAATAACAGATGGTTAGTCAAATTATCAACAATTTGATGGCATAGGAATCCATTGGTGCCGACTCGAATCTATTTATCATACCCAGTTTTTAGCTATAGTATGAACTTTAGATTGTTTTGATATAGTTAAATTTATTTTTCCACTATTTATACAATGGGAAACCAGGCACAGAACCCTTCAACCACTACGAAGGCTAATATTTTTACATGAAAAAAGCGAACATAGTTAAACACGGACACAGCCAACGATAACATGTCAAAATACTGCCTTACTTACGGCTTCCCCTTATAGGTTACTCAAGTTAAGCAAAGTTTATAAGGACATTAAAGTATTTAACGATTTCCTCTTATGTTTGACAGCTAACTACTGATCTATAAACCCAAACTTAGGACAGTTGTGATATAACAGTCCTATTATATACATACAATTATTAAAAACATTATACAATTATATACAATTAATGTAGAATTTAGTCAGAAAATAAATTAATTTTATATAATAAAATTAAAACTAATGTGGTGCATTCTTATTATTATTTTAATAAATAGTGTGATTTTAAAATAAATTAAATTCTAAAATTAAATATCATACTGGCATTGTATTTACAAATGTGCTCTTTTATATGCTAATTTTAAATTTATAGGTACAAGTACTTATAAATATTGTTAATTGAACTTCTTTTTAACCGTTCATTAATTTTAACCAATGTCTCCAATATCTCCTTTCCTCTACCGTGGTGATGTCAAGAAACCCTATAACCACTGATCAAAATTGAAAAACGTTTAAAAATTGTATAAAAACAGATAAAACCGATTAACAAATTATTATTTCCCAACACATTGAAAAGGATCAATAAGTAAAATTGAAGCAATTTTAAAAACCCCACGTGAGGATTACAAATAAATGTATCTCATAAACAAATGAATAGATTTTCATAAATCTGAATTTATGATCTCTGAAGCGCTTCGTACTTATGGCCTTTTTAATTGTAAATATAATGCCAATACAATAAATTAATAAAAAAATTATTAAAATTGTATTTTATAAAAACATTGAGGAATAATTACAAATATCGCCAGACTATGTGATTTTATATTTTTCGTTTCGAACATTTAGTTAACAAACGTACATTCCAAAAACAAATACCTACCACAGGGTTGATTTTGTTGAAACTTGACAATATAATCCACATTAAAATTACAAAAATGAATGTATCTTTGTATGTACGTCTGTTTGCTACGCTTTTGATAAAATTTAATACAGATATAGAGTAGAGCTTGAAAAGTTAACTTATATTGCTAAAGTAGTAAGCATATGTAGACTAAATATAACGTCACAGTGAAAGCCACGGGGTATTATTAGTTGTTAAAAATACTTTGGTATATTTTGATAAAAACTGTCTATCATTAATTTTCTCTATGATACATACATTGTCAAGTGATAAAAAAAGCTTGCGGGTACCAGAAACCTTTGCCAAAATTAAATCTACCTTCAAAAAATATCCAAACTTGTCTATAAACTCGACTGATCCAATTGTCTGGGCAATGTAAAATTTTTTCTTGAGATTCTCTCTTAATCCGCAGCTCCTAGACATCTTGGTTCAATATGACTTAGTATACCTAATAACATACTTTCACGTACAACGAAATAGGGTATAAAAGTTATCCGATAGAAAATTGTCTCATCCAGTTAAGCTTACACACTATTACTTATAAACGATGTTCAACCTAAGATCTATGCTGAGTGTTTTGTCTTGTTTCTGCAGCAACAACTGCACGTGGGAGTAAAAGAGACAGAACATTTGAGACATTATTTCAAGCTAAGCAGCGTTTATGAGTACGGGTGTTATACTGCGCTAATTCTCCGTTATTCATAAAAAAGTTAAAATATAGCACTAAAATATATAACAGACATTTTAAAATAACTTCTAGTTACGAGATGAATACAGACATTTACAGGACAGACATAACAATTTGCTTAAAAAAACAAGTCATAAATCGACTAAATAAAATAATTTATCACAACGCAAAAAGTCGTTGCTTTAATGGCAAAGATTTTCTGTTACAGAAAGACAGTGGACAGAAATTGAAATTATTATGTCATAGGGTAAGAAAATCATTAAAATCGATTCATTATTGTCTTGACAAGCGCTAAAAGATCAAAAAACGTCGGCGGAAGCCTCATCTTTTGAAAACGGAGGAAAAATATAATAATCGAGGCGTGTTCTTATAAATAACTCGGCTATTTTATACATAGTTTACAGTATGGCGATATCTGCATTAGTGATAAGAGATCATGGTCGTGTATCGTTTGAGGACTCCACGTCGCTTGAGCTTCTTGAAACCGACTTCTTAGGCTTATATTCCGTTATCACTACTGTCACACCGCTAACAGTTATCTTGTGAAAGATATTTCATTGTTATTTATTTAATCCAAAAAAACACATCCATATTCTATTGGTAAACACTGTGGGCCTTATTATAAAACATGGACTTAAGATATTACAATAATTGTTGCTATGATACGGAATCAAAACAAGTCATGTTTGTATGAACGTTAGACTTGCAAACAATACTGAGACATCTTTAGTTCATGTTATGTAATAAGGCCCTGTGATTTACAAGTGAAATTGAAGAAAATTAAAAAGCCCCGACTGATTATAAATAACAATATCTCATATATCACACATATACAGATATTCATAAATTGTCAGCTTTCAAACAAACAAAAATCATATCAAAATCGGTCAATTCTTTTGGAGCTAAGATGCCACAGACAGTCACAGATACGACAAACTTATAAAAAACCTTAAGGAGGTTCTCAATTCGATTGTATTTTTAAAATGTTTCTTACCTCAGAACTATGGACTGGGTAAAGCGATTTTGATGATTCTTTTTTTCTTTGATAGCCGGTGCTTCCCGTGTGTTCCAAAATCTGTTCAGTAGTTGACGTTTAACGTAAGATTTAAATTAATTTTAAGTTGTACATTTTATTATTATTGTTATTTGTGTTAATTAAATAAGTATACCTCTCTCGTCTGCGCAGAGCTTCTGTCGACATTGCTGAGACGAGGTTGTCGTCTCTTCTTCTTAAGAGAATTGGCAGACCTCGGTCTTTTCTGGGAGCTGGTGGGCGCCGTGCCAGCCGCCTGGGCCGCGGCCAGGGCCGGGTTGATTCGGGGCTTACGTGTCGAAGTACCTTGAGACATCAACTTAAGTTATAACAGAATGAGTACTGTTTGTCAAAGGAAACGCAAAATATCAATAAAATCGAGAAAAAAACAAATAAGTAGATAAATCCATTAACACCATCCAGCTGACACCCCTAATCCAATTAAAAACTATCTGGGGGTTGCCTCGAAGGTTCTGGGTTCGAATCCAGGTAGAACAAATAAGTCTCGACTAGTCGGCACAGAAGGCTTATCTCCTATTCGCCTGTAAAGAAACTTATCAGTGAAACAGATGCATAAATATGTCTGCTCTATACCAGGGGCAAGTAATTTAATTTTTAATAAAATAAAGAATTGCTATACATGTAAGACCATAAGAAATATGTTTTTATTTGCATGAAGTAGAAAGCAATCATTTTAATATATTATTTATTTCTATTTTATCGTAGCTTGATGTTATACAGCCTTAATCGATAAATGGACTATCCAGAAAAAAATAAAAAAGCAATTCAAACCAGTAGTTCAAACAAACAAACAAATTATCAGCTTTACAATAATATTAAAGAATAGATTAAAACATCAACAAAAAAGTTTTTAAGATAAAATCTCTTATTTATATAACACACATGACCGATTTATGATAAATAATCCAATAAAAACCATCCAATTATGATAATCAATAGATTGTCTGCCGCATAAACTATAATTGCATATATGTATATGTATTAAGTTGGTGGGTTAATGCGAAAACTGTGTAGCTCAACCGAGTTCCGAGCAAATTGAATTGTAAGATGTTTCGCATTGCCTCTAGCGAGGTCTGAGTGGCAATTTCTCTGAATTTATAGCTCTTCTATTATAGCTATGTAGAGTCACAAGTGCCTACGACTAGGAATACGCGTCAATGAAACAAAAAATTCAAACTTCAATCCGCACTTAAGTAATGACAATCTCTTTACTAAGCGTTGCCGAAAAAAGGAGTGTTATAAGTTTCAAATGTCTCTGGTACTGTAGATCCTAAACTAAATATGCGGTTTTGTTTTGGTTGAGTGAGGAGAGATCGATCAAAATCTGTTAGATTATGTACATAAAAAAAAAGTGAAGTCCCGTGTCCCCTAGTGGGGTATGGGGCAGATGCATTTCACATCTGTTTCACTGATCGATTTTTTTCTTTATGGGCAAGTAGGGGATCAGCCTTCTATGCCCTGCCAGACCGAGTTTTTTTTTTATCTCCGCCGGGAATCGAACCCAGGACCTCTCGATTGTAACGCTTACGCGCTTACCACTAGACCAAGGAGGCGGTCAGATTATGTACATAAGTCAACACGAATTTTAGTGCCCGAGTTCTGTGTACCCGATTTTGATTTCTTAATAACTTGATATTTGATGACTTTATGATAACTTATTAATAAAAGAAATAATATTTTTATCTCATAAATTTGCTTTATGAGATACTAGCTGTGCACCGCGGTTTCACCCGCGTTAACTTCGTCGTAATGTGATGATAAATAGTCTAAAAGCTTTTAGCTCTAAAAATGACGATACTTCCATACAACTTTTCATCCCCCTTCACACCTTTATGTTTTTTTTTACAGTGTACTTTTATTGTATCATCAATAGTTTCCGCAGCGCATTCGACGAGAGACGACCGCCTCCTTGGTCTAATGGTAAGCGCGTAAGCGTTACAACTGAAAGGTCCTGGGTTCGATTCCCGGCGGAGATAAAAAAAAAGAGACTCGGTCTGGCAGGACATAGAAGGCTGATCACCTACTTGCCCCTAAAGAAAAATCGATCAGTGAAACAGATGTGAAATGCATCTGCCCCATACCCCACTAGGGGACACGGGACTTCACTAGATGCGACGAGAATTGGTTTTAGGGCACTTTTTTTACACCTTGGGTTACGTTACTTAAGTTTAATTAAGGATCCCTAATATTTTCTAGCAATAAATATAGCCTATGTTACTCAGGGTGAATGTAGCTTTCAGGGATGTAACTGTCATTGTCTATTGTTTATCCTGGTCCGAAGATTATGTCATTCAGGCCCTTTAATGGGTGCCTGGACAATAGTTCGGTCCGAGTCGATCCTGGTCATATTGTTGTTAACATTAGTAGCAAGAGTAGACTCTTATGCGAGAAGCAAGAAGCTAAGAACTAGCCCATGCAAGATGGACTAGTAATATTATTATAAATAGAGTTTTTTATTTGAATTACCATGCTTTAGTTGTGTTAACTAAAAATAGAAATGATAGATTACTTAACAAGTCACATAGCCAAATACAAGAACTAAATTTGAGATATTTTCATAAATGCTTTATAAAATGAAAGAGTTAAGAATAGGCAAAATATATAAGTAAAATAAAAAATATACCTAGTGACCTTATTCTGAGATGATGTGACCTTTTGCAATAGATGTCATGACCTAATGCATTGCAAAAATAAACTTGGTCTATCTAATATAATTTTAAATTAGGTTTCAAGATTTTTGTTTGCTAAGCTATGATATTTTACTTTAAATTGAATTATTATCTGAGATTGTAAATCATTGGTATATTGTGTCATGTCTTCAATTTTGAATACATATTATTTAAGCCTTATATACATATTATTATTATTTATTAAGTTACAGCCTTTATTGCTGCAACTTAATTCTAGTGATAACCCTACGCACCTCATACACATAATATATTTTAAGAAATACTTTCAAACACCCAATACAAATCAAGAAAACAACCAAAATGGCTGTCTCTTATTTAGAATAAATAAAAAAATGTTGCTTTATTTGGAATTATAACTCAAATACTATCACTTTCTTATGAAATACTCTCAGCAAAGATATTAGTGAAATAATATTTGTGTTAGGGGGTAGAAAACTGTTTCTGAATAAAGTAGGGACTTATTTCTTTTTTCATTAATGTATGTTAGAAAAGTAAAGCAAAATTAACCTCTATATATTAATAAAGTTAGATTCATGCAGTCGAATTTGTCTGTTCTCTAAATTTCAAAGGCTAAATCAATAATGTTACTGAAATAAAATGATAACCTATTTAGAAACTTACTTAAACATATTATGCATTTTACTTTATAGCGGTTATTAAACGTAGGCAGCCGCAAAACATAAGTTTATCCATAATGTTAATACATACATAACTGTTATGGTATACTGTATAGTCACATAGTGTATACAGTAAAAGTTATTGACCTATATTTGCGAGTAAAAGCAATGCTTCAGTTTGTTTTATATGCAACATACCTTTTCTAACATCACACATTGAACACTTAAATGCTTCAGCATTATTTCTGTAGGTGCAAACGCTGCAATCCCAATAATTTTCTTCGATCACTTTAGAGGGACGTTTCCCTCTACGAATTGCATTTTTCTTGTCCATGGTAATGGCCAGTTCCAATTAAACCGATGTAATAGACAATAATCATGATATTTTACAATAAACACTATTATATTTATGACTTTTAAATAATTTTTCTTCTATGAAAGTCATTATTCTTGTAAAAATAAACACTGCCTCGAACTCTAAAGCTATACAGCAGTCAACACTACGCCATGACAGAACCTGTACAAAATGTCGATAAAACAGAGCAGGCGCCAGCTAGCGATCCAAACTGTTTTATCGATGCTATGCTACAGCTGATAAAAATTTCCAACAGGAATTTTATGAGAATTGAGAAATAATAATTATACCTACCTACTCTGCGGTCTGCCGGCTATTTCTTGGTTTGCTTTGAGATATCCTTGTGACGCGTTTTTTTATTTAGGGATAAAATCTAAAGGTAGCGGTTCGCGGCCGAGATCGCGACGCGAGACCGAGACGCGAGACCGAGACGCGCGTGCTTGCTTGTGACTCTGCGTGCTTGGTAGGTACCTAGGTACTAATTTTTTTAACAATACCAAGCAAATTACCTATAAACGAGTTGGTACAAATAAAATCTTTATTTTTATTAGGTACCTTATAAGATATTACACTGGTTTAAGTGCCATACTTAGTGAAAGTTGAGACAAGATATCCATCCTTGACATTTAAATTATTAGTGGAATTCGAGCAATATTTTATACAAACTCCTTTTGTATTTTAGTAAGTCATGGTTAAAAATTACTAGACCGATTCTAGAATCTACTTTTTTCTTTTTACAGGGTTGGACTCTGCCGAGTATCAAAAATGCATCTATGCTCACGCCGACGAATTAAAGATATTTTATAATTAGTAATATTGTTTAAAGAATGTGAATGAAAATATACTATATATAATATACCATAGAATCTATGGCATAGATCATAGAGACTAGAGTAGGTATCTTAGAGAATATCACGCGAATCGCGTTACCTAAAGCAAAATAATAGGTACCTACTGGCAAATAATAACAAAACCAACTAAAATTATAAAAAAATCTTATAAAGGGTCTGTAATAAAGGTTCAAAATTCGAAGAAAGGAGGGAATCGATGAGAAATTTAGTCTCTACCTGCTAGGTTTTTGTGAAGCTTGAGATTAATTTTAACTTAAATACCTACCTAAAAACTTTCTTGCTTTAAATTATTTTAGTGAACGTTTCCGTTTTTTATGATTAAAAAAATATATATAACTAGCCTAGCGTATGATAAATATATTATATAATACGTGGTATTATATTTTTTGAATTCTTTTTTAATCTGCTATATACGTACCTACGTCTTATCTAATACTATCTATTATTATCTTTTAAAATATTTTTCTACTATTTTAAATTGTTTTCTGACAATGATACTAGATATACCTACTTAAGTATAGAACACGAACAATGTTTTCCCGCGCTTTCCCGAACGTGTAACCTCTACTTTTTGTCTTGATGGGAGGTTAAAAATTAACGCGAGTTTCACATTTTTGTCAGAAGCTATTGATTCAATTTTATTGATTCGATTTTTAATTTCGAGGAAATAAATTAATAATGCTGATAATTTAATAGAAAGGTAGTAGGTATTTAAACAGAATTATTATTTTACATTTATACTACATAATTGGTAAGAACTTATTTAGTCAAAGAACAAATTCTAAATTGTGATAAATTAATGAAAGAAGGCATCATAGAGCTCCCAATTCAAATAAAAAAAGTTTTAGGAAAAGTTTTTATGATTATAGAAAAGACTTCTAAAAAGGTTTTAACTAATTCGACAGTTCGTAATAAATCACGCGAGTTAAGAACACAAAACTCGGGGTCGCAGTTGAATATCCCGACACCCCGACCACCTGTGGCGTCGAGACACTGTGGTTTTATTGTGATAGTGACTTACTGCCAGAGATAACAAATGTTTCACACGAATCTGTACAAGGTTTTACGTATCTGCGAGGGTCACTTGATAAAAATGTTTCACGTTTGATGCTTGACAACTTTATTCACAATGATTAATATATTGTACTTGCCTTATTTTAGGCTATTTAGGTATGTAGTAACCGATTATGGTTATAATTTACTTATATTAATTAAACTTTGATAACTCTGTCACATAATATTGTGAGTGTGAACCTTTTAAATACACACAACACATAGTAGTTTATCTATTGGCCGTTACGTGTTCTAGTCTTTTTATTGGGCGCGAGTGTACATAGAAATATAAATAATATTTAAATTTCTATGGGAATTTTTTCAATTTATTTTTTTGTTGTTTTTTTGTGTTATTTAAATGTACCTACTACAAAAATTTAAATAAGTACAGTAAAACCGTCATGATTAACAGTTTAGGCGTGTAAAATAGCAGACAAAGAGTAAATTATCATTTATTTGACATTGCAGATAAGGATTCGGTTAGGTCAACGAACGAATCATTTTCATGTAATAAGTACTAGCTTGTACGCGGGAATTCATTCCTTATCACTTGGCAAGAATACAGCTACCCATCAGTAATTTTTATGTTGGTGCTAATCGAGCATAATATGAGTAGAGATAACGCGATAATATATAGATAATATTAGTAACCTACATAAAATACATACAATATATTATATTACATAAGCAAATCGCGTCGTCGTGTTACCCCCTAGTTCCCCTAGTGGGGCTCGGGGCAGGTACAGTATGTGTCTGTTCCACTGTCAATTTTTGTAACAGGCGAGAATGTGCTCAGCAGTGGCGTAGCGTTCCAAGGGGCCCAAATGAAAAGAAAAGTAAGAAACAAAAATGCTTGCATTGAACTAAAATAAATATTTATTGATTATAAGTTATCGCTTCCTCCTAGAAATTGAGCTAGCCAAACAATTCAAATTAAATATACACTTTTCTTGCCTTTTTTCAGCAAATTGGTTTAATAAATCATCTATAACTGAAGACGATTTCAGTTTTTTTCATATTCCTGCCTCTATAGACAATAGTGATACAAGTCTGATAGCCGTTCCTGCCCCATTACACAAGTTAGGGGCCTCTGTAGCCCGGAGACCCGTATCATTGATACGCGGTAGCTACGCCCCTGGTGCTCAGCAAATCGAAATATATTTTTTCCCCGGGTTTCAAATCCCAAACATATTATAACACATTAAAAATGAGACGCGTGAACCACTTAGCACAGTCGTGTTTGATAATTTACCCTTAACTGATACAAAACCCAAACAGCATCAAAATGAATATTGCAAAGTCATATTTCGTAAAAATCTGCAAAACGCTGTCATCGGTCTGTGTTGCAGTAACAAAAAGTTTTCATTGAATCATACACGGCACGCCAACCTGTTGCATGCAATAAAAGAAAAAGAAATAGACTGCCGGAAATACGGACCAGCGGACAACCGAAAAAAGACACTGGCTGATTTATTTCCTATCTGTGGGATTAAATAGAAAGGATTAGCATTTTACATGCAATTTAACTCTAGAAATGTTGTTTATGGTTTCTCTTTGGGCCATCGCATCATGAAAATGATTTCTCTTTGACTACATTAAAAATATAGTTTACTTATATAATTACTAGCTGTGCCCCGAGGTTTCACCTGCGTTAATTCGTCGTAACGTGATGTTATATATAGCCTATAAACAGAGTAAAATAGCGAAGAGCAAAATAATAATGGATATGTATTATGTACTTCGTCCGCGCGGAAGAGTTATTTTTTTATTATTTATTTATATTAATTTCTAAAATAAAAGTAGTCTGCTAATGAAAATTTCGTCAAAATCGGTGCAGCCGTTTCAAAAATAGCCGCAACAAACAGACAGACAGACAAAAATTGTAAAAAAAAATATTTTGGTATATGTACCGTGTTTATCCTAATGTATATAGTAAAAAGTGGTTATTTTAATATTACAAACATACACTCTAATTTTATTTATCTGTATAGATTTAAATTTAACCCATTTTAGTAGGTCATTCCGTGTCTGTAATGAAAAAAATTCTATGGAAAGTTAAACCTTGTTGCAATTTTATTTTTTAATTATAGAAAAATAGGACTTAAGAAAAAAAGAATCACGATATTAAAATTATGTAGAATAAAGTATGTCAGTGTTATGAAAGTTTTATTTAAAAATACTCATATTATGTTGGTTCCGCAGACTGTATAATGTTCATAGAATTTTATTATTACAGACTTGCAGACAGCCATTAAAACATAGTTATACATTGATAAACTTATTATATAATATGTATTAACTAAATATCATATGAATATATCTTTCTTGTTCAATAATTGAATTGGCGCTAGGTGATCTCAAATGCCTTTGATTGGCCAAAAATAATTATGACGTAATACTTTTGTAAACGTCATCGAAGTAAAATCGTACTGTGGACTTACTTTGAATCTAACACTGTCTTAACTTATGGAGTTTTTTATATAGGTACAATAATTATTTCCTTACATAAATGTATTTTATATTATTTTTACCGACTTCAAAAAAGGAGGCGATACTCAGTTCGTCGCTATGTTTTTTGTTTGTTACTTCAGAACTTTCGACTGGGTGAACCGATTTCGATGATTCTTTTTTTGTTTGAAAGCTGGTGCTTCCCGTGTGGTCCCATTTCATCAAAATCTGTTCAGTAGTTTTAGAGTTACAATTTGAAGTCGGTTATTTTGATAAAAATTTAACACTATATTATTAAATCAACAACTGCACCTTAGCGAGAAAGTGACAAAGCATTTGAGACATTATTTCAAGTTAAGCAAGTCCTTAGACGTTACTTAATTATTGATTGGTTTTGTACAATATATTTATCGAACCCTAAATATTATGTTAAGCTACCGTTTTCATTATTGCGTGTTTCGTTCAAAATTTATTTCATGAATAATTAAATAGTGCAATTTCATTTTCTGAAACATTTTTTCAGTAAGTAGGTTATTTAAATTTATCCTAGAGTAAACTAGGTAATATAAACAATGAAACTTGCTGGTTCAGTCGAATAATGAAATCCCTAACTCCTTGTGGGTCAGATGATCAATTTTGTTACAAGGTGATCAACCTATATGCAATTTCGGATTCGAACTCAGGACCGCCGATGCGCATAAAATCTGAAGCGTGAGCTAATTTACAATTCTCTTCAATTAAATAATAAATATTTATTTATTGTAATATGTCGGCGCACGGTTCAGAAGGGTGGCCATGTGACAAATGACAAGCGCGGGCTACTCTAGCGGAGCGTCATGTTGGTGAAAGCGAGGTGGCCATTTTAAAAACAAAAGAAGATGAAGATTCATTGTTTTTGGCGGCATCGCAGGCGCGTCACCGATTCAATGACGAACTGCTAAATATTAGTGTGAAAATAATTAATCAGGGCCGATTTGTTTAATATTGTGATTTATAGTAATGATTGCATCCGATATGGATCTTGTATCTCTTACATCAGAAGTGGGATAGAGGACGAAATGTATGTCGTAAAGTCGTACGTTGCAGAATAAAACTTGGCAATATGGAAGTTGTTTGCTCTTATTCTTGCTGCGCAATAGTTGCCCCCAGTGAAGGAGGATAAAATCCAGTTAAGTAAATGCGTACGAAGCTGCCTATGGAACCTTATGGATATCTAAAATTCAATGTCTGAATATGTATAGAGCTTGTTTATTCTATTTTGATGTAAAAATAAAGTGGAATTATGCGCGATGGCTGATGACCTGCTTGTAACATGACTACCATAAGCCAGTTGTACCGGGTATTGAGTACTACCCATTCCAATGAAATTAGTAGAGAACTAGAAAAGGGTCAGTTCAAAAAAAACGCACTATGGTTTCATTGTCTTCATTTTTGTTGAAAAGATCTTATTTGTATTGAAGGATGATAAGGAAAGTATTTACTTACAGTTTGAGGTATGAACGTTTTTATTTTATCTGTTAGATTTAAAAAAAAAGAAATCTTGAACTGGACACATTTGTTCGGTCCAGATAGTTTGCTGAGTCGATCCTGGTCGTAGGTTGTCGTCCGGGCTATACCTGTTTGGGGTTAGTTCAAGGGACACATTCTTGCGATTCAGATGTGTTGTGATAATCCAATGGACAATGAGATGGTCCTAGTGATGGTCCAAGTAATGGATGAATGGTCCTAGTAATGGACGAGTGGTCCTAGTAATGGACGAATGGTCCTAGTAATGGACGAGTGGTCCTAGTAATGGACGAATGGTCCTAGTAATGGACGAGTGGTCCTAGTAATGGACGAGTGGTCCTAGTAATGGACGAGTGGTCCTAGTAATGGACGAGTGGTCCTAGTAATGGACGAGTGGTCCTAGTAATGGACGAATGGTCCTAGTAATGGACGAGTGGTCCTAGTAATGGACGAGATGGTCCAAGTGATGGACAGTGGTCCAAGTAATGGACAAGTAATGGACGTATTGTGGTCCAAGTTAGAAAGGACGTGTAGTGGTCCAAGTAGTTGGAATGGACGTGTAGTGGTCCAAGTACCTAGTTAAAATGGATGTGTAGTGGTCTCAAGTTGTTAGAATGGACGTTTAGCGGTCCAAGTTGTTAGAATGGACGTTTAGCGGTCCAAGTTGTTAGAATGGACGGATAGTGGTCCAAGTTGTTAGAATAGACAATGAGATGAATCAAGTCAATACTGTAGTAGTAATTCAAATTACTGTATATAATGTTGATTCTATGTTTGATTGGAATCTAATTGAGGTAGTAAGGTTATTGTCAGGATGATCGAGAGGTAGTTCTGGTTATAAGATAATCTCTGGTTTTCAGAAAAGACAGAGTACCTAAACGCCTGAGGACGGGCGAATGTCAGTATGGCCGTGTCGGCGCACGGTTCAGAAGGGTGGCCATGTGACAAATGACAAGCGCGGGCTACTCTAGCGGAGCGTCATGTTGGTGAAAGCGAGGTGGCCATTTTAAAAACAAAAGAAGATGAAGATTCATTGTTTTTGGCGGCATCGCAGGCGCGTCACCGATTCAATGACGAACTGCTAAATATTAGTGTGAAAATAATTAATCAGGGCCGATTTGTTTAATATTGTGATTTATAGTAATGATTGCATCCGATATGGATCTTGTATCTCTTACAAATACATTGCCTGACATATTTTGAATTGAGCAATCTTAAAATGTCAAATTTATGCAGACTATCTGCATTACAATGAAAGTTCCTTTAGTCTGTTTAGCTAGTGACGCTAGTGAGACTAGCAGCTATGTTATTCTATAGTCTATACCTACTCTATAGTAATATTATAGTTACGCACACAAGTATATGTATATTAGTGAGTGTGTGTGGGGTTTGAAGTGCCCCGCTGCGCCAGACGGCAGACGGGAGTATAGGTATTTTATTACAGGGCTACCAATAGAAAATAAATAAATAAAATATTTGTTTATTTCTTAGGCTCATAAATAAGTTAAAAAAAAACTAACATTAAAAAATAAAACTAACTTGCTATGTTTTTTGACATGTCATAGCAGATTTTCAACTGTTAACTATCTAAAATGTAAGTTGTGAAAAATTAAGATCATATAGGCTTAAACTACATCGGTTAAATAAAAATGTCGCCCTTAAACTCTTTAATTTTCCTAACTTTTACTTCAATTTGTTACTTTAATCTTTAACCTAATTTAATTAAATTTAATAATAAAATCACGCGACTAAAAAAACACAATTTTTAATTCAACTGTAACAGCCCTATTAATTTCAAAGCCCACACCCCTTGCATAGCCCCCATAGTGTTTGGCAAGTGCACACACGGGCACATGTAAAAAATGACAGGCAATAAATTTGAAAAAAGAACCTGTTCTATGGCACTCTATGGGTAGCGCAATGTCATGCAATCATTTATTATTTCCACTACTGGAATTTGAAATTAGAATTATAAATGCATATAATTTATAGTCTGCAGTTTTTCACGTTATATTTTTTTTTAAATCTGTGGACGTGTCAGAATTTCTAAGCTATTAAAAACATTATGTACTCTGTAAAATGTACAACATACCTTTTTATATATTTTATAAATTATAGTTTGAACCTACGAATAAATAACGTTTGAACATAGCCCATGTTTTTTGAACGGATGGTTATGAGTTTGATCTGTATGTATGTCCGTGCATATTATCTCATGGTGGTGGTTACTTTTGTTTTGAAGATGCAATATTAAACAAAAAAAATCTATTCTATCTAAACTTTGCTAAGCGATTATAATCCTATACTTACTACAAATGAGGCAGTAATCACTATTTATTTTTGGCCAATTTTTTGTTACAAGTGTCATGTCTCTCGCTAGAAACTAGATTGGCCTCAATTGCATCCAATCAACGTAAAAATTCAAGTCAAGGACAGAAATGAACTAGTGAAAATAATGGAGTGAATCAAGCTTCGAGACAGAATTTTTTACAAAATATTATAATTGTAATATGTATCCAACACAGGTACATAATATTATACTTATTTGTAATATAATCCAATGTCTTAAAACGAGCTACAAACTTAACTCTATTTCCTATATAGTCTGTCCTATGACCTCAATTATGACTTTAAAAGTGAAATTTGCAGGTTATATTATATTATTGTATACTTATAACTCTGTCCTGAGATTGCTAGTGGAACTTCTTCTTAGGGGATACAATATATACTTAGTTATGTATAAAATTATAAGTGAAAAAAGAAAGTATTTAAATATTAACTAAACAGCTAATTTATATAAATCAATTTTAATTGTACATAGTTCTCAGAAGCGCAAAATATGACCAAGAGCGGCTTAGTATCTGAAAAATGAAAAAATAAAAAATTCAAAGGGACCTATAAATACGAAATATATAAAAAAAAATATAAAGGGATCTTTCCTAAATTTTATAAAAATCGTTTGTTTTCTTATAATTAATCTATCTTAGATTTACAGTACTTATATAATAAAGACAATTAAAAATAATAATGTATTCATATAAATGGTTTTAAAAAATGCATTTATAAGAAATTATGCAAAACTGAATTTAATAATATTTAAAAAATTATGCAATTAGCCTTGTGGCATTCTATGCAGGCAGTATTTTGTCATAATATCGCTACAGTCATATTTACTTAAATATATTCTTAAAGGAGAATAAAAGGTTTTTGTGCAAATTTTCTCTTTTAAAAACACTAACTAATGTGCAATGGAAAAAAAGGATCCAGTTTTAGATATTTGACTTTTTGCTCGTTTGCCTTCTTGCCTTTAGGAACGTACCGTTGTGAATGCTCTTAGATTGAGAGTCGCGAACTTGGCTGCAGTAAGTGAACAAGGCTTTTGAGATCTGAAAATAAAAAGGTGAGATACAGAAACGAGAACCTTTTAGCAAAATAGATCAGATGACTCGTAATCCATACCAATATTATAAATTTGAAAGTAACTCTGTCTGTCTGTCTGCTACGCTTTCACACCTGAACCACTGAACCGATTTTTAATGAAATTTGGCACAAACATAGATAATAAGTTGAGAAAGGGTACTAGGGGTCGTAGGGTACTATCTAATTTCACTAAGTCGGTACATAATATATTTATTGTGACCATTTCAATCTGCTCCAACACGGTACCTCTGCAGTAAGTGCTGGCTTACCTACTAACTATTGTATTATTATGTATATTGATCAGTCACGTCAGGTCACCGGATACCAATTTATGAATTGATACGACCAATAAAAATGGCTCTTAATGCCTTTACCGTCAGAAGCGAGCAGGTCGTCTTCAAACAAAAGAGATAAGAACCATTCTAATATCCAGTCACTTTTACTATAAATACCTATATAGGTAAAAATAAAACTCCTGTCCAAAAAACTGACTAATGCGGACGAAGACGCGGGTACAGCTAGTGACCTAATAAATACACATTGTAGCGATATATGTTGAATTAGTAGGTCTGTTGAATAAGGAATCGTAACCTATAATGTACCTAATGTAATTTTATTTCTCTTACGTCAAATTTGTGTCGGAGGTTGTAAAGAATCCAATTATTTAAATAAACGTGTGGCTCAGGCTTCGTTGACAATTTACCAAAATGTCTTACCTCAAAAGCACAATGTAAAGGCTTTTTTTAATCTTTGCATCCGCGTCGTACCATTTACAATTAAAAATGGCTTCACCAACCCGAGAACTCTACAAATAAAATTGAAATTGTTAGCATATTTTAAAAATAATCGCAGCCGTAATTATTCTCATTGTACAACAGTCAACAGTCTTGAGGAAAACTTGAGAAAAAATACTCGAATTAAGTATTAAAGGGAATTACATTTATATTCGTTTATTGTTTTGTTTCATGGGTACTGGAAAATTGTTTTCCTTTTATAGTGTGTATAAAAATTCAAAGCCCTTACGAAAATTAGCTATAATAATTAATATTTAAATCAATTATCTAAAATTATTTTATACCTCTTAGTAAACCGTTAATCTATGGAGTAACTTAACTATTATAATCTTAATTTATTCTTTAAATATCAAATCTCTTCACAAGAGTGTGTCTTTTTGTGAAACTTGAAAGGTGTTTCTTACATTATTAGATTTAATGTTTAAATTTGTTTGATACATTACCGAAGTAACCACCATGTTCCCGAAGTAGCAAATCATGAAGATTTGGTAAAGGCACATCCCCAAGAAATTGGCATAAGCGATAACTGGACCGAACTGCTTACTGACCTGAAAAAAATATAGTAAAATTTGACAGACAAATACAGACAAACTGAAGTTAAGTACTTACACTTAACTTTGATTTGGCTATAAGCGGAATGTCTTGGAACAGAGGAGATACGGCAAAGGGTATCTTTTTTGCGGTAAACGCGCAAACTTGTGTCTTGTTGGGGTTAAATTGGACTAGGTTTAGTCGACCCCAATTGGAGACTGTAAGAAGTAGAAACTCGATATCAGACAAGCTCGTTCCTTCACTGGTCGACTTCAACCTGAGAGGAATTTGAACCGGTGTATAACGCATCACCTTTACTGTCATCCGCATAACTTCTCATTTATAAATCTATGATTTTTTGGATTTGTCTAATCCGAGTATAGCACAAAAAATGCAAATGTTTATGAAGAAAATTCGTTTCCTCATACATTTCCTTTGGCGTTTAGGTGACACATTATTCAGAACTCTGAAGTTATACGAAATTCGTGAGTCCATTAGTTACAAATAAAAAAACAAACCATTGTCATGTGATTATTATCAATTTTGAAAAATACGAATGCACTAACCACGATGTTAAATCCGCCCAAGCATATGAGTACAGAACTCAATAGAATATTGAACAGCAAAGATTTTGAATACAATTGCTCCATCTGTTCTACTAATCTGAAATTGATAAGTTAAAACATTTACGTACATATGTATTTAAAAACTAAGTCTCAAAAATATATTTTAACAAGTTATTAAATCTTTTAACTGGTTCAGTGGCAGCAAGAAATCTTCTGCCCGGTAACTTCTGCCTACAAAATTATTTTAATTTAAATTAAAGGCAGAATTTTTTAACGATTCAACTTTTATGTGTCTGTGGGTCCAATTTCTGATATTCACATTTATTGAGTAAGTCAGGTATGAATGTGTGTATATGCTGTGTGTCTTCCAAGCAGTAGTGAGTGTAATGCTAATTTAATTAATTTAATGTTTTCCTGATGCATTTTATATAAAAATAGCTTTATGCACTTCTTCTCCATATAAACTTTACTTTTGGTGAATTTCACGATCACCTGTCCGCGAAATTTTCGTAAAAAGTGGTACAAAGCTTTTTGCTTCACGTTTAATATTATGATTAACCTGTTGAGAGGTCAATTTTTCTTATTTCCTTTAATATACACACGTAATTAGTTCCTGATGTCGTAAAATACACGATCGAAGGCGTTCCTCAGTCTCCTTTTTGGATTTCGTCATAACATTCTCAAAACGGCGGCACAATAACTCGAAATGCATTCTCAGGTAGATGCAGCATGCGTGGAAAAATGTATCAGCGCCAAATAGGTTTATGACTACTATTACCGCTGTGAAAAAAAACTAGGAAAATTAACTTCTCGAAGTACATGACAAAGCGGGGGACAGGCTAGTCCATAGAAGATTCGTTGTTATTGATTTCGCCTTTGATTGCTCTAATCAAAGCCACTTCCAACACTTCGAAATTAAATTTTGGGTTTTATTTTACCAACACTCGAATTAAATTAAATTAACTTTCATACAAAAACAAAGCTTACGTTACTTGGTAGATGTCCAATCAGTTAAAGAGCTTTACTACAAACCAAAACAACTAACAAAAAAAAAACATATTTTAAAAAATTATTTGGACTGAAACATTTTTGTTCACCTTTGATAAGTGAATGAAATATCAGTATTCAAACAATTTAAGACAATATAATAGGTACATAGCTTTCCAACCTTGCAACTTTTTATTTTCTGATAAACCTTTGGAATATTATGTCTGTACACCTATTTTTAATATTTCTACTGAGAACATACCAAAAAATATATTTGTAACAAAAAAACTTACATAAAATATTTATGTTTAAATTTTTTAGGACATACTTACTGGACCAAATCTGATGCAAATATACCACTGGCCATATTGTAATTGTAAACGGATCGAAGAAATACTTAACTAAAAATGGTAGTTTTAGTTCAATTTCTCCCGTCTTCTGATAATCCACTGCCATTAATACAAGAGGTATAAAACAAAATGCAATAATAACACATGTATTTGCTATTATCATAAAAATAATAATATTATAAAAAAACTTAACAGCTTGCCCTGCTATTTCTTTCTCTTTTACGCTTCTCTCATCTTCGTTCTCTTCTTTACCTGCTTTTACAGGATGTATCTTTAGTAGTTTATTAAGAATCTTGGATATTAATTGGTTATTGTAATACAAAGGAGCACTTCTAAATGTCGCCAAAATACAAATCACAGTGCATGGTACAATCATTGACAATTCCTCAAAACTCTTACCATCCCTCACTCCTTCAAATAACCAACAGAATTCACCAAATACATCTAAATATAGCCACTGAAGATTAAAAAGAAATAGACAATTTAAAAGTACAGATCTATCCATAGACACGTTAACGCCAGATAAAAGTAGCGACATTTTTGTTAACTTGAATGAGTTTTCAAATCCGCACGACATTTTTAATGAATTTTTTTAGTATACTTTAATTATCTGTGACTTTGTAACCTTCTTTCTTACTTTTTTCGTGCCACATAACTTAACGACAAGTAAGAACTTCTTGCTATTTATATGAAAATTAATTACTGGCTGTTATTAAAAAAGAGACATTTAAATATTCTGTTTTGTGAAATAAAAAGTGACTGTCGAGTTTATAATTAAAAGGGTTGATAGTAGGCGTAGTTCAAATACGGTAATTAGTAGGAGCTTCAGATGTTTAGCACATACCTTTATATTTTTCACTCGGCATAAAAGAGGTATTAATTGTAAATTTGATGCATTTATTAAGTCGATATGGTTATTAAATGTAAAATAACTTGTTAGAGCTGGCTCCGCAGACGTTGTTATACGAAAATTACCCTATATTATACAGGAAGCTCGCCTTAACATAATATTACTGAAAACCGCATTTCTATCGGCTGAGCCGTTTTTAAATTTGCTCGAACAAAATCACAACTTCTCTATCATATTATGGTTAATAAAGATAGATATGGATTTCAAAAAAAGAAGAATTTAAGACTTGTTTTTTATTTACTAAACAGCTATTTACGTATTATGAATATTTTTAATTACTGTACATTGTTCTAAGAAGCGTAAAGTAAGAGCACGAACGGCTTAGAATCTGAAATCATGAAAAATAGTTATCAAAATCTCTTTAAACAAGCGAAATTAAAGACAATGTAAAAAAATATCTTGACATGTTAATTAAAAGAAGGGATAAGTCATAAATGGATGAACAGGTCATCATAAATTGTAGCTAAGAACCATCTCGTTCACGTCAAAATTATATGATAATTGATCTAGTAGTTAAGGATGCCACAGACACAGAACACAGATACACAGACCACAGATAGATAGTGTGTCTTTAGGAACGTACCGTCGTGAATTCCTTTAGATTGAGAGTCGCGAACTTTGCTGCAGTTAATGAACAAGGTTTTTGAGATCTACAAAGAAATACATTAATTTAAAAAAAAATCATCCAAAACTAATTGTCAAACTACTTTATCCTTAGTTTAATTAATATGCAAGTAGGTGAGCTTACAAAGAGAACGTATATATATACCTCTTTGGATAACCTTATCTAGTTGTCTATGACAGTTGACAAAAACATCTTACCTCAAAAGCACAATGTAAAGGCTTTTTTTAATCTTTGCATCCGCGTCGTACCATTTACAATTAAAAATGGCTTCACCAACCCGAGAACTCTACAAATGATACAAATGAAATATCTTGTATTTTGTAAGCACATCCCTGATACAGGTAATAAGGATCCCAGACTATGAAACCTTTGTTCGTGGCTTTGGTAGGTAGTAAATGTATCGCGGGCCCTTGTTTATATTCTAAACTCGCTGAGCCCCGCGGTTTCACCCGCGTTAATTTCGTTGTAACGTGATGTATATAGGCTATAAACAGAGTACAATAGGGAACAGGAAAATAATAGATACGTATTATCTTCGTCTTTTTTATTATTTATTTATATTAATTTCTAAAATAAAAGTAGACTAAGTTACTCCTTATTACATCAGCTATGTAAGTGAAAGTCCCGTCATAATCGGTCCAGCCGTTTCTGAGGTTAGCCGGAACAAACAGACAGACATACATTTTTTTTAAATGTTATTTTGGTACATGTACCGTGTATACATCCATATGCATTTAATACAAAGCGGTTATTTTAATATTACAAACAGACACTCCAATTTTATTTATCTGTATAGATGGAAATTATGATCCTTCTCGATTTGTCTGTGGCTTCGTAGATCATAAACGAATGACCGATTTAGATGCGGTTTTTGTCGTTTGAAAGCTGACGTCGACATGAATCTTAGCTTTTGAGATCTGTGCATCCGTTTGAGATATTTGTATTAGTAAATACACTGGGATTTTAATCAAATCAAATACTTCAATAATATATATCAATTGTACGTCATTGAAAATGTAACAGAGCTTTCGAGACATTGTTACAAGTTACGCAACTTTTATAAATGAGGGATTATAGATAGTACCAAGATTAGAAATTTACTTTCAATACAAGTTTTCTTATAAGAGACAGGAATAAAAATACTAAAATCAATATCGCAAAATATTAAAATGTTTTTCCTAATAAAAGGAATTTGCTTATTTCGTGAGCGAAATCAATTAAAATTTAGCACGCGAAAGTTAGCTCTTTAAAACAGCAATGGAAATCTCTATCAAAATCAGACACGCTGTTTTTGAGTCATCCGAAAGTCGAAACGTATAATATCGTATACTTTTTCATATATGCGTTAGTAAAAGCTATAAGCATTCAAACATACACTTTATACATTACCGAAATAACCACCATGTCGCCGAAGAAGCAAATCATGAAGATTTGATAAAGACACAGCACTAAGAAATTGGCATACGCGAAAACTAGACCGAATTGATTGCTGAACTGGAAAAAAATATTCATTTAACAAGTATTTGTAACTTTTAACTTTTTTAAAGACCATAAACAGCAGATAGCACTTACCATAATGTTAAATCCGCCCAAACATAGAAGCACGGAACTCGATATAAAATTAAAGAGAAACGATTTTGAATACAATTGCTCCATCTGTTCTACGATTCTGAAAATAAAGGTATAATATTATGTTATCGTTCATTTAATAAAATTTTATATTATTATAGTTATTTGGATATTAATCTAATGTATAATATACATATATATTACTAGTGGACCCCGCGAACTTCGTATCGCTTGAGAGTGCCGAATAATAACGTGTCACCTAAATTTAGCGGTTGACGTCCGAGACCGCGACGCGAGACCAAAACACGAGAAGAAAACGCGAGACCGCGACAATCCTTTACGCTATGAAATGTATGAGCGCCAGTTCGCGAGCGAGACCGCGACCGGAGACCGAGACGCGAGACGCGCGACAGCGAGGCGGTCGCTGCCCGGTCAAGTAGTGTCTCCGGTCGCGCTCGAAAAACACATGTATTTAGTGTTTATGGAACAAGAAATGCAAATATTTCAATCTCTCATTTGGCATCTTAAGATTATTAAGGGTATATCAATAAGCGATACGGATGTCTGCAAACCGAATTTAAGATTTTCAAATAACTATTCCGAAATTATAACTTACTAGCTGTGCACCGCGATTTCACCCGCGTTAATTTGGTTGTAATGTGATGTTATATAGTCTAAAAGCTTTTATCTCTAAAAATGACGATACTTCCACAGAACGTTTCATCCCGCTTGTCGCGGTCTCGCGTCTCGGTCTCGGGTCGCGGTCTCGGGTCGCGGTCTCCGTGCGAACCGCTACCTTAAAACATCATTCCATTGACAATGTATGAAGAAACGAATTTGCAAAAAAATTATATTGCGACTATAAATTAAGATGTAAGCTATCCTATCTTTCGAGATCAAACTGCATACGGTGTGCAAATTTTATTAAAATCGATTAAGTAGTTTAGGAGTCCAACGCGGACAAACAGCGTGACACGTAATTTATATATATATTAAAATTATAATTCGGTATTATTAGGGTGAGCCTTTCAAGTGTATAATATTAAAAACTAGAAGACCCCGCGAACTACGTATCAGAGTTCCGAATGTATGAGGAAATGAAGTTTCTTCATTAACACTTTTTCGTGAACGTTTCTATATTTTTAATAGTTATTCTGCTTTTATCGGATTAGATGAATCCTACAAATCAGAGATCATCAAAATTGGTCCATACGTTATGAATCGTGTAGATAACCCGACTTTGTTTTATTATATAGATTAAATTATAGATGTAGATAGAGCATCAGAACACAGGCTCAGCGTAAAATAATTAATAATTAAATTAAATACACACACAATTAGCTCCTGATGTAGTAAAATACATGATCGAAGTTGTTTCTCAGTCTCCTTTTTGGATTTCGTCACAACTTTTTCAAAACGGTTGCACAATAGCTCAAATTGCATTCTTAGATAGATGCAGCATCCGTGGAAAAATGCGTCAGCACAAAATAGACTGATAACCACTACAATTGCTAAAAAGTTAACAATTAACTGCTGTTACTAACTAAACGTAATATAAAATTGGATATGTTCAAGCTTTTACAATTTTTTATTTATTTCCATTGAAAAAGCTAAATTGTAGACTATGTTTTTAAATTCTTAGTTATTTCTTAATATGTAATTTTAAAAAATACGCGTTGAATTGATAACCTCCTTTTTGGTTTTTTTGAAGGTCGATTAAAAAAAATCGTGAGTAGGTACTAAAACCAAATTCTTATAAGAGAAACGTAAGAGAATTGAAAGAAATTTCTTTTATACTATGTATTTTATATTAGCTGTGTCTCAGTTTCATTCACTCTCAATGAAATTATTTTTCTCAATGCTGCTACGCTCATATTGATCGTAAGCTTTTAAAGCATTCCTCGTTAATTTCTAAATTCCTAGTTTATTTGTAACCATTTAAAACAAAATTATAATTGATATTTATTTTTCATTATTTTTTGTAATTCAATACTTACTGGACCAAATCTGATGCAAGTAGACAAACGGCCACGTTGTCATTGTAAACGGATCAAAGAAATACTTAACCAAAAATGGTAGTTTCAGTTCAATTTCTCCCGTCTTCTGATAATCCACTGCCATTAATACAAGAGGCATAAAACAAAATGCAATAATAACAGACGTATTTGCTATCACCATAAAAGCAATAACTTTATGAAATAGTTTACTAGCTCGACCTGTTATTTCTTTCTCTTCATCCTCTTCTTCATTATTATCTTTGCCTTCTCCTACTGGATGTATGTCCCGTAGTTTATTAAATATTGCAGCCAGTAATGTGTTATTGTAAAACAGGGGAACGCTTTTAAAAGTGGACATACAGCAAATTACAAAGCAGGGCACAATCATTGACAGCTCGTCAAAACTCTTGCCATCGCTCACTCTTTCAATAAACAAATACAATTCGCCCAATGAATCTGTGTATAGCCAGAGAAGATTAAAAAAGAAGAGACAGTTTAAAAACATACTCCGATCCATAGACAGATTAATACCGCATAAAAATAATATCGCCTTTGTTAGTTTAAAAGACTTTTCGAATTCATGCGATTGTGTCATTCTTAATGACGTAAGTTAAACCTTCTTTCTCTTAGTTTTTTATTTTCCGTAGAAGGTCAGAAGCGTGGTAGACGGAGAAATAAAGACTCCTTGCTATTTATATAAAATGAAACTGGCTAGAAAAGGAATATTAGATTTTCTTTAATATTCTCTTTTCAAATAAAGTCAGTGTTGATTAGATAATTAAAAGGGTTTTTTGATAACATTGTGGCGTGTAAATATGATAATTATGGCTCTGAAGTCCGACTGCATATAAATACTTATTAACATCCGATGTAAAAAAGGAGTATTGTATTAACGTGGCAAACGCTCCATTTCTATATACAATCAATAATTACTTATCTTAGATTTATGTAACAATAATAAATTCTTGCGATAATTATTAGGTAAAGTTAGTTACCACCCGCCGAACTGGCCATTACTATAAGTATCTCGGATAAGGGCTAAATGTAGAATATAAAACCCAAGTAATTTCGCGTTTGACATTCTATCCTCCACTGAAGGGCTTAGATTCGATTTCCGGTGAAATAAATAATATTTTCAGTTTATAATAATGTAAATAAAATAAACAGTGAAACAGACGAATCTATCTAACCGGACACGGATTACATTTATGTTTCCATGGTATATAACTGCTAAATGGATGTATCAATTTCATAAGCTCAAGTTTATTTAAAATTGATTCAATGTACAAGCCATTTTGTAATTTAAATTTTAAAAATTCGTTTAGTGGTGTCTTTTTAAAATACAAAAGCAAATAAAATCTTTTTATTATTTAATTTAATTAACGATACATTGTCCTCAATAATGCGAAATAAGACCACGATCGGCTCAAAATCTGTAACAAACAACAAATCAAAACAATATAAGGACGTAAAAACTGCAGGATTTTTTTGTTTAAACTAAAAATGTACCTTAGTAAATGTTGAAAGGTTTAGTGTTGCAAAACTTGCCGCAGATAATGTGCACGGTTTTCGAGATCTGAGGAAAAAAACCATTTAAAACCGGTATATATTAATTTTGTAATTCATTTCGCATTTTGTTAATAACATTGAAGATAAATCTCTGCGGTTGTCGGTTAGTATGCGATACTTTACTTTTGACATTTCGTTTGCTGGTTTTGATATCAATAAATATATTATATAGGACATTAAGAATAAAATAACAATTGAAATTCGTCCCCTCCATATTACGTTTATATTCCATATACACTCCATATTGCAATATTTCGGAAATGGATGAATAGATTTTCAAAAATTATAGCTAAGTTCTTCTAGATCACTTCAGCATTTGAACAAAAAAACCCTGAAATCGGTGCATTCGTTTCAGAGAAACGATGCCACAGACTGACCACGACCCACAGACACGTCAAGCTTAGAACACCCCTCTTTTTCGTAGGAGGTTAAAATTTGCGACTTTATACCCATATCGAGACACTGACTGCATTTTCTTTCAGTTATTACTTTGAATTACTTTTATTTTATCGTCAATATTAATTCATTGTAAATAATGTAGTTTTATTTTAAAAACATTAAATATTGCATGTTTTACATAATTTATTAGACACCTACCGCATTATGATGATAAATAAACTCTTTTTTAAAGTAGGCTCGGCCTCGTACCATTTGGTATTATATATCGCATCGCCTATTTTTGTGCTCTGTAAAAAATATTCTTTATACTGAGTGCGAATATTAAAGAACTGTTTATAACAAATAAGGATATCTTATTATTTGATGGACAAAACATAAATTGTCCATCTGTCATAGTTCCGTCTCGATTTCGTCGGCTTTAAATCAAAAAATCCACTCAGACTAGAAACTACAATGCCACAGACAGACACATAGACCGACAAATACATAGACCGACAGAACACAGACCGACAAACACATAGACCGACAGAACACAGACCGACAAACACATAGACCGACAGAACACAGACCGACAAACACATAGACCGACAGAACACAGACCGACAAACACACATCAAACAGCACACTCGTCTCTTTTCGTCGGAGATTTAAGTCTAGTCTATAGAGTATAGACAAATAAATGTGACATCTAGATAATCATTACTTACCGAATCTCGAATAATATCCCCAAAGAAGCATATTATAAATACTTGATATGAATTCAAAAAAAGTAGATTGAAGAATGCGAATGAAGTGCTCAAGTCTTTGATAATCTAAAATTAGATTTTTTAATTCATTAAAATGTACTAAAAAGTAATCTAAAAAATAGGGATGGAACCACATAATATAAAGTATGAACTGCATAATTAAACAAGTGAAGTTGAAGCTAAATCGATAAATATCTCACACATGGATAAAGATCTACTTCATAAACTGTGAAGCTATGATCAGTTAAGATCCATGTAAATATAGCTGCGTTTGTATTCGTACACAGATAAAAAATAAAAAACTCGTTCATAATTATTAAGGCACAGACCAGAATGCTGAGTTAAGAGTCGATTAGTATATCTTATATATAAAATTCTCGTGTCACAATGTTAGTTATCTTACTCCTCCGAAACGGCTTTACTGATTCTTACCAAATTTTATATACATATTAAGTAGGTCTGAGAATCGGCTACTATCTATTTTTCATACCCCTAAGTGATAAGGGTAGCAACCAAAAATTAATATGGCAAAACAACGTTTGCCGTTGCAGCTAGTTATAATATGTATTTACATACCGTTATATTAAATGCACAGAAACAGATAGTAAAAGAGCTGATTATAATATTGCATAACATTGACGTCGAATATATTTTTTGTATATCCTTCACTAATCTGAAATAATTTGAAACATTATCAAAAAAAAAATTTAATTCAGAAAAAGAGCATAATTTTTTTTAAAAGGGCATATAATTTTTAATATTTGGAAGGTTGTCGTCATTGAGTTTTCGAAGGTCAGTTAAAAATAATATTCAACTAAAATACAACCTATATTTTAAAATATAATGTTTATGTTTTATTGTTTTTGATTTTATAGAAACTTAGCAAACTGTTTTTGCATAACTCTAACGTTATGTAAGTAGTTGTTTATTCGTACTTGTGTAACTTGGCAACCTATCAGTTATTGTTGCTGATGCATATTAGGAATAAGTTTAATTAATAAATATATAAACTTACTCGATAAGTTCTTGATGTTTCAAGACCAATTCTCGAAGCCGCTTATCTTTCTCCTCAGTGTCGGTTAATTTCTCAAAATGGTTGCATAATATTTGAAAATGCATTCGTACATACAAACACAATGCGTAAAAAATTGCATCAGAGCCGACGAGATTAGAACCCACGATTAATGCTGGAAAATAATATTTACAATCTGAACGGACAGTCGTTGTGCTGTCAATTCTTATTTCGTCTCCTGAGCGTACGGGCTCGCGCGCCGCACAATGCGAGGCAGCCTCAGTAGTTTGCCCGGAAACTAATCAGGCGAGCCTCGCAAGCCATCTGAAATTCTTGAGCTAACTATATGTATAAACGCCTCGCGAGCCGAAACTATCGTCCACATCGAACAAACAGCACACACCAAGGCACCTCTGAGTAGGTCCCGTTTACCGATATCCGTTGGCTCAACCCCAAGGCACGCTCAGCTAAGGCAACGTGCGCCCAAAAGGCCCCGAGGCGAGGCACGTCCACACAGACCGAACATTTGACTAGCGAGGCTGCTTCGCGAGCCGGTGCGCCCGGTAGAGATTGCTATTAACTAGTCGATTTTCTATACAATAAGATCTTTGCTCAGTGTTTTGTGTTATTTTAGCAATTCCACGTCAGCGAGACAGTTACGGGCCATTTGAGATATTGCTACAAGTAAGGCAATGTTTAATGTTTATAAGTAAGAGATAAATAATAAATATATAGTAATACTGCTGTAGCCTGAAAGCGCATTTTGTCGTTTTATCACTTCTTTATTGAATTTAATATGGTTGCCCAAAAACCGCTGCTCTTAATGTTTTTACATTTTACATTAAGAGCCGATATTAGTTGATTTGATTCATGGGAGACAGTAGTCACTACGTATTTTAACTCCACTCGATAATTTTTACAATTTTATATTTAATTTTTAAACTTTTTAAGAAGACGCGAGATAAATCGTCGACGCTAATTTCTCATGGATATAGATAAAATATAAATAAATTTGAATAAATATAAATACGTATTAATAGTTAAATGAGTTAAGTAACTATTTTTCTCTATATTATAATGTACTTACAACTTATGACTTGGTGTAGATACTCGAAGGGCCACCACGGCCAAATATATGGGTCATAGAAAACCCGTATGCAATATGGTAATTTTAAATCCGTCCGTCCAAATTTATAATAATCTATTGCCATTGACATGAGAGGTACAATAGACAACAATACGATATTAAAAATAAAAGTGAGACACGTAAAAATCACTAATTTGAATAGAACCTTTTTTGTCGAGATGATAATTTTTTTAATTCTTTGTACTTTATGGTCTTTGACAGTTCCAAGTTCCTTGTTGTCAGGGTGCATTTGACGTAATTTTTTTAGAACTTTGATAGTTGTATTTTTGTTCATATAGATGGAGGCAACTTTGACAGTTCCCAACGCGCAAATTAGCGGGAATGGAGCATTTCCTGATATTTCCTCAGAATTTTTACCCTCTTCGATCAATTTATGAAGACATACTATTTCACCACAGACATCCATATACAGAAAGACAAAATTAGTAAAAAATAAAAATAATACATTCTTGGGTAACGCTGTTTCGTTCTCTTGAAATAAATTTACACCAGACAACCAAAGACATAATTTGATTAATATTAGCGATTTGTCAAAGGCGGCTTTCGTTAGATTTTTTGACATATTTCTATTTAACAGGGTATTATATATTTGTATAGGCAGAAAACACTGTTTTTTAAATTAGCTCGTTACGGGTATGTAAAATAATGATTTTATTACAAAAAAATGTCTCGTATTTATACGGCGTTTAATTGCTGACTATGAATATTTAATGGTTTCAGTCAAAAATTGTACAATTACATTAAGTACTTAATTAGATAGATTTAATTGTATGCTATCAATTTTAATTAAGTAGGCTCTTATACAAACAATCATTTTTAAAATAGTTTATCCTCATTTAGTTAGGTATTTTTTTTAAAAGAATAATATGCCGACTTCTAAGAGCAGAATATAACAAATCTATAACGATTTGGTTAAAATATGAAATTGATTTATTGATAAATATTTACAATAATGTTCTTAATTATATTATATTATGTAGATATTATGTTATATAGTTTGACATCGACTTTAGAACATTTTCTTTGAATTACTATTTCTGTATGAAGTGAAGTGAAGTTTCGTGTCCCTAGTGGGGTATGGGGCAGATGCATTTCACATCTGCTTCACTGATCGATTTATTCTTTAGGGACAAGTAGGTGATCAGCCTTCTATGTCCTGTCAGACCGAGTTTTTTTTTATCTCCACCGGATATCGAACCCAAGACCTTTCGGCTTTAACGCTTACGCGCTTACCACTAGACCAAGGAGGTGGTCATATTAATACTATTTCTGTATACCTAACTTAAAATAAGTACATTTATTTAGATAATTATATTTTTAATACGTATATTTTTTTCATAAGATTGTACAATTATTTAATCCTGCTTAAAATAATTAAGGCTTATTGAGCAAAGGCCAAAGAGGCACCATAAATTATGGTCCATAATACCAAAGACCATTATGTCGGTATTTCTCTGATCCCAAGCATGGGATGCCGACAAAAATTTCTATATTTGCGTGACAAAAACATTCGGCGGAATTCAAGAGCCCTCATTATATTCACAGGATATTCACCGTAACGGGATTCATCACAAAAAATTAGGGAATAAGCCTAAGTCAACAATTTAGGTTTACGATTTAGGATACAACCCAAGTATTCGTGTTTTTTTAAACATCGACACAAAAATAACTTCGTTTCACGTATTTGTGTATCTGTGTGTGGCATCGTAGCTCCTGTACGAATGGACCAATTTTGATCCGGGTTTTTTACCGACTTCAAAAAAGGAGATACTCAATTCGACGCTGTCTTTTTTATGTTTGTTACCTCAGAACTTTTGACCGTATGAACCGATTCCAATTATTCTTTTTTGTTTGAAAGCTGGTGAAGTCCCAATTAAATTTCATAAAAACCTGTTCAGTAGTTGTAGTTACAATCTGAAGTCGGTTTTTTTTGTTAAAATTTTAGTATTTGGAATCATTAATTCGGGGGATTAAATTCTTGAATTCCATAAGATTTTCTAACATTATAGATTAAAGCACGAAACACAAAAAATACATATGCATTGTTGTTTAAAATCAACTCTGTTTACCTGAGATCCAAACCTAGAAGACACGCAGGATTCAATTATTGATCACTAACTAGTTCATAACTGGTTCAAATTTAACTGTATGAGCAGCCGCAGGTATCGTTAAATAACAAAAGAAATTCCTTGTTTTTTTACCGACTTCAACAAAAAAGAAGGAGGTACTCAATTCGACGGTGTTTTTTTTTGTTTTTTACCTCAGAACTTTCGATGATCCTTTTTTTTTGAGAGCTGGTGTTACATTTTACATCAAAATCTGTTCAGTAGTTTTAGAGTTACTAGTTTTTAGAGTTTAGTTAGTTTTTGAGATGTGTGTATGCTGTGTGTCATCCAAGCAGTAGTGTGCGTAATGCTTATTTTATTGAATGAATGTATTTTTTATGCATAATTTAAAAAATATATTAGAATTCTCCACTCCTCTATATAAACTATAAGTGTGGGAAATTTCTTACTCCGTATTAATATTATGTTTGTGAATGACCAACCAGTATTTTTTGCATGAAGCGATTAAAAATCTCCAAGTAGGTACCATATAAACAAACAGACAAAAACGCTAAGAAAAATCACTAAATTTTTTACTGCTTTCTTGTTTACTGATTGCTAGTAATTTCAAACATTGTAAAAACAATACATGTTATTAAATCAACAAATTGTTTTGAAAACATTGTTGAACAATTGTTTATTGAACAATTTTGAATGAAGTTAAGTTGTAAAAGTGAAAACAGACAAACTTGTGTAACTTTTTTTATGATTTTAGGTAACAACGTTCTATTGTTGACAAAAATTTGTAATAATCATTAGAATTTAAAATGAAATGACGTTTTTAACGATACAAAAGGTGCCATAAATTTAAAGGGTGTTTTTGTGTTTGTATATACGTCTAATGAGCTATTTTAACCTTCGACAGATGTTAATAAAACTTGGACAGTTGGACAGTGTCTATTTTTGGCTCTTATGCGAATGGACTAGATAATATGAGTTTTTGTTTAAATCTGATGTGATCAAGATGGATCATGATCATCCATATTTTTATTTGTAATACTTAACTAATAATCATATCGGGTTTTTTATTACATTGCATTTGTTGCTTGATAGGAGACTAGGAAGTTTACTGTATCTAATCAAAACTGGGCGGTATGGCCTTTATGTTATAATTATTAACAAATTAATTTTTCGTTTTATTTACTTTTGACTGAATCATTTATTATATTTCTTTGTTTTTAATGGTAAGGGCAGGTATTAAATAAGAGACAATTGACAACTTAAACGATTATTTTAATACATTTTATTTATGTTACATAGGTTTGTACATAATATACAATGACGTATTATAAATAGAGACATCATACCAGATGGCTGCACAAAATAAGAACACAGTAAAAGATAACAGAATACGGCAAAACAAAGGCCTTAGTAAAAAAACGTACTACTAAAATGAAATTATCAAATCTACAAGAGTAAAAACGGAAAATAGGTACTTACTGTAGATATTTTGTACATAAAATACTAATTAATAAAGCTATACAACACTAATAATATTTCTCTTTATTGTTTACTTGGCTCTCAATCCCCCTTTCTATCTAAAAAAACATTTTAAATGATCTATCTTTATCTCGCAAACGCAGAATGGCTGTTGTGAAATCGAGACAAAACATATTGAACATAGTTAGTTAATAGTTGAACGGTTGGGGTTTGTTTATATACAAAAAAAGTTAATTCCCAAAACCCCTAATGGGGGATTAGGCAGACAAAATATGTTGTCACATGTGGGGTTGTATGCTTCACTAATAATTTTCTTCGCAGGCACGTAGGTGATCAGCCTAGGCACCCAACCGAAACATTCATGTGTCTCCCCGGGACGAACCCAGGACTTCCGGCGCAACACGCAGACGCATAAACCACAGCCACGGAGGCAGTTATTATTAGGTTATATAATTGCCTTCAATTTCCTCTCTACTCCAGTTTAAAACGAAAGCCGACAGAAATTATTGCATTATAACA
This sequence comes from Aporia crataegi, assembly GCA_912999735.1. Taxonomy (NCBI): domain Eukaryota; kingdom Metazoa; phylum Arthropoda; class Insecta; order Lepidoptera; family Pieridae; genus Aporia; species Aporia crataegi. Next base: position 8,413,508 of record OU538742.1, read on the forward strand.
GTTTCATTCCTAATGTATGAAATGTCTCGTTTCATTTATCTTTTTGTTAAAGTACCTACATTTAATGCATATATACATAAAAAGGCATTTTTCAATAAATTTTCGCTGATAATTGCGAACTAGGTGAAATATACACGCTACATTGGGTAACAATTTGGGTTACTAATTTGTATTTGATAAGTGAAACTATGCCTGGACTTTTTGGCGCCAAAATAGAACGAAATTGTAATACATCATTGTAATATATTGATTAATATACAACAGATTTCAATTCGAACTTTTGCGTGACTTATTTAACATTACGTATCGTATAGATCGAATTTATTCATAAAACTTAAAATCAAATTCGAAATTTAACTTCCATAAAAAGTACCAAAGACATGAGTTTGGCAAAGTATTCGATAGTTAGCGTAAAAAATCGTATAAAATGTTAGAGCGCTCATTGCGCTTACGCAAGCTTAAACAGAATAATTTCTTAATTGAAGTACATCCAATAAGCTATAGAAAAAAGAAATATAATAATAATAATAAACTTCATCTACCACGGTTTGTTTTTAGGAACATAATTTGGTGGATGGAAAAATTTAAAAAGGTTTGTTTCTAATAAAATGTCCTATATACATAGGACAGGAACAATATCATGGAGTAAAATTGTATTTTTCTTGCTGTATATGGGCAGTGTAGAAAGGACAGTATTCGAATAGTTAAAAAACCTAGGTATCGAAATTTTTAATAATTAAAACTCTTGGTTGAGGCCCAGGAACTTCCTGAGGCCAAAAACTTATAATCGTTTATTAATTTAAAAGCCTTTTAATTACTTTATGTAATACTAATTTCACATCATTAGATCTACTAAAAACACAACAATTTTTATAAATAAAAAACAGTTTGACATTCTTGTCCGTTTTAATTAATTGATGTCAAAAATTTTACGTTTAAATAAGTAAAAAAAAAACTTGAATAAAAAATTCCTTCAAAGGATGGATACAGCAGGCCTAGCTAGATTTAAGAATTAATCATATAATAATAAGTACAAAGATTTAGAACTATACCAAAGGTATGTCGGATAATTTTTTTACTAAAAGGAAATTATTGAAATGAATGGTACAATAACATCCCTCTTATAACAGCAAAACCTAACCTAACAAAATTCGAAACATTTTAATAAGAACAAATTACAAAACTTAAACCAAATTGATCAACTTCGCAAAAATTCGAATTAAAAGTTTTAATTATGCCTAAGTATCTATCTAATATAGTAATTAATTAGGAAAACTAGACCTTTTCGTAACCACAACATTAAAATTACATTACAAATCGCCTAATTACGTCATAATGATAAGAGTATACACAGATAGTAATAAAAAGATCTAGTTTAAGATGCGACTAGGTTATGGGGCGTCTTTCTTCAAACTTAACCAAACTAAACGGAGAATAATCACAGTTATCGTAAATAATCAGTCAACAAACTTATCATAACAATGACAAAACAAATAAAGCTACCCCTTCTCCTAATGATAATATCTCATAATTGTAAATTTGTCCAGTACAACCTCAATCCAACATGGCCGTCGCACTCACACACGCAAACGCGGCACAGAAATACACTAGTCCGAGTGTGGTCACCGCACATGCCACAAACCTAAGTTGAGTACACTAAGCCGTGGCAGCTGCACAATATGGTCCAAGCCTTCAGGAGTTATGCAAGTACATCCATACAAGTCTATTGCCTTCAAATTCAATAAGCCATCGCCTAATGCCCGCAGTCCTCGGTCAGTAACACGGGTACATTGGCCTATATTTAGTGTTTCTAGTTGTGACAATCTCGCAACCCTCTCTAGACCTTCATCAGTAAGGCGGCAAGCGCTAAGTGACAGCGATCTCAGTCCAGACAACCCTAGAGCGGCATGAGATAATGCCTCGTCGCCCACTTTATCACAAAAGGAAACATCCAAAGCTCTCAATCGGCCACTTTCAGCTAAATGAGCTACTCCAGCGTCGGATACTCCGTCACAAGCTCTTAAGTTAACATCTTCCAAGAGTGGGAGCTTTGCTAAGTGTCGTAATCCAGCATCTGTGACGGCAACACAAAATGAAAGATTTATAGATTTAAGATTCGGAAGCCCAGAGGCTGCATGTCTGAGAGCTTCATCAGTTAACCTTTGACAGTCTTGTAAACCTAAATGCTCCAATTCTGGGGTACCTCTGGCTTCACCTCCCCCGCATAAGTGAGCAATTCCATCGTCATTTACATGCCAGCATGATCTTAGATTGAGTCTACGTAGCTTTCTCAATCCCCAGGCAATTAGTAACAGCCCCGTATCAGTTACGTTGCAGCAACCACCGAGTTCTAGATCTTCCAGGTTTTTCAGAGATTGCGCTATTCGACCGAGCGACGAATCTGTGACTTGCTTGCATAGAGATAAATCTAGTCTTCGTAATGCTGGGAGTTCTGTTGCGAAAGCACTTGCGAGCGCAGCGTCTGTAACACTATAGCAGCCACTAAGAGAAAGCGATTCTAGGCCGGGTAAAGCGGCAACCGCATCCCTCAAACCTCGACGCAGTGATAAAACTTGTAGTTTTCTTACTCCGCGTCTCGCCAGCGATGCGAATAACACCGGTGCTGGTCTTCGTAGATGTAAAGCTGCCTCAACTCCTCTCCAAACAGATCTCCTGTCAGCTGCATCACGCCAAGAGCGACAAACCTGCGCGGCCCGTCCTCTATCTCGAACGGGCAATCTTTCGAATATCAACGCAAGTATCTCTGGATATAACCGCGAAATATGCGTTCCATGGGCCTCTGGTACCGGTTCAGGCACGTGAGCGGTCGACAAATGCGGTCTGTGTAGTCTATACGGCGCAGTGCGGTTTTTTCTGCGGTTCACAGTGGGCAATTCGGTGAGACCGAGACGGTCATCGCGCCAAGGGACTACTTCCTCGGTCCACGCACTCATCACTGCACTGATAACATAACACGGGCGAACATCGGCACGATTCTACTGCGAATACAAGAAAGAACGTGCGCTCAATGAGAGGTGCGGTTCTGTACTGGCGGTCGAGGGGGAAGCTCCCGCCCCGCGCCCGCCGTTGGTCGCGCGGCGATTGGTCGCGCTCGGCGGCACGTGACGCGCGTCGTATCGATTCGGAGGCTCTGCGGCGGCATTTTTAAGTTGGCGGCCGGAGTGCCCGCCTTCGCCCCGCACGGCTCGCGACGCCCGTTTCATAGACTGAACGGATAATAGATGTACCATTTAATTTCAAATTTTTATTCGTTATTTCTCTTTTAGACAATTTTTGGACTTTAGTAAAAATAGAATATCATCTGACAACGATTTAAATAAAATATACAATGTTTGTTATTATATCGATTTTATACTTTATAATGATTTCATAAGCATAAATATTAAAATAATGTCTTCACAAAAAACTCAAGGTTAGACTTTACTATAGGTATTTGGCCTTAGGCTAGAATGGCATATAATGTTAAAAACAATATTCTATATTATGTATGAAGAGCACTGAAAACAGATTACAAAGGAATTGCTAAGGCAATTATTGAAGTCAAAAAGATATGCAAAGAAACTAGTATCAAGCCCTGGGGAATATATAAATATTTTTTAAAATCCAATATTAACCTATCCACTTTCTTTTTATTAAAAACTAACTAAGAAATTATTTTCTTCATTGCAATTAAATTATAAAACTCTAAAATAATAATTTCGTGATTTTCAACATAATGTGATGTCACTGATACCTATGTTATTTATTATCTGTGAGACAATAAATATTAGGCACGAAACTTTTTTCCATATTTATTTAATCTATGAACAGAACACAGTGATAAGGCGGCAAAACAACTCAGCGCGCCGTATATTTTCGTTCGCTGCACTTGCCGACGGTTTACAACCAATCAACAGGGAGCCCTTACGCGACGCAACGCAGCTTTTATTTCTAACAAATTAAGAAGACCACAGTCTGTGACATGGGTCTTCTAAATTGGTCGTTTCATATCAGCCAACTATTACAAGGGCAACCGGTTCAAACCGAATATGATATTCGAATTTCGAACGTTTAGGAATTAACATTTCACGTAATTTATTTAAGACATAAGAATTTAAATATCGAACATTTATAAATTAAAAAGATATTGGAAAATTATATTGGATTTAGAAAATGCTATTTTGGGAAAAATTTATTAGTTACTAACTGAAACGATAATTAATATTATTTTAAACATATTAGTTATCTACAATGATAAAACTATTTATTTATGTTGCCTAAACTAATACAGCATAAAATCCAAATGCAAGGTAATTTGTATAAATTTACAATTAATTTTTAAATGTCAAGTGATTTTAAATGAGTTCTGATACCAGTTTCTATAAAATACACGTGTAAATGTTTTGTTATTGAATAAACAAGTAGGTAGCAGGTATTCTACCGTAGGTAGGTAGGTTTCTGGTATTTCTTATATAGGTAGGTATCTTCTTTTTACTCTTAATCTGTATCAGGTTAACGGACCTAGGTACTAGATATTAAATACCTGTAGGTACCTACTAAAAAGGCTTAAAGTAAGTACCTACAGGCTACATAAGAAATGTAGGTATATTATATCAGTAGGTAGGTTATAAATTATAATAAATTATAGGTTCAATAGAAACCTATTAGTTTCTTCTAGTAGGAATATAAGTATGTATCTATCTAAGGATCTATATAAAAATGATATTGTGAAGAAATATTGAAATATAATATAATACCAATATTTATTAACACGTAAGTTATTTTAAATTACTTAATTGGAAATAACAAGAACGATTTCTGCAAAATAACAGTAAGTAAAAATAGCAAAGCAGTTATAATATAATGTATTGAGAATCACTAGAATGGAATTCTTAATTCAAAAAAATTCATTTTAAATTCAAAAAGCGAATACCGAGTCAAGTGGAACGCCGAGTCCACGCTTTCACGCACACATACGCATCAGCTGATTTACATTTCGATATTTTATCTATATTTATCATTCTACTTTAAATTTTATTACAATGAAGTAGGGTTTTATTTTAAATGAACTGAGATTTGAACTTACATGGGCTATAGCTCATTAAAGGATTTTGATTCTTATAGCTAGACGACAATTTCCAATTTAGCTTACTATAGAATTTATCAGCACTTGCAAGTTAATAATAACTTTAAAACTGACATTATAGAGCCTAATTTTAAATATGATCAAACAGGCTACTTATAGACAAAGGCATCTGCTTAGTGTAACTTTACCTATGATTATTTTTAAACAAGCGATTATTGTTACAAAATTACAACAATAGCCATTGTAAATGGATAATTTTTAATCAGAACTAAGAAATTGTTATCTATAATCCTATTGATAATTAAATTCTAAAGTTAATTTAATTTTTCAGTAAAGAAAATGAGCACTTAGATACTACTATAAATAAGCCTGTATCCTTAAGCACTTAGTGTAATGTATTTAAAATTTAAAATATTTTTCATCGGGTCTGATGTTTCTATTTCCAGTCTTAGTTCTTACTAATCATACATATTATACAATACAACTTTTTAAGTGGCATCGCACCCCGCTGGGTATTTTTTCATCTGGAGCCCTGGGGCTCTAGAAAAGAACGTAACGCTTAGTTTTCGTCACTCACTAACTAAGATGAGTTAATTTTCACCAAACAAACGTATTCCCCAATTTCCTCTTCGAAATTCGAAAGTATGTATCTACCTAAGATGTTTTTTGTACCATTCGATTACGCTACACTACGGCTATGTCTGTACGATTAGTTTTTTTTTATTTTTACATTATTGTAATAATTATAAGTCGCCAAAGTTGACTAGGTAGACAAAAACACACGAAACTTTTCTGGCGTTAGTTAGACAAGTTTTAGCCACAAAAATAAAAAAATCTCATTTTATAATTGAAATAATTATAAAAATCGGTTGTTTTGAGAGGAAATGAGCTAGGCAATCACTTTTGTCCACTCGTAGGTTAACTTGTCTGAGGTGCAGCTATCCTTTTCGTGCTTGGACGAGTTGACGAGTAGAGAATAGAGATAGCAAGACTTGAAGAAACTGCTTAAGTTTTTCGTCCGCATACGTTCCTTTTAATTTGTTACAATACCGATACCTACCAAAAGTTTCGATTCAAATTTTCAGCGTTAGGATGTGGATAAATGTAATTTTGTCAAAAGGACTTTTGTCATTGATAAAGAAAAATCTATCCGCATGATCCCGATTTTGTGCTTGAATCGCCTCCCGATCACGGGAATGCAATCGCATGATTCACGCTAGTTTTTTTGCTGTCAGCCTTTTTACCTGAGCCATATGCCCGACGCGGTGGGTAATTCAAGAATTCAACATGCTCAAATATGCTTACGCCATCGGAGTACATCCTGTTATAATTTTACTTTTGCATTATTATATTACAGAAACATTTGTATCGTCGAAATTCGAACCTTTAATCTATACAGTAAATGTATGTAGGTAACTTGTAACAATATTATCTTTGAAACATTTTTAAAAGTAAAAAAAGACGTTAATTTTAATCCCCAAAACACCCCACAAATTGTATTTCTATACCACCGTTGCTCCCAAACGTTCGATGCGAAGGTGAAACAGATCCTTAGAAGTTGTAATTTCAAACAAAAAAAACTCTATTGAAATCGGTATATTCGTTTAAGAGCTATGATGCCATAACCCACAGACCTAAAATACACAGGCACGTCAAACTTATAGCATACCTTTTTTTCTTCAAGAGTTAAAATGACACAAATAAAAGTATTTATCTATACTTTTAGGATTATTAGCGCCACCTATTGTCAAGTAGCATAAGTAACATTAGATAATAGTTAATGAATAATGTACTAGATGTCGCTGTGTGAGCACTGCACTGGCTTGACCTTTTGGTTGCTGCAATATTTTATAAAAATACAGATGACGCTACGCTATTTATTACAAAATATATATATTAATATATTCATTCTTTACCTCATGAATTAAGGTAAGGATGGATTAATACAAAGATTACAGTTTCAAATAATTATTACCAGGTAGGAGAGTTCTGACTTTAAAAATGTAACGCCTTATTAAAAATATAGAGCTTATGTGACGGCGCATCTGTAAAGCCGACATTGACCTATGCCAAAATATAATATCAATATCGGGCTTTGTTTTATTATATACTAAGTAAGTAAATTATTGTTGGAAAATAATACAAAATAATTTTCATTGATTTGCTCAAGTGTCTTTCACAGACCTACAAGAAGTACAAAATAATTGCCTTCCTCGAACACTGGCACATACAATTTTAAAGTGGTTTTCTTTGGGATGGATTTATGTTGTAATTTAAACTTAACTTAAAATAATGTGAATGTAAGTTTGTTTTGCTTTCACACCTAAACTAATCATCATCTTGAGATGTTGTACAAATTCATTTTTTCCACCGCCCATGGACACCCTTAATACCAATTGACCCATGGGTGCAATGGAAAATGCAAAAGCATTGTTACATGCTACCACAAATATGGTTAAGTAATTTTTGAGAAGGTCTGCCTAAGGCATGAAACTTACATGAAAAGGGGAGTAGCAGGTTTTCAATTTTGAAAATTACGAAATTAAACTCATGGTTGATGGAAACACATATATTTATTAAATACAAATAAATAAATTTGAAACCTACATAAAAGTTCACCAATATTCAAAATTAATATGATGTAACAAAAAAGGTAATATATATTTCTAATCAATGTTTTATCCGGAAATAAAGTATAATATATATAAAAAAGGCAAGTTCCAAGGAACTTATAAAAGAAAAAGAAAGAGAGATTACCCATATTTGAAAGGAGAATCCTACTGTTTAAAAAAATCTTTAATATCTTTCTTTGTCTAAGATTACGGTCCTGTCAAAAGTTCTTTGTGAAGGCAATAAGAAGATTGATTCTAACAAACATCGATCAATGTTTAACGAAGACTTATGTAGTTGTTATAATAATAACTTATGTTTTTATTAAAAGCAAGCGAGTACTTCGCAATCCTATTAGTACAAACAAACGAATTGATCGCGTTAATTATATTTTCATAATAGTTCTGTAGGAATTTAAAACTTTAATTATCAATACTCAAACCAAACCGTATATGTTAGACTAGTTTGGTGGGTCGGCGCTGTGAGCACCAATGACTGCCACAACTTACTGCCTACATCATACATTCTCGCCGATTGAGGGTGTTTTCGACCTACCCCTTCTCAAGTAAGTCCTGGATTTGGTCCAGAAAGGTACACTAGTACCAATTTCTCATTATTCATTAATTTAATAATGTATTTTTTTTTGACGACCGATTGGTGCAATTGGTAGTGCCTTCTGCATCGAAAGGTCCTGGGTTCGAATCCCAATAGATGCATTAATTTGTGTGAGCACGAATGTTTGTTTCCGAGTCTTGGTTGTTTATAAACTTATATGTATTCATTGTGGTACCCTCGTTGTTTCTGATTACCATAACACAAGTGATTCAGCAACTTACTTTTGGGATCAGAGCAATGTATGTGAGTTGTCCCAATTATTATTATTATTCCGTCTTCACCAGTTCTCACAACTGCAGCGTTAACATCGTCGGTACAACCCTCTAGTTTACTAAGTAGTGCTGGTTTTTTAGTTGTAGAAAACCTATCATTAGGTGTTCTTGGAGCGGGCTTAATTTCAGCAGCCATATTCCACGCAAAGCTGGCTCATATGGCCAACGCGTTAGTATAGCAATACAACGCGGTAATGTAGCCAGTATTTTGAGTACGCACTCTAACGGCTTTGATGAGCCTTTTGTATTTTTGTAAATATATTTAAGTACATTATTGTAAATATTTAATTATTATTATTAATTTAAGATTAAGTTAAAGGTTAAAAGGCTTACATTCATAGTCGAGACTGTCGAAATTTGCTTAGGGTACTAACCATTACTTTAAGACACGTGACATTGAAGACAAAAAAAACCACGACATAAATAAAAATAAATCGATGCACCTTTAATTAAATTTTCATAAATTAGCTTAAGAACATTGGGATCAAGTCTTTTACCACATCGAAATCGGTTTATAAAGAGACTTGCCACAGATGGACATCACCGTTTAAACCTTCCCTGGATTACGACAAACATTTCAAAACCAAAATCAGCTAAATCGGCCCAGTCGTTCTCGAGTTTTAGCGAGACAAACGAACAGCAATAGATTTTTATATACATATATAGATAGATTGAAAGTCCACTTTCATCAAACTTCAAAGAAATGGAGTGAGATCTATCATTTTGATCCTACGTAAGGGTTTCTAAGATCCATTTATTTATACCTATGTATTAAATAATTATTAGTTCATACATTCGTTGTAAAATCTAATGGCTCTATATCCTAATCATTAATTTTCAGGGCAATCAAACAAGTTGAACTAAAATAAAACAAATTCTGGAATCCAAGAATCAAGTTTTGAATCAGTTCAATGCCGGCTTTGCCCGAGGACGGTGCGCTATTGTTCGAATCGAACAAATCCATCGTTCATTCGCAAATTTGTTTAAAAATCGAACAATTGTTTTTCGAGTGTTTGTGTTTTGTTTGAAGTGAAGTTTGTTCGAATTTAAGCGGATGGTATACGAACAAATTGATTTTTATTCCATTTCTTAAAATTAAAACAAGACATAATATAAAATTATTAGCTTAAGAAAAATTAATTATTATATATATTTGGCAAATTTACGCAATACTAAAGTTGAAGTTGTATATGAAAATGCAAAATGTCGCAATATAATAAACAAGACACTTTTCCAAAACACCAAGTAACACGAATGCTGTTATTTCAAATCTATTCAAATATTAATTAAACTTCTACACGTAACATTTAAATTAAGGAAGATTTGCTTGTAACTAACTCAAAAACGTCTGATTTTAAAATTAATAAAATTTAAAAGTAAGATAATTTTACTCGGTGCGTATAATTAGTCTGTTTCCCCTAACTCATTAGACCTTTTTAAATCTATGTCGTCTATCAAATTTTCTCAAATCATAGAGTAAAAGATAGAAAGACAGAATTACTTTCGCATTACACTATTATTCGCATTTAATTCGATTATAATATAAAGCTTGCGGTTGTTTTTATAATCTCTACAAAATATTATACACTATATTTTGAAAATCTAAGCGTTTTATTATAATTTATTGTACAGTAGGTAAGCAGGACTCGTAACTTTTAGTAATAAAGTAATAAAAGTTAGAAATCGTAAATTTCTATTTTTACGACGCAGGCTTTTGACCTAGTAGTAATTAATTATTTAATTAAAAAAAGCAGTTAAAATTATGTAAATTATATTGTAATCTGTATTAAAAATATACTTTTCTGAGTCCTTTAACAAAATCACAGTTATCTTGACCAAAATATCATCATAGAAATATAAGAGTGTATAAGTTATATTAAAACACATATTTCGTGAATACATGAATAAATAAAATTCTTAAATTTGTTTATCAAACGTGTTTTTAAACGTAGATTTTATACTAGGTTTATATTTTTTATACAAAGGTTTTATATTATACATAATATTATATTAATGTATATAAATTGGTTATACAAAATGTTAAAATAAGTTTCGGAGGTTTTGAAGCTAGGATAAAAAGTGTACCTACCTATATTTTCGGAGCTGTTCCCGGACAAATAATATTTTTTTAATGAAAATATTAATGCTATAATCTATTCGTTTCCTTTTTCATCCCAAGGAACAGAATTAATGGGTAACAAAGAGAAATTCGGAGATTTATACGTAATAAGGAATAAGGGTACGATCATAATAGAAAGGAGATGCGACGTTCTGGCGACAGATTAATTTACATTATACGACAGACGACATGAAAAAACGTCATTAATTTACATTATACGACAGACGACATGAAAAAACGTCATTAATTTTTAGACTCCGAAGAAAACACAGGTAGAGGTCGAATTTGTTTATTATTTTGTGATTGTAGGTAATGTTATATTAAGATTTACAGCTTTACAAAACCTAAGAACAAATTTTAATGCATGTTGACATAATTCCTATACAGGAGATTTTCATTTAATTCAGAGTTAATTTATAGTGAATTATATATTAATAAACGAATCAATTAAATTTTACGTTTTATTTTTGTTCTAATTCAAACACAAAACTTAGTTTTATGTCTTGTTCTTGTCACAATAACTGCACCTCAGCGAGAGAGTGACAAAATAAGCCAAATTTATAAGTAAAAGGGAAATAACTAAAACAATTCTGTTAATTTTTACTTTATAATTATTATAATTATCGGCGCAATTAGTTTTCAGGTCTTTGTTGGGATCAAGGTGACATCAGATTTCCAATTGTTTTCATTTAAAATCATTAATCGGTTATAGGTTGGCATTTTAAAACATTTAATTCATTGTAAAACACTCAACCTAGAACGGGGGCGAATGATTAAAATACTCACGGGAAATTTAATCGTTTTCATTACGAAACTTGTATACTTGGCTGGGTGCTTGGGCGTAAAATCGCTATTCACTAGCAAATAAATCAAGAACTACCAACAATTGTTGTATACTACATCAATGGATGCCAACCCTTTAAACAGAATTTAATTTTTTATTTCCATCGTTCAGTCGTGTCGTATTCGTTGGATATAAAATAATAAAATATTCTTTCCCATGTTGAAATTAGTTACGCCTTTGCTTTTCTATTGTAAATCGAATCGAAATTATTATAAGGGTCGAATGACTTCAATCTTTTGCCTTTGCTCTCTACATATAGCATATTTATGCGGCTTCGCCTGCCGTTCCTGCGATTATATAAAGATTTATTTATATACTGACAACACATGTTAAATTTTATAACAACGCAACTTAGCTCTTAGAAATGTACTTGGTATGTCTTTTTCACCGACCTTAAAAAAGTAAGAAGAAATTAATTCGATGTGTATTTTCTTCATATATACTACTCCTACGTTGCCGATTCTTCATATTTCTACAAATGAGGTATATTTTACATGGGTAACCTGGTACCAACTTTGAACATTTAATCTTTAAATTTTCTGTCTATAAAGACAGTTCACAAAAATTGTACCGCAACTTATTTGAGGGACAATTTTAATTGGTTTTAATATTTTCTTCTACCTTGCCATAAAACTCTGCCTCTGTGTGACACAAAGGCAATTCCTTTTTAAGAACCCCTAATTCGCATTCTTATGTTCAATGTTCACTACACACAGTTAACATTATCTTTAAACGGAAAAAACATAGTTTTTTTACGAATCAATCAAAAAGTCTCCAGAATCAATCAGATATCAATTAAAACGAAATATTAAAAGTTCATTGACCTCGCCTACGCAGGTTTTATTAATTTATTCTATGATATCGCTATTAATATTTATCAAATCCTATTGTTTTTGAATTGAGTGATGACATTCGTTATCTACTTGTAACTCTCATTGTACATTATCATCACTGACTTCAGCAAAAATCCGTCATTCATCATTCCAATGCACTCACTCCAGCACGCTATTGAGCTTTATCATGAGCCTTTTGCTTCCAGTTGGGCTTCAACAGTTTCAGAACCTAAGAAACTCCGTCCCACCAGGTTAGCTTTCTGGGTTTTCTTATGCCATCTGCTAAACAGTTCATCAGCAAGGACTTAAGCGTCGTATCATAAGTTAAGCCTTCGTAGGCGAATCACTCTTGGCGGAGCGATCGTGGTTAACACGTCAGCATTGATCTTATCCGCCTTACAACCCTGCGCCAATTCTCGTTTTCTTGAGAGAACTATGGTATATTTAAAGTATACAAAATCAAAATAAAATCTACCTAAGAAATTTAATAAATCAATTAAAACCTTTTTGAAACACGTATCAATGCAGGTTTTAAATAATGTACTTAGTATATTGTACTGTATATTTTGTGTTGAAAGATGCCGTCATTAAAAAGGCTGTTCTTCAACTATCAAAAGTTCATTGTTGCATTGAGGCCTACGCTCACTTTCGCTTAAAATTACCTACTTTATAGATTGTAATTACAAAGATAAGATCTCATATTAATAAACTTTACTAAGAACCTATAATTATGCTCACTTATAACTTTTAAATTGAGTTTAATCGCCTGCATAGCGTTAATGAAACCATTTTTCCAGTCGCAGTATGTATAAGTACCTAAACCTTCGTATATTTATTTGAATTATTAAACGAATTAGGTTGCGATTTGCAGACTACAAAAACAATTAACTGTTAAAAAGTAATATTACCTATTTAGTACTATCACGGAATGGTATTGCTTGCCAGTTTTCAAATTCATTAATTTAACGCTTCTTAAGCATATGTTACCAAAAATAGCATAATTGGTGTGATACACAACAGAGAGATTTATGCTTATCTATGTAACAACTGAGTTTATTTTTTTTTAAATCCGATGTTCCTTTTCTGTAATTTTATATGTTGGTGTCAATGTCAATGGCAACATAGAAATTCTAGTAAAATAAAAATAATATGTACTTATTTATTTCTTACTACGGCAATGATATATGAATTTGTAATGTTGTGGCTAAATGTAAAGAAATCTCGCTGTGTATTATTTCGTAGGTATAATATGATCGCATCATATTGTGTATTATACACATGATCGTATAATACAATTTAGTAAATGTTTATTAATTACAGAAAAATAATTAATCAATTAAATCGGTATCTACATAAATACTAGTGAAAATGAACCTTCGTAAATAAAATCATTTGACTTAAAGTAAAATGAAATTAAAAATGACATTGTCGGTGTTGCAGTGATTAATGACATTGACAGTTGACTTGAAAATGGTGTGAAGTGTCAATGTTAAGTATGGCGAGTACGTCCGTCTTCCGCTTTTTGATTCTGCTGTCAGCGTTAATGTGGATTCTTGATGCGAACACAAACAAAACACGCGAAAGAGGAAGAAGAGAACCATGGACGAATGGGAGTTGGTTGTGAGTATTAAATGAGTTGATGTTTATTTATTATATAAATTAAAAACTTCTTGTAATATACTTGTATTTTACTATTTATTTATTATATATAGGCGAAAGGATCTACCTACGACACTTGGATAACAAAACTGTACTTGATTTGTAATTCTGTCCTCCGGCTTCTTCCGGCTAATCTAAAGTGTAATATCTACATTTCTATTATAAAAAGAGTTAGGGTTAAGTGAAAAAATAGTCTGCGTAAACAATTTGTATGAAACATATTACAGTAGCTCCACCACAAGTTTGGTTTAGTATTTTTCAATTGCGTCTGCTTTAAATATTTATGTCCTTAGTAAGAAAACTTATCGAGAATTTCAATAAAGTACTTTATTCATGGTTTACGTACTTACGGGGAATGGTTATCTGAAATTGTAAAACCTAAAGATAAATAAAAGCGTCTGCGTATAATATAGTCATATCGGCATAGACAGTTATAGAACAATAAAAAAATTTAGTTTCGATAGTAAACTCATGGTTGAGGCACCATAGACAGATTCTCTAGTATTATCGTAAAACCAAACTACGCCACCTGAGCCGTCTAGACAATTTTATAGGTATGGATGTTCAATATCTATATTGAACATCCATACCTATAAAATTGTCTATGTTTGCACTTACATTAAGTAGGTATTTAGGATAACTTATAAGTTATAACTTATAAAAGCCGTATTACGACTTTAATTTGATGACAGTCGATGTTTATAGCCCCTGAATCGTCTTCAAATAAGAATTACTCATAAATTGATTAACAATTTTCTGTAAAGTGCAGCGAAGATTATTTTCGATCACGCCAGGTTTCAAACAAAAAAAGGCATCGTCATTGGTTTATACTTTATTCGTTAGGGAACTACAGTTCTTGTGTCGGTGTATAAAAAAAGAAATTGTACCAAAAGTTCTACGTTATAAATAATTTATAATCATAATATGGTTTATATAAGTGTACGTCAAAATTGGATTTATGGACCCCATACAGCCAAAATTGATAAGCCAATCGTGTTGTGTTGTTCACGTCGAAATTAATTTCTATGTGGTTCTGAAAAAAGTGATAAAATAATATTTACAATGTTGTATTTAAAAAAAAAAAAATTATCTATACATATTATACAATCAGAAGTGTAATATCATTAATATGAATTAAAAATAAATTCCAATAAGTATATACTTATATTTAATTGCTTTATCAATAAAAAAATCCAAACGTCATCTTTGACAGATGACGAATGTTCATACCTAACAAGATGGCGGCCCATATAAAAATTTATTAAATATTTATTATTATTTATACAAAGCAGTAACATTATAAAGATCACTATAATTATATTACTGCAAAATAAACAGAATGCTCGCGGGCTAAGTCGCTAGTAAAACCCATATATAAGGTATTGAAAAATAATGGAAATGAAATTAAATATGTATATAAAAAAAGATTATTTTTACCCACAAATTTATAGATGTTATAATTCATACTATCTCTGCTATCCCTAGGTATAACTCTGTCTGTCTGTTACTCTATATAACAACGTTTTCATGTTTAAATTACTGAATCGATATCGTTGAAATTTGGTACAGACTTACAGAGATAGACTAGGTATACTCTAGTTAGAGCTAAGCTCAAGCGGCTCAAAAGGCGGGAAAGCAGCTCAAAAGGTCGCGGTTGAATGGGGCCTTATTTAAAAACATTTATTGAATTTACTTTCTTTTCAACATATCTCTTTATCACTTACATCGAGTAAACCTCCATTCTTGACATATCCTTTGCTTTGCCATCCGTCTATATACAAAATAACTGTCACTTTGGTAATGTAATAATCAGATGAGTTTCCCACCTAAAAGAAAAAAAAAAAATCCGCGGTGAATTCAAATAGGATAGGATAGGATATTCCTATCATTACAAAGATTTTTCAGTTTATAAATTTAAAATTACATTAACTATTAATTACTAATGTCAGTCTGTCCCTGGGCAGTCTAACACTATCATAATTAATATATACAAGCAATACAAATGAAACCGCCTTCTTGATTTAGTGGTAAGCGCGTAAGCGTTACAACTGCGATGTCCTGGGTTTGATGCCCGGTGGAGATAAAAAAACTCGGTGTGGCAGGACATAGAAGGCACTTACTTGCCCGTAAAGAAAAAAATTATCGATCAGTGAAACAGATGTGAAATGCATCTGTCCCATACCCCACAAGGGGACACGGGATTTCACTTCTAATAAAAATGAAGTATGATTAGAAATAAGAATAAATGGATGGACCGCGGTTCATAAATTATATTCAGGATCTATCTCAAGTCAGTTTTTAAACAAAAAACTACATCAAACAAGGTCCATTAATCTAAAATACTTACGCGTGGATACCTCAATACTAAGTTAACATCTTGCTCGGGAAAAGTCCAGGCTTTTTTTCCATAGAGTATAGAGATTGAATCTGAAAAGAAATAGTCTTCTTAGCTTTCTTTCAATTTGCACAAATCATTTTAATTTATAAAGATCATCAGTAGGTACCTACATGTTATAAAACAGTTAAACTGTTTGATCTTATCTTGAATAAAATAGATAATTTTATTCAAGATTCACTTACCTATTTCATCTGTACTATTTGTTTTGCATTCATACTTTTTGGTGACTCTATGGTATACACCCGTCATGGGTGTAATGGCATCGACAAGAACAGGATCCACTTCATTCTCACTCACTTCCACTTCCGGTAGTACATCACTCTCCACGCACTGGCACAAAATAAGAATATAAAAAAATATATAAAACATTTAATCGAACTAATAGATGGCCATTATTAATTAGGCTTTAATTATTCTGGCAAAATAATTGATAAACAATCGTCGATAAACACTTGTAGATAAGTAATCTTTTGTCATTATGACGTTGAAATAGTTTTTTGTTTTACAAGAGTGCAAAGTTAATTTTTAACTGCGTGCTCAACTTTGATGACCGAGAAAGCAAAGGATTCAAAAATTAGCATCCTGAACGTTAGCGTGTGTCGGCAAAAGTCAAGCCACCTGGAAGCTTTCATCGAAAGCGCTGCGTAATCCCTTTGAGATATGACAAAACAATACATGGTGGGATATTCCTCTTTTATAGATGTAGAAAAAGTCCTTGGTGGTGTATATTTTGTTTTTAAGGATTGATACCCATTCTTCCTTTTATTGGCGTTAGGTATATACGAAGTTCGCCGGCTCAGCTAAATATAATTAATAATAAATAATTATGATATCAATAATTTTTAATTAAATCAATTAAATTATATCTATAGATATAAATTAGTGGCATTGGTAATGATAATACGAGTAAAAGTATCAATTTTGACATCCTACCTATAAAAATTATCACTAATAAATCAAACAGTTTGCTGATAACTGATAAAGGAATTAATTCAGAGAATAATTAAAAATCAACTAATATATTTTAGTACTAGCTTTTAATCGCGTCTCTGTCCACGTCATCTGTACCAGTGGCGTAGCGCTAGCGTGTTAGCCGCCCGGGACGGAAGAAAATGTTGCCGTAAAGGGGATTCCCCGATTTCGTCACAATATAAGTAATGGCAAATTCCATGCTCATTCCAATTGATCCGAATCATAGGTGCGACGAAAATATGAAGTGGTTCAAATATTTACAAAATATTATTATTTATTTAGAAATGTTGAGAAAGTGTTTGGTTAAAAACCGCATCGATATCAGTTCATTCGTTTATGTGGCCTCACAAAAACAGACATGTCAAACTAATAATTCACCTCTTGTTTTGTTGGGGTTTATAATGATACAAAACACTGAGGTAAGAAAAACTCTTTCCGAACAAAAAAGAAAACAAATAAAAGAAAACAAAATCATGTCATTCTAAAATCAAATTCAATGTACCTGGGCACTACCACAGGAATTCAAATTCAAAATGTGGAAATAATTAATATAGGGTCACTAAAACCGGTTAAAAGGTTTTTGAGCCCTCATTAGGCCTATTATACACTATTATTATAAACCATTATGTTCACGCGAGATAAACTTGAATGGAACATCTATAGAGCTGTTAAAATATTACATTTAATCAAGTATTTATATTTGTTACAAAGTTCAGAAGAACTATTTAAAATTTTAAATACAGAAGTATTTAAAATTAAGTATAAAAGTAAAATCAAGAAAACTTGTTACTAATTAAAATTCACTAATAAAATCCTTGAAACAAAGGGCATTCTTGAGTACTTCTAAAAGATTATCTTACAACATCCAAATTACTTCCAAAATGTAAGGAAACCAATGCAAACAATTGGCTCTATATAATTATTAAAGAATTAGATTCGTTGTAACTCTCATTCAATATCAGAGGTCATAAATATAATCCGAAACCGAAATAAATCGTTTTTACTTCATTCCTTTGGCTGACTCCAATTTGTTAATGCCTATTATAATTAATTTATATTTAGTCATAAAATTTATCTAACAAGCAGTGGCGAAAGTCTACGATAATTTAAAATAACTTTTTTTTTTCAAATATTACTATAGATTTTTTTTTACTATTGGAAAGCTGAGGCCAAAGTGGCCAAAGGCGATAGAGTAAAACCATAAAGAATACGTTCATTATGGCTTTAAACCATAGAGTAAAACTTTTTTCAATAGTGATAGTATTATCGTCTACATATTATTATGTAAATAAATGAAGATTAAACCGAATTGTTTGTAGTTTTTGCTAATGATTATTTATCAGGCGTTATAATTTAAAGAATATTCAATTACATTCGTGATAGTGTATTAGTGCATTTATTGAAAGGAAAAATTTGCAAGATTTTGCCAAATATATTACGTTACATATTTATTTAAGAAAGTAATAAGACAATCATAAAATAACACAACAGTACCTACGTATACTTTGTGTAGAAAACCAGGGTTTCAAGACAAGAAACTCACGATTAATTCTCGGCACACACTAACGCTGGAAATTTGTATGACGTTTAGGGCCTGTTTCACGACCTTCAAGTAAAGTGTCGTTGTTTTAACGACACGACTTATGTCGATTCTCGTCGAAAGGCATCTAAATTCTAATCCAGGAAGCAAGTCTTTCGTCTTAATCAATTTGAAATTTTCGCAAACATCAGAAAATATAGTTATTGTAAAATTGAATGCACTAGGCAAATGCACATTTGCATAATTAAATAAGAATTGATAAAATAATAAGAATTTAAAGCGGCGTGCGTACTATTTCTTGAAAGGCCGGCAACGCATAAAATTGCGGAAGGCGGCGCGGTTATCCGTGGGCGGCGGTGATCTCTTACCATCACCCGTCTTCCCTGTTGTCGCTATTACATAAAAACCTGTTCTGTGATAAAAACCAACGCCATCATAGTCAAAATCCGCGGAGTTCATCTTGATTGTTACCTGTGATCCCTATGGCCGTTAAAATATTGCCATGTTCCTCAAAATATTTTGGAAAAGCAAGATCAAATGTATGGTTAAATAAAACTGGGGATTTTCCTGCTCACTGTGGTGTAGAAGTTTCATTTTTCAACCATTCACCTTCAAAAATACTTGGACAAACACTACAGATGTAGATAAAAAAGTTTAAATGTCATTTTCCTTAGTTTTGGTATGCACATTTCTCGAGAGTAGATAAGAATATTTTTCAACTATATGCTTGTATAATATGATATATATAATTCTCATTTAAAGTTGTAGTACCGATTTCCTGTTTTGGTACTGATGGTGCTGTATGGAAATGAAGTAAATTATAAGCCACAATTACTTTAATAACGGAATTACCCAGTTTTCATTAACAAACCATTAACAAACCAAAATCCCATTAATATCAAATTAAAAGATATGCCTAGTCATCTTAATTAACCTAAAATGATCTTAGATGCTGCTATTAAAGTAACTATAAATATCAAAACTTAGGTTTAGTGCTATACTTTTCACCAAGAAGGTTTTACTTCAGACGTTATGTCAAAATTTATTTTAATCTGTGCATCATTATTGCTGGCGGCAACACTGGTTAATGCCAGTGGGAACCTTGTTCTTGGCAGTCCGAATGGCGCGAATTTGATTTATCAACGGGTGCATAAAAAAGTGGCGATACCATTAATAAAACGAGATGAAATCGTGGAAGTGCATGCTCGTGATGGAGAGCTAATCCGAGGAGTTGTTGTTCAAGATTATTATGGGACTGGAGAATGTTATCCTGTGGGAGGCGGGATAGGTCAAAAGTCGATTTCCTTGAAGCTAAAGAGCCCCAGATCAAGGGGATATAAATTTATGGTGCACGTATACGCTGCGTAGATTAAAATGTTATAATGAACATTACATTTAATATTGAAATGCAAATTAAAACAATATTAATAGTAAATAGAAAACAAATAGTATGGAAAAAATTGTAAAATACTTTAAATAAATAGAGTTGTAACCATTTAAAGCTCTAGTTACGATTTTTGTATCATAATTTAGTGTTCTTTACAGTGTTCTCTATATTGTTTTTATTATATTATTCATACTTAGGTGTATGGTTTGTAAATTGTAATGCGTTTATTTCCCACTAGATTGTCTGCTTCCGCTCTTAAAAGGAATATCCCGCCTTTGTAATATTTTCTATTGATATTCCTCTTCTGTTGGTTACATTATTATATTATAGCCTTGCTTGATAAATGGTATATCCAACACAAAATGAATTTTTAAATTCGAATGAGTAGTTCCTGAGGATAGCGCGTTAAACCAAAAAAACTCTTACAAAATACAATTATTTATTTATATCACTATTATTCATTACAAAATATAATTTAATATCAATTTTCCCCATATTTGTTTTGATTTTACCTACTACACAAGCACACTTCGATATTAAGGACAAACAACTATTAATTTAATTAATTGCTAGCAAACATGAACTTTATCACAAGGGAATAAGATCCAGTTCTATATTAATTGAGTAATGGTATCAAGTGACCTCTGCTCAGACGATGTTGATACGACTAATGTGTATTAAATATTTTGTGCTGGGGCTATATGGCGACAATAATTTACAAATTTAATTTTTATTTACTATCATAATTTCGAAAATAATAAGTTTACACAATGACAACTTTTTATTTGTATCAGAAATTACATTTTAATAACAATTAGCAATAAATTAAATAATAAGAAAAATAACAGTAGTAGTAATACCTATAAATAAAGTTCAAAGTAATGAATAATGAATATGTATAAAATTTGTTGAAATATTATTTTCTACAAATGTAGTTATGCGTACCTAGGTCTATTGCCTTTATATAAATACGAATTGATTGAAAATTATATTATTATTTTTTGTAATGAAAATTAATGCCCTTGTTGTTTTTTTCCTACCTCAGAAATTACTTAATTTTTATATTTTAAATTTATTACTTTGTAGTAATTATTGTGTTTGCCGTAATGTTGATTTTAGAACATTTGTGGTGTCGATTTTTTGTAAATTTTTAATATGTGTTATGATGTAGGTTAAACCGAATAAATAAATATGAAAAAAAATATAATATCATATAAACCTCATCTAAAAAATCTCTGAACAATGGGTATGAAACGCTGATAGTGGAAATATTTGGTCTATTACGTCTCTTTCTCTCTAATTGATTGTTTATCATGCATCTCACTCTTCCGACATATTAACCTCAATTTTGTGTCTTCTATATCACTATTCTATATATGTATCAAAACTTTAAGACGCACAGCCAAAATGTCTTCTAAATTGTTAATAGTATTTTGTGCCTTAATTGTAATAGTAAATTGTAAAAGTGTTATTATCGGTAGAACTCACGATGCTCAAAAAGTGTTTGACAGTACTTACGAAACATATTCGATTCCATTTTTTAAACGGGAGCAAGAAGTATCGATAATTTTAACTGGTGGGCAGAAGATAAATGGTTTAGCAATTATTGACCTGGATAATGGGACGGCACAGCCATCAGTTACAAGTGGCGGGATCGGTTTTGATTTTGCCAAAATTAAACTGAAGAGCGAAAGGGGTTCCGGATACAACTTCCGATTGGAGGTCTATACTTAAGTGAAACCTTATAACCGTTGTTTAATTTCAATTTATATCTAATTTTCCGTAAAATTTTCGCTTATATGTAAAGGAAATGTAACAAAAATGCGAAAAACACTCGAAATAGTGATCAAATTTGGAAAACGAATAACGACAATGAATAAATAAAAGTGTTTGTTGTGAAATGCCTGCTAAATTAATAAATGTATGAAATATTCTAATGTTTTATTTAAAAAAATATAATTTAAGCAATCACATCGCTTATCAATCAATTAAATAAAATGCGTAAAGTTCGTTTCAATAAAAAAAAAAATGAGAACAGATGTATACTTGTTTACAAATCACTACGATAAAGCTTAGTTATTTGGCGTGGCTTAGTCGCCATTAATTTATATTAAATCCTTCCACCATGTAGTCCTTACATAACGCGTTGACCTCATACTGTCTTGCTTTATTCGGTCAAGATTCATTCATTCTTATACCAAGCTACAAACATGTCTCTTAAAGTTATAATTCTATTATCTGCCGTGATCTGTGTAGTAAATTGTAAAAGTGTGATAGTGGGTCAAATATTTGACCATAATAATTATGTAAGGAAAGTGCACGAAAATACTGTTGAAGCATCTGGGATTCCCTTTATAAAGCGTGAGGAAGAAGTAAAGTATGAATATCCAGTAGCTGATCAGAAGATTAAAGGAATTGCTATCAGAGATTTGGACAATGGTTTAGCAGAGCCTTCGATTACGAGTGGTGGAATAGGTTTCAGTTTTGTGACCATTAAACTGAAGAGCGAACGGGGGTCCGGATATAAGTTTTTAATTGAAATTTATGCGTAGATTGAAACGTGTCAAAAGTTCAGACACAATAACCTTGAACTGTCAAAATGAAGATAATTAGTTAAACTGTTTTATCAGTGCAAAAGTGGCAAAATTATAGTTAATTTTACATAGTAACAATTTTTATTTCATTATTTTAGACTTCGTCATGTTCGCGTTGAAAAGTTAAATGCCTTAATTACATTCACTTTATAAGTTTTAAGCTGTAATATACTATTCTAGAACTGTGTTTTTATTTAATTAATTAGCCAATCATTAGTTTTAGTTGTTGCACTAACATTAAAATATAAAATCATCTAATTTTTTAACCAAAAATATTTTTGTTATAAAATAGTTTTCCATACTTAAACAATAAAAGCTACCAATACAAACAGGTGCTAAAAAAATTACTTCTAAATTGAAAAGAAAAGAAAATTATACCACTAAAAAAACATAAATAAAACAGACTTTTTACCGACTTCAAAAATGGAGGAGCTACTCTATTTTTTTAAGTTTGTTATCTCAGAACTTTCGACTGGGTGAACCGATTTCGATGATTCTTTTTTTGTTTGAAAACTGATGTGGTCCCATTTCATCAAAATCTGTTTATTAGTTTTAAAGTTACAATTTGAAGTCGGTTTTTTTTTGTTAAAATTTTAACACCAGGTATATTATTAAGTAAACTAAACTATTTTATTATGACAACATTACTGATAAATTATTTTAGAACCTTTTCATTTGAGTCGGTTGAACTTGGTATTAGGTAATGTTACACTTGTATGAGATTTTTCAGAAGACGTAACATAGAAGGTATGTAGAAAATGACGTGGCCAAGTAAACAATACACTACATACATGTCTATTTACTTTATAATTTACATTTTCCTATGATTATGTAAATTCTTAGAAAATTACTTTCGTGCTTCTAGCAATTTTCATTTAATTATTATATTAATACGTGAAGCAAAAACTTTGTACTCCTTGAAATTTTCCACAGTTAAAGTTTATATATGGAGAAAAAGTGCATAAAGCTATTTTTTATATAAAATGCATTAGAAATAAATAAATTAAAATAAACATTTCGCATACTACGCCTCGGATGACACACCTGTACACATACATACCTGTCTTACTCTTGAATTGTGGTCGAATTTCGACCAATGGGCGACCACTAGTTATTAAGAAATATGTGATTCATCAAACTAACCCAACGGCCTTGATGCAATGAATAACTATTTTACGCTAATATATATTATGTTATATGCAGTTTAGATATATAGTCATTATTTATGAGCATTTTATTCATAAGGATATAGCTCAACGTTGTATTGTTTTATACTAAAAAGAGATATGTAATAAGTTTGATGTGCTTAAAGGGGCATCTTAGCTCCAAAACGAATGGATCGATTTCGATGCAGTCACTCCATACGTTCCATAGAAAATATATGAGAAAAGAAATGTTCTTCATATGCACTTTTTCGTGAATTTTCCTATATTTTTAACTAGCTGTTGCCAGCGACTTCGCGTCAATTATTATGATCGCGATTAAAAGTTCTCAAAAGAATATATTTTAAGAACTTTCATATATATTTTTTGGGTAACTTGAACCGTTTACGCAGCGCACGCATCAGAAGCCCTCAAGTTTGGATAATTTTCCCCGTTTTTGCAACATTTTTCAGTGATGCTTCGCTCCTTTTAATCGAAGCGTGATACTTAAAGCCTTCCTCGATAAATGGACTATCTAACACAAAAAGAATTATTCAATTCGAATCAGTAGTTCCTGAGATTATCGCGTTCAAACAAACAAACTCTTCAGCTTTATAACAGTAGTATTGATAGTTCTGCTATTCTCGGATTAGACGAATCTAAAATCAATCATTAAAATCTGTCCATCTGTTCTTGAGTTATTAATGGTGTAAATAACGCGACTTCAGTATGTAAAATAAGTTTTGATAATTTCTAAGCAAATATCAATTGTTTCTCACGCGAACCTAGCATGTTCCGTCTATGAAATCATTGTTTTTATTTTGATTGTTAGTGAAATACTCCTTAGAAGACAGAAAATATGTTATTTATAACATACAGAGATAAATTATATACCTACTAATGAAAGTTGGTACTTGCTTGATTTTAATGGCCATACAAATAAAACAGAGTCTATAACCAGCATTTAATACCAATAACTCAACAATACAATAACAATCTAAATTCTAAAATATTTATTTACCATGGAAGCTCATGAAATATCCCGTCTGTATCGCATACACCTCTACCAGGAAGTTATAACCTCTGAAGATACTGGGGCTTTCCAATTCAAGGGTGACGAAGTTTTGTCCAATCCCACCTCTCTTTAGGTAAACCTCCCCCCATTTGTCCTGACGAAGATCCAGCACTCTTATCGCATTGATGACTTCGTGTTTTGTACAGTTTACAGTAAACGTATCAGATCGTACCCAAATTGCTGGATTTTGTTGATGGACTCGTTGATAGATCAGTTTGGAGCTTAAATCCGGATATCCGAGTATTAAATCGTTTGCAAAAATGTGCACAATTGAAAAAAATAAAAGAAATACTTTGATTAACATTTTGCCAATGTTTCTTCCGTTGTGGTTGTGACAAAATGACACAGTTTGCTTGTATGATGTGGTTGTTAATAAATAAAATCAATAAATATATAGGAGTGTGAATAAGAATAGGTGTATATTTAGCGTCCGTACATATATGAAAAAGTAATTTAAAACTAGCTGAAACCCGCGACTTGATATCAAGAAAATAGCTATGATTGTGATGATTCAGCGAATGATCAAAGCAATTAAGATTTAGAATAAATAATAATTTATGTTAATCTTCTGTCTACCTAATAGTAAGAATATTTTGAGTAAGTACCTATAATGAAAAGCTAAGAACTTTCTTTCATAAAAATTTTACAAAATTAATTGTTTAAGTGTTTAGAACACAAAAATTTTGTTCGTAATATGTTTTTTTTTGTGTTCATAAGACGATTCAGTATACCGTTACACTACATTATTTCAGCTAAACAATGTCTCTAAAGCCTGAACGTACAGCTCAACTTGTTCGTGTACTGAAGTGTACAACCTTTTGGAATTTATATCCTAACACTCATACAGACATACAAACAAATACCACACATAAACTCACACAGATTTAATTAGATATGGAAGAGCAGAGCCATCTGACACAGGCTATGCTTAAACGGTGGCTTTAGCCACTATAGTTAGGCTTTTATTATTTTGTAAAATAAATATTTTTCATTTTTTTTTTGAACTTGTCTCACTTTAACCTAACTTCTAGATAATATTTAAAACACACTGTATCAAAATACAATACTAGGAAACTACTGAGCAAACAAAGATAACTTGCTAATAACTGAACCATAAAAACACCAAATAAATCAGTTGGATGATGATCTAACACAATAGCAACTATATAAACGAAAAAATCATCTAGAATTGGCATTATTTTTCAATTTTCTTACCAAATCACCATTGAAAATGGTTGTAAGAATTTTATTTCTTAGTGCATTATGCTTAGTGGCAGAAGTCGCTTCAAACGATATAAGATTAGGTTACGTAGCACCAAGTTCAAGAAAAATTTATGGTGAAATCAAAGAAGCTGATCCAGCACTCTGGAAGAGAACAGATGACGTCATAATTAATACGCCACAGAATGAGATCATTAGTGCTATCTTTGTCACCGATTTGCGGGATGATAAGGACGGGGAAGCGTTTATAGAAAGTGGCGGGATTGGGGAGAAAAGTGTGACCGTTGCCTTGAAAAGTCCCAGTATTTTGAGAGGCTATAAGTTTGAAATTGAGGTGTATGGCAGTAATCCCAGTGCACAGTACTACAGTAAGGGTGGATTTGCGCCGTACAGTGGCAATGTTTTGTATCCAAGAAAGTATTAGCCTTATTATATTAATTACTGTTGTATTTGAATGCTAAATTATTAACGTCACCGTATAGCACCCCTCTTTTTTCTTTGGAGGAATCCATTTAGCTAATATTATAATAATATATTAACTTAGTTGTTTCATTTATATACACCTTATTTTGTTTAAGATGTTCTGTGATTGTCAGACATGAGATACATTATCACTACATAGTATAAAACAAAGTCGCTTTTTCTTCGCCTATATCCCTTTGTATGCTTAAATCTTTAAAACTACGCAACAGATTTTGATGCGGTTTTTTTCAATAGATAGAGTGATTGAAGAGGAAAGTTTTTATATTTGTTTTATACCCGTGCAAAGCCGGGGCGAGTCGCTAGTTCATATAAAAGTACTACATACTATGTGCTGCATAATTTATACCTGGTATTACCTTGTTAATTTACCTGTTAACATCACATGTCAAGGGAAGTACTGATTCTTTTTTAATTTAAAAATCACTCATCAATATTTTATAACAGCCATGTCTTTTTAAATATCTGTATATATGTGCTAAAGCAGCAGTCACGCGATAATCGGTTCCATCGACTTCTGCTCCAGCTGTCTGGACATTCCGATGCGTTGAAGAACTTTCTGGTTTGGTATTAGTAATTTCTGGACACCACTCCAATAACCTCAATGGTGTCAAAGACATCTTCAATTAATTACTACAGTGAGTAGTAAAACTGGCTGATGACACACGATTTGGTTCGGGTTTCCGGCAGGCGTCATTAAGAATTTTACAGGAAGAATTTTATGGAAGGCCTTTGTCCAGCAGTGGACTGTATAAACTGGTGATGATGATGAATGGGTTAAATTACCTCACTGCTCTGCTCACTTATACTGTGTCAAAGGAAAATGTATTGCGTCATCTATGATTTATCACTGTTTATGAACACTGATGTTAGCTTAACATCTTAATGTGACCTTTGAGTCATCAAGTTTGTAAATTAAGGGAAAGTACCCAAGTATTATTAAAATTATCTGTTTTTAGCAATTTTAAAAATTATCGCCTCCGCCCACTTTGCCAACTTATAAAACAGTATAAATAGTAGGTACCCAATTTGCCTTTTAATTTATTTAAATTAAAAATTTGCGTTTTTATAAATACTAGCTGTAACCCGCGGTTTAACCCGCGTAAATTTTGTCGTAACGTGATGTTATATAGCCTATAAACAGAGTAAAATATCTAAGAGCAAATTAATAATGGATATGTATTTTGTACTTCGTCCGCGCGGAATAGTTATTTTTTATTATTTATGTATATTAATTTCTAAAATAAAAGCTTAAGTTATTCCTTATTAAATCAGCTATGCCAGTGAAATTCCCGTCAAAATCGGTTCAGCCGTTTCAGAGATTAGCCGGAACAAACAGACTGACAGACAAAAATTGTAAAAAATGTTATTTTGGTAGATATACGAAGATGTACCGTGTCTACATCCATACGCATTTAGTAAAAAGCGGTTATTTTTATATTACAGACAGACACTCCAATTTTATTTATCTGTATAGATTTACACAAATCATAAGTAAAACTATATTTTACTCGTTAAAGCCTGTTTAAATAAATTGATAATTATCATTTCCAGGAAAATGTAACTCAAATGTGACGTAAAATGGAATGTTCGTTTCGTTTTCGTTTGTTTGTTAGCCATGACACTGTAACGTCATGTGATGTGCCATTTTGATGGATATATGATGCCTTTGTCGAATGTTTACGTTGATGGCATTATGCGATAGAGTGACAATTTAATAAAACGAAAAACTTATACAATTAAAAGGCTTCTCTATAAAGTCAAGATTATAAGTTTTACATTATGAACATAAATTTATACTTGAATTCTGTTCAAAAAAAACTGTCACTGCTGCACAAAGATCTACTTATCATTTTTTAAGCAAATAGAGCCAGTATGATTAGATTTTGGAGCATTATATTGAATTTCAATAAACAATTTATCATTTATCGAATTAATTCAATATTGTTAATTTTAATGTTTACTAACGATGTTTTAAAATCAGTAGATCTACCTCTACCATGAAATTTTCTTCAGGTTTATTCGTGTCTACTGTAAATAAAGTAACAAAGTAATGTAGTAAAAATATTTATTGTCATTATATTAAATTCTTTATTTTAAGTTATATAAATTCACTTACGATACTCTGAATATAGTTATTTATAAGAATAGTGATTTGTTTAAATTTAAGCTAGTTCTCTCTTGCATGAACCGATCATTTTCTATAAAAGACAATACGTTATCATTAGCACAGCAGTGCTAACGAACGAACGAACAATGCGTTTCTTATCTCTTATCAGTGTATTTTTCTTGGCCGCGGCCGTAAGCAGCCAAAGCCACGACTTGGCACTTGGCCAAGCCACTTATGGCGACGTGATCATCTACAAAATGAACGAGTACAAATATGGCTTCCCATTCATGGTGAGGACCAGCATCCTTGAGTATCCAGAACCTGGACAGAATAACTTCGCGTATATTAAGGCGATCTACATCAAGGATAACGAGAGAGATGGTTCCGGAGGATATCCAACTATTTCATCTGGTGGTATTGGCCAGCGATTTGTGAAGATCAAGCTCAAAAGTCAGAGAGGCTATGGATTTAATTTCACCGTCACCATCTATGGAAGATACTAGTCTATGATTGCATGTTTAATTTCGATTGTGATCGCGAAAATCGCAAAGGAAATACAACGATATTGTATTACAATCGCTAACAAGAAACACACTTCTCCAACGTGCTCAGGTTACACGGAAATATAAGCTTTAATGGCTGTGAAATACTAACAACATAAAGATCTTATTCCTTTACATCGCAGAAATCCAATCGAAACTCAAACAGGAGGATCAGTTGCCTTTTCAGTATTATCTAAGTGATAAGAGCTAGTTCGTATAATTTGTATATAAATATTATTTGGTTTGTAATATTAATTGTTGGCCATGTTAAACATTATTAAATATTTATGTTAATTTTATAAGTTAAAAAACGCGTTTCAAATTTAAATAAATTATTTATTCTTGATAATTGGTATTTCTCTACCATTTCAGTAGGTATGTACTGAAATATTAAAATAATTCGGTTACTTTAGTTACTGTGCCGACGCGGTTGATTTTCATGAAATTCATCGAAGAAAATCTTGGCAACAAAATTTAAATATTTGTACATAATGTAATTATATTTTTAAATATAAATATACCGCATCTGTGTAGCGGTTCTCGTATTTACGTGTTGCGTAGGTCCTAGGTTCGAAACTTTGGCTAGGGAAAAAAATGGCTTCCCATATAAAAATGGATTCTGCCAACGCCCAGTAGTTGTGGAAGTATCAATTGTTTTAAACTTGTGATAGAAAAAAACACGTACCTAAGTAAAAACATCATTAATATCCATTAAGTTTTCGTAGTATTTTACTCGAGAGAAAATTTTTGTAAAAATATACTTATTATTGTAGGACGGGGAACACCAGGGGAAGGAAATCTAAAAGAGATTCGAATCTTTATACATTTACATGTTTTTCCGGAAATAATTATTATTTCGATTGCGTAGAAGCCTGATATTACCTTTTTGCCTGTTTATACTATTTGGAAACATGTATTTTTGTTAATTTTCTTTGTATAACGCTTTGTATACTTTACATGTAAAACTATCGCTAGAAAAATTTTTTCTTGCACTTTTCAACTTTTTTAATTTTTTAATTGCCTGTTTTAATTAAATGTTCTATGATATATGTACGTTAACAAACGGTATGTAGCCTATATTAAGATAGTATAACAAAGTGAGACATGAATAAATATTAGCAGACGATTTTCCAAGCCATGATAAAACATTGTAATATTTGAAAATAAAACCGATTTTTTACAAGAAAATTAACAATGGTAAAAGTTTATTAAATATAATATAGAAAAGGTTTTTCCACAATGAAATAGAAAATTATCTTATACATAATAATAATGATGAATAATTTCGCGCTTCATTAAAACTAAATAACCATGTTGAAGTACTTATTATGTCTCGATATCACGAGTCTTAGTTATGCTCTTGTGACAAACCTTTTCTGTATATACAGAAAAGGTGTATATATATAACAAAGTCGGGTTATTTACAACCATTTATAACTCAAGAACGGCTGACCGATTCTGATTTGTTGGATTCCTCTAACTATATAAGCAGAATAACTATTAATAATATAGAAAAATTCACGAAAAAGTGTTTATGAAGAAAATTCGATTTCTCATACATTTTCTATAGAATGACGCTAGGTGACATTATTATTCGGAACTCTGAAGCGATACGGGGTCAACTAGTTATAAGTAAATAAAAATAAAGAAAATTTAAGACATTTTAGAATCCCCTATTGGTTATTAACAAATAATAATATTTCATGAGTGAATGAAGAGATCTTCATAAATTACACCTAAGATTCATCTCAATGGTGTCAGCTTCAAACAAAAAACCGCATCATAACCGGTCAATTCAGTTAAGAGCTGCTACGACAGTTACACAGACTCTGTCAGAGTCTGTGTAACTGACCTGTGTTTATAATTTCCCTGTTTTTGCATTAAAAATACTATGATATATTTCAATTCTATTTTCTGATAAAAAAAATCATATAACCTCTTTCCAGCAATATGGGTCTCCAAGAATTCGAGAAATGGTCGAACCAGCCAGGGCTTTTTTCCGAGAAGTCGAGGTTCTGCGCCAGATTACGAGGTCTGACACCAGGGCAGCGAAGAATATGCCGTCACCATAAAGACCACATGCCGACTGTGAGTGCGGGCGTCCGGAGAGGAATTGAGGAGTGTCAGTACCAGTTCCAGGGGAGACGTTGGAACTGCACCATTACTGGAGATGAGACAGTGTTTGGACCTTTGACTTTAATAGGTATATTTTAATTTGTATTTATACAAACACGTATATTGGCAAGAGTTTTTGTGATCTCTAGTTTTTTATCGAATAAACAAGCAAAGACATTTACGTCGAATTCAATTTAAATTGTAGACTTCATAAGTAACAATGATAATTAAAATAACACAAAAACAGCGACAGTTTTATGGTTATTTAAATGTATAATTAATATTAAGTACTAAAGTTAAAACTCTACAGTCTACTGAGAGCGTTTTTAGTATTCTTTTTTGGTTAGTAATCTATTGATTACTAACTTAAATAGAAATTTAATTACGAACACATTTTATTATTCTATTAATCCAACTACTTATGCGAAAGCACAAGGTGAATGTATGAATGTTTATTTTAAATAGAGCCATTAATACTAAACATAAATAGGTGAATCTATAAAATGTGGATGAATATAAATAATATTTAAGTTGCAAAGTGAAGCAGCCTTATTTAAAAGGAGCATAAATTTCACTTAAAGATGTCGACACAGTGTCGGCTTAACTTGATTTATAGTTTTACCGGATTCCTTTATTTAATCTGCGCTCTCGGTTTAAATTCTCGCAGTTTTGTAACGAAAATATTTATATGTCCTATAATATATTTGTAAACGCTGCTTTCCTATTTTCGAAATACCTTCTGGCTACTATATAGCCTATGTCACTCAAAAGTGTAGCTTATGTAAATCGGTTCAGCAAAAATACATATCTTTTCAGTTTTCTCTTTGTTATATTAATTAAATTGGTTTATAATCGATTGTTTTTTTTTTCAAACAGTCCAAATTGAATTTTGTTTCGATCCAGTCATAGCTAAATTTTATACAAGTACTAGCTGACTCGGCAAACATTTTCTCACCGTTTAAACCTTCCCTGGACTACGTCAAACATTTCAAAACCAAAATCAGCTAAATTGGCCCAGCCGTATAAGCGAGACAAACGAATAGCAATTGGTATATATGCAACTGGCCCTACTACAATTTATGAAAACTGTTCAAACAAATTATGAGATATTTTAATTTGTAGTCATCATGTCGGCGGTGTTAACTGTCTTCAATTTCTCTTTGAATAAAGTCTAGTCAATCGAGCACTCGTTGGTTTTTAACCTCAAAATCATTAATTAATTTATTAGTGAATCATAAATGTTACAGCATCACGCGAAACGGCATTCACCAACGCCATTACAGCAGCCGGGGTGACGCTGTCAATTTCCCGGGCCTGTCGTGACGGACGGCTGGCTTCTTGTGGCTGCAGCCGGGCCTCAAGACCACGCCACTTGCATACCGACTGGGTGTGGGGCGGTTGTGGTGATAACTTGGAGTACGGTTACAAGTAAGAGTTCCATCCAGAGGTGTTCCTTCTTTAAAACATATTCTCTATGACGCGTATCGTGTTATCTCTTGAATAAGCGAATAGACCGATTCTGATGCTATTTTTGGTTGAAAGGTGGATCTTATTTACATTATATTTGTAGTTCGGTATTCTAATTATTAACATGTCCGTGGGTTAAAGTGGTTTTTAATTTCACTTGTTAGTTACAACATAATTTATTTGTCTCTTTTGTTTTGCTTAAAATGGTCGGGAGAAAATATTTTCATTTTAACTACTCAACCTACCTTTGGTACCACCTGACGCACTTAGTACCTTAGTATTAGGAAAACAGGCGGTAAAGGAAAGTACATCTACCTGAATTTCCGCCATAACTTCCCCATACCCTCTCTGTGTAATAGCGCTTTCTCTTTCTCGCATATATATTTGGAATTCATCTGCCATCCCTTTTCCACACCCTTTTAACATAAATTGAAAATATACCTATACCTGTACGTAGACTGTCGGTGTGTGTATATGAAATTCAGGTGAAAAATTTCACGTAGAATCAAAGGTAGAAAGGTATCTTCGCATCTATTGAATCCTGGTCTACAGGTGAGCCCGTAAGACAGGTAAAGTTACCTAAGCATTGATGTTTTTTTTACCTGCGGGACCTCCAAGTAGCAAAGGTAGTCCGGGTACATAAAATGTATTAATTATTTATGGATCAATAAACAATTTTTATATAAACTACAAACTTATAAATTTTTATTATTACTTGAAAAGCCAAAAACAAAATAAGGTTCATATGAATTTTCGTAATTTATGAATTGAGTAAGTAAGTAGCTGTCAGATACACTTCACGGATGTCAAACCGTGGCAGCAGACAGATTCGCTACCAGGAGTGGTGAATTTTCCAAGAGGTTGGTTATTTTAAACATCGCTTTCGATTGATATTTCACTAGTGGATCTCACGTGTTTCGTATCGGTTCAAAAATGGTCACGTGTCCTCTATAAAATGTAGGAGAAAACTAATTTTCTTCATAATATATAACAAAATTCACTTCATATGTTCAATTATGTCAAGTAATTTACTTATGAAATTGCCATTCTTAGGAGGCCTATTAAATTTTAACATTATTTTTGCATAAAAATTCCAAAAAACGATTTTTTAAAGTGCCTTCAGTTTCACTTGTACTTTTTGCGTGAAACTTTTGTTTGGTAGCATGAAAGTTAAGGACCAAGACGTCACGCATTTGAGGTTATTTTACCAGGATAATATGAAATGTTTATAGATTGATTTCAATCCCAGTTGCTGAGGGATTCCTGAAAATCCTTTCAGTATGCCGGCATATTGGAAGGGAAGGGGTTCGCTTGTGTGGTTTCAGGAGCTCGGAAAATACGATGAAATCACCTGAAACACAAAATTTTTCATCCCCTGTTACCAGGACATCATAGTGCACGGGGAAAATCTTCGTGAAAAGT
Source organism: Aporia crataegi (assembly GCA_912999735.1). Classification (NCBI taxonomy): domain Eukaryota; kingdom Metazoa; phylum Arthropoda; class Insecta; order Lepidoptera; family Pieridae; genus Aporia; species Aporia crataegi. The sequence goes on from OU538742.1 coordinate 8,448,011, forward strand.
CTTTACATTGTGTGCGTAGAGGAAGGCACAATAAGAAAAGTTTTACATATATACAAACATATTTTTAAGGGTGGATTGCATATTTATTTATTGGTTAGGTTATAAGAAGTTTTCAATTGATTGAAAATATTTAATACAAAGCTTTTATTTTTCAACTTATTCGACTAAAACTCATAGATTACTTAATTATTTTAAAAATTTATATAACAACTTAATAGGTCAATTTCAATTATGAAAAGATTGTTTCTTAACATTTGTATTTGAAGCAGAGTGCGACAAAACATTTTATGTTGACTGGGCTTTATTGAAATTATTATGAATAGCGATAACTTTATTTAAATTATCATATAAAAACGACAGAAAGAAGCAGAATCTATAAACATTATAATGAACTGAAATATTAACTTTATTCGTGTTAGAAAAAAAAAATCTTGATAGCGCTTTTAGAATCTTATGTACTTGTTTTATGTACTACATGAACTTGATTAATTAGCAATAAATAACATTTAAGCTCATATTTATTTATTCTAATCATATGTAGCTCTAATGTATAATTGTAATGTAATCTATCGTATAGAAATCCCAGCGATTTAGGTACACCGTACATGTAACCTAAGCTTATTTCTAAAAAACATGTTACTCACGAGGAAGCTTTTTATAGACGCTTTAAAAAAGCTTTTCCAGTTTTCCCTTTTGAATTTTCTTTATACGGGTATAAGAAATCGTAAGAGGTAGGGAATGTAGAATTTCGCGGAGCACGCAGTGGTGGGAATAGAAAGGCGAAGTTCTGTTTACTTCATAGAGGACATTTTCCCGCATTCGAGTATTTTTATTACCAGGCAAGTAAGAGTGGGAAAGAGGTTTTAAGGAATGCGGGCTAAAGGAAATTTTTAAGGCGGGATGTTTAAGAAAATTTTCTTACAGTCTCAAAGTTACGTTGATTTTCGTTCTTAACAGTTTTGACTTAACAACAGTTTTATGACGAAATATATAACGAAGCACGAATATATAACTTGCTTAGATATACACAACTGAATTTGACATTTAAAAAAACATCCGATATGTTGTATGAAAATAAAGTATTTTGTAACTCAGATCTCCATAATAAGAGCTCATATCCATCTCGATCACGTCAGCTTTCAATTAACCGCATCAAAATAGGTCCATTGGTTTAGGAGCTACGATGCCACAGACAGACACATAGACCAACAGACATGTCTCAATGTCTCTGTTTAATTAATTTAATCACCGCTAAGAAATGTTGGATTTATAAAAACAACATATCAAACTATTGTAGAATATTTTATTTTTTGGCTCTTTACCAAACCGGAACGCCGAATGGGAATAACCGTCAGCAGAAAATTTTCGAATAAGTACCAGGCTATAATAGCGTTGCAAGATATTATAAATATACAATAATAAGAAATGGGTATATAACAAAATATAATTATAAATTGTTAAACATTATCTATGTGCTCGAATTGTCTTGTTATTGCTAAAACAATTGTATGTTAGCGAGAAAGTGACAGAGTATTTGAAACATGCTTTCTAGTTAAGCAAGGCTTATAAGTGTTAGTTAATGTAATTGTTTTATATGTTTTTTACTGTCAATGAAAACAATATAAAACTAAAAAAATATTTAGTATGTACATAATTAATTGTTTTATTTAACTACCTGTTTTAAATGGTTTGGTATTATTTAAATTACCTGGTAACCTCAACATTTTGTTATCGTTTAATTTTCGCCCGCCTATGATGGTAAAAAAAACAGTAACGGAAAGCTCCGGATTAAGCCGGTTAAACCTTTAAAGCGAGCTTAGATCCGTCTCTTTTACCAGGATTATATGCAACACTAGGAGATTGTTCACCTCTTAAAAGGGGTGAAATTTGTCTTATGTGAACTATTCGTTCCTCTATTTAAAAACACTATCAATAAAAGTTTTCTAAAAAGCTTTGTATACATTAATATTAATTATTTATTATTATCTATTTTTACTAAATAATTCACAATAATTTGTCTACGTAGTGCTACGGATAAACTCGTTTTACACCCTCTGACGTACCGTGACGTAGCACGGTTACGGCGTAGGGAGAGAAGAGGCGTGGCTTACACCCTTTGTGTTTTCTCTCGCTCTCAACAGCTCTACGAAAGTTTTGAAGTACCAGGGCTTAGCGTAGCTTTACCGACAACTTCATGTCAACTTTGAAAACTTGCCATTGCTGATAATAATATGTCTTTTGTTCTGCGAAAGATGCAATAAGCCGTCTTAATCAGAAATCAGCAGTCGCGATGCCCGTCCATTCCCTTATGTTACGCAGCCGTGATTTTTTCCTCCTGCCGACAATTTAGAGATACGATTATTCTATTTTTCAACTTCAGTATAAAATAGTTTGGATATTCTTTATTGCACATAAAATAAAGGACATCATGTTTTAATTTATCCTTAGTGAATTGTCCTTAAGAATAATTTAAAATAAGACTATTGTAATTTATAGGTTTTATTTTATAAAAATTAAGAGACGAGTATTCTATAGGCTATATGACATTATGATACGACAAAATTAACGCGAGTGAAATTGCGGGGCACAACTAGTGGAGTATAATTAATTATACCCCATTAAAGTTGTCATAAATGCTCAACTCCTAGTGCTACGTATAATTCTCAACCAATACAAACCAAAACGCAGCCTCATTACTGAAAAAATAGCTAATTAATATAATGATTGTACCAGGTTCACAGAGGGCTTTGTAGATGTCCGAGAGAGAGAAGGGAAAGTGAAGCGAGGCAGTCGCGAGCAGGGACGTCAGCTCATGAATAGGCATAATAATGAAGCAGGCAGACGGGTAAGTAATCTCCTGTATCCTAATATCTAATATAATACATCAAAATATGACTAAGACCCTGTCCAGATGAGGCGTTTTACGCGCGTTCCTTCACAGAGAGGGATTTATATAAAATATTAGGTCTTTACCTATGAAATAACCGTTTTGTATGGAATAAGTATTATAAGATATATATAAAATACTAAGAATATTTTACTATTAGTCCGGAAATCAGAAGGTATTATATAATAATGAAAGAAGATATGAGAGAATCAAAATATTTGACGATGTCATTTACAAATTCTATATGATTTGAAATTTTTGAATTTATGTATAATATATATTACTTTCCAATTATACGAAATAGATTATAGGTATATTTTCTATTATTAATACTTTTTATTATTTTAATATCAACCCAACTTTTGTACCTATGAACTAAGAAAGAATCAATTTAACAAAAAAATGTAAATCATTAAAAAAAATATATATTCTAAATACATCCACAATACGTCCACTTGCTACGAATACGCGCGTAATACTGGACGCAGCATATGGCGCCTGCTCATTACCAGCGTTTTACGCGCGTATTACGCGCGAGTGACGCTTCATCTGGACGGAATGTATGTAGCTGAAGTACCTTGGCTACGCGCGTAAAACGCCTCATCTGGACAGGTATAAATATAATTTAAAACGTCAATAAAATTAAATAATAAAAATGTCAATGTCAGAAACCTGCTATTTGGCGCCATTTTTCCAATATGGCGGCGCGATTAGAGATACGAGGTGTCAATGTTCAAATTCGAAATGAATAAGTGTCGATTTTAAAGTTCGCGTCAACCTTTCCAGATAGAAATACCAAATTACTGTATATTAAAATATCTAAATTACATTTTTATTTCATTTATTTCTCGGTTTCACTACATTATGAAACATAATGACACAACATTACACAGAAACAAAACAAAGAAAAGGATATACATGGACAACAATTAAATTGGGACACGACAGAAAACAAAATGCCAAAGGCTTTTGTAATACAGTTTTTACTACAACAGGAACCGGGGATACTAAAATAAGAGCCATATTTATTTTAAATTTATTTCAAAACCAGCTAAGTCTCTCAACCAATAAATAAAAAGATCAATCTAATTTGTTTTCAACTCAATATGCAAAATTCATAATATGACGACCATTTATACGGCTTTAGCGTCGACATATATTACCGCCATTTATTAGACTTTCAAAGGATTATTGTATACTATTATTAAATAGGTTCTGCATATTTAGTACTCACAAAATATGTTAAGTACTTACGTACTTGAAATTACTTTCAAACTAGATTTGTTTTAAACATGTCTTAGAAGTCGATTATATTTATTTTTAATATTTTTTTTCTTTCTTAGCTCGTGCAAGCCCAAGCGTACTAATATTATAAATGCATCTGTCTGTCTGTTATGTTTTCACTTTATCGATCTTGATGAAATTGAATACAGAGATACATAATAGAGGAGATATATATACGCAGTAAAATTATCGAAACTTACTTAAGATATAGAAATAGTGTACACACGCGGAGGGAGTCGCGGGTAAAAGGTAGTGTTATATAAACATTCTGCTAATATTTGTTGTAGGCGGTCATTAAAAAGTCACGTGTCACCTGTAAATGTCATGGCGTGTCGGGATCCTGCAGCCTCATCACGTGTTGGCAGCAACTGGCTTCGTTTAGGGAAATTGGTGAGTTTATTTCAAAACACGATTCGAATGAAATATATTATAGAGAAAACTATAAGTCCAGTGGAAATAGCTTTTTCCATTCTTCGGAGCCCTCTTACAATGTATGTAATAAGTATATAATATATATAAGTACCATTTATGTAATAAAATTACATTCGTAATTTTGATTTTGAAATAATTTATATATTTTTTTAAACAATTTACAATATTTCTCTGTTATGAACTAACAAATATTTCGGTATAAATTTTACGTAAAAATACCTAAACAATAAAGAGAAATTGACAGTTAAATCTGAGCTTTTTTTGTAATTTTATGGTACCTAATTGTTATAAGTATATCAAAATTTGGAGCCGCTATGGACTTTTTCACTATTCAATGGACATTATAACTTATATTTCATTTATCCACTAATTCAGTCCTAGAACTCAAAAAACAGTTGTCGCGCATTTTATGAAAATCATACTGCTGAATTTTAGATATATTTAAATACATTGTTATATATTGCAAATAAAAAAGGCCGCTATAGACCATAATTATAACTATTTCATACTATTCTATAAGTTGAATTTGTTAAAAGCTTTCCGTTTCAGAGATGCCGTTAAAATTGACTGTTTTATGCAAAAAATAAGAGTAAAATGTAATAATATGCAATAAAATCCCTCTTCATATATTTTTTTGTTAAACTTTATATCTTATAAATTTGATATATGTGTGTGTCTGTAGTATCGTAACACTTAAACGAATGGACTGACTTAGTTGCGTTTTTTTTTTGTTTAAAATCTGACATAATTGAGATGGATTCTGTCTACAATTAAATTCTGTTCCATCCCGCATCCGTTTTTATAAATTGACTTCTATTTCATTTGAATCATATTTTTTCGTCTTAATTTTAACCTGAAAGAACTTCTTTCCTAGCGGTGGAACAGCCAATTTTATTTGTTTTCTTACTATGCTTGCAAATATTTGTATCAAAATATCGAATCCAAAAGATAGAAACCTTCGATAGCAAATCGATTCCACTAGGAAAGCTACCAGGGCAGCATAAACTGACAAGCGCATTACTCCCGTCTATTGTGGCGGTAATGGCCGCTCGTTTAGCTCCAAATCAGCTTAATGATTCAACGTTAGGATCGCATTGTGCTCGGTAACTTATAGGAATGCTGGTGCCAGTTATAAATTGCTTAAATAACGGTCAATGAATCAGTAAGTGTAAATTGAATTAAAAATCGCAATTTAACAATATCACATAATATCCGAAAATTACTGTCAATCCAAATGTTATACTGAAATCACTTGTAGAGGCGTAGAAACCGTCGATTATTATTTATTTGTATGATTTGTTCCTCAATTCTTCAAATATGTTCTTTTGTGATCATTATCTGAAGAAATGAGAATCCAACTGAGTTTGTCGGCTGGTTTTTCTCAAATTTGGGCACGTTCTTGAACAGTTTGTAAACGTAAGTGACGATGACAGGCATTGATCATGATGATGTAGGTTCTGCCTTAAAATCCCTTAGAAAATGCTTAGTTATGAACGACAAACTAAAAAAGACCACAGAACTGAAGTAAAACTTTTTAGCTCCATCTCTCTCTCTCTACCTCTTTCTATCTCCCTCTCAACTTCCATTCGCCACGCCCGATCACACTTCGTAATGCTCACCAGCTTACTCTCCAAGTCAAGCGTGTGTAAAGAAGTTTTGCTTCAATAATTTTATATTTGATCCACAGGCGATTTCCTTCGTGAGAAGTACGAAGGTGCGACTGAGGTGAAAGTATCAAGACGTGGCAAGTTGCGCGTGGGCAATCCCAACTACAGTCTGCCAACACCACAAGACCTCGTCTATTTAGAAGAGTCACCCAATTATTGTATCAAGAATGAGACATTAGTATGACATTTTTATTAGAACAAGAAATAACTGATTATAACAAATTAAGTAAGCTTTGATGGAAAGATGAGAAATCAACCTATTATAAAATTAATATGTATCTTTAACGCTGGTCACATCCAGCGGGCATGTCGCTTTGAATTCAAAATCTTAATTCATATTATTAATTGAATTCCATACAACGTCAAGAAATTCATTACCTGACAAAATCAGAATGTGTGTGGAGTATAGTGACATTTTATGGAATTCTGGGCTTTCTGAATAAAGTATTGTAAAATTTGTTCTTAATCCGTCAAACTGTTGTCTGAGATATTTTTTGCAATCAACATTCGGGGTTAAATTGTCTTCAATTTCACTATTTCGATGATAGTTTTTGAAATTTTCTTTCAGGGTTCCTTTGGCACTACCGGCCGCGAATGTAACAGGACATCAGCAGGGATAGACGGCTGTTCCATATTATGCTGTGGTCGGGGTTACAACACAAAGCGAGCAGTTGTTAAGGAACGGTGCGAGTGTAAATTCTATTGGTGCTGCCGTGTTGAATGCAACACTTGCGTCAAAACTGTCGAAATTCACACTTGTAAATAGGGCAACACATTTTTAAAATACTAGGACTACCTAGTGCATCCATTAGGATGCAAGGGCCTTTAGATAAGTAACAATCGTGATCTGCAAATCTGGCTCATAAATCTTTAATTCAATTTTAATTTCAAATGTATTGTGTCGAAAAAAGCAGTTCCAAAACCAATCAAAAATGCCAATCAATATTAGGTTTTGGTATTTTAAACGAAAATATTTGTTTCCGAGAGTAAGCTAATCACGCCGAAGTTTTTCCTTCTAGGGTACATATTTTGGTACTAGCTGCATCCCGCGGTTTCACCTATTTTAATTTCGTCGTAGCGTGATATCATAATATAGCCTATAGCCTTTTTCGTTGAATGGACTATCCAACACATTATTCAATTCGAAGCAGTAATTGCTGAGATTACTCGTTCAAACAAACTTCAGCTTTGTAGTTTTAGTATTGGCATCATCGAAAACTTATCCTTAAGCTTTATCCTATATTTAAGTCCTTCAATAATATGTAAGTTTACACCAGTATCAGTATTAATTGACTTATTAAATTCTATACTTTTTAGTTCATTAAAATACTTATAAATATATTACATGCGTAAGTAAGACAGTACTGGATCGAATATCGGAAACAAAAATGTTTCAGTTGGGTGAAATATGTCACGCACATACACGAGGCTCATAATTACAAATATTAGTGTAAATTATTTTATATGTACTTAAGTATTTATTCTAATAAATCTAGATGTTGCATTCCAATTTAGAACGTAATCAGTTGTAACCCTGCTATAATAACATAATGTTTATGTTAACGCAAATTTTTAATTAATAAAAATGTACCTAAACATTTATAACAAAAAATATAGGTGTAATTGATTATCTCCTTTTTCCTTTTTTGGAAGGTCGGTTAACAAAAATAAATATACATAGTATTAATATATTAAAACACCGTGACGTGGGTTAGCGCGAAATACTCAATGAAATTAATGCATAGCTGATAATAATATATTTAGTAGCCGCCATTTTTCTTAACAAAATATTGTCAATAGATAATAATATTATGACTGCACATGAGTCGTAGAGGGAGGACTCCCTCTACGACATGAGTAGTGATACGAATCATTAATCCCATGGTCTATAGTCTATACCATAGTTTTAGTACCATAGTTTATATACACTTGTATATACTTAATCTATGGTCTATAGTATAGACTATACTAATAACGCAACGTTAACAGCAATCAAGGAATTTGGCGCGACAAACTAACGTGTAGGTACCTATCTACCTATATACTTGACATAAGAATTGAAATGTAATCTAGAACAGAAAAATAATTTTATTTCTCTAAAATAGGTACGAACAACAGCTATAACATATTTTAAAAACGTTTTTATTATATTTTGTACATACAGTTAAGATTATATAATATTATATATAATAAATAGTTCAACATAGTAGTACTATTTCATTTGAATTAAATTTTATATACCTACTTCTTAATTACTTTTTAACATAATATAATACGTCCCTAACGCTTTTATTCGCCATAGAACAACTATCGCTCCTTTTATAAAGATATTTGGCTTGGATCATGGAGGTTATAGAGAAGGAGAACGATCGCTACGTACTACGTAAAATTTGTAGAATTTAGAATTCATTTTTCAGCCACCCGTCGTTAAGTAGGATCTGCGAAGTTAGCTATTTATGAGTATGTACATGCTAATGCTTTAAAACGTTGCGATCGTTCTCTTTCCCTCTAACCTTTATGGTATTCAGTGTCAAAATTGTGTGTAGGTGGTTAGTAGGTACTTATTATCTATCTATGAAAATAAGTTGTCATTTAACATATTTTGTCAGTTAAATCTTCAACTTGATTTTTAAATGTTAATTGTCAAATTGTTACTGCAAATCTGGACGTATATATGATTGCAAATAATAATTTATTTTCTGTTAATAATTCATATTTCTTTAAAGTTTTTTTGCACTACCTTTTCAATATTTTATTCATTTGAATTTTGTTTAATTCATTTCACAAAATTTTAAACTTAGAATCTAAAAATGGGCAAAACATCCGAAATTTCCATCACAGGCGTGAGTTTGTTGTAAAGTAAATAGTTAGCGCTTCCATTCATTTTAGTATTCTGTAATCTAGTAATCAGACCATAATATTATCTTAATAAATAATCAGTATATCGTTAGTTTGTTAGTCCGTAGTAGTAGGTAGTTCGCTTTGACCTCGCTCGTGAAATTCGTTGTAAATGATCTTATGTAGATAAAAGTCTTAAAATAGGAAGTAGTAGTTTTATAACATAAGCCACATGCTTTAAAATAAGTAAGTAGTAATTTTAGTTTTGAAATTATATTTTGGACGTGAAATATCAAAACTGATTTATATATTTTACTATATTTCCAGAAAATGAAGCGTAAAAGACAAAGATCAAATTCCTTTGTTGGGATAACAAAAAGAAAAAGAAAATCTAAAAATAACACAAATGAGAAAATCAAGAAATTATTTGATAGTTTAAGATGTGAAACAACCTCTTCACAAAGCAGTATAGATACCGTAATTGAAATAGTCGACAATGTCTCTGAATGTAATGAAAAACCAATTATAGTTGAAGATACAAACAAAACTCCAAATAAAGTTGAAAGACTTAGATCTGACATAAACACTTGTCCTTTACAGTGCTCGACACCAAAAAGCAATACAAATAACAATAAAGATACCTTTAATAAGGAAGTAATGAATTTAACTAAAGAAATTAATAATGATTCCTATATCACTATAGACTTAACAGAAAATTCAACAATAAATACTACTCCATCTACAGTAATAGATTTAGTCAACGAAACAGTTTCTATAGATTCAAATATTTCTATGAGTGGAGATTCTGATGTAACTGTGGTTAATCTTCAAACTAGAGAAAGAGGAAAAAATAAACAGTTTAAGAATTTAGTTAATGGTATTGATAAATTGGACTCATCAGCACGAGGAAAACTATTAGAAGTCATTGCTAGAAAGATATTTAGTGGCTGTCAAGGTCCAAAACGTTTACACAGTTTAAGGGCAAGTGCATAATTCACATTATTTATCTTTTATTCTTATGGCTAGTGTCTCTTTAAAGTCTAGACCAGGAATGGCGAACCAATGGCAGATGACACAATATTTTGGGCACATCACTAATATCAATCACAAAGTTCATTATGTACTAGGTACTGTTAGAAACCATTTGACAGATGACTCCAGTTCAGCATGCATTCTACTAAAAGTAACATCTTACAATTCTAACATAAGTTATTTGTCATCTAATCTGCAACAACAGAAGTTACTCTAATTATTCTTTAATTTAAATTACACATAATTTAAACATTGCAAAATGTCCCTATTTTTTGTAGTAAATAAAGAATTTTGAGTTATTATTATTTGCCCAATAATCAAGAGGCAAAATTATTTGATGGCACATCTATGACCCGATTAAGCTTTTCTTTATAAAATTGGCACATTGATACGTAAAGGTTTGCCATCCCTGGTCTAGGCAATATTTCATGTTATCTGAAGGTAATCAACTTAATCCAATTCAATTGAAAAGTTCAAAGATTGAAGACAATTATTTTCAAAACTTCTAAATATCTCCTATTTTAAGAAATATTTTGTACATAGATAAATTTAATAGTAATTGAAATATTATGTTTTTAGAATGAAATAAGTTGGCCTATCGATTCAGCAGAAGATGATTACATAAAGGAAGTAATTCTTCGCCAACCTGCAGCAAGAAATAGTATTGGTAGTAATATATATAACCCAGAGAAAGATATAAGGAACAAAATAGGTCTCAGAATGATTATCATTGATGGAAGCAATGTTGCTATGCAGTGAGTATTAATGTATCAAATGCCTAATGATATAAACATTGCCTAAGTTCGACCAATGTATCAAATGGTTAATAATTTCTTGCTTGATCCAACAACGTTGCACAATAAATAAATTGTGTAAGTTTATAATATAATGAAATAACTTTATATAAATGCAGTGATTTTCACCAATTTTAATGGATTTTTAAAATATTTTTTAAGATCTAAGAGTAGTCAGTATATAAGGAATTTTTGAAATATCTGCAGGCTGCACAGACGACTATAACTTAACAAACCATAATTTTGCAAATTTAAACTGATACACACATGATAATACATACTCAAGTCATTTTCTGAGTATGATATTTATGATGAATGTGAATAGTCAGATTGGTAGCAATACTTCACCTAGATATATGTTTCTGGATCAAATCCAGATTGGAGTTGAAGAGGGATAGGTCAAAAGCATTCATTACCAGGGAGTATGTGTGATGAATGTAATGAAAGTGATTAGTGGATGAAGCAAAATTATGTAGAGATTGTAGCAGGTAGACATTTCTGGTTTTGTCTACCACTTTCCAAAATAATGAATGAGAAACTAAATAAAACAATAAGTTTGAGACATCTGGTTTTATAAATGATATTTTAAAGATTTTTTTTTTCAATTTCAGACACACCAAAGGCAGAGTTTTCTCTGTGAAAGGATTAAAAATATGCATTGAATACTTTGTGAGGAGAGGACATGTCGTCAAAGCATTTGTGCCACAATTTAGGTAAAAAGTAAAATAGTTATGTAAAGCCTGACCAAAAAAATTAAAAATCTGTAATAGGGTTGCCACATTAGCTATGATTATGGTAACACTAAGACATAATATATTCATGCAAATTGGCTAGTGTACAAATATTTTAATACATACATTTAACTTGCAAAAATAAAGTTTTAATATTACAAGAGCATATGTTTTAAAGTATTGTGAAATAAAATTTAGTTTTATAGTCGGGTTAAAAAAATGAAAAAATTTTGATTTTATTATTAGATTAATCAAATCAAATATCCTTTATTCACTTCATATTATATACATGATCGTTTGTAAACGTCAAACTTACTAAGTTTACAGGCTATTTGGGAAAGTACTCTGCTCAGAAAAACAGCCAAGAAACTCAGCCGGGAATAATTTTTTGGTTTTTCGTTTATTTTTTTAACGAAAATAATAACATCTTAAAAATTGTTGCCACTTGAAGAATATACTTTTCCGTTTTTTATTTTATTTGTCCGGATATACAAATAAATATTTGTAAATACAATCTGTTTGTATTTACAGACCATGATATTTATAGCTAACATGTTTTTTTTAAATTCCTGTATGTTAGTTCTGACATCACAGAAACCAGTTGTAGGAGCAAATAGATAATTTTATAAGGAGTACATTAAGTGAAGTGAAGTCCCGTGTCCCCCTAGTGGGGTATGGGGCAGATGCATTTCACATCTGTTTCACTGATTGATTTTTTTTTCATGGGCAAGTTGGTGATCAGTCTTCTATAACCCTACCAGACCGAGTTTTTTTCTCCACCGGGAATCGAACCCATGACCTCTCGGTTGTAACGCTTACGCTCTTTACCATTAGACCAAAGAGGCGGTCAAGGAGTACATTAAAGAAGCTAATCTATCATATTATATAATATACCGTCTTGGTAGATTGATAACGCATCGACATTCAATGCGTGTTGTGCGTGTTCCTAAGTTTGATGCTTAAGGTTTTGCCTGGCATCAAACTTGAGAACAAAAACGTTTTCTTTTGCTGTAGAGAAAATGATGAGTGAATCAGTTGCACAAATATGAGTCCATGCTGAGGAGTTAAGGGTGAACTTATCAAAGTAACTAACGGTTATCCGTCGGTATTGCAGATGTAAACTCGGTAAGAGTACTAATGGTAGATTATTGGATCAGCTGGAAAGACGTGGCTTGGTTGTTTATACGCCTTCAAGAGAAATACAGGGCCGATGCATCTCATCATACGATGACAGGTAAATATGACACAATTCTGTTATATTGCCTGTTTACCACGGCCGTTGCAACACGGTCGAAACGTCGAGGTAAATAAATGATGTTTCTTTGCGCGATAAGTCCCGCTATATTTAATAATAATTAATGAATCTGCATATTATATTATAGCTATAAACTATCTCAATTATGTCAGCTTTTATACTAATAAAAACCCATCACAATCGATCCATTCGTTTAGGAGCTAAGAGGCCACAGACAAACACTATAAAGCTATAACAGCCTCTCTTTAGCGTCGGGGTTTAATATGTATATTACTTTTGATGGTGACTCTATTTGACAGATGTGACCATTATATCTCAATTTTTCAGTTTAAAATAAAAATATATATTTGTAATAGATTTCTCCGTTGTTAATATTATTGTATTAAATTTCAGATACATAGTGCAATGTGCCGCAGAGTTTGACGGCGTCATTGTTTCCACAGACAACTATAGAGATTTATTGGCCGAAAATCCAAGATGGCGATTTATCATAGAGAATAGACTTCTACAGTTCACTTGGGTTAATGATATGATAATGTTTCCAAGAGATCCCTTAGGCAGAAATGGACCTACACTGGAACAATTTCTGCGGCATCCTGAGCCGGCATCGGTCGGCGGCCTATGGAAATAAAATAAAACGGCATTCATTTATAGGGCCTTTATATGCAATTTTCAAAAAAGTTTTTTTCAAACATTCGAAGAATGCAGTAAAGAAGGCAGTCTTAATGTCCTTTTTTGAAATACATAATAATCTTAATATACTTTTTTGACATATATAAGTTTTTTACGGGATACCAAACCAAAAATTTTATATTTTAATACTGCGTAATATTATTATTATATACTTATCCCACTCAACCAACAGCTGGGCTGGTGTCAATTTAGGTATCTGGTATATGATTTTAGAAATATGATTTCATCGTCGTTGATACTAAGACGTAATGCAGTCTGCAACTGTGTGCTAGAAATAATAATAGTGTTAAAATTTTATCAAAAAAATCGACTTGAAATTTTAACTTTAAAACTACTAAACTGATTTGAAAGCACCAGCTTTAAAAAAAAAAGATCATTGAAATCGGTTCACCCAGATGAAAGTTCTGAGGTAACAAACATAAAAAAAAAACAACGTCGAATTGAGTACCACCTCCTTTTTTTAGTTAAAGTAACGATTTATTTTTCAAAAAAATTATATATAATTATATGTATAAATAACTTAGCAAATAATATCGTCATTATGGATTTGTAAAACGGAAATTTGAGATAAAAATAGAAACAGAAATTGAAATATTGGTATTTATTACATTAAAAAAATTATTGAAACAAATACGAGTTAAAAAGATTAATATTTGCTCACTGTGGTAACTGTGACACTACACAGTCAAAAAAATCCTTAGTCATATACAGGGCCGCCGTAAGCGGGCGTGCAAAGCGTGCACCGCACACGGGCGGCACGACCGGGGGGCGGCAAATCGAGCGACTCATACCTAATTTAAGTCATTGTAACCCTGGCCTGTCTACTCAGAGGGTGCGCATAGGATACCAACTTGGGGCGACCTAGAATCCTAGATCAAACAATGACTTCTAAAGGATAGATTCAACGAGTTAAAAACATTTACCGACGTATTTGGTTTTTTTAGCAATAACTTATTTAATTATTCCAATGATGAGTTAATGAAATATTGTAAAGATTTAAATCTACAACTTAAAGATGATTCAAGTAGGGAATCAGACATTGACGGATTGATTTATTTAGGGCGATATAGGGCGGCACAATCGGTATTGCACGCGGGCGACAAAACAGCTAGCGGCGAGCCTGGTCATATATTATTCATAATGTGCTCTGCGATTCTTACTTTTAGAACCGCTCTACTATACTACCATTCATAGTTTAAATATTGGTTCTTTGTAATATTATCAAGTAGGTAAGAAAATTTCTTTTCACATGCATCCTATGCGTAAAAGTTTCGGTCACGATCGAAGAACGGGAGATATTGTGTAATATGAACTTAATTCTAGGACTACTTCTAGTGTGTCAACTTACATATTGAAAAATTGTTAGTCTCAATTCACTTGGGATGTTACTATGCTGACAAGTAGAAATTTAGTTTATTTAATAATTGATCTTAATCGTTTTTCGTTGCTTTACGTGTTTTTAATAAAAATTTAATAAATATAATTATTTTTTGTTAAATTTAATGGAGAGTAAATTATTTTGGTACTTACGTGTATTTTGTTTTTAATTTATTTGTAGTTAGAGTACCTATATTGAATATATTTAATAAAAAATCCTACTAATATAAATGCGAAAATTTGTGACTCAGTCACGCTTAAAATCCTCTTTGTCGTTTGCTTTTACAGTTTAAGCAATCACACCGTATAGAAATGACACTGTCTCTTTCTTACACGTAGCATTTATAAAGACGTAAGTGAGAGAGAAATTGTAAGCTGTATATCTCGCTCACGCCGTTTGTGGTATGCTCCTGACACATAAAATAATGACACCTCGTCATTATTTTATGTGTCAGGAGTTATCGTCAAAAATTACGAATTACTTTCTTTGGTTGCTCGTTGAGTTTTTTTTTATAAGTATATATTATTTCGAAAGTTTGTCAGGAACGGATTTGAATGAAACTTGGCACGCAAATATTTACATTACCTACAACACGCTCTGGATTTACCATACCTATTTTATATACCGGCTGTATGTTCCTGTGGAATAATTTGATACGAGTAAGCAAATTTTCAACTTCAGTATAAAATTGTTCGGATATTCTTCATTACACATATTAAGGACATCATGTTTTAAGTTATCCTTGGGGAATTATCCCTAAGGAAAACAAAAAAACACTGGAAATAAAAAAACACTTTTAATTTGTATTTTATGTTATAAATTTAGAGATAGGGAGTATTGTATAGGCCTATAGGGCATTTACAAAGGCTATATTATAACATCAAGTTACGATGAAATTGAAACCGCGGGGTAGTGGGCACAACTAATAGGTACCTATATAATAAATCCAGAAGTAACTGCCGTCTGTCTGTTACGTTTCACGCTTAAACCACTCAACCGATTTTGATGAGACACAGCGATGTCTAGCTCTAGAATTTGGGAAAGAACATAGGCTTTATCTATTTTATTATAGGCATCATTTTTATTGTGTTAAAAGGGCTTAGTGGTTGAAGAGAATGAAAGTTTGTATGGACGTTCGTCACTGTCGAAGATTTAGGAATAGGATAAACGCGGACAGTATGTAAATAAATATGTGTGTAAGTATAGAAAAAAAGACAGTATCTATTAAAACAGTATTTTATTTAAATAATTGAACAATAATTAAATTAGCAAGAACATAATATCTAAAATTATACAAAGCTTCACGCATTTGGCTTTATAAAATAAGCGTGTAACAGCTTAATATTGGGATCGCCAGGGGAAAATAATATCAGATTGTAAATTAATTTAAAGAGTTCAATTGTTTATTACCAAAACCATTCAAACTATAACTACTGTGGTTATTGAAAAACTAGATGGCGCTTAATTAAGAAATAGTTTTATTTGACAAATATTAAGCTTTTACAACTGGAATATCTAAAAAACTTAAGTATATACTACTTTTTTTATTCCTTAGCTGTGATTTTCAGAAATATTTACTAAAGCACTATTGAAAATATTTGATATACTTTGTAAGATACATTGAATACTCCTACCTGAAGTCGGTTGAAGATACTGCAAAAATATATTAAAAGTAATAATAGCACTGTTTTAAGCAATGAAAAAAATGAAAGAACAAATCTAATATTATTTTACCATGGCCCCGACTACCTAATATCACTCATCATTCAAACTCGTATTCCTTATACAATATCCAGTCTTTTCATTTTTCCGCGAAATAATAGAAAATGGTCGCGTTTCACGACAGTAAAGGCCACTTAAACTTACATTATTCCAATATAAACGCCATTCAAGTATTGCCTAAGTAGAATTTAGCGTTTTCAAACACTCGTGTCTGACAGCCAATCGTCGATTGTCAAAAAAATTTTGTGCATACAGTACTGGGCAAGAAATAATGCACATCGACCTCTAGAAAGAGACATTCGGCTTTGTAGAGAATTGTCCCTTTCGCACACTACATGTGTTACGGTTTTGTCAGTCCTTCGACTACGGTGGAGTTAATATTTCGTGAGAAAGGGACAACGCTCTACAAAGCCGAAATTAGCCGATTGTCTCTTTCTAGAGTTAGAGTGCATTATTTCTTACTCAGTACTGCATATGATACTTGAATGGCTAAAACCGTTATGATTAAATATATTATATTAAGATAAAACGTAACATTACATTGGACTATAGATAGTGCATCGGTTATTATTGCAAGATATTTTTATTCAAAGAAATTATTTATAGCAGTATTTTTCATACATTACACATTTTTAAAATAAACGTCAAATAATTTGAATAAAAATATATTGCATTACAATATCGTGCAGACTACAATTTTAAAACTCGGTAAACATGAAGACGAGGATAAAATGTAGAATTCAAAAACCTATTTGGCACTACACTATTTGGAATTAAAATTTGGCTTTTATAAGAAAAATTATTACTTAAGAATGGAAATAATTATTTCAAAAAGACAAAAGTCAAAATTCTTCAATTGTTAATGAATTTTACGTTTCAAAGTAACTGGTGTTTGATTACGACATCCAAATTTTAGGTTTCTATATTTATTTCTACAATAGGCTAGAATTTAAAGGTTTAAGCTATCTGCAAAAAACCACCCATCGAAATTAAAATTCATTTCGTACATAAAGACTGAATTATTTCAACTGATTTTTTTACTATAGGAAAGCAGTCAATCTGGCCAAGTTTCCGCTAGAAGTGATGTGTGATTCTCCATACAAATACTTGACACAGAGCTATCGAAAAATACTTTATCATTTATGGTACAGCTATTGCACAGAGTTAGTAATAAATATAAAATACATTAATTATAAAATTTTTGTTTGCAGTTTTTGTTTTATTGTCAATTTCAAAATTGTAAAGTACACCTTAGATGTCGTAATCAGGCCCCCTTCACTTTTTAAACATTGAAAATATTTTTGAAAATCTAGATTTCAGCGGGTGCAATTTTCTTACATTTATAGAGCTAGACGTAGAAGACTATTTGAAAACGATACTAGAAATATTGGAAGAATTTATACTGATCTAAAACAAATTAATGTATTTTTAACATCAATAAAATACAAAAAATAAAACTCCTTTAAAACCTTATTATACAATAATCTCCTTATATTCAATAAAATTGCTCTGTTTAATTTTGACTGTCATCAAAATTACTGAACAATAATACAAAAATCACATCATAAAAAATATTTTAAAATACAGCAAAAAATATTATATTTAGCAAGCAACATCACGGACGGTTATATTTCAAGCATTTATTGATTTTTAAAATTATTAATTAAAATATTTGAACCATAAACACAAAATAACACCTTTTTGACCATATTTTGTATTTTTTTAAACCGATTTGTTTCACAATTCGTTTTATGTTTCATATCATGCCGACTGTTTATTATCTATGTTTATGATTTAAAAAACAACAATTATTGACAATGTGATGTCAGCGGTAGCAAAATTTAGCGTACCTAATATAAAATTGTTAATATTTGATTGAAAATTATCGAATATACAATATGTTATACATGCATTGCAAAAGTAATTAAATATCGGTTTGCTTAATTTTATCGAGTTTCATTTGCTCGAGTTGCAATTGACGCCGTATGGAGCCCAATTGGGTCAAAATATTTATATTCCTACCCTCACTTTGCAAACTTTTCAAAATATTCTTCTGAACCGCGGGTACTTTCCACTTATCATCAACTAATTGCATTTCTTCACTTAATTCGTTTTTCTCGCATCTTTCTTCGGTTTCATTTTTCTTATGTTTTGGCGAATATCGTAGCACCGGTATGGGTAAGGTATCGAATTCTCTTCTGTGATTTTCCTGCCTATGTTTTTCTTCTGAATTAATTTGTTTTCTGTTTTCATTAAAATCGCTTCTATATACATTTCCATACTGTTTTTCTTCATACCAATTTTCTCTGTCATTCCAGTGAGTTTCTTCCCTAATTTTGTTGCCAAAATATAGGCTTTCTTTACTAGGATTAAGATTTTTTCTTAAATAATTTTCGAGGTCATAATTCGGTGAAAAACCAGTTGTATCCGGAACATTAACAGTGTGTGGTTTTTCCATATAATAATTTGAATCGTGCCTTCGTTTTTCCATCAACTTTTGTTCATCAATTTCTTGCTGTAAAGATGTTCTTTTTGTTTCGTATTCTTCGGCATTTCGTTTCATCTGAAAAATAATCATAAATAAAATTACAACGAGGTGATGTTAACACCACAAACTATGTTTTTGTCTGTACAAAAACATCAAGGAAAAAAAATTCTTTAACAAGAAAATAATAAAAATCCATGAATTATCTATTACCGAATTAATTTTGTTAGACAAACATATTTATACATCTTGAGAACGAAATATTTTGGTATTTTGGCAAAAAAATGTAAAATTTACCTTCGAATTGATATCTCTTTGTCTATCAACTTCAGTTTCTTGCGCCAATTTCAGCGAACGAAGCTGTTGTTCCAGACGCCTCATCTCGGCTTGTTCTAACATTCTGAAAATCGTTAAAAATCTATTTTAGAATTTTGCAATTTAAATAAAAATATTATTTTTTACACAGCGGTACATGTTTGAAAATTACACAACATCCATATTGCCTTTTTTAAATTTGTTAATGTCTGAAAGTAACAGCTTTGCGCCAATAGATGGCGTCATAGAAATGACTAGCATCCAGTCTTGTCTTCTAGCTTCATCGAGTTTATAATATATACGTATACTATTGGTTCTGAATTTTGAATTATTTAATTACTAAGGAAATGTTATTTAAGACAATATAAAAACCTCCCGGCATGGTTGGTCTGTGTCTCGGTTACTTCTTTTTTTCGTCTGGGGAAAAGTACAGCATTAACATGAACTGTTGTGGCTACATGTCAACAGATAGTGTCAAAATAAATTGCACTATCAAAATTTTTTCATCACAACACAAAAGTTAGTAGTTTGTTTTATGTGTAGCGAAGTTATGAAGGAAAATTTAAGAACATTTTGGTAGCGTAAATATTTCTACTAACTTTTCTCTATTTCTTCTCTCTTCTTTTATCCTCTGCTGTTCTTCTATTTGTTCCCTTAACTCTTGCTGGTAGAACTGACGACGGGCTGCAGCCTCCTTTTAAAAAATATATTCAGATAACACTCTTTTAATAGTGCGACCTACCTTGTTTTTCTCAAACTTTATTTATTTTGATGATTTTTGAGACTGATTGATATAGTAAGCTTAGAACAAAAAATAAGATAACTCAACCTTTTTTCCTTACAAAATTGTTACGCATTTTCATATAAATAATAATATACACACATAAAAAAAGTTTCTTGGAAAAGTTGAGATACTTTTTCTCTTGTCAAAATATAATTAAAATTAATCATTTATTGCTTTAACACATTATTTTAGTGTGAAAATCTTAAAGAACACAAACTTAATACTTTTAAATATTTAAGCAATCAAAAATAGTTTTTTATGTTTATCAAAATATTCTTTTCTTTGTTTTAAATATATTAAAGACTGGTTAATACCTTCTCGGCCTGCAAGTTCCGTAGTGATATAACATCAGCGTCGAGTATGGAAGGGCGGTATGTCTGTTTCTCACGGGATATTGATGACGTACGAGCTGAAATTAAAAAATCATCATACTAGCTTCTGTATGCGACTCTGCCCGCGTTTTTTACTATAAAAGATTACCCATGTATTTTTTAAATATTTTATTAATCTACATTGTGGCAGTGATCACAGATTGCCACCCTCCACGACCCCTACCTACCTCTATCGCTTCAATCACTTTCAATAAATTTATCATACAGGCTTTTGACCTGCTCGTCTTCAGTAGTCTATCTCTGTACTAAATTTAATCAAAATCGGCTCAGTAATTCGGGCGTGAAATCGTAATATCTAGAGAGAGCAGAATTTATTGTTTAACATTACTACGGATTATTAACTTACTTCACTCACTTTAAGCTTAAGATTAGCTTTCTTAAAATAAATCTTTGCTTAAATTGTTTTGTCTCGTTTTAGCAAATCAACGAGAGAGAGAGGCATTAGATACATTGTTTAACGTTAAGCGATATTTATAAGGAGATATGTATTTAAAACAATTATCAAATCAGTGATCATTTCCATATAGGTACAATGAAAAAAAATTATAATAATTTAAGAGTTTTTAACTTTCAATTAAATCAACAATGTTTTGTAATAAATTTTTTAAATATTTAATGATTGTTAATATTATGCTGAAATGAATAAAATAGACACAAATCTGTGTCTGCCACTCACCATCAAAGTCCCCATAGCTCCTTCTCCGGCCTTTATCTTCGTATTCCGATTTATTCGTCCAATGCCAAGTAGCGGGTTTGATTCCCACCGTTCGTGGGGACAACTCTCTTTCCGCTTGAGTTAGGAGCTGTTTTGAGGGTAGCTGCAATAATCAAAAATTAATTTATGATTTCTTGAGGGTCTGCCAATATCTTCCAAACAAGTGGACCGATATTAATGCATTTTTTTTTTGTTTGAAATCTTACTTGATCGAAATGGATCTTAGGTATATTTTTTAAATCAAAGAAATATTGATCCTTATATACCATATAATAAATACATACCGGCACACCAGTTCGTATAGGAAACAAATCATTCTCGTCAGTTTGTACGGCCACGGATAGCGGCGTATGTCTGTCCACTTGCACCGCCGTGTCCACTTTACTGCAACAATATCTCACTTGAGACTCGGCTTTTTAATCCGTTGTTAACGCAACCGTTAGTTAATAATAATAATTTATTGTTTAATATCATTTTATAATATTGTAATTCAAATATGCTGACTGTAGTCAACAAATAATAACATTGACACTGGTACCGATTCTGATGTAACAGTTAAACTCTCTTAGAAATAAATATGACAGTGCTAAAATTGATTTTGACGTAAATGAACTTTATATAGTTTAGTTTGTCCTTTATGTCCTGTCTATAACGGTACAAAATTTCATCAAAATCTGTTCAATGGTTATAGCGTGAAAAAGTAACAGAAATACAGTTAATTTTCGCATTGATAATATACGTAGAGATTATATAAAATGTTTAACGGAGCTTAAACAATGGTAAAGTTTAACTCACCTCGAATACGCGTTGTTAGAACCCGAAACATTGGTACACGTGAAGCTGGCGCGACGTCTTCCCGAACCATATCTGTCTCTCTCCAACTCCAGCCGTTCCCTCTCCCTCTCTCTTTCTTCTGCCAATCTCTCCTTCTCCTCCCTCTCCTTTCTTTCCCGTTCCGCTTTCTCGCGTTCTTCTTGCTTTATTTTTGCTTGCTATAAATGAAAATGAAATTTATCTAAAAATAGTCTTACCTATAACACTAACCCATATTGGCATTAATATTAGTTAGTGACTTGGCGATTTTAGTACTTTTTCGAATCGATTTTATCACTATTTTAGAATCAACTTTAGCACTATTTTAGAATCAATTTTAGCACTGTTTTAGAATTGTTATTTTGATTTTAAACTTTCATCAACTACTTCAACCACTTTTCGTCTTTTAATAATAATTATTATAATAAAAATGTCTATGACAAATTACATCAAAATCGGTTCAGTAGTTTAGGCACAAAGGCGTAACAAATTCACATACAGAGTTACTTCATATAAAATATTATTAGGGAGTAGGGTTACCTGATCCAAATACTCCTTATACTGTTTCTGTCGTATCTTGCGCAGTGTGTTCCGCCTCCGTTCATATTCCCCCAGACCGAGCAGGACATCTCCCGAAGTCCGTTCGCCGCGGATCAGCGGGTTGTTCGGGGAGTATTCGCCTGCTTTTAACATCACTGGCAACCCGAGGTAACGCTGGAATCAACATATTTATTATGTACCCAAACATCTTACATACAAAATGATACACATAATAGTGTTAAAATTAAAAAAAAAACCGATATCAAATTGTAGCTCTAAGCACTGAACAGATTTTGATTAAATAAACTTTTCACAGGAAGCACCAGCTGTCAAAAAAATAATCATCAAAGTCGGTTCATCCAGTCGAAAGTTCTAAGCTAACAAACATAAAATACTATAGCGTCGAATTGAGAACCTTCTCCTTTACTGAAGTCGATTAAAAGTTAGAACACAATAATTTAACCGTCCAAATTTGACCACAACGCATATATTTTCAGCAATAAATAAAACTGACATTCCATAACCCATGTATGGGGCATGCCGCATGGATCAGACACAAGCATCTGATTCACTGATTTCGGATTCACGTTTTTAAATCGGCGTTACATTTTAACTAATTTTATTAGGACAGGCAGTAACAAAAATTAAACAAATTTTTGTGCGTGACTACATGCGTTATGATCAAATTCCCCAAGCAGCATATTTTTGCAAGGCCGTAGCTAGGAATGGAATCTATCATGGCCAGGCCATGCCTAATAAATACTAATAATATTAAGAAAAGGTCGTATGACAATACACTTTCTTACGTTTAAATCAAAAACTGTTACTAGTACAAAATAATGCAACTGTCCCATTGAAGTGTGTGTATTTGCTAATCTACTTAAAAATTATTGTGGAATTTTTTGGTCCCTTATACCTGTAAAATGTTTAATAAGAGGTAACTTTGATAATTTTTTCTCTGTTACAAAAGTTAACCAATTGTGTAATGGCAACTGGTCAAATGAAACCCATATCATGAAGTGTCATATAGTCAAAAACAACTTTCCTAAGTCTTTTAATTTCTCAAGAAAATCAAATCTTTGCATAAGCAATTGATATAAAAAATCTTAATGCCTCATTTTAATTACGGCCATAGTATGATTTACACCTCACTCTCGGTGTTGAAAAGAATGTAAAATGTTTTGAATATTTTCCAATTGAATTAGTTTTGTTCAGCGAGCGGATCTCTCCATTAATCCACGATATGATTATTGCAAACGAATAAAATAACTGAAGCGCGTAATTTCAACGCTGAATAATGTCAATAGTTCCGGCTTCATTGACGACGAGGAATCGTTCGTATATAGTCATACTTTTTCTATCTTTAAATAAATCTATACAGATAAATTGGCGTGTCTGTTTGTAATATTAAAATAACAGCTTTAAATGCACTATATGTATCGATGAATTAGTAATAGGGTCCCGTTTTACCCTTTGGGTACGGAACCCTAAAAATCGTAAAAAATAATAAGTAAGGACGTTTTGCGGGCACAGCTAATCTTTGATTAAATATTAAAAGAGACAGCAAAAAATTGTCTATTAAATATAGCTTAAACAGAAGTACAGTAAACATATTTGAAATCTCAGATCAATCTAGTTTTGGCCTAAACTAGAACCAAATTATAGTTTGTATTCGAACTGGTCACGGCATATGGGGATCAGTGAGGTCGTCGCTCGGCGATTACTCCTACATGCCCTTATATTTGTGTCAGACGATTATATGTATATTAAAGGTTGACAAAGTACTCATCTCAAGAAGCGACGCGCGCTTTACTTAGTATACAAATACGCTGCGAATGTGTGCGTGAGACAATTAGGGTCGTTTGGCGAAAATCAAAATTGTATTTACCTAACAAGCCTAGACGTTACAATACCAAACATCATTCTTAAGCGACTTCAAAAAAAGAGGAGGTTCTCAATTTGACTGTATTTTTTATTTTTTGTTTATTACCTCAGAACTTTCGACGGGTGAACCGATTGTGATGATTCTTTTTTTCTTTGAAAGTTGGTGATTCCCGTGTGATTTAAATTTCATCAAAATCTGTTCAGTAGTATTTACAATTTGAAGTCGATTTTTTTTGTTAAAATTATAGCTTTACTGACTGACTCGGCACACGTTGTCTTGCCATAAAATTATCATATAAATTTTCATTCCGTTAGGCGACCATTACAAATGTATGTCTAAAGGGTTTTCGCATTACACGCGTGATGAACTGAGCTGAAAGTTTAATTCTGTAGTGTAAATTAAAGTTTGAAGGCAACGCCATCGAAGGCTGGTACCATTAGCTATCCTTGAATGTTTTGCGCCATGAGGTAATCGAGCACATTTAGTTACGCAAGCATACTTAGGGAGATTAAAAAGATGAACACTCCGTTTTATTTATTTAGCGCCCATCAGCTAACATTTAACTGGCAGACCGCCATTTCATATTACCGACTCTATATTTCATAATGCATAGTGTAATAAAGCTTAAGAGTTTGAACGCGTTAATCTCGGCAACTACGGATGGGAATTGAAAAATTCTTTTTGTATTAGAAAGCCGACATCATAAGACGAAAATGCGGGTGAACCGAGGAGAATGGCTAGTATCACAATTGATTTTTTTGTATAAACTGAATAGTGTTTATTTAATCCAATATAACAAAATTAACAAACAATCGACGCATTTCTAACCCCATGGACACAGTCTCTACTCCAAAAGAAACGAAAATATAATGGTCTGGTCAGACAGCGGAAGCGTCGGGACCACAACGGGTCTCTGACAGGCCAAACGCCATGATGTGTCGTCCTCTGTGTGACCTCTACTATAGTTATTGGTACAATAGATCACGCCAGCGTCACGACCCGCCCGCTATCTGATCAGACCATAAGAATCTATAAAACTTTCAAATTATATATAATAAATAATTTAAATAAGTACCATTGTCTAGAAGTGTAGGTTAGGTTATTATATTATAACAAATATGAAAAATCCGATTATTATATTAGACGAAAACCGATGAAATAGTTAATGTAAAACATCTTTTAGGTATTTCATCGATAGGCGTGGACGATCAGGGTGTAACGTAGGGTGCGACAGGGTAAAAAGGTGCGCCCAGGTGCGGCTAAACAGCGTCCAAATATAGGTTTTAGGAAATTTTCGCCTATTTTTTGACACGAAAATGTTTTCGTTTTATACGTTGTTTATGACGCGCCGCATGATTCTGACATTGTGATTGTTTCGCGGAAGGTCCTCCTACTGCCGGAGAAACAAAAATTTGGTCTCAAGAGGCCAGAGAAAGAGAAATCGATAAATAACAAAATAAGTTTAAAAATTACGTTAAACGTAAAATTATTGTTACAATTTCAACTTAAGAATGATTTAATATTTTTTTAACATGGTAAAAAACGAACCGAGTTTTTTGTCTATCTGTAAGCTTAGATTTAAGTGCCACTCATCATTAAACTGATTCTTTATTAATAAAGGTATTTCGGATTTGAATAAGTGATTTAATGATACAAAACGAATAATACTGCTCACTTTGTTTGCTGCATTGATGTTCCGGTGCTATTGTTCGTAATGTTTTTAGTCTTTTACGATAAATGCACTATCACACACAAAAATTCTCAATTCGACCCAGTAGTACATACAAGCGCGTTCAATAAGTTAGATGACGTCTTTCGTAGAGTCGAGACTCATTGAAATATCTGCAGAGTGCCCGTAATTTATTAATATTGCTGCATGCAGGCGGAATACAGCTTTCAGCTGAGCAAAAATTGGAGCTTTTTTTTTTAACACTTCGTTGTAATGGAGGATAACGGGTGGCCTTATCGCTAATCAGTTTCAAATTGGTTTAAAGTCAGTTTTATTAACCACTAGTGGACCCCGCGAATTTCGTATCGCGTCAAAGTTCCGAATAATAAAGTGTCACCTATAACGTCATTCCATAGAAAATGTATGAGGAATATGTTTTTCTTTTATTTTATTTTTTCGAAAATTTTCTAAATTTTTCTCTCCGTAAGAACCATCCTTGTACTTCAAGGAATATTATAAAAAAAAAATTGGCCAAATTGGTCCAGGCGTTGTTGAGTTATGCGCTTACCAACACTTTTTGCGAATCATTTTTATATTATAAGATTAGTATTATTTATTAACATGCATGAAACATTTTGCTTAAAAGAAACATTCCTTTAAAAAGAAAAAAATTCGCTTGCTATACTCGGGAATCGAAACTAAAAACGAAATTGATAGATTCTGTAATCTGTATTAATTAAAATCTGACTCCGTGGTTAAGTGGTACACACATCTGTGAATTTAATTCCTGGGTTCGAATCGAAGACGGCTGATCACTATATCTAAAGCCTGTAAAGGAAATGTTCCAAAAAGAGACGCGAAAATGTGTCTGCCTCATTCTCTCACGTGGTTTAATTAAGGGATTTTGCTACTAAGAAATTTAACCTCACCTCCGATCTAAACATTATTCACTTGTGATACATATTAAAACACAGAATTATGCAAATTTAAACATCACTATATAAAATCACAAAAAAATAGTACATTCAAATAGAACTGCACAGAAGTACAGTCATGTAAAAAACAGTACCATTATCATCGGCGCTTCTTTTCCGACTGTACGCTCTGTTGGAAAAGTGCTATGCAGTAATCGTTTTCACACTAGAGTTTTTGCAATGAATATTCAATTTCATAATGGCAACTTATAGAGATGTTACTGAGTATATTTCAGAAGATAATTGAATGAATGACAATAAAATGTACATATATGTTAAAAACCTAGGTATAATTATTATTATAAAGCTAAAAAATTTAGGACATTGTCTTATGTGTTTAAACTGTTGTATTTCTGTAGTTTATGTTTTAGTTTAAGGTTATCATGTTAGATGTTTGGATGCAGAATGGAGAATGTTCACACATTTAGATTTTTAGCTCACCGTATTCGCTATTAAAAATGGAAAAATCGTGTGAAAACTATTTGATACGTCAATTTGTTACCGAGATGCAGAATTTTAAAAGTAGGACGACGTGACGTCATTTTACAACAGCTTGTGCAGTCCGTCGCATCGCTGCTCGAGAAGAGAGACAGAGAGAGATCGGAGTGTTGTACTGTGACATGAGCTGAAGAAATTTAAATGCATTTAAAATAAAAACTACTTGCTCTTCTCGAATAAAACAAAAACTAGCATATTTGTATACATCAAGGCTGAACTGTGACAAAGTTTCAAGCGATTTTGCGTACCTACTAACATTCTCCATTTTAACAAAAAGTACTAGATTGAAATTTATTTTTGGATTTATCGAGGAAGGCTAAATAACATCACGCTTAGACGAAATTAAAGCGTGTGAAATCGCTGGGTACAGTCTTTGATACAGGTTTTGATAAATTTTGGTTTAACATGTTTTTCCACATACATTTCTTAGAACAATTATTTTATTCGATCCAACAATAGAACAATTTAACTTAAAAACCGTAGAACGCTTAAAACTTCAAACATTGTTCGTGAAAAGAACATTTAAGCCGCTCATGGCAAAACAATGGCTTGTGCCATAATATTGAACATTCTTACGTCACCTGTATGGTTACGCTGGTTGAATCGCGTTTTGGGTTAAAAAATTACACGCTCCTTAACAAATTACTCGAACGATGGTTACACAACGTTGGCAAGTGATCTGTAAGATGTGTTATACTATTAGACCCTGCAGATTTCGTATCGCTTCAGAGTTCCGAATAATAAAGTGTCACCTAAAAAGCTTGGCGTCCACCAGGCGAGCCGCATCGGGTCGCATCGCAACGCAAAAATCCGCTTGCTATATATTTTCTATGAAACTGCGTCCACTAGAGACGGGGCGCCCCAAGTGGACGTCTAGCTTAAAACGTACCATAGAAAACGTTTGAGAAAACGAATTTTCTTCATAAACACATCTTCTTGAATTTTCTATATTTTTACCGACTTCAACAAATAAGGAGTACTCAATACGACGTTATTTTTTTATGTTTGCTACACAGAACGTGTGGACCACACGTGAAGCATCGGCTTTTTATCAATTTATATGCATATTCAGTAGGTCTGAGAATCGGCTACTATCTATTTTTCATACCCCTAAGTGATAAGGGTAGCCCACTCCAAAAATTAATATGGCAAAACAACGTTTGCCGGGTCAGCTAGTAAGTATATAAATGAAATAAAGATCATATCTTTAACAGTTTCACAAAAACATTATTAGATATTATAGAAACTAATAGGGACATATTATATCATCTATACCTACAGATAAATAAAATTGGAGTGTCTGGTTGTAAAATTAAAATAACCGCTTTTTACTAAATGCATATGGATACACGGTACATACTTATACCAAAATAACATTTTTTACAATTTTTGTCTGTCTGTCTGTTCCAGCTAATCCCTGAAAAGGCTGGGTCGATTTTGACGAGACTTTCACTGGCAGATAGTTGATGTAGAAGGGAGTACCTTACGCTAATTTTATTTTAGAAATTAATATAAATAAATAATAAAAAAATAACTATTCCGCGTGGACGAAGTACAAAATACATATTTATTATTTTTACTCTGTTTATAGGCTATATAACATCACGTTACAACGAAATTAACGCGGGTGAAACCATGGGGCACAGCTAGTTGAAGATAAAACGTAAATATTAGTGATGATACATGGAAAATTCAAAATCAAGGAAGAAAATTTTTAAAAATTTAATGCTTGAATACAACTGAATACTGATCAAGATTGTATAAACAGCCTTAGGGTATACGAGTTACCGTTAATAGTATGAGAATACAATGCATTGTTCTAACAAGGACACGAGGTGAGGATGTCCATTACATGATCAGATATCATTGTTTCAACGTATAATCGTAATGAAAAATAATTATAAAGCCCCAGTGAGTTTCTACACTATGGAAGAATCATACGATAGATGCGAATGAATAGATATCTTTTTATCGACTTCAAAAAAGGAGGTACTCAATACGAGTGTAAATTTTTTTTTGTCTGAAACTGGGTGAACCGATTTTGATGATTCTTTTTTATTTGAAAGCTGGTGCTTCCCGCGTACCATTTAAATTTATCAAAATCTGTGCAGTAGTTTAAGAGTTAAAATTTGAAGTCGGTTTTTTTTGTTAAAATATATTTATTCATTTTCTTGAACCTTCCCCAATACTAAAATTATTTTATTATTAGGAGTATAATTTTAGCATTGGCTATTTTATTATTAGGTAATTATTACTTACTATATAGGTTTAGTTAAAATACTTACGCGAATATAGTGTGAACATAAAGATGTAGGTACATAAAGTTCAGTGTCATTAGCTTTTAAAGCGTGGGTGCAGATTTATACCACTTAGTGGATATGGCACTGCCAATGACAAATTCATCCTTATTCGACCTCAGCTATTGTCTGCATTTGATTTAATCTTAACTTTTTATGATGAACAAGTACTTAATACAAATGAAAGACTTCAGACACATAACTTATTGTCTCGCTAAATTTTTAACCTGAACTAGCTAGCTTATAAGTCTGAATTTTATAATATTAAGATATTTTATGTAAATTATCAGACATCTTCAATGAAGTTAAAAAATTATTAATCCTTAAACAATACCTTTTTATATTCTGACCAACGCAGGCCACTGTTTTTAGAAACATCTTTAAGAACTATATTACTCACTCGTATATATCTCTCTAAGTCAGGCGGAATGTCTTTTTCTTCACTTTCCTCTTGAGCACTTTCATTGTTCTCCGACAGAGCTCTTCTCCGGTTAAACTTCACGCTGTGGGGTACCTCTGAGTTCTTTTTGTTATCTTCATTCTATAATTATATTTCATAGGTATTTAGTAAACTTCTTACTACTTAATACTTAAAATCAACTTGTTATTTGATTTCATAGTGCTAACCAGTTTTTCTATTACATATTTTAATTGAAAATGTATGTAATTGTGTACTTTTCTGAATGAAGTTATTATAAACAATCATATATTATTACATTACTTGCAAGCTATAAGAAAAAGACCAATAACCAAAATGTTAGAACAAAGGAAAATAATGACTAAGTTTATGAAAAGCTTTCTGAACTTTAACACATCTTTCATACTGAATAATAGCAAATCTCATTGTTTCATCATCAGATATTCCATTATGTGTAATCAATAATTGACAGGGGAAACATTAAATGTTAATAAGAAGTTTATTGGTCTGTGATTCTTTTATATGGAGAATTTAATATTTTTATTACTTAATTTCTTACACAAAACCTTATTTTATTTTAATAGGACAAAATTTCAATAATATTAAACATTTACTCATGTTAATATTCCTAAATTAATCAATTTTTCTTTTTTATATATTATGTAGGTATAAACTTATTTTAAACAGTATCATAAAATACATTATTGTAAACTTTATTATAAACTAGTTTAATAATATCAATTTTTTGTTAAGAGAATGTGCAAAAACCAATAAAATAATTAAATTTTAATAACAAAAAATCACGTAGGTAAGTTTTTCAGTATCAGTTTTAAGTAAAAAATATGATTACGCAATTTAATAATTGATATCAATCTAAACAATATTAAAAAAAATTAAAAATATAATGTATTAAAATCTCACCCTCTAGCACGCCATAGACGTCGCGGAGTAGAATTTATTCATGAACAAGGTACCTACTCTTTAGTGGGAATAATCGTAGACTGAGACGTGTTATAATATTATAGTTAAAGTCTAGGTTTTTCAGAGCTAACGTCTGCGCTATAGAATCAATACGCCGCTTATGACATGTCAATAAGGGGCAAATTGGTTTGGACTATAACTATGTGTTTACGTTTTTCCATCGAAACCTATACATTAAAATTTAAATATTGTCTGCTACATATTAGTTATGAACTTATGAAGTTACAGAATAAACGCCAACAAAGACTGGAGATGCCACCGTAATTTACCATGGTTCATGAAACAGCTGTCTGGATCCAACGGTTCTACTCGATGTTACTTTCTTATTTTTTTAAGTTTCATAACTTTTACTCACCTTTATATTAACAAGATCGTTGTCTTGTGAAAGCCACAAGGTTGCCTTTTCTTTTTCTAATTCCCGCCGTTTCTCTATAATTAATTTTTCTATATCATCTGATAACATTGTTTAAGAGACATAGCATTCTACAAAACAAATTGATTTTGAATACTGCAACAGCAAAATAATATGAATTGAGATTTTCAAATTATGTATGAAAATTAAAAATTATAAAAATTGTTTGTACTTTGTAGTTTGTATTATACCTACTCTGGTCAGAAAACGGTTATTTTTGTTTCATTTGATGTATTGATTGTTAATTGTCATACTCTAACAAATTATCACATCGAAGTACCTACCCACTCATTATAACTGTCAGTACGTATGACAATGACTTTGATAATCAACTGCTGCCGTATTCTTTTGTTAAAAACCTTCAATTTTCAAAATCCATTTCCATTTGATTTTAAAATTCGAATTTGCTTGAAATTGCTATTCGCAGCACACCAGTGTTGCCATTTGTACGGCAATTGCCGTTTCGTACGGCAATCAGGCTCTTTTAAGACAAATTGTACGGCATACGGCAGAGTGGTCATTGCCGTACGCTAAAATACGGCAATCAGGCAGGCAATCTTAGCATAAGGAAGTATTGGCAGTAAGATTTACCTTAAACGAAAACAAATGAATTTGAATAAAAAAACCGTCTGATTATGAAAAGAATGCCACTGAAGAAGCCTTATTAGATGAAGTTGTGGATTTGATGGGAAGAGAGGAGTGATCTGTAGTGCCTTTTTCTATTTAGAATCTATATATTCAGTGGCATCTTTTTCATAAACAGGTTTTTTATTTGTTTGACTTCGATGACTATATTTTCTTTTTCATGTAACTATTAAAATAAAACAATGTACGGCAATTTTTGTTTCAATACGGTAATTTCATCTTTTGCGTACGGTAACCCTGTAAATGACCAGCGGCAACACTGCAGCACACTGTGCAGTGTCTGACTAGCATTTTATTAATTTAAAATAAATTGTTTCCTAACAGTAGATTTTAATCTTAAGTCGTTAATCTACTTCAGATAGTAATAAGTTTTATTGAGATAATCTAATAATTTCATCGATAATCCAACCAATTAATTGGAAAGAAAATATTTCTTAGTTTGAATAAAGTTTGTCAAATAACAGTAGCTCACACTATTTTATTAATAAATTTTCTACCTATATTAAGATGAGTACAGAATATGGAAAGAAAATTTCGGAACTTGAAAAGAAAATAAAGAATTTTCCTAATTTTCCTAAACAAGGAATTTTATTTTGGTAAGTATTTTATTGACTTTATTTAATATATTTTTATTTTATAATGCATGTTTTCAGTCATTCAAGAAGTTATAACTTATAGTATTCAATACATTTTAAAACTATAATCATAACCTTAGTTTAAAAAGGGCTGACCGCTGAGGTTATCATTGTACAATGTTACAATGTATGGTTAATGGTTATTAATATTACAAGTTGCTCTTAAAGCTATTAAATGTAATCTTATAATGTAATACTATGTACTGTATACTAATAATACAAACACAAACAAAGTGCACAAATGTATTGCACATTAATTGTGTACCTACTTACAATTTTTAAATATATTATAATATACATTGTTAATTATATTATTGTTTATTCTATAATACCGGTATTACAATAATTTCAATTTCCATTTCCCAGGTAGGTATACCAAATAAAATAAATTTTATATAATATATAGAAATAAAGAGACTTGTATTAAATATTTACAATAATGTACTTAAATATATTTTCAAAAATACAAAAGGCCTATCAAAGCCGTTTGGGTGCATACCCAAAATACTGGCTACATTACCTCGCTGTATTGCTATACATACATTGATCGACTTGAGAGACTTGTACTGATTTAAACAGCTAGTGTATCTATTAAATTTTTCAGGGATATTTTCTCAGCCATATCAGATGGAGCAGCATGCAAACTATTACAGGGGTTATTGATAGAGACAATACATAATAAATATCCAGGTGTTGAAGCCGTGGTTGGTTTGGAGTCAAGAGGTTTCCTCTTTGCATTCTCAATAGCAGCGGAGATGGGAATTGGGTGCTTACCAGTTCGGAAAAAAGGAAAACTACCAGGCAATGTTATATCATACGAATATGATTTGGAATATGGATCGGTTAGTAAAGTTATTTATTATTATTCTATAATAGTTGAATAGAGGTAAAATTGCTTAATTGTATGGAGTGATCTCTGGATCCACTGGTCTATCTTCAAAATTCCTTCACTGATAGACACTAAATTCTTTCTGAGTGATACAGATTATAATATTTTATTGTTATAATATTGCTTTTCCCCATACAAAGTTGTGGGTAAATAATTGTACTAAAGAATTACACTTTAGCTAGTAATGTATCTCAACTCCTAGATTTAAATATTTCGCCATTTCAACAAAATTTTATACAACTTGTAATTTTGATATTTTTTGTTAGGTATTAGTTAGTGTTGAAATTTATTATTTATGATAATCAATTTACTTTTTAGTATTATAAAGGAAATTGGAGACAGGAATGTATTATTATACTTTAGATAAAATACATTATGGATTTATTATATATAAGTGAAATTGAAAACAATTCATTAAAGGATGAACGCCTTTTTATAAATTGTAGCTAAGATACATCTTGATTACATTGTCTTTCAAATGAAAGAAACCACACCAAAATTGGTTCATTCTTTTAGGGACTACAATGTCACAGACATTATGTGTGCTCTTTGGACCATATAATAAAAAAACTATATACATATAGTATAATCTCAAATTCTGAATGTAGTGACATTTAAATATCCTATTTTTTTAAGCATTTCTTAAAGAAATATCATTTTCAATATATATTTATTGGAAATTTTCAAATGTGCACAGCTTTAACAAACTTTTATCCTAACATTTGCTGATGCTCATCAAGTAGTGTACACAGTGATAGATTCACAATGTGTTTAATAGTTTGTATTGTCATAACACATTTGCATTTATAATAGATATATGTAATACAATATTGTTATTGAAGTTAACTGTTATTGTGGAAAATTACTAGTAGGTACCTATTTACTGCTTGATCATAGGTACATTTAACCACATTATTTTTCAAGGTCAATGTTAGATCAAGTGACAATAGTCAAGGTTATATTCATCTAGATAAGGCTAACATTATTATAATATGACATTTCAATAAATGTGTATAGTGTACTAATTATGCATTTGTGCAAATTAAAGTTAGTAATATCAATTTATAGAATTAACAGTTGTTTTTTTTAGAATTTGTTATGGCTGGAGTTTATCTATTAGCCATTTAAAAAACAAGGCAGAATAAACGTCTGTTAGTATCTATGTATGTAGCGAGAAGCAGTGTTACAGGATTGCAAAAAATTATTTTTTTAATTATAGCAACATGTATTTTTCTGATTTAATGGTCACTTATTCACACACTTAGGCTGGTCACACATTCGGAATGTCTCTGAATTTCAAATGAATCTGAAAAAATCAGAATGTGTGTGGAGCACAGTGACATAGTATCTATGGAATTCTGAGCTTTCTGAATTCAGAGACAATTTCAGCTGTATGAGGCCAGCCTTAAAGTTATAACATTTATCACTACTTAATGTACATTTTATAACTTGTAGGTTATGTTTAACTTTAACTCAAGGTGGCAGAAGTTTGAAATAAAACGTTTTTCTACTTGCTTAGCTAAAGATTTTTACTTCTTATGTTTTAATTCCTATAATGAACATTTTATTTAACATTTTCAGGACACCCTTGAAATTCAAAAAGACTCAATAAGACCAGGACTCAAATGCGTTATCATCGACGACTTAATAGCTACAGGAGGTTCACTTAACGCAGCTACACAGTTGTTAAAAAATAGTGGTGCAGAAGTTCTCGGTTGTCTGGTAATAATCGAACTAGAATCGTTAAAAGGACGTAAGAATGTGTCAAGTAATATACCTGTTCATTCCATGATTAAATATGATTAATATTTTGATATTATTCCAAGTTCCTTCTATCATATCCATATGAATAAGTTACAAAATCTCAAGTTTAATACATTTTTTTTTTATTTTTTACCATCGACGCAAAAAGATTGTTTGCCGGGGCATGAGATTGTCATTGCTCGAACGACGTTATTTTTTTTACATACTTTGTTACACTGGAGTGCAATGGACGGCCTTATCGCTAATCAGCGATCTCTATCAGGAAACCCACAAATTTTTTTGGGTCCTACTCCTGCGTACCACTTGACACCCCGTCGGCAAGTGGCTGCCTTACCAGAGACCGAAAACAAATTAAATTATATTCGGAACCGGGGATCGAACCCGATACCTAAGGCTTCGCGGTGGGCTTTTAAGACCGCTTAGCCATGAGGCCTCATAAATATTTTTAGTTATAATTTATGAAGTTCTCTTCATCCATTATGGTGTTCTTATTTAATATTTTGTTTTTTTAAAATTGTCTGCAGTGTGAGATCCATCGACACCGTAATATTTAATAAAAAAATTCTATTACATATACACAGATACATTAAACTTATTGCGTGGGAGTTCATATTTTCAAGATAAGGAACTTCGGAATAATAATGTTATTCATACAATTAATTGTTAATATTTGCCATATTGGATATAAGATAGGAATGCACAATTTTTTTCATGGTATTTATAATAAGTTTTTTGTTTATAATAGAAAAAATAATTTTTGCATTTTATAGAATTTTTAATAATTTAAGTTCCTATACATTGTTATAAAATTAAGTATTGTAAACATACCAAATATTTTTGTTTATAATTTTGAAGTTGTATGTTCCCTAATAAAATTTTGGTGAATTTTTAGTTTAATAAAAATATAATATAAAAATCTTGGAAATACATACATACATATTTAAGACACATTTCTGCGCCTGTTTTACTAATGATCCTTTACAGGCATATAGATATCAATATTCTGTGCCTAACCGACCGTAACACTTTATTTGTTCCCCCAGTAATCGAACCCAGGACCTCCAACGTTACACGCATAAGCGCAAACAATTAAGCATTTAAGAAATTAAAATTCGGCTGTGATCGTTCGCTGTAATATAAAATAATATGTGATCTACAAACCAAAATATATGTTTAGAAATATTAACACTTACCGACAGTTTGCAAGAGAAAATAATTTGCTTATGGCTGTTAAGACATCAATTGGTTAATTTGGACTAGTCATAGTTATGTCATAAATTTTTACAAAAATAAGATGTAATTAATACTTTGAGAACCATTCCAAATTAAGTAAAATCTTTAAGGGAAAAATTGTTCAAAATCTCTGTATAAAAATGTACCAAGATTAAACGTAAAAAATAATCTAATAAATTAAGATATGAAAAAAAAATGAACTAGATGTCCAGTTATATCGTTTAACATATTTAGTATAAAATATCAATAAATAATATGAATTGTGTAGACATTTTTTACAATCATATTAAAGATGTAGCAGCACATAATATTTCATTAAACGTTAAGTTTTATTCCATTATTACTAAAGCTGAAATATGTGATTATTAATTTTTTAATAAAATAATTATATATGATCAACAAGTTTTATTAATATTCTGCACCATTTTTTTACAACTTCTTGTGTCAATTTACTCTCTGGTTTAAACCTATTATTACATTTAATGTAACATGTACCTTAACGAAAAATAATATCTATAAAATAATTATCACAGCAAACTTAGAGTCCACTAAACTTACTCTTATCATTCAGAACTTTTTCATTTTCTTTCACTCTAACTTCAGGATCTTTAAAACTTTGAAAGTTCCACATATACACACCATCATTCATAGGTTCTACTTTAGCAAATTTATTATTTTCAGGCAACGCAGTACTTTCATATTTATTATCTTCACTAGTTGTTTCAAAAGGACTCATATTTTCATCACATTCTGTAGTGCTCGTCACATCTGTATCGTTTTGTTTAATTTCTACTGGCAAGTCTAAAGTCATGCTTTCAGCTTTCAAATCTTCCTTGGCTGAATCGTTCAGAACGAAATCTACTGTTTCATGATCCTGCGCGTCTTTGGATATCTTCATGTTTTCTTTATTGAAATCTTCTACTGTAACATAATCTTCGGGTAAAACTGTTGACCTCAGTTCAATATCTTTCATTAAATTACGAGCGTCTCTGTTAAATTCATCTTTTGAAGCAGTAACCGGGGAATCTTTTGAGTCAATTTTATCCATTGGTAATTCTGCATCCTTACTAACTCCATCTTCATTTGCGCGCATATCCTTCGAGCCTTTAGAAACTGTGATGTCTTTGGTCACATCTGGAACTGCATATACTTCAACCTTGAAATCATATCCTCGCAACGCAGTTGGGCTTTTAAGTTCAATGGTAACGTTCTTCTGTCCTTCACCCCCTTCGACTATTTTCACATCTCCATCCTTTTCTGGCCGTAGGTCCTTAACGACAATACGACTTATCACTTCATCGTCGTTGGCTGTTACAGTGACATTGTGCGCTTGTCTCCATATCGCAGGATTGGCTTGTTTGGTTTCATCGAATATTTTTCTTCCATTTGTATTAGTTCCAATAGCTATATCATGGCAAGTGGCCACGGTTACTAAAGCGAGAAAGATTATTTCGGTAAACATGTTCTAAGCAAGTCTAGTTACTGCGTATTTAGTTCAAAGCTCAAGCGTTTATATAGTTAAAGGATTGAGGAAATTTTTTGAATGAAATCATGGCGTTATGAGTCGCCTTCGTAATAAGTATTTTTATTATCAAGCGATCCTTCCTACAGGAAAATGTCTTGTCGGTATAATGAGGCAAACAATTTTGTAGAACAAAAAAAATAAATGTTTATGATAGCGTAAATATACTTAAGAATGAGTGCAATAATAAAAATATACTAAGTATATAAAATTAATTGTATACAAAATACATGTAGGAAATACTGGTACGATCTATTTAATATTAGCTGTAGTTAATTAAGTGGGTGAATACATTAATTATCACTTTACACAAATACTACACACGAATACATAATTAACTTCACTATATATATTTAAAAAATTGTAACTTATTGCGATTGATAGACTAACCATATTAAAACATTAGCAATCCTTCGAGTTAATTTCAAGCAAAATCGCGGGCATTAGGTATCTTGTTAATATAAATACACTTGTCTCCTCGTAAGTACTTACTGTACGTTATCAACACGACTATCAAAAACGTGTTTTGAATGAAAATGGGAAACGCTTCCGACACTTTAACGCAATGTCAAGGTTTTGATGACTCATTGGTTCATGGATATTTGGAATCTTGACTTGTTTGGAAAAAATTAATTTTATTGTTTGGGAGATCTCATTTTCTATATATTTATTTGCAAGTTTTAATAAAATTAGCTAAGGAAATGAAAAACTCACTTCAAAAGATTGGTTTTGATGAATTTTTGTCTATAAGGTTTTTTATTTGAACATGAAAAAGACAACGAAAAGAGGCAAATTTTTGTCATAATTTAATAAAAAATAATAATATAATTTTCAAAAATTATTTACAATAATCAGGTTTAGAACAGGGACATTTCTCGGGTATTTTCAATCCTTTTGCAATTTGCTTCGTGAATGGATGTACTTCGTCACTCAAGAAGGGTCTGCAATAAACATAATTTGTATTATTATCCGTATTCGCAAAATGAGTTCAGTCATTTAATATGAAAGTGCAATTCAATTTCGTATCAAAAATATATGTTAATACTTTTCTGTACTAACAATTAAACATCGTTAAAAAAACTCAAGTTTTTTAAGAAATAACCAAAATTGTCTAATGCGAACCAATTTTAATGAATTTTCATATATATTGTATGGATTTCATTAGTAGACATATTAGATAATGATCTAGAACCATCGAGCAAATACCCAATACAGTACTCCTGTATTGGGTAACACAACACGGGCAACTTAATTCCGCCATCTTTAACGGCCTACAAGTGAATATGATCGTAGTCGCGTTTGGTGAAATCATTTTCTAACAAACTTTGTTGTACTTTGATCAGTACAATTAGTCTACGCAGACGAAGTCGGAGGCATAAGTTAGTTATCAAAATAAAGTTAGTTGATGTTAATGACGCTTTTTCCTACTTTGAACCTTGTGAACTTAATTTCCGGCCTGATACAAATCTCACCACAATGACAAATTAGATCATGTTTTTGTAAAGTAAAACATTAACAAATTCAAAAATTAAATTCACTATGCAAAATAGTCATTTTAGGTAATAGATAAACTTTCGTATTTTCGCGTTTTTTAAGCTTAATAGAAAATCAATTTACTACCCGTAATGTTTTTGTTCAAGCGAGTTTAAAAATGTATAAAATATATTCGCGAATTTATTTTTCTAATATTTAAGTCACTACATACAGTAAACGAGACAAATTTATTTATACTTATTACATTAAACATACTTATAAATGTTCTATAATATTAATCTGTAAATAAATTAAAAGTATGGACACCACCTCGTATCTCCACCAATACAATGAACAATATTATGCGTTGCTAAAGCGCTATTAGAACAAAGAAAATCTGTTTTGTCATACACTTTATATGGAATGACGTCTTTGATTTTTATGAACCGATACGCATTTCACGGGGTCTACTGGTAACAAATGTCTACCTATATATTTATACGTGAAGCGAAAACTTTCTACACCTTTTTAAGAAAATTTCGCGAACGGATGAACGTGAAATTTGACGCAGTTGAAGTTTATACGGAGAAAAAGTGCATAAAGCTATTTTCTATATAAAATGCATTAGAAATACATGAAAACAATTAAAGTAAATATCATACACAACACTGGTTGTTTAACGTACTAGATATACATACATTCCTTACTTACTCTTGAA
Source organism: Aporia crataegi (assembly GCA_912999735.1). Lineage (NCBI taxonomy): Eukaryota > Metazoa > Arthropoda > Insecta > Lepidoptera > Pieridae > Aporia > Aporia crataegi. The sequence goes on from OU538742.1 coordinate 8,488,781, forward strand.
CAATGGTCGAATTTCGACCACTAGGCGACCACTAGTAACAAATTAATGCTAACCGTCGTAACATCCTCTCAATCTCTTTCTGATACTCCTCAGTCGCTAATTGACATTTCTTGATTTGGTCCAATTCTTCTTGGCGAGCTCGTTCCTAAAAATTATTCAAATTAATCTATAAGAAAAATATAATTATATCTTTTAATATTATCAAATCAACGTGAACTTAAAAAGTTCTAAAATAAAAATTACAAACTAAAATTTAGCTGGATTATTTAAACCAAATCTATAGTATTTTAAATCTAAATAATACATTATGACGTTTCGCATAACCTTGTATAACTAATAACAAAATTTCAAAAAGTTAGCGTTATTTCTATAACTGTCATTACTTGTAACATTTATTTTGGATAATGTTTAATATTATAAAACTAATTTAAAATACATATTATAAAATAAACCCGCTTTTTCTTTCCCTATATCCCTTTGTATACTTAAATCTTTAAAACTACGCAACGGATTTTGATGCGGTTTTTTTAATAGATAGTGATTGAAGAGGAAGATTTATATATATGTTTTATACCCGTGCGAAGCCGGGGCGGGTCGCTAGTTTAAAAAAAAAACAATAATCTATACTTTTAAGTTAAGTGAAAGTTATTACTGTAACTATTACCTTCAAAAGCTTGTTATATTCAATCTGTTCCAACAATTGTCTCTGGTGCAGTTTTCGTTTCTGTGCATCTGTGAATTGTTTATGGTCCACAAGTTTCTCTAGTTGCTCAAACAATTGTCTATGGTATTCGTCTTGCTCTTCTAGTTTCTGCTTGAGATTCTCTCTGGCCTTCTGCCTGTCTTTAATTTGTTCCACCATAGCTTGACGTACTTCCTGAGTATATAATTCAATGTTTTTTTTTAATTTTTATAAAACTTGATAGTAAAGTGAAAATTCAATTCATAAAAATGTGAAATAAAGTACTTCATTCAATGTGAATAGATCTCGGTAACGTCAACTATCAAACATAAATAAACCGCATCAAAGTCGGTCCTTTCGTTTAGAAGCATTGATGCCATAAACAGTCACATAGAGACGTCAAACTTAAATATCTACCTCTCTATTTGAGTCTGAGGTCAAAAAGACATTAAGAGTTGTTCAGCTTACCCTATTAGTCTTCTGGGCCCAGGCGAGATACTCGCATCTCTTCTTGTCAATGTACTCCTGTCTCCTGTGAGCCTCTTCAGCCAACGGACCTTCGATCAGCGTCTCCATGTCTTCGTACTGCTTTTTTATCTCTAGAAGCTTCTTGTTGCATTCGTCCAGCTCTTGCTGGAAAAATCCAACGTAATTCTAGACTATTTTTGAACATTATCTTTTTGTGATGACAAAACGAGCTCTGGCAGTGTGATTTAATCATCAGCGCCATTTCTGGACATGTAGATACAACTTTTCAAGACCCAGTTGTTATATTTGGAAAAATATAACATTTCGCCCTAATAATATATACCTATATAATCAAGGAATAGTGATCGAGACGACTCGGAAAACGTACAGCTATGTCTGTGAAGCTGGGCCGAGCAAACAGTATAGAATAAACTCAAAAACTACTGGACCGATTTTTAATTTGTAACACTTATTAGTTAGTATTCATTGCATTTGTAAAAATACCTCTTTTCTCCTCATAAGCATCAGCTTAGCCTTATCATCCGCCAACCCCTGTCCAGTGAGTGAGTCCCAAGTGTCAGCGATGAGCTTGGCGGCAGCGTTTTGCTTCGCGACAGTCTCTTGTCTCTCTTCTATCATCCTCTTTCTCTCTCTAGCCGTCTCTTTTCGTTGTTCGGCGCGTTGATTTTCAGCTGAAATGTTTTTGCATAAGTATCTCAATGATATTAATCACAAACTTAATGGAAGGTATCATATGAAATTCAAAGTAAAATGATATTGGTCACCGCTCAAAGTAGAGTCCTATCATTAGATACAGGCATTGGGCACAACATATCATGACACAGTAAAAATCCAGTATTACTTTTTTGCAAACAACAAACTTGACAACTGCTAATTCCATTTTTAAGGAAATCTGTAGTTTATATAATAATCCCGTAACCCCTAGATATGAAATAGCGTGGGGGAAATATATTTCTGCATGTATTTCTTGATCTTTTTCTTTATATTCAAATAGGTGTTTAGCAGGGCCTACTCAAACGCAGCATTTATTTCCATGGTTTCCATTCGAACATTCATCCACACCAGAGGGTACAATACTCAAGCGAGAACCATTTAGCCACAAAAACGGTTTCTTAAAAAATATTAAATATAAGCTAGGCTTATTTTATTACCCTCTTGCTCTTTCCTGATATCCGCATCCCACATCTCCTTGAATCTCCTCGACTCTTCTTTCAGCATCTCCCTATCTTTCTCCCGCTGAATTCTCCTCTGCTCGAGCTGGTAGTCTGTGTACTTCTTGCACTCGTAGTCTCTTCGAAGTCTTTCGATAGCGTCTTGCTCCATACGCGCAGCCTAAATTAATATGTTTTAAAGAAGAAAACAATCACCCTTCATAATAAGAGTAGGTTGTTTTGTATGTTTCTCAGGTTATGTTTTATTGAGGCATTAGTCTCAGGAAAGTTCGGTTATAAAGCATGAAATAAGAATTAATAAAAAACTAAAACCGACTTAAACGTGCATTAAATAGCAATATATAATTAAAACAAATAATGGCAGCCGGTGCCTTAAGGTTAAAGATATATTTTATTTCTTGTTTTCTTTTAGTTTACCACCGACTTTCAAAACATTGGTTTTAATAACTGATATAGTCCCGAGGTAATAAAAATAATTACCAATGCATCAGACTCCTTCATGGTCACTTCGTACCACATCTTGTCAAACTCCTTTTGCGCCATCTTGCGTGCTTCCTTCTCTTTCATTTGGTAGAGTTGGATCTCTTGTGTCTCTTTCGCACGCAGTTTATAAATACAAGGTAGGACGTGGACGCATTTAGACCTTAAAAAATTAAGTATTTTTAGAAGAAATTAATTATACAAAGATCATGTTTAATGCCTAGAAACACAAAAATGCTAAATATCTTCTATCGCCTCCGTGGCTAAGCAGTCCACACATAGGTCGCGGATTCCACAACGAGTAGGAACAAATGTTTTTGTTGAGTAAGCATAGCAAGCTAATCATCTACTTGCATATTTAGAAAACAGATACAGATTAATGTTAAACTAGGTACATTAATCCACTTACAAAGGAGTATCCTTATATTTCTCTTCGTGTTCTTTCTTTCTCTTCGCTAAGAGATACTCAAGTCTTTTTTTCTTGTCCTCCCACACCGCGGCTGCGCCTGCCTGAGCTTGCACAACAAATTTACGAATATTATCTTCTTCCTCAATTGCATATAATTCTAATAGTCTGGAATAAAAAAACCAAGTGATAATAGGCTAGTTTAATGTTCAGTCGCCGGTTATTAAACCAAACCACGTGAACAATATTGCTGCAATTCTGTATAAACAGAACTTTTTTCCCGGAGATTCGAAGTCGGGATCACCCGTGCAACACGTATGTACGCTCCAGTACGTTGATATACCTCTAAAGGCAGATATATGCATCCGTAAGTCTATCTTATATTAACGTTTTTAAATATTTTGTTCGTTACAGTGGTTCAAAACAAGTCGACAAAACTATGAATTTAAAGAGATTTATATAATATGGAAAAATTTACAAGTTTTCGAAACGTCATATTTAATTTTAAGTCTGAAATAAATTCTACTATAATAGTATTAAAATCAGAAAGCGTGTTTGGTTATAGTAATTTAAATTGTATTTATATAATAGGTACCTTTTTCTCTTATTCTTCAGGTCTTCTTCATACGACTCCATACACAAATCGACTCTCCGAGCTACATTGTTTATTAGCGATCTGTAATTTAGGAGAATTTAAAAAGTAAATAAGTAACCTCCGTGGCAAAATGGTTTACGAATCTGCGTGCTGCGCCGTAGATCCTGGGTTCGAATCCCGGCGAAACAAATGAATGTTTCGGTAGGTTAGACACAAAATACTGATCATCTACTTGCCTGTAAAGGAAATGATCAGTGAGACAGATACAGAAATGTGTCTGCTCCATGCCTCACTGGGGGTTACGGGAATTCACTTTAATCGTCAAAAAATGTATTCAAATAGAATCATATAAATTATCGCTTATAAACGAAGTTCGCAAACAGTCGTTAGCGTACAGTCTCTACGCCAACGAAGTTATTTCATTTATCATTTTAGTTACAGTTTGGCACCAACAACCAAATATTTATTACACGCCTGTTTCTCAAAGGGCTAGGCATCGACCACATATTACCGCCTGCCACGATCCTTGCATACTTCTTTCGATTTCATCATACTTGCTCGTCGATTGTGGGTGCTTTTGATCTGCCTCTTCTCAAGTACTAAATTTGGTCAAGAAAGGTATGACTAGGTCTACCAGCACCCACCTTACCATTCACACTCGTATATATAGTTATTGTTACTCTGTTTTCATTAATTATAAGTCATCAACATTCTCTTTCGTATTTTTGTCACTACATTCCTTACAGCCTAAGGCGCGGGATATACAGAAGAGACGTGGCGGCGGTGGCGGATAGTCAAAGTTAACACAATATAAACCTTATAGTACGTGGCATAGCGTCGTTTTTGTTGTAAAGAATTACGCCCGCGTTTCCAAGCGACGTTGCGTCACTAGGTGACACGCCACCGCCACAGAGTGGCAAAAAACGACGCTATGCCACGTACTATGAGGTTTATATTGTTAAATTTGACTATCCGCCACCGCCGCACGTACTCACCACGTCTCTTCTGTATATCCTGCGCCTCAGGTATAGAATACTCTGGCAGTCATATTGAATGGAGAAGAATTACATCTCTCTCGTTTTGCCCTTACCTTCGGTCGCAACGTATAAAAAAATCGCTATTCTGTTTGTCCTTCAATTCCTTTAGTTTGTTCTCGGCGCCTTTTCTCTGGTCTTCCTCCTCAGCCCGTAGTTTATTTATAAATTTCACGTACCGAAAAGTTGAGTTCAGTACTCGAGATGTCTGCGAATGAATTCGGTAATATATGAGAATTTAGTTTTATATGAAAATATTTTACCCCCGTTACATGTAAAAGAAAACCTCATTTAGAGGATTGTGAAGTGGGAATACGCAGCGCGAGTAGGTATTTAAAAAAATGCCATCTGTTTCATACCGCTTCGGCTCACTCCTGGCGTGCGATAAGAGTTGCAAGTCTTAGAGGCAATTACCTATATTTCCTTTTTAAAATAGATTCGGGCGATAACGTTTTCACTCCCCTAAACATTTACGAAATGAGATAATTTTAGTCTCTTTAGATTCAGTACACCTTAATCTTCTGTACGTTTTTCTTTTTTAGTGATTCAGTTTAGTTTAATTTAAAAAAATAAAAACGCTCGAGGAAGATTTTAAGTCAAAATTAAGATATTTAGAAGCTAATAACTTTCATACGCAATATTTCTTTAATATAAAAACGTACGGACCTAGTTTTTCATTTTATCTACAATATTTCCAAAATTTTTGAAAATTAGACTATATTTATGGGGGCAAAAACGTTATCGCTTTTGTATGAAAATATACAGCTTCACAATCCTCTTAATGGATAAACAGATCTTCATAATTTGTAGCCAAGGTCAAACTCGATCAGGTTTTACATTAAACAAAACGCACGGTCTGTTCGTTTACTATGCCACAGGCAGACAAAAAGACACGCTTTACTACGGACAAACTATAACACTCTTGCGTCTTGGGTTATTCAAATTTAAACTTACATAATAAACTTCAGGTGCGCCTCTTGGTCCGGGACCATCTTTGGGCACTTTTGGTCTTGGAGGTTCCATTATAAATTATTTAGAAAAACATTCAAAATTAATTTGTACTATTAAAAATATTGACCATCAATGTTGACATCTAGTCAAACTTCACGATTAACTTTTAGTTATTCAAAAAGGTTTAATAAACAACAAATATTTTAAAAATGTCGAAATTTGGAACTCGTTGTGCCGCCATCTTAAAAAGGCCAATTCGAATGTTACATACATATTTTCTTTTTATCGTTTTTCGATAAGTTGTACGAATTCGTAGCTAATTTTTTTACGCATCTGCATGTTAAGCCGGAGGTTCTGATTTCGAATCTCGGGGAAAAATGTTTCAGTTGAGTAGGGATTGAATACTGACCTATTTATTTGTTGTATTGTAGTAAGCAATACCCTTAAAGAAAAGAGTCCGTTTTTGTTAAGTAGTTATTAGTTATTTTTTTACAAACGCGCTGTTTTTATTCTAATCAACAATTTTTTTTTGGAAATCAAACATAAGCCCTTGCTATATAATATCGTAATTGAATCACTAATCCACAAGTTATAATGAAACAAAAACATTTTTGTTGTCATTTTTGTGTAATCAACTTTAAAGATATTTTTATAAAATCAATTGACAACAACCTTAAGTACACTGATTTAAGTACAACCAAATAGTGCCGCACGCTTATCTGAAACGACGACGGCAAAAAATTTAATAAATTTTAACAAAATATATACAATTTTAATTTCAATTTATCCCACAAGCTGAAACACCAGTTTTGCGTTCAAATAAGCTTGAGGCACTTTCACGTTTGCATATTAACTAGTCTATTGTCTAGTCCAAAAACTGTTCTATCGGATTAAAACACATGTTAATATAAATATTATATAAGTTTTAGGCCGCATAGACAGTTTTTTACAGGCAATTTAATTGAATCGATATTAGTTTATTACCAAGATTGGTAAAAAACTTTTTGTAGTAAAGTCCGCGTCAAATATATGTATGCAAAATGTGTTTTTTGAAAATGTCTATAAGTTAATTTAATACGCGAAAACTATCGAGTATGAACTTTAGGACACATTTTTGATACAGATATTTAACATTTTTATAATTATTATTTCGTATGATATCATCAAAGTTAACACCAATGTAATTGCTAAATTTGTTTAATAAAGATTCGAAAAATATGGCGCTAACCTTATAAAAATTTATACAAACTGAGAAAAAACTCAAAGAATTTGAAATACAAAATTTTTATATAACTGTATAAATAACTATATATATAATATATGTGTGTTAAAATACATTTTGATTTAATAGTGCCAATTCTGTTGATTTTTTAATAAAATTACAATATTTAACAGTTTAGCCAGACTTTTGAAGATAATCTTATTTAATAGGAATAATCATTTTCCCCGAATTCGAACTCAAACATGTGCACACAAGAAATCAAAGGATTAAGCGAAACTGATTGACGATTTTTTTTTATAATGGTAAAGTGGTGGTATTATGGTAAAACTCTAAAAATAAATTATTAAAAATTAACAGAATTGCTACCATACATTAATGATTAAACAATATATAAAAATTAACAATAAAAACCAAAACAGCAAGTTACATCAAAATAATAATTTTAAATAAAATTACGAAAAAATAACAAGTCCTTTTTTTAATATACTCTGGCACTTTCTCGTTACAACTATTGTTATATAACGAGACAAAATCTAAACATCTAAATTAAGCAATAAGTAAACATTGTAAAAAATACACTCATCGTATTTTTTTTAAATCAACAAAAATCTATAAAAATCAACTAAATAAAGAATCTACATAAAGTAATAATATCAAAAAATTATCTTGCCATATTTAACCGATTTTAAAAAAGGGCTCTCAATTCGACTGTATATTTTTTTTTGTTACCTTAGAACTTTCGACTGGTTCGATTTAGATAATTCTTTTTTCTTTCAAAGCTGGTGCTTGTGTTTCCCATTTAAATCATCAAAATCTGTTCAATAGTTTTAGAGTTACAATATGAAGTTCCATTTTTTTTTTTATTTTTTTAAATTTCTAGTCTGTTTAAACGCGCTAATTTGACGAAATACATTGTTTTTGTGTGTAGCAATTTATTACCCAAGGTCGAATCTATCTCCGTAAAATTTCAATAAATCGGTTTTTTGGTTTCTATAATTAGGAGATGGGAGTGACTGCTATTATTTACCATAGATTATTCTTAAGCAATGAATTCAAGAGCAATGAATCCGGGTCACTTAAAGATACCTGAAAACCTCGAAAAATAATGTTAGCATGATGGAATGAATTGTTTAAAAGACAATTAAAAATACTCTTTGAATGAAGGTATTACAATTTATTCATTGATTCATTCATTGCTCTCGAGTGTTTCTTTGAAATGACTGATCTATTATCATTGCTTTTTAAGAATTTTTTATAGTGCTGGTTTTTTTTTTACTTTTTGAGGCAAATTTAGAAAAGACAGTTTTAACAGAAAAAAAGTCTTATTTTAGAACTTATATTACTAATAGGAACATTATTCTCACTTCCATACTCGCTTATAAGTCACTGAACTTAAAACTATAAAATTTTGCCCTTTTCTCGCAATTATTGTTGTTGAAAAAGGACAAAACAAAGCGATCTTAGTTGAGTAACGTTTATAAGTAGTTTAAATGTAACTATAAATATGAGATCTTTTTGTATAAAATAAGTTATTTTTAAAGAATAATTATATATACTGTATTCACTGGTTCTAAAGGTGGTACTGACAATAAAACATTAAATTAAATCACGTATATCAAAAAATGTTCAAAAATTCCACGCAAAATTTTATTTATATATGGTAGTTTCATGAATGCCTTTTCATTGTTAAAAATTTCTACAATCTGTTTTATACGTCCAACCGTAAAATAAATCTATGATTTAAGATTTTTTTTCAAATTGATGATTTAGTTTAATTTAACGTAGTAATAATATCAGTACAACCTTTTATAAGTTTACTTTAAGTAATTAACTAACACTGAGATTCTAAGTTCTTTGAAAGTTGACTTTCAACAGAAATCAATAATGTGTTAACGAAAGTAATATTACTATTTTCATAAACAAATGATCACCTTGATACTTTTTTACCGTAGTAAAGTTGAAATAAAAAATTTTTTTTTAAGTTTTTTGTAAGAAAAAAAAACAACAGTCAAAAAAAATATCACTTAATAACGGAAAGATGTTATAGATATATAGATGTTGAAATCATTTAAAAAAAAATCATATTCAACACAAAAACTGTTTACAGTTTAAAAGAAAATTTAAATATTTTTTTATTAAATACTTTTTTAACGGTGTTTGCACCGTCATTTAAGTAGTCTTACACTTTTAATATTTGGTAACACAATAAAAAATGTATTAAATACATTGGTAACTCTTATCATTACAATACAATTCTTCATAGCCCTTGGCCGAGTTTTTTAAAACTTGGTTAAGGCACAGTAAATATATACGTTAAAGCAGTAGGCAAGCTTCATACAACGTCATAGCACAGACGTGCGTCTATACAAGGTCCCTAAGGCACTCTCACGGTGCCGTCGCGTCGAGACGAGCAGCCGTGCTTTGCATCTATTGCGTACGCTACAGACAGTCGGGGATCTTTTTAATTTAAAGATGCCAAAAGCGTATTGCGCAATATATGACTGCTAAGTATACAAAAAACTTTCTATTACTACAATTAAATTGACAAACCTAATGCTCCATTGGAGCGTAGATAATCTCAAAAAACAGGTCGAGCTTCCACACTGCTTGATTTATTTGTGGTTAAGGCGACCAATAAATTACATTTCCGATCGAAAAAAAATCTAAATTAGTGAAATACTATTTGTGTTCTACGATTCTTTGTTAATTTTTAACCTCCAACACAAAAATAGGGATGTTTTATGTTTAATCAAAAAACATTATAATCCATTCTTTTTGTATCTAAGGTTAAAAAAATACAGCGAAAAATTCAATCAATATTTAACGGCTTTGATTAATTGCGTTAACTACCAATCAAACGAAAAAAAAAAATGTTTTAGCCTAACCTGACAAATAATATAATATGAATATCGTTTAACCTTTCGTCAGTTAAATTGTCAGACACTACTAACTTTGACAGGTTTATTTTAAGACAATCCAGGTCTTTTGAATAAGGCCAATCGGCTGGTAAGCATTTCATCTCCCCCTCCCAAGTGAATGGGTCGCCGGTTATTTGATTGTAAACGGTAATGGACGCGGTTTTGAATATCAAATCCGCGGATAAAGACTGAAACAAAACGAGAATTTTTCTTAACCAGAAAAAAAAGTTGTAATTTTAACTTAACATAATATTAACAAAAGTTTTTCATATATAATAATACTAGAGTATGATATGTGTGTAAAGTTGGTTATTACTGCTGAGGCGGTATTTAGAAGGTAGTTCTTAAGAGATCCGAAGACTGTAATTATCAATACTCACATTCAACAATCAATCAATTTTATTTAAATAAAGTTTGACATTTTAAGTTGCTTAACCTACAAAAAAAGAATTATAAGATTTTATTTGACTTTTATTAAGCTAAAATTCTTTATTTAAACACGAAATAAACAAGACAATAATTTATACTATTGAATATGATAATCTAATGTCACTTTATTTCGTATCGACTCATTAAAAAAGAAAGGTTTTACCGCATCGCTTTATCGCATTCGTCGTAGTGGTCAAAATGTCAGTTTGGTTACAATATACCTTTATATACCTAAGTAAGGTGCGATAATAATTTTATGAGCAAGTGTGTTGAAAAAAATATGTACTTAAATATTACATATTACAAATATACAAGCCGTTGGGGTGCGTACCCAAAATATTGGCTGCATTACCTTGTTGTATTTAAATGTAAACATATATTGTAAATGTAACTTCAATAATATTTTATTTGACGTTCAGTGACATGTGACCTGAATTAATAAAAATAAATAAAACCTCCGACAAACAAATTAGAATATCATAAACTTTAGACTTTCGCGATTTGAACTCATTATTATTAAATATAGCGGGACTTATCACGCAAAGAAACATTATTTACCTCGACGTTTATGCGACGTTGGACCACCATCCGCATCATTTGCAGTCGGTGTCGAGATCTCTGTTTGACAGAGCGGATGCCCTCTGTGACCCTGAACATCTAGAGGCTGAGAAGGCGCATGTTCAGGAGGTTCTTAAACAAAATGACTATTGTGTGACAATGCGAGGTGCACCAAGACGCAGACACAGAGGGAGTATGATTGACTGTTCATGCCATTTTTCTAGAATTTTTCGCGAAGCGGTTGAAATTAAGAAATATAAAAATTTCAATCGGGAGGATGGATTTAGGCTGTTGACATCGTGGAATCCCGTGATAGGCAGGTGCTTGCATCGGAGAGTAGGTACGGAGAAGCCTGTCGACACCGTTAGTGTTGTGTGCCGCAGTAGCAGCCCTGCGTTTTCTTCAACATCAAATGAGGGTAGATAACAATACCCTCATTTTACACTAACGGCAATCTTCAGTTCTTCTCGTGAGCACGGCCGTTGCTAGACGGTCGAAACGTCGAGGTAAATAAATAATGTTTCTTTGCGCGATAAGTCCCACTATATTTAATAAAAATTAGAATATATCAAAAATGACAGTTTTTCGTAAGCTATGGCTAAGGTCAATTTCGAGGACATCAGCTTTAATTAGAAAAACTTTGAGAAGCTAATCGCAGCCAAAAAGGAAAGATATAGGAAGAATAATAAAAAAATATAGGCTTACCATAACAACAGCCATCAGTTCGTCTGGTTCCTCGTACTTAATACTTAGAACGTACAAAACAGACTGGTAATCGATGACTCGACTGCACCACAATGGCTCTTGGAGTATCGCGCCCAACGTGAATGTTATGTTCCAAGCACTCGTATTTTGATTTATCACTTCGTTCGCATGAGTCTGAAAATGCATATTAATTCATATTTAAAAGATGGGAGATGATAAAACCACGGCAGACCCATTATGGTACCACAGTTAGACAGGAAAGAATGGTAGTCACTGTGACATTTGTCAAAGTTGTTGAAAAATTCAACTAATATTGAAATCTATATATGTATTAGCTGACCAGGCAAACGTTGTTTTGCCAATCACTTAGGGGTATGAAAAATAGACAGTAGCCGATTTTCAGATCTACTGAATATGCATATAAAATTTGGTAAAAATCAGTAAAGCCGTTTCGGAGGAGTAAGGTAACTGACACGAAAATTTTATATATAAGATTTAAAATTCTTGTTACAGTGTTTATCCAATCAACTTGACGTTTTTTATGAAATTATAAATTATGTTGTTGCGGCTCAGTGTCGGTGAATTAGTGTCTAGTAACCTAGTGTTCTCAATATCCACTATCGCTAAAAAATTGTATAGAAATGACGTTTGATGTCGATATAGTAGCGACATAACTTGTCATTTCCATAAAAATTTCCAGCGTTAGTGAGCGTCGAACACTTGCCTTGTCAACAGCCCGCAATTAATTCCTAACCATTATAATCATTTAAATAATCGGTAAAATAAGCTTTAGGGGTAAGTATTCGCTTTTATGCGTACTGATTAATATTATAGTGAGCATACCTTCTGCACATGAAACTCGATGATGATACCAGGTCCGGACCAGTCGCATAATATGCAGTTTCTCTTCGCGTCTATATCCACACATCTTATGTAATCCTGAACATGATAATTTTATTAATCGTTAAATATTATTAAATTAATACAACCTCCAGATAATAACTAACATAAAAAAAAGAATTATCAAATTTGGTGCAGTCGTTCGGAAGTTATATTTTATTTTATTTGGAATAAAATAAAAAAAAAAGCACCCAGTGAAGCTTCTAGCTCCTACTACCAGATACAAAAATATTTTTAGTTTTTGTGTATTTGTTTGCGTCCTTGAATAAACGTTATTATGCTATTAAAAATTCCATCGTTAGTTTTTCAGCCTGCGTAACCAATTTCTCAGGACTCAGATATTCAATGCGTTTTCCAGGAAAGTTACTAAGTTAAAATTGGTGGATTCATAGACAGAGATCAATTGCCCAACTAAACAGATAAATAGTTTTATTGATTCGCATTTCAATAAATTTATTGGCCGGTTGGAACAATAATAGTGCTCCTGCCTTCTGCGCCAATTTGGGTTCGAATCCCGGTAGGTGCATTTATTTGTGTGATGAGCAAGAATATTTGTTGTCGAGTCTTGGCTGTTTATACTAATGTATTTATTGTGGTACCCTCGTTGTTTCTGATTACCATAACACAAATGCTTCAGCTACTTGGGATCAGAGCAATGTATGTGAGTTGTCTTAATTATTAATATAGTAAATATTAATCTGAAATATGTCTTATCAAAAATTAATCATGAAAATCGGATCACAAAAGACCTCGCGATCGCGTAGCAAAATAAAAAATGCTGAAGGTTTGTAGTTTGAAAATAAATTCACCTCATCCTGGCTGATCACTTCCAGAGCGTCGTCAACCATTTCTGGTATAGTAATATTCGCAGCAATCGAGTTTGTATCAAATGAGCCAGCATCATTGTATTCTGAAAGAATAATTCTTATTTATTATATTAATCTCCAACAAAGTGGGGTAACTGAGTGTATGTCTGTAGCATCGCACGAATGAATGGACCAATTTTGATGTCTTTCTTTGTTTGAAAGCTGATGTGATCGATTTTAGCAAATTATAAAGATCTATTCATAATATTTTATTTGTAAAAAGCCGGCAACGCACTCGCGACCCTTCTGGCTTTGTGGGGCCCACTATCACTGAAGGAGTCTCCTGCTTTGTATTCTATAAAAATAAAATATGTAGGGTTTTCACTTTTGTAAAATTCAATTTTCCAACAACCCTCTTCCTCTTTGGAGATATAGTATTAAGAATTTGACCCAATAAACCACCCCTCTTTTTATTTCGGTATTAAGAAGAATAAAAATAATTACCTTCGATACTATTATTTAGATAATCTGAACAGTTATAAGACGGCAGCGTTTGTTCTGTACAAATCTCACCGAGCTCTTGATCCGTTTCGTAACTTCCACTGATCACTATATACAAACATACACAATATTATAATAAAAATATTTCATTAATTAATTATTAATAAATTAATTTAAATTCCTTCAAGGCTTTTTTTGCAAAGTTCACATGTCAGGTCAACTTTACACACACACACACACATATATGTCATCAGAATCGGTTTATTAGTTTAGACGTGAAAGCGTAACAGACAGAGCATTTCGCAATAAAAATATTAAGAATAATAAGAAAGCAGGGATTTAAATTTGAAGAAAGGTTCAGTAGTTTTATACGTTGCACACAAGTCCTGGATTCGAGTTCCGGGCTGTGTCAAAATAATCTGGTCAAATTCGCAATGCAATTCAGCAATTCCAACTTGAAAACTTCACAAACACTGAAATTAAAACCTACTGAACAATAGGGAATATGCATATTATATTTCTTTCTTACTCAGACTAAAAAAAAAAAATTCAATGTAGAATTGGTTAACAGTTAATGCAAGTCAATACATTTAAGCTAGGATTAAATCTAAATGATGCCGCCACCGCTTCGTCTGGGGTAACGTTCTGGTGGAAAAGAAGTGGCGCAAGAACCTCCCCAGCAGCTGCTCTTTACAGACTTAGATTTCTAACCAGTACATGTGGAAGACGTAACATCGGACGGATCCAATTCCAAGCATTCTTGTCTTCTACATAATCAATGCCCCGATCAATTGAGTCGATTGTATAATTTGATTGTCAATTTGAATGGAAACATTGCCAAATTTCCTGCGTCTATAGTGTCTATTGTCGCCAGGCGATGGATGCTTTGCGCGGTCTTAGAATTTAGTAATTTTTATTTTTTTGGGATTTTGTGTTCTATTAGACTTATAAGTACCCATGTTATTGTATTATGTTTTAAAATAGTAGTATGTCCATTGTTTATGTATTTTACTTTAAGTATGTCTCTACTGGTGAGTTTTTGTTTAACGGATGTTTTAAATTTATTTAAGGGTAGCTAAGACACTGGATCGGCTATTAAAAAAATACTATTTTCGGAGAATTTGAACGCTTTTTGGCGCGCTGAAACTGAATCGTGACTTTCACATATTATCATAAAAAATTAGTGAAAAGCTATATATATGAAATACGGTCCCCCATGACCAAGTAGGATATAAAGCATGCGAATCAGGCAAATTTAGTAATTATCAAGAGCCTTATTACAGAATTGGAGGCTACTATTGACTTCAGTACTATTAAATGGGCAATTTAACATATAATTTATTTTGTTTACTTACTCCACTAATCCAGTACACGATCTCAAAAAACAGTTGTCGCGCATTTTATGAAAATAATATGTACTGCAGAATTTCAGATATATTTTAATAAATTGAAATATATTGCAAAAGCGAGGCCGCTTTGGATTAAAATAATAACTATTTAAAACTATTCTGAGTCAAATTTGTCAAATATTTCCTCTATGTAACGATTCATGCATATTCCCTATTTAACTACATACAGTAAACCCTTTTTAAATTAAGGTGGTTCGATTCGGACCCACACAACTCAAAGCTCGCTAGATGACGCCACTTTTGCAAATTTCTAGTTTTTATTTTTTTTTGAAATTATCTTTGTATTTGTATGCATTAAAATACGTTTCACGCACTCTTTATATAAATATTGTTATATAAAAACAAACATTGAACAATTCATTGCACAAAAACCATCCCTAAATGTCGACAGTGTTCCTTATTTTAAAATAGTGGTGAAGGACCTTCACACTATTAGCAGAAGCGAAGTAGCGTCATCTAGCGAGCTTTGAGTTTTGTGGGACCGAATCGAACCACCTTCAATAACATAGTTTATGAAGACGATTGTTCAAATATGTCTGGTTATGTACATACGTTAGAGCGTGATTACAGAACAAAAATGCAGTGAATCGAAACTAACCCTCATTAGGATAAGCATTGTGTGATATAGCTGCGGATGTTGGGTACACCTTCCTGAAAGCCATGCGATAGGTAGATAGCACCGTGACTCATATTCCAACACTTAAGAGCCGCTACTGACCGAACATTCGCGCTGAAGTTTGGACTACAAGACCAGTACGGTTCTGGCATGTTAGTTTATGTTTGGTTAGAGGTTTTACACACCACGTTTTTTTCTCTGAACGTTATCAACACGTTTTAGCAAATTTTACACGTTTGTATCGATACCAACGCAAATGTAACGCGCGTTTGGATCAATTTAAATGCGCGATTAGAGTGCCTTTGTGCCATTGGTGGTGCGGAGAAGTAGAAGAATACTGTGGTTCTAAATGGCGGTGGCTTTCTGCACGTATCAGCGCGTTTAAAGCGATACAAACAAAGTGCAAAGGAAACAACGTGACTTCAGTCTTGCGTTTGCTGAGCGTCCTGATGCGTTCTACGCACGTCGTCAGCGCATAAAAAATGTGGTGTGCAAAGTATATTAGGATGATTAAGAATGCAACCAGAAGAAAGTCTGAGAACATCATAGTAGTTAGTACCTATGTAATTAGGTCCATATTCGTAACACCGATCAGTAACGACCCGTTATGCAGTATTGAAAACTGTATGTTGTGTATACAGAGTGGATAGAGGCTACATAAACTTTTAAAGAATCTATAAAATGGTTTTCATTATAAATAAAAAATAAATTAACAATCCACCTTGTACGACAGAAGTTCAGAAGATGAGTCATGTCTACATGCTGTCATATGACGAAGCCATATAAGAAGACAAACATTCAACGTCAAATATATCTTTTTTTAATACGGGGTCGTTCAATAATCACGTGATATTTTTTAACAACTTTTTAACCCCCGCCCCTATTTGTTGGTATGTGGTGAGGTTTTAGGCTAAACCCACTCTCCTGTTTTTTGTACAAAGCATATTGAAAGTTTCAGGTACAATCTGTTTAAATTGGAAAATTAAGCATCGTGATAAAAATGTTCAGATACATTAAGGTCGCAGGTTCTTTTTATTGTCGTTTTGAAGGTGTGAAAATCGCGCGTTCAACGAAAAATAAATACACGTGGTATTTCATTCCACCCCCACCTTGTGATTTAACGTGAATTTTTTTTAACCCCTCACTTCTTTCGAGCTTCACGTGATTAAAGGACGATCCCCGTAGAATAAAATACATGATCCCTTTGAACATCACATTTTACAGGCTGTACTTGTAAAATTTAAAAACGTCAGGATTTGGGGCCCAACAATGTGCTAGTTTATGCTGCTTCTTCGCAGTAGACATTGGTGCATCATGGAGATAGAGAATGGATTTATGCTTTACAATTGTATATTCCAATGTTTTTCAAAGTTATTGAATACGCGTCTCAGATTAAAATTTCTGACGTTGTTTGGTCAAAGATTTTGAACCTTTCTTGATCGCTGAGAACATAGCCTTTACGCCGAGCTAAATATACTTACAGCTGTTAGAGATAGATTAGACATAACTATACTAACAGCGATCGAGAAAATGGAAAATGGAATGGAAATGCGACTTGTTGAAACTACAGTGATTTATTTACAGGCCTTTTTAGCTTAAATTTCTAATTTCTTTATCAGGACATCCAGGCGAACCTGGGAATTTCGAAAGGTTGAAAAACATTGGTCTCCTATAGAGAGTGGGATATTTAAAACTAAATCCATTCACTTTGTTAATGAAAACATAAAACATAAAGCCAAGGGGGTTTTAAAAGACAACTTAAACATTTGGGAATTGGATTTTTAAGCTGTACTCAAAAACGTGATGTTTTAAAATGTTAGAATCAGATTCAAGTTTGACACGTTTTTGCATACGGGGCTTAAATTTCGTGAAGTTAAAATGCTGATGCGTTTATAGACATTATATACATAGCCTGATGTTAGAGTTGAACAATTGTATAGCAGTGTCAAGGTGTCAAGTTTCTGTCATCTGTCTGTCTGTGGCGACCACAGACAGACAGACACATATCATATCTTATAATGAATGTACCGATTCTGATGAGACTTTTTTGATTAAAAGCTGAAGATGGATGTTATTATTGTTATTACAATTTATGATTTATCCATTCATGAGATATTATTCTCATTTGTAATAAATATGACAGATTCTTAAAATTGCCTTAAGTATAATACGAGACTTGAAGTGCCAGGAGTGCAGGAGTAAGCAAAGGCCCTTAAAAACTATTCAAAGTATATTTTTAATCAACAGCAATAAGGTTAAACAGAAGGACTGACCAAGGTATATTAGGACCACTTTTGTTCAGACTGTATCCAAGTGCTATGTATGAAATTAAAATAACGTGAACTAATTTTAAAATTCCATTCACATTTTGTTATTAATTAGATTGATAAAAGAACTTACGAGGACATAATCGTCATTGTACTGGAAGTGCAATTGGTTTGGGTTTCTTGTATTAGGGCAGGTTCTTTCTTAAAGTGATAAATTTTCTCCAATTGGATTGATGAGTTGATTTGATCATTTGATGATATGTAAGGTGAGGAGAAGTGTGAATCTGAAAAAAAAATATAAATTATTCCGACGTAAAATATGAATGTCTGGGTAAAAGGATTTATTATGAAAGTACAAAAGATCCATCGAATCACGAAAGAGTTCAGAATTTCACGTTTTAATAATCGTTTTGTTGCCACAAGCGGTTTTTTAGTTTTTTAACGGGGCGTACGCTGCAGACGCAAAACCCGGACGCGAGAGTGCCTTCGGGCCCAGGGACCTTTTGGTCCGGTTTGATCGTCGTTTCGATCGTTTTGTACGTAGCTTCCCTACTGCTTTAGCGTATATACATATTTTCTGTGGTATTTATGTGTATGTGTGAGTCAGTTTCACATTAAATAACATATAAATATTGATTCGATAGAACACTTGCAGAGTTATACTTTTTCTTAAATAATTAAAATTAAGTTTTCTTTTTGTACAATACATATGACTGCTTTGTTTAATATTGTAACTAAGATCAACCTCTAACTGTCATCTTTGAATGAAAACCGCAACAAAATCGTTCGACACACAGAGAAGGAAAACTTATTTTTTTTCGTCTCGGGTAATAAAAGAAATATTTACAGAGCATGAACTACTTGACCGCCTCCTTGGTCTAGTGGTAAGCGCGTAAGCGTTACAACCGAGAGGTCCTGGGTTCGATTCCCGGCGGAGATAAAAAAAAACTCGGTCTGGCAGGACATAGAAGGCTGATCACCTACTTGCCCCTAAAGAAAAAATCGATCAGTGAAACAGATGTGAAATGCGTCTGCCCCATACCCCACTAGGGGACACAGGACTTCACTTTCATGAACTACTTGTATCTACATACTTACATACTCTGCTCTGGGCAGTAACCTGCAAAAGGATATCGTGAAACTGATACTTGTTGAATTTGCTAAAAACATTATCAATCCTCGGCAAAGATTTATCTTTGTAAGTTGTCTCACATTCTGCTTCTTCAACAGACTTCTCATTTAAATTATAATTTACACTTGTGTGAATTTCAACTGATGTACTCGCTTCATCAAATGCTGAATCATTGGATATATTTAATATCGCGTTATTATTAGCATTGTTAGCTTCTAAATCATTTAAGACATCTTTAATTATTTCACCGGTAGATAATTGCGGTTTATCTTGCACAAATGCATTAAGTTTTGTTACCCTACCATCGTTATTGCGCATAGTCAAACCAGTTCTTTGAAGCTTAACAACTGGGTTTAATGGTATTGGATATATTCCACTAACAGTTCTTTCGCGTTTCGCCGGGGCTATGGTTTGAGTTGCCTGAAAATAAAAAAAAATTATTTAAAGAATCATCAGAAGTGATGCGACAGTAAGTAGGTAAACTTTCAATAAATCTCCCAGTCATGAAAAGATATATTATAAATTGTAGCTGATCTTATTAAAACGGCATCAATATCAGTCCATTTGTTAGATACAGTTATGATGCCACAGACAGATACATCTCATCTCATACTCATTCGGGGCTAAAATAACAGGCTGTCAACATATCACTGAACATGCAACCAGGCTATCTTTTTCATAAAAAACTGAAAGGAATCATAGGCAATTTTAGTAATAAGCACAATGTTTTAGTCTCCTACTAATTCAAACTATTTGAAGGGAAATTACAAAACATTCCATCATACTAATATGGTTCGAATTGAAAACAATTTTGGTTAGATTGTCCATTTATTGAGGGAAGCTATATAATTCTACAAATAATAGAAGTAGAGAATTTATGAAAAATGTTGCAAAAACAGGAAATATTATTCCATTTTAGAGCTTTGTAGGTTTTTTTTTTCAAATAAACGTGGAAGAAACCTTGGAGCACAACTAAAGTAAATGTAAGTAACATGGTATACTTCAACTGTGACTAAGAATACTTACAATATCAGTACAAACCACTTGAACATTACTCTCATTCACTTGACATTTTTGTATACATTGCGATCTCAGATCTACCTTGTGAACTTGTTCACCGGCCACTGTGCTTGGTTCTCTCTGCAAGGTTCTCATATTCTGATAATTTCTTAATGGTTTTTCAAGAACCAAGCTTTTCAGAGACTTATCAAGAATTAACTTAGTCAGACTACTACGAGTATTATATTTCGATATGCGTCTTTCACGAGAAGACTGTGTATTGTTAAGCTTTGGGGTTACACCGATTGGTGGAGAAACACTCAACGAGAGTTGTAAATCCTCATTTAAAGTCTGAAAACATAAAAATGAGATCAAGCGGAATTTGTACAAAGTGAAACTTAGGGTACTGTAAAAAAGATATTGGTGGACAAAGTGCTGGACTATTTTGAAAAAATAAATAAATATATATATAAATAATAAAATGTGTGGTTTCAAGGATACCATTATTTACAAAGTTAAGAGTAATTGGCACGATCTATAAGAAATCAGTACATCCAATAAATCAAAGTTCAAACCACTGAAATATATGAAGAATTACTTGTGTGTTTCTGCAAAAGAACTTTTAATTACTCTTTAAAATGTGAAAAGAAACCACAACATATCAAATTCATATTTTTTCTATAATATTTAGCTCTATTATATAATCTACTACTATCATAGCGCTACAGCCTATTAGGCCTTGGTCTGGTGAGCAAGGACCTCTAGTGAGTGTGAATCGAACTAGAAGCAAATAGAACAAAACAGGACTATCTAATCTATAATCAGTAAAGTTTAAACAAAACAACAATTCCTTTGAAGCTATAATATAATAAATAAAGTTAGGAACAACAGGAATAAATGATAATAAGACTAATGCCTTTTTACAATGTGATGTAAAATGTTTAAACTTACCTGAGGTTTTTTAGTTCTAGTTTTTACTTTTCTCTTTTTATAACGATCATTTTTAACATGATCGATTATGCTTTTTACTTTGTCATCTTGCCCCATTGTTCTAGCAACTATCATTTCGATCAAGTCATCTTTCTGAAAGGTTTTCGTCATCATAATTTAGCATAATAGTAATGTAACATACAAGCTAAAATATCAAGTTGTATCTACATAAGGTGGAGACCAACAAAAGAAATAACTTTAGAACCAATAAGCAGATAAAATAAGCAGACATTATCAAACTTAAGCAGGCAAAAATTACCAGTGTCACCCTTGTGATAAGGGTGACACTGACTAATTACTCCTCATAACACTGGTACCATTTTTCCCTAACTTTGTTCCAAAATTATATTTATACAGTTAACATATATACAATAAGTTACAAAAGCTTTATACAATAAAATACTATTATTGGCAATACATATTCATTACTTACTTTGAAATTAGAGGGCAGGTCATAAAGTTTTGTTATGTGTTGTAGATCCCGGTAGCTACATGAGCGCAATTCTTGTGTAAATTTTTCCATATTTTCCACCTTTTCATTTCTAAATAGACCCAACATTGAGTATTAAACAGTAAGCTCTTGCAATGTTATGAAATTAAATTAACTGGAAAGTAGTTAGGTAGGCAGGTACCACGAAATACAAACTCACGGCGTGCACCGACAAATCGCAATAATTTTGAAATTTGAATTCTACTTTCTAACTTCTACATCAAATTTTATCACAGACTAAAATTTTATACAATTTTTAAAATCATGTGACAACTTTCTTTCAGAATCAACTATTTACTATGTTATGTTAAAAAAAAATAGGTATGCAAAAAGTTCCTTGAGACTGATTCTAAATTCGCTATAAATTTCAAGCTTTATATTTATTTAAAGTGGGCGAAATAAGCGTGATATTCTTGTCTAGAGCCCCAGAACTGGCAACACTTTAAAGTTTAATTAAAAAGTTATGTAAATAAAAAATATACCTAGTATAAAAAAATGAGAAAATTAAAAAAGTAGAAATTCTACGACGTACACGGTGTTGGCAACCTGGGAGATGGTGCTGATCATACCAGGGGCGTAAAATTATCGTATCTGCCGAAAAATAATCGTACGTGTTCAAATAACATAAAAACGCGGTAGTTATTAATAAGGGTGATTTTATAGCTTAGAGTATTTACCCTTATGGAGATGTTATAATATTGAAGCGCCGAACTATTATATAGTATAGCACACTACGGCATTTTGAAAACTTCGCACAGAGAAAAGCTTTCTATAATTACAAACGCAAACCAAAAAAATGTACTACAGTGAAAACAAAATACACATATTGATAATCAGCGTGTATTCATTCACTCACCTCATGTACACAAACAAAGAATGCTAATGATGTGACACACTCATCAAATGATTACATTAATCTGAATTGAATGAGAAAATACCTTCATTTATTTAAACTTATAAGCAGGGCCGTCTTTAACCTATTGGAGGCCCTGGGCATATTAGGATAATGGGGCCCCTATGACTTTGACAGAACACTATTTTGTTAGAATAGACAAAGAAAGGAGATAAACAAGGTTAAAATTTTTTTAATTAACAATCACATGAAACGAATAGCTAAATGTAATAGAGTCCACAAAAGTAACTCTTTTAGCATTTACAATTAGTGCTTAAAAATCTATGTTATTTGAAGAGGAACTCAACTAGATTTCAGATGGGCAAAATCGTTAATCACTTCTTCAAAATCAATGTTTTTTAGCACATCAGATTCTATGGACATCAGCGACAAACTGGTTAATCTCTCTTGAAGCATTGTACTTCTTAATTCATTTTTAATTCTTTTTAATTTGGAGAAGGAGCGTTCCCCACTGCAGTTAGTTACCATCATGCTTAAGAAGATTGTCCATGCGATTTCTACATTTGGAAATGTGTCTTCAATTTTGTTTTCTTTCAAAAGTTGATATATTTTTAATATATAATCCTCATTTTCACTGTTAAAAATTTTCAAGCATTCTGTTAAATGCAAACATTCTAGTTCTAACTCTTTCTCATTAACATCTTCATAATAAAAATCTGCAAATTCTGTGCAACTTTGTCTCAACTCTTCAGAATTTAGAGATTTCGAGCGAAAAAATAAATCAAAACGTTTACTGATATTCTTAGACGAACTTAATCGCTGTTTTAAATGAACGCTGAGGGTATCAATTATAAGAAGAAAGGTTTCTATTTTAAATTTCTCTCTTCCATTCAGTTGGACTGACGGCGCGGAGCCCTTAAAAAAAACTCTGGCGAGTACTTCTGCGTTTTGTTCTTTGAGATAGGTCCTTGTAGTCAGATTCCCGGTTTCTTTCTTTGGCAGACGATTCGAAGTAATCAAATTTATCCCTGAAGTTAATAATAAAATCGTCAAGTGAAGTAAACATATTAGTTGCAACGTCCAGTGTTATTGTTTCTTTCTGAAGATAATTATTTATTTTGTCTATTCTTTCCAATATACAGTTCCAAATTTTCGTTAAATAATTAATTCAAACTTGGAGGTTCATACTTCGCTTCGTTCGCTCAATTTTAATGGAGCGAGTCAAACTGATGAGTGTACTTATACAATTTAAATTTATCTAAGCATGCTGAAGTCGGAAAGCCTAATTTTTGGGCGAGAGTAGAATAGCTTCACGCATGTATAAGCTAGTAATTTCGCATTGTAATTTAGGTTCAATTTCTTCGAATTATAATATAAGTTTTTTGGTAATAAATCTTGATTATCGTTTGGTGATCTGACAGGATCTAGGTACTTTGTATCTGAGGGGGCCCCTATCGATCGCGGGGCCCTGGGCACTTGCCCAGAGTGCCCACTGGGAAAGAGGGGTCTGCTTATAAGAGAGATAAATACTAGTTGGGAACAATGTATAATAATAATCTATATATTTTTTATTTGTTTTAAGATGTACTTTTAACGTTATTTTACTGAAATGATGAAATACTTATCGCTCGCAATATGGTTTAATTTATTACGGGTAGGTATGTTTTTATAACACGACTGCCAAAAAAGGAATGTATTTTTTTAGAGTTCATGTATCAGCAGTTCAGCAGTTACATTAGGTTTCTCATTTTATACGTGAAAGAATTTTAAAAATCGGTCCAGTAATTTCGCTTACTATGTATCTAACTAGTTAGTTAAACACTTATGCAAAAATGTAACTTTCAATAACTGGAACCCAAAAACATAACTACTAAGCAGTTACGGATATATATATATATATATATATAAATAAATAAATATATATATATATATATTCATTCTTATTTAATAAACAGGTGAAACATAACACTTTTTAGGGCTTCGCCGCAGTTGCTTGTCATCTAAACATGAATTAATGAAAAATATTCGTAATCGATCCTTCCTTCATTCACACTGTCCCATCCCTAGAGCAAAACAAAACCCTGTATTACGTTTGAGCTACCAACGTAACTCTAAATTTTTCTATCGCAACGACGTAAAAGTTATTTTGAAGATTATATTTAAATAAAACCACGTTGATGGGTAATTTATACTTATATGTGATAGGAAACACCCTGATTTCGTAAATTTGAAGTAGCAGACTGCCTTTTACAAGTCGAAACCACACAATTAACCATTTTTTGGGAGCACTTGTTTGCGACACGACACGATTTAATATGGCGCCGGTCGCGGACGAATTAGTTTTATATAACGTGCATGGTCATACGGCCACGGTACTACGGCAGAGGGGAACGCTTAGCTGTCATCTCCTTAGGGTAAATACTCTAAGTTTTATAGTCACGCGTACGCCCAAACGGTCGGTAAGTGCGGTCCGTAAGCGCATGGATGACCCGCTCGAAACTGTTGGTAAAACTATGTAACGATCCAAGAAATAAAATACTTTTAGTTAGATGGTTACCAATAATTTATTTAGTAGGTTAGGTTAGGTTTGACCGCCTCCTTGGTCTAGTGGTAAGCGTTACAACCGAGAGATTCTGGGTTCGATTCCCGGTGAAGATAGAAAAAAAAAAACTGGCTATACCCTAGAAGGCTGATCACCTTCGTGCCCCTAAAGAAAAAATCGATCAGTGAAACAGATGTGAAACGCATCTGCCCCATACCCCACTAGGGGACACGGGACTTCACATAGGTTAGGTCACCGGTTAAACGAATTTATGATCAACTTGCAAACAAACTTGAAACAGTTCAAAACTTACCAAAAAGTATTTTGAATTTTGCAAATATAAAATATGTCCAAAAAGGTATTTCAATCAAAATATAAAATGCTTTTCTAAAAAAGTATTTAAAGTCAAAATGGAAATAGGTATTTTGTATACTGTTATTTTTAAAATGTCACATCTCTGTCACTAAGATTAATCATTGTTATATGAAAATTGGTCTCTGAAATGTTTCAGTAAAAAAAAATGACTGAATTATTTGCCGTGTGGAATTATTATTTCTGTTTTATTAATGAACGTTGAAGTTGGTTCCAAAAAAAAAACAATATTTAGAATTGTTTTATTTCAGTATAACAGGTAGAGAAAGTGATGAATGCCCCTCTTTTTGTAAATACAATCTTCTAAATGGATGTACTGGATTTGTACTGTAAAATAAAACAAAAAATTACCAAATAATATTTTTTAAAAGTAACTGACTGACTATAGAACTATACCTACTGATGACTGAATCCGGTGAAATAACAAATTAATATACAAGTAATAATTTGTAATTATCTTTCAGTTCAGTGGTTTTAATATAATTATAGTAAAATAAATAACCTCTATTGAAGAAAAAAAAGACGAATTTATAACTATTTTTGTTCAGAGGGATGCCAAAACGGATTACTTTTGTTTTGGTCAGGGACGGGAAAGAAAACTTAGTAAAGAGTGAAAAACAATAATTATAATCATTTTCCTCTTGACAATGGTTTTTCAAGTATTTTTAGTATAATATATATATATATATATATATATATGTGTATTTTTAATAATACCTCATTAGATTCACCTTTATTGCTTAGAGCCATATTGACTGTTGCGACTCGCTTTGAGTGTCGTAGATATTAATTTAAAAATATATCTTTTGCCTATAAGCTTAGTTATTTTTTTTATAATTTGTATTTACCTCATTCTAGATTCATTCATTTTGTACTTCATTGCATCTTTGAACATAATCTCTTTTTTGGTAAAAGGCTTTTGTTTCATATCCATATTTATTGACTCTATCTCCTTAAAAGTTGTAAAAAAACATATTAATATTATAAGTCAAAGTTTGATGGATGTAACTCAACAACACAAAACCGTTGAGTGGATCTGGATGAAATTTGACATATACAGATGATAGTATGGAATTATGCTGATAGTTCTATACAAATAACCTGCGTTCTGAGGTTCAAATTCCGGGGAAACAAAATATAAATGTTTCTATTGTGAAGGCGCAGAAAGCTTCTGTGCCTACCGAACCGACACATTTCTTTTCCAGTATATTACCTGTTCCCAGCGTTCCCAGGGGAAAAATATTTAACGACCTATTGTCATACCTAACAAATACACATAAAAAATTTCATGAGCATTAATTGTCATAATAAAATTATACCTGTGTCTCTAAAATAGTGTAGCTTTCTTATAGTAAAGCCTAGTCTAGCTTGCTCAAACGACTTCAAATTGTAACTCTAAAACTACTAAATAGATTTTGATGATGAATTAAAATGACACGGGAAACACTTTCTAACAAAAAAGAATCATCAAAATCGGTTCACCCAGTTCTAAGTTCTGAGGTAACAAACATTAAAAAAACATAATCGTCGAATTGAGTACTTCCTCCTTTTTCTGAAGTCGGTACAAACGACAAATACAACCTACCATAACCTTCTGGTTATTTTGTATCTGGTATTCCAAGTCTCTTCTATACTCCTCTTGCCTTCTTAATTCTTCTTTAGCTCTTTCCAATTTTAACTCTATCTCTCTAAAAGCAGTTCTGTTCACATCTTCTCGTATCTTCCTTTTCTCTTCTCTTCTTATTTCTTTACCTTTCTCCATCTCTTTTAAAAGCGCTCTATATTCTTTGGCAAATTTCTAAAAGAATATTAAAATAGGAAAATCCCGTAAGTTGATCGTGACCATCTGTTCTACTGAACCGGACTTTTAAATTGTTTTAACCATTTAAAAGAAAACTGATGAAAAGAAGTACCTCTTTAATGTTCCGCTTCTCCCTCTCTAACGCTTCTATTCTTCTTTCGCATTCCCTTTCACTCTCTTCTCTCCATTGTTCTACAACTCTCTCAGTGTCGATTTCTAATTTTGTTAGCATTTGTCTTTCTTTTTCCTTGTTTTGAATACATAGTTGTTTTTCTCTTTGAAAGGATTTCTAAAAACAGAATTATAATAACTTAGCTAAGTGATAAAACGCGGTTATGCCAGTATTTTGGGTACCCACCCCAAAGGTTATGATGAGCATTTTTTAAATATGTAAATAAAAATAAATTGGGTTAATAACCTATTATTTAAGTTAAGACTTTTAGTTAAACGTGAGTTTAAGTAGATTAATATATAAAAATTTCTTAAAATTGTAAACTATACTTACGATTTCAGCCATTTTTCTATTTCTTTCTTGTCGTAACTCGTTTAAAGCGACATCTATTGTTTTTTGATCTATTAATCTCTCTTCTAATTTTCTATTCCTCAGTGCTGACGTTTTAATTTCGTGTCCTTCTATGTAGTTCCTTCTGTTTTTAGTCTGTTCCTCTTTTTTATTTTTAATTGCTGTAATTTTTGTATCTTAGTTAGTATTTATTAAAGTCGTTTATAGTCTGGAAAAGACTAAAATAAGGCAATCAAATAATTTGGGAAATAAGAACATTTATAAAATTAGTAGTTTTAGATTTTTAAGATCAAAAAAATAAGTCTCAATTTACTCAAGTTTTAAATATATATAGTTAAGAGTCACCATCGCGATAATCTTCTTCCATCTTTTTATTAATTTTCGCTATTCTTCTATTTTCTTTCTCTCTCTCTATCTTTAGAGCGCTCCGCATCATTTGATTTGCGCCAGCAATTTGTTCATCATAAGCTTGCCTCCTTTCTTGCATTTCACGCTTGAGTCGTTCAGCTTCTATTTTCTCTTTCTCTTCCTGTAAAAAAACAGATATTAATATTACTTATGAAAGCACCATCATTCATACTTCCAGCATAAACATCCTTTTATACCCTGTCGCTTAGTCCCCGCCTCGTCATTGCTACGTCATTTCCCCGAGCAATTCAAATCGAAAACTCCAACGAATGGTTTCATAGATTACATCCTGTTGCTTAGTTCACACATGACAATCTTACCAAAAATTCTTACATTTTTCTGAACCTGAAAAACCTGATGACTTAACTAAAACAAATTGTGAGCCGTCTGGAAAAAATTGTGACGCTTGGCAGATGTGAAACATCGACATTCTTTGTATTTGAAGTAATATGCAGAAAAGAACAGATTACGATAGGAACTAAATATATACCATCATATAGAGTGGCGACGCGTTGCCACGGAATGCGTCGCCACGGCATGCGTCGCCACGGCAGACATTGGCTTTACATGCGGCTATAGATGTTTCACATCAATAATAAATCTACCACTTGAACTCGTTTTACTTGTGACTTTTTCGTACTGTTACTCTAACACAATTCTGTTAAAGTATTTTTCGTTAGCGTCTGCGTTAGTGCTATTTGACAACGTGTAATCAAAGTGTGAGTGGTGTGTGTGCGGTGCTAGGGGCGCTGTAAGATTTTCCATACGAATAATTAACATAGACGCTATCAAAAAATACTTTAGCAAAATTGTGGTAGAGATATCGAAGCTTATGAGCATAGAATTCTAGAAGCATAGAAGTTACCTTCTTTCTAACATCGTTCAATAAAACTTGATGCCACATTTCGTCAATTTCGGCTGACGTTGCTGCAATATACTCTTTCTCTTTCATCTGCATCTTCTGCATTTCCCGCAACTGCATTTCATCTTCTCTTCTGTGCTGCATGCTTTTTGAGCTGTTAATTTATCTTTGGAAACTATTAAACGCTCAAAAAACATATTTTAATTAATTCAAACTCAAATTTTGCCAATGTTTTAACTCGAAGAAGACGAAACTCTTTTTAACTAAATAATATAACGAACCGCCTACGTGGGTTGGTTTACGCGTCTGCGTGATACGCCGGAGGTCCTGGGTTCGATTCCCGGTTCGAAACAAATTAATGTTTTGGTTGAATCACCTGTAAAGAAAATGATCAGTGAAACAGATACAGAAATGTGTCTGCGTCATGTTCCACTAGGGCTTACGGGAATTCAATTTTAATATACACACTTTCACTTTTAATAACTTATTATAAAAGCGTTTTTGGGTTTGTTTTTTTAGCTTTCACATTTAAATAGCTAACCGCTAAAGAAAAGAAAACGGTAGACTTTTATCAACAAAAGCGACACTTAAGGACATCAATGTGGGTGAAATGTAAACAAAAACTAATCCTAACAGGCGTGGTCTCACCCGTCACTAAATCTGACAAGAAAAAATTCAATTTGAATCGGTAATTTTTGAAATAAGCGCATTCTTCCCTACCAAATAAACAAGCAAATATACTTTATGATATATATAAAGACTATAGATCAACCTACATTATTTCTTTTTCCATTGCCTTTTGACATTCTAAAAGTCTCTCATGCTCCAATTCCTCTTCGTATTTCTCCATCTCTGTCTTTCTATTAGCACAGTATTTGCATGCTTCCAACTCTCGCTTTCGTATTAGTTCACTTGCTATTTCTCTTTCTTCTTCTTCTAGAAGATGTCGTAGCTTCTCCCTCCTCTGTCAAAGTCTTATTTCTTCTTGATTCAGCAGTTCGTTAACTTTTTCACACGTTCTATTTATTATCGCTCTATAAAAACACACACTTGTTAATTTTCTATGCAACACTCAAAAAGACTATATCCAATAAATACGTAAAAACAAAGTTATTTACACCATTCACCATTTATAACTCAAGTACGGATGGATCGATATTGATGATCTCTGATTTGTTTGATTCGTCTAATCCGACAATAACAGAACCACTATTAAAAATATAGAAAAAAAATCACGAAAAGTGTTTATGAAGAAAATTCGTTTTCTCTGAATACATTTTCTATGGAATGAAGTTTTAGGTGACACTTAATATTCGGAATTCTGAAGCGATACGAAGTTCGTGGGGTCCACTAGCATAACATAAAATAACAGATTTTTTTTGTATACTCCGTAGTCGAAACTGAAGAGAAAGCTGTAAAGAAAATTATCAGTTAAGCAGATATAGAAATGTGTCTGCCCCATGCTTGCTGCATTCTTGTTGTTGCATACTTTTGCAAGTGAACAGTATCGTAGGTGGCTCTGTCCATACTCGTCTTTAGGTCATCCACGTTTATCAGAGCATCCACATCAGTGCGATGGCGTAACTGTAAATATTTACAATTTGTTGAATGTTGTTGATTTATCCATTCTTATTTATAATTAATACTAATTAAATTGATTTTCTCCGTGGGAGAACCACGCTGAAGCTTATACACACAGAATACCAGCGGGAAACAATACCTACTGTGTCGCTGAGTGAGTGAGGATACCGAAGGCGCACCGCATTACCTCACCGAATTGCACCGAAATGCATTACCGGCAACGAAACAAAAAACCCAAAACCCCAGCATGGTTGTCTATGATCAACGGTCATCTCTTACCATCACGGGACCCGCCCTATTGTCCGCTGTCGATTACGCGTGACCGTTACCGTTACAAACACCCGCGCGCCTATTTGAAGGTTATGTTAAAAAATATCAATCAATTATTTGTAATTGTTTAAAACATCCTTTTTATGCTTATCTTTAATTTTTCCAACAGCAATTATAACACTCCTATTTTTGCGTCGTTTAACAAAACACATCGAACAAAGATGATGATGATGTAAAGTTAATAAGGGAGTGAATGTTTTTTTACAGAGAGTATTAAATAAAACTCACCCTCCAAAACTGAGGTGGATGGCCAGAGTAAACATTATTTTGGTTAACCTTAAATTTTTTTAATCCGACCATGATTACACGATTCAGTATCGATTTAACTTTAGCCTTAAAATAGAAAACGTAGCTAAGCAACCACAATTCATGTCTGAAGGATAGAGAAAAACTAATCTTCGTGCTTTTTCTTAAAAATGTGAAATGTTTTTGTTATTAAAAGCTCTTTACACATAATAAACACTAACATTAGAGATAGACTGGCTTATGGCTAGTCTTAATCTAGCTACATAAACTGATCAAACCAGCGGTCAGCCTTACAGTTTTTAATTGCATTAAAATATCATACCTCAAACTTTCAGTTTTTAACATTTGAAAAAGTATTACTACAATGCTTCCAGTCGGTTTTGCAAATTAATATTAATGAACTTACTATGGTACACTGACAACTACTAGACAATGGCAGAAGCCATTTTTACATGGGCCATTTTATGAATAATTATATCTTATTTTTAACTGAATTCAAAAAAAGGAGAAGGTTCTCAATTAGACTGTATTTTTTAATGTTTTTTATCCGACTGTGTGAAGTGATTTTGAGTATTCTTTTTTTTTCTTTGAAAGCTTGCCGTGATGTCCCATTTAAATTTCATCAAAATCGGTTCAGTAGTTTTAGAGTTGCAATTTGAACTTTTTTGTTAAAATTATTAATCTTATTTTACCTTAATCATCTGCGTGCGTTGGTCACGCGTCTGACATTATGAGTATGTGCGATTGGATTTCTGTGAAACAAACAACAGTTTGGAAGGCCTCTCTCCTTTCCTTCAATTCGGTTGAATAAGAAAGACGAATGTTGTTATTTTGAAAAAATGAAAAAAGAGGGATGTGATAAGCATGACATGTCCGTGTGTTTGTTTGTGGTATCATAGCTGCTAAACGAATGAATTGAGATGGATAATATCAAATTATGAAGATCTATTCATCCAGTTATGAGATATTTTTATATGTCATTAACATAACAGGGTTTTTAAACTAATTTCAATTTTACTTGTATTTTAATTCAATTAAAGGCTGAACTTGACTAAATTAAAAATATAAAAAGGAAATATAAATTTATTGATTTGTGGTAATATAGCATAAGAATGATGTGTAAGTTGGCTCTTTTTGAATATAAAAATCATATAAAATCTTTCATTTTTGCAAACATATACGTAAATTCTCTTACACAAGTATACTTCAGAAGTTCACTTAACATTTTCTTTTAGGTAATACAAGACACAAGTGGACTCAAATAGGTGGTTCTCTATAAGAGTTAAGATTTCTCAAATAAAACGAAACACTTACGGAACATTACTTACATACAATGGTGAGGCGAGCGAGACCGTAAGTGCATCCACTCGGCAATGTTTCACCCAAGTTTGTTGACCCCGTAAGGGAAGACAGATTTATGCTTCTATTAGTTGAATTACATTTGAACCACGGGTGTGGTACCTTTATGGTTCTTTCACATACCATCCAACAATAACCATTTAAAAATTAAAATCATTTAGATTTTGGTCGTTATACGTTTGACTGTGTCTGTGGCATCGAAATGGATCTGCAACAATTTATGAAGATCTATCTATCGGAGAGATAGATATTCATAAATAGTAGTAGTAATCAATTTCATTCTTGTAAATGGATATATTCTTTCCATTTACAAGTCTTCTTTGACAATACATAGCTAAAGATGTTGTTGACACATTCTAAGGAGCCTTGTGGCTTTCTTAGTGACATAGGCTATATTGTATATATACCCAGGCGAATGAAGCAGGTATGTAGCTTGTAAAAATATACCTATTAATTATGAAGCAAGATATAAACCGCTTAAACCGCGAAACGGACATTATTTTCGTAAAACGTAAATTATGGTACGTGACTATTCCATATTGTTTAATTTATTTCAAGTTGATGTGTAAATTCATATCTATTTTAAAATATGATATTTCAGTATTTTTTAAAGCTTTGAACCATAAATGTTATAGAATTTTACATAAAGTACAGACTACTGCTTATGACGTTGTATGATGTCCTTTTTAGTTAGTAAAATAAATAAATAATTTAATTTTTAAATTTAAAATTATCCAAGAGCTTTAGAAATAATCATTTGAACGATTCTATCGTGTTAAAGCTTTTAACCTTATGCTAACGCTTCACGTATCGCCACAGTGTTTTTTAAAAGTGTGTCAGTTGGTCTTTTGTGTCTGTCTGGATGGATCAACATATCCTCCTATAAATTGTAGCCAAGTCCCATCTCGATCCAAGAAAACTATATCATAAAGGTACATTCCTGTAGGAGATACGATGCCACACATACATAATTTTATACATACCTCTTTTTGTCGAGATTTAAAAAGCCCAGTAGTTATGTTAACAGGAACGAAGTTGAGTCAACAACGGAAAATTTACTTTTATCATCGAATAATCTAGAAAAGGTGTAATTGACCATAATCCGCCGCTCCTAGTAATTAAAATGGTATTAAAATAATCGGAAGTATTGTTAATTACATTACTCACATTACACATATGTCCGGAAGCCAGCCTTAAAAGTGCCCTATAAGGCTTTGTTTACACTAATTAGTCACAAAAGTTATTTGTGATTTATTGATTTTACACTACTTAATAATACAAAAACATTGTAAGTAATAGGGTAATGGCCTTATCGCTACGAAGCGATTTCTTCCAGACAACATAATGGTATCTTTTTTATTTTTATGCAGTAGTGTTGACAGTAAAATAATATATTATGTGAGGAAATAGCGAGGTTATGTAAGAAAGTTTTGAATTTGGAATATTTTAGTGTTTTTATCGAAACCTAAGAAATTGTTTAGCCGTGATCGCTAATGCACGCTTGTCTAGCGATATTGAAACAGGAAAGGAGTCCCATTCCTTCGTTGTATACATAGAATTGCGGATAATGAATGAAAAATAAAACTGTTGAAACAAAACGATTGTTTATTAAGACGATGTATGCGATAGAAAACATTATAATATACATAATACAAAGAATTTTGATTTATCTATGTCGTGTGACTTGCCCATCCGCTTAATTCATCAAGAGTCGAGACTCTTTGAGTCGACAATTTCGGAAATAGGCTCTATGGGAATTTTCCAATTCGAAGCCTAATCGCGGCGAACAATGGGAAACGACCTTAAGTAACCGCAGGGCGCATGCGTGGTTCCCAGGACTGTCATGGCGGATCAGTCTTCGTATTGACGCCGGAGCGCCGCGCGCTTTCACCTAGACTCTTAATTAAAATATATTGTGCTTGTGCTGTGAGTGTCGTGACCGGTTGAAAGCGGTTCGATCCGGTACAGTCCAGACCGATCCAGTTCGAGCAAGTTGTAAGTATATTTTGGCAGTTTTTGAGTGAAAGAAACAATAACGGTGTGTGTTTACACGCTTTATCGATTTTAAGGGAATGGTACGCCTCATTGGCTATAATGAATTCTAATTTTTTTAGAAAAATTAGTTTTAAACAGATATCATTACGAACAGGCTGGTGGGCGGGACGCTGTGTAGGATAAGAAAAATGTAGCCGAAACAGAAGGGAATTTTAATGGGAGCAGAATAATTAATAACAATTAAAATTGAAGATTTAAAAAGTAGATATCTGATAAATGAATGAATAAAATTCAAATGTATTTTTAAGCAGTGTGTCCGAGTCTCATCTTAACCAATTTAAAAATATGTGAACTTAAAAATGATTAAATAAAGCTCAAAAATATGAATACAAAAGAATCTCATACATGGATGAAGAATTATAAAGATTTAGTATGAAGACCAAGATCCATCTCGATTCAGTCTGCTTTCAAAAAAAAATCGTACTGCAATCAATCCATTCCTTTGAAAGCTATGATGGACACAGACATACTCAATATAAAGAGATAAAACAAATATCTCAACCTAAATGCAGCCTCATAACAGGTGGCACCCACATGCAAGAATTTTTTTAGGTATAGGTATATAATAAGAATCTGTTAAGAAATAATAATCTTTATAATTGAATTATAAAGAAAATAGTTTAAACGGATTAAGCGTGTATATTTTAACACAAATTTACAATTAATTATTACTAAATCAATTATAATGAAATAATTGTAAAATTTGTAAAATATACGTGATTATAAATTTGTTAAACGATTCTCTTTAAATTGATATCTACTTGCGTAAATAACAATGTAACGATGAATGATATTTAAAAAAAACCAGCTTCTAGTTCTAATGCGAGCAAAATGAGGAAAGTAGAAATGGGTTCATGATAGAGATAGTGACTTGGCAAAGATAAGATTGGGTTAATGGTGTGAATAATATATCAATCGTGAGATCAAACTTAAGACCGACCTAACCTCGACATGATTTATTGTAATTCCTGTTAATATCACGACGATCGGTCTATTTATGAGGTCAAGCAATATTATTGTCTCCGTGGCTTAGTGGTATACATGCGTGTTGCGCCGATGGAATTCGAATCCCGTGGAAATTTCACATACCTACAGCCTATAAAAGGACGTTTACTATCCAGCAGCTATGTCATAATATATCATTTTTACTCGCTCCGCGTGGACCTTTCTTATATTTTGATCAAATTACATACTACCTAAGTATATAAGTTCATGTGTTAATCTAGTGCATTTGATAGATGCATTAGAATAACACTTGACGATGAAACTACAATAATATAGCTAATGAACTATTATTTTTGTGAAAGAGACATACATACATCAGTCCTCGCAAGTTTCCGCTTACTTAATATTAATAACATTTTAATATACGAGCTTGATTTGACTGCGTAAAAGGACAAATAGTTGTTTTTTTAGATTCTTATTATTTAGAATTATATGAAATTAACCGTATAGTGTATACAGTTATATACATAATTGCTTTGTTAAAACTGGAAGTAGTCAAGTTAAGTGAATTTTGAAAATTATTTTGTGCACCTATAACCCTTTGAATAATGCAAATTTTATATTTAATAGATTTATGTTCTTTGCTACTTGTAAACGTTGTTTAACTTAAATCTTCAAAGATCCCGTCACTTTCTTGCTGACGTAATTGTTCTGCAAACTTAGTTCGTTTTCCTTCGAGATTTGAACCTAGAACCTCCGGCGCAACACAAACAACTTAGTCACGAGCTCTTTTATGTGGGTATCACATAAATGTGCACATGCAATTATTTCCAAGCACATCTTATGTAGGTCACATCCTTAAAGGAGACAGGATCCTTCAACAAGCCGCGACATATTTTTACAAGAAAATGCTTTGCTTTTCCCCAAAGCATAGTTTTATAAACGCTTCTGGTGACATTTTGGCATCGTTTTCATGGCGAAGTTTTACAAATAAAACTCAATTAAATATGTCTCAATCGTTTATCTTCTCGCTATTCAACGTTTTCTTTGCTTCATTTTTGATTGATAAATAATTAAATGAAACAGTAAAATTTATAAATGTGTAAGAATATAATTATAATACAGATGGATATTTTCATAAATTGTGGCTAAGGTTCATCGTGATCGTCTCAGTTTTCAAAAAAAAAAGCCGCATCAAAATCATTATATTCAATTCTTACCCAAACAAATAAACCGATTGGTCTTTTTCCCGGACAATAGCTGATATTAATATGGCAAATTTCATAATAATTAAGCAATTTTTGCATGATGCACCATACACATAGGAAGAGGTAAAAAGTTATCAAAAATGGTTGTATCGGGCTCTGAATTTCCGATAAATATTTAATGTATCGAAAGGGTGTTTCTATAGTAACTTTATTACATGTAATAATATCGAATATAATATTAGGATTTATTTGGACAGTTATATTAAAGTGAGGATTAGAAGGGTTTCAAACATTGACTCCACTATGGAAGTAATTGGCAATCCAGTTCGTAATCGACTCTCGGCCGTATCTAAGCTCCCATTGGCCTTTAATCGAATCGAAATCGATGGAGGCTACGCAATAACAATCGAAAGTTTATTCATCGGATCGGATTTCATATCGGAGTTTCAAGACCAAATGAACAGTTTCTTCGGCGATACTGTAAGAAAAGTGTAAATAGACACATTCTTATTAGTCCAGTCATTATAGGGGGTTCACCTCGGAAAATCGACATACCCAGTATACCATACTACCTAAGTATCCTTAAAAACTTATATTTTGGCAACCTAAAACTGTTCTCAAAATTCACATATAATTGGATGGTCGCAAGTTTTAA
The DNA here is from genome assembly GCA_912999735.1 of Aporia crataegi. Classification (NCBI taxonomy): domain Eukaryota; kingdom Metazoa; phylum Arthropoda; class Insecta; order Lepidoptera; family Pieridae; genus Aporia; species Aporia crataegi. The sequence continues at coordinate 8,526,272 of OU538742.1, forward strand.
AGTCAGGGTTCAAAGATCACAAAAATCGATTTTTTTCATTTAACTCGATTTCTATGGGTTTATGTCAATTTTCCGAGATGTGCGCCTAATTTGGCCTAAAATTTCTAGACTATTATAATTATATTGATATTAAGTTAGATATAAATAACTTATTAACATAACACTAGATATACTATACCTATATGTCATTTTAAAATATGTGACAAAAGATTTTAAAGTAAAATAAACTTTACAAAACACTGGAATCGTCCATATTTTTCTTTAAGACTGAACCTCGCACACGTTCAGAGTAATTAATAGACGATATTAAGATCTGAATCCTATACTTATAAACACTTGGCTATTCATTAGGTATAATTTTTTTTTCATTAAGCTGTTACATTCAATTTGATATTTACATACCGATCTCGCGATTCCGACAGATTTTGTGATGAGGTTTTAACTTATTTCTTCATTAAACAATTCTTAGTTTCCACCCCTGACCACCCTTAACTTCCCTGGCAAGCAATCTATGTAGCTCCCCTTTTTATCCCCAAGAAATTTCATCTGCCTGTGTCAACAAGGGCGGCTTACCGAAATTATTATGTCACGGAGCGATTTTAATGTGACGAATTTAATGTCTGAGGGCACCGGTTCATCGATTTTTGTTGATCTTTTTTATATTAAAATGGAAAAATTCAAGCAGAAAATATGAAGTTATAATCAAATCTGTAGATTAGCTTCTGCAAGATTAAAATGTAACAATTGTTAACCTCCGCCATACAAAAAAAAATATTTTTTATCCTATTTTGAGTTGTGTGTGTGGCGGGATAATTTGGTCAATATGTTTACAATTCTTTTACAATAACAATATGTAATTAAATATATTTACAAATATATACAAAAGGCTAATCAAAGCCGTTGGGGTGCGTACTCAAAATACTGGCTACGTTGTATTAGGTAAGTTGGCCAAAAAATAAGCCATCTTTCGAATTAGTTATGATTATTATTAGAATTTTTTTTAGAATTGAAATTAATAGAATTTAGAAAAACCATATACAATATATTTTTGAAATAATTGTAAACTTTTGCTTAATAATAGGACCTAAGTCCGTTCAAACTTGACCGCATCCAGCGAAGAGCGTCTCGAATCGTTGATCCTTTGGCGTTGCGTAGAGATGTAAGTTCCCTCTGGATTTTCTATCGCATTTATCGTGAGGAATGCTCAGATTAATTGTTTAGAACACCAGCAGCTGAGTTTCATCTTCGAATGTCGAAGCAGAATACAAAATTTCATCCGTTTCATCTCAATGTTCATCGATCTACAACTGAGCATTTTTTAAGGAATTTCTTGCCGCGCACCATCACTCTGTAACCAGCTGCCTTCTAAGGTATGGTATGTAAGGTATACGACTTAGGGACTTTTAAGAGAATAGTGTATCTCTCTATAAAAGGCCCGTAACGCACTCGTGGTCCAACAGGTGCTGAGGGTGTCCATGGGCGGCGGACTGCTTCTCGTGAGCTTCTCCTCCTATCTTATAAAAAAGTTTTCTTTTAAATGTGTGACACTCGTGGTAATAAAGTTAATAATATGAATGTTGGAATAAATAAAAACCATATAATAGATATTAATATTCATAATATTTCATACATTGCCTACCAGCCCAAGGCATTCTATACATAGTCTAGGCATTGTATATAATGCCTGTATTATACAGATTACCGGTCACATATACACTAATTTGCGAACCATCTCGGTATCTCCAAGTCTCAAACGAAATGAGCGTAAATCTCTTCAGAAATCCGACAGCCAATCTCACTAATTAGATATTGGTATTAACTTCTTAGTTATGTCTTGCTAAAGGTGAAATGTTTTTTGGATATTAAACCAAAAAATAAATATATGTTATCTATATTTTCCCCCAGCCCAAAAAAGGTGTGTTATAAGTTTGACGTGTGTCAGTGGCATCGTATCTCCAAAACGAGTGGATCAATTCGATGCGGTTTTTTTGTTTGAAAGCTGATCGAGATGGATCTGTTAATCCATTTATGATATAATAATTATGCCCCGCGGTTTCACTCGCGTTAATTTCGTCGTAACGTGATGTTATATAGCCTATAGTATACGCGTATTTCTAAATTTATAAAATAAAACATTCAAATTACAATAAAGTGTTTTTTAATTATCTTTAGAGATAGTTCCCAGTTGAAAAATAGAATAATCGTGTCTTTAAATTATCCCACAGGAACACACTACCGGTATATAAAGTACTCTATACGATAATCCAGAGCATATTCTATTTGCGTGCCAAATTTTATCAGCCTTTAAGTTTAAGCGTGATTGAGTCACAAACATTTGCATTTATAATATTCATGGGATTCTTAGTTGTAATAAACATGTTTGGTGTTTTTAAATGGTCTTAAATTACGCTCGATTTAATCAATAAAAAAGTTTCAATACTCCGTATAAAATAAGCAAAACTAATGTTGTATTTAAACATTTGGTATTTTAATTGAGATCTCAAAAGTTAAGCTTTCAAAGCTGTGAGCTGGAAAAACCAAAGCTTTCAGATGCACCGTTATTCAGAAAGAGCCAAATTCGAAATAGTTTTCTAAATTGGGGTTCGTTCGTTCAATTAAAAATGCCGCTAACTGGAGCTTTTATATAATAAAATATTTATATAACGCTTTGTAGCTTTTCGATGGTAAAGCCAGCTATAAATGCCTCAACTTTTTGCTTGTTTTCTTACCAACAATTGATCAAAGAAAATATTTTATTATGTTATGAATTTAAAACATCTTTAACAATTAATAATTCAGAACACATCCCCATACATTTATATTAAACAATGTAAAAGTTTACTGAGGTTTCAAACTCAATGACGGGCAAACTTTCATCTCGCTTATTCACCATTATAACGAGCAAGACAGGTAACAAGTTGGACAGTTAGCAATTTGGCCAATGTTAGTCTGTGGTTAGGGCAAATAACTTGGGCAATTCTAATTTGTAACCTCTCTCTGTGTCACGCGAGGGACAAATAACAGTTCAGATTCCTTGCAAGTTTCATAATTTCTATATAATTTCTTTGTTACGTTATATTGTTAATTTATTTTCAAAGAGTTTTCCGAATTGCTTTCTAATTGGCGGAGTCTGGAGGTACTATCTTTATAACCTGCTCTCATACCGCATCAAAAAGTATTAAAACATACAAAAAAATATTACAGTTGACTTAAGAACCTCGTCTTTTGAATTTGGTTGAAAAATAAACACATTTTCCTACTTTAATTTACGTAACAAGCACTTACCATAAATAAGAAGGTAGGAAAAACTCGAGTGAAAGGCTTTCACGGCGTCCACAGCAGACGTTTCGTTATTGTTTGGAGCGCGGTGTTAGTACAAAGATAACAAGTTTGTGCTAATTAATATTGCCGTTATATTAGAATAACTGGAAAATTAAAGAAAATTTAAAAACTTCACAATTTGCAGCTTCAGATCACTTTAGCTTTCATAAAACCGCGTCGAATCAGTCCAACTGTAGTTGCGATGCCTACACGTAAACATTTTGGGTCAGGGGTTAAAAATTGTGGTATTTAAAAGTGCTTCTTACGACTCAAAAATATATTAGTTCCTACAGTACAGTAATAATAAAATTTGGGCAATGTGTAAACGATCTTAGCGGTTCCCCTTATTTCAATCCCCAATGCCATAAACAATGCGCACAGCTTGTAAAATGCATAAATTAAAACGACAATGGAAATATCTCTTGTTGTTCATTTTCTTCTGGAATTCAAATTTAAAATAGAAAAAAATAATCGTGTTTTATTTGAACAAAACGAAACAAAAACTTATGAAGATTTATTAATCCATTCGTAAGATATTCTTATTTATATTTTATATGTCGGGGTTTTCGTGTCTTCGTGTTAACGTGTTTTATAAAAAATGGAAATATAAGTTTTAACATAATTTATTGTTTGAGAAGGATGTGGAGACATACTATTCAAATAATTCAAAGGACATAAAAGTTTCTTGTTCTTGCTCTGATTGTTATAGTACTTTCAACTTTCTCGGCTTATCCGAGAAAAGCAAGACAATACAAAACTCCATGGGAAAGGAATTGGAACCGGCCAATGACTTGCAGATGAATAGATTGTGAACGAATAGAAAATAGTCAATAGAAAGGATTTCCATAGAATAGATCCTGAGTGATCTATTGTTATATCCAGCAGAGTCTATAATACTCGAAAAAAAAAACAGCTCGCATACATATCTAATAATAATCAATAAAAACTGTTTTTTAAATTATTATTAACTGAAAGCTTCCATATTGTACTTTCTATTCTTGTACATGACATTTTCATAAATTTATAAAGGCCACGTAAAGCATAGTTTTTTTAAGTTTATCCAAGTTTATACAGAACGCATTCTTGCTTTCAGCTGCCTATATAAATAAATCATATTTTATCTTTAAACTTACTATGACAATTATAATTACCTTGAAAAAATGTCTCAAATTCTCTGTCATTTCATGCTGACGCGACGTTTTTGTAAAAACGAGAAGAAATTTGAGAAAAGGTCTCACTTGAGGAACCCTTTTAAGTAAGAAGGTTAGTATTTAGTTATTATAATTAGCATTGATAAAAAGATTACAAAGAGCGGAATTACGGAAGATCGAATTTAGGCAGTCGACATTTTAGTATCGTAAAAATTTAAAATCCCTTAAACAAAGGATGTTTATAACAAAACTAGCGAAGTTTTTAAGGATTTTGTTACTCAGTCTACTTTGTACTACCTGAGGCATCCTTCGTAAATAGCCAATCTGTTTTGGATTTGATAAGAAAGGTTTAGTCACGTCAACGTATTTTTTACGGCAGGCGGTGTTATGTATCTAAATCTGTTTGGTTTTGCGTTCCTCTATTAAACATATACATGAATAATTAAAATATATATATATAAGTATATAGACTTCAACTTGACCGCCTCCTTGGTCTAGTGGTAAGCGCGTAAGCGTTACAACCGAGAGGTCCTGGGTTCGATTCCCGGCGGAGATAAAAAAATAAAAATAAAAAAAAACTCGGTCTGGCAGGACATAGAAGGCTGATCACCTACTTGCCCCTAAAGAAAAAATCGATCAGTGAAACAGATGTGAAATGCATCTGCCCCATACCCCACTGGGGGACACGGGACTTCACTATATATAGACTTCAAAATAAACTTAAATAATAAATAGACATAATAATTCAACAAGGAAAATATTTAGAAACTGGTGCCTAGAATTAATTTATTTATGATTTTCATTTACAATTACAATACTAAAAAACAAAATGAACCATTGAACATATTAAGACATTAAAAACATTAATAACCTTTGAATAGCTACAAAACTGCAAGTCCTTACTGTTTATTTTTCTAATATTAATTTAGCTCTAATCTATCTAATATATAATCTATAATCACACAGTAAACGCATAGCACCTCTGCAAAGCTTGTGCGGGCCGTTACTAATCTATGAATAATCATAACTATAGTCTGTAGATACATTAATCACGTAGAGTAACATCCCCCAAAACCGCGCTCGGTTTGTCTATGCCTACCCATAAGCATAGACTATAGACTAAGCTACATAGACAACATGGAATGGCGCCAAATTAAAGGGGGACGTGAATAGATACTTTGTGCTTTTTGTATTATGAATGTACTTTTTTTACGCATCGTGAATCTGTTACTATGAAATCTCGAGATTGCTCTTTTATGTGCTATATTTACACATAAGGTTGCTCAATTCTCTAGGTGTCTACTAGAAGATAATTAAAAGTGTCAACTAGGTAATTAGGAGATCATTACCGAATTTTTATTTTAAATATATATGAAATGAAATACTATTAAAGGAATTTATTGTTGTTACAATTGCTACATTTACAAGAATGACGATATATTTTGTAACCAAAAAAGAGGTAAGTTAGAAATCGGCTTATATATTTTTAAAGCAAATTTTATTTGACGCGTTTGAGTGAAAATTCTCGAAACCAATATTTGAATGGAAAAAATGAAAATGATACAGTTTTTTGTTGAATTTTTTTGTGTTTCAATCCATCAATGTTGTATGTAGATATGTGTGTCTTTCTTTTATGTTATACTGTAACGACGAATCAAGTGGACGAGAAAACTTGAACAGGTTTATTCTCCACCTTACTATGTACGTTTTATTTGTATTTTTAATAAATAAATAAATAAAATAAATAATCAACTTTGATAAAATCTAAATGGGACCACCTATAACCCATAATACAAGAAAAAATCTATTTATAATTGACATTGCGTAATAGAAATGCGAAACAAAACAAACACCAATTGCAAAACCTCCTCTTTTGAATTCCGTAGAAAAACAATTCCCATGAACTACTCATAAAAATACTGTTATCTGTTTGTTATAATTTATAAAGCAAATATTAAGCTTTTTCCAGTCTCATTAGTTTAGTATCTCAAATTGGAATAACAATTGAATATACAATTATTCATTAGCTCAAAGGAAAGATGCTGCCGTAGAATAAAATTCACAGCGAGAGTGCAGCTTGATTTTACGGCAAATTTATAGCCAGTTATTGTACTTCAACCTCGTTAGTACGAATAAACTTTAATCATGATTCAAATATTTTAAATGGCTTTGAATTAATGCTGAGAAAAACAATATTTGTTTAAAGTAAACAATCAAAAATATTTTTACTCATATAGAATCAAATACATGATCGCTTATGAACGTCACTTTAAATATAAATAAATTTACAAGCTGTAAACGGGCTTAATTTTACATTTTCAAAAGTCAAGGTTCCTCCGCCTTCGTAACTAAGGCTTATGTATATTATATAACAGCATTTTTAGTTCCCAATAGCGCAGTTTACATATATAAAGTAACATGCTACGGCATCAAACACTTGCTGATGTTGCAATTTCAAAACCAGTTACCGACGCGGAAATAACCAATCGTATACCGCAAATCAGGCGCAAACCGCACATAACGCGCCATAGCATAAGTGCTTTAATTTATAGCTTTTTAATATTCCGTTTGCAAAAATAGTACATTATTGTCAAAAGGGGAAAAGAGACGGTGGCTCTACCACAAGTATGATAAAATAATCTTCGATAGCATCTGCGTTAATTATTTGTATGGAAAATCTCACAGCGCCCCTAGCGGTGACGCGCAAACTTACTTCGCCACTAGGAGATTGACAGCAATTTCCGCGATTGTAAAAGACCGATTGAGAATGTCGATAGTTCTCATTGCTGGCGGAGTTCAGTTTTTAATTTCCATTAGTTTGAAAGAAATGTTTTCAAAATTAAAACATGTAATGCGATTTTGGTATCCGAATTTTGAGTACTATTCATACAGGTGACATTTAATGTATTCTTTCTTCGAATATAAGAAATAATTGAAAATATAAACTTTGGTAGGTATATACATACCATACATCTTAATTAAAGTGTAGTGGCACTGTTTCAATATGTGATTATTTAATATCAAAACATATAGATATAAATCTCATTCGTAGCAGCGTAGCTCAAGGCGCTACGAAAGTTCGCGTAGTGTCTACGCTTATGGCGTAGCAACTAATAAATGTAGTAGCTTGGAATTTTAATTTATATTTCGATAAGTATAATAAGCATGATGAAGTAATTATAAATAATTAATAAGCAAATGTAAAATTATGTAGAACACACCGAAAAAGTATGATTAAGCGTGAAAAAGTAAGTGTATTAATACATAGGACCGTAAACTTGACAGGTTAAATTTAATATTATTGTGATTGGGAAGAATTATTTCGAGAAGCTAGTATCATTTAGTCTTGTAATTTTTCGTATATCGTCTCAATAGAAGTGCCTACCCAACAAAACCCTTTATGTGCGGGGTATTCGAAACCAGGTCTTCCACTACACGCAGATGGGTAAATGTAGCGTCATATAGTATATGAATGTCCATAAATTTTCTCGAAATTGTGGAGAGCGTAATTAATTCAAACGTTTCAAGGTCATTCATTGTATGTGACATGACGTCAATATCTCTATAACAGACGTGGATGGCTAGTGGGCGTCAACTCAAATCATTGATTGCCTTCTCTAGGGCTCGTAGCTGCAAATTAAATTGTTCAGGGTTGTACAAACATGTTTCAAATTCAACCAAATACTCGTACACAAACAATTACTAATGATGAACATTTTTGCCATGATCCCTCGTTTATAAACAAATATCCAAATTTACTTAGACATAAAGTAGAGAACAAGCCACTATTTATAAATTACTTTCGTGTTTGTATGAACGAACTTTTATAGCGCGGTTTAAAATACATAAGTGCACTCGCTTGAAATGTAGCATGCATAATATAAGCGTATAAGATAGCCAGTAAATTCAAAAAGGCTGCGTTGGTTTTGTTTAATCTTCTTTGTATTTTAACTGCTTTATGTCGTGTAGATAATAATACCTTGAGACTGAAACCTGTTGTTTTATGAAATAAATAAATAATTATTTGTTTATTCAATAAATAAAATAAACTATTATTGGCAGCCCTAACTTTCATGAATCGAGATCAGCGGACGCGACGGAGCTCTCTCGCAGGTGAATGTTGATGGAATTTAAATGTTTGTTGATTGACTTTATTTACTTTTGCTGATAAAGTACGTAATTAAGACTGATGCATAATGCATTCTGACTTTATTTCTTAACTCGCTTCCAGTCAGTGAAATATTTTTTTAATTCGTCTAGTAGTTTATTGCAAACAGAAATATAATATATATATATTTATTTTTTCTTTATAACATTAGTAGATAGAGAATAAACTTAATCGACATAATGATAAACTTAGATATGTATCAAAAAGTCAGTTGTATAACAATGAATTTCAACTTTCGGCTTGTGCTTCCGATTCGAAACTGCCTTAATGAAACACGAATGACTTTACTATTTTCAATCTAAAAGCAATACTACATATCTGATATGGGACAGATATATTTATGCATCTGTTTCACTGACCATTTCGTTTACAATCAAGTATCTAAGTGATCTTCGTGCACTCCCAGCGAAATCATTTAGGTAATTTAAGTACAACACAAGTAAAGTAAATAGATTAGTAATGCTGCTATTTTATTATTAAAATATAGATTTTTCTTAACAGAAAGAACTTTTACATCTTCACCCAGACATTTCAGTTTTTTTTTTTTTTTTTTTGAAGTCCTAAGGCCCCTGGATGGGGCAGAGGGCGTCCACAGTACGTCGCCATTCCTCTCTGTCATGAGCTACGCGCTTCACTTCGCTCCATGTCATGCCAACTGCCTTCGCCTCCGCGGTGATCGTCCGCCGCCAGGATTGCTTAGGGCGGCCACGTTTTCGCTTTCCTTGAGGGTTCCAGTCTAAGGCTTGCCTCGGTATATGTTGGGAATCCCTTCGTAGCGTGTGGCCTATCCAGTTCCACTTGCGACGCTTGATCTGGTGGTCGATTGGAGTCTCGCCGCATCGTTCCCATAGATCCACGTTTGCGATCCTCTCTGGCCAGAATACACCGAGAATACGGCGAAGGCAGCGGTTGATGAAGACCTGGAGCCGCTGCGTGATGTCCTTAGAGACCTTCCACGTCTCACATCCGTACAGCAACACGGTTTTCACATTTGACCGAAATATCTTGAGCTTAACTCTTCTGGTCAGTTTCCGCGATTGCCATACAGGACGGAGCTGGGCGAAGGCTGCTCTCCCTTTGGCGATCCTCGAAGCAGACATTTCAGTTGGTTGATGGATTTTATACAAAGTTGTACGCTTTTAAACTACAATTTAACCAGTATCACTTACCACGGGCAAAGCGGAAAGCAGAAGCTAGTAAAGTATAAACTTAGTATGTAACAAAGAAAAAACATCTGGATTCAACAGTTAAACAACAGTGAATTTCAACTTTTCAATTCAGTGCTCGCGTACCAGTTTCAAACTTTGCCTCTAATGAAATAAGAATGACTTCACGACTTTCAATTCATTCGGAACAAAAAATACATTCAAACATTTAAATTGTAGATAGCTTTACAAATTGAAGACAATTTAAAACCCTTGACAATAGATGAACAGATCTTCATGAATTGTAGCTCAGTTACAATATTTTGATCTCTTTCAAACAAAAAAAAAACCTTTGCTAGAAACATACGTCATAGCTTTTCTTATAATGAGGCTAAACAGACGTCATTGTCGTCGCCGCCGATAGCGGGTCACAAAGTTGTATGAAAATTCATTGTTAACGTGCTGAGCGGGTTCCAAAAATGAATGAAAATTCATTGTTAACATGTTGTTTTTTTTAATTTTGGCTAACATCATAAACCTAGTTAATTTGACAATTTAGTTTAACATTATAATAATGAAAAAATATTACTAATGAAAATGGTGCGTGCAGATTGCTCTTTTTTATAAGCTTTTATTTAACTTGCAATGTTTGTTTGTTTGTATGTTCGGGTAAAATCTTGCAAGTTAAATTTAACCCACTTCCCGATTTTCAATTAAGCTTCCATTTTGCATACATATGTAAATCAGAAGACAATGCATTTAAATGATACTAGAGCTGATGTGATGATGAGGCCGAAAGGTGGCCATGAGATCTTCATAATAAAATAACACAACTCCATCGTGCTTGAGATTGTTTAATTCGTCTCGACAAGTACTTTGGCCTTAAAAAAATACATATCTATCTAAGGTCTGACGATGGAGCCGGGAGGTGGTCATGGGAACTCTATAGTAAAACAATGCAACCCTGTCAAGTTTGGGTTCGTTTGATTTGTCCCAAGGAGGTAGACAAAATAGGCCATTATAAAAAGCTTGTCGTTTAAAATGTTTTAACATAAACTTATTTCTTTCATCTGAGCGTTTTCTATCTGAATGCAACGTTACGGTTTAATTAATTGTATTTTATTTTTGGTATAGTATAAATCACTATGTATCACTCGGAAGAAAGTACAATTTCAAGAGCGGTTAGCAGCGGTCATTTTATCCCTTTGATATACAATGAACTATTTTGCGTAGGGGTTTAAAGTTAGTAAAAAGTGAAATACCATAATGCAATAATGTACCTGCCTCATGACCCGCAAGGAGTTACGGGATTTCTCTTTTCCTGCACTTCAATATACCAAATTAGATCCAAATAGGGGACAATGTCTTATATTTTCCCGTAATCAATACAGGTTTAATTCCGGTAGGTCTTATTCTATTAGCAAATCCTTTGAAGACCGACTAGACTAATGAAACAATGCCCTAAATTCAATTACCAGTATCGAATGATAGATACAATGCTCTAATTAGTTCCTATATTAAGCCGGTTACACACTTAACGACACAATGTGGTTGTTACAAGAACACAAACAAGACTTTTTGAATCGAAATAAGATTGACACTTACGTTTACTATGCAACACTTACTATTTCCATTAAAAATCTTTCCGCAACGGAATCTCTCAAATATTAGTAATTTACTGATTTATACAATCATCGATATAGAATACCCCAGATACACCATCAACGCTCAAAATATGGCACTACCAAACTGCTACAATTCTGATTTAGCACAGTTGCCCGCTGACGATTGCATGTCGCAATGTCATAACCGCCTCACTCTCGCAATAAAATAAAAATAATAATGTTGTATTTCAAAATTTAAAAAAGTGTATATTTTGGATTATTTGCACACACACACACATACAGGTAAGCATGGAACACTTTTTCAACTTGAATCAATCAACTTCTTCTACTACATAATAGCGACGCGACGTTACAATACTCGCCTATAGTAGTCGATATTTCGTTTCGTGGCTTTTTAATTTTGCTATAAAAAGTCTAGGAAAAAACGCTGTTGTAATACGGGCCGACGGATAGTCGGACATTGCATGTGTGACCAGCTTTAGAGAACGTTCACTGATCACCTAGTTATAGGGCTTCCAAAACCACAACATATTAAATTAGAATTGAATACATGTAGAACAATAGTATAATTACTCAGCATGCAATTTCTTCAATCTTTATGCCTCTTCTCATATTAGAAGTCCATAAGCATGAAGTAAGTGATATTAGGTTCAGTATAAAAGTTGTGTATATAAATTGAGGGTTGTCTGGAAGAGATCGCTGTTTAGCGATAAGACCACCCGTTGCACTCCAGTGCAACAGTGTGTAAAAAAAAATAGTACCATCGAAAATTGGTGTTTACTGTATTTATTTATTCTTAACTCTTTTATCTAACTCTTTAAATAATTACAGTAATTTTTAACCAAACACTAATTGTAAACTTTACTGTGGTATTTGGTAAAATTAGACGTAAACTTACGACAATGGCTCTAAATCTTGATTTATTGATTCGTAGTCAATGGTTAAATATGTAAAGATATCATTATATTTAACCATAATTGGCGTAGGATATTACCCAACATCCTCATAATTCAGTAACAAAGAAACTTTAGAAGATTAATTTAATGTTATTAAAACAGAAAGTTGAGATGTAAGCTAATTCAAGATATAATCCGGTTCTGTAATTCTTTCAGAACTTTCGAAGTCTTTTTAAATTTATTTCTATTGCTTTAAATATTTTCTTCGTACATTACATCAAAAGATGAACCATTTTACGAGTACATAATCATATTCCCAACTTGTGTTTAAAAAAAAAATTTAAAAAATATATGTCACTTAACTTGATACCTCTTAAACCAGATTAATATTTGGTTTCCAGTCTGGATCTGGAATTATTTTTTGTATTTTTGGGGTTAAATAAGTTATTAAAGTAGATATTGGAAGGCCTTGTCTGTTGGTACCGTAGGTAGGGTTTAGCTAAAGCCCTTTGCAGCCGAGATGTAATATCACTCGGTCCCCTTCAGTTATGAAAAACTCGCATATTACTCTATCCTTTGTAATGTTTCTGGGGTTTCATTTCACATCCCTTTTGTTTGCTTAATAAACATATTTTTTGTTAATTAAAAAAGAAGCCTTTTGATTATCTTTTCGTGTATATGTCATTATATGAAATGATCAATTTAAAGATCAGAAATCTACATCCATTAATGTTATAAATGAACAAGAGAACTTGAAGTCAGTTTATAAAAACCCCTGACATGATGATTGAAAATGAGAATACTAATATTATTATACAAACGCGAAAGTTTGTATGTATGGATGTTTGTTACTCTTTCACGCAAAAACTACTGAATGTATTTGAATGAAATTTGGCACGCAAATATGGTCTGGATTAACATATAGGGTACTTTATGTGCACGTATTGTGTTCCTGTGGGATAATTTAGAGATACGAGTATTGTATAGGCAAGTTATTATATAACAGCAAGTTCCGACGAAATTAACACGGCTGCAAGCGCAGAGTTCAATTCGTATATCACAAACAGATGAATTAATTTTCATAATTTTTAGTTAAGATCCATCTCGATCACATCAGGCTTTTAACAAAAAAACAACATAAAATCGTTTTATTTGTTTAGGAGCCACGGTGCCTCAGACACGTCAAACTTTTTTTCATCGCGGGTTACCACGTTGTGTTTGGTACGTCATAACGCAAAAAAAATATTTTATTTTAGATTTTGATATAAACTAGATCTTTGAAAGGTATAAAGGCTTCTTTTTATAAGTCCACGAATACAGTAATAAAATAAGTATAAGTCGCTGTAACTAGTACCAATCAATTTGTAGTTAAAGTCAAGTTAGTTCTGTTTTTTCAACTATGAATAACTTTTTATATAGTGTATAAAGCTTGAAAAACAATATGAAATTTTAAAATAAAAAAATAATAAACCTTGTTTGAAACAGGTTATTATAATATCCTAAGAATATCATAATAATAAATTGTAACGTAGCTTAATTTGCTACGCCGTAGCACCTATAACGTAGGGCTCCTACGCCCCCCGTGGCGACGACTACGAAATCCCTTTGTAAACAGAGAAAACTTTTGACACAAAAGGGACTGTTTAACGTGTGTATTTATATGTCTGTCTGTGGTTTTATAATTCCAACAAAAAGGTCGATTTTTTAATTAATTATGCTTGTACTATTAATATCTGTAAATGCGGGGCAGGGGGCAGATATTTCTGGTTTCTGTTCATGTAAATTTAAGTAGGTGATCAGTCTTCTGTTCCTACTCAACCAAAACATTTATCTATTACCGCGGGATTCGAATCCAAGTTTTTAAAAGACTTGTTGCGGTTCTCGGTTCAATCTCCTTTGCGAATAAATTATAAATAAATATAAACAATTTACAATACAAAAAGTGCTTTGTACAAATACTAACTACGGAGACGGTCTATGACTGTGATCAATCAGTGACTCTCGATTATTAGAAATAATTCCACAGAAATACTGTAGCATTAGATTTGCGATTAATTTCCGCCTCATATACGAGTATATAACATCCAATATTTGTTCCCAGTTGTGGCGCACCATGTGTTAGCAATCGATCTTCAGTACGCTCAAGAAGGGGATAATTTTGTTCCACGAAAGTTTTATTGCATCTGGCATAATATTTCAGGAAATGATTCCTAAGAAAACGAAGATCTTTATTTTTCCTAGGCTTTAGGGTACCACTCGTTTTCTATTGTAACTTGTATCGAAATTAGATTTTAACCATGCACTTAAAAATTATAAATGAAACAGAAATAATTATTACAAAAAGCAAACATTTGGAAGTAAGTAAAAAAACTGTAACATAAACATAATTATAATCTTTGTATTTTCGATTATCTACACAAAAATATATTATATAAGATTAAGTCAATAAATCAAATTAATTAATTTATTATGTAATGGATATGTCTGCGTTTCGAATAGTAAAATATCCAGCGAAGAGTTTTAAAAATTGTTCAATTTAGTTTGGTAGTATCACTCTATTTCAAATAAAAGCTTTCTAAAGCACAAAGCTCAAATACTTGACACATGCTTTTAATGGGGTGTATTCAAATGTCACCATCTCATTCATTTTAAAGAGTGACTGAGACAGAATTTTGGAGGCTGTTGGCACTTCAAAGGGATTTTACGCTCTCAAATATAATTTGAATGGAAAGATAAAACGTTATTATAATTTGATCGAGATGCTAAGAGTGATATTGTCTTATTTAATCCATTACCGTCGAAACGATGTTTGTTTAAGTTATTCGGTACATTAAGTTTGAAAGATTACCTACAATAGACTGTATGATGGTTTAACACGTGAAATTCAAGATAATTGAAAAAACCTTTCGACGTGATGATTATACCTAAACAGGATTGATAAAATCACCTGCAATCACACGTAATTCAACAAATACGCAATTATGCAAACCAGTTATTACCAAACAAAGGTGTAAGCCAGGGTTAAGAACAATTGAAAACCACAGCTCAAAAAAGTCTAGATTCTAGAATGTAATAGAGATCTAGCCTCAACAGCTCGTTTCTGCTTGACGGCGTCGAGATTTACATTAATAAATTTTCATTTTTTCTTTTTTTCATTTCCCCTAGTCCCGAAACCAGGACCTCCGGCACAACACGCAGACGCCTGCTTATCCACGGACAGTTTTTGCAGCTCACGTCAAAATAGCTCGCGGATGGCAAAGCTTTTTCCCACTTACTTCGTTATACTTTGCTAAAAACTAGTAATCTGATTAAAACATTACTGGAGTTATTTCAAATGTTCTTCTACTGATTGTAACCTAATAAGCTACACGAATATAGCTGTATATAAGCTGTATAATTTGTGAAGTTTCGAGCGAGTAAAAGATTCTCATAAAAGATAAAAATTGAAAGATTGTCAATATTAATATTTGTATTCACGTATAAATATTTCTAATAACCTGCATTAAATATTTTCCATATAAGACACGCACGGTACGTGATCTGTATCAAACGAGTTAATGCTCACGTTATAGGAATTCATATGAGGCATGTCAACTGACAACAATATTTTAAGAAGTTGCGACCAACTAGACGTGAGTTGACTAGATCTGGAGTTTAGAACCCGTATTAAGAATTACGAGGCCCTGTTTGTAACCCCAGATGAAAAAAAAGGAGTGTTATGGTTTTAAATGTAAATTTAATTATAATTGGAAATATATTTAATTTGATCGAGGTTGTAGGAATATTGTTTCATGTAATCATTTACTGTCAGATCGTATTGTTAACCCCAGACGAAAAATAAATGTTATATATGTTGGACGTGTCTTGGTTTCTAAACTAATGACGGCTCATTCGTGTAGACCAGAGGTTCCCAAACTTATTTCGTTTAACGCCCACATTGAAAATCAGTTATTTTATAGCGCCCCCAATTTTTTTCACGTTAAAACATCAATAACACTTTTCTTACCAAAGAGAGCAATAATAATACAACTTTACAATATTAAGAGTATCTTATGTTAAAATTAATCAAAAATAAACATTTGTCTTAAAACTAATCTAATGTGAGGTGAATACGATGATTTTTAACAAGTGATGATATCCGGTTCCGATTGACTCAAAAACCAATTTGACCAAGCTCCCCAATTATCTTTGAGCTCCTTACCGCCCCCTTTTAGGCCTCCAGCGCCCACTTTGGGAATGACTAGTGTAGACTTTAGCTACGTTGCGGGTTTCGATACGCAGCGTTTTTTTTAAAGCTGATGTGATCGAAATGGATCTTAGCTTATATGAAAATCATTTTATTTATTCAAAAGATACTTGTTATAAGCCTTTTTCAACCTCTTTTACGCAATAAAAGTAACCTATGTCCTTTCTTAAGCTCTACACTAAAATCTCGGTTTGCCCCCTCACCCTCTACATCCTAACGCCCGTCTCGATCCGAGGCTGATTTAAATCAACTTTTTCTCTATATGATTGACATTTATGACAATTCTTGAGAATCAGGTATGACTTATAATGCTTAAGACGAGTTGACTCGAGACGTTTTTAAACACTGGCCCAGAATTCGTCTCTGTTAAATACACAAAGCGCGAGCGAACAAAATTCAAGAAAGGATTACGCTTGTAAAATCTCATACGTCGGAGTTTTCGAATATTAAGCCAAATTGTAGGAATATAATTTAGCTGAAAATATATTCTCGTATGTGCTCAACCGCTTTATCGAATTGTTTTATATTCATTTCTAGATCTTTTTTCGGATTGCTGTAATTATTTCTTCAATGTAAGAGAAAATCTTTAACCTTTGTAGAATGATTATTTCCGTTCTTATTACTTATTCGTGATATTTGAAGTCGATTTGTAGTATTTTTGAATATATTTTACTTCACGCCTTTGAGTGGAATACCAAAGCAACCAATGTGTTAACAATGAGAAGAAAGGTAGGCATACAGATATTTAGTTTGATGAATTTTTCAGTGTCAAGTAATTTTGTTAATTTATATTCGCATTTATTATAATTCCACATCGAAAAACCTGAATCATCAAACACAAAAATGATCATTCAAATTCGCTCTTAATTAGCTTCAGTCACGTAACAAACATAAGAAAAAACCTACACCCGAATCAAGAAACTCCTCTTTCGAAGTCTTAAAAATTTCTAAGAACAAACGAGTTCTACATCGTAACAGACACTTCCAACAAGAAATATAGAAGCGTTTAGCAAATTGAATTTGCTATATATAATTAAGCCCTATAGTAGCAAAGCTGTAAATTAACTAAGAGCTAACAATTACTGTCATACACAGCGAGGTCCCTTTGACAACGCCTTTGAGATAAAATTTGAATGCACGCCCACAGAGGGTTCTTGATAGATCCAAGTTTTTTAGAACTTTTTCTAATTTTTAATTAATTGTAAGATATAACACTGTACTGGGCCTTTAGAGAAGTATCAATAGTATGTAAGAATTTTTCAACCGACCTTCAAAAATCAACAAAGAATCAATACGACGTGTACATATTGTTTTTTGGAAATGAGTAAATTTGGCTTCATACGAATTTCCTGTGTTTAGCGACACCTATCATACATTATTGTAAGGTTAGGGCCCCAGTATAAAAGTGTGTAGGGGAAGATTAAAATGACTAATACAAAAACTTTATTTATTTGGTGTACCGGCACATTTGTGAATGTGATCTTTAATAATGGTGTTGAAGAGACTGCAGCGGCGGGCTACATATTGTGTGTGGAATTCGTTCTCAAAGAACTTTCGTATAGGATGTGTCAACAGGACAAATCGTTAGTATAATTAAGCAAACAAGCACTTGGCACAATGTTTTCCGAATATAATTTTGAGATTAAGCACTGCCAAGCCTTCGTGCTGTTGCAAGAGCCAAATTCTCTCGCACTTATAACGACCAATATAACTTATCGAAATATCAAAAGTGCCTACTTGAAACTGTTTTGGGCACATTGAGCTTGTTTAAAGAGATAGAAGTTTTTAGATAAAACTGGCTGACCCGGCGAACTTCCTACCGTCAATAAAAGATATAGGGAATGTAAGAATATAGTATGGTAAGAGTGGGTATAGTAAGCTATCCTTAAAAGATCTAAGAAAGAGGAATGTCCAGAGCAAGGAATCGCTCGCGCCGCGCCCTACTAGAGACGAAACTAATAATAATACCGCGTGTGTAGCCGGGCCGGCTCTGTAGGCGAAAGTCGCATACTTGCAAGTCGACCGTTGTAGGGTAAACACACGCTAAATTTGCTAAAAAAAACGTAAAAATGTGCAGTGATATGATGCCATAAGTACAATAAAAAGGTTAATAAACAAAATTCTGATGTAACATATCACAGGTAAGTAAAAATTTGCAGATTTTCGCATATTTTAGAATTACCTTGAAACCCAAAACCTCAAAGTAAACGGTGCCGCTCGCTGACACGTTGTTTTGTATGAAATGTGTTGAGAAAGGCGCCTCTAGTAGCATGCAAGCGACATTGAAATTCGTTGCTCTGTGGGAATGTCCCACCATGCATGGTTTTCTTATATCTCAAAGGGATTAGGTCCAGATGGCTGGACTTTGCCGGCACTTCCAACAATTATCATATTTAAACCAATTTACATAAAACCTTGACAAATTATATACCTAAACATGAATCACTATGTATTTGGTGAAACTCGCACGATAATTCGTTCAGTAGTTTTTAAGTATATCGCGAACAGACAGAGCGGCGGACGACTGTTTTATTATACACTAGCGACCCGCCCCGGCTTTGCACAGGTATAAATCATATATAAAAACCTTTCTCTTTAATCGCTCTATCTATTAAAAAAACCGCATCAAAATCAGTTGCGTAGTTTTAAAGATTTAAGCATACAAAGGGATATAGGGGAAGAAAAAGCGACTTTGTTATATACTATGTAGTGAAGTGATTTTTAATAAATTTATTTATTCGCGCGAAACTATCCCACTGAGAAACATTATCCCAAGATAATGAATTATGCATTAAGAATATTTTTTATTAATTAAATATTGTTTTCAATTTCTGTCATAAAACAGAAGTCATTTAGGTACTATATATACATTTTTTATTATTTTTTTTTCCTTTCTTAATTTGTTTGATGTGTATGTGTTACATACTAATTTTTTTTTTTAATTACAAACTTTCTTCTTTACCTTTTAAATATTTTTCTTTCGGCATCTATATTTTTTTGTTTTATATTATATTTTGGACTAATGTCTGTTGTTTTCTATATAATAAATAATAATAATATGTTACAAACACTGCACTGAACAGATAAATTCTGATTTTTATTGACTTTTAACTTAAGGTTTTAAATAATTTACTAAGTGATAATTCGACTTAGGTATTTACTATTTAAGTACACATGTACTAAATAAATTATAAAGGAAATAATGTGTACAGGATCACATCTGAAACAAATGTTTTAATATACGCTTCAGGCAACTGTTATTAGTTAAAAAATATATTCTAGAAGGAAAATATTAACATTAACTTAGCTTAGGTTTAGAGATTTTGTGATTTTTTGTATTGAGAATATTTTGAAGTCGATAAACTTACCTTCTGATGGCACAGTGATGGCGATACTATCGGTTGACGTGACGTTTCGTACAAATATTTTGGAGAATATATCCTGAAAAACAATTCTGTAGTCATTTGAACGTAAGTAATTTGGTATATGGAAGTGAAGTGAAATTGAACACAATTTAAAAAACCTCCCAAAAACAAATATCTCATAAATGGATAGACGAATCTTCATTAATTATAAGATCCATATGAATCAAATAAGCTTTCAAACAAAAAATTGAAATGAGCTAGAAAGCCAGAGATACGACAAACTTATACCCCTCTATTTTTTGGTCGTGGCTTAAAAAGAAGGAAAGTAATGGGCCTAATCGAGCTGAGGGCAGACATATTACTGCATTTGTTTCACTGATCATATTCTTTTTAGGCGTGTCAACCGAAACATTGTCTCCCCGGGATTCGATTATAGGACCTCAGCTTCGCCGTAACACGCAGACGCGTGACAAACCAGTTAGCCGTGGAGGCGGCCAAAGTTTACGGAGTTAATAAAAAAATACACATGCAATCTAAGCTAAAAGTTAATATTAAAAAATACCATAACAGTGTATGCGTCGGTGGAGTTAAGTCCATACAATCCCGGTGTGAAAGAGACAGGAGACGGCCCGTCCCCGAGATTGACGAGTGCGAAGGAGACGGAATGATAGCGATCACCCTTTCGCGGTAAATGGGGCTTAACCCAGAGCGTTATTGAATTATCCAACTAAAAGTATTGTATATAATATGTTATTAAATAAAAAAGATATACATAACCAATATATTAATAAAATGTATATAGAACTACTTTAGAACTATGACTCATAAAAAAAGCCGTTTCATAATTGGCTTTACAATCACGAAACCAACAAATAAAAAACAGAATCGAATTAAGAATCTCTACATTTTTGTTTTGGTTGCAAAACTGATTCTTAATACATGAAATCACATTTTAATTACCTCATAGGGCCGTCCCATAACTCCTAAAGGATCTTGAGCAATCGCCAATAATTCTAGATTCAATAACAACTCTCTTTCGTAATCGGTTATACGGTCCATGTCACAGCTTAGCAAAAGGGGTGCAGCCAGCATTGCGTATACTGCTATATGCACGCGACTCTGGCTGTGTGTTAGCGAGTCTGTGCCGAATATCAGCTGAAAATAATGTTAAAAAAACTGTAAACCGACCGATAGGTGATCTTATGAAAACAGAAGTTCTTCTACAAAGTATCTTACCATATCCATGTCATTATAATGCCCTGGGCCGTGGTGAGGACTCAACTGGTCGTAAGCAGACTTATAATGCGCAATTATGGCCTTAATGGACTCCCATGACGTCACGACGTCGTGGAAATTCCGCCACATGTTACAATGGCGGGAGATCGTTGTATAGTCCGGCTGGAATTTTCAATCCATTATTAATATAACTGTCCAGAAATTTAACCAAATAAGTTTAACAAGTTACACACTTAAAATATAACTACATTACAAAGAACTATATTACAAAGAAAAGTGTTATGGCGCTATTTAAAATACATCAGGACTGTCTCTTGACATTTAGTTACATAATTAGTTATTTTAATAAACAGTAAATTTGTGCAAATCAATTGATATTATAGGAGTTTTCTGTTGACCAGGTATGAATGCCCTTTTTCTGTACACTAATATAAAAATATCAAAAACAGTTAAGTACAATAAATTAATTTTAAATAAAAAAATAAAACCGACCTCCAAAGGCACGAAAATGTGAAAAATAAATTTTGTATTTTGACAAATTAAACCTCAACTTCACTTTATAATAATTTAATTCTATAAAGCACAATGATATAACAACTTTCAATTAGAGACTCACAAACTTAATCAGAGCGACTGCTCAGTTCTTAAGCTAAACTACGAATGAATAATTTTTGCCTCCGTCCGTCTTGAACTCGTTTCTAAAAAGAAATCAACGGAGGCTTCTGATTGGCCGCCGTCAAACGGGTAACTTGCCAGTACAAATAATACTTAGAATACTTTCAAATACAATAATCAATAGAATTCTTTTAAAATTATTTAGATATGATCATATTATCAATAAAACTCCTTAAAATTATTATAATTATTTAAAAATCATCACAGTATTATTAATGAGGTACTAGGTACTATAAATAAAAAGACGTGAATAAATAAAAAAAAAATTGATGTAAAATTCAACAAGGGCATTAAACTGTCATGTTAGGCTAAGAACTCACGGAGCGGTTTTCTCCCGCGCCCGCCGCGTGAGAATTGCATCTGTATTCTGTCAATCGCATCTATATTCTACAAAGGCCGCGGGCCAGCAGCCATTGTAGAATACAGATATTTATGTAAAAAATTAAAGCACATTTCACGACGCGTTTTACGCCCGCGGCGTATGCGGTTGCAGCCGCGGCGGGTTGCACCCGCGCGCTCTGCGATCGGTTGGCGGGCGACCGCAGTTAATTTTAATTAAATTTTTTAATTATTCTTTGAAGTAAGTATAACACAACAGCTCGTTTCTGGTGTGTGTCCATGACGGTCTGGAACTCAACTGATCGTTTAACCGGCCATCTTGTAACCGCCCGTATTGCGATAATCAACCGCCAAGTTTGCGAGTGATGATCGTAACGGCGACGGCTGCGTTGCCGCACAAAACTCCGGTCTCGTGAGTTTTGAAAATAAAACTCCATTCCGTCACCGAGGCGAGCGCGGGAGAAAACTGCTCCGTGAGTTCTTAGCCTTACTCTTTAAAAGGCGGCGTCAAGAGTTCGAATAATTTAAGGCAATAAAAAATCAATACTTACTCTTTTATAATGTATAAATTCTATGTAGTAGGGCCAGCTACAAGAATATACCATAGGTCGGTCCGTCTCATTCAGATGCTTACCAAATTGTATGTATGCTGAAATTAATATAGTAGTGTTAACATCTGACGAAAAAAGAGGTGTTTTAGGTTGATGTGTCAGTGTATCTGTGGGTCTGTCTGTATGTATGCATTGTAGCTCTCAAACTGATGATCAGATTTAGTTATGTTTTTTGTTTGAAAGTTTTAATCAAGTTACTAGCTATAAATATGAAAATATTTATCAATTTATGAGATATTTTTATTTATCATCATGTCTGGGGTTTTTTAAAATTGTCTACAGTTTTACTTGTAATAAATACCATATGGATAAGCAGCTTGAAACTGAATTGTTATAAATTACAGCAATTATAACTGGTTTCAGGATATTCCAGCATTAGACATTGAAATCCAAACCTGTATTTAAATAGGCCTCCCCAACAAAACATCCATCCACCTTAATATAGTCTACACCCCACTCGGCAAACATCTTTGCGTCTTCAATGAAATGACCCTTAGATCCCGGGTAATGCATGCATGTGATATCAGCCACATTTGTGTACATTCCGAATTTCAGACCCCGTGAATGTATCTGAAATGTACTTTTAAATATTTTTCAACACTAGAGGACATAAAAACTGATTGAACTTTAAAAGTAATTTAACCAATTAAATTCATTTTAAACTTTATATTGATATTTTGAATTCATATTATATTTTAAAATATATGTACTGAGTTAATTAAAACTAATAAAATTTGTTTTTATTAAAAAAAAGTTTATATTATGTCATGCTTTTGAATAAAAATTCCAAAGTCCAATATCAGCATATTAGGTATTGAAATGTTTAGTTAAATAATGTTTTGAGAGTTGCCTATTATTAAATCTGATTTGAGAAGTTAGAAAAATAAAAATAATTTATTAATAATCCTACAAAAAACTCATTTAATTGTATTAAGTACATATTATGAAATTTATATTGCTATATAATTTGGTCAGTGTTAGTTACCAAATACTAGTTTTAAATGAGTTAAATATGTAGTATCTTCCTGTATTATTTGAAAATCACTTTCATTAAAAAAGTGGCAGTTATAAGATTTAGTACACAATATTTCATAATTAAAGAAAAGTACATACTAACATAGTCAGCAATAAACTCCATTCCCCTAGGAAATCTCTTTTTATCTGGCACTAGTCTTCCATTTGTACTTCTTCGCTTTTCAGACCAACAGTCATCTATAACAATATATTCATAACCCGCTTCCTGGTAGCCTCTATTGTAGAATATGTCTGCTACAGACAGAATTAATTTTTCACTGAAATAAAATACAAATATATATTTTATAGATAGTCTGTAGCTTAATCTGTAATTTAAGTAAATGAGGAATTACAACAGATTAAGTAGGTAAGTAAATTTATTGTATATTATTTTATAGTATAAAACAAAGTCGCTTTTTCTACTCCTATATCCCTTCATATGCTTAAATCTTAAAAACTATGCAACGGATTTTGATGCGGTTTTTTTTAATAGATAAGAGTAATTGAAGAGGAAGGTTTTTATATAATATGTTTTATACCCGTGCAAAGCCGGGGCGGGTCGCTAGTGTTTTATAAAACAGCAATACAAATTTTCAACATTTTATTACTTACCTATTTACTTATTTTTAGCAAAATAATACTTTATGCTTACAAAATTCAAGCATCAAAAGGTGTAGGAGTACTACAAAACCAAGGATTTTTAATGAAAACCACAAAACAAAGAGAAAACAATACAAGTACTTGCTTTAGACATTTTCGTGGAAATTTCTCGCAGTCAACATTACACATGTAGTAACCCCAAGACATCCATCCCATAGGAGGCTTTTGCGCCAGTCCATTATCCAGAAGTGATGCTTTACCAAAAAGAAGCAGTAGGATAAACAGAGACTGTTGTTTGCACATTTAAACCCAAACTAAAATAAAAAGATATCTCTTATAGGTATGTGATATTGGTTGGCTATAGATATTATAATAAACCCAAAAACTTCTAGGCTTAAACAAGAATCAAAAACTTACTCCAATTAAGATTAGAAAAAACAAACAAATACAAAGCGGGCGCCGGTTTTCGTAGAATAATTTCAGTTAATTCATTGGACAATACATGAATAAATTAGTTAATTGTCACTTTTGTAATGACTGTTGAATGTCATTAGGCTGTTGTCAAAGTCTAAAGACCGTAAGTAGGTACCATAGTTCTACACATACTATATATTTATTTTATACAATTTTTTCTTATGATTGCATTCCGCATTTTCGCTGTATTTAATGAAGCCGAATATTCCAATACTCAGCTTTTAACATAAGCTTGATTTAAAATAGGAAAACTGTGTATTGTTTTAAGAATTGTTGTTATTAATGGATGCGTAGGTACATACTTATAAAGTACTTAGATGTATCTAATACTATAAACCCTAATTTTTGTCCTAGAAGTCGTGTTTAAGATAAAATATGAAATTTAGCTTCTATTTATCTAGAGCAGATATTCGAAAATCTCTTCGTGAATCTCGAAAAAGATGAGTGTAAAAATTTTCGAGTTACCTACGCATGAATTATTTTGGATTAAGTTCGCAACATCACGTAAAGGGTGGAGCAGAAAATAAAAAGTAACTGAATGCTATCCGAGCGATTTCAAGGGTCAAACGGGGTCTGCGTTTTATGGGTTGTGCCCGTTGTTCAACTAGAAAACTCTACGTACGTCTATAGAAGTTAACTCGTTGAATGTTTGAAGTAATACGTGAACGTACAAATGACGAATGTAATGAAAATGAAAAAGTCCCGTTACCTTAGTGGGACATTGCAGGCTTCTCTTACAAGAACGTTAAATATATCTAAGATTTCGTCTCGCTTTTGTCCTTATATTACTGCTTGTACTTACTTTCCTTAACTATATGCTTGAAAATTTATATCTAAAACTAAAGTTTATGCATCATGCTTCACTCAGCACCGACGAAGTTCACTTTGTGGCGAATTGCGTGTGTGCCCTCTTTAGGTGAAGAAACTCTAAACTTTAATGGTCTGGTCAGAGAGCGGGCGCGTCGTGACGCTGGCGCGATCTAATGTATCAATTAATATAGTAGAGGTCACACAAACGACGACACGTCATGGCGCTTGGCCTGTCAGAGACCCGTTGCGGTCCCGACGCACCCGCTGTCTGACCAGACCATAAAGCCACGCAATTATGGCGCGTTTTAAATACATTCTCTGATTGAAAGCTACTCTCTTTCGTGACTTATTGCGTGTTTGTACGCGTGCCAAGCGTCGCGAGTAACAGCTAGCAGCTTACAACTTTGCACCTGAAATAAAGGATTATTTATCTATAAGTAAAATAATTACTTCAGGTGGTGCAGAACGGAGCATGGGCGGAGATGGCATGGAGTGAGATGGCGTGGCTCTGGCTCGCCGCCCTGCTCGCTGCGATCGCTAACGCCGCATCGCGCACGCCCACGCAAGACCCTGTGCTCTTCGAGGCCGCTTTCCAAGGTAACATGCTCCTCATTATAATTTATAATCAATAAAGACCTTTTAAAGTACCCTCAAACGGCAGTATGTTACCAATAGCAATATACATACATACACGGAATTTCATTAGTTTAATGGTGCCTTTCCACCAGAGATGTGCAATGCAGCTATGCTGCGAGGATGTGGAAGCTAAGCTCCGAAACTATGTGACCGTTTCCACTGATGCTAAGTTATGTAGCGGACTTGACCAACGCGCGCTTATTGTAGGTACTCTGCTCTGCACATATTATATAATTAAATAATATAATAGCTACACCGCTCGCGATTAACCATAGAACACATCCAGATCATGCATCCATCCTTATAAAAAACATAGCTTATGTTCCTTATTTGTTTAAATAATGATTAAATGTCTCCTTTTTAGGCCCCGAATTTAAAATAAAGCTTTTATAATAAAACTCCAATTAGTCAGTAAATAAAGCTAATAGTAAGTACAAAGATATCTTCTCTGATCTGCTCATTTTAATCTCATTTTTGCAAAAATATTATTCATAAAGACGGCGTAATATTCATACAATCATGTTTTCATTACCTTTATTTCTTCTATTTAGAGAAAACTGAATACAAATTTATCGTCTCAATTATGAGAAGTTGTTGGACAAAGAAATTTGTAAATACCGAGGAACAAGATAACAAGTTTTCATTTTGTATCAAAATTTTGTTATTTCGTTTAGTCAAACACGGTATGAAATTATTTTCCGTTTCAATTCTTGTTTTTAACCCCCGACGCACAAAATATGTTATAAGATCTGACTATGCGGATAACATAACGTTTAGGCTATGCTCACTGCGATTGGGCTACCCGCAAACCGCTCGGGTCGCTCGGAGAACTGCGATCCTACTTACGGCCAACCGGACGGTTGCTAGACGCACTGTGGTGGTTCAGTTTGCGGCTGCCCGCATCATCTGTGTTTGCAAATAAAGATACACCCAGTACTTCTTTCTTTATTTATCTTCTTAACGTAACAGAAATCTGCAATTTCTTCCAAGTCCACTTTTGGAATGGATCGTCATGACCGCAAATCGCAACGGTCCTTTAAAATGTTGCAACCGCATCCTACCTATGCACTATGCGACTACCCGCATTGTGCATATGATACCTGAATAGACTATGGGGTTTTTGTTTGAAAGCTAACTTGATCAAGATGGATCTTAAGACCAGCTGTTCCACTTATGTTCCTTCTTTGTTTATTCTTGTTCGTATTTACAAATCGGGGAGGTTTTAAATTGACTTCAATTTCACTTGTTTTACGATGTATTTGTTAGTATCCTAACAAAGTCATGTATTCGCTTGTAAATAATTTTAGACATTGTCGCTGTTAACTTGTTGTGTGCACTTACTATAACGAAGCTGTAACCTCATTTGTAAGGCTTACACCAATTTATGAATGTGCTAAAATGTTCGCTCTCGTACCTGTAGATAGGTACGAGGTGGTACCGAATATGACTTTAAATGAAAACATACGTCATATTGCTCGGTGGCCTTTACTGAATAGAGAATACTTAATTATGAAAAATCGGTGTATAAAGACTTTTTTTTATTATTAGAAAATACAAGCCATTTTCCTTCATGATGATATGAAATTGCCAAAATATATTAAAAAAACAATTTGAAAAATTGATTAAACAAACTTTTTATAAGTATATAAGTTTTTCTTAGTAGCATTAAGGAAATCTATCAGCATTTGAAAGTGATGAATTCCATTTCCATAAAGTGATGAATGGGTTTATACACTCTGACAAGAGTGTATCACTAGATCCTAGGAGAATGGTGACATAAATAGACACAGATTAAAATACGTCTTTTGATCGCGATTTCTTTATAATCAAGTGTATAAAGAAATAACGGGGTTATTAAAAATAAGTGCCATAGCCTTCATAAAACGTTTATGTCGTTTTACCTGCCTGTATTTGAAATTAATGCTCCGAAATTGTTTTCCTACTTACATAGATATATTGTCTCTTTTATGGTTATAATGAACAATACAAGCATTGGACGATAATTCAAAGGATTTAGTGTGCTTATTTTAACTTTCTAAGAAAAAAGACAGGTGTAAGTTTGCGTTATTTTGTTCTGAAGTTATCGAGACTTGGCTATTTATAAAAAGTGTCCATATGCAAGATAGTATTTTTAATTAACATACCGGGTTTTTTTTAATTTTATCATCAATTTCAGTCGTTCATATTCAACTTCATTAATTAGCTTTTTTCATTAACAAGATTCATTAATTTACAAAACATCGCTAATTGACAAATAAATAATCAAATTATTTAGAGCTAGTAACAATGGTAGAAATGGCTTCTTGACACTTTAATGTATCAAAACATAAGCTTGCAACACGTACATAATGAATTGTGAATGCTCTTTATATGGCAAAAGATGACTTTTCGATAAACAAATGAAGATTGAAAATTTTTTTACTTAAAGAAGGAACATTTTTTCAATCAGATATGTTTCAATTTTTCATTTATTATAAATTAAGAGTAAGTTGCAACAAGAAAGAAAATAATGCAGCAAGAAAAAATTAATAATTATTAATAGTGCAACAGTCGTCCTTAGCGATGACAAGCGGTCTCTTCCATGTAACCTTAATAACTACTTTTATAATGTATATTTAATGATTTTGCTGAATTCTTCATAAAAATTGCATGAAATATAGGAGCTCCCAGACTAGATAAATACCACAACAAAGCGGTTTGTGATCCACTTACGAACTATTTACATAATGTTTAGCATAATCTATTTCTACTAGTAATGGTGTTGACACAGGTGAAATTGAATACAATTTAAAAACCTTCCGACATTAATTATTAATAAGAATAAAGTGGTAACATTATAAGGGGAAATAACTTAGTCCTCATATTTAGAATTACGAGGGAACTGTTATTTGAGTTTTGACAATATTGTTGTGGGTAACTAATTATGTCGCAAGTCTCAGCGGTCATGCAAAAGGTTGCGTGGAAAATGATTTTTTTGAGGTGGTCATTTTAATTATTTTTTTGTGAATTTCGCGAAATTTCTGTTCATCATTCGTTATTCAGAAGTTACATACTTATTATTAATAGTTACGTTATTGTTAATACGATAGTTTTTCACTTTTTCTACGAGGTTTTTCCTTTTAATTGTACCTTTTAATTGTAATTATAATTAAGCTAGAAAACTTAATTTCACTGCCATAGTTGTGTTAGCTTTAATTGTAGTACATGTTGGGGTGTTTCTCGATTTCTCCTTGTAAATGTTACATTTAT
Organism: Aporia crataegi; assembly: GCA_912999735.1. Classification (NCBI taxonomy): domain Eukaryota; kingdom Metazoa; phylum Arthropoda; class Insecta; order Lepidoptera; family Pieridae; genus Aporia; species Aporia crataegi. Next base: position 8,555,833 of record OU538742.1, read on the forward strand.
TGTGGCTTAACTAAATAGATAATTTAAGGTATGACTTAACTGTAACGAAAACACTTCCGATGTTAGAGCATTCTTAAAACAAGGTAAATTCAAAATTTATTCGAATTTAATCCTCAACTTGAACTTGGGTAACAAACTAAACATTAATTCGGTCTAGTATAATCTAATCTAGTATAATGGTATCGAATTCGGTAAAATTTAAATTTGAGAAGCTACTGTGTAGCAAAACTATTGAAATTTACCTCATGGTTTTGAATTTTATACATGTTTAATGGATTCGGTTCCTGAAAATTTGTGCAAACGTGACTTCTAAACCGGGCATAAATTATGAAAACAGCTGTGATATTTAGATTTGAGATTCTTAATTGGAAACTGTTTGCGGATTAAACTTATAATATACATATTACTTATAATTATAACGCGGAAATAAAAAAATAAAGACAATTTAAATAAAACCCTAAAAATTTAAAGGGATAAACAGATATTTGATAGTAGCTAAAATAAAGCTCGAAGAACCAGCAAAAAAAACTGCTTTTATATCGCTCCATACATGTAGGAATTACGATGCCAAAGACAGACAAACGACATTTTATAACACCCTTCTTTTTCAGTTAGAGTTTAAAAACCGATTCTTTCCATTGACAATAAAATGGCAATTGCACTATTAAACTGAGGCATTAAAGTCGAATGGGTACCGGCGCAACGTAAATGAAGATCGTTCGGGAAACTAATTGCTGTATTTCATTTAAAACGAATTATTATTTAAATCAACATAAGTTATATTGAAGATAATTTAAACCCCCGACATATTGATTACTACATAAATGGATGAAGAGATCTTGATAAATTAAAACTAACAACCATCTCAATCATGTCGGCTTTAAAAAAACAACTCATCATATTCGGTGTAATGTGCTTCTTTATCAATTATGATACAGGATGAAAACACATCTTTACGTTAAGATGTACCTTTATTGAATGCCTTAATTCTAATATTAATATTAACCAATACATAATATATTGCTGATGTCGGACAACGTGACTACTCGCGCGACCTTAATTACGCGAGTTCAATACACTTCATCTTCCCTGAAAAGTTAAAGGTTGATACCTCCTCCCTTTAAAAATAAAAAAAATAAGATGTCACGCTGTCCCAGCATCATCATCACAATAATATTACACAAAAATATCAAATACGTAAGTTAAAATAGTAATAAAATGTAATTGATAGATTTTTTAGGTATTAAATAATTTAATATATAATAATTTTAAAAATTTAAATTAAATAAAAAAAAAAAAAAAAATTAATTAATATTATATTTTTATTTTTTTTTATTTATTTTAATTTTTTTAATAATTTTGTGTTATTTAAATGTTCCGTTTAAGAGCAGACAGACAAACAGATACGTGAAATTTATAACACCCGTCTTTTTCGTTGGTGGATAAATAATATTCGAATTTATAACATTACACTGACAATGTACTAAATATAATGTATATATATTATTGTTATACATCCTCACTAAGCCGGTTCTCATACTAAGACGATTATAACATAAGTGGCTTATGAGTTGTGACTGTGAGCGATGAGAAATAAAATATTTCTCGGTTTTAATTTTGCTCAATGTCTTTTATTTTAGTCACACTGTTTTTTTTTAATATGACAAAGCTATTATAGCATTGACGAACAATGTTAATTTTACAAGTTTTGGTTCTAAAATTATATTTTACTATAGAGTATTTTTAAATTAATTTTTCATACTTTTTTATTAATACTGATCTATAATCAGTAAATAAAGTGGGCTAGGGTGGGCCACTTGTTAATAGACAAGATATAAGAGTAGGTACCAACTGCATCTTAGCTCGAATTTGGATTTGATTCTGGGAGAAGCAAAACAAAATATTTCGGTTTGTATAGATCAAAAGGCTGATTATCTGGAAAATATTCAGTGATACAGTATGGACTACCCACATAGGTTACGAATCACACAAATATCTACTGAACACTTGTTTAAAATAATTTGTATATAATAGTCGAAAATCTGTGCACTTGTACATAAATCAATAAGCGAGGCAGATTTATTGCCGGACTATTCCTTGTAGTACCTTTGGTAGTAAATAATGGAAATTTAGATATTGTATTCAGTTTACAGCTATTTAAAATTCAATATTTGTGCTGAGATTGAAGAATAATTCTTTGCCGGCATTCCATGAGTAGATCCAAACAAAAGTTTAGCCCGAGATGTCAAACCCAATTTTTTTCACGTTATTCATTATAGGATCACATGAATTTCAATCCTCAATTCTAAGTTTACAGAAATTATTTCTTTATGAAAAACTAAGTGAACACAGGTAGTGTAGTGTGTAGGTGTCTGCTAGTTTTGATAAGTTTCCTTGAGATCTTAAATTATTTTAATGATCGCTGTCTTTCTCCCTTTGCTACTGAAATCGAACTTGTTTCATGAAAGTTAGTCAAAGTATGCCATAGACCACATTTAAAATCGATTGCACTCCGTTAAGTATAATTTTCTAGATTTTATTCATATCTTTACAATAAAACAGACCGTATGTTTTAACTATATTTATTTTAAATATATTGTACCCAATACAAAAATAATATATAAATAGAATAAATAAAATCTTTCGTCTTTATTATATACACATAATAGATTGAGAAAGGTACAATTATTTTCACTTTATATTGTGTATACATATATGACGTCAGACTCTAAATATAATTCTGACATCTAACCGACCCTTTCAAGAACATTTCTATTGTTTGAATATTTTCCTTAATTTGCCCCAATTTGTACTTTACCCTTTACAAAACACAAATTCATCGGGTCAGCTAAATAATTGTTAATAATGTTGGAAACCGATAGAGCTATTTTAGGTAAAATAAGGGAATATTAATTACATACTTTGTACAAAAGTGAAAATACTATCTTGTATAAATTATTTGAATAATTAAAGGTATATGGTTTGTTTATTAATAAATTTACGTATAAATTATAATTGTACCATGTCAGTGAAAGATACATCATTTTAATTTTATTTAGATACCAGCTGTGCTCAACAGTTTTAACCGTAATTAAAAGATTTTAATAAAAATCGGTTGAACCGTTTCGGAGGAGTACGAATACAAACACCCTGACACAAGATCTTTATATATTATATAGGTTATATTAATATAATATTATAAAGAGAGGGGTTTTTGTTAAATATTTTTTTATTATCAACATAATATAGCCTGTTTCTTGAAAAGAGTCTAACATCCTGTCAGTTAATTAATATTTAGAATGGGAGTGGTGGATCAAATAATTACTTTTGTAAAGACAAACAATTTTAATACTTCATATATTTTTCACTTCCATTAAAAATAATATGAATAAAATACACTAGTGATAATGAAGAAACGTACCGAACAATCATAACTTTTTGTTTGTGAACAAACTTCATTACTCAAAACTAGCAGTCGGTCCAAACAGCAACTCCACTTACACAGACTCTGCTTCATTAATAAAACTTGCCAAGGTTTTAATTATACCTATTGACTTCATCTTAATTTCAGTCTTTTTTTCTAAGTTTTATATTGCTAAAACTATCTTAAAATAATTTAAAGTGACATAATAAAGTAGCAATTAAAATATATACTTCAATGGTATACTGGTATCAGAAGACAATTAAACAAATTTAAAGGATAGAATTAATATAAATATAAATTAATTAATAATAATATGCTTTAATTATTTCATATTATACCAACAGCACTTATTTTATGCTGTACTTGGATCTAAAATTGAATTTTCTATAAAAATGTATCCAATATCGACAGATACAATATAACTTTCATTCGATACGAAGGCTTATCTATTCGAAATTCGAATCGTAACTCAAGTTGTAGTACTGCTACGCTGTAGCACTCAGCAATCGTAGAATCGTAGCCGTAGACGGTTCGTAGCATGCCTCTACTGTTATTACAATTGCCTCAGGAGGCAGAATTTATTTACGTTATAGTCATTATTAAAACTTTTATTCTGATATTTATGATAGTAGTTACTATAATGAACTATTAGCTAAATTAGCTAAATGCCTCCTTTGTTGAGTGTTAAATAAATAAATACATTGAAAAAACATTTAAATATTTTAAATTTGTTGCTAAAAAAGGACATGTTAGATTCGAATCATGGAGAAGTGTTTTAGTGCAACAGACGAAAAAGGAAGTGTCTGGTCCCTATCTATGCAATTTTTGTTTAGTTGTTGTTTTAGTTTAAATATAATTTATATTTATGTAGTGATTTCGTTGTATTAGTAATTCTGATTTTTCAGAGAAACGGAGTATTTAATATGGAGTATAACTAGCTACTTTTGTAGCAAATTTTATCAAAATTAACATAACTGTCTAGTTAAAGCACTAATGTATTGACATTAAGGTTTTCATCATTTTACAATTTTTGTAGTACCGATTCAATTAAGTCTATGAAATAATTTTATTTAAAGAACCACTTAGTCACAAAGACGATATTTCTTCACAATTGACTGTAGCCTAAAGGCTCACGTTCTATTTCAAATATCTTTGTTAAATAAATAAGCGCAAAAGTCGCTTGTAATACCGTCGGAAGCGCTGTAAGTCAACAGTTCCTTTGTTGACGACATTAAACTCTACAAAAAGACGATGCCTTAGAAGCCTTTTATATTTTTAAGTTGTTCTAACGCCACTGTACAAGTAAATACACATGTTGAGTATTTTTTGAATGTCACTAGCATTTTATTTACAGCTTTAAATAAGTTTTAGTACCTTGGTCCATTTTGCTTTTATTTTTTTTAAAAAAGGAGATTCTAAATTTAGGGCGTATGTTTTTTTGTGTTTGATTTGAAGGATTCTTTCTTGTTCGTTAGGTTATTTCAGACATAATCCTAAATTATTATTTTTGATTTCTCTCAACTTATGTACTTAATCTATTCTGGAAGCAAAAATATTTCAACAAACTCTAACAATATTCTAAACTGAAACAGATACTTATCGTGTTTCATAATGTGTCATCTTACGGGATTTCACAATATAATATATACATTGAAAAAATTGCACATAAAACTTACAGTTTCAAGCGTCCATACTCAATTTGCCTACAAAAACAAACAAATTGAATTTTAAAGCAATCCTTCCGGAAGCGTTTTGAAATTCGTTTGATCGTTATATCAGGCTAAGCGCGTTACTTGATTCATTGAGCGGGTTGATTTCATTAAAGACCCATTCAGTGCTTCAGTGTCGCTTCACTAATTGGTTGATACTATTCGCCCTAGGTTTTTCTCTCCTTACATTCATCAAAATCACAACATAACAGACATTTTCAATACATTCAATGCCACAAAGGAAATGAAAAGTACTGGCTAAGGCTTATTGTGAAGCTACAAATGATCTGATTGATACTCGGAGTAATCGCACAGTTATTTTGCTTAGAAGATTTACGTAATTAAAATTTAGCACTTTTTCAAATGTTTATTTCAACATTTCATCATGGTTAAAATTAAAACTTGTATTATTAAATAATTATTATTAAATATTTTTTTTAATTAATTAAGTAGTTATTTTCGTATGAGGATGAGGATTCTTATTTAGAAAGATATGATTATTGAGATAAATAATAATAATATAAATAAACGACGAAAACGTTTTAAAAATGTCAGTTTTAATAACAAAAATCGTTCCTTAACCCAATCTGCCTATCTCTAAAAACTTATCAATGTGGGTTTAGATTCAGAACTAACAAATCTAACCTTATTACAGTATTCAAATTGGTCTGCAGTTCAAACTATAATGATTTTGACTTCTAATCTCAAGTGATATCCAAGATTAATGATAACCAATTACAACTGAGTTCCTAATTAACTCATTAATATGTCAGCACATATTAATTAGAGCTAATCGCTTGATTAATGTTAGATGAGTTTACATCTGAAGCCTGTTTCTGTTTATTTAAGCTATAGAGATAATTTAACACTAGCAAGCACATAGTTTTATGATAGGAGTCATGTACCATATCGTATATTATCTTATTAAAGCTTTTGATATTTTATATCAATTACATTTAATTCTAAGACATAATAGTTTGTCTGAGAAGTAACACAGAAACTGTTATTTTTGTTTACATTCCTTAAATATGTGCACCAGACTAATCTTTAGACTTTATTTATCAATATTATTATTGAAAAGTTTAACAAAAAAAAAAAAAAAAACGACTTCAAATAGTAACTCTAAAACTAATGAACAGAACTTTCGGTTTAAATGGGTGAAGCACCAGCTTTCAAACCAAAAAATAGTCAACAAATTGGTTCACCCAATCAAAAGTTCGCAGATAACAAACAAAAAAAAACAGCGTCGAATTGAGTACCTCCTCTTTTTTGGAGTCGGTAAAAAACAATTATTTTTAGTAAGAAAAAATAACTTTCAACTTGCATATTGAATAATAAAGGTTTAAATTATTGTCGATGCGATATTTTTAAAATTATAAAAATTCCGTTTCGAAGACAGTCGAAAAATAATTACATTGAAATAAATTTCCGAAATGTGGCATGGAAAAATTTGTGTAATATTAAAGCAGCTGGTATGATCCAGTCCTCTGGTTCCAGAAGACCGAGTCTTCTGGGGACCAGAGAGCCAATATTTCAGAGAATCAGTTATAATATTTTGTACTTAGAATTTGTAAATATTTTCTACTTAGTTTTTAATTACTTATGTAAGACAAGTCTATAGGAGTTAACATCAGCTACATGTTTCTAATAAATAAGGTCATCACGTAGTGTAATAGGATGTTACAAGATAAATAGTCCTCTTTACACGTGTAATCCTAACATGTGAAGGTAGAATTGAAATATTCAACAGAGAAAGGCGGAGACTGATTGCTTTGTGCCTCGCAATTAGGGCGCCGTAACGCCTAATTTGTTTACGGACGAAAATTATAGTCGTTTGGAACGTCTTTAATTGTAAGTTTTGACGTGTATAGATTTACACGTGTAAAATGTATTTGGCCTCATTATTAAAACAAAGTACAAACCAACGAAATGTAAAAATTACTTACAAATGAATGAAAGAAAATAATATTTATTAATGTACACAATACATCCACAGCAACAATTATAATGACAAATCAAGTTTATGCTAAAAATTAGTTGAATTCGAAAATGATATTTAGTATTTACTTACGAGTACATTAATACATATTCATAAAAGGTATATTTAAAACAGTTTCTGTACAGTAGAACGCATTAAACGGGAAGTTCTCTGGGTTTTGATATAATGATTTAAAGTGATTTAAAATAGCGCCATCTCTTGAAATTTTAAGTTCATTTATTTTTCCATTTAATCTCTAATCTAAAATTAAAGGCACTCCTAACGAATATGGGGCGAGCCGCTAGATAAGAATATACGAGTTGATTGGTTTGTTTAATCAATATTATGCATAGAAGGTCTTTAAATAAATGTCTGTTACGTGTCTAGGGTGGTTTAACTTCCACTATTAGACAGGATTATTCGTCTTCGTTTTGTATAATAGAGCTGTCATGGAGACACGGGTCTGGTACAATTAAACTTTCATGTTTAACGATACTTTACTAAACGCTCTTGGAAAATAAATTTTCGCTATTTGTTTTTTACTAACTTTTATCTGCGACTCTGGCTTTGTTTGAATATATCCTACATGTATATATGTGTACATATATGTTACCGCCTCTATGAGTTCCCGAGTTCCAATCCTAGGAAACAAATAAATATTTCCGTTGCGTAGATACAGAAGCTTAAATACCAACTTTGTCTGTCTCACGCCCCACACAGATATTACGGGTAACAAACGTACCTACACAAAAATAAAAGAATACACTTTTGAAGTCTGTTGATAAATAATTCTTCTTCTATTTCATACGAAGGCATCAGTTACCATAATTCGATATTGGTAACTTGATAAACACAAAAAAGCTTGGATTAATGCCTGACCAATCCCGTCTCTGATCGTTTATCATAGCTTTAGCGCACCTTTTTGCAGCGTTTGGCACGAATCGTGTTGGCTATTTTTTGTTTTAACGGCTGATACAGTAAATACTGGTTTTTATCGACACATGGATTCGTATTTGATATATCTATTTTATAATAAAACAGTTTTATTGAATCGCCACTGAGTAATAAAGTTTTATGACGCTCTTTCGCTCTCTATAGTTATTAACGAAACGGTTTTTAAAGGCTGCATACAAACAATTCAAATTTTAATTAAAAATATTTAAGTTTTGCTATCCATGTGGGCCATTTATATTTTTTACACATGATGTTTCAGGAAGGTGCGGCGAGGGTAGCCCATGCGAGCAGTTGTGTCGCGAGTTGCACGACGGCACCTACGAGTGCGGATGCAGTCCCGGCTATGTGCTTCACGTAGACGGCTACGGCTGTCTAGGTAAGCTCTTAGATCTGCTCAGTTTTCAGTAGTCCATACAAGTCTACATTTTAAGCTTCTCCGTGCACGTCCTTACTTTTTTAGTTTTGATAAATATTTAAATTTTAGAACTTCATCCAAATGCTTACATTGTAAAGCTTGTAAGAAAAAGATATTGATTTTATTCTGTGATTAATATCCCGTTGGGAATAAGAATTTTTACACTACCGTCAATTTCATTTTAACTATGGATTAACTTGCCGTGAAAATAAAATGTGAAATAATGATAGTTTTGATCATAATGACTTTAATTAGGGCGGGTGGATGAACGATTAACCAAAATTCAAATATATATTTATTCACATACGTGGTCATTTAATATATTTCAATAGATTGTATTGAAGATTTATTTTCAGCTCTTAACTGTTGTAAAACAACAACAAACAACAGCAAAAAGTTACAATAAACAAAGATTTTCTTTTAGTATACCAGACCTGTTTACTTATTTCTTAATACAAATGATTTATTTATTAAATAAATATTTTAACGGAATATAATAGAAAAATGTTCGCTTGTTTTTCAATTTCCAAAAGATTATTAATGACATGAGAGGCAATTAATCACGGCCACGTGGTTTTTTTTGACGGGAGTTTTTCAAATATAAAAATTGAGCTCGGAATATAATAATATAAAAACTCAAAACATTTTGGAAGGTTCTAGAAATGATCAAAGTCGATAGCTTCTAATTTAATTGTGGCACATTTTTCTAGATTAATTATATAGTAGTTCACTATTCTCAATACTATACAAGAAAAAACCTAAAGTCAAAGTCAAAGTCAAAATATCTTTATTCATTGAAATCATATTTGATCATTTTGAATCGTCATTTTTTTTATATGATGTAGTTTACAGAAAAAAAAAAATTATTGTAAAAAAAGTAAAAATAATATAATATTTGGTTTTATTAAGACAGAGTTAGAGCAGGTTCATTCCCAAGCTTTTTTATCATCTAAGTAATCCGTTATTTTATAGTATGCTTTTTTATAAAGTTTTCTTTTAATTGTGTTTTTAAATTTATTCACTGACAATTTAAGCATATCACTTGGGAGTTTATTATAAAAGCGTATACATTGCCCTTTAAAAGATTTACTAACTTTATGGAGCCTACTAGTGGCAACAGCGAGTTTATCTTTATTCCTAGTATTAAATTCATGACTATCACTGTTTTTCTTAAACAAGTTAATATTTTTGTGTACATATATCAGATTTTCATAAATATATTGACATGTGACTGTCATTATATTTATCTCTTTAAATTTTTCACGGAGTGATTCTTTGGGACCCATATTGTAAATTGCACGAACAGCCCTCTTCTGCAGTACAAAGACGGTGTTAACATCTGCAGCACCCCCCCACAACAGTATACCATAAGACATAATGCTGTGAAAGTAGCTGAAATAGACTAACCTAGCTGTGTCTACGTCTGTATAGAGGCGGATCTTTTTGACAGCGTATGCTGCAGAGCTGAGTCTCTTCGACAATGCATCAATGTGAGGGCCCCATTGAAGCTTACTATCGAGGGTTATACCTAAGAATACAGTGGAGTCCACAAGTGCTAACTTTTCGTTTTTAATTATAATATTAGCTTCTACTTGTTTAACAGTTGGCAATATAAATCTAATACATTTTGTTTTCTTCTCATTAAGTAGAAGATTATTAACATTAAACCACTTTACTACCTTAGAGATTGCATTGTTTACATCGTCAAAATTGTTTTGTCGTCGCTTAAGTTTAAATAAAAGTGACGTGTCATCTGCAAACAATACAACCTCATGATCGTTCACATAATGGGGCAGATCATTAATATAAACTAAGAACAAAAATGGTCCAAGTATTGAGCCTTGTGGCACACCCATCGTAACCGCTGACCCCGGGGAACGCTTTCCATTCACGTCAACTACTTGGACTCTATCACTCAAATAGGAAGTGAGAAAATCCAAAGCAACATCCCTAACACCATAGCAGCGAAGTTTCCTGATCAATGTGTCATGGTGTACACAGTCAAATGCCTTGGACAAATCACAAAAAACGCCCAGTGCGTCATGCGATTCCTCCCAGGCACCAAAAATGTGTGTAATCAACTCAACACCAGCGTCAGTGGTTGAACGACCCCTAGTGAAACCGAACTGTTTACTATGTAATAAGTTATGAGTATTAAAATGCCATAACAATTGATTTAAAATTATTTTTTCAAAAATTTTACTAAATGTGGGTAATACGGAAATAGGTCTAAAATTACCGGGGTCGGAAAAATCACCTGATTTGAAAAGTGGAGTTATTTTACTGAAAATACTGCTAGATTGGAACAACGTTAGAATACCCATATAATTAACTATACATTAAGTAGCTACCTTATTGTGCACATAAACGTTATTGTGACCAGGCTTCCATCCAACCGAAAAATTTATTTATTTCCCCAGGATTCAAACCCAAGACCATAAAACGTTTAGCCACGGAGACGGTTATATTAAGTTTAAATTATCTAAGATGCCTAAGGTTTTGATATTAAGAAATCATGTTTCGTGTTTATTTTAAGAATATAACAAAATATTTCTGACTTTCTTGCGCTCAGTGTAGCTTTCATGCAAGAATTTTTAAAATATCACCGGGACATTATTCGTTATCAACAATCAAAAAACAAATCTTTCCTCTTTACAATATTAGTATAGCCATCGAAATTGATTATTAGAAAAGATGACAAGAGCATTCCTAGGCAGACGGTACCTGAGTCGCATTACAATGAAGATATTGTAAAAATGCAATATCATTCGTATTGAAGAATACTCTGAATAAATCGCAAATTCCCGAGGCTTTATTATGCGTTTGTATATCTTGACAAAATGACTAGGTATTATAAAATGTATCAACCGCAATTTAATGTCTGTATGGTTTGGGAAGCTCTAAAGCAGTATCTATCATTGAAAGTATTACTACAAATTCTAAGATTGGACCTACAATTTTTCCAATTAAAATTGCTTCTTTAATGGCCTGGTAACTGCGTATTAAATATACACAACAAATGAAATTGAAGAAAATTTAAAAATCTCCCGACATTGATTACTAATAAAAAATATCTTATAAATTCATGAACAAATCTTCATAAATTGCAGCTACGATGCAACTCGTAACTTCAAAAAAAAAATAAGGCTACGCTGCTTTGATGACACATTTAACTTATAACACTCCTTTTTATCGTCTAGGGTTAAATCTTCATCCATTATAGTGTCTTTGTGGGTTGAGAAGTAATATTTACAGCTCTATTTTTTTCTATTTTACTACAAACAGCCTACAATTATGTGAGTTCGTTTCTACAGAGGGAAATGGTTGTAAATGGGTATACGAGCTATTAAATCTATGCCCACTTTTCCACCGACACACGAATCTAACGCGATGAAAAAACTTACTGCCAATAAAGTAAACTTACTTATTTTGGCGTTACAATCCATTGGACCTTGGTCTGGTGCTTTTAAAGAAAATGTTATGTAAAACTGATGCACAAATATGCCTGCCACATTCCTCACCAGGAATTGCGTTTGTTTTGTGACCTACATACTTTTTTCGCTTATTGACAACACTAGAATGATCAAAGTTAAACAAAGTTTACAAGCAAGTGTAATTTAGTAGTTTAGACGTAATTTCTATAACTTGGTTCCTATTGTAATATTTGTTTGGGTTTGTGGTGTCAATTTCTTCCTGAGATTGTTTTAACATGTTAAGTTAACGTTCAGTAAATAAGTAGAGATTGTATGCGTAACGAGTAAAGCTCTACTAAAAAAAGTGTTGTAGCTCATCATAATATTATTACGGAAAGCAAAAACTTTGTACCCCTTTTTACGGAATTGCGTGAACGATCGTGAAATTTGCCACAGTTAAAGTTTATGTGAAAGTACATAAGGCTATTTTTTTATATAAAATGCATTATAAATACATTAAATTAATTAAAATAAACATTACGCACCTACTGCGTTGATGACACACAGTACATACCTGACTGACTGAATTGTTGACGACCACTAGGTTCATTTAAATCTCGTAAATAGTAAAATAGTGAGCAGTATAAAAGTGCACACGAATCCGCGTCTTGACTGCCATTCCGACGATAATGGCACTTGAATTTGTCGCTGCAAACGTTGAGAACGTGAACGTGCTGATTGTATGCACTCGGCTTAAGTCGATGGTGCATTGCCATTATGAAGAGACATTTCGCCAGTTTTATGCAGTTTATTGTACTCTCAGCTAATGTAGGGCTTGTAGTATCAAATTTATAGCAATCCTGTTTTCTCCGACGGCTTTAAAACGGGAAAAGGAAGGCTTCAAAAAAACGGTGAACGTAATCCGTTATATTTATATTTGTTGTAAAGATACAATTATTTGTTTGGGCTTTAATGCTGACTGGTGGATTCTAAACAACTTTCTATTGTATATCCTTAGGCGGATAAAAACTCGCTAGGATATATATTTTCAGTGTGTGAAAAGACTTTTTTTATATTAAATAGCTGTGCTCCGTAGTTTCACCCGCTTACAAAAGAAAAAAGTATTTTCACCCGTTTTTGCAACATTTTTTATTAATGGTTCGCTCCTTGTGATCGGAGCGTGATTTTATATAGCCAATAGCCTTCCACGATAAATTGACTATCGAACACAAAAATAATTTTTCAACTCACACGAGTAGTTCCTGAGATTAGCGTGTTTATTTATTTAACAAATTCAGCTATATTTGTTAAGAAAGCTGTGGCGTTTAACGACTCCTTCAACGACCTATAGTTATTAAAAAATAATAAAAGTTACTTTAGGTATTAAAATTCTAGATCCAAAGTAATAATTAAGTAGTAAACTTAATTAAATTCTTGTTGTATTCAATTTAGTATTAAGTTTTATGTTCTGAACTGAGTCTGAATTTTAATGTTGCCATTAACCTTATTGCCTGATTATTGGTTTGATATAATCTATAGTTTATAAGATACTAAAATTATAAAGTTGAATGGTTTGGTGGTTTGAACGCGCTGTTTTGAGGATTTACTGGTTCGAATTGAAAAATTATTTTTTTCGAGAAAGGCAGGAGGACCGAGGAAACGTTTTTGTGTTGGATAGTACATTTATCAAGGATGGTTACGGACCATGACTAATAAGATGAGAGCATTTATTATAAATGTTGCAAAGATGGGGAAAAATTGTCCTTTTAAGTGCAGGTAAAACTGTGAATCACAGATATTTAACATAAAAAATAAAGAAAGAAGAATCAGGCCACTTTTTTCTCATAACTCTGCTTCTTTTGGTAATAATCACTAATCGTGACTAAATTTGAGAGTTTTTTCATTATTTCTAGACTTTGTTAAGTCTTAAATTAAAGGTAAGAAATACTAATTAACATCTTATTTGTATTATCTTCTCAACCTGCCTTAGACAGTGCAAACGTTATGCGTGCGTATGTTGAACTTAAAAAAATATGCCTAACTTTATATGTATAGTGATTTCACATAAAACGCGAAGCAGGCATTCGAAAAAAGGCCGTGCATTTTCCAATACAAGATGAATATAAGCTTAAATGAAATATGAATTTTGGACATCTTCTCCTACGTACAATTTTGATAACAGTCGCTTTTGTGATTTCGTTTGTCTCTATAAAAAAGTTAACGATGGATATTTTTTACAGAAATCAACTCCACAAAGGCCACTGAAGGGCCAGTGAAAGAAGATGTCCTCTACCAAAAGGACGTCTCTTTCTCCGCGGAGTTGGAAGTCGCCCCGTCCACTAGATTTAGTCATAATATTAAACATATCGATACAACAGTTCAACCTAGTAAAGAAGAGAAGAGAGAGAACTATTCATTCACGGGCGAGAAGAGTAAAGAACTAGACGGCTTTAAGAGTTTGATAGAAGATGGTGTAAGTAAAGCAGATTTGAATATCATATCAGATGGAGTCAGTGATATTGACAAGTTTAAAGTTACAACGTTGGGGCCGAGCTTAGAACAAAAGGTATTAGTTTTTACTTAAGTATACCACAGCTTTTATGAAATGCATTAGTGGGGCATGAGATTGATTTCAGCATCTGTTTCGCTGATCAATTTTCTCGGACTGAAACATTTGTTACCTCGGGTTTCGAACCTCGGTATCTTAGACGGAACTTCTTAGCTACGGCGACGGTACCATAAAGTAGATCCAGACAAATATGGCCTATCTTTTTAGACCCACGATTTATAATAGATAATAGAAGTGCGTTTTTTAAATTATTTTTAATTTGTATACTTTAAATACAGATGTATACAAATATGTATGGGTTATTTACTGCAATAATATATGGCTATTTGCCTGAAGTAAATATGTAAAAAAATAAGTTTAACATCTATTGCACTTCCCAAATGAATGGACAGTTTTAATATGATTGTCTCTTTGTAAACTGTAGATATTTTTGTTTAAAGAATATTGACTATTAACATGTATTTTTTGTTGTATTAGCGATATAATATTGTAATGCATTGAAATATATACTACAAATAATTCATCTAAGGCTAAATAAAGTATTTTTGTTTTTTGTGGAAAAAAAATAATAAAAATCATGATCTACGTAACATATGGCAATAATTAATTATAATATTTTGAAGATATTAAAATTCTCTTGGGACGTATACGACGGAGCCTACCTGAATCATTAAGCAGGCAAATGTGTCGGCGTTTTTAAAATCATATGAAATTTCACCATAATATTTAAGATCCCTCTAACAATGGGTCACATATGTTTTATATTTACGCGAGTATCACACATTTGAAGAAAACTTTATTATAATATTGTTATAGCGTATACGGTATATATTTTTTGATTTAAGGTTCCGGGTGGGACGTCATCGCCAGCGCAGACCACAGCAGTGGAGGGTTGTACCTGTGATCCCTGCACAGATCAAAAATGTTCTTGTATGCTTCGAAAATGCAAAATTGGTAAGTGATAACAGCGGAAGCATTGAGCCAATGTAGTTTCACTGTTTTGGAAGCTCCAGAGATTTCATACAAAATGTGTGGAAACGGTTTTTACGATTTTTGATTTTTTTGTATCTTAGTTGACCCATTTTTGTGGTCAGTATAAGGAAAAGGATAGACATTAAAAATCAAGTTTGGTTGTTTCGATTAGAGTTATGGATCAAACCCAAGCGAGCGTGTATAAATTTATATATTTTCTTTATGTAATCCATACTATAAAATCAAAATTAATTACTCTTAATCATTTAATAATAAATTAAGCCAATTTTTAACATTAGGTATTTCATACTTCGAAATTATTCGCAGCATACACAATAAGTTTCGTTTACATTTATCAAGTTTCAGGTTTGCAACAATTTCTAACAATTTGAAACAAAACTTTGAATAACTCAATTATAAACAAAAGTTAGGTTAATATTTTATGAATAAATTCAAAGGTTACGTGGGCGGGTTACCTTTATTATTCCCGTAAGATTAATCGGTTAAGAGTGCACCATTCTAGTTTGTCTGTTAATTGCGAAATATAGCTTATTAAACTTAACTCTTAGATATAAAGACTGTTTTCAAAGTGGAATTGTAGGCAGCTTAAATTCCGAAGCCCACTCCATTCCGATATGAATACATATAAGAATATCTCATGAAATGATAAACCAATTTTCGTAAATTGAAACCAAGATCCGTCTAGATCACTTTCAAACTAAAACTGCATTGAAATCAGTCCATTCGTTTAAGAACCGCAATGATACACAGACTCACAGACACGTTAAATGTACTAGCATCCTTATTTTACGTCTGGGGCTTACATAGGCATATCTATAATGCTTAAAGCATACCGTTGTATACTCGCGGTATGAGCTAAACTCGGCGAAAAGTTCTAAAAGCCAATCTCGCATACAATATCAGCCTTAATAACTTGTAGTTGACTTTCATAATTACTTAGAAATTTTATACCTAACTTTTCTTTATTCAGTACACATAAACTTCAAAACACTTCAAATTTAAAGTACTTTTTTTGAAGGTTATTTTTTTTATTAATTTATGTGATGAATTTAATGGAAGTGGATGAAGCGAAAGAGGTATCTAGGGATCGTGACAGGTGGCAGTCTGTTGTCACTGATTATACCTTTGGGAAATAGATAAATAAAATTTAAAAAACATTATATTTCACATGGTAGAATTATCATTATGTCATAGCATATGTTAACCGATAGATAACACAAAAAAATTAATACAAAGAATTTTAGATAGTAGCCGATTTTCAGACCTACTGAATATGCATATAAAATTTGATAAAAATCAGTAAAGCCGTTTCGGAGGAGTAAGGTAACTAACATTGTGACACGAGAATTTTATATAGAAGACCCGCCGGGTATAAAACATATATTTAAACCTTCCTCTTCAATCACTCTATCTATTAAAAAAAACCGCATCAAAATCCGTTGCGTAGTTTTAAAGATTTAAGCTTACAAAGAGATATAGGGACAGAAAAAGCGACTTTGTTTTATACTATGTAGTGATAAGAAATATTCTATAATCAGTATTGACAATAAACGAAATTGTGAGCGTCTAGCAATCCTTGCAATCTGCGGGATCTTAAAGAGCTATGGCATTGTAGCTCCTAAGCCAATGGACTAATTTAAATGTTTTTTGCCCACGTCAAAAAGGAGGAGGTACTCAATTCCACGCTCTCTCTTTGTTTGTTACCTCAGAAGTTTCGACTTGGTGAACCGATTTCGATTATTCTGTTTTTGTTTGAAAGCTGCTGCTTTCCGTGTGGTCCCAATTAAATTTCATCAAAATCTGTTCAGTAGTTACAATTTGAAGTCGATTTTTTTGTTAACATTTTAACACTATATTATTTATTTATTTACAAGCTGATATGATCGAGATGTAGCTAAGATTACTTAGTTACAACTTATCAAGATCTGTTATTCCATTCATAAGGTATTCGTAATTAACCTGTCGCTGTTTTAAATAGTCTTCAATTTTAGGATTCACAGTATTTAGTAGTTAAAATAAGCAGTCCTTTAAAACAAAAGCTAATCTTTATCTTCGTAAAGTACGTTATAAACTTGGAAATCGATTCTATTTCGAAGTTAGAATTTATTGAACTCTGTCCCCTTTCAAGGACCCTTCCTGAAATAGGACCCCGTGGGATAAAAACTTCAAGGGGATTTCCTGCATTATTGCAGGTACCTTAAGTTGAAGGGATGCGGTCAAATATCACCTAGCTATACTTAATATTATAAAGCTCAACTTCGTTTCGTTGAACGTAAGTTTTCGTTGAAAAATTATTTTTGTGGCCGATAGTCCATTTATCGAGGAAGGCTATATGCTACATAGTTGCTACAACCAGGAGTGGAGCATCAATGAACTGGTTGGCGCAGTTGGTAGTACTCCTGAATTCTGCGGCAATAGGTCCTGGGTTCGAATCCCGGTAGGTACATTTATTTGTGTGATGAGCGAACGTTTGTTTCAGAGTCTAGTCGAGTAATCAGAAACAACGAGTACCTTGTTTCTGATTACCATAACAAGTGCTTCAGCTACTTACTTTGGGATCGGAGTCTGAGAGATCTGGTCAATAAAAAAAAAAAATTTAAGAATGATATTAAGAGATTCAGTTTAAAAAATTATTTATGACGCAATTCTTCCCATTTAAAAGTTATAAAAAAGTTATAATTAAAACAGGCTATGTGTTGCATGCTCGTGCAGACGAAGTCGCGAGTAAAAGCAAAATGCAATATTAAAATATTCATCGACTTAATAGTCACAAAATTATGTAAGAATTTTTGTATTTCGTGAATTTTATCGTGTTATGCGGAAATCGCGTGTTCGTTACAATCTAGGCATTTCGTAGAAATTTCATCGTAATTAAAGCTTTAGATTTCTTTATAACAAAACTTGTATCCTGCCCCAGGTATAGGCATCGTCTCGTTCACTTTTTAGTTTGGCGAAATCGAATGAAATGAAACTTTCTGTTAACTTTCAAAAATGTATCTTAACTTGAGAATAAATAATCTCCACCTAACCTAAACAATTGACCGCCTCCTTGGTCTAATGGTACACGCATAAGCGTTACAACCGAGAGGCCCTGTGTTCGATTCCCAGTGGAGATAAAAAAAACTCGATCTGGCAGGACATAGAAGCCTGATCACCTACTTGCCCTTAAAGAAAAAATCGATCAGTGAAACAGATGTGAAATGCTTCTGCCCCATACCCCACTCGGAGACACGGGACACAAAAACCTAAACATATATATTCCATGGCAATATTTTAAAATTTGCCTATGAATCGGCCCACACAAAGACTAAAAATACATTAATTTATGTAATTTATTATTTAATAATGCAATACGCAAAATAAAATCGACGGTAATAATTAGGTACGTATATCAAAGATACAATTAATATATTTTATTGAATCCTGTAATAAAACATCACTGATAGACATATGACTTATGTTAAATGCTGAAGAAGTTTGTTTGATTGACCATTCTTATCTCAGGAACTAGTGGTTATAATTGAAAAAAGTATTTTGTTTTATAGTCAATTTCTCGAGTAAGACTATAAAATTTTGCAAAAACGGACGATCTTACTTTTGAGAGCACGTGAAACTGCGAGGCAGAAATATTTAGTTACACAGATAGATAGGAACTCCTATCTTAACCGTAAAAAGCTTAAACGTATTTCACGTAGAATTCCTTACTCGAGTGGTACAGGTTTGTAGGAGGCACTTGTGTCACGTAGTAGGCACTTAACTAACAATGAGCCGTCGTAACTCGAACCTAAACCCTGCTACGATAAAACTTACTAATGCACGCGTCGAGATAACATGAAATGCTGCTGCTGTTTAAATTATGCTAACAATCGTACTTAATTATAGTTCTTTACTGACGTGTCAATGTTCGCGACGAAGACGTGTTTTAAAGTTTGACTTGTCTGTCGGTGGCGTAGTAGTTTAGATGGACCATAACTAATTTATGAAGATTTGTTTATCCGTTTATAAGTTATCATCATGTCGGGGTTAAGACAAACCACTAGGGCTAAGAGCATTAAAAACATATTTAAGTATGGATTTTATAATTTGTACGATTTAGTGACGTTTTCTTGATATAAAAATGAAAATCTTTAAACTCGTGTATTTTCAACCAGTGCACCAGAGGTACTGGGTTTGAAACCCGGGGAAACACATTAATGTTTCGGTTGGGTAGGTGCAGAAGATCACCTACTTGTATGTAAAGAAAATGATCGGTGATACAGATACAGCAATGTGTCTGCCCCATGCCCCACTAGTACTTATGTATTTTCAAATTTATCAGCATTAATAATACTAGATGGAAAATC
This sequence comes from Aporia crataegi, assembly GCA_912999735.1. Taxonomy (NCBI): domain Eukaryota; kingdom Metazoa; phylum Arthropoda; class Insecta; order Lepidoptera; family Pieridae; genus Aporia; species Aporia crataegi. The sequence goes on from OU538742.1 coordinate 8,575,631, forward strand.
AAGTCGTTAAATCATTTTTATCTTAAAGCCGATATAAATTTAATAAAAAACCATTCTAACGTAGACAAATAATAAAAATCATGAAAAGCATTCTTCTTCTATTGAATGAAATATTTAACCATCAATAGACAATTAAATTAAAAGGAATTTTTAATGTCTAATTCGAATCGTTGGAATTCGTAGTAATAGTAGAAATGGGTCAGGGCGTTTATCGAGAAGTTTCCTGATAAGGGTGAGGGTACGGAAATCAATACGGTCCTCATGCTTTCGAATGTTTTTAGAGGTTAACTGTATTTTGTGCTATGGTTTTAAAACATTCCGTTGTTCCTTAAACGGTAGGCGGTAATAAGAGACAAACAAAGTACCTAATGGAGAAACAATGTAAAAAAGATGATTGGAGGTAGGGCATTTCATTGGCTTTGAACAATGAAAGGACATTGACATTGGTTTTGATCGGTCAACATAATATAGAGTTAAAACACATAAGCACGATAAAACTTTGAAGCATTTTTGGTACGATTTAACATTTTAATTGAAATTTTTAGAATTTTTATGAGAGAAATTTCATTTCACAATAAGATTATTTAACATAAAACCCTAGCAACTTTTGCAATATAAAAAGTTTGTAACACACATAGGTTACACACACAAAATGTAAATGAATAAAAAAGACACAGATAAAATAAAAGAAAAATAAACATTATTAAATATTGAATCGCAAAGCAGATTAAACAACTTCACGATCAAAATACCTTTAAACTTACATCTTATTACAACTCCTATTCTTGTGCAAGATGCAGCAACAGCTCATGTTACGCAGCCATGATTTTTCCTCCTCCCGACCCGCCTTATACCTTGCTTCTTGTCCATTATGATAAACCAAAGGAGGTGGTCATGACGTAACACGTGGCCCAAGTAGGGGACTTCATCTTTACTAAACCCATATAAGATTTAATGCCATTTAAAAACTGATAAGGCTCCAGTCACTAAAATAATCAACAACTTCATAAAAATAATTACCTAAATAAACCTTTAAATTATAAAGCTACGTTTTTAATTAGTATGCTAGTTTAAGTAGAGTTTTTATATTTTGCAGTTAAAAAGATATCCACACCACGTTTTTCCGGTTCGTCATGGATAGCATTACACGCGCTACGGGGAGCGTATAAACGAGTGCGATTACGTATACGCGTGCGTCCGGAACGGGCGAGAGGCGTGCTCCTGCTGACAGGAGAACATGATGACCTCTCCGGGGATTATCTGGCGCTGATATTGAGGAATGGTCATGTGGAATTAAGGTTAGTAAAATTCGACTAGATTATTTCATAACTCCTAAAGTGCCTATTGCCTGGTGAGACATGCTTTGCATAAGTAATATTTCATACTATTTTTTGTATCTTTTTGCATAATTATTGGGTCAGAAATTACTGTGTAGAATTGAAAAATTATTGTTGTGTTGGATAGTCTATGTTTTTATTCAGAAAGGCATCAAACATCAAATTACGACTAATATATAGGAGAATTTAAATGAAATATTTAGTAGAATCGAGAAAAAAATATTAGGTTTTTTCTATAAATTAAAGCGGATAAAACTATGAGAGCACACTTCGCTAAAAAGAAAAAGATCAGTGAAATACCTATATGCTGAAATGTGTTTGCCCCGTTAGGGCTTACGTACGCTAGAATTACGGAACCAACTAGTGAAATTATTAAAGTACTTATGAATTTCATTTTATAACGACACAAACCGCTCAACATCGCTCGCGTTATGAGCAATAAAAGCTCAGTATTGCCGAACGCGTTGTGTTAAAAATAATGATATACGCCATCTAGCGGTCAGTTACTGCAATAACCATTTCTTCTTTGTATAAAACTTTTTACTGTAATGTCGTGATAAAAAAAATTACGAATAGGTATTTATTTAAGATAAAGTTGTTAATTTCAGCATTTATAACTTGAAAACAATTGAACCGATTTAAAAGGTTTTTATTTATTGGCTTTGTATCCGTTCCAAATAGCATATTATTAACATATCAAAAAATGTATAGCTACGAAGTAAATTCGCTTTCTCATTTTGTATCGAATGACGTTTTTGATAATAAGTCATTTTTTTGAAGTTACAGTATCCACAGTAATAAATACATTTCCAGTTTTGTAGAGTGTTCATGGGAGGTGGTCTACTTATCTTAACACTTAGTTTTAAGTACCTCAACCTTCTGGTCGTTTTCTTTTTTTTATGTCTATTGTCAAAATATATTGCCAATGGATTAATATTAAAGAAACATTTTAGTTTTTAAAGTATTTTTAAAGAGGGAAATTAATTAATTCTCAAAATAGGCTGAAAACGGCCAATTTTGACATAAAACTAGCAAAGCAAAGATTTTAATTGAGCAAAGTTTAAAAAAAAGAGTATAATATTATTATGTCGGAAATGACCAACTGAGCTACAGAGACAAAGTAAAAATAAACCACAATTTTCTCATCTAAAAGAACGTTTCATAATCTACATAATTTTCTCTTTCGAGATAAACGAGTACAATAACATTAGCATAGACAAAAGCTTAATTAAATTTTCAAAACGGACAGGGCGTAATGCAAAATCAATAATAATCGACGAAGCTTACGTCCCGTTAATTATTCCTGAAAACCAGTTATCCATAGTAGACAAAAGCTTTCAGAGCTTTGAAAAGTTCATACCTTTCGTTACAAATTCTATCGTTTCTAATAAGTACCTATTGGATTTAGGTTTCTATCACACATTTCATGTGCCTGAGAGTTAAAGATATTACTTACTAGTGGACCCCGCGAACTTTCTATCGCTTCAGAGTTCCGAATAATAACGTATCACCTAAAACGTCATAGAATATGTAAGAGAAAACGGATTAACTTCATAAACAATTTTGCATCAATATTTCTATATGTAATAGTTATACTGCTATTCTCGGACTAGATGAATCCAACAAATCAGAGATCATAAAAATTATTCAGTGAAAAGATCTTATTTATGCAGTATTTATAAGTGAGTTAATGATTTCCTATTTTATGGCTTTACAAATTTTTGTCTCGTGGAATTATGATGTTTTTTTAATAATCATAATTTAAACATGATGAAATTGAATAAACATGTATTTTAAATTACATAATGTTTTGTCTCATTATTACAAACTTAATTCGAGAGTGACAAAACATTTGATAAACGAAAATAAGCTTATTGATGTGGGAAAACCTGCGCTCCGTTAATTACAAATAACAATACCTACATCATAATTAAAGTTAATACTATTCCTTTCGGAACTACGATGTTCACAGACTTGTCAAATTTATAACATCCCCCTTTTTGGTTTAAAATGTATTTTGTGGTTGAGTATACATTAAAATCATACTACTACATAAAAAAATGTAGATTTACTTCGAGTTTCAATGTTCGATAAAGCGAGGTCTCTAAACTTTCCTCCTGCGTCTTGCCTTAACTTGAGTCTTGCACGTATCCGGCCTTAGGGAAAACTTAAGGAAAGCCCCACTTAGCTGACTTGCTTAGTGCCTAGAGACTATAGTCTTCCTCTATAGCTAGAGATCACATAATGCCATAACTAATTAAGGTTTACAGAAAATATTAACCGTTTTTGTAACAATATTTTAATGAATAAATGAAATAAAATAAAAAACTGATGTACTTATTAGGAACTTGCTCGCGTCCCCATCCGTGAGTTTGCGCTATTTTTTCGCTACATTAATCTTCAGCTTTAGTCTATCTCTGTCTAAAATTTTATTGAGATTGTCTAGGCACGAAAACGTAACAGACCGACAAAAGTCACTTTTACATTTATTATAATATTAGTACAGATGATATGAATAAAACACGCTTAGGAATGCTTCAATTCAATTTTTTTTATGAACGTGTATAGTCGGAGAAAAAAAAATCCGACTGAGTTTTTGGCTGTTCCTCATAAAGCAGGATGAAATAAAAAAAATGAATAGTAGTAATAATTCGTTTATTCAAGCATATTAAATAGATAAAGCATCCGAGGCTGCTATTGAAGCATAAAATTAATTCAAAATCAAATTAAATTACAATTAAGTCGACACAATTGTACAATAGTAAACCTATTATTTTTTATTAAGTCCACTACGGAAACCATTTTCATATTATATTCTTTCTTTCTTTTTTCATGTCCATTATCTTTTATTAAAAATTATCATTTTTGGGTAAAGATTCGACTGCGGCAGTGGAGCTGGTGTTCTGCGCTCCCCAGAACCAGTGCGTCTTGGCAGGTGGAACACAGTCTCAGTCTACCGACATCGTTGGGACGCCTGGCTTCGCTTGAATACTGGGAAACGAGTTCGCGGACGATCTAAGGTAAAAATGGTATTCTTTAGACTCTAACACTGCAATCTAGCCGAAAATGGCTAATAAACAGTTCTTAATATAGATTTCCATTCATTTAAAGTCCACTCACTAAACCTTAATGCCTTATTACAAAACATTGATTATATTCAGTATTGGTTGCTAGGATACAAGTCTGACCTTCATGCAAACGTGACTTGTTTTGGTTTAGTATCCTAGCAACCAATACTGTATTTAGTCCATGTTTTGTAATAAGACCCTAAAACATTGACCTGTAAGCTACACACTATTCAAGTATTCACTAGCAATTAAACTAATTGATGTGGAAATAAAAGGTCTTAAATATTTAATGTAATGATCAGGCGCTTTGAATTGAGGCCTCGGCAGAACAAAATACTCGTAAGACCGCGAGGTCGCCCACCAGTGAGATGGATAGACTACAATAATGGGGTTATAATGGGCGAGTACTGGAGAAGCATGAAGGAGCCTACGTCCAGAAATGGACCTGAAATATAGGCTGACGATGATGATGATAATATGATGATAATTTACTATTTAAAGATCTTTTATCTTGATTATTCAACTTTTTGTGTTTTTTCAAAATTTGAGAAAATATTTTTGTAGGTATGCAGCTGTTTTTAACACGAAATTTTGATGCATTATTGAACAACAATATTACAATATTCATATTCAAATATAACAATATTCATTTCTTTGTATAGGATTAAAAAAAATTATGGTGCACTTTAAAGTCAGTTTATAGTTTAAAAACAAATTTCATATATTGAAAAGCTAACAGACGTATATTTAAATTGCTTTCAACAAATTAAGCTGAAAATAATGAAGACACCAGTAACGCTCGATTGGCATAATGTTTAATAGCTTTTTCCGTATAAATTAGTGCACTGATTGATATCAATTATGTGAATCACTCCCACTTATAACTATCTGTCCCCCGTGGTTTCACACGCGTTAATTTCGTCGTAGCTTGATGTATAGCCTTCCTCGAAACACAAAAGTTATTCAATTCAAATAGTTTATTAAGAATGGATGTTAATTAAAGTGGTATATTAAAGTTAGCAGTTATTAAGCATAAGCCAAAGGAAGCCGAGCAATATAGTTTCCTCTTACAACTCTCAGGGGATATCGCTTAATTAATTCAAGGTATTAATAGAGTAATGCATCTCCTTTTTAATTAAATACGTCTTTCTCGAACTAAAATCTCACAGCGACCGTAATTTCTCATTTAGACGCACTTTTCTTAAATGTCTCGAGGACGCGAAGGGTGTTATAAAATGAATGGTTTTTGAAAACTCAGGCAATAGCTGTATGTTACGGTGAAAGATTTATAATTTATGTTTTGAAAATTCAGATTTTTCTTAGTTTAAGATTGGCCTCACACATCTGGAATTGTCTATCTGAATTCAAAATCTGAATTCAGATTACAAGAAATTCTTAACCTGAAAAAATCAGAATGTGTATTTCAGCATAGTGACATTGTATGGAATTCTGAGCTTTCTGAATCTGAATTCAGATTTGCGGATTTATCAGGCCAGCTTTATATCCTTTCTACCATAGAGTGACGGACGATCGTCTCTGGACAACTCTCTTTAAAGGTATTATAGCGTTTATTTCAAACTTTTTCGAAACCTTTTCAAACTTCGACGAAACAAGTGTTGTTTCAGTTTGACGTCTCTATAAGTCTGTGGCATCGTAGCCCCTAAATAAATGAATCTTTTTAGATGAGTTTTATGTTTGAAAGCTAACATGAAAGCTAAAATTTATAACTATCAACTGTTTATCCATGTTCAACTACATACAATATAGCCTCTGTTCTCACAGAAGCCTCTTGGCTTCTTAGTTCTTATCAATTCTAAAATTGGTTCACTAGTTTTTGAGTTTAATTCTTTACAAACATGCAAATATAGAAACCTTTACTTGTTATATTAGTGTAGATTTGTAATCGTGTTCTTTTTAATTGTCTTCGACTTCACTCGTTATGAATAACTTATTCCCACGCAAAGGATGTCACAGAATTAATAAATAAATGTAATGTTTTGCAAGCAAATCAACGAAATTACCTCGACATCCAAACTTATATAACATTCAATGGAAGTTGTTCAATTCTCAAAGTAATTCTCATTTCATATGCCTAAAAATTTCGATAAACGGGCAAAGTTTAATTGTGATTTCGGCATGAAATGATCTTGTTACCGATTGGAAGATTACAGAATCCATATTTATTTTACATGTTTCTATACCATTCGTTTATTTATATAACAAGAGGCCCGTCCTAGACTTGAAAGACTGACTGCGTCCTCTTTTTACTTCCAGTACCTTTTACTTAATTATATTACAGCTAAGTATTATATTAAGAATAATAATTTATTATTAATGAAAATAATAATTTTAAAAATCTAGATTTTATTTACTCATACAAAAACCTCATAAATAGAAAGTCTCGATCGTGTCTGCTTTAAAATAACTAAAAAAACGCATTAAAATCTATCTTTTCGTGTGGGAGCTATGATGTCAGATACACACAAACACAGACACATGAAACTTATCCCATTTTTTGGTCGAGAATTAACTACATCAATTTAAATGTTTTAAATTTTATTGAAATTTAAATTAATTAATATTTTATTATGTATTACATTAAGTGTTTTCTCCAGGGTCTCTTCTCGAGGATGACATTCAGAGAGCCAGTTTGGGTGGGTGGGGCTGGTAATACGACAGGTCTTCAGAGTAAGCTGGGCCTCACTGAAGGTCTACTTGGCTGCGTTGACTTCCTCAGAATCAACGGTGACACGTATCGGCTGGTTAAGGATGCGGTTTCTACTTTGGATATCAGTGAGTTTTTATTGTAAAACTAGCTGACCTGGCGATCTTTGTACGGTCAATAAAATATAGAATGGGTATAATAAGCTATCTTGAAAGGTACATATTGGAATTATATACCAAAGACTTTTTTGTACATCTATAAAAGAGGAATATCCCATTATATCAAAGGGATTAGGCAGCGATTTCGATGAAAGCTCCCAGATACGTTGTTCTGTCATAACTAAATATTGAATTCGAATTGGCATAATAATTTAACAACTGACAGTTATGTCAAACGCAACATAAGATTACAAACATGAGATTACATTAGAAAAGTTTTCTAATGTTTCGCACAACTTTCTTAATTATTTATTTCTTAAGAACCTTTTCCAGATAATAACAAACACAACAAAAAAATAATTATTCAATATGGTGCTGTCGTTCGGAAATTATGCGCTTACATACATTTCGGTGATTCATTTTTATGTTACGAAAAGGAATGCCTACTTAATATATTAACTGTTAAAAACTTCTGAAAAATTCGCCAATCGTGGCGATTATAAAAGAAAATTTACTTATCGTAAGTGAGCTTAGGCTTGTTCACTAGAAATTATATTCAACTAAAGTACCTTTAATTTCGTTATGTTTGACTAGCTGTATCCCGTGGTCTCACCCGCGTTATTTCGTCGTAGCATGTTTTAGCCTTCTTCGATAAATAGATTATGCAATACTACAATATTTATTCAATTCGAACTGTACTAGTTTTCCAGTTGAAAAATTCCTGAGATAAGCGCTTTTAAGCAAGAATAAAATATTCGTACATATACCAATATTCTTTATATAATCTATCTATAGAGATGGAGATGTGTGGAGGAGGCCTATGTCGAAAGACAGGCAACCAATCTGCTTGCTGACCCACCTGTCAGTGTTACTAGTAACAATGAAGTGTAGTAGTTAAATGTCTTTTTAAGAACTTGTATGGTCAGTGAATAGAGGCTTTTATTATTACTAGTGGTCGCCCATTGGTCGAAATTCGGTCACAAGATTAACTCGTGTGTGTAAGCTATGTGGCATCCAAGCAGTAGTGTGCGTAATGTTAATTTTATTAATTTAATGAAATTTATATGCATAATTTAAAATTCTCGACTCCTTCTCACTATAAGTTTGGGAAATTTCATACTCCTCCGTCCGCGCAATTTTTTTAAAAGGGGTACAAAGTTTTTGCTTCACATATTAATATTATTATTATATTATTATCTACTGATACATTTCAAGGAACTGTTTCGCTAGTAAGAATTATAGTTATTATTTCTTCTACTTAAGGATGGCTGCTTTTAAACTCCCCAGGTGACTCGCGAAGGGTTTCAAAGGACACTCTGATTTATATTTTACCTGAAACTTTCCCAAGATATTTTTCCAGCGAAGTTTCCATTCGTCTTGGGAATTTTGTTTTCTAATTTTTATTTCTTTTGATGGCTAATTTTGAAATTGATCGGTGTTGTAGCCCCGACGAAAAAAAAAGAGGCGTGTATGTTTGGCGTCTTTGGCATCGTTGGTCAAATAAACCGATTTCAATGCGTTTTTTTATTTAAATGAAAACCCTTTCATCCTATTTGTAATAATTGTGTCGGAGGTTTTTTAAATTTGGGCTTTATAATGTGATTAATAGATGCTGGACAAGAAAGAAACACTTTTTCTATTCTGATAATACGAAGATCATTGAGTTATTTACTTATTGATCAAAACGCGAACAAAATTTAAATGTTGCGTCATAAGATGCAACATTTTATAATAAAGCACCGCTATTGTGCCATAAACTTCAGTAAAGTGCTTTAATTACTGTTTTACCATATTTTTCAGAAAATTGCACGTATTTTTACATTATAAACGAGTATGCTCCAACTTGTGTCTACAATGTACAGTTTTAATGAGTTTGAATATGAATGTATTTATGTTTCGAAATGCAATTTGTGTTTTGGAATTAGTATATTAAAATGGAATACAGTTCTGAACTGAATTGTCCAGTCCTCGTGAATTTTATTAGGATTACCTTATTAATATATAATTAGCATGAAAGCCTCCGGAGCTAGGTGCCCAAATTTTTTTGCACTGATGGGAAGCTAAACATGACTGTATTATATATATCCACATGGATGAAGTCGCAAATCAAAACTGGTGATGGAACTAAATCATTGGTTTGTCAGAAAAGTAACTGAAAGAACTTTTGGAAGTTTGATGTTCTTTAAACTTCAAAGTTTATAGTTTAATTTTCATACTGTGTATTTGTATTTAATAATTTGTTTTTGCGATGTTTTTCAGAAAATCTTAATTTAGAAGTTAGAAACAAGATAACGAGTGACTCGACTGATTTCATTCATTTTTAACTTACCTTTAGAAAACCAAGAAGGAGGTTATCAATTCCACGTGATTTTTTTCCGATGTTCCGCTCGGACGTCGCCATCCGTAGATGTTTTTTAGAATTTTTACGATCAACAGTTTTCAGGATATTGAAAGAATAGTTTCACAATCTTACTTACTTATTTGCTTATAACTCTATGATTTATGAATCCTCATCGATGAATTAGATGTTTTTAAATTCAGTATTAAATTTGCAACAACAGTAAATAATAAATAAAAGTGCTTTTAATAGAATTACATAAAAAATATTTGAAAAATCATTTCAAATAAAAAATATTTTAAAATTAGTGTCGTAATGGAGTAAATAAATATGTCTGTCGGGCTCGTGGTTGTAATCGCCTACCGTTTGCGCCTTGCGTCTTTGGGAAAGTTACAATTTTCATAATTTTTTTCTATATCCCCAACCTCTCGAGAATTTAAAACTGCTTAAAATATCTTCAGATATTGCAAGTTACTCCAAACAATTCATTTTAAGTTTCATATTCAGCAAAGTGAAATGTTGTAACCAATACGTAGAACAATGAGCAGGCCGTGTCGTGTCTGTTTCATTAATGTAAGGCAAGAAAGTAGTTAAAATAACGTAAAACTTTCATATCATATTTCTTATATTATCTATTATTCATGTGTTTTATACTTAAACGTGGAACTTAAAAGCGCCTTCTAGAGCTTTTACAATTTAAGCTCTTACTTGACATACGCTTTTATAAAGCATCATGCTGAGACTTTAATTATTCATACATAATTAAAATGCATGAGCACTTTTAATTTAGTCTGAAAGGATTTTATATTTTAATTGAAATATGAAGTATTATTAGCGAGCTGATTTCTGTACTTCTGTTGTTATATGTTGGGTGTCTGTGGGTGTGTGTGGTTGTATGTGGCACCGTTGCTCCTAAACGAATTGACCTATTTCGATTGTTTTTTTTTTGTAACCTGATTGAGATGGGTCTAAGCTAGAATTTATGAAAGACGGTTCATTAATTATTAATACATATATTCATACTATGATATTTAAAAATAATAATAAAGTTTTAAAAATATATTCACTTGCATACATTTAGTATGGACATTGCATCAATTTAACAAAACTTATCGAAATTGATCTATAGAGCTTTTAAAGAAACCATTTGGTCCAATTGGGATTTTTGTATTAGCTTTTTCAATGTTATTTATTTTATGTGTTTAAATACTCGACTACTTTAGAAAAGGGATTCTAAAACTTTTTCCTCCTCAGATCATTATATTACAACCCTTTGCGTTGTATATTTGATTTCAAATTGAATACAAAAAGTCATTTAATAGCTTAGCGAGACTAAAAAGATACATAGTTTATTTATTGCTTAACACATAATACATGTTACATTTACAAAAAGAAATCAAAACAGTTATAGCTGAAGCAACTATGACAATAAAATCTTCTTCTAGCTTAATTTATACAAATAAAAGTCTCGTGTCGGTGTTTGTAATCAAACTTCTCCGAAACGGCTTGACCGATTTTTATGAATTTTTTGTGTATCATAAACAAATTTTTTATACCCCTAAGTGATAACGATAGCCCACCCCAAAACTTTATTTTTATGATTTGGCATTTAAAAATGCATATAACCCTTTATGTTCACCCTTTTAGTATCAACCCCCATTTTTTATAGTGATACTGTACTGAGTACTCTAGTAATAATTTTTAGCTCTCTACAAATAATTCATATGGCAAAACAACGTTTGCTGGGTCAGCTAGTTAAAATTATATTTATAAACTAGCGACCCGCCCCGGCTTTGCACGGGTATAAAACATATATAAAAACCTTCCTCTTCAATCACTCTATCTATTTAAAAAAAACCGCATCAAAATCCGTTGCGTAGTTTTATAGATTTAAGCATACAAAGGGATATAGGTGAAGAAAAACCGACTTTGTTTTATACTATGTAGTGATTAAAAGAAAAAAACTGTCACGCATTCATAGTTAAAAATATGTATTAATTTTATATCCAGTTTATATAAGTATTTACATACATTGTATTTTACCTTCCTACGAGCGCAAGTGGTAAATCGCTTATAAAATTATATCTTGAAGAAATCAAAGTCCACTACAATACAATTTGCTCGGGAATTGCAGAAATAACTCGGCTATCGCATAGAAATATGAACGAACCGACAATTTCTATCGTAAACCCGCCATTTCTATAAGCGAGTGATAGATTGGAACGATTTTAGGGATGAAATTGCTTTATGAGTGCCCTACATTCACTAAATGAAGTGGATATTGGTACTGAATTGTTACATACATGGTCGTATGTATTTTGTATGGGAGTACATACATAAACTCGAACTTATGCGACACCACATTGCTTGTGTAAATTACACTACAAGTCTAAAAAGATGTTTTTAAAAAACTATAAACCGATTTCAAAGTGTAAGTTAATTAAGTCCTGTGTTCAAACCACGGGGAAATAAATACTCTCTTGGAGTAGGCATAGTAGGCTGATCTTTGCTTATAAAGTAAATGATCAGAAACGACGGAATTTGTTATAAAGATTGAAAAATTACATAAGCTACTATTTTCGCGGCAAATGCTCGAAGGGGTTGAAATAGGCCAAACACACGGACGTAAACGCGGGTGAATTATATGAATTTTTCTGCCTAACATTTTAGAAATGCAAGACCTCTACGTAGACAGTAATTTTAATATTCTATACGGCGCAGCGTTATTTATGAGTGCCTCCCTTCACGTCCTTTGATTTAAACACTTCACACTGAGCGGTACGAGTCTTGGGGGTGAGCGATTTAATAAACGTATAATTCCTCCCAAAAAGTATAGATTATAACAAATTACTCACAATAAAGCGTACATACTACTGAAGTCTGAATTGATTTTAAGAAAGAACTTCAATAGCGCTCAATGTTCTCAATACTTGGACTTAATTTAGCTTAAAACTGGCAACGGTTTCAATACAAAAATGAGCGTAAGAATTGTAATTTGACACATAATGAAGAGAGTTCACGCTTAATTTCGCCTCTGAATATCAGGCTAGAATGACATTTCAATATGGCGACCATATACCTCCATTTCATAGAAACTGACACGGAACTTGGCAGGGCATTCCCTGATAGTAAGAGATCACTGTCGCTTATAACTTGTAAAATTAACCTACATCGTTCTTTTCCGTCATTAAACGAACGTGTGCGGAATACAGAGACGCAAAATTAATTAAGCTCGGAGCGTGAGCCTATCTTGTTACAAATTACTAAAAATTACCCTTCCTCTCATTTGTTGTAACTTATTAAATCAATTGATAAAGTACATATTCATTTTACAAGAAACATTACAGTAGAAAATAAATAAAAAGTAATACAAGATATAAATTATATCTATTACCTTTAGATGCATCCAAATAGTATTTCCAGATAAAGTGAGTAACTTGTAAGATGAAAAAACTCTCTCAATTATTCCAAAAATAAAAACAAATCACATCAAAATTTGTCGATTCGTTACAATAACACAGACAGACACACACAGACTCGATGTGTGTCAGGAGGCTTTTATATTGTCTTTAATTTCACTTGTTGGCTATAAAGACTTGTGAAGTAACGTAAAAGTGAACTAGCAACACTGCAAAAGCCTGTTACAATAAAATAAGAGCTGCCCAGATTGTTCCCTTATCACTTTTAACAAGTAGAAGTTCATCTATTGAGTAGGAAAAGTTTTAATCCTCAACTTTCGAGACTTCATTAAGCTTGATAGTAATCTAAGGGTAAATGCGCTAATACAGGTGTATAAGTAGCTCAAATTCCTTAACTTCAGTTTATCACAATTGCTCTATTCCGTAAATAGGTAAAAAAATTACCTTAAATCTATGCTAAATTTAACGGTAAAAAATTGACCCTATAAATTAAAACTCTCCCCTAGTAATTTTAACGCAAAATGATATAAATAGCGGTATTTTATCTTCCGCAACATCTTACCGTTGTTAGATACTTATATAGAGCTACTTACTATAAAGAGAACAAATTTTTAATTTTACTTATAATGAATAAAGATAAAAACAGCAACACCGTTTTTAAAAATTGTATATTCGTGAACTACTAAAAACATACACACAACTTAAATTTACACTTTAAAGTTTAAAATGTCAATTTAAGTTTCATTTGTTTTAACTTAGCAATGAAACACAAAAAACTTTTCACTAATTTTAACTTACTGAGCCTATCCAATCGAAATATTTTTATTGGTTTTGAAATTAGAACCTCCGGTGCAACACGCGGTAATAATTATAACTGTTTACCGTATAAATATATTTGTCATAGAATTTTTTTAAAAGTCAAAAGTATTTGAATGCACTTGAAGGATTTTTAGTATTAACATTCAGTCGCGCGTGACCATGCAGGCTGCAAAGAATGCGTAATGTCTGGAAAATGTAGTAATAATCAAATAATTGTAAAATTTGTGTTATATAAACGCGATTAATCCGATCAAACTTTCTTTAAATGTGTGATGCATTACTATTAGACAATTACATGTGTAACACTGTTTTCGTTTCTAGGTGAATGTGCCCCGACCCTGGCTCCTTGGCGACCTCTGAACGAAGTCACCAGCCAAATAATCCCTCATCATAATGAAGTCGACCACGCAATATACGACATCAACGACATTGTCCATTTCGAAGATAACGACTTAGTGATGCGAGATTCGAAGGACCAAAACAAAATGGACAATTACGTAATGAAATACGATGTGAAGAAAATTAAGTTTGATAACGATAAACGGGACGTAAGAGATGATTTGAAAATTGATGAAAACAAAGATTGCGAATGTCAGCACGGAGGTGGGTGTGTGGGAAAGGTATGCTTATGCCCGCTGGGATATGCTGGGGATAAATGTGAAATCACACTAGATCTAAAGGTAATTGTATTATTAGGTACTAAAATTGATAGATATTTTACTTCGGGCTTGGCCGGTCTTGTGTTTTCTCCATTTGTTTATTCGTTTCCTCGATTATGACCATAAAAGCACCCTTTAGTAGGGTCATAATCGGCTGCCCGGCTTTGGATAAAGAGACGCGATCATATTTCCAGCTGACCGCCATCTGATTTAGACTTTAGTTAGCTATAGTGAAACGCCAGTGAGCAACGACACGCAGAAATTTATTGCTGAAGTTCAACGTTTCTTCGACGGCGTCCTTTTCATTAATAGATCAGACCAACACGCTTAGTGGTTCAACCGCTTGATTAAATCGCGCAACTAGAGGCGGTTAATGGACATTTCCAATTGTGTCAGGTGGCTGGCCGCTAGTTCGCTAGGGATAAGGGCTAAGTAAGCCCTTCTGTAGTATAATATAATATATTATTTAACAAAAGTTAGAGTTAGCAATTTGATTTTTTGAAAAGTATTTATTATTCAAATACGGTTTTTCTAAAGCTACAAATGTTTTGATGATCATAAAGTTTTTAAACAAGAATAAAAGAAAAATGAAAGAATATGATAAAAGCGGATAATCAGTATCAATGTTAGTTACTCGTTTTAAAGACTTAAATTATGAATGAGCACTTAGCCAAGATAAATTGAAACAGAGAGCGAAAATTAAACCTCTAACGCGTAGAACAACACCCCGTCGTTAAACTAATTACCATTGTTTTTCTTTAATATCTCTTCATTATAAGAAAAAATTCCCTTTAATTTCAAACAAAACTCCCTTTGTATTACATTCAATGGACTTCAAAAGTGGTTCTCAAATCGAGTGTTATGATTTTTTGTCTGTTGCGTGATTGTGAAGCCAAGTAAGAACCTATTGTAATGTAATTGTTAACTTTTGACAAAAAAGAAGGGTGGTTCTTAGTTAAAAACTATGAAAATCTGTTCATCCATTTATGAGATATTCTTATTTGTAATCATCATGGGGGTTTTTTAATTGGTCAATTTCACTTGTTATATGATAGGTCTTATTTTAGAGATACCGTATTATTTAATTTACTTTTAAAATTTTGATTATTAAAGCTGAAGAAAAAGTATCTAATTGGTCGTCGTGAAGATATATTACGTTTCACAACTTTGTGATGAATATCCAAAGTTATAAAGGCCCGAGCGATATGTTAACTTTCATAATTGTCGCTTGAGAACATTATATTATGGAGAAATGTATTAACTTTTTATACTTATTTTAATGAGCCATTACGTGACTAATTTGGCCATTGACTTCAAATGAGACTTTGTTTCCGTTTTTGTTACGCAATTGTAAACCGATTTTCATTATTGTTTGATAGGTCAGTTATTTACGGTAATACAAAACACATGACAAATCGTACATCAGGACAATACAATCAGGAGAGACTTGTATTACCTCACGCTAATAGTGAGAAAAAAGATTAAAAAATGTTAAAAACCCTTCTAAATATAACAAAATAAATAACTTAAGCCACATATATATTATCAGGTGCCTCGATTCAACGGGTCATCGTACCTGCGGTTGCCCGGCCTTGGTAATTCGGCGCAGTCCTGGCTAGATATACAGGTATGTGAAATACTAAAACCTACTAATCATCTAGCTGTACGTATATAAATTGTGGAGTAGATTAAATTAGAATTAATTCAGAAATATACCTAAAGGGTTGATCTATATCTAAAAATTATTAAAATTTGACATTATATTGCCATAGATTTGATAAGTACATTGATTATTGTCAATTTGAACTACATGGTAACTTCTTAAATTTGTCGAATATAAAATAGTTAAAACTAAATATGTTATATTTAACTACTGGTCCCTGCGTTTTCATCATTGTCGATGATGATGTTATATAGCCATCATCGATAAATAAACGACACAAAAATAATTTTTCGATCCGAAGTAATTATTCCTGATATTAGCGCATAAAATTGAATATAGTTTGGTTAAATTACGGATCAATAAACCCAACCTTTGCGAAGCCCTGTGAAGTGGAAAATTGATTCTCAATAAATTTAATATAAAGTTTCATTAAATACTAGTGGTGAAACTTTAGCATGGAGCAATTTTAATTACAATATTGCAAGTATTGGAGTTCGTATTTGTCGTATTGAACTTAATTCAGCTGCTTTCAAAACTATCGCAATTAAATACCCAAGTGGAACGCAAGTTCAGTGATGAAAGTGTTTCGTTCATTTAAGCAAATCTATAATCCAACAGACTTTACCCATGACATTGCTTATCTGTGTTTTTTATGTATTCCTGATAACCTCCTATACAAATCAATTTATTTATTTATTTTAGCCCTTTTAACAAATAAAATTGATAAAGTTGTGATAAAAATATACAAGAAGTTATCAAAACCCACACTGTAGCCATTTCAAGCCATTGTTTTCAAGTCGATTTATTGATCTCTTCTATCAGTCTATTAGATATATCAAACTCTCTTAATTTTGTTCAAGATTTTCCATTTTACTCGAGGTTACGAGCAATAGCTGAAAAAACAGTTGCAATATTTTGTTAATTCTACTTTACAGATAACAGTAAAACCAACAAGTGGGGACGGTCTTCTTTTATACGACGCTGAAGACACGAGCGGTGACAGCGATTTCTTCTCGCTTCATCTTAGAGACTATTTTGTTGAATTTGCCTTCGATTTAGGATCGGGAATCGCACTTGTCAGGTAATACTTATATTTCAAAGTTAAGCTCTTAGTAATCGCTTTAAATAATTTCACGCATCTTAAAAGACATACAGAAAATTGAACATACATATATTTATTTATTTAACTTGCTTTAAACACATTAATGCATACGATAGTACCTACTATACACTACATAGTCTGTAGTACAGACATGTATTTCTTGGCATAATTTTTTTTTTAATGATTAAAAAAGTATTTTTTCTGTTATTCGAATGCCTTGTTAAGTTTAAAATGGGCCGCATAGTTTTTAAATCTCTCTATCCATGTGTCTAGAATTTTTTTGTTGGCTTACTTAATAAAAAAAATAAAAAATGCTACTCATATTACAGGTCAGCGTATCCCTTAAAACAAAACGAGTGGCACCGTATATCTGTGAATCGGTCGGGTCGTCGTGCGTCCCTTCGCGTACGATACGATTCCTTTACGACAAGTGAAGCGTCACGATCTGTGACGTCACGTGGTGTGGCCAAGTTTTTGGAGCTGAGGCAGCCAATGATGCTCGGAGGTGCCCCACAACCATTACCACCCAGATTGGCTCTCAAGACTTCCTTTAGTGGGTGTGTGGGACAGGTAAATCTTACATAATACTTAAATAAAAAAGCATCAATCATTTCTAAAAACTTCAATGATTTTAACTGTTTTAATTGAAAATTTTAACCGTTTTTTTTTACATAACTGTTGAATCACCGACTATCAAATAATTAATGACTTATTATTTCTGTTTTTAACGCCTTACCAAAAAATATGAGTGTTAAAAGATTGATGTGAATATGTGTGGTAGCTAAACTAATGAATCGATTTCGATGCGATCTTTTGTTTGAAAGCTGACGTAATTGAGACTGATCTTAGCTACAATTGGTGAGGATCTGTTCATCCTTGTTGGCGGTTTTTTTTTAAATTAATTTTTTTTTATTTTTTATTTATTATATATATAATTTTTTTATATTATTTATATATATATATTTTTATTTTTATATATATAATATATATATATATATTATATATAATAAATTTAAATTAATTAAAGTAAATTTCACTTGTTAACTTGACTAAACTAACTGCTATTTCTATCAATTTCAGTTAATCATAAATGATGAAGAGCTATCAGTAGTGTCATCAGCGCTGGGAGGAGTCAACGTCGATAATTGTGATGAGCCAAAGAATAATTCTTGCTAGTTTGTATATTTTTACGCCTAAATACTTAAAAATAAAATATTCATACTTTTAACCTCCGACGGAAACAGAGGTATGTTTCAAGTGTCTGTTTCTCTGTGGACCTGCATGTCTCTTAAGGATCCGATTTGGATGCACTTTTTTGCGTGAAACTTTGATCTGTTTAATCATTAATGAGGTATACTTCGGAGTTTTTAAATTGTTTTTAATGAACTGGTATATAATTAATTTTTAAAAAACCAATAATATTAATTAAAGATTATTTTTACAGCAACAATATTTGCAGAGAAAACCTGGAGCCGATATTATACCCGACAAATCTAACAGACAAAATCCACCACGCCATCGTGGCTAAAAAAGGCTTCAAGTTAAAATACCACAAAAAACAAAGAAAACGTACTCACATAGAGAAATACAAGAGAAAGGGCGTTTCCAAAAAACGACACGAGAATGACATAACGGAAGGGCCGTATGACGGACAGACATACATACAAGTGAAGTATTTGAGTAGCAACGAAATTAATTGGGGTGATACAAACAGTTATCCGAGTTTCACAGGAATCGATAGTTTCATTCACATTGACGATGAGGAGACAATGAAAAGGTAAATTATATTCTCATTCGAAAACGTTCAAATCTTGACGACCGGTTGGCGCAATTGGTAGTGCGTGACTTCTGTGCCAAAATGTACTGGGTTCGAATCAAACATTTATGTGAGATGAGCACGAATATTTGTTTCCGAGTCTTGGTAGTATAAACTTACTAGCTGACCCGGCAACCGTTGTTTTGCCATATTAATTTTTGGGGTGGGCTACCCTTATCACTTAGGGGTATGAAAAATAGATAGTAGCCGATTCTCAGACCTACTGAATATGCATATAAAATTTGGTAAAAATTAGTAAAGCCGTTTCGGAGGAGTAAGGTAACTAACATTGTGACACGTGAATTTTATATATAAGATTTATTGTGGTACCCTCATTGTTTCTGATTACCATAACACAAGTGCTTCAGCTACTTGGGATCAGAGCAATGTATGTGAGTTGTCCCAATTATTATTAATTTTACAAAGTGTTTTGTCTCGTGTTTGCAACAATAATTGACGTGCAATTGGTTGCAAAACAGCAAAAATACTACCGTAATTCTTTCATTTGTAATGCTTATATAATAAAAAAATAAAAAAAGGATTAGTGAATATGCCATCTGGTTGTAATGCAAGATCCCCGTTAGTGAGGACACACTGAGGAAAGACAATTATTTTTATGAGCGTTGCAACATCTATTGTCATTTTTATACCATAAAATTACAAAAAAGTTCAGATTTAACTGTTAGTTTTTCTTATATCGTATATTTATGTAAAATTTATATTTAAATATTTGTTAGTTCATGATGAAATTTTGCAAATACCTTGTAAAAAAATAATTATAAATTGTTAATATCGAAATTACAAGTATAAAATTATTAAATAAATGATGCATGTCAGTTCTGTGATAGGGCAGTTGTATGTGAGTTGTATGTGTCAACGATATTTTGTAATAGAGCTCTAATACATATGTATATAAATCTCCTTATTGTGTTTCTGTTGTATTTTACGAATTCCCTTTGTCACTTTGTTCTTTATGAATTTTTGATATCGCTTTCTTTATAAGTCTTAACCTCCAGCGACAAAGAGCTCGCAGGCGCGGAGCGCGCGTTATAGGGAGTGCGGGGAAAGGAGGTATGATTCGCGCCGTGATTCGCGTGCGAGTGCGGATCGGCCTTAGACTTCATAGAGAGAGATCTCCATATATAATTTCCGTACTTGACTTAATTATTCCACAGACTACTGAGTTACACTCTGGACATCAACATCCGGTTCCGTTCCGTGTCTCCAGACGGTCTCTTAGTATGGAGCGGTCGCGCGCCTCTCTCACCTAACACCGACTTCCTCTCACTAGCTGTTGAGAACTCCGTACTTGTTTTCAGGTGAGGCACAAAACAAAAGAATATGCTTTGACAAAACTGTTTTTTTCAAAAGTGATAACTAATGATTTCGCAAAACCCGTTTGTACATTTTCTCATGTTTTTGAGTTTTTTTAATGAACTAAGAAACAGTGATTCGTTTATTAATCTTTAAACAAACGAAAGCTGTACGTTTGCAGATCAATATTTGCAGATTTTATTATTCCATTAATCCTAAGCAATGTTTGAAGAGAAACGCGTTGAGTGTATAAGTTTATATGTATACACAAATTATCAGGGCAGAAAAAAAAAGTTGTATAAAATCATCAAATATTTATTTCAAAAAATTAAGAGTATAAGAACCTAGACCAAATAAAGCTTTGGATTATCTGTGTAAGGGAAACCGGTTCATTCCGGTATATATAAGCTACTTAAGGACAAACTTTTACAAACATGGTTTAATATCAACGTGAGCAATTTCGGTATTTTGGTAATATTTTACCATTAAAAACCGGCCCCTAAATTTCAATTTTGTTTGTTTATCAAAACAATTTCTTTAATTAATACTTGAAATTTAATAAATAATTATTTCAGGTACGACCTTGGCAGTGGAGAGGTTGTAATAATAGCGAATCATACAAAAGTCGATGATGGATTATGGCATAGAGCGAGAGCTACGAGGTAAGACTATTTAATATTTTCATATCCAGGCTTCGCTTCAATCTACAATCTGTCTTCACATAGACAGTCCCATCAAACTTATGTCACATCTGTTTTTACGTGAAGTTAAATAATATGTGACATCCAGAAATTAAATAAACTCACAGTGGGCAAAGTGCTGACCAGTGCCGTAGCGTACCCTGTATCAAAATTAGTTGCGAGGTCCAAATTAAGAGTAAAGATTTCTCACAAAATAAATAAAAATGCTTGCATTTGATTATAAACTGAGCTAGCCAAACAATTCAAATTAAATATACACTTTTCTTGCGTTTTTTTCGGCAAATTGATTTATTAAATCATCTATAGCTGAAGATGATGTTAGTATTTCTAAAACATCTGCACCTATAGACAATAGTGACAAGTGTCTGATAGCCGCACTTGCGCCACACACGTTAGGGGCTTCTGTTTCCCGGGGTCCCATATCATTGATACGGCTGATACGGCGGTAGCTACGCCTCTGGTGCTGACATAAGAAAATGAATTGATGTGCTATAAAAACTCAAATATTCCAGAAACGGTCAAGCGGGTGTATTGGAAGTGGACGGGTTGGGATCAGTCGGCAAAATATCTCCAGGGAAACTAAAACAGCTTAATACTGAAAATGGATTATATATAGGTAAGCATCTGTAGCTGATTCGGTCACATGTCTGATATTCAATGCGTAGTGCGAGGATATTTCTGGGGTGGCTGTATTAATAAATATTATAAATTAAATTATTTATTATTTTATTAACGAAAATATATGCGACTGTACATAACCCGATGTCATAGGGCTGACAGAATTTGGCGTCTGTTTTAATTTTTCGAACAAAAAATTTTTATTCAATACATTAACTGATGTGTTTTGTTGCGGAGTATCTTTAAGTGAATGGGTCGTTTTGTAAATTAGATTATTACTATCAAGTCAAAGTTACAGGAACTCATAATTAGTTATGTTTTTAGAAATTCTTGTTTATTATGAAACCGCCTCCGTGGCGATGTGGTTTACGCGTCCTGGGTTCGAATCCCTGGAAAACACATTCGGTTGGGTAGGCACAGAAGGCAGAGCACCTACTTACCTGTAAAGAAAAATGATCAGTGAAACACATATGCCCCAAGCTCCACTAGAAGTTACGGAAATTCACTTATTCAAGAGAGATCATATGAGAATATGTGAATATTCATACGGCTATGTGAAGTTTGTACCAGTTTCAGGAGATTATTTTGTCACGAATTTCATGTAAATATGTGTTGGCATCGTTCTGGGTTCGATTCTCGATTACTCAAATTGAAAAGTACAAAAATTGTACCATTAGAATTATGTGAATGTGCGTTTTTTGTTACGATTTGGCTCTGTAAATATTTTACTGATGATCATTAACTTATGAATTCAGTGTGACTAATTCCTTTTCTATGACACTTTCAGGTGGCCTTCCTTCGATAGAGATCAATACAAATGGAAAATATAAGACCGGTCTCGTCGGCTGCGTATCGCAAATCTCGCTCAGTGGAGATTTCGATATTCCGTTAACATTATCAAAACTTCCCCACACTATAACTAATAATGTCGGTCAATGCACACCATAACACTTTCATTTCAATTAATTATTTTATAAAATTCGAGTTTATTTCTGCGAGGAGTTTTCTCCCCAATAACATATCAGAACATCGGAGGCAATAATTTATTATCAAAAAGGCCTTTAATAAACTATCGAGTTTTTTTTTTACATAAACAAAAAAGTTCCTTGTTTACTAAACGTTTTATTATCATAAGTGAAATTGATTTAAAAACCATATGTTCATTAAAAAGATGATACCTTAAATGGATGAATAAATCTAATTAAATTCCGGTTGAGATCTGGCTTGATCCATTCTGTTGCGTTTATTTTCCATTTGGCTTCCGCCGTGGTTAAGTGGTACACGCTTCTGCATGTTACTTTCTTAGGTTCAAATCTCAAGGAAACAAATTTATGTTTCAGTTGGATACTCGCCCGTAAAGGAAATGTTTAGAGAAACAAAGGCAGGAAACAAAGGATTTCGCACTAATGTAAAATAATAAATATTAGGATGACGGTTGTCCTAAATTTAAGAAGTCCTAAAATAATGCATATTATTCCAATAAAATCTAATTTTGAAAATTTACTCGATAGTTTTGAAATGGTCCGTATTTATTTTGAAACGCCGTATCCACTTTAGTCAATTTAGAATGTGCTGTAGCCTGTATGTATGCCTTTATTAACTTTGATTAAAACAAATACAAGAATTGGACTTGATCTATTTTTGTTTAAAATTGTAATCTTAACATAATTTTGCACTTATTTAAACGTTTTATACTTTCCGGTTAAAATAATAAGCTATTGTTGTTCAATGTATGTAGATGGACGAAATTAACTGCAAATTTGACCCTTAGGGCCGATCGGAGTATCATACCGTTCTCGGTCCGACCTCCGATATTATCAAGAAATGTGTGCATAATGGGATTATTCCAGTCATGATTAATATCGAAGAAAAAAACCCATACATTAGATGACCAGATTGATCTAACCGAAAACGAACAGTGAACCTTAGGATAGCAGTCAAAATAACTTTCAAAGCTGTGTTGTATGCTTTGTTTTAATCATAGTTAACCTTAACCTTCTTTCGTACAATGTAAAACTTTTCGAAGTGCTTTACTATCTAGTAGGTATGAAAAATACTATTTGTAATTAATATATAAATTATAGACGTACAAGTGATTTGCACGCGGTTTTTAGTTTCATAGGT
Organism: Aporia crataegi; assembly: GCA_912999735.1. Taxonomy (NCBI): domain Eukaryota; kingdom Metazoa; phylum Arthropoda; class Insecta; order Lepidoptera; family Pieridae; genus Aporia; species Aporia crataegi. The sequence continues at coordinate 8,599,432 of OU538742.1, forward strand.
CACAATTTGTTAAGTGTGAGTGCAGTGTCTCGCTCTAGCCGCAGAAAATACATAGGTTAGAGCGAGATGGCTCGATTTTAACTGGACTCTCAAGCTTTGGTTCTTAAGACGGGCTCAAGTTCGAAGCTAGATTATTTTAAAAACAAAAATATCGCTTAAACAATGTGAATAATTTGCTGTCGTCAGTAGTTTTTGATTTGGAATAGAGTTCCGATCTAGATTTGATCTTGAGTCGTGTTTTACCCCCTCACGTATAAACATTGCTTAACTTGCTAGAAATGCTTTGTCCATACTCGCTGACCTGCAAGTAATGTTGCAAAAGCGAGACCAAACACAGAGCAAAGATCTTTAAGCAACGTTTATGAGTGAGAGGGTTAATGTAAAAACTAGTCTGTAACACGTAATAGCGTTTGTATCGAATTTTGCATATGGACATTGGACATGTACTAGGGGTTTATAAGTAGTAAAGAAATAGTATTGAGCTTTTATATTAAGATTAAGTTTGCTTAGCCTGTCGAATAATTTTGTAGAGAGTATTTATTTAGCGAAATCATATACCTATGAACTGTCACATGACAGCTATATTTTGCTTAGCTTTATACAAATTTTCCCAAATCCCTTTGGGTTTATGATCACACCGATAAAGTGCATCTACACTACAGTTTACGTTATATTTTTACGCTTCAAAATATCAACATTTTAGTTTTGACTTATGTTAATAACATGATACCTAAATAGTTAAAGCATCATGTGACACAAAAATCGATAGCTCTACATGTCTGGTAATATTTTTCGATAGTCTGCATTACTTGTATGGAAAATTTTACATAACTCCCTGGTTACGCGAAAACTAATTCAGTTGACCATTATTGGATTGAAAGCTTTCCAATTGTAAAAATCAATCGATCGAAGTTTTCGACGTGGATCCGCTTTTCCCTATTAATAACGTAATCCGATGACAATTGACATAAATAATGACAGGATATTTCCTACAGTCTATGTAATTCAGGATGATCGCTTTGACAGTTCACTGTAGGGATGAGAAAGTGTATAATTGGCGTATTATAATTGTTACTATCAATTACATTGTAACCTAACATGAAAGTAACTGCGGTGTGGATGCATCATTAGTTTGTCAATTAAACAATCCACAGGGTTAAATATTTCTATAAATATATTTAATTTCGTTGCATTATGCCCGCTTCATTTAAATCCAATATAAATCAAAAAATAATGCGAATAAATGAATCGACCAAAATTTTTTTATTACCTACTTAAATGTTTATGAAATATGTTGATAGTAACACTTAACCAAATATGAAACTAGTCAACTTTGTTTAATACTATAAAAATATGATCTCATACAAATGATATGTATTATTTAATAGATGTTTTTGAGTGTTATATTTTCACAGGTTTGATAGTTATTGAGAATTGTGCTTATAATAGTTATATATATCTATGGAAAGATCCATGTACCCTTTACTTGTACTCGCTTAGTTTTAAACAATGCTCTATCACTTTCTCGCTGACGATCAATAATTGTTGCTAAAACAAGACAGCAAAGTTTATAAGTAAGGGTGATGACTATGTCTGTGTTTTTAGTGAAAACTTAAAAATAAAATGTTAATTTTCAGTATTTTCAAAGGATTTTGTAAGTGTAAATCTCAATAACTGAATACTTGCTTTGCATTGTACTTTGATAATTTCAAATCGTTACCAATATTTAGCAACTATTTAACTTAAACGAATAAAATAAATCTCGCATCACTTTGATTTAAAAAAAATCTGTCTTAAAAACGACGCAATATAATTTTCTAATTCCAATTATCATCTTGCATTATTTCTATATTTTTTATCAAAATAAATTTCCATAAAATAGAAGATAGAAAAATGAGACCGAAGTGGTGTTTTATATGTCTTAAGTAAGTACATAAAATATAAAATTGCCATTATTGAATGGTTTCTGGATGGAAGGAGGTTTTTAATTATAGAAAATTAGAAGACTAGGCGACTGTCCTCCACTCTCTAGAAGAAACGATGAAATATTACAACGAATCTCTCATTTGCGACGATTATAAAATTAAGAAAAGCCTGAGCGAGCAAATGTTTCCTTGGTTCATACAATTATTATGAAATCAACCATTTTCCTTGATGACTTTTGCTAAAAGTGTCAATGTGCAATGTGAAGTAAGTACCAGCGAAGTAGGAATAACGAATAGCTTCGTAGACTTAGTTTTGTATGTGAACCTGTCCGATGTAATATACGCCGTTATTTGTACAAAATTATAACACTGAACTATAATCTTTCTTTTACTTATAATACGCTTAACACTTAAAGGGATGTAACTAATATTATAAAATAATGAGAAAGTAACAATGTCTCTGTTACGCTGAAAGAACTGAACCGATTTTGATAAAAATTTAGTGCAGAGATAGATTAGAGCTTGAGAAAAAACATGAGTTTTTTATTGCGAAAAGGGAGTGAACACGTCGAGAGCCAAATAATTTAAGAATTTATAAGAATCTTAGAATTTATAAACCACGTCTTATTAATCTCCTATGTGTTGGTGTAGCAAAAACCAAATCTATCAAGTTTGCTATAAATTTACTACAGGCGTATTTAAAATTATATAAAACAAATACACCCACACCCCGGGACTGGTCAATTTAGAAAAGTTACTTTAAAATCACTGCGTGTTCTTGAATTGATTTATTTGTCGATATTTATGAAATGGAAAATAGGTACTCAATAAATTAAATTTCAAAAACGTAAGAAATAATAATTAAACAGAATCATAAAATCTTAATTTTCTTACTTATCTGTCAATTGTCAAGTTTGAATTCCGACAGTTGTCACAGCAGATGTCATATGTCACGACACACATGTAATTGTTGATACTTGATACGCTCGCTACGCGCTACGGCCTCGCTATAAACTATAAAGTGTAATCTATGGTTAGTTTGCTTCTACGTTTGTTGAAGAGTAGTTTTGTCGCTCGTGAAAGAAAATATTTCGAAACTAGTTTCTTAAAGTTCTAACTATTGATGATTTCTCTATGACTTTGTAAATAATAATAATTCTAGTGGCAAAACTTATATTTTTCACTTAAATCTTATAATTTTAAAGGTTTGGACAATTTTAGTTTGCATTCTTCAAGTGTCGTGAAAAGTTGTGAACCGTGAGAGTTTCTGTTTCGAAAGGGATTTGCTGTGTAAGTTATTATTGTAACACTAATTTAAAACAAAAAACAAACGATTAAATATAATATTAACTAAGTAATATAAAGATACTTTCTGAAGGTAAGTATTTATATCCCATTAAAATTAGTCGGAACTCGGCAGTGCTGTTCTAATTTTTAATTAAATAAATACGTCAAACAAGTGAAATTGAAGACAATCTAAAAAAAACCCCGACACGATGATTACAAAAAAGAATACTGAACTGGTTTTTTGTATCGCACAATAGCCTTCCAATTCATTGACATTCATGTCAAGGCGAATAAATGTAAATTTAATCAAAATTGGCTTAGCCGTCAAGATAAAATATCTTAGAATATCAATAGGCTGTATAAACTTAATGTCATAATAGGGAAATAGCTAAGTTAACGTGACACGTGTGTGACATGTCTACCTAATGCGTAAAGAGCGGAACGTCCTGTTTTCTATTCACTGGGAAACAATATTGATGGGCTGTAAGTAAAGTTTGACGTATAGTGTATGTCTGTTTAGGAGCTACGACAATAAGCTCCTAAACGAATAGGCCGATGATGTGTTTTTTTAAAGCTGACGGGATCTAGATGGTTCTTTGCTACAATTTATAGTTTACACCCATTTATGAGGTATTTTTATTTATAATTAACATATTAAAATTAAAATTGTCTCTCATTTGTCTAATAGCCCAATTGTATATTATGTTCCAATACAACGCGAGTGAAGCTGTTGTAGATAGTAGCTAGTAAACTATTTAAGAAATAGAAGCCGGATATTAAAAAAATCGGTAAAAATACGCAAATTCGACGCAGTTTCCACAGGTGCAAATGACAAAAACCAAGCTCAAACGCTTACTCAATTACTCATACTTTATAGTTTATCGTATGCGCGTGACCCTGAAAGTTAGAGCCATTCAAGCACCGTGGGATACGAGCCCAAGGCTTTCGCAATTGAGGAAGTTATATTGACAATTTAACTTATAACTACTTACTATAAAATCAGTTGTCATCTTAAGATTAATTAATTATTATTTAACACAATTTTACCATTATAGTAAAACTAAACTAAGTACCTATAGTAAAACACGCTTAATCCAGCGAAACTGGTATCGTTTAAAGATTTCTAATTGTTGACATACATTGCCTGGAGTAGGTGCGCTGTCGAATTTTTTATACAAATACGTAACGCAGTTAAGGTATCGAAAAATACTTTACCATTTGTGCTAGAGGTTGTTATGGATACCTCCTCGATAGGTACCTAAGTAATCTATAAACCGAAGAGGTTATTTGGTTAAACGCACTAATCTCAGGATCTCTGGTTCAAATTGAAATTCTTTTTGCGTTGGATAATTCATTTATCGAGGCTGTAGGCTATATAACGCGCTATGATAAAGTGAAGTTGGAGACGGCTAATACAAGAATATTTAAACACTGTAACAAAATAAAAAAACATATATCTGTGCCCCGCAGTTAATTTCGTCGTAACGCGATGTTATATAGCCTATAAACATAGTAAAATAGCGAACAGTTTATATTATTTATATGAATTTCTAAAATAAAAGTAGGCTAAATTACATCAGCTATCTGCGAGTTATAGTCTCATCAAAATCGATCCAGCTGTTTCGGAGATTAGCCGGAACAAAATGACAAAAATTGTAAAAAATGTTATTTTGGTATACCTACCTATTCACCATGTATACATCCATATGCATTGAGTAAAAAGCGGTTATTAAAATATTACAACAGACGCTTCAATTTTATTTATCTGTATAGATGTATAGATAAGCAAACATGTAAAAACCATTATCTATTCCGACACGTTTTGGATTATAATTGAAATGATTCTTGCTGATAAGTGGCCTTTGATAGACATGCATTTGATAAACCTAATCGCCAAATACTGCTAGGTCACTATTGTCGTACGAAATGTGACCTTGCTGCGTTTTTATTTCAAACGCTTGAACGAACTATCTTATCGTTATGGCCAATTTGTTAATTCTCAACTTAAAATGGGGATGTTATAAGTTTGTATGTTTGTATCTGTGGGCCTGTGTGCTGTTTGTAGCACCGTGTGAGTTCCCGTAACCCGTAGGGGGACATGGTCGGACCGTGAGTTTGGGGGCCCTGTTCTAATACTAATTAGGGGCCCACCTAATTACTCAAATTATAGAAAAAAATGAGACAGTAAAATATTTGATTTATATTATAATATATTATGTCTTGACTTCACTTAGCTAGGGGCTCTTGAATCCCCGGTCCCTGGACTGAAGCCCAAAAAGCCATATGGTAGAACCGGCCATGGGACATATCTGTCCCTTTCCCTGATCATTTCTAGAGGGAAGTAGGTGCTCAGCCTTCTGTGCCAACCCAACCGAAACATTTATTCGAGATTGTTCTTAGCTACAATTGTTGATCTATTCATCCATTTTATGTCGAGTTTTTTAAGTTTAATAATACAGATTGCCCTCGGAGGCAACATTTGACCAAAGACCTCAGTATCTTTAGATTATTTATTTCTATGGTAAATTCGCCCCTATTCTAGGGCAATTACCTTAAAACTATAGAAACAATATATTTCATACAAAAGGATATCTTTAGTTTCACTTGTAACAATCTCGCATCGGAAATATTAATATTACCTAACAATTAATTCACACGAAAAAATGTGGATATTTTAATATATAACTATTTACAAAAAACCTTGAATTAAAACATTCCAATGTGAAATTTTATTTAAATTAAAATATTTTACGTATTTATATTTTCGAAACTAATTAGTAATAACAGCCTTCGACCTTCGTTGCTCATTAGTTACGAAAATTTTCTAAAACAAATAGTTTTTTTTATTTTACATATAGATATTTTACATAATAGTCTATTTGAGGCATCTCAAATAAAATAGGCAGTGTTATAAATAGACAAAATAAATTGTGTTCGGCGCAATAACAAGTGGGTTTCTCCATTAGTCATAACCTCATACGTCGGTCAGACATTGTCTCGTTTAAATTTAAACATTTAAATTATACCCAAATTTATACAGTATAAGATACTTTTAATTGTATTATGTCATAATAAAGTCTTCCCTGACAACTATGACATTGATTTTTCCGATCCGAAAATTCCATCGACAATTTCGATAGTAATTTGTTGATAGAGGTCCTGAACTTTCACGTTAAACCCAATAATATTACATACATAATATAAATATTATCACTTCACTAAGTCAATTTAAAACCGGTAGTAACCGTAGTTGTCAAAAAAAGTTCATAATCACGTAACGACAAAAAAAACATACATTCAAATTAAGAATATCTTTTTAACAAAACCAGATCGTGAAAAACTAAATTCTATTGTACTCAGTTGTAATAAATTTTTCTCCTCATAAAGTTTTTAAACAGACACAAAATTGTGGCTACAGTAATAGACACGCCTAAGTATTTACTATTGGACAAAAGTCGGCCACGGTCCAATGACGTCACCGGTTCTTAAGCAAGAGTTATGATCGTAACCGTGTTAAAATAAACCACGAAACGTTTGGCATGTGATCAGTGATGCAATGAATACTCGTTAGTCTGTTAAGGAATGTTATATGGACACACGTTTAACTTTTTAATTTGTATTATTTAACGCCCGACTCGAAGAGCTATGAATTTGAGGTGTGACATCGTTGCTCCTAAATGAATAGACAGATTTTAATTTGTTTTTCTGTTTGAAATTGACGAGATTTATATACAGTGAAGTCCCGTGTCCCCTAGTGGGGTATGGGGCAGATGCATTTCACATCTGTTTCACTGGTCGAATTTTTGCTTTAGGGGCAAGTAGGTGATCAGCCTTCTGTGCCCTGCCAGACCGAGTTTATTTTTTTTTTATCTCCACCGGGAATCGAACCCAGGACCTCTCGGTTGTAACGCTTACGCGCTTACCACTAGACCAAGGAGGCGGTCAACGAGATTTATATGGTACCTATTATTTTTAAACTATATAAAGACAGACTTTGTTGAATTGTCTCCAATTTCCCTTGTTTGTACTTATGTGTAAACGAAAGAAAGAAAAGATTTAGAAATAACAATTTAAAATATATATATTAACACAACTTAAATATTAGCGTTATGTATTTAAAAAAACTGTAAAATTTAACCGAGGTTTTAATATGGGATAGATGTGATGATTGTATCTCAAGATAACAGCGTAGGAAAAGAATTCAACGCATTTATTTCCATAATTAACGAACTTTTTACTTATCTGTATTGTTCTTTGTAGTTTTTAATTATAATTGTACACTGAGGTCACTACCTATTAAAATAAGATTTTAAATGAGAAAAAGAACATTTTATATTATTATTAGTGATCTATCCAAGCCCTATATGATAAAGGCTCATCAAAGCCATTGGGGTGCATCCTGAAATACTGGCTGCATTACCGTGTTGAAAAGATTTATTCGTTTATTTGTTGATTGTGAAGGTTGTGAAAACACAGATTTCGTATAAAAAAGACGAGAAGATAAAGCAATATCTGAGAAGCTACGGCGCAACGGGCCAGTAGGTAACAGGAGAGGTTGTAGACATCAAGTTGTGAGTAAAAAATAGTACATGAATAAATGAGACAATTTATCGATAATTACATGACATGTTGACCATTTATCATTCCTATTAGGTATTGACGACTAAACGAAGTAAAAATAGCGTTCTTTTTAACATGTAAATATTGCCTGCGTAAAAAAATATATTTCTTTTATTTATGAGAGTATAATCTGTATAACACATTCGAAGAAAATAGTATCAAAAACTCATTTATTTAACACAATTTTACAAATATTTAATAAATACACTCTACGTTTCATGCATGGTCACAAAATCTTTAATGCGACTTCAAAATAATTGCTTTACAATGACTATTTCTATTTTATTTACTTAGCGCACTTTTAAGTCAATTTATATTTTTTTAAAAATATATTTTTTTTCAAAAAGTAGCGTTTTTAGTTCATTTTTAAGTTTGTTCAATATTTCATTTTTATAAACTCAGGCGGCAAGTTCTTTTATAAACGCACCTACGTGTCAATTAACGGAATTATGATTTATATTTCATATCCATGATTATAGATAAAACAAGTTTTACATTATTTTATTGATTATTATCGATAGCATATAAATTGCACATGATTATATATTTTAGATATCTATAAATTATCTATATAAAAATGAATAGCTAAATATGTTGCTAAGGGCAAATCTCAAGAGCAGCTGAACCGATTTCGCTAATTCTTTTTTTATAATATTCCTTGAAGTACGAGGATGATTCTTACGGAGAGAAAAGTTTGGAAAATTTTCGAAAAAAAAAATTAAAGAAAAAACATTTTCCACACAGTTTCTATGGAATGACGTTTTAGGTGACACGTTATTATTCGGAACTTTGACGCGATAAGAAGTTCGCGGGGTCCACTAGTAATCTATAATTTTATATATTACTAGTGGCTATTAAAACATGGGGGTTGTTGGTAATTCTTTCCAATTCGGGTACAAAATAACAAAAAAAATTGTATCAAAAAAAATAATTAAAAAATTGGAGTGGGACAGCCTTTGTCACTTAGGGATATAGAAAATAGTTTACGACCTATTCTCAGACCTACCGAATATACATAAAAATTTCATAAAAATCGGCCAAACTTCGGAGGAGTTAATTTACAATTACTGTGTGTAGATAAGATTTTGGATAAAATCCTAAAAATAATGAAGAAAATATACATTCCTGTTTATAAACTGTTTGAAAAGACCTTGGAAGCAAATACTTTAATGGAAGTGAGAGTGAAATAAACAAAATTAACCAAACTCACGAATTAACAGTTTCTCAACCCCTAACCTCATTTAAGACACGATATTGAATAATTTAACACCCCATAAATGTGACCCAAATGCGCCCCTTTCTTACAAGGCATTTATACTTAAAATACGTGTAATAATTTCTTGACCTGGTTTCGTTTCAGACATTTAATCAAATGAGATTATTACCTTAAAAAATCACTTCTTCATTTTTGAAAATTGATCTTTTTTGATGCGGAGAGCATTTAGCCCAATTTAGGCTTTAGTAAAAACCTTAAATCAGATATTTTATAATATTTTAATTGAATGCTAAAGACGTAATTTGAATAAATAAATAATAGAATGTCAGTGAGAATCGGTAACGAACCCTCGTTGGATGTCAGAGAGACATGAGAGTCTATCCGTAAACAAAAATTATTTTACTGATACATATAATAATTTTATCTTTTTTTATTATCGCTTAAACCTACAAACTATCCTAAGTAAATAAATACGTAGGTTGACCTCTACACGTTTACTTTTGAAAACAAAAACTTGTTTTTGCACCAAAACATTTACATTATCGTGGTATTAACTCGCATAAAACTTTAATCAAAATGTCATAACCTACCTACTAAAGATTTAATATATCACAAAATACAATACGATATTAAAATAAACTAACAAATAGGTACCTACTTATAGATGTATTCTAAAAATTCACAAGACCTCTATATTACGTCGAGAAATATTTGTAATAACTTCTATAAGACTTATAAGTACTTATAATATTTCTACAATACAAAACAATTCATTTAAATATACAATGTTTTGTAATATTTTCAATATTAGATCATGGTGACATTCAGTAGTGCCTTGCTGAGAAAGGCCGACTAGAATTGACCTCGCCAATAGGCGTAAAAGACTTAAAAATGAGTGCAGGCAAAACGTACTCTCATCTAATTTGTTTAAATTCGCGACTGACTACATAAGATATTTTGTATTGATTACTAGAACTAAAGAACTTCGTTTCACGTTAATTCGTTAAGAACAATTTTATTTATTTTTAAATTATCACTTAGTTTTTATTGTTAAATAATAATTACGTGTCTTTTCTTAAACTTTTTTATGAGCACAGATAATTTAATAAAATGTTTTATTACCTTTATTTATTATTTAATAAAATATGTTCTGTGGTTTTGGGACTTGTTTAACTTTTAACCATTTTCTGTTGTATTTTCAAATTATATACGTAAATGAAGAGATAGATAAATATAAAGATGGACAAAATTTAATAGAAGTTTAATTCTTTCTTAAGTCTGAATGTGTGAGGAATTTTTTAAACAAAAGAATTTATAATATGTACAGATAATTGATATGCGTATGTAAATACGCATACTGATTATATTCTGTTGAAGTTTTTGCAATCGTTTCCCCAGACCTTGGCATTGAGTGATTATAATATGTAGTCGGACCCGTTTCGGTTTGAATTGTAAACTATCAACGCCCACAAAATATTTTATGTATAATTTATGGAACTGTTAATTCATATATGAGATATTCTTATTTGTAATTAATATATTGAGGATTTATTTGTCTTCACTTGTTAAATAAGACCTTAAAAGAAGTTGCTTAACTTTTAATAATTTCTCAAATGCCCTGTCAAAGATCTTAATTAAAGAAAGTTGTATGAAAAAAAAATTGATTTAATTATACAAAGAGCAATAACGAAAAGAATAAGTTATTTTTTGTTAAAATTAAAATACCAAAACTTTGTCACAAACAAGCGACACATGCTTTAAAAATATAACTAACATAATTAAAGGAAATAAAAAAATATAGTTATCTAAATCAAAATTGGAAGGCAAAATTTTTCAAAAAATAGCTTTTTAAGATTTAGTACCTACCTTTTTAATTATTTTTTATAAAATTTAAATTTGTTGAAGCCTTTTTAAGTAGGAAAATCTCATAAATAATATTTTACATTTTGAAATTATTAATCAAATAATTTTAAAATGTTAATATAATAACATTACACAATTGCTGATTATAATTAAACTAAAAATACATAATTACTGTGTTTTTCTAAAGAATGCAATTATATTGAGAAACATTTGCAAAGAAAACGTCAGTCATTTTAATTTACATATCATTTATTCAAAGTACATACAGATACAAAGGTCAATACGATAGTATAATTATTATTTTTAGTTTTGTTTGTGCTGTAGTCATGTGTATTTACGCGAGAATCACACATTTAAAGAAAACAGTTCCACCGGATTACGTTTATTCAACAAAATTTTACAACTATTATAGTAAAACTAATTTCCTCGAGGTTTCTATTGTTTCTTTTTTTGGAAAGTAGTATTTTGATAGTATTTTGTTAATTATGATTCTACGAACTCAAATATTTTTTATACTAACTGCCCTTGCGATTTCTTTATAATTTTGATAATATTATTACTCACCATGTCTCCCTGATTATTCTTAGTAAACGATATAACTTTTTGTCGTAACCTAAAAAATATGTTTGTTTGGTTGAACGCGCTAATAGTTCGAATTGTTAAAATGTTTTTGTGTTGGATAGTCGATTTATCGAGGAAGGCTATGACAGGGGCTCAGATACTAAGACAACAATATGCCGACGACTTCGCATACCAGTTTATATGTCATTTGCACGACCAGTCAACCTTCACTTACCGGAATTACCGACTTGTTGATTCATAAGTTCCGCAAAACTGGGTTTTAGAGGTCAATATACCTACTTCGATACCGTTAGAGCCCGTCCGCACAGCGATATTTCGCCGCGCGGTTTTTTTTCGCAATTCTGTAAAATCTGTGATTTCCGCGCGAATGTTTTGTACAGTATATATAAGTATGGCTAGGTCCGCACTGCGAAATAAAATTCGCGCGTTTTGTTCAGTCGTGCAACGGAGCTATTGACGGGATTTCATAAATTATCAAATACTTTTTTTCATTCTGTAATATTCGAAAAACTTTTTGCTGTATTTTCGCTGATCTTGATATTTTATGTAGAAAAATCCTTTCATGGGTCTCAGTGCCGTAAATAGGTGAATCCAATGTTCATGACATCTTTTGAGACGTCTATTATGCCGCCTTAGTTTTAGATAAATTTTTTTTTTTAGTTCGGTGGTCCATTTTAAATGTGCGTCTCAGTCAGAACTGCAATAAAGTGACAAAAATCGCACGAAATTTATTCGCAGTGCGTACTGGGTGTATCTCCCAACGCGGCATATTATACGTGAGACTAAAAACCTCGCTGTGAAATATCGCTGTGCGGACGGGCCTTTACAGTAGTTTTGGTATTGCAAGTCTACAATTTACACAACGCGTATGTTGTAAAGTTTGGGGCATAATTGACAATTTAACTTTGATAAGGTTTAGGTTCATGTTCAGAAGTCAGTCTTGATTTAAGGTCTTGTGACGGGTAGCCGAAGACAGGCGACCTCAAAAGCCAAAAAGCCCGCTCGCTCTTATTATGCTTGCTCCAGATTTTGATAGAACCTGAGGTATTCTTATTTGAATCCATTTCGGAGACTTTCAACAACATTAATTACTAGTTAACAAAATCAAAAATTGACTAATTCATTCCTCTTAATATAAATTACGAAACGTATAACAATACCGTTTTATTATAAACTTCATTTATTTTTGCTCCGTATGAACCAATGATTGTAGTAACCGATATTTAATATAAATTATTGTTATTTCAGATAAAATGTTGCCAAGGAAAAGAGAGATGAAGTGGATAATCATAACAGTATTATGTCTAGTCAAAATGTCATCGCAACATGGATCTGGGGCTCCACCTGGGGTAATTTTATTTTCTATTCAAAGTTAGATGTGACGTGTGTTGGTACGTAACACACACACACTCCGTTACACTCACATTCACACCTCGATAAAACTTACCTAAGTTGTGCGTTTTTATCTTTGCCTTGTTTTAAATGATTTTATAAATTTGATTACTCACCATACATGAATGAGACCTATCCTAGTATGGTGAGTAAGACAATTTACTGCTTCTTACAACAAATTAGTTTCTGTAAATAAATATTTTTATTTGATACCTCCATAAAAACCTATTAAATTTTTAAAAATTTATTATATACTTTACTTTATTAGTAAAAACCGCATGAAAACCCCTTTAGTAGATTTGGCTTATAGTGAACAGATGCGGCAAGGCACTTATTTTATAATTTTTCGATTGAATGATGTAGTTATAATCCTGTGGACAATAAATTTTAAGATTTTCAAATACATAGTGAAAAAAAAAAATGTTATTGAATATAGTTTACAATCACAATACCTACTATTATAAAAACTTAAATTTTTGAATGTTGCTTAAAACACTGTTTTAGTTAATAGTTCAATACCTTGAGATCGAGTTAAACAACATTAGGTAATTCAAATGGTCATAAAATTCACCACACGTTGACATTGGATTAAGAAATGCCGTCTGTAAGCAAAGTAAAGAGAAAGTTAAATTTGACAAACAAGCAACACTAAACCGACAAATTATTATTAATTTCCATTTTATGTAGTGATCAAGGTTTCCCCTGGATGGGGCAAAGGGCGTCCACAGTACGTCATCATCCCGCAGAGTCTAACGTGTGAAATTACTTTTGTTTTTGCCATAAATTTTCATGAATAGGTAATACGTTGTTAGTCTGTAAATAAACTAAATGAATTGAACATATTTTAAGCAATTAAAACACAAGAAATTTTGTTCACCTTTACAAAAGTGATAGAAAGGCCTTTAAATGCGTTGTCGTACCAATTTCTTATTAAATTATTAATTGTTATTAATAATTATCAATCAATCGATTATGGTTCTTTTTAAAGAGTATTAATCCCATTTGATCTACTTTTAGTTTGTTAAAAAAATAAAACATTTATTAAGTAAAAAGTACAAATTTACCACATATAATATATTTATTATTGAAATCAGTGTTTTCAAAATTATTTCACACATTTCCAGGCGTGTCTGGACCAAATGCCACGACACAGTGGTATTCAGCCCCAATCCTCGGTGCCTCCATACGCGATCTCAACATCAGCAGCCCAAGTGAGGCAAGGTGACAGCATAAATGTCACTATTGGAAGTCCTTTTGGCGCTCCAGTAGCGATTGGCGGGTTCATATTACAGGCTAGAGCGATACAGGTACAATCAGATCATATAATTTATTAAATTAAATTATCTTTATACTGAAGTTATTGATTAGGTAATTAAATGTGCAACTTTTTGCTGTCACCTTAGAAACATTTAGAAACATTTTTTATTATTATTTCAGAACACAGAACAAATAATAGGCGAGTTCACATCGGTGCCCTTACCAGATACGACACAGATTATCAACTGCCGTGGGAACAACGACACTGTGACTCACTCCACACCGGAAGACAAACCACCATTATCCTTTACTTGGAAGGCGCCAAAAGACTTCTTGGGGGGTGTTGCGTTCAGGTATTTTTTTAACCTTTACATGTTTAATACAAGAGGGTCCATGTCAAAAATATCTCCATTCATTAATCAAATTTATCCTCCTATCCATACCCATAGATATCCATTCCTTATGAACTTAAGTTTACAAGAACACAGTTAACTCTGAGAAGAAAATCCATAAATCTCACTTTTTCCAACCATCTTCACTATAAATACAATTTTAAGGATACTATTTCTAACTTCATTGAAAAGGGTAATGATAACCTAAGAGATATATGCATTAATCTTTTCAAATTAAATAAGTTAGCTTAATCAATTTATGCACGATAATAAGATATTTAAGAATTTGAATTAAATCAAATTTATTTGAAATTACAGAGCAACAGTAGCTCAGAGCTACGCAACATTTTGGCGGAATGTCGAGTCCTCGTTGGTAGAGGTGGTAACGCCTGACACAGAAATCACTACATCTCTACCAGTTAGTACTACACAGAAGGCCAAGCAGGAACCTCCTGTTATTATGGAATCAAAGGTAAACAGAGAACTAGCTTTTACATCTTTCCAAAAGGGGTAAAAGCGAGTTTTACGTGTAAGAATATAACAAAATTTTCACCCATTTCTTTGCTTATGGAATGGAAAAATGTATAAAAATCGTGTCAATACGTTGTTTGCTGGTCTCGCTACAACTCAAATATTAACGTAACTTGTGTTCTAACAAAAACAATTGTTTTGTACAATTAAAAAAAGTCAAAAATAGGAAATCGCGGTAAAAATTAAAAATAAATACTATAGACTGTTGTAATTGATATAACTTTATTTTTCAAGTAAGCTAAAAACGTGGAAATTATATACCTACAAATAATAATTAAGTACCTAAATCTATTTTCAGCCAAAAACTACCCCACTGCCGCTAGACTTAATCTACCAAGGATGCGCTGATACAAAATTATGTTTCGGCGTTCCTCAAAATTGTATTGCCACTGGCAACTGTAAGGCAATCGTCTCAGTTTTTGTCGCTGGCGACACTTACACCTTCGAATTGCAAGGCACAGATAACCCCAAATACGTAGGTGCTGGTTTGAGCACAGATAATAGAATGGGGGATGACAGCGCTATGGAATGCGTGAGAAATGATAATGGACGAGTCGATTTGTTTACATCATGGACGTATCCTAAGGCTGAGCCGTACGTCCAAAGATCAGATTCGCCACAGGATATAGTGCAATTGCTTGAGTCATCGATTATAGATGGAAAATTATATTGCAAGTTTAGGCGGGATGCCGTGTCTGTGGTAAATGGACAGACTTTCGATTTAACGAATAACAAGTACTTCTTAATGGTCGTTTCCGGAGATTCTATGAGAGGTTTGTTTTGTTATGCTATCAAATTTTAAATATAACATTCCATTATTATAAGCCTACCGCGAAGCCTGAGGTATCGGGTTCAATCCCCGGTCCCGAATACAATTTATAATTTAATTTGTGAATACAAATTAAATTATGCCGAATACAGGTCTCTGGTAGGGCTTCCACTTACCGGACCGGGTGTCATAAGGGGCACTGAGGTGTGGTCGAATTTCAACAGGCTTTCCTGAAGAAATAAAAAAAAAATGATTTGCCTGGAAGAGATCGATAAGGCTGTCCGTTGCACTCTATTGCAACGAAGTGTTTTAAAAAAAGACAGACATATACCGATATACTTTTGGCAAAATAATTAATTGGTCATTTTCATTAATCTTTTTAGTATCCTTAAATTGTACTAAAAGTAGTAGGCGCGTCTTTATCTTTCAAACTATTATACTTTATGAACTATTACTCATCTGCTAAATTGCATGGTCAGTGAAACAATGGCTGTAAGGGGCAAGTACTTTTTAGTGGGAGGTTTTTTACAATTATTTATATTTACAACCTGTATTTATGAATTTCAGACACTGAACGAGTAGGCTTCCATAACTTGGCATACGAATCAACGGGCGAGGCTTTAGCCCTCTCCAGTGTTGGGACAGCGGCCGGCTCTTCGAAAATGTTGGTCAAATTACACGGTTGCTTCATGTTAATCGCTTGGATTGGTACTGCCTCACTTGGAATTGTTTTGGCCAGGTTGGTTGTTTTTTTTTAAATTTTGTATATTTAAAACATATGGAAAAGTCGAAGTTAGTGATTAATGATAGTAATTTGTTTTTAACGAAATAAAGTTTAAAAAATACAGATTTGTCTTTCAAACTTGGCGAAATATCTATTTTATTTGTTCATAAATAGTTTTGAAATTTCAACAACCTCCATGGCTCAATTGATCTGGAATCAGACGAAAGCCTCGAATTAGAGCCCTGGTTTTGGTTGGTAACCAATTACCATGTAAATGATTTTTATTTAAAAAGAAAATGATATGGTACACAGACGTAGAAATATCTCTACCGCATGCCCGGCGGGATTTCACATGTGCATAATTGTAAACGTTATTATCCTTTACAGGTATTTCAGAAAAACGTGGGTCGGAAAAACATTAGGAGGAAAAGATATTTGGTTTGCTGTAAGTATTTGTTTATAGAATAATCGTTTTATATTTGAGAATTATAAGATGCTTTTTTACGCTGAAAAGAAAAGTTGTATTTCTAACATGCTATTCAGGAAATGATGCAAGAATTATGTTTACTTACATTTTAGCAAAAATTATTTGGTTTAAAAATATCGGTTGGAAGGCATACCCTAGGCATATGACTGAGATGGTAAAATCTGAATCTATCCCCAAAACTGGACTTTTTATATATATTTTTATTTGACAGTACCACAGAATACTGATGGTGACAACATGGCTCCTAACAGTAGTGGGTTTTATCCTAATTCTGGTGGAAGTAGGAGGATTTGCAACGACCGGAGACAACCCTCACGCCATCACTGGGCTCGTCACTGTCATACTATGCCTCATACAACCGATCGGTAAGGATTTTTATTTTTATGTTGTTTCATAACATTTAATCATTTCATAACAATTTTTATTGTTTAAAACAAGAAAAAAAAAAACAAACAGTTTAACAGAGCAAAATGCCTACCAGTAGGTACTTAGTTTTTCCATTTTTCTACAACGAATAAAAAAAAAATCTAAATCCTACTTCTTCTTAATATAGCAGTTAATATTAACTTACAGGAGCATACTTCAGACCACACCCTGGTACTCCGAAGCGGCAAATTTTCAACTGGTCACACTGGTTCCTTGGAAACGCCGCTCATATTTTGGGAAGTGAGTTCATAAAGCTGAAGTTTATTTGGTTGAACGCACTAATATAAGAAGATATGGTTCGAATTGAATTTTGGGCGAATGGGTGACCACTATCTACTATTTAATATTTCAAAAACATCTCGCTAAGATAATATGTGGAATCGTTTGAAAGCTGACTCGATAGAGTTTGACTTTAGCTGCAATTTACGAAAATCGGTTTTACTTGAGATATTGTTAGATATTCGTTTTTGATATTATGTCGGACGATTTTTTAAATTTTCTCAATAGTTAGCTAAGAGCCTGGAATTGAGCCCGATATTTGGCAAAAGGCTCGCGTCCTATTACAAGGGAATAAAACATAATAATATTTCGCGAAATGAGGGTACCTCTGTCTGCCCCTTCGGAGAATTAAAGGCGTGACGATATTATTATTATTTCTTTGTCTTGAATTTTTTTCAGTTACAACAATATTCTTCGCCGTATATCTTCAAAAGCCTGAGCTTCCTTCGTGGACCGTTTATATTTTAGCTGCGTTTGTTGTTTTTCACGTCGTCATGCATATCATACTATCAGTAAGTATTTTAACTCTAGGTAGGTACCTTATTTCCTTGCAAGCTTAATAAAACTATTCAGTTTTTGTATGGTCAAAGTCATATGATAAATCCAATTTTAAACACAATTATTCTGATTTACAGAACGGACATTTTTCTATATAATAACGTTTTTTTAAAAAAAACAACTGATTTTTTTTGATTACTTACCTCTTTTTGATTTTTTAGTCATTTTTAGAACAAAGTTTTTCACATTACCTCTTAAATTGGTTTTAGAAGCTTTTTTAAATATTATTCTTTTCATTAAAAACAATTTTTGTTGATGAAAACTAGATTAGTGTTTCTAAAGAAGAACATTTTCTGTGAACCTTTTCCGAAAACTTTTCCTTACAACTTTTCCGATTTCACTCAAGATTGTTTTCCAAATGAAGCAAACCTTTTTCAGTTAACGGTGTGCGTATCTGAAGGCCGAATCAGCAATGGCCGGGTTAATTCGTTCCCAATGAAAGACATGTTAGGGCATTCCAGACAAGTCAGTGCGGTCGACCGTAGCTCAGACGCACCGGTGAGGCTTGCATGCCAATATTCTATCTTACCTCTCTTAACTTATACTAAATCTCTTTTCATTATTTACTAAAAACATTAAAAGTGGTTGGTGTAGAATAGTGAAATAAACCATGCGTTAGTGTTAAAGGGCCTTTAGACTAGATCACGTTTATTTGTCGACATCCATTAACGCTGGAAATCTGGATCTGACATTTGGTGTCGTTAATGACGACACGACTTATGTCATTCAGTAACATACAGATTTCCAGTTTAGTGGGTCGAGTTTTGTAGTTTTGTTACAAATATTTAGGTACAATGGTTCTTCCCGTTTTATTTAATAGATACTTTTTAGTGCACTTTGAAATCGGTTTAGGGTTTTTTTTATTTTATTTTGCACTTTTGAGTGGAACATGAGGTTATAACTAAATTTAAAAAAATGATCATATCTAAGTATAATGTCATTATATTAATCATGTCATCTATTTTTGATTTTTTTAAGAGACCAATCAGTTCCCATTTGGCTACTCTTTTCTGTTTACTAATCCTCATTTGAATTATATTGAAAAACATAACTTGGAATATATTACCTATGTATTTAAGAAAATGTAAGGAAATCACAATAACATTATATCAAGGTTCTTCTGCAAGAGCTAAGCTTCTTCTATTTTCTTCTTCTCTTCATTATATAGTGACCGGAAAAGCTTTTTTTTATGAAGGTTTGTGTTTTTGTGTTTAATGTTAACATTTTGTTCAGGTATCTCTATGGTCTGTATGTACCTAATCATTTTCCGCTACTGCCTATAATTTAATAGTCACGTTATGTTTTTTTACTTAAAACATAGATACATATTTATTTAACAAATAACTATGGAGGTTTTATATTCTTAGTCACCATAAGAATTGGCGAGAACTTTTGTGCACTGAAAGTCATAATTATAAATCGACTTTACTTTTATGTAGGTAGTCTAATTTAAACCAAGAACAGATTTCATAAAACTAAGTTTTATATAGGGCAGATATATTTATGTATCTGTTTAACTTATCGTTTTCTTTACAGACAATAAGGTTTATGTGCCTGTCCAACCGAAATATTTGTTTTCGCGGGATTCAAATCTAGAACTTTTTCACAACACGCAGACTATTTCAAACTTGAGACCTTTTTTTCAGAATAAATATTAATTAATCTAGAATATAGTCTGCGTTCGAAGTATACTTTATAAAGATAGATGTTACTAGTTTATGGTCATGTCACTGATCTTCACAGTAGTGTTTATACTCTATATTCTATAATCATTATTTTTTTTTCAGTTCTCTGCCTTCCGAAAGCACCTCCTTGGAGTATATTCACCAATAATATTAATATTCGTGGTGGCTATTGTTTGTTTGATTGCTTTAGCGCCAATAGGAGAGGCAAGTGCCTAATTAAAGATAATATAAAAAATGGACCGATTGTAAACAGTTATGGTATTGATAAGTCCATGGAAAACAGGCTAATTTTATAGTCTTTACCATTATTCACACGACATAGCGAACATAAAATATTGTAGTTATATATACAGTCAGCCCAGAAAGTATTCTACTAATCAGGAAGACCTTCTTATTGCTAAGCTCAGTGTTATTTTAATATTTTTGCAACGGAAATCGACCGTGTTGTATCATAACGTTCAAACGAATCTGAACCGTAGGTGTAGAACGCTTTTTTTGTTGACTGTCCGATAGTAATATTCACAATTTGAACCCAAAGTTCTGTAAATAATTCTTTTTTTTTAAATTTATAAAAATTGTAATGATATCTTTTTTGTAGTAAATAAGTATATTAAGCTAAAGTTGTAGGATTTACTATATAAATCCTACTACTTCTGAAAACAACTTCGTTTATTGAAAAGTAACTTTATTACTTTGTATTAAGGTTCAATACGTACCGAATGGTTCTCTTAGAAATACGTAATATTTATAAAAACTGCTAATATATGTTAAGCAATTACAACTAAGAAATTCCGATTTACTAGAAATATTTAATTACCATTAAACACAAGGCTTACACATCATTATGAGGTCATACCTATATATATTAAAAGGGACTTGGCCCTTTAGACAAATGATATTAGTATGTGATGGATGTCTCTTGATGAAAAGAAAATTTGTATTGAAATGACATAGGTCGTGTTGTTACGATAACGACATCAAACGTCACTATTTTTGCTTCTAGAAGCCCCCCGTCCCGGTCGTAAAGCAAATAGCAATGCCGTGCATAAGGTTTTATGACAGCATGTAAAATCAACTCCTTAATATTAATTCCTTAATTTAATTTTTTAAGTACATATTAGTTAAAAATTAAAATGTAGTTACATCTTTTATGGTTAGATAAAATCAGCATATGTTAACTTGTAACATAACTTAATAATCACCTTATTAGGCTCAAGTTTGATATTTATTACAGAAAAAAAAATATATTTTATTATCAAAAGTATACCAAGACTTCCGTCCACTATTTGAGTCTACACAATTTATATCTAAAAAAAATATTTTTAGCAGGTACCATATATTATTATATTTAAGGGTTGTACCTATTAACTGAAATTGTTTTTGAATATGTATTAAATAGTATTTTATTTAAGACTAGTGGACCCCGCGAACTTCGTATCGCGTCAAGGTTCCGAATAATAAAGTGTCACCTATAACGTCATTCCATAGAAAATGTATGAGGAATATGTTTTTCTTTTATTTTATTTTTTCGAAAATTTTCCAAATTTTTCTCTCAAAAAAGAACTGACCAAATTGGTCCAGGCATTGTTGAGTCATGCGCTTACCAACACATTTTGCGATTCATGTTTATATTATAGATGTAGTTTTTATTGAAGATGTTGTAATTCCACTAATGTGAGTAACAAATGCTTTGTAAATAAACTAATTTTAATTAAAATATTTATTTTTACTACCCAAGAAAGATGTCAATAAAAGTTGTAAGATTTTTAGTTTTTGTTTTTAATATTTAATTAAAATAGCAGTATTATTAAATATAATTTTTGCTCAATTGAGATGTTTGCTCAGTCTTGTTTTGCAAAAAAAAAAAAAATGTCAGCGAGAAAGTGACCAAGCATGAATTATGAATTAATTTTGATTTCATTAAATCAATAAAGTAAATTAATATTTGAAATTGTCAATAAAAATCCATTGAAATGGTATTGAAAAATAAACATTTATTTACATAAATTATTACTGGTATTGTCACAGACCTCCCTCGAAACACGCGAAATAGACGGATGACGTTCAGTGTGATAGGGCGAAGCCCGCGTATCACTCCGCCACTGGTCTATGACAGCTCTGATAAGAGCTGACCAGCTTTTATTTCGGTGCCTCGACCGACAGTAATTAAAAGGCTTGACGTTCCGAAGTAGCTCTGAAAAGAGCTAGCCAATTAATACTGCGGCGTCCCGGTAAGTAGTGGCCTCGACGTAAATGCCGAACAGTTTTCTCTATGCTGGTGCTGTCCGGCCCGCACACCCTGCTATGTGCAATAAGTCGACGTAGCCAGTGAGGGGTGTAGAGGGGAGAGGGTTATGGTAAGGAGGTGAGGGGTAGAGGGGTAAAGGGTAACTGGGAATTTTGGATACTTGGAATTTAAAATAATAAAAAATAAAAATATAACTTCTTCTAGGTAGGTAGCCTTAGGTAGGTACTTTACAATTAACACTCACGATTTAGCACAATTCAGCGCACACAAATTACAGAAAACGGGCGCAGCTTACCTAGGCCGCCAGTATACTGCGACGAGAGCTGCGACCGCCCCTTTGTTTTTTAGACGTTTTTTATTACAACTTTCTCTAACAAAGGCACCCCTTAGACCATTTATTTTCCTTTCAAATAATGCATACAATTATAGTTTTTACACATTCAGGTAGATCTTTCTATTATCTAGCTAATGGTACATAACACGTTACACATAAATGGAGGCTACATACAATATTCTTTGTTAAAGGACATCTTTCACCCGCCTATTGTACTAATGTTGCCGTTCACGGGCCATTCACTAATTACTCTTTAGTTATATAAAGAGTCCTTTAACACCATTATGTAGCCCCTGCTGCATTATACAATCTGAAACAGTCGTAAACATAAGGAACAATACAAATGAGTCGTAAAAACCGTTCGAAACTAAATTACACAAAAAACATTAAATAAAACCCTATTAGAGACAAAGTAATATTTTTAAACCTATTTTTACCTACCTATATACTGCCTACCACCGAAATATCACAAATTAATTGATATAATAAAAAGTTTATTTTATTATATATTTTACATACTTTGCGGGACGCCCTCACACCGCGCCCGCTATTGGCTAATGATTTTACACGTGCGTTATACAACACACACACACACACAGTACTCACACAGATCTAGCTATTAAAAATGACGCTCGTAAAGCCACATCGTCGGGTTTGACCCATACCTATTAAAATTACATATATCAAAACTATCTATACCTAGCGTATATATGATTCAAAATTACGTCTAACTAGATAAACAATTTTTTATGACATTCTACATTTACTTTATGTAGTCGCCGACATTCTCCCCTTCTGCGCAGCACTCCCTCTTGTTACGGCGACTCCGTTGCGGGAACCAGCAGCACGATCTTCGATGCAGGCCGGCGCAGCACGCCACCCTTTGTCGCCACGTCGACAATCCTTGTTCTTCCGTCTGGCCCGGGGTAAGTTTTGTGAATTCTTCCTCGCGGCCAGGTGCACCGCGGAAGAGTGCGGTCAACAATGATGACCACGTCGCCAGGCTGCAGGTCAGCCCCGGCTCGTCCATCAGTCTTCCGTGGTAGCAGCGTGGGTAGGTATTCGCGAAGCCATCTTCGCCATAGGTGGTCTGCTAGCTGCTGCACTGCCTTCCAGTCTTCTCGGCCGACAGGTCGTGCATCTGAAAATATACCGATGCGCGCTGCTCCGCAAGATCTACCTATAAGAAAGTGATTGGGGGTCAGCGCCTCTTCTTCTGCGTTGTCTGCGATGTTGGTGAGAGGCCGCGAATTAACCATATGTTCGGCCTCTAGCAGCAGGGTTGAGAGGACCTCCTCTCGGGGGTGTCGGTCTTTCAGTGTGGCGCTCAGCGCCGTCTTGATGGAGCCCACTAGACGCTCCCACGCGCCTCCCATGTTAGGCGCGCCGGGTGGAATGAACTTCCATCGCACGCCGATCTTCTCTGCCTCTGTCGCGAGCTCGTCTTCTTTCAGGGTCTGAAGCGCTGCCTGCAGCTCCTTGTTGGCTCGCACGAAGTTCGTTCCGTTATCTGAATAGAGAATTTTGGGAGTACCTCTTCTGGCGGCGAATCTTCTCAGTGCCAAGATGGTCGAATCGGTCGTCAGGCTTGGCACCAGTTCCATGTGGACTGCCCTTGTTGTCAGGCAGGTGAATAGTGCGCCCCATCTCTTCTCTCTTCGTCTGCCAACGGTGACCGTGAGTGGCCCGAAGTAGTCCACTCCTGTGCAGGTGAAGGGATGAGCGCCATGTTGCAGTCTCTCGGGCGGTAGATCGCCCATCGGTGGTACTGCGGGTCTGCCACGCGTCGCCTTGCAGTGTTGACAATGCTGCTGGATACTGCGCAGCACTGATCGCAGCCCGATCAGCCAGTACCTCTGCCGGATTTCATTCATCACGGTAGCCTGATTGCCGTGGTTGAATCGTCTGTGGTAATCTGAAATCAGAAGTCTACCTACATGGCTTCGTGCTTCTAAGATGATAGGTGCGAGGTAGCTTCTTGGCACATCTTTGATAGCGTCGGCTCGCCCCCGTAATCGTATCACGTCATTATCAAGTGTCACATCGAGCCTTTTCAATTTGCTGCAGCTCTCAAGCGCTTTTGCTGCTCGTAATGACGCTATTTCTTTGCTAAAGCTTTCTCTCTGACTCTGTTGAACTAGAAGTTCTTCAGCGCGCTGCAGTTGTTCCTCTTCTATTGGAATAAAAAATCGTCTTGTCTTTGGAACTACTTTCGGTTTAGTATTCATTTTTCTTCTGCAGAGGCTGATGAACTGGAGTACTCGGGCTGTCGTTCTCCACAACTTCTTCCAGCTAGAGAATCTTTCGGGCGCTGGCAAGACTTGCTCCTTGGTCGATAAAAAATAGGCATTCTCTACCTCAGTTTTTTCTTCTTCCGTAGGTTGTTTGCGGAAGGTCCTAGGAGCAGGCCAGTTATCTTCGTGTTTTCTTAAGAATGCAGGACCCGTGAACCACCGATGTGTGTCGTCGAACTCCTTTGGTAGCTCTCTAGTCGCGTCGTCTGCGGGATTCTCAGCGGTGGGCACCCACCTCCACTCTTGTGGTTTCGTTAACTCCTCAATCTCCGCTAGGCGATGCGCTACAAAAGTTTTAAAAGTTCGCGGGTCTGTTTTAATCCACGAAAGCACGACGCTCGAGTCTGTCCAATAAGTTTTACTCACGATTTTGAGGTCTAGTTCCTTCTCTACGGAGTCAGCTAGGCGGCTTCCTAACACAGCTGCCTGCAGCTCCAGCCTCGGCATTGAGACTGGCTTCAGCGGTGTAACTTTTGTTTTCGCTGCGATGAGGCTGACTTCATAGCTGTCGTTAGTCTTCGTTCGCCAGTATACCGTGGCTGCGTACGCCGTCTCGCTGGCGTCTGTGAAGACGTGAAGCTCCCCTTCGGTGGATGTTGGCGATATGCAACGCGCCAACTGGATGTTGTGTATCCTCTTCACGTCCTCCAAGTAATGCAACCACTGCTTGGTGTCTTCATTCGTTATTTCGTCGTCCCATCCGACGCCGCTCCGCCATATGCTCTGGATCAGCTTCTTGCCTTGTATCAGGATGGGAGACACCAAACCTAATGGATCAAATGTTGACATTACTGCAGCTGTTACTTGTCTTTTTGTTGGCGTTTTCCAACCTTGAGCCACATCCGCGGGAACCTTTCTGAATTGGCTCCGGAAGCCCAGCTTGTCATTGCGCGTCAGCCATCGGAGACCCAGCGTCTTTTCTTCGGCGCCGTCTCCCAGGTTCACTTCTTCGGCTCCTTCAGCGCCAGTGACTTCCTTAACGTTTGATGCCCAGCCTCGCAGCTCGAAGCGGGCCTTTTTGTGAATCGTGTCAACCTGCTCGATGATCGCCTTACACTCCTCAATGCTGTGAAAACTTTGCAAGTAATCGTCCATATAATGATTCCTTTCTACAGCGCGCACAGCCTTAGGAAACTGTTTCTCAAATTCCTGCGCGTTCTTATTCTTTACATAAATCGCTGTGCACGGTGAGGACGCAGCGCCAAATATGACAGACGTCATTCTGTATTCTTTTACGGGCGCGTTTAGGTCGTCTCTCCATAGGAATCTTAAACTATCTCTATCTGATTCAATGATTCTTACTTGCAAAAACATTTCCTTTATATCTGCTGCTACTGCGATGGGGCCTTGTCGGAATCGTACGAGTACCCCGAACAAGGACTGGAGTAGATCTGGACCTGGCAGCAGGGTGTCGTTGAGGCTGACTCCGCTGGTCTTGGCTGCAGCGTCGAACACGATTCGAAGCTTCTTCTTCACCGGGTGTACTACCGGGAAGTGCGGCAGATACCACTTCCTTGTCGAGGTCGAGTCGGCTGGTGCTACCTCCGCGTAGTTGTTCTGTAAAAGATTATTAATTTGCTCACCGTACTGCTTATGTAGAAGAGCGTCCTTATGCAGCTTCTTCTCTATGCCCTTGTATCTGTTGAGCGCTGACAGATAGTTGTTCGGTAGCGTGACATCTTTATTCTTCCATAGTAAGCCGACCTCGAACCTGCCGTCTTGGAGTCTGTTGCTGGTGGCTTCTAGAATCTTCAACGCTTGTCCCTCTGCATCAGTGGAGGGTCTCCTTGGTTGCACTCCCAGCGACTCGATAGCGAAGTGTTCTTTGACTAGGCGAGCGACTTCCTCCTCCTCGGCATTAATATGCGTACAAACATTAACAAAATTTACAGGTGAGACATTACTGCTGTCGGCGCCGTGCAATACCCAACCGAGTTTTGTCTGCGAGGCCACTGGCTGGCCTGGCTTGCCACGGCGTACCCTCCGGGACACAATGAACTCCCAGTTGTCTTGACCGATCAACAGTTTTGGTGCCTCCCCTTCGTGGTAAATGTCTCTAACTAGATTACGTAAATGTTTGCACTGTTTAAGCCGCTCTTTATTTACCGTCTGCGGTGTAAGCTTAAGATCTTTAATTGTTCTTACTTGTTTTATAAGCTCCCTTTTAGGCTGCCTGTTTCCTCGCAGCTCTAGATCCAGCATCATCGAATTTTGCGCCTCCATAAAGCGCCCTCCGATTGTCTCGATTGACAGGCTGGTATGGGGCCCTCGTGCCCCGATGCTAGCGGCTACCTCCTCGTCGAGCAAGGTCACCGTCGATCCTTCGTCCAGCAGCGCCAGTATCTTCTTACTGCCAGATGGCCCGTATACTTCGACCGGAATCATTTTTAAGAAGGCTCTCGTCGTGCCGATCGTGTTGACCGACGCTGCTGACGGCGCCGCTGACGGTGCCGCTTCTTGTGGCCTGTTAAACTCATTATGTAAAAGATTATGATGCCAACGTTTGCATACCTTACATGGTGGCTTCTTGCACGTTTCTTTCCTGTGTTTCCCAGTCAGGCACTTAAAGCAGATGTTCAATTTCTTAACGGTGCTCCACCGGTCTGCAACCGCCGCCTTGACGAACTCCTGACACTCAGGAAGCCGGTGAGCTCCTTCGCAGCTCGGACACTGGATGCTGCGCTGTTCGTCCGCTATGCTGTACGTCGTCTGCCTGACGGGTCTTCTTGCGGTCGCGCTCTGCCTCTGGGGTTGACAAGTTTCGACAGCCGCGAACGCGCCGCACATATCTGCCTCATTATTAATAAAAGCACTTACCAATTCCAGGTTTGCAAACGAGTCTTCATCACTTGTCTTCGAGTAGTCGTACCACCTGAACTTTAAGATGGTCGGCAGCTTTTCGATGATGAGTTTAACTATCTCCGGCGAATGCAGGTACTGCGGCCTTTTCAGGCCCTTGATGGCTGCCACACTATTATTCACTTTACTTGCGAACACACAGATGTCCCTCGGGTTCTCGGATGTCCGAGGTATTGCCTTGATTTTTTCAAGTTCTGCCAACACCAACGCGTCGGGCCTTCCGAAGCGCCGACGCAGCGCGTCTAATACTTCAGATGGCTTGGCTTCGGAGTACAGGAGAGACTTGATGCTGTCCCTCGCCGCGCCTTTGATCGCTTTCCGTAGCCGCGCCATGTTCTGTACATCTGTAAACATCTTATCTGTATCTTCATAAACGACGCGAAACGCCGTCCATTCGGCGCTGTCTCCATCGAAGACTGGCAGCTCTTGTATGTACTTCGGTTGTTGTGGCATCACCGCACTTTGTAACAGCGCTTCTTTAAATGCTGTTGTGATGACCTCCACCTCCCTCCGGGCTTCGATATTCTTTGTTGGTGGTGGCTGGTCACCTGCTGAAGACTCCATCCACTTCCTAAGGTGGTCATTTCGCGCCTCGACGACGTCTTCGTCTTCGGCGGTTGAGTCTTCATCGGCTTCGTCCGCTATTTGCAAGCGGAGCCTGGCCAGGCGTGCCCTCGCCTGCACCTCTTCTAACTCCAGTCGCGCCAATTCTTCTCTGGCCTCGAGTCGCCGCCTTGCTGTGCTGGCTCGGGACCTCGCGACTGATGCAGCTTGCCGGGTAGAACCCACTGGTACCAAGGTCAAGGCTTGACCTGGCTGGCTGGCTGCTGTGGTGGCTGCTGTTGACTCTGTAGTCTGCGTCGCCTCCGTTGATGTGGACGTAGACTCCGTCATCGTGGTAGTTGTAGTACCTGTGTCAGCGGTTGATCTACTGCTTGCCTCTCGGTGTCCCTTCTGTGATCTGGTTACTGGCATTGTCACAGGATCCGCACTCGAAGGACCAAAAACGATGTCACAGACCTCCCTCGAAACACGCGAAATAGACGGATGACGTTCAGTGTGATAGGGCGAAGCCCGCGTATCACTCCGCCACTGGTCTATGACAGCTCTGATAAGAGCTGACCAGCTTTTATTTCGGTGCCTCGACCGACAGTAATTAAAAGGCTTGACGTTCCGAAGTAGCTCTGAAAAGAGCTAGCCAATTAATACTGCGGCGTCCCGGTAAGTAGTGGCCTCGACGTAAATGCCGAACAGTTTTCTCTATGCTGGTGCTGTCCGGCCCGCACACCCTGCTATGTGCAATAAGTCGACGTAGCCAGTGAGGGGTGTAGAGGGGAGAGGGTTATGGTAAGGAGGTGAGGGGTAGAGGGGTAAAGGGTAACTGGGAATTTTGGATACTTGGAATTTAAAATAATAAAAAATAAAAATATAACTTCTTCTAGGTAGGTAGCCTTAGGTAGGTACTTTACAATTAACACTCACGATTTAGCACAATTCAGCGCACACAAATTACAGAAAACGGGCGCAGCTTACCTAGGCCGCCAGTATACTGCGACGAGAGCTGCGACCGCCCCTTTGTTTTTTAGACGTTTTTTATTACAACTTTCTCTAACAAAGGCACCCCTTAGACCATTTATTTTCCTTTCAAATAATGCATACAATTATAGTTTTTACACATTCAGGTAGATCTTTCTATTATCTAGCTAATGGTACATAACACGTTACACATAAATGGAGGCTACATACAATATTCTTTGTTAAAGGACATCTTTCACCCGCCTATTGTACTAATGTTGCCGTTCACGGGCCATTCACTAATTACTCTTTAGTTATATAAAGAGTCCTTTAACACCATTATGTAGCCCCTGCTGCATTATACAATCTGAAACAGTCGTAAACATAAGGAACAATACAAATGAGTCGTAAAAACCGTTCGAAACTAAATTACACAAAAAACATTAAATAAAACCCTATTAGAGACAAAGTAATATTTTTAAACCTATTTTTACCTACCTATATACTGCCTACCACCGAAATATCACAAATTAATTGATATAATAAAAAGTTTATTTTATTATATATTTTACATACTTTGCGGGACGCCCTCACACCGCGCCCGCTATTGGCTAATGATTTTACACGTGCGTTATACAACACACACACACACACAGTACTCACACAGATCTAGCTATTAAAAATGACGCTCGTAAAGCCACATCGTCGGGTTTGACCCATACCTATTAAAATTACATATATCAAAACTATCTATACCTAGCGTATATATGATTCAAAATTACGTCTAACTAGATAAACAATTTTTTATGACATTCTACATTTACTTTATGTAGTCGCCGACAGGTATTATTTAGGCACTCATTAATTAGCATCATCATTAGGTATTTGCGAATCTTCTATTGTTCTTGAGGCTGGCACATATACTTTGAAAGAATAGTCAGTCCTTGGAAATGAACCAGGGTTAACAACTTGACAATTTTGATATGTTCTTGAATAGGGAGGAAAATTATCAGCAACCACCACTAAATCTGGTATCGGGTACAGGCTTAAAGAATCCGCATGCTTCCAAAATACTGGTTGAACACCTAAAGATAGTGGGGATAGTGTACATTGACTAAGTAAGGTTTTCGTTAAGTGATCTGGTATATCTCCTGCATCTGGAAAGTGTATTGCATTCCTACACATCTTTGTTACTAAATCCTGCCTTATTACAACAATTTCTTGAGTACAGTACTGCAATCTACAAGGATTAGTTGTGAATATAACAGAATCTCCTAACTTCTCACGAATTTCTTTTGTTATTGTGAGTGGTATGGCTGGTCTTGGCAATATGTTTGCTGCGGCTGGGTCGCTCCTTCCAGGAACAAATATAAACTTGCATGTTTCTCTTAATTTTGTAAATGGTAGGATTATATCTGCCAAGTTAATCAAAGCAGCATTTAACTGAGTACTGTGCTCATATCCATACGGGCAGGACAGAAATTCACCCATAAAAACAATAGCAATAGGTGGAAAGTCATCATAACCAGCAAACAATGTCTTTAATTTTGATATCACCTTTAAATTATCAAACCAGACATCAGACAAAAAAATTATCATACCATCTTCATTTTCTTGCTCCACTTTTAACAAATTCAGTGAGTTTTTCAACAATGTCTTTGATTTACCACCAAATGTGTTTAAATTGCCAAAATATGGCAGCGATACAGCTCTACTCTCTGATGGTGGTAAAACAAGCCCCATAACATGAAGGGTTTTGTCTTCATAATATCCTTCAACAAGCACAAAACTGTTTTCAGTAAACAAACCAGAATGATACCGAGTTTGAGTCATGTCTAACAAGACACTGCCTGTTGGGTCTTCTAAATAATATTTTCCTTCAGTAAGCTGTGTTAGCAATCCAAGCACAATAACATCATTAACTTTACTAGATGTACTTAGCAAAACTTCAACTTTTCGTAGCTGAAAACGATTTTCACTCTCCATAGAAGGTAATATTTCTTTAGCAAATAATTTATTTCTGTTAGATCTCTGCCATATTAAAGTGTACCTGTCTATTAAAAATTGAGCTTTCCATTTGGGTTCCGCATATATGTTATTACTTGTAAGATCTTTAGAGAATTTCTTCCTTTCATTGTCAAATGATATTTTTGGTACACTGAATGCATCAATAACAGAAAGCACTGTCTCAGTTTCTTCAAGACCCGCTGAACAACATTCTCGATAAGCTACTTCTAAGTGTTCTTTTTCCAATACAGGTTGGGATAGACATTGGTGTAAAAGATGAGCAGTAATTTTATCTATCACCTTAATACGTTCTTTGTTAGATAAATCCGACAGTTGCTCGGCTAGAAAACTACTTGCTTCTCTTCGTATAGTGAAACCACTGAGTTTAAAGGCATTGTTTATTTCCAAACGAACTTCTTTTGATTCACTCATAACTTCAAAATACCTTTAACATATCTTACTCGAAATACATCTCATACTGTGCAACTAAATATCAACAAATAAAAACTTTGAAGTTTGCACAAAAAAATTGCTGATAAAAATTTGTGAAAATTACAAGAAAACAAAAATATATTGATTTCAAAATAATAAATAAATAATTTCCCGTTTCCCGCGAGATTCGGGTATTTTATTTTTCCGACATACGGCGAGGACGCAACATATATCACAGTGATTACTGATTATTATTACAATTTACAATGATAGATGTCAGATGATACTTGACAGTTAACTCTAAACAGATGATAGTTTTTAGTTGACACTTCTTAATAAAACATGCAAGCCGCAAGTTTGTTTTGAATTTTTATTAGAAATAGATATCAACTTGAATTCATTGATAATGATATTCAAATTGAATTAAGGATCAGTTATATCTACTGAATATATATAATTGTTGTTTCATACTATACCTACGGATTGCCGTTGAAGTATTGACTTCAAAATTTAAAATTAAGTTCTTGCAAGCACTTTTGCAATTAAGACATCGTTACCCATAGGTAACGATAGTTACTTATTTTTGTTACGATAAACAATAGTTTTTGGATTCTATTCCGTTTATAATCATACCTAAAACAAACAAATATGGGTGTAACAGTGTATGTATTTTAAAAATTTATAAACCTGCATCTTTTAACAAAAAATGAAAAAACAATTAAAAGTTTACCTTTACTTATAGTTTACAACAGTACCCGGTTCCCGAAAATAAAACAGGGACATACGTTATAGAGCTCTTAACAAAACGAATATTGGCCCTAGGAGCAACACAACAAGGACAGTTTCTAGTGGACTGTGAGAGTTACTTGTCCCATCCACAAATGGGTAAGGAGGTTTCTCTGACAAGTGAAATTGAAGATTTATATTTACAAATCCAATTCATCCTAAAGAGATGAATCCATTTTCCAAAAAAATCAGCTAAGATCCACATTATTCAAATCTGCTCCAAACAAAAATCAAGATTGGTCAATACTTTAGAAGTTACGATGCCACTAACAGACACAGGGACCTTAAGACAAACACTCTCACCCAAAGATATCTCAAACTTATGATACCCCTCTACATATTTAAGTATTCCTTATTTTAATTTTTAATATATCAGTTGCAGGAACAACAAAGACTGTTCACATACTTCATAACTCTGAGCAACCAGCCTCCGTTTTTTCAATTCTGGAGAGTGGTACAAAAAACATACATGTGATTGCTGATGGACTATTTGACTTATTAATGATAAAGTTGTCTCAACATTACACTTCTAAAAAACAGACTAAAATTGAAAGTAAAGGTCCCAGATTTGAACTTGGTGATTTTTGTGTTAAAATTGGTTCAGTAACAATGAATCAAAGTTTCAAAGGAATATTAATAGAGGTATGTTTTCATTTTAAATTTACAATAAAAGAAATAATTAATCTCTCTTTTTGATTCTTGGACATTATAACATTGTATAGAAGTTTTACAACATGAGACTTGGAGAGAAAAATGCTTACAAAAACCATACTAACCATATCTATATCTTGATGGATCATCAGTTTCATACACTTAGCACAGAAATCCTGAAATAACAAGAAAATCATAGGAGATATAAGAAGGCCTGCATTTTGTAGAAGGATGTGCCAAGTCCAACTATAGATTACTAATTAACACAATTTTCAATTTTTTAGGTAGAATACAGACCGTGTGTGATGGCTAACGCAGTCTGGGGACTACTTCGTGAATTTCTCCAGGGTCTTTTAGGCCCATCAATAAATATTCAACCGCCTCAACACCTAGTGAGCAGAATGAATGAAATATACACACCTATAGACACTATATATCAGTATCTAGAACATTTTAGTGCATATAGGAAGACTACCGGTTTAAGAAGTGCTTAGTGCAATTATATTGTATAAGGTTTTTTAAAAAATGTAACATTTAAGCATTAGTCTAAGTAATCAGTAAATTATTTTCTTATATTGAAACTATATAATTTCAGTGTTTTAATTTATATTTGTGAAATGTAAACGAAGCAAAAGAATCAAAAGCAATGCAATTACAACATCCTCATGTAATATAAACAATTGTAAGAAACAAACAAATTATTTTAAGAACATTATTATACCTTGTCCAATCAAGAGTGCGTAATTTATGTATTTAAAAAATATTTTTTATTACATTTCTAAATTATTTACAAGATGTTTTTTTTTAATGATAATTAATAATGAAGTTCCGAGATTTATTTATTATAATCATTAGCACTTTGTTTGGTAAGTTGAATTTGATATTTTTTTTTCTAATTTTCTATAAAGTAAAAAATTCGCAAGCTTGAATTGTACTTAATCTACTTCTGTTCCTAAGATGACAAAGAGTTAAAAACAAGTGAAATTGAAGTCACATCAAAGATATGAAAATTACAAATAAGAGAATATCTCATAAATGAATGAAAATTAATACATGAAAAGATAAATTATTGTAGCAAAAATCCATCTGTATCACGTCAGCTTTTAAACAAAAAATTTGTATCGATATGGGTCGTTTAGAACTTACGATATAACACACAGATAAGTCAAACTTGTAACAACATGTTTGCGTCGGGATTTAAAGTAATGTGTTATTCAAAATGAATTTGAACCTTTTTGTCTTAAAAAAAATTTGTGTGTGTGCTTAAGACCACACGACAGAAGTGAAAATTTCAACAAGGTGAAATTAATAATACGAAATGCAAGTTTTTTTTGCGTTCTATATTGACAAATTAATAACTTTTATAATGTACTTAATTATAATTGTGTATAAATTACTCCAGTGAATTTGCTCTGAGTGGCCTTCATCTGCATCATCATGACTCGAGCCGACTAAGCGTGACCCATGTATACACTCGGCTATGTAACGCTCGCGTGACGCGTGATGGCCCAGTTCAATTCAGTACCCACAAAAAGTGCCTAAAGAAGTTTTCACTTCAAAAAATACTAGTTTTAAATTACAATTTATTTTGTAAATGTTTCAGTAACCGATGTTAAAGGAGTGGTGTTGGATCTAATAGACTGCGGGGTAGATCATGATTTGGTTGTCAGCGTCGGCAATGTCCACATCACTCAGTACCCATGGATTGGTGTTCTATATTATTCATATTGTGAATATAAATTGCACTTACATTTACAATTCAATTAAGTAATAGTCGCCTTTGCGGCGTTTGCCTGCCCTAACCTTTCCGCTTTCATCCAGTCTAGACATAAGTAGGTATATTGATAGATTAGTTCGGTAGGCTGATGTGAACGCTCGGATGGGGTTTCGTGTTCAAACTGCAAACACTATCTGATTAGGTAGTAGTTGTGTATTTTGAGTAAATGGGAAAGTCATTGAACGAAGTATAATAAGTAATGTGGTTTCTATTACTTTTTTAATAGTAAATTGCTTAAAATATATTAAGCAGTAAGTAAATGACTATTTTACAAGTATTCATAATACAAACAAAAAATCTAAAAACTAAACGAAAGTAGAATGTACCGAAAGAATTCATGACATTGTCTAGGATCTACGGTACCAGACACGTCTGTGCGTCAGAGTTTAAATATAAAAATATTTTTTTTATAATGCAAGTAGGTTCAAGTTATTAATGTCAAATTCTTAAGTAGCTTAGCGCTGCTATTAAAACGAATATGAAAGTAGCAATTGATATGTTTCAGATGGTGAAATTGGTGAAACCCGTGCGGTGACTACAGTCGCTCTGATCCAGGCCGAGTTTGTGATCGCGCCCGCCGCCGATATAGGACCAATGCCCAAGACTGACTTTAGGTAAGTAATATATAAAAAATACAAAGTAAATCACTGAATGTTCTGGGTTCGGTTTCCGCTGAAGCAATTAAGATTGATTTGGAAGACTAATTAATGAGTTGTGTTGCTTAGCGCAAAAATTAATTTCGCTGTCTTTTTTGCGTCGAAAAGTTAAAATATTGTAAAAACTGCAAACATCTAATTTTCTGGTCTTCTCTTTGTATATTGAAACATCTCCATTTCATATAAAATATGATAATACCTAACAAAAGTGTGAAATCCCGTTTGCTTGTAGAGCATGGGGCCAGACATATTACTGCGTCTGTTTTACTAATCAGTGTCTACTCAACCGAAACATTTATTTGGTTCACTAGAATTCGAACCTAGAACCTTGTAAACTACTGAAGCGGATGGATAATGATATCAACCTAGAAAGGAATAGCAATTTTCTTCTAAACGTGTGAAATTTGGAAATATAAGCCACTTCTTCTGAATCTACGCCTACAAAGTGCCAGTAATTGAAATGTTAACCAAATTATTTTTTAATATTCTGATTTCCAGAGCTAATTCTCGTGTGCTGCTTGGCGAGGATTGGACACGTGTAGGTCGGCGCGTGCGCAACTATGTAATACACCCGGAGTATGACCAAACATACAATACCATAGCGCTAATTCAGCTCAGGACACCCGTCAGAGATGGTAAGTACTGGTAGAATCGTCTTTGACGTCGAAGATGACTATTTTTGCCCACGATGATTTCTTAATAAATTCTCAATAAATAATAGTTATTGAAAATTCAATATTTTTATATTTTTTTCTTATTTTTTTAGTTAATATAAAGCCGGTCTGTCCACCGCCTGCGATTTTGCGCAGTCCTGAACTTTACGTCATTAAGTTCGCAGAAAGTAAGTTCTTTTAAGTATATTGTAGATATTTCAAACAAGTAAACAATTTTCCTTTCGATTATAAAGATAGTATTAAAAGGAACAAAACATCGGTTCTAATGAGTTTAGGTATTAACAAGTTTATAGGTCATTTAGAAACTAGTTGTTTTTGATGGAACTTTATAAAATTTTACAAATTAAATAAATTCCATTAAAATAACTAATTTTACAAATACAAAAGAAAGATAAATACATCAGTTCTAATATTTATAATTTACTATCTGACTTGATTAATACAGATTCAATTAAATAATAAAAAGTATATATTAAAACATACTAATGGTCGCCCCTTGGTCGAATTTCGACCACAATTCAAGATTAAGTATGTATGTGTGTATGCTGTGTGTCATCCAAGCAGTAGTGTATTAATAAATTTACTGTATTTATAACGCATTTTATATAAAGAAAATAGCTTTATGCACTTCTTCTCCATATAAACTTTAACTGTGGCAAATTTCACGATCACCCGTCCGCGCAATTTTCGTAAAAAGGGGTACAAAGTTTTTGCTTCATATATTAATAAAATTCTGATACTATTATTTCTTTTTATAGATTACGACAATCTACAAAAACAAGTGATACCAGTTTCGCACATACCGGGCAAGATGTGTCGAGAATTTTATATTAAAGCTAATGTAAGTACCTATAAATAATATATATAATACGTATGTGTGTGTATTGGAACTCAGCGATAAATTGCTTGTGATTCGCTGATGACGATTCAGTGTTGGGAGTTTGAAATTTTACCCTTATTATATGTTTTTATAGAGAAATCTCTATAAAAATATTATGAATCTGAATTTATTTATTTGGTTGAACGCGTTTGTTTTACGAACTTCTGGTTCGAATTGAAAAATTAATAAGTGTTGGATTTTCCATTTATTGGAAACATAACATAACAACCTAACACCAATATAAAAAGCGTAGGATTCAAAAAGTATGAATGTTTTTAAATTATGTCTATGATATTTTGTAACACGTGAGGCAACCGTTGCCTGAAAAGAAAGTTTGTAGGTGAACATACGTAGAAGTGTCTGTCTCATCCACCACCCAGAAGCGAGTTTTATTATGTTAGTAAATATTAATGCAGATAAGTTAATACAACAAAATTACAAGCGTAGAAGAATTGTTCTTAAATTTATTTTAAACTTACATTAAGTGTAAATTGCTGAAGCTTTTTACAAAATTGCCAATTATTTAAATGGCAAAAAGGCGCGTTCTTGAACAGCCGTAAGCTTATATAAGTGGTGTTCTAAAGCTGTCATGTAAGATTATATATGAATAATTTTTGATTTAAATAAGTGTGGAATTTCATCCGTATCACCTCGATGTTTGTTGATCCACATCTGAGCGTTTTCTAAGGCATTTTTTGCCGCGCACCACCACTCTGTGGAACCAGCTGCCTTTTGTTGTATTGCCGAACCATTATGACTTAGGGACCTTCAAGAGAAGAGCGTACCTCTCTTTAAAAGGCCGGCAACGCACCCGTGATCCAACAAGCGTTGAGGGTGTCCATGGGTACATGCTTCTGGCTTGTGAGCCTGAGTGAGCCTCCTGCCCGTTTGCCTCCTATCCAATAAAAAAAAAAAAAAATTAAATAAAAGTTATTATTTTCTTTTTCAGCTTTACACAAGAAAGTTACGTCCGCCGCACGTAGCGTGCGCGGTTTCGTTGGAGAATAATGACGTCTGTGTTTGGGACGCAGGGGGAGCACTCGTCGTGAGGGACGTTTGGGGACGGTGGCAGTTGGTCATTATTTTAAACATCGACGAGAAGTCTTAATTTTATTTTCAAAACGATGAAATTTTGTTATTTATTGGTTCACCAATTTATTTCTTTTTTAGGAGCTTTTTTCATAGGTGGGTCTGGAATCTGGATGTTTGTCTGGCATCGTAACTGAATAGATTCTTATAAATTATAGCTAAGATTGTGATTGGTAATGCGCTTTCAAACAAAAACGCATTCAAATCGATTCAAAGCTACGGTGCCACAGTCACACTCGTACAGAGACGTAAAACTTATTACAACACTTTTTAGCGTTAGGGGTTAAAAATATTATTATTATTATAAGATATACATATATATTTATAATAAATATTCCAGTTGGGTGTGGGTGTGCGGGGGCCTGGGTGCGGGGCGCCTTCTAGGTATCTGGATATCATGAGCTACTTCCCCTGGATCGAGAGCAGCCTCTCCAAGTTCAGACGGATCACCATCTCCCAGATATCCAAACAGAATTTTGTACTTCGAAGTAAGCATTCTATTGATTTATTGCTTATTCTATAATTTTCCTTTAGTTTTTATAACATTACATGAATATTAAATGTAAACATATCCGCTTCTGTGCACACGAGGTTCGAACTTCATTCGTTGGGCGGCCGCAGAAGGCGTAATTCTGTATAATAAATGATCAATGAAACGGATACAGAAGTGTGTCTATTCTCAATATCGAGCCAATACCCAAAAGAGACGACTTGTGACAGAGTTTGGTGAAAATAACGGTGTTTTATGGATATAATGATTTTATGGATATCACAAAGTCTGTATTGTTTAAAATTATAAACTTAATGGATGCTATATTATTTAATCATTGATGATTCATTGGTGTAAGTTGCAAATTACTCTATTTCTAGCTATTTTTTATCGTGTTTGTATATAAATTGTTTTAGGCGGTGAATCTTTTCGCGCTTACCAACGCTTCGGCGCATGCGACGAAGAAGAGAAAATAAATCTCGTTTATCGTGATATGGTTTCGTTGCGCACAGACAACAACCAGTACCAGTTCTTTAAGTATAATGTAAGTCATTATATTAGATGTTAGCTAGGCCCCGCGGTTTCACTCGCTTTTTTATTCATTGGTTGCGCAAATACATTGTATTTATAAGGAGAAATCGGCAAATATTCTAACATGCATTACTATTAAGGTAAGGCAGTAAAATTACATCTACTAGATTAATTAAGACAGCTTTATAAGTATGGATTTAAAAAAAAACTAAGAATGAAAACAAAAATTTTAATTTCAGATGTCTATATACGACAACGTAGAATACACTTGTCTCACTCTTGAGCTGATCAATGCGTCCGCGTCATCTGAGATGAGAATCAAGCATTTCTGCCCCAGATTCTCTTATGGACCACCATGTTATGCCTACAAAGGTACTTTTACCCAACCGAAAAAAGTGAGGTTTAAGTTTGATATGTCTGAGTGTGTCTGCCCGTGATATCGTAGAAGGCAGCTCCGATTTCGATACAGTTTTTAGTTTGTTTCGATCTTAATTAAAATATAATAATAACTAGCGACCCGCCCCGGCTTTGCACAGGTATAAAACATATATAAAAACCTTCCTCTTTAATCACTCTATCTATTAAAGAAAACCGCATCAAAATCCGTTGCGTAGTTTTAAAGATTTAAGCATACAAAGGGATATAGGGAAAGAAAAAGCGACTTTGTTGTATACTATGTAGTGATATAGCCTTTATTCACTGACCAAGTCAATAACCTATTATTAATAATACACGTAATAACAACACAGTTGTACAAGTTATAATAATGTAAAAAATTTAACAAAAAAAAACCGACTTCAAATTGTAACTATGAAACTATTGAACAGATTTTGATGAAATTTATATGGGACCACACGGGAAGTACTAGCTTTTAAATAAGAAATCATCAAAATTGATTCACCCAGTCGAAAGTTCAGAGGTAACAAACATAAAAAAACATCGTCGAATTGAGTACTTTCTCCTTTTTTTTGAAAAAAATTTAAGCTATATTAACAAAACTGTGCTGGGTCAGCGATCAGTTTATTGGTCAGGTTGCATTTCAATATAGGTCTCCTCTAGCCCTCTCCATACATCTGTCTTGAGCCATCCTTCTCCAGCCCAATGTTATGGCATCTGCCCATCTTTCACGCGATCTTAGCTATATAAAGACATTATTTATTAGTAAAAAAAACCAAGGCTTCTTATGTTGTCTTCTCACTGATCCTATGTATTTTACTATTTTATCAAATATAATATCCGTTCAGCCAACTCCTAAACTCAATGTTATTTTTCTCCATTCTAGTTTCTTTATTATTAAAAAATCCTAATGATTAATTCTCAATTTGTAGAATTCCTATTCTTGTTTTATTACCTTTTTGTGGACTTCGAAGTCGGATAATGTTTTTTTAATTTGGTAAAATATAATTTCAGGTTCTGTATTCGAAATATCGGTTTATATAATGTTTTCTGATACATGTCTTTTCGAAATGTTTGCGTGGGGCTTCAAGAAGAATATGACGTTACTCGACATTCAGGCTTGGAAGTGGGAAGAAGGATCCTATTACGAGGACTTTACGATGCAGCCCGTGGAGTACAGGGGCCCCACTCACATGACCACGTTCGGCTTCGAGCCGTTGGAGGTCTCCGTGTGGGTGCCGGCCTACGATATCTGGTCGACCACCCCTTGGTCTAACGTGACGAGTACTGCCCGTGGCATGATTGGCGAGGGTAAGTTGTTACACAAATTAAGTTGGTAACTTCGGCAATCGAACCTAGGACAATTAAATTTGTTGTCAGTACATAATGTTTTCGATTTTCAGACAGATTTTTTTATTTTCATCCATATATATATAATTATTCTTGAGAAGGGTGTATGATTTGTCAAGGTTGTTTCTAAATTAACCGCCTCCGTGGCTAAGTGGATTAGGTGCGTGTTGCGCCGGAGGTCCTGGGTTGGAATCCCGTGGGGAGTAATGAATGCTCCGGTTGGGTAGGCACAGAAGGCTGATCACCTACTTGCTTGTAAAGATAATTAGTGAAACAGACACAGCAATGTGTCTGCCCCATTCCCCATGCCCCACTAGGGGTTACGGGAATTCACAAAGACGAACCGACTCCTAGTGAAGTAAAAGAGAAATTACCAGCTTCAGTGGTGATTTTTTTATTTCCCGGGAATGTAGTCCACGATGCCTAAAAATATTAGTATAATGGCTTATTATTCTTAAATTATAATGTGTAATTTTAAATTCAAAAATGGATCTGTCAACAGTTTACTAAGGATAAACTGAAAAGAGGCATTTATTAATATTTGTTTATCTGTTTAGAAGGTGCAGATTTACCTGATAAACCTGAGGAAAGCGAGCAGCCACAAGCTACGACTTTAGCTCATGTATATATCCCACCATCGACGTCAAAGCCAGTGGTCACTGATATAATATATCTTCTGCAAACCGGCAAACCTATCGACCGGAAGAAATTAATGACACCTCCGTCGAAGAAGAAAACCAGACTGGAGAAAATCCACGAAAACAAAAAAAAATCCAATAAATGAAAATAAAAACCTGAGAGGTTTGAAGGGAGACCCGGATGGAACGTTCGATTAAAGTTCCTTTCGATTAATTAGTGAAGGAATTTTAATAAAATTTTATTTCTTTTAAGTCAGTATTTTTTTTATTATTATAACAAATAAAATGTAATATAAACTTAATCAGTAGGCTCAATTTTTGTAATAATTGGCTTGTGGTAACTGAAGTAGGAAACATGTTTGGGATTCTATTTTTTTTAAATGTCTTGAAAAAACTGCATCAATGGTAGTATTATATTAAATAAAAAAATAAATAATAAAATAAAATAAGCCTTTATTTCTGTAAAGTATAAACAGTAATATTTTTAACTAAATATTTAATTAATATAATAAATTAATTAATCGGCAACCGGTTTATCCGATACAGTTTGTCCTTCGACAAAGGCCTCCTCTAAAGACTTCCATCTTTTTAGAAGTTACTTGATATCCTAACTCCCCGACATACGGCTTCTTTATCAGGGATAACATTGGATTACTTTTAAAAAATAAAACAAAATTTGGTATGAGAAATTATGATATGAATTTAAAAAAAGAAATAAATAGAAAAAATATAAATAAAAGATGAAATAGAATTGTAACAAAGGTCATCGATTTTCTTGAAAAACTTCTTACCTAAAAGAAATACATCTTTCAAGAAACCAATCTTTGAGTTTTGTCTATCTGAACTGATTTGTATGATGATTGTGTCAAAGCGTATTTATTATAGTAGAAGCGTATTTAGAAGCGTATTTGATGCTGTACAAAATTAAAACTCTTAAGAGTTGATTATAAAATTTTGATAATATTATAATAAATCTATTAAATATTCTGTTTTACTATCACAATCCTTACTTCCCTATAAATTTCCCTGCAAAAGAACCCGCCAACAGATACATCTTTACTTGATAATATAAATGCGAATATCTGTCTGTTGATGGTCGTAGTTCAAACAAGAATTGCACTCCGCATTCAGTCTTCGTTCTGGAGCACAGAGGAGTTTCGTTGTAGACATCCTAAATTGTCGCACTGCACGATTTGGCCTTAATCAAAACCACGAAGGAATTGAACTCCTTACCTTCTTCAATAACACCTAGTTAACATAACATATAGAACATGGGTCTTTCCAAGAGGAGAGTTAATAAGTTTTTACTGAGCAAGCATGCATCCCATTTATACCTTACCTTTTCTCCACTTACATACTATCATGGGAATGCGTCCGAATGCTTGTTTTTAATAAAAAAACAATTTGCGAGAACAGCAATCTTTATAATTATAATTATTATAAAGGTAATTGTTGCATCTCTCCATAATATTAAAAAATGTCCAGTCTGCATGTTTGAATGAAGTTTTAAATAATTCATCTTAAATTGGCCGCGTGCCACGTCGTTCTATGAATA
The DNA here is from genome assembly GCA_912999735.1 of Aporia crataegi. Lineage (NCBI taxonomy): Eukaryota > Metazoa > Arthropoda > Insecta > Lepidoptera > Pieridae > Aporia > Aporia crataegi. The sequence continues at coordinate 8,642,587 of OU538742.1, forward strand.
TTTAACGCGCTGCGAGATACTCCGAAAGGTTTTTCATATTCGCCCGTGATTTCACTTAGCGTTGAGTCTTTTCATAGATTCTTATCGTTTGTGTATTATTTTATTAAAAAAAGTCAAGCCAACAAGACGGGAACCAATACTAAAAAATAGACACAAAATTAAAAAAAAAAACTAATGCAGCTTCAATTATTACAGGCGAACCACATGCAAAAATAAACAATAAGCACACAAGACAAATATTTTTTGCGGAGCTATCAAAGGTGTTTGTTTACTTTGCAACAACTACCTTCCTCGGCATAAAATCTAGGTATACAAAATACTGTTTTTAATATAAAAATATGAATATTATAATACAATTATATTCATATGTTATATATATCCAAAACTTTTCTTTTTTATTAAATTATTACGAAAATGTTTGCTTTTATATCTGAAATTAAAGTTATAATTTCAAACTAAGCACCATCTTTAGCCATACCATTTCAAGTCTACAGATTTTTCTAATATAATAATTAACTATGATCAATAGGTAATCGTGATAATATGTAAGTATATGATAACATATTCTTTATTAGGTACTTAACCAGTTTCTTATATTTTTAATCGAAGCTATCTGAGTTTTGCATATTTTTCAATATCAAGAGACATTAAACTATAAATTTTAGATTTAGCATGCGATATCTACCCACATAGCATCCTAGCTACATTTTATGAAGATCTGTTCATCCGTGTATGAGATATTCTTATTTGTCATTATTTGACAGAGGATTTTTAAATTGTCTTCAATTTCACAATTATATTCCTATTTGACCACACCAATCTTTGTAATGAAATCTATCCGAAAACGTCGGTCATGTTTAGCTCTAGTAATTGCGCAATGCTCTGTTTGAGATACAGGGATGGATTCTTTTTAATCAAGTAAGATTTATTAAACATATAATAGTTTTTTGTAAGTCGTTTAAGATTCTAAGATTGTGTTGCAACATCTTCGCGCGCTTTAATCTGATGACGACTGCCAGAAGACCTAAGAGCGAGGAGGGTAGGGATTTTTCTAGATTATAATATTTTAAGCAATTTAGCAATTTATCATAAAAAAGTTAATAGAAACCACACTAAATTTAAATACACTTCGACTTTGATGTATGACTTCAACTTGTATGACGCCCAATGACTTTTCTATTTACTCGAAATACATAAACACTACTCATTTGGACAGAGTTTCCTCTTATAAGAGCAACTGTTGAATAATAATGGCAGCCGGCAACCATACCCGAAATTTAAATTAGCTGTGAATCAATCTTCGTTCCTAATACTGAGTGGTACGGCTTCGAGTTAAACTGGACTGCACGCGTACCGTTTAACGAACATAAAACCCGACCAGAGTGTTCACGACACCAGCTGACCAAACTAATCTATCTAATTATAGTAAAAAAATATAGGTATTTGCTGTTTATTACTTTGCGGCATTCTATTATTGGCTTTTGGCGTATTAGAACATGGAATAGTAGGTTTTATTACTAATCTTCCACCACATCCATCATCACCATTTCTCATCATATTAAAATTTTTACAAGATGAAAGGCCAAGGCCCAATTTGGAGTTTTTACGCCGAAGGAGTAAGAGTATTTATAATGCGGCCCTGTGTTAAGCCTACAATAGCACACTCGAACAATGGCCAGTCTAGCGCTTTGTGCATGCTCAATTAATTTGTTTGTTGCCTTAAAGCAATTATATTATATGCTCTAAGATTATTAATTAATTCTAAATAAACAGTTTTTCTGCAATACAAAAGCAATGACTACAATCTTTTAGTAAATATAAGAACAAAAAAAAACATACCTAAGTATATCCGAATTGAGAACTTTCTTTACTAAAAATTTATGTGAATAGAAATTATATTATAACACAAGTCATTAAATATCTTAAATATGTTTCCTTGACAATAATTATTATCTAAAGTAGCGATCAGACGACACAATTCATCGGGCCGATGAGCAGGGCTCGATAGATTGGGCGTTCTGATCACACTACACGATTTCGCCACCCTAACTCAGTTGACAGCCAAACGTCGAGCAGTGAAGATGTTAGATGGCGCCTACGCTTTCAAAGTATCAGAAATTTGGAATCGCTCTAGCATGGTTTTATATATAAGACATTAAAAAGTATTAAAAAAAAGGCAAGAAAGTAAGACCAAAAAATTAATCAAAATTATGTATTACGAAAATAGAACAAAGTTAACTTTCAATAAAGAAATTAGTATTAATATTAGTAGTTATAGTCTCCATCATTACATCGCCTCCTTGGTCTAGTGGTAAGCGCGTAAACGTTACAACCGAGAGGTCCTGGGTTCGATTCCCGGTGGAGATAAAAAAAACGGTCTGACAGGGCATAGAAGGCTGATCACCTTCTTGCCCCTACAGAAAAAATCGATCAGTGAAATGCATCTGCCCCATACCCCACTAGGGGACACGGTACTTCACTTTATAGTCTCCATCATCACATGGTAAGCACCATGTCGAAATGATTTGTTTTTATACTCCGGGAGGGTTTTATTCCACAAATAAGGCAAGTCTTTATAAACGTCTAGTACGTTGAGTATTACCTCTCTTTCGCGTTGCGTAGCCATTTTCACTTCATCCGTCCTTTCACGTTGAACGCCGCGCAGCCACTGAGCGCCCTAACCGTGATCAGACGACACGATTCATCGGGACTTAGGGCGGTCGGGCATTCTCGATCACCCGATTTCGTGTGTAGTGTCCCACTAACAGCCTAACAGCGATCACACCACCAAATTCATCGGGACTTAAGGCCCGATGGATCGTGTAGTCTAATCGCTACATAAGTCTTTATTTCCAAGGTTTGATAACTACCAGGACCTTAGAAAAAATCAGAAGTTATAATATTTAATAGTTAAGTGTGAAATAGCTAAGCGGCTACGTACCAAACGGATTAACAGATGCATAAATCGATCAGTTAAATGAAAATGGCGTTAATTATCGTTCGTTGGTCGGAGGTTGGATATTGGTTAAGTCTGGCTTATCTGCTGCCTCATATCTCACGATTATTCGTGGGCCAATTTGGCGGCAAATCGCAATACAGTGCGCATTGAATGCTAAACAGCTTTGCATTTTTAATATTATATTTTTTATGCAACAAGCGACATCGCACAGTTGATGCACTTCATACATAACTCGAATATAAATTAAATTTAAAATCCAAATGTATAAGACGTCTTCCTTTTAAACATTACAACTTCCGGAAATTAAATTAGATACTACTTTTACGAGAGTAACCATTACGCGTAAACCTCAGATATGCAGGCGGTAAAAAGAAAAAATACCTTCCTTTTATATAATTTCAAGTTGTCAACAAAGAAAAATATAAGCTTTGACATTTTAAATAATTCTCGCAAATTTTTGATCAGTAAAAAACAGAATATTTTATATAACTGTTAATTTAATAGTTATTAGTTATAAAGCATTTAAATAGCATCGAGTTTTCTTGTGCGAACCAGTTAATCTATTGGAAATGCTTCTTAGAGTCAATTAAGAAAAACTAGGGATGGAAAAATATCGACAACTTTTCACTAAGTAGTTTAACTTCATTTAATATGTGGAGCATAACAGAGCAAGTTACATACCTAAATTGTAATTTATTATGACTTTTTGAATCAAATTTACTCACTTTTTTATTCTATAAAAAATTAATTATACTCAAAATAATATTTCGAAGTAGAAATTTAACTGATTTATTACTTGTATTAATCTATTATATTTTAAATAATATAGTAATAATGTAAAGTGGTTAATTTTAAGTTAAGTGGGTAATATCTGATTCAGATCGATTATAGAAATTCTTTCCCTGATAGAAATATACTCTTGCCGAATAATACAATATTTTTTATTATTTATAATTAATTTTATGTTAATATACGTTAAAACACGAAAAAAGGTAATATATTTACCTATTTACTTGCTTACGAAAACTTGTAGAAATAACAAGTAAAAACATTACTTTTATAGCTTCTTTAAAAATAAAGATGTGGACTTCAAGACAAGTTATAATATTATTGTCGCTTCGCCTCTTTAATTGAATGTTGTAAGTGACATTTCTCAAGAGTCTCGACTTGAGAAGTTTCTGTGTTAAATGGTTAGAACTCAAATCTTGTTGGAAACAACTTGGAGTATTAAAAGTTGTATTTTTATAACGAAAGATGTTAACAATAATATAAAGCTGTCGCTGAGTTGATGGATCTTTAAATGTTTTATGCAATACCTACGTTGTTAAATAAATGGAATAATATAATTATTTGTGATGCCATTTTCTTAAATTCTACGTAATCTTTTCAATGCGAAGGTCATGGAAATGTGTAGGTAGGTAATAAATGAGCGTTTTGTGTTGTAACTAATATTTTACTGATTTTCTTTCCTTCCTTTTTGTACCCGGTTTGTTTTTAATGTCAAATAAGAAACATACATAAAAATTTCTTATTTTAAGTTTTTAATACATAAATAAATTTGAAAATGTATCGACATTTAAAGTGAACATCACTAAATTAAGTCGGAAAGCTTAGTGACAATGGAAGTCCGTTAGACTATTTTATCAGTTCAGTTTTTGGTGCACTTTTTTCAGCAGTCCACGTAAAATGTTTGATTAAAAGTTGTAGAATTTTGCAGCTCTTCATAAGATTTGCAGGCTTTTTATTCCATAACATTTTATAATGTTGAAATTCTAAGAGCTAATGTTTATTGAATTACTTAAATAACTTTATTTATGTAATTCTTTGCAAAATTAATTAGTGCGTACAAGTGAAATTGAAAACAAAATCCCCGACATTTCGATTACAAATGTAAATATCTAATAAATGAATGAACAGATCTACACAAATTGTAGATAAGAACCACATCGAGCACAAATCGTTCAAACAAAAATCACGTCTAGCTTCAATCGTTTAGGAGGTACAATTACACAGATTTCTAACAAATATTTTTTTAAACTCTTCGTTGCAATAGAGTGCAACGGGCGGCTTTATTTATTCGGGACCGAGGATCGAACCCGATACCTCAGGCTTCGCGGTAGGCTTATAAGACCGCTTAGTCATGAGCGTATTTTTTCTTTGGGCTTCCAAATAAAGCCTTTAACTTTTTGCGTTCGGTTAAAAACAATAACTCATACTGCATACAAGAGTTTTAATTCATTTAAACTTCTCCATTTAAAACAAAATAAACATGAAGCTTTTTGAATTTATTGGCAGAGCGTTCAAAGACCAAGTTTAGTTTTGCCCATTAAATTATTATGTAGTGGTTAAGACGTAACTGTGGTCCGTGAAATTATGCAAATAGGTCGGAACTTGGTCGGAAGGGTTGCTTTTAAAGAAACTCAGTTGCTTGCGCGAAAAAGAAAATCTTATTCAAATTATTTTAAAAACGTTTTGAATGCAGCGAAATGAACTTCCGAATTAGTAACATATAATTACATTTTTTCCTATTTCTCAATACCTAATGGGACGAGAGGTGTCTAATATTTAAATTAATTGAGATAGTAAAAATATAACATCATAATTTTGTACCCCTTTTACGAAAATTGCGCGAACGATGATCGTAAAATTTACTAAAGTTAGTTTATATGGATAAAAGTGTATAAAACTATTTTTTTTTTAATGAACATATGAAATGAATGAATGAACTATTACTTGAATGACATACAACATACACACAAATACAAGCTGATTTACTTACTTTTGAATTGCGGTCGAATTTCGACCAATGGGCGACTACTGGTAATATTAAAATATAACATAAAAATATGTTAAGGTTTTTTGTTTGAAAGCTAATGTCATCGAAATGGTCTTAGCTATAAATATGAAAATCTGTTCTTATGTGTATTCTTATTTATTTAAAATGTCGAGTTTTTTTAAATTTTCTTCGATTTCACTTTTAATATTATTATAGAAATAGATTATGTGATGTGATAGACGGTAGGTAGGTACAAAGGCTCAATTTTCAGAAATGTTGGTACATCCATGTTATGAATAATTCATAACATTTTTATTGAAATAACATGAGGGGATTTAATGAAGCCCGATTTGTACGTACACGAGTGATGAGCTACGAAGGGAAAATAATTTACATCATTCATACGTGAATACACCTACGTTTTACGGGAACTTCTAATTTGTTTATTTTTGATGTATTTCACTTGACTGAAGGTTCATTTAGGAAGTTATAAAGAAATTAAATGTATCTTTGTAACCATGTATGGAACATATACATGTTTACCGCCAGTATGATATTTTTCTTCTTGTATATATAAATAATAATAATAATAATAATAATAAAGGAAATACATTCTGATAATTGTTCCACGAATCAAAATAGAAATGATGTTTGTTTTTTATTCTTATATATTTTGTGTGTTATGTTTAAGTAAAGAAATAAATGTGAAGCTGTTGCGGGCTGCTAGTATTTCGTAAATTAAATATTTTTGTAAAAAGTAAACAATCAATAATTTATCATCTTAAGTAGGACAGATCCAACTTAACTTAGAAATTTATCTACACCTACTAGAACGGAACTAATCGTTGGATTTGGAAAAGTATTTTCGTGTCATATAGTCCATTTATCGATTAAGGCCTTGTACTTAGTTGTAGCTTGGCTGTAGCCTTGGCTATAGACTAGTTATAACTAGTGTTAGGTTTTCTTTGTTCTTTCCGTTGGAGGAGTGAGAATGGGTATTTTCGGCGATTTCTTCTTCTCATTGAAGTACGCCATCGTCCGTTTTATGTCCAGAAACTTGAGTTCTTTTCCATACACTTTGACACTATAAACGATCGCCTCTATGAAGAATATTTCTAAATAGAAATCAACTTGTAAGCAACTGGTAGTGTAACATATTGGTCTTTCAGACGTGCACCAGCGTCGTAGGAATATTTTAGGCAGTTCTTTTTTCTTCAGTATACGGTTTTGTACACGAAACACGACGCACGAATAATCCACGTTGGCGAAAATTGTAAACTGAAAATTTAAGATTGCTGAAAGGGTAACTGGGGAGTTAAGTAACAGTGTAACAAGTCTCGTTATGAAAACTGTCGCTTATTAAACTTCCCATGAAAAAAGAGAGGAATATGAAATATGAATATTAAAGCGAATCTGTATAATGTATAATACAGAAGATAAATTGATCTTCATTATATTGGGCTTTATAATTTGAAACAAACAGAGATTTTTTATCGTTCCGTTTGGTTGTGTCGATATCCTATCGTAGCAGTATCAAGTGAAATTGAAGACAATTTGAAAATCTCCCGACATATGAACTCTCCAAAAATATATACCATCTCGTTCCCATCAATTTTCAAATAAAAAAAATTGCGTCAAATTGGCTTAGGAGCTACAATGCCGCAGATTTTTACAGACACAAACACTCGCTGTTTTTGCGTCGCTTGTTAAACATTATTTAAGTTCAGCACGTTTTTATCTCTAACAAATTGAAAATAATAAAATCCACTTACATTATAGCTGACTCTGTATTTATTTGCAGGAAGTGATATATGAGGATATTTATCTATTTCCGTTTTGTCGGTATACAATTCAGCCTTTGTTTCTTCTGGATCGCATGGACCGAACCTTTGAACAGTTGATAAACCTGGAAAATGTAGTTGTGATTAAATGTGAAAATTCAATAAATAATTTTAGTGTCACTATCATTGTGATATCGACTTTGTTGTTTCATGATAATCAACTGAAAATGAATCGTAAATGGACTACATTTTTGTTCGACTGATCTGTTACTTAAATAATAAATAACGAATAAAAGTTTACTACGAATTGTTAAGTCCGTCTTCACTTACTGCGTCGCAATATAATATTGTTATCAGCAATTTTGGTGATAGCTGTTCTGCCCATCCTCAAGAGACTGTTCCTCACCCAGGAGTGGTACACGGTGTAGTCTATGAACCTTGAGGGTGACTTACATCCAGGTCCCATTACTCCAATACCAACCTTGAATATTTATTATTATTAATCACTTATTATGCATATGAAGAAAAATATTTTTTGCAGATTTTTCTCTTTTTCATATAAATAGTTGTATATTTTGTTAACAAATAGTTTCTAAAAAACAACAATACTAGCTATATTCTTGGCCTTCTTCAACGTTTCAGATATACCAATTATCATAATCTATTCGGTAGTTTTTGCTTGATGCTATATCACACACAGACAGACAAAGTTTTCAAAAAAAAGTCTCGTGCTGTCTTTAATATATATTTCATTACATTTTGAGATTCCGGAAAATATTTAATGTATAGACACTGTGTTTCTGGAGATTTATTATATTTTATTTTATCGTAAATAAGGTTTATAATATTTAAATGAATTTTATTCATATACTAACCAAACTCCATTGGTCATTTTGCCTCATAGCCAAAATAGTGCCACTACGCCATATGCACTCCTTACCCGCCGTCGCTCTAGCACATATCACATGACTTGGCCAAATGCTATCCGTATCTAGCTGGAATCAATGAATTTAAAAAATATTATAAATAAAAATATTGGAAAAGGTAAATTAATTGAACTTATTAATTCACTTTCATTGATAAACTTATATTTCCTTTCTTGATTAAACATAGTTTGTAGCTCTACTAATGTGTATTTCTTGGACCAGTAGTTAAGCCTGACAAATTAGGACTTACCTTTGATCGAAAGTAAAAGTCCTGACATTGGTGTGAATTTACATAAGCCATGTTGTATACAGTAATTCTCGACTTGTGACAATCTGAAAAACAAATATAAATTCTTCGAAACATAATAATTTATAGTTTTTATAGAGATCGCAAATCCCTACCAATATTTTAAAAGTAAATGCTTATCTTACGCTTTCACACCTAAAACATGAAATGATTTTGATGAAATTTTGTAGAGATAGACAAGCTTGAAAAAAAGACATAGTTTAGGACATATTTGTTATATTGCGAAAAAATCTGGAAGTAGTTTAAGTCGCCTGCAAAAGCTAATAAATAAGAAATAAACTTATTATTTTTTTTATTTTATGATCCCTTCATTATGTCTGTTTATAGCCTTCCTCAATAAATGGACAAACATAAAAACAATTTTTCAGTTCGAACCGAGATGGTGCGTTCAACAAAGCAAACTTTATAATATTAGTGTATATTCTCTCCAAAATAATATAATAAGAGCAACACAAACAGAGCTTCATTAAATATGATATATTATATGATTAAACGAGCGGAGTATGGACAAAATTAGGTGCGAAATTACCATTTGAGAGTGTCGTGGCGTAGAACTGTGCATTATTTAATGTTAGCGGCGGCGCGCATATCGGTCGGAATCCTGTGAATTAAACGTGTAATTTGCATTAAACAGCATTATGTACATTCATTTTGTTGGCTTTACACGTTACTTTTGACATTTTAATACGTGATAGCTTATTATTAGAAGTTGTTTATTAAACACCTCCAAAGAATAAAGTGGTTCCTTGATGACTAGTAACTTATTATTCTGACTTTTTGTAATCAAAATAGACTTTAAAGATGCCATAAGGAAACCATTTTAGGACAATTCAAATAACAAATCTAGAGTCTGTTCGTTTCTCGCTTCCTGTCAAAGTTATGAAGACACCTTCAAGCTCTAATATCATGGCAAGTTTTCCCTGTGGCTTTGAGAAAATCCAACATTCTAAACAATTCGGTCCTTCTCGTAGGGTTCCGACGATTTAGGTCTCATAGTTATGTGAATATTTAGGTACTGTGGTAAATATATTTTCTATTTGAACTTACAGTCGCAGCTTAGGTAACTATTAAATCTAGGAATAGATGACAATCGCTGTTAATCTGTTTCTATATAGAATATCATGTTATTTTTATCTTGATACGCGGGCGTGGTATCGGTCTGCCGGGTCTGATCACTAATAAATAGAACAGTTAATAAATTTAATTTACTTATTTCAGTTTCAGCGAATGTCACAACATCACTTTACTGCCCTATCGTTAACCCAGCCTAGCAAAATATATGTATGTTGGCCTGTCTGTTAACTAATTTTTTCTGTAATCATACTATAATCTAGCCTAAAGAAGTTATTTTCCTTAATTAAAAGCCCATTCACTAGTGTTCTTAAAAATCACTACACTAGCAGTATGTCGCAATGTTAACTAGTACTTAGAGTTCACTTTGCACACTTATAGTTGCATAATAACAAGTAAGTAAATTTACCTGTTAATTTGGGATGAAACTCGAGTTGTATTATGGCCAGCGCGCTCAAAGTAACCTTAGCATAGTCCGGGTGAAAAGAGTAGCTTTTCACGCGAAATGCTGGATTACTGCAATTTGTGCCTAGCACGACTCGGGATCGCGCTCTGTCAAAAATTAAGAATTTTAATGTAACATTTCAGCGCCTTCTACTACTAGACAAAGGTCTCAACTAAAGTGAAGAAAATGCGAAATTCAAGCGACCCGCCCTTTGTAAAATAAACAGTAAGAATTCGAGTCGTGTCTAAATGTCAATACGCTAATATATTTTAAACCGAACTATCAGTTTTTTTACTATAAACAATAATATAACTCCTTTGTTTTGTTCTTCTACTCTACTGTCAATTTTTTACTCATGATAATAAGTATCTTTGGTAGTTCATAGGTCCATAAATTCATGTCTACCTAATTATTTCATAACTTTTAGTTTTTGCAACTTAAGTAATAAAACTAAGCTTTTGCAAGTGCAATACGATTAAATAGAATAAATATTAAAAAGAATATGCGTCACCTGAAATCGATCTTGGGCACTTTGTCAATGTCCATCGCGGGGCCGACGACAATTTGTTTCGACACCAACACCACTATTGTCGATATTAATTTGTCACCTGAAAATACGTGATCACCAATTTATCTATACTGAGTTTAAAGTCGAAAACTGTTATTAAAAAATAAGTTAGTTACTAGGTATTTTGGATATATTTACTGAAAATAAAATCCAAAACTTGTTATATTAATTACTTTTTACAATATTAAAAATACGACCCTGGATATCTTTGAAGAAAAAACGAATGTTAAAAACAAGATGGCGCCCAATATGAAAACGGCATTAAACATTATTTAAACAAAGCAGCTTATACATTTATAAAGTTTACCTACTTTTAAATAGATATTACAATTGATTATTTATTGTAAAAAAAAAACTATATACGCTACGCCTATATACCTACGCTTAATAATTCTTATACCTTTAATAATTAGTAGGTAATTTAAATAAGAAATTCTATTGATCACTGGATATCTATGTGTGATTATTGCTCATGGCTGTTATATAATCCATAAAATATACTAATTAAGTTAGTTTTTTTAAAAATTGTCTTTGAAATAATACACTTTGGCTTAAAATAAATACCTAAAGGATACACCAGAGTTCCAAGCCAGGGGTAGGTCTCAATTTTGCCGAAACCTTCGTAGACCACGGATATAGGAGAATTGTCTATCCCACACTCTGATGCTTTCGGACGAACAGTTGATATATTCAATTTCGGTAGAATCACTGAAAAATCATATTGTGAGAAATATGTAAAAAAAGATTTCTTAACATCTTAGTTACGGAACGTTCGTAAATATCTACGAACGATTAAATTTAATTTTAGAACATTTTTGAGAAAATATAATTAAAAATGCTGAAAAAAAACTTACGAAGTTTTGCTTATAAGTACCCGTTTGATAGCCTCTCTTTTCGAGTCAATTAAAAAAACGCTAATAACAAAATTTAATTAAAACTGAAGTTTACATTTATTACAATATCTACATTTACCTCCAAAAACAGTTTCCATTATTACCCAAAGAGTCATTAATGCTTTCATTACGGTTGCAGAATTGAAATTTATTTTATTGTAATTTACAACAATATACACTGAATTTCGATGCAACGATGATTAAAGAATGCGATAAACTGTTATTGTTTTAAAGAAAATGTTTATAGATCAGAGTATAAACAGTCGTAAAATTTGACTCCGTGGTTGAGTGATCCATGCCTCTGACTTTCATACTACGCCAGATTTGCTTCGAATCCCGGAAAACTTGTTTCGATTGTGTAGGCACAGAAAATAAGTGAAACATAGTAAGAAACTGGTTTAATCTATACCCCATAGGTGTTGTGACATTTCATTTTTAATCAATCGTAATATACATTAATTACAGTAGTGTTAACAGTAGTATTATCAAGTGGTTTTACCCCAAAAAACTACACTCAACATATTTAATTTAAAATCTAAGAACCCATTTAGTGTAGTAGTAGTTGGTAGCTTCAAATATGGTTAAATTAAAGAGATTTTTTTAATATTACATAAAATGAAAGGAAAATTAATCAATATCATTGGTTTTAAGAACTATAAACCAATTTAAAAGTGCAATAAAAATAATAAATAGAACAGAAATTGTAATTCTACAAAGCAAATCAGTATTTTGAAACGCAATTGGAGATTGAAAAAAATCACATATTAAACATATAGATTTCTCCTTTTTGAATTCGGTTGGAATTAACTCTTGTTGAATAACGGAGTATTGCATCATAAGCCTTATCCAATGTCATAAAATGAGGTACCTATATTCCATTTAAAGTCAGAATTTATGTTGAGAGGAAAGTATTTCCTTGTCGGAATGTCGTTACGTGAACTATCGGTAGGGCTTTCAATACCCTAATGACTCAGGGCTGTCACTGATTTATTGTTTTACATTTTCACTCCACTACAACCTTAGTTATTGTTTCCTGAAAAAAATGAACTAACACAGGAATTGGTTCATTATTCCTTTAGTTAAGGTAACTTACTTAGTTATTATTAGTGTAGTTTTGTGTACGACAACTAATTTAGTTGCTATTAATATAATAATTATTGTTACTTCAGTTTATATGTTTGTTTTGTGTAATTATTGAAAAATATTTACGTGTGCTCACACCACTTAGTTGATAAGTCATCGAATTTTACTTAAAGGTTTATTGTAAATTATGTAAATTGTAACAGTAGGCTTTTGAAAAGAGTAGCGAGTTTCTTTAAGGTTCTTTGAACCTACTATCCGAAACGATGGCATTGAAACATCGATACACGACAATTGGCCAATAGCGGTCGAGAAAATGAAAATTGGGGGGAGGAAATTAAGTAGTTCTGAACAGTGAAAGATTTTTAGGGTATTCTAATTAAAGTTCCTTTGGTTTTCTATAAACAGATTAAATTTTAATGTACACTAGGTGTACATTATTTTTTACATTCATTTTATAGTAAATATATTTCAAACAAAAAGTATACAGTATTAACTTGTAGATATAGTAATACAAATGTGGCAACCCTATCCGAGTTAGCTTCGTTAACAGATCGCACAGTTGGGCAGGAACCACTTCCCCATCTTGTTATACAATACTTTGTGCCGTACTTTTCATGCCATTGCAATGATTTCACTAAAGTTCCGAGGTGCCTTTAACAGGTTATGTATTTTACTCGACTCGTTACGGATTTTCTTTACCGTAGTGAATATTATTTTTAGTGAGAATACTTACATAAAAGGAAAGGAATTATTTTAAAATACATTCCATTTTATAGTATGTAGGTGCCATTATGAGAAGCCCTATAAAAAAAATTTAAACTCAACCGACTTCAAACTTTTAAATCAAGTTTTAACATAGTTTCAATGGTTATGAAACTAATGTTACTTATTACAACTTATTACTTATTTCTATGAAGTTTTATAACTTTTATTTTTAGATTATGACTAAAATCACGTTCAGGAATAAATATATAATTGAAACACTGCTAATAAAACATAACATATTAAAACGTCTCGCGGATGCAGTGTTGAGAATATATACGTGTTGAGAAAACTTTTATTCAAACTCGATTCTTGTTCAATCATATTTAAAGTAGCTTTATATTCTATTCGCTAAGTTTCTTCGTATATAGGAATGTGCAAGGAATTTATTGCAAATACAATTTAAAAGTTTTCTTTAAGTTATGTTTAAAACTACAATTCAGTATGTTATATAAATCTAATCGCCCGTATGTACTTAAAATAAAACTCTAAATCGACATCAAACTACACAAAGAAATAATAAATAAAACAGAAATACAAACCAAATAGGTAAATAGGATTGAAAAATTATCTGTAACAAAAAAAGAGTAAGAAGTGTAGGAGGTATCTGGATTAAGAGTAGGTGGACATATTATGTGATGGCTCTGACATGAGAAAAAAGATGGACAAATAAAAATATATAAAACATGTACAAAGACAACTTCAATAAAATATAAATATTGAACGTAATGGATAAACAAAAAGATGGAATTATGCTAATGGAGTAGTCAACGCTATCCTTCATCGCACGGCTTCATCTTCACTTAATACTCTGTTAGGGCTGTCGATGAATATTTAATAACGCTTTGACTTTGCAAGAAACCTAGGAAATTTATTTTCAAATCTACATAAAATTTAACTTAGGAAGGACAGATAGAATGCTTATTTTTAAAATCATACTAAAATATGACTAACTCAATTTTAGTTGCAGACAAATTTATTTTATTTATTTCTTAAGAATAAAAAAATATCAACAAAAAAAAAACAAGTCAAGTCGTTGCAATTAACCACAAAGGTTATTACTGCAATGCTCTAGTTAATACCAAAAACTAACTATATTAATTTACTTTTCGCATTACGTGGGGTAATTTTATCATTCAAATCCAGAGCCAGTTTATTCCTTAGTCGACGTACAAAATAGCGAACCGTATAGTTATCATCTTTGCGTTGAAATTAGAACAATTCATTCTTATTTGAATTTCATAACCCACCTTATTATTATTTGTAGGTATTTAGGTAATATACAATAACTTTTTCTAGATGTATTAAAACTTTAAAATTAAATTTCGTTCTTAATTGAAAAAAACACAAAAAATATAAGCATTTACTTAATAATAATATATATCGAATGTGAAACTGTAGGGGTATTAACAATAAATCGAACAATTTGGAAAAATAACTTTGCAACGTCAATTCTAGAATTACAATTGCCAAATCTGAATTAAGTATATTTTCTGTTCTTTATTATTTTATAATTAGAACAATAACATTCGTGTTCAACCCTAAACACGACGAAAATAGCTTAGATAATATCAAGTTTCACTTAAAACAAAACAATTACCAAGCAAAAGCATAGAAAATGACAGGCTATATTTATGATACTGTCATTGTAAAGTACTTTTAATTCTTTTATCTACTTTCATTTAGACGAAAACCGAACTTTAAAGCAATTTTAAAATGGCACACTTCATAAACGCAATATCAAAATTAAAAATGTGTTAGTTTGTGACTGTTTCATAAGTTTTGAAGAAATTTTGAAAAGCAAAAAATGTGTTTCCCAAATGATAAATAGGAGTTGCGGGATTTCACACAGATAATGTATGAGTAAAGAACAATGTATTAATGTTTTTTAACAGTTATAAAAACCCCTTTTTTCTCATCTTACATGTGGAATCAAGTACTAAGTAAATAGGTCCTTAAGGCCACCTAATGGGCGAAGTTGCATGCAAACATGGTAGGTATTGCTGCTAAGTTGATCGTTCCGATGCAAATGCCCGCATGTTTGCTGCATTATATTGGTCCTTGTGAAATTGCTCAACTTTCGATATGATTAAGTTATAAGCGAGAGCGATTTGCTTTAGAAAATAACAAAGATTGTCGCTTAAATCCTTATGAGTTGTAGGCGATAGAGCGATTGTATGACAAAAATTCGAATGGTGAAATCACTTTATGTCTCAGAATCGAAACTCCTTACCATTTTATTTCACAGAACACGAGAAAACTTAAAAACAAGAATTATAGAAGTATGAAACCAATATATCTAACGAATTAAAATATTTTTAGATATTATAATATAAAATAAAATCTAAACGATAATTAAGGCGGTACTTAAGCTTATGCCTTGTAATCTGCTGAGACATCGTTTCCGGTGGTATTATGATTTTGCTGGCGTACGCTTATTGAACAGTCCTGTATCTACGCTGAATGCACTTTTCTATACTTCGTACGGTTTGCATAATAACTTGCGTTAGTGTTAACATTTATAAGATTTATATAAAGAGAAAACCAGACTCTGTTAAATTAGCATTTTAAATGATTTTATGTTAGTCTTGATCTGTCATTGTTACTGGTAAAAATATTATCTGTATTGTGTTATTGTGTATAGTGTAATATTATTATGTTTTGATTGTCTTTCGTTTTCAAAGTTCTCAAATAATTTTCCCTTAAAAAGAAAAATATAAAATTGAAAAGTGAATATTTCCGAAATATGAAGCATCGTAAATGAGAAATAAACATTTTAGCGTTTTCTAAAACATTTTTGACGGCGCACTACACCTCTCTTTGGAACCAGTTGCCCTATGAGGTATTTCCGAACTATTATGACTTAGGGACCTTCAAGAAAAGAGTTTAGGTACTTCTCTTTAGAAGCTCCCGTGGTTTGTTGAGTTTGAACTGAAGCGCGTTGAGGTTACATAATTTAAATAAGTGCCACTTTTTTGCTGACGCTACAAAAGCATGAATGTGAATACAGCCTCACGTGTTATGTCATTCTGTCACTCCTTATGGGAGTGAAAGAACATTGCATTATACAATGATGGATCCAATTTATTCTAATAAGAAAATAAATTTTATGTGTTTACTTAATTTTATTTTTTATTATAAGGAAATAATAGAAATTATATTTAGGAAATTTAAAATACTCACCATATAAAATACTTAAGTAACCAGCATAATTATTATAACATATGCATGCTAAAGAATGTAATGTGAAGTCCCGTGACCCCCTAGTGAGGTATGGGGTAGGGGTATCTGCTTAACTGATCGATTTTTTGCCCTGCGTGACCGAGATTTTTTTATCTCCACCGGGAATCGAACTCAAGACCCCCCGATTGTAACGCTTACGCGCTTACCACTAGGCTATGAAGAAGGTCAAGCAAAAGAATATGGCAATTAAAATTTTATTTTTTAATTTGGAAATAGTACTTAAAAAATGTTAATGTGATAGAAATACCCACACAAAATTAATCTTTTTTTCATAGTTCATAAGTTACACTTTAGTTACACTTGACATTTTAATTAGCATTCCCGCCGAAAATTCGAATTTGACAATCGATTACCGACGACAATGGCGCCAGTTCAATGCTAAATTAATTTATTGCTCAAACTCCTTAAGCCCCTGTTCCTATTCAAATCCCGATTTAATTTCTTTAAGGCTTTGTTTCCTCACGCTTTATTCCCGAGTTTTGGCTATTGTAAATTGTTTTTGTTAAATTATAACAACTCTTGCAATTATTTTGAATAAGGTAAGATTGATTAAGAGCACTTTAACAATGAGATAATTGAAAGAGGAAAATCTATTTACCCATCTGTATGATAAATAATATGTATTTTTAAAATATTTTTATACTACAGGTATAAAGGTTCTTTGTATACGTAATATAATTTACAGTATGTTAAAAAACGCACCCAAGTCTGAGAAGAACATACAGAACAACTCAGAACAAACAGCTGGGTTATTTTTTCTGATCATGTTTAACAACAAATATATGTAAATTGATACAAAGAACTCCTATGACCTAGCGTTATTTAAATAATAACTATATAATTTAAGCGATACATCTTTGCTCTATATATTATTCCTTACATTTATTTATTTTTATAGTCATAATAGCTGACCCGGCAAACGTTGTTTTGCCATATTAGTTTTTGGGGTGGGCTACCCTTATCACTTAAGGGTATGCAAAATAGATAGTAGCCGATTCTCAGACCTACTGAATATGCATATAAAATTTAGTAAAAATCAGTAAAGCCGTTTTGGAGGAGTAAGGTAACTAACATTGTGACACGAGAATTTTATTTATAAGATTTATATTTTCAATCCTTATATGGGTCTTGCTCAGTTTTGGCTACGGTCACTTACTCAAAACATAATTATGCTTATACTATACAAAATGTAACTGGAATAAAACTAAATTCTTAAAAAAGGTGTTATAACACGTTTAATTCTGGAGATTACCATTTAAATCGTCATCGAAATGGTCTTTAAGTCATGATTTATCAGTTCATGCATTTATTAACTATTCTTATTCGTGTGGGGAAGTTTTAAATTGTCTTTATTTACGCCTGGTATTTATTTATTAGCAAACACGTTTTTATTGCTATTGGCCTTTAATTTTTGTATAGTAGGTAATATTTTTCTTGTAATTACAATTCACTTTTCGTCGAGCCACTGTGAAAGCTACAGCCTATATATCGATTGTCAAGTAAAATTGGAAGTTTTTATTTTAGAGTGCCCAGGCGCTCGAATAGTCTTCAATTTCACCTGTTCTTTTTAATATTAGCGTAGGTAACCAATATTAAAAACATTTTTATTTTTTAAGCTAACAACATCGCAATCCATCTAAACTATTTCTATCTATGCCACAACTCTCATAAATTTTCCCCAACGAAATCAATAAATACCAAAAAATAACGTGTGCTAACGTTTAACCTCATAAAGATTTATCGTCTGTGCAAAAGCTCATCAATATTCGTTGCCGTGACGTGGCAATAAGATTTATTATTTTCTTACTCATTACTCATGTACCTGAGTTAGTAATATATGAATTTTTCTACGTGAATTATGTATCATATTTCTTGGCATTTGACAGATACAGAAAAAACGGCAAAATTAATTTTTTCAAAAAACTTTTGTGTGTTAAGAGCCTATTATATTTTTAGCCTTATTTTTTATCAATGTTTTTTTATCAAATATTTCTTGTATCTGTAGCTGTAAGTTTTCAGAGTGTAAAATAAATAAAATAAGTAACATAACAATTAACCTTAAAATTATGCTAAATATTTATTAACGTGTATTGTAACTGAAAAATGATTACTTGGAGAATGAAGCCGCAACACAAACAATGTTTTCCCTACAGCGTTCTTGCAACTTCATACTCTTCTTACATAATGTGTAACGTACAAGTACTAACTCTTAATTACGTTCAACGTTCTACGTACTTTAGAACCCTTTAAACGGTGTTTAAGATCATTTAAAAAACTTAAAAAAATGAACGTTTGTATATTTTGTCATTTTTATCTTTTAAACCAACCCTAAGGCAGTTAAAATCCAAATTAGACAAAGTTTTAAACTTTTAGTGAGACTAATGCACAACTATTCTTGCAAGTTAAAATACTTAATTCGCTGACTGTACCGACTCATGTCGAACGCTTTGAACATGATATTGACAGCAATTTGTTTCAAACTGTGACTGCATAATAACGTCATACTGACACTTAATCAGCTGTACACCTAGCTGCCAAATGATATACATCTAGGCGTTTATAATAGGTTGTCTGTGAAATTTTATACCATGTTCTATTAAAGAAGGCATTATTTTTTAACTTCATCATTGATATCTCGTAGCGTAAATACAGATTACTATATTAATCGCTTCCATGGCTAAGTAGTCCATCAAGTTGCGCCGGAAGTTTCAGATTCAAATTCCGAAAAAAAAACCAATTTCAATTGGGCAAGTACAGAAGGCAAGTAAAACAATAATATCTATAATGAGGGCACTTAATAATAAATAAATATATAGAAAAAAATGGTACATCGATTGACAACTTTTTTATTAAATCGAAAGGGAAAAATAAGTACACTTCCTCTTGGTTTTCGAAAGTCGGCTAATGAGTGAAATAGATGCAGCAATTAGTTAGCACTAGGGGTTACGGTTATACGTTAGTAAATCAATACATACTGTTTATTATTGAATAACCACACAGCGCAAGAGTGTGATTTGGAAATTGTGTTTTAAATGATTCAATTAAGCTCGTTCCGGACATAAATAATGAAATTACGATAGCCGGACTGGGTTGTGATGTGGCCGCAGCCCCAAATAATATTCAACTAAACCTAACCGAAATCCCTAATTGATAATTTCATTTCACGCGATTTGAATTCTACTGAGTTTAGTAGTTTTATTAGGTCTAAATAAGAAAACTAATTTAAACGTACAGAATATTAACACAGAACATTCTAAAATTACACGATGCAATCATTTTCGATTAAACTAAGACAAAGGTAAAATTTGAATATTTGTTTCAGAACAAAAATTAACTTCTTGTCTCGTTTGTGCTAATAAAATTGCTCGTCAGCGACAAAATGACAGAGTATTTGAGACATTGTTTCATTTTAAGTCACGTTTTTATGTGGGTTAGTTTTCGTTCAACATGTACTATGATAGAGCTACGCATTTGCTACGCTTCAGCTACGAAGCTACGCCGTACCAACGTTAAATGAATATTTATGACTGTACGTTAGTATTGCAAAAACCCAAAAACAGCTGACCAATTTGAATGTTTTCTTCTAGTTTTTATACTTTTAGTTTACAAAGATGGTTAAAAATTTAGTTTAGATGAAATAGTCATAATGGTTCGGAAATACTTCTGAGGGCAGGTGGATCTACAAAATGGTAGTGCGTATACAAATCCTGTCTCATTATCTTATTTATTATGTAAATATACAAAACTTCTGAGTAATAATTTTAACTAAACCTCAACTAAGGACCTCAATATAAAGTTTAAGCTTGGAAATATTTTATGAGGTCGCAGGTCAACATTTTTAAGGCTGTAAATCTGGATATCGTGGCAGCTTTCTAGACAAAATTCAATAGTTTAGTTGTGCAAACTAGCTATTCGGGAAGAAGTTTTTTGAGACTACAAAAGACTTGAAATTTCATTAAAGTTTTCTAATAGATTTTTCCAATACAATTTAAAAATAACTCTGTCTGTTCTATAAATAAAATGTAAATGTTGAAGTTGGTTAGGACACATACCTGTATTTATTTCACTGATCTTTAAGGAAAATATTTTTCCCCTGGATTTAAACCCAGGATCTCCGGCCCAACAAATAGATCAGAGATTAGTGAAGCATGTAGCTGAGGTCATTATAAAATAATAATTAAATATCTAGCATCCCACATTTATGTTTACCGTAAACAAGTCATACGAATCGTAATATTTTTGTGAATCTATCATAAGATAAATCTCACCGGTAGAATATTGGTATGGTATTAAATTCATTAGTGCAACCTATGCATCTTTTTGTAATACCTGAAGCGTATATCAAATTCACATTATAAAGACAACGTCTTTGTTGGTCAGAAATTCATTAAACCAGCCCGCGTTACGTGACATGAAAAAACCGGACTTAACCGGTGAAAAATCCAGCCAGCTAAAGAGGGCACTGTGTGGCGATTGAATTCACCTTTTTTCATAGGAAAACAAAATACGAACAAAGCAGTGTGATCACAAAGGCGATTGCAAAATACGTTTATCGTGAAAGCGTATGTAGTTTTGATTACTTTCTGTTTTTTGTTTTATAAGTCTTTTACCGTCGATGAAATCGACTGAAGTTCTTTCTTTTTATGGTCTTTTGAAAAAATCGCTTTTTGCCCAGCTTGGGGATATACAGTTACTTATAATTTATTTGTTTTGATACCGAAAATTCTCATGAAATCTGACTTCTTTAGAAAACACTAAATATTGATAAGAAATGAATTATTATCAAGAAATTAATAAATGAATTAAGAAAATGAATCACGCATGAATGTATCATAGTACGTAAGAATCTACGTTTCCACAGATAAACACATTTTAAATTAGTATTTAAAGATATTTTGAAAAAATACTTCTTGTAGGTACTTTATAAAATATTGGTTATCATACTTTGAAGTACAATACTTTAACAGATGAAAATTAAATTATAACAGAGCACACAGAGTAGCATCATCCACTGAAAATTGTTACTAAATCTCTTATAACGATAAAAATCCAGCGAACAGTGATTAGATGAGTTATGTAAAGTAATAAAAATGTAAAAGTGATGTATCAAAGAAATTGCCTGAAACACCGCTCCGTAAGAAATGTGTCATAAATGTAGCATAAACTCGCATTTATCAGAAAACATCCGACTCTCTCGGGTCGAAACAGGCGCGCCCATTGGGTTTTGAATCTTCAACGGATAGACTGAGAGATAGATTCATAACAAAGTTAATAATTATTATATAAGCACAAACTTATGTTAGTATGTATAGTGGAATCCCGAAACTACTAGTGAGGTGAATGGCAAAGAAGGAATTGGTCATTCACAACTCCAGTTGAGCTTCAGTGCGTGTGTCAGCCAGTCAGCCTTTTAAAAAAGGCCGTTTGAAGGCAGCCATAAAGTTTCATAAAGTTGTTATTTCAAGACAGAAAATGCCTTAGAAAATGCTTAGTTAAGGAATAACAAATACGAATAAATTTTAAAGGTGAAGTTTAGTCCTAAACAAACAACCGTATTATATAATTTTTTATTAAAAGTTACAACACTTTTTTTTTTTGATTGTGTTTTTTATTGATTTATTTTATCAAGAAATCCTTATTAAAAGAAAATAGCTCTTACGCTACACTTTTCCACGCTAACAAATTGGTAAAAATTCTTACACACGCTCGTTTCATTCGTTAAGTTTCTGAAGGAGTTATACTTTGCTTGTTTTGAGATATCGCTATACATTTGTCATCGGCTTTACTTATCGAGTACGTTGGGAATTTCGCCATCGAATTGGGTTAACGTTTCATATTCGGCTCTTATCTTTCTAGTGGTATTGGCAACCTTCTTGTTACATTTAATAGAATTTTTGAGATATTGAAGTATAGAATTTAGAAGAAATATTACTTTTTTAGCTTACCATTGGCATGTTAATTAAATATCTAATTTGTTGATTTCTATCCAAAATTACCACACACCACACAATATACAACTTTAAAAATATTCATTATAAATGACAGATAAAATTATCGAGAAAAATCCTTACGAAGTACTAAATCCTTAAATCTAAAAGTAATATGGAATCCGGTGAATGCAAGGCTATTTGCATACTCAGATAGAAAAATAAGCTGTTAAAGTGTTGAAAATTTGGCAAAAGGCCCGGACGAAGGGAGATGTCAGAGCGTTTGATTCCGAGACACCGCCTTTTACTAATTTCAGATCCTTCATACAATCACGATAATTTTGCCTTTTTAATGGATGTGCTATTTTCAACTTACTTTATGAGGAATACAACAAAAATAAGGAATTTATCAATTTCTTGATGATCTGTAAATTGAAAAATAATTGACAGTGAATGCCATGGATTTGTTTGAGTAGAAAAATTCTTTTGGATAGTTCATCTACAGAGGCAAGCTAGAGGATACATAGGTGAAACAGCGAAACACTAGTTCATCATAATAAAACGTGGATGGACATATTATCATCAAACGTCGGTTTTTAAATTACGTGGCCAGTTTATAGAAATAAAGATAATCAAAAAGCCCCCGACATGTTAATTACTAAAAAGATTACTTTACAAATTGTACCTAGAAGTATTTCTATTACGCTTTTAAAAAATCACATCATTAAGAATGTCTATGGCATTTTTGGTATGGCGCCAGGATATTAAACTTATACCACTTTTTTCTTTGGCGTCTGAAGTTATTAAAATAGCCAATTTTAAGATAGGACATCCATATTTCGCAGCTCCGTGTTCCCCGCGGTCGCCCGGGGCTGTCTGATTGCCGTCTGGAATATTTATTAAATAAATATTGAATCGTTTCATTTGTTGAACTTTGCTGTCAACTGACTCGACGTTAAAATGGCGCCTGGAGTACTACGTCAAGTCCAAATAAGTGGAATGATGGAAAATAGAAAAGGATTTCATTAATTTATTTCATTTAAATTTAATTAAAAACTTTCATGTATCTTTCTGTATTAATATTAAAAAGATAAATAAGAAGAACTTTGTATATTTTTTGTATAAATGAACTAAAATACTAAAGGAGTGATTTTAACTTTCTTTTACTGGCTTTATTTGGTGGAACGCGGTAATATCAGAAAATACTGTTTGAATTTTTTTTTTTATGTTGCATAGTACAATTATCGAGACAGAATTATAAAATTACGCGTCGACCAATAGGAGCTGCGCATCAATGAAAATTTTTGCTAAAATAGGGATTTTTTTGTTTTGTATCTTTTGTATATTTTTAAGCTTGTTTGTAGTGTAAAAATCAGTAAATAAATAAAATTTATTTCTTCTCCGACCGTGTCAACAAATTAACGAACTTATTTTTGCATTTAAAATAATTAGAATCAGCATAGGTAAGCTCGTAATTCAAATTGGCGTGTATCTCTGTGTCAAGTGTCTTTAAACAGGATAGAGTTAATTAAAGAGCGAGATAGACATAAACATTGTATGTGTACGATAGAGACAGCAATAACGCGGTACGTCAATCGGATGCTCAATAGCGCTACAATTTGATTTGTCATTATTGTTCTGTCGTATTGTCAGCAGTGTGAAGTGACCGTTGTATTTTATAGGGAAAGATAGATTTAATATTTAATTATTATTTCTGTTTTATCTTGTGTAAAATAATTTTAAGCCATTTAAGTACATTTATATTCACATCTAAAAATATGTATACTTTAAGCAATTTTGCAATTTACCATTAAAAAACCTACTTCTATGAACGAATATTGAATGCTCCCTTCTAAGAACAACTGTAGAATGCCGACACCCAAGACCACAGATTATATTAGCCGTGAGTTAATCCCCGCTCCTGATACAGAGTGGCACGGCTTCAAGTTAAACAGGTTAGCACGCACACCTGTTAATGACAAGTTTGAACATGAAACCCGACCAGAGTGTTCACGACATCTGCCGACTGAACAGCTATTCTCTCATTATATATAAAAAAGGTTTTGAAATTATATAGAGTTCATTCACGTGAAAAAATTTATCCAAATCTGACATTATCTCTCCTCCACAGGCACTTCTTGTCCTTGTCTTATCCTACTTCTATAAACGCTCGTGATTCATGCAACAGCTGATACCGCTTAGACTTTTTAGTTTTTAGTTTGAACCATATTTGTTATTGTTAAGGATTTAGTAGTTTTCGCACTTCATGCACTCTCCCTTCATTACTTTTTTATTTTCCTTGTTGGGTTGCCCAGAAGAGATCGCTGATTAGCGATAAGGCCGCCCATTGCACTCCATTTATCTTAAGTTATTATCTGCATCCTATTGTTTATTGCAACGAAGTGTTAATAAATAAATAATAAATAAATTATGAAATTTGGTTCCTATAATATCGTTCATTATAAATATGAACTACACATTATTACACAGACATACGAATACATCATACTTATATAAAAAAATATTTAGGCATTTATTGAAGTGTATACAATATATGTGTTTGATAGTTAATTACGTGAGATTGGCCGAGTCCGCTGCCGGCCGCAAGCTCTCATTAAACTTGTGTGCAGAGTTTGATTGTTCAACGTTTAGTTGGCTCATGTCATTATAGTTATTAGTTAGCTCTGGACACAATTGGAAGCTTTCTACAAACATTCTCGGCTACGTTTATGCTAAATACCCAATTCGTTTTATATTTTTCGTTTTATTATAACGGATTTGGTTTGCCTAGAATAAATCGGTTGGTAACGATGAAGGCAACTCATAAGTTGTTTTCTGTGTATTTAATATAATATTATACAATAATATGACATTATTATTCTGTAGTTACATTATTACCTATTTGTAAATAAAGGGAATTCTTTGCTACTTTACACCGAAACCAAAAATTTGTAATTATTTAATAAACTTATTCCCTTTTTATAAATGTTCTTTACATGACATTATGAAGTAAATATGCAGCTTTTAAACCTAGTAAATTTTGAGAAGTGGGAAATTAAATAGCCAATAATTTTGTTTTTATTTATACAAAGACTTCCAGCGGGGATTTTTTTGAACATGAAAAACCAAATAAATCCAACCTCTTTCTAAATATGCTTTTACACTTCTATTAATAATTTTAACAAATTTAGAATCTGTTAAAATGTTAGAACCTAGCCCTTTTAAACCAATTAATTTCAGAAGCAGTCGATATTCTGTAACCTTTGAAAATATATAAAGCTCACCGCGTATAAGTCTAGAATTAGCTTAATTTTGAACTAATTTTTACCGTCTTTGCAACAGTTTTAATTACTGCTTAGCTTTTATTAGCTGTAGCATAATATAATTTATTATAACCGCCTCCAATACCATTAATAACTCAAGAATGAATTCATCGATTTTAATGATCTCTGATTTGTTGGATTCGTCTAATCCGAGAACAGCAGAATAACTATTAAAAATATAGAAAAATTCACGAAAAATTGTTTATGAAGAAAATTCGTTTCCTCATACATTTTCTATGGAATGACGTTTAGGTGACATGTTATTCGAAACTCTGAAGCGATACAATTTGCGAAGTCCACTATTTTATACCTACATATAAAACATTTCTCAATAAAAGGATTACCCAAAGCAAAAATAATAAGTAGTTTATAATATTATATTTAATTATTATAACGATAATGAACTTAAAATTCATGTAATTTAAAACGCATTTAACTTTAAAAAATTTTTTTGCATCTTTTAATTGGTAATTGTTTTGAACAGTTTTTTATGATTCTTTTTATGAATTATGATCTATTTGTAAGTTGTAAGCGGCTTGTCTTAGAGCTATAAAAAATAGATCCAACCTTTTTGTAACAGCCGAAGGGTATACGTAAAGGGTACTTGCTTGACCTATTTATCTGGGTCGTCACACTTTAACTACCGTTTAATTATCTTCAAGTATTAAAATTGTCTTTAAAAGAATTTGTATGCGAATTATGGGAAAAATACAGTTGAATTTTTCTTAGCCTCCTCAGCGGTTCGTGACTTAAAAGAAAAACGATATTAAATTTTCATTTAATTTTAAACAAAAAATATAAACTTTTATGACAACCATTTTAAAAAGATGTTTTCAATTCGTGTATATGTTTTTGTTCGTTTGTTTTGGAATTGTGATGCCAGTTATGAATCTTAAATATTTCAATGATTTTTTTATAGGTAATACTTCAGAGGTGAATCCGTCCAAATTGATTGAGAATTCGACATAAACTAAAAAATTATATTTCTATCTTGACGATATTATATATTTTAAAATCTTCTGATGTGCTCGAATAAAACAACAATCTCTCTCAAAAAAGTTTCAAATCTTTCAAATGAAACGTTTGCGACGATCCATTACGAAGATACAGATATGTAAACTCACAAATACACAGTTGTAATGCTTTAAATTCTCTTTTGCTGTCTGAGTTTAACCTTTTTTAATCAAAATAAGATTTATAAATGAAGCATGCAGTAACAAACATAATAAAACTAAAATGATAATCCTTTGCTTCAAGTTAGTTGCAACGATGCAAGATATCAACATAACTTTCCACAAAGCTTTCAAGACGAAAACCAGATAGATAGCTTACAATTTTCCGCATAATATTCTGAAATTCCCTGAGAATCGTGAATCTAATCCCAATAAATCAGTGCACAAAGCAAATAGTATCAAAGGTAGCTGTCAAATATGGAGTGTAAATCGATAAATTGTTATAATTTATTGGTGAGCAGATCAGAACGGAATAAATAATAAAGGCAGCCACCGAGCGGGTTCCGATGGGAATTTCCTTGCCGATCTCAGTTCTGAGAGTACTGTAAATAAGAACTTTGGCCAAATAAAGAATCTCTTTTTAAATATAGAACACCAGCTCTAAATATAAAGCAGGACTTGGATTAAGGTTCAATGTTCTGTAGCTTTGGCAAAGCGCTTCCAGAGCAGAAAACCAACATTCCGTACTGTGAGAGTCTTTTGATTTTATAGGTATAGCCTTTCTCGATAAATTTACTATTCAATACAAAAAGAACTTTTAATTTCAAACAAGTAAATACTGAGGTTCGTTTTATAATATAAGTATAGATTTGTAGCAAGTTTGTATATTTCGTGGTTAACGGGTTGTCGATATCAGGTGAAAACTTTCACCTTACCGTGACGGCTGCTTTAGGGAGCGTATTTTGCGCCGCACCAAAATATCCAACTTCAGTCACCTTAATCTATTCGTATTTTATCAAAAAATAGCATAAAATATTGCAAAAATTCCTCTTAAACATCCGTAACATATCCAGTTGCCATCTGTAGCGGACCGATTGGCGCAATTGGTAGTGCTCCTGTCTTTTGCAACAAAAGGTCCTGGGTTCGAATCCCGGTAGGTGCATTAATTTGTGTGATGAGCACGAATGTTTGTTTCTGAGTATTGGTTGTTTATAAACTTATATATGTATATATTGTAGTACCCTCGTTGTTTCTGATTACCATAACACAAGTGCTTCAGCTACTAACTTTGGGATCAGAGCAATATATGTGAGTTTTCCTAATTATGGCGTCATTTTGCTGTTTGCTAGTTTTATTTAATTTCGTAATTTAATCGTAGCCTGCTGCTACCTAGTATAATATATAGTAATTTCATTATTAATTTTTTGGGAGAAAATATTAATATAGACTGGATTTCAATCTTTTGGATCTTTCCATTACCTACATACACATCATTCAATATACAAGTATTCTATTATCATCATATATTCTAATATATCTAACTCGGGTCGGCAAATACTTTATGAATTCCCAACATTTTAATAAAATTTGCAAAAATAACGCGAAAAAAGCAATTTAAAAAACCCTCTGACCACTATGGATGAATAGATTATAGCTCTTTCATGCAGCTTTCAACGAAATACGCCGCATCAAAATCGGTCTTAGTTAAAAATAGGAAATCGATGGAGTTTACTTTTTTCCTTTTAAGAGCTCAATCCGTGCCAAGTGAGTGTTTCTACTTTTTGTATGCATCCAGGTTTGAACTGCTTTTTTATAGACATTAAAGTCTATTTTCGTGCCATTTTAACTTACGATGAAAAAAAAGTGCGTAGGTGCGTGTGAATAAGCGATTTCGATGAGGTTTAAGAGATATATTATTGTTAGTATAAATGATATTTATTTATAAAAGGATTGAACCATATGTTAAGGCAGGAGGAAATAGTCCAACAAAAACATTCAAATATGTATAACAATGTTGGCCAAGACATTACACAATCATTATGAAATAATTACGTCTAAATTAAAATGTTTTCTATATGAATAGAAAAATATCTTAGCTGCCATAAAATGTATTAAGAAATAAATATTTGCGACAATACTATTGATCGTGACTAATTCTACGTGTAGCGCATTTTAATAAGTTTTTCGTTACACAATCAAATTGCAACCTTATACCTTTATCATACGATTCAATTTCATTTGCTTTTCTACTATGGGAGTGCAAGACATTGACGTACAGTTCAATCAGTATCTACTAATTGGTTCGAACCAGATTTTAAATAACTATTTATTTCATCTAAGTCGCTAGGTATTTAATATTGCTATTTATATACAACTTAATAATCTCAATAAGTGATAGAAGACAATTTGAAAGATCCTTGACATGTTAAAAATAAGCTCATGAATGGATAAATAGATCTTCGTAAATTGTTGCTAATATTCATATCAATCAGCTTCCAAACAAAAAAAAACACATCGGTATCGGTTCATTAATTTAGGACTAAAATGCCATCGACAGACACACAGACACGTAACACCCCTCTTTTTTCACCTGGGCTCAAAAATGTAGTAATAAACGTACGATATTCCATATTTTAATGGAGGTATAATAACGAGAAATTTTGGGGAAAGGCCCCAAAAAAACGTCAAGGATAAATAAACCGACCGTAGTAATAACATAAGTGATTACGAAGCGCATTAACGTATGGTCGTCGCTAATCTTTCTCTTTTCCCTTCACAGGCAATTTTCTAAGATTATGCAGATATTTTTATATAATACGATACGATTTTTCTCTAATTGTTTAAAGAATTCGATCTTGTTACTATCCTAAAAATAGCCGTAAGCCCTTGTGTGCATGTAGCAGACCTGCATCTATTTCAAGCCTTTCAATACAACATCTCTGACGCAACATGGATACACATGAACTTTAAAATTCCAGAAAATGTTCAGTGAAACCGAAATATAAATTTATCCCATTAGAGGTTATGGCACACAGATAAATCGTGTTATATAAAAACATCGAATAATCCCAATATATAGGTAATCTTCCGAACTGTTTTTCATCGTTCACCAAGTAATTAGTTCGCTGACTGATTGACGATTTTCAAACATGCCTCTCACTCTCAGTAAATCTATACTATTATAATAAAATAATAAAAAGGAAATGTGTATTTGTTTCTTTGTTTGAATTGAATAGGCTCTGAAAATACTGGACCAATTTAAAAAATTATTTCACCATTAGAATCACAATAAAATAAATTTAAAGTCATTTTACTTAGCATAAGTTTTGTTTTACTCTCTATTTTGTTTTACTCACTGTGAAATTCAGCCATCAAGATCTAATAATTGTAAACCTTCTGAAGAAATTACCATCTTATATAGAAGAAAATAATTTAAGGTACAAAGTAAGTGGTTTGCCAAACCAATATTGATTCATTTACAAAGGATTCTCGAGAATAACAAATTTTGTTTTCTATAAATTTTGTTTTAGTCAACTTAGTCATTAACAACGTAATAGCAAGTTGAAAATAAAATTGGGTTATACAGTTTTTAAAATTCCATATCTAAATGACGAGTGTGATATGTCTTGAGTATAGAATATAGGTACACTTGTATGTATTCGAAAGATTACTTGATCGAGAGAGTTCTTAGCAAGATTACATTAAAATCGATTAAGCCCTTATTAATTATTATTCAAATTTGATTTTTTTTAAATTGTGATCAATTTCGTTGTCAATCTTTAATGCATCTAATATGGCTACATTGTAGCTACGCCGTAGACTTACTACGAGGAATGCTACGTTGTTTCTGTAAATTATAATATGATTTGATTAAATTCAGTAGTCTGCTTTTAATATTTTTGTAATTTAAGAAACCTAGGCCAGTATAAACGAGAAGTTTTTAGATATTTGAAACAAGGGGGCCCAAACAAGGGTATATTCAATGGTATATTCAAAAATTAATTAATAGTAAATAGATTCTGTAAACAATAACAGACACTATTATACTATCCGCCAAAAGTTTAGTTTTAACGGGTCGTAAATAAAATCCCTGTAGGCTATAACAACTTGTTAGCAATATTTACTCTAATTCAATAGTTGGTCTAACTATATAACCAATACAATTGCTTGTAAAGCATTAACTTGTGCATTAAACGGCCCAAAATGTCTAGTTCAAGCGAAACCGCCGCCCACATGGAGCCGGAAGGCAGAGATTATATCATAGATCTGATTAATATTAAAAAAAAGATAATAAGATTTTCTTATGCATGACCATATTAACAGTTAAATGGAGAAAACGAATGTTAATGCGTACACAACACCTTAAAATAATTGTAAACCTTAGAACATGAATATTAATATGCTATCAGAAAATAGTGGATGAGTATATTTTGATATTTTAAAACTGTTATATGGAAATTACTCAAAGATTATTGTTATGTAAGTATATTGAATTGAATTTTTTTATAAAAAACAACATTTAAATTATTTTATTTTATAAGAGCCACACTGAAGCTTATGCTGACATTAATTGGTCCAGTTGTTCTGGGCTCACATATTATCAGAGTGAAACAGTACTTGTACTGTGTTTTGCTGAGTGAGTAAGAATACCGGAGGCCCACCACAATAACTCAAAGGCCGGCAACGCAACTAAAACGCGGACCACGTCTTGGTTGTCCATGGGCGGCATTCTATTATCCGCTCGTTCAGTAAATTAATAATGTACTTTCATATTATTTTTCTACTCGCATATTTGAAAGATACATATCCATTTTATGCATTTTTTTTACAAGGAATATTTTTTATTACTGAAACATTCTTTTCACCAAGACTTTATTATAAAATCTTATAACATATAAAAAATTGGAATTATGCTCTAAAATATTCACATCTATTGTGTTATTCTTTGTACCTACGCTTGCATATAACGTCTTTGTATGAAATTTATTGCGAAATCGTCGCGCGCCTGCTACAAGGATATTAACTTTGTTGCTTTGACTTAGAGTGGAAAGCTTTTCTTTCGAATTTTCGCTAAATTGGATATAAATTATAACATAGATCCCTCAGTACACAACGTCGACAATATTACTTGGAACGTTGGAAGCATTATTAAACTGGATGTAATTGTAGGTTGAAGATATGTGAACACTTTTTGAACTATATACAAAGGTTTTAATTATGATGATAATTTAAAAACCCCCGATTACAAATAAGAATATCTAATAAATGGATCACGCCAGCTTTCAAAAAACCACATCAAAATCTGTCTATTCGTGTAAGAGCAGCAGTAGTACAGACTTACAGATCAATAGAAACGGACACGTCAAAATCATAACACCCTATTTTTTTATCCGGGTTTATTAAGGGTTAATAAGTGTCTTTTATTCATTGGTCAATCATGTTAGCCATTGACAAGATATCGATTTAATTTTACTATTTATTATTGTAGTAGGTATAACAATAAGTTTTTAATGTGACCTTCCTTGGAAAGAAATTATAATTTTAAGTAGCAGAATACCAAATGCCTTAATCTATTCCCACGAAACCTGTACACTGTTAATGTACTTATGATTAATTATTTGTTAATTAGAAGATTTGGTCCCAAATTTGTTGTACACTGAGTAAAATCGATATTGGAATTTCAAATGTATACAATGTTCGTATTTTGTAGGCACTATTAGTAGTAGAAACTATAATCAGCTTAACGGCCGCTCCGCTAATTAGGTATTAATGTTACATATATGATATAATATATATATATATATATATTTATAATGAAGGACTTAAAAGAAACTAAAACTGAATTTCTGAATAAATGTTGTTATGTTTTAAATGTTGTTATATACCTAAATAATTACAAAATTGTGACAAATATACCTGCTTTAATCCGGCTAAACTTTAACTGTCGAAAATTTCACAATAATCTGTTCGTGCAATTTTTGTAAAAAGGGGTACAAAGTTTTTTCTTTACATATTAATGATTCTTATTTGTAATTAGCCTATCAGGAGGTTTTTACATTGTTTTCAATTTCACTTATCTTTAAATGTAGTGAAATAGTAGTGAATTCCTGTAGCTCCTAGAAACATTAATTTGTCCTCCGGGATTCAAACCCTCGCGTAGCACGCAGACGTGTGAACCACTTAGACATGGAGGCAGTTTAATGTCAACAGTGAAAATGTAAAATTTTTGTCCAATTTATTTTCACTTTGATAAAATATTATTTATATGAGGATGAAATTTTGGGCATAAAATTTACGCAATTAATGCCAAATTTTAGTACAATTCTGATGCGAAACCGAGCGGCTCGTTAGTTCTTTAAATAACAGAAACATTTGCTACACGAACATCATTAAAGCGAAGCAATTATTTTGATAAAATATGTATGACTAAAATTTAATATTATTACTCGTAATTTTCATATAATTTCCTTGTATTTGACAGAATTATAATGAATTTCATTAATGGAACAGGTTGGGTTATTAAAGTAATACGTATGTTTAATAGTGAGTTTGAATACTAGGTATATTATTCAGTAATAATTATTTGCTCAAATTATAATAATTTCCAACAGACTTCACATATTGTTATATTATTCAGTAAAACTTCATATTTAACTAGCCAAAATAATGTAATGTTTTAGCCTTATTATAAATTAAATGTTTTACTTACAAATGAATGCGAAACTTAAATGAATTTTGTGTTTTCAGTATTTTGATAAATTTTAGGATGTTTTTCAAGCCAACACTATTAGTCCCCTTTTCGTGTAAGTTAATTAAAAAATCCCCCATCAATTTGGGGACTGGTGAATAAGTAATTCACGTGAGCAAATAGTGTCGTCGCGTAAGGTGAAGCAATTAGCCGAGACAATGAAGCGAATGAATGAATTATGTTGTTATTTCGTAGCTACACTCGTGTTACGGTTAGAACTCAAGAGTTGAATATTTAAAAAAATGTATGTTCCTTTCGATTTATGTTAGGTGTAATTCAATAAGTAAGATAAGCAATATAAGTAAGCAATAAGTATTATTATTTTATTTATTAACACAGATTGCACACAGTTGCACAAGAAAAAAAAAAGCAATAAAACTAATATTTAATTAAAATGCAACAAGTGGCCTTATTGATAACAAGCGATCAGACAAACCTGTTAAGGAAATTACGTTTAAATTGTACTAATGTACTGTTAAAAGTAGTTTGATTTCTCAAAAGCTCTCCTGCCTACCTTGAAATTAACTTTCACAATGACTTATTATAATATATATAAATATATTTCATAAACCTACATTTGCACATTAATGAGATTAGATACACTACACAAAGTGGTATAATGTATAAAAAAAGTGAAAATAGATATCATACACATGAGTGCATTTAAATTCGCATCAACTTTAACAATGAAACATAGAGATGTACAATCGGTAAGAAAATACGGTGCATCGTTTACGAGATATTTTTATTTGTAATCATCATGTCGGGGCTTTCTCAATTATCTTCAGTTTCACATGTAATGTATTTTCATATCTATAACCATGATATTACTATCGTGGTTTTGATAGGTTTTTTTACTATCGTAAAGTGTAAGTTTGCGCGTTACTTGAAAGATTACGCTGTAAGATTTTCCATTCAAATAATTGACGGAGACTATCGAAAAATACTTTACTAGACTTGTGGTACACTACAGATCAATAGCATGCAATGTCTTTGCTCTTCTGATGTCACATTGAAACGCCTCAAGCTTAGAATATGAGATATCCAGTAATTTGATGCAATGTCCGTTTACTGTGAATTACGGTAACTGAGCACGTAAATAAGCCGGCTCAGCACAAAGCTGTATAAACCGATACAACAGTAATAGATACGCATTGAATACTGCTGTGGTTTTAATCGCTTTGTGATTATATATTGCTAAACTCTCTGAATATATTTATCAAGCAATTTAGCATCCATCAAAAAAACAATAGAAACATTTTGCCTAATGACTCTCACATTTATTCAAAACTCACAACCACTACTCAATTGGACAGAATTTCTCCTTCTAAGAACGACTTAGAATGCCGGCCGACAGCCAGGTCTGCAGATTATAAGCTGCGAGTCAATGCCCGCTTCTGATACAAAGTGGCACGGCTTCGAGGTAAACAAGTTGCACGTGCACCTGTTAACGACAAGTTTGAGCAAGAAACCCTACCGAAACGAATTAATCTATAATTATATAATATTGATTTTATTGTTATAATAAACTAATGAACAGATTATGCCGATTATAAGAGATATGCAGATTATGATGCCATAAACTATAAAAAAATAAGCGTGTAAAAAATAAACATTGAATATGCAGGTTAGCACCAAAATAAATATCTAAATAAGTGTGTAATCCCATGACCCTTGGGCACGGAATTTAACACCCGGATATATTGCGTCTGTTTCACTGATAGTAGATGTCTGTGTCAAACTGTCAAACCGTCAAACCATGTGTCAAAAAGTCAAACCGAAATATTTATTTATTTTATATTGATAATGGTTTATTTTTAGTTAAAGGTCTTAGCAATCAATTTACGCTTAACGTAAGACGTTCTTATGTAAAAGATGTAAACATCGTTATCTTTACACCTTAATAAGTCATAAACACGACCATACTCTAGAACAAAGTTTACGACCTCTAAAAGGAGTTCATCAAAAGTGAATTAATTATTAGCAAGGTATAATGTCTTAAGGCGGAACTATGACGTCATAACATGAAAACTATATTCAGGCACACGTAACTTATCGTCTTTTATGACGTTATATATATTTATACCTAAATGTTCTTTATAACAGAAATAAATTTTCTACAACGCAAATATTTGGTGCCTTAGGGTAAAAGGTTTTACGATTTTCTATTATTTGTATGACATAAAATTCCAAATATTATATTAGTCTCGTGGAAATACTTTTTATTGGAATTATTTCATAATTAGTATTATGATTTAAGAGACGAAGTAAGAAACTACTTTTTGAAGTTACAGATAAAATCATACTGCTGTGGTTGCTAAAATGAACCTGCGTGAATAATGAATGAACTTGAACTTAAATAGGCGATAACTCTGTCCACCATCAGTTTTGAATTATTTAGTACATAACTAATGGTTAGTTGTTGAAGTCATAGAACTTTTGCGATGTTGTCTTTAATATCAGGTTAGGGTAAGAGTAAAGGATATGACTACTTATTTTTTTAGAAACAACATTTATATGCCGCCCATGACGCCCACAACGCCAGTTGAGCCGAGGTTGCATTGACGGCCTTTTAAGGAGGGGTGCGCTCTTTTTTTGAAGATCTCTTACTCGTAACGATCCGGCAATAACTCTGAAAGAAAGGTGATGACAAGAAGTCATCGAACAAACACCGAAGTGACACGTATGATTTTCGTATTTTCTCTAGGTTTTGACAAACAAACAATGATAAAATAAATAAAAAGTCTCACATATATTTTGAATTATCTCTTCTCGAAAAACTAGGAAACTGAAGTGGTTTTAGAATATTATTCCGAATAGATTCTATTTATTGAAAAGCTTTTGAGGCTTTGGTTATTACGATGATCGAGTGAGTTGCATAAATAATATAAAACATTGGGGCTAGCTCATTCAGAAGCAGCTACACAAAGCTATTCACTTAAAATGTAAAAGCTGGTACAGAGCAAATGGTTTATAGAGATCGTAATTAATTTTAATTTTATTTATAAGTAATCTTACAGCTATATTACCATTTTTTTTTCGCGCAATAATACTCTAATCTAGCCTAAGAAAGCTAAACACAGTTATTGTTTATCAGACAATTAAAAGATAATTACAAAAAATGCCTGACATGTTAATTACAAATACTTCATAAATATGAATCAAAATCGATCGATTCAGTTAGGAGTTACACCGCAGGCAGTTACAGATACAACACCCATTGTTTGTATCGAGGTTTTAAAAGGCTAATCTAACAAAACAATAGATTACTTTAAATAAAAAAACCGACCTCAAAATGCACTAAAAATAAAAATGAATTCTGTATTATAAGGGAACCTCCTACATATAAATAAAAAAATAGTGTTTTGATTGTTTATAACTTAACGTACAAAATAGATTGAACATTCCAGGAATTTAATTTAAAAAAACTATAAATCTAATTATCTTTATTTCATTTATTCTTTTTGCAAATTGGACTTGTTTTGGAAACTGGAAAATAATAACTAAACTAACTAGATACTAAAAACATCAAATTCATCAATAAGAATTCATATTTCATATAGTTATAAGCAAATAAGTACGATGCGGTTGCCCGATTGTGAAACTATTCTTTCAATACAATGAAAACTATTAACCGTAAAAATTCTAAAAAAAAATGGGACCACTTCGACGAGTTACCCTATCGTTTGACACCTCACTCATCCAAATCGGTCCACCGAACACCAGCGACCATCAGAAAAAAATACATGTCGAATTGATAACCTCCTTTTAGGTTGGAGGTCGTTTAAAAAGTATTGCAAATTCTAAAATCGATATGTAAAAAAACCCATATAAGTTCAGAGGACATTCCGGTGATAATTTCAGATTAAAGTTATATACCTCTTGTATTATAATAAATAAAGTATGAAATGTTGTTGCTAAATATCAAGTGACTCATTAGAAGCAATATACTATAATAAAGGCCGTCTGAGTTTTTAGTGCCTTGATATTCCAATGCTTAATTGTTTTTGATTTATTAATTACTATGTTTTTCTTTTTTTTAAATTGAGACGTAGTTTTTAAGAAATTGTTGTGTTGTAATACGTGTTTCAATGTCTGTGGTGTTTATTTCTTCCTGTGATTGCCTTAACGTGTGTTATGTAGCTTAATCAAAATAAACGATATTAAAGTTTTTTTTATACAAACACAAAGTAATTCATAGATTTAAATGTACTTTGATTTATAATGTTTTCTAATGATGAAGATTATAGAAATAAGGTTACACGTCTAGACGCCTCGCTTCGATGGATCTAATCTGTCAAATTTAAATCTTGCGGTGGGATTTGATTTATATTTGAGAACGAACGAAAACGAATTTCACCTATCTTAACCCCCGACGAAAAAGAGGGGGAGGGGTTTATGGGGTTTTATTGGAAAGCTGATATACTTAATCGAGATGAATCTCGGATATAATAAAATTAATGAAGATCTGCTTATCCATTTGTGATATATTCTTATTTTAAATGTCGGGGGGTTTTAAGTTGCCTTTAATTATGGTATGCCATAAAAAAGTCCGGCAACGCACCCGTGGCCCAATCGGCGTTGAGGATGACAATGGGCGGCAGACCACTTATAAAAGTTATATAATTATACAAAAGTTAGCGTTCTGCCCATTTTATTCCTATTTTATGTAAAAAAAATCTGATTAAATTTTACACACAAAATAAATTATAATATTCATATAAATCTTTAAAGTCTTACAGGGGTAAGATCTGATTTATTTAAGATACATAATGTTGGTTTGGAAAAATTTGGTAAGGGAAGTAAACTTTTCTTAGCCAACACTATGTATCTTACGTGACTTTGGTAAAGTACCTATTATGTTGTGTCTACAAAGTCGCCGATGAATATAATATAAATCTACTATATTTATCAGAATCTGCGTAGAATATTTGTATTAATTTTTTACAGCTACACGTGTCTTAAATTCAGTCTCTGTATGAAGAATGTTCTATAAAAATTAATGCAAGAACGCGGCGCGGCGGCTTCCTTAGATCAGATTCTGCTTTCACACTAAAGATTGCTACTGGCGTGATTCAAGATAAATTGCCTGCGTAATACTTGACACTCACTGTTTTACCATCTATTTTCACTTTGTTTTTCCCTTTAATGAGATCTCTCTTTCATATTCAATCGTACTGAAAGGCTGTTTTAAAAACTATTCATACAACATGCATTGTGTATAACTTAAGTAGAAGATGAAAATTGCTTTAAATATTTTATTGTGTATATAGATTTTAAAATAATTGAAGCTATTTAAAATATTTAAATATGTTTTAACCGCTGATATAAAAGAGGGGTGTTATAAATTCAACGTGTGTGTCTGTCATGGTATCGAGCTCCTAAATAAATCGACCAATTTGATGCCGTTTTTTAAAGCTAACGTGATCTACATGGATCTAAGCTAATTTATAAAATTCTGTTCACGCAGTATGATATCCTTATTTGTAATCATCGGGGGTTTAATAAATTGTCTTCAATATAATTTTATTATTATTTTTTTTTTATATATAATTTTTATATATAATTTTTTGAACATAAAAGTGGTCTGTATCTAGGGATGATACCCAGTCAACCAATTAAAACTTGCACCTTAAATATGTAGTAAGTAAAGCATACAATGATTTACTTACACTATTATTATTATCGCGTTGTTTTCGCGTTACGTATTTGTTAAATTATTAGGTCATTATTTCTATCTGCCAGTAGTGATTACATATAACTAAAAAGGGAAATTTTGGGAATTCATTCCTAGTTTAGAGGTATTTTTCAATACTATGTGGTAGCACTAAGTTATTAATGCCCCATCAAGTACTTCCCACTTGAAGGCAACTTATTAGAGCAAGCACGCGACATTTTGATGCTCACGTCACGGCGTCGTTTGTCAGTGATTAATTACAGAACTTACTAACTTGCTAACTTGCCGTTCTAACTTGTCTTTTTGTCAAACTTCCAGGTTAAGTGGCGTAAACGAGCCATGGGCCATGCTTTGCCATTTTTATTACTTTTAATGTAATTTAGTGTTTTAAGCAAGTGTTTAACGGACTTAATACGTCGCAATTTTGACAATAATACATTTTCCAAATTATAAGCCGATACCAAATTTACACTAGATAGTTATCAATAAAATAATAATAGTTGTATAAAACTAAATACTTACTAAAAAGCTTGATGTAATTCTTCGGAACTAGCACACAACAATTTATTCAATTTTTAATGTTACACTTACTTTGAGTTACACTAACGACAATAGTCGATGGCTGTACGAACTACGTGATAGCGCGAAATTGTTTGACAATAATTGATAATCTTATAATATCATATATAAAGTATAAAATGTTAATGTAGATTTAAAAAATATTTTTCGACTCAATGAGCAACAAAATAACAAATCAAGCATAAATAATCATTATACATAGCAAATGTTTGAAGAACCAACTTCCAAATTATTTCTTTGAAGAAACTATGT
The DNA here is from genome assembly GCA_912999735.1 of Aporia crataegi. Taxonomy (NCBI): domain Eukaryota; kingdom Metazoa; phylum Arthropoda; class Insecta; order Lepidoptera; family Pieridae; genus Aporia; species Aporia crataegi. Next base: position 8,682,860 of record OU538742.1, read on the forward strand.
CTGTTTTATTAATTCCCGAAGAAAAAGGAAGTATACAATAAGATAGTGAGGTTGATATGTTTCCGTCCTTGGCGTCGCGGTTTCTAAACGGATGGAAAGATTACAATGCGGTTTGTTTTTAATTTGAATCTTATTAACAATTTACGAACATCTGTTGATCCATTTTTATGTTATTCTTATTTATAAAACGTCGGAGAGTTTTTAAATTATCTTCAATTTCACAATTTATTGCAGGTTAAAATTTTTAATTTCTTAATAATTTGTGGAGAATATACAATTATATTTCATGTTTTGATTTCGTATGAACGTCTTAAACCTACCTTCAATTTGTGTCCGAGAAAAATTGATATTAGTGAAGCAGAAATAGTGGAGTAACTACCTATCACCCGAACAAGGCTTCTCCATTCAATTGCAAATGCTAGAATTTAGTTCATATTAAAAGTAACAATGATAATGTCTTTTATTTACGCTACTACCTACCACACAATTATTTAACTAATACTATTTTCTAGACGAATAATAAATAATTGTAGAATAAATTATAACGTCAAACTGTTTATTATTACATATTAATTTATTTTATTTGCATTTTAATACAAATTAAGCACTGATTTAGGGGTATTTCACAGATAAACATAGCTACGTTAAACTTATAAAACCATTATTTTTGTGTAGAGGGTTAATTAACATTTATACAAGTCAATTTTCAGTTAGGAAGTCGGTGCTTTAATGATTTTATTTTAGATTGACTGAAATTTTTGCTTGATTTTAGATCAATTCGTCAAGTCGTGGTCGAGATGGTTCTAAGCTTTTATTTATTAACATTTGTTGATCAATTTATGAAGTTTTCTTGGTTGTAATGAACATATTGGGGGATTTTGAATTGTTTCCAATTTTTTATTATTTAGAGTGAAATAAGTCAAATTGGAAAATAAGTAAAGGAAATACATAAATATTTATGTGTTTCATTTAATGTATTTTTAAGGCAATTTATAGTTTTATTCAAATGTTATCTCGTTTTGATAATAATATAAGATATATACAGATTATTCAAGATATTTAAGACTATTAAAAGTTTTAAAACTTCAGACTGAGATTTCAAAGCAAACTGCACATATTTCAAATGTTTCTTCAGTTATCACGTTTAAAGTTTCGGATGAAGATCTAGTGATGCATATATAATAATGGTTGGAGCGGAGTTATGTTGTTCTCGCTCCGGCTTAAAGAGGTATTCGTTAGGGATGGGAATTTTATCGATATCGAGAAATTTAAAAACATAGATCTCTATGCTATCACTTGATAGCAAAGGCATAGCAACTTTTTGCGTACTTGCTTTTAATTTTTTGTGATTTTTTCTTCTGTTTTTTACCATATATGTTTTTTGTTATTGTTATGACGTTCCAACTGGGCGATATGGTTGCTCAGTGACAAATCTCAAAACACAACAACAAAACAAAATAATCAATCAAATTTAAAAACAATTAATACGCGCTTCAAAAGGTTTTACGACGTTCTGTAAATGTTAATTACGAATGTATTAAAAATTATCAGTTTCTAAATTCATCGATATATTTTATCGGTATATACACCATCACTAACCTTCAGGGCTGGATCTGAACTCATAAATAAAATATAGGTCGCGTCAGGTGACAGTTCCCACGTAAAGACAGGTAGACACCGAAATAGAACTCGTATTTATAACGTAACTAATTCTAATTTGTATCAGCGAAGCTGGATAGATTTTAACCGTAAAGTGAAATTGAAAACAATTTAAAAACCTTCCGAATTAAAAATAAGAATCTCATTAACGGATGAACCATTCATAAATTGAATCCAAGCAGCCACGACCACGTCAACTTTCAAACAAAGATCGCATCACAATCAGACCATTCGTGTATTAACACCCCACAAATATCTCTAGAGACACACGAATACGTCGAACTTACAATGCTTTTTTCGTCGGGGATTAAAAAGTAAATTTAATTTGGAATTTAAGTAAATTTGGAATTAAAAAGAAGCCGTCTTAATCGTCTTTGTACTACAGAAGAGGGCTGTTCGTGTAATTTACAATATGGGTCCCAAAGAATCACTCCGTGAAAAATTTAAAGAGATAAATATAATGACAGTCACATGTCAATATATTTATGAAAATCTGATATATGTACACAAAAATATTAACTTGTTTATTAAAAACAGTGATAGTCATGAATTTAATACTAGGAATAAAGACAAACTCGCTGTTGCCACTAGTAGGCTCCATAAAGTTAGTAAATTTTTTAAAGGGCAATGTATACGCTTTTATAATAAACTCCCAAGTGATATGCTTAAATTTTCAGTGAATAAATTTAAAAACACAATTAAAAGAAAACTTTATAAAAAAGCATACTATAAAATAACGGATTACTTAGATGATAAAAAAGCTTGGGAATGAACCTGCTCTAACTCTGTCTTAATAAAACCAAATAAAACTAAATATATTTTCTGTAAACTACATCATATAAAAAAATGACGGTTCAAAATGATTAAATTAGATTTCAATGAATAAAGATATTTTGACTTTGACTTTGAAAAGATCTTTTAAGAATATTTTTTGCATTTTATTTATTATTATTATTATAATTTTAATAGGAACGTTCTTTACCTCTTAAATAACTCTTAAGACAGTTGATTCCAAAAAATGCTCTGTTATGGATCGACAAACATCGAATTTATATGAGCCTCGGTCATTTGTTCATTATAAAACATATCTTAATCCGTAATAAATAAACTAACAGAAAAAGCTTAAAATTAAGCTCCGAAAGCTTAAAAAACGTTTGAACTAAGCGGATTATTCTTATAAACAAATATTTACTTGAGTCGTGGGGACAGTTAATTGATACATTCTCATGGTATTAAGTAAGGTCAAATCTATGGTATTACGGTTAATCTGTGTAAATAGAATTGAAGCGATGATTTGTAATCATAATATTAATACGTGAAGCAAAAACTTTGTACATTTTTTAACGAAAATTGTACGAACATATTTTATATTATATATAAGGTTATAGTGAAATTTGCAACAGTTAAAATTTATATGGAGAAGAAGTGCATAAGCTATTTTTTATATATAAAACATTAGAAATACATTAAATTAAATAAAATAAACATTACACACACTACTGCTTGAATGACACACCATATACACACACATACCTGACTTACTCTTAAATTGTGGTTGAATTTCGACCAATAGCCGACCACTAGTATTTAAGTATCTATAAATATGTCTATTTTACTTGTACGAGCCAAAGGTGTCTATTTGTGGCATAGTAGCTCGTAAACAAATGTGCGATTTTTTTTGTTTGAAAGCTCATCTAATCAAAATGGATTTTATTTACAATTTATGAATGTCTGTTCATAATTTCATGAGATAAATTAACATCTCGGGAAGTTTTTAAATTGACTTCTCATATTTCATAGAATAATTCATTTGTTCATATTTATTTTCAGTAATTAAAAACATTCCCTGACTAAAAAATCGTACAAAAAAAAAAACTATTAGAGCTTTAGATGGCAATTATAATTTTTCTCTTTGTCTTTCCCTCTGTAAGTTTCAGCTTATCTCAGAAATAGTTAGGACAGTATAAAATTCAAAATAAGGACTTTAATTTTGATAAAAATACTTAAAACTTGCTATAATAAAATTTAAGTAGTAATTTTGTAAGAAATCAATTTAGCTTCGTATTATTTTGAAAATAATTTATCAAAAGTTAAGTTAAAGAGATGGTAATGCTTAAATAATAGTAATTATTGAAGATGTGAGGTAAGGCATAATCGGTTCCTTAACAAGGTGATCAAATGAATTCTCGGCTATGAGAGAAGGTTTGAGCGCAAGAGAAAATTGACCAATTTAAGATTATAAAAATAGGTTTCTATAAATAATGTATTTTGAATGCATAAGAAAAACTATAAATTATAAATACGTATGTACCTATTTGTGAGATTCCGTAACCTCCTACTGCCACATAGGACAAACTTATTTCCTCTGCTTCTCTGAACATTTTCAATATAGGAAAGGTGATCAGTCTTCAGCTGCCCTTATGTAGAGGTAGGTATGCCCTTTCGTGCTTGAAGCAAATACGTAACGCTTAGATTTTTCGTCCTCATACATTTCTCTTAACTACCTCTATCTCAACAAGGCGTTAATATGATGTTAATATAGATGATATTTAACTCAATTTGCATAAATGAATAAAGAATTTGAGTATAGTGTTCATGTAACTAAGTACCTACTTGTTATGAATGTTAATTTAAAATTTTTCTTTCTGCTCTCTAAAATATCTGAGAGATGATCACAGTACATTTTTTGGACTAAGCCCGTTGCTGTCAGTGTTCCGAACAATTAAAGCTATCCGCTTAGATCCCACAACACTAGTACCGACAACAAAAACTATAAAAACCAAAATATTAATAAAATCTATATTCATTTATATTCTTAGTATATTTTTATTCCCGTTGATAAAATACGTCTTTGATATTTAATATTTCTTACGCGCAAGCTAATGGGTACGTTTCCAGGGAAACATAAAGCATCGGTACGGAGGGCACATAAAATAACATTAATTAGTTAATTAATTTACACTTGATTGCCTTAACATAATAAAAATGAAAAGTCTTAAACTAATTGGCGTGCAATGGGCGGCCTTTTCGGGGATAACATTTTATTCAGGTCCTAATTTTTGGATATTTACATTTTTGAAAACTAAATGTAATGAAAATGTAATGTGTTTAAGTAGTACTATATTTGTGAACCAATTCCAAGACGTACCGACTTTATACCTATTTCAAAACCAAAAAATAAGAATGTTATAAATTTTTGTAACTAAGCAACGATATTATAATATAGAAATTTCACAAGTTTTTGCTATCGCTACACCGTTGAGGGAATTAATTTTTTACGTAAAAAGCTAAAGAGTAGAACTCGGCTAGGATTACGCGGCCGCGTTAAAATCCTTCGAAAAGTTAATGTGAACGTAATAAAAAGGATAATTTTTTAGCTATACCAGTTAATAAGCAATTAATTCGTATTTCTCCTACTGGACTTAATAGCAATTTTTTTATTGAATCTCATTTTTTACTCCTACTTTTGCTTCTTCATACCATTCGTTTATAATAAACTATTCCCTAGACATATGTGGTAAAAAATCGATCAGTCCTTTTTTAAATTTCCTAAAACGTTTGGAATAAAAACTGATTTTTTGATTATGATATTAGAAATAAGGTACGATTGGAGTCAAATTTTGTCCGGAATTCAATTTCAACAACAACCACTGAACAAATTGAACATAAGATTTAAAGCAATGTTCAAATGTAATCTTTTCGAGGGGCCAGAACAGGCGAGGTGTAGTGTAGAGACAATCACAAAATACCGTGTCAAGTGAACTCTTAAAAATGCGTATAGTCACTCCCCACTGCTGGCCAGGACGAAATTGTTTTCTATACAAACTTTAATACAAACTAATTCCTACTTATATTTATAATTCTATTATTATATTCTATTATATTCTATTTATTATACATGTGAAAACATTAATAAAACAGGTCTTAATGCAAACAAATTAAAATTAAGCAAATAACGGAAGAGAGAATACCACATAGAAATTACTCTCTTCAATTCTAATTAATCTTTTGAATGCGAACATATGTCTGTTTACATTTCCTCACCTAAACTACAATATACAAACTACTATTAAACAAAATAGGAGTACAATAAAATGCATAATAAATCTTTTACAATAAATTTTCCAAATCTACTTCCACGCCATCTATTATTAGCTAAAACTACTCAAAAATGCAATACGCGATCAATGTCTTGCAAGTAATAAATGCAATAATTTTAGAGGTTTTTTATTATTTTAGTAAAACATACCATCACTGGGGTTTTGAGAATAAAAATAATTGTTAAATAGCGTAGTGCGCGAAAGCCTGCTGGCAAATATCAAGCGCTCGAGTGCGCGCCCACAATTCTCAATTGTTCTTTTCATTGTGAATTTCGTGGTTTCTATATATACCCTTCATTGTTATATCGAAATCATTCAAACAGTACTAAATTATGCTGGCTAGCTGGTGCACGCGACTTCGTATGTTTAGAATATATTTATTAGTTCATTATATATTTGCTATAAACTGCCGACGCAAAGAAGGAAGTTTGAAAATACTTACTAATATTATAAATACAAAGTAACTCTGTCTTTCTCTCTGTCCATCTGTCGCGGTTTCACGCCAAAACTTTTGAACAGAATTAAATGAAATTTAGTACACATATAGTCTAGAGCCTGAGTAAGGACATAGGCTACTTTTTAATGTGAAAAAAGGGTTGTAAGGGGTTGAAAGGGGGGACGAAAATGTCTATGGAAGTATCGTCATTTTTAGAGCTCGTAAAAGCTTTTAGGCTATATCACATCACGTTACAACAAAGTTAACGCGGATGAAACCGCGGGGCACAGTTAGTATAAATAAATCGCTTATGATGCCGTTTTGTGTTTAAAGTCTGACGTCATCGAGATGGATTTTAGCTACAATTTATGGAGATCTATTCATCCATTTCATATCTGTCATTTGTGACATTTGTCGTTTAAATTGTTTTCAATTTCTGATATTTTTTCATTTTAATACTATCTATCTTAGAAAAAAAAGAGGTAGTTTTAAGTTCATAGCGTAGTTAATAAAGTAACTGGACCAGTTTCTCAAATCTCAAAGGCTTGCTGCGCATAGCAATAAAACGCATTTATATGTAAATATTTATGTTAAAATTTAGTTTTTAGAAGCGCCGTCCACTACGAACACTTTTGTGGTATGGTGCAAGGGATTTATTAAATTAAACGTCTTTTAGGGACATTTTTTTATTAATTGCAAAATTTTTAAAATACTCCGCTCCTATTGATTGTAGCGTGATGTGTTTATAATCTATAGCCTTCCTAGAAAAATGAACTGTCCAACCCAAAAATAATTTTCTATTTTGAATCATTTGTTCCCAAGATTAGATCTTTTAACTAAATATCAAATTTCAGCTTTATAATATTTGTTTGTTAATATATTATTTTGGTTAGTTTTATAAAGTTGTAATATATAATATTTAATTTCTGATGGATCATGCTATGGTCTTAAAAAACGTGTACCTTATAGTTTTAATGCATAACATATTGTATTTCAATGTAATATCTATCTGTTATAATATATCATTTTTATTTTTTATTATGATCAATTTTAGAGTATATATGTATACAATCATTTATTTTAAAATTCGCCTTAGTTCGCATAATTTATTTAAAATATATTAGAAGAAAATACCTTAACAATGGTCTCCGCTTCTGCTTTATACCAAGAGGATAGGTAAATCTTGGAAACACAGACCGACAGAGCGATCGTAAGATGAAAAACTTGACCGATCCAATTTCATTACCGGACTATTTTATGGTTACTGTGTCCTTTTAGCCTTTATACAGGTTGATTTTACCTATTCTATAGAAAAATAAATAAACTTTTAAATTATTAAAATTGAAATTATCGATAAGGAAATTTTTGAATTTAATATTGCATTTATAAAACAGCCAGAACTTTTCAACAATTTTTAACATATTATGTGAATTGAAATCAACAGATTTTAATGTTTTTTGTCTTATAAAAATTCAATTTCGACCAGCAGTTTTTGATAAAGCAAGTGTAACTAACCAACCACACAATATTTTAATATTAGTAGAGCCCCTAGTAACAAAGTTTATATAAAACTAACTAAGTGAATTTCGTTTTGATATCACTTAGATATACCAATTATAGTAATTTATATTTAGCAAGCCATTTTGTATCACTAAATCTTTCCGTCGCTCTTAATTAAAGATACCATAAATAAATCATCTCATTAGGAGAAAACCAAATATATTTTGGTATTACGAAACCAAATGTTACATAGAATAAGTATTCACGAAAATGGGTTCAAATGTTATTCAATATGGCGTATGTTTTGCTACAAAGGCATCGCAGGTTTTAAGTCAATGGATAGGTTTCGATGCAGTTTATTTGTTTGAAGGCTGATCATCGATTAAGCTACAATTTATGAAGAACTTTTTATCAATTTATAAGATTAATTTAATGTTGGGTCCTGTTTAAAATTACTTTCAATTTTATGTTTGTTATTAAAAACTATTTCCTACTTATTTTATACGTTAATAGTTTGTTTTTCGGTGATTAAATGGTAGACCATGAAGTGGCCAATTTTAATCTCTGGCCACAATTTTGTATCTTCCAGTTACAGTAAATATATATAAACACTCGTGATGTATTAATGACAGAAATGTCAGTCTGTAAACACTTCAACAAGAGACAGTAAAATATATTAAAGATTAATAAGGTTTACACACTGTATTCGTCGCTATTTAAAAATAATTTTCTCGGTACTACGTCTGGACAATACAAATAAATAATAAAAATATTTGTTCAAGCTGCTAACGCTTGACTATATATTTCACTTCAAAGCTACTTTCATGTTAGAATTATTAAAGAACTGATATTATATATATTTAAAAAACATAAGAGATATAGGTTACCTATAATAAATTTTAAAACATAGTCATAGTCAAAATTAAGATAAACAGAAAGTAGGTAGGGAGTACCTAGGGATAAGACTTTTATATAATCTAACATTCATAGGTACATAGTAATTAAGAACTGACTTAGGATAAACCTAACATAACTATCTTCTGCGGAGAACCGCAGTCGGATAAAAATACATCGAATGACAGCTTTAAAGACGGCGAAAGTCGCACAGTGGGTATCGTGCTGTCACTGTGAGAACGTGTTTTAAAAAGGTTTATTTTATGTAAATTAAATTGGCCCCGCCAGTGTGAGTGAAGGCTTATAAAGATGTTTCGTCGCGTTATTGCAGCTCTTCATTTGTTCTTTTCATTTAAGAAATTTCGATATGGGGAACGGAAAGATGTAAATTTATCTAAAAAATTCACTGTTTTTAGAAGTAATCATTTTTGCAATTTTTTCTATTGATGCGTCGCTCTTATTGTTTACTAGCGACCCGCTCCGGCTTTTCACAGATATAAAACGTATATAAAAACCTTCCTCTTTAATTACTCTATCTATTTAAAAAAACCGCATCAAAATCCGTTGCGTAGTTTTAAAGATTTAAGCATACAAAGGGATATAGGGAAAGAAAAAGCGACTTTGTTTTATACTATGTAGTGATGTTATTATAGCCTTATAGCCTTCCTCAATAAATGGACATTTCACATAAAAATAATTCTTCAAAGTCGAACCAGTACTTTCTGTTAACATGTTCAACCAAACAAACACACACACACAATTTGTAATATGAATATCTTCCTATGTATCTTTACTCTAAAACGACTGAATAGAATTTGCATCGGGGTATAAAATATCAAAATTGTGATAAATTGATTTCATTCTAAAATAAATAAATTTCGTACTTATTTTTTGAGTACTCATTACTTAAAACATTATGTATTCTAAAAAGGTGCCTTTAAATACAAATTCTAAGCAAGTATCTACAAAATTCATGTCAGTAATCAAATATGGCCTCGATGTCTAATACAATTGTCCTGAGTGGCCCAGATTCCTCACGAATTTGGTTACAGAACGTCCCCCACAATACTTCATATTTTATCTATAATACGAGAATAGAAATTGTCGTATAATGCAGCATGAATATTACATTTTGTATACCTTTATATTTTACCCGGTTTATTCTTCGGGTAATAAAATGTATAAGGAAGTTTGACCATGGTTTTGGAGGTTTTACTTTTGCACATACGAAATGTTTCATTTATCAACAAAAACTATATCTACTAATATTATAAATGCAAATGTCTGGTACGCTTTTACGCCTGAACCGATATTGATGAAATTTACACAGAATTTGACTAGAGCTTGAAAAAGGCTATATTTTGTTGCAAAAATAGAACACTTAAATGAAAGATGAAAAACCTGATTGAATTAAGGGATGAAAGTTTGCATGAAGTTCATATATCGAGTATCTACGAATGCGGGCGAAACCACAGGGCTTAGTAATATAGGTGTAAAGCAAGGATGAAGTCCCATATCCCCTAGTGCGGTATGGGGCAGATGCATTTCACATCTGTTTTACTGATCAATTTTTTCTTTAGGGGCAAGTAGATGATAAGCCTTCTATGCTCTGCAAGATCGAGTTTTTTGTCTTCACCGGAAATCAAACCCTGGGCCTCCCGGTTGTAGCATTTATGCTCTTACCATTAGACCAAAGACGTGGTTTAAACTGTATTGAAACAGGTATGGGGATGATTATTTCATAATATATCTTCAATAAAACACATATTTTATATTCAATTCGCACCTTATTTACTGCTGATTGGATCGCAATCGAATATTATTTACATAAACGGGTATATTTATTTATTCAAGTCGTGAAGAATTCATTATTTGAATGCTAAGGGAATTTTTTACATTTTTCCTATGTTAAAATGCTACCTTTTTATAGGAAAAAAAATTAAAGTGGTTGAAATGGAGACATTTGTATTCACCATATTCAAAGATATAGAAGATATTTTATTTAGTAAAAACTTGTTATTGCGACATTAGAGACATAGACATACACTAAGTTTATTTACATATGACTAAGCGTGAAGCTTATTAAGACACAAATGTTCATACATATGCAGTATATTACTTATTGCAGTGCGAATAATTTGTTCATTTTATCATTGAGAACATTATCTCGTGATAAGAGCAAAACGAGTTTAATGGCTTCATAATGTCGGCTGTCTCTGTGAAGATTTATTTAATTGGAATATATAGAACATGTTCATTATTTTTTTCTTAAATATATAGGGTAGAGCGTGCGTGGAATTATTTTTATCCCACCATTAATAATTTTTAATGCTATAGGTATCTTTGGGTCATCGTAGTTCCTAAACAATTGAGCCGATTATATGCGGTTATTTTAATAAATCTAATTTATCAAAATCTGTTGCTCTATTTGTGAGATGTGAATTGTTTTTGATATATTACATTGCCAACAGCTTAAAATCGAAAATTTCCATCGTAAACTTGTTGTTGACTCATTATTTTATGTTGTTGTTAATAGTAGCCGTGTAAGTTTGCGCGTTACCGCTAGTTTTCATACACTGTCATATATTTTTATACACTGACACATTCTTTCATACACTGTCACATTCATACGCTATCGAGAAATACTTCATCACACTTGTAGTTGAGGTGCTGATGCTAGACTGTTGTGTGACGGAACATTTAAGGCTACTTTTAAATGTTTTAACGCATTGCGACATACGTCTTTTGGTCGCGAGATTCATGCGCAAACGGCATTCGGCGGCCGATCCTCGTGACGAGAGAGCGTTTCGTTGTTTAACGATCCGTTAAATCGTGCGTAAGTGAAGTTAGTGAATATTTCAGTGAGTGTAAAGTGATTTTTACGTGATTAGGCGCAGTGCGAGTGAATGACGCAGGTGATTTTTTACATGTTCATGATTTTTCGCATTATATTTTATTGGGAAATTTTTCTTATTAATTATGTTTATTTTCAATATCTTATTAACTTGGTGATTTGAATATTTATTAATTTATTTTTGACGTTTTAAATAAGGGTTATTCTTTTATTATTTAATTATCCTCAAATTTACCTAAATTTAATACCATAGATAATTAATTAAATCCTACCGTAATTAAAATTAAAACAAAAAACACCCTAAAACTAAATTATTTGGTACGCTACAGATTTCTGTAGAATATTGCTTAATTAATGTAAAATTTTTTTTTAAAAGCTCCACATCTTAGTATAACATGAGTTTGGTATAATATCCAATTAAAAAAATATCTTTTATATCAGAAACAGTTCTATTATTATTTTGTGCAATTGTATATAATTGTATAATGTTATTTTAATAATTATATTACGTACTGATTTTTACTAGCGACTTCCGCGTGGATATAAAATAAACTTTGAGTTTAGGTATTCATTACAAAAAAAAAAATCAGTATAACATTGACCGCCTCATTGGTCTAGTGGTAAGCGCGTAAGTGTTACAACCGAGAGTTCCTGGGATCGATTCCCGGTGGAGATAATAAAAAAAACTCCTTCTGGCAGGGCATAGAAGACTGATCACCAACTTGCCCCTAAATAAAAAATCGATCAGAAAAACAGATGTGAAATGCATATGCCCCATACCCCACTAGGGGACACGGAACTTCACAATAACATTAGTCTTAATTTTAAAATTAAATAATTAATAAATAAATAGAAATTCCAAAAGATTTTTAAAATATTTCTATGTTATTATATAAATATAAAACATATTTACAAATTAATTAGAGACATGAAATAGATTCCACCCTAGTCAATGTCCATATAGGCCTTGTGCCTATGCAACCGAAGATTCATTTGTTTTCCCGGCATTCGGAGCTTTCTCATAGCGAGCATTGAATGTCAGATGCGTGTACCACTCATCCACGAACGCGTTTGTTAATTGTTTAGTAATACAGACATTTTTCTTTTAATTATTTTATTTAAGAGCAAGTAGGTGATCAGCTGTTCCTACCCAATTTGTATCCCTAGGATTCGAACCTAGGACCTCTTCCGCAACACGCATACTAATATTATTATATATCATATATCTATGATATAACAATAAATGCGAAAGTAAATTATGTATGTTACGCTTCCATACCTAAACCATTCAATCGATTTTAATGATAGTAAGATGACGCTAGAGCTTGGGAAAGGCTAGGAAAAAGGAAGAAAGCTTTAATTTCGAAAAACGACTTAAAGTGGTTAAAATAAGGCATAAAAAATTGTATGGATGTTCGTCAGTATCGAAGATTGCCGAAGATAGAAATAGAAATAGTGTAAAAAAATAATTTAATATTCTACCAATATATCAGTAGGTTAATATTATTTAAAAGAAAAGAGAAAATTAAAAAGTTTAGTGGAACGGCTTAAGCTTAAAGCTTCCCATTTTCATAGTAAAAAATATAAAGGATTTTCCTAAAAAGTTTAAATTGCTTTCGACTAAACTAGGTTTCCCTAAGTACCAGTGAGCCCTAATTACTGTTAATTTAACTGAACGTTACCTTCTGACCTATTTATCCCTCTCTTAAAGACTAATATGATATTAGATTGTTGATATTTAACTATAGCGAGTAAATGATGGGACTTTATTTGGGTTATTTGTATGAAAATGTAGGTGACGTGCAAATTTCAACTATAGAAATAAAACTGTGTAATGCCTATGTATTGCTTAGATAATGTCTAATTCTACTAGCAACCAACAAAAATATAATTTTTCAATTCCGTAATCCGTAACTTAATGTGACCTAATTCAAATAGTCAAATTCTTTAGTGATTCTCGCATTGTGCTTTTGAGGTAATGGATTCGAATACCGGGGAAATTGTTTTGGTTAGGTAGGCACAGAGAACTGAACATCATGCTTTCAATAAGAACACGGATGCAGAAATATGTCTGTCACCCCACACGCAATTTCGGCATTTAACTTTTTAATCTTTAGAAGAACTTTAGAAGAATCTAAACTAATTATTTATAACTTTGCCAAGCGATTCAATAAATCTACTATCTAACACAAAAATATATTTCCAAATTGAACTGGAAGTATCTGAGATTAGCGCGTTCAATCAAACAAATTCTTCAGTTTTTTTAAGAAGTCAACGGGCGGCCTTATTGTTACTTAGCGATCTCTTCCAGGCAACCTATATATGTATATTCAATACAAGAACAAGAACAGAAAAAAAATCACTAAAATATTATATCTGCTCCATGCCCAATTATGACTCCCGAGATTTTATTGCATAATGTACTTCCGTAAGTTGAAGTCAACTCAGCGCACCAATTCATCTTTACAAACTTTTCCGGGTTCGATAAAAACTTTGAAAAGTTTCCCTTTAAAGCCGAATAAAATGCTTAAAGATATCATAATAACAGTTTTAGTTTAATGAACTTGTTTATTCACTTATAACCTCAGGATTTAAGTCCCAAGAAAACAAAAAATAGAACCCACCATTTGTGTGAGTGTTTGTGAAATTCCGTAATCTTTAGTGGAAGGGGCAGAGGTGATGTCTGATATTTTCTGCATCCCATTGATTGATTCCTTTACAGGCAACGAATTTTATTATTTTGTTTCCTCGCTGACGCGTAAACCATTTAGTCACGGGTGGTTTATGATCCAAAATCTGTGATATGCGAAAATGGCGGCCGCAAAAAAGAATTGTCTTTTTAAATTTTATTAATACATTGTTCAATTTATTACTAAAATTGACTTTAATAGTATATAAGCTAAACGTTCAAAGTCAGACTGTAATAAAAGTTCCTTCTTTTCGAACTAGTCTAGAATAAAATTCCTTTTATAATAAACTCTATAATATCAAATTACTATTATTATCTAATAAAGTGGCATACAGACAAGCTCCCTCTTTTCCGTCGTGAGTTAGTGAGAAAAATTATAAATACGTATATATATATACGTATACGTCAGGTATTTCTAATAAAGAAAAGCTATCACGCATACCTACCGCGCTTCCGAAATCATAATTGGTTACTTCGAATAAATTCAGCGAGATTAATTCAATTTAATTAAATTCGAGTTCTTTGTTTTGTATCTAAAATTCCCGTTTGTGCTGAATTTTAATAACAGTTACGGGGGAAATTTCATATAAATAACTGTATTTTAATCAGTTTAATATAAATAAACTAGTGTGAATTTATAACACGCTTAGTAGAAAATTCGGTTAAGTTCTTATAACTATTTGGTAAAATTAACACAGTTAAAGGTTTTTAAGAAGTGAAATTGCCACGTCAAAATTATAAGATGCCTGTTTATGCGTCGGGAAATCCAATTATTTTGATATGACAAATAACAATTGTATTTATTTGTATATTTATCAAGAAATAATCTTCATTAATCCTAAATTAGCAATCAATTCGGCATTCCAATATCTTGAAACTAACTGAATTCCGGTACAATCAAATGTATTGTGAATATTTGCACAAGATTAGAGATGACTGTCGCCAAACTAATTTATACGTACGTTTGTGTCATACATAATGTGATAAAGGCACTATAATCCTGGAAGCGAGGTGATTGGTTCATTTCCTTCACTAAATTGAGTATTTACTATTATCTTATAAATGATCAATCCTTAGTCTAATACTAAAACTATAAAGCTGAAAATTTAGTTTGATTGGACGCGTCAATCTTAGGAACGGACCGGAGCAACAATGTTAAAATTTTGCAAAAACGGATAAAATAGTCCTTTTAAGGCACAGCTTTTTGGGAATATTATTATCAAGCTCTACTAATATTATACTGGATTTAAATCATTGTTTTAAATGAAGTCAAAAACCATGCGAAAACTAGTAATGAGTAAACTCAAAACTAATTAATCGACTATAAGAATTCTTTCAATGATGAAAGGCTATTCTGAGTAACACAGGCTATATGTGTTATTCGAAGTATGGTTAAACCTAGGCGGTACAGATTGGTCTCTTCCAGTCGATGTATAACACGAGCGCAAAGTCAGTTGCGTGAGTAGAAACAATTAAATCAACAAATATTAGCATGACGTGTTTTCTCAGGCACGTTAAGTGATTATTAAGTTAGAGATTAATTAAGGGAATTAAATTAAGATTTAGTAAAAATACTTAATGTTACGTTACAGCCAGCTCCAATAGCTCCAGTTTCGTTCCTTTTTTATTTCTTACAACTAAGAATAAAGATATAACTAATAAAATAAAATGTATACGTACCTAAGTATCTTAAAGTTCAATTTTTTGTAAGGATACAAAAGTAGACAATATTTAAAACTAATCCGAGATCCAAAAACACTCAAATAATCAGCATTCTACAGTTCTACACCAACCAGATTATTTAAAAATTACATTTATTGCAAAAAATAATGTACTTTGAAGTGGTTTTACAGTTTCTAAAAAATATTTTTTGACTTCTTTCTGAGTAGGAATAAGTTATTTATTTGCCTCACCTATCAGGATATTATGGTTGAATTGGAAATTGTTCTCTCAGAATCGTTCAATTTACTGTCGCATTCAGGATGTGTCGAGTCGGCGAGCCACTTTGGCCGCGAGCCATGGCAAACTGAAATTTAAAAATCGATGCAGAATCTTCAATTTCATTAGAAAACTGCATAAGTCTGTCCATTGTGAAAATTTTTAATTTTCTTTTCAGTTATATACAACAGAAGGTACACATAATTCAAGAAAATTTATAAACTAAAACAAATCTCAATTAATTATAGTTCTAATGATGTTTTTTATAATTAATTATGGTTGTATTTAATTGTCTTTTTAATTTCTAATACATTAAGTTATCTCAAATCAAATCTGACTCTATATAGGTTAACGATTATCCGTTAAGCCGTTCGGGATGTGGTGTGCCATTACAGAATCCTAAGGCAACATAAAAGGTTTTGCGTGTAGATTATATACACACCGGCACAATTAGCGGAACAGAAAAAAAAATGAGACTATGAGATAATAACGCATATATTTGACGAAAATGTAATTAGACACAAAATAACAAATTGATTAACATCTTTTAACAACGACTTTGAAAAGTCTTCGTTATTTTTTATTGAAAAATAAAGAAATTTGAAATAAGTGAAAATTTTAGATGATTATGAACCATCACAAAAAATAAAAAAAAGTAAGCATTAAATGATTTAACAATAAAATTAAAGCAAAATTAATAACGAGTGTTTCCCCCTCTTGCTCTGATTACGGTTTCCATTCGTCTGGGCATGCTACAGATTATGTTATCGATGATTTCTTGAGGCAACCGCTCCCACTCCTCAAGTAATGCGTTTCCAAGTTCATTTAGATTGTTGGGGGGTGGCATTCTGGATTTAACCCTTCTTTTTAGCAAGTCCCAGACATGCTCTATCGGATTCATATCGGGGGAATTTGCTGGCCACTGCATCACCGGTATACCTACGTGGCTCAGATATGCCTGTACCGATTGTGCAGTATGAGCACGAGCATTATCTTGCATTAGAATAAAGTCGTCACCAATAAATGGGGCAAATGGTACAACATGTTCTTCTAAAATGTCTCTGATGTATCGATCTGCTGTCATGGTCCCTCCTGTGGCTATCACTAACTCCGTGCGAGCTCCCAAACATATCCCTCCCCAAACCATAATCGAGCCGCCACCATAAGCCACTGTGTGTTCAAAATTAGACTGTATGTGGCGTTCTCCTTTGCGTCTCCATATTCGCTGTCTCCCATCGATCTGTTTTAAAAGAACTCTGCACTCATCAGTAAAGAGAACCTGCTGCCATTCGTTCAAATCCCAATGACGATGTTCTCGCGCATAGCTTAATCGGTTTACGCGGTGACGTCTCTCAAGTTTAGGGCCTTTGGCAGGTATATATGACCCTAAACCAACTTCTTCGAATCTCCTGCGAACTGTACGCTCACTTACTCGTACTCCTCGAACGTCTTCCAGTTCATTTCGTGCTTGTACAGCCGTTAATCGCGTATTCCTACGAACTCCAAGTTGTAAAAACCTGTCATCTCGCCTCGATGTACATCTTTTTCTACCTTGACCCCTCCTCCTCACAAGAGAATTAGACGATCTGTACCGCTGGATGCTGCGATAAATCGTTGATACTGGTCGACGAAACCTTGAGGCAATCGATCTGTAGGTATGGCCATTTCTTCTCATTTCATCAGCCCTAATGATTTCCAGTGATGTTAAGTCAGGCATAATAAAGAGCTTTTAATAAACAAAATTTCCTATAGAATAACAAATTTATAAAAAACCATAAAGTGCAATTTTTCAAAAAAATTACAGTTACGTAGTTATTACTCGAACAAGTTGACAAAACGTATTGTTCGGGAAAATAAAACAAATGAAAGAAAAAAGTGTATGTCATCTAATTTTCTATTTTCAAATTTGACAATAAATTTAAAAAATATCATAACTGGCCAGTTCCTCAAGTAAAAGAATTTAAAATCCTGCTTTTTTTTGTGTTCCGCTAATTGTGCCGGTGTGCATAGTTAGGCAACTTCGGTTATTTTGTTATTAAGCGCCTTTTAGGGTGTGCTATCAGTGATTGAGATACGATTAAACTAACATAGCTTTTTGAATACACCTTTAACACCTTATTTATACTTCTTGCGTCGCATTAAGGTTCCTATTATCGGCAGGTGGGTTTTATTTTTCTTCATTATATAGGTATTTGCATGCACATATTGCGTGGCATGCGCGCAATTTTTAATTAGTGTGTTGTATGTATGTGTGTTTTTCTTTTGTGTTTTACTGTAACGATGAATCAGGTGGACGGAAATACCTTACCATATGTTTTATTTGTTATTTTTAATAAATAAATAAATTCTAGGAAAAAGAGTAATAATCCAATAATCGCAAATCCGTGTTAATCATTCGCTCTTAATCTGTTAAAACTTTTTAAAATGAAAATCGTGAAAATAAGAGACACAACCTACTTTATACTTTTAATTTAATATCATTTCATTTAATATATAGTCGGAGTGGTCATGAACCACAATGTTTTATTAGTATTGTACTCGTGGATTCGCTTTACGCCCCGGGGCAGTTATATGTATGGCCTTATGGTTGCCTATTTAAAGTGACAAGTGAAATTAAAGACTATTTTAACAATCCCTGACATGTTTGTTATAAATAGGTAAAAGTAAATTCCCGTAACCCCGTAGTGGGCGCATGGGGCAGAATTTTTTTTGTATCTGTTTCACTGATTTTTTCTTTACAGACAAGTAGGTGATCTTCTGTGCCTAACCAACCGAAACTTTTATTTGTCTTCCAGGGATTCCAACCCAGGAAGTCCGGCGCAATATGCAGACGCGAAAACCACTTAGCTATAGAGGCGGTTTGTTACAAACAAGAATATCTCATAAATGGATGAACTGCTTATTAGATAAATTGCTACGATCCTCTCCATCACGCATCAAAATCGATCCATCCGTTTAGGAGCTATGATGCCCAAACAGACATACGAAACTTATAACACCCCTTTCTTTCATTGGAGAGTAGAAAGAAAATCTATACAAAGCGATTATTATAAGATTATATTATGAAGTGGCGGAGAGGTTTTAAGGGATTGTACGCACGAGTTACACAATCTCAATGAGATTTAATAAAACTTCAAGCAAATTGATAGAAATCGTTAAAATAATTGACAATAAATGACACAATTATTCGATTAAATTTTGTTTTCTATTAAATTTTGTAATGATTCGTACTTGAACTCATTGTCCAAGAAACGCGAGGATTTTTGACGTTAAATATATAACTAATGTCAATTATTATAAAATTTAAAATTTATTCGTCTCCGTCCGCGTGATTGGGAAAACAAATTCCTCAAACATTTTTTTGAAATAAAAGGTAACCTTTCTCAAACTCTCTGAGCAAAATTTTATTAATATCGGTTTAGTAGCGGTGAAAGTCTAACAGGTGAACAGACAGATATGTAGATTTATCATTAACTAGCTGACCCGGCAAACGTTGTGTTGCCATATTAATTTTTGGGGTGGGCCACCCTTATCACTTAGGGGTATGAAAAATAGATAATAGCCGATTCTCAGACCTACTGAATATGCATATAACATTTGGTAAAAATCAGTAAAGCCATTTCGGAGGAGTAAGGTAACTAACATTGTGACACGAGAATTTTATATATAAGATTAATAAATAGTATATTTACTTCATTTATTCTTTACATGCTCATTAGTTTTTGGTTTTTCATGAAGACATAAATTGTAATGGTAAATAACTTTAAATTTTAAGTAACTGGGTAGGTAGAATTGGTAACTTAAGCAGCATAAAAGTAACTTTAAAGCTAACCTCTCGTCAAAATATTCTCATTTTATTGACGCTACGACGTAAATATTTGAACGCACACAATTCCTAGGCGTACTTTAATCATTATACTCACTATATTAGAATCTGTCTCTTGAAAAAAAAAAACAATATAAATTTACCTTGAAATCAACTGGAATCTTTTTTCCTACGATGAAAACTCTGCTCCGCTCGAAACAAATAATGCACAAAATACAAGAAAATGCCGGCAAGTCACGGAAAGTACCATAGACAAGTAGATAATGGTGTTGCAACATGATAAAAATGGATTCTACCGTTCAATTGCAAAGTCGTAGTAAGATTGTGGTAACTTAAAATGAGTAACTTAAAAGTATTAAATACGTGATGTAATTTAACAGAAAAAGCATTATTTTAACGGTCATTTCTGTTGTAAAGTTAGTAAACACTTTCCATGAGGCAATAGTTTATAAATAAAACATCTTTAAATTTTCAATACATGAGACAGAACTTCAAAATTCAAATATAATTTATGAGGAGAAATTTGGGACACTTTTATTTGTTCTAAAATATTTAATATTTTAATATTTTAAGAACAAATAATAAACAATATCCAAACAGTATCCAATTGGATACAAAAAACATTTTAAATACACGTTTGTGAAGTACTAGAAAATACTACTTTTTGCAAGAAAAATGTTAAAAAGGGGTATTCTTAAGTATTTTTTACTAAAAAGCTGACGGACGCTTAGCCAAGTTGAAATCATTCATTTTTGACGGCGTTACTCTAATAATAATGTATAGGGATCAAACAAAAAATATCATTCATATTAACTTATAATTAACGTCATAATCGCTTAATAAACATTCAAAATACTGAGAGAATCTCCTTCTACGAAGTTTATTAAAAATAATTATTTTTAGTTTCGGAAACACAAAATCGCAATTATAATATTAATATGCAAATAAAATTTTCATGTAACGTTTAATGCAATAATACAATACATAAAGCTTATTTAACTAATGAAATGGTATTTTGAACAATTCATTCACTTTATCGTTGCTCGTTTATAATATATTAAGCTTTGACCTACTTACATAATTATTAGTTTTATTCAACCACTGGGAATAAAACAATTCATGTTTTTATCAAACTTACATTATAAATGGAGAATTGTAGCTCCAAAAACCATCCAAAGAGACAGACCATAACATCATTTTTACGTCGGAGATTAAAATTGTGGATTAATAAGTTTGACGTCTGTCTCAGTGGGTTTTTGTTTGAAACTCGAAGTGACCGAAACGTTGCTTAAGCTGCGTCTACGCTAGGAAAGCCGAGCACGAGCGAAGCACGAGTGGAACACGAGCCGAACACAATTCGTCTAGTGTGGACCGACTTACGATCCTCTAATACAATGCTCTGCGAGCATTTCGTTCGTGCTCGGCTGCGTCCCGCCTGTTGTCGGTTTTTGACAAACACAAAGGGATTTGCTTCGCGCTCGTTCGAGGCTTGTTAGTCGGTCCACTCTAGACGAATTGTGTTCGGCTCGTGCTCCGCTCGTTCTCGGCTCTCCTAGCGTAGACGCAGCTTTGGTTATTAATGAATGGATGAATAGATTCCATCCATGTGATATAAAAATTAAAATTTTGTGGATTCACACTTGATACATTAGTTTATGGCGATCTCTTTTGCTTTCACGCCTACTCTCAGTCTAGACAGAGTATACTTAAAGTATACTGTCTAGAGCAAGATTTACGAAATATCACAGTTGAAATATTCTAATATTCTACAAATATGAAACCATGACGCCATTTTAAAATACTTACTTCAAAAATAATCTCCGAAGTCCTATTTGAAATATGATGTTAATCCCAGCTTTATCCTTTCAACGGTTGGGGTTAAAAAGTATTACATAAAAATCCAGGTACGGAGTTAAGACATTCCTAGGATATCTATTTCTCTTTGCAAATTTTCCAAGGGTCAGTACCCAAAAACTAAATAATATCATAAATGTATGAACGGATATTTGTATCCAAGTCAAGCTGACAAACAAAAAATCCGCATTAATCAAATCATAGAGAGACATATGCGTCTAACTTATAACATCCCTCTTTTTTGTCGGTTGCTAATAACAAGGGTCTAGATGCAGTAATGTATTTTATAGACGTAAGTATTATTTAAAGAAAATACTTTGAACTGATTACGGTTGCTAACTGTTTAAGATTAAGTAAAAAAATTAATAATTGTGAAATTGTGATTTATTTATTTAATTATTAAAATTTTTTAATTTAATAATATTTATAAATATTATTAAATTTATGACAAATAAATGAAACGTTATGTTAATTTCTCGATGAAATTGCCATTGGTCTTTACTAAAGCTCTCAAAATTGAAAGGTCCCAAAATACGTTCCCAAAGTGAAAATGTAAACCCTTTTTGAGATTATTAAGCCGGATTCTTACGGAGTGAAATATTATGACCAGCCCAATTGTCCCCAGAGTTTAATTTAACTTGAAGATATACTTCAGTGGATTTCGTAAGTGTTTAGAGGTAGATTTGTTGATAGCCAATTTACACGTTCAACACATCTGGATTTGCGAAATTTGAATTTAGAATTTAAGATCTAACGTTCGACATACTGTGCATTTATACGTGTAGCTACACAAAAATACTGCAAACTACGTTACGAAAAATATAAGTAAGAATAAATAATAATAATAATAATAATAAAGTAATTTTAAAGTTTATTATCACAGTATTTATAGAAAAGCAATTTTTTATTTTAATAATTCTTTTTTTGATAGGTCAAAAAGCATTTCAACTTTATCGGTTGATTTCGGTCTTCATCACGCATTTATTTATAAAAGTACTAGTTAACAACAATTAAAAAAATTTTTTTTTTGTAATTTTGGTCAGGAGTAATAGAATTTTTATTACATTGAAAGGCGAAGTTTTGGCTAATAGCTAGTCATCATTTTTATTTATTGATATTTCTTCTTTATCTCTGTTTCCTAATAGACAACCAGGAATTCTTACATATCATACCAATGTTTGTATATAACTATAAAAAATATTTGCATAGTTTATCAGTCGATAGAGCTGATAAACTATGCAAATATTTTGACTTTATTAATCTATTTTATCTTTAGAATTTATTGTGTTTTATTCGTAAAATTTAATGAATATATTATGTATAAAATCAACCTCTAGACACTGAAAAGTGAAAAATTATCAATTAGACTATGACGTCGTCGGCGACGTGTGTGGCATCGTATCTCCTAAATGAATGGACTGATTTCGATGAGATTTTTTGATTTAAAGTTGACGTAAGATGGATTTAGCTACAACTTATGATGATATTGTGTTCATCCATTTCTCAGATATTATTTTTTTGAAACGCCGCGGGGGTTTTTAAATTGTTTTAAATTTATCTTATCTCTACGGCAAAGTAAATCTTCTGTGTCTCGTTTCAGTCTTAATAAACGTTTAGTTTCCAGAATTGAAACCAGATTTCTTTCATTAAATGTCACGAGACAAACTGCGCTATAGAGTTGAAAGAAATATTTTGAAAGAATTGGTAAATTTAAGTATTATTTTGAATTTCTGCTACTGCAAACGAAACCAGGGGTCAGAACTCGCATAAAATATTTAAGTCGCATTATAAAAGGGTCATTTTCATCAAGATACGATTATTCTGAAAAGGTTTTTGAAGGCAGGTAAAGTTAATATTTTATAAATCCATTTAAAATTTAAGTGATACACCACCTTTTTTCCGGATTCCATTTGTCGAACAACTAACTCTTTCCCGCGATTCTGTCTGCGTTTATTAAGATAAAATATAAAAGATCCATACGTATTTGTATATAATAAGTATTTATGGAAAATCTTACGGCGCTCCTAACAGTTGCCAGCAGACTTGGCCACAATTGGATTGACAAGTTTCCGATAGAAAAAAACCCATCTAAAACTTAGTTATCTACAATAATTAATCGTACATATACTTAAACTTAAACCTGAATGTTTAAATAATTTTACTATTAATTCACGTTTACATAATGTTATTATCAATAAGGACAATTGGTACTTATAACATATTTTAACATTAACAAAATCCTTAACAATACAATATAGCCTATGTCATATATAGAGTATTTATAGAGTATATAATATGCAAAAATTCTTAAAATCGGTTCAGTACTTTTTCTCCACCACCACGCTCTGCTACCAAAAAATATATTTCGTCAAAGACGGATCGGTGATCGTCGATGCATACTTCTACACGGTCAAAGTCAATTAAATAAAAATTAATTTTAGTACCACACGGACATAAAAAATCAATTTACACGTTGTAATCCATTAATATAATAATTCACATATTTAATTTTGCTTCTACATATAATTAAAATGAAAATCATATTTTATTAATTATTTTATGATATAAAAGTAGACGTGAAGTAAATTAATTCTCGTGACCGCTCTGAATATTAATTACGTCGTTAGGTTTATCAAAGTAACATCTTTAACATACAAAATACAAATTTATACGAAAAACGAATATTTTCCAAAAGAATCTTCTAATTTTGTCAAATGATGAAATCTGGCTTGATGAATTAGTGTTATTTTATTCTAATTATTGTCTTTTAAATATATGACTTTAGATTAATATCAACAAATTCCATCACAAAGTGTTTTATTAATTAATTAACTGTGCCCAGCAACCTCATCCGCTCTCAAAATAACATAATTTTTCCCTTTTCGTTGATACTGTACTCTTATTGGTTGTAGCGTGATGTTATATATAATTATAGATTATTTCGGTCGACAGAGTCGTTAACACTCGAGTTGGCTTTCTTGTTCAAAGTTGTAGTTAACAGGTGCGCGTGTTAATTTTTTTAGTTCAAAGACGTGCCACTCTGTACCAGGAGCAGTGATTGACTCGCAGCTTATATAATCTGCGGGCTTGGCATTCTAAGTCATTCTCAGATGGGGAAACTCTGTCCAATTGAGTAATTTTGTGTTAATTTAAGTCATTAGGCGAAATATTAGGCGTATTCGTGTTTGGTGTGGTTTTTATTATTTTTTCAATGGTAAATTTTCTTAATTGCTTAGCTTTCCTTAATAAATGGACTATCAAACAAAAAATAACTTTTCAATACGAATCAGTATACCCGAAAATATTATTGCAACAGATGCAAAAATGATTCATGAGCATGTGTATAGACAATTAAAGTATTTTGCACTTTAAGACATAGTTTTATAAAGTGTAAATTAAGTTCTTTATCAATATGCTGACTGGGTTCCTTGAATGTGTTGTTGGCTTGTATTTGCCTGTAAAATATTTATATACAGAGGAAATTAAGGCATCTTCTATTAAAACAAGGATCATGAGGTTCCTTTTGTTTTCGTTGTCAGCCATAGCTCATTAGTAATAAAACGTAATATCTAGTTAAGTCAATTGAATAGCAGAAGGGTGAATGGCAATTGAAATTCCAAACGCGATTGAATCACTTTAATTTTGAAGTAATTTCATTATTTCGCCTTTCTCGCAAACGCGTCCACTCCGAATACCTTTTTTGCTAAATTAATTTTCATAAATCTCTAAATGTTTCTACTCGATTTGACAGAGGTAATGTATTTTCATAGCCGGCGTTTGCCTATCTTTAAAGATATCTTTAAATAAAACTATATTTTCCTAACGGCTTCGTTCGTTTGCATACATTCATCAAACGATACTATACTATAAATAAAAATATCTCATAAATTAAACGATCTTTAATTGTAGCTAAGAGCCATCTCAAATATGACAGTTTACCAACAAAAAAACGCGTTAGTTTAAGAGCTATGGTGCCGCAGACAGACACTTCAACACCCTCTTTGCGTTGGGTAATAAAATAAAAATAATAAATTTACAAGCCAGACTGATATACGTGCTAAATAGAGCTGTTTATATGAGTATGAACTACAATTTAATTAAATAATGGTAATAGAAAAATAGTTTTTCCATTATAATTAGGAGTACAAAAGGCTATACATTTGGACACAAAGGCTCCCCCGAACAATCACTTACCTAATACATTACTGGGCCAAGTACCGTCCAATTTTGTTGTGTAAAAACGTGTTATTTCGTCGTGTTATTAGAGTTCCTTTGATAAATAAAAAAAAGAAAGTGCACAATGTACATTTCGGGTACATTTATGGCGTGGTAATCATTTGCCTACCGTCCATGAAGAAGATTCCTGTTTTTACCTGAAGAACGCGCTTTTGAAGATATAAGGGCTAGAAGTTTCGCCCAATAGAAATTTCTAGAATAGGCCAATCATAAAAAAATATACATAAACTATATTCAAAGTGCACTAAAAAAATATTTATAATTTTACTTTATGAATTTTATTATTTTGTGACAATTTTGCACCATGCTTAATGTGTGTCATTTTTGAAAAATTGCACATGATGTAGCATTTAAGTTAAGCTACATTGTTAAGTAAAAGATTAATTTGGTATATAAAGTAATGGACTTTAAAAAATTTAGAACCCTTTGACGCAAAGTAGGTTCGCACTTGGCCCTGTTTTGTTCTTGTTTATTTCAGTAACAGCCCCCGTCTCTAATTGGAACGCCGCTCTACGATTGTTTAAAATTATTCGCACAATACAGAATGATATCCAATTTAAAATGTGGTTAAAATATTCCCTTATTTTCCTCTTTCGAACAAGACAATAATTGTAAGTTTTGGAATTATTTTGTTTGAATAATTTCTTTATTTTTTACTCACCGTTACTCATTTCATCTGACTCAAATAGGTAATATTATTTGAAAGAGTTGCTTTCTTGAAGTAGTTAGTGAAGGAATTTTGAAAATCAATCCTTTTGTATATTTGTAAATATATATTTTTTAATCTTCACATAAAACTTTTTGCACATAGATACGTTAAGCTGAATATCCCTCCTTTTTTCGAAAATTCAAAACTTATCATAAAACTCTACGGGTTAATCCTAAGTTTTAAATTTTTGCTTGAACTATTTCTTTTTTAAAGAAAGTTAAGACCCGAACTTTCACTGGTTCTACACAGGCGAGTAGATTAAACTTTTTCAATAATCATAATGATCATTTTATTTCCTTCTTCAATTAGTCTTTTAAATTTTATAGATTTATGTATTGTATCGCCTGTTTACTCTGTTTCATATCTTATTATATCACATATTATGTGATATCTTCAATACACGCAATCTTTGACAATAATAAAATTATCCATACATTTCATTCACTTTTACAACTACTTTAAGACTTTTTTCGCAATAACAAGGCTAAGCTTAAGTCTATAACTGTGTCAAATTTCATCAAAATTTCAGTAGTGTTGTACACTATATTACCACTACATACCTAGCAAATTCGGATAAATAATAAATGAGACTGACTGAATTGGCTGTTGTCCTTAGATTTGGGCGCGTTCTTGAACAGCCTGTAAGCTCAGATTTAAGTAAAGTTCATAAGCGATCATGTGTCTGATTCTATATGAATAAAGATATTTTTGACTTTGCTATAAAACCCGCCTGGGTGACATCTATACGACTGTTCTAATGTCTGTATAACTGTACAATAATGAGTTCAAATAATATCAAAAAAGTCATTAAAATTTAACAGTTGAACTTCAAACCTACCGAATGGGAACCGCGAAGTTTAACTCCTAATTAACTATAAATAGTGTTTAACGATGTCGTAAAAATGTAATGTTGGCCATAAAATTTACTACTCTTAGTTGACTTGTTGGCTACTGCATGAATTTAAGAGCTTTTTAACTCAGATTCAAGCTTTTTGTTAGTTTTTCGATATTTGAAAATACACATATTGTCCCAAAATCATCTTGTCATACTATTTCTAAATTTATCTTGAAGGGACAAAATAATAGCGTTTGAATTTACTAGTTTAATATTAGTTCAGAGTTGCAATTTTTTAAATCAGAATGGCACCTCTGACAAAATCAAATGTTTGCTACAATAATTCAAGGATTTGATAAATTTGACATTCGCAAACCTTGTTACCAGGATTGCAGCAGCACATAGTATGCGAGAACATGCTCTCAAAGCTGAAGAATTTGTTTGTTTGGTTGAACATGGATCTAATCTCAGAAATTATTATATCAAAGCGATATAACGATATTATATATTGATCTACGATCAATAGCAGCGAAATGATTAATAGAAAATTTCTAAATATTATTATTATTTATAGTTAATTCATTTATTGAAGAAGGGTATAAGATATAAAACATCACGCTAAGATCAATTAGAGCGAACAATCAATATAGAATCTTGCAAAAAGGGAAATATAAGACGGGGTAAATTTTCTATAAATGTCGCTAAAAACTAACGCGATTAAAATCGAATCTAACTTCGTTCAATAACGTTATAAGTCCAGGAACTTGAAAAATAAACTTTGTTCTTTCCGATTGAAGGTTTAATTTCAAAGTTCCGGAGCTCAAGTCTAGCCGATTAATAATGGCGGCTTCTGAAGAAGTTGAACTAAAACTTTAATAATAGACCACTGAAACTAAAGACCAATACGGAACTTTAAAATTAATGTTCGTAGTTCCATTGTTTTGACGAAATTTCTACCTATCGCAAATAAATTTTATTTGTATTCTACAAAACCTCCTCTACTTTTGCTCTGTTTCTTTTTAACATAATATCTAGCTCCAATCATTACATACAATACACGACAGGGTACGGTAATATGGTGGACTATTTATAAGAAATAAAAGGGTAACTTACCGTTATAAACATGTTTAATCCGAGAAGTAAACAAACAAACAAGACTACAATAATCACACCGTGAAATTGAAGACAATTTAAAAATCCCCCGACATAATGATTAGTCAGTCTCAGAAATGGATAAGTAGATCTTTTGCTAAGATCTACGCCGATCGAAAATAATGTATTGATATCGATTAATTGTTTTAAGAACTACAGACTGACAGACAAAGATATAAAGATTTATTATACTTATTTCACCTCCTGCTTCAGATGTTAAAAAGGTCGAGCATAGAATAAAAAATACACACATTTTAAAGATTGACACTCGGCAAAAATTTCTTTAATAGTGCACAGCCGTTTGAATGGAATTTAATAAACAAAAAATCATAAAAATGAGAAATAGGTCGTTCCAAACAGCGGAAGCTCCACGATGGCTCAGTAAATACGGCGTGCTACCAATATCCGGTATGGCACAGGATCCAAATTCACGTTTTGAGCTTGAATTTTCACGAATTTCTTCGAGATTTTCTGATAGAACCATACGTGTGTCTTTTATTATCTCCATTATGGGTAGATATATCACCTTTTCTTTGAATTTCATTATAATAGCATTTTATCCGCAACCTCCTCCACCTGGAGTTAATATATAACCAATCACTTCACCAATTCACTCAGCAATACTACCTTTCCAATAGAGGAAAAATTTGTATTCGGTTCAGTATTTTAAGTTTATTTATTACAAACAAAAATACAAAACTTTTCTTTTTGTAATATTATTATAAATTGATTACTACTAAAATTTAATGGATTACTAATTGAAATATTTTTTGTTTCAGACCTCAGTTCTACCTACGAAGATAGAAAAGGTATCTTAAGTGTTTTTATATTTATTTATATTACTTTCATGGTACATAGTTATTCCTATAAATCTAGATAGTAAGGCGAAACCCAACTTAAGTGGATTTTATTTTAAACATATTAATATCATCACTAAGGCTTTATTTCGTAGCAGATCCACTCACTACGGCTCAGCGACCCAAAATGGACTTGGGACCCAAAAAAGGATTTATAAATACGCTTATTTTACTCGTGTAAAAACCCGCGTAACAAACATAAAAAAGAAAAAATATACGATTGAATTGAGAACCTCCTTTTTTAAAATCAATTCATAGTTTTGTAAAGTATTTTTTTTATATTAAATATATTTTTTATAGTCTTTTTAAAAAATGCTTTATTAAAAACAAAAAGTTTTCAGTCAAGTGATATGAAAAGAAAATGCAATCTAATTTATTTCACCGCTGAGAATTAAACACAACAGCTGAAGACGACGCTTTATGAAGCTCGGACTTAATCTTTTATGGAAAAACTTTACTTGCTAAAAATATACAGTCTTCAAGGCTATTTTTAAAAGAAATTAATGCTTTGCACCGGAAGCGTCTTAATTAATATAAATTTTTCATTATGGTGACTTTTTGTCTACTCCTATATGGTTAACTGAATGCGGGTATACCTACTAATAATCTACATATAAATAATAATTAACAACAAATGGTCAAAATTGGTATTATTCTTACTATTTAGTCGTTCCTCGTTGCCCATTGATTGCTTAAAGAGATATCGAAGCGCTTAGTTGAGACCACAGCTAACCCGAAAGCGGGCTCATTGGCCATTTGGGTACGCACGCCAATGGCTTTGATGAGCCTTTTGCTTATTTGTAAATATATTATTAAAGTACATTTTTTTATTATAAATATAGTTTTTGTAAATATAAGAAATAAAATTATAAATTATAATCTTTACGTTTTTATCTTAAAAGACATGGAAATCTTTTTGCTCCATATTACCTAACATTACTTTCTCTACATAATTTCTTCAATTATCTGGAAAACTCGGATCAATTACAGAAAATGAGTTTAGTTTATTCTATTATGTTTAAATTAAAACCCCGAGTGGATAAGCCCACAATGACAAGGATTTTTCCATAATCAATGGAAAGTGAATTTTAATATTTACTCTACCAAAAACGCTGAGAAATTTACCCTTTCATGGTGACTGGATTGTTTTTCGTAGCGCACGAGTTTAAGCGATTTTCGGTAATGAGTGTAAGATTTTATTTGAACAAAACTATCTCTGTAATATTATGATTGCTTTTTTGATAAGTTTAGTTTGTAATATAATATTAGTGCAGTATTTTAGCTGATTATTTTAAAAAATATGTATAAAAATCAAAACAAGAGACATGAGGTATAAAAATTATGTAATTCCAATAGATGTTTATGCTTTTATCTCTTTTAAAACCTACTTCGTAAGTGTAGCCGAAATACCTTAATAACTTAAAATAATGTAGTTGTCTTGACCAACTAATTACAAAGAAATATTTTTTTCTTTATGTAATTATAATTAATTTAATAAAAATTCTGAGCCCTCCTTAACTCTCGACACGCACTAGCTCCACGCACTTAAGTAAACAAGCGGTCGATTAGAGTACAATTTAGGGCGAAAACCTCAAAGGGACGCAACAAATGACAGCAAAGTATATAATGGACTTTCTATGTTCATGTAATTATATTAACCGTATAATGATACTTTATTGGTATAGAAAATGATACATTTTCTTGATTGGTCGTTAACAATTTCTAATATTATGAATATGAAAATAAGAAGTTTATTTCAAGCTTCAATTTTTTACTAAATTCAAACAAAGGACGAAGTTCTCGACTTTAATTTTTTCTTGTTAGATTCATATAATTGTGAAAGCAATAATGATAAAATTTGTTTTTAATTTTTAATAAAATGAATACTTGAGAGATGATCGATATATAAATTAATGGGATATTTTCTTAAAAGATCAATTAAAATATAAACTTTGATCTGGACGACATGTTATTTCTGATCATTGTTAGTGAAATAAAATTTGCCTAAAGTAATTTACGTGATTAGGATAAAGGATTTTAGACTCCTAACTCTATATCATATTTGATGATAAAGTCAAAGGGTTTTAAAAATAAATGATTTTTTTAAACATATCTTTGAAAATCATGATACTTTACAAACAAATTTATTAACAGTAATGCAAGGCTTGGTGTACGATTTAATTGCCGAAAATAAACCAGTACTTAAACAACTAGTGTTTCCAGCCACTCAACTAAACGGCAACTGTAAGGGCGGTTTTGCAAATTATCTTTCTGCAACATTCCATTATTTATTCGAATTTGTTGTTGACGCTTCGTGATATATTTTATAATATCCAAATTTGGTATCTCGTCCTTAGTTACTACTAAATAATACTCCTATTTCTTGTAATATCCAAGTAGAGGTTTAATTTTTTTTTTAAATTTAAAATACACCAATAATATACCTTAAATATAAGTTTAAAAATCAGAAAATATATGTTCGAGATTATCCATTTCAAACTGATATAAAAACCAAATCTTTTAGTTCAGATAATCAACATTAGAATCCACAAACATAAACAAGTCTTTAACAGAGTTCATCCCATTAAATTATGTTTATCTAACACAAGAATTAAATTGTTATTCGAATGGTTATATAAAGCATAATTTAATGAGAATGAATGCAAACTACATGACAGTTATGAATCTATTTCTATGAATAACAAATAAATAATAAAATTATTTGATCACTGCTTTAATGACAAATAATCGAATAAGCATATCAATTTGAATTAATCTGTGTATAAATTATAATATGAATGCCTCAATAATAAAGGCAAATAGGGTTAGTGTGGATAACAAGATAAAAAACACGAGTTGTATCTCTTAAATGGCAAGAGAAGTACCACAGAGACTCATAGAAGAAGCCAAAACTTCGTTGACTGTGTCGAGTTGGTTTTAAGTTTTGGGAATTACGAATTGTTAGCAAAGAGCAAATGACTAGAGGTTTTAGCTTGAGGAATATCAGCAAAGCAAGTTGGCAAAACTTGGATGTTAAAAGACTCACATAAGACAGAACGATATAGTTTTCTGCTCTAAAGTCCTCTCATCAAGCTGAGGAACATAAAAGTTTATTTAAATATGTCTTAAAACCTAAAGGTAGATTAAATTTGATTTTCTTAAGTGCTTGAGAATAATTTACTCCAGTTTAGAAATACCCTAATGATTTTGTAATTCATTCTATCGTAGGCGATACGCTCTTGACTTGTAGTCGTCATTCGCTTCACAACCTGCGCCAATCCTCCCACGCTGCTGCTCTTCGTGCATTCCTGGATGAATTTCAGAGCATGTTTCATCTGATCGTTCCATCTTATGGGTGACCCACCCCGAGCTTTTGTCTCGAGCTATTTTTGTAAACATGACCAGAAAAAAGGGAAACGAAAGTATTTCCTGCAAATTACGAGTAAAGGGATCAGTCTACATACGAAATGTAATGACGCGACTCGTTTACTGTTTATACGAAAATTTAATATTATAAATAGGCGATAACACCGGCGTATTAATTATAAAAAAGGATATCTTATGAATGGATGAATAGATGTTTATAAATTGTAGTTAAGATCTGTCTCGATCACTTCAGCTTTCAAGCAAAAAAACCGCGTTGAAATTGGTCCATTCGTTTAGGAGCTACAGTGTCACAGACACGTCAATTTTATTTTTCTCATCTTTTTCAGTTAGAAGTTCAAAGTAAACAGTATGATCTCATTTTCCAACAAAATGAGTAATTTTTGAATCAAAGAGTATCATCATGGAATCATAGATACGAAGGTAATATTTGTCAGGATAATACGAAATGAATATTTAATGTGAGTACAATGCGTGAATGTTTTAGATATGAAAGGATTCAAACTAAGCTGCAGACTGGATACAATTTGCGAACTTTGTGCTATTATATAATAAACTCAACTATGTCAGTAAATTTTTTTAGATTTCTTTCTCTGTTATTCGATAGCCTTTGCGTAAATTTTGTATATAAAATGTAGTGATAACTTGCAAAATTACCAAAAGTTATTTAACGATACAAAACAAATTGATATTCAACAACTACCTTGAAACAACTTATTTTTTTTGCCGTTTAAGTGTTGAAATATAATTCGATATTTTCTTAGCTATTTCTTTTTCACTAATGCTTCCTCATAGTTACCTCTATTTGGCTTATTGACTTCTTTTTCGAGCAGTTACGATACGTGCAGTTTTTGTTTATTTCTTTCGCCCTTCAGTAGAGGTTCATTAGAATGTTATGAAATAGAAAGGTTGAATTCCCCTTGCAATAATATTATGAAACTGTCATGTCATAATATTTACGTCATACAAGGCGTCAAACATTTGAACTCAATCAATCTTAGCGATAATCAGTAGGTACATCAACCATGAGATTACTATCCAAGTTTTCTATGAGTTTTTTACTATTGGAAAGCTGTCAATCCCATTGTGGCTAAGTAAAAATACTTTACCAAACTTGTGAAAGAGCTACAAAACTCATAGAAACTTTTGTCAAAACTGGTAGACTTTCTAGGATACATATTATGATTTGCGTACCAAAATTTTAGATTTGATGTACGTTGTAATAGAATAAGTTTTGAAATCTCTTAATGAATTAATAAACAAAAGGACAAATGAACAAATTGCCGAGTTGTTTTGACCTTCATCTAAATTCTTCTAAAGTCAAAACAGCAAACAGTGCAACAAAGTTTGTGAACCCATTACATTTAACTTTAGGGTTGAGGCCACTTCTGCTAAATGGAATATAATTTGACCTTGCCACGAGTTAACGAGGTAGGTGGACTCGCATGTTAACTAGAAAGTTTAGTTTTGCATTTTCTTAATAAACTTCGCCCAAATGATAAAAACTATTCCATTATTTAATGTCATACTATAGATACAGATGGGGTAAAAATTTTACTCCTGGCGTAACAACAGGCGTGTCTGTGTGTCTAGTTGTGGCATCTTAGCTCCTGAACGAATTAACCGATTTCAATGCTGTTTTTTTGTTTGAAAGTGTTTTGATCGGGATGGGTCTTCAATTTATGAAGATCATCCAATAATAAGATTTATAATATTTGTATTTGTAATTTCATTTATTCTACGTGAACTTCACTCAAATTTTGATATTATAAGAATTGATATTATATTTTTAGCGTATTATTAATATTTCATCCAAGTATACTTTTAGTAACAGTATAGCAATTTTTCAAATAAAAATATAAGAAATTGTAATCTCACAAGAACCTTGGAGTCTTCAGAAAGTTTGAGTTAATGCGTCCTATCTGTCACCTTAGTCCTCGGTGTTATAATAAGCAATGCTCTTTTTTATAAACCACCAACTTTCCAAAAACATTTAAATTATTACAATTGTTTGTTTAAAAATTAATCTAACTACTAATCTTTATCTAAATTTATTTTCAGACGGCTGACTGGCTATTAATTGATCGTATTTAGGAGTATACACTATCTTTTTAACCCCTGAAAAAAAGAGTTCAGTAGATCAATGTGTATGCCTGGCATCGTAATTCCTAAATAGACCGATTTCAATGTGGTTGTTTTAGTTTTAAAGTATTGATCGAGATCAATTTTAGCTACAATTTATAAAGACGAGCGATTTTTTAAAATTGTCTTCCATTTCACTTATTTATACTTTTATTTTTAAACGCTTTGGTATCGCGTGCTCTATAGCCGTCACTCAACGGAGTCGTTAAAAGTTGTTATCAAAGTCACGGCTGTCTCAATATTAGACAAAGGATGAAGTTTGTGTTTTTAACGCTTTATTGATAAAAACTCATCCTTTAGTTTGGACATTTCTTAAGGTGGAAAACAGGTGTGTGTATCTATATATTATTTTAATATCGCAATCATGCGTAAAATCCCGGACAAAAACTTGTTATATTATGTTGATATTATTTTTTGAAACCCCTATTCCCCTACTAATATTTTCATCAATTGCCAGAGATATATATCTACTAAAGCTTGGGAAATTACTTTAATCGAAAAAAATTAAAAAAAGAAAAAGTGGTTGAAAGTTAGCATGAAAATTTGTCATAGTCAGTTGCAGAAGTTATAGAAATAAGTTGAATATGAAATAAGTAACACGCGGACAGAGAAGCGGACAAAGTTAATACTAATTTTCTAAGTAAAACGAATATACTTATCCGTTATAGATTCGAATTTATAAGAATCTCTCGAGTCCACAGTCCATAATGATCGGTTAGTGGTCCAAGCAAACAATGCTTGACCTACTCCAGATCATCTCGAATCCTATTACTGGCATCTTATTGGAAAAGTTTTCGCAATAAATTCAGATTTTCTGTCATGTCACACTTTTTGGATTGTCTGCTTAAGTCTCCGGATAAGTGGGGTTTTACGAGGCGTTAAACACAACGTGGTGATGCTAGCTTATTTTAAATGAAAAAGCTCATTTCACATTTGTGAAAATTCTATAACTATTATATTGTGAGAGACAAATAGGTGAAGCATTGTACCTTGTATCAACGAGAACCAAATCCAGGACCTTTCCCGCGACACGCAATTAACCACCTGACTGACCTAAAATTACTATCAGCTTTACAACGTATGGTTGTTTTTAAGAAATAGATATCTCTCAAATTTCAATTCAAAAATTTATTTTTATCTGTTTGTATTTCATTCATAACAAAATAAATTCGAGCGACATTACACTAATGAAGCTTAAATTCAATCTATCTTTTCGGAATAGTGTAAATTCAAATTTGCTGCATTTCAAAGCTATTAAAAGATCACAATAAACAAGAAACTCATATAGTCTTCTAAATAAATTTAATTTCCTGAAGCGAAAAACGTTGAAACTAGACGACATCAAAATTCATCAGTCATTGTTCGAGGCCGTCCAACAAAATTCTATCACTCCAACTATCAATTTATCTACAAGCTTTTTCTATCACTATCAAACACGTATCAACCCTTATAAAATAAAAAACGACTCAGTAACAAACGATCCTAAGTCGCAAACACTACAATAGATTGTCAACCTTGGTGTCTAGACATAAGAGATGGAGTACCTTGGTTAGTAATAAGTCGGTAACTTATTAAGAAAATTAGGATATCTTAAGTGCCTTCAGTAAGGTACGCTCGCCCATTGATTTTCACTTCTCTCAATTTTATTGCATGCCTACGTTTTTCATCTGAAGTATCGCTTAAGCATCACTTAGGAGGTTTAGAGAGAATATACCGTTTATACAAAAGTTACCCGACTTTGAAACTTATTGCCTTAAAATAAGAGGCATTTTGCATTTCGATTAGTCTGATAAATAAACGTATTGTTAAAATGGGACGTGATTTTGTTGAGATAGAGTAAAAAGGTTTTTTAAGCACAATGAGAAAATGCAAGGAAATCCTTGCATCGCAGTTATGGAGTGGAAAAATCATGTCAAGGAGCAATTATGTCTGTTTTTGTGGAATATTAGTATGTTTATGAATAAATCATGAATTTCAGTTTTGTTTACCGGAGCCCGGGTTGTTTAGGATGTGGAAAAAAGGTCTCTTTTATTTACATTATCGTGCATTTTCTCAAAAGGGTAGGCAGCGACCACGTAAATGAATAAAAATAATAAATTCATATTATTATTACTAAGAGTGCCTCACCAGCTGATGTTCTGGGTCTATTCCAAGAACACACGACTGCTAAGGGATACGTGCAAAGATAATGTATGAACATTATTAAAAGCAATATGTCAAACATACATTTAATCATGTGGTTTTGGCAAATGCTGGCGAAAAAATATTCATTTTAGTAACTTGTAAGCTGTAAGCAGT
Source organism: Aporia crataegi (assembly GCA_912999735.1). Classification (NCBI taxonomy): domain Eukaryota; kingdom Metazoa; phylum Arthropoda; class Insecta; order Lepidoptera; family Pieridae; genus Aporia; species Aporia crataegi. Next base: position 8,720,223 of record OU538742.1, read on the forward strand.
CTACAGGAACAACTGTTACTAAACAGTTGACGTACAAAAACAGAAAATAGGTAATTCTATAAATAACACGCTCGAATACAAGAAAAATATTTGTAAGAATCAAAGGAGAAAAGAATACACAAAAAAATAAGCCGAAGTCAAATGAGTAAACTTCGCAAATGGATTGTGAATTGAGATTACAGTTTGTTATGACGGCGGATCGATGATTTCTCTCTTGTGACTATTTTCATCCGATTGTGAAATTGGCCAGTTATGTAAACACATTTATGAAGAATAGTACGTCTAATCTAAGAGGTACCGTTTGACGTTTCATACTTTTCAAGCTGAAACAACTTTGTATAAGCGTAGCTCACACACTTTTCCGTAAAACCATGGAGTTATGAAGCTATTTTTATTTTATCACTAGATGTCTTTCAATCAATTGTGCCTTTTTGTAGTGTAATCGTGCATTTATATAAAAACGCTTTCTTACATTAGGAGATGTGTCCCTACTTAAAAATATTGCTCAACATTAATAAGTATTCAAGTAGTAAGTCTCGTTTTGTATTGATATTGCACATTAGCGAAAAGTATTTGGAAATGAAAATGGAAAACAATTTATTAAACCTTAGATATGTTAATTACAAATAAGAACACCTTATAAATGAACGTCAGCTTTGAGACAAAAAACAGCATCGAAATGGTCTAGATTACGATCGTTTAAACGATGCAGACATACAGACACATACGTCAAATTAACACCCCTCCTCAGCGCCGGGGGATGGAAAAGAAACAATTGAAAAAATCTTTTCCTTTTTTGAAGCTGAATGAAAAACAAGATGTCAGTTAGTAAAAAATAACTTAACCACGTGGAAGTTAATTCAGAGGCCACAGGTTAACAGGTAGAATTAATTTAAATTTTATTTTAACCGATTTGCATTATAAAGCAGTCACGTTAATGGTTTTCCGAGAAAATTATTTTTCGAAAGTGTTGAAAAATATTCCAAACGGTTTGAGATTACATATCTATTTAATTATTATTGTGAACTAGCTTTAGACGCGGATATCTTTACATCTTTAGGATTCGTCTATTCTTGTAATTTATACTTCGTCTTATGTATGTTTTACTATGTGATGTATCTGTTTTGGTTCTAGTAAACAAACTTTTTTTACTCCATGAAGATCTACTAATATTATTATTAAACTGAAGAATTGTTTGTTTGAACGCGCTTATCAAAATAACTATTGGTTCGAATTAAAAAAATATTTTATTTTTCAACTAACCATAGTTGAGGAAAGCTAAAGGCGATATAACTCTGAGTGAACTAAACTCTGTTCGACCAATATTTAAAACCATAGAAAAAGCTAAAAAAAATGTTTTGTTGTATGGGTCTTAGAAGCTGATAAAAAACTTTTGCAAAAATATTTGTCCTATGCCACGTACAGTATTTACGAGACTTATGATTGGGACAACTCACATACATCGCTCGAATCGCAAGTAGGTAACTAGCACTTGCGTTATGGTAATCAGGAACAGCGTATCACTTATGTGGTTGTATTTATATAATTATTATAAGCATCTCTATTTATAAATATTAAATAGATAGAGACAACCGAACTGGGCGGTACCCAATGATTTATTGAGTTTACAATTTTTGTTTTCCCACTGGTATTATCATAACATTTGAATGATAATTGCTGAACGGTTAACATATTATGTAGGTTATACATTATCATAATATACTCGTTTATTTTAAATAGACAACATTATAGAAACATAGATACGTTTAATATATTATAATATAGTAGTCACACGTTGAATCTATTACGATATTTAAAGCTTAGGTAATTAAACCTTCTAATATTATAAATCTGAACGTAACTCTGTCTGTCTACTAATCTGACCTTAATAATTTATCACTTAAATAACTTTAAATAAAAAAATAAAACTACTATAAAATATAAAAAGACGTAAATAGTGTTGATAAATAAAATTCAAGTAAAATTCAACAAGGACATAAAATTGTCATGTTTCTCTTTGAAAGGCGACGCCAAGCCATTCCATTAATTTTTTAATTCAAGTCCTGAAATAGTCAATCTATTTTAAAGTTAAATTTATTAAGCGATTAACAATCAACACTATTTACGTCTTTTTATTCATATATTTGTTTGGTAAATTTAACCAAAGACCTCTTAACTGATCTTGTAATTTGGTATAGGAAATACTTTTACCTTTCTCGACCTCTTGTTGTGCTAATTTTGGGCTACTTTTAATCCCGAATACCTACTAAAATATTGTAATTATGAGAAGTAACTCTGCCTATTTGTTACGCTTTCACTCCTAAATCTTTAAACCGTTTTTAATGAAATGTAATACAGAGACAGATTAGAGCTTGGTAAAATATATAGGCTACCTTTTATGGCGACTTTTACTTATTCCACTAATTCGGTCCACGATTTCAAAAACAGTTGTTGCTCATTTTATGAAAATTATACTGCAGAATTTTGGAAAAGCTAGGCAGCTTCGGATGAGAATTATAACTATTATATAAGTCAAATTTGTCAAAAGCTTTCAATTTTAGAGAATAAGAGCGTCAAAATTGACCATTTTATGCAAAAAGTAATGTTAGACTGTAATAGGCTTCTTAAATATATTATAATTTATTAGCGACCCTTTGAATCTATTTGGAGACTCAAGGCTTAGCGAATTAAATTCTCAACAACTTCGAACTACTGAGAATTATGTATTGTTTAAAATTATACACTCGTACATAAAGTTATATTAATACTTGTACTGATATACGAAAGGCCCGTTCCAGGTACGCAATATATACCAATATACAGCTTGGTTGTTCGAATAGAAAACTTTTTTGTGTGTTGAATAGTCCATTTATCAAGGACGGTTATATAGTACATGCTTCAGCCAGAAGCATCAATGACAAATGTAGCAAAAACGGGTATTTTTTCGCCGAAAGTTCCAAAAAGGTTTTATATTCTACAAAAAAGCTATCGACAGTATTTTATATATAGCCTTCATAAATACGAATGTCCGCAATCAAATTATAATAATTAATATCAAATTATAATAGTCTACATAATTCTTGTTGGCGATATAATCGACAATTCATCAAATGTATCGATCAAAAATCGAATTTAAATCGATAAATTTGCATAAACAGATAGTAAAAATTTATTAGGACACCACGTGTTTAGAAGTGTTAAAATGACTAGAATGTTGTTTTTTAAACTTTATTATTTAATTTATAAAAAAGTAATTATTTAATATATCTTTTGGATCGATTTATTAAATATTTGCTTTACAGAATAATTATTTTTATTTACACAGCCGTGTGTGTATGTGAATTTTTTTGTTTTGAATTAAAATTTTGAAATAATTGATATGCGAACCACCTCCGAAGGATGTTGAAGTAATATATTTGAACAAATAAATATCTTGCGCGAAACTTCTTCATTATTCGACAATCTCAGCTTGCGCCGATTGCGATTGGCGAAGACAATGACCTATTTAAAAAATCATTAAATTCGGTCCCAATCGGCTTCGCAATCCGATAAATAACCAACAACAAAAATGTATTTTACATTGTATTTGTAAATTGTAACAAGCTACATAAATACAAAATAAAGTAACGTAGATAAATTGAGAATTTTCAAAATGATTGAACCCTGTGGTTTTTTAACATATACCGTATTATATTAAAACGTTAACCCCAAACCGACCGAAACAGTGTATACGTGATATTTACCGACCGTAGTCATTAGAGGACTAAGCCAATACAGCTTATCTAATTGTAAAAGTTTAGCGACGGTACGATACTCAACGTTCGCCAGTTGTTTACGGTTCGACTGCTCTTGTGTGATACATAAGGAATTTAAAGCTACCACACTATGGATTCAGAGGAATAATGTTTATTAACAAGTGAAATTTAATATAATCTGAGAAATGGATAAACATTTCATTATAGATTAAAGGTAGGATCCATCTTGATTATGTCTGGGCCAGTCTTAAAGTCAAGGGTTCAACCGTTCAACAAAAGTTGAGGGATAATAATTAATAAGCCTTAAACTCGTATACCTACGTGAAATCTCTTGTCTGATTCGATATTTATTCAAGGTCAAATGTTTCAGTTTTCGCGATTATTGTGGTTTCTTTAACTCCAATGATATCGTGAAATTGACCAATAATGAGTTCCAATCACCATACAACCTTTTATATACTCATAAATTATAAAAAACTAAAAAGGCTTTTCTGTGTAAGATTATTATATACCTACTCAGTATCTAAGTTCAACTTGTTTCGGTTGAAAAGGCACAAAGTAATTAGATTTGTAAGCCCTGAGAGGCGCCAGATGCAATATATAACTGTAGATTGTCACCGAATTATCGACACTTGCCGGAAAACTCTATTAGTCTGTGACCAGTCACTCTGCGGTAAGTAATTAGTTATTTGCAAAGTCAAAAATATATTTATTCATATCCAGTTTTTTCCAACAAAGTTCACAAAAGTGCATTTAGATTTGCTTTTAAACCAGAGTAAATCATACCCAAGCGTTATAAATAAAACTTAGAAATAAGATTAAGCTTCGCGTAAGATTTAAATGTATTTCCTGTATATACTTAATATTTTATAAACTTACACAATTGCCATGAAATAAATTATTTTGTTAAGTTTAGAGCATCGTACAGTTATGTTTAAGACCCGTATTATTATTCTGGAAGTCAGAATTCTTCTTCCGAATTATTAACTTTTTTTAAAAGGAAGTACTAAAAAACGTTTACCCTTTTCATGATAATAGTAATATAACTGCGGTCGAAAAACTTGATTGTTTGTTATCGGGAGTACCCGTTATTTCGGACAATTATCAAATCGCATTTGATACTTTAGTTGAAAATAAACGTAGATTTTCTAGCCCTGATTCATTTAACTAAAATTTAACGGTTGACGGTTGCTCATTCTGTTTTATTTGTCGTTGCGTCTTTTAAACTTCGACACACGAAAACAAGTAGGTCTTTCAGCCCTCCAGCATCTGAATCAACCGGTCTAGAAGGGTGAGTGACTTCTAACTGAAAACCAACAATTTTTCTTAATATGTTTTTCATGTAAAATACGAATGGATGGTACCTGGTATTATAATTACCCGTAATTATAGAAAAGCACTTCTACATTTGAAGATATCAAAACTATGTGTTACTTAAAAGCTATGAAATTTATAAATAATATGAAAAAAATTACTTAGAAGTTGTAATCGGACGTGATTTTGAACCCGTAAAAAGCCTAAACGCATACGAAGGCATGATCTATATACTAGTCCTTACATTTGGTATAGAATACCTAGCTCAAACAAAAGCTCTTGTAACCACTAGAGTGTAGAGGGCTCCGCTAATAATGGCAAGAGCTATCAACCTGTCGTTTGTCCTTTTCTATGAAATTTTTATATTTTAAGCTCTATTGTTTTGTGACATCAAAATTGCTTTTGTAACTAACAGTATGGTTGTTAACTAAAACATGAATTGTTTAACAATCCTTGAACATGAATGTAACTTTATAATTTGACATATGTATCTGTGGAAGGAGAAACCTCTATCTCTCTAGAAGCGGCTATCCAACTTTTCTTTCTCATTCTCTGTCCAATTAATGTATATTTCATTTACAAATATTAATAGATTAATAATATTTCGATTCAAATAATTCCTTTTAAACCCCCAACGATAAAGGGGTTTATAAATTTTACATGACCATGTGTCTGTCCATGGCATCGAAGTCATCTTCGTAGATATGCTTTAAATCGCTCTATCAAAGCTCTTCGAGTTCTTCATCAATAGTTATATATTTTTATACTAATTTATAATATATTTAAAATCAAGTGAATGGTAAAATGTAAATTTTTTACAAATTTTTTGAGTCAGTTAAAATCGTTATATTTTGCACAGTATCATGTTGTTGAAAAACCGGTTTAGATTGACTGGTTGTTAAAAAATAAAGCTATCAACCTTTGCACTTGTGGTTATAAAACGATTGATGTTATATGAAGTAACAATTTTACAAATTGGCTTAGTCGTCGTGATTCTGAGTTATATACATTAAGGGACAAATTTGAATTAAGATATCACATTGAAACAAAATAAATTAAAAACCATTCTTAAAAGAAAATTTTATACTACCCTTTTTACATATTTGACGTGTCTTTGTGTCTGTCATAGCTCCTAAACGAATTGACTAATTATGATGCGGATTGTTTTTATTTAAAAGCTGAAGTGATCGAGTTGGCTCTACAATTTGATGATCTATTCGTCTATTTATGAGATTTTGTTATTTTTAAATATCACGTGTGAATTTTTTTAATTTTATTTATTTATTAACACTCAGTTGCATAAAAAACATAAATAATGAATTACCGGTAATTAGCGATAAGGCTTATGGAAAAACAAATAAGAGATCGTGGCAAAGTGCGAAACTTAGAAGCTATTATAATGAAAGGAAAATCTGCTGTCGAAAATTGAATTTATTTCCACGCACTGACCACACAATTAATTTTTAACGACTCTATTAATTTTCCCCACACCTCATAATAATTTAAAGAGCAAATTAATATGTATCTCATGCATTATGTATTATGATTAATGGCTAGAAAGCCGCGGGCTGAGGCTATATTTCAAAATATATTAATTTATCTGCCACTCTGATGAAATTGACCTTTTTATAACGATACGTTATTTACTGTTTCATAAATATAGTCATATTTTACGAATATTTGAAACTGCTTGACCCAGAGTTAATTTTAACGACAAATATTACGATTTCTATATTAATTAATAATATTTTTTCCATTTTTTGCTTAAACTCAAGGGAATTTATTGAATTAACAAAATAAATATTCAAATCGGTCAATCCGTGTTTATGTTTACTAGTACATTGTGTTTACTGTTACATGTATATTCGAGCTTTTATTTACTTAGAAAAATAATCATTAGGAACTTGAAACATTCGGGCTAGATATAAAAAGATAGCCTTGATATTTTTAAATTGCGTTATCAAAATCCTTCGTACAAAAAAACAAGTAGTTGCAACATGTAATATGCTTTAATTTGCTCCAAATTAAATTGATTAAGTATATTAAAGATTACTTCGCAGAAGAACTCGCAAGAAAATTCTTGTATATTATTGCATGCAACCAATTTAATAGTTTTCAGGAGCGGGATTGTTAGAAGTTTCATTTATTCTTTAGGTACAATAATAAGAACCTTCTTGCTGTAATATTGGACGACGTAAAAAAGAATAAGAATGTCATGATGATGTGGTCAATGAATATATTCCTTGTGTAAAACTCTGTTTTATATTTTATTTTAAATTAACCTTTACAACAGGTTATGGGCCCAGAGTTTTTGGTCAGCGAAAATAGTTTACCGTTGTTTTAAATATGTCGGAAGATAAAAGTTATAATTTCCCACATGAAAAATTACGTGGACGTGAAAATTACGTCGAATGGAAATTTGTTATAAAAAATGCTTTGATACTCGATAATTTATGGACCTGTATAAGCGGTAAGGACGAGGACGACAAAACAACGTCCGAGTTAAGAAATAGACGTGATGAAAAAGCAAAGGCGAAAATTTGTTTAAGCGTCGACAAGTCTTGTTTCGTACATTTGATGTCGGCAGAAACGGCGAAAGACGCCTGGAATGCGCTGGAACGTGCGTATGATGATAAAGGTCTCGGTTCTAGGGTACGAACACTCTAGAACTTGTGCGCTGTCAAACTTGAGAACTTCAACAGCATGGAAACTTACGTCAATGAGATTCTAGCGCTAGCGCAACAACTAGCGAATATGAACAAACCAGTTGATGACGAGTTTCTTGGTGCATTGATGCTCAAAGGTTTACCGACGGACTACGAGCCCATGATCATGGCACTTGAGCATTCGGGAGTTGCCATTACTGCCGATCTTGTCAAATCTAAGCTGCTGCAGGATCAACGGTGGACTACTCGTGGAGATTCGAGTGAGTGCTTGTCTTCGATGAGAAAAGGCGCTACTGCGAGTGACTCCTGGACGAGAAAAGCGCAACAACACAAGGCCGAGCCAAAAACGAAGAATACTACTGATCGTAAGAGAAAACCGTGGTGCTGGAAATGTAAACAAAAAGGCCATCTCAAGATAAACTGTCGTAGTGACGTCAGTTGCTTAGGATACTGTGACTTGTCAGCATATAGCACTAAAACGTACTCTGAATCTTCGTGGTATGTGGACTCGGGAGCAACGAATCACATGACTAGCAGGCGCGATTTAATGACAGACTTTAGATCGCAGAGTGGGTACATCACTATTGCTAGTGGAGATAAACTACAGTACATAGGTATAGGTAATGTTAAGTTGTCGGATAATGCGATGTTGACTAACGTGCTGTTTGTACCTAAACTGTCTGTTAATCTCATATCTGTTTCTCAATTGATTAAGATTGGTAGTACTGTACATTTTGATACTACTGGTTGTACAATTTCGATGTCGAGCGATGTTTTATTGAAGGCAAATGACGTGGGAGGTGTGTACAAACTTCAGACTTGTAGTCTAAGGGCGAACGTGACTATTAGCACTGCGACTTGGCATAACCGTCTTGGCCACTTGAGTGGCAACAATATGAAGCTGTTGAGGCAGGGATTTGCTAATGATATTAGTTTTCAGGGCGACCCTTGTAAAGATATTGCATGTGAAGTTTGTTTGAAAGGAAAACAGGCGCGTTTTCCTTTTACCAGCAACCCTGAGAAGTCTGTGGCTACAAATAGGTTGGATTTAATTCACACCGATTTGTGTGGCCCGTTGCCGGTAAATTCGCTTGGAGGCAAGAGGTACATCCTGACTTTCTTGGATGATCATACGAGGAAGGTGTTTGTGTATTTCCTAAGACACAAAAACGAGGTGAGTCAATACACCAAAGACTTTATTACTCTAGTTGAAACACAAACTGGTGATAAAGTGAAAGCCCTGAGATCTAATAACGGGACGGAGTATGTGAACAGAGAACTTAGCAAATTTTTGAAAGGTAAGGAAATAGTCCACCAGGTGACAGTGCCGTATAGTCCACAAATGAATGGAGCAAGCGAGAGACTAAATCGTACCCTTCTTGAAAAAGTAAGATGTCTGTTGTACACGTCGAACCTAGATCACAAATTTTGGGCTGATGCTGCTCGTACGGCAGCGTATTTAATAAACGTATCTCCTTCAAAGCGGCTCTCAGGGAAGACTCCTGAGGAGGCATGGACAGGGAGAACGGTGAGCTTGAAACACTTACGGGTCTTCGGCTGCGAAGCTTATGCTCATGTTGACAAAGTGAAGCGGAATAAGCTTAAGCCTAAGAGCAAGCGTTGTATATTTCTTGGCTATGAGTGTAATGGATATAGGCTCTACGATTTGAAGAAAAATGAAGTTTTTCGTAGTCGTGATGTTGATTTTAATGAAACAATTTTCCCAGGTGTCACCAGTAAACGGTCTGTGAAGATATTCTTCCCTATAAGTGACGATGAAGCCACCATTGAAGAGTGTAGCACGGAAGATCATCCTGAGGTTGAAATTGAGGCGGAGATGCCATTGCAACGTAATGTAGATGTTCAGATTGAGGTAGAGAAGCCTCAACTCCCTGAAGTTTTGGTTGAAGCGGATGTGCAAATGCCGAGTTCACCTACCGATACAGGCGATAATTCACGGAGGCCGCATGGTGACGGACCAGCGTATAATTTACGGCCAAGATTACCGAGATGCAATGTTGCGTCGGCACTCGAGGAGGTATTAAAGTAGATCGCACTAGTAGTGAGTTGAAGCTGAGTCAGAAAAACTATATCGAAAAGATGCTCGAACGTTTCGGTATGAAAGACTGTAAAGTCGCAAAGACGCCCTTAGACTCAGGTCTGAAGTTTTCTGATAGTGATACTCATGACACTAATTTACCATATTAGGAAATCTTGTATCGCACTGCCGTCCACCGAGGCGGAGTATATAGCTTTGTCTGAAGCTGCCAAAGAGGCGGTATACGTCAGTGCGATTCTTGATGAATTGACAGGTTGTAGTAATACTGTCGTGCTGTATAGTGATAACCAGTCTGCTGCTAAGCTAGCCACTAACCCTGTATTCCACAAACGATCTAAACATGTGGACATTAGATATCACTATATTCGCGAGACTATTGAGAATAACATAATAGAGTTGACTTATATGCCAACTGAGCAAATGACTGCTAATGTACTTACAAAGGCATTGCCAAATTGTAAACATGAATATTTTGTTCAGAACTTAATGGAAGTCGTCCAAGATTAAGAGGGCGTGTTAGAAGTTTCATTTATTCTTTAGGTACAATAATAAGAACCTTCTTGCTGTAATATTGGACGACGTAAAAAAGAATAAGAATGTCATGATGATGTGGTCAATGAATATATTCCTTGTGTAAAACTCTGTTTTATATTTTATTTTAAATTAACCTTTACAACAGGGATGCATTGCTTAGGCAAAAATTATTCAATTTTTAATGGTTCCTTTTGCTTTTGTTCTTTGCACAATTATAATAGTATTGTTTTTTTTTAAATACGTGTTTGTGGTGTCCATATCTCCATGTATTGGCTCAACCTATTCAAATAAATAAAGTGAAATTTGAAAAAAATAATAGTTAATTTACAAGTTAACAGTTAGAACAAAATAGTGCAGTTCACAGCGGGTCACTCACGCGTCGGTCACAGTGGTTTAAGGTTGTTAAATATATCAAGCGGGTTAATTGTTTACCTTGCGGTTATATTACATCCATCAAATACTCAATACATAAAGTGAATTCCCGTGTCCCCTAGTGGGGTATGGGGCAGATGCATTTCACATCTGTTTCACTGATCGATTTTTTTCTTTAGGGGCAAGTAGGTGATCGGCCTTCTATGCCCTGCCAGACCGAGTTTTTTTATCTCCACCGGGGATCGAACCCAACTCGGTTGTAACGCTTACGCGCTTACCACTAGACCAAGAAGGCGGTCTCAATCAATACATAGATAATAGTATTTCAAGCAACATAAACCATAAAGTAATATCGAAGTTCGATGGGTTTTTCCTATTTGGAAGCTGGCAATCCCACAGTGGCCAAGAAAGTGTCGCGTCACCATTAAAGGTGCTGTACGATTGTCACAAAAACGTATTGAAACTTCGATTGTTATCACACGGTTGACATACAGCTGTAATCGGTAACTGACATCAGTCTGTCAATCTAATTCCCTCAGCACATTCGATAAATGTTTAAGTATTTCTGATTTCAAACGAATACAAAAGAGAAAAGAATTCTGAAAGACATGGATATTATCTTAGCATTGCAAAAGTTCAATAAAATATTCAGATAAATTTTTGTTTAGTTTAGAATACACGAAATTGGTTTGAAGATAAAAGTTTGATGGTACTTAAGAAAAATTAAATTTGTTCTTTTTGCTTTATTTTGTGGGAACTTCTCGCTTATAAATACAATGATGTTGGAATATATAGAAAAAATATCCTTTGGTTTTTAGTTCTTTGACATTTAAATAATAGGCAGACAATCCGTAAAAATAAATTTATTGGTTTAAGCTACAAAACGCGATTATAAAGATCTATTAAAGTACAGAAAATGCATTACTATTTCATAAATAAACTAGCTTATATTCACAGCTTCTTGCGTGCGGCCATATAAATATATTCTATGCTAAAAGCTTCTTATTAGTCATATAATATCTATAGGAGTAACTATAATGTGCGAGTGTGTAACTGAAATATATCATTTCAGTAGTCAAAGTACGTCTTTGAACTTTGAAATAGTCCCATCAAAGAGCGCACTCTTGCGTTCTGTATCTGAATGGAGCTAATTTATTCCTGAATAATTATGTATTAACATTATGTACATATATCAGGGAATATATTGTACTAGCGGTAATATATAAGATTCTGACGGAAAGACCGAAAACTTTTCTTACATTACAGAGTATTGAGTCAAGTTCCGTTTACACAACAACGCAACTAAAACATAAATTGAATTTTTAATTACGTATTAAAACTCGTTGACGTCTCCTGCAGTGTTAACATTTTTGATAATGTAAATTTTAAGCGTAATTTTTTTGAACACGGGCGGTCTGATTTTTATATGAAATACAGTTTTATGAATGGCAATAGTTTCTACATTAAAAACAGGTCTAGTTTTTTAAGATTTTTTGCAACACTTTTTAATAATATTCCGCGTCTATTGGTCGTAGACTGATTTTATAGCCCTTCTTGATAAATGGACTATCCAACACAAAAATATTTTGAATTCAAAAGAGTTCCTGAAATTAGCGCGTTCAAACAAATTACAGCTTTTTAATTTTAAAATGGATATACTAGTAATTTCTAATCCCTAGAAGTTAGTCATTTTATTGATAGCGTATTATCATAGGTGTCTCAAAAGGCTCCATACATTTCCCGAACCCAGAGCCGGCAAAACCGATCAAATGCTAATCTTCAGCGACGTGAGTTGAAAAGCAAATCTCGTCATACAGAACGTAGTGTGGAAGCGACAATATAAATTGCTTTTAGGCTTCGATCTATTTTGTTTTCTTTCTTTCACGTTGATTCTTACTAGAACGTCTTTAAGGCTAAATTTATTGATTAAAAGGTGAAACCTATAGAAATAGACAGCATAAGTTTCTGATTGAAGTTTCATTACGATTGGAATTTGTATACTTATAACATTTTAAGTAGAATAAATCTATTTACACAGGATTATTTGTAAATCACTTTTTGAAATTAATTGATTAATGAAAGATTAATTAATTTAAAAATATTAAAGAATATTTTTATATTTATATAGTACACATACACATAACTTAAAACCTCGACAGTAATTCGTTAAGTTTTCATTGAGTAATGTCTAGGGATTGTGCGGCTTTGTCAAACACTATTAGTAACTTGAACCGGGATGCCTCGGGATTTCCCGACTTACTCATGTTTACCAACTGCACGCTTTCAGGAAAATTCTAAACATAGGATTAACATTTAAAGGAAACTCTTAGAATGGATTTAGAGCGAATATTTAACACAAATTTTACAACAATTATTTCATACTAATATTTAGGTGACCTAGATCATGGAGGCTGTAAAGCACGCGAAACGTCGGGCAATTGTAGTAATAATCAAATAATTAGTTTAAACAGTTTCCTTCAAATGTGGGACACTCGCGCAAATAAAACAAATTACTATTGGATTTACATGGTTCTCAGATCTGTCGTAGATTAATTCGAACGAGACAAAATACCCGAGTCTTATGAGTAAAGTTTATAAGATATAAGTATAATGTAACAAGTGAATTTGAACACAATTTAAACTCTCCGACATAATGAAAGAATATCTCATGAATATCTCATGAGATCTTGGTTAGGATTTTCAGCCACAGGCAGAGTCATAAACTCACAGACAGACAGACTCGTCAAACTCATATACCTTTTCGTAGCATATTAAAAAGTGAAAAGCAGTGGTTAAATATTTAGTGAAGCATCCATGATTTCAATAATTTGGGGTACCCAATACCCCGTCCCAAATTACGTTTTGGGACCAACAGGTCCCTTAATAAAACTCTGAATAAGTAAGCGTCGGTTGACATCCCGCTAAAAGTCTCCCGTGGGAATTAGAGGGAAATGAGAACAGGTTTTTATTATTTTAACCAAAATTATGGATTAGTTAGGACCCCTTAACATATTAGTGAACTTATAATAAGTGCAAGAAGATTTTTTTTTCGTTTGTAAGCTGTTATAATTGAGATGGATTTTAGCTATAATCCATTCTGTTGATCCCATTCATAATTAATTCTCATTTCTAATCCTAATACCAGTGGATTTTTAAAAAGGTTCAATTTAAGTCAATTTTATATACAACACGAAATTTTTTAGTTTTTTCAACTAACAAATAACTAAACATTTAATGCAAGGACATGAAAAAACCGTACGGCTGCGTTCTTTGGAAGCTCTAATCCAGCCAAACTAAATGAAAATATTTTTATTTACATAGAACCAAATACATAATCCTCCATAGTTAAGTGGTTTTCGTGTTTGTGTGTTGCCCGGAGGTCCTGGGTTCGAATCCCGGGGTGACAAATGAATGTTTCGGTTGGCTGATCACCTACTTGCCTGTAAAGGAAATGATCAGTGAAACAGACACAGCTATGTGTCTGTCCCATGCTCCACTTGGGGTTACGGGAATTCACAAATACATAAGAACTTAATTACGAAACCTTCTTATTTACTTAAGAACGTAATTTAAATCTAAGAAGAACGCGACCAAATCTGAGATAAGCTAAGAACCTCAGTCTGTTTTATATAGCACACAAAAAATATATTTTTGTGATGCTATATAGAAACGGACAAGGGTTTCGATAGCACATGGGGGAAATAATAGTGCGTGAGTCAGCTTAATTACACCAATATCTTTCTCCTTATAAACGATTCTTGCAGTGACGAAAAATTTGTTTCTATTAGTAAATAATACAATTAGATAGTCAAAATAAGTATAACTCAGATAACTTATATTCAACACAATGTTACCAGAATATAAACTTTAAGTGCGTAATCGATATAAATTCTTTTTATTTTTAATAAATGAACTCAAAATGTAATCTATTGTAAAATTAATGACGATAATCGTAAATGGACGAACTAAGTAGCGAATATTTAACCTTAGTTTTGATCAATAGCTGACGTTATAAATTTAAAAGCCTACAAACAGACGAACTTTTTAAAAGGAGAATCTAGAGATATTTGCAAAATAAATATAGAAAAAAAAATATAGAAAAGAGATATAAAACAGCTGAAGGTATTTTAACTAGGGTTAAAAACGCAAAATTACAATTAAATTTAATATCTACGTGCTTAGAGTTCACGAAATAAAGGTAAAGTCACTTTTTATAGTCGGACGACTCCTCCCTGCGACCTTTGTCTATGGTCCAAAGATTAATAAAGTGAAAATTCTTTAGTAACCAAATTTAATAGAAGCGCTCATCTAAAACTGTTTAATAGTTCTACAACGAAATAATATATCTACAATGCTTTTTAAATCATATAAAATACATATTTAAATCATCACTAATGGTCACTTACAACAAAGGATATAAGAAATGCTATGCTAGTAAAAATGTTAAAATGCTTAAACTCTCTCAGCAGTAAGCAGTCTTAGCAAACTCTCTACAGTCGACTGTCCACCACTCTCTGTTAAATAACGATGATAAAGAACAACTCTCTTGTCGTATGTCACTTGGGCCGATACGAAGTAACATCACTCATAGGTTTTAGCAAATCCCTTGTCTGTCAAAATCCCCGCGTTACGCCAACTGCGCACTGTCATAACAGTGTGACCAGCCACTTATTCACGAGGATATATTATGTCTTCCCATTTTCCTTCCAAAAAGCCCTTGAATTTACGATTTCATTTTATACAACCTTGCTTCACTTCATGTTTATACAACCGAGTCATTAGAAGTTCTAAACATTGCTTCTTAAAAACTTCTAATTATCAATTCTATAGAAATATATAATTATTAGCAACAGTACAAAAAGTGTAAAACGAACTTTCGACTTTCACGTTTTTTACACGATAGTAAACCTGAGCCACCTAACGTCAGTAATAATTTAAATAATATCAAATTACATAGCTTATCAATAATGAGCGACCCTACCTACCTTGTAGTGTACAATTATGTAAATTTCGCAGATACTTAAGCGTGTTCAACATAATTGGAACAAGTTTCGTCTGTAGTTCGAGCACAAAGCCAGAACTACAAATACTTAGGCTGTATTCGCTGCAGTTTGTGTGTCAAATGGTTTATCTGACACCAGTGAATTGTTAATACTTGTCACTGGAACATAGTTCTTTAACCCGACTTTGTCCGCGTAGAAACTCGCTTTGTTATATAGTTTTTTGTCAAAATTGTACTATAACTTAAGGTAACGGCAAAAAGTTAACACAATCAACGGAGTTTATTTCATTGCATGTATAAACCATATAATTATTAGATTAAAATCAGTATTATAAAACGAAAAACAAACCTGTGAAACATATGAATAAATTACATTTGTTGGAAGAAGTTTATGTGATTTCAAGTAATAAGCCCCTGATTTTTACCATACCGAAAAATCTTTTCCCGAGATTACTAGAGACAGCGCTACTGAGATTGTAACGAAACATTAAAATCAATTACAAAATCTCGAGTAAAATAAACAAGTAATCGACAAGGTGTAAAATAAATAAAGAAAGATAAACACTTTTTAGAAAAACCGGATAAAAGTGAATATTTACCGATTTGTTTTAGCTAACAATACATCTGGTTTTACTTTGAACCAAAATGTTACATCTCAAATACTGTTGAAGATTAATAAAACAGTTTCAGATGAAAGAATATTATAGTATATATGTATTTACAGATTATATAGAAAATAGGCTTTAGAAGTAAGCTTACGTTTTAGTTGTATATTTATTTAACATCTTTAGTGACATATTTTTTTTAGTAACGTATACAAAAGTTGAAATTAAAGACAATGTTAAAAAACTCTCCGATAAGATTATTAGAAAATATGTAAGTCTATATGACTCTTACATTTTCGTTCATTTTGGAGTAGACTTTGAGTCCATGGGGGCCAGAAACGCGATGTACATTATTGTAAATAGATGTTTAATAAAATTATATAATGGATGAACATATCTGCATAAATTGTAGCCAAGATCTATCTCAATCATGTTAGCTTTCAAAAAAAAAACCGCATCGAAATCTACTTTTTAGGAGTTACACAGACTTTACAAACCGACTCGTCAAACTCAATAAACACTCCTCTTTTTCGTAGAAAAACTGTTAATATTAATGAAATTATTAATAAAAACTAAATAAACCTTTGTAATAAGTAATGTTCGATGACGCCATTATTCATAATTGGTTATTTGTTGCTTGAAACGAGGAAAACGAAAGCACCTTTAATAAGCTTCTGTAAGCTTTCATATTTGGGCAACACAAGGCACATCTTAGAAATAAATTTATAAATATTTTATATATTTATATTTATATACGCAAATAGATGACTAATTTCCCGTGCTTAGGTATTCAACATTTGTTTCTTTGGAATTAGAACAAGCAGAGGTGTGTACCAATTAGTTTCGTAGAAAATTTTTATTTGTACTAGCTTGATGAAAAATTTCGTTTGAAAATTTTTGCATATCCTCTAACTAAAAAGGTATTCCTTTGTAATTTTTTAAACAGAAATACTCAAAAGTCATTTACTTTTTAACATTGTAAGTAGGTTATTTCTTGTCTATAAAGATGGTGTTCTATAATTTACGAGAAGCCGTTAATTAAGATACGAATGGTAACACTGGTGCTTAACATAACGAAATCACGTGCAACAGTTAGTAGTTATAAAAGTTGTTACAGTTTATAAGAGATAAGTTAATTTGATTAAATTTGTTAGCTTAATGTGCTTTGTTGTAATGTGAATGTAGCCACTAACTGCCAACACTTCGCTTAATTTGCTTCAACTACTCTTGGTTTATGTCTTGTCCGTTGTTTACTCCTTATTATTTTGGCCTAGCCTTTTACTCGTGACTCCACGTTTGTATATACAACATAGCTCAATTATGTCATTCAGAGAGACTAGAGATTTTTATAAATCAGACCAGCTCTTTATTAATTATAAACATCAAGTGAAATTGATTATAAATAAGAATATCTCATTATTGGATGAACATTCATCTAAAGGCCATCTCAATCGCGCCAGCTTTAAAAAAAACGAATGGACTGGTTTTGATGAAATTCGTTTAGGAGTTTATTCTAACTCATGAACTAATGGCATGAACAGATCAACAGATATCAAACTGGGGTTAAAAATACGATTCATAACCCTTTAAACTTATTTACTTTAAGCTTATCATTCAACTTTCCACCTCAAACTTCAAGCGTCAGAGAAAGTGCTGGACAGTGTTAGTGAAACGTTATTAATCGAACATGTAACAATTACTTAATATAAGCTTACTTACGTTGTAAGACCACCCAAATAACCTTCATTAACTATGAGAACACTTATTTATTATGGACAATAAACACATTATTATAATGAATTTGGACAATTGGATTTGTTATAAAGACCTACACCACCTCCGTGGCTAAGCGCTTTACGCGTCTGTGTATTCCGGCGGAGGTATTGGGTTTAAATCCCGGGGAAATAAATGAATGTTTCGGTTACACAGAAAATATTGCAGATTATACTAATGATTACTTATTTAAAATTGGGCATTTCAAGATTAAGACTTAATCAATGCTTTTTTTAGTGAAACGGCTTTTATATTTTTTAAAGCTTTTTTGTGGCTCCTTACACAACGTCAGGAACAGCAATAAATTTCATATTAAATCCTCAATCCATACGGACACATTTTTTTTTAATTTTTTTCTTTTAATTTAGTTTTTTTATTAGTCTCTTTTTATTTTAATTTGTATAAAACATGTTATTTTTTCTTTAATCAAAGAAAACCTGTTGCTCATAATTTTTTCTAAATCCAATTTTTTCGCGTGTATAATGTAGAGCCTGTACTTTGTATTAATAAATTAATAATTAAAATTCAATAAATCAGCAAAAGTCATTTAAATGTTGAAAATCAAATAAATGTTGAATGCGGGATGAATTGTGTTCGGCGATTACCTGAGATTTGTGGCCTAACTTGGAGAATGCCTCTTTTCAGAGAATCTGACGCTAATAACTTTCGAGATATTTATGGTCCGCCATTCCGATTTATTTGTGAAGATACATTGTATTGGACATTCGATTTCATTCTATGTCAAAAACGACATGGTTTTGTGTTTGTCTATGGCGCAGTAGCTTCTACGAAGGGACCGATTTCGATGCGATTTACATACTGTGTTACTGTGTTTTGATGCAATAAAAATTTGTTTTAATAATTCTTTCAATGATGGGAAGCTAGGCTCTTTCATATGTAATATTTTATCGTTAAACCCACGAGGTCGAATGTGCATCAGCTAAATACTTAAACCATAAGCCATTAAGGAGGTTGAGTAAGAAGTTATCGGTCAATAAGAACAATGTTTGAAAAAAATATATTATTTCGCAAAGGTCGCTGTTTGTAGTTTCAAGGAGGTACGGACTACGGAGGCACTTCGCAAACAAATATTGCCGTAGCTTCGGATTTGTTTAATTTGACACGACTCGCTCTCTCAACCATAGAATAATAAATTATTGAAACAACTGGGTTTTATACTGCTGGGTACATAATATCTGAAAGATACGTTAAAAAAAAAGATATCAACCGATCTCAAAAGTGGAGGTTTTAAATTGATTGTATGTTTTTTTATACGTTTGTTATGCTATCAAATTAACGATTCAAAATGATCAAATATGATTTCAATGAATAAAGACATGTTGACTTTGACTATTGTAAAAATAATTTTTTTGATTCTTTTTTGTTCTTTAGAAGTAGTCCTATAGAAATGAATATTGTTTCAAGATTCCATTTTTTTTTCTATTCTTTTTTCAAACAAATATATAAAACAATACTATAAAATACTTCAAGGAGGCACTGTTAATACAGATTGGTTCTTCCAACCTACCCAAGGTTTTTAAGTTTTGTATTTAAATTAATGAAAAAATAAATGATTATGATAGTTCTGCAATTTAATCTTTGTCACATTGTGGTCGCAGATAAGCTAGCCAAATAGAGAGGTAATCTTGGCGCTAGTTTTATGAGTTTATTATTGTCGGGGTAAACGACCCACTCTCTTTGGTCGTGTTGGATTTGCTTTATTTTCTTCGAGCACTTCGTTAATTCGTTGTATCTTTATCCATTACAAAATGAGAAAGACAGAGAAAGCCTTTTTGTTATAAAATATTTTTTATAAAATAATATAGACTGCAGATATGTATATTCCAGATTACAGATAAATATATTAGAAAAATAAACACTATGAACTTGAAGTGTTGTACCCAAAATAAATGTTAATAAATTAAGCTGTCAAAGTTCTTTATTAAAAATACAACAGTCATTCATAGCTGATTTTAGTGGTGGTCACACTCGTTCACACTATACCAACCAATATTCGTATTAGACTTTAGTTAAGGATTAGGATTGAAGATTTTGTGATTAACAGCTTGGTAGGTAGGAGATACTTACTTTATTTGCCGTGTAGAATTATTTCTCACTCAAAAGTCATAAAGTCATAAGTCTTTATCTGTTATTTTTATAATGAATTTTTATTGGTGACTCTATTTCGTCTTGGCTTAACAAACCGATATTGGCGTTCAAACCTCGCAATTAATTGTTATACAACGAATAAGATATACCAATGAATAATTTGTAATTTAACTAAATCACATTAAGTTGAAATAACAAAATGATGTTGCTCGAAAAAGCAATTTCATACTTAAGTAATCGTCCAATAAGGTATCGTATAAAAATATTCAGTGTATTTATTTATTGATGTCGTTCCCTTGTTCTCGTTTGGATAAAGTATTTGTCTTTTTATGTAAATGCCGGCCTTGTTTACTCGGAATTGCGGCTATTTCATACATCTTGAATATTTTACTCGATAACTCGAATACGAATGTTATTATACTGATCTGTCGATATCTAACAATGAAACGGGAACAAATTTGTATCGGAAGCGACAATTTTGTATCGTGATTTTTACTTCGAATTTCACTCTCTGATGTGTATTCTATTTTTATAAACTTCAAAAGGGGTTCTCAATTAGGGAATAGGGTGTGTGCTTTTTTGTGTTTATTACGCGATCCGATTGATTCAGTTTTGCTTGATAGATCGTAACTTAGAGGTAAGGTATTTTTTATTAAAATTAAGTTTTTGTTTCCGTTTTATTATTGATAGTATAAAAGTTCTACAAAGAATTGTTTAATAAAAACATAACATTTTATCTACGGTTAAAAATAGAACTAAGTTATCTAAACAGAATAAATCACAACCCGTTAGTGTTACGCGGTTGATACGGTGAACAAACACAGACATACATTCTTTCTATCGATAGCAAACATTTGACGTTGCTCAGCTCATTTACAAATATTGTGGTCTTGTTAAGTCGGCTGCCTGGACTAGCGGTTTTTCAACGTTTAACAGCTTCTAAATATGTTATAAATATAATTTAATGGAAAACGAATATTTGTATCCAAAACCTTGTACACATTGCTCGTATTTGATAATCATATTTGATTATAACTTTAACACTTTTAAAAGTGTTATTTGTCTCGTGTTTTTGGCATATGCTGTAATAATAAATAAATTAATAATTTTAAGAATAACTTAATCATAATAAATTAACGGTTTGAGGTTGAAATTATTATGTGTATTTGGCTTTTAAATATGTATAAGCAAGTGTAGTAAATTTCAAATTGTAGCACAATTATTTTGTTTCATTTGAATTTAAGCCCCTATAATGATTGAGCCGACTCCATAGTATATTGGTTTGTGTGTGCCACTGAAAACTCTGGGTTTGAATCTTGAGGAAACGAACGATGCGGTTTAGAACGCACAAAAGGCGCATTAGCAAACGAACTTGATTTATACAAAGGTAAGTAATAAATTTTATAATGCAAACGTAGAGTTTTTTTACGCCCGTTTACAAAACACATTCGTTAAGGCGTCGTTGAGACCATAATGTGAATTCCAGCTTTCTTTATCACTTCCTTGTAACCGTTAAGTTTTACGCTGTCAAATATGCTTATGAACCTTTGTTAAACCAATGGGTGACAGAGACGGAGCAACTGACTTGAATTAATAATCGATTTACATGTTTAAATCCGTTAAGAATGTAAAATATAATTTAATCGGCTTAAATTTTGTAATTTTATCAACCAACTTAAAAAGAGGAGATTTTCAATTAGACTGTATTTTTATGTTTTTGTACGTCTTTTAAGCAATTGCCAATTATTAAACGAATAGAATTTCCCATTTCTTGTTTGATAGGTCAAAGTTCTCATATAAATGTTATCGAAATTAGATATCTATTACATAATTCAAAAACTCGAAATCCATCTATTGACAATATTGTTAGTTCAATTTCTATTCATCTGTCATTCAAACTGACTCTTTAAGGAAGTTTGAAGTCAATTTATAGTTTTGTTACATTATTTTTAGTTTGAGTTGAAAAACTTAGTTATCCCTTTTAAACATCACCAAGTACCTACGAAATCATTCACTATATATAAAATGACTGTTTTATAATAAATAATATATTATTTTTTGTAACTACAGTAATTCCATTATGTTAAAATATCTTAAAGCCATTTAGCGCGGCCTGTTTCGGCTGAGAATAGTTGGCTCGTGCACTCAGCAACCGAATTACTTATTCCTTATTTATTTGTGACCTCACTTATTTGGGGTCTTATTTACGAGTTCCGCTCGCTGTAATGCTGTTTTGCTCCGCTTATATAAATTCTAGCCTTGGCTCGCTTTTCTATGTCGGTTCTTCAAAAATATATATGCTCTTTGAAATTTATATGTATAGTAATTCTGTAATTTTATCGTAGCGTCATGTTATATAGTACTTCTTCGATAAATTAATAATATTTTTTCAATTTCAAACAGTAGTTCCTGAGATTAATGCGTTCAACTGACTTTTCAGACTTTAAAGTATACATATATATATTTACATATACACACATAAACAGAGTCTAAGGATTAACCACAATCGTCCAGCAGTGTTTTGCATGTAGCTTTCCACGCTATCCGTGATACGAAAGCATGTCCAGAGACGACTTATGAGTTATGATGCTCTGTGCAGTGCCAAGAGCGACAGCCACAGTACGTTGTCTGGAAGTAGCCTGCAACATTCCGACAGCTCTCATCATCTTTACTCGTGTCAAATGATGTCACTGCATATCAATGAATAATATTACACATTTTTAAAGGAATCCTGATTGACAGTTGATTTTCTATTACGATCCAAAAATGTTAAAAAAAAAATCCTCAATTGCGGTGATACTCTAAAATGTACTTGATCTCTAGACAGTTCTGATATGTGTACATTAATATTAAAAATAAAACTAAAAACTACTGTTTAAATATTGGTCATAACGTACAAAAAAAAAACGAATCAAAAAAATCAAAAGGGCTCCTACTCCACGTACTCGTCGGAGATAAATAAAACTTAAACACTAAACAGCTAAGAATATCCCCGGGGATAAGCCAAGCTGCAATAACAGCATACCAGAGTTAGCGCTGCCGCAAATATTTTCATTATAACACATAGGAAGTTTGTATTATACGTAATATGCACAACGATGCTTTGATAAGAATTAAATTATAATGTAATCTTGTTTTTGTTTATATGAATTAATAAAAAGCTTCTAAAAAGCTCTTTTAAGATTATGCTATAACTAGCCGTGTCCCGTAACTCCGTTCCCAAAGGGATATTTTTGTTTTTACAACATTGTTCATTGATGCTTCGCTCTCATTGATCATAGCACATTATATAGCTTTCTTCGATAAATGGACTATCCAACACTGAAATAATGTTTAAATTCGACTCAGTAGTTCCTGAGATTAGTGCGTTCAATTAAACAACAAACAATTATTCAGCTTAATAATATTATTATAGATAGAATGTTTTTTCATTAAATAAGCTCTTAAGACGGTTTTATTTTTTACTAACGCGGACTCAAGGAAGTAAGAACCTTATAGTGATTGGATAGTAACTTAGTTGTTTTGTAAGTGAATCAGCTAATAATTAACGAGTAATAAGGTTAATTATCTCCTATCGCTTAATGATACTTCCGCCGTTAGCCGGATATTGAGTTTGCTTCACAAATTCTCTTCATATATTGGTAACAAGCTTCCTCGTTCTTATATTAAGAGTATCATTGAAATGGTAAGAGTTTGATTGGAATAAAATGCGTATATTTAACACAATGTTATAATTATTTAATTATTAGAAATTTTCGCGACGTTTCGCATGATTTACAGCCTGCGTGGTCGGCAAGTTTTGGTCATCCGTGACACACAAAACCCTTTCCAAGAATTACTGTAAGGTATCTATATAGTTTTGAAATTGCATTAAAATGCATTCGTGTAATTTTGAGATTAGCAGGTATATACAGATATACATTATGGGTAATTTTAAGTTAGCATACATGGCGTGGAAGTTTGTTCTGATTTCGCAAATTTAAAACAAAGTTCTATCTGTGAAATTTGAAAACTTTTCGTTGCATCTTTAGTTTTTAAGTGCATCTTTCAATTGCCTAAATAATTTTTTTCGGTTTGGAAGGTACAGCAGCTTGATTACTTACTTTGAAATAAAATAGACTGAAAACGTAATGATCCATAGCGCACTAGATGTTGTGGGAATATTTTATGATTATATTTCCTTAAAAAACACAATTTTAACAAATCATAATTTTTTTCTTCATTTCGGATGCTAGTATTAGCAGGACACGTAAGATTATTTAATATTTATATTATAATAGAATAAACATGTTTTAATTCGACTACACTGTTTTTTCGTGATATACGCTTAAATAAAAGACAGTATTATCTTTCCCGTCCATGGTTCTCTGACAAAATTAATTAAAATATGGTACTTACGCTTGAAGCTTAATAAATCGAGTCGCTTTAACATTTAATACACTCAAAAGATAAAAGAATTTGCCTCATAAAATGATCGTTGAAAAACTAATAAAGAAATGTAAATACATTATACGTGATACCAACATTATAAATTGAAATTACTTTGTAAAGAAAGAGCCATCTGTTTAAACAATTGGTGAATTAATTTTCTATTTTATGATTTTATGGTGTTGGTGGTGTAATGGTGAACACAATTGACTTCCAAGCAGTTGATCCGGGTTCGATTCCCACCCAACGCAAACTTTTTGCTATTCTTATAAAATAAGAGCATTTTTAAGATTTTAATTTTATCTTGGTAGTTATTAAAAATTATAAAATATACTCGAAGGCTTTGCAGTAGTAATTTTTAAAAAACTTCCTTAATATAAATTCATTATTTTATTACTTTTAGCATCGTCCGCAACTTCACAAACCTGGCTCACAAGAAGCGTCTGCTATCCGCCAATATAAGTGCGATCAAAATCGGTTCTCACTTTTCTGAGGTTAGACAAAAATTTCATTCTTTATAACTATCGTATATACCTATATTCGGATATTCAAGAAAAGAAGGTTTCTTTAAAAGAGATGTTTTCTGAAACACTGCACATATGCATATACAGCACACATAATTGTTTGCACAACTGTATTAAATTCCTGGCGTATTGGGATAATTATAGCTTATGTTGACTATCGATGATTTCTACTTGAAAACATACAAGTATATATACTCTATGTTTACTTAATAATCTTATAATCTTTTTTTCAAAAATGTAAACAGCTGATGTCCGTTATTAACAGTGTTTACCAGTCCGTCTTTCTGTCTCTTTGTACCGAATCACTTAAGTCAGTTAAATGATTCGATACAATATTATATATTTTTTATGTTAGATTTTAATAAAAGTTAAATACAGATTTCAGACTTTAAATTTATTCAATCTAATATAAGGCACTTATATATTTATATGCATATTTTTATATAATAAGAGACTTTATAGCATTTAGGAAAGAAAAAATACCACCTCGAATGCTTGTCACAGAAGATTAATTTGATATCGATCTGTTAATTTAATTTATTGATTATAATTCACAGAATAATGGTCTATATTATTGGCAAACTAGCGACTCGCCCCGGCTTTACACGGGTATAAAACATATATAAAAACCTTCCTCTTCAATCACTCTATCTATTAAAAAAACCGCATCAAAATCCGTTGCGTAGTTTTAAAGATTTAAGCATACAAAGGGATATAGGGGAAGAAAAAGCGACTTTGTTTTATACTGTGTAGTGATGAAGGATATACTCGGCACTACACGCAGGCCTAAACTACTTACCCATAGAGACTGACTTTTGACTGCAGCGAAGCTCAAAAGGAGCCCAAAAACTTTAAGTATGATGTATATCTTTGGGTAACTACTCCTGACTTAACCGATTTTCCGGCACGAATATCATTGTGTGTTAATTGCTTGCACCGCAGTCGAATTTTTATTGAAAAAACTGTGCGGCATTAATTCGTGTCCATAATTATAGCTTTTATAGAAATCTTTTCAAAACTGTCTATTTCGAAACTAGTGCAAAATTCAGTGAAAATCTAGTTATTATGAGCTTCTGACCTACTTACTTCACTTTAATATTAAAGAATTTTTGAATCCTTTAGATGTTTCAATCTCTCTATTAAAATCTCAGATGTTATAAATATTTAAAAGATTGTTAGAGATTTTATAAATTGAATTTTTATTATAACTTACCTAAATATTTCTAATAATAAATTTAATGGTGTAATAAAATAAGTATCTATTAGTATGTAGCATTCATTTTATAAGTGATATTTAAGACAGTTTTAAAATATCCGACATGTTACAAATAAGAATACTTCGAAAATTGATAAACAGTTCTTCATAAATTGTAGCTAAGAATCATCTCGAATCAGCTTTCAAACAAACAACCACATAATTGGATCTTTGGTTTAAAAGTTACGATTCCACAGAGTCACACAGATACACACTTGTAACATCCCTCTGTTTGCGTTGAGGGTAAAAAATAATTATCAACAACCAGTTTTATGGTCATGTTAACCTTCAATATAGATCTCCTATGTTCTAAGACACAAATGGCTATATATCAATTTAAAAGTACCATTAGGCACCATTTTACGCTGTTTTAAAAAGAATTTTTTGAATTGGGTTAAATAGCTCATGGGCTTATTCGACATGCGAGTGCATAGCATAGGTGCATGGTATTTATAGTGTGAATTGATTAGTTTACGAGCCATTTACACTGGCTTATCTGATCGTGTGGGCGTGTGATCTTATCTCTCACGCTATTAGGACGCGATGCAGAGAGAGCTAGCATATGCTGCTATATGCTATAGTGAAAAATAAATTGATTAATCGCCTGCTTATTTACTGAATAGAAAACTATAGATGTATCTTAATAATGTTTCACATCAACTAAACAAAAGAGTATTTTGCCACGTGATACACTTTTATTGCGGTCTAAAATTATTCTTTATTCATTATTTGCAATATCTACTAGTGCAAAGTTTATAAGCTCAATCCATAAGTTACCATCGTCTATCAGATGTTTATTTATTGAATGATTACGAAATCTATGAAATTGTGGTTGACAATATATCGAAATAATAGAAACATAGTTGTGAAAAAATACGATAACAAAAATTTATCGTATTTTTATCATTAGTTTCTTCTTCAACTATGTGAATAATTAATAGATCTTAGAATTAATCTTTTTGTATGAAGAGAAGATTAGTTCTATATTAATTTAGGCTGGTGGTTCTTAAGGACGCATTTAGGAATGTTATATATTACATTTTATATACGCGTCTACAAACATAATCTAAATTAATAAATATTTTTTTTTAATAACTTATTTTATTTATAAGTTCCAAAATATTGTACATGCTAAACATAATGATAATAACATTACACAGAAAAAAAAGAAAATGGAACATGGATAACAATTTGGAATACAATAATACAAAGAAACAATAATAAAAAAAAACACATATAAATATAATCTATTTTTACTTAAGACATAACAATTGAGAAACAGCGTTGAGATTGTGAGAAACGATAATGAAATATTTAATAATCTGTTTGTTTCTTATCTTCCCTACTTTTTTATTGCAGGCTTGTGTTTCAGAAATTTGCTATTTTTTCTTGGATCTGTGTTATATAATATATAACACAGATATGAAAAGATAAATTTATGGAATAATAATATGAATCCTACGTGAATGAATTTTAATAATGTTAGCTTGCACTTTATGTTAATCATGCAATTTTCTATGGCATGCAAATTCTTGTTTACGTCATAAATGTACTGTTTTTGTAAAAATTTAAAGAACACGTTACGTAAGTGACAATACAAATAATTTCAAGTACATTTTGTTTTGATTTCATAAAAATAGATTTACTTTCTTTCCATTTGAAAGAATGTAGGTATTTCTAATAAACCAAGTTACTTAAAACATTGCTTAAATTCACCTCTCTCTGCGTCCCTTAGAATTCCTAAGCTAAAATTTTGTGCGAATTGCTATTTTGCTCGTGTGTGTGCATAATATGCTATAAATAAATTATAGCTTATTGTATGAAACAGCCCAATCTAATCAGTAGCTTCCATCAGGCTCTATACAATCAGTGGGCGTTCCGAACGCGCTGTTTGTAGCGGTTTGTAACCGCTTTGTGTGGACTCGCTTTATCTAGAGA
Source organism: Aporia crataegi (assembly GCA_912999735.1). Classification (NCBI taxonomy): domain Eukaryota; kingdom Metazoa; phylum Arthropoda; class Insecta; order Lepidoptera; family Pieridae; genus Aporia; species Aporia crataegi. The sequence continues at coordinate 8,748,557 of OU538742.1, forward strand.
CATTTCGTTTAATTAATTGTTTTCGATCGCATCAATTATGCTCAGATAAAATGTTTTTGATTATGAAGTGATTTATATTATTGGATTTTTAGTGGCTCTTCAAAAAAGAAAAAAATGTATTACTGACAAATTTCGGCGATATATCGTCTATGGCTAAGTATTCTCCAAGCGGCGTGTTCTGTCAAAAATCCTGGGTTCGAACCCCAGGGAAACAAATTAATGTTTTGGTTGGAGGCACAAGCAGATGACCGTACAATTTGATGTATGTTTTAAAACTTGTATCAGTATTTCCTATTTCTCAATAATTGTGTATACAAGATGGATCATTACAATATTGTCAAGGGTTCTTGGTTCTCTCTCTCTCGTGGAGTCATGCAATAAGCCGATATTGCGAATATTTCTGAGGTAATATCTTCGGTATCAGGTGAAATTGAACTTGCTTTATTGAAAATACCTCAAATTAAAATCTCGCATTTCCTATTGAATGCCGGTGCTTTGTGGATGCGACACTACAGTAGGTAGTATCTGATAATAATTTAGGTATATTATAAAGCTGAAATATTTGCTTTTATGATTAATTAGAGGTTCGAAATGAAAAATTTGGTCTGTTGTATAGTCCATATAACGGATCATCAGTGAAAAATGTTTCAAAAATGGATAAATTTTTATAAAAAAATAACGTTTAGCAATTCACACGAGGCTGGGTCTGACCGCTAGTTGTATATAGGTAACTTGGCAATGTTAGATATAAGATTATCTAACATTGCCAAGTAATGTCAATTGTCGAACCATTTACTTGTTACTGCCAGCTAAATACAGTAACTGTCGGGAAAACTAAGTAATAATCAATTCATTGTAAATTTTTTATAAAATATATGCGAATAGTCCTTTAAAAATATTTTGAATGTTGAGGTACATGAGGTGCCAGAGAACAAAAACGAAAACTTACCTGGCATATTCAAAAAACTCTGCGAGTGCTTGCAGGTTGACATTCCTGAAAACGATGTAAAAGCCTGTCGTCGAGTTTCGAAAATGAATCCTTCGTCTGGGCGACCACGCAATATTCTTGTTACCCTTTCATCTCAGAGACAACGTGATTTGGTTCTATCGTCGGTCACTCGTTTCAACAAAGCTCATCCTAGAGATAGACTCGCCTCTACACACATTGGCTTTACGGGAGAAACCCGCAGGATTTATGTGGCTGAACACCTTTCGCCAGAAACAAAGGAAGTGCACAGTGTGGCGAGGAAATTTTGCAGAGACAATAATTTTAAGTATGTGTGGGTTCGTTTCGGGCAAGTGTATATACGTAAAGATGAACAAAGTCAAGCACAGCACATCAAAACCATTGAATGTCTCAACAAGCTATTATAAAGTTTATTGTTTTCTCTCACTATAAAAATAGTATTTGTATACTGATTCCTACAAAAAAAAAAAAAAAAAAAACATTATGATTAGTATGTATTATCAAAATATTAATGGAATGCGAACTAAGTTATCACAATTTTATCGAAATCTGTTGAATTCCAACTATGACGTCATATGCCTGACGGAAACCAACTTGAATAATAATATCTTCGATGGAGAGGTCGTTGACTCCCGCTATAACATCTTTAGAAGAGATCGCGATGACATTAACTCTTCTAAAGAGGACGGCGGTGGCGTCCTTATAGCAGTAAAGAAATCATTCCAAGTTCTCCGACAGGCATATTGGGACAGCAATTTGGAGGATCTCTGGATATCAATTATACCGAAAAATTGTAATGCCCCTAAAATCAATATATGTGTCTGTTACCTTCCTCCCGAATTAAATTGTTTTAAGAGAGATGAATTTTACTCTAATTGTCAAAAGATATTGATGAATCACTGTATAGATGACAAAAATATAATCGTTGGAGATTTTAATACACCTGAATATTCTCCTGTCTCTTCTGATACTGACGGGCCATCTTTCACCTCACAAAGTAAAAAACTACTACTCTTACAGGAATTTATGTCAATTTGCAATCTTTACCAGGGTAACCGCACCCCTAATGGAAAAGGCCGATATCTTGACTTAGTACTATCATCAGAAAATTCGTTGACAGTTACAGAAGCTGATACGCTGAGTTTGAAAGATGGACACCACCCTGCTTTGGAATTTGAATTCCCTTCTTTATGTAATACTCCAAAAAATCTAAAACTTAATAACAAAAAACGTTTGAACTTCGCAAGATGTGATTATGACAGCATAAGACATGACTTGGAGTTATTGGACTGGCACAATCTTTTATCGAGCTCTGACGTAGATGAATGTGTAAACATTTTTTATGAACAACTCTTTGTAATTATTAACAAATATACGCCATTAACAGCTATGAGATCTAATAAATATCCCGTTTGGTACAGCAAACCCTTAATAAAATGTATCGAAGAAAAAAATAAATACCACAAACTTTATAAAAAATTCAATAACCCCCGAGATTACGACGTGTTCACTTTACTGCGAGCTAGAGCCAAAAAAATGATAGATCATTGTTATAAAAATTATGTTGCCTCTATTGAAGAATCAATGACTGACAATATAAAGTCATTCTGGACTTATGTGAATAATAGAAAGGGCCGAGTCTCTATTCCAAATGTCATGCAGTTTGGCAACTCTTCTTCTTCGACCGGCCAGGGTGTATGTGAGCTATTTTCAAAGTACTTTGCTTCGGTGTTTGAATCGGATCAGCAACTTAGTAACTCCTCTGCTACGAGTAACAATAATCTAGAGTCACCTGAGTGTAGTACCATGGACTCCATGTCTCACATTAATATATCTGACAGGGACATCATGACGAAGATCAAGCTTCTTGATGCAAGTAAAGGAGCCGGTCCTGACCAAATACCTCCTTCATTTGTTAAACGTTGTGGAAAAGAGCTATGCACACCATTAAGCATCATATTTAACAAATCCCTTACAAATGGAGTTTTTCCCAGTCGTTGGAAGATAGCACATATTGTACCCATTTTCAAAAACGGAGACAAGTCGCGCTGCGAAAATTACAGACCCATAAGTATTTTGTCATGTTTCGCAAAGCTTTTCGAGTCCCTAGTACACACTCAGTTATACAGCCATTTTAAGCCTCTGATACCCGAAAATCAGCATGGATTCATTAAGGGTAGATCAACTGTCACAAATCTTCTTGTATATAAAAACTACCTGTGCAAGGCTTTTGCCACAGGGGGTCAGGTTGACTCTATCTACACAGATTTCTCGAAGGCCTTCGATAAAGTGAGTCATAGACTACTTTGTAACAAGCTCGCCACCTGTGGTATTCACGGTAGTCTCCTTCGCTGGTTGGCCTCCTATTTGAATAAGAGAAGTCAGTTGGTGGCTTTGAGAGGATACACTTCGACCCCCACTGACATTACGTCAGGCGTGCCCCAGGGGTCACATCTGGGCCCGTTGTTATTTGTTGTCTTCATTAATGACCTCATTAAGAACATATCATGTGAATGTCTATTATACGCTGACGACCTGAAAATATTTAAAACAATAAACTCTTTCGAAGACTGTAATCTTTTACAGAAAGACTTAACTGCTGTTTCTCACTGGTGCAGAAATAATCTAATGTACCTTAATATAGACAAGTGTTTCGTTATTACGTTCACTAACAAGCGTAATGGGATCGTTAATGGGTACAGCATCAACGGCCAGACCCTTGAGAGGTCACATGTTGTCAAAGATCTCGGAATCCTTTTTGATGATAAGCTGACATTTCGCGAACACTACCACCATATAGTGAAAAAAGCGAATCAACTTCTGGGGTTTATTTTTAGATCTACTAAAGACTTCAAGGGCACTCATTCTTTTCTTTACCTTTTCACTACACTCGTCAGAAGCGTTTTGGAATACGGTAGTCCAATATGGTCTCCGCACTACAAAGTTCATATTGATAATATAGAGAGAGTGCAGCGCAAATGCCTACGGATTTTAAGCTACCGCCAACAGTCGAGGCGTAAAACTCCTGATTATGAAGCTCGTCTCATTAATTTTAATGTACAAAAATTGGAAACACGTCGAAGATATTTTGATTTCGTTTACTTTTATAAAATACTTCACTCCATATTAGACGTTCCTACCTTGCTCTCTGAAATAACTTTTAATATCAAATATAGTGCTCGTAGAGCAAATCAATTAGCACTTTTTACTTTGCAAGTGTATCAGAATAATACCTCCTTTTACAACCCCCTGGTTAGGATGGCTCGTCAGTGCAATGAAATAGCCAAGGGTAACCAAACCTTTGACGTTTTTCTACCTAAACTAACTCTTTATATTAATTTGATTAAAAGCATACTGTATCACAAGCCGACAGTCTAATCCCAGCGCTTGGACTCTCGGTCTCCTTATATTTTAACCCTATTATATTCTTATTTAGTATTGTTCATTGTACCTATTATTTAGATTACTGTTCTTGTTAAACCTTAAATTGTGTAGACATATTTAACTCCCTTGTAATTTTTCATGTACACACATTTTTGTGGAATGCAACCTTGATTATAAATGATTGTTTTTGTATAATTTGTTTAGTAATAGTTGTAATCTGTTGTGTGTGAAATAAAATAAAATAAAATAAAATAAAATTTTATTTAGACCATAAATTTATAATATAACACCAACAGAGCTGTCATCCTTACCGCCTTCGTGATTTAACGGTTCATGCTGACGCGTTTTGTGGTCCTTGGCTCGAAACAGTGGAAACAAATAAATGTTGCACAAAAGGCAGTTTCTTAAATATAGGACCTTTATAAAGGTCATTTAAAAAATAAATAATTATACTTTTATTAATTAATAAGCAAATGAGACCATTTTGTTATTAATTAATAACCATGCATACATACGAATCTCATAAGCGTCGTGCATTCTCTAAAACATTTTGCCGCGTAGCTTACTATGCAATATTAGCAGGCATTTTTAAAACCACTAGCACCCTTTCAGCGGGTAAACGACTTTAGGTGTGGCGGCATCGCGGTAATAACATTCAATCTACTAAGAGCTATCAAATTATGTGCAAGGCAAAAGAACCAGCGTTTTAAAAGCTTTTTTCAACATCGTATTTTGTCCTTTTGATTGAGAACAATTTTTCGACCTCTTCTGATATCCTGAGCTGATGTTTGTGTAAAAACCTAACTGGGCTACAAAAATTACATCATTTATTAATTAATTACCTTATTCATCTCGTCACCGGATTTACAAATATAGTAATGTATATTATTTATGCCACTGTTAAGCACGCGAAATTAATTTCTGTTAAAATACTTTATTGCGTTTAATCCGTTCGAGCTGGTTTTTCTTTCAATGTTATTATTTAATATTGATTTTTCTTTTTGTTTAAAAAAATATATTAGTCAATTGAAGAACATAAGCCGTAGTTGCAATACGAGGTAAATAAATAATGTTTCTTTGCGCGATAAGTCCCGCCATATTTAATAATAATTACATCTATTATCCCGTGGCTTGGACCACGCCAAAAATGACCGGAACTCGGTGTGCAGAGTAATTTCGGTTGAATGTAATCACTGCCATACTTACATTTCTGATGTGCTGCTGCCCTAAATAGGATTTTATCTCCATTAAATCTGTTCTATCCATAGTGTTTTCCCTACTTTTATCTTTTATATCAAAATCAAAGAATAAAAAGTTAATTAGAGTGGGGAAACGACTAAATATTTAACGTTCTTCTTGATATCTCTGTTTTAATTGAAGTGAAATTGAAGGCAATTAAAAAAAAAACACGACATGTTAAATACAAATAAGGTTATCTACGTCCAATATGGATGAAAGTCTTTATAAATTTTAGCTGAGAACCATATCGATCATCAGCCTTCAAATAAAATTGACTCAATCATAAATACCCATTAAACTATATCTTATAATATCCACAATTAAAACAAGTCATTAAAACGGTAGAAATTTAATGAATTACATAATAAAATTACACAGTATCTTAAAATTTTGGTCCATGGGGGCGATCGTCGATTGTTTAAAGAGACTACAGGAAACCCAAAAGCTAGCTCATATTTTGGCCAACGAGTTAGTATAGCAATACAACGTGGTAATGCAGCCAATATTTTGGGTACGTACCCAAACGGCTTTAATGAGTCTTTTGTATTTTTGTAAATATAATTAAGGACATTATTGTAAATATTTAATAAACTAATTCGTTGTTTAATCATTAAATAAGTTAAACATGTTAGGGACATTAATATTCTAATCTCCTTAAAATCATAGAAAACAAGAGTTAAGCTAGAGTTTACGATTTCTGTTTACAAATCCACTTAGTCCATTACTAATATTATCCACTTTGTTCTGTACCTAAAAATTATGTAAACCTTATTAAGGGAGGATGATAAATAATTTATTTCATTTCTTTGTTTGTTATAGATTTTAGCAAGTACCTAAATAACGAAACTGAAATATCGTCTATAACTTGAGAAATAACAAATAAACACTTTAAAAGCATTTTGTTTCATAAATCGACTCACCGATCATGAAAAACGTCGAAAAATTACCAACCACCATTCCGCTATATTTTTCTACATGACAACTGAGATTTTATTGCGAAATACCGAGAATACCTGGGAACCAACAGCTGTCCTTTTCTCTTACTCAGAAATGCATCGGTGCGAGCAAGATGGAAGATTTTATCGTCTGATATGAAGGTTTGGTTCCCGGGATTGTTTTTCCAGAGTTAACGGTGGCTTCGGGAGACGATTCCTATGTAAACAGGTGGCAACATGCCTAATTCCGGCAGAGTTAGCAATGCCGTGATTGGAGAAAGGTCGCGATTTATTATTTCTTTCTATTATATACCTTCTACAGAATTTTATTTTCTTGTAAGGGTATTTAATAGCCTAGTATCTCCACCCCTTACTTATAAACTAACTTTGTTGTACCTACATGGGCTGTGGTTGTACTACAAAGAATAAACAAGTAGGTACAACAAAGATCTTTACTAAAAGTGTTTGTCTCGTTTTTAGTACCAGATGAAAAAAGAGGGGTGTTATTTGTAAGTTTGACGTGTTTGTGTGTTTGTAGGTCTGTTGTGGCATCAACAACTGGACCAATTTCACTGCATCGTTTGTTTACTTTACGAATATCTCTTGATCCATTTATGATGTAACTAATTTATTTGTGATCATCTTGTCGGGGTTTATTTAAATTTCACCAGTAGGACATGCGAACATTCAACAACATTGTGCCAGTGATATGAACGTGAAAACTTAACGCTTAACATTATGGTGATTAAATTTAACCAAGTGGTTCAAGTTGATTGTTTGAATCTGTCGAAACTTTAAGTTAGCCACTAAGCACCCACGCAGTTACTGCTTCATTGTAAATGTTATGCATTACTCAGCAAATTTTTAAATATTTATAGAAAAGAAAGTGATTTGAAATCATTTACATTCATTTGTATTAAGTATGATATGAAATCTCATAACCCAGTTAGATTTTTATTCCTGTCGAAAAAAGATGGTTGTTAAAACATTGACGTGGCTGTGAGTCTGATATCAACTCCTAAACGAATGAATCAATTTTGAAGTGGTTTGTTTGTTTAAAGCTGGGGTGGTCGAAATAAATCGTGACAATGAACTAATCCACTGAATCAGAGATCATTAAAATCAGCCTAGCCGTTCTTGAGATATAGATCTTAGTTTTTGAGTTATAAACTAACCTAATTCGACTTTCTTTCCTAGTAATTTAGTATCATATACACACAGTCTATTTATGAATTTAAATTAGCATTTGTATATATTTTGTTTTAATTGTGTAGGTATTAAAAAGTGTATTTTTTTTATTTTGATTTATATTATTTAGAAACATATCAGGGTATCGTACATGTATCGTATGTATGTCGATGAAAAGGATAAAATTACTTAACGATGATAAACGTTTCCCTACAAATGCTAACGAGTGATGATAATAAATAATCGGAATTAGAATACTAAACACTACTTTGTTTACTAATGTGTTCGGTACGTTAAACAGGCTGTAAATTTAAAGGAATTTTGTGTTTAGTTCACAAGCAAGAGCGGTTTGAACTCGGCGTATAAATTTGAAAACAATGTCCTAACACCTAATTTTATTTATTATAAGCTCAGCTAAATACATATTACAATTATCTGAGTAAATAAACTTCTAAAATAGTCAGTTTTGCTATCTATGCATATAATTTAAAAATAATTAATTTTTTAATGAGCTTGATCATATTTATTATTATTTTAATTCTTTTGATTCAAGTTATTCAATTAATTTTAAAACCAATCAAGCCCACTTAAAACAGTAAATAATTTAACAAAACATTTCAAATACAATAATGGCAAAATGTGTATTGAAAGCCTCTCGAATCAATAAATAAATTGGATCGCTGTTCCTTAGAGGATTGTTCGAAATAATGAGGACAATCCGGAAATATTAATTAGGTTCGAGAGAGCCCGATCCTCTAAGACGTCTTTGCGGAGTCAATATTCTTGAATATCCTACATTTTTCTTTATGGGACAACGATATTTCATAATAATAAGGTATTCGATTTTTTGATTCTTACTCATTTTTAACTTTTATTCCAAATCAGCCTTGGAGCGAAAAATATTTAAATTGGTGAGGTCATATTTGCTGTTATTTGTTTTTAACTATATATTAATTACAGAACAATAATATTATTAAATAATTATTATCTACAGAACAAAAAATAAATTATAATCATTATACATTTAAGATATAATATTTTAAAAGAGCAACGAGCGGCTTCATCTCTAAAAAGAGATCAGATGTTATTTTAATCTTAACGAAACGATTTTTTTATAATTGTTAACAGACAATTTTATTAGTTAAGCCTTCTATGTCTACCCAACCGAATCATTTATTGATTCCACGGGATTCAAACTCGTGAAAAATGTGCGATTTGAGGCACTATAGTTTATTTATCCTTATTTTAGCGAAATAATAAGTAAAATTGTAGGTTTTTGTGAAAAAATATTAATGAAAAACTCGCTTTTCGCTCGTTACATAAGCATAGTCTTAGGAGCTTAGCGTAGGAATGAATTATAGTTCTTCTGTTGATCGTTGTTATGATTACCACTATCAGTGTTTATCATAGCGTTTCCTTAATTAGCTTTAATTCCTTAGGACTGTTAATTTAAGTTTACTTTTCTTCACGTAGTCATAAAACTTTAATTTGAGTAGAGCAGAAGATAACAAGTGAAATCTAAGATAATATAAAAACCGACACGATGATTACAAATAAAAATATCTCAATAAAATAAGAAATATTTATGATGATAATGATCTATTCATGGTTCGGGCAATGTCTCCTACCCCGCCATTTGAGCTGGAATGCTACTTAGCGTCGATTAATTATCATCTTTTGTCTGTTGAAGGTGCGCTAGGCCGCGTGAGTTTGGATAATATATTATCTGAGTATTGTAGGAATTTAATAAAAAAATATCTATTATGTTTTATGGTTAATACAGTAACAAGCACAATGATTTGTCTCTTGACGCGAGCGATAAATAAATAAAAAAAGACTAACATTTTCTCAGTACAAATCTCGTATAATCTGAGCGCGGGACAGTTTACGAGGATCGCGCCATCCCTTTATATCCGCGACTTGATTGCTTAGCCCTACCCATACGGTACGGTCGGCAGAGCATTTTATTATCCGAACATTATATTAATTAACCGTCTCCGAGACCAAGTGGTTCACGCATCATCGTGTTGCAATGTAGTTGCTGGCTATTGGAAAAATAATATGTTTCCAGTGGGTAGGCACAGAAGGCCATACCTGCCTATAAAGAAAATGAACAGTCGCAGACATAATATGTCAGACTCTTGGTAAACCTAAAAAACTCATAAATGCACTTCTATTTAAAAGCAATCGGCATTCTTAGATTAAATTAATAAAAATAAAATAATTATTAGATTATTTTTTTGACATGGAATAAAAATGCAAAAGCCGAAGCATGCAGTTATCATACATGCATGAAAAACCTCATATCTGAAACTTTCGGTAAAATTATTGACACACTTCCCAATCAGGGATAAATTACAGAAATAGAAAATAAAACAATGTAAACTATATGTTAATAATTATTATCTCTACTGAAATACTTTTTCTGAAGACGCTACACAGCATAATCTTAGCGCGTGTATTTTTCCCAATAATCTATGTGAGCCTCTTATAACTTTCGGCGGTGTTATGACGTCATTCTATCTAGATGTTACATAAATGGAGGCTTAAAGATATTATTTCAGTTTTATAATATATGAATTTTATAATATAGGACAAGAGCACCTGTAAGTGATTATGTAAGATGAATTTAATGAAAGTGGATAAAGCGAAAGAAGTACGTATGGAGGTCACTGCCTATCCCTTTGGGAAAACGGCGTGATAATATAAATAAATATATATAGACAATATATCATGTAGTATATATTAAAATGAAAGTTCTTAAGAAAGAAAATATGTTAGTGATTACGATAGAAAGACATTTCTGCGTATCCTTGAGTTCCAAATTTCCGACATGAATCACTTCGTTTATTTACATCGATCGTTTACAAATAAGTAGGTATAGACATATTTACCTATTATAATTATTACCTAATATTACATATATCTATTACAGAAATATATTTTTACTTCATAGTGTAAGCCGAAATAGTATATTTCATAGATTATTATAAAGATCATTATGTATCTAATCACACATTGATAACCAGTGATAAACAGTGTCTTATTTACATTATTAATTAGTCATAGTTATTAATCATCAAGCTTTACTTGCGGTAAATAATTAATTGTGATATTAAATAGTAATCTTTAAAATGTTCTAATATTGCTGCTTTATTTAAATACCAAAATACGTTAATATAATATAGTAAGCACTTCAGTGCTTTTGATATTGGCCGCCATCTTGTTTTCAACATTCGTCATTTTACAAAGTTACACGCTGGGATTTTTATATTGTGAAAATAATTAATAAATAAGTAGTATGTACTTAATAAGTATTGGATTTTATTTTTAATAAAATATATAAATGAATCTAGACTTTTTAGGCTAAATTCACAATAGAGTAATCATATTAGAGATCCTACAAAACCTTAGCGTTTTAATATCATTCGTAAGAATTTAGAAAAAAAGGTGTTGACAATCGATTTTCCTCTAGTATCAACATTGTTTTCTATAGAATAATAAATGCCGCGTCAAACACAGCGGCCAAGCGATTACTGCGAGAAATTAATTTTCCTCGCGATATTGTTTGCTGGAAGAATTGTTTATTGAACTTGTGATAAACACCTCTTTGTTATTCTGTTTACGTTAACTCGAGCACGTACCTAATTGCCTTTAATATCTAGGTCTATCACGAATATAATATGGTGAAGAATTTTTGGAAAATTGTTTTTATTTTCATATTAATTTTCATTTACTTGCACAAGAAATAAAACAATACAGCAAGAAAAAATTTCACTCGCTGTCCAAAGAATTTTATGAAACATTTTTCATTACTGCTATATATATATATAGGATAAAGAAGCATATTTGTAGCATAATTAAGTTATAGATATTAAAAAATTCAAAATACTTTCAACAAGGTAATCTTTGAATTAAATGTCGAGACTGAAGATAATACGAGAGACATCCTGAGATATGTCTTGAGATAAGTCTGCGGATTTATCTGCCTGATAAGCGTTGCATGAGCCCACACGCATTTTGTATTTGCTCTGTCTGGAATGGACTTACGAAGTTATGTAATATCTAATCTTAAAATCCTATTTTTGGTTGAGTCTTTCAACCATTACACAAGTGATATTGAAGACAGTTTGAAAAATGATTACAAATAAAAAGATCAATCCGATCACGTAAGCGTTCTAATGATCGGTATCGGTCCATTCGGTTACGAACTACTACGCCACTGATATGCACACACGCAAAACAGTCACGTTGTAACTATACACCTCCTTTTTTCAAACTTTAGTTTAAAAAAGGTTTAAAGTTTGAAAAAAGGAGGTTTATAGTTAAGTGTATAGTTACGGGACTTACATTGGTTACGGAATTTCACTCCTCATACATAAAACCATTTTTTGATACGATATAGTGTTATATATTTTGACGTATTTTATTTTTACATCAAATCAAAAATATTTAATTAAAAACTTCATATTTTTTAGTAAATATTTAGGGTTATCAAAAAATATTAAAGAATTAAAAATGCCAGTCAATTCTTAAATGAAAATTAACGGGAAAGGATAGGCAAATATTATTGAAATTTTTTCTTAATAAAGATTAATTTTATCTCATGAAAAGTTTCTTAAACTTAATACAAAAATTCTGAAGATCACAAGGGTGTCTTTTAACGGCAAATTATCTCCTTTTTAATGAATATTTATTAAGCTTCACATCTTAACTATAGAAAATATTATTATCGCTTATTAAAAAATCTATAATTCGTTTTAATCTATGATGAAAAGAGAATGTGTCATCGTAACTTTACTATTTTATTACTGACCGCCTCCTTGGTCTAGTGGTAAGCGCATAAGCATTACACCAGGGAGGTCTTGGGTTCGATTCCCAGTGGAGGTAAAAAAAACACAGTCTGGCAGGACATAGAAGGCTGATCACCTTGCCCCTAAAAAAAATTGATCAGTGAAAAAGATGTGAAATGCATACACCACTAGGGGACACGGGACTTTAACTCCTAAACAGAAAAATGCATCTTAGGTACCTGTTATTAAAGATCTGTTCATTCACGAGATATTATTATTTGCAATTAATGTATCGTTTTTAGTGAAATTGATGACAGTTTAAAAACTGCCGTTTTGATGATTACACATAAGAATGTCTCATAAACGAATGAAGCGCTTTCATAAATTGTAGCCATAATCCACCTCGACCATAACTTTCAAACAAAAAAATCCGCATTGAATTTGAGCCACTTGTTTAGTAGAACACAGACCTAAAAACACAAAGACACGTTAAAACTATAATAAACCCTTTTTTGTCGTGGATTGAAAATAATAATATCAAATATATTTAGTTTTTAATGAAAAAAAACTTATTTAAAATAATGCGTGAAATGGACGTTTTAATTATTTCACAAGCAAATAAAACAAATTAATTACAAGGAATTGTGAGTGTTTAGGGAAGGCCAGAAGCGGGACCGGCTTTTCAGTAGCGTACTAATTTATTGTTTTACTTTTACCTAAAAGTTTACGATGCGATTGCAATTTTTAACACGCTTATTACGTTTTTAAACCCTCGACCCGAAATACCACGAAATAAAATTAAATGATTAGTAAATAAAATTAAAAAAAACCATTTTACAACTATGGAACTATATAGACTCTATTTTTTTGTTATGATGTTATAATATTTATTATTGACATTTTTCTTTAAAGTTAAATACTTTTTATGACTCTTTAAAAACGTTGTCTGAATAAGTTATTCTTGGTATTTTGATGTTGTACGTACTTCCCTATAATAATACCCTTCGAATAAAGGTTTTTGGGATGATTTATAGATACCCATCCTATTTACATATGAGGATACGGTTATTGAACTATTAATGTATAGCAATCCTTACGATAAAATGCTAGGGGTTTTATGGCATTTCCTACGACACACTACCATTTTGTGAAACCAGTCTTCAATGGTATTTCCAAACTGTTCTGTCTTCGGGACCTTTAATAAAATAGCGTGTTCTTAAAGGGCTGGCAACGCACTCGCGGCCCAACTGACGTATTGGGTATACTTTTGGAGCGGTCCGCTAGATAAAAGTTTGTCTCCACTTGCCTACTATTTTATAAAATCAGCATAAGTTACATTTGTGTATAAAACTTACCAACTAAAGTTAGTCTTTTGAACTCAGTAAACCCTGTGTCAACAACAATTTTCCGATTTGCCTCATCCCAACTGATCCCTACAACCGCACGACAAATTGGGTATGGGATCCGTAACCCGGACATTAATATACGAGGCCAGATGCTACGAAGGCCGAATACTAATTATCGATGGAATAAATTAATTTATTTCTTAATTAGGCCTTAGTTGACAATATTCTCTATAGAAATAATCATATTTTTCTCGTGAAATACATTATTATATCAAACCCTAATTTTGTAAGTATATTACACATACACATACACACTTTTGTCAACTGAGACATTTATTAGTACGTAAGTAAATACACAATAATAATAAAAGAAAAAATAAAAATTTCTAAGAAAGATAAAACATAATGTATGAAATGTTATAACACATAAATTTTAACCAACAAAAATTGGTAAATGCGGTGCTCCACCACGAAATCGATGTTTGTTGGAGAGGCACAGAAGGCTGACCGCATAAAGATTATCAGTGAAACAGGCGTAGAAAAATGTCTGTCTCTTATACATAGTAGTTACTTTTAGACTCTTCTCGATTAATATTATATTAATTATTTATTGAGATAAATGCTGTTTTTTAATCAGATGATCAAATATATCATTTATTTAAGAAAGCTGAGCAAATAAATTACTTTTTGTCTACACTATCTGTATGTAGTGGCATTGTTTCGTGAACAGCATACAAAATATTACTGGTAATTATAATTATGGTTGTGGCTTATCTGCAAATAGCTCGCTTCCAAATGGCAGCACAACAGTAACTATTAGATAATTAATTGACGTATTTGGTCAATTCATTGTTTTGTATAAGGAAGCAAAGATAAGGAAGTACATGACAATATTCATAGGTCATATAACTTCATCTGCGTCAAAGCCTTTAAAATGTGTAGAAAGAGTCTACCCATTAGTGAAATGCTTCGAATACAGAAACGTTTTTAAAAACTCTTTGAGTTTATTTATTACGAGCAAAAGTACCTACAAATATATTCGTTACTTAATTACATAAATAATATTACTTTTTAACAAACAGTTGCTTTCTAAACGAGTAATAATATATCGCAGACGAATTCGCAAGTAAAAGCTAGTTTGGTAATAGGAACAACTATTAGGTAATTCAAAAATGATAAGAATAGAAAATATCTTCTATTTCATTTAAGCACGAAGATATTACATTTAAAAAAATTGACTGTATCAAGCCTACTTTGTTCGTAATATTGGTAGGAATAGAAATGAATTGAAACAAATCCTCGATTATAATTATAAGTTATCCCATTAAAAGTCTGTAATCTTTTGAATGTAATAACTAATAACAATTCGTAGCTAGTTAACATTTATTACATTCTCTTATCTTGATAATGCTTCAAGAAGTGTTAAAGGGTCCCCAGGGGGCTGTCAAATGAAATTGGAATATAGAGTCAGGATTACATTGGCCTATAGACAATTGGAGTTAAACGGCGCACTCCATAGAGAATAGGATGTCTTTGGGACAGTTTGAAAGTGATTTGCTCAAATTCAGATATAACTTTTTTCGTCATATTTACATTAACTTCTTTAAAATAAAGTTTTAAGTGTTTAAAGCACGTTTAACATAAATTCTACAATGAATAGTAAAAACGCATTTATTGTCTCACATACATAACATCCTTACCTACACTATAGTCTATTTATCTATAATACATAAAAACGTAATCATTTTGTAACATATACAAATATTAATAAAGTGTTTTGTCTAGTTCTTATATCACTAATTGCACATTTGCGAGACAGTGACAGAGCATTGACTAATAAATAAGGGTTTGCTATATGAACTATAGTTTAATTTTTATATTTCCAAAAATCCTTTTTACAATAGGTTATAAATATCTTTAGGAGAATTTTCATATAATCTTTCACAAAATAATATGACGTGTCCAATCTCTTCATCTAATCTTATTTTGAAACTTTTTCGAGACGTAGATATTATTGAAAAGAAAAATACAACTATTGTGTGAAATTGTTCTAGTCAATCCGAGAGAAATATTATTTCGGTTTTTCTATTCGTAACGAATGTCTCTTTTAGGACTTTCTTTGAATTAAGGTCAAATAGGTCGACAGTTGAAGATATATTAAGACATAATCACATTATTTCTTCGAGTTATTTCGGTAAGACGTACTTTATATAAATAATAAAGCATTTAAAAAAAATAGTATTAATAAATAACATTGAATTCTATAAACCAACTGCAAAAAATGCTTTCAGTTTGTCACTTAATATTAATTTATTTATTAATTTCTGAGTGCATTTTTTGCAGCGAATATTTAGAAGACCGTGCGTTGGGGTTAATTTTTTTTTTTTTGTTACAATTTGGATGTACATTTGCGTTATTGTTAATTAAAAAGTAATAGATTATATATAGATATATTTTTGTTTAATGTGTTTTCAATGTTAATTACTTTAAAATTTTTCTATTTAGCATTAAATAAATAAATTTTAGTAATAGT
The DNA here is from genome assembly GCA_912999735.1 of Aporia crataegi. NCBI lineage: Eukaryota > Metazoa > Arthropoda > Insecta > Lepidoptera > Pieridae > Aporia > Aporia crataegi. The sequence goes on from OU538742.1 coordinate 8,764,942, forward strand.
AAGCCAAGTTTGAATCTAACTTACTTAAGTAAGTATATAACTTACTTTCCGTATTAGATTCTAAAGCTTAGTATATCTTTGATGTCTTAATTTTTGAAATCCTTACTTAATATTATTACTGCGAAAGTAACTCTGTATGTGTGCCACGTAATCACGCCTAAACTAGTGAAATGATTTAACTAAAATTTGGTACAGAGGTAGTCTAGAGCCTGAAACAGGACATATGCTACTTTTTAATGCGAATAAATTTAAGGATTTGAAATATGGACGAAATATTGTATGGAACTTACGTTATTTGTAAAGCTAGAAGCCTGAAACTTATTTTTAAGCTTTTGATTAGATATAAATAAATACGACATTCAAAATTTTTAAGAAATTTATCCTGAAGGGGGTAAAAATAGAGATGAAGTCACCCACCACATCTGTCTGTCTGTTCGCGATAAACTTAAAAAATAATAAATAATTATTGTGCGAATTTAACCAATAGATGGAGTAATTCATGAGGAAGGTTTAGGTTTATTTGTCAAGGTTTCTTGTAAATTGATTGACTTATGATGATAGTTATTGGAAGTGTCGGAAAAGTTAAGCCACCTGGGAGCTTTCATCGAAAACGCCGCCTAATCGCTCTGAGATATAACAAAATAATGCATGGTGGGTTATTGGTCTTCTATGGAACTATTCTGCGGTGGCATACATCTACCTTTTGAGGATAGTTTACTATAACCATTCTATCTTTTATTAGCGGTTCGAAGTTCGCCGGGTCAGCTAGTACCTAATAAAGGAAAAGGATAAGCTACCTAAATCTTACAAATTCATTTTTCCATCAACGATGCGATAAATTACCTAAATTTATTTAACGACTGTTACAGTTTCAACAGCCAGAGTCATGCTGTACACGTCCAGCAGCCATTTTGAACCGTCATTTTTCTTCTTGCCCGCCGCTAGCTGTCAACTGCTTGACCCTCGTATTTGTCACTCGGCCGAGTTCGGCTAACTTCGTGACAGCAGTGCGGGTATATTTATTTACGTTTTTCTACTTATTTATTAGGATCACGACCGTTACAAGAATTATAACACGATAAAGGGTTGGCAGGAGTGAGGAATGTTTTGTAAAATTACTTATGTACGTTAAGGAAGTACGTTTAAAGAGGTCTTTGCCTACCTTTTTGAGAGAACGGCGTGAATGTTTTTATTCACACACAGTAATAATAGATACTGAAAGCAATAGACAAATTGTTCTATAATAATAATCGAATAACAGTTCCGTATTTTATAAGCTTCGATATCTAATATTCATTTTGCTAGATTGCCAGAGAAAAAAAAAATTTTTTTACTCTCATTATCATTGTTATAGAAAAGGAAAGTTTTATAAGGGAAAGCAAGCTGTGAATGGTAAAATCAGTGTAAGGACTAATTTAATGAATGTTCTTTGTAAGGTCCAAATATTTGCGTGAGAATGACAATAAGTGAACATCATTGTCCCTTACGGCGTGTTGATTGCCACTTGGGGTGAAAATTGCCAAGCCTCGTGCTCAGGCGTCTGACATTTGCGTGCTTATTATAAAAGGCCTCACACAAATAACTAAAATAGAAGATAATTAAAAAACCCTCCGATATGAGGACAAATAAGAATATCTCATAAATGGTTAAACAGATTTCCATTATAGCTAAGACGCATCTCGATGACCTCAAAATTTATATAAAAATACCGCATAGAAATCGATTCACTCGTATAGAATCTATGATGCAACAAACAGACATACAGAACCACAAACTGACACACACATTTTTTGTATCAGGGTTAAAAAAATTCAAATTTCAGCCAGTTAATGTGAAACCTCCACCGAAGAAAAATATAAAACCTTGGAGATGAATTGCTCATTTTGATTTAAAATCGTTTTGTATTTATTAGAATTGGAATCGAGGACTTTCACAATTCTTTTCCATTTAAAATTAAAAGGTGAGATAAAAGAAATATTGAGAAATCTTTTGGGATTCCATTTTATTCATTCATTGAACTTGTCATGCGAAGAAAAGTCGCAAATCTCGTTCACCAATGAAACAAGTGACATTGAAAATAAGTAAAAAACTCCTACATAATAATTACAAATAAGAATATCTTATAAATCAATGAATCGATATTCACAAATAACTGTAGCTAAAACGAGGTTAAACTTCTATTAGGGAAAGTGAAAAATGTTCGCAAACATAGAGTATACTCTATAATCTTTGCTTATGTTATAGTCTATGTAAGAATAAAGTATAGTCTATTTCATTAGCAGCTGGTTGAATATTTAACGAGTATGTCAAGGAACCGAGCTCGGGCCCAAGAGATTGCTGAATGGCGACGCCATTTTGAATTTTCTAACGTCAATTCACATTTTATAAGAGCGTTATGATCAAAGTAGATATTATACAATCTAGGACTATAGCTGAGTTGTTTTAAGTCACGTACATCAAAAGTAACGACGATATGAGATAATATGAGATGTTCTTTATATAGACGTTGCTAAGGCCGCCATCTTACAAAACAATTTTTTCCCAATGGTTATTTTGAGATTCATAGACTTCGATCAAAGTCGACTTTACAAAGTATATTTGGCCAAAAAGCTATAGACACCAGCAAAATGATTTTATGACATTCATTTAAAAAACATTATTTAGTAACTAAATTTAATTTAATTTTAAATTGTATGATTAATATTTATAATATTTTTGCATATGAAAATCACACAATAATATCTAGTAATAAAAAGCTTATAAATAATTTAGATGTAATCCACAAAATGAGCATTTAATTTAAATTAGTTTCGAAAAGGACTTCCTTCCTGAATGCTTGGTTTTGTCAGTATCTTATCCAACAGTCCTGTGGTTTTTATTGTTTAGCTTAGATTACTTTACTTGTGTCGGTAAATTAATTAAAGCCCTACTAAATATTACGAAAGATAATAATTTATAAGCTAACTCCTTGAACTTCTTATCGCTTTAGAAAAATCAGTCAAGTTTCATCAAAAACGTCATTCTCACACAAGTGAAATTGAAGAAATTTTAAAAACCTAATGGGTTTTTTGGTGACAAAGAAGAATACTTAGGTAATAAAATCAGTGGTAGCTAATATATTTCGATCAACTTTCAAACAAAATAAGCGCATTAAAATCGCACCATACTTTTAAAAGCACGGAAGCCAAAACAGCCACAGCCACAAACAGACACACAGACAAGTCAAACTTATAACTGCCTCTTTTCGTCGGGCCTTAAAAAGTCGTATTATATCTCTCAATGTTGGCAACACTTATGTTTTGTTAAAACACTTTTGAATTTTTAATATCGAACTAATAATTTCCTCTGAGAGGAAAAGTTTAATTACTCTCAGACGACTGACGAGATAGAGACAATATACAACCCCGCTAGAAATTTTAAGCGAAACAGTTATGTAAGAGTTTTAAATTTATTATAATCTACATATTATGTTACATTTATCTTTACTACCTCAGTTCAAACTTTTTACTCCAACTGTGAAATATTTTAAGGATTCATCTTTACTTATATATTAGGTAGATACTATTTCGTCATTATGTTCTACTTCTATCTTTCTTAATAAAATGTAACTAAAATTTTCTGAAAAATGAGTATCAGATGGCACTTAAATAAATGAATGAAATTTGTAATATTGTCTATTACTTAACGTTGTTTGTTACTTTTATTTATTTTTTGTTAATTAATTTTTTTTCTTTTAATATTACAAAAATTTAACTTTGTTATTGGTAAAGCTAGCTTTTAAGGTTAATTCGAGATAGCAAGAATCTTTAATGAAGTAAGTAATTATACAACCTTGTATGAAATAAAAATGAAAATATGCAAAATTAAACTACTTGTGAAATCTCTTAAAATTCCAAGTTATAGCTTATAATTTTGAGAGCACTAAACGTTAACAACTACAAAAGAAAATGTTAAAATGGACAAGAAATAGTGACACAAGATTTTACAAACTGAAAGCACCTTGTTCAAAAGAAAAATCGCGAACAACCTTGGTGTGTAATAGGAAAACGTGTGGGGCCAATAAATCGAACGACGGATAATTTATCTTTTTCAAATGTTAGATCATTATTTTTGGACTTGATTGGAAAACGAGGACTCGAGTGTCTTGAACAGCGTGTAAATTTATATGTAAGTGACTTTCATAAGCGTTCGATAAGAGTGTGTGAGATTCTAACAGAGTAGTAGAGTAACAACATCTCTACATCCAACACAAACTTTCACATTTATAATATCCATTAATATAAAATTTAATTTGTTTCCGATTTCAGAAATTTTTTTATTCACACAGTTATTACAAACTACTTTTTGCTTGACAATCTACTCAAATCTATACAATCTTTATAAATGTGTTATTATTATTTGTTATTCTAATGTACATATTATTGTAAAGTTTCATTAAAATACATTTAGTAGTTTTTGCGTTAAAGCGCAACGAAATAGATTAGAGCTTGAGTAAGCACATAGACTAACTTTTATTTAAGAAAAGCTTGAAGGGGTTAAAATAAAGCAAACACGCAAACGGAGTCACGGGCAAAAGCTTATATATTATAAAATATGAACAGCTGGTTCAGTGGCTGAACAGTAACCTGCTAATGACCGCAGTAGAGCTCCTTTGCACGTTTTGTGGCAGCGTGTTTTCAGGTCACTTACATTTTCCAACCGTCTCTGCTTCTATGGAAGAATTATTTTTAACTGACGTACACAAAAACAGAAATTTCAGATGCTTACATATTTTTAACCCTCGACGAAAAAGAGGTATATAGGTATGTATGATTGTAGTATCGTAGCTCCGAATGGACCGGTTTCAATGCATTTTTATTTTGAAGCTGACATGATCGATTCTTATCCATTTATTTTTATATATATACATATTCCATTCTATTTCAGAACTTTATTATAAATACAGACACAAACACACGTCATTCTTATAAAAATCGTTATATATATATATCATATAAATGTGTAAAAATCGTTTGGCTAAACAACCGTAAATCTCTAACTAAGTTCATCGTCACTATCTTCAAATTGTGGAACGATTTTTATATTTTGTGTCTAGGATTAGTAATTATAACGTAGTTTAGGTATTTTTAAGATAGCATTATTATCTGATGGAAGATGCGGTGTTCTCTAACACAAGCTCTCTGAACTTAAAAGGGAAGACCTTCAATTTGTAGTAACTAAAAATATGCTAAATAACAAAAAAATTGAATTTTGTTTGAATTTTTTTAAATTCTTATAACATCCCACTTTTTACGTTAAAAGCACTTCAGAGTGAGGTAATTAAGTAATTCTTTTATGTTAAGCAAAATAACAATGAATACTAATTAACAAGTACAATAAGCGGCTCTTGAATAACCATTACATTAAATAAATGGTGTAACAATGCTAATAAATCCGCCACGCCGTATCTACCGACTAATTTATTACTTTAATAATACTCAGTTAAAAATGTTCATCAGATTATATAAGAAAGATCTTATTTGCTAATGGAATCTATTTTTACCTACGTGCACCTAACAACTACTAAATTGTTTGGTTTTCTTGTGTTGGATAGTCTTTTTATCGAGGAAGGCCTATATACAGCCACAATATCAAGCCATGACATCATTATATAACATCTTCATATACAAAAGATGAGCTTAGGTGGCGGAAATTGGTTCAGGAACTTATTATGGTGCTACAACTGGCTTGATTGTGCAGGAACCTCCAACTGCCATAAAAAGAAATAATAATTCCGCAAAGCAGATATTTGGAAGACCCTAATGATAATTTTATGATTTTCTGTCACAATTTCGCATCGACTACCAAAGAATACCTATGAATACCTCATGGAATTATTATTTTTGTTGTAGTTATTCATTTTAGTACTTTGAAGTCGTTTGTAATGTTATTAAAAATAAATACTATTTTCCGAGACCAATATTAACAATGAACAGAGATTGAAGCTAGCATGTCGATTAGATATACGAATTGTTAATCATTCTTAATTTTTTGAAAACTGGGTAATCATCTTCGATAAAATTAATAATAGTTATATATGTATGTCACTAGTCTGGACTATTAAACAAAGATGGAATCATAAAAATGTTTCATAATCAAATCGTCCTCTTTCATACACGTCGGTTGGAAAGCTTGCTGACGCATGGCATACTTCACGATTCAAGCCACTATTGCTCATCCATAGAGATTATTCTAATTTATTTACTTTCAAATAGAGTATCTATCTATACTCTGATCGAGTCACAACATTACATGTCAATTAAAAGAAGGCCCACATTCCAATCATATACATTATCACCTCTATGATTCATCTTCGAAAAATCTCACTTATGACAATATTAATGGAATGAAGTTTTTGATATAATTTTTTTTTTGAGGTTTGACATTTTAGAGTAATGGAATATCAAGATTGAGTGTATATCTATACTAATATTATAAAACTGAAGAGTTTATTGAACGCGATAATGTCTTTTAATACGTTTAAAGAAAATATTTTTAATTATAATAATTAAAGTTTAAATGTTTGTTATGACTATGTCGGCTGTAAAGCATTCGAAACGTCGGAAAAAACATTAGTAAAAATTAAATAATTCTTAAATTGTAATATATATATGCTCTTTATTCCATCCAAACTGTAAGTAAATGAAATAAATGCACTAATAACAGGAGCTATTTAGGCGATAAGTTAGATAACGTCACGCTACGACCAGTAGGAGCGTAGCATCAATGAAAATATTCCCTTTGAGAGCTTCCGTTGCGTGTAAACGATTAGTTACGCAAAAATAATGTGTGATGGAATTGTTCATCTTGAAAAGATCTTAAAATAGTTCTTGACTGGTATATCTCTTCCTTTTATTAAGGCAGATGAAACCGCGGGGTACAGTTAGTAGTCAAAGCGAAAGGTGACAGACTAAAGACGAAATCTCAAAACTTGACGTACGAGATACGTAACATAACGTATTTTTGAGAAATTTCTTGATAGAGTTTTTATTTCTTAAACATCCAGTTTATATTTTAAATTAAGTTTAGTCTATGGACGTTTTAATCAAACCACGGTGGTCCTGTGATATGAAAGGACATCTGCTTCCTTCTTAGAACAGTCATATCAGTTTTGTTTTGAAAAAAACTTTATCGTTGTGTGAGTTTTTATATTAATACTAGTGGACCCCGTCAACTTTGTATCGCTTCAAAGTTCCGAATAACAACATGTCACCTAAAACGTCATTTCATAGAAAACGTATCAGGAATCAATCAGGAACCGAATTTTCTTTATAAACACTTTTTCGTGAATTTTTTTATATTTTTAATAGTTATTCTGCTATTCTCGCATTAGACAAATCGAAAAATTCAAAGATCATCAAAATTGGTCTATCCGTTCTTAGTTATAAATGGTGTAAATAACGCCATTTTGTTATATATATTTAGATGACAGCATAGAAATAACTGCAAAAGTTCTTACGTTGAATATCGAGCTATGTCTTAACCTCAGACGAAAAAGAGGGGTATTATAAGTTTTACGTGTCTGTGCCTGTCTTTGGCATCGTAGCTCTTAATAAATGGATGAATTTCGCTGCGGTTTTTTATTTGACAGCTTGCCCCAAGCAAACATCAAATTCTGATGAACGTCTGTTTCACTGAGCATTTTCTTTACATGTACTTTTTGAAGGCCGATCACTTGGACTTGGCCTTCCATAGGTACCTTACTGAAACCAAACGGAGAACAATTAAATCTCCGGAACTTGAACCCAAGGCCACAGCGGTTTCGCTAGTAATGCTACCATAAAATATCACATCTAAAATCGTATTACCATTGAATATAGAGTATTTTTAACCGACCTTCAAAAAAAAACCAAAAAGGAGGTTATCAATTCGACGCGTATTTTTTACTAAAGACCGTATCACTGACGGAATCCGAAAAGTAAACAGTCCAAGTGACGTAGTATGTCCATATTAAATGTAAAAGGTTCACATAGTGTATTCCCTTTGATGATGATATTTTATTACAAACTGGCTGTGACGGATATATTTTGAATAAAACTTTAATTTAAGTTACTAGATAAATAAGTGAAATCATATTTTATCATAAAATTATATTCAAAAGTTGTTATAACATGAAATGCTTGTCATTTATATAGTCACAAAACGGTAGCAGAAAATCATAAGTTAATCAATCTTTAATGTTTTCAATTATTTTTTATGTAGAATTATTTATGTTTTAGACTTTAGTGCAATTTGAAGTTGGTTTACAGAGATTTTTAATTAATTTTATTCTAAATGTATACTAATAATAAAGTAATAACAATATTACAAATTTATTTAAACCCATGGCCATTTTTTTAAATTCCAAGAATGTGTTAACTTCAGTACGCCGTAATTAAAACATTGAAAAGCTTTTAAACACTTCAATCCTTTTTAATTCAATGTTATAAAGAGTTTTATTAAAAGCATTTTCCTTAGATTTTTATTCATTTCCATTTCCCTGAAAAGTATTGTCTGCATTTATGTACTAATTATACTTTAAATTAATTTAAATAAATGATATTGCAACCCGTTTTGCGAGCCGGCCATTATGGCTTTTTCTGTTTATTTTCCTTAATAATCTCCTTCGCCTTAGGCAACTAACTTTGGCCTTGCAGGGTGTAATGTTACACATAACAACACGATTATTCGTGTAGTTAATAATCTATTAAAATGTGTACTTATACAATACGTATAGTGTGCGAGTAGTGTTTGAATTGTGATTTTCCGTCACGCTAAGGTTTGTCTAAATTGATGTTTTGCCTAAATTGGTATGGTATGAATAAATGAACTATACAATTTCTAATAATATCATAGAGGCTTTCCGTTTTAAAAAAACAACTTGAAGTATGGACATATAGGTTTTATTGAGCGCTTAAAAGTTATTGTATGCTGAAAATATACTGTTTAAAATAAAACTTGATATTTTGTTGTTTCAGGTACAATCAGCTAACAAGTTATCCGCGGTCGTTATTGTTTTTTTTTTATATAAAATGAGCCCATTTTTAGAGATTTTTTTGCTATAAGTATATTAAAATGGAGATAAAACTACGCCTAATACCGTTAATCAAATTTGATTAAAACTCAAATTAATAACCAAAAAAATAAAAATAAAACAAAAAATGATTATTCACATAATATGCTAAATTTATCAAAAAAAAAATACAATTTTCTTTGTTAAATATAAAACATAAACCGTGTAACAGATGTAAATAAAGCGTCTTTATAGCACACAGTGATTCTCTTTTCCCCAGACATTTAAATTCGACATCCCAAAGCCCCGAGATAAAATTATTTCAGTATTACAATGCGTAACACGGACTCCTAACATTACCATTAGATACGACATATCTCCGAGTCGATAAAAAAATTTTAAATTCTAACATCTATCCTTGTCACACGCACAGTTTTCCACCAGTCTCATCTTGCTCTTACGAGCAATAATTCACGCGGACAAGTCGAGAAAATTACTTTTTAAGTGAACCCTAAGAGTTTTTTAAAGGAAATGTTTGGCTGCTCCATTAGGTAACGTTTATGGTCTAACTGATACTTTATTTGTATTTAATGGATTCTTTATTAGTCTTTGATGGTATGTATTGACAGTTTATTACACGAATGACAGTCTACGTCTTAACTAGAAATTGTAGACAATTTAAAAATCCCGGACATACATCTCACACACATAGGAATATCTAATAAATTGTCGAACATAGATCCACAAACCCACAAACATACAAACACGCTCAACTTATAAACCCCTCTCTTTGTCATTGAGGGTTAAAAACCGTTTTATTGTAAAAATATATCTTTTTTATCTCATCTATTCAAAAAGAACTAGTTCCCTGTAAACAGGGAGCAAAATAGCTTTTTGATCCCTTAGGGAGTAAAGTGATTTGAATTTACATTAGTGAATTACCGTAACCCCTAGTGACAGACACATTTTTATATCTTTTTCACTGATCATTTCTTTTACAGGCAAGTAAGTAATCCACCTTCTGTGCCTACCCAACCAAAACATTCATTTATTTCCTCGGGATTTGAATCCAGGACCTCCAGTGATGTACGGATCCTACTTAAAAATCCTTCGCTCCACTCTGGATTAAAAAAAACACTTTCGCCTTAAATATATTTTTTTGCTCCCTTAGTAAACAATCTACTATTTTATCATACTTCCAGGCAGATGGAGTTGCGGCCAGTCGTTTTTTTCGAAAGATCTATGTAAATACCAATCAAAGTAGACTTATGTATCTGCGTGGGGGCTCACACCGTATCTGATTTATTGGGACATGTTTTTAGGGATCCTTGCTATTTATAAGAGACAAAATTAATATGTCCAACATCGTATCTATATATGTCTTTAGAATCTGTCAATTTATATAATAAAATATGTATATATATATATTATGATATAGATATAGGTTTATAATATTGATAGAAGTCTGAGTCCTACATAAAAATCAAAACATGCAGTCACGCTTTGGAGTGGTAAGAGTAGCAATTGCATTTTCCCACGAAAAAACTAATACGTACATAATAATATTATATTATAGTATAGTAAAAAGTTATTTATTTAGTGATTCACCAACTATATATTACACTGTTACAGTTGAACATAAGTAAAATATCGAAGTGAAATGTAAAAAAAATACACGTCGAATTGATAACCTTCTTTTTGGTTTGTAAGGTCACTTAATTAGTGTGCACTTAAACGCAAATAAAACTTGCAATAGTAAGCTTAAAGCATTATTCCGCGAAAAAACACTTAGGTATGTTATGTCTTAGGAATGTGTGTAAGAATAGGCACAAATTTGTGTAAATATTATTAGAACTTTTAAAAATACGGAACGACGTATGGCTGACATATTCTTGTGATCAATTTTAAATTAGGGTTATCTCGCATAAGATGGGCTTAATTGGGGATTCAGAGATTGACTAATGTGTTTTAAACAAAGGCCCTTTTTTAGAGCTTTTGATTAAAAAATCCCTCAAATGAGAGGAATGTGCTCAATGTTTTAATTATTGTGACATTTTAGAGTTAGACATGTTTGTTCATACTTCATGTGATGGTTGCATATTGAAACAAGTTCCTTTTTAAAATATTCAACAAACGAACTCCCGACATAATAATAATTACAATTAATTTTACCTAATACATTAATGAATAGATATTTACTAATTGTAACTAAGTTCAATCAAGATCATCTTAGCTTTCAAACAAAAACAAAGCAGCATCGAAATCTGTAGAACAATCTAAGAAAATCAGAAGTTTATTTTAAATTTTATTGTTTTGTTATTTTTTAAGTTATTGCGTGTTAATAATAATTAGTTTTAATTTTTTTTATTTATAATAATATAGGTAAGTGCCGTAAATTAATAAATAAATATTATTAATCAACCATAACTTAGATAATCATACAACGTTTAGATAAAAGCACATTTTATATTATGAAACTTAATACAATATGTACAACTTACAAGATATTTTTAATTTAAGTCAAAATATTGTTAATTGCATATTTTGATAAATTATTTTAATGGATATTTGGATGAAATATACAATATTTAATAATGTACACACTGATGTCAAGTGCAATTCTATATATTCGCTCTATTTTTTCTGCTAATCAACTAATTCTTTGCGGACAACAATGTGGGTATGGTGCACTTAAATTCCCAACTCGAAAGAAACCAGGTTCAGTGCTCGACTCACATCTGAAAAATATAGTGATTGTTTTATTCAATATCTACTTAACTTATATTTAACAATAATAAAGTAGAACTGAAATTGAAGACAATTTCAAAAACCCTCTGACATTCATTGAATGAATCAACAGATAAGTTGTGTCTAAAATCCATTTTCTCTAAAAAAACATTAAAATCTGTCGGTTCGTTTACGAGCTACGATGCTACACACATGACATGTATGTACGTCAAATTTGTTTTAGGCCTCGTTAGTCCTGGTCAGGTATAGATTAGATATTATTTACGATTGTTTCACTGATTCGTTGTTAACGACGAAATACGTTGGGGTTATAAGTTTCATATGTCTGTGTATTTGACTGTCTGTCTGCGGCATTGTAGCTGCTAAGCATATGGTCCGATTGTGATGGGATTTTTTGCTTAAAAGCTGGCCTGATTGCGATACTAGACACAATTAATAAGTTCATAAATCTTCAGATCTTCATCCATTTACGAGACATGCTTATTTTTAATCATTACGTCGATGGGTTTTTTAAATTATCTCCAGTTTCACTTGTTACATTAAACATTAAGAATATATTAGTTTTTTTACTCTGATTAAATAATATACTTAATAACAAAAATCAATGACACAGAAGAAAAATTATAATTTAAATTCTAACTTTAAATTTAAAATCATTGTATACATTTAATATATTTTAGTTCCAACGTCTTATTTCTCCTAACTTTGTGATATTTTTCAAGTAACGAAGACTTTCTGAACTATTGTAACTAAGTAATTGGTACCAAAACTTAATAAAGTTCTACTTGACGCGGCATGTACCAACTCGTCACAGGCAGTAACGAGACGAAGTTAAAAACTATCTCATACCTATTAATTAAAACTTTATCATGCAAACAAATAACTATCTAAATTTCAAACTCGCTTTTTTGGTTTGGTCATGTTTTCGGCAACTTTTACGATGAAACATTTTATATAAAAGACACTTTTTAGAATCACCTTTTAAAATTTTATTATTATCTATGCATGGTATTTTTTGAATTTCACTGTGAAAGCCCGTAACCTCTTATATAGTGTATACTAAACAACTTTAAAATTAGTATAGAGCTATAAACAGACTTTATGGGGCACCCAAAAGAAGATTTTAAAAAAATTATTTTATAATATCATGTATAATGTTGAGGGCAAAATGTAACAGAAAATAATAAAATGTATAACCCTAAATAACCAATCAAATATTTATTTAAAAGAATGATTATTATTTATTTACTAAACTTCGGACTGCGGACTTTATAAAGTACCAACTAAAATACTACAAGTATTAATTGAAATAAGACTAGTCGTGTTTTAAAAATTATTGTTTTTTATTAAAAAAGGTTTGCTTTTAAGAAATGTGTCTTTTATCAAGGGGACAATGATAAACCACGTTAAGGGTAGAAACATCTGTCAAGACAAAAGGTCGGATTCCATTGGTTTTTGTTGCGTTAATTTGTCACCTTTTTAGGGCACCGCATTTATTTCAACCTTTGTGGAATTTGACATAAGTAATTATTCGACCCAGCTTAGTTAAAGAAATGAAGCTCTTAACCCGTGTTTGAATAATAATTAAATCAAGGACAATTGAAATTTAAAACAATAAAAAAAAAATCGAAATTGAATTACTAATAAGCATATATAGGAAGAGAATTCATAAATTGTACATCCATATTGATCCAAGCTTTCAAACAATAAACTGAAATCAGTCGGACAGACAGACCCTTGGATACACGTCAAAATAATAACACCTTTTTTTTCGGAGGTTAAAAATGCATGATATTAAATGTAATACTTTCGTATTTCTGTTTGCCATGAGTCTACATTCAATTTGCATTTATTAATTAGAACAAGGATATGTTAAGACATTATTTAATTTACCTACTTATCAATCCGTACTTCCATACTCAGTATTATAAATGCAAATGTACATCTTTCTGTCACGCTTTCACGCCTAAACCACTGAACTGATTTAAATAAAATTAGATATAAAGATTTACTACAGCTTGGAAAAGGATATAAGCGAAAAAAGAACTTAGAATGGTTGAAAAAGGAGATTAAGGTTTGTATGGAAGGTGAAATAAATTAATAAAACGATAAGAATCAGTGAAATTTAGTTCAACAGTAAAGAGACTTACTTTGTAGTATCAATATAAGCTTCATAAACTCCAGGTGTACCTTTGATTTCAATCACACTTCGTTTTTCCCTCGTTAGTTCATCCAGCTTTATCACTTTTCCGACTCTTTCCAATTTCACTTTTTTTCGTAACGGCTTTAATAAGTTTGAATTTTCTAAATTCGCCTTAACATCATCTAAAATTTTTTTGCTTAGCGGCTTAGTCTTCCATTCGTGCGTATCGCTTTCTATTTCTGAGCTTACATCATTCTTCATAGATTCCAGATTTTTTTCTTCAGCTATAACATCTTTTGTATCTTCTAAAGCAAACTGAGATTGATGTGTGGGAGCTAGGGCTTTTTTGTATGATTCTAGGTGTCCCCATGGGTGTTTGTGGTATTGATAATTGGCGGGGTAAGAGCTATAATTATAATGATGAATGTAGGAAAATGGGTATGGTAGGAGTATGGGAGCCGCAAGATGCTGCTTATTTACGTATGGCTTGATTATTGACCTTTCATACCAGGGAGATAGATAGCCTAGAGGCTTAGTACAAGGTCCAATGCATGGCCTCGGTGGCGTACTACAGGGTATCGGTGGTACTGTATAGGGTCTCGGTGGTAGTGGGCTAGATGGCAAGTAAGGCCTATGAATATAAGACGCTGAACGCTGGAAGCTCGATATCGGGTAATAATATGGTGTTCTATAATCATTCCTTGCTACCGGTCCATTAAAATACATTAACGGGTAAGGGTAATATATCGGTGGGGCTAGTGTACTGTCTTTATCCATATCTGTTAAATTCTTATCCATGTAAGTTTGATGCAGAGGCTTGTAGAAGTAAGATTTGTGGTCTTTGTTTTTGTTTTGATTTTCTTCTTTCAGCACTCTAACTGTTTCTTTGATGAGACTTTCCGTTGTAGCGCCATCAATTTCTTTATGAAATTCTTGGGCCAAGTTATATATTTCTTTAAGGGCTTCCAGATCACTCTTTTTTAATGTATATAAAATCTCAGTTATGGCCTTAATTTCTTTGTCTGTTAAATATCTGTCTTTTTCATCGTCAAGTTTGTTTTGATTAATGTTAGATTGAATAGTGTCTGTATATACTGGTTTTTTATCCGAAGGCATTTTTTTAATAGCAAAAAATTGTGCACTTGGGCTAGTTTCCATATCGTTAACTTCTAAATGTTTGTCTGTGATATTAATTTTGGTAATGGGTAAATACTCTGTTTCTGTATGATTTATTTTTCTTAGCTTGCAAGTGTAATTTCCACAGAACGTCTGTGACGGCCATGTTGCGTTGACTGGATATAATTTGTATGTGTCAGGATCCTGGCAATATTGACCTGGAATAAATAGAAATAAATGTTATTAATTTAGCTGCCAAAAATATATCTAACTTGTATAAGTTTAGTTTTTTTATATATTTTTTTGTATTCATTTGGAGGTGAAGGGGCAGGAGGCTCACTTAGTATAAGTAGTCCACCGCTCATGGACACCTTGAATGCCAGTTGGAGCACGGGTGCATTGCCGGCCTTTAGAAGATTACAGTACACTTTAGCAATTGATACATTGTCGCGAAAAGGCAGTCTGTGTTTAAGGCCCAGGTACGAAAGTACCTGCGGTTGGTTGACTGGATTAAATATAAAAATCTCATGATATCTTTGGCCCCTTACTCAGAATATAAAGCAAAAACCAAAGTGCCTTACACATTTGTAGCTTACAATAACTCCGTTGGGAGTATAGTATTTCAAGTTTCAATGGAAGGCGAACAATGTTGACAATGGCGCTCCGAATTGCCGAATTGCAAATATTTTCAATTCACAAACTCTAATATTATATCACTGAAAGTTATTTATTAGCTTTCGGCCTTGTTTATAATATTATATTAATTGTGCTTACATCATCTATAGAAATAGACTCACGGAGGCTATTGTAAAATCACATATTTGCATAAATACAGTAAGAAATTTGTTACTTCGTACTTTTTAGAAAATATTAACTTTTGTTGTTGATTATGTACTATTTGCCTAAAAATATGTTCAATTTGTTTACCTACATATAGTAATCTGTGGAATTGGAAATATTAAACTAATGAATGGATTTTGGTTATTTTTCTGTTTTAATTCTAATTTAATCAATCAATTTAATAAAACTCAATTGGAGAACTCTACACTAAAATAAAAATATTAAATTCATCCAATAAATATGAAATCCGAACTTTCTTTACCACTTATATTGACTATGGAATCCGCTGCATTGGCAATATTCTCATATTACAATTCGTTTCATTGATGAAAATATCTTTTTTATATTTAGAATTACATATAAAAGTAACATTTATTCGCGACTCTGTCAAAGTACAAAAAAATATAGCAAGTCAAAAACGTTGAACATCTTATTGTTAGTGATTTTTTTTTTCCCAATCAAATCGGTTATGAACATATAAGCATACAAAAGTTATTATATGTGGTATATTTTAGTAGGTAGATTTTAAATAATATTTATCAGGTCAGCTTTCAAATCAAAAATCTCATCATAATCGGTTCATTTGTTTAAGAGGTAACAAACACACAAACACGTCAAACTTAAAACATCCCTCTTTTTCGTTGGGGGTTAATTAACCAAAACTAATCCTTTTACAACACAAATATTTAGAAGTAGCGTCTAAGGATTCTCAGTTACAGTTTGGCTTAAGATTTATACGACCTCTGCGACATACCAAACAAAAATTCATTAAAATCAGTTCCTTATTGGCTTCACAATTATGTAACAAACATACAAAAACACACCGAAACCTCATCTTTTGAAGTCGTTTAGTATAATTCATTTGAGATTAATCGAATGTAACATTAACAGTATTCATGTTACCTTTTCTTCACTTTTACACTATTTCCCCTTTACGCGTGGGACAATACAGTAGTTTAACACAGTTTCCTAAACGGAGAGAGATCAAAGGTTATTGTGTTTCATCTTGTAACTTGTTTTTTACGTCGTATTTTTTCATTATTGTGTGTACTGATTTACATAATAATTTATTTAATTTCTTCTATCTTATAAAATAGAAATAAAACAGTACCTTTAATAGATTTAGAAGCATCCGTTGCACAAATAATAAATAAAATCCACAAGTAAATCATAATTGATGTTCAGATGCGCGTGCGCTGTTATTGTTACTAGCGGACACTGCATTTTGTCATTCGTATTGTTATGATTTCAATTACGTTTGCTATTTGCAGCGGTTCTCAAAGTTGTTTATGTTATACTAGATTTGGCCGACGATTCCGTCCTCATGTTTAACATATTTCAAACCAATATAAGGTAAGTAAATTTATTTTAGAAGTACCTACTATTAACTAACTGTTTACACAAATAACAAAAGTATTAGTATTTAAATTTTTAATATTATTTAGATGTTGATGAAACTTCTTAAAAACCATAATTCTACAAGACCAATCCATAAGTTGGTGCCAACCGAAACGTAACAGAAAATCAAAAATTATTTAAATTTTATAGTTTTATTTTAATGAATTCTTAATATAATTCGTATCGTTTATACTTTTATATTTGAAAAGACAAATAAAATATTTAAAAAATAGTAAATAAAAGTGTGATACTAGATAGCTGATATAAAAACTAAAAAAAGTGTGAAAGTTTATTCTAAACAATTAGTGTAGTGTCGTATATATATGTATTTCTATTATATTCATTTCATTCACTCTACACTCATTCATTCATATTATTTATTTAAAGGTCAATTTTTGAGCACCGCTGTCGTATATTTCGCAAACGTGACAATTGAATAATAATATTACGACATTCGTTCAAATTCAAATGACTGACACAATCTGATCTGATGATGTAGATTATGCGTGATGCTATTAGATAAAAGATAGCGTCATTGTACTTTTAACACGCGTTAGATCATTTTAACCCCCGACGAAAAAGAGGGGTGTTTTACGCTTCACGTGGATGTAACTGTCTATCGCATCATAAACGAAGGGATTTCGATGCGTTGTTTTTGTTTCAATCGAGACCTACAATTTATAAAAATCTCTAGATATGTCTGTCCGTAACGTATTTTTAATTTTAATAATTTTTCTTCTTATTTTGAAATCGCCTACAATTTAACCTTTTTCCAAATTTTATCTTATTAAATATTAGAACTTTTGAAAAGTTATCCTTTCGCATTCGAATTCAAATTAAATCAATTTTTTTCATTGTTTATAACTTGTTTGTACAGACACAAGTAAAAGTTTTAAAAAAAATACAAAATGTTCTAAAAAAGCCACAATTTTCAAAACAACAACCTACAAAAAGGAGTTTATGAACACCCCACCACAAATGGGGACAGGACACACAGCGCCCCCCAAACGCAAATTTTAGAATATCACCAAATATTTAACTTGTTTTCGAAATATGTATATATTTGTTTTCGGCCATATAAGTAACTTGTCACCTAAGTTATGATTAAGTACATAATATGTGTTAGGTATATTTTTACAAATGGACCGCCTCCTTGGTCAAGTGGTAAGCGCGTAAGCGTTACAACCGAGAGGTCCTGGGTTCGATTTCCGGTGGAGATAAAAAAACTCGGTCTGGTAGGACATAGAAGGCTGATCACCTACTTGTCCCTAAAGAAAAAATCGATCAGTGAAACATGTGAATTGCATCTGCCCCATACCCCACTAGAGGACACGGGACTTCACTTTATATTGTTACAATTGGTGGGTCTTTCTCAAATAAAAGTATCTCTATAAGTCCTTGTCCACGAAGTTGTTGACGCGCTAAAGCTTACTCTGTCTAAATAAAACGAATACAGTGATATTAGATGCGGCACATCGTTTACAGTATTTTTACAAAAAGTCAAAAAACATCGGGTAAATATTCCCATTCAGCAGCGTCCGTTGACTGACCTCGGAAAATATTAGCCTCGCTCCGACCGCTGTTTTGAATTTTACATTTTGTTGGCCTCTGTGTTACGTATGATGTTTTAGGATTGAAGTTTTATTCAACGCTAGATTCCAAATACCGAATGAATAATCTCTGTTAATACAAATGTACTTTTATTTTAAATTGTATATACCTGTCACAATTCAATAGTTGAATATAGAAATACTAAATAACCCCAAGTTAAATAATAATTGTAAAATAAACGGATTTACTTAAATGTCTCTGTACCATAGCAGACACATTTCTGCGTCTATCATTTTTTGCAAGCAAAGAAGTTCTGATTTCTATACTTACTGTATCATTGGATCGATCAAAATATTTCACTGTTTAGGAATCCAAACCACGATTAAATCGGTATAATCCCAAAATTCCATTAGAAATAATACATTATTACAATTTCCTATAAGTTGGAGAAAAGATTTATCTTTTTTCAACAAAAAGATTAAAAATATCTGTAGAATTACCAATCAACCAATTTAAGAAAACCAGTTGTTTCGACGCAAACTTAATTTAAAACTTAAATGGTCAGAGGTTACTCGAAGGCTCTCATTACATCCTTTGCGGCAATTACAAAGACGATTTAATATCAGAAACAATTCCATACAGGACCAAGAAGAAATTATACCGCACAGCGGGGGACAGACCTTCAAAAACGTTCATTTAAATAACCTCCTTATTATAAGAATCATAAAACCTATAGTTCTATCCAAGGCCTACATTCTTAAAGCTTTTTAAAATGCGTTGTTTATAGGAATTTAAGCCGTAAAAACATAATACTAAGTAGGAAAATAGTGTAATGACAGTTCAAATTACATGGTTGTTAAGCTCAGCGGGTGTTAACATATTGGTGTCGAAAAAAATTAATTTGATTCGGACGTGTGAAGTGATGGCAAAATTATCATGCAAATAGGTATAGGATTTCTGTTCTATTGTTATTATATGTATTTAGGGTCCGTTTTACAGGGAAATACTGGGTGGTATCGTAAGCGAATTTAAATTTGATTTTTATACCTTCCTAAAAGTTTCGATTTTACGTTCGTAATTCGACTGTTTGTATATTTAACTCCCAATGAAAACAGAACGTTACTATAGGTGTGATGTGTCTATGTATCTGTAGGTCTGTGTCTATCTATAGCATATAACTTATTTACGACAGATTATAATGCGGATTTTTTGTGTAAAAGCTACCGTTATGAAAACGGACTTTAGCTACAATTTATACACATCTAAATAACCTGTGGGAAGGGAACAATCTTCTGTTTCACTTGTTCATATTTTATTTATTTATAATCCTTACAATGAGTAAGGTAGAAGTTTGACAAAGGTGTCGATGATAGCTGAAAGTTGAAAACTGTAGCGCAGTTACCATCGGTCAAACGATATAAAGTGGGTTATTGTACATTATTACTAAAGGAATATAGAAATAAATATCTTAGCTAAATCCTAATGAGTCAAAATTAAATTATAAAAATAAATTATAGTAAGTTGAGACAATTAAAAAAACATTAAAGCGTGTGTTGCGTATGTAAGTGAACGGGTGTTAGAGTTGTGTGGGTGTGGGTGTTTTTGTTATATAAAAAAGGAGCATCTTTTAAGTTGCCAAAGATTATATGAAACCTCTAAACAAGATCTCGCTAACCTAAAACACGAAACAACAAAAGAACAATAATTACGTAAAAATATAAAGAACAATTCGTTTAGAATCGCTTAGAATCAGATGGAATGGTTGGATCGCGTGTTCCTTTGCACGGAACTATGATTCGAGATTTAACAAGCTTTACTGTTCTAGTTGTTTTTATTTACTTGTTAATATTACATGTTAATTGGTAATGAAACTCTAAATTAAAACTTAGCTTAGGTCCATTTTGTTCACGTCAGCTTTCGTACAAAAAGAAACCGCATAAAAATCGGTTTACTTTGATATCACAGCACACATACAAACCCACAGACACATCATACTTAAACATCCCTCTATTTGCGTCGGGGGTTATATATCCCTTTTCTTCAATGCAGAGAAGACAGCAGGTGCGTTGACGGCCTTTTAAGTGTGTACGCTCTTTTTTGAAGGTTCCCTACAAGCTCATAAATACATCTAAAAGCAGCTGGTTCCATATTTTTCAAATCGGGAAAGTTTTCGGCATAGATCGCCGTTTTTAATAACCTCTTTATATAAAATTTTAGATGTTTTATCCCACGAGAATTGGGCTATTGTATGTGATTGTCATAAACATCGTAAAAGTTATGTAACATTAATCAGATATACATATAATAAAATTGTAAATAGGTATTTTTATTTATTTTTGTTAGTATTTTGTGTAATTTTTTGAAAATGTTCACATGCTTAGTCTCTTTATGTGTTCACCGTTTTAGAATTCAGTCTAGATTTTAAAACTTTGTCTATTTGTTTGTATTTTGATGTTAAGATAACTTCATACATTGAATCGGAAAATATTATATGTACTTATAATAAGCACGTATTTAAGTTTACACTAATTTAGAACCAATGCGAAGCTGGGTCAGATCACTAGTGTAAAATAATATTACAAGTAGGTATGAGAATCAATTGTTTGCCAAGTAAAAACAGGTAGTAAACGTTTCATAACAAAGAAACATATTTTTCTCAATGCTCTACGTATTACGAGGCTTTACTTTATTGTCAATTTTCCATAACTTATTAACTTGACAATACTACCACGTTGAAGCCTTGTTATATAAGTAAATAAATATTATTTTATATACTAAACCTTTATTAAGAAAGCCTTTTCAATCTGAAATATTTCATTTTCTCTTACCTTACAACTAGCCAAGCCTTATTATACTTTATTCGTATCACTAAACAATTGAAATGGAATATAATATTACGGGAAATTTACCTTAATCTTCAATAGTTTGTGCCGTTTCTGAATTTAGCGCGAACAAACACTTCTCTAAGATTTTATTTTCATCAGGCAAACAACCATTATATGGAAACAAATAAATAAATGCCAATAAATGGAATATAAAATCTTTATAAGGGCATGGTGCAAATGCACATTTCATAAGTCAATTTCATTACAAGCAAATTAGTGATTAGCCTTATGTGTTCCCCGTCTATTATATATATATATATATATATATATATATACACATACAGGTGTAATACATCTAGCCATTGAGGCGGTTCATAAAAATGAAATACTCCCAAATATTTGTGACTTCTGTGTTTAATCAATAGAAACATTTTTAATCGTTTCGCGGGATTCGAACCTCGGATCTCATCTCATCAAGCAAAAGCGTAAACCACTTAGCCACGGCTGTACATATAATAAGAAGTTCCCAAACGCCAGTGAAGTGAAATCGTTAACAATATTTCGTTCGTAACGAGTAACGAATCATTGCAGTAATATATCAATGTACTGCCATGGTTCTGCTTTGTTAAACTTAAGAATATATTCTCATAAAAATATGAGAAAATATTTTTCAGAATTTATGCAAATGAATTTAGTTTTTAAACAGCTTCCATTTTTAACCCACAAGATAAAGAGAATCACAATTCGACATGTTTTATTGAATGTACGCGAATGTGAGTTAAATTATGAACTGATTTTAGGTTATATTTCTTTTTGGATACTTTTTGTTTATTTTAATATAATCAGAAAATTCATAAACTTGGACGAATAATTTAATTTATTTTCTTTTATGAATCTTTTTTTCCCTGATGTAATAAATAAATAAGTAACTAAATAAATAACTTCAATCTCTGGTCAAAAGCGTGAAATAAATTTATTTAACATGTGAAATTGAAAACAATTTGAAAAACATTTCTACATGGTAAATACTAAATACAAAATATATAATAAATAAACAGATTATTAAAAATTGTAGCCTTCAACTTAATATATCGATGCCGCCTGTCTCAAATTTGGGTTGTTATACAATACTCACATAGACAATTTATTCATATAATTCATTCCCCGGGAATTACTTATTACAATACAATTAGTAGATTTCTAATTTAGCGCTAACAAATATAAGCGTTGAGAAACTTTGTTTTATTATATTGTAATATATTATAATATTATATGTTTATTATAGTATATTATTATTCAGTATACTGAACTTTTTTCAATTTGGTGCCAAATTACTTATAGTAATAGGCAATTATGAATTTTAATAGGCAATTTTCTGATTATAAAATGGAAACGCTGTAACAAACTATGTGTTTAAATGAGTTTAAATTAACAGTTAATTTTAAAATAACAAAGGGACGCATCTTTCGTTAACAAAATGGATGGCTCAATCACCAACCTGTCAATTAAATCACCCTGTATTTGTTATCTATATTAACTTGAGCAACTTTTCATTTTTAATTAGTCGTATGTTTAAAAAGTACTACGTTTTGAAACTAGCGTTTCGCTCGGCTTTCTTTCTGTTAGTAGTTATAAGGCAACTGAATTTGCTAAAAGTAAAGTTTCGATTAAATGTACTATGTTAGTCTGTTTGTTTAGACAGAAAGTTATACGGTTGAAAAAACATGACTTTCCTGATACTACCTTATCACTAGGTTTTAAGCACAGTTTTGCGTAAATGATGGAATGTGATTGTGGTTTCTCAATTATCGATTGAGCCGTTTAGGCGTGAAAGTGTTCCAAATAATCGCGCATTCGCATATATAATAATAGTTATCTGATACAAACACTATATACTTACATAATGTATATCAATAATATTGGCAATTCAAAATTATATTTTATATATTTCAACTTAAATTTGATCCGTTGACCAATATGAAAAGGTGACAAGTATCAAATCATTTTTATTAAAATTAAATCTATTTTGCTACTCCTAGATATCAAAGTCAGACCTTCCATTTTCAATAAACACGAAAGAATAAGTTCCCATGCATAAAACAGTTTCAGTAGAAGATATATTATGAGCTTTTATTGTATAAAAAGTGCTATAAATCTCTGTAAGTATGTAAACGGCTCATCTATTTTAATTAGTCGCTTCGATTGTATATATGTTTGATGTATGGCCGGAAGAGCTACGAATGCATAGACTTGACAAATATTTTTTTTGAAATATCAGTTGGTATTACTTATAAAGTAAAGTACAATCCACTATATATGAATTAAAATGAACTTGAAAACGAGTTGCCGTTATCTCTTGAGATCAAGCCACAATATTTCAAGTACATGTTAATGAAAAGTAATTTTAAAACGAGCGTTGCATAAACGTTGATGACATATTGAGAATGATTTTCAACTTTATACGGAACTCTGTGACAATCATGATTTAATATTTTTTGATAGACGTTTCAGAGAAGTATTAAAACTTCCGATAGATTTTTAATTGCTGAAAACCTGTCAACCCCATAGTGGACATGTAAGCTTATATATAATCAAAAAGGTTCACTTCCGCGTTTTTTATATAAATATTTTAAGCAGATGCATCGAAAAATAATTGACCAAACATATGATAGAGGTAAAGGTCTATAGACCACTTAGTCTATGGTCCGTTAGTCCCCATATAATTGGTAGATTCTTGGAGCGATACTGATTCCACGCCTCCGCACCATTTCTCTTTGCATTCACTGTTTATTTATTGCCACCAGACAAAAATTCATTTGTTCTGTGTATTGATTTTTAACTAGCAACTCAGTGGTTATTGATTAAATTTTAACTTATATTAACTAATATTATTAGGTTCAATTTCTTTTAAAAAAATCGCTTCAATATGGTAACACTAATACAACATAAGGAAACAGAACACCAAAAATCTAAACATAAATCCAGTCTTAATTCAGCCAGAACCACTTCCAAAATCACAAAATGTAAAAAAAAGTATACAGTTAACTAGGGGCGGGTCGCTAGTAAATAATAATTGTTATTTATAATAAACGAATAAACCCTTAACTGTGCACTCTTGTGTTAAGAGAATGCAAAAATTATCCGTCAATAACAATTTCGAACGAATCGTAACTCGTATCAGAGCATCGTTAAAAGTTAGTTGGCGCGGACGGGCGGCTCCCGTGCCAAACGGGACTCAAATCTTCACTGCCAATTCGCATACGATATAAAGAGTTTAAAACTTTTCGATTTAAACGATATCAGTAACTGTTTTATGGCTGGATGCTTCCAAAACGTTACAATTTTGCCAATAAAGCCTTTTAAAAAGGGACAGATTTTAATATGGTCTACACACTCCTGATAAAAAGAACAGTGTTGCGTTTGACGTGTATATTTGGCTGTGTGTCTCTTTGTAGCATTGTATTCATTCAAGGGAAATATAAAATAATTTAAAACACCTCCGACTTAACGATATCTCATAAACGGATATATAAATCTCTATAAATTTTAATAAAATACATCTAGGCCACGTTAGCTTTTAAACATAACAATAGCAGCGAAACAGATTCATCCATTTAGGTCTTAAGAGGTCAATCTTTTAAATAACTTTTTTGTGTAGAGGGTTTAAAAGACAGCATCATTCATAGTTTAAAGGATTTTTAATATATTATCTAAAGGTAATCTATTATATCTTTGCTCCTTAATAAGTTATTTAACCAAAGCAAAGATTGCACATCTACCACCAATAGCCCAAAAGCATTAATTGTCAATTCAAAATTCTATTACAATACGGCGTTGTTAGTGGAAGACAATAGGCCGATGCACAATAGCGTCTCACGATGTGACCCGGCCCTTTGCAGCCGATAGTGACAGGGGTTAATTGCCTCAAGTACCTGCTATGTTTTTATAGGGATACAAAGGGAATATAGGATACGTATAATTAACTTATAAGGATTAACCAGGTTTTAATAAACGGAGAGGGATGAATGAGGGTTGTTATAAAGTGATGTGTTCGTGGATCTGTTTTTATATGATGCGGTTATTTTATTAGAATGCTGTCGAGGTTGAAGTGGATCTTGACTAAAATTGAAGACCTCTTTACGCGTGAGATATTCTTATTTGTAATTAACTGTAATAAAAGCCTAAGTGAAGAGAAATGAAGGCTTTGTTACCTATTGTAATGTAGTGTCAAGTTATACTCATATTGATGAATAGACTGCAGAGGGTAGGCGAGTCAGTTTGTGGAAACCCGAGGAAAACATGACGTGAGCAAATAATGTTCCGGAACATATGATTGATGATGAATCACGACTCGGCTTACCTTGAGTATGACCTGAAGCCAGAGGTTTAAGAGGTGAGCGGAAGCGGGTTAAAACACTGTTTTTAAGAACGAACATTATACGTTGGTTTAGTACCTATAAGTACATTGAATAAAACCTATCATATGTGCCTTTTTATCATCACCACTTTACATCTGGTGAGATTCCAGTAAGTGCCTTTTCACATGTTCCGGTTCCCAGCTAGCCGGCGTCTTCTAACCGGCGCCGGCCGACAGCGAAATGTATGGTCATGTACATTAGCTTTCACACGTACCGGTTGACAACCGGTCGCCGGTTACACACCGTTTCCACCACTGTGCGTCCTGTCGCTAGCCGGCGGCCGGACGGATAGTGTTGTATGGAAGACGAAGCATGCTTTCATACGCACCGGCGGTCAGTCACCCGGGTACAACCACAGCGAAAACACGCGCACGTCGCATACCTACTTAATGCAAAAATTACAACATGGTGTGTAGTGTAAATACTCTTTTTATATCCTTTACTTTTTTATAGATTTCAAATATTAGAATCTAACCTTGACAATGTCATTCAATACGTAATTTTTACTTTTGGTTTTGTTTGTACTTTATCATGGATATAGATATAAAATTATTAATAAGTTTAGTGGAAGCTAGACTAGTTTTGTGGGATAAAACCTGTTCCAAATATAAAGATAAGAATGAAACGAAAAAGGCTTGGAGGGAAGTTTGTGTAATATTAAAAAATATATACGCTCCATTTTTGTGAAAATTAAATTAAATATGCTCCGTCACTTCGCGACTGTACTCGCGTCGACGGTTAAGACGCTACTGCCGGGTCGTGTGAAAGCAATGTGTTTAACCAGACAGCCGGCGCCGGCTAGCCGGGAACCGGAACATGTGTAAAGGCACTAAAGCTACGATACAATAGACTGATACACAAACCCACAGATACGTCAAACTTATAAGATTATTTCTGTCTGGGGTAAAAATTATAACTCCACAAGTATCTTCCATCCATCTTCCATTATCTTCTATTTTATCATCTTATAAGATGTTTTACGATCTCGTAAACCATATTTTATATAGATAAAATAAATAGAATATATACATCAAAAGGTTATGAAAGATTGTCGTGATAAAAATGTAGTTTCCTATATTCGCCGGCTCTCGTATACAAATACTCGACCCGCTTCGTCGTTAGCGATTGCCAAGTCACGCCGGCGTACACTATGTATTCTTGAGTTCACATTTTGTTCCGCTGAATTGGGGCAAGGTAAGTGCTTTTTTTAATAATTTACGCGAAGACACGGTATTTACTTATGCTTGGAGGATGTAGGGGATTGAACGTTTGACAGTTAAGTAACAATTAAGTTAGTTCAGCTTTTAAAAAATAAAAAACTGCATTCGAATTTAGAGCTACGTTGACATAAACACAGTATGGCAAAGAGTATGCCTCCTTTTTGATGAAAATTAGAAGTAAAATACAACTTCCGAGCGTTATTTATAAATGCAAGAAGTTTACTTGTATTTTGTTTTGCATAACAACGTTACATTGTTCAAATTTTAACATGAAATTTGCATATGTAACGGCGATAAATATTTCAAACGCTGTCCATAGACAAGCGGCCAATTGTAGAGCTGGCAGCGAGCCAAAGTGCAGCGCCATCTGTTATTGAATAGCAGTGATTGATATTGTTAATGCCATCATCCAATAATCTATGGTGTGACAGACTATCACATGGCTTTGTCGCTTAAATAATAATGTCACAAAAGCTGATATATTTGTAGTGTACACATCTATCTACATATTTATTTTATATTACTTTTAAAGCCGGAAACTTTTATAAATACCCAGAATATACTCATTAGAATTTAAGACTTACCGAATTCCAAATCGTAGATTTTATAATATTAAATATGTATTATTATAATTAATTAATATTATTATAAGCTTTTAACAATTTATCATTAAGAAAAGAAACACAAAACAAATACAATTTATCTAACGACCTTCTTATCTACTCCAAATTCATAACCCAATCAGAGTCTAAGAAGTGAGGCCAATTATTAACCTATGTTAAAAAATTTCCGTTGAACTGACTCAAAAGCCAAGGCCAGAAATGGTGGAATTATTATTTCTGATTAATAAATAACTTATTAGTGTACTTTAAAATCATTTTATAGTATTTTTAAAACAAATTTTATATGCATATTAAGAAACACTAATGCTAAATTTCATATTAAAAAGCATAACATCAAAATTAACGAACTGTATCAAACTATAATGTCTGTTGTAAGCACATTGTCATATCATAAACTTATTGTACCCTGTCACGCATTACGCTGACACAGCGTTGATAACACTCGTGATAACACGATATTATCTCCTTTGTGGCGTGATATAATGTTATATCGATTGTATAACTTGTTAAAACTGTTACTGAGTTATAACTTTATGAAAATTATTATGTAAATTTCATGAATCGTGAATATTATACAGTACATATATATTAAAAGAAATGAGAAATTTATGGTTTAAAAAACCACAATAATACAAAAGATATTTGTCGTTGATTTCACTCCGGACTAGTTTAAGAACCTAAAAAAAGAGTTTTGTTCCAGGCGTTAAAGAAAAGTTTAAAAAGTGAAAAATTAACATAAATAATTTACTTATACAAGAATTCTATCAAATAAATTCAGCAAGACAAGACAGAGAGCTAATTTTAAGGTCAATCTTAAAATGGTTTTTCTTATAAATACAAAAGAAAACAAACAAGTTAACATCTCCTAAGTTTACTTATGTCTCAAAATCTTAAGTTAAGCATAAGCTAATTGCTGAAGGTTTTTGAATGATTTTTGCGTTTCGGAATGACCTTTTGAGAACCAGACTGAATTTGACTGTAATGATGTATGAATAAATATATTATTGGCTATAACATTGGGCCTTCCGATAGATACACATAAAACTTATAATGCATTTTCATTGGGGATTAAAAAGAAAATCTTTGAAATGGAAATCTAATAAAACTAATGTATTTTTAATATGTGTACAAGAAAGATAAATTATTTACAAAGAGAATGAGAAAGTAAAATTGGTTCGAGGCTCGAAACTCTTTGTGTAACGAACGAAATAATTAAACGGGCTGAGAATAAAGAAAAATAAAATTGAAACTTTTACATTTTACAATGAAACCAATCATGGCGTACGTAGCACGGTTGCGCATTGACTGGCTCCTCTGTAACATTCACAATTTACGTTATTAATTAGATATACATGTTAATTGCATAACGGGAGATACTAGACGACTGATTTTAAAAAAATATACCAACCAAATGCCAAATCAAAAATGCGGTGACTAGCTAGACTACACTAGACTTTTCAATATTATATACAATATATAAATTATATTATTATAATTTATATATTGTATTATATATAAAAAATAAATCTATACGTTTCTGGGTTTTAAATAATATAAAAATACACTTTTTAACTATAACTAACAGTCATATACTTAAAAAGTAAGGTATATTATGTTATGCTAATAAAATACTTATTTACAAGCTTATAATACACGCTTAAAGAGAGATCGTCCTCCACTCTCTGTTAGAAATGATAACAAACTACAACAAAGCCGCGATTCTCAGTGATTAAATTACTAAAAAAAAATACGCATCGAATTGATAACCTCCTTTTTGGTTTTTTGAAGGTTGGTTAAAAATGCAAATGAACAGAGCTGACTCGTATCATATCAATATTAACATTTATCATCACTTTTTGTATCATCTTAATTTATTAGAAGAAAATTTATTTTTGAAATCCGTACGATGTGAAACGTCCCAGAGTCGATTGCAGACGAGAGATTTTAAATTCATTAGTTTAATTACTGATGTTTCTTTTGGCGCGGATTTGCATTTTGTACATTTTTAACGAGTGTTAAACAGTATTTTAAATTACAATAAATACACTTTTTATTTCTCCTTTGTCTGATTCAGTTCATTGTTTTTATTTTACTCTGAAATGGGACACTAATATAATATCTAATATGGGTACTTTAAAAGGCTTCAAAAGAGTAACTATCAGTTCAAGTGTATGTTTCTTTTTTGTATGTTTGTTACGCGAAACCTCATAAAAACTAAGTTAAAGATTTATTCCAAGTATTTTCTTCATAAAATTATTATTTCTGTTTATTTATTACTTTTTAGTGCACTTTGACGTCGGTTCATAGTTTATTAAATGGTCTGTTGCTAAAATCAGATTTATATAAAATTGTTTTATATTAAATATAGATGGATGTATATTATAAGCTCATATCATGACTGTATCAACAAGTAATGAAACACGTGATAAGCTTAGCTTAATAGCTCACTCGAAACTAACATAACTCTAATATTAATGCAATTAAGGCTATCATCTATTATCCTGATAATATCACCGAACTAACTATACGCCGCGGTTTTACCTGCGTTAATTTCGTAGTAATATTATGTAGCGTTTCTCTATAAATGAACTATCCAATACAAAAAGATTTTCACAATTCACACCGGTAGAGAATTGGCGCGTTCAACCAAACTTAAGCTTTATAATCATTATGCCATAGCAAGTAGTGGGGCATGGGACAGACATTTCTGATCTATTTCCTATAATTTTCTTTACGGTTAAAATCTTTGTCATTCAAATATTTTTTCTCATTATCGTGACTCATTCGACCAACAACTTATAATTTTTTGTTGAATGAAGGTCGGTTAAAAATTACAACTGAAAGATACTCGGAATTTAAATTATTTTTAACAAAATCATTGAAACATACCTACCACGAAATGAGTCTGCTCTTAATACAAAGTTTCAAAATCAAAATATTTATTCAAAAAAACTATAACAAAGAACATTAATGTTCATCAATATCTTTTTTTTAAAAGCTCGTTAGTAATTCTTCATTGTTATTTTGGCAAACTATTCACAAAAGTAGTTTATGAATAGTTGGAATTTATGATATTTCCGATCTATTCCTATATCGAAATAAAAAGTCAAACAAGCAGGAACAAAGCGCGGCAGACACTGCCAGGGGAAAGACATATAGTGTTGAGTCACGCGAACCCGTCACGCTATCCACCGAATATTTACCATTTCCTATGATATATCATGTCACAGATATCTTTTAATTTTATTTTTAACCTCCGACAAGCATCTTTTAAGTTTGACGTGTTTGTTTGTCTGTGTGTCTGTCAGTAGTATCGTAGTTCCTAAAATAATGGATTTACATTAATATCGAATTAATTTACGATAGTCGTGTAAGTAAAATATATATCAATTTGAGTTTAACCTAAATTTTAGTTTAGTTAGTTAGTTTAGTTTTTTGAGTAATATAATATTATATTTCATTTTTATATTTATTAAATAAACCTAGAAAGATAGTATCGTATTATATTACGCGAATCATTCGGGTAATAGCTAGTACCTATCTCTGTGTTAAATTTCATCCAGAACTGTTACCGTGGTTGAATATCACATATCCATTCAATGCTTTTTTATTTTGCTAAATAATGTGTAATTTTTACAGAAATTCCACAAATTTAAATAGCCTACACGCAAATACATCTTTTTTATTTATTTAAGTATATTAACGCGTATTTCCCAAAGGGGTAGGCAGCGGCACAGATTGCTTGCCACGATCCCTTCATACCTCTTTCGCTTCATCCACTTTCAATAAATTCATCATGCATGCTCACCGATTGAGGATGCTTTTGACCCGCCTTTTCTCAAGAATGTCCTGGATTTGGTCCAGAAAGGTACAAATAGGTCTACCATCACCCACCCCACCATTCTTTATCCTTCTATCTTGAAATGTTTTCCTATTTGTCCTAATAATGTCATTTGAATACTTATGTATTTATATTTTAAACATTTTATTTTAAGTTTAGATGACAACCATAGGGAAATTCGATCTCAAATTCGTAGCAGGTTTTACAAATCGTAAAAGCAAACTAGGACTAGCAATAAATCAGTTCGAGCGAGTTATTTGCTGTACAAATCGAAACGTTTCATATTGTTTTACGTTATGTCACGTATATATGACGTACCGCGAATTTTATTCTTTTTACATAAGTATACAGATCATATAAACTTTATTAAAAAAAACATAAAGCGACTTACAAGTTATAAAAAGTAATAAATGAAACCAAGGGAAAATCCAAATATTTTCTTTAAAAATTAGTTAAAATATAAACCAACAAAGATTACTACTAGTATTTGAATCTCAAAATCTGGTTTATCCGCCATGTGTTTAGTTCACTGCATCACATTGAACACAGATTAATAGTTTTTCTTCGGAGAATAGTAAGAAAACTGTTTTAACTGTTTTGGTATATGTACATTGTACATATTATATACTTTCTTTGTATATAAACGTAGACATTGACGATTTGAATAAAAAATTAAATACTAATTAATATTATTTCGTTTGTTACAGAACTATGACGTAACTCAATAATATGTCACCTGTCGACGTAATTTGACAAGATGGCGCGAGGACTCATCTTCCTTGCGGTGGTTCTGACGACTGTTGTGAGTATATAGCTATTTATTATATAAAACTTACATTTCAAAGACTAGTCTTGATTCGCGATTCTTCGTCCGCGTGGGATGTCACTCATTATCTACCCGTCAATGAGCCTCAATGAAATATTTTTAAAAGTCGGTACAGTACTTTTTGAGTTTATTTAATACATAATTATATTGTTTTAATAAATAAATCTTTAATAAATATTAAAGTAGAAAACATTAAAGGAATAAACAAACCCTTTATTTATAATAATCAAAATAGCACTTAGATCAAAAATTAATTCCACACATTCAAGTAGCGCTGTTTAAGTTCTTGTGAACTCAAAACAGTTTATAATAACACTCGGCGGTACTTACAGACAAAGTTGAGAACTTTTGAGCGTTGCATGTTAATTTCAGTTAAATTGCCAAGTGACGAAACCTTATACGGTTACACAAGCTGAAGCTAGCGACTCTAAAATAGTGTAGACTTGAACAACTGAAATTGGAAACAATTTAAGAAACCCCCGATGAATAAAAATAAAAGACAGATTTTTATAAATTGTCGCAAATATCTTGATCATGTCTTTCAAACAAATAACAACGCAATCGATTAGTTGATTAGTTAAACAATTAAAGTAAACCGACTACCAAGTATACAAAAGTGAAAAGAAATTATGATTCCAAAAAGAAAATGTCTGGAAGTCTAATATTCCAAATATATGCTTTCTGGAATAAGTATTTGGAAGTTGGTGTCTTCCAAATAATATTTGCTTTGTGAAATGATAATTTCTGTTTTATTTATAGTTTTCTATAAATTTATTCATTTGAGTGAAACATTCCGAGTAACGAACAAATGAATTGTTAATAGAAGCAACTTAAACAAAACCAATAACAAACTTCTCTTCCTGACAGTATAAATTGGGGAGCAATGTAATTGACATATTTTGATTATAGCTCCAGTACCCTTAAGGCCCTTGTCAATCAATTTTGACAAATCTGACGCTTATTAAGAAATCCCTGAATTCAAAGTCAATTCTGATAAATTGTCTGAATAATGTCGTTGCTTTGGGTCCAAATTTTATTAATTAAAATTTCAATATTAAATATGACAAATTTTTCACATTCATTACCGTTTAAAAATTTGTACGATTTGCTTCATAAAAAATCAGTCACAAGTCATTATAAAGAGTAGGTACCTTATAAATGGATAAACAGATTTTCATAAATTGTAGCTCAAATTAATTTTGATCGTGTAAGCTTCCATAAAAATAAAAACTGCATGAAAATCGGTCAGGTCAGAGACAAACTGAAAATCATTAAATCATCAACCATAAGGTACTCACTTCCAAATATTTGCTTTGTAGAATAATTATGTTAATTTATTACTTTTTATTGATACTTTGAAGTCAGCTTCTATTTTTTTTGACCAATTATTATGAATATTAGTTAGCAGATCATGAACTAGCCAATATATTTGTATAGCCATGAATATATAAATGAATATCACTTAAATTTAAGGTTACTAACTGTTCAAGAACTCATCCAAATTGAGATATCAAACTCAGTTGGGTCCTAATTTTTTCCTACAATACTTACAAGAAAAGTATATTTTTGAAATAGAGCGAATCACTTATAAAGTAGAAAACATTCCTCTATGCATTTTTGGCACAAACGAAATTTCAACAAGTCCATGTGATAGCAATTGAAATGCAGGCTACATTCTTGCAACACGTTCTTCCGAAAAGGTATAAAAGTTGGTAACTTACAGAAGCATTGTGAAAATGAACAGATTTTTGATTGCGCCGCGAAAAAAGATCAAAGAATATAGAGGTATGGATACATGAAAATTTACGAACGTACTGACGCTCACTGATTGCGAGCTACGAAAATTTTCAAATTATTTTCCGAATATTTTTATCCACCGATGAAAATGGGACTTATAAGATGGACGTGTCTGAGAGTGTAAGGTTTATCAAATACAGATTTAACTAGACTATATTATATTGAATTATATTTATATCAAAGCAAGGGCACGCACTACGGAATCTGCATAATGGTAGAGTTTTGGAACAATTCAAATCTCGAGTCCAGAGTACCCCTTAGTAGTTTAAAGTGTCATTCTTTAAAAGTTCTTTAGCTATAATAATTTCTCTTTGAACTTTAATAACTCGTCAAACTGATCAAAGACGTTTGCGAAATAAATTAAAAACACTAAATAGTTGAGGCACAAAGGCTTGTCAAACGGAAAGCAGAAATAATTCAAAGTTTGCTTTACCCTTTATTGTACAGTGATTTACGTCCGCTTGCTTTAAGAGGCCCGCTTTGATATACTGTCGCGTTTTTATTTATCTTCAATATTTTTAATATTTAAGACCTGAAACTTCAGTTGTAAAGACGTGGAATCTCTTGTGTAATACTGTTTTTTAGACGGTAAATTGCTTATTTTTAATTACATTTATATGCCGAAGTTTTTGTACTTTATATTTTATACTTACAGTTGGTATAAACATAAATTTTAGAAACGCAACATTTTCTATAGGAACAAGCATATAAAACTGCATCTTTAGCTTGTCTGTAGAATGAAATAAAATTTAAAAACCCTCCAACATATTAATTACAAATAAGGATATATCATAAATTTGCAGACATATATTTATAAATTATACTTAAATTATACCATTTTGATCAAGTAAATTTTCAAACGAAAACATCGCATCTAAATCCGTACATGCGAGCTACGTATTAAAACGATTGAACATTATTATAAATTCATGCTGGGTGGAAAATAATGTCAATTGTATTCTATAATTAATTTTATTTTTTAAAAATATTTGAAATATAGCTTCACTCGTTGACAATATTGTGAATTATATCATTATTTCTTAGTAATTAATGACACTACAATGCCACAGGCAAACTCACAGATAGTTAAATTTAAAAAAACCACTTTTGCTTTAGCGTTTAAAATTGCAAAGCAAAAATATCATAGTTAAATTTCCTCGTTTCTGCGTCACTCCACATAAAAATCAATATAACCGTGCGTTTGCAACTGATTTCCAAATAACTTCGGTTAAAAGTGGATTTAACTGAACAAAATATCGGATGTTAATTAAAAGTTAGCGCTGCATCGTTTGCGTAGTGAGGAGAGAAAATAGAAAAAATTGGTACCAGTTTTATTTGAGTTTGAGCTTGCTATTAATTCCTATCAGGATTTGATACGAGAACACGCTCTCATCGCTCCACAACTTCATCTGCGTTTTTCATTGATTCGCCGCTCATATTGGTTATCCACAAAAATAAGTATAGGTGTGTTTTGAATATGTATCTATTTGTAGCTAATTGCTGTAAATCCCAAGAATAGAGTAAGTTTCGTAACCTACTTTTAAATATTTGCCTTGTATAATTGTTAAGTCTGTTTATAACTTAAGGATTCTTTCACAAGAGAAACTAAACTCTTACTGAAAGTAAGCCATATTGTATGCCCACGAGGATAAAGTCGATAGTTTAAGCTAGTATAACATATTTTTCCTTGAAAAAATACCTGAATAGAAGTGGTTTTCAGTCTCTATTTAACTTTGAATGTTAATTCCGGCTTTTTACTGAAAGTCCCTCTTGACCTCTGCATCCTAGTTTTTAAATTTTTAGTTTCAGTTGCTGTCTACTTTTGTTAAAAGACTTTTTATGTTGAACTATTATAATTAACAATAACTCGTCTACAATGTAGAGTTATAACAACATTATAAATTATATAAATGAAAAAATAATATTTACCATGTCACTTACACCTATGTATCTTAAGGTAAATCAATAAAGAAATACCTACTCAACTCATAGTCAAAAATCACTTATGAACGTCACTTATCTCCAAGTTTAAAGACTGTTAAATGAAACAACTAAGTCTGAGGATAAAAAACAAAAAAAAACTCAGTAATGTTCTCACATTTTTTATTATTTTAACAAAATATATTAAATTTTAGAACTTAAATAATTCCCAAACGCTAGTAAATATCTTCATCATAATTAAACATAACAATATTAATATTTTTAAAATCGCATATTCGTATATAAATCCAAATTAATTCAAATGAAAAAATATATTTATGTAGGTAATAATAAAAAACATAAAAAAGAATACCAATGATAATTTTGCAAATATAATATTTTCTGAAAAAATATAAAACAATCAGCATCCAAGATTCCTGTTCTTACTAATGATTTCCATTTCCTAAAAACCGCTTCAAAACAGGCATTTAAATAAATTCACTCATATCCTATAATCATAAAGGACGGAGAAGCAATAACACTTAATGTAATGTTCGCAGTAGATTGCCTCGTGGCGATGTAATATTTACGGGGCCTCGTTATTTACAGCGAGTAAGGGATATTGCCATGTCCGGGAATTCCTTGACCTCGTCATAATATTCGGGATGACGGTATGCGGGATCTGTAATATTTTAATGAGTCATTCTATATCACATCAATATCAAAGAGAACTGACCCGTGTTTCTTTTTATTATAAATAAGCTCAAAAGCTACCGAATATTAAATTCTTGTCACTCTCTTTTACCCTCGACTCAGATAGAGGAGTAGTTTGAGGAGGCTATATGAGTCTAAATGAATAGACCAGTTTTGATGCGGTTTTTAGCTACAATTAATGAACGTCGGTTCAATCTTTCATGTGTTAACATTATTTGTATTAACGCATCTGGGAATTTTATAAATTCTCTTATATTTCACTTATCCTTTGATAACTCAAAAACTACTGCATCGTTTTTAAAAACGCCCTTTGAACATTTCGATGCAGAACATGTTTACTTTTTTAGCATATAACGTAAATAAGTCTGCAATGGAATTAAAATCGAATTTTTAAAAAGGATGTTTACAGATTATTTCAAACTACTTTAAAATCACTTCCAATGGTTTAAAACAACTATTATTTTAAAAAGACCTGGGAACTGAAAGCACCTGCACCTATTACGTATTCTCACAACTCCTTTGTTCGAAATACAACGCTGTAGAGAAAATAGTACATTATAAGCTCAGATACGCTTCCTGAAGTTCGGAAGCTCGCATAAAGACTAGTGCTCACTGGGAACTAGGATTAATTGATTGAAAGAAACTATAAAGTTCTACAACAAGACATTGTTGGTTATTTAAAACTCGGGCAGATACACAGATGCTCGTAGATACTCAGAGGGCACAACACAGTCTATACTTCAGCAGCTTTACCACAAGTCTGGTAAAGTATTTATATGATAATGTAAATATTTGTATGATAAATCTAACATTGACTCTTCTAATTACATCAAAGAAAAATAATATTAAAGTTTAGGAAGGTCACCGAGCGTTGTGTTAAGTGAAGAAGATGGAGACCTGAATCCATAAAAGGTCATAGCGCTATCAGATGTTATATAAATTAATAATACTCTGTACTTTCCTCTGCCGAACTGAAATAACTGAATGTTCAAGAAATAATTTTTCCTAAAATATATTTTTCTTACGGAATCAGATACCGTCATAAATGTGACCATAAAGCATTACTTATCCAAATATGGAGCCATAAACTGTATTAAATCATGTAATATGAAATTGTATTTATGACTCGGCGTGGCATAACGCCGTCCTTAACGCCCGAATGTCGATTTACTGAAATTGGAATGTTACGTCATATGTGCTTATGACGTCATTTATTTGTATTTTTCTACATCACATTAGGAGACAAGTGAAATTGAAAATAATTCTAAAACAGCTGACATGATCACTACAAATAAAAATATCTCAGATTTTCTCACAGATTTTCATAAATTGTAGATATGATCTATCACGTTAGCTTTAAAAAAAACCACATCGAAAACAAACCATTGGCATAGGAGCTACAATCAGCC
Source organism: Aporia crataegi (assembly GCA_912999735.1). NCBI lineage: Eukaryota > Metazoa > Arthropoda > Insecta > Lepidoptera > Pieridae > Aporia > Aporia crataegi. The sequence continues at coordinate 8,803,362 of OU538742.1, forward strand.
ACAAACAGATACACAGACACGTCAAACATATAACACTACTCTTTTTTCATCGGAGGTTAATAACTTGATCTCGTTTTCAAGATCTATTTTTGGCTGCTGAACCGAGTTCAAAAAATATCTATACCACACTGAATTTATTTACTAATCTCAGGAACTACTTGTTTCGATTAAAATGTTACTATAGTAAGAAAGTCCATTTATTGAGGAAAGCTTTAAGCTATGTAACATCACGTTATGATGAAATTAACGCGTGTGAAACCATGGAGCACATATATTAATTTATAAAGACGGCAACACTGAGATCACAGAGTAAAAGACTATATAGTATACAAGCGTGTCGATTTGATGAAATTGTTCTAAAAGTTATTGAGAGGACGTGTTTTATTACGCCCCAATGTTTATTGTTTGGCATTACAAGCCCCACATGATTGCGGCTTAAAAAATAAATGTCCCGGTTTCCCATCCGTCCTATACTAGATTGGTTGCTAAAGAAATTATTTTCACATTTGTTTATTACTCGCCCCAGTTTTGCATGGATTACTATACATAACCCGCGATGTTTTTTCCGATATCTTCAACACTTAAATCTTATAAAACCTCTATTTGCGTCGGAGCTTAATAAATAACTAAAAAATCCATCAATGATTAACTTATTTTTATAAAATACTACCGACCCGCCCCGGCTTCACGGGTGTAAAACATATATATATAAACCTTTTTTTTAATGATTCTATCTATTAAAAAAAACTGCATCAAAATCCGTTGCGTAGTTTTAAAGATTTAAGCATACAAATGGATATAGGGGAAGAAAAAGCGACTTTATTTTATACTATACTAGCGACCCGCCCCGGTTTTGAACGAGTATAAAACATATATTAAAACCTTTCTCTTCAATCACTCTATCTATTTAAAAAAAATCATCAAAATCCGTTGCGTAATTTTAAAGATTTAAGCATACAAAGGGATATAGGGGAAGGAAACGTTTTTCCTTTGTTTTATACTATGTAATAATGTATGTAGTGATAGTGAAGCCCCAATACAAATGTAATTTATGTTATTTTAATCTTAAAAACTAAGGTTTTTGCTAATTAATATAAAAGAAAACAAATTAATAATTGCAAAATAAGGCCTATTTAAAATTATTTTGTGTTATTACACATGGTAGTACAAGAATTATGAGGCAAAATCTAATAAAAATATTCGAAGCAGTAAATTTCCCGGGGTTTATGCTGAGTAAACATAAATAGAACACGGTCAAATGTTAACAAAACGGCGTTATTTTAACTTCGTTGGTCGGACAATAGGTCATTTTGCGGTATTTAATAAAAAGAAATGAAAAATACTGAAATATCAATAGAACACTGTATGAAATGAATATTCATATAACAATAGTACTCTCAGAGATAAAGTTATTACTTTTCGCTATCAACATAAAATATTCGTGACAGATATAACAAAGATTTGAAACGACATAAAACAAAACAAAAGCAAACAAAGCTTGCGTTGATTATGAGTGTATCAACTTGATGGCGACAATAAACTCACATATTTTATCTATCTACATAGATTATTTTATCTTAAACATTTATTTAAAAAATAATTAATTAATCAATAATTTACGCATTAATTTTTAATCATTAGAATGACTTATTATTCTGTATGTGTGTCTGTTTGTGGCATCATACGAATACACCGATTTTTATGTGGCTGTTTTGTATGAAACTTGAAGTGATCTATATAGATCTTAGCTAAAATTTATGAAAAACAGTTCATCCGCCATATTATTATATGTTATCATCATGGAGTGGGGTTTATTAAATTGTTTTCACTTTCTCTTGTATGGCATTGTTAGATTTCGAGCTACGATTCTTCGGAAGTGCTACGATCGCTACGCTCGTAGCTAATTGTAGACTGCTACGAATTTCAATTGCTACGAGTTTCTCTATTTTCGTAACGTTTTAGTAACTTGTATAGCGTTTTAAGGTATATTTTTTTTTTCTATGAGTATTATCTTTTTATTCACCTATAAAATTATATGATTACATATATAAATAAAAGTATTTTTTTTACGCAGACGAAATCACGAGTAAAACCGTCTCACCTCGATGTTATTCGTTCTACAACTGTGCGTTTTCTAAAGCTACTCTCTCAGAGCACTTGTGGCCCAACTTCCCACTAACACTCCTGCCCATATAAAAAATGAAGAATATAGTTTCTGATTAATTGTATTATACGCCTTTAATACTTTCACAGCTTAGTTACTCAACTTAATTCTTGTCACTTTCTTGTTATTTTTAAGACCACTGATTTACGTCATAACATGTCATAGAAATATAGGATGATTTACATCAAAGTTTATCCATCATTTATAATCCAGGGTGTCGATAATCCAGGGTGAATGATAATGATATGACGCTCATATAAATTCTGACGTCGATGAATATTGATGGACTTTTAACAAAAAACACATCATTTTGACTTTAATGGAACAGGCGTACACTTATTACAGGTTATGTAATGTAATGACAAATGAATTGATGGATTATTTGTTTTTATATCGAGTTATACAATTCATTAAATTAATGATGGATATTTTTATTTTTCTATAAAAATAAATATTTCTGATTGTTATTTATGACTATGGCATTTTTATTTATAATGTTTAAATAATATTTAAATTATTATTACAGACTAATTAACGTGTTTGTTATTTTTCTTTAAAGAAAATTTAATTTCGTGTCAAGAAACGTTCGTATCAACAGCGCTTAATGTACGTAATTCGTTTAATGGAATCAACATCATTCCGCTTCATTACATCAGCTATTATTTAAATGGCTCGAATTGGTAATACAGTGTAAGAGTATCAATTTTCTGGAGAAAAATCTTTTATCACACACTTGAGGATAGTATCTGAAATTGTGCCTCATCTGATTAAGCTATAGTAACTAGCTCTGTAACTAGCTAAGTGTATTATCTTAGTTATCTGAGGTATTTACGTTCATAACTCTTAGTGAAGAATGAACTGACATAGTTTTATATCAGCTTTACTGATTATTTAATACAAGTAAGCATTCTGTGCCTTCTTAACTTCCGGCGCAAGAAGGTTGTTTAAGTTTGACATGTCTTCGTATCTATCTGTTGATCTGTATGTCAATATGTGGAATCGTAGTTCCTAAACAAATCACTTAATAACTTAGACTGACTAAATGAACCAAGTTTGTTGCACGTTTTTAGTTTGGAAGCTGGCTTAATCGAGATGTTCTTTCATACGTCTATTTCTAACTAGTAGAACTAGCGAACTTGGTATCGCTTCAGAGTTCTGAATAATAAAGTGTCACTTAAAATATCAATCCGTAGAAAATGTATGAGGAAACAAATTTCCTTCATAGACACTTCTTTAAAAATTTTCGTACATTTTAAATAGTTATTCGGCTATTTTCGGATTAGATGAATCCCAACAAATTAGAGATCATGAAAATCGGTCGATCGGTTCTTGAGTTATCAATGATGTAAATAACTCGAATATATATTTACATTTTCAATTTCACTTGTTTCGAAGAAGTAAGATTAAAATAGATTGAATTTTTTTTCGTCTCTAGGTTCGTTATTAATATAGAAAAAGGTCTTATCAGCTGATCACACAAGAAGGTAATAACCGAGATTGTGCCTCGTTTGAACTAACTAGGTTAGAGCTTAGTGATTCAGCAACTGTTAAAGTTTTAACGCTTGAACCCTGAAGTCTGGTGTCGAGTATTTTTATTGCAGCTAATTTAAAGCATTTATAAATTGTTTTATAAATTAGTAACATACACATTTACAATTAGTACATTTCTCATAGCTTGATTATATCAGTCTCCAAGCCTTTGTTATGAGAAATTGCACATAGCATTATTAAATAAAAATTGATTAGAGAATTGGAACAGTAATTTTGAAGCTGATCCAATGGAATTTTCAATTAAGCTCTTCGAAATTAATTGATAAACGGATTGACTGATCATGCTAATTCACTTTACTCTGTAATATTAATAACATTCTCGTAAATAATATTGCGCTTTCTAATCGCTGACGAAAAAAAGGGGTGTTTGATTGTGTATGTGTAATTGTTTATGAGAAGCATCGTAGCTCCTAAAGGAATAGACCAATTACCATGCATTTTGAAAGCTATTTGACCACGATGAATCTTAGATTATTAGTATATATAAGTATAAAAATATATGAAAATCGATTTGTCTTTTTTGTAATCATTATGCATTAAAAAATAATAATTTGAAACCGTTTATTAATGGCTCTACAAACGCGGAACAAACGTACAAACGAATGGGGAAGTCAGTATTCAAGAGTAATGTAAATTAAACATGAATCCCTTTGAATAAACCTGTAAAGTGATCAGAATGAAAAGAACCCGAACTTTACATAATATTGTCAATGCGAGGTGGAAAAAATACACTTTTATAGCCAACCAGAGCAATTACCTCATAAACCCTCAGTGCATCCATCACCGGATAATCCGGTAATACCTGTAATCAACTACAACCGGTTAACGGGTGTTGGGGAACCGGCTATATGAGACCCGGATGAATGGATTTCACCCGTCATCGCTAATGAGAGATGTTATTATAATGACATAAATCCGCTATATGATCGCCAAGAGTTCCTTTTTATAAACAGGTAAAATAATTTTTCATCACCAATAACAAGAGGGATATTGTAAGTAGCGTGTCTGTATGTCTGTAGGTCTGTTACATTGCGTCTTCATTTGAAAGCTGGAGACAATTTAAAAACCATGTATGTATGTTAATTACAAAATACATGACTCATCGGTTCATTTATTTAGGAGATAAAATACCACAAACAGACACAGGCATGTTAATCTTATAACACAACGCTCTTTTATGTAGGGTTAAATACATATTATTAAATGTACTTTAAAACTTTATGGAGTAAAAGAAATAACAATTTATAGTAGGTAATATCCCGCGTACCTGGTAAAAATATTTCATGCTAATATGTGTGAAGTATGTTACAGCGTGTATAAAAGCGTATATATTGTGTTAAAGATTTTATTGTTAAATAGAATATACTAAAACACTATCTTCAAACAAGGTATCATGACATAATTCGTGCGGCGCGTCGCTCTACAAAATTCATGATTCCACTATAATTTTGAATTCAAACGAGCTGTTCCTGATAACAAGGTAGACAATAATTTTTGATAATGCCCTTGCATTTATCTTGTTTGGGAAAGTTTACTATGAAATCATTTAATCGTATATAATTCATATCCAAAAAATCGAGACACCATTTGATTGAAGGCACTTATCTTAGGAATTGGTTCTACGCTATAAAAAAATAATTGATAATCATTGATAAATTACTTTTGTAATGGATATTTAATTGATTGAGGAAGGCCATAGGATATGTAACATCACGCTACGACGAAATTAACGCCAGTTTTTTAGCCGTGGCACACGAATCTTTTTAATGAATATTAATGATTAAATCCTCTTTTTTGAATGCTACTTGAATAGTAGTTGCTTTAGTATTTTTTTCCGAATTTTTTATTCATGAAAAGCTTAATCTGAAAGACGATATATTTTCTAAGTTGACGATTCGTGTTTGGCCTGTGAATGACGTCATTCAAGTTGTTAAGAGTTTGAGTTAAATATTTTGTTTGCAATTCATTACGAGTATTAAACATTTAAATGAAAATAGTTTACCAGATAAAAGAGCGTATTTATCACAAATAGTTTTCGCGCATATTGAAATCTACATTATCACAAGCGACTAAAAAATTAATTTAATTTAAGAAATAAGTTCAATAATAGAAAATTGTGTTAAATATACGCGCTTTAATCCGTTTAAATTTTTCTTTTTAATATGTATTACTTGAAACGAAACCTCTCTGACCGCCTCTTTGGTCTAATAGTAAGCGCTTAAGCATTACAACCGAGAGGTCCTGGGTTCGATTCCCGGTGGAGGAAAAAAAAACTCGGTCTGGTAGGGCATAGAAGACTGATCACCTACTTGCCCATAAAGAAAAAATCGATCAGTGAAACAGATGTGAAATGCATCTACCCCATACCCCACTAGGGGACACGGGACTTCACTTTTACTTGAAACGAAACACTTTTGTCACAATTTATTATAAGTAAGTTGTCAATCAAAATCTACATTACATATAATTTTTTGCAATTTAATTGCTAATTTTTAATCGAATATTTTCTTAATCTAATCCGCGTGGTTTAATATTCTCAAATACGCCTGAGTTCACATGGCATATTTTATAACCCCCACGAAAAAAAGACGGGCAACTTAACTAAGTTTGACTTTAAAATTTCATCGTGTATTCTAGCAACCAATACTGAAACACCTTTAGTCCATGTTTTGTAATAAGGCCCCATTTGTTTACAGTTAAGTAAAAGCGAACACATAGCGGCATATAAAACGACGACATTGTACAAACGACGTAGAAACGTAGTACAAAGGCTTAGGTATTTATTCTTTATTCTTTTGCACTGCCAAATACATACATACTTGTCCAAATCGGGCTTCAACAAGCAAATTTGTGTATTGCTTATTAAATTAATTCTAACGTATTCGGTTATTAGCGGTGCATAGTTTAGCTCCTTAAACAATTAATATTAACTATATTAAGAACACCCTGCTGATTAAAATATTAACGAATACAAAAAAAAAATGTACAGCACGATGGTCGTGTGTACCCAGCCTTCGTCTATAGAACGCGCCTTAATTAGGTTTTGAACTAAAAAAATTACATACGATTCAGTAAAACATAGACAAAGACAAGAAAAGCATGAGATAATTGTAAACTGCATATTATTTTCCACCAGGTCTCCACGATATGTTGTTCAATCCATGGAACTGCCTCTTTAGATTCTGTCCATCAGCCCACTTAGAGTTCAAATAGTTATCATCATCATCTTGCTCCAGCTTCTTCCATTCCTCCTGCTTTCTGTAAGCTTGCAGCATCAGCTGTTTCCTCTCTTCTTCAGTTAGTATAGGCTCTCTACCTGGTGCTCCCTCAGATGAACTGCACAGCTTCACTGTCACTTTGGTCTTGTCATTTTTACCTGACAAGTATATTTGTTTACCGTTTGCCCAATTTAACCGTTTCCTAAGCTCTAGCATATCTCTGTGCTTAATTTTATCAAATTGGTTCAGTGGTTTCGTCGTGAAGTCGTAGCAGATAGTCAGAGTTACTTTCGCATTTATATATTTATTAGTACGGATTATAAAGACAGATTTAGTAACTTAAAATTATTATATTATAACTTATTCAAAGGTTCTAAATTAAGCAAAGAGCCTTAGAAAAAGGAAACTGTAACAACCTCAAATAATAAAATCCATACCCAAATGATCGCTCAGCTTATTCCCATTTATGAGTTTCTTCCCACACGCCCAAATGCAGGCTCGCGAAGGGTCAACCACCTCGTTCACTGCCTGGGTCCCAGACAGATCCTCAACATTATCCAGCTCCATTCTGACAGGGTCGTGGGGTGGAAGGCCAGCGGGAAAGACAATTTTAGTTGCACCGCGGAGTTCCTCAAGAGCTCTTGCTACGTCTTTTTGAGTCATACACTTCCGAAGATCAACCTAAATGAAATGTATATTGTGAAAAAAAACTATAATATTATAAGAAATAAAGGAATTTAATTGTTGAACATCCCAGTTCTGATATAAGATATAAAGGAATTTAGAGATTTAACCGATGTCAATCTCACTTCGTTATATAAGAAATAGCTATATAGGATTTTATATAATCCTGAAAGGGGTGTGGGGAGCCCCAACCTCGCTGCCCCACCGTAAACTCCAGCTTACAACTGAGTTCTCCTTGAATACATAAGCAGATGGCCTGCTAATTAACATTAAGAAGCACGACACAACCTTCAAGGTCAGAGCTACCGCTCATCCCTGGTGACCTAAGCAAACCTCTGAGAAGGTCCGATCACCTTACGGCACAAGTGAGAATGCGTGCAGTCTGGGGTACGCACGGCCCTCTTATAGTAAAACGACACCGACACCAGCCGATACAACCAATTCCTAACAATATGAATAAAACTGGCAAAACCCCATCATAATTATTTTGTATCAATTTAAAATAAAAGATATCAAATTAAAGTATAATAATTAAGGAGGCAATAAGTTTTTTCAGGAACTTACATGCTTCTTGCTTATCGTTTCTTTGGCGAACTCGGCAGCTTTTTTAAGCACTTCCTGAAGATTGGGTGGTGGAGCTAGGCCACAGCGACGACCCATTTCATCTTTTGCTACTACGTACCCTTGTGGGGCACACCGCTTGGCCCACGGGTCCTCTAGTTTTAATTCTAGTATCTGCAATAGAAACAATTTCATTAGTCAACTTGTATTTAACAAGTCGACTTAAAGGCAATTCAGAAAACCGCCCGACATAACCATTAAGAATAATAATATTTAATAAATGGATAAAATGATTTTTGTAAATTGTTAATCTTCAAACTCGATCACAGCGGTTTTAAAACAAAAAAAAAACACATTGAAGAAGGTGTATTCGTTTTGGAATACAACACAACACACAGACACATCAAACTTATAACACCCCTTAGTATGACCAACACTGACCTGTTCTTCCGTCAGTCCTTGCATTTCAGTAGGAAGAAATGTTCCATGCTTCCACAACTCTTCCAACTCGTAACAAATCCTCGTCACCTTCAGTCTTCCATTAAAAATCGCTACAATATCTCTCACTACATCATCTACAGAATTCTCAACGTTCGTTTCGTACAGAAACTGATTTTCATCTCCTCTTTTCACAAGTAAAAGCACCATTTCAAAGGAGTTCAGTGCTGCTTTTCAGTGGATAATAATATTGATAAAACTAACGTTGCTATCAACGGTTGCTATGGTAACCGAATAGCGTGAATATAATTATCTTTGTAGCACATCTATATGGCTAGTACTTTACAAAATAGTTTGCTATACGTCTCAGCTAATTTTCGAAAGAATACACTTATAAACACGGGGTGAAATTTTTCAACTTCACCTAAAATACTCAGGAAAAGCTATAGAACTGGAAACACCAATAATTTCAATGGATACATTACTTATTCAGAAATAATATATTATGTTACAATGTATCCAATTTTTTTTAAAGTTACTAAGACATCGAACATCTGAATAATCTGCCCTTTTAAGTATACACGATGGAAGTTGTACAAAATCACTGACACACAAACACGTAAATTTTATAACAGCTCTTTTTTCGTTGGGGGTTAAGTTCAAAAGTTATTTCAAGTTTTTATTTTCTAAGCAATTTATCAGCATCTTATCAGAAAGCCGCGGACAGAACATTATCCGAGCCAGTGAGCTTCGCGGTACATTAGTGCGGGTACATTAGACCCGGCTACTGTCTAAATATCCGGCTGTCGATAACATACTATAATTGGATTAATTTTTAAATTAAAAATTTATCTGTAATTTAGCTATCAATTTTTATATATTATATGTTTAAAATATGTTCCTTTTATCAAAGAAGACCGATTGCTCATAATAATTAGGGGCGCATTTATCTTTGAATAATGTTCATTTTTTGTGGACAATAAATATTTTTAAAAAAATTTCAAATAAAGACAAAACGTCATACACTAGCCCGCTACGATTCTGATATATTTATATATCGATTTCCCTTCCAACCTTATTAAATCGCTACTTAATATTATAAATGCAAAAGTAGTGTTATGTTTTCACGCTTAAACCACTCCAATAAATAAAGTTAATTAGTAATAGTTATTTTCATAAATTGTAACTTAGATCCATCTTTCAAATATAAAAAGCCGCATCGTAATCGATATAGCCGTTTAGAAGCCACGATGCCACAGGCACAGACACCCCACTTTTTCCATCGGGAGTTGAAAATCATATTGACCGTCTCACTCGAGTTAATAACCCAATTTCACAACTTTTATAATAATTTTAAATAAATTATCGAAAAAGCGATAAATATTCAATGATGTATTTGGAAAATGTTGGCGTATATTCGGCCAGTTACCTTTTCAAGTTAAAAGGGTACATTAAACTGGTGAGTTAAATATTAATACTACCGCGTTTCTCTTTGAGTCGAGTTTTTTTTTAATTTACTTTGACTGTAGGTTGAATATTAATTAAGCATAATTATATTAAGCTTAATGCTAATGGAACTTATTAAAATATTCTTACTATATACGAGAAATGGACTATGATGCAATTATAATAAATAACGTATTTTAAGCGATTATCATTTAAAAAAAAACAAATTGAAGACAATTTAAAAAAGACTTATTAAATGGATGAACAAATCTTCATAATAGCTTAGTTTCTATCGGATTGAAATACCATAAATAGGACCAGTAAATATTAACGTTAATGAACACTAACTGAAACGTGTTACTTGGAATTTTTATGATTTCTGCATTAATACATTTTTTATAGAGAAAGTGTTACCTTGTTAGTACTTTTTGCCTTATTGGTGATTCGGTTCATAGTAAAAGGCAATTGATTATATTGTATATATATTTTCGTCACATGATACAATAAAACACGACATTCGGACGTTGCAATAATATAGCGACTGATCACTTACTACAGAAAATACAATTACGTATAAGTAAATATGTATACTGTGTAGGCACAACTTTATTGCAACTAAGAGTGAATAATATCGCTTCAGATACTGGGACGCTGCTCTCACAGACATGGCCATGACATCTCTACCGAGGATCCAGAGCTGGCAGACACTCACCACGAAAACTCCACACATCATGGCAAGGTGAGCAATTAAAACTAAAATGAGATTGAAGGTAATTCAAAAACTGCAACGAATTTTTCATTAATTCATAAAAAAGTAACAAGTTGATCACTTTTTAATTAGCAATGCTTGTTTTATTATGACTGATTTTATTATGACCTATCAGACACATATTTGCAGGCGAGTATTACATGCAAAAGTATTTATTTCCCCAGTTTCCAAACCCAGGCTATACGGCGTTATAGTAAACCATTTAACAACAATTCAATGAATATAAATCCATTAATTTTTTTTTTACAAAACCGTTTGTATAAACTGAAACCCACCAAATACTCTCAAAAATGTTTGTAAAAAGCCTCTTTCGTACGCACTTTGATCACTTCTTCCACTTTGTTGAACTTAACAGAGTTGATTAAGTGCTATTTGGAGCTAAACAAATAAAAACAGTGGGAGGTTGATAAATTAAACTCGGTAGCGGGCTGGTGTCGAAATTTGCATATGTCACTGTTACTTGAGCTTCAATGGCGGTGGGTCATTTCAGAGGCGACGCGATTTCAGTTAATATCATCTAAGTTCTTGATTATTCTTTTAACCCCGATGTAAAAAGAGAGCTGCTGTATGTTTGACGTGTCTGCGGGTCTGTATGTATCACTCTTAAATGAATTCATTTCGATGCGGTTTTTGCTGTTTGAAATCTGAAGTGAATGTATCTTAGCTATTTAAAATCTTAGCTTTTAGATCTGTTTATACATTCATGAGATATTCTTATAAAAAATTAACATGACTTATGTTTTATTATTTTATTATTAATCGGGCTATATGTAATGAAGTAAAATTTAAATGTATTGGTAGTGTTTGCATCGATCCAATACGACAATGCCATGATTTTTGTTCAGATAATATTAACTTTCTCAAAAGAAAACTCTCACACGATCCATTTACCTCTCTCTTTTACAAGTCATACCTACGTAAATTGTAAACATATTAACATCAACACCGCTCTTAATTTGTACCACAGCCAACCCTTCCTACATAGTGATTGTAAATTCAAAGTAAGCGACGCGTGGCCTATTTTTACCCTGCGCTTCACGATTTTACTTTGTTTATCTTTATAACAATTTTCCAACATTAAGGGTAATTTAGGGTAAAGTCGATAAATGTTTTTAGACAAACACATTTTTATATTATCAAAAGTTTAATTTCGTAAATAAATCCTATCGTATTTAAATCAAAATATATCCTAAAACTAAACTAGTTTTTGTTTTGCTTAAACTTAATGTTAGGTCATTTCATCTTTCAACATTTTTTATCTGAAAAAGAAAGTTTCGTTCTAATAAAGGGTCAATTCATATTAGCACAGAGTGGAGGCGCATCGAAGCGTCTCTCGGGATCGTTCCCGCACCCTTATTTTCTATAAATACCTAAGATTTTACTTCGATCACGTTAGTTTTTATACAAAAAACACATCAAAATCGGTCCATTTGATTAGGAGCAATCTGTATGGTCGTCTGTATAAACACTTAGACCAACAGATAACTCTTATACTCACATACCATCAGACACACATACACCTGAAACTTATAACGCCCCCTCTTTTTTTGTCGGGTTTAAACAAGACTATACTTGAAGAAAAATACGAACAAAAGGTACTTGCATTGTAAAATATAACATAGTTTATCTAAGAGCACGCTTTTATAAAAATAGCATTCAACAATAAAACAATACAAATATATTTTTAGTCCAAACAAGAATTCTTAAAGCACATATGGGACAAAGCAATATGAAATAAGTTTTACGTGAAACGAACTGAAAATCGTTTCAACGTTTTGTACCATACTTAGCAAAGAAATTGCTTTTTTTCTTTTAAGTGATGGCCCGTAACGAATACGGCTTACTTGCGAACATTTATTTATTATAAACATCATTCAATAAAGTATTGAAGTGAAATTTCGTAATCACTAATCATTTTCTTTACAAGTAGATGATCAGTCTTCCATGCCTACCCAATCGAAACATTAATAGTTCCTCCCGGATTCAAACCCTGGATCTCCAGCACAACACGCAGATAAACACACGACTAAGCCACGTAGACGGTTATATAACTTATACTCTATAATCTATATAATTCAAGTAATTTTTTTTACCTGTAAAATATATAATGCTAAATAAAATAATAAATTTATAATGTCAATAATATGAAAAAAATTGTTTCTTATAATATGTTATATAATCTTTCATTCGCAACTTTGTCTACGTGGATCTAAGTCGCTGAAAAAGTCCGTGCCCCGAATAACACCGATGCTTACTCTCGCATTGAGTGCAAAACTATATCAATTTCTTAACCTAAATTAAGTTATATTGATTATTTAAAACGATATTTTATATTTAACTAGTTGCTTAAAAATATTTGGTTAAGAGCTTAGTCATTAAAAATAGTACTTTTATTATTCGAAAGAACTTCTGACAGCATAAAAAATTCATAGCGATTCGACAAAGAAAGGTTCTTTTCGTAGTCATGTCTTTTAGCTTTGTCACAAATTACATTACAATAAACTCAATCCCTTTCATTTACAAGCAGTTAATAAAATTCAACGTATAATATGCAATTTCCAAATAATAGCTTTCCGATTTTATCCGACCAAATCTGAAAACGTTCGTGCACAAAACATGCAATTCTGAATTACATGTTAGCGACAAGATATAGTTAAAATGAGACATTGAATAAAATCTAAATGTATTGTTAGGTTTTATTACATAAAGTAGTTTGTTAATAATGTGTACAAAGATAACTATTTTTCCAAAATTCTATATTTGGAAGTCGATGCCAAGCTGTAAAGCATCAAATAGAATAATGAAAATATTACAGATACCGACATGTTATCGCTAAAAAAAGATTGTGTTAAATTAAAATAATGTTTTTAAGTAGGGTAAGCCTATACAATAGATACAATTGGCGATTTCAGCTGTCATGTCAAACGTATACTGAAACTTTTCGGTCTGTGGACAAAATGGCGGTGTAAGTCTCTTGGCTCAATTATATAGTTATTATTTAATATCTGGTTGTGGTGTGTTTATTATTATTATAAAAGTTCACAATAGATCCTAAAATATGTGAAAATAAATTGTGAAAGTGAAGACTATAAAAAATAAGGCTCTTTGAGGTATAAAGTTGCGCTTAGTAAGTATTACATGTTTGTTAAAATAGATTTTTGTATAACTCTGTTATGACTTATGTTATTGCAGCCATTGTTTTCGGTACGCAATCAAAAATAAACCACGCATATTGAAATCTGCTGGATCGAATTATAAAATTATATTTGTGTAGATGTTTTATAGAAACTACAAAACATCGCACTACGACGAAATTAACGCGGGTGAAACGGTGGGACGCAGCTTTGCCAAAATAAAGATATAACGGCTAAAACCGAGAGGAAAATTTAGTTAGAAATAAGCATGTCGTCGCGTAGAAAAACAGAAAAAGCATATTCATTACAATGCCTGTTGTTAGTCGCTTTTGTTGAAAGTAACATTTTCAAATGTAAAATTCCACGCGAGATTTTCAGCTGTGAATTTTTTTATGTATATTTATGATATAACCTGCTTTTGATTTAATAAAACAGACTTCTAGAATCTACCTAGATTTTATTCAGTTTACGTAATCTTTTAACCGGCTCCTTGGTTAAATGGTTCAGAGGTGATGAAAGCCCCTAGATTCGAATGCTAGGGAAACAAATTAATGTTAAGTTATATAGGCACATAAGGCTGTTTGCCTAAGTGCCTGTAAAGAATATGATCAGTGAAACAGATTCAGAAATGTGTTAGTTTTCAAATTTTTTTTTACAAAAGGCTATATTTTTGCAGTAGTGGCCTGCGTAACAAAGTTTGACATTCAGTACGTGTAACCCAAAAGTTCGTAGGTTGGTTTCTGGAAATAAATAAGAAAAAAATAATATAGAAGGTGCTGTGTATTAACGTTAGCGAAATATAAAAACATTTCGCGGTTTTTTGAAGAAACGAAATATCTTCCTCTTTGTTATAAGTGGTTAAACGAAGCTGAATTTAAGGTTAAGTAGCGAAAGAAACAGCTTAACCCTGTTTTTAACTACACCCGTTATGTACTTAACAACTTAACTTTTTTGTGTTAATTTTTCGATTAGAAGTGAAGTTTTTTGATCATTTGCTATATAAAAATAACGACTTATTAAAAAGCAATATTTAAGCATTTAATTACAGTTTTTTTTATCTCTAAAGAATTACTTAAAAAAGTGAATAGGGTTCGTGTAAAAACAAATCAAAAATATTTTTCTCCATGGCGTGCACTGCTAGCAAAGTACTAGAGTAACTTTGAGTAACGTAGAGTAAACAAATTCTTAAAACATTTATATTTTTTAGTAATTTTTACATAAATAATTACGATCCTTTTTAACAAATTTACATAATAATGTATTTCGCATTATATATTTAACTTGGTACAAAATTTTATATAAAACAATCATTTGACAGTGCCTTACAAAAATTGCATCATAATCCGAACAGAATGTTGAAAAAATAATAAATAAAAGCGTAATTTGATAACATCAGACTGGAGTCAACTGCTCTCAAACTGTAGTGTTGTCTTTTTATCGATGGCCTAACGAGAAGTTTAAACAATTGTTAAAAGTTGAACGCAGTTTTCTTATTATTTATTAAATTTTTCTCTGTAACATTAAAATAACAGCTTTGAACTTTAACAAATCATATTTTAAAATCAAACCCCTCGACGTATATCACTTTGTTTGTTCGTGCTAAACTACTCGAAATCTACTAAACGTATTTTGACCGTTAAAATTTTAATGTGTAACAAAACAATACCTATATGATGGGATTGTCGATATAAAAGATTTTATGATAGGTCTTGAAAGAGTCTGCGAGTGTTTAAGTCTGTTAATTATTTTTAAAAAATATTCATTTGGTCTCGATGCGATGCGAGCAATATATAATAAACCCTGTGAAGTTGAGAATGGGAACTATTAAAACATCATAATCAATAATGTGATATTTGAAAGAAAAGCATTTCATTTTTTTCTTTAAGAGAGAGAGAACACTAAGAGATACGTATAAACCTGGACTGCTCATTTTCCGGCTACAGTTTAAATCAGTTTATTTTTCTTCTTGGTGACTACAAAAAGATTAGAAGTATCGATAAAATACGCACATCACCAGCAGCAAGTTTGAAGACTAATTTTTCTCGATTTTCCTTTCTCCTTGTGTTTATGTAAATTGTATCATGTTCGTATTTCACGGAATCCATGATATTTGTGAGAAAATTGGCTTCTTTTTGTTCATATATTCGGCTGAGGTACACTCATTTATTTTCAGCGAATATATTATAATAAATATGAAACCCGAGGTAGTTTTTATAGAGAGAACGTGACTCCGTAGAATTATAAAAGTAGTATATTTTTAACAGATTTCAAAAAGATATTATCAGTTTGATTATATTTTTTCTTTGTAAGTTTTTTTCGTGTTTGGGAGGCCAATTATAAATCGATTTTAATTATTCAATTGTTTTGATAGGCCCATACTTGAGGAGTGGATTTTAATAAGTTATATCGGAATTGATAACATATCTTTGAAAATTCAACAGAACCTAAATAAATGTTATATCCAGATGATATGTTAATTTCTTTGTTTATTGTTCATATTAGTTTCGGGAATATGTCACTCAAAAACGTGAAATAATATAAACTCAGTTCTTTTTAAAATTCTGAGGCATTTTTTTCAAAGTACTTCAGAATTTGAAAGTTGATGGAAACAGATTTTTGACTTTAAAATACGTTTTTTCAAGTTTCCTACGACAAAAACAGTCGATGTGAAATACTCCTCCTTTTTTGAAGTTCCTTAAGAATATATTTACAAATAAAAATTATCTATGACATATAATATTAATTTTAAATTAAAACATGTCTCATTAGGTTCCATTTGTTAATATTTTTGTATTTTTCGCTTTTTTATATTTAAAACAATATATTTATTCAAAGTTTGTAGTGATATTAAACAACTAATAGAAGATAAAATATCCCCGACAAGTGCCTTAAACGATGATAAATAAACGCTATTCCCAAGCCGTTATCCATATTTCACCCAATGTATTAGAAATCTTTAGTAAATTGTCCATAATACTGCAAGCTAATAAGAACCTTAACGTAAAGCTATTAAGTTAAAAATCTAATACGAGTTGTTTTGTAAGAATAATTGTTATTCTGGTCAGTAATATGCAAAACGGACACGTGATGAAAATCTTATATTGTTCCAAATATAAATCTGTATCGTTTAGAAAATAACATTATAGGCCGGGAGATAGTGACAGATTTTACTAGGTCATTTGTTACAGTATGGTGGATTTACAGTTTGAAAAACTTGGTTTTTAGATACACACATTCGCCACCTCCACAGGTATGGCATGATTAGAGTTCTTTTTATGATCATACAGCAGTGGCGTGCGCTCCTTGTAGGCAGAAAAGCAGTGCTTTACTTGCCATTCACAGATATTTTTATAAAACGTTCGTACGTTTTAGATGACTTTAATTAATAGTAAATAAATGAATAAACAAAATATAATAACATAAAAATGCATAATATTTTATAAATAGCACCTATTTGTAAGCACACAAACATTATGTTTGCCAGGCGTTTGGCGACAAGCAAGCGGCGCTGCAAAATAATGTACTTAATCATGTGTGTTTAATGTTAATGTGTGTTTATTAAAAATTAAAAATAACAAGTCTCACAATTGTCATTCAGTGAAAAAATTCAAATTTTGTCTAAAGTAAGTAGAAGTGTACCCGAGTTACAACAATTAAATCTATAAAAGAAAAAGTTTTTGTGACCGAGTACTGCGCCGCATACCCAGTGCTTTAATCCTGTGCACGCCTCTGTCATACAGAGAACAAAAGTTTTAGGCTGGTACAAATCGTTTAGCAAAAAAAAAAATTACTCCTTTGTGGTGGTACGGCGGCCATTGGGAATCGTTGGAAAAGAATGGCAAGATGATTTTCGTAAATGGCTGCACGACGATGATTAACTGTGCAAAAATTAGCCTGGTACAAATGGTTGAATTTTTTTTAAATTAACGCATTCGCGTCGTATGGCGGGCTGTAAGTCACACCGGAGAAGTATGGCATGACACTGCCGCCTCTTCTTTTTTTACTGACTATCGGAAAATACTAGAATTTTTGTGGAATAAATCATTTGACACTCGTAATCAATCCGACGAGTTCGACTAACACCCATGCCGCCGGTACCAGCGCTTTGACCATCATTTTTTTATTTTTGTCATTGCATAATAAGACCCCTGAAGAACCGCCATACTATAACAAATGGTCCAGTAAAAACTGTCACTATATCCCGGCCTATTACTGAATTTAACTAAATTATATTGTACGAAAATTAAATTACCCCTGTTGTCGTGGGGGGTTTAAACAAAATGATTATATTACTATTAGGCAAACTTTTGGAAGGTGCGTAGAGTGAAAAGTTCTCGGATAAAACGAGTTCAGTTAGTAGACAAATAAATTAGTAACTTAATATTTCACCCACCTCGACTATCCAGAGTTGAATCTGGGCCAATCTAGCATTATATTTGGCTCAAGCCCAAAAGATAGCATTGTTTATTATCAAAGAATACACTTGGGAAACTTCGATAGTTCATGTACTATTAAATAAGGAACAGATAAGTCTTTAATTGACACGAAGATGGTGAATTGGAGGCTATTAAATGAATGAATCAATTTTGATTCGATTTTTGTTTGAAAGATGACGATATTTATCTTCGATACAATGTATTTGTTATACTTTCTTGTTTTCATCATGTGGTGTTTTTAAATTAGCTTCAATTTTATTTGTTCTACACACTTCGACTTCTCAATTCAACTGTTTTTTTATACGTTTGATACACAATTATGAAGTGAACTAATTTTGCCAAACTGTCACAGAAATTCATAAAATCTTTAACCCGAAGCGCCTACTTCCAAATATTTTCCTTATAGAATGATTATTTCAGTTTTCTTAAATTTTAGTCGTCTGAAGCCTGATTATAGTTTTTCTTAAAATAAAATTGTCTATTTCAGGAGCGCGGTGGTTGGTCACAATGGAGCGAGTGGTCACTCTGTTCAAGAACGTGCGATGGAGGTGTTTCTAGACAGCTTCGAACGTGCTCCTCGCCGGTGGGATGTAGGGGGGAACCGGTGCGATACAAGATTTGTAATATGCAGGTAACTTTAAACATATTTAGAAATTAGTAAAGTGATATATGAACATATGGTGGTAATAATAACGCTTACTTAACTATAATGAAAAGTTTACATAAATAAAAATAAGAAACAAACAAATTTGTAATATAGAAAAACCAAATTTGTTATATTTTTTTTAGCATTTAAGGGATAAAGTTTATTAAACATTTACAATAATGTACTTAAAGATATTTAAAAAACTACAAAATGCTCATCAAAGCCTTGGGTGCGTACCCAAAATACTGGCTATATTACCGCGTTGTATCGCCATATTAACGCTTTGGCCGAAATATATACAAAATTTGTAATAAATAAAAATATACTTAAAAATGTACCCCTGACGCTGGCGGTATTTTCTCGCTGGTTAATAATGAATAATAAATTTAAAAATCAAAAACACACGAACGATGAAAGTTGCATGGACCGCCTATGTGCACCCAACAACGCCTGTTGGGCTGATTTTAATGAGAGTTACATTCTTGAAGGTGATAATGATTCGGGAAGACCTCTGAAGGCAACTGGTTCCACAAGACGGTAGTGCAAGTGGGAAATACCTTATTTGTAATCTATATTAAAACCGTTAAAATATAGTTGATCTTCGATCACTCTTTAGTTTTTTTGTTTGTTTGAAAATTGTTATCATATTTTTTTCAAAAGATTGATCCTATAATTATAATAATTAACGTATTCTATACAAGATTGTACTCGCAACTTCTTTTGCGTAGGCACATATAATTTATATCACTCAAAATAGCCTAGCTTTACATCAGAAAAGAATGTTTTAAATAGTTCCTCTAGATTTCCTGCCCTCTTCTTTTCTCATGAATAAGATTTTGAGTTGTCTTATATAAAAAAAGAATCTTTATTTAATCTTCATTTTATTTTATTTAAGATGACATATTAGTGTTTAGTTCACAGATATAGCTCACTAAATACAGAACAATAAGAGAAAATTAACAAAACTGATTTAGTGTAACAACTGAATGGCCTCAATTTATTAAGGTCTCAAACGAACGGGCCACTAAGCGTAGTTTTCACATAAAAACCTATGATTTACGTGACCCACTATTACGTATTTAATTGCTCTAGGAGTTGTATGTAATTTGTTCCTTTGTTACAATGTTTAGGTCCAAAATCCTGTTTAATAATAATAATTGGGACAACTCACATACATTGCTCTGATCCCAAATTACGTTGCTGAAGCACTTGTGTTATGCTAATCAGAAACAAAGAAGGTACCACAATAAATACATATATAAGTTTATAAACAACAAAGACTCGGAAACAAACATTCGTGTTCATCACACAGATAAATGCACCAACCGAGATTCGAACTCTGGACCTTTCTGTCTGACCCAGGCTGTCAACTATTCGTTTACTTTACTTTATGTCGTTTGGATGAGTTCTTCATGGTGTATTAGTATAATCTATACTAAGAATATTATAAAGCTTAAAAGACTTTGTTTATTTGACCGCACTAATCTCAGGAGTTTGTGTTGGATAGTCCATTTATAATAAAGAAAGAAAAAAAGAAAAAGAAGAGAGAAAGGCTATATCACATATTTTTTTTGTAAAATCGGTAAACAATTTCTTTTGAGGTAGTTGATTTATATATTTACTTAAAGTGAAATTTTGACCTTTTGACCGCTATCGAATATATTTTTGCGTCAATTTTACTGATCATTTTCTTTACAAATGTGTTTTATATTGTCCGGGAAATCGAACTAACGGCGCAGATGCGTATATAATATCGTCCACGTTAAATCATTATTAAAAGCTACTGAATGATATCAAGGTAGATTTAATGGCAGGATTACTGGTGTGCATAGAGTTTTATGAAAGGGTAAACACAAAAATATTTAAACCAATGAAAAATTACACCTCAAGTATGAACGAATCCCTAGAGTTTAGTAGATTTACATAACTATTATATTTGTCGTGTTTGTTTTGCGTTACTAATTTGTGAAATTAAGTACCTGCCTACTATTTAACTGACTTCTGTAAGGGGATGTCTTTTTATACCTTTAAAGCGCATGAGGAGTATGAGTTGGTCAGGAGATAAATTACGAAGTTTCCTAATGTTCTAAGTATATTGTGAGTGAGTGGACAGACGGTTATAATTAGACTAGAAATGAATACGGTTGAGGGCGGAGTGCATTCAACAATCAAGTTAACTAAAGTTATAGTACTTTGAACATGTGTTTGACATCAAACGTAGTTTGAAGACCTCTTTTCCTCGTAATTATGCCTTGCAATAAGAGGCTATTTTGAAACCATTTGAATTATTTCTATATAGAATAGTGAACTATTCAGGCGTTTCGTTTGAATAGATATTCAGAACATTTGGACACCAATTTCCACTTTTATTTACTCACAGAAATCAACAGCCTTTAATGTTTGTTAAAGGATTAATACAATATTTATATTTTATTAAAAGAAAAAAAAAACCTCATATGAAAGCTAAAAAAATCAAGTATCAAATGCTTTTACTAAATTAAAATCTGTTTATCTAGCCAGCTGGAATCGTGGAGTCGATCAGGAGATTAACTTAGATACATTTTTACTTGGAAGGGAGACGTTTTATTCCGTGTAGAATAAATATAATTATTTATCCTGACATTTTATTTCTTATAAGCTTCACTAATTCTAAAAAAGACTTAAAATGACCGTCATTCATTTGCTATTAGAAAATTTAATTCATTTTCTATTTGAAAATGAATCGTAATCTGTTCTAAGTGTTTTATCAAAAAGAGCAGCTAGTTATTAAAAGTGAAATCAAAGTGTAAAGCCCTTACATCACAAAGAGTCCAGTCCGACGCTACTTATGACTTTAATCGGCATGAATGCCCCGCTGAGACGCAAAGGAGCCTAAAATTCTAGGGTTACATGGCGCTCATTAAAAAAATAAAGTTAAGTCAATTATTCAGAGTATGACTATTAATAATTATACGTTTCTATTTAAAGAAATTTTTCAGCAAATTGTATTTTACACATTAATTATAAAATACATACGGAGTATTAGTTACCCACAATACGTACTTCATTACCACATTGTATCAATAGATGTACATACAAACAAAATGAGTTAGCAGTTTTAATATTCCAAATCAATCACGTGGATATATTTATTATTGTTTATATAGTAATTATCAGACAAAACAATCATTATTAATTTTTATTCGCAGTCGCATGTAGACCAGGCTGTAAACACGTGAACCTTCTAGAAAATTTAGTATTAAGTTTAATAATTGTAAAATTATAAGATGCGCTATAATATGATTAAACTGATTTGTTTTGAATGTATGATGCTCGCGTAAATTAAATATATTATAGGTTTTAATATTTTCATCCTTCAAGTACTTCTACATTAGAGCCATGTAAGCACTTTCTAAGCGTTAGGGAGGGAGGCTTCGACGCCGAATGAATGACAATAAGAAATGTTATTTGCCCCCACTTTATTGACTGCTGACGCTTTTAAATCTGATTGGCGCATGCTTTGTTTCTTCAACGAGCTATTTCTACTTTATTCAGGGATTTTTCTATGCAAATCGAATCAGAACAATACTCTTTATTCTCGTCAATCGTTGTAGATTGCGTCTACTTATTCAAGTTTAAACGAAATGAAAACTTTTTCCAACTTGTGCCTAGCTTTTAAAAATTACACTCGTTTGTCTCAAAATGTAAAAACATTTGCTCGTTATTGAATTCATATATCGTAATATAGATAAAATAAATAATATAATAAGTAATCACTTGCTCTTCGTCACTCAGAAAAAATACCTGTTTAATTTCCTTTATAATAGATTAAGGTCAATTGTTTTAAGCTCGTTAATTCTCGTGTTTAATTTCGAGGCGAGTTTAAGCCGCGTAAAAGCTCTCCCTTAATCTATTAGTTAACTAACCCAGCTAAGCCCGTTGGATGGTTTAATTAACATAGGCACCACGGCAGACATACTTCTTCGATCTATGTTCTAAGCTACGTCAAGCGTTGGATTCCAAGCAAACAAAAACAACTCCATTTAGAAGACACAGAAGTTTAAAATAATACTTTTATAGAAAATGATCAGTGAGACACATAATTTATTCTTCCATACCTTAAAAACAATAACACTACAAAATTCGCTTTTAGTACTCAATGTATTTTATTTATTCAAAGAAAAATAACTTAAGACAATTTTACAATTATTTGATTAACTAAATACCCGATGTTTCGCATGGTTCCGTGATCAGGAACGTCTGATATTACAAATGTTAATGTCAAATATCAAATGACAGCCTGAGGTATATAGTCCATTTAATAATAATTAATGAATTGTAAAATTTGTCAGGTAAATATAGGAGCTGTACTGTTTTAAGGTATTGCTATAATGTGGTGAAATATCATCGGCATTTTTTATAACACTACTTAATAATAGAACACTATTATAGGGTATTTGCTATCTATAAAGATCTAGCCTATTACAGATCTAGCAAAAATATCTGATAAAATTTAGATGAATTTTAATGTTGTAGACCAGTGGTTCCTAACCTTTTTCAGCCGTGGACCCCCAAGAAAGTCAAGCATAATGCCAAGGACCCTTGAGTGGAAAAAAGATGCAATTTTCGGACAATATTATATTTTAGTATTCCTTCATTAAATTAAAAAACAAAAAACAAACTTTTTCGTAGAAAAACTTTAATGAGAACGTTAGTGCTGCTTTTTTGCAACTAAGTTCTAGTTGCAACCAAGTGCAGTTCTAGTTGCAAATAATATCAACCCAAATATAGGTTGATATTATTACTCAATTGCAATCTCAAATCAGATTCATATAATTACGAGAAGTGTTGGCGTAGGTAATTTATTTATTTTTGTTAATGCTGTAAGTAAGACAGATGCGTATGGGACCGCGGACCACAAGTTAGGAAATAATGCTGTAGACTTTACTGTATTACAAAGGTTCTGTTTTTTTAGCCGTGTCGCGCAAACGTGTCCCTTCTAGAAGAGGATATATGGAGGGAACAGCAGTGCAGTGCTCACGATAACACTCCTTACGGTGGTGAACTTTTCCACTGGCGCGCTCACCGTGATGACGCTGAACCCTGCGCGCTGACCTGCAGAGGCACTCCGCAGCATTCCGGCCTGAAGCCTGAACCGGTAAGATTTATCTAAGAAACTAGAGGAATTTGCCAAAACTTAAAATTATAACTAAGACTACGAACTTGCATGCCGGTGCTTGCTGACGAATAGTTAATCGCGATTGTAGTTCAGCAATTACTATGTATGTGAGAACAGCAGTATTTAAAACTAGCTATGCCCTGCGATTTCACCCGCGTTAATTTCTTCGTAGCATGTTGCTTATCCTCTCGATAAATGGACTATCTGACACAAAAAAAATCAAATCGATTCCATAGTTCTTGAGATTGTCGCCTTTGACCATACAAACGAACGAAAACGAGCTTTATAATATTCGTAAAGTTATTTCAAACTTGAAGACAATTAATGTATATTGAAAATTCCATTCTAATTGTTAAATCCCGTTTTGGTAAATGTTCTATAATTGTAAGTAAAACATTTGGAATGTAATAAGCGAAGGCTTTGCAAATTCTGTTTTATTAATTACTTTAAATTCTCAAACGAATATTAGATAACTGCTGACATTCCTAATTTTGTCAGCTTATTTTATTTGCAATATACTCTGTAACAGTTATCATTTCTAAAAGTAAGATACAATCTTTAAAACTGACCTGAAATCCAAAGAATATATTATATCTTTAGTTATAGTATAAAAGTTATTTGTTTTTGTGTTGACCCATTTATCGACAAAGGCTTTAGACTAATAACATCACGCTACTATGAATAGAAGTGGAGTATCAATGAAAAAAGTGCAAAAATGGGCAAAATCCCTAATAAGAGCGGCGGTTAATTGTAAAAAAGAAACCGAATTTCGTTACGTAGATAAATATTTGAATTTTACATCTCGAAAGACTTGTCTTGAACTAATTAGGAAAATTAAGTTGCCTTGAGTCTGATTTTAATGTTTTTACTAATTAAGGCACTTGTTTATTTAAATAATTCTATTAAATAGCTTGGGATGTTTCGTAAATTAAAATTGACCTAAAAATTTCAACAACCCTCGGCACAGGAGAGACTATTTAGACTAAACATTCATTTTTAATTCCGAAGATAAAGGTGTGTTGACGAGTCTATGTGTGTCTGTCTGTGGCATCATAGCTCCTTAACGACTGGATCACAAGTTTGGTGAAGTATTTTTTGATAGCGTCTGCGTGAAGTATTTATATGGAAAATCTTATAGCGCCCTTAGTGGTTACCTGCTAACTCACTTAACCACTGTGGGATGGACAGCTTTCAAATAGTAACAAATCCATCGAAAACTTCAATAGTTATCTCTTAATTGACTTAATGAAAGCTAACAACTACAATTATGAAGATTGGTTCATTGATTCATGTGATATTTTTACTTAATAATATGTTTGGTGTTTATTAATATAAACACTGAAAACACCATATAATTTGTGTTACAATTACCTATTTTGAAATTGATTGAAAATGGAGGCTTAGTTTAGAATTTTAATATATTTTTATACGGCTGTTATTTTCAGACGGTGACCTTGGATGATGAGGATCGCGTGGTGGTTGCTGTACTGGCGCCCAGGGTATCTGATGGGACGAGGTGCCGACCCGGTAGCCTCGATATGTGCATTGATGGACGGTGTCAGGTGAGAGTTTAGTTTCAGTGAAGCGAGCGAAGCCGGGTTTTCGTCTAGTAGAAAATATATCAGCGCAGAGCACTATTTCTTGACAAATACGTTTAATTAAGAGACATTCATAAGCGAGCATGTATTTGATTCTATGAGTAAATGAATATAGATATTTTGATTTTGAGAATAAATTAAGGTCATTCTGTTTATTTTTTCCAATGTAATATTTAGCTCTAATCTTTAATCAGAACACAATAAACGAGACGTCACGGGTAACGTATATCAATCCCTTCGAAGCCAATCAAAGAAAACATATTTTATCATTTAAAATGACAATTATTTTTTGTTAAATTAAGTACAACAATTTAAACAATAACTATAAAAAAGCTCAATTATTTATTTATCACAGCTTAAAGATAATTCAAAAGCTCCTTGGAATGATGAATACAAATTAAAATATCTCAAAAACGGATGAACAGATCTTTCTAAATTGTAACAAAGATCATACGTCAGCTTTCAAACAAAATAGATATGAAGCCGTAGACAGACCCGTAGACACGTTAAACTTATCCTTATGTTTGCGTCGAGTGTTAATTATTTATTTACAGAAGCCGATTTCAAATAAAATAGAATTGGAAAACAGCGAATCCGGCGCGTTGAAATCGCGCGCGACAAGTGTTTTCCCCAATTTTGAGGCACGCCCAACCACTAAAATGACACTTGTTTACGACAAAACTCACTGTTTACCAGATCCCGGAAAATAAACATGGCAACCCTTCTATATAACTTCCGATATGGCACTTGAATATTTTATCAGTATACGGGTACATAAATTTGTGTCGCGCAAATTGGTTAGAACTCGTGTGTATAATATAATGCTTGGAACTCATATGTGGTTATTAATATATAGTGTTATTAATTTTTACTCGTGACTTCTGCGTATATAATACATATTATTACTAAAATTAGAAATAAAGTCCTTACTAATCAAATAATTTAATAATAGTTAAATAAAAATATAACATCCATATGTTTGTTACTCTTTCACGCAAAAACTACTAAATGGATTTGAATGAAATTTTAAAGTTGTAAAATAAGTATCTGTAAACTTAAAAAACGGCTTTCAAGTGTTTTCCAGACTATTACAGCGTCATAGAAGAATTGTAAGATTAATAGTTAGTAATACATTATTCACAAACAACGAAATAACTTAAAGATTAACTTTGACGTGGGTCCGATCGGTTCTGTTTGAAACTTTTAAGAGATTTAACTTGATGTGAATTTCGTTCTTGTTGTACCTTGATTTGAATAGTTTCCTGCTTTCTTTTGTTATTCGCGTTTCGTTTTAAAAACTTTCTACAATAGAACAAGAAACGATTGTGACATAAGACTTTTAACAAACAACTTTACTTAACATATGGCTTCGTAATAAATTAGCTTTTATTTGCTACTTATATGTGTGTATAACTAATACAATATGATGTAATAATTTGAAACTGATCCAGAAGTTTTTTGGTTTATTTAATAGAAACAAAATAACAAAACTTTTTTTTTAATTGAAGACAATTTAAAAAACAGTCAAATCAGAATATCTCAAAGAAAAGACCTTATAACTTCCCTCCTTTTGCGACAGGGGTTAAAAGGTATTAAAACAATGTCTTTAAGATTATGGTACAAACCAGGAAAAAAATATATATTTCGTCCAGCTGATCATCTATTTCTCCTGTAAAAAAGAGCAGTAAAATAGACAGGGGTTATAGGTCATATAGCAAAAAATCGTTATTAATCAAAGCCTCTTGTAATAACATCAACCTTATTCATTGAACGTCAAAATCTGTTTCAGTATTCGAAAGAGTGGTACTCAAAAACACTTTGAATTCTGATCTCTGTGCTCTTGAAAGCTTTTATGCGCTTAATTTTCATGTTCGGAATATATTTTGCAGGTAGGTTAGAAAATTATTGGAAAATGTATTCTATTAAAAGCGTGAAAACCAGTGTTGAAGACGATTTTGAAAAAATCAGTTCTTTGTACTTTAATTAACCTCTTCGAGTACCTGCGTTCTGATCACTCTGAGATTAGTTAGAGTGGAATAGGTAGAGACAGAAAAAAAATTATCAGTGTAACACGGAGGTTCATTTATATATGTATAATGTTAGAAATTTAACAATTTACAATTAGAACAATAATAGAAACCAACACCATGTAAACATAACAGTTGTGCTTAGAAGGGGGAACTCTGTCTGACTGTGTAGCCCTTGTTTATTTTGAGTAAATAGGAAAGTCATTGGGCGAAGTTTATTTATGTTAAGTGTGGTTTCTGTTATTTTTTAAATTTTAAATAGTTTAATTGCTTAAAATATTTTAATGTCTTCAATACCATTTCAACCAAGGAATAAGCAAGAAAATTATCTTTATAATAACTAGCGTTCAATTCGGTCTTGTTTATTTGGTGTTATTTTTTAATTACGCACTTTCTATGTTATTTTTATACCAATATGCATCAGCGATTTTATAAACTATTGCCTATAATTATTAATCTTTTTGAATCGGCATAAATGTTTATCAAACATAAGAAGAAGTTTCTTTGTATTTTCTCATGAATATTGTATTGCTAAAGTACATTTCTGTGTAGTGTACCCAATCCCTTAAGTAATGGGCTATTCGTATCGTGTAAAGCATTCAAGGATTCATATATTCAGACTAGACTCAAAAGGATAATTATCGGAAAACATTTTTTAATTCGGAAGACAAATCTCCCTCTTTTCTCATTCTTTTTTTCCATGTTTGTAACATTTTTATTGATACTCCGCCCCAATTGGCTAAAACGTAATATTATATAGTCTATATACTATAGACTCTATAGCATTATTCGATAATTACACTATTCCACGCAAAAAGACTACGAAACAAGAGTTCATGTGATTAGCGCGTTCAAACAAACAAACACTTTAGACGCCAAAATCTTTTAATTCTAAGTTTTTAATTCTGTAAATGTAGGTGAAAATAAAATATTCTTTTCAGTTACTATAGTCATACGAAGTCACGTGCATAAGCTAGTTTCATTTCTGAACAAGTTTTAACAATACGAGTTAACGAAATTGGGAACATATTGCCTCTCGACAAAATACGAGCGAAATAATATTTTTATTTGAAACTACAAGTACATAGATTTAGTCACAATACGTCAAAACCGACTGAACTAAAATAAAAACAATGCTAACATACAAAATATGTTGAAATATTTTGAGTATTTTGTCAGTTTCGAGTCAGATTTTGAATACATTTATGACTTTGTTATTGAAAATTCAAAATAGCGGATGAAATGATCAATTCTTTACTAAATACCTTTGAAATAGAATTGAGTGTAGGTTTTTAGTTTATTTGAGAGATCAAGTAGGAGTTATTGTATTTCTCTTCATAAAATACATTATTTTGTTGAGCTTTTGTTAAATATCTTACACGAATTCGATTGGCAAAATGTGATTAATATCAAAATAAAAATACGAAAAATATAACGAAACTACAGCTACTAATTATTTCTGTTTTGTTTTTAATTCACTAACGTGATAAGATAAAGTGAAGTTCAAGATAATTTCCAATCTTAATCTTAATTACAAATTAGAATATCTTATCTTTATAAATTATCGGTCCATTAGTTTAGGGGCTATGTTGTCACAGACATACGCCTCATCGGGGGTACTCTTTAAAGAGTCAAAGCGTACCAACAATGAAATTTTTATATATTATAATAAATATTTATAAAATTTGTCACGACAAGTTTAAAAAACTTTTTCTTTTCAACAATAAGTCGAAGTTGATTTAATATAAGTAATCTAAAGAGTAAATTAATTCTTAATCAATAAGCATAATTTAATTTCAATGTAGTAAGTATTAGTATTACTAAATTTTTGAAAAAAAAATCCTTTGAAAACTGAAGTGATCGAGAAAGGTCCTAATTACAACTTATGAGATATTCCTATCTGTAATCATCATGTCAGCAGCTTTTTTCAATTTTATAAATTTCACTAGATAGGTACGTAATTGTAACTTTTCCTGAACGCGTCATTTTCTACGATAAAAAGGGTAATTTCTGAAGAAAATATTTACAAGAGAAACACACAAAGTAAAGTATAAAACGAAATGTTTAACGAAACATGAGAAGTAAATGTTACAAGCGCATATTTTAATTATAGAAACGAGAGCAAACATAGCCAGACAAAGCGTACTGTTACGTCTCGGATTCGTTGCAAGTTATAAAATATGGCGTTAGATTATTAATTTACCAACCCTTTCGCGATGACGCGATCTTTGACGTTAGTGCATCTTATAAATCGATGAACGCCGACTGCACGCACGAAAAAGGGTCACGTTCCACCCGAACCGAGCGTGCAAGCGAAAACGCAGAACAAGCGATAGAGAATCACGATCGGCCTAAGCGTAATAATTCAATTCAATTCTTATGACGTTAAGTATAAGTAAAGACGGGCTTGTTTCCGCAACTCGACGTCTACGAGGCGCCTATTTTGCGTTTTGAGCTGGGCGGCTAGTTCTGCCATCCCAACTTCAAAACTCTTCTTATGGCGTTATCTTGAAAAATTATCATCCGTAAACCGACTATACAAACAATTAATTTTAGTCTTTATTATAAAATGCAATAGTATATCATCAGATACAAAACAAGTCCAGTCAAATCTCACTTTCTCAAAAAAACTGTGTTCAATTTAAGCATGCTTTCACAGGAGAGGCATATTTTACCCGGCAGTATACTTACTTTGTATGGTTGTACGCGCTAATCTCAGTACTGGTTCGAATCTAAATTATGTTTATATTGGAGAGCCTATTTATTGAAAAAGTTTATAACATAGACGATAAATATGTAGGATAACAACAAAAGATGTAGTTCGCTTCGTCTTCCATCTTGGCCCAGTCTATGCCATATTATTTCGCGTTCCCGTTCCCTGATGATGTCAGGTCGTATCCGGCATTGTCACGAGGTTTCAATCCCTATCTTTTTTGTTCAGCCACACAACTGTTTGTCTGAAAAGGCTTTAGTAATCATTGTTGTTTTGAGCTCATTGATTCTCTTGTAAATTGCTATTGTGGAAATATTTCCAAACTTCAATTTAGGGTTCGCTGCTTCAATTCAACTTTCACATAATATTTTAACAAAACGCGAACTGTCATTAAACCGAAGTAGGAGATACAAGCAACGTTTAATTAATGAACATTGAATTACATGAGAATGCTGTTCTAATTTTTAACATTCATATCTTATCTTTCCTGGCCATTGGAAACGCAGCCTTAATTTTTAATTATATCAATTCTATACTACCATACCCTTGATCTAATTATATATCGCATACAGATCTTAAACCTTTCAACTGCCACGGAAGTTGCGTTGTGATTGTTTTGTGTGTATCACGTGTAATGTTACTTAATTTCTTAAATTAACACCAGTGAAGACAAATTACTATGAAGTACAAAATATAAAAGTTGCCAGTGAATTAATAAATGTGTAACCGAGCCACCTTTTCTTTGCATAAATAAAACATGATCAAACTTCATAAACTTTTATTAATAAAAAAGTTTCAAACTGAAGCTTAAAACATCGTATCGTATTTTGTTAAGTTAAAGCCCGGTGATAGAGGAATACATAAAATATGTCTTTTAACGTCAAAATAATTAGGTCACGTTTAAGAACAGCCTTTGAGGTTTTAGAGTGATAAGTTTTGGGCGACAGGTTTCTCTCGATAACTTTTGTGGGCCCTTCAAACTTTGATCATCGGTTCATGATTTTTCGATAAGCTCCGGCATCTGTTTTGTTCTCTGAGTTTTTTTATTTA
Organism: Aporia crataegi; assembly: GCA_912999735.1. Taxonomy (NCBI): domain Eukaryota; kingdom Metazoa; phylum Arthropoda; class Insecta; order Lepidoptera; family Pieridae; genus Aporia; species Aporia crataegi. The sequence continues at coordinate 8,834,955 of OU538742.1, forward strand.
ATAGCCCCGACTAAAAAAGACGTGTCAAAGTTTGTTTGTGGCATCATAGCTTCTTATAGTGAAAGTATAACTCTGGGCAATAAATCATATCATCATTAAAAATAATATTATTAAAATTAAGTATTTATTGTCTGTTTACAAGAAATAAATTACGGGGTGTATACCATATTATATATTATTCCTCCCCTGATTCATAGTATAAACTGAGCAAGTGTTTAAAAATTACGTTAAACTTAATTATGACACAGAATACATGGAGAACGATTAATCTTTGGAATTGATCGAACATATGTGTAGTTCCATCAACAAAGTCAAACTCTAAACTTGATTTACGAACTTAGAAGGGTTCCTGTCAGTTGCAAGATTTTGTTCCCAAGATCAACATAAGTAATTTAGTATGATAATAATAGGTTAAGTTTCATTTTGTTACTTTCCGATTAATTTATACTTACTGCCGACGTTACATTACGAATTATTGGTTTTTGATCCAAAGTCACGAATAAAAGCTGGTTAAGAATTCCCGTTTGTGCATTATTTTTCATTGATTCTTCGTTCCTATTAGTTGTTGTTTGATGTTTAATAGCTTTCCTTGTTGAGCATTTAACACAAAAATATTTTTTTATTCGAACCAGTAGAGCCTAAAATTAACACTTTCAACAGACTATCAGCTATATTAGTATAGATATTTTGTCACAATATCTCAATACAAATAGATTTAAAGCCTTAATCATTTCAAAGATCACATTACCGAAATATAATGAACGAGACAGGCTTTGATCTTAGTGAAAGGTTGGAACCGTTTAAGTGACAGCTACTTTATCAGTTGCCAATTTTGCAAATTACGAACAAGATTTGTGGGTAACTTCACTGAAAATTTGGTTAAATTGTGTATGCAATACTCGTAATAAAATTAAACGTATATTTCAAGAAATACAGACACATTAAAAACTAATTACACGTACAACTATGATCGATCGTAGTCTTGCGTTGCATATGCTACGCCGTAGAAGTCTGTAGCTTGTCATGACTTGATCGTAGAACTTGGTTGCAACAAAATAATTATGTATAAATATTTAAAATATAATTTATGAAGTAGAGTACTATTTTGTGAAATATAGCAAGATTACCAAATATAAATCAATAAAATGTATCAATTAATTTCAATGAAGTTCAATGAAGAATAATAATACGCTTTTTAAGTAATGTTATCATATATGCTGTATCTTGCCGATGTACCATTCTATTGGAACCCCTGAAAACTAGAGTTTAGTGCCTATGGGATTACCTCTAAACCTTTTTTACTCTATCTACATTTTTGGATTCATCTATACTTAGGTACATATATCTTGTATTTCGTCTTAAATATGTTCTATATTAAGTAGTCCTTAATTTGAATAAATTTTATTTAACGTTGACCCATTTTTACCTACAGTAAATTGTATTTAATATTCAATAAACAATAAATATAATATCTAGTGGCCTAAGTAATTCCAAAAGAAAATAATACAAGTAAGTCCGATAATCCTTTATATTATAAGAGGTATCTTTAGTCTGAGATGTGATTTGAATTTTCTAAAACAGTTTTGATTATAATATACGTATTTATTCCCAGCGTGTCGGCTGTGACCTTCGTGTGGGGTCGACTCGTCGGGTGGATGAGTGCGGTGTCTGCGGTGGGGACGGCTCATCGTGCTCCAGACCACGATACCACTGGCTATCGACACCTGGTTCTTTGTGTTCCGCCACATGTGGAGGAGGTGAGAGCTATTTCCTTTTTTTTCCGATTTTTATTGACTTAATCAGCTACATAAAATATTGTCTTTATTTTACTGTTTTATCTATTTCTTTGTTTGCTATTGTGTAAACAGCTGTGAACCGTCAAATTTAAGATGTAGTTATTTCATTATATAAATTTCATTCCATAAAAATTGATTGGTATACTTCAAATTAGTATTCCACCTAACACACACATATAGGTTAAAAATAAAATTAAAATAAACATGTTTTAAGAAATTTTAAACTGATAGCAAGCTGAACTTGTTTCGTATGTTATAAAGGCTTTATTTTAAAGGAAAAGTCACGAGTAAAAGCAAGTTGATTATAAACAAACGTTAGCAGAGTTAATTGAAGTGTCTTGTGAATTGAAGCATTAGCAATAATTTACTCGCTCAATATACATCGGTTGGATATAATCAAGATAATTCCAGCATAATGTATTACTAGATGTGTTTGACACTCAATGGAGCGTATTTATGTGCGACTGTCACAATACAATATCTCAGTTATACGAGAATTACTTTTCGTTAAATCGTTAAAATTATGACGAAACATTGTTACTCTATGTGGGTATTGGAGGAAATTTACTTAATAGAAACATATAAAGTTTACAAGCATTTACCGTGACTTCGTCCGTATTTGCATGAGATAATAGTTTAACAGATGAACACACTAATATCCGCCCCGATTATCTTCTTTCATGGCTTAGCCCGCCTTAATACTATGTGTTTTTTTGATATAGCTTTATTACTTCTTTTTAAAGTTTCACTAAAATCTATTTATGTTTTTCCAAATATGTTTGGCGTGAATGACTAATAAAAATCCATACATTCATCTTCACTAATGTTCATATTAAATATTAATAAGAAGGTGTCATCAACATCTCTATGCGTATAGAAAATTCCATTCATTTTCCGTTATGTAGTTCTATCCAATCTTTTTAAAAAACATTAAAATTTAACACATTTTCAGTATCATGGTACATAAAAAAGTAATTGTAATTTTTAAAAATATTTACTTAATGTTATTGCTTTTGTACTAACAATATTACCAATACAAAGTGTTTCTTATTTCTTTCAACGACATTAACAGATCAAAAACCGTTCAAAAAACACAAAAAATAAAATCATACATATATTATTAGGTTCGTTACAATTTGTTAAATTCATTGTGATATAAATAATCCATTTTACGTTAAACCCTTTAGAAATCCACAGAATGTAAAAGTTATACTCATTTTAAAATTTAATTAGATTATTTGAATTTGAATTGAGAATAGCGTCGTTAATTGTAAGGGAGCGCCGTTATTTACGTTTGCATCTCCGTTACGTTGTTGATAAATCAACGGAGAATCTTTTGTCCCCATCGCGTTACGAAACAGTTGTGGAATTATTTAGTACACCGTAGACTTGCGACTTTAATCCATACAAATATTATGAAGCTGAAGAGATTGTTTGCTTTAGCGTACTTATCACAGGAACTAGTTCAAAATGAATATTTTTTAAAAACGCATAGGCAATTTATCTAAGAAGCCTATAGGTTATATAACATCACGCTACAACCAATGGGAGTAGAGCATCAATTATAAATGTTGAAAAACTTGAAAAATTATTACCCTTGAGAGCAGATTACTCATAGGCGCTAATGGTATAAAAATTGTTTATTATGTCTTTGATAATAGTAGAATTACTATTGTATTCAGCCTATGTTTGTCGCACAATTTTAATGGACCTCTTCAATTAATAGATGAACAGATTTTCACAAATTTTAGCTGGGATCTATCTCGTCTATCACGTCAGCTTGCAAACAAAAATGTCATAGACAGACACACACACTTCTAACATCCCTTTTTTTGTTGGGGCTTCAAAATATCAAACTTTGAATGATTGAATAATTTTGGTTACATAATATTAGTGAAGTCCCGTGTCCCCTAGTGGGGTATGGGGCAGATACATTTCACATCTGTTTCACTGATCGATTTTTTCTTTAGAGACAAGTAGGTGATCAGCCTTCTATGCCCTGCCAGACCGAGTTTTTTTTATCTCCGCCGGGAATCGAACCCAAGACCTCTCGGTTGTAACGCTTACGCGCTTACCACTAGACTAAGGAGGCGGTACATAATATTAGTCGCACAAAACTCTCGTCTACATCAATTTGTACAAAACATGCGATTTTAATTAAGAAAATCCGTGAAAGATGAATAGGGAGATAAGAATTGGTTTGCTGTGAACTAATTTCGCTGATGGGCCGCAATATTTTATTGAAACATTTGATCAAGCGCTGCTTGCTTCAAAAGTTTGCAAAAAACTTAATTTGATTGCTTTGCAGTGAATCTCTTTAAAATATTTTAAAGTTTTCCAATGGAATATAGTAACTTTATTTTTCAAATTTTTGAGTTCTAATCGATAAGTTGCTCAAATAACTTTAATTTTAATGTAAGGAATAACAAAAAAAAAATTAAATAAACAAATTGATAGGGCTGTATAAAAATTATCCCAAAAATATTAAATGGATTATTTAAATTTAGGATTGCTTATGCTGAACAATTTTTATTGTAACGCTCGAATAAAAAATTAATATTATAAGTTTGACCTGGGTCTGTGTATCTGTCTGTGACAGCGTAACTCGTAAGCGAATGGACTGATTTCGATTTGAAACCTGACTTGATCAAGATAGATCCTAGCTACAATTTTACAAGATCTGTTTATCATGAGATATTCTTATTTGTATAAAAAGTTTTTTAAATTGTCTTTTCCATTCGTTCATACTTAAACATATAACATACTTTTTATCGTTGGATAATTTAATTGTTAAGTGCAATAAAAATACATTCAATAAATATTGTATATTCAATTTGATTAAAGTTTTCCACAATAATATCAAAAAGTATTTGTATAAATTGGTTAAACCGATTTGGATTTTCCGACGGAATATTTGATTTACGAACGAAACACGACACGATTTCCCGTTTCTCTCTAAAGGAAATATCATAAATTAATTTCTTACGAGCATTTATCAGTGCCAGAAAACTTAAGTCACTCCGCTGGTCCGGATAGGGCCCGTTCCTCATTCAACTGGCACTTCATTAATAGTTGAAATAAGTCAAAACAGCACCTTGATTGTTATTTTAAAAAAACTAGTCATTGCCTTAGAAAAAATATGTATTTTATGATTAACTGTTAGAGTTTGGCTTCCACTACCAACCGTCTTGTAGAATTATTATTATTATTTGTACTTTTTAGTGCAAACTGAAATCAGTATTAAAGTTAAAAATACACTTGCATAATACATGCTCATTGGAGACCAATATCGCTACATAGTATAAAAAAAGTCGCTTTTTCTTCCCCTATATCCCTTTGTATGCTTAAATCATTAAAACAACGCAACGGATTTTGAAACAGTTTTTTTTTAATAGATAGAGTGATTAAAGAGAAAGGTTTTTTATATATGGTTTATACCCGTGCAAAGCCGGGGCGGGTCGCTAGTTAACAATAAACGGAACACAGTGTCATCTAGGTATGCGAATATTTAATTTTTGTTGATTTTTCAATCAAATGAATCGTCATGGTAATCACACTCCTAACATTTGCATACAATACAAAGAAACAAAAGCGAATTGAGAACCTACTCTTTTTTGAAGTCTGTAAAAAGGTTTATTTGCTTAACCACTATTGTGTTGGTTTTTTGTTTGGGTTCTAAGTTATTTTCTGTTAAAAAATAATATTTTTTAAATTATAAAGCTGAAATGATTGTGTTGGATTGTCATTTCATCGAGGAAGTATATAAAAAGTTTCGACAAAATTAACGTGTGAAACCGCGGGGCACCGCTAGTAATTTAATAAAAAGGACAGGGCATTTTCGTTTCCGCAGTCAAGGTCTCGTAAACAAAAGTTCAATGGAATATTTATTGTCGCTCCCAATCTTATCTTTTCACACACGATTTTTGTGGTTCTTTATTTCAGTGAATCCTTTATTTCCATTCACGCCACTCAAATAGTCAAATAAAATATATCTTGGAATAAATAATGCAAATATTATTGTTAGTATTTCACTTGTGTGAAATTAAAGACCTCGTTATGATATAAGTCCTCAGCTTTCAAACAAAAAATCCGCATCGAAATCGGTTCATTGTAGGAGCTGCGATGCGACAGGCAGACACATTCAGATACGTCAGAATTTCCTTTCTTTTGGTGTCTAAGTTAATACAAAGCATAACGTCAGACCACTTTCGATGTATTTAAAATTCTTTAATAGAAAAAGTAAAAATCATAAAACGCACAGTTTAATCTAAGAAGCTTTAGCGTCTCGCTTCAGATCTCAATCTAAGATTCACTAAAATTTCGCTCTTTAATCTTTTCTTCGTACCTTCATTGTAAATACTGGCTGTGGCTCGCGGTTTCACCCGCTCTCAAGAGAAACGGCCCGTTTTTGCAAAATTTTCAATTTATGCTCCACTCCTATTGGTCTGCGTGATTTTATATAGCATATACCTTAAATGCAATATTCAATATGCATTTTTTTATTCCAACCAGTAGTTTCTGAGATTAGTGCGTTCAACCAAACAAATTCTTCAGCTTTATAATAAATATTAGTATTAGTATTTAAGTATTCATTTAAGCTCGTCTTCTCCAGTGTTGTGGAGTCTGCGTTCATTTTGCACCTAAGTGCTCTGCCTAATAGCTCTTTAAACACTGCAGGTATTCATTCTCTACTTCCAGGATATTCCACAATATAAGGAGATTACTTTTTAACCGACCTTCAAAAAAACCAAAAAGGAGGTTATCAATTCGACGTGTATTTTTTTAACCGACCTTCAAAAAAACCAAAAAGGAGGTTATCAATTCGACGTGTATTTTTTTTTTTTTTTTTTTTTTTTTTTTTTTTACCGATGTTCCGCTCGTACGTCGCCATTTGTAAACCGATTTGGATGAGTGAGGTGTCAAACGATAGGGTAACTCGTCGAAGTGGTCCCATTTTTTTTTAGAATTTTTACGATCAATAGTTTTCAGCATATTGAAAGAATAGTTTCACAATCGGACGAGAAATCGCTGAATTCCGCGCGACCATGTCGTGCTTATTTGCTTATAACTCTATGATTTATGAATCCTTATCAATGAATTAGATGTTATTCGATTTAAAATTAAATTTGCAACAAGAGAGAATAAAAATCAAGATAATTTGATTTATAGTTTTAGAGATATTGAGGCATTAAAATAAAAAATTGAAAAATCTTTAATTAGTTCGCTTTAGCAATAGAGATGTCCATGTTGTATTAAATATATACTAATTATAATAAATTGATTTAATTAAAACTCATATTGCCAAGCTTTTGACGGAATTTTATGATAATCTAAGCCATATATTTGATGTTATGGAGCAAAACTTGTCAACAGAGAAAAACATGTCATACCTTATTGTTTACGCGTCCAGTTTAGATCTCTATAGCTCGATGTAATATCAGTTTATATCGATGACTTACATACCATTTTATAAAACATTAAAAGGGTCATATATGATAGTAAAATCAATAAGGTAGAAGAAATACTTCTAGAGATAGAGAGAATATAGTAACTGAGTTCCTACGGGAAATCACAATGTGCGTTCACTTGCTTACTATAAAACACCATGAAAACTTAATTTATATGAACGATATTACTTAAATTTTTAGTATTAAACGATTCAGTTTTGCGTCTTCTTATTTTTATTAATTTTAAATTATTAAATAAAATTAATTAAATTAGTTTTTAGTGTATAAGGTGAGTGTAAAGTCAGAGCGTCCATGTTAGTTTCGTTTTGATGGTATGATTACCAACTATACGGTTTAGGAGAGCCACTCAAAAGTATAAAATAAATTAATTTTAAACAAAAAAATAAAACCGACCTCAAAACGCACTGAAAAGTAAAAAATAATTTTTGTATTATAAATGAACTTACTATAAATAAGACGTAAATAGTGTTGATAAATAAAATTCATCTAAAATTCTACAAGGGCATAAAACTTTCATGTTGTTTTTTGAAAGGCGGTGCCAAATATATAAATAAAGACTGAATGAATATTCCTGGACTTTAATAAAAAAATTAATGGAATGGCTTGGCGCCGGGTTTCAAAGAGCAACATGACAGTTTTATGCCCTTGTAGAATTTTAGATGAATTTTATTTATCAACACTATTTACGTCTTATTTATAGTAAGTTCATTTATAATACAAAAATTATTTTTTACTTTTCAGTGCGTTTTGAGGTCGGTTTTATTTTTTTGTTTAAAATTAATTTATAGAAAATACATTTTACTAAAATTATTCATTAAAACTGAAAGACATAATTAATAAGATTCACTGAAATTGATGCGTTTAGCCTATTATATGTATTAGACTATGTTTAATAGGAATACCTCATAAATAGATGAACAGATCTTAATAAATTGTAGCTAAGATCCCTCTACTATCACACAAATAAAACGCATGTGTTTGTGGTATGTGTGTCAGATTAGAGCATTGTAGCCGATAAACTAATGGACTGATTTCGACGCTATTTGTTTATTTTTAAAGCCGTCATAATCGAGATGGATCTTAACTACAATTTATTAATATCTGTTTATCCGTTTATGAGATTATTGTTTCTAATGAACAGGTTGAGGGTTTTTCAAGTTGTCTTAAATTTAACTTGTATTGAAGATAACCAGGTGATTGTTTTATTAATTATTGTGTTACTTTGTATCTTTTCAAGGCTACAAGATGTCGCTAGCCGTATGCAGAGACCGATTGACGGGCTTAGACGCACCGGAACAACTCTGTGATGGATCAAGCAAGCCCTCATCATCAGTAGTGCGATGTAACACTCATCCATGTCCATACAAGTGAGTGAAGTTGAAATCTAGAAAAATTGTTTTAAAACTATTAACCGGCCTCAAAGCGAACTAAAAAAGAGATAGTATTTGGAACATAAATAATAATTCTACAAAGCAAATATTTAGAAGATGTTCCCTCACCGTTTGTTTTATTTCCATTTTATTTACTACTTTTTAGTATTGTTAGTTGGAGTCGGTTTATAGTCTTATTACATTTTAATGAAACAAATTGTATTTCACGATGTTTAATGTCACATTACTGAGACTAACTAACAACGAATATTGGTTGAATTTAACTATGGATACAATTTTGATGAAATTTATGTGATCTTTGAACCTATGAAACAAAATAGATTGAGGAATTATTCTTTACAGTCATCTGATAACATATACCGAGAAATTTACTGGAGGATTTACGGTACTATCAATGGCTTATCGTCAAACTAAATGGCACTAGTTGATCGGTGACTGAAAGAAAATATTATGAATTTACATATAGACTTCATATTGACTGTTATGAGGAAATTATTATTATTTCTAGATGGTATGTCGGTGAATGGTCATCATGCAGCGTGACTTGTGGTGGTGGGGTTCGAACACGTCGGGTTTTGTGTGCAAGGTCAGCCAATGTCACGCGGGCTGATACTTACGATCCGGGTTCGTTATTCTATACATAACTAGTACATATCTTAATATAACTTATACATTAAAAGTATCGTATACAACTTTGAATTGACACTCGTAAAATTTTAACAATTTTCAGTTCTTTTTCTGTCCGTTTATTTAGAGGATTATATTTTCATGATAGAATGTAGTTATTTTTTTTTTAATTGTAGTTTATTTGCTTTTGCAGGTCAGTTGAAAATCAGCTTATTTCGAGTGTTTTATATTATAACTAACCCGATTTTGTTTTATATAGTATACTAGCTATTCCCCGTGTTTCACATATGTTAATTTCTTGCTGAATATACTGTAAATCAATGAAACTTTTTAATTCGAATCAGTGGTTACTGAGATTAGCACGTTCAATCAAACAAACTCTTCATCTTTAAAATATGAAGTATGAACAGTAATTTCCTTTCAGAATCCAGCTCTGAGCCGGGCTGTTTGACTCCACCTCCAAGGTCGACGCAAGACTGCAACGAACAGGAATGTCCTACTTGGATTACTGGCGCCTGGTCAGGGGTGAGTCACCATATAACGATTCACTCTCTCATGCCGCAAAAAGAGGGTGTTGTAACACCCCTCAAACTTATAAGTTTGATGAGTCCATATGTCTCTGCCTCTTTTGTGACATCACCTTAACGAAGGGTCCGATTGTTTGCGATTTTTCATTAGAAAGTTGACGTGAACGAGATGAATCTAGTTTTCAATTTATGAAAATCTTTCCGTCCATTAATAATGCATTCTTATTTGTAATTAATATGTCAGTGAGGTTTTTATTTATTTAGAAACCAATTTAATAACTTAAAAAAAATTAAAAAATATTTTAAATCCATACAGTTTCATGGTTAGGTTACATATTAAATGAAAATGATTTAATTGAAATATGTGATGTGATATTTATTAATAACGCGCAACAAATAAATATGTTGAATGTATAATAATGACATAAATACTTATAAAACGTAAAATAATAATATAAGTGAGCCTCGTTTGCCTTCTGTTTTATTAAAAAAAATATAGTCTAAAAACATCGTCTTCATGTAATAATTTTTTTTCAGTGTTCTGTATCATGCGGGGAAGGACTTCAAGTAAGGGGTGTGGAATGTGCACCTTCGGGTGGAATGTGCGATCCCTCTACCAGACCTGATATCTCCAGGTCGTGTTCCACTGGCATCAGCTGCCCTGCGTATCGCCAGGTGGAGTTGCCAGATGTAAGGAAAACTTCTATATCCCGTTGTTGCAAACATATTTCTGTATCTGTTTAATTCATCATCTTAACAGCTAAAATTAATTCAAAAAACCAACCCATGAAAGGCACTATGACGTAGTTTTTAAATTTAAATGAACCTACTAGAAATAAAAACACGTAATCAGTATTTATTAAGAATTCATATTCCTAAAAGGGCAAAGTATTTTTTTCGCTGCCAAGTTACCTACATTCGAAAGCCGACAAAAAACGAGACAAAATATTTTAAGATGTTATTAAGTAAAGTGGTTGAATAATAAAATTGAAAAAACACGTTTTTAGGAAGATATAGAGGACCTTCTACCAGGAGTGGTGTACCACACACAACCTTTAATACAGCCTTATCCCCCACCTCAAGCGAAGGCTGAACAGCTTATTGGAGAACCGGATGTTCCAGTCGAAGCCACGTAAGTTTCTATTAAAAGTTGGAAACTGTTGCAAAATTTAGTTTTTTAAATAATTTTTTTATTTAAAAAAATACATGATCTGTTAATGAATATTCTTTGAACTTGAACAAGAAGAATGTGAATTCAAGCGAAACTAATAAATTTTGATTAACTATAGCAAGAGACTGAACACTTTTAATTACAAATATACTGTAATATGTAATATGTGAATGAACTATGTAAGTCGGGATCGACTTTCTATAAATTTTAATGCCAATATTGTTAGCAACCAATCATAATGTCGGTTGCAAATTTATTTATTTTAATTTATTTTTATAAAAAGATTTAAGTACATTTATAAAACTAAATTCTTGTTATTAACAAATAAACCTACTTTTAGCCTTTAAATACTCGCTTACAAAATCAATCTTATTTATAAGTAAATTTATATTAAATATAAATATATATATTGTTTTCACACCAAAACGCAGCTGATCCAATTTCAATTAATTTTAAACAGAGATATATGGGACTTTGAAAAGAACACTTAGAACAATTTTATCTTACTAATTCACCTTAACTTATATATTTTTAAAGTTAAAACAGATATACAAAAATGCATTGTATATCTGTTTTTGAAACTGTGAGCAATAGTTTAAAATATAATTAAGTTTATAATTTCATTTCAAAAATAAACACGAGAAATTAATTCACTGAATCATATTTTATTTAAATTAATTAGCAATATTATAAAACTGAAACTCAGCTCCAGTTAACAATTTCAGGAAAAATTACACATGAATACTTTATACGAGCAAACATTAATTACAATTAATAAACTCAATGATCTGTTTTACATTACAAAGTAGATTATTAATACGTAAAGCCTTTATAACAATATAACTACTTATGTATATTCAAATTTTTGAATTTAACAAAACTTTAATACTTACGTTCTTAAACGTTTTCTATTAAATTTGATTGGAATTAATATATAAATAGCATGATATGTAACATGGTGTGTGTCTTCAATAGCTGAGAGTATTTTGTTATTGTTTTCAGCAATTTCAAAATATTCTTTGCGTGTGGCTGGTTGTATGTAAGGTATTGTACCTTCAACTCCAGTATTTTCACTTTCAGAACATCACATTTTACAAGGAATGACATTACCCTCTCATCAAACACTAATCCAATGGCTGCTAGATTTCCTTTAGCTTTGTCATTCAACTATCGATTTTAAGTAATTTTACTAGAATCGATTTTTGATATAAATTTTCTTTACTGTTACTCAAACGATGATGCGTTAATGTTACACTTAACACAGGAAACTCGACCTAATTTTATTTTATTTCCTCTGTTGCACTGGTCAGTATAGCGTGTACGTAATCTTCGATTTTTACAAAGACCCCTCATTCTGTCACGGACCATTGACTTCGACTCTACGATTTTCCTTTTTCTACTCTATGCACTGCACAATAAAGTTTGTATTTCCTTGCACATATTACACGATCTAAAACTTTATTTTTTTTGTTCTAGCTTCAAAACACTTTTCCGATACACAGATACTAAACATTTGGCACTTATACTGACACGGCAAAGATTTTCCGGAAAGTTTTTTTCACGTTTGATTAGATCGGACACTTTCTGTCAGGGTCTCAAATTTACATACATACACATTGGTGCACATACTTCTACATATGCCAGCCAAATCTGATTGGTAGATTTGTAAACGTATGTTCTTGCCCCTAACACTGCATGCGTTAATACGAATGATAATAGTTATTTCAGTAAATAGATAACTTTATAATCTGTTGAAATATCAAGAATTCAACTTTCAACAATCTTGATGTTTCAAGTAAATTTTTAACGACACACAAATTTTGAAGTTAACATATTTTTAATCAACTTGGAGTCCAAATTACTAGTCCTAAATGAAAGTAATTTAATAATTTTTGTAGCTACATCAAAGATGACGATTGGGGACCGTGTAGTGTGACTTGTGGTGAAGGTTGGAGGAAAAAGGAGGTCCATTGCAAGATATTTCTGGAATTTAGTAGGACGATTGCGAAACTGCCAGACAGCAAGTGTATGGGACCTAAGCCTAAAGAGGACACGCAGAGATGTGTTATGGAACCTTGCTCGATGGCGTATGGAACGTCATTCGGAGACTCCAGTGCGTCGTCTTATAGTAGCGATAGGTAATTTATCTTACTTTTTAACAATATTTCTTAAAGAACAAGAATTGTTTTGTTTTCACTTACTCAGACTTTGCTTGTGCTAATACATTATTAGGGAAAAACTGAATAGAGATTATTTAAAATAATCTAAAACTTTATTCACATTCTTAAAGCTACATTAAAAAGCTTATCTAATACACCGTTTTCACTACATTCAGAGATAACATCGTTGATCCTTGCTTTTATTAAATTGTCCGTATCTACGTTGGGTTTCGTAAAATCTATTTCGGAAAAAGATTTTTCATTAATTTCGTCACTGTGATTTCCAAAGATCCGGATTTCTACTAAAGCTGTTAAGAGACCAAACATTTTGTTTTCTTCAATATCTTGCTTTAATTCTTCTTTTGTGTATATTTTTGCAACATCAATATTAAAAAGGTATGAAAATTCTTTGAGGCTATCATAATATATATTTATTAGTTTATCTATATGCTCAGATCTGAATTGAGAATCTGTACATATGTATAGGAAATATACAATATCTGTGGCTGGATTTGTGTATCTTAGTGTTTGAAAATCTAAGAGACATAACGCGCTTTTATTATCCTGAAATAGAGATTAATTATTATTATAATGACTTATAACGTTATCCTTATGAATAAAATAAATAAAAATAAATTAGTAACATACTCGAGTTATCAAAAAAACTTGTCATAAAAATACAGATTATGATGATGAAGTATGTTACATTTACTCACCATTTGTTTATATAATATATTTTTAATCCAAAAATCCCCGTGGCAAAAGACGTTCCTTTCTTTTGGACTCACAAAGTGTTGAAACAGTGTCAATAATTTAGGTTTAATAGATTCCAATTTCTTTTTCACTTCTAAATCGTCTACAACATTCAAAGACATTTCAAATGAGTCTGAAAAATAATCTTTCAATTTGCTTTTATCCAAAAAACTGTTTTGATATAACAAATCTTTGAAATCATCAGCGAGCTCATTACAAAGATTACTATTATTCCTCTCAAGTACGTAAGATAATCCGTGGAATTTAGCTAATTCGGCAAAAATTTCGGTTACGTTAGAGAATGTTATATCATCTGTAGCGATTACTTTAAATCCATTCTCTAATAGATCTTCAAACACGAGAAGTTCATTTCCTTTATCAATATTGAAATATATGCATTTTGGCAAAATTATTCTCTTTAATTCCTCTATATCATTCTGTAATATTCTAAATTTGTCTATAATTTTTATATATGCGTTCACTTCTCTATTATGTAGTTCACTAAACAATTCCTTTCTAGCTGTATTGATAAGCGTCTTGACGATTACACTAATTCGTTTTTCACTCCCATTTTCTTTTAGTATCACTCTGAATATATTGGCGATATAACCATTCCCATGTAAATAGTCAACGTGGTAACTAAATTCTTCGAAATCAATTAATTTTGCAACATGTTCTATAGCACTATGTAATTCGAGACAGTTAAATTCGTCCGGTTCGCTTATATTAACGTCAAGAGACATTTTGACTTCCACTTCTAGTAAATATTTTTAATCAGAAATGATAAGATATGTATATCGGTAAAATTAACGCGATAAGTAATTTCAAGATTAAGTTTTGATTGATTATAAACAATTTAGAGGTTATAGATTAAATAATTCGATTCTTTTTAGAAAAAAAATTACTATGAACTCATATAATCCTCCTAACCACTTCAGTTGTTGGTTCAAAAGGGAAAAATAAAGTTTCGATTTGGAAGGTACACTGGAAGGACTGCTACCTACTTACCTATAAAGTATAAACGAATAATAAAAAACTAACACATTATATAAGGAAACGAATTAATTATAAGTTATATTGTGTAGGATATTTAAAAATAATAAGTGCACCACACAACTTCATTTCTCATACTTGAAACTGATAATACGTGTATATCGAATAGTTTGTTCTGTATTAATATGTTTTCCCAACAGAACTCGGGACATAATATTCGGAACATCGAGTAATATCCGGGTTGCCCCGGGTTCACCTGGAAAGTCTTATTCGTGGAAGGAGAAGGGATATACGAGTTGCAGCGCATCTTGTCTAAGTGGTGTACAGGTAAATACTTAAATAATAATACTTTTTCGTCATAAGGTATTACATAAAATGTTACCATAGAACTGCAAATATCGTTATATATTTCCAACATACTTGCTCATAAAGTGACTTTTAATGAACAGCACTTAGGTATATAAAGGCGCTTGTAACCAAACTGTAACATTTTGATTATCATTATGCACAAGTGCGATAATGTAGTTAAATGTTTTTGTTATACCTCTTTGTTCTCAAAAAAGAGTTTCGATATGAAATAAAATCACATTGGATTTACGCGTTCAATATTATAAATTAGTGTCTTACTTGCTTATTTCATGCAATTTCGTTTAATAAATAAGTATTTCGTTCAAATAATATTTTTATTTGCAATTGTGTCTGTTGAAAAACTTCGTATGATATACGTGTATATTTATTCTCGTGATATTGTAAATTATCAAAAAATTGTGATCTGTAAACTACTACTCGTTTAATTTAATGCATTATTTTTCATTAGATTCATCGAGGATACGTAAAAATATTGTGGTTTTATAGAATTAGTTCGGATGAGTAGGTATAAAATGAACCACAGTACCTTTTGAATTACAGTCGCATATTACTTATATAAAGACTGTGGCAAGTATGGGTTTGATAATTTTCGAATTACAAAAACCTATCAAAATATTCGATGATCAATCGTACTCGATTTCTTGTGATCCATTTTTAATTGGCTATGTTTTAATTATGTACCTTTAGCATTACACTGTTTGACATTCTAAGCTTAATGTTAGTTTATTTTTAGTTTATAACGCAATAATAGATGAGAAAATCGATATGGCCATTCTGAACTCGGATACATAAATAATTCATAGACAGATGCCTAAAACGTCGGTCCTTGGGGTAAAGTGGAATAAATTATAGAATTCATTACGCGTGACTAACTACTAACTACTGACGTGACTTAATTTAGAAAACATGAAATATTTACGCTATTGCGTTTTAACAACCAACACGTTAACCATAAGTTTATTATTGAAATTTTTATAGGGTTTTACTTAACTGTTAGAAACCTAAATCCATTTAAGTTTTCGCGTAATCGTTAGGGGTGGTGTAATTTTATTTTATATTTGATGACGACTTTACCATTACACGTGACAGACGTTACCAAAAATTACTTAACCAACTTGCAATAGAGCTGCTGTACGAGCAGTAACTATCAGTAATTGTTTTTGAATTTTTAACCAATTTCAAAAAAGGAGATTCTCAATCCGTGTATATTTGTTTTTGTTACGCGATTGTGAACCAAATTATGAATCGATTTTAAAGGTTATTTACTTTGTTTGATAGGTCTTCAAAGATGGTCGCATACATGTGGCACTGACTTCCAAATATTTAACAATGATTATTTCTGTTCTTTTAAAAAACAAATTATATATTGTTTTCTTTTATTACATAATTGTTTTAAATAAATACTTAAAATATAAACTTAAACATGATTCTATGCAGATGCCGTTACGGTAATAATTTTATATATTTTTCATTGACAGGAACTAATAATCCAATGTGTTCGAGACGAAGATGCTAAAAACGCGTCACCATACATGTGCGATCCGCTCACGAAACCAGAAAACAGAGTCAGAACATGCAATGACCATCCTTGCCCACCCAGGTATATCAAGCCTATATTTTTATTTATTTGTAATCATTATTTCGATTCTTTAATTGTCTTCAATTTCACTTGTTCGATATAACAAACCATAGACACGCTACTTTGAATATTAAACTTAGAATCGATAAGAAAACAATGTTTAAAGTTTCATTTTTGTTTGAATGAATAGACTCGAACCAAACGACTTAAAAATATATTTTTTAATGTATATTATATAATACATATGAGTTGATAAAGTCGCGAGGAGAAGCTAGAGTCTAATATGTTAAAAGTATTCTGAAATAAAATTAACTTAATGCATACGTACATAATGAGGAAAACAGCAAAATCAAGAAAAAATTCTCTTAATACGAAGTCAGAACTTTATAGATAATAATGTTAGAAGTACACATCTTCTAAACATTATACAAAATTTTATATGAGTAGAACTCTACAAGAATATCCGGTTATTATATCAGTGTTCCGCGTTTGTTTTTATTTTAAGCTAAAAGCGAGGGAGGGTAATACTTTAACACATTCACGGCACATTAGGTTATACTCAACACGTGAAAATATCGTTAAATAAGCTGGCAACACTGTTGCTCATTTATAAAGTGCTTTTAAAATCTCTTGTTTTATATTTAAGTCTAGTTTCGTAGATTCTAGATAAAATGTAGCTTATCATCCCATTAACTTATCTATGACGTAAATGAGAACTACCATTTTGAATTGCACATTTTATTCCATTTTGAAATGTGTCATTGTTAGTGTCTTTAAGTCATTTCTATTTTGATTAGAAGGTAATTGTTTTTTTTATAGGTGGAACTACACAGAGTTTTCGCAGTGTACCAAGTCCTGTGGAATTGGGATACAAACGAGAGAAGTCACGTGTATTCACGAGGTTAGTATTATGTGATGATAAAGAATAACTCAACATAATGTATTATGAAATACATTTTGAACGCGGCTTGCAAGTAAATGAATGAAAATATTAGATTTTTTAAATATAATTTACCATCTAATAAAAAAGCGCCTTGAGCTCTCCGAAAATCCAGAAGATGGCTAATTTTTCAGTCTCCGCTTAATATTCAACGCTGAACCGTAGTTGCTACACACCCAAATGGCTATGATGAGCCTTTTATGTATTTGTAAACAGAGAATTAAGTAACTTGAAAGTTATGAAAATCCAAATTATTTCTTCTTTTACATACGTAAATTAGTATTTTTATTTTATTTTTAAAAGTCCATTTTTTCCCAAAAAAATATTTAGGTATATTATGTAATAAACTTTATCTCACTTTTTTTCTGACTTCTCTTTCAAAAAACTTTTTGACTGTTTTGTGTTTGTAGATTTTGGACTGTAGAAATTATTATAAACCAGCTTCAAAAAAGGAGGTTATTCATTCGATTGTATGTTTTTTGGTTTCGCTATTGTGATTTTAGTGATTGTTTTTTATTATTTTTTAAGACCGTTTAATGTCGAATTTTGAATAGAAATGTTATGCTTTGTAAAGGTCCTAAAGTATGAACTCTATGTCAGGTGACCCGAGGAGGTACAAACACAGTTGTGGTCCCCAACAGTATGTGCCCGCAGCCTCCGCCCCCAGATAGACAGTACTGTAATGTGCTGGACTGTCCCGTGCGCTGGCACACCGGGGACTGGACCAAGTGCTCTAAGACTTGTGGAGGAGGAGTCAAACAGAGAGAAGTAAGACTGGTCGAAGTGAAATCCGTAGCCACTAGAGGGGCTTGGAGCAGGCGTATCTATATCTGTTTCAATATATTTTAATCCTCGAAAAGAGGTGTTTTTTAATTTTTTTTAAATTTCGCAATATGCAAATGGATGCGGTCTTAATAGAACGTAGGCTGATCACATACATGACTAAAATAATCAGAGAAACAGACTTCACAATATTAAAGAGTTTCATCCGAACTTCGCATAGCTTTCTATTTTATACTTTGCATAAAGGCTAATCAGTTAAGTCTGTATGTGGAGCTCAGTATAATCCAATTTACGAGAGACGCCGAGCTTTATGGATAGTTAATAAAGAATTTAACTACGTCTTTGCTAACACGGCTTATAAACTTTTCTCTTATAAACTTTTCAAGAAATAATTATTTTAATCTTCTGTATCGCAATGTTACTTAAGGGGCTACCATAAGGGGCTACGGTGAATTTAACTGTTTTCAACTCCTATAAAGTAAGACCTGTTTAATAAAATATTCGTCGATTTATTTTTGAGCATATTTTGTTAAAAAGGAAATTTTAATTTGTCACTTATACTCTAGTAATTCTTCAATTTAAATAATCTATATATTTCACCTCTCTCAAAGTATTTGGTTCATCCAAGAGTACTTGGTGATCGGCATTGTTTTGAGCACTTCTGTCTTTACAGGACAATACGGCTTTAGAATAAATATATATGCATTCTCAGGTGATATGCAAACAAGTGATGGCCCAATCTCACGTGGTGGAGCGGCCGCCATCACAATGCAGCTCACCGAGACCGGCCTCAAGCAAACCCTGCAACAGCCGCCCTTGCCTCTTGGACACGTCTTCGCCAGAAATATCGTTGGCCAACTCGTCTTATATTCAACACGATCCGAAGAAAAAGAAGGTAAAGTTTTTTCACGTTTAAAACAACATAGAAATTATCAAGATCCTAAAAATCTGGTATGGTATGCATAAAATTCCATAACTATTAATTTATCCGATTTGAATTATTTCTAAATTTTCCCGACGTTTTGCGTTCTTATATTCTCGTATTTTTTTCTATTTAATATCTTATTTTTTATATTAATGTTATACATTATTTTAATATTTGTTTGAATAACGTAAATTCAAGTTCTCTTCTATAAATTTCCAAGCTACAAAACCAAGAATGTTGCGATCTAAGAATTATTTATTCCAAAAAAATTAAACATATCAAAAACTTCTTATAATTCTAATTTTTGAAAATGTACAATTAATGGATTATTTACTAATACATTCAGTTTTTTTATCAGGTAACTGTCAAAGTCGGTGGGTCTGCAACGATATTCTATGGCACTCAAGTGAAAATCAAATGTCCAGTTAAAGGATACAATAGAACGAAAATACAATGGGCAAAGGACAGTCAAATCATATCCAAGTCAAAGAAGTACAAGATTTCCAAAAAGGTTCGTTTTTAATACATTTTATATAAATACTGAATTCTATTATTTGAGACTTCGCCAGCGTGGGCTGGGCTACTAATATTATTAAGCTGAAGAATTTTGTTTTCGTAGAACGCGCTTATCGCAAAAACTACTGGTTCAAATTGAAAAACTATTTTTGTATTGGATAGTCCATTTCTTAAGGAAGCCTATATAATATCAGGCCTATAATAGCGGAGCATAAATGAAAAAATATTGCAAAAATGGGAAATATGAGAGCGGGTGAAACTGCGGGGCACAGCGCTATAGTATGTTAGTTTAGTCACAATATAATATAAATAGATCTTAACTGCGTCCAATAATGAGTTAATAAAACATAATGATAATATATAAACATGTGGCCCATTTAACAACTTAAGCTTGGTCCAATATAAATATTTTACCATCCAACTCTAAAGAGCGAACAATTACAACTTCTACAATGTCTTTCACTTCGAGCTTTACATTTTTAATTCGCAATCTGTTTATTAAATTTTAAAGTTCCCACAGAATTTAAATTTATTCAACTCACACAATTAGTTTTACTGTTTTTGCCAACTACTGCCTTAAAGCATGCAACAGAACTCAGTTGTTCATCTCATAAATAAACAAAAGCATTCGACTGAGTAGATTACACTTTGCTCCGAAGATTTGTATAATATTTCAAAATAAAGCAAGAAGGGAATGCATAACAAGTAGCCGTTTACTGCTGAACACTTACATTATTAAATATCCTAATGGGATTTTTTATATTCGAGGCGAGCGCGCAGGTGTCTCTAAGGGATCGTAATAAGGTCCCTAATTAATTACTTCTAATAAATTATCTTACAGTAATAGAAACAGTAAATTACTTTTAATTTATGAACTTATATTTTGAGTGCGCTCCCCAAGTGAAGTGCTTTTAGCAAAAAGAATGTGACTTGTAAGCTCAGCTATGTTAAATTAGAATTGACCCAATTCTTAGATCCTAATGTAAGCTAAAATTTAATAAATTTAGTAATTATGCATTATTTTTCTTGCATGCATTCTTAAATCTCGAACAGAACACAACACAAACACACAGAACTGTGTCTATCTGTGGCATAGCTCTTAAACGAATGTATTTCAAAGTGGTTTTTTTTTTGTTCCATCCATTTAAGAAAATATATTATTATTTGTAGTTATCATGGCAGATGATTTCTTTTTGAATTGTTTTTCTTTATTTTTCTTTTGTTTCTAATTGTGTACGTTTGTAGGGTGCTCTACGAATAACTTCATTGTCATTACGAGATCATGGAGTATATACCTGTGTGGCTGGGCGGTCAAGTGCGAATCTCACGTTATTGGTGAAGCCAAGACCTGGAGAATTTCCATCCAGCGAAGAGATTGAGAGACACAAAGCTTTGGACGAGCCCTCGTCTCCATTGGCAGATAGGTTAGTAGTTTAAAAGTTACATAAACCTTTACTGAAGAGTATTTCTTGGAAAATAAGTATGTATTTACTGTTAGTGGGATATAAGCTAAATACATTTCTGCGCCTGTTTTATTGAAATCTTTAAACAAGAACGCTGATCACCAATTTTTTCATTTCTTCATATATGTTTCAATATTTATGTTCTCGTATGAGTCGCATATTTATTATTAATAATATAAATATTATTAATAATTATAAAAGAGCTTATAAAACGTCGAAAAATTTGGGTTTTACTATACATATTATATACTCGCGTAAATATAAGATATTGTATGTGTTTAGAAAATTTATAAAATACAGAACTCACGAAGAGAAAACATCCCATTGAAATGTATTGTTTCAAAGTCGTTTTATTTTCTTAAGACTCTTCTGTCTTTAGAAATGTCTGTGTGTCTCCTTTGTCTTTAACAAGCAATATTTATCTTGTATCAATGTATGCCTTTCAACCGATTGTCTGGGAAACAAAAAGTATTATTTACACAGATGCAGAAGGCTAAATACCAAAGACGTTTCACAGAATTTTACAATTTATATCTATTTAATTGAACTTTATGTTTGTCTGTCTATATCTTTAGCAAATACAGTTTATGCTCTATTGACTAAAACATTTCTGAAATGAAAATTATTTTCACGCATCGGCCAGAAATTCGTTCTCGAATGATTTTATTCGTTAAAGTTGGTTATGATATTTTATAACAATAAAACTGCAAAACGCTAATCAAAATTCATTGATTGGTAGCAAATAAACCCATAATAAAATATTACCTATGTATACATAATTAACATTACTAGTGGTCGCCCATTGGTCGAAATTTGACCACAATCCAAGAATAAGTCAAGTATGTATGTGTGTGTATGTTGTGTGTAATTGAATCAGTAGTCTGTGTAATGTTTATATTAATTAATTTAATGTATTTTTAATGCATTTTATATAAAAAAATAGCTTTATGCACTTCTTCATATGAACTTTAACTGTGGCAAATTTCACGATATTCCGTTCGCGCAATTTTCGTGAAAAGGAGTACAAAGGTTTTGCTTCACGTTTAAATATTATGATAAAGCTAAGTTGAACGCTTATCGCAGGAACTATTGGTTCGAATTGAAAAATTTATTTTCTTGTTATTTGTTGTAATGGTAGGCAGGTTTTCTTAGCAAGTTTTGTTTTTCAACAGATCCAATGGACGCTACCGAGCAATGATCGGCGGTAGGTCTGACGACCAATCGCATGAGCAGAGGCCCGGGGAACAGAAAAATAATTATAAAAGCAGGCAGAAAGGTAAAATAAACACAAAACCAGGGTAGTTATAGATGTAAGTAATCTTATAATATTGCTTAACGGGCAATATTAATGGCTGTGTCACGTTCTCACTGATATTAATGTTGCTGCTAAAACGAGATAACGCACGAGATCTTTGTTAGCATCGTTTAAGAGGTTATGAAGCGCTACAAGAGTTTTCGAAGATTTCTTATTAACTGTCACTGATTTTATTAGTTTAATTTATTTTTGTTCGGGCAGGGAAAGTGGACAAAGTCCGTGATGCTCTCTACGGCAGCCCGAGCACAAGCACAAGACCACCGCCGAGCTTCAACTCGCAAGCGAGAGATATCTACGATGAGAATGAGGTAACTATTATGATTATTTTCTGGAGAAAGACCCACTAATATATAAAATTTATCCAACTCAACTTTTACTACATTATACTCCATCTGTTACCAAATTAAACGTAACAAGATACAGAAATTAGAATGGCGAGCTATGAGAAAACTGTTCATTTATTACTGTTAGTTTTTACATACAAAAGCTACGTTGTAATATTTAACGATTTAATAAATAGTAAAGACAATTTTTTACGCGACAATGTAATAATGAAGTATAATGTAAGGCGAAATTTAAAGAATGGTACACAAAAGCCAACTTGAAGCAGAAGGGAATTTACATCTTGTATCAATACATGTACAAGTTAAATTGAAGTCAATTTAAAAAAACCCACCGGCATGATGATTACTATTAAAAATATATTATGAATGGATGAATAGATCTTCATAAATTTTAGCTAAGATCTCGATCACAACAGCTTTCAAACAAAAATTGAATGAAAATTGATATTATAATCGCTTTTTAATTTAACGCTCATCAAAAAAAGATTGACGAGACGAAAAAATATGTTTATTGATTTATGATATAAGTATTTTTATTTGTAATCATCGTTTCGGGGTTTTTAAATGTTTCACATAAACCAGTCATGGTACTCTGATTTATGATTTCACCTGACTTTCGCAGGTAAATGAGGTGAAATTCATATTTCTTTGTAAAAGACTAACTTTCTTTGATCACGAAACAATAAAAATATGTGCCCTTGGCTCCCGAGTGAAACGAAACCAATAATAATTTTACAAGAGCCATAAAGGCGGTGAGTTTATTACCCATTTTACGGTTGAACTTGGCGAACTAAAGATTACTAATCGTAAAAGGTCATCTTAAATTTACGTATAAGATTTTAGTTCTCTAATTTTGTGAAACAGTTTAGATATATTTAAATATTCTAAATAGTAAATATTTTTCTATTTTTTTTTTCATAAGTTTAAAGATAAAACTAATAGCGTAGAAATATATCTTGTATACGAAATATAATTTTTAATATCGAAATAGGGTATGAATACTGATATTTATTGCAGTAGTTAGCTAAATTAATAAAAAAGTTTTTATTTACCTCAAAATGTATTTTTAATATAAATTTATTTTACAAAAGTAAGAAGAAGAGTTTACCAAAGTAAATAGTGAAATTTCAACACGGAAAAATGCTACGTGAGAAATAAACAACATTTCACTACATTTTTAGAATTCTCGTGCCATTTCTTTAAAACATAGTAAGGGGATTTAACACTGTCTAACACATTGCTTTGTTTATTATTGAAATATGATTTTTATCATAATCAAAAGTATGTAATTTTATCTACTCACTACTAAAACAAAAAAAATCGCAATGCCGCAACACAGTTTTAACTATTGCGGAGGGTAAATATTATTCGATTGATCACTTTTTTTCACTCGAAATACTTTCAATGTTTTAATACCCACTTATGCAAATAAATATAATTATATAAGTAAATAAATCTTAGATAATACATTATGAGAGCTAAACAGTGTAATCATTCGATTTTGTTCAATAAACTTTTTTTCTATTTTTTATCCTTTTTAAGTTATGTATGGGCTTGGATATATAACATTCCTTCCTACTCACTAATCTATCTATATACTTAATCAAAAAAGGTCGATTTTCTATACATTATGTATGTGCACCGTAGCTCTTTAGGGCGATCTTAACAAATATATTTAAAATAGCTATTCTAAGCCACCGGAGAATAAATAATCTTTACTATTACGATATTAATCTTTAACGGTAGACAAAATTAAAAGATAATATTTATTTAAACTTGCACGATATATCTTGTTGTGTGTTTGTTTATTTGGTTGAACGCGCTTATCTCAAGAACTACTGATTCGAATTGAAATATCTTGTATTGTCCATTTATCAAGGAAGGCTATCGTTTATGTCCAATCGCGATTGGTCCAATAAGAGTGGAAAGTCAATGAGAAATGTTTGCAAAAACGGGAAAAATTATTATACGAGGGTAACGTCTATAGAGGGTAACTCTGCGAATCTGGGCTATTATCTTATAAATTCCCACCGGACAATAATAACCTCTTCTATGCTCTCAACGTAAGCAATAACAATAAACAATTTGCACGCCGCTTGGATTAAGGAGAGCGCTATATCATCCCGGATGCTCCCGCCCAGTAGCAGCGGCGCATCCCAACTCTTGCCGTGCCTCCATTTCCTTGTCATGCAACTGCAGGTGAGGAGTTACCAGAATAGAGCATGTCATGGAACGGGTGTTAATTTGGGTCCACACTGGTTTTACTTCAGATGGGTTGACGAACCTTAAATTCAAATGCAGAGATACCAAACATTTGTATTAAATTCTTTCAGACCCCACTTTATCATTTGGTTTGAAGTTTTTTCTCTGTAAGCCCTTCTTGTACAACTTAGCCTTATAACTATCATAATTCAAGAATTATTTGTACTATCTTTAATAATATTGTAGGTATTTTTTTCAATCTTAAAACTCGTTAAGCTAATTTTTAACCTTTTTCATAATTAGGCATCTGAATTTACTGAGGTTGCCTGGATGTGAATGAGTGGTGTTGCGCTTGTTAGAGAGAACATTAAATTAATGTTTCACTAGAGTATTGCCTTATTATTTTTTTACAAAATATGCACACATAAAACTTACTGCTAGTTATTATTATCAGCATTGAATACCTAATGCAGTTCGTCAATCCACACAAATACTAGAGTTTATCGCATGAGTATTTTTTGTTCTTTCATTGGTGGGCAAGACCAAATTGACTGGTTGTATTATTTACCAAAGGGATATCAGAATGGTGCACGGTAGCAAGAGATGGGCATCTATCGGAGAAAGTGAATAAAAATGTATATTTAGGACTTAATGTAACTTTTTTTCTATAGTCATTAATTATTTTATTAATTATAGTAAATAATTTCTGATGATGCTTTTGGGCAGCTATAATTGATATTCGCAGATATTCTGGAACTTTCAGATGACCGGTAACTCGAGAGGACAAAGAATGGCAGATCCTGTGATCATGTACGAAAATTATGGAACCCAAACTCCCGACGTCAACTTAGATAAGCAAATTGTCGTTCCTGAAGATGATGGCTCTGATATCATTATTGTTAATGAAGATTATCAGTCGAATACAATAGAGGAACCTACCGAACAGAAAGATGCTAGTGACTTAATAGAATCTACCACTGTTACGGAAAGGTAAGTCAATCCAACAACAAAACAATAATATGAAGATGCAAACAACAATATGAAATTAGGATTAACAGCTATAAATAAATAAAAAACAAAAAAAGAAGCTTATAGGCTTTTAAAATCGTATCAATATATCCAGAGCCTTCTGCAAACTTTTAAATCTTTATTACATTAGTGAGAGTTTCGTTAAAAAAAGGTATATTTTTAGAACAACGCCGAGTGACGCTCACGAATATACTTGGATGACGACAGATTGGTCTCCTTGCAATGCTCCCTGTGGTGCGACAGGTCATGAGGTGAGGGGAGCTATGTGTCAGGTAATACATTCAATTTATTTATTGCAAAGAAAATATTCTAAGATTTTTTATAACTTTAACTAACTTTTCTGTGTAAATAAATATTTTCATACTAATTTTTTTATTAAATCCAGCAAAATTGAAGTGCAATCCATACATTTGGTTCTAATACAATTTTAGCACAAGAAAGGAAACGAGACAACAACAGTGGAAACGGAGGAATGTCTGACAAGGATAGCAACTCAACCGACTGTTGTTCGCGAATGTGTCGGCCCTAGCTGTGCCACTTGGAGTATATCTCCGTGGTCGTCAGTTCGATGCTTGTCGAGTGGAATAGGTAAGATTTATATGGCATAATCGGCGAAGATACTCAGTTTTATTCTACTAATTACTTTAATTAATTAAAAAGATTTAAAATATTACGTGACCTAACAAATAACAACGAGGATACCACAATAAATAAATATATAAGTTTGTAAACAACCAAGACTCGGAAAAAAACATTCGTGCTCATCACACAAATTAATGCACCTACCGGGATTCGAACCCGAAACCTTTTGATGCAGAAACAGGAGGCAGAAGGAGCACAACCCATTGCGCCAATCAGTGATCGTCTAGGGCTGCCACACAATTATTATATTTAAAAAAAATATTAAATATCTGTGCTAATAAGCATGTAATGTTGTGTTTCGTTTAATCCAGCGATATCTCGTCGTCGAGTCGAATGTGTAGCGGATAATGGTACTACACTAGCGGAACCCGCGTGTTCGTTCAGTTCGCGCCCCGAACGGACTCGCAGAGAGACATTGAGGTGCCAGCCAGTTTGGGATGTGGGATCTTGGAGTAAGGTATATTTCTTGTTTATAAACGGCCTATTAAACGGATGAACAAAGGGTAGCCATTTCATCATTCCATCCATGCCAGGCGCAGCGCTGTTTTAATCAGCAGTACTTACCAGCGGAGATTAATTGTTAATTATAAAATAAATATAAATAAATAAGCAAGCAAAAACTATAAAGTAAATTTTATTTCTAACAAAAGTAAAAAGTTATGAAAAAAATATGATGAAGAAAATAACTTATTTTTTAGGGCTGATTGCTAATCTTCTATGTGATCTTTATAAGACCACTAGCGATCCGCCCTGGCTTCTCACAGGTAAATCTCGTAGGGCCTGCGTTTGCAATGTAAGCGGAAAAAATGTAATTATTTACGACATCACATTAGAAATCTCGAAAATAACAGTATGTCTTCACTATTTAATGGATGTTATTATACATATAAACTTTTCTCTTCAATCACTCTATCTATTAAAAAAACCGCATCAAAATCCGTTGCGTAGTTTTAAAGATTTAAGCATACAAAGGGATATAGGGACACAGAAAGCGACTTTGTTTTATACTATGTAGTGATTATCTATAGTATTACGAAACCTGAAGCAATAACAAACCTCATCTTTATCTTAAGTCACAATGTACACTTAAGTTCGCAGCATATCCTGAAACTAGTATAAGTTTAAGATTTTGTATAAATATTCTACTAAAGTTCGTAATAAAAGAATGAAACACATCTAAGAGATTGAATACCTGAGTTTTGACTTGAAGCTATTCTTAGAGTAATGAACTCAGAAACTACTCTAAACAGAATACAACTACTTTGAAGTCTGCATGAAATCTTGTGAATAATTTATTAGAATCACTGTAACATCTAGATGAAGAATAAATTACTTCTTCAGGGAAATATTTTTACCTAACCAATTAGTGTCAAGTTTTAGACTTTAGTTTTTGTTCGCAGTATAAGACTCAACGCTGCACTTATTAATTATGGTCTTTCATAGAAATTTAATATCTTTGATGATGGTGAAGAATCCAAATGTTTGCGGATTCTTTCTAGTACTTATTAGGAGATTGTAGGCACTCGATGGTAATTTATAGATGATTCGATTTTTAAAGACAGGAAATATCTAACTAAAAGAAAACAGTTAAAGATATTTAAAACGAGTATATTTATCACAATTATTTAATTATTTCACTTATCAGTAGTTTTTCTGACGTATTCTTTTAACTGTGTGATATTTGCGTAAATAAATGCATTATTAAAGAGCTTTTTGAGCAAACATCTTATTTGAGTCGTTTTTGTAAGTAAAATGTTTTTATTAAGTCCACTTAATTGCAGTGTATAGGCCCATGCGGTGGGACTGGGAAGGAACACCGTGTGCTTCGCTGTGTGTGGCGCTTTCCAGAAATGCGCAGGCGCACCAAGAAAGAGCGACCTGCCGCTCTTTGTACCGGTCCTAGGCCAGATGTCGCCAGGGAATGTCGCATGTCTTGCAATCAAGGTAAGCTTCAAAAATAATTCAAACATAATTATTAATACCTATGTAATTTATCTAAGACTAAGAGGTATAATTTTAATCTCCGACACTAAGAGGTTGTTATTAGTATAACGAGATCGTGGCAGTGTAGCTGAGTGTCTGCATCAATGCAAGTGAAATTAAAGAAAATTAAAAAAAATCATTTGTGCAATTCACACGTGGTAGAAATGAAACCTCCAAAAATTGTGGTTTCAAGATAATGAAATAAGAAACACTACAATGCTTTCTATCTCATTTTCGCCCACGTTTATTCTTATGAATTTATGTGTCTGTCTCTTTTTACTGTCGCTTTTTGTTTCATCGACTTTTAAATCACAACGATGCTAAAAAAGTTTTCAATTCAAAAACACCGATATGATGATTACAAATAATATCTCATAAACGGGTAAATCGAATTTCATAAATTATAGCTCAATCCGAATCCGCAGCGAAATAATCCATTCGTTTAAGAGCTAGGATGACAGACATACAGAGACGTAACAGCCCTCTTTTTGCGTGGTGTGTTAATAAGTGTTCTTGAGAGTGAATTATCTCCAGCAGATGGCGTGTGCAAAGATACGTCTCGATTTTGCGAGAACGTTCGCGCGATGAACATGTGCGCGATTCGACGCTACAAGGAGCACTGTTGCAAAACCTGCGACGATTGAAGAATAGACTGTTTTGTACTTATTATGTATCCGTCAGTTTTGATGTACTTAAAATAGGTACAAAATGGTACAACTATTTGAAATAATCTGAGCTTTTAGTTTTTAGCCGGAGTTTCATATTGCCGTGCATAAATATTTTTTTGCACTAACCCCAATCTTAGAATATCAGACTTCTTAATGATTCTGAGATTCAACGATAATAATTATCGATCGATAATGTTTTTTAAAATCATACTCAATATTACTAAAATAGAGAAACTATATTTTCATAAGTTGTACCATTTTTGTGTTAAATCAATTTTATCCACCTATTATATTTACCGAAGTATTTTTGGCCAGTCCCTAGTTATTTAAATGTAGGTTTCATTCCTGGGATTATTTTACTTTTATAGGAATAGTACAAATATATTCAAATTTTTTTTTATAATCTGAAAAAAGCTCGCCCTAAAGTTTTAATAAAAAACGTAAAAACAAATTCTACTAGCGAAAACTAATTATTTGATTGATGTGAACGCAAAACCTTGAATTTTACGTATGAAGGAATTATATAAACGCTTTAAAATTTTAAAAATATATTTAAGATATCATTACCGAGGTATTTTTCAAACAGAATTGTAACAAAAATAATAAAAATTAAAAATAATTGCTATAATGCTAGTTAAGTTTAATTCAAAATTTGAAATAACAAATTGACGGATGAGTATTGACTGTATAACATATTCAGAGTGAACATTCATGCCGTAATTTATGGAAACAACACATGCTCCCAAACGGAACGTAAGTAACTACTACGGACCGTAATTCCGTACCCAGCGATTCGAATGTGAGCATGCAGGCCGTAGAGCACGCGATTCCTGGGATTTTTTTTCCAAAAAATTTTCAATTACCGGTTAACAGACTCTTAGTTTTCATACGAATGTTCGCTGTGTAACGTTACATAGTATCGGTCCGTACCCAAAATTGTTTTTCACTTGAAATGTCCTCAATTAAAAATGTAAATTGTTCCAAATAGTTCGAATTTAATTTTAAGTAGAAAACAAAATATTTAGGAGAAAAAATGTTTTGTACATTATATATTTAGTATGTAAATAAGCACCCGTGCTACGCTTAGTATTATGAGTAATGTAATGCACAAAACTATATTTATGCAATAAATGTATAGAGAATTAGAGAAAATTGCCAAATTGTTAGCAACGTGTTTGAAAAATACAGTTGCGTGGGAAAGTTTAAAAAAATATTGTCAATTTAGCAAGGTTTTAGTCGGAGTATGGGAGAGTGTTAGAAATGACAACTCGACAAACTATTACAATTTTAGATTATTTTGAAGGATTTTTGCTGAATTAATCTACTATAACGGCCAATTTTGATGTATTTTACCTCAGACGTGGGGCAACCTCGCAAACTATTTATTTTTTAAACAATATTTATGAAATATTCTTGAACGGTCTTACATTAAAAGTTAAAAAATAATTTATTTAAGTTATAAAGACCTAAATGTCCAGTTTTTTGTGTTATTGAGTCATTTATGATATTTAAAAACATGTAAAATCGCAAAAATCCTTCAAAGCGTATTAAACTAGTAAATTATATAATGTATATTGATAAAATACCTATCGAATGAACAAAGCAATATAGTCGCTTATGTATGTAAATAAAAGTTTATCATAAATTCCTGCTGTTACTACGACTCATAGCAGTATTATTTCAACATTGTTTTGTATTTTAAAAATATCGTTTTTATCAAGTAATTTCGTTGCAAAAACGACATTACCACCACGTTTGTGATGAATCTGGATAAAATTATTTACTAAATGTAAAATGTGTAAAAGTGTAACAAAAAGACTAAATGATTATTGTTTTGAAATTGAATAAGTTCGGTCATCTCGTTCCATAAGGAAAATGATCGATGAAACAGACTCAAAAATATGTTTGTCCTACTAGGAATTTCAATTTTGTTTTCAAAACATTCCTGAGTTTTTAAATATATTAAGTTTTGTAAGGATTTTTGTTGAAAATTTGAGTTTAAAGGGATTTTAAACTTTAATTAAATAATTATATATACTTACAACGTATTAAAAGTTAACATAATACTGCTTTAGGTAGGTAAAATAAGCGGGGATGGATTCGCTATGATTTCTGTCCATTTAGCTAAGTGAATCATTCCTCATATCCAAACCATTTAAAGTAGAAATCTTATACTAATGATATATTTTTAATTTGAATTTCCTTTTTTGCATTTAGCTCAACCTTTGTATGAAAGTATAGTATTAAGTGACGTAATAATTTATTATTTTACTTTATTTCTTACATAACATTACCACCTCGCCAGAAATCAAAGCCTTGATTTAGAATTGAAATTTAAGTGTTTATTTTGTAAGTTATTTTTCTTACAGAGATGCGCTAACCACGACACCTTTGACCGACATTAAATAAAACTGTACTTAGCTGTTCATTATTTTCCTCTAACTAAACAAACTTTGAAACGATAATTAAACTCCGATTTTAGGAATAGAAAGTGTTGAGTATACTTCGAAATTCTATTGCTTTATGTGTGAAAGCGTATGTTTGTTGCAACTGCATTCAATTATTAGTTATAATATACATTATTTTATAAGTATTCTTTAACTATATAAGTAAAAAATGTGTTAATATGTTGCTATGATTAAAATTCCGATTTAATCAATTCAGGAAGGAGTGCAAGTCTCAATCGTCGTTGAAGTTCAACAAAAGGAAAAGTCGTTTATCTATCCTTTTGGTCAAATTTCAGTCGCTTACTTCAAGTAGTTTTCGAGGTGTTTAATGTTTCAGTGACTTTTGGCTCTACATATAAACATTTATGGTGTCAAAAATATCTTCGCGTGGGTCAGCTAGTAAAAATACACGTCAAATGGATAACTTGCTTGCTTTTTGATAGTCGATTAAGAAATAAATAAATATAATTGAAGATTCACTCAATCGAAACACAATAATTCAAGATTTCTGATACATTTAGATATTATAAATATATGTTTAAATGTTGTTTATTAATTACATGGTTTTTTCTTTATATAGATACTTTATAATTGAATGCAGTCGCGACATATCTGCTAAGATGTAATAAGCATATGAAATCATTAACTTTAGTTTAATTTATTAAGTCCAGAACTGTAAATTGTACCAAGAATTTTCAAATATGAAAATATATGAATAAGTTACATCACATTGTTTTACTTTATCCTTTTAGAAAAAAAAATAGAAATTAAAATAATTTTGATGGGTGTTCCGTTACCCCTAATAAAGCAAATGTGTCTGCCATTTCTGCATTAGTTCAGTGATCATTTTGTTCATCTAACCAAGATATTTGTTTCTGCGGTATTCAATTCCTGGACTACCAGAGTAACACGTGTATGAGTGAATAACTTGGCCACGGTATTGATGAACATATTTTTCGCTACAAAATAAACAGTCTGAAAAAAGCAACATTACAATTAATGATGAAAAAACTTGTATAAAAACTAAGGTTGTTAACAAGGATCTTAAGGAACGTTTTATTATTATTTTGTAATTGGGACAGCTCACATACATTGCTCTGATCCCAAAGTAAGTAGCTGAAGCACTTGTGTTATGGTAATCAGAAACAACGAGGGTACCACAATAAATACATATATGTTTATAAACAAACATTCGTGCTCATCACACAAATTAATGCACCTACCGGGATTCGAACCCAGGATCTTTCGATGCAGATGACAGGAGCACTAAAAAACGTTTAAGTTATAGGTTTATATCGCAGTAGAAATATATTTTACCAACGTCCCGCACTGCATTTATATCTAATAGCGTGTAGTTCGCAAGTTGTATACGTATTATGCAATATACATTTATAACCAATAAAACAATGTGTTCTTTATTAAATAGCTGATTAATTAATAATCTATTAAAAAATCACAGAATCCAAACTTAATTAATAGAAACAACTCGTAATTTATTTTTTAATCAAATGCAGAATTAAAGTAGAAACGTAGCGTAGCTCAGGTATTGCACTGGATTTACGTAAATCGAGGCCCTTACAGATCGGAACGGTGCAAAGCTGACCCATAAATAAAGGATTGTAGTACAAGTCATAAGATATTAGCGAGGGTATTCACTAACGCACTACACTTCAAATAATCTGTAATTGTCTCGTATCCAAAATATGGTGGAAAAGGAGTTGCCATACGGATGGTAGCTAGTAATATAGAAATTTTAAAGTATTATAGACAATCTAAAATGCATTTGCTGCATGTTACGTCGTAAAAATTATATTTTTAAATTCAAAATTCTAACGGAATTATTATAACCATTGAGAACTGTACCCAAATTCCTATACCTTTGCCCGATTAGAAGTCTCCAATGTCCAGAAGTCTCAATTTAAAAATATACCTCTAAACTATCGACCACAAAAGAAATGGAAACGAGTCACCATATACCATACGAAAACAAACGTAAATATTTTATTATTTTTTCAAGGTTTTGAATGCTTACCCATCATCATCAACAAGTGCCTAGTAATGGGTCAACCCACGTTCAAAAGTTTATTTCATCATCAGCCTACATAGCTCGCTGTTTGACAAAGTTCGATCGCTTTGTAGCCAGTGCATTTTTTATTTCAATGAGTGATAACGCGTATACCCCTGAATAAAAAACAACATTGCAATGTCTTCAAAATTAATTATAATACTATGACATAGTACTTGTAATGCTAATGTAACGTAAGCAATTTAATTATAATTAGAAATTGAGTTAGTTTTTTCAGTTTGATTGTTAATATACGTTTCGGAATGCTGTGAAAACTAGTAACTTGAGGTGCATCAACTCAACTGCTGGTTTTAGAATACAAACATGGCTTTGTCTACGGTGAAATGGTAACAAGATCTGTGCTGTTATCTAATACAATGTACTATTATTTACATATATTTTGAAATAGATGAGATTCTATTGTCAATGTAAAATATGTTAAAAGTTCAATGAACTATGTTTTATGAACATTCCGAGATAATAACTTAAAAATTATAAAAGTGAAATTGAAGACAATTTATAAACCCCCCAAATGATGATTACAAATTCCTAAAGAACGATGAACAGATCTTCATAAATTGAAACAAACAAACAAAAAATAACCACACTGAAGTTGGTTAATTCATTTGGGAGTTAAGATGCTACAGACTCTGCTCATGCTCTTTTTCGTCGAAAAAGCGTGACCAATAAGATATCTACGCCTTCTTTCATTTATTTTTATGATGAGCACGAATCTTTGTTTCCGAGTATTGTTGTTTATAAACTTATATATGTATGTATTTATAACACAAGTGCTCCAGCTACTTACTTTTGGATCAGAGTAATATATATGAGTTGTCCCCATTATGGTTATTATAACTCTAATCCCATTAAATTAATATATCATATTAAAATTACTTGTTACAGCCAACAATTTTAATAATTGTTCGTTAAAGTTACGTAACTTCAACAATATACTAAAATGAGACACTCTAAAATTAATTCTATAAAACGTGGACCCGTAGGAATAGAGAGTAGAGTAAACAGAGGTCGAAGTTCTCTTGAAACTAATTAAATTGACTAGTCCGGCACTGAGGACGGAATTACCATACTAACACAATTTACGACAGGTAATATAATATACTATGTTTACCTGAGTTGTAAACTTTTGACGCTTTGCCAAATTTCAAGAATAAACGCATCTTAAACGAGATAAATTGAAGTCATTTTTTAAAAAATCCCGGACATGATGATTATAAATAATGGATCTCATTAATGGATGATCATTCCTTCACTTATTGTACCTAAAGACTAAAGTCTATGTAGGGTAGGTCACAGCTGCACATAACCTTCCGAAAAAGCAGTCGTGCCGCGGAGTGGTATAAGTTAGATTATAGAGTGTAATATAAAACTTATGCATACAGTTATTATTGAATTTGATCCACCAACGGATGCAATAATATTACTTAATTTAATCTACACCCACTTAAAGGGATAATCTTCACATTTTTACAATTTTATTTCATTATAGACTTAATAATAATAATATTTTTCTCAATTATGGACAAAAATACGAATAATTTATAATTAATGTTGCATAGTTCAATATCATCACAAAGAATCTATTTTAATGAATTTTATCAGAGTTGGAACTGATTGGAATCGCAAGTCGTTACACTTGTAAAAGATTTCAATTTGTGCTACGGCGTAGCGCCGGCGTAGCAGGTTCATCGATCGTTGAAAGGAAAATTATGCTTAAGTTTTGTTTTACATGACAAGTGAATTGAACACAATTTAAAAAAATCTCGAGTACAAATTAGTGAGTGTAAAAGTGAAGTCCCGTGTCCCCTAGTGGGGTATGGGGCAGATGCGTTTCACATCTGTTTCACTGATCGATTTTTTCTTTAGGGGCAAGTAGGTGATCAGCCTTCTATGCCCTGCCAGACCGAGTTCTTCTTTATCTCCACCGGGAATCGAAACCAGGTTGTAACGCTTACGCGCTTACCACTAGACCAAGGAAGCGGTCAAGAGTACAAATTAGAATAGATCATAAATGGTTGAACAGATCTTAATACATATATAATAATATTAAAAAGCGGAAGTTTGTTTGGTTGATCTTATCTCATGGCCTACTGGACTTAAAAGTTAAAGGCTATATTATACAACATTATGCTACTACGAATAGCAGCTGAGTTTTAATGAAAAATGTTGCATAAATGGAAAAAAAATCCACTTTAAAAGTCCTAAAAAAAAACCTAAATAATATTGTTATATATCACGTATACGAAGTCACGAGCTAGTAATAAATAAATAACAGGAGAAAATCAATCTGTATGAAGTCTTGTATCTTATGTAAATAAATAAAAACCTAATATCGGACTCTGTGGTACATTATCCGTGTTACGATTTATTGCAAGGAACATTCGGCGAAATATCTCCAAAAAAATCGTAAATCTAGACTTGAATTGAAGTTTAATTTGGAAATATGGAACCAAGCCTGCCTCAAAGTATTGCAATAGGTTGGGTCCTTATTTATTGTTCCACAGGAATATACTTTAGGGTTTGACTACTGATATGGAGTCCATTTATTTTCATCCATTTATCTTGTATATCAACGCTTTAACAATTTATTCTTAATCTACAAAACTATTCAACGATTTTGATAAAATTTTGGTACAAAAATAGACCTTGAGAAAATACATAAAAAGGATTGAAATCAAAATAAAAAAAAACGACTTGCACTAAAAAATAAAACAGAAATATTAAATCTACAAAGTAAATATTTAGAATCAGGGTGAAAGATTTTATGATTTTCTGTTAAACTTTGGCACCCACTTTTAAATATTTTTGGAGATCACATATTAAATAATAATAATATAAATCCATGTTAAAATAAAGCAAATTTACTAGCTTATAGTTCTCTCGATGTTTGCTGACAGAAGCAGAAGTCTGAACACAAAAGAGCAAAAATACAGCAACATTAGATATTAGTTGTACCGTAAACTCAATGTTCGCGACATGACTCGACTTGTTGATAGCGACATGCACACCTCGTAACTTCACATATAATCTTGTTTCCCTACTGCACTCTGGTGGAAAATTTATGAACAACAATTTATACAAATCCATGATGTCTTGCGCGTTCAATTTGCTCGAGGAAATATATATCTGAAGGTTTCTTAATGTATTATTATGTTGTAACTCTAGAAGTGTACTAATGATCCTCTAGAAACAGAGAAAGGCGGGATGTAACCAATGTTGGTTTTATTTAATTCAATCCAGTTTCAAAACATAACATATGATAAGCATATTAACAGAAACAAAATCACAAAGAGTACAACAAAAAAAGTTTTTTTTACATACCACAGTTACATTGAAACTAATACGAAAGCATTTATTAATAGTATACCTACACACTATGTGATTAAAAATTTGTAAGTTTATGTTAAAAAACTTTCTAAATTTTATTACTAAACGGTCTAACAATTTATTATTAAATATCAAGTAATAATGAAAAGCAAAATATATCTCTAATAAATAAAACACTCCTGGATTCCTATATACAAAAGAGTAACTTATTATTATATAATATTGACTTATTTATTATATTTGTTGACGTTAGTGTTTTACAGAGTATAAATAAAGCTTAAATATAAAGTGAATTTAAGCTAGAACGGCATAAAATACTGTCACAGTGCATTGCACCGTCTGCTCCAATTTACTAAACTGAATTACCCACAACTCAAGTCGACAGTTCAATTCTTTTGAGACAACGAATCTGTACTGAAGTAATATCAATTCCTGTTTATAGCTACCATCTCAAATATATCCGTCTCTATATCTGGTTACGCGTCTTCAGAAGGTTTCAGATTCTTGGGTGAAGCCTAGGTACATAATTCTCTACTACATACCAACTTACACTCGACTTATAGTTAAAATATAAATCTATTTTGTCTATTATATTTTATTATATAATAGACTTTTTTATGATCAATAATCATAAATTGACTATTATTTAAATATTAATGACAGTTTAAATAAAAGCTTAGTTACGCCATTTGTAATTTAAAAACGACTGAAACAATTTTAATTATTATTGATTTATGGAAAAATATATTGTTCTTCATATGCAATGGCGTTTTTTATGTCAAATGATTGATTATTCTGAAAAGAAATGAATTAACTACACTAGTATCATATAAAAGAACATAAAATTTAAGATTATTGCATCCTTTTCCATGTTAACACATACTTTAAAACATTACAAGATCGGGACAATACGTTATTTTGGGTGAAAAAGCTGCATTTTGTGAATAGTCTGTATGTAGGCCAAGTGAATTGGGCTAACGGTACAACCTAGGTCTGCTAACACAGCTTTTCAATTTACACAAAAGCCGAATCCGGGGTAATTTATTCGGGACGGACAAGTCGTCTGATTCCCAACTTAAACTTGATTTTACTCGTTATTCAATCGCTGATTTAGAATCCTTATATCTTACAGCAAGAGCTGTGTAATATTATCTTCACTAATATTCTAACGCTGACCAGTTTGTTTCCTTGTTAATTGTTTATTTGATATTAATTGAACAATTATTTTTGTGTTTATTAGTCCGTTTATAGAGGAAGACTATAATAGGATATATAACATCACGCTACGACGATTAAAGATTAAATTAAAGCAGGTGAAACTGCGCTACTAGTTTCTTGTGTATTTATAAAAAAACAAACAATATTTTAGTATTCATAACGAAACATTGTAAAACATTCAATATGCTTCAGTACTACTCAGCGGTAATATTTCTATATTTTATGGATGGCACTTTTATAGCCTGGCAACAAAAATATATCTAGTTCCAGACAGGCGACGCTATAAACTAGATTTTATAGTTTTAGCAGATGAATTTAATATTACCCTATTAATAGCAGATTACAATTTTTTATATATTTTTTTTATTTATTTAATTTTGTTAAATACACTCTAACTAATAAACTGAGATTTGTTTATATTTTCAATTTTAATATTTTTTACAGTATGTAAAATGTCATACAAATCACATTTTCACATAAGATTAATTTTGCCTTTAGTAAAGTACCTACTTCAATCACTCTATCAATCAAAGCATGACATCTATTTGTTTTTTATTGGGATTTTATGACCTGGTATTGACAAACTTTAGGTCAACTTTTATTTTGAGTATATTTTAATTAATGTCTTTATTTCGCGTCCCAAATAAAATGGTGGAAATTTTACTCGTAGCTTATAGGGAATTTTGACCACATCACAAAGTCACGTTTTGCTAAATTATATCATTTTCCTTCAATCACATGTGTGCACTTAAAATTCCACCAATTTTACCCATAAAATCTCGAAAATACCTACACAACTTTTAGAAAATAATATAAAACATGACGCGTTCGTTGTTGCGATGGCGCCAAAACTCTCTCATCTATTTGTTAGTTTTATTCCACAGATGAGTTCCCAGAATGTATATAGATTAAATAATTAATCGTAGCGACATTTCGTTAATTATTTAAGAGACGTCATCAACTTTATAATTTTCATAATCTATGCCCGTGTAGTAACGAAATTCGAGATTTGAATTTTGTTCTATCATCGCATTGTTAAGTTGCAAAAACCCTTTGAAAAGCTTTAATTTTGTTTTATTTACATGTAAACAA
This sequence comes from Aporia crataegi, assembly GCA_912999735.1. Classification (NCBI taxonomy): domain Eukaryota; kingdom Metazoa; phylum Arthropoda; class Insecta; order Lepidoptera; family Pieridae; genus Aporia; species Aporia crataegi. Next base: position 8,874,768 of record OU538742.1, read on the forward strand.
GGCGAAAGGCTGTATATCACGGTATATAGGGCTCCGGCTGAGTCAGCTGGCTGTAAATCTAATGGTGCAGTGCATTGCGAATGCAGCGCGGCAGCCTACAGGGAATTTCTGAAGCTGTGAGTATAATAATTTATTCAACATTTTTTCATAAATCACTTTTCTATCAATATAATATAAATTAAAATGTCTTCGTAAATATAAAGTAATATTAGATTCTATTTCGAATATCGATAATGTAACACTCAAACCAAAAAAAGTAATGTAAATGCATTACTTTTTTGCATGCAAACAACTTGAACTCAGAAAACGTTGCGAAAAGATTCTTCAAAAATAGCAGTTATGTGTATATAGCATAAAGCAGTGAGGACCTAAACACTTATAAATAAGTCTTTTTAAAAACTATAGATTATAGAATATGAAATAAATAAAATTAAAATATATCAGCGCTATAAATATCCCACCAAAAATTCTATTTGGCGAGACACTGTAAGAATATGCCGGAGATTCGGGTTGTGCCTCTTATATTATGTAAATTACGATGCTCACCGAATTCTAAGTAAATAACTATCACTTTGATCTGAGCAATTAATTTTATGAACGTGCGCCATTTTGCCGAAGCGCGCTCTATTTATGCGGTAATAAAATTTTAATCACAAATTGCATATTACGGGATAACTTCATTGTTTATTACATTGTTTTAATTAGAAATGTATTTTAATTGTACCCTGTTAAGGTTTATTGTATTGTAGCAATCTTTTAAAATATTACGAGCGAAATTCGTCGTATGTAAGAATGTTATCTATAATAAATGAGACAATGCGCTTCATTATTTAAAACAAGATTAAAGAGAAGCTCCTGATATAATACTCCACAGATATATTTGAAGTTATACATAACACAGATTATATCTATTTTAAAAAGATCCAGCTACTTGTTTTTTATTTGGAGTTTTAGTGTAATTATTTGTTTCCAAATAATAAGATAGTTGTTCATGATTGTCATACTTTTACTTAAAATACTGAATAGATTTTGACTTTATATTAACCGCAGAGAGATATTATCCCTATAAATTAAAATTTACACCTAAAAAACATTTTCTCATAACATTAATAAACATTATTCATGTTATAAATATTTAATACAGTAATTCAAACAATGATTATGTTTCGTTCATTACTATAATACAATGGATATATGCATAACTTTCCCCATATTTAACCCATAACTCTTTAATTACTGAACGGGGAACATTTTGAGTCATTAAAACTCCACGTATCGCCTTGTTATTATATATAACTAAACCTATACTTAACTTACTCGCAGCTTAGCCCGCGTTAACATCCTATTGAATATATTTTCGTGTAATCTTACAGTTTTTGTAGCGCAAAATAGCTCGCAGATATCAATGTTTTTTCGATTTACTTTATTCTTATCATCTTATATTTTGGTCAAATTACCATATTAACCTCCGTGTTATTCTGACGTACTTAATCGTGAACTATATTTTTGTAAACTTTCATTAAGATTTAAATATTTTTTCGTTAACGAGTATCAAACATCCATCCTTAGAGATTTTCACATTTATAATGTTATCAGGATGTAAATCTATTCTAACTATTGGTCGCCCATTGGTCGAAATTCGACTGCAATTCAAGAGTAAGTCAGGTATATATGTGTGTGTATGTTGTGTTTCATTGAAACAGTAGTAATGTTCATTTTAATTAATTTAATGTATTTCTATTGCATTTTATATAAAGAAAATAGCTTTATGCACTTCTTCTCCATATAAACTTTAACAGTGGCAAATTTCACGATCACCCGTTCGCGCAATTTTCGTAAAAAGCGGTAAGTATAAAGTTTTTGCTTCGCGTATTAATACTATGATATTTTACATAAAATTTGCCGCCGCGTCGCGCGGGCCGGTTGGCATAATAAATAGTTCTCCTGCCTTCTGCGCCAAAAGGTCCTGGGTTCGAATCCCTGTAAGTGCATTTATCTGTGTGATGATCACGAATGTTTGTTTTCGAGTCTTGGTTGTTTATAAACATGTATATGTTTTTATTATGATACCCTCGTTGTTTCTGATAACCATAACACAAGTGCTTCATCTACTAACTTTGGGATCAGAGCAATGTATGTGAGTTGTCCCAATTATTATTATAAACCTGAATAATTGTTTGAACGCGCTAATCTTAAAAACTACTTGAATTGAATAGTATATTATGCAACTAGTGAATAAAGGACGGATTTAAAGCGAGGGCCGTAGATGAGTCAGGAGCAAGTGAAGGATTCTAACGATTGAATCACGAGCGTAGCGAGTGATTTAAGATGATTGAAGCACGAGCGCAGCGAGTGATTCAACTGTTAGAATCCTGAGCGACGCGAGTGATTCATGGCCCTCGCTATAAATTCGTACTTTATTCAGGAGTTGCATACTATACTTTATACCATGACTACGAGAAAAAGACATAATTTAAGCGAAAATAGAAATTTAATCAAGAAACAATAAATGTTACATTAATTGAAATGGACATTAAAATTAGAGCAATGACTGAAATTAAGCGTAATTTTCTTATTATTATCATTAGGGTGGTCAACTTGTGAAACAATATTTATTTTAATCTAATGCCAAACTCCTTGTCGCAAATATCGACCAATCAAATCTCGAGAATTTATTTGCACCAAAGAGTTTGAATTTCGAATCTTAGCGCAAGGAGTTTGTGTAAGCATTGAAATGGAGATCGGATATATTTTGTGTTCCAAATTCAAACACCAAAACAGTGAATAAAAACAAAACAGTGAAAAAAAGGCCTTTTTATTCACTGTTTTGCGTGAATAAAATAAGCTTTTTAGAGCAGGTATGGTATAAAAGCTATTTTTGTGGTGCTTAGTTCATTTATCGAGTAAGCCATACATGTTACGACCAATAGGAGTGGAGCATCCATGAACATTTTTGCAAAAACGCGAATAACTTCCTTTAGAAGGAATAATAATTTTCCTTTTGAGAGCTTCCATCGCGTGCGCTACGTAAATGGTTAGTTACGTTAGTTTAAGTTAGATCGTGGATTAAGTTTAAAAGTTATAGAACTGTTAAATAACATAGGCTATTTTGCCAGGCAGACGAAGTCGCTGGTAAAATCTTGTATAAGTAATGATCTTATACTGAACTTCGCATATTGACCTATGAATAGTAGGGTCAATCGTATCAATGTTCGATCAAAGATTCATTGCATTATTCATAGTTATGCAAAAAGGTCTAGTAAATATGAGCATGAGTAAAGATTGCGTGGCTTTGGCAACACGTTCGGGAGCGTCGCTCGATAGACACGCGACGCTCTGTCGCCAGGATACAATCGCACAGATAATACATTATTCTATATCAATAAATTCGTATCATTGTTTTTTCACTTTTTAGTATTCTCATATATACATCTTTGTGTATTTTTTGGAATATTATTTGTTTATCTCCATGATTGTTTGTATTTTAGGGTTTGGCGCATCTTTAAACTGAATGTGTAATATAACATAAACTTAATAATATCGACCAATTCTCATGCCTCCCTGTTTATTTTATTTTTATTATTTGTTATTTTGCTATGATCGTCTCTGTCTACTTGCGTTCCACTCCATTTGTGAAACATTTTTAGAATTCATACATATTATTCTACTAATTGTCTTGCATTGCGTCTTATTTATTTTCTACTTGTGATGTATCCGTTTTCTTTTTTGTAAATTAATAAATAAATATTGTAAGTGTGGCTTAATGAATGAATATAAATTTAATAATTGAATAGGCAGCAGGTCTACTAAACAAAGGTTATAGCTGAGCAACGTTTACAAGGCATACGATCTTATTGCTTTGAAAACTTTCAATCAACATTTTTCCGATGACTGTACGATCATCGCGTTTCCTTGAACGGATTCTCTGCTATATAAAGGTTTTTATTACGTTTTATTTTGGTGCGACTTCGCTTACATTACTAAATTGTCTTTAGTTTCAAACTTTGTTTGAACCAACTAGAACAATGTCAATTGTTCTGTTTCATAATACTTTTGAAACTTCTAAACGAAAAAGCAGAAGTCACTCTGTGTAATATAATATTTTGTTTAAAAATATCAATTATTTTTTATTTAATAGTAACGTAAACCAGATAAATATGATTGTTAAAGGATTTTAGTTACCTAATCTAATCAATTTAATAAACTGAAAGTTTCATTTAAAAAATTATAAGTTAAATAAATAAAAATACAAAAGTTTTGTTTTTTTTGGCGATTTGCTTCTTCATGTTTAAAAATTTCTCTTTTTTAAAAAACTTCGACCAATTCTGGCAGTATTAATTTGTTTATAAAATAGTAGTTGTAAGTAGTAGAAGCAAGGCAGTTGAAATGGATTCTACGATTATACATTATATCGTTGTTGCATTCGTGATTAATATTTATCAGTCAGTTACCCATTTGAACTACTAATTTTGACTAGTAAACTTTTCTTCAGTTTAAGAATGTGCCATCTCTTGTCATGATCAAGAACGAGGACTAACACTTAAATTTAACATGACAACGAAATTTAATAAAACCTAGAAATAATTCGTGTTCATAATAAAACAAAAATAAATTATTATAAAATATAATAATTTAATAGTAATGTTTCAAAAACACAAACCTCCAATTATTATTATTTTTAGTGTTTGATCACAGACCACGTTGATTTACGATGAGTATTACCTTGTCTTTGGTCGTCCTTAGTAGCTAGCGGTCATGTTGCATTTATCTATGACCTCAGTTGAAATTTGAAGTTGATTCGAATTTCGATTTTCAATTTCAAACGGTTTTTGATCGTTTGGTGTTATTTAAAGAACAAACTTTATATAGCTTTTATGAAAGTAGTGTTTTTAGTCCAATTATGTCAATTTTTAATGAACTAATATTGCCAAAAATCTTGGAAATATCTAATACATATGTAAAATGTATGAACGAAGAGCGAAAGGTAAATTCAAGGTTCAAGTGAACCTACCTCAGTTGAATATGATAAAATGTGCCTGTGTAGTGTGTAGGTAATTGTGATCAATTAAAAGTGATTATAATGTGTTCCAGGCTGCGCTCGAAAGCTTAGATAAATTTGAAGAGGTTAAGGACGGGAGAGCGACTCTTCGTGAAAGGACGCTGAAAGAAAGAAATGCCGTGACAACTCTTCAAAGTATTACCGAGGATGAAGGTAAAAGACCATTTTACAATTTCACCTATAAATTTCCCAATTTGTTGTTGTTTTTTGATTTTAAGTTAAAGAATGTACTTATATGCTCTCTCCCATAATGATTTAATATTTTTATCGGCCAACTCATGATTGAAGCTAATAGATTAATCCCCACAAAAGAGATGTAAGATTTAAACTATATTTTAGACTAACCTAAATTAAAGATTCTTGTATTAGGATAGAGCTTATCTTGATAATTTAAGTGAATAATTAGTTTTGAATTATGTTCAGCAGCCATCTCTATAGCTACAATACAGCTGTTATTTTGCTACATTTTGTAAATTTTATTTAGTCATATAATTTAAAGTATTTATACAATAATTTCATACAATAAAGCAACTGACAAGCCTGGAATTAGTGAGGAACGTAACTCCATTGAGAGTGGAAAGGAGAAAAGAGTATCAAAGAAACGTACTAAAAATGAAGTGGATGATATGTCAAGTCCCGGACAGGATAAACGGATAAAGAGGAATGCACATGTTAAAGCACAAAACAATATACGTAAACAAGTAAGTAGGTCATTCCTAGGTGATAAGCTCTTGACAGAGTAGTTGTGTCTAAATCATTGGAATAATTTTTATTTGCTTCACAACCTGTGAAGTATTAAAGGTACAGATAACAATTAGTATGTGGTTGGCATTTAGTGATAACAATTGAAGTATGGGACTCAAGGTGCTTAATGTCAAGAAATTCGACAAAGGCCTTGTCCAAGACTACTAGTATTCTCCAGTAAAGCTTTGTCAACAATTTTATAAATTTATATCATAATCTCAAGTTTTAATATTGAGCATAATATAGCTAATTTTTTACAGAAAAATGAGGAAAGTGTCATTTTTGTCTATGAGGTATAAACAAATAGTTTATTTACTGTACTGTTTTTGTCTGTTCCATGTTTCATACAACTCAATTAATAGTAGATGTAGTATTTAGCAATCTAACCCGAGTTATTTAATGGTTGTTGAATTGTTATAACTTAAGATAACTTGTAATTTAATATTGAGATTGTTTAAGACTCAAAATTCTTATCAAATTCAATTGTCAATGTCTTAAAAATGTAAAAAATACCTTAGAAGTTAATTATTTACTGAAACAAATTTTGTAAGAAATAAGAAATAAAAGTAGTGGATGGTAGTAGAACTTTTAGTCAATCAATATGATATGTAATATGGTGTCATGGTTCAGCAGTGTTGATTAAAGTTGAAGCATTTATTTAGTATTTTTAACATTTAACTTGGTCCTTCGCTTTTTTGTACTTTTTTATATATATATATTGTTTACTTACATTCTTTCTAATACAATACACTTTCCAAGCCTATTTCGTTAAGTATTAAAGTGAAAGATTTTATTACTAATCCTTTTAAAAACTATGTTACATGGTTGTGGATTGATTATATTTTTAATATATAAATAACATTTACAGAATTTAAGATGGAATAAAGCAATTTACCTGTGCCTGGCATGTGTTGTAGCTCTTTAAACAGTTTAAATATTAATTAAACTAACATCTTAATGTATATTATTGTATGTTCTTAAGTAAAAAAAAAAAGAACTTGGGACTAGGATAATTCCAAATTAACATTCTCCATGAAAATCCATATGTAGAGTATATAGTAAAGAACACATTCTTTTGCTCTTACATACTTTAGTATCAGAGCTAATGGAGGAGAATGGAGCTCAAGCTAATAAAGCGAGTTAAAAATTACTTAAATTGCAGGTAAACATAAACTTGACGCAAAAGTTACGGCGTGAGGATTCCACTGTAAAGAAAGATGATGACAAAGAAAATGAGCCAATGCCTGCTGTGCAGAGTGAGTATAATTTTTAAATTCATAATTTAATTTCTAATAAATAGTGTTCCTCCAATAACAAGATCATGGTTCTGACAAAACTCTACAAAGCGTTCTCCGTTTTCGTTTCGTATTCCAAGGCCATATTTTCCAATCTGTTTGAGGTCATTTGGATTTCCGCATCCCACTTTGGCGTTAAGGTCTCCCATAAGTATAACAATGTCTTGCTTTCGGATGCTCTTCATTGTGCTGTTGAGGGCACTATAAAATTCATCCTTGGCTTCATCCTTTGCGGAATTTGTGGGTGCATTACACTGTATTATGGTAATCTTACGCACTCTCGAATTGAAACGAGCTGTTATTATGCGATCAGAAATGAGTGTTTCTCTGCTGCAATAAAATTGTTGAAACCGTTGTTCCATCGAGGGGGGGAGGAAGATGGCAGCTAAGGGGTGAGATTCCTACAACTGAGGATGTGTTATCAAAAGATATTGGTTTTTTTTTTTTGGTGATGGAAAGGATTTTATAGACATTGAAGGTGTAATTAAAATAGAATACAGCGTTACATACTAACATAAAAAAAAATTGAAGCAAAGTAATATTACACAATTTTTAAATGTATCAGTGAATAACTAATAATACTTAAATGAATATAAACCTACATGTATGTACATGTCTGTATCTCTTTCCCTTTGCCTGTAACGACTTCCGGATATAATGACGAAATTACAGCGGTCCCTTCGTCGTCGTTACGCCTACCCGAAATCCACTGTAATTAAGTGACACTATGTAATAAAATTTCCTATGTGATAAATTTAATATTACTATCATTGGTATATTTATTACCATTCAATTAAAATCGCGTCTATGTAAAAAATGCTTTATCTGCTTAACCATTTTCAATGAGCCTTAGTGTAAAAACTAAACATCTACACTGTCGATTCTTACTTATATTTTTATTTAACCAATATAGATACGAAAAAATATCATGTTTTAGTTAAACAAGAGAAAATATCAATCCCACCAGAGCCTGAGTCGGTGCAAAAGGAGTGTCTTTTGACAACTATAATAAAAGAGGAACCAAATAAAGATGATATCTCTATGCCACCACCTGCTGCCCCTATGTCCAGTAAGACTTTTATCATTACTAATTTTATATACCTAAATAATTTTTAAAAAAACTAACGAACGTCAAAGTGCACTAACAAGTAATTAATAAAATAATAATTACACAACATAACAATAAATATACAAAAAATATTTTGAAGTAGGTGCTTTAGGGTTAAAGATTTTAAGTTCACGTTAGACGTGCCAAACTGTAACAGAAACACGTCACGTTTTATATTTCATCTTTAAAAAGTACACATTAATCTTCGATACAATTTATACAAGAACGACCGCATTTATCAAACATAAAAGTAATCATTTAAATCGGTTCACAATCGCGTAACTTAATACGAAAAAACATAGTCTAAAATCAAAATGAAGGAATCATCTCTTCGGAAACTCATTTTGAAAATTCCATCATTTATAAGAAGCTTGGCAGCTCTTCCAGATTCACAATTAATCGCTATTTTCAGAGTCACGAAAAGCGACGCAAAAGAAGAAAGATGAAACTAAGAAACGACGCAGCACACGATCCAAGAAAGTTACGGACGAGCCACTTAGAGGTAATTTTATTATTGTACTGCTTATGATGGAGACAGGTGAAGCAAAAGATATTATATTTTGATTAATATATAATACCGTCGACTAATAAATTAAATCTTCTTAAATTGTATCCAAGATTCATCTCGAACATACCTTTTAAAGAAGGAATCCCTCTTGCATCGGTGGTCAAAAAATCGTCGATTCAAAAGTGCTTTGTAGAAGCTTTTGAAATGGCGTGAAAGTGTAACAAACAAGCGAGCTCACATACGTTTTTAATATGGGCGCTATCTATCACATATTGGCTTTGAATTAAAAAACTATTTATAGCGTCAACGAGAATAACTCGAGCTAGTTCGAGAATTTTGAAACTGGACAATGAAGAAATACCCCCGCCACCACCACCACCAGCCGAAACCCGACCCAAACGGACTAGAGCTAAAAAAGTAAGTTTTACAATGCAAATAGTGAAATTAAGCCTCCGTGGCCAAGCGGTTCACGCGTCTGCCTGTCACGACAGAGGTACTGGGTTCGAACATTCGAAAATTGGTCTCGAGAAGCATGAAATGAAATTCATTTAAAACAAACTATAAACCGACTCATAGTGCACTTAAAACTAGTAAATATAATAATTTTAAAATTGTTTTAATAATATTTTTTGCAGACTAAACCAGATACAATTGAAGAAACCCAGAGTATACAAGATAGTTCAATAGGTGAGATAGTATTTAACTTTATCAAATTAAATAAGTCTTAATCGTTTCATGCGCATTAAGTAGCCTTCATTTCCAAACAGGTTCAATTTATATCTTAGCACTTATCGTAAAATTAACAAGTAAAATTGAAGACAATTTAAAAAAAAACTCAACATGTTAATTACGAATAAGATTGCTCATAAATGGATGAACACAGCTTCATCAGCTTTTAAAACAAAAAGAAAAAGCGTCTGGGGTTTTTAAACTACATTAAAAATATTGTGATTTCTTGCCTACATCGTTTGTATATTGATTTTTCAGCATCACCGGCAGACAAACGTCCAAAGAAAACAAGACGCGGACAAAAGGCTTCGTACGTATTATTTTATTACTAAATAATTTCCGTAGTAATAGTTTGTTAGGTTGACCTTAGGAACTACTGGTTCGAAAATTCTTTTTACGTTGGATAGGCCATTTATCAAGAAGGCTATATATAGGCTTTATCACACATAATGAATAAACTCAAACTTGGTTTTGTTTATAAATTCTTTCATTGATAGAGAGTTTCCAAGTAGTTAGATTTATTGTGCCTATTATGGACTAGTTAACCTACGGATAATAGTTATCATCTGTATCTTGTGTAACGGAGACTTGTAAATTATAGCAGTCGACCATTGACCGACTTTGTTGTATGTTTTTTTTTTTTTTGAAAACGTGGTAAGAAAAGAACCCGACTGAGTTGGTTGGCTGTTCTCAGATTAAGCGCGATCTTGAAACTTAGATTTAAGTGATCATGAATGTTATTCTATATGATTAAATAATTTTCTACTTTTTATAGTGGTATTTTTATTTTTCAGGGAGAAACAAGAAGAACCGTCCGAAGTAATTGAAAGTATTTCACCGAAAGAGGAAATAGTTGAAGTAGCAGTGATTCCAGATTCACCAACAACTAGTAAAACTCACCTCAACCAACCCAATTTACCTCAACCAGACTCACCAATACTGACATGTAATAAGACTAACCTCAACCAACTCGACTCACCTCAACTAGACTCACCAACACTAACAACTTATAAGAAAAATGAAATCGTAGACATCAAAGAGATGCAGAAGGATTTGAATGAAATTCACAATGGAATAGAAGAAACCGATGGATCAGATGCAAATAAGGTTTCAACTCAACCATTGGATGATGAAACGAAGGTTCTGGAAAAGTTGAATACGACAATTACCATATCCAAAGATTTGGATAAAACTGTCGTTCTGTCGAATGACCTAAATAACCATGCTGATTTACCCAAAGCTGTATGTATATTTACCCTTATCAAAATTATATAACTATTATTACTTAAATTATCTTATATATAAAATTCTCGTGTCACCATGTTAGTTACCTTACTCCGAAACGGCTTTACTGATTTTTACCAAATTTTATATGCATATTCAGTAGGTCTGAGAATCGGCTACTATCTATTTTTCATACCCCTAAGTGATAAGGGTAGCCCACCCCAAAAATTAATATGGCAAAACAACGTTTGCCGAGTCAGCTAGTAAAAATATAAGAATTCTTTCAATCGACTTAACAAGTGAAATTGAAGAAAAACAAGCCCTGAAATGAAGATTACAAATAAGAATATCTCAAAAAGGGAGGAACAGATCTTCATTAATTGTTAACACCATTCATCTCAATCACGTCAACTTTCAGAAAATACTGCATCGAAATCGGTCCATCCGTGAAGGAGCTACTCTGTAGCACTTCAACCATTCTGCGTTTAGTAATAGAGATGGACTTTGAAAAATGTAAACTGCTACGTTTTCTAAACATGATATACCAAATCAATGTTTTTTAGAATTGTGTTTGAGTGTCATGCAAAAGCTACTGGATAGATTTTGACGAAAGGTTCTATATTGTCCTGGTGAAATTATGCTTAATAACCCGGCTTTTTCCAATTCCCACGGCTATAAAATAACAACAGTATCGAATAATAATTTCAGAAACTGAACGAAACAATCGTAATAGACAACGCTGGAAAGCAAATTATGGATGCGACCATCGTCTTAAGCAAAGGTTTGTTCTTATTTAAAATATCTTAGCGTCCAAACACACGAACAGCAAGTTGCTATCGACTGCAGTCGACGTCAGCCGTTGACATCCCAACTTCAGATTACATAGTATAGGAGTCAGTTGCAGAATGGAATGATTGAATATAAAATATAAAATAGAATGAAATGAATCAGTTGGTTCTTTTGATGAGCTTACGGCTGTATTAAAAAATTCAATATCTCGCCAGGATACCGTAATTTTTTTAGTATACGTATTTATTCTTGAAGGTTGTTAGGTACCTACTTTAATTACTTAATAATAAGGTTGATCCTATTACGTTTTCACTTTGAATAATAGAGGATTTGGAAAGTTCAGATTAAAGTCTTCATTGTGTAAATGAAAAAAAGTGATATTATTAACGCGCACTCTTGAATTATTGTCAGCAACTTGCCGTTCGTGTGTTTAGACGCTTAGTCATAAATTCGTAATCTCAGTTTTAAAATGTCATTTTTTTTATTTATTTATTAAAAACTTAAGAGAAATACATTCAGGTTCTATTGGAGATTAAAATTGTTTTGGTCTTTGAGATACCTGAAAAGTAATCTCATACTTGTGAAGAAAATTATAGATGCAGAAATATGTCTATACTCACTTTATCAATTGATTAAAAAAAAGTTTTTTGATTTCGGTGTAAATATTTTTATGCGATTTATCGTTTTGTAAAAAATTTTTATACCTAAATTACATTTGTTTCTTCAATCATTGTTCACTCTTCAATCACTTTTAGACTCGAGGGCATAACACTCATAACCATGAAATAAAATTTATTTAATAAACCATGAACCTACTACAATTAGCACTTATAAAAAGAAGTCGTAAATAATTATTCTAAAGTGCGTTTTAAACTTTTCGTAATTTAAAGTTCAAAGTATTAATTATAATTTCAGTTTCAAATTTGCATGCGGAAAACTCACTATTGACTGATGACGAATCAGTTGAGGAGCCAACGCCACCTCGCAAACCACTTCCTCAGCCCACGTAAGTTAATCCATCAATCAATTGTATAAACACCAAATTTATATACTGGTGTATATTTATTATTTATGATTTTTTTTAACAAAGAAGAACCTTTGTTGTGGTCTAAAGATTTTGAATTTTTATCTTGAAACTAGTTAGTGTCTTAAAACTAAGTGTTTTTGTCTGCAAGACTTCATCACGGGGCTGTCTAGCCTCCCTGACATTATAGATTGAGAGAGAGAGATTAATAATTTATAAAAATTTAAGTAAAATGACCGATCTGCATTGTGGGAGCTGCAACAATGACCTGAATACGTTGTTTTATTGAACGTTGAGAGTAAATTAGAGAGGCAAAGTTCCGCCGCATAAAAAGATATACTGAACGATGTTATTATGTCCTTTTTATAAAAGGACAATAAGACTTGCGTATGTCAAATAGTATCCTTCGAAGGCATTTACAGGTTAATTAATCACATGTTATAAAAAACTGTTTTGCAGTTCGGCGGTGAAAGAAAAAGTTCAGCAGTTTGAGGAAATGGCCACTCGAGTTACAAGAACTAAAACGCGGGCGTTAGCTAAAAAGGTACATTATTGTTAACATAACTAAATAATTTATTTTATTGGCTTACTAGTGGACCCCGCGAAGTTCGCATCGCTTCAGAGTACCGAATAATAACGTTTCTTTCCATTGAAAATGTATGGCGAAACGAATTTCGTTAATGTTTTAAATAATTTTAATAGTTATTCTGCTATTGTTGCATGACACGAATCCAACAATTCAGAAATCATCAAAATCGGTCCATTCGTTCTTGATTTATAGAGGGTATAAATAACCGTGCTTTGTTTTGTGTATATATTCTTTTAAATTTAATGGATTTGGTTATTTTTTTTATTATAAACCCCATTGGTTACGTTATTAATTTTTAAAAATTATTATAGGGGATATTATTTTTTCTACAATTACTATATTTAAAACACTACAACTTAATATTGTTAGAATTGAATTATTCGATTGTGTTCTATTCAAATACGCCAAAACTACTAAATGCATTTGGATTAATACTGACACAAAATGTTTATTATTTTTATATTATTAGTATTATTTATTTATTCCCCCTTTTTGACTTTGTTGGATACTTAAACTGCTAAAGAAGGATTATCTACTATTAGAATTGAAATGGGGTTACCGTTAATCGAAATGTTTAATAATCCTATTAATCTCATATCTAACCAATTGGCCAATGTGTAAATATTGATGTGTCTATACTATGTTATATTATATTAGCTACATTGTTGTTCGCTTGAGTTATGTAACTATTTTTAGGTATATGTTTGAGTGTTTAGTACTTCGTAATTTAATAGTCGTTCATTGATATTTGTTTTCTCTTTAATTTTTATGTTATTTTTTTTATGTTTAAATATTTTTGCTCCTAATTTGTCGTTGGATTTTGTCGTTTAATTTTGTATTGATAGTTTATAGATAAGATATGTCATAGTCCTTTCCTGTTGTACAGTACTATTGCATGTTGTGATTTCCTCTAATTGAAGAAACACAATGTTTAAACTGGAACAGTACAATAGCATAGCTTGTAAAGTGTATTCTTTGTTGGAGATCCTAATAAAAATAAATAAATAAAAAAACTGCTCTTTACAGGAGGAGTTGACCGAGAATGTAACGCCGCCCGATAAGGTGATAAAACCAGCGCCAGTTGCTCCCGCAACTCTACCCAAAATGAACAACTCGATATTTAAAGGGAGTGTAACACAGGTAATAATAAAGGAAGGGAGCCTTTGTGTTAAAGGTTATTTATAAACATACACATTTCTCTCTTTATAACAAATCTTAATATATATAAATCTCGTGTCACAATGTTTGTCCTCAATGGACTCCTAAACTACTTAACCGATTATAATAAAATTCGCACACCATGTGCAGTTCGATCCAACTTGAGAGATAGGATAGTTTAAATCTCAAATTATAATCGCAATTTTAATTTATTGCTCATTATTTTTCTAATACATTTTCTATGGAATTACGTTTTAGGTGACACGTTATTATTTGGAACTCTGAAGCGATACGAAGTTCGCGGGGTCCACTAGTATAGATATGTATTTCTTCTAAAGGTACACAATTCCGCCTCGAAGTTGACGGCGAACACGTCGCTAATGAAATCCCAAATTCCCACCTCGACGTCAAAGTTGAGCGCCTTTAACAGAGCACGAGAGGCTGCAGAAGAACAGAAAAGAGAAAAAGAAGATGCAAGAAAAAAGAAGGAAGCACTCTTGGAGGCCAAGAGGGAGTTGCATAAGAAGTAAGACATTTATTTGGCTCGTTAGCGCCCTTCGCGGCTTAGTAGCTTAAACTTGTCATCACACATTTGTCGCAATTAGACACAAAAAAATTATCTTTATCTATATATATAAAAATAAATTGCTGTTCGTTAGTCTCGCTAAAACTCGAGAACGGTTGGGCCGATTTAACTGATTTTGGTTTTGAAATGTTTGTCGTAGTCCAGGGAAGGTTTAAACGGTGAGAAAATATGGAAAAATTGCGAGGAAGATAGGAAAAACAAGAATTTCATTTGCCCATATAAACTGTTCTACCTTTTATTGGCGGGACGAAGTTTGCCGGGTCAGCTAGTTTAATATATAACATTTCTAAATTATTACCAACTTCTCGCCCACACCTCATTTATTTAAATCCGTAACCAAACATCAGGAAAAAAATCACGTCGAATTGATAACCTCCTAATTGGTATTTTTGAAGGTTAGTTGCAAAGAAAAGGAATTCGAAATGTATGTGGACTTCCCAAATGGACTGTATAGCCAAAAAAGTTTAAATACTTGTCCGTTATACATAATATTAATTTTAACTCTGACCATAAAATGATTCGTGCGACGTTACGAGGAACAAATGTAAAGAAAAATCGAAAGTTCCAAACTATATCAATATCATAATATGTAAATATTAAAAATAACTAATAATGAACAACTTAAACTTTGTGTCACGAAATCGATTTGTAGAGATAAAAATTTTTTTCTCCATTTAGTTGACAATGTTTGACTACTGCTTCACGAGATACAATTTTCAAAATAAGGCTCCTATGTAACAAGCTGATCCATAAAATGGTGCCAGCGTGGAATTTTCCACGAAGATATATCAAAAATAATCAATGAATTTACGATCAAATACCTACGGGCACCATCCCTCAAAACAATTTATAAGAGGAAAGCCTATCCGATTCGCTTGTAAAAACTGAGTGGCTGCTTTAGTCTGGTCGCGATGCAGAAAGAATTTCGTACAATGGCTCTTTGCCTACTGACAGAGGTCACAGACATTTTTGTATTAAGTGCAGTTTATATGAAATATTTGAAGGAGAAAAAAAATACTAGCTTATTAAATAAACTATTTATTTTTATTCATTTTAATATAATATTATTAGAAATTTATAAATTTAAAAATTTTATGGTTGAACATCCCACTTCTGATCAAACTCGCTCCTAACTGAGATAACTGTGTCCGAAAACTGAGCGATCACTAACGCATCCCAAGATGAAATGTCGTTTATTATTTAAAAATTATGTGAATTATTATTTATTACTTCGGCAGGTAAAAAGTTTACAATTTTTGACTGCCGCGGTCATTGCATTTGTACGAGCGTGACGCATTAAATTTACGTGAGAGTGACAGAGACAGGTAATAAAAGGTTAATGTACGAAATTCTTCCTGCATCGCGACCAGACTATAGACGTAGCGCGAAATTATCTTCGCCTGCGTAGCGCTAACAAAAGCCGCAACAACCGTACCAGAGCGAGCCATGTCCAACTCCAAGTAAATTGTTACTTGGAGTACAACATAACTAGAAAGCTTCCAAAGCAGTTGAAGTGTGTTTTGTGCCATACCCGCATGATTTGTTTGATTGTTTTAAAAAACTATCACTCTTAAGTGCCCACTGTACTAACTAAAGTACACCCCAAAAAATACTTTTTGGTTTTTTTTTCGTCTTTTAGCTCCTAAATGTTTCATGTAGATACTTAAGAGGATTGTGAAACTGTTAGATTGTCACACATTTTAATACAAAAAGCGATAACGGTTTTCGCCCCAGTTTAATTTTCAAAATTTTAGGAAATGAAAAAACTAGGTCCGTACGTTTTTATTTTAAAGAAATATTGCGTATGATAAAAGTTAATAGCATCCAAACATCTATATTTTTGATTTGAAATCTTCCTCGAGCGTTTTTATTTTTGAAAATTAAACTAAAATAAAATACTAAAAAAGAAAAACGTACAGACCTAGATTATGTACTGAATCTAAAGAGACCAAAATTATCTATTTGTAAATGTTCAGGGGGGTAAAAACGTTATCGCCCAAAACTTTTAAAAAGGAAATGTAGGTAATTGCAACTAAGATTTGCAACTCTCTATCGCACGCCCGGAGTGAGGTAAAGCGGTATGAAAGAGATAGCATTTTTTTAAATACCTACTCGCGCCGCGTATTGCCACTTCACTATCCTAGTAATAAATATATTTAAAAATACTGGTTTACATTTGGGCGTAAATGGGTTAAGACTTAAGATGTTATGATTTTGCAGAAAGAGAGAAGAGAAGATGGCGGCTGCGGCAGCGGCAAGAGAGGCGGTCGAGAGAGAGAGGAAGGCTCTTTTGGCTGCTGCCGCGAGAGACAGGAAAGAGAAGCAGATACATGCTGACGTCACCAAGCAGGAGAAGCTAAAGGAAGTTGAGAGGGTGAGACATCTCTTTTAACTATCCACGTAGAGAGAGATGCTATAACTTTGAGATGTCTGTGTGCGGCAGACTAAGACTGGACCGACTATGATGCGATTTGTCACAAATACTAGAGAATGGGTTTCTATTAAATTTGTGCCTACATTGGCTTAATAAAAAGTGACCCCTTTTAGGACATGAGGCAGACACATTTTTCTGCGTCTGAACATGGTTTGGTCGTTGATCATTTTGTATTAATATTTTTGTGTTCGATGTAATTGGTGTATTTTGTTGTATCGTTGAGTCTCAATTGCTCGAGATGAACGGTTATTGTAAATATTTTAAATAAAAAAAAGTTTTGTATTTTGTACTAGAAAATAATTGACATTTTAGTTTCTCGGCTAGCTCTTTAAAATTGTCCAATGAATTTCAATTGTACTTTCAAGAAAGTAATGGGTCTTTGTGAAGAAGAAAACTGTTCAAGAAATATATGTATGTTATTTTATTTAAGCAGAAAAAGCTGGAACTTGCGCGCAAAGTGGCAGAGACGGAGGAGAGAAGACGGGCAGAAGAGATGGCGAGGCTGAACAGGCTGGAGGAAGAGCAGAGGAAGGCTGAGGAGAAGAGGCGTCAGCAAGAGGAGGCTGAACTGTGAGTACCTACTCTGTTCACCAAAGGGAGAAAGTGACCAATTACTATACTATATTGTATCTTATACATTTTTAAGTGATACAAATAAAATCCCATATACTCTAAGGCACGAGGTACAATTTTTTTAACCGACCTTAAAAAAAACAAAAGGGAAGTTGTCAATTCGACGTGTATTTTTCTTTTCTTTTTTTCGATGTTCCGCTCATACGTCGCCACCCGTAGACCGATTTGGATGAGTGAGGTGTCAAACGATAGGGTAACTCGTCGAAGTGGTCCCATTTTTTTTATTAATTTTTACGATCAATAGTTTTCAGGATATTGAAAGAATAGTTTCACAATCGGGCGAGAAATCGCTGAATTTCGCGGGACCATGTCGTGCTTATTTGCTTATAACTCTATGATTTATGAATCTTTATCGATGAATTAGATGTTTTTAGATTAAGTATTAAATTTGAAAAAAGATAAAATAAGAAT
Organism: Aporia crataegi; assembly: GCA_912999735.1. Classification (NCBI taxonomy): domain Eukaryota; kingdom Metazoa; phylum Arthropoda; class Insecta; order Lepidoptera; family Pieridae; genus Aporia; species Aporia crataegi. The sequence continues at coordinate 8,893,059 of OU538742.1, forward strand.
CAAGATAATTTGACTTATAGCTTTAGAGATATTGAGGTTATAAAATCAAAAATTGAAAAAACTTCAATTAGTTCGCTTTAGCAATACAGATGTCCATGTTATATTAAATATATACTATTTATAATAAATTCATTTTATTACGAGTCATACTGTCAAGCTTTTAAAGTAAAAAATATTTTTTTTACAAAATGTAATACAAAATTTATTTTTTACTTCAGTGCGTCAAGGTCGGTTTTATTTTTTTGTTTAAAATTAATTTATTATTCTGTCTCACTGATCATTTACAACAGACAAGTAAGTAAGTATCAAATCTAAATCTAATGGATTGATTATGATTGTTTTTTTTTTTTTTTATTTCGAAAGCTGGCGTGATCGAGATGGATCTTAACTACAGTTTATACATATATACATCTATTTATATTTTATGGTATATTTTTATTTGTGTTTAACATATCAATCTTCAATTTCATTTGTGGAAATTTTCAGGAAAGCTAAAAAGGAAGCTGCACTTATGAACCGCGAAATGGAAATGAGGCAGAAGGAGTTCCAGGAGAAGATGAAAAAGAAAATGGAGCTAGAGAAAAGTGAGTTAACCAAGTGAAACATTGACCCCGAGTGGAGCATGGGATGGACACATTTTTGCATATGTTTCAATGATCATTTTCTTGACTGAGCAGATAGGTGATCTGCCTTCGAAATTCATTTAAACCCTGACGAAAAAGAAGGTTGATGTCTCAATGGATTTGTGTGTCTGTGCTAATGTATCTACTAAACGAATGGACCGACTTCGATGCGGTTTTTTGTTTGAAAACTAGATCGAATTCGTAGCTACAATTCACTTCATCTGTTTTTGGGTTATTCTGATTTGTTATCATTTTAGGGTTTTTCTTTATAAATTGTCTTCATAGCCCTTTGTGTAGTTGTTGTGTGTGAGAAGCCAGCTTCAGACTACCCACGACTATACAAATACAGCCCTAGGTAGTCCGCTGCCATGTTAGTCTATTGTAAAATATATATATAATGGCTACATTCCACTTAACGCCTGCAACGTCATCGAACAACGGATATATTTACAAAGTCACTATCTATTCAGAAACATACTTTTGTACTAAGTCAGATTTGATTTAAATAATTTATACTTACTAAACTAAATTATGATTATATAAGATTTTAAAATATCAAGAAGTATTTTATTAAAACAATAAATTAGTTTTGGTTAATGTTGAACTAAGTTTGTTATATCTTAGCTAATAAACTCATTATTATTAGATCCACTGCAATGTCAGTTTCAGAGTTATTTCTTTCGTCGCTTTTGTTTTTTTGAATTCCCGCTACGTTTTGGTGAAAGCCCACTGACCCACGAATACTTTGTGGGCGAAGTTGGCGCGAACAGTGACTTCATCTATGACGTCGAGCGATCGCTCGCGACGACCACGGGCCTTAGGTCAAAATATCTTTATTCATTGAAATCATATTTGATCATTTTGAATCGTCATTTTTTTTTATATGATGTAGTTTACAGAAAAAATAATAATAATAATGATATAATATTTGGTTTTATTAAGACAGAGTTAGAGCAGGTACATTCCCAAGCTTTTTTATCATCTAAGTAATCCGTTATTTTATAGTATGCTTTTTTATAAAGTTTTCTTTTAATTGTATTTTTAAATTTATTCACTGACAATTTTAGCATATCACTTGGGAGTTTATTATAAAAGCGTATACATTGCCCTTTAAAAGATTTACTAACTTTATGGAGCCTACTAGTGGCAACAGCGAGTTTATCTTTATTCCTAGTATTAAATTCATGACTATCACTGTTTTTCATAAACAAGTTAATATTTTTGTGTACATATATCAGATTTTCATAAATATATTGACATGTGACTGTCATTGTATTTATCTCTTTAAATTTTTCACGGAGTGATTCTTTGGGACCCATATTGGAACCCATAGGTGGAACGATACAGAGGGTGTTACAATCGTTGCGGGCGTTTAGTGGAACATACCCAATAGGGATGCTATTATTATAATTGCTAGGTAGCTTAGAAATTGGCACTATTGGAGACTAGCGTCTATCTTTCTACTTCTAAATATGATGGCAGACGGTGACTCACCACATGGGTAAATGGGTAAACTTTTAAATCAATCTATTAATTATAGCATACAAATTTAAAACCTTAAAAAAAATTATTTCAGTGTCGACACCCCTAAAGATCCGAATCCTACCGACGCACATGGAGGACGGGTTCCAGTATCTCAATTCTGATGAAGAGGCCGAACCCGACAAGATACCCGAAGTTGAATGGTCTCTTCCTGAGGTAACCTTCTCTTTTGCATAATCACTCTTAATATATTAGTTAAATACAGTGTGTTTTATTTTTTAATTTAGATTCGTAACTTGAAGGATATTGTTTAAACTTTAAACATTTGCCCGTTTACTTATACTTGCTCATTCAAGAAATGCAAGTGTTTGTCTCATTTCTAACCCCCGACACAAGCAGAGGGATTTTATTAGTTTGGCGTGTCTGTGGCATCGTAGCTCCTTAACGAATGGATCGATTTCAATGCAGTTTCTTGTTTGGAAACTAGGAATGGATTTTAGCTATAATATACGAAGATCTGTTCGGTCCATTTATGACGTATTATTTGTAATAAATGTTGAAAAGTTTTAAACTGTTTTCAGTTTCACATGTCTTGTGTTTCACGCTTAGAGGACTGCTACATTTTTCTATCAAACACTTCCATAAAACTATTTTGCGATAAACTAACTTTAATATAGATAAATATATCGATCGACTATTTCAGAACCGGTTTCAATCAGCGAGCGCCTTGGATAAGTTGGATACGTGGTACATAGATAAGTTGTTTTCGGTCATGGAACGAACTATCGACCTGAGGATGGTGTTCCCGGGCATCGACCATGGGAAGCTGAAGCGAACCTCCTCGGCCGTCTGGAGGACACCGCCGAACAGATTGAATACATTAAACGAGGAATGGTAAGTTTAATGTCATATTTCATCTAAATTGTTTCAGTGGTTTTGGGCATGATAACGTAATAGATCGAAGTTACATTTATAATGTAGATAGTCGTGTAGTAGATTATAGTATTCCGTTATAATGTAATGTGGAGGAGGCCTTTGCGTCAGACGGACACGCCAATTCAGAGACTCATGTGCAGCAACTTAGTAATAAATTTAATTAAGTAAAATAAGAAAATTGTACTTTTCTCTTTGGCAATCAAAGGCTTTAATTTGAATTTGAAATATAATGTAATAAAATGATTATTTAAAGATTTATATAAAGTATTGAACAACAGTTTATTTTATTTAATTTAATGTCGCTCCAAGAGGGTAACACCATCACAATGAGATACAACAACAAAAAAAAATCTAAATAAAACATTTTTTCAAGTTATAGTAGCCACTTCACAAGATATATTTTATGCTTTAGCCATCTGGTTTATTATAGTGAATAAAGGATATATATTATTTAATCTGGTTTATTAACAATTTTCACGTTTAGTACTTTGTTGTACATCCTCGTCAGTTATAAACTTTGTATGTTACGCTTTCACGCCTACACCACTGAATCATTTTGATGAAGTTTAGTACACAGATAGAGCTTAAGAAAAGACAGGATACATAAAAAGGCTCCTCCAAGCCGATTGGCTGAGCATGAATTCAATTACTTAAAAATTAATAAATTAACATGTCTATTTAACATCGGGTGGATTGCGGGCTAGCGCTGGCGTAGCATTGTTAATAATAATATAAAAGTTTTCGCATAACCCTGACGTTATTTAATTGATTATAGCTCGTTTAGGCTTTATAAAAGTTAGGGTTGCAGATGGATTTTAAGAATAATGTAGAATTAGAGGGCATTTCTCGAATAAGTAAATGATGTTACGTGAAATAAATTAATTTTGATTTTATTTTCGTTTTCAGATTTTATATGGTGTCACTAAACAGGACAGTCGCAGGCGGCAGGTGTATATAGATATATTAATTTACATTATTACCTTGAAATAATGTATAAATATAAGTATTACATATTTAATTTTATTGAAAATATAATGATAGTGTGTTCTTTTTTAACACAATCAATAGTTACGCTCTTTTATTTTTAAATTTGACAAAGCATCTTTTTTAATCTTTCACTAAAACATTCAACATGAATAATTCTTGCTGTCATCATATTTCATTATCTTGCATCAATGGATCAGGAAACCGAGCCTAAAGTAAATGTCACTGACTAAACTGTATCTTAGTACTCCTATCATACTATAGGATTATAACTGTTGTCAACATGGTAGAAAAATGGATACCACAACAAAATCAAGTGAATTTTATCTAAGAAATTAAATAGAAGACAATTTAAAGTTAACAAGTTAATTACAAAAGAGAAAACTCCAAATCAATGAACAGATAAATTGTCATTAAGATTTTGTACAATGAATTACACAAATTACAACAATTATATAAAAGGTTTCCTATATACAATACTTTTTATTTTAAATGTTTAAGATGACTCAGTTTTTAATATTAGAATTTTTTGAATAGGTAAGAATAAACAATTATTCCGAGTTGTGGATTCATTTACCTTCCAAAAACTAATATTAACCTTTCAGCAAATGAAAGAAAAACAATTCTGTATAACATTTATTGCTATACCACCACTTTATATCCTTACAAAGTATACTTTCGGCCGGGAATCAAACGAGTATCCCCCAAATAGTGTAAGGTCTTGAAGCCAGTTATGTATTGCGTGTGGTTTACACATACTTGGTTAACTCGATTGGGAATGTCAGCACTATATTTCACTACAGAAGTCATAAATACGGGATATAAATATTATGGAAACTTAATAAATACTTCATGATTGAAATTTGACAGATTAAACTTTTTTAAATTTGACAGTTGATTTATGATGACAATTGACGTTCGAGTGTCTACTCCAATGCGGCAGCACCAGAGATAATTTCGATAAGCTCTCTAGTAATAACGGCTTGGCGTGTTCTGTTAAACGTGAGAGTGAGTTTGTCAATCATTTCTCCAGCGTTCTTGGAAGCGTTGTCCATGGCCGTCATACGAGCTGATTGTTCGGAGCAAGCGCCTTCTTTGAGGGCGTAGAAAATCATTGATGTAAGTGAAAACTCCATGTATGATTGCAAAACGTCAGAGTCGAGGGAATCGTAAGTTGCCAGTTTAGGAGCATTCTGAAATAAATAATATTTTTATTAAAATCCCTCATAGGTTGGTTTGGCACAAAAGGCTTATCACTTACTTGTCAGTAAAAGAAATGAACAGTGAAACATAAATGTATCTGCCCCATGTATCACAAAGGGGTCAAGGTACTTCACTCATAAAATTTCACTTTACTATAAAGTAGCATATTCGTAATGCTTTAACAGCTACTAAACCAATAACCTTAAAATGCCAGAGATACAAACAATTACAGCTGATATCTGAATAAAAGATAAGCTGCTCCTAATTCTAAGAAATTTGAACAATATACTAATAATTTATTTTGTCTTTATTTATGGAATGGACACAAATTGATTAATTTTGTTTAATATTAGTTCTTATAACATGCTAATTACAAACCTCTATAGATTTCAGGCTGAAAAGAGGCAAATCAGATTGATCATAAGAGACAACAGACTTGAACTTGTTGTAGATGATCTTGCCAGATCCAAATTCATAACCAGAGGATAGGATTGCGCTAGCGATCATCGCTGCATCAGTGAATGTAGGTGGTAAGCGACCAATCTGAAAAAGTGTATGAGGACATAATTGGCTATTTGCTTGTTAAAGTGAAAACTTCTTTAGCATCATTATGATTTGAAAGTTGATATAACGAAGAAGCGATAAAAAGAGACAGGCACATAAATTCATAAGATTTAATTATTAAATTTTATTCATTTAGAATTAATATTAAAAAGTTATTTGAACACACTCTTCTCTGGAACTACGAATAGCTTTCATATTTCTGTATTATCTTTTAAAATAATATATTCTTTTTTAAGATTAAGATTACTTTTCTGTAGTTCAGCTCTTTGAAAATTGGTATTATAGGTACTAGGTCTTTAGCCAAAATCATAAGCACAACTAGATTTATGTTTTAAAAAGCACTATACCTCATTACAAACACTAATGATGTGCTTGCTATACAGACGTTGTAGGATGCCACGGGATTTATCTCCCACGCAGATCACTTTAATATTTTCAGCACCGGGCTCACTTAACTTGGTACGGATTACTTTAGACACACCTGTGTGCACTGCACCACATAGACCTAAGAAATAGAAAAGTTGTATATTAATTAATATGTCTTGTTTAGACACAAAAACGAAAATAAGTTACAGTGAGGGATAATCTATACATTTGGAAAAAATATTGCTAGTATATTATAGCCTTCTTCAATAAAATATGGACTATTTAATACACTACCTCAGATTAGCGCATTCAACCAAAACAAAAAATTCTTCAGCTTCTTCAGTTATAAGTGTAGATAAGAAATAACCAGTGGTTCACTTTTCACATTATATTTACCATAGAAATGTAAAACTTATTCACTCAATATAATATGATCTTATTATAATCTATTTCATGTAATAACACTTCTCATATAACATACGAGAATCAAGAAAGAAAAGATAATCATAATTTGACATTATAAATAAATAAAATAGCCTCTCATGCCGAACTTTTTGCGCAACTTATTTTAGGCTTACTGAACTGTTTAACAGTAAAGTGTGTATTTAAAGGAAGTTGTTTTAGCCATACCTCTGTCAGAAGTCATAGCAATATACAATTGCTTGGGCTCGTCTTCAGTAGGAGCCACCTGTAAATAAAGTACTTATTCCATTTAAAAACATAAATTTTTATTTTAGGAAATTAAAAGGGTTTTTTCTAGTGATGCAACGAATACGAATACGAATATTCGTATTCGCCGAATAGAAGACATTTACCGAATATTCGTATTCGGCGAATACTAATACGAATATTTAAAAACTAATATTTTTGTACGCATTATTAATATATTAATATTAATATTTTTTCTGGGGATTCGCAAACTAAAAACGAGATAGATGCTTATCTAAAGCTCCCAAATTTATCGCCGACTGCTGATTCACTGGCTTTTTGGCGAGAAGATGTCCATTTTCCAAGTCGGAAAAAGCTCGCCCAAAAATATTTTTTACTGAAGCCATGTACAGTCGCCTCGGAAAGACTTTTCAACGGCTGGGAACATCCAGACTGAAAAAAGAAATCGCCTAAAACCAGAAAATCTACAAATTTTATGTTTTTTAAATAAAAATTTGCCTGTTGTAAATTTTAATTATTAGAAGAGTAAACATTATTCAAATAAATAAGTCTTTGATTACCATGGCGAGATATTCGTATTCGTATTCGTATTCGTATTCGTAAAAGTAGTATTTGTTGCATCACTAGTTTTTTCTCAATTTAAAATGCAAAAAATATATATATTTGGTTTGATAAATTTACTTAAGTTGTATTGATATTACTAACCTCAGCACGATCATAGAAAATAACAGCTCCTTCACCATATGGTCTAGCAGCTTTTAAATCACGCTCAGCTCGAGTATATCTGAAGCATAAGTTATACAGTGACCACCAAATACATATTAAAGTTGGTAATTTAAAGATTTGAAGTGAGAACACATTGAGATATTGATTTCATAGTATGAGAGGTTTATAATGCTCCTACTTTCTTATCATCTGAATAAATACAAGTTTTATTTTTATTCTGTATTAATTGAAAGCATACAAGTAGATACACAATCAAAACCATAAACTATGTGTATATAACTGCAAAATTCGATTTTCAAATATTCTATTATTCCAAATTCAAAATTCCTTTATTTTTAAAAATTATGTTTGTAAACTTACTTAGCAGCTGACACCATCTTCATGGACTGGGTAATTTTTTGAATATTCTTTACCGATTTCAGACGAAGCGAAATGGACTTCAATGTAGCCATGTTACGGTTTTGCTGGTGGTTGACCGCCATGGTCACCTGGGTGCAGACACCCGGAGCTACGCGACCCAACATTTTCACCCTGAAATGTCCCAAAATTAACAATCAGATGATTGACCAACACAGGTTATGTGATGTTATGTAAGAGGATTGCACTTAATGCCGACTTAACACATTTATACATTATAATTTAGTCTATGAAACTTTTATTAAAAATAATTAAATACATTGCCGACGGTTAGAAAAATAATTACTAACTTTTCTTAATTTTACTATCAAAATTGTAACACTAGTCCCAAGAAAGTGTCGCTGGTTGGAAAGATGGAAACTGGACAAAACGTTGACACTTGACAGTAAATTAAGTCTTGCCAGTTTTAATTTTTAAGCTCTTCAGTGTTTTTTTTTTTTGAGTACAGCTCAAATCAATCAATGTCTGCACTACACTACTCGCGAAGTTTATCGAAGTTGAGCGAATACAATAGTGTAGAAGGGCACTTCGGTTCACTTCGTGCTGTCGGTTTTTGCGCCCAAGTCAAAAGACTCGAAGTGTCGCGAAGTTCAAACACGAAGCGTCTTACTACACAGTACACTACTCGGCTTACTTCAATTCGCATTGAAGAGTCATAACTGTCGCACGTCATATTGTATTCAATGTTCCGTAGGTAGTTTTATGTAGTATTATGTTATATAAACGAATAGTTGCTGTTTTATTGGCGCTGTTCATTTCTGAGTAATTTACACATTAATATTACCCATATTACGTGAAAAAGTTCGATTTCTATCAAATAGATGAAATTATTTTAAACCAACAAAAGTACTCCGGATAGATATTTTGTTTTCAGGCTATTGTATAATGCTTCTATAATAAAATATATGAGTGATGTTGCAAAAGTTGGTTAAAATGGTTATCTAAGATAATATGATAAACACATTTATTCTTGTTATATTTTAATTTTTTTACTGATGGTAGGAAAGATACACTTATTCTGGGTAACATAGGCTATATTGTAAATGCCAACGAAGTCGTGAATAAAGGCTAGTGTTTTATAAACATATTAAGGCTACACTTGAAGAAGTCAGCAATTATAAATGCATAATTTTAGGTTATTTTCTGCATCTCCCTTTTAAAATAAGTTAAGCAAGCTCTATAGCTTTTTTAAATAAGTCTCGAGTCTGATAGTCGCATGAAAACCACCGCCAGGTTGAAAAAAATAAAATGATCAACAAGACATAAGTAGGTACGTTCGCTTTCTTTTTGACGAAAGAATTGCGTACATTTATTCCTTTCAATAGCCTTAAAGACTAGTCTATGCTTTTCAAAAAGAACTGAACTAAATGGATGTTTTGAATACGGGCAAGACTTCATAAAATGCAAATGCATATACGCGAGAGTACACATTGCAACGACAGCTGCCACTTGAACGTTATCCATGATGCCTATCGTGCGAGCGCCGGGCGACTAAGTTCCTCTTGAGGTTGCACGAGTGTGTAGTCACATAATTCGGACTTCGATCAACTTCAACGAGTACTTCGTCGAAGTAACTTCGCGAGTAGTGTAGTGCAGGCATAATAATTATTATTTACCTTAATTTTTAAAATAATAAATAAATTATTTATCGGTTACTTTAAGAAATTAGAACTGCAACTGTGAGGCTTTAAATATAAAATAATGCAATATTATGAAATAATAATTAAACAGAATAACTTTAACAGATTTTTTTTAGGTCGGCGATATTTTTTAATTTTTATCTGAGGTGCCATCTTATATATCTGTATGACATTTTAACAGTGGATAGGTACTCTGCTGATGAAGCCATAGTGGCATGAGTCATGACAGTTGACACTTATGTTCAATGTGTCATTAGTCAGTACTCACTCGAGCAGTTCACAAATAAACGAATTGTAGGTCAAAATAATACCTAAGATACTGTTATTAATAATTAACATCAATAAAAATATAAGTTTTTTACTACAACAAAAAGTATAATAAAAGTATACTACGCACTAAAAAGTAAAACATTTGTTTTAGTTCTTCTGTGTGATTTAAGAAATTTAAATTTATTTGTCATTCATCCAACCAGTTTCCAGCTCTTTTGTTTCGTACTTTTACAAAATATGGTTAAATTAAATATGCCTGATCAAGAAGAGAAAACGCAAACTGACCAACAGAAAGTCACTGAAGTACCTGTGCGTGAAAGGACTCAAACGGATCATTTGAACAAGAAGTTATTAACATCATTGTTTAATCGGATGAATGAAGCTGATAGTATGGTGTCTAAAATGCTAGAGCTGGATAATGACAACCAAGAAAATGATGAATGGAAGTAAAAAAAAAATTGGTGTAAATGATTAAGTAGGTACTATAGTGAAAATAGAAATTAATGCCCACATTTAGTCCTAATGTACCATCTAATGACTCATTATTATAAATTGTATTTTTTTTAAATGTATTTATAGCTTTTCAATTTATTTTTGCAAAAAATACCTACCATATTCTTGTAACAAGCTTATAAGAAATAAATTTTTGTGCTGCACAATAAGCTGTCTTTATTTTTATTATTTGGCTATTTCATATTCTACTTGTTTTGATCAACAATATCAACTAGAAAGAGTTAGTGCCAAAAATGTCTTGTTAAATAACAGGGCACTTTGAAACAGCCAATGTATAATAATCATAAGTATAATATTTTGAAGATTTTGTAACTTTATTAAGCGCCGTGGTTGTAATTAGGATGAACTTAAAAGTTTTGTCTTAGTTTGTTAGTTCATTGAACATTGTTCATTGATGAAAAGATGTAGGCTATATAAGTATATTCGCTTTGTATGTGACAACTAACTGGTATTGTTGATCGAAGTCTGCTTTGCAATAATATGAACCTGATTTGATATGCTCAAGACAGCCCAATAATTTATTATTGTTTCACAATATGGAGAGCTGACATGATGATATGGACAAAATTAAGTGATAACATCAAGTATTGTATGTACACTTAACTGTAGACATTCATTCATTGACATAACTAAGACTAAAAAAACAGATAGTGAGAGAAAGGTTGTTATAATTAGTGGTGTTATTTTAGCTATTCTATAAAATTATTAATAATTATATTCTTATACATATATATTATTTAACTATCTTTTTGATTTCTTGTTTATTTTCCTTACCAGATTTGCCTAGAAGAGATTGCCTAATTAATAAGGCCATTCATTGAACACCTAATTAATTACTAACTGCCACACTCAGACTCCATTAAGCAACATGACTTCTTTCATATTTAAGATTAATAGAAAAAGACAGAAGTGGGGTAGTAAGTGTTAATAAATAAATAATTTTATTACTGGTTGGTTGTACCAGACTGAATTTTTGTTAATTATTTAAAGAAGGAAAATATCCCATTTGCAGAGGTCTGTAGACGTGATGTGAAAATCACGGGCAAATCCACCTCTGAAAACAAGGATAAAATTGAAACTCAACAACAGTAACTTGAATAATATTTATTATGTACTACACAAGTTTTATGAGGAATGTTCTTATTTACAGTTTGCATACCAATATAATTTATTGAACATTATATTACATTTTGTAACAGTTGTTAAGTCTACTCTAATAACGCAACATAATACTGAAAAAAACAAAGTTGTTGCGTTTTATTAATTCCTGAAGCATTAAATGGCAACATTATAAATAAAATTTCAATATAAATAAACAACCTGCTTAGATACGCATTTGATTTGCATAGAAAAATATAATTGGAATAAAATTTATCAAGGACTAACCAATAGGGTTTAGAATGTATAACAATTATTTATTTTATTGTACAAGGCGATATTGCAGCTAGTTTTTAATGCAACGGTCACGCGCAGAACTTGGTAACATTACCTGATGAAAAAAATAAAGATTTTAAATAAGCGTGAAATTTCGTAACACTTCACCCTTACATATTTCAACTCTTCTCATCGATCATTTTCTTTACAGAGGAATAATTTTCTTATTTCTCAGGAGGTTTGAACACAGACTGTATTGAATAGTCAATAATAATATCGTCACGCCTTTAATTGCCCGAAGGGGTAGGCAGAGCTGCACTTAGTACACTCACATAATATGTACATTGATATTATTATTGATTATTAAGAAAAAATACCTATAACAGCCATTCAGCAGCCACTCTTAAGCGGTCTTCTCAATCATGTCAACATTGACTTTGTAGAACACATATGGGAAATACTCAGACTGACTGAAACCCAGACCCGCTAACTCAGCACTCTGAAATTAATATTTTAAAATACATTCTCATATAGCCTTCAAAAAGTAAAAAATAAGAATATTAAAAAAATTCCCGGGCATTATTACCAGGAATAACATAATTAATATTAAAGGATAAACAGATCTTCAAAAATCCATCTCGATCACGTCAGCTTTATCGAAATCGGTATATTTGTTTAGGAGCTACGTCCTCTATTTCGCCGTCAGCCTCGCCACAGACGCCTGCACACACCCATAGACAAACAGACGCGTCAAGCCCCTTGCGTCCTTCCCTCTTTTTTCGTTGGGAGTTAATAATAATAATCAATACTCTATCTATCTATTTAGATAAAATAAAACTTGTTCTAATAAAATTATTGAATATCGGCGTCGGTGAAGAACTACTCACTAAATATACATAAAAATTGGTTCATCTGTTTATGAGAGATTTTTCAATTGTCTTAAATTTCCCATGTTTTAAAATACGTAATATTGTGTTTGTTGAAAATACCTCCTGTTGCGCTCCCGAGTGATGGTGCGCGGAATGGTCGAGGTGCGCGTACAATTGTTGCAAAACGTCGCGTAATTTCTTCGCGCTTTTGCGAGATGGCACCATCACCACCGCTTGGAAGTTCACTGGCAGACCGTATCTATGGGAACATATTATATTGTTATTGTGGCCTACCTTTAAAATCTTGAGGTGCCTTCTTACTTTTGGACGGGAGTGGGTAACGTGAGGTCGTATTGCACTCAAAAACCTTTTTTAAATAACGTTAATTACAAAAGTACAATGAGGTTGCTCATACACAAAGTACATAATATTAGCGTAGAACAAGCGCAGAACCGTTTCAAAACCCATTGTAAACAGTTGTTTTTACAGGCGTAAAAATGTACCCCACGTCCATATTGCTAACAGAATTTCATTTCTATTACTCAAAAGAAAGTGCAATTCTAATTTGGTGTGTATTAAACAGTCACTTTGTCCCCTCTTTCCATTTGGCCATGCCCGGGCTTATAATTGATCTTACCTCAGCACAGACTCGACGAATACACGCAGCGCTTTCACGTGTATCCAGGCGCAGAAACACTCTGAGAAGTTAACTTTCAACCAACGGACCAGCGGACCCTACAAAAAATCACATTTTTATAAACAACAGCCAGCTTTTTCTCGCGCCTCTTTTTCATGATAAGAGGTACCATGTTCTTTACCAGGCTCTATTTTATCATTTCTGTACCAAAATTCATCAAAACTGGGTCAGTGGTTCAGGCATGAAAGCGTAACAGACACACAGTAGATCATATTTACTTTTATTGTAAACATGGTCAGTTAAAAATAAAAATTATAAGAGTTATATAATTATAAATATATTTCATGACTCCATAAGTGTCTCGCCGCCAGGCGATGAATGCGTTCCGCGGTCTAAAAGGTTAGTACTTAATTTATTTCTTGAATGTTCTTCTTTTTATTTTACAATTTAAGGTGATTTTATGTTCTGTTAGACTTTTAAGTACCCATGTCATTGGCCTATATGTTTAACCTATAGTATGTCCATTGTTTATGTTTTTTGTTTAGCTTAAGGTTAGCATTTAGGATGTTTGGGTGCTAACTGTTACATAGAAAATTAATAAATTCAACTGAGTTTGTTGGCTAGTCTTTTCAGATTTGGACGCGTTCAATCATGTATTTGATTCTATACGAATAAAGATTTTTTTGACTTTGTAACAATAATACACACAAACTGCTTCTTCTTGTCAGTGACGAGTTTGGTGATCTCGTTCTTGCCCGCGGCGAGGTCTTGCTCGTTGTACGAGAACTCGCGAACGACGAACTTGCGCTCGCGGGCGTGCAGCTTGAACTCCTCAACCACCTGCAAACATACACACATACATTATCTAATTAGGTCCCCGAACGGGTGTTAAATTATTTAACAAGAAAAAACATAGATATCACAAGTAGATCATTGAGATTTAAGTATAGAAGCCTCCTGAGGATATTATTACAGCTGGAGTTAAAAGATTTTAAAGTTGAATAAGGTTTAATTAAGATAAAGAAAAAGCAATTAGTTTTTGTCCGAACGCAGCAATCAAAATAATATTATTTATTGTAATCATAAAGATCAGAAACAAAATATTATGGCTGGGTTATACTTTAAAACAGCGTGGTCAGATATATTTTTTTTTAAATGAGTGCCTTTTTAGTATCTCTTGATGGTTAAAATTAATCTTATTCATCTCGTTTGTTTTCATAATCAAATTTTTATTTTGTAGACACAGATACATTAAAAAATAAATAGAGCATCCATACGATACATATATATTTATATCTTTTATTTCGTGTGCCAAACGACTGCACCAAATCGGATAATTCTTTTTTTGTTATGTTAGTTGTTGTCAGGGTAAGGTTCTTATGAAAGAAAAAATATCACTTTACGGCAATATCAACTTTTCTAATGTAATGTAGCGTGTGACATAACTGTCAGTTATGTCTCACGCACTGACTGACTGTGTTTAGATGTCATAATTTTTAATTTCTTAGTATAAATTCCGGTTAGTATTTTCAATTTTAACAATTCGATTCGATATCCATATTTATCAGCTAGTTTGAAATAAATTAGTACCTTCTTGAAGAGCGTGACGGTGAAGAGGCCGTAGTCGTTGTCCTGATGAATGAGCTGAGTGGAGCGCGGCACGATCATGTTCGTTATCTTCTCGTAGTTCGCGTTCCACTCGTTGAACAACGCCCTGTCACATTCAGTTTCACCCAATTCACAAATTAAATTCAAGACCATTTAAAACCACCCCAGACTGATAGGTGAGAAAAACCAAGAATAGACGAAAACTGTAATGAGACGAGTATCTTAGATCCATCTGAATCATGTCGGCTTCCAAACAAACAAAAAACCGCAACAAAATCGGTGCATTCGTTTAGTAGCTATGATTTTAAGAATCCCCTTTTTTTCGTCGGGGGTTAAAAATATCAATTTTAAGTACTAAACGTTATTGCAAAAATAAACTCGTCCTCTGATGAAACTCTTTTAGAGAACCATGTATCCCCCAAAACACAATTGCATGTCTGTGAGAAAGTGATAGAGAATTTGACAACTTCAAATTGAGCAACGTTTATAAGTAAGGGAGATAATAACGAGGGTACTCACTTGGGCACAATAACAAGGAGGGTAGTCAAATATTCGCTGTCCAAGATAAAGTGCTCCTTCTTTACTAAATCCGCCAAATTACGAGTCAACAAGCTGCCACTGAAAACAGAAAAATCACCAACTATTTACTTACTAGCAACACTGTAGCCTTATTAGTGGTAATAAAACCCATATCGTGACATGCGATTTCATTTAACAGTTTTTGCGGGACGCACGCACGCACAGACAGACAGGAATGACTTACCATATTTTGACATTATTTTGAAAGCACGAATTTCCAAATATGTGGCTTATCTATTATTTTATTATATCTGCTTTTATGTAATCTTTAGTAGACTTCGGTCGTTTAATAATTTTAAAATATATTTTAAATTAGTTTTTCAGTTAAATATAATTTTTTACCTATTAATCTTTTTATAGTATTGTTATAGATAAAAAATACCATTCCAGTAATATATTGCATCTATACTTAAAAGTCTATTTAAAAAATATGAGTAATTATGAGAAAAAATACGAACGTTTGTTTCTTCTCCAAGTTCTGTAAGTTGCATTTTAGTGCGTTGTAAGCGGCGGATTTCACCTTCAAATCCGCATCGATCTGACCCACCTGAAAAAAAAGAACGGCATTATAAATTTGACGTGTTTGTGCGTCTGTCTGAGGCTTCGTTGCTCCTAAACGAATGGACCGACTTCGGCGTGGTTTTTTAAAATGAATTTATCTGTTTGTTTAATTTGACGTAATCTTTTGTGATTGTTGTGTTGGCCTTCATTGTAATGCGTGTTTGAATGTTTGTCGTCCTATCTTAACATGCGTTATGTGGCTAAACGATAATAAATAAATAGATCTATTCATCCATTTATGAGATATTCTTAGTTGTAGTCAAGTCAACATGTCGTGGGGTTTTTTAATATGCTTTCGACTTCACTTGTTTACCTGTTTACTAATAATATCGGCGATGTTGCGTAGACTCTGTTTGATCGGGTACTTGGCCATGTCCCATTGGAAACGTGTCAAATAAGTGGGCAGGTCACCTGGAAGTACAAATAATCCATTATAATGCATGAAGTGCTGTTATATTACAATAGCTAAGGTGTAGGGGGTCTTTAGAACTGTCAAAATTGGACCATAAATAAAAATCGGAAACATGGCATATATCTCGCGAGTGTCAATATCATTCCCATACAATAAAATAGCTTACTTTCGTCGGACTCGTAACATTTTAGGTAATTTTTAACCTGCGACGCAAGAGATGTTATGAGTTTGGTGTCTGTCTGTGCCATCGTAGCTCTTAAATTAATGAGTGGATTATACCTAATGCAGTTTTTTTGTTTGAAACATGACATAATCTAAACGTATCTTAGCAACAATGGAATTAACATGTTTTAAAAAAAATTAAATATCGTACAAATTTATTTTGCATCGATCAATACCCGTTTTATACTAATATCGATTGTCTAGACTCTGGTGCCGAATAAATACCATATAAGATACTATTTTTCTGAATTCGTAAGTGATTTGGACAGTTCTTAAGACTTGAGTTATAGTAGGATGAAATATCTACCATATTGTCTAGTTAGATATTCTGTGAGTCGTTTCAAGTTTTATACATCTTTCATAGACAAACGTTTTATTACAATTCTTTGAAGAATCGCAGTAAAATTATATTAAGCTTTTTACGCAGTAGGTTATGAACGTTTATGAACATTAAAATTGGGATGTTATGATATGTAGGTAGGTCATTTTTAATTTTTTATGGTGACCTAATTTAAGAAATTTAAAAAAATACACGTCGAACTGATACCATCTTTTGGTTTACGAGAGTCGATTACAAAGCGCAGATTTGTTAAGATAGGGAGGTGATTCAAGATCACTGTTTTGTAAGGAAATGACAGAAGGTGTGGCAAAAATTTCGTGAGTATCAATGCCACTCCCATAATGTTATGAGCTACCCGTTATGAGATATAGCCTACTCTAGCAGAATCCACCATTCCTCTGTGGTCCCGGCCTTCTGCTTTCAGCTATGGACTCCCAGTAATTCAAGCTCCTTGTAAAATAATAAAGTAAGATAGTAAAGTAAGATTTTGGCTGTCCATAAACTACGAATAATGAAGCCATGAAGCCTGAAGCCAAAAGAAGGTTGCCGAAACAGGTCTTAAGTCCACGTTCATATTATCTACTCAAAGAGGGTTTGTCTATGAAAAAGTAACAACGTAACATATTATTAACGTCTAAAACTATTTAAAGCCACATTTTAATCGGAAACCTAAAATACTAGTCACTAGAGATTAAAATCTAGGTTTTTTTCAGGATAAGTGCTGAAACAAATATCAACGAAACGAAAGAAGCTCACTGAAAACACAAAAAATATACTAAATTAATAATTCCATGCAAAACATACCTAAACATACTTGATGCACTATCTGTTATTAATCACCTGTCAATGCTCGCTGTCAATTAGTCTCTACTTTTAATAATTTGATATATTTCTTTTTAACCCTCGACGCAAAAAGAGAAATGTTATAAGTTTGACGTGTCTGTGTATCCGTCTGCAGCATCATAGCTCTAAAACGAATGGATTTAATGTTCGGATTTTTTGTTTGGTAGCTCAGGTGATTGCGAAGGATCCTAGCTACAATTTGTGAAGATCATCCATTTAGGAGATGCATTTATTTATAATTAACATGTCAAGGAATTTTATTTTAACCCTAAACGGATGATACGTTATCATATTTGACTAAATTCAATAAAAAACCGAGAGTCAATCTTAAAGCGGTCCAGTAACTCTAAGGACCAATTAATGTCGCCTAAAAGATTGACGCGGAAGGACGTGAGAACCCACCATAATTACTGTCCCAAGAAAATTCAGCCACCATATTTGGGAATCGAAGGTCTCAGATATGAGCAAAGGAGTAGTTAACAATAAATGAAAAACGTATGGCCATCCGACTAAATATATCAAAATAACATATTCAATCATTGCTTGAATATTTGTCCAGTATTTGAGGAAACGGCTTATTTAGTTCCTAAGGGGTTATATAAATTTGATCTTTCTACTTTTATGGCACAAATTCAGAAAAATTCACATCAAGAATTTAAAGAAACTTATATGAACATTGACAGATGATAGTTTCATCAGTATAATCATGCATCTAACCATGCAAAATGCAACTTTATACTAAACATTTCATGTAGACACCAATATTTCTATGCGTCTTAAGAATTAATGTCTGTTTCTTTACAATACTATAGCCATCATATTTTATTTCGGAAACGCAAATGTTAAATGTGAAAATCGTACCTATAAATCATAATTATTTTTCTAATCAGTCTGTTTCATTTCTCATAGAATTTCCATCTCCGCAACTGCTGTATATATATGAAGCCTCATTAATATCCATAATATGGAGCGTACATCATGTCGCAGTCTTTTAAGCAGTAATCAAAAAATACAAAATCTTAAGAACTTTTAAAAATTTAATTTGTAAATACGCAGGGAACATTTATATCAGTTGCATAAAACAAATCTTATTAAAATTCTATTTGCTTTAAAACTATTCGTAATCATAAGCTAGGAAGTTATTTATAGTTATTTTCAATGTCAAAATCAAAAGAAACTAAGTAGATAAGCTTTCTCAAAGCTCTCTTACTTAATATTTAAATTTCGAACTGTGCTTTGCCAATCCATAATTTTTATTTTAGACGGTTACAAAATCATAACGCATACTGGGAGATTAAAATTGAAGGTCACAGTTGTTAAACTTAAGGCTAGCCTCACACAGCCGGAATAATCTCTCAGAATTCCATAATTTTAATGTCACTTTACTCCGCAGTCCACACACATTCAGATTTTTTCAGATTATGAATTTCTTGACATTGTATGGAATTTCAAATAATAACCGTGCCGTGTGCGGCCAACCAGATACGTCTAAAATTTAGATTTTGTCATTCAGATAGTTCAGAAACCTCTAAAAATAAACTGTTATTTTTTTGCGAGTTTTTATTGTATTTTAGAAATATTTGGTTTTAAATTAGCATAGGATAACTCATTTATAACATTCATATAACTCATTTTTTATAATACCATATGTATCATAAAAATAAAAAGCAAAATAAAAATAAGAAGCAACGCAATTGGTTCACAAACGTAATCCCCATTTGTGCACCATAGTTATTACACAGCGTTTTCTAGCTTACATTAGGTATACAATATATTTAGCTCTACATGGTCTTATTTAAAAATACAAAAGATATATTTCTTCGTATTTAAAAATATCAACCAATACATTGTGACAGCCAAGCGATTATGCGTTGGACACGAACAACAAAAGTGTAATTAGGTCACCTAGCTTACTTGCGTCACCCTAAATTCAAAAATGTTTGATGAGAATTTAAATTCAGGATGGCGCTTCTTAGACACTAGCGCCACCTGCTGATGATATAGAAATCGCAACCACTACCTCCAGAATACCTAAGTTCCAAGACAGGCAGCGCCAGTTATTCAGGGAACTAGCGTTACGCCAATTGGGGCGTATTTGGTATTTGAGACTCGACTCGAGACCAGAAGCGGATACGCAGAGGCGACACCTTTATCCGTCATTTTTCTTTTCGTTTGGTGAATAGTCTTTTTTTTCAACAGCCAACAGGCGATCCTTATTTCTCTGCGAAGACATTCTCTGATCCCGTATCCGCGTCCGGCCGAAGCGCCGCCTCAAATGCCAATCAGGATCGGGACGGGATCCTAAACCTTGGTTTAAGATGTGGTGTCGATCCTCTTCCTCTTCATCCCATCGCGGGGAGCTTCGGCCACTGGAGGGCTGCGAGTGCGTGGCACAGTCCGAATGGTCGCGGTGTTCGCAGGGCCAGCAGCCGTGGTGCTCAGAGAAGGCCGAGTCGCAGACGGGCGAGGTGGGCGTGGGCGGGGGCTCCCCGCCTCCCGGATCCCCGTACGAGTCCACGCCTGCAGCCGGCACGTAACATGCGCTTGCCTCTTTTATTTTGCTTTTAGTTAAATTAAAAATGTCTCCGTGCGACTGTACTAGCTCTGCAAAATACGCAGAGCGATAATAGATAGCCTCGTTGGGTTAGTTAGGAGAGGAGGTAAAAATAAAATAAAATAAATAGTAATAATAAAAATAAGAAGCACGAAGCATGATCGTTATGGAAGCTCGGGATGGCTAAGCTACGAATGTCTGTGAGGCAGTGATTGCGATCTGTGGTGCAAATTCACTTACACCTTGTGGTAGGCATTCACCGACGGACAACAATAATTGTATGACACAATAGACTTATCTGCCTAAGTGACCCTTACGTACAACACTTTTTCACGTACACGAAAATAGCCCGATAAGATATTACACAATTGTTTATTATCAGTTTGGAAGTAATCTTAAATCGCTGCGTTCAGGAATCCCTTCACTCATCTTGAAATCCTCCTCAAATGTTATCAATTTGTTTGAAGCACGATACAAGCATTTTTCTGTAAAGCCTGCCATATTAATTAAATAAAACATTAATCTATACGCATTTAACATAAGCATTAACTTAATAGAAATAAGCTCTATTACATATTACACCCCAATACATACATTTACATTAATTACTCACTTCCGCAAATTTTTTTCCATTTCTCAGACACTGAAATGCAATGACAGAGCTAGCATTCTCAATCTAAGTCATTCCTTAACATAACACGCCTAATGAAACGCTATAAACAAAAATCCGTGTAAAAATAAAGTATCAAAAGTGGCAAGTCCCAGTATTTGCTTAAGCGGAGTACAATAACAATTAAATGGTGCATATTACTTTATAATTATATACACAGAGGATGCAAAACAGGTTCAATGTAGTCGTATGTAGACGAACCTTGACGGTACACTGTCCACTGAGCATTCTTAGCTTCATCAATGAACTTTTAAGTTGCCTTAAAAATCCATCGCTTACTAATTTAGTGCGAAATTATTTCGTAAAGGGATCATGTTATCTAAAATACATAAATATTTACAATGGTAGAGATATATACAATTAAGGAATTGAAAATAATATAAGAGAACACCGTTATCGGTAATAAAATAAAGACACATGCAAATTAAAATAAATAAAGTTAAATTAAATGTTGATACGGAAACTTAACATGCTAAAATCTTTCGCACTTTTCTGTGCTTTTATCGTCTATTTAAGTCATTCCCATTTTAATTAGTTTATTCATTCATGCCGAATTCGCCCATTTTAATACAGCTTTAAGATCTATTATCCCACACATGCTATAATCTGTCTAAAATCGTAAAATTTCTCATGCAAACGCCCGCGGACGGCCTATACTCAAATGGCACTAAACAGCTATACTGTATCTAAACTTTAACATGAAAAATTCAATGTTTAGTGCCATAAAAATAATGTTCTTATATTTAAAAAAATCACTTACTATTATTCGCCATTAGGTTCTCGTGAAGTTTGTCGCGTTGATCTTCGAGTACCTGAAGTTATTTCCGAGTGTAAATAATAGTTATTTATGTAAAAGGCACACACAACAAAAGATGGTTACAAATACACATAATATAATAAATGACAAAAAACAAAATCTAGACTAAACTCCTAAACATGTCTGTGGCATCATAGTTCCTAAACGCTCACTTGATTGAGATGGATCTCAACTACAATTTATGAATATCTGTTCATCCAATATTATGAGATATTCTTAATTGTGATCATTATGTCAGGCATTTCTTTAAATTGTCAACCATTTCACTTGTAGTTGAGTAGTTTATAAATAGGCAATGTATTGAAAAAATCAATTATTAACTTAGTAAAATAACACATTAGGGGGCGTCCATAAATTACGTGAGGTGTTTAAGGGGGGGAGGGGCTCGAGTCAAATCTCATCTTTCTTACGTTGGAGAGAGGGCGGGTCTCGGCAAATATCACACATTTTTTTTTCTGATTGAAACAAAAAAATATATACTATTTTGGTCCATTTAATCTAGATTATACATGCTTAAGATTTAATTTTAAGCGTAATCGTAATACGATTAAGATCTCACGTGAGATTGGGGGTGGGGGAGGGGGTTGAATAAAATCTCACGACATCTCACCAGGAGGGGAGGGAGGTACAGAAAATTTAAAAAAAAACACCTCACGTAGTTTATGGACGCCCCCTTATTAGATCTTATTCGTAAAACTGTGTGAGTCTGAAATGTTGAGTATCTGGAAATTAAAATAGGAAGCTACAATTTTTCTTTTTGATTTAGGATTCCCACCTAAGTGCATTTTATTCCATTTACACCTAAATTTTTAAAATCCAAATCAGTTCATAATATTAGGTAATTGTAAAGTTGTAATAAACCGACATTTTAAAAATTATAAATAAAAAAAATAAAAAACATTCCATGAATGTTTTATGCTATACAGATTGGCCGAAGCTCTTAATCCAAATAATAATTATAATTTAGAGATATATAAGACATAGAATTTCAGTTCAGTATTAAATGGTGATTATTATTTTTTATTCACTTTCAAACACTTCTTCCACAAACAAATAAAATGTGTAACTTTTAAGTATAGGACTCACCTCACCAAGGTATTGTGCAACCTTTCTAGTAACACTTTCAACGAAGGTGTCTAGCTTTCCAAGATCGTCCGACAACCCCACCAACTGATCCAAAGTCCCAACCTGAATCATATTGATTAATTTAAAACTTAATTTTTTATCAAATTTATTTTATACCCATACTTGTATTTGTAAATCCAAAACCAAAAAACAAACATTTAAATTATAATAATTAAATAAGCAATTGTTATAATTATAAAACTTATATCCTCTAGAGTCTAGACTTAAAGAGGATATAATCATTTCAAATATTGAATAAACCACTTTGTAACTAATTCAACCAATGAGACAGTCTATGTATAGGTATAAATAATTTCAATAATAAATAATTTAAATTCATATCACAAATGTAAGCCCCAAAATGTCCAATGACATCAGCTACAGTTAAATTATAGAATTTAAATATATATTGATAAATACAATTCTTAATAATATCAATTATCAATAATTTTACTGGTTTTTAAAATAAAATACGAATTTCATTGAGAATGTACTAAAACTTTTTTATAGTTTATAATCAATAATAGACTGCTCACTAATATCATAGTCTAACTTACTTTTAAATCAGGAATTGGGAATTTGTAATTGACACTGAGGTTGCCAGATTTGGTGGCATTGTTCAGGGTATCCCATGTTTGTTGGCAGGTTTTGTCGCCAGGAGCACTGATCACCCAATATTCACTCATGCTTAATCACTGAAAATATTAAATCAATTTAATTATATAGCCTTGAATTTCCATCTAAATGAACGATCATCTTTAACTATAGCCATCACAACTATTGTTACATCTCAATTAATCTAAGACACGTCTTAATTGTGTAAAAAATCGATTTTTAATGTTAATTTTCCAAGACAGTAAGCGACAATCCGATGATCCGAAGGCTCTGGAGTAAATCAATATCACCTGCAGGTACACAGCACCTCCTCAGTCGTCAGACATCCAGGCGCCTTACTTGAATAACCCAAAAAATACACCCCAAAACCTCCCCTAAACACCCCATCACTATTCTTCACTTTGACAAACAAAACTACCGCGTAAATTCGTCTCACACGTTCCACACGCTGGTAATAGGCGTATTAATAATATCTTACTTACCGACAATTTGAAATTTATTGCTGTTTTACACTAAATATCTGAAACAGCAGATTTTTGGTGAAATCACAAGACGATACGGGACTAGCCCTACAACACCGCCATGAAAATTCACGTGATGATGTGCTGCCATCTGCAGCAATTAATTTAGTTAGACAGCTGATTTACGTCAGTTGTCTATGGAAGTCATTGTTGGATAGTGCCAAAAACATGATTTTAATTTTTTACAAGAAATGATCATTAATTAAATGACAATCGATTTGAAAAACATCATTTTGATTCGGATTAAACAGCATATAAATAAATACATACAAATTAACTAAATAGGTAGGTAACAAATTTTGACGATGTCTTGACACTTGTAACTGGTTTGACATTATTTTGTATTAAATCTGTGGTAGATAGACATAGATATTTTTATTTTTTTAAGTTTTTACACATTGAATTTGTTATAGAATAAAAACAATAAGATTACTTTCATTAGTTGGTTAATTCCTTAATTAGTACATGACTGTAGATTTATTTAAACGCCAACAGCTGTCAGTAAACTTTGTTCTTTTTTTTACCACAGATATATGTATTAATCATCATAGTAATTAAAGTGTTTAGAAGTTACGAAAATGAATTAAACAAGTCAATTGTCAGGTGTCATTTGTATGTCATCAAATGTGGTCCACAATCAGCACAATCCGTATGTTGAAACTTGAAACTTGACTAATGCATTTGAATTTGTCAATTATCAATAGTTCTACAATTATTATTTAATATTTATCGATAAGCAATAAAAATGCGAATTTTCAACTTTTTATCAAAAAAAGTAGGAGATTTAACTCTGAAGTATTCGAACCTCCCAGAATCGTACGTTAAAAGAAGCTATGAGCAAGTATGAGAATTACCTTAAGTAATTATTGTTTGTTTTGAATATAATATAACCTCTAATTAAATGATTGCGCTGTTAGGTATACTGGAAGACTCCTAAGGGCTATCCTCAATATTCTGATGCACAAGTAGCACGCAGAAAGTTCCGTTTTACAACACATAGGCCGTGGACAGGACAGTTCGCACGGCAGAATGAACGTGGATCACTTAGAAAGAAGGTTTTTGTTGAACCTATCGGGGAATGGAGTTTTTTTAAGTGGGTTAAACATATAACAATTATAAAAACGATGAGAACATTTTTTGCTAAATATAATAAATATCATTCACACTTTTCAGGGGTGACAGAGTGGAAATTATGGTTGGAAAGGATAAAGGCAAGCAAGGCATTGTATTGCAAGTAATACAAGAAAGGAACTGGGTTATTGTTGAAGGACTTAACACACATATAAGAGTTGTAAGTTGAAAGATTATTTCTTTTAGCCCAGCTTAAAACATATAAATTCATACAAGATTGAAGGCTTGTAAGAACTTATGTACTTAATAAAAATATTGCTATATTTAATGCTTATGAAATTCTTGTTCAGCTGTTCTCAATGTGTGTTATGTGTAACTTATCTGTATAATATTATTAATTACTTTAACTTTGCATTTCCTCTAGGTAGGTAAAGACAAAGAATTCCCAGGTATAGTTGTACAGTCCGAAGCACCATTACTAGTTACTACTGATGTCAAACTTGTTGATCCGGAGAGTCTAAAAGCTACGGAAATTGAATGGAGATATACCGAAGAGGGAGAAAAGGTTTGTGCTTTACAATTTCATTCAATTATTGATAAATTCCAGTCCTTAAAAAGTGGTAAAATAAATAATTTTAAAGTAAATAGGTATCTGAATGTGTTAGTGGTTTAGCAACATCAATTGACTAATTTTAACATTGAATAGAATAATTATAATAATTGTTTTTTTTATATCATACTAATTAATTTTATTATAATTAATCATAGTTATTTATTTTTTGCTCATCATAGATATATTATTTGTAGTAAGTAATTATGTTTATATTGTGTTGTATTACAAGTTGTAATTGTAATTTAAAACACACTAAACATAGTTATAAAAATGCTAAAGTTAAACTAAATGATAGAAATATATGAATTATTAAATAGTTTATTTATTTATTTATAATTAGGTACATATAAAATATTTAAATGTATTCACTTAAGAATTCTATTGAATTCTCATGACATCTTTTAACTGATTAATTAAACAAAATTGTTTGTTCTAGGTGCGAGTATCAAAGACAAGTAGTAGAATAATACCAATACCAAAATCTGCTGAGGAGACCATAGACTATAAGAGCAAGGGACTGTACGTAGACAATGTAGAAAAAGATACTGATGCTGCTGATGCTGCAAAGGTATTTAAATAGATATTGGTACAATTATTAAATACAAATTTGTCATGGAAATCATTGACAGGGTTTGTTTTTTTATCCAACTGTAGGAAAGCTGAAAAGTTTTACATTCCTTTTCTCTTTAATAACTCATCATCAACTAAATATTTATTTATTTATTTTATATGTAGCACCCAAACATCCTCAATGATGACCTTAAGCTAAACAAAAAAATATTTTGGTAAATGTTAAAATTACTTATAAATGCTGCATAACTAAGATCTTTCTTATTGTCTTGGCTCGTTCTTACAACTGCAATTGCACGTCAGTGAGAAAAGACTGTTTGCGAAATTGTTTCAAGTCGATCAATTAGTAAGGGGTAATTGTTTACTATGTTTAATTACCAATTACCCTTTATTTGCTTAGTTCATTATTTAATCCACAAGGTGTCTGTGGTTCTTAACTAGAATCTATTCTGAAGGTCTGTGCATTTATTCTTGAGGTATTTGTCATTAAAATGTTGTTTTTTTTAATTGTCTTAAGTTTTACTTGTTATTTATTTGTTTTAGATAACTTTTTCACCGAAACTGCAAACATTTGAAATGGATATTATGGAGAGCATGGGCATCAAGGAAGACCGAGTTCCCGCGAAATCGTATTGGTATTAATAATGTTAAAGCTTTATTGTAGTTCATATTGTGATGATTAAATAGAATTTGATTTATATATATTTTTTTATTGATAAACTAACTGTAGTGGTTCCACCCACGTTAATTTGTCTTAGCGTTGTGATATATAGCCTACCTCAATAAATGGACTATCCAATGCAAAAACATCAGAAAAAAAATTCAATTCAAATCTACTTGTATAGTAACGTTTAAAACAAAACAAACTAAAATTAAAGTCCTTATAAGTATTTCAGACAAGCTTTCTTTCTGTACTATACTATAATCACCTTAGTGGGTTTGGTTTACGCATTTGCGTATTTCGCCAGGTCCTGGGTTCGAATACCGCGAAACCAATAAACGACTCGTTTGGGTGGGTAGGCATGGATGTCTGATCAGTTGCATGTTTTTATATGAGTAAACCGATGAAAAAATGTGTCTGTCCTATGCCTCAGAAGCCAATAAATTTATTTATTTATTTATTAACACTTCGTTGCAATAAACAATAGGATACAGATAATAACTTAAGCTAAATGGAGTGCAACGCGCGGCCTTATCGCTAATCAGCGATCTCTTCCAGGCAACCCAACAAGGAAAATAAAAAAGTAATGAAGGGAGAGTGCATGAAGTGCGAAAACTACTAAATCCTTAACAATAACAAATATGGTTCAAACTAAAAAGTCTAAGCGGTATCAGCTGTAAATAAAAACCAATAAGCGTTCGTGATTCATGCCGAATCACGAACGTTTATAGAAGTAGGATAAGACAAGGACAAGAAGTGCCTGTGGAGGAGAGATTTGAAGGAACTTTCTTTTTCTGTACTAATTTTCGTTTTTAAATTAAATAAAAAATGAAAAATATAATTTACAGAAATTATTTAATAAATAATCTTCATTTAAATATATTTATAGGTATTACCTAATCAATGTTTCCATGTTAAGATTGTTATGATATATAATAATAACATATTAGTTTACAAACCTTTGGAAAACATATATTGCTATTTTATCATGTTATTGTTTAGAAAAGTGCGATCATACGACTGTGTTAAGATTAAAACGGTCCAGCCAGTTAAAGTTATGTAACTACATACTTGCTATGTTTTGATCCGCGGTTTCACCCACGTTAATTTCATCAGGAACAAAACTTTCTAAGCTCTCAAAATTAATTGTTTGCCCGTTTTTGCAATACTTTTCATTGATGCTCCGCTCGTATTGGTCGTAGCATGATATATTCCAACTTAAATGGGCTATCCACAAGGTTGGATTTTTTTTTTAAGTTAAGCAAAAAAAAAATATTTTTCAGAGCGTGTCGTACAGCTGGCTTCACCATTCTGTGGAACCAGCTGCCCTCTGAGGTATATCCGAACAATTACGACTTAAGAACCTTCAGAAAAGAGCGTACCTCTCTTTAAAAGGCCGGCAACACACTCGTGGCCCATCAGGTTTTAGGGTATCCGATAAAAAAAGCGTGTGCTTCGATTAAAATTACGCAAGAATCATGTGTAACGAAATTGTATCCCTTTAAAAATTAAAAGAAAAGTCCGAGACAGTGTATGTCTGTCTTCTAGCTTACAAATAACCTTACCTACCTAATAACCTAACCTCGCATTATTTGCGAAGGCATATTAACACAATATGCCAACTAGTGATGCAACGAATACTACTTTTACGAATACGAATACGAATACGAATATCAAACCTACTATTCGGCGAATACGAATACGAATACGAATATCTCGCCATGGTAATCAAAGACTTATTTATTTGAATAATGTTTACTCTTCTAATAATTAAAATTTACAACAGGCAAATTTTTATTTAAAAAACATAAAATTTGTAGATTTTCTGGTTTTAGGCGATTTCTTTTTTCAGTCTGGATGTTCCCAGCCGTTGAAAAAAGTCTTTCCGAGGCGACTGTACATGGCTTCAGTGAAAAATATTTTTGGGCGAGCTTTTTCAGA
Source organism: Aporia crataegi (assembly GCA_912999735.1). Lineage (NCBI taxonomy): Eukaryota > Metazoa > Arthropoda > Insecta > Lepidoptera > Pieridae > Aporia > Aporia crataegi. Next base: position 8,922,055 of record OU538742.1, read on the forward strand.
CTTGGAAAATGGACATCTTCTCGCCAAAAAGCCAGTGAATCAGCAGTCGGCGATAAATTTGGGAGCTTTAGATAAGCATCTATCTCGTTTTTAGTTTGCGAATCCCCAGAAAATATTGAAATTGGCTCTTCCATTTCAGCCTCTTCAATTATTTCTTGGCATACTTGCCAAATTCCTCTACTTGTCGACGGTTGAGGTTCTTCTGGAGGTCTTGTCGGTCTTACGGCCTCTCTGTTATCAAGAGCAGCGTTAAGAACTGATCGAGCGGTTTCAACGACCACTGGTGAGCTGAAAATCCTTGTTTTGAATCGGGGGTCAAGGATCGTTGCTAATAGATAAGTTTCATCACATTCCATAAACGCAAATCTATTCGAAAGTCCACTGAATAGGGAGTTTCTCCCGGAGCCGCGGAAACTGTATAAACCTATCTATGGCCGGGGAGTCCCCCGTCGCGTCGTCGTTGCGGTTAAGGGCCTCTGCACACGTCATATTTTTACGCGCGTTTTTCAAATCTGCAGTAAATAGAGTTGCGTACAAAAATATTAGTTTTTAAATATTCGTATTAGTATTCGCCGAATACGAATATTCGGTAAATGTCTTCTATTCGGCGAATACGAATATTCGTATTCGTATTCGTTGCATCACTAATGCCAACGCATTCGAAGTCGCGTGCAAAAGTGAGTTAAATATTTGCATAACTTTTGTTTTTGCTTCAATTTCTGCCTTACGGTTTATCAGTTATTTAACCTTTGATATTGAATGGTTACTACCAAATTCTATTTATGAGCTATAATTGGGCTCTAATAATAACTGCTGTTTGTTGACGAAAAATTATCAAATTTATGCTAATAATAATTATAATATTACCAATAAAAAACAGCTCGGCGAGATAGCATCTGCCAACATTGGAAAGATAGACGCTATAGTTCTCAATAGACCTATTAATTTCGGTATCCCATATTTTGCAATAATCCTACATCGGCCGCGAATTACCTACCTAAGGGTCACAGCACACATATCAACTCGGAAAGGGATCGGCACCATATCCTATCATCATAAGCATCCTATCCTATCATATCTATATCCTATCATAAGCATACTCCTTGCTTTATTCATATCGTGTACCCAATATCTTTTTCTTCGTTTCTTGCTATTTTCTTCTTCCTCTTCATCAAGTGCTATGGCTATGATAGTCATCTCACGTATTATAAACCGAGACATAACCGTGCGCTACACTTAATGTTTGGATTCAAACTGATCTGATGTGAACCAGGTCAGCCAGCGGTAAACGCGGTGTCGCCTATCCGTAGCCAAGTTGACGTACAGGAGTGAGGAGGTGCCGATACGCTGCCGTTACGTGCATACATACCTGGTTCACGGCGAGGCGTAAGGCGATACGGTGCCGATCCCTTTCCGAGTTGATATGTGTGCTGTGACCCTAAGGCTCCCTCTCTATAGTATGGATGTTCTGCGGCTGGCGTATCACACATAACAAGGTTAACTTAAAACTTTTAAAGATTAAATAAACTAACCTAGATAACCTTGCATTTGTATGTAAACTTAACTAAAAATTATTTATTTGATTATTACTAAATTTTCAAGTTTCGCTTGTACAAAAGCACGCAACATCGGGAAAAATTTCTATTAATGAAATGATTGTCAAATTGTATTAAATACTCACTCTTAATCCGTTCAAACAGTTTTCTTTATCTACCTGTAATTTAAATATAATTCGTAATAGCATGGTAATAGCAACTAAGCGTGCAAAACAATTGTGACCTTTGCTTCTATCGGTCATCACAAGGAAGCGATAATAATTATATTAAAACACGCAGGTAACTGATGATATAATGTTTGTAATTTAAAATTTATCATTACTTGACACAATTGGATTAGCCCTATCTTTTGGTATCTAATAATTTCCTATAAGTATTATCACAAGTGGCTTATGAATAATAACATTCTTCAATATTCTTAAAAACAAACGTTAGTTTGAAGCTTTATTTACTGTTTCTGTTATTATATATGTGTGATCTCTTAATATCACTTAAAAAGTTAAATCTAAGTTTACAGGCTGATATAAATGCGTTCAACGAAACAAACTCGAAACAACTTAATAATAATATCTATACCTGCCTAATATTAAATGCTTTAGTACCTACTTTGAGCTGATTCATTCACAGTACATACAAAATACTTTGTAGATATTTGAAAATAACGTCATAGTACGATTAGTTTTCCTTTAAATTATCCTTTTTCCTTAGAGCCGTATTACACTTCACGATCTACCGGACCCTGCCTACCGATTGCCCTATCCCCTAGTTAGGGTGCCGCTTATTACACTTACGCTAGAAATCTCTTCCTGATCACTCTCACTCGGGCACTCGGTAGGCAGGTCCTGGTAAATCGTGAAGTGTAATACGGCTCTTATGGAGATAAAAGCCTACGTCACGCAGCGCGCACGCACGGACCGCGCGTATTTAATATTTATCGTATGGCGTAAGAGCGAGGTAGACGTGTTTGAAAGATGAATTCAAATTATATATCCTATATTTTATTGTTTTCTATCTGTGGTCAGGTTGTTTATTGCCAGGTAAGATTTTCATTAAATATTTAAAAAAAACCTTATTTGCAATAAAAACAATTTTTATTTTCATTGTAGGTAGTTTATAAACGTGTTTGTGGTAATATTTTTTTATGATATAGGTATGTTTATATCTTTTTTATTGTTTGATAAAGAAATTTTATAGTAGGTTTATGTGAGGATCATTTTCGATATATCGAACCACATAATGGTTTTCACCTCGGGAAAAAGAGGGGTGTTTTAAGTGTATGTGTGTCTGCTGTGACAAAATAGCTTCTAAACAAGAAGACCAATTTTGAGGTGGTTTTATTTTTATTTGTAAGCTGACCTGATCATGATGGATCTTTGCTACAATTTATCAAGATTTGTTCATCTATTTATGAGGATTCTTATTTGGTAATTGACTTGTCGGAGGGTTATTAAATTGTCTTCAATTTCACTTGTTCGTGCATTTACCATCTTAGTCCTTATTAATTAAATTATAAATTCAAAAATTGGTAGACAAACAACCAAACATCTTGCTCGTTAAATAATCATGTAGTAATAATAAAACTAACATATACGTACATAATAAATTTTTAATAAAAAAACCGACTTCAAGTTGTAACTCTAAAACTACTGAACAGATTTTGATATAATAAATGAGACCACACGAGAAGCACCTGCTTTCAAAGAAAAAAAGAATCATCAAAATCGGTTCACCCAGTCGAAAGTTAGTGAGGTAACAAACATTAAAAAACAGTCGAATTGAGTACCTCCTCCTTTTTGAAGTCGGTAAAAAAATTTGAGCTGATGCAATCCATTCGCGCACCACTAGGTATGTATTGGGAATAGGATATATTATAGGGAATATATTATAAGGAACCAGTTGGTTTTCACAGCGCGTAAATATCAGCTAGGAATAAATAAAATTTTACGTTTCATATTGTTTATATATAACAATTTTTATAAAATACTTACCCAACTATTATTTAAACTTTTAGTATGAAATTTCGACTTCTATGACTCATTAAAGACGGTAGTTTGCATCAACAAAAAACAACAATTTTCATTTTCCAAAAATTGCTTCTAAGTATCTATTAAGTTATTTAATAATTTAACTATATTAATTTTAAGTTTGATTTTGAATACCTAATACAAAATTAAATTACTATCTTGAGAAGGTAGGTACCTACTTACTAGATAATTTGCCAGTTTATAATCATTTTGTTTATTTTATCATCAAAAACGTTTGTATTTAACGTTCTGGCAAACATCATGAACTAATTGGTCTTATGGCATCTTATGGCATGGATTATAGGTACACTTTAATATCTATTACATTCAGAATACTTTTTAAACAAGTGGCGTTCTCGCGAATTGTGCGAAAAAAATGTTTGCCCTAGGTAATTCAAATTCTTCAAGCCTTTTTCGTAATAAAAGGTAATTTATGTCCTTTTCGAGCTGTTGTCTGTCTCTGTACTTTAGTGTGTTCAGAGATTTATTCATTTACTTACAATATGTTAAAAGTGTGTTGGAAGGGCTTCGTTAGACAATGTCAAGGAATGCGTGTACAATACACAGTTTGGTTCATCGTGAAAGAATTTTTAAATCGTGCCAGGTACTTTGAGTTTATTAATTACAAACAAAAATACAAAACTTATCTCTTTATAATATCAGTACCTACTTATAGATGTTTCTAAAAATAGGCATTTTAATCACCACTTTAAACAAAACATTGTTTTGAATAAAAGGTCTACCTTTTGATATTAATACGATTATGAATCCAAGTGCTACGTGACGTTGCACTCGCGTTACCTAAATCAAGGGTTTTGATAGAGATAGATAATAGTATTTTCCCCATATCGGAAAGAGATAGAGAGCAACATGCGTTCGATGAATGATAACATTAGTAGTCCATTGAAAAGTTACATTTGGGGTTGCGTTTTTTAGAGGACGCAATTTTATTTTTTTGATGTGTAGGGGGGGTCAGTGTAAAGCTAAAACCAAGTTTGTGGGGTCGCCACCCTTGTCCCACGGCCGCCATCTTGAAAATAGGGGTTGAAATGGTTTTTACGGTATATCTCTTAAACTATTAATTAAATAAAAAAATTTTTTAACATTTTCTATTGAAAATTAAATTCTCTACAACTTTGATTCAGTAACTTTTTGTCGTAGAACTATAAATAAAAAAGTTATAAGTGAAAATGTTCAGAAATTGGAGAAAAAAATTATATTTTTCGATATAACTTTTTTTAAAATCATTTTACGAAAAAATGATATCAAACCATTTTTGTAGATCGTTTTTTGAGGAACAACTTTTATTAACAACATTTTTTCATTAAGGCTATAGCTAAGGTTTTACAGCGCTCCGAAGTAAGTACTATTTTTCAATACTCTTAACTATACCTATATTATACGTGTGTACTAATAATGTATCATCAGTTATTGTGTTTTTTTTATTATTTATTTTGCTATAATGTTTTTAATTGTAAATTTTGCAATATTATTAATAATTAATTATTGACTCTTTTTCACTCCATAACAGGATTTTACAATTATTGATTTTTAAAATAATTTCGAAATTCATCGTTCAATGATATAACTACTAAATATGTCAAATATGTACAAGAACACTTCGGGCTCTCTGCAAGCATTGTGTTTGATGGTTACTCAGACGACCCTGATGTCGCAGGAACAAAGTCTTGGGAGCGTTTGCGCCGCACGAAAAAACATCAGTCGACAGAAGTTAAATTTGACAAGAACACCATACCAACATTATCACAAGAGAAATTTCTTGGTAATGAGAAGAACAAATCTAACTTTATTATACTTCTTAAAACTGTATTGTCGGAAATGGGTTTCACTGTTGACCAAGCAGAATCAGATGCAGACGCTCTTATCGTTCGCACTGCTCTTGCTGCATCTCCATTATTTAATGCCGTTACTATTGTAGCTGAAGATATTGACATATTGATATTGCTTACAGCACTTGGTAGACAACAAGCAAATGTATTTTTTTTTAAACCATCAAAAGGACGAACAGCAGAACAATTATATTGTGCGTCAGGTTTTATATACGGCGATGTCATTGCGGATAACTTGCTGTTTCTTCATGCTTTTTCCGGATGTGACACAACTTCAGCTCCTTACAATATCGGTAAAATGAAATTTTTGAAAACCCTGGAAAAGCATTTAGAGTTTTCTAGTGGAACGGCTTTTTTTCTCAACAAGAGAGTTGACCCTGCTTTGCTCACTTGGTAATTATAATGATCCTGAAGACTGGGGCTGGAAAAAATGTGGAAAATTATTGATGCCAGTGGAGAACTCTAAACCTCCAGCACCCCCTGAGCTTCTAAAATTGATCTTTTGCAAATGCAAAGGAAACTGTGGAGCGATGTGTGGATGTCGAAAAGCAGGGCTGAAATGTTCTGCAGTGTGCTTCCATTGTTCTGGAGAGACTTGCAGCAACGTAATGGAACTCTCAGAATTAATAAATGAAAATGACTTTGATGATGAACCGCCGACATTAACAGCCCTTCCTTCTCCAGTTCTCCCACTGATATTTAATTCAGAAAGCCGATCAGATGCTGAGCCGCAGCCTGGTCCATCGAAAAGACTGAGGACGGAGTAGTTCTAATTTCGAAAATCACCGTGGATTATGCCTATTGGGGATACCACGTAAAAAAAAAACGCGCCGCCAGACTCTACCTCGTGGGTGGTGGGGAAAAGAGTCAATAATTAATTATTAATAATATTGCAAAATTTACAATTAAAAACATTATAGCAAAATAAATAATAAAAAAAACACAATAACTGATGATACATTATTAGTACACACGTATAATATAGGTATAGTTAAGAGTATTGAAAAATAGTACTTACTTCGGAGCGCTGTAAAACCTTAGCTATAGCCTTAATGAAAAATTGTTGTTAATAAAAGTTGTTCCTCAAAAAACGATCTACAAAAATGGTTTGATATCATTTTTTCGTAAAATGATTTAAAAAAAAGTTATATCGAAAAATATAATTTTTTTCTCCAATTTCTGAACATTTTCACTTATAACTTTTTTATTTATAGTTCTACGACAAAAAGTTACTGAATCAAAGTTGTAGAGAATTTAATTTTCAATAGAAAATGTTAAAAAATTTTTTTATTTAATTAATAGTTTAAGAGATATACCGTAAAAACCATTTCAACCCCTATTTTCAAGATGGCGGCCGTGGGACAAGGGTGGCGACCCCACAAACTTGGTTTTAGCTTTACACTGACCCCCCCTACACATCAAAAAAATAAAATTGCGTCCTCTAAAAAACGCAAGGTTAGGCCTAAAAAATGTAACATTTCAATGGACTATAGGTCAGCGGACGAATTCAGATGCGTACCCACGCATTGTTTTGATAACTTTTTGCCCGTTGTTATGTAAAGCAGATATACACCTTTATATTTATTGAACATCTTAGGTCAGTATTCTGATCAAACTAGGGACGGCACTTTTTAAAATAAGTCTTATTTCATTTTTTTGAGTGAACGTAACTTGTTAGTTTCGATCGATGTTAACTCGTTACAAACAATTTATGAGACAACAAAAAAAAAGGATCATTCTGGTAATACCACCTTCCAGTTTAATATATTATAAATACATATAAAGCCGACAAGATGGTCGAGCTTCAAGCTGATATCGTTATAATATCTTGTCGTTAATGGGTGTCGAGAAAAACGTGACATTATTTGTCTAAAGCCCCAGGACAGTACTGCGAAAGTTTCATAGTATGCATAGAGGGCTTAATTCAATAATTCAATCGAATCCAATAACCGTAAGGACCCTTAATTGCGATTAAACCCGTATTATACGCGTCCCTAAATGGATTCAATGTAAAATTATTCTTGAGACTTGAATATTATATTCAATTTTTTAAATGAAAACTAAATTCGGGTATTTTCACAATCCAATTCCACTTTTTTATTTTTACTTGCTACCATGGTTGTCTGGAAGAGATTGTTTGTCAGCGATAACGCCGGCCACTTGCCTTCTAGTTCATATTATTTATGTTTTCTTTCTGTAAGATTGTTTTCTTTCATGTACAACTGAGTAGGTAAATAATAACAAAACTTTGCCTGTAGGATGTTTACAAAGCAGCAATCGTGGACACGAATAGAAAGTTAAACTACAATATTGAACATTATGCATCTCTTATACGCGAAGCAGCAAGCTTGGTAAGTTTACAATGTTGTAACTTGTAGATGAATTTTTATATTTTTGAACGCCTGCTCAAAATTTTTTAGCAAATTATTTTACGCATTGCCTTGTTTTTTAAACAGGCGTTTAGTTGAGACTTGGAATATAGGAAACTTTTCTACTTTCTCATATCTGTTTTTATACATCCATACTTCTTCATATCTATTTCTACATTTTTCATCAAATTTAACTTATGTTTCAGAAAGCAGACATACTTTTATTACAAACGAAAGATGATGAATGTGTGTCCAATGGATGTGTCAATTACGATGAGGTACCTATCATAACTTTTCTATTCATAAATACTTTTAAGCACTTATACTTAATGATGAACCGTTTTAAAAACAATTAGAAAATTCAATATTACAGAAACTAAAAACAATTTCAAATGCTGCAAAGGAAGCTGGAATATACGTTGCAGCTCATGTTTTTGAGAAAATAAGTTGCGACAAAGCAGAGGACGTCGTTAGAAGTAATGTGATATTCAATAGGAAAGGAGATATAATTTTTGTGTGAGTTTCTGTCTAGATTTACTGAGTATTCAAACAAGTGAAATTTAAGATAATTTGAAATCCCCAGACGAATAATAATACCTTATAAATGAATGAACAGACTTTTATAAATGTTTACTAAGAACCATGTGGATCATGTCAGATTTCAATAAAAAACCGCTTCATAATTGGTCTTTACTTTTGCTACTGACATAGAAAAGTCAAACTTATAATACCCCTCCTTTTTCATCGTAAGTTGAACATTATAATTAATATCACGCAACGATCCCAATGAGGGATTTGGTATTTCTACAGAGACGAAATATACGAATAAATATAAAATTATAACCCTTCTTTCTTTAGAAAATATTTTAAGGGGTTTAATATGCTGAATATTTTATTTTTCTATTTTTGCTATCACGTTTATTTTTATTTAATTAATTGATTTTAATTCTAGTTACAGAAAGCCATTAGCCCAAGCGAATTGCAACGATACGTACTCTAAACCTGCACCATTTTCAACTGATTTTGGCGTCACTTTTGGAGTACTGATGGAAGAGGATATTATCCTACCAAATGCTAAAGATAGGAGTTCAAATAACTACTTAGTACTGGGGCCATGGCCTCACAAATTGGAAGGATTACACGGTATGAACTCGTATAAGTACATAATGTATTTTCTATGACTTAACAACTTACCAAACACGATAATTATATTTTATAGCTAAAGTTACTTTACATTTAGGTATACAAATATATAGAGAAAATATGTCATTTTTGTATTTCTGTTTGTAACGAATAAAGTCAAAAGTTTCTGGACCGATTTTGAAAATTATTTCACTAATAAGAAGCTACACTCTTAGCGAGTACCTAATTTATTGTGTCGCGTGAAAAAACTAATGTAGTATTGTTCAATTTCAGCATTAAAATTTGAATCGTCCTGGTCTTTTATTACCAAAAGCAACGTAATTTCGGCAAATGGAATTTATGGCAACACTAAAGCTACCAAAACATCCGGCAATGTTATTATGGGGGAAGTTAATAAAAATGGAAATGGTAAGTATTCTCATCATGTTGCAGCGATTACGTTTATTTATATTTTTATAAATAAAATAAATATTAATAAAATAAAAACATAATATAAGGCTTCAATGCATTTAGTAGGTACATAATATTAGAATTCATTGTAAATATTGTGTTAAATCATTTATGTTCGATTTGTGATTTGTTTAAGACAACCCACATTTATTGAATAGTCCATCCGTGTTTCCCGAAAATTGGAGCCAATACAGCATCAGACCTTTGGATTTGAAGCTGGCTGTGGAAGGTCTCAAGGAAGTTATCTGTTTTGGAGAATTTTGTTGTCAATTCTACATAAAAACTCAAGGTCAGTTAAAATTATTCTTGCCAATTACTTTTTTTAACAAAAGTGACATTGACAATATAATATGGCGATGATATAAGAATACCTGATCAGTGGATGAACAGATCTTCATAAGTTGTAGCTAAGATCCATCTCGATCACAAAGTTTTCATACAAAAAACTCCATTGAAAGACCCCTATTTTTGCGCCGGAAAAGAAAACAGAAATCATTAGTCGTTCTCAAGTTATGGCGTGACCAAACTCAGAAAATGGGAAATAACTAGTGAATGCCCATAACCTTAGGGGCATAAGGCAGACACATTGCTGTATCTGTTTCACTGATCATTTCCTTAACAGGCAAGTAGGTGATCAGCCTTCTGTGCCTTCTGTGCCTGGCTTCGAACCCAGGACCTCTGACGCAATAGGCAGAAGTAGCCACGGAGGTGGTAAAGGAAAAGAAACAGTACTTATTGCAATTTTATATTTTACTAGTTATGATGGCTTGCTACAAAAGTTTGCCCATTAGGAAGACAAGATATACCTACTAACATAGGTACCTGCTAAGGTTGAGTTGTAACTAAAGTTAATTAAAATTAAGTTGAGAATATAGATTGATAATAAATACATCAAAAGATAAACTTTTAAATATAAGGCTTCATCTGACGAAACCTACAATATATTATTATGTTTAGTATGAATAAATGTATTTCTATATTTTTCAGGTATCTCCGACTTCCCATACAGTGTAGTTGCCAACACGGATGCAATAAACATAGGAAATCAAATATTGTCTACTCAGAGTTGTGCCCTCGTCTCCTGCGCGGGATCTTCCAAACCTTGCTCGTCATTGTAAGTTATTTATTTTATTATGATTATTTTATCTTATATAACTAAACAATTAATAAAAATAACTAACCAATCAAAATACGTTTTTAATTATTAGCGACACTATAGAAGCTATAATAATTATACAAGTGATATTGAAGACTATTTAAAAAACCTCCTGACATGATAATTACATATTGTAATAACTCATAAAAGAATGAACATTTATGAGTCATTAATTACAGTTCATAAGATCAATCTCGATTATGTCATCTTCTTAACAAAATCGCATCGATATCGGTCCACTTGCTTAGGAGCTACTATCCTATAGACAGACACACATACCCACTGATTCACGACATATGTCAATAGATATGTTCGTCGGGGGCTAGCAATTAAGAAATGTTACTCAGTATTTCTTTCTCTATTACAGGTCTGGAACAGATGTCGTTTTTAAAAGAGTATCTATATCTGGAAATTTCAGTGTGGGCGCCACGCAGTTCCCAATTTTACAAACATCTTCGGAGAAAAACATAAAATTCGAACAAAAAAGCGTATTCGGAAATAGGCAAGTTAATATGGAAGTTAACGATTCTGATTTATCGAATTTCGGTATATTTAGCATCGCTTCGAATGCCCCGATCCATTCGAACGATAATTTCGTTGACTCCACTGTCATGAATGAGAATGTTCAAGAATTTTTCGATTATGTTTGGATTCGATTACGTTTTGTTATTTTCATTGTATCGATTTATATTTTGGAAATGATGTAATTTTATTTATTTATATGTGATAGTGAAATTAAGGGTAGATGCAAAAATGTATGGCCCATGTACAATTCACTAATAATTTCCTTGACAGGCAAGACAGGGCTAGCCCTTTACTGGCCTGACTGCATTAATAACTTATAATTATTCGATATATGTATAATACCTTAATATATTCTTGTTTGTTTGTAAGAATTTCGTATCATTTTACAAATTTAGATTCTTATGAGGTTGCTTAACTTGAAACAATATCTCAAATTATTTATTATTTGCTCGCTGACATACAAATGTTGTTCCAAGTCTGAGATACACTAGTTGAGCAAAGATTAGTTAAATAACGTTTATACATAAGTAGGTAAGAGAGTTATAGTTTGGTAAAATATGGTTTAGTACATTTTATTATTTATTTCGTACAACAACATATCTTTATGAATTAAAATAATTAAAAAATTGGTTTATTTTAAGTTTTTTCATGGTAAATGAGAGGTATAATTAGTTTTATGTATTAATTAGGCAAAAAGTTGGTAAAGTATTAAAAATATTTATTATTGTAAAATGAGACTGATGTTATCATATTCTAAACTTTAAGTGAACTATTGTTGTATAAAAACCTATTTAATTAAAAACTGTTTCATTTTGGGAAAATGAATGGCAATTTGTATGTCAGATATTCTATAGTCTGCTATTTGGTTAATGGAATTAGAGTTGTCTTAAATCTAATAAGAGAAAAATTATAAGAAAAGTAGAACTTACTAATATTATGTAATTAGTCCTTGTGCGTAAAACTAGGATACATTTTCCAAATTAGGTTTATGATTTTCATAAGTAAGTAGAATATTCATCTCTGTGATATTAACATAATTTGTGATTAATAAATTTGTTGTTTTAATTCTATTGTTTATATTCAAACAAATTTTAATTACTTAGTTATAAGGTTAGGCCTTCAAAATCAAAATCAAATCATTCATAACAAACAATTTTTTCAAATATAAGTTTCTGTGTATAGAAGCCAAAAAGTATGTTATTTAATGTGTATTTTTCTTCTCGCGTAAAAGATGTTATGAACAACGTTTATTTAATTTCTTTAAACCTAAACCCAAAAAATATTTTCTTTATTTCTTCGTAATGAATGTTAGCTAGTTAAGTATTTATTTAATGTCTGTTAATTTTTCTTCGTCGCACGTACATCCAGTGGTCTTCGTCATCATCCATTAAAGTTTTCTCAATCCAATCCATGTAGGCCTCCACCTACAAACAATAACTATTAAAGTTTCTGAATGAATGACGCGTGACAGTGACATTTGAAGTGAGACATTTGGTATTCGAGCATTTTTCAGACAGATTGGTGGATGAAAATTTCTTATAATTTAGTTTTACCTTAGTGTAAACATCCGGTTTGCCTCTTGCACAAGGGATGCCCCAAGATACAATGCCAACCTGTCGACCTTCTCGAACAAGAGGACCGCCAGAATCACCCTGTATAATGTAGTGAAAATATTCTTTTATGACTATTGAGTATTTTAATAAGATAAGAAAGATATTACATTTGATCACAGTGGTACCAGTACTCCTATCGACTCCTAGAGAGATTTAGGGTGCCTTTCCACCAGAGATGTTCTATGGTAGGTTGCTATGAATGCGTTTGATATCCACTAGAGTACCGACAGTAAGAGCGCGTTTGTCTAGCCCAGTACATAGCTTAGCATCAGTGGAAATGGTCACATAATTCCATAGCTTAGCTTTCATATCCTCGCAGCATGGCTGCATAGGACATCTCTGGTGAAAAGGCACCCTTAGTGAATTATAGAGATATTCGTAATCTCCGACGAAAAAAGAGGAATGGGGTGTCTGTGGGTCTGTGGCATCGTCGCTCCTAAACGAATGGAGCGATTCGTTTAGGACGAATTTCGACGCGGATTTTTTGTCTAAAATCTGTTTATCTAAGTATTTATTAGATATTGTCTTCAGTTTTTAATATATCTTATTATTAATAATTAATCTTACGTGACAAGCACCTTCACCGGCTTTGGTTATTGCGCATAACTGCGTGGTGAAGACCGCGTTAATGGTCTTGTGTGCTTCCTTACACTCCTCGTAAGTAACAGGTCTTAATTTTAGTTGCATCAGATCATTTGGTAGATGTCCGGGGTACTTCAAAATAAATTAAAGAAAAAAAGTTAAAAAAAACAAGTTTTAAGTGAAAAATTACATGAACCTACTGCAAATAAAAAGACGTAACTATATAAGAAAAGAGAGAGAAAGAATAAATGTATATAAATACCTAACAACATTATATATTAGTTATTTATTTAATAAGAAACAAAACAGGGATATCACAAATACAATGTATATAAGAAGAAAAATATTCTAAGAATAATACGTACATAGCTAAACTAGTATGTACTTATATTTAAAACAACACAACAATAAAATAAATTTAACAACTTAAGCAATTATTTGTTAAGTAAATTTTTTAGAGATAGGAAAGCAGCTTATAAATAAGTTTGCTGATTCAATACATACAGAAGTAGTCCCCCATCCAGTCAACAATAGCTCTTCATCCTTTTCCACCGGCTCATCATTCAATTCTACAGCATCCACAGTACGGCTGAACTCTATCGGCTTATCAGTGAAGACGATGGCTATGTCGTTGAGGATCAGTTCGTCGTCGTATTGTTCATGTCGGACCACTTTGCGAATGGTGTAAGCTGTCCCACCTGCTTGAAGCTGATTTGTTCCCACGATCGCTTGGAAATATTGGGGTCGGAGTCTGAAATCGAGAAGTTAATTATAAACTCGGGATTTTTAACAATTTTTTTAAATAAAGTTGTTCTGGATAAAACGACACAAAACACGTTTAACACAATTCTTACTTGAGGAACCGAAGAAACTAACAGTATAAATACATTTATTTATTTGAATTCAAATTATATTATTTAGCAGACAATTTAATATTTGAGTGCCTTAATTCATGTCTTAAAACAGAACTTATTCTCCATTTATTTATTTTATTTAAATAAAAAGGTCAATGCAGGTTCAAAACGTATCTTGATGATATAATTCTTTACATTTATTTAAAAAAAAAACAATTAATTAATACACACTTTTATATTATTAATTATTAACTAATAACTATTAACTATTAATTAATATAATTTATATATATATATCTGAAAAACACAAGTAGAATAAGTAATTCTTAGACACATCATAATGATTACAATCTTTTTCATACTAGTAATCACTTGGCGAGGCTTGTAATTATTATATTGCCCGGCAGTAGCCGAAATAATTTTTATATTTTCTTAACATAATATAAATCTATTTTTGGAAATGTATTAATAAAATGAATTTTTTAACAAATATTTGTAGGAATGGTTTTGTTTTCAGTCAATAGATAGAGAATAGAAATCATACCCGTCAATACAATGAGCAGCTGTCAAAATGACTCGTGGTGTGATGATGGAGGCGCCACAGAAATGCCTTACCCCAAAAGTGCGTAGAGACACCTGATACGGAACCGATCCGTTTGGAGCCTTCGTGCCCCCCACTATCCTCTCCCAGTCATCACGACTGTCTGATGAGAAGAATTCAGCTGATGCTGAAGGGAACATATTGAGTCAATTCATAATACTTATACTTTTTTATAATAGGTAATATTTTAGTTCCTACGTTTATCGTTTAGGAGTTTCTTTAAAACCATCCTTTTGTTTAAAAGTAAATAGTTGAATTTATTAAAACGTGCATATTTATCACAAATTAACAATTATTTAACTAAATTTTAAGTTTATACGAACAAATAAACATGAATTGAAACATTCATAAATTTAGATATCTAAGCATGTGTGTCGAAGCTTAAATCTGGACCTAGGAAACAAAAAAAGCTTGTCAGAAGTGGGATTCGAACCCACGCCCACAGAAGTGGACTGCGACCTGAACGCAGCGCCTTAGACCGCTCGGCCATCCTGACTTGATTGTAGAAATGAAATTTAAACATTCTAGTATTTAAAACTATATTTTTCCTACTACCGTATAGTAATTTTTTTAAAGGCTGTGCGATGTGATGAATATTTTATTGCAATATTATGTTATAAACTACTTTCAGTTATCACTACGTGGTTACATTGTCGCATATATAAAACAAAAAATTAAGCTCTTTCAAAAAGTCCGACTGAATGAAAAGAAAAAAGGTGTAAGATTTACAAATCAATTTTAAATGGTCGAGTTGCGTATTTGTAATCAAAAACCTGAACAAAAATGAATTGAAATTGAAACAAAATGTTGGCACTTGTTTTAAAAATAAACTATTTAGAAATTTTAAAAATTATTACCAAATGCACAAATTCCAGCAAAAATCACAATAACATACATATTGTAGGAACAAAACTAATCTATGTTCGCGATAAAGGTTTATATATGGAGGTAGAAGATTATTCAATTATGTTAATACAAGGTATTTTCTAACTAATGATACTGCATAACTTGAAGATAGGACCCCTATTAATTAATCAGTAGTGAAATTATAGCTTCATAGCTAGGCCATGGTTCGATTCCCGGTCATGGTACAATTTCTCCATGGCCAGTTATTACTTTTAGTATTAATGTTAGAGAAACTGAAGACAAAAACCCCGACATGATAATTACAAATAAGAATATCTCTTGAACATATAAACCGATTTTTTAAAATTGTACCAAAGTTTCGCCTCTATGTCAAGTTCATATAAAAAACCGACCATCTACTTCCGTTCTTTTATCATTATTACTAATGAATTAAATTTTAAATCTGTCTAGTTGATTTTAAGATTATTTATTACAAAATGACGGATAGTTTGTAATTACAAACCAGTGAAATCTATTAATTATTATAAACAATTATATGAAAGAACTTTGACAGCACGACTTAAAGTTTAAAAGCGCCAACTGTATTATGTTGATACTTATTCTGTTGTTAATTATGTAAAGGTTATGTTTTGTAGCGGGAGATTGAAATAATCAAAATCCATACTTTATTAATCTACAGATATTTCTGGTAATAACGATATATCGTAACGGAGGCGCGGAGACGACTGAAGTGATGGTCTACGATATTTAACTACGAAATAAATCAAAACTAGAGGTCAGCAAATTGTGACCAATACGCCACAATACTGTTTATATTTTTTAATTTAACGTTTATAATGAATCTGTAACCCTAAATACCTAATATGTAAGTGTGGAATTGTGTACAAATTCATAAAATAGACAGACTAATATAATAGAGACACTGTACTCTATTTAATATAACCAAATTTAGCAATAGCTAATCCATAATGCATGTCGGTCATGGCACAAACGCATCATTAGCGTTGCATTGTAATGCAGAGTTGAGAGGATGTGATTTGCGTGTTGCCGGGCGAATTTCAATTTTTTAACGTCGTGTAAAAAGTGGAGAGTGCTAAGTTATTAATATATTATAGTTTAGATAAGTAACAACTAACAGTATAAGTAAAATTGAAGACAATTTTAAAAACTACGACATATTAAATTATGCCTCATAAATAGAAACAGATCTTTATAAATTATTAGGAACCATCTCCATCCAGTCAATAACAAAAAAAAAACATCTCCTAACCCGTCCCGAAAGACAAGTCGACTTATAACACTCCTCTTTTGCATCGCAGGTTATAATTAATATTCTGAAATTAACACCGAAATATTACCCCATGCCCTAATTTTACACACTACGAGAACCTTTTTATGGAATTTTTAGAACCTACTCGATGCAAATGCTATGAGGAGACATAATTAGCAACCTTAAAGTTTTACTAGAATTTTATCTGTTAAATAATTATAATGATAGATTTTTCGGTCGGCTTGTTTTGTTTTCGTTCGTCGGTACCGAAATGTAGCAGAAAATAATAAAAATATTATTGAATTATTATTTCTGTTTATAGTTTTTTGAATAGGTATATAGAATTTAGTGTTGTATTGACTCATCCATTTTTAGTAACTTCACAAGTCGGCGCCCCGAGATATTTTGATGGCCTACGAGTCGTGTTTCATGATAATTTGTTCCTCCGTTACTGGGGTTTATGAATGGAAAATATGGAACAGGAAGTTCATTGATGGACTGTCAATTTAAAGTGACAGTTAGGAATCGTACCATACGAATGAGGAATTAGATGTTAATACCTTTTCTTCATTTCTAAAGTACCCACAGTATGTATTTAATCTCCATGTCTTTGTGTCTGCCTTGGCAGACTTATCTCTGTAAGGCTTACAGAAGAAAGAAAAAAACCGCAAAATTCATCAGATCCATTGCTAACAGTATAAGCAATGGATCAATTTTGCGGTTTTTTTTTTTGGTCATCCGTTTATGATGCATATTAAGAGGTGTTTTTAAATTGTCTTCAATTTCATTTGTACTTTTCAACTCACTTTTTGTATCTGGGGTTATCAACAAATCACGATCAAAACGATTCACGCAGATAAAGCTACGAGCGAAAGTTATACAAATGAAGTATCAAATAGCCAAATGATTTACGTCACACAAATATGTGTGTCATAATATTGACATAATAGAGACAAACAAATCGTGCGCATGTCAATTGTCAACATTATCTCGGAGGATCGCGAGATGTGGAGACTGCTGATTGGGTTCACATGTAAGGTATATTATAATATCAATTGCTCAGAAAGTAAAAGAATAATGTGCGTAGAAAAAATGTAAGAAAATATTTTGTTAACTTTCTGAGAGGACCGAAAACTATTTGAAATTTGATTGTTAAGTATGTGCATATTTGGCACATACACTCGTTTGTATCATATAAGTACATACTTATATTTTATCCAAATCCTATTCCTAGTAAATATAATTTCAGTATCAGTTGTGGTGTGTCAATTTTTCGATTGTCATGATGACCCGGCCTTCGATGCGCAAGAAGGGCCACTCGATGACTTGCAGTTCACATGGCTTGGAGCGCTACAGTATATACACGGTTAATATATTAATTATTATATGTCCCGCGGTTTCTTTTTAAAATTAGCAAAAAATCTACTAAGTTCTCTCAAAAGGAATAATTTTCCCTATTGTTGCAACATTTCTCATTAATGCTCTTCTCTTATAAGTCCTAATGGACTATGGTGGTTGGTCGCGCAATATCTAAACTCTTCAGCTATAAAGTATGTAGTCAAAACGATTATAACAGGAATAGATGTAGGTTATCAGTATGCTGATGAAGTGTTACCTGTTCCAGTGAAGAACGGCACTCCTCATTACTTCCGCGTGCCTCGAGTGGTACTAATCAGCCGACAATTTGTTCTGACAACCGCCGTAGACGCCGCTCTCATACCTAAGGGTTACGCCTTGTACGTACTTTTATCTAGATAACACTTATGTACATATTCAACCGACAAATGTATCTGTTTCTCCGGGATTTGAATCCAGAACATGACCACTCGTAAACGTCAATTGTTCTTAGTTTAACGACTGTCAATTATTCTTGAACTTCCCGTTCAATAACGCGTCCAACTCTGAGAACATTTAAGAAACTTTGGGTTATATTATTAATTATTACATATTATAAAATAAATTATTATGTGGACCATGAACTGAACTTAAAATAAACATTAAAATTATAGGTGAGCAGGTGCAATTCATTCCTAAGCGTTAGTAGCATCATTTAAACGGTAACTCTACATTTATTTATTGAACGAATAAAACCAAAACTTGCACACTTTTTGCGTTATGAATTAAAAATGTCTAAACTTTTCCCAGAGGAAACGTAGTCTTCGGAGATTACGAACGGGATGAAATAGAGTGCAAAACAACATTAGAAGAGTTGGCAGCGGGAAAGGAATGTGAGCCCGCGGTTCTGTTGATGCCTATCGCGGATGTGTTGCTGCACCCCGAATACAAACACTTCGGAGTTAAACAGAGTATTGCCATATTGAAGCTGATCACTCCTGTTAAATCTCGTGAGTCTTTAACATAAATGAAGATTTACTGTTAAAATTGAAGCCTTTTCAGAATCAGATGACATTCTGACCAGTTACATTGTTCTTACTGTTGTCCTATTATTATTATTATTATTTTTTGTAAAAGTTTTTTTCTGTTTATTTCGTACTTAATTCATGCACTGTATAGTCGATTTTTGCTTTAGTTTTTTAAAATTAATGTATCGTACCTATAGCAAAAATGCCATACGAGAATTTTATTGCACTCGACAAGTATTTAACATAGATTAATTAATGTAGGTTTTGTGAACTGATTTACAGATGCTTTAATTTTAATCTTCAGAATATATGGTACCAGCATGTCTGCCCTTCAAGAACTTCGCACTGACCAAAAGTGGCAAGCAAACCCCGGACAGCTTACTTCATATTGATTTTTCTACTGGTAACTTTAAAAAAATATCATATTATATACTTATATCTTGATAGCAAAGCAATTGGCCCGCTCTATAAAAAGACATTTAAATTAATTTTCAGATGTTCCAAGAGATTTTCTAGAAGAAGAAAAAGAAATTCAAAAGGTGAAACTGCTTCCGAGGGAGCTCTGTTATTTGTATGATGCCCTTCCTTTGAGAGGAGTAAGTGTTAAGGACAATAATAATATCTTCTTAAATTTCTTAAGGAATGTTTTTCGAACATTATAAGATCACCTTTCACGTACGGCTTAGCAACTATAAGAAAAGTTAAAGATAATTTTAAAAACCCATTTTAAATACCTCATATTATGTATAACATGTTTTCTCATAATTATTGTTACGAAAATTACCAACATCGGTATATGAAGGCTATGACGCCACAGACAGACACACAGACCTACAGATACACGAAAACGTCAAATTATTTTGACGTTGGAGTTAAAAACATCGTAATTATATAATTTATATTTTACTAGCTGACCCGGCAAACGTTGTTTTGCCATATTAATTTTTGGGGTGGGCTACCCTTATCACTTAGAGGTATGAAAAATAGACAGTAGCCGATTCTCAGACCTACTGAATATGCATATAAAATTTGGTAAAAATCAGTAAAGCCGTTTCGGAAGAGTAAGGTAACTAACATTGTGACACGAGAATTTTATATATAAGATTAATTATATGAATAATTGCTCATATTATTTTTTCAGGCGTTATATTTTTAAACTAGACGTGTCATTTTATAAGGTACCTACTTTATAGACTAAACCCTTCTCGATTATTGCACCAACGTAATTTTGTAATGAGATGAGATGAGCGCATTCAATCAAACAAACTAATATTTGTACATATTTAAAATACTTCAACAGAATGTCACAAAACTTCCGAAAGACCGGGTAGCATGCACCACGGGTTGTGGTTTTCATTCCGGATCGCCGCTATTCATTCACGAGCATACTGGCCACTGGTCTATTGTAGCTATTTCCCAAGGTAAACCTTCATTCATTCGTTCAATAATCCATACTCAAGGCTCTGACTTTTAATTTTGACATATATCTTAAAGCCTAGAAGAACAAAAATAATAAAGAACAATCCAAAACTATTTCTTCTATTTCTTTTACTATACTCAAACTTATCTACTAAAACGATTCGCTAATATGCGTTATAGAGTTACAATAAAAGTGATATTATTCTGGTGACAGGTGGGTCACCATGTCAAGATCCGCTACGCATACGCCGACCCCCCGCTCCGCCCCTCCACACCCTTCTTCACCCATACGTGCCCTGGATTACGGCCGCCATCACAGGGAAAGCGGTAGGTTCTTTTGCCAAGGATGACCCCTTTGGTAAGTCAAAGTCAAAGGTATCTGTTTTCATATAGAATCAATTATATTTTAGCAAACAATTATGAATTGATATTTGATAATAATGAGATTTTTTAAAATTTATATTCTCATAGCTTTTAAATAGCTAAGCATTTTTATCGGATCATGATACAAAAAAGTACATTTTTAAATTACAGTAAATCATTGCTAAGCGCCAGTATCATTCGATTTACTATAAATAGTGTTAAAAGGTAAACCTTATTTTATTATTTATTTTAAATGAATCTGATTGTTTAAGATTTTTTATATTTTTTAAGATAATTGTAGGTACATACTTTTGAATATTGATATGAATTATAACTTTTTATTATATTTTAATCGACAATATTGGTACAGATGAGTTATAGTTGAGAGAGGACTGTAGAGGAACTTTTCAAAGCGAAATAGTCAAGTCTCTTCTACTAATCATCTCCTATCGTCAAGACCGTCTCTAAAAAATTAATTTAAACTTTCCAGGGTATGTGATGCCCCGTACTTCCATCTATGACCTGATCGCCCACACGTGGGTTGGCCATTGGTGGATGGGTGGGCTCCGATGCTACGACAGAGGGGAAGCGGCAGATGACATGTTCAGATTTTACCACGAGGTTTTCCAAGTCAAACCGAGTACTACCACGTATTTAACTTACTATCTTGAGGTAAGTTTTATATCAGATAATTTTAGAAATCTAAAATGATTAATAAATTTCGAAAAATAATAAATTTTGATACATTACATTAGTAGTATAACGTAATATTAACCTTAAGTTTTAAGGTTTACTGATGTGCTTTGCAGATATCTTCTGCTCGCGAAACAGTGATCATTTGTGTGAAAGTTGGGATGCCTTATCGACTTGGTCAGCCTAAAGTCTGGCAACTCGATACTCCTGAAGTTAAGGTAATTTTAAAACGATCCTCTGTTTTAAAAATGCCCGGGGGTCAAGGTCACCTACTAAGAAATCTATATATACTGTCTGGATTGGGATTGGCGTGTGTTGTGCTCCTTTTGTCCTGTTTAGAAATCACCATCATCTCTATATTTTATTGTAAAGCATTTTTACTCTTTTTTACAGACTTCAAAAAAGGAAGAGGTTCTCAATTCGACTGTATTTTTTTAAATGTTTTTTACCTCAGAACTTTCGAATGGGTTAACCGGTTTTGATGATTCCTTTTTTATTTGAAAGATGATCCCATTTAAATTTCATTAGAATATGTTCAGTAGTTATAGAGTTATAATTGTAACAAAAAAAAAACAGAGCGGTAGGAACATAAAAAGTTTTTATGTACCTATTGCTCTGTTCCAACACATAATGTTGTCTATGTATAAGTATCTATTTACACTTTTCTTTAATTTGTTTCCATGTCATGTTATGTATCTTTCAGGATGTCCAATGTTTTGGAATTTGTTATTATATTATTCTGCTATTCTTGGATCAGAGGAATCCAACAAACCAGAAATCATTAAAATCAGTCCATCCGTTCTTGATGTATAAATGGTGTAAATAACCCGACTTTGTTTTGTCTTCAATTTCCCTTACACTTCCGTTTTATGTGTTTTAATTGCAGGTAAGACTGCCGGTTAGAGGGTTTCAACATACATACAAACTGCAGGTAGAGGCGTGGGCCTATAACACTTCGGAATCTTTCTCATCGTCAGAGACGGATACTAGTTCTACTGAAGAAATGTAATTTTAAGAAAAGCAAAAGACAAAAGATATATATTGTATTACTAGCTTATAAACTTAATGGAATAAATTGTAATAAATTATATTTTTGGAATTGTTAATGAGAATTTCCCTCGCTACAAAGGTTTTTGTTGAGTCGCGTTTTATTGATATTTTTATCAGCCTTCTGTGCCTACCTAACCGAAACATTCATTGGATTTTTCGGGATTGGTACCCAGGACCACCGGCGCAATGCGCAGATGCGTAAACCACTTAGCCACGGAGGTGGAGATATTTTATATCATCACTACATACTTAGTATAAAACAAAGTCGCTTTTTCTTTCTCTATATCCTTTTGTATGCTTAAATCTTTAAAACTACGCAACGGATTCTGATGCGGTTTTTTTAATAGATAGAATGATTGAAGAGGAAGGTTTTTATATATGTTTTATACCCGTGCAGAGCCGGGGCGGGTCGCTAGTATATATAAGTAAATAACACTTTTGATAAGTAACAAGATTTGTCGAAAAGTATCATTTTTGACAATTAGTGGTTCAACGCTCTTAACAACGCAAATTGATGAAATTGCAGGCAAAATCGCAGACAGCAACTAGTTAAAAATATGTAGTTCTTATTAGATTGTACTGCAATATTGAAGATCGTTAGTTTCCTACTTGATAAAGACATTTATAATGTTCTCTTTATCGTACTGTAGGGCGTATCTCTATATTTCATGAGTAACGAGATTATATTGTTACTGAAATCTAGACTTTAATAATTGAGTATAAAAAACAAATTGGAATGACAATTATATGATGCGATGGCGTTGATAAGATCACGGTATTCACAAATGAACAAAATTATAAGGTTTATGTACGATCGACAAAGAAATTCGATCGAAAAGCCAAAACTATATAATAAACACTTATAACTTTCAAAATTGTTACTAATTTTCTTGTCTGTATTTTGCTCTACGCAAAAAAGCTGCATGATAGAAGATAGATTTAAAAGAAATATAATATCCATTATGAGAAATTCTCGTTTCTAATCATCATATTGGAGGGTTTAAAAAATGCCTTCAATTTCACTTGCAGCTTTGGTGATTCTTTAGAAACATGCCATCTTCGTCAACCGACTTCAAAAAAGGAGGAGGTTCTCAATTTGACAGTTTTTTTATTTTTGTTACCTATGAACTTTCGACTGGGTGATCCGATTTTGATGATTATTTTTTTTTCATTGAAAGCTGGTGCTTCCCGTGTGGTCCCATTTAAATTTCAAGATTTATTTAGTAGTTTTAGGGTTACAATTTGACGTCGGTTTGTTTAAATTAAAATTATGTTACCATTCATAACAGCAAGATATAAAGGCCTCAGGAATTTTCTCTTAGACATTAAACTTATATATTTCCTGTCGAATTTAGCATGGATCTATTTAAGAAGGGTGTGATTACACCTTTTTAACCTTTTCCTAAGAGGCTTTATAAGTTATGTAGATAAAAAAAATTATTAAAATAATTTTTCTCTTGTCTGTACCATTTCTCTCGATTGTAAAATTACAATCCAATGAGTATCAGATAGACATCGCAATCATACTCCTTTTACACTGCAAGTTTTTTAAGTATTTTACGCAATTATAGCCCTTAATACAATAAAATACGTGTTTAATTCACACAAAACACCTAAGCTGTATTCTACCCACTTAAAGTTTGAAAATAGTTGGCAAGAAGGGCGTAAACATTAAGTTTTATTTGATTCGACAGAGTAATTGTAATTTTAATTAAAACTTCTTGTAGGTTTACGAAATAAACACATACATAACAAATTAAATTGAAAACGATTTATAAAACCATAGACGTGATGATTAATGATAAGAAAATCTCATAAATTAATGGATATATTTTCATAAATTGTAATCATGGTTCATTAGCTTAATAGCTACTACAACACGACATGTCAAACTTAACAACTCTCTTTTTTCGTCGGGGGCTTATATAACGTCTAAACCATATACTAGATGTGATGACATGTGTTTGTTTATCAAAAAAACGAAACAATATTCCCCATACAAAAGGACTAAACACTTAAAAGCTAAATGTTATCTTTACAAAGAAACATTGTTTTCTTTCACTAAGGAACAAAAATAATATCGGATTACCTTTGACACTTCACTTGTGGGTAAATAAACAAGAATTTAACCAGTAAGCAAAATATGAGGTGATTTATAATGAAAAAGTATTTAAAAAATATATTGTTGATTAATATGAAATTTTCGAAAGATTTTTAAATGTTGACAACTAGTTAATCACAATCTTACCTTAAATAAATACATAAAGATTAACAAACGCGAAAATATAATTAGGTGAATCAATAACTATGATCACATGAGGTACAATTTTTAATTGGTCCTAAATTTTTACATACCCTGTCATAGAAGTCTGTGCACTTATGGCCATATAAGTTTGCATGATTCTTTCCTTGATAGAATGTCTGACTGCTTGAGATAAACTACCAAATATTAATAAGAAATGTTTCTAATAATGAAAACAAGGCACAACAGAAATGTAATTCGGATTCTTGAATTGCTATTTTAGAAATCTCGTTATAAACTTGTCGTTCCCGATTGCTTTAGACTCATTTTGAATATTCCTACAGATAAACCATTTATTTACAAGTCAGTATCCTTGTATTCTGAACTCTGTAATAACAACAAATTTATTGTAACAAGTGTGTTATACAAACAGACGGGCACTCGAGCAAATAATTAACAAAGTATCATTATTCATTTCAGTTCCACGGTATTTTCGCATGATTTATCTTGACCTGATTTTTCGAAAATGATGAATCTCAGCTGTAAATAAAATTGAAGTTTGCTTCGAAATTCTTCATTTGTTAGATCGTTGAACTCTTTTAAAATAATATTTATTTAAGATTATATTTTAAAGTTTTAAAGATGATATTTGTTTTAGAATAAGGAGAACGAAGTTTATTGCCTTAGAAGTTAAATTACGTTTTTCCAGTGCACAAGCCACGGAAATCTATTAATGACAATTTCAACTGACACTGTCAGAATCCATTGTTATATGCTAAGCGTACGAAGGCAAAAAACTGTGACGTAGCATTAAATGTGTCTGTTTCATACCTCTTGGATATTATTTTAGACTTAATTCGCGGAAAGGGTCCAACTTACTATCGGTGAAAGAATTTTAAATAATTGTCCAGTACTTTTTGTATTGATACATAGTAATTATTACAATTACAAACAAAAATACAAATGTTCATCTTTAAATAAAGTATTGTAGTGTAGATTTAGTTTTTAATTAAATTACAAAATAACCAATTTTGTTGTAAAGTACTAAGCGTTGGTGGTGTAATGGTCAGCATAGTTGCCTTCCAAGCAGTTGATCCGGGTTCGATTCCCGGCCAACGCACACTTTTTACTAGTTATGAAGATTTTTTATAAACATTTAATTTATAGCTTTTAGTATCTATTACATTTTTCAATTAGTTTTAATAATATAAAAAATAAAGTCATATAGAAGTAGGTAGCTAAAAACCTAAGGCTACCTTTGTTTTATTAAATGTATATAATATGTATTATATGTAATTATGTACATATTATATAAATTGAATGGTTTACAATACTATGTTTATCGATTAAGTGATTTAATAAGCACGGAGTAATTCACATTCTACCATAAATAAAAACCAATTGAGAAGAAGAATGTTTAAACCAAACAATATAATAATTTAATCCTAAACAAATATTTTGTACCCTTTTAGAGGATTAATAGATCCTGAATAAACTCGTGCCAGATTAAAAACGTAAAAAGAGCAAACAACAGGCACGTGACTCCAGGTGTGTTTGTTGTATTGCGTTTGTATTAAAAAGAATAAATAGTTATTATAGGATTTGTTAACTGTGCTTTCACGCTTAAATCATATATGAATTTGAATAAAAAGATAGGTGAGTACATAAAAATAATAAATAGCATAATATTTGATATAATATGTATCCCAATCCTGCAGACCATGTCGCTTAATCATGTTTAAGCTTAATTAGGGTAATTACTGGCAGTTTTAAGGGTAGGTAGGTAGGGTTCAAAATTTTCCTTGTTTTTACAAAATATGGTCCATAGATCATATAACTAAAGATCTGAAATAGAATATAAACATGCAATTTTGAATAAAACTCCCTACAAATGAGGGTCAATTATAACATTTAGGGTTGCTCATAATCTCTCGCACCTGGCGGCTATTAATGGCGTCATTTAGGCTACATACTTTCTTTTTAACCCCTGACGAAAAAAGACGGGAGTTTGACGTTTTTTTCTATCGTAGCTTTTAAACAAATGGACCAATTTCGATTCGCCTTGTTTGTCAGACGTGATCGAGATGGATATAAGATTCAAATTTGTTCATACAATAAGTTCAGGAACTTCGCAACCACAGATTACATCAAATGTCACAGAATATCAATTATTTCCAACAGTTTAAAAATATATACAGTACATATTATGTAGATAATTACTGATTATGGGAACGATTAAAATAGAAAAATAATAGTGAACAAACAGGATATTATATAAAAAATAAAAGAGCTCGGTAAACGAACGCATCAGTCAGAGTTGACCCATATTTCGTGACCTCCAAATATGCAATAACCGGGTACAGAGGTGAGGACGACCCGGCGATACATCTCAATGCCAATTCCATTTATTATAAATGGTAAGTATGAGAAAAACTACACTGCTACACTTATCTTCAAGGATTTTTATGTCAATTGGGAATATATATATTTTTTGCAAAATATTATGTTAATTTGATTGAAATAAATAAGAAGTTAAATTATCGATCAAGTTAAAAACGCCTAAATCAACAGACAAACACACACGTTAAAGTTTTATATTATACGTATGGCTGTGATATAGTAATCCCAAATAAATGGGTTGATTGTGATAGGTTTTTTCTTGGTGAAACTATTTATTTAGGTACTAACCATTTATCTTTATTAAACATGAAAATTTCTCTTCAGAACGATCTTTGGATGAATCCCATGACTTAAATGAAATGTGTTTCAAGCACATCTATTGCCGAAAATCGTATTAAACAAATAATGATTGCTCCCATTTCGAACGGATGGCTGGCGAAAGTGGGCCAAATTTGGGGTCCCTGTGTTTTTTATATCAATGAAATTTAAGCTTTAATGCATAATATTAAGGCTTATTATTGTGTTTAATGAACAATTAGGTTCTATATCCGCGCGAAAAGTTATCAATTATATAACATTTCGCAGACCGCAGTGATTCGGTCAAGTATGATGTATGGATTTGAATCATCGGCAGGATGCGTCGTGTTATTACATTAAGGAATTCAAAACAAAACTCAACAAAATACCCTTTTATTAACAACCCCCGATGAAAAGAGAGAGGTATTATAAATTCGACCTGTCTGTGTGTCTGTGGCATCTTAGCTCCTGAAATTAACCGATTTTGTAATTATCACGTTGGGGAGTATATTAATTGTTTTCAATTTCACTTGTTTGAGACAGTGGTTTAGTGGTTTACAAAATTAAAAAATATCTTTCAGTCAACAGAGACACAAGTTGCACAACTGTGCAAACAAGTATTATATCCATACTTAAGTATTTAAATCATTTATCTTAACAATAAATAAATCATTAAAAAAATATAAAATAACAATATAAAATAAATCTTAATCGTTTTCGTCAAGCGTTGGTGGTGTAATGGTCAGCATAGTTGCCTTCCAAGCAGTTGATCCGGGTTCGATTCCCGGCCAACGCACACTTTTTACTTTTGGACATGTTTTGGCAATACCTATGCGATTAGGCCTTCAAAAGAAGGGTATTATATTCTGTTATACGCAAGGAAAAATCTTTTTGCTGTATGTATGACATTGCAACGCATATAGTAAGTATAATATTTATGTCTGGCATCTGTTTCGTCGTAGACCATAATTAATTAAACATATATTGAATTTCTTCAATATTTTTGTATCTGGAGAAGCATAAGCCAATTCAGCTTAGTTTTCTGAGGCACAGAAGAATCTCTGTAAGCGTTCATGTTTAAACAGCTTAGTGCAATTGAAAAAGTTTTGTCTTAAAATACGTCGCCTCGGCGGGAGAGCCATTTGTCACGTCTAAACAAACATGAGATATGGGCCATGGGGCGTTGTTTACTTTGAAATATTTGAATTTAACAATGTAGGGTGACTGCAAAGTGGTTAATGTTTACACGAATGCTTTTTCTACATATGACTGCACACTACATGAATAACAATATGGTCTATAGATAATTGAACTATGTATAAGTAAAATTATATAATTTCAAACCCCGATATGATGGTTACAAATAATAACATCACATAAATGAATGTACAGTCTTGATAAGCTTAGATTTTGAACTAAAAAAACCGCTTCTGTATCAGTACATTCGTTTAGGAGACTCTATAGACATGGAAACGTTAAACTGGATAACACCAATCTCTTTTCGAAGAGAGTTCAAAAATGAAATCCGACAGAATTAAAAAACGTCCAATTGACGTCAGTTCCTATTATAAATAGCTATCTGGCTCATCAATTAGATTCTTGGTAAGATTCGAGGTTTTCCCACTTCAGTTTTCAAGGAGCACGTATGAATTCTATTCATCTGAATGGTATGTATATATTTTTAACTGTTTAGAAATTAAAAGAAAACAAGGCGGACTTGAAAACATAAATTCTTTCCATCAATGTCATAGTACAAGTCAAAATAAATTTAATTCAAAGCAATTTTGAATCGTTGACTTTTTAAATCTCATTAAATTTTAAAAATCTAAACTAAAATAAAACCGGCATAGAAAGTTTGTCGAGACTGCCTCTTTGGTCTAGTGGTAAGCAGGTAAGCATTACAACCGGGAGATCCTGGGTTCCCATCTCGGTGGAGATAAAAAACGGTCTAGCAAGGCATAGAAGGCTGATGGCCCATAAAGCTCCCCTAAAGAAAAAATCGATCAGTGAAATAGATGTGAAATGCATCTGCCCCATACCCTAATAAAGGACACGGCATTTCACACACTCTTTTTTAAGGTTTATTTACGTTACATAAATCATTGCTAATTTCATGGAAAGTTTGTCGGGAAAAACCCCGTCAGAGGATGCGATCATTGTTTATGCGTTGGATTAGTTAAAAATAGTTGAGTCAATGTTTGCTTTAGAATCTAGATGTTGAATTAACTTTGTTAATACGTGATTTGGCGTATGTTACCTTAAGATTGCATACAGTACGTCAACCATGAGATTCGATCAACTATGACAGAAAAACCTATCGAAGTTTTCAATAAGTTTTATACTACAGGAAAGCTGTCAACCACATAGTGGCCCTGTAAGATTACGCGTAACAGCGTTGATTTTTCATACAGACAATTAATGCAAATGCTATTAAAAAAATACTTTACCAGACTTGTGCCGGTTTCAGATCTACATAGAAGCCAAGATCTATTTATGTTGGTCATATATAATACTGAGACTTATTGTTAGTACACAAATAACATTTTTCGCATCCAGAGATACATAATACGATGCGTCAATACAGCTATATACAATGTATTTAAGTCATTATCGGTTAAAATTCGCGATTTGTGGATTAGCACCTGACTGACACTGCAAACGTCACGCGGGAAATGTATTTTTCACTGACCTCGCCACTTCAAGCTGTACCTAATATTTAACTGAGAGTTTTTTTGTCTGTTTGTTTCTTTAGTTAGTTGGTTCTTTGGTAGGTTGTGTGCATAATTTCAGGAACTAATGATTCGAATTGTTTAACTGAAAGGTAATATAGGCGCAGAGACCTAGTTAATCGAAATACTACTTACTGCCTACTACTTGCCTGTAAATAAAATCCGATGAGATTTCACTCACAAGTTTGTATTGTTGTTCATGTTTTCGCTTTTATACTTAATTTTAAATTGTATCGTTTTTAAAAATAATCTATCTATTTAAGTACCTAGTAACTAAATTTGGTGTTTTATCATTTACACTCAATCAAATTTGATTATATATATTATCGGATACTTTGATTCACAACTTATCAAAGTAAATGG
This sequence comes from Aporia crataegi, assembly GCA_912999735.1. Classification (NCBI taxonomy): domain Eukaryota; kingdom Metazoa; phylum Arthropoda; class Insecta; order Lepidoptera; family Pieridae; genus Aporia; species Aporia crataegi. The sequence continues at coordinate 8,952,834 of OU538742.1, forward strand.
ACATATTTTAAAATAATTACAACAAATTGCATTACATTTATCATTAATTATAAGAAAATAATTAATATAAATTTATTATTTCTATTTGTTACGCTTAATAAATACATTTATAAAAATAATTTAAACATCAGTTTTAAAATATCATAGCTTCTACGAATTACTTATGATCTATTTGATGACATATCATCTATTTATATTCTGACTACATTGTTCTCAAATATTTCCGCGAACTTTCAACATGGCTATCTCACTCATTGTTTTATTTGAAGGCCTAATCATTTTAAGGCACTGCTAAAATAAAAAAAAAATAAAAAAAAATTAAATAAATAAAAGCCCCTGCTCGCTACAGCGTATCATATGATCGTAATAGGAACGTGTCAGGTAAAAAATATTATTTATTATTAAAAGTATTGAGACTATGCCCAATGTATTAAGACCGTCACCGACCAGCACCGTCGCGTGCCATGCACAGAGCGTCAATAATTGAAAAATAAAAAAAATGAAAACACGACGATTTATAAATTTATATTTTCATGGTTTATCTAAATTACAAATAATAATAAAGAACAAAACAGGTCCGTAGGTTAAATAAATCTGTTTTAATTAACAGCCAAAATCAATTAACAAAATTAACAATTCTAGGTATTTTTGTAGGAAATCGTTTAACATGTTTAGTATTGTATTAACTCAATTAGCCTTATTACAATGGACTAACGACTTAAATGGCGTGTTTTGAGATATTTTTATGGATGACACGTGTTCGTTGTACGTGACTGAAACGTTTGACATTTTAAATTGACTTACGACGAGGAAAAATGTTTGTAGCAAGATTTGGGATTGCTTTTCCTTGATATAATAAGGAAAATGCGATTGTTAATTGATTTTATTTCAGGGAAAAAGGTTCAAAAATAATATAAAGGTTACAAAATCAAATATGACATGATGATTTCAAATAAGAATATAATAATATTAATAAATGTAAGAATTGGATAATAAAAATTTTGACTCAACTCAATGACGTCAACTTTCAAACTGAAACCGCATCGAAATCGATCTATTCGCTCAGGATCTCCATAAACACATACACTCAGTAGGGTACTCACTTTTAATGACCATGTTCATAATAAAGAAATATATTTTTGAATTGGAACAAATTATTGCCAAGCGACATCATTCAAATCGACAATTTTATCTTAACTTGTTAAATTTATTTAAGGACAATGCTCGTACTTCTATTTGACCTTACCTTTTGTTGTTACAGATGCTCATACCTGATTTTAGAATACCAATATTCTTATAAACACACACTTCTTTCTATAAATTTCGAGATAAAGGATGAGGTACGGCGAATTAATATTTTATATAATAGCAAATATCTTCAATCTCCAGAATCTGCTACTAAACATAGTGATATTTATTGAATGCATTCCTTTTGGGAAAAAACAAGAATTTGTTCGCCTTCACCGCGGCCGGTGGTCTAAAATTAACTTTCTCGTAAACGAAATAATTTAAGTGTTAAAAAAGTGTGCATTCTCACAAATTATGTTCGCTTCAGGGAGCTTTGTAAGGTGAGCATGATTGCAGTAGCTTAATTGAGATATTTCTAAAATAAAGCTTCAAAATAGCTTGCGTTTTTGTTAAATTATTTTATTTTATTACAAGTCTAGGAACAGTTATAAACCTTGGCCTTGTACAACAAAAAGTTCCGTAGCACTACAGCTCATCTTCTTTTCCGTCGCAAAACAGTGGTGTTTGGTTGTGTCTGTCTGTAGTATAATATAATATGTAGTAACTCCTGAACGAATGATACGGTTATTTCCTTAGAATGCTGACATGATCAAGATGGATTTTAGCTACAATTTAAGAAGATCTGTTTATCCTTTTATGAGGTATTTTCATTTAATTTAACCAGACATTTTTCGATGACAGCTTAAAGTATGGTGATCCTAGTGAGAACGGTGATTACTTCTGACAAGTCTGACACGCGCCGAATGTGTGGTCTTCATTTGGGAATAACCTTAGTGCTACGCTTCGCTTTGTTTATAACGCCGACCAATTTTAACACTATTTTGGATAAATTTCAAACTCAAAATTCATGTAGAAGCACACAGATAATCGCTTATGAACGTTACTTAAATCTAAGTTTTAAGGCTGTTAAATCTGAGAATGAAATTATATTTTAGCAAAAAATTATTGATTGATATTAGTTAATAATGAGATATTTTTTTAAAATTCTCATAGCCTTTAAAGTTTGACTTTTGACATTGCAAACGGGTATTAATCTTTTTAACTCTCGACGAAAAAGGAGGGGATTATAAGTTTGACGTGTATGTGTATGTCTTCGTAGCTTGACGATTTCTAAACGATTTCGTTGCGATTTTGTTTAAAATCTAACGTGATCTTAGCTATTCAGTTCATCCTTTTATGACGATCAAATATACAATTAAATGTAAACTTATAATTAATATTTCAGATATTTTTAACGCGGTAACGTAGCCAGTATTTTGGGTATGCATCTCATCGGCTTTAGTAATAATCAAATTGTACTTTTGTAAATAAATTTAAATACATTTTTCTAAAAACTAATAATAAGAACCAGTCTTTTTTAGTATAATGAAAATAGAACATCATTAAAATTTAAAAATTCTTACCGAATCCCGAAAAGAAGGGATTTTCATACCGATTGACGTTTTAAAAACATTGAAACTCGATATGTATCTTCTTTGAAATTAATTATAAATTCGGCTTTATTTTCACAAGTGTGAAAGTTGCCAAATTCCGAATACTTCATGTAACATAAAACTTTTTGTTTACGCGCCATTTCCTGCTTTTCAGAAGTGTATTATTAGGTTATCTTTACAAATATGTAAGTATAAATAACATTTATTAAAAAACAACTTCAATGTGACCTAAAAATAATAAATAAAAAGAAATAACAATTCTACATGTATTTGGTATAAGTAGGTATCTTATTTAAATATTTTAAGATTTTCGGTTACAGTTTGGCTTATTTTACTCCAGGCATATTTAGGCTTATATAGAATCTATGTAATATACTTATGTTATAAAGCTATAGAGTTTTGTTGTTTATTTGAAAGCGTTTACCCCATGAACAAATTGTTAGTGCTTAAGACTTAAGAGGATAGTGTAGTGGCGATACGCGGCGCGAGTAGGTATTGTAAAAAATGCTATCTCTTTCATACCGCTTTGCCTCACTCCGGGCGTGCGATAGAGAGAGTTGCAAATCTTAGAGGCAATTACCTACATTTCCTTTTTAAAATAGTTTTGGGCGATAACGTTTTCACCCCCCTAAACATTTACGAAATGAGATAATTTTGATCTCTTTAGGTTCAGTACATTTTAATCTAGGTCTGCACGTTTTTTTTTTAGTAATTCAGTTTAGTTCAATTTTAAAAAATAAAAACGCTCGAGGAAGATTTTAAGTCAAAAATATAGATGTTTGGATGCTTATAACTTCTATCATAAGCAATATTTCTTTAAAATAAAAACGTACGGACCTAGTTTTATCTACCACATTTCGAAAAAATTTGAAAATGAGACCATGTTCATGTATCAAAATGACACACAATCTAACAGCTTCACAATCCTCTTAATATGAGCGCATATTGAATATGAAAAATTATTTTCGTGATAAATAATCCATTTATCGAGGAAGGCTATATAAAATTAACGGCAGTGAAATTGCGAGCCACAACTACTATTAATATACAATAAGCCGACGGTCTTCAGATGCTTAAGTTGAGTTATCTTACTTTATAAACACCTCACGTAAAACGAATCATATTTACAAGAATGAAATTTTTGGAGTCGTACATTGTTTTCCAATGAAATGTATGTCATTGCGAGAATAATATGACTTATATCGACACAATAGAGCTCTTGGATTGAATACTAAAATGGTCTTCTATGACGAAACTATTCGCATTATTTTGTCATTGATTCTATTACTGGAAGACAAAAAAACCCACTATATGATAATAACAAATAAGAATTGAGAATGTCTAATGAATTTCATTCTTAATAAATTGTAGCCATGATCAGTTTTGATCGGTCTGCTTTCAAAGAAAAAAACCGCATCGAAATCGGTGCATTCGTGTAGAAGTTACTATGCCACTATAGCACGTAAAACTTATAACACTTCTTGTCTTGTGGTTGTGAAGCAAGCAAAACGTCATGAAAATCTTGTATTGAGTTCAATAATTGTAATATTACAGTTAATTATTAACTGTTTTCGATTCGGGTTGCTTGTTTTCACAAAACTGCTGCTGGTTCAAAAACTCACAAACTCACTTAATTTCGTAATTCACAACAATACAACAGTTTGAAAATACAACAATAGCGTTTTGCGGCCAGTCATCCAGCGCCATTTCTTGTTTATTTAGTGAATTACTAATTTATAACTACACATTATAACAAATTTAGTTGCTAAATTTGGACACGTCTAAACATTTTAAAAGATTCGACTAACCCTTTACGTATAGGGTGGCTGGGATTTTGTGATTTAAGATTATTTTCGGGTTAAAAATACAGTTTTTTTTTCATTAAAATTGCTAAGAGCAGGTAGATGAAGGAAAGACAATATAAATGATATGAACTCGTAAAAAACACTACAAATATTTGCCGCCAGTGATATCAAATAAAGGTAGAACGGATATTGAATGTCACGAATAAAAATCAAATAAGAAATTTTATCGAATCGTCCGATTTAGGTATAGGAAATAAAGTTCATAGTACGGAGTTAGGTAAGTAGGTTGGTAGATTTGGTCTTTTTAAATAATCTGGTAGTAAATTTCTGGTCTGCTGTAATAAATTTTGTCACGCTTAGTTGAGACCACATAAGTATATACATATATTTAAGTACATATTTTTATTCTTAATAGTTTACAGTGTAAAATTGAATTAAAAGTACATAAATTTTTGCCACAAATAAAATTCTATTTTCAAAAGGCTCGATTCCCGGCCAACGGTAACGGCACACTGCGTTGGCCGGGAATCGAGCCCGGATCAACTGCTTGGAAGGCAACTTTGCTGACTATTACACCACCAACGCTTGTACAATGTACATATTATGGAAATTAAATTACATAATCATTATTACTTTATCAGTTTTTATTATACGTACATTCATTAATTCATAGTATGATGACATGATAATATTTGCTTAATAATAAATCAAGATATTATATTGATTTATTGGTTTCTTTAAACTATGTACCTACACCTATTTTACTCATGACAAGTCAGACTTTATTGAATTGAATAATATGTTATACGCAAATAGTTATATAATTCAAATTGATTTCTGAGATAGTTTAAAATCATACATGACCTTACAATACAGGTGCAGACGCTACGAATAAATGTACTAGCATTTAAATATTACAATCAAATACAATTGTAGTCTTTATTTCATATGATGCAAGTTATAAATTGCTTTGAAATATTAAATGCCTGCAAGTTTCCGTAAGAGCGACTTCTGTGGGAAGAAAGGAAATGATTAGAGTTTTATCAAAATAATGGGGTTACACTGTTACAACACCTGTCGAAGGGGTCAGAATATCTTGCACAAATAGATATGTTTACTAATTATAATTTATTTTTTGTGTGTCTGTCCGGATCGCTCGTCTTACTATTTTCTACTATACCTCCTAATATAGCTCCGCTGATATAGATACAGGTATTTCTCTTTTAATTATTACTTTTTAATTCATTTTGAAGTCAATTTATAGTTTTGTTTAAAATATTTTTCCGGTTACTTCCTATGTAACTGAACACTTATAATATGGTATCTGGAACAATGTGGACAAAAACAAAAAAGACGAGAAACGTATCAACACTTGATCGACACCAAAAGAGAGGTGAAAAGTTGAGATGGATCTATAATTTATGAAGGTATATTAGATAGATAGAATAACAAATAAGAATTATTGTTATTTAATTTGGGGGTTATTAAACTTTTTATAATTATTTGAAGTCGATTTATAGTTTTGTTTAAAACTATTTTTTTGTTAAGTATTTCCATTGTTATTGAAAATTAACAAGACTTTTGACATCTGTCTAAAAATACCTACTGCGGCAAAAAGCATAAAAGATATGACAATGTAATACTTTTTACAATATGAAATAGTTAATTTATAACCCATTCTCAAAAAAACAAAACAGCCAATGCCCCAAAAAGTAAATTTCACTCAATTAAGAAGTACTCGTCATCTGGCAATATTGTACACCGAGTTATACTGAACTTAGTTTATTGTATATTTTATTAACAAAATATAGTAGAAACGTGAAAAATGAAATATTTTGTGAATTAATAATAGTGATTTACGTTTAGGTATAAATTAATTTTACTTTCCAGACCAAAGTTCCACTAATTTGTTAGTAGGTATAAAACTTAGTAACTTAGGTAGTTCAGCTTACCTATGCTATGTTAGTATGATTAGAACAAAAGTGTCACAATTGAAAGTAAAATCCCTTGATATAGATTGCAGCTGTTTTAAAATTGATCTACTTCAATCACTTCAGCACCATTCGTTTAGGTCTTATATTATATTAAACGTTTTTGGCTTGATAACAGGACCTTAACCCACGTCTGTCCTGATTTCATGACCTAAGTATAATGGGCAAATATTTCCGTATTTGTGCCTTATAAGGAATTTTGAAAGAACAAAAAGTCATGTTTTATAAATCACTTTCTTAATCGTGCAATTGCCAAACAGTTTATGATTAAAACTCCATCAATTTTACACATAAAATCTTGAAAATATTAAATATTTTTTAGACAATAATATAAAACATGGCGCGCTCAGCGATGGCGCCAAAACGTGAAAGTCTTAGGAGTTACGATGCCACAGATAGTCACAGACCCACAGAGACACAGACACGTGAATCTCATATTTAATATATTTCTTTGTGGGTCAAACTTATTCGATTTAAATCATCATTTGTGAAAATACTCGAAGGAATCTATTTTTAATCCTTGACACAAAAAGTGGATGCACTAAGTTTGACGTGTCTGGTAGTAACTTATACACTACATATTAAAGGATTTTTTTAAACAAACATTCAAGTTCTTTCACTGACCCATTTAAAAAAACAATGCAGCAATATTTCAAGAAGAAAGGGCAATAAGCAATAAGCTGCGAACTATTGCGCATGAGTGGTTTTTTGTCAACACTAAACGAGCACCGCTAGTTTAGAATTCAATGCGTCGTTTATATCCTGTTAGTTAAGGTTGTGAGCCAATAAAAGCTACAAAAAGCATGTAACAGAGTTTGTACATCAAAATCACCGTCACTCACGACTTTTTTTAGAACTTTTAAAGGGAAACTGCTGTCGTACATGATTTTTGTGTAATTTTAACCATTTACGTAGCGCACGTAACGAAAGTTTTCAAACGGAATTTTGAAAAAAAAAACATATAAAATAATATAAAATATCGCTACAACTGGTACGCAAACTTTATCCGTAAAAGTTTTATTGCGTTTAAGGTGAGCTTTTAAAAGCAACTTAACGCCGTAAGCTCAAGCAAACATATTGTAACACGTACCGGCAACTTTGTTAGCTTTATTACGTTTTTAAAATAACAAGTAAAAATAAATTTTATTTTAAAATTAAGTATTATCATTCAACATTACGTATGCGTTTTAGTTTTTTTTTTTTTTTTTTGTTTAAACTCATAAAAAATAATATATCACGAATTTGTCTATTGACAATTAGTTAAATTTTAACAAATCAAAATACTAAAATAAGTCAGTTACGAACGCAAGAGTATTAAAGAATTGAGAAAAGAATTTGAAAAGAGTATTAAAAATGAAAGATTATATCTTTAAAAAAATACACACGTTAGAGTAGAATAAGGCCTACAAGGCTACAAATAATGCCCTTTTGCATTAAAGATAGGATAAGGAAGGCTCACTTGTTCCATTATGGTATACAAAAAACTTACTTGCCTATGCGACAGTAACAGGTTAAGATTGTGTTAATCTTAAGTAAGATTATGAAAAGCGGTTTAAAAGCAAGTCGGGTCATCAAAGACACCCCTTGATAACGACTTAGAACATTTCTTAACAAATCGCTGATTTTATTTTCGCTGTTTCTAATTGAATAAAAATAATGACCCTTTTTTGCTTTGAAAAGAGTACAAAGTTTTTTGCTGTAGAACCAATTTCCTGTTAAATGTACAAAGCTTATTCGAATATGAGATATTTATTCATAAAATTAGGATAGATTTGATATGAATAAACCATAAATGGTAAAATAGACAAGGATAATTTAAAACAAAGGTAAGGTTTACCTAGAACCTAATAATAATGTTATATGTTGCATAAAATCGGGTTTTACGAGCCATAAACACAAACTCAAAAGGTATTGGACATCAAAAGACCGAAGACGGTTCTGCCGTGATCTTTCTTTGAAAGCCATTATTAGAGTCAGTTTTCGAAGAATATATTCACTTCTATTATAAAACTTTCTTCAACTGAACTCGAAGTATTTTTTTAAATCTTTTTTGCAAAAGCAACTTTGCACGTCATCGAGAAAATGCCACAGATAGACACAGACATGTATAATCTTATAATAATAGGTAATTATTTTCGCTGGGCGTTAATAAGTCTAGTGAAAGAAGTCGTAAAATAAGGCAACGAATAATTTTGGTATATTCAGTTATAGGTTTTAGAAATGTTCCGTCGTAGATAAAAACAAAAATTCAAAAATACAATGGGACCACTTCGACGAGTTACCCTATCGTTTGACACCTGATTGATCCAAATGGGTCCACGGACGGCGACGTACGACCTGTACCTGTACGAACCTGTAAAATTAATAACCTCCTCTTGGGTGTTTTTGAAGGTCGGTTATTTACCATTTTCGTACATTATTGCTTACTAATTATGCTATTGTTTTATATTATTTTGTATTTTGTTTACGTTTAAATTGTTATTTAAATTAAATCGTAGCGATACGAATCGTAAATTTAAATCACATTCTTATATCTGATGTGGCGAAACGATTCGACACGTAGGTATTCTTAAGGCCACTGAATGTGTATATACATATAAATATCAGGCATTTGTCTGTACATACCTAACATTATACAGCAAATTAAAAACCAATAAAATCTATGATTTACTCACGATTGTATGAAAAAATTTAATAGCGCGATTTAAATTTCATCAGTGCCATCTCTTGAGATTAAGCCTCCGTTTCAAGTCCATATCATTTATTTTTATCCCCGAGATAAAAAGGGGTGTCATAAGTATGAAGTGTCTGTGGCATCAAGCTCTACGAATGGACTAATTATGATAAAGATCCGTTCATCAATTAATGAGATATTATAAATTCTTATTTGTAATATCGTATTATGAAATTGTATTCAATCAATTTGTCTCTAATATAATATTTAAATTACATATAATCAGTATACAAAGTAAAAGAGACGACGCGGGTAAATAAGTTTTTTCGTATCTTTGTGCATATTTTGCTCTCGTAGAAGTAAGCTTATCTTCGTAATGTCTGCAGAAGGAATGCAAAGCCGTGGTAGGTCTCTAGTTGATATTAAATCCAATTATTTTTAATACATCGCAATAATTATCCTTTATTTTATTTATATTATTAAGTAAGTAAATAAAAATAAAAGCAATTTGAGAACCGTAAAAGAATGTCATGTTGCCACCCTATCTCACGCTCAACTGATGCGAATTGATTGACGAGTAATTTATAAAAATTGGTTCATTCGTTTCGGATGATTCACCTTGTAGATGACACTTAATTAACTGTTTTTATTTTTAAAAGTGAAAGACACTATCCATATTTGAGTTGAGTTGATTTAAGCACCGACGGAAAAAGAGGGGTTATAAATTTTGTCTATATGTCCGTGGAACGCCACAGAATGACAACGGTAGTTCCTATGTGATTTTAAAGCGTGAACAAAATGGCCATAGCTCAATTTATTAAGCTCAAATCAGTAATTAATAATTATAATTAATTTATGTTATTCTTATTTAGTAAAATGACAATTTTTTTTAATTGTCTTCAATTCAGTTGTCTATTGAATGCATTTTGAAAGACTTTCAAAGTCATAGTTAAGTTTTAGGTCTCCTTCACAGCTCACGCACAAACAACGATCAATGTCAAGGATCAATCATAGATCCAGTCTGAGATCTCCTTGTAAGGTTATGCTTACACTGCTAGATCATATAAATTGTCTTTGTTGCGTTTAAATAGAATTTTTCGACAATATTGGGAAATGCATAGACAATAATTTATATACATAATGAAACAAAACTAAAACCTTCCTTTCTCTATATTTATTTCATTCTTTGTTTATTTTTGATATTTATAAAAGTATTGTTAAATACATTTGAAAACCAAAAAATTTCAGGAAAATCCGTTTTGCATTCAAGCCATCGAGGCACCTATCATTTTTAATCCCTTGTAAATTTTGAGCCGTTCAGTAGATACGAGTGTAGATATTGACATACATACTCGTAAAGGTCAAACGCATACCCTTTTGGTTCCGCAGTTGGCTAAAAAGTGTTCACGAACGCTCCGTTGCCATGGTAACGTATTAAAGCAGCAACACTATGGTATTACCCTTACCGGAACACTATAATAAAGCGAGAAGTTCAAGGGTCTGTTAGTGAACTTTCTCAACTCTTTCCTATGTATGTCAAGTATTAACGTCCCGCGGCCCATTCATAGCACGTAATATCCTTAATCAAATGATTTAGCTGTTGCGGAATTTTACAAGACCGAATGATATATATTACTTAAGAAAATCTCTTTTTAACCGACTTCAGGAGGAGAAGAGGAGGTTCTCAATTCGATGTTGATGTTTTTTTCCCATCTCAATATCTGTTAGGTAGTTTTAGAGTTACGATTTAAAGTCAGATTTTTTTTTTTGTTAAAATTATGTATTTTATTCGTAATATACATTTGTTGCCAGCCACTAGAACTCGTTAGCTTTGATAATTGAATAAAAGTGAAATTGAAGACCATTTTAAAACACTCAACATGATAACAATAAGAATATCTCAAATAGACAAACAGATCTTCATACGTGGAAGCTATGATCCATCATTTGAAAGCTGTTCAAACAATCGGTCCATCGTTTAAGAGGTACGATGCAACAGATTGGTAAACACACTTTTAATTTGTCAAGGGTTACAAATTCATAATAAAGTTCCAAAGCAGATGCTGCTAAGCTATAGTTAGAATAATGAAAGGTAATCTAAGTAATAAATAATAATAAATTTAATGGTAAATATGAGTAGCGCAGATAATAAAGAAAAATGTTTTGGATTTAATTACTTCACACCCTCATTATATAAATTGATACATGAATGGAACAGAATAACGCTAATGTTTGTTTTTGTTTGTTTACTGAATATTATTAACCAAACAAACAAATTTGTTTTCACAACGTTAATGAGTTATCATTAAGTAGGTAATTGGTTTTGCTCGATTTTCACATGAACTTATCTTTAAAATATCACAAGTTTGAAAAAAGCGAGGTGTTAGAAGTTGTTTGTTTGTCAATCTGTGACATCAGAGTTCCTAAATAAAAGGTCCGATCTTAGGTACAATTTATGACAATCTGATGATCCGTTGATGAGATATTCATATTTGTCATTAACGTCGTAGGTTTATTCAATTTCGTTTGTTTAACATGAAACTTTATTTTTTGGTTTTGGTTACTATTACGAAATAGGCGTCCATCTCAGGAACTAGTGTTAGGCCATTTATTGAGGAATATATAATAGGTTATATAAAATGCTGTGTCGAAATTAATACGGGTGAAACCGTGGCATAGTTTAGTATTTAAAAATTGCGATGTCCAAAGCAATTTGTTACAAAATAACGGAACTGTACGATATCAACTATCGCATCCGGTGTCCCCAAAACTTTAACAATTTTTTCTAACACTAATTTCAATTATTTCCCATACTTTAATAGAACTTATGTTTGGATACTATTATTATTTAAAAATGACAATAGATTGTCTATTATAATATTAATGTGTCCGCTTCCTTGACCCATTTCTGTATTCGGCAATCATCGACAATGATGAACTTCCATACAAATTTTCATCCTCTATTTCGAGCGCGTTTTTTATCGAAATAAATGATAGCCTATGTCCTATAGTAATTCTCTGTGTTAAATTTCATCAAATCGGTTCATTGGTTGAAGCGTGAAAACTTAACAGACAGACAGAGTTGCTTACGACTTTATAATATTAGTAGGGAAGTATGAATTTATTATTATTATTTTTATTTATAAGATCACAGATTCAATTATTTTTTTAAAAGGATTTGTAAATTCCATACTCAGGTATGTCATCTATAATATATTTATCCATAACATGTATTAAATAATACTAATTACTACTATACTTATAACTAGATCAAATCATACAAAATTAAGTACACCCATTAAAATGGTAAGACACTATTGCCTCAAACGTAAAGAGACACACAGACACATAATATAACACTTAATATAAAAAATTATATCTCCAAGGCCTTAACAATGTTAATAGAAACCGCAATATTGTAAAATGTAACCGTAAATAGAGAATAATATTAAAAACAGATGCGGAATATGCTGAGTCATTTTATTATTATGCAGTCATATTCTTAGTTTAGACTTATTGGAATTTAATGAGTTGCTTATATTTTAAAATTGCTGACGGGTGAACACCGTCCTTAAAAGTAATAATTTTGTCTTTCATTGATGCTCCACCAAAATTGGTCGTAGCGTGATGTACATATACATATATGCCTTCTAATGGACTATCTCAGACGAAAAACACAAAAAGATTCCTGAGATTGGCGTGTTCAAATAAACAAACATACTTCAGCTTTACATGTTAGTAAAGATATATTTAACAGCGAATGTTAAAATATCTAAGTACTGAATCGCAAATTCTCTTATTATCTGGTGACTGGTAGTAAGACACCGGCCGGTTGGCGCAATTGGTAGTCCTCTTTCATCAAAAGGTTCCGGGTTCGAATCCCGGTAGAGGTGCATTTATTTGTGTGATGAGTTTTACGTTTGTTATGTTTGTTTCCGAGTCTTGGTTTTTTATGTTATATATGTATTTATTGTGGTATCCTCGTTGTTTCTGATTACCATAACACAAGTGCTTCAGCTATTTACTTTGGGATCAGAGCAATGTATGTGAGTTGTCCCAATTATTATTATTAAATATATTTACAAAAATACAAAACCCTCATCAAAGCCGTTGGAATGCGTACCCAAAATACTAGCTACATTACCGCGTTGTATTTTTAACCAACCTTCAAAAAAACCAAAAAGGAGGTTATCAATTCGACGCGTATTTTTTTTTCCGATGTTCCGCTCGTACGTCGCCATTTGTAGACCGCTTTGTATGAAAAATCTTGAGTTTTGAGTACAGTCAGTGCATAATCTAGATGGTCAAGTCAAGCCATCTTTGGTCCACACGAAAAGCCAGTCCTTTGATTATGATTCTTTTTGTTTGATTGTTTCAAAAATTCCTACATAAAATTATAACTGATTGGGAACATTTTGAAAAATCCAAAAAAGTAGAATATATGTTTTATTAATTCATAATATTTTAATAACTTTAATTGTGAACGAAAGCATTTCAATTGAATGATACAAAATCATCAATTACAGCTCATAACATCGATCATAAGATTCCTTATTAACCTTAGAAAGTTCAAAGCGAGTTCCGTGAAATCCGATCCTATTTATCTAGTACTAATTGAAAGATCAATCAACGTTCATTCCGCCATTGGCCGTTGCTAGGCAACACTGACAGATGATAGGAATATTTTATTGATCATCTACATACTAAAATCTGAGCTTAAAGCTGACATCTACTGCATTCGTTGGTAAAGGGTAGAAAAATTTATTATCTAGCAGACTCCACGAGATCAGTAATTAGGTACTCTAAGAACAATGTGTACGATATAAAATAAATAATGAAAATGAACAAAAATATTTTAAAAACTGAATACATATTTTCAACTTGAGTTTGGACACTCATTTGAAATCGATCCCAAAACTAACAATCTCTCATTATTCCTATTCACTATTTAACAATGAGTCAAACAAAATCATAGCAAATGATTAAAATGACATATATCTACGTAATCATCATAGAAAAATGCATTTTAACTGTACCAATGAAAAGCTATATTACTTTGGCTTTTAAAAACGGACGACTGCACAAAAATCATTGTCAAATTTTTTTCCGTGTGCTAAAGGGTATATAATGTACTAGATTTTGGACTTTGTTCAATTGTAATAGGGCTTAAATGTTGATTAATAATTGAGTCACTGCAAAGCTCGTAATGATTAGGTCATGCATAAAACTAATGAATAGATGTATACGATATATCTATAATCTATTGCTTGGGCGTTTACTGTGAAGAGGAAACAGGAGCACAAACTTTTAGTAATAATTCGCAAGTGTAGGGTATGGGGCAGATACATTTATGCATCTGTTCCACTGATCATTTCTTTTATGGGTAAGCTGTAGGCGATTAGCCTTCTGTGCGTACCGTACCAAAACATATTTTTTTCAGCCGGGATTCGATTTCAAGACCTCCAGCACAATATGTGGATACATAAACCACTTCGCCATGGAGGTGGTTAGATCAGCTTTAAATAGATCCTGAGATTACTGCGTTCAACTAAACAAACAAACTTGTTAATATTACCTATACATGATTACATTATAGAAATTTAGATAATAAATTTAAAACAACACAAATGACTCATACTATAATGCTTTATATTATATTCATTCATTATCATAGCATTACTTCCGAGATCAAAGTTAGACGAAGCGAGAAATTTTATGTCCACTTGAAGAATAGTGTAATAAATTTTATTTCAATACTGATGGATGATAAATTGAAATTTTAAAATACAGTTGTTACAACACTCTCTCCTATAAAACAATAAATACATAAATTTCGAATGTACTTACGTAGGTACTAGTAATTTACGTGTTTGAGATCTTAGCAATAATTTATGGAGATCGGTCGGTCGGTTCATCCTTTTAGCAGGATGCACGCAGATCAACAGACACACAGCCAGACACGTTTAATTCACGCAACCCTCTATTTTAATCGGGGTTTCAAAAGTTAAATCAATCGCAAACATGCCGATGTGCAAAACAATTTTAATTATTTACTATGAACTTTTATTTTTTAATTATTATTTTTTCATATTTATTTTTACCGACTTCAACAAAAAAGGAGGATGTACACAATTCTACGCTGTTTTTTATGTTTGTTACTTCAGAACTTTTGACTGGGTGAAGCGATTTCGATGGCTCTTTTTTGTTTGAGAATTAGTGCTTGCCGTATGGTCCCATTTAAATATAATCAAAATCTGTTCAGTAATTTTAGAGTTACAATTTGAAGTCGGTTTTTTTGTTAAAATTTTAAACACTATATTATTCAATTTTGTAGCAAACAACCAAATATATTTGAATGATGTGAACAAGCGAAAGTCAAGAACAATGAACGAAACTTGAGATGGTAATGCTATACGCTGATACTAAATATTCAAATCAACAAAATTATATAAGCGACAACTCAACATGAATGGAACTAAATGCTATATTTTCTATTGTATGCAGATATGACTAAAATGTAATGGCGGTGGTATGGGAATCTTGACATTTTGCTATTGTATACTCTAACAGATTCTCCAAATATTGTATATAATATAATGTATGGTTAGAGAATATAATATGAATAAACTATGACAAAATTGGTTAAAATTAGCTTCACAACTAACAAAGATACCAACATAATGTATATTTATTATCAGTTAAAAATGACAATTAACGATTTGAACTTCTTATCTTATCCTTCTTATTAGGTACAGTTCAATGTGTCTGAACGTATAATTATTGGTCATAAACTCTTAAGACACGTCTTAGCATTTATTAGCACATGTCTAATGATGTCTTATAGTAAAATAACTCTGTACTTTATGCTTTAGTTACGACGCTTAAAATAGGTTTTATACGGTTGAATTTTTATTTTGACCTTTACTTCTCTTCGCAGTAATGTTATTATTTCAAGTGAACGTTCAATGAAAGTTAATAGTTAACAGGTGTTCTCCTAATTGACTCAGCGATTATTTAACAGTATTAAGTTTATTATAAAGAAGGGAAAGAAACAATATAATAAACCTCCGATATAACATTACAATTATGAATATCTCAGAACAAATCTTCATTAGCTTAGCTATACAATAATGACCGCATCGACTGCTTTAGGAGCAATAATAGCCACAGACAGACACATAGAAACGTCAAGTTAAAAAGGAAATTCCTTGGAATTAACATAGATTCTTATCGATCTAAAGTTTACAAGTAAAATGAGATTAATGTCGTATAATACAGTTAAATGTGAATCGTGAGAATCTAGCATTTTATAGAGAACAGAAGATTTTCCTATCGGTATCTGTGTTATTGTATTACTCGGAGTTTTTTACACGATCTCTAACGGAACTCTGATGGCTGAGAAATCAGAATTATGTATTTCATTTAATACATTTACACGATTCAGTAGTTTCAGTGGAATAATAATACATTTATTTACAACCATCAGACATGGACAAGTGAAATTGAAGGTAATTAAAAAACTTAGTAGAATAAATATCTCAATGGATGAACAGATTATAATAAATCACAGTTAAGATCAATCTTGATCACGTCAGCTTTTAAAATGCATTGAAATCGGTAATCTTCGTTTAGTAGCTACGGAGCACGGACCCACAGACAAGTCAAATTTATACACTGAGCAAAGATTTTAGTTGAGCTCTTATTTATTATTTTCTCTATTATATGTTTTGGCAAAAAATCTCACAAGTGATTGTCTTATTATTATAATATATGGACAGCAATTATCACGTTAACTATGATCTATGAAATAGGTATTTGGTCTACAGAAACATCACTTCCCACGCCCAATTACGAATGACATTCGAATGTTGAGAAAAACCGATAATTAAATTAGCGTCTGATGAATTTGAAAACAACGAAGGCATGATTAAAACGTGTCTTGCAGAATTCACTTTCATTTACGTCACGGATGACCATTGTAATCTTAGTGCGTCAAATTCCCTGAAAATGTAATCAAACGATCTTCACATGAACGTCTCATTTTTATCGTTTCTGGAGCGTTGCCATAGAGGCTTTCCTAGTAAAAATGTATCTTGAAATCTCAAACAATTGTCACGTATGAATATGAATCATGTTCCTTAAATGACACAATCATTCTGTATTCTCCAAGGACTCTAATATCAAGTGGGTAAAAACATTAATTAAGGTTACAACGGACAAGCGTCGGAAAGCTCTATGCGCAAGTTTATTCTTCATTCATACAAACGACAATTACAAGTGTCCGAGTTGCTAACACAAATAAGCCGTAAGCGTTTTCTTGAAATTGAACCTTATTGGGTTTACATAAGTTTGTTTTTCGATAAGGCATCTGATAACGTTGCACATGGGGTTATAGTAAACAGCGAGGAGAAACGCCGGCGCAGCCCGCAGTCAGTTACTGATAGTTCGTCGGAGAGTCGGTATTGAGCACACGCATCAGCCGCCCCGCGATTTCGATCGAAAAATAAGCGAAAATACTCCGGGTATCGCGGAGGGGTGCATTTTGGGTTCAGTGAATTTTAATTTGATCTTTTATTATAATTGTGTGGATCGTGATTACTGTATTGTTTCGTGGTCCAGATGCTGCGTACGGTGAGTGATTTTGAAATATTTCTTGCACCGGCATTTGAATGGTAGGCATTGTTTAGGAGGCGGGAGGTCTTTTTGCTCAGATTCAGCATCACTCATCTCGCTGTGTTTTATTTACAAGTTAATCAAGTTCTAATTAAGGAGCAGTAAACGCGTTAACGGTGGCTGTAAAGTTTTACGAGCTTCAACTCGAAATGTAAATTTCATCTTTGGATGTTAAACATCGTACTTGAACTTCTATTCATGTAGTTTTGTTTACAGTACAAACTTTATCAACTCATTAAACTCGTATGGGAATTTGTGATAACCTATCAAATAATAAATATCGTGGGTCAACTCGGTCTCTCTATCAATTACTAGTCGGCTTTCTTCCTTAACTGCTATAAAATTATTTACTTTCTCTCTTGAGAGACAAATATCAACAACTAGCTTTAACCACGACATCGTCTGCGAGTAATAGTACCTTATTTCACCTTGAAAAAATCTCGCTTCATGTCATTTAATTAATTTTTAAAATAGTAGTTCTTGAGTAGGTACCTAGTTCACACATTCATGAAAATAAATATTTTATCAAAACAAAAGGCCTTTAAATTCCTAGAATATAATATAAAGATAAGTTACATAAATAAATGTTAAATTATATATATAAATTGCACAGATACAAATAATTTTATAAAACTGAAAATTTTGATTGGTCGCTAACCTATGGAAATATTTATCTATTTATTTAATTAGGTATAATAATTATTTATTTAATTTCTATTAATAATATTTACCAAATTTTATACACATTATATACCAATAATAAAAATATACGCTTTATTTAATTATTGATTCAAATTAAAAAAATATTTTTGTGTGGGATAATAGATACATTTATCGAGGAAGGTCATGGCAAGGGAAATTAATTCGAGTGAAACCGCGGGGCACAGTCATGTTAAATATTAATAATGTTATCATAGATATATCCGTGAATTTACTAATACAATATCAATGATATTGTAATGAGCGTCGCAAAATTTTATCTTATCATTCCTTCAAGCTTATCTTGTGATTAAATAAGTAGCCACTATCTTGAATATTTTAACTACAAAAACAAGGAACAAAGCTGTTTACGGTGACAAAAATCGCGTTAGTATTAATTTTAATTAATACTTAAAAATAGTCTTTATTATTATTCTCATCTAGTTCTCATCTTAATATTCGTGAAGCAATACAACGCGTTGATGCAGAATTTTGAGTAAGTACGCACCCGGGTAACTATATTTACTTACCTAAATACTTTATTTTGATACTACATTGTTTATAAAGAATATTATTATTTATTTGTAATTTTGTAATTGTCATGTTTTTTCATTCTAAATAAGTACATACGTAAGTGTTTAAAAATTTGAAAGTCTGCCAAACTATATCAGACAATCATAAAAAACAAAAATCCTTAAACCTATATTATGTCCAACTTTGAACATTTCTCTTGCGTAGAGGCTTAAAATGTGTATCAATAATGAAACTGCTTAGAGGCAAAACCCGAAGGCGTTAACAATTTAAAATGCGATAAACTCAAATCAGAAATTGAAAGCAGTAAACTTTATTTAGTACAAATTGATTTTTAAGTTAGGAGTCAAAAACTCGGTCAAACAAATTGTTCCGGGTTCAATTGCCGGTTATTGCGAAATGTAATGTTTAACACATCAGTTAAAATGTAAATAAAATGGTACACATGCTTGCTTGTGATGAAAAAGTGCAATTGAAGACAATCTGAAAAATCTCCAACTTGGATAACAAAGAAATCCCATGAATTGATGAATAGATCTTCATAAAATGTAGCTAAGACCCTTCTAGGTCACGTTAGCTTCCAAATGAAATAAAAACGATTTAAATCGGTACATTCGTTTAGAAACTGTTTTTCTCATACGGAAAAAAAATATATTCATGGACAAATACGGATCAATACGAAACTCGGTCACTCGGTCTGCCGGTTCCTGGTCTTCTAATGTTCTGCCTAGTTTCTCGGAAACGTTGGACGACTCTGCACCGTAGAAAGTTACACCTGTTACGGTCTCTGTGCTTTTCGGACTTCTGCCTTCTCGCATAGTGACAATACGTGTACATTCTTCTGGCGTTACCGACCTGATAGTAATTCAATAATGACCGTGAAAGACGATAATGACTGCCTTATCATTTTGTTTAACAGATTGAACACATTGAATTTGATTAACAGATTGAAAAGTAAGAAAATAACCAAAAGTAAAACACGCGTGATTTGAATTTATTACCGAATTGGAATTTTTGTTACTTTTTTTAACAATTACATTGTACCACAATTACGTTGTAGCAAAAGGTTTTACATTATACAATATTAAAATTCTCTTTCACACAAAGTTAGTTTCATGCATGTAACATTATTAATTTGCAAGGTACAGAGGAGTTTGTCGCTGACCCGTATTATTTGTCCACGAGTATATTTTTACTATAATAATTGTAAAATTTTGTCAACAACGCTCTTAAACCGGTGAAATCGTTAAAATTGAGTTAAGTTACAGATACTTCTCCAAAATTAGTTCAGAATATTCTGGCTTAGCGTGAAAACTATTTGAACTGAGACACAAGAAAATTTAAAACTTTTCACACGTATACTGTGACAATATTGGTGTTTTAAAAGTAACCGACGACGCAAATATTGGAGTAACTGTACCAGAATGGGACAAACCGTGTTAATTTTATATCCATTAGAAAAAGTACAGACTAGAAACTAGTTTTCAATTTAGTTTGCCCACAGTGAAGCCTACGTTGTCGATGAATCTAAAACAGAAACTCGTAAAGCCTATTTAAGGACAATTAGCGTCCTTAAATTAAATTTATACAAAGAAAAAATTAGCTTAACAAATATAAAAAAATTACTATTCAGTTATGAAAAATACTTTTTTAACCGACCTTCAAAAAACCAAAAAAAGGAGGTTATCAATTCAACGTGTATTTTTTAAAAGACAGAGTAAAAACTCCTTGTGTAAATACCATTAATTGAAACCAAAAAGATGTATCGCTGATAATGACATCATTGAATAGATCCAATCATCATCATTCCAATTAAAGAAATATTTTATTTCATTAAATATAACAATAATGTACTAAAAATATATTTACAAAAATAGAAAAGGCTCATCAAAGCCGTAGGGGTGCGTACCCAAAATACTGGCTATTTTTTATTAAATGTAATTATGTAATTCATATATATTCTTATCTATTATTCTTATTCTACATTTTGGGGAATTTTACTTGTTTCTAACATAATATTTAGCTCTAATATATAGCAGGTAAAGTAATAAAAATCTCTGCGAAGCCAGGACTGGTCACTTGTTAATAAATATTACAACAATAAGTTTCAAGATCAAATAAGTCATAGTTGAGGAATTTTCAAACCGTTCGGTTGCATAATTTGTAAGGATTTTGTCGCCATCGTGAGATTAGTCTCTCAAAGGTCAGACATTCACCATAATTGTTAATCCCTGTTTGGTGTTTTGTCTATTAATAGACAGACATAATTCTATTCAGTTATTGCATTGCTTTAATTCATGTTGATACAATCTGCACGTTGTTTAGATATAATATTACATAATATGTAAGTATATCAATTTTTAGCAAAATCATTGACTAATTTATACATATGTTAGAGTATAAAGAGTGGTATTTACCCCCCGACGCAAAAGGGTTGGTTTGTCTGTCTTCAGTATCTTATCTCCGACGCGAGGCTGGCCGCTAGTATTCTGTTTAAATAAGAATACTTCTTTAGATAATTAACAAATATTCATAAATTGTAGCTAAGATTCATCTCGATCATGTTAGCTTTAAACAAAAATCCGCTTCGAAATCAGCCTATCCGTTTAAGAGGTACGATGCCACAAACCCAACATCAAATTTCTAACATCTTTTTGCATCTGGGTAGCAAAAAACAGCAAATTGATTCTTTGTTCATAAAGTTCAAATAATTCTATGCTCTACGCAAAGTGACTTTTTCCCAGATGAGCAATAATGAAGACAATATGTCTTAAGAAGAAGTAGATGTTAGTTTCCAAGATTTCAATCATGTTTAATGGATATACATCGATCATTCTCGACGGCTTGCGATATCTCTATATTAAAACTTATTAAGCCTATTTAAACATGTTATAATACATAGTTAATATTTAAAGAAAACAGTTCGAATGGATTAATGATACTCGCGTAAATAAAATACGTGACTATAGCTAAAGTTTTTTACAGCTGTCAAAATTCATCGAAACTCATCCCGTGAAAGTGTAACGAAGCTAGACGAACTGGAAGAAATTGGATTAATAAATTGATTACTCAGAATGTAATGTAATGTTTGTGGACAGAGTTGTCTCATTTCTAAGGAGTAGTTCTTTTTGTAACACAAGTAGAATTGATTTACTGAAGACAATTTAATAACACCGACTTGTTAATTACTAATGAGAATAGGTATCTCATGAATGGATGAACAGTTTTAGAGAACGTCATGCTTCTTTCTCGACATACCGCTGGAAATTTGTATGGAAATGACATAAGTCGTATCGTTGCATTAACGATACTAAATTTGATCACCAATTTTCTTATATAAAGGCCCAGATTTTATTAAATTTTAGCTAAGGTCAGCTTTCAAACAAAACAGCCGCTTTGAAATCGACCCATTCGTTCAGAAGATGTCACAAGCAGACCCACAGACATGTCCAATTTATAACACCTCTCTTTTCATCGCAGGTTAAAATGTGTGGAAATCCCACTATCCCATCCCATCCCTTTCCCCTATCAATAAACGAAGAATTTGGAGAAAATACATGAAAGCGGCAAAGCTTTACGAGTTAATATGAAAATGACTTTCAATATCACTAACATTAAATATTTGTAATTTCCGTGTTATTTACGATATTGAAGGCTTAGCACGTAATCGATAAAGTTGTAACACTTACAACGAGAAGGCATTAAATATTAAATTATGGTGGCCACTGTAGAACTACTTAAATGATTAATTGCGTGAGTGACATAACTACATATATAATCATATAATATTGTGGAAAATGGCTATTTTATTGTGACTTGCATGGCAACACTGTTTGTCTACGCCTTTCCTTTTGATTCAGTGTACTGTGCACAATAGCGCTTCAAATAAATGTTCAAGAAATATAAAGTTTTTTAATGATTCAAATCGAGTGAAAGGCCGTCAGAAATATAATAAAACTAACCTATGTTCTTACTCGAGTTCTGATATATAAATACTTACTAGATTTTATCATTGAACTCGGTCCATCCCTTTAGAAGTTATAATGGTTACATAGACACGTCTAACTCATTAAAACTTACCAAAGAAATATGAAAATGTAATATTTGTCTATTATAAATATTAATTTGCTTTTAAGGAACTATTTCCTTGTTTAATCTATTATTATCGTGAGACATTTAAGTATATTAGACCGTTGACAGTTTTATTTCATCCCACACAATGTTTGAGAAGGTGTTTTCAGACAAGTATCATAAATCATTGTACTAAATTTTAAAAGATTAAAAAATAATAATGTATAGCTAATTAAATATGTAGGTATACGCTTACCAGGCTTGCCCGGAAGAGATCACTTGCTAACGATAAGGCCGCCCCTTGCGCTCCTTATTAGTTACTTTTGTTTTCTTTCTTGTGTTTCACTTAGTTGTGTTAATAAATAAATAAATGTCTTCTTAAACATCTTAAAAGAAAATTTAAAAATATCGCGTAGAGATAAAATTTTAAAAATCTGTTTCATTTTATTTTTTGTTTGTTTCGTTATTAATTAAAATAGTTTATCCTATTTGATATTTAAAACATTATTTCTTATAAAAGTTGTTTAAGAAAAGTCCGCCATTACGCAATATTTATTTCAAAAAAATCATAAAAATAATTGTTCGTTTTATTTAAAGAAAATATAGTTGATCTGAAGAGTCTTTATGTGACGCAATGCGTGACGAATGAAGCTTTCCTTGTGAAGTTATCTCTGTAAGTACATTTTAACTGCTTGAAATTGTTTTTAAACGATTGCCGGTAACCTATACCGAATTAAAGTTTTTGTTTGGGAAATACTTTAGCAAAGTGGTACACGCATCTGCACGTTGGAGGTTCTGGGATCGACTCCCAGAGGAACCATAACATATTTTTCGATTGGGTAGGCAAAGGCGGCTGAATACCTACTTACCTGTGAAAGAAATGATCAGCGTAATTTCTTAAGATTCCTTAGCGGATACAAAAATATTTCATCCATTGAACAAAATATCAAAATATACATAATCAATTATATCAACTACTGAAATGTATGAACTACTTTTGTGTTGTATGAAAGAACATTGGTAGCGTGATGATGCGCGTACATCAGCACCATTTCTTGACAGTTAGCCATAACACTTCAGGTTCTATTTAATTTTTTATATAATATTTAGTTCTAATCTATAATCAGTATACAAAAACGAGACGAAACGTAGCCTTCTCTATGATTTCATATAAATACGAAACAAAACTTTATTTATTTGCTAAAATAGAAATAATAATCGTGAAATTAAATGTTAATGTGCGAATTCAGGAAGTGATGTGAACTATTTCTTTAATGGGCACAGTTATGAGTTTGAGGTATGCTTAATGATCATTGGTCCACATTTAGTTGTAATAAAAATATGAAATACGTTATGTGTAATAGAAATCCTAATATAGAAACTTTAATTTCCTTAAAACGGTTTCAGAAGATTTATCGAATGTTTATTTGAATACAATATTAATGTTTATTTAAAAAACAATACAAAATTTACTTACCTAGCTCAGACATGTGTTAAGCCAACGTGAGTGCTAGTAATAGCATAATTTCTAAATTTAATCTCTAAATATTTATTCGCATAACATAATATTGACTTGTATTTTATATTGTTTGCGTATATGTGTAGTAAAATAAATTATTTTCCTTTAACCTTACTTGTACAAATATATCACATAATTGCATACGATCGTAACTAAATGTAATAAAACAGAAGTACAATGTGTATACCTAAATAGGTTTCATTTTCTAGGGTTATTTCTCCAATCCAATGCATATAAACTTTGATCTGTATGCTTCTCAGTTCCAACAGTTCTGTAAGTAGGTACCTGGTCTATTATTGCGGCATTTAAATAAAAAATACAATCATTAAACATTTAAAACAATTCATTAAACCTTAAAAATGAATTGCAGATTTTCATCAAGCAATTTTTTTAATCCCCGAAAAAAGAGTTAAGATTTTGGATTCGTTTTTGAAGCAGTGTTGTTTTAAATGTAATCTGATTGAGATGTAGGTACCTAGCTACCATGATGATCCATTTAGTTTTTAATTTGTCTTTAATTTCACACGTTTGAAACAGAGCTATTTAATGATTAGCAAAGGATGGGACGGAAATAGGCCGCCGCCGCGCCAGATGCGATGTTGTAATTCTTCTTTGACCTATTACATGAACTAAACTGTTTAGTGACTAATCACTTAAATCCATAGACTAGTGAAATTGACGACAATTTAAAAACGCCCGACATGTTACAAATAAGACTGTTTATAATTGTAGTTTACGATCAATTCGCTGGCAGCAGCTTTCTAACAAAAACCCATCATAATCGGTTCCTTCGTAGGAGTTACAACCTTTTTTGTCAAAAGTTTAAAAAGGCATTAAGTAGTAGGTACTATTGCCGGTGGATTGATTTTAACGATTAATTATCTAAGTATTAGGCAATTTATTATTTTATCTACCTGGCTTTGATTTGTATTTTAGCTTAAATTTCACATGTTCTACTCGCAAAATGTAAAAAATACGGAACGATTTGTATACGTAGTTGCATTGTAGCATTTTTTTTATTTTGTGTAAAATGAGAGTCAGAACTAGTTAAATAGTTACTAGTTTAACGCCAACTAGAAGCCAAGTCACTCTTATAGTGTAAGACTTACAGAATATTTACCTTTTATTAAAACACCTGTTGTTAAATGTTCTGTGGGGCCCTAGTATCGCAATTAACTCGAAACAATATAAAGTGAAAGCTCAATAACTTAATCACGAAAACAAAAATAATAGACCACACACGAAACAAAATAATTGAAACAAAAACAACTTTAAGTCAAAGAAATAGGACTCTTAAATGGAAATTCGACACAAACAATAATTTCTCTATAAAAATTATAAAATACGGGAATGACTAGAGATTTCTTATGAACTATAAAAACTTATTTACAACCTTATTGCTCATAATATAACGTTTGTTTTAGAAATCATAGTTTCGTCAACCGCGGTGGTCCGTTTTGGAAAAAAGGAGAAATGAAAAGGATGTATTTTGACATTTGTCTAGACTGGGCGTGTTTTAAGACCTGGTTGTTGTAATATCTAACTAATAGATTGTAATATTAACGAAAAGTTATATATAAAGTAGGTAAATATAAGGTTCCCTTCTTTTTACGACGAACTAAACCCATGTACCAAGTGCAAGGGAATCCGAAGGGCAATGATATCATGTGGCAGGAAATGATAAGCACGATCTGCCTCGAGATGCATCTCGACTATTAAGTATTGGTTTCGTCATTAAAACTATTTTATAAACACCACATCCATATTCTATTCACCGAGGCAAGCACAGAGGTTTATGTTACTCTGAAGGTTTGTACAGCAGCCGGAAAACGGCTGATATATGAAGTTCATCCATTTATGTGATTAGTTTATTCATTTTGTTATTTACATTATCACGTCTCAAGTGATCGACACATTATTAGGGCAAAGACCATAGAGATTGCATTTAGTAGTCTGTGGTCAAGGAGGTAAAAGTCAACAAAGCGTAAGAAAACAAGGAACTTATAACACCGTTATTATGTGTAAGCTAAATCTAGAAAGAGGACAAGTTTTCCTTTTATTGAGGTTTTTTAAGGCATTTTTTGCCGCACACCATCAATCTGAAACCCGCTGCCTTCAGAAGTATTTGCAAACCTTTACGACTAACAGGAACCGTCAAGAAAAGAGTACCTCTCTTTAAAAGGCCGACAACGCACTCATGGCCTAACTGGCGTTTGTCTAGTTACCTAGTATTTAAAAAAAAAACAAAAGACTTGAAAGTATTTAAATACGGAAGACGTGGACGGAATTCGGGAAAAAGCTAGTGTATTTTGAATTAAATTTTGTCGCAATCTACTTAAGAAATCGCCACAAAATATCAATGTTACGCATAATTAATGATGGAAACATAAAAATAACGAAATTCTATGATTTATGGGATTTAACTTCTTTGGTTTCGTAAGTCAGAAAGACTTTACGATTGAGTTATGACTGTACTAAATTATGTGATAATATTTCAATGGATTTTCTTGTCAACAGGAAGTAGGTTTATTTCCGTTGCTTATGATTCATTTCTTCCCTTAATAATGTACATGTACCTACATGTTTAGTTTTACTATGTGTGAATTCCCGTAATCCCTAGTGACAGACACATTCCTGTAGCTACTTCCTGTGCAAGTAGGTGATCAGCCTTCTGTGCCTTCCCAACCGAAACTTTTTTATTTCCCCGGGATTAGAATCCAGGACCTCTGGCGTAATACGCAGATGCGTTAACCAGTTAGCCACGGAGGCGGTTAATTTTAATATAATAACTGTAAAGTTGTGTTAAATAAAGGCGCAACTGTTTAAATATGCGCATATTTCAAGTATAACCCAAACAAAACTACAAATCTATAATATAAAAATAGTATTGCCAAATTTAGCTGTTTTAATTAATACACACGTCGAAATCGTTAAAATAAATGTAGGTATACCAACAAAATAAAAATATGAAATTGTTTAGAACGAACTGTGAAACAAAAAGTCAAAGTCAAATTAAGAAAATGTGCAATGTTTTGTTTTGTACCATTTAAACTTATTTAAAGGTTATTACTGAATTACCTGTAATTAACAAACAACAACAGTAACAAACAGGAGGCGATTGGTTTTTGTTTCCAATTTGCTTTGTGACAATCTGCCGACATTGATTATTATTGAGTATACCATGTGTTTGCCATTTCTACCTAAAATAAGCATTGGTTTTTATGGCAACCTTAAAGCGACCATGAAAATTGGCCAATACCGAAAATACACAAAAGATAATTTTTTGTATGGCAATAATAATAAAGGTTGCAAATTTAAAAAAAATAATACTTTTATTAGTCATATTTTGTTTTTCGTTGCAAATTTTCATGTGCTCTCTGTGACGACGTCTCAAGTCCAAAGTAGTTAAGTTTATAATGAATTACTGAACATAATATATGAGTACCGAACATGATAACACTCACTCGATTCCTCCATTATTTTGTATATTCTCTGGTGAAAGATAATAGTAATAATATTTATTCAAATAAGATTTAAAAAAGTACCTATGAACTCTCATTTATTTCTAAAGTTCTATAAACTAAACTATAAAAAAATACTAATTACTACTCACATACAAAACAATTTTTAAATTATGATTATTTTTAATCTTAATAAAAATTCTGTATATATAATAGTGAATGCACATTGCACGTGACAATGATTGAATGTGTAGGCAGAGTTAAGAAAGAGGTGTCATTTTTGCACCATTTCCTCACACTTTCAAATTGCTTAACATGTCTAAACATTATTAGTCAAGTTTAACTAAGGGTCATGTGATCTTCTCCGTAGATTACAATTAAGTTTTCATCAATTTGCTTAATTTAAAGTTGCTTAATTTTAAGCTTTATTTAACAACGTCAAACAAGGAAAAAACGAAATCAGAACTTTATTTACAATTACTTCTGTAATTTGAACTTGTTAAGATTTAATCTGATATTTTTATTTCTTAACTGATTTTCGTTATACGATACACAACGGCACTAAAATTGATACACATCTCGATGTAAAGTTATACACGATAGATTTGTATCGAATTGGAAAGATATATTTTATAATCACTACTGAACTCATTGCCCAATCTCCTAGCTTCGTCCAAGAGACAAAGTTGTAGATTTATTTACTTATTGAATTCGTTCATAGTGATTTTTTCAAAAATTTACACCAAAAATGCGTCACTATGTTTTTTTTCGTTGGAGGTTAAAAGAGAATAACAAGTAAATAAAATGATTATGCAGAGCGATTACTTTCATTAAAATAAAGTACTTTTTAAAAGTATTTTGTTGAAAGTAAATTATTAACCAAGAATGTGACTGCAAAAATTTATTTTTGTGTACGTCTACACAGCTTCTGTGGCTGTATATACGCATCTGTGTCTTGCACCGGAGCTCCTGAGTTCGAATCCCAGGGAACAAATAAATGTTTCAGTTGGAAAGGCACATAAAGCTATCCATCTTCTCTGCCTTAAAACCTGTTCACTTGCTTGTAAAGAAAATTAGTGAAACAAATGGAGAAACGTCTTCCCCAGACAGAGGTTTCGGGTTTCCACTAAGACACGATTAAAATGGTTACAATAACTTTTTAAAAGCGCTCAATCAAATAAAACAATGGTTGAAAGCACTCAAATCATAATAGGTGTTAGAGGAATTCAATTTACAGTTTCAACAGAATTAGTCCAGCCAGTAAACGTGACCGTTTTACAGACATATAAACACACTTTCGTCGTATCTATTATTTACGAGTGAAAGTGACAATTTTCTCTATAAATTATACCCTTTGTTGCACTAATATTTCATTTTGAAGATTAAAGACAAAATGGGAAAGCGCGACTCCGCAATTGTGTGGGTTCCGTAGGAAGATTGTTTCGTTCTAGCGGGCACAAGTGAAAACAATTTAAAGACCCTGCGGGATGAGGAATACAAATAGGAATATCTTATGAATGTATTAACAGGTCTTCATTAATTAAAGCCAAGATCCATCACGATCACATTTTCAAATAAATCCCATTCGTTTAAGAGTTACTAGGTCACAGACAGACACAGAATCACTGAGGGGTTACAGGAATTCAGTTAGGTACCTTTTTGTGTCGGAGGTGAATTTAGACTCCTTTTTTAGAAAAACTCTGAGAAGTTATTTTGTACGGATCCCAAAAGAATAAAACCTAGATTATAATCGCGCCATAATTGAATTAGCGAGAGTGAAAAATTTATCGTCCGAAAAACGCGGCATTTCGCCAAATCACCGGATTAAGTGTTAAATCTCCTAATCTTAATTGAAGAAAGTTCTATTCATTCTTTTATTACCAAATACATTTATTATAATAAATCGCATTAAAATATGTTAATCTGTTCATAACTTGTTTATCATAATTTTTAATAAATCAGTTCAATCGGTATTTTTATTCTAAACTAGCTGACCCGGCGAATTTTGTACCGCCAATAAAAGAGAAAATAAGCATCCTTGAAAGGTACATATATGACACCAAGGACTTCTTTGTACATCTATAAAAGATAATATCTAGTTATCCATTGTTTTGTTATATCTCAAAAATACGTTGTCTTGCCTTAGCTATGAATATTGATTTCGAATTGGCATAATAATTTAAAAACTGACAGTTATGTCAAACGCTATAAGATTACATAAGAGCGTAACTTTCTTAATTATTTATTTCATATTTCATAAGAACATTTTCCAGATAATAACAAACACAACAAAAAAAAGAATTATCCAATATGGTGCAGTCGTTCGGAAATTATGCGCGTACATACATTTCGGTGATTCATTTTTATTTATATAGATTGGATGGTTCCCGAATTTATTTTATTTGATTTCAATTACTTCTGTATTCAACAATAGAAATTTAAAACAATTAAAAAAACCCCTGACGTAATTATAAATAAAAATATATTCTCATGAATGGACAGATTTTTATAAATAATAGCTTAAAGCCGCATCAAAATAGATCCATTACTTAGAATAGAGCCACGACCTCACAGACATACACATAATTCTTAAACTTATTTAATAAAACCCCTTTTTTTTGCTTTGGGCGGTTAGTCAATATAAAGAAATCAGTACCAAAAACATACTTCCATAAAATCTATGTTTAAATAATGATGACGTATAGGTTTAAAAAATGATTAATCCCGGTCTTATTACAAAGGGATAAGGGCTAAAATATGAAGGAAATATGCTCTTAAGCAGAGTGCAGTCAGAAGAAAGCATGCCTTGTTAGTTGTTAGTGATACTTGACACGGGAACGTTTCCATTATGCGACGAGAAATCGTCCCGACAAACTTCGAACGGCAATCCGGCAATTTAATAACCCTTAACCCTTTCAAACAAAAAAATAACCTTTTCTTTTCAAAGGAAGGTTAATTTTAAAGACTTCATTTAATTAATATAAAGGTTTTTGAATAAGGAATACATTCATCTAGTTCTGAAAACCGGTTCAGTTCCTTGAATGTTCTCTTCGGACAGGGCGCGTTCTTAAACATTCTTTAAACTTAAAATTTAAAATTGACGTTGAAATAATATTACGTGAAATAAAGAACTTTGTCTTATTACGTTTTTTATTTATTTCGTTTATACAATTATTTCACGTATTGCAATGGAAATGCGTATAATTTGAAGTGGCTGGATAGTGTAACGGTATCAATGCATATAGCTATAATATTAAAACGTGTAGGCGGGGTGCACTCCTGGTGATATCGGCGCGTTTGACATTATTATTATTACGGATTTGTGTCGATAAACAAAAGTAACAAATATGTTGTGCTTATCAGTGATTACATTTCAATGGTTATGGTGTTTTGTAGAGATTTTGTTACAAGTGATTTGGTTTAAGCAAAGCAATCAAAAATAATTAATAGTTTTAAATAATTACTTATTTATAAAGTTGCTCAAAGGGACATGTCCTGTTTTTAGATAGATTAAAAGTGAAAGGATTATAAATAATTCAAAAACTTTTAGTACAGTTCCCAGCTACAATCGTTTTAGGCTTATCAGATTACGACTTTAAGTATGTTATAAAATAAATAATATTTCACTTTTTTTCATTTAGTCATGCAAAAGATTAACATTCGAATCCAATTATTTGGTTTTAGATTAGCTCAAAACTACGCATCAATTTTAATATTTCAAGTACATATGAATATTTTTTCTACCGACTTCAAACAAGGAGGATGTTCTCAATTATTTCATTCAAAGTCTGTTCAAAGTTTTACATTCAATCTTTAAAATTTGTATAGATTTTGAAGACATTATATTTAAAGTATCTGTGTGTCTAATAAACATGCCTCACTTAAAATTACAGCGTAACCAGTAAATACATTATTATATCATTTAAATGGTTCCGAATTGAGGGAAACATAGCCTGTTAACAGTTCAATTAATCGTATTTTGTAATTATTTCCTTAACAACTAGCGACGAAAAAAGAGATATTATAAGTATGACTGTATGTGTGTCTGTAGTATCGTTGCTTCTAAACCAATGGCCTGATTTTTATGCATTTGTTTCAAACCTGACGTCATCAGATGGAATTAAGCTACAATTTATAATCATGTTTTCATCAATTTATGCGCTATTTTAAATTAACATTTTTATAATTGAAAGTATTTCAATAGAAGCATGTATGTGTTAAAACAATAATAAAAAGTTATTAATACATAATAAGTATGTATATTTATAGATTTTTCTCATAACTTTTATCATCATAATAATCTATATCATCTGTTCTACTCATTTTTTCCCATTCGCATCCAATGACAGATAACATATTGCTTTTGGGCTTTTGTAAAAAAAGTGCCTTCTAAGAAATTGTTGTCTATGTTTTTCTGGAAGCTAGTGGCCTTTGATCTGTCGTCTCCAGAAAACGTCGAGACAGATAGACATGTAGACATGTTTATTTAGTGTCAGACAACTGTTGACATTTTTATCTCGATAGATAAGTTTATCTAAGAATTAGGATATGTTTTTGTTAAAGTGGCCATCCGTTTTACTAGTTTCACTGTTTACGGCTGGTTTTCTTAAAGTTAATAATAATAATTGGGAACATACATTGCTCTGATCCCAAACTTAGCTGAAGCATTTGTGTTATGATAATCAGAAACAACGAGGGCAGCACAATAAATAAGTTATAAACAACCAAGACTCGGAAACAAACATTCGTGCTCATCACATAAATTAATGCACCTACCGGGATTCGAACCCGGGACCTTTTTATGCAGAAGGCACTACCAATTCCATCAATCGGTCGTCAAAGAGGAATCTTACAAAAACGTGTCTTAAAGAAGTTTATCCGTTTTTAACATTTTCCATTGATTGGTCCTATTGGTCATAGCGTGATGTTATCATAATATTTACGTGAAGCAAAAACTTTGTAGTTTTTACGAAAATTGTGCGAACTTTTATCTTGAAATTTACCACAGTTAAAGTTTATATAGAGAGTTATAAAATGCATTAGAAATACATTAAATTAATTAAAATAAACATTACACACACTACTACTTGAATGACACATAACATACACACACATTATGTAAGTGTGTGTATGGGGGTGCAGGGGATCGATGGGGACTTTTTACAATTCATTTATAATAGAATTCTGAAAATTCATACCACATTTTAGCTCTATGGGAATTTTTGTAACCTTCAAAATCTTATTTGGCCAACCACTAGTGTAATAGTACGAGTATTTATCGATAAATAAACTATTCAATTTAAAACAATTTTTTCAATTCCAGTTCTTAAGATTAACGCGTTCAACCAACAAAACTTTCAGCTTCATAATATTAGTATGAGTAATATATTTTTTATGTATTGTATTAGAAAATTCATAAAGGCAGCTTAAAGTATAATGACGTAACACATAATTGGTAATTAGTAAATATGGGTTAAGATAAAACTAGGCATTCTAATCTATGCGTTACGAGTCACGTATACCATTGAATTATTGTCTGTTTGTCTGTATGCTGACCTCAATGTTTGTTGTGTTGTGTTAGTAAAACAAGAACATACTGAGTTATTTTAAACTATAAATTATTGTATGTCTAGGTTACCTTTAAACACATAAATACCATTATTAATATGTTATGTAACTAGCAAAATACAATTTAAAAACCCCTCGATATGTAAAATACAAGTAAAAATATCCTACAAATGGATTAACAGATTTTTATAAATTGTAGCTAAGATAAGAATTAAGAACCACACGAAGAACAGATAGAACCGCAAACATGCAGACACGTTAAACTTTTAACACACTTATTTTGCGTCAAGTGTTGTGGTGGAGGTTTTGTTTTCGGCTCCCGCGAAATATTAAATTTGGGTTGGCACAAAATATAAACTGATCGGTGAAACAAATATAGAAATATGTCTGTTTCAAATCCTAAAATTCCCTTTTCAGGTTTTAAAATAACTATATAATTGGATGTAGGTATGTTGAAACGACTCGGCAATAAGGAAGGCTCAATCGACGGTATCTTCGTGATTTAATCTTATTTACATTTCACTTTCCATAAGCGCTTGTACATAATAAACACAATTATCTATTTATAAAATAATGATATTTTACATTTTAACACACGATAATTTGAACGGACGAATTTATGATTTTGGTTTATTGAAATATAAAATCTTTAATAATACATAATTAAAATAAAACTCCTATATCAAGCGGTTTCCCCCTCTCTCGCGATTAATAATATTGGGTGGGGGTAGGGGGGTCAAAAATACTAAACGACATATTCTCATACCTACCGAATATACAAAAAATGTCATAAAATTCGGCTGCACCGTCTCGGAATACAAACAGAAACATGATTTTTATATATCACTAGGAATAGTTGATTACCAGTAACAAGTTAGTGAAAGAAACTCAAGTAAAGCTCACTGACCAGTTGAGTCAACATTATCAGGTCCGTGTCACACGATAAGATACAGGTGACATAACACTGATAGTTCGTGTTTACTATGCGCTAACATGTTTGGAAACTAGGCTCTGGATTAATCGAAAAAGCCCTGAAAAGCTTTGAAATTGTGCTGAATAATTAGTGAAATCCGCGCTCGCGTGACATTTTTCCGTGAAATATCGTACAAGTGAAATTGAAGACAGTAAAACCTCACGATAGTAATTAAAGATAAGAATTTATCTCACTAATCAATAAGCAGGTGTTCATAAATAGCTAAGATCAGCATAAGTCAGCTTTCAAGTAAGCCAACCGCATCGAAACATTTCGTTTACTTTAGGCTATAGGTACGTTGCGACAGAGACACTGAGAGGTCTAACTAACAACACCCCCTCTTTTTTGGGTTAGGGGTAAATGCAATAGTTACATAATCAGTTTAGATGTCGCAATATAAAATCGTAAAGTTTTATTATGAAACAATATTTTATATTCATTTCAAACACCTGGGCTTTATTGCTTATAATTTAACGCCATTGCTTTATGCGGTTTTTATTAAAACCTCAACAGGTTTATATTATTTTTAAAGTTATCAAAATGTATTCTTCAATACTACGATAAAAAAAATGAACATTAAAAGATGGAAATTATTAAAGATGCATTTTAAGTATTTAAAAAAATACTCGCATACTCGTTAGTAGTGAACCCTGCGAACTTCGTTTCGCTTTAGAAAAATTTGTTACGTTCGTATTAATTTTTGTAGCAGTTTTACGTTTATAAATTTCTTTAGTTTAAAGGTCGAAAAAGTTTACTGAACTTACCAGGAAGTTGTACCGCGAATGTCAAAGCTTTTCTGACCGCAGTTTCATATTTCGCGATATTGAGTATCGTGTGAAGTGACGCCTCGATGCGTTAATTTATATTCTTTCTTGGTATGAATAGAGTTTAAAATTGTAACCTATTTTTTAACCCGCGAGAAAGATAGATGAAAGATAGATGGATGGTATGTTTGACGTATCTGTGTGCTTAAAAAAATGGACCGATTTTGATAAGGTTATTTTTGTTTACCCTATTTTCTTTAATAACGTAAACTTTTAACACGTATTAAGAACACCACCAACAACGTATTAGGGGACACGAGACTTCATTTTAAAGAATACTACTATTTTGTTTATTAATTACACTTATGCACTTAAAAGTTGCTTTATAGTTTTTAAGAAATAAACTTTGGAAGGCGTAAAGTCCCGACTCCGTTCATCAGAAGTTGTGGTCAGACGCTAGTATATTGTATTTGGAATTTTTCCGTGGGTCAAAATATGGTGGCTGATGTGATACAATCCAATTACTACGCCACGCCTTGTCACAACTTGTTAGAGAGCAAGATCAATTGCTACAATATCTATAGAACTAATATAAGGCTGAGTTTGTTTCATTGAACGCGTCATCAAGAACCTTTGGTACGAATTGAAAATTATTTTCGTGTCGCTTAGTGCATTTAACAAGGCAGGCTATAGGCTACATAACATCATGCTATGAACATTAGGAGCGGAGCATCAATGAAAAATGTTGCAAAAACGGGCAAAATTATGAGAGCTTCCTTTGCGTGCGCCGCGCAAACGCCAAGTTCTAAAAAAAGTTTACATTTTAGAGTTGACTCAGTATAACGGATTTATGATAATAGAATGTTTTTCCTCAAATGAACGAACAAAACGGCATACCGCTAGGACATATTGTACACAATTTGAACTGTCACAAACATTTTCCAACATCCACGGAAGACATCTAACCACATAACAAGGCAAGAAATCTAATTAAATCGCAACATAAATAACCCAACATAACATAAATGTTTTGTTGCGGTTTCACGTAAACCGATAAATAAATTATGTCAAACTAGTTTTTATTCGCGACTTCGTCTGCCCACGTTACTCAAAACGAGTCCGTGAACCGCACCGACCTACTTATCGTTATATTTTTCACAGTATATTAATAAATTATATTATATGAATTATTCTTATGTCATATTTTACTGTATAGTATCATTAAAAATTCGTTACTTTTTGCATGAATGAGTAACATACCACCTTCATAAACTTTTATAATATTATAATTCGACAATGAGTATTGTATGGAAGGTGCTGGGTTCAATTCGCGGAAAAACTATAAAGGTCGTTCTTGTAACGTAAATGGTAAGTGAGGCGACATCATAAAATTTTCCTTTGACAATTCTGTCAAAATGACGCAGGGTTTTTTCCAGAGTCCCCAATCGTAACTTAATCCTAAACGAAGCATTTTCTTTAATTCACGTAATATTCACTTGTGAATGTCAATCTTCAATCTAAGAAGAACATGCAAGAGATTCAGCCATACTATTTCTTTTTTGGTCATTTTAATAAAACATATTATTATTTCGCTTTTATTTATAGTAGTAACAGTTTAGTGGTTTAGTCATAAAAGCGAATACGTTCACATAGTCATAATATTATATAATATTGCTTCAGAATATATTTATATTAAAGTAATAAAATAAATATAAATAATAATAAATAATATAAATAAAATAATAAATATGTAAAAGATACAAGATCCATATCGGATGCAATCATTACTATAAATCACAATATTAAACAAATCGGCCCTGATTAATTATTTTCACACTAATATTTAGCAGTTCGTCATTGAATCGGTGACGCGCCTGCGATGCCGCCAAAAACCATGAATCTTCATCTTCTTTTGTTTTTAAAAAATGGCCACCTCGCTTTCACCAACATGACGCTCCGCTAGAGTAGCCGCGCTTGTCATTTGTCACATGGCCACCCTTCTGAACCGTGCGCCGACACGGCCATACTGACATTCGCCCGTCCTCGGGCGTTTAGGTACTCTGTCTTTTCTGAAAACCAGAGATTATCTTATAACCAGAACTACCTCTCGATCATCCTGACAATAACCTTACTACCTCAATTAGATTCCAATCAAACATAGAATCAACATTATATACAGTAATTTGAATTACTACTACAGTATTGACTTGATTCATCTCATTGTCTATTCTAACAACTTGGACCACTATCCGTCCATTCTAACAACTTGGACCGCTAAACGTCCATTCTAACAACTTGGACCGCTAAACGTCCATTCTAACAACTTGAGACCACTACACATCCATTTTAACTAGGTACTTGGACCACTACACGTCCATTCCAACTACTTGGACCACTACACGTCCATTCTAACTTGGACCACAATACGTCCATTACTTGTCCATTACTTGGACCACTGTCCATCACTTGGACCATCTCGTCCATTACTAGGACCACTCGTCCATTACTAGGACCACTCGTCCATTACTAGGACCACTCGTCCATTACTAGGACCACTCGTCCATTACTAGGACCATCACTAGGACCATCTCATTGTCCATTGGATTATCACAACACATCTGAATCGCAAGAATGTGTCCCTTGAACTAACCCCAAACAGGTATAGCCCGGACGACAACCTACGACCAGGATCGACTCAGCAAACTATCTGGACCGAACAAATGTGTCCAGTTCAAGATTTCTTTTTTTTTAAATCTAACAGATAAAATAAAAACGTTCATACCTCAAACTGTAAGTAAATACTTTCCTTATCATCCTTCAATACAAATAAGATCTTTTCAACAAAAATGAAGACAATGAAACCATAGTGCGTTTTTTTTGAACTGACCCTTTTCTAGTTCTCTACTAATTTCATTGGAATGGGTAGTACTCAATACCCGGTACAACTGGCTTATGGTAGTCACGTTACAAGCAGGTTATCAGCCATCCCGCATAATTCCACTTTATTTTTACATCAAAATAGAATAAACAAGCTCTATACATATTCAGACATTGAATTTTAGATATCCATAAGGTTCCATAGGCAGCTTCGCACGCATTTACTTAACTGGATTTTATCCTCCTTCACTGGGGGCAACTATTGCGCAGCAAGAATAAGAGCAAACAACTTCCATATTGCCAAGTTTTATTCTGCAACGTACGACTTTACGACATACATTTCGTCCTCTATCCCACTTCTGATGTAAGAGATACAAGATCCATATCGGATGCAATCATTACTATAAATCACAATATTAAACAAATCGGCCCTGATTAATTATTTTCACACTAATATTTAGCAGTTCGTCATTGAATCGGTGACGCGCCTGCGATGCCGCCAAAAACCATGAATCTTCATCTTCTTTTGTTTTTAAAAAATGGCCACCTCGCTTTCACCAACATGACGCTCCGCTAGAGTAGCCGCGCTTGTCATTTGTCACATGGCCACCCTTCTGAACCGTGCGCCGACAAATAGAATAAATGTTATCAAATGCTTCAGGTGAGTTAGTAGGTATTTCAAATAAACAAACGAGAGAAAATGTTAGCTTCTTTCACAAAGACGAACAGAAATATCTCGACCGCCAATCAACGTGTGGCTTCAAAGCCTGATTGCCTCATCTTTGGTGAATGTAAATAAAAGCGTCACATACGTTGCAGGTTTTATTTACATATATTTATCTCTTAACACACATCAGCATATAAATGTTTTTATAATAATTTTTCATGATCGCCTGCTGCGTTAAGCACAAACTAAAATCAATTCTGTGATTTTCCCTTGATTTGCTTTCTATGTGTAGTTAATATAACGTAATATAATATACCCGTCTCAAAAATCCATGTTATATACAGGATATCGAATTACTGCTTATATATTTTGTATTTGTAGCTTTATGGTTTGATTCCTGTAATATATTACATAATTTTTATTTATTATCAAAATATTAGTTTGTGAAGTCATCTTTCAATCAATCCGTTCAAAGTTAAATTGAAGACAATAACTGAAAATATTTTCATAAATTGCTAAAAACAATTTCTTTTTATTTTTTTTTTTAACAATTGTTTCTATTTTGTATAATAGATTTATTGGAATAAAAGATATTACTTAATGACCATCTCAATCACTTTAAATTTTTCTCTTCTATTTGCGTCGAATGTTAAAGCAAAACATTATAATTCATAGATAATTATCATAATCAGATATGATAGATAATGGCTATGTTGCTGTCTTATGGTGGGACAGATAAGGTCGCAGCCTTAACTAAGGTATTCCGGTAAGGCAGGCTGTTGAATGAGGAAGAAAATTAATGTAAATATACTTGTGAACCGCGCCGACTTCGTACTAGATACGCTCTCCAGGCTTATCTAAATAAAGCTTATGTTAATAACAAATAAGATCTATCCATCTGTGGCATGTATAGCCAGTAGTTCCTAAACGTAAGGACAGTTTTTTTATTTACTAGATATGTGTTTTATTTTGTTTGGAAGGACCTAATCGAGATTGTTCTTAGCTACAACAGAAACCGCTTCGCACACGACTCTTTTCCTTCTCATCCTCTTTTTGACATATTTTTTTTGTATAAATAATAAGGCAATATAACTTTTTTTCTTATTGAATGTAGACAAAGATATTGTATGTATGTGAAGATGGTAAAAACGTAGAAACTGTTGGATTTTGGGTAGTTCGATAGAGCGGCTGCTGACTCTGAGCGGACGCGACGCGTGTCATATGAACGGGCTCTTAGCAAACCACTCTCATCGACACGCGATTTCTTACATAAGTAAAGAAACGTGATGAAAAGAACCTTATTCGTAAACGAATGA
Organism: Aporia crataegi; assembly: GCA_912999735.1. Classification (NCBI taxonomy): domain Eukaryota; kingdom Metazoa; phylum Arthropoda; class Insecta; order Lepidoptera; family Pieridae; genus Aporia; species Aporia crataegi. The sequence continues at coordinate 8,993,104 of OU538742.1, forward strand.
TAAAATATCCTTTTAATAATTTCACGTGACATTTATATATATTGGTTTTTAAAGTTATTCTGAACCTGGCGATTTCGTATATGTAGACATGATAACGCAAGTATGTTAAAATTTTAAAATAATAATTACTGTAAAAGCTCTTTATTCGCGGGGTATACGTAAAAAACAAACACATAAAAAAAAACAATTTAATTGAAGTTTTTGCCCATACTTATTAATTATTATCTTCAGGCTAATAAATAAATAAGAATTTTGTAATTTTTTCTTGCTTGACAGTTTTTAAAAGCTCTTTCAGTTCAAACTGATATTCAGCAGTTGCATTTGCAATTTGCCTCTTAAAAATAAGACTTCGTTCCATAGGTGGATCAATTTTCATAAATCACAAATTCATTTGAAATTCTTAAACATTCACTAAGATTTTTCAGATTAAATGTCACATTTCCAGTGCTTGTTGAAGCCTCTCTTCAATTGGCTGTGAATTTAACATTTCCAAGTCGGTTTCAGCGGCGACGGTGGTTTACCTCAAAGGCCGAACCAATACAGCAGCGATATCATTTAATAACATTCTTATTACATAGTTGTAATAAGGTCCATTTTACTTTTTTATTAGTCCATTTATCGGCGCGTTTACAAAGGATATTTGGTTGGATACATTTTGGAATTCTTTTTATTAATATGCATGTAACTACTATGTACCGATTAGATCCGCGAATAAAGAAATCTTTAGCCACGAATATAGGAATTGGGTCACAATTTTTTAATCCGCGAATAGTGAAAACGCGAATGGAGGAAGCGCGAACAAAGAGCTTTTACTGTACATAAAATTTATAATCTATTACACAGAACCAGAGACACGTTTATCTTATACCAAACTCTCTTTTAATAAAAACCAATCACTACGTGTTAGAATCAGCCCCTTGACGTTGGGCACGTGTCATATTCGTTACGTTCCCGGTGCCCACTTAGAGAAGGCGAGACCACGTGCAGTCAACAACGTGATGGAATGATTGTTTCTCAGGATGTTGTGTCAACCACACCCAGTTCCGGCTTCGGTGCATTTTGGGGCCTCAAAATAATTACAAAATCTTTTTAAATAAGATCACTTTTTCACTGTAAATAAGGTACATATTAGAAAAATTGAAGTAAATTTAAAAAAACCTCGACGTGTAACAAATAAAAATACATAGGTCATAAATAGATGAACCTATAAATATTGTAGCTAATCCATCTCGATCACTTCAGTTTTCAAACACCTCAAAAATATTGTCGTTTAGTAGATGCCACAGACAGATACATAGACACGTTAAACTAAATGAGATATTCTATAAAATAGAAAATTTTAGACAAAGAAAACATTTTGACTTTTTTCATATCAAAACCATACATTTTTAAAACTTTTTTAATACGGGGCCTTTAGGTCTTAAGTTTAGTCCTGAATTATGAACTGACCCCACACAGAAAATATAATATTGGCTCTAACATGTTTCATAGCGTGTTGATTGAGAAGATTATTGTTTTAATAAATTAGACCAAATCTAAGACGTACTCGAGAAGGGACATGTTAAAGCACCCGTGAGTGAGCGTGTATGCTAAGTTTAATGAAATTGGTTGAAGCGAAAGAGGTATGTAGGAATTGTGACTGGTTGGAGGTCTCTGGTGGTTGCCTGCCTCTTTACCAGCACCTCACTATTCATACTTGTATTTGTTAATCTATTTTCATTCATTCTCTTTGTTAAAAAATAATTTTAAAAGTGTCATTGTTGTCCTTTCAACAATAACTAACTTATATTTACTTTTGTATAATTACTAGTGGACCCCACGAACTTCGTATCGCGTCAGAGTGCCAAATAACAACGTGTTACCTAAAACGTCATTCCATAGAAAGTGTATGAGGAAGATGTTTTTTCTTTTATTTTATTTTTTCGTCAATTTCCCAATGTTTTAAAGTTATTCTGCTATTTAGAACGGAGACAAAAACCATGAAAATTGGTCCAGCCATTCTCGAGTTATAAGTGTTCGAACAAACCCGACTTTGTTTTTAGATAGATACCATATTTGTTAGCGAATCCATTCATTTTCTTTAAGTGCCCAAACTATACCAACATTTCCTTTCGTAACTTTGTCACATCCTCTTCTATTCTTCATATTATACAGAACTCATTAGAAAACTCGACATAAAGGCCCTTTTGACATCGTAAATATGTTTGGATTTAGAAAGTCGTGTACTTCCAAGTTTATGGCTCAGCCACTGGGGGGTCACTTGTTCGATTCCGTAAGTGCTTTACGAGATAATTTATTTGCTCAATTGTAAAACAATAAACTCAATTGATCACTATTAATCTATTGGTCGTAACTTTCTTCTGCTATTATACAAGAATGGTGGTGACACCATAGCTCAACTTCTTTAAACTCAGCGAGTATATAACGATCATAAATTACCATGTAAATAATACTTATTAAGTAAAATATTTTTTTCTGTCTCTTTTGTTTTAAAAAAATATGCAGTCTATATGTTTTATTCCATTATTTTTTATTCGATAGATCCGCTTCTGAATGGAACATTCCTACAAGCAACAACAATGACAGGAAATCGAAATTTTCATTTCGTTTGAGTAAACAAATTTTTGGTTTCCTTCAATTTTTCGATGTGTCAAGTTCGATAAAATATCAAAGAGAAAAAAAAACATTAAATTGATGAATGCATTGAGAACCTCTTCCTTTTTTTGAAGTCTGTTACAAAGTCTAACGGTATTTAGGAAATACTGAAATTTCCTAAGATCTGTTAAATAACATTTAACTATTTCAATAGTGTTAATTAACGTTGTTACGTGTAATCAAATGGCCATCAATACATCGAATCGATTTCCATCGGAGTGCACGTATTAATCGATGGCACATCGCGTTAACGTCTGCGCCCATCAACGGTAATGAGCGGACGATTATAATCCGAGGTTCTTTATCCTCTACGATTACGATAATTCTGCAAAGGAAATACCTATTTGGAAGTCAGTTTGGCACTACTACTGTAACAAAAACACATACAATCTTTAACCTTAATCTTCTGCATCATTGCCTCACGCACGAAAAAGTGTCACGTTTCATCAATGTGACGTTATCACGTAAAATTATCGTCCGTAAACCGACTTTACAGGCAACCAATTTTAATGAACTTTGAAGTCTTTAAAGAATTTTTTAAACATCTATATCTACTTATAGGTATTATAGCTGCACAGTTTGGATTAACACACTAATCTCAGGAATTAACAAATTTTTTTTTTAGGACTTATCGAAGAAGCCTATAGGCTAAATAACATCAAACTACGACCGATATAAGTGAAGTATTAATGAAAACCGTTGCAAAAAGGGTAACCTACAGCAACCTCTGCGAAATTGGTGCTGCTATTTAGAAATATATGCATAAACCTTTCATATTTTGACATCGATATCCAAGTATCTTAAAGAATGTCGGTTCTCGTTCCATATAAAGGCTGTGTATAAAGATGTAAAGTGTCGATAGAAGAGTTGTTTCGACGTAATGACGCCTCGAGGCGCTAAAGTCGCGTTTATATTTTTAATAATCAACGCTTAATTACATCTGTCGGCGACTACATAAAGTAAATGTAGAATGTCATAAAAAATTGTTTATCTAGTTAGACGTAATTTTGAATCATACATACGCTAGGTATAGATAGTTTTGATATATGTAATTTTAATAGGTATGGGTCAAACCCGACGATGTGGCTTTACGAACGTCATTTTTAATAGCTAGATCTGTGTGAGTACTGTGTGTGTGTGTGTGTTGTATAACGCACGTATAAAATCATTAGCCAATAGCGGGCGCGGTGTGAGGGCGTCCCGCAAAGTATGTAAAATATATAATAAAATAAACTTTTTATTATATCAATTAATTTGTGATATTTCGGTGGTAGGCAGTATATAGGTAGGTAAAAATAGGTTTAAAAATATTACTTTGTCTCTAATAGGGTTTTATTCAATGTTTTTTGTGTAATTTAGTTTCGAACGGTTTTTACGACTCATTTGTATTGTTCCTTATGTTTACGACTGTTTCAGATTGTATAATGCAGCAGGGGCTACATAATGGTGTTAAAGGACTCTTTATATAACTAAAGAGTAATTAGTGAATGGCCCGTGAACGGCAACATTAGTACAATAGGCGGGTGAAAGATGTCCTTTAACAAAGAATATTGTATGTAGCCTCCATTTATGTGTAACGTGTTATGTACCATTAGCTAGATAATAGAAAGATCTACCTGAATGTGTAAAAACTATAATTGTATGCATTATTTGAAAGGAAAATAAATGGTCTAAGGGGTGCCTTTGTTAGAGAAAGTTGTAATAAAAAACGTCTAAAAAACAAAGGGGCGGTCGCAGCTCTCGTCGCAGTATACTGGCGGCCTAGGTAAGCTGCGCCCGTTTTCTGTAATTTGTGTGCGCTGAATTGTGCTAAATCGTGAGTGTTAATTGTAAAGTACCTACCTAAGGCTACCTACCTAGAAGAAGTTATATTTTTATTTTTTATTATTTTAAATTCCAAGTATCCAAAATTCCCAGTTACCCTTTACCCCTCTACCCCTCACCTCCTTACCATAACCCTCTCCCCTCTACACCCCTCACTGGCTACGTCGACTTATTGCACATAGCAGGGTGTGCGGGCCGGACAGCACCAGCATAGAGAAAACTGTTCGGCATTTACGTCGAGGCCACTACCTACCGGGACGCCGCAGTATTAATTGGCTAGCTCTTTTCAGAGCTACTTCGGAACGTCAAGCCTTTTAATTACTGTCGGTCGAGGCACCGAAATAAAAGCTGGTCAGCTCTTATCAGAGCTGTCATAGACCAGTGGCGGAGTGATACGCGGGCTTCGCCCTATCACACTGAACGTCATCCGTCTATTTCGCGTGTTTCGAGGGAGGTCTGTGACAACATCTGACATTGATAATGATGATATATCGCTGTAATTGGACATAATTGTTGGGTTAAGGAGAAAAATTGATTTTTATTACATTCTTACATGTTTTAAAATTAATATATTATGTTAAAAGAAATTACCCACGAAATAGCATCTTTGTGAGATTGCAAATAGTTATGTAAGTATTTTTATTTAGTAGTTTTATTACCTCTAACTAAAACATCAATTGGGATAACAGAAATTTAAAAAATCACTGGAAATATTAATTACAAATACGAATACCTTCTCCCTACATTGAGTAACTGGTCTTTATAAATTGTTCAGATACATCTCGCTTACGTCAGCTTTTAAACAAAAGAAACCGCATTTAATTCGGTCTTTCGTATGTTGCGATGCCACAGACGAACTCATAGATACGTCAAACTTATAATACTCTTCTTTTTGTGTCGGGTGTTAAGATATTAGTTAGTTTTAGACCGAAACTACTAAATTATAAAGCTGAAGAGTGTTTGTTTAGTTTAGTGCGATTAAGCAGCACTCATCTCAGGAACTACTGGATCGAATTGTATTTTTTTGTGTTGGATAGTCCATTTATCTAAGAGAGCTAGAGAAATAGAGTAAGGCATTAGATCGGAAATTGTTTGCAAACTAAAAATTCTATAAATAAATCAAGAATGGGGCTTTCGCACTGTCTGATTTGTATCAGATACTTTTATAGATCTCATTGCGAAAGTACCACAGCTGCCAAGTGTCAATAACCTTAATAATTAGCCTAGGCTTAGCTTAAAATAGATACCTATGTATAGGATATTGTTTTGTTATTATCATTAATACCTACTTTATATTACAAATGATGAATTCATATTAAATTTTTTGATTAAAATATTTAAACTACGCAAATTATAATATTTTTATAAAGAAAAGAAAAAAATATTGAATCCAAACTGAGACATCCTGATATTCAAACTCATAACAGTTAATGTCTTGTTAGAATTTCCGTATCCCAACCTACAGCAATCAGCGTTATAAACAGACGTTCTTAACATTCTTATTATTTTTATAGTTTTCAAACTAAGGCTCCACAAAACGAACGATAAAAGTCGTAACAATATAGGATATGAAAACAAATATATTGAAACCTCTTACTTAAATAAATATAATAAAGTTTAAGGACCTTTAAATTCTTTAACTTGATAGTAAAGTGTGGCATATTCTATGAATTAATAAATAAAAAACTTTTAAAAAGATGTACAGATCTTTTAAAAGATGCGTGTTTAAGAGTCATGTCTTAATTAAATAACCCCAAGTGTCCATAAAACGTATCAGTCTATAAGTAATATCCCTAGCGAAGTATTGTCGATAAATAAATTCAGATCACTCAGAAGAAGCTACTCAGTTAAACTTATTGAGACATGTATGCACCTGGCGCATTCTTGAATAGGCCTATAAACTTAGTTTTTAAGTGACGTCCAGAAATTATCATGTAAATTATATTACATGAAATAAGTAAATTTTTGGTTTTTGAGTACCTTATTCTCAGACTTAGAATACCTCTACTATATATAAATAATTTTCACCTTTTGCTTATAAAAAGATGCTAGTCGTTATTTTTTTACAAGTTGGTAATGCATTATTTTTTGTATAGAAATCATATGAAAAGCTTACATAACTTATAATATGCGAAAAATAATCGTAAAGCTATTTGAGCTAATTTTACAATTGAGTTTTTTTTTTATTTTAATTTCCTGTCTGCTACTTAAATAAACTAATAATGCGAGGTGTATTAAAGTACAAAGGCATTGTTTAGTCGCGCTTCTACAAACAGCCTAAAAGAAATTCTCAACAGAAGTTGTATACAAACACTTTTATGGGCCCTTCCGTTTTCATATTGTTTTAATGTTCCCAAAATATTTGGGAATCAAATTAGATGTTTAATGAAATATAAAATACGTTTATGGCTCCATCCTTTTACTTTTACTGCTTCAATGATAGATTTATATTAAAATAATTTGATATATTACACGAACGAGCTCACGAGATCTCTCTATAAATCTATATTAATATTATCACAATGTCTAGAGAAAATTTCAAAAAAAATATACTTATAAAACTGAAAACATTCTGACCTTAACCTGAAAAATTAAAAGTAAATTGAAATTTTGTGTGGGAGCCGCCATATTTGATTTAAAATGACGACTATCTCATCAGCATAATCTAAAATAAAAACTGCACTAGCTCGCTTAGCTTGTCATTTGTCATTTTGACATTTTAGGTTTTAGCTAATGTTTAGATGAAGTTTAGAACACTTCCTATTTCTTAATTTAAATTTAGCATTGGAGACAGGCAGAGAAAAATTATTTTAGGAAATGACAAAATTCTTGAACAGATGTCGGCGGTCAAGATTGACCTGTGATATTTTTGTTTTTGAATTGGTTAAAGGCGCTAAACTAACTTGACATTTCAAATTTTGAATTATATCTAAGACTACTCGATAATTATTCGGGTACAACCAGAGGGCACGGCAAGGCTCCACCAAGGCAAGTACAATGCACAATTCTTAGTTTAATACTAGAATGATATACTATTTACCATCTCGTATTAAAACGGAGTAGTATACTGTATAAAGCATATATCAGCATGGGCTGTATAAAATCTTATTAATGGTAAATACAGATTTTAAAACATTACATGCTAGACCCTAGATCAGTATGCAGCAAGGCAATCTGAATCAAACATGAATTATGATCGTTTAACAAGTTTCAGCGTGGAACGGTAAATGTAGGTTCATGTTTTTAATATTTATTGCGATTTGAATTAAAGAGTTTATATATCAGCTTCAACAATATCTTCGGCAGTCATTATTTTGACACATTAACATCTTTGTTTTCAGTCGCTCAGTTATTTGTAAATTGTGATAAATATACGCTCTTAATCAGATTAAAGTGTTTTCATTTATGTGTGATAATGTTTGATAGTCGCGTAAATCAAAGATATTACTTATTATAACACAGTCTAGTAAAATTGTTAGACCCTGAGTTAATTTCGCGTGAAACCTCGAAGTCGAGGGTTATAATGCTTCTGTCTAGTTCCGTCAGCAAGTTATGACGCGATAAAGTCATAAATACACACGTAGGTCACAATATGGTTCAAAATAATCACAGATCTAACATTGACCTCATTCTTTCGAGGTCTCGCCTCTATTTATTTTAATATTTATAGCTTTGTGTTAACAATTTAAATGTCCGGTTCGTGTTGTGTCTCTCTGTCTGGGAAGTAAAACAAAATTTACTCGTTCTTATCTTCTTAGTCCTTTAATATCATAATGAAAAAATTTATTAAATCAAGAACCTTAGAAAAAACATAAAGTTTTATTCAAGATATCTACTTAATGTTCTTTTTGTAACTAATTTTATATACTATATATTATACTTAATAGTAATATTATAATACTTATTAAATTTTACAACACTGGCAACCCACCCAAATTCATAGGGATTGCTAAATGTTATCAATTTCACCAATCGATTCGTTTTTTGTGTACTTATTATAAATTCAAGATAAACATAATATTATAATATAACCGATTTGAACCTGAAATCTTGTGGCTAAATGAAATAGCGCTGATGTACCTACTTTAAATCGCACACTCGAAATTATTAACACAATCACGAAGTAAAAATAACGAGTCGATTTCAATGTTGCTTTATAATATTATGTGTACGTGCCCATTATTGAGAAGAAAAATTAATATATTGAGAATAAAAATAGACAATCCAATCAGAATTTTATTTGAAACTTCACTAGTACATTTGTTAGAAACTCTTTTTAATCACGTTCTCCTGGTACGAGTGGAAAACAGTTTTCAGTAAAGTTTCAATAGAAACCTATCTGCAAAACTTTATTCACAACAGTTGTATCACGGCTTTGTTATTTTGTCATACATTCAGTAAAAAAAGATACGTATATCTGGAATGCTTTTATTCTAAAAAAACACTAGACTGCAAACAAAGGTATATCAAAGAACTACGTTATTTAATAACAGCACAGCCTTCAACAAGAATTCTAAGAAATACAAAAAGTTCTGTAAACAAGTGAAGTTGAAGACACTTTCAAAGCACTGACATGTTGATTACAAATAAGAATGTTTCACGATTGGATGAACAGATCTTCATAAAATCTATCCAAGATCTGACAAAAACCGTGTCGAACCCAGGATATTCGGCACAAGTGATCAAACACATGCTTGAACCATTAAATTATTAATTTTGTTCATTAATTGATTGTTCTAATTACCACGACCAGCATTCTTAGATATATGTACCAAGTAAATAAACTAATATTGGAACTCGGACATGGCCTACATAATTACCACGTACATAAATTTGCGCAGAATTAGCATTATACTAAAGCTCCAGTTAAAGACATAATACCTAATCACAAATTATTTGTTGCCAACAATTTTCTTTGAGATTCTTTTGTCATCATTACTTGTTGTACGTTGATGGTGGAAAAACTTTCGCTCGTCAATGATCTGTCAAGAACTGACAGCTGATTAGCTACGCGTGTTAGATTCTCTATAATTATTTTGAGTATTTTAATAAGTATATAATACCGATTTTGGTTTCTTTACTAAATAACTATAACAACTAAAATAAAATCTGTAACTTACTTTGTTAATTCTCAAATAACCGAGGTGGTATCTTTTTTTTGAGAATACGTCATAATCTTTAAACCTTAATCCGTAAACAGTTTCTACCTTTCTAATTTATACCTACGATTTAATAATGATCGATTCGTATAGAAGTGAAGTTATAACAAACAAAATTGCTTAAAAACACTATCATAATCTGGCTTTTTTAAAGGGAAGAAATCTGTATTCAGCTGCTTCATTTCGGTTACAATAATTAAACTAATTTTCTTCACGCCTATCTTCCACTACGGCTGCGTCCTTATCAAAATGCGTCATAGTTGGTCTATGAACAAAAATAATTTCGTCTGTTAGTGATTAATGAAAATATAAATGAACGCATATTTTCTCTAAGTCCCGTGTTTTTGACGTATATCGTATTTAATAAACACACATTCAAAACATGCCTGGAATAATAATATTGATATTTCCATTCACACCCCACGCGTTACTTGTGTAGAATTCAAACAATTAATAGTTTAACTTCTATAGTTTTTTTAACAATAACAAAATTACTACGTAAGGTTATTCTTTCAATTTTGTTCAGGCATTGGTGGGAAATTACTAGAAAACAATTTATCAGAATTTAATATTTAATTTAAGAAAATTAAAGTAACAATTGCAATTGAAGACAATTTAAAACCCCACCAACATGTTAATTGAAAATAAGAATACTTAGGTAATGGATGAAGATCTTTATCTCTAGATTTATGGCTAAAATCCATCTCGATCGTGTCAGCTTTCAAACAAAAAAAAAGGCATCAAAAATGATCCATTAGTTTAGGAGCAGCGATACCCACAGACAGATACAAAGTCATGTCAAAGTTATGCGTTTTAGAAATATTCTTTGAATTCTTTCTTTTCTGTTTTATTTTATAGAATTCATAAATTCTTCTAGGAGGCGATATTTAAAAATTATATCCGTTTAAGGAGAAACCTAACAAACAAATATTATTAATTAATTAATTATTATATCTTTAGTAGTCAATTGCCCCCAATCACCAATGCGACTCACAAACCTTATTGACAATCTTCAGCCAAAATGATCCGACAAAATAAAGTGTCGACGAACAATCTATTATTATATTATATGCAAACCAAAATACAGACAAAGTCGCAGTTCTTAGATAGTTAGTGTGAATGTTTTACATAGCACCTCTAGCTGTAATAACAGCGATCATTGAACAATAAGTATGACGCCTTCATTGTTCGTTTCGAGATGAATCTCAGTTGAAACAAACACTTGTGGACGATATGTTGTTTTGTGCCTTTAACTAAAAAATTATTTTATTTTACATTAAGTAAGTAGAGGTATAATAACTGCAACGTGTATCGAACATATTTTTTTGTTTCGCTATTGTGGAAGGTTTAATTTTATGGTTTTGTTTTTTGAGACTTGCTTTTGCTTGATCTCAACCGATTTATTTTTTACTTATTATAATTCGTATTATACTAGAATAGCTTTTAATCATGTGTGTGGGCATATACAAAAAGAAAAAGAAACTTAGAATGTGTGAAAATTGTTTCCCATCAGTGAAATAATGTTTAAAATCGACCTATTTGGTCCTGTACATTTTCGTTACTTTTATTACAAATACTAGCTACCCGCCCCGACTTTGAACTCATATTAAACCTTCCACTTCAATCACTCTATCTATTTAAAAAAACCGCATCAAAATCCGTTGCGTAGTTTAAAAGATTTAAGCATACAAAGGGATATAGGGGAAGAAAAAGCGACTTTGTTTTATACTATGTAGTGATAATACAAATTGGGTAATTCCTTTTATATGTAACTTGTATTTTGTTTGAAAGGCACAACGATCTTATCAGAGAATCAGACATAGAAATATGCCTATTTTAAGACTTTTGGAACCAACAGACCTTCACTAAGACGAATATAAAAATTTGTATAAAAATATTATTTAGAAAGTAAATGTAATAAAAATGATGATGTTAGTAGCTAAAAGGAATATTTTTGTTTCAGATCTTTCACATATCCGTGAAGTGATGTGCAGAAAACTGTTTTGTGAAAAAGTGCAATAAAATCAGAGTACATGAGTGAAAAAGTGATTTTGAGTGAAAAAATGACGAACATTACACCGGAGACCAGAATCATGATGATGCGGTCTGATGATAGTCGGAAAGGATATAGACGACAGGTAAGATTAACTACCTTTAAAAAATAACAGAAACCACACTAAATATAAATAGATACGCTTCGCCCAATGAGTTTCCTTTTACTCGAAATACGTAATCACTACCCAATCTGACAGAGTTTCCCTTTCTAAGACAGACTGTAGAATGCCGGCCAACAGCTACACTCTGATCCTGAAACAGATTGGGCTTCGAAGCAAACGCGCACCTGTTAACAAGTTTGAACACGAGTATTCACGACAGCGGCCGACCGAACAGCTAGTCCCTCTAAACCTCTTTTACTTCATCCACTTTCAATAAATTAATCATACATGCTCCGTGCGGGTACTTTTGACCTGCCACTCAGATACGTCCTGGACAAGGTCCAGAAAAGTACGACGTCCTATTTCTCTTCTGTCTATAGATAAATGTAGGATGTATATTAAATATCGCAAATTCAAAAACTCAAAAACCACTTAAGCTTATTTTATGTCATTTTTATAAAATAATGTTATCTCATAAAAGGATGAGAAATATAAATTGTTAAGATATCGATCACGTCAGATTTCAAGAAGAAAAAAAACTATAGCAGATGGCAGACACAGAGTTGTCAACCTTAATACACTCCTCTTTTTTGTCGGGGGTTAAAAATCAACTTCACTGTATGATTTTAATTTGTAGTTACTTATTGTGATGGGTTTTAATCAAGGAGGCCATACAAAGTTTGACAATTTGTTGATGAGAACATGCTTCAGATAGTAAAGATTTCTCAGAAAATTGTTACATATTAAAGTACCTATTCATCAAAAATGATAATGATTGATTGTTTACTAAGAAATTCATCAATGAAAGCAAGATTTTCTTTGGTATTTTTCCATTAGCCGGGCGCAAAAATTGACATTTGGTTTCCGCGTTGAGTTCCGCGTTCAATCATAAAATACGATCGCACACAAAAGTTTATAATTACGCAATGCTTTTACATAGAAAAGTTAGAAAAATGATTATTTATAATATGTGCGTTTGCTAGTGCCAGAACCGACATACACCCAATCCTTTATCAAAACTATAGGTTAGGTTGGTAGGTCGTATATTGTCCTAAGATCATTTTCTTTCTACTGCATTTTACAATAAAATCTACTAAGTAATAGACAGAAGTACCTAGCAGTAGATTTAGATACCTATAAATAAATCGTCTTGTGTGCGGTCCTGCCATGAACATCTTAATTGTGACGTTCCTCTTATTCTAAACTAGTTATTTCTTGCAGCTTCGCTCGCGTTGATATTCTTAAATATTTTTTCTTAAATACACAACGATAGTTATATTTTGGTATTTCCAAAATATTTATTATAGAATGAATGCTCATACAATTATCAATGTATTATAGTATGCAATCTTCGAAAATATCAAACTTTCAAACAGATTTTCATCCACCATTTCAACGACTTCGGTTGTTCGCAATAAAAGATAGCTCAAGCTCTATCTTTGTTTCAAATTTCATCAAAATCGGTTCACTGGCTTTGCGTCAAAGCGTAACAGATAGACAGAATTACTTTCGCATTTATAAAATCAGGGATCAGCAACGGGACTATTTAAATTCATCAGAGAGCTGATTTTGAGAACTCTGTTTCGCTATTGCATCCTAAACATTAGAAACTACGAAAAGCGAACGTTCATTTTATTCCATAATAATTATAAGATGTATAAATATTTTCATTATGGGTTGAAATCTTTTAGCGTAAAAGCGTAATAAGCTAACATTTATTAGTTATTTATATGTAATAGGGCTTACCCCAGTACATATAAATCCGTTATCCTTAGATAACGAATCGTTAACAGTTTTGTATTCTAGAAACACTATAAATTAATTCCGTGTACCAGTTGTATGCGACATTTAATAAGTGCATATCAGTAAGTGTATCATATCAAAATAAATGCGGTCCATCCTTCCGAAAAGTATGTCAATAAGAAAACAACTTTATTTACTTATAATAGGGTCCAAATTTGAAGATGTTGAAAAGCCCAAAACTGAGTCAGTGTGTCGTACATTGACCCTTCCAAATGTTCGCTTCAATCTAGCAACGCTTTTAGATAATGTCACTAGTGATGTCACTGCTTTGTCGATAATTTATTAATTTTAACGATGAAATTAGACTAACCTAAATTATGTCATTGGACGAAAACGTTGTGCATGTCTGTGATTTGCGAGGATGAAGAATAGGTTGATCTAGATTCTAGACGTTCATGAAATAATTTTCATCTTGGTGTTAGGTTTATTATCTCAAGTTAAGGTTTAGAAACACTTTAAAACTTTATTTCACTTACAACATTGGCAATGTCAGTTGTCATTTAAAATGTACTGTGACGTTTTCGGTTAAAACGCGTACATTTAAAACTTAATTATATAAATGAATGTGATTGATATAATTGCCAGTTATAAAATTAAATTATATCACATGCTTCAGATCAAAAAAAAATACTTTGCTGTAAAATATAATATTTAATAAAATAATTGTTATTTTGAAACATTTTATGATAACATTAATGATAGCATTATATTATAATTGATATACGTTCTGATTGTCTTATTATGACATAAAATCTTATCGTATTACAGAGAAGTACCTATAAAATAATCATGTATTTTAATATTTTAATTATTTGACGTTTACAATTATAATTTATTTTTGCAATTGTGTATTTATTTATTATTTTAAATGAAGTTTTCATTCAAGTTCAAAAACTTAAGTTTAAGTTCAAGTCTTTTTAAGCTTAACTAAATTCTAAAATTTATTTTTGTGAACACGTTTGGCTCCAAAATCAGAAACTATTTATTTGACGGTTTTCAGATTTTTTTTGGACGCGTTCTTAAACAGCCTGTAAACACAGATTTAAGTGACTTTTATAAGCGATCATGACATCTATATGAATTGATATGAATAAAGATATTTTGAATTTTTATTTGAATATTACTTTACGTGATGACGTATTTCATAATTCATAAGTTTAATTAGATACTAATTTTTTGTCAATGCCAAAAGCATATAAAAAGTGTAAATTAAATTATATCGACACATCACTATCAATCACTATCAGTTAAACACGGTGCTCGTAACATTGATCGATTTCAACAGTCGCGTGCTGGTACATCACTATGCATAGTGATGTTACAGCAACGTGTGCTTAGATAATGAGGAGTTATTTAACATACACAATACTATAAATAATACACTTTATGCAAAGTAGGTACATACCTACTGAATCTTACGAATTAGTTTTGTGTTAGAAAGAACTTTGATGGCGCGATTTAAAGTTCATTGTCATCTCTTGACATTAAGCCGCAAAAGACAGACCCATACACACGTTAAACTTAAAACACCCCCCGTTTTTAAAAAGATATGAAAAAACTATGACTTGTTGATTTGTTTTCCCACTAAATCTTAAATAAAGCCAGCACTATTTGTTCACAGGTCCTAGCAGCCCTAGCGGTGTCCCTTGGGCCGTTCGCAGCTGGTCTCAGCAAGGGTTACATGTCACCAGCCATCGCCAGCATGCAAGAGTCAAAGACGAATGGATCGTTCACAGTCACAGACCAGCAGGCCAGCTGGATCGCCAGTTTGAGCTTATTGGGTGAGTGAAGCATCATCATCTTGTAGCATCTCATGGTTCCGAAAACTAAGCGACAGTGTATGAAATAATCGTAATATTCGTATGAAAAAAATAAAAATTAATTTGATTCACGCATTACAAAATAAATCTTCTGATTCTTAAAATATATCCACTAATTTAGTCACATCAATTATATTATCAAATGTAGATATATCATTTTTTTTTGGAAGAAGTTTGAATCTTCAAAAACTACACAGACATACAGACGTGTCATGCTTATGAGACTTCTCTTTGCAGCGGAGGTAAAAAATAGCCGAATTAAAAACCTTTCGAGTGGAAATGTAGAATAATCATCGTATCAAGGATAATGATAATGGTTATAGGTACGCGTTCAGTGTTCAGCGTAACAGGTTCAAACCCCGGTTGAATTAAAGTGTAAATTGCGAACAAGATTAAAGCAATAAAGCTTAGAATTATCGCCATTCGTGATTTATAACGCTGCTCGAATTGCCCTTTGTTTTAAACTAAATATTTTATGATGTGTATTGTGGTAAAACATTGATTGTTTCGGCGTATTACACACATGTAAATCTGGAAATTATAGCCAGTAATATGAAATTGAAAACTATTTAAAAAAACACGTATGCAATTGAAACGTGGTAGAAGTGAAACCTTCAAAATTTTTAAGAAACACTGTATAATGCTTCATATATCATTTTCTTCCACTATTAAAAATATATAAAAGTTCACGAAAAGTGTTTATGAAGAAAATTAGCTGCCTCATTCTTTTTCTATGGAAAGACGTTTTAGGTGACACATTATTTGGAACTCAGACGTGAGATGGAGTTCGCGGATTCCACTAGTTACAAATAAAAATATCTCAAAAATCAATTAAGTACAGTTTACCTATACTAGCAATAGTTTGCATTGTTTAAACCCCGACGAAAAAAGAGGGGTGTTATAAGTTTTATGTATGTGTGTCTATCTTTGGCATCGTAGCTCCTTCACGAATGAACCAATTCCGTAGCAGTTTTTTTGTTTGAAAGCTGAGGTGATCGAGATGGAATTTATCTACAATTTATGAAGATCTGTTCATCCATTCATGAAGTATTCTTATTTGTTATCATCAAGTCGGAAGGGTAAAATTCTCTTCGATTTTACTCATGGAAATAAAAAACTTGATTGCATTTCTTAGTAGAATGTTTTACCTACGTTTGTGGTATGTCTTTTATAACTTCAAGGTAACGAGACATTAATATAAACGTGTGAAAACAAAAGATTACATGAATTGTTGCACATTACGGCGAGTGAACACAATTAAAGCAATAGTAAAAGCCTAGCTAGCCATTGTTACAAGCACTAAACTGGTCGCAAACAATGCAACTCTAGAATACCTAAGTGTTTCTGGAATTGAATACCAAGACGGAGAAATTTTATTTCACCCGCGCTATCTTAGAATACATAATACTGGAATGTTTATGAACAAATGAAAAGATAATATAAAAACCTCGCTATAATATGTTGAATAAGAATTCATCATAAATAGATGAACCGAGCTTCATCAATTGTAAAATCTATTACGTCACCTTTCCAACAACGAAACCCCATCCCAATCGATTCATTCGGTTAGGAGACACGATGCCACACGTCAAACATATAAGTAACTCTCTTTTTCATCGGTTTATAAACATGTTCTTTAATGCACAAGTCAGCCAGTATCACAAGCGTAACAGTCAAACACTTAACATTGAGCTCCCATCTCGTTTGCAGAGCCGCCATTACCAACATTTGCTCATCACATCAAAGTCGGCGCACAGACAAACAGACGTAATTAGCAAAAACAACGACAAACGTTCTTCCAACATCCGTAACCAAACATTCGATTGTTTTCACTTAGAATTTACTTTTGACAATTTAACCTCCGGAACAAAAAAGAGTCATAAGTTTAACATTTATCACAATTAGGTTATGATAAACTTCTAAAGGCTGTATCTCCGTTATGAAATATTACTGTAAAGCGATTAAAATAAAATAAACGAAAAGACTAAAGATTAAGTACTTAATAGGGATGTCTCATTTACATTTACAATTCTCAAGATTATTTCTTTAACGTTTTAAATTAAATTAAAAATAACTAATAATAAACAACTTAAAGAAACATTTTAAAAAATATTATGAACTTTAGAACGTATTACTGGATGGCTCAGGTTGCTTAGACTATTTTCACGGTCACGGGCGGATGACAAAATATGAACTAAAAGTTAAAAAAAAGATTTTTTCAAAAATGACCTACGGTGTCGACCTCTTTAATAGATGTTTGGGTAAATTTAGAAATCATTGAATCCCTGGTCTTCGACAGTTAATTAAAACCGTCCAATATATTAAAATTATTGTTTTAATTAGGTGTAAAAAGTCACTAGCGGTACAACGCGGTGTGAAACTAGTATTTTACCCAACGGCTTTGATGGGCCTTTTGTATTTTTGTAAATATATTTAAGTACATTATTGTAAACAAAATAAATGAGTAAACTAAATATGTAATCCAAATTTGGCTTATATGTGTGTGTTAATGTGTTTTGCCTTTGTTATTTAGCTATAATATTACTTAAAAATACATAAAATAAATTAAAAAAGTCACTTGCATTTACAATATTACACTGTACTGTGACCATAGATCACGACGAAGCAATGTGGACCAGTGTTACCATAAATAACAAGTCCACTTGTGTCCTGCACATCCCCGCTTAAAATATATTCTCGCGAGCGTATCGTAAATCTACAGTTTTACGATAATTTTGCATTTGAAAGGTAAAACGATCTCTTAAGTGCATTGTTTGTGATCGCTCTATGTAAATACATAAGGACAAATGCGTAGAAATCTACTTAGGTAGACATTGCTTGTATAATGGTCGCTGGGCCTACAGTAAAATTTACAAAATAAGTAACTAACTAATGAATCTACTATAATTGAGAAGCCTTTCTTTGTTTGTTACACGATTGTGAATTATGAACCGATTTTATTTATTTTAACCCCCAGCAAAGGAGAGGGGTGTTATAAGTTTTCAGTTTTTCTGTGGGTCGGTCTGTGTCATTAAATTGCCCGATTTGAAAGTTAACTTGATCGAGATTTTAATTACAATTTATGAGATCATCATGATGTCGAAAGGTTTTTTTAAATTCTCTTACATTTCGCTTGTCATGTTTGACTACAAATGTGAAGTCGAAGAGAATTTCTAGTAATGTATTGTTATAAATACGTTTGCAATAAAATCAAACAATTTACTGTCCAATTACGTGTTTCGTCCACATTTATGCACTTTTCAATAAAATTCATATAAAAAGTGAGATGGATGATCTACGTTTATTTTGAATACAAATGAATCGATTTATATTCTTGTTAAATAAATATTCATTGGCATTCGATTTAAATTGACAATATATTCTTTTTATTTTATTAACTCTTGACACAATAAGAGGGACGCACAATATTAAGTTTGACATGTATCTGTGTCTGTGGCATCGCACTTTTTTAATGATTTGCAGTATTTTATTAATAAAAGATATTTTAAAATATAAATACAAATAAGTTTTAATGTATCTTTCTTTTTGTCTATCTGTTTCGTACCCGAAACAGTTAAACGATTTTGATTTTTATCGATTTAGGAGTAATTCAGGTTTTATTAAAATTATCATTATATTTGAGTTGAGTAGAGTTGTAATACTGGCCGTATGCATGTACATGCAGTATACTTTTTGTATACATGTTTAAATAACTTAGGTATATGAAGTTCTGTTCGGTTGCTGTGACACGAACCACTTCATTATTTGATTACAAAACTATTATATTTTCTAATACTTTCTTCTTCAAGGTATATTTTTCATTTCACTACAACACAGATAACTGATTTTATAATCATCTCCCTGAGCCGTTTTTTAAGATTGACGTGTATGTATTTGTTTATCTGTATGTGGTAGCATAGTGCTTAAACAAATGCACCAATTTCCATGCGGTTTGTTCTGTTTGACGTGACCGAGATGAATGTTAGCTATATTTTATTAGGTAATCTTTATTAACCTGTTGTGGTATTTTAATTACCTTCAATTTCACATAACTTAATTGTATGAAGCAGAACTCGGAAGTTTAATTGATTTCTTCGAATTGCGCTCACGCATCGTAAATTGCAGCCCGAAGCGGATTGACGCCGTATAATATAATGTTAGAGCAATTTTCTGATATTATACGGAATATATCAAAACTGCGTAAATTATAGGTGTCTTGTTATATTTCTCATAACATAATCTATAACGTATGCTATCGATTCATATCAAATTAATATTTCGCCCCTTATTCTTATGTTTGGAAAATACACTTACTTGCATTAATAAAGTTATACATACACAAGAGAAGACAACTTACTAATCCCCGACATGTTAATTACTAATAATAATAGCATAAATGCAATCTTCATAATGCGGCTTTCATTTATTTCAATCACGTCAGCTTTCAAATAAAACACTGCATCAAAATCGATCCAATTGTTATGAGCTGTTGAGATGGAGATGGTTATTGTTTAAAAATAAGTCAGTTTCAAGCAATCGATGCAATATGCAATCGATCTCTCGTTTTCCAATTCGATTAAACAATCGTCCAGTAAATCAATCGATTCCATTGTTTTGTTTCAGTTGAAAAGGGTAAAGGATATAACAGAAGGCAAACAAGCAGGAAAAGTTTAAAGACACAGTTACTTTATATGGAGAAGTGCACGAAGCTATTTTTTATTATAAACATTTTTACACACTGCTTAAATGACACATAGCATAAACACACACATATATCTTACTGACTCTTAAATTATGGTTGAATTTCAACACTAGGCGACCACTTATTATAATTACATATTAACGCGAGTATCACACATTTGAAGAAAACACTTTGAACTGTAGTATTTTAAGAGTATTTTTTTTAAAGTCACCTTTAAATCAAAATTAAGATAGCAACATGAAAATCTTAAGGAAATTTAATATTTATAATTGACTTCACAGTCTCTTAACAAACATATGAAAAACACACAGTAAAATTTAGAACAGCATACAAATCGATGGTTTATTTTCCATGAAAACAATTAAGCCTCGCCAATCCTTTACTCTCTATGTTATTTTAAATGTTACGAAAATAAAATGCTGCATCCGTCATTGATGGAATTCGAGAGGAATTCAGACTCCGTATAATTTAGGTTATTTTAAATACCGTCTTTGTTTAACGCCAGAAAAAGGAGAAGGACAACATGACTCATGAAATAAACCAGTTAGCAACCGATTGCAGAATATTTTCACTCATTTTGACAGAAAGAAATACAAATGAAAATTGCTTGAAACAACATTTTACCAATTTCTTTAGTATTTTGCCACCTTTTTATGCCATCAATACCAGCTTGATACAAATATTACAGCCAAAGAGATTTTTTTAAAAGTTTATACTTAACCTTGTATCAAATTTTTTATAAACCTAAAAGTAAATATTTGGAAGTAGGTGCCTTAGGGTTAAAGATTTTTTGATTTTCTGTTACACTTCGGCACCGACTTTCACATAATATTTTCTTTCTAGAATTAATTCTGTTTAATTGATTACCTTTTAGTAAATTTTATAAGGGAGGACTTATGTTTTATGTGTACTATCTATCTCTATCTAACATTATATCAGTATCAAACAACTCTAGACGCGTAGACATAAAAATAAACCTGGTATTCGCGGTACCTAAATAGTCCGTGCGATGTTTATTTGTGTCTGCTGTCTGCCGGTATGTCCATAAAATACAGTGGCGCCACCTATATTGGGGTTTTTGGCGGGAGAATGTAAACAAATCGATTTTAAATGCTTTCTAGTATCTTTATTGTTGAAATTTAAACACTATTTACATAATTAAAATGCATCTCGATCTTGATCTTGTTGGATTCAAGAAAACATTTAACAAATGAAATCGAAGACAATTTAAGAAGCCTCGACGTGATGGTTTCAAATAAGAATACCTGATGAAAGGATGAACTGATCATCATAAATTGTAGCTAATTTCAAATTGATCAGTTCGTTTGAGAGCTGCGATGCCCGAGACAGACACACAGACCTACAGACAAGTCAAGCTATAAGCGCCTCTTTTTTTGTCAGGGGCTAAAAACGTATATTTTCTTGAAAAACTCTGTACATTATTCTAAAATTCCCTAAGTATATTCGGTTTTGTAAGCAAAACTTATTCAAATTTCGAACAATAACATCTTGAATCTCAAACACTGTACCTATTGTTAGCATTCACATCTTAAGTGGTGTATATTTTGTCCTCCTTCAAAGCGGTTACGTACGAACGGCTCATTATTATAAAGATTCAAAAAAATTAATTAAATATTGAGGTAAATCTATATCAAACACATAAAATACGATGAAAGAAAAATATAGTCTTGCAATGCAGTTATTCCAATGATTACAAAAATTGTTATCTCATCAATTACCCAGTGATTACTAATATTTATCTTCTACATAGTTCTCCTTTATTACTTAGTCCAATTTAACCACAAGAAGAAAAAATACTATAGCAAATAAAAAGGTCTGCTTTGACTTGCGACCTACTTATGACTTATAAATGTGGAGTTATGAGTAATGCTTTTTACCTATTTTTAAGCTGTCTGAATGACTTCTATATGTTTTATTAAATTTGCAACTCAGTTTAAATAAACAAAATAAATGAATAATGAAACTTAAATTTTGTTTCAGGCGCGCTGTTTGGTGGTATCCTCGGAGGCATGGCGATGCGTTCTGGACGACGAAGGGTCCTCCTAGCCGTGGCCTTGCCTTATACCCTGGCGTGGCTCGCCACAGCTCTGTCGACGAGTGTAGACATGATATCAGTCACCTCTTTTTGTGGAGGCATGATTGTCTGTTGCATCACTATGATCACTCAGGTTAGCTTATTCTTTAACTTTGCTAATTTTCAAAGCTTAAAAGTTTGTTTGAACGTGCCAATCTCAGTACTGGCTCGAATTGAATTTTTTTGCATTTGATAGTACATTAATAAGCTAGTGTATAACATCACGCTACTACCAAATAGTTTTTATTTGGTCAAAGCATCAAAAAAAAAAATGTTGCAAAAACTGGCAAAATTTTTCCTTTTGAGAAAATGTGAAACTCCGTTGTACAGCTACTATTTGAAATAATTAGCATAGAATTAAAAACATTTTTAAAGAATATCTCTTTATATATCTTATTTTTCATTGTTCCAATTAGGTATATAACCAAGTTTTTCAATCTATCATAGTGAAACTTTAAGTGTTTTAGAATTCTTAGGATTCATCTAGAATTTGTGTTTCGTTCTTAAATTTTGATGTTCTTGATGTATGAACTGTGATGTATCTGTTTTGCTCTTATTAAATAAATAATAGTAATAACGGTAACATATGATATTCGTCTATCAAACAATCTATCAAAATTCATTGACGCATTAAATGCAGTATGTTATCTAGTTAACTATATGTTTCAAGTAATAATTACATACTCGTACTAACGGTGATTTATGTTGGAACTATAATTAATTTTACTGCACCGATAGAGACTTTGTAATTGCTATTTGCTCAAAGCAAAGTTTAATGGAATTATATAAAGACGTGAATGAGAGAAATCAGTTATATTATCATTAAATTTTCCCGACATTTTGCGTGCCATATGGTGAGAGACTGTGAAATGTGTTAATGCATGATGCTGTCGTAGATAAAAGACATTACCATGGCCTGGACCAATATTAGATCACAGAACCCATAAACTATCTATGAAAGTCAAGTGAGAACATATCAGGACAAATATTAACAATTTTAATAATTTGCTATGCTTTTCACTTAATACTAGGTTTATACACATACAAGGGTATTGGCAGCTGATTTTGGCAGGTATAACTTCGGAATAACATTTGTATGAATTGTTATGACAAAACTACACTAGGTTTATGTTATTTGTAGAATTTTCATTCATTTTTAGTTTATACGGAAGTGTAACTTTTACACCACGTTAATTAAAAAGTTTATAAGGCATCCTTCATTTGATTCTTAGTATATGGTAATTCAAATCTAATAAATTCATTTTTGTCTATCATTCCCATCAACATATCAAAGTTCAGGGTACAAATAAAGAAAAGCTTGGCCTCCATATTTGGTGTGCTTTTCCACGACTCCGTGTGATTTAGTACGGTATGATAATTCCGTGAGAATGAATTGAACATTAACTGTCTTCGAAATACAGTTATCGAATAGTATACATACCGAGTATAAATAGATTGCTGCAAAAAACAATTACCTTTTTAAACTCGAGATAAAAAGTTGTGCTTTATGAATATACATTAGTTATACTTTTTAATACATACAATATCTTAAACCAAGATTATACATATATGACCTTATACCAGGGTATATTTTTAGTATGTAATGTAATGTACTAGTAAATGATACCCAAAAGAAAATATAATTTGCTTAGGTATATAATATTATTATTCCTGTTTCGATCAGAAAGTTAAAGAAAACGTGCATACTGTCACGATAACATCAGTGTTTCAAGCACTTCAAGGGTTTCAATTTATTTTTAACCGCCGACGAAAAAGGCTATTATAAGTTCAACGTATTGTGAATCTGTGTCGGAGCTCGATTGAAAAACGGCAACGAATGGACTGCTTTCGATGCGGTTTTTGTTTGGAATCTGATGTGATCGAGATATTCTTACTTGTAATTAACATGACGGGGTTTTTCAACCTGTCTTCAATATTAGGTGAAATATTTAAAATTTTAAAATTTGTGTATTAAAATTCAAGACGCTTAGCGTCATTAAATGTAAATAAGTGTGAACATTAAATGGAACTGGTGCGATTAAGCTGAGCCGTGACATGAGATTTTAAAATTCACGAGTCCGTCACGATTTGTTACGACTCGCCAACTCTCGCATGGTTCATAATTAGAGACGCTTAAATATTTGTTACTTCGCATTCTTACTCCCATATTTATAAACTTTGTTCGACTCAAAATTTTGTTACATTTTTGCAACAACAATTACTTTCAGCGAGAAGATGCAAGAATATGATCGATGTTTAAAAGTAATATGGTTAATTTGAATGGAAATAATTAAATGTTTCTTACTTGTTTTGCATAAAATATTTGACAGTAATATTTGTTATTAAGGTCTCAGAACCTTCTAAATCCTTTGAAAATATAAACACATTTCATAAAACTCACGAGTAATATAATACACTACGGTCTAGACTATATCGTGTCTGGGTCACATAAACTTCAAGCAAATAGGACAAATAAGTTATATAATAATAATAAAAGTCTTACTATGAAAGAAGAAACAAACGTTTGTAGTTTATCTTTTTATTGAATAATATTGAAACATATTAATAAAATAAATTCTTTTGTTCTCAGGTGTACGTGACAGAGATAGCGGTACCCGAGATCCGAGGTTGTCTCAGCTCAGTCCTCAAAATACTAAGCCAAATAGGAATTCTTACCTCGTTCTCCCTCGGGGCATATCTCAACTGGCAGCAACTCGCATTAGTAGTTGCTACAGCGCCGATTCTTCTCTTCTTGGCTCTTTTATTTGTTCCTGAAACTCCATCTTCACTACTTCTAAGAGGAAAAGAAGAAAAAGCTGCCGATGCTTTACAGTGGCTTCGTGGTCCTGACGCTGATATACGTCAAGAGCTTGCAACGATCAGAACAAATATTCTAGCAAGTAAACAGTTTAATGATGGTAAAGCAGGAAAACTGAAAGTCCTTCTCTCCAAAAGACTAACCAGGCCCGTTCTTATAACCTGCGGCTTGATGTTCTTTCAACGATTCACTGGCGCTCATGTATTCAACTTCTACGCGGTACCAATGTTTAAGAAGACTTTTAGAACCATGAGTCCTCATGGTGGAGCAATCGCTATCAGCGTCGTCCAATTAGTAGCCTCTTGTGTATCCGGTATGCTCATTGACAGCGTTGGCAGACTACCCTTGCTGATGATCAGTGGCGTTATGATGTCGTTTGCCTTGGCTGGTTTCGGTTCATACGCTTATTACGAAGAAGTCCTCAGGAACACGACTACTTTAACGCTTGTTGAACCAGGGTATGACTGGATTCCCTTGCTATGTGTTGTTACATTCACCATAGCATTTTCTCTAGGTATCAGCCCCATATCCTCTCTATTGATTGGGGAGCTGTTTCCTTTAGAGTACAGAAGCACCGGTAGTGCTCTAGCTACGAGTTTCAGCCATCTTTGTGGCTTTGTGAATGTGAAAACAGCAGCTGATTTTCAAGATCACATAGGGCTTTACGGGTTATTTTGGTTATATGCAGGGATTTCGGTTCTTTGTCTCTTGTTTGTGGTTTTATTTGTCCCCGAAACGAAAGGTCGTGAGATTGACGAAATGGACCCAAAGTATGTAGAATCGTTATGTATTAATCGATAGTATTTTATGTATTAGTATTCGAAACAGACTGAACGCACTTGTAAATATCATTTTCTTCAAACAGTATTATAGTTACCTAGTTTTAGGTCTTCTGCGTGCCTCATGTGCCTTATCAAGTTCCTTCCAAAACATCACTGGTATTGTACTATAGTTAAATAATCTTATAGCTTGGATTTTGGAAAATTTAATGTCGTAAGGTATGCTATATCGTTTTGTAACTACTTGATTCTGATAAATGATTATTTAAAATAGAATTTTAAGTGAAATATATAAAGATTGAATAGTAGATGTATCTCCGATTTTTATACTTTTTATATGAGCCATAGTAATTAAAGTTTATAGTGCAAAGCAGTATAAAAGATCTGAATATTTATGTTAAGTCACAAAAGTATGCCAGTTATATTGTATGACAACTTAATTTGAAGATAATTTATAAATATTCCGACACGATGATTACATAACATGTAAGGATTTCTCATAAACGGATTAACCGATTTTCATAAATTATAGCTAAGATCCATTTCGATCGAGTCAGTCTCAATCTGAAATAACAACATCGATATCGGTTCATTTGTTTAGGAGTTAGGTTGCAACAGACAGACACACAGACATCAAACTGATACCTCTTTTCGTCGGGGGTTAAAAAAGAGTGATAAATTAAATTTTTGTACATTGTAGTATTGTTACAATTATTGCATATGGATTATCTATGTATTAAAACTTCCGAATTAAATATTGCATGGTTGTAAATATATTTTGAATTATAATTTTGTTTATATAAATTTATCACGTTGTTGTTTTTGAAAATAACAATTAGATATCATTTATCTTACTCATAAACGTTGCTTAGTTAGAAACAATGTCTCAAATGCACTTTGTTCCAAGAACGAGCAAAACACAGAGCAAAGATCTTAAGCAACGTTTCAAGGGTTTAGTCTACAGATTTTATTGAAAATATTGTTCATAGATTAAATAAAAATGCAATGATATTGCATATATTTAATGTAAAAGATTATTACAAATGGTATTTAATAATATGTATAGTCTGCTACCCGTCACAAATATTGTACAAAATTAATTTAAAAAAAAAATTTATGAGAAAAATATACTTCTTATCAAAAATCGAGACAACTGCAAGTAAATTATAAATATATATATATAACTTGCAGAGGTGTTTAGATTTTTTGATACGAAGTATAATATTATAAATTGGCGTAAATTGTACCCAATTGGTGCTAAAAAGGGTGCCTTAAAATTTCAAAATGGTTTTGAAAAGGTGATTCAGAGAACGTTATCTTTGTAAGATATATTTTGTAAATAGTATATTTATGAGAAGTGTTGCCATGTTTTGTACAACACATAGTGTATTGTATGTACTTAATGATTTTAAGAGTTTTAATAAAATATCAAGAGTGCAATTTGTCTTTCAACTTACCATAACATGAAAACTGACCAAATCGTTAGTCTAAAAGAAATTTAGCTTGTTTGTTTTTAAACAAAAACTTGCATCCTAATCGGTCCATTCTTTTCGAATCTACAATGTTAAACAGACACATAAAACTTATAGCATCCCTCTTTTTGAGTCGTGGTTTAAAAATGAACAATATTAGTATAAAAATTAAAACGCCTGAAATATTTTACGAGCAATATCTCTATTAGTAGTTTTGCTTATTATATAGCGCAGGCACTTTCTCTTGACTCAAATTCAAATCTTTACTTAATAAAGCTAAAAAGTTTGTTTGTCAGGCTAAACTCATCTGCTCCGAATATAAAAATGTTACGAATAGTTCATCAATCGAAGAAGATTATGGGCTATATTTCATCAGGCTTACGATCAATAGAAACGGAGCATCAATGAAAAATGTTGCAAAAACGAGAAAATTTTATTTAAAAGGTCAGGTAACATATTTTATATATTTTATATAATATACAATTTAAGTGCTATCGACACAAACAAACATTACACGTGCTATATTATATTGTATACTTAAAATAAAAATAACAAAACATAAGCGTAAAATATTTATTATAGCAACCCTCCCTGGGACGGCATGTTATTAGTTAATTACAATTTTATACTGATACGAATATAGAACAATTAATTAATTGCATGACATGTTAGTTTAGCATGATGCAATGCAACTCCATTAGGGTAATAAATCAGTTTAAGCTCTCAAATAGGTTCAAAGAAACCACTTGAGATGGTAAATTTATATTTCGAGTGCACTTGATTGATACATACATACATACGTGCACACTATTATCTTAATACGTTTACATAGAGCAGAGAAATCCTTCGACTCAGTTATTATTACTTTTAAAAACAGGTTTTATTACTTTGAATAAGGTACAGTTACCTATTTTATCTATAATATAATGGAATTTTGACTTTGAAATCAATGTTATATACCTATAGTGAATGTTTGTAAGGATGGATTTATGGATTTTAGTTTCTCTTTCACGCAAAAAATAATAATTGAAGTTTAATGCAACTTTACAATATTATAGTTCATAAAACAGAATAACACACGTTGTATAAAGGTGATGTGTAAATTTACCAAAATATAACGATTAGAGTCAATCAAGTAAGTGGTTGTGCGAAAAATAATACTCTTTGTCATCAAAAGGTAGATGAAGTAGGTTTTTTCCTAGTAACGAGTGGAAAGCGACCAATGCCCCGGGCGTTGTTGACAACATTTGCAACAACATCTAAGGACGCATTCGAAGATATTTTTACTGATTCCATAAATTCTTCAATTTTTGTTTGTTCGCTGCCTGTAACTACATCATTTAATAATTTTAAAAAGTCGGGGTCTAAAAACATTAAGATCTATGTGGCTGACTGTGATATCTAAGCTCCAAAACGAGTGGGAATTTTGTCTGTCAACTGACTTGATCGAGATTATCTTTGTTACAATTTATGAAAATCTGTTCATCCTTTTATTGGGTATTGTTATTTATATTTGTGTTTTTTAATTGTCTTCAATTTTAATTGTATAGTGTGTTCTGATAACGATATCTTAAGATAAATCTACAAAACAGACAACACATACAGCGATACTTAGTCAATCGATTGATCTGTGTTGTATGAGAAAGGTATACAAAAAACAATGTGTGCGAGTGAGAGGGAATGAGTCGATTTTCATCGCCGTGAAATGCAAAGGATGCATGTAACGAGAAATACCAAATGAGTATTAGCATGTTTCGGGACTTAGGTATTATACGAAGACTTTTATAAAGCTTTTAACTAATTATCATAAATTTATAAATATATTACTGATTATTTATCTATATTTGTTGCTATAAAACAACATATCTTAAGCTCACTGGAGTTGTTCATCCATCTCTGCGGTACAAGTAGTAGAGGATCAGACATACATACAGAAAAAAATAAATAAATATGTACTCGTATATCTAACAGACAGAATTATTTTCGCATAATATTTCTAATTAATGTATAATTAATAATATATTGTTTAAAGAGATATCGACGCGCTTAGTTGAGACCACAGGAAACCCGAAAGCTGGCTCATATTTCGGCCAACGCGTTAGTATAGCAATACAACGCGGATGTAGCCAGGTAACGCACCCTAACGGCTTTGATGAGCCTTTTGTATTTTTGTAAATATATTTTTAAGTAGGTACATTATTGCAAAAAATTTTTGTTAATTCATTACCTATATTAATATTATCATAAGCTTTTAAATATTATTAATGTATAAATATTTTCATTGAAAAAACAATAAGATATGTTATTTATACGTATTAATTAGTAAGCATTAATGTTATTTTGAGTAAGTAATCCCGAGTTGATAAAACTAGGACAAGTCGGATGAGGGCTCGAAATGAGTTGTTTTTACAATTACAGGATGTTCGGTGACAGACTGTGTCAGAAACTCAGTCTTTTGCCCTAAGGCACCGACTTCCAAATGTTTTCTTTGTAGAATTATTATTTCTGTTATATTTATTACTTTTTAGTGCACTTCGAAGTCGATTTATAGAATTTTTTAAAATAAATTTAATTAAGAAAAGTACAGATTACTTTTTACTTAATTAAAATTTAACATTAAAGTTTGGCTTTGTGACTAGCAAATTAATTATTTTATTCTCTAATCTGTCAAAAACCGGAGCAGCTTGCTAGTTTGGTTACTCATTGAGGAGACACAATTCTGCGTCTGTGTCGTTGAATATTTTCTTTACAGGAAAGTACTTCTGTGTCTCTGTGTCTGCTCAACTGAAATATTTATTTATTTGAAAAAAAAAGATTCAATATTTATCCAGTATTCGAACCCAGATGTTCCAGTTTAAAAAGGATATGAACTACTTAGCCACGGTGGCGATTATCCTTAACATTACGGATTATTTTATTAAATCATGTTCGCCCATCCTGTATATAATAATATATACAGGCTATAAAAAAGACGAGGAAGTTTTCGCCCCACGACCGCTATAAGCCGTATCGCGTTGATCCAGCTTACGAATTCATTTCTAGCTAACTTTTACACTCGGTACTCCTCGGATTTACATGTAATAAATGTAATATGATATAATGCTATCTTTTTCAGTTGTACATATTATTATAATAGTTAGCAAAACAATAATTTAATCTGTCCTTTTTCTAATAAAATCAAATAAAAAAATCTTTGTATTGTATCTTTGTGTTCTGCGCTATCTTTGTTTGTATTGTATCTTTGTATAAAAACAAAGTACTAGATTTTCTAAAAAATATTGACTTTGAGACCTTCAAGAAAAGAGTATACTCCACTTTAAAAGTCCGGCACCGCACTCGTGGCAGGCGTTGAGGATGCCCATGGGAGAAACAGTCGTTTCTCGTGAGTGAGCCCCTGCCCGTTGGCCTCCTATCTTATATTTAAAAAAATATTAAACAAATATTTTTTATCTACACTAATACGCTGTTATTTTCTATGTAAAATATTTTTTAATTAGTTTGTACAACAATACTTAAATTTATAGTATTTTAAACCCCGATGCATATATACAATTGTTAAAGTTTGAAGTATCCATCGCATTTATGAAATGTATGAATAAATATCGATTCAGCTTTTTTGTATGAAGTTTTCGATTGAAATGTGTCTCAGCTACAATTTATGAAGATCTGTTCAACCATTTATGAAGTATTCTTATTTGAAATTATCATATCGGAGGGATTTTAAATTGCTTTCAAATTCTATTTATGCACTAGCAACACAGCTGCAATAGTAAATCAGTTCAAATATCCCCAATTTTAAATAATTTATTCTCTAATATCTGTGGAATGTTGTTTCTTGGCACCTCGGCTGCAAAAATTTAATAAACCGGGCCAAGGCCATGACTAGGTATCTAGTTGTAGCAGATTTATCGTTGGTTTATTCTAACTAACAACATATATACCTTAATAGTTAAAAATAATATAAGAATAAACAAAAATGTTTTACACTAATTATTGTTACATTATCAAAATCATAACAACTTTTATTCAATCTTTTACAAAGCGCTTTTGAATCGTCGCTTGTGTTCATAATAATAGTTCTCTAACAAACTCAAAATAAAAAAACTAAATTTAAACATAAAGGTTGGTCTACGCTAAACAATGAAAAGAAAATAGCTTTTTATAAAAATATCCCAATCCTAATTAAAAATTATATTAAAATCAAAAACGTGTTTAGGCTCATCTCTAAGTCCGACGTCAGTCTCTAACCCGACCAACTCTAATTTCGAATACTGAAAAATAATAAAATTTACACTTTATCATTGTTTTTACTTCTAGTAAAATTAAGGACATTTTTTTTATTAAACAGAAGGCTCACTAAGTATTAGTGGACTGCATTGTCTGGGAACTTCCTCTATGGAGACAAAGCCTTCAAGCCGTATTGAATTTTGTGCTTTAACGTCCGTCCGTCTCCGACCAGGAAAGTTGTTTTATTTTGCCTCCTACAAAGATATTTATAACATTAGGAATCATTAGGAAAAGTTTCTACGTTGTGGAAATATAATTTGAGTTCCGCTACGAATCGTAAGCAGTAATAATAACATCCGTGATACATTATACTTTGTACTTATACTGCATCTGTGCCTCCACAGACTAGTTAAAAACAGATGTTCATAGATGATCATAGCCTTTTTAATTCGACGAAAGAAGAGGAGAATTTTTTTGACATGTCTGTACATGTCTGAGTCTAGTGCTGAATGTATAATGTACAGCTGTTAAAAGCTAGGCTATCTATAAATATCTCTAAATGAAATTTGAGTAAAACACGCATGTGCACAAAAAAAATACACTGTGTACAAAACAAATAAAACAATCTATACATAATTAAATTATTTTAACAGATAACAAGCGTTGGTGGTGTAATGGTCAGCATAGTTGCCTTCCAAGCAGTTGATCCGGGTTCGATTCCCGGCCTACGCATATATTTTTTTGTCATAGTTCTATTATATTTTTATAACGAAAATAATTTTTATTAGCTATTTTTAAATTTATTTTGTAATTTATTTCTGGCATTAATATGCAAAACTATGTTATCAAACAAAAGTTATTATAATTAAATATCCTGCATGACACACAAATTGGCAGCCAAGAAGAGATTTCTATCTTGGAATTACACAGGTGAATTTAAAGTGAATGATTATAAATAAAAATATCTCTCTAATCACGATCTATTTCTCACAAAAAAGGCATCGATTTAGCTCCATTCGTTAGGGGCTACGTACAGACAGGTACCCGTCTCCACAGCACACAGACATTTAAACCTAAGTTTAACGGAAAAAGGAATGCTAACCTCTCATTATTCGTCAAAGGTTGTTTATTGCGAAACTGGAGAATCCGGTCGTAATCTCGTCTCGAGATAGGACATCTTTATCTCGAAGCCTCTTTGCATACATTACTCTGAACGCACCCCATTTAAGACGTAAACATAAGTATAGCACATCCCTGGCAGGGGGTTGGACTAGTAGCCGCGGCGTTGCGCCGCTCAGCAGACGCGGACTGTGGAAATACTTCGAAATTTTACAAAAAAGGTTCTAATTTTTATTACTTTCAACAATTTTTAATGCAGTTCAAATATGGAATATATTTTTGTTTGTTCACAGTTTTTAGTGCACGTTGAAGTGTTATTCGGGATGGCTAAGTGATTAAAAAGTAAGTGTTTTTTTAATTTATACTTATAGATAATAACCTATTTCGAGAAATTATTTCTTGTATTTATTTTGTAAAGACTGAGCTAAGAAAGAGCCCTATACATATTTATATGTATTATATTGAATTTATACACTATTAACCATGATATATTAATACAAACATTTTCTTACGTAGAGAGAAGAATAGCTTAAAGCAAATTAATATTATTGCAAAGATATATTAATACCTGAAAAATAGAGAAATTATATTTTATTAATATAACACGATAATGCAGCCAGTATTTTGGGTATGCACCCCAACGGTTATATGAGCCTTTTAGAGTTATTCATTTTGGTTTAACCACGTACCTAACCCATGTTAAGAAAATCACAGGTAGAAATAGATACCACAGACATTGAAACACGTATGGGGTAAAAAAAAATTAGCAATTATTATCAATAGATTTTTTAAAGTATTTAAGGTATATGTGCGTCTATATGAGGCATCGTAGGTACTAAACGAATTGTTTGTGGCTTTTTTGTTTAAAAACTGGTAGAAACGAGGTCGGTCTACAATATTTCATGGAAATCAGTAAATTTTATGTTCGTCATAAAATATTCAAATTTGCAATTAACATGTCGTTATTTTATGAACTGTCTGAACTTTCATTTGATTTTCATTTTTAAGTTTGTAATAAACCACTAGAATGAACGACTCTCAAACACCCTTTAATTTTCCAGTGAAAATAATCGCTCTATACTTCCAACTTCGATTAATCAAACAAACAAAAGAATGAAGAAA
Source organism: Aporia crataegi (assembly GCA_912999735.1). Classification (NCBI taxonomy): domain Eukaryota; kingdom Metazoa; phylum Arthropoda; class Insecta; order Lepidoptera; family Pieridae; genus Aporia; species Aporia crataegi. The sequence goes on from OU538742.1 coordinate 9,026,855, forward strand.
TATCTTTATCTCGTTCAAACTATTGTTCTTTTTTAATCTCTGCCAATATACAATGAAAAGCTGACTCTTTTATTGTACTGATTTATTTATTATTTACTTATTAACACTTGCAAAATAACATAAAACAAATTTTTAAGAACTTAAACTAACAGCGCAACGAGTGGAATTATCGCTAAGAAGCAATCTTTTCCAAGCAACCCAAATTTATGTTTAATGTTATGTTTATGTTTAATGTTGTATTCATCCTTAAGTCATCCTTCAAGGATTCAAACAAAACTTGGTCTTGAGTAGATCAACAATATTGTGAATAGTTTAGCAATAATAAGATGACAATGTTAGACTGCAGATAAGTTTTTTACAAGATAGCCAAGTTTTTAATAGATATTAGGCATTAATTGTGAATTAAAAATGAATAACAAAAGATCCAACCCCATGTTCGTTTTATTGGGATTAAGGTAAATACTAATTAAAATATTTGCTAAGGATTGGATTTATTATTATTCAGGCAAAAATAATTAACAATATAGAATGCAGTATATGCATATTTATCACTATTTAGAATTTAAATAAACAGTTAAATAGAACAAACCTTGCTATTTCTATGTGAGTTCAAGTCATCCAAAGATACTAGCTTAATATTGAGAGAAATCAACCAAATCTTATTCTTTATTCATTCATTACGCAATAAATACAAATTAAATTGAAGGCAATTTAAAAAACCTCCTGACAGTTATAAGTAAGTTATAAATATCTCATGAATATATATACCGATCATAAATTGTAGCTGCGATGGCACAGACAGACCCACAGACACTCAGACACGTCAAGCTTATAACTCTCCTCTTTTTTCATCAGGGAATAAAAATTAAATCCAATTCGGAAAATATAAGTTAACTGAAAGAAACCGGAGCCCGAACTAACTGCACATTTTGAGAATAAATTCACAAACTGGCGCAATGAACTTCGTGAAAAATCACTCAAGTATTTGAACGAGGCTGGAAAACGCAAGCTTTTCAGTCACTGTGTGCAATATATTAAATGGAAATGCTATTATATGTATACTAATATATAGTTTATTATAAATACACATATAGAAATATAAAATTTGACAAGATCGAGATGGAGGTTGAAAGTCAAAGCAATTCACAAATAATATTCTTAATTTTTATAATACTTTACATGAATGAACCCAATAAAAGAGAAAATAAATAATTCATAGTGTAAGAGGATTTGTCAGTCGCACCGACCCTTGAGTCGATACATAAGGAGGTCGTAAATCAAAATAAATCCAATTATACGCACCCTGCGTATCGATTTTGGATAACCGTATATCATTTTGTCTATCTTGTATTTGGATAGAGCCTCCTCCCTCTCTCCCCCCTATCTAGGTTTAGGTTCAAACACTTATTTATTTCAACAAAGATACATAGTATGACTTAACATGAAATATTATTATATTTATAACTACAGACATCTTTACATTACAATTACTTGTCAACAAACAAAATTGTAGAGAAATTAAGTAAATACATAATAACAAGGGATAAAAGCTAACAAATAAGAGAAAAGAGCAATTCAAAAACCAGGTAGATCTTGTTTATAAATAATTTAAAACGTCTCAATAAGCCTATTTCTAACCCCCCATGGAAACAGATTAAATGTATTGTAAGATTGACGTGTCTTTAGGCCTGTGTGTCTGTCTGGAGCATGGTTGCTTCTTAATCAATTGACCGATTTCGATTAAGATGTAATCGAGATGGTTTTTAGCTACAATTTATAAAATTGTTAATCTATTTATGATATTTTAATTTGTAATCGTTACTTCGAGAGATTTATAATATAGTCGCGTCACGCCTAACTTATCCCCACCTGTTTTCGTTAAAGGAAATGTCAAATGGCCATTTCAGGATCTGGCTTCTAAATTGCTGTACTAATGCGTTGACTGAGCTTTCGGGTTCACAGAAATCTCTTTTTAATGCTTATTTATTTATCATTATTTATTTTGTTTAACAATTAAGTCTTTATATATCTTTAGACGGCCGGTTGGCACAAACGGTAGTGATCCTGCCTTCTGCGCCAAACTGGGTTGGAATCCCTTTAGGTGTATTTATTTGTGTGATGAGCACGAATATTTGTTGCCGCATGTTTAAAAACTTATATATGTATTTATTGTGATAACCTCGTTGTTTTCGATTATCATAACACAAGTGCTTCAGCTACTTACTTTGCGATCAGAGCAATGTATGTGAATTGTCCCAATGATTTATTTATTTTATCTACAAACAATTCAAAAAGATTATGAACTCTGATCAAAATGACAAGTAATTTATTTAAAACGGTCGAACAAAACAAGTCAAACAATGCCGTAAAAATCAATCAACGGTCCATTTAGATTCGTATCATTCAAAACAATAACTAATAACAATGGGCAGGTATTTGCTTCAAATCGGATATTACTGGTTCAAACCGTATGTAACCGGATCATTCCGGATCACCTGCACATGCTTTTAGTATGATTTGATGAAAATATATCAAATTGAAAATGCGATAGAGTATTGCATATTGTTCATTTTCAATATAAACTATATTTATATATTTTTACGAATATAACTATGTTTACGAAGTCTACATATACTTTTATACAATCAAATACTGCATACATAATTATGCAAAGCAAAGTAAAAATACATAGAATAAACTTTGATAGTGTGATAAATTACATCAACGCTATCTCTTGACATTTAGCCACAACATTTCAAGTTCATACTTTTATAAAAATATAATATTAAGCCTTAAATCTATTCAATCATTATAACAAAGTGCATTCAATTCATTGACTTGAGCACGTTCTTGAACATTCTGTTAAATTAGAATTGAAAGATTGGTCATGGAAGTAAATTTGACTTCGTCTTTGACTTTGACAGTAAAGGAGACGGCTTGGTTAGGTAAAGTCATCTCAGCAAAGCAGGAGCAGACTACTAGTCGAATATAAAATAAAGCACTATAAGTATAAACCACGCAAGCACTCTGGTATTTCAATTTGCGACATTTTTGTTCCGACCTTGTGCCGTCCAAATTGTTCGTAAAATATTCTTTAAGCAACTTACTGCTCCAAGATGTATTTTATAGCGTAACTTTTATAGTTTCAGAGTTTTCGGATAGATGGAAAAGTTCTGTAATTTATATTGAGATGCCACAGACGAATTACTTGTTCTCTTATTTAAACCTAAGTTAAATTAACTTATTTAAAACTAAGTTTACGAAGTATAGTAACTTATGACTTCCTATAATACGAGTATATTCTTTCCTTTTTAAGGTCCTGTCTTTGTATCAAACTTCATTAATCAGTCAATTAATTTAGAAAAAAAAATTTTCAATTAAAATGAATTTTTATAAATTTATAAAAAAACGTAAATAGTGTTGATTAATAATTATTCATATTATATCTACGAGGGCATACAAATTTTATAAGCCCATTTATTTAAAAGAATGGATTTGTTAGTAAAGTAAGTTTGTTAAAAAAAGCTTAAATAAATAACCACGTAAAAAACACGAACGTGTAGACACGTAGAGTTTCGTAGCCTATATGCTACATATGTCTACGCGTTTTACAGTGCTACGGCTAAGCTACAACGTAGCTTACCTAAATCTTGGTACTACGGATCTTTTATTTTGATTATATGTTTTTTTATATTAAAAAACATTTATTACCATAAAAACTAAATATATAATAATTTAATTATTATTACTGTATTAGATTATAGAAAAGTAATCGCAAAGTGTATTACCATATCAAGAACAGTGTAAAAAATCAACAACTATCAGGTTTTTAGGTCACAAATACAGTCTGTATAGATTTTTGTCAAACTTTGTGTTCATTGCCACTAGCAAAATGAAAATATAAACGCAAATAAAACATAACAAGATTAAACAAAATTCAGTAAAAATAAAGATAATTTAAAAACCCCCGACATGCTACGAGAAATAAGAATAGGTATTTCACATATGATTTAATAGATTTCCATAAATTGTAGCTTAGATCCATCTCTATCACGTCAGCTTCCAACAAAAACCAATATCAAAATTAGTTCATTCGTAAACGAGCTACAATGCCACAGATACACCAGACTTATCAAACTTACGAGTACTTCCCTGCTACACTGAATTGCTAAAACAGGTTTGATGGGCCTAAACTAAAACGCAACGGATGGAGTTAATTTCATATTAATAATGTGAGGTAGTTTGATTAAATGTACTAAAAGAGATATATGAAAAAATGTGTAAAGATTTATCTTTTTTAAAGCAATATAATGAAGACTAGCTTTGTTAATTTCAATCCCGACGACAATCCTCGCGTCTCTATGTCTATGAGTCTGAGGATTTATCGTGGTAGCTGAATGAATGTTTTTTGTTTTTTTGTTTGTTTTTAAACCTTTTTGTTTTTAATCTTCAAATTTATTTGCTTACAATCTAAACCATAAATAAACCAGCCTATGACGGTATAGCATTTGGCTTATAAAAGACAGCATTATGTAGCAGTTGTCGCATTGCGACTCACGACAGGGTGGCTGCCAAATGGCATTTTATTAATTGAAGGTCCCATCGGGCCGGTACTCGGCCACTCGACTTATTACTACAAATGTAATGTGATATAGTTTGCGATTTTTGAACCGCTAAACAGTAGATTTAGTATTTTTCGACAGCGCCTGCCTTAATTATTTGGAAAACCTTACAGCGCTTCTAGCGTTTACGCGCAAACTTACATAGCTACTAAGGAATTGACAGCTTTCCAATAATACAAAAACTATCGAAAACTTCGATAGTAATCTTACTGTTGACGTACAGATTTTTATGGAACGAAATCCATCAAAGTTGCAGCCTTGCGACAAAAGTGTGTGATGGGTTTTGTTTTGATCGAGACTGTACCCGAAGAAAATTTTTAAAAGGCACTGATTTTATAAGCAAAAAAGGAACATTTATTATGAAAACTTACTTCATAACCAATGAATAAAAACGCAGATAATACGATTCGCCAGGAATTATATCACAAATACAATTGTATGCTAAAAATAGCATAAAAAATAATTATTCACAAATATTTTGGTCGGTTAAGATAATTTTGTTTTTTAAAAGTATCCATTTTATTAAATATTTAAAATAGTGTACTTAAATATATTTACAAAAATACAAAATTGGGGTGCGTACCCAAAACACTGGCTACATTTACGCGTTGTGTATTTAGGTAATAACATACCATACTGAAATAAAATATTCCAAAAACAATAGAACTTTATTTACCAAAAAAGTATTTTTTATAAAAGCATCAAACCTTTTAGGTATAATGAGGGAGAACTGCTTACTCAGCGGGTATCGTACTTGACCGTTTTTTACAGAAAACACTGATTGTTCCGAGGCTACAATCGATTTCCTCTCTTTTTGCTCCAACGAGGATATTCAAATTTCGCTTCTTTACGTCTCTACCAGCCTAGCATCGCACTTTTAGATCACTTTATTCGGGAAAATTGGTCTTTTATTTTTAAGAAATAACCTAGAGACAAGCCGTTTGTTTCTAGTTTGACACACTAGTACGAATATTTACTATGTATAATGATTATTTCTGTAATAGTCGGTTTATTGTTAAAGCAACTTTCACGCTTTGAGTGGAACATTTCCAAAACAATTTAAAAATCATCATAATATCGTCTACATAGAAACACAAGTATAAAGACCAAAGTATCTAACAAACATAATAATTACATCAGTTCATACTTGGCTTCACAACATGTGTGATGTATTTACTAGTCTTCAATTTCACTTGTCACAAGTTTTAAGAGATATCTTCATTTAAACGCCATTAAAGGGATACTAAAGTTGTGTATCGGCTGAAACTTAACCCAGATAAGCTGATCTCAACCTTGACGCCATGCTAATCAGGTTATCATGAGTGGGTCACGACACTTTTGGAAGTTATTTTAAGAACTTTTTAAACATTGTTTCATATTACAAGTTATTAATATGTAACTATAAAGTTCGTTTTTGTTCTTAATATCCTCATTTCTTTTATTCTTTCGTGTTATAAAGTACCAAATTTTCTTCCATCAGATTTTTTAGTATTCCCAACGACTAATAAATTTTTGTCGTTTTTTAAAAATCATCTTACTGGTTTAATTTTAATAGTTATATAAATTAAACAGATATTTAAAAGTTTATGCCTTAGGGTTAAATATTTGATGACTTTTTGTTACAGTTTCACACTGTTTAATGCACAGTGAACTCGATTTATAGATTTCTTAAAACAAATTTTTGTTCAGTGGAATAATCGTGGTCCAATAGTAATAATAAACAGAGGATAGAAGTTAACATGTTTTCTAGGTGCTGCTTTTCAGTTTTCTTGAATTTAAAAAATTTATCTAATTACTTTCGATATTTATATGGGACCTCCATTTAGGGATTATCTTTTAAGCAAATCAAGAATTATAAAAATTATTAGTATTATAACGTTACTTATATTACGTCCACGTTTAAAACAGTTCAACGTTGGCTCCAGAATCGTATAACATCAAAGAAACATACAGTCGAATTAAGTACCTCCTTTGAAATCAGTTCAAATAATATAAGAAGGAATACGCGAGTATTATGTATTGTATGAATAACGTCATCCGTTTAGGCAACGTTTTGTTACAGATTTATCGGACGTAAACTTGGTACCGCACTGCGTCACATCTAGTGATGTGCACAATTATCGATACTATTTCGTTCACTGTATTCACAAATTATTCGAACAGAATCGCGTTGCAAAGTATGTAATTGCGATGTGTATTCTCAATATTAAAATTAATCATAAATAGTAGGCGAATGACATTGTCGCAATAGATAGTAGTCCCACCTATGCTATACGTTAACCGCATCGTCTCATTAACTGTGCTAGATATAGTGTAGATTTTATTTTACAAACATGTATGGGACTTGAAATGTTGTGTCTAAAATGAAAAGGATGTGATTTACTTCAAAATTGCGATATCAAAGTTATTTTATACATTCACGAAAGTAACATTTCAATAGTTAATACTTTATATAATGAGTACCCGAAGGTGAAATAAATTATATCACCACAGTACATCACTAATAACTGTTTCGAAGTTCATCTTTAGCTCGTCAACTCCAGAGCTCTTTACGACTCGAGGGATCACTGTCAAATTTAACTCTCATAAATACATTTTCTTATTTTACGTCTTGCAATACATTTTATTCTGTGATACTATCGATTTTCACGTTTGCTACAAATTCGTATCGTACACAGGACAAGAATGATAATACGGATCGGGATTGGATATTTTTTAAACATATGTTGACCCCTTTTATTTCTTCTCTTAATTCCTGTTTTGAAGTAGCAAATTCTTATAGTTTTTTTAAAATCATCTTACTGGTTGAATGTTAATAAAAATTGTAACTCATTTATGCTAATGTTATAAAGTTGAAATGTTTGGTTGAACACGCTAATAGAAACTACTAGTTTGATTTGAAAAATTATGTGTTGGATAGTGAATTTATCGAGGGAGGCTGTAGACGATATAACATACGACCAAACGAAGCTACGACCACAAGGAACAGAGCATCAATGGGAAATGTATCAAAAACTAAAAAGGAGAAACTTTATTTATTTTTAGAGAGAGATAGGTACATGGGAGTTGTTGAAAACTTAATAATAAGTAAACGAATCTCAAACCCCAGTTACCAATTGGCTTAATCAATTGAATTTGCCGCTCAGAATATTGCATTTCGTATACAAATTAATGCAATTCCCTATGTTCGGTTATAATTTCCTTAGTCGACAGTGATTATTATTCGTATAATACTATGAAACGTGCAAATCTAACTAAAATTTAACGTGAAAGTAACTAACTTTAATATTTTTATAGTGTTTTCGAAAAAAAGAAAAATAACAATAAAAAAAAATATAAAAAGACTAAACCAAAAGTGCACTTAGAAATAAAAATAATCATTATAGATAGAAAAGATTTGGAAGTGGATGTCTTAGTGTTAAAAGTTTTATGATTTTCTGTAAAATTATTATTGCCATCTTATTAATTTAAGCTCACTTATATCGGTATATATGTATATATACATTGTTTTTAATGTATTTAATAAAAATAAATTGTATATTTGAAGATTAAGCGCATAAAAATTTCTTCGTTATTTATCTATCCAAAGGTTTGTCCAAATGTTTCTTTTGTTTATTAGTCGTTGCGAATATGAAAAATCTGTTAATTTTGAACAAAACTCGCAAGGTCTCTGCGGTAGCATTCCAGCGACCGCCATGTTGAATTAATCCGAAATCTCACTAAATTTTCACAAAAGCTTTAATACTAGAGGTAAAATAGTGTCCGTTTAATTTATTCTTGTTTTTCGTTGTGTTCTTATTAATTATTTTATATTATCTGTAGCGTACAAAGTGATATATATATACTAGCCAGTAATTATTTTCGAAAAGGTCAATATATCAAAAATATTTACAAAAACCAATGATAAAAAATATGGAAGAACCACTAAATCCATCACCACAATTTACTGGTACTCCTCAAATTGTCTACCTAACCCGACGCAATACCCTCATGTTTTAATAATTGTTAAAATATATTCTAAACACTATACTTATTTTGAAAAATGCATTTCTGAATATTTTCTTTGAATATATTATGTAGGTGATACACCTATCTAAAGCATTGTATAACGTTATCATTTTTTATATTAGTTATTTTATTATTGTGGTCCGCTTTTTTACCTAAACTTTACTTTCAGACTAAATGATGGCTGGATCGCGTGAAAGGCTGCTGTATGACAGAAGATCGGATTTGGAATATGAATATGAGCGCAGACGACGATTCGAGAACCGGTACGAGACTAGACAGGACCGGTCTGAAAACCGGTTACGGTATGACAGATACCGAACAGAGCGTCCTCGCAGAAATGGATATGTATACGAAGACATATACTCAGACTTCGATGAAGCCCAGGGCCGCTTGTCTCTCTTCCGACCGATCAGACCTGAATACCTGAACCTTTCTAATACATACACGAAATACAATTCCTTACCACGAAACTACTGCAAGGAACGACATTACAGAAAAGACTACTACGACTTCCGAATCGAAGAACGCCCTCGCGAATATTACTACGAAAGAAAACGTACCGAGCTCACGTCCAGACCGAAAACCGTAGCGGTATGCAAACCACTACGTTTACCGGAACAAAACGTCCGGTACTGGACCACAGACGTCCCTAAAGAGAAGAAGAGAAGAGAGGAAACGAAGAAAATAGTAAAATTCTCTGAAGTATCGGGCTGTCAAAAGATGGTGGTAGATGATCCAATCTGCGGGAAGAAAACGGTAGCAGCGAGAGAGTTAGAGGTGTCGTTGGACCAAATGATACAGAATGGATATTTCGAGAAGCATAATATACCGATATTGAAGGAGAGGAAAGATGAGATAGTTGGCGCGGTGCCAAACGGGAAATGCCTAACGGGGCAGCCGCCGAAGCCGGCAACGCGCAAGTCTAGACATCTACCTCAGGTATGTTATCTTGTTTAGTTATTACATCCAAACTAATATTATAAAGCTGAAGTTTGATTGTTTGGTTAAACGCTCCAATCACAGCAGTTTCTGGTTTAAATTATTTTTAACGCATTTTTTGCGTGCTCTGGGTAAGTTAAAATTAACCAACAATCATGTGTGATTTATTCCCCTTTAAAAGTTCTAAAGGGTTTTTTAAATAACATTATGTTTTATTTAGTAAATAATAAACATAACCTTGTTGATAATAAAATAGTATAGTCAGCCATAATTTTACATTAATTTTAACCCAATAATAAAGACATAGCCATTATCCCTTATGGAAAAACATATGTTTACTTATATAAAGGGTTACATACGATTAACCCTGTTCAAGATTGGGATAATGACGCCATTAAGTTAACCGTTTTACACCAACTTCAGTTACATACTGACCGTTGAATCTTAGCTGTAAAACCTTAATACACCATCTGCTTTTCTCATTAAGTTTTTAATCCGTACTTACCTACCCTTCTTTTTTCATCGGTGTAAAAAAAAATACGCTAACCTTCATTTTCCTCGTAGGTACTAAAAAGACTGCCAACACAAGAATTTTTCAACTAAACAATCAAACGAACTTTTCAGCCTTATAATATTTTCTAAAAATAACTTCTTTTGACGTTGATTTCGCTAAGGATTGTCACATCAGAATCTGAAAGCGAAATGATTAATTCAATCTGTTTGTGGCAGATTATTAATTGGGACGTGGCTAACAACAGAGAGATTTTTTATGTAGAGTTTTAATATAACCGGTTACGTCGAATAAAAGGGATTAATATATTATTTTTAATGTTCTCTTATAACTTCTGAACTAAACGAAAATATATTTTTTTCGATAATAATCGATAAAACGAATGTAAATCTATTATATATTTTTTTGTTTTAGCGGTTATTTGCGAAGTTAATTTACACTATCTCAAGCAGTGAAAATACATCAAATAGTTCTACAAGTACCTTTATACCTAAGTACTCACGGTTGACATTACCATAAACTGATCTCTAAGTTAGAACTATTTAGTTAATATGCAAACGCATTTGAATCTAATAAAACTGTATTTAATATTTAAACTAACGTATTTATTTCAAGTAAACTGAATATTATAATTTTGTTTATTTTAAACACACCAATATATTTTATTAATATTTTCACTACAAACTAAACTTAAAAATATAACGAAAACTATAATAACATACCTTTTAAAAAAGGAAAATGAAATTATCCCGTCTATACGGTATTTCTCACTATAAATATTAAGTCACCCAGAAATCGCTTATCTCATAGCCCCAGCCCGTCAACCAAGCTTCAAGCCAGGGCTTAGCGGCTTTCTTTGGCTTGGAATTATTTCTAATACAAATGCGATTGCGGCCATTTCATAACTTTGAACATAATTTAACTTCGGTTTACGAAGTTAAAATAACCTTATTATTTATCCTTTAAAACAGATTATTTATTTGCCGAAATGTTCGTCATTCAGTTATTATTAAGTCAGTCATTTTTAAAAAATATTTTTACCAATCATTTTTACTAATTTTTTGTGATTGTTGTGTTGGCTCCAATAATTGTAATTCATGTTTGGATGTTTGTGGTGTCTATTTCTCCCTGTGATTACATATTGTCATGTGACTCAACCTTTATTGAATAAATAAATAAATAAACTAGTTTAGAGTCACGCCTAATAAATAAATAAAAATACTTCATTTCGGACATTTTGTTCATATCGTTCATACAAAAATAAAAGAAAAGTAAAAGTAAAAATAAGAAAATAAAAATAAAGTGCCTGTGGTGTGTTAATAGAGATATTGCTCGTAAAATATTTCAGGCGTTTTTATTTTCACACATTATTTATTAATACCCGACGCAAAAGAAAGTTTGAAATGTCTGTGTCTATCCGTAGTATCGTGGCTCCTAAGCAAATGAACTTTGTAATTAACGTGTCAGTGGTTTTTAAGTTATATTCAATTTTACTTGTTGAAAAAAAATGAGAATCCTTAATCAGTATTTGCAAGCGTAGTTTAAAATCTATATTAATTTGTAGTTTCATGCATTAAAGTCATTAATTAGATTTGTCAAACGACTGCTTAAGGAATGATACTTGATGCGATTCTAATAATTAGTTAATAATAATGGAATCGAGCGTAAGATTACACACGCTCAACGGAAATGTATATATGAAAAATATTATTTTACTCTGTGAAAGATTTGTTTGACATAGACAGGATGTCAGACGTCAGTGTCAAGCTGTCGACTGCTTCTACTTTTTTCAGTTAGGATTTGTGAATTGATTTTTGGAAGTATTTTAAGTTCAATGTTGAGTTATTTTTGTTTGTATCAAAATTAAATTGTTTGAGTGAGTAATATAATTTTTTTTTCACCAGGTCTTTTTTTTTCGAAATAACAGATTATATTTTAGAGAGATTTAGAAATAAATTGAGTTATTATGTAACGTTACCTTATTGCCTATGTCATTTCTCAATATTTGGTCAAGCTAAGATTAAAAATAAAGCTAATCAATTGAATTATTGTCGTAAATTTTTCGGTACAACGCGGTTACACAGCTAGTTTTAACAATCTAATTAAACATACATAACATTAAACATATATTAATTATTAGTACCAAAGTTTAATATTAGTTAACTTTCACTTAATTAGTTTGAGAAGCGCAGTATATTAAACCGAAAGACTGCAAATACTCGTAGAACTTACTCGAAACACGTTTGATCTTACTCTGAAGCTAACATGTATTAAATTTGTTTACGGCGCTTATGCCAATTAAAATTATTTACTTAAAAGTAATATAAAACAAAGAAAAATAAACATAGAGTTCGCATCCAACTAAGTTATAAATAAAATAATCACTTTTCAATTTGTTCTTTTTTGTAATGAACATGTCGAGAGATTTTAAATTGTCTTCCATTACACTTGTTTCTACTGTTAAAAAATGGTTGTGTAAAAAATAATATACAAAACTAAATTGGTTGATACAATATTTAACTAATTAATGAGTCAACAACATCCAAATTAAGCATAATCATGAAAATTAATGAAAATTTAATTTGAGGGAGAAAATTCGCTAAAACTTTTTGCTTAAGTCTCGTTAACCCTTTTAAAATACGACGCCTACGACGCTTGCAGAATCATTAATTTCGAAGCTCACTGGAAATTGGCAAGGGCCGTAGAGACCGATCACCGACAGCTTGCCAATACTGTGGCCTCAATTCGGTTTGTTTTAATAACATCTTTGCTTGATCGTCAAATATACGACTGAGATAAAGGGCTCGTATACCCCAGTTAATACTAATCTAAAATGTCTTTACCCACGACGGAAAAGAGGCATCAACGCTCCTAATGAACCGATTTTGGTGCGGTTTTTGTGTAGAAGTGACGTGCTCGTGATGGATCTTGGCAATTTATGAAGATCTGTCGATACATTCATGAAGTAGGTATTTTTAATTAACGTTGTTGTTAAACGTACATATGATTCATAAACATTAATACATAAATACTAACTCGATGAGCAGCTTTTACACTCTTTTATTCTTTATCTTTAAAAAGCTTCCCATCTGTGAAGGATTTTTTTTTAATCGTTCCAGTATTTTTTGAGTTTATTTCCTTTAATGGTATTAGTAACTTACAATCTTACAAAGCTGGTAATAATGTCAAGCAGCAGTATATAAAAAGCTATATACTGCTAAAAGATAGTAAATGACATTACGTTTGAAAAGGTCCCTAAATGATGTCACGTACACTACGTGCTCAGGGTCTGATGGATTCTTGAGTAAACACTTGGCTATGTCTCGCTATATTACATTTAGATACTGTGATGTTTTTAGATAAGAGACATCTAAAAAGAAATATAGATTAAATAAACTGTCAGTGTTTCTGAACTATGTTTTCAGGTGATTGCAGCTTTAGCGGTTTCCTTAGCTCCGTTCTCAGCGGGTCTGGGCAAAGGGTACAGCTCTCCTGCCATAGCTTCCCTGCAGGGACCTGGAAATGCTACTAGACGAGACTTCCAGATAACGGATCAGCAGGCATCCTGGCTCGCTTCCTTATCTTTTCTTGGTAAGTAGAAATGATGTCGGTAACGGAAAAGCAGTTAAATGCTACTTCAGATTGAAAATCAGTAACTATTTTATAATTGCGAAAACACTTATCCCTTGTTTACAAACATTGCGAGAAAACGACAATTGAGACATTGTGTCAATAATATTATCATTAAGCAATTTTCAAAATAAAAGAGTAAACATTTTTCCTGTCATAATTGTTATTGTAGCTAATATATTGTCGATAAATTTGTATATATATGTTCCCAATTACAACAATTTAAAACCCCTCCACAAGTTAACTAAAAATAAACCTAGTACCTACCTCATCAATAAATTAACATACATATATTCATAAATTGAAGATAAGACACATCCAGATAACGTCAGCTTTTCGCAACGCAAAATCGGTCCATTCGTTAAGGAGCCATTGACAGACATAGACCCATGATAGACACAGTCAAGTCAAACAATTTATGAAAATCTATTCATCTGTTTATAATACAGTAATCTTATTTGTAATTCAAATATCGTGGGTTTTCGTCTTCAATTTGACTTCTTGCAGGCGCCCTATTCGGCGGCATGGCGGGCGGGGCAGCCATGAGGCACGGGCGTCGCCGCGTGCTCTCACTAGCTGCAGCACCCTGCAGTCTGTCTTGGCTACTCACTGTGTTAGCCACTAGTGTCAGAATGATGTGTATCACAGCCTTCTTGGGAGGATTCTGCTGTTCCATATTGACTATGTTGTCTCAGGTAAAATATTATTAGTAGGTATAAAAAATATATGAATGCTATTATAATTTGCTATAAAATGCTACTTTATTTAAAAACTTCGTCCATTTATGTATTATTCTGAACATGTCGAAGGGATTTCTTATTTTTCTTCAATTTTACTTCTGAAGATTTTGTTTCTCAACCAGCATTTGCCAATTAAGATATCTTATTTGTCTATCGAAAGACAAGATAAAGACGATTCATTACGCTTCAAACATTCCATTTTACAGCTTCAAATAAATTACCCCTCAAATAAATTCAAAGAAATTCCATTCGTATTTTTAAACACATAAAGCCTACATTAGATTGATGATTCTTTCCTAATTTGATACAGACCGTGTATCTCAACGTTCTATTAAGGTGTAATGTGGCTATAAATTATTAATTGCCGATATTAACTTAAATAATAAGTATTCAAGTTAACATCTTAAATCATCATCATTGGTATTCTTGGTTCTAGTATATTGTTTACAAGACTTGTCTTGTAAGACAGCTAAACGTGTTAATTAGAAATAGGAATATCTCATAAATGGATAAACAGGTCCCCATAAAACGTAGCCAGACCTATCTCAATTACATCAGCAACAACAAATAACAGAATCGGTCCGTTCATATAACTTATAAATCCCTCTTTTATCGGGGGTTAAACAATACTCAAATGTACAAAATTTGCGCACCCTACACCATAATTGATTTCTGCTCAAACTTTCCTAAATTCTTGCGTCCTTCTGACTAATTTCACAAAATTCCTTCAAAAGAAAGTTTCGCAAGACAAGCTTATTATTTATACAAACGCTTGTGAGCCTCAATTATATTCAGCTTTCAAAAGTTTATATTACCTCCTGTGTCTTAGTCTTTTCAAAGGAAATTGTCGCATTGAAAAGTTCCTTCTTTGTCCTTTGTGTGCATTATGAACTTTATAGACTTTATATTATTAACTTTATATTACTAACTGTGCGCCAAGATTTCGCACGCTTTCAAAAAAAAAAAGGTTTTGCCCGTTTTTGAAATATTTTTCTTCGTAGCGTATATTAAACAGCCTTCATCGATAAATGGACTATCCAACACAAAAATAATGCTGAAACTTAACTTACCTTAATAATCTAGGGGCACTGAAATAAATACTTAAGTTATAAAAAAACTATGAGTTATTACTACAGAATATTGTGTTATTACTACTAATTTATTGAAAGTAATAGGTCATTCTCGTTAAATGTGAAAACTTTTAAACGTTGAAAACTAAGTTTAATATAGTTTTTATCATTTTCAGGTCTATATCAGCGAAATATCGGTACCAGACATCCGTGGTTGCCTCAGCGCTGTATTAAAAGTGGTCGGCCATCTTGGAGTCTTATTCAGTTTCACGATCGGCGCGTACTTGGACTGGCAACAATTAGCCCTGTGTATATCCGCTGCGCCATTACTTCTATTTTGCACCGTTCTCTATATACCAGAAACACCGAGCTACCTTGTACTTATCGGAAAGGACGAAGAAGCGTATAAAAGTCTCCTTTGGTTACGGGGTCCTAATTCGGACGTAGCTCAAGAATTAGCCACCATTCGAACCAATGTTCTAGCGAGCAAAAACTTCAGCCAACGACAGAGTCAAATGACTAGTAGCCAGTTAATAAGTTCTCTAGATGTTAGGACGATGAATCGTCTCCTTGGACCGATTCTGGTTACATGTGGTCTCATGATGTTTCAAAGGTTTTCTGGAGCTCACGCCTTCTCTTTCTATGCTGTTCCGATTTTTAGGAAAACCTTCGGCGGTATGAACCCACATGGTGCAGCAATCGCTGTGTCTTTTGTCCAATTATTAGCATCTTGTCTTTCCGGTATTTTGATCGATACGGTTGGTCGTCTACCATTACTGATAGTAAGTTCAGTGTTGATGTCTATGGCCTTAGCTGGTTTTGGGAGTTATGCGTATTATGAAGAGGTACATCGAAATCAAAGGATTCAGAACGTTATGTTTCATCAAACTGTTGGGCAGAATGATTGGATTCCTTTACTGTGCGTTCTGGTTTTTACGATTGCTTTCTCTTTGGGAATGAGCCCCATCTCTTGGCTGTTAATCAGTGAGTTATTCCCGTTGGAATACAGAGCTTTTGGCAGTGCTATGGCGACAGCGTTCAGCTATCTATGCGCATTTGTTGGTGTCAAAACGTTTGTGGATTTTCAGCAAGCTTTGGGTCTGTATGGGGCGTTTTGGTTGTATGCTTCTATAAGTGTAGGGGGACTTTGTTTTGTGGTTTGCTGTGTCCCGGAAACAAAAGGTAGAGATTTGGACGAAATGGACCCGAATTATGTACAAAGCTTGTCTCCGAAGAGGTAAACTAAATTCTGGAGCAATGAACGTTTTGTGTTCCAAAAGGATTACGAAATCTTTATAAATAAATATAGGTTTCGTAAGAGATTATCTCTTTAATAGAAATTGTACGAAGAAAATTAAGACACAAAACTGTACTATTAGTTCTACAGAGACATTATACGAATGTAAATGTTATGTACCTACTTGCGCCATAAAAATGCTTACTCCGGAAAAGAAAGTTCGTTTAAAAAATATAATTAAATAGGTCTTCACAAATGGGTCATGACAATAATAAAGAAAATGGAATTAGGTTCGAATTAAATCAAGGGCCTGTCGCGGTCATTTTGAGGAATGCATTGAAATGTCTAGACAATAATACGAGTCCACTGCAAACGTTTGGCTGTGTTAAAATACTGTCATAACTTTACTACAAAACTTAAACCTAATTAACCATTAAATTGATAATATAGTATTACCCCTACATATCCCTAATCATATCTTGATTAATATACATTCCAATGAAATATCTGTCTTACTTTTCTGTATTTACCTATTACATCAATTTTTATATATAGTATAGGAACAATAAATTGAGTGTCCCTGATATGTAAAGGAACGGACGGTACATTTACAATGAGTCGAAAGCAAAATCAGATCGAAAAGCACCACTTTGCGATATAATTCTCAATATTTAACTGTCGAAATAGAATTTGGAAAAAAGTTTCTAATCACAAACAGAAGAAAATGAAAATATTATTCAGATTTGATTTTAGAATTCACATTGCAAAGTAGTTTTCGACGCGATTGCTTCAGTCATTTAACCTCAGTTTATAAACTGTTAAAGAATGCACCTAAATATGAGTAGAATAGTCGAGAAACGCAGACATAATGGTAATCTTATACCACTTTTGATCACGGACACTCGACTGAACGTTATATTAAATCTCACAATATTTTAGTGGTCCATAATTACCTCTTTTTCCTTAGAACTTATATTTAAAATATATATACGACAATAAATGTAATATAAAATTATTATCTCTTATGTTTTATAATTATTGAACACAGTGGCGGATTTTTTAGAAGGCCGAGTAGGCTGTAGCTTAGGGCGGAACATTTTTTTCAAAAATTAGATAAAAGCTTATAATACTTATAACTTATAAATAACATAATATTTTTGCATTTGTCTCACACAAACAGTTCAACAGTGACATCTTAAACTAAATTATAATTTATTTATTCTACAACAATGCATGTGCGGAACAAATGACAGCTTAGCCCATTGACAAACACCCCTCTGTTTTCGTCGGCGGTTAATGAACATAAATAAGATTTATTAATACTAGATATTCAATCCTTTTATTTTGAGAAGGAAAATATTCCATTCACCATTTTCATAAGTTTAATGCAGCAAATGTGTAAGTCCGCCACTGATCTTGGAAAATTTGTGTAATGTTAATTAATTATGGATTTTATTACTGTTACTAAAATCGATACTAACTACATATATTGTAACACTTCTATCGTATCGAGCTTTCTATTTAAATTACGAGACAATATGATAAGACAATAATAATAGATTGTAGGCTTCTATGAGATAAAAATATTCTCATTGTGTATTTAATATTATTTTTGTGTTTAAAAAGCGATAAGCTTATCTGAATTGTTTTACGTCACCGAATTTACCATGTTCAACAGACATTTTACTATTTAAGTCGATGTCATATTGGCCGTGTAAGTTGACGTAACTTCTAGAGGCTCTACAGCACCTTATTTATATGTAAAATCTTAAAAAATGTTCCATATAAATAATAAAGGCAAACGCAATATCTAGGCGCACTAATTGTGGTAGAGTACATCAACAACAAGGTTACTAGAATTTTTTGAAATATGTTTCAAAAAATTACTAAAGTATACTAGAGGATACAAAATTAAATGTTGAGATGCTTTGGACACTTGCACAATTAATGGAAACAGACTAATATAGGCTGATATATTAGGACGAATGGTGTGATGGGTGCTGGTAGACCTATTCGCACGTATCTGGACCTAATTCAGGACTTCCTTGAGAAGGAACAGGTCAAAAGCAGTCGTAAATGAGCATGTATGATGAAGTTAATGGAGGTGGATGAAGCGAAATAGGTATGTAGTGGTCGTAGCAAGAGGTATGTGGTCGCTGCCTTCGTCTTTGGGGAAATAGTGTGACAGTAAAAATAATGTTATACCAATTAACAACGGTTGAAAAACAAGTCAGATAAGTTTTGGGCATTATATTAAATATACTAAATTTAGTGATTGTTGAATGTCTTGTATTTATGTGGTAAAATTATAATTCATGAATTACAAAAGTTTTGTGCAAATTAAATTTTGCGGCAAATTGCCATGGCTTTAAGTAATAAAACACTATTTGGACCAAAATTCTTTTAAAATTGTTTTGGTGCTTTATTTGTTTAGTGCGGCATAGGAAAGGATGCGATCCGTACTCGTCATTGAACGGACGACATAACTTTGATTGGCTAATAGTTATAACGTGACACGTTAACATTTTTTAACCAGTGAATCACTGGTGAACCATGAGATGACTATCGAAGTTTTTGTAGGTCTTTTTACTACGGAAAGCTGTCAATCCCTTGTGGCCAAATAAGTTTGCGTGCAACCGCCAGGAGCGCTGTAAGATCTTGCCTCAAAATAATTAACGTAAACACTATAGAAAAATACTGTAGAGGCTTCATGGCTAAGCGGTTTTATAAGCCTAAGCGAAGTTTGAGGAATCGGGTTCCATCCCCGGTCCCGAACCCAATTTATAATTTAATTTGTATTTGTATTCGGTCTCTGGTAAGGCTGCTACTTGCCGGACGGAGTGTCATAAGTGCATAGTGACTTGCCTGAAGAAATTCAACCAAACCAACAAAAATTGGGTTACCTGGAAGAGATCTGATTAGCGATATAAGGCCGCCCATTGCAACGAAGTGTTAAAAAAAATACTTTAGCAGACTTGTAGTAGAGCTTACTGATCGACCTGTCAGGAACGCATTATTTCCTTTGCAACACTGTATGTTAAAATATTCTTTGAATATTGTATTATATTGTATATATTAGAAGAATATTTGAAAAGGCCTAGACCCCATGAATTGTTAGTATTACTTATGCGAGTAGAAAAGCACCTTTTTCGAATATCAAAAGGACATAAAATCACAATCTTTAAATAAATAGATGAATAAATAGGTTGTGAATTTATACATTTTCTAGATTTTTATAATAAAATTATTGTTGAATCTTCAAAGTTCCAATAGATTGCTTGAATTCAGCTTGAATATTAGAATTATTCAAATAAATAATTATGAAAATTAGTTTGACCATAAAGTTTTATGGGTTGTAAGCTAATTATATATAGGTTACCTCATTACTTATAAACGTTACTTGACTTGAATTCTCAAAAGCATTTTCTCGCTGTTTTTTTTAAACAAGTTAAATTAAAACAATTTTAAATGTGACATGTTTATTACAAATAAGAAAGTAAATTTCTCATTAATGGCTAAACAGTCCTTCATAAGTATAAGTTTCAAAAAACATCATAATCGGTCTATTTGTATAAGAGCACGATGCAACAGACAGACACCTCAACTTTATAAAACCCCTCTGTATCATCGGGTGATAAAACGAGAACGAACTCTGGGCAAAGTTTAAGTTGAGAGGCGTTTATAAGTAAGAGGATTAGTAAAATAATTTAATTTGTCAATTATGAACTTTATTGTATAAAACTGCCAATATTTTTAAAAATAATGCTTTTGTATTGCAGTAATAGACATAGGAATGCCTAGCCTTTAGCTTGTGATGTGTTAGCGTGCCTAAATAAAACTATATTTCCAGTTTGTAGAGCTTAGAAATCAATTATAACGGATTAAAACGAGTAATGGAAGACTGAAATGACAATAACTCCTATAAGGAACACTTTCGACGTTTTATCAATGATCGTACGTGTTTTAATCAGTTATAACTTTAATAGATTATGAAATAAAAATTTCAGTATAACACATCTTATGGGTACGTTGTGACGAAACGATTTTTAGAATAGGAATCATTTGCTGGCTGCAGCCTACAAATATTAATTATTATTTTTTTATTAACATTCGTTGTAACATATTTATTGAAATGGATTTAATTTTTAACTAAGTAGGTAGTAGTATTGCAACTAATTACAATATACTATAATAATTAACCACCAGAGGTTAAGTTGTGCAAAAATATAAACGTTGCGCTGGAAGTGCTGGGTTCAATTCCAGTGGAAATAAATAAATGTTACGGTTGCGTAGGCATAGAAATGAACAAAACCATTTATTGACCCATGCAAGGGTCCAAGGGATTTCAGACACATCAAATTCATGCAAAATGTAAACACGTCTTCATATATTTGTTTTATTAGCTACTATGCTACTTGGAACAACTGTCAACCTTCTCCGTCTACCCAACCGAAACTTTTGTCTTCCCGGGATTCGAACCCAGGACCTCCGGTTCGAGGAAGTGGTCTATAACCCAATTTGTTTTATATACAAGTATAAAATTTATCAAACACTTTATATTTATTATTCACGTTTTCAAGCTGCAGACAATTTTATGATATATTAAAAAAATATTAAGCTATAATATAAGGTAGTAAATAATAGAACGGCTTTAATTAAATTAGTGTTATTTTGAGGTCTGTGTGTTTTAATTTACAAGTTGTTGTATTGCGGAGAATTGTCCATAACTACTCAAACAGCTTGTCTAGTAGAAAGCATAGATTTCACTGGTTATTTTGAATTTAGGTGTATTTTGCTAAATTGAGCCTTACAGAGGTAGATAGATAAAAGGAAATTTGATAAATATACAATTTTACAAAATTACACATCTCACATACAATGAAGCTAATCTATTGTAAACATGTTAATAATTCTAATAACAATACCCCATGAATGAATGAACAGATCTTTATGAATTGTAGCTAAACTCCATAAAACACGTCAGCTTTCAATCAAACAAAACCGCAGAGTCGGTTCATTCGTTTAGGAGTTATGATGCCACAGATAAACACAGAGACTCACAGATACGTCGAACTTTTAACGCCACTCTTTTTTCGTCAGATACATTGTGAATTAACAGAAAAATTAGAATTTTTAAAATATGAATACAATAGGCTAGTTTCATCAACAAAAACCATTATTTGATGAATATGTTTTATCAAGTTTCCTTTATAACAATGACAATAATAATCGTGACAATAATGTAGAAGAAATGATGTTTATTTTACTCAGCTAAAGCTATTAATAATTTATATTCTAGACGGCTGATGTACTCGAAATGCCTAATAAATATTAGATTTATTTGTATTATCTGAGTTTTATTTTTTAAATTGTATCTACTATTTGGACTAACTCTGGTTTTCGGTTCAAAAGAACATACAACAAAAACCTAATCAAAATCGGACCACTTTTTAAAGAATTACGTTATCAGATATCAGACACACCGAGCCAAAGACAGCCAGACACAAGATTGTATCTTGTCACTACTTTATTGGTGTCGGAAAAAGAACCGACTTTAGAGAGCATAATCATATAAAATTTTAATAAAGTTACTAAACTATAAAAATTATATATTATTTGAATTGTCTCCAATGGTCTTGTAATCATGACGAGATTGTTAAAGACAACGCCATCTATTGCATACGTTAATAACTACAATATTTTACAATTTGTCATCCTATTACTTAACTCATGTTTAACTCACTTCAAGTTTTATAGATGACGTTAATCATAATTATTTACAATTTTTAATGTTACTAGATGGCAAATAATAATAGAACGGAACTTTGCTACAATGCCGAAAAAAAACATTAATATTTCGCAGTCCCCTGGGGCTTTGGTTAATAAAAATTTTACTTGTACTTATTTTATGAAGTTCATTACTTATTAAAATTTTAACCCTAACTCCTAAGGGAGCGAAACATATCCGTCAGTGTTGAAGTTGGAAACATGAAACTTTATTTTTGAACTATTATAAAAAAAATGCTCACGCAGGCGAAGCCGCAAGTATAATATATAGCAGCTAGTATAATAGAAATATATATTAGAGTGTCAACAAAAGCCCCTAGAGGGTTTATAATCGTCATGATGCGATGGAGGCGGTAAGAGGCGTGTGCCGCGCTGATAACACAATGGGGTGGTGAGGGTGTGATTTGTTCAAGCTAAGTGATTTTTGCCTGTTTATTGCTAGCAATTTGCTCTGGTTTTTCCTGAGTACATTAGACTTCAAAGAGCACTAAATAATAATAGGCGTTGTGGTTGGTTTCTATTTTTCGATCAATTCAACTTTCGAACAAAAAAACTCACACCCACAGACAGACACAGCCAAACAGCCAAGTCACTCTTAGAACACTCCTCTTTTCATCGGCAGTTTAAAAATAAGTTGACAAATTTCTTCCTAACACCGTTAAGATAACAAAGCGATAACCAAAGGGAACAATTTTAATTAATTTCTAAAAGTTTCTTCTTAACTTTCGTTAAGCTCCGAGAAATCCTTTTGTCGCCTTTTTTTTAATGGTATTTAAAATTTAATTTTTGAAGTTTGTTTTTGAATGATAAAGTAATGCTATCAGTCTTTAAGTACAAGTAGATACTTAGGTAACTTAGGTAGGTATACAATGTACCTACTTACAAGTGAAATAAAAGCTTAAATGAAGAGAAGCTAAGATCCATCTCGAACAAAAAAAAAAACAAATATTTATTGGTAGTCGGTGCCAATCTGTAACGGAATATCATAAAATCTTTAATCCTAAGGCACCTACTTCCAAATATTTTCTTTCTAGAATTATTATTTCTGTTCTTAGGTATTACTTTTTAGTGAACTTTGAAGTCGGTGTAAAAGTTTTAAAAAATAATTATTGGCAAATTTTTTCCATGCCTTGATAGAGACAAATCTAATAAAACATCAACTTCCGGGCGGTCTCCAATGAGATTACATGTAGTTACATGTAGTAAACTATAGTATAACTGTAATTGACTTGTAACCTAACTTGAAACCTAATCTTGTATGTATATCTTAATATATAAATTACTTGTCACATTGTATATCAGCGATGGACTCCTAAACTGCGTAACCGATTTTAATCAAATTTGCACACCGTGTGCAGTTTGATCCAACTTGAAGATACATCGCAATTTTATTTTATTGCAAATCCGTTTCCTCATACATTTTCTATGGAATGACGTTTTAGGTGACACGTTATTATTCGGCACTCTGAAGCGATACGAAGTTCGCGGGGTCCACTAGTGTTAGTATATAGATCTATTGTGGTTTTATTCATTTAAGATTCACACGCTTTTTATAGCCACCTTATAATCCCCTCAATTTATTTCATATCACAACTAGGCGCGTGCCGCTCGGCTTTTGAGATTATCCAGTCAAGTGGTAAACTATTGATTTTATAATACGATTTTATTATTGTCATAAATAACTATTAGAGGCATATAGACCCGAGATTAAAAAGCAATATTGTTACAGTATTAAATTTCGTGGTACTTAAATGTTAATTAAGTAGGTACTAATTTGTCAAATGTTAAAGTAATCTCTACTGAAATAATAAGGATAAAATATTTGTAAAGTGTAATTAATAAGTACAATCTAAAACTTTTAGACCAACGAAATGACGCAATGAAATACTTATAGTACGAAATAATATCCCTATTTGTCTACAAATATTATAAATGCGAATTATGACTGTCTGTTTGAATGAGGTCACGCGTTCTCGCTAAATCACTAAATAGATTTTGTAAGAACATAGATTTAAAAAAAAAGGCTTGAAGGGATTAAACAAACAACATGAAATCGCGGCAATGGGTAAAAAAATAGATAATAAACAATGTTTTCTTTATTAAATAATTTATTTACAGTTCCGTTCTATGTTGTTGTTTATGCCACTTCCTGAACTCATCAACAGCCTCCAGCACGTCATTGGAGAAAACCTCCGGCAGCTCCATGGCCAAGAAGTGACCGCCATCTTGGAGGATTGTCTCGTGCAAGAGGTTTTGGAATTTGAACTTGAGAATCCAAGCAGGGACGTAAGCTATCTCGTGTTTAGCCTGGATTACCCACGTTGGGACTGGGGTTGGTATTCTGAAAAAAATGTAAATATTTTGAATAGTTATCAATTTAAACATATAATAACGCTGCTGCCCGTCTTATGTCCTATGATTATGTTTATGGCCCTTTCAAACTTAAGGTCAAAATTCATATAGAATGACATCTTAGGTACATGATCGCTTATGGACGTTATTTAAAAGGCGCCCAAGTCTAAGAACAGCCAAGAAACACGAGTTCCCATTTTTAAACGACCATGTTTACAAAAAAAAAAAAAATATTTTAAATCACTTACCCATCACAATTTTTACTCATAAATCTCACATTAACGGTCTCAGCATAGACTCTCATAGACGTGGTGATAGAATTGGAAACCCAGTAGAGCATAAGGTTGTCAATGAGCTGCTCCTTCGTGAAACGGAAGGTGAGCCCACCGTCTGGCTTTGAACGGTGGTCCAAATGTGTCCCGGTAGAAAATTTCTCAAAAATGTACGCTGCCAAACCAGCTGGACTATCAGCCAAGCCTACACCTGGAAATTGTTTGGTAAATCTGGGATCTTTTGTAGTTATCACAAGCAAGAATGAGTATAACACGGCTAGCGTACATGAGACAATGCATAATATCTATTCCCATAGGTTTCCACGAGGCTCGCAGAGCTGAGTCGAATTGAATTGCAGATAGTCACTTCCTATAATAGATGTACTATTTGATTCGAATTATTCTAATTACACGCGCGAATTGCTCGACAAGCGAATTCCTTCCGATGCGATTCTGCAAAGAGTTTGTTTATTTGGGTGAACGCAATAATCTCGGGAACTGTGGTTCGAATTGAAAAATTATTTAAGTTTTAGATGACCATTTACGGAGAAAGGTTAAAGGCTTTATAACATCACGCTATAAAGAAATTAAAGGGATTAAAACCGCAGAACACAACTTTTTATTGAACGATACTCGTGAATATCTTACCGACAGTATCCGGCTTAGTAGATTGTAAGTGAAAATATCCAGTTTCCTCAAGCATCTTCTTAAGGAACCGTGATGCTGGATACATCCTGTCTGCAGCTTCTGCACTCACGACCAATGGAGGGTAGATGGCGCCGAGAAGACGGATAATGATAGATTCTGGCGTTCCTAAGAACGGCATGTTGGTGTGGTAGCCTAGGACTTCCTATGAACAGAACTTATCATTAGGTATAATATATTAGCGATGTGCTGGATATCCGAATCGTCAGACATCCGAGGGAGAAGAAAGATCTGTACCCGTATCCGCAAATATATATTTTTAACTATCTGTCACTTACTCGTATATATGTACCTTATAAATCATAGATTATGAATTTAGGGAATAAATCTACGAACGAACCATTCAACAAAACTGAATACAATTTTTCGGAACAAGTGAAATTGAAGACTATTTTTAAAAAAACCCGACATGTTAATTACAAATAATACCTTTATAATATTACAAGTATAATTGGTAAATTAAACTTTAATACCTGTGGGAAGAATGTAGCCATAAGACTCCCAACGATTGCTCCCCAGTCACCACCTTGGATGTAGTACTGCTTATATCCGAGTCTGTTCATCAGATTTCTCATCACCACCGCCATTTTGTCAACACCGAGACCTGGTCGAACTGCCGCCTGGATATAAGTCTCTATTAATATCCATATACATATAATTAACCATATTTTTATATTTAACATAATATGTTTACAATTAAATAATAATATTATTGTAAAACTGTGATAAAGATGAATACAGTTGTAGAATAATTAAGATTATATCAGACAAGTGAAATACATACGCTAGAGAATCCATATCCGGGCAAACTGGGAATAATGAGATCCAGAACGAAGTCCCTGTCTTTGCTGACAGCCGTCAGGAGAGGAGCAGCTTCGTAGAACTCCAGGAATGAGCCTGGCCATCCATGCAGCAGTATCACAGGGACCACTTCCTTGCCAGCAGGTATCTGCTAATATATAAAAACAATTAAAAACAACCCCTCTTTTGTAGTCACTAAGAGTGAAGACATTACTATAACAAAACCAAGCATTAGAATCTTATAGGAGTGTTCATAATGAGTGAATCTCATCTCTTGAGAGTCTAATTAATATACACACGAAATAAAACTACAAAAAATAATTATGTTAACAAACATAAAGTTGATTTGAGAACTTTCGCTTAGATTACATGCAAATACTTTGTATGTCTGTCAGTCTGCAGGAAATTGCTATCTTTATTATTATCGCTAAACTTACCTCTGGTTTAATTCTTATGAAATGTATGTCCAAACCCTGGATTTTAGTTTTAAAGTGTGGATACTTGTTTATGTACTTTGCGCGTTCACTAAAAAAATATAGGGATAGTAGATAGTAGAAACATTAGGTATTTGCCACTTTTTGGATTTTCCAGATTGCCAAAAATAAAAAGATTCATCGACAATCGTTACACTAGAACGGAATATGAAATAACTTACAGTTTTTAAACGAACGGTAAGATAAATAGTCCTAGGTTTGAATTCCGGGGAAACAAATAAATATTTCAGTTCAGTTCGGTTCAAACATTTATTAATAAAAATTAATATAAATGGACTATCCAATACAAAATAATTTTCCAATCAAAGCAGTATTTCTTGAGATTAGCACTCTCAAACAAACAAATAAATTGCGTTATTGTACTCGGTTACCTGTAAGGATATTCATCAGCCCAGTACTGGATCCAGGATTCCAGCTCTTTGCTGTTAAATCCATATTGAAAGGCAACGCCTTCTAGTGGTGGCGTCAAGGGTCGGTGACCTCGTAGACGCTTTTTCAAATCTTTTACGGTCTAAAAATATATCATTATTTTTTGTTTTGGTTTTCCTCTATAATGTTTATATAAATTATAATTAATTTAAAATTTTCTTTCAAAATCTTCCAGGTTTGAACTCCCCGAAACTCGAACCCCAGACATTCGGAAAAATGTTTTGATCGGATAGGCTAAAAAAGGCTGATCGTCCACTTGCCTGTACAGACTGAACTTGTATTGTTATTATTATCGATTGAGGTTAAAGGCTTTTAAATTTACAGTATACCAATTATATCTATGTTCTCAGTTAACGGGATACTCACAGAATTACTAAACTCCACTTGAAAAGGCACGATATTATTACTTTGTGTCGATTTGGACAGCTTCGTTCCCCACCATTCCTCCAGATCGATCTCGGGTATTGGCGGCGGTGCTTTCGAGTAGAAGTATACAATTGGTGCCACGAAAAGTGCCAAAGTACCCACCAGGAGTACACGACAGATCTATAGTAAAATTTAGGCTACACTAGCTTTTATCCGCGTCTTTGTCTGCATTTTTGGCCCTTTTCAACCCTTTTAAGCATTTTATTCGAAATAAAAGGTAACCTATGTTCTATCTCAAGCTACATAATATGTTATATCTCTACTAGATTCCATTGATAATATACTGTCGCATAATAATATCATTCGTTTATTACATATTATTTTCCAAGTCCGACCAATGACATTGAAAAGGTTTTATTTAGCATGTATTTAGTCTAAGAACATCTTGACGGTGGTACCTTCTTTTCAAACCGGTGATAACTATTACTATAAATAGATTATAAAGTCGATAATTCAAATGTGTTTTGTAAAAGCGTATTTGAATATTGTTTATTTTGACTTTAACAGTGGCAAGACTTAAAGAGGTCGTCGATAACGTCTCTAAGTAATTCATTCATTACAAGCCCAAGGTCGTTCTACCACAAGTAACTCATATGAATAATATTTAATTTAATTAACTTAATTAATACTCTTAACCTGAAAAAGAGCAAATCCACATATCCACAAAAGGACATATATCGGATTGGGTACCTTATGTAGCAAAAAATTAAAAAAGGCTTGAAGGATATGGAATAGATTTACGCGAATGGACTCACGGGTAATTTTTTTATTAAATATTTATAAATCACTTTAATTATTACTACAAATATAAAACATACCATTTTTTAACGATAATGATCACATTGATATAAAATACACTGATTAACGTTCACACCGTGTCAGCGGAGAATTAATACTAAAATGGAACTGTACCTAAGAAAAAAATATATAATTCTCACAATTTATAAATTTAGTTAAATTGTACTTTATTTATTTATAATAAAGTGTATTTTTGAGCTTTGTTTTTTGTATTAAAGACCTATGTAAATGTCTGTCAAGCAATATATAAGTTTGAAGACTTGTCCGTACGTAAAGCTAAGAAAAGCATTTCTCGGCCACAGAAACTTAACTATGAAGCTGACCTTGACCGTTGAGCTGTGTCTAACTTAGCTATTTGCAATTATAAATGATAATTACCTTTTAATAACCTTTAATCAAACATGCTTCTAGACTTGCATGTATACTCTGTAGTTATAATAAATTGATTCTCGAATCTACATCTGTAGTTAAATGGCCATAAATTAGTTCAGCGGTGTACGATTCCAGTCCAGTGGTCGAATCCAGTGCTGAACTGGATCATATCGTTTAAATTATTTACGTTATTTAAGACTTTTACCAAAAACAACTATTCGTGTTCACTTTATCGCGTTTAAAATCCAGCATGATTTGAATTTTATGGTCTACACTCTACACTATTCCAGTGACGCTGGATTGGGCGAGCTGGAATCAAAAGTGGAGCTGGAATGAGTAGGTATATTTCAGTGCCGGTTTACTTTGTTCCAGTAGCATTTCAGTCCAGTGATCGAATTCAGCACTGGAATGCTACTAGAATAAATATGAACGGGGTATTATTCAGAAAAAATAATTATTTCTTCTTCCCTAACTTCGCATAGGGTAAAGAGGTTGTTTTGTAGTTGTTATTGCTATATTACTTTGGCAGGCTTTTTATTTTTCAAGCAATAACTTCACACAAAAAATCGTATTAAAAAGTGAACCTCTTCTAGGGTTATATTTACTTGGTAGCCGTGGTATACTTAATTACTAGCGGACATAAAAACGGACACACATACGAAAAGAGCTTCGCGGGTGAGTATAAAATTAAGGATATAAATCTACGGGTATATTAATAAAAGCTAATCCTCTGAGGACTTGCCATCCCACAGGGTTTGAAATGGGGCATGGGGTGAGTTATGTTATTATTGACAAATGACGCCTGCTCGCTGCGATAAAATGTCAATTGATTTCTACAAGGTATGAAGCCTATTAATACCAGAAGTAATTCTATATTTATATGAAATAATATTATAAAGAGAATGGGGAAAAGATATGTATTTTTAATTCTTCGAAGAAAACTGTCCCACTGTCTGTGTATTGAAAAAATTTAAATTCAATATGTAACATAATATTATTAAATATATTTTGCTCAGATTTGCAATTTAGCAGTCACCTACAAGCGTTGGTGGTGTAATGGTCAGCATAGTTGCCTTCCAAGCAGTTGATCCGGGTTCGATTCCCGGCCAACGCACACTTTTTAATTAAATACTAATAAAAATTAGCTAGGTCACTAAGCTAAAAAGACTAATAAATAAATTTAAAAAACGACTTCAAAAACGTACCAAAAAGTGAAAAATATTTTAATTTAAATGATTTTTTAATGTTCAGTTGAAAAGTGACTACTATAATTTTCAAAGAGCTTTGTTATTCTAAGCACTTCCGCGGCTTATGCGTAAAACTGTTATAAATATTTTGCATCTATCAATATTATGTATGTATATGTTACTGTAAAAGCTCGAACTGCAGTAAATCCTAAGATATTCCAATGGTAAAAGCTCGAAAACATCGTCGTATCTTCAGAAATACTTACATTTACCAACTCATGTCGGTAAATCCTAAGACTTACACTTAAATCTTAAGATTTACCGTAGTTCGAGCTTTTACAGTAACATATACACTTTACACATTCAAAGCGGGATGCGTAGGTAATCTTAATTCCTGCTCTCTCTCTCTCTCTACGAGCGGGGCTTATCTTTTTAATATTAGTACAAGGCACACGACCGGGCGTCGCTTGAGATAAAAGATAAAAATATTTACTTTGAATTAGTCAAATGTATTATTCATGACAGATATTTTGGCTTATTAAATCATTTATATGCTTCTCATAAACAAACCAAACTGAGGTACTGCAAAATCTGCGCAGTAATATCCACAATTAATTCAATAAAAACCAAACATATGACACATAAATGAGTGCTCAACTATATTTTACCTGTGAATAACTAATGGATCTATGAACTCCATTAAGATAAAATAATTACAAATAACTTAATAATTATAAAAATTATGTATTTACCTTTAATATTCTATTTCTCTTTTATTGTATTAGTGAATCAATAAGCTCTAACTTATAACTTAGTGAAAAAAGAAAAATAGATAATAAATAAAATAGTTTATTTACAGTTCCGTTCTATGTTGTTGTTTATGCCACTTCCTGAACTCATCAACAGCCTTCAACACGTCATTGGAGAAAACCTCCGGCAGCTCCATGGCCAAGAAGTGACCGCCATCTTGGAGGATTGTCTCGTGCAAGAGGTTTTGGAATTTGAACTTGAGAATCCAAGCAGGGACGTAAGATATCTCGTGTTTAGCCTGGATTACCCACGTTGGGACTGGAGTTGGTATTCTGAAAAATGTTATATGGTTAAAAAGGAATATACAACTTTCTTAAGGAATTTGAAAGATTTACAACGTTCTTTTATTAGGCGACGCAATAAGAGAGGTATTCTGTGGCATCGTAGCTCGTTACAAAAGGACGATTATTTAGTGTTTGTTTTTTTTTTTTTGTTGAAAGCTGACGTGTCGAATCTTCTCTGATACAGAGCACGGCTTCGGCCTAAAACGCGAACCTGTTAATGAACGATTTTAAGACGAAACCCGACCCGAGTGTTCACTACACCGAACTAATGTATGATTATTTTAATTTCTTAATTATTTTTAATTTAAAATTCTGTCGTAATCTTTTAACTTTATTAATTAAATTCGTGTATTTTGGACCGGCGAAATGATATTTGAAATAAACGTCATTTAAATAAATTTTAATTTGAGTCAACTAGCCTATTGTCTTCAATTTCTTATATGTAAGTAGGTACAATTTTCTTTAAGAATTTATAAAATCGTCTTTTTTAAAAATAAGTACATACATAATATGTATTAAGATTTACGCGGTTTTTTACTAGACATATTTTAATTGACAAAATGTTTCCTGTATCTCTTTTACAATGAAAAGGCTAAACCAGTGTTAATTATTTGAAGTTACAGACTTAAATAGTTAAATAACCTTACATTAAATAATTTAAAGAAAATCACTTACCCATCGTAATTCTGGCTCATAAATCTCTTATTCATTGTCTCAGAATACAATCTCATAGAGGTTGTAATAGTATTGGAAACCCAGTAGACCATCAGGTTGTCAATGAGCTGTTCTTTCGTAAAGCGGAATGTGAGACCGCCGTCTGGCTTCGAACGATGATCCGGATGCGTCCAGGTGGAGAACTTCTCAAGAATATACGCTGCCAAACCAGCTGGACTGTCAGTTAAAGCTGTACCTGTATATTTGATGGTTTCATGAATGTTAAAATTTGGGACTTGCTTCTATGTGTACTTTCATTCATATGTGTATTCATGATACGATCATACGATCATTTTGTAGCTAGTGGGGTTTCATCCACTCTCGAAATGATTTTGAACACTCATTAATTTCTAGGCGTGTATTTAGCTAAGAAAGAACTACTTTTTGTATTAAGCTAACAAAGTACTGTGTAATTATTATTGTATTTCGATATTTAAGAACGTCTTACCAACTGTGTCCGGTTTAGTAGCCTGGATGTGAAAGTATCCAGTCTCCTCTAGCAGCTTGCCAAAGACTCTGGATACTGGATACATTCTGTCTGCAGCTTCCGCACTCACAACCATTGGAGGGTAGATGGCGCCAAGAAGACGAATAATGGTGGCTTCAGTTGTGCCTACGTACGCCATGTTTGTATGGTAGCCAAGTACTTCCTGTAAACGTAATTTATTTACTCGCTTTTGTCTTATTTCCTTCCCCTTTTTTAGGGATAAAAGATAAGTTTCCTGGAGTCTTTCTACCGAATTCATCTAAATCGGTTTTCGGTTTAGGCGTGAAAGCGTAACAAACTGAGAGACATACAGACGTGGTTACTTTCACATTACCAAATTACTATACATAATAGTAAATAGGTAGGGATTTACGATACTAACAAAAAAAAAACTTAAAACTAATTCATATTTAAAAACCATAGGTATACGTAGTATAAGATCTTTTCTAATTACGTCCTAAATAAAATAATATACTTAGAAAACGTAGGTATTTTGTAATAAAATATTTACTTCTTCTGGATAAGTAGCTTAACAGGTTTTAATACAACTTAGTTGAATTATAATCAAGGTCTTGTGTGTAGGTAATATTATAGTTTTACTGACGTCACGGATTTAACGACCGGTTAATCTATACTGTAAATAAATAAAATTGAAGAGACATCGCTATGCAATACAACAAGAAAGAGTATCAATGAATGGATCAACAGAAAAATAAATTGTACGTAAGATCCATCTCAGGCCTCAGCTGAGATCACGTCAGCTTTCGAACGAAAGGAACCGCATCGATATAGCTCCATTCGTTTAGGAGCTAGATGCCACAAATAGGCACACATACGTAAAACTTTTACACCCCTCTTTATTTTCAACAGAAGTTATAATTATTATAATAGCCTACAAAAAAGACACACATTCAAACAGACACGTCGAACTTATAAAACACCTTTTCGTCGGAAGTAATAATTTCTTTAGTATTTTATACATGAGATTTATAAATAGGTTTAAGTACTATTAAATGGATACCTTCGGGAAGAACGTAGCCATAAGACTCCCAACGACTGATCCCCAGTCACCACCTTGGACGTAGTACTTTTTATATCCGAGCCTGTTCATCAGATTCCTCATCACCACCGCTATTTTGTCGGCTCCAAGACCTGGGTGGACTGCCGCCTGTTTAAAGTGAAAGTGTTTGTATAAATTATTTTACAATATTAGTATCGATAAGGGATATTCACTTGTCATATTGTATTATTCCAGTAATCATACATACGCTAGAGAATCCATATCCGGGCAAACTGGGAATAATGAGTTCCAGAACGAAGTCCCTGTCCTTGCTGACAGCCGTCAGGAGAGGAGCAGCTTCGTAGAACTCCAGAAATGAGCCTGGCCATCCATGCAGCAGTATCACAGGGACCACTTCCTTGCCAGCAGGTATCTGCTAAACAGTCTCATAATAATAATTCTACTTGGCATTATTAAATTGAAATTGAAATTGACAGTTGCTCACAGATTATAAACTTATAATGTAATACAAAAACGAGTTAACGATCTTAACGTCCTTAGGTATATAGACGTGTTAAAAATAAAAACTCATCAACAACGACTGTTTCATTTCTGTTATTAAATTTTCAATTGTTAGAATAAACTTACCTCTGGTTTAATTCTTACGAAATGTATGTTCAAGCCTTGGATATTGGTCTTATAGTGTGGGTACTTATTTATATATGTTTCACGCTGACTGAAAAATATATTTTCAATTAAATTAAAATGGTAGGTACATTATTAATAATGACGTCATTGTACGAGTATAGCAAAGAGAAACCCCAGGTCCCTCCTCAGCCCAACTAAATTATTATAGATAAGTGGTCAATCGAGCACATTTTGAGCAAAGATCTTCAAGAAGTCCATCAACATTTGTATAATGGGACAACATTAATTTATTACTGCATTTATTTATTCAGAGATTCACAGGGCCTACTAATTTAAAAAAATCACTAATAGGACCACTGATATATGTACTATTAGTAGTATTTAGTGTAGGTACTATTTCGTCACCTGTAAGGATATTCTTCAGCCCAATATTTCAGCCAGGATTCCAACTGTTTGCTGTTGAATCCGTACTCAAAAGCCACGCCCTCCAGTGGTGGCGTCAAGGGGTGACGGTCTCGTAAACGTTCTTTAATGTCTTTGACATTCTAAAAACAGATAATAATTAATATTTAAGTGAGGATATTATACACCATTCTTAGTTCAGTAAAACGTCTATTCATAATAAAACCAAATGTAATATGGGTGTTTAAAAATGGAAAAATATAGGAGAGCGGGTAAAACTGCGAAGCACAGCTATTTATACCTAGGTCCTATATGTAACACAGTATAGTATATATATGTATGCGAGTTTATTACCCACCCGTTCGTGTAAAAATTACATATCACCAACATAGATAACAATCGGTTCGTAGAATTGGTAACAAACAAGGATACTTACATAATTACTAAATTCCACTTTAAAAGGTACAATGCTATCGTTTTGCTTTGACTTGGAGAGCTTCGTAGACCACCATTCTTCCAAATCAAGGTCAGGCAATGGAGGTGGTGCCTTCGTGTAGAAGTAAACAATTGGTACCACGAAAAGGGCGAGAACACCCACCAGGACTACACGGCAGATCTATAATAAAATATTAGCACGTTTTAAAACAAATTATTAACTTAAAAAGCTTCAAATTTATCATAATTTGCAATAATAAAAATCGGCTTCGATGCATCAAGATAAAAATTTGTTAAAAATAATTAAAGCGCACTAAAATGTCTAATATTTGGAAGTCGGTGCCTTAAGGTTAACGATTTCATGAATTCTGTTAATTTTTGGTATTTTTACACTTGCATTCAATCGGTCAAAAGGTTCGCTAAATGTTAGTTGACCGCCGCCAATGGAACTCCAAAACTACTTGACGAACATACGAATTTGGTAGTTTAAGGGTAGAAGAGAAAGGAATTTGGCACAATGCCGAATAAAAGGGGTGTAAATTGGTCGAGTTTGTATGAAAGTTTTTTTTAAGTGACATGATGATGTATGTAGGTTAACAAATAATAGCAAATAATAATGATATAATATTTAGCTATAATCAAGACGACGCGCGACGCAGGTAACATGCGAACCTGGGGCGGGCCGCTACTATACGAGTACTATAATATTATTTTTATTTATTTACATTAATATAATACCTCTTAAATCTTACCTTGTATTTAACTAATAAAGAAAATATAATTATTGAACACATCCCGAAGACAAATACAGTTCTCAGCCCAAAATTCACATTTTATATTAAATCAACGTACTTAATAATATGTATTGTATTTTCTTAAGACACGTAAAACATACAGGCGTAATAAGTGATAACAATTTGATAATGACCTTAATAATTGATAAGTAAAAATGAATTACTAGGTAGGAACATTAAGAATAGGTATATTAACTCATAATTGACTAACATAATGCTTAAGGTAGGTACCTAATTTATTTTATTCATCGGCATTTATAGACCTTCGTAGATCCGTCTGAATCACGTTAACTTTCAAAAAAACATATCGAAGTAGTTCCATTACTTTAGAAGCTACGGTGCTACAGCAAACACACAGACCCATAGACTTACAGACACACACACAAACATATCAAACACCCCTATTTTTGGTCGGGTGAAATATTTTTAACCTCTTCACCAAATCCTTAATTAGCCAAATTGGTCAAGCCGTTCTCGAGTTTTACGCTTAGCAAATAGCAACATTTGGCGATTTCTTATTATTTATACAGATTATTATGAAGTAATTATCTATACTTGTATCTTGTATTTCGTCGTATATGCCGATAGGTATTGCTTTTCTTATTTCATTACTAAAGGAATCAACATTAAATAGATAAACCTTACCATTTTCTTTAAATAAAACCACGATAATCCACGATTAAAACATAGATGGACTGATAAACGTTCACACTCTATCAGCGAAGAATAAAAACTAAATAAAGCAAATAATATAACATTGAAGTTACATAATTCTCACTTCTATGACTCTTTTATTCAAACTGAACTTTGTTTGTATATAATAAAGTATATTTTTAAGTAGAGGTTGTTGCCTTTTACGATGTTTTTAACTGTTGAGTGTCAGTATAGAACACGTAATTTATATGATATTAATGATAATTGAAAGGACAATTGCATATCTGCAAGGGTCATCTCATAGATCATCACCAGTTCACCTATATTATTTATAGAATCTTGTTAAATATGAAAAATAAATAACTTCAGTTGAGTTTCTTAGACGTTCTTGTCAGACGTAAGTGCGTTCGCGAACATCTTTTAATTTGAATAAATTGATTCCCGTACAGAGGTCATAGGGTTTTACATTATGTCTAATTTACTATAAAAAAAATACAATATTTAATTGTCCCAACCAAGAACCCTGACGTCTAGAGAAATGCCTGCAAGTGATTTTATAACGATTTTGAGGACTATTATACCTACCTAGTTTATATAACAGACTTAGCCTCTATATTTTTAAAGACGTTCTTAAGTATAAACAATCAAAATAAACAAACGAATATCTTGTATTATATGGTTTAATATTTAAAATAACAATAATTACAATAAACAAGAAATTACAAACTATGTATATATTTTATCTGTTAACTAAGTACCTAATTACTTACATTATGAGATCTTCTACGAAAAAATTATCATACACTTATTTGATTTTTCTATAAATTATAAATAAAAATTAGAACCAATTCAATTCATTGTAAAAAAACACAAAATATACCGCTGTTACTTTATTTATAGCTGTCAATTTTGCTATTATATTTTGGCAGGTGTTATATTTTTCATATAATAATTAATAATGATCTTTTAAGTAAAGTCGACCAAAAATGTAATGATACAACTAGGTCATTTTCCAGTTGCAATAATATTAAGAACGTGACGTAAGGTCGCGGTAATGATACCTAGATCCTACAGAAACTTGTCAACAATGGTTGATTACTTTCTTGAACGATCGTAGATATGAAAATCACTTGTAATTAGAACTTAGTTCTTATCCTTCCCATCATTTTTTTCTTTTTTCTCATCATCTTTAGGTGCAATCATTAGCAGATTATTCCCATTACGTTCTCCCGTAAGGTTTCTAAAAGGCATGTGCCGCCATCTTGCCGACACGTAAAACTTATTGCGTAAAATCTTCAAATCTTTGTTATACCAATCTTTATAACAAAGGCGTCTTCGGAATTCATTCTCTTCGTTACCTATTAAGTCGGGATCATCTGGTTTTTCAAAGAAGTTTCTCTTGAAGCGTCGGCAGGAAACAGGACTGATCGGGGATTCGCATTTCACGGCCAATATTGCGTTCTCCTTATTTGTTAGAAGGCCGTGGTTTTTCTGCCATTCAATAACTTCACAGAGTAGGCCTATGTACCTGCATCACAAAAGATATTTATCTTCACTTAATATTATAAAGCTCAAGAGTTTGTTTGATGGAACGCGCTTATCTCAGAAACTGTACCTTATTGATTCGAATTAATAAATTAATTTGCAATAGATAGTCCATTCATCGAGAAAGTCTACGATTGAATTAAATACAATTAATAAACCTCCTGGCACGTTAATTACTAATAACAATACTTCATGATTGTAAAATGTCAAAAAACCACATCTAAATCGGCCTGTAAAATACAAGAGAAACACAGACACGTGGAACTTAATATTATGATGTTGTATGTCTGTGAAGGAACAACTTCCCAAGCAATTACCTTATAGCCATCCGGAGTATCTCATTTTTGGATAGCTTCTTATCATGTGGATATGTTGGCACAAGTCTTCGTAGCTCAGCAAATGCCCCGCTTACGTTCTGCTGTCGCCAGCGTTCCCGACAGTTGGTTGAAAGATTCCGAGGTGGCAGCAGAAGACAGGTGTTTAGTGGTAGGTCTTCAGGAAGACTCTGTCGTAAAAAAATTTAAATAACTTTAGTAAGTACATATAGGTAATTATTATTTCATGTTCATTTATATGTACTCTACATTTTTCAATAAGACGAATGTTTTTCTCATCTCATCTCAAAGCGGTTAGTTTTTCCTTTCAAAATCTCCTTATTTTGAACAACCTTTGTATACTTTAGCTTAAATATGAAGCTAAATGGTACCTGTGTAGTCCTAAGATGTCTATCATCATCACTGTCTGGCTGGCATAGATCATCGCTCAGCATCTCACTGTCGGGCTCCTCATCAGAACATGACTCCTGGTCAGTCATGTTTGAGTTTACTAGAACATATGTATGACATTTTAACTGGTATAATGGTATGTTTGAAGAATAATTGAAAAGAAATGTATAGAATTCAGAATTGTGTAAACCGAAAAATGTGATGGTTTCGGTTTGAAAGATGACATAAACGAGATGGTTCTTAGCAATGAAGATTAGTTTATAATTTCTGAGAATAATATCTTAATATATTTACAAAACTACAAAATGCTCATCAAAGCAAGGGGTTTGTACCCAAAATACTGGCTTCCTTACCGCGTTGTTGTATTATACTAACGCGTTGGCTGAAATATGCGCGTCGATATATCTCTTCAACCAATCGACGCGTTTCTGGACTCTGAGTCCAAAGTCTCTTCGCCAAAAGGAACGAAAGTTTCAAGACTTTCATATTTTAGTCTATTGTGGCAATAATATATTTCTGAGATACATATTCTTAATTGTAATCATCATGTCGGGGTTGTTAATACTACCTTCAATATAATTCAATTGTCTTGATACAACACCAATGAGGTAAATAAGCTAACGTATTAATATGTAGGTATTAACTATTTACACTGAATTGCTGCACACGAAATAAGCTCTGATCATAGCTAGTCAATAAAACAAATGATTCACAAATAAACATGATGTTATTTTTAAAGTTTACCATTAAAATTATTAATCATAGTAGGTACTATAAATGAAACAAGAGCTTCCGGTGATAGGCCCATCCTGTTTCATAAAAATAGATATTATTCTGATACATTTATCATACCTACTTTTAACTTATACAAAAAATATAATTATACTAGAAAAATCCTCGACATATTAATTAGAAATAAAGATAGATCTTTGTAGCTAATCAGCATGTCAATCATCTCAGCTTTGACATGATTAAACTTATGAGACAACTTTTCTCGTGTCGAACGTTAAAAATGGATGAATCGAAAAAGAAGAGATCGCAGCAGTTGAAGGTCTTTTCGCTGCTGCCTTTGGGAAATGTGATAATATATTTCTATACTAATATTATTAAAGTTGAAGTGTTTCTTTGGTTTGTTGAACGCATTTATCTCAAGAACTACCGGTTCGAGTTATGAAATTATAATAATAGCGAAGGCCTATAGATTATGTAAAATCACGCTAACCCAATAGAATCGAAGCATCAGTGAAGAATTTTGCAAAAATGGAAAAAAATATTCCTTTTGAGAGCTTCCGTTGTGTGCGCTACGAAAAGGATAAAGTTACGTGTGACCGACTTGTTGCCCGTTAAGGCCGGATCCTCACTATAATGCCGTTCACTGTTGGTTCTCGGTCCTATCTCGGTCAGGTAAAATATTATCAAGTAAAAACTATATGTGTGCATTCATATTATCCGTAATGGTCTGGTCATGGTCTGGTCATACGGATAATATGAATTTGTCGAAGATTGGACCGAAAACGAACTGTGAACGGCATTATAGTGAGGAGCCGGCCTAAAAGTTCTAAAAAAGGTAGGCTATATTTTTCATGCCGTCGCAAAAAAAACAGTCAATAGATCTGATAATACCTTCACTTCTATTCGTCAGGGTGGGCATAAACACAATCAACACTTGTTTTCAAAAAGCACACTATTACTGTTTTTATTTTAATAATCACAACTTTCACACCCTCTTTCTACCAAGATTGAATTGGAACTGAAATAAAATAAGCAATTTATTTAAATTTCGAACAAGGGTTGTGCAACTCGATTTTCTATTGGTCGGGGCGGTTATTCAAGGAACCAATGGGAAAATTGGGTAGAGAAATTGTAGGACATATTATGAATATGATTGTTATGTCCATGAAAATAAAGTTTATACTTGACAGACATCATGTTGGCACACTCACGCGAGGGAGATGTATAATAATACGTGGAATCTAATTCTAACTCTCTATGGAGAATCAATAATACATTTTGCTATGTTTCTTGTAGTAGGCTTCAGAAATGATCTTTATGTAAATATCCTTGAAATACCTTTACTAAACGGTGTTAACTTAAAACTTTTGTTTAAAGTGTTTTGTGTCGTTTTTGCAACAACAATTATAGTAGGTTCGAGTTAAAACAACATTTATAATTAATAGCACTAATAACACTTTATTGCACTGGAGTGCAACGGGCGGCTTTATCGCTAATCAGCGATCCCTTCCAGGCAACCCACATTTTTTTTTATTAGTACCTTTCTATTGTAAATAAATTCATATCTATACTTAAGTATATCTTTTTTATTCCTGGAAATCAACCCCGGACTACAGTTTCATATCACTGAGCTATAATGGTGAAATAGAAAGGTTTGTTTTTAAAAAATATATCTTTATTTGATTATGAATTTTATTATGTTATAAAATGTTATAATACTAAACTTAACCATATCTCTTAAGTCCTATTTTATTTGTTGATTTTAATCTGATAATTCAGATTAAATTCAACAAATATACATATATCCACCCACTGATATGCGTATATATTCAGGTAGATTTATGTCTGTTGGTAGGTATATCATAATATGTATGAATATATTATAATGTAATCTATGTAACTAAGAAATTGACTTTCTATCTGAAAGAATTTTTAAAATCAGTTCATCAGTTTTTGAACTTCTTCCGTCGGATAATCAACGAGACGACACGAGTAAAATAAACGACTACCAATCCCCGCAAACCGGCCGCTAGTC
Organism: Aporia crataegi; assembly: GCA_912999735.1. NCBI lineage: Eukaryota > Metazoa > Arthropoda > Insecta > Lepidoptera > Pieridae > Aporia > Aporia crataegi. The sequence goes on from OU538742.1 coordinate 9,068,500, forward strand.
CGTAGCCAACCACGAATGCTATCTAAAAACAATTATGTTTAATCAAGTAGGTATCCGACATTTAAATAATTGTAAAATTGTAATAAATTAGGCGCTATGTTTTCTTTTAATTTACTTAATTATTATTTTTTAGACACTAATTACAACAGAAAAATGTTTATTACCACAGATTATTCTTATGACAAACAGAACTTTCACCTACTCGCGGCTTTGTCTGCGTGGAACATAGCCCTATGTTATTTAAGACTTTCTTATTGAACTTTTAAAAGGAAACAGTTCCGTCTTACGTGACTTTTGTGTTCGCAAAAAAAATTCATTGATACTCCTGATTTGTAACGTGATCTTGTAAAGACTTCCTCGATAAAAATTCAATTCGAATCAGTAGTTCCTGATATTAACGCGTTCAACCGAACAAACTATTAGCTTTATAATGATAGTTTCACGTAAAAACGTTCATTGTATTAACACATTATCACGACATTTTTGAGTGTTGATAATGATACGATAGTCTTGGAATATCTGTAGATGCGCGCGCGCGTATTATTAGTAGAAGAGTTATTCATGAGTGTTGTTGACCTTTTTTTAGAATATTGTGTTTCTATTAAACTCACCACGTTTTAGTTCGCTTATTTTATATAAATATTGGGACAATTCAAAGTATAAATCGGTGAGTGGCTCGGCTACCTTTTCACTTTTATTTTATATTCTACTCGGGATCTGTAAATTTGCTAAAATTTATATTTAGATGCGAAATGTCATGTATTAACTAAAACACGAAATATCAAAAACTACTTGATGTTTGAAGCTGCTATTTGGAAGGTAGGACGAGGCCGAATTAAGGTTTAAAAAGTTTTAAGCTAAGACATGATAAAAGTTATTATGTTAACAAATATAAATAAATAGCTCTCTTTCTGGGTCTCAACATTGAATTATTTACACATTAGGTGTGATTGTTTACTTGCGTTCTGCCATAATTTAATTTAACTTAAAATCTTTTTAACTCCTTCAGTGAAACATTTTTAACATTAATCCATACGTATCTTGTATTTTGCGTCTTATAAGTACATGTTGTAATAAATAAATAGCCGGTATTTAAGGAACTGAAAACCGACTGAACAAAACTGTTTATGCCGAAAAAAAAACGAATTTGTGATGATTATATAGTATTAACTTATTACGTAATACATGCTAATATTATTAAAATATTGATTTTATGTCCGTCTCATTGTACTGAGTCTGTACTAATGTTTGGAAAAAATAACACTCTTTTGTATTATTTTTTCTATTTTTATTGTATACGCTAAATGGTGAATGTTCTTCAAAGTAAAGTATTCATTAGAAGTAATTTGGTACTGAAAAGAAGCAGTATTTTTGATTTCAGACATTTTAATAAAACAGTTCATAAATGCATGAGCTCATTCACAATTGTTCATTCGCTTCGAAGCTACGATGCCTTATCTGACACACAGACTCCTCAATCTTAAACATACAACTAAATAAAAACGAAAACAGAAAAGAGATCTGAAATTAATGCCTTTCTTGGTTATTTCCTGTTAGGATAGTTAACATATTATTGTGTTCAGCTTTTCGTAGGTAGGTAATAGGTAAATCGATGATGGATGTGCATTTGTTTGATTGTGTATTTAACGTGACCATAACGTGTATTGGCTATAAATACTGACACATCGATATTATCAGTATTGTAGGAGGACATTGTTCTCAATTTAGACAACAATGCCGTAATATTAGAAAATTAATAGGTTTTCATACTTTTGTTTAGCATAATTATAATGATTTGTGTCGCATGTTGTATTTGCCAATAAGTTCTTAGATCACTTGTCTATCTTTCATATCAGTGAAGCATTGGCGATCTCTTTATAAATTAACTAGCTTTTGCTAGTGACTTTGTCGGCATGGCCATACAATATAGCGTAGGGTTATGACTCTACTGAGTCTAGCTTCCCATCAATGGAAGAATTTTTTAAATCCGTCTAGTAGTTTTTGAGTTTATACATTACAAACATACAAAAATACAAATTTTTCCTCTTTATATTAGTGTATATAAAATATATTATATATACTCATACTTTACCATTCTTTTGGTAGAGCTACCTACTGAATGAAGTAATGGTGTAATTAAAATGTTTCAATGCTATAGAAAATATGTTAACTAAACAATGAAACAATTTGCCACATATAATTTTATAAGTAATAAAGAGAAAAATCGAAAAACTTAAATAACAATAGGTATGTAATTACACGTGCATTGCTCATAATTCCATCCGTGCACCCTACAAAATATCATACTTTGATTTAAATCAAATAGGATACATAATAATACCTTACTCATAAGTAAAATTATTCTCTTGCCCTCGGACCGCGAAAGCGTTAAGACGTCTGCTTGTGTATTGATTAAGTTTAATTTTATGTTTAAATATTTAAAATTATATTTTATAAATAAATTTTATATTTATCAAAATTCGTTGAGTACCAGGCGAACATAACTCGCGAGTGGTCGATAAGTGCTGAGACGAGACAGAAAAGTAGCGAAGCAGTGATTCAGTGAGTCAGTCAGTGACAGCAAATTTTATAAGCTACGTCTTGCACGTCTAACAGCTGCCCGAGTAAGTAAGAAACAGCAATAATGCAGTAACAACAGTTCGCAAGCTACGCTGTGCATACGTCACTGTCGCTAACCTAAGTTTTATAAATCGTCGCTTGCCGTAATTCATGAGCGATAGCGGGAACGATGTTAATGTAAGGTGCTGGTCCAAGTAAGATACATTTATCTGTCACTTTTTATGACTACATACATCTAAAGTTAAGATTAAAACACAGCTTTTGCCTTAATAAATTGCCATGGACAGGGATGCCGATATGTCTGTTTGTGATAATTTAAGTGACGAATCGAGAGTCGATGTCACTCCACCAAGCTACATTACGGCGCGCAGTAGAAATGTTACGGCAGATGATTTCAACAAATTTAAAGAAGAAATGAAAGATATGATCCAGAATCTGTTTTTGGCTCATAAGAAAGAGTTAAGCAATATTCGTCCAACGTTACAGGAAATAAGGCAAACAAATTCAAATATTGAAGGTTCTATTGCATTACTATCTGCGCAAAATGCTGAGCTGACAAAGAAAATAACTTCACTTGAAAACAAAATAAAGGAGGATAAAGAATATATAACAATATTGGAGGACAAACTGGAAAACTTACAGATTGGTTGGCGGAAAACAAACTTTGAAATAAAAAACGTGCCTAAGAAACACGGTGAAACAAAAGAAGACCTGGTTGAAATGACCTTATGCTTGTCATCTAATGTTGGTGGAAACCTAAACAAAGGTGACATTAAGGACATATACAGGGTTCGTGGTAAGAAAGACACCCAGAACTCAACAATCATCGTAGAAACGTCATCAACAATCTTAAAAAATTACATGTTAAAACTGTGCAAAAATTTTAATGTAAAATCAAAAGCTAAATTGTCTGCTAAGCACCTGGGTTTCCGCACTTCAGAAGATACGCCCATTTTTGTCACCGAACAGTTAACCGCAAGGGCGTCTCGTTTATATTTTTTGGCCAGAGATCTGGCGAAGTCAGGTCAGTACAAATTTTGCTGGACATCTTACGGTAAAGTTTATATAAGAAAAACTGAGACCTCACCAATAATTCAAATTAAGTCGGAGGCCCAGGTGCACCAACTTGTGTGTAGGGACTGACTAGGCCCAAGAATTTATCTACTTTTTGAAATTAATAGTTTTGGAATATGGCAAGACAATCTCTCAACTGTTATATTCAAGTTAATCATGCTTATCTTTATTTTTGTAAATTCATACATTGATATACCTCATTGTATTATGACAATCACACGTACAAACACACTTATACACTCATATACAATAAAAAAACTCTCACTTTTATTCATAAAATCACACATACGTAAAAACTTACACAGTGCGGTAAACTGTAGAAATTGCTCTCTTCAATCTTCTTTTCTAAACTTGTTGCTACACAGCCAGTGCTTTGATACCTATACATAATGGCTAACGATATCCAGAAATTAAATGAAATTGATGACATGAAAATTGCTAACACTGTGCGCTGCAATATTGGAGACATAGCCCATAAACTTGAGATTACAGATAACGGCTTGGTGATTATAACTCAAAATATTCGTAGTGTTTATTGTAATTTAGACGACTTTTCAACAAAAACAAAACAATTTTTCTGGTAACAATATCCCAATTACCAGTTGAGCCAGACATAATACTTTTGACCGAGTGTTGGCTGTGTAGCGATAAGCCTACGCCTAATATAGCGAATTACTCTTTTTATGCTTCATCTCGGAATACAAATAGGAGCGATGGTGTCATAGCATATTTCAAGAAAACTATAAATGCTGATTTGAGAGAAATTGATCTTCGGGATGCTTCATGTGTGCAAATACATATAAAAAACATTATTTTGTTAGCAATATATCGTTCGCCCTCTGTAACGAACGTCGATCCTTTTTTAGAAACTCTAAACCAGCACTTGCAGCTGATAGAGAAGATTAAAAACATTATTTTAATGGGAGACATAAACATAAATACCATAGATAGGGAAACAGAACAATGTGGTGAGCATCGCAATAGGTTAAATTACCTCGAAATGTTAGGAACACATGGTATTATGATGGGACATAACCTTCCGACTAGAGGAAACAATTCACTCGATCATGTTATGTTAAAAATAGATAGAAAGTATATATCTGCACAGGTGGCAGTTCTAAACACAACAGTGACTGATCATGACATGGTCCTGCTACATCTTGCTAAAGTGTCCGTTAAAATACATAATATAAAAACGAAAACAGTAGTTGACTACAAAGGTGCACTACTCAATTTAAAAAATAGAAATTTATTTGATTTATTAAATTTAACTGACCCGGAAGTTGTCACGAACAGTCTTGTACAGAATATAGCAGATTCTTTAAAAGAAAACACTTGTAAGATAACAATTACGAAGAGTAAATTAATCCTCAAACCTTGGATAACACAGGGGATGTTAAGATGCATCAGACACAGGGATAGTTTATGGCACAAACTTCGCTCAAACCCTAGCAACGAGATTCTTGGGATCTCCTACCGAAGATATCGTAATTTCTGCAACAATCTTGTAAAAAACTCAAAAAGGAAGTATGACAGAAAATTGCTTCAGGATTCATCTAGTAATCCCAGGACCCTTTGGAGTAATATTGCAACTATTACCCATCAAAAAAGGAAAACTACTGATAGTTCTAAGCTCCTACAGATACAACATTCTCCAAAGGAGTCGGTTGAAGTTGTCAATAAATTCTTTGCCAATATAGGAAAAAGTCTCGCTGAAAAAATAGACCAAGCAAATACGACTCACCAATCTAATTTGGTAACGAATCTGTCTTCCTTTGTTTTTCTTAATACCGACCCAAAGGAAGTACACACCGTCATCTCCCAGTTAAAAACCTCTAGTGCCCCTGGATATGACAACATCCCGACCAGTTTCCTTAAGCTTGCAGGACTTGAAGTGGCTCCCATCATTTCCCACTTAGTAAATCTCTGTTTTGCTAATGGCGTGTTCCCTACTCAGTTGAAGGAGTCAATTATCACTCCAATATACAAGAATGGAGCTACAGACGACGTTAGTAACTATAGACCGATTTCCGTCTTGCCATCCATATCCAAAGTAATAGAAAAACTTATAAACTCAAGGTTAAAGAACTATCTGAATAAATTTAACTTATTATCAGCATCACAATTCGGATTTAGAACGGGTAGATCAACTGTGGATGCTGTTGAAGCCTTGACTTCTGTTATTATTGATCACTTGGATGGCAGGGGTAAGTGTCTAACAGTTTTTTTAGATTTAAAGAAAGCGTTTGATACCGTTTCTTTTCCCATACTTTTACAAAAGCTTGAAAAGATTGGTATTAGAGGTGCTGCTTTGAATCTGTTCGAAGATTACTTAAATAATAGAACTCAACGAGTAAAAATAGATGGTATGGTAAGTGAAAAAACCTACACTACTTATGGTGTGCCACAGGGAAGTGTCCTGGGTCCAACACTGTTCCTTATTTATATTAATGACCTTTGTAACCTGAACTTGGAGAATACTAGGATCTTTTCTTATGCAGATGATACAGCACTGGTTTTTACCGGGGAGTCATGGGATGAAGTTAAAGCTGTGGCAGAAAATGGCTTAAGGTTGGTCGCAGATTGGCTCAGATATAATTTGCTAACTTTGAATACCTCCAAAACTAATTACATGTGCTTTACAGTAACTAACAGAACCCAACCGGATTGCAATTTCAATATCAAAATACACAATAATCATCATCCTGATGACATTTCGTGCACTTGCCCCTCAATTGAAAGAGTATTTGCCACTAAATACCTAGGTGTTATGGTGGATCATAGACTGTCCTGGCTACCACATGTAGAATTAGTGGCTGGTAGACTTAGAAAGCTTATGTGGATTTTTAAAATTCTCAGGCATGTGGCTGGCCAAAAGTTGTTGAACCAGATCTACTACGCCTTAGCACAGACAATCACTACATATTGTATTACAGTATGGGGCGCTGCTTCGAAAACTCATTTAATTGTGTTGGAGAGAGCACAGCGGGCACTTCTGAAGGTTATTTATTTTAAAAAACGCCAATATTCGACCACAAGCCTTTACGCAACATCGGAGGTATTATCAGTCAGGAAACTATACATTCAGCATACAATTTTAAGAAAGCATACCTCCTCAGATTACAATATAGTAAATTTTAAGAAGAGAAGAAAGAACAATGTTTTTGACACTAAACGTACTCACACACAATTCGCCCAGTGTCAATACGGATATATGTCATCATTTTTATATAATAACATCAATAAATCCCTAGTTATTCATCCATTGACACTTCGTCAATGCAGACATAGGCTATCGGCTTGGCTTAAAACCTTAGATTACGACCAGACAGAAAACCTTTTAAAAATAAATTAGGCTGAAGCATGTACACGCACATGTATACGCTCAATTATGCATACACAACATACACGAACACACACACACATACACACACACACACACACACACACACATACACTCAAATGTATATCTATGTATGAATATTTAACTATTTTTATTATTTAACTTTTATTTTTTTATTATTTTTTAGTATGAATTAGCGCTAAGTACCGTTTTTAGTATTTAGTTTTTAATGGAAGAGTGACTCCATCTGGCTCAGGTGCTTTCTGCACCTAATTGAGGGAGTCAATCACAATGTGTAAAATAACTCGATGGTACTGAAATAAATATTTTTTCATTTTCATTTTTCATTTTCATTTTCATTTTCATTTTCATTTAAATTAAAGACAATTTAAAGAACAACAGAACTTGACGTCAACTGCAAACATCACAATCGTTTCATTCGTTAAGTGTCTACAATGCCACAGACACTTTTTACCGACTTCAAAAAAGGAGGAGCTGGTGTTTCCCGTGTGGTCCATTTTAAATCTGTTCAGTAGTTTTAGAGTTACAATTTGAAGTCGATTTTTTTGTTAAAATTTTAATACTATTACTTTCGTCGCGGTTTAAAATAGAATTATATAATCATTAAAATATGTTTTGTTTAAGATAACAACCACTGAATGTTGCTTGAGCAATGTTCAACTAACCACGGTTTTCCTTACGGCATTTGTTGGAGACTGATAAGGCGTTGGAGTCCTTCATTGCAGAACAGTATGTGATCAAAATGGATCCGCGAGAATTAGTGCCTCTAGAAGGTTTGTAAACTTAGTATGGCTAATGTACACTTTTTATTGAAATTTAATTCAATTTATGTTACAAATCAGTAATATTTGTGTACTTGTATGTTGTATTCAGATTTTAAAATTTCGTTGCGTCAAGAAAGAAAAACTGCCTTCAAAAGGAATAGTTTTTTCCGTTTTTGCAACATTTTTCATTGATGCTTCGCTTCTATTGGTCGAAGAGTGACGCTTTATAGCCTATTATAGCTTTTCTCGATAAATGTATCTAACACAAAAAAATTGAATTCGTTCCAGTAGTTCCCATACCTAATACTAATAGTATTTTATTTACGTCATTAAAAATATAATACAATAAATACAATAAAGATAAAAAAGCTATTACAATATCTGTTACAGCCGGCCTGCCAAGGCCTAGACCTCGCCAGACCAGTGCTCCGAATCGATCGTGCTACAAAGGTCCCATAAGAATCTGCCGGCTGCTCGTTTTGATGATCGTGCTGCCATCTATATGCATTTTTATACCACTTTATATGAAGTAAGCAAAAAGCGGGTTTTATAAGCTTCACGTGTGTGTTGTGTATTTCCGACAGAAATGGCAAAGTTCAAGCGTTATCAGTTATTAAAATTTTTGGTGTGTAGTGTCTTATCTTGTAGCCACTGGATTCGTGTAAACTCGAGTACTAATACTAATATATTCACTTCGTCATCTTTTTCGTCGGAGGTAGTTTCGCTACATCGCTTTCAGCCGAGATACCTCGCTCAAAAATAGACAAAACTAGTTGCGATATATAAACATTAAAGCAAATAAGAATATAGATTAACTTAGTATTTCGTTAGACTGAAGTCACTTTTGAATCACAAAGACTTTTGTCAAAAATGTTTTAAAAGTATAAATAAAATGAGAAAGATAAAAATGAATTTGAACCAATTGGAACTATGTAAGTTTTTGAATGGCAGGTACCGAGTCTTCTACGGCCAAATGTATCCAATGAGTATGACTGACATGAGGCTTATTGACGGCAGAATCTCGCCAACGTGGTGTCAGGTAGGTCTGTACATTATAACATATTTTAAACACCTTTGCTTTTAATTAACTTTACATATTTCAAATGTTATAGGTAATATAGCCCTCCACGACAAATGAACTACTCAACTCAAAATAATTTTCCAATCGGAATCAATAGTTCCTAAGATACCAAACAAACACACATTTAAAATCAATCTACGGTGCATAGACACCCTGACAAGGAATGGGGACACGTGACTCTATTTGTATCCTCGAACGAACTAGTATTAATCAAACAAAGTCGCCCTCATTTTGATAGAAATGCATTGTGTAAGCATTGATAAGTGTAATCATACAGTCAACTTACTAATTTAAATTCTAGACAAGTTATTAAGTAAACTTTGACCGGGTTTGCCGATAACGGATGGTACGTAACAGAACTATATTTTTAGATATCGGTTATATTAAGGTATATCTTAATTGTTTAAAGAGAAAACGACTTAGTTGAAACTTCTGCTAAAGCAGGCTCATTTCTCGACCAACGCATATTAAAGCGATACAACGCGAAGGTAGCAAGTATTTTGGGTACGCACTGCGCACCCCAACGCTTAAATGATGAGTCTGTAGGAATATCTGTAAACATAAGTTTTTTATATTAATAATGTGTAATCAAAAATTACTCTGATTAACTCAAAATTTTATATATTCTTCCTCAGAAGATAATATAAAATTTAAAATCGGTAAACGCGATTTAAAATGCTTAAATTTAAAGCTAAAGATCTAGAAATCTAAAGATAAATAATTACAATCTTAACTTTTAACCACAACACCTTAACTTCTTATTGTTATTATTGTTGTAATATTTATATGTACACGTTTCAACCAATTTGCAACAGCTCGAGAATAAAAAAAACGTCAATTATTAGGACACTTGCGCTTCGGATTGATTTGCTGCCAGTTCAAAATCTTTTGAACATGGTCGGATAAAATAAGAACCTGACTGAGTTTCTTGGATGACTTTCTCAGATTTGGACGATTTCTTGAACAGCCTGTAAACTTTTATTTAAGTGATGTTCAAAAGTGATTATGTATTTGATTCTATATGAATAAAAATAAACTTTGACAATGATGTAAAGAACGAACAATACCTACGTATAATAATGAATTTGATTTTATAAAAACTAGAGAGACTGTAGGCAAAAAAATCTATTATCACCTTATCTTATCCATCGGTTAAATATTAACTTAAGTATTGAACGATTACTGTATTGACGTGATTATCTTTAAGTAGGTAGGCTTACTTTATTATCTGTAGGTTGCTACGCTTGTAAAGATAAGAAATGTAATATGAGACGGCAGACTTTTTTCACAAATAATTTAATATAAATATTACTTATTTTTAATTTAATTAAAACAAATGGTGTATTTATTGGCAATATTAAAAACCAAACCTTTATTTTCGGATGGTGTTTTCATAAGATGTATGGTGTAAAATATAATTGTTTCTTTCTACCCTAAGGTCTTCCTCGAGTTCCAATAACACGACGAATATATTTCGCTATAGAATCGATTAAGTTATTTTCCATAACGCTCAACTAAATTTGAGTACATATACCAAAATGTGCATCTTCAATAGATATTTTGAACCGACTTTTACATTGACATTACATAATTATAATAACGATTATTTGTGAATTTCAGCGGCAAGTAGTAAAGTCTAATGCAACATTCAACGCATTCGTGGTTCCTGGTCTTCCGGAGCTGACTGAAGAGCTGGTGCCCGTCTCCATGACGCGGCAGCTGGAGCTGGAAGACGACATGAAGGAGTACTGGGGCTTCTATCTGCTCAAAGGGTCAACGGTTACCGTGTCTGCCTGCTGCAGGTTAAAATGATTAATCTAGCTCATTCAAGTGAAATTGAAGAAAATTTACTCGACATTTACATAGAATCTTAGCTACAATTTATGAATTATATTATGTATTTTTTTAAGAACCGTTTGTTGCAATGGAGTGCAAAGGGCGGTCTTCCTGCTAATCAGCGATCTCTTCCAGACAACCCAATATTATATTATTATAATATACAATCATCATAAATAAGAATATATCATAAATGGGTAAACAGACTTTGACTTTGATTTGTTTGTTGGATAGTCAATTTATGAAGGAAGAATGATAGGCTTATATGTATAACATCACGCTACGACAAATAGTAGCGAAGCATCAACGAAAAACGGGCAAAATTATTACACAGGGGTAACAGCAACCCCTCCGAAGCTGAGGCGACCCGATTGTCTGTCAATATGTGGAAGTCTGGAACTTATATCCGACAACTGTGCTTGGATCTCTATAACTTTTCTAAGACAGACTTGTGTGATACTATTCTTCTAGATGGCCAGGTGCGTCATTAATAATGATAAAGGGCTACAAACACCTACAGGAGTGCGCGTACATAGGAGACGACTCCTCCGAAGAGCTGGACGAACTCCTGGAAGCTCACCAGATTGGCCTCATCAGCAACGCCACTCTTTGGGAGAAGATTTTACAGCTTAAGAAGGAAGATGGCAAGGCCAACGATCCTGGTTAGTATTATAGGTGACTTTAAAAAAAATATATACATATTTGAAATTGTACTCAGACGTTTTTGATTATTTTATCCTCTTTTTAAGAACCTACAGTAAATGTTTTAAATATTACTAATATTTTAAACGTTTATTGTTTAGTTGTTTTATTCAAAAACACTGTTCAGTTGTTCTTTAAAACATATATTATATGTACGTGTACTCCTATGCTCACTCGTAAGGGCTCAACCGATTGTGATACGTTAATACATTGTCTGGTTGTCTACATTATTTCTTGTTGCAGCTCAGTTATTAAATTATTTGTTGTAATATTAGATATTTCTTGAAACAGGTACAATGAAACGCCATAAGGCCGGTGTCAGCTTCCATGACCCGTCACACGTCACCAACGTGACCTCATCAGCAGATGTTCCTGACATCGACGTCACTGATCATGATCCTAGAGTAAGTGGCACTTTATTTAATTTGAAAACAAAACAGATTTCTTTATTTTTAGAACTCAATAACTAGTGAAATTAATGACAACCTAATTCCCGCAACATGACGTGACAATTACTACTAATTAATTTATATTACAATAATTCAGAAATTGTAGCTAAGATGCCTCTCGATAAAGCTCATCAGCTTTAAAAAACCCGCTGCGAAGTCGGCCTTTTCGCTTATAGCACCCCTCTGTTTCCCCAAGGCTTCAAAATTGTAACCTCTACAATAAATTAAAACAACCAACAGTTGGTTTAAATTCTATTGATATTATTTGATAAAAATGCAGGAATTACGAGCGATACTGGAGCACCTGCATGCTTTGCGTCAAGCGGCAAAAACCGAAGCCCTAAAGTATTATCACCCCCCTTCGCACCTCATGTCTCTGCCAGGGCTCCACAGGCACAGAGACACCAACGTCGACAAGGACGAGAGGAAATGGATCTCTTTTAAAGGTAGAACTTCGTCGTACTCGCGTTTCTATCAATACTTACTATATTATAAAGCCCACCAGTTTTGCTTGATTGCGCTAATCCCAAGAACTACTGGTTCAAATTGAAAAATTTATTTTCATTATATAAGGCTTGTATTTATCATTATAATATCAACGAAACTGCAGGGCACAGCTAGTTTTATAATAAAAACTAAAAAAAAGCATTAAAAAAAAACATTTAGGTAAAAACTTTAAACAAGTGAAACTGAAGACAATTTAAAAACAAAATCAACTCGACAGAGAGTACACGAGGTAGAGCAGCAGTAAGTGGTTAATACATAGAAGCGAATGAAAGTGAGGCCGAAACGATTATCATTAAACAAACGAATCCTTTCATTCCAACTGATAATGTCTTTTGTGTTTGAGTCTCATATTGTTGTTCATTTATAATTAAGGGGGTCACACACGGCGAAGACACTATTTTATCTCAACATGCAATATCGCTCGCAATACATTTTGTATGAACTATCACACATGATTAAGATAATATACATCATATTACAGTATCTTTAGCTATCGAGCGATATTGTGATACGAGATATGTCTTAGCATGGCAAAATATTATCTTATTATGTGAAATGTTATTTTAATATCGCATGATCCTTACACTTTATTGTGCGATAACTCGTCATATAATACTTTATGACTGCCTTACTTATTGTTACTGGTAATAATTTTATTGACTAGGCATATTTTATATTATATAAACCCCGACAAAATAGACGGGTGTTAACAAGTTTTTCGTATCAGACAGACAGACATCATAATCATGACAGACGCTTTGTCTGTCTTTGATTCGAGATAATATTGTTTAAAATTAAGCAATATTTTTATATTTAAAGCGACATTAAAGACAATTGTTAGGATTAAAATTTAAAAATACACAGTTTACCGCATATTTATTTTTTAACTTAAATATAGGTATTTTTTTTATTACAGATATCGATGGAAATTCAAGTACGCCAGCAACAGAAAAGACTGAATTAGAAAGTAACATTTTACACGTGAATAACAATCAAAAAACCTCCACAGATACTACTAATAAAGATAACGCAACTCAAATAAAAACTAATACCATAGATAATGAATTAATGAAAATTAATTATACTAAAGAAAGAACAAAAAATTTAGATAAAAATGATGACAAACAGAAAATAGAGGTAAGACTTTGTAATTTGTAAACGAGTTTTATTTATTTAGTTAATAATATGAGGAAAATATATGTATATTATGCTGATAATTATTTTGTGTTATAATAACTACATTAATTTAATATAAGGTATATAGTAAAGAGGGCGATGCGAATAAAATGTTTTGACAATAATTGTCATAAATTTTTCAGGATTCTGAAGCAGAGAGTTCGAAAGAAGTATTTCTTGAAGTATTAAATCGTCTCCAAGCGCTCGGAGATCGGGGCAAAAGAGTTCTTTTGAAGCTGCACGATACTATGGGATTTGGAAATAAGGATAAGGTACTTTTTTTAACTCTACGTTTATCTCCTCCATTGCTAAGTAGTTCTAAGTTCAAGTCCCGGAGAAACATAAATCTTTAGTTAGGTATGCACAGAAGATTTACCTATTTTAAAATTGTCTTCAGTTTCACTAATTTTGTTGTATTGTTTTCTTTCTTTTGCAACCTTCTTATCAATAAGTAAATTAAATAAGTTGGATAAGATTTAGTAGTGCAGTCCAATATTTTTAAATTTAGCCAAACGCGGCTGAAAAGGGAGATATGCATCTTACGATATCATCGTGCATTAATGAGTACATGTAACTTAAAGAGTAGACACCTAATAGGATTTAATTTTATTCAGAAGACTCCAGATGTTAAGGAAGTGATATCAGCGGTAAGAGGCAGTGATGAGGAGCTGGAGCATCTTCGGCAGGTGCTGCTGGAAGCCATTGATGAGGAGAAGACCAGCTCTCAAAGGCAAGGTTGGTTGTTATCAGAGACTAACTAGTTTTCATCCGCTCTCAAGGAATATTTTTCTCGTTTTTACGACATTTATCATAAATATTCCGCTCATAGTATAAATAAATCTGGGAACACAATTTCTATTAAGTTGTAGTAAAATAAAAATAACAAATTTAGTTGTGCTTTTTATGTGATATTTAAAACGATTTATCTTGTGAAAAGTGGTTTAAAGTTGTATAACTTACATTAACTTCAGGCTACTTTCAATAATCAAAGTAAATTTCTTATGTTCGAATATACATGTTTAAGAAAAACGTCGTACTGCTCGCGAAGAGGCAAGAGCCAAGCGCGAGCTGATGTTGAGTCAGGTGGAACTCTCGCAGCAGCTCAATCAAGATGACGAGGCCAGGGATTATGCTGCTGAGGAGGTAAACATTTACCTTCTAGATTATCCCAGCGAGGCATGACCCAGACATTTCTGCTTCTGTTTCATTAATTGTCTTTTTAATACAAATTACAAAGACGCCAGGCTGTTGCCGGCTCTTCGCCAACGGTCATGAAAAGAATGTTTAACCCAAAAAAGATGATCTCAACCATTTCAGAAGTGCGTGTGATTGTATTTTCTCTTTGGTCTCGTTTTGTTTCTTTATTATTTAAGTAGATTTTAAAATATACACCTATCAAACAAAGAATCATTAAAATACAATCGCGTAACAAACATTTTAAAAAACATACAGTTGAATTGAGAAGCTCCCCTTTGAAGTAAGTTGATATGAATTAGTTTTTTGTAACAGGACTGGTGTACTTTGTAAATAAAAATGTATAGGATCTGTCCCCGGATGGGCACGCAGAACACCATCAGCGCGTGAATGAGACGACTCCTTTCGACATGTCCAATTCCGAGTTCTGGTCTTCCTTCTCGAGCAGTGAAGAAGCCCTCTTGGAGTGCGAAGGTCTCATCCTTAATCTGCCCTTGACCCCGCATCAACAATGCCAGGAGGGGGAAGACACGATGGCTGCAGCCAAGGCTAATGCTCTCACTTATAGGTAAGTGCTAATGGCTCACCCTGCATTGAATATTCATCAAAAAAAGATGCCAGATGACCTAGTGTCGACTTCCAGAAAAAAGTTGCAGTTGAGTAGCTTGTCATGAAAGTGTAACAGAAAACCCATATTTGCATATTATATGTATTACATCAAAATTGTATGCACAGAAATAAAATATTAAGCCGATTATTTCAGGGTCCCTGCAAACGGCTACTACTTCTTCATCTTCAACTCTGAGAATGAGGTGCAGAAGAACTTGATCAAAGCCCGCTTCGACCTTCAGAAGACCAGATACGACGTTGCCAGAACTACGCTTAGAGAGTGCAAGAATAAGACTGACGAATGTCATTTGCCACTCGACATATTTTCATCACAAAAGGTAATTCCTATTCCTATTAGTAACATTGTAAATGCGTATGTAAGACACATCCATCTCAAACTTATAACACCCCTTTTTTCTTCGGGGGTTAAAATAGATCTAACTGAAATTTGAGATATATAATACACTCTGAAATAATCCAGAGAAAAAGATTATTTCCATGTATAGTTTCCACGCGAATAAAGCTGCGGGCGATGCTTATTATTTTCAAAATAATTTATTTTGGACCTTATTTTAAGAATTGATTTCAATATTTCAGGTAGTCCTAGAGCTGCCCCTACGTAACAACGACTCCCTATGGAACGAGCAATTCGTGATAATATCGGAATGTGAGCCCCGAACTTCCGTCTATCTTGTTTGCGTCCTCGCCGTGCCTGTGCTGATATTAATGTTTGCATTTCAGTAATTAAGTTTTCAATAGTACGAAATTTGTCGAAGTATTTACATGTAAATTTCACAGATTTTAAATTTTGACGGAGTTATTTTTCAGTTTAATTATTTATGACGTGAAAATAAGTGAAGTTGAAGACTCAAGAGTTTCTCATAAATGTATAAACCGATTTTCATAAATTTTAGTTAGTCTCGATCACGTCACGTTATAATTTCTAGGTACATTCAGGTATATTCTCAAATTGCAATCCTATCAATGTTAAAAATACTAAGGTTAGTGAAGCTAGCTAGGATTGAGAAGTTATATAACTTTTATAGTATTTTACTATGAGTATGTTAAACTATTTACATTTTTAACTTATAATACCAAAATTACCTTTTTGCATATTACGCCGCTACTAAGATCATTTTATGTAAGTATTAAAAATGCTTTTTGCTGCGTCATTTGTTGTGGATTTAAACATTTTATTGAATAATAATTACAAGCGATGTGACTTAGCACAGATTCTGCCGGATTTAATACAGATATAAAAATTGTTATTATAATAAGACGAAGAGCGTAAAAAAAAGTAGCTACATATAATATTATCCTACATGTGCAATAAATTCTGTTCTGGGCATATGCATAATAGGTATTTTATAAAGAAACTATGTTTGTGGTTCAAATATTATGAGATGAATAAAAAGTATCTAAATTAATTACATATTAACATTTGTATTGATTTTATAGAACTATTTTTGTTGTTACGATATTTAAACTAGCAGGCGTATCCACTGAGTGCGAGTTATTTTGTTAAAGTTTTTTATTTACAAGTAAATTAGATAACATATAATAAGGCTGGTATTGTGATATTAGTTATAAGTAATTAAACATAATTATTATGTACTATCAATACATTTAAACAATATTTTAATTTGTAGTTTAATAAATATATGGATTGCTGTACATACCAGCGAATAAAATAATGTCTGTTTTCTTATCAACTATTAAATAGGCGAATGGACGATTTGCAACAAAGTTCTCATTTGTTTTAGAATCGGATATAAGAGATTCGGGCACTGAACTGGCGTTCGCGCCTTTTTCCGTTATTTCGATGTCAGCTATTTGCGTCATTAGCGACGCGTGCGTCGTGTAATCGCTTATCCCACTTAAATCTGCTAAATTTGGATAAAAAACTCTTTTAACACCCATATCAAACACCAATTCCGGTATATTTGCCAAATCCGTGGTTATTTTAAACCTCGGCAGCTTCACAGACACTAGTTTTGGACCTCTCTGTCTAAATAAGCTATAAATAGTCATTAAACGAATATCTTTCAACCTGTAATATAGGTCTCTAACTGAACCATCCTTCGGTAGAAGAACAAGCATCGATACTCTGCCTTTTGAACTGAAAGGTAGTTCCAAAACTTGTGCGTTAATAAACGGAACATCTGTTACGTTAAAGTAGCCAATTTGATACATGAGTTTAACTTCACCAATCGGATTACTGTCCTCTGAATAAAATGATTCTCTCGACGTGTACACTGGGTTGAATGGCGTCTGCCAATCACTCCTAAAGTATGCCGTGTCGGTTATCAACAACACTGTTAAATTAAAATCATCCTGATACAGCCCTTCATCAACTTCACCATCCATATTTGTTTTAATAATCTCGTTTACTTTTGCAGTTGATCCCTGAGGATCATTGAAATCCAAAGACAGTACTTTTGTTTCTTTACTCTTTACTACTTCATTTGCAAATATTTTTTTGACGTCTAACAACTTGTTGACAACGATTGTACTGCTTCTTTTGGTCATCGGTCTTAATTCTTTATCCATTATGTTTAGAACCTCCCTGAATTTCCGTCGAAAGCATCGCATTCTGTGATGTCGGGTTACTCTCCATATCTCTTCAGCTGTTGAACCATGTGCACCTTCAGCGAGCGTTAAGAGCTGTAGCCATGTCGATATAGGGGAAAAGACGAAGTGGTAACCAGTTTCCTGTGAGACGCGATCTAATATACGAATTGAAAAATCGTACGTCGGCCGCTTAAAGGTGACCAAGGCAGATTCTTGGCTGCAATGGAATTTTTGCCCGAAACTGAATAGCGGGAACAGATTAAGCAATAAAAGTTTAAAATTCATATTAAAAACAAACAACATTCAACTAACTAGTTACGATAACTAAAAGCGACTACGTCTGTTGAAAATACCTCTATTTAATATAATAAACTGATAAACTAGGGTCATTGTTTATTATTCACTCTGATGAATTTCAAGGAATTTTTTAGTGCGATAAAATTTAATGATAACTGAGACACAGTTTATCTACTTAATAATAAACAAATTCGAAAAATAGGGAAAACCCAAATAGGAAAACATGTAAAGTTATTATTGGGTAATGATATTATAGAAAGATTTGCATTGTTGTTTGAAATTAACATAATTTTTTTTTTAATAAAAAAGCAAACCGATCTCAAAACGAACTAAAAAGTGAAAAATAAATTTATCCGCCCTTCATAGAGCAACATGACAGTTTTATGCCCTTGTTGAATTTTACATGAGTTTTACGAGTATTTAACAACACTATAAATTAAAATGTTTTTATTTATACTAGTTTTATTTATTATTTTCGAGTGCGTTTTGAAATCGGTTTAATTTTTTTATTTAAAATTAATTTATATTTATTAGCAAGTGTGTTGAAAAACGTATGATACACGTGAATATTGATTATTATCGTTCTCAGTTCTCTTAAGACCTCACCGATCTTACACACTTACTAGGTATAAATAGGTATATCATAATCTACTATTATTTAAGTCTGACTTGGCTGCTTTTATTAATTAACCCCGTTCGTAAAAAGACGGGTTTTATAAATTTGACAGGTATGTGTGTATATGAATAGACAAATTTCGATTGAGCTTTTTTGAA
Source organism: Aporia crataegi (assembly GCA_912999735.1). Classification (NCBI taxonomy): domain Eukaryota; kingdom Metazoa; phylum Arthropoda; class Insecta; order Lepidoptera; family Pieridae; genus Aporia; species Aporia crataegi. The sequence continues at coordinate 9,087,478 of OU538742.1, forward strand.
AGCTGACGTTATCAAAATGGATCTTAGCTATACCATATCAAGATCTGTCCTTCCATTTATGATGTGTTTTTATTTTTAATTAACATCGAGGGGAGGGAGGTTTAAACTGTCTTTAATTTCATTTATTTGACTCTGATTCTATTGACGCAAGTCCTGGTTTTGCCATACGTAATATTAAGGCAATGACAAAAAATATGCCGCTTTGTTTTTTCCCCTATGACGATGTTTCGCTATTCATGGTTATATGTAGATAAACAGCTAAAATTAATCACATTGAGGACAATTACAACCTGTTTGAAGCTTGAAACGAATGAAATTATGTAACAAAAAAAAACGTGTGTGCTTTAGACCACACGATTAAAGTAAAACTTAAGAGAGAAGGAAAATGTGTGCTCGCACCTCTCTCTCTCTCTTGCCCCTACAGTAATACACGAAACGTAACTCTCTCTCTTTTTATCTTCACTAACTTATACGTAACACTCGTCATGCATTCATCAGCTTACTCCCCAAGTCAAGCATGCGTAAAGAAGTTTTAGTTCAAAAATATTTTACTACAGAACAGATGTTCATAGATTGTAGCTAAGATACATCTCGTTCACAGTCCATGTTCGACAAGGCCCAAAAAAATGTCGTGAGCTCGACCAGTAGGTAGCACGGGCTTCCTATTAAGAAATTTTCCTCAAAACAATGCTGTATTTCTGTATTTTTGTACTAAAATACAGAAATGAAGGCTAGGAGGCTTTACTTAAGAGTTGAAAATTGCTTCCTTATTTTAGGGAAAAACATTATGATGATTGACTAGAAAATAACTGACTTAAATCATAACTTTCAAAGCTTTTAAATTATAACGTATAATTCGAGTTCAATAAAGTACATATTGTCTTTATTCAAATATACATATATTATGTTATAGAAAATTATTTATTATGATTTTTTTTACGTAGAAAATGTGTGACCTGTAGTTTTCATATCCCAAAGTACATAGCTACACAAGTTTTTAGTCAGCAAGGTTTGGGTCGCTGTAGGCACCAGCCAAAACAATGGTTTCTGTGGATTCATCGACAATTAAATAACCAAATGGACGATTTGCGAAGAACTCATCAGCTGTTCCTTGATGTGACGGAGAAGACTTGTTTTTTACTGCATCGCCATCATTTTCTGATATTTCTATATCCTTCACTTGTGAAATTACAGTGATCATCACTTTATCCTTACTTTTGCCGGTCAATTCCTTCAAATCCGGATAGAACATTTTACTCACTCCAAAATTGCTTACAATTTCAACTATATTTTCAATTTTACTGCTTAGTTTGATATTTGGTATTTTAACAGATACTAATTTTTCACTTTCACTTTTTAATGCATCAAAAATTGCTGTCACACTGACGTTAGCCAATCTTTTATATAAATCATTAATTGAACTCTCCTTTGGTACAAGTACGATCATTGTCAATCCATCTGCGTTTAAAGGAATGTTTATTACTTTTGCATTTATTTCTGGTAAAACTGCCACCTTATAATTACCAGTTAGAGTTGTCATCTCTACTTCTGCAATCTTTTCATCCTCTTCTGAGTAAAAAGGTTCAACTTTTGATGTAACTTCATTAGATGAAGTCTTCCATGTGCCTTTAAAGCTGCTGCTTTCAGTCATTACTAAGAAAGCTAAGTCATATAATAAATTATTGTCATTGGAATCCTTTACAAGAATACTTAATTTTTCTTTTATTACTTCATTAATAGTATCTTGTGATTCTTTCGCTAAATTATTGAACATCAATGGCACAATGTCGGTATTTTTGTCCTTGATTAATTGACGTATAGTCGAAGTTTCTGTTTCTAAAGACTTAAAGAATACAATATTGTTCTTTTTTTTTAAGAGTTCAACTTCAAGTAACTCTTTTATCTTGTTGATAAATAATTTTCTATGGCACTCCGTTTTACTGCCCATCAAATTCCAGATCTCTTCGGCTACTGTGCTGTTTAACTTCTCGCTGTAGCTCATAATATCTAGCCAAGTAGACAAAGGGGAACACACAAAGTGGCTATATGACTGCGCTGATACTTCGTTCAACATATAGACAGAAAAGTTGTATGTCGGTAGCTTCATGTCTTCTAAAGCAGATTCAAAAGTACAGTCAGCAAAAACGATCGTTGGACATAGCAACAAAGTTAAAAATAAACTATTCATTTTGAACCAATTTCTCACCGTCTTCACAAAGAACTGACTTTAATTATCAAAATTTCAGTATTTATCCTTTTGCCGTTAATAATAATAATAATTGGGATAACTCACATACATTGTGTGGTTTTAACTATATTTGGAAAAGTAATACATTTATGGATTTTATCCTGTTGATTAATCAAAAACTGAACATAGTTTCAAATTAATTATATAAACCATTTAAGTTAAAATCCTACCTAATAATTTGTAAATATAAGTAAGCGATTTTTTGTTGCCATCAGAAGATATACTTTATAATTTTGAGTGTGATAAGAAACCCATGCTTTTTACATTTTCTTATTTTCATAATTTGTAGCTAGTATCAGCAAAAAACCCGCATCAAAATCGGCCCATTCGTTTAGGAGTGAGGCCACAGACAGGCACACATACGTAAAACTTTTACACCCCTCTTTTTTTCAACAGGAGTTATAAAATGGTCTACAAATAAAATTAATTTAAAGCTCATAAATTAAACTTATCTTAGCTACGGGTCACGTTGATAACTTATTAATATATAAATATTTTAGAGTAGTTAAAGATCAGTTTCTGGGGCGTTTGGACAACTTGTTCACGAAATGAATCTAATTTTTATAATCGGATTTATTCCATCTATATTATGTCAATGTTCCGTTGAGAAGGCGAAGCCTCAGTTTAGTAGGTCGGTGTTCGATTTCGCCGTCGACTTGGCGATGAGAATAGCTGAAGAAAAGGAAAGTCACTTTGTGACATCAACTCTGTCGCCATGGGCATTATTGGCATGCATATCTCTAGGAGCGACAGACAAGACGTTAGCGGAACTCAAAGATGTCCTTCAACTAAATGGCCATTCATGTTTCAACAACAAGTTCTTGGAAATAGTTAAATCTATTAATTCCTACTCCTCCTCAGATGTCACCGTTGAAAGGAGTTCAATGATATTTACGGATGAAAATCTACCCATCAGAAGGTATTTCAAAGAGACTATTGAAAAGAAAGGAGTAAGTGATTTCCGAAATGTTTCTTTTAATAATCCTAACTTAGCTGCTTCCATCATTAACAATTATGTTAGCAAAGCGACGCATAACACGATAGAAGAAGTGGTCAGCCCGGGAGACTTGGAAGATATAGTGATGATGGTCATTGATGGAATATTCTTCAAAGGTACATGGAGCACACCTTTTAGAAAAGAAGAGACAGAAGTAAGCGCGTTTTACAACGACAAAGGAATGCAAACTGGAGATGTCAACCTAATGTTCCTGCAGGACATCTTTTACTGCAAAGAAGTAGAAGCTATAGAGGCAAGAGTCTTGGAATTACCATACGGTAGTGACGAAAGATATGCCGCTTTGATATTTCTCCCGTATGCCGATGTTTCTCTATTCAGAGTCATAGAAAAATTGAAATTAATTACACTGACGACAATTTATAAATTATTCGAAGGCAGAGGCAAAGAGCTTGTGGTGGTTCAGTTACCGAGGTTCAAGATGACCACAAATCTGAGTAATCTGAAGGAACTTTTGTCAGACATGGGCTTAAGAACAATGTTTGACAACGCCCAAGCAAGTTTTACGAAGATTTCGCCTTACGAACTATCAGTTTCTGATTTCTTTCAGAAAGCTGATATAGAGGTAAATGAAGAAGGAACAACAGCTTCTGCCGTAAGTGGTGCAGGCTTTGTATCAAGAAGTTATCCAGAAAAATTCACAGCAAACAAACCTTTTCTTTTTATGATTATAGATAAAGAATTTAAGGTACCGTTGTTTACTGGCGCCTATTCTAAACCAAGTGTTTATTGAACATACAATACGAGGATTTTGTATTAAATCATCGATATAGAATACCCAAGACACACCATCAACTCTCAAAATATGGCACAATCAAACTGTGCTAGAATTCTGATTTAGCACAGTTGCCCTCACAGTTGCGCGCTGATAATCGCATGACGTAACGCCATAACCACCTCACTCTCGCATTGAAAATAAAACTTTAAACTTAAACTTTTTTTATTAAAGATGTATTTTAAAATTCTATAAAGTGGCATTGGGTTTATTTTGTATTATTTGCATACACACTCTTAAAAGTAAGCATGGGACTCTTTTGAATTTGTAGCCAAATGTGTATCTTGGGTATTCTATATTGATGTATTGAATAAATATTTTTATGTATTTGCCGCTAAATTGGTTTCTACCTTAGTTTTTTACCTACCTTTGTTATTATAGAAGTAAATAAGTAAATGCTTATTTACTTCTATAATATTTACCTACCTATAATATTTTTAATGTCATTCTCGTAAAATTTGTAATCTCATTTGTTTCCTACTACCTTATTTGGTACCTACCTATAAAATTTTTGGGCATACATATATGATTTACAATAACTAATGTGAGTATATTAACAAATAACAATATATTATTAGACAAATACATATCGTCTTTTCAATCTTGTCGTTGACAAAGTGTGACGTCACAGCCTGTAGCCGTTGGAGCATGGCTACATGGACGTTAGAGGGAAGGAGAACGATCGGTACGTACTAAAGCATTAGCCCGCCTGTCCCTGAAAATTTATAGAATTTATAATTCATTTTCCAGCCACCAGCCGCGCTGCCGTCAATAAGTAGTATCTGCGAAGTTAGCTATACATATGTATTTCTGATTATGTACTATTATACAAGTAGATGAAGCTCGGACCAATTATAGGATAATAATAGGTCCAAGTGATGAAGTGAGTTGAATTGAGACAATTTAGCGATTGCAGCGCCTCAATTATTTTGTCCATATTTCTGGGACACTATTTTCTACAATCTACAGCGATCGTTCTCCTTCTCTATAATCTTCATTCTCACGGCACCCCGTGGACTGTGACCTCTGCTCACTGCTCAGTAGTGCTCAGTGCTCGCTGCTCACTGCTCAGTGCTGTGATGTTGTCCATACTGTAATGTCCACAGTCCGATACGATATGGTATATAGAAAACAGTAATTTTTTGTTATCTATTTAAAAAATAATAAAGTCATATTTTGCTAGGTAGGAATAGGACTTTAGGTACTTTGTTAGTGTTTTTATAGAAGTTTCTTGATAAAACAAGTAAGTACCTGCAAGATTTTTAATTTATTCATCATATTATTATATATTTAATATGTTATTATTAATCTACTTCGTGAAATAAATACAATTGTAGTAAATTTAAGATAAAAACTCAAAATTTATTATGTTGTGGTCGCTTCTCAAATAAAAGTTGGTCATGGGTTATGACGTTTCAGTTTCTAGCTGATCAAAACAACTTTAATAAAAACACAGTTCAACAATTGTTGAACTTACATAATAATTATTATGACAATGGAATTCTCAACCTCTTCTAGGATAAGTGCTCAATTAAATAGGTAAGTTACTCAATTTATATATACATAACTTACCTACCTATTAAAATTCATTTTATAAATAAGTAACTTACTTTTTAGTGCACTTTGAAGTGTATTTATAGTTTCTTTAAAATTAATTTTATTTCACGCTTTTGGTCCTTAAATTCCCGAGATAATAAACCAAGTAATCTAAAGATTCTGACGATATAACAACTTCTTTGTTTGATATCAGTTTAACTACATATATAATACTGTAGTAAGTAAATAGAACAAAGATTAGAATAATTGTTTGTTCATAAAGTCAATATTTATAAAAAAATTTAACTGGCATCCCATTTCTACCATTTTTGCTTGTAAACCTTTAAAAGTTATTTTGTCAACATTTCTATACATACTCGTATTTATTATAAGTGAAACTAGCTGTGCAGTGAGGTACAGCCAGTTCTATATTATTAGTATAGTATAGAGATCTAATTGTGATATTTCAGAGTCGCTGTTGATGACAAGTATTTCATATCTCAAGAGCAAAAGCAGTTTTATGAAGACAATGGATACCTTGTTATTAAACAAATGTTTGATTTTGATGAATTATACAACCTCAAGTAAGTATTCTTCATTTGTGTCTATAATGGATTCAGGTGGCATTTAGGTACGTAGTTGAAAGTTTTTTGCTTTAAGTGTAAGAGACATTTTCTGTTTATATTATCAAATAAAAATGATATTATATCTATAGTTCTAATCTCATAATACTTAATTGCTGCAAAGCAGTTTTAAGATATTATTATTTTTTAATGAAAAGTAGTAAATCATATTTTAATTTTATTCATTTCGAGACAATTGTATACATTGCTACAAAATCTTAAGCAAAGTATAAGAAATGCCATTTAAAACTTACATTTAGCATAAGATAATTGCTAAAGCTTTTTAACCGACCTTCAAAAAAACCAAAAAGGAGGTTATCAGATCAACATGTAATTTTTTTCGATATCCCACACCGTCACTCTTTTTTATTTAAAATTAATTTATTATAAATTTATAGCAATCATGTATGTGATTCTATATGAATATTTAATTTAGAATTATATTTGACTTTGATTATTGATGTATTATTTCAGACAGCATTTCATTCAGATTGCTAAAGGACTGGTGGGGAAAGGAAATTCAACAGTGGTTCGAGAGCCGACTCTTGTTAAGAAAGGGTTGACAGGGGAACAGGTCATTAATAAGGTAAAATGGCTTAGATTTTATATTTTCTGTTACAAATTGACACCAAAGTAACTGGATAGTCCAATTATCATGTGGTTTTCTACATTTAAAAGCTGATGTGATCAAGCTGCAATTTATGAAATTCTGGTCATACATTTATGAGATATTCATACCTAATTATAATCATCATATCAGTGTTGTTTACCTTCATTTAAAAAATACAACACAATACATTCTGTTTGTGTTAGACAGTTACTACTCTGCTGCCTATCTAGTTGGATGTTTACCACGGCCACTGAACTGATTTTAATTAAATTTAGTACAGACATACATTTAGTATAGATAAGAGCTTGGGAAAGGACATAGCTACTTTTTATCACGACGAAAAAGTTTAGAGGGGTTGAAATAAAAAAATCACGCGTCAAAACTTAGTATGTATTATATATTTATTTTAAATTTTCAGATTCAAGAAATTCATTATGATGACGTCTTCTCGACTTACACAGAACATCCAAAATTGTTGTATGTTCTGTCCCAGTTCATCGGTGATAATATTCGGGTGATGAATAGCATGTTCATCAATAAGCCACCTGGTTCTACTTATCACCCACCACATCAGGTAATAATCATCATACATATAAATGGAAAATGTTTTTATTTCTCTTTCATAGTTCTGCTAATTTTAGTCCGATTGTTAATGCTTTTAAGCTTAACCATTAATAATTACACCATTTATGATGAGAAATAAACCACTTATATAATATATAAAACAAATCAGGGTTATTTATATATTTTTATCCCTGTTTTGTTGGATTCGTCTAATCAGAGGATAACTATTAAAAATATAGAGAAACTCATGAAAAAGTGCTTATGAATAAAATTCACTTCCTCATACATTTACTATGGAATGACGTTTTAGGTGAGAACTCTGAAGTGATACGAAGTTCACGGGGTCCACTAGTACATGTTATAAAATTTGAATTTGAGTTTGAAAAAACCCTCGACGTGATTATTACAGATAAGAATACCTCACAAATAGATAATCGGTCTATTCCTATAGTAAGGATTAAAAATAGAATTTTATAAATTTGCAGGATCTTTTCTATTTCCCATTTCGTCCGGCGGACAAAATAATAGCGTCTTGGACGGCAGTCGACGAAGTAACGAAGGACAATGGCTGCCTCTTCATAATACCGAGATCGCATAAAACAAATCATTTATATGCGCATGGAAATCTGCCGGCAAGTATATAAATAAGTGTATATAGAATAGTAAATTGAGGACTAAGTAGCAATAGGAAAAACATACTATTGACATGCAATTGATGTTTGTACAAACACACCTTGGACTTCATTCTTGGCTACAGTCGGGCAAAAAGTATTAGCAAAACTCTTTATTTGTACATACAGATCAGCTGTGACCCACATTTTCAGAATATCAACATGAACGTAATATTTACTTTCTTGCAACAAAAAATTGTAATATATTCTAATAACACACAATATAATAAAGACAAACGGCTTTAATAAAAGAAAATACAAATTAATTCTCTGATTACAGGATGCAAACAAGTTATACCATGGTATTATAGACAGGTCCGTGTATGACCAAACAAAATATGTTCAACTGGAAATGGCCCCCGGAGACACCGTTTTCTTTCATCCCTTGATTGTGCATGGTTCTGGACCGAATGTTACTAAAGTTAGTATTCAGACATATTAAGTAAATGTATGCACAGTAACGGGTAGTGTACTTAAATGTGATATAACAATTTAATATTATATTAGAACAATTAAAATTACAGATAATTTTAAAAACCCCAGACATGTTTATCGCAAATAAGAATATTTCATATATGGATTAAAAGATATTGACGACTGCGACTCTCATCTTTAGGCGGGAGCTCCCAAATATAGCTTCTTGACCTCATCCAGCGAAGAGCGGCTCGAATCGTTGACGACCAGATCCTTTCTGATCGGCTTGATCCTTGCGTTGCCTAGAGATGTAGGTTCTCTCTGCATTTTTTATCGCATTTATCATGGGGAATGTTCAGAAATGTATGGATTAATACCAGCAGCTGAATTTCATCTTCGAACGTCGAGGCAGAATACAAAATTTCATCCGTATTGCCTCGATGTTCGTTGTCCCACAACTGAACGTTTTCTAAGGCATTTTTTCACGCACCACCACTGTGAAACCGGCTACCCTCCGAGGTACTTTCGAACAATTACGACTTAGGGACCTTCAAGAAAAGAGCGTACCTCTCTTTTAAAGGCCGGCAACGCACCCGTGACTCAACAGGCGTCGAGTGTCCATGGGCGGCAGATCGTTTCTCGTAAGTGAGCCTCCTGCCCGTTTGCCTCCTATCTTATAAAAACAAAATTGACGAAATAGTCTCAAAAAAAAACTTAATAAATATTTATTAATCATCACCAATTATGAATCATAGATGGCGCGGTATATCATGTAATTTTAAGTGTAGGTAATTTTTTATTACTTACATGTATATAGTTTCTCAGTCCACCTCTCGTCTCAGGGCCACCTTCGCGCGTCTCAGACCTGGCAGTTTCTGGCAGTTGCAGAAACTCACCCGAAGGGTGATATTGAAAATCTTCCGGTCGAACGTAAAATCGGTACTGCTGTATGGGTGTGAGACATGGAAGGTGACAAAGGACATCTCACAGCGTTTACAGGTCTTCATCAACCGATGCTTCCGGCAAATTCTTAAAATTTTCTGGTCTGAGACAATTAACAACGCCCAACTCCTGGAGCGCTGCGATAAAACACTTATTGCAGCGCAGATCAAAGCGAAAACGGAGCTGGATAGGTCACACGCTTCGAAGAGGTCCCAATCACATTCCTAGGCAAGCCATGGATTGGAACCCGCAGGAACGAAGAAAGCGTGGCCGTCCAAAGCAATCTTGGAGGCGAACTATCATGTCGGATGATCATGTCACACAATGGACGCCCTTTGCCCCGCCCAGGGGTCATAGGACTTTAATAATAAAAATAATATAGTTTCTCATCGTCGCCGTGGTTTACCCATCTACGTTTTGCACCGTTTCCCTGGATTCAGATCAGAGAGAAATAAACCTTTGAGTTACTTTATTTTTTTAATTATTTTACACATATAGTTTCACGTTTCTGTATATTCTTATTGATATATAGATTCATGAACCCTTTGTGATATTTTTCCAGTTTTACCGAAAATCAATAACGGCCCACTACGCCAGTGGAAATTGTCAGTACGTGGATGTAAAAGGAACGGTGCAAGAAGTGGTCGCTAACGATATTGAGAACGAAGCGCAACGGAGGGGCTTCCAACTAAGCTTTCAGGTACTTAAAGTCAAATTTAAAGCCCAATTTAAACTTGAGAGGAGTTATTTGAAAGTAACTAGATTTAAAAGTGACCATCTCAAGTCGTTTTCAAGTATTTAGCTAGCAGTCCCTATTATCAATAATATTTTATATAATATATATTATATAATATATATAATAATATTTTAATAATGATAAGTAATATTTTATCGCAAGTGCATAAAAATAATTTATGTATTGAAACGCCACCTAATTTAGTTTCTCAGAACTATTAAACAAGAACCAACAAATGCCGGTTTTCAACCAAAGACTATTCAAAAACTTAAAGGCCTATTCAGACCTAAGCGGTATTCGATACCGTCTGCGGCAGAGAAAACCCAGTATACGGGTGGCTTAAACGGTAATATTACTTTTCCTGTTTCCTTGTGGGTAGAATACCGCGCGGTATTCGAGTTTCGCTGAGGTAAGAAATTTTCGTCAGTCATTTCTATGTCTCCAAAGAATAAACACGTCGAAATTCTGCTGAATTGAATGAAAATTCTGGTTTGAATAGGCCTAACTTTTCACTCTAGAAATAAAATCGACTTATGTCAAGAATCGGTTCAGTAGTTGAACGTAATTTATAAACAGCAAAAGGTTTTTTAATATTAAATGAGGTCAAAATAATTAGAATAATTGTTTTTCAGGATACGTGGCGTTTTAAAAGCAAGCAAGTCATGGGGGCGAGAGCTAACTTATAATATTATATATTCCACAGATAATATTGGACGACTGTTATTTTTATAAAAAATTGTTTGTTTTTTGATTTTTATATATTTGTTATATGATTTTTATCTAAAATCGTTGGGAAAGGTGCTATGTAACTAATACTTTAAGTAAACTGTGATAATTAAACTGATTATCAATTTTATAATTTGTTAAATAATATAAATAATAATAATATTTTATGCGATCAACTGAGAATCGGAATGTCAGTGTAGTAAAAATGTAAATAATTCACTTTTTTCTGTGTGCATTATTAGCGTATTGTATGCAAGTACAAGACGTAATTGAAATTAAATTGTTATTCCGTGTCTATTTGGATTTTTTTTGAGATTAGATAAGCTATATAGAATAAAACGCATATTACTAAAATGAAATTTATTAATAAATCTATGGTTTGGTCTTGATTATTTTATTATAATACTCTGTCAATTACACTATGGAATTATAAATTATCTTATTTTTAAATCATATAATATCATTAAATCATATTTATTCGTGTTAATATAGAATTAAAATATTTTGTATTAGATTATTTTGGTATATAATTTGTGTAATATAATTATAACAACTCTTAAAACTTAAATACTTACTATTGGCAACCAATTTGGGTTGAAATATAATTTTCATATTTTAGACTGCTAAGAAAACCCATTAATTAAAACACTAACAATATGTAAATAACGCCATCCGTGCGTGGCTTAAATACAAAATCAAGTTAAAGGTTTTTTTACAATAAAAATTACTAAAAACATTGCTTAATTTGAAATAATGCCTGATACTTTCGCTAGAAAGTATCAGGCATCATCAGCTATGATGTAAGAGACAAAATACATTAATTTTTGATCAGTTGAGCAGTGTTTAAAAGTAAGCTGGTACATGTCGAAAGATAATAATATTTATATTATAATAATTAATGTTATAAAATGAGCATTCTACCTCCAACTAGAGCACCATAAAATTCTCAACAGATGGCGCTTAAAATTACACGTCAGCGCCATCTTTTATGGAAGACGGTAAACTTAACCTAGACGGTTTAAACTGAGGTAAAAAAGAGTCTTCCGTGGACTCAACGGAATTGTGATGATAAATATCAAAATGTATCAGAAAATATATGTCTAATAATATAATTTTTCACGTAAATTCCACAAGTTTGAGGATAATGTTTTTGTTAATAAAATCTAAAAAGCAGATTGGAAATAAGGAAACATTAGTATATCCAGAGTCGAAACACATTATAAAGGTAAAACGAAGTATAAAAGACGAAAATCTATGAATTAATTTCATTCTTTAATTTAAAATAGAAAATAACTTATTAACCGACTCAAAAAAAAATCGAAAAAATGTTATCAAATCGTGTATGATTTTTATAACACATACGACAAAACGGGTAACGTATAGGAAACTGAGGTAAGCCGATAATATAAAGAATTTTAACAAGTTATTGTAATTTTTGACTCAAATCAAAAACTACTAGGGCTTATGACAGTAATAGACTATAGGAACATCTTTTATGATGTAATTCTAATATCCTTTATCACCACAATTACGTTAATAATTATTAAGATAAGTTTTGCCGACAGTCACATAGTTGCACCTATTGGTAAAACAGTTACTATTTTTTCTTTACTAATGTTATAAAGCTAAATAGATTTTTTATTTGGTAAAACACGCAAGTTTCATGAGCTACTTGTTCGAATTGCTAAATTATTGTGTTGGGTAGTCCAATTACCAAAAGAGGCTATATAACATCTCATGATGAAATTAACGCAGGTGATACTGTGTCGCAAAGCTGTATATATATTATAGAACCTCAGTCACACTAAGATAGTTAATAAACACATAATATGCCATATATAGTATTATATACAAACGTACACATCCAAAATGTAGCAAAACGCCATCTGAGCAGTCGAATGAATGTGTACTTTAGGCCTTACTCAATATTTGCGATTGGATTTAATAAATTAAAAAAAAAATGTTTACCGTTTAGGCTACTAAAGCTTGTTGGGAAACTGCGCTCATCCAAATTAGCAAAGATAAACAAATGTGCGCATACGAATTAAATATTATGTAAGTGTGTGAGTATGGTTGTATGAGCGTATTATAAATGAAGAGGGATTAAGAACTTCCGCCGAATTCTTAGTTATTTTTTATGAACTAATCGCTTGCTCTCTAAAGAGCAAGCGATTAGTTTGATGATGCGATGCGAATGTTGGGATATTAGTATCCCAACATTTTAAATTCCTATCGCAAATATAATAATTATTAATGATTGCAAAATCCTAAACCCACCTTTATTAAATACAGCTAAGACTCGATCTGAAGTCTTTGAAGGAAAAGAAAAAACTGTATTCGTAAACAGCGCCATCTATACGCAATAATTTGTTTTAAAATGTATGAACATTTTAAACTACTTATCGGAAGCTAGACTGTTTCAATCCAATCACATTTAACAATATGAGTTCAGGCTGAACTTAATTTAAAACTGTGACACAAGACTAGAACTGTTTTGTATGAAGTGCGGGAAGAAATATTATGGTAACTTAATGTTAGTTTTCGTTTCTCCATCAGAATTCTGAAAAAAGAAAACATTATTAGACAGCCGTCACCGTTATTCACGATATGAACATTCAACCACAATTTGTTAGGAAAAACAAAATGAAGAACATTACTAAAAAATATTTGTACGGTTACTTATTACTTCTTATTTGCTAGACAAACGCCAATATTAATGGGTGGTAAATTTGTATGAAAATCACATATTATTATACTAATCATAGACGTAATATAAGTAAAATATAACGTTAGTATATTAAGTCCATTACACTAAGTGAGCACAAAATGTCGCTTGTCTGAACCTGCCTGTACCATCTACCATATAATTGGTGAAGTATCTTTCGATAGCATCTGAGTTAAATGTTTTTAAAGTAAATTTGGATAAAACCATTTGAAAATTTCTATAGTATTCATGGTTGACGTAAAGATTGTTAATAAATATTAATGACCACAGACAGGAAAATGTTAGTATTAAAAAAGCATTTTTTATTGTTTAAAGCTGCAAACCTTTAGCATTATGTATTACTATTCTAAAGATAATGTAATTGTTTCATAATATTATACAATAAAGCTATACTGTACAAGTTTCCATCATTTGTTATTAGTTTTCGCTCCCTTTTAGTACTATTACTTATTCTGTATTATTATATAAAAATGCAAATAATAAAATTTCATAGTTAATTTTAACTACTGGGACTGGATACAATGTTAATATTTTATTTCATCTCCGGTACCATACTTTAAATCAGTTTCTACTATGTGAGTAGATTAATGAGGAAAATTTTAATTGTTCTAAAATTAACCTTAGAACACCGCAGCTATCGTGACGATTATAAATTAGTAGGCTTGCAACGAATAGTATATTCGGCAATATACCGAATATTCGGCGAGCCCCTGACCGAATAGCCGAATATTAGGCAAATGTGTTCGGCCGGATTTTAGCGCCAAAACTTGTAGAGACGTTATTGTGTAGTAAAAATGCAGTTTCAACAGAAATGGATCTTTTCTTAAGTAGTAGTAATATTATATTACATCATGACAATCCGTATACTTGGTGGCAAGCAAGGAAATTTAAATTTCCGTGTTTGATGAAGAATGCAGCAAAATATTTGTCGGCGAAGTAGTGTTTACCTACTCAGAGCGCCTTTTCTCTGAAGCTAGGATGGTCGACGAGAAAAAAAGAAGTAAACTACTTCCTAAACATGCAAAATATTAGTCTTTCTGCACTATAACCTTCCCCTTCTAAATTTTGATTATGAAAATAATTCAAATGTATAGCAAAAATCTTAACTTTTTTAATATAGAAGATGATTGTGTACCAATGACTACTTAAATGATTATAAGAGAAATTAAAAGATGAATATATACGTAATGAATCGATTTTTTTCTTTTTCAATTTAACTATTATCCCTATAACAAAATATTCGGCCGAATATAATAAAAGCAGCCGAATAGGCCGAATACCGAATATAGTAACCGAATATTCGTTGCAAGCCTATAAATTAGTTTTCATAGCAAATACAGTATAATAAAAGTGAAAACTCGCATAAATAACTAAAAATCGAATCAATGTATATATTACATACAATTTGTACACAATTAAGCTATAAAGTTTGTATAAAATACTAGTTATATGCAATGTTACATATCGATCTCAACATTATGCTCTAAGGTTTTACCGTCTTTTAGTTGAATTGCGTTTCGCACAGAATTGATATTGGAATAGTTTTCGACGATAAGCCTTAGTTTATTGTCCTCGAGTTAAAAACTAATCTCGCGGGTTAACATAGACCCGGACTACCTCACCTTCGTGTTTCCTCTGCGAGGGCATGAAGTAGAAGTCTGGCTGCGAGGGCTCCCGGGACCTCGAACTGTGGCTGTGCACGGATTGAGGGGATTGGGGTGAGTGCGGGGAGTGGGGGGACAGAGGCCCCCGGGGCAGCGAGTAACTGCTGTGCTCCGGACGAGCATACCTGGAATATAATTCACTTTTTAACCGACCTTCAAAAAAACCAAAAAGGAGGTTATCAATTCGACGTGTATTTTTTTTTTTTTTTTTTTTTCCGGTGTTCCGCTCGTACGTCGCCAATTGTAGACCGATTTGGATGAGTGAGGTGTCAAACGATAGGGTAACTCGTCGAAGTGGTCCCATTTTTTTTTAGAATTTTTACGATCAACAGTTTTCAGCATATTGAAAGAATAGTTTCACAATCGGACGAGAAATCGCTGAATTCCGCGCGACCATGTCGTGCTTATTTGCTTATAACTCTATGATTTATGAATCCTTATCGATGAATTAGATGTTATTCGATTTAGTATTAAATTTTCAACAAGAGAAAATAAGAATCAAAATAATTTAATTTATAGTTTTAGAGATATTGAGGTTATAAAATAAAAAATTGAAAAATCTTCAATTAGTTCGCTTTAGCAATAGAGATGTCCATGTTATATTAAATATATACTAATTATAATAAATTAATTTAATTAAAACTCATATTGTCAAGCTTTTGACGGAATTTTATAAAAATCTAAGCCATATATTTGATGTTATGGAGCAAAACTTGTCAACAGAGAAAAACATGTCATACGTTATTGTTTACGCGTCCAGTTTAGATCTCTATATCTCGATGTAGTATCAGTTTATATCGATGACTTATATATCATTTTATAAAACATTAAAAGGGTCATATATGATAGTAAAATCAATAAGATAGAAGAAATACTTCTAGAGATAGAGAGAATATAGTCATTGAGTTCCTACGGTAAATCGCAACGTGCCTTCACTTGCTTACTATAAAACACCATGAAAACTCAATTTATATCAACGATATTACTTAAATTTTTAGTATTAAACGATTCAGTTTTGCGTTTTCTTATTTTCATTAATTTGAAAATATTAAATTAAATTAATTAAATTAGTTTTTAGTGTATAAGGTAAGCGTAAAGTCAGAGCGTCCATGTTAGTTTCGTTTTGATGGTATGATAACCAACTATACGGTTTAGGAGAGCCACTCAAAAGTATAAAATAAAATAATTTTAAACAAAAAAATATAACCGACCTCAAAACGCACTGAAAAGTAAAAAATAAATTTTGTATTATAAATGTACTTACTATAAATAAAAGACGTAAATAGTGTTGATAAATAAAATTCATCTAAAATTCTACAAGGGCATAAAACTTTCATGTTGTTTTTTGAAAGGCGGTGCCAAATATATAAATAAAGACTGAATGAATATACCTGGACTTTAATAAAAAATTAATTGAATGGCTTGGTGCCGCGTTTCAAAGAGCAACATGACAGTTTTATGCCCTTGTAGAATTTTAGATGAATTTTATTTATCAACACTATTTACGTCTTTTATTTATAGTAAGTACATTTATAATACAAAATTTATTTTTTACTTTTCAGTGCGTTTTGAGGTCGGTTATATTTTTTTGTTTAAAATTATTTTATTCTAATAATTTCGGTACTTTTTGATTTAACAACTTCATTTTTTAATTATTTTAATAAAACGTGAAGAATAAATTTAATAAAATTCACGGATAATTTTTAAACTAGATACATAATCTATTTGAATAATATCTTTTGTTCATAATGTAGTTTAGCTGTTTCATGATTATAATTGTAAATTGGTTCATCTATTATATAAGTTGAGAGTCAAAACTGATGCAGCAGTAAAAACGCTGTTAAAATTAAAAAATATATTTCACAGAAAATATTCGTTTTACAAATATTATGTTTGATTACAAATTAGTAACATGATCTCAAAAAAAATAGTTTAAGTTATAAGTTGTATTAAAATAAAATAATAAGTATTACAAAACTGCATGTTGCATTGTAAGGAAAATAAAAAAGGAGTCCTTCGACCGTGACAGGACTCGAACCTGCAATCTTCGGATCCGAAGTCCGACGCCTTATCCATTAGGCCACACGGTCTTATGACAGACATTCCGAAATACTCGACCATATTTCGTACTAATTTGCCTTAACAAGGTACTTCACTGAACAAGCTTTTGACTCGAAAGCTTTCAAAGCAAAAAATGGGGTCAGCTTTTCACTTTCGCATCTCTTTTTAATACAACATTAATATATATATATATATATATATTTCTTTTTTTTTAGCTTTTAAAATAGATATTCCATTGGTAGAATTGAAATAATATTTTTTAAAACTTTTTATATATTTTTTTTAACTCTCACCAAATACCTACTATTTCAGAGTAACATAGGCTATATTGGACCTACACGCGGACGACGATGCGAGTAAAAGATTAACTACACTTACCCATATTGACTCCTAGGCCTCTGCAAGGACCTCGTATCGTGATAATATTGCGCTGCGCTATTGTGAAACTTTCTGTTAGCAGTTCCCGTCGGGGTTTTAACCACTCTGCCGCTAGTGTGGCCATTGTTACTACTATTGTGGCCATTTGTGTGTCCATTGTGGCCATTGGTTTTTCCATTTTTGTGTCCGCTGTGTCCGTTTCTTCCTGTGTCGGGCCTCGGCGGGGGAGGGGAGGTGGGTCTCGTGGGGGAACGAGAAGTGTTGAATTTCTCGTCATTTTCGAAGGGTTCGAACGCGTAGTTAGTGTTTGCTGAAGTTATATCTTTCCATACAGTTTGAGGGATTAGCCGGTCCTGGAAATAAAGTTATTATATTATATGCTTAAGCTTTAAATGGATGCGAACTCATATTAGTTGTAAACAAATAAAGAGGTGTAGTTACCTAAGAGGCTGTAAAAATGTACGTTTTTATCTCGAGTTTTTAGGACAAATGTATGTATTACCTTCGTATGTTTATCTCTGGTGGAGTGCGCAAGAGTGCAGACGGCTTGCAGCATCGCCAGAAGGACCAAAGCGGCCACACTCCCCACCACCAGCCAGAGACGCGTGCCCGAGCCGAACCCTCCTTCTGTTATCTTCTCTTCTCTGTTGCCTGTCACTACTTTGCAAAAAAATTACCAATTCAATGAATGAAAGCAGATCTTAAGATATTTAATAACTTCTTATAGAAAAAACAGATAAAAGATATACTAACTACTCTCGGGTGCAAAGACCAAGAAGTCCGGGTCAACATTCAGATTCCCGACACGCCCCTTGGCCAAGGTGTCCCTGACAGCTCTCTCCCACTTCTCCTCATCCTCGGTTTCGTTCTGCGCCGATCCTTCCAGCGACCGAGCGCTGCCCTCAATCAGATTGGACTCCATGGACTTCAGGGTCAGTTCTGCTATTATTGCCTTGGTTTCGTTCCTAGAAAGCATATCTATTAGAAACAATAAATAACATGAACTTGAACATTGAGGTTAAAAGCCGACTTTAAAGGTCAAAGTCAAAGATGGTCCAGGATTGCTTTAAACCGCGCTTTCAAAGTTCTTTTACAAACTTTTCACTTTTTTCTTTGATTTACTAACGAATGTATCGATTTCGATCTTTCTTTTTTTTTGTAGCTGACCACTGATTTGTTAGAGATGGATCTTAGCTACAATTCATGAAAATCAGTTCATCTATTTATGAGATGTTCTTATTTGTAGTCATCATATTGATTTTTTTTAATTGTCTTCAGTTTCACTTGATGATACTCACTGCATGAACCCGTTGACCTTAACATCCTTGTAGCCCTTGGTCCTAGCCAGCTCGCCCGCCAGACTGGAGACCACCTTCTGAGCCAGCTCCTCGTACTCCGGGCTGGATGCAGCCGGAGGGCGGAAGTTGTCCGCCAAGCCCGTGATGCGGATCAGAAGTGCGTACGTGTGAGAGCCGGGAACTACTGCCTCCGTCGTCTGCTCTTCTTCTACCGGCTCTAAAATGTTATTGTCAACATTAAGTATTTTCAAATGACTTCAAAAGTGGTTATCAATTCGAGTTTAATATTTTTTAGGCTTAATACGCTATTGTGAAGCTAATTGAACTGAATTTTATGATTATCTTTTGTTACATAGATTCAGATGGTCCCAAATTTTTAAAAGTTGGTACCAAACTGTAATACAAAAGCATACAGTCTTTATCAGAAAGGCACCTACTTCCACATATAATGTATTTACTCTGTAGAATTATTATTTCGGTTTCATTTATTGCCATTTGACGCACTTTGAAGTCGGTTTAAACAGTTTACACTAAATCCAAATTTTGTATTTTCCAGACTTATTAATTTATATAATAAGTAATAGAATAATAAATTATTACAATTAATATCCTAACCCTATCTTAACTAATAATTTATTTTACTTGTCATATTTGAGTTTATTAATTACGTCTGATCTACTCAACTAATCGTTATAGAAATTTGTACACACATTGTGTACCCTTTTCATGAAGAAAAACAATATTTGAGAACGCGAGCGAAACCATGCTTAAAAGCTTGTAACAAATAGGTAAGTACCGGGTCCACAAGGCTTGATGCATATCTTCTCGTCAGTGACGATGGGCACTTGCATATGTTTGCTTGTTCGTTTGTTGACCGCGTCGAAACCACCGCCCTGCGTCACGAACATCAGGTACAGACATTCCGTGTCTGTGAACGGCAAATCCTGAAACCGATATTGAAATAAATATTTTCTAATTATTTATTATTATCTTTTCATACACTAATAATAATGTAGTAAATTTAATTTATTTTTTAATATACATACACAATTTTTCGTGAATTTTGATTTATAATTCATCATATCATTATTAATATTGCTATCATCTCGCTTTATAACCAAAACAGTGAGATTAAGAGGTTTTTGTGACGAAGACAACAATATTTGTACTGTAGATAATAGTAATGATAATTGGTAGTAGAAATAAACAAATGTGTGTCCAAACAAAGCTATGGCGGTATTTGAGATCCCTAAAAAAATCCTCGACGTGTTAATTACGAATAAGAAATATCATAGATGAACAAATTCACGTCAGTTTTCAAGCAAAACAAACCTTATCGAATCCGGTCTATTCGTTTAGGAGCAACGATGCCACAGATTAACTATAGTTTTAACTTCAAGTCACCTTGTTATCTCCCGTATCCCGTTTCCTGACAAAACTTAGCGTAGTGAAGCCATCAGCCGTTTCTCCTCTCGCCTGGCTGATATCCTGCCGGGAATCGAACCTGGGTGCCGCGTACCCACTGAGCCACGCATCACCAGCGAACGGTCTGCCAGAACGGCTGTCCACCCAACCGATTACCGCGTCTGTTTGGGACTGGAAATTACAAAGATTTTAATAAATTATTTTCTGTTAAAACTGGGCAGTTAAGTTTTTAAATAAAGTAAATCTAAACCGTAAGGCTAATTTGAAAAATATTCCGAATATATAAATATTATTCCGAATGAAATCGCATCGTCGGCTGTGTGGTTTACATCTTTGCGCGTTGGGCAGGACGTTCAAGTCCAAAAAATGTCGAAACAAATGTTTCAGTTGAAATAAATGTAAGTAAAAGCACATATTTTCAAATTACAATGACTCACCATTTTCTGATCCCGACTGAAACCAATCCCGGTCCAATACTTGGTCTGTCTAGTGACGATAGTGAAGCGGATGGAGTCCTTTCCCCTTTTTTGTCCCAGGTACTCCCAGGAGGCGACGTAGTCGCACGTCTTATTAGCGACGTCACAGGAGGTCGGCCATTTGAACTGGGCACCGCATTTTTCGTTCTCCAAAGATGTGATACTTCCCGACAGAGGTGTCTTTGTTTCTTCTAAAATTTTAATAATTTTATAGGATCTTAAAGGTAAAATAAAAAGTATTATATATTATATATATATATATATATATATATATATATATATAAACAAGTAGATCTTGTCTTTTAAGTCCCCCAAAAAGAGGGTTGTTAAAAAAACGTGTCTGTGTGTCAGTGGTATTGCAGCACCTAAACAAATGAACCGATTCTTATGTATATAAAAGTTACAGAAGTCCACTTACATGTGCCATGCACTTATAGGCAAACATAGCTTGCACAGGATATAATTAAAGATACAAAATAATAATGATTTAAGATGGTGATGGAATTTTTATTGCTTGAAAGCTGACGGTATCGAGACGGATCTTAGGTATCTCGTTGGAGGTTTTTATCTTGACTTGTTAAAGACATGCTTAAAAATTGACTTACATTGTTTTAAGGGCTTTTAACACCATGATGATAATTATTTTAACTCTCAAATCTTACCGAAGAAGTTCATAGAAACAACCCCCCTCTGGTCCCCGTGTCCGTGGTACTTGAGCTCGTCGGGACGGTAGAAGTCTCCCTGCGCGAGTCCCGCCGGGGGCGAGTGTATGTATCTACCCATCTCCTGCCCTCGCGCCCATATCACATGCATCAGGTCGTCCACCAGGGAGTGGTCTGTGGGTTCTTTCGCCTGGAATTGGACAAATTCTTATAAACTAGATTATAAACTATCAAATGAATTCTGTGTTAACCCTGACGTCATTTAGTTTCGTTTAGTTTAGTTTGGTATAGCTCGGTATTCTGTTAAATGTATATTGTGACCATGGCGTAAAAAGGAATGAATTTACCTTTAAAAAAATAATATAAATACAATTCACTTAATGAATCTCACATTTACTCAAAATTCACAACCACTACTCAACCGGACACAGTTTCCCCCGACGCAGTAATGCCAATTCAATTCTTTACCTTAATTTTTTTTCTGAACATAATAGTTGTTACGCCATTTTCTTCAAAACCTGATGATGCGGAAATGTCATCATGGCCTCCCCAGAATGTGTCCACGCGGGGAGTTGATCTGGAATTATAAAAAAAATATTTAATACTACATACAATAGTATTCGTAACTCCCTATTTTTCGGTTATGCTTAAGCTACGGATTTTGATGAAATTTATTACAGAGATAGCTTGGATAGACGTAAGTTATCTTTTTTTGCAAAAAACAGGCTAGGAGTTGAAATAGGGCAAGACGCAATGTCTAATAATTCACAGTTTAATAACGCGAAAGTACACTGTCATCTAAATAAAGTATAAAAAATATATATAATCTCCAGGAATTCCTCACCTATCTCTCGTGTAGTAGTCTAAAACCCTGTGATAGTTCCCTCTGGCAGTTCCGATAACGATGTCAGTGCAGTCCATCGGGCTGAAGTCGAATTTGGGCACGAACTCATGAGACGGGTAGTAACCTAGAACGGCTCGTACAATCAGTATGTACAATTCTTTCATTCACTTAAAAAATGAAAACAGATCTTCACAAATTCAGCACAGACCCGTCAAACTTATAACACTCCTTTTTTGACAGGCTTTAATAGTTGTAGTTAATAGGGATAATAGTTAATGTCAACATTATCATTATTATTATTAATTATGATTGGCCTATCGAAGTGCCGCGTCGACCAAATTTGATCTATTGTGGCAGCCCTTTATATTTCATTACTGATTCCCGTTGAATCCAGAAACTTTCGTCGGGTTGCAGGACATGACGCCCTATGTGGGTACTTCTTTTATACATTAGTGGTCCGTAAATGTCAACATTCAACAAGAATTATTTTTATTTGATAACTAACCACGAAATCGCAGATACCTCACCAACATTGATTATTTTAGACTAAAAGATGGAGAATTAAGAAGAAAGAGACAAAAAGATCAGAAGAAGAGGAAAGTAAAAAGGAAATGAAGGGAATACAACAAAAAGCACACAAGCGAATTACAGCATTAGCAATTTAGAAAGTTGTATGAAATATTAATGTTAATGCTTATGAATAATATTATTATGTTAAAAAGATCGTTTTTATACATTTAAAAAACCATATTAGAATTTATTTTTTTGACAATTGGCACAATTATTTAAGCAAACACTAGATCCAAGAATTATTAAAAATTACTAAAACACTTATTATGTACATAAATAACGTATATACTTAATTAAAGATATAAGCAAATGAATAAGCAAAAGTAAAACATACAATCAGGTTACAAGAAACCACTAAATAAAATAATATTTAAATGTCATTAAGGGTCTATAATTTCTGGGCATGATTTCTTCTATTAGATAAATTATTGTTCGGTGTCAAGAAGTGAAATAGAAGACAATTCAAAAAATACTCAACATAATAACAAATAAGAATATCCGATAAACGACTGAACATGGGTTAAGCCTCCATCACGTCAGCTTTCAAAAAAAGAGAATGTATTAGTACATTCGTTTAGGAGCTACCATGCCACAGACAGACAAACACTCTCAGACACGTCAAACTTATGCTCTTTTTTGTCGGATCAAAAAGGAGAATTATCTGCAACACAATTTTTAGTTCTCGTTCTCTGTTAGAACGTATAATTGGTCTCAAGTGATATTGTTTTATGCCTGATTGAATGTGAAAGCAAAGCGAGTGCATTACCTGTTTCCTCATTTAGGCCTTTCACTAATAAATTCTCTGCATCGACTTCTGCGCTAGGTTCAGGAGTAGGATTGGGTACAGCTGTTTTTTCGGGGGTGGATTCCGGTTTAGGAGTGGGTTCTGGTTCTGATTTCGGTTCTGGCGATGGTTCGGGTTCAGACTTAGGGTCTGGTGATGGTTCGGGATCCGACTTAGGTTCAGGAGTAGGTTGTGGTTCTGATTTTGGTTCAGGATTTGGTTGTGGTTCTGATTTTGGTTCAGGAGTAGGCTCTGGCTCTGATTTTGGTTCAGGAGTAGGCTCTGGCTCTGATTTTGGTTCAGGAGTAGGCTCTGGCTCTGATTTTGGTTCAGGAGTAGGCTCTGGCTCTGATTTTGGTTCAGGAGTGGGCTCTGGTTCTGATTTTGGTTCAGGAGTAGGTTCTGGCTCTGATTTTGGTTCAGGAATAGGCTCTGGTACTGATTTTGGTTCAGGAGTAAGCTCTAGCTCTGATTTTGGTTCAGAACTTGATTCTGGTTCGGGAATAGAATCTGGTTCAGGTTTTGGCTCTGCGTTAGATTCGGGTTCTGATTTTGGCTCAGGAATTTTTATAGATTTTGGCTGACGGGAATTTTCTGATTGTTCAGAATTTATTGACGTTGATCCTGATATAGGTTCAGGAGAAGGCTCTGGTTCTGATTTTGGCTCGGGGGTGGGTTCGGGTCTCGATTCTATTTCTGGTTCCGGTGTTGGTTTTGGCTCAAGTTTAGGCTGTGTTTCAGGAGGTTGCGGTTTTACATTCGAATCCTGAGGGGAAATTAGTAAGGGTCTTGGACCTAACTTAGTCTTTGGTTTAAACGGTTTTGGCCTATTTGGGGGTGGCGATTCTAAAATGGGTTTCGATGACAAAGGAACTGGATAATTTTCAGTTTCAGTTTCCACATCTGTAAAAATAACGTAACCATGCTTTTATATGTACATTAATTACTAGATATTAATGTTAGTTTTGCATGATTGAAATAATAGTAGTGCGTATATTGTGTCTGGCGTAGCTCTGTGACTTTTAGCACTCGTGTGTTATACAGTATTGTGCTTCAAAATCATAGTAATTTATACAACTCACTTGACTTTTCAACTTCCTGGGCAGATCGTTTTTTGCGTCCTAAAAACAATATTTAAAATTATGTTATTTATTATCATTTTTTATATTTATTATATTTTATTTAACAATTAACTGAAATTTTTGTTATTTTTCTAAACCCGGTGTACATGCAAGATGAACACTAACGAGAACATAATATTGTGAAAAGATTTTTTTTTTTGTTATGGGTACCTATAATAACATTAACAGTTATTACAACACCTATTATGTCTTTACCATACAACAGAAATTGTCTTTCTCGCGAATGGGCAACTTGCAACAACCCCTAGGGCATTGAAGATATACTTATAATTATATAATCTTACTCTCTCTCTTACTTAATAGAACTGTTACAAAAATATAGACATACCTTTAGAGCTAGAAATTTTGTACGAAATACTGGTTTTTACAGTGACGTCATTTCCAAGGTTTTTAAAATCAAATCCATCCAAAGTGTGCATCGCTACACGTTTGTTTCGATCGTTCTCTAAATACGCTTCAGTACTCGATTCGTCAGTCAAAGACGGTTCTGGTTTTGGTTCTATTGTAGTTTTCGGTTCTGGTTTTTGTGATGTTGGTTCCGGCTCTGGTGAAGGTTCCGCTTTAGGTTCGGGCGTGGGTTCAGGTTCAGACTTCGCTTCCGAACTAGGCTCTGGTTCCGGCAGTGGTTCTGCTTTGGGTTCTGGTGAGGGATCCGGTTCCGACTTTGGTTCTGGCTCTGACTTTGGCTCGGGTTTTGGCAATGGTTCTGATTCTAGAGATGAAAAGTGTAGATAGAGAAGGGGATTTGGTAGAAATAGAAAAAAATATAGCACTTTTTTAATATCCGATGGATGTACGATATGCAACTTATCTGGCGATTGCAACTACATGTCTGCATTTATATTACAAATTAAATTTTAAAACAAGACTTCGTATAATGGGTAATATTTTACTTACGTATTTCTGGGGGTGAGTCTAACACGGGAAAATTTTTACACTCCTTCTTCAAACCTTGAGGACGCCACCCGACGGCTGAAAATAATTTAATACAAAGTCATAATTTTGTACCATTTCATGTGCACACTTGCACCATTGCACATGAATTGCAACTGGCATTGTACCAGTAATTTGACTAAATTAAAGAAACTTGTACTTCATCAAAATGAAACCTAAAATGAGTTTAGCTATTTGGCTATCAACGCTTAATACCTTTCCGACTTTTGTCTCCGACGAAAAAAGAGAGCTGTTATATCTGTGTGTCTAAATGTTAA
This sequence comes from Aporia crataegi, assembly GCA_912999735.1. Taxonomy (NCBI): domain Eukaryota; kingdom Metazoa; phylum Arthropoda; class Insecta; order Lepidoptera; family Pieridae; genus Aporia; species Aporia crataegi. The sequence goes on from OU538742.1 coordinate 9,113,578, forward strand.
TGGCATAGTAGCTCCAAAACGAACGGATCGATTTTGATGCAGTTTTTTTTTTTTTTTTTTTTTTTGGAAAGCTGACGTGATCGAGAACGATCTTAGAAATTTATTAAATTTACAAAAGATATTATAAGTTTTAAGTAGATTACCAGCATACGAGGTCCCGTTGACCACCATGATGAACTCCACCTCTTGAGCATCCCTGATCATGCGCCAGTAAAGTGAGAAGTTCTTGGATAACTCTCTCTTGCTGTACAGCCCCAGGTTCAATGATTTGTCCTTCCATGGCGCCTCTGAAACAGAACATTAATATCGTAAATTGAATTAATATTAATTTATTTAAATTTATTATTTATACTGAACGTTATATTTACTATTCTATCGTTTTCTACATATTTTTCTGTTTTATTGTAGAATAGTAAAAACTATTATACTATGGTATAAACAAAAAATAATCCAGGATTGGAAGAATCGGTCTTCTGATAAAAATATTTACTCATTTTTTTTATATGCCTAGAAAATAAAGAATTAGTCCATTATTAAGGCCAAAATATATAAATACTTTCTGTTCATTGGTAATTTTTTACCACTTCTAGATACTTACTCTTATTACATCCCTTTCCGTAGAACCCGTGAGGGCAGTAACACATGCGACTCGGTGACTCCGTTGCGTTGATATCCACACACTTCCCCCGGAGACCACAATCGGTATCCTCGGAACATTCATCAGAGAACTGACACCGCGCCCCGCTGTGCAGCTTATTGCACTTGCATCTACCAAGGATGTGAAATCCCTTCCCTGAACATGTCTCATGATATTGTTTTCCTGGAAAAATAATTATGTAGTAATATATTTAACATTTACGACATAAATAATTTATCGCATTCCTATATGATATAATTTTAAATACATATATGAGACAGAGCCATCTCTTTAAAAAAATCTGACTTCTTTGGCGGATATACAGTATTTAAAGGTAACTAATTTTTTATAGAATCCAATCTAAACAAATACAAATCTAAAGCTATTTCATATAGCCTTCCTCGATAAATGGATTGTCCAACATAAAAATAATTTCCGAATCACTTACTCGGTACAATATCGATGTCAGCGCAGGACCAGAACCGGTAATTGGCCCCCCACTCGCCAGCTTCTCTTTGCAGCTGAAGCGTGCAATTTTCACAAGAAAAGTCGCTCGGTAAATGAACCTCGTATTTCTGGGCACTACAACAAATAATCTTTTAGAAAAACACAATTGAATCTGAATGTTATTTTTATTAACTTGATTAGATTTAACCGTGTCAATAAGAGAGTTTGTTGCTTGGAAATTTGTATTATACAAGTGTAAGCTAATTAACTACCCTCAAAACAATTTTAAATCTGACTATCCACATGTCTGAAAGTTTTTATACAAATACTATTTGAAATTAAATTAAAGAATAACTTACGTTACATCATCACGAACAAACTCCGAACCAGCCGCTCTTGGCGTTAGATCCAATAGAGGTCGCTCCAAGTAATCTAATATTCTTAAACTAAAGCCACCCTAAAAAAAATAGCATTTTATAAATTAGTGTGTGGTATCGTTGATCGAAGTTTAGTATAGACAATATAGTTCACTGCGAAAAACAATTCTCCATAAAACTGAACGCGAAAAAAAAATTGATACTCAATCTTAAATTACTTAATATATAATAAAGGTAATGAACAAATAAATGTATGTGCGTCGTTTAAAAATGCAATAAAAGTTTGCCGCCCAACGTGGGGCTCGAACCCACGACCCTGAGATTAAGAGTCTCATGCTCTACCGACTGAGCTAGCCGGGCTATACTGATTGAGGGTTAAAATAGTAGTATACTTACTCGGTGTGCATACGCTAAATGCCAATGTACTGTAAACGATGATCCAGCCAGAAATGATGTTCGTATTGAACCTGAAACAGACAAACATAATATAATATAGATACTAGTAGTTAATACTAGATAATAAAAATTAAAATATGTTATTAGGAAAAAGTTAGAAATTTATTTTAAAAAAGCTCCGATATTATAAAAAAAAGTGTATTTTTGGACTAAAAACATTTCTGAGTCACCTTACAAAGATAAAACTCTAAAGACCTAAAAATTAGTAAAGATGCTACACAGAACCTAGAGACGAACCTCGTTACCTTCATACATAGGTATATTTAACCGCAAACGCAAAAAGGTGGTGTTATAAGATTTACGTGCCTGTACGGGATTTTTATGTTTTTTATTTTTTATTTGAAAGCTAACATAATCGGAATGGATCTTCGCTATAATTTATAATCTATTCTCATTATTTGTAAACATGTCGAGGGTATTTTCACTTGTAGAATCACACTTCTTTGGTTTTTACTTGTGGTTTACACGAGAAGCCATCATAAGCTGTCGTGCGTGACTCTAACATTAAGAGGTACACACTTAATGCATGTAATTAATATGAGCAATACTGTTACATACCTGCTATGTAACACAGAACTTATTATCTTTGACCCGCGGTTTCATCCATGTTAATTTCGTCGCAGTATGATGTTATATAACCTTTCTTGATAAATAGAATTTTCAATATAAAAAGAATATTTCAATCCGAAACAGTAGTTCCTAAATAAATACCCATTTGCGATGGGTTTGCTTATCACTAAGAACTCTCTTCCAGGCAACGCTGTATGACAAAACGAAATTTTAACGCCTGCATAAAAAGTAATAGCAATGCGTAAAAGATTTCCTCGACCGTGACAGGACTCGAACCTGCAATCTTCGGATCCGAAGTCCGACGCCTTATCCATTAGGCCACACGGTCTCATGACGTATTGATTAAGAAGCCTATTTGGAGGCATCGTATTGCGCGCGCATAATATATTAATGGCTTCACTATTTGTATACGAAAATATTATCTTGGAGGCATAACTTCATACATTAAATAGGAGTTATTATTAATAAAAGTAATTATATGTGTATGTGTATGTGTATTTATGGTTGTATAATGTTTCTCATAAATAGATAAAAGTAGTTAATGTTGGTGACGCAGACTAAAAAATTATCCTACTTGTGTTACGATAATATTACCCCCAGACCGTTTTGTATTAAAATTTAGCTCGTATACAGATACGATAGTTATTGATATATTCATCAGGATTAGAAGTATTCATGAAAATTAGAAGCCGCTTAGCAGACAAAACCACTACTAGGCGTTGCGACGTTATTACATTATTTTAAGACGATAGTAAAGATCGCTTCTGAGTGTTAATCACTACACAGTATAAAACAAAGTCGCTTTCTCTGTTCCTATATCCCTTTGTATGCTTAAATCTTTCAAAACTACGCAACGGTTTTTGATGCGGTTTTTTTTAATAGAGTGATTGAAGGTTTATATATATATTTTATACCTGTGCAAAGCCGGGGCGGGTCGCTAGTAATACATATAGTTGTTTGACAATTTTTCTGCTTCATATAATATAAATCTATAAAATGATAATTTGTTTTAATTGCGGAATCCTTATACAAGGATCGCATCGCTTAGTACCTACAATTTAATTTTGATTGAAATAAAAATTATATGACATTTGTAGATAACTTTTCTGAACGAAATAGCTTTATTAAACCTGTATATACTTATAATGCAGCAGATATAAAAATTCGCAGCCGGTAGGATTCGAACCTACGCTCCCAGAGGGAATCTGATTTCGAGTCAGACGCCTTAACCACTCGGCCACGACTGCTCTAAACGACTGGTCGAAATTAAGGTATCAATCCTGTTATAGATACTGATTTAAATAATAATTAAAATTAAACCTTGCTTAACCCCCGACGCAAAAAGAAGGGTGTTATAAGTTGATGTGTATTACAATTTGCAATGAATGGCCTGGTTTTGATGTGATTTTTTATTGAATCGATGTGGATCCTAGCTACAATTTTAATGAACGACTTTTTATGGTGCAATTTTATTTATAATAAACTTGTCGTAGGTTTTTTTAGGTTCCTTAGGTATAGAAATTAATGTATGTTACCTGTATTTCCATTGCAATATTAAAGTTAAATCAATTTTTTTAAATTTAATACTGAAATATTGTCCGTTTTCTTTACTACTTTTTTATTATGTATATCAAACAGAATAAAGAAAATAAAAGCATAAAATATTATTCCACATAATTACCCTTTACTATTATGAAAGATTCCAAACTCACAGTTTCTTATGAAAATTACAATAATTATAAATCTGACTGAGCAGTCGGTTTGCTGATGAGTCAGGCTAATGACCTAGGCTAGGCTAGGTCACGACCTCACTGTTGCAGGTTGATTTAAATTTATGCTACAATCATCGTACGTAAGATATTTCGTAAGCCGACGCTATGTTACTTTTTCATCCATCATACGAATATTAGATAATAGATGAAATAATAGAAGAAGAGTTTTTATGGATAAAGCCGCTAATCTTAAGAACTACTGGTTTGAATTGATTTTTTTTTTGTGTTGGATAGTCCATTTATCGGCTATATAATATCATGCTTCGACCAATAGGAGCGAAGCATCAACGACACAATATGATGTAAAAATGGGCAAAATTCCTTTTGAGAGGTTCCTTTGTAGGTATACTGCGTAAACAGTTAGTTAAGCAAAGATTATGTACGACGGAATTGTTCACTTTTAAAAGTTTAAAAAAACATCTAAAATAACATAGGCTTTGTTCTACAAGCCCACATAGATGATGTCGCGAATAAGCTAGTATTGAGGTGTTACCTTTAGGCATCCCACATGGCGGCTTAGTTCTTGAATTATCTAAAAAGTCCAAATCATATTTCCTTGCCGGTGGGTAGGTTAAGGCAACATGTCCACTAACACACACAAACGCACTTATCACACACACTAAATGCACCAATGCCGCCATCTTGGTTTAATTGTCACTGTAATTTTGACATATCACTGTTTTCCATACTTCAATGGTTGATGTCATGTCATCCTTAGTTATGGAAGATATCTGAAACAAAACAAAAAAAATATTCTATTGTATTTTTAAGTACAAGCCGCGTTTATTACGACAATTGAAAACTTGACTTATTTTAAAAGTTAAATCAACTGTGTAAGAAAAATTACAAAATAGATAGTTACGAAAATTAAATATATCATATTCTATATTATATAAAGGATTTGTCTTCTTGTTTGTTATTAGTAAAACTTTCTAAACAACTTAGGTAAGCCTCAAGGCTCTATTGTATGACGGATGAAGTGTCATGTAAAAGCTAGAACATATTGATGAGGTATACCAAGCAATGCGGATTGCTTCTGAATTATATGTCTCATGCTCTCATGTAAGAAAATTGCTTGAAACGAGGAAAACGAGACTCGTCAATTTAGCAACAGTAACAAATTGTATCAATTTTCTAACAACGTAATGATAGTAATTGTAACAACACCGCTTGATATTGAAACATTGTCTTACACTTTCTATTGACTGCTTTCACTATCGACAATTGAATCATCTAGCACACTGTTCAGCATATTAGCGGGTATCGTACACTGATATTACATATAATTATTAACCCCCGATGCAGACAGATGTTAATTTTGATGTGTCTGTGTGTGTACACAATTATCCCAAACAAACAGACGTGTCTGTGAGTGTTCGATCGATCTACGATGCTAGTGACATCGTAGATCCTAAACAAAACCAATCACGTGCTTTGTTTGAACTACAGTTCTTTTTAGTCTTAACTACAATTCAGGAAGATCTATTCATCCATTCAGGAGATACCTACTTTTGTTTGAAATTAAAATGTCGGAGGGTTTTTTAAATAGTCTTTTAATTTTACTTGTGTATGCCGAACCCCAAAGTTTCCTAATATTTAGTAGTAAGAATAAAAAAAATTGGTTGCCTGTAAAGTCGGTTTACGGACGATAATTTAACGTGATAACGTCTTAAGAAAACATGGATGAAAAATTGCATACTTTCATGAATTGAATTGAAATGAACAAGCCGAACGCTTAGGCCAATCGTGCCTCTCTATCGCTTGTTCCGTGCTCTCGCTTGCACGCTTGGCTTAGATGGAACGTGACACTTTTTCGTGCGTGTAATCAGACAAACAACGTGACATGTAATTTTTATATTCCTCTGGTATATGATAGATTTTAATTAAAAAATTAAATAATTTTAATAACGATACGCAATTATTACGCATGTAATAATCAAGCAATGTAAGTATAGCGGTAAATCGAATAAGGTACACAGGTGAACTTTCACTAACGAAACGGGTTTAAAAAAATGTCTTCTGTCAAGTGGAAATGAGTTAATGGTACCTACCTACTGGTTATAATATACATAATTGCGGTCGAATATTTTTTTTTCCTTATAAAAGTTACAATGAAATGGTACAAATTAATAATCATTTAAATATAAGGTAGGTAATTTTATTTCCTGAATATAAAAATTGCTAAAAAGTACATATCAGAAAAACTTTAGAAATAACTAGAACTGAATGCCGGCGATTTTATCCCCATTACCTACTTAAATATGTCGTAGCGTTGTGATATATATACAGACTACAGCTTTCCTCGATAAATGGACTAACCAATACAAAAATATTTTTTCAATTAAAACCACTAGATACTTGTTTTATTAGCGCGTTCAACCACTTTCAAATTTTCAGCTTCATATTATTAGCATAAATTTACCTACTAATTAATACTAACTTAAATTTAATCTGTGCGTCGTAACTTTCTATCAAACAACAACGAATATAACATTTTTCTCGCTAGTTTATAGTTTGACTGACTCTAGTTGAGTGTATGATTTAATAGACAGTAGATTAGCCATGTTTAATAACAGTTACAGAAACCGGCCCTTATTCAATTTCCCAAGCGATAGACAACATGTTGTACGCAAAACGCATGAGAACGACGCAACCTCACCATTGTTATGAAAATTACATTTCTTATAAACTTTATGTAATGTTGACATTTGTGGGACGAATGTTTCAATTGATTTAATCTTTTAGTGAGCCAATAATAGGGTACAGAAATTCATTAAAATTTTATATTAAAATCTAATAAATTCAAAGATTTAATTCTATTTACGATTAGAAATAGGTAATATCTACAGTGATATATTAATAAATGAATCTAAAACCGTCTCAGTCATCAGGGTACATATTTCGTATAGATAAGTACGATAAGCAAATAAGTACGATGTGGTCGCGCAAATTTCTGAACGTAGAAATACAAAAAAATTAAAGCGTAAATTTTTCTTTTTAATTTGTAAAATTTATATAGTTACCACCATCCGATATGGTCTAGTGGCTAGGATACCTGGCTCTCACCCAGGAGGCTCGGGTTCGATTCCCGGTATCGGAATTAGTTTTTATTTTATGGCACTATAATTTTTTTTCTATTTAAAATTTAAACCAACATTGCTAAAATTTTCGACAGCAGCTTTAGCAAAAATATAAAAGAAAAAAAAAACAAATTTCCAGTTTCCAAAGAAAAAAAATTGGATTTCATAGACGTTAAACAATTATAAATAATTGATAACAACGTAACTGTTAACTTTAATGACATAATTGTAGAGAAACCATTTCAAAGTAATTCATACATTCCTTTGCAATGTTTAATTTCGCGTGAATTTTGTTACACAACGCCACCTATGGGCGAGTAACGGTACTAAATTGTCTAAGGTTCAAAAAATCTAGGCTCTAGGTTGGTATCGGAGTGAGACGGGCTACAAAATATCTTGATTTTACAACGGTTCTGCAATTATTATTCTTCAGTCTACTGCACAAATATTGCAAATTGCAAAATAATTTAATGTAGGAAAAACATTCTCCCTTTTTTCTGCTACGTGCATTTGTCGCTAGACTGAATAAGAATTATTATATTTTATAAAGAATATTAGGTATCATGAAAATACTTGCATTAAAGGCTGGCAACATTTAATACGTTGAACTAATTTGATTAAATTAATGTAAGATTAAACAAGGTGAAAATTTTAAACATGCGTTTGTTATTACATCACACACATACATAATCATCATCAGTCACTTAAATCTTTATTTACAGGCTGTTCAAGAATGCGCCCAAATCCAAGGTGAATACTTAACTCAATAACTCTGTAAGGTTCCTTTTTACCGACTTTAAAAATGGAGGAGGTACTCAATTCGACGCTGTTTTTTAATGCTTGTTACCTCAGAGCTTTCGACTGCGTGAACCGATTTCGATGATTTTTGTTTGAAAGCTGGTGCTTCTCGTGTGATCGCATTTAAATTTCATCAAAATCTATTCAGAAGTTTTAGAGTGTAACTCTAAAATCTATTTGAAGTCGGTTTTTTTGTAAAAATTTTAACACTTTATTATTTTTCAACCATGTTCACATAAAATAAACGTTATTATAATATTGTAAAGCTGAAGGGTTTGTTTGGTTGAAGGCACTAATCTCATGAACTGCTGGCTCGAAAAATTATATAAAATTTGTATAAAGGACTATGCTATAAATATAACGCTACGACCAATAGGCATCAATGATAAATGTTGCAAAAACAGAAAAACACGCATAGCTTATGTACAAACTTACTCAAAAAACGCTTCTTCAACTTCGTCTTTACTCAAAAATGAAACATAATAGCGTAAAAAATCGACATTTGTGTATTAGAGCAATAAGTCGGTCAGTAGGAACATAACAAATTGTTGTATTAAATATTAAGCAAAAATTAAAAGTCGGAGAGAATTGATGAGTGCAGCAGACACCGTAACAAAAAGAATTTTATGGGTGTTATGAAAGAATGGTGCAAGGCGAGTTTTAAGCTATTGCATAGATTTTAAATCAATCGTATTGAACAATTAATACATTTTCATTGGACTTCCTTGTATTTCTGCTTGGAACTAAATTAGAAATTAATTGTGAAGAAGAAGAATTGACTTTAAAGAAAATAAACTCTTAATGAATAAAAGCCGCTACCACTGGTGTCATGGACTCTGTTCCTGGCATCAAGATGGGGAAGACCATTTTTTATATATATTTTTAAATGTAATTTATATATAGTTATATTTGAAAAAGTATTTAAAATAAGATAAAAGATTTAATAAAGATAAAAAATAATACAGCATGTATTTTTTTTAATATTAATGCCTTTATAACATAAGTTTTGTATTTTACAGTAAACGAAGTTTATCAAAATGCTTCAGTGGTTTAAACATTTTTAGTAGTTAGATAGGCTAGTTATAAATAAATGTACAAAAAAAAATATTAAAAAAAAAACTTTAAAGCGACTTCATTAAAAATTAATAAGTAATAACTCTACTGAAACAATATATTTTGGAAGTAGGTTTTGGACAGTTTGCCATGGACTTAAAAATAGTAGTTTGTTGAATTCTTTAAAAAGTGCTTAATCAATTTTGATAAAACTGCTATAGCACTTCTAAAGTATCTATGATCTATCAAACAAAAATACTCTTTCAAATTGGTTCACCTTGAGAACCTCCTTCTTTGAAATTGTAATAACAGGCATAATATATGTGTAAACATATTTGCAAATGTATTTATGCCTCTTTTTGTGGACGTATTTGGTAAAAATGCCGAGCTAGCGAGTCGAACGCGTGCTCACATGGAAGTTGAATATAAAAACCTGCTGACCCTAATTTTGGTCGTTTCTCGCAACACTTGCATAACTCAGTGGGAATATTTAAGTCGACGCATTACGACATTGTAATCGATTCATTATTCGCGTCAATTTAACTAAGACTAAACATGCGAAATTGAAGGCACCCCCGACATGGTTACAAATGAGAATATCTCATAAACGGATGAACTGATCATAAATTGTATTAAAAATCCATTCAAAAAAACAGCATCTAAATCGAAGCCACAGATAGGCCCACAGAGAGACGTCAAATTTATAACACACCTGTGATTTCACCGGGAGTTAAAAATTTAAATTAGCTTAATCTGTCAGAAAAGGCTTAAGTATTGTTAAGGAGTATTTATAAGACGCTTGGAAGACCACATTTAAGCTCCGCAATTTTTCCGCAGGTGGTTAACATCACGTTAAATTAACAGCGATGAAGCTGCGGAGCACATATATATTATATAATTCGCGATCAAACTAGAAATTTGTAATTATTTAAGCATCCATAGATTTCTGACTGACTACCACATGCTTGCCTATCAGCTCGTGACTTTACCGTATAAAAGGTTTTCTAAACGTTCCTCGGCAAGCGGTTTCCTTTAATGTCCTCTTGAAATAAGCGAACGAGAGCAAGAATGTTTGTTTAGCACATGAAGCACGAACCGCTTTCACTGACGCAACTAATTTCACCAACAACAAATATTTAAATTATCGAAGGCATTATGCAACTTGGTAAAACATCATAATTAAAATCACTAAGTTTTCTTCTTTGTAAAATCTATAAAAAATATATTTCGTAGGTTTGACGTTTTTATCTATTTTTTTAAACCGCGACATGTTAATTACAAATAAGTATACGTCATGAATGTTAAAAAAATCATAAATTGTAGTTAACCGATCCATTATTTTAGGAGTTACAATACCACAGACAGACACGCAGATACGTCAAGCTTATTACACCCTTTTCGTCGGGTGATAAAAATTAGAGAGACAGTAAGTGGTTAAGAGTTGTTTAAAACAACGAGATTACTACCATCTTGTTTATATTATGATGATTATCACGCAAATATGTGAAAGTAAACTTAATTGTGTCCGCACTCTCACTTATTATCTCTATGAAGAGATATGTTTTGTCTTTAAGATCTTTTGCCTGAGGCTCTGCGCCTTGACTGGCTGCGAATTCATACGGAACTGACTTTGTCAGTTTGTACTGTTTTTGACGAACGATTGGCGCAATTGGTAGTGCTCCTGCCTTCTGCATCAAAAGGTCCCGGGTTCGAATCTCAGTAGGTGCATTTATTTGTGTGATGACGAATGTTTGTTTCCGAGTCTTAGTTCTTTGGGATCAGAGCAATGTATGTGAGTTGTCCCAATTGTTATTATTTTAGTGAAGTTATCCGTGGAATATCGTTTACCTCTTACTTATGAACGTTTTTAAAAATGCAATTTACAATTGGTCTATTCGTTTAAGATCAACGATACCAAAGATAGACCCACAGAAAAGTTTAAATAAATATCTCGATTCGATGATTACAATTCCGTAGTAGGTAACAACCATGCAGTGTATAAAATTTTGGTATCAATACACAACAACAATAACAAGTTATTTAATTAAAAAATTACCCTAAAATATAATTAATGAAGCCATATTTTGTATTTCTCTTATCTGATATTAATGAAGAGTGCGAGTATGCCAATTAGACGTGGTCGGTTAACCCACAATACGCCTTTCACAAAATAAAACAAGAGGTTATGAGTTATAAAAGTATAAATTAAACATAAAATTCATTTACTTTTCATTTTCTGAACTAGAAAAAATGAACATGCAGGGAAATGAAACATGTGTTTATCCATTAAGATATTATTTTTTAATTGTCTTCAATTTCACTTGTTATTAATTAAATAACTTAGTTAATCTATTTATTCGCTGTCGTATTGTAAAGTTAAATGTTAAGTTGTATAATCATGGTTTAAACTTTTTCTGTAATTCGCCAGTTAAATATCTGTCTGTGAAGTAAAGAAATTTTATACCCTATGTTAAACCCATCAGAATTTTGAGATGATAGATAGACGGATAGATATTTCTCTTTTATATACGTTTCATTTTACTTCATCCTTGTCACCTCGAAGTTTGTCGTTCCCCAACTGAGCGTTTTCTAAGCCAGTAACTCTTCTATCGTCCACATTCATCTTGTATTCTAAACGATTGAATCTCATGCATTTCTTATACATCTACAATTCCCATCCAATAATATAACAATTTTACCTTGTGACAACTCAGTGAAATTGAGTTTAAAATAACTCATAAAAAGTGAACCAAACTAATTCCGGTAGTTTGCGTAATCACGTCACGATCGTCATGGCTAAGGGTGCCGCTGTGAATACTAATGCAGCCGTGATTTTGAATCGTGACGTCGGTGTGCCACCTATGAAAGAGTGATCTTTAGTGCACTTTTATCACTTTTATATCCTGTACCGTGACTTAAGCCCCCAACGAAAAACAGAAGGGAGAAAGCATGCCAAACGTCGGGAAAATTGAGTTTTCTATAATAATTGTAAAATTTTGTTACATAAACGCGCATAATCCGGTGAAACTATCTCTAAATGTCTCTAAACTGTCTTAAAAGTTGACTCGAACGAGATAGATTAAGAAGTATGACAATTTATGAAGTTCACCCATTTATGACATTTTCGTTTTATAATCATCATGTCAAAAATCTAAAATGGTTCTTAAATGGTCTACAATTTCATTTGTGTAAAAAATATTATCGTAAGAAATACTTCACTGATTTATTGATATGAGTAATCGTGACACTCAAATAAAAAAAACAAAAATATAAAATGAAAATTGTAGCTTTTCGCTGTAAATTATAATAATTAATGAATTGGTAAAATATTTACAATTCACGGGCGAGTATACAGTCTTATTTGTTGTAACATCATTTTAACGTTCTAATTTCTCATAATTGCTAAGTAGATACGAAAGACAACGCAAACAAACTGTTTACCATACAATATGCACCTACGTCCGTTTGAAGGTTGACTGATTCATTAGTTTACTGACAGTCTCTATACCATTTTTGTACTATCTCATTACTTGTATTACAAAGGAATCAATAGTTCTTGGTATTGAAAAGCTTTTGGTAGAACCCAACATGAAAGAAGCCAAAGCCAAGAGGCTTCGCTGGACCGGCCCCTGGAGAGAATGGGAGAAGTTCGTGTTGTCAAGAAGGCTTATCTCAGAACCCCTGATACCAGTGGTAAGATATAATTTATATCTAGTTTTATGCACACTTTTTGATAATTTTTGTGATGATGCAGTTCACTATTTTTGTACAAATCAGTTACGTGTTGCCTTGTTGGAGCGACTTTTGAAAATAAATAAATCAAAACAAATCTTAACTCTCAATGCGTTGGTTACGCATTTACGAGTTTGAATTCCCGGGAAACAAATTCATGTAGACACAGAAGGCTGATAGCCTACTTGTTTGTAAAGAAGATCAGTGAAACAGACACAGAGATGTGTCTGTTGAACAGAATTAAATTCAATTATAGGTAGTATTTTTCAAGAATTGATCGTAAAGTTAAGGTCAATTCTCACACGATACTTTCTTGACTGAGTCGAATGAGTTAAGATGTTGTCAAAAGACCGTTTCCTACTCACAAGGCCGCTTATATTAATACCTAGTAATGACGAAAGTTCTGCCATTTTATAGCTAAAGCATTTATTATTTATTTAAGGATTGAGCCACATAACACAAATTAAGACAATCACAACAAGAAATAGACGATAATAATTGTTATAGTACCTTTATTTACATTAATTATGTAGTACGTGCTTAAATGTTAAAGCATAAAAAGGACACTAGAATTATTAAAACATTTTTAAGTCATTCCTAAGCCCATATAAGAGGTAGATATTTCCAAACAAAACTGCCATATTTGAATAATAATATTAATGTGCCATCGGCGAAACCAATTCGCATTAGAACAATGTTATGTTACGAAATAAAATCAAAACTACTTGTCAGAAAATTGAACCCGATCGAACCGACGCAGAAGGGTGTTTGACGTGTGTATCTGTTTGTGACATCAAATTTTCTAAACGAATGGATTAATGAGGCGATTGTTTCTTTGAAAGCTGACTTCATCGAGATGGTTCCTAGCAATTAATAAAAATCTGTTCATACATTTAACATTTAAATATATTTTGTAATTACATGTCGGTTTTAAATTGTCTTCAATTTCCTTTTTAAATGTATCGTTTTAAAAATCTTAAATGTGAAGGAAATATATGTGGATGGCATTGAGAAAATATGAAATACAATTCACGTTGCACCGACAATACCGTAACAAGGGTATTACGTGATTAACTCATTACTTGACATTGACAGCCATTTATTAGTACACAGTTGAAATATCATTTTTCAACACTTTAGCAGATATGCACGAAATGATCAACTTCACCGATTTTAAAATTCTCTTTAAGTTCACTTGTGACCTTTGTTTTAGTTATTCGTTTTTTCAACTAAGATGGCCAATTGATAAGAACAATGTTTGTAAATATGTTGAAACAATTTTGGACTACGATATACATCAAGGTTTGATAATAGACTGGCCGATTCAATGGTCTGCGAAGAATAAGAAAAATTCTTAAGATTTTTTATTAATAAATTTAAATGCTTTTATTTTATTTTTCCTTTGTATTTAAGAAAAAGTCTTTAAGAAACAAATTTTGTAATAATGTAGTATGAATGAATGCGGTGTAGGTCGTAAATATTTCATTGTTTAGAACTAATTTGCATACTAATTTATGTTGTAAGAAAATGTACGAAATTGCAACACAAAACAGGTGGCAACTGTCAATACACCGGTTTTATAGCCTCCGTGAGAGGAAATAATTGCTACGGGGAAATAATAAAAAAAATTAAAAAGATATATGCCCCGGGTGAGGATCGAACTCACGACCTTAAGATTATGAGACTTACGCGCTGCCTACTGCGCTACCGAGGCTGTTGGACACAGCCACGAAATAGGTCATCAGATTGTTTAAAAATTATAATATATTATGATAATTAGACACTGGCATTCCAACCCGTGTTCTGAGGGAGCTGGCATTATTTACGGCGAAAGCTTTTCTCCAGGCCGCTGTTCGTTCCAGGACTTTACCTGAAACTTGAGCTTTTATTTAGTTTATGTAGTTGTATAAGAGTACGATAGGTGGCATAACCTGCGTGTTAAAAGCCTCCAAAATATTTAATAATAAAAAATTTAAAAATCACAGCCATACTTATAGAATTCATACATACAAATGTAGATAAAAATTGTTTTTTATTATTAAATCATCTATTGTGTATACGAAAAAAACTTTATAGATATGTTTGTTCCGCTATTACACATGTAATTGTTTTATATGAAAGACATTTATTCTGTTCTTATAAATAAAGCCTAAGGCAAAATTGTGCGCATCATCTATTTTAACAAGCAGTGTCTGGAATTTTTTGTAGTAAAAAATCTCTCTGAGATCATCACATTTTTTGTTATCTTATCCCCAATTGACCTCCTAAGTGGGGATTCTAAATTACTCCACCATACAACGTGTTATAGGTTTTTGTGAAGTCGCCCACGGCTGTGACGTAATATTACATATTGATTTATGTATACATAAATCAATATGTTATAGGTATGAGAACCCTCAAATAATTATGTTTTAAATGGGAAATGTCTAGGAATTATGGTTCTTTAATATTTATTTATCGAAATAATTACATGGATTATTTACTAGCTGTTACCGACAACCGAAAATAAGCGAAATTAACAAATAACGAAATTGCTAATAATCAGACTAATAAAGTGATGCTAAAAAAATTGTCAGTAAATTTGCATCTGTATTAAGTAAAGTTAAACAATACATTTATTATTAACCCATGAAGAAATGCAAAAACCAACCAAATAAGATATAATAAATACAATAATAATCTTAAATAGAAAATCTTCTAAAAAATAAATATGTATTACAGATCGATATAATATATTATTTATTTTTAAAACCTTAAGGAATGTGCCTTAATATAAAATATTGTATACGTTAAAAAGTGGACATTTGTCCAAGAATAACTACATCATATGTATTAAGAACCTAGATTAGACTTAAATACCTGTATGTATATGGATTCGTCCTCGTTCAACTTCCAGCTCATACCACTGCACACCTTGTGCTAAATAAATCACATTTACTAACTTGATGTTCGGTTGATGGTTTAAAAAATCGTAATGGAATAGTGTTTTTACAATTTTATCCTGCGATTGATATGTACTTACAATCAAAAATAATGGTAAAGTAATGTACCTACATGATCAACAGCCCAACAGGTGCAATGTTTCAATTAATTATAACTTGTCCGGCAACTATGAACTAATGTATAACCATGACAATAAGCTTGCATAAATTACCATATTGTGTCAAAATTCCGTGCCGTAATGGAGTTGTCAAAACACAAGCAAGGTCAAGTGTCAGTTGAGAACAAATTGAAAGCCTACCATTGTCGATATAAACTTGTTTCGTTACAGGAAATTGTTTTTTAATAATAGCATCGTGTATATTAATTTTGTTTTATTATTTACGTAAGACGTATATGGCACTTTAATTATGAAAATCTATGTAAGATTACGGACGTATTGTTAAGTGTTCGCATCATAGAACTAAGATTATACAGGGCGTAACATTTAGATCGGTCAATATGGGAAAGTCTGAAACTATAAGACATACGAAGATCTGTTCTTAGGAACCATGTCATCGATTTTAGTAACTAGGTACTTACTTTGGGATCGGAATTATTATTATTATGTAGCCGAGCGCTTGTCCCTTTTGCTTGTATAATTATATTTCACTAGTTTAATATATTGTGTTATTGTTGTGTTCAAGCAAAAATATATTTTCAATTTAAGCAAGTAATAGTTTATTTTAAAAACTGTTACCCCACATTATGTACATAGAATAGTTAGATGTATTAAAAAAAGAATTCAGAAGTAATTCACATATGTGTACATCACTAGTATTCAGAACGTGTTCTAAGACGTACTTGAAGAGTGTTTGTCAAGTGGCCATAATGAAAAAAGAGATAAAATATTGCCATCGCATTCTGGGACAAGGCTGTGTCGATGTATTAGAATACAGTTTGTTTAAAACATTTGCTAATGTCCTTAAATGTGGGTCGTGTTGGGAACTAATACGTGCCACTTGGATGAAATAGGTCTTACATAATCGATACTACGTACTTAAATATCAATGCTGCTGTAATACTATGAAGAAATGAAGTTGAAGACAATTTGGAAACCCCCCACGACTTAATTACAATATTATAATAATTATTTTATAATTTATTTTATATAAAATATAAAACAAAGTCGGACTCAAGAACGGATGAAACGATTCTGATGATTTCTGATTTGTTGGATTCGTAAATTCTATATTTTAATAGTTATTCACTAGAAAAATTCACAAAAAAAGTGTTTATGAAGAAAAATTGTTCCGTCATACATTTTCTATGGAATGAAGTTTTTTGTTACACCTTATTATTCCGAACTCTGAAGCTATAAGAAGTTCGCGAGGTCCATTAGTATCTCATATACATTCGTTTAAGAGCTACCATGCCACAATTTGATACACTGACACGTCAAACTTATAGGTAACACCTCTTTTTCTGCATCGGGATTAACAATTCTTGTCTTAATAATTTAAAATACATTCATTTATATCTTCATGTTTATTAATAAAGATATAAATTACAAATACCCAGTAAAAAAAATAAAATAACATTCACCGACAAATATCTTATAGAAAAGTTAATCTTTTGTAAAATGTATCCATACTTATATTATTTATCTCTATAATAATTTTATAGAGACCAGCTAACAAACGCTTCCCTCAAATATTTCAAAAGATACTAATTTTGTTGTTCATCTATGTATGTACAGTTTACTGTTTAAACAGACAGAACAAAAGATTTCAACGCGTGCTGCGCTGTTCGACACTGACCTACCTCTGACCCAAGGACTTCTTTGAAATGGAAAGATTCATCTCAACTAAAATCTGAGCTAACTAACGATTAAATATAAATACGAATCTTCAAAGGAATTAATTTGTATATTATATATATACCTTTAATACACAGATTGAGGCACGCAAAACCGGTCTGCGGACCGCATGCCGAGTTGCGTCATTTGACATACCAGCTCTAGGTACCTGCCGTAAGTATCTAGTACATAGACAATTTTATAGCCATAGAGCAAAGAATTATTGACATATTTTGACAAAGGATATACTTCGTATAACAATCATATAATAATTAACACTCCAAAAAGACATCTAAAAGCAAAGTTTTGGTTGTTTACGCATTCATGCCTAATTAATATATAAACGTCATTAAACCTGTCCAAATATTAGAAAAAAGGTTCCTTCCCTTCCTCAAAAAGTTATTAAAATAGCACATTTTTAATTTTAAATATACATTTAATTGTCCATTTATAGTTGACTCTAAAAAAACAGTTAGAAATAAATTATTTCAATGTCGAATACTTTGAATACTTTAAATTTAATTTTGCGGATTTAATGGATTAAAATAATACTTAGTAGTAGAACGATATCGATGCCGCAATATACGCTGATGTAAAAAGAACTTGGACGGAAATTATTCACTCAGCGAGCGAGCTAATGTTCTGTTGTAACTGATAATTATATTTTACATACTAATACCTAAAAGTGAAACCTCTTAATCTCTGCATGGGGCAGACACATTTATGCATCTGTTTCACTGATCACTCTGTGCCTACCCAACCGAAATATTTCTCCAGGTTCGAAACGTGGATGCGTAAACTACTTAGTCACGAATGTAATTTTATAAGCTAGTTATATGAAAGAAATGGATTATAAATAATAAACATATTATATTATACTTAATCAAATAAGCCATGCGGATGAAACCGCAGTTGCCAGCTAGATTCATCAAAATGTCACTCACTACATTTAGAACAAGTTTTTATGTTTAAATTCTTACAAACTACCCATGGGACCTTTAATATTTTTATTTAGACATTCCAATTAAGTAAGAAAATTATTGCTTGTAGTATTGGCCTATAGCCCTATACCTATATCAAGATCAAAAAATTCTTCTAGAAACCTTGTCTTACACCTCACGATCTTTTTTTTCCTTTATTGCCTGGGTTGCCTGGAAAACAACGTACGTTAGCGAAAAGGCCGCCCGTTGCACTTTTTATTAATTATTTCAGTTTTCTTGCTGTATTTTTTTTCTTGCGCAAATTAGTATTAAAAAATAAATAAGATCAAATAGATTGTCTAATTAAGGAAACATTATATGTGTTGACTTTGACCAACATACATATAAAAATAATGAACTAGTTTTTTTTTATAAATCCACTTTAAATAGACCTTGATACTGATGAAATAGAATAAAAGAATGTCATGAAGTACACGAGACAATGTCGGTACGTATAGCAGACCATACGAAACTGAGGCGGGCTGCTAGTAATTTTTATAAAAGGTACTTAGACTTATTTTAAATCTTAATTAAACAATATAACAGTTGAATACTTCAGGTAATGAAGTATGTCAAAACCGAACGAAATAACATTTCAAGTAGACTGCACTCGGTGATATTTCGCAATCTTCAGTGAGTTGTTTGTGGTGTGTGGAATGTCTAAGTTTATTTGATTTGTCTTGTAAAGTGTATCACATTTACGATCGATTTTCTGACCAATATACTTATTAGTATTCTGTTAATTACATGTTTTATTTTATGATATGATATAATATGATACACACTAGCTTCGCAATTACGTATATACATACATATTTAAATTACTTCTCATTTCCTTTAAAGGATTAGAGCTAATATTAGAATGTTTCTAGCTAGTATTCCATATGTGGTAGGTTACATAGATTACCTAACCACTGACCCATCAGAGATAGATTGATCCCATCCTTCCATTGTCCAACACCATATTCACAAATTACCTTAAACAATACAGTATATCTTACCCGCATTGTCTTGATACATTGTTACTGAAAATTACACCTTATCTTAGCACGATTACATAAGTTGGACAGCAATAAAATATAACTGACAAATTAAAAATGGCAACAAAAATTATACCTATTTGAATCCCCTATGTAACACGTAAAATTACAGCCCCAGGTGATGATTACAAAAAAAAGAACATCTGATTAACAGATGAACCCATTTTAATAAATTGCAGTTAAGCTGACGTGATAAAGGTGAATTTATTTGTATTTATTTTAAGATTGTTATGTTATAAAAATTGGTTCAGTCGTTCATTACATGTATATTAATGTATCATTTAAATGTCAGAGTTTTATTATTTAATTAACACTTGTTTTAACATTAATGACTTTATACAGATCGCGATTTCGATTGACCATTAATACCTATTTAATTCCCACATTCGTTTCCCACGGCAAGATCCCACGAAACAACGCACTGCCGAGTGCCGACTGCCTCACATGGAGAGAAAAGTGACCTGTGCTTAACTTTTTAATTACCTATAATTAATTCTCTTCTCTAGTAACAGGAATTGTTTAGGAATCCAAATGATCGCTTCAATATTTTGAATGGTTGACAGTTTAAAGCGATATATTCAAGCATTTAGTATCGAGTAAGATTTATTTATAGTTCTATGAGTAAAACCTTTTATGGGTCGTTCATTAGCACTAATACCTAGGTGTTAAAGGTGAGTAAATGACTGATCTAAAGAATTGTTTGGATCTGACATGTGAAATTATATAATATCTAAAAAATGTTTATTATTCTAGATAATGACTTAAATATAAAGACAGCGAATTAATAAAATTTGATACGAACGGTACTTTAGTTTAAAGCCGGTTTATAAATAGACGAATAAAATTATATGGAAAGATATTCATTATGTTTGAAGACGAAATCTAAGCCATAGATAGGTATAGCAATTTAAATTTTCCAATTAATTTAAAAAAGATTTTACTCTGTATAAAATGTGACTCCCCAACTGTAAAATGTTCTTAAAACACGTCATCAATACTAGATATAATTGTTATTAAAGTATCAATTGTCAAGTCATCATGGTAACGGGGAAATCGGACGTGACACACGAGGCACGTACTACGTGAAAACATTCGCATTCTTTATCATCGACTGCATTTCAATAAATTGGATAATTGTATGGAGAATTAAATATTAGATTGGACTTAACAACTAAAGGTATACTATAAAACATACAACATCGATGCATAGGATCAATATAGCTTTCAAATTAATTAGAAAACTTTTCTATAAACTGCTCTATAGTTCAGTGAAGGATTTAACAACTTCTCAAAAGTCAGCACTTAATTGCGAAGAAAACAGTTTATTAAAACAGAAAGAAAATTCGTCGCGAGATTTAACGAGTTTTGATGAAATTGCCGAATTATTTTTTATTACTCGTTGCAGTCTTCGACGAACTTAGGAAACAATAGCGCTTTACCGATACATAATTTTGGGATGATATAACATTCAATTCTTTTCTAATCTCAATATTCAGGTCAATATTACCATTATACCTTATCGTACGGTTATGTAATATTTTATATACATAAGTGATTTACATGATATAGTTATATAACGCGAAAGTTGTAGAAAAATTAGATACTCGAGTTGGGCAACAGAAAAATACCTTTTTACTTACTATTTTAAGCAATTTGGGTATTATAAGATTAGTTACTTGTCTAGATTATAATAAATATACTTAAAGAAATTAATAATTGTTGCAGCGTGTGTTGCAAATAAAATAAAATTTAATAGGTAGGTACCTACCCATTAGAGTTATAACAGTTTAGTACACATATTAGTAGAATTTTGAAGGTTTGGAAAAACACTTATATACTCAAATAAAATAATAGTCTTTTAAATAAAAGATCTAGATTCTAGACAAAGCTGTTTAAAACCTGTTCAAATCCGAAAGAGCATCCAAAGCCAGTGACGTGTCTACGTTTCATAGAGAAGAGTGAAACTGAAGATAATTTAAAAAACCCCTAACATGATATTCACAAATAAGAAAAAATTATAACAGATGAACAGATATTCACACATTGTACCTACCTCAGATAAAAAAACACACAGACACGTCAAACTTATACCACTTCTTCAACGGGGATTAATAAAATAGAGAGCAGTTAGGTTGATACCTACTTATACTTTGTCATATTTAGGATGGTAATTTTGTCAATTCATAGTAGAGATGATGTAATGTAATCAAACAAAAATGTTTTATTCTATTGATTTAATAATTTATTGATACGACAAAAAAGCCCTCTTACAATGACGATTTCGACTCATGCGTATTTTTGGTGAAATCAATCAAGGAACTAAAACTTACCTAGTTGTTTATTAGTACAACAATGGTGCACAACCTAAATTCAAATTAACATCTACAAACAAAAAAAAGGTGGTTACCTAAATGTTTTAAATATGTTCAATTTTTTTATTTCAAAACCGATTTTTAAATGGCTGTGATTATTCGTTACAGGTAGAAACGTACGTTTACGTGGCATTTCACTAAATGGGCGGTACCAATCAATGAAGTAGGTATGTTATTATTTATTCTATGTTTTATTTTACTTCAATAAAATATGATAGGTTCTAGGTAGATACTTGATAAGTACTTCATGTTCATAGGTGTGATCTGTCAAAATTATGGTCCTAAATAGGACCAAGTATAATAATTACAATAGTAACTTAATATTAATACTTCCTGTATTTACATAAATTACTAGAATGTCCTTTAATATTTATTTTATCCTGTCTGAGTGAAAAAATCTTAACGACAGTCTTATTTATTCGACCTTCAAGGTTGCAAAACGTGATTTAATTTGAATTAGAAAGTACTTCTTCTTACAATTTACAACCTTAAACCTTATAAATACAGCTCTAACCTTATAATATGCTTTATTTTAAAAAAGAAATATATATAACCAAAACTTGTTTCTATAATTTACTGATGGTTAGAGTTCGTCACAGGTGTAGGTTTTGACAAAACTTTTGTAGTAGTTTATAGCACACCAAGCTAGATAGCATGCTGTGGAAAATTACAACCTATTTTCGAAATTTAAATTTACTACTGCGTTTTCAGCCATGTTTTTTAAATTGCAATGTATGTACTTACGCAGTACCAACTGGCAATTACCAAAATTTTTCAATCATAATATTTTAACAACTAAGTCACTAAAATAAATAAATCAATTAAAAAACTTACCATTCATATAAGAATCCGATTAAACACCGATGTCCACTCACAAAACTGTATAAATAATCTTAAGTTACAAAAATACCATAAAATCCATAGCTTAGTGACCAAACATGTTTACGAAAAATTCCAAACGGAAAACGACTTTTAGTAAATCATTAAAATCTATCTGTTGGTGGGTTTCTATCTTTCTTAACGGGAAATCGTATCTATAAAAGGTAAACACTTTAAATTATAATTTAGCCACGCATGAACTCAATACGACAACATGTCAGTGTGTCAAACAGAAAACTGTCTTGACTCCTTGGTCTTGCGAGTTGCGAGTTGAGAGTTGCGTTCGCGGCTTCGCGTTGTCCAATCAAAACAGCACATTCTTTTCTTTTTCATAGTACACATAACCCGGCAAATTTAAAAAGAATCTTAAAAGTTTTAGCCGAGTAATAAATACTATTACTTAATATCGATGGGTAATTTATATACTACCTTTTTATTATTATATTGTATCATTGTCTGTCTTTGGTAGGTAAAAGTGTATAACAGACGCTCCCGATAACATTCTGTATTTTCTGATACCTTTCTGTATTTTTGTCTATAATATTTACATGCATGAAAAAATACAAAAAGAGGTTTAATATACTATATGATAGAAAATGGTACTTCTATTCTCTAAATATAAATATTTTTAAATAAGCTATATAATAATGTATTTTATATCAAATATAATTTTTTTAAGAAGCGTTATGAATTAAGCTTGGTTATTAAATATTGTATAATTTAATACAAAACCCTCTAAGTGACTAAGTCACAAAAGTGGTTTATTTCATTGAGACTTGATCGCCTCAAAGAAATGTGGCCTCGCTTACTCCGTAAGAGCCTCCGCAAACTAGACTTTTTATACGAGTAGATAGATAGTTTAAATTTATAAGTCGGCCGATACCAAATCGGTATTTTGTGCGTACTTTCATACATGTTCATACTGAGTAACATCCCGTTGAAGTAAAATAATAATAAGCCTTTCACGTTTCAAATTATTTAACAATTACATAGAAACTATTTAGGAATTAGTAGTATTAAAAGTATCTAATCTTACTTTAAGTGTTAGTTATTATCAGAAAAGTGAATTTCATCTTGGATTAATCCATTATCTTCCGGGACTAGTTTAATACGATATGGATAAAAAAGGTTCAAGAAAGATGTACCTACTTGAAGGAAGATAAATTATAAGATGTGTTTGTATTGTGTTTCATTTCAGTATTTAGCTGTAGGATTACTAACAAATAAATAAAAAGATACATTACCATCAGTCCACCTTTTGCGTGGTAAACTTTATCGGCCGATAGATGGTTTGCGGGGGCTCTAGTGATGCAAGCAACAAGTGCGCAGTAATGACTGAGATAATCAACGTGATGGAGATAATGCAAAAATGCCAATTAGACTTGGTTTACTGCCTCCGTTGCATTGTTCGCGCTATGTTTATCACGGAAATGTATTCGAGTATTCATTTACTAAAAACTATCTAATAATGTAGATTTGATAGAAGACAGAATTAAATTACTTAGTTGGTACTAGCTTTTACAAGTGTCTTTTCCGCATCCATTAGCCAGGGGTATAGTTTCGACGATTCATGTTTAGGATTATTTAAACAATATTATTAGAAGATTAATTATTGTGTAAAAGTGGGTTCGGGCTTATAATTAAACCGATGCACGCGAAAAAAATTTTATAGCTGTCTTTAATTTAAAGACAAATCAGATTTAAATATGGAGGAGCTAATGAAAACATTTGAATTTTATAATTAAAAACAATTTTATAATAAAGCCATTTTACTTTTCTATTCATGATGCTTTGAAAATTTATTTTCACATAATAATCTTTATGAAGCATTGTTTTATTATTTGTATTAAGTTTCAACGCCCTCTATCAAATATGTGGTAAATTAAAAGACGTTTTAGATCAACCAAGTTAACGTTAATAAAATATTAACTACACAGATATTAGAATTGCATAACATACGTCACAATTTTTAAAGCGCAATGCAAACCACTGAAATCTATTGTGAATTACTTTCGTATTTGTATTAAAAACTTTGAGAGCTATTTAAAGCACATTAGCGCCACCTTTTGACATTTAGCCGCAACATTTCAAGTGTAGCTCTTATTTGTATATGCATATGTACGTTTTAACTTTGTATTTATAAAATACATCAATTCATAGTCATCAAGATAACATAGCAATCTCTGCGAAGCTGAGGCGGGTCTTCTTTTTCATTCCCGTAACTCCTAAGACAGGACACGGGGCAGACACGTAGGTGAGGCGGGTCGCAAATATATATATAAAACCTATATAAATTTCAATAATTTATTAGGAATAATAAGTATATAATAAAAATACCAATAGGATTATATCACACGGCAGTATAATACTGTTATCAACGTATACTAATGTATTTCTATTAATGGCGAAAGATAAACCTCAACCAACTATAAAATAAATAATACTCTCTAATAGCCCTAGGAACCAAATATAGTAAAAGCACAACCTAAAACATTAAAATTTTATCAACGAATATAAACTTATAGCATATAATATAATATGTATATGTCATACTAACGACTAGGTAGCCACGATAAGTACATCTTAATCATACAACAATCAAACATAATAATTCATGAGAAAAAACTCAGTCTATATTTTCATCTTGCTCCACCAGGCCAAAGCCCAATGGGCTGTAGCTCCGCGAAATAAGTAGTATATTTTATATAGCACATCTAAAGTATGACGAGTTAATGATTATAAAAAAATTTGGACGTTCAAAACATATTAGTAAATCTTCACCATCATTAACAAATTTCATTAAAAAAGCGAATTAATTTTGACAACTGTTTTTGATGTAATGATTTTCACACGACAGACATGTTATTCAAACACTTCAGACTAATGCATGCGAGACAAGGACAGAGCTAATAACCGCTTGCTGTCGCAATCTAACATTGTTGTTTACATTCTTTATCTTGTCTTATATCAAAAGTAGTCTATTTTTTATTATTAGAAAGACTAAAATGACATATCACGTGTTGTCATTTTTTTACGTCTCATAAATAGTGATGTACCACAACCGATATTAACCGAAAATAAATCTAGGTTCGTACTTCTCTTTATATTATATAGTCTGTAACTTAAAAGTTTAAAACCCGCAACGTATCCAAAGCGGAAACTTAGGATAGTCAAAAAAGTTAAAGATAACGAAAAAACCCACCCTTTTACAGATATTTAGATTTTACAATGCAGTTTATTTTTTATTTATTTTCGTTACACAGTAAAAGTATCTAAAATATTTTTATAAATAGTAATTTTATTTTATCGATTATTTACACGAACCGAAATCAAAGAGCAGTACTATTTTTTTGAGTTGGTAACATTATTTTTACTACATTTTTAATTGTCATTTTAGTCTTCGAAATAAAAAAATAAACTGTAGGATATGTTACAAAAACAATTTAAAAACATTTCTTTCATATCTTTCACAAATTCGAATGTAGGTCGTAGTATTGTCATTATTAAATTTTCTTGAGATTTCTTATTAAATCTATATTATTATCACACCTTATATGTATTTATAATATATTCTAACAGTGTTATTTTTAAAACTCTTAATACCTCAATATACCTTTTTTTGATAAACTATCTAAGTTTTAGTTTTTTTCTAATGTTACTATGAACTATTCTCTTATATTAATTTAATTACTATATTTTTTAAACAATAATCTTTGTATATTCCTGTCTTATTTTTATTAATACATTTTAGTATCACTTTTAGTTTATGCCAATATTGCACAATTAACAACGCAAAGCCATCGTCTTAGAAAAGTCGTATCAATCCGGGACGATCCAATTATTGTAGACGTGTTGCCAGTCGATGTGTTTGAAGTAAGGATGTCCTTTGATCTCGTTGATCCCATCCTTACCTCCGCCGAGCCGTTGTGACGGTTCGTATGTAAGGAGCTGAAAAACAAAATACATAATATTATATTTGATTCAGGCAGACTTTTTACTTGCAATTTTTTTTCTTATTCATACATAATTCTTCATTTTATTTTTCAATCTATAGCAAATTTCATTTAATTCAAACTCTCTCAATAAAAAATAATATATCTATGTGGATTATATGAGAATTTTATTTAGTAAAAGCATATTAAGTAGTTATACATTCACGAGACCTATTTTATTGCAAAGTTTCATCCATAACAATTATCAATTTAGCAGTTTTTGTGTGAATGAGGAACCATCAATACAAACTCACATATGTTTAATTAGTCCGGTAAAATTAAACCAAAAATTAGGAGTGAAGTTACCAATTTTCAACTGGGTGCGAATTTTTGTACCCTCGGATGTCTTAATTTACCGGACTAAATTTCATTTAGTTTTTTTTTTTATTTCTTCATTTACCTGCGTAAGCAAAGACTCCACTTCCAGACTGAGACCTTCGGGTAGATGCAGGATTGTGTGACTCGTGAACGTCGACTTGTGATACTCTGATAGGGACTGAAATATTCAATGTTTTTCATTTATTTATATTTTATAGCCATGAAGTGAAATTGAAGACAACTTAAAAAACTCGGGACTAAATAAGATTTTCTCGATCACATAATTAACAAAAAAACGTATTCAAAACGTCCATTCACTATAACGTACCTCCACTTACAGATTCACAGACATCACAAACTTAAAGCACCTCTAAAGTGAGTACCTTTAGAGATCATTATCCAATCTACATTCCCCTGTGGATACGACCGTGGGAATTTTAAGCATGCGTACCATTTCTTGAAAGGCCGCCAACTTTATCGCTGATAGCGCCGCTGTCTATGGGCGACGGTCATCTCTTACCATAAGGGGACCCGGATGCTTTGTTGGCATTTAATCCATTCAAAGAACCCTGTAACTTATTTATAACTTTAACGTTAAGAACTTACCATTCCACAGATAAGATGATATAAAATGGCACCAAAGCTCCAAAAATCGCAAACTTTATCCAATCCATCCTCTTCTATATAAACTCGAGTATATAATTCGGGAGCGATGTATATACTCCATGGGGACCTTCGAATCTGGGATAACGCCATGTCCAGACCGGAGTGGTGGGTGAAGTAGGTCAGGATTATCTGACCCCCGTCCGAAAGCAGGATGTTTGATGGGTTAAGGTCTCTGAAATATACAATCATTCAATATTACCATTGGATTGGTATAAATGTTTTTTTTAATTTTCAAAATGTATCTTTTGTGAACATGGTCGGGAATAAATCATAACCCGACTGAGTTTGTTGGCTGTTCTTCTCAGATTTGGGCGCGCTCTTAAACTTGTAAACTTAAATTTAAGTGACATTCATAAGCAATCTGGTATGTCATTCTATATGAACAAAGCAATTTTTTCCCATTGACTGAAAACATCTGTAATAGAATTAGACTATTAGTAGTCATTTTTACCGACTTCAAAAAAGGAGGTACTCAATTCAACGCTTTTTTAAGTTGGCAATTCAGAACTTTCGACTGGGTGAACCGATGATTCTTTTTTTGTTTGAAAACTGGTGCTTCCGGTGTGGTCCAATTTCATCAAAATCTGTTCAATAGTTTTAGTCACAATTTGAAGTCGGTTTTTTTTGTTAAAATTTTAATACTATATTATACTAAATGCATATATACACGGTACATATACCAAAATAACATTTTTATTTATTTTATTTATCCTCAGCTTAAATCATTATATAACATCTCCACCCTGTAAGTTTGGCATTTCCAGCACATCTCCACGAATCTTATTTTTCCACACCAGGGTTACCTAGAAGCGATCGCTTGTTAGCGATAAAGCCGCCAGTTTAAAGTCATAATTAATTAATTATTTTTTCTTGCTATATTATTCATTTTCTTGAGCGGAAATGACAATTGACAAATAAAATGTCTAGTGAATCTGTTGTAAGATGTAGCCTTGGTTAACATACCGGCAAACGACTCCAGCGTTATGTAGGCTTTCCAAGGCAGTCAGGATTTCCGCCCCCCATTTGCATGTCGTCGAAGGGGGGAGGACGTCACGGGGGGAGTTCGATAACTGAAATTTATAAATGTAATCATATAAAGAAATAACAGTCTCGTCTATCTCACGCTTTCAGGCCGAAACCACAGAATGCATATTTGTGAAATTAGCCAGAAATAGACTAGTGCTTGAGAAAGGACATAATATGTTACCCTTTGTTATGGGTTGGAGCGCAAACACGCGGACGGAGTAGCGTGTAAAAGCTAGTTTCTATATATTTATATATATAAAATACTTTATATATATAAATATATAAAATAATACTTAATAAATTAACTATAATTAATTATAAATGTAGTATATATTACATACTTCACATTTTCAAACAAACTCCTCACTATTTCAATCGATAAATTAACTCACCTTAACACTAGGACTAGGGACATCACTATTCTCATTCCTTACATCACTATCCCTCTCTGTCAAAACTTTATCCACATTCGACAGTAACTTCTTCGAGTTGACAACTAATTCATTGACAGACAACTCCTTGTTTTGATTCACGTCCATAGAGACTGAATCCACCGTCTCTTTGGGGAAGACATTTTCTAAATTCACCTTTCTCGGTGTATTTGGGATGGATTTCGCATAGTTGTTGATGTAATCGAATAGTTTTTGACCAGGTGCGTAGGATAAAATGAGGAAGATGAGATTATTCGTCTCAATATACGCGTGGAGCGGGACCATGTATGGAATGAGGGTGGGTAAGATCGGTTCTCGCGTGTCGCGCGTTCGTTGGAAGTAATTGTCGAAGTCTGTTAGGTTTTGGGGGACTTTCTGGATAACCTGAAATAAATGCAATATTTTTACTACAAATAGAACAAGTATAATTTAATTCCTGACGCGGAAAACCCCTCTTTTCGTTAAATTTTAACAAGTGTATGTCTGTATTTCTATACGGATGGACAAATTTTGATGCGTGTTTTTTTTTGTTAGAAAGCTGGTCGAGTTGCATCTTAGCTACAGTGTGTGATGATCTGTTCATCCATTCATTCTTATTTGTATCCACAAGAAAATAGTATAAATTCATAGGACAAACTTTCAGAAAATACTATCCCTCTCGTTCTAACTTTTGCCGTGTGAGCGAGACTGCACATACCTTCATAGCGTAGCAGGCCTGGTCGGTCTTATGCAATACGAGCATCATAGTATTCCCAAGAACGGCTAAAACGCGATACAATCCCAGTTCTTCATACGACCGACGAAGCATTGTTACAGGAATCCCGCAATGGATTGACTTTGGTTTATCTACCTCTCGCTCTGGTAATAACTATGGGAGGGAGACAAAAACATTTATCATTCCCTCCGTACACATTATAAAGCAAAGTACAAATTACTGAAATCTATAAAAATTACTTTCGTGTTTATGTGAAAGAATTTTTTGTAATGCAATTTAAAGTACATCAGCGCAATCTCTTGATATTAAGCCACAACAAAAGATAACCTATGCCATTCCTTCAGTTCTAGTCTATTTAGTAAATTTCATAAAAATCAGTTCATTAGCTTGGACATAAAAACGTTACAGACAGAAAAAGATACATTAAAGTTAGATAAAACTCACACTTTGTTCTGCACCACTTAAATGATTCTTATAAATGTCCTCCGCATACGATAGATATTTGTTTGTTTTCTCTTTTATTAAACTTCGTCTTTCCGGATCCGAATCGGCTGTAACGATAACAATGAATTTTTATTACTTTTTTATTAAGACTTTCAAAAATAATATAACTATTTGTTGACCCTCTGCGAGATAAGCGAATCAATACATGCTGCGCCAGAAATCCTGCGTTCAACTTTCGCGGAAACAAATAATTCAACAATTTTTAGGAACACAAGGCTGGCTGAAGATACTTGCCACATAGTGAAATTGAAGACACTTTTAAAAAACCTGACACGGTGCTTACAAACCTGTTCATCCATTGAGGTATTCTTAATAACCGATGTTACAGACAGACACACACTGCACACGTTAAGCTTATAACACACCCTTTTTCGTCGGGGGTTAATAAGGACTGATTCATATGATAACGAATCAATTTAAGGCCGTCTAATTTGATTTTTATCTCCTGATAAGAATTATGATTAGAAGTAAATTTACTCACATTTGCTGTTTTCTTGTTTATGAAAATATGAATATAAATACACGAAATCCATTTTAGTTGTTATGCTTTCACGCCTAAACCACTCACACAACATATACACATTTTATAAAGGGCACTAAAATATTATAACAAAGTTGTTTCGAAAATCATTTTATTAAAAAAAATGGGACCACAGTCTACGACGAGTTGTCCTATCGTTTGACACCTCAACCAAATCGTGGAACATTCAAAAAAATACACGTCGAATTGAAAATCTCCTTTCTGGAGTATTTGAAGGTTGGTTAAAAATTTTTTTAAACAATGTTCTGCTTGGGCGTGCAAAATATGCTATGTTAGTCAAAGAATTCGTAACTCAAAAACTACCTGGAGTTTTCTTTGTTTATTATACAATAGCATAAATCTCTTTGTAATGGCTTATAAATAGGCCATTAGTAAACTATTTTGTTATTCACAAAACTTTCTTACTACAGAAACCTAACTTTAACACTGTTGTAACTTGTTATTTCACCCAGAGATATTAATAAGTTATTTAAAATTCCACAAATATCCAAAAGCTAGTTTTGGTTAGTTTATCACTTCAAATGTTTAAGTTCTTTGATTGTATCATAAATATCAATATCATACTAATGATATTGATAACGTATCAAAGCCATTAGTGCGGTTATTTTGTATCACATTGAGGTTAAACAAGATACATGATAATATGTAAATAGATCTATACAAACACATATTGAATATTTAGTTTTTATGTCTGTCTGTCTCTTGTCAATGTAGTATAAAAATAGCAGGATATCAACAAATTCATATGAAAAAATTCTTTTGAGATATTCTTATTTGAGAAAATCAAATCGGGTTTTTGTTGATCGTCTAAATTTAAATACTCACACTGCACACCAATGAGCATTTTTTCAATACCAGATTTGTAGCACTCAAAGGCCCTTTGGTAGTCGCCAAGGTCTTCGCACCTCGCGGCCAAGTTAAGCAAATATCCAGCCTCGAACACGTAACTATCCTCCGTTTTTGTCTTACACTCAACGCCAGAAAGGGACAGAACACTGTATGACGAACTACGCCGAGTTCTGTCCAACGAACGCAACGAATGTGTTTCTTGTTTATCAAAAATCATAGATCCCGAATTTTTTATAGACCTTCCTGTATTGCTTTCCACAGATTCTTTAGTACCATCGACTTCAGAGACCATAGACGAATTAATAGACATCATATCGCTCAGATCATTGGGCATTGTATGATAATCATCGAATTTGGATGTTGAAGGCGCGTCGAAATTAATTAAATCTGGCAACACATTCTTCTTGATAAAAGGCTTTTTTTTGTTTATGGTAACTTTACTCAGTTCCATATATAGATCGCTGGAGATACTGTCAAGAGACTGGAGCGATTCGAAACTATTCGAAATCGAGTTTGTTTTTCGACTCGATTCACGCAATTCGACTTCAGCTGCCTCGTATATGGGTATTTGGGATATTTCAGTTGGTATATTTGTATGTGTTGGAATTTTATTTGACTGGTGTTGATCTGAAAATGGTAAAAACCATTTTTATTAACAAAGAAGATTCTAAAATAAGTGAAATTAAGGGTAATTTGAAAACCCCCAACATGATGATTACAAATAAAAATATCTCATAAACGAATGATCGCTTTCTTTCCGGAGCTACGATGCCACAGACAGACACACATACCCACAGCCAAACAGACACGTCAAACTTATAAGACCACTATTCTTTTGTAGAGGGTTACATAAAGATATTTCGAACTTTCCCTTATAATAAATAACGACCTCCGCGGCTTTCTAATATACTTTTTTTTATTGCATGTCCAGTGTAGACCCTTGTGGGCAGTCGAAATAAGTAATATTATGTAGATAAAGTATACTAGTTACTTTCTGGACTCCTGGTATCATCATCAGAGGTCTGGTACTCGAGTGGAGGTGTCTCTTCAAGGGGAAGTTGGAGAGAAGATCTTATTGCATTTATTACACCCTTCGGCTCTGGATCAGGATAGCCGGACTGAAGAATTATAATATATTACATTTAAATAATTATTATTATAGACTAGATTTTTCTGTTTAACTAGTGATGAATTTTGATACTTTAATTATTATATTTATTACAATTATAATCTGGGATTTTAGAACATTAAATTATGGTATAGAGTCATAATATACTTATGTATCATAGAATAGGAATTTATTATTTCATTCAAACTCCAAGAAGACAAGAAATGGCTATAACATAAATAAAAATATACCTGTAGAAAATTAACAAATTCTGTGCTTGTAAAGAGCAGTTTATGTTCTGCTACAAATTCTAGAAGATCCTTTATTGACTTTGCTCTTTCTTCGATCACCTGAAAATGAGAATTTTAAATATTAGACCTGTATTATTATAATATTACTAGCAGCCAGCCCCTCCTTAGCATGGATGTCTATATAATACCCACCCTAGTTTACATGTGTACTAATTATAGATTAGGATGAAATATTATATAAAAAATAATCAGTATGAACTTGAAATGTTATGAATAATAAATAATAATATTCTTTCCATCATGGTTTTATTAATTAAAAGCTTAAAACATCAGTAAATAAATTCAAATTTGATTCATTCAAATATTGCAGACAAATTATAACCCTAGACCAAGTTATAGACAAACTATTAATTATACTTGAATGTATAGAATTCACCTCTTGTTGAAATCTTTTAAAGTAGTTGCTCTTAGCTAAAGATGGAAATGTTCCTTTTAAGTAAAGCCCAGCATGTAATGTCTTCATATTCTTGTGTAATTGTTGGATATCACTGTACCGTTTCCATACTGATACAACTGTCACTGCTTCAGGAGAATCTATTGGAAAAAGCTAAAAAAAATTAGAAATTAAATTTTGAGGGTAAAGTCCCATGATGTATAATCTCAATAAAATTGGTCAGATACATGAGTAACCTTTTTTTAACAGATAAGGTTTAAACTTATCTATAGTAACTTTTGGAAAATCTGATCCAAAAAATTAAGAATTTGAGAAACCTGCAATTTATTTAGTCATACCTACTTGTCATCATAATAATATTCTCAAAACATATAAGGTAAAGTATATGAACTTACATTAATGCAATAATTATTTGAAATACTATTTTGTTTTAAGCATGTGATCGAGAACCTCAAAACAAATGCAGATAGCTATTGACTTGGAGTCTAAGTAAATTCAAAGGTTAAAAAACGGTATCACAAAGTAACTTTTACTTTTACAGTAAAAATCTTGTAAAAAGTACCGCTTTGTTTCAATTGTCTGTTCATAGATTTTATAACATGTTTTGCTTATATATTCCATGATTTTTAAATATATAATCTAAGTTTCATGGCCAACAAATGTTTCAGGAAACATTCCTTCTATGTTTGATAATGATTAATACAAAAAGCAATAAATACTTACAACAGATGTAATCTTATAAATAGTGAAACCTTTTTTATGTTTTGCGGTTTCGTCGACTGAAAATCGCCGCACCCATTTATCTCTAGATGTCATGATATTATTATTATAAATCTCTAAGTATTACTTCAAACTAAAGTTATTATAGATGCCCGTTGAAAAACACCTACAATATTATTACATATTACAGGAGAATTTTTGAAACAATCGCGTACAGAAAGACTACAGTCTACGAAACGTATTCAGCGAGTTGCAATTTGCAATGTTAATTATTAATATAAATTGACAACGACAGCAATACACACTTTAAAAGTTCTATGACAATAAGGATTGACAATGACAGAAAATATGTAGCTTTATTGGCTTTACCGAGCATTACCTATTATTTAATAACAGTAAATAGTAAATTTCAAATACTTTTGTTTTGTATTTCATAAAGTGGTACATAAAATTATTTACATTTGTATATTATTAAAGTGTATTTATCGAATTGTCCCTCTTATTTTCTCTTGTTTTGCGCACAAACATGAAAGGAGCGAGAAAGGTCCAATCACCGTTCAGCCTGTATCATTCTGCATTCACTATTCATTTATCATTATGACTAGGCAGTTCCATGTTCGTGGTTTACAGCATGTCAGTTTTACTTTTGAGTAGTGATTTGTGAATGGTGAACCATAGCCCACAGTTGACAGTACACATTTTGTTAGTTTCCTAATTTCTTGAGACTTGAGTGTTGGTTGGCGAATTCAGTTGTACGTCCTCGAAACTTCGTTATTATAAACATAACATGTGGGAAAATAAATAACGATTAAAATTTTAAAAAATGTGCTTATAGTGTTGTGATAAATAGAATTAAACTGTTAACATGGGTTCTAAAATTGAATACGTGGATTCGTCACATTTGTACGCCACAAATTACGTTCGTAATTCGAAAGCTATAGGTGTGCTTTGGGCAATATTCACGATTTGCTATGCGATAATCAGCGTTGTGGCATTTGTGACACCGGAATGGATTGGCGATCTTGAGACTGAGTACCCTAGAAAGTTTGGCTTGTGGCAGATTTGTCGAGCAGACGAGGTCACCGAGGATTGTAAAGGGAGACTGGATGAATTTATGTCAATAAATGGATTTGTTTTCAAAGTGACTACGGTGCTAGTGGCGGTGGCGGTGGCACTCGCTTTGTTTACCATTTGTTCGCTGCTCCTGTTTTTCTTTTGTCAATCAACCACGGTGTTTCACATTTGCGCTTGGTTGCAGCTGTTATCAGGTTAGTAAACCTTATGTCTTGTTTACTGAAGCTCGTAGTCCAAAACCTAACTTAAATCACAGTCTAATCGTAGACTGGTAAAATAAACTTCTAATAACTCGTCTAACGGTCCAACCGTATCTGAGATTGATCAGAGCATGGAAGCGGACTGACAAATATAAACTATAAACTATTTTATTTTTATATAGGTAGCTACTGCCTCGGTACCATTGTATTATACCTACAAGCATTTATTAAAAACCGAAATTACAGGCGGACTGCTTAATCTTATTTATTTTTATGTAAACCAGTTTTTCTTTTCATCTAATCTACGGAAGTTTTTACGTCGTAACAAATTTATAATTTTAACTACGCAATTAATTTTTTTTAGTAGGTAGGTAGGTACCTACTTAACCTTAATAAGAAGTCAATTTAAACGGTCATTAAATGAAGATTAACTTAATAATTTTAAGCAATTAATTGCCCATTTACGGATAACATTGTTAACAGAGGCGGCGCAAGGCGTGGGCGACGTGGGCCACCGCCTACGGCCTCGCGGTCCAAGGGGCCTCGCGCCTCGAAGGCCCGCGAATGCAAATATAGATATTATTACTCATCTAGAAATAAATAATTAAAAATACCGGCTAGCAAGTATCTGGCAATACTAACCTACCACATTCGTTTTTTATAGATCTAATCTAGTAATGTTTTCTGGCGTTGCGGGCGGTGAATGACGCCGGAAATCCTTGCTTCGCCCGCTGTGTTTAACTTTTGCTATTCGAGGGACTCTTATATTTTAATTCAAACCAAATGTGCGTCTGTTATTGTTTTGTTATTATAGTTCGAGGAACTTATTCTATTCAAAAAACCAAATGTGCGTACCGACTTTTTTGTCAATTTTATTACAGTCAGTTCATAAACAACAGTTGCGAAGAAAGTTCATGTTCTTACTCATAATATCTAAACGAAAACTCATGGTGCTGTCTTTAAGTGATAAACTAAAAATTGTGTGTACCTACCATATTTGATAAAATTTATGAACTTGAAAAATCATACAGGAATATACCTAATTAGGGCGTCAATTTGCGGTTTGCCGTATTTGTGTTCCAAACAGATTTCAATGTGAAAATAAGTGTTGCGTTTCATTGTTTGAAAAATAAAAAGTAAATAAAGAACTGTTTTATACTTTTATGAACTATTGAGTATTTGTTGAGTATTTGTGATTCAATTTTTATTAAATAAAGTTATTTAAGCTCTTTGTATCTGTCGAACCCTATGGCTCGTAACATTATTTACAGATTAGGTATAATATTTAAGGCCTACTTAACATGTCAGGCCCAGGCTCCAGTAGAGATAGAGATATCGGGAGAAAATGGGAATCTGGTTCAACAAAACGAAAAAGAAAAGTTGAACGAGCTGTAGCAAATCAGATTTAAGGTTCAAGTATGATAAAGTTTCTCAAAAAAACTCCTTCAGAACCATCTGAATCAATGAAAAAAGTCGAAACACGACTTCCACAAGATATAAACATTTCCAATTCCGAGACTCTGTCAACTTTAGAAAGCACTTCAGACGCACTGAGTACCGAATTAAAGTCAGAAATACAGGTAGAATCAAACTCTAGCCTATCAGACTCTGAAAATTCTCAAACTCTCCTGTTAAGCAGTAGAATTCACGAAGAACAAGTAGTTTCTCCGCCAGTTAGCAGCGATACCAGTGATGCAATCAAACAAGCATTTGTGTGTTTGGATCCGGCACAGCGGAAGTTTCCCATATCAGATTCTCAGCGTCATGATATGGTTCAAAGCGGCCCTACACAGCAGTTAAAAAACAGTGATGAAGAATATCCGAAAGATGAAGATCATAGGCACTTTTCTAATTTTTATTTTACAAGAAAACTAAAAAATGGTGAAATTCAATATCGTCGCTGGTTGGTTTATTCTAATTCCCAAAATAAAGTTTTCTGTTTTCCATGCAGACTATTTGGCAATTCACAAACTCAGATGGTCGAGAAAGAGTCGCCAAAAAGAAAAGAATTTTCGATTCGAAAGATTATATATTAAAAAATTGTCAAGATTTACACACAATC
Source organism: Aporia crataegi (assembly GCA_912999735.1). Taxonomy (NCBI): domain Eukaryota; kingdom Metazoa; phylum Arthropoda; class Insecta; order Lepidoptera; family Pieridae; genus Aporia; species Aporia crataegi. The sequence goes on from OU538742.1 coordinate 9,151,459, forward strand.
CTGCGAGTGGGTGAGAGCAGTGACTTGCAACCTTACGAATTATATGAAGAATTACAAACAATGGTCCCCTATTTACCTGACTTCATGAGAAATGTGAAACAGCTGCTTCAATACATAACTAAAAATAATTTAAAAGAAATTTACTCAAATATTTATATTGTAATTCGAATTTTGTTAACAATACCAGTAAGTTCAGCTTCAGCTGAAAGGAGTTTTTCAAAATTAAAACTAATAAAAAATTATTTAAGAAGTACAATGGGTCAGGAACGACTTTCAGCGTTGGCAGTTTTATCTATCGAGGCAAATATAGCATCTAATCTGGATTACTACACAGTTATTAAGGAGTTCAGTAAGGCTAAAAGTAGAAAATTTCTGTTGCTTTAATTGTTTACTTTACTGTTAGTAGAGGTACCTATACTTAATAATGTAAAATAACTACAATGAACAAGTTTGCATTTTTATGAATAAAAGTTTGAGTTTCAAAAACTTTTTTCTCAACAAAATCCTTCATCTTGCGTCATCCATGAGGGGGCCTCGCAAAATATATCTTGCCCACATTAAATTTAGGTCTTGCCCCGCCACTGATTGTTAATCAACTATCAATGAAATCTTCCTCAGTAAGTATTAAAATTTAGAGGATTTACGAAATATTTTTGTAGGTAGACATTTACCGGTAGGTTAGTAGGTACCTATGACAGAAATATACATATATATTTTATTCTAAAATTTAGTACTGTTTATCGGCTTAACTTACGCAAAGGTTTGTTCTTGTTACTATTCCGTTTGGCCTTGTTACTGGGAAGCTCGTTTTCCTAGGAATTCTTTACCATTGTTAGGTACCTACTTTACCTGCGTGTTTTCGTTTAGTCCATAGTCTACAATCTACATTACCTATTGTATGTCATCCATGTAGGATCTAAATTAGTGATGCAACGAATACTACTTTTACGAATACGAATACGAATACGAATATCAAACCTACTATTCGGCGAATACGAATACGAATACGAATATCTCGCCATGGTAATCAAAGACTTATTTATTTGAATAATGTTTACTCTTCTAATAATTAAAATTTACAACAGGCAAATTTTTATTTAAAAAACATAAAATTTGTAGATTTTCTGGTTTTAGGCGATTTCTTTTTTCAGTCTGGATGTTCCCAGCCGTTGAAAAAAGTCTTTCCGAGGCGACTGTACATGGCTTCAGTGAAAAATATTTTTGGGCGAGCTTTTTCAGACTTGGAAAATGGACATCTTCTCGCCAAAAAGCCAGTGAATCAGCAGTCGGCGATAAATTTGGGAGCTTTAGATAAGCATCTATCTCGTTTTTAGTTTGCGAATCCCCAGAAAAAATATTAATATTAATATATTAATAATGCGTACAAAAATATTAGTTTTTAAATATTCGTATTAGTATTCGCCGAATACGAATATTCGGTAAATGTCTTCTATTCGGCGAATACGAATATTCGTATTCGTATTCGTTGCATCACTAATCTAAATATTATATAGTTTCGGCTTTCGCTTTTATATAAATTTGCATCTACCTAGTAGGTACCAACTTCCTATAAAGTTTACCTACAATGATATAATAATAGATTAATTATCTTTTAAAAAAGAAAAAATCTAGCTAACTGGTTGCTGTAAGCCGGCAGGTGCAACATCCTGCGCAAACGCAATATCTACTAATTCTTAGCTCTCAACATCCGTTATCTATTGCTAGTCCTCTATTAACTGCAAACGCGATATCGCAGGATAATATTATCGTTAAATAACACAGCAAGATGGAAGTTTAAATAGGTTTTTTGTTACGCACCAAATTAGAAAAAAAAAACAAAGACAACAGAGATTTCTTACAAATAAATGTTTACATACACTTTTCACGATTACGATTTCCAAGAAGGCAATAAAGAACTAGTTTAATTTAATTTCATATAAAATGGATTTTTTGGTTCATTATACGGATTTCCGTCTTCATCGGTTACGCTAAGGGGATTATACCTACCTACCTATTATATTATACCTCACCTGAGAACACCCATACTAAATTTTTTGTCAACTGTAAATATAAAAATAGGTTACAGAATAAACCCTTAACTTAGCCGTTTATACCAATTTTTAATTTAATTATAATAAAGATCAAACGACTTGGAGGCTTACAAATTTAAGAACAACAATGTCTTTTATACCTACTATTGCTATGGTAAATTATGCGGACCGAAAAATTGTAAAGAGGTAAAATCCATTAATAAAATTTATCATCATCATTATCCATTAATAGAATTGAAGGCAAAGCGGCATTGGAAATGACTGTCTTTTAAAATTTATTTTTAAAAATATCCAGAACAGGAATTAAGTCTTGAAGAAAAGTAAAAAGTTTAACCGTGTTTTGGATCAATCAGTCACACAATGAATCCGGTTACATACGACCCATGAACCGCTATGCGACCGTAAAAAGTGTGTGTGCCACATCACTGTGCTAATTGACTTATTGAACTTTTTCTTGGCGCCGTTTGCCAGCCTGTAACCCTCTACGAAAAAAGAGGGATATTGTATGTGTCTGTAGGTCTTTGTGTAAGTATTTTTTTGTTTGAAAGCCGAATTGATTAAGGTCTTAGCTATATGTATATCCATTTATGAGGCATTCTCATTAATCGCAATTAACATAGGTATCGGGACGTTTTTAATTTTTCTTCAATTTCACTTCTTGGTTAACTTATGGACAACTGTGTGATATGCACTTTATGTATGACGCATAGAAAGACAGAAAAATTATTTCGAATCCCGATGGTCAAAATAGTTATTTTATATTTATAGTATAGTTAAGTTATTTCTCTCAGAAGGTACTTAATTCCAAATTATTCCATTTCAGAGCGATTTTTTCGCTTTTACATTAATTTTGTAATTTGAGACTATCTTTCTACCTCATCTTTAATTTCAATTTCACGGGCTGACTTTGCAGTGCTTCATTGCATTGTAATTTTCCTTTGATTTCTATTACGAAATCAACGTTTTTTTACACTTAACTGTTGATCCAATACAAAAATTAATATGAAAATTTCTTAGCTACAATTTATGAAGAAATGTTCATCTATTTATAAAATACCTATTCTCCCATTCTTAAGTAGATCTATTTGTAATTATTATGTCGAGGGTTTGTATTCGATTTCACTTGTTTAAACTCTGCCTGTTCGCGTTTCCACTTAACACTATTTCGAGAAATGTACTTTCTACAGCCTCTTCTTAAATACTAGAGGAACAACTTAGAAATGTCACTCTTATTTCATAATTAATTCGTTTCTTTTGCGTAGAATTTTAAAGACGTCTATAATTAAAAGCTTACTTTTGAAAGTCTACTATAACGTAATTTAAATGATATTATATGTATGTTTATTTTATTACTAGCGGCCCGTCCCAGCTTTGCCGTTTTTGCAAACATTTTTCATTGATGCTTCGCTTCTACGATTACGTATTAGTCGTAGAGTGATGTTACACAGCCTTTACTCTGCAAACCTTCCTCGATACTTGGACTTAGTTCTATAATAATAATTTTTCAATTCCATCCAGTTGTGCGAATGCATTTTATATATATCATCAAGGTTGTTTACAAAACGATTTAATATCAACAACTTATAAAACAAGTTGCAACATACGATCACCTACTTCGTGAGCTTATCCAATCACGAACGATATCTAGTGAAGTGAATGGTTCTAATAAATATACCTACTTAGGAAATTATTATTATTATTATTATTATAGCCTTTTATTTACATAACGAATAATATATTAAACAATTATATCGTATGATTAATTATTACTGTATAATATACAGCGATAGCATCGTGTCGGAGGGTGGAGAGGATTGTTATCTATAAATTGTCTTCATATTCACGTGTAAATCATAACAAAAAGATTCTTGAGTTGACTTAAATAATTACACATGTTATGCAGGAAAACTTTTTGCTTTTTATAAATTATTTTTTTTAAATACGTCAAATACATATTATAAACATTATGAAACATTTGACGTTTTGATTTTTAGAATATTTTTTTAAAGTATTTTGATACAAATATCTATAAAATGACTACCCTAACTACTTTTCCTGAAGACGACAGATGCCCGAAAGTATGTAACGATATCGGAGCCTACAAAAAAGCTGAAAAATCTCCCGAAAAGGCATTAGAGGAAGTTAAAACTGCTGAAGAAAAAAAAACTAATTTTGAAGCGAAAGCGGAACCGACTTCTAGTACAGTTCCCAAAGATCCACCAGAAGTAATGAGACTTCCTCCTTCAAGTGATGAATATTTGCCAAATCTTAAACCTGGACCCGATGGAAAAGTAGACTGGACACCTCTCGGCGGTATGACTGGCACAAGACCTGGCGTTAACAAATACAGCATCAGCAGGTATTCTCTCAGTGAATGGCGAAAACACAACGATTCCGTCCTTGATCCCGAAATTATAACTGAGTCAAATATAGTTGAATACAACGCAAAAACTTCTATGATGCAAGCGTTCGGCAATATCGATAAACAACAGAGCGAAAACTGTAAACGATTGAAGCAAAAAGCCAGAGATATATTTAGATGGAAAGTAGAGGTCGAACGTGCGTGTAAGGCCATTACAGAGGAGGTAGAGATGTTGGAGATAGAACGACAACGCTTAAAAGGCGCCTCGAGGGTCTTGATGTTACCTGAATCAATTTCTAAAGAGTGCTTAGATCTTCGCTCGAACAGATTCGAACCAGATTTAGTTGCTGATGCAGCAGAACAAGAACTAATCAAAGAGATGAATTTAGTTAGCGAAGTAAGGGCCACACAAAAAAATACTCTTAACCAAATTGAAGAACAAATGGCTATCAACAAGGCTGCTAAACATAGAATCGAATTCGACTGGTGTGACAAAACGATGGCCTATAACACAGAGGCAACAAATTTAAGTCTTAATCCGAAATCGAATACAATAATGTTCAGACCAGGAGCTACTCGTTTCGGTGATTTCACTGCCCCATTGGAATATTGGGAATTCTTTTGCAGAGAAAACGTGCAGAACTGTGAAGCTGCAAGACAAAAATCAGCAGATCTGCGCGGAAGCCTCAACGCAATCCTTGTGAACGGTGGTCGAAAGCTTCGTAACCAAGCAGATAAAACTGACATTGCCATCGCTGAAACGGTAGCTATAACTCAAGAGTTGTGTACTAAATTAGAGGAAACTTTACGTACTACTTTACAGAGAATAGCTGATACTGAATGTTTGATTGACTCTCTACACGATTCTATTAGAAAAATGGATGCCGCTATGAAATTGGCACAAACGAGGTTAGACAATAGAAATAACTGGAGACCACACGGGGAGAGCGTCAGGGATCAACCACATTTAGGCTTAATAGAGGAAGTGAAAAAGATTCACGAGACAGTCACTTCACTTCTTGGTCAGTTGAAGAACGCGGAGAGCGTCAGGAGAGATCTATTGAATAAGAGAATCGCGTTAGAGAGAGCCATCGCTTCGAAGAGGAAGACTTTAAACATTGACAGAGACCGATGTGGAATGGTTAGGTCACATTATCCATCTGCATCAGAATTGGCCGGATATTAAGTCTTTAGTAACCACTTAATTCAGATATTAAAGCTATTATCGTAAAATAAATGTTATTTTGTCTAGTTTTGTAAATTAAAGTTGTAATTATGCTGCAATTAGATGCAATTTGAAATGTTTTATTTAATATTGTGTAACTTTTATCTTCTACTTTCTGTAATATTTTTGCATTGAGATTATCGCGTAAGTGAAGATTTAAGATGCTGATAATAGATATTTAAAGTTCATCGCGATGTTTTCGTAACATTAGCGCTTATTAAATAGCAATCATTAAGTTATTTGTGTGAAATCTGATGGTGAAGCTTTCACTCTTTTGGAAAATAAAATGCATTTACGTAAGCGATGGTGCAAATGGAATTTTAACATGTTTCTGTTTGCTGAGCTTTCTAACTTCGTATCTATGCAGTTTGTTTAATTTATTACGGCGTCACTAACTTGGCATATTAAATGCTTATAAATTACTTTTATAACCATTTAATATGCCACCAGAGTCTAAGCACCGCAGGTCCTGTGTCGAATCTCGGGAAAACAAATGAACGTTGAATGAACCTGTAAAAGTGTCTGTGAAGAAATGTGTTGGCCGCATAGCCCACTAGGGATTACGGGAATTCAGTCATTAGGTACTTAAAACCTAAAATTTTATTAAAATTCATCATTGTTACCGGACGCGTTAACTCTAGTTCCTGGCAAGTTCTAAAAACAAAAACTTGTGCCATCTTTTCAGTATGACCAAGCTGATATTAATAAAAAAAATTAATTATTATTAAAATATATGTTAATATCTATACATATAAATTATGAAGGACATAATACTATTTTATGCCTAGACAGATTGATTGTGTTGTACGGTCGGATGAAATATCATCTCGCACGGATCTCTCACATGAGATCATTTAAATAGTAACAGTAACTACACCCGTTAGTCCTTGGAATCTTCACGCTTAATATTAAGTTGCGACAAAAACAATACGTCGTTTGTGCGATCCCACGAGGCTGAGAACTTTTAACAAAGGGTGACCTTTCTTTAATGTATAATTTGCTAACACCATTAGATACACCTGTGGCCTGTGGTACGAGATTAGAAATGTTGATAAAGAAAAATTAATATTTTGAGTTACTTGAGTAAAAGTTATTCTATGATTATATTATTACTTATGTACTTCCATTCCATATTTGTTTTAATTTAAAAAAGTTTGTATATTTTGTATTGGAAAAGTAAAAAAATATTTTTTGTCAAGAAACCAATTCCATCAGATGACATTCAAGTCGTCTACTATTTTTAAGTAATTTTATGATAATTTTATTTTTTTACAAGGTTTCTTAAATTTTTGTCCAAATGGCAGAATCTACAAAGACGTGTCCCGACATTTGCTCTATTTCTAATAAAAATGTACAGGAAAAAGTTTACAAGGAAGCCGGACAGTCGAGAGGCGGTGAGCTCGTTCATGTCGCGCCGTATATCCCCGGAATGATCAAGCCTCCGGAACCCAAAGTTTACCCTCCAGGAGCTCCACCGAGGTATTTACCACAGCCTACTGATAGTACAAGTGGTGATATTTTGGGCATGGGTCCAATAGCCCCGTGGGCAGCCGGCCATATCGATTGGACACCCCAAGCAGGCTCTACGGGAGTGAGGCCTGTTGTCGACAAATATTCCATAACGAGATATTCTACTGGTGAATGGAGGAAAACTAACGAATATACCCTCACACCTCGGGCCACAGATAAGGCAAAAGCACTAGAGAAACAAACCAAACAAGATATTCAAAATGCATTTACTAATCTAGACAATAAATTCAATGATTCAACAAAAAATCTCGATAAGCGAGTAAAAGTTCTTTCGTATTGGAAAAAGGAAGTTGAAAAGGCTCTTAATGCAATCACCGAGGAAATAGACACTTTGGACAAAGATAGAGCTAAATTAAAGGGAGCCTGCAGAATATTAATGATGCCAGAGGCTATCTCAAGAGAATGCTTGGAATTACGAACTAGTAGGTACGAACCAGATTTAGTTAGAGATGAAGCCGAACAAGAGTTGATAAAAGAAGTAGCTATCGTCGGGGAAGTGAGGAGGGTTTTCCTCAATACTTTAGCTAAGGTCGAGTTACAGATGGAGAGGAACAAAGCGGCAAAATCGTCCATCGAATTCGATTGGGGCGACAAAATGTCTAGCCTACTAGTTGACCGAAGGAACTTGTCTCTGACTCCTGATTCAAATTTACTTTTATGGCACCCGGGTGTAGCGAGATGGCCGGAAAACGCAACAACTTTGGAATACTGGGAACATTTCTGTGCTGAAAGTATAAGGAATTGCGAGGAAGTCAGGAAAATGTCTGAGGACTTGCGCGGAGACCTCATGACTAATATTAAAATGGGAAGCCAAGATATGAAGCTTCAAGCTGACAGAACTAACGCTGCTTTAGCCGAGACTGTATCCGCGACAGAAGAACTTTGTGAAAAATTGCAGGAGACCTTGAAGGATAATCTTCAAAAGATTGCCGATATAGAAAACTTAATCTTATATTTAAAGGAATCATTGAGAAAAGTGAACGAAAGGAACAAATGTGTTATGACCAGGTTGTTCGCTAGGAATTACGAACGATTGAACGTTGAAAACTGCAGGGACGAAGCGCAGTATGCCCTAATCGCCGAGTCTAAACTTATCAGAGAAACGTCAGAGTCGCTGCAGGACAAGATGCGTCAGGCGCAAACTGTGCGCTCGGAGCTCATGAAGTATAGAGGAGAGTTAGAAAAGGACATCGCCTGTAAAAGAAAGAGTTTGAGTATCGACCAAGACAGGTGCAGCAGAGTCCGCGCTCACATGCCCACGCCTGAGGAATTCGCGGCCGGCTGACATTCAACAGAATATCGCAATAACGCTGACTCATCACTTGATCACCTGTTGACATTTAAAGTGAATAAATAAATGAAACGGTATGCCGGATTATAAGCTAGGGCTGAGATAATATTTATTTCAAAATAAACTATAAACCGATACCAAAATGCACTAAAAATAATAAATAAAACAGAAAACCCGATATGATCCAAGGACGGCATGATTTCTTACCATCAGGACACTCGCCAACCCCGTTTGTTCACTGTTATTTAAAAAAAAAAACATATATATCTCATAAATGGATAAACCTATTTTCATAAATTAGTGACAAATAAGTTACTGCTTTTACAAATTTAAAACAAGTATGTAGGTATTATTAATTTACCGTTACGGTGTATAAACATACGATTTTAGGTGCGTGGCCGCATGTTTTAAAAATTACTTATAGATAACACACAGGCCGTTGTACTTAGCTAATCTCTTTCAACGTTCTTTCACCTACATTACGAAAACCTTCGTAATAACTCTATATATTTATTCTAACTCATATACATATAAGAAACAAGGAAGTTAGGAGCGTATGTAAGATTTATCATCAACTAACTAAAAATACCTACCATCGCTTAAAAATACGATACCCAAACTTCACAATACTCTATTCATCCTTCTGATTTCAGTATTTTAGTATTCCGAGTATTACCAAATTCAGTTTTAGATAAGAAAATCACCAATATTGTGCATCCATACAAAATCCACATAAAAGGAAGACACATTAGGATTAGTTACATTTATGTTCACGAGCACATCATCCAATTAATATATTGTTTTGCCTATACGAGTATTGCGAGTGAAGCCGTAAGCGGATGCTGACGATTCGAGCGATTTAAGAGCTCAAGAGGTTTTTGTGGGCTCACCCAACTCTGAGAACCATAGTCCGTGGTCATGTGTCGGACGAACCACATACCTAGTTGGCTTGCAATCCAGGTTGCTCTAAAAATACCTACAGAAAAATTGCCCAGTATCCATTTATGTATTTTGAGTCGTAACACATTGATCTGACGTAATAAAGATGATTGCATTTATAAACAAAGTGCACTAGTTGAAATCTAGTGTAACAAATTGGTCATTACAACATTGAATTAATCTAGGCCGTGTTACATTACGTAATTTTTTACAATTCTTATATATTTTAAATTGCTTTGGACGTCTTTGTTAGAAGTGGATAGATAACTACATATAACTGTAATTACATTAAGGAGGTACAGGTGCTCTGAGTATCGTCTCACAATCTATCGAGATTGATCTAGTAAAAGAGAGATTTAAGTAAAGTTAAAAGGAATACATACCTAGTATCAACATAATCTTTTGTTCAGCTTTTAGTTGCATCCGGTTGACATCAGCCTATGGCGTTTAGAAAGACCGCTTCCCATCAAAGAAACCATTTTTTTAGATCGAACGAGGTTTGTGTTATAAATACGAGAATAGTTCTTTATTAGAAGATTATTTCGTACATTATAATCAGTCTCCGACGGACGCCTCGTGATATTTTTAACCGATTTCAAAAAAGCAGGAAGTTCTCAATTCGACGCGTATGTTTTATTTGTTTGTTACCTCAGACCTTTCGACTGGGTAAACCGATTTTGACGATTCTTTTTTGTTAAAAATCTGGTACTTTCAGTTTGGTCCCGTTAAAATTTCAGTTTACAATTTAAAGTCGGTTTTTTTTGTTAAAATTACATTCACCAAGCGCCGGACGATACATCCGTCCGAGGATGTCGTCTCATGCGAAGCACTTGAGCTCTTTTATGTCTGCGTTCCACTCTTGACATTATAATAGTTATGTAACGTTATTAGCGAAAGCAAAAGCTGTTAAATTTAAGTGTATTTTAAAGTAATAGTGTTGTAAACTTAATAGACAAAAATTGTCTTGCCAATAAGAAACACTAATACAACTTTAATATCATGTGAAGTTGTGTTAATTAAAAATAAGAATATCTCAGTAATGGATAAACAGATCTTCATTAATTTAAGCTAAGATCCACCTGGATCACGTCAGCTTTCATACAAAAAATCCGCATCATTATCGGTACTTTCGTTTAAGAGCTAAGATGCCACAGACAGAGATACAGACACGGGAAACTTGTAACATCCCTCTTTTGTCGTCAGACATTCCTTACACCAAAGTGCAAACGAAGTCACAGGCTGAGATAAGTAACCACTCAACGTGTCAATTAGTATAAACTAATATTCTTACGTGCTCACATGTCATTAAAGCGTAGAACATTATTGGCGATAAGAATAATTACTCGTATCATGATACTCAAAAGATGCACGTTCATTTGTATTTCCTATCTTGGTATATTCATTATCAGCAGTAGCGCAACCAAGCCGTAAGTCCGTGGCTAAATACTAGCAAAAAAATTCTGTGCTTTCAATCATCTTTTTGGTCCATTCGTTTACCTACAACGCTACAGATAAACACAAAGACACGAAAAACTTTTAACACCCCTCCTTTTTCATCGAGGGTTAAATATAAATAGGTTCAGTGGGAAAGGAAAATTCTTGATTATTGTCATATACCTAACGAACAGTATCGATGTTTTTGATAGATTTTTTTTCTGAGAACCGATTCCCCTGTTAATTAGTTTTTTTCCAAAAATACTAATACCTACTTTACATACTTTTTTCTATTCATAAATGCCTCCCTCGAACTGAAAAGCGAAAGAGTTCTAACTGTTAAATTGTAAATAAACTATTTATCGAGGGAGGATACGATGAAGTGATGCGGGGTGCTACGGGGCTGTTAATTATATACCTACCTTGAAATGTCGGCAATCAGCAACGAAAGAAACTCAACAGTGGTTGATCTCGTAGCGTGTCAAACGAGTTACATAAACGAAAGGGAAACCGTAATAATCTATTTCTCATATAATTTGTCGTAAACACTGATTGTCTACAGTCTACACTTATCTAAACCGCTTTCTACAAGAGAAACTTCGCTAAATATTCATCTGGTTTTGCATTACTGACTTGCATTGGTAGACATTTATTTTCATTGAAAGAATAAACTTCTTCTTACAAACTAACAAGTAAAAACTAAGACAATTTAAAAACCGTTTCGATTACCAATAAGAATAGCTCTGCAGATTAACAGATCGTCATGGATTGTAGCGAAGAACAATATTGCATCATTAGCTTTCAAACAAAAAAGGACCGGTAAAATCGGTTTGCTTAGATGCTACGACGCCACAGAAAGATTACACGCCAAACTCACCTAACACATTGTTTTTGCGTCAGGGGTTAAAAACATGTTATTCATACGAAAGAATTCAACGCATCTCTGTTTTACATCTCCTGTCTTCCCATAAATTATAATCATCAATAGCCTCGCCTTCCTCGACAAATGTACTATCCAAAACAAAAACAATCGAATTGAAACCAGTGGAGCCTAAGACCAAACACGCAAACTCTTCATATTTATAATAGTATAGATTTGAAAAGTAGGTTGGTTCCAAATTCACCATTTAATTCTTCATCTTCCACTTTGGAGGCAATAGTTTCTTTAAAATTAACTTCCACGTCATGTCTTGTCGATATCTTGCCATCTCGTAGTGAACGGTTTGATAACTTTAAACCATAATACAGTATTATCTAATCAAAGAACAATAAACAGTTATTTAGTAAAAACAGTGGGAATTGTAGGTATTGTGCATTGTCGATACTCTACGCTCCGATGTAGTTAAGGATCCATTTGATTTTTTCGGTCTTATGTTATTAATTACTAGCTGTGCCTCTTGCCTGTTGCAGTATGGACTATCTAACACTATTTATTTTTTATTCTATCCAGTACAGATATAGCACATTCAAACAAACTCTTCAGCTTTATAACATGAGTTTAAAGTTTTTAATATTAAAAATGTGTTAAGGACAATTTAACTGGTCCTTTTTTAAAACAAAACAAAATTTAAATACGTATGTACTTTAGGATATATATAATACGAATATTATACAAACATAAGAAATTGTATTAACCGCATGTGGTTAACGCGACTGCGTGTTGCACCGGAGGTCCTGGATTCGAATTCCGGGGGGACTAATGAATGTTGGGTAGACACAGAAGGCAGGTCACCTACTTGCCTGTAAAGAAAATGATCAGTGAAACAGACACGGTAATGTGTCTGCTAGGGGTTATGGGCATTCACTTTTTTGAGAAATTGTATTATATAGTTAATATAAAGAAATAAGAATAAATGAATAAATAATTGTGTACTAATAATATGTTCGACGTGATATCGTTTTTTGTCCGCATTTGCATTCAAACCCTAGCACGTGTTACGGTCCAGTATTTTGATTTTACTGATTACAAACAAAATACATTTTATTTTTATTTCACACAATTTTTTTCGATAAAACTAAAGCAATCAAAGCGGTAAACAAGATACGCCAGATTCAAGTTATTAAACTCAATGTCACCGCAGAGCGCGTATATCCGTGTATCACATTTCCTAGAGAAACTCGCTTTTAAATTGCTAAGTTCATATTATTATACATTAACAAGTGATTCTTATAATTTTCATGTACCTCGAATCGGCTCTAACCGAAAAAAACTCTAAATTTAAAAAATTACTTTGTCTTTCCAGCACTTTGCATGGTTGGCGGTGTGGCTGTCTACCCTGCCGGATGGAATGAAGCAGTTGTTCAAGAAACTTGTGGACCCACTGCTGACCAGTATAATATTGGTATGAAAGTCTTAATATTAGAATTATCCGAGTGAAATTGACAACAATTTAAAAAACCCAAGCTAATTACAAGTAATAGTAGGTACGTGAATGCTTGATTCGCTTTGTAGCGAAGAGTTATTGGCAGCTCGGCAAGCACGTTGAACGGGAAACAGGATAGGGAGACAATCAAATTTCCTTATTTCTGGTACTTAGTATCATTTTCATGATTCCTTGTAAACGTCAATCTTAAGTTAAGTTTACAGGATGTTAAAGAACTATAAATTCATGCAAAAAGTCAGCTAAGTTATTTTCTTTTCCAGGTCGTTGCCACATTCGTTGGGCTTACATCCTCGCAATAATCGGGTGTTTGGACGGCATCGTGCTGGCAGCCCTGGCCTTCATACTCGCCACCAAGCACGTCAGGCTGCAACCTGATACCAGCTACCCCTCACCATCGCTTTACAAAGGTACACACCCTTTCTTTCCCTTCGTTTGAGACAGCAACTGGCCATTAAGCTCTTCTTATGTTACGGGATTTTACTTTTCATTAGTTTTTCTACAAGTTCCGCCATAAATTTCCATTTAAATGTAATAAAGCGGGTATTATGTATTACGTAACGTTCCAACCCGATTCCCATATCGGACTAATCGCTACGGTTTAGAAAATGAAAACGCTAGTTAATAATAAATATTAACCGACAGGTAGACGGTATTTTCAACTTTATATTAAAAAAGGGAAACTGCTTTATCTCGCTTTCCTACACAGCTAAGCCGATTATTATTTAATTTTGGCGTCATCCCCTTTTTCCGTACAGACAAAGACGTGGGCATCAGCTAATACTTACAATCAGTTGTTCGTCAAAGAGACAACGAACGAAATTAAAGTCAATTTAAAAATATTCTGTAATTAACCTTATTGAAAAAAAGTTAACAGTGCAAGATTGTCGTAATTCCGAATGTGAATTTAAAAATAATATACATAATACAAAACCGCTTATCGTGTGATGACGCATTTTCTAAATATGCAAAACTTGCTTTCAATTTAAATGCAACGTATGTATTAAACAAGTAACTGTCTCTGTATTGTTAATGTAGTAATTATAATAGTAATTAACTGATATTTTCGTCCGACATGCAAATATTGTGCATAGGTATATAAATTATTCAAATAATTCATGTGAAATTCATTTTGCGAAGGTAGCCGTATTAAGAAAAAGACTATGTAGTGCTAATGTGTAGGTACAGTATGTAAAACAGGTTATGCGTACACGCCATATGGCATCACTTACTGTGTCATCCGCATACTGATGTTATTGCCCTAAATTACTGTGTACTTTTATAAGATCGCAATTCTCAAGATTTGAAATTTCAAACTTTTTAATCTCATTAAATGATCTCTTTCGATGTTGACATTGAATGCGTGTTGCACCCGAGGTGCGGAATCGAATTCAGGGAAAACAAAAAGTGTTTAAAGTAGGAACAAAAGACTGATCACTAAAATTCCTGTACAAAATTAAAATGAACAGTTAAACAGACTCAAAAATAAAGACATTGTCTATCTTCCCAAACTCATATAAATAGTGTGAGTACTCATAAAAATTATGTATTTAATCTGATCATCAGTGCCATCTCTTGACATTATTAGATAATATTTCTAGTTCGTACTGTTTTTCTTTTTCTTTTTTTATTATCGACTAAAAAATTCTCAGTGATGGGAATCTAAATTTATTGGGTGGCATTCCTATGGACATTATAAATTCAAAACTTACTCTGTATATCTGACTGTCTGAATGATAGACTAGAGCTTGAGAAATACCTTTATTTTATATTGCGAAAAGGCTCGAAACTGTCAAACACGCGGGCGGATTCCTATAACTATTCAACTCCTAATTTACCTAGTCATTATCCAATGAATACTACTCAATAAATTTCACAGAATATAAAACAGATTAAAACATAACAGGCTAACAAAAGAAAATGACTTTTTTCTTAAATAAATAACATATTTTTCCTTTTACAGGCGAGGTGAACAATGCGTACGTGACAGACGCGACATCTGTGGCTGGCTCCCGCAAATCTCTCGCCCTGCAGCCGGTGCTCATAATGCATCCCCACGCCCCGATAGATGTCGACTCTTACTCACATTACTCGGGACGGACCGCGCGCTCCAAACACACCATTTATGCTAATTCTATGCATAATTATTAAATTTAAGCCTACCAGTAGGCTGAGTTGGCTAGAGTCTAGAGCGGAAAATTTGGGCCAAAATGTTTTTTGTAACAAACAATGTTTAATGTATTTCCATTTTCCAACCGAATTCAAAAGAGGTTCTCGTTTACATGTGTTTTTTTAATCTCTATTACAATATTGTAAAGTCAAATACGATCCGATTTAAATGATTCCTTTTTGTTTGGTGGTCCCTTAAAAATGTTATTGAAATGAATTGGTCACTTTTTGAAAAATTCAGTAGCAATCTGCCACTAGGCTTGTAGTTGTAAAATACAGCAACTCTCTTACAACAATACTTTCATTTTCGTACTGACGTGAAGTTTTGCAAAAGCGAGCAACGTTTATACTCGTAAATAATGGAGCTAATATAATAAATAATAGTTTAAAAAATATAGTTATTAAATAACTGTTGATTATCAAAGAAAGTTAAAATCATAAGAGATATAATGAACTTACAAAAATTGATTATTCAAAATTATTTTCAAGAGGAAGGTTTTTTCTCAAAAAATACAGTTTAAACTTTGAAAGTCCATTTTTTTATCAAGTCATTAGATTTCATGTTTTCATTACTATTGGACTAGTACAAAAGCTAAGTAACCTATGTAACCTTTTTATTATTATGAACTTTACCCCCCCTGCCTGTAACAATTTTTTTAAATAATCATTTTTATCAAAAATATAATGCTGAGCGAATTTTATTACTATTTATTAATAAGTGTAATGTTATTGTATACAAAGTAAGATAACTGTTACGATATACCTAGATTGAATGTATATACATAGTTTAAATAGAACAAAGTAGTAAACTCTGATATTAATGTAAGCTTAATTGATGTAAAAATACTAATAAGTACAAAAAATGTTGGTATATTTTAGTTAAACAACGATTTAATAGTGCTTTTATTGTAAAGAAAAATAAAATATTTGTACAAATGTCTTTCCATTTAATTTATATAAAAATTACCAAGATTTGGAGGTCGTTATATATTCCTTATAAAAAAAGGGAGGATTTCAAGTATCCAAGATCACCACACCTTTCAGATACAGGTCGGTACTGGATTGAGCTAATGCCCTTAGAACGGACTAGGCGTAACGTAATTTTTTTCCTAGATCCCAACATGATGATTATAAATAAGAATATCAGCTCGTTTATTAGGAATTCTTTTTTTGTAATAAACAAATCGGATTTTCGTTTAAATTTTCTTCAATTTCATTTGTATAAGTATGAATTAGGTAAATTTTTATCATAAAGACTTGTATTAATAATTATTTATTTGTTTGTAATGTCCAAACAGTTGTATGTGTAAAGCCATTGTTTTCCTTACAAGAGCTCTTGGGCATTTCATATTGAGCTAATAAACGCATTTGGTTTCGCCTGCGATCAGTCAGGCCGTGACGACCAGGATCTCCTATTAATACCTTTAATAAAAAATCTATATTATGTTTTATTTTCAGCTCTCTTTTACAGAGATTTGTATTAAACTGACTAAATTTTACAAAACATGATTCCTTATACAGGACTTGTATTTTAAGATTATAAAATGAAAATTTTGCAAAAGCCAACATCACGCGGTGTTCCCAGGCGGTCACCCATCCAAGTACTGACCGCGCCCGACGTTGCTTAACTTCGGTGATCGGACGAGAACCGGTGTTTTCAACGTGGTATGGACGTTGGCAACAACATGTATAAAATAACAGTACATAATTTATTATAATAAAATATAAATTATACTATAATATTGTGACGTTAAACTTATTAGAATAATTTAAAATGACAAGATGTTATTCTCATCTCCATCATAAAATATCAAAGTAAAAAAATCAGGCGTCGAATAATTTATTGATAATTAATCGCTGTTATGGTTGTTTTGAAGGTCAGTTAAACAACTTTATTCAAATAAGCTTTTCACAAAGCACTTTTGAATAGTTGTTTTAAAAAAATTATACTTAGTTATAGTTACCACAGGTAAATGCGTAAAATAAAGTCAAATTATTATTTAGACTAGAGACATCGATATAAAATTCTACATCGCTGTTTAGAGATCATAAATAGGGTTAATTTATATTACACACATGAGATAAAATTATTATTAACTATACTTACCATTTTATTCTTAGCCAACTTACTTAACCAGTCAAATAAAAGCTCTGCAAATTCTTCATCATAAAACATATCTCCGATCAAAATCGTATCAAATTCATCACAGTCATTCCCGATAAAATTGATACTGTTCGTTTCTATTTCAAGACCATTTAAATCTGCATTTATTTTAGTAGCGTACAAAGCATCTAAAACAAATTTATAATTTAATATAGAATGTAACAGGGGATGTAGCTCAGTGGTAGAGCGTTCGCTTTGCATGTGAAAGGCCCCGGGTTCGATCCCCGGCATCTCCAGTTTTTGATATTTTTAAATATTTACTTCGTTTATATTAAAGTCAGTTTTAATAAACATATTTTCGTTATGAAGGTTTATTGAAGGTATTATCATGATGATATTTCATGAATTATTTGACTCATTGATAATTTTTATTACACTATCATAAATTTTACTAACTACAATGTGAAAAAACACCTAAAATACGTCATTTAAATAAGAAATAAAATTAAATTCAATTGGTATAGCATAATATTGTATATCAGCGTTTTGTACTTACAGACATCTAAATCATTAGCAACAACTTTTTTTGCATCCACTTTAGCGGCGGCCAAGGAACCCGCACCGCAGCCACAACCCACATCCAATATTTTGCATCTTTTTATCATTTTCTCATTGTCTAGGATATATCTGAAATAAAATGTATAATACTAACCATTTTATCAATTATTTTTACTACAATAAAAGCCATATACTATTACATCTAATTTTAAAATCTCACACGTGGACGTGTGTCAACGTAATGAGAGAAGAACTCAACAACAGCATTAGCTGCCATTTAGATTTTAAATACGACATTATAATAAAAGCCACTTTTTCAACCGACTTCAAACGTGGTTCTCTTTTCGGGTGTATGTTTTTTGTTTGTTACGTGAAATATTTCGGTCAGAGGTGGCCCTATATTAATGATATACTTAGATAGCCAAAACTTTATTGGTTAATATATCAATAAATGTTTATTCCCATGTACCTACAGAGTTAGTCCCATATATACAAAGAAATTGATTAGACACTTATAAAAAATTCAACAAAAACTAAAAATTTATCTTCTAAACATTGTTAAAAATCGTCTCGAGATTGTTCCACTCAAGCGTAAAATAAAATTTAAGTATTTGAAAAAAATTGCATTAAAAAGTAATAAATAAAACCGAAATAATCATCCAACGCAAATATGTATTTGTAATTCAAACTGTAACAGAACATCTTTATCTTTCTTAAGGCAACGGTATTTAATATTTTATAATAATTAACTTGTTAGAAATATCCTTATAAGCTATTTGGGTAATTTAAAACTGCAAGGTAGTATTAGTAAGGATGCTTACAAAAAATTATTATTATTGATTTATTAAAATACTTAAAGTGAAAAACAATTTCCCGTCGATTAAACACCACTTCAGTTCTTATCCATTTTCTTTAGTAGGCAATTAAGATCTGTGTTACAAACACGTGCTTGTCAACAAAATACGCCTGCCTTGAAGTTTCCACTAAGGTTAATCGAAGTTCGAACTCTATTATATATATTATTAATAATTGTAAAAAAGATATTATAAAACAATTTTACTAATACTATTGCCAACGTCCATACTACGTTGAATACAACGGTTCTCGTCTGATCACCGAAGTTAAGCAACGTCAGGCGCGGTCAGTACTTGGATGGGTGACCGCCTGGGAACACCGTGTGATGTTGGCTTTTTTTCAAGTATAAATTAATATACTCCTAGACTGTTTATTTTATGCATAGCGATATACTTTTCAATATATTATACAGTATACATTCAAATACATTATCCAAACTATAAGTTGATACAATTTACTAAATAGAAAATCTTTCAACACAAACATGAGTCATTCGCGTTTTCCGGAATCAAGGGGATGGTTTTCATTAAATATTCTGAACATCGCGAAAGCCTTCGTGACTCATCCTTAAGAGGGTTGGGTGGCCACTAGTGATGCAACGAATACGAATACGAATATTCGTATTCGCCGAATAGAAGACATTTACCGAATATTCGTATTCGGCGAATACTAATACGAATATTTAAAAATTAATATTTTTGTACGCATTATTAATATATTAATATTAATATTTTTTCTGGGGATTCGCAAACTAAAAACGAGATAGATGCTTATCTAAAGCTCCCAAATTTATCGCCGACTGCTGATTCACTGGCTTTTTGGCGAGAAGATGTCCATTTTCCAAGTCTGAAAAAGCTCGCCCAAAAATATTTTTCACTGAAGCCATGTACAGTCGCCTCGGAAAGACTTTTTTCAACGGCTGGGAACATCCAGACTGAAAAAAGAAATCGCCTAAAACCAGAAAATCTACAAATTTTATGTTTTTTAAATAAAAATTTGCCTGTTGTAAATTTTAATTATTAGAAGAGTAAACATTATTCAAATAAATAAGTCTTTGATTACCATGGCGAGATATTCGTATTCGTATTCGTATTCGCCGAATAGTAGGTTTGATATTCGTATTCGTATTCGTATTCGTAAAAGTAGTATTCGTTGCATCACTAGTGGCCACCCATCCCTTCATCAAAAATCTTTTTTTCCAAATGGTGTTTTTTTGATACAGAAAAACTGAAACTTTGTCATTTTTAACCCTGACGAAAAATGAGGGGTGTCATAAATTTTACGTGTCTGTGTGACTACCAGTGGGCAGTTGCATTGTAGTTAACCGATTTTGATAAGATTTTATTTTTGAAGCTTAAACAAGATGAATCATGTCGGCGGGTTTTTTAAATTGTCTTCAATTTAATTTTTTTTTCAAACACTGTTTTTATTTAGGGTATTTGGTATCTTTGATAAATACTTATCATTCTTTACTATTAAGTCTTTCTGGGAAATAAAAAATACATATCAAAGTCCAAATTTAATTAAATAAGTATTTTACTAATCTAGATATTGATTACATAATATAAATTTATAATTAATACTAGTTGTAACAATTAAGTTTGAAAAAATAAATGAAGAAAATATGTAAAAAAGTTTAATCATGAATTTGTTCACTTTTATCTTAATTTTTGTGAATAGGTAGGTACACTATCATTTGATTATCATAATGGTCCAAATTCTAGCATGCAAAGTTAATGCCACTCCGGCAGAGACCAGTTGCCTATCAGTGAAAGAATTTTTCAAATCGGTCATTCATTACAACATCAAAAATAAAGATTTTTTTGCATAAAGTACTTAAGACAGTTGATTGCATTATGCATGACTATAACACATACTTATCATTAAATAGCATTACTAGCTGACCCGGCAAACGTTGTTTTGCCATATTAAGTTTTGGGGTGGGCTACCCTTATCACTTAGGGGTATGAAAAATAGATAGAAGCCGATTGTCAGACCTACTGAATATGCATATAAAATTTGGTAAAAATCAGTAAAGCCGTTTCGGAGGAGTAAGGTAACTAACATTGTGACACGAGAATTTTATATATAAGATAATGCAGTGGGATAGTAAAAAAGTATGTACTTTTTAACTCTTTCATAAAGTGAAGTATCAGAGAGTCTGTGATTCATACTTTTCAAAACCCTCAAGATGATTCATACTCGTTTGTCTCTCTCAGACTTCAGCAAATTTGTATTTTTTATCCTACTCCTACTTATTTCGTTGTTTCACTCACACGTAGGGCATTATCAGCTGCCTCTAAATGCTATGTGGTATCAGTAAATTTATCTTCACCAGGCTTCTAGGAACCTGAAGATAATTCTGTAACTATGTAATCGTGTTCTTTGTAAGGCCATCAGAGATATTCAATCAAAAAAATCCACGACGTGTATGTATGTCTATCTGTAGTAACGTAGCTCCAACACGAATGGTGCTATTAAAACGTATTTTTAAAGTTGAGGCAATTGAAAATATTGTTACATATTTTTTTAAATAATTTAAATTTAATTTGGCTAAAACTGCTACTATGTAATTAATCTTTATAGATATAAGTATCAATCCTTTTGTTTTCATTCAAATTTTTAATAAACCGAGTCGTAATTTTCTGGACTAATACCAATGCAACTCAAGGGTTGAGAAAGGGCAACTCAAAAACACTGTAATTGAGCAATGAGCATATTATGTGATGAATTTATTGTGAGTTGATGAAGCGAAAGAGGTATGTAGGGAACCTTCCAAAGGGATCGGCAGAGACTGCTCACTATTTCTTGGAGAAATAGGCGTTTTATGGAAAGTTATTATTTTCCGGAAAAATATAATCGTATTTATGTTATTGAAAATAAAACGGAAAAAACATTTTCTGGGCGACAGATTTTTGCGTTTTCCTTATAAATGTGCGTAGATTAAATAATATTATTCCATTCACATACGTAAGACTAGACCAATCACCTAGTCACTGACTTGTGTTGTTATAAGTTTGACGTATCTGTGCCATCATAGCTCCTAAATGAATAAACCGATTTCGTTACAAAAAAGAACTGATGGTATCGAGATGGTATTTAGCTATAATTTTTATGAAGAAAATAAAATTTCTATGAAAGGGAAACTGTCTGATCGGAAATTCGTTTCGTATTTGTAAATATGTGTCTACCTTGCTATTGCTTGTCCCCCAGGCCAATAGAATCCCCAGAAGGGATCCTTGAACGGGGACTGATCAGCCGGTGCTGACCACAGTGGACAATCTGACGTCACGAGCCGCAGCAGAAGCTCTGGTGTCAGGTGACTTCTTGTGGGCTTCGTGTGCTTGAAGAAGAGAGAAGTGAAGTCCTTTAGTAGCATCTGAAATATAATATTACAGCTACAATATCTTAATATAAACAATCTACTTTTTAACCCCCGACTAAAAAAGAGAGGTGTTATACGATGTTTTATACTCGTGCAAATCCGGGGCGGGTCACTAGTATAGAAATATATCAAGATAGTGAAAAACGTCATTTGAATATCAACGCAAAAACCATCACGTTCGCGTCTTCAAAATATTGAAATAATAGCAAAAACAAAATAACATTAGCTACGTCCCGCGGTTTCATATACATTATAAAAATCTATAGCCTTTCTCTATAAATAATTATCAAACATAAATAATTTTTCAATTTAAAAGAGTAATTCCTGAGATAAATGCGTTCAATGAAACAAACAAACAAAACGCTCCAACGTCATAATATTAGTACAGAATACAGATCAATAATTGGAACTTCAAGGAATGTGACGACAACAGTTGTTAAGAATTAGTAAGAAATCATTTGCATGAGACGAGTTTAAAATATAAATAGATTGAGGAAAACGGCTTTACGTATTTTGTGTGCGTTATTTCTTTAACTAACGGGCCGCCCCAACATCATTTAGTTATGTTATATTTAACTTAACTTCTAACTCAAAAAACAAAATAAAAAGAACAAAAGTTGTATGACGCGACATCGCATGTGCTCACACGCCCATCCCGTGCCAGTTGCTGACATCTCCTTTTTATCAGTGCATTAATTTAATTGTCTAGTTTTCTTGGGAAAATATATAATAAACAAAAAGATATTGACTTACATAATATTATGATCACTTTAGTGCGTTTGTGTTTATTCTGCGGTCACAAATCGCAATGGATTGCCAATAATTATTACAAACTGTCATTCTTACAAATTGAACAGCTTCAAATACTCGACTCTTAATTATTACACTCAACAATACATTCCTCTTAGATAAAGTGAAACACCTTACGAGGAATGAAAAGGGTAAAAGTAAATTCTCTTAACAAATTTATTGTACTTTAATACCATTATTATTATATTAGTATCATTAAAAATACGAAACTGACTTAGCGAGAGACTGCAAGCGAAAACTTCTTGCACATCTCAACGATCTTTTATTTATTTTTCCTTACCAGGGTTGTCTGGAAGCAGTCGCTTGTTGCAATATTCTAATTAAATATTAAGGTTTGATTGCTGCGTGTTTTCCTTACGGTTCATTGTTAATAAATAAAAAAAAACTGAATAATTGCGATGGATGGGCGAGTTTGGTAAACAATACTTAAATAAAAACTTTAAGTAGAACTTATTATAACTTTTAAGGTAACTAATGAATTGATAACAAAACTTTTAACAATTTTAAACGTAAAGCTTCCACATCGTCTCAGACATTTATTTTGATCTATCTACGTTCAGCAACGCCTATTTAACGGCCAATGAAGCGAGGCTCCGTGACGCTGCTGATAAGCCTTAGGAATTTTTCGTGACTTTGACGCACTCACTTTTGAATGTTGATTTAAGACTTAAGTATTAACGTATGACAATTTAAAACTGTATATAAATCATACTTTATCATGAAATAATTAATTTACTTATTATTTCATTCATTCATTCAAATGTCATAGAAAATGCTAATTTTTACAGTAGTTTAAACTACCTAACAGTAAGTTAGAGAAACAAGTGAAATTTAAAACAACTTAAAAACCCCCGACGTGTTAGTTTTAAATAAGTATACTTATCTCATAAATGGATGGTCTGATCTTCATAAATTTTAGCTATAAGGGTAACGGTGTCGATAACGTCAGATTTCAAACAAAAATAAAAGGAACATACTCGTACCTAATCGGTTTATTCGTTTGGGCATGGTTTGGGTGCCATAGACAGACAAACACACTCACAGCAACAGTCACACTTTAAACTTACAACACCCCTCTTTTTTTCTTCGGTGGTTAAAAGTCTCAAACTTACAATAGAATAATATAAATAATTTCTGAATCACTTTCACAATGTTCTCGTGAACTAAAAAAAGGCTTGAAAATTAACACTTCAATTTTCATCAACACACGCTCATTTTCATTGTAATGTAGTGGTAAATACATTTAATGTTTTTATAATGTATATTATAAGCTGACGTAAAAACTGATTTACTTGTAAGTCTACAAGCCTGAGCGGGCCTTGACGTCACAAATTGCTCAGAAATAATCTAGAAAAAAAACTAAAATCAGTATTTTTCTTTTATAAATTTAAATAATTACTTAAATGATTACTGGTTGAAAATGTTACTGTTCTATGGATTATTTAATCATAACTACTCGCCTAATATTCAGAGTCAAATATTTATCTTGGTACCCGGAAACTCGTTGATTTATTCAACAAAATAATAATAAAAAATATATATGATTTATCACTGTTATAAAAATAGACAAAAGAAATAAAATAACCGGCGGTACTTTTACGTTATCAAAACGGGGCGTTTCGAGTGGAATTTATCACGAATATTGGGTTAAAATGGTCTTGAATAGTCTAAACCCAATATAAGTCATAAAAAACAAGTAAGTAGGTACCTACTTTATTTTTTGTTCACTTGTTACAATATTTTGGTGTATTGTGCAATATATTAGGTACCTAACTATTGTCACAAGTAAATTATTCGACCATAATCCTTTGATTTCCTATATGAACTAGGAAATTATTAATGAAACGTGAACTAGATAATTCCTGCTTTCAATTACACACAACTGATGCGATTGTATGTTCACATTATTTTACACCTCAATGATGATATTTGTCAAGTTTTATACATGCTATAAACTTAAATAATCTATTGATTTATTGGACAGTGGACTGTCACTAGAACTCCAAAAAAGTAAGCGAATAAAAAACAAAATTTCGAAAGAAGCAGTAGTAATATTGATAGAAATATCAAAGATTCATCAATATCAAGACTCATTGTTATAATATCAAAGATTATTATGTATGAAATTGACTGTTTCTATGAAATAATAGTTTTTGGAATTATCTTTGCTCTTTGATCTTCGTAGTAAATTTGTAAACAGGGGTACTATTTTAAGGATGCATAATGAGTCGTGTAACTGCAGTGTTTAGGGTAAAAACCTTGCCCATCGGGGAAAACCGGACCAGAATAGAAACAGGAACTGATATTGGCGTATCATTGCACTTGTTATTATGACAACAGTAGGAATACCTTCAGAACCCTTCCTCCCCGTAGTATTTTTGTAATGTGATTTGCTTGACATTTCAATTTTAAAGATTTATTTTTATGTTTTTGTTACATGTATAATAATTTCACGTTAAAGCGAACGATGGTGCAATCCCAAGGTTGCCGCCACCTTTTGAACCTACATAATATTTGTCCGCTGTCCTCAGGATCGGCACGGGCTTTATTTACCGCGTAGATTTAGTTACTTACTTAGTTATGCAGGTACTCTTTGTGGAAATTAATTAAATAATTTCAAATTTTTTTTATGGAGATCGTCGATGGCTGCTTGCACATGATTGGAATTACAATAAATGCTAACACAACCATCACTATAAATATTTAATTTTTTTATATTAAAAGAAAAAGTGAAAAGATTTCTTTAATATTCTGACTTTTGAGGGAGCAAATATTTTAATACGTTGTCGTTTTGAAAAGGGACATTCTTAAACTGTACAGTTTCACAATACACTATAGCTGACTATAGTAAAGTCTGGTTCTTCTCATAGATAGGTTGAATCAGAACGCCTAGAAGGAAACTCTTATCTTTTCTAGGGATATTCAAAAAGAGCCGATAACAAATTGGGATCAGGAACGAATACGTTACGTTGTTTCTTCAATTTCTATTATTGCCAACATATTATTACTGGAATAGTGTGAAAACCAAGTCCGAATAGCCGTTGAGAAACCCGGCTACACATTCACGCGTGACGTATATCACGGCCTTGTGGTAAGTATTCGCTGACATCTGTTAACGAGAACAGGATCCAAAACGGGGTCAAAGACATTGCAATTTTTTTACTTTGTGTTGCCAAAAGTTAAGATGGCATTATAAGCACATACAATTCAATGCAAATAACTGCAGGAAATAAATATAGGTAGGTATGCAGTAGCCTAACAGTGTGTCACATAAATCTACCTACTTATATTATAAATCTGAAGTTTGTTTATTGGTTTTAACACGTTATTCTCAGGAACTACCTATTCGGTAT
This sequence comes from Aporia crataegi, assembly GCA_912999735.1. Classification (NCBI taxonomy): domain Eukaryota; kingdom Metazoa; phylum Arthropoda; class Insecta; order Lepidoptera; family Pieridae; genus Aporia; species Aporia crataegi. Next base: position 9,177,906 of record OU538742.1, read on the forward strand.
TGTAAAATTTATTTAGAATTGGATAGTTCATATACCTACACGCTACGACGAAATTAACGCGAGTGAAACTGCGAGGCATAGCTATTAATAAATAAAATACGTACTTATTAGTTTTACAGTTGTTTAACCGAGAAAATACTTACCAGTATCTTACGATCATTTTATGAACGGTTTTACGTATCATTCAAAGAAAACCCAATTAGGAAATTTTCCGAGAATTTCGGTCGCGCGGCTTTTAATAGAATAATATGGCTTCGCTACCTGTAAAAACCTACCTCGGGTATCAGAGTCATTGAAGTTTTCATATTTAATTTAAGCGAAGATTATCAGTTAACACTAAGTAGGTACACTTTGAACCTAACATAAAATACATTTTACATATTATATAATAATAACGGAATTTTAGAAAAATATAATTAATATTTAAAATAAAACCGACTTCAAAACGCACTAAAACGTGAAAAATAATCTTATAAATTACGTATCGTTTAACATTTGTATGTATTTACAAGAAAATAATTAGTTTTATATCGCGAAGACTGACAAACAACACCACCAAGTAAAATAGATGGAAACTTAAAAAACACCCCACATGATGATTACAATTTATAAGAATATCTCAAAAATACTTGAACAGAGCTTCTGTTCTTACGTTGTGGTGCTACGATGACACGAGAGATCCACAGACCCACAATCACAGAGATACATCGAACTTAAAACATCCTTCTTTGCGTCCAGAGCAGGTAGCAAATGTTATTGCCCTATTCCGATGTTTTCTCTTTCACCTCAATAACAAACATTGCATAATTATGTGTCGACACATTATTTAATCATTGTGCAATATTTTAATCCACGATTTAAATACAAAACGTTATTACTTATCAATAACGTTCATGGAAACGATGCTGCATCGGCATTTAACCAGTGCTAGATCGCTTATAAGTTTTATGTAGTGTCACGTGTCGTCCTTTAGATTAATTAAACGCAGAAGCGACAACAAAGCGATCTACAAAACTTTATTAAACGAAAAAAATTTTTTTATAAAATAAAAGTCGATCACGTCAGCTTTCAAATAAAAGAATAAAAAAACAATTAGAGACAGTCCGTAGGAGCTGCAATGTAACAGACACACAGACACGTTAAACTTGCATCTTCTACGACGAAAATATCTGTAAGTACAGAATTTGATGTAATTAATTGTTTCGCAATAATATCTATAGTTTTCAAATCAAACAAATCGATACAAAACAACCTATAATGTTCATAGTTCATGTTTATCAAAAGCAGGCTTATGCAAAAAGACGAGCAGGCATATCGTGAATCGTGAATCATCAAAAGCACGTGTCTATAATAGCGTAAAGCTGAAGTTTGTTTGTTCTGTTGGTTGAACGCGTTTAAGTCAGGGGTAATTGGGTCAAAATGAACATTTTAATTAAGTATTATGATTAGATAGTCCATTTATCGAGGAAGGCTAGGCTATATATAACATCACGCTGCGACCAATAGGTGCGATGCATCATGTTGCAAAAATAGGCAACTTTCCGCCTTTTGAACTTAATTTCTTTTCCACGCATACGAAATCTCGAGCATTAGCCAGAAAAACATATTTATACTATAAATAGTAACGATATACTTAATTAGAAGTTTAAGAATTATACATATTTTATTATGAATAATTTAAAAAACACAAGTTAAATTGACTTGTGCTTGAGGGTCTAAAATGACTTCGTTCACTTTTATGAATACTACTTTGACACTTAAAAGAAATGTTTTAGATACAAATCAAGATGCTACCAATATTTTTTGTACAGATTACAATGTTCATATTAATTTTAATGAAAACATTGCGAGACGTGAGACATGGAAAATTACATTCTTTAAACGATTGTCCTGTTCATAGAATTAGGTGATTAAAAATGACATACAATCGCAATGTAAGAAAATAAAGTTTCCACTAAAATTTATGAAAATTTTAAAGAAAATTTCATGCTGTTTGACAGCCATTATGCATTTCAAATTGCAATTCTTAGTAAAATATTATACTTCTCATAAAAAAAAATTGAAGTTCGGTTTTGATGTATTATTATTTTTTATACTGTTAACAAGTAAATTTACATTCATTTACAATAATGTATTTAAATGTGTTAATATTAAACGTTACAATTTTTAATTACGTATATTATTAGTCCTCTTCTAAGTCCCCGACAAAAAGAAGGGTGTTATGAGTTATCTTTATAACATCCTTCTTGCGGTGCGGTTCACCCTTCTAACGGCCCTGACCCATTTTATATTCTTCATTTCTACGAAGAACTGGATTGGACCAACTTTGATTACATTATAATTTATTGTAAACACCGAATACAATATTGCGCAACATTATGCTAATAGACACAAAAATTTTCACTAATGAAAATTTAAAAAAACAAACGTAGAATTGATAACCTCCTTTTTGATTTTTTTAATAGCTTATAAATTAAAAACTTTCCCAGGTGGCACACAAAAATATTTTGAAAATACAATATGGTTAGGTATGCCAAGTCAAGAAAAAAATAAATTAATGAAAGTAAACTCGTAAATACGTTTTTAATTTTCACACATAAGTTCGTTAACCTTCCCATTGAGAAAATATCTGCCTACGGTACCATCGCTGTCTCGTTCAGGGCTTGTCAATATTATCATACTCTCGTTTTTAAATCATCCATAAATTCATCACAAGCATGATACATGTTTTATCGACTGCTAGACTAGGATCAATGTTATACCTAAAACAACATTCATAAGTATCAATATGAAGCTTTGATTTTAGGTGCATTAGTCACAGCATTTCAAGTTTAGGTTTATTTTAACTAATACATTTACATAGCTTTAATTCATAATCTGAATAAACAGTAAAGGAGACGATGCTGGTAACGTATAGCAATCCCATTTTGACTTAAAAAATTATTATTCTTATCTTTTTAGTTTTTATATAAGTATTTAATAGGTACCAATTACAGTTAAAATTGTTTCTAGAATCTAGAGATGTAAATTCTAAATTGGTCAAGTCAGTTTTAAATTACATGCAGTCTGTTGAACACATTAAAAGCTTGAATATGAATTTGTGGTTCAACCACCTCTAAAGGTTAGGTACCTATCTATAGTTTTAAAAAAGTAGGTACTCGCAGTCGCAACTCGCAGGTCACGGCTCGTCAGCTCAACGACCCGCCTTGGACTCAGTCAAGGACGTACAGAGGCTATCAACCTATGTAGGTACTTTGTCTACAACAGTCTATATAATTAATAATGTCTGTCTGTTGTTACGTTGCTCCTAAGCGAGTGAACCGATTTCGATGCAGTTCTCTTTGTTAGAAAGCTGACGTGATCGAAAGGGTTCTCAACTAAAGATTTGAACATTTGCTCATACATCTATGGGGTTTTTCTAATGTCTTCAATTCACTTTAGTTTTAAGGGGTATCAAGGAAATAATGTAGCTCTTGGGGAATAATTTTGATTTGGTATTCTCTACTTCCCAAAATTAATCTTTATTTATAATTTCTTATCAATATTAGGAGAACTTAACTGTAACCGAAATAAACAGATATTTTCCTGAAACACAGTCAAAACAAGAATTTACCGCAAATTATTCAAGTTTAAACCTAACCACAAACATAATTTAATTAAGCTACTGAGGAATAATAGACCACAAGATAAAATAATTCGTGAAAAAAATAATAATCACGCGATGAGAGCCTGATTATATTACCACTTCAACGATTATCAAAATCATTACAAATTTTTAAACTTAATTGCTTTATCACTCATGTTAAAGTTGTTTTGATAATATATTATGTAAATGACCTACCTACCTATATTTTGTACGCACGCAGTATTTTGACACACCGAGACAAAAAAATCTTCCAATTTAATTCTTAGTGGCATTTGGACATAATTTTCCTTTCATTGCTCTTACCACCTACCTACCATAGGAATTAAAATATTACGAGTCATTTATTATTTACAAACAAAGGCTGCGTGGCTCATCTTAATAACCTTAGATAATTATTAGGTACTAAATCAATCTTATCTAACTAGGTTGCTAGTTGCTACCTACCTAGAGATAAAATGTAATTTTTTAATATACATTTTTAATTTATTAAATTCCTTAACTAAATAATTTCCTAAATAAATTAATTAAATAAAGTAAATTACTAAAAATAATAAGATTAAATGGCATTTATAGATGACCTTAAAATTAAATTACTTTTCTAAAATAACACTAACAAGTGATAATAATTTATATAATTTAATTATCTTGAATAAATATTACTGTCCACCTCATATGTTAAGTATTATTAATTATTTGAAGATTTTTAAACGATTACACAGGTGAAGTGATAACGCAATTTAGTAAAAAGTAAAAACTAATTTATTTTTACAAACGGATTTTTAACGGAATGTAAGGCCGTAACAGTCTTAATCGCTGTGAAATGCATTATCGGCATCCGTCAAATAACCCAAGTTAGGAAATAAAAAAACCAGTTTGATTACAGTTTTCCTCCCAATCAACTGGGAATTCCGTAATTCTGTTTGGCGCGCGCGGAGAACACGCACTCACACAGACGTATTAATAAAACAAACTGGTCGCTGACTCGCTGCTCACTTGCTGTACCCCTCGGAAGCCCGCAGTTACACCAGCCAAGGGGGGCAGAGTAGCGCTTACGATAGTAGACAGTCACGAAACACGTTGAAACATGCTCTCAAAGTTCAAACACTACAATTCATTCAAAGGTTTTAAACTTTAAAGAAATGCTTTTGACACACTCCACAGGTATCTATTTGACAATCGAAAACACTACTACCTAGTACCTAGATTGATGGCCGTGCGAATTTCAGAGAATCTTTTCATACACTGGCACACCGCACACGAAAACGAAATATTGAAATCGAGTCACGAATCACGATACACACACACATGCGCATGTGTCATCTATAAGTATTGCGGGCGCGTGTGTGCTCCCTCATTGTGAATTAACTTCTATCAGTAAAGCTACGTTCGTCGCCCTTGTGAAACTTGTGAAATTATTGTGACATTACCGAGTGCCTTCAGAGATAACTGAAAATCACGCAGTTATCAAATAAAAGGATTGTGTGTACCTACTTAACTGCTAAATAAGTGACGGTGAAACTTTCACAAAATTTGTGACAAATTGAAGAGTATTAAAGTGAAAACCGCCAAAATGTATAACGATTCAGTGGTTCCCGTCAAGACAGAGTCTTTCAGCGGCGTTGTTGCCAAAAGGTAAATATTCATTTTTCTTGGATTTTTATACAAGTTTAAAGCGGTTTTAATTATTATGTAATAAATATGTATAGATATTTGATTATGATGTTTTAGACTACAGTACAAGTTATTTATCTACAAAATAATATTGATATTGTATAAGAAAGTAAACATTTAAATAAAGTCAGACCCAGTACTCCTATTTTAAAATAAAAAAAAAATATTTCATCATAAAGAAATTCTCTTATCAGTAGTTATAAATAAATATTAAAATTAATAAATACAAATATTTGTGAAACTTAAATTTCATTTAAATGAAACTCATATTATGTTTCACATATTAGTAAATTATTCCGAAATCCTCGGTAGTATAGTGGTTAGTATCCCCGCCTGTCACGCGGGAGACCGGGGTTCGATTCCCCGCCGTGGAGAACCTTTTTTTTATGTTAAATTTTGTTTTTCAGTCCCATTGGTCAAAGTATTAAAACAATACTAAGGCGAGCCTGTGTGGAGAAGAGGCTGACAATAGGTCTCATGCCAGCACTTCAGTACCTGTCTACAAACAGCCGCGGTGCTCTGTTCTGCGTCCAAGCTGAGGCAAGGCCTGGAGACAGTGCTACTCACATGCAAGAGGTGCTTCTACAGGCCTTTTGTATGGAAAATGATATTTACATTATCAAGGTATGTATGTTAATCTTGATTTAAACTTGCAAAAATTGTATTAAAAAGATCTGCTCTTTTATTACTAACAATAATTTTAAAACATTACAAGAAAATTGAAGATAATTTGAAAACCCCCCGAAATGATGATTACAAATAAGAATTTCTTGTAAATGGAGGAACAGATAAATCCATTACATCCAGGAGCTACGGCATGTCCTACATACCACTTTTTTCGTTAAAAAACAAGGATAAAGAATTGAATAGTAATATTTCTTCTCGTTGTTTCCAGGTTGATTCCGAGGATAAACTGAAGAATCTTCTGGGCTGCAGCAAGACATCTCTGGACTTCAGCTGCGTCCTCATACATTACCCGTTCTTGGATCCCTTTAGCGACTGCTCTGAGATTGATCTCTCGGTTCTGTCGGACGCCGAGAAGGATCTAGTCGACCATTGCGAGACGAAGTGGGGCTACGCTCAGTTCCCAGTTATTAAACTACCCGAGAAATGAATTCGTGTTATAATTTTTTTTGGGAAAAGTTACCACTTTTGGTTTTCGCTTTGGCGTACAACGCCATCTAGTTACGTTGTCCACTTTTAGACGTATCTTTGTACATTGTATAAAATAAGGCGCCATTTTTGGCCATACTTTGTATTTTAGCGTTGCCCGTTGGAATATGGAATGGAGTTGTAATGAATATTGATTAATAATATGTAATGTATTTTGTATCTTTGTAGTTATTAAGGTTTAGCAATAAAATAAAATATGGAAATAATTTCTTCGTTTTATTTATACTAGCTGTGCCACACTATTTCACCCGCGTTTATTTCGTCGTAACGTGAGGTTATAAGTAAATTATAAACATAAAAACAAAATAATACAATAAAGTAGCGAACAGCATAATAATAATATTTATACATAATATGTACTTCGTCCGCGCGGAACAGTTATTTTTTTATTATTTATTTATATTAATTTCTAAAATAAAAGTAGCCTAAGTTACTTCTTATTACATCAGCCAGTGAAAGTCCCGTCAAAATCGGTCAGAGATTAGCCGGAAAAAACAGACAGACAAAAATTGTAAAAAATGTTATTTTGATCTATGTACCGTGTATACAATGCATTTAGTAAAAAGCGGTTATTTTAATATTACAAACAGAGAGTCCAATTTTATTTATCTGTATAGATTACAAACTACATATGAATTGAATTCATATTATGAATATCTAGAATTAGGAATTATTAACTAAAACGATTTATTGTTGTGGACGATTGCCTTACAAAAAATAACAGGTGCTTAAATTTGTAAGAACTAATAGTTGAAAACACATGATCAAATATAAACTGTTAAGTAATATAACATTTAAAATTAATTACAATTTCTTCCAGTAATTTATGATAAATTCAGCCCCACGCTCCCCAATCATTAGACACGCTGCGTTGGTGTTCCCTGATGGAGCCCGTGGCATTATTGACCCATCAATAACTCTCAACCCATCGATTCCGTATACCTTCAATTCTGGATCAACTACAGCTTCTGTATCATTCGCGGGGCCCATTTTACATGTCCCCACTGGGTGATATGGACTTGCTGTGAAGGTTTTCATCAAACAAATAAAGTATTCTGTAGTTCCCCATTGATATTTATCACAAGGTGGTAACGGAGTTTCAATAAAATACGCTCCGCTTTCTTTAAATGCTTTTGTATCGCGCAACGATAATATAAAATCAACACCTCGCAGCAATGGTAGCAAGTCGCTCTCATCTCCGAAATAATTCGGGTTCATTAACGGGTAGCCGTAGATATCGTTCGGATTTAAGCGAATGTGGCCACGGCTTTTTGGTGCAATGTTTTGAGTTCTCGGGGCCAGGCAGTCGTAAAATGCGCTCGGCAAAACAGACACGTTGAAATAAGACGACGGGTTCGATTCTAATTCCCTCCACGACGTGATAGACCCTACTTGATATTGGACGTCGGGGACCAACAGACCCGGCTTCGATTTCAAAAATGCAATAGTACTCAACGGTCCGTTGGCAGATAGTGGATTTTCCTTGCGGTCCATGACAAAAAAGTTTTCAACGTATTGAAGAATTTTTTCGTTACTCACTCTTGTAGATATTTCATGCGGTAGAGCAATGTGAATACCATCGAATGTAACGTGATCGTGGAGATTGTTGCCGACAGACAAATGTTGTATGACAGGAATGCCAACACTTTCCAAATGGTCTTTGGGACCGATACCTGACCACATTAATAATTGTGGCGAATTGATAGCGCCTGCAGAAACAATGACCTCTTTACTTGCAAGAGCTGTATAAATTGTGTTGTTTCTTTCATATTCAATCCCATAAGCTTTATTATCTTTTATGAGGATTTTGGTAGCTTTTGAATGTATTTTGATGACGAGGTTTTTTGTTGTATTCCTGATAGGTTCTATGAAGGCTTTGTTTGCGGATCGCCTCTCTCCATTTGAGACGAATGCCTGCGCCTGATCGACGCCTTCTTGCTCGGATCCGTTGAGGTCAATGAAGGATAACCCTCGTTCAATAAAAGCGGCAGTTATCATCTTCGAAGGCTCATCGATGTACGGAAATTTGGAAACTGCTTGTTCTCCATCAAATCCGTGATAACCAGGTTCAACGCTTAATGGTTCTAGATTATGCTCGGATTTTTTAAAGTATGGTAAAACCTGCAATTTTTACTTTTCATACAATTATTGTTTACATGTTCGTTATAAAATGTTCTAAATAACGAATGTTTGTAAAACATTTAGTCAAAATTTGTGGTAAATAAAGCTATAGTTATGGTATGAAGTCTTGTGTTAACCATCATTATGATGTAACAGCAGTAACAGCAATGATAATAATATTAACAAAAATGCTACGTACGTCCTCGTATGCCCATCCTTCGTTGCCAAGCTCTGCCCAGTAGTCGTAATCGCCTTTGTTCCCTCTGATATACGACATCGAATTTATTGCACTAGAACCTCCCATACCTTTACCTCTGTTATAGAATTAAAATCAATTATTACATCGAATATAAGTCAAACTGAAGACAATCCCATAACCCTCCGGACTTGTATTTTATTTTCTCCTCGTGGTAAGATACTGTATACATTTAGGCCAAGTATCAGTTCATCAGAACTTCATTAAAATTAAAATCGGATTAAATTAATTAAAATTAAAGTCCGACGCAAAAAGAGTAAGTAACGTGCCTGTGTCTGTCTGTAGCATCGTAGCTCCTAGTCTAGATGATTTTTTTTTAATTGTCTTCAATTTCAATTGTAGATAAATAATAGTATGTTCTATGAAATACCTGGGCCAAGTACACTTTCCGTTCTTAGCTAAACAGCTTTTACCATTGGGTTCAGTGGTAAATTGCCAATCGGAACTGGATCCTATGAGGGTCGGGAATAATCCCGGGATGAGAGTAACTATAGGTTCCTCACCACCAGCTTCTAATAGCAGAATCTATGAACGGTTATAAAAATTAACATATTTTCATTAAAAAAACGAATACCAACTGCACTTCACTAAAAAGTAATAATTTAAGTGCTGTTAAAAATATTCTATGTATTGTACTAGCTGTGTTCCGCGGTTTCACTCGCTTTAATATCATCGCATTGTGATGTTAAAACCTATATATATATAGGTTTTTTAAATACACACACGTGTATACATATATATATATCCTTCCTCAGGCTTATAAATGGACTATCCTACGCAAAATATTAATATTATTATGCTTACTTTCCAATGAGGATTTTCACTCAGTCGTTTGGTGACCACACAACCGGCCGATCCCGCCCCAACGATAATGAAGTCGTACAGTTCTGTTGAAATATCTTTTATAGCTTCTCTATGTTCATATTGTGGGTAGCCATACATATTAGTTACAATATTTAAGAAGGCGTATGCAAAATACGAGCAGGAAGCTGAATTTGAATCAGCGGGGCAACTATTTGACAAATTTACAGGCTCCCATATCATTTTTAAAAACAAAAAAAGATGGCTGCTTAATAACAATGAACGAATTAAATTAAATATGTTGAGGACAACTTAGTTTTATATCGAGAGTTTTGTATAAGCGCTATCAATGAACTGAATAAAATCGATGATATTACGGTAATAATTCACAGTCGTTAAGATGAGTCAAAATTAGTTTTCACTGTAAACTAACAAAATAACCTGACTTTATACTAACAATTCAATTTCAAATAATATAAAAGGAAACCAATAAGTGTTCGCAGCCGGTAGGATTCGAACCTACGCTCCCAGAGGGAATCTGATTTCGAGTCAGACGCCTTAACCACTCGGCCACGACTGCCTAATGAAATGTTTGAAAATACCTATTTATATCTATTTTTTAATTCTGAATCATTATTTCCTTCTTCATCAAGTATGTATCTACGAAACATATTTTTGTAATTCTCAAAAAAGCTGTATAACTTTGTATAGACCAAACATAATTAAAGTCTACATAATATTATGTGCATTATTTTTTACATATTGTTTTCAGTATAGCGGGCAAACGCAAATAGTATTTCTTTTTAAAACATGATATCTTAATATTATTTAAGTAGTACAATGACTTTAAAACATCCATTAAAATAATCACTTTTGATAATTGAATTGAACTACTAAATTTTTATGACATAATTAAATATGTACTTACATACTTATATTAGTCAAGTGACTATTTTTTTATAAATATTCATTTGAGTTATAGATGCATCGAAATGCCTTATTGCCGATACAATACCGATACTCTTATAAAAATATCGTCGATACCGATACCGATACAAACGCTTAGCGAATTAAAATTAAATTAAGGTAAAGTATTACATGAAATACAAGTTTGGTTAAAGTTTTTAATTTCTATTAAAGAATAAAAACAGTTACAGACTGAATGAGATTCAAGGTTTAGCTATTAAAATTAAGTGTAATAATTAAAATGAAATCAATATCTGTTAATAATTAAAATTAACATTAAGAGGATTAGGGTTGCATCCGATGATGCAACCCTAATTTGAATAATTAATTTATAGAAATGTATTCACGTTAAATTTATTCAGTCAGTGGCGTAGCTAGGCGTGTAGTGGGCCTGCGCCCACTGCCTCGCACTTAAAGGGGCCTCGCAAGGCCTCTTCAAGTACGAAATCAAACTTAAATACCCTATTTATTTTTTAATAAAATAAGAACCTTAAAAAATATAGGCCACACTCGTCACGGTCTGGCAACAAAGCTTAGCTTTGCCAAACGTTTCTTTATAATTTACATGCATATGTACCTACTTCAAACAAAATAGTGAAGCTCGTAAACATTTTGATAAAAAGTAAGGATTTCAAAAATTCAAGAAATAAGTACCTAATTCAGAATCAGACAAGACAGTTTATAACTTGTAGGATCTGGATTAAAGTACCATAACATTTTACGCTTCATAAAGACACGGTAAAGCATGTTTGGTAAGATAAATTTATTGGGTAGATGTTGGAAACGAAAGAAAAGGGGCCTCGCTTATCGCGTCGGGGGCTTGACTTCGCCCACGCCTATAATAGGCCACGCAGGGCCGCCGTAAGCGGGCGTGCAAAGCGTGCACCGCACACGGGCGGCACGACCGGGGGGCGGCAAATCGAGCGACTCATACCTAATTTAACTCATTGTAACCCTGGCCTGTCTACTCAGAGGGTGCGCATAGGATACCAACTTGGGGCGACCTAGAATCCTAGATCAAACAATGACTTCTAAAGGATAGATTCAACGAGTTAAAAACATTTACCGACGTATTTGGTTTTTTTAGCAATAACTTATTTAATTATTCCAATGATGAGTTAATGAAATATTGTAAAGATTTAAATCTAAAACTTAAAGATGATTCAAGTAGTGAATCAGACATTGACGGATTGATTTATTTAGGGCGATATAGGGCGGCACAATCGGTATTGCACGCGGGCGACAAAACAGCTAGCGGCGAGCCTGAGGCCACGCTACGCCACTGCATTTAGTTATGAGAATTTAAGAGTCCTGTTATATTTTGACCTTCTTTTTGAATAAAATTGTCAATTTTGACGCTCTTATTCGCTGAAACTGATAGCAACACTGACTTATAGATGTATAGAATACATAGTATAGAATAGTTATTATTATAGTATATGGCGGCCTTACTTTTTGCAACTTAAAACAATTCATATACCTACATATAAGTACATATATGAAATTCGGCAGTATGATTTTCAAAAAATACGCAACAACTGTTTTTTTGAGATCATGCAGGTACCTACTGAATTTAGTGGAGTAAGAAAACAAAATACATTATGTTATAATGTGTATTTAATAGTGCTAAAGTTCATAGCGGCCCACGAATTTTGAAATATTTATGAAATTTTTAAAAATAAAATCCCAATCATAACCACAAAATTACAAAAAATGCGACATGCGAATTTAACCGACAATTATTTCTCTTTATTGTATAGGTATTTTTACGTTAAAATTGTATCTAAATATGTGTATATGTTAGAAATTTATTATATCGATCGTTCCCATCGATATAATAAATTTTCTATATCGATGTTCCTGACAGAGAAATATTGCAAATTGCATTTTAAAAAATTTAATCATAAATTGTTTAATAAACGAAATTACAAGTGTAACATTATTACATAAATGGTGCGCATCAGTTCTGTGATGGGGCGTGCGAATAAATAATAAGGCTTATTATTTATTCGTAGGATAGTTTTTTGAGAGCTGTATATTGTGTCAAAACAATTTTGAAATAGGGCTCTTAAAGGTCAATTAAATTTTTTTCCAAAATAAGCTGTTCCCGCAGGGGACACCCGGGTTTGAACCGGGGACCTCTCGATCTGCAGTCGAATGCTCTACCACTGAGCTATATCCCCATTGATATAAGTTACAAAATACTTGTTAATTTAAATTTTATAATTTAACAAATAACTACTTAGTACTTAGGTATGTATTAAATTTCTAGCAATTTAAAAATATTTTTTGTTTTTCTATGTACGTACACGAGATCACATCACTATACGAGATTTAGCATGCAGACATCCCTACACAAAGACTACGGCACAAAGGTTGCGGTTATAATATACAATCGCTATCCAGTTTTAATGATATTTGATTGGAAAATGCTCATGTTACAAGAATAATAAGTAACATCTTCTAGGTATTAGTTTGTAAAATAGGATTACACATTATTTATTAATTTTTACATACATTCTATAGAATAATACAAAAGTACCTTTTAATACAGAAGCAGAATTTATGAGCATTCATTTAATCCATACTAATATTATAAATTCGAAAGTAACTCTGTCTGTCTGTATGTCTGCTACGCTTTCACACCTAAACCATTGAACCGATTTTAATGAAATTTTGGTACAAACATAGATAATAAGTTGAGAAAGGACATAGGGTACTAGGAGACGTAGGGTACGTACTATCTAATTTCACTAAGTGGGTACATAATATATTTATTGTGAGCATTTCAATGTGCTCAAACACGGTACTTCTGCAGTAAGTGCTGGCTTACGAGTACCTACTAACTATTGTATTATTATGTTTATTGATCAGTCATGTCAGGTCACCGGATACAAAATCATGAATTGATACGACAAATAAAAGTGGCTCTTAATGCCTTTACCGTCAGAGGAGTGTAGGTCGTCTTCAAACAAAAGAGATAAGAACAGCTATTCCAATATCCAGTCACTTTTACTATAAGTACTTTACCTTCATAGGTACTTGACGTAAAAAATAAAACTTCTGTCCAAAAAAACTCTCTAATGCGGACGAAGTCGCGGGTACAGCTAGTTTTTTTACATAAATACTTTAGTAAAGAAAGACAAAAGAGTAAAAAACGTACCGCCCCCGGGTGGGCTCGAACCACCAACCTTTCGGTTAACAGCCGAACGCGCTAACCAATTGCGCCACGGAGGCGTTGTCGACCTATTTTAATTTATAATTACATTTCAGAGATAATTTTTTTCTTTAGAGTCGACCGGGAAATCCGGGAATTGAAATTACCATGGAACCACTCCAACCTTAACGTAAATTCTTATAATGCGCGTCGCTCACTAGTCACTGGTAAGTCGAGGCGAGGACGCGGCGACGACGTCGCGGCACGGTCGAGGTGTTCTCTATGTAGAGTCGAGGCGCAGGCGGCTATGCTTCCTTCATACATTCCAATTCATTCAAAATGTCAAAATGGCGGTAGAGTCGCGATGCGGCCGGGCACGGCGCTCCCGCCGCGTCTCCGCCGCGTCTCCGCCACGACTCCGCGCCGCCTGCGCCTCGCCCGTGTCGCGAGTCGCGACTTCAGTACATAATATGTGAGACTTTACTACTTTAGTATAGGATTGTACGCCTGCGCCTTGACGCCGCCTCGACTCGTAGAGTTTTTGTGGCAGAATCAGCAGAAGAGTTTTTGGCCAACAATAGATCATTTCGCATTTATTTTATGTTAACAAAGTATACACTACTTTAAGTTATTTTTTTAAATTTAAATTATTTTTATGCATAAAATAAATGCAAAATTATTTATGTTTATAATAATTATTATTTATTTTATTTTTATTATTCGAATAAAATAGTAAACTTCTTTCATATTTAAAAAAAGCAAGCGTTAGCGCTTCAATATCCATTTTAATAAATCCAATAATATAATAAATAAAAAAATCCAATAATATATAATATCCATTTTAATATTATGTATTAATCATCCTCACATTGGCCTGCGCCCTGAACCGAAGAAAATTGAACGACCTTCCAATATGGATGCCGTCACAATATAATCTAGGCCAAAAACGTCTTTGCCATACCATTAGCAAAAACATTCGCTAACGTGTAGAGTTGGCATTAAACACTGTCTTATAGGAATGTTTTCTATATGCACTGTCTATTATTATATTATACATACATATATTTTCAAGTATGTATGTACGTAGATACAATTACATAACTTTAAAAAAGTCACCATCTCCCGTATGGTCTAGTGGCTAGGATACCTGGCTTTCACCCAGGAGGCTCGGGTTCGATTCCCGGTACGGGAAATATTTTTGAATGTGGTGATAGCTGCTTCACTGGCGATATTATATTTTGGAATAATAATTATTATAAGCATAACGACGTGGTGTCTATTCTTAGTTCTTCAAAGTAGATTGTTGTTGAAATCGTTGTACTATAATTATTATTATTATTTATATTTATTTTATCTTAAAATAAATATAGCAAAAATCTTATTGTCAGAAGTGGGATTCGAACCCACGCCCTCAGAGAGGACCAGAACAGCTCAGACCTACTTAGTAGGTAAGGTTTTTCCTTGAGTCTGGCGCCTTAGACCGCTCGGCCATCCTGACAGATGATAGTTGTGTCGAAATTATACTAACCATTGTATGTTTTGCCGTCGCCGTACCACAAAAATAAAATTTCCAAAATATTTTAAATAATTTTTCATTATTCAAGTCTCATGTGGTGATTTACTTTAAAATATTATGTAAATCTATGATAAAATAATAAACATTAGCATATTTTGTCATTTCGTGTCACCTACGAAGAATTTATTGAAACTTAAGGTGTGGCATTCAACTACAGATATTTGATATTTTTCCAGTCACATTAATAGATGTCACTATTTTATAGTATAGTTTGCTGCAACTGCAAGATCCTAGTCCAAAATAATATTATGTATCATGTATATTCATGTTCATGAATCACGAGTTTGAAATAAAGTAGGTAATGGAAATAAAGTGATATCCTTAAAAATATTATCAAATCCCTGTTCCAGAAAATTTAATTTTACTCATATTTTATTTTTTAACTGCGCTCCATTCGTTGACAATCTCTCAAGTGTCAATTGTGAATTGTCAGTTTTTATTTTTTAAATGTTTGATAAACTTTGTAAAAAGAAATAGGCATTTTGAAACAACTGAAAATAATTTTATTTATATACGATGGATGTGGAAGTAAAAATCAAAGAAGATATGAGATTACTCGGTTGTTCCAGTGAACAGAAAATATCACTGGCCTTCCACTTATACGTTACTTTGGTGGATGAAAGACTCATGTATGATACTGAATATTGCTACAATACGGATGTAGATACACTTTATATCGTCGCAAGGCCAAATAAATTACACAAAATGAACATATATGTTCCGGTTCCTTCAAGTTTCGATCTATCATTCAATTTTATTGGTAAGCTTCAAGAAAATTTATGTACCGTTGAAACAGGCCCTTCTATTAATCTTGCTATCTTTGAAGAAGACTTTACTATGAATATTTACACATTCACAAAAAAGCTTGAAACTCGCCAAAGTGAAGAAAAAATGTCGCAGTTGAAAATGAAAGAAGAACGACGTAGTTTTATTAATGATGAATTAAAAAAGAATAAGGAAAGTATATTAAATGATGCTCTCAATGGTGGCTTTGTTGATGATGATGATTGTGAAATTATGGATTAAATTATACACAATCATAATAATTATCAATAACCCACATAAATTTACCTCATTATTAGGCAGAAAATTAATTATAAGAGATCTAATTATTGGACAACTTATTTATTTACACACGCACACAGCTACAGCCATGCGATAGTGTACTACAAATTAAAATTAAAAATCTATAAATTATTTCTCATTATCTACAATGTGCATTTTGTGAATTCACTCTCAGAACTGATAAAAATAGCTCTTTATTGATTATTATTATTGACCTATTTAACACATTATATTATTCAATTAAAACATTTTTCTGTAGAAATTGTAACATGGTAGATTAGCACACATACTATACATTTAAAAAGACTTGACTTCATCTCTGATCCACTAGTTAATTTAAGATAAAAAGTGAAAGCCAATGTATAAAAAATATGTTAAGCTTTAGATAATTATAAATTAAAGACTGTTATTTATATATTATATTTTATTTATTACAAGAATACACTGTGGCTGTAGTTCAACCTCTGTAAGTTATTTTTACTTTGGGTGGGTTACAGACACTATTGCTGAAATGCCCAGTAAGAAAAAAAAAAATTAAGTAATAAATAGAGTATCATAAACTTATAGCTAAAAATTGATTACAATCAGTCAAAATACTATTATAGTACAAAAATATAAAACTTAAAAGAGTTTTTATTACATTATTTACATAGCTATTGAAACCTTCTATTTCTGAATTGTCTTGAATTTAAGAGCTTATTGTTTTATGAAACTACAAAGTACCAATTAAATTGTTACATCACTTTTTATAAAGTGTACCTACTGCTTTAGTATTACATTATATTATTTAAAAAAAGTACAAACTAAAATAATACAAAATAAATTAAGATTAAGCACCATCTTCACAAGATTTATGGTAAAAGAACTAGAGAAACACAAGTAGTCCTAATTAAGAGGTAACAAAATGAAATCAAGTAAAGAGCGATCACTATTTACAGGACTTCATTACAGAGTCTATTGAAGTGTCCTTTCACATTTTCACTATTGTTACACTATGTTTGAACTCGAGCACCATTCTATAATAAGTCTTTATTTGTCTTTATACATTTACCTCTAAAACAGATTTCTGTCTCATGAGACACTTCTGTTGACATTGATGTACTAATAACATTAGAAGAATCCATGAAACTTGATGTAGATGATGTTTCAATTGTTAAAGATATCTCTGTTGTATTTTTGTGGCTTTCAATACCTGAAGTCTCTGTTACTATCTCTGTACTTATTTCCTCTGGTATGTAATTGTTAGTTGTGCTTCGGGTTGACTCTACTTCAATGTCAAAAGTTTTATTTGTTATCTCTTCAGTATCTCTTTTTCTCTGTATTTCATCATCTGAAGTCATGCCAAATAGGTATTCCATGAAACTAAAACCATCAGACCGATCAATTGTGGGTTGTGTAGCTTCAGTATAATAAGATGCATCTTCAAATGTTGGGTCTGGTGAACCTGTACCCCAATCCATATCTCCAGGATTAATACTGCTGGCACTAACTTCTTTTAGCATTGATGGTTCCGTGGTAAGTACTAATTTTTCTGCTTGCGCATTAGGTTGACGAGTTGTGTTGATTTTTGGTATATCTATATCTGGTGTCACATCAAAAGCATTCTCTTCATTCTCAAAAAAATCTTTAATGAACTGATAACTCGGCTTGTATGTAGTAACCTTAATTTTATTCTTTGTATTTCCACTAGATTTTTCTGATGTTTTGGAAATGCTGTGACCGAGAGTGTTGACTGTGTTTGAGTAATATTGTGATTCAGCTACTTCGAATGAGTCTGTTAAAGGGCGCACTTTCACCTTCCTCCAGAAACCACGTCGATGGCTTTTAGGATTCAATTTTGCCTGAAAGAAAGGAACGAAAACATATTTTGTTATACTGTTTTTTAAAAAATAATAAAATATGGTGTTTCTAAAGGTTTTACTTTAAATTTACCTCGTCATTATTCTCATTATCCTGAGCCGGTTTCTCTCCTTCGGGTTGATACGTTGTTGTTTCTTCTTGGATGGGAGTAGTCGATTTTAACGAATAATTTACGCCCGATGATATGACCTTTTCAGGAGGAATTTCTCCAATTTCTCCTCCTTTGTGTTTCATGACTTTATTTGTATATTCATCTTCGTCCTGTTCTTCTAAGCTTTTCATGACTTCTTCCAACATTGTTTCAAACGGGGATGACGTGTCACTAGTTTCAGTTTTTGATACTTTACTTTGTTCAACATATGCTTCTAAAGTTGGTGGAATATCGGCTATTTTTTTATCAACCCTATTATTTCTGTTAGTGGCTGGCGTTACAGATATCAAAATGTCTTCGTATTCATTTCTTGCAGTTATTATATCTAACTCATCTTCTATAGGTTTTGTGTCTAATATTGAAAGTTTTGCATCATTATCGAGTTCGTTAGGATTATATGGCTTGAAAGAATCCTTTGAAATTTTAGGCGACCATTTATCTGTATCTGGCGAAGCGTATTTTGGTCTGTTTATTGAATAATTTGATTCTTGGTCTTCGGTGGCTGGTTCCTCTTGTTCGGGCTTTTTGTTATAACGCTCAGACAGTTTAGTTCTATGATTATATCTGTTATAAAGAGGACTTCTGGTGGTGGATGTAGTTAACACTTCAGTCTGTTCTTCAGGTTTCTCTGTTGGTTTTTCTGTTGGGCGCCGACCGCGGAATCTGTTTTTTAATTCATATGGCCTTCTAGAGGTCGCTTCTGTACTTGTTGTATAAGCTGGTCGTCTTCGTCTGAATTGACCACGTTTATTTCCTGCCTCTGTTGTTTGTACTTGCAAGGTACCTTCTGTCGACGGTTCAGGTTTATATACTGGGTGTTTGTGGTTATCGTAATCAGGTCGAGAGTGTACAGGCTTGGTTTTTAAATCCGCTTCAATTTCTTCAATTCGCATTGTTGTGCGTCGCCTGTCAAACGCTGGTCTGTACGTAATGGGTTGTTGAGTTTGTTTTCTTCTCTCAGTTTTTATTCTAGAGGATTCTGTAGATGATACTTGGTGGTATTGTCGTATTAAACCAGGTCGAACTCGAACCCTGTTATACGACGGTGTAGTTTCTACAACTTTTTCTTCTTGATCTTTGTCTTCAAATTGTTCTGGATTAGGGTTGGTTGGTTCAACTTCTTGCAATGTAGCGGTCTCTTCTTTGTCCGTTGGGTATTCATTATTAGCGGAGTAGTTGCGGATGTTTTGATCTGTAACTGGGGTTAGTGGACTTGTCGTATAAATTTGGTCTTGTTGTTCTTGTTTGTCTCTTACAGCACTCGGTTCTTTGGTTTCTTCGTAACCATAAGCGGATGGGGCTACACTGCTACGTGCTTGGTAAATATTATCGTCATTATGATTTGCTTGATCAGGATGGACATAAGTTTGATTTTCTGCTATTGATGAGGCCTCTTTAGGTGCATAGGTCTCTCTCGTGATATCCAAGTTTTCGCGCTCGGTAATAGAAAGTTTATCATTAGTGTAAGCATTTTCTGTATCATACGTTTTAAAGTCATCGACTAAATTTGTAACTTCTTGCTTAGCAGTTGGTTCAGTTATAGCTTCAATATCAACAGTGCTTGTGCGTTCCATAAGAGTAACGGGATAATTTTGATGAAGAACATCCCTTTGATAAGCTAAGTCATTTTTCTGCTTAGGGCGTTTTTCAGACACATCGTCACCTACTGTAGGTTTATAATGAATTCGACCTCTAGTCTTGGTTACTTTTAAAGTACCTTCTGTAACTTGAGATCCATCATTTACTGATTTTTCTGTTGTTGTTCTGTTGGGCTCGTATCTAGATTTATTTGGTGTTGGTCTTCTTTCTCTATAAGGTCTTCTGGTAACTGCAGCACGTGTTGTATAATCATTAGATTCTGATTTAGTAGTAGTGTACCGAGGACGTCCCCTTGTTCTTAATGATGTTCTTCTGGTTATCGGTAAAATAGTCGTCGTAGTAGTTGTGATATAAGTTGATTCCGTAGACTGAATATTTTCACTGCTGTAATTTGCATCGTATTGACCGATTTGTATTTTAGCTGGTTTATAAGCTTCAGAGGTAGATTCCGAAGTATAATCATTAAGAGTTCTAGCTTTTTGAGTTTCCCCTTCTGCTTGTTTTTCTTCGGCATTGTTTTGATATATTTGTGGTGCGTTTTCTTTGTTAATAACTTGTTCGTTTCTGTAAAATTCTTCTTGCTTTGATTCATTATAGTATGTTTGTGTAATTGGTTCATTTTTAGTATTCGTCGTATAGTCTTTTGTGTTGTAAGTCGGACGTCTAGACGAATGAATTTCGGATTCATAGTGTATTTCTGGCGAATAGTTTTGAATATAGTTTTGCGAGTATTGTTCTTTAGAACTTTGTGTCTGGACAATATTTGCTGCAGGTGTGGTTTCGGTTGAAGGGATTATAGCAGATTCCATTGAAGACGTCGATATCGATCCAGGTGTTACATGTGGTTCTTTGTATTCCTCGAAAAAGTTTTGATAATCGACTGGCGTGTTAAAGTGGAATGCATGATTTATAGAATACGGATTATGTGTTTCTAGTAACTGGCTTGGGTATGTTGAGGAAGGCTTGGTTGTAGTAGGTACAGTTGCCCTAGGCGTTGTTGTCGTTTCTATTTGAGGTGCTATATTGTAGGAGTTAGCTGGCTTTGGGAATTCTTGATTTATTTCGCTCGGGAAATTTACATATTGACTTGGATTATATTGATTCTTAAAATTGCCTAAAAAGTATGATCCTGATGATGGTTGTGGAGAATTATGCACACTTTGGGAGGGCTCCTTAGGCGTAGGTTGCGGCGATAAAGTACTCACTGTCTGCTGTTCAATCGAATAGTAGTTTTGTTTATAGTTCGGCGGATTAATTGCTTTGGGAGTGGCCGTGCTATAATAGCTAATTTGAGGTTTTTGCGTGGCTATATTTTGTTGTTGATATTGCTGCCGATAAATTTGAGGTTGTTGGCGGACAAATGGGATTTCATAAGTGTCAGGTACAATTTGTGGAGTAGAAGAATTCGGTGTCTCTCTTATTTGTGAGTTGATTACTACAGATCCAACATGAGGTGATGGAAATGGAATTTTCGCGAAACCCTGCGGTGTGTTGTAGCTTAATGGAGCTACAAAAAACGGCAACTGACGTAGTTTTTTATCAACATTTTCTATATTTGACAAATAAGGTAATTCAAATTTAACAAAGTTTTCCGGTGGAGTTAAGTTTGAAGGGCCAATAAACACTTTTGGTGCATTTAAAGGATTAACAGAGTCTAACACCGGTACTGTATCGGCGTTTTTAAGAGATAGTAATACATCTCCCACCTTAACATTGTCTTCTTTCTTTTCGGGTGATAAGAATATAGCAAGCGGTGGTTGATGTGGCTTTAATTTCTTTGGTTTAGGTGTGGTTGAGGAAACAGCTGGAAAGGGTGAGGTCAGCGTAGAGAATTTAGAACTATCACGCTCGAAACCTATAAGTTGTCTGTTGAAATCATTTAAAGCCTCCTGAGAGTTAAAAGAGTCCAAAGGTTTCGGCAATGGTCTTTGAAATTCATTCGCAAGATTCTGACGAAGCGGGTTTACTCTTGGGCTTTGATTATAAAAATCTGTGTTCACTATTTGTGCAGAGGTCAGTGGGCTCCTGAAATTAAATTGTCCTCTATTTAATGACTCGACTGGAACATACAGCAGCTGGACTTCTTCTCCCTCCGTTTTCGGTTTGCTTTGTATGGCAGATTCTTTAATTTTTTCAAAGCTTTCAAATTTTACTTTCTGTAAAGTGGGCGCTTTTTTCTTCATACTGACCTCACTGATGTTTTCAACTCTATAACCATCAACAAACTTGGGAGATTCAAGTTTTGTTTTCGGCGGTAAACCTATGTATGGTTTCGTTTGCGGTTGATTTGGTTTTACGAAGCTGTCGAATTTGACAGGAGGTATCGTTGGAGGTCTTGTTTTGATTTGACCGATACTATCAAAATTAAAGCTGGGGGAGACGAATCCTTGACTCAAAGGGAAGTTTGGTTGTGTCAATCCAAATTTAAGACCTTGTGCGAAGCCTTGATCGCTTAGGTAGTTCTGTGGTGCAGATGGAACGGCTTGAAGGTACAGCTGTTTATTTGGCTGCGTATTGAAAAGAGAACGCGGTGGGAATTCTTGACCGAATCCGTTAGTTCTGGCAAATCCAGGGAAGGGTTCTGATAGAATTCGTGGTTCCGCAATTGATTGACGTCTGATTTGCAAAGGTTCTTGTTCTACAGGGCCCGGTAAGGGAACCCAATCGCTAATATCGGCGGTGTAGGTGCTTAGCTGTCGTGACCATCTTGTTTTCTCTTTCCCCTCGGTCGATAGGGCCAGGAGTATTATGCATCCCAGCAATTTTTGTGTCATCTGAAAATAAAATCGCATAGTTTATTGATTGTATTAGTCTTGTTTCAGAGCCGTGCGGGCCGCACGTACGGCTCTCGTGAGGCGCTTAGACTGTTTTCAATGTTTCTATTTATATTAGTAAAAACAATAGAATCTAGAACTCAAACAGCAAACTAGTAATTACAGTTGTGATCTTGCTTCATTCTTGCTTTGATCTACATTTTGATTCTTTTAAACAATAGATGCATATTAGATGTATCGACATTGGGGCCGCTGGAGCCATTGTTATGACGATTACATGACGAAGATTCATATGTTGTGTAATATTAATTATTCATGTAACCCGAATTGCCCATACTTGATCAGAATTAATGGTATTTGAATTTGCAGTTAAACGTATTGTGTCGAAATGTTGATAGATTCTATGGTTTATCCTTGTTAAGTTCGTAACCCTGCAATTGAGAAATAGCTTTTTATGACAGATGTATAGAATATTATAGGTAGATTCTGATTTAATAAGTCTCTCACTGCGCCTTCTGATAATTGTTTATTTATCGGGAATAAAATGACATTATTTTTGCATAGGTACCTATTACTAATAATTGAAAATGTTTACCACATTAAAAAAAAAGTGTTATCAATCATCCAACATAAAAATAATTTTTCAATTCTAATCAGTAACTTCTGAGATTATTATATATGAGATTATTCAACCAAACAAATTAAAGCTTTTTAATTTTAGTAGGTATTGATTTCAAGTAGGTAGGTATAATGTTGTTCGAGACTAGAGAGTAGAGATATCATAAAAAACTTATCTGGCTTATAAAGCTAAATTAAGTTTGTTGGTGAAGTAGGTAATTTAATGCATAATCTCCCATTATGAAGTAAATAACTACCGTGCTCAGCGATTATCCATATTGGTTTATCCGGTGAAGCGAAAGTGCGTAATGGAGAGAAAACGCCAGAGGAAACTGAGGTTTGCCTATTTACTTTTCATTTCTTGTTGCTTTGTTTTTCTCATAGTTTCATTGAAACGTCGGCAGCTAGGAGCATTTAAAAACAATTTTCAAACTCTAAAAGTTGCTAAATGCGGAGATTTCAAAGCGAAAACACACCTAGCCGTTAATACCTACTAAAGCATGGACTCATTAAATGTACTTACTGATCTAAATCTAAAAGATCACAAATGAAAATACAGACGATTTAAAGAATCTCCGATATGTAAGATCAATAAGAATATCTCATAAATGGATGAATAGATCTCCGTAAAAAGTTGCTAAAATCCATTTCGTTCACGTCAGTTATAATCGATTCATTAGCTCAGGAGCTGCGATGCCTCAGATAGACACACAGACATGTCAAACAATTAATACCCCTCGTATTACCTATTTTTTGGGTCGGGAGTAAAAAGTAGGTACCTACCTAATAATCTACAACTACGAGATTAAATAAGTTCAAACGTACTTAAAATATTATGTAATAATAAATATAGAGTCACTCCAAATCCTTACTTTTAAAATCGTAAATACCCAAAGGTAAGTTGTTAAGTGTGTGTGTGTTTCATGCACGAAGTAGAAAATACTTAATAGACACTTTTTCTGTGTGTGGTATGCGGATGTTGGAATTTTCAGTTCTAACTTCAACAGATGCTTGAGTGCGTGATTACTGGACTATGGAATATAAACGGTGTATCTAAAGAGTTAACAAGTGAAATACGTAAAATGGATAACAGATCTAAGATAAGCCAAGGCCTTTTTGACATACTGCAGCACACACACACATTTTACTTGAATTTATTCATTGTTTGTTTAATTTAATTTTTTATTATTTTTTAGTCAATTGTGTTCCATTATTATTTGTTTTCCTAGTGTCCTATATAATTGCTGTATTTTGTGTGTGTGTGTGTGTCTGAAGTTGCAAATAAAGTGTTTATCTATCTATCTATCTACATAAATTGTAGCTAAGAGCCATCTCGACCACGTAAGCTTTTCAACAAAAACCCGCATTGAAATCGGTCCATAGTCACACAGAATAGAACTAAGTCAAATGTATAAAACTCCCCTTTTTTCGTCGAGAGTTAAAAAGATTCATTACACACACAGACTCAACAAAACTTAAGGGCATTTACAATTTAGAATAAATAAAGTAAAATAAATAAATTCTTATTATTTTTATTAAGTATAATATTTTGTAAAGATTCGTCGTTATTTTTAAATAGAAAGTGCGTTAATACTTACCTACTTATATCTAATTTTCATTACATAAGTAATTAGTATATTATGAAGGTAACATTACCTAATGTATGTTAAAATACGAGTTTAAATTTATAATTTCAAACAAGCATTTTAATTTAATACATACTAGGCTAGGCTGTGCTATAGGTACCTACATAAAGTGAATCGAGAACGGATTTTATTCACCTAAACCTAACTACTTAAAACAGTCAAAATACTTGCTTTTGACCTGACTTTTATGCCGTTAACTAGTCAATCAATGTCAAATTCAGTGAATGTACCTAGGTAAATATACAAGGTTCAATGAAGGAAATGACTTAACGAAATCAACCCAGATTATGTTAAGAGATTAGCATGTTTGCTCTTTTTTGAATTAACTTTCGAGTCTTTTCAACTACATTTCAAGGTACCTATCTAATCTATATATAGTGAATTTATCCTCGACATGTTAATAATAAATAAAATGACCTTATAAAGGAGCAATGGATTTTCATAAATCATCTCGATCATGTTAGCTTTAAGACAAAAACCGAAAAGAAATCGAAGACGAATAAGAGTCGTCTGTGGTTAAAAATTAACATTGTTGATAATTGATAATGTTTTCTACAACGTTCTTGGACACAAAAATCCACTTGTTCTCTGAAGCAGTGTAAAAGACACTAATAATGTGATGTGTTATAAATTATAACACATCATATTATTAGTGTCATTTATATAGTATCATTATAACTTATAATGAGTACCTACTCATGAACAACGACCGACATAATACCTAAGCAATGGCGCGAATTTATTTAGATTTCATAAAACATACCCTATTACTTATTTTTAAATTTTATTTCCATTTCATAATATAATTGCAAACATACCTGCTGCTTATATTTCTCTGAAATATATCTGCTGAAATATATTTCTGAAAATATTTTGTTTGGTTCGATTTGGTTATTTTTGTGTCGGATGTGATGTTATGACGAAATTAACGTGATGAAACCGCGGGGTAAATCCAGTGTAGGTATTTTAAAACTGATATGTTGTTTGTTTTGTCCGATTGTCACCGGTATCGTGTTGTAGCATTGTGTGGAGGAAGTATCGGACTACGAGTAATTGTTACAGTCTCTCATTTATTTTCCAAGTCGATTAGTTGCATTTCAAAGCACATAATATTTTTACTTTTTTCATTTAGCAATAAGCTACAATTTCTTAAAACAAACAAATGTTTCTTTTTCAATAGGCTATAATATAACATCACATAAGTACTAACTTTAGCAAGGAAAAGTTGCAGTATTAAGCTAGGTTTTTAAAACCACACAGATATAGATGAATAACCAAATAAGGAAAGTTAGATGATAAATCAAGGTATACTTAAAATGCAATCTAGGTTAGTGCTTAGGCGCAATGCAGATTTATTCAAGACTTAGTGAAACTTTCTTACGAGAGTGGCATTTAATTATGAGACTTAATTAATATTAATTTTGGGTTATACGTCTGATCAAAAGGATTTTCTAATTAAATATATTAAACTATCATATGGTAATACTTTGTCATTGTAAGAAATCTTAAAATGGTGACAACAAATGAAATGGAAGACAATTTAAAATCCCTCGACACATTAATAATTACAAATTTATTTAGGAGATACGATACCAAAAATATACAGATACGTGACTTACAGAGACTCGGGCACGAAAAACTTAAAATACTTATTATTCTTATGGGTTTTACAAACACCTAAAGTAATCCCTAGTTATTTTTCAGGGCATTTGCCGCAAATCTATTTTGCGTGAAATACGTAGGTAGCGCTACGCTGACCACCCCATGCTTTGAGATTGCTTATCACTTCATATGGGTGCTCGTAGACTCTAAGTATTTCCAACTGTTTTCTGCCTCTATGCACGATCTGCACAAGCGCCTATCAGTAGTCAATCTCTAGTTCCATTGTGACAAGATTAATTTTTAAGAAAAATATATTAAATGTAAACTGTTATGTATAAAAAATTGTTATGTATTTTTTCAATTTCTTCGATCATGGTATAGTGGGAGGGTAGAACATCAGCAATTAATTTTATATTGCCTACCCTCTTTCAAATGTTTTGTCACGGCTGCGCGGCTGTGCACGTCTTCCAAACTCCAGGCAATGCAGGTCAGTGATGAACTTCTACTTCCATTACTGTTTACCCTTATCGATTCCTGTTGTCTACTTATTTTTTGATACTATAAGCCAGGTAAGTGGTTTACAGCTTTGCTATAATCGCACACCACATAATATGTACATACTTCGACAGCATTGATAAAAAATAATTAATACGGAAGCATTAATGAATTTGTAACGAATTGGTTATTTGCGCATGCACCTGACAATTAAAAACACCACTGACCGAGAATCGAACCTAATAGCGACGGCGCACTGAACCGTGTTAGCACCAGTCGAATGTGGGACACGTATTAAATAACTGATAAAGTAATTATTTAATCTGAACTTTATCTACATTCATTAAAACATTATTAATATGTATAATATTTTTTTCAACCAAAAATACTATTCAAAAACCTACATTTGAACTAACGAAGGTGATTCGTATTTTTTGGTATTCGTATATTTGTATACACTTTATTAAACCTTGATGATCTAGGTTTCTAGCAATGTAATTTTTGGAGTTTAAAGTGTACGGTCTATTTTGCAAATATGGGCGTAAATAAATACTAAATAATTAATTATAGAGATAACAGATCGAAGAATACAGTTTAAATATTTGAATTGTACGCCACGGGCTCTCGGCTCCGGCTAGTATTTCACATTTATGTCACTGAACTAACTTAACTTACAATTTATTTATCACCGTTAGTAATTAGAAAGCAACTTTCAAATCACTTCCAGTTAAAAATAACCATCTTATGAGGAAGATATTACATTACAAAAACATGCTACATTAAGTATACGTTATAAAATATAACTTTTAATATAATAATTTTGTATTCTGTTTGTAACAAGTGTAGATATTAATAAATGGATGAATAGATATTCATAAATATGACGTAGGTACCTAAGATGCATCTCGATCGATCTCATAAAGTGACAGTAAGACAGCTGAAATGGAGATGGGTCTACTGAAGAGGAAAGAAGAAATTGAGTGAAAAGATAGTACACTTGAGGAAGACAACGAAGCAGGCCATTCAAAAGGTGGAGAGACGAAATCAAGGCAGTGGCAGGGAATTGTTGGAGTAGAATAGCTGCAGACAGAAAGAAGTGGAAGCAACTAGAGGAGACCTTTGTCAAAGAGAACCTTTGCGTCGGCCTTACATTTGAGGTTTTGTAATTAATTAATTTAGTAAGATAATATAAATTTTTACAATTTATTATTTAGAAATATCTGAATTAATAGAAATTGTAAAAAATAAGGATAGAGCTCTGATAATAGAAAGTTATGAATAAGAGTGAAATGTTAGGAAGAGATGGAGGACAAAGATCTGGTCGCAGACAACCGGTTTTTTGGACCAGTTCATATTGCGTCCACTTTCGATAATGTTATGTAATATTTTGAGGAATTTCTGTAACTTTTGAAAAAATTACATACTTTAAATTCTACGGGATTATTATCATTCTTACTAATCAGTTATATGGCTTAAGTTGCCTAACACGTTAGCAAGGTTGCAGAAACTCAATAACTATACCACAAACGACCTGCTCTGTATAAATTTAACATAAAACATACTTAACATAATAAACTTCATACAATACATGATATGTATATTAAGTATAATAAAATAAAAAATAAAAAAGAAGTCAGCGAAGAATACGAAGTAGGTATATCTGTATTCTGTAATGTTAAATGTAATAATTAAGTGTTATGTTGCACTCTTATATGTATCTAGAATTAGATGATAATATGTAAAAAAAAACTATTAATGTTCAACGCCTCCGTGGCGCAATTGGTTAGCGCGTTCGGCTGTTAACCGAAAGGTTGGTGGTTCGAGCCCACCCGGGGGCGGTACGTTTTTTATATTACAAAATGTTTGTATCACTTGAAGCTATCATAATATTTTAACTGTAGGTAACCGGCCTCTGTAAGAACGAAATAATGACAAGTACTAGTAGCTGGTCTAGCTTCGAATTCAGTTCATCGAATTCGATATTTTTTATGATACCTAGTATGAAAATTTTATCGTAAAACATATTATAATTTTTCTTGATCAGATAAAGAGTCATAATATAAATATTGATAAAGATAATTATCAATTTGTGATAAGTTATAACACTGGCGGTTAATAAGATGCGTATGTTTGGTAGTTTATTAGGATTTATCTGTAGGTACCCTACCTACTACTTTGCGATTCATATTATAAGTTGAAGATTTTGTTTGACTGAACGCGCTAATCTCAGGAACTACTGGTAAAAAAAGTGTTGGACTGTCCATTTATCGAAGAAGGGTATATAACATCAATCAATGAAAAATGTAAAAATGGGAAATTTATTATACGAGGGCATGTAGGTACAGCAACTCGATGTGACGTCAGCAGTATAAGTACTTATATACCTACTCGTAATGTATAAAATTTCATAACTCTTCTGAACTTTTACTAGCGATATATTTATAACGAAGCACCTGTATAAATTACAAAGCATCTGTTAAAACGAAAAAGGCAACGGCTGTTTTCACTTTCGGATAAACCTGATTCGGCAATCTTCATCACGATCGAGTCAGACCAAAATAAACATTGAATAACCAGCGAGAAGAATTTTAAATTTCTTTTTTATGATAAGATTTTTTCATCTACAGCAGCTTCGTGCTTTTTATTGATAAAAAAGTGCTGTTAAAATTAAAAATATTGTGTGGAGAGTCAATTTATCCCAGAAGGCTGTATGGAGACTTTATAATATTCACGCTACGGTCAATAGGAGCGGAGCATCAATGAAGTGTTGCAAAACGGGAAGCTTTATTCATTTTGAGAACAGCTTATACAAGGCTTTCACAAATATTTTCTCTTTATAATTTTCGTATAGGATACAATAAAAACTAAACTAAATTATACCATAATCATAATTAAATTTTCCTTTAGATAAGTATAATACCTACTGTGTCGTTATAAAATTAAGGAAGTAAGTCAGAGCGTAAAATTACGTATTGCGTAACCGTCTTTGGCTCACTAAAGTCAGAACATTCAGTAACGGATAGTAACCCATAACCACACATCATAATATTAAATAAAAGCTAAGTAAATAAAGTACCCCGACATCTTAATTACAAATAAGAATATTATTATTTTGAGGCAAACGGCAGGAGCCTCACTTACGAGAAGCAGTCCGCCGCTCATGGACACCCTCAACGCCTGTTGGGCAACAGGTGCGGTGCCGGCCTTTTAAAGAGAGGTACGTGCTTTTCTAGAAGGTTGAAGGTATTCGTTCGTAATGTATCCCACGTTTTGAATGTAAGTCATGTTTCACAATTACTCAAACCTGTTACCCACTGGTTTACCGACTGAGATGAACGAACGTCCGGTAAAAGTGTAAATAATTTATGAATATATTAACACAGATATATTCTTTGTAACTTGGTTCTTGTTTTTACTCGTAACTTGGCGTGCGTAGGCGTATACAAGCTACTTACATTAAAATAAATATGTAAAAAGCATTCAATTTATTCTTTTCAAATAAAAGTACACGCGTTTGTGTAATAAAAACATAACATACGTATAAAGTTCAATGAAATATTTCGTTATACCTATAGGCTTTATAACTGTTTTCATAAAATAGAAGGCAAATAGGAGAAGCACTGATTGTGAGATTTAGCTTGGACCGCCGCCCACAGCCCATGGACACCCACAACGCCAGCTGGACCGCGGTTCGTTGCCGGCCTTTTAAGGAGAGGTTACTTAAAGTCGTATTTCAAAAAATGATGAGTTGAGGCAAAGTTTTAATCAGATGTTGAGAGAAAGTCGGAGAGAAGTCGGGCGAAATAATTAGTATTATTTGGTAAATGAGCATCCGGATCCGCGGAGCGTGCCATCAGCCATGTGAAAGCCGATGGCGATAATAATTAGATTTCGGTATTGTTTTTATGAGTAAAATCTTTCCTAGATTAGATTTTTAGACACATATTTTTCATTTTCTAAGTATGCTTTGCTTCTATTGGTGTAGCGTAATTCCACATACTTACACTACTTACTACCAACACACAAGGATATTCGTTGCAACTAGTCAAACTCCTATAAGCCTATGAGTATAGACATATTTATTTAAACTTTATTTATAGTGCTTTTTTCCATTACAAAACTAAACGTTTTTTTATATTCCAAATTAAAATAATGTTTCACAATTATTATAATAGTGCAATATCAGCCACGTAAGCGTACATCCGATATGGTCTAGTGGCTAGGATACCTGGCTCTCACCCAGGAGGCTCGGGTTCGATTCCCAGTATCGGAATGACACTTTTGAAAAAAATAAATCTTTTTTAGATCTAAATATAACAATAATAACACTATCATATGATAATTACTATATTTGTGCTATATTTTTGATTCTTAAATAAGAATGATATAATGTACTTATAGTATGAAATAAATTGAATTCTTCTCAGTCCCATATTATGTCACATAACACTTGTAATCGAATCGTAATCTGAATACAAAGGCTACAATTAGTCTACTTTTTGTACCCACTACCCACGCCATTCACAAATCACATAACATTTATTTTGGTCAAACGGGGCGTGATAAATTTAAATATACTACCACAAACACGTGAACTTGTTTATAATAAATAAGCCTTAGCAATTAATTGATGCTTAACGTAAGCTTATACTTCGATTGTTATAGTAGCTTATACAATTGCCACAAAACTAATTAATATTTTTTTTATTATATAGTTATTATTATGTATATAGCTCTTCTAAGGTGATATTTAATTCATTAAATCTACGCACAGACACCCGTGAGCATAAACAACCAATCGCTTGAATAGCCCGCTTCTGCAGTACAGAAATTGACTGCATATCTGCAGCAACACCCCATAAATTATAGGTACCTAACCCACAGAGATTTATGAGGATCAATAATTCATTGTTTACATATCGGGGCTTGTTGAAATTGCCTTGAATTTCACTTGTAATTATGAGCCGAATTGAGAATTTCCTCAAATTTAAAATTGGCAAAGAAAAGAAAACATCGCTAATATGCCAAATGAATGCAATAATTCATCGGATCAGCTTTCACTCTTTTAACAATTTTATCAAAATATGCCGATGTCAGGTTCACATCACTTTCTCCGGTCAGCGGTCGTTGACTCCGTGATTGCAACCCAACTTGCTCTTGGCCATAATCTGAGACGTGTCATTAAAGCTTTATCACAATTATCACACAAAAAAACAACAGCGTGCATTATATAACAATTTTATAATTAGTTAATTTTTATTAAGACGACATTTCGCGGGCTTCACAGCTTCAAGCGACTCCCTTGTCTCAAAATTATACGAGCTTAATCCGTTCAAATTGTTTACAAATGTCGAATTATTTATAATAAAACTAATCTATACATACATTAAACTGAAGAATTTGTTCAGTTGCAAGTTGCACGCGATAATCTCATGAAATAATGGTTCCAATTAAATTTTTTGTTGGTATAGTCCATTTATCAAGAATGCTATGGGCTATATTATAACATGCTACGGCTAATAGGAGCGGTGCATCAAAAACATTCCGACTCTGGCCTTCGAAATATTGGAGTCCTGAAGCTTTCACTTCATTAAAATCATGTAAATTCAACGTTCGCGAAGTGGAGCAAAACTAGTGATCACGGCGAAAGTGAATTTTTGTTTATTTAAATACTCATTTTGAGAAGGTAATTATAGCCACCATAATGTTCCGACGTGTTTAATAGATACAGTTTTTTTAGCATATTTTCTAAATTATCATTAAACTACTATCGCTTTTTTCAAATAGGTATTTTACAACAGAAATAATCATAGTTTAGCACCGATTTACAATTAATATAATTTTTTTTAGGACAGTTACCGTTTTATTTATTACGTTTTAGTACTCTTCAAAGTCGGTTAACACTTTATAATTTTCCTCAAAAACAAATTATATTTTGAATGGAACATTTCAGTGCACAAGGAATCTCTGAAGTACCCTACGGATGTTTTAAAAAGAAAATTTAAAGTACAAAGTCTAGTTGAGAACCTTTTCTTTTGAATTGAGTTGAACATTTTATTTTCTAATAATATTTATCTGATATCTAGGCGTGTTTACTAGTAGCAATAAGAGTAGGTCCGTGACAATTGTCTAGTTTGAAAGGTCTCTTGTCTGGGTGGAGTGTAGGCGCAAGGTGAACCTGTGCAATTGTAGATACATACATATTATAATAATTATTGTTTGATTCTTTATACAGATTATAATTGGTTTTTGTATTGTTTCATTTTGACAGTTGTAATTACCTAATTCGCTTTCGTGGGTAACACGTGGGTAACAAAACTTATATATTTTAACGGCACACGAATCACATATCCTTGCTTAAAACATTGCCTAAATCTCTCAAATAATGCAACTCGCGTGCTGACATGCAAAACAAAAGTCAAAAATAATTAATAATATTATTCATAAAGAATCACCTACACATGAATGCTTATGAACGCCAAATAAATAAGTTTGGAAAATATGTACTTATACAAGAAACTCATTCGGGTTCTTTTGTTTACAAAAATTCGAACTAGAGCAAATCATTCCCAAGTTCTTTTATAAAAAAGCTATACTGAATTGCTTGTAAGTTTCAAATTTATATAACGACAATTGTTGTACTTCGTTTGAGATTTTGTTGCAGTAATGTTCTGAAGGTCTGGGAATCGGGAAGCTATATTCCTTTGATGAAAAAGTGCTCGAATTACTGTGACTTCAGCCGGAACTTTAATTAATTTGACTTCTACAACTACGTCTGTTGTTAACGACTATTAAATAATTATGATAAGTAAATTTTCGCTTCCGCTAAATTAATTTAGAAACCGGACTAACGGATATCTTGAGGTATTTTTAATTATTTTTAATTTAAAGGAAATTAAATGTCAGAAGTTTGATTAAATAACATCCTCATATTAAGTGTTGATTAAACCATTAACGATTTGTGTAACTAATTATTAAATGGGATATTAAGCTTTGTCAATAAGAAATTAATATATTCGAAGTTATTTATAATTATGTATTGTTTTTAGTGTTATTCTGTGTAATTTAGACTTATTTTTTAAGATAAGATTACCTAAACTATTAGATCGCTGTAAATCTTACGTTTCACTTTTAAAGATTATGAGAAGTGGAAAACTAGATTTACCTAAGCGTCTATCTATCTTTTCTATATATATATATATATATATATATATATCTTTTAAAAAAATATTTCATTTTAATATTCATCAAAGATTCATTTCAATAAGGAAAAAAATAATACGAAAATTGATATTAAAATATAAAAAATACAATTCTCTTCGTTGACTAAATAGCCAATTATTTAAGGGTTCTCTGAAATTGTTACTTTAAACAGGTGATTTACACATTTGAAAGTCAAAAGTTAAGATTAAATTATTATTTCCTTATAACTGTTATTATGATGTTGTATGAGCCATAGTTAAGGAATTTTCTGATTGTATAAATAGTGATCTAGATATTGTAACAATGTCGACTTTATTGCTACACAGTTCCGTCGGCGTCGCTTGCAATCTCGGAAGTCATTATACGACACATCAATTGCAATCGGCGCTAGTTTTGCAATTTTCATGCACATTACGCATTATAAGTAGGCATAACTCGTTTGAATATACCTAAATATAGATAATAATACAATCGTCCTATATTTGAATTGAAATATTCTATGCATACCTAATATGACAATTATTTAAAAAGAAATTATATAAAGCGACTTCAAAGTGCACGAGTGCAACAAACAAATATTGAAAGTAATACATATTATATCGTCTAGGTGTACGTGTTAAAATTTTGTTGAATTTTTCTAAAAGCGAACAATCAATTTCGATAAAATTTAGATGAGGCTAACTCGGATTAATGAAATACCCTATAGCCATGCTTTATGGCGTGTACTGATTATAGATTAATTAATATTATAGAAGATCAAATAAATGATATGATATTTTTAGTATTCTTAAACCGATATTTATAGTTTTCTTTAAGTGACCCGGAATCATTGCTCTCGAGTTCAATAGGCTTAAAATTAAATGACGCTTTCAAAGTTCATAAAAACGCAAGTAATTAATAGATTTTAGCGTTTTATAATTAGTTTTGTAGTATGTACTTACCTACTGATAATTACTAGCGATTGTGAATGGGTCTATGGATACTAAAATGTTTTTATAACCTTGACCAGAAGAAACAGTGACTCACTAGTTTGAAAGCTATAGGATACATTACCCGTGATGGATTACTATTCAGAATAGTTAGTTTGATTATTTTATACATCTATATGGAATACCGTTTATTTTTTCTATATCGATGATGACACCTACACCACCTACATTGTGCTGCGTTGGTTAATAGATGTGCATTTGTTATATTTTCTTTGTACTTACATATTATTATTTTAAAAATTTAATTATATTGTCAAAAGCATATTTCACTTTGAATCTTATAAGCTTTCCTGCAAATCTTACTTCTCAGTACTGAAAACCCAGGTTTGGTTTTAACTCTTGAATTAAATCGAAGATTGTTAAATTACCTTAAATTGGAATTATTGCATTCGAGAGTATATTACTGGCAGATTGATATCGCATTTAGCAGAAAACAACTGACTAAGAAAATAGAGTAATTGCGAATAAAAAATACCCATCCATTCGGGGCATGATGGTAAATTTTCAATATAATAATTTTAATAACCAAATGTTCGACAATTAAAATCTTACCTTTTATAAGAATTGTGTTACAAATTATTATTATGTATAATATTTTGCTGTCTTTATTATATACGTTTAAATAAGATTTCGTTAAATACTATTCTTGACACACAAAGAGTTGTAGTAAAAAAAGCAAGGTTTACAGAAAGTCCACCCGAGAATGGAGACCGGTTCGGGCGAAAGTGGATGTTTCATAAAATCTATGTTATTTCGTAATACAAGATCCGACTTTATTATATTAAGTATACATTTGTAAATGTTAAATATGTAATAGTAATTGACCGATTACAAGTACATACCTACTTTGAAAGATCTGTGGTGTGATTGTTTGTGACATCGTAGCTGCCGAAGTGTAAACGAATGGACAGAATTGGTTAGAGCTTTCCTTTGTTTGAAAGCTCATTGAGATGGATCTTACTTCATTAGTGTAGGGTACTGTCTTTTCTGTAAAAAACTCCAAAAATGGTTTTCCTTTCGATTGTATCTTATTTGGTTCCT
The DNA here is from genome assembly GCA_912999735.1 of Aporia crataegi. Taxonomy (NCBI): domain Eukaryota; kingdom Metazoa; phylum Arthropoda; class Insecta; order Lepidoptera; family Pieridae; genus Aporia; species Aporia crataegi. The sequence continues at coordinate 9,214,316 of OU538742.1, forward strand.
TCATTAACCATTAAGCATAACAGCGTTGGCTATGTTATAAATTCTATCTAATATCTACGCGAAGATGCATGGAAGGCCATTTCAATTGAAATAAAATTTCCAAATTTCTTCAAAATTCATATCTTGCAATAAGCCTACTTCCACATTGTAATCTTTCACGATAATTTTTTTTCATCCACCATCTTGGTTTCCTCTTGTTTCTTTTACATTTAAAATGTGAAAAATAAGTAATGCTGCAGCAGCGGTGGTGCACGCGACCGCTCTGTTTCGATTCAAGGCTCGCAGCGGATCGATTAAACTCGCGTTCAGGTTCGCGGCGGTCTGGACAGGAGCTGTACGAGTCGGCTACGCGTATCCAATGTACGCGTAGCCGACTCGATGCAGTCCGTACGCGGCTTTACAAATATTTATAATTTAATTGATTTTGAACTAGCTTATGAACTACAAATTATAATTTTTTGTTTGTTATCTCTGAAATTGAGTTGTAGTTGTAGTGAGAAGTGATGTTTGTTGTTTGTTGGAAAAGTCAACGAACGTTCAGAATTTTTTGCGTGTTTCCATTCTGTCACGTTTTAGTCTACTTCTATTTATTTATTTATTTATTATTTATTTATTTATTAACACTTCGTTGCAATAAACAACAGGATATAGATAATAACTCCCCCCTCATGCGAAACTATTCGAAACGGACTGAAAAAATTCAACACGGAAGGCACTTTATTATGTTTCAGACCACACTTTTTACTCGTTTCGTTATTTCGAAACCTTAACTAAGTTAAAATATATGACAGTAGACCGTGTAACCTGAGCATTTAAATTTTTACCATTATTCGTATACTAACTAGAGACACAACACTGAGAAAACATAACGTGCCTGCGATAGAGTGACAGAGCATTCGACTCATTGTTACTAGTTCAGCAATATTTTTAAGGGGCTATATTGATAAGACATTTTTTCTATTGTTTATAGTAGGAGCCAAATAAATAGTGAAGTGAAACCGCGTGCACAGTGGACACGAGCCGGCCCACTGATCCAGATGGCCGCTAAGCGCGTCGCACGCGAGCTATTCGTTGTATATTTACATTTATTTGTCGTAAGCATACAGAGAAGAAAACTTTCATTTAGCTTTACACTATTTAAAATTACAATGATATTAACATGTTAATTTATTTATTTCAAGGCATACCCAACAGAAGACGGTTACAAATAATCAGAATACATGGAATAGACAGGATTTCAAAAACTAACCCAAATTCTAAAACGGACAACAAATATACTATAGAGACATTACAAGTTACACCCGTCGTTTTGCTTACAGTGTGTACTTAAAGATAAATTTTATATCAGAGAAAATAAACAGAATGAACAAGAATGATAAAGAAAAAAGAAAAATGTGATGTCTGGCGTATTTCAAATCGCACTACCAAAGTTCTTTCACTCAACCGTAGGTAATTCATAGATACCTGTGGTTTGCAGTCAGCCCCGGCATGCCTCCGGCCAACCTACGCCACGCCTTCTTCGGACGGTCGTAACTCGTAACCATTATATCTGAGATGGTTTGTAGAATGACTTATGTGATCAATGTCGTTTTATGAAATATGGATACAATCATTGTCAAAATCATTTTCAAATCAATTGATAAACTCTTTTTTTTGAGGGTCGGTTAAAAAAGAAAGCAACATTTAATAATGTACCTACCACTACCTATCATATAACTTACGCAATCTGAAGTAATACGTAAGAGATAATATGAAAATAAAGTAATATTATGTCCGTTTGCGGTTCTAATCGAGTTAGCGTTGACAACTTTCTCCAGGAGACTAGTCGGTGACCGCGACCGCGCCTATCTTCTATTACAAAACACTTCCAATACGAGATTTGGGGAAATGCGTAGGCCGAGCCCGAGTGTATATGCCCCTCGCTTTTTATAGTAGTCGAATAGTTTGAAACTATTTACGGACTGACACCACGGGATATAACGCTTCAGAAAGATGCGACGTTGCGGTACAGATGAATACCTAGTTGTAACCTGCCGCAAGCCTAACCTTGACCGCATAAGGATATGTGTCGACGGTCACCGACCCGTCTTTGATAAAACATAAAATCGACACTGTTGGGCCAATTTCAAATTCTTTCATTGATAGGAAGCTAGACAATTTCTGAGTAGGAAGCATAGGCTATACCTTTTTGTACCATACCATAACAGCTTTCTCCTCTTTTTTCGTCGTTGGTTAATATTTTAAAAGTGACTGCTGTGCCTACAGCCTACATGAAGTTTACAGCAAGTGACAAATTACACCCTTGATTGAGTGAAAGTAGAAGCGAAGCGAATTCTTTATAGACAATATTATTGTCTGAAGATCTATACGAGACAAATGACTTTCTAATTCAATGCTCAATTGTGGGAAAATAATAGAAATCGCGCGTAAACACCGCCTTATGTCATTAAATTATTTGACACTTTTGATTATCGACTAACATTCGTGATAAAATTTGTACTAATTCCATAGATATCCCAACGGCATAAGTTACACCTATTTATCTATGGTTTAAAAAATATATTTTATTAGGCAAAATATAATGTAGTCTGTGGACATGATATATGAGCTTTTATATAGTGTAAAATTATTTTTACGCATAATTAAAAGATATAATGTTAATGTGTTTAAAAAGATCTTAAAAATGTAAGTGATTAAAGTTTTCTTATACACGAATTTGCGGATTTCTCTCTATTACGCTATATTAATTAAATATTTAATTATACAACTAATTTATTCTGTGTACATAGAAGTTGTTACGAAATGTTGATTTTTAAAATGGAAACTGAATTACTGATCTTCAATTAGGTACACCAAGGAATTTTTTATTTACTTACCTATTGTTTAAATTTAGTTCAATAATAACATATAACAATGAATTTATAATTTCATTCAAACAATTAAATAAAAATGTATCTATTTCGTAGATAAAAGTTTTTATAAAACATGTCCTTTCAAAATTTCTTTTCGTAAAAATTCGAAATTCTTTTGGGAAAGGTTGATTGATAACTTATTATATTTTGGGAAGAGTTAATAATATGAACGTTCATTAATTATAATAGAATAATTAAAAAATCAGCAATTAATAGATAAAGAATGAAAGCTTCATGCTCAATTCAGTTTAATTTAAGACTAAATATAATTCTTATTAAATAAATAAGTACTTATATGAAGTTTATTAGTAATACTATTTTTAAATTGTAAATCAGGTACATACCTTAAAAAAATTCACAAACGACACTTAAAATGTTCACACGAAAAAATCCTAAATTTCTGAATCCTTTTAACTCGATTGAATCACATTTTCTGCACGACAAAAATGGTTCATCGTAGCACAACTATATACGTATAGAAAAATGTTAAAGGTGTCTGTCCGCCGCTGAACTGTGAAGCCGACTGGTGGCGTCTGCGCAAGTGGTATTACTGGTATTTGGTAGCGGCTCGCAAAGTGGGACTAGAAAGAGTGGTAGAAGCGAGCTTGATTTTCAAACGCGACGTCAAAAGCTTGTTTATGGAGAATTATCACATCGAAACTGTGAAACATAGTCGTGAAAACTCTAAATTTAAGGTTCACGAGAGACCATGAAATAAAGAAATTTGACCTCGGAATAATCACAGTTATGGTGAAAAATTTGGCATTTAGTGTCGAGTTTGTGGTAGGACGATATACATATTATTTTGCATATTTTATTTGCTTATCTACAATCTCATCAATCTGTGGAATCGCAGCTCCTAAACGAATAACCGATTTCGATGCGGGTTTTTTAATTTATAGAAATCCATTCATGCGTTCCTGAAGTACCTATTCTTAATTATTAATCTTCAACTTCACTTTACAAAAGCATTATTTAAAATTGGTTAGTATTTTTTACTTTAAAATTGAAGGTGTGCCGTGTGCCCGTCTCGAATTCAAGGTTGGCTCTATTAGAAAAAAGATAAACCTTAAATTATTATTTATTATGAAACCTTCTGTGTAGCAATATCCCATCCGGTCCACGGGGCACGGTTAGACAGGTTTGAACTGTGAGAAGGTTAGGGTTTTGCTTCCCACGACCTTCGAGAGGAAATAAAAAAGTAACAAAAAATTGAAGGCATACCGCGCTTTCGTCCTGATATTACATTATTTTATTTATACAATTCTCGTGTCACAATGTTAGTTACCTTACTCCTCCGAAACGGCTTTACTGATTTGTACCAACTTTTATATTTTCATACCCCTAAGTGACAAGGGTAGCCTACCCCAAAAATTAATATGGCAAAACAACGTTTGCCGGGTCAGCTAGTTATTTTATATTTAAATGATTTTATTAAGTATTTACTAGCATTTAAATATTCTCAATGGTTTTCGTATTTCTTTCTCTTCTATTTTTAGGATTACAAATATTTAGTATTGAATTAGTGGATTTATTTATTGCTACATAATTAACATCGCAATTCGCAAACGAACCTAATGTGCTTGCAAATCAATTTATGTGTATCTACCTCAACTTCAAAAAACACGCGGATTCGTTGTATTTTAGCATCACTTTTACCAGAGAGTGAAGCTCTCTTTAAGCATTTGATTAGCATAGCATAATTTCATTAATACTTATGTATTGATTGCCTTTACATATAATTTTTATATAAGTTAAAAGCAACAGTACAAACACTTTTTCTTAGTATAATGCATTTGATTATCTAAATGTGTTAAGTGTATTCTAAATTGCATTAGGTAGACTCGCATACCCGCAGCACCGATGCATTTCAATGAAATAAACTAGCCTGCGTTGTTTAGTTTACAGTGTGTATTGATTTTAGATTGGAGCTAAATATTACATTAGAAAAAGTTTAATTAGTACCACTCATGCGTGGTACTATCAAAATGCTGTGACATTACAGTTACTAGGTTTAATTTTAGGATTTGGTTGTAATTTATTAAATAAATAAATAAAATCATTCATAAACGATATAATTTTCTAAGTTAATATTTTTATGTGAGCTTGTTGAAATCCTATCAGAGCGTTAAAAGTATTCAAAGTACGAGTCGGTACATAATTAACAGATAGGTTTCAGCAACACTTCACAGTCGTATTAGTCCTTTTAACAAGAATGCTGCATACAGTCACCCACGGAAGTGAATTAAAACAATATAGCTTTCTTGACCACAAGATAATAAGAAATACATACCTACATATTAAAGAAAAAGAGTTACAAAGCAGTTTTTGGTACTCTCTTTTTCTGCCTTCCAAATTGAACATACTATACTAGTAATTGTGTTCGATCACTAACTGATATCACTACTTCACGACCAAGTGGGCTAGTCGACAATTGAGACTAGACTGAAATTCTCTAGTAAGTTTGGTCACAGGCACCTTAAGAGCCCGTGCTTTAGCCTGGTACGGCTCTGCGGGCGGACAAAGATCCGTGGGGTGCGAAGGTGGGCCCAATATAGCCCTGAAGACTGGGTGGCTTAGATGCTCACGCGCATTCAGTGATCATCATTTGAAGCGAAACTCTGTCCGATTGGGTAGTGCTTATGATTTTGGAGTAAATAAGGTCATTGGACGTTGTGTTTTTTAATGGTTAATTTTTAAATTTCTTTCTGTAAAATATAAAAGCTTTTGTGCTCGCCTGTACAAGCAAAGTGGGCAAACGCTTGCGTCCGGCTTTCATCGTTACGTAACTGTCCGCTACTCCGTCTATTTGCATAATATATTATTTATTGATTCTTTTCAAAATTTGAACTTTCGCTGCTCTACCGCAGACATTCGATAAATTTATTGTTTCTTTAAGATTCAGTCGGCAAGAAAAAACAAAAAATTTCCGACACCAGGCGTAACTTTTTCATAATTACTGAAATCTAAGACTACCTAAAATTCTCCAGACGTGGTGGGTTGGTAATTACACTAAAAAATATCGATGGACAGATCTGCATGAATTGTAGCTAAGATCTATCTCAAATTTAGGCATAACTCCCCTCTTTTTGGGTCGGGTTTGAAAATTATTTTGAACTAAAAGAGTTCATTATTAATGCAGCATATATTAGAAATTGAGCTTAAATTACTTTCACCTATTAAGTAATTCACATAATACATACCTAATATACGTATTAAATATAAAATAATTACTTGGTTATTATATAATATTTTAGTTTACATGTTATGATCATTCAGTCGGCTTTTTTTAAATTATCTTGAATTTCACTCGTTAAGATAACTCGAAACGAAAATATTCCGTGAATATAACTTATTAATAATAAATCATTTGTTCAATTAACGTGTAAAATAAATTAAAATAACAAGTCGTTAAAATTATTGGCCGCAGGCTAGAAAGCCCATCACATTCCTTTGTTAAATAAACCTGATCCAGCATTTGAAAGAGGTCATCGATGTTCAGTGATATCTTAAGATTTATGTCTGCTCCAACAGACAGCTTGTCGTAGATATATAATAGAGAATATAATAGAAATAACGTAATCATTGGTTATATTTAATTGAAATTTTGTATTTATAATTGTTTCCAACAGATTGTATAACAATCTCCAAAAAGATATAAGTGTGTTTATAAAATATATATAACTATATGATTTAATAATTTTTATCTTTGTTTGTTGAAATAACTAGGCTAAGCAAATTTCTTGAAATTAGTCCTAACTTCACTTGGCTAACAGGCAACACGCAACACTTTCCTCAGGTGTTCGACCTCACTTGCTCAAGAATTTGAGCGAGTTAATGACCTAGCGTTACGTAAGCTTTCATTCACTGAGCTTTAGACGTTAGTCTCAAATAGGTACATAGTAAGTAAGTAATGGTGTAAACCAAAAAGCCCGCTACCATTTTCAAATATTACTTTACGCTCTATTTCTAGCGTTGGTATTGGCATACGTTTATCGCTTGTATATCCTGCACCTGCACTTTTGACTAGAACGAATAAGTAAAATTACATAATATATATTTCCTGCTCAAATTAGCTTCAGAAACCCCGACGCAAAAGAGGGGTGTTATAGGATTGATATGTTTGTGTTTCAGTGTCTCTGTGTGTGAGTCTGTGAGGCTATGGGTCAGTCCGTGACATTGTAGCTCCTAAATGAATTTATCGATTTTAATGCGATTTTTTTTGTTTGAAAATTGACATGGGTCTTTAAAAATTATAAAAAGGATTTAGCCCTAAGAAATTATTTATATTATAGGTCAGCGTCATATATTTAAGCAATGCCTTATTCTTTCTTAATCGCATGTCTTACCTGTTACATTTATAAAAGTTACATAGAAACATATAGAGCCTATATACCTATAAGCATAATATAGTAACACACAATTCACGTGACTCAAACCTAGTTTTGACGTTTGAGAGCAAAAATCTCACAGTTTCGGCAGTTGCAATAGTTGCCATTTACAACTGGTCTAATTTCGAGCCAAGGATGGCTTAGGAGCGTGACTCACATAATAAAGAAGCTGTTTCATGGTGTTCTCGTTTCAAAATATACGAAGTTTCGCATACAAACTAAAACTAATTGTAAGCAAGTACTCGAAGGCAATGTTGGCCTTGATATTTTCTAAGCATAGATTGTTGTTGTTTTTTAAATTGTAATTGGACAACATTTCAACCCGACAATAATTATTTCACATACTTAAATACTATATTAGATAAAGCTAAAATTGTTTTACTTATGAGATACTAATCTTTAGTTCCAAAATTACTGACCTCAACGTTCATACCACGTCGAATACACCGGTTCTCGTCCGATCACCCGAAGCATACCTACTCATATTATGTTTTAAAAAAATTAAATTTTTATAAAGAAAATATTATAGAAATTCATCTTATTTTATCTTATTCAATAATATTTTTATATTCGTAACCAAGAAAACTATTTTTAAAAGGATAATAATTTATCAAACAATTATTATTTATAAATTGTTTAAAACATTGCACCTACTATTAATTTTAAAGAGACATCTGTGATTTGTATGGGATACTATAACAATTTTGATAATTTATGTAAGCATACTTAAATATCACTTCGTGATTAATATTACTGTCAATAGGTGGCGTTAATAGAAATTATAATTTTTGGTTAAATGATTATTTAAATATAGTGATAAAGTGATAAAAAAATGAAATATTAAACATAAATATAGTAAAATAATAGTTTTCAATGAATAACAATATCATTGTTATTAGCTACTTTTAATTACTTTTTAACTATATTTGACGAATATGTTACTAAATTTCAGCTATCACGTTGCCAACGTCCATACCACGTTGAATACACCGGTTCTCGTCCGATCACCGAAGTTAAGCAACGTCGGGCGCGGTCAGTACTTGGATGGGTGACCGCCTGGGAACACCGCGTGATGTTGGCTTTTTTTTACTCGGCCGATTACCGCCATCAACATGAATATCTCCATGTAAGTGAGACTTTCTTTTTGGTTTAAGCCAGTTTATAACAAAAGAGTATTAGAATAATACTCACCATAATAAATGCATATATCCCAATATCGATGGTCATTCTTAAGGTATACTCGCTAAGAGGGCTACAGAGTACCTACCCCCTTCTCCCCAGAGACATCCTCTTCATTTGTCTCTGTCTGCACTAGAGAGTACACTGCGACACGGAAATTTCATTAGCGACTCCGCTTTCCATTCGGAGCTTAAAGGGAGGAATTTATATTAAAACTCGCTACGAAATATTTTACAGGCAAAAATACTTTTAGTTTTTTTTGTCATTTTCTCTTTCCAGCGTAGTTTTTGTTAGAAATAGTTTGGCTTTTTTTCTTATTGTTTACATTTTCAAGTTAAGATAACATTAATTTTAAAATAATTTTTTCAACATATCTAAAAAGGAGGTTGTCTTAAATATTAAATTAAAACTGTGTGTTGATTTTTTTTTGTTTGTTACGCGACTTTGCCGAAAATTATTTATATTTTGGTTCCAAATTAATTTTGTCAGCGAAATCGGTTTATATATTTTTTTAAATAATAGCTTTTATTTATTGAATAAATTATAATATAAGTAGTTATAGATGTTCTTGTAAAGCAAAACCGTATTTAGGTATGTAGGTACTTATTTGAAATTTACTTTAAGATACAAATTTGTTTGAATTTGTTCAGTGATGCAAACAAATATCAGTAAGACGGGATAAAATACAGTTATAAATTGTAAATATCTAAAGTAAACATGTATCTCCTGAAACAGAACAAATGTATCGAACATAGAAGTGATAATTGGTCGCCTACAAATTCGGTATTCATCAATTAATACCTCGCATACCATTGTTTTGGAGATTTTCCACAACTACATTTTCCATTAAACAATATTAGTTCAATTAAAAGCATTAGGTACTGACCAAATAAGCCTTGTCTTTATTATAAATAAAAGTATGTTTGTTAGATCTAAGGGAATATTTTTAAATACCTAAAAAAAATTCAAAGCAATCTCTTCCACAATACTGTCATCTTATGTGTTATGTGTCAAAGTATTCACACGATTGAATTATTATTATTTGTTATTATTAACATAATTTGACCGCCTCCTTGGTCTAATGGTAAGCGCGTAAGCGTTACAACCGAGAGGTCCTGGGTTCGATTCCCAGCGGAGATAAAAATAACAAAAACTCGGTCTGGCAGGACATAGAAGGCTGATCACCTACTTGCCCCTAAAGAAAAAAATAGATCAGTGAAACAGATGTGAAATGCATCTGCCCCATACCCCACTAGGGGACACGGGACTTCACTTACATTATTAACATAAATTATCTTTCAAAATATTAATAATAGGTAGGTACCTACATTTAGAAGTTATATTGCCAACTTTTAAGCCAATTCCTTTCGGTGGAAAGGAAATTTTACCATTTTTAATTATTAAAACGAAACCATTTTTATCGTAGGGTGCTACGATAAAAATGGTTTTGTTTAGGAAGAATATTATTTATGTCCCTTTTTGATTTGACGCTGCTTAAAAAAGTCAAAATACAAGTGTAAAACCGAAGCGAAGCAATGGTGTTCAGCTAGCGTATTAGCCTTGCTCCCGTTCACAACACAAACAGCTTTTTATTTGTCGATGTCATTAGAGTAGTTTCACGCGTGCGCCGGAGTGCGGGTGCTAAAAGCAACCAGACATGAGCAGCCCGGTGCCCGCTTGTGAAATCTTACCATCCACCTATACACTATACAATTGTATGTTATCGTCTCTATATTCAGAACATTCCATACAAATTCTACAATGCTTTACACTTCTGGGTGCCTAGCCTGGGCATAAACAATTAGAAACCAACAAGAGTTAAACATTTATTCATATTATGTTCATGATCGCCTATGAACCTCACTTAAATCTAAGTTTACAAGTTCAAGAGAGCGCCCGAATCTGAAGAGAACAGCCAAAAAACTTAGTCAGGTTCTCATTTCTGACCTTGTTTACAAAAGATACATCGAACTGGCCAAATCATTCCCAAGCGCCTAGCGTCATCCAAATAATCGACAGTTTTATATAATACTTTAGCAATTAGCCTTCGCTTAACATAAAATAAAATTTATTTAAAGACATTTCTTGTATTTTCTGGGATTTTATTGTACTTAGTAGCGTATACAACTGCCATGGAATGAATTACTTCTTTTGTAGTCTAGTTCGTGAAATTATTTTATTTTTACAGTCGAATTGAGATCCTCTTTTTTAAGTCGTTTGAAAAGTTATAAAAAATATATATTAATATAAGTTTTTAAGTGTTATATTTAGGAAATTATTGAAAAAAAGATTGTACACAGTTATGAACAGTTTCAGTAGACATTAGAAGAAGTATGATTATAAAGAAGTGGGGTGCTGCGAGCCCCAGAAGATCGAGGCAATTTGGTGGCGTCGGCTTACGAGCAACGACGCGTTATTAGCAATAAACAAAATCGGGGATCTCATACTGAACACTATAAGTTGTAGAAGCTCGCGGGAATTGAAAATAACATTCAAATATTGTTTCCACAGAACAAAATGTTTGAACGATAAATTTGATTTTTTTTAGTTAAGTACTTATGTAGTTACATTTGAAAAAATATACTCATTGTGAAACCAAATCATTATATATACATTATAAAGCAAAGTGTAATATTATAGTGTTTGGACGGAGAAAATATAACAGCAAGGTTAAAAGCAGGTATATGAGTGGCATTCTGTTGATATTAAGCCCTAATATTTCCAGTTGAAGCTGATAACGCGGGAAACGTAAAAGCCCTTCGAAGCTGTGGTGGGGCGCCTGCTGAGGGCCGCTATTAAAAATATAAATAAAATGGACATTATAAAAAGAAGCTATCGCTTGTAGTCTACACCGTTCGAAATAAATCACTAAGGTTAAAACATCATTAATATTAAATCACAGCTGATTTATAAGGCGGGGGTCACACCCTCGACACCTTGCGTTATTCGCCCGTTTGAGCCCTTATGGACCTTAATGGCGGCTATCTTTTAAATAAATAAAATTTGAACATTTTAATTGTGGTGTACCCAACTGTGGTGCATTCAGAAAGTTCTACAGCTATCATACTCCTTGTATTTTTAAAGAGAAATTCTTTTTTTATGAAGACTATTAAAAATCCCTTCGATTTGATGATTATAGTCAATGAGAATATCTCATGAATGGATGAATAGATCTTTATAATTTCCAACTAATATTCATCTTGATTGCGATAGCCTCTTTTAAGAGCTACACGGGCACACACAGACACGCCAAGCTTATATCAAACCTAATTTATCATCGGAGTTTGATACAATACGAAGTAAACGGGCAGTTGGTGGGTTTCTTGTCGACGTTTCTAAAGAGAGGTAGGTACGCTCTTTTCTTGAAGCTCCCTAAGACGTAAGGGTTTGGTCCACCTCGGGAGGCTGCTACTTCCATAAATTGGTGGCGCGTAGGCGGCGGCATGTAATTCTAGTAGATGCTATGACTATACCCCAAGTAGGTCAACTTATGGTTTATTTACACATAATATTATATATCTTAATATCTTTTATGACTTTATTTTATTGTATTTTAAATAGGTTTTAGGTATGTTAGTGTTTTGTGAATTCAAGAAAAATAATCAAGCAAATTGGTGATGGTCGTTAACTCGTATAGAGTATATACATATGAGTTCAGAGCGTGCGTGGCAAGCGGGGAGCGAGGTGTGGGGTGAGGGGAAGGGGCAGTATGAAAAGTGTGCGTGCGCGCCTCATTTACATGTCGATTATACAGGACTAAAGAAGCTTTTTCCTTTAAAAACAATTGTTTGAAATTATATTAATTTTATTTGTAGTATTTTTGTTCTGATTTAATTTTATGAATATAAAAATTCATTTCAAAAATTAATAGGTTTGCCTTAATATTATGTGATAATTGACTGTGGAAATTGTCGAGTGTTGGTAAAAACCATTGCTTTCCATGGCGGTAAATGTGATAAGCGACGCCAACATTCGACTACTTCAATTTACCTTCAATAATTAATTAATTATAGCAAAAACAAATGGGACAGAATTTCTCCAATGCTGCGATCGTTCCAGATCAGCCTGTAGATAAGGTGCAGTTCACACAAAATTCTAACATGAGCCCGCTAATTACTCCGGCGGCTACTGTGCTTCCGGCTCCATGTGCGTGGTGGGCGCGCCTTTTGTTTTTTATTCGGAATCGAACCCGGGAGGTCTTTATTGTCACTTTATAGCCTATCTCATCGTCCAATGTGCCACCGTGTGAAGGTTTATAACGCATGCTTTTTGGGCAAATGTAAACAAAATTTATTTATTGAGCAGCGAACTGTAACAGACAATCATAAAATAAGTATCTTTAACCATAATGCTCCGATATCCAATTATTTGCTTTGTGGAGTAATTATTTTTCTCTCATTTATTTCTTTATTCACTGTGGTTCATAGATTTGCTAAAAAAATTTTTTATAAATATTTATAAACCAGGAACATAATAAAAAAATATAGGTAGCAATAGAATAATAGAAATAATTAATTTTTGGCAAAAGATTTGCAATATTATATTCTTCTGCTAGTGTTTTAAAGACACGTCAATATTATAATTAAAAGTTTCCTATGTGTCCGTACTGTAGCAAATTTTCTTATTTATTACGTCCGTCTGTCATCAGCAAGTCGCGTTTAAGTAAATGTATTGATTAGGGCCGGTCCACACGGGCGGCCTGCACGTGCCGCGTAATCGCGTAATATCTGTTTATTGAGCGTCATTAACTCCGCGGGGCGTGGAAGGGCTCTAGGCATACGTGAAGGTGCAATTTTAACTAACAATAAATTATACCAGTGAGATTACTATCTTAGTTTTCGTTACTTTTTTTTCTATAGGCTAGCTTTCAGTTCCACAATGGCAAAGTATTTCGGCGCGTTTCTGCTGTAAGATTTTCCATAGAAATAAACACATCTATCGGAAAATAATGTTTTTCTGTGGTAGTGCTACTACAGTTAATATTAATAACTTACGTTAAAGAATTTTTATTAAACTGCCGATTTGTAATCTCATTTAATCCTTATTACAAATTGACAAATACAAACTGAAGGGCTTCCCTTTTAAGTTCAGAGAACCTGTGTTAGGGAAGACCGCATCTTCCATCAGATAATAATGCTATCTTAAAAATACCTAAACTACGTTACATTACTAATCTGTAATGATAGCAGCGCTTTGAAGACGGTCAGAAGAAATAAGGACTCGATTGAGTTAGTTGGCTGTTTGAATTTTTGACATTGCGTATCACGTATCCCGATACATTTGATTCAAGTAGCAAAGACAGTAGAAAGCCAAGTAAAATTTCAAGATAGGGTTATGTCGTTTTATGTTATTCTCAATTGAATGCAATTAAATGAATTAGAAGGTATATAGTTGGAGTACACCCTCGCATTCCCAGGACATAATTATGTGTCTGCTCGTCACTGCGTCAGCGGCACATCGGAACATTAATTTGTTTGTTCCTACTGTTTCCCACACTGTACTTAACTTAACTGTTTTTAATAGGATAGGTACCATATTAAAATTAAATTAGAAATTGCAGTATGTCAATCGATAGGGATTTGAATAATTATAATCTTTTTTCAAATTTAAATTCAAAATTTTAAAGGTGTGTTTGGTAGATGAGGCATTACTTATCGTATAATTCATTTTCTTATTATATGAGAAATAAGATAGAATTACTTCATTTTTTAATGTGACACAAGAACATCTATACGGTGGTTGGTAATTTGTTGCATAATAATTAATAAAGGAAAAGAAAACTTTAATATAGTTCAAATATTTAAAAATCCAAATTCCAAAAAGCCTTGAGCTGCTACGCCGTAACACTAAAGCTCTTGAATGAAAAACTAAGTTCATATTAATGATTCTCCCGTATACTATTTTAACCTACGACGGAAAAAGAGGGATGCTATGTTTTTGAAATGTCTGAGTCATCGCAGCTCGTAACTGAATAGAGCGATTATGATGCGATTGTTTTTGTTTGAAACCTGACGTGATCAAAATGGATCTTAGCTTGTTTAATAAACATTATTTATCGTAAACACATCGGGGTTTTTTAAAAATGTTTTCAATTTCACTCATCCTTAGTCAAAAGTAAAACAAAGCGTAATGTTACCTATTTTCTGATAAGAAGAGAATAATTTCGAAATACACGTGACTTTGTTTGTATCAATTATGATCAAGCATTTCACCTGTCAGAAAAACTAAATGTAATAACGCCGTATTACATTCACAATTGCATACCTTTGATGTTGCAAGCGCCCTTCAAAACGCATGTGTTTAAATTGATGAGACTTTCAATAAACGTTCAAACGTCAAATACAATCACGTCACGTAATTACACAAAGCATTCTTCGTGAGAACGGACGGACAATTCGACTGACTATCTTACATATTATTGGCATTTGGGGAAGATAAGCGATTCCGTGCCTTATTATTATAAGACATAGGGGCGTGTCAATAAAATATATTTGTATTCGGGTCAAATGGGTTGCCCCTCGGCAATAAACATCAATCAACTGATTATTAAATGCACCTTTGAATAGTGATTTCCACTTTGATTCACTGGTTTTGGCGACTTCTATACTCTACAATTACTAACTAAACATATTTCGTCCTTAATAAAAAACTTTAATTTTAAACTCTTTACTTCCAATATGTCGCTTTTATGACAACGGAATTGAATTAAAAAGTTTAGACATTTATATAAAAAATTGTGCTCTTCTTTGTTCAATTTATTTAAGTTTCGTATAATATTTGAAAAATGCCAACGTGCAGTTTCTTAGTGCGTGTAATATCGTTTTGAAATTCGGTCTAGCTTTTGAAACTCTATTTATTGTATTTTGTATATTTATACCGTCTTATGTTGTATGCCTTAAAAAATCCATTATATTTTAGTTAGGATAGAGTACGAAGTGGAATAAATATGTGATCCATCCCTCACCTGGCGTCTGGCACGCGCACCAACTATTAATATTGTTGTCGAGTCAGCAACACGCGTACCTCTTTACAACATTTTTAATCTGCTAGTTCCAAGTCAATATATTAATGAAAATAATTGTTTCTCATCCCTGTTAAGTTATAGACGCTCATTAACAATAATCACAGCCCACTGCAGAAAATTATTTAACTGAATAATAACACTATAAATATGTAACGCAAACGAATTTATTTTTATTTAAAATTAAACAACAATAGTGCATTAAACAGATAAGATTAAGATAAAAAACCACAGAAAAAGTAATATTACAAAATAAACTAAAAAAACACCTTTTTTAGCGGACCTAGTTGAATAAGAAAAATAAAATAATAATTAAAAGGAATGCTAAAAGAGAAGCGTAGGTACTATGCCTTTCCTTTGTAAATACATAGTTAGCTATTCAGTTTTGAAAACTGTCTATACCTTTGCAATTCGAATCTGTGCAGGCGAAAAGCTGTTTTACTGTGCCTTGATGTATAGATTATAGACCACACACATATTTTTATTGATATTTCGATATCAGGTTAAACACATTTTAAATTGAAGAAGAAATATCGGTGGGATCATTTCAGAAGCATTTTGTAGTTGGATAAAAACAAAATGTTGTATCGCGAATTCCCCTCACTCCCGATATAAATCAAAGCTAATACTTTGAGTTAGGCGCCTTTAACCGCAGTTTGTATGCGCGCACAGTCCGCCCAAACCGCCCAGCCGTCCGCCCAACTTAATGTCTTGATCTATAGCTAAATACGGATTCATTTTTATTATTCTTTAAACTAATTTCATATTTAGTATCTGTTTTAAACCAACCTTAGGAAAGGAATCTTAAAAACTTTTACAAAACTCTACCGATAACACGTTTTGCGTTATACATGCCGATGCAAGTTTAAAAACTACAACCAACTAAATACCATTTATCTTATACATTGAAAATCTTTCAAATCAATATGATACAACTTTTACTCGGGAAATCATCCACGTGTCACGCAGAAATCTATGCACGTATCATTGGAATTAACGAATATAAATATAATCGGTACTTTTTTATTCATTACTTATTAAAACCCCTTTTTTATTTAAGTTAATATAAATTAAAGAAATAATATAAAAAGGTTTTTGTTTATATGTAGTATAGGTATGTCGTCATCTGATACAATAATAAAAAACGTATTAATTAAATGTGTATCGTAATATCAGATGGAATGATAGTGGGGTCGGGCAGGAGGAGGGAAGGCGGGGAGGCATTCAGGTACAAATAACAATATATTGGCCCTCCTGGGACCGAGAGGAACAGCGCTTGGCTTTTACTTTGTAACTAGTAATGCCGCAATCTAGAGGTTTGCTATTAATCTGAAGAATTAGGCACAAAGTTGTTACTAAAACTGATTTGTTTTAACAATGTAGATGTCTTATCAATCCTTACAATATTACAGAAAATTCACTTCCGAGTATAAGTAGTTAATTTAAAATGCCAACCTTTAAAACGTTAAAAACTAAAAAGTAATATTTTTTTATTTAAATGAGCTCATATAAATAAATAGATTAAATTTTTGAAAATCGGCACCAAGGAGGTAATCTATGTTTAATGATGTTCTTGGAAATCCTAAGTATTTTTTTGATCAATTAGGATTCATTGAAAAATGTTTGAAATTGCTTTTCGAGTTTAGTCGTTGCAAATATTTTATCTTAATAGTTTATAAGTATTTTAAGATAACTAGTTATATCGAAATGTTGACTAGCACAACACTATTATGCTCGAAAAGATATTTAATCGTGAAAATATTTTGAATCTAACTTATAAATGAAATATTTATTGTCACAGTGCAGATTATACGTACCTATAGTAGAAGAGTTTGTTCCTTATTATTTGTTAGTTTTAAACTGAAGTGTTGTGGCAAAAAGTCAAGAAATCGCGCTGTCAGGGCTCTTTCATACAAACGGAAATCTAAGCTTATGTTACGTTAAAAAATCCATACAGTTTCATCTAGGTTCCTAGTTGTCGGTATGAGTGACAGCCCGGCATTTGGGATTCCGAAGACTCTTTAACATCATTACCAGCTGATTGTAATATGATAATCAATAGTTAATTTTGGTTTATATAGTATTATTTTGCGTAATGATAATATACATACAATGTTTGTCTTGTTAGCATGAGCAGGCACAATGAGAACAAGCGAAACCACGTGTCGGGGGTAGCGAGCGCAGACAATAGCGCGTGAGTTAGCCGGGTTAAAAACCGTGTAACTTTATTACAATAGCACCGATATACTGGGGTGGCCGTACACCACCGGACAAGCATTTTGGTGCAATTTTAAAAAAATGTACATTAAGCTCAAAACAACTGCTAATAAGATTTGTTCAAAAACCATTGCACTAAAAAGTGATAAATAATAATAATCATTCTTCAAGGTCAATATTTGAAAGTCGGAAAATAAATTATCTTGTCAGCCGCTCCCAAAAGAATTACTTTTTCCGTTTTTGCAATATTTCTCATGCTCCGCTCCTATTGGTGTTCGTTGAATGGATTGTCTAACACAAAAATCATTTTTTAATTCGAACCATGAGGTATAATAATATTAATAAGATGGTCTTTGAAAACTTGCTCAGCTTTGTACCACGAGGTATCTGCTAAGGCGGGTGCGTATTAACTTATAATAAACTACGCGCGGTTTTACGGGCATGATGCGTTACCCATAGCCATATCAACAACGTCCTAACTACGTTTGATTGTTTACGCAAATGTCATCTTTATTGCTTATATGATAATACTTATAATTCGTTAAAGCTTCTGGCATTATGATGAAAACATGTGTTTGCGAATTTCAACTTTGTAGATGTGAATAAAACCTTTTAACTTCTCTAAATATGTCGAGCAGATAGGACGTTATATTTTCAAAACTTGCATGATACCCCGAGGCATAACCAATATTAAAAGAGGGGTATATATTTTTTATTAAAAATCATCGTTTAGCGCCTCAGCGGCGTTAATAGGATTTTTGATCGTTGTTTGTTTTGTATCGTCATAAATTGGGCTTTATAATTATTAATGAACTCACATGCTTCTTATTTTTTATTCAGTGTTTGAGTAACTTGCTTTCGAACTCAATCTATACTTATCTAATATAACAAAGCCGAAGAGTTCGTTTGTTTCGTCTTACGAATTAGTCTCTTTAAAGAAGAATCGAAAGCAGCAGTGTATTCCGACAGAATTACAGTTTTTTAATAGTAATTTCGTTAGAGAATGTAGGTATTACACATGCAATGTATTATAGTGTACGAAACAATCACAGCTGTATGTTTCCGTTCACAAAGGCTGTTCAGTGTTCAGTCGGCTCCAATTACTTCGAGAGCACTTCTCACCGGAATTTCATTTTAAAATACCTTTCCTCCCCCCATCACTCCCCTCCACTCCGCACTACCGAGCGATGCGCTGAATTTCATTTCGAGCTCTTATTAAATTGTTCCCTTTAAGGTTTTGTTACTTGTATATAAAGAGTTATGTACCTACTTACCTATCTAATGAATACGTAGGTAATATAGCGTATTTTTGGCATTTTGAAAAGATGGGTGTTAGGTACCAGTTTTAAGTGGTTCTGTCAGAGGCATCGGAGCTCCTAAATGAATGGATGGAATGATGCGGTTTTTATGTGAAAGCTGACGTGAAAGAGGCCAAGGCAAGAGGAAATTGATATTAGTTACAATTTATGAAGGACTGTTCATCCATTTATGAGGTATCCCTATTTTAAATCACCATGACGGGGGTTTGGTCTTCAATTTCAATTGCATCTTGCATTAAATAAGAAGTGTTGATAAGTATTTATATTCTATGAATATAATATCTTTATCTAATAATATGACGTAACCATGAACCTAAGTACTTACCTACCTAATCGTTAAACACGAAATCAATAAGCCGTAAAATCTAAAAATTACTTAAAATCCTTCAATAAGATAATTAATTATTTGAAATATTAATATTCGTTAGGTATATCTGATAAAATCTGCAATTGACTAGCATTTTTTTTTTATTGTTTGATGTAAGAGAAACATTAAACCCAGCTAATATCCATATAACCAATTCAACACTACAATAATTAATCTTTTGCATTGTTACCTATAAATTATATATTATGTAGCTAAGGGATATTCAATAGGCACTTTAATAGTGCTCAGTTGAGAGATGAAAGATACAAATTTTAGCTCAAAATATAATTTTTTCCTTCAATCAGTGAATTTTTAAAAAATCATCCACATTCTTTATTCAAAGGAGTCAGAAGCCGGGTACAAGAGATCGCACTCAGTCGCCGCGGACTTTTGCCCTTGTCCACTCCTAATACCTAGCTATACACTATTTATTTTTTCCATTACATCCTCACGCCCAACCTATACGCATAATAATTCAATATAGTCCAGCCTCAATGCCTTCAAGTGATTTTCCCGCCCTCCCATTGGTCGGTTCGTTCGCTCCATTTTCATCGATAACGAAAATCGGCGCTAGACAAGGACACACACATATCCAACCACAACACAACCCCATACCTTAGAAAGGGACGGCCGTATAACAGTCGGCTCTTGAATATTGCATGAACCCGAAAACGCCGTATCAATAATATGTGCACGAATGAAATAATAGATTATTCGTTTGTTCAAATCGACCGTAAACAAAATGTAAGCATCCATTACTGATGTCGCTGTAGAGCGAGTATGGGATAGGATATTTGTGGATGTCAGGCAGAGATAGATATAGTTTTGATGTTGCGTCGTGGAACTAGTAGCGGTACAACGATATGCGCGTTATCTGTTTTTGTAGCAGTCGTCGACGGGTTTTCACATTAAACGATCATTTTAAGGGCGAACCAATCAAACTGCAAATTTATACAAATTGATACTAAACGGGTTATATTAATTTTATAACAAAAATTAAGTGTGTAAATAAGTTTGAGCGGAGTCGTAATTAAAACTAATTGGGTTTAATATAGCGATAATTATTTTGTATTAAGCCGGCTCTACGCGGTATTTTGCCCTTTTTCAGTGTGACGATATTCGGGAGCTGAAAAAAAATGTTAAACCGGTGCGATTAGTGCGTGAGTGTGTGGATTTTGGACAGCTGTCTCTTGAGCTGCAACGATTGGTCTGTTGTGGTACCCGGAGGAAGATGGCGGTATAGGGCGAGGCCAGGTCTGGCCTTTCGGGGCCATGCTCAATAACCTCACGTCTACTGCTCTAGGAGGTAACCAGTATTATCAAATTTAACAGTTTTTCAACGTTTAATAACCTATAACAAAAGAGACCTGTTCAACTATTCATCGTAAATAAGGCAAATTTAAAACGGCTGTTATCCGATATCTGTTCGAACAAATAATGAAAATTAAAGAAGTTAAAAAATATAGTGTTATGAGCTCATGATCCATTATCCGCTCTGATTGGAAAAGGTATTTCGAAAAATTTTAAATTAAGAAAATAAAAAACGTGACGTATAACGTAATAATGCCGTACCTACCTACTTGTTGAAAAGATATCTCCTACGAGGTACCTTCACTATGAGATATCAAAAATGAAAATTAATCAAAAATAATCACTACTAACAGATTACGATACGAATTGCAAAAGTTTTTTCACAAAACATTCGGAAAATTTGTTTTGCTAGCGAGTCGATGTACCTACGACCAATAATTTTCTTGGAACACACTCTCGTAAACCGCTTCTTATGAGCTCCTTGAATTACACTAAAAATTTTTTACACTTTATTTGTAACAAACACTAAATAAACAAACATAAGTATATATTGAGTATTAAAAAAGGGAAATTAAGTGAATTTATCCTTACATACACACAAGTAGATAGGTATTATGTACCTTGATACATTGCAATACCTAAGTATTCGTAAATAATAGGTAGGTAAGTGAAATTGAAGACAATTTAAAAATCTCCCGGCATATTAATTAGAAATATGAATATATTCTCTTCTAGAATATGTTTTAATAAATCTTTAGCTACTAGAACCCATCTCAATCACGTTACTTTTCAAACAAAACCGCATTGAAATCCATCTATCCGTTTAAGAGCTCCGATACCACACATCTACCGACCGGAACACCTTCCATCTTTGCGTTGAGAATTCTTGCCTTCCAATGAGAAAGATTCTATTGTCACCCAATAGTAGCTAATTGGTATTTTTGTTAAATTTTGTGACTCTTTGCCATTTGAAATTTTCCGTAAATTAACTGTAAAAGAAAACTGGTGTTCGTAAGTTTAAAAAAAAACACCGAAACACCAAGTTGGCGTTAAGTCCGAGGACTTAAGGAAATCGTCAAAGTTTCTCCATTTCCGCGCGCCCTAATCCCATTATGCTCTGAATTTTCTATTTGCGCCCAAATGCAATATTTCATTAATTGTTTTAATAAAAATAATAATATAATTAATATAAAAGATAATAATAATTTTAATATCACTTTCAAATAAGTGGTTATTTTATATGATCGATTAATTGTGGCCGCATTTTTTTAATAACTATAAGTTCCACCTACTTATGCATTATTATAAAATACAGTAGATATCTGTCAGACACAACACTTAATTTTTTTATCTTTATTAAATATTTACAATAATATACTTAAAGATATTTACAAAACACTTAATGCATTTTTCATATTCTGAGATAACTATTAAATTCTTTCAATCCTTTTTAATTCTAAAATTCATTACAAGCAGACACAACATTTTACATCGGTTCATTTTTGTGCTCCACCAATTTCAAAAATAAATGAAAAAGGAATATGTTATAGCGTGTAACCTACAGACACGGAGTCAGTATATGCATGCAAGCATCTTTAGGTCATAGAGAAAAGAGTATAAATTAATGGAGAATTGGTTTTGTGCAGGTCACAAAGATCAGTGCGAGAGCAAGGTCGATCTGAAGCCGAGCGTGGAGCGGCATCATGCGAGACTGCTCGCTCACTCCATCCGGCCAGATCATCTGCAAGGTGAAACTCTCATACTTCTATGACGTGTGATTATACTGTAATCTAGCCTATAGAACTCCATTCAACTTAATACGTATAATAATGGCCTTTTCCTTAATTTTAAATACATTCACTAACAAGTTACACTATTAGGTACAATGTCACAATGTTACACTGGCACTTAAAGCTCCCTTTGCACACTAGTTGTTGTAAGAATACACTATTTGAAAAGGCTCAATCTTTTTAAATACTTATGATATCCACCATGATGATATTAATTTTTGTTTGTGGTGGCGAAAAAATGTGTTGTAATGAAATAGCCAAGTAATATTTCTAGGTTGGTTTTCTATCTAAGTTTAATATATATTGTTCTAAATCTATTCTGTGTGAATTCACATCTCATGTATTTTTATTTTTTATGCATGCCGATTATCAATAATATAATTTTCTCTCGATTTATTAGGTACTTAAAAGTCACAGGGTCTTTTGTTACAGTTACAACAGAAACATGAATTATAATGTTAAGAAATAATAATGATTTGTGTCATAAAGGGAGAAAATCGTTTTACCTTCACAACCTTAGTTTTCCTTCTTTTAAGGTAGGAAGGATACCTATAGTTTTTAAATTCGTTTGTTTTTAATGTTATTTTCTTTGCAGGTGGTATTCACCAGCAGCACAGCGGGCACATGTCAACGGTGCCCGTCAGTATGTCTTCCTCAGCGTCTGATAGCGACAAACCGGCTAAACAGAAGAGACACAGAACGAGGTAAGATTTTAAATGAGTCGTAGTGAAGTCGTAGAATAATAGCACTTTTTTAAAATGTTTTTTGTAACGTTCACATTGCAAAAATATTTTTTCAAATGGCTAGTAAAACACAAACTCTAATCAACCAACCATTTTAAGAAACCTGCAGACATGTTATAGATTATAAATAAGAATATCTTAATAAAAATAATTCTGAAAAACGAGTGAAAAGGTCCATTCGTTTAGGAGATACGATGCTGACAGATACTCAGACAGGCAGAGCCTCTTCACAGTAATAATGCCCCTATTCCTCGGGGGATCGAAACTATAAGTTGGATATAGTTTCATACCTATGTATGTGTTCAGGTTTACACCGGCACAACTGAATGAGTTGGAGAGGTGCTTCACGAAGACCCACTACCCAGACATCTTCATGAGGGAAGAGATCGCGATGCGAATCGGACTGACGGAGAGTCGGGTTCAGGTAACACTTTTCTCACTAACTTTTTCCCTTCCAAGTTTACCAACTTCGTTCACAGGTCTTATTCTAACAGCGTTTGGCGTAACAACGTAAACTTTTACTTTCAATATTTAATTTAAGTTATATAAATAACATTTGAAAACGTTGTTATCTAAAAAGAAGAAATCTACTAATTAAAATATTAAAATGAAAATTCGTAATCATTTTCTATGCATCCACGTATTGCACGAGATAAAATCAATATGTTAACATTACTTTTCTGTGTCAGGGTTTTGTTTTTAAGGAATTTCACAAAAAGGAATTCGGTTATTAAGTATCTAAGTTCAACTCTTATGAAACTAAATATTTTTTTATTGTATTTTTTTCTTTTTGTTACTTTAACTTGCTTTTAGCACCGTTATTTTTTAATATATTACTTCCTATAACATTATTGTTTTGCCGTAATGGATGTGCATTTTAAAATGGCAAAACCAAATGAATAAACAGGCATAAATAAGCATGGAAACCGTTATCTGTTATGATTTCTTTATGCGAGCTAAGAACACTAAAAAAGCGGTCCCAATAGTTCACCTTGCGCGACTCCCTCTTCGCACGTCGCATTCAAAACTTGCACTATACTGACATA
Source organism: Aporia crataegi (assembly GCA_912999735.1). NCBI lineage: Eukaryota > Metazoa > Arthropoda > Insecta > Lepidoptera > Pieridae > Aporia > Aporia crataegi. Next base: position 9,238,612 of record OU538742.1, read on the forward strand.
TTTCACAAGACCTTCTACCTGACAAAGCCTTCGTATTACTTATAAATGGCGTTTATTTCGATGTTTTTCGACTTACGCATGTTAAAGGTGTCGAATACGGGTGGTCGCGCGGTCGAACGCTTGCCACTAAACCTTGACAGGTTATAACTTTCTTTTACTCGGTAGGTAATAGGCAAGTTTAATCGTTGTATCATTTTAACCTAGTTTTGTAAGAATTTTGTTCTGGCTGTTTCTTGTCGGTTCTTCTAGGTAGAACAAGCTTTCCAAACTGGAGGCAATTAAAACGAGATTTTAAAGTAGATGATTCAGAATTACCTACCGCTAAACAGTTGACACATAGTATTGATCTAAGATGTTATTATTGATGTTAATCGTCTAATTCTGTCCGCGGCTCGCTAACAGTTACTTTGTGGAATCACTTAGTTTCAAGTTAAACAGTACTTTGCATTGGACATTAGACTTAATTTGTGCCTTCAAATATTTGTATTTCGTTAAAGCGACAGCCGGTGTCTTTATTGGCTCCTAATCAGATTAGTCACTCGTTAATACTATATTTACGGACACGAAAGTATTAAGTAATTCCATTTTTCTTGCTTTCAGTTTTGCTTAGATTTGAAATTATGGTTTATAGTGTAAATAAGTAATTACACAATAAACCCAAAACCAGTAATTTCATGTTATTGGACGTCCCTTATAAGGTATAACCCAACTGAGAAAGTATAGAGTTATATTAGGATGATTATATTAGTTTCTTAAAGTGAAAAAATGCTATACTTAATATAAAATCTATTAAAAAAACAAAATATACTTAATTTTTATTTTAAAAAAAGCTTAACAAGGTATTATAATATGTAAATAACTTGTTATTTTCTATAATTATTCATATCGCCAGTTAGTCTTAATAAGAACCATAAAATCAATCTTATTATAAACGAATAAAAACCGCTTCGATCATTTAGGTATATCCATGTGAAACAAACAGGCCGATATTCAAACAGACAAAGTTGTGAGATTTCGTGAAACTTGTCCGTTCCCATGTTTGCTTTGGTTGGAGGCTGTACGTTGAGCAAATAGATACTAGGAATGGGGTTTCATATTTAACCTTTGCTTCGGGAGCTCTCAGTTACAGTTCGGAGCTACAGTTTCTGCACTTTCTGAGTCCTCGTTTCACTTAATTGCATAGGTACGTGATTTTGTATTCAGACTCTAGGAAAATACTTATATTTTAAAATAACTACAATCATGCGAAACATGTACTAACTGTGTCGACTTCTTTAATTAATTAATTTCATTAAATTGTTAGTAAAACATTAAAATGTATATTATTTCAACTAAATTTAAATTCGCTGGTCTTCGTCCTGTTAAAAATCTGTACTAGGCCCAGAGTTACACTTAACATCTACGCTGTGTGTCTTCGAAGTCTACGCTGTGTTTACAATGACTCAGTTCGTAGTACATTGTAAAGTTTTAATGTTAGGTACGTCCGAAAGCAATTCACTTAAGAAAACAAGTTACTCCCGAAAAAACAGAAGCCTCTACTCACACATTAGGAGGTTAACCTGTATACACACTATAATAATTAAGTTTTGAAAAACTGTCGAGTAACTTGTGTTTTTGAGTAGTTAATATTCTAATAACCTAATATTCTTATGACAGAGGAATAGGGTCTTGAAATTTAATAAATACTGTATACATTTATGTATAAAATACCGATGAGATATCATTTGAGAGGTCATCAGTCAATACATTTAGGTATGTCTTATGTAGCATACGCGCGCATATATGGGATTGCAAATAGGTCCATTTGATGTCGATTGAGCTGTATGAGGTATGCGCGAGTGTGGAGGCCTCTAAAAGCAATTTTTTGTCAGAATGTTCGCGCCACACTGCGAGATTCCTACTTGGATTTATTTATTTTTATATCGCATGAGCCCGTGTGATACCTGCCCTTACTGTTTACTCACTTTTAGACCTTTTGTACTCAGCCAAACCTGCTGTATGCTATGTGTATGAAGCTTTCACTAATGAGGAAGGTGTATAACATACAAATTTCACGCTTTTGAGTGGAACATTCGTGAGACCAATATTAAAAATGAACAGTGATAGAAATTTTTAAGGTTTTGTTGAATTTATTTAAAAGTGCCCGATCAATTTCTGTTTTTAAGAAAAAACTAAATCAAAGAAATTAGATTTTAGAATAATCACTATCATCTTTATCACTATCAGCGGTAATTCATTAAGGATCCAGTTTGTATTTTTATTTTTTAATGTTCCAAATAGTAATAAAATATTCATAAAAATGAGCAATAGGAGTGCAATTACATATTCATGGAGCCGCGCGTTCGCTCAATACCCATTGCCCCTTGCCCCAAGCTCCAAGCCCGACAAATAAATATAAAAACACCGCCCTCCGACAGTGACTCTCGCTTTGTTTACCAAATCCTTTCATTATGAAAAAGACACATTGCATTAGAGAGGTACCCGTATCGATACAATTCATGTCGTTTTATATTTTATCGATATTATAAAAGTTTTATTTGTTAGCTTTAAATTACATACATATTTTCAATTTATCAAAATTTATTATTAAACTTATAAGAACTTTGTGAACTCAATAAACGAAGTCGTGTGACAAATAAAATATAATCTATGCTAATATTATAAAGCGGAAGAGTTCTTTTGTTTGTTTGAAAGTGCTATTCTCAGAAACTACTGAATCGAATGCTATTAGATACTATTAAATTAGTAAAATGCTCGTATATGGATGAAAATGGAGTAGGTAAATAGAAAAACGAAGCCAGATAAGGACATGGCTGTTAATAATAAATTAGCTATTTCGTCGCTAAAAGTAGTTTCGTGTCGTTGCATTTTATACTCGACACCTGTACAATGGAACAGTTTCTCTGATACGTTAATTATTCCTTCATTTCACTAATTTTTACTCAGCGGCTAATTGTTTAATGGATATTGTTTGGCTTGTCCACTTATATGCCTGTAGTCTATATCCCGTAATTTCGTTTGATATTTGATCAATACATTTCGTAGTCTTTCCCAAAAAAAAAAATTGATTTATGAAGTCTTTATTTTCATTTTCATCCACTCTCATCCAATAGAAAATCATTTCAAAGTAGTACATTCCATGAGATTAGGGCGTTCAATGAAAAAATCTCTTCAGCTTAATAATATAAGTATGGACTATAGATAAACAAATATGATGAGTAGAGGACATTAATGTGTTCTACACATCCCTAAAGCATTAGTCGGTATTAGCGCGAGGCGGCATTAAGATTTATTAGTGCAATAAGTTATGATGTTGCGCGGTCACCGCGTAACTGACTCTGAAATACCATTCTGAAAATTTCACTTTACATCACTAACTAACGCATACAGTTGAGCTCGAAACATTTTAAGCAATCGTAATAATACAACAATATATATATATATTAAAAACAATTTTAAAAAACCTCGCGACATATAATTACAAAATATAAGAATATTAGTTCTTAGGAATGATTTGTTTCAGTTCAAAAATGTATTTTCACTGTAGTCGGAAAAAGACCAGCCCGCCAGAGTTGGCGCGTTCCTGTCTGTAAACTTACATTTGACTGACGTTTATGAGCGTTGAATAACTAAATGAATGATATTATATATACTTTGTAAGAAAATAAGTATTACAAAATAATTACTAATAGTGGAGCATACAAATGTTAAAGCCTCAGGAGTCCAGGAGCAGTCAATGAATCTTAACAAAACCGCGTTTTTGATTACGACAATAATTGATAACAACAATTTACTGAAAAATGAGAGGAAAAAGAAGAAAAATATATATACAGTAAAGATTTTAATTTTATACAATAAATTATACGAATTCGTTTCGTAACTTAAATTTTACTGAAATTATTTAGCAAGAAAAAAGGAAATTTGTTTAAATTGTATACCTAGGTACATCATCTTCGGATCGAAATATTTTCTGTAGTTTTTTTGCGGCGCCCTTTTTAAAAGTTCTTTCCACTTTCCAGAAATATCTTAAAATGGAAAAAAATCAATGAAAATTTATGAAAACTTCGAAAAATAAATAATTATTTATTTTAATAAATAAAAAATTGAGACCGTTCGATAAATATTTTTTAACTTTTTTGTGTTACAAACATATTCGAGAAGGTTTCATAAAGACTCATCGACTGGCTCTGAATAATATAAACACGGAATAATCGTAAGGTTTACTAACTACTAATATTAAAATCCGTATTCTAGGATTAAATTATTTCGTTGCTTTGTGTGAACTATTTATCGCTCCCAGAATCGACCGATACACGAAATGGCTGCGCTGGTCGTATTTATGGCATTGTAAATTTACGTTAATCGTAATGGTCTTTAGTAATAAGTGTACAAGTTGTGCATAATATTAATAAGTAGCTCGAGGTCTTCATGGGATTCATTTAGCGTTAGTTAAAACTTCAATATAAACTATAAAGTTTTAACTCGATAATTCATCCACGTGAACAATTACAACAGCTAAGGTAGCTTAAAACATCAAAAAGAGTTTCAACCACTGAAATAATTTTAAAAATCGGCCCAGAAGTGTTTATTACAAAATAAATCCTCGATTTGTAAACAGCTAGTGGTTGAAGTATATAAAAAGCTTAATTCATTCGCTGATATTTGACCGATATTTTGAAAAAGTATAACAAGCGTTTATGCAGTCAACGGTGATGCAGGTACACCCCAAAAGAATTAGTGTTGATCCTCAATATGATTTTATTGCAAATAGCGCTCGCTGAATAAAGCCCAAATCCCTTTGATGGCAATATTTGCCGTATATTTTTTTGATGGCAACATTATCTTTTATTGAGAAAAGTGTTTATGGGGTATCTTTATTTTATTTTATACTTAACTCACTTGGAGTCACTACTCACTTTTTACCACTGACGAAAAAAGAGGGGTTTTATTACTTGTCTGTTGTGTGTGTGTGACGTCGACCTTTTTATTGAAAGCTGACCTAACTAAAATGGATCTTATGTACCTACGATTTATAAAGATTTATTTGTCTATTTTAAGAAATTTGAAATCGTCTTCAATTTTTTTAATCGGTTGGAGGCAAATGGGCAGGAGGCTCACTTACAAGACGCAGTCCGACGCCCATGGGCAACTCCAATCAATTGCAAAAGGAGGCATAACGAAATACTCGTGTCAAAGAGTAATAAATCACAGTAGATATTATTTTACAATGTAATAAGTTACATTAAGATGTAAGACTAATTACTAATTTATCTTATTAAATTTGCTAAAGTAGACAATGATAACATTAAATTAAAAAAAGGATTTTAAAAAACTTTTAACAATAAACAGATGTGTATACATACACCTTTGCTAATGAGTATTGTGAATCATAGTAGGGTGAAGTCAGGGGTGACCGGCACCAAATTGACTTTTCTCACTGACCATTTATTTGTAAGCCCATAATTTCGTATGGAAGGCAATTTTATTCTAACTTAGAACTTAGATCTTCAAATATTTTTAATCCGCCTCAGCTTCGCAGAACTTTTCTATAAATTACTCGCGCGTCGTCTCGTTTACTGGCCGTACTGATTATTGATTAGAGCTAATTATTGTATTTAAAAAATAAAACAGTATGAATTTGAAATATCGTAGTTAAATGCCGCTTTGCTTCGTACTATCAAAGTTATTTCATACGAACACTAATACGATTTATTCTCACATTGTACTGTAACTACTTTGCTTTATGGCGTACTGAATGAACAATTCTTATTTTGGTTAAAATGGATCTTAGCTACGATATATGATCTGTTCATCCATTTATGAATCTGTGGTTTTTTAAACTGTCTTCAATTTCACCTGTGAAGATATAAAATTATCTTAATAAAATAAACTTTGGTTATAACCTCTTCGTTCAAAATAAACTTGTTTATGAAAAGCAATTATAATAACAAACATAGTAAACCGCATCAAAGTCAGCTAAGCCGGTCGCAGCAAATCGTGTAATCTGTTAATAAAGAGAGGGAGGGGACCTCCCGTCGTCGCTTCATCAATAACTTATTTAAATTACTCGCTTTATTGCCTTTTCTGTATTCAAAGCTAACCAACAGAACTATGCAACAATTTTTAAGAATTCACCTTAAACTGAACACGGTTTTTTATTTAAAAAAGCTACTAGTTGACACATGCGGTTTTGTTTCATCCAGTTTCCATCAAATTTTCAGCTACTTTAAGTTTAAAGTTAATCAAACGTACAAAATAACTTTAAATATTAGAGTTAGATCTTACGATTTTCTTTAAAAAAAGGTCGAAACGAATTAAAGCGCTTATACTACCTCCTGTGACAATTCAATTCCAAGAATGTTGTTATGACGTGCCAACTGAATGCATGACAGACGCGCAAGCGCATGGTTAGGTTATGCCTCCTATGACTTCTTCTTGTTCCCTAAAATGAAAAGCCACCTTAAAGGAAGCCACCATGGCAACGTGGAGGCCGTCAAGAACGCTGCGACCGTCGTCTTGAAAGGCCTAGGCCGCTTCCAAGCATGGCAGAAACGTTGGAAACGTTGTTCTGAATTATGTGCTCTCTTAACGAAGGCGACTACTCTGAAAGCCGTTAATAAAGTTTGTTTACTAGTTTGATTTACATGTGTTTCATTTTAAAATTACCGGCATTTAATTGTCTCACCGATTTGTCACAATTTTACTATCAAACTACGATGCGGTTTCATTTAGTTGAAAGCTAAAAACATGTCGACATGGATCTGAGCTACTTATGAAACTGTCTGTTTATGACGTATTCTTATTTGTAATCAACGTGTGTTTTTTTTTAATTGTCTTCAATTTCACGTGGAATTATTTAATGAAGACTCCAAACGATTGTTAATTTTCTGAATTCCAAAGAACGAAATAAAATAAACGATTTCTAACAAAGCTGGCAAAAACGTTTTTCGTGTATCTGGTTGCATCCATTAGGGTGGTGGCTTGACGTGAACACAGGAACCAAATTATACGTCCCAGGGGCGTAGCGAGAGGGGCAAGGGGCGCGGGAAACAAGACAGGAGGTGCATCTGGGACGGTTACTGACTTATGTATTAATATTTTGGTGTCAATGAGAAAAAAATACATCCGTATTACATTTAACTTCAAGCGTTATCTTAACATCACGAGTCGCTAAAGTGAAATTGAAGACAATTTAAAAACCCCCGACCAATATCTAGTAAATGGATGAACAGGTTTTTCTAAATTGTAGCTAAGACCCATCTCAACCACGTTAATTTTCAAACAACCAAACAGCATTGAAATCGGTCCATTCGTGTTTGTTATGAGTTGTGATACCACAGACCTACACACAAGTCAAACTGATAACTAAAAACTATATTTTTGAACAGATGCAAATAATTATTTCCAAGCAATCATTCAAATAATTTACAGTTATGAAAATATTCGCCTGATAATAATATGAAGACACCGTACTTTAATTTAATAAAATACCGAACACCAAATATACCTATAAGAAAACAAATTCAGTTTTCTTGTATTTCAATTAAAATCCTTTTCCTTATAACTTTCGTTCATTGTTTCATTAATTAATTTTAACGGTGATAATACAATTTATGCAAATTCATGGCATCTTATTAAATTCGCTCTGCGAGGGTAAGGTGGGATTTCACTAAGAAGTTAAAAGTTTGCGGAAATTTCAAAGTAATGTATTCTTCTTCAATATAAATACCTATACTAAAAAAAGACATCAAAAACTGTTTTAGAACATACTAGCTATATTTCCGGCTTCGTTCTCGTCACTAAGCAATTGACAAAATACTATACGGGAAAGTTGTCATTCAAATTTGGGAATTGTTGCCAATCTAAAGTTGTAAGCACTAAGCGCTATTTTTGCTACGCAGTGAAAAAATCCGTAGCGTACTTCGCGGTTTTTTTCCATAATATAATATTTGAGTAAAGTTGCGTGGAATGATTGATGGACCACAACAAAATACATAATTTCTTTCAATAAAACTATTCCGCGAAGGATAAAATAACATATGTAGTATTCTGTGGATGAAGATGGATATTAGCTACAATTTTTGAAAGTTTATTCATCATTTTATGCTCTTCTCTACTTATTTTTAAATTGTCTTCAAATTCACATAATCTTTATGTTATGTATACATATATGCATGCAGTTAGTGATTAATTTATTCGTTGAAAATTTATAATAAGTCAAAGTGAGTTTCTTCGTGCTAAGATCACTGAACTGTATTAATTTACAGTTGGGCATAACTACATAGGTTTATTTGACGTAAGTAAATTCTTCGCTCTATCACTTGCTCAGTCATATTTATTTTTCTTTGATTATATTTAATATTAAAATTACTCGGAAAAGAATATTATTTAAATGTTAAGCATTTATTAAATTTTAATTGATAAAATAAACGTTCACTACATCAACATCATATGTTTGACATATTGTATACAATTCAGTCGATATCGTTTACTTTATGTAGAGAAAATTTTCTATTATAGTAAAATAATGATAATGTACATTTGACACGTCAAAGTTATAACAACTAGTCGCGGGCTTAGAAGATGTCACAAACGAAGAAAAGGACCCAAACCTTTTAATAAAAATTGTAAAAGGCTTCTTAATTCAACTTCATGATAGAAACAATAAACGGTATAAAGTAAACTTTGGATAAAGATCATTATTATCTGGCATCTGGTCTACGCGTGCGCGATCGTGTATTGAGCGGCAGATACATAATGTACTATGACATCGATATTTATATAAACGAAAGGCCTTTTTTTAAAGCAATTGACCATGTAGGCTTTAGAAGATATAGGTAGGGGATTTTATTTGGTATACCTACATTGGATATAGGAAAAAAAAGAAGGACCTTACATATAAATGCTATATAGAGGACTTAAATCGCGGTTATATTGTATATTATATTACGAAATTAAGTTAAGTCAGTCATGTACCTACGATTCAGCCACTTATTATCCAATAGATGCATCGATTTAAAATATTATATCAATCTGTTATTCCCTCACACACAGTAATAAATATAAGTAATACTGAATAGGTACGTAGTAAATTTATCAAGAAATTACTATTTATCTAAAACGGCCGTATTCGTAAAAGAAATCCGTTCGTTCATTTATAACGCCGTTACTTGCCGTTACGTACGTTTTAACGGCCGTTACAAAGTGATATTTATTGGGCGCGCGTCCTCAGAATACAAACCAGCCCGCGTCCATATTATTTTAGAATATTTCAGATGCACCTATTTACTATTTCCAACTACATATATAAGTAACCACATTTGTTAAAATAATGATAGCAATTTAAAAAACCCATATGACGATTGCAAAACATGACAATTTCTCATAAATGCATGAACTTCATAAATTATAGCTAGGATTCGAAGTTTCAGTCACTTCAGCTTACAAACAAAAATACAAACTGCATTAAAATCGGTCCATTCGTTTAGGGGCTACGACACAATAGATAGATACACACCTCTTTCTTTCTCTGGGTTTAAAATAGCCTGGGTATAGGAAGACTTTTCATTTTACTTAATATTTAAAATTTATTTTTGATAATAAATATAAAAATACTGAATATTTCAAATAAAATAAATAATATTGTAGATTTAGTAAAATACATTGAAGTAGAGCACAGGTCTACGGCAAGGCAGCTCGCTACCGCGTCTGTCTGTTAGCGTTACTTATTAGCGATGAACTGGTCTATGGTATAAGGTGAAGCGATTCTGTTCTGCTAGCCTTCAGACAATATAATACAGCTGCTAAATTTTAATGTTATGCCTTTTTATGTATTTTTAAAGTGGTAGTCATAATCTCATTATTTTAAATTATTTTTATTTAAAAATGCTATTTAGCATCGAAAAAATGTAAAGAAGCCCAGTCTACTTTGAAAAAAATTGAGCGGAAATTTCATTTATTACAATTTTGTTTTATAACATTGAAATAGATATATGTATATTGAGTAAATTGTCGATTAGTAAATAGAACAGAGTTTGAAACGGAAACTAATTAAAAGAATATATCTCCTTACGTATAAACGTTGCTCAACTTTGCTCAAAGTGTTTCTCTCGTTTTTACAACTACGATTACACGAAAGCGAGAAAGCATTTGAGACAATGTTTCAACTTAAGCGACGATTGTTAGATCTCATGCCTTACGCCACACAGCGCCTTTTCAAACATACCGAGTGACCGTTGTGTGCGCTAACGCAGCCATCACGCCAAGCAAACATCGCACGGAGTCTGAGTCACGCTTGCCTATCGTGCCATTGTCTTGTATTTCTCTTCGTGGTCATTCTTATGCATTTCTTCGAGCGATAGGTACGTCTGTGCATACGTAAAGTTTGTACGTAGCTAAAATGTAAAAAATAGGTACCTATTTGATACTTAAAGTAAATACCTAAGTATGTATCTAGCTATGACGAGCGGTTTCAGCATCTTTGATTTGATAAATGGACTATCCATCACACAAATATTTAATTGAAACCAGTAGCTCCTGATTTTAGCGCGTAGCAAAGCAGGTGGTCCTGATAATTTCTCAAATAAAACTCATTTAATACCTACTATTCCGTCGAGCAACTTATTAAACTGCGGTCAGACCAAAGTGTCGACACTGACAAACGATGCGGGATTGGAAAATCGTCCGTCATCAGTCTTATTGATTCCGGGATCAGACGGGATCAGTCTCCGGGGACCGCGGACACTATGGGGACTAGACTTTATTACTTCAATACGTCTTTACGTGAAAGCAGTTCTAAAACCAATTTTTAACTTATATATTTTTAGTTATATTTCAACTCAAGTAAAAGTCATCCAGAATCATAATCATACCAACCTACATGATCGCTTATGAACTTTTGAATCTAAGTTTACAGCCTTTTTAGAATATTACAACTTACCAGTACAGTCAGAATACGGGTTCAATACTATTAAAAAAATATTTAAAAAATCTTTAAACCGACATGAAAATGTATATTATTTAGGTAGTAATAAAAATAATAATATTTGAAAGTCGGTTATAACTTTTATAATTTTCTGTTACACTAAGTTATGATTAAAAAGTTGAATAAATTCGGTACATAAAGTTAAGTTTGAATCGCTTCATTATTTTCAGGTGAGGTTTTTGTAAAAATCCAAACACTTATTATCTCGCTCACGTACAACGCACAAAATCGCATCGCAATAAATAATTTTCCCCGACATCCACCAAATGAACGCGGCTGTCTCTATCACGAGGCGCACCTCTCTCTCCCACTCGCCGTGGCCTGCATTTGACACATGGAAAATGAGTAGCTTTATCTCGCTCCCTCCCAGCTTCATGCAATTTTAACACAGGAGTACCGAGAACAACCTCAGTGCAGGTGGATTCAAATTTTGATAGGTATTCTTACACGCTTGTTGTTTCTGATAATTTAAATTTTTCAGGAAAGTCTTTGTTGCAATAGTAGAATACTTTTTCAGTTTGTTTTTTCTAAACATTTTTTATTAATAACAATCACAACAAATCTACCTATTATTAATGGAATACATTCTAATTTCACTTCCACCTAGACTTTTTTATTTGTAAAAATATATTTTTTCTTAGAAACCGGGAAAAATGCTCGGTTCATTTGGAAATTACTAATTTGATGATCGTTTTATTGCTAGCTTAAAAAACATAAATAATTCTATTTTGAAATAGATCTTGACAATGATTTTCGGATGGGTAGGTTTAGTAAACATCGCACAATATGAAATCGTTTTTGTAACAAATGACACGCGATTTACAAGTGATTTGGAGGTTTAGCTGAGATTTGCGAGGCGAGGGTGCAGTGATTAATGTCCCGCCGCGGCCGACGCGACGGACAGCGAGATACGTGGCTGCGACTTGTTCTCTGGCCACAAATTACTAATCGCTACCTTCACTACATTAAAACTATTAATTTAGTACTATTTTCCACATTCCACATGAGTGTAGACTCCCAATTTAGATTTAGAAATATGCCTGATTGATATTTGTTTGTTGCAGGTGTGGTTTCAGAACCGCCGGGCGAAGTGGAAAAAGCGCAAGAAGAGCACCAACGTATTTCGGACCCCAGGTTCTCTGCTTCCCTCCCACGGCCTGCCGCCCTTCGGAGCTGGAGACGTCTGCTCTCCCGGAGTTTTCGCAGACCGCGCCTGGAGCATGCCACCTGGTTAGTTCCAACTCTTACAAGTAGATAGGGTCGAGGATCAAGCCTGGGTATCAATTTAGCTCAAAAGTCCGTCTACGTTCCGAAGACATGGTACAACTAGAAAGTTAGAACCATTACAAAACGGTACTTGAGATTGTTGTTGAGTTGTAATAGCTAACACATACGATATCAGTTCCTATCGTTTAGAGTTCTTCTTCTAATCCAGTGGTTGAGGGAGTAACCATCTTTAAGATTTGAACTAACCAGTGATAAAGAAAAAACACGTAAAAGAAGGAAAACGCATAGAATTTTCTTATGTACAGCATGCTATATTTTATGTATATAAAAAATGACAAATACTCAAGACGACATAGAACAATACAATAAATTTGATTGAGAAGGTAAAGCTTAATTTTGTTATAAATAATAAAATTAGAAACTGACTTTATGGAACGTAAGGTAAGTAGGACGGAGAACATCAGACGAAAAATAAATGATCAGTGTTACCTTCCTCAAAACCACATTCACAAGTAGAATGGATCACAAGTTTTGCCAAATGGACGGGAGTACAAGAGTGACCTATTCGGAGTCGGCAGATGATAGACGTCACTAATTTACTAAGATTGCGGATAAAAAAACCACGGAGAAGGAGCTATCTTCCGCTGGATGTCTGTACAATCTACCCTCAACATGACTCGATCTTTCCCAAGTTGAAACCTAGTATTTTTCAAATCGTAATTTTGCCAACGTATTGAGATCCTAAGCCCCATGGTTCAATTTCACTTCTACTACTGAAGATTTTGTCTCTCAATGTTCTAGGTTAAGTTGTACTATGTAGAATTGAGAAGAAATAAAGTAAATCACTGGAGTAAAAATGAAATATTAATGCAGGTCTAGGTCAGCTGTCCCAGGGCGGGGTGTCGATGGGCGGATTCGGTGCGGGTGGACTGCCCCAGCTGGCCGCGGACCTAAACCCCTCTCTGCCCATCAATTCTGTCGCCTCGCAATCATACCAGACGCACTATCCGCTCAACTCTCTTGGTCAGTACACGAAACAAATTAATCTTTAATCAGTTATTAAATAACAGAACAATGGATAGAACTATAATTTCTTTACAAAAGCAATCTTATAGGAATATCCCAATGAACTCAACTTTAAATTACTTACAGTAAAAATTTTAAAACTTGGAAACCTAATAGATTCTCTTAAAAGATGAATCATGTTCATGATCGAGGTTTAAGTTACAAACTTTAAAAATGCCTTGTAATATTGAATTGTATTAAAAGTGATTAAAACGAAGCGCGTCGTGCAGGTGACACAATGATGTCGTACTGCAACAACATGAACCAGCAAAGTGCGCTTGAAGGCTCCCCCACTCCGCCGCAGCCTCCCTGCGGCTCTGGCGCCTCGCCCGCTGCCTCTGGTGAGACAAACATAAAATCCAAAAAGCTTCCATAGTATGATGATTATTAATCCATCTGTACTGAATACTTAGTTACATAGAGATCTGGATTACGTCAAGCAAGGAACCGCATCGAAATCCTTCGTTTTTTCAATAAAATACAGTTTTTAGTTATCCTGAGTAAACTATACTAGGTAGTACAATAAAGTAGAAGGATGCTGGCATGACTTACATTAATTACAATTGAGATGTGGTTTTTATGTGATAGGTATATTGTGGATAAACATTTAAAAAAATGGTTAGTTTGAAGAATCTGATTTGTACTCTACAAGTCAATGAGTTTAATTATAAAATAATAGACACAGTATTGATGATAATGATCGGTGTGAAGGTACCGGCGGCGAGCAGCCGGAAGAGGAGATGTGGCGCGGGCACAGCATCGCTGCCCTCCGGCGCCGCGCCTCCGAGCTCTCCGCCGCCATTCCGCCCTATCTCCAGCTTAACTACGACGCCCACAGCCCCGTCTATTAGCTGGACACAGATGACCCAATGCCCATAAAACATTTTGCGAAACCTATCTCTAATTTCAATTAATTCAAAACTTGATTCTAGCCTATCGAGCATTGCGCGTTGGTTATGAACATTCGATAGTCATTTTTTGTCCGAATTGGTTTATTCGAAGACAGCAATATTACAATATGGTGTTCACTGCTACTCTGCCTGTGCCGGCTTCGGCGACGGCACCTCTTAAATCAATTTATTGTAAGTAAATATAATAACTGTATACTTTTTTCTTTGTAAATGTTATGCTGTTGTACTATTTTTCTTTTTTATTAATTTTATTTCAATAATTTATTTTGTAGGAAGAACCCTCGTGTTCGATCCGTTTTGTCTTTTGAATGTGTACATAAAATGTTTTTCCGAAATTAAGTAATTTTATAAAGATATGAATTAGAGACTGAATCAGCGATGTTTCAGAAGGTCTTGGAGGCTCTATTGAGAAAATGACACGTGTTGGCGAAACTGTCCATCGCTCTTTGAATCGTCACAACATTTGCCAAAAGCTCAATGAGAGCTGCACGTGAGTCCTAAGGGAGAAATGTTAAAATATGTGAATCTAATAATACATGTATACGCGTTCGTACAATAATAATATAGTGATAAATATAATAACATTAAGCATATTTATTAAGGCAGAGGGCGTCGACTACGCCTCAAACCACTCTCCGTACATAATGTTATAAGCCACAAAACCCCTTCAAGACTTAAAAACTTTCATAAACCCTACTACGACAAAATAGTATTTTAAATACCTAATCGATAATATAATAATAACTAAATAAATAACGTCACAATACTTATAATATTATATATAATATTAGTTTTTTTTAATGTGTAGTAGGTAGGTACAGGTCA
This sequence comes from Aporia crataegi, assembly GCA_912999735.1. NCBI lineage: Eukaryota > Metazoa > Arthropoda > Insecta > Lepidoptera > Pieridae > Aporia > Aporia crataegi. The sequence continues at coordinate 9,253,624 of OU538742.1, forward strand.
TAAAAAAAATTGTGGTTTTATAGTTCCTTTATGTACTAATGTCTATTAACGTTATATCACTTATATTATGTATGGAGAAACGGAGTAGATGTATGAATTCATTCCAATGTAGTGTTATTTATGAAAGATCGCATTTTATAGTTCATCAATAAATGTTCATAAAATTCAATAGAATTGTGTGGTTTATTTTTCGGCTATGTGAACCCCTTTGGAGAGTGCCAAGTGTGGGTTTTTAATATTGTATTGTCGCTCAGTAGATAGGTAAGTATATCTAATTTTCGACTCCGGTTATGTTATGAACAGAATATTAATAATACATATATAGAATCTAAAAATCTTAAAGCCCACGATTGGCCCTTTAAATAATCCCTACGCCCTAATATTGTAGCAGCTTATACGATACATTTTTACCAAATTACAGTAATTAAACATTTTAGTATCAATAAACGTTTAATATTAACGAGTGTGTACTGTGTATAAAATGAATGAATGGTTGTTATAAATATTGGAGGGAAAATGGGTTCTGTACAATGAATTTTGTATTTAAGTAGGTATATTAACAATAAATAGCATACTTATAGCTAAGTACATAGTACGATAGTCAATGTTGATCTGTGTTTCATTTATCCTCCAAAACTTGTAAAATAACCGATCATTTGTAGGTAAGTATAATACCTAAATATAAAAACGTTGCGTAGATAACTTAGAACAATTTCTCAAGTGCTCTGTCACTTTCTCGTCGGCATGCAGTGTCTAATGCAAAAACGAGACCAAATACTTTTTTTTTTAAACGGGCAGGAGGCTCACCTACGAGAAGCAATCCGCCGCCCATGGTCACCCTCAACGCCTGTTGGGCGACGGCAAATACTATGAGAAATATTTTAGTTGAGCAACGTTAGGGGGTAAATATTAATTTATTATACACTAAAACAAGAAAAATATTAAATTTGATACATCTAGTGCCATCTCTTATCAATTTATGATATAAAAAAAATTTCCTAGGAAACTTTCAAATAATTATCCTATAATATATATATATATGGAGCCCATTTCGCACTTAATAAAGTATTTTTTATTCAAATTTAATACTACTAGTATACAACAAAATTTAAAACTACATAATAAGTAATCAATAATCATAATATATTGTTTCTCTATTAAGCGCCATCTATTGATGTTTGAAAAATCTAACGACATCTGTAATAAAACTATTATGTTTCGTTGTGGTATTTCTGATTACTTACAACAGGTGGCGCTTAAAACTATTTTCAGACGTATGGCGCGGTGTTCAAAATATTTTATTGATCTAATATTACTAACTGTTAGTAGTTACCTAAACGGACTCTTTAATCATAATTCACATAAAAGTAGAATATTATATTACTTCGCTATACTTTATTTTTCGGCTAGGTACTCAAAATGTCTATAAAATCACAGAAATCTTTAAACGAAGAGTGTACAAATATATTTGAAAGGAGTTATTCTATTAAAAGCGCTTCAGAAGAAAGTATATCCAGGTATTATGATTATGTATAATAAAATTTATTCAAACATTATTTAGTTCAAATAATTATATCATAACACTCATAATATATTCGATATGAATCATCTCATTCATATTTAAAACAGTGTTAATAATTTATTATTTAATAATCTATTAATAAAAAAAGGACTTCCTCTTTTCAACACACAAAAAATATAAAGCTTATACCTACTTATTTAAAATATAATACTTATAACTTGGTAAATAATATTAATTAAGTAATTAAACAGTGAATTACGCCGAGTTTAGGGACGAGTCACCGGACAACGGAACGTCAAAAAGCGACATTCATACATTCTGCGTAAATTTTTTATTCGGTGCATGTACATAATTTCGTTATAAACCATACACCACCGCGAATCCGGTAAAAAAACGGACGTCTACAAGCGCCATAAACGAACGGAACGTTTGCAAGACACTTTGATTTGAATTTCGACTTCATTACTTTGGTCTTTGTGTAAGAGTATTAAGTAATATTATAATAATTTATAATCCTATGTTGACTAATGACTTTGTAGGTACCTACGAGATTTCGAGTTTCGTGAAATGTGAACCACTAAGTACCTAGATGTTATGTACCTACCTATTCAATATTTAAATTACTGGTGTTGTTACATACCTACTTGGAAGTTGGAAATGAATTTTCTTAAAATAATAATTATTATTAGTGCATTATTAAAAAAGTGATTCTGCTAGAACGAGCAATATCAATAGATTTGTTTGTAAATTAAAATTCTTATGTGAGTGAAAAGACTACATAGATATTTTCGTTAAAATATGGCTAGGTATAATAAATTTGTTTATTGTAGCATTAACAATGACTTTTAAGATAATTATTACCTAATTAAATGTTGCCCAATAATATTCGATGAAGGTTTATATCGCAAGAAATTACAATATGCCTGTGATTATGACTTGATTTTTCTTGGAATTAGTGATGATGGTGATGAATTGATGTCAATGGAGCTGATGAAGAAATTAACTCCGGCTGTTCTAAGCAAGTTAAGGAAGTTCTTCAAAAAAGCCAAAGAGAAGAAAGGGAGGGATCTTGATAAGTAGGATTTGTGACATTTTAAACATCAATAATTTTTTGACCAATTTACATTGCAGAAAGAATAGAGAGAGAGAGGCTTCCCTACCAGTAAAATTTGTTAAAATGATTAATTATGTTATTAATTAAAAAGGTTTAATTGATACTAACCCCTCTATTAGATTCAAATATTTTAATTATATTTTACTACTATTTTTTATAAAAGTATTTTACTACATTATACACAAATTTGTTATGTAGGTATGCTTAATCCTCATATAATGCATTTAAGGAGAATCAGAAATATAACACTTGGTTTTATTTCAGAAAAATAGAAGAAGTGATGCGAGCAGCTGCCGCAGAGGAAGGAATAGAGTTCACAGAGAGCATCCCAGTTGATACAGAAAACCTTTACTTGAATCGAAAGGGATTTGTCTCTGCTCTTGATAATATACTTGGTGATTGCTTTTTCTCATACTCAATTACTTATATGTTATAATTATGTAATTATTATGTGTTTTTCTAGAACACTGAACTTCTCTCAAATACATTTGACCTGTTTTGAAGCTTTTTGTGTGTGGCTGTTTCTGTGTATGGTCACAGAATACCTAATAATTAGTAGTGAATTGGTAGAGCTATAGTCATGCAAAACGATCTGTTTAGACTTAAGAGCCTGCTAGATTAGTATTTGTGATAACACCAAAATGAATGAATCTGTAGCAATGGGAGGACCGTTATGTTCAAACTTAGTTACTTATATGCTGAAATGTATCTCATTGAATAATTTGAATCATAAGGAAATCAATAAATGTCTGTCGGTACCTAATAGTTATTTGTTATATTATTATGAATTTGTGTCAGGAGCACCGAAATATAGAGCTCACGCCGAGAGCCTGTATCGGGCTATAGATCGATTCCAGACTGGACGCGTCTCTTGGTCCCAATTGGTGGCGAGGCTGGTGGCCAGCGGGGCAAGAGCCACCGCCTCCAGGCTCGACTCTTGGCAAGATGTCAAGGACGGCGGAGCGCTTAAGTTGGATCACTGTAAGGTGCGTTGTAATAGCAATTAATGAAATCCCGCGACCCATGTTTGGGTGTGGAGCAGACATAATCTGCGCCTGTTTCGTTGATTATTTCGTTTACAGGCAAATAGGTGATCAGCTTTATGCGCCTTCCTAACCGAAGCCACTTTTTTTCGCTGGGATGAATGGGATGGAACTCAGGCCTCCGACGAAACATCAAATTAATTACGATTTAATTGTAGTATAAATACGATTTGGTTCATTTTTTAGTGGTTTTGGTCTGTCAATTAAATATTTTTTGCCAATGTAAAAAATATCCAGTAATTCATATATGGTAGCAAATCCTACCAAATACTTATGGGCTTTCATTCCAGAGGGAGACGATAGTGCGTGTGGTGAGCATGGAGACGAAGGACTCCTTCTGCTTCGTAGTGGTGTCTCGAGGAGGGCGCGTCGGCGTCTATTCGGGGGACTTCGCCTTGCTTAACTCTTATGAGGTCAGATATACTTACAGACATAATATTATGTTGCTTAACGTTTTCATTTACATTTACTTATAAGAGGTCTGCAATATGGGGCTGGTACTTGAAATAAAAAATGTTTATTAATTTATTATAATAAATTACTTATATTGGACTTGGTGCAACAGCATTGTAATGGTGTTTTTCTTTGATTTTCAGATTTTCTACCAAAGAATGGGAGTCCGAGGTCGCGTGAAGAACCGTTGGGTCACTGATGCGGTTCATATGAGTGTGAGTCTTTGGAATTGGTGTTAAGTGCTTAATAGTGAAACTTAAGTAGTATCATGAAGTCCACATGCACAATGTGTCTTCGCCTTAAATAGACTCTTAATTAAAAAAAGTGACAATGGACACAGCATTATGCTATATTGTATTTCATTAAGTAAGAAATAAATGACGTGTCTTACATTAGGTTAGATAGAAATATGTCAGAATTTTCTCCTTAGTACGGTATGAATTTGTTTAGGATGAGCATAGACTTTTCTTTTTAGATTTAGTTAGCTTTATCGCAAAAAATTGGTTTTTACATTCATAACATTTTAACGTTGCAGAAAATATCTACGTGATTAAGATCAAAAGAATATACAAAAACAAAAATACATAATGTAATGATATAATAATAATTATAGGACGTATGTTGTATGGCGGTGTGTATGTCCGACCGCAGCCTCTCGATCTACGAGGTGTCATCTCCTGCGCATACAGCGCTCTTCTGCATCACCGGGATGCCGCACATACCCACCGTGAGAAATGCTTTTTATACATACATAAGTTAGCAAGAACACACAGCGGAAATACATGATTTGTATGAAAAGAGCGAAATAGTTGTTGTATAGTTATCATAAATTATTCCCAGAGAGTTCTTATTAATGATGCTTTCTTATCCCGGGAAAGATGTTTCGTCTGCGGTCTGGATCTAATTGTTCGCTAGGAGGTGCGCCGTGCGACGAGTATTAATAATTGTACTTTGTTGTAGATTACTTAGACGGCACAATAGATTTCGACGAACATAGGATTAATAGAACTAGGAGTAATAACGCTGCGGCTATGGCCACGGCTTACTCCTAGTTGGAAGTATTTTCAGTGCTTGGCGTACTGCCCGTCTACTGACCGCGGCCCTTCAGAGTTGTTGTTGGGTTCGGAGCGAGGTGACCTCACGGCCTTGAGCTTCCTTCAGCCGGCGGTCTCGCTGCTTCACGTCAAACATGCCGACACTCTCAACGATTACTTCTGGATGGTATCATATTCTATTTATTAATAATTGATCTCCAATGTGTATGAAACGCATATAAAGGCCACACACGACTGTGTGACCTGTATATGCGTTTTTTATTTGATAGCTGGCGTGATCCCATTGGATCTTAGCTACAATTTTTAAAATTGGTTCATCCATTTATGAGGTATTTTTATTTGCATATTGCTCTTATCAGTATATCGAGGGTTTTGTATGTTGTATTCAATTTCATTTGTATTCGAATGCATAAAATTGAAAATAAAGAAATATCCAGGAGCTGTCGTCCTCGCTTCACAGCAACTACTGTTCTGTGAGACGAGTGCGGGCCCACGGGCGTGCAGTTCGGCGAGTGGCGTACGCGAGGGCGGACGTGGTGGTCTCGTGCTCGCACCACGAGCTCGCCCTGCGACTCACCCACCTCAACGGGAAGCTGGACGACTACAAGATGCATGTGCACAGGGTGATACCTTCTATTTTTTTTATCTGTTTTTACCTACCTAACGATTTCTTTTCGTTTGATTAAAATACACTTACTAAATACTTTACCGAAGACAATACCGTAATTGTCTAAGCCATCTGGAAAATTTGCAACTCAGCGGACCTTAGTGACCTATGTACTAGTATACTAGTAATAATTGGCTGTGGTGAATACAAGTGATGAGCCAATTTAACATTAATTTATTAGCATTCTTCCCATTTCATGGAATATTTATATATGACGGATAACGGAGAATAATTGCTAGCTGAGGTCTTTTTAATAAACAAAGTGATGTCAGGCATGCTGACATCACTTCATTTTAAATTTTCGACTTTCCAGTACGACCGCTCGTAATGGAATAAGCTGCGTAAAAAAGAAATTCAAGTAGATATGCTCCTGCTTTTACTCTCCAGCACATGCTGTCGGTCAGTACAGGGTGGTACTGGGTTGGGCTAGTGCCCTTAGGACGGGGAAAGCGCGAACTGAGCTCACCAAGCTGGCCTTATAATACAACCTGATACTTATAATAGTTGAATGTTTACCTCAATACTTTTAAAATTAGGCGAGTTCCAAAGAATAATCAGTTAGTTTAATCCAGATTTATCACACAATCGCAATATTTTTAAATGTTGGAAGCAAACGGACAGAAGGCTCCCTACTCACACCGCATTTGCAGGGTGTGTCCTGTTTCCACTTGGCGGTGGATCTCCGCCTGATAGCGACGGGCAGCAAGGATGGCGTGCTCCGTCTCTGGACCCTGGGGCAGAGGAGTCCGTTGGCCAACCTGAAGCCGGGAGGTGCTCACGCGCCCGTTGTCGACGTCATGATTGTGGACTTTCACAATATCCTCATTGGATATTACAATACTTCTGTTAGTATTTTAAGAAGTCTATTAAACTATAGCATGGGATAGACATATTTATTTTTCTATGTCTGTTTCACTGTTTGGATTTTATAAGTAAGATGCCTTCCAAGCCAAAATATATTTATTTTTATTTCGTCTCATTTTCTGTGTATAGTGTGTACTTATTACAGAAACTACTACCTATTAGAAAAATAAAAACTGAATTGATGAATCTGAACACGAACTTGAAATGATGTAGCTAAATGTAAGTAGATGGCGCTGATTTCATAGATAAAAATAAGTATGACTCCATCACTTCCACAAAATTTGAGTAAAAGGGGTCGTTGGAAAAATAAATTTTGAAACAACCTCCGGTCTCCGGACAAGATTAATTGTATCCTTTAACTAGCGGCCCCGGGGTTGCTACACGTTACCTCCGCATTTTCTCTTTTTTTCAACATTTTCCATTGATTTCACTTATTGCTCGTAGTGTGATGTAACCTTCTAGCTTCCTCGGTTAAAATGGATTATTCAACACATAATTTTTCTATTCCGACCAGTAATCTCTGAGCTCAGTGCTTTCAACCAAACCTAGAAAGTCAGCTTTCGAATATCGTTGACATTTATTAATTCCAGATGGTTCACATTTGGGACTTGTACGAGGAATGTTTGCTTCAGTCGATCAAACTCAAGTTCCCGTTTCTGGGAGTGCTCGGAAAGAGAGTGGAGTTCGGGACGACATGCATTCATTTAGGTTGACTCTGCTATTGTCTATTTTATTTCGCATTTTAAACCAAAGTAAACCTAGGTTCAGTTTTAAATTTATTCTGTTTTCAATAGAATTCCAAAAAAGTGGTGGTTCTTTGTCGTATGAATTGGCCAATTATGGACTGATTTTACTAATCCTTTTTTATGTTCGACAGATTTTCGGGTGAAATCCCATATTATTCGAAATTGTTTTTCATGAATTTCTTGTTCCTAATTACTTTTATTATTTTAATAACAAAAGGTATTGTATTGTATTCATAATTATTGTGTAATCATAAAGCATCAAATGTTACAGGTCCTCCACGTAGAAAACCTCTAAAAGAGATTCCGGAAGGTAGTGATATATCTCTGCGAGGGTCCAGCGTGTACGAGGGATCCACTGGAGGTCTGATCTTACTCGAACCTGATACTCAGCTCGAAGACACTCTTAGGTATTCATATTGATTTATTTATTAATCGGATCTGTCGTAGCATAAAAATGTAATGTTGCACTTTGAACACGTTTGCTGCGCCAAGCCATTCAATTCATTTTTCACTTTTCAGTGAGTTTTGAAGTCGGTTTTGTTTTTTTATTTAAAATTAATTTATTTTATACTTTTGAGTGGCTCTTCTAAACCGTATAGTTGGTCGGTTACTATACATTCATACTCGTATACAAAATTAAACTGATGCGTTACATCTCGCCATCAAATCGCTGCGGCTTGTACCAGCCCCTTAGGATTTTAGAAAAATCGCTTACGCTTCTGACCTCGGGGCTTCAACCTCAAAATATCAGGTGACTTGGTCGTGCCTGGAAGGGCCGCGCTGCAGCTGCGCGCGTCCCTACTCCGACACCACGCCATTTTCTTTTAGCTACTCGACCGTTAGCTTAACTAATTTTCACTAAATTTCATCAAAAGCTTCTAAATTATTTAATTGTGTAATATATGTTATTATTAGTGGCTTAGTCTTCTAAGACAGTATTTTAGTGTCTTCTAATTAGTGTAATATATCTTATTTGTTGAAGAAAGATTGGCAAAATAATACCAACTAAACTTTCATAATTTTATTGTCAAAAATACAATAAACTAATACAGAGAGTGAGTATTAACGAAGCCCTTAGCATTCGCCAGTAAACGTTTTATTCTCACTTATTGCTGAGACAAGCAATATGTATTTTATGCTACCTGCAATATGTATATTATGTTGCTGTAAACTTATTTTATAAATTATTAATTAATTACTATATTACATTAGTTAAACGCAAGTATTACAGTTTACCTTAACTTAATATCTCATGTACCTTTTGGTGTTCCAAATTGAAGTACCTAATTGAAAATTATTGTTTGTTGTTACCTATTGGTAAGGCTAATAAGCCTGGTTACAATAATTCTTATTTATATATAATAAGAAATTAAACAATTAATATAAGAATATCTTATTTATTGAGAAAGATTCACGTCGTATCTCGTAAGTATCTAGTCTACCTTAATGATTTTACTATCATAATATGTTACTCGGAACATCAGGAAAAAATACACGTCGAATAGATAACCTACTTTTTGGTTTTTTTGAAGGTCGTTTAAAATGGCAAATCATTGAAATGACCTTTGTGTATAGAAAAAAATGGAAGCATTTCTTCAGTTACAAATTGTAGCTCTGTGTCGGAGCGTTGCGAGGTGCTAATAACGTGCAACGACTACGTGTACACGCTGCGTGTGCGGGAGAGCCACGCGCCCGCGCTCGCTCCTCTCAGCGGCCTCGCCCGGGGGCGGCGGCCCTCCTGCTGGGACCTCCAAACGGACATCGGTGGGTTACACTCGCTGCTAAGTTCTTTAATACTTGCAAATCGAAGAGGTGGAACATTGGTAACGAAATAAATTAATTTTAAACAAAAAAATAAAACCGACCTCAAAACGCACTGAAAAGTAAAAAATAATTTTTGTATTATAAATGAACTTACTATAAATAAAAGACGTAAATAGTGTTGATAAATAAAATTCATCTAAAATTCTACAAGGGCATAAAACTTTCATGTTGCTCTTTGAAACGCGGCGCCAAGCCATTCAATTAATTTTTTTATTAAAGTCCAGGAATATTAATTCAGTCTTTTTATTTATATATTTGGCACCGCCTTTCAAAAAGCAACATGAAAGTTTTATGCCATTGTAGAATTTTAGATGAATTTTATTTATCAACACTATTTACGTCTTTTATTTATAGTAAGTTCATTTATAATACAAAAATTATTTTTTACTTTTCAGTGCGTTTTGAGGTCGGTTTTATTTTTTTGTTTAAAATTAATTTATTTTATACTTTTGAGTGGCTCTTCTAAGCCGTATAGTTGGTTATCATACCATCAAAACGAAACTAATATGGACAATCTGACTTTACGCTTACCTTATACACTAAAAACTAATTTAATTAATTTAATTTAATAATTTAAAATTAATAAAAATAAGAAGACGCAAAACTGAATCGTTTAAAACTAAAAATTTAAGTAATATCGTTCATATAAATTAAGTTTTCATGGTGTTTTATAGTAAGCAAGTGAACGCACATTGTGATTTACAGTAGGAACTCAGTCACTATATTCTCTCTATCTCTAGAAGTATTTCTTCTACCTTATTGATTTTACTGTCATATATGACTCTTTTAATGTTTTATAAAATGATATATAAGTCATCTATATAAACTGATATTACATCGAGATATAGAGATCTAAACTGGACGCGTAAACAATAACGTATGACATGTTTTTCTCTGTTGACAAGTTTTGCTCCATAACATCAAATATATGGCTTAGATTTTCATAAAACTCCGTAAAAAGCTTAACAATATGACTTGCAATAAAATGAATTTATTATAATTAGTAAATATTTAATATAACATGGACATCTCTATTGCTAAAGCGAACTAATTGAAGATTTTTCAATTTTTTCATTTTATAACCTCAATATCTCTAAAACTATAAATCAAATTATCTTGATTCTTATTTTCTCTTGTTGCAAATTTAATATTTAATCGAATAACATCTAATTCATCGATAAGGATTCATAAATCATAGAGTTATAAGCAAATAAGCACGACATGGTCGCGCGGAATTCAGCGATTTCTCGCCCGATTGTGAAACTATTCTTTCAATATCCTGAAAACTATTGATCGTAAAAATTCTAAAAAAAAATGGGACCACTTCGACGAGTTACCCTATCGTTTGACACCTCACTCATCCAAATCGGTCTACAGATGGCGACGTACGAGCGGAACATCGGAAAAAAAAAAAAAAAAAAAAAAAAAAATACACGTCGAATTGATAACCTCCTTTTTGGTTTTTTTGAAGGTCGGTTAACAAACTATACTTCCATGTTTGATTATAATTAGTGAAAAAAAAACCCAATCAATATCTATTTGATGTTACCTTCCATGACTACGGGCTGTCGATAAATAATCCTTTATTTATATTTATACTCTCATTGTATATATAACATATATTTCTCTCTGCAAAGAAACGTGCCACATGAAAATATTTCAACTTATCCTGGTTATATCCAGATTTTTTCTTGCATTTCTTGTTCAATAAATTTTGTTATAATAAGAATTTTTTAAATAAGAATTTGTCGCTTTATCATAATTTTTCATAAAATTTTCATTGGTGACGAGAATAAGTCTTTATAAAAGTTATTGATTATAAATAAGCAATCGAAATTATATGCGTTTTGTTATAGTAAAAATGATCGAAGTCTTAAGGAGTTGTCCTTTGTAATTATTAAAAGGAATGAAAGAATTGAAATTTTCTTAAAATTAAAAGTTTCCACTAAAATGAAATAAAATAATATTAAAGATAGTAAAAATATACTTTTCAGCAGATAGCAAACCTAGATGGATTTCATCACCTCTCTCCAAGTTCAGCTCACCTGAGACCGATGTGCATCCGTTGCAGCCACGCATGCATACGACTTACGATTTGGATCAACTCGTCGCCAATGCAGGTAATCACAAAAATCTTGAACTTTAATTAAATCAAAACATGTAAAGAAAGCTGTTTAATCGGGTTAAGCGATTTTGACAATTATGTATATACCTACTCGCATAAATATAAGAAATTACTAAAAGTAATTTAAACTTGAAATTTCTGAACTGCAGTTAAATTGAGCGTAATTTTTTTAAATTTGACTCTTTGTTTAGATCGTAACTCTGTTCACAGTGAGCTGACTTTTCAAATATCATATAAATTGTTGAACCGATTTTATATAAATTGTAGGCCCTGTGACCTCGATTACGTGAGCCCGCAAACACACAGACACATTTACTATATCACTGTTTCTTCGTCGGTGATACAAAATAATCCTTTCATATTAGATTGATTTCTTTAGTAGAACATGTTGTGACTATCGAGTAGTTTGCTCGAGTTGTAAATAGAGGTGCAATTGTTTTGAAAAATTCTCTTTCATTACGTAGTAGGTGCTTGATACGAACATATTTTTTAACCGACCTTCAAAAAAACCAAAAAGGAGGATATCAATTCGACGTGTATTTTTTTTCCGATGTTCCGCTCGTACGCCGCCAATTGTAGACCGATTTGGATGAGTGAGGTGTCAAACGATAGGGTAACTCGTCGAAGTGGTCCCATTTTTTTTTAGAATTTTTACGATCAATAGTTTTCAGCATATTGAAAGAATAGTTTCACAATCGGACGAGAAATCGCTGAATTCCGCGCGACCATGTCGTGCTTAGCCAAGCCATTCAATTAATTTTTTTATTAAAGTCCAGGGATATTCATTCATCCTTTTTATTTATATATTTGGCGCCGCGTTTCAAAGAGCAACATGACAGTTTTATGACATTGTAGAATTTTAGATGAATTTTATTTATTAAAATTATTTACGTCTTTTATTTATAGTAAGTTCATTTATAATACAAAATTTATTTTTTACTTTTCAGTGCGTTTTGAGGTCGGTTTTATTTTTTTGTTTAAAATTAATTTATTTCTGTCGTCATTGCTTGAAAAGTCCAAGAATTTTTATATTATGCCATATATGTACCTATTTATTGCCATTATTATGACGAATGTTTCAAATGGGTAAGGCAGAAAAGGTCCACTTGTCGATAATGTAACTAAAATGATAAGTGAAGAGATGCAGAAATGTGACGGCCCCCATGGCCCATGCTCCACCAGGGTTCACAGAATTCGACTTTTTTCACACGAATCTAGTGTTTGAGATTGTTATTAAATGTCGTTTATATTAGATGAACAAGTGTGCCAAAGCCGGTCTCGTACCTCACTGGCAGCACAGGGATCGTGCAGAGGACAGAAGTTAGTGTTAAAATGAGTTTTTCGATTATATCAAAGGTTTGGAAGACATTTTGAAGAAAAATTTCGTTTTGATGCGAGGGTTGAGACACGACCTCAACAGAAAACTCTTCGAGATGGAGTCGACCGCTGACAAAGTAAGTCTTCAGTTTCATCCGGGAGTTAGTATAGACTATTAAACCCGCGATCTTTATGAGGCTAGTCAAAATTCATAAAAATCAATTCGACAGCTTAATCGTAAAGACAAAGAAACGTTTCTTTAAACTCCCGCCGCAAAAGGATGAGTGTTATACGATTTACGGTATTTGGCAATTTTTTTATTTGGAAGCTCTAGAGTCGAGAGTCTAGATGCCTCAGTCTTCAACCTTAGCTGCAATTGATGTAGATCGATTCATCCATGCATGAGATAGAGAACAAATAAGATTATTAACATGTGTGGGGTTTCTTTAATTGTCTTTAATTTCATTTATCAATCTATTTTTATATTAACACTTAATAAACTTGAGTATTTCGATAGTGAATTAGTAAAAATAGTTCACTCAAATTAAAAACAGAATTAGAACTATTGATGTTTTAATTATTTATTCTAACCAACTTTTACTAGCTATTTTATTATTAACGAATGTGTCGGTCAGCGGCAGTGTGCGGTGGGCGTGTGCGCCCCTTACCTGTCTCTGCCGCGGGACTCGCTCGACCCGCTGCCTTCCTTCACTCACCTCGCGCAGCGACACGACCGAGTCAAGCGGTCAGTCAATAATCCATCCTACTGCCATATCAATGCAAAAGTAATACCTCAACCATCGAACCGATTTTGATGAAGTTTAGTACTGAGATCGAGAGCCTCCTTGGATAAGTGGTTCACGCATCTGCGTAAGGTTCTTTGTTGCCTCCTAGAGAGATTCTGGGTTTGAATTAATGTTTCGGCTTCATGGGCATAGCAGTCTGATCGCCTACTTGTCTGTAAAGGAAGTGAATAAGATGCAGCAATGTTTCTGACCTTTGTTTCTCAAAAAAAGAATTTCATTGTCAGAATTTGATGAACCATTGAGTCTCAATCTACATTAGCTCTCTACATATTACATATCTACAGTATATGCAGGCGAATAGTTTGAGAATATGTATTTAAAATAAACTTAATTTTTTCCAGATATTTCCCGGGCCCCAGTGTGAACGTTACGCCTAACGCAAGTCAATCGACAACGCCGCGGAACAGAACTAGTTAAACTGCACCAATCGTATAATAGCTTTAATCAGATTATTTTTAATTTTATGTTTAAGTCTCATCTTGGGCCGTTTTACCGGGACAAGTTTTACGTGTCTCTGTGTCCGTCCCTGGCGTCCGTCTAGAGGTCGACTAGGTCTAAATGACCGCACCGATTTATAAGTATTCGGATGGTTTGGGAAAGCTGACATCATCGAGATGGATAAAAACAACAACAATTTATAAAGATTAAAGATCTTAAATTTATACTACATAATTGTAATACTTTAATTTTATTGCCTATTATATTTTCACGAAGATCTAAGCCATACATTTGATGTTATGAAGCAGAACTTGTCAGCTAAGAAAATCAAAAACACGTTATTGTTTACGCGTTCAGTTTAAATATCTATAACTCGATTAAATGTCAGTCTATTTATTTATAATAGGTTCATTTATACCTAATTCAAAATTAATTTTTCACTTTTTAGTGCGTTTTGAGGTGGGTTTTATTTTTTATAATTAACTTATATTTATTTAAGTTTTAGTAGTTTTTGAACTTCTTGCACTTTCCTGTATTACCTTTATTATTTTCCTTGTTAGGTTGCCTGGAAGAGATCGCTGATAAGGCCGCCCGTTAAGTTTTCATGTTTGTATTCTATTATTATTGCAACGATGATGTAATAAATAAATAAAATATATGTACATCATTAAAATATATTTTCATATTAAAATATAAATAAGTACTAAATAAAAAACGTGATTTGAAAAAAAAAGAAAGTCGGTGAAAAGGACTACAAGGCGTCCATGTGCGACTTCGACACACATGTCTCTGCGTAATAATAATCAGGCGGCAGAGCGCGGGGCGCAGCATCTCTTTTACATTTATTGTTTATCAATGCCTCATCTTTAAAAATTACTTGAAATTTACCAAATTGCTCCGACGCTCCTTTGTATCCGTTCTTTTGCTTGGTCGCCTGCAAGACATCGCTTGGTAGCGGTGAGCCACTAGTTTCCTTTTTAATATTTAATGTTATATATATTTTTTTGTTTTTGAGTGGAGTGTAAAACAAACATAAATTTATTTATCTTCGTTGAGACTGCATGCATTTTAAAAATATAAAAATACTATGAAAAATATTTTTGTTTTTAAATTATTATCAATCGTGCATTCTTTATAATATATATTGTATATACATATATTATTTTGTATATAATTACTATTTTAATTATCAGTTTGTTATCTGCGTTCATTTTGCTTATTTATTTAATTCAAATTAAGTACACTCACGGCCAAATATTCACAATTTATTTTGCTATATATTAAATAGTTTTCATTTAATTCTAAATAAATAATATATAAAAATTAACCACTTCTACGTAGGTACTATTATAATTAATAGGCAGTTGAATGTTAGACGGAATAAATATCATGTAAACTTTGTACATTTATCTTTTACATACACAAGTTTTTTAATGATTAAACATTTCTTTCTCACATATAAACGTTGTGCATATTCGCTCAAAGTAATTTGTCTCGTTTATGTTACGACACTTGCCCGGCAGCGAGAGAGTGACAGAGCATTGTTTTAAATTAAGCAACGTTTATTAGTTAGATTTTTTTTATTTCCTTGCCGTTGATAAACGTCAATTACTGTCATCATGTCAAATTTTTATTTATTATTTAGCTATAGGGTTATAAATTATAATATATAAATAAATAAGTTTAAAACAAATTAATGTTCTATTTTTTAGGCACACGAGTGTAAGTAGAAGTTTGCAAAATGATTTCGGCACAATTATTATCCACGTCGGTTCAACGAGGAATATTATTGAAAGAACAATAACAGCGAGCACTCGCGCCAAAAAAACAAAAAAAAAAATATTAATTAAACAAATAAGAGACATTTTATTAATAGTTATTTATAATTTTATAAAAATGCTGTCAAATTTGAAAATGAACAGGGAGTTGTTGAAGAAAGTTTTGGACACCCGGCCTTTATATTCTCTGTTGAGGAATAGTTCACAAAATGTGGAAGATATTTTGCGTCTGGACGGGAATGGGAAAGAGAAGTGCAACTTCAAGGAGAAGTACAGGGTCCTGGATGAAAAGGATTACGAGAGGTTCTTCAGCAAGAGGTCTCTGAAACGGGAACCGGCTCTCACCAGGTCTATGAGTGAGTACTTTTTTATTCAGACATTGTCTTGGCAGTAAACGTGGCCACTATGTGCATCCTCATCAAAATATATTTGCTTCTTATGCACACAACTTGTTGTAATTGACGTCACAACTGCGTAAACCATCGTACAAAAGCAATAGCAAAATGTAACAGAATTTGAAACAATTGAAAAATTATATTTTGGATGAGTCCAATGAAACCGCAGGGCACAGATAGTCGTGTATGAGAATGGACAAATAGAAGCCGTTGAATGAAATGATAAATGCTATCAGCTCCACCGCCTTCTGGTGACGTCACCGCCATTGAATGTCCCCTTATCAGGCATCTAACAATTAGGAATCGAAATGATTGATCCTTGTCATGTTATTGAAACACTCAGTAAGGCCACAAACAATTTTATCAATAATTGCGTCCAATTATCTAGCTTTGCTTCCGCTATAGAAATTATAATGACAAAGATAAGGTGCAGAGACATTTGTAAGACTAATATTGAAAAGTAATAGAAAATCATTAAGTTAGAAAACCAATCTGATAAGTATTTTTCGTTAACGTGTGCGTTTATTTGTTAGTTTTGTTAATTATTTGTATAGAAAAGTGCAAACCTACTTGACCACTGCAATTGACAGCTTTTCGATAGGCGAAAACCTGAATAGAAAAAAAAATCTAAATCTTCGATTGTACCTAACCTCATTGTCGACGTACTGATCTTGAAATAAAACGGAATGTTGTTTATTTATTTACAATATGAAGCGAAACAAATATGTACATGATGTCATCATAAAAAACAATATAGAAAAATAATACAATAAAGACTTATCCTTAACAGTTGCACAAAGACATTATACTCGTAAGATAAAGAGATAGACACTAATATAAATATATGAAAAATTCAAATCAACGAAGCAAATTTTCAATAAGCCCATGCTTTAATACAGCTAAAGAAGAGCACAAAACTCCATCGCGATGAGCATCGCAAGATGTGCACATCCTGTATAAGGTGCGCGAAGCCCAATATTAGTTCTGGGGCTGGTAAATCCAAGGTGTTTTTTGTGCGCAGATATATAAATTTTATTTAAATTAAGGTTTTCATTCAATCAAAAATTGATTATTGATTAAATATAAATTAGATTAGATTTAACCGTCTTATTATGGATAGTGTAAGAAAAGATAATGAACAATGTTACTTATTAGTGAAAATAATTAAATTAAGCTTATGTCAATGAACTGCACATGAAGGCGTTATCATTACGGATTTCCACTAAACTTATCAGCAAGCGACCCTTTATTTGTGTGACCTCGATGACGTGACGTAACTGTTAAAATAACATTGTAATAAACAGGTGCTCTTCAATGCGTCGAATCCTTTATAGCATTATTTTTTAATGGTTCTTGTTTTCAATGTTAGAAAACGATAGTACTTTTATTTGATTTTTCATTAGTCATTATCAAATTCTTACAAACATGTTTTTACTTTCTAGTTAAGAAAATAAATGTGTCCTTTTCAACCGAGTTCTTAATTCGTTTGTACGTTTGTAACGCGATTGCAAAGCTAATAATTATAAAGCGATTTTATTAATAGATAAATTTTATCGTTAAAGGCACTTAGACAAATTCACATATCTCAGGAACTTTTCAATCTAAATTATTATTGCTGTTTTATTTATTAGTTATTATAATGGTTTAAGGTGAGTTAATAAGACTACGACAAATCTTTCTGCATTTCCGAGATACTCTCGCGCTTTTGTTTTGAATTAATACATTTAAAACTAATTGTTGTTTCGTTTAAGAACGCCCAATACAATAGAGAACATATTAAAGTAGGAAATATTACGTATTTTTAACATGATGTTATTGTGTTTAGAAAAAACAATAAATTGTGTCGATAAAAAAACCTAAGAAATATAAATAATTATAGAAACATACCACAAGTATAATAATAATAATTTTATTGTGTAATTTTTCACAAAATAAAATAATTATCGAGAAATGACGAAAGGAGCCTCGCCTCCATTTTGAGAAAAAATTAAACTGTATTTAAAAAAAAACATAGTATCTATTCAACAATATCATGGGAAGTAAAAAAAAATTGCAAAGGGCATATTTTATATTAGTTAGTAAATGTATTTTTTTGAAAAACCTTCTGTTTACTGCCTGCATAATTATGTAAGCTATGTCTCCTTTCTTTTCTAATGTTTTCAGCATCAATGGCGTACAAGATAGGTAAGCAGATGATATCTCTAGCGGAGGGAATGCCCAACGAGAGCATCTTCCCATTTGATCGGCTGCAGATGACGTTAAAGAACGGGAACCAGTTGCTGCTGGGCGAGAACGAGCTGGCCATGGCCTTGCAGTATCTGCCCTCGCAAGGGTGAGTATTCAATGTTGCAGATAATATGTCGGTACCAACTCAATCCTTCTTTCGCTGCAGCCTCCATGCTTCCTTTTGCCTGTCTAAATCTTTGTCTCTTTCACTCTTGGTAACCTAAATTCAAGTAACAAACACATTGGAGTTCGTCGTTAACATTCCCAATAGGTAATGAGAGATTCTATACGTGTCTTCAGCCTGCCGAGTCTGCTGAAGCTACTCCGCGAGTTCCAAGAAGACCTGCACCGGCCTCCGCCCTTGGAACGCGATGTGCTCATCACGAACGGCGCCCAGCATGGCATCTACCAGTGCATCGATATGCTGGTGGACCCTGGAGACCCCGTCATTACCACGGAGTACACTTTCACAGGATTCAATAGTGCGGTACGTACACCAACGTCGTACATTTTGCTCAGGAATGCATAAAACTAAATGTATTAATTGACAGGCGTTGAGGGTGTCCATGGGCGGCCGACTCTTCTCGTAAGTGACGTCCTGCCCGTTTGCCTCCGACACCTAATAACTAATATCTCATCTCGAAGATCTCATTAATGGATGTAAAGATTTTAATAAATAGTACCCGAAATAATCCATCCCGATCACATTAGCTTTCAAACAAAAAACCCGCATCGAAGTTGGCCTATTTGTGGGGGTACGATGCCACAGACGGGGGTTAAAAAAGAGTTTATGGCTGTGAGCCTTGTGTTATTGACAATTTAAATCCATTTCAGCTTCGACCCTACGACCCAGAGGTCCTTGCAATCCCTGAAGATGAAGACGGGTTGATTCCCGAAACCTTGGAATCGGTCCTCGAGGAGCGGCTTTCCCGGAGCCAAAGGATGCCTCGCGTTTTGTACCTGATCCCCACCGGCAATAATCCCACGGGAACCATCATCCCGGCTGCCAGAAGACGAAAGATATATGAATTGTCCTGCCGATACGACTTCCTCATCATCGAGGATGACCCTTATGCCTTCTTGAATTATTCTAATGTAAGTTTCACTCACTTTTTGAATTGTATGAAATATTTAAAAAGCTATCTGATGCTAATATAAGCAACACCAAGAACAAATATATTAAATTTTATAATATAAAATACTATAAAGATTTAAGAATATTTACTTCTGTTAAGAAAACAAAAAAAAATCACATAGAAATAATATTATTACAAACTGAACTAAAACATTCACACCGTCTACAGACTAAATTAGTTATATAACAAAAATAATAAAACTTAATAATAATGTTAATATATTAAAGCATACAATGAAATGAATACGAATCAACTATCAAATGAATAATGTTATCGTCTTACCTGTTCTCTGCTCGGCATTCCTTCGGCATGGCCCATTGAGTCTAGTGGCATGCCAATATAATAGTGTGCTGAATGTGAAGGAGCGGGTGCCGTCGTTCCTGTCGATGGACTGGTGCGGGCGCGTGGTGCGGCTGGACTCCGTGTCGAAGGTGGTGTGCGCTGGTCTCCGCAGCGCCTGGATGACCGCGCCCTCCGCCCTCGTCCTCAATGCCGAGAGGCACACGCAGGCCGAGCTCTTGCATCCTTGCACGCTCTCCCAGGTAACAAATATTGTTAAGAATAGGAGTGAAACGGAAAGGAAGCTCGCTTCATGTTACCCCAACACTGGGTTGCAGTGCTTCTAAAGAGAGGTGCGCTCTTTTTTCTGGAATGTTCCAAAGTTGTAGTGTGCCCAGAATGTGGTGCGTGCTACGAGAATTCTAAATCGATTCGATGATTACGCTTTTTTTAATATCAACTGCCGTTCTTCGGAGACTTTATTCTTAGTCATTCAGCTTTAGTCAAAGTCTAAAAATATCCTAATTCAACACCAATAGCGCTATCGCTGCTTTCACTTACTCGTACTACTTATTGCATTAATCTAAATTTAAAATTAATTTATTCGTTATAGAATTTTGAATAAATTTAGTGTCAGTATTTTTTAAATTATCGATAAAAGTATAAAAAATAGTAAAATATGTAGTTTCCTTTTCGTCATTTCATAAATGAAATAATTATAAACTAGTTAATAAGACTGTTTCAACTTTGTTATGTTTTGATAATTCAAATTTAACTGCTTATTACATAAGTTTATCAACTTTAGCTCAGCAGATAACGCTCACGAACAACGATTGAGCGATTAAAATTGACCTCGTGTCGAGCCACGGTTACTCAAGTCATCACGAGAGAATATACTAGCTGAACTCCGCGGTTTCACCCTCGAAAGGAATAAATTTGCACGTTTTTGCAACATTTTCAGTTGATGCTTCGCTTCTCTTGGTCGCAGCGTGATGTTGTATTATAACCTTCCTTTATATTTCATTCGAACTGGTTAGCAGTTCCCGACATTAGCGTTACAATCTACACATTTATTGTACCAGTAGGTCCTTGATTATGAAGTGCTTCTGTAACAACGCTTGACATAATTACTCAATTGAAACAATAAGCTTCAAATTCACGAACAGGTAATAACAGAAAGACTGTTGTCGGAGCGAGGTGACCTCGCTGCGCACATTCACTCGGCGAGGTCGTTCTACGAGCAGCGCTGCAAGGCTCTGGGCACCGCCCTGCGGCCTCTATCGGAGCTCGCGCTCTGGACGACGCCCAGAGCTGGTCTTTTCTACTGGCTCAGGCTGCGGGGAATAAGCGACGTTTACAATATGGTGAGAGCAGGCACTTTTGATCGCCACGGGTTAAGGAAGACTAGCAACCGTACTGAACACGAACACACGTTAACATATCTAAAAAATAAATATCATATAAATCATAAAGTAAATTAGATTAATTCAGGACTAAGATGCTGAACCAATTTACTCTATTGTACATAAAAATACAATAAAAATTACAAGAAATATTTTTTACTTTAATAAAAATGTACAACAGAAGACAGCTACAAATAGAAACAAATAGACAAAATTGAAAAACTAGACCGAATTTCAAAACGGTCTACATACAAAGAACAAGAAACGTTATGTAACAATTATAGAAAAGCAATACAAATATTGTTAAAATTGCAGACTTTCCGCACCGCTCTGGAGCACGGGCTGATGCTGTGTCCGGGGCAGGCCTTCCAGTACGACCACAACGCCCCCTCGCAACATCTGCGGCTCACCTTCACGAGGGTCAAGCTCGAGGACATGGACGCGGCCGTGCGCCGACTCGCGGACGTCATCCACATCGAGCAGAAGCGAGAGCGAGAGCGGATGCCACAGAGGTTCGCTACCGAGCGTTAGGTGGCGCTGTTTCACAGTTGTTCACTACTAGCCGTGTCCCGCGGTTACACCTGCGTTAAATTCGTCGCAGCGAATGTAACTATACCATAATATAGCTTTTCTGGATTAAGGACTATCCAAAACAAAAACAATTTCTCAATTCTAACCAGTAGTGCTTGAAACAATTATTGCTTTGATCTTGAACTAGAGTTTGTACTGTTCAGCTATATTTTTATTATTAATATAGATCTACATAC
This sequence comes from Aporia crataegi, assembly GCA_912999735.1. Taxonomy (NCBI): domain Eukaryota; kingdom Metazoa; phylum Arthropoda; class Insecta; order Lepidoptera; family Pieridae; genus Aporia; species Aporia crataegi. The sequence goes on from OU538742.1 coordinate 9,275,582, forward strand.
AATCTTCTTCGTCAAAAAAAAACACATATTACATACTATTGTACTTTTGTAATTAGTATTCAAAAGAACATTAAGATAAAATTTAATTTAAAAGGTTCATATTATTCTTTGTTGAATGTCTTTGCTACTTGACGCTAGATGGCGTCATTTCTTAGCAAAGGTCCATTAAACAATCTCGACGGTTCGTTATTATTAATATTAATTATATTATTATTTAAGGAGTAATTGTTTAAAGGAGTTGACGGTAGAAACCTAGTTATTAATCAATATACGCCTATTATAATTGTACATAAAATTATAAACATAGAATGTTAAGTATGTAATAAAATAAATAATTATTAAGTCGTAATTACTAATGTTTTGTTGTAACATTTGAAACCAAAAAAACTTTTCATTTCTTTTATTTACCTAAATGTGGTAATATTTTATAACTTGAATAGCTACACTTACCTATGTTTGGTTTTGTTTAAATGAAAGCAACGGGGACTGGAAATCACCTCACGATTAACAAATGAAATTACAAGTACTTAGTCGCGTAGCTCTTGCAGCAACTGAAGGTTGGTTTTGTAAAGGGTGAAATGAGTTAGAATAAGAGATATAAACAAACGGTATGTCGGCAGTCTGTACATCCTCAATAAGCGCCAATATAGTTAGGGCCTGCCTCCAATCCGTTACTCGCTCGTGCAGAGCAATTTTCACACAGACACACACGAAAGAAAAATAAAGTCCGTTGCAATATTCGAGATAACGGAAATGCTTTCTCTCGACTTACCCGCACGACTTGAAGACTTCGTCCTTGGAGGCATAGACAATACAGAGTGTAAGCTTAGTTTTTTTAAATCGGTTCAGTAGATATCTAGTTTTTAAGTTAACCCTTTCAAACAAAAATTATATGAATAAATTATTGAGTATAGATATTAATATATATAGATATAATCTTCGGTTAGTTTGGCTCCGAACCAAACAAGAAAGTTTATTTTAAATTTTATTTATTTACTTGTCCATAATCCTAATGCAATATAAGTACATAATTGATAAATAAGTAATGAAAACTTAATTAACATACAGAAAACCAACTTAATATCATTTTTATAATTAGGTACCAAATAGACCGAAAGTTAAATCGAGCAATACCTGTGTGTCAACTGAGTAAAACTCTTCCCCGTCATTTTTCTTATTTTTTAAAATAGGAAGCAAACAGGCCGCGAGTGCGTTGCCAGCCTTTTAAGGAGATACGCTATTTTTTTGAAGGTTCTCCCTCGTGTCAACAGTTGAACGGTCAAAGGTCTAACTTATAACAAAAGTCTGGGAGAAGTCTCTGTGGCCGTAATGCACTGGGCATACTTTCTCATTATTAGCGCAAAGAGTTGTTTTATTCCAACGTCGCTCAGTTAGCTCACAATTTCCCATTTACCTCCACTCATACAGACTCATCATCGCAAAATGATCTTTATACACTTTACATTAAGATCTCAAATCAGTTAATGAGATACCGCAAGAAAATCAGCATACTTCAACACCCGATTGCTATTTAAATTTAAATCTTAAAAACTAAAACTTAAGGTGAATTTTCGTTAAAATCGTGCATTTTAAGTATTCGCCGAGATAAAGGAAATAAGCGATTTAATTGGCCAACGATTATTCGTTAAATTCTGAACGATTCACCCTTACAATTAGTTATCTACGATTTTGTTGATCCGGTAATTTAAACTCTCACTGCCCGCTTGTTTCAAAATTATAAGCGTTATTTTGGTCAAATTAGAATAGATTTAATCGTCACACCCATCACTATAATATCAACACAGTACCTACAATACTCCCTGTGTTGTGTAGTGAAATTGCAGAGAATTTAAAAAACCTCCCGACTTGTTAATTATTACCTCAATAATATGCATGAATTGCATCATCTTCATCAATAGTCTAAAGTCCATTTTAATCGCGTCAGATTCAATCTAAACCCGCATTGAATTCGGTACATTCGTTTAAGAGCTACTAGGTCTGCCACAGTCAGACACGTTTGTCCGGCGGATATACCTACTTAAATGATAAATGCTACATTCTTCGATATTCAAAATAACATTTTAGTTGTAACGGAACTGAAAGTATTAAGTTATTGCAAGCTTCTGTCGACAATAATGTTAAAAATATTTTAAGCGGATAGTTAATGGTATTGGGCCTTACTAATTACTAAGAAAATAAAGGATTGTTCTTTAAAGTTAAGTCAAAGTAAGTACATTTTAACAAAATTTTATCTTCGTATTTGAATGGTCCCATATCCAGATTGTGAGCAGCTTTAAACGATAGAGTTTTAAGCTTATGGATTGAAATACTCGAATCTCGTGTGCAAAAAGTGTATTCTACAAGAACGAAGACGTGTTTTCAAACAAACTAATCCACGTCACAATAGTGATTTGCGCAAGCTCTCAAAGAAATGGTTTTTGTGCGAGCCATAACACCTCTTACAAAAGGCGGTTAATTAAAATGTTGAGAAGCAGTGAGGCGGCTGAGTTTTGTGAAACGTTTGTAACGACGAACGACAAATTACAATCAAAGGTTTAAATAGAACCGTACTTTAATATATATTGTTCATTAAGAAATAATAATACAAAACATGGATTTTTGCCTTTTTTCTAAGATAAACGGCTAATCTACTTACGTTTTATAATAAAGCTTACTAAATATATATATAAAATAAATCGAAATAAAATATTCACAATAATGTACTCAATTATATTTACAAAAATACAAAAGGCTCATCAAAGCCGTTGGGGTGCGTAAATAATAATTCTACGAAAAATAAATTTGGAGCAGTTAAGAGTTTAGCCCTTATGTAATAAAAAAATCATTCAAATCGGTTCTGAATTAGCTTTAAAATCGCATCACAAATATCTTACAACTCACTTTTATTGAAGTCGGTTGAATTTTTTTTTATATATCTTGTTTTTGGAGATTAAATATGGATATTATATAAATTTTTTGTGAAATCTGAACGAAGTATTGCTTAAACAATGTTTTCATAATGGCAAAGGTGGCAAGGTTTAACATTCAATTGAAGTAATTTTACTCATAAGTGATTGTCCAATTAAACGCATTTACGTAGTGCAGGCGTGGAGGCGTAACGAGTGAAATCAAATACAGAGAACAGCGCCACGATCAGCGGCGGCGGAAATGGAAAACTTAATGTAATTAACGATTCAACTCATTGTATTTTAATGTGGGATAAGTCATAAAAGTTAAAATACACTAAGTATTTAAAAATCTCCCGATATGGTGATTACAAAATAAGAACATCTGAATTTACCGATGAAGCTAATTTCAATATCGTTTAAGAGCGAGAGACGTTTTTTTTAGTTTCATTATAAACATGAAACCTACAATTTGAGTGCCATATTTTGCCCAAAACAATATAACTAACTAAATGGTAGATCAGGAACTTATTTTAGAGTGGCGGCTGTTAACATAATTTGAATTAAAATCCAAGAGGTGAGAGTACAATACAACTTCTCATACAACTCATGAAGGCACTCTTGAGCAGAATTTACTCTTTACTGTATATTCTGTGGGAGCGGCGTATCACTTCCAATAAATACAAATAATTTTTAGTTTTGCAAAGCTGTTAAAATAGAAAACGAACACTAATTATCAGAGACAGATAAGGGAGATATGATGTTAATAGATATTTGTTTTGAAAATTACTTGTCTTAACTCTACGTAGATAATATTATTCGCTGTATATGTTAAATTATTAAACGCTCATAACTCATGAGTTGCACCGAGGAAACATTTCGGAAGCGGAGTGCACTTTCTTCTCAACTTCCCGTTGCACCTCATCTGCTAATAATTACCGTTCATACTAACTGACAACACTCATGTTTCTTCGATTGTTTATCAGACTTAGAATCCAGCCTAAACGGGCAAAAACAAGTGATGTGAAGATTAGATACTGTTAGATTTTTTTTTTGTTAATAATAATAACTATTATTACATTAAAAGTGAAATGGGTGACAATAAAACACCCAGAAATGATGATTACGAATGAGAATTCCTCAATAACGGATGAATCGATTTGCATATATTGTACTGAGATCCAACTCGATCAAGTCACTTTTCAAACAAGGAAAAAACGGATCAAAATTAGTCGATTTGTTTAGAAGTTAAAATACTACAGAAAGCAAATAGACGTTCTTTTTTGTGTGGGGCTTAAAAATGTACTCAAACAGTAATAAATTGATTGATGGCTCGATTTTAGTTAGTTGCTACGTCGTAGCTCGCGCTACGCGGGTTCATATCACTGTTTTCATAAAATAATTACAAAAATGTGTATGTACCTATGGCTATATAATTTTAAATAGTTATGAATTTATTTTTATTAAAAATATAAAAATATTCCTAAATGATTCAAAACAATTAATACTTTCATAAGCGCATGTATAATCGCCTAAACCTCAAAACCGACCGCATACTGTTCTATTATATTCAATGCAGGATTACTGCACTAATGATCCCTAATAACCATAACACATTTCTTAAAATAAATCATGCAGTAATAGCCTTTACACCATTAAAAATAAGTATGAAATCGCTATACCACATTTTACTATTTCAGCAAATTTTCAATAACATTATTTAATATGGAGCGTTAAACTGTACTTGTGAAATTAGCGTTTATTACAAGGCGTTAAGAGCCACACTCTCCTGCTATAATTTGATCAATACGTTTAATGTTTTTGAATGAAGTACTTAAGCGGCATTTCACGGTTTGATACGCGCAAAGAATATGTGACGAATTTATTGATAAAGGGTGTTTAATTTCTATATGTAATAGAAAACTAATAATATTGCGATTTCAAATGAATTATTTTCTCTCTCTTTGGTCGGGCGCGTAAAAAATAAATAAACCTAAATTCAAATAACGTTTTTGGAATCTTCTTTTCTTTTGTTTTCATCTGAATATCAACGAAACGACATTGCAACAAAACCGTCTTTTAGAAATATCTACTAATACAAAAGAATATCAAGTTAGCAAGTGCACCGTCGACGTGGGTCTGGCACTGCGCGAAGGCGAGAACTGGTGACTTTTATTTTTTATTTGTTGACTCATTGGGGATTGTCAATTTTACATAATAATACATTAATATAGTCCACTTCTTATTTATTTTATTTTACTGCGAGCACATTTTTTGGAGTAAAGTGATTAGATGGCGCCACAGTCTCGTTGGCTGTAGCGCCCACATCACACTGACGGTCAGTCTGCTCTCTGTCGTCGACCAGAGCACTTGATTTAATAAAAATCCTAGTGTGGTGTTATTCTTCTGGAGAGATATAATCGGCAGAAAAGTATCTGTGACTTTTATTATTTAAACCCTATTATTTAATTTTTTTGAAAACATCTTAAATAAACGTAATAAGCATTGTTTGTCGTACTCTAAGTTAATTTAGTTACGCAGATTTAATTAACATTGAATAGTGAGTGAAGGCGCCGACCTAAACCAACACGAGTTCTCAACTTTAATTAAATCCAAATTAATTAACTAATTCGTGCAGCTATTTTGGTTTTCACTTCACTGTAACAGTTTAGTAATTGATATTTAGACAGTATAAAAGTTGTCGTTGAAGTTTCAATAGTTCTTTTGTACTTTTCTTTATAGGGACTCCTTTCCTGGCGCGAATTAAATTTGTGTTGTTTTATTTTTGTAAGAACTTAATTATGAATTACATAATTTTATAATATTACAAATTATCTTCAAATAATATTATTACAAATTTGTTGTGATGATAAAATTTTGCTTAATATTGGATGAACGGAATGAACCAGAATCCCCCTGTGGCTGGCCCGTACGCCGTGCAGTGCCCCTGGGATTAGTTACCACATTAACACCTATTTGTTAAGACGGATCAGAGCACGCCCATTATATCCCGAATTTATTATATTCTAGGAAATAAACGTATTAACATTATTAATTTGTTTTATCAAAAAGCTAGATAACATATAATTTCATTTTTGATTTGTTTCTAGTCTGTAGCAAAAGCAAGGCATATTAATTCAATTCAAAGTAATATAATTCCCTTAAAAATTAAAGACAAATCCTGCTCTCTGCTAGATAAATAAATTTCGTATTGACTGAAATTTAAATATAAAAACCCTTTTAAACGCACGATCCTGAGTCTCTTAAAGAACTTGTGTTATATGTATATGAGTTTTCTAGATTTTTCTCACGTTCCCTGCAAGCATTACATGCATTCACGTCAGGTGAGGGGGAGACGGGTCAGGAGGTGGGACCGAGGGGAAGGGGCGGTGAGGTGCCTGAATTCGATTCCCGGCTATTGAAAAGTTTCAAGAGGCGAAAAGCTTCGACAAACGAAGCTAAGTGAATTTCGAGCCCTCTGAGGCCACAGGGATGCATTCGGCAAGTATTTTCTATTGGTTTTCTCTCTATTTCTCATTTGAAGGACTATTGAATAAGTTGTAGCATGCCCGAGTTTGTTGTGCGTTCAAAGCACGTTATGTTATGGTGGAATTTGCAAAATCTATAAGGATACTGTACCTAATGTGGGTTTAAAGTAAAAAAAATTAAGCTATGAGATCAAAATTTTAAATTTCATAAAGCGATTTTTATATATTTAGACTACAAATTCATAGGCAAGTCCTTTTTGGATAAAGTGAAAAAAGACGACGTTAAGTCCGCTCCTGCGCGAGCGGCTTGGTTCCAATTTTTATCAATCCCATTTCATTTCCTTTTACGAAAGTTTTCCTCCAATTTCGCGCGCTCAGCCCACCCTCTAGTGACGTGTTCATTATCAACATTTTCGATAGAATAAAATAAGTAGATTTGTTATCACATTAAGGCGCCATTATATTAGAGCATCGGTACTTTTGTTGAAGGACATATTTTTATCGAGAAGTTGTTCCTCACCTAGAGTTTTACACTAAAGCACACAAGAATTATGATTAATATTTCTTTAAAATAAAGGATATATTTTATGAACCCCACTATGAAAACAGTAGAGACTATCACAATATATTAAAATAATAAAAATAATAATTTAGAACTTAATATTATATCTATCTATTACTTATTAAAAAATTAACGAACTTGCTTTATTACCTATGAGATATTGATTTGTAAGAGACATTTCAGAGAGTAATTTTTTTCTTTTTTATAATCCTACTAGGTACTAATACATAAAACTGAAGAGTTTTTGGTTGAATGCACTAATATTATCAGACATTACTGGTTCTAAATGAAAAAAATATTTTTGTTAATCCATTTATCGAGTAAGGAATTAGGCTATTTAATATCCACTCTACAAAGAAAATAAGCTAGTTTCTACTAAAATGAATCACTATTAATTTAATATACACAATTGACAGTTTGGATTGGTAATATCGATAAAAATGGGCCATCACTAAGGCAGAGTGTTAGGTATCGTCACCGACACTTCCTACCAGTGACCCAATATTCTGCCACCAATACATGATATCTGTGAGAGAATCATTCTATATATGTAGGTACATATTTAACATCCTGAATTATATTTTGACTAACTTTCCTCTAACAAGATGTCGATACTGCATACGAGTCTTAGGTAAATGTAGGTACCTACCGAGGTAAGGTTCGTGAGATTTGGTAATGTCTTAAAGCAGTTGGCGCGAAATCTCAAATGCTAATTTGTTTCGGGCAAAAAGTTGAAATCCCTTTGGAGTAGACGAAGCGAGGTAATAGCGGAATCCTTTGAGCAAAAGGGAGCTTCTTAGAAGTAGTTGTGGCGATTGTGTTGCGTTGGTGAGATGAATCGAGCTAATCTCGAGTTACGAGTGTGAAGCACAATGAGACGTGAACCGAGTGGCCGCTGCCCACAAATAAATATTTACAAGTGTTAAGTGCTTTGTGAACGCCTCAATATGAGCCTTATTTTTTGCGGAATATTCTTGAGATGTTTGGATTACCTATCTTGAACTGAAGTCGAGATGAATATTTTTAATATTTCACCATTTTATTTTATGAATCAAAAATCTTCTTAGTCGATTCATCATTCATGTTCATGTTTCATCAATATTAGGTTCATAATCTTTTATACAAGTGAAATTAAAGACAATTTAAAAATGCCGCAACATTTTAATTTCTAATAAAAATACCAAAAAAACAAATATGGATGAACAGAGATTCACACATTGTAATTAAGATTCATTTCGATTACATCAGCTGCCGATCCATTGGTTTAGGTACGATGCCATAGACTGACACGTCAAACAATAAGAAGTACATTATTGTACTACGTAACATTATCAGTATGCATATATCCGTGTATCGCCATAGAAAAGAAATCTGAAAAGACTACCATGGCGATTGGCGATTGGTGAAATCTAAATATTTGTTTTATACTAATAAATTTTTGAGAATCATCAAATCAACATATTTTATCCCTGCTGCCGCTATTACCTCCCACAATCGGGAGTTTTCGTAAGGAAATTGTTGGGCATTTCATCGAAATGAAGCTACTCAAGAAGAATTAGCTTGATAGTAATCGAATTCAAAAATGCTCCAGGGATCCCGGACTAATACAGATGACATTGTAATTTGCTATAACTTGATACTGTATTATTAAAGTTGGAACATAATGTCAGCCCACGATTTGACCCAAAACCGAAGGACTGAGCTTGAATAAATGGAGATTGCGCAAGATTGCTTTGTGGCTTAAGCTTTGTAATGCCGCCGTAACACAATACTTTAAAGAAAAGAAAAATGTCCAGTGGACACAGAGAAGCTTTGTCGGTCTCGCTTTGCAGATCTTGCGATTGTAAATGGACGCAACAATATCTTCACATATCTATTCATTGTCAAAATAATGCAATATTTAAACCTTTACGCGAGTGAAATTTAAAATAATTTAAATAATATCTTAGCAATGGATAAACAGATCTTCATAAATTTTACCTTAGACCCATCTCAATCACTCCAGCTTTCAATCCAAAGAAACAGACTGTTTTTTACATTTCTGTGCCACGGACGCATCAACGCTATGATCCCTCTTTTTGAGTTGTCGGTTGACAACTAGGACTTTTTTAAACCTATAAAGACAAAGTGCAACATGAAGGGAACATGGCAAGTGGCCGCCGGTGCTCGTGGCCGGTGGCCTACTCCTTTGGGAAATAGGCGTGATCGAATGAAGGACATTAAAAGTAGCACAAACCCAAGAGAGGTTATAATAATTAAGTAATATTGATGCTATTTAAACGTAGTTTTCAATTTAATATAATAAATTGCGGTGTCACAATTATTATGCTCTAACTCTAAGTTTTTGTTACAGTGTATATGTTGTAATAAAATAAAATAAAAAGAGTTGTACGTATTTATTATAATTGTTTACCCCAAACTCTTCATACATTATCTTTTAAAAAAAACTCATTATGTATTTATTTACTTACGTCAACATTTATTATATTCTGCTATGGACTAGTTAACTATTTAATACTTTGACATCATTGAGGCAAATCGTATACAAACTCATTTTTACTATGGATTGAATAAAAAGGGGGTTTCCCTTGAGAGCATTACATTAATATACGAGAGTCAATGTTAAAAAGCGACCCTAAACTAAACTTAAATTATATTGTTGGCAGAATGAGATACGCCCTAAACGAATGTTAAACTTTTTTAAATAATGCAAACCTTGTTAATAAAACAAAATAACTTTAGACATTAATACAAGGATATATAATAAAGTTAACAACGAATATTAATGAACTATTGTTTAATTGACATGATTGTAAAATGATTGTATAGGTAAGGATAACAATTTAATGAACTTTACGTTTTGGAATACGATTTTTATCGATAATAATTTGCAATCGTAGAACATCTTTGGGTCTCTATATTATTATTTTTACCATATATTTTTTTAAAGAGTAATAGATATGTTTGACATAGATTTAAAAAATATATGAAAATATCGTTTACTGTATGAAGTAAATCAATGTCGCGATATAACGACGATGTTTTACATCAATAACTAGTTTAATTTGATGCCGGCTCGATCTGATACAGCACCGTGTCATTAGACATGTGTGACGCCGCGGGAGGCCGCAAGCTTTTGTTGCTTTCCTTTAGGGTTCTTTCGTTAACCTCCCGAAACATTAACTGCCGAAAGTAGGTTTACATTTAAATTAATTATACTTATTTGCTTACAGTGTCGCTACAGCCCATTAGGCCTCGGCCTGACCATGATGGTGACCATGAACCAGTCGATCCTATTTTGGGCCGATTGCCTCCAGTTTGTAGTTTTTGATATTTGCAGGTCCAGCTCGACGCCGTCTAGCCAACGAAGCCTACCGTCCCCTAGGGTTGCTTTTGTAGCATCGGCAGTAGGTATTCTGTGATCCTGTATTCGGGCGACATGCTCTATCACTTTGTCAGGATTTGTATCTTCATCTCCATCGTGCACCTTCCTGTAAAGCGCCATTTTAGAATTAAATACTTATTTTTTAACATGTTTAAGTTTTAAGTTTAATCCTGTGTCAATTTGTGATGAAAAAAAAACAATTTGCAAGAAGAATGACCTTACCATGATATGTTGAAATTAGTAAAATAGAAAGGGATGCTAGTTCTTCGCTGCGGAACCCACCGCGTGAGTCGTCGTCGAGCAGCTCAGCGGGCGATCGCTAAACTGAACTAATGCTGTTATTGTAAACTGTAATCACATCCGCGCCTGGCAGCGGCCGCCATTTCAAACAGACAAGCTTGCACGATGCACGCGGCTTTGCTCGCTTAAGGCTTCGGTGACTAAGTACGATACGTGAAGTCTAAATAAAGCCTTCTAAATAACGGTTCCAATCTATATAATAAAAGTATTATTGTCTGTATTAAGTCTGCAGGGCGAGAGGTGACAGAAGGTTGTTAATAAAGTTGGTGTATGGCTTGAGATACTACAGAAAAAAAATTCGATTTACGGTTACGCAAATTGTTAAACATAATATTATGTATAAATGAATATTTGTACCTAGAGGTCTCTTAAAGGCGAAAGTTACTATGTATTAGGGTGGGATATAACTATGTGTAATATAATTTTTTTCTTTTGTTTGTGTTTGTCGATTTGTTGTGTGTCTGAAATCCGGAACCAAGTAATTACTTGCTTATAAAAATATGATTAATTGACTGTTGTATGTGTTGTATGGAAAAAACTGTACTTAACGTCTACTTTGATTTGAACTTCTCGTATTCATAATACGCAATCTGTTATTTGTCCGTTCCATAATGTAAAGCTCAAAAATGTTTTTTTAACAAACAATAGAGGAGCGAGTAATGTAATAACTCGCAAAGAGCACAAATTGATATTTAAAACGCGAGAGGGTGCGTCGAGCGTGAGTCTGCGGCTAACACACTTTGTTTTATTGTGTATGCCGGGTGATGTCACGGTCATGAGCTGAGCGGGAGCTGGATTTACGGAGATCGTATAAACTAATATTTTTAATTAAATGATTAAAAAGCCTATTTATTTCACATAACTTTATCTAGTAGCAAAATACTGACTAACCTTTAAATTTATAATTATAAGTTTGTTATCTACTAATACTATCAACAAACTACGAAACCATTTAATATCTTGGCTATTATTGTAACGAATAGTCTTGATTGTTACATGAATTTTTAATTCCCACTATGCTTAGTTAGACTTGAATATTAGAAGAAAGTGGGGGGTAAACTGTTCATCCTGTTCCTGCTCCGTTTTCAACAATTCTTCTTGAAATTAATAAGGTTAAAGAAGGGGGTAAAAGTCAAAATCTCATGTTATTTATTCGTGGGAAAGCTATATCTGGGGCTCCTAATATTAAAGGAATTAATCAATTACCAAATCCTCCAATTATAATTGGTATTACTATTAAAAAAAATATAATAAAAACATGAGCTGTTACGATAGAATTATAAATTTGGTCATTCCCAAATATTGAAAAAGATTATAATTGCCGGGCAATAATGCCTCTCCCGCTCCGCTCGTGTGCGCCGCAGCACCCGGTCCGGGCTAACACAAAGGGCCGCAATGATGGTATCTCGGAACCGATTAGCGTTCGACCGGATTCCCTTCAAAGGGTCGTCTGTTCGCGACAAATTGCTCGCAAATTTCTCCGTTTCATTCGCGATAACGGCTTAATTGACTATTTACGATTTACAGCGCGTGAAAGCGTTGTGCTTTAAGCGTTTTCAAACTTTTAAAACTAGGCCTTCATTAATTATGTTAGTAGGTATATTTTTAAAAATAAGATGTTTTACTCTCAGGGAAGTAAGTTAACATTGAAAAGGTTTATTTTATCTTGTTTGCAAATGTGTGCATGTGCTGTTCTTATTGATTTTTGTTGTAAATATGGATTATTTCTCTTTATAGAAACAAGAACAAGTAAAATTGAAGACATCTCTCCTCTTTTTCATTGGGAATGGGGAATAAGAAGGAATCGTTGGGAGTGAGATGTTAAAATGAGGCAAGAGAATGCCGGTACCCTTTATCCGAGTCTAAGTGATGTGAAATGACAAAAATTGCTCGTCGAATCACTGCCGTTTTTTAATAATTGTTTTATGCTCTAACAAATGAGTTTGAAATTGGATCTGGCTCGAAGCGCTTACAAAAATGGATGCTTAATGCTATTAGAGCGAGCGGGACGGACGACACGCAGAGAGGGACGGAGGACGTTGTTATTTTGAAAACGGACTAATATAGAAATTCGTTTTGTTTGTTGCACCCCGGGCCGGTGCGGTAGGGTGACTAATAATGGGAATCGTATTTATGTTGTTGCAAACTTGTATCGCATTATCGCTGAGCCCTCGACAAAAAGTGACATTCAATTTGTGGGAAATTTCCTTTGTCATTTGCCCCTTATCACATAGGGAAGTTAGAATATTTACTCCTAATTAGTAACTGTTGTATGTTGCTAGTAAGTATTTATTTTGTAAGGTATTTGATAGATGTTACAGGCCTCCTACAAAATAACACTGAAAATAAAAATGATCAAAATTAAAATACATCTTTTTACAGAACAACTGAAAATGAAGAGGTTAAAAAAAATTCTCGACATGATGATTACAAAAAAGAATATTAACTGAACATGTTCAGTTAATGAGATATTCATGTCAGGTGTCAAAAGAACAAAACCGCATCCAAATCGGTCCATACGACTGCGATGGCACAGACAGATGAACAGACACACAGAAACGTATAACAGTCAAAAAAGGAATCTCATGATTTGTTTAAGATTCTCTTGAAAAACGGTTTCAAAGTGGGCTGAATCCAAAGTGCAGAAGCACTTTCAAATAAACTACAATTCTCTGTTAAACATGATTAGGCTCTGAGCGAAGCACAAATTGCCTCATCATCTTATAAGAGAGCCCTAAAACGAATTGTGAGCGTCGTTTAACGCTATTGCCAAGCGATGGGACTCAAGGCGCCAGTAATTACTCGACTCGGACGTTGGGCGGGCGGAGGGTGCAGGGGGACGGGGGGTTGACGGCCGCGCTTAATAGAATTTTTATTGTTTTATAATACGCCTCGATGACTAGTACTTGAGATGAGATTTAGTGATGGAACTAATATCATTGTTCTTATGTATTTTCAAATTCAAATTTTATTCAAGATACTTGTTATTTAAAAATAAATATTGTACTACCTAATTTGAATTATTAACATTAAGGGATGGGTCTGATTAAGAAATTAAAAATAATTTATTTTCTATTTAATTAGTATCGAACGAAAACGATAAGTTCGTAGAAAACGTAGCGCTCGCTACGCCGCGCGTAGCAATTCACAAAAGTGCTACAAACCTTTACGATTAATTGTTTAAGCCTCGTCGTCTGTGTATGTCTGTAGCATCGCAGATCCTAAACCAATGGATCCATGTCGATACCGTTTTTTGATCGAAAATTGACGTGACCTCATCACTTTATGAAAGTCCGTTCATGTATTTATTAGAATGTATTCTTAATTAAAATCATGTTTTTAAAATTTTCTTTCAATTTCACTTGAGGAAGGGCATACGTAAAAATACAATAAACCATACCTGCTTATGGACAATCACTGCGGTACAAAGTAATATTTTGATCTATTTAAATAGACTTTTATGGAAAGAATTGAAATGAACAACCCGTTCGTAGAAAGGCTTCGGCCACAACAATTGAATAAACTATAATTGAATAAATTTTTTGCCAAATATCGAAGCATGGGGTGATACATTTCACAATTGCCATATTTGTGGCATATTTTTTTGTTTGAACGCACTACTCTCAAGAACTAAGTAATTGTTTATTATGCAACGAAAAACGTTGCAAAAATGGGAATAATTCTCCTTTTGAGAGCGGGTGAAACCGCGGGGCTCAGCCGGTCGCTATTAAAAACATACAAATTTTACTATTAAATAAAACGTATCGTTTTCCTGCTTTTTAAGTGTTTTTGAAATTCTTGATTCAATATGAGTTTTGAAAATATACTATCGAAATTCATCACAAACGGGTTAGGTTAGCAACAGCGTAATAAAAAGTTATTGTTCATTTCATAATTTAGATTTTTAAGACTGAATTCAAAATGTACAAGAGTAATTGATAAGTTTGATTGCCGAAAATAACTCGTACTCAATATTACGCAATTATCCTAAACAACGTTAGAATAAAAAGATACTTAATTGTGATGTTTTAAGCGAATTATTCAACTGTCATCCACCTAGTTCCTTAATGATGGGCGTGTAAAAAATTGTGAAACAGTAGTTTGTGCGTAAATATATCGTTTCTCTAAAAGCACTCTAAATACCATTCAAAATTTTTTTACTTAAATATCCTTAAAATTAACATAACTAATAGGCCCGTATTTGTGAAGCCACCAACGCACAATGAGCTACAACAGACATTTCAAAATAAGAATTAACCCACGCCATATTAGTTCCTGTTGCTTAGGTTCAAAGACTATTATTTCGTGAGTTATTTTGCTTCAAAGGAGTCTTCGTCCCGAAGTAAACGAAAGATCGACAGAGGTCTTTATAGGTTGGCCAGTGTTTGTCCAAATCCATATCTTTGTGGGCAGGTATTAATTTGAGTGCGTGTTATTATGATCCATGATGGATTGGATGAGTTGGCATATTTGATTTGCCTTTTATACCTCTTATTTCAATGTTGGCTTAAAATAAACTTAAATAGGTACTTTGAAAGAAAGTCTAGAGTACGTTTCACAAAATATAATAATTGTATTGGTCGAAATAACCTCCTCTGCGGTTTTGTGTCGTGAAATTGTACCGGGAAAATCGGAAAATTTTAGAGTATTGTTTCTACAGAAGGCTGAATACCTACTTCCTTATAAGAAAGTTATCAGTTACACAGAAATGTGTCTGCTCTATGCCCCAAACAGGGGCAAGGAAATCAAGGCATTTCATTTTCGATTGTTAAAAAATTGAATTTTCATTTACATATTTACATTACAAAGTTTTCTGGTCCACAGTCTAGTGAGTATGTATGAAATAACGTAAAGGTACACAAAAGATAAGATGTATAAAAATGTAATAATTTGGAAAACTGAATTCCCTGGCGAATAATGAGGTGTCCTGTGTTTGCTACTGCTGGCTGATGAAAGGTGTGTAATGAGTCCTGAGTGCGGAAGTTGGAGTGGTCAGTCGCCGATCGAGTTAGCGACGACCTCTTGCCTCGTGCCTGCAGTATACAGACAATTTGCAGATTAAATATTAATGTCAAACTTATTCTTGCCTTTTTCAAAATAGCCACTTTAAAAAGTCAGTTTCGGTATTTATTTATATTTTAAGTATTATTTTTGCTTTGTTGTTAATTTTCTTACTATTTGTTTAAACTAAGTAAGTAGCTATTTTAAATGAGCGTAAATAGTTTTAAGATATAAGCACTTAAAAATAATATGTAGTAAGTTTGTACTTCTACTAATTCCACTTTAATTATTTAGGTACCTACTTTGTAGACATTATTATCAATGAAGATCAATGCGCTTTTAAATCGGAATAAAAATAATTTAGGGTAAAACGAATAAGTAAGTAAGAAAATATTTTCATTATAAATGCCCGTATCAAACATTTTTTAAGTTATTAGTTTTGGAACCAACTCTGTCCTACATTTACAAACAACTCAACTCTTAATTCACCCAGCCATTCTCACAGAACATAAATCGAGTCTAACACAGAACAGGCTAACAAAAGGAAACTATATTTTACTTTACATATAAATAAAGAGGAGTCAATGAGGAGTAGCCAAATATGAAATGTTTATTTTATCTGTTTATTGTGTCACATCTGTCAGTCTGTCGTGTACCGTGTAATCGGCGAAGCAATCACAAGACGGTGTCCAGTGACCGCTGCATTCAGCCGCCTTAACGAGCTTCGGACTCTCCGAAGACTTGTGCCTAACTCCATCTTCACTCCCACATTAATTATTTTGTTGTTTATAAAGTTTTCAAATTATAAATATTACTTTTGCATTGAACTATTGAATAATATCTCTCATTGTTTACTTTATCAACATCATCATTACTATATCGCATCCTATAAAATATTTTTTCGCTCTTTCATTTGATCTAATAACTTGTAATCCCGACGACAACTAGATACTCCAACTTATTCATTTACCGAAATCTCTTTATCCATTATAGGATAGTCTCTCGTTTTTCATCATGTCGGGGTTTCTTGAATTGTCACTCCCTTGTCTCTTTCACTTAATAAATAGTTAATTTGTGCAAAAAGTCGGCTCGTGCCTCAAGCGGGAGCCGCGCAGCGTGTCTGATGGACGGCAAATTGTTGCATTTACGAGCCGATGCAATCAATGGCGATCCACTTTCGCTAATGACATCAGATAATATCAACAATTTTGAGTGAAGATATATACTTATAACGTCATATTGTGTATCTATACTAATATTTTTTTCTAAAGAAACCAATGTTAAACCAGCCTATATTTCTAACCCCGACGACAAAAAAGGGTGTTAGATACGTCGAAACGTGTCTGCGTGTGTGTGTGTGTGTGTACTGTGGCATCGTAGAGTACCTAACGGATAGACCAATTTCGATGCGATTGTTTTTTTTGAAATCTGACGTGATCACAACTGATCTTAGCTATTTATCGAAAATGTGTTCATCCATTTCTGATGTATTCTTATTTAACATGTAATTTTTTTTTACTGTCTTAAATTTCACTCGTTAGTATTTACATATTAAGTGATGAAGATTTATTTCGTTACACAATACTGCCTTCGAAAACGGATGCGTGAGAATATAATAAAAGATGACAATTGTTATCAACATCGGGTTAGCGGTTAAAGGTTTATTTATAATTGTTATTATTTTAAGTTTAAAAGTATGGTGACGGTACAATATAAATCAATAACGCTGTTACGGCGAGTAATTACAGTTTAACTCTTGTAGGGCAACAATTGGACAAGAGAATAAGGATAATTCGATGATCAAAGCACGACAGACGCAGGTGGAGGAGGGGCCGCATCACTTCGCAGTACCGAGGACAATTTCACTTCATTTACTTCACACCTCAGTGCTGACACCGGATTACACCTAATGATCTTTGATAAGTAGATGTTTCAAAGAACTCTGTTTCTAACTCCCGATTAAAAGAACGGGTTTTATAAGTTAGGGCCGTGTCTATATTTTTTTTTGTTTCATCGCGAATCTAAAGATTTGTTCATCCGTTCGTGAGATATTCGTAATCTGGGATATGTCGGAGGTATTTTAAATCGTCCTTAATTACTTCACTCGTACTTATCTACTTTATTTATTTGAGGCGCTTGAATATTTCATAAAAACATTTAAAAAAATCATAGATGTCAGTTGTTTGTTTTAAACGTTTTATTTCGGTTTTTAAGAAATATCCATTGACGACTCATTTTTTTTTCATTTTAAAATGTCTTTATATATAAACTTATGATTAACCTAAATAACATTGCCAGTGTTAGCAATAGATATCCGAGAAGTTATAAGTGAGTTGGAAGTTTTAACAAACACTCGGTTTATACAAAACTAATTGCTGGATATTTATAAATCAAATCATTGACTTTTCTAATATAAAGTCTAGTTCCTGTCACGTTTTAACGTTTCGTCAGCAAGTGTGGTGAGCGTAGTCGCCCGCAGAGTCCGACGTTAATAACTGCGCGGCGACCGAGTTATTAATTAACTCAAGGGTTTGTGCTCACCTCTCCCTCCTCCCCTCCACTACCCTACCCCCCCTCTTTCTCCCACCACCTCTTACGGGACCTCCCCTCTTTCTATTACATTGTCTGTTAGATAATATGTATCTACCAATATATGTTTTTAATAATAATAAAAATAAGCTACAATATTAACAATTTATAATTTTAGCTGGACGTAAAAGTTCTGCCTAAACTATTCACATCTGACACGTATAGACATAGAACAAGTGTAATTGAAGACATATTAATAACCTCCAACATGACATTAACCAATAAAAACATTTCATAAATGGATCATCGAGTAATAATTATTAATAATGTTCATAAATTGGAGCTAAGCATCTCGATCACGTGAACTTGAAAAATAAAAATAGCATCATAATCCGTCCATTTTAATTGGCTTAGGAGTAACGATGCGACAGATACACAGACCAGTCAAAGAGTAACTACCCGCAATCGTCGACGTCTATGGACGACTACCTTCATGAAATGTACAAACGTGTCCGCTATATTTAATTAATTTCTAACATCCACAATCACGTCCCGGTAATAGGCGAACCGAACCGCTGAGCCAATAACAGCCTTCTGCTCACGGGGACAGAGGGGTATGGGAATTCGGGTTGAGGGGGGCGAGCACTATGAAAACCAATCAATGTCGATTAATTGTCGCTTTGATGCTGCCTCATTCAACAATTACTGAGCCCGCTGTCAACTGACAGGTCGCTAGGGCTGTCGGAATATTATATATATCTTATAGTATTAATATAAGAAAATGTGATAATAAATATTCGTAAAGAAAAACATATTTTAAACCCCTTTCAATCTTTACAAAATGTTAAACATATCTATTTTTAAACTGTGCCCTAGACCTCATCTAAGCCGGGTTTTGACCTATTGCCTAGTCACTAGAAGAACACTAAAAAACACCTTTTTACATGTTTTTTTACTAACAATTTTCAGCCCTCTGTCTGCCTAAGAATTATTTTTTGCCCTGGCAAAAGAACTTAGCTCTCTTTTACGTATTAAAAACAGCTATGGAAGCAGTTTGTAGACTTAAATCTCCTAATAATATTAATATTATTAATATTTACCTAACATTATTATGATCGAAGAGAAAGTTGAAAGGATTTAACATAGTGAGTGTAATTAATAAAATAAATTGCCCGATGCATCTCTTTGTGCGACAGCCCTGTGGGCCTTTTTCGGATGCTGTCCAATCTGTGGCAATCAGTTGTGGCTCGATGTTTTAATCATTACATACTTATTAAGTCCACAACTTTTAATATAATGTATTTACTTTATTATTAAATAAATTTAGATACTTTAACAGTAATGAAAGTCGACCATTGACTAGTTTGTGTCTCGTGGTTTTACCCGCGTTAAGTTCATCGTAGCTTGATGTCATATAGCCCATACGTAGACTCCCGCAATAAATGGATACAACACAAATATATTGCTTCAATTAGAACCACTGCACTTAACTGACATTAGGGATAAATTGCGTGCTAATCTCAGAAACTAATCCAATTCTAATTAAAAATTATTTTCGTATTGGATAGTTCACTTGTCGAGGAAGGCTGTTTGAAGCGCAATGTCAAATCGGGGTGCACCGCTACTCACAAAATAAATTCAAAAGTCAATTATTTCACGTGACATTATTACATTGTTATTTGTGAACGAAGAGCTAATAAAAACCTTTTAAAAGTACATGCCCACCTCCATTTTAAAGAAAATGCTATTAACGGGTGATTAGTACTAAAATATAGAACCAATCGTGTTAATACTTTTGAAAGGTCGTTTAAATCCATTTGAAAAATTGAAAAAGCCGTGCAAATAGTTATGCGGCATGTTTGCGTGAATGTAATCAGCGGAGAATGTTGAAATATTCACTTCACGCCTCGACCCCAGGCATAAGCGGAAGCGATTCACAAGACGTGTTAAGTAACTCAGAGTTATTCCTTGTACCTGTAGAGTATAGTTATGTTTATTACATAATATTGTCTGAATTCAATGTAAGTAGGTAATTAATTTGTAATATTTTTTTTTTATAATTAATAATAAGAAAGTTATATTCTTAAGAAAATTAAATATTTATAACTAAGAAACTATTGCTAACTCTTTTATGATATAAATAATTAATAATTAACAATCAAATGTTATTTTCAAGTGAATTATTTAATTATTGAAAGTCACGCTTTAAGCAATCGTTTCTTTTCCCGCCTTGGACATGCTCTGAACTCATAAAACCGCGCTTCTCTTTCGCCACTCGCCACATTATTTATCTATATAATATAATCGGCAATTACAAGAGATGGTACCTTCTGGCAATAAGTATCAGCGTGAGTAGATTTTAATCTACACGGAGTAGCGTTTATTATTAAGTGATTTATTCCATTAGTTCCTACGGTGGGGGGTACCTACCTATCTATCGATACACGAAACGTTCCTTTTTGCACGAAATACCATTTCTATACCTAGCAGAAGCTTAGGCTAGATTTTAGTTTATCACTTTAAGACCCTTTCCTCACTTGGCGGTGCGGTATCGGTATGCGGTTTTTATATTTCACTGCGACTTCACTAATGTCGCTCAGATCTCCTCACTAGGCGGGATACTGTCGGTATGCTTTCGGTATAAAACAGTAGGATCTTGGCAGAAACGTTTGTGCCGTCGCTAGAAAATGTCGTCGTCAGACGAAGAAGATGCTTTAGCGTGTTATGCGTATTTGCGATTGCGTACAAAAAGAAAAAAATATTGGGTACATCCCTACATTTCCAGAAATATAAATTGCAGACTTTTTGTTGCGGCACAACAACATTCAAAAGATGATGCAAAATTTCAGGGGATGTACAAGATGTCGAAACAAACTTATCGTGAACTTCTGGGCCTTATTGCACCCACGATCACAAAACAAAGTACTAGATTATTATTTTACTGCGCTCGGCATGCAGACTTTTACTGGCTGTCCGCACCGCGACGCTTACCGCCCCGCTCCCGCAGAGCCCGCGTCAGTCAGGAAGCGTGCATTCAAATATAGGCGCTCGGTAGGTAAGGATGCAGAAAAAATTTACCGAGCGTCCTTTACTGCACCGATACCGTACCGCCAAGTCAGGAAGCGGCTTAAGTAGGTACTTAGTTACTTATTTACTAGTTGGTAAGTAAAAGTAATAACAAATGCACTACAAAATGTATCCTAAAGCAACGCAAAGGACTACTTATTTGCGAGGTATTAAGAATTCGCTAACCCAATAAAAACATAATCTCCAAAACAATTTCACTCGTAATAACGTTAATAGAATTTCTAAAGCAATTTGTTCAGTAACCAGTCCTAAGATAACGAGCTACTAATGACGCGGACAATTAAAAAAATAAAACCCGTCAAAAGCTAATGTTATTTCGCAGCAACTAGCCGAAGTCAACCCTCACGCGCCGCGACAAAAGAAACGCCAACAAAAGATCGACACACTCAAAAAAATCCCCGCCCCCGATTGGCCCATCGCCTCGTGACGTCACCCTCGCCCCGCCCCCTAGCAACCGTCGCCTCGCAGAGATGAGCAAGAGAGGAACGGACGTTCTCCGCTGCGAGACAGCAGCTACGACGACGACTGTTTACATGCAACTCGAAAGCGGCCTATTCACTTCACTAACTCTCACTCCAAAATAGACTCTATCACTATGTGCTTAAGACTACATTTGTGTATGTAATATTGATGAAAGGTTGTATTGAAACGGTGATTGTGAGCTGTTATTGTTGGGTTACCGGTTAACCGATTTGGTTAAATCGGTGTGCTGACAGACAGTTGTCCGGGTGTTTGCTCGCTCGCACTTGACCGCTGCCTCACTCATTACTTAATACTAAAGCTGCATGCGATTCAACAATTAAAGTCATGTCGTTAATTCTCATTTGAACATTTTAGTTTTTAAATTCAGTCCAAATTTAAAATATAAACATTAATGCAGATTCTTCTTACGTCTAAATATATTTAAAAATTGAAACTTTTTGCAATTAATATCTATAAAATTTGTTTGGATTGAATTTGAGCTTTTGATTTTCATAGAAAGTTATACAAACGTGTAGGTACTGAAGACTTTATTGAATCACCCACACGAGCCAATTTTACGCAAATGAGGCTCATAAGGAGTCCTTTATTGTCGCAGATCAAACGAATCTTAGAAACATTTCAAAGAACTAACACTTCTCACAATCGACCCAATCAGACGTAGAAAACACTATTGAACGCTTCAATAAGGCGAGGAACGAAGGGGAAAATGCTAATACACATCGTGCTTTCCTAAACAAAATCACTTCGCGACCCCAAAATTCGCACTTTCAATGGGCAATTTCGCCCCCGAGCCCAGACTCCGCCCCTTCGGCGAGCCCGGGCGGCCGCAGACGCGCGCGCTCAGTCACGCTCACGCAGCCGCGCAGAATGGACGTGCCGGAAGACCGTTTCTACGGCTCCCACACGCCGGACCGCTCCGACACCAACAGCCCGCGGTCCCACATGAGCAGTCCCAATTCCACCTCCTCCATCAATGTCACCGACCAGTCGTTGGCGATATCGCAACATCAGCAGAACTTGGAGACGTTAAATCGCATGGGAATGTTCTTCCACGCGCAACAGATGCACCTCAACCAGAGTTTCGACGCCGTCAAGTCGAGGCTGGGCTTGACTCAAGTGCCTGGTGTCAGTCAGGGCCCGCGACACACGATAGACGCCATTCTGGGGCTGAACGGGGCGAGACAGAGAGTGAGTGAGTTCGAACAGAGACGGGAGGACAGAGATAGGGAGTGTGACACCGTGCCTGTGTCGCCTGGAGCCATCGAGAGTGCCGGTGAGTGCTGCTGGCTTTTCAACGTTTAGAAATGGCTATCAATTGCATTCGTCTAAGCATAGCCGTGCACAATTTGATCGTTTTGTATTAGGTTTAATTCCTAAAAATCTAACAGTAAATATGCTTCACCTTTATCATGTTAGCTTAAGGGAAAAGGTAATATGTAGATAGTTAAGTCTTTCATAAGAGTAAACTAGAAAATAATAAAACAATTTTTATTTTACTTCAATACTGAAAAAACATAAGAAAAGAGTACGTAAGTAGATACTATTTAGCCGTGCATATGTTACCTAATAGCTGATTTTTTTATAGCTATATTTTAATAAATAATAATCAAGAACATACATACATCACTCATGACTCACACGAAGAAACAAAAATACTTATAAAGTATAGAATAAAATACCTAATTAAAATTTGGCAACTTCTTGCTCCTTCCGAAGCCGTCGGTGTTTCAGACAAGTCGGTGTGAAACGAGCCTTTGACAATGTATTCATATATCTACATAGCTCTAATCCCACATGAAGTTTGTTTAGTTTGATCTTTTAAAATTTAATCTTATCTTATATATAAAATTCTCGTGTCACAGTGTTGGTTACCTTACTCCTCCGAAACGGCTTTACTGATTTTTACCAAATTTTATATGCATATTCAGTAGGTCTGAGAATCGGCTACTATCTATTTTTCTGCCCCTAAGTGATAAGGGTGGCCCACCCCAAAAATTAATATGACAATACAACGTTTGCCGGGTCATCTAGTATTCTATAAAATATGAAATTTTGCACTGAAATTACATGAATCTTAAAAATAAACTGTTTTTGTTACGTTTATGAATTGTTAAAATTAAACTTACGTTTTGAGTTCTGAATCTGGATCTTTTCTAATGTGAGTTTATTGTCGCGGTAAATGCCCAGTCGTAGTAGGCACGTGTGCGAGTAGGTTTCTTTTCAAGATATGGTTACAATTAAGAACGTCTCATAAAGAGATGAAGAGTTCTCTTATATTTAATAGGTTCATTTGTTTAGCAGCTACGATGTCACAGACATACATACAGTCAATTAAATAATCATTTAAATTCATTCCGATACTTAATGTTAATATTATATCGGAATTTTAAAGATTTTTATTTGTAGGTTATGAAATTTTACAATTTATTTACAATGATGTACCCACTTATGTTTTTTAAATAATCTAATAATAATAAAAGTGTTAATAATAGACGCAGGTCAGACGACTTCGCCTAATCGCGATATTACCATATATTACTATGTATATATTGTAATATATGCATACATACATATAAATAGCAGTGCCCTGAAGGCGAAAGTGCATTTAAACTGGCGTCCACCTGCTTTTGGCGTCACATACTGGACGCCACAGTCTAACAAACTAAACTAAACCGGACGCCACTTAGGTCCTATTGGTCCTGGCTAGCCGTAGGGCAAAAATTAATGGAAGCCAAAAAATCGCTTAAATGGCTGAAAAAAGATATTGAAAAGTTTCCAAAGAGATGTCAGCGCAGGTGAGGCGCTGCTTAGGGGCGTATATTCACAGCCGGTCATAATTCTGTGATCACTCACCACATAATATTTACCGCAAATCACCATTCAATAGAAACATTCTAGTAGGTAATCATATATTTATCTCATTTATATTACGGGTTGCTTGCTGGACTGAATTTGAATTTCTTTATTTTTGTTTCGTTTGGGGCGCAAGAGACCGAGAATTCATATAATAATACTATTGCCATGCCCCGGCTTCACGTAGTCTAAATTAGGATGTACTGTACTTATAAACCTTCCAAAAATAATAACTTAGGTACCTGATATTAAAAACCGCATCAAATTTGGTTGCATTTCTTAGGAGTTTGCGGGAAAACAGACAGACACACAATGCCCAATAGCTACATACCAATGCTTCGTAACCTTTTCAAAGCTGTTATCGCTATGGCCTGTTAGAGAAAATAATTTTACCCCAATTGCAAAAAAATGGACATTTACAATATCAGTTTGTAACTGACATTTAGTATGACGGTTGATACTGTTTTAAATTGGCAAGTTTTTTAATATTAGGTTTAATTACACTCAACGCGCATCTCATGTCATGCTCCACGTCCAGACGGTTTCTGGCGTTTGCTTTTAACATCAGCTACGTCCAGATTTTATGAACGCGAGAGAGCGCCATGCCGCTACTGTTATTTATTTTATACTTATTTTGTTTCCCGTCTATTCATCTGCTATATACGGACGTTCAATAGCTATATGCAATAATGGAATAATATTGAGGCAATATTTGATGGCTTCAAGCTATTTTAAGGTGGAGATACTGTTCCTGGTCGGGTTGCACCAGATTTGAATGCGAAATCCCATAGTGCCTAGTCATTACCTCTGTGACCCATTACCTTCGGGTCGAATGACCAGAAGTACTTGTTATTTTTAGACTTGTTTCAGGATGTTTTACATAACATACTTAGCTTTTTGAGGAACTAGTGCAGGCTATGGCATTCCTCCACAACAGAGTTTTAAATATGTAATATAATAAATAAAAGGATAATATAACTCGTAGACATACTGTATCAATATCGGCCATCCATATACCATATGTATATTTGTAGATATCATTTCTTTGAATTTTGCAATTTAATAAATCAACGCTTTGTTAGAAGGTAATTCCCTGATTTTTTTTTCTGTTCAGTAGGTATGCTCTTTAATGAAATCATTTTTTATTTAGGCATTTTTAAATAAATCAAGTAGTTAAAAAAATCCTGAAGCTGGTCGAAGAATAATTGCGCAACAGCACCCACACAACAACACACGGTCTGCTGAAATGTTCGAAATAGAATAAAAGTTTATGCTCTCAAGTAATATTCATATTTACTTATTTACTGAAAATAAACTCCAATACTGGTTATACATGCACACATTTATTAATTACTAATAGTGCCCTGCGGTTTCACCCGCGCTAACTCCAACTATTTCTTTGCCAAAAATCATTTCGATCCGGTGTTCTGTATATACGTGAAACAAGAAAAGTTTTTTAAATAAACGAACATTATAAGTTATCCCACACACTAACGGTATATTAATCCAGAGCAGATTCTATTTGCGTGCCAAATTTCATTCAAATCCGTTCAGCAATTTAAGCGTGATTGAGTCAGAAGCTTTCGCGTTTATAATATTAGTGGGATACCTACGCCATAGTTTACACGTTAATAAAGATTACCTTTTAAAGTATATTTAAAGACTTCGTTAACTGCGCAGTAGCAAATAAGTAAAAAAAAAATAGTAAATTTGCCAGTGGTTCGAAATAATAGGTAAATAGTTTAATTTTTTCTAAAAGTTCGTGAGGTATTTTACGCTCAGTAAACGTATATTATCGTTTATTTTTTTAAATTATCTATATTTATGAAGTTGCAACAGGAAAAGTATATTTTTTTTTTAACCGACCTTCAAAAAAACCAAAAAGGAGGTTATCAATTCGACGTGTCTTTTTTTTTTTTTTTTTTGGCGATGTTCCGCTCGTACGTCGCCATTTGTAGACCGATTTGGATGAGTGAGGTGGCAAACGATAGGGTACCTCGTCGAAGTGGTCCCATTTTTTTTTTAAATTTTTACGATCAATAGTTTTCAGCATATTGAAAGAATAGTTTCACAATCGGACGAGAAATCGCTGAATTCCGCGCGACCATGTCGTGCTTATTTGCTTATAACTCTATGATTTATGAATCCTTATCGATGAATTAGATTTTATTCGATTTAGTATTAAATTTGCAACAAGAGAAAATAAGAATCAAAATAATTTGATTGATAGTTTTAGAGATATTGAGGTTATAAAATAAAAAATTGAAAAATCTTCAATTAGTTCGCTTTAGCAATAGAGATGTCCATGTTATATTAAATATATACTAATTATAATAAATTAATTTAATTAAAACTCATATTGTCAAGCTTTTGACGGAATTTTTTTTACTTTTCAGTGCGTTTTGAGGTCGGTTTTATTTTTTTGTTTAAAATTAATTTATTAGGTATTCGCTTGGGAAATGTTAGGGCACTTACTGAACTAGCCGATGCGATTCTCCTCGTAGACTCGATGACTTCTTTCCAGAGCCCTGTTGCCCTCTTCACCTGCAGCACCCGGCCAATGGGTTAGTCGTGAGTCCCTCGATTAACTATATCTTCACTGGCTCAGGCTATCGCTGTCGGTAGAAAAAAAGGAGTCGGCAATGCAATCCCCAACGGATTGCTTGCCCACAATCCTTCTTTTTCTCCAGAAATTTGTAAGTTACAAATACAAAATATGACACGGAAAAAGATATCGAAATAAATTAATATTTAATAAAGTGAAAAATAAATTTTGTTTTATTAATGAACCTACTTTTAATAAAAAGACGCGAATAGTTGATAAATAAAATTCATGTAAAATTCAACAAGGGCATAAAACTATCATGTTGCTCTTTGAAAGGCGGCGCCAAGCCATTCAATTAATTTTTAATTAAAGTCCTGGTATTTTCAATCTATTTTTAAGTTAATTTTATTAAGTTTGAAACAATCAATACTATTTACGTCTTTTTATTTATATATTTGGCACCGCCTTTCTGATTCTTATATATTATTATTGTAAATTTAATATTTAATCTGAAAACATCTCATTCGTCGATAAAGGGTTCATATTTAGTAGATTTATAAGCAAATAAGCACGACGCGGTCGCGCGAATTTCAGCGATTTCTCGCCCGATTGTGAAACTATTCTTTCAATATCCTAAAAACTATTGATTGTGAAAATTCAAAAAATTCAAAATTCTCAATCATCCAAATCAGTTGACGGACGGCGACGTAGGAATGGTACCTACATCCAAAAAAAAAAAAAAAAAATACGCATCAAATTGATAATCTCCTTTTTGGTTTTTTTGAAGATTGGTTAAAAAGCAACAGTTTTCTTGCGACGGCGGCTTTTGCTGCCAGAGAATCCCCTGGCTTTCCCGAATTTGACATTTGTCGCTCTTTTCGACTGACAACTCAAACAGCGTCTATTTGTCAGTCAGTTTATTTTATAAATTTTTATTTACGCTTTTAAGCGAAAGAATTCGAAGACCAGGATTGCAGTGAACACACATCGACACCAATACGCCATCGAGGTATGAATTTTTACTTTTTGCTGAAGTTTTCGAAAAAGTGTCCAATTAATTTTGTTAGAGATAACCTCTTACCTGTAACTCTAGCACAAGTATATTAAATGGTAAATTATTTTTCGAAAGCATCTGCGTTCAGATTTTGTTACGTGCAACTTGCTTGGTTACGAGCGAGTTTACTTGGTCACTAGGCGATTGACGGCTTCCCTGAAATAGTAAAAACCTATCGAAAATTTCGATATAAATCTCATGGTTAACGTGCTGATGTTTGAGCAATTAAAGAAAAAGGCGTCTTTGGTTGAACTTGACGTTGCGCTGCCCCACGCGACTCCAGAAACCAGAGACTTATCTACGTAAAAGTGCCAATTACTGTTTTAACTTTTAATATTTTAAAACTAGTTGTGCCCCGCAGTTTCACTCGCGTTAAATTCGTTATACAACCTTCGGCGGCAAATGGACTGTCCAAAACAAAAGTAATTGCACCAAATTTTAAATTTAGGAACATATGAGTCTAGAAATGTAATAAACTGGTAACTTCCACTACTACCGTCTTCAGACAATGAGATGATGTTGAGGTTAATAGAATTCGAGATGTTCATTCGATTTCTGTTAATACAGACAAAAACATGAATCACTACAACAAGAAGCTATTAAAACAGCCTTTTTTAATTGCTATAAACTCTTATAATTATTGAAGTGTTATAATTTCTCTTCATATGTTATATGATACACGAAAAATAATCTAATTAATGCTTGTTTCAGAACTAAAAAGAAATAATATAAAACAAAAATAGTAAATTCTTTGATAATTTCAATACCTACTTAGATCTACTTAGGTATTAATATTTTATCATTCTTCTTACGATCATTCTAGTTATTTATTTATTTTTTAATATAATATGTTATTTATTGTTTAATAAGTATATCTAAATGACATAGCGGGTTTTCCAATAAGAGGTGTTATTTTGATATTCAAAGAAAAATGCCAATTTTTGATATAAATGATAGGATGTTTATATCATTATAAAGAGGAAGGTATGCCGTTAATAGTTGAAAATAAAATCAGGCAAATGACCCCCACGACCACGCTTACAGGACCATATCCTTTTCATGAAATTTTCCATAACCCAATCGCAAAGTGGCTGCCCTATGTCCTCAATAGCCTCACGAATTCCATCTTTGAGGTCTTGAATCGACGCTGGGCTTTTAGCGTAGACCTTCACTTTCACGTGGTCCCAAAGGAAGAAGTCGCAAGGTGTTAAATCACAAGATCTCGGTGGCCAATTGTGATCACCTCTTCGAGTGATAACACGGTCCGGAAGCTTTTCCCGTAAAAGATCAATGGTTTCGTTGCTTGTGTGGCACGTAGCGCCGTCTTGTTCAAAGTAAACGTTGTCCAGATCAATACCATCCAATTCCAGTCATAAAAAATCATTAATCATCTCTCGATAGCGCAATCCATTCACCGTAACTGTTGCTCCAGCCTCATTTTCGAAAAAGTAAAGTCCAATGACTCCGCCAGACCAAAAACCGCACCAAACAGTCACACGTTGAGGACAGAGAGACTTTTCAACAATAACTCTTGGGTTTGCCGAGCCCCAGATGCGACAATTTGCTTGTTGACGAAGCCACCGAGATGGAAATGGGCTTCACGACGACCCAAAAATGCTCGAGTTTTACGAACCGCCTCTTTTAAATTTTCACCATTTCTATAGTGATGATTTTAATTATTTCAATGCGTTGTTGAAGCGTGTATCGTTCCATTTTTATTAATGGCGTAGTTTCTACTTGCCAAATGTCAAAAAATGACGGCTTCAAAAGTGACATCTACCGAAATAGCGGGCTATTCAAAATAACACCTCTTATTGGAAAACCCTGTATTTGTGTTCCGTGTCTCTTTTGTAAAATTTGTTTTTTTTTATCTAGAAATTTCCACCTTCGTAATCATCACCTTAGTAATGATTTTAGTAATAGATTGCATTTTTTTGTGTTGCATCTCACTTAAACTTCCTATCGCAACTTAAAAGTCAGTTCAAACATTTAAGATATAACTTAGATACACTTGTTAGATTCTAACAATTACCTAATTAATCTATATGAATAAAAATTAATCACCGAAATGTATTAAGCGCATAACTTCCGAACGACAGTACCTGTTATCTGGAGATGGTTCTTATGAAATAAATAATTAATAAGAAAGTTGCGCGTAACATTAGAAAATTTAAAAAACTTAAAGACACTTAAACTAATTCCTCCAACAATCACCTTCTTAGTGTTTTTGACAAATAAACTTTTCTAATGTATTTAATCCTATAGCGTTTGACATAACTGTCAGTTTTTAAATGTTTAACTTTCATAATTTCTCATTTCTTAATACACATTCAGTTTGGTATTTTAAATTATTATGCCAATTCGAATTCAATATTCATATAGTTAAGACAGGACAACGTATCTGGACGATTTAATCGCAGGTGCTGCCTGCGACAATGCCTAACGAGATATTCCTCTTTTATAGATGTACAAAAAAGTCCCTGGTAAGTGCTTTTTCACATGTTTCGGTTGCCGGCTAACCGGCGCCGGCCGGCGGCGAAGTGTATGGTCATGTACATTAACTTTCACACGTATTGGTTGACAACCGGTCGCTAGCCGGCGGCCGGACGGATAGTGTTGTATGGAAGACGAAGCATTCTTTCATACGCACCGGCAGTCAGTTAGTCGCCCGGGTACAACCACAGCGAAAACACGCGCACGTCGTATTACCTACTTAATGCAAAAATTGCAACATGGTGTGTTGTGTAAATACTCTTTTTATAGCCTTTACTTTTTTATAGATTTCAAATATTAGAAGCTAACCTTGACAATGTCATTCAATACGTAATTATTACATCTGGTTTTGTCTGTAATTTATCATGGATATAGATATGGAATTATTAATAAGTTTAGTGGAAGCTAGACCAGATTTGTGGGATAAAACCTTTTTTCTTTAAATTTGTGAAAATTAAATTAACTATGCTCCGTCACTTCGCGACTGTACTCGCGTCGACGGTTAAGACGCTACTGCCGGGTCGTGTGAAAGCAATGTGTTGAACCGGAACATGTGAAAAGGCACTAAAGGTACCTACATATATGCCATATGTGCCTTGCAAGGATAGCTTACTATGCCCATTCCATCTTTTATTGGCGGTTCGAAGTTCGCCGGGTAAGCTAGTTATTTATAAAAAAACATTTTATTATTTAATCTAAAGCAAAAAGTAGTGCCTACCTCTTCTTTAGTATCCTAACCTGTTATGTATTTATTATATTGTGTTGTACAATGTGTTTTAGATTGCGTAAAACCACGTCCGGAAACATTTAAGCATTTTATTTTATTTAAACGTTCTACAGTAAATTTCTTCCACTTTTTATTGCGGATAAAAGTAAGCGAAGAAAACAAATATTGAAGTGAGCGAAGGAGTCAGGCAATTATATTCACGTCGCGTGTCCAAACCCGCGTAATTCGTTAATTATGCCCACGATCATATTTCATTTTGTATTAATTAGTGCTTGGCTGTTTAACCTTTTCCTTTTGCGTTACGAATTCTCAACATTTATTTGGGAATAAGAAATAGTATGTATTAAAGGCAGTGGAATTTATTTTATTAACCGACCTTCAAATAAACCAAAAAGGAGGTTTTCAATTCGACGTGTATTTTTTTTTCCGATGTTCCGCTCGTACGTCGCCATTCGTTGACCGATTTTAATGAGTGTGGTGTCAAACGATAGGGTAACTCGTCGAAGTGGTCTCATTTTTTTTTTAAATTTTTACGATCAATAGTTTTCAGAATATTGAAAGAATAGTTTCACAATCGGGCGAGAAATTGCTGAATTTCGCGCGAACACGTCGTGCTTATTTGCTTATAACTCTATGATTTATGGATCGTTATTAATGAATAAGATGTTTTTAGATTGAATATTAAATTTGCAACAAAATAAAATAAGAATCAAGATAATTTGACTTATAGTTTTAGAGATATTAAGGTTATAAAATCAAAAATTGAAAAAACTTCAATTAGTTCGCTTTAGCAATACAGATGTCCATGTTATATTAAATATACACTAATTATAATAAATTTATTTTATTACGAGTCATATTGTAAAGATTTTTGCGGAATTTTATGAAAATCTAAGTCATATATTTGATGTTATGGAGCAAAACTTGACAACAGAGAAAAACATGTCATACATTATTGTTTACGCGTCCAGTTTAGATCTCTATATCTCGATGTGATATCAGTTTATATCGAACACTTATATATTATTTTATAAAACATTAAAAGGGTCATATATGATAGTAAAATCAATAAGGTAGAAGAAATACTTCTAGAGATAGAGAGAATATAGTAACTGAGTTCCTATGGTAAATCACAATGTGCGTTCACTTGCTTACTATAAAACACCATGAAAACATAATTTATATAATATATATTAATTATTATTATTATTTATTAATAATTTAACAAGAGCATAAAACTGTCATGTTGCTCTTGAAAGGCGGCGCCAAGCCATTCAATTATTTTTTTTATCAAAGTCCTGGAATATTCATTCAATCTTTTTATTAATATATTTGGCACCGCCTTTCAAAAACGCTCTGACTTTAGGCTTACCTTATACACTAAAAACTAATCTAATTTAATAATTTAAAATTAATGAAAATAAGAAGACGCAAAACTGAATCGTTTAATACTAAAAATTTAAGTAATATCGTTCATATAAATTATGTTTTCATGGTATTTTTAAAAGACCTTCAACAACACCAAACAGGAGGTTATTAATTCGACGCGTATTTTTTTTTTTTTTTTTTGGATGTACCACTCCCACGTCGCCGTCCGTAAACCGATTTAGATGAGTGAGATGTCAAACGATAGGGTAACTCGTCAAAGTGGTCCCATTTTTTTTAGAATTTTTACGATCAATAGTTTTCAGGATATTGAAAGAATAGTTTCACAATCGGGCGAGAAATCGTTGAATTCCGCGCGACCATGTCGTGCTTATTTGCTTATAACTCTATGATTTATGAATCCTTATCGATGAACGATTTATCGTCTTTTATCTATAGTAAGTTAATTTATAATACTAAATTAATTTTTTACTTTTCAGTGCGTTTTGAGGCCGGTTTTATTTTTTTGTTAAAAATTAATTTATTTTAAAATATAAGTACTTGAACAAAAATAATTATAATATATAGATACAATGCTGAAAATTGAAGGTACTCTAATTATTAAGTAATGAAAAAGGATTTTCCGGTATCTTCTCATTAAGTGTGTAATAACATGAATGAACAAATGAATGAAAGATTAGTCCATTCGTTTAGCAGTCACGTTGGCATAGACTAACTCTTCAGCCTTGCCTTTGCACCTTTTCAAGGAAGGAACGCTATTGCTACGAAACGCAATACTTTAAGGACGTTATAGTTTAATTTAAAGTTATTAGGTAAGGCTAAGTTATTAGCTGCCCTATACCCATGTGACACACATATCAAGAACATTTTGACACTATCTGATTGTATGAACGAAACGAGAATGATAATGTTTATTTAGGCTTACGTATTAATATGCAGACTTATGCGGGTGTACACTATGTCTAGATGTGTATGAGGAAGCCGATCGGCCGGCGGTCAGCCAGTAATCGAATGTCAGTGTAATAGCGATTGCAAATAGATTGTCACCGCAATCGACTTCCCCCTCACTAATCAAGCTCTCGATTATTGTCCGATTATTCGATTCGAATCGATTTTGATTGGTTGGCTTCGGTCGGATGTTTATGACTGAGGCAATATTTATTCTACCATCAAAGTCTACGTTTGTAGACAAATGACCGACGATTGGTTAACGTTAACATCGGTTAGCGTTGTATTCGGACAGACAAAACCTTTACTGTGTAATAATGTTATCCAATCTATATATAGAAGGTTAAGGGAATAGTTATATTTTAACTTAATAATAGATAGTAATGTCCTAAAATATTCTATCTACCCACCTATCCTTAAAATATTGTCTTGAAATACTTTATACGTATGCACTATCTATTACAATGCCACGTTGTTCACTGGCTCTTAAGCTAAAGGTTCGCTTTGCACACTTAACTTTACCTAGTTGCAAGATTACACTAGCTCAAAAGGCTTATTTTAGCCAAAAACTGTAACTGAATAAATATTAACTACTAGTTACAAAGAGGGGCGTAGCCAGGTCGGGGAGGGTTTACTAAAATTAAATGTTGTTTACTACAAGTGCATGAAATAACTACAATATTAATGTGAAAAATAATAATAATAATGGAAATCTCGAAAACTTGGCTTTATTTCGGAAGTGGCGGTGCCTTGGTGCTATAATATATAATAGCTACAGTTTGACACCGAGTGTAGTGTGGACTGTGGTCTATGAATGAAAAGAGAATCCTTACAATAGGTAAATAAATCATTAGACGTTGTGAATTTTTTCGTTTCGTAAGCGAGGCTCGTATAAAAAGCAAATTAAAGAGCATTAATAATGATTAAAGCTGAGGAGCTATAGGTAATATGTGAGAGAGCAAATCTGACACGTGATTAGGGTTGCTGGGAAAAAACAACGACAGGCCATTATGCCGCGACTGTTACCAGATTAACGATAATTATTACAAAAAAGACAAGATCGTATCGCGATAAGTGTAAAACATCTTAATGCGTTGCCTCTCATGTTTTGATTTGTTTTCCACGCTGGCCCTCTCCGTCGCACTGCCGCGCGGGCGTCCCGTGCGAGCGCGACAGCCGCGTGGTAGCAGTGTTGTGACTGCCAACGTGCTCCGGTGCTGCGTCTGAGCCTTTTGATTTCTTAATCGTCGATCGGAGTGACACGGAGATATATCTCGGAATTGAATTAAAATGTTTGTTCAATCTTATTTAGTCCCGATAAAGCCTTAATGTCGACTAATTGATGTGATTTCGATGTTATTGAGGTTATTCTGTTTTGACGTGATCGAATTGTAATTGCAAATGAGATTGTGTTATTGCTCATTAGCTCTGAGAAATATTTAATCGGTGCATGTTTCTTCTATCTTCAATTACCTAATTGAAATATTGAGATGTACCTAATTATTAAGTTTATTCAATGTGTTTACGTGGTGACTTATCCACGCCACAATCATTGGAAATTTTGTGCAATAACAGCTGATAACTATTTAAAAAATACGAATACTTAAAAATTTAATAAAATAATAGCCAATTAAGAATTTTCATCGTTCAAAGTAATTCATCGCGAGCAGGATAACGTATTTCCAGTGTAAATAATAGAAACATGAACTTGTAATTTAAACAGAGTTATTGTCGAGTAAACGTGTGTTCTATGGTGATAATATCCGTGTAATTGCACCCTTACAAATGTACATTTCGCATACGAATTGGAAATATGTAGATACATTTTGAGTAATAAATAACAGGACAAGGGTATTATTAGTTTAATTTAATTTAATCGAGAATCAATATTTAGTTTACTTATTCAAAATTTCAAACGTAAAAGATCTAAAAAACTTTGTTGAAATATAAAATAGTCACTGTTTACCCGCGTCAAACTCGTAGCGTGACCTCATACAGCCTTCCTCGACAAGTGGTCTATCCATTATCCAACACAAAAGAATTGTTCAATTCGAAGCAGAAGTTTCTGAGCACGTTCAACGAAACATAAATTGTTCAGCTTCATAATATGTAGTATCTATTATAATAAAAATAATATTATATAAGTTTTAGTTTTGTCTCATGTATAAGTACTATATCCAATAGTGGTTATTTGTATTAATTAATAGCGAATGCATGTCTCCAATCACATTTGAATATAATTGCATTACGCCTCAACGTCTCTCGCTCATTAACATAAGCAAACAAGGGCCGGAGACCGCCGCGCCGTCTGAACGCAGGTCCTTTTCTATTGAGGCCCCGTAATGCCTCATCTGTCAATAGGGAAATCTGTATTATTTCGTTATCCACAGACATGAGTTAAGTAAAAAAAAAATGTAGTTCTGTTTTTCTTATGGCAATAACAGTGAACTATGTGATATACAATATTTGAAGAAAACGCTACTTTGTGTTAGAGAGGGCCAGCAACGATTCGGTTAAAATTGCATTACTCATATTAGTAAACTCTTAAGTTAATTTTATTTTAGAAAGCCAAACAAAATTAAAGACTTTCTGTTCTACACAGAACACAGGCCCAGAACATACTATCCTGCACTAAAGGTATTAGATAACCTGAATGTATAATCTTCATAAATATGACAAAATTACCAATATGACATGACCATAATATTATACATTCAGAGACAACATAGTATCGCCTCCACAGTATAAAATAATGTATGCATATATGTCTGACAAGCACAAGTAGGTGCGTGCCTGCATTTCGCTAATGACCGTTTCCAATGATGTATGTGTTTGCGCAACACTTATCTGCCGGTTGTTGCGATCGTGTTGCGGCCTTCCTAATGATAGAGGCCGATAATTCAGGAAGCCGTTAACAAAACTCATATAATTACTACACGTGAGGAGTGCTTCATTCTGAAAGATATTTATGTGCTCCTGTAGCTCTCGAATTGCAGTGAGTAGGAAACACCCGACAAAAAAAGGGCTGTTGCAAAATTGACTTATCCGAGCATCTACGTCCGTCTGTGGCATTGTAACTCCTAAACGAATTGGCCGATTCAGATGCGGGTTGTTTGTTTGAAAGGCTGTTAGCTAGCTTATGCATTGTCACAACCAGTGGAGCAGTTAGCTGAGCTTTTGTAATCACGATAAGGTAAGTAGGAAGGTGCATTTGGTGGAGGACAGCCGATGCAATAATACTTAAGCGCTCGAAAAGCGCTCGCTTGCAGCTGACGACAAGGTTATAGAGACGCGCGATGCTTGTGTTTTTTGAATGAAATTCGATTTAAATTATAAAAGTCAAAGAAAAGAACAAATAATAATTAAAACACAACTTTTTTAGTATAAAGTATAGTAAGCAAATCTATTATTAATTACAAATCTACGATTTATTTCAAGGACTATGTTCAAAATCCAGAACGACTATAAAATCACGGTGTATTTCGCCCTTCGTATCTTTAATTTAAATGTTAATAAATGTTCTAGGCGAAGGCTCATGCAACAGTAATGACGGATACCAGCAAGCAGCCGAGGACAAGTCTGATGATGAAGACGTTCCTCGACCAGGTTCAGCAGCTGATAAAAAGAAGCACCGGCGAAACCGCACCACCTTCACCACCTACCAGCTGCACGAGCTGGAACGGGCTTTTGAGAAGAGTCACTATCCAGATGTCTACTCGCGGGAGGAGTTAGCCATGAAGGTTAACCTGCCAGAAGTCAGGGTCCAGGTCAGTGTTCCTTATTATACCTACCACATTTTTAGGATATAAATACTCCTCCTCCTCTATAGATTGATATAGGCTAAAAGTTAATGATAACTATTGTCCTTTCAGAAAAGAGTTAGATTAAATATTTTATGTCTGAAGACGTGGCTGGCTTTTTTCTATTTTAGTGTAGTATAGTAAGTGTAAAAAAAATTTTTTTTTGAAAAATGGTCAGGTGCCATTTCTTAGTCTCTGTGTGTAACCGTTTTTGAATTCGGTCTAGGTTAGTCTAAGAAGATCTATCGTATTCTTTGTATTCGTAACCGTCTTCGGTTGTGTGTCTTTAAAATAAATATATAAATAATCGAATATAATCTATAACATAAACATTTGTGTTTGTAATAATATTATGCAATCTCAAGTGAATCATCATGAAACAACTGTCTATCTTTTAATATGAGCTTCATACAATTGACTTAAATGAAAATCGTATGTAAAGCGTGTACCTACTGTAGCTAATAATTCGTACAAAAGCAATTTTTCACTCAAACAAATGGAACCACATTTCAATCCAATCCCTGCCATTATTCAATATCGGAAACTAAACGAAAAGCACCCTTTATTAAGTAAAGTTCGCAAACAGAATTGGCTTCAAATATAATGAACCCAAGGGGCTTATAGGGGCCGGGGCCGGGGCATATGTCAGCCGAGCCCAGCGTCGAAAAAACCGTCAACCTCTCTCGCACAATACGAAACTCATCAGCGGAACTCGATTCGGGGGCTCTCCTCGAGTTGGCCACTGCTTAATTGCTTCTTATGCCACGCCGAGAGCGGCATCGCGTTTGCCAAACGTTTCGACTCATCTTGCTTCACAATAGTCGTGGGCCTTTCATTCAATATTCATATATTTATTCATTCTCCTGAGTAGGACAGCATTTTTGTGAAATAGAATATTTCTAATAGATAAATTGTTTACTAGCAATTTATTTTACTTCCATTTGTGACACTACAAGAAACTCACCCGCGTGAATGTCGTCATAGCGCAATGTTATGAAGCCTTAATAATATTTTTTTAATTCCTGATATTACCGCGTTCAAGCAAACAAATTATTCAGCTCTAATCGCTGAAACTTTAGACAATTAATTGCAAGAAGGTATTTATTCTATTAAAGAGGCGTGTCGTCACTCGTCATGTGAAGTGCACTCGTGACCCTTTCCGATGCGGAGTAAATTAGCGGACGCTTGTCGGCGATTTCCTTCTCATTAACTTTTTCATTATTTCTCTCGTGAGTTGACCGTTCAAAGTTTGTCGGTGCATTAGGCGTTTAATTAACGCAAAAGGATGCGGAATTCATTACAAATGTGTCCCTCGAGATCTTCAATGAGAATATTTAATAAAAACCGTGTAGGTGTTTAAAGAATTTCCGAAAGTAGGTAGGTACCCACGACTCTAGTTTAAAATACATAATATTTATTTTTGGAAACTAGGAAAACATTGTTCAATTATATTTTTTTGCGATTTCATACGAGTAATCTATAAAAAAACATTTAAATTACTGTTAGCAAAAATAATAATAATAACAAATGGGTACGACATAACTTCATAGTATAAAACAAAGTCGCTTTCTCTGTCCCTATATCCCTTTGTATGCTTAAATCTTTAAAACTACGCAACGGATTTTGATGCGGTTTTTTTAATAGATAGAGTGATTGAAGAGGAAGGTTTTTATATATGTTTTATACCCGTGCAGAGCCGGGGCGGGTCACTAGTTATAATATAATATAAAATTTAGACGTTGATAAGTGTTTAATTTTAAATAAGTTATTCTTTATGCTATTTAAAATTATAACAGTTACCCGTGAGTTTGTATCATTGACAGCGTTTATAAGAAATGCTTTAGAAATATAAGACAAATTAGACATAATACCTGCTGTAGTTCAACTTAATATGATATTAGTCAATACGTAGGTACAAGAATACTAAAATCCCGTTATGCTGTTCAGTTTAGCTTCCGAAATGAAGGAGCCACTTAACAGTTGAAAAGCAGTCAATGCAAAGCTGTTAGAATCTGTTGTCGTTAACAATGGCGCACTTGAGAACGCTCTCGACCGACTGACTCCCAATATCCCATCAGATAACGGCTTATTGTCGCACTCCTTTACAGTTTGCAATAGCATCCGTAACAAATTGCAGTCTCAATAGAAACTCACCTAAAATAGTATTTAACTATCGGCAAATAAACTAACGAAAATCTGAAATGTTTCTTCGTGGTCATCTCGAGCAGTGAGTAAAGTGAAATGTTATGGCATATAATGTTTGATTTCGAACCTTAATGACATGTGGGATGGCAACTTGTTAAAGAGCTTAAATCGAACAGAAAATTTATGACCACCGTATACCGACATAACAGTGGTTTGCTTAAAAATACAAAAAAAAACATAATGATTTATTTTTCTATTTTTAAACTATACTTTCTTTACAAATAGACAACTTTCCAATTCGATTTGTTCGAAGAACTTATTCGTTGCAAATATTAAATAATGCATGAAAATGTGACACAAATCTGGGTTCGCCTTTAAGTCTGTC
Source organism: Aporia crataegi (assembly GCA_912999735.1). NCBI lineage: Eukaryota > Metazoa > Arthropoda > Insecta > Lepidoptera > Pieridae > Aporia > Aporia crataegi. Next base: position 9,315,659 of record OU538742.1, read on the forward strand.
TTCTATACCTAAGTAGGTATTAATATTTTTAAAAGAATCGTAATGAATAATTTCAAAAACTACAAAACTAATTGTTACATAGATGGGAATTTATATGTATACCTAATACTCTTTCTTAGTGATATTATTGTAGATATATGCCCAAGCGTACCAAGTTACGAATAAAAAAGTTTATTTGAAATACATAGGTATGGTGAAAATGATGCAATTCTAAATAGTCCCTATAAAAGCTTTACCTAAGCAATAAACAGCTATCAAAACAATAAAACGGTCCATCTGTCCCTCCCCAGTCGCCATCCCCTGGTGCGCTCCACTTCATCTAACGTGCTAATAAACGACACTTTATTTACCGCTGAATTAAGCGTCTGCCGCAGCAAAATATACCTTAACAATTATTAAATAAAACCTTGAGTTCGATGACATGACAATGAAAGACTTAGGTATATTATTTACATATTATGATTGGCTAGGAAGAAGATATGCGAATGAGACTAATTAATAACATGTGCCGTACATCTTACTACCTATTCAATATTTGTAGAGAGTTTATAAAAGCATAAAAAGAAAATACATTAATGTAACAAAGCCGTCTAAATGCGTTATTGTGCTCACACGGAGATAGTCAAAAGGCAAATTATTAATGACTATGTACCTACAGACTCCAGCTATTATGCTGTCATTAAAAGCATAGGTTATCGTTTATCATAATGAACCCCACAATTCATAACGACGGCCACGTCACGGTTATCATCGCCCGTGAAAATGCGCCTAATGCAATATACTTACATTGCATCGTCCTCACTTGGAAATGAAGGGGAATGAAGAAGTGTGACATAATTGACATTCAGAACATCTACGTACGAACCTAGAAGTTCCAGAGAATGTACTATACGGTTTTGGAAAGTAATGCTATACTGTGTCCGAATATAATGAAAACTTATTCAAATGGGTACAACGACTTGGTAGGTGTCTATGTGTAAAATCGTTCGTAACATTTTCTTTTTCTTATTTTTATATATTTGACATATTTTTGCAATTGATAGTTTTTTTTAAACCAGTTAAAAAATACTGAAATTGTGCTAATACTTTGGAGCTATAAGGAAATTATAGAGGATATAGGTGTGCATGTCTGTCTGGTTGGATCCGGAACGAAGTTATAATAGTTGATTACCACGAGAACACCCCAGCCGTGATGATGAGGGAGGGGGAGTTATTTGTTTAAATATTTGTATAGTTTGGAATAGTTACGTTTTTAAGACGATAGATATAATAATATAATAAGATCCAAAAATTTAATTTAATAATAATCTGTATGAATTTAAACAAATTATAATTAATTATTAATAGTCACATAATAATTTACTGAAATCTATGAATTATTGTCTAGTTTGAATGAAAGAAGTGTACCTAATGGCGCCAGTTAAAGTACACTGGCACATTGTTCTAATACATATAATTTAGTTAGTTATTATCTATAAGTGTCTATAATAAGTACACACAGTAAACGAGATGACCAGATAGCATAAATGGAAGTACTTTTTAACAAAAATCCAAACTAATGTGAATATATTGAGAAAAGAAAATGTTTCAATACAAAAAGACACAAAAAGCGGTAGCTGCTGGCTCTGCTCAGTATTTATTGTTTTTATTTATAATGAGGAAAGTACTTAGTTTATTTCTTGTTTGTTTGATTAAATGCGCTAATCTCGGCAAGTAATGGTTCGAATTGGAAAACTTTTTGCGCTGGATAGGCCATTGTACATTGACTATAGAAGATTGCAGGCCTTCTGGTGAAACCGAGGGACTCAGCTAGTGTGATGATAATTTGGTAACGGGCGCGGTGATATTATAGTCGTAAACATTGGTAATAAAGTTGCGAGCCCCTGCCGTCAGCGAAGTGCCAGCAACCGAGTTAGCGCCAACAGTTAACTCACTTACCTACATCTCGCTCTACCGGCACCTATTTAGTTTGGTACACACTGCCTCACTGTGCATTATTCTTATTAAACAAATATCAGACGAGCCAAAATATAAGATTACGTAAGTGTAATACCATACCTATGTATTTTTATAATACCTACTTCCTTCGCGTGGACGTAATTATGCAGTAGATAGGTACCTACCTATGTCACTCTATGTACCGACTGACACTCGGTTCTGTAATTTTTGAAAATAGAACCAAATATATTTTATTGATTAATACGTTTAATATCACACATTTAGAGAATAGTTTGAACGGATTTTGCCCATTCATTTACTTATAATTATTTTATTATAAATAAATTTATTAGATGGGGTAAGCAACAATGCGTTCGGCTGTCACTATTTGACAATTAACATGTTTGTCATCAGTCGCCCGTGATCGTGCCGACGGTAAAGCACGCGAGAAATCGGGAAAATTTAGAAATAATTAAATAATTGTTAAATATCTTCATCCGTTCATACTCTTTTCTTTGAAAGTGAAAAATATCGGTTGTTTACGAGGGACAAGTGATGTACCTAATAATTATGTACATCATGTGAGAGTGGATGATGGCAATAGGTAATTGTGAGGCGTGAGAGCCGCGGAGTGCCGCCGATTTGATCCAGGGAAATGGAGTTTAGCGTGATAGCTCCGAGGGGGGGGGGGATTGATGGCGTCTGCTCGCGATATTAACCATGCTATAGCCTACACGTATCTAGAAGTACCGAAGTATTCGTGTTCAACAAAACAACAAGTGAACAAGTTTCATTCTCATTACGCAAAATAACTAGAAACATTTTGTGTTTCCAAGGTTTAGGTTTAGGTTAGCATGTATTCAGTAACCTGAATGAAACTAACTCGGCGGAATAATTTAGCTGATATAATATGTAGTACCTTTACCTATCTACCTACCTTAATGCCAGATACCGATTCGTTTTTATTGATGAATCGTCTTTTTTCATTAAAAACGAATCGTCCTCGTGTGAATGAGCCCTTGCATGTCTTCAGGTTCTCGGGGAAGCAAATAAAATATTATGAAGTGAAGAAAATGATTAGTGAAATGTTTATATATTTATAATTTTACACGATGCTTTAGGTATACCGTAAATCAAGTAGGTACTTAAATATAAATTTAGAAATAAAGAGTATAATTAAATAATTGTAAAACTCTCTCCGTTAAAAGTTTTAGCACGTTAGAAGCAGTATTTTTGTTGTTTATGTGATCAGGAGATCAGGAAATTATGGCGTCCGTCCTCCCTCACCGTAGCCTAATTTACTGAATGTTGTCATTTGCGATAAATTGTTTACGAATAACTGAATATTATCACCCTCCAATGCTTCTTCGCCTTTATTTGGTGTCGATTGTGTTTTGCACGCGTTTTCCCAGACTCTCTTTGAATATTAAGTATCTACGATATTGGTTTTGTTTTTACTCGTTGGTTACTAAATTATTATTTTGCGTCTTTACTAATTTATTATTATAATAGCCTACAATAGGTTTCATGAAATTGAACCTTTGCAAACCATGTATACCTATAAAAATTCCAATTAATAATTGTTCAACGTATTATCCATTATTCTGATATCAATACACAATACGGCGAAATTAATCATAACTTGCTTTAAACTATAATTTGATTAAAATTTGACGGCTCCTTCCTGTTAAAATCCCTTTAAAAAAAAACAGGAAATGGCTTAATAAGGGTAATTCAATTAGAAGACCGGTATAAAATGATCCCTTTGCAGTTTGGGAAGTGAATTATGGCTGAAGTGATATGGGTCAAGTTGAAATGGTTATTAAAGAAAGGCATTATATGAATTGTAGGTTCCGTATCATGTCGGTGTAGATTACGGCGGAACTCTTAAACCCGATATTTCCGTTGCTCGTCTTATTTTAGCGCACGTGAGAACACGACAAGCCGCCAAAGCGTCTCCTGCGCATTTGCGAAGCTCACGTCTTTCCTCTTTAAGCCCTCGACGAATAAAGAGGAGTGTTTGTGTGGATTTACGAAAATTTATTCATCCATTTATGATATATTCTGATTTGTATTCATCATGTTGGATTTTTTAAATTGATCGCAAACGCAATTTTATTAGTTGGAGTATAGTACATTTTAAATAAATCTGTTATCTTATTTTTTTATTTATAAATCTTACAATGTCTGATAACTTCTTCACTCGTATTAACATATCGTTAATAATGCATTGAAAAGACACAAAATTCCTCAAACACTCTCAACTCAATTCTCAGTCAAGATCTTTGAATGAACGTTTTTGTGACAAGAACATGCGCCCGCGCACCCATTGTCCTCACGAATAAGCTAAAACCCTGCATTTAGCGCCAACAACAACGGGCCCGGCTCTACAAGCAGATTATACATCCAATTTGACAATTCAACTCAAATTCAATACGGTGTGGAGTGTCGGCGCTTTAAACCCTTCGTTCTTCACAAAAATAATTCTTATTCCTTTACAATAAGAATCATATTGTGCTATAAAACATTTTTCATTAATTATTTTGATACTCAACCTTACCACATACGTAATAAGAACTATTGAGGTGTAAATTTAATTGTGTCATCTCACATTATTCTTAACCATTATAAGATAAACTTTGTGTAGATATTTATTACAAAATGGCTAAGGTCTACGATTTTATTTTGTAGGTTTCTACTGATATGGTGAGTGCTGGAGTGGGTATAATGCTTACGTTTTGATTTCTATTTTCTTTAACATATGCTGCTCATTTCAAATATCAAAACTAACTAATCGTAGAAGTCATAGGTATCGTTACTTAATATCTATTTTTACGTTTAAATGGAGGTGACTTTTAAGAGCCCTATTACAAAATTGCGTTGACACATACAACTCTCATACGACTGCCCTATCACAGAACTGATACGCATCATTTATGTTATTATTTTACACTTGTAATTTCGATTATTAAACAATTTATAATTAAATTATTAAAAAAGCAGTTTGCAATATTTAAAATAAGGTATTTGTAAAATGTAATAGGCCTCTTAATTATTAGTTTCACGTGTCTGTGTGTTTGTCTGTAGCAACGAGTTCCTATACGAATGGACCGCTTATGACAGGGTTTTTGGTTGTAGCTCTTAGCTTCAATTTATGAGGTATAATTATTTGTAATAATTATGTCGGAGGGTTCCAATATTGTCTTCAATTTGATTTGTTTAACACCTTTCATCGGCACAAAAGACGCCATCTAAACAATCCCTGAGCGGCGAGCGTCGGTGGCCCGTGCCCGAGGAGCGCCTCGCGAAGTCTCCGCTGTACCTAATTGTGTAATTGACTAATGAATTTCTCACTCTTCATTTCTTCTCTTATTTGCTGCGAGTGTTAATTCGATTGTGAATTAACTAGTTGTAGATAGAAAATTTATTTATAATTCATTTTGCGTGTCTTTGTGATTGTAGAGTCAACATTGAAATATTCAGTGTGATTCTACTATAAGTATTTAAAAATGAACAGTGAAGCTATAAGTTTGTCAAGTATTTTCAATAGCGTCTGCACAAAATAGCGTTCATCAGGCGCCAAACCATTCCATGTGGCTTACCTACATAGCCAGATAGGACTCAATTGAACATCTGTAAATAAAGTAAGTGAAAATGATTGGTAATTTATTAAACTCTGAAGTGAAATAAACATAACACCTAATGTCTGGAGCAGGGATTATCTGCCTCTCTGCGTGGTACAAGTCCACCTCTCCCGGGACAGCCTTCTGATTGCCACATCGCGCAATATGTTCAAGTTAAGTACTAGTTAAACGTCCGACCTCACTCATTACTGAGTAATTCGATACATTCGGATTGGCTGTTTGTGACGCTGCGGCCAATTACAAACCGGCACGTGATCGCCACGTGACCTGCACGTGACCGACACCCACACGGCACGCGACCTACACGACATTAATGTTGCGATTTCTGCTATTGTTTACTTTGTGACTTTTGAGCAAAGCCTGCAAATAGAGGGGATGAGATTGGCATTATCAATTGTTTAACCCAAATTAAAGGCTTCTCTTCAAAGACCTCACTTTTGTTTGTGACTGTACACGTATGTATGTTAATATACAATAATAGAATGTATGTATGGCCACTAGTGAAAGTGAAGATAATTTAAAAACCCCCTACATGTCAAAGCAGTCCATTCGTTTAGACTTGAGAAGCTGTTATGCCACAGACACTATAACACCTATTTTGCGTCTGGTTAAGAATTATTTTTTCTTCCCTTCTAAATAATGAAACTAAATAATTGTAGATGTGTAATTTTAATAGCAGGTATTATGATGAGAAACCTAAACAGGAGGTTAATCAGTTTGAAATGTTTTATTTTAACTGAATCCTTTATTCCCCTATCATTGATAGTTAAGTAACATGTGAGAAATTAAAACGGCCGCTAGCTCATTATACAAAAGAAACATATTATCCCCACATTCGAACCCCAGCATTGTTATCGAGCAGCGGCCCGTCCACTGCACACAATGATACACTCAGATGAAGCTCGGATAAAGTTGTAATTGAATGCTAATGGTCCTTTTTGCGATGTAATTACGCTTCGTATTATTGCCGCGGAAGCTGACGGGTACGAATTCGTCGCCAGTAAGAAAATCATTTCTAAATGAATTCAAGTTTTGTGTACACACAGTAAACTGAGGTACACTTTTGATTTTATTTCGTAACAAAATAATATTACAGCTCTCCTCTGTACTGATCATTCGTCTCTGGCCTCTGCAACACAATTATGATAGATCGCAATTTTTTATTTTATAATCAATTACTATCTGTCTAAGTATACCATATACTTAGCGGAAGAGAGCACCAAATAAATGTACTATGCATGTGATTGTTTTGATTCTCCACAGACCAGAGAATCCAAACCCGATATTTTTTATCTAACCCAAATAAGTGAAATCGTATAAATTCGATCTCTCTTAGACAAAAAAGCCTGTGCGTACCTTGATGAGTCAGTCGAGAGACGGCGCAGATCTTCGCCCTCTTTGACGGCGCAACTGCAGACAGGGCCTCGGGCAGATGGAGGCTGTTTGCTTGCACTTAATATCGCGCTGTTTGCCCGCTGCGCGATATGAGAGCTATTAACTTGTGCACGCGCCCTTATTTGCCCTCCTCCGACCTCTCCCCTCGCGCACTAAACGCCTCTTCACGCGTTAATCTTACATTCACAGCTCACTTTATTCATACACATTCACTCTGCGTCTTTACTTTTATTTCAAATTTCATTTAGTAATTCCATTTGGCCAAAGAGACGAAAATAAATAAAGTAGGAACAAACTAAGAAATATTTCTTAATGTTCTTCTAACGCACACAATCAATACAAAACGTAGATCATGTATGTCATTGTACTTATGTTGACATTAAGTCAAAATGTACAAATGACTAATTATCACATATAATATACCTACTTAGATAACTTCAAATAGTTATAATCATAACTACATTGTTTAAAACTACGCAACGGATTTTGATGCGGTTTTTTAATAGATAGAGTGATTAAAGAGGAAGGTTTTTAAGTATGTTTTATACCCATGCAAAGCTGGGGCGGATCGCTAGTATAATAATAAATTAATTTTAAATAAAAATAAAACTAATCCCAAAACACACTAAAAATTTAAAAATAAATTTAGTAAGTACAATAACAATTAAATGAAGCGATTATAAATAAAAAGGCGTAAATACTCGTAGACCTGATAAATAAAAAAATCATGTAAAATTCAACGAGAGCGTAATAATGTTATACCTACTTACAGTTGCTCTTTGGAATTTATTAATTTTTATAATATAGATAGGTTTTGCATCTTACCTTTTATATTTTCATAATGAGAAACTAAAAAAACTAAAAACGTGCAAACAAATTTTTGAAAAATTTAAATAGCATTGATAAAATATTGTTACAAAAATCAATATTTAATTTATTTTAAGATACCTAAGTAACTTTTGACACTTAGTCGGTATTTCGTATACAAGCTTCGTAAACGTGTATTTTAACTTGTCAGTGATAAATCACTTTTGTATCACTGAAAACTCGTTAAAAACATTTGCAATTAAACGGCGAAGCAAACAAAAACGATTGATTGGAAAAAAGAGAGACGTTCGTTAGGCCACATTGTGTGCACGCCTGCATCCGACACACCGGCGAAAGATACAGACACACACACAGCTGCATATAGGTAGATAGCTCTCTTGAAACACTACAAAGTAAGGTGTGCAATCGTAACTGGCCGGCTGTTGGCAACAGAATACAAATAAACATTTTAAAATCTGTGAAAACCACCTTCACACCCCTTTAACCTGGCTCTGTCACAAAATCCGTTCTAAGCTTCGTCATGTCAGCTTCATATGTCAAGTAGTGCTTTGTCAGTGAATGGCCTTTTGCTCTTTGTATAAGTACCTAATACAAAGATAATCTCTCATTACTTCACACTCCTTAATTACCTTTTAATTATATTCTCGTCTAGTAAAAACCCAAATGAGCTTTATTGTCTTTCACTAAACGTTTACTTTACCGAATAAAAACAATGTAAATACAGCCTTTCGAACCTCAATCGATTGCAATAAAAACTGAAAATGTTCACCGCAAAAATCTATCGTAAGTCAATCGCAATAGAATATAAACTCTATTTCTTTGGTTTATGATTTCAATTCATTTAACTAGCCGCAGTCGTTACAACCCTCCCTACCGTATTAACACTAAACGGTTTGAAGATAAATTGAAATCAAGAGCTGAACTCTTCTGCAGTTAATAATGAACTTAAACTCATGTAGCTAAAGTGTATTTTTGTGGGCATCTTTAACATCGTGGTGTCCGGACGTTCTATTGCAGTTTATACAAAATTAAACTTTATGTCACAGTCATAAAGCCAATTATGCTTTGCGAGCGGTCGTTAAGGGGATGCAATGTTTACGAGAGTTAATTTAGTTGCAGATTAATTCAGTTTGATTGATGTTTTTGTGCTTTTGATGAGGTCGACAGTTTATTGCGCACTAATTGCAACGTACCGGCTACCTTTAGATTAAATACCTCAGTGATTATATAAATATAATCACTTTTATCTTTTGAACCACTGACGTGTAGGTAGGTGTAGGTATGTGTGTCGGCTCTGTTGGCAGTTTGTACCATAGCTCCTAAACGATTGGTCCGATTTTGATGTTTTTTTTTTTGTTTTAAAGCAGACGAGAGCAAAATGGATCTTAGCCACATTTTATGACATATTTTTTATGAACCTTTAAAAAAAACAATAAATTAATTTCAAATAAGAAAATAAAACCGACCTCAAAAGTCTTAACGCACTAAAAAGTAAAAAAATAAATATTTTTACTATAAATGAACTTACCTTTTACTAAAAAAATACATAGTGTTGATAAATAAAATTCATGTAAAATTCAACAAGGGCATAAAATTGTCATGTTGCTTTTTGAAAGGCGGTGTCAAATATATTATATATAAAAAGATTATAGATTATATATTATTATAATATATTTAATATTATATAAAAAGATGTAAATAGTATTGATTGTTTATAACTTAATAAAATTAACATAAAGATATAATGAATATTCCAGGTCGTTAATAAAAAATAAATTGAATGGTATTTTACCATTTTACTCAATATATTTTATATTATAGGTATTAGAACAAACATTTTTAGTAATATACCTTCTCTCTTACAATTTTATTTTTGCTTAATTAGCATCGCAGTTATGGCTTAGATATAAATAATTAGGCTTAAATTAACATCAGCCAACTTATTTATTTAGGCAAGAACAAAGGCTATTATTATGTTTTTTCAATTCGTCAAGATGAATAGGCGCGCTGCATGCCCGAGTCATTATTAAAGGTAACATCAGAAGCAGACTTCAGGGTCCCATCACCGCCAGATTAGCCCTCCCCTTAAGAAACAAACAAACCGAGACATAGTAGATACAACCTTTATAAACCGTTGATAAAGATCAATTTTCAACAAACTTATCTGAGATATAGGTCTTTTGTGTTTAACGAGTTATCGGCTAACTTTTGGTCCTGCATCTAAGATGGCGAAGATCGTGCATCTCGCTCGCTCGTAAGAGAGAGGTGTTATCGTCTCTCTCGATTTCTTAAAAGAACTTGCGAGAGGGGAACGTGTAAATAAAGGATTTGTCGATCGATGGCTGATTTAAGGCGTTCACGAACAATGTTACAGCTGTTTAACCCACGCTTGAGACAATAGGACCTACCTATAAACAGAATATTAAAAAAGATAATATAGGAATCCCAGGTAACATGTAGACACTATACCGTTAAATTTAAAAAGAAAACGCTAAGAAAAAATATTGCTGTTCACGATCAATACAGCCCAAATAAAAATGGGCTCTTCTTCAATTAAATTTAATATTTAAATCATTACTTCCTTGGACAAAAAATTTGCAAAAATATTTGCCGCAAACCACTACATATAGGTGCATACAGTTGTGCTTATTGAAAGTCACGTTATAATGAATTTTGGTAGGGTGTTTTAAGAATAGTGTATGTTTGCATCGAGTTATAGTGGTGCTGATGGCGGTCAGAGGGTGTACTAGAGGTAGGCACCTAATTGTGTTAGGACGACCAATGGCCCGCCGCGACGCTCCTACATACATACACATAATATAAACCACGTACAGTACATCAACTTGTTATATCATTGCTTATAATTAAACGTTATTGTTATTTGTCAATTATCTGTTATCGTTGGTCGGCCGAGCCGCGAGCGTGAAGACCAAACATTTGAATGCAATTAAAAACTATTCAACAAGTGAAATAAAAAACAATTGAAAAAGTATTTTTATGTTTGATATTGCATGTATTGAGAAATGCTACATAACACACTACGACCAACAAGAACGGAGCATCAATAAAAAAAATTGTAGAACGGGAAACTTGTTGCTTTTGACAGCTAGTTGATAAAATAATATTATGAAGATAATATTATTAAGTTAATATTAAATTATCCCATGACTTCTCACTTCGGACTCACCTTCGCTAAGATTCGATTAGAATCAAATAGAGGCATAAGAAAGCCTTTATTTGAAGCATGTGATGTCTACATATCGGCTGTGGGGGGAATGGATGGCAATTGGCAAGGCATGTTGGAATCGATAGTCAGATAGGTAGTAATCGCAAAAAGACGAGCGAGCCCGCCGCACTTTGAGCTGGGGCTACATAACGGAACTGGAACTTAGTTAAGTTTTAAGGAGACCACTCAGAAACGGGATAATTATAGGTAGGTACATAGGTTAAATAAAATAATTAAATTAAAAATACTACATAGCTTTTAATTATCTTAAAAATCGTTACCCAGCTTTTAATATAAAATAATTTACTCCCGAATTAGCGTTTTTTTCATGTCAGTAGGTAGATACATATTTCATTCGATGTTGAGAGCTGCTTAGGCTGAGACTGTGAGGTATAAATTAGGTTATTGTTAAAAAAGATATAAACTTAAACGATGTTGGAGAAAGCAAGGCTGCGTACATATCTTTATAGTATAGACTATACTTTACCTACGAGTCTCTCGGATGCGTCTCGAGATGATTGAGTCGGAAGACTGGCTTCCTGACACGTCTGCGTCACACCTCTCTTCATTCAACACCAATTTATGTGTTAAATTCTTTACGACTACTTTATCAATATTCTTCAAAAATGATCAAGCAGTCGCAACTTTCATTTTAAAATTTCTTTCAAAATAAAAGTTACGCCGACTCACACTATCGGTGGGCTGTCGAGGGAGCACTTTATGTATTTTAACCGTAGGTTTAAACGCCGGCACGCGTTACTCAGGGGATATAATTTCACGTTGAATTACACTATTTAACTATGTTGTAGCTTTGCCCCATGGGTTCACCCGCGCTAATCTCGGCGCAGCGTGATAGTATAAAGTCTTCCTCGATGAATGGACTATCTAACACAAAGAGCTTTTCAGTTCGAACCAACTGATCCCGAGGCTAGCGCGTTCAACCAAACAAATTCTCCAGTTTCATAATATTCTATTGATAAATAATAAATAAGCCAAACAGCAAGAACGCCAAATGAAAATTTCTAAATGATAATTTGACGATTGCAAACACAATTATGTGGCAATCTCGTGCTCAAAGCTGTTAATTCGTTTACAATTACGGCTGACGCGTTTACATCGTAACACATGTCGAGTCAATTTGTTAGACAATTAACGCTAAAAGACTCCGCAGTACCAGATAACTCAATTACGTCCAATCCTATAACAAATATCGCGACGTGGCGGCGGCCAATCGCGTCGCGTTCCAAATTCAAATCTGACAGATGTCATATTCGGGCGCCATTGTTATTTTTTATCTGACAGTTGGCGCGGGCGGACTCGAGAGCTGGCTTTATTGTGACGTTTTTATTCAATCAGCGTGTAATAAGAAAGTAAAAAGAGTTGGATTCCCCGCAGCTCGATACATTTTTATTTCGGTAATCCTTTTTGTTTAGGGTTTTTTTTGAAATCAGATGTCAACTAAGTATTTAGAAAAAAATTTTTTAACAAATCTAAAAGGGTTGAATGAATAGTATGTTTTTACAAAATGTCAAGAATAATTTACTTAATTGGAAATTTAAAGCTCGCAGGGAAAGCCGTGTATAAAACGCCTAGAAGATCGCATGACTGCCGAAGCTAGAGCGGCCCACCGCGTCGCGTCGGCTACTTTTGGTAGCATTTACTATTATTATTATTAATAAGCACAACAGCGTTATTTGTCGACGTTTGTTTAGTTATAATTAGATTTCCGAATTGATTGCGTATCGCTCCACCCGCACGAAAACAACGACAATGAGTGCGTGGCTCATTACTTTAATGTTTCACTTTGTTGTAAATTTTGATTACTACCAAATATTTGGGTTATTTGGACTTTAATATTTCGGTAATCATGTTCTAGGTTAGATCTTAGATAGCGTTATGATAATATAACACTTTTTTAACTTACATTTAACCAACATTGACAAGTCATTCATATTTAGGTTTATCTACATTCTGAACCAATGGATGACGGATTCGACTCCGAAATGATTGTATACCTCTTGGTACGAGCCGACACCATATCTCACTGCTCCCTCACATACGGCACAATAACACGACTTTTGAACTTAAAATGCTATATAGTTCTTATTTTTTTATCAAAAATTCAATAGAAACCTATGAAAATGTAATGTTTAATTGGGCAATATTTAACTAATCGGCCAGCGTCGATTCAATATTTCTAATGAGACTTGATTAGATTAACGAAACTTAGAGTTAGGTACCTATTTTATCTTTACGTACCCCCTGTCGATAGCTTTGTGGGTTACTTTTGCTTGGAGTGTGTGTTTACAAAGAGTAAACTGAGTAGATAGCGCCACAGTTGCAGTTCGCTGGCTGTGTGTTATCGGTTGGAGAGGTATAAACGGTAGAAAAATTAGTAGTTGCAACGACTTTTATAGCAGGCATATAATTACTGTAAACTGTAAGGTTCACATTAAATCTTTTGAGCTTTCCTATAAGCTCACTGAACTGAAGCCTTATTATACCGACTTTTATTTATAAACGAAGGTAAATCCTTCGTCGATATAACGTTTAAGCGAGTTTAATACGTTTGGCAGAAATGCCATCAAGAGTCGTGTAACGTTCTCTCGCAAATCGCTCAAGTCACGCGAGCTTCGTATTTTTACTTTCACCCCATGAATATATCATTTGACACTACAATTCGACAGCAGATTTATTCCTTAAAGCCGTTTCTCAAATTTAAACCCTATACGACCAATATAAAGTTGATGTTTGATGTTCTAAAGCGCACGTTAAATACGCAACAACAGGACATTAATATGATTGAGTTGAAAGTTTTGTTGTGTCTAGTCCGATACAGTTTAGTGACGTGTTTGGCGGCTGATTTATTGCGAAAACGAAACTCTTGTCAAAGTTTTACGCTTGGGGTAAAGTTGTATCGTCGAATGGGCAAATTGATGGCGCATCAATTTTGAGCGACCTGCTGCCGCTCACCTCATTCATTTACTTTTTATTGTCGCTAAAGTTTATGACGTGAATTGTGCTTTACAATATGACATTTTTGTACGTACATTTAAGTACTATCAAATAAAAGCTAAAATTAAAATTGTCTTTATCAATTTTATCTTTCACTGAAAAAGTGATTGCGGTCTTTCTCGTGGCCTTCGGTCCAATGGCGTGTCACCACTTTTATGATAATCCAATTAACCCCCATACTTAATTATTTTTTATCGAAGATGAGTGCTAATGAGAAGTGGTATTCGCATTCCAGGTGTGGTTCCAGAACCGTCGCGCCAAATGGCGGCGCCAGGAGAAGATGGAGGCTGCCCGGCTCGGCCTGTCTGAGTACGGATGTGCGCCAGTGCCTCGCCTCTCCGCCCTCGGCCTTCCCGTCGACCCCTGGCTCGCCCCTCCGCTGCTCACCGCCCTGCCAGGTGCGTTTTCTTCCTTTCATTTGCAGGCTCTTATCTATATTTCATTGCAAAGTTTCGTTCATTGCCAACTCCTTCGTGCTTGCTAATAGATTTTGCCATTAACTTTTAACAAGTATATGTTAAAAGTTAATGGTAACGCTGTGGTGTGTGGATGATGTTTAGTGATACGATGTGTGGTATTGCAGGGTTTCTCAGCCACCCACCGTCGGGGTATCCGAGCTACCTGACGCCGCCAGCGCCGGCCGCGGCCGCTGCCCCCGCCCCTCCCGACCCGCGCTCGTCCTCCATCGCGGCGCTGAGGATGAAAGCCAAGGAGCACGTCGAGAGCCTCAGTAAAGGCCTTCAGATGGTCTAGTGAGGGACATTCTACGGTGTATGATATGCGCGTGTGAATAGTGTACGATACAGGTTATACTGTTTTTTCATTTCAACTATCATAACACGCGTGTGTTATAATTATCAGATAATACGAATAAATAATAAAGTGAATTACTTTTTGTGCTTATGTGAGCACCTTTTGTAAAAGTGTCATTCTCATATCGTGTCTGTCTTTTGAGATCGAATTTCAAAACCGCATAAAACGGGTGATATTGTAAATCGTGATTGAGAAACGATCAAACAAACTGAATTTAGTTTGTGAATCTAAAAATTCTTATGATATTGTGATGTAAATACTGTATATCTACTGTCCAGATAGCGTTTATCTCAATGTTTTCTCAGCTAGCTAGTTTCATTGCGCGCTGCGCTTTTATCGACTGAAATAGTGCGCCGAAAGTTTTTTTAACTAGGCGATTGAAATGATATGACTTCGATGAATTCGTCATAGCTACGCGCGTCTGCTGTGACTGATACGTGTAAGATCAAAGCTCAAGAGATAATTTTTAACATAACTAAATTTAAAAAAATAAATAACAGGCTGGTAAACATTCCAACCAAATAAATTTTGTTTTAACATTGTAAATATTGTAAATACGCGTATTTATGAAATGCCATATTTTGGAATAATTTAGATAAAATTAGACTCAATTATATTCAAACCTCCTTCTTGGTCCCTTCATATTGCCTACGAGTATGTTTTAAATGTTTAGATTTCAATTTGTCTATAGTTCGAGTGCGACGCCTTCTGTGCGAAAACAATTTCATTCTTACTTCTAACCCCCGACGAAAAAAGTGGAGTGTTATAATTTGACGTGTTCTGTGGATCTGAATTGGCATTTGTTAAGAAGAAGGTTTTAAATTGCATTTTATTCTTCTTCTTTATACTTTTATTTCTTATGTCATTGTCATTAAATTCTTTTACATTAAAAAAAAAAGATTTGAATAGCATTTCAGCTCTTAACTGAATGGATACATTTTGGTTAGTATTTTTGCTTAAAAGATGGCCTTAGCTACAATTAACGAAGCTTTGTTTATCCATTCATATAATAGATATATTTTTCTTTGTCATGATTTCTGTGAGTATCATAATTCGAAGTAAAAGAGGAAATACATGTTACAAACAGAACGATATCAGCTGTGCCATGCTAACCACCTCTGAAGGTTCGCCTAGCTATAAGTACCTACTTATTAATAGGGAAGTGAAAGCTGCGCAAATATTTATAGCTGAATAAATTCATAATATCTACTTTGCGAGTTATTAAATACAGCTTTTACTGTTGAGATGAATAAACTCATCAATAGTCTTCCCATTCATCGTTTCTACTTCATTTTTACTTATTCCGTCAAATTAATAATAAAAATTTATTTAATATTTATTTTGTACTTATATATTAAAAATTAATAAATAACTGAAACGCTTGCTAGGTACTGTTGTTTTTGTTTAAAACGTCTTACAAATTCAATTGATAATATAAGAGTGTAAATGAGAGTTCATCAATCGTATTAGTTTTAAATGAATAAACTATAAGAATATAAATTATTACAGATAGTGGTAAATGTAAATAATAATATAGAATTATTATAGAAATTATCTATTTTATAAACATTTATGTCTCTTGTCAACTTTCCCTCTTTTATTTCACCTTCCTAATAAAAAATACTGAATTGATAATTTATCAAACCATTCGCCAATCCTTTAAGTAAGAAAGTGTAGAAATAAAATTAATAATTAAGTTAAGTGAAATAATGTAATATACCTACTTATATCATAATTTGGGGTAAGACATAAATAAATGTGTTCTTTCATACAATATTCTCATATTATTTTTCCCTACTCTACATTGATATGGTAAGAAATAAATACGTAATGAAAATTAGATTTAAAAAGCCGACTTCGTTGGAATTATAAAAGTGAATTCCCGTAACCCATACATGCATAGCATGGCATGGGGCATGGGGCAGACACATTTCTGTACCTGTTTCACTGATAATTTTCATTATAAGCAAGTAGGTGATCAGCCTTCTGTGCCTACCCAACCGAAACATTCATTTGTCCCACCGGAATTCGAACCCAGGACCTCCGGTGCAATACGCAGATGTGTAGGTAAACTTAGCTACATTATACTAACAAGCCCTTCAAGTCTTTTTTCGCTTAGTTATTGGTACATAAGGTAACCTATCTCCTTTACTCAAGCTCTGGTTGAATGAATTCAGTGGTGGTGGTGGGGGAAAAGCGGGACAGGCGGATGGACAGATACCTACAGTCACTTTAACATCTATAGTCAATAATAGGGATACGTGTTTCTCAATGAACCATGACATTCCTTCGAGCTGATACCGAAGGCTGTCCAAAGATAGAAATCGCACCAAAAAGGCCGACCACGCACGCGGGTGTGTTGCCGACCTTTTGAGGTACTACCTCCCAAGTCGTTATTCGTTTTTCTGGAGGAACAAATGTTAATATGCAAACTATATTCATTAAAGATCTTAAAAAACATTAGTTTGAAGTACCTATACCTACCTAAGCTTTCATTATTTAAAATACTTTTAAGGTTCATGAATTTCATGAATTTTGATTGCTCTTAATAGTGTTAATGTCTAAATGTTAACATAAGTATCTTTCCTAAGAACGCTGAAGGTGACTTTTCTATAGTCTTATTCTATATTATAATTTTTCTAGTCTAAAAAAGTATAATAATATAGACTTAGGATCGTATTTTTCGTGTCCATGTGAACCGCTCTTAACGCGACTTGACAAAATGAATAGTCCGCGTCGTCGCTCTCGATTTGCCGCATTAACATGTTATTGGACTGCCCTCCCCCCTCACCCTTCGCCCTCCACACCCGACACCCCGAGACGAGCCGCACTTATCATTTGTTTTTTTTTTCATTGTTTTATCACTATATAGGTACTTACAGAGGGACATCAAAAAAGCTTAATAAAGTCAAGGCAAATCCTGCAGCCCGCGTCTGTGAAATATTTCCATAAATCTGTGAGCTTTTAATAAAAATACAACTAAACAACAGCGAATAATATCACTTCGAAACTAGTAGGTAATAATATCCTAGAAAATTATAAATCCTGCGCCTAGTTGCCCTCTTGCATGCTATTGGGTATATAAAAAACGTTTGAAATGCGGTTTCTTTCATCACATCAATCATCATAGGTACTAATAAGAAGAGGCCCTTGATGTTGCACTTACAATTCTTAGATCTTTGTTGCTTTTAATACATTAATTTTGCGTCAATTTAACCGTTTACGCAACGGAAGCTCTCAAAAGCAGCAATTCTTCGCGTTTTTGCTTAACCGACAGATATAAATAAATTTATTTCTACTTTGAACGTTTGTTTTAATATGCGTACCTACCTTATA
Source organism: Aporia crataegi (assembly GCA_912999735.1). Lineage (NCBI taxonomy): Eukaryota > Metazoa > Arthropoda > Insecta > Lepidoptera > Pieridae > Aporia > Aporia crataegi. The sequence goes on from OU538742.1 coordinate 9,333,854, forward strand.
TTAACTAGAAAGCGCCGACGTAGGTGATCAGTGGTAATGATAAAATTATACAGAAGCCCTGCAGGGTGGAGTAAATCACTCAAATGACAATGAGCTGATTTGCATCGAGTTTTAAACGAATTAAATAATTACCGTTCCGCCTTTAATAATTATTACTGGACTAAGAGTCAACGAATCAGTTCTAATTCCTTTATTGTAAGTAACCGTACTACCAGAAAATAATATATCATGTATTTAAGTAAGACGGCAAGTCATGACATGTACCTACCTACCTAAAATCTACACTCTACACAATATTTCGTAATTACTACAATTGTTAATAGATTGCTATTTTTTATAAAGGTACCTAACACCTCTATAAAAATTAAAAAAAAATTGGCCAACTATTTTCCGATAAGGTCTGCGTAAAATATGTACATATAATATGTATGTATGAAAAATGTGAGACCGTTGTTATAGTGATTACGCGCAAACCTACACGACCGGTATGGGATTGATAACTTTTGATAACTTTTTCTTCGATGGGAAAATTTTAAAACGGCGCTTGTTCGTATGATACAGAAAAATTATCAGTATTATTATGATTACCTGTATGAATGCATCTCAATGACAAAAGCTTATCCAAATGTGACTCGGCTCTGAGTATTGTGCGTCTGTGTTTGACAGAAGCAGTGATCGGGTCGGACACGGCAGTCGCTCGTTAGCGGCGCCTAACTACGAGCAACTAATTATTTGTTACTACATTTGTACACTTCTAACTTACAACCGCACTCGTTTGGAATTATTACAATTTACGTTGTTTTTCTTTAACCCCCCCCCCCCCCCCCCCCCCTCTTCGTTTAACAACTACGATGCTACAGACAAAAATACAGACCCACGGATGCGTCAAATTGACATACAAACAAATCATAATTACAGAAGTCAAATAAGCTTAATTTTCAAGTGCGACCTTTTGTGATTATATAGCGCCATCTGTTTTCAAGTAGAAGAAAATATAAACTTAATTAGAATAATTAATTTACATTTTTCGTAGTCGAAAAAAAATAATTTTTATTTATTTAAAAATTGATTTAATTTAAATAATAGGTTTTCTAATTTTTTTAAATCGTAGTTCTCCTACTCAACGCTGCCGCCTGTGGTGCGCCCCTCGCGCATTTTTGAAGCTGTAGGATACAAAAAAGACTGAATTTGCAAGTCAGTCATTGTCAGACACGGCCCTTGAAAATTAGTTAATGGAAGCCCCTGCTGTATAATTAACCATTCAAATTAATTATGCTTAATAAGACTTAAATATTATTTTAATTTTTAATTACTAAAGATTAGAATAGGACATTCTAAATATATATGTAGATAACGAAAGTATTTGCAGTTATTACTGCGTAAAAATTAAAATTATAACATTATTATTGGGATCTTTGCAAAATTTATTATCTTTACTTATATTATGAAAGAATACTTATTGCAACTATAGCGAATTTGCTCTACTTTTATGTCTGTCTGTTTAATCCGGTAACTTTTTGAAACGAATGGCTCGGTTTTAGTAATTTATTGAGATTTCGTTCCACCTAGCGGAAATTTTAGAAAATAAAGTTATTTTGAACCCAGCTTTCAAAGACATCTAGCGGCGTCTTTTAATAAATCGCCGAAGTAACAAGCAGTCGAGAGAATATTATATTATTCAACGATTCAGATAATACCTACTTAAAACACTTAATTATAATAACTAATAAATTATAATATGAGATGGTGCATTTAATGTTTTTACATAGTAAGAATTGTAATAATTTTATGATGAATATCACTAATGAATTAAACTAGATGGCAGTATTAAAAAAAAATAGCATCTACAGCAAAGAAGGTGTAACATAATATTTGAATTGGTCTTTTGTATTAAATGCTCTTTTCTTAATTATGTAATATTATTTGATTAAATATTATTTAAAAAATTCAGTTTACAAATCACTTACGTATTTTATAATTATTGTGATTCATAAACTGTCCGATAGATGTCACTAATAATTTTAAAAATAGCGAAATGACTTCAACCATCTATAATAATATTTGTATGCCTATTAAGAGTGAGTTGACTTATCAGAGAGTAAGGTCCGCTCCATGGCTTAGCGGTCCTGGGTTCGAATGTCGGGTAAAATGTAAACACGTGAATGTTTCTATTGAGTAGGCACAAAAGGCTGATCACCTACTTGCCTGTTATGAAAATGATCAGAAAAAGTATAAAACTAGAGAAATGTGTCTGCCCCGTGCCCCTTTAGAGGTTACGGTAATTCTTTTTAAGAGTGAGATATTTGTATAAGACTATATTTTCTATAAATTGTATATATAATTATATATCTACCTATATTTTACTACACAAACATTTTACGATTTATTTTGTTGTGAATTCGTGCATCTGTGTACTTATATCATGTGTTTTCTTTTTTATTGATAATCATTTAAAAACTATAATATGTAAAATCGCTATAAAATCACACAAAATTTACTACACTCACCTATCGATGCGAAAAATACCTATAAGTAGAATAATATTTGTTAAAATTTCTCATCTGAGTCAATGTAGTGCCTTAATCAAGGGATCAGTTAGCCTTAAAAATTATGGTGATATTTAAGTTGATACCGAATCACTTGTGCGACGTAGGCCTTTACAGTAAGTAACTAATGTTGGTGAAGGCAGTACTTTAGTCTTTGATCGCTGCCGGTCCCTCTGGGAAATAGACGTGAAAGTGGTAACTAATTTCATATGATGATTAGGTATATATACCAATAATAATATAAAAGTTATGATAAACCAATTTTTATGAGCATAAACGACTTTTAATTCGTGCCGTACGTCGCGGTATCGATTCGACAGACCGCTAATGCGTCGACCCCAAACGAAAATTTAATAAAGAAAGCTAAGCTATCCCTCCTCCCGCCCGGCGGCCCCCTCGCCGCTCCGCTCCGGGCCGCCGAGCGCCGCCAGTAATAACGTTTGTAAAAATATCCGCAGACATACGTTTAAGGCCAAGCATCCAACTTTTGTAATGAGTTTATCATACAATTTTGAAATTAATAAAAATTGTGAAAGTATTATATATTCTATGAATACAGACTATATTAAGTTAGGCTCCTGGCCTCAGATAGGATCAGAGATTACAATTCTTAACTAGGTAATGCTTTGCCCGCGCCTTGGTTGTGACTTCTTAGAATACTTAATAGGCACCGATTAGATTTCATTTATTTCAACAAAACTAGTCAAACACAAGACGTTATTTTATTAAGTTAATACCTTATTTAGATTGAAATATTGTAATAAACTATATTTTAGGGTTAAATATAAAGTTAACCTACTGTAGTACTTTTTCTATATTTTAGTAGATAAATATAAACATTCTCCTGTTAACGAAACTTTTTAAGCTTCCCCTTAACTCGGGAGCGGTCTCGGTGAGTTTTATTTACACGTCGCCTTAACCCGCCGCCGACAATATTAAATTCTGCAACCTCGCCCCCCTCTCGCCCCTCCACACTCCCACCATGCCTCATACAGGCCCACCACTCTCGCTAAAATTTATTCAATTACATTATTTTAATAATATAACTAAAAATAAATAAATCGAAAATCAATTATTTTCATGTGTTAGTTAAGCATAAACTCAAACATAGTAATTATTTTCAGTTAATAAGAAATACACAGTCATACGCACCAAACGAATAAAACTGAAAATCGCGGATCACGCGTCCAGTTACAATTAATTAATATGTTACTATAATAATTACCTATAAATATAATACAATAATATATAGGTATTATATATAATAGTGTAAAACCAAATTATATTTAACTAGGTTAGATTAACTGCAGGTTATAGATACGGACAAAAGGCGGAATGATTATGACGAAAATCTTATTTCATCTCGGTAAATTCAATCTACAAATATTACGCTGAAGAGTGCGTTTGTTTTGTTACCTTTTGATCTACTTCGAATTGAATAATTTTATTTGTGTTGGATATACCACTTATCAAAAAGGGCAATTAAGGCTTTAGGTAATTAAGTAAAACCGCGGCCCTCAGCTTGCTTAATAAGAAACGATGATTCAGTCTAGTAAGCTGTTAAGAAAAGCCAACGTTCTCCACAAAAAAAGCCCCACTCACTCGTGCACATAGAAGCCCTGTCCATAAAGTAGTTATCCAAATACAGAGTCAATTGTTCTCTAACGAGGGATTGCAGCTAATTCACATACAGCAATACTACAAAAGGGTTACTTACATTATATTTTTTATTGGTTTTAGACTTTGCTTTTCCAGCTACCGAATGAAGCCGAGTGGCCCGAGCTAAACACTTGCTGCGAGTGATTGATTAATGATTGTCACAAAAGAGATATTTGAAATAGTGAAGAAACCCCTCTCTCTTGGCTAACAAATAAAGTTTTGAACAAAAATATCTACTGAATACAGTGATTAGAATATCCATGTAAGTATTACTAAGTGATTACTGATTAGGTAAGGACTCCATGATGAGTCAAGGTCTGACCGACAGCCGACTGTCGACCGACGAAAGGTCTTTAGTTAAAGGGAGGAGGTGTGAGATGAATCTCAACCGACTTCACAAGAGGAGATTCTCCATTTCACTGCAATGCAAACTACTTCCTGGGAATATTAATAAAATTTATTGAAATTTCACATCTGGGCGTCTTGAAATGCTTATGAATATGGCATGATCACAAATTCAGAAAAGGCATAAGTGACTAGGTATGTGTTATTGAGCTGTACGTTAAGGCCACTAACAATAAGTACCTAATGTTAAATTGTTATTATAATCGCTTCTATTAACCCTTTCGAGTATTGTTTTTTTTTTTTTGTTTTGTTTGCTTACTTTTTACTTTTACTTACCTTTGCTAAATGCGTTTGTTCCATATAAACGAATAAAAGCTAGTTAGGTTCTGACTATCTATCTTTTTATACGAAAATATTATATTTGTCAGACAAATTTTAAAATAGCATATAATGGTTATCCTAACTCGAGACAAAGTTTTCATGTTGAATTCTGACCTACCTATTACTGCAATGTATTTTTTCGCTTCCATCTTAATTTAAACTCTAATTGTGCCAATTTTCTTTGTTTTACTCTTGTAATGTACTTCTTTATTATTTAAGGTAGCAGATAAAACACATCTTTACGTTAAGACGTCTCTTTATTCAATCCCCTCATTCACATCTTAATGCTTATATATATATATATTAAACATTACATAATAACTTGCTGATGTCGGACAACGTGCGACTTAAATTAGGCGAGTTCAATACACTTCACTCTTTATGATTTTATTCGTTTATCATGTGCTGTTTTTAAAACTTTTTCAAAAATAAAGTAAGTGGCGATTTTGCCTCTGTGGTCAGTTATTAAACTATTGCGGTCTACTAAACAGTCTAATTTAATCGAAAGAAGAAACAAGTTTGCGCGTTTATCGCTAAAGATACCCTTCGTCGTATCTTCTCTGTTGCAAGACTGCCTCAACTAGTACAGGAATACTTGGCGTTAACATATTATCGAACGACATTCAGTTTCGCGGCCGACGGTCGTCTATAAGGAAAGGCTAAATCAGGCCCCAACAAGATTAAGAATGGCATAAGTAGTGTGCCGGGCCATCGCTTGCAACTCTAAATATAAAGCGCAAATTCGGCTCCATATGGAGTAGGTACCGCTCTCACCTTTGAACGGGAGCTCCCAAATATAGCTTCTTCCTCTTGACCGCATCCAGCGAAGAGCGGTTCAAATCGTTGACGACCAGATCCTTTCTGACCGGTTTGATCCTTTGGCATAGCGTAGAGATGTAGGTTCCCTCTACATCTTCTATCGCATTAATCATAGAGGATGTTCAGATGAGTTGTTTGGATTAACACCATCTGCTGAGTTTCATCTTCGAACGTCAAGACAGAATACGAAATTTCATCCGCATCACATCACGCAAAGAGCATAACTCTTTTTAAGAGGCCGACAACGCACCCGTGGCCCAACAGGTGTTGAGAGTGTACATGGGCGGCGCACCGCTTCTCATAAATGAGCCTTCTGCCTGTTTGAATCCTATGTTATAAAAAAAATGTTGGATTTGCATTATAGTATTAAAAGTACTTATTTAATTTCTTATGTTTACACAGATTCACTACATACCTACTGCATTGTCTCTTTGATAGGTTTGAACGTACCACGCGCTAGCGATATTTTTATATCAAAGGCAAGTGAATTAAGAATAAATGAAGACGAGTTTTATGATTCGATAATTTTAGTTACTAATTATGTTAAGGCACCAAACGTCTCTTCTTTGCTAAAATCTAATTTGAAGAGGGCGTTTGTAAAAAAAGTATAATACTTCAATTGTTATTAATAAATTAAATTAAAAGTCGAGTGATGACAGCAGCAATGAGTCCCCGATACAAATGTCCTACGAGCCGTAACATCAAAAGGCTCCCAGAATAAAACACATTATGACACAATTTATAATTAACTCGACACAATCCGTTTTGACACAATATCAAACTGATATCGGAATATCAAAAGAGCATAGATCATTGTAGCGATCGCATTCAGTGCCGTTAAGGACGATATTAATAAAAAGCTTGCGAGCGTTCGCGGTCCACCGGCTACGAAAGCGTCGCAACGGGCGCGCGCAAATTGCGACCTTATTGACGCCGCGACAATTAAATTCATTTAAGCTTTGATCCATTCCAACAATGCTCTTTTATCCGCTCTCCCACCCACCCTCCTCACCCAACCGCCGGAGAGGATAATCATTATTAATATTATAGTTTCGTTAGCTATAAATGAGGCGTCGACAACTTGTCTAATATCGTAGCAAGCAAATAGTCGCGGTCGGGATGACGCGGAGCTAGCTTAATATTTTATTTATTTGTTAACACTCTCCAACAACTTTAGTTTTGAGTGCAACGGGTGGCCATATCTCTAATCAGCGATCTCTTCCAGGCAACCCAACGAAGAAGATAATAAAAGGTGGATAATATAAGCATCATGCCGGTGCTGTATAAGAAGCCAACTTTCTTAAGTAAAAAATAAGGCAAATGTAGAAGTTTTTAAGACGCTCAAGTTTGCTCAGCAGTTCTTCATTCATGTCTGAAGAGCATGGATCGGCGCAATCCAAGAGTGGAAGGAGGAGAGTCTACGCCAGCATGGTTTTAGTTTTGATGGGAAGAAAGTGATTGGGGCGTCTGAGCAAGTATGGAGCAGCATACAACTTGCGGCTGATCTCTTATACATAAAGGCTCCAAGATAGGGTCTGGTTGAAAAAAAGACCAAGATTGCATACGGACTGAGTGGTATTTAAGATGGTGCCAGCAATCGATATATCCCGTCCCAACCGACTTAAGACTACCTATAGCCAAGTCATTTGAGACTTGGCTCTTGGATTAATTTTGAGATCAAAGCACTTTCTCTAGTCATCAGTGTTGGCCAAATCATAATTTAATGCCTGAATGACTAAGGGAAGCTCATAAAGAATAGATTTGTAGGTAATCAACATAAAGGTGAAAATGAGATAAGAGACGAGGGGCCAAAGAATTGATATAGATGGCAAAGAGAAGAGGAAATAGCACGCCTTCTTGCGGAACACCAGTATCTACAGTGCTCCATTTTGAATGGAGTTCAGATTTTAATATATTGATGATGTCCTTGAAGGTAACTGGTAAACCAGTGGATAGGGAGAGATAAATATTGGTGGAATGAAACAACTCCAACAGAACTCTAAAATTTACCCTGTCGAAAGCGTTGCTGAAGTCCAGAAGAATGAAACTGGTGAGTTTCTTATTTTCCATGCCAAAAAGAATATCATGAACAAGCTTAATCAGCTCAGTAGTAGTGCTAAAGCCGCGGCGGAAACCGGACTGAAGTGGATCAAGTATAAAATTTATATAAAGGAATATACAGATCTTATCATGAGTTAGGCGGTCGAGCACTTTAGATAAGAAAGGTAGGATTGATATTGGACGAAAATCAGAGAAGAAATGAAGGTGGATTTTATTGGGAATGGGGATAATCAGGTCATCCCAAAGGCGAAAGTAAACTTAAAAGAAGTGATAGTAATTGAGAATATGAGTAATAACAGGTAACAAGCAAGATCATGCTGCAACTGATACTTGGTTACAGCCAACGGCATTGGAAAATATCGACATCATACTCTTCTCCACATCTTGGTTAGTGAAATCAGAGAAGAAAAATGCAGGACAACTGAGAGCAGGAAGAGGTCTTAGTGTGGAAATGTGAGTTCCCGACTAGTGGCATCAAGGGGAGTAGAAGAGGTAAAGTCCCACTTTATCAAGCTATCTAAATCCATAGTAGGAGAAATAGAGCTTGAGGGAGGATTACTGACGTCTAATGATTTTAGGAACTTCCAGATTTTAGAAATTAATAAATAAATTTTTGATTTATACGAGTGTTGAGCTCTTGCGCTAGACAGTGGTATATGTATTAGCAATTCGCTGAATATTTCCATTGTTTCGCTGTTCGCAGCGAGTAACGGGCAACGCGTCGCCACTCACCACTTGAGACCCAGAGACAACTTCACCGCTTCATCATTGCTTATTACATTACTCACACATACCTGCGTTTGTGCTCTTGTTTATGAGCACGAGAATGACGAAACGAATATTAATAAAAACTCTAACTATAAAATACGTCATAGGTACTAATAGACCGCCTGCGGTTTATATTATTCTAAATCAAAATGAGTCTTCACAATGTCTTATTTATAAGATATTGTGAAGAATTAATTAAATAATTTATAAAAATAATGAGTTACATAATTTCTATTCGATTAGCGGTTAATGTAAGTAAGACTATTTTTAATACAATAATAATAGTGTTGAAAGAATTGATAATTGTATAATTGTAGCGTTAACATTAATAATCCAAACGAAGTGGGTAGGTATGAAACTTTTTTGAAGTACTTAATCGGTTGAAACACCATGTACCATTCAATAGATTTATAAGAGTCGGTTACATGTATATCCGCCTCAGAATCTAAGAAGTAATTACTGCATATAATTGAGCATCTGTATCCCCTCGGGGGAGTGGGAAGTGGGGAGGTGGGGGCTCATTTAAATAGGTTACGCCTTTCTTCACAATTGGATCTGTTCGACTGAAAAACTAATTTAAGAGACCTCACACCTCCGAAACCTTTTACTCGATTTAAAGGGAAAAGTTTTAAATTTAAACTCAACTAAAACCAATGCTAGCTAGCAATGCAGCTTCTAGTTTTTATATAGCAAATTAAATTATTAAAAATTTTGATCAAATTATTCCCAACTACTACATAATATGGTTCAAATTATCGACAAAATTGTAAAAAGCTTTAGCGATTAGCTTAAAATGTGCTTCGCTTGGGTTTGTGTTCTAGTAAAATATACAATTGTCATGAAAAAAAATATTAATTACTTATTTTGTGAAATCTAGTGAATCTAATTATATAATTTTTTGTGGTGCGTATTATATTCTTGGTAAATTCATGAACATTTTTCTATGAACATAATTTGTTGTCATATAAATTTATTTCGTGCATATTTTGCAGGTTAAATTAAACTTACACGAACGATTCCAGTGGCTGCCATATTTTCTAGTAGCTTGTAACGGTTAAATGTCAGAAACAAATAATTTAAGTTGATATCAAGGCAGTTCGCCCTCCGCGGCTCGTCGGTCGTCGTCAGTTGGCAACACACTCAGCTTATCGGAGCCAACAATAGGTATTTAAGCACTCGACGAGCGAACCCTTTTAAGGCAGCGAGGGGAAGAAATGACTCGAGAAAACACGAATAAAGCGTATTGTGATCGAGAGTTTAATGTGTCGCCGTCTGAAGACGGATCAATCACGAGTATCGATTAATGTATTGTTGGGTAATGGAGGTGTAATGTGCGCGCTAATGGCAGCCTCATTCGATCCCACCTTTTCATGCCTTTTTCTTTAATTATCTACTTTCAAAAACGCTCCTAACTTATACTGCAAATAGAATAAAATCGACGATTCAAAAATTCTTTGGAAAAGCTTATGTGAATAAAGTTTATTCTGATCTGATTTAAATAAAAAAGTTTACGGCTACCGGTTTAACGTTACGACGAGAGATATAATTAAATACAAATTTTTGATATTAGTTTGAAGCTTAAAAATCAACAGGAGCCATAATGACCAGTAGTAATATTACTCTACGAAACTAAAACGGAACCTAACCACTTATGGTAGGTATCATAAACGAATAAGACGACCGGGAGACGTACCTAAGCTAATTAAAAAATCACTCAATTACTTTCAAAGTCTGCCAATTCAATGCTTAGTTTAACTGTTGATAAAGCTAAGCATCTTGCAATAAAAGATGTTTCGAAATCTTGTTACTAGCGCACCGCGAAGTAGGTATAACTTTTAAGTAAAATTTATTAAAATGAAGTTCGAATCAGAAAGCGATGAATGAGATGTGTTTGTAAATATAGAAATGTATACAATCGTAAAGCAGTTCAGAAACGAAAATAGCGTCAACAACATGCCGAGTGCGCCATACAAGTAGCGGCCGCGGGGGGTTCTTAAAATACGTTCGCCGTCAGCCCCCGTGAATAACCGCATCTGATTCATCACAATGTCTGAGATTGCGATAATACCTTTATGACTAAGATCATTAAAATCATTGCATAAGCCCCGGACGGATCTCACCGTATTAGCGAATTCGACAAATATAGGCTGGAGCTGGCCCGTCATTGTTGACATCTATGAAGTCAGTTCGCTTCACTCAAGTGAGGGGAGGACGTCACGATTACGCAGAGCTGCGCGGGAGTCCAGTATTAATAGACCGGCAGCGACGCTCGGGTCGGGGAGGGCGAGGGGGAGATCCCCAGCGTGTATGCGTGGCGTGTTGGAAGAGTGTTCCTATGACGAGCAGCTACGCCGAAATAGACGTCGAGGAGGCGGGCCTCTTTACTATTTATGGTAGTGACCGGCGTTGGGCAGCCGAGCTATATCCGGACGATTCGAGAGGTATGCACGAGCCACTGTTTGTTGCCTGATGCAGCCTCGGTTATTGTAAATATCTCTCGATGTGCTGTATGATATTTATCTGTTTATGTTAATGTGAGACGGGATAATAGGTGAAGGCGAATCGAATCAAAAAGCAAAGTCAACAGATGTATAAAAAGAAATAATGTAATTACAATAAATAAATTAACTGTTTATTTATTAATTACATTTTGGCGTGAGATCCATAACGATCCCGTGTATAATAAAAATAAAAAAGAAAATTAAATTTATATAAATTTTACAATAAATTACATTACACGATAGATGGCGTTACATTAGATGTTCAGTTCTGTCAGGTATCACTAGGCACAACGTACGAAATGCTTGCGTTCCCACCGAACACGAGAGCACCACCAGACACGCACTAGCACCCCGCCTCCACTCAGCCGAGCGCTTAGAAGCACTTGCGGTGGACGATGCCGGGGCCGGATTCGTCGTACTCCTCCTTGGAGATCCACATCTGCTGGAAGGTGGACAGGGAGGCCAGAATGGAACCTCCGATCCATACGGAGTATTTCCTCTCCGGGGGAGCGATGATCTTGATCTTGATGGTCGAGGGCGCGAGGGCGGTGATCTCCTTCTGCATCCTGTCGGCGATACCGGGGTACATGGTGGTACCACCGGACATCACGGTGTTGGCATACAAGTCCTTACGGATGTCGACATCACACTTCATGATGGAGTTGTACACGGTCTCGTGGATACCGCACGATTCCATACCCAAGAAGGAAGGTTGGAAGAGAGCCTCTGGGCAACGGAACCTTTCGTTACCGATGGTGATGACCTGACCATCAGGAAGCTCGTAGGACTTCTCGAGGGAAGTGGAGGCAGCGGCGGTGGCCATCTCCTGCTCGAAGTCGAGCGCGACATAGCACAGCTTCTCCTTAATGTCACGGACGATTTCCCTCTCAGCGGTGGTGGTGAAAGAGTAACCCCTCTCGGTGAGGATCTTCATGAGGTAGTCGGTCAAGTCACGACCGGCCAAGTCCAGACGGAGGATGGCGTGGGGCAGAGCGTAACCCTCGTAGATGGGGACGGTGTGAGAGACACCGTCTCCGGAGTCCAGCACGATACCGGTGGTACGACCGGAGGCGTACAGGGAGAGCACAGCCTGGATGGCGACGTACATGGCGGGCGAGTTGAAGGTCTCAAACATAATCTGGGTCATCTTTTCCCTGTTGGCTTTGGGGTTGAGGGGAGCCTCGGTGAGTAGCACTGGGTGCTCCTCGGGGGCGACACGCAGTTCGTTGTAGAAGGTGTGGTGCCAGATCTTCTCCATGTCATCCCAGTTGGTGATGATACCGTGCTCGATGGGGTACTTGAGGGTCAGGATACCTCTCTTGCTCTGGGCCTCGTCACCCACGTAGGAGTCTTTCTGGCCCATACCGACCATCACACCTTGGTGGCGGGGTCGGCCTACGATGGACGGGAAGACGGCGCGAGGCGCGTCGTCTCCGGCGAAACCGGCCTTGCACATTCCGGAGCCATTGTCCACTACGAGCGCGGCTACATCGTCGTCGCACATTGTGAGAGAGTTTGTGTGTCGGGACGCGCTGGAGTTGACTCTACGACAGCGAGACTGCGAGTGCGGCTTCCCGCGCCGCTCTCACTTTATATACCGCGGGCGGCCGCCGCGCCGCGAGCCATACAAGGCGCGCGCGCCGCCCGCCCCGAACCACCTACTGACTAGCTTTTACAACCCTCTCACGTCCCGCTACGGCTTCCATATACCCTTCCCTGCATCCATCAAGTCCCGGAGGTTCCTTGGGCTCTTTCAAGGCCCGCCTGAGGTCCTATATCTCGCCCTTCGCAATTCAAACCGAGGTCGACCGCCACAACATAATTTAATTTACTATTTACACATTATTTTAAAACATAAGTGATATAATGTTTAAGTACAATAAAAATAATATATGGAGGACTATTTCTAAAATATCGGCATCTCAGGGATAAAAATCATTGAGAACAACATCTTCTTAAGATGTTTTCATAATAATTGTACTTAGGTGTAGTTTTATTTTCGTCTTTAATAAGTAATCGTGTCGCAATAAATTAATAAGATTGAAGGTTATGCTCTTGTTCTACAAGATCGGAAGTATTTACTTATGTTACGACTGAAACTCAAACTTTAATTACAATTCATTAAGCTTTAGTTTATACATTGAAATGAATTGCGTGAATATAAGTAAAACAATATATCTAATCTGAGGATAAATACGGTTATGTGTTTGCTTTCATCTAATGATTAATGTAATTACTAAATTCACTTCAAACAATCAATTAATAAATAAAACAGAAATAATAATTCTACAGATAATTAAGAACTATTTTAAAGAAGGTAAATCGTAGACGTTAGTTATAAGATTAATAAATGCGATTGCGTGAACACAATGTGTGCGTGTGTGTGTGTGTGCATGTGCGCCGCATGGAGCTGCAAGTGCAGAGTGCATTGGCCGGGTATATTTAGATTCAGGTGGGTTACGTGACTTTTGGTTAAGAATAGAGTTTTAGTTTTTTTCATTAAAATCGCGGCCTCCTTTACTTTGCTCAGGAGAAGGCTTTCTTAAGATTTGGATTTCTGTATCTACTTAAGTACTTACAATAATTTTTATAGGAATTAAATATGAAATTGAGATTTTCTTTATGCAATTTGCATAATAACTTCTTTATTCAGTAATCACAGTGTTGCCAGTTTCACGATTTCTACAAAAATAAAATGTTACACAGATTAGAGATAAATTTAATATATCCTATTAAATAGAATTATATATTTAATAGCCTCCTAGGTCCTCCTAGTCGCGGCTTTTGTAAATTGTTTTCGATTTCATTTGTTCTCCTATACTGATCGAGTTTAGAATAATTTAAAAAGACACGAGTTTAAATAAATCTTGTTCGAAAGTTGGGATTTTTACTGACAACTCAAGGGGAACAAAATTACTATTTTATTTTTACAATAACAATTGTTACCTAATATCAAGAATAAAATATATTTATTTTTATTTTTAATTAAACGATTTTTCTTTGTAAATTGAAGTAAAATTAAGAATACTTTTTAGTTTATTTATTTTTATATTTGAATGCAATTAGTTGATTTTAAGTAAGTATATCCAATATCCATAAATGAATAAAGAAATATAGACTCAAATGTTAAAAAGAAATATATTTTCAAAATTTCAATCAATCTATTATTGCTTTGTATTGCAGTGTCGTAGTGAAAGATGAGCCTGAAGGTTTTTTTCTTAGGTCCTGTCGGACTGATACCAACTTATTATTACAATAACATCTTCACCTATAGATAAAAATAAATTTGCCTAGACGGACATCGAAATATAATTCTTTCACGTATCTTACGGTATATTAGCCACGTAATCTTATAAAGGTATGCATTGCGTCGAACTTAATTTGAATACAAAATGCAAAATCAACAAAGGAATCAACATTATACACACATTAACACAATATAATTATTGGCAATTTATTTTCAATAGATCTAAAATACTCCTGCTCTAATGAACAATTTGTAAGGTACTCATGGGGGACAACTGCCAACGCTAACAGCTGCCCAAAGATAGTTTTAATGAACACATTACATACTTTAATAAAGGTCCCATATTAAATTATTTTGCCCTCCACAGCAAAGAAAAAGGTTTTATTGACCGATTTCATAGAGAAGGACGCTCCTAATTTCAATTAAACTTTAATAAGTAGGCATGGTGGCTGCAGGCGACCGGCTCCTGAAGGCATAAGAAGTTCTTTTTTAAACGCCGATACAAAAAGGGGAGAGTTGTACGTTTGCTGTGTGTTTTGTGTTTGTCTGTGGCATCGTTGCTCCTAAACGAATCGACTTTTTTTGACAGCTGGCGATGTAATCGAGATTCCATCTCAACTCATCTAGGTACAGTATAGTTGTAGCTATACTCCAGTTTAGTTACAATCTATATAGATGAGCATAAGCTCATATTTTAATTTGTAATAATATGTTAACTGCATCGAGTCAGTCCGTGTGCGCACAGCCGAGCCCGGTGCCATTGGTGGGCGCAGCGGGCGTCGCGTGGCGGCCGCGTGCCGCCCGCAATCACCGCACTAATTGACTGGCTTCCTCTGCAATCGCGGACATTGCTTGAAGGCTTTCGTAACGTTGGTGAAAAACATTTACATTACAAATATTTCTTTAGTTCACACGTTGTCAAATTATCCATGCAAATGGTTAATTTTAGAAATCTCTAAGAAAGGTGTTATAATTAATATAATATATTATAATGTAAACATATGAATACACATTTTGACCATGATATTAAAACGTTTGTTTGGCAAACGAATTGCAGTGATTCTAGTAATTATTATTCGGATGGAACAAATTTCCAAACAGAAATGGAATCCTGATGCACTGTCTGTTCTACGATTGCGGGCTCGCGGTGTATAATAATGTGTAATCCCTTAAAATAATCCCTTAGCGAGCAAATCTGTCGTCCATTGGAGCTCGTTGCCCCACTAATTGGCGCCAGTTGCTCTTTCGGGGAATATGCCGCGTGCCTTCCGCCAATTTCACAACATCTCGCCGGATCGCCGCTAATACGGTTAACTTTACTGTTGGTTCATTATATTAACTTCATTTCGCTTTCATAAAGGGGAGGACTGGTCGATTGTGTTCAAATTAAATGCTTTTATTTTTTGTCTAATTTCATTGTAAATCCACGAAAATCCAGCCAATTTCCTAGGTGTACAATTCAAGTAATTAAATTTAATACTATTCACGAAGCTAGAACTCGCTATTAAGAAATGTTTACTGCAGAATTCACAAGCGAAAATATCTGACATAACACCTTCCCACTGAATTCTAAAAATAGTAACATACCGTTTTTTCACTTTTGTCATATCAACATATATTTAATATTATTAGGAGCCAGGCTATCCCAAAACGAAAAATTATCTACTTCTATACAGACTAAAAAGAAGGAACTACTAATGATAAGTTTTTATTAACTCATAGTTATTAATTATTACTAGTAAAATAACAAATACTTAAAACAAAGTGTAGATAGTTTTGTTAAATCAATACTAAGTAGGTACATAAGTTTACGATAGTCAATAGTAGGAATATTATTATATCCATTTCCATTTCCCACGGTCTGCCGATGGCGAGTGAGTCTGTTTGTTGAGACAATACGGAGCTGTCAACGAGTTTTATTCCATTTCGGATTTATTAACTACCAAAAAAACACAGTTAGGTTGGAAAGTAATCAATATATTTAATCTGCGGCTGAGGTGATAATTCAGTCCGTTTATTTAAACATAAGTCTATTATTCGCGCTTTTAACTTGTAGCGTTCAATTAAGCTATTTTATTCTTATAAAATACATATAAAGATAGAAGAAGGAAATAATGTTCATGACTCGATGAATGGTATAGAAGAAGTGAATGATAGATATAATAAGATATGTGATTTTGTGATGTCACAGCTGGCTTCCAATCTTGATTTGAATTCGAATATTATCAATCATCAAAAGAGTTTCTTCGTAAAGGAGGCTATTCGCAATTCGCAATTCGCCACAAACTTAAGAACTGTTGCGCTTCTTTACACGGGAAAAAAGCAGATCTTGTGGAAAGGTCTAATTATTATTCATTATTAATTATATTAATTTATTATTTTGTTTTATTTTTTTCCGTCAAGTTTCACCCATTTAACTTTAGTTATTTTATTAAATTTTCATGAAAGTACATGTATAGAATGAATGGTATGTATTTTTTTAAAAAACCTCGAAAATGTGTAAAAACTCATATATTACGTATAATTCTAGTTAAAATTTATTTTCAAATTGGAGCTTTATGATGAAAATTTTCTGAAAGTTGTTGTGTGGTCCATGAATATGTTGGCCTTTCTTGAGCTACCTATGTTGGTTTTCAACCCTAGAACATAAATGATTTATTATTTTATATATTGCCAATTATCTACTAGTTCCTAGTTAAAATACAAAATATTGTTTATAAACGTGCAAACCTACCTTTGTATTTACTCATATTTTCAATATCTTTTTCCACAAAATGTTTTCGGTGTAATCTCGAACTATTTGTCGGAATAAAATTTTGGCGGCGGTCGGTTTTTATTCAGTCGATGGATTTTTAGCAGACATTTAAAAACACCATGAAGAAGGTTATCAATTCGACATGTATTTTTTCTTTTTTAGATATACCACTCCTACGGTTTTTTTTAAATTTTACAACCTTTGGTTTTCAGGATATTGGAAGAATAGTTTCACAATCGGGCGAGAAATCGCTGAATTCCGCGCGACCATGTCGTGCTTATTTGCTTATAACTCTATGATTTATGAATCCTATGATGATTAAGATGTTTTTGGATTCAGTATTAAATATGCAACAAGCCATTCAATTAATTTTTTAATTGAAGTCCAGAAATATTTAATGTACTTTAATATTATACTACTATATTTACTGGCGAAATCACCCGTCACGCGGATAATTAAAATCATTAATGAAACTCATGACAGAGTAGACATATTCTCAGGCGCTTTGAGTGAAATCACAAAGGTTATATTATGTATAATTAGCTACAAGTGATTAGTTAATAATTGTAAAATATAAGCCTATTATTTTTTTTATTTTTTTTGACATACTATATTAATACTTAGTATTAAATAGCAAAATCAGTTAAAGCGTCAATGTCGCATTAGGTTTTTACCTAAAAGTAAGATTCGATACCTGCGGCGATGCCATTCATATTTTTTATTATTTTTTTAATTTCAAAAAGATTTCTTTTTTATAGAAGGATATGGCAACGGCGAGCTGCGGAGCGCATCTCTGGTTGTGAGCGTCGCGGCGCTCTTTTTGGCTCACGGCTGTCATTCAGCAGAGAATGAGCAGAGATAAAAAGAAAAGGTCTGGCTTTTACAATTTGAGTTCTCTTAGTATTTTTCAATTTTAAAAATATCTGGTGCTTGAAATATATATTATGTAAATAAATTTATAAATAGTATAATATATAATTTCTATTAACTTCTCCACGACGTCCTCGGCCTTGGGGCCCGCTTCGTCGGAATTAGAAATTCTTTCAAAACAACATTTTAAACTATTTTCATTAGTTTCGCGCGTGTCCTTATATAATTAATACATCAATGTTAAACACTGATGGTCTTGATATAATTGGAATTAAAGGAAATCTAAAAGAAGAAACCTCACAAATCGATGAATAAGGTTTTCATAAATTATAGCTAAAATCCATCTCCGCCACGTCAGCTTTGGAACAAAAATCCGCATCGAAAGCGGTCCATTCGTTTAGGCGCTGCCTACTTATAATAGTATATGTATTCTTAAAGATAATATTCTATGAAATATAGAAAACATCGTGCAAAAAACAAATTAAGTTTTTGCACTCCAGTGCAACGAAATCCTTGGTAAAAATAAATTCGATATTTTTTCGAAATCATCCTACTGGAAACCCTATATTGTGATCATCGTTTTAAAATAAGTATAATTGAGAATAGTTTGTGTGATGTGATTGTATTTCAATTACGTCTAAACTAATGTAGAACGCGTGGGCGGAGGAGTCGACTCACTGACACACTGAACCAATTCTGAATATTCCTACGGATTTATTACTTTTACGATATTTACTTCTCCAATTGTTTGGAATATGTTTTTATTTAGATACTTATACAAAAAAGGAATTAACCAATTCACTAAGGTTGTTGTTATTCATAAGACGGAAAACAAGATAAGTATAAATAGTTATTATCAGTTATCAGCGGACTTTTGGTTGCTCGGTCCGTAGAAGCAGCGATACTAGTAAGTAATAACTTATTACGAAGCTGAACAGTCGCTCGGAGGAAAGCTAATTTCAGGAAGTGCTGCTTCGAATTGAGCAATTCTTTTGATCTTGGCTAGCCATCAATAGATCGAAGAGGGCCGGCTATCTGACAGCGGCATTATTTTTACGATTGTAAAAATAATTCGGATAAAACTTTTGTTCTGTTAATTTAGTAGTCAAGTGTAAAGTTGAAAGATTGCAAATAAACTGCCAATGAAACTCTCAACAAGTCCGTAATGAGTGGACAGTGGAGCTTGAGCCGCAGCTCTCACCAAATAAGTCGTTACATCCCTCACATTCTGCAACGGTCTATTAATATCAACGCACTACACTCGCAACGCTAAAATATACTCAAAGAGTAAGTGCATAGAGTTCTATATCGATTGCAGGCATTGGCTCACCTGCCGCGCTATTACAAAATATTGTATTTGGGCAGCGAAAAAAAGCGCGGAATAGCGACTCTGTGTCGTTTTTCCTTAGAGCCTTGTGTGAGCGAAGGCTCGCGGCGGGTGCTCGCGAAGCCTCCGGAATGCGCAGCCTCCCCGCGCCGCCCACTATGTTTAAATTGCACTTTAAACTTTTAGCGGTTGAAATGAAATTTGTTCGCTGTGTCAATCTTGAAATAACTCTTTCGACATGTCCGATGTAAAAATAGAGCTACTCCTCTAACATAAGGTCCAATTTGTCATGTTTGACTTCGAGAGTCTATAAAAGTGATGAGTTGATGTGAGTTTCGCCACAAATGGTGTCGCGATGCAGCCGCTCCGTCTCTTTCTGGCGAACGTACAGTTTGTACGGAAACGTATATCTCTTTCGCTCGAGTTAAATTAGTTTGTCGTGGATAAGTCCGCATTTACACCGCTTTCTGCTTGACGCTCCGCCCAGTAACTCGGTGTAATTGAAGTCACGACAGGAAATGAATACTACTTAATATGTATTTTAATATCATTCTAAACCAGCTTATTTTTATTTTGAATACATAGATTTACAACTTCTAAAAGCAGCATTTAGCTAAATTATGGTTTTATAGCTATTATATTTCGTACAAATGTTCTGTTATGTATAGAATTATTTTGATTTATGGGAAAGTTAAGTCATACATTTGTATATTTACATAATTTTAAATCAAAAATAAAATGGGAAGATCAACTATTCAAGAAAAGATTTATTGTAATGATAAACGAGAGTTATTCGATCAAGTAGTTTCATCTTAAAAAGCTCTCGAAACCTCCCAGCAACTTAATTCGAGTTTCGACCGATTTTTTTTACTTTTCGCTGTACATCTTTATGTTTGGTTTGTGTAGCAATTTTTGAAAATAAAATCTTGTAAATATTGTATATATATAATTAATGTATTCTATGATTTTTGTGAGATCTTAATGACAAGCTGGTGGAGCATCCGTGATGTGCGTTCGGAGTGAATTCCAAATAAAGCGAGTGCTGTCAAACGGCGCGCATCGCCAAAACGCGAGCGAGGGGCCAAGCTATTTCGGTCGCCCGTGACGTGTACCTACGCCCGATTGCACTCTAATAAGCACTTCCCTACTTTGATTTACCGACACTCAGATGACGTCTCATAGTAAAGATATATAATGACTTATTTATATATTTTTAAACATTAGTACCGGAATACAACGCGGTAATTCAGCTAGGATTTTGATGAGCCTTTTAATTAAATATAAGATATACCTATATCGATACTGTAACCGCTTCCTTGGTCTAGTGGTAAGCACGTAAGCGTTACAACCGGAAGGTCCTGGGTTCAATTCCAGGTGGAGATAAAAAAAACTTGGTCTGGCAGGGCATAGAAGGGTGAGGCCGTAGATTTTGCCACTTTTTTAAAAAAATAAATGGCTTATAATTTAACCAGTGTCTAAAACTGAAGCGATTTCAGAACTTGTGTTTAAAATCTTCAAATTATGTTAGTTAATATTTAAACTTCTAGAGTGCAGTGTAAAACGACTGTAAGTTGTATATTTAAAAAAATACAATAATTTAAATTTCTGCCTGCCCTGAAATTTTGCCCAAAACACGCTGTCTTTTTGGTTCAGTCAAACATTTGGGAATATAAAACAATTTGTTTTTAAATAAAAACCCTAACATGTCATAAATATCTGAAAAGTTAATTAATTAGGCAATTATCTCCTGAGTTCCACATTTTAAAATAAGCGTTTTTAAATTATTTATAGTAATTCAAAACGTTGTCTCTTTGTTTTCGCTTAAATGTTACTATTTTGTATGTTACCAAAATACAGCATCTAAATATTAAATCCACTTCATAGTAGTATTTTCTAATCATACTGGCAACACTAAGGATTCTGCCAACGTAATAAAGAAAAAAGCAACCGCTATTTTGTAGTCTGTAGAGTTTGTCAAAGGTGTGCGCGTGTGTTTCGTCAGCAGCAAGTTTTAGTGGATTTAGTGATTTTAAAGGTAAGTAACAGTTTTTGTTACCTAAACCTTACATAGTAATATGCTGCAATAACCAATTAAAGCAAGGTAGGTAATGTTTCTTTGGTTTAAAATCGGCTCGCATTAAGTTATTATTTTGTTTATAACCTCTAAAATTACGATTTGACGTTACTTATATGTGACTTGTATGTTACTGGTAACGTTGGGAGAATTTGGTAGTAACGTTAAGTGTTGTAAAGGCTAATGCATGATGTTGATGCTATATTTTTTTTTACTTTTATTATTATAGTGCCAAATTGCATGTAAAATAAATTAAGTACTTACATGAAGTCTATTTAAATTTTAAAGTATAAATGGCAACAAATACGATATCAAGTTGTAAACATATATAAAATTAAAAAATATATCACTAAGTAAATAAGTTCATTTAATGTTGTTGATTTTACAATACATTTACAATAAATAGACTTGTACGATTCATGATTCATTTCATACCTCCATACAGACCCACACTGCAATAATGTTTATGTGTTGTATTAAAATTTCTACTTTTTAATTTTTAACCATTAAAAACATTGTCACAGATGCCGTTAACTGCAGCTGAAAAGCAAAAAAAAATATCGTGAAAAATTAAAAACAGAAAATACTGAAAAGTATAATGAAGCACAAAGAAATGCCAAAGAGAGATAGGCGCGACACTATCAGAAGAAAAAGAGTACATATACTGAATAGGAAAAACAAAAATTACGGCAAAAATGGAAGGAAGATAGAAAAAAACAAAAGATCTACAAATAGCACCACAAGATGAACCATCTACCTCACAAGCTTCGAACTTAAAGCAAGATTATCGCAATATGCATCGCCGAGTTGAATATAGGCTTAAAAAAGAAAACACACAATTGCTATCACGAGTTAACTCATTGAGTAAAAGCTTAAAGAATCTTCAGAAAAAAGTGATAAGACAGCAAAAAAACTGGACATGATGCAGCAATATTGTGAAAATGTATTAATTTTGTTAGTAATGTTATAATTCAAATGATATTTTAAAATAAAAGTTTTTTTTATAAGATTTTTTTCTTTGTTTTAAGATTATCTCATTTATATGATAAATGACCTGGTTTTGACATTGAATTTAAATTTTTGACGTTTTCACAAAAATCATATTCTACTGAATTCATATTCTTACCGACGACTATAAAAAAATACATGGAAATAATGTAATTTTATAATAAATTAAATTTTATTATAAAACCTTCTCCTTTTCCGAAGTTGGTTAAAAGGTGGACATTATGTAATCAGCCTTACAAAGATTATGTGTACTTTCGTGTTACTTCTACGTTACCGTAACATAGAAGTGTCTATGATACTCTATGTTACAAAGTGGCAAAATCCACGGCCTTAGAAAAAATCGATCAGTGAAACAGATGTTAAATGCATCTGCCCCATTCCCCACTAGAGGACACGGGACTTAAAAAAAATATACCTATCGATACTGTGAGTATAATGTCAAATCTCATCGCAACCGATAAATTCCTTAAAACCTATTAGAAAATTCATTCGCAGATAATTTTACGTGTGACATATTATTTATATTCAACATTCTTCTCAATGTTTTTATTTTCTACTCTATTCATAAATAATGACAAATTAAATGCAAATAACATAATATATATTGAATGAATATATTGAATAAAAAAGATGTTATTAGTATCAGTAATTTATTTGTACGCTTCTGTTTGATTGTTGATCATTGCGTTGTCTTATAAACGAGGTTTAAGCATTCAGTGCACGCGAGCCATGTCTTTAGTCGACTCCCGCGCATTTTTATCCGACAACACTTCAGTCGTAGAACGCTGCTCTACAACGCTAATCATTTTTTAAACAGTTCAACGCCTCGGGATTTTTAGTTTTTTTTTTAAGTTTTCAGAGTTTTGCTAAAATGAACACAAAATACAAAATGAACACAACAATAATCGTATAAAAAACACAATTTCGAACAATATCGAAAAAACAACAAAATTAGAAAGGCCACTTATTACAATACAATTATTGTAGAATTGTGTCGGTTGTGTTAAACGATTTTTTCTTCACTAAATGTGTCACCTTACACACTGTGCTAGTTTCAATTTTAGGCCAGCAACAAATATTTTCTATTTCCACGGAATTAATTCTAGACAGTCTATAAACACGGCGATGTTTGTGCTTATAATATAGTAGCAAGTAGATCTTCACAAAATAATTATATTATTTAAAAAAATATCTCAGTATTTTGTCTTAAAGCCTTTGACGCGGCCTCCAGCGCCTGCCCAATCACCGACAAACGAGTGAAATTGGAGACAACTCAAGGGAACCGTCGCAATATGATAGTTACAACTACTTAGGTAAGAATATTTCATGACAGGACTTATTGTGACTATGAAATTATATAAATCACGTCAGCTTTTAAATAAAAAACGGCCTCGAATCTAATCTATCCACTCCTCGTCGGGTCGGGGTTTAAAAAAGTTATAATTATTATAACAGGTTCGTGGCACAGTGAGTAAGGATTTAAGAAGAGTATATAATAGTGAGTATATTATGCGTATCAGTTGATGCGTGAATCGATGTGTATCGAGGGAGACACATTTTGTTCGTTTCGCGTCTCCTTGACGACAACTTTATTGGGGCATTCATGTGATTCAATGCGATAGTCCTTTGCAAGTCTTTTAAATTAATATTTAAAAATACTTAGAAAGAAAAGCAGTATTCCGAACATTATAAAAAACAAATTTAGTAAAAGTGAATGATGAATCCAAATAAGAATAGCTCACGAACGGATCTTCAGTGTTCAGTTTTCAATCTTTATGAATTGTTGCTGAGATCAGAGATGCTTCTCGATAGCGTCGATGCCACCGACTACTTGCACTCAATGTCGGCGGGTTTTGTCTTCAATTTCACTTCACTCAGAAGTTGCACAAATTGTTAAGAAATTTGACATAGGGCAGTACCCTATTCGTTGTATCTGTGGGTACTTCTTTTATCTATGTTTAGCCAATTAACCATTATTTAAAATAGTACCTACTGGTAACGTTTAGGTATCTACTTCTTTTGTAAAGATTTTTGTGGCAGAAAATGTGGTTAAAAGTAACTAAGTTTTACAAATTAATTAAGAGTGATTAATCCATACTCCTTTCATTATATTTCTGTTGCACCTTATGACAACTTTGCCGATGTCAAAGTGACGCCATTATTAATTTGTTCTCTGTGAAATGAGGTTTAAAAACGTATTTATCCTATTCAATTATTTATAACCTAGTTTCCATCGAGATACCTATTATTGTTAACGAGAGATTTTTTTTAATGATATGAGCGCTCAATTTAGTAGGTATAAATAATAGACTGAATAATGTTATATTGGAAATAATTTAAAGCGTGGTCTAAAAAACCTAATAAATACTAATTCTTGATAAACTAGAAAATCTTAATCAAGAATTATTTTCAGTATTAATACTGTAGCAAAATGAGCCTGAATATAAAATATGTACCTATAATGAGGTGTATACTGTCCCCTGCACTTTTCAACATATATGGAGAGTACATAATTCGGAAGACCATCGAAAACTGGGAGAAGGGTTTTCCTATAGGTGGAAAGAGATTATCAAATCTTCGATATGCCGACGATACCGTTCTCCTGGCAACATCCATGGAAGATATGACAGAGCTGTTCCAGAGACTCGAAACTGAAAGTGGCAAAATTGGTCTCCTAGTGAACAGAGCGAAGACTAAGATGATGATTGTGGATCGTGCCGGAGCACTAGGTAATGTCACCTGCAACATTCCTGGCATTAACGTTGTCGACCACTACATCTACCTTGGCTCCCAAATCTGCAACGATGGCAGCTGTGCCCCCGAGATAAAGAGGCGCATCGGGATGGCTAAAGATGCTATGGTCCGTTTGAACGTCATTTGGAAGAGGAGAGGAATAGGTATTATAACCAAGATCAGGCTGATCCGAGCCCTGGTATTCCCTATTTTCTTGTATGGCGTTGAAACGTGGACGATTTTATCCCGAGAACGGCAAAGGATCGATGCATTCGAGATGTGGTGCTGGAGGCGATTACTCCGAGTACCCTGGATCGCCAAACGCACCAATGTGTCTATCCTAAGTCAGCTCAAAGTAAAAACCCGTTTGTCGACCATATGCCTACAACGCATCCTGTCTTATTTCGGCCACACAGTGCGCAGAGGCGATGAGAACCTGGAAAAACTGATTGTCGTTGGGAACACCGAAGGCAAACGATCGCGTGGGCGTTCACCAACCAGATGGACCGATCAAGTGAAGGACTCATCGTCCTCCAGATTCTGCGTGCTCGTGAGAGACGCACAGAATCGGGACCGATGGAAGCGGATCATCCGCTCCAGATGCTGCCCCGATGCTGACCACGATCCTCAGATATGAGGGACCGACGACAGAGAGAGAGACCTATAATGAATAATTTTACTTATTAAAATGTATTACCTATCAATGGCCTCGCAAGTTTTTTTTTAGGTTTAAGCGAAACCCTGAATCCAACACACATATAAAGGTAGGTATTACAACATTCGCTAAGATGAATCGAACGCGGATGAAATGAGCAGAATTATGGTGTTCACGTTTGACGTTGGCCAGACGATTGCTTGGAATCTCTATATAATGATTATGCTCAAATTCACACATAGTATGTCTGTTTTAAAAACGTTTATATCGTTAGATAGCTAATCACTGCGTAACACAACCGCACGTAGCACCGCCCCTGTAATTATCTGTCATTATTAGTTTTTAATATGAATAAACAGATTCACCCTTAGCACCCCACAAAGGGATATTAGCAATAAAAAGTGTTGTGTAAACAGAGGCATTACGGCGTTCACAATGCGCCATATTTATATTAATATCGGTCGGTCGGTTTGGGCGCGCAGCGGGAACCGTCATTCAAACTTAGCTCTGCGCTCAAATTCACTGCTATAATATACCAACGATAATCCCCTGCTGTATAAGGAGTAAGATTAACTTAAATTAAACTAAGTAGGTGTACCAACTGCTTTTTTCCTATAATTATCATGATGATGCCCACGTTTAAATTTAAAAAATTCTTTTATATACTGTCCATAACCAAGCACATTGTAAAAATATTAAAAAAATATAATCATAACAAAAAGCTATTTAAATTATATAAGCTAAGTAATAATTGGCGTAGTTCTATCTGTTTTTAAAGTAAAGTAAATAAAGCTTAACATGTTTCATTCTTTGAAAAGAAATATCATCGCTCCGTTTGGAGCAAACGCCTCATCGCAAGTAAGGCTTTGAAAGGCAAACTCTGAAACCATTCATTGTATATTCATTGTGTCGCTCGCCGCATTTCCGCTAACAAATTGACACACATATCGCTTACAACATTATTATTACCCATTTTAAACTCAAACATAAGTATTTAAGATATATTTTTGTACTCCTATTTTTTGTAAAAAAATTAGTTGTTAGCGAAATTAATACTGTTTACGATTGTATGGAGCCGCTCACAAATACGACAATTTGTCGCTTTTTGAAAAGAGTATATTATTAAGAGATCAATTTCACATGCGGTTACTACAAAATATACCTGATTTAACATTGAGTATGGCTGCCATCTCGCCCCAATTCATTCGTATTTTTGAAAAACGTGTGACGTGAGTGACGCGAAAAAAGGCGCGAACAAATCGGCCGAAAACGAATTTAGAAAAGGCTTTTCGATCATTTGTGATTCAGAACATAAAAGTTTCGCCGTACGTCGTACTTTCATTGGCGATTAATCTGGCCTCGTCAAGAAGTCTGCGACGAGTATTTGTGGTCCGCACTCTGCAGGTATTCCTACCTCAAGAGTACCTACTGCTTGTCAAAACGCGATTCGGTATGAATTTACTTGGTTCCTTTGCCTTTCAATTACGTTACTACTAAAAACATATAACTTTGATATAATATATTTAATTATCGGGCTGTTTTCTCCTTATCTAATTACATATACTGAAGGTAATTGAAATTCTTGTTGATACAGTAATGAGGATTTTTTATTAAAAGTAATGTTTATTAAAGTAACGTAGACTCAGTGACTTTTTGCCTCTAACAGGATGGTGACATGTGGCCAACTGTACCACCTCTTGATTGCACGGACATGGTGCCGCAGAACATTCGAGTCTTAGGAATCGTCAACTGGAACGGGAGTGATTGGAGATCTTTGCCTGTCCAGCCAAGTATTATATAAATGTATTCTTAAGTATGACTCAATGACGTAGGAAAGGCCCGGGCGCACGTTATCGGCCTACAATCCGCTGCCTTAACGAGACCTCGTCAGCCGCTAATTGCTCCAACTCGACTCTACAGGTTGATATTTTCCGTAACTACATTAATATTACCTAATCCTTTGAAATACGTCTTTATTGTAAAATTGCGAGCAGTTCGTAGTGATCTACAGAAGTAGCGATATTTATCCAATTGTTCTTATTGAAAGAGATCTTTCAACCTAATAGAACATTTAAAAAAAAGTGTTCATCGAAATTATTTCTTAGCAAAATCAGCCTATAGTTAAACCGATCTGTTCGATTAATTGGTTCGTATTTGCACAGTACTCATACGGCAAAGGCATTTCACACAATGCTCTCGATTCTGGCCCTCTCCTCTCTCTGCGGGATCTCTCTGGCTTACGACGCTCCTGGTATGTCCTGCTCATGTCTTACTCATTCGCGTGTTGGCCCGCCATTTGATAATACCTAACCTACAGTCTCTACTAATATTATAAAGAGAGAGAGAGTTTGTTGCTTTTTGTTTAGAGTTTCGTTAAACGCATTAATCTCAGGTTTGATTTTAAAAAAAATATATTTTTATGTGCGATGTCCGTTTATCGAAAAAAGTCACGGTACGAAGAGAAATATTAATGAAAAATGTTGCAAAAACGGGTAAATTTATTATTATACGGTTGCAACGTTGCCACCTCTATGAAACTACGTCGGGTCGCTAGTAATGTAATAATTATCATAAATGTTTATTTTTCTATTATAAACGAGCAAAAAAGCATATTTGGTCGACAGAGGCGCGCCACGGTCCCCCACTGGCGGGGACGCTCAGCTCGGTGGGTGCTGGGGAAGAGCACTCTCCGCCCATCTACAGACCTGGCTCCCAGGCGTGAGTAATTGACACCATCGGCATTAACAGAATTACTTACTTCTAACTTGCTTAATGGCACTGGTCGATTTCTTTATTTGATTTACAATTCCTGTTAGAACAGGTTCGGATGGTAGGTACTAAAGAGATGAGCTCGCAAGAATGTCCGAAGGGAGTACTCTTTTAAAGCCATAGTCATAGCCTGTCATATCAAGCAGTGTTACCTACAAGCTCTCATCAAAATCTTCATGTTTGTATTTCAGCTACGTGGTGTCCCAGTTCGTGAAACCAAAGCCACCGCACCAGTACTGGGAAGAGGAGACTTCCCAGGCGCTGGTCCCCGAGAACCGCAACTGCCTGCTCTGCGAGAACCAGGACTCGGGCGCCTGCCGCGCCATGCCCTCGTGCGTGTACTGCGAGCCCACCGTCACCGCGCTCTGCGAGCGAAGCACGCCTTGCCTGCGGTGCACGGGTGACGAGCCCCTCCTCCTCACGCCTACATCCACTCTATGCAAACTGAAACAATCATTGTCAACAATGTCCGTCAATCGTTTTTTCCATCAAGACGACCGCCCTTCGCTGTTCCCCACTGTTTAGTTTGAGGAAAAAAGAACTGGCGGACACAGCTATCTAGTTACATTAAAATATTTAACGTTAAATAATTTACAGCACGCAGAATTGCCCGAAGCTTATTAACGTGGCTAACTAATATTGAAGTACTTGTTCATACTATAGTACTTACGCCTCTTTCATTAGTAATTGTCATTAATGAATGGTGATGGCCATTATAACAACAATGTTTCCATTATAATTTCAGTGATCAAGAACCCATTCTTCAAGTGCATCCCGGGGGAGAAGTACATGGACGAATGCGACTCGTGTCGCTGCACCGACGGCCACGGCGGCTGGTGCTCCGACCAGTTCTGCGAGTTCCGAGCGCTGCACATCTACGCCATGAAGCTCTCCGACGGAGAGTTCTATTGATACAACCTTCCTCGTACATCTCTCTCTGCTCTCCCAGTCTTTAATCTCTGACGCTAAAAGTGGGCTCTTATAAATTTGACCTATCTGTAATTGGCTATTCAAATGTATTAATGTGTATTTCTATTACAAGAAAGGAAAGGATAGGCACAGGCCACGGGCAGACACCGAGTAGGTACAATAATTGAATACGTATTGTCAAACTTTGGTATTTGTTTTCTTGTGTTTTGCTTTGCATTATGTTTTCCTTTTAAAAATTGATTTTAAAATAAGTGGTAAGAAATAATGTTAACAGCTAAGACTCAAAGAATGTTTTGATGTTTATGAGAGAAACAAATTTTAAATCTAAAAGGGTTCAGAAAATAGGTACAAAGAGGACTTTTGTGTTCACTTCATAACACACTTATTGCTTCACGAAGCGCGACTTCTCGACCGAACATTATTACATCCGCTCTCCGATTCTCAGGTAATCACAACTCTTTACAATTGACTCGTACTATTAACACAACAGCCAGATGCTTCGATTATTTTTCGTAATGTTCCACGGGCT
The DNA here is from genome assembly GCA_912999735.1 of Aporia crataegi. Lineage (NCBI taxonomy): Eukaryota > Metazoa > Arthropoda > Insecta > Lepidoptera > Pieridae > Aporia > Aporia crataegi. The sequence goes on from OU538742.1 coordinate 9,363,831, forward strand.
TAAACACACACAAATACATTCTTATTTCTTATACAAAATCAATCTAAAGTAGACACGAATTCGTGCAAATAATGCATAATATTGACAACACCTCATCCTCACCTCACCTTCAATTGCTTATCCGCCCTCAACGAAAAGAGGGGTGCTTTTGACTGTCGCATCGTAACTTTTACGCGAATGTTTGAAAGCTGACAATATGGTCGAGATGGAGCGTAACTACAATTTAAGAATAGTCATCAATTTATGAGATATTAAAAAAAAATATAATCTTCAATTTTAAATTCATTTAACTAAAGTTGAAAGAATTCGAATGGCATTTCCCTTTCACTTAACATCCACGTTGCAGATTGTAATACAAAGGTTTCTCTGGCAAGTGGCCACTGAATTTCTCTAATTAACACAAATATTTACACAATGGCGTCGTCGGAGCGTGGTTCCCGCCTCTCGAGCCCAAGACGCGATAGTAACAAGAGTTGAATTAATTATTTGAGAAGGTTTGGGAAATGGTACCTGGCTCACGGGCATGGAGATTGAATAGCTGCGTTAATGCATTTTTAATATTTTGCGGTAGGCACAGGAAAAGCTCCTCACTCGCGCTTCCTTCATTCGCGTTTTCACTATTCGCAGATTCAAAAATTGTGACCCAATTCACTATTCGCGGCTAAAATTTCTTTATTCGCGGATCTAATCGGTACATAGTACATGCATATTAATAAAAAGAATTCCAAAATGTATCCAACCAAATATCCTTTGTAAACGCGCTGATAAATGTACTAATTAAAACGTAAAATAGACCTTATTACAACTATGTAATAAGAATGTTATTAAATGATATCGCCGCTGATTGCTTCGGCCTTTAACATAAACCACCTTCGCCGTTGAAACCGACTTGGAGGAAATGTTAAATTCACAGCCAATTGAAGAAGAGGCTTCAACAAGCACTGGAAATGTGACATTTAATCTGAAAAATAAAAAGAAAGAGGAAAATTGCTCATGCCACTGCTGAATATCAGTTTGAACTGAAAGAGTCTTTAAAACTGCCAAGTAAGTAAAAACTACAAAATTCTTTAAACCGTTACCTAAGCCTGAAGATAAAAATTAATAAGTATGGTCAAAAACTACAATTAATTTTTATTTTATTTTATACGCTTGTTCTATATTTTGTCATCTAGGAACGGATCCCCCATAATCCCATATAAAATACCATTCCATTTTCACGGTTTCTGTATTTGCGGCATAATTACGGGACGTATCCCCCGCGAATAAAGAGCTTTTACTGTATAGCATTTCCTTTTTTTTACGAGTAAGAAGTAGCCTCTGTGGACAATCTATGTATTTATGTATCGAGCGACTTAATGGTTCAAAAATAGAAAAAAAAAATACGGAGAGCATTGAGAAACGTGAAGTGATCGTGGATGGTGAGCAATCACTTCTGCTAATGCAAGAGATAAATAAAAGGATCGATTGAATGAAAAGTCAGGTGGTGTCGTCTCACGCGCAACGAGCACGCCTATCGCTCGGCGATGACCGATGGCCGGCGAAATTGCCTCCGCGCTATCAGATAACTCGATGTTCAGACTTCATTACGAACGATTATCGCAATCGCGTACACCTCGATTAAGCCCTAATCTATGAATCAATCAATCGTATCATAATTATACTTTCTTTTATTTCCACTTGTGTTTTTAACAACAAACTAATAAAGAACTCATATGTGAGCTATGTCATATTTATTACGTAATATCATCGACAAGGCCATCTGTGCGCGTCAACCTTTGAGTTAACAGGATGTCCAAGGACTCATGAGCCCAACTCGGAGAAGAACATCCACGAAACTCAGCAGAGTTCTTTTCTTCTCTCATAAACGGATTAACAGAGCTTCATCACTTGCAGCTCAGAGCCGTCTCGATAACTCCAGCTTTCAAAGAAGAAGAACCGCAACGAAATCGCTCCCTTCGTTCAGGACGACAGACACGTTTCTCTCGGGAGTTCGAAGAAGAAAGTCTTCGGTTTCAACTATTTATTCATTATTTTAATGTTCACAACATGGACGCAGGCCAGGTAATATCGTTATAATAATAAGCTATCTTATTTTAATCTCATTATGTATTTAATAACTTGAAGTGATTAAATTATGTCGGGAACGCACAGCTGTTCACTGATATTGTTATCAAAGCCGGTGTCTACTGATAAAGTGGTACAAATCTCGCTTGCGACCCGATCCGACATCGCGTGGCTGCTCATATATCATATATACCTATCTAGGAAAATTTATAAATGTATTTCCTACGTAATAAATTAATGATATATATCATTAATCATTAATAGTTATTAATGATATTAAGACATACAAGCATTAATCTTACACTTTCTTAGATTTAAATATTATGGAATATTAGGAAATAAATTAAATGACTTATTAAATTAAATGGGTCCAAATGCAATCATCAGGTTGCTTTCAAATCAAAAATAATTCATTCATATAGAATCACTAGCGACCCGTTCCGGCTTTGCACGTATATAAAACATATATAAAAACCTTCCTCTTCAATCACTCTATCTATTAAAAAAACCGCATCAAAATCCGTTGCGTAGTTTTAAAGATTTAAGCATACAAAGGAATATAGGGAAAGAAAAAGCGACTGTTTTATAAAATGTAGTGATATACATTATACATAATCGATGAAGTACTTCACTTCAATCTGCGAGGAGCAGGAAACGAATTGAGTCGGTCGTTTTTTCTCGATCATGTTTACAATTATAAAAGCAAGTACCTACATTTTTTGAAGTAGAGCAAATCGTTGAATAATGCAGAATAATGGATGCAAAAATTAGCGAATCAATTGTAAAATAATGAAATGAGTGAACTTATTGACATAATATTGAAACGCGCACGAACAGTGGGTTCTCACGTGTCTCAATTATATTAGCGAGTGAATGAGTGACCCGCGTGTGAATCACTCGCTCACTCTATTCATGTCACTTTTCCAAGTCTATTAAAAGGGTGAGTTCGGAGAATACCTATTGTCAATTAGCTTAATATTATATTGTTACTATAACAAATTAATGTGATTTAAATAAATACAGTATGATGCGTTTCAATCATAATATTATCTATAGTAACGATTAAAATTAATTACGAAAACAAATTTTACATTATAAATGAACCTACTATAAATAAAAAGACGTAAATACGTGATAAATAGAATTCATGTAAAATTCAATAAGGGCATGAAAATTTAACGTATGACATGTTTTTCTCCGTTGACAAGTTTTGTTCCATAATATCATATAGGTATAGCTTAGATTGCTTGGCTTAGATTTTCATGAATTTGCTTTATAGTATACTAAGGAAATTTAAGTAATTTTTATTAGTATAAATTACTTCAACACAACATGGACTTCTGTACATATTGCCAGAGCGAAGTAATTGAAGATTTTTTTAATTTTTGATTGTTTAACCTCAATAGCTCTAAAATTATAAATTAAATTATTTTATCTCTTACCTATTTTAGTTGCAAATTTAATACTTAATGTAAAATTATCTGATTTATCATAAGGATTAGTAAATCATAGAGATAAAAACCAAATAAGTCCGACGCGGTCGCGCGAATTTCAGCGATTTCTCGCCCTATTGTGAAACTATTATTTCAATGTCCTGAAAACTATTGATCGTAAAAATGATATTTAATTAAAAGAAATTCAAATAAAAGTTTATTAATGATTTGTTGTATATTTTTCGATGTGATGCTTCCACCTCGAATTGATGACTTTGGCTAAACACATAATAAGCCACATCGCACACTCAACGACGCAAACGCCTCATATTTGTCGTCGTTTTCATTCTGAACGCTCTTAAATATATTTATAATTCACTTGATATGTAAGATTTGTAGCCCGCAGAATATAGACTGGAATTAATCGTACGTTACGTCTTGTAGGTATTCGTTAAATTAAATTTAAATACCCAAAACAAATTAAGTACCTACTCGATAGGTTTTCTATTTGAAGTTGTGTTTCTGAGGATATGAAAAATAGATACTATTTTATAAGATATTGCATCATAGGTGAGCTTAGTTAATATAGTAAAATGTGATGAAAAATGAAAGAAAGACATTGTGAGGATAAGCGGTCGGCACTGTGGTCGTGCGATGTACGTCGCGCATTAACTCCGGTGTAAAGAAGGGTACAAATCGCTGTATAAACTTAATATCGGCCAAATTGCCGTCGCCGGAGGGCGAGGGGGAGCGGGGGGTGAGGAGGGCAAACATCTGAAGCTTTTATTGCGATGATCGTGTATTGATTCCGCTCATAAGCCGCTGTTACAAGGATAATTTCATCTGGCGGAGCGCGGAGCGTGCCGCTTGCCTTTGCCTCGCTGCACTCTAGGGCTGTCTAGTCATTTATTAATTGATCGTACTTTCTCTATTTCACGTTTAGTTTAATGGATGTTCGTGTATATATTACCTACTATTTAAAATCCTTTCATCATCATGTTCTGAATGACGTGTGACTTCTCTTTCGGCCATGTCTGAGGTGTCGCTCAGCCGTTTCGGCAGCCCTGGGCCGGGAGCGGTTACATTTATTAGTTGATTCAGCGGCGGACGGGCCTCGTGAGTCTCAGATTAACCTTATTTCGCTGCATATTAGTGTGTTTGCGAAGCGGATGTCCCCCCACGGCCCCAACAGTCGATATTACTTTGGCTTTAACTCTCCTTCATCAATTTTCATCAATTCTCTCTCTTAGCTACACTTCTTCACTTTATATTAGAACCTTTCTGCTGCCATGTTTTCACTTGTAAATAACTCAACAGGTACATACGAGTACATTGGGATTAGTAGCAGTTAAGCATAAATAAAACTGTCTTCACATAAATTTAAATTTCATTTTAAAGTGTAAGCTAATTCTAAGTGACGTTCAGATGTGATCTTATAATAATTATTATGTGAGTCTTTGTGTATAAAGATATTTTGACTTTTACTCTTTAATAGTATTGTTGTTTAAAAATATTGTTTAAAAAAAATTGTGAGCCGTCTCGGGACTCCCGGTAGATATTATGAAACATCGACATTATTTTGTAATTGAAATAATATGCAGAAAAGAACAGATTACGATAGGAACTATTACTGTGACAGTTGGTCGATGATAACTGAAGTATGTTACAAAAGAATTCGACATAACATCAAGATATCTAATAAATACAGCATCTAACGGAACTTTCTCTGCGAATAGCGCGCGTGACAATCAGTAACAACGGACTGTGAACTGGCGGCAGAGTACATAGCTAGCAGTGTGACCAGATTTAAATTGAGCATAACGGTAGCTGCTCGCGAAAATTCTGTTAAACTTTTTTGATTTTTTTTATAATTTTTGTATAAAAATATATAAAATAAAAACGCTCATGACCGACTGTTTTAATTTTTTTTATTAATAATCACAATTTAGGTATCTTTCTTCTAGTAATAATCACAACTCAATAACCTAATCTAACCTATTAATTTGGCATATTAACGTCTATATTTCTATACAGAGTCTTTGAGTTTCCCAAAATCTGCTAACTTTTCTATTCAGCGGAATTCTGCTAAATCTGGTCACACTGCCGGCGTCGCCAGGAATCGGGTTTAGGTGCGCCTATTGCTGATGTTTCAGATCAAAAAATTAAATTCCTTGCTTGTTAATAGAAATCGTAATATTTCCTTTGTGTCTTACAGTCCTACAAATAGTTATCTCGAAGAGCAAAGTATCATTAAAATATAAATATTATGCGGACACAATGAGCTGGTTTTAATGAGCTTTTAACGAGACAATAAGTGTCAGCTGCATGATGACGACTGTACCTACCTCCACTGCGGCCTCTACACAATAATTATTATTGTCGCTGGGCGAGGGTTAAACGTTGGTACATTTATATTTAATTACCTATACTAATTAACCCCCATCAGAAAAAGAGGAGTGTTATAAGTTTGCCGTGTCTGTGTGTGACATCGTATCTCCTGAACGAAAGGACCAAGTTTGATCCTGCTTTTTGTTTCAAAAGCGACAAGATCGCAGCGGATTTTGGATTTATGAATTATGATGACTTCGGGAGTATTTAAGTTGTTTTCAATTTTACTTTCTTAACGCGATGCGATATTGAAACCTTTTAAAATGCCTACTTGTCGTATGTCACCTAGCCCCAGTTAGTAAGGTAGTACAGGAGGTTCCTATCACTAATTTTCCCATTAATTTGTAAACTTTAGAAGACATTAAACTTATTTTTATTTTATTATAATGTGAACGTATATACTTTTAGCAGCTTATTTAATTTTAGTTAAATAGTTTAAAAATTATTGAAACTTGTTTTCGTAATATCAGTTTGCACAAGACAAACAAGTTTGTTTAAGTGATTGTAAATTGCTTAAGGTTTGATGATCCACCCAATAACGTCCGCTCAGTAAATGCCTCAAACATACGTTTAAAAAGAGCCGTGTCTGTGTGTCTATCCGAGGTGTGGCTATCTTAGCTACAATGAAGTGCTGTTTATCCGTGAATGCGATTTCCCTGTATGTCTTCAATTTGACTTGTTCTACCGTTTAAAACAACATCTTGGACAAGAGTGAAAGCCAGGGTGGCTGAAATCATTCTGGCTAAAGGGGTATTGCGAGTATTGTAAAAGCTTCTTCGCACGATAGGTTTAGCGGAGTTCATAGCTCGCGGTAACACGCTAAACTGTTTACCGGGCGAGGCGTCCAATTACACGCGCCGCCCGCCCAGTCGTGCCGCCCGCCCTACGCCCCGCTAAGGCAAGTTTCAGCCCGAGGCAACTACTTGAGACGACACAAATTGGTTTATTCTATGGAATTTTGCAGCTCAGAAAGAAGACAGGTCACATACTTCATACGTTAGACCAAGCAATAGAAAAGTATTTAAAATTCAACAAGCCACTTCATCTAGTATTTATCGTCTACGCTAAAGCGTTTGCTTCTACTTCATACGAAAGCATTTGGCAAGCGCTTACATGTCAAGCAGAGTAAAACTAGATAGACTGGGACGAAAAATCTGCCTTAGAAGAATCATAGAGAAAAAGGAGATTCACTATCCCCTAAGTTATTTATAGCTGTATAGGAAGATATCATGAGCGAGCTAAAATGGGAAAGTGGAGGAGTATAAATGGGATTTAAGCAACGTACGCTTCGCAGATGATATACCTGGTGCGTTTTGCTGAAATTTGAAACCAGCTAGAAGCCATGGTTGAAAAAGTAGATACTGCTAGGAAAAAGATAGACGTGTAACTACGTATATATATATACAACTAAGACAACAGTAGCTACAAATAGTATACAATAAGTGAACGAAACTATGACTGAAAGTGTAAACGATTGGCACGGCGATGAACTAGAACGCCGCGCTAACATTACTTGCAAAAAGTTCTGGGACAAAAGAAATTCGAAAAGGTAAACTTCCACTCAATGTTTAATAATCAATTGGTAGTAGTATTATTAATTGGTAGTCGATTCATGCTTGTTGCCATGTCTGTCATAAATACGGACATGCCAGCATTCACTGAATAAAATTGCTATCCGAAGGAAAACGAAAATAATCTCGGCCGAGTGGCAACGAGATGGACGTCAGCTCAAGTGGACATGGGCAGGACTCGTTGCCCGGGCCACCTGTGGAAGCTGCAGCAGACGTACAGGCTACAGGCGGAGGAGTCGTTATGTAAATAAAGGCTTATTATTATTATGATGAACACGCTGTATAGTGGGTGCCTACGGTAGATGGTAGATAATCGGCAGTAATCCGCTCGCGGGGGCTCTGCTGCTCGGCGCCCAATTTTTCAAATTAATCTTTCTTCAAACACTCGACTCCGTGAGATCGAGACGCAAATTTAATCTTGTGCTTGTTCGAGAGCTCTTCGCTCAGACAATGGCGCTGCGGGAGCAGACCGCTAATTAAATTTGAAAACTTACCGAGTTGTGTACGAAAACTGTATTGTATTTCGATCCGAGGACAAAATATGCAGTGAAACGTCTATGATATAACAACAATATATCGATTATTTATTTTATGGTATCAAGATGCTTTTTAAAAATACATGATCTCAATGGCCCAGCAGGCAGCGACTGTGTCTAAGCCTTTAGTGGCGCCGAGCGCCGGAGGCGAGGGCAATTGGCAATCATTATGGTGTACTGGGCCGAGTTGAACGTTTGGATAATCATCGATCAGGTTAGTGTAAGTACAATTATTAAATTGAAATTCTTGTAATGCAAGGGAATGTTAAATAAAAATCTTAATGTTTTGCATCTAATATAATCAGAAGTGCTACAATTATTGCAAACCCGCTACCTCTTTACTTTCATCAGTTAAATAATCTTATAAATCTACATTCATTATTAATTTATTGTTCTTAAAATGTTTAAAATTCTACAAACACAAGAACGACTTCACATACAATAATTATTAATATGTAGGTAATTAATAAAAGTTGTCAATTTATGAAGATCTATTCATCCATTTATGAGAATAAAATATATTCTTATTGTAATCATCATTAAGTATAATGGAGCTTATTAAAATTTACTTCAATTTTTTCACTTATCCATTGATTGTTTATCTTGCAAATTATCTTAAATTATAGTATTTATAAGTTGACTAAGGAACAGAGATTATAACGGCTCTTTAATAAAATTTACAATTAGCTGTAGCGCAATTTGAGAGGGCAATATTACAAATAGACAGACACGTACGGCGTACGGGCGACATTGTCCAGTTACGCTGAAAATTAAAAAGCGTAAATTTATTGTAGGTACTTATAAACAATCGCAATCTCAATTTCGCCAATTCAAAGGGAGTCACTTAAATAATAACATTGTTATTATATTTTAGAAATATACAATATTTACATCAAACTTTTTAATATTTACATTCTGTAGAATTTAATATTATTTTATAATGATATATATATACCTACTTATATGAAACTTTCTTATTTAATTATTGACGATCATCACAATATATACACAATCACCTTAATTATTGAGATCTTAAACGGAAATACAAAGAATTTATTAAGGCACACGAAATACGAGAGAATATACCAATTCCATTCATTTCATTTAATTTTAAATTTAGAAAATGTCAATTTTAATATTACAGAAGCACATAAAATTAATCGGAATGAAAAGGTTAAATTACAATAGAGCCTTATAAGAAGCTATCGTCAGAAGGTTGGCTCCTGCAGCTGCTGCCGGGCGGAGTTAGGGGTCGACTATTCTTGCTTCGATTGCATCTGCGGCGTGCACAGAGTTTTGTATGCTCCCGCCACTGACAACCGCTGTGTACCTATTATTAGAGAATTGTTTCCTCGTCGAGTCATCATGTCTGCCTTGCGGCGGTTTGATGGGCGCCGGTGTGCGGGTGTTATGTGTGCACGCGGTTGTATCGCTCATGCAAGAGGCGGAGAGCGTCCGGCGGCACGGAGAGCGCGTTGCCCGCTGCCACCGAGCGGAGCGGGGAGCGGGGCGGAGAGCGGAGCGGGGACGGAGAGCGAGGCGCCGGAGAGTGGGTCGCCGGCGGCGGCAGCCGGAGGACATACCTATGCGAAAATACTCTTATTTAGACGGCTGTTTCCAAGGTAATAATTTATATTAAGTTCGTGTACCTACATAATATTATAAAACAGAACAATATGAAGCTTTTCTCTCCAGATAAGTGTGAATGTATGAAACTGACCTGTGCAACAACGCAGCGAGAGCCGGTTCGGGCCAGAGAGGCGCGGGAGGCAGCGCGCTCAGCCCGAGCGACCACCACTCGCCTCCGACTGCGCCCGCGCCGCCCCATTCACCTAAACACACAGTTCTTTATTATTACACGTCTATCATCTCCACAGCTATCATTTAATGCTGAAGGGTGCAGAAGAAATTGAAGGAAATTATTTTAAAATACTATCTCACAAAACATATCTTCATAAAATGAATATAAGATCCATGTCGATCACTTTCAAACGAAATAAACCGCATCAAAATGGGTTCATTCATTTGTGAGCCACGTTAAACTTATAACCCCGTTTTTTTTCGTCAAGGGTTACAAATGACCATCGACGTAATTAAAAGACAGTGTTTATCGCTCCTGCCCAAGAAGAGACGTCGGAAGCGGGGCGTTGGGAGAGAATTACATTTCCATGTGGGCAGCCACGTGGCGATAATAATGATTGGTATTTGGTGATAACAGTAACAATGCAGCGTTGTGAGCGACGAGTCACCTGCCGCTCACCCGACCGCCTCGCCGCAGCCGGCTCACTTATTGATTTATGCTTGTGCGATGTACGTGTTAATACTCATTACATATAACATGTTGGGACTCTGTTTGCACTGAACAGTTTGTTTGGTTGAATGTGCTACTCTCAGGATTATATATTGCGAAGCCGTTTGTATGAAATATTGATGTGGAAATCGTAAATAATAATGACATTTAACGTGTAGCGTGATGCAACAGGCATGTGATTGGTAAAATATTGAAACGCGCGTGTAATTTTCCGATGATGGATGCGAGGTGTCAGCGACGGACTCAATTGACGAGGTGTATTTGTCGTTAATGGCGGCTCTATCGACACATCTCCCTCGATAATTCCAATTAATGGTTTTATAATAACAGTTGGGTCGGTCGGTGTGTCATCGCCGCTTGTTAGCGATACTGATCGTCAACGGACACACCGCGCGGGAAGGAAATGGACAAATAATTACGATAATCACTAATTACAGAGGCAATTTTTTTAAATGCGACTATTTGGGCCATTTACCAATAATTTGAATATTTTATTTGTTAATTGTGTGTTGGGAAAATTAATAAGTGTAATAAAAATCACACTTACGCACACATGCCCTACGCTGTGATGCGTCCATTATATTATGATTGTGTAGAGCTGCAAAATGAAATAGTAAGCAGTTCTTGCGCGGCGATCGGGCTTACTCCCTATATTCATAGCGTAGGCCGTAGACAGTAGTCTAAGAGAGTTAGTGTTTGGAGTGTTGACACTGACCGTGTTCGTGATGCAGGAAGGGAGCGTGTTCCCGTCCCAAAGCCTTTTCGCGTTTACGCCATTTCGCGCGCCGGTTCTGGAACCACACCTGCAAACAGACGCCCGTTATGCTTATTTGAAGAATGTTGCATTATATATTTTTCTTGTGATCCAGTAATAAATGAATATAAAATCCACAAAGAAGAAAATGAATTCATATTTTATACGTACTTGTATTATTTTAATTTTTAAATGTTATAGTTAAAAGTGAGACAATATTATAACGTCGCACTTGTTAGACATAGTGCATTTGTGAACGGGACGAGGGCGATGCGAATACCTCAGTCGGATCCACTTTTAATTTTTTTATCGCATAATTGTCGCCAATTTGTCGCTCGCCACTACAATGGGGCCGTAATGAAAAGCAATTACGCATACGTGGCGGTGCTCGCCCATTGCATATAACGCGTTGTCGACTCTACTCCAACGAGATAGGGTCGTTTTTGCATCGCTCCACAAAACCGCCGGATAGAAACAAATTCAGCTAGTCGACTCGTATCGCTAATAAAAAGACTGTAACAGGCGAAGGCAAAAATGACATAATTCGATAATTTGACAGCGAGTTCGCCTCACTCCGGCTCACTGATCATTCCCATCGTTAACACTCCGTTGCAGCCGGGAGTTCCTCTTTTAAAATAATCTTTGAATGTCATATTATGATAATATAATAATAATAATCTTTATTGACATCTTTAATATATATATATATAATAATATAATATAAAAAATAATAATAAATATAATGATAAAGCAGAATACATATTCTTAATTTACTGACTTAATCGACGTTAAATGTTTAACTATTAATTTTATATATTCATGATAATATATGATATGATATAATTACAGATAATTTTTACATACGTTTTTAAAATAACAACAATTAAAATAAATCATAAATTAAAAATAAGTAATAACAATTATTCCATGTGGCATGGTACCCTGGTGTCACCGGTGGACTCAACAAGGCGCCCGCTTATCTCTTTCACGAGCACCTGAGCGCTTGAACCCCATGGCCCAAGGGTCTCTACTCCAAACAGCAAGAAATTATAGTTTGAGGAGAGAGACATGTATTTTTGCCGTTTATGATTTTCAGCCATCTCAGCTGCCGCACCGGCTTTGATACCAGTCCATTGGAGGTGGCGTCCCATACTAAGGCCCGTCCCATTCTTCAAGGGATCAACGAAATCCCATCCGGTCGCTTGCCATCGTCTCTAAATATGCCCGTTGGTTCTAAAATAGCTGGATGTTTAACTTGGGGCTTTAGCTGCAAATAGCTGAATATAATTTGATTGAATGAAAACAACGAGTGGCCCTCGCTTTGCCCACTCTATCGTACGCAATTAAATAATTGAAGTAAATGTGTGGGCGAAGCAGGAGCCGTGCAGCACTAGAGCACTGCAGCCGAGTGGCTGAGGGCCGCGAGTGTCGCCAATCACTCCAAACACTTTAATACATCTCAATTGCCCATTAATTCCCACTTCAACCCTGCTCCTTCAGCCCTCCGAACGATAGACGATCACATCTGGCGACGTTAAGGTGCACATTCGTTCGAGTCGCTCTCTCCGCGGTGGCCTCGGGCTCGTTTGCCGGCGAGCGCCATCTATGGAGTGGATTAAAAGCAATTTGCAGCTTCGAGTGTGACTTAGAGGGCGGGCCCCGGCGGGAGGACTTCACGACAACAATGTTTAAAACCTCGTGAATGTAGAATGTGAAGTGAAGGTAGATTACCGAAACTGTAATTATGTTTTTGCCAACTTTCATGAGTCATGAATCCCTCGTTAGCGGCTCTACACTTGCGCTCCGATAGGTAGAGCTTCATTGTTTGTCCACCCGCTCGCTCTCTCTTTCAAGCGAAATGTTCCTTTACTTTTACTTTTCTTTTTGTGAAAAAAATGATTTAAATATTGCAACGTATATGGTATAATGCTATATAATCACAAAAAATTATTAGTGTAACGTAGTTATTTTTTTTTTAATAGTGCAGTTAGCAGAGTGCCTACACCTTCTCCGCTTCCTCCGGTGGGCGGGAGGCAGTGGCGGGTAATTGGCAAATTGCAGCGGCGAGCACTTCTCGCTCGGTCCTCGCTTAAACTATTGTTGCTACTCGAACATATCCTAGTCACAAACCGATCATCATCAGTTAGACTCTGGTGCAGAGTATCTAAAAAAATTGTTGCAATAAATTAAGGACAATTCAAAAAACCTCCCGACATGATGATTACTGATAAGAATATCTCACAAATGCATAAATTGCAGCTAAGACCCACCTGGGTCAAGTGAGCTTTGAGACAAAAAAACGAATCAAAGTCAGTCCACTGATTTAGGAGCTACGATGCCACAGACAAACAAACAGACGCCAAACTTATAACACCTCTCCGTTTACATTTTAAGTACACACTATTTATCAACATTCAATATTCATGCTTTCTAAAGAGACAGGTTTAGGAGAATGGCTTTCTTAAAGACTAATTCGAAGTTAACGCGAACAATGAAGGTAACGGTTTTAAACAAAGGCGTAGATAAAATGGTGTAAAGTATTACTGAAATATGAATGGGATTCATCAGGGAGTGAGAAGGCGTGATGTGAAGGATTAGCGGGGCCGGAGACGGATTACTCCTCCCTGAATGTGTTCCTAACGAGACGAGATCAGGAGAGCCTGCATCACTCGCTAGCCGTCAATGCCACTATGATGTCGCTCCTGAATGATGAGACACAGGCAAAAACCAAGACAATACTAAAACCAAGTAAAAATTTCACCTCGAGTATAAATATTATAAATGCGAAAGTTTGTGAGGATGTTTGTATGCTTGTGACTCAATCGCTTAAACGGCTGAACTGATTTGATTGTACACGCAAATAGAATATGCTCTGAATTAACACCTATATGGTACTTTATAAACCGGTAGTGTGTTCCTGTGGGATAATTTAGAGATACGAATATTCTAGTTTTGATATTATACATTTGACATAAAATAAAGGTGATGTCCTTTATTTTATGGCAAATGTTTTAAATTATCCTTAGGCTAAGTAACCCTGAGGAGACTGATGTAAAAAAACCGGGTAGCTTAAAACATTATGTAGTTATCCTTAGGGAACTTAGGAAAAATCTAAGAATAATTTTTAAAAAATCACTCAAGTTAGCCACGTAAATTGATAGATAGATATTAAAAGAAATGAAAATCGAGCAGCTGCCGGTTCCATGCCTCCGAGCCGATGGAACTCGCAAACAGCACCTCAAAATGGCTAAATTCGCAACATGCAAGTATTTAATCGTTTATTTCTATTTAACTAGTTATACGCGTTTAAAATAAACTGCCTCGAATTAAGTCATTTATGAAATTATGCATAATTATAAGATTTTGCGCGAGAGAGCGGAGCGAAAAGGCGAGGGTGTGTGGGAGGCAGGGGTGGGGAGCCGGAGGCAGCGGCTAAACATTAGCTCGCCGTCGAGCCGAGGGCATAATGACGGAATTAGCGGCCATTGTGAGCCACAACCATCGCTCGCAACCTTCGTGCCTTGCTACGCCAGGCGGGCGTCGCGAAGGCATAACGTTGGCCAGGTACTCGATTTGTATCTCATGGCTCAATTGTTATTTAACTTTATACAGCGAAATATGTACATCTCTCAACTAGTTGTGCCCCGCGGTTTCAGTCGCCTTAATTTGAGGAAAAGGTCTGCTAGTTGGACCCGTTTCGCTCCACTTTTCATTGACGCTTCGCGGCTCCTATTGGTCGTAGCGTGATGCTATATAGCCTTCCTCGACAACTGGACAACAACACAATGTGAGCTCAGCTGTCACGAAGCCGCAATCGAGGGCACATTGTCGCGGATGCAGTCCGTTGAGGGCCCTCACAATGCGGCTAATTTTAATTGTACCCGCAATTCGCCTCATTTCTGCTGACATTCAATCAACGCCACGACTCGAGCGACAATTAGTTTAGCAACCTGGTGTAGGTAGGTACGACAAATTCAATCAATCATTGTCATATTTGCTACCTTAAATGTTGCCAAATATGACAATGATTGGGGAAGATTCTCAATTTTATCTATTAAATTATTTTATTAAATCTTTTCATCAGGCGCATAAAACATTTGACACGATTGTTTTTCGGAAAAGTTCGTTCTGTTTCACTCAATATAATATTTAAAATTATAAATAAAATGTTAATAAATAAAAAAATATGTATTATAATAGCGAATATAAGTAAATAAATGTTAATGACTTGGCGGTTAGGCAGTAGGTAGGTACATACAACTGCAAATAGGGAAATAGCCCATAGTAAATGGTAGGTAATGAATGTAATAAATGTCCCGGAGGCAATCGTAAGAGGCATTTAAGCCTTTATTCGTCGCGAGCTGCCTTCATTATGCAATTAGTGCGGAGTCTCCGCCAAGCGTTTCTAATTGCCACTAATGTATATCAAACCGCGCAATTATAACGCTTTGTCGCCAAATTGGGCCTCCTTTACATTCTATTTATCTAAATCTAAACTAAGTTTTGACGTAAATACGCCCTAAGCGAAGCCTTTTTATCATAGCTTTTGTATATAAGCAGTGATATAGTGTCATCATTAATTAATTCAATTAGTCAATTTCTTTTCCATAAATCTTTCTCATAATTATGGATAAGATTTCGGTATGTCTAGCTTAAATAATAAATGCTTTTTTTCTGTAATTGGCTAAGTAGAAATACTTTGTTCGCGTGGTCTTAACTGAGTCCCTGTGGTTTCGACTTGAAGAAAGAAGGTCTGACCTGCACCCGCGCCTCGCTGAGGTCCAGCCTCAAGGCCAGCTCCTCCCGCGTGAACACATCGGGGTACTGCGTCTTGTCGAAGGCGCGCTCCAGCTCATGCAGCTGGTACGTCGTGAACGTCGTCCGGCTGCGGCGCACCTGCTTCAACGGACCCACTATTAAATTTAATTAAACCCACCACGACCACTGCATCTCTACAATATTCCCTACCTCACCTTCCACACCACACACTCATAAGTTCTCTCTGTGAAGCAACTTACCTTGCGTGGTCTGTTTGCATCCAAGTCCAGATGCTCGTTGTGATCTGCGCTCGGGTCGATGTCTGGTTCGCGTTCCTGGCCCTGATCGTGCTCATGCTCGGGCTCCTGCTCCGAGTCTGAATGCATACTCTCACTTTTCAAATCCACGCCATCTGTGCAGAAGGAGGTTTAGTGAGAAAGTATACATACAGTGGATATGTTTCTAACGGTTGAATGATAAGAGATAACATTACTTATCTATAGAATTAATGTTATACCTATGTATACAATACCTACAGGTGGATTTTTGAGACGCAAGAGATTAAGGGCAGGTACCTTACCGTTATAGTTACAGCAAAACGTTCCAAGGAGACCATCTATAACTTTTCTTGATATTCTGAACTGCATTAGAAATTTTGGAAAACAGCATTTTTTTGTATGCCTCTCGATTTCATTTCATGTAAGGGTTAAAATACTCTATGGGACCATTTGAGGTAGGTATGAGTACCTACTACAAATGTCAGAATTCGCCAAGAACATTTCCCATACAATTTGTATAAAAAAACAATAAATCAACTCGAAATATTCTTAAAACTAAAATGTGAGTACAGAAACTACGGTAAGTCACAACACTGACACCACACGCAGCCTTCACTTTCTACAAAATTAGAACCAAAAACAATACCCGTATATTGCTCAAATGGCCCGTATCTCAGGTGCATCCCGCGCTTGAATCCGCTCTCAATATAAATTATTTATTCACAACAACGCTCCGATCGGCCGAAGCGTGATGCTAGACCTAGTTATCCACGATAAATTGACTATCCAACACAAAAACAATTTGAGTTAGCGCGTTCAAACAAACGAATAAACTTTTTCAGCTTCATAATATTAGTAAAGATATCAAAGAATAGAGGTTTTTATAAAGGACCAACGAATACATACCTACCTACTACTTATTAGTAGTATTTCACCTTTATGGAAGCCTCAAGCCACGTAGTCGAATACTAAGGAAATAATTTCACATTTTAGAAGTATCAATACTTTTTACACAGAAAAGAAAATAATATGATATGCTGATCTGATATAATGACAATGATCCTGTCAAAGAGGCACTCGACGTGTCGCTCGTTAAAGTTCCTTCCGCGACTATAGTTCTTGTGTGTTACGGTTTAAAAATGATATTCGAATAAAATAAGAACTGGAAAAATCTCTTATTTATAACAACATTGCATGCACTCGCATTATCATAATAATATGTTGCCTTTGTGCTTTGATTTGTTGTATCAAAATAAAAGTCAGGGCTATAAATAACTTGTATCGAGTTTTTGTACATAAATGAATCAATCTTTTTGCACTTAAGCATTAAATTTTATAAGTTAGTGAAATTGAAAACAATTTAATACCACGTTCATTACAGATAACATAATATTTTCATAAATTATGATTTTTCAATTTTGACTGACTTTGGACTGAGTAACAAATATCGTACCGATACGTTAGTGATTCCTCGAGCTGTATTAAGTTAATAATGCGATGACATAATCGAACAATTCTACGTTTCTTTGTCGAATTAATCTCTTTAATAATATTTACTCAGTATTTGCATGATAATGCCGTTCCCATTCGAGCCAAATGCAGAAAAAAGGTCACACGATCAAAAGTTTAATTGTAACATATTAATAATGTTCATACATCCCCTTCTCGACCGTCACAATCGGTCGTAATCTCCTTGTATAACGTTAATTCCGCATAACAATTACGAAACTACAAAACACAGTTAGGTACAAATAAAAAGCGCGACTAATGTCGAGTGACGCTAAGTGTTTTATAAAAAGCGTATTTTATTTGTATTCGATGTTATTAGTATGAGCTGGTATTACGAGGACTGTCCTTCAAGCGATTTCGAACGGTATGAGGTCCATAATAGAGGCGTTGTTCGTTTGGCGCGCCGCTGAAAGGGAGTCGAGTTGGTACGGTGCTGGTAGAGGGATTAAAAGATCGATGTCACGCGGTTGATGGGAATGTCTGTCCGCTAGTTAATTGCTGCAATTGAACTTTGTATTGCACGGGCGGGGATTACATGCAAACCAGCGATTTTATATTATACTCAGAGACAGGTTTTTCATAAGCTTCACGAATACAATTATTCTTGAAATTTCAACTGCTATAATTTTAGTTCCTTCTTTAATTGTTTTCAAAAACAAAGTTAAAAAATATAACCATAATAAATATAATTAAGAAGGGCGCTTCGTTTTATCACCGTTATTGCGTTATAACATATTCCATTTATCCTCGTCGTACAATATAAAGAAGGTATAATTAGTAACTGCTGGCAAGTGGCAGGGCTACTAAAATCTCATGTCACATATTATCAAATACCATCTACGACCTACGCAATATGAAGAGTACAGCGCTACGTCGTCAGGCCTACGTGACTGATCGAGTGCTACGCCTCTACGTGAGCTACGAGAAGTAATGGCGTTCGAAGTGGCCCTAATACAAGCAGCATCATAAAGCTTCAGTGATTCACAGGAGCGTGAAGCGGATACAAAATTAGTTTACACAATGTGTGAACACAATATCACTAATAGTGGCCATTATGGGCCCATCGGCCGCCGTCCCGCCGCGCATATTGCAATCATCTTTTGTCCCCTCAACAGACGATATTGTGTCTTACGAGCGAGCGATAGAGCCGAGGGCCAGCCTGTACAATGAGGCCGCGGGAGGTCGAGTGCGCTCTCAAAGATATTATACCAAAAATTGCAACTTATTAAGCCATAGTTATGATTTGAGGGGCATTTTAACCGCACATGCTTACGAGTAAAATCACATCAGTGTAACAAATATGAGAAACACGAAAGGTAACATATTTGTTAATATACTTTTCTTCATCTGCGTGGGTATCTAATGCTTTTGTTGCAAGGTGCCTTATTTCTTAGAACGTAAAGAAATAGCCAAATTTACTCCTCATAATATCAAGCAGGTAGCTACATCAGCTAGTGACAAATCTATAAAATTTAGTCTCGCCCTTTTGGAGATTAGGTAGTTCTGAACAGATGAAGCTATTGATTTCATAATATGTACTAACGCACCTAAGGTATGGGTAGGTTCATCTAAGGAAAACTTTATATATTTTACTTATTAGTTTAATTAGTAAAATATATAATATAATATCGTACGATACCTAATGTTGCGTTTTATTTACTAAAAAGCAAAAGGTTAAACAATTGGCGTGTTTCAATATTTATTCATCACACCCTTGGATTAAAATTATCAAAATTATAATTTGGTATCTACCTAAGTTAAAAATATAATATTATAAGTACATACCTAGGATAATACAAACCTACCTATCAATGTTTTAATGTAGAAAGATTTTAATAAAGATTATCTTATTAATTTCGAGAGATAGTCGCGTAAAGTAAGTAAGAGTTTTCCCCCCGACTCCTTCTTGTCGCTTTGTGGTCGCAGAATAGTATGGCTTCATAGAATTACGTGACAAATGGTCCGTAAGTTTATTTAAGTATGTAAATTTTTATTTAGTATCGGACCGACATGGCATAAACCTTTTATTACGACACATTTTATTGCGATTGCCCAACTTGCAACCATGCTCAACTACTTTACCTGCTACATTTTAAGAAATAACAGTAGGAAGATATCATTTAAAATCGTAAATATGTAACAACTACTCTGTCTTCAAAACATGCCGACATATTTTATGAAGTATGTAGGTGTGTGCAAAGCTATTGACTGAAAACAATAATACAGCGAGCATCTTAGGTTAATTTAATTAAAATACAAAATATTTTGTTTTTACACTACCTACCTACAAATAACCTTTTCGCTACGAATTTTCAAGAAAATATTTTAATTGAAAGGCTTAATAGAAGGTCGATTAGAAGGTCTATTAAGTATTCAGTATACAATGAAGTCTTTTAATAGGTAAATTGTGATACCGTTGTCAGAGCCTCGATGGCCCAGGATGCTGTCGATGCTGTAGGCCACGCCGCGCCGCGCGCTCGCCATCGCGCCCACTCCACCGACACTTTTATTATGTCTCAATCACTTCACTACACTTTCTCTATTTTCTCTTATACATTTTAGTCAATTTGTTTAAATAGATAAATTAGAATACTTATTTCGTCAAACTTAAAATGCTCGCAAAGTTGAAACGCTTACGACTATCATGAGGCGATGTGAGCTCATGACGTGTACTCCCGTCAAACTATTATCAAACTTTGACAGAGGTCTGAGGTACAGCAGGGGATCCGCCTCACGGGTTCATGCAGCATCTCTCTCGCACCTGGGAGGTCGTGTATATGACTGTTTCTGTCGCTTGCCCCGCCTCCGTGAGATGCGATTGGCTGATTGCAATGGGTGTCAATTGATGCGAAGGTTGCACTGGTTGTTGGCAAGATGCAGTCTCACTTAACTCAGCAGTCGATTGTTCACGCAGAACTAAAGTATGCTTTTAATTGGACCATGAATCTTTAATTAATAGATAAACTTAGTCATTAAAATTACATATTTATATACCTAATTAAATATGTTTTTATTGTTACCTACTTGTTTTAACTTTAAAAAATTAATGACTTGACCTTAAACAGAATATACCCATAAAAAATTATTTTAATAAAGTAGGTAGGTACATATTATGTGTCAGGCGTTATGTAGGTACAAATCTTACTAAGGCTGTTAAGACAAAAAGGTTTACAACCATTTCTTGACTACACGTAGGTACCTTTACCGTACCTTTCTTGCTCCTTTTCTAATGCCTAAATACCTATAAGAGATGCCACCAAGCCTATAGGTAATATTGTAATCAAGCAGCACCTAACACCTTAATATAACAGATCAGTTTTAGATAGCCTATGATCGGTGCTGACTTCAATGTCTCGTTTATACCTTACGGCAAAAGCCTAAGTCGTTAATATAAAAAATAACAATTACCTAAGTTAGTTTATGTACTTACTTTGGTTATTTTTCGCTTTTTGGTTTTTCTTCCCTAAGCAATACTCGCACGTAGGTACTTGAATGTATTTTCACCTCTATACCTAGGTACCTACTTTATGTAGGTAGCCACACATTTGAAAACTTTTTAAGAATTATAAGGATGAAAATATGGCGAATAATTAGTAGGAAGGTACCTAATCGTCAATTTTCTTTTGACCCACACGGATCCACAAAATATATACTTGGTAGGCAGCCATCTGTGCACACGCGACACACACAGGCAGATGGGATGACAATAAGCGACAAAGAGGTTCCGCCCGCTGTCTCTTCGCCGCGAATTAAGGCAATTTTCTCAAAGCCGGAAAATAAAATAATAGCCGGCCCATTAGCGATCTGTTGTGTTCCCTCCTCCCCCTCGTCCCCCTTCCCTCGGCTAATCTGCGGAAATGAGCGCGGAGTGAGTCTCTTTGAGTGAAGAGGAATCTCATTCCGACTCATTTAACGTCTCCGCTCCGAGCACGCATCGAATATATCATTAAGTGTCCTCAAATCCTGTTCTGTACTGGGTGGTAGGTAGTGAAGAAAACGTAGAAGATTGCTCGCGTTTCGGTACTTACATGTTACCATAGATATAAAATAGTTTAGACCTATTATAAACTAATTTATTCTAAGACAAGCTATAATATGTGTTTTAATATGTCTTCGATCCTTACATGTTGTCGTTCAATAATTTTAAATAATTACTAGGTTTAGCAAACTTCCTACGAACATGCTAATAAAAAAATTTCAGGCGTAAAAAATTACATACTTTGACCCTTTTTATAGAAGACTCGATGGCATTACAAAAG
This sequence comes from Aporia crataegi, assembly GCA_912999735.1. Classification (NCBI taxonomy): domain Eukaryota; kingdom Metazoa; phylum Arthropoda; class Insecta; order Lepidoptera; family Pieridae; genus Aporia; species Aporia crataegi. The sequence continues at coordinate 9,385,692 of OU538742.1, forward strand.
TCGAGAAGATTATAATATTTCTGAGTATGAGTTGGTGTAAGTGAAAAGAATAAATTGTTGTGAGTAATGTTGCTTTGGTGAAACAGCCGGCAGACGCGGAAGGCGGAAGCCGAGATCGGCTTGAGCCGCTGACGTCATCACAACACGACACTCGGGGTTGACTCTCATTTTTATATGTATTTATTTGCTTTATGAATGTTTTTATTTGGACAAGGTGAAATAATAAAACACACGTCTATGAGACTGATAATGAAAGAAGAAAATTATATTATGTATAACAGAGTATGACTTCCTCCATTAAATGCTCCTAAAGTATCTTGCTAACAAACATTAAGAAATTGTTCTCGATCAGATTTTGTGACTTGTTATCTCCACAGAACTCGTAAAGTGCCAAAATGTTACATAAAACATGTTATTTGATCGATGGCCCTACGAAAGAGTATTGTGACGTGAACAACAATTATCGTGTTTGATGCGCGCATGGTCACCACAAGGCACAAGGAAATCTCGCGAGCGAACGACTTTCACGCTCAGCGAAACATCAGTCTCATTTCACAACGTACTCCACTCATTATAATTTATAATAATGGAATGGTCAATTATAAGATCCATCTCGAGCATGTCAATTATATCTCTAGCTATTTACCTACTGTATAGTTAAGTTAGATAGTCAATTGAGTATAAATAAATATTGTTTGCCGATTCTTTCCTTTCACAAGAAATGTATAAACTTTGTATGTACATAGGGAAAGTGCTTAATGTTGCAGTGTCGTAATGAAAGATGAGTTTGAGTAATAAGGTTTATTACTTAGGCCACGTCGACCTGATACTAACTACCGACTAACTAAATATTACAATAAAATCTTGATTTATATACAAAGTAGCCGGACATCAAAATATCATTTTATCACGTATTCACCAAAATAATCTTACGCAGTATTTGTCACGTAATGCTGAGTAGGCACAGATGTTCCCCCCTAAAAGAAAAAAATAATTATAATACCATGTGATATTCTTCCTGAGCGTGTTACGATCTGTTTCTGGACATCCTTAGATGATTTATCATTCTGAGAACTTCCCGATAAACGTGGTTCTTCGTTTTCATTTATCATGAATGCTGGTTTCAAACGGTCTATTGACACGTTGGTTTCCTTTCCATTGTTCAGTACCTTAAAAATGTTACTATTACGCTTGATAACCAGGAATGGTCCGTCATATGGAGGAGTCAGGCATGAACGTAATCTGTCACAGCGTACAAAAACGTGCGTACAGTCCGATAAGCGTGGGTGTACGAAAATTTTATCGTTTGTACTCTGCCTCTGTGGTACCGAGATGACACGGCTGATGTTTTCCTTAATTTTCTTTACAAAATCAGCGTATGTTGTTTTATCTTCTTCTCCAAAAAATGTTCCTGCTAATTTGATAGTTGTCCCATAAACTATTTCGGCCGCTGAGTATCCAGTATCTTGTCCATAACCGGTACGAATCCCAAACAAGGCTGTTGATAATTCTTGAGTCCAATTTACCGTACTTGCTCTAGCCATCAGGGCTGCTTCCAACGCACGTTCCAATTAGACTGTGGGTGATATAGCGTAGTGCGTATCTTCATTATACCCATTAATTTTGTTCAATTTTTAAATATTTCCGACTCAAACTGTCGTTCTTGGTCGGTTGTGATGTATTCAGGGCATCAAAATCGAGAGATCCACCCTTCATATATTATGTTGGCAATGGTTTCAGCAGTAATGTCTGCTATCGGAAAAGCTTCAGGCCATGATGTACAACGGTCAATCATGGTTATAATGTATCTTTTATTTTGCGAAGTCGGTACAGGTCCTACTATGTCAACATGTGTGTGAGAAAATCTTCCGGCTGGCATAATTTTTCCTAGCGGTGATTTCGTGTGACGATGTACCTACTTTTGATCGTTGACACTGCAAACATGATTCGGACATCCTATTTATCTCTTTGTTCATATTCATCCAGATATAATTTGAAGTAATTAATTTCCTCGTTGTATTTTTTCCAGGATGACTCAAATTATGGAAACTGTCAAATATAGTTTTTCTAAATTGGTAAGGCAGGTTTGGCCGCTTAACTCCCGTAGAAGTATCACAATAAATCTTGACGTTTTTATCTCGTAACTGCACCAACGATATTTTTAATGATTTGTTTAATCTTAACAATTTTAACTCGTTATCATTTTCTTGGCATTTCTTTACTTTATGCCAATCATTTATGGGAGGTAAAGAGATTGCTTCGATAACTCGAGATAAGGCGTCGGCCACTACATTGTCTTGCCCGCTTATATCTATGTTCAATGTCTGTACTAAATTGTGATGTGAAGTCCAGCGGGCCAATCGCGGTAATGCATTACAACCAGCAGGGCAATCGCCGTAATTCAAACGATAATAGTTTGGTTTAGATACAGGTCGGATCCTACTTCGGCTATGGTCGGGCTTAGATCTAGCTCGGATGAATTTGGTATTGCGGTAAAGTATAAACGTCAACCGTAGTTGAACCAAAGCATAACCATAACCGTTTTGACGTCATATAGTGTTGTACCATCTTTTTAACCGACCTTCAAAAAAACCAAAAAGGAGGTTATCAATTCGACGTGTATTTTTTTTTCCGATGTTCCGCTCGTACGTCGCTATCCGTAGACCGATTTGGATGAGTGAGGTGTCAAACAATGGAGTAACTCGTCGAAGTGGTCCCATTTTTTTTTATTAATTTTTACGATCAATAGTTTTCAGGATATTGAAGGAAAAGTTTCACAATCGGGCGAGAAATCGCTGAATTCCGCGCAACCATGTCATGCTTATTTTCTTATAACTCTATTATTTATGAATCCTTATCGATGAATTTGATGTTATTCGATTTAGTATTAAATTTTCAACAAGATACAATAACAACCAAGATAATTTGATTTATAGTTTTAGAGATATTGAGATTATAAAATAAAAAAATGAAAAATCATCAATTAGTTCGCTTTAGCAATAGAGATGTCCATGTTATATTAAATATTTACTAATTATAATAAATTCATTTTATTAACAGTCATATTGTCAAGCTTTTGACGGAGTTTTATGAAAATCTAAGCCAAATATTTGATGTTATGGAGCAGAACTTGTCAACAGAGAAAAACATGTCATACGTTTTTGTTTACGCGTCCAGTTTAGATCTATATAGCTCGATGTAATATCAGGTTATATCGATGACTTATATATCATTTTATAAAACATTAAAAGGGTCATATATGATAGTAAAATCAATAAGGTAGAAGAAATACTTCTAGAGATAGAGAGAATATAGTAACTGAGTTCCTGCGGTAAATCGCAACGTGCCTTCACTTGCTTACTACAGTAAGCAAGTGAAGGCACGGAAGTATGTTTTCATGGTGTTTTACAAAACACCATGAAAACATAATTTATATGAACGATATTACTTAAATTTTTAGTATTAAATGATTCAGTTTTGCGTCTTCTTATTTTCATTAATTTTAAATTATTAAATAAAATTAATTAAATTATTTTTTAGTGTATAAGGTAAGCGTAAAGTCAGAGCGTCTATGTTAGTTTCGTTTTGATGGTATGATAACCAACTATACGGCTTAGAAAAGCCACTCAAAAGTATAAAATAAATTAATTTTAAACAAAAAAATAAAACCGACCTCAAAACGCACTGAAAAGTAAAAAATAAATTTTGTATTATAAATGAACTTACTATAAATAAAAGACATAATAGTGTTGATAAATAAAATTCATGTAAAATTCTACAAGGGCATAAAACTTTCATATTGCTTTTTGAAAGGCGGTGCCAAATATATAAATAAAAAGACTGAATGAACATTCCTGGACTTTAATAAAAAAATTAATCGAATGGCTTGGCGCAGCGTTTCAGTAAATTAGTTAATATAAATGTTTCCCATTGAGGGACTGGCGGAGGTCCAAACAATGACCCAAGTCTGACTCCTATATAGTAGGGGAGCCCACGATGCTAAATGGGGATTTACTCGAGCGTCGTAGAGACCTATTGGGATGTAAAGCTTAGATGATAAGAAGAAAAAAATGTTATGTGATATATACCTTTACATCGGTGGGGGAAGCGGCTATAGATTTTTAAATATGTAAAAAAAAACTGTTGCGTGGTCATCCTCGAGCGCGTCAGATAGTGATAGCATCAATGCCCTATGTATTTTTAATAATGTACGTATGTTAATCTGATCGTTTGCATTAGGCCATAAGGGCCATTAAGAGAAAAATTCAAATATTAAAACATATTTAACAAAACAGAATTTTATTTGAAACCTACATCTTAATATATATTTTTTAAAAAGTAAAATAAATATATTATATATATATTTTTATAAAGCGAGATTTTGTATTTCCCGCCGTTAAAAGTTTCCGATGGCACAAACTGTGGCGCTAATGTGCTTTCGTGTTGGCGTTTTAAATGTATGTAGTTACCATTCTTCCTTAGTAGTGTGTTCTGTGAGCTGTAGGTACCTGCCGCTTTACAATTTATTTAGAAGTTTTCTTAATAATTAATGTCATGATAATCGGCCGTCTGAACTTTTTTTTTATTCTGTGAATAAATTAAAAAATTTAACCGTTATAACTTGACATATTAGTTTGACATCGACAATATGACGTTGATTTCTAATGCTCTGTAGAATTTGACGACTGTTAAAAGGAAAATGAGTAATATTATATAATTTTCATCAAACATTAAAAAGGTAGGTATCCAAAGAAAAGATAGATTAATTTCTGAACACGATGATACATTTAAAATATAATAATACTGATACTTAGTTACCTAAAGAGAATCACTACAGTGTATATTTTATTATCTTATTCCACAGACCTTGATCTATAATAATATCACGTTTGACATCGACTCCTTCACAAGTGTCACTGTCGTTCGTATTTAAATGTGAGGTTATGTCAATTATTGAGAGCGATATGTATCAATATGTATAATATTTTCTAAGATTATTTTTCATTTAAAAGAAATATCAAATGATATAATATTGTTAAGGAACGTATACGAAATGATAAAAATGGGAAATGTACATGTAAAAGATTTATGTATGTTAATAGAGAAAAATAAAAAATTGTCTCTACAGAAAAACGCGCAAATTCCGTCTTTATTTCACCCATCAGAGATTGTTTGTATAATGGGTATGACTACTAGCCCGTCTAGCTCGGATGAATTCTATGATAGAAAGTATAGACTGGTGTGCGATGAAACTTAAAACCTTAGAGCCAGGAGTTTACTGACATTCGAAAGAGAGAAAAAGGAAAGTGGACCTGAACGAGAGCAGTGGTGCAATGCCATGGAGGGAAGAGCTTGGGAGTTAGTGAGAACAGACAGAGTGAGTGATCCTATGGTAGGGTAGTGCAGTGCAAGTGGGTCTATAATAAAAAGAAATAAGATGTTGATAACACACAGTGCGACGATGTATATTATTTTATAGGTAGAGCAAGATTAGAGTGGCCAAAGGTGGAAACGCTTTAAGTTAATGCGTAGACTATAAAGAAACCGAGAAATGAATATAATCTCTTATCTAAGTATGGCAATAAAATAAAAAAACACCTTCAAATTATGATGAGTACTTATATTGTTGTACATATATATTTTTTTATTAATTTTATTAAAATTATTGACTATATACCTAATACACAGTAGTACATGTAGTTATCATGAAAAGTTTTATTATTATTATTATTATTATATTGTTTGCTATTATAGGCTTCTGAATTTTTATACTCTATTTTTTTCAATTATTTCTTATAACTATTTATAATATTATGTATAAAAGACCTGACTAAAATCTGTATAAAAACACTAGGTTAAATTTCAATGGATGGTTGTGATTTTGTTATAGTTTTTGAACTAGTTTTATATTAATTATTTATTAATTTCTTATTACAGACAGACAAAACTAAGAAATGGGACGACAATTACTTTCCTGTGGTGTGTGCATAGACAAGCCAGGGCTGGTAGCGCTGGCATCATCTGGATGAGGCCTACCTATATCCAGTATTGACAACCTTGAGTTTTTAAGTACTTATAACTCTGAAACTGTAAATTGGTATTATGTTCTAGGAATAAAGGAATATTATTTTATTTACTTTTACTAATTAGGAGCATTTCCTATGTTGAAAACATTATTCAATAATATAAATTGACTGGTTCAATATGTTGTTTTCAGTTCAATTCCATAGGGAATTGAACTGAATACTTAGGTAGAGACAGAGAGTATTGCTGTAAATAAAAAAATTTAGTTATCAATAAATAATTTCAGTTAAATAGTAAGGCTGTGAGACTTTGCTAAATTAAGTTATTCTTTAGCATAAATATAACATACCTACCTAATTTAACTTAAAACATCTAAGTACTTAAAGCAAAAGAAGTTTTATTTCATATAATAGGTACACGAATACCTGCATCTAAATCTGGTTAGGCTTCGATTAATACTGTTTAGGTACTACTACTTTGCACCAGCCTCATAAATAATTTTTGTACGATCCCGTCACCTTAAAATGTTAATTAGTAGTATTACTCAATCACCTACGTAATTGAATAATATAGTAAATTTTACCTACTGTAAAAATGTGTACACTGTTTTTTTTTTTTTTTTTAAATTTTGACGAATTTTTGAAATAATTCGTTGATGATACCGATTATTTTAGCGTAACATAATAAGTAGCTGTAGCAGGGGGGGGGGGGGGGTTAACTTTCTAAGCAACCAAAGCATACAAGGGCATGAATTGCACAAGTGGGATAGTTAACTTTCTAAGCAACCAAAGCATACAAGGGCATGAATTGCACAAGTGGGATAGCGCTCTGCAAATAAAAGAGATGCGAGAAAAATGTTAATTGTCAATGTCAGATTGTAATGTCGTTGCCAATTTAAAAACAAATATTTTCGTTTCTTAGAATTTCGAATTCGCGTCTTTTTTCAAACATTGAGATAGAGCATCTATAGCGAAATAGGCGCTTTTTCCGACATTATATTAACGATTAGTGCCGTTTTTGGTTGGACTATACCCTTATGTGCGCTATGGCGGCGGGACTTAGAAAAATTTCGGGCGAAAATTTTTTTTTTATAATTTGCGGTTTTTTGACCCGCCACGAGGTAGTCCTCACTAAGTACGTCATTTTCGGTCCCATGCCCCATGCCCCTAAACCCCACCGTTTCCGAGATACAGCCGTTTGAAGATCGTCAAAATTCAACATAATTAAGAGTAGTTTTTTTAATCTATATCGATCGGGGATGTCGTTTTCGGTCCCATGGCCCATGCCCCATGCCCCTAAACCCCACTGAATTTTTTTTTTCGATTTCGCGTTTCTCTAATACACCAAGGGATAGATAACGACACGTACGTCATTTTCGGTCCCATGCCCCATGCCCCTAAACCCCACCGTTTCCGAGATACAGCCGTTTGAAGATCGTCAAAATTCAACATAATTAAGAGTAGTTTTTTTAATGTATATCGATCGGGGATGTCGTTTTCGGTCCCATGGCCCATGCCCCATGCCCCTAAACCCCACTGAATTTTTTTTTCGATTTCGCGTTTCTCTCATACACCAAGGGATTGATAACGACACGTACGTCATTTTCGGTCCCATGGCCCATGACCCTAAACCCCACCGTTTCCGAGATACAGCCGTTTGAAGATCGCCAAATTCAACATAATTAAGAGTAGTTTTTTTAATGTATATCGATCGGGGATGTCGTTTTCGGTCCCATGGCCCATGCCCCATGCCCCTAAACCACACTGAATTTTTTTTTTCGATTTCGCGTTTCTCTCATACACCAAGGGGTAGATAACGACACGTACGTCATTTTCGGTCCCATGGCCCATGACCCTAAACCCCACCGTTTCCGAGATACAGCCGTTTGAAGATCGCCAAATTCAACATAATTAAGAGTAGTTTTTTTAATGTATAAGTGTGTTATTTGAAGGCGGTTTTTTTTTGTTAATTTTAGTGTTATTTGTTAGGTTAGGTTAGGTTAGGTTAGGTTAGGTTAGGTTAGGTTAGGTTAGGTTAGGTTAGGTTAGGTTAGGTTAGGTTAGGTTAGGTTAGGTTAGGTTAGGTTAGGTTAGGTTAGGTTAGGTTAGGTTAGGTTAGGTTAGGTTAGGTTAGGTTAGGTTAGGTTAGGTTAGGTTAGGTTAGGTTAGGTTAGGTTAGGTTAGGTTAGGTTAGGTTAGGTTAGGTTAGGTTAGGTTAGGTTAGGTTAGGTTAGGTTAGGTTAGGTTAGGTTAGGTTAGGTTAGGTTAGGTTAGGTTAGGTTAGGTTAGGTTAGGTTAGGTTAGGTTAGGTTAGGTTAGGTTAGGTTAGGTTAGGTTAGGTTAGGTTAGGTTAGGTTAGGTTAGGTTAGGTTAGGTTAGGTTAGGTTAGGTTAGGTTAGGTTAGGTTAGGTCAGGTTAGGTTAGGTTAGGTTAGGTTAGGTTAGGTTAGGTTAGGTTAGGTTAGGTTAGGTTAGGTTAGGTTAGGTTAGGTTAGGTTAGGTTAGGTTAGGTTAGGTTAGGTTAGGTTAGGTTAGGTTAGGTTAGGTTAGGTTAGGTTAGGTTAGGTTAGGTTAGGTTAGGTTAGGTTAGGTTAGGTTAGGTTAGGTTAGGTTAGGTTAGGTTAGGTTAGGTTAGGTTAGGTTAGGTTAGGTTAGGTTAGGTTAGGTTAGGTTAGGTTAGGTTAGGTTAGGTTAGGTTAGGTTAGGTTAGGTTAGGTTAGGTTAGGTTAGGTTAGGTTAGGTTAGGTTAGGTTAGGTTAGGTTAGGTTAGGTTAGGTTAGGTTAGGTTAGGTTATGTTAGGTTAGGTTAGGTTAGGTTAGGTTAGGTTAGGTTAGGTTAGGTTAGGTTAGGTTAGGTTAGGTTAGGTTAGGTTAGGTTAGGTTAGGTTAGGTTAGGTTAGGTTAGGTTAGGTTAGGTTAGGTTAGGTTAGGTTAGGTTAGGTTAGGTTAGGTTAGGTTAGGTTAGGTTAGGTTAGGTTAGGTTAGGTTAGGTTAGGTTAGGTTAGGTTAGGTTAGGTTAGGTTAGGTTAGGTTAGGTTAGGTTAGGTTAGGTTAGGTTAGGTTAGGTTAGGTTAGGTTAGGTTAGGTTAGGTTAGGTTAGGTTAGGTTAGGTTAGGTTAGGTTAGGTTAGGTTAGGTTAGGTTAGGTTAGGTTAGGTTAGGTTAGGTTAGGTTAGGTTAGGTTAGGTTAGGTTAGGTTAGGTTAGGTTAGGTTAGGTTAGGTTAGGTTAGGTTAGGTTAGGTTAGGTTAGGTTAGGTTAGGTTAGGTTAGGTTAGGTTAGGTTAGGTTAGGTTAGGTTAGGTTAGATTAGGTTAGGTTAGGTTAGGTTAGGTTAGGTTAGGTTAGGTTAGGTTAGGTTAGGTTAGGTTAGGTTAGGTTAGGTTAGGTTAGGTTAGGTTAGGTTAGGTTAGGTTAGGTTAGGTTAGGTTAGGTTAGGTTAGGTTAGGTTAGGTTAGGTTAGGTTAGGTTAGGTTAGGTTAGGTTAGGTTAGGTTAGGTTAGGTTAGGTTAGGTTAGGTTAGGTTAGGTTAGGTTAGGTTAGGTTAGGTTAGGTTAGGTTAGGTTAGGTTAGGTTAGGTTAGGTTAGGTTAGGTTAGGTTAGGTTAGGTTAGGTTAGGTTAGGTTAGGTTAGGTTAGGTTAGGTTAGGTTAGGTTAGGTTAGGTTAGGTTAGGTTAGGTTAGGTTAGGTTAGGTTAGGTTAGGTTAGGTTAGGTTAGGTTAGGTTAGGTTAGGTTAGGTTAGGTTAGGTTAGGTTAGGTTAGGTTAGGTTAGGTTAGGTTAGGTTAGGTTAGGTTAGGTTAGGTTAGGTTAGGTTAGGTTAGGTTAGGTTAGGTTAGGTTAGGTTAGGTTAGGTTAGGTTAGGTTAGGTTAGGTTAGGTTAGGTTAGGTTAGGTTAGGTTAGGTTAGGTTAGGTTAGGTTAGGTTAGGTTAGGTTAGGTTAGGTTAGGTTAGGTTAGGTTAGGTTAGGTTAGGTTAGGTTAGGTTAGGTTAGGTTAGGTTAGGTTAGGTTAGGTTAGGTTAGGTTAGGTTAGGTTAGGTTAGGTTAGGTTAGGTTAGGTTAGGTTAGGTTAGGTTAGGTTAGGTTAGGTTAGGTTAGGTTAGGTTAGGTTAGGTTAGGTTAGGTTAGGTTAGGTTAGGTTAGGTTAGGTTAGGTTAGGTTAGGTTAGGTTAGGTTAGGTTAGGTTAGGTTAGGTTAGGTTAGGTTAGGTTAGGTTAGGTTAGGTTAGGTTAGGTTAGGTTAGGTTAGGTTAGGTTAGGTTAGGTTAGGTTAGGTTAGGTTAGGTTAGGTTAGGTTAGGTTAGGTTAGGTTAGGTTAGGTTAGGTTAGGTTAGGTTAGGTTAGGTTAGGTTAGGTTAGGTTAGGTTAGGTTAGGTTAGGTTAGGTTAGGTTAGGTTAGGTTAGGTTAGGTTAGGTTAGGTTAGGTTAGGTTAGGTTAGGTTAGGTTAGGTTAGGTTAGGTTAGGTTAGGTTAGGTTAGGTTAGGTTAGGTTAGGTTAGGTTAGGTTAGGTTAGGTTAGGTTAGGTTAGGTTAGGTTAGGTTAGGTTAGGTTAGGTTAGGTTAGGTTAGGTTAGGTTAGGTTAGGTTAGGTTAGGTTAGGTTAGGTTAGGTTAGGTTAGGTTAGGTTAGGTTAGGTTAGGTTAGGTTAGGTTAGGTTAGGTTAGGTTAGGTTAGGTTAGGTTAGGTTAGGTTAGGTTAGGTTAGGTTAGGTTAGGTTAGGTTAGGTTAGGTTAGGTTAGGTTAGGTTAGGTTAGGTTAGGTTAGGTTAGGTTAGGTTAGGTTAGGTTAGGTTAGGTTAGGTTAGGTTAGGTTAGGTTAGGTTAGGTTAGGTTAGGTTAGGTTAGGTTAGGTTAGGTTAGGTTAGGTTAGGTTAGGTTAGGTTAGGTTAGGTTAGGTTAGGTTAGGTTAGGTTAGGTTAGGTTAGGTTAGGTTAGGTTAGGTTAGGTTAGGTTAGGTTAGGTTAGGTTAGGTTAGGTTAGGTTAGGTTAGGTTAGGTTAGGTTAGGTTAGGTTAGGTTAGGTTAGGTTAGGTTAGGTTAGGTTAGGTTAGGTTAGGTTAGGTTAGGTTAGGTTAGGTTAGGTTAGGTTAGGTTAGGTTAGGTTAGGTTAGGTTAGGTTAGGTTAGGTTAGGTTAGGTTAGGTTAGGTTAGGTTAGGTTAGGTTAGGTTAGGTTAGGTTAGGTTAGGTTAGGTTAGGTTAGGTTAGGTTAGGTTAGGTTAGGTTAGGTTAGGTTAGGTTAGGTTAGGTTAGGTTAGGTTAGGTTAGGTTAGGTTAGGTTAGGTTAGGTTAGGTTAGGTTAGGTTAGGTTAGGTTAGGTTAGGTTAGGTTAGGTTAGGTTAGGTTAGGTTAGGTTAGGTTAGGTTAGGTTAGGTTAGGTTAGGTTAGGTTAGGTTAGGTTAGGTTAGGTTAGGTTAGGTTAGGTTAGGTTAGGTTAGGTTAGGTTAGGTTAGGTTAGGTTAGGTTAGGTTAGGTTAGGTTAGGTTAGGTTAGGTTAGGTTAGGTTAGGTTAGGTTAGGTTAGGTTAGGTTAGGTTAGGTTAGGTTAGGTTAGGTTAGGTTAGGTTAGGTTAGGTTAGGTTAGGTTAGGTTAGGTTAGGTTAGGTTAGGTTAGGTTAGGTTAGGTTAGGTTAGGTTAGGTTAGGTTAGGTTAGGTTAGGTTAGGTTAGGTTAGGTTAGGTTAGGTTAGGTTAGGTTAGGTTAGGTTAGGTTAGGTTAGGTTAGGTTAGGTTAGGTTAGGTTAGGTTAGGTTAGGTTAGGTTAGGTTAGGTTAGGTTAGGTTAGGTTAGGTTAGGT